>OY728134.1:1185692902-1195692902 GCA_963277665.1 Viscum album | reverse complement strand
AGGTACATACCTAGTTATGGATGCTAGAACTGTTGGGAGTTTCTATGAAAAATTTATAAATGGTGAGCATGATGTGAATTATTATCCAGAACATTGGAACCCCACAATCAAAAAACTAAACAAAATCCATCCATATCTTTCCAATTAAACAATAATATGATAGACCAATTCTTATCTTGGTTTATTTAAATATTATTAAAGAGATTAAGAATATTTAAATGGAATATATTAAATGAAACCTCCTTTTTATAATTCTATCATGTTAGAAACATTAATGTATATATAAAAATATATTACGTGAAGTGAAATGATAATTGACCCCTCAATGTATGTTTTGAGTTTGTCCCTAACCAATGTTTGACATGTAGTATTATAGATTATTGATAAATTTTATGTTAAGAGTCAATAGGATTATTGTATATAGATACAAAACATGATAATGAGGCACAAAAAATTAATAGTATTCTCAGTGTGTGTCGGATGTCCTAATAACAATTCAACATGGACTGTTATACAGATGTCCTTCATATAATCGGGGTGCATGGATCATATGTGAGTCCCCATTTCATGAGGTAGGTGATATACCTAGAATGATAACCTTCATACTTTGATACCCTACTTATGCAGGTCAACATATTGACTTAGCTAATATATTAGTGGTTGGGTATTTTTCTGATTAGGTCGTTGGTCAGAGCTTAAGCAATATGGGATTTTTACTCACATATGATGATTGTAACATTTCATCCCTATATTGAGATAGGCTATGGGATTTTATGAATGCACCAAGATATTCTATATTGATATAAATAAGGGAGAGGTTATGTGCTTATCCATAAGGATAAATCACATTTTATATATCAATCGATCATATCAGTATACATTCTAAGAATAGAGAATATATGAGTTGGCTATATGGGATTAACATGTTTTGTGTCTCATGGTCACTCAGTGATTTGGAAAAAGATAAAACATGAGAATTCACATTTTCATATGATAGAGACTTGTGGACATGAGTATAGTGATACATGTGTTTTTTCATGACCCATCCCCCCGGTGCTCATGCCGTGACTACCCCAAGCCCGCCTTCCATAGGCCAGGGGATAGAGACTAGCACTAAAGGTGTAATTCCCTAAAACCGGGAAGGCATTGCCTTTATAGCCTGTAAATTCACACAACAGAGCACACGGCTAGATAAAAAACACTAGGTAAACTGTATAACAAAAGAGTGCTGAAAAGTAAAAGGAGTCGGAAATACAAGCCCAACTATAAATTACAAGGAACTGGAAGTACAAGTACAACTGAAGAAAGGAAAAATAGTTGTTGGGTCGTCCTCAAAGATTCCTACCATAAGGGTAGGTAAAGATAGCCTCCTTAGCACTCCACATCTGTCAGTCTCCTCCATGTACCGACTCTTCGTAAGGTCCACCTCTGGGTTCCGTCTAATCCTGGTACTCTCAGCCTCAGTCAGAGTTGTCCATCATCTACATCCAACATAACAAGGTGCGGGCATAGCCCGTGCGGAGGTGAGTATAACGATACTCAGTAGGGACCCCGAGACCCTCAAGGTCTCACAAATCCACCAAGGATAAACCACAAAGTAAGGAAACAACAGATAACCCTACTTAGTTATATGCCCTTACATATACCTAACTTATTAAGTAATCCATCTCAAACATGAGGAAGACACAAAAGTACTGACCCAGCTCAACCAGGATTTTATTTTAGGGGTAGTATCAAGTAAAATCCCCAGTCACATTATCAAAACCTTGGCTGCTGGAGAACTCCTGCTCAATCGAGTACAGTGGGCATGTCGCGACATCAAGCGTGCATCCCACTATCCTTGGACTGTTGAGGTACTCCTACTGTCGAGTAACGTGGGTTTGCTATGTCACATAGAGGTGATCCCCACCGCGGGTCTGCCGCCACACCCATGCTCTCCCCCTTGAAGCATGCTAAGGTACTCCTCCTATCGAGTACCGTGGGTCTGCTACATCACCAAGCACCCTCCTCCACTGTGGGTCTGCTGCCACACCCAGGCACTCCCCAATGGGCTAGTAGAGTCACTCCAATTCAAACGGTCTGTAGTCGTCAGTTCCCAGCCAGCTACTAGGTCTCCGCACTCTGCTCGCTCCCCACTAGAAGAATCTGCTCCATGGTCTACTGGTTGATACTCCAACTGTAATGAAGTCCCATGAATAAATATCTCAAAGGTCTTCCACATCATAGGGGTCTCAATGCAATAGACGGCGCATCAATCGGACGCCTGGTCTGTGTGTAATTAGCCTTTTAGTCTCGGGGGCCCGGTTGGATTCGTGCACGATCCAACCTGACCATATCTGAACTATACCCCAAACTCCATTGGGGTATACTCAAAGGGATCGTCATGCTCCAAGATTACCAGGGTCATTGAAGGTTTGTCAAACGGACGTCCGGTGCCAATGATATGGCCAAAAGAAAGTAAAGGGTTGTAGTGGGCCCGGGTCCGGTCCGACCCGGCCTGACCCATTGGCTCTTCCCCGGCCCGTTGGGCCCAGCCCAACCGGCCATGAGGGGTTGCGGAGGGTCGTGAGGGCGCGGGTCGACGTGAGGGCGGTTCGGCCTATAGGGCGCCGCGTGGGAGGCTCATCCCAGAGGGCACTGTGAGGGTGGTTCGTCCTGTGGCGCGGGGCTGGTTCGGCTCGGAGGCCCGTGGGGGCATGGCTCGGGGTACCTGGGATCAGGGGATAGGGTGGTGCGGGGCCGGTGGGATGACGCATCCGGGGTGGCTCAAGAGGTTGGCATGGCCGGGAGCCAGTTCGGCCAGGAGGCCAGGGTGGCTGGTGCCGGTTCGGCCAACAGACGGTGCGGCCAGGGAGGCTCGTCCCATCCTGAGGCCGCTCGACCAGAAGGGTGGAAACCGCGGGGGTGGTTCGGCAGGGGCGCCGCGAGGGGGCGCGGTCGGTTCGGTCGTCGGCGGTACGGAACTCTGCGGGGGCGGCACGGAACGTCGCGGGGGCGGCGCGTGTCGCAGAGGCCGCGGGTAGCGTGGTCGTTGCCTTCATCTCCTTCGTCATCGTTGTCTCCTTCCTCCATTTCAAAGAACACCACAAAAGAGAACGGCGGAGGGGTCAAGCCATGTTGGTTTGGTCTGCACCATCCGCGTTTAGGGTGGTAGCATTTGTCACACAAGAACGAAGCACAACAAACCCTCCCGCAATGATTAATCCCAAAACCCACAAAAGGAAAACATATGTGGATCAACTAGTTAAAAGTTGATCTGCATTATATGGTTTACAAGGAAAGAATCATGGGAATATAAAATCAATCACAAAAATCCCCTACCTTGTTCATTGTTCGTCGATAGAGTCGTGGGGAAGAAGACGGAGTTGTCGTCGTTCGTCGCTTCTGCCACATACCTCCAATCCCAAGCTCGTGCGTCAGTTCATTGATGACGATGAGGAGGGAATGTCGGTTGTCAAAGACATCCCATGTTGGTTGCCTCCACAAGGTTCTTCTGAGGAATAATTCAAAGACGCTCCTCACCGACGTTCTTCGTGGAGGAAGTTATTCGTTCTTCATTGGAGAAACTTCCTCCCACGACCAGCTCCTTTCCCTAATTTCCACCCAATATGAATGGTGTTCCAAAATAATAGATTAAACAATCTATTATCTTGTTGGAAAGAATTAAAAAAGCCTAATTAATTAATATGGGTGGCGTAATAAATTAATGGAGGTGGTGGCACCATTAAGGGAGGGGTTGGCACAAATAAATGTAGAGGAGGTCAAGAGGTTCTCCCTCATTAATGAGGGGAGTTGAGATTTTCTCTCAATTAAATAGGGGGTTTAGTCCCGGCTGGTCCCCACAACCATAACCCCTCGTGGGAGGTTAGGTTCGGGTGGGCCCTACCACCATAACCTCTCATGGGAGCTTAAGGTTAGGAGGTCCCCACACTAGAACTTCCACATGGGTGGCTACAACAAAATAATGTAAAATATGAGCTTATTTTATTTTATTATTTCCACGTAAAACCTAAAAACTAACTTCCACCCTCAACCAACTGTCGTCAAGGTGAAATTCTTCTTAAGTGAATACCGGTGCTGCGAGTTCAATGGTGTCCTTGGATTTCAATTCCGAGCACTGGTTCCAAAGTTATAAAAACCCGCACGAACTTTCACTGAACATAGTCGAACAAAAGTTCAGAAATTGATTTCGGGCACACCGGTCCTCAGAATCACACGCCGTCAATTTTCGCAAACTCATAAAATTCCCATTTATTTAAAAAAAATACATGGAAATTCCGGGTCTTTACATTCCCCCCACCTTAGGTCTTTACGTCCCCATAAGATACAATTCAAACTAAGGGAACAAGTGAGGGTGCTAAGAACGCATCTGAGCTTCCCGCTCCCATGTGCTTTCCTGGAGGTTCCCGTGCTGCCAATGAACATGCACCAGAGTTATCGACCATCCAAGAAGGACCCACTCCTATCGATCTTCAATCTCTACTGAAACCTAAATAAAGGTCGCCCCATCATCTATGTCCAGCTCTCCATGGTTGATAATGTGAGAAGGGTCGTGCATGTATCTCCTCGGCTGGGATACGTGGAAGACGTCGTGCACCCGATGTAACTGAGGTGGGAGAGATAAACGGTAAGCCACCTCTCCAACTCTAATGAGGACTTGAAAAGGTCTGATGAATCTCGAAGATAACTTGCCGACTCGGCCAAATATCTGTAGACCTCGTCGGGGTGAGACCCGTAGAAAGAAGTGGTCGCCATCCCTAAACTCTAGAGGTCTTCGTCTCCTGTCAGCATACAAATTATGCCTGCTCTGTGTAGTCTTCATCTGCTCCTGGATGATCTGCACCTTCTCTGTGGTATCTCGTACCATCTCTGGTCCCACTAATGCTGACTCTCCTGGGTCAGTCCAGAACAATGGTGATCTACAAGGTCGCCCGTATAACGCCTCAAAAGGTGTCATCCCAATGGTGGAGTGGTAGCTGTTGTTGTATGCAGACTCCACCAAAGGTAAGTGATCCTCCCAAATGCGACTGAAGTCAATGACACAAGCATGAAGAATTCCCTCAAGGGTCTGAATGGTCCACTCAGTCTGGCCATTCATCTGAGGATGGAAGGCGGTGCTCAAACAAAGTTGCATTCTGAAAGCCTCCTACAACCCCTTCCACAGCTGGGATGTAAAATGTGTATCGAGATCAGAGACAATCGTCGAAGGTACTCTATGTAGACGCACAATCTCCAGAATATAGAGGCATCCCAAACTCTCTACTGAACCCTGCTCTCTGATCAGTAGGAAGTGAGATGACTTGGTGAGTCGATCAACGATCACCCAAATAGATTCATGTCCCCTGGATGTATGAGGAATTCATGTCACAGAGTCCATGGATATCACATCCCACTTCCACTCTGGGACCTCTAAACTCTAAACCAAGACTGCTGGTACATGGTGCTCTACCTTCACTTGCTAACAAGTGAGGCACTGAGAGACAAACTCTGTAACTTCCTTCTCCATTCCCGGCCACCAGTGTAGTCGTCGAAGATCCCGATACATCTTCACCACTCCTGGATATACCCCTAGAGGGGATGTGTGGAACTCCCTCAACAATTCCTCCTGAAGTGACACGGGTACCATAGTACGTCCTTTGAAGAGAATGACGCGCTCCCCACCTTCAGAAAATCCATCAGGTGCCTGGCCTGTGAATAACTGAGCACGTCGTGTCTCGCAGTCAGTATCAACATGTTGTGCCTCCTAGACTTGCTAAAGAAGTGGGGGAGTGACTGTAAGAGACTGACGGAAGGTTGTTCCATCCCTATCCATAATGGATATCTATAAAGCAGCCAGTTACTCCGTCTCCTCGCCTAGCAGCTGTATACTAGATCTCCTGATCAGTGCATCTGTAACAACATTCCCCTTCCCAAGAGTATAGACTATCTTGAATTCATAGTCTCAGAGAAACTCAATCCAATGTCGTTGTCTCGGGTTCAGGTCCTTCGAAGAGAAGATATACCTGAGAATCTTATGATCAGAGTACACGGTAAAACGCTCGTCCATTAGATAGTGTCACCACATCTTCAAGGTGAAGACCACTGATGCTAACTCCAGGTCATGGGTAGCGTAGTTCTGCTCATGTTCTCTCAGCTATTGTGAACCATATGCGATCATTTATCACTCCTTCATCAGGACACATCCGAGCTCGGTCCCTGATGCGTCGCATTAAAATATGTACCCTACACCTTCCTCTAGAAGCCTCAATATGGGGAAACTAGTCAGCCTCTTCCTCAGCTCCTGAAATCCCTGTTGGCATCTCTCTAACCACACAAATGGATTCCCCTTCATCGTCATGGATGATAGTGGTGCTGCAACTCTGGAGAAGTCTGGTACAAACCTCCGGAAATAACCATCCAAACCCAGGAAACTTTGTACCTCTATCACAGTCCTAGGTGGCTCCCAAGAAAGTATCGCCTCGGTCTTTGCTGGATCCACTGAAACTCTAGCCTCCAAGATGACATGTCCCAGAAATTGAGCCTCTCAGATCCAAAACTGGCACTTCGAGAGCTAACCATAAAGATAGTGCTCTCAAATTGTGTTCAGTACTTCCTGCAAATGATAGGCATGCTCCTCCTCAGTAGTCGAGTAGAACAAAATGTCGTCGATGAAGACTACGACAAAGCGATCGAGGTATCGCATAAAGATCATGTTCATGAGTCCCAGGAACACTGCTGGAGCATTGGTTATGCTGAATGGCATAACCAAGAACTTGTAGTGGTCGTACTGACATCTGAAGGCCCTCTTCTTCACATCCTCATCTCGAACTCTGAGTTGGTGATAGCCTGATCTGAGTTCTATCTTCGAGAACCACTGTTCTAAAGACCCGTAAAATTCAAGGGAATTTTTTTTCTAATTTTCTTTGGGATTTTACAAGAACGCAGTTTCTGACGGTGCCTGATTTCGAGGCCCGGTGTTCCCAGAATCATTTTCCGAAGTTTAGCTCGGGTACGTTCAGTGAACGAACGAGCGGGTTTTTCTAACTTTTGAACCGGTGCTCGGAATCGAATTCTGAGGGCACCGATGGAATCACAGCGCTTGTAATTGTTTAGAAACACCTTTTTCGGAATTGTGTTTTCTCGGGTGTGGTTTTAATTTTTGGGGTTAAGTTAAGAAATAAAATAAAAGTGGTGCGACACTTTATTTTATTTTACTTAAAGTAGGCTTAACCTAAGTTAAGCGGATTATATGGGACCCACAGTATCCTACCCAATTGGTAGGATATTTTGTGAGGTGGGACACACACGAGCACCACCGTTTTTTTCCTCTAAGTAACGCACCCGCAACCCCCCTCTTTAATGAAAGTCAACCGTGCGTTTTTCTGGTTAAGAAATGCCTCATTAAATTGGGCGGTTAAATCGTTACAATTAATTCATTGAATTAATTGTTCGTTTCGTTTCTTTTGAAATTCAAACGTGTCATGTGCATTAATAAAATACGACAACTCTTATTTTATTTCTGTTGGAACTTGTGGCGTGGAGAGTATTTGGAGGAAAGTGTTCTACTTCGACGAAGAACGCGAAGAACGCGAAGAACGCTTGCCTCCGATGAAGGGCGACGAAGAGCGCCGAACCCTCGGATATCGACGACGCGACGTCGTATACCGCGACGTCAATGACGCTTCTTCCGCGAGGCCCCTTCCACAACGCGATGATCATTTTCTTCCGCGATGGATAATTCCACGACGAACTCACGTTCGATGACAACGTTGAGGTAGGGTATTGTTTTGTGAATGTTAATGAACCCCATGTTACTTCCTTCTAAATCAAAGAACGCGGATCAACTAAACATCAAGTTGATCCGCGAAGAATATGTTGCGGGTTGGGAATTCTTGATTGGGGGAAAACTGTAGGGGTTTATTGCTTCTTGTTCGTGAAACATCTTTTGTCATTCCTCGTCTTATTTTTTTTGGGCCGCTTGTTATCATCTTAATGGGAGGAGGTCGGACCGCACGAAAACGGCCGACCCTCCTCCCCCTATGTTGTTGTGTTGTTGCGGTTCGAAAGATGGCGTCATGGTGCGACGGCACCGCACGGGAACCTGGAGGGATGCGGCATGGATGAGCGGCGCCGTTGCGCCGCGCCGTTGAAGCCTAATGAAACTGTGGTTGTAGTTGGGACCACGAAGGTGAACGGAAGACTCTGCAGTTTGTTCTTTTGATGTGCGGATCGACGGGCATTAACGGAACGGGCCGCAGAGATGATTTGATGTTTCCGCAGTGAAGAACGGGACACGGGATGAGCATCGGCGCATACAGAATTGAAAAAGGACCACCGGAGCAACTCCGGTGGCCCGCGGACACCACCGGCTGTGCGGGTCGCCGGCGGCGCCCCGACGTGCCACCTTGAGAAACCGCCGCGGCGGCAAGCGGGTGGATCCCGCGGCCGCGCGGGATCCAGGGGGGGACACGGCGCGCGCCGCGTCCGCGGAGCACCGGCCCGCTGACCGAGCCAGCGAGCCACCCGGCCGAGTCGGGCCAGCTTGGGCGGACCGAGCCGGGCCGCGCCCAGCCGGGCCGGACCCGGACCTGGTTCGGGTCGCCCGGTTCGGGCCGACCCAGGGGGGGTTGGGCCGGGTCGGTCTGGGCCCAGACCCCTCGTTTTCAGATCACTTTCAGTCTTTTAACCATATCTTGGACTACGGACCTCCGATCGATGCACCTTCAGTTGTGTAGCGATCCTTGGATCAAGACAGTCGATTCAGTATATTACACTCAAGGTTTCGGAGAACTTTGGGTTTTCCGGGTTGGTTCGGATACGAAACCAACCGGGCCCTCGGAGCAGAAATGCTTATATCTTGAGTTTCGGACGTCTGATTGACGTGTCGTTGACTTTGTTGGATTCCTCTTGATGAGACAGAACTTTTGGCTTACTCCGCTCAAGGTTTGGATGCCGTCGGAGTGCGGTCGGGTTGGTTTGCTCACGAAACCAACCGGGCCCCTGAAACGAAAAAGCCAATAACTCACAGACCGGGCGTCTGATTGACGCGCCGTCTGTCTTGTTGAATTCCTCTTGAGGAGACGGAACTTTTGGCATACTTCGCCCGAGGTTTGGATGCAGTTGGAGTATGGCCGAGTTGGATTGTACCTGAAATCCAAACGGGCCCCTAGAACGGAAAAGCTGATATCTTTCAGACCGGACGTCCGTTTGACGAACCGTTAGCGGCGTTGGTGATCACATTGAGAAACGGTCCCTATGGGTATACCCTAAGAGAGTTCGGGGTACAGTTGAGATACAGCCGTGTTGGTTCACACGCGAAACCAACCGGGCCCCTGGGATGAAAAGGCTAATAACTCACTGACCGGGCGTCCGATTGACGCGTCGTCTATTGCGTTGAGACCCCTATGACGAGGCGGTACCTTCAGATACTTCTTCGTGGGACTTTGAGATACTTTGAGTATCGACCTTTAGCTCATGGAGTGGACCCTTCTAGAGATGAGCGTGCGGAGTATGGAGACCGTGTAGCCAACTGAGACCTGAAGACTGCTTGACCGACTCAACTTGGAGTGAGTCGACTTGCCCAGTGGATGGAGCACTACTTTGTTTGGGTGCAGACCCATGGCGGACGGAGCACTACCTGTGTGACAGTGCAGACCCGTGGTACTCGTCCGGAGAGTACCTCTGCAGGCTACTAGGGGGTGTGCACTACTGTGTTTGGGTGGCATACCCTGGCGGGAAGCACTATTGTGTTTGGGGGGGTGACCCACGGTACTCGACAGGAGGAGTACCTCAGCAGTCTTAGGTTAGTGAGTTGTACCTCGAAGTCGTGACAGGACCAATGTACACTCCAGAGACGGGGCTCTTCAGCAGTTATGGTTTCGATAATGAAAATCCTGGTTTGAGCTGAGACTTTTGACCTTTGTGTTTACCTCATGATTGAGATGGGTCACTTGATAACTTAGGTATATGTATGGGCATATACCTGGGTAGTGGTTATCCGTTGATTTCTTGATCTTTGTGTTTTCCTCATGATTGAGATGGGTTTCTTGATAACTTAGGGATTATACCTAAGTAGAGGTTATCTATTGAGATATTCTTTGTGGTTATCCATGTTGGTTTTAGTGTGAACATGAGGGTCTCGGGGTCCCTACTGAGTATCGTTATACTCACCCATGCACGGGCTATGCCCGCACCTCGTTGTGTTGGTTGCAGACGACGGGCAGCGCTGATGGAGGCCGAGTGTTCAAGGACGGGACGGTACCCAGAGGTGGACCACATGACGAGTCAGTATCCGGAGGTGGACTTCATGACGAGACGACACACGGAGGAGGTTGACGGGCGAGAGCATTGAGGAGCTACGCTATCTGTACCTACCCTTCAGGTAGGATCCGAGGAGGACGACCCAGGAGCCGCTTCCGTTCTTCCAGTTGTTGTCTTTTTCTATTGTACTTTGTTCAGTTGTAGTTATACTTTCAGTTGGGTTTGTATTCTGGCACATTTACCTTTCATCACTTCTCTTTGTACTTAGTGTTTTACTTCCACTTGTACTCTATGGTGTTTTTTTCTTTTATAAAGGCAATGCCTTCCCAATTATCGGGATTTATGCCTTTGGTGCTAGTCGCCAGCCCCTGGCCTATGGAAGGCAGGCTTGGGGTAGTCACAGCACAGGCCCCGAGGAGGGGTCGTGACAAATTGGTATTAGAGGAGTCGGTTCTACCGCAGAACACATAACTCTGATATTTTCTTTCTGTGAATCAATAGTGTTAAGGGTACCAAGTGTGGCCTTCAGTTCAGGGAGTCCAGTGTTGGTGCAGGCGGTCGACGTATCCACACACCAGGACCCTGACAACTGATTTCCAACTTTGTGCACGAAAACACTGATTGCGTGTGTGTTTCCATAAGTTTTAAAAAGTCATCTCAAACCAGGTCAGCTCACCAGGTATAAACTTTTGACCGTGTCACGTTGTTTCTTTCAGGGTGTCTTTTCATGGATGACCAGCTAGTGCCCAGAGGGATGTGCGTACTGACAGCCTGCCAAGCGGTAAGGCTTCGGTACAGGGCCCTCTTGCAGTCGAGGCACCAGCGGAGGCACCAGCAGTACTACCATACGTTGGGCCACCGATGCCACCAGCCCCGGCAGTAGGCGATGCACGCCACTTGAGCGGGCTGCACGAGTTACAGCACCAGACGCCACCCAGGTTCTGGGGAGAGACGGACCCGCAGGAGGCTGAGGTTTGGCTGGAGGCTGTGGTGAGAGTCTTCAGGCTAGTGGGGACGCCTGCAGACTTCATGGTGATCTTTGCTGCCAGCCTTCTTCAGGCAGCAGCAGGCAGGTGATGGAGCCACTTGTTCCAGTTTTGCGACGGGATGACCTTCACATGGGAAGACTTAGAGACCTTCTTCAGGGTGGAGTTTGTGCCAGTAGCTCTACACCCCGAGCGTGTACAGGAGCTACTGCCTTTGCCGCAAGGTTCTCGATCAGTAGCTGAGTCATCTTTGGGCAGTAGACAGATGATGCAGAGGTCCAAGAGGAATAGAGCCAGTCGTACGAGGAGCAGGAAGTGTTATGAATGCGCAGGAAGGTTCACCTGGCACGTGACTGTCCGACTCCTCGCACAGTCAATCCGCAGGTGTTGGAGGAGCCACTGAGGAAGAAGCAGCGGTGAGTGCTTGAGAAATAGCCAAGCAGTGGACAAGGCAGTAGAGCTCCGGGAGTAGGTGGATAGGAGCGGAACTAGTGCATACGCCCCTTATACTTCTAGTTACATATTTTTGTTGTATTCGTGTCTTTTTACTGTGAGTTGAAATAATAATAAAAAAGACACTTATCTTTGTGATGTTTTGCTTTCCTGTCCTTTTATTTGGTTGATATTGAGTGGTCCCGGTTAAGACTGTTGAATTGACCCTCACTTTTGAGATTTCTACTGGAGGAGACCCAGTGACCTCACACTGATGCCGACAGTGTGACTCGACCCTTGGAGGTGAGAGTGATAGTTGTATCTCTTGATAGTAATGTTGAGGCCTTACGATGTCATCCATGGCATGAATGCATCATTCAATATCAGGATTGATTGTATTATGCAATGGGCGTGGTTCATCCAGGGGATGAGACCGAGTTTCTCTTTTCGGCAAAGGATAAATTTTAGCAGCTCTTTCAGATAATAGGCAAAGAAGGTGTAGATCATCCAGGAGCGGATGGAGACTGCACAATGTAGTAAGAAACGGGAAACCGGTGCCAGTCTTAGAGACTCGGGCGTGTTAAATGTTTCAATAAGAGGAATCTTAAAGGAGAGATGATTCTGCGAAGAAGCAGACGTGGAGGTAGATCTAGGAGAGTAGCATGAGGTGGTGTACGTTTTAACATGCTACAACCACCCGCCTTAGTTGTCCCTGCCAGGCTCCGGGAGCTGGAGGGTAGGGGAATAGGGTAGCTACGTGCAGTCAGGGAGAGTGACCTGATGTCTCTAAGAATGATTCAAGGGACAGTCTGTGTCCACTACTAGTTTCCGTAGTAACAGACGTTGATACGAATCATTCCTTCCTTCCACGAATCTTATCCCAGACCTAGAGTTTCCGGTAAGCCGTAGACCTGACCCTCACGTCTGGAGATACCTTGGGAGAAGACTCGATAATCACACTTACGCTGACAATGTGATCAGACCCTCGAGGCGAGAGTTTCGGTTGGAATCTCTTGGTGGCAGCGTTGAGGCCTTACGACGTTGGTTTGAGTATGGACTGGGCAAACACAGTCCATACACAAATTGACGGTATTAGGCAAGAAGGTTGTGGTTTAACTACGACGTCGGGATGGGTTTTCCATGGTTGGTGAAAAGGAAACCCCAGGCAGCACAGGAGGGTGTGACCGATCACTCTTGAGTCGGTCAACCTTACCCTCGTGGCAGTAGTCGTTTTGAGTTCTAGTTCTAACAGGAATTGGAGACCTCTAGAGTTCGAGGATGAAGATCACGTCCTTATATGGGTCTCACCTCAACGAGGTTTACAGAGATGTGGCCAAGGCGGCAAGTTATCTCCGAGGTTTAGTAGACTATTCCTAGGTCCTAAGTTGGGTAGGCGGGGTGGTTTACCGCTTGACCCATCCACCTCATTTTCACCAGGTGCATAACAACTTCCACGTATCTCAACTGAGGAGATACATGCGTGATCTTTCACATATCATCGACCATGGGGAGCTGGACTTTGGCGATGGGGTGACTTTCATGGAGGTTCCAGTGGGAATCGAGGATCGATAGGAGTGGATCCTATGGGGATGGTCGATTCCTCGGGTGCGCTTTCACTGGCAGTACGGGAACCTCCAGGTGAGCACATGGGAGCGGAAGGCTCAGATGCGTGCTCAGTACCGCTTTTGTATCCCTAGTTTGTGTTAAAGCTTTACGAGGACGTAAAGCCCTGAGGTGGGAGTAATATAAAGACCCGTAAAATTCAAGGTGAATTTTTTTCTAATTTTATTTGGGATTTTACAAGAACGCAGTTTCTGACGGTGCCTGATTCTGAGGCCCGGTGTGCCCGGAATCATTTTCCAAAGTTTAGCTCGGGTGCGTTCAGTGAACGAACGAGCGGGTTTTTCTAACTTTTGAACCAGTGCTCGGAATCGAATTCTGAGGACACTGATGGAATTGCAGCGCCGGTAATTGTTTAGAAACACCTTTTTCGGAGTTGCGTTTTCTCGAGTGTGGTTTTTAATTTTTGGGGTTATGTTAAGAAATAAAATAAAAGTGGTGCGACACTTTATTTTATTTTACTTAAAGCAGGATTAACCTAAGTTAAGTGGATTATATGGGACCCACAATATCCTACCCACTTGGTAGGATATTTTGTGAGGTGGGACAAACACGATCCCCACTGTTTCTTTCCCTCTAAATAACGCACCCGCAACCCCCCTCTTTAATGAAAGTCAACCATGCGTTTTTCTGGTTAAAAACGCCTCATTAAATTGGGTGGTTAAATCGTTACAATTAATTCATTGAATTAATTGTTCGTTTTGTTTCTTTTGAAATTAAAACGTGTCATGTGCGTTAATAAAATAAGACAAGTCTTGTTTTATTTCTGTTGGAACTTGTGGCGTGGAGAGTATTTGGAGGAAAGCGTTCTTCTTCGACAAAGAACGTGAAGAACGCGAAGAATGCTTGCCTCCGATGAAGGGCGACGAAGAGCGCCGAACCCTCGGAGATCGACGACGCGACGCCGTGTACCGTGACGTCAACGACGCTTCTTCCGCGACACCCCTTCCACAACACGACGATCCTTTTCTTCCGCGACGGTTAATTCCACGAAGAACTCACGTTCGATGACAACGATGAGGTAGGGTATTGTTTTGTGAATGTTAATGAACCCCATGTTACTTCCTTCTAAATCAAAGAACGCGGATCAACTAAACATAAAGTTGATCCGCGAAAAATATGTTGCGGGTTTGGAATTCTTGTTTGCAGGAAAACTGTAGGGGTTTATTACTTCTTGTTCATGAAACATCCTTTTTTGTTCCTCGTCTTATTTTTTTTGGGCTGCTTGTTATCATCTTAACGGGAGGAGGTTGGACCGCACGAACATGGCCGACCCTCATCCCCCTATGTTGCTGTGTTGTTGCGGTTCGGAAGATGGCAGCATGGTGTGACGGCACCGCGCGGGAACCTGGAGGGATGCGGCACGGATGTGCGGCGCCGTCGCGCCGCGCCGTCGAGGCCGAATGAAAGTGTGGTCGTAATTGGGACCGCGAAGGCGAAAGGAAGACTCTGCAGTTTGTTCTTTTGACGTGCGGATCAACGGGAATTAATGGAATGGGACGCAGAGACGATTTGATGTTTCCACAGTGATGAACGGGACCTGGGATGAGCATCGGCGCAGACAGAATTAAAAACGGACCACCGGAGCAACTCCGTTGGCCCGCGGACACCACCGGCGGCGTGGGTCGCCGGTACCAGCTGGCCGCCCAGAGGCGGCGGGGCCCCGGCGCGCCGCCTGGAGAAACCGCTGCGTCTGAAGCCGCGGCGGCGAGCGGGTGGATCCCACGGCCGCGCGGGATCCAGGGGGGACGCAGCGTGCGCCGCGTCCACGGAGCACCGGCTCGCTGGCCGAGCCAGCGAGCCACCCGGCCGAGTCGGGCCGGCTTGGGCGGACCGGGCTAGGCCACACCCAATCAGGCCGGGCCGCGCCCAGTCGGACCCGGGTCGGGTCGACCCAGTTTGGGCCGACCCATGGGGGTTGGGCCGGGTCGGTCCGGGCCCAGACCCCCCGTTTTCGGATCACTTTTAGTCTTTTGCCCATATCTTGGGCTACAGACCTCCGATTGACACACCGTTAGTTGCGTAGAGATCCTTGGATCAAGACGGTCGATTCAGTATATTAAACTCAAGGTTTTGGAGAACTTTGGGTTTAGCCGGGTTGGTTCGGATACAAAACCAACCGGGCCCTCGGAGCAGAAACGCTTATATCTTGAGTTTCGGACGTCCGATTGACGTGTCGTCGACTTTATTGGATTCCTCTTGATGAGACGGAAGTTTTGGATTACTCCGCTCGAGGTTTGGATGCCGTCGGAGTGCGGTCGGGTTGGTTTGCTCACGAAACCAACTGGGCCCCTGAAACGAAAAGGCCAATAACTCACAGACCGGGCGTCCGATTGACGCGTCGTCTGTCTCCTTGAATTACTCTTGAAGAGACGGATCTTTTTGCATACTTCGCCCGAGGTTTGGATGCAGTTGGAGTATGGCCGAGTTGGATTGTACCCGAAATCCAACCGGACCCCTGGAACAGAAAAGATGATATCTTTCAGACCAGACGTCCGTTTGACGAACCGTCAGTGGCGTTGGTGATCACGTTGAGAAACGGTCCCTATGGGTATACCCTATGAGATTTCGGGGTACAGTTGAGATACGGCCGTGTTGGTTCACACACGAAACCAACCGGGCCCCTGGGACAAAAAGGCTAATAACTCACAGATCGGACGTCCGATTGACGCGCCGTCTGTTGTGTTGAGACTCCTATGACGAGGCGGTCCCTTGAGATACTTCTTCGTGGAACTTTGAGATACTTGGAGTATCGACCTCTAGCTCTTGGAGAGGACCCTCCCAGAGACGAGCGTGCGGAGTACGGAGACCGTGTAGCCGACTGAGACCTGACGACTGCTTGACCGACTCGACTTGGAGTGAGTCGACTAGTCCAGTGGACGGAGCACTAATTTGTCTGGTGCAGACCCATGGCAGATAGAGCACTACCTGTGTGACAGTGCAGACCCACGGTACTCGTCCGGAGAGTACCTCTGCAGGCTACTAGGGGGTTTGCACTTCTGTGTTTGGGTGGCATACCCCGGCGGGAAGCACTACTGTGTTTGGGTGGCTGACCCGCAGTACTTGACAGGAGGAGTACCTCAGCAGTCTTAGGTTAGTGAGCAGTACCTTGGAGTCGTGACAGGACCACTATACACTCCATAGACGGGGCTCTTCAGCAGTTATGGTTTCGATAATGAAAATCCTAGTTTGAGCTGAGACTTTTGACCTTTGTGTTTACCTCATGATTGAGATGGGTCACTTGATAACTTAGGTATATGTATGGGCATATACTTGGGTAGTGGTTATCCGTTGATTTCATGATCTTTGTGTTTTCCTCATGATTGAGATGGGTTTCTTGATAACTTAGGGATTATACCTAAGTAGAGGTTATCTATTGACATATTCTTTGTGGTTATCCATGTTGGTTTTAGTGAGAACATGAGGGTCTCGGGGTCCCTACAGAGTATCATTATACTCACCCCTGCACGGGCTATGACCGCACCTCGTTGTGTTGGTTGCAGACGACGGGCAGCTCTGACGGAGGCTGAGTGTTCAAGGACTGGACGGTACATGGAGGTGGACCACACGAAGAGTCAGTATCTGGAGGTGGACTTCACGACTAGATGACACACGGAGGAGGTTGACGGGCGAGAGCATTGAGGAGCTGCGCTATCTGTACCTACCCTTCAGGTAGGATCTGAGGAGGACGACCCAGGAGTCGCTTTCGTTCCTCCAGTTGTTGTCTTTTTCTGTTGTACTTTGTTCAGTTGTAGTTGTACTTTCAGTTGGGTTTGTATTCTGGCCCATTTACCTTTTAGCACTTCTCTTTGTACTTAGTGTTTTACTTCCGCTTGTACTCTATGGTGTTTTGTTTGCTTTTATAAAGGCAATGCCTTCCCAGTTATCGGGATTTACACCTTTGGTGCTAGTCGCCAGCCCCTGGCCTATGGAAGGCGGGCTTGGGGTAGTCACAGCATGGGCCCCGAGGACGGGTCATCACAACTGTTCTCCCTTCAACTAATAAAATAGGTTGTCAATCCTCAGAAGTGGGTACTTGTTCTTCATGGTCACCTAGTTCAGGTGTCGATAGTCAACACAAAGCTTCAAGCTCCCATCCGCCTTCTTGGAGAATAGAATCGGGGCTGCCCAGGGAGAAACACTGGGCCAGATGAATCCCTTCCCCTACAAATCCTCTAGCTATACCAACAACTTGCGAAGCTCCACGGGAGCCATCCGATACGCTGGTGTAGATATCGGTGCCATCCCAGGGTAAAAGTAAATGTAAAATTCTATCGCTTGGTGAGGGGGTAGACCTGGAACATCTTCAGGGAAGACATCCACATACAGGTCCACCACTGTAGGATAGCTCAGACTCTCCACATCAACTACTCCGAGGGTAAGGCTAGCCAACTGATGAGTGATCGGCTGCACTCTCCTTCGAGTAAGTCCATCCTGTGCTGCAAAGGCTCCCTTCTCGTCGGTGAAGGTAAACCTGGTCCCATCCGTGAGGACACACCGCACCTTGAGCCTAATATAGTCAATCTGAGCATGGAATGTAGATAACCAGTTCATACTAAAGATGATGTCATAAGGCCTTGATGCCGCAACTAGGAGATATCATACAAATCTCTCACCTCCTAGAGTAAGCTCACAGTGACGGCACCAGTGTGTAATCATAAAATTCACTCCCGTAGGAGTCTCTAGCCGTAAGGATCGATCCAACAGCTCCGTCGGAATCTCCGAGCTTAGAACAAGGGTAGTGGAAATGAAAGAGTGACTGGAACTTGTGTTTATAATTACTGCAGCTACGGTGGAGTAGACACAGATCATACCTAGAATCATCTCCGGAGTGCCATGATCGTATGGCTCAGCTGCATGGAGCAGAGCTCTCCCCTGTCCACCTAATCCCTACGGTCGGGGTGGACCTCCCAATGGTGGTGGTGGTGGTAACATCTCAAATCTTCATCCACCACCAGCTACAGGGCCAGCTCCTCTACCATGTCTGCATGCTCCCTGTAGACCACCTTGATCGAATCTCTGTCTCTGCCTAGGCGGTCCTTCAACCATATGTTGATCATCCTAATGGCGGGTTGGGTAGTCATGGACCATGTGACCCTGCCCACCGCATGCATAACATTGCCTACTTTTGGCAAGTATGTCTCTGCTTCGGGTTCCCCGCACAACCTATCTTGAGTCATGCGGTTATCCACCTGTAGGTCTGGCCCTCTTGGACCTCGGAGACATCAGTGTGCTGCCAACTTCATACGACTCCGCTACGTGTCGACTGGTGGTGGATCTCACTACTGGAGACTACTTAGCAAGGAAACTCTCCACTAGGAGGGATCTCTCTAACACCCCCTCCTGCGTCGGGAAGATGACTGAGATCACGGAAGCCCTAATCTCCCTTCTGAGTCCCTGCTCTAAGGTTTGGGCCATGAAGAATGAGTCCCGCACCATATCGGTGGAGTAGCGCGAGAGGTCTTTGAACCTCACGAGTACTGAGCTATAGTCATGCTTCCTTGTTGGAGATGAAGTAGATCCTGTATGCGCACTGCGAGAAGAGTCGATGGGACAAACTCTGATCGAAAAAGGATCTTGAAGTATGCCCAAATAAGCGTCACCTCATCGTGGAACTGGAGCATCAAGCTCCACCATCTTCACATTGATTCCTATAGAAGTCTAGCAGCAAGTATCACCATGAGGTCGGCTGGTGTCCCCACCAATTGGAAGACTCTCACCATAGCCTCCAGCCAATCCTCAGCCACTTGTGGGTCCGTCTCTCCCTGGAACCTGGGTGGCATCTGGTGCTAAAACTCGTGCAATGCGCTCAAGCGGCGTCCAACGTCTGTTGCTGGGGATGGTGGCATCGGTGGTCCAATAGGTAATGGAACCAATGGTACCTCCGCTGGTGCCTCTACTGGAAGAGAGCCCTACACCGAGGCCTCATCACTTGGTGGGCTATCAGTGCGTACGACTCTCGGAACTATAGCTGGCTATCTACATGAAGGCATCCTGAAAAAAAACAAGTGCGATACGGTTAAAAAGGTATACCTAATGATCTTACCTGGTGATGTGACTTAAAGAAAACTTTTTAAAACACACACACAATCAGTTTTTTCATGCACTGAGTTTTAAATCAGAAGTCAGGGTCCTGGTGTATGGATACGTCAGCCGTCACACCAACACCAGACTCCCTAAACTGAAAACCACACTCAAAATACTTAACACTATTGATTTACAGAAAAGATCTGAGTCCTAAGTTATATGGTTGAACCGACACCTCTGATACCAATTTTTCATGACCCGTCCACTAGGGCCCGTGCCGTGACTACCCCAAGCCTGCCTTCCATAGGACAGGGGCTGGAGACTAGCACAAAATGCATAATTCCTTAAAACTAGGAAGGCATTTTCTTTATAACCTGTAAACGCACACAACATAGCACACATATGGATACAAAACACTAGGTAAATTGTATAACAAAATAATGCTGAAAAGTAAAAGGGGCCGCAAATACAAGCCCAACTGTAAAGTACAAGGAACCGAAGTACAAGTACAACTGAATAAAGAAAAAATAGTTGTTGGGTCGTCCTCCAAGATTCCTACCTGAAGGGTAGGTACATATATCCTTCTCAACACTACACGTCTGCCAGTCTCCTCCATGTACCAACTCATCGTAAGGTCCACCTCCGGGTACCGTCCAATCCTGGTACTCTCAGCCTCAGTTAGTGATATCCATCATCTGCATCCAACACAATAAGGTGCGGGCATAGCCCATGTAGGGGTGAGTATAACGATACTCAGTAGGGACCCCGAGATCCTCAAGGTCTCACAAATCCACCAAGGATAAACCACAAACTAAGGAAACAACATATAACCATACTTAGGTATATTCCCATACATATACCTAAGTTATTAAGTAATCTATCTCAAACATGAGGAAGACAAAAAAGTACTAACTCAGATCAACCAGGATTATATTTTAGGGATAGTATCAAGTAACATCCCGAGTCACATTATCGAAACCTCGACAGCTAGAGAAATCCTACTAAATCGAGTACAGTGGGCCTGCTGCGACACCAAGCGCACTTACCACTAACCTTGGACTGCTGAGGTACTCCTCTTGTCGAGTACCGTGGGTCTGTTGTGTTGCACAGAGAAAATCCCCACTGCACGTCTGTCACCACACCCAGGCGCTCCCCCTCGTTGCCTGCTGAGGTACTCATCCTGTCGAGTACCCTGGGTCTGCCGCATCACCAAGCTCCCTCCTCCACCGTGGGTCTGCCACCACACCCAGGCACTCTCCACTGGGCTAGTAGAGTCACTTCGAGTCAAACAGTCAGCAGTTGTCAGGTCTCAGCCAGCTACTAGGTCTCCATACTCAGATCGCTCATCACTGGAAGGATCCGCTCCACGAGCTACTGGTTGATACACCAACTGTCACGAAGTCCCACAAAGAAGTATCTCAAAGGTATGCCACGTCATAGGGGTCTCAACGCAACAAACTTCACATCAATCGGACGCCCAGTCTATGTGTTATTAGCCTTTTGTCCTGGGGCCCCAGTTGGATTCGTGCAGGATCCAACCTGACCATATCTAAACTATACCCCAAACTCTAGTGGGGTATAATCAAAGGGATCGTTATGCTCCAAGACTACTAGGCCCAATGACGGTTCATCAAATGGACGTCCGGTGCCAATTATATGGCCAAAAGAAAGTAAAGGGTCGTAGTGGGCTCGGGTCTGGTCCGACCTGTTCGGACCGACCGGACCTGACCCAGTCTGGGATAACCCGGTTTGGGTCGACCCGGCCTGACCCATTGGGTATGGCCCGACCTGTTGGGCAGGCCAGCTCGTTAGGTTCGGCCCAGCCTAGCCGGCCACAAGGGGTCACGGAAGGTCGTGAGGGTGCGGACCGGTCGTGGGTCGACACGAGGGCGGTTCGTCTTGGATGATGTCGAGTGGGAGGCTCGTTCTGGAGGGCGCCACGAGGGCGGCTCGGCCTGGGGCGCGGGGCCGGTTCTGCTCGGAGGGCCGCTGGGGCGCGGCATAGGGCGGCTCGGCCCAGGGGCCGGGGTGGTGTGGTCGGGGCGCAATGCGGTCATGGATGGTTCGGCCGATGGCGGCACGGGGCCGGTTCTATCGGCGGACGGTGCGGCCTGGGAGGCTCAGCCCAGCCCAGGGTAGCTCGGCCGGAAGGACGAAGACCGCTAGGGAGGTTCGGCCGTCGGTGGCGTGGAACGCCATGGGGGCGGCCTATAATGCTGCAGGGGCAGTGCGTGTTGCGAAGGCCATGGGTGGCATGGTTGTTGCCTTCATCACATTCATCATCGTTGTCGCCTTCCTCTATTTTGAGGAACACCGCAAAAGATAATGACGGAGGGGTCGGTCTATGTTGGTTTGGTCCGCACCCTTAGCGTTTAGGGTGGCAGCATTTATCTCACAAGAACGAAGCACAACAAACCCTCCCGCAATGATTAATCCCAAAACCCACAAAAGTAAAACTTATGCAGATTAACTAGTTAGAATTTTATCTGTGTTCTGTGTTTTAGAAGGAAAGAATCACGGGAATATAAAATCAATCACAAAAATCCCCCACCTTGTTCGTTGTTTGTCGACGGACACTACTGGAAATCCAGGTTTTCCTAATGCTTCTTTACCAACAGTTTAAGAAAACCGTTGGTAAAGAAGCCCTTTCCCAACGGTTTTAGGAAACCGTTGGGAAAGGGGTGTCTAACTCACCCTTTCCAAATGGTTCAGTAAAATCGTTGGTAAAGGGGTGTCCAACGAACCCTTTCCCAACGGTTCTAGTACAAACGTTGGGAAAGGGTGACCCTTTACCAACTGTTTAATAGAACCGTTGGGAAAGGGTTCCTTGGACACCCCTTTCCCAATGGTTTTTAAAAACCGTTGGGAAATGTTTACCCAAATACAGAATCGGCCGCTGCTCTCCCACATTCGCGACAGAACCCTAATCTGTCCAGGGCTTGACTCCTCTCGTGACTTCCTCCATCCGAACCTGTCAAACTCCATCCAAATCATCTCAAATCAGGTATTTTATTCTTCATACCCATAAAATATTTATGTTCTACCTTGTTTTTATTGTTATTCATCTCATATTTTAGTTTTAAGTTTTGATTTTGATGTGTATATCATTTTTTGTTAATTGATTTAATCTAGACTTTATCCATTCCAATCCATTTAATTAATTAAATCCTTAACCCTCCATCGAAGAAGAAGCATCTCAAATTCATTGCGGTTGGATTCTAGATTTTCTAAGTATGTGTTTTTATGCTTTTTTTCATCTTGAAATTAATTGTTACTTGGAAATTTATTTATATGTGTTTATTAATTTTTAGAAGAGTTTTTATGAATTTTTTCCTTAAATTTACTTGAGGAAAGTGTTTTATTAAAATGAAATTTTTTTAATAAGGCTTCTGTAATTTAATTTGTTATAGTACACTATGTGACTATATTTGGTATATAGTAACACTTGAGATAAATGGTGTGTGATAATGTGTTGTGAAAGAGATTACATGGTTTGTTCAAGGTTATATTTACATTTTGAGCCTATTAATGAGTTGTTTTAAAGATATTTTGAGATATTTACCTTATGTTTATTGGTGAAAACTGGGAGTTGTAGAGGTGGTTCATGATTAAGACATATAATTACTGCTAAACATGTGGATAAACCATGTATAGTAGTGAATTCTTGAAATGTTTGATGTTTTTAGTCCTTTTTTGTTTGTAGTTTCTTTTGATGGTAACATTCCTTATTGATACCTATGATGGGAATTTATTTTAGTTTCTAAATCGGTTGAGACTCCCCCACCATGAATAGTGTATGAAACCTCTACTCTCATTTAATCAGTGAACTCAAGTCATTAATTCAATCCTTCATTCTCACTATCATGTAATAAATTGAATGATGTAAACCCATCCTCACATGATTTCTTACCTTAGATAGTGTCCAACATATGGAATACGAGCTTTTGAATTCATCAGTTAACCAGGATCATATATTCCATTTCCCACAAGATGACTGTACTAATAAAACTTTAGGGTCAATTAAATATGGTTCTCATTGTACGTTGTATATTATGTTTCCTTCTTGGCCAATACTCACTTTTATGAGGGTAGGGTGCTTTTCACTACCCATGCTGGCATGTGTAGACATCCATAAAAATGTTAGATAATTCACAAGTTTAATTCAGTAATGTTGTTATCATTGACATACTTTATTATTAATCTCAAATTTAAAAATAAATGTTTTTGTCTATACTTAATGAAATTAAATCTTTTTACAAGCCATGAACAACCTATTAGTGTAGAAGCCTAAAATTTCTTCACCCATGGGGTGCACTTGACTTGGGGAAGTAATTGGGTAATGAAAGGTATGGCCATAGAGGTGCCAATAATGAGTTATTGTACATGAGTGAATGATTTGGGATGCCTATAACACATAATGGGACCTGAGGCATGTGCCACTTATAGACTTAATGAAAATTAATATAAATAAATTTTAATTTAATTTGTGATTAATTGTTCTTTAAATTATTTTAAAAGTTCACTACATCGACTAGAAACTTCTTCCTTTATCGTTTACTTAAATGTATTTTCTATTAAAGTTCAATCCCATTAAATTGTTTATGAAAAAATGAATTATATCTTTTCTTTTTACAGAATGGACAGAAGTTGGATGTATGAAACCGATCAAATCTCAAGCGATTTTCAAAACAATTTGGAGAGATTTATATATTTTTCTTTTCACAATGCTTCAGATAGTGGTCGCATACACTGCCCATGTTCCAATTGTGTTGGTAGACCTTGATTGAGCCATGAAAAAGTCAGCTACCACATAACCAAAAATAGTTTTTCAAGCAAACTACTTTGGGTGGTATCAAAATGGGGAGAAAATGAAATATAAAATTGGTGATGATCGAAATGAAAGGACTGGAATGGAGAATTTGTTAGATGATCGGTTTCTATTTATTCGTCATCATGAAAAAGAAAGGATTTTGACTCAAGAAGACTTTGATATGAGGATAGCTAATGCATCTAGTGAAAATGATGATATTGATAGGGTGAAAAAATTGAATGATACTTCCACGACTCCAGTATATCGACAATATGATAAAATGAAAAAGCTGGAATTTTTAATCCGATTGTTTCATGGGAAAATTATGTATGGGATTTCTAATACAGCAATCGATTACATTTTAACCCTCTTGAAGGATTTACTTCCAGATGATACAGATATTCCCTCAAACCACAATATGGCATGGAAGTTAGTTGAGGAACTTGGATTTTCAAGAAACAAAATCCACGCTTTCCCGAAAGATTGCAGTTTATTCTAGGAGGAAACCGTTGAACGAAATGATTGTATAAAATGTGGCACATCCCTCTGGAATTCAAAATCTGATGGAACACTATCCCGCATTCCATAGAAAGTAATGTGGAACTTTCCATTGATCCCCATACTCCAGAATCATTTTATGTCTGATGACATGTCATTAAAAATGAGATGGCATGATATCGAGAGAAAGAAGACTAATGATGAGTTGGTTTATCCTGCAAATGGATTTGCATTGCAGAGATTTGATGCTCGACATCCTGATTTTGCAGCTGACATGCGTAATGTGAGGCTGGTTCTTTCATGTGATGGTTTTAATCCATTTGGGCATATGCTTACTTCGCACAACACGTGGCCAGTTTTTATACACATTTATAATCTTCCCCCATGGTTGTGTATGAAAAAACCTTTCACTTTCATGAGTATACTCATATCTGGTCCTTCTGATCCCAGCATTGAAATTTATGTATACATGGAACCTTTAATAAAAGAGTTGAAACTTCATTGGGATGTGGGTATGCTCACATACGATGCATGTTCGAAAGACATATTTCATATGCATGCTGTGCTTATGTGGACGATAAATGATTTTACAGCTTATGTAATGATGTCTGGATAGAGCACAAAGGGAAAATTGCCAAGACCAGTTTGTATGAATAATACACAATCCAGAAGACTGAAACATCGTTGTAGTTTCAGTTTTATGGGACATCGACGATTCTTGCCAAATGATCATCCATATAGAATGAATCATCAAAGATTTGATAATACCATAGAGACTGATGATCCACCTCAGCATATGTCTAGAACTGATGTGCTTAATGAATTGAAAGATTTCAGTTTTTCATTCAGAAAGGGTCAAATGAAATCTGTAAATAGAAATAATGTTTCCACTGAAACCTATTACAATTGGAGGAAGAGGAGTATCTTTTTTGATTTTCCTTATTGGTCAACCAATTTTTTACGTCATTGATTAGATGTAATGAATATTGAAAATAATATATGCGAAATTTTGCTTTCAATTCTTCTTAATGTCAAGGGGAAGACAAAAGATGATTTACGATCTCGGCGTGACATGGTGGATTGGGGCATCAGACCAGAATTGCATCCTGTGCGTATCAGTGAAAATAAATGGCAACTTCCATGTGTTTCTTATGTGATGACACCTAAAGAAGAAAAACAATTTCTAGATGTATTAGAGACTATTAGATTTCCTGATGGCTATATAATCAACATATCTAAATGGGTCAACAGAAGATATTTGAAGCTAAAATCTTTGAAGACTCATGATTATCACGTTCTACTACATGAGTTGCTTCCAATAGCAATATGTCATCTTTTGTCCAATAATGTAAGGGTGACTGTTATTTGTTTGTGCCATTTGTTTAGAGATCTTTGTGATAAGAAGTTGTCCAAGTCTTTCTTGCAAAAAATGTTTACAGATGCCCCATTAATTTTGTGTGATATGGAGAAAATATTTCCTCCATCATTTTTCACATGCATGCTGCATCTGATTGTCCATATTCCCACTAAAATACTTCTTGGAGGACCTGATTATTTTCATTGGATGTATCCAACTGAAAGAAATATGTTCACATTAAATTCTTATGTTCGAAATATAAATCATCCTAAAGGTTCTATCGTGAACGGTTACTTGGCTCAAGAATGTATGGATTTCTGCTCAATGTATTTGTCTGGTCTTACTACAAGAATGAACAGACCAATGAGAAATGAAGAAGAACAGTATGAGAAAATTGAACCCAGTTTTCCATAACTTACTCAAACAGAAGGAATTCTTGGATCATATACATTGAAGACATTAAGCCATGAAGAGCGGGAGATGGCACATCACATAGTTTTGTTCAACTGTGATTTGTTCGATGACTATATCAGGTAACTAAATTGAATATGTATATCTTACATATATATCTGTTAAACTATTCATATTTTTAATCTACAGGGAACATAAAACAATGATAAATAGGAATCATCGTTCTTTATCTTTTAGAAAGAGAGAGACTTTGCATAGCAAAGAGTTTTCTGCTTAGTTAAAATTGAAGGTAAAAATATTACTATTTAAAATAATTATATCAATATTTAATTAAGTTTAATAGTCATTTATATTGCAGGTATTGAGTTTGACTGCTGACTATGTCTCTGAGGAAATAAGAGCTTTGGCTTTTGGTCCTAATACCATGGTTCATGACTGTAAATCAATTGTCATCAATGGGTACAAATTTTTTGTCATTGAACGAGAAAAGAACATGTGAACACAACATGATGGTGTTATGGTTACTGCCACAACAGATTGTTATGCCAGTGCATTAGATAGTAGACTGCGATATGAAAATGTGGTTTATTATAGAGTTGTTGAGAAAATAATAATATTGGATTATTACTCTCATGGATGAGTCACAATGATGAAATGCCATTGGTTTGATTCGATGATGAGATAGGGCACATTTATTGATGATTGTGGATTTCGAGTAATTAATATGACTCGCACTCTTGCTACTGAAGAACCATATGTGTTGGCATCAATGGATAAACAACTTTTTTATGTCAAAGACCAACTTCGACCTGAATTTGGTGTCATAGTTGAAGTAATTCCAAGACATATTTTTCATGATGATGATTATAGAATTGACACTGTCCCTAGTGCCATTGGAACCAATACATGTATTTCTTTTGATAACTCCAATAGCTCAATTGTCAGAGTTGATTGTGAACCTGAAGTTGTGGTTCAAAATATATAGAATCATTCATCCATGTTCTCAATTATTTTGGTTTACCTTGAGTTGGGTTGTTAAGGTTGGTAATATTCAAATTGATTTAGTATTGATCACTAATATGTTTTAGCTGACTTGACCATTATGTGAATTTTCAATGCTTATTGGTTGTAGTTTTATTTGAATTGCATTTTCTAATTTGGAATTGAACTGTATTCAAACCTAGTCAAACAATATTTCTAACTTGGTGAACATTACAACTTTTATGATTTATTAAATCCATCCAAACTCTTCTAAACCAATTGATAGCTAAATTACCAATGAATCCCCTTATTCCCTCATATATTTAGTTTTTTAGTTTACACATTAGTTTCCTTTTTCTAATTAATTACATATTTGTTTTCAAAAGCAGGAAATGCAGCCAATTGAAGAGAGAAAAAGGAAAAAATGGTGGAGAACAATCGTTGAATGGCAGAGATGGGTGTTCCGCCATTAGTGCCTACAGTGAGTAATTTATTTCAAATATTTATATTTAAATAATATATAATGTCATGTGATTAATTTTTTTATAAACATTTTTGTAGGATCCACCTATACGTCTACGGTTATTCGACTAGGAGCCTAGTACTGGTCCTAGTACTCAGGTCGGTGGTACGAGGAGGGTTCGTACCAGAGGTGGACGAGCAGCTGCGTGTACCCGACTAGACCCTGCCCCTCCCACTGACATGGCATCCTTCCCACATTCTGATCCCGGTGTGTCGTTAGGGACACATGGGATATTTAGGCCTCCCATGTTTTCGCTACCTTTTGCATCTTCTGGCCCATCATTTTCACATCCCATGATGATTCCCACTCCCCAGTCAGAATCTGGTCATACAGGTGTCCCATCTTCTTTTCCTTCTACTTCTGTCTCTCTGAGCTTCTATATTCCATCGTCTTCGACTCCTGTTCCACCACAGGGTGTTCCATCAGTTTCTATGGATCCATCGGCGCTCAGCGATCAGACTGGCATAGGTATATTTATTGAACCCTAACAAGTTTTTATAGAAATATTTATTTTCATTATAACATGTTTTGATGATATATATGTTTTCTTTCATGATACATACATCTACTGACAAGAGGCAGGGGAGGGGGCGTACACTCATGCGTTCGGTGTGGAACCGCCGCACACAGGTTATGGTGGATTACAATGAATACAACCAAATGGTTGAGAAAACCGGGCAGCAATGTCAAAGTTTTTTGGCGATGCTTGCCAAATACTCCGAAATCATTCTCGTCAGCCTGCTATCATGGAGACATTTTCCATATGAGGTAAAGGATAGAGCTTGGGAAGAGATATGGTTAAAAAATATATTTTATTTAATTCCATGAATTATTTTTGTATTTATATGAATTAATATTTTTATGTCATCTTCGATTTAATTTTCCCGATTGTGAGGGTGCACGACCGGAAGGTCTCAAGGATTTAGGCGAGCTTTGGAGAGAATACAAGAATGAGTTGTATATTGGCTAGTGTGATAGAGTTGGTACTGAGTTAGAGGTGGTACCAGTTGTGGATGATTGTCCTATATAGTAGTATCGTCAGATGATTACTCATTGGATGAGTACCCAGTTTAAGGTATAAATTACATTTGAGGTATTTAAATAATAACTTTCATGTTTTGCAGTAATATTATCCTTTGCATTATCTAATTTTATTTAGGAATCATCTGGAAAAAATAAAAAAAACAATGATGCAAAAAAATACCTCCACACACTAGGACGTACTACGATGTCGGATCATGAGAGGAAGTAGGTATGATAATTGTTTATAAGTTTTCTTTACAACTTAAATTTTCTTTTGTTTCCTCAATTATTTAATCATTTTCTAAAGTTTTCATATAACTTTAGTTTTCAATGTCATTTTAGAGGAAAATATAGAATATTGAAGGACGTGTGCCTCGAGAAAAACTGTTTTCCTGGAGTAGACGGAAAAAGGATGGAAGTGTCGTCAACGAAGCGACTCAGCAGCAGATTGTAAGTTTTAATCTGTTGATTTTATATTTTAATATCTATTTTGTATCTTAATAATATATTTATATTTGTAATAGGCTGCTTTAGGGTCCCTCGATGCCCAAGAACCAGACAATTTTGGGCCAACTGATCACTTACATCAGGTGTTGGGAGAGAAGCATTCTGGCAGAGTAGGCTGCCGACCTAGGATAGCCCCGACGAGGTATTGGCCCTCCTCAGGTACGATTTTTAGTGCCACCGAGCTTTGTAAAGTTAGGGCACAGGTAGAACAGGCTGATAAAAGGGCCACAGAGATGGAAGAATTGTCTGCTAGGGCAAACAGTGCATTTATGAAATTTATTGAAGTTCTACATCCAACACTTCCAGCAGAGGTCAGCCCAAATTTTGATGAATACATGTCGTCAATACGTTCTATATATGGTGCACCAGGTGGCAGTTCTAGTGGTGGTCAGGACGATGTCCATCTTGATGATGATGATAGTGAGGAGTCTGATGCGGAAGAGGAGGGAGAGGAGGAGGGCAATGCGGATGGCGAGGGCGAGGAGGAGGGCGAGGGTGAGGAGGAGGGTGCTGAGGAGGGTGAGGACGATGATGGGGATGAGAACGAGGGTGATGATGGTGATGATGATAGTAATAGTGATGTGGGACAAATTGATTCGTTACATTTTTGACTTATATTACTGAGATTTTATGTTTAATCCATTCTAGTTGTTGGTTTTATCTAGACCCGTAGTATAGTATTGGAGTTGAGTTATTTTTATGTATTGTCTATTTTTATGGATGTTGTCATATTTTAGTGGTTGTGTGTTTGGGAACTCCCTTGATAGCCCCCCTCCTTCCTGGACCCTGGACAACCCCCCCACCATCTTCCTTGGACCCCGGATAGCCCCCAGACAGCCCCCCCACCATCCTCCTTAGTCCCCGGATAGCCCCCTGGATACCCCCCGGACAGCCCCCCCCCCACCCTCTTCCTTAGACCCCGGACAACCTCCCAGACAGCCCCTTGGACAATGCTCCAGACAGCCCCCCCCCCCCCCCCCACCCTCCTCCTTGGACCCCGAACAACCCCCCGAACACCCCCCGGACACCCCCCCCCCCCACCCTCCTCCTTGGTCCCCGGACAGCCCCACAGACACCCACCGGACAGCCCCCCCTGGACAGCCCCCCCGAACAGCCCCCCACCCTCCTTGATTTCATTTACTACTAGAAAATCTATAATATATATTTTATTTATTTTCATCATGATAATCAATGTAAATCACTTTTACACATCTAATCAATATCATAGATTCTTGGTATGTTATAAAAGGGATGTATTCATTGGGCATGGCATTGTTAGCTCTGAAATGTTTCATAGCATGATAAACTAAATCTAATCAATACTAAGAATGATATAAAAATATTCAATATGAATTTCCACAAGATTTTAAGTAAATACCTTTCCACTAATAGAAACAAGAGGATTCTCATAAATCATGTTTACCTTAATATTTCCACAAGGATTTTTAGCAAAAGTTTTATCTTCTATTAATTTTATGATATTCTCATTTTAAATGTAAATTTTTCATAAATAAATTAATTTAAAGACCCATAGTCAAATAGTGTATTTGAATAATGTGAATAAACAACTAACATAGCACTCTAACTGTGTCTCTTTTGTTTAAAATAGACAGGATTATAAGTGAAAAGAACAAATGGCGTATGGAAAACCGACCAAACGCATTCAAGATCAATAGATAATTTATCACAATGATCCATGGGTCATATGTGACGTGTACGAACCAACGTGGGCTCAATCTGAGTCGCGGTGTGGCCGGATCAGTCTAAGTGTCTCTCTTTTGTTTAAAATGGACAACATTTTAAGTACATATGACAAACTGACCAAAAGCATTCGGTTTCCATTGAAACTTTAGGAAAAAAATTCATCGGTCATATTTGACGGGTACGAGTCAACCTCACCTCAATCTGAGGCGCGGTGTGGCCGACACCACTCAAAGTGTCTCTCTTTTGTGTAAAATGGACTTCATTTTAAGTGAAAACAAAAAGTGGCATACAAAAAACTGACCAAACGCATTTTAAATGTGTTGATTCTTTAGAAAAACGTTCCATGGGTCATATGTGACATATAAGAGTCAACCCCACCTTAATTCGAGGCACGGTGTGGCTAGGATCACTCTAAGTGGATCTCTTTTGTTTAAAATGGAAAACATTTTAAGTACATACGGAAAATTGACCAAATGGATTCTGATTGTGTTGATACTTTATCACAACGATCCATGGGTCATGTGTGATGTGTACAAATCAACCCTACTTCAATCTGAGATGCGGTGTGGCCGACACCACTCAAAGTGTCTGGCTTCTGTTTCAAAAGGACATAATTTTAAGTGAAACGTCAACAGGCATACGGAGAACCGACAAAACGCTTTAGGATTGTGTTGATACTTTAAGAAAATGATCCATGGGTCATTTGAGATGTGTACGAGTCAACCCTGTCTAAATCCGAGATGCGGTGTGGCCGGTACCACTCTAAATGTGTCTCTTTTGTTTAAAATTGACAAGATTATAAGTGAAAAGAACAACTAGAATACGGAAAACTGACCAAACGCATTCATAATATATTGAAATTTTAGGAAAATAATCCATGGGTAATATGTTATGTGTAAGAGTCAACCGCACCTCAATGCAGGTCGCGGTGTGGCCGGGACCTCTCTAACTGTCTCTCTATTGTTTAAAATGGACAACATTTTAAGTACATATAGAAAACCGACCAAACGCATTCGGTTTCTGTTGAAACTTTACGAGAATGATCCATGGGTCATATGTGATGTGTACGAGTCAACCTCACCTCAATCCGAGGTGCGGTGTGGCCGACACCACTCAAAGTGTCTCTATTTTGTTTAAAATGGACTTCATTTTAAGTGAAAACAACAACTAGCATATAGAAACCCGACCAAACAGATTTTGATTGTGTCGATACTTTAGAACAATGATCCATGGGTCATATTTGATGTGTACGAGTCAACTCTGCCTCAATCCGAGGCGCGGTGTGGCTGGAACCACTCATAGTGTCTCTCTTTTGTTTAAAATGGACATCATTTTAAGTGAAAACAACAACTGACATACGAAAAACTGATCAAACACATTTGAACTGTGTTTATGCTTTAGGAAAATGATATGTGGGTCATATGTGACGTGTACGAGTCAACTTCACCTCAATCCGAGACTCGGTGTGGTCGGGATCACTCTAAGTGGCTCTCTTTTGTTTGAAATGGACAACATTTTAAGTACATATGAAAAACTGACCAAACAGATTCTGATTGTGTTGATACTTTAGCACAATGATACATGGGTCATATGTGACGTGTATAAATCAATCCTACCTCAATATGATATGCGGTGTGTCCAGCACCACTCAAAGTGTCTGTCTTTTGTTTAAAAAGGATATCATTTTAAGTGAAAAACATCAACTGGCATACGAAAACTCGACCAAACGCATTCGTCTTGTGTTGATACTTTAGGAAAATGATACATGGGTAATTTGAGATGTGTACGAGTCAACCCTGTCTAAATCTGAGATGCAGTGTGGCCGGTACCACTCTAACTGTGTCTCTTTTGTTTAAAATGGTCAAGATTATAAGTGAAAAGAATATCTGGCATACGAAAAACCAACCAAACGCATTCAGAATCTATTGAAATTTTAGGAAAATGATCCATGTTTCATATGTTACGTGTACGAGTCAACCGTGCCTCAATCTAAGTCACGGTGTGGCCAGGACCACTCTAAGTGTCTCTCTTTTGTTTAAAATTAACAACATTTTAAGTACATACGGAAAACTGACCAAACGCATTCGGTTTCCATTTAAACTTTTGGAGAATGACACATGGGTCATATGTGACATGTAAAAGTCAAACTCACCTCAATCCGAGGTGTGGTGTATCCAAAACCACTCAAAGTGTCTCTCTTTTGTTTAAAATGGACTTTATTTTAAGTGAAAACAACAACTAGCATATGGAAAACCAACCAAACGGATTTTGATTGTGTCGATACTTTAGCACAATGATCCATGGGTCATATGTGATGTGTACAAGTCAACCCTGCCTCAATCCAAGGCATGGTGTGGCCGACACCATTCATAGTGTCTCTCTTTTGTTTAAAATGGACATCATTTTAAGTGAAAACAACAACTGACATACGAAGAACTGGCCAAAAGCATTCGAAATGCGTTGATACTTTAGGAAAACGATCCATGGGTCATATGTGACGTGTATGAGTCAACCCTGCCTCAATCTGAGGCACGGTGTGGCTGGTATCACTCTAAGTGCCTCTCCTTTGATTAAAATGGACAACATTTTAAGTATATACGGAAAACTGACCAAACAGATTCTGATTGTGTCGATACTTTAGAACAGCGATCCATGGGTCATATGTGACGTGTACGAATAAACCCCGCCTCAATCTGAGACACGATGTGGATGGCACCACTCAAAGTGTCTGTCTTTTGTTTCAAAAGGACATCATTTTAAGTGAAAAATATCAACTGGCATACGGAAAACTGACCAAACACATTCAGATTGTGTTTATACTTTATGAAAATGATCCATGGGTCATTTGAGACATGTACGAGTCAACCCCGTCTAAATCCAAGATGCGGTGTGGCCGGTACCACTCTAACTGTGTCTCTTTTGTTTAAAATAGACGAGATTATAGGTGAAAAGAACAACTGGCATACGAAAAATCGATCAAACTCATTTAGAATCTATTGAAATTTTAGGACAACGATCCATGGGTCATATGTTACGTGTATGAGTAAACCACGCCTCAATCCAAGTCGCGGTGTGCCTGGGACCACTCTAAGTGTCTCTCTTTTGTTTAAAATGGACAACATTTTAAGTACATACGGAAAACCGACCAAACGCATTCGGTTTCTATTGAAACATTAGGAGAACAATCCATGGGTAATATGTGACATGTACGAGTCAACCTCACCTCAATCTGAGGTGCGGTGTGGCCGACACCACTCAAAGTGTCTCTCTTTTGTTTAAAATGGACTTCATTTTAAGTGAAAACAACAGCTAGCATACGGAAAACTGACCAAACATATTCTTATTGTGTCGATACTTTAGCACAATGATCCATGGGTCATATGTGACGTGTACGATTCAACCCTTCCTTAATCTGAGGTGCAGAGTGGCCAACACCATTCATAGTGTCTCTCTTTTGTTTAAAATGGACATCATTTTAAGTGAAAACAACAACTAATATACGAAAAACTGACCAAACACATTAGAAATGTGTTGATACTTTAGAAAAACGATCCATGGGTCATATGTGACATGTACGAGTCAACCTAACCTCAATCCGAGGCACGGTTTGGTCGGGATCACTCTAAGTGGCTCTCCATTGTTTAAAATGGACAACATTTTAAGTATATACGGAAAACTAACCAAACGGATTCTGATTGTGTTGATACTTTAGCATAACAATCCATGGGTCATATGTGACATGTATGAATCAACCCCTCCTCAATCTGAGACACGGTGTGGCCGGCACCACTCAAAGTGTCTATCTTTTGTTTCAAAAGGACATCATTTTAAGTGAAAAACATCAACTGGCATACAGAAAACCAACCAAACACATTTGGATTGTGTTGATACTTTAGAACAATGATCCATGGGTCATTTGAGACATGTACGAGTCAATCCTGTCCAAATATGAGATGTTGTGTGGCCGGTACCACTCTAATTGTGTCTCTTTTGTTTAAAATGGACAAGATTATAAGTGAAAAGAACAACTGGCATACGAAAAACTAACCAAATGCATTCAGAATCTATTGAAATTTTAGGACAATGATCCATGGGTCATATGGTACGTGTATGAGTCAACTGCACCTCAATCCAAGTCGCGGTGTGGCCGGGACCACTCTAAGTGTCTCTCTTTTGTTTAAAATGGACAACATTTTATGTACATACGGAAAACTGACCAAATGCATTCGGTTTCCATTGAAACTTTAGAAGAACGATACATGAGTCATATGTGACGTGTACGAGTCAACCTCAACTCAATCTGAGGTGCGGTGTGGCCGACACCACTCAAAGTGCCTCTCTTTTATTTAAAATGGACTTCATTTTAAGTGAAAACAACAACTAGCATACGGAAACCCGACCAAACGGATTCTGATTGTGTCAATACTTTAGAAAAATGATCCATGGGTCGTATTTGACATGTATGAGTCAACCCTACCTCAATCCGAGGTGCGGTGTGGCTGAAACCACTCAAAGTGTCTCTCTCTTATTTAAAATGGACTTCATTTTAAGTGAAAACAACAAGTAACATACGAAAAACTAACCAAACGCATTTGAAATGTGTTGATACTTTAGCAAAATTATCTATGGGTCATATGTGACATGTACGACCCAACCCCGCCTCAATATAAGATGCAGTGTGGCCGGAACCACTCAAAATGTCTGGCTTTTTTTTCAAAAGGACATCATTTTAAGTGAAAACATCAACTGGCATATGGAAAACCGACCAAACGCATTCAGATTGTGTTGATACTTTAGGAAAATGATCCATGGGTCATTTGAGATGTGTACGAGTCAACCCCATATAAATATGAGATTAAGTGTGGCCGGTACCACTCTAACTGTGTCTCTTTTGTTTAAAATGGACAAGATTATAAGTGAAAAGAACAACTGGCATACGAAAAATTAACCAAACTCATTCAGAATATGTTGAAATTTTAGGCCAACGATCCATGGGTTATATGTTACGTGTATAAGTCAACTTCTCCTCAATCCAAGTCACGGTGTGTCCAGGACCACTATAAGTTTCTCTCTTTTGTTTAAAATGGACAACATTTTAAGTACATATGGAAAACGGACCAAACTCTTTCGGTTTCCATTGAAACTTTAGGAGAATGATCCATGGGTCATATGTGACATGTAAGAGTCAACCTTGCCTCAATACGAGGCGTGGTGTGGCTGACACCACTCAAAGTGTCTCTCTTTTGTTTAAAATGGACTTCATTTTAAGTGAAAACAACAACTTGCATACAGAAAAATGACCAAACGGATTCTAATTGTGTCGATACTTTAGCACAACTATACATGAGTCATATGTGATGTGTATGAGTCAATCTCTCCTCAATTCGAGGTGCGGTGTGGCTGACACCATTCATAGTGTCTCTCTTTTGTTTAAAATGGGCATCATTTTAAGTGAAAACAACAACTAACATACGAAAAACTGCCCAAACACATTAAAAATGTGTTGATGCTTTAGGAAAATGATCCATGGGTCATATGTGACGTTTATGAGTCAACTCTGCCTCAATCGGAGGCACAGTGTGGCCGAGATCACTCTAAGTGGCTCTCTTTTGTTTCAAATGGACAACATTTTAAGTATTTATAGAAAACTGACCAAACGGATTCTGATTGTGTTAATACTTTAGAAAAACGATCCATGGGTCATATGTGACGTGTAAGAATCAACCCCGCCTCAATCTGAGATGTGGTGTGGCCGGAACCACTCAAAGTGTCTGTCTTTTGTTTCAAAAGGAAATCATTTAAAGTGAAAAACATAAACTGGCATACAGAAAACAGACCAAACGCATTCGGATTGTGTTGATACTTTAGAAAAATGATCCATGGTTCATTTCAGACATGTACGATTCAACCTCATCTAAATATGAGACGCAGTGTGGCCGGTAACACTCTAATTGTGTCTCTTTTGTTTAAAATGGACAAGAATATAAGTGAAAAGAACAACTGGCATACAGAAAACCGACCAAACGCATTCGAAATATGTTGAAATTTTAGGACAACGATCCATGGGTAATATGTTACGTGTACGAGTCAACTGCGCCTCAATCCAAGTCGCGGTGTGGCCGTGAACACCCAAAATGTCTCTCTTATGTTTAAAATGGATAACATTTTAAGTACATACAGAAAACCAACCAAACATATTCTAATTGTGTTGATATTTTATCACAACAATCCGTGGGTCATTTTTTATGTGTACGAGTCAACCCCGCCTCAATCCGAGGTGCGTTGTGGCCGGAACCATTCAAAGTGTCTCTCTTTTATTTAAAAAGCACTTCATTTTAAGTGAAAACAACAACTGAAATACGGAAAACCAACCAAACCCTTTTGGAATATGTTGATACTTTAGGACAATGATCCATGGGTCATTTGTGACGTGTATGAGTTAAACTCACCTCAATCCAAGGCACGGTGTGGCTGGTATCACTCCACGTGTATGTATTTTGTTTTAAATGGACATCATTTCTAGTAAAAATATATGGTATAAAAAAACCGATCAAATTATGAATTGAATTCCGGATTCCACATATAATTTTCATCTAAATTTTAAATTGAATTCTAAATGAATTATGTATGTTTATAATTACATTATGAATTCTGATTTAATTATGGATGTGTATAGTTCCAGGATTCATTATATGTTAAATTTGTATGAATTTGTTCTCTATATGTATGTGTTAGTTGGTTATTACAGGTACAATAATTGTATATGTATGTGTTAGTTTATTTCAGGTAAAATAATTGTAAATGATTGAAAATGAGAGGGAATGTTGTTGTGCAAATTTCAGAAAATGAGAGTTGTTGTGCAAATTGTAGGCTGCTGTGCAATTTGCACAGCATAGGCTATGCCAACGATTTCAAACTGTTGGCATAGCCTCTCTGAGTATTTTTTTACCAACAGTCCATAGAACCGTTCATAAAACTCCTTTCCCAACGGTTTATAAACTGTTGGGAAAGAATCCCTCTGATTGGTTTTCCCAACGATTCAAGCCAAACCGTTGGGAAAAACTATCCCATCGGTTTGGCACAACTGTTGGGATAGGTTAATTTTTTTCCTAACTATCCCAACGTTTCACTGTAAACCATTGGGAAAATCTCTCCCAACGTCTTACTTCCCTACGGTTTGTAGAATCGTTGGTATAACATATACCAACGGTTCTGTAGCCTTTCCCAATGGTTCAGAACCGTTGGGAAAGCCTGTATTTCTAGTAGTGGGAGTCATGGGGAAGAAGACGGAGTTGTCATTGTTCGTCGTGTCCACCACACACCTCCAATCCTAAGCTCGTGCGTCGGTTCGTTTAAGACGATGAGGATAGAAGGTCGGTCGTCGATGACGTCCCACATCGGTTTCCTCCACAAGGTGCTTCTGAGGAAGAAGTCGAAGACGCTCCTTGTCGGCGTTCTTTTTGGAGGAAGTTCTTCGTTCTTTGTTGGAGAATCTTTCTCCTAGGAGCTCCTCCTCTCCCCAATCTCCACCTAATATGAAAGGTGTGCCAAAATAATAGATTAAACCATCTATTATTTTGTTGGAAAAAATTCAAAAATCCTAAATAATTAAGGTGGGTGGTGTAATAAATTAAGGGAGGTAGTGGCACCATTAAGGGAGGGGTTGGCACAAATAAATCTAGAGGAGGTCAAGAGGTTCTCCCTCATTAATGAGGGGAGTTGAGAGTTTCTCTCAATTAAATGGGGGGTTTAGACTTGGGTGGTCCCCACCGCCATAACCTCGCGTGGGAGGTTAGGTTCGGGTGGTCCCTACCACCATAACCTCTCATGGGAGGTTAAGGTCAGGTGGTCCCCACACTACAACTACCACATGGGTGGTTATAACAAAATAAAATAAAATTCGAGATTATTTTATTTTATTATTTCCACGTAAAACCCAAAAACTCACTTCCACCCTCGACCAACTACCATCGAGGTGAAAGTCTTCTTAAGCGAATATTGGCGCTGTGAGTTCAACGGTGTTCTCATATTTCAATTCTGAGCATCGGTTCAAAATTTATAAAAACCCGCTCGAACTTTCACTAAACGTACCCGAGCAAAATTTCATAAATTGATTACGGGCACACCGGGCCTCCGAATCACGTGCCGTCAATTTTCACGGACTCTTAAAATTCCCATTTAATTAAAAAAAATTACATGGATATTCCGGGTCTTTACATGTTTGACATAGATTTCAATATATCCCTTTATATCATAAGTAGTATTAACTCCTTGATAGTGTCTTCTCATTGATTACATATATGGATCTAGATATTAGTGTTTATTTCCAATTATATGGTGGATTATGGGATCACACTTTTTGTTTTACTGAATGGGGATTGATTTTGAAACAAAGTGCTACTCTAAAAGTGCTTGAGAGTTAATAAAAAAGTATATTGGATGGGTATTCACAAGGTATTGAATTCGATATAATACAAGGCGAGGTTAATGATAGCTTTCCAAAAGTGTTTGGACTGATATTCAAAAGGATTTTTGGATTTTTGTTTATGTTATTATATATTAGAAAATATAAAGTAAAATGACATAATGTATTTAAGGCTTTACTATAAGTGTATATTCATTAAAATATTCCCTAAAACTGATATATATATGTGTGTGTGTGTGTGTGATATATATTTAAGGGAACAAAACCCCCTCTTATAACTCTAATGTTGAAATGGTGAAAGATGTAGATCCCATAAATGAACCTACTTCTTTTGGGGTAATATAGATAAGTGGAATCAAATGAGTTGATGAAGATACAAATGTGTGGTGATAATTTCTTGATATACCTAAAGAGAACGAGATCGGGGTACTCATCATCTCAACCATGGAGGTCAACTGGATGACCCAATAACAAACCTTTATTTTTATACATATACATTACATCACTTTTGTAGAATACTTAATGCAATAAAAAAATAGAAACCCAAATACTGTATTGATTTAGTGCCTTTGTAAACATGGAAACATAAATCTTGGAACAAAAGTGAGCTACATTATCTTCGACATGGTTCTTCATGACTAGAACACTTACTAGAAACATCATAAATAATAAATATCTTCATAACCTAGGTAAGGAAACAAATAAAACATTGATCTCAAATTCTCGGTAAGGGTAAAAAGGGAGGCATTTAAGTATAAACATGAGAATAGGGATATGAAAACATGAAAATAACATTATAACATCATACCCTACATATCAAAGATCATAAAAATGAATCATGGGATAAATCTTGGTAGTTTATAAGATATGAACCATAAGGAAATAAATAACACCATCCAAGAAATTATAACATATTAATAAGACATGGAATTTTGGAATACACATCAATTTATAACATTGAGAACATGTATAAGTACAAACGGGTTCACACGTTAAGTTAAGGACATGAAATCAGACACTCACATAGACTTAAGGATGTGAAAATAAGTCCACTCATAATGTTGTGAACATGTAATCAGCTTCACACAAAACATTTTTAACATGTAATATGGTTCATGTATAACTTATTGACATGAAATCATGTCCATTCATAAAATTGTAAACATGTAATCAGTTTCACCCATAACATTATGAACATGTAATCAGGTTCACTAATAACATTGTGAACATGTAATCAGGTTCACAAATAAACTTATGGACATGAAACAAATTCTATTCATGAAATTGTGTACATGAAATCATGTTCACTCATTAAATTTATACTCATGATTCATTCATCATTACCTAATGCATTGGAGGGAGATATAGATCCCACCCATCACATAATAACTCATACATATTTGTGCCACAAGATAATAAAACTTATATCCTAGCCCAAAAAATAGCTCATATCATAACCCATGAAATTAAATTGGTATCATTTAATTATATCATAACCTATGGAAAATATATAGGTTTTATACTCATTTCATCATATAATTACACATGAAATGAAGTGGGTTTGATAAGCATTTATCATCGCATAACCCATTCAATAGAAATGGGTTTTATAAGAATATAATCTATGGAAGAGGAATGGGTTTCATAAACATATAACCCATGAAATAGAAATGGGTTTTCATAAACAAAATGCCATCAAAACAAAAACCATTTAGAGATAGAATATTAATTGAACCTCTTGATCATTTCCTAAAAAGGTAAGATTAACATCAACGGATGTCATCTTAGATGGAAAATATTTGGAGATATATTTTAAAAACATTTCCTGAGGAAAAAATCAATTATTCTTTAAAAAAATCTTTTTTAAAACATAAAACCTTTTGAAAACCATTTTCTTTGAAAATCCTTTGAAAACATAGATAAAAGGATTTAATCATTTTGAAAACCTTTTTCCTTAAAAAAATATAAAAGAATATTGAAAATATTTTGAAAACCCTTTTTCTAGAAAATAATTTGAAAACATATAGAAGAATATTTGATATCATTGAAATCCTTTTCATTGAAAATAACCTTTTGAAAAAATATAAGGTAATCTTTGAAGATCACTTAAAAAAATTTGAACATAAAACATTTTTAAAAACCTTTTTCTTTGAAAACCATTTTAAATTAAAAAACAATTACAGATTATTAGGAAAAAAATTCCTTCAAAAATAACCTTGTAAATTTATAAATGAAACTTTGAGAAAATTATGGTCATGACTACAGGTAAGTTTGTACATGCTGAACACTATATTTTAACCTTAAAAGTTTAGTATAGTGCCTTGACTGGAAAATAAAAAATGATTCATTTTAAAACCATTTTTTTAAAGGAAAAACATGAGTAAAAAATTCCTTTACCATCATATATTACTAGTAAAACATTTTTGAAAATTCTTTTAGAAATAATGGTTTTGAAAGAACACATATTTCCGAATGAAAGGAGAAATAATGTTGGACTTTCATAAAAACATTTTTTACTTATCTTAAGTACCAAATAGTTGAAAATGGTAATAAAACACGAATATATTATGTAAACCTATAGTAGAATATAATTACTAACTTTTCTTGAGAGATTTATCATAGGATTTTAATAAATGAATCATAATCCTAAACAATCTTGAAAATTGATGAGACTGTTTCAATAAAATCTTTTCACTTGGTAGATTTGGATTATACTCCCCATTTAAGAAAATAAAATTACATAAAGGTTAAAATATCATTAAAATAAATATAATAATTATTTTATATGTCAAATTTAATAAATACACCTCATATAAAAGTATAGGTGCATAAAATGGCATGTGTCACAAAGAAGGCAAATTGAGACAAATTCACTTTACCAATTTGGTAACTTTTGAAACATAAACCCCATGAAATAAAGTTCATTAAATGGATATTTAAATACCCATAAATTTAAGTATAATAATCATAAAAAAATTTATGGGTATCATACAAAACAAAAAAAATGAGTTGTGAATAAAGCATGAATCTCGTGAAAATAAAAAGTGAGATGAAATTCCCTTACCTTATGTCTTGGCTATCATTGTACTCATACAAACTAAATATATAATAAATATATGTTTATTATAAATATATAAAATAACATTATTATTATACATAATACCATATATGGTTTTTTTATAACTGTATGTTACCCTCTTGATAACAATTTCATCTTATGGTTTCACTTCGGGTAATATTCGCTTTGTTTTTCACTTGTGACTTAATTTTTTATATCATTGGTCCTTATACATATATCATGATTTCCATAATGTAAAACATGATATAAATATAATTTATATTCATTATATTTTTATTATAGTAATCTATAGAATATATAAATGTGAAATCAAATACATCATTTATGGAGATGGTAGGTTTTACATACGCATGAACGCTATTTCCGTTTTATTTTCGTATTGAAAGTAAGAAAGAAAATGATATATATATATATATATATATATCTGTGTGTGTTTGTGTATGCGTGTGTGTTTGGGTGTGTAATATCATTAAATTGGAATTATTATTTAATATATATCATATAATTTCACTAAATACATCCTTAATACATTTCATGTAGTGTGTGAATGAATCACATCGCTTTGAGGGGTCGGTAGTTCACACTTCCTCAAACGAAATTATCATATTTACAAAAAATGGAAATTATAAAGATATGTGTTGAAAAGTAATTAAAAAAGATTAAATACATAATATGTATCATATATATCATATATAAATAGTTTTCTATCATAATTACCAACCATGAGAGGTGGTAAAGGAAAAATGAACCATCATCATTTCGTGAGGCATTAATTCATCACACACATAAATAGAATACTTGTTACCCATTAGATAGAAGTGTTTTTAGGTTTAGGTAAACCCCTAATAATAAAAACATATCAATATATTTGACATACTATTTTTTTTATAATCAAGGAATAAGGAGAGTGGGTGGTGGATAATGAAAATAAGATAAAGGGTCTTTGAGGAAAGATGTTACCTCTTCTTTGGGTAACTCCTTTTGGTTTTCACCAACGGAATACCTTGGATTCGGTTTTTTACAAATAGATTCTTCACATAGTAAGGTATAAATTTTGGGAAGTTTATTCGGAAGATCCTTTCCAAACCTCAGTGTTTTGAGAGGTGTGAGGAAGGGGAAGAGGTGGTGCCCTTTTATTTGGGCCCTTAAGATTAATGTTTGGTCCTTTGTTAAGCTTAATTTTTCCTTAATCATTCTAATTAATTTTAATTAAATTCACTTATATTTTTGGTCAAAAACTAAGTTGAACTTATTATAAATTATAAATTATTCTTATTAAAAATATTGAACACATTTTTCAAAATTGAAATCACATAATTAAAATAAATTAATTTAAAATTAATCTCGCATACTGGACGACACTGCGGGTTTTTAAAGTAAAAATGATCAAAAGTTTTCTAAGTTTTTATATCCAATTTCAATGTGAAATTAGTTCAAATGACCTAAATTGGATTAATTTATATATATTTGATCTAATTATAATTTAAAACCAAATTAAAATCTAATTTAACTACACAAATAAATTAGATGAAAATATAGTTTGTAATTAATATTCCGTATTTTTTGTGATGCATCCAAAAATGAATTTTCTCAGAAAAATCACAAAAAAATTACCCTAAGATAATTTAGAAATTATAAATTAAAAAATAAATTTTATTTTATTAAATTAAATTTCTAAATTTTTCTAAAATTAATTTTATTTTTTTGTCAAGACATGAAAAGAAGTTCATTTGAGAAAATAGTATTTCTAAACATATAAAGACTTTACCAAAAATTTTATTTTTATTTATCATTATGTTTTATTTATATAAAAACATTATAAATAATATATGAAAACTATTTATTACTATTCGTATTAAAAATTTTAATGTCTAGGTTGTAATTATATTGTTTAAATAATTATAATAATAAAATAAGGTTTTCTAGGAACTCAATGCTGCGTGTAATGCATGCCAAGTCGGTGTTGTGTATAGCACAAGACAAGACGATTTCATTTCAATGGAATGTTTGACTTAGTTAAATTCATGAAATTAATGAAAATTACTTTATACAAAAAACATGGTCCATAAAAACTTGGGGTGTTACATTCTACCCCCCTTAAAATGAATTTCACCCTCAAAATTTGTCTGGGTTATCAATGGTTTAATAATTTTATATTAATTTAATAGAAATCACAACATAAAAATGTACTCTAAAAAATTCATTAAAAATTCAAATTTGGAACCATAATAGTTACCCAATGTTTCTCATAACTAGTTTCCCACATAGGATAACATAGGTGGTAAGTGAAAACATGGACCTGAAGGAAATCGTAAATATTCATAGGTAGTGATTGAGGTCATCAATCATAAACAAGTGAATGATCAATGAAAATTTTAGGGATGAAAATTCATAAATATTTGACGATTTAAATTGTCATCGGTTCAACAAAAATTAAGGTATTAGGATAACATTGTTTTTTGATCATTTTTCAAATTTTGAATAATTATTTTATTGTCTAAGAATATAAGTAAATATACTTATTTGATATATTTCTAAAAAATCATTATTTTTCTCTTTTATAAATTTCTAATTCATTCATTACGTCAAGAAATGGATTTATAGAAATTAACATTGATGTTTGAAGTACTAAAATACACCTTTAGAAAATCCTAAGGCCCGTTAAAGAATGAAAAGTATAACTATTTGTCTCTTACTATTCTTCCAAATCAATATGGTTAATTTAGTAATCGCTAAACATAAAAGGTAACTATAATTGTTCATAATTAATATTTATTCATAAAAAATAATTACACATTAACTAGGACATTGCGTAGGATAGTGTTAGGTGGAAAACCCTTATCATCCTTCGGTATTGGGTTCAAGACCCGTGTTCTTGATGTACTGGATTTTTTATAACCCTTCAAACATGATTTCCTTTTCTAAAACCAAAATAATATAATTTCCAAAAAAATATGATTGACATCCTTGAAATAAGGATAATCACAAATTAGAATTTTAACCACGGTTTTCAATACAATATTAATACATAAATACTTTTTCCAAAGTTTAACTTAAAGTTTTCATGAATGTTTAACCCTATAACCCTTATAAAATATGAAAATCCAAAACACTGGATAAAAGGTCACAAAATTAGTTTAACATTGATCCCCCATATATCCTAAAGTAACTCTTTATTGTAACATTCCAAACATGTGAATATCCTCATTGTATATTCTCTTGAAATATGGTAATGACCTGAATTACCATAAATCCTTATTGAAAACGTGCATTTTTCCTTATTACGAAGTATTTTGGATCTATTCCTTAAATCCAAAAATGTTGTAAACTTCATCAATTATAGAATAAACCACTTTTAAACAAGTCCTTACTTAGTTCTAAGGAAATCAGTCCCATCCAATTTACTTATTCATATGCAACATATCTTTATCCAAACAACATTATTTTAACACAAATAATATATTAAGGGTTATCATCCCTTAGTCAAAATATCACCTTTTCATTAAATCACTTTACCAATACATCAGAAACATTCAACATAAACTTGTAAATACTAAGCGAACAACATAAATAGAACAATACTTGTATATTTCATCATTGATATAACATAATTTTTGAATCCAAATACATAAAAACCTTGATTAATTCACTTCATCTATAATCCATAAGAATTATACCTCATCCTATTATTTAACACCTCTTTCCTTTCACATTTCATCTATAGTCTTATCATCAGTAGCAATATATCCATTACTCATACCACCTTCCTAATTCTCTTCATGATATTTCCCCTTAGAACATAAATTTTTATAATGACCATTCATTACACACTTAAAGAATTTTACCTTTTTTTCATGTATTTGGGAGGCTAATATTTCCATCCATTTATTTAACTGAACCCTTCATTTTTCCATTGAAGTTACATGCTTTGTGTCTTTTTCCATTGAGAAAATACCTTCTTGTTCTTCTATGACATTCACTTCGGTTATTTTTTTCATATTTTTTACACAAAAGAAATATAATCTTTTTTCCTCCATAGTCTCCATTACCCAAACACTCATTGATCTATTTCCTTCTCTTCCTTAGTGAGTTTGAGAGTTGGTTAACGTACACATTATTGATCATGTTCCTTGAAAATTTATTTTTTATGATCACCTAATCCTTCAATATAGTGATCATCCCATTCGACTACACATCAATAGATTTTCCATCATATTCAATGTTAATCCAGTTTCTTCAGGTTCCCTCCATTGACTAAAACTGGGAATAATTTAGTAAGAAATATTAACCATAGTGAGGAATAAAATAATCAGAAAAAACACTTATATGATGCCTAAATTTTGACACCTTTGCTAAAATATGACACCACATGTTTATCCAATGTTATTCAAACAGAAGTTATTTTTACATCCTTTATATTGGTTCGTGAAGATTTTTTGATTTTCCAAAGCATATACCCCATGAGTTTCAAACCATGAATGAAAAAAGGCTTGTTGTCATGTACCAAGTTACACCAAGTTAGGCCTGACACGCCTTTTCAGATTTGTTACTCTTAGGTACATCTCTTCCAAAACTACATCCACTTTTAGTATCTAGAAAGTGATGTATTTCTAGGAAACCACTCACTCTATCCTTTACGGAAATTTCAGGATTTTTCAAAACATTAACTCATCCTTATATTTATCCTAAGAGACATCCTAAGACATATCCTTAGAAATTTTCCTAGGGATCCCACTAAAGCTTTCTCATAAAAGTTTCCAAAGGTTGAATAAACCTTCACTCTGATACCAACTATAACTACCCTCACTTTATATACATAGACATTATATCAATTTTGTGGAATAATTGATATGATAAACAAACAGCATTCCAAAGACACATAAAAAATACATATCTTCGTATCCTGAGGGAGGAAACATAAAAAGGGGTGATTTCAGATGCTCATTAAGGGTAAACAAGGGAATTATGTAAGCACAAACATGAGAATAGGGGTATGATAATGTGGTCATAACATAATAAGATCATACCCTGCATATCAAATATCATAAACATGAATCATGGAATAAAGAATTGTAGTTTATAAGACATGAACCATAATGAAATAAATAAAATAATCCAAGAAATCATAACTATAAATATGATATAGAATTGTGAAATACACATCAACGTATAACATCATGAAAATGTATAAGTAGAAACCAGTTCACTCATTTAGATAAGGTCATTAAATCAGGACCTCATATAGGCTAATGGATATGAAACCAAGTCCACTCATATTGTTGTGAACATGCAATAAAGTTCATGCATAACATTGTAAACATGTAATCAGGTTCACACATAACTTATGGACATGAAAACAGGTTCATGCATAACATTGTCAATATATAATTAAGTTCACACATAAAATTATGAACACATAATAATGTTCACCCTTATCATTGTAAACAATTAATCAGGTTCATGCATAAAATTATGAAAATGAAACTAGGTCCATGCATAACATTATGATCATTTAATTAGGTTCAAACATTACATTTATACTCATCAGTCATCAATCGTTACCCAATTCAATTGAGGTAGTTATAGGTCTCCCCCATCACATAATAACTCTTACATACATGTTCTAAAATATCATAAAACTTATATCATGACCCATAAAAAGAGATCATATCATAACCCATGAAATCAAATGTGTATCATAAACATTTAATCATATCATAACCTATAGAAAATATATAAGTTTCATAATAATTTCATCTTATAATAACCTGTGAAAGGAAGCGTGTTTCATAAGATATTGTCATTTCATAACCAATTGAAAACAAATAAGTTTTATAATAATATTACTCATAGAAGTGGAACAAGTTTCATAAACATATAACCAATGAAAGAGAAACAGGTTTTCATAAATATCATGCTATCAAAACAAAATCCAACCATGGAAAGATTATGAATGGATCATTTGGATCACATCCTAGAAAGTAATGAGAGACATCAAAGGATGTATTATTTTATTGAAAATAATTTTTCTATATCTTTCAAAAACATTTCATGAGGAAAATATCCTTTCTTCTTTAAAAAAATCTTTTCAAAACATAAAACCTTTTGAAAACTATTTTCTTTGAAAATACATTGAAAACATAGAAATAAGGCTAGAAATCATTTTTAAAACCTTCTTCCTTGAAAATATGTAAAATAACATTGAAAACATTTTGAAAACCATTTTACTTGAAAATAATTTGTAAAAATATAAAGGGAACATTTATATCATTAAAATAATTTTCTTTTAAAATAACCTTTTGAAAATATATAAGCAATGCTTTGAAAATCACTTAAAATATTTTTTGAACATAAAAAAATTTTGAAAACCATTTTCTTTGATAACCACTTTAAATTCAAAAAATTTCCAGAATATTATGAAAATAATTTTATTCAAAATATCCTTGTAAACTTAGAAAGGAATCTTCAAGAAAATTATGGTCATGATAGTAGATAAGATCATACATTCTAAACATTATTTTTTCACCTTATGTGTTTAGAAAAGTGACTTGACCAGAAAACAACAAGAAAATTCCTTTTAAAACAATTTTGTAAAAAGTAAAAACAAGGTTAAAAAGTTACTTTAACATTATAGTATAATATTAAAACTTTCTTGAAAATTATGCTATATATCATGGTCTTAAAATTACACATATTTTTTACCAAAAAGAGAAATAAATTTGGAATATTGTGAAAACACTCTTTTAGTTATCTTATATACCAAAGAGTGTGTAAATGGTATTAAAACATGAATATATCATGGAAACCCAAAGGAGAATATAATTAATGATTAATCTTGAAATATGGATCATATGATTTCAATAACGAAAGTATAATCATAAACAATTTTGAAAATTGATGAAATTTCTTTAATAAACTCTTATCACTTGGAAAATTTGAATTATACTCCCCATGTAAGAAAATAAAATTAAATGAATTTTAACATATAATGAAAAGAAATTTATTCATGATTTAACATGTCAAAGGTAGTGTATACACATCACAGAAAAGTATAGGTGCATAACATGGGATGTGTCTTAGAGAAAGAAAATTGAGACAAAATTACTTTTCCAATTTTGTAACTTTTGAAACATAAAATCCATGAAATAAAGATAATAAGATGGATAGGTAAATACCATTAAATTTAATTATATGAATCATCTAATATATCAATGGGTAGCATACACACCACACAAAATAAATGAGTGGTGAATAAGGTATGAATCTCATGAAAATAAAAAGTGAGATGAAATTCTCTTACCTTGTGTCTTGACTCTCGTCGTACTCTTACAAAAATCATGTATAATGAATATAAACTTATTATTAATCTATAAAAAATCATATTATTATATCTAATACCATATATTGTTTTATTATGACTCTATATTACCCTCTTGTAAATGATTTCATGTCAAGGTTACGCTTTGAGTAATATTCACTTTGTTTTTCCCATGTGATTTAATTTGCTATATCTTTGGTCCTTATACATATATCATGATTTCAAGAATTTAAAACATGATATGAATATAATTAATATTTAGTATATTTTTATTCTAATGATCAATATAATATAATAGTATGAAATGGAATACACTGTTAATAGAGACAGCAAGCCATACATACGCACGAACGTTTCGGTTTCATTGTCACATTGAACGAAAGAAAGAAAATGAAATATATGTATATTTTCCTATAATATTATTATATTAGTATTATTATGTCTTATATATCATATAATTTCAAAAAACATATTCTTAATAAATTTCATGTAGTGTGTGAATGAATAATGTTTCTTTGATGGGGTCATAGTCCACACTTCCTCAGACGAAATTATCATATTTGCACAAAATGAAAAGTATAAAGATATGTGTTATAAAAGAATTAAAGAATATTAAAGAAAAAATATTTATCATATATATCATATATAATCATTTTATCCATTATAATTCCCAGCCATTAGAGGTGGTAAATGAAAAAATGAACAATCGTCATTTCGTGAGGCGGTAGTTCACCGTACACATAAGCAATATTTTTGTTACCCGTTACATGGAAGTTTTTGTAATTGTAGGTCAAAATATTAGAATAAAAACATCTTAGTATATTTATGATACCATTTATTTTGTATAAAAACGGAATAAGGATAGTGGAGGGGGTGGAAAATGAAAATAAGATAAAGGATCTTTGAGGAAAGATGTTACCTCTTCTTTGGGTAACTCATTTTGGTTTTCACCAAAGGTCTTCCTTAGATTAATTTTTACACAAAGGGAGGCTTTAGAGAGGAACTGAGGTATTTTGGGATGTTTATTTGGTGAATATTTTACGAACCTAAGTGGTTTGATAGGTGTGGGGAGGGGGAGAGGTGGTGTCCTTTAATAGGGGTGGGAAGAGACTCACTTGGTATTTTTTGAAAACAAGTTAGGTGTACCAACGTTTTTAATTAACAAGAGTCATAAAAAAACCCACCAACCTCAATAATGGAAGTTTAATAGACCAATAATTTCCATAAAATGGGTTTAGTAAAAGTTTATAGGTCATTTGATCCCTTAAGATTAAGGTTTATTCCTTTGTCAAGATTAATGTTTTTTTAATTGTTATAATTAATTTTAATTACATTCACAAAAAAAATTTGTCAAAAAATAAGTTAACCTTATTAGAAATTATAAACTAATCTGATTCAAAATATTAAATCCATTTTTATAAATTCCCAAAACAGAATGGGTAGAAATTAATTTAAAAAGAATCCTGCAGACGGGACGACACTACGGGTTTTTAAAGTAAAAAATGATCAAAAGTTTTCTATATTTTTATATCCAATTTCAATGTGAAATTGGTTCCAATGACCTAAATTGGATTAATTGATTTAAATTAAATCTAATTATTCTTTAAAACCAAATTAAAATATAATTTAACTATGTAAATAAATTACATGAAAAAGTATTTTTGAATTAATATTCAGTATTTTTTACTATTCATCCAAAAATAAATTTTCACAAACAATTCCCAAAACTTCACCCTAAGATAATTTTGACATTAATAATTAAAAAATATATTTTATTTTATCAAATTAAATTTCTCAATGTGCCTAAAATAAATTTTATTTTTTTCAAATAAGGATATGAAAAGTAGTTCATTTGAGAAAATAGTATTTTTAAACATATAAATACTTTGCCTAAAATTATATATTTCACTATAATGATATTTTATTTATATAGAAAAATTATAAACAATATTTTAAAATTTTTATTATTACCCATATTACTATGTTTAATGTCTAGGTTATAATTATCTCATTTAAATAATTATAACAATAAAATGATGTTTCATAGAAACTTGGAGTTTCATTTAACGCACACTAAGTCAGTGTTGTGTGTAGCGCAAGCCAAGTCGGTGTCGTATGAAAGGAATTTTTGACTTAGTGAAATTTAATACATCAATAAAAATTTATTCATTAAAAAAATGGTCCATAAAAACTCAGGGGGTTATAGACCCCGCATGCGGGTCTAGTGGTGATGAGGCGGTGAAAACCCTAAGAGTAGTTCTCTTTCCCATCACCCCAATATAATTATATTTTTTAATATAATTACTTATTTTATAATATATATAAATATAATTTTATTTATTGTAAATATAGTAAATACAATTTTATTAATTACATTTTTTGTATGGAAAATGTAAAAATATTGCAAGTAAAATTATATTTATAATTATATAAATATATTTATACTTATTTAAATTATAAATTTATTTGATGATGTATAAATATAAATATATTTTATTTTTTATATTTATTAATTTTATTAAAATTCTTGTAAATATAATTATTATTTATATTATTAACATAGTTATATTACTTGTATGATTATATTTTTAATTACATAAATATAAAAATATTTTGGTATTAAATAACTCTTTTATTTACACAATGTTAGATTTAAAAAGGATTAAAAAATTACATTACCCTAATAAACTAATATGTCTATAATATAATTTAAAAAACATAACTGTGTTAACATAAAATTATATTTATTATACTCCACTAGTAAATTATTATGTAAATAATTTAATTTCATAAATATAATAAAATTAAATTTATTATAGTATAGTAACAAATTAATATTTAATTATACTAACTATAAAATTAATAACAATCACAATAAATATATAAAATTATAAAATTATATTTAATAGGTTACACTAATATATATAATCATATTTATTATGTATATAATGAAATTACATAGGCATAATAAGTGGTCAGGGGCTTACCCAAGTGGTAAAGACACCCTATAATCCTGTATGAAACCTGAGTTCAAAATCGGGAAAGAAAACATTTCTATAGAACAGTAGTAGTATAGTATCACTATGGTCATACAGGACTATATCATGGTATTATAGTAGTGGTACTATCCACATAAATTTATCTTTTATGTCATGCATTGGCCTTCTAGGATACTAGGCCTCCAGGCCATTAATGTTGGTAAGTTCGGTTATAGTGGATCAACCTCAGGAAGACGGATTGGAGTGATAGCTTCCACAAGGCAAATCTAACTAGGTACATGAGACAAGGAGGGACAAGGTAGATAGAAAATTGGGTTTCGTCTTTGCATAACTCTATGTGGAGTGACAATAGTCAATCACATCATTTGGTGGTCAGAAAGGTGTTGACATTGAATAGATACCGAGGAGGGGTTGTTAAAGTGAATCCTGGTAAAATGTGTAATGATTTTGTGTCACTAGGTCATCAGGACGTGTATTATCTGCCTTTCGGACTTGTAAGGATTCTCTCACAACACAATAAAAAATATGGGTTATCCGAAAATAAAAAATATGAAATTTTTTAGTATAATCATAATAAATATAATCACTCATAAATATAATAAGTATAATCATATTTATACTAATTATATTTTTATATTAATGATGGAATTATATAATAAATATAATTTAATTTAATTAAATTAAATTTATATTTTTTATAAATATAACTCAAACAATTATATTAATAAATTAAAATAATAAAATATTATAAATTTAATTATCAATATATTATTTATAAATACAATAAATATCAATATATATTTATTTATAAATAGAATACCTATAAAAAATATAATTACATTTATAAAAAATAAAAAGTATAAAAAATTTAATTATATTTATAAATATAATTATATTTTTAAAAATATGATAAATATAATTAGATTTATTAAAAATTTATTTTCTATAAATATTTTAAATATAATTATATACATTACAATTTTTATATGATAAATTTAATTATATTATAGTTATATTTACATTTATAATTATATTTCTATTCGTAAAAGCATAAATATAGTTTCGTTTTATATAAATATAAATATAACTAGGCCTTGGGCTATCAATTAACACGAGACAATGAGTTTTGGTGGTGAAGTAATACCCCTGTTCAACACGGGGGCTGGTGACGAAGGAAGACCCCCACTCGTAGTGGGGGTCGATTGTGAGATTTGAACCCTGACTCGTTAGTGGGGATATATGTTAGGATCTAAACCCACACACAATATAGAGGCTGGTGGCAAAGGAAGATCCTTGCTCATTATAGGGTCTGGTTTCAAATGATGACCCACACTAAACACAGGGGCTGGTGGTGAAGGAAGACCCCTGCTCAACATGAGGTTCTATGATGACGTTGTTGTTGGCATTGGAACATGTGGCGTAGGCAAGGATGAAGACCATTAGCGGTGGTGGAGAAGGCCTTCGGAGGTGGTACATAGGGATGATAGTGGTGGCTACACAGTAGTGGCAGTGGACTAATCCTCCAAGGGTTTTCTATTATGGCACGGTGTAGATTGGTTGCATTGTTACCTTTGTCATTGGGATAGGTTTATGAATTTTTTTCATTAGGTCTACGGGTTATCTCTAGACCTTTGATATTCTATATCTATGTGACTTGTAATGGGTTTACTCCTTATAATTGCCTAGTCTTAAACATTACATAATCTTGAGTTTTAAGTCAAGAAATCATTCTCTTACATTTTAGGATCTTTTTAGGTTTAAAGTTTTAGATAAATAGTTAATAAATTTTACATTACAAAATCATATAATACAAAGTGGGCACTTTTGATAAGTATCCATTTTTCCATAATATAAAACTTTAAAAATAAAACATCATTTCTTTTCATGGTAAATCTTCATTACTTTCAACTTGACTTCTTCTTCTCACTTACCCACTATTAAATCATGTGAAAAACATTATAAAAATGTGGGATGAGAATAAAAATCCCAGTAAGGTATATAAAATAAAAATAAAATCATTAGTCTTGTGGAAAACATGAAAACCCCTGAAAAACATTTTTTAAAAGAATAAATTTTCCACCCAAAAGGGGTTCATATTTATTTTAAAAAATTAACAGTATCTAACCTTTTTGAAATCAAATTATTTCCATGAAAACTCATTAAAATGCATAAAAAAGTCATGCAGGTTCCTCAAAACGTCATTATCATCATAGAACACTTATAGAGCCCCCAAAAAATTATAATAACCATATGTCTAACTTCCAATATAATTCTTCAGAGAACAAACTCATTACCCAATGAATTGGAATGTTATTTGTGTGTATCAATCATATAAGATATATTGGACTCACCAATGATATATAATGGGGCTCAATCTATTTTATCAACAATTTCCAAGAACCATATCATCAATAAAACAATTTTTTCTTTAAAATTTTAATCATATAAACCTTGAGAAACTATTTTAATCTCATACTAGAAACACTTTGGGATATTAAAATACCCCTTTATTTTAAAACCACATCATCAATACCATAATACCCAAAAAATGAAAATATAGTTTTTATTGTAAGAAAACATAAAATATTGTAAAGGAATCCAAAAATAAAATAATGGTTACAACAGTGTTAAATTTTATTATCATCATATACATTAAAATATAACATTATTTTTTTCATTGGGAAAGAAAGTCAATTTTTCCAAAAAATATATTACTTTTTCAAAACACATTAATAGAAATAAAAAAATTACCTTTATAAAAATTAAATTTCTATATAATTACATTCATAAAATCATTTTAAAAACATGGGCAAGGAAGAAAATTATATTTCTAATGAAAACATTAAAAGATCATTTTTTTAAAGAAAAGTCCCTTACCACTTTGGAAACCATTGAATTGTATGTCCAACGAAATAATAACTTTAAAAATAATTTAAGTTTCATGAGAATAGATAAATTCATTATATAATGTTTCAAATGGGTCTGAATATATACATCATAAAATAATATTATCGAATAACATCAAAATATTCCCTGATGAATGGAAATTAAAACAAAGTCCCCTACCTTGAGTCTGGATCGTCATGTATGTTCTTTATCTTCATAAATAAAAACTTGTGTTAATTATTTACTTTGTTATGAAATTTTTAACTTTTAATATTCATTTTCTTTTATATCACACCATGTTATACATAACTAGTTAATCATTTATGTTTACATTGGATGTTTTGACTGTATTTGATTTATATGTCGTAAATGACTTTGGTATGTTGACTATGGTCAAAGAGGTTGATATTAAAAAATCTATAGAATAATAATAATGAAATAGTTATCATATTTATACATAAATTATAATTTTGAAACCAAACATTAAATATGATTATGAAAAATGAGTTATGTTACAATCATAGAGATGGTAGGTCATATGTACGCATCAGCAATGTTTCCATTTTTTAACGATCATTATGGAAAGAAGTTTAGAAATATGTTATACTTAAAAAATTATCATAATATCACTAATAAAATATTAATTATTTAAATATATTTATATATATCATCCATGTATATTAATTTATAAAAAATAATGTCATTTCTTCATGGAAGTGGTAGTCCACACGTATGTAAGAACGACGTTATCATTTTTCATTGAGTGGAAAGGTGATAATGAAGATGATAAATTATCTTTTCATAATTATGAATATGTCATTAATATAATAATTATATCTTATATATCACATATATTAAATAAAAGTATCCTTATAACCTTCCATGTAAAGCGTTAGTGAAAAATGAATCACATGGCTTCGTAAGGTGGTAGTCAGCCGAACACATGAGTGACGTTATTGTATCCCCCACGAAATGAAAATTAATAAGGTATGTGTGTAATAAAAATTAAATAAGTATAATTATTTAAAAAATATCATATATAAATATATATATATACTTTAAATCCATCATTTTAGAAATTTGTAAGAGGAAATGATTAAAACGTTCGAATCGGTTCGTGTGATGGTAGTATGTTGTACACAGGAATGATGATTTTATTTCCCACTTAATGGAAGAGGATATGGATGTAGGTTATTCACTTAAAATAATAAAATATAAATATATGAGAGATATAGGTTATATTATATCATAATAATTGTAGACGCCGAAAAAAGTCCGCAACTCCTAGAAGAAGTTTCGAAATGGAAAAGTGAAGTCATATTCGGAATCAAAGGCCCGGTCCGTAGGCCTGGGAAGTGGGGCGCGAAATAAAGGAGGGCTTGCATGAAATAAATATGTGCACGCGAATCATGTCCGAGATTCGCGGAATCGAGCCGTTGGTGCGCGCAATTTTGCATGCCCCAGTTCCGAGCGGTGAGGCTTTGCGCGCCGACGGTTCCCGGCGCGGAAACTTTCGTGCGCCGCCTGGATTCCGCAGCGATGGGTGCATATAAATAGAAGGCGACCCTCGACGGTTTGGGGGTTGAGGAATTCGGATCGGCTCTCTTGCGCACAATTTGACTCCCCCCGCGCGCAATATGACTTCCAGGTAATCCCCCTTTTCGCGCAACCTTGCCTCGGGGTTTGCCTTTGCACGCAACTCCACCGGCTTCAGTGAATTTGCCTCCTCCTCGCGGTACTTCCCTAGCGCGCGATCGTTCTCCCTTGCGCGCAATCCCCTTCTACACGCGCAATACCTTGCGCTCAATCCCATATCCACACAATACTCTAGCCCTATTTTGCTCCATCCTGGTGTTTTGCGCGCAAACATTCCTTTTGCACGCAACACTCAGGGCCCCTTTACCTTGACGCCCCTTGGCTGCCTTTCCGCATCGGCACGTGATGTCTTCCCTGCCGTGCATGCATTCCATGCGTTGTTTTCCCGTACGGCCTTCCAGGCTCATACGAAGTAACCTCAAGGTCCCTTGGGCGATGCTTCCCGTTGCGTTACTTTGCCTTATGCTTATCCGCATAGGCACGCTAACGGCTATTGCTTCTTCGTATAGCCACGCTAATGTGGACCCCCCAATGGTTCGCCCTATGGCCCCCCTTCATCACGGCCTTGCTGATGCCTTCCCTCCCACAAGGGGTAGAGGGCATTGGGCATGTAAGCCCTAGGGGTGTGGAGCGAACCCACCTCGTCCAAGCAGCAGGATGTTAAACTGCTAAGCACCTCATCCTTAACACATGACGTTAAACTTTGGTCTGACCCCGTGCTTCGCACTCAGGGTCCCCCCAGCTGGAACATTTTTTAAGACTCTCGTCTCCACAGGAATGGGCTCTTCCTCACATGGAATGAGATCCTCCTTGTCGGAGTAGAATTTGTCCACGGGGGAAGGGCTACCTCAGATCGTAAGCCCCTAGCCTCTCTTACGGAAGGTTTCACCCATGCATCTCCGTACTTCCCCCTGCCAAGGCCAGTGGAGTCCATTTCCCACTGTGCTTTGTCACACCACGGGTCTCCACCCTGGAGTAAGCCCCGGCACCCAGGGCCTCTAACCACGCGGTAGCCCCTGTTTCCTCTTCGGGCCGCTAACCACGCGTAAGCCCCCATTTCCTCTTTGGGCCGCTAACCACGTGTAAGCCCCATTCCACTTCTCCCGGACACACCCTTCACGACGTGATCGGCTGGTCCCTGCTGCCTCTTGTTTCTCACACCGAGCATGACTCACGTGGGCTTAGAGAACGCATCGACCATGTCATCCTCCTATGGGCCGCCTCAGAGCGTAAGCCCCATCCCAGCGAACTATGTGGACTTTGATCTGTGCTAACGCATGGTACATAGGAATCCTCCACGAGGTTCAAGCCCACCACCCGGTCGTTCCAACCTCTCCAAGTCGGTTCCCCGACCATTAGGGGCCACCTCAGAGCGTAAGTCCCATATCCACCACGGGCCGCCTCAGAGCGTAATCCCCATACCCACTTTGGGCCACCTCAGAGCATAAGCCCCATATCCCTTGTCCCGCATGACGTTAAACTGTATGCCCTTGTCCCGCATGATGTTAAACTGTATCTCGCCCCGCATGATGTTAAACTGTATTTCCCCTCTTGGGCCGTCACAGAGCATAAGCCCCATGCCTCACTCCATCATCAATCCTGATCCTTACCCGGGCCGCCACATCCCTGTGAGATCATGCCACTCCACCCCACTCCATAGCATCCGGGAAGTCGCCCACGTGTTGGCCCCAACATCAGTGTTCCCCCTAGGGGGTCCTTCAATCTGATCCACTCTCAGTGTTTTGATCAGTCCGATCTGTCTCCGCAAGACGTTAAACTCGCGGCATACCCCGTGTTAAACATGGGAAGCTGAGGAAAACCTCAGATGGTACACATTCCCCGCGTTCGATGTGGGATGCCTCGGGCTTCTGTGCCCTCGAGAAGCCTTGTGATAAGGGAAAAAAGACAGACAAGCTGATCCCCAGCGTCAATACATGCCAACGACACCCCAACGCGACCGTTCCCCTCACCGAAGGTTGCTGCCCCGACAAGACCCCTTAGAGCGTCTCGACGGAAGAAGTGTAATTAACTAGCGTCCATGCAGATATGGCGCTGGGAACGAGCTTCACGAACCCGTCTTAAATCTATGAGGGAGACCCGGATTAGGTGACGAGCTCCGAGGAGGAATCCACGGAAAGAAGAACCAACATCCCATCATCCCGGTTTTCATCAAGGAGAAGACGTCCCTAAATAAGGAACGGATGCCGCCCACCTTTGGAAAGTGGGAATGCGGGGTTGCGAGCCCTGCGTCCTCCCATGCGTGATAGAAACGCGCGCGTGCCCCGGCGTAAAAGCGTTGGAAACAGAAAATGGTGAACCCAACGTGAAGCTCTTCTCCTCAATATGGGGACAGGTAGCGTTCAGGATGTCGGGAGATCTGCATGTCACCAGGTCCGGGTACCTATCACCGGGACATGAAACCCTCCAGGGGTTGAGGCAGTCAGGATGTTGTGCACTCCGTTCCATGACGTCGTCAGCGTGGATCCCTCCCACCGACCACGGAAGACGGAACGACGATGCGCTATTGGTTGTCGATTTCTTTTCCTGTTAGTACTAATGGGTTCATCTCCCTGCTTCCAGGAATCAGATCACTGCATCCAGACCTCGATCGCCACCTGCCCACCGGCGGAGGGGCAGGGGCAGCGTCGGCGCGGCTACCCCACGCAGTCCCGCCTTTTCCACAGTCACTCCATCTCTGATTTCCACAACTATCGGGTGCTCACGCCCCCTCTCCCCATCAGAAATCATCCAGAGAAGGGTGATCCAGGACATGGTTCATAGGTACGACGAGGAAGGGATCATCCCCACCAGGGGCCTGGCCCATTTGGATCTAGAGGCGGTTGCGCCCCACTATTATCGCTGACCCCGAGGGCCGCGCAGGGAGCCGCCGCTCCCCACTCCGATGTTCAAATGCTTCAGGAGCCTATCCCCGGAGCACCTTTACACATCCGTCCACTACGCCAATGAGGTGTGGGATGTCCGGGTCCGCCCGATCAGAGACCCGTCCCAGGGGTTAACGACAAGAACCCCCGCCAGGGTGTGTCGATGTCATTGCCCGGCTCCCCAGGCTGAGGACCAGGAAATATTTGAGCCCGCACCACCGGCTCTAACCCATCTGACCCGACGTCGGCGTCGGGCGCGAGTGGAAGAGAGTGCATGTCCTGGGGCACCAACGTCAGCAACCACTGTGGCCCGAGCCACTGCTGACTCCTGCTACCAGATCCCCGCACATGTTGAGCAGCGACAGTCACATGCCCGACTGGGATCGAGGCCCCGACCGCCCTACAGGCAGGTTGGGTCAACTCTCCCAGTTGCGGGCACAGGCAATGGCCACCGCGGACCAATCTGTGGTAGTGACACCCATCATGAAGGCTCATTCTGTGCCACTGGTCTGGAAAGTCGAAGGATCCTTCGCGATAGCTACGCTCCGTGTATGACTCCTTCCAGCGCCCACTGCACTGGGTATGAGGTCACTCCCCCTACCGCTGGCCGTGAGTATGGAGCCGTTGCATATCCAGTCGCTCACTCACATGGAGGTCCTCCCCATGTCCCTTTCAACATCTGTCCTGGTGCTTCCCACACCCCGGCCTTCAGTCCCCTCTTCCCCATCACTATTGCAGCCAGGGGACTCCTTGACGGGAATCATCCTTACCCTGATGAGCCACCCAGGGGCAGGAAGGCGGGGCATCGTCACCGTAGGAGGAATGTCAGGGGAGTCTGGACGGAAATTAGACCGGTCCGTTTCTCGGACTCTGAGGCAAAGTATGACTCGACGGCGGAACCTTCCCCCCGACCCTCTGAGTCGATGGCAGGGATGGGGACACAACGCGTTAGTCTTGTACTCCCAGAATGTGAGACCCATATGATTCCATCCTCCCTCTGAAAGTATATCCAGGAGGACGAGGACTGGGCGTACCCCCAGGGGTCAAACCCGCAGTTATCGCTGGCCTCCCCGGAAGTGCCTTCCACCTCAGTCAGGCAGTCTGGGGAACTTTTCTGGGGACCGAAGGAGGATTTGCAAGGCGACACACCCTCGGCGAGCACCGAAGTTGTGACAAGAGGCCCATTAGATGGCACATCCTATCACGACGTGGCTGCCAGGGCATTGAAGCCCTTGGAGGACAACTCAGGGATCGGCAACCAATCGGCATGTTCGCCGTATTCCCCACCGGCCAGCCCATCGGCCCGGAGACCTGCCTCGGCGCCATTGCCAGCTCCCCGACCATTCTCAGTTGACGAGTAGGGGAAGAAAGGCCCGGACCCCGAACCAGAGTCATGGAGCTTCTGGACCGTCCTCACAGCGGGCCACTTCCCTGAGAAGTTTTGGCTGGTCGCAGGATCTGATTTTGATATGCCAGAGGCACTCACCCCAGGAGAGTTTGAATGTTTCTTCCAGACTCTTCGGTTGACTCACTCCCGTCTTCGCCATCAGCTAGCTCCTTATCCCGGGAGTCAAGCACATCTCGAGGATATCGGTGAGCAGTGCCATCATCTTCCCGCATGCTTGGCGATTTTATGCCCCCGGAGATGGGGATCCCTCTGATACTCTATCTGGTAGCGGATGACTCCTCGAGTGAAAGCCCGAGGTACGCTTCGGTTAACACCGTAGAGTTGGTAAATCCCTTTTTGGCTCCCGACGATGATGAACGCCAGGTGGACTTCCCCAATATCCCCAACCGTCGCCAATGTTGGTGGAGCCGTGGCTACGTGAATCGCCGGGGCACGACAGTCGTCACCTCCAGCCAGGCCGTGCACACTACTGAGACCAGGCAGCAGGCCTGATACAGAGATCAGCACACTTGGTCCCCTCACCCGGTGTCGACAGGTCTGCCTCCACCACCGTTTGTGTTGCTGGATCAGGCGGGACCACCTCGTCCGTGTCGCAGCCAGCCCTGCTCTGCCACCGGCCGACTACAACCTTCCGGTCCTAACGCGGCAGCCACCTCCCGGGCTTTGAATAGTGAACAGCGAGACGTGCCTAGTACCAGTCAGTCACCGGTCCTACCGGCAGGGCCCGTCATGCCTCCAATCGCAGAGCGGCCTCCCGTAAGCAGATGCTCATGTTTGGATCGAAATTATGATGTTCTGAAGCACCAGGACAGCATTCCGGCAAGGATTTCTATCCTTGAGGCCCTTCGCCTGTCGTCAGAAATGCGCGAGGCACTCACCGAGGCTCTAAGGAGCCCCCTCTAGTTCGAGACGGAGGTGGCGGCCGCAGAAGCCTTCCACACCGAGGCGATTGAGGACGCCGAATGTCAGGCGGTTATCTCATTTTCCAGTGAAGATGAAGACCCTCCCATACAGGGGCACATTCTCCCACTGTATGTCACCGTCCAGTTCAACAGCGTGGAAGTTCGCCACTATCTTGTTGACACGGGTTCTGGGATTAACTTCATCCCAATTCGGATGCTGTGGATACAAGGGATGTCTGAGGATGATTTAACTCCCTCCGACCTCAGGATCCAGGGGTATGACAGGACCGAGAAAACTTCACTTGGAAAGATTCTTCTGAAGACCCAGTTCAGCGGCCTGATTGCCAATACCGAATTCACGGTTTTCTCTCAGGACACTGCCTACAACGCATTAATGGGAAGGGCTTGGCTCCACCTTCACGCAGCGGTCCCCTCCTCGTATCACCAGTTCCTCAAATACTCCCTTAAGGGTCGAGTGGGCGTGCTCCAAGGAGATGCGTCTCCTTTTGCCTCTTGTGAAGCCCGTTATCTGGATGCTGGCTACTACAAGAGCAAGGCCATGCAGATCCTAGCAGGTGACATCGAGACCACCACTGTCGCGAGTGGTCCTTGGGTGGGTTTGGATGATGCATATGTCTTCCCAATCCATCGGTTGGAAGCCACAACCCCCGACATGGGGCAGTGCTTTGTCGTTTCGGGTACCAGAGGAAGGCATATTTCCGGGTCCAAGCGACGGCAGGAAATCACCTCGTACTCTTACACTAGCCAGGCTCATGTGATCCCCGAGCCTCCTACCCCTGTACGATATCGGGATATTGGGCTCATGGCAACGGCAGTACGTCATACGTGTATGTTTCGTCGGGCCAGAATCTATCGGCTCAAGCCAACGTGCCACCACTGCTTTGATGTCATAAAGTATGGACCCTTGGGCCGAAGGCCAGATGGGATTGGATCAACCGCCTTTGTCGCCATGGTCTCCGCAGTGCATGGGTCCCCTGGAGTGGCGACCTCTGCCGCACAAGCTGGCACCAGCTTCCAATCAGGGTCTGGCAGCCTCGAGACGGCTCCCCCCGTGGATGACCCTTCCACAAGCGAAGAGTAGGACATGGAAGATGCTCCTCCTGCCTTTGAGGAGGGCGTCCCCACCACGGTCGACGAGTTAGTGCAGGTGAACCTCGGTAGAGAGGCAGACCTGAGACCCACATCGGTCAGCGCCGATATGCCCCCCGAGGAACAGCAACGGTATGTAGACTTCCTCAGACGGCACCGTGATGTGTTCACCTGGAGTTATGATGAGATGCCGGGACTAGATCCCCAGGTAGTCATCCACCGCCTTGGACTTCCAGCAAACCATCGCAGGTTCAAGTAGCCTCCCAGAAAGATGCACACCTCTCACGGTTCCATATTTGAGGCCGAAGTTGATAAGCTCATCAAGGCCAACTTCGTCAAAGAAGTCCAGTACCCCGGGTGGCTAGCCAAAATTATGCCAGTCAGGAAGAAGAACGGGCAGATTAGGGTCTGTATCAACTTCTGCGATCTCAATCACCACTGTCTGAAAGATGATTTTCCCCTTCCCGTGACAGAGTTGTTTATTGATGCCACGGCCAGGTTCCAAGCCCTTTCCTTCATGGATGGGTACTCCGGGTACAACCAGATCCAAATGGCCCCCGAGGATGAAGAGTTCACTGCCTTCAGGGCCCCCCAGGGTACTTTCTGCTACCAGATTATTCCCTTCGGCCTAAAGAATGTTGGTGCCACCTATCAACGGGCCATGCACCGCATATTCAAGCCGATTCTCAGGACGCTGGTGGAGTGTTACGTGGATGATCTGGTGGTTAAGTCTCGTCAGTTCCAGGACCATCTCAAAGACCTTGAGAAAGTGCTCGGCTTCCTCCGTTCTCCCCATGTAGAGACCCGAAGCTTGATGTACATGGACAATACATTACTTTTGAGGAATACTTAATACATAACCAAAATAGACACACGAGGACCGTAATAGTTTAGTGTCTTTGGAAACTCGGAATAAAATCTTCTAATCGTGGTGAAAGATCTTCAACAACTCCCATAACCATCTTCCCCTTTTTGTTTCCTTACCTAAAACCTTTCTTTACTTCCTGGAGGAAATAAAACATAAAAAGGGTTATCTCAAATGCTCAGTAAGGGCGAACATAGATAACATAAAACAATCCATAAACATTTGGAAGCAAAAACTGAAATTTAAACATCAAAATCTTGAGCAAGGACATAAATCGTGGAAGTACGTAAGGAATATATCATAATAGAACATAAAACATGATAAAATGGGAATAAAACATTTAATTGTGGCAACCATTCAGCACATGTCATGATTTCCATAGTAGCCAAGGCATTGCTTCCAAGACCATCTTAGTGGACAAAGTCCCTTTCTGAATCGAGTTCACTCCTTGTTTCAATCCTCTAACACTGAACTGGATTAACTTACCGTTCCAGCCATGTCTATCTCATGAGATATAAATCTTTACCCAATGCATTGGAGGGAGATATAGGTCCCACCCATCTCATAATGAAATCATTCTTACTTGTGCCACAAAATAAACATACATCATTCATAATAACCCAATAAATAAAATGGGTTTCATAAACATCATCCCATCATTACATAATCCATATAAAATAAATGGATATCATTTCATAATAAGGAAAGTGAAACCATTTAAATCATAGAGACATTATACTTGAAACATACACATATGAAATAATGTCATCTTAGGTAGAAAATGGTTTTGATAAAACACTTGAAATGAATTCTTGAGGAAAATATCCTTTCTTCTTCAAAATAAATTTATTTTCACAAAACATCATGCAATTTTAAAAGAAAAGGGTTTTGTTGAAAATAGTCATGAAATATTTTGGAGTAAGCTTCATGAAAATAAGGCTTTATAAAACCGTAAAAATCTGTTCGTGCCATATAAGTTAAAAAAATGTTCTTCTCGTACTTTTGCCGGAAAAGTCAAAAAAGCACCTCGTAACGTAAACAAAAGAAAGATTCCTTACATACCATGTAGTAAAAGTAAAAAATGGGTAAAAAGGACTTTTAACATACATGAAAACACTTTTATAAAACATGGACATGGATGATAGAAATATCCCCAGTAAATACTTACGAATAAGAAATCTCGGATAAAAAATGAGATTTGAAAGATTATCCCTTACCTTATGTCTGATATGCTTCGAACGTATCCGAACCTCCTGTATAATGATTTAAATAATGTCATTTACTTATTAAATAATCATATTCATTGTTATTATATCATATATGGTTCACTTATGACTTTATATTACCCGTTCTTTTGTAAATTCATGTTAAAGTAGAGTTTTGGATAAAATAATTTCATTTATCGTATGTGTTTCGACTTGTCGTTCTTAATATTATTACTTATATCCTGATTTACATAATTCTAGAATGTAAAACATGATTTATATATAATATATATTCATCATACACATATATATTATAGATCGATAAAAGGAATGAAATACATCATTCATGGAGACGGTAGTCCGTACGTACGCATGAACGCTGTTTTCGTTTCCTTATTGAATTGAATGGAATTAAGTAGATGAAATATATATATATATATATATGTATATATAAATCCAGTATCTTCATTATGTCATATATTTCATTATTATTCATTATATATACTTTATAATCATTCTTGAATGGTTAATCATGGAAAATGAACCTCATCGTATTCGTGGAGACGGTAGTCCGTACGTACGCACGAGCGATGATATCATTCCCATGATCGTGGAATTGTATTGAAGTGTATGTATAATGTTACAGAATAAATATCACTTTAAAATAACCATATATAGTTATTTATTTACACCATTATACCCATCCATGTATAGTGGTGGCGGAAAATAGATTACACCACGGCGTGGAGACGGTATTCCTTACGTACGCACGCACAGTGATTTTGTTTTCCGTAGGATGGATAGATGGTGAAATAGGGTTGTTTCATACTTATAATAACATATCAGTATATGATTTATACTGATGTTATTACTTCATAATGAAAGAACTAAAGAAGAAGAATTGGAAGAAGAAATAAAGTTGAAAGAATCGGTAATGGACATTACCTCTTCTTTGAAGCGCCTCTTTGAGACCTCCTCTTAGGGCACTAAAATTGGTCTTTGAAGAATACCAGAACCTCTAGGATGTTTCTATGGAAGTGGAGAAGAGAATTTGGCAGGGTTTTTCTGAGCTTGAAGGCTCAAATTGGTGTGAGGAAGAGAGGGAGGAGGTGCCCTTTTATAAGGGAGGAGAGTGGCAACTTTGGAATAACTAAAAATATTATTTTATTATAAAGTCATATTTGGTTTTTAATAGATCCAAATTGATTTATTTCTAAGCTAATGTGGGGATGGGTCGAAATACTCTATTACAATAGAATTTAGACAAGTTTAGGTTCCTATTTTAACCTTATCATTTAGATTTAACTTTAAGTTAGATAATTTTACTTTTACCATGTCATTTTGTGTTCTTACACAATAAGGTTAATAAACTTACTATAAAGAGCCAAAAAAACCCCAAGTTGTTTATTATTAATATATATATCCTTATCTAAGTCATTTGGACGAACCTTATATTTTTAGGAAAATAATAACAATTAATAATATAATATTTGTTTTAAAAACTATTTTATGTCAATTTTGAAACTATTTGGTAATTGATTTTTGTGAAAATCATAACAGAATTATTAGTTCGAAAAAAGTTAATAAAATCAACACTAACAAGTCATATAAACATAGAAAATTATTGGAATTCATAAAAAGTCTCAAATTACATTTATTTGGGTATTTATAACATCAATTATGTCAATATTTCATTAATAAGATAATTACTGCATCATCATTGTGTCATTAATAAATTAAATTATTTAAAGTCTAAAAATTACAAATAAAATATCATTATGTAGGAAATCTTTTGAGATTTATAATTAATACTTATAGTCTAATTTATCTTATGTATAACCCTATATTAAAGATTATTTACTTATTAAACTTTGATTTTAACTATTTTAACCCTTCTTTAAATAAATTAATAATAAATGTCCTAATCTAATGTAAGTGGGCCTAAATGGTCATATTTTATTCCTAAGGTTGTTTTTGGTCGAATTAAACTTATCCAATAGAATTAGGACATGTGTTAGGGTAATAATAATATCATTTTTACCCTTAATTACCCTATTTACTTTTAACCGTGGTAAATAAAAGTAAAAAGTTACTATTCACCAAAAATTATTTTCATCTCATTGAACCAGATTTTACTTACTGACATCAGCCATGTCTCTCGTATTTTTGAAATTCCATTCACAAAAGCGGTAAAATTAAGTTTTATGTAAATTTTCAAATTCTCCTAGGAGGTGGGTAAAATACGGTCAAAAGTTCAATAAAATTTTTATATATCTAAAATTATTATAAAATGACTCCAATGAATTACATTGAACTTATATAGGTATTATGTATCAATTTTGACCTAAAATAAATTTAAATAATTATTTAAATAAAAAGTCGGTTTTTAAATAGTAACCCAGTGTTTTCACTATTCATCAAAAATTGAAAGTTTTCATAAAAATACCAAAATTTCACCCTATGCTAATTTTGATATTCTGAATCAAAAAATAAAGTCCATTTTGAAAGATGAAATTTAAAAAATTTCAAAAACTGGGTATTACTATTCATAACGGTTAGTTTTAATAATATTTTAACCATATATCATTGTTTAGTGAAACCTGATATTTCGTACAACACACGCTATCGAGGAAGGTCGCAATTGTGTGTAATGCAAGCCAAGTCAGGGTTGCGTGTTGTGCAAGAATCCTTCGTTGTTTCATATAACAGAATCCAACCATATTTCATTTATACATTGAATATATATATATATACACACACACACTCAAAGTTGCGTAGAATGACTATTATAAAACGAACATAAAATTGTGTGTAACACGATCCAAGAATAGCGTTGCGTATACTGCAAGCTAATACGGTGTTGCGTATAGTACAAGATGAACTTGGTGTGCTGTATAATAGAAGACATCAATGAAATTAAAAGAATATTTTTCATAAAATCTCGGGGTGTTACACCCCATTTGAAGATGAACCCGTTGAAGTGTACCTTCGGGGTCACCTCCAGAAAGTTTCTTGGCTTCATTGTTAGGTATCGAGGCATCGAGATCGACCCTGACAAGATCAAGTCCATCAGTCAAATTCCTCCCCCGAGTAATATTCGAGAGCTGAGAGGTCTTCAAGTCCACTTATCCTATGTACGCCGATTCATTACGAATCTGGTTGGAAAGTGTAAGCCCTTTTCCCGGCTCATGAAGAAGGGCGCCGCCTACGAATGGGACAAAGAGTGTCAGATCGCTTTTGAGGAAATCAAGCAGTATCTGCTTCAACCTTCGGTCTTGATGCCACCCGTTTCTGGAAAGCCGCTGGTCCTTTACATGACCGCCCTAGAGAGATCCCTCGGCGCACTTCTCGCCCAGAAGAACAACGAGGGAACAGAGAATAGCCTCTACTACCTCAGTTGCATGCTCCTCGACGCGGAAATTAAATATTCCCTCATCGAGAAGAGCTGTCTGGCGCTCGTATTTGCCATGCAAAAATTATGGCACTACTTGCAGCATCACGAGGTAAAGCTGGTCTCTCGGGTAGACCCGTTGAAATACATCCTGAACTGATCTATGTTGACCGGCCGATTGGTGCGCTGGGTGGTGATCCTCCAGCAGTTCGACATCAGGTTCGTATATCAGAAGGCCGTCAAAGGACAGGCGGTTGCAGACTTCTTAGCTGCCCACCCAACCTCCGCGGACCAGCCACTGGATCTAGGCTTTCCTGATAAGGCAATCCTCTCAGTTGATCACGCCATCCCATGCTGGCAGATGCACTTTGACGGTGCCTCCCGGAGCCCCACCGGTAGAAGGCTCAACAATCCTAGGCTTAACAGAGTGGGCCTGGGTATCGTCTTCATCACCCCGGAGAAAGTCGTTCTGCCGTATTCGTTTCTATTGTCAGAAGTCTGCACCAACAATGAGGCAGAGTATCATGCCCTCATTACTGGCCTCGAATTGGCTCTCGAGATTGACATACCCTATCTGTATGTAAAGGGGGACTCCGAGCTGGTCATAAAACAAGTCAATGGTGACTAAGCTGTCAAAAAGATGGAACTCGTGCCATTGTTGGAGTACGCCCTCCATCAAATAGCTAAGTCCCCCTCCCGGCCAGAGGTCGTTCACATTCCCCTGTCGTAGAACAGTCGAGCAGATACTTTGGCCAGCCTGGCCGCATCACTTGTGGAGCCCAAAAAAGATGACCTAATCATCCACGTGGTGCACCGGAGAGTCATTGCTCCTTTTATTCAGGAAGGCGATCGTGGCCCGCGAGTGAACCATCTCACCGTTGGTGCCCTTATGTCAGGGTCCTCGGGGGCTTCAGGCGTGGTAATCGGAATAGTTCCTGACCGGAGGACGCCCTTGGTTGAATATCTCCAGCACGACAATCTTCCGCCGGACCGAGCCGAGCGAGAACGAATCCGACGTCGCGCGCCGCAGTTCACCCTTCAGAGTGGTCCCAGCCTTGAGCAGCTCCTTTACAGGCATGGATTTGATGGTGTTCTCCTCCATTGTCTTCAAGGAGTCGAGATCCCATAGGTCATGCAAGAATTGCACGCTGGTTCCTGTGGCGCCCACCAGGCCGGGTCGAAGTTGTCCCACCAGATTCGGAGGCTGGGATACTTCTGGACCTCCATGATCCACGACTGCATTGAGTACGCCAAGAGGTGTCATGTGTTCCAAGTTTATGCTAACTTTTTGCATCGGCCACGGGAGCCTCTCCATGCTACCAAGTATTCTTGGCCCTTTGCAGTCTAGGGGTTGGATGTCGTGGGGCCTTACCCACCGGCGACGACCCGCCAGTGCCAGTTCATCTTAACCGCTACGGATTTCTTCTCGAAGTGGGCGGAGGCAATCTCACTCAGGGAATTCAAGGCCTGCTCTATTGCTGACTTTGTGAGCTCCAATATCATCTATCGGTTTGGAGTACCTCACGCTATCCTCACAGATAACGGAACCAACTTCTGAGCAGCCGAGCTGAAGAAGTTGTACGCCAAGTACAACATTCTCTCTAACCACACCTCCCGCTATCATGCGTAGGAGAATGGAAAGATTGAGTCATTTAACAAAACCCTCTCTAACATTCTACAAAAGATGGTTGGTCAGAACAAGAAAAGTTGGCCGGAAAAGCTCCCCAACGCCCTCTGGTCTTACAGGACAACGACTCATAACTCCACCCAGGTGACTCCGTATTCCCTTGTATACGGAGATGAGGCCATCCTGCCCATCGAGATCTAGTTGCCCTCATTACGCATGGCGGTCTACGACCAGCAAGCGCCGGATAGAATTTCCGAAATCCGTCTATCCGAATTGGAAGCGCTGGACGAAGGTAGGTTTCGCGCTTTACATAACTTGGAAAGGCATCAGAGCAAGATGGCTCGAGATTTCAATAAGAAGGTTCGCCTCCACTCCTTCCTGCAAGGTGACCTGGTGCTGGCTCTCAGAGCGCTAATGATTCCCGGCAGGAAACCACCCAAGTTGGAGCCTAAATGGGAGGTGCCTTTTATTGTCCATAAGGTCTAACCCAATGGCGCGTATTCCCTGGTGACTACAGATGGTGAGCGTATAACTCCTCTCACCAACGCCAGGTTCCTCAAACAATAGTTTGCCTGAGCATCAAGGGTCCGAATTCTAAGACTTAAAACTAAGATCCTCTGGTGGTCCGGCATGACCTTAAATTGTACGGTCTAGCATGACCTTAAACTACATTTTTTCCTACATCTAGGTATCCTTGGTCCTGTATGACCTTAAACCGCATGGTCCCTCATGACCTTAAACTGCACCTTGGTCTGAGTTCTAAGACCGAAAACTAAGTTCCGTGTTTCGTCCAACAAGACGTTAAACTGTGCTTCTAGCACCCAGGAGCACCCAGACCTTCCGTCTTTAGGTCCAGATCCAGGTCCGCTAATGCATCGTGCCTAGCTCGCCTTTGGGACCTTGACCATAGGATCGTGTGGCGTGGTACGGGATTATGTCCTCATTCACGTCGGGTTTGCAATAACCGCACCACGCGCGCCCTGTTCTTAGGATTAGCCATCCTATGTCGTGTTCCCCATGATATTAAAAGGCACTTTCTAGAACTACGTGTAGCTTGATTCCCATTTTCAAGAGATACGTAGGACCACCTAAACACTTAGATTTCAGCTCCAGCCCCGTCTCTTAGGAGATCCCACGATCTCCCGGTTGCCTCGGTCTTTTGGATTGCCCTTCCCTCGGGAATCCGCCATCTTTTGGCCGCTCTCAAACTGAACCCTTCGACCCTTCCCAGTGGTCTGCTAATGTGTTCATAGTAATCTGGTCTACGACCTGGAGTGTCAGATTCGACTTAGACAAGTTTTCGTCCACTTGTCAAGCTTTGTGTTCCCCTTCATTCAGGCCCCACCATCCTTCACACCCGGAGGGACCCCCAAGAACGGCCTGGATACAACGCCTAAGGGCTCTCCTACCATCACAGGCCAACGCCCCTGAGGGTTTTGGGCGACAAATTGATACAAATCTCGTGTTGCGAATATGGTTAGCGGTTGTTGCTCATTTGTTTTCCCCCACTTCTAGGCTAACGCGACAGGATGCTGTGTTGCGAACACGGTCAGCAGTAATCCTCAGTCGTCACGCCAGCTTCCTTGGGGCTTGAATTTTGGTTGCATGATTCACATTGTGTTCTTCCCCCACCGTGTCAGGGTGGAATCTCGACACTCCTTGTACTAACCCTCAGTACACCCCCGCACGTCAGAAAGACCGAGCTGCATAACAGTGTCCCTTGGGGCTCCCGCGATCTGAGCGCTAGAGTATGTGCTTGGGTTTCTTCTCAATAGGTTGCATGCAGCTTGACACTCATCCCCATGGGGAATGAGGAGTCGCCCAGACATAGTGTTTCGGGCCCAGCATAGATGGGAGCTGGCACCTCCTGCCCCCCCCCCTAATTGTTAAACCCTCGTAGGCCCCTTTGGCCCGAGGCTCCTCTCTCGGAACCACGCGTGGTGGTGGTATGGGATTACGCCCTCACCCACATCAAGTATGCTTTATCACATCGTGCATGTTCCTGATGGTCCAAACCATATGACCTTAAACTGTGGTGTTGGTCCAAACCATATGACCTTAAACTGTGTTGTTGGTCAAAACCTTACGACCTTAAATTGTGTTGTTGGTCCAAACCATAGGACCTTAAACTGTGCTGTTGTTCCAAACCTTACGACCTTAAACTGTGTTGTTGGTCCAAACCATATGACCTTAAACTGTGTTTTTGGTCCAAACCTTACGACCTTAAACTGTGTTGTTGGTCCAAACCATATGACCTTAAACTGTGTTGTTGGTCCAAACCTTACGACCTTAAACTGTGTTGTTGGTCCAAACCTTATTACCTTAAACAGTGTTACTAGTCCAAACCATACAACCATAAACTGTGATGATATCATCCTAGCCGCACCACAAAAAATGGCACTGCATTGTGATGACCTCCCCATGGGGGACATCACGCCAGGTATTGGTCGATTACTATGCCGCTTGTCAACGCCTGCTATGGCTTGATTATTGTGGAGATGCCAGGAATTTCTATCCTAGGCCAGTCGCCCCACAAAATAAAAACCATTTACCTTCAAGAACAAACAAGACATATCAAATACCGCTTCTTTTAGTGCGAGGGCTAGACCTTCGTGACTCCTTCGTCCTTTGCACAGGTGCCATATCACGCCATGCTACCTTTCAAGAACTACGTATGGCTTGATTCTCATCCGTATGAGATACGTAGGAGCGCCTGGAAACTTCCCCGCAGGCCCAGCCTAACTTTGCGTGTTCAGTCTCTCAGCCTTAACGCGTCCCCAGGAGCACATAGTAAGCAGGGCTTTTCCCCACACTCACGTTGGGTTTTTCAACCGCTTTACCATGTGTCTCCCATTCCCCTTCTCCTTTGGTCTGAGTTCTAAGACCTAAAACTAAGATCATTTTCTTGGCATTACGCAACTTGGTCTCTCTAGTGGGATTGTACGGTGTGATGCGGTATTATATCCTCATTCACATCGGGTGAATCGTCGTGCCGTGCCTATCCCCAGATGAGATTTGTCCCCCGTCCCACACGACGTTAAACTGTATTTCGTCTAGCATGACGTTAAACTACCTTTCATGAACTACGTGTGTCTTGATTCTCATCCTAATGAGATATGTAGGAACGCCCGAACATTTCATCTTGGGTCCAGCCCCAGGGATTACCAAACCATGTCCCTCCTTATTGTCGGCCCGTCGGCCTGACTTCGCGGGAAGTGGTGTAATCGTGAAATCCACCCTGAATAAGTTCGGGGTGCCCCATAGTGGTAATGGGAAGTGGTAGTTCTCTCGCCAGAGAGGTCTCGCCTGAAAATGGGGACGACCCATGACCAGTTTGGTACGTCCGCCTGATGCGCCTCCGCCATGGTGGTGCAATTTTGAGAGTGTTGGACTCTATTAGAACAGACCACCACTCCACCTTTCACACTTTGCGTGCCCCTTTATTCGGATCCTCATTCCCTATCATGTCTGACGGGACCCCCTAAAAGTATGGATGATAGACCTACGGTCCGCCTATTGTCCTGGGCTAACGTTCCGGAGGACTGGTCATGCTTGACAGGACCCCCTAACAATATGGGTGATAGACTTTGGTCCGCCTGCTACCACAGTATGGATGGAAGACCTTTGGTCCGCCTATTGTAGCAACATGGATGATAGACCTATAGTCCGCCTGCTGTCATGGGCCAACGTTCCGAGAAAATGACCGGCGATATTTGAGTTAGTCCCCGTGTTGCGAACATGGTCAGTGGTCAGCCCTCATTTATTGTCCCCACTCCAGGCCAACATGATATGGATGTTGTGTTTCTGTCACGGTTAACAGTTATCCTCCATCGTCGCACCCTACAGTGTTCCGAATTCGGGTAGCATGATTCACCTTTTCTTTCCATCTCCATATGTTCGGATGGACTTCAATTCCCACGGCATTGCCCCGCTCGTGTTTCAGATCACATTGAGAAGGTGATATATCAATCGGTCTGAGGTCTCCTCCTCAGAAATCCAGGCCCAATTTCGGATGCCTGAAGCTTGGCCAATGCCCCACAGTTGGACGAAATGGTAGCACGAGCATTCTTTGATTCTCGCATTGGGCGCGACCCGTAGGAGCTTAGAGATGAGTTGTTATTCATTTCGGAATTATGGGTGAGCATATTAAACCAAGGGTACAAATGAATGATTTGGACATGTGTTTGATTGAGATGATGAGCAGTACAAGCAAGAGGTTCATGAGATGGCCAAAACAAAGCCCTTACGGATCAGCGTGCTGAATCGATCTTTCCAGCGCTGCTACCCTTTGGCTGGTGGCCTCCAGGACCGCTTATCACTCCTCGAAGACTCTCTCCTCATCGGCCGCCACAAAGCACAACTCGCCAATCCTAGCTTGTGCCTGCGCCTGCTCGGTTCGAAGTACGGTCATCTGGTGACTCACCTCCATCAGTTTTTCTTGCACGTCAGCCAGTTGGGTCGTCAGTTGCTCCACAAGCTCAAAGCATGTTGTGATGAAGGCCTCCTTATCTGTTGCCTGACCTTCGAGGTGTCGGACCTCCTGCTCCGCCCTCAGCAACGCTCGGGCGCTCTCCGATCTTCCCCGACACTGGGAAACGTCGGCGTGCCAGCTTCTCTCGCGTATCTTGTCGGACATGTAATCACGGACCGTCAGATGAAGGCACTGAGCATCAACCCCTCCGGCACACAGGAAGCGTAGCCAGATCTGGATTGATCCCATCCACCTCAGCCAATCCGACTGGGGCTGTCTGAGGAAGCATCGAATACACTTCCACCCTTTGCGTCGTGTCATCCAGCTCTCCTCAGCTGCCTCTGAGTCCGATTCATCTACCTCCTCAGGGTCAGTGGGTCGGTATGTAGGGAAGGCAGCCAGTAGATCGGCAGCAGGATCTTCCCCAGGGATGTCTTCATGAGGAATAGAATCATCGACGTCCGGGAAACCTTCCTCTCTCACCCCAGCAGCGACGGTGCCCCCGTCAGCCTCTGGCCTCGCCTCAAGAACAACACCGCTGATGCCCGCTGCCCCCTGCTCACCAGTTGCTAGGGTTGACTCAGTGCGGGGAGCATGTTCTGAATGAGGTGGTATGTCCGCCACTGGTCCGCTCATGGATGGTCCGGGCTCCGCAGCCTGACGAGCCTCCAATGTTGAGATCACTGCGCAAGGCATACACAGATTAGTTGGGATATTTTGATAACAAGCGCCAATAGTGAAGAGTGAGACTTACAGAAGTCCCGAGCGTTGGTCTCCAATGTTCTGGCCGCTGTAGGAGCCTCCATGATAGGGGACCCCTCTTCGCTTGTTAATTCAATGATGGGTGTCGGATCCCCATCATGTCCCACTGGTTCCTCTCCTCCCTCCTCCTCTGGTGGGGACGCCCGTCCAACGCTCAGCTGCTCCTGAGTGAGGTAGGGAAATGGGTTAGAAGTTGAAAAGGAGAATGGATGAATAAGGAAAATGAATGAAGATAGAGACAGACCTCGAGTATCTCAGTTATGTCGAGATCAGAGTCGGCAATCTCACCACTCTCTCGGAGACTCCCTTGGTGGGTCGCCCCTTGCGACCCCTCATCTTCGGGTTCTCCTTCTTCTTCATCTTCTCCTTCGCCTTCATCTTCTCTGATCTCCTCCTCCCCCTCCGACTCCTCGTTGTTGTCTCCTTCTCCCAGTGGAATTGCTTCCGGATCATGCTCCTGGTCGAGCATCACTTTCACTAAGAAAGGTGGCTCTGCACGCCAACCCCTTTGGCGTGCATATGCGTCCATGGCCGTCAAATAAGAATGTCACCGATGGATGTTCACCCGGTCGGTAATTCGAACGAGCCCGACCTCTGGCAGCTGGATCCCGTTTTGCATGATCTTCTTCCAAACGACTTCAACGCTCAGCAATTGCCGCAGGGTCATCCAAGCCGACCACAGTGCCAGGAAAATCGCATCTTGGGAAGGTTCGAGCAGGTATCGTATCTGCTTCCCGGGCAGTTCCCTGGCTACCTCATGTGACCCCCCCATGGGCAACGAGATCACGGCGGTGCTGCGTGATGTTCCTGCTGCTGAAGTCCTGGCTTGAGCAGGCCTCGCTGCCTGACGCACCCCTGGTTCCCCTCTTTCGGCAGCCCCTTGAACTGTTTGTTGGTGGCCATGGTGCCCGCCATCACCAGTGTTGTTGGACGGACGCTCATCCTCGCGTCCCGCACCGGTAGGAGCCACCCACTTAGGAAGGAGGCAAGGAACCCATCATACCGTACATTCGGGTCCTGGGCCTCGATGACGCGATAGCCCCAAGATTGGTATTGCCCCACCTCCAAGGTCCTCCAGTATGACCCATCCCTACTCCTCTGAGCCATGGTTGGGCACCGTTTTCCCCGTCCCAGCATCTTGACAGTCGGATCCTTCTCAAGGAACAGGCTGAACCAGCCCTTGTAGGCGATGTCCTTCAGGAAGTCCTTGACCCCCAGCCTCTCTTTGGACAACTTCAGCAGGTGCCACATCAGCATGGGCGTCTTTGACCTGCCTTCCCATGTGCTCTTTGGTGGAACGAACTCGTCGTATTCGTAGCCCTCCAGTGGGATACCCCCGATGCAGTGAATGTCCCAGAGGCTGATGCCAACTTCCCCATGATGAAGGTGGAATGTATTGGTTTCAGAAGACAATCGGGTGAAGAGCTCCGGCCCGAGCTCAGGTTGACGGTGGAAGTGGAACTGCGAGGTCCATACCGCCTCGAACAGGACGATATACCGCAGTTCATCCCCGAACTGGTCACAGGTATGGCGAACCCAGAATGCCCAGGCCCATTCGCTGGTGAAGTTTCCCCCGGACCGTAGGTCCCAATCCTTCAGCCAGCCCTTCACGTCATCCATGATGCTCTGGAGGAACGTGCACACGTAGAGGGTCGGAGAATTCTCTACGACGGGCTCGCCCCTGATAATGGTCCTGGTCCTCGGGTTCAGAACGTAGACGTCCATATGTCTGGTTTCCCTAGCAGGATGACCGTTGTTGGTGATGTTGTAGCGAGGAAGATCATCCTCCCGGGTCACCCATGACCGCAGCGTGTCCACCTAGAAGCCTGGTAGGGGCACCTCCTCTAGGATGCCGACGTTCCATAGCGGGAGGTTTTCAGACAGCGGATACGTCTTCTGGGCTGGATTCAGCAGATTGAACAAGGTCAGATTGTTGGAAACGATCACCTTGGCGCCATAAACCTCCTCGTTCGCCGCCATTTCGGTACTATGAGTGGCGGATTCCCCATCATCAATTCGGTTTGCGGCCATCTCGAATATTTCGGGAGTTGCACGAAACCAGGATGTAGTGCGCGGAATCGGAGAGTGCTGCGTGAAATCTGAAGTGGCGGCGCGAAATCCTGGAGTTGAGTGCGCAATCAGCGGGCTAAGCGCAGAATATCCCGAGTAGGCGCACAAGGATGGCCAAAATTCGAAAGGAATTCCGCACTTCCAGAGTGTTTTTACATGCATTCACGGGAGCAATATCACGCATGAGAGCTAGAAGCCTATCACGCGGAAAAGTTGTGGTACGGATCTGGGACCCAGTGCCCATTTTTATAGGCGAGGCCAGGGTTCCGCGCAACGCGGAAAGTACATTCTGCGCCGATCCGTCGTTTTGAGCGCCGTGTGGGTTGTTTGCGTGCTAAGCGCCTCGGACTGGCCCTGCTTCGGCATTTTGGCGTTTCCCTCGGAATCCGATCGTTGCGGCCTCTCGCCGATCCAATTCCGAGTGGGGTCATTTGTAGACGCCGAAAAAAGTCCGCAACTCCTAGAGGAAGTTTCAAAATGGCAAAGCGAAGTCATATTCGGAATCATAGGCCCGGTCCGGAGGCCCGGGAAGTGGGGTGCGAAATAAAGGAGGGATTGCGTGAAATAAAGATGTGCGCGCGAATCATGTCCGGGATTCACGGAATCGAGCCGCTGGTGCACGCAATTTTTCGCGCCTCGGTTCCGCGCGGTGAGGCTTTGCGCACCGACGGTTCCCGATGCGGAATCTTTCATGTGCCGCCTGGATTCCGCGCCGACGGGTGCCTATAAATAGAAGGCGACCCCCGACGGTTTGGGGGTTGAGGAATTCGGATCGGCTCTCCATACTTCCCCCCTGCCAAGGCCAGTGGAGTCCCTTTCCCACTGTGCTTTGTCGCACCACGGGCCTCCACCCTGGAGTAATTCCCATCACCTAGGGCCGCTAACCACGCGGAAGCCCCTATTTTCTCTTCAGGCCGCTAACCACGCGTAAGCCCCCGTTTCCTCTTTGGGCCGCTAACCACACGTAAACCCCATTCTGCTTCTCACGGACGCACCCTTCGCGACGTGATCGTCTGGTCCCTGTTGCCTCTTGTTTCTCACACCGAGCATGACTCACGTGGGCTTAGAGCCCGCATCGACCATGACATCCTCCTATGGGCCGCCTCAGAGCGTAATCCCCATGCAAGCGAACTACATGGACTTTGATCTGTGCTAACGCATGGTACGTAGGAAGCCTCCACGAGGTTTAAGCCTACCACCCGGTCGTTCTGACCTCTCCATGTCGGTTCCCCGACCATCAAAGGCCGCCTCAGAGCGTAATCCCCATATCCACCATGGGCCACCTCAGAGCGTAAGCCCCATACCCACTTTGGGCCGCCACATAGCATAAGCCCCATATCCCTCGTCCCGCATGACGTTAAATTGTATGCCCTTGTCCCGCATGACGTTAAACTGTATCTCGTCCCGCATGAAGTTAAATTGCATTTCCCCTCTTGGTCCGTCTCAGAGCATAAGCACCATGCCTCACTCCATCATCCATCCTGATCCTTACCCGGGCCACCACATCCCTGTGAGATCATGCCACTCCACCCCACTCCATAGCATCCGAGAAGCCACCCACGTGCTGGCCCCAACATCGGTGTTCCACCTAGGGGGTCCTTCAATCTGATCCACTCTCAGTGTTTCGATCAGTCTGATCCGTCTCCGCAAGACGTTAAACTCGCGGCATACCCCGTGTTAAACATGGGAAGCTGAAGAAAACCTCAGATGGTACACATTCCCCGCGTTCGATGTGGGATGCCTTAGGCTTCTGTGCCCTCGAGAAGCCCTATGATAAGGGACATAAGACAGACATGTTGATCCCCAGTGTCAAGACATGCAACTGACACCCCAACGTGACTGTTCCCCTCACCGAAGGTTGCTGCCCTGACAAGACCCCTTAGAGCGTCTCGACAGAAGCAGTGTAATTAACTGGCGTCCATGCAGATATGGCTTCGGGAACGAGCTTCACGAACCCGTATTAAATCTATGAGGGAGACCCGGATTAGGTGACGAGCTCCAAGGAGGAATCCACAGAAAGAAGAACCAACATCCCATCATCCCGATTTCGATCAAGGAGCAGACGTCCCTGAATAAGGAACGGATGTCGCCCGCCTTTGTAAAGCGGGAATGCGGGGCTGCAAGCCGCGCGTCCTCCCATGCGTGATGGACACGCGCGCGCGCCCCGGTGTAAAAGTGTCGAAAACAATAATTGAATAATATTTTAAAGATTTTGAAGAATAAAAAAAATAAAAACACTAAGTTAATCATAATACACCGTCTTTGGATAATCGCCTTAGGTCGGCACCAAAATCCTTCATAGGATTTTATTCTAATCAAACCAGGGGCTCCAGGTCATGGAGAGGTAATATATGAATATATTTGGTTAGTTATTTTCCAATACAAAGGAATTTTATTATGTGAAGATGATAGGAGATGGTTTGTCCTTTTATAAGTAAGGTGAGTGACACACTTGTGGTTTTTGAAAAGAAAAATGTGTAGCCACATTTTTGGAATTCCAAAAGGCTCTAAAATGGACCATTATCTAGCATTATATTGAATAATATTTAAATATGGATATAAATTATATTTTATATAGCTTTTCAGTTAATTTTAACCTATATATTTTTATTTTAACCCCTTGGTAAAACTGTTTTCACCTTAACCATGGTAAACATTTTTTAACTATTGTCAATATTAATTATGACTAAAAATTAAGTTTACATTATTATATAATATATAGTATTATAACTCAAAATATTAAATTCATTTTAATAAATTTAATTCAAATAAGTGGCAGAATTTATTTTAAAATTAAACCCGCATATGTAGAAAAAATCCGTTTTTCAAGAACTATGTTTTTCAAGAAAAATTTGGTTTTATATTAACTCTATAACTAGTAATAGTAATTATATTAATTTAAGTTCATATTTATAAATATATAATATATAAATATCACTAAAATAATTCCTAATTATGGAATATTTTAATTAATTAAAATAGAGAAACATTATCCACTTAAAATAGTTTTTAGGAAAAACCCCCATTTTTAAACCCAAAAATAAACTTATAATAAAATACAATATAAAGATTATTAAAACTTAAATATGTGGATTAAATATAACTAAATAATAATAATTATACTTTAAATTACATTCAAAACATAATTGTAATTTTAAATTACTTAATATAATTAAAATTAATGACATTTCTATAAAAAACATTATTTTTCACTATTCACAAAGAAATCAATACTTTACAAAAAAATTACCCTAAGTTAAACATTATATATTGATTTCAAAAAATAAATTAATTTTATCAAATTAAAATTCTATAATTTATAAATCAAAATTTAAAATAAAAACTTATTGGAAAAGAGTTTAATTAAAACTATTTCCTTTTTGTTTTAAAATTTAAATTATTTTTTATGATGAATATTGTAATGCCCTGAAAATATAAAGTATGAACATTATATTTGATAGCGTGTATGACACACAACACTAAGAACAAAAGGGAATATAATATCCTGAGAATTTAAAATATATTTTCTACTTTAAATAAATTCAATATATTTTATATCTTTCTTTACATGCACCAGTGATTTATCTTGCATCACAAGAAACAATGAGTTTCTTAAATGGTGTTCATTATTATAAGCTAGACCGAGTTCTACCAAATAATAATATATCATTAAATTATTATTATTTAATATAATAAGATAAAACCAAGTCGTTAAATTAGTAGTTGTGAATATGATTAACTAACTTCTTAAAATATATGGCTTATACAAATAAAAATGAACTCATTGGTTACAAATTAGCTATAAATGGATATGAGAACCAATTCAATATAAAGGGAATGTTTTTATAGAAAAATATGCTTATTCCCAAATAGTTGTTTTATCCAATTAAATTAAATTAATTACAATTAGTGATTGATATTAATGTAATATATATTATATATTCACTCAAATATTTTTTATATTCATCAAATAGAATAAATAAGAATAATATAAGAAGAATCCCAATATTTCACACTAAAATCAATATTTTTATAAAGGTGCTTTTACCACGGTTTATAAGAAAACCTATTTAAAAAATAATTTTTAAGAATTTTATAAATCTTATATTTCAAAATAAACTTCATCAATGAAATCGAAACACAAAAATTGGCTTACGGTGAATTTTTGGTATTTTTCTGTGAAATTTCATTTTTTAATAAGTAATGAAAAATACTAAATTATAATTCAAAAATACTTTTTCATATAATTAATTTATAGTGTTAAATGATATTTTAATTTGGTTTTAAAGTAAAATTATATAAATTATTTTCTAATTAATCCAATTTAGGTCATTATAATTAATTTCACTTTAAAATTAGGTAAAAAACATAGAGAAATTTTGGATGTTTATTCTTTAAAAACCTACATTGTCATCCCGTATATGGATTAAATTTAAAATAATTTCTACCACTTCTATGATTGAAATTTTTAAAAAATAATTCCATATTTAAAATAATCATAATTTATAATGTCTAAGAAGGTCAACTTAGTTTTTTAAAAAATATTAGTGAAAGTAACTAAAATTAATTACAATAATTAAGGTGAAAATAAGCATAACAATGGACTAAACCTTAAACATAAGGCCAAACATGACCTATTCACTTGTTTAAAATCCATTTTTTGTCCATATTTCAGCCTTATACTCCCTTGGATATACTTGTTTTCATTATTTGAGCCACTTTTTATGGGAAAACATGGGTGGAATTCCCTTTTCCAAAATTTGCAAGAATGTCACTCCTCCTCCACTATAAAAAGTCCTCATATCCTTTCACTTCCTCATACCTCTAAAGAAACATTGGATTGAAAAATATCTAGCCAAACAGATCCTAAAAATTCATACCCTCATTATATAATCCTCTATTTTTTTCAGAAAGACATCCAAGGAATCCCTTTGAAGCAAACCAAAAGGAGTTACCTGAAAAAGAGGTAATATCTTTCCTTGATCTCTTTAGTTTGGTTTCCATTATTCAACCCCTAAACTCTAATTATAACATCCATATAAAAAAATTATCATAAATATAGTTATATATTTTTATGCTTGTTTTTTTATGTACACTTAAACACACTTCCCTCTAATGGGTAACGGACATATTGTTTATGTATATGGTGAACTACCGCCTCACAAAATGATGATTGTTTATTTTTCCTTTACCACATTTCATGATTGGAAATTTTGATGTACACTCTATTTATATATTTTATATATTAAATTTATTATATAATTATTATTCTATAATTATTTTAGAACACATACCCTTATACTTTCCATTTTCTATAAATATGATAACATCATTTGTGGAAGTGTGGACTACTGCCTCTTCAAAGCAATGTGATCCGTCCACACAATACATAGAATGTATAATGTGTGGTTTTAATTAAAAATATGTGACATAAAAATATATATAGTATATTCATGACATAATTAACTTTCTATAAACATGATATATCATCTTCTTTATTACCCATTCGCACACTTAAAAAGTGATAACTTCGTTCATGGACGTGTGTAATACCGCCTCCTTGATATTATGTGAGTCCATTTACATAACAACAATTATACATATAATTATATATTATTAAATAAAATAATATTTATTATATAATTATCAATATAAAAATATATAATCTTAATTACCTTCCTTCCATAAAGATCATTGAAAAATAATAATGTTACTCATGCTTACATAGGGCCTACCATATCCATGATTGTAATGTTTGTCCATTTTTCATACACAAATTACTGAATTGATTTTAAAAGTATAATTGATGTATAAATATGATAATTATTTCATAATTATTATTCTAGAGATATTATGTAATGACACCTTTGACCTTAGTTGGCCTACCAAAGTTATTCTCAACATATAAACCGAATTTGGTCAAAACACCTGATGAAAACTTAATTTTTTAAGTATTTGTACACAACATTGTAATAAGTGAAATATATTAATGATAAAAATTAAAAAGGTTCTAAATCATGTAAATAATTAACATATGTTTATAATTCATGAATATAAATACACACAAGACAAGTCAGGCTCGAGGTAAAATATTTTAATCCAACTTTTTACATCTATGAGATAAATGTAATATTCACCAATTACTAAATTTTTTGTACCTAATAAACATTTTGATATATTATATCATTAATCATGTTATCTTAATGGTATTTAAAACACTCTTTTAATGTTATTCCTTCCTAGGGATTATAATTTAAAATGTTTCAAAGTTGTATGGGACACTTTGGAATGCTTAAAGGTTATTTTCCTCAAGAATAAATTTAATGATATTTAAATGGTATTTAAACTAGAGTAAATTATAAGAAAATTGTTTAATAAAACTAGTAATTTTTCTCTCCTCTGGTTATTCATGATCTTTTTCAAGTATTAGTAACATTTTTTCCACTCTTTGGTACTCAAAATGTTTTAGAAAATATTTTCTAAAGAAAAATTAACTTTATTTATCTCTTTAGTCAGATAACATATTTTATTATAAAACCCATTTTTTATTAAAAAAATTCAAAAAAAAATTAACCACTTACAAATTATTTAGTAAATACATTTTTACCCATTTTTTTACCAATATTTCAATGGAATCTTCTTATCTCTTTTTGAAAACTACTTTTTTTTATTTTCTGTCTTATAAAAGGAATCTTATTTTTACCTCATATGGAATGTACAAATTTACCCACCATAATTTATCAGAATCTTGGTTTTCATGTTTAAAAGGTTACTTTTTAAATAATATGTTTTCAAAAGCGATTTTGAAATAAAATGTTTTTTTAAACAAATTGGTATTTTCCTCAAGAATGTTTTGAAAAGATATTTCCATAGTATTTCAATTCATCAACGACAGCAACCCTTTATTTTTACCCAATTTGGGATATGGTCTATTGATACCAATATTATTCTTCCCTTAAATGTTTTATGATTTATTTAGAAAAGGATATTATTCACATTAACTTCTTTGAATCATTTTTGGTATTCCCCTTGTAATATTCAAATGATTATTGAACATTGAATTTTCCCAAATTATCCATATCATTTATCATGGATGTGTTCATTTACTAAACCATATATAATTTTTAAATACAGTGTTTACTTAGAAAAGTATTTCATTTATTGGGGAAATATTGATAAATATGTATCCTTTAATCAATATAGATATTTTACAAGTAACTCTCTTTATTTAAATACTTTGGAAATGCACTATACAGGTTGGGGACCAGTTCATAAAATCCCTATGGGTTGGAGACTAGTTAATGAATGTTCTATGGGTTGGGGACCGGTTAATACAAGATCCTTGATGCATCAGCAGTCTCATGAGATGAAATTACTTGGTGAAAAACACTTAAATTTTGTTTCCAAATAGAAAAGATGGATTTTTACCCTTAGACTTAATCCATATTGTGAAAGGTCTTGATGGTAGTGGTTCATATGCCAGATACATGATGTACAGTAATTGATCATTACCTTCATTTTGATTTAGTATTTATTATCCATGTAATTTTTCATCCATGTATCTATCGATGCATTTCATTTTCAATTTATTGATTTAATGGAAAGTTTTTCTGTTTATTAACTTGCCATATTGATTTTACAAATCTAATTATTTGAATTGAATGTGTTTCTAGTAATTAACTTTCCTTATTTTTTATGAAATTCCTTCTCATTTTATTTATATCATGTCATGTATGTATAGTTATTTACCCTATCATTTCATTATTCCTATTGATTAATTATTTCATCTGTTATACTTTACCCTTACTGAGCATTTGAGCTCACCATTATTTTTTTTAATTTTCCAATGAATACAATAAGAATACTATGAAAGATATATTAGGATATTCTAGATATAATAAAGTTATTATCCTCCAAATCAAAAAAAATGTTGTAATTAGTGTATTAATTTTTAATACAAGACTCATGTATGTATCTGGTTTACCAAGACTACTAAATTTTCGGTACTTTGGGGTGTGATTTACTTGTATCTTATACCAATGTAATGGTATTAGACACCAGCTCAAGGATTGTTTGGGTCAGGTTTCTATAGTTGGTATCAGTGTAAGTTTAGAATGAACCATGGGAACTAGATTTAAGAAAACATAGATTAGAGAATGTGACCCTAAGGTAGAAATTTAGGATAAGTGTAGAAGAACATCCTAGAATTTTTATAAGGTATAGATTATGTGGGTCTTTCTAGAAATACATACATGTCTGTATATTACAAGTGGATATTGTTCTGGCTTAGATGTAGTTAGAGGTAACAACTCCAACAAGGTGTGTCGGGCCTAACTGAGCGTAACTTGGTACATGACAACCGGCCTTACTGTTGCAGTTGGTGGTCTAGAACCAACTACTTTGTACTTTATTCACTAAATAAAAATCTTATCACATCTTGACTGTTCTTCTGCGTGACATGTCATGTGATAATGTCCTAAGGACAGCTGTTGCATTAAAGGGTCGTAGCGGATCCCTTCTATGATGAGAACCCGGAAGTGCCATAACACTGTTCTTGAATGTATATTCTATGTCCGGATGATATTATTTGAGGGACACTAATAATACAGGTCATTAGGGGTGAAGAATCATAAAACTTTGAGGCACCTTCTCATGGTGTGCGCCCTTGGTAATATCCGGGAGGATATTATGAGAACGAGACCCGCCAGTAGGAAATCCACATTTTATAGTGTCATTGGATGTTCTTATATGCGGACGTGTGTATTTTTCCTTAGACTTTAAGATTATTATTAATGGGTATTACAACTCGCGCACTTAGATGTATTAATGAAAACTGTGACGACGCACTGTTCACAGTGAGGTAGGATACGTTGGGTGCGTCACGAGTAATACCGCATTAATAGATAATGCGAGAAAGGATTTGTCCCTTCCGTTCCATAACGGAGGTAGATATCTCAGGCCCTTTGATGGAATTGATAGAGCCTAAATAAATCCATGGCCATGGTAAGGTATGGGCAAGTTCAATTCCGGGAAGTTAAAGAAAGAATAATCAAGCACATGGGTTGATGGCACTAGCATAAAACCTTCTTGATTGGAGATATCAATACAAAGGGATTATATTACACGGTAAGCATTCATAGGAGGTGACACGTCATTGCGGAGTTAAGTTCTTTCTCTATGGGTGCCTTGGCGTATTGCTAGACGCTAGACTTGGACTTTAGGCAGGCTCAGCCTAATGCCACTGAGAAAGAGTCCTAGTGGGTCACACACTAAGTGTGTCCATTTATCTCATTTAAATATTAATTTAACAAGTTAAATAATTATTATTCCCGACTGTGGTTTAATAATTATTTAAGGATGTCTCATCACATTTATTTTGACACTAGTTATTCGAGAGAATATATTGTGGACGAAATAATGTATTTATTAGCGAGTAATGTAGTTACATTTATTTAAGAAATAAATAGTCATTACTCAAGGTCTAATAAATGTTGTGGAGAAAAATGGAAAATAAAAGTACACGCTGTGTATATTAAATATACATGTCGTGTAGTTTTATGGAAAACAAGTACACACCGTGTATTAATTATTACACGCCGTGTAGTTTTTCCAGTTGGGATTTTGAGGATTTAATATTGTTTTATTAAATGATATTTATTATAATCAGCATGGGTGCATGTCAAGGAATTAATAATTTGACATGGGGGTTTTCAATAAGAGTTAATGAAATAAATAAAATGCGTAACGCGTTAATTTATTGTCATAACTCTATTAACCTCAAACCCGATTATAAATATCTTTGCAACCCCAACATTTTAAAGAGACATTGTTGTGCACAACGGATTTGGAAATACCCTCAAGCCAAGAGAGAATTCCCTTTCCACCAAGAACGCCCTCAAGTTTTGAGAGTAAGATCCTCCACCAGATCAATGCGGTCGAAGGCGTACATCGCAAGCGAAGGTTCTTCCGCGCTAGCACCCGGAGATCCCTTCGGCGACGTCCGGAGATACGCGACACACGTGTGGATCACCGCTAGAGGAATCCTAAACTTGGATTCTATGACGCAACGACGGATCACCGAATCATGACCGGACACATCAACGAAGAAAGAATTCCAACAAGGTAATTATTATGCATTAATTAAATTAATTATAATCAACATATGATGATCCTCCTCAAGGGTTCCGGGACTCTTCTTTTTTTCGTTCTTCATTATATTCCGAAGATTCGGCATTTTATATTGTGACGGATCTCGGATTGAACGTTGTTTAACGTTAAAATTAAAGTTGGGCAAACCCACCAATGCGCTTCCGCTGTGCCCGGAACCTACAAGTGGTATTAGAGAGAGTCATATCGTTGATTATAATTATTTAGTTTTTCATTGGTAATTTACGCATTTATTAATTTAGTAATTTCAATTCAAGTTTAATCGTTCTGGAAATCCGAATATCGTGATCTATTCCTCCTCCCTCGTTTCTCGTTCACCTCATAGAAACGAATTTTTCTTTTAATTTTGAATAAAATAAAATAGAGGAACTCATCCGGAGGAGCCAAACGTTTCTGGCCGTATAACACCAGAATACACGGCGTGTATTCGGAAGTACACACTGTGTAGTCTAGGTTCAATGCATTGACTGATCCGCCAAATTAGGTCGTGTATTGGATTATTTATAAGAATTTAAGACACCATGTGTTGACCAGAAACAGGTGGCACACGGTTTCCTAAATACATGCTGTGTGGTCCAATGAACGCGGCGTGTAGTCCCTTCGGGTTAGGGTTGGGTCATGTACTCCGTACACGGCCTGCCCGGCTGGAAACCGTGTAACACGGAAACTACACAGTGTGTGTCCCACTGTACACGCCGTGTACTCCGGCAATTTCCGAAGTACATTAACATGCCCTATCCCCGAGCGTGTACTTCGGATGGAAGGTGAAGAAAAGTACACGCCGTGTAGTCGGAACTACACGTCGTGTACTCACCCAAATTATGCAGATTTATTAAAATTTATTATTATATTATACAAACTCTTGAGACGTGTACCATGGTGCAGGCGTAAAGCTGAGGCACAACACGTGATAGTTGTTTTATATATATGTGTTTAATTTAACATCTGCGTAATAAATGGGAATTCACCAGTTTGCCTCCAAGGTACAAGTTACGTACAAGGATAATTTTAAATGAATTTATTTGTTTAAAATTATGATGGATGAGAATCTCAACGAAATTCAGAAAAGGGATTTAAGATAAAAGGATTGATTAATTAAAGATAATTAATTGATTCGAGCGTGATTTATCTTAAACAAGAATGATTAAAGAATTGAATGCTAGTTTTATTTATGCGTAAATATCGTTGCATGTATGGATGATCATGAGCTAGACCAAGACCTTTGTATGTGAATAGTTTCTTTTAACTTATTTATTTAAATTATATTTGTTGGTCTGCGAACCATCTCCTCATTAATATGTAGGGAATGCGCGCCCAAGGATTATTTTATGTAAAAACCCCTTTTACCCCTCACCTACATGTGAGATAAATGCAAATGTAATGGATGGAGCTCCCAAGCTACTGGAGGTAGCTCAAGTCAGGAGCCAAGGTGAAACCAATCCAAGGAGATACAAAGGTGGACAGGTAGAAAGTTGTAAACACGAACCCGAAAGGTTCAAGGTGTTTCTTCCCTAGGTCTTGGGTTAGTTTATCAACCGCCAGATAAACTAACCAATAGAAAAGCTCATGATCATACCATTTATTTTATTTCTGTCAGTTGCATGGTTTATTTATTGTGAGTGTGTTGTCACGATCACACAATTAATTAATTAAACGATCATGCAAGAAGGAACTAAAATAAAACCATCTTATATGTAAATATTATCTTATACATGGTTAATCACTTAAGTATATCCCACTTAATATTAACAAGCACGTAATCAAAGATAATAAAATGGAAATTTATGTATAAGGATAAAATCCATCAAAATAAATATTAAGTCGGCATAGCCTTCCATAATCTTGGTTAGAATTGAACCATAGTTCAAAGTGATTGACCAACCCTAGTTGGGGTGCTTTCAATTATCGGGGAATTATAATTCAAGGTTTTGGGTTGACTTGAATTGGTTCGCATCAAGGGTTGAATGCCATAGCAGGACTTGGTGTGACCAAGAGGTAAAGGTTGAGGAAATCCAAAAAGGATTTCAGGATTGGGGAGTCCACTCAGCAGATCAAGGAGCTATGATTTAATGCAGTTGGCATTTGGAATGCCTACCTAAAACCCTTCAAGTTGCTTGACCAACCCTAGTTTGGGTAATGCTAAGGGAAATATGGATCCTTTCCACTAGAATATTCACGCAACATAATATTCTGAAGTCGATGGTGAGGGCTATTCGATTTCGATAAAATAGTGGGAGACTAATAAGTATTAATTTATTTATTTGTCACAATTTTTGTAATAAAGTACTAAACCTTTTCTCATCTTAAATTGTAGAGACGGAAAGAAAATGACTTCAAACATATCATTGTGCACCATACTCGAAAAATAAAACCTTCTCACTGGCACCAATTTCCAAGAGTGGAAGAGGCGTTTACGTGTTGTCCTTCGCCACGAAAGGAAATTATATGTGCTGGAAGAGCCTATTCTAGTTGCACCTGGGAAAGAAGCTGGTGATGTGGAATTATCTCTCTACATTAAACACATGGATGATGCCACAGATGTCCAGTGTTTAATGTTATCGGTCATGTCTAATGAGCTCTTGAAGCAACATTAAAACATGGACGTGTATAGCATGATGTCCCACCTTAAAGATCTCTACCAAGAGAAGGTGAGACAGGAGAGGTATGAGATCTCCAATGCTTTGTTTACCACGAAGCTTGGAGAGTCTGCGCCAGCTGGGCCTCATGTAGTCAAGCTTATTGGCTACATTTAATTCCTGGACATAATAGGGATTAAATTCCTGAATGAGTTGCATACAGATCTCATCCTATCATCACTGCCCAAGACCTTCTCTAGCTTCATTGTCAAATATAACATGAGCGGCAATGAGAAGAGTATATCAGAGCTTCTGACCTTGATTCACCAGGTAGATAAGGACATGGGGCGTGAAAAACCCGCGGTCCTTATGGTGAAAAAGAAAAAGGAAGGACAAGGAAAGGGGGAAAAGACTTATAAACGGTCTGAAGCCCCCGAGCACCATCCCTCCAAGAATGGGAAGATCCAGAGGCAGGGAAAGTAATAGGAGGCAGTGTGTTTTGCATGTGGAAAATAGGGTCACTAGAAGAGGAACTGCACCTAGAAGTGTGGGGACGCTAAAGGTGCATTTGTTATCGAGTGCAATATTTCTATTTCTACACATTGGGTATTAGATACAGCTTGTGGGGCTCACATTTGTATTCAAATGCAGGAACCAAGTAGATTTAGAAAGATCGCTAGAGGAGAGGTGGATCTTCGAGCTGCCAATGGCGCAAGGCTGGCTGCGTTGGCTATTGGAGACTACCACCTCTCTGACGACTGGGATGATTTTGGTTTTACATAACTGTTATTATGTGCCTAGTGTTACCAAGAACATAATTTATGTATCTTGTTTGGATATGGATGGATTTTTTTTCAAATTTGGAAATAAGGGTTGTGTCTTTTATAAGAACAACGTATGTTATGGTATGGCACATTTAAATAATGGTCTGTATGTATTAAATTATGAAAACCAAGTGTTGGAAATTGATAACGAAACAAACTCACATGACTCATACATCACCCAGTTATGGCATCACCGCCTTGGTCATGTGAACGAGAAGCATTTGACAAAGATCTGCCAAGATGGCTATTTAGACTCTACTAAGCTAAAACCACTTGATAGATGTCATGCTTGATTACAAGGAAAAATGACCAAGCCGCCTTTTGGTGGACAAGGTGAAAGGGCCACAGAGCTTCTAGGATTGGTACACACGGATGTGTGTTGACCATTTCCAGTAGAATCAGGAGGTGGATATTCTTACTTCATTAGTTTTACTAATGATTTGAGTAGATATGGATATGTCTACTTAATGAGGTATAAGTCAGAGTCCTTAGAGAAATTTAAGGAATTCAAGAATGAAGTAGAGAATCAGCTTGGTAAGAAGATAAAGAAGCTTCGAACGGATCAAGGTGGAGAATATCTGAACCAAGAGTTCTTTGATCTTCTACGGGAGTCTGGGATTTTATCTCAGCTCACTCCTCCTTGTACACCACAGTGGAATGGTGTTAGTGAAAGGAGGAACCGCACCTTTTTGGACATGGTGAGGTCAATGATGAGTCATGCGGATCTTCCATTATCCTTTTGGGGATATGCATTACAAACTGTAGCATACACATTAAACCGAGTACCAACTAAGGCGGAAAATGGAATTCCATCCGAGTTATGTAATGGAAGGAAACCCACTTTGCCGCACACACGTGTATGGGGATGCGAGGCATTTGTTAATGCCTTCTCAGGTAACAAACTAGCACCCCGGGGAATGAAGTTTTTATTTATAGGATATCCCATGGAAATGAAAGGATATTACCTATATAACCATCAAGATAAGAAAGTGACTGTCACCAGACAAGCCGTATTTCTTGAGAGGGAGCACATCCTCAAGAAGGATAGTGGGAGTAAGATTGACTTCGACGAAGTTGATACTCAAGATACACAGGAGTGGGTATAGGAACAAGTTCCAGAGGTCCCCGTGGAAGAGGTTCTAGAAACACAAGTACTGCGTAGGAGCTCAAGAGTGGTAAGGGAACCAGAGAGATTTGGTTTCCTAGTCACCGAGGATGATGAATCATTATTTTTGGACAATGATGAACCCCTCTCTAAGAAGGAAGCAATAGAAAGCTCAGAAGCTGCAAGATGGCTAGAAGCTATGAATTCTGAGATGGATTCCATGTATCAGAACCATGTTTGGGTTCTGGTCGATGAGCCAGTTGATGTAAAGCATGTTGGATGTAAATGGGTATTCAAAAGAAAGCTGGACATGGAAGGTCAAGTTAGCACCTATAAATCAAGGCTAGTGGCTAAAGGATTCAGACAGCGTAGAGGAATTGACTATGATGAAACCTTCTCGCCAGTTTCCATGTTTAATTCCATAAGAATCTTACTTGGCATAGCAGCTTACCATGACTACGATATTTGGCAGATGGATATCAAAACAACATTCCTTAATGGGAACCTTCAGGAAGATGTCTATATGACACAACCAGAAAGTTTTGTGACACCAGGTGAAGCCAAACGGGTTTGCAAGTTTCAGAAATCCATTTATGGATTGAAGTAAGCATCCAGGTCATGGAACATTCGATTTGATGAAGCCATAAAGGAATTTGGTTTCATTAAGAATGAATGTGAGCCATGTGTTTATAAGCGGTTTAATGGGAATGTGGTCGTCATTCTAGTAGTATATGTTGATGACATATTGTTTATTGAAAATGATGTACCAGCCTTACAGTCAGTTAAGGACTAGTTGAACAAGTGTTTCTCTATGAAGGACTTAGGAGAAGCAGCCTACATTCTAGGGATCAAGATCATTCGTGACCGATCCAAGAGGCTGCTTGGACTAAGTCAGGGTACATACATTGACCAGATACTAAAGAGATTTAGTATGGAAAAATCCAAGAGGGGATTGGTTCCAGTGTCACATGGCTTACATCTTTCTAAGAAAATGTGTCCCCAGACACAACAGGAGAAAGATAGGATGAGAAAGATCTCATACGCTTCGGCTATAGGATCCATCATGTATGCCATGTTATGTACCAGGGTTTATGTTGCCTATGCACTGAGAATGGTAGGCAGATATCAAGCAGATCTAGGAGAACAACATTGGACTGCTGTTAAGATTATCCTTAAGTATCTGAGAAGAACTAAGAATATGTTCCTGGTGTATGGAGGAGACGAGGAGCTTGTCATGAGAGGGTATGCTGATGCTGGTTTTCAAACAGATCAGAATGATCTGAAGTTGCAATCTGGATATGTTTTCTGTCTCAATGGAGGAGCTGTGAGTTGGAAGAGTTCAAAGCAGCCAGTTGTCACTGATTCTACAGTGGATTCCGAGTATATAGCGGCTTATGATGTAGCCAAGGAAGCCATCTGGATTCAGAACTTTGTCCAAGAGCTTGATGTGGTGCCTATCATTAAAGATCCCATTACATTTTATTGTGATAATACTGCAGCGGTGGATCTTGCAAAAGAACCAAGGTCACATCAACGGACAAAGCACATACTATGGAAGTATCACCTCTTGAGTGATTTCTATCAAAGGGGTGAAGTTACAGTGAGCAGAGTGTCCACGGAAGAGAACGTGGTGGACCCCATGACTAAAGGACTATCTCAGCAGAAGCATGAATATCATGTGAGAGCTAGCGGGTTAAAGGTTATTAGCAGTTGGCTCTAGTCCAAGTGGGAGTCTGTTGGAGTTGGTGGTCTAGGACTAACTACTTTGTACTTTATTCTTTAAATAAAAACCTTATCACATCTTGATTGTTCTTTTGCGTGACATGTCATGTGATAATGTCCTAAGGACAGCTATTGCATTAAAGGGTCGTAGCGGATCCTTGCTATGATGAGAACTCGGAAGTGCCATAACATTGTTCTTGAATATATGTTCTATGGCCGGATGATATTATTTGAGGGACACAAATAATATAGGTCATTAGGGGTGAGGAATCATAAAACTTTGAGTCACATTCTCATGGTGTGTGCCCTTGGTAATATCCGGGAGGATATTATGAGAACGAGACCCGCCAGTAGGAAATCCACATTTCATAGTGTCATTGGATGTTCCTATCTTCGGACGTGTGTATTGGTCCTTAGACTTTAATATTATTATTAAGGGGTATTACAACTCGCGCACTTAGATGTATTGACGAAAACTGTGACGACACACTATTCGCAGTGAGGTAGGATACGTTGGGTGCATCACGAGGAATACCGCATTAATAGATAATGCGAGAAAGGATTTGTCCCTTCCGTTCCATAACGGAATTAGATATCTTAGGCCCTTTTATGGAATTGATATAGCCTAAATAAATCCATGACCATGGTAAGGTATGGGTAAGTTCAATTCTGGGAAGTTAAAGAAGGAATAATCAAGCACTTGGGTTGATGGCACTAGCATGCAACCCGCTTGATTGGAGATATCGAGACAAAGGGATTATATTACATAGTAAACGTTCATAAGAGGTGACACATCATTGTGGCATTAACTTCTTTCTCTATGGGTACCTTGGCGTGTTGCTAGATGCTAACCTTGGACTTTAGGCAGGCTCAGCCTAATGCCACTGAGAAAGAGGCCTAGAGGGTCACACACTAAGTGTGTCCATGTATCTCATTTAAATATTAATTTAACAAGTTAAATAAATATTATTCCCAACTGTGGTTTAATAATTATATAAGGATGTCTGGTCGCAATTATTTTGACACTAGTTATTCGAGAGAATATATTGTGGACGAAATAATATATTTATTAGCAAGTATTGTAGTTACATTTATTTAAGAAATAAATAGTCATTACTCAAGGTCTAATAAATGTGGTGGAGAAAAATGGAAAATAAAAGTACACGTTGTGTATATTAAATATACACGCCGTGTAGTTTTATGGAAAACAAGTACACTCTGTGTATTAATTATTACATGCCGTGTAGTTTTTCCAGTTGGGATTTTGAGGATTTAATATTGTTTTATTAAATGATATTTATTATAATCAGCGTGGGTTCATGTCAAGGAATTAATAATTCGACATGGGGGTTTTCAATAAGAGTTAATGAAATAAATAAAAGGCGTAACACGTTTATTTATTGTCATAACTCTATTAAGCTCAAACCCGATTATAAATATCCTTGCAACCCCAACATTATAAAGAGACATTGTTGTGCACAACGGATTTGGAAATACTCTCAAGCTAAGAGATAATTCTCTTTCCACCAAAAACGCCCTCAAGTTACGAGAGCAAGATCCTCCGCCGGATCAATGCGGTCGAAGGCGGACATCTCAAGCGAAGGTTCTTCCGCGCTAGCACCCAGAGATCCCTTCAGTGGCGTCTAGAGATACGTGACACACGTGTGGATCACCCCTAGAGGAATCCTACACTTGGATTCTATGATGCAACGACAGATCACCAAATCGTGACCGGACACATCAATGAAGAAATAATTCCAACAAGGTAATTCTTATGCATTAATTAAATTAATTATAATCAACATATGATGATCCTCCTCAAGGGTTCCGAGACTCTTCTTTTCTTTTCGTTCTTCGTTCTATTCCGAAGATTCGGCATTTTATATCGTGAAGGATCTCGGATTGAACGTTGTTTAACGTTAAAATTAAAGTTGGGAAAACCCACCAACGCGCTTCCGCTATGCCCGGAACCTACAAGTGGAATCAGAGCGGGTCATATCGTTGATTATAATTATTTATTTTTTCGTTGGTAATTTACGCATTTAATAATTTAGTTATTTCAATTCAAGTCTAATCATTCTGGAAATCTCAATATCGAGATCTATTCCTCCTCCCTTGTTTCTCGTTCACCTCACAGAAACGAATTTTTCTTTTAATTTTGATTAAAATAAAATAGAGGAACTCATCCGGAGGAGCCAAACGTTTCTGGTCGTATAACACCGGAATACACGGCGTGTATTCGGAAGTACACACCATGTAGTCTAGGTTCAATGCATTGACTGATCCAAAAAATCAGGCCGTGTATTGGATTCTTTATAAGAATTTAAGACACCGTGTGTTGACCAGAAACAGGTGGCACACGATTTCCAAAATACACGCCGTGTGGTCCAATGAACACGGCATGTAGTCCCTTCGGGTTAGGGTTGGGTCGTGTACTCCGTACACGACCTGCCCGGCTGGAAACCGTGTAACACAGAAACAACACGGTGTGTGTACCACTAGACACACCGTGTACTCCGAAAATTTCCGAAGTACATTAACACGCTCTGTCCCCGGGCGTGTACTTCGGATAGACGGTGAAGAAAAGTACACACCATGTAGTCGGAACTATACGCCATGTACTCACACAAATTACGCAGATTTATTAAAATTTATTATTATATTATACAAACCCTTGATATGTATACCATGGTGCAAGAGAAAAGCTGAGGCACAACACGTGATAGGTGTTTTATATATATGTGTTTAATTTAACATCTGCATAATAAATGGGAATTCACCAGGTTGCCTCCAAGGTACAAGTTACGTACAAGGATAATGTTAAATGAATTTATTTGTTTAAAATTATGATGGATGAGAATCTCAAGGAAATTCAGAAAAGGGATTTAAGATAAAAGGATTGATTAATTAAAGATAATTAATTGATTCGAGCGTGATTTATCTTAAACAAGAACGATTAAAGAATTTAATGCTAGTTTTATTTATGCGTAAATATCGTTGCATGTATGGATGATCATGAGCTAGACCGAGACCTTTGTATGTGAATGGTTTCTTTTAATTTATTTATTTAAATTAAATTTGTTATCCTGCAAGCCATCTCCTTATTAATATGTAGGGCATTCGCACCCAAGGATTATTTTATGTAAAAACCCCTTTTACCCCTCACCTGCGTGTGAGATAAATGCATATGTAATGGATGGAGCTCCCAAGCTAGTGGAGGCGGCTCAAGTACGGAGCCAAGGTGAATCCAATCCAAGGAGATACAAAGGTGGACAGGTGGAAAGCTGTAAACATGAACCCTAAAGGTTCAAGGTGTTTCTCCCATAGGTCTTGGGTTAGTTTATCAACCACTAGATAAACTAACCAATAGAAAAGCTCATGATCATACCATTTATTTTATTTCTGTCAGTTGCATGGTTTATTTATTAAGGGTGTGTTGTTATGATCACACAATTAATGAATTAAATGAGCATGTAAGATGGAACTAAAATAAAACCATCTTATACGTAAATATTATCTTAGACATGGTTAATCACTTAATAATATCCCACTTAATATTAACAAGCATGTAATCAAAGATAATAAAATGGAAATTTATTTATAAGGATAAAATACCTCAAAATAAATATTAAGTCGGCATAGCCTTCCATAATCTTGGTTAGAATCGAACCATAGTTCAAAGTGCTTGACCAACCCTAGTTGGGGTGCTTTCAATTATTGGGGAATTCTAATTCAAGGTTTTGGGTTGACTTGACTTGGTTCGCATCAAGGGTTGACTGCCACAGCAGGACTTGGTGTGACCAAGAGGCAAAGGTTGAGGAAATCCAAAAAGGATTTCAAGATTGGGGAGTCCACTCCATGGATCAAGGAGCTGCGAGTTAATGCAATTGGCATTTGGAATGCCTACCTAAAACCCTTCAAGTTGCTTGACCAACCCTAGTTGGGGTAATGAGAAGGGCAATATGGATCCTTTCTACTAGAATATTCACGCAACATAATACTCTGAAGTCAATGGTGAGGGCTATTGGATTTTGATGAAATAGTGGGAGACTAATAAGTATTAATTTACTTATTTGTCTCAATTTTTGTAATAAAGTACTAAACCTTTGCTCATCTTAAATTGTAGAAACGGCAAGAAAATGACTTCAAACATATCATTGCGCACCATACTCGAAAAAGAAAACCTTCTCACTGGCACCAATTTCCAAGAGTGGAAGAGGTGTTTACGCATCGTCCTTCTCCACGAAAGGAAATTATATGTGCTGGAAGAGCCTATTCCAGTTGCACCTGGGAAAGAGGCTAGTGATGAGGAATTATCTCTCTACATGAAACACATGGATGATTCCACAGATGTCCAGTGTTTCATGCTATCGGCCATGTCTAATGAGATATTGAAGCAACATGAAAACATGGATGCGTATAGCATGATGTCTCACCCTAAAGATCTCTACCAAGAGAAGGCGAGACAGGAGAGGTATGAGATCTCCAATGCTTTGTTTACCATGAAGCTTGGAGAGTCTGCGCCAGCTGGGCCTCATGTATTCAAGATTATTGGCTACATTTAATGCTTGGACATATTAGTGATTAAATTCTCGGATGAGTTGCGTACAGATCTCATCCTATCATCACTTCCCAAGACCTTCTCTAGCTTCATTGTCAACTATAACATGAGCGGAAATGAGAAGAGTCTATCGGAGCTTCTGACCTTGATTTTCCAGGTAGATAAGGACATGGGGAATGACAAACCCGCAGTCCTTATGGTGAACAAGAAAAGGAAGGACAAGGCAAAGGGTCCAAAGACTTATAAATGGTCTGAAGCCCCTGAGCACCGTCCCTCAAAGAAGGAGAAGATCCAGAGGCAGGGAAAGGAACGGGAGGCAGTGTGTTTTGCATGTGGCAAGCAGGGCCACTGGAAGAGGAACTGCACCCAGAAGCGTGGGGACGCTAAAGGTGCATTTGTTATCGAGTGCAATCTTTCTATTTCTATACATTGGGCATTAGATACAGCTTGTGGGGCTCACATCTGTATTCAAATGCAGGAACCAAGTAGATTTAGAAAGATCACCAGAGGAGAGGTGGATCTTCAAGCTGCCAATGGCGCAAGGCTGGCTGCATTGGCTATTGGCGACTACCACCTCTCATTGCCGACTGGGATGATTTTCGTTTTACATAACTGTTATTATGTGCCTAGTGTTACCAAGAACATAATTTCTGTATCTTGTTTGGATATGGATGGATTTTTTTTCAAATTTGCAAATAAGGGTTGTCTCTTTTATAAGAACAACGTATGTAATGGTATGGCACATTTAAATAATGGTTTGTATGTATTGAATTACAAAAACCAAGTGTTGGAAATCGATAATGAAACAAACTCACATGACTCATACATCACCCAGTTATGGCATCACCGCCTTGGTCATGTGAACGAGAAGCATTTGAAAAAGCTCTGCCAAGATGGCTATTTAGACTCTACTGAGCTAAAACCACTTGATAGATGTCACGCTTGTTTACAAGGAAAAATGACCAAGCTGCCTTTTGGTGGACAAGGTGAAAGGGCCACAGAGCTTCTAGGATTAGTACACACGGATGTGTGTGGATCATTTCCAGTAGAATCCAGAGGTGGATATTCTTACTTCATTACTTTTACGGATGATTTGATTAGATATGGATATGTCTACTTAATGAGGTATAAGTCAGAGTCCTTAGAGAAATTTAAGGAATTAAAGAATGAAGTAGAGAATCATCTTGGTAAGAAGATAAAGAAGCTTCAATCGCATCGAGGTAGAGAATATCTGAACCAAGAGTTCATCGATCTTCTACAGGAGTCTGGGATTCTATCTCATCTCACTTCTCCTTATACACCATAGTGGAATGGTGTTAGTGAAAGGAGGAAGAACACCTTGTTGGACATGGTGAGGTCGATGATGAGTCATGTGGATCTTCCATTATCCTTTTGGGGATATGCATTAAAAACTGCAGCATACACATTAAACTGAGTACCAACTAAGGCGGAAAATGGAATTCCATCCGAGTTATGGAATGGAAGGAAATCCAATTTGTTGCACACACATGTATGGGGATGTGAGGCATTTTTTAAGGCCTTATCAGGAAACAAACTAGCACCCCGGGGCACAAAGTGTATCTTTATAGGATATCCCAAGGAAATGAAAGGATATTACCTATGTAACCCTCAAGACAAGAAAGTGATTGTCTCCAGACAAGCCGTCTTTCTTGAGAGGGAGTACATCCTCAAGAAGGATAGTGGGAGTAATATTGACTTCGACAAATTTGATGCTCAAGATACACAAAAGTTGGTACAGGAACAAGTTCCACAGGTCCCTGTGGAAGAGGTTCCAAAAACACAAGTACTGCGTAGGAGCTCAAGAGAGGTAAGGGAACCAGAGAGATTTGGTTTCCTAGTCACCGAGGATAGTGAATCATTATTGTTGGACAATGATGAACCCCTCTCCTACATGGAAGCAGTAGAAATCTCAGAAGCTGCAAGATGGATAGAAGCTATGAATTTTGTTATGGATTCTATGTATCAGAACCAAGTTTGGGTTCTGGTCGATGAGCCAGTTGATGTAAAGCCTGTTGGATGCAAATGGGTATTCAAAAGAAATCTAGACATGGAAGGTCAAGTTAGAACCTATAAAGCAAGCCTAGTGGCTAAAGGATTCAGACAGAGTCAAGGAATTGACTATAATGAAACCTTCTCACCAGTTTCCATGTTTAAATCCATAAGAATCATACTTTACATAGCAGCTTACCATGACTACGAGATTTGGTAGATGGATGTCAGAACAGCATTCCTTAACGGGAACCTTCAGGAAGATGTCTATATGAAACAACCCAAAGGTTTTGTGACACCAGGTGAATCCAAACGAGTTTGAAAGTTGAAAAAATCCATTTATGGATTGAAGCAATCATCCAGGTCATGGAACATTCGATTTGATGAAGCCATAAAGGAATTTGGTTTCATTAAGAACGAATGTGAGCCATGTGTTTATAAGCAGTTTAATGGGAATGCGGTCGTCATTCTAGTGGTTTATGTTGATGACATATTGCTTATTGGAAATGACGTACCAGCCTTACAGTCAGTTAAGGACTGGTTGATCAAGTGTTTCTCTATGAAGGACTTAGGAGAAGCAGCCTACATTCTAGGGATCAAGATCATTCGTGACAGATCCAAGAGGCTCCTTGGACTAAGTCAGGGTACATACATTAACCAGATTCTAAAGATATTTAGTATGGAAATATCTAAGAGGGCATTGGTTCCAGTGTACCATGGCTTACATCTTTCTAAGAAAATTTGTCCCCATACACAACAGGAGAAAGATAGGATGAGCAAGATCTCATACGCTTCATCTATAGGATCCATCATGTATGCCATGTTATGTACCAGGCTTGATGTTGCCTATGCACTGATCATGGTAGGAAGATATCAAGCAGATCCAGGAGAACATCATTGGACTTCTGTTAAGACTATCCTTAATTATCTGAGAAGAACTAAGGATATGTTCCTGGTGTATGGAGGAGATGAGGAGCTTGTCATCAGAGGGTATGTTGATGCTGGTTTTCAAACAGATTAGAATAATCTGAAGTCGCAATCTGGATATGTTTTCTGTATCAATGGAGGAGATGTGAGCTGGAAGAGTTCAAAGCAGCCAGTTGTCGTCGATTCTATAGCGGAGTCCGAGTATATAGCGGCTTCTGATGCAGCCAAGGAAGCCGTCTGGATTTGGAACTTTGTCCAGGAGCTTGATGTCGTGCCTAGCATTAAAGATCCCATTAAATTGTATTGTGATAATACTGCAGTGGTGGATCTTGAAAAAGAACCAAGTTCACATCAACGGACAAAGCACATACTCTGGAAGTATCACCTCTTGAGAGATTTCTATCAAAGGGGTGAAGTTACAGTGAGCAGAGTGTCCACAGAAGAGAACATGGTGGACCCCATGACTAAAGGACTATCTCAGAAGAAGCATGAATATCATGTGAGAGCTATCTGGTTAAAGGTTGTTAGTAGTTGGATCTAGTCCAAGTGGGAGTCTGTTGGAGTTGGTGGTCTAGAACCAACTACTTTGTACATTATTCATTAAATAAAAACCTTATCACATCTTGATTTTTCTTCTGCATGACATGTCATGTGATAATGTCCTAAGTACAGCTATTGAATTAAAGGGTCGTAGAGGATCCCTGCTATGATGAGAACCCGGAAGTTCCATAACACTGTTCTTGAATGTATGTTCTATGGCCGGATGATATTATTTGAGAGACACAAATAATACAGGTAATTAGGGGTGAGGAATCATAAAACTTTGAGGCACCTTCTCATGGTGTGCGCCCTTGGTAATATCTAGGAGGATATTATGAGAACGAGACCCGCCATTAGGAAATCCACATTTCATAGTGTCATTGGATGTTCCTATCTGCGGATGTGTGTATTGGTCCTTATACTTTAAGATTATTATTAATGGGTATTACAACCCGCGCACTTAGATGTATTGATGAAAACTGTGACGACACACTGTTCACAGTGAGGTAGGATACGTTGGGTGCGTCACGAGTAATACCGCATTAATAGATAATGCGAGAAAGGATTTGTCCCTTCCGTTCCATAACAGAAGTATATATCTCAGGCCCTTTGATGGAATTGATATAGCCTAAATAAATCCATGGCCATGGTAAGGTATGGGCATGTTCAATTCCGGGAAGTTAAATAAAGAATTATCAAGCACATGGGTTTATGGAACTAGCATGCAACCCGCTTGATTGAAGATATCAAGACAAAGGGATTATAATACATGGTAAGCATTCGTAGGAGGTGACACGTCATTGCGGCGTTAACTTCTTTCTCTATGGGTGCCTTGGCGTGTTTCTAGACCCTAACCTTGGACTTTAGGCAGGCTCAGCCTAATGCCACTGAGAAAGAGGCCTAGAGGGTCACACACTAAGTGTATCCATGTATATCATTTAAATATTAATTTAACAAGTTAAATAAATATTATTCCCGACTGTGGTTTAATAATTATTTAAGGATGTCTGATCGCATTTATTTTGACACTAGTTATTCGAGAGAATATATTGTGGAAAAAATAATATATTTATTAGCGAGTAATGCAGTTACATTTATTTAAGAAATAAATAGTCATTACTCAAGGTCTAATAAATGTGGTAGAGAAAAATGGAAAATAAAAGTACACGCTGTGTATATTAAATATACACGCCGCGTAGTTTTTCCAGTTGGGATTTTGAGGATTTAATATTGTTTTATTAAATGATATTTATTATAATCAGTGTGGGCGCAAGTCAAGGAATTAATAATTCGACATGGGGGTTTTTAATAAGAGTTAATGAAATAAATAAAACGTGTAACGCGTTTATTTATTGTCATAACTCTATTAACCTCAAACCCAATTATAAATATCCTTGCAACCCCAACATTTTAAAGAGCCATTGTTGTGCACAACGGATTTGGAAATACTCTCAAGAAAAGAGATAATTCTCTTTCCACCAAGAATGCCCTCAAGTTACGAGAGCAAGATCCTCCACCAGATCAAGGCGGTCGAAGGCAGACATCGCAAGCGAAGGTTCTTCCGCACTAGTACCCGAAGACCCCTTCGGTGATGTCCGGAGATACGTGACACACGTGTGGATCACCTCTAGAGGAATCCTACAATTGGATTCTACGACGCAATGATGGATCACTGAATCATGACCGGACACATCAACGAATAAAGAATTCCAACAATGTAATTATTATGCATTAATTAAATTAATTATAATCAATATATGATGATCCTCCTCAAGGGTTTCGGGACTCTTCTTTTCTTTTTGTTCTTCTTTCTATTCTGAAGATTCGGCGTTTTATATCGTGACAGATCTCGGATTGAACGTTGTTTAACGTTAAAATTAAAGTTGGGAAAACCCACCAACACGCTTCCCCTGCGCCCGGAACCTACACTTACTACACACCTGGTTTGAAACTCCCAATTGTTCTCTTAGGATAATTCAAATTTTCTTTACAAACCATTACAAAGTATTTTAATAGATAATGACAATTAATGACCTAGGATAAACCATAGACCAAGGAAGGACCTATGTGTAAATAAATGGATGAAGTATTTATGTATTGAGGAAGTATTGAAAACCTTAGTTATAAGGTTATTTTGTGATTAGCCTTATTTAAAGGATGATTATCATATTTATTTTGGATGTTATATTAATTTGGTTTTAGAGAAGGACAACCTGTATACCAGGTGATAACCAATCAAGTTCATAAAGTTCACAGGTCTTAAAACCATGTCCAAAGGATGATAAGGATTTCACGCCTTCCACTGAACTATGCAATTCCCTAAATAATGTGTCATTGATTTTAGTTATAAAATTTGATAAATAACTATTAATGATAAACCAGTAGTATTTCTTTTTATGTTTAGAGATTAATGAATTTATCGTATTACTTTTGGAAAATATCTAGACATAAATAATTAGACTTTTCACTATTTTATGGGCCTTAAGGTCCTTTAGGAATGTATTTTAGTTCTTTAGGAATCAAAACTAATTTTTTGTATGAATTGTAAAAAATGATAGAAGCATAATCAAAGGATGAAATTGGGTTTATAGAAATATATCAAGTATGTATATTTCCTTATATTCTGTGGTAGTAAAATAATTACCCAACATTAGGAAAATAAATTAGAAATAGAATGTAATCATAATACCTTAATTATTTTTGAATCGATGGTCTTCTAAATCATCATAGATTTATGTCTTTAAGGCCCTCAACTTTCCTTTAATCATTCACTTGTTCTTGATTGATGACCTCAATAACTCCCTATAAATATTTATGCTTTTCCTACATATACAAATCTCTATTTCCAATAATGTTATTCTACTTATAGACCCAGTTATATATTATTCTATGTGACCAATGTACTTCCCATTCTCTCTCTTCTAGAGGATTTTTTATAACCCCTTCTCATGATGTGAGATTTCAACAAAGGAAACATAAAACAATATATTACCAAGATATAGTTTATATTGTGGTGAAGAAATTTAATTAAGGTGGGAAGATTGATATTATATATGATAGCGTGTATGACATGAAAACCCAAGTAGGTAATGAAATATAATATCCCAAGAATTTTTAATATATTTACTATTTTAAATAAATTAAATATATTTTATATATTTAAATGGATTCAAAATTTATTTATATTGTGTCCCATGCAACAATTATTTTCTTAAATGTCATGTGTTATATGTAATATCGAGTTTTACTGAATAATAATATATTATAAAATTATTATTATTTAATATATTAAGATATAACCTAGCCATTAAATTAATAGTTGTGAATAGAATTAAATAACTTATGAAAATATATGGTTTACAAAAATAAAAAATGAATTTAATGATTAAAAATAAAAAATAAATTCATATAAGAACAAATTTAATAAAAAGTGAATGTTTTTATAGAATATTATTTTCATGCCCACAAAGTTGTTTTATATTAATAAATTAAATTAATTAAAATTAGTGTGTGATATTAATGTAATATATATATATATTATATTAAATAAAATATTTTTTATTTTCTCCCAATATATTTTATAATCATAAGATAATAACAAATAAAATATTTCACATAATAATAAGCAATTTATAAGGGAACTTTTACCACATTTTAATGGAGAACCTAGTTTAAATCTAATTTTTATAACTTTTATAAATATTATATGTCAAAATAAACTTCATATTTTAAATATAAAAATAAAAAATAGCTTAGGGTGATTTTTTTGTATTCTTATTTGATGTTTTATTTTTTAAGGAATAGTGAAAAATACTGAATTTTAATTCAAAACTACTTTTGGGTATAATTTATTTATACTATTAAATTTTATTTTAATTTGGTTTTAAAGTCAAATTATTTCAATTATTTATAAATTAATCCAATTTGGGTCATTTTAATAAATTTCACTTAGAAATTAGGTATAAAAACTTAGCAAACTTTTGAATGTTTATACTTTAAAAACCTGAATTTTCGTCCCAACTAGGTATTAAATTTAAATTAATTTCTTCCACTTCTATTAGTGGAATTTGTAAAAATGTATTTCCTATTTGGAATGATCATAATTTATAATTTATAATAATTTAAACTTAATTTTTTACCAATAATATTATTAAAAGTAATTAAAATTAATTACAATGATTAAGTTGAAATTAAGCTTAACAAAGGACTAAACCTTAAACATTTGGGCCAAAATGGCCCATAAACTTTCCAAAAATCCATTTGATGTCCATATTTAGACTATATAATCAATTTTATTTAATTTTATCTTTTATGGTATCCACTTTAAATGGGTAAAAAGTTTGTGGATTTCCCTTTTTAAAAATTTATGAGTGTCACTCCTCCTCGACTAGAAAAAGCTCTTCTCTCCCCCCACATCCTCACACCTCTCAATCCACTTTATCTTGAAAAATATCTGAGAAAATATATCCTAAAAATACATCCCCTCATCCTATAATCCTAACCTTGGGTATAAATCCATCAAATGAATCCCTTTGATACAAACCCCAAAAAGTTACCCAAAGAAGAGGTAACATCTTTCCTCAAGCTCCTTAAATTTATTTCCATTATCCACCCTTACAACTCTCCTAGTTCAATTTTTATATAAAAAAACCAGTATAATAAATATAATAATATGTTTTTATACTATTATTTCTATATACACATACACAAACTTCCATCTAATGGGTAACAAAAATAGTATTTATGTGTATGGTGAACTATCGTCTCGTAAAACGATGATTCTTTGTTTTTAATTTACCACATTTAATGGTTGGTAATTATGATGGTAACTATATATATGTGTGTGTTATATATGATATTTATTATGTCTTTATGATTATTTAATTCTTTTATATCACATACCCTTATACTTTCCATTTTGTGTAAATGTGATAACATCGTTTGTGGAAGTGTAGACTACATCCACCTCAAAGGGATGTGATCCGTTCACGCAATACATGGAATGTATAATGGATTGTTTTAATAAAAAATATGTGCCATACACAACATATATATTATATTAATGACATAATTAAATTTATTTAAACATAATATATAATTTTCTTTATTACCCTATCACACACATAAAAAGTGATAACATTGTTCGTAGGCGTGTGGACTACCGTCTCCTCGACATGATGTGATTACTTTTACATCACCAGAATTATATATATAAGTATATAAGATTATATAACATTATATTTATGATATAATTATCATTCTTTAAATATATAATGTTACTTACCTTCTTTCCATAACGATCATTGAAAAATGGGATCGTTACTCATGCGTACGTTGGGCCTATCATCTCCATGATTGTAACGTTGGTTAATTTTTCACAACGATATTTAATGATTAATTTTAAAAGTATAATTTCTGTATAAATATGATAATTATTTCATGATAATTATTTTTTATATATTATTTAATTACCCCTTTGACCATAGTTTACCTTCCAAAGTTATTTTTGACACATAAACTGAATTTAGTCAAAACACCCGATGTAAACTTAATTATTTAAGTAGTTGTACATAACAAGGTAATAAGATAAATAAAATTAATGATAAACATGAAAAAAATTATAAATAAAATAAATAATTAACATAACTTTGTTTTTCATGAATATAAAGACACACGAGACAAGTTGGACTCGAGTTACGGTATATTCATCTCACTTTTTACATCTAGGAGATCAATGTCATATTCACCAATTACTCCTTTAGTGTGGGGTATCTACTACCCATTTTGATATATTATATAATTAATCATGTTATATAAATGTAATTTAAAATAATCATTTAATTTTATTCCTTCATAAGGCTTATAATTTAAAATGTTTCAAAGTGGTATGGGGCACTTTGGAATGTTTAAAGATAATTTTTCTCAAGAATAGTTTTAATGTTCTTTCAATGGTATTTCTATTTGAGAAAATTATATGAAAATTATTCAAAAAACCTTTAATTTTACTCTCTTATGATTATTCATGACCCTTTTCAAGTAATAGTACCATTTTCCAAATCTTTAGTACTAAAAATGTTTTTGAAAATGTTTTTTTTAAGAAAACCCAACTTAATTTCTCTCTTTAGTCCGAGAACATATTTTATTCTAAAAACCATGTTTTATTTAAATGTTTCAAAAAATGTTTTTACCTTCTTAAAAATTATTTCTTAAATCAATTTTTACCCTTTTTTCTTTTACTAGTGTTTTCAAAGGAATCTTCTTGTCGCTTTCCGACAACATATTTTTTTAACCTTTTACTATGAAAAATGAATGTTCCTTTTAGCACATATAGCATGTATGGATTTAACCAAAGTTAATTTTTGAAACAAAATTTTCATGTTTAAAAGTTTTATTTTTAAAGAAAACGTTTTCAAAAGTGATTTTCAATGAAAATTGTTTTCAAAAGGTTTTTCAAAAAAATGTATTTTCCAAAAGAATTTTTTTAAACAATCTCTTTATATTATTTATATTCATAAACGATAAAAACACTTTATTTTTAATCCACTTGTGATATTTTGTATTGATACCATCCTTATTCTTCCTCTGGATGGTATTTGATAATTTTTCCCAAGGATAGTATTCACATTCACTTCCTTAATTAATTTTTTGTATTCCCCATGAAATATTCATATGATCATTGAACATTGAATTTATCCTAAATAACCAGATCATTTATCATGGATCTATTCATTTTCTAGATTTTATATCATTTTTACCTCTGGTGTTTACTTTTACAAGTATTTGATTGACTGGGGAAGTATTGATAAAAAAATTTCCTTTAATCAATACATATATTTGATAAGCTACTTTGTTTATTTAAATTCTGTGTATATGCACTATAAAAGTTGGGGACCAGATGCAAGCTCTATGGGTTAGAGACTAGTTAATGCTAGCTTTATGGGTTAGGGACCTATTATACAAGCCCCTTGATGCATCAATAGTCTCATGAGATGAAATTAGTTGGAGAAAACCCCTTAAAATATGTTTCCAAGTTGAATAGATGAGTTTACACCCTTAGACTTAGACCATATTATGAAAGGTCTTTATAGTAGTGGTTCATGTTCAAAATACATGACATCCAATAATTAACCATTTCCATCATTTTTATTCAATATTTTTTCATCCTTGGGATTTTGTGTTGACATATCTATGGATTCCTTTCATTTTCAGTTTCTTGATTAAATGGAATATGTTTCAGTTTCTTACCTTTCCATATTGATTTTTCATTATTTAGTTATTTGAATGGAATTTGTTTCAATTTATTACCTTGAAATATTATTTAAACACTTCATTATCAGTTTATAGATATTAGGGAATGTGTGCATAGTTATTTACCCTTCCATTTGATTATTCTCATTGATTCATTATTACTTCCACTATACTTTACACTTACTGAACATTTGAGCTGACCCTTAATTTTATTCCTTTCCACAGGAATACAAGAAGTTTACTATAAAAGATATGTAGGGATACTCTAGATGGAATAATTTTATTATCCTTAAATGAAAAAAATATGTTGTAATTAGTGTGTTAATTTTTAATAAAAGACTCATGTGTGTATCTAGTTTACCAAGACTAATAAAATTTTTGGTCCTTTGGGACGTTATTTACTTGTATATTATGCCAATGTAATGGTATTAGATACCCACTTCGGGCTTTATGGGGCCAGGTTTCTACAAATATAACCATCTAATTTATAAATATTAATAAACATAAAAATCATTTATTATATCATTGTATTGGTTGTTAAAATATTCAACCTTTAGGAAATTGTGTCCACGCAATTTTATTCACATGCTAAATAACTGGGGATGTCTTTCCCTCATAGAATTTCTATATTATCATTTTTATTATTCAACCATATGTGTTTTCCATCAAACTATAACCTTGTGAATCACTTTACTCTAAAAAATTTCTCTCTATGGTCAAGAATCTAACTAGGATGTTTCTGATAATAGATATTTTCTTCCAACTAAACTACTTCATGGATCAAAACATAATATAAATTTGGAACATATTTTTTAACATCAAGACATGGAAAATGTTTTAAACCTAGTAAAAATTCAGAGGAAAGGCCACTCAGTAGGAAAATAATCCTACTTTCTCCAAGATTTCATATAGTCCAATGAACTGTGGACTCAACTTTCCTTTTGTACCAAAATGTATAACAATTTTCCAACAATATACTTTTATAAAAACATGATCACCTACCTTGAAATAAATATATTTCCTCTAGTTATATGCAAAAGTTTTAATTGTGCTTTGATCTATCCTCATATGTTGTCGAATCAAACGTACCTTCTTTGTCATTTACTCTACTAACTTTGGTTCTATCAACTTCAATTCTCCTAATTCATCCCAAAAAGAGTACATTTGACATTGTTTTCCATATAATGCCTCAAATGGTGTCATCTAAATATTGGAATAAAAACTATTATTATAAAAAACCTCAACCAAATAAATATGTTGGTCCCAACTTCCCTTGTAACCTATTAAACAAGAATGAATAATATCTTCCATTTTCTAAGTCATTTTCTCATACTGACCATTGGTTTGAAGATAAAAATATTTTCTAATGTTTAATTCAGTACCCAATTAATTTTGAAGTCCTTTCTAGAAATTAGAAGTAAATCTGGGAACACAGTCAGAGAAAATGGATAAAGTAACTCCATGTAACCTTACTATCACCTTGAGATATAGTTGAAAAGGATTATTTAAAGAAAAAGTATCTTGAATAGGAAGGGAATGTATAAATTTTTTTTACTCAATCAACAATAACCCAAATCATATTGTTACCTTGAGATGTATTTGGAAATCCCCCAATGAAATCCATTGATATATTTTCCCATTTCCACTTCAACACTAGAAAAGGTTGAATCATTCCCTTTGGGATTGTCTATATGCTTTAACTTATTGAAAATTGAATAATTTTATCATAAATTAAGATATATCTATTCTCATTTCATACCACCAGTAATAATCTATAAGGTCTATATAATACATAGTGCTAACAGGATGGAAAAAAAACAAATAGCAATGAGCTTCACTCAATAACTCTCTCTTCAATTGGGAATCATAAGTCATGCATAATCATTTTTCAAATCTGATAACACCTTCTTAATCAAAATTAAACTTAGGAAACTTATCCTTATTAATATATTTGATGTTTCACTTTAAAAAATGATCCTCCTTCTGATCAAGCTTAATTCTTTCTGATAGATATGATTACTCTCACACCTCAAAAAAAATATAGGAGGTTCCTACATTCATAAATTCTAGGAAAAAATCATCAAATCATTAACCAAAGGGTCATGTCCATAACATAAAATGTATAATATAACACTATTTTTCCAAATCAAAGCATCGACTACTTCTTTTCCTTTACTAAATGATAATGAATCATGAAATAATAATCCTTGATTAGTTCATGCCATCTTCCCTACCTCATTTTTCACTTTTTCTATGTCAAAATAAACTTGAAACTTTTGTGATGACTACATACCTCATAATTTAATCCATATAAATTATTCTTTCAAATTTAAAAAAAAACACTGAATCTAATTTCAAATAATGAGTATGATAATTCAACTCATCAAGTTTCAGTTCTCATGAATCATAATAAATTAACAGATCATTCTTCAGCCGAACACAACCAATTCCCTACAGTGAAGCATCATTGTAGATAATAAATTCAACATGTCTAAAAGGAAGGGGTAAAATTGGTTAATTAACCAATTTTCTTTTTTATTTTGGAAAAAATCATCATATTATTATATCCATATAAATTTGAATTTTTTTTATTTAACCTAAAAAATGGGCTAGACATTCATGTGAAGTTTTCAACAAACTGCCGGTAGTAACACGCTAAACCAAGAAAACTATGAATCTATATAAAATTTATTGGCCTTGTCCAATCTTCAACAACCTTAGCTTTAGCTGTGTTAATAGTAATTCCATATTTAGAAACTATGTTCCCAAGGAAATAAATTTGTTTCAAACAAAATTCGCACTTACTATATCTTTCATATAGTTTATTTTATTTCAATATTTGTAGAAAAATAGTTAGTCACCTTTCATGTTCCTATAAACTTTTATAATATACCAAAATATCATTAATAAGCATAACCACAAACTTATCAAAGAACTCCTGGAAAAATATATTCATAAGGTCTATAAATACAACTAGTTCATTGGAAAACCCAATGGGAGTAACTAAAAAACTTAGAATGCCCAAATCTATTTTGAAATGCCATCTTCAGAATATTTTCCTCCATTTTCAACTGACGGTACCCCGACCAAAGACAAACCTTCGAAAAATATTGTGCTCCTTAGGGTTGATCAAATATATAATCAATATGATGAAAAGGATACTAGTTCCTAAAACTGATGTTATTCAAGGATCTATAATTAATGAAAATTATCATTGAACCATATTTCTTTTTAATGAAAAAAAATAGGATCACCCCATGTTGAAGTTCTATGTCAAACGAAATATTTATCTAACAACTCCTATAATTTCTTTTTCAATTCTAAAAGTTCTACTTGATCCATTCTATAATGGAGTTTCAATATAGGGTTAGCATCAGGAACTAAGTAAATAGTAAAATGAACCTCCTAATATGGAATAACACCAGGAAAATATCTATAAATTCATTCACTACTAGTAAATCACTAATCTAAATAGTTTCTTTCTTTTCAAAAATATAATCCTTGTAAGTTTCACTACCATCTATAATCAATTTCTCATCTTCTTGAAAAGATATCAAATGTATGAAATCATTGAACATAACATTTTCAGTTCTTCAGACTATATTATAATGATAAAATGAATGCTAATCCATACCCAAAATGTTATTAAAATCAAATATGGTTAGTTCTATAAGATTTGTAGGAAAGACCATCCTACTAATGACAATGGGAAGATTCCTATAAATATTGGCTTCTTTAATACTTCCACATAGATTTTTAACCAAAAGTTATATTGTAACAACCTAGGTAATGATAAAATAACTATTTTAATTTATAAATAATATAGAAATGACAAGAGACAATATGTTTAATAACTTATATGATAAATATAGTTTTATGGTTAAAAACATTGTTTTTCTAAAAAAATAGTTTTACCACCTTTTGATGGTGAACCCATTTTAAATCTAGTTTTTGAGATTTTTATAAGTTTTATTTGAAAAAATAAACTTCTTTTTTGGAAGCAGGACATCAAAATTTACTTTGGTTGAATTTTTGGTATTTTTATGAAAAGTTTCATTTTTTAATGAATAGTGGAAAATATTGCATTGTACTTAAAAAATGATTTTTCATTTAAATAGTGGTTATACTTTAAACTAATTTTTAAATTAATAATAGATAAATAATACATGTATTAATCCAATGTAGGTCATTGGAATATTATGATATTTAAATAAGATATAAAAACTTTTTGAAATTTTGAACGTCTCTTTTACCTGTCTTCTCGCCACATCTACGAGATTAGTGTTAAACTTAATTTAGTCACTTCTGTGAATTGATTTTTCAAAAAAAAAATATATGGTAGTAATAATGATGAAAAATTTGATATAATAGGATCAACTTAATTTTTAGTGAATAGAAATTTTTTTATTTTATTTACCACAGCTAAGGATAAATCGAGTGATTAAAGGTCAAAATAATATTATAAAATTATAAAATTACACTAAAACATGTCATAATTTCATTGGATTATTGTTTTTCGATCAAAAAAACTTATACTGAAATTATATCCTTTTAATCCACTTGGGTAAGAATATTAAATTTATTATATTTTATATAAAGATAAGTTAAAAATGTCATACTCATATATTTAATAAGTAAATCATTTTTAATATAGGGTTATATGAAATATAAATTCGAATAAAAAAATTAATTTAAAAGATAAAATATTATATATATCATGATAATTTATTTATAATTTTTAGAGATTAAATATTTAAATAAAATTATGACACAATGATGGTGCAGTAATAGATTTATTAAAGGAAGAATCAAATAAATGATATTAATAATGTGAAAATAAAGATAATTTAAAATATTTAATTCCATACACATATCTTGTGGATGAATTTTACATTTTATATATGTGTTAAAGTAGTATTTTCAAAGGAATCAAGTTTTTGTGATTTTTTAAAAATTCAAGTAATGAATAGTTTAAAAATTGAAATAATTAATATTTTAAAATATAAAATATTTTATTAAATGTTATAAAATTTCAAAAAAAAACAAGCTTTGGAGAAATAGTTTAGGTAAGTATAAAATTTTAATTAATGATTCATTCATTGGTCATTTTTCATTTTAGGGTAATTATTTTAACTCTCAAACTGTAAGTTACATGATAAAACTATAAGAGTTAAAATGGGTTAAAATAAAAAGATAAGGATTAAAAAAATATTCCAACTTTTATAATTTTCATTATAATAATATATTTTGACCCATATTCATCATATATTTTAAATAAATATATTTAGATGCATTTGGAAAAGAAAATTAATTTATATTAATTTATTACTTTTAATAATTCCAAGAGTGATCCTCCCCTCTCTTATAAAAAGCCACTCTTCTCAATTCCTTACAGTTCAAAAACCTTTTTTCAGCCAATACCTAACCAAACCTCTTTTTATAATTCCTCCCCAAATTATTGGGACCATATTTTTGTATTAACACCCTTTTAGAGGTGTCAAGGTGTTAAGAAATGTGATCACCGAAAGGAAAGGTAATGTTTTTATTTACGTGTTTCGATTTTATTTCTTCTTCCACTTCCTTAAAATATTATTCATCTATGATTAAATAATAACTCCAGTATCCTCAATATAATGAGATTTTATTTTGTTAATATAATCACCTAAATACATCTCCACTTTCATCAAAGGTGAAATGAACTTTTCGTTTGTGTGTACGGAAGACTACCGGCTCGCGGACCGATATATTTCCTTTTTCATCGCCGCATATCAAGACTGGTTATAATGATGGAATTAATGTTATTATATGAAATTATTTACATATTTATCATTAGGAAATAATAATATATCATTTATTTTCTTACTATCCTTTCACATAAAAATGATAATGTCGTTCGTGCGTACGTGTGAATTATCACCTCCGTGAAGCGATATGATTCGTTTCTATTCACTGCATCACTTGTATGATATATATAAGTTTATTTAAATTATTGATAAGATATTAATTATTTTATTATCATTATATAAATATAAACTAATAATTACCTTCTTTCCATAATGATCAATGAAAAATGGAAAATGTTACTCATGCGTACGTACGACCTACCCTCTCCATGATTATAAAATGATTCATTTTTTGTAACCAAACTTAATGGATTGAATTATAAGTATAATTTATGTATACATATGATAATAATTTCGTGATTATTATTATGGATATTATGGACACATGACCACATTGAATATTGACATCATGCGAAGTTCATTTTCAACTCAAGTACCGAATATCGAAAAATGGACAACATGAACATAAATAATTATGTCATTTTTATAACCTGATAATAAGTGATATAAAATGAATAATAAAAATTAAAAAGGTTCTTAGGTGATTATAAATTAACCTAAGTTTATTATTAAGGATGATAAATAATATACAAGGTGAATTGGACTCAAAGTAGTGGATTTTGTCTCAATCTCCTTTCATTGAGGAATATTTTGTTGTTATACACCACTTTCATTTTATATAGTGTATAATAAACCCTTTTTTGACTTTTAATTTCATTAAAAGTTTTGAAAATTAATCTTTCTATATGAAGCGTTTTACTTTAAAAGGAAAATAAATCACATATTCCCTTTCCTATGTATTTTGGTATTGAAAATGGTTTTGAAAATGGATTAACTATTTAAATATCTTGAAATCATATCTTGATATTTCAAATGAAATTTTATGAGTGAAATATTGATAATTAAAATATTTTATATGCTTTGATTGTATAATGTTACTTGGAAATTTGATGGGAGGTTACATGATAAACCAAAGATGGGTGGTTCCATAATAAACCAAGGACAGGTGGTTACGTTATAACCTCCAATTCATTGGGTATAGAAGTCAGCTGTATGGTTATTCCTTTTGTAAGAGTGACATATACAGAAGTGGATTGGATGGTTGTTCCATTTAAGTATGAAAATGTCCCATTTTACCTTTATATGTTATATATTCTTTATATGGGTTTTATAGTAATCTCTTGACTACAGAAAAGGTAATCAATGATTTTATATTCAAAGTAAAGTATTTACTACTTCATAAGGGTGAAATGTATTACATTATGATAAATTATTCATGGATTTACATATTTTCATAAGACTAATAGTTTTCCTTCTTATGTATCCTTTAATAATAATTTTATGCTCATCCCAAGTTTTTAAATTCTTTTCATAGGATTTAAAGGAGAATAGAGTCAAGGATGGGTTCAAGGAAAAGTTATGATGATTAAACATCAAATGAAACCATATTTATTTTTAAAAGTTTTTTTTTTATGAAAAAAATTGATATTGAGTATAAGATCCTACATTGTAATATTTTAGTTGTTATGTATAAGGTACGGCATAATTCTCAAAAGTAATAAACTTGAAAAGATTCTTACTTTGAAATAAAGAAAATTTCTTGAATTTAAAGAATATGTAATGTTTAAGGATAGGGCCTTATAGTGGGTATCATAGGATGGTTTAGATAAATTTATAGGTTAGGGTAATGTTAATAACTTACCATAAAGGATTTTACATTATGGTCAAGTTAAAATATAAGAGCACTTGAATAGTACCATGTTGCTTCATCTAAGATATATCTGTTCAGAATGGTTTTACACCGAGTAAATAGGGAATATGTTTTGTGAATGAATCAAGAGGAAATCGTCCTTCTAAATCCGAATCTTGAGATAGTCAGAATTGGAACTCAAGAATTTTTGGCAGTGATGGATCAGTTGACTTAGGCGATAAATGGCGGTGGTGTTCATGCATGGGATAAACCTGATCTACCATATAAGAACATGAAAGTAGTGTATCATTTTATGAGATAGCATCCTCTATCATTCATAGGATCATTTGGCATCGTGAAACCTGAAGGATAGATTAAATCCCTAGATAAGATATTCGATTACATGGGTTGTTCAGAGCCCAAAAAGGTAACTCCTTCAATTTATCATTTTTAAGGTGAATCTGATCAATGGTGGTAAATGGTTAGAAATATCATAGGAAGTGAAAATATTGATTCCATGGATTCGGATGAATTTAATAATATCTTCCTTGAGAAATTTTCTACAGAGTTTGTTCAAATTACTATGGAAAATCAATTATTGGAATTGAGAAAAAAAGAGGAAGATTTTTTTGCTGCCTATGAATAAAATTTCATCTTTAGAGTAAGGTATGTCACAATTTTATCAGGGATATTGATAGTTTGATAAATCATTTTTACTATGTATTTAAGATGATATATTGAAGGGAATTAGCTTCTCATTAGTTCCAAATATATGAGAAACTTTTTTGATGTTCTGATAAGGTAGAAATGGAGTTTTCTAATGATCATGTGTTCCGTGAGAGCAAGAAAAAGAAGAGTTCTAGTTGGAAGGCAATGGGAAGGCGTTCACCAAATAAGTTTAGAGGTAAGAAAACTAAATTTCCATCTTTTGAGAAGTGTGGTAAAAAAATCCTAGAGAATGTCTCTAAAAGTATGGGAAGTTCTTTAGATGTGGTAAAATTTTTCATATTTCTTTTTAATGTAAGGGAGATGATCATACAAGTAATGAAAAGGCAGCGATAAGATGTTTTAGTCGTAATGAGTCAGGACATTATATCTTTGTGAGTCCAAAGTTGATTGCTCAGGGTTGAAACCAAGAAGATTGAAAGAAGAAAGGATTTGAAAAATCATTTTCAACTTATACGGTTGATGTGGGGCCATCAAATGAAGTGGTGATAGGTATTTTGTGGGTTTTTTCAAAATATGACAATACTCCATTTGACTCTGGATCCTCACATTCTTTCACTTTTAATAAATTTCAAATTAAATTGGAAATATCACCTAATGGGTGTGATATAGAACTTTTGGAAAAAAACTCCAGGAGGAAGTATTAAAGAAACATAGATTTATAGGATTCTTTTTATTATCATTAGTGGGATGATCTTTCCTATAAATTTTATTGAACATCCCCTAGTGGAGTTGGATATCATTTTGGGTATGGATTAGCATTCAGTTTATCATGCTAAAATAGATTACAAATCCAAGAAATGTTTATCCAATGAATTCATACCATTGATTACAAACCAAGAAGTAGAGACACTAATAAAATATGGTATTGAAAGTTATGTAGATCATGTTATATAAAAGAAAGAAATAGTTTTGATAAGTGACATTCCAGTATTGAATGAATTTACAGATTCTCTTCCTAATGAATTTTCTGTTGTTGTTCCTGATCATAAGGTTGAATTTATTATTGATTTATTTCATGATTCTAAGCCTATTTCTAAACCCCCTTATCGAATGGATCAAGTAGAAATGGTGGAATTGAAAAAACAGTTGCAAGAATTACTTGATGAGGGTTTCATTAGACCTATCACTTCACCATGGGGTGCTCCTATTTTATTTTTGAAAAATATGAATGGTTCCAAGGGACTTTGTATTGATTATAGATCCTTGAATAACATCACTATTAATAACAAGTATCATTTGCCTCATATCTATGATTTGTTTTATTAGATCCAGGGATCTTATTACTTTTTGAAGATTGATTTGAGGTCTGGGTACCATCACCTGAAGGTGAAGGAGGATGACATTCCAAAGATAGTATTCCAAATGAGATATGGGTATTATAAGTTTGTAGTTATTCCCTTTTGATTACCTAATTCACCTATTGTATTTATGAATCTCATGAATGAATTCTTTTATTAGTTTTTTGATCAGTTTTTGGTTGTGTTTATAGATAATATTTTGGTATATTCTAAAAGTCATGATAAACATGAAAGTCACTCAAAGATTATTTTTGAAACCTTAAAATAAAATAAACTATATATAAAGTTTAGTAAGACTGAATTTTGGTTGAAAAAAAATCTTTCCTTGGTCATATTGTTTCAAAAGATGGTATAACTATTGAACCTTCTAAAACAAATTTTGTTGAAGAGTGGGAAATACCTACCAATGTTATAGAGATTCATAGTTTTCTTGGAGTATCAGGTTATTACTTACAGTTTGTTGAAAACTTTTTTCTATTTTCTATCCCAATAACTAAGTTAACACGTAAGGGAGTTTAGTTCATCTGGACAAAATAATTTCCTAATTATTTTGAAGAACTGAAAATAATATTGGTAAATGATCTAGTTCTAGACCGTCCTTCTAGAAATGTTGAATTTTTTATCTACAATGATTCTTCATTAAAATGACTTGGTTGTATCCTAATGCAGAATGAACAGGTAATTTCTTATCCTTCACGTTAGCTAAAATCACATGAGTTAAATTACCCTACATGTGATTTTGAATTAGCTCCTATCGTTTTTGAACTAATATTTTGGAGGCATCACTTGTGTGGTATAAAGTATTAAATATATACTGATCAAAAAAATTTGAATTATATATTCACCCATAAATAATTGAACATGATATAGAGAATATGGATGGAACTAATCAAGGGTTATTATTTCATGATTCATTGTCATCTAGAAAAATAAAATAAAGTGGATAATGCTTTGAGTCGAAAGATTAATGCTACATTAACTATGCTACATTTGGAATGTATCCCTTTGGTTAATGATTTGAGGAATTTTGGATTGGAAGTTGTTGGTGTAGGAAATTCATCTATTTTGTTTCAGGTGTTAGTAAAATCATCTCTATCATACAAAATTAAGCAAGCACATAAGGAAGACAATGAGTTGCATAAAAAGGTAGAATTGGTTCAGAAGGGTAATTTAGCTAAATTTAACTTTGATAAAGATTTTTTTTTATGTTTGGGAAGATATTATGTGTTCCTTGTGATTCACGGTTAAAGAAATATTTTTTAAGTAAATCTCATAGTTCTCTAATTGCAGTTCATTAAGACAGTACTAATATTTACAGAGATCTTTGGGGGTATTACTGGTGGGATGGAATGAAAAGAGATATTGATGATTTTACCATGAGATGGTTGACTTGTAAATAGTTTAAAGTAGAGTTGTAGTTATCGAAAACGATGTTTCAACCTTTTCTAGTGCCAGATTGGAAATGGTAAATCATATACATGGATTTCATAGTGGGATTACCGATGACTTCTCGATGAATAAGGTAATATGGGTTATCGTTGATCAATTGACTAAATCTTATGATTTTATTCCTAATAGAGATACTATTTATCTAGATCAACTCTCTCAGAATTATATTAAATAGATTTTTAGGTTATATAGAATTCTTCTCTCCATTTTATCTGATCATGATCCCAGGTCCACTTCTAACTTTTGGAAAGGCCTTCAGAAGACATTGGGAATATTTTTATCCTCAATTAGATGGGAAGTCATAGAAAAATATTTATACATTGAAGGTTATTCTATGTTATTTTTTAATGGATTACTAAGGATGTTGGGATCAACATATTTATTTGGTTAAATTTTTTTATAATAATAGTTTTCATTCTAATATACATATGGAACCATTTGAGGCAATATATGGAAAGCTATTTCGAACTCCAAATTTTTGGGATAAAGTCGGTAAAAGGAAGTGGATGGGACCAAAATGGGTTGGAGAAATCGAAAAACAAGTTTAGTTGATTTAGTGACACATGAGGATAGCCCAGAACATGTAGAAATATTATGCGGATGATCGGAGTAAATATCTTTCTTTCATGGTAGGTGATCATATCTTTCTCAAAGTGTCTCCATGGAAAATTGTGATGCACTTTGTTAAGAAGGGAAGGTTGAGTCCAAGGTTCATTAGAACCTATGAAATCCTTGAGAAAGTTGTATATGTTTCATAAAGAGTTCCTTTACCTCCGATTTGATCCAAGGTACACAATTTTTTTCATGTTTCAATGTTAAAAAAGTATATGTCGGATCCATCTCATGTTCTGAGTCCAGAAGTAATTAAGTTGGAAGAGAATATTTTTTATGAGGAAAATCCAGTCCAGATTATTGACCATAGAGAGAAAGTGTTGAAAAATAAGGTGATTCATTAGGTATATGTTTTATGGAAAACCATATGGTCTAGTAGGAATCATGGGAATCTGAAAATTCTATGAATGAAAAAAAAAACCCAGCGGTTCGTGATTTTCTCTTCGTCCACAGATCAGGGCGTTTGGAGGTTGTTCGTTGTTTCTGTGGATCTACGGATGGCGGCAATGGGATTTTTATTGGTTTTTGAGATGATGTGAAGGTTGTCGACCGATGATGGATTGTAACACCCCAAGATTTCATAGTGCGTTATTTCTTTAAAATAATTCAATAACTTGCACTACACGCAACACCGAGTTCAAGCACACCATGATTTACCAAACTAGCCGTTCAAAAGAGGTTATGAATAATATTAACTGAATATTGAACATTAGATAATCCTTATAATTTTAGAATCCATATTATGAGTTTCTTATACAAAATGTAAGAACAAATTCATTTTTGCACTTTTACAAACTTTTAATAGTGAACCCTTTTTAAATCCAATATTTTAAAATTTTATATATTCAATTTGACTAAATAAATTTAATTTTTAGAATGGGGACATCAAAAATTTACAATGAAACATCCCAAGATTCCACGGTACGTTTCCCTTCGAATAATGCAATGGCGTGCATTGTATGCAACTTCGAGATTCTAACACACCACAACCAATCAAACTAGCCATTATGAATAGTAATACCTACTTTTTGAAATTTTATAAATTTTATCTTTCGAAATGGACTTCATTTTTGGATTCATAATATCGAAATTACCTTAGGGTGAAATTTTGGTACTTTTCGGATAACTTTCATATTTTGATGAATAGTGAAAATTACTAAATTTTAATTAAAAACAACTTTTTTAATCGAAATAATTAATAGTGATAAATTATGAATTTGAGTGGTTTTAAAGTATATTTAGAATATATTTTTACCATTTAATACAATTTTTTTCATTGAACATAATTTCACAATTAAACCGAACATAAACAAGTATCAATCTTTTGATATTTATTATATCTTAAAAACACGCTTTTTGTTTTGACAGCGGGAATTAATTTTAAATTAATTTCTGCCACTTCTGTGTTTCGAATTTGGAAAAATGGATTCCATATTTGGAATCATGATGTTCAAATTGTGTAAATAGGTAACTTTTATTTTTAGACATTTTGAATAATTACTTCGGTAAATATTTTATTTACCATGGTTAAAGGGTAAATCCGGTAAATAAGGGTTAAAAATAATATTATAATAAAAAAAATACTCTAAAACATGTCCTAACCTTATTTTTTGATACATGTCCGACCATGAGCATCTTTGGGTCGATTTTGGGACCCCATGGTGCCACTTGTAAGTGATAGGGACACTTTATTTTAATTAAGTTAAAATGAATACAAAAATGACACAAGCATATATCTTTTAGAAAAACAATTTTTACATAGGGTTATAGATGTTGGATTTTTTAATATAAATATTAATTAGAAATATAACAAGATTTAATACATAATTTTATTTTATTTATAATTTTTAGACATTAAATAATGTAATTTATTTATGACACAATGGTGATGCAGTAATTACCATAATAGTGAAAAATTAAAATGATTGATATTGTAGATACCCAAATAAATATAATTTGAGACTTTTTATGAATTAAAATAATTTTATAGGTTAATATGACATGTTAGTAATGGTTTAAATAACTTTTTTCGAAGTAATCATTCTGTTATGAGTTTTACAAAAATCAATTATTGAATAGTGTCAAAATTGACATAAAAGAGTTTTTAAAACAAATATTATATTATTAATTGATATTAAATTTATAAAAATCTAAGGTTCGGAAAAGAGACTTATATCATGATAGGTGTATTATTAATGGACCACTTGGGGGTCTCTTATATGTATATAGTAAGTTTATTAACTATATAATATAAAAATAAAAAGTGACATGGTAATTGTTAAACTAATTAACTAAGAGTTAAAACTAAAAGATAAGGTTAATATAGTGACCCAAACCTGTCTAAAACCTATTGGATGAGTTTTTTTCGACCCATCCCCATCTTAAAATTTAAATAATACACTTTGGAGCCATTATAAACCGAATATGAATTTATTATAAATTAATACTTTTAGTTTTTCCTAAAGAGCCCCTCCTCCCCCTTATAAAAGGACCCAACTTCTAACCAATTCTTCACACATTCAAAGCCTTTTGGCTCGGCCAAACTCTGCCCAAATACTCTCTCAACTTCCCTAACTTCATCCTAGAGGCCTTCCTTTAGTCATAAATCCAACCTAAGAGCCCTTTTGATCAAATCAAAAGGAAGAACCCGAAGAAGAGGTAATGATTTCACCACCCTTTTCCAAGTTCCTTTCTTCTTCCACTTCTTCCTTCTTTGTTATTACCATTCTAAAATAATAACTCCAGTATATTATATATACTGTGATGTTATTATAAATATGGTACAACCATATTTAGTATCCTATCCATCCTTTTAATAACATGTCACCATACGTGCGTACGTACGGCTTACCGTCTCCACGTCGTGGTGTAATTGTTATTCAATAAATTATTATTTGAATGGGTATAATAATGATGTGTAACTCATGTAAATAATAAATATATCATGATAATGATTCTTTATATATGATATACCATCCAATTATATATTATTTTAATATCAAAAGAATGATATTGTCGCTCGTGCGTACGTACGGACTACCGTCTCCACGAACGCGATGAGATTCATTCTCCATCGTATCCTTTCAAATATAATTCTCATTTGATGATTAATAATAGTATCTAAGGACTTGCTATCATTCTGGATATGATTAAGATACAATCTATCCATGACAAACATAGCTTACGTAACAAAACATATAAAATAAAACAAGTAAGTTAACACCCGAAACAACGATAATACTAAGATATTATTAACAAATCAATGTTAAAAGATCATATATGATATCATATTAATGTATATGATTATTGTATAATTTAATAACAATTATTTCACTATTATACAGGAGGTTAACCTACCCCCAACCAAGTAAAATTACAAGGTAAGGGGTTTTCATCTCACTCCTTATTCCAGTGAGATTCATGCCATATTGCCACTATTACCTTTTGTGTGGTGTATGTACTGCCCATAATTGTATTATTTGTGTAATAAACTTTAATTTATGTGCATTTACATATTCATTTTATGATACCTCTTTCATGGGTTGTATGTTTCGTAAGTTACCAAATTGGTAATGGTTTATTTCGTAATTTCTTCATTATCCGAGTTTGTTTATACGTAATAATCTATTGGGATTTCTTTATCATCCACATCCATGTTTCTTAAAAATGTATTTCAAAACATTTTTACTATTTACAAGAATATGGGTTAAAGTCATTTATACCCTTGTTTGACTTTTTATAAGAGGTTTATAAAGGAATCTTTCCGTCATTTTCTAAACAAGGTCCTTTTTAACCTTTTGACAAAATTAAGGTAAGAATGACTTTTTTTAACTTATACGGAGGGTGCGGTTATTCTCCGTTGTTATTACACCTTTGAATCTTCCTTCACAAGCTTATAAAGATATTTTAAAAATAAAGGTTTTCTCTATAATTATGTGACTTTTAAATGATTTCAAAAAAAGAGATATTTCTCTCAAATAGTATTGATTTCATCTATGTCAACATCCTTTGATAAATTTTAAACTTGTTTCAAGTTGATTTATTATGATACAAATCATCCATATTGTATTTAAGGTTTTGTGATATTTTTTACTATGAATGAGTTATTTTTATGCCAATAATGGTTTATGATTAATGTTTTGACATTTTGTATGTTAGTTTTAATAAGACTGTTTATGTTATATTTCATCCTCTTCTTAAGATGAATGTGTTGGACTAGTATGTTCTGGTCTGCGGATCGGAAAAAGTAAGCCCTCCGGGTTGGTGTCCGCTTATTAGAGGCACTCCGGGTTGGTGTCCGGTTATTAGAGGCACTCCGGGTTGGTGTCCGATTATTAGAGGCACTCCGGGTTGGTGTCCGACTATTAGAGGCACTCCGGGTTGGGTTCCGGTTATAGTTAGTGCCTAGGCCTTAGCACGAGGCCTTGATAAAGAAATTAAAGTTCAGAATTATGCATTCTATCATTATGAAATTGGTTAGTGATATTGCATTTGATTATTCGATTAGTAGAATATCAATGTGAATAAGTAAATGGAATTATTTCATTTTATTTCTGCCATATTATGCTGAAGTTCAAGTTTAAAAGGATTTTGTTTTAGTTTTATACATTTCCTTAAATGTTTATGCTTATTTTTGAATGTTTCCGCTGTATTGCTTACCCTTAATGAGCATTTAAGCTCACCCCTTTCTATGTTTTATTTTTTCCAAGATTCCAAGAAGTGTAATGTGATTGATATGCAGGGTTAAGACAAGGGAATAATGGCATTCATAAAGAATTATTTATGTTGTTTTGTATGTTATGAAGTGTAATGTAACATTCATGTATGTAATCTATTTTCCAAGACTGCTAAACTGATCGGTTCGTCGGGACTTGGTTCCTTGTAATCATGCCAATGTATTAAAATAATGCACCGACTCTGGGTCATTTGGGGTCGGGGGGTTACAGTTGGTATCAGAGGAAGTTTAGCAATAACCTTGGAAACTAGATTTAGATAAACTCTGATTAGAGCACATAGCCCTAAGATAGACTTTGAGGATTAGTATAAAAGAAATTCCTAGAATTTTGGTATTGTAGAAATTTTGTGAGTTTTCCGAGAAATACATCCCTGTCTGGATACGAGCAGGTAGAGGCGGCTCTGGCACAGATGTACCTAGGGGTAAAACCCAAAAAACACCTCTTTAATCTAGACTCGAACGGGAACTGGTGCACGACAACGGGCCTTGCTGTACTCTTGGTTACGACACTCCCGGGGGATATGCTTAGGATAACTCTCATTTTCTTTAAAAATCATTATGAAGGGTTTATGAGTATATACTTCCTCAAAGAAAACATTTTCATGATTATGGATTATATCCATAAATAGTTCAATTTATGTTAAGTGTTTATTTGTATGAAATTATGTATTTTGATTCATAAACTGATCTAGTTTATGACATTGTTTAGAAATGGCACCTAATAGAAGGAATGAGAACTCCAACAATACGCATGATCCAAAGAGTAAGGAGGATCATATCTTTCATGGTCTTAATCCAGGATTTAGAAGGGAAATAGTCTCCCACATATTATAATCATATGAAGAAATAGTATCATGTGTGGATAAGATAACTAAAGAGTTTATCGAGTCCTATGGATTTGAAGGGAAGCAAGAGAAGAAAAGGATGGAAGAGAGAATGATGGATAAAGGGAAGAGGGAAAAGAATAATTTCCCCATATGTGATAACTGTGGGAAGAAACACCATGGAACTTGCCTGAAAGGAATGGGAGTTTGTTATAAGTGTGGAGAAAAAGGGCACAAAGTACGTGACTCTAAGGGTAAGAAAATGGTTTCAAATGTACAATGCTTCATTTGTAAGGAGTTTGGACACTACGCGAACCTATGTCCCAGTCATCAGACTATGCCCTAAATGATGCTATTGGATAATAATCAAGTTATGATACTACCACAAATGAAGAGGAATGATTAGAGTTCTTATGTTGATTATGTCATTTGAGTGTTGTATCAACAATGGACTTGTTATAATAATTATGGAGTATATAAGGATTGTACTACAGTACTATTTCATTAAGGACTTGAGATTGTGTGGAACAAAGAAAAGTGACTCAATAGCAGGATAAATTTTTGGAAAATATATGGTTGATAGAATGATAAACCATAATATTGTTCTGATACCTAGGTAGTGATTTTGGAATAATACATGATTGATTTGGATAAATTATATTGGATATTATTGAATACCTTGAAACTGATTAATGATTTGTATATTCCATCATTGTTAGGGTTTACAACATTTTTGTATTGAAGGAGTATATCTATTATTATTTAAGGAATAATGGATCATGAATGTAATCAATAAGGTTTTATGGTAATTCAGGATATTGATGTGTTTTAAAAGAATACAAGATGAATGTGTTCAAATGTTGTTACGCTGAAAAAAGGATCTTCATTGTGTTTACCTTCCTTATAAATTTTGGACTGAAGTATTTTGGATAGTTCTAGTTTAGATTATTTTGGATTACCGTAAAAGGACAACCCGGAGGTCGGGCGGCAACCCGTCGCGTCCGGCAAGGCCACGAGACTTGAACCCACAACTGAAGGGCGAAAAGGGTGTATCACCTACCACTGACCCACGTTATGTCCTGGATTGAAAAATGTTGTTTTTTTAATGGTTCTGTTAGATGAATTATAAAATTCATTTTTTTGAACCCTATACGAATAGGATAAATAGAATATTATTTTTGAGTTCTATTATCTTTTAGAGTGAAAGATGAGTTTGTGGTAGAACATAGTTAAAGGATGAGACTCTACTTGTCAAGTATATATTTTTCTTCTTCTCTTATTCAATGAAGAAATTAATTCTTATACTTTAGTGAAGGGATCTTAAAAAAAATGTGTTACCCTAATACCATATGTTTTGTTGCACCGATGGTATTTTAAATCAGCATAGATTGATGAAATTTAAGGCCCTCAATTTACACTCGTTTGTGATTGATGACCTCAATCACTGCCTATAAATATTTACGTTTTTCCTCCAATTATATGTCTCTAATTTCTACTAATGTTCTCCTAATCGAGATCATAATTTGGTGGTGACCCTTTCATTTCCCTTTTCCTCATATTAAGACTACATTTTATTAACCCAATTTCCGATGTGGGTTTTCCCACAAGGATATTTTATATTTTCAAAATTTTATTTTCTAAGAATAGTTTCAAATTGCGAGGATGAAATTTATTGAAGGAGGGGAGAATGTAACACCCCAAGATTTCATAGTGCGTTATTTCTTTAAAATAATTCAATAACTTGCACTATACGCAACACCGAGTTCAACGGCACCATGATTTACCAAACTAGCCGTTCAAAAGAGGTTATGAATAATATTAACTGAATTTTGAACATTATATAATCCTTATAATTTTAGAATCCATATTATGAGTTTCTTAGACATAATGTAAGAACAAATTCATTTTTTCACTTTTACAAACTTTTAATAGTGCACCCTTTTTAAATCCAATATTTTAAACTTTTATATATTCAATTTGAATAAATAAATTTACTTTTTAGAATGGGGACATAAAAAATTTACAATGAAACATCCCAAGCTTCCACGGTACATTTCCTCTTGAATAATGCAATGGCGTGCATTGTACGCAACTTCGAGATTCTAACACACCACAACCAATCAAACTAGCCGTTATGAATAGTAATACCTACTTTTTGAAATTTTATAAATTTTATCTTTCTAAATGGACTTAATTTTTGGATTCATAATATCGAAATTATATTAGGGTGAAATTTTGGTACTTTTCGGATAAATTTCATATTTTGATGAATAGTGAAAATTATTAAATTTTAATTAAAAACAACTTTTTTAATCGAAATAATTAATAGTGATAAATTATGAATTTGAGTGGTTTTAAAGTATATTTAGAATATATTTTTACCATTTAATAAAATTTTGGTCATTGGACATAATTTCACAATTAAACTGAACATAAACAAGTATCAATCTTTTGATAGTTATTATATCTTAAAAACACACTTTGTTTTGACAGCGGGAATTAATTTTAAATTAATTTCTGCCACTTCTGTGTTTTGAATTTGGAAAAATGGATTCCATATTTAGAATCATGATGTTCAAATTGTGTAAATAGGTAACTTTTATTTTTAGACATTTTGAATAATTACTTCGCTAAATATTTTATTTACCATGGTTAAAGGGAAAATCCGGTAAATAAGGGTTAAAAAATAATATTATAATAATAAAAAATTACCCTAAAACGTGTCCTAACCTTATTGGTTGATACATGTCCGACCATGATCATCTTTGGGTCGATTTTGGGACCCCATGGTGCCACTTGTAAGTGATAGGGACACTTTATTTTAATTAAGTTAAAATGAATACAAAAATGACACAAGCATATATCTTTTAGAAAAACAATTTTTACATAGGGTTATATATGTTGGATTTTCGACTATAAATATTAATTATAAATCTGACAAGATTTCCTACATAATGGTATTTTATTTATAATTTGTAGACATTAAATAATGTAATTTATATATGACACAATGGTGATGCAGTAATTACCATAATAGTGAAAAAATAAAATGATTGATATTGTAGATACCCAAATAAATATAATTTGAGACTTTTTATGAATTACACTAATTTTATAGGTTAATATTACATGTTAGTAATGGTTTAATTAACTTTTTTAAATTAATCATTCTTTTATGATTTTTACAAAAATCAATTATTGAATAGTGTCAAAATTGACATAAAAGAGTTTTTAAAAACAATATTATATTATTAATTGATATTAAATTTCTAAAAATCTAAGGTTCATCCAAGAGACTTATATCATGATAGGTGTATCATTAATGGACCACTTTGGGGTCTCTTGGATGTATATATTAAGTTTATTAACTATATAATATAAAAATACAAAGTGACATGGTAATTGTTAAACTAATTAACTAAGAGTTAAAACTAAATGATAAGGTTAATATAGTGACCCAAACCTGTCTAAAACCTATTGTTTGAGTGGTTTTCGACCCATACCCATCATAAAATTTAAATAATACACTTTGGATCCATTATAAACTGAATATTAATTTATTATAAATTAATACTTTTAGTTTTTCCTAAAGAGCCCCTCCTCCCCCTTATAAAAGGACCCAACTTATAACCAATTCTTCACACATTCAAAGCCTTTTGGATCGGACAAAATCTACCCAAATACTCTCTAAACTTCCCTAACTTCATCCTAGAGGCCTTAATTTAGTCAGAAAGCCAATCTAAGAGCCATTTTGATCAAATCAAAAGGAAGAACCCGAAGAAGAGGTAATGATTTCACCACCCTTTTCCAAGTTCCTTTCTTCTTCCACTTCTTCCTTCTTTTTTATTACCATTCTAAAATAATAACTCAAGTATCTTATATATACTCTGATGTTATTATAAATATGGTACAACCATATTCAGTATTCTATCCATTCTTTGAATAACATGTCACCATACGTGCGTACGTACGGCTTACCATCTCCACGTCGTGGTGTAATTGTTATTCAATAAATTATTATTTGGATGTGTATAATAATGATGTGTAACTCATGTAAATAATAAATATATCATAATAATTATTCTGTATATATGATATACCATCCAATTATATATTATTTTAATATCAAAAGAATGATATTGTCGCTCGTGCGTACATACGGACTACCGTCTCCACGAACGTGATGGGATTCATTCTCCATCGTATCCTTTCAAATATAATTCTCATTTGATGATTAATAATAGTATATATGGACTTTATATCATTCTGGATATGATTAAGATACAACCTATCCATGAAAAACATAGCTTACATAACAAAACATATAAAAGAAAACAAGTAAGTTAACACCCGAAACAACGATAATACTAAGATATTATTAACAAATCAATGTTAAAAGATCATATATGATATCATATTAATGTATATGATTCTTGTATAATTTAATAACAATTATTTAACCATTATATAGGAGGTTGACCTACCCCCAACCAAGGAAAAGTACAAGGTAAGGGGTTTTCATCTCACTCCTTATTCCCGTGAGATTCATGCCATATTGCCACTATTACCTTTTGTGTGGTGTATGTACTGCCCATAATTGTATTATTTGTGTAATACACTTTAATTTATGTGTATTTACATATTCATTTTATGATACCTGTTTCATGGGTTGTATGTTTCGTAAGTTACCAAATTGGTAAGGGTTTATTTCGCAATCTATTCATTATCCGAGGTTGTTTATACGTAATAATCTACTGGGATTTATTTATCATCCACATCCGTGTTTCTTCAAAATGTATTTCAAAACATTTTTACTATTTACAAGAATATGGGTTAAAGTCATTTATACCCTTTTTTGACTTTTTATAATAGATTTATAAATAAATCTTTCCGTCATTTTCCAAACAAGGTCCTTTTTAACCTTTTGACAAAATTAAGGTAAGAATGTCTTTTTTTAACTTATACGGCGGGTGCGGTTATTCTCCGTTGTTATTAGACCTTTGAAGCTTCCTTCAAAATCTTATAAAGATATTTTCAATATAAAGGTTTTCTCTATAATTATGCGACTTTTAAATGATTTCAAAAAAAGATATATTTCTCTCAAATAGTATTGATTTCATCTATGTCAACATCCTTTGATAAATTTTAAACTTGTTTCAAGTTGATTTATTATGATACAAATCATCCATATTGTATTTAAGGTTTTGTGATATTTTTGACTACGGATGAGTGATTTTTATGCCAATAATGGTTTATGATTAATGTTTTGACATTTTGTATGTTAGTTTTAATACGAATGTTTATGTTATATTTCATCCTCTTCTTAAGATGAATGTGTTGGACTAGTATGTTCCGGGTTGGGGAACGGTAAAAGTAAGCCCTCTAGGTTGGTGTCCGGTTATTAGAGGAACTCCGGGTTGGTGTCCGGTTATTAGAGGCACTCCGGGTTGGTGTCCGGTTATTAGAGGCACTCCGGGTTGGGTTCCGGTTATAGTTAGCCCCTAGGCCTTAGCACGAGGCCTTGATAAAGAAATTAAATTTCAGAATTATGCATTCCATCATTATGAAAGTGGTTAGTGATATTCCATGTGATTATTCGATTAGTAGAATATCCATGTGAATAAGTAAATGGCATTATTTCATTTTATTTCTGCCATATTATGCTGAAGTTCAAGTTTCAAAGGCTTTTGTTTTAGTTTTATACATTGCCTTAAATGTTTATGGTTATTTTTTGAATGTTTCCGATGTATTGCTTACCCTTATTGAGCATTTGAGCTCACCCCTTTCTATGTTTTATTTTTCCCAGGATTCCAAGAAGTGTAATGTGATTGATATGCAGGGTTAAGACAAGGGAATAATGGCATTCATAAAAAATTATTTATGTTGTTTTGTATGTTATGAAGTGTAATGTTACATTCATGTATGTAATCTATTTTCCAAGACTGCTAAACTGATCGGTTCTTCGGGACTTGGTTCCTTGTAAACATGCCAATGTATTAAAATAATGCACCAAATCTAGGTCACTGGGGTCGGGGCGTTACAGTTGGTATCATAGGAAGTTTAGCAATAACCTTAGAAACTAGATTTAGATAAACTCTGATTAGAGCACATATCCCTAAGATAGACTTTGAGGATTAGTATATAAGAACTTCCTAGAATTTTGGTATTGTAGAAATTTTCTGAGTTTTCCGAGAAATACATCCCTATCTGGATATGAGCAGGTAGAGGCGGCTCTGGCACAGATGTACCTAGGGGTAAAACCCAAAAAACACTGCTTTGAGCTAGACACGAATGGGAACTGGTGCATGACAACGGGCCTTGTTTTACTCTTGGTTACGACACTCCCGGGGGATATGCTTAGGATAACTCTCATTTTCTTTACAAATAATTATGAAGGGTTTATGAGTATATACTTCCTCAAAGAAAACATTTTCATGATTATGGATTATATTCATAAATAGTTCAATTTATGTTAAGTGTTTATTTGTATGAAATTATATATTTTGATTCATAAACTGATCTAGTTTATGACATTGTTTAGAAATGGAACCCAATAGAAGGAATGATAACTCCAACAATACGCATGATCCAAAGAGTAAGGAGGATCATATCTTTCATGGTATTAATCCAGGATTTAGAAGGGAAATAGTCTCCCACGTATTATCATCATATGAAGAAATAGTATCATGTGTGGAAAAGATAACTAAAGAGTTTACTGAGTCCTATGGCTTTGAAGGGAAGCAAGAGAAGAAAAGGATGGAATAGAGAATGATGGATAAAGGGAATAGGAAAAAGAAGAATTTCCCCATATGTGATAAATGTGGGAAGAAACACCCTGTAACTTGCCTGAAAGGAATGAGAGTTTGTTATAAGTGTGGATAAAAAGGGCACAAAGTACGTGACTGCAAGGGTAAGAAAATGGTTTCAAATGTACAATGCTTCATTTGCAAGGAGTTTGGACACTACGCGAACGTATGTCCCAGTCATCAGACTATGCCGCAAATGATGCTATTGGATAATAATCAAGTTATGATACTACCACATATGAAGAGGAATGAGTAGAGTTCTTATGTTGATTATTTCATTTGAGTGTTGTATCAATAATGTACTTGTTATAATAATTATGGAGTATAGAAGGATTGTACTGCAGTACTATTTCATTAAGGACTTGAGATTGTGTGAAACAATGAAAAGTCACTCAATAGCAGGATAAATTTTTGGAAAATATATGGTTGAGAGGATGATAAACCATAATATAGTTCTGATACCGAGGTAGTGATTTTGGAATAATATATGATTAATTTGGATAAATTATATTGGATATTATTGACTACCTTGAAACTGATTAATGATTTATATATTCCATCATTGTTGGGGTTTACAACATTTTTGTATTGAAGGAGTATATCTATTATTCTTTAAGGAATAAGGGATCATGAATGTAATCAATAAGTTTTAGTGGTAATTAAAGATGTTGCAGTGTTTTAAAAGAATACAAGATGAAGGTGTTCAAATGTTGTTACGCGGTGAAAAGGATCTTCATTGTGTTTACCTTCCTTATAAATTTTAGACTGAAGTATTTTCGATAGTTCTAGTTTGGATTATTTTGGATTACCATAAAAGGACAACTGGGAGGTTGGGCGGCAACCCGTTGCGTCTGGCAAGGCCGTGAGACTTGAACCCACAACTGAAGGGCGACAAGGGTGTATCACCTACCACTGACCCACGTGATGTCCTGGATTGAATAATGTGGTTTTTTTAATGGTTCTGTTAGATGAATTATAAAATTCATTTTTTTGAACCCTATACGAATAGGATAAATAGAATATTATTTTTGAGTTCTATTATCTTTTAGAGTGAAAGATGAGTTTGTGGTAGAATATAGTTAAAGGATGAGACTCTACTTTTCAAGTATATATTTTTCTTCTTCTCTTATTCAATGAAGAAATTAATTCTTATACTTTAGTGAAGGGATATTAAAAAAAATGTGTTTCCCTAATACCATATGTTTTGTTGAACCGATGGTATTTTAAATCATCATAGATTGATGAAATTTAAGGCCCACAATTTACACTCGTTTGTGATTGATGACCTCAATCACTACCTATAAATATTTAAATTTTCCTCCAATTATATGTCTCTAATTTCCACTAATGTTCTCCTAATCGAGATCATAATTTGGTGGTGACCCTTTCATTTCCCTTTTCCTCATATTAAGACTACATTTTATTAACCCAATTTCCGATGTAGGTTTTCCCACAAGGATATTTTCTATTTTCAACATTTTATTTTCGAAGAATAGTTTCAAATTGCGAGGACGCAATTTATTGAAGGAGGGGAGAATGTAACACCCCAAGATTTCATAGTGCGTTATTTCTTTAAAATAATTCAATAACTTGCACTACACGCAACACTGAGTTCAAGTGCACCATGATTTACCAAACTAGCCGTTCAAAAGAGGTTATGAATAATATTAACTGAATTTTGAACATTGTATAATCCTTATAATTTTAGAATCCATATTATGAGTTTCTTAGACATAATGTAAGAATAAATTCATTTTTGCACTTTTACAAACTTTTAATAGTGAACCCTTTTTAAATAAAATATTTTAAACTTTTATATATTAAATTTGAATAAATAAATTTACTTTTTAGAATGCGGAAATCAAAAATTTACAATGAAACATCCCAAGCTTTCACGGTATGTTTCCCTTTGAATAATGAAATGGCGTGCATTTTACGCAACTTCGAGATTCTAACACACCACAACCAATCAAACTAGTCGTTATGAATAGTAATACCTACTTTTTGAAATTTTATAAATTTTATCTTTTTAAATGGAATTAATTTTTGGATTCATAATATCTAAATTAGCTTAGGTTGAAATTTTGGTACTTTTCGGATAACTTTCATATTTTTGATCAATAGTGAAAATTACTAAATTTTAATTAAAAACAACGTTTTTAATCGAAATAATTAATAGTGATAAATTATGAATTTGAGTGGTTTTAAATTATATTTAGAATATATTTTTACCATTTAATACAATGTTGTTCATTGGACATAATTTCACAATTAAACTGAACATAAACAAGTATCAATCTTTTGATAGTTATTATATCTTAAAAACACGCTTTTTGTTTTCACAGTCGGAATTAATTTTAAATTAATTTCTGCCACTTCTGTGTTTTGAATTTGGAAAAATGGATTCCATATTTGGAATCAGGATGTTCAAATTGTGAAAATAGGTAACTTTTATTTTTATACATTTTGAATAATTACTTCGGTAAATATTTTATTTACCATGGTTAAAGGGTAAATCTGGTAAATAAAGGTTAAAAAATAATATTATAATAATAAACAATTACCCTAAAACGTGTCCTAACCTTATTGGTTTATACATGTCCGACCATTAGCATATTTGGGTCGATTTTAGGACCCCATGGTGCCACTTGTAAGTGATAGGGACACTTTATTTTAATTAAGTTAAAATGAATACAAAAATGACACAAGCATATATCTTTTAGAAAAACAATTTTTACATAGGGTTATATATGTTGTATTTTCGACTATAATTATTAATTAGAAAGATAAGAAGATTTCCTTCATAATGGTATTTTATTTATAATTTTGAGACATTAAATAATGTAATTTATTTATGACACAATCGTGATGCAGTAATTACCATAATAGTGAAAAATTAAAATGATTGATATTGTAGATACCCAAATAAATATAATTTGAGACTTTTTATGAATTACACTAATTTTATAGGTTAATATGACATGTTAGGAATGGTTTAATTAAAAGTTTTTGAAGTAATCATTCTGTTATGATTTTTACAAAAATCAATTATTGAATAGTGTCAAAATTGACATAAAAGAGTTTTTAAAACAAATATTATATTATTAATTGATATTAAATTCCTAAAAATCTACGGTTCGGCCAAGAGACTTATATCATGATAGTTGTATCATTAATGGACCACTTGGGGGTCTAATGGATGTATATAGTATGTTTATTAACTATATAATATAAAAATACAAAGTGACATGGTAATTGTTAAACTAATTAACTACGAGTTAAAACTAAAAGATAAGGTTAATATAGTGAACCAAACCTGTAAAAACCCTATTGGTTGAGTGTTTTTCGACCCATACTCATCTTAAAATTTAAATAATACACTTTGGATCCATTTTAAACCTAATATGAATTTATTATAAATTAATACTTTCAGTTTTTCCTAAAGAGCCCCTCCTCCCCCTTATAAAAGGACCCAACTTCTAACCAATTCTTCACACATTCAAAGCCTTTTGGCTCGGCCAAAATCTACCAAAATACTCTCTCAACTTCCATAACTTCATCCTAGAGGCCTTCCTTTAGTCATAAATCCAACCTAAGATCCCTTTTGATCAAATCAAAAGGAAGAACCCGAAGAAGAGGTAATGATTTCACCACCCTTTTCCAAGTTCCTTTCTTCTTCCACTTCTTCCTTCTTTGTTATTACCATTCTAAAATAATAACTCCAGTATCTTATATATACTGTGATGTTATTATAAATATGGTACAACCATATTCAGTATTCTATCCATCCCTTGAATAACATGTCACCATACGTGCGTACGTACGGCTTACCATCTCCACATCGTGGTGTAATTGATATTCAATAAATTATTATTTGGATGGGTATAATAATGATGAGTAACTCATGTAAATAATAAATATATCATGATAATGATTATTTATATATGATATACCATCCAATTTTATATTATTTTAATATCAAAAGAATGATATTGTCGCTCTTGCGTATGTACGGACTACCGTCTCCACGAACGCGATGGGATTCATTCTCCATCGTATCCTTTCAAATATAATTCTCATTTGATGATTAATAATAGTATCTAAGGACTTGATATCATTCTGGATATGATTAATATACAACATATCCATGAAAAACATATCTTACGTAACAAAACATATAAAATAAAACAAGTAAGTTAACACCCGAAACAACGATAATACTAAGATATTATTAACAAATCAATGTTAAAAGATCATATATGATATCATATTAATGTATATGATTCTTGTATAATTTAATAACAATTATTTCACCATTATTCAGGAGGTTAACCTACCCCCAACCAAGGAAAAGTACAAGGTAAGGGGTTTTCATCTCACTCCTTATTCCCGTGAGATTCATGCCATATTGCCACTATTACCTTTTGTGTGGTGTATGTACTGCCCATAATTGTATTCTTTGTGTAATACACTTTAATTTATGTGTATTTACATATTAATTTTATGATATCTCTTTCATGGGTTGTATGTTTCCTAAGTTACCAAATTGGTAAGGGTGTATTTCGCAATCTATTCATTATCCGAGGTTGTTTATATGTAATAATCTACTGGGATTTCTTTATCATCCACATCCATGTTTCTTAAAAATGTATTTCAAAACATTTTTACTATTTAAAATAATATGGGTTAAAGTCATTTATACCCTTTTTTGACTTTTCATAATAGGTTTATAAAGGAATCTTTCCGTCATTTTCCAAACAAGGTCCTTTTTAACCTTTTGACAAAATTAAGGTAAAAATGTCTTTTTTTAACTTATACGGCAGGTGCGGTTATTCTCTGCCGTTATTACACCTTTTAAGCTTCCTTCACAAGATTATAAAGATATTTTCAAAATAAATATTTTCTCTATAATTATGCGACTTTTAAATGATTTCAAATAAAGAGATATTTCTCTCAAATAGTATTGATTTCATCTATGTCAACATCCTTTGATAAATTTTAAACTTGTTTCAAGTTGATTTATTATGATACAAATCATCCATATTGTATTTAAGGTTTTGTGATATTTTTGACTATGGATGAGTTATTTTTATGCCAATAATGGTTTATGATTAATGTTTTGACATTTTGTATGTTAGTTTTATTACGAATGTTTATGTTATATTTCATCCTCTTCTTAAGATGAATGTATTGGACTAGTATGTTCCGGGTTGGGGAGCGGTAAAAGTAAGCCATCCGGGTTGGTGTCCAGTTATTAGAGGCACTCCGGGTTGGTGTCCGGTTATTAGAGGCACTCCGGGTTGGTGTCCGGTTATTAGAGGCACTCCGGGTTGGGTTCCAGTTATAGTTATCCCCTAGGCCTTAGCACGAGGCCTTGATAAAGAAATTAAAGTTCAGAATTATGCATTCCATCATTATGAAAGTGGTTGGTGATATTGCATGTGATTATTCGATTAGTAGAATATCCATCTGAATAGGTAAATGGCATTGTTTCATTTTATTTCTGCCATATTATGCTGAAGTTCAAGTTTAAAAGGATTTTGTTTTAGTTTTATACATTGCCTTAAATGTTTATGCTTATTTTTGAATGTTTCCGCTGTATTGTTTACCCTTACTGAGCATTTGAGCTCACCCCTTTCTATGTTTTATTTTTTCCTAGATTCCAAGAAGTGTAATGTGATTGATATGCAGGGTTAAGACAAGGGAATAATGGCATTCATAAAGAATTATTTATGTTGTTTTGTCTATTATGAAGTGTAATGTAACATTCATGTATGTAATCTATTTTCCAAGACTGCTAAACTGATCGGTTCTTCGGGACTTGGTTCCTTGTAATCATGCCAATGTATTAAAATAATGCACCGACTCTGGGTCACTGGGGTCGGGGCATTACATGGATCTTGGTCGCCCTTGCCCTAGTTCGGGGATCCTCTACAGAAGCTTCGCAAAGGACTCGAAAGGAGGGGTTTCGCAGGCGGTGGTGCTCCCTGTATGGTATAGTTTTTCCCTCGCTGATTTCCTGTTTGATTTTGTGGTTCTGCACAAGACCTCTTCAGAAATTTTTTTTAATCTCCCTTCCATCTCATATTTTGGCGAGATGATGTTTGAATGTGTTGATGTCTTAGTTGTTTGCGATTTGCGAAGGCACTATGATGCCATTTATTCTCAACCATTTTTTGTGACTTTTGGTCCCTACTATGAGGCGATGAATATGGTGGTAGCGATGACATGGATGGCTCTGTTTGTGATCTTCGTGGAGGGTTTATGGTTATGTGTGATGTTTTTGGTTTTGTGGACGGATGAACATTTGATCTGAAGCTTCAGGTTATGGTTGAGTTTATCAGCGGCGTTGCTGTGTGTGTTGGTTCTAGTGTTGGTCTTTCCGGCCCGGTGGTCAGTCTTGCTGTTCGTCTTGCCGGAGTGATGTTACGGCAGTGATGATTGATGGATGGGTGCACAGCTCAAGGCGAGTGTACGTCACAGCTGGCATATGACAGGTTGTTTGATTTTGAATTTCGTAATGATTTTGGAATGCAATGATGTTTTGAATTTTGGTCGCGGTTCCGCCCTCCTCATGATTTGTAATGGGTACTGGACACCCATAAACCAGTTTTCAGAAAATGAAAAAAATTATTGCAGGCAAGTTTTATGGTTAAAAACATTGTTTTTCTAAAAACAATTCTACCACCTTTTGATAGAGAACTCATTTTAAATATAGTTTTTGAAATTTATATAAGTTCTATTTGGAAAAAAATAAAATTATTTTTTTGTAATTAGGACATCAAAATTTACTTTGGTTGAATTTTTGGTATTTTTCTGAAAAGTTTCATTTTTGATGAATAATGAAAAATACAGCATTATAGTTAAAAACTAATTTTTCATTTAAAGAATTATTATATTATAAACTGATTTTTAAAGTCTTAATTGATAAATAACACATGTATTAATCCAATGTAGGTCATTAGAAAAAAAATTATATTGATATAATATATAAAAACTTTTTGAAATTTTGAAGGTCTCTTTTACCTGTGTTCTCACCACATATGTGAGATTAGCGTCACACTTAATTTAGTCACTTATGTGAATTGAATTTTCAAAACTAGACATATATGGTTGTAATAAATATGAAAAATTTGATATTATAGGGTCAAATTAATTTTTTTTAAAAATTAACCTTTATATTTTATTTACCACAATTAAGGGTAAATAGGGTAATTAAAGGTAAAATTGATATTATAATGTTATAAAATTACACTAAAACTTGTCCTAATTTCGTTTTATGAGTGTGTGTAGACAAAAACCAACCATAGGCTGAAATTATTACTCTTTAAGCCACTTGGGTAAGAGTATGACATTTATTATATTTTATATAATGATAAGTTAAAAATGTCAAACTCATATTTTTAATAAGTAAATAATTTTTAATATTTGGTTATATAGAAGATAAATTCAACTATAAATAGTAATTTGGAATATAAAATGTTTATATACATCATGATAATTTATTTATAATTTTTAGACATTAAATAATTAAATTTAATTATGACATAATGATGATGCAGTAATAGATTTATTAAAAGAAGAATCAAATAAATGATATTAATAATATTAAAATAAATATAATTTGAAATATTTTATTTCATACAATAATTTTATAGTATAATTTTACATTCTATAGATTTTTTAAAGTAGTTTTTTAAATGTAATCAAATTTTAATGATTTTTTAAAAATTCAAGTAATGAATAGTGTCAAAATTGACCTAATTCATATGTAAAAATAAAAAATATTTTATTAAATGTTATAAATTTTCTAAAAAATCTAGTGTTTGGTCAAATAGTTTTTTTAAGTTTCTAAATTTCATTAATTACACATTAATTGGCCGTTTGTCATGTTATGGTAATTATTTTAACTCTCAAAGTGTAAATTACTTGATAAAATGGTAAGAGTTAAAATGGGTAAAAACAAAAAGATAAGGATTATAAAAATATTTAAACTTGTATAATTTTGATTTTATGATTATATTTCAACTTATATTAATCATATGTTATAACTAAATCAATTTTTACCCATTAGGAATAGAAAATTAATTTATATTAATTTAATACTTTTTATAATTCCAAGAGTGCCCCTCCCCTCTCCTATAAAAAGCCACTCTTCTTCTCTATTAATTACAATTAAAATATCTTTAGGTTCATAAAATAGCTGGAAAAACCTATTCCTATAATTCCTCCCCACATTACTTAGACCTTATTTTAATAATAACACCATACTTAGAGGTGTTTAGGTGTTAAAAAAGGTGATCAACCGAAGGAAAGGTATTGTTTTTACTTATGTGTTTCTATTTTATTTATTCTTCCACTTCCTTCAAATATTACTCATCCTTGATTAAATACTAAATCCAGAATTATAAATTTAATCAGATGTTATTATGTTAATATAATTACCTAAAACCATCTACACTTTCATAAAAGGGGAAATGAACTTTTCTTTCGTGTGTACTTCGGACTACCACCTCGCGAACCGATATAGTTATTTTTTCATCATTTTATTTCAATAATGGTTATAATGATGGATTTAATATTGATATATAATATTCATGATATATTTATCATTGTGATATAATAATAGATCATTTATGTTCTTACCATCCATGCACACAAAAATGATAACGTCGTTCGTGCGTACGTGTCAACTATCACCTCCATGAAAAGATGTGATCCATTTTTATTCACTAAATCACATGTATGATATATATAAGTTTATTTAAATTAATAATATTATATTAATTATGTTATGATCATTATATAAAGATAAAATAATACTTACATTCTTTACATAACAATCAATTAAAAATGGAAAATGTTACTCATGCATACGTACGGCCTGCCCTCTCTATGATTATAACGTGATTAATTTTTCCTAACCATAATTAAAGGTTTTATTTAAAAGTATAATTCATGCATAGAAATGATGATAATGTAATTAATGTTATACTATAGATTATTTACTTATGAACACATGGAATATTTACATCTTACAAAGTTCATTTTCGACTCAAGTATCGAATATCAACAAAATGTCCGACATGAACATAAATAATTATGTAATTGTTATAACATATTAATAAGTTATATAAAATTTATAATAAAAATGAAAAAGGTTTTGAAGCAATTATAAATTAACCTAAGTTAATTATACATGAATATAATGAACATACGTGGCGAATTAGACTCAAGGTAAGGGACTTTGTCTTGATCTCCTTTCATTGAGGCATATTTTGATGTTATACACCACCTTCATTTTATACAGTGTATAATCAACCCATTTTCACTTTTAATTTCATTAAAAGGTTTGAAATGTAATATTTCTATGTGATGAGTTTTACTTTCTTTACAAAATTACAAAAAGAATTTTTGTTTTAATGTATATGGAAACAATGACTTTTCTTCTACTGTAACCGTTATTTGATGTTTGGATTCCTCTATAAGCCTTAATGTTTACAAAGGAAAAGAAATCAAATATTCCCTTTTTGGGTATTTTGGTATTGAAAATGTTTTTTAAAATTTATTTACTTTTTAAATATCTTGAAATGATTTCTTGTGATTTTAAATTAAATTTTATGAGTGAAATGTTGATAATTGAAATATTTTTATATGTTATGATTGCATAATGGTAATTAGAAATTTGACGGGTGGTTATGTGATAAACCAAAGACTGGTGGTTTAGTACTAAAACAAGGATAGGTGGTTACATTATAACCTTCAATGCATTGGGTATGCAAGTCGGTCATATGGATATTCCATTTTTAAGAGTGACATGTGTAGAAGTATATTGCATGGTTATTCCATTTAAGTTTGATTATGTCTGAAGTTACCTTTATATGTTATATATGCTTTATATGGGTTTTATAGAAATATATTGATTAAATAAAAGGAAATAAATTAATTTATACTCAAAGTAAATTATTTACTACTTCTTAAGGGTGAAATGTATTACTCTATGATAAAGTATTCATGGGTTTACAGGTTTTTTTAAGACTAACAGTTTTCCTTCTTGTGCATCCCTTACTATTATTTTTATGCTAATACCAAGTTTTGAGATGTTTTTGATATAATTTAAAGGAGAATAGATTCGAGGATGGGATCAAGGAAATTTTATGATGATTAAACAAGAAACAAAACCATGTTTCTTTTTAAAAAAAATTATGAAAAAAATGGATAGTGAGTATAAGTTTCTATTTTTAATATTTGAGTTTTTAAGTATGAGTTATGACCTTATTCTCTAAATTTTTAAAATTGAAAATATCTGCAATGTGAAATAAAGGAAATTTATTTACTTATATCATGAATATGTAATGTATAAGGTTAGGTACTTATATCTATATTACTTCCATATGAAGCAGGACTCCCCTTCGGTGGTGATTTTGGTGATTTTCCCTGACCTTCCCCTTCAATTTCTAAATCATTTTATTATTAGGATGTTGGAGAACCACGTAGGTAGGTTCCTGTGCTTTGATAGCAGAACCAATGTTTTGTTACATCTTATTAATCCTGGAGTGTTTGTCAAATTAGATGTTTCAAGAAAGCCTTTGGATTTTGTTTGGATTATAGTAATAAAGGAATTTTGTTGTAGGCATCAGGTGATGTGTTAATCTTGGGGGGAATTTTGTTCTGTTTTCAAGAAATTATTCTATTTCTTGGTGGAATGTATACATGTTTCTAGACATCATGATTTGTATAAGGGTGAGGGTATAGGTGGAACCAAGGTTTCTATAACCATTTGTGCGGATGGGCCCCCTGGTTAGGGACAAGTGGGTGTGCAGATTGAGGCAAAGGTAGTTCATGGTGAATCACAGGAAGGGATGAGTTTTTCACAGAAGATGGATACGGATTTGGGATTCAAGGGTAAGTTCCATGGTAGTAAATATGTTTCTGGTAAGGATTCACGTCTTAAGGAACCCTCTTAAGGATGTGTTATCTCTAAGAGAGGTATTCAATCAGAGGTCATCCTTTTGGATTAATAGGATGTAGGGATGGAAGGCTCTGGGTTGACTGCTAATACTTCTTCAGTCCTACTAATTAAGGATAACCACTCAAATAAGTAGGCTCTATCAGCACTCCCTGAACATAAAGTTGCTGACATTTTTCATAAATTGAATCTTTCCCTTGGAGGAAGGTGTGTAACTAAGTCTGTGAGCCAAAGGATTGAAACTTTAGAGACCCTTAATGAGGTTGAAATAGGAGTGGTTAATGCAAAGGAAGATATTGAGAAGACGCATGATGTAGGTGAAAAACATTCAAGGGAATTTGTACAAGGTGAAGACATTTTGGGCTGGGAGAAGGCAACAAGTGGGGTGATACTGGAAAGAACCAGTCCAAATGTTAGATTTTGGAATCACTTTGAGTGTATTGTGGTTGATAAACTGAGATAGGATTTAGAGGGGGTATGTCTTGGGATTCTGCAATTGGGGAGGTATTTTTGGCTTGTTTAGTTATATAGCAGACCTCTTCAAACCACCTTGCTGGAATCCAGACAGTTGAGGTGAATGAGGTTCATGTTGAACATGTTGATGGTGAGGCCACACTTATGGGGTGAGGTTTCGTGCATCTAGATTCAGAACCACAGGATGGTGGCCTCAACTCTGGAATTCAACATGATAATGATCACAAAGTGATTGATGATCTATTTCATGAGTTGGAAGGTGATCTAGTCGGGCCCTTAACGGATGGGAAGAAGGGAATCCATAAAGAGAGTAAGGATTACCCCTTTTTGCCTCTTCCTATGGAGACACAGTCAGCGAAGAAGTTGAAATACAAGTAGATGGACAACCAGTTTAAGTCAGGTGATGCACTTGAGAAATACTTGGAACTCCTAATGAGCTTGGAGGAAGAAGTGGTTGAACAGTTTTTTCTGTCAATGTTACTAAATAAGAAGTCATTAAAATGATGGGGAGATCATTAAGGGTGATTCTTAATTAGGATCAATATGACTTAATCGACAAGAATGACCTTATCTTAGTGGAGGGATTCAATAATGGTAATATCATCCTTGAGGGGTATATCCAATCTTGGGACAAATTAGACTTATGGTTAGAAGATATTCTTATGGATGAACTAGATACTTAGGTAAATGACATGACTTGGAAATTATTTAGTCAAATTAATTCTGGTAGGCTTAAATTATTCTTTAATGACTCTATGATTTCCTTATTTGGTTGAACTCATGGTTTCTCACTTTTTCCTTAAAAGTGTTTGAAAAATAAAATTTTAATTTTCAGTCAGTCATTATAACTGAAAAACTTTATCATGGACGTTTCATTATTTGTCCACTCATTTTCCTTACTGTCAAGATCTATATTTGTAAACTTTCTACATCGGTATCACTTCTCATATTTTATAATACATTCTCCATGATTCTTCTTAAAACAGTTATCACGAGATGATAACTTTATTTTCATATATCTATATTTATTTAATGGATAATTTCCCATTTCATTCCATCCATAACTTTTCTTACTCCTATCTTCTTGAGGAACATAAGTGTTGGAAAACTCTATCTCAACTTTCCCAGTCCAGTGATCAAATTTCTCATAGCTTTTAAATTCTCAAACATCCAAAGATCTTCATAAACTATTTTTAAATACTAATTCAAATATATTAATTTTATTATCAACAACTGGAACAAAATATGGTACGTACCTAGTCAATCTTGTAAAATTGGCTTCATACGTGTCAATAAAATCATCATCTTTTTGCCTAAATTCTAGGATTTATTTTCTAATTTTAAGTCGAAAAAATTTAGATAAATATTTATCATGGAAAATATACTTAAATATTTCTCATTACATGGAATCAAGATCATCTTTCTCTGTGGTAATCTTAACCAGAGACCACCATCGATCAGCTTCACATTCAAAATGATAAATAGAAAGAGTTTCCTTTAGATGTTCTGAAAATCTCATGACATTAAATACCTTTTCCATGGAATTGATCCATCCTTTGGTTATAAATGTGTCTAAGGTTCCACCAAAAGTATAATGGTGTTGTATCCTAAAATGCTCAACTATTAACATGTTTCTCTATGGAAAATCTAGTTGCTCTCTAACATGGATGACACCACCATTTATATCCATAGTCAACTAGTCCATCACTGAAAATATTTCTCAGTTCTAATTCCAACCTTTCTAAGATGCTAATTTGGAAGGATATATTCCTCTTGGTGCCCTCCTACTATAGCTTCCATATTCAACTATGTAAAACCTTTCTGAAAAGGAATAGTTTAGATAAATCAACATGTTAATCTTTAAATTCTATATATTTTCGACTTACCTATAAGGTAAAATCTTTCAATGGTATGTCACTAACATTATCCTAAACTCAAAAATTAACTAAACCTTCCCTTTGATACCAACTATAAGGAAAAAACCTTAAACATTATATAATCTTGTTTTTAAATTCAATAATTCATTTCCTTACATTTGAGGATCTTTTAGGTTTACTAATTTATAGAATTAGGTCATAAATCAAACATTAAAAACTATATAATACAAAGTGGACACTTCTGATCAGTATCCCTTTTTCCCATTATATAAAATATTAAAAATAAAAAATGATTTCTTTTCATAAAAAATCTTCATGACTTTCAACTTAACTTCTTAATTTCAATTACACATCATTAATTTCCTTGAAAATATTTTAGAAATATGGGATGAGTATATAAAGCTTAGTAAGGGACATAAAAAAACTGTAAGTCCAGTGAAAAATATGAAATCTCACAAAAAATATTTTCTTAAAATAATACCTTATTACCCCAAAATGTGGTCATATTTCTTTTAAAAAAGACCATCACCTTGCCTTTTTGAAATAAAATTATTTCCATGAAAACTTAATAGAAAGTAAAAAAATCATACTGGTAACTTGGTACATCGTAATCATATAACCCTTATATAACCCTTGAAAATTGGAATAACATTACGGTCGACTTCCAATATAATTTCCCATAGAACTTACTCATTACCCAATGCATTGGAGGGATATCAGGGTTCACTCATCATATAATTATACCATGATCACCTGCGATCTATAATGGGGCTCAAACCATTATATAAATAATCTCAAAGGAACATATCATGAATACAACATTTTTAGATTTCAAATTTTCATCATAAAACCATTGAAAAACTCTTTTAAGTCCATATGAAAAATTCTTTCAGATGTCAAAATACGATTTTCTTTTAAAACCCCATTTTCAATACCAAAATACCTAGAAAAATGAAAAGATAATTTTTCTTTGAAGAAAAATTGAAATATTTTAACATAATCCAAAAATCAAATAATGGTTATGGTGGTGTTAAAATTCATTGGTGTCGTATATGTTAAAATAGAGCATTCATTTTGTTGTTCGTAAAGAAATTCAAACATTCTACAAAGAGATTCCGTTTTTGAAAAACATTGAAAGAAAGACAAAATTTTCATTTATAAAACTCTCATGTCCATATAATTAAATTCATAAAATTATTTTGAGAACATTTACATGGAATAAAAATCAATTTATAAGGAAAACATTAAAAGATGATTTTTTAAAGAAAAGTCCCTTACAACTTCGGGAATGTTTTAATTGTAAGTCCCATGAAATAATAACATTAAAAAACTTTAAACATTATGAAAATATATAAATTAATTTTATAAAATTTAAAAAGTGGTTTTATATTCACCTCATAAAATTATATAGATTCATAACATCAAAATAAACCTCAATGAAAGGAAATTGGCATGAAGTCCCTTACCATGACTCTGACTCATCACATGTGTTCTTTATCTTCTTGAATAAAAACCTTTTGTTAATTATTTACCTTCTTAATAATATTTTTCAATTTATTATTCATTATATTTTATCTCTTACCATGTTATACACAATTATCTAATCATTTATGTTTACTTCATATGTTTTGACCAAATTCAGCTTATATTTCAAAAATAACTTTGGTAGGTTAACTATGGTCAAAGAGTTCATTATTTAAAAATATATAAAATAAAAAACATGACATAGTTATCATATTAATAAATAAATTATACTTTTAAACCCAATCATGAAATATAGTTATGTGAAATGAACTATGTTTCAATCACGGAGATGGTAGACCGTACGTACGCAAGAGTAATGTTTGCATTTTTCAATGATCATTACCAAAAGAAAGTATGAAATATTTTATCTTTATAGAGTGGTAATAATATCATAAATACCATATAATTTCTTTAAATATACCAATATATATCTTACATGTGTTTTGTTGATGAAAAAATAATAACATCACTTCATAGAGGTGCAAGTCCACGCGTATGTATAAATGACTTTATCATTTTTCAATTAGTGGAAAGGTAAGAAATAAAATGATATATTATATTTATATAATGATAAGTATTTCATTAATATCATAATTTTTTCATATATATCACATATATTCATTGTCTTTATCCATATTACTTTCCATGTAAACTGTTATTGAAAAACTAACCACATCGCTTCACGAGACGGTAGTCCGCCATACACATGAGCGATGTCATCATATCCCCCACAGAATAAAAATTAAGAAGGTATATGTGATATCATAACTATATAAGTTTAATTAGGAACCATATATCATATATATATACTTCAAATTCATTATTATAACAATATTTTAGAGGAAATTATGAAAAATGAATGACATTGGTTTGCGAGAAGGTAGTCTGCCCTACACACGAATGATGATTTCATTTCCCATACGGTGAAAGAGAAGATGGATTTAGGTTATGAAATTAATATAATAATATATAATTATACTGTAGATACTTTTTTATTATATTATAATAATTTATGAACAATTTAATGAGTTGGAAGAATAAATAAAATAAATGTGCTTGATAAAGCATAATACTTATTCTTCAGACAATATCCGTAGGTTAGCACCAAAATCCTTCATAAGATGGATTTATGATCAAAAAAAGAGATACAGTTCATAGTCAGGGTAGTAAATAAGATATTTGGGTAGGTATTGGATAATCCAAACTAATTTCAAGGTATAAAGAGGACAAGATAGGGGTAGCCTTTTATAAGTGAGGTAAGTGACACAATTGTAATTTTTGAAAAGAAAAAGATGTAACCACGTTTTTCACATGAAAAAGGGATAAAAATTGAGCTATTAAAAACATTATATAAGATAATTTATTCCATAAAATAAATTTTATATATATTTTTAGGTCATTTTAACCCTTTTCCTTTTAGTTTAACCCCTCGTAAACCAGTTTTCTATTTAATCGTGGTAATGGTTTTTTTTACTATTTTCACTATTCATTATGAAAAAAAATTTGATTACCATATTAGGTAATATATATTACTCTAATTAAAAATATATACTAAATTTTATCAAATTTTATTTATAGAAGTAGAAAAATTTAATTTAATATTAAACATGAAAGATGCAATAAAAATGCGAGTTTTCAAGAACATTATTTTTCAAGCAAAAGATGATTTTATATTAACTCTAGGAATATTGATAATAATTATATTAATTTAAATTATTATTTATAAATATATAATCTAAAAATTTTACTTAAATTATTCATTTTCGGTGTTTATTTTAATTTATTAAAATGCAGAAATATTTTTCACATTAAAAAGCTTTAATAAAAAACATTTTCTAAAGCTAAAAATAAATATATACTAAAATTAAATATAAATATGACTAAAATGTAATTAAGTGGATTAAATATAATAATAAATATGTTACCTGAAATAATATTTAAAAAATAGTGGGATTTTAAATTATTTAATATATTTAAAACAAATCACATTTTTACAAAATCAATATTTTCCATTATTCGCCGAAAAATCAATATTTTCTGAAAAATAGAAAAAAATTAACCCTAAGTTAAATTTGATATGCTGATTTCAAAAAATAAATTAATATTTTAAAATTATAATTCTATAATATAGAAATTAAACTTTTAATAAAACCAATAATAAAAGAGATTAATTAAAATTATTTCTTTTTTGTTCTAAAAATGGCTTTATTTATCTATAATGAATATAACCATCTAATTCATAAATAATATTAAACAATAAAATAATTTATTTTATCATTACCTAGGTTATTACACTCATTTGACATTTAAAAATGGGTTTTTGTTTTCTTATTTTTAAAAAGGGCGTTTTCTCCAAATTGTTTCAATAGACATAACTATATCTTATATGTTTATCATAATTTGTATTAAGATTATTATAAAAGATGTAAATAAAATTTTATTTAATATATTATCTATATAGTAATTTATTAATATAATTATATTTTTTCTATTAATATATAGAAATTAGTGATCTAAATAAAAAATCCCATTAATCTGAATAGAACTACGTAATGGGGAGGATTAATTTTATATTTTTATTAAAGCACCAGAATGATAGTATTTTATTTTCTATGGATTAATATATAAGCACTCATGAAATAAAAAAAATCCTTTACTACATTCAGATAAAACATTTAACATAATCCACATTCTAAAAAAATGATATAGGGGACCCAATTAAGGAAATAAAAATTTAACTAACGCATATACAGATTTTTTTTTAAAATAAATACTATTTAAATATAATTAATAATAAAAAATAATAATATAATTAATTTAATTAACAAATAATAATTATTAATACTAGTAATTTTCTAATTCTATTATTTATTGGGTATACAATACACGGAAACAAACATACACCCACACCCACAGGCTGGAGGGACGGTTCATAGCCCCCCCCCCTCCATGGGATAACCAATCCATCCAACCATTACATGTTTTTTATTATTAGCCCATAACTTTAAGGAATTCATCCCATATACCCATATGAACTAACTTATGTTGGTTGTGTATTAACCCATAGGCATAGGAAGAAATAAACCAGTAGGCTCATCTACACCTTCCCATAATATTGGATGGGACCTTTTTTCCATCCAACCCCACTATCTAGTCATCCCAAACTGTGACAAGCCTCCATCATCAAGGTAGAGAATTATCCCTCATTTTCGCGGCTGAGGTGTTCATCCACCACATGATCCCCCTTCCCAATGGTATGCAATGACGTGGGTGATAACTTCACAAATAAGGCCTCTGGAAAGGCCCACAAGGAACGCTACCTGAAGTTATCATTGATGACATCAGTGAATTTTCTGGGCACTGCAGAATCATCCATTTAAGTTATGACCAACTCAGTTTTTAGTCTTAAATAGAAGGTAATCATTTCTTTTCAAGATCATGAAGTCATGTCCAATTAAAATAGTATATTAATGGACTAAATTAATATACTGAAACCAGAGTGATATGACCTTCACAAGTAATTTATAATTAATTTATAAGGAGATAAAAAATTATCTCAATATGTAATTATGTTTTCCTTGAGGATCCGGTGGAATTGATTTTGTCACGCCATCATTGTGCTTCCAAATTCAAGTGTAGAATCCCCAATAGTTGATCCACACATGCACCAGAATCTCTTGTCAATGCTATCAAATATCCAGGTTATGACACAGATGATCCTCACTACTTGCATAATTCATGGTTGATCATAGCAAATTTCTTATAGGATAGGGAAAACTCTTGGTGCTCTCTTTAAGACCAAAGATAGGAGGAAGAGATAGCTATTTATAGAACTCTTGAAATATATATATATATATATATATCTAGATATATCTATCTAGATATATCTATATATATATATCAATATATCTTTCTAGATATATCTCTCTAGATTTCTCTCTTAACCATTTTTCACACCCAATAGGTCACTTTAGGAAATTGATATATTTAGATATAATGACATATAATTAGATATTTATTATTCCAAGTTTAAGGTTGGAAAATTTCACACAATACCTTAACCATTTCTAATATTTTTAATTGACCCCATGTCCATTAATAATAATATTATTATTATTAATCACTTAACATTGGAAACACATTAAAAATATAAATAAATATCAATTATTTCTAATTAAACCATTAAAATCAGTCTGATTTCCCATGATAACATATATCAATACTTGAATTATTACTATTTAATTAAATAAATGTCACTACATTATTTATATAATAAATATTATATTCTCCAAGATTATAAAATAACATTTATTATTTATTATTTAACTCACTTTATACTTTCAAATAAATCACGATTAAATTATGGTGATCAAAAAAACCAGAATAAATATTATTTATTCTAACTTATTAAATTCATTACTTGATTTTAACTGAGATTTTGAATATAGTTAGTGTACGAACCTCTAGACAGCCTTCTCAGTTTCATTAGGCATAACAACCTAGAGTCCAAGGTTAGAATCTAGAAACACATCAAGGTAGTCATAGATAAAGATGTTAATGTTGCAATGACATCCAACCTCATATGAATTCATACCTTGTAATATAATACTTGTATCATCATATCTCTAATTCAGGAGGTTGCATATCGGTTCCATCAACCTATATACTTGATTTCTCTTTCTTTTAATTTCCAAAAATGAACTCACCCACCAAACACCATTGACATGGATTCATGCAGTAATCTCTATTTCATTTAAGGGATTAATATATCAACTTTAATTATAAGATATAAGGGATAAATCCTTTATCTCATTATCCATTAATGGAATGTCACATGTGACACACCCAATGTACCCTACCTAGTTGTGAATATATATCATCATGGTTTCCATTAATACATAAAAGTGTGAAAGTCATGATATCCATTAATTATAATATTAATATATAAGGATCAATACACTTGTTTGCATTTTAGAATATCCAATGACACATAGAAATGTATATTTCTTATTTTATGGGTATATTCTCATAACCTCATATATTGAATATTACCAAGGAAAAACAATATGGGAAGGTGTCTCGATGTATTCTAAGTGTCCTACCCCTAATAGACAATATCACCAATGTCATGTCGAACAATATCATCCATTAATGGAATAAGATTCAAGAATAATTTTATGGCACCACTAGGTTCTCATTATAGAGGGGAACTACTATAACCATTCAGTGTGACATATATTGTTATAACATTATCACATACAAATATAATGTAGAGGAAAAATAATAATTTTATAGGAAAACTTCATTAAAACATGTAATCATGTACTAAACAGGTTTGTTCTAGGGAACCAACTCCAACAAACTACCACTGTCACCAGACCCAACTGAAAACATCTTTCAGTCCACCATCTCTCATATAATAATAATTCCTCTACGAAGATAATTCCTTGGAAAATGGGTCTTTCATGTGTTCTTCAATGGATAATCTTCTCATCATAACTTCACGTCATTGATAAAAATCACTCAAGAGATGAAATTTCTGAAGTATGTGCTTTTTCTTTTATTGTGACCTTGGCACCTTAGAGAGATCCACCTATGCAGGCTTATCCTGATAAACTATAATAGGGTCTTCACTGCTATGTGCTATATAGAACTATTGGATAATGTTATGAATCCATAATTCTTTCATGGCTGCATTGAAAGCTACAATATACTCAAACTTCACTATAGAATCCACAAAAATTGGCTACTTTGAACTCTTCTAGCTCACAGCTACCCAGTTGAGACAAAAGATATATCCAGACAGTGACTTTAGATTATTTTGATCTGTTAAAAAGCTTGAATCTATATAAATCCTGATGACAAGAACTTTATCTCCTCTATACGCCAAGAACATATCCTTATTTTTTCTCAAATACTTAATAATAGTCTTGACAGTAGTATAATGTTGTTTTCCCAGATCTAGTTGACATTTGATTACCATTATCAAAGAATAGGCAACAACAATCCTCCCACATAAATGGCATATATGATAGATCCTTTCACTGAAGTGTGTGGGATATTATTTATTCTCTCTCTTTCCTCTTTTTTCTGAGAGATAATTTTATTTGAAATATGTAAACCATGTGACACTAGAACCAAGCCACTCTTTTATTATTCTATACTGAATCTATTCAGTATTTGGTCAATGTATATACTCTAACGTAGCCCAAGAAACCTCTTAGATCTATCACAAATGATCTTTATCCCTATAATGTAGGTTGTTTCACCCAACTACATCATGGAGAATCATTTTCTAAACCATTCCTTAACCTCTTGTATGTGTCTTATATCATTTCCAATTAGTAATATGTCATCAACAAATACTACTATGAAAACAAGCATACTCCCACTAAACCATTTGTAAACACATGTCTCAAATTTATTCTTAATGAAACTATATTACTTTAATGATTCATCAAATCAAATGTTCAAGGACCAGGATTATTTCTTTAATACATAGATGGATATTTGAAACTTGCATACCTTTTTGGAATTTTTTGTTGAAACAAACCCTTCAGGTTGTGTCATATACAAATCCTCTTAAAGGTTCCCATTAAGAAATTCAGTTTTGGTATCAATTTTACAAATATCATAGTCATGGTAAGATGATATGTAAAATAAAATTTTGATGTATTTCAACATTGAAAATGGGTAAAATGTTTCATCATATTCAAATCCTTGACATTATAAAAAACATTAATCCACTTGTCATGCTTTAAAGTTATTCAATTTACATTTAATTTCCAACTTTCTCTTGAACAACCATTTATACTCAATGAGTTTTACATAAATTAGAGGATCAATCAAAACCAAAACTTGGTTTTGATACATGGAATTCATCTCATAATTCATGGCTTCTTACCATCTTGAAAATTCTGATCTCTCTACTTCCTACATGTAGAAAATAGGATCATCACTATTATCCAATAACAAGTCACAATAAATAGTGACTAAAAATACATATCTCTTGGGTTCTCTTACCTCTATAGTGCTCTACAAATCACCTATGTTTTAGGAACATGATTTTCCATAGGGACTTGTGGAATCGGTTCATATACCAACTCTTTTGTATCATGAGAATCTACATCATCAAAGTCAATCTTGATCCCACTATCCTCCTTGAGGATATGTTCCTTCTCAAGAAAAAAAGGACTATCTTGAAATAGTTTCCTTATTTTATGAAGGTTTTTATAAATAATATCCCGTTATTTCCTTTTGATACCCTATAAAGATATACTCTATGCCTTGGGGTGTTAGTTTGTTTCTTGATATAGCCTAAAAAATGCATCACATCCTCATTCATGAACATATGACAAAACAAGTTTCTTTCCACTTCATAACTCGAAGGGAATACCATTTTCAACTTTATTTGTTACTAAATTTACTAAGTATAATTTTTTTTGTAGCTCGTATCCACAAAAGGATAATAGAATACTTGCGTGACTTATCATCGATGTTACGATGTACAATAAGTTACAGTTACTTCTTTCACTAACTCTATTCCACAATGGTGTATATGGTGGAGTGTGTTGGGATATAATCACATACTACCATTGAAATTCAGTAAATTCATGGTTAAGATATCCACCACCTCGACAAAATTGAGGTTTCTTTATCTTCTTACCAAGCAGATACTCAACCTCATTCTCAAACTCTTTTAAATTCTCACACAATCCAAACTTATACCTCATTAAGTAGATATAACCGTACATTCTCATTTCATCAGTAAAAGTAATAAATTTTGAGTATCCTCCTCTATCATCTACCTGAAAAGGTCTTCACACATCAGTGTGTTACGATTCTAGAATATATGTGGCCCTTTAACCATGGACGCCAAATGATGGTTTGGTCATATTACCCTATAAAAAAGCATGACATCTTTCAATTACCTTAATCTCAAAAGATTTTAAATAATCATATTGATAGATATTTTTTAAATGCCTCTTGTTTACGCATAAGTCGGTCTTATTTTAGTTGCATCTACTTGTGTCGATCCATGAAGTGGCACGGTATGACAACGGAAAATGACAAAGAAGTTGAGGTTGTTGAATGAAGACAAAAATAAAACGAGAGGTTCTAGAGTCACAAATATGAAGAATAAATAAGAAATAGAGGTTCCAACAATAAAATTTTAAGATATAAATCCTATAATTTAGGAATGACTTGTAATTGTACAAGTTGTAAACCATTTACAGGTTGTGAGAATTAGAAAAAAAATCCCAGAGTGAAGACTATTTGTTCCACGCCATAACACCTATAAAAATTTCCCATGGTGCCTTGCACGTCATGAATCATGTTGTGAAGGTTTCAAGGCCCAAATATTTCATTTTGTGTATTCTTTACACAACATGTAATTGTCATACATAGTATAAAAAACTCTAATTTATAGCATATATTTGATGGTATTTTTATCCTTAATGACCCAAATGACCATTAAAGCATAAATTTTACCCATTGAATCCCATTAATGAAATCCATTCTTATAAATATGGTTTCAGACTAAGATATTATTGATTCTATCCAAATATTGAGTCACAATCACCTAGAGGCTTCTATAGGGTTCCAACATGACATTCTTCCAGATAGGTTTCATTTTTTCTTTCTTGTTTTCCTCCTATTTCATTAATGTAATGATTTAGTTATTTCATGTTTACATAAAATATATTTATTTTAATCATTATCTTTCTCATTGACTCTCATATATTCTCATACCTATGAAAAACTATTTATTCATCATTGGATTTTGAATTATTTAATTGTTATGTCCAGTATTCCATTTGTCTCCCTACTTTCATTCAATTTTTTCATGCGCGGGTAATCTTCTTAGGGTTAGGGGTTGAGAGTAGGGGTTATATTAATCATAATTAATCTATAAATCAAAACATGGTAACCTTTTGGAAATTAATTAGGTTAAACAATATTTTTCTATCACATTCCTTTGCGTAACCCTAACCATGGTAGGTGAAATGGTATGAACCTGGCCTAGTTGGAGCTCAGCAAGCTATAAACATTATCTTGTGATACTTTCTACCATATAAGAAAAGAATAATGCATCTAGGTTGTTATATATACCTAGACCAAGGGATAATTTCAACATATATTGTTCTAATTTGTTTGACCATAATCAATTGGGGACCCTTTCACACCTTCACAACCTATTCCATAGGTCTATCCCAAGTAAGATTTAGGATAATATTTTTACTATACCATTAAATTGTCCCTAATACCTTCTTTTATTTCTTCCTTCATTTTATTTATTTAATTTGTTTCATTAAATTATTTTAATAAAATTAACTAAAATTGGATTGACCAGGCCTTTGGTCGAGAATTTTCTTTTACTTTCCCCACTCTCTGTGGGTTTGACCCCGTACATCCACCTTACTATGCCATTATAATTAATGTCGTTCAATATAAAAAAATTCTACTTTGACCACACCCAAGGTATTTAGAAATGCCTTCAATGGGAATCATTGATTCCAAAATTTGGTGTTATATGAGTCATGCATATTTTTTTCATTACCAATTGCTAATATTTGGTTTTTGTAATTTAATACATAAAGATCGGTATTCAATTATTCCATACCAAAACATATGTTATCTTTCTAAAAGTACCAAAATTTATTTACATTGTCTAAATTAAATCCATCCATATCTAAAAAATAAATGGAAATAAAGTTCTTGGTAACACTAGATACATAATAAAAAAATCATTCAAACCAAAATCAATTATTTCTGCAATATGAGATGGTAGTCTCCAATGTCTAGAGAATCCATCATCAATCTATTAGAATCACATAATTCCACCTCATCTCTGATAATCTTTTGAAATATACTTGGTTTATATATTTGGATACAAATTTGAGAACAATAGGAAGTATCTAATACCCAAATTGTATATATGAAAAGATTACACTCAATAACGAACACATCTAAAGCTTCCCCTTGATTATTTGGCTATGTGAAATTACTCTTCTTGTGGACCTATTTTCCAAATGAAAAATATACAACATTTTACTCCTTTCCTTGACTCTTGATATTGTTCTACTTGTAAGAATGTTTCTCAGGATCCTTATACATGGAATGAGTCGTTAGTTCCTTTTCCTTATTCTTCCTCTTCTTATTCATGATAAGTACATCGGATTTTTTACACCTCATGTATCTGTCAACTTGGAGAATAAGTGTAAAAAGTTTTGAAAGTTTCTTCTCATTATTTCATATATTATTAATAAAAAAATGGTAGACTTTTTGTGAAGTGATACTAGAATGAGATCTATTCGCATATCAATTGAGATCTTAAAACCCAAGATGTACAGGCACTCAGTGTAGCCAATCATCTTGAACAAATTATACCCATCTCATGCTAACACTACAATATTTCACCTTAAAAATTCATTATATGTCTTATATCTAACTAATATCTCCATATATTGATAAAGATCCTTAAGGTGAGAAATGATTATGTGCGCATCCATATCCTTATATTGCTTAAAATCTTATGGTACAAGGAAGATAACATGAAACATTGGACTTCCATAGCATCATCTGTTAGAGTTGGTGGCCTAGAACCAACTACTTTGTACTTTATTCATTAATAAATACCTTATCACATCTTGATAGTTCTTCTTCATGACAATGCATGTGATAATGTCCTAAGGATAGCTATTGCATTAAAGGGTTATAGCGGATCCCTGCTGTGATAAGAACCCGGAGGTGCCATAACATTGTTCATGAATATATGTTCTCTGGATGGATGATGTTATTTGAGGGACACAAATAATATAGTCCATTAGGGGTGAGGACTCATAAAACTTTGAGGAACCTTCTCATGGTGTGCGCCCTTGGTAATATCCAGGAGGATATTATGAGAACGAGACCCGCCAGTAGGAAATTCACATTTTATAGTGTCATTGGATGTTCCTATTTGTGAGCATTTGTATTGGTCCTTAGACTTTATTATTATTATTAATGGGTATTACAACTCATTCACATAGAATTATTGACGAAAACTGTGATGACACACTGTTCGCAGTGAGGTAGGATATGTTGGGTGCGTCACAAGTAATATTGCATTAATAGATAATGCGGGAAAAGATTTTTTTCCTTTTGTTCCATAAAAGAAGTAGATATATTAGGCCCTTTGATGGAATTGATATAGCCTAAATAAATCCATGTCCAGGGTGAGGAATGGGTAAGTTCAATTTTAGAAAGTCAAAGAAAGAATAATCGAGCACATGGGTTGATGGCACTAGCATGTAACCCACTTGATTCAAGATATCAAGGCAAAGGTATTACATTACATGGTAAGTGTTTGTAGGAGGTGACACATCATTCCGGCATTAACTTATTTCTCTATGGGTGCATTGGAATGTTTCTAGATTATAACCTTGGACATTAGGTAGGCTCCGCCTAATGCCACTGAGAAAGAGGCCTAGAGGGTCAGACACTAAGTGTGTCCAAGTATCTCAGTTAAATATTAATTTAACAAGTTGAATAAAGATTAATCCCGATTGTGGTTTAATAATTATTCAAGGATTCCTGGTCACATTTATTTCAACACTAGTTATTCGAGAGAATATATTGAGGGAAAAATAATATATTTTATTAGCAAGTAATGCAGTGATATTTATTTGAGAAATAAATAGCCATTATTCAAGGTCTAATAAATGTGGTGGATGAAATAAAACAAAATGGAAAAACAAAAGTACATGTCGTCTATAATAATATACATGCCGTGTAGTTTTTCTAGGGATTTGTGAAAAATAATATTATTTAATTAATTAAATAATATTAGGTGTAATTTGTTGGACACATGTCAAGTAATAATAATAGTCAACTGTTATTATTAGACATGGGGTCTTAATAAGAATTAAATTAAATGAAAAAATGCTTTTGGGTAATTAATTCATTTTATTATTCTAAGTAATTAAAATCTCAATTATATAATTTTCATTATCCTAGACATTTTGAGGGTTGTGCACAATGGATCTAAATAAAAGCTCTCAAGCCAAGATAGAATTCTTTTCTTCCAAGAACACTCTCAAGCTACAAGAGAGAGATCCTCCTCCACCAGATCAAGGCAATCAAAGGTGGATATCGCAAGAAAAGGATCTTCCATGCTAGCACCCAGAGATCCCTTCGATGACTTCCAGAGATATGTGGAGCATGTGTGGATCACCTCTAGAGGAATCCTACACTTTGATTCTACGACGCAACGACGGATCACATCGGATCGTGACCGAAAACATCAACGGAGAGAGAATTATATCAAGGTAATTATTGTATTTTAATTAAATTAATTATAACCAACATATGATGATCCTCTTTATGGTTCTAGGACTCCCCTTTTTCTTTCATTCTTCATTTTATTATGAAGATTTGGCATTTTATTATCGTGATGGATCTCGGATTAAATGTCATCAATGGAAAAAATTAATATTGGGTACACCTACCATCGTGCTTCCACTGCGCCCGGAACCTACAAGTGGCATCAGAGTGGTCATATCATTGATTATAATTATTTAGTTTTTCATTGATGATTTACGCATTAAATAATTTAGTAATTTCAATTCATGTTAATTGTTTTGCAAATCTAAATCTTGTGATCTGTTCCTCCTCTCTCGTTTCTCGTTCACCTTACAGAAATTATTTTTTTCTTTTATTTTTTGATTAAAATAAAATAGAGGATCTCATCCGGAGGTTCCAAACATTCCTGGACGTACAACAACAGAACACACGACGTGTATTTGGAAATACACACCGTGTAGTCTAGGTTCAATGCATTGGACCAGTCTGTTAAACCAGGTCGTGTTAATGGATTATATCTAAGTCTATAAGACTCCATGTGTTGACTAGAAATAGGTGGCACACGGTTTCTAGATTACACACTGTGTGGCCCACTGAACACGACATGTAGTCCCTTCGGGTTAGGGTTGGACCATGTACCTCGTACACAGCCTGCCCAGTTGGAAACCGTGTAACGTGGATACTACACGGTGTGTGTTCCACTAAACATGCCATGTACTCTAAAGATTTTTAAAGTACATCTACATGTCGTGTCCCTGGGTGTGTACTTCGGATAGATGGTGAATAAAAGTACACACCATGTAGTCAGAACTACATTTCGTGTACTCATCCAAATTACATTGATTTATTAAAATTTATTATTATATTATACAGACCCTTGAGATGTGTACCATAGTGAAGGAGTAAAGATAAGTCACAACACATGATAGGTGTTTTATATATGTGTGTCTAATTTAAGATCTGTGTAATGTTCATTTCCACTTATTGGGTAGTTATAAATGGGAATTCACTGGGTTTCCTCCAAGGTACAAGTTACATAAAAAAATAATTTTAAATGAATTTATTTGTTTAAAATTATGATGGATGGGAATCTCAAGGAAATTCAGAAAAGGGTTTAAGATAAAAGGATTAATTAATTAAAGATAATTAATTGATTAAAGCGTGATTTATCTTAAATAGGAATGATTAAATAATTGAATTCCAGTTTTATTTATGTGTAAATATCGCTGTAAATATGGATGATCATGAGCTAGACCAAGAACTTTTTGTGTTAATGGTTTATTTTAATTTATTTATTTAAATTAAATTTGTTTTCCTGTGATGCTTCTCCTCATTAATATGTAGGGTCTGTGTTCCTAAGGTTTCTTTTATGTAAAACCATGTTTTACCCCACACCTGCGAGTGAGATAAAAGCATTTGTAATGGATGGAGCTCCCAAGCTAGTGGAGGAAGCTCAAGTTAGGATCCAAGGTGAAACCAATCCAAGGAGATACAAAGTTGAATAGGTGGAAAGTTGTAAACACGAATCCAAAAGGTTCAAGGTGTTTCTCCCCTAGGTCTTGGGTTAGTTTATCAACTGCTAGATAGACTAACCAATAGAACAAGCTCATGATCATACCATTTATTTTATTTCTGTTAGTTTCATGGTTTATTTATTGTGGGTGGGTTGTCATGATCACACAATTAATGAATTAAACAAGCATGCAAGATGGAACTAAAATAAGACCGGCTTATACGTAAATATTATCATATACATGGTTAACCACTAAATTATATCCCACTTAATATTAAAAATCATGTAAGAAAGATAATAAAATGGAAATGTATGTATAATGATAAAACCCCTCAATGAAATATTAAGTCATTATAGCCTTCCATAATCTTGGTTATAATCGAACCATAGTTCAAAGTGGTTGAACAACCCTAGTTGGGGTGCTTTCAATTATCGGGGAATTATAATTCAAGGTTCTAGGTTGAATTGACTTAGTTCGAATCAAGGGTTGACTTCCACAGTAGGACTTGGTGTGACCAAGAGGTAAAGGTTGAGGAAATCCAAAATAAAAGGGTTTTAAGATTGGGGATTCCAGTCAGTGGATCAAGGAACTATGAGTTAATGCAATTGTCATTTGGAATGACTACCTAAAATCCTTCAAGTTTATCGAACAACCCTATTTGGGGTAATGCGAAGGGAAATATGGATCCTTTCCACTAGAATATTCAGGAAACAGAATATTCCAAAGTCAATGGTGAGGGCTATTGGATTTTGATAAAATATTAGGAGACTAATAAGTATTAATTTATTTATTTGTCATAGTTTTATCATGATAAAGTACTAAACCTTTGATCATATTAATTTGTATAAATAGTAAGAAAATGACTTTAAACATGTCATTGCGAACCATACTCGGGAAGTAAAACCTTCTCACTGACACCAATTTCCAGGAATGGCATAGGCGTTTACGCATCATCGTTCGCCATGAGAGGAAATTGTATGTGTTGGAAGAGCTTGCTCCAACTTCACCTGGAAAGAGGCCAGTGATGCGGAAGTATCTATCTACATGAAACATATGGATGATGCCACAGATGTACAATTTTTCTTGCTATCATCCATGTCTAATGAGATCTTGAAGCAATATGAAAACATGGATGTGTACAGCATGATGTATCACATTAAGGATATGTATCAAGAGAAGGTGAGACGGGAGAGATATGAAATCTCCAATGCTTTGTTCACAACTAAGATTAGAGAGTTTGTGCTAGCTGGGCCTCATGTAGTCAAGCTTATTAGCTCCATTGAACTCCTAGACATCTTAGGGATTAATTTCTTGGATGAGTTGTGTACAGATCTCATCCTATCATCACTTCCCAAGATCGTCTCTGGCTTTATTGTCAACTACAACATGAGAAACAATGAGAAGAGTCTATCAGAACTTATAAACTTAATTTTCCAGGTAGATAAGGACATGGGGCATGAAAAACCCACATTCCTTATGGTGAATAAGAAAATTAAGGATGTGGCAAAGGGGCTAAGGACTTATAAATGGTCTGAAGCCTTTGAGCATCGTCCCTCCAAGAAGGGGAAGATCCGGAGGTAGGGAAAGGAATGGAAGGCAGTATGTTTTTCATGTGGTAAGCAAGGTCGTTGGAAGAGGAATTGCACCCAGAAGCATGGGGGTGCTAAAGGTTCTTTTGTTATTGAGTGTAATCTTTCCATTTCTGCACATTGGGTATTAGATATAGCTTTTGGATCTCATATCTGTATTCAAATGTAGGAACCAAGTATATTTATAAATATTTCCAGAGGATAGGTTGATCTTCGATCTACTAATGGTGTGAGGCTGGTTGCATTGTCCATTGGTGATTACCATCTCTCATTTCCAACTATAATGATTTTGATTTTATGTAACTACTATTATGTGCCTAGTGTTACCAAGAACATAATTTCTATATCTTGTTTGGATATGGATGGATTTATTTTCAAATTTTGAAATAAGGGTTGTTTATTTTATAAGAACAACGTATGTTATGGTATGGCACATTTAAATAATGGTTTGTATGTATTAAATTATGAAAAAAAAAGTGTTGTAAATCGATAACGAAACAAAATCACATGACTCAGACATCACCCAGTTGTGGCATCACCGTCTCAGCCATGTAAATGAGAAGCACTTGAAAAAGCTCTTTCAAGATGGTTATTTAGACTCTACTGAGATAAAACCACTTGATAGATGTCATGCTTGTTTTCATGGTAAAATGATCAAGACGCCTTTCAGTGGATAGGTTGAATGAGCCATAGATCTTCTAGGATTGGTACACACAGATGTGTGTGGACCATTTCTAGTAGAATATCGAGGTGGATATTCTTACTTAATTACTTTACTGGTTATTTGAGTATATATGGATATGTCAACTTAATGAGGTATAATTCAGATTCCTTAGGGAAATTTAAGGAATTCAAGAATGAAGTAGAGAATCATCTTGGTAATAAGATAAACAAAATTCAATCAGATTGGGGAAGAGAATATCTTAACCAAGAGTTCATCGATCTTCTACAGGAGTCTGGGATTCTCTCTCGTCTCACTCCTCCTTATACACCACAGTGGAATGGTGTTAGTGAAAGGAGGAACTGTACATTATTGGACATGGTGAGGTCGATGATGAGTCATGCATATCTTCAATTATCCTTTTATGGATATGCCTTACAAAATGTATCATACACATTAAACCAAGTACCAACTAAGGCAGAAAATGGAATTCTCTCTGAGTTATGGAATGGAAAGAAACCCATTTTGTCACACACACGTCTATGGGGATGTGAGGCATTTGTTAAGTCCTTCCCAAGAAACAAACTAGCACCCCAGGGCATGAGGTGTATCTTTATAGGATACCTAATAAAAAAGGGGATATAACCTATATAACCCTTCAGACAAGAAAGTGATTGTCGCCAGACAAGCCATCTTTCTTGAGAGGGAGAACATCCTCAAAAAGGATAGTGGGAGAAAGATTGACTTCGAAGAAGTGGATGCTCAGGATACACAAAATTTGGTAAAGGAACAAGTACCACAGTTCCCTATGGAAGAGGTTCTAGAAACACAATTATTGTGTAGGAGCTTAAGAGAGGTAAGGGAACCATAGAGATTTGGTTTTCTAGTCACCGAGGATGGTGAATTGCTATTTTGGGACAATAATGAACCTCTATCCTATATGGAAGCAATATAAATATTATAAGATGAAAGATGGATAGAAGATATGAATTCTGAGATGGATTCCATGTATTAGAACCAAGTCTGGGTTTTGGTCGATGAGCCAGTTGATGTAAATAATGTTGGATGCAAATGGGTATTCAAGAGAAAACTGGACATGGAAGGTCAAGTTAGCACCTGTAAAGCAAGGCTAGTGGCTAAAAAATTTAGATAGCATCAAGGAATTGACTATGATGAAATCTTATCCCCAGTTTACATGTTTAAATCCATAAGAATCATACTTTCCATAGAATCTTACCATGACTACGAGATTTGGAAAATGGATGTCAAAACAGTATTCCTCAATAGGAACCATCAAGAAGATGTCTATATGACCCAACCAAAAGTTTTTGTGACACAAGGTGAATCCAAACAGATTTTCAAGTTATAGGAATCCATTTATGGATTAAAGAAAGAATCTAGGTCATGTAACATCCGATTTGATGAAGCCATAAAATAATTTCGTTTCATTAATAACGAATGTAATCCATGTGTTTATAAGCAGTTTAATGGGAATGTGATCATTATCCAAGTATTATATCTTTATGAAATATTGATTAATGGAAATTATGTACCCATATTATAGTTAGTTAAGGAATGGTTGAACAAGTATTTCTTCATGAAGGACTTGGGTGAAGCAGCCTACATTCTAGGGATCAAGATCATTCGTGATAGATCCAAGAGGCTACTTGGACTAAGTCTGGGTACATACATTGACCAGATACTAAAGAGATTTGGTATGGAACAATCCAAGATGGGAATGGTTCCAGTGTCACATTGCCTACAAATTTCTAATAAAATGTTTCCTCAGACACAATAGGAGAAAACTATAATGAGTAAGATCTCATAATCTTCAGATATAATCATGTATTCCATGTTATGTACCAGGCTTGATGTTGCCTATGCACTGATCAGGGTAGGAAAATATCAAGAAAATCTAGGAGAACAACATTGTACTGCTGTTAAGACTATCCTTAAGTATTTGAGAAGAACTAATGATATGTTCCTAGTGTATAGAGGATATGAGGAGATTTTCATTAGAGGGTATGTTGATGTTAGTTTTCAGATAGATCAGAATGATCTGAAGTAACAATATGGACATGTTTTCTATCTCAATGGAGGAGTTCTGATCTTAAAGAGTTCAAAGCAACCAATTGTTGCCGATTCTATAGCATAGTCCAAATATAAAGCGGCTTATGATGCAGCCAAATAAATCATCTGGATTATTAACTTTGTCCAGGAGATTGATGTGGTTCCTAGTAGTAAATATCCTATCACATTGTATTGTGATAATACTGCAGTGGTGACTCTTGAAAAATAACCAAGGTCACATCAATGGACAAAGCACATTATCTGAAAGTATCACCTCTTTAGGGATTTCTATCAAAAGGTTGAAGTTGCAGTGATCAGAGTGTCCGCGAAATAGAACGTGTCAGACCCCATGACTAAAGGCCTATCTCAGAAGAATCATGAATATCATGAGAGATCTAGAGGGTTAAAGGTTGTTAGTTGTTGGCTCTAGTCCGAGTGGGAGTCTGTTGGAGTTGGTGGCCTAGAACCAACTAATTTTTACATTATTCATTAATAAATATATTATCACATCTTTATTTTTCATTTGTGTGAAAATGGATGTGACAATTTCATAAGGATAGTTATTGCATTAAAGGGTCATAGTGGATCCCTGCTATGATGAGAACTCAGAGGTGCCATAACACTGTTCTCGAATATATGTTCTATGTCTGGATGATGTTATTTGACGGAAAAAAATAATACAGGACATTGGGGGTGAGGACTCATAAAACTTAGAGGCACCTTCTCATGGTGTTCGCCCTTGGTAATATCCAAGAAGATATAATGAGAAAGAGACCCGCCAGTAAAAAACCCACATTTCATAGTGTCATTGGAAGTTCCTATATATGGATGTGTGTATTGGTCCTTAGACTTTAATATTATTATTAATGGGTATTAAAACTCACTCACTTAGATGTATTGACGATAATTGTGATGACACACTGTTCTCAGTGAGGTATAATATGTTGTGTGTGTCACGAGTAATAATGAATTAATAGATAATGCGAGAAAGGATTTGTCCCTTCTGTTCCGTAATAGAAGTAGATATCTCATTCCCTTTCATGGAATTGATATAGCCTAAATAAATCCATGTCCATGTTGATGAATGGGAAAGTCCAATTCCAGAGAGTCAAAGAAAGAATAATCAAGCACATGGGTTGATGGCACTAGCATGAAACCCGCTTGATTCGAGATATCGAGACAAAGGGATTACATTACATGGTAAGCATTCATAGGAGGTGACATGTCATTGTGGAATTAACTTCTTTATCTATGGGTGACTTGTTGTGTTTCTAGACGCTAACCTTGGACTTTAGGCAGGCTCTGCCTAATGCCACTGAGAAAAAGACCTAGAGGGTCACACACTAAGTGTATCCAAGTATCTCAGTTAAATGTTAATTTAACAAGTTGAATAAATATTAATCCTGATTATGGTTTAAAAATTATTCTAGGATTTCTAATCACATTTATTTTGACACTAGTTATTCGAGAGAATATATTGTGGGTGAAATAATATATTTATTAGTGGGTAATTTAGTGATATTTATTTGAGAAATAAATAGCCATTATTCAAGGTCTAATAAATGTGGTGGAGGAAATAAAAGAAAATGGAAAAACAAAAGTACACGCCATATATATTAATATACACGCTGTGTAGTTTTTTTGGGGATTCGTGAGAAATAATAATTTTCATTTAAATAAATAATATGAGGTGTAATTATTTGGGCACATGTTAAGTAATAATAATATTCAAATATTATTATTAGACATGGGGTCTTACTAATAATTAAATGAAATGAATAAATGATTTCGGGTAATTAATTAATTTTATTGTTCAATGTAATTAAAATCCCAATTATATAATTCTTGTTAGCCTATCCATTTTGAGGGTTGTGCATAATGGATTTAAAGAAAAGCTCTCAAGCCAAGAGAGAATTTATTTCTTCCAAGAACACTCTCAAGCTACGAGAGAGAGAGATCCTCTTCCACCGGATCAAGGCGATCAAAGGAAAATATCACAATCAAAGGATCCTTTATGCTAGTACCCATAGATCCCTTCGGCGACGTCAAAAGATATGTGGAGCATTTTTGGATCACCGCTAGAGGAATCCTACACTTGGATTTTACAATGCAATGATGGATCACATCATATCGTGACCGGAAACATCAACGGATATAGAATTCAATCAAGGTAATTCTTGTCTTTTAATTAAATTAATTATAAACAACATATGATGATCCTCTCTATTGTTCCGACACTCCCCACTTTTCCTTCATTCTTCATTCTCTTCAAAAGATCTGGCATTTTATTATCTTCACGGATCTCGGATTAAACGTCATTAGTGGAAAAAATTAAAGTTGTGTACACCTACCATTGCACTTCTGCTTTACCTGGAACCTATATCGTCCACATGCTTCAAATATAGAGACACTTCAGCCTCATTATCCTCTTTGTAAATGGACTCGAGAAGTGGGGTTTCCAATACACACAATTTTCATGTGTCACATAGTATTATTGGTAAACACCTATACCATTTCTGAAAATTCAGGCCAATGAGAAGGTTATCCTTCTCAAGTATGGATCATAGTGATATTATTTAGGTCATTTTATTTTAAATTCCAAAAAATTAAGAGCATATAATTAGTACTTTTTTAGATTACAAAAAAATAGATTAAAATTTTTAAAATGAATTAAATTCCATTAATATCCCACTATTTTTCAAAACCAAATATCCCTCACCATCAGTTTGGTAATATCATATCTATTTTATATTCTAGTGGAAAGGATCTATATTCCTTTTTCTATTTCCCATACTTGGGCCCATCAAGTAATTTGAAGGTTTTTATGTAGTTGTAACTTGAAAACTATATTAACTCATAGTTCCTTCATCCATTGAATGGACTCCCCAATCCTAAAATCATATTTTAATTATTTCCTCAAAACTTGCCTATTAGTTTCACAAAGTACTTGTTGGTCAATAAATCCTTGATATAGATCAAGTTAATTCAACCCAAAACTCAAAGCTTAAAGTTTACAAGATAATTGAAAGCACCCCAACTTGGGTTGGTCAAGCACTTTGAACTAAGTGGCTGTTTTAACTTAAGTAATAGAAGGCTATATCGGATTTATATTTTATTTGGGAAATATTTTATCCATTATGAATAAATCCCATTTTAACTTTTATATGATTTTTTAATATTATGTGGACTTTACTTTAGTGATTAACCATGTTTTATAAAATATTTTTGTGTAATCCAGTTATATTTTATTCCATATTTCATACTTGTTAATTCATTTATTAAGTGATTTCATAGCATTCAAAAACATAAATAATTAACCATGAAACTGATAGTAATAAAATATAAGTGGCATGATCATGATATTATTAAATTTTTATTTTATCTAGCAGATGATAAACTAACCCTTGGTCCTAGGGGGAAACAAATGTCGAACTATAATATGGTTCATGTTGCAAAATTCCTCCTTTGATCCTATGTATCACACTGATTTCTTTCACTGGGAATCCTTGACTTGGACCATCGCCACTCACCTCGGAGCTCCCTCCTTATATAATCTATTACTCAAATATAGGTGATTAGATCTAATGGATTGGATGAAGTGGGTTTATATAAAATAAAATGTAGGCATGCATTCCCTTACGTAAAAAGGGAAGAGAATGACTCATAGGCCATTATTTTAATTTAATAAAAAAAATTAAAATTAACTAATCCCATAAAAAGGTATGTTCTAATATCATGATTATCCAAACATCAATATGAAATGAGCATACATTTTCAATCTTTTTATCAATTACTTTGATTCATTCTTTAATTAAGATAATGCACCACAAATTGATCCAATTAATTCCATTTATCTTAATTCCATACAATAATCCTTAACTTACCTTCATTAATAATTTTAAAAAAAATACAATGATTTAAAATAAATTAAGTACACAAGTGTACAGGGAGGCAACCTCATGTGTTTATTGAAATTTTAACACCGAAATTAATTTAATATATAATTGTTAATCCTATGACATTGTGTGTAATATCAAATGAATGAAACACAAAACACCTAATCAATAGGTCTAATTAAACATTTAAATATTATTTCCACAAAAATTAGTGGACACTACTAGTAAAATACTAAAAGTCACGTTGTATTTTACATGACCTGTAATTTTTGTCTCCCCATGTCCATAACATGTCAGCCCCTGTGTCATGTATTCTATATAAGGTACACTTGATACATTCTGTGTACTATCCAGATGAATCTTCTTTTTTCTTCATTAATCGATTACTGATTATGTTATCAATAATTAAGAAAAGAATATATGATGATGTCAGATTATTAAAATAAAACCTTTTAAGTAAAAGGAAATGAAAATTAATGCAATCAATCAATGAATAATAAATAATTATAAATTAATCATGTGACCAATCAAATACCACTTGAAGCTTTTTTGTGAACTTAAGTGTCCTTTGAAGGTATGACCAACTTGACCTTTGGTCTTAAATCACATGTAATCATTTCATTAAATGATCATGAGATCATTTCCAATGAAAAATTTATATTAAGGGAATACATTTATAATCCAAAACCGGAGGGAGAGGATCATTACATGTAAATTATAATTAATTTATAAGAAGATAAAGAATTACCTCATCTTGTAATTCTGCTTCGGTTTATGATTCAATGAAATAGATTTTTTTGCACCATTATTGCACTGCAGGATTCAAATATAGAATCCCTCTAGCGGTGATCCACATGTGAACTACAATCTTTGATCAACACCGTCATATCGACAAGATCTATCATGGCTAATCCTAATCTCTTTCATTTTTTTGGTTAACCACAACAATTTTCTTCTCAAAGATGGATAACTCTTAGTGCGAACTTTATTTCATGATAGAGGAGGAAGATATATCTATTTATATAGATCTAGATATATCTCTAGAAATATTTCATGATATATCTCTCTAGATATATCTATATATATCTTTCTAGATATATATATCTATACATATCTCTAGATAACTCTCTTATCCATTGTTCACACCCAAAAATCCACTTTAGGAAAGTGATGTATTTAGATATAATTAGATATTTATTATGACATTTTTAGGGTTGTAAAAGTGAACACGAGCCCTTAACTATTTTTAATATTCGTAATTAACCCCATGTCCATTAATAATATTATTATTATTATTAATCACTTGACATGTTCAAAAAAACTAATAATCTAATTAAATATCAATTATTTCTAATTTGACCATTAAACTTGGTCATCTTTCCCTCATCAACATTTATCGATCCTAGAAAAATGGATATTTAATTAAATAAATGTCATTGCATTATTTTTAATATAAATATAACAAATAATTTATTCTCTAAACTTGCAAACAAATATTCAATATTTATTCTTTAACTCACTTTATTCTTTTAAATAACTTCTGATTAATTATGGAGATCAACCAAACTTGAATAAATATTATTTATTCTAACTTATTAAATTCATTACTTGAATTTAAATTATATTGTGAATACACTTAGTTTGTGACCCTCTAGGTCTCATTATCAATTCCATCAAGCATAAGCACCTAAATTACAAGTATATCATCTAGAAAAATGACCAGACACCCATAAATAAAGAGGATAATTTCATAATTATTTCCAGCCTCCTGCAAACACTTACAATGTAATATAATACCTTTATCACAACATCTCTAATAAAGTAGGTTGTATGTTAGTTTCATCAAACTTTTTGGCCCCCATTATTGTGTACCAAGAACATTTCCATCTGGAATTTTTGGAGTGTGAGGCACGTTCCAAAATATACTAATATATATTGTATGGAGGACTTGGAAGGAACATCCTTGATGAAAAAGGCATGGGATTGGGAATTATTTTTTAAGGTCACACATCTTGGCCTTTAACTTATTAATTTTACTTATATATGGTATTCTAATTATTTGGATATTCACTTAGCCAAACAATTGGCCAACCAGGCTACCCAGTCTGCCAGCTCAACTAGGGCACATGTCGGAGTCACATCAATCGTACTTGAGATCTAGTATAGCCAACCAGCTAAGTGGTGGCGTGTGAGAGAGCATAGTGATCATGGAGATCATATAAATCTCATGTATGTGGTTCCTAGGTGAACTACGCAATGGTATGGAATGACCATTGAGATCGTGGGAGCATGTGTTAAGGGTGACAACCCTGCTTCTGTCTCAACATATGGTTGACATGTTGAATATTATTAAGTACTCAGCATCCTAGAGAAAATTCAATGTGTGATGTCAACCAGGTGTATCACTGATCATTTATTAAAAATATGGATATAATCCCAACCACCCAATAAAATCAATCTCTACAATTCTATCATGTTCCCATGTCATCTTTAACCTCTCACTCATCCACTTCACTCCTCGATGATGCTGGTATGAGACTAAGACACCCAATGTTGACTCCATCGCTCAACATCCTTGATGTCATCCATCCTTGACGATTGAACCAATCAACCAAGGAATAGTAAACTATTTGAATCCCTGCACGAAACCTTGTATACATGGGCTTGTTTTAAGTAAATATTTATCCACCGTATGAAGTTTACCGATCACGTGTTTGATCAAGTGTCATGTGATCACATATCCATCATGCATACAATCTATGTATTTCATGCATGGGTTTTTTTGAAGAATCAAAATATCGCAAGGGGGGTCCTTGGTCATGTGGGGTTCTTTAGATCATGAGATCGTACAACATCACATGAATATTTTCATCACTAAATCCATCATGTGATCAAGTGAAGTTGATCATGAAATATTCTTTAATTCATTGTGATACATATCATGGATTGCGTGATCAAGGTGAGGTCGATCATACGAACTATAATGACATCACAAGAGTCACTTAAAAATAGTGTTTGTTTCCTTCAAAATAGGATTCTTCCTCATAAATTTTATTTTATTTGTCATGAGAATCCCTTAGTGGTTGTCTAGGGAGATATTTCATGATCATGAAAATTTCCTTCAATAGATCATGTGAATCCCCAAAAGTAATCACATGAATCCATCTTTCATTTTCACCTACCCCATTGCATGAAGGATACAAAATCTGAGTCCATGCTTTCCTTTCACACATGAACGGTTCAAATAACAGAGAGCCTCTATATGAGATCAATCATGGAATAAAAATAGGTCATTGTGAGATGTATCGGGGATCATGCGATTGAGGGATTATGATCATGTCAACCAATCAGTCATCACAAGGTTTTCATGGAAAACAACATATTCTTTCTTCATGAGAGGCTTCATCCTTTGGAATTTTTATTTATTTTCTTATATAGGGTTATCTCATGAATAAAAAAAGGTTATGTGGGGCCTTCATGTGATCTCATGATGTCGATCAGGTGAATCCTTTCATCTCCTCAAGTCAGTTCATGTGGCACCATCACTGTGAAAAGCGGCACCATCCTCATCTGACCTCCACCTATATAAACTTATTATTCCCATAAAAAACACACATGAGATGAGGGGGAGAGGGAGAAAAGGACACATGAGAGGAGATGGAGAATAGAAAATAATAACATATGAAGATCAGGTTTCCACCTTTTTATGATATCCTCAGGTAACTGTGGGACTCTCCTCATGATAACCCATCATAGGATGCCCTCACGAGACCACATCACATGATCCCCTAAAGATCACATGAATGCATGAAAAAATTAATGTTATATGAGCCATATATTAGGATATGCATGAATTATGTTTGAACATTATCTTCCTTTTCATGAAATATTAATAGACAGAACCCTCAGTATCATGATGATTCTTCTCGGCCATACAGCGCAAGAGCTTGGTCATGCAAGACACCAATGAGGAAATCCAAGAACATACACCCTTTCCATGTGAATAGTCCTTATAATGAAACCTTGACATGCATTTGAAATCATGTACATTCCATCATATTTCCATTTATAACCTTGGATTTTTACCATCAACATGAACCCTCGACATGCACTTCTTTTAAAATTCACACCATTTTCCATGTGGTTATGAAATAATCCACATAGAAATGAAACTTCAACCATCAGATGTGCACTCTTTTCCATGTTCACGATACTGTACATGTTCATGAGACCCCATCATTTGACTCTCTTAAGATTAAATGATTGCATGACCCCTCTTTGGCCTCATGATGCCCTCATGCAGCCCTGGACATGTCAATAATAAACACATGAAAATCCCTAGACATGTCGGCCTTCACATGTTAGGCCCTATATATATTGGATTTGATCATCCAATAGGCCCTGTATATGTCATCCTTGATCACGTGAAAGTCCTTGGACTTCTCTGATTTGATCATGCGAATTACCTATTACATTTCAGCATTGTCATGTGATAACCCTTTAAAATGTCAACTTCGATCATCTGAAGCACCCTAGGACTTGTCAGACATGTCAGAAAGGCACTCAAAAAACATGTTGGGAAGACACTCAGAACATGTCGGGAATACACTCAGGACATGTTAGGCAGAAACCTTGGACATGTTAGGCAAACACCTTGGACATGTCAGGCAGACACCCTATGACATATAAACTTTGTTTTATAGATAAATCCGGACATACACCATGTAAAACGGTGTCCAAGATCCTTTTTCCAAGTACCCATTTTACATAGAGAGTGTCCCTAATAGGTTAGGGTTACACACTAAGGAGACCATATTCATGTCATGCTCTTGGATGGACCTTCGTGTCATACCCAACATATTCGATGGACCTTTCATGGTCACCATCACTCTTTATCCATCTAAGGATAAAGAATGAATATGTAACATTGGAATCCATCCTAGTATAATTCCCTAAAATTACTAAACCTCGGGGATAAAAATGATTTCTCTGAGTGTATTCACCCATTCCAATAGATCAACAGGTTCTAAAAAAATTGAAATATGATAAATTTGATTCTTGTCCAAATAGGATATGTATGGTTCCTTCCTAAGGCCTGATCTCCAATGGGAATCCACCCTGGTGTAAGTCCATCTATATTCCAATTACCTTGGATCATAAATCCCAAATCCTCCTATGATTATATCACCATTACTCATCTATCAATAGATGAGAGGGGGTTTATACATGGGAATCCTTTTGAGTGTAATCCCCAACCATAAACTCAAGTACCTTAAGCCCATCAGTAGGTTAGGGATGAACTAAACTACAAGGAATTTGATTCTTAATAGAAAAAGGATATATACGACACCTTCCTAAGTTACGAGCTCCACACCATATTCTTTATGAGACTAGTAATCACACCTCTCTGAGAGAAAGATTAATGTGTAATCCCCGTACAAATTAGCTCTCGTATGATGTGTCCAATCATCTATTATGTCTTATTTCTCACACAGATCATGACTCATCTAAGATTCAAGACTGGCGATGATTATACAAATACCATGATGAGGATTCACATAGCATGGTCCCTTCATTGGGATGCAATACTGATTACATATCATCTTCACTCAAAGTTTCATACACCTGAAGAGGTAGTTCAACGAATATTTACATGTATAAGTCCCACTCAGGGCCTCTGTTGTCACATATTTTATGATGTAGATTCCCATAATATAAACTATGTAGACTTTAATTCCTATATTAATATGATACATAGAAATCCTCCTCCAAGATCGAGCCCTATATTAATGTTCTTTCCTCATGACATCAAACTGTATGGTACAGTCCTATCATATGACCTTAAACTATGTAAAATGAACTATCTAGGTTTTGATTCCTATTCTCACATGATACATAGGCCACCTAATGGAGGTTAAATCCCAAATCCAAGACACCAATCACCTATCTGGATGGTAATAAACTCCATAGGGCCTGAATATGGATATAAACTAAATATTCATAAACGAAGAGGATAATAATGGAAAATATGTGTCCCATACAGTTGTTCTCCTCAACACATGGTCTTGATCAAGTCATTGGAATAGGGGTAACCTGTCTCATATCAGCTCTAGGGAAGGATTTGATGAACATATATTAAATATATAATAGATTCCTAGAATAGGAAATAATTCTCCCAAAAATGGTGTGATGATCCTGAACTCACATCCACTTAGCCAATGTGAGTTCCTAAGTTTCATTGGGTTTGAAACCCCAACTGACCGCCTACCTTTAGAAAGAAGGTATGTGCCTTTTCAAGGATGGGGGAATCATTGGGATTTTCCATTAAATTAAAATATGGTAAAATAGACATAAACGATTGTGAAACCACACTCAATCACCCATAAATGAGCATCGGGTGAAACCATAAAAAAATTTTGGGAAACAAAATGGTGAACCCAACATGAAATCCTTTAACTGTGTTAATCCATTCATGAATATAAATGTATATCTTGTCTAGTTCCCATCAAACTATTTTTTTGGGAAACAAAATGGTGAAACTAATATGAAATACTTTAACTATGTATGTCCTTTAATGAGTATAAAAGGATACATTTTCTGGTTCCCATTGGACTATTCTTTATGAAAACAAAATGGTGAACCCAATGTTAAATCCTTTAACTCTATCAATCCTTACATGTGAATAAAAGGATAGATCATTCAGTTCCAATTAGATCATTTTATTAGGAAAAAAATGGTAAACCTGATGTGAAATCCATTCACTATGTCAATCCTTTCATGAGTATAAAAGTTTGGATTTTATAGTTCCCTTTGTACCATTTATTTCAGAAAATAATATGGTCAAATCGGTGTGAAATACTTAAATTGTGTCATCCCTTTCACTAATTAAAAAGCATAGACTTCCCAGTTCCTCTCAAGAAATTTTATTCCATATATGTTGAGAAACAAAAGGCAAACTTGATGTGAATATTTTAACTATGATGAACCTTTCATAAAAAATATAAAAATACCATTTCTTAATACTTTAAATTTTAAAGTAACTGATCAACCATGTACTCTTGTATATGATTTTTTGTTGATAAGATATTTTGTTTCCTCTCGAGGGCTTCTCAAATTCCATATAAACCAAATGGAATCATTGAATGTAACAATGAATTATAAGTTCATTATATAAGCATTTCATTCCTAAATAACACTTCAAGTAGTGGTGAACAACCATATGAAACACCAATCATGTGAATCATCCACTAAGAATCCTTGTCCCCAAGACCCCAACATACATTGTCACCAAATCAACTCCTCTAGTTATAGTTGGTGAAATTCTTGGTCTAGGATTACCACCTCAATGGCTCCATCCCAACTTTGGAGGTATCATATGGAATCCTTCATAGGATAAATCACCATAGGTCATCTTTTCCATGATAGGCTGCAAAAGAAGAAGTGACCCTTGTTGCCCCATTCAACCTCTTTGGGAAATTATCAATAGATCACTACAACACATACCTTCCCTACCTAAGGGAGGTGGATAAGGATAATAAACATGTCAAATCAACCAATTAGAAGCTATTATAAGGTCTCCTATCCAGTCTGGTCATCTTAATTGAAATATCACTACGTTTTCATAGGGATCTATAGAGAAAGTTATGCCTACCCCAACCATCCAAATTGGGGCATCCACTAGAAAGGATTTCATAGGGTATCCAAAAATTGTAACTTTATAGAATTCTTATATCCTTATTACCATGAAGTTTTCAAATTACCACTGGTGTATCCTGACATTGGATGAGAATCAATGTGAGATCACCAATATCTAGGATCCTTTGACTTCATCATAGTTAGCCTTATTGACTATGGAATCCCATGGAGAAACCTAAGCTATAGGGATGGGGGAATTTTTATCATTTTTAACCCTATGATCCTCTTCAATATAGTAATTGACTCACCAAATGGAATAATGTGCATCGAACCACCAAAATGGTATAGTGGGTACCGACCCACCAAAAAATATATCGGGCACCATCCCACAAAATTTCATATCAAGAACTGACCTATCAAATGATATACTCTGTTGAATAGGGGAACTATACCGCTTATGTATCCATAAATATGATATCAATTGGTTGTGAGGAATTTTCATCCGATCCTATTGAGTAAACTCTTGTTTTTCATACATCCATATATGGTATTATTGACCATGTTGGTGTTTCCAAGTGAAATTTATATGGAGAAGATGTATAGTGAAAATAAAAGATTTAGTCTCTGGGGTCCACATTGAGACCCCCATTATTTACCACTCACCCTTCCATTGATAAAGGATAAGACATATTCTTGAATTCTGCTAGATATCCCCTTAAGGATGATAGGTAAATTTCTATGTAAAAATGGATAACCCATATTCAATGAAAGAATGAGGATAGTTGAGAAATAATTGTGGGAATTATCATGGGATACCTTCACCCAAATAACACAGCAGCACCTTCCTACAAAGTTCTATCATACAATGAAGTTTCCAATCCCATAGGGATCAAGGCATATTTATATTCATAATCCCCTCATTGGGTGAAATCATGACATTGTTTCACCCACCCCAGCCTAAAGGGTGTTGGTTTTGGGTACTGTGGAAGCATGTGTGGGTAGAAGATATATTAAAATTTATTTTAATATCATTTCTCGAAACCAAGAGCAAGTATATTTCATGTAAAATTTATAATTAATTTATTTAATATTTGAATAAATGGATACCTGGGTTTAGGAAATTTATTTATTGGTGAATGTTGATCATCCTAAAAGACCCTTTCAAATTACCTTTGTTGGGATGTGAGGATCCAAGGATATAATCCCTCTAGCAGTGATCCACAGGTGATCCTATGATCTCTTAGAAACACCACTCAATTTCTAGGTGCCAGCATAGAAAATAAAATTTCTTGCATCATTCGTTCTTGATCACTCATTCTTTAGTCGTAAAGAAATTTCTCTTGAACTTCTCGTTCTTGAGAATGAGAGATAAGGAGGAGTTGGGAGAGAATTCATTGTGTGCAATAATTATCTATTCTCAATTTTTGGATTCTCTACATAATAGACATAGGCGGCTATTAATAGAGTTGATATTTAAGTTAAAATATTATTTAATTTCATGTCGTCCATTAAATAACATTCATTATATGTACCAAACCCCATGCCACATAATAATAATTATATTATTATTATGTTTTGGTGCACTCCAACTTGCGCAATTACAAATATTATGTAACAGTATTGTTAATTAGTTTTTTTCACCGAAATCGGTCTTGGTCCATTCTAACTCCTCTAGAATTTATTGAACAACCAAATAAATATTTTTTTATTAAATTAATATTTTATTCACAATCTAGTGAAAAAATATTTATTAAAATATTCGATAAATAAAATAAATATTTTATTCACAAGCCAGCGAATAAATATTTATTTAATTTATGTGATGAATAAAACTAGAATAAAATTATTCCTCTGACTTGAGAATAATATTTATTCCATTAATTAAAATCAAATAGAATTTAATCGTGATCAATGGAAACACATAGTGTGTGACCCTCTAGTATTATTTCTTATTGTAATTAGGAATCCTTGCATAAAGTTCAAGATTACTATCTAGCAATGGGTCAAGGAACCCAAGTGGAAGAACTTAAAGTTACAACATCAAAAACCACATAAAAATTCTCACCATGAAATATAATCCCTTTGTTAAAATATCTCATCAAGCAGGTTTCACATCCATGTCACCAACCTATATGATCTATATGTATTTCTTTGACTATCTAAAATAAACATGTCATTACACCATGGACATGGAATTTAATGCGATGGTTATATTCCAATCAAAGGTTCAAGATATCAACTTCCATAAATATGGAAGGTAAAATCCTTCATCGACTTATTTATTAATGACATGTCACTTCTAATTCACCTAACGTATCCAACTTTTCCATGAACTATTCTCATCATGGTTTATGAAATACATCTAAGTATGTGAGTTATAACATTTATTAATAATAATATTAAAGTCTAAGGACTATCACGCACACTTGTAGATAGGAATATCCAATTATACCAAAATATGCAGAATTCTTAATGGTGGGTATGCTCTCATAATCTTCTATCTTGGAGATTACCATGTGTGAACTTAATGATAATAATTTACATTTGATTATGAGTACTCGTGCTTGACAGTATATATATTATGTGTCCCATCATAGTACATTATCAAACCAAAGAACATATTTTGAGAATATTTTCATAGTAAATCAAGTTTCTCATCATAGAAGGGAACTGATATGATCTTATATGTGTGGAATATACTCTAATACAATTTTACATTAGAGTCATGAAGAAAAAAACAATATATAATAAGAAGTTTTATTAATATTCAATACATAAAATATTCATACAATAAAGGTAATAATAGTCGGTCCTATGAAACCAACTCCAACAGTCTCCCACTTGGACTAGATCCAACTGCCTATGACCTTCAGTCTGCTAGAACTCACATGATAGTCATGTTTCTGTTGAGTCAAGGATTTAGTCAAGGGGTCCACCACATTTTCTTCCATGGAAATACTATTTACTATAACTTCACCTCTATGAGAAAAATGCCTCAAGATATGATACTTATGAAGTATGTTATTCATCCTTTAATGAGACCTTGTATCTTTTTCTAGAGTCATTGTTGCAGTATTATCATAATAGAGTGTGATAGGATCTTTACTACTATGTACCACATAAATATCGTTAATGAAATTGTGCATCCATACTGCTTCTTTAGCTACCTTAGAATCCACAATATACTCAGACTCTGCTATATAATTTGTAACCACAACCTACTTTAAGCTCTTCTAGATCACAGTACCTCCATTCAAAGTGAATAGGTATCATGTTTGTGACTTCATGTCATCTTGATTATTTTGAAAACAAGAATCTTCATATCATCTGATAACTAGTTCCTCATCTCTTCTATAAACCACTAACATATCCTTAGTATGCCTTAGATATTTAAGGATGGTTGTGACTACTATCCAATGTTGGTCACCTGGATTAGCTTGATATCTTCCTACCATACTTAATGTGTAGGTAACATCTAGCCTAGTATAAAGCATAGCATACATGACTGACCTAATCATTGATGCATATAAAATCCTTGTCATTATGTTTATTTCCTCATGTGTCTAAGGACACATTTTATTAGAAGGATTAATTCCATATGATTCTGTAAATAATCCACTTTGGGATTGTTCCATACTAAATCAATTCAGTATATTTTCAATGTATGTACTTTGAATTAGGCCGAGAAACCTATTGAATAAATCATGATGAATATTAATCCCAATGATCTATGTTGTCTCCCAAAATTCCTTTATAGATAATCATTTATTCAACCACTACTTAAAATATTATAAGACTGGTATTTCATTTACAAAGAGTAATATTTCATCAATATATACTATTATGAAAATTAATTCACTCCCACTAAACTGTTTATAGACACGCATCTCACATTCATTCTTTATGAAAGAAAATGTCGTTATAGAATCATCAAAATAGATGTTCCATGACCTAGATTCTTTCTTTAATCCATAAATGGATCTTTGCAACTTGAATACCTTATTGGCAACCTTTGGAGTCATAAACTCTTCGGGTTGTGTCATATAGACATAATCCTGAAGGTTCCTATTAAGGAATTATGTTTTAACATCAATTTACAAAATCTCATAATCATGGAACGATGTAATGGAAAGTATAATTACGATGTATTTTAGCATTAAAATTGGTGGAAATGTTTCACTGTATTCAATTCCTTGATTCTATTTAAAATATTTTACAACCAGTCATGCCTTATAGGTACTGACTTGTCCTTCTATTTCCAGTTTCTTCTTGAATACCCATTTTCAAAAAATGGGATTTACATCTACTATAGGGTCTACCAAAATCTAGACATGGTTTTGGTATATGGAATCCATTTCAAAATTCATGGCTTATTTCCACTTGGAAACATTTGTGCCACTTAATTCTTCCTTGTAGGTTTCAGGCTCATTATTATCAACTAATAATGATTAATCATCCTTAGTAACTATAAAACCATACCGTTCTAGTTCAATAACCTCTATAGTACTCCTACAGAGTAATTGTGTCTTTCGAATAATTTATTCTTCCACAGGGATGTCATGTGCCAAATATTTTGTATCTTGAGTCCGTACTTCATTGAAGTCTACCTTTCTCCTATTATCTCTTTTAGAGATAAGATCCTCCTCAAGAAATGAAGAAATATTTTCAACCAGAACCTTTTTTTCTAAAAGATTTTATATGTATTGTCCCTTTTTTCTTTTTAATTTCCTACAAAGATAAAAATTGTGCCTCGGGGTGCAAGATTGTTACCTCAAGAGGCATTCAAAAAAAATCACAACCCCACACATGTAAGTAAGACAACAACGGTTTCTTTCTATTACATAATTGGTATGGTATACCATTTATTTTTTTATTTTTCACTTATTTTAGTACATATAATTCTATTTTTAATGCATGTCCCCAAAAGGATAATGGAAGACTCACATGGCTCATCATTGATCTCACTATATCCAACAAAGTACGGTTCCCCCTTTCACTTACACTGATCCTAGAAGGCATATAAGGATGAGTGAGTTGAGATAAAATCCCATGATCCTATAGATAATAAATGAAGTCTTGACTAAGATATTCTCCACTATGTTCTAAGTTAAGTTTCTTAATCTTCTTACAAATATGGTTCTCAACTTCATTCTTTTATTCCTTGAATTTATCAATAGAATCTGAATTATACATCATTAAGTATACATATCCAGGTCTACTAAAATCATTAGTAAATGTTATGAAGTATGATTACCCACCCCTTTCTTCAATAGGAAATGTTCCACACACATCAGTATGAACTAATTCAAGAATCTCTTTATCCATTTCATCTTTCCCACTAAATTGGGATTTGATCATTTTTTCTTGTAAACATGTGTGACATACACCAAGTGATTTTAGTTCAAAAGAATCTAAGTATCATCTTGATGTAATTTAGTCATGTTCTTTTCATTTTCATGACCTATCTGGTGATTCCAAAGTTGGGTGTGTTATGAGTCATGTGAAGTAACCTTGTTATCAATTGTTATTATTTGGTTCATGTAATCCAACACATAAAGATCTTTATTTAAATGTTCCTTACCCAAAAAAATGAAATCATTGTAAAAGAAGAAATATTATTTCTCAAATTTGAAAATAAATCCATTAGTATAGAGTCTGGATACAGAAATAATGTTGTTGGAAACTGAAGGAACATAATAACAACCCTTTAAAACCAAGATCGTTCTGGTTGGCAATGTGAGGTTATAGTCCTTAATAGTTACAGCATCAAGTTCAGCTTCATTGGATACACTAAGGTATGCCTCTCCTCGGTCAATATTTCGGAATCTACTTTGTTTCTATATTTGAATACATTTGTGATCACTAAAATCTATATCTAATACCCAATTTTTAGAAACAAATAAATTGCACTTGATGAAAAACACACCTGAATCTTCCCTTTTCTTCTTTAGTTGGGTTTAGTTTTTCTTCCAGTGGCCAGATGAAAAATAGATAGCACCATGTTCCCTTTCTTTCCCCTTGATCTTCCTCTTATTAGAAGGGTGTGAAGAAAATTTGGTCTTAAGGCACTTCCATTCCCTTTTTTTCACTATAAGGATGGAAGGTTTTTCATGTTTCGTATCCATATCTACTTGGTGAAGAAGAGTAAGAAGATCTGGAATAGACTTATCAATGTTGTTCATATTAAAATTCACAAAAAAAAAATTGGAGAATCTCTAAGGGGGTGATGCTAGAATGAGGTCGGTGCACAGTTCATTAGGTATTTTAAACCCTATAACCTCTAATACTCAATAAATCCAATGATATTGACTATGTGAGGCCCAAATGGGGAACCCCCTCCAAGATTTATCTGAAATAGAACCTTGGAAATATTAAATTATTAATTTCTATCTCTCTACTAGTAAAGACCATGGAGGTGCTCAAGCATGCTATACACATCCATGTTCTTGTGAGACTTCATTAGTTCACTAGAAATCGATGAAAGAAAAAAACATTGAACATCGACTATGTCGCTCAACTACTTTTCATAGATAAGGAACTCTTCATCACTCACCTCTTTAGTAGGCGGATCAAGCATTGAGGATTCTAGAACATAAAATTTTTTTTCATGTCATAGAGAAACCCTAAGGTGTCTAAACCACTCCTAGAAGTTACTACTAGTTAGAAGGTTGTATTTTTCCAATATTGATTGTGGGGATACTATGGATGATGAACTTGTCATTTTATTCTACAATTAAAAAAGAGCTAATTATTAGTACTTTTATTGATTATAAAATAATTAATATATAATAAATTAAATGTTTTAATTTATTTATTTATTAAATCTCCCACTATTTTATCATGTATCAATAGCCCTCCCCATTGAACTCTTAATTTCTAGTAATTTCAACATTCTAGTGAAAAATATCCTCATTACTTTTCTTAATGATCTAGACTTTGGCCATGAAAACCATAATAAAGTAATTAGGTAGGCAGTCTTTCCAACTTCAGACTTGCACCTCCTTGATCCATTGAGTGGACTCCCCTATCCTAAAATCATGACTTGTATTTCCTCAACACTTGCCTCTAAATTTGTATTTAAAGGACCTTGGTCATTAAACACAACAAAATTTTTGTTAACTCAACCCAAAACTCTCATGAGAACTACCTGATAAATGTAAGTGTCCAAACTTTTCCCATGTACTACACTTAGTGCAATGGTTTCATTCCAAATCAAGTAATGGAAGGCTTAGTTTGTCTAAATTATTAATTGATGGATTTTAATTTATTATGAATAAATATTATATTTTTTATCTAGTACACATCTTATTAAAATTAAGTGGATGTTACTTAATTAATTAACCATGTTAGATAAAACATTTACGTATAATTCATTAATTTAATTTCCATATTTTAACATTAATTCATTTATTTATATGATCACGGCCTTGCATCCATAAAATAAATAATTACATAGAATTAATTAATTAATTAATTAAATGACTCATTCATGAGATTTATCTAACAGTTTATTTAATGAGCGGACATTATATCAACCTTTGACCATGGGAAATAACTCCTATTTTCGGTCTTGGAATGAGTTAAAACGTTCTAATTTTCCACTTATGTATCACCTGGGTTGGGATCATTATGGTTCCATCTTGAACTGCCTCCATGAAACTAGGGATGATCCATTAATTAAAAATATTTATTACTCACACACAGGTGAGGGGAACCAAATGATTTTTTAAAGGGGATTACATAAATATCCTTAGACAGGCCAGTCCTACATAATAATAGAGGGTGGTATGACTCACATACTATCATTTAATTTAATATTAAATAATTATAAACTCGTGTAATAAATTAAATTAAAACATCTATCACTTATACAGGTCTTGTTAAAGCTCGTCAATAGTCATACAAACAATGAATATGAAAAATTAAATGGTTAGCATTAATTTCTTTATTCGTTCCTTTTTTTATTTAATATAAACTCATTTTCATTAATTAAATAATTAATTAAGTAATTCCCTTTCATCTTAATGATAATCCGATCTTATTTGGAGATACCCATCATTAATGGAATTCATGGAAAATTAATAGAATAACCAATAACAGCATATTAATTACAAAAAAATAATTGAGCATTTAAAATTATTTAAAACCATTACGAAATTGTCAATCACACAATAGTGTACTAATCAAAAAAATAAGGTTTTAATTATTCAATTTCAAATTTAATGTAATTTTAATATTTCCATTAATGGGAGGTTATGTGGCGTGTTCATGTAGCAACATTCCATGTACCTCTACTACCATATATCTAAGTCACATGCCTTGGGATTCATCTTATTAACTTAGCTAGACTACACAACATGTACAGGCTAACTACACACCCTATATCCACTTTTTGTGTTCCATGGCTGGCCCAGTCAACACACGGTCTGTATTAAAATCACTATGTGTAATTAATTTCATGGCGCATCTAGATATAATGTGCATAGGTGTATGGTGTGTGCTCTAGTCGCACGCCATGTAACCTAGTTTTACAGACCAAAGATTTGGAACTTCCTGATGGCATCTCTAGTCATTCTTCATTTATTATTAAACCTTTAAGAAAATGAAAAACTGAACAAGCATGATTAATATGTCAATAACATGTTAATTCAAATCGTATTAAAGAAAGAATAAAAGGAAATGAAAATTGATCCATAATTTTACATAGATCAACAATAAAATAAGTAATTATAAATTTAAATGTGACCTCTTTAACACCACTTTTTGGTTTTGGGAGCTACAAAAGCATGTGTGGGTGGATGATATATTAAAATTTATTTTAATAATCATTTCTTGAAACAAATAGCAATGATCTTTCAATTCAAATATAAAATTAATTTATTTAATATTTAAAGAAGTAAATACATGGTCTTAGAAAAATTCTTAATTTGTGAATGTTGATCATCTGAAAAAACCCATTGGGGTTACCTTCATTGTGTGACGGATATCCAAGGATATAATCCCTATAGAGGTTATCCACATGTGCTCCTATTATCTCTGAGCAACACCACTTGATTTCTAAGTGCTAGCGTGGAAAATGGAATGTCTTTCATTGTTTGTTCTTGATTGATCATTCTTCAAACTTGAAAAATCCCTCTTGCACTTCTTGTTATTGAGAATGAGAGAGAATGAATAGTTGAGATAGAATTCATTATGCGCAACAATTCTCTATTATCAATTTTTGGATGCTCTGCACAATAGACATAGACACCTATTTATAGAGTTGGTATTTAAGTTAAATTATTATTTATTTTAATACCATCCATTAAATAACATTTATTACCTTTAATAAACCCCATGCCACATAATAATAATTATATTATTATTATTATTTGGTGCGCAAAAAACTTGCACAGTAACAAATATTATGTAACGATATTGTTAATTAATATTTGTCACCAGACTCGGTCTTAGTCTATTCTAACTCCTCTAGAATTTATTGAACAACCAAATTAATATTATATTCATAAATAAATATTTTATTCATAATATAGAAAATAAATATTTATTAAAATATGTAGAAAATAAAATAAATATTTTATTCACAAGCCAAAGAATAAATATGTATTTAATTTATGCGATCAATATAACTTGAATAAAATTATTCCTCAAACTTGATCATAATATTTATTTTATTAACTAAACTAAAATATAGTTTAATCGAGATCAATGGAAATACTTAGTGGGTGAACCTCTAGGATTATTTCTTACTAGCATTGGATGGTCTTGCCTAAACTCTAATATTACAGTCTAGAAATGGGTCAAGGAACATGAGAGAAAGAGATTAGTGTCACAATTATGACAACCAAATAGGAATGATCATTGTGTAATATAATCTCTTTGTCACAATATCTCATCAAGTAGGTTTCACATCCATGTCACTAACCAATATGCTCGATATGTATTTATTTGACTCTCGGAAACAAACACATTGTCATACCATGTCCATATAATTTAATGTGATGGTTCTATTCCAATAAAAGGTCCAAGATATCAGCTTCCATAAAGATGTAAGGGATAAATAATTCCTCGAATTATTCATTTATGACATGTCACTTGTAACACACCCAACATATCCAACTTCACCATGAACTGTTATCATCGTGGTTTATTAAATATATCTAAGTACACAAGTTGTAACATGCATTAATAAAAATCTTAAAGTTTGAGGACCATCACACAAGCTCATAGATAGGAATATATGATGACACCAAAACATGAAAAATTCATACTAGTAGGTCTATTCTCATAATCTATCATGTTGAAGATTACCAAGTGCGAACTTCATGAGAAAATCTTCATATTCTTATGAGTACTCACACCTGACATTATATGTACTATGTGTCCCATCATAGTATATTATCCAACCACAGAACATTATTTAAGAATATAATCATAGCATTTTATGGTTATAATTATAATGGGTAACTGCTATGAACTTAACAATGTGACATATACACTAGGATATTTTTATATTAGATTCATTCAGAACAACAAACAATATGTAATAAGAAGTTTTATTAATATTAAATACATCAAATATTCATGTAATAAAAGTAAAAATAGTCAATCCTAGAACACCAACTCCAAAAAAGGGTTGGGGGAATTTTTATACTCTCAAGACCCCCAAACCACAAGGTTTGGGGAATTTCCATATTTTCACCCCCTTATCGGGAGTACTCTGGAAACCATATGACCTCAGTAGTTTTTTCAAATCTTCCAATAGAGTAAATTTCCTCTGATAAATGGGAAGTTTCTTCATCATCTAAGGCCCCCAATGCTTCATCACTAACCCCTGAACTGATAATTACTAGGACTCTGCATCCCAGACCCCAAACTCAACTATGTTTCCATGACAACTGAGGCATAAGTGGCACACGGTTAAAAAATAATGGTCCCCCATCTCTGGAAGACAGATAGGGAATGCTATATTCCTTCCTTCTAAAACATGTCCCCGGGTACTTTTACTATTCCATGGAGAATGATTTTCTAGTCACATGACACTAAACTACATGAAAAGGGGTTATCATGCCAAATATATTTCCCCCCTGAGGACTGTGTATTCAATAATTTCATTTCTTACCCCTTCACCCAAAAAATGTGTTCAATACATGTTGGTGTAGCATTTAGGGTGATCAAACTCTTAATTAATATTATTTTCTCTATAAAACAACTTCATATCTTTGATATCTAAGTTAATCCAACCAATTACTCAAGTTTATATCCTTCTCTAGGAACCCCATGAACCATGGGATCCCTTTATCTTGGTTCTACCCTATAGAAAAGAGGTTACATGGATTGGAAAATCTAAATGTACCCCTCTAGAAATTGTTGTTGAATGAAAAAATTCTTAATATATTGTGCCTATAGGATGTTTGGTCCCACATGAGAGGCCCCCCTTAAACCGAGGATTTATTTTCTAGATTATATGGAATATGGGATTCCTCCATTATCAATGTTTCACCTATATCCACCAATTTACACCTATAGATAACTCAAATATTCTTGGGTTATGATTTTCACCTTCTATAACCCAATTATTCAAGAATATTTATATACTCTATATGTTACAAATTGTGCGTCATACCCATTTTTAAATAAATATTATGACATTTCATTTTTATAACCTTTCATTTTAGGTTTTGTATCCCCCATAAAGACCCTTAAACTGAACAAAATTTATATCAGAACTATGTATGGATTGATTCCCATACTATAGGATATATAGTGAAGCCTAGATCCTGCATTTTATCCTCAGTCGTGAAACATCCTATTCTTGTGATGTTAAACTATATGATAACATCACAGTCATATGATGTTAAACTACATAATAAGAGGTCTTCATTTTGAAAAAGTCATCCCCTCAAATGATTTTATATGCAATAATCCCATGTTTTATCCCTTTTCCTCTAAATGTCTTCAGTACACATTGGTGAAGCCTTTAGGGTGCTCTAACCCTCCTTGAATATTACGTTCTCTATGAACCAATTTCATATCTTTGATATTTAAGTTGATACCAACCAATTCCTTGAGTTTATATCCTTCTCTTGGAACTCCATGGACCTTCGGCTCTGATCCTCCTAGTTATCCCCTATAGAAAATTGGTAATAGGGATAGGTTAATCCAAAGGGACCTCACTAGGATTCACTGGTGAATGACACAATTTCAAATATCTTATGCCTGGAGTATTTTTTTGTCCCAAAGTAGAGGTATCCCTTAAACCTAGGAGTTATTGTCCTGAATTAATGGAATATGACCTTCATCAATTATCAATACTTGACCTCTAACCACTAGTTTCTACCACCAATTAACTCAAATATTCATGGGTTGTGATTTACACCTTCCATAACCCAACTATTAAAGTGGATTTGGATACTCTCGATGTTACAAAACTATGCATCATAGCCACTTTCAAAGAAATATTATGACATCGTACTCTTTGACACTTCCATTTCTGAGTATAAATCTTCTATGAAGGCCTAATTTCCCAAATTTATTTTCTCCTCTAGATGATACACCCTAGTTTAATTACATTAAACTATATAAAAATTTCCTAGTTTCATGACATTAAACCTCATGAAAATGTCTTAGATTTATGAATTTAAACTTCTTAACAACATCCTTGTTTCATGAAATTAAACTGAATGACAATTCCCTGGTCACGTGATGCTAAAATACATGATAGCATTCTAGTCACATGATTCTAAACTACATGAAAACATCTTAGTCGCATGATTTTATCCATGAATTTGTGCTAGGAATGAATGTTTCACCGCCATACCAAAATGAAATATTAGAATTACCTATCCCTTCATATGAGCCTGATCTATGTAGAGGGCCCCTTATCTGACCTTGATGTAGGGAATCACTAAAGGTAGAAGACAGAATTCCCATCTCCCCTCCATATGAGTTAGATCCATGTTGAGAGATCTCCTTAAAGGGGTGTATTTTTCATGATTCCTACCCTAATAATGTGCATAGGGAAACCCAGGGAATCCCAAATATAAAAAATATCATATACCTCTATTTAAAGAGGTAAAAGTCAAATAGACTCACACTACCTATTCACTAGTTAGATCTATAAATGGATTACTTGCGCATGAGATAAATCTGTGTAGGAAGGGATCCAGGATATGGATACCCATTAATAAGCAAGTGCATGGATAAAATGAGATTCCTAAATCTAAATTCTTATAACCAGTGAAAATGTTCCTCAGTGATATCTTTCAAAATTTCACATTGTAGAACCCCGAGACACCCTGAGAGGGGAGGGGTGAATCAGGGCGTCAACTTTTTCTTTTAAAGTTATGGATCTTGTTCCCACGTTGGTAGAAACTTGTTAAACCTGTATGATGGATATGAACGGAAAATAAGCATTCATATGCAGAGAGATGACACATCACTTTTTACTTGGTTCACCACTAACGGCTACGTCCAAGGAGCATACGCCGACAAGTTTTCGGTCGTACCAAATTCCACTAAACTTCACTAGTTGTGGACTACAAAGGTTCAGACACAGTCACTCTGTCCCAGGCTCACTTCCTTTACAAAAGATTTAGGGAAAGCTCACAACTTCCCTAGGGTCACTCCCATTGACTCCCCCTAGCTCACTACTCTTGGTGAAGTCACATGCAGTTTATAGACGTGAAGGTCTCATCAATAGATTTACAGTGAAGTCTTTGTCTCTACTTAGCATGAGACTCTCCTTGCATCAAAGTCCGGAATTGATGCACTAGAACTCACAGAATCATTGAACCGGATAACCAAAATATACAGACAAGCTTCACTGACAATTGCGCGCAACACCAACCCTTTGCGCGCAAAACCTTCCTATTGCATGCAAATTTTTCTTTTCATGCGTAAAAATATTTCGTGCAATCACACCCTTTTTCACGCAGCTAAATCTTTTACACGCAACCCCAATTTTTACGCACAACTTATCCTTTTCCATGAATCCTATAATTTTCCGCGTAATCCAGAATATTTCACACAAACCCCTTTTCGCGATCCTTTTTCACGCATCAGACCTAAGATCTTCTCTAAGTCTTTAACCGTGAGGAATGAAGGGGGTCACCTCATATTTATAGGCGTCTGAGACCCCCACGCGCAAAATCCCCTTCAGTGCGAAAACCTCTCATCTGGCACGTAATTTTTCACATAGGTATCATTTTCTGCGCACCTCTCCATATATTTCGCGCAGCCCATGCCTTTTCCATTTCTCGATGTTTTGATTCCGAAACAATATTTTTGCGAAAAACTTCGCTCCGCTATTTCACACACCACGCTATTTTTCACGCCCAACTTAATTATTTCGCGCACACCCCTTATTTTCTGAGCACCACTTCCTCTTTGTGAGCACCTCCTTTTGCAGACAATCCATGTCTTCATTTTCCGATTTTGAGGCCCAAAAATTTGGCAAACACTGGGAAACAGCACCACCTTCAAAACTGTTGTTTGCTTGAACTGTATGATCTCTTTGCTGGCACACATTCAGAACTTCCACTGAGGATTGACAACAAACACAAACCAAACTCTAATTCCTGCATAGAACAGTCGTGGTTCCAACAATCTCCCCCTTTGGGTTTGTTGGAAATCACCAAATAAATTCAAAAAGATCACCATCCCCATGCAATACAAAAACGCAAGGATCAACTCAGCCAACACTCTAAGTCTACGTGAGCAATGCTCAGTGTAGAAAACAAGAGAGGAAGCTTGAACTGGGTTACCGTGTTTTGGAATTCTCAATGACGCCCAAGAATGTTTCTTACAGTGTCAGAGAAGCATTACATGTCCACTGACAATCCTAAATTTATTCCTTTCTCCCCCATTGTCAATAAACCCAAAGACTGGTAATTTGTTCATTGTTCAGCTCTAGCCATACTCTCCCTGGATAGTATCTCCCCCACAAACCTGCATCACATCCATAAAGAGATAAAACAGTTATCATAATTAGGGAGAGGGGCAATTCGTATCCTCCTTATGCACTTGGAGGTGGCTGAACACCGAGGTTCAACCGATGCTTCTCAAACACAGCCGCAGACAGTGGCTTGGTCAGGATATCAGCTACTTGCTCATCAGTTCCCACATGATCCATTCTGATCACACCTTGCTCAACTTTTTCTTTGATAAATTGATACCGTATTTCAATATGTTTTGTACGAGAATGCTAAATAGGATTCTTCGTAAGATCAATTTCACTTTTGTTATCACAATAAATCACCATTGGTTGTTTTACCTCATCACCAATATCTGTCAATTGTTGCTTCATCCATAACAGTTGAGTGCATGCCTTTTTAGAGGATATATACTCAGCTTCAGCAGTACTAAGAGAAGTACTTTCTTGTTTCTTGCTCAACCAGCCAACACATTTATTTCCAATATAGAATGCTCCACCACTAGTGGACTTTCAATCAACTATATCTCCAGCCCAGTCAGCATCAGAAAACGCTGATAATTCATTGTCCCAACCTGTAGCAAAGTATAACCCAAAGTTATTAGTACCTTGAATGTACCTCATGATTCTTTTTACTGCCGCCAAATGTTCCTCCTTTGGATTACTCTGAAATTAGGCTGCAAGACATGTGGAAAAGAAAATATCTGGCCGTGTCACTGTCAGGTACAGTAAGCTTCCAATGATCCTTCTGTACATGGTGGGATCTACAGAAGTACCATCCTCATGCTTTCCAAGTTTAGTTCCAACTGCAATCGGAGTTGACATTGGTTTGGAGTCTTACATATTAAACTTCTTCAGCAGCTCTCTTGCATACTTTTCCTGAGAAATGAAAGTGTAATCCTTCTTTTGAATCACATGCAGCCCCAAGAAATATGTGAGCTCCCCAATCATAGACATTTCAAATTCTGATTTCATATGATTGGAAAATTCATCCACTGATTTCTACTTGCTGCCACCAAATATGATATCATCAATGTATACAAGAACCATGAATTGATCTTTTGGAGAATTCTTCACATATAGATTGTGATCTACTCCTCCTCTTTTGAATTCCCTCTTCTTGAGATAAGAATCCAGTCGAGAGTACCATGCCCGTGGTGCCTGCTTCAATCCATATAGAGATTTATTTAGTTTACATACCTTTGTTTCATCAGTACCAAGAACAAAACCCACTGGTTGTTCAATGTACACTTCTTCTTCGAGTACACCATTTAGGAATACTGTCTTGACATCCATTTGATATACTTTATATCCTCTTTGGAGTACCAAGGCAAGGAATAACCTGATTGACTCTAGTCTAGCCACTGGAGCAAAGGTTTCTTCAACATCAACACCTTCAATTTGTGATTATCCTTTACAGACCAGTCGTGCCTTATTTCTAATAACAGTTCCATGCTCATCAAACTTGTTCTTGAAGATCCATTTTGTGTCAATCACATTCTGACCTTCGGGTCTGTGAACTAGATCCCATGTCTGGTTCTTGTCAATCTGATCCAACTCTTCATTCATGGAATTTACCCAAGATTCATCCTTTGTAGCTTCTTTAAATGAGGTTGGCTCCACAACTGACAGAAATGTAGATTGTGTGTTATTCCTCATTCTTCTTGTTTGTGTTGGTGCATTCCTATCCCCAATTATGTTGGACGGATCAATCTCAGCTCTTCGATTTCTCCTTTGAGGGTCAATCACATTCTCTTCACCCAAGATTTCCTCTTCAGATTCTTCTTCTGAGTCGACATCATGATGTGACCTCTGAGTGTTTTGTACGTCTTCCTCTATTTCTGTATTTGTATTTTTTCCATGTTCACATTCATTCTCATCTTCTATCTCATCAGCATAGGTACTATTTGAAGCATTTGGGGTTTTTCCTTCAATGATTTTAACATCGTTTCTTTCCACAATCCTCCCCAAGCATTTATTGAAACACTTGTAAGCTTTGTTATTCATTGGATACCCAAGAAAAATCCCTTCATCTGCATTGTCACCAAACTTTTCTTGGTTTCCTTCTTTATTCCGGATGAAACATTTGCTTCTGAAAATGCGAAAGTATTTCAAAGAATGCTTCCTTCCATGCCACAATTTGTATGGTGTCTTCATTTCTCCCATATAGAGCCCTGTTCGATTCTGAATGTGCACTACAGCTTCAACAGCTTCCTTCCAGTAATGGCGAGAGATACCACTTTCAATCAGCATAGTCCTGGCCATATTGTTGACCTGTCGATTCTGGCGCTCAACAACTCCATTTTGCTGTAGAGTTCTCACAGCAGCTACCTCATGCTATATTCCATGTTTTTCTAGGTAATTCTCAAACTCAATGGATGTTTATTCAACTCCATTGTCAGATCGCAAGACTTTTATTGTCCGTCCAGTATCATTCTCGACAATCCGGCGATAAGTTTTCATGAAATCAAGAACTTTTCGCTTCCTATGAATCACCATTACACAATCCATTCTACTATAATCATCAATGAAAAGGACAAAGTACCTTTCTCCATGGGTTCCAGCAACATTTATTGGGCCACATACGTCTGTATGGATGAGATCAAGAAGATGCGATGCCCTTTTCTTCTTTGGACGATATGAACTACAGACCAGCTTCCCACGAATACAAGAATCACAAGACTTTTACCGTTCACGCTTTAGAATGGGAATATCCATGGATATCTTCAGCTTAGATATCTCTTCCATTTCTTGTTGGTTAATGTGCCCCAGCCTTCGATGCCACAAATTGTTTTCTTCTTCAACAGAAAAATAGAAGGAGTTTACTTTGCTATCAACCTGATATAAGTTCCCATATGTTCTACAGCCTTTCATAAGATAATTCCCTGTTTTTCCCTTTATAGTGCAGCCTTTATGATTGAATGTAACTATGAGCCCTGAGTCACAGAGTTGACTTACACTGAGGATATTGTGGCGTAGACCGTCCACATAAAGAACTTTAGTCTTCTTCAGCTCTCCGTTGGCGAGAGCAGTATTCCCACTACCTTTAATCTTCAAAGCACCATCATTACCAAACCGTATTGTTCCATCAACATTATTTTCAATGTTCTTCAAAAGTTCAGCATTTCCCGTCATATGGGAAGAGCATCCACTATCAAGGATCCAGGTGCTGCTTCTCTTTGTAGCTTTGAGGGCTACTTCTGCAAAATTGGATTTATCGATCTTCTTCTTTTCTTTCCATGAGATATTGGTTTGCATATAGGATAATTATGGTCTTTTAATACTTTCTTCCACATAATCTGATTCTTCATACCCATAATCTTCTTCGAGAGGGTAAAAACTATTTGTGAGAACAACACCACCAGGAGGATGAAAACTGGCCCGTCTTTGAGTGTTGTATGAATTTATCCTGTCGTACCTCTGCCTGCAATACATAGCTTTATGGCCAACGTTAGAACAATAAAAAAAATAACCATATAAGCTATTTCTTCTATAATATGGAGGATATGAGATCGGTCTCCTTTGTTGACTTCCCAGATCTTCCCCATTCAAGTAGCTCCTTGCCTCTTCGCAGTATGACATGGTATGGCCCAGATAACCACATAACTGACATTTCATGAGAGGAATTATATTTTCACTTGAATTTCTCCTCACGCTTTCTTCCTTGGGAGAATGGTTGCACTGCTTGTCATTTATGAATGTTTGAGGATAATTTTCAGTTCTCCTTTTATCTTGGATTTGGGGTTTCTTTTTCAGAACATCAGGCAATGTTTCAACATGTCCAACTTTCATCTTGTCTTTCTTTTGGATCTCCTTACTTCCAATAGTTGATGTCTCAGCTTCACAGCCAATTACACTCTTTCCCATGAAAGCAGTTCTTTGATCACTCAAAATTTTTCCAACCCCATCTGAACCACTCTTGGCTCTTGCTAGTAATTCTGCATCTGAGAATCTTCCAAACTATATTTTATTCCTTGGTTCTTTTGAAATTGATTCAGTCTAATTTTTGCTCCTAAGAGTAACAAATTCTTCCTCAAGACCCTCAATGGTCTTGGATTTTTCTTCTAGTCTGGAGGTGAGGTCATTGGTGACCTTTTCCTGCTCTTCAATTCTCAACTTCATATCCACTACATCATCATTTCTCTCAAGAATTTTAGATTGAACTTCTACAAATTCTTCCAGTCATTCAATCTTAGCTTCAAGTTGATCAACATATTTAGTTAATTCTTCTACCATTGATTTCCACTTATTGAAACTCTTACATTTAATCTTAAGCTTGCTAACAGTATCCTTAAGTTGCAACTTGGGATCTGCACTAGTTTTTAACTGATTTTCTCCACCAGTATCTTCTGACTTTTCAACAGTGTCCATCATGGAAGCATGTTTCCCAGTTTTGAATTCTGGTTCTTCTTCATCACAGAATTCATTATCATCTTCTTCCTCTTCACAGATAAAACTCTTCTTCGGAACTTTCTTTCTAGATTTTAAGTCTCCTTTCTTGAAAAACCTTTTCTGAGGCTTCTCAATGTTTTCAGCATCGTTATCATCATCATCGATCTTTCTTAAGCACTGAGAAGCAATGTGCCTGACTTTGCCACAACAAAACCAAGCTAGAGGTAACTTCCCTTTGAATTTCCCTTTTCCCTTCTAGAACTTCTTGTCAATGAGAGAAAGAATTTCTTTTTCCTCATCTTCTTCACCACTACTATCTTTTGAGAAATTCAGTTTCTCCATGGATTTGAATGCCATCTCCTTGCTTACACGTGTAGAAGCATCTTCTGGTTTGACTCTCATTTCATATGCCACCAAGCTGCTCAACATATCATCGAAAGATAGTTTGGAAATATCTCTTTCCTCGAGGGCTGACACCTTTTCATTGTACAGGGGTGGTAGTGTTCTCAGTATTTTCTTCACAATGTCAATGTCTCTGATTTCTTCTCCATGGCCCTGAATTTCTCCAACCACTTCAGTAATTCGATTGAAGAAGGAGTCTGCATTCTCATCAGGATGCATCTTCAGATCATCAAATCTATTGTTTAGCACTTGTAGTTTCGCTTCCTTCACTTTATTATCTCCTTCATAAATATTTTCAAGTTTATCCCACACAGACTTTGCTGAGTTGCAACTCATCACTTTTAGATAGATCTGATCAGAAAGTGTTGCGGTGAGAGCATTCTGTGCTTTAGCATCTGCATCAAGAATTTTCCTATCTGTATCAGTCATAGCCAGCCCTTTTGGATCAGAAAAATTAATACCTTGCACAGTGGAAAACAAAACTTCCATTCCAAGGGATATTAGATGAGATCTCATTATGTTCTTCCAGATCTAGAAATTACTTCCATCGAAGAGAGGGACTCCCTTGACATTGACAGCATTCTCCATGATGACAAAGGACAGATTCAACACCAGCAACCTCCCTCTGATACCACTTGTAGAACCCCGGGACACCCTGAGAGGGGAGGGGTGAATCGGGGTGTCAACTTTTTCTTTTAAAGTTATGGATCTTATTCCCATGTTGGTAGAAACTTGTTAAACATGTATGATGGATATGAATAGAAAGCAAGCATTCACATGTAAAGAGATGACACATAACTTTTTACTTGGTTCACCACTAAGGGCTAAGTCCAAGGAGCATACGCCGACAAGTTGTCGATCATACCAAATTCCACTAAACTTCACTAGTTGTGGATCACAAAGGTTCGGGCACAGTCACTCTTTCCCAGGATCACTTCCTTTACAAAAGATTTAGGGAAAGCTCACAACGTCCCTCGGGTCACTCCCGTTGACTCCCCCTAGCTCACTGCTCTTGGTGAAGTCACATGCAGTTTATAGACGTGAAGGTCTCTTCAATAGATTTGCATTGAAGTCTTTGTCTCTACTTAGCACGAGACTCTTCTTGCATCAAAGTCCAGAATTGATGCACTAGAACTCACAGAATAACTGAACTGAATAACCAGAATGTGCAGACAAGCATCATTGACAATTGCGCACAACACCAACCCTTTGTGCGCAAAACCTTCCTATTGCGCGCAAATTTTTCTTTTCACGTGTAAAAATATTTCGCGCAATCACAACCTTTTTCGCGCAGCTGAATATTTTACATGAAACCCCAATTTTTACGCACAACTTATCCTTTTCCGTGCATCCTAGAATTTTCCAAGCAATCCATAATATTTCGCGCAAGCCCCTTTTCGCGATCCTTTTTCATGCATCAGACCTCAGATCTTTTCTAAGTCTTCAACTGTGAGGAATGAAGGGGGTCACCTCATATTTATAGGCGTCTAAGACCCCCGTGCGCAAAATCCCCTTCAGCGCGAAAAACTCTCATCTGGGGCGTAATTTTTCACGCAGGTATCATTTTCCGCGCACCTCTATAGATATTTCGCGCAGCCCATGCCTTTTCCATTTTTTGATGTTTTGATTCCGAAACACTATTTGCGCGAAAAACTTCGCTCCGCTATTTCACGCACCACGCTATTTTTCGCACCCAGCTCAAGTATTTCATGCACACCCCTTATTTTCCGCGCACCACTTCCTCTTTGTGCGCACCTCCTTTTGCAGACAATCCATGTCTTCATTTTCCGATTTTGAGGCCCAAAAATTTGGCAAACACTGGGAAACAACGCAACCTTCAAAACTGTTGTCTGCTTGAGCTGTATGATCACTTTGCTGGCACACATTCAGAACTTCCACTGAGGATTGACAACAAACACAAACCAAACTCCAATTCCTACATAGAACATCCATGGTTCCAACACACATTAGTGTCAATGTCCTTACCACATGAAGCTAAACTGCAAGGAAAAATTCCTCATCACATGAAGCTAAACTACATAGAAAATTCATCCCCACTTCATAACATTAAATTAGGTAGAACATATCCCATTATCACTCCTTATCAAAGGTCCACAATAACCTGAACCTAGTCAACCAAGTTTTGGGGTGCTTCCGTCATCTTTTTGAGCACCTCAATCAATAGATCACAATTCATGTTTTGATCTCCTTGGGTTGTCTCAAACCTTATATGGCCCTTGTAAAGGATAAAGGATCCCTCATTTAGACCATATATGATATGGATCTATATAAGGGCCTTAAACCTGTCACCTAGAGGCATATTGGACCACAGGAAGGGCCTTCTAATCCTTGTAATCCCTAACATCATCACAATGGTGCTCATCACCATAGAGTGATTCACGATCATCATTGGAATGACTCTCCCAAATCATCACTCATGACCCCAGAACCTTGAACCATGATTTAAAATATTTTCATGTCCTACTCAAAATGATTTTGAAGTAATCTTTGCCTTGGGAATACTAATTAGGCTATTGTGTAACACTCCCCTCATTTTAGGTCGATGTGTATCATGACCTTAAACTACAAGAACTTTTTTCAAAGTTGTATGACCTAAAAATTTAGCCTTTTATGGTCCAAATCACAAGACATTAAAATGCTAATGAAGGTGACATAAAACTTGTCCAGATAAAATCCTACTGAGGGAAGTCTGAGAAAATATCAAGTCTCGACTCACTAAAATATTCATCTTTAGATTATAGGAAAAAGTTACAGCATAAATAAATGTTCCATAAATCTCATGGGGTCCACCTTATAGTCCTAGTAAAATCTAATCCATGCTAGTTATACCCCTGTCCCAGGAAAAAGTTAGAGTGATTATTTACCATATCCCCTCACCATGAGAATATGTTCAGTACACAACAACACAACTTTTAGGCTGCTCAAAACCTTCTTAAATTTTATGATTTCTATTAACCACCTCCATGTCTTAGAAGTATAGGATGACACCATCAATTTCTTGAGTTGATACCCTTCTCCTAGAACCCTATATCCTTGAGCTATTTTTACTATTTCACCCATTTAGCAAGATGGTAATTGGGACAGATTGATCAAAAGGGTCCCCTCTAGGATTTGCTGGTGAATGACACAATACCAAAGAGCTTATTCCTATAGGATGTTTGGTCCCATATGATATCCCCCCCCCTTAAACTCAAGAGTCATATTCATGGCTATATAGAATATGGGAATATTTCATTATTAATAGTTGACTTGTACCCACTGGTTTCCACCTCTAGTTAACTCAGATATTCTTATACCATGATTTACAATCCCCATAACCAGACTATTCAAGTGGCTTCAACATCATCAATGTTACATCACATTTTATTGAATACATTATCCAAGATGGAATATGATATTCAATTCCTAAACCTTTTTATAGAACACACCACGTGAATTGAAACCACATTCCATAGAGGCTGATCTTCCCAACCAGAAACTAAACTACCCTAGGGCGCCAAAACCCTTCTTGGATAGCACTTTTATCCATATACCACATCATATTCTAAATTATTAAATATTTAAAAATCTTCTACGACCATTGGAAATAAGTGGGGACCCCTCTAATTTACCATGCATGTAAGCTCTCTGCCCTCACGCATAAGGGCCTCTAACCCATCAACTAGAGGCATCTCCTCCATATAGGAAAGGACCTCTAATCATCAGGAGCCCCAACAACAATGTGGCATAACACAACCCTTTAGGGAGTATTGAAGTCATCCCTTTCATGTCTAACCCATTCCATATTCATTGGTTCAAGCTCCTAGACACATGATTTACACATTCCATATTCTAATTACCCAAGTGGGCTTGGCATTACTAATATATCACCATACATCAAAACAAATCAAGTCACAAATAGGATGTTGGGTTTCATAACTCATCATGGATATTCATCCTTTATGTTTTCAATAAGAACGTAGGGTTACAAACCACTTCATGAACATTCATTATTCTGAATATCAATTAAGAATGAAGGGTGTCAAAACACTTCATGGAAAATAATTCTTTATAATCCCATCATGGATCCATGGTTATCAAAAACTTCATGAATACACATCCTTATCTACCAACAATAGTGGTCCAAGATGAAATACCCTAAACTACAACAATAGAATGTCCAAGCTAAAAGACCCTAAACTACAATAATAGAAGGTCTGAACTAAAAAACCCTAAACTACAGTAACATAAGGTTCGAACTAAAATACCATAAACTAAAACAATAAAAGCCCCAAACTAGAAGACCATAAACTATAGAAATGTAAGGTTTGAGATAAAAGACCCTAAACTATAACAACAAAGGTCTGAGTTAAAATTCAATAAACTATAACAATAGATAGTCCGATCTAGAAGTCCCTTAACTCAATAAGAGTCTAATTTGAAAGACTTAAAAATATCCAATATAAAGAGACATAATTTTTGACAGGTTGAAAATATGTAAAGGGAACCCTGGGAAAAAGTTGAGTCTCTATTCATTATACATGCACTTTGTGTGATCCTAAAAATATTTAGCTCTTATGAAATTAAAAGGGAATAAATTTTTTTAGGTTGAAAATCCATAAAGGGTTTTGTGAGAAAAATACAATCCCATGCCCACTGATATTTCCCTATATTAAACTTATGAAAAATTTAGGGCAAAATAAAATATAAAATATACAAACTTGTAGGAACCATTATCTGTCCCTGGAAAAAATCAAGATACACTCTCTAGGTCCATTGACCTATGAAAAAATTAGAACACATCTCTATTTATTGGGATCTATATGAGGGTACCTAGTCCTATCATTTCTTAAAATTTCATGAGGCTTTGTCCATATTTCAGTACCTTAAACTACTTAGAGTGGCCTATTTTGTGTGACCTAAAATGTGGCATTAAATCCAAATATGTGAAACATATCCACTAAAAAATGGGTCCTTGCACATGATTTCATCACAAAGTGATTACATCCCCCTCCCAACATATGATATATATCCATGAAGGAGCTTTCATTAAATGTTTATTTATTCATGATCCTATGTACCCTATGCATGAGATTGATCTGCGTTGGATTATTCCTCAACACTACATATGTCTTGATTCCCATCCCTATGGGATATGTAGCAATGTCCAATTTCCTTCCTTTGAATCCAACCAAAATTTCCTTTACACCCAATCCCTTTTCCATTATTGATTTTATATATTATACAATTTCAAGATATTTTTACCCCAATCCAAGGCTATTCCTTATCTTGGATTCAACCAAGTAATCAAGGTCAAGATTCACCTCTTGATACCACCTGAAATTACTTAGTCAGCAATCTTGAAAAATACTCTCATAGGGATCAATATCAAAGCTCTTCATATGTTCAAATTCAAGGAAAAGTGATATAAATTTACCATAGAACCATATTATTTTCATTCTAAACAAATCGAATTCTAGGGGTCATTTTATTGGAAACCATAATTGTGTACCAAGCACTTTGTCATTAGGGATTTGAGGAGTGTGAATCTCATGAAAAATAATATTGATAAAATTTTTATGGAGGAATTGTAAGATGAATCCTTGAATAAAAAGGATTAGGCTTGGGCATCATTTTATAAGGGAACACATCTTGGCCTTTATTTTATTCATTTTACTTAGATCACTTATTCTTTTAATTTTGATATTACTTTGTCCAAAAAATTGTCTAGCTGGGATAACTAGCTGGATAGCTCAACCAAAGAACATGCGGGAGTCACCTAAATCATTCCTAGGAGCCAGCGCAACCATCCAGTTGAGTGGCAAGATGTGAGCAAGTATAGAACCTATAGTGAGAATGCAAGGTGTGTGTAGGTGGTGCCTAGGCTGGTTGTGAAATGGAATGGTGTGGCCGGTGAGGGTATGGGTGCATGTGTTGTGGGTGCCACCCCAATTTTGGCTTGAAGAATGGTCTAAATTCTGAATACTAGCAAGTGATCAGCATCCGAGTAAAAATTTGATGTGGTGTTGGAATTAGGAACAATATTTTTCATCTATTAAAAATATGGATAGAATCCCAGCTACCCGATTAAATCAATATTGACCATCTGATATCATGCCTGATTCGTCTTCAACTTCTCTCTTGTCTTATAGACTCCTTAACACAGCTGTTTTGATCTTGAGACACCTGAAATTGAATCCATCGCTCGATTTACTTCATTACATACATCTTCTAAGAGTGTTCCAAGCAAGCAAGCCACACTTAACTATATGAAACCATGCATGCAACCTTGCATGAATGGTCCTGTTTGAAGAAAAGGTTGATCCACCACATGAAGTTTGTCAATCTCATGAGTGATCAAGTGTCACATGATCACGTATCCACCAAACAATTGTTCACACAAGATACATCTTGAATGCATAGGTTTTTTTGAAGAAAAAAATATATCAAGGGGAAGCCTCAGTCATTTGAGTATCTTGGGATAATGCAATCATATAATATTTCATTAAGATTATAATCACTAAATCCATAACTTGATCAAGTTAATTCAATCACATGATCCACTTGAATGCATCGAGATACATATAATGGATCATGCGATCAAGGCGATGTTGATCATATGAACCACAATGATATCATAGGATTTTCTTAAAAATAATGTATATTTTCTTCGAAAGTGTCTTCTAACTCCTATATTTTATTTAATTTTTCACAATAATCCATAAATGGTTGCCCATTGAGATAATTTATGATCATGCGAAGACCTTATAAGTGATTGTGGGAATCCCCTGAAGCAATCATGAAAATAAATCTCTAGTTCTATTCTACCCCATCGCATGAAGGAAAGGAAAGTCGAGGTCATGCTTCCATTTCATATGTGAAATATTCAAAAAATATAGATCCACCACATGAAACAGGTCATAGGATCTCTAGAGGCCATTGTGAGATGTATTAAGGCTTATTTGGATGTGGGGTGATTATAATAAAAATTGATCAAACATCACATGGTCTGCATGTAAAATAGTGTATATGTTCTTTATTAGAGGCTTATACCTTTGGAATTTTTATTAATTTTATTTTATAATTTCATCACATGAATAAAAAAATATTATTTTAATCCTTCATGCGATCTCATGATGTTAATCAGATGAATATTTCCACCACCTCAAGTCAGCGTACACAACACCTTCACCGTGAAAATTGGAACTTTCCTTAGAATACCTCCACCTATATAAACCCATTATCCCTTTAAAAAACACATGATATTAGGGTAAGAGGGATATAAACACGTGTGAGAGGAAAGGTAGAATAATAGAGAAAAGCATAGGATTATTGTGATGCTGCCTTCAGAGGATATCTCCAGGTAACTGTGAGACTCCTGTCGTGAGAACCCATCATGGGATGCCATTGATAGACCCCATCATGTGATCCCATTAATATAACATGATCACATAAAGAAATGAAGTACATGAGATCCCTTTATTAGTAAATTCATGCATGATTCATGAACATGTGCTTCCCTATCATGAAATATGAATATGTAGAACCCTTAGTATCGTTACACTCCTACTCGTCCATGCAGTGCAAGCCATCAGTCATGTGAGACGCCCATCTGGAAATTCATGGACATACAACCTTGTTATGTGAACACTCTTTATCATGCCACCTTGACATGCATGTGAACCCATGGTCATTCCCTCCTCTTGACATGAAAAACCTTGGATGTGTTCCCTTGACATGAACCCTCAAGAATTCACTCTTCCTGATATGCACACTATTGCCCATGTAGTCATGAAATGATCCACTTAGACATGAAACGTAAACCATTGTACATGCATTATTCATCATGCATGTGATCCTAGACATGTTTGCAAGATCCCACCACATGACTCTCTTAAGATCATGTGATCGTATGACTCCTCATTGGTCTTGTGATGCCCTCATATAGCAATGGACAAGCCAGTCTCAAATACGCGATAGGCCTTGGACATGTCATCCTTGATTATGCAATAGGACCTAAACATGTCTATATATATAACATGACGGGACCTGGACATGTTGTCCTTGATCACATGAAATGTCTTGGACATGTTTTATTTGATCATGGGAAACACATTAGACATGTCAACATTGTCATGCATCATCCTATTGATATATAATCTTCGATCATGCGAATCACCCTAGGACATGTCATCCATGTTAGGAAGACACTCAGGACATGTCGAGAAAACACTCAGGACATGTCAGGAAGACACCCTAAACATGTCATGCAAACACCCTAGGACATGTAAACTTCATCTGATAAACACACTTGGACATACAACATATAAACCATTGGACAAGAAACTTTGGAAGAATACCCACTTTACAAGGGTAGTTCACCTAATGGGTTAGGGTTATAAACTAATGTGACCTTATTCATGTCATGCTCTCAAATGGGCCTTTTGTCATACCCAATATATTCAACAGACCTTTCTTGGTCACTATATCTATTTATTCATCAAAGGATAAATAATGAATATGTAACATGGGAATCCATCCTAGTATAAATCCTTAACATTCCTTAACCTAATGGATAATAATAATATCTTTGAGTGTAAATACCCATTCCAACCCATTAGTGGGTTAAGGTTGAATTGAACTACAAGAACTTTGATTCTTGTCCAAATAGGATACATAGGACGTCATCCTAAGTCCTGGGCTCCAATGGGCATTGAACCTCGTGTGGGTCCCTCTAATTCTAATTACTTTGGATCATATAACACAAATCCTCATATGAGTATATAATCCCACCTCATATGTTGGTGGATATAAATTGGGTTTTTATGCGGGCATCCACTTGAGTGTAAGCATCGACAATGCCATCAAGTTCCTTAAACCCGTTAGTAGGTTAGGGATGAAGTAAAATTTAAGGAATTTGATTCCTATTATAAATACGATACTTTGGATGAATTATTAATCCTCTATATCTATTCCATATTCCCCATGATACTGGTAATCATAATCCTATAATGGAAACTTTGTTGTGTAATCCTTGTACAAATTTTCTCTCATGCGATGTTTACAATCTTTCATTATCTCTTGTTTCTCACACCAAGCATGACTCACATATTCCTAGAGGTCTATGATGACAGTACCAATAGAATGAATAGGAATCCCCCAATTTGGGACCTCATTTGGGATGTTATTCTTATTATATACTATCTTCACTCAAAAGGTCACACTCCTGATGAGTCAGTTCATGGAATCCTTAGATGCATAATTCATGCATAAGTCATGCACAAGGCCTCTGTTGTCACATCTTTTATGATGCAGATTCCAAAAACATGAATTATATAGACTTTGATTCCAATCTTAATAGGATATGTAGTATTCCTCCTCAAGTATTGAGCCCTATATTAACTCCTTATCTCATGATGTTAAACTGCAAGGTATAGTCATATCATATGACCTTAAACTATATCAAATGAACTATGGGGGTATTGATTTGTGTTCTCACGAGAAACATAGGATGCCTCATAGAGGTTTAATCCCAACTCCAAGAAACCAATATCCTCCATGGATGGAAATAAACTCCAGATATTATGAACATGGATATAAACTAAAGCATCATAAATGAAGAAGAGAATAATGGAGAACCTGTGACACACAAAATTGTTCTCATCGATACATGGTCTTGATCAATTCATTAGAACATGGGTAACCACACCCGTATCAAGGCATATAAAGGATTTCAAAAACATATCTTAAATCAATAATAGAGTTTGAGAATATGCAAAAGGGTATGATGAGCCCGACATCCCATCCCCTCGACCAATTTGAGTTCTTAAGAATCAATGGGGTTGAAACCCAAACTGACCACTTACCTTTGGGAAGATGATTCATTCCTTTTCATGGAAGTTGGAACCATTTTGAATTTACTTTAAATACAAAAATGGTAAACCAGATACAGAAGATTAGGAAACCACCCTTAATCACCCACAACCAAGCATCTGGTGAAACCATCCACATTTTTCGGGAAACAAACCCATTACTTGATTTTTTTTTTCTTTGACTTTCCAAAAATGACCTCACCCACCAAACACCATGGAAATAGATTTATGATGATAGATATATTCCATTAAAGGACCTAGGATATCAATATCCATTATAAGATGGAATAGATAAATCCTTTTTCTTATTATCCATTAATAGAATATCACTTGTGACGCACCCATCATACCCTACTTGGATACAAACATATGTTGTAACAGTTTTTATGATTACATCAAAGTACATGATTCATGACATCCATTAATGATAATATTAAATTATAAGGATCAATACACAAGTCTGCATATTGGAATATCCTATGACACATAGAAATGTGGATTTCCCATTTGAAGGGTCTATTCTCATAACCCCAAATCTTAGAGATTACCAAGTATAAACACCATGAGAAGGTGTATCAATGTATTATGAGAATATTATCCCTAATATCATGTATCTCATGTATCCCATTAGAAAATATCATCCAAACGTATAAAAATATTCAAGATAATGTTTTGGAACCTCTAGGTTCTCATTATAGCAGGGAACTGCTATAATTGTTAGTGAGATATATATTCTTAGAACATGATCACATAAAAATATCAAACATAGAAACCATAATAATGTTACAAGAAAGCTTCATTAAAAAATGTAATAAAGTAATACACATGTTGGTTATAGGGAACCAACTCAAACATTTAGTATGTGGTCGCATGCCATGATGGACTTTTTAATCCCCCATCATCATCATCACCAACATTCCCCACACTGCCCACTACTGGATTTTTTCACTACTGTTAATGCTGCACATAGGCCTCCTCACTAGAACAACACCACACCATCAATCAGGTTTCACCCCCATCATCGGTTGGGGATGACCTCTATCGCCTCTTTCTAGCAGCACCCCTTCCATCATCGGACACCTTGCTTGCATGGTACCCCAACTGTCGAACGAGGGTCACTCTAATAATTAGTCCTTATCAAGGTCGCATCTATACAAACACCCATGAAAAATGGAGTTGTCCAAACTATCATGTTAACATCAAATGAAACCAAACCCAAAAAAGTGTCACCCCAATTTAATTGGGGTCCAAATTAGTACAGACGAGGATTTGATCTTGGTGTCTTCCATGTGTGGTGCCTAGCTGAGTAAAACTCATCTATACCCTTTCCTAATTAGTAATTATCTAAGAAATTATAATAAATAATAATGAAAAAAACATAGAATAGTATTGTTAATAATGAAAATTATCAAATTAATAAATAAATAAATTTATAATTACATCTATTATTTATTATATTATTTTTTATAATCAGTTATTGTATGAATATTTTCATTATAAATCACATGATAAATTATTATTATTAACTATTAAATTTTTCAGTAATTATTATTATTAAGTATTGATTACTCTTTATATTTAAAAATTATATTAATTAATTACTAATTATAACAATTTATTTGTCAATTTTCAATAAATATAATATATTATTAGTTATTAATTATTATAGTCAAATACCTAATCAATTATTAATTATAAATTTTATAAATTTTATTCCCACTAAACAGGATAAAAACTACTATTAATATCTCTAATTATTAATTATATTAGTTAATTATAATTTTTTTAAAAAAAATAATGTACAAATAAAAATGAAAACAAAACATATAATGTATATTTCAATTCAAAAATTATGAATGATGGGAAAAGTATCACACATATGTGCATTGTTTTCCTGAATTCTCCTCTTTACCAAAATATAGTATATAGATAATAGCCTTATATCATGTCTATCAATGTTTATTATTTGATGTGTATTCCTTTTGCATAGAATCTACTATAGTTGTCTCAAAAAAAACTTGTGTGATTGGTATTAGATCAAAAGGCCCCACACCTATACCCTCTCCCACTTAGAAGAAAATAGCTACTAGATAGAACACTCTCCCACGTGGGAAGAAGATGTTCATTGGCTAAAACCTTCTCCCATGTTGGAAGAAGATGACTGTTGTTCCATGAGAATTTGACTACTAGGGAAAGATAGAGAATCACAAACATTCTACTCAAAAACTATCAGGTAAGTGTAATATAAAAAATTAATATAAAAAATAGAAAAATTAGCAGCATAACCATCATAAACCTATGAAATCATACATTAGGGAATAACTGCTGAAATTGAAATATCTATATTTTGAGAAGAAGATGTATTTGAAGGACTATGGTGATGTTATAACTCATATTCACCAAGATTTGGTGGATCATTTGAATGTGTTAGTATTTGAAATTGGTGATTTATTGCTTAGCAATATTATCTATTTTGATAAATTACTCAATTAACATTTTATTGAATCATAAAGTGCATTAATTATTTAATAATTTAAAGTGATGTTAAAAGATAATCTCTTTTTAATTACATGTTTTAATAATGTTAATTATTTAGTGATTGTTACACATTTTATAATGGCACTTCATGTTACTATATTTTTATTTTACTTAAGTTTAATATTTTTTTACCAAAAAGAAAAAATCAGGCCATCCTTGTAAGAACCTTAGTCTAACCCTCAACCAATTAGGGGACCCATTAGGTTAACCCTATGGGAAGTCCCATAATAGACATCCCACAAGGAGGATGGATATCTCGTTTTGTATAGTGCATTCTTATAGAATGAGGGCCTATGGATAAGGCTCGTAGATTTCACACATAGGTGTACGGGTTGGGTTAGGTCACCTGTTGTTTTGTAGACCCGTCTGTGTGCATTATGAAACCGGTGTTGATATCTGGCAGCCAGCTCGAATTGAGTATCATCACTTCTTTTATGATATACTTCTCACATTTTGGTTCTCCAAACCAATGTGAGAATGTGATCTAAGTTCACTATTTATCCGTCTTTAAAAACTCAGACAAACACGGTACGAAACTCAACCATAAAATCTAATCTAATTCAAATTGTTCGATCTACCATGTTATAATTTCAAGCCTTTAGATTTTTCTTGTTTTCTTTCAGCATCTATTTATGTACCTTCTCTTGATAAAATAGTATCTTGACTACTTCTTCATGCTTCCCACTTTTTACCACTACTCGGAATACTTCTCTAGTTTGAATACTTCACCTTTGATGGTTTCTCAATAGTTTCATCATTGGACATCAATAGTGTGTCATGAGACACCATTGGAATTTTAAAAAGGTGAGTCTTGATCCACCATCAGACACCAATGATGAGTAATGAGTCACCATTGGACATCTCCAATGGTGAGTCATGATCCACCGTCAGACCCCAATGTTGTGTCGTGAGCCACTATCAGACACAAACGGTGGGTCCTGAGTCGTCGTCCAACATCAATGGTGGGTCTTTGTCTTCCCATTGGTTGTTATTTCTTTTTTCTGGGAGAATATTCTTTAAGCTCAAAAAGGATCTCTTATTCTTCTTCTCATTTTTTGCAGTGAGATTTTTATTTTAATTTGTTTTCTTATTTTTATTAGAATTTTATTTAACTTTTTATTCCTTATGGTCAAAAGTGTTTTCTCAAGTCACCATTAGATATCTCCAATGGTAGGTCATGAGTCACTGTTGGACATCTCCAATGAAAAGTCATGAGTCACTGTTGGACATCCAATGGTAACAGTTTTTTTATTGCTTATCCTAAAGCCTATAGTGGTATAGTGGCATGGAATTAGTTTTGTTTTAGTTGGATATTTTTTTCATTTTATATAAAATGGTAGCATATTCTCTATTTTTTAAATCATTAATCTTCCACTACTCTCTATTTTTAGTGATAGAAATATTAATCCACCACTCATTGTTTCGATAGTATATCAATTATGCACCGTTAGTTAAATTTTTTGTTACTAAAAAATTTTATTACTTATTTCAATTGATTTTTTTAAAATTAATAATTTTTTAAATTTTTTAATATTTTATGTTTAAATATAATTATAATAGTGTATAAAAAAATAATTTTATAATTATTTTATGTACACTTACGCTTGCATTTCAAAAGTCATGTGATGCTCTTTTTTACTGCATTTTTTCTATCTTTATACTCTATAATATTGTATTTGTATTTCAATTATTTTATAATTTTTTTTAAATTGATTTAATTAACATATTAATTACTTTATATTAATATTTCATGAATAAATATAAACCCCAATTGTAACTATGTTAATCAGTATGGCTTTAACAAACAAATGTAGCAATCATATTATTTCATTTTTATTCTCTAACAAGTGTCGTTCAGATATTAGACGTGGACCCGATCCTAGAGGATCTTTTTTTAATGATCTATGAGATATATACAAGGAATAAAAACATGTACCTATTTAGATCATTAGATAGAGAACTTTTGATATATATTCAACACCTTATTACTACTATCAATTGTTAATGTACTTCTGTGACTTCTTTACTTTGGTTGTGATCATAGAAGAACTTCATCTTTGAGTTTTTTTCCCTTCCAAGAGATCAACAATCCTAAAGCTTAATCATATTTTACATTTCAAATCATATTCAAATTTTCCTATATTAGTTTTTATTTCTGTAATATTTTCCTTCTATTTATATTTCTTTGTGTCTGGTTTATACTTTTCCCTATAAAAATAAATATTTGCATTGTCTGGTTATTCCACAACATAAAAGGAATCCTGGGTTGTGACTCCTGATCAAAATTTAGGTAAATAGAATAGGTTGGTCTCCTGTAACAAGACTCAGTTGTGCCTCTAGGTTTTCTAAAAGTTGGTGTTTATAATAAGGTTCTCACACCTTTAAAAGTGAGGTTATTAGTGGGTACCAATATTCTTTAGGAGTAGAGTATTTTGTGGAGTGGAATAGGATATATGTGATACAAATCACTATAAATCCTTGTGTTATTTCATTTTATTTCTACTATAGTTTATTTTAATAACACTTCATGGACTATAGTATTGTATTTTATTAACACTAATTGTTTTTCTCTTTAAATTTTTAAAATGATTATTCACCCCACCTCTAGTCATAATTTTCATCAATAACGATCCCAAAATTGTTATCAACGGGTAGGAACTTCCCAAAAGGATTTTTAGATTCTCTAATTATTTATGTTACTTATTTTTAACCCAATGATAACTTAGTATCCTAAACTTAAAAGTCTAAGGAACAAAAGAAAAGTTTTCTTTTAAGATGGAATGTGTCAATTCCAATTATAGTTGGATTCTGTAGAAATCTCCATTTTATAATGGGAATAACTATAGCTGCTAGAAAGAAAGAATGGAAGACTTTTTGAAACAACTGGGTGTGGATCACTGGACTATCATAGATAAGTTATATGATCTACCCAAAGTGGATCATGAGACATCAGTAGAAAATTACATGGTAAAATATGTTTTGAATTATAAAGTTAAAAATATTTTATTCTATGTGATAAGTAGAGGTGCTATAGAAATGTTTCATCTTATAATAAATCCCATAATTTATAGATGATACTTCAAGTAACTCATTATGGGGAAAAAAAGCTCCAGAGAACCAAGCTATGAATACTCTGAACAGAATACCAGGACTTCAAGATGGGAGATAAAGAATTTTTAAACCAGATATTCCATCGGTTCAAAAGTATAACAAATAGTATGATTTCTCTTGGAGAAGTCTTGGACAACACAAATCAAGTGGAAAGAGTGTTGTGAGATCTTCCAAATATATAGAATGAAAATAATGTGGCCATCGATGGGAGTAATAATTTTATGTATTATACTTTAGAATAAATAATAGGCTCTCTATTGTAGTATGAGTTATAGCTGAAAAATATTTCTGATAAGGAGTATAAAAAGAGAAAATGTATTGAATTTAAATCTATTGTTATTGATACATATAATCCCTCTGATTCTTAGTTACAAGAAAGTACAAACAAGATGGATCACTTCAGTAAGATACTTTTCAAATTTAAGAAAAATAATGGTGGAAAGAGATAGTTTGGAAGGAAGAATTAAAATGATTACAAGAATGGTAATTCAAGTAAGAATACTGATGTTTAATATCTAAAATGTTATGAGTATAGAAATAAAGGTCACATCAGACCTAATTTCCCCATACTCAATCATTCAAATAAGTACAAAGACAAAAGGAGGAAATAAAAACAAACTCTGTTTGGAGGATGGGACTGCTCAAATAGTTCTAACTCAAGAAGTAACTCTAGAACTGAAAAGAAAATAGGTAAGCTTTCCCTAATGGGTATACAGTTTGAGGTAAATGATTCTATTTTTACTCAGTTTATAACTCCTCCAAATGTTTATCATAATATAATATCATAAAATAAATAAGATACTAATTCTAATTCTTATTATGATTATGTTTCTAAGAATTATAGAGTTAAAATATTTATTAAAGAAAATGAATAATATAGGAATGTTACTTTCAAAATTATTGAAAAATATAGAGAATTTCATTGTAAAAAATAATAATTTAGTCAAAGAAAATGAAAAACTGAAAAGGTAATGTGTAAATTTGAATATCATTGTTTCCTAGAATGAAGAATATAAATGGAATTGTGATTCATAGATTTTGAAACTGAAAGATGAAAATTAAATACTTAAAGACTTTATATTAGTAAATGATAAAGACCAGGATATAAGATTTAATTTAGTTTTGGATAATAAAACTAGACTATAAAATGAGTGTAATAAATTAAAGTAATAAAATTAAAAAAATTAAGAAAATCAGCTTCTAGATCTAATGAAAAGATTTATACATATTTAGAAACTATTCAAAAGGAGAATATGTTTTTGAAAAAATAAGTTGTTAAACTTGAAGGTGATTTATATACTTTGGTAAAAGGTAAATAAAAATATGATAAAATGATGTTAATGGTAAAATAAAATATTAACAAGAGAGGTTCTGGTTATAAAAATTTTACACTTAACTTGAATAAGACTAATTTTGTTAAAAGTTCAAAAGGAGCTATTTCTACTATAACTTGATTTAAATATAGAATCAAAGGACATTATTTCAATTGATTCTCAATGATATTCACCAAATATTTTGGTTATACTAGAACTATTTTATCTAAATATTTGTATTCAAATTCACCAATAAATAAATTTTTGAAATCTATTTTGGTGTTCAAAAGACCTTCTATGAATTATGTGGAATTTATGAAATCATAGATACCAAAATTATGTTACTAAAATCCAATTGGACCTAAGCTATTCACCATAACCAGATAATATTTTTTTTAAAACCAACATTAAAACAAAATACTATACTATAATTTTATATGCTTCCATACAAGATATCTAATATCTTTTTAATAGTATTTTCATTTTTGATTCATGGAATGTGCATTAATTTATATCTATTTTTTCTTTAATAAGTAAAATTTTTGTACTTTATATAGTTAAAATTTCATTTCTAAATATGTTGATAGTATGTTTACTTTTATATAAATATTTTTAACAGTATTGATTTATAAATATTTAAATATTCAAGGATTTAGGGGGAGTTACCCCATGCTTGTCAATTGAAATAATATAACTACTATGTAAGTTTTAAAAAATTGTTTAATCAATTATCTTATGAAAACATAAAATTCCTTAGTTTGTTTGAAATAATTTTTCAACAACTGATCTGAAGAAGTATTTTATACTCTTCCAAATATCTTATTTGATTTATAATTTATTTTTACATAATTATTGTTTGAAATATTTTTTTAATTATGAATTGAAATAATTAATCAATTTATCCTAAAATTGATTTAATTTTTGAAAATAAAATTTGATTTGTTGATATATTTTTTAATATAATATTTTTTTTCTTAAAATCAGGGGTCTTTATTTTTAAATCCTTTAAAGAAAATTAACTTTTAATTTATTTTAGAAGAATATTGTTTTATTTATCTATTCATGGAATTTAGTTTTATTTTTTCATTGAATATAACATTTTATTATGCTTATGTTTGAACTTAACATGCTAAAATATTAAAAATTGTGTGTAAATATTCTATTTTGATAAATACTATTCACTCTGATCAAATGGTAATTAGTTGATACTATTCACTCTGATCAAATGTTTTGATTTATGTTAATTTTTTATTGATTGTTTCACATCTTTTAATGTCACTTCATTTTATTATATTTTAATTTAACTTAAGTTTAATATTTTTTTAATAAAAAAAAATAAGAAATCCTTATGAGACACTTAGGCCAGACCTCAACCACTTAGGGGACCCATTGGTTCAACCCTATGGTAAGACCCTCCATAGGAATCCCAGATAGAGGATGGAGAGCTTGGTGTTCATAGTGCATGGTTATAGCTGGTGGGCTCATGTATAAGGCTCACAGAGCACTCCAATGGGTGCATGGGTTGGGAGAGGTCACTCGTTGGGTTGTAGTCATGTGTGTGTGCATTGTGAAACTGATGTTGATCCTTATTATCCAACTCAAACCAAGGATCAACACTACTTTTATGATATATATCTTGCTCATTGGTTCTCCAGACCGATGTGAGAGTGCGATCCAACTTCACTGTTCATGCATATTTAAAAACTCAGACAAACACAGTGAGATGCTTAGCCATCAGATCTAATCTAATTCACACTATTCGATATCCCATGTTATTATTTAAAATCATGCACTTATTCTATTAGAATTTTATCCATCTTCCTCAGTGACTGGTCACTCTTTAGTACTCCAGTGATCTTTGCAATGTCTCTGATGAATCTAACCGAGTTTCTTCATGCCTGTGGATTTTTATCATTTGGTTTTGGCATCTATTTGTATATATTCTCTTGAGAAAAAAAGTAACTTGACTACTTCTTTAAGCTACCCACTTCTCACCTCTACTCAGGATGCTTCTCTAGATTGAATCCTTCCCCTTTGATGGTTTCTCAATGGTGTCATTGTTTGACATCAATAGTTAGTCATGAGTCTCCATTGGAAATCTCTAAAGGTGATTCATGATGCGCCAACAGATAAAAATGGTGAGTCATTAGTCACCATTAGACATCTACAACGGTGAGTCATTATCCACCATTGGACACCAACAATGTGTCATGATAAACTGTCATACACCAATGGTGGATCATGAGTCACTATCAGACATAAATGGTGAGCCTTTTTCTACCCACTGGTTGTAATTTCTTTTTGTTGGTAGAAGCTTCTTTGTGCTCCAACAAGATCTATTCTTCTTCTTCTCATTTATTATAGTAGGATTATTATTTTTTCATTTTTTCTTATTTTTATCATAAGTTTATTTAACTTTTTATTCCTTGTGGTTGGAATTGTTTTCATGGGTCACCATTGGAAATCTCTAGTGGAAGTTCATGAGTCATCATTGAATATCTCCAATGATAATTCACAAGTCAACATTGGACATCCAATAGTAGAAATTTTTTTATTACTTCTCCTGAATTCTATGGTTGTACAATGGCATGGAGTTAGTTTTGTTTTGTTTTGATATTTTTATTTATTCTTGTAAGTTAAATGGTAGAATCTAATCTATTTTTTCACTATTAGTCTACCACAACTCTTTACTTTTAGTAGTAGAAAAATTAATCTACCACTCTCAGTTTCAACGTCAGATCAATGATCCACCGTTAGTTAAAAAATTTGTTTCTAAAAATTTTAATTTCTCATTTCAAATAATGTTATTAAAATAATTACATTGTTAAATGTTTTATTATTTTATGTTTAAATATAATTGTAATGGTGTGTAAAAAATAATTGTAGCATTATTTTATGTACACTTATGCTTGTAGTTCAAAATTCATGTGATCCTCTATTTTACTGCATTTTTTTGTCTATATAATAAAAACGATTTTAGTTTTATTTTAATTATTTTATAATTGTTAATTTTTTATAATTTATTTTCTTAAAATATTAATTGTTTTGTATTAATATGTCATGAATAAATATAAATCCCAATTGTAACTATGTTAATCAGTGCAACTTTAAAAAAAAGGTAATAGTCAAATTATTTCATTGTTATTATTTAACAAGTGTTATGTATATATTGGACATGGACCTACTCCTATAGGGTATTTGTTTTAATGATCCAGGATAAATATTAAAGGAGTAAAAATCATATATTTGTTTCAATCATTAGATAGAGAACTTGTGATACATATTCAACACCTTCTTGCTACTCTCAATTGTTCATGAACTTATGTGACTTCTATACTCTCAATGTGATTATAGAAGGACTTCATCTTCAATATTTGTTCCTTCCAAGTGATCAATGATCATATATTTTTAACATCTTCAATATTTGTGATCACATACCCATTTTCCTATATTATTTTTTATTTGTGTGATCTTTTCATTATGTTTGTATTTATTTGTGTCTAGTTTATGATTTTCCCCATCAAAATAAAGACTTGCATCATCTCGTTATTCCACCACCTTAAAGGAATCATGGGTTTTGAATCCTAATCAAAATTATGGTACACATACTAGGTTGGTCTCCTATAAAAAAATAGGTTGTGCCTCATAGTTTTTTAAAAGAAAGTTTCTGTAATAAGGTTCTCACACCTTTAAAAGTGAGTTTCTTAGTGGGTACCAATATCCTCGGTGGTTATAGGAGGTTGAGGAGTGTACTATGATATTTTTTATTTGAACCACTATAACATCATATGTTATTTTATTTCATTTCTTCTACACTTTATTTTAAGAACATTATACTCACTATAGTTTTTTATTTTATTAAGTCTAATTGTTTTTGTATTTAAATTTTAAAAATGAGTATTCACCCCCCCCCCCCACTAGTTATAATTTCCATCAATAATGATCCAATAGAATGATCATGCAGCCCATCCTCCTCAAGTCCAAATCATTATATTTCATTTCTAGATGTGGCTCATCACCCTCTAGCACATCGACATGGGGATCAACAACATATGTCAGATTAAATAAATCCCAGGATAAATAGCATCCATGGGATGACATAGATATACCACTAATATATGAAAATACCCCTGGTCAAATGAGAATCCACCTATGAGATTTGAGATGTATAGAATGTGTGTTATACAATCCTCAAATAAAAAAATTATATAGTTAATTATAGTTAATAAAAGAACAATTTGAAAGGGAGAAGATTTATATCCATTTTTTGATATCCTCTCTCATGTCACATAGTATATAACAAAGATCTCATTTGATACCAAGTCTCATAATCCAGATTATGTGATAAATGCATGTGATCTGATCATACCCCTTGTAATTAGGACTCCTAACATATATCACACAACTCAATATACTATGCATGATATCACCGCTAATCAAAGACTTTATTCCTTGACATCTTCAAGGAATTAAGTCAATCCAACTGATTGGGTTGTGCATGAATGGGATAAAGGAACCCAAACTACCTCATAACACAATTGGCATGGTTCCACTCAACCAACTGAAAATAAATAAGAGGTACCACACATGGGTTGGAAAAAAGAATCATCATGTGGTAAAGTGAGAGGATCTAGAGAATAGTCCTAACATATGGAATCCATGAAACATGAAATAACATGAAATTAATATAAAAATATTAAAATAAATCATTTATGATAACTAGTAATAATTTCAGCATTTAATTAATAACCGCACACATCATCTGGCCAATGATTGTTCAACATATTTCTATAAGTGTGGACATGATGTATGGTAGTATATGAATGTTTATAGACCCAACTCCACCTATTGATTACATTATTGGAGTTTTAGTTTTATAATATAAATTTACGAATTTTACTTTTACATAAGAAAGATGGACATACCATCATCCTCGTGGGAAGTCCTGCATAATATCCATTAGCAATGGGGTATTATCATATTGAGTTATGTAAGGGATGAACTCCCATACTCACATATGAATAAGATAAACACATTATATAATCTTCATCTTATCAATGTTACATACATTTCATAGTTCTCTATATGTATATGAAAGACATGTGGACCCCCAGTGGTATATCTCTATTTGGTCAAGGTCCTTAAGTAAAGGTAAATACATAATATGGAAAAAATTTGTAGAATGATAAATAAATATCATGCCACAAATAATTCATAAAATGTATTCACATAAAAATATAAATATAGTGGACTATTTATCTTAATATTCTATATGGGTGAAGTTCTTATTTAATCATGTAATTCATAGGTGGATGTTGATAATAGACCTATCATCATCTTAAAAGTATGTTCCTAATAGTATCTATACCAAATCAAACCAATCATTAACAACTCACCCATTCATATATGCACCCTTGATAGAGATTCCTAATATAATAGAGATATCCTCAAGATTAATGGTTATCCCTCTCTCCAGATGATGGAAATTATGCCTCTCTGATATCCATCTCTCTATAATTTCTATGATAATATAATTACTATCAAATGTGAAATTGTATATTGCTACACTATAGAACCTTGTACATCATATATAGGGGGTGAATTAAGGAGGGGTTTCAATGTTATGGGAAGTGTTGTGACCTTCATATGCTCAGAGGTGGAACATGATTACCCTTTATGACAACATAATAAACATGACTATCTTAAAATGTGATAAAAAGAATATTTGTCATATATACATATGAAATAATCATTACTATTTATACTAAATTTATTAAATTTTATAAAACATGTTTTTATATCATATAAATAGATAAATGATGTACACAGTTAGTATTCATAATAAAATATGAAATAAGCTAAAATACATGACATGGGATCCATGACGAACAAAAAAATTTGATGAAACTTGAAAAACATGTCATAACCAAGAGATTATTTCATGTTAAATTTATAATTAATTTAAATGTATTGGAATAAATAATACATCATTATTAAGATCTTTATTTGATGAAGATATTTATCATACAAAACTCTTTTGTTCCACCATCATTATACTTGTAGGATCCAAGAATAATATTTCTCTAGTGTTGATCTACATGTTCTTATTTGATCTCCGAACAATTTCTATGTATTTTTGGGTGTTAGTTTGGTAGATATATCATCTTGAGGTTTTCACCTTAATCACTATGACTATTTCTTCAAGCTTGATGAATCATCCTTGCACTCTTGTTATTGATAAGATGGATGAGGGAGGAGAATCTATCAATCTTGAGAGAATAAACTCTAGAGAATTCTTTGGTCTTGGGAGAGAGTGCTCTAGATTTCAACAGGCACAACAATTATCTATTTCAATCAACCTATTCGCAATAAAAATAGTAGTATATTTATAGATTTATAAGTTAGGGTTAAATATTTTTTAATTTTACATAGCCCATTTATAATACATTGAGCCCTTAAATAACCTTGTTCCATTTTATAATAATTTTATTTTTTATTTTCTCATGTTATATGTTGACTAGAGAAACAATAAATATTATTTTACCATCACACCTCAACATGGTCTAATCATCCCCCTTAACATTTATCAAATACCAAAATAAATATCAAATTAGATGCTTATTGAATAAATAAATAGTATATATCCACATAATTAAATAATTACCTAGCGATTAAATATTAATTTAATTTAGGCGATCAATTAAAAATAAATATAATTATTCCTTGGACTTTAGAATAATAATTTTTCAATTAATTAGTTTCATATAGAATTTAATTGAGATCAACAGAAATAAATAGTGTGTGACCCTCTAGAATTATTCCTCATTATCATTAGGTGAGATTCCCTAAAGTCCAACATTACTATATATAAATGGGTCAAGGCACCCAAGTGGAAGAAGTTAATATCAAGACATTGACAACTACATATGATCATGCACTGTGTGATATAATATCTTTGTCTTGTTAACTCATCATACAGGTTGCATACATTTTTCATAAACCTTAATTATTGATATGTATTTCTTTTATTATCTAAAATGAACATTTCTAAATCTCCATGGCCATGAAATGTATTTTTACGGTTCGATTCCAATCAAAGGATTGAGATATTAAATTCCATAAATGGAAGGGATAAATCCTTCCTTGACTTTTTCATTTATAACATACTGATCATGACGTACCCAATGTACCCTGCTTATCTTGAATATAGTTCATTGTGGATTTAAAAAATACATATAAGTATGAAATTCATGATATATTTTAAAAGTAATATTAAAATCTAAGGACCATTACACATGCTCATGGATAGGAATATCTACTGACACGAAAACATGACAAATTCCTATTGGTGGGTTTGTCCCCATAATCTCTAAATTAGAGATCAACAAGTGAAAAATTCACGAGATGAATCCTCATACTCTTATAAGCACTCACACCAGACATTTTAAAAACTATATTCCCCATCATAGTTCACCATTATGACTATAGGACTGATATTTAAGAGGAATTATCATAGAATCTCAAGGTTATCATCATAGTATTGAAATGTTATAAACTATTTTGATGCAAAAGATAACCTAGGAAATTATAAAATTAAATTCATATATAATAATGATCAATATATGATAATATATATTTAATATTCACTTATTTGAATATATTTGGTAATATAAAGTAGAAACTAGTTGGTTCTAGGACACTGAATCTAATAAACTCCCACTTGGCCTAGAGCTAACTGCTAATGACTTTTAGTCAGTGAGTTCCCACATGAAGATCATAATTCTGCTAAGAAAGAGGTTTTTTATGGGATCTTACATGTTATCATATGTGGAAATTATACTCTCTCTAACTGCACCTCTTTGAGAGAAATCAATACAGAGACGATATTTTCAAAGTATGTTCTTCATCTTCGGATTTGACCTTGGTTCATTGGAGAGATCCACCATTGTAGTATTATCATAATAAATTGAGATATGGTACTTACTTCAATATACTGCATCTAGATATTGGATTAAATTTCATATTCATGCTACTTATTTAGCTGCATTATAAGCTTCAATATAATTTAACTCCACTATATAATCAGTAACTAATAAATTGAGCTCTTTTAGCTCATGGATCCTCTATTGATGGTGAATATGAATACCAAATATGAATTTAGATTGTCTTGATCTATTTTTAAACTAGAATATGTATATCCCCTAATGACTATATCCCAACCTCTTATGTATACCTAGAACATATCCATAGTTGGCCTCAAATACTTAAGGGTGGTTTTAATAGCTATCCAATGAAGGTCTCCTGTATCTGCCATATATCTTCCAGTTGTACATAAGTTATAAGAAAAATATTGCATGGTAAAAAAATGGAATATATGAAAATCCCAATTTCAATTGTATATGGAGTCATTTACATTATCTGTATCTCCTCATGTGTCTAAGTAAACATTTACTTGGAATGATTAATACCATGTGACATAGGAAACAATGCCCTATTATATTATTCCATACTAAATCTCCTCAATATCTTTTTAACATATGTATCCTAACTTAGACTAAGAAGTCTCATGGATCTATGATTATGAATCTTGATCCCAAGAATATATGTCACTTCACTTAAGTCCTTCATTCATAAGTATGTATTTAACAACATCCTAACATTCTGTAAGACTAGTATCTCGTTTTGAATAAGTAAAATGTCATCGACATATGCTATTAGGAAAATGACCTCACTCCCACTAAACCATTTATAGACACAAGTATCACATTCATTTCTTATGAAACCAAATCCACTTTTGTATTCATTAAAATGAATATTCCATGATATGGATTCTTGCTTCAATGCATAAATGGATCTTCATAACTTGCATACTTTATTAACATAGCCTGGAGTCACAATCCATTCTGGTTGTGTCATATAGACATCTTCTTAAAGGTTCCCTTTAAAGAATTTTTTTTGAAATCTATCTAACAAATCTCATAATCATGGTATACTACTATGGAAAGCAAAATTATGATATATTTAATCATGGTGATTGGTGAAAAGGTTTCATCCTAGTATATGACCTGATGTTGTTTATACCCTTTTGTAACCATCCATGCCTTATAGGTACTAACTTGACCATCCATGTGAATTTTCTTATTAAATAAACATTTGGAAAAAAGTATCTTTACATCAATATGAGGATCCACCAAAGTCTAGATTAGGTTTTGGTATATGTAATCCATTTTAGAATTGATTTCATTTTCTCCTTTAGTGGCATCTGTTCCACTTACCACTTATGTGTTGGTTAGAGGATCATTATTTTTTATTAATAATGAGTCACTATACTTAGTGACTAGAAAACCTTATATTTCAGGATCTATAACCTCTATTTTACTCATACACAATACTTGTGTCTCTAAAAAGTTTTCTTCTATGGGGAATTGTGGAACTTTTTCATATACTAAATCATGTGTATCATGATCTTGGACTTCATCAAATTCAATCTCACTCCCACTATCTATTTTAGATGTGTTCTCCCTTTCATATAACATGTCCTATATTTCCACTATTACCTTTTTATATGAGGGTTATTATAGGTAATATTCCTTTGTTTCCTTAGGATATCCTATAAAGATACACCTTGTACCTCAATGTGTAGGTTTTTTGCTTGAAGTGGCCTTAAAAATTCTTAGCATCCCCACACATGTAAGTTCAACAACACAGGTTTATTTTGACTCCATAATTGGAATGTTATACTATCTTCTGCTTTAGTTGGTACTTGTTTTGGTATATACACTATTTTTCATAATACATATCGACCAAATGATAGTGTAGGATTTTCATGACTCAACACTGACCTCACCATGTCTAACAAGGTATGATTACTCATTTCACATAAACCATTAAACTATTTTTTATAATGAGGAGTGAGTTGGGATATGATCCCATGATCCTATAAATAGTCAAAGAAGTATTGATTGAGATATTATAAACTGTGGTCTATGCAGAGTTTCTTAATCTTCTTACCAAGATGTTCTCAACCTCAATATTGAATTATTAAGGATTATTAATTGTACCTCATTAACTAGATATATTCATACCTACTAAATTCATCAGTAAAAATTAAGAAGTATGAGTACCCACTCTTATCTTCAACTAGAAATGGTCTAGACAAATTATTCTAAACTAACTCTAGAAACTATATATCCCTTTAATATTTTCAATTGAATGAATATTTAGTCATTTTACCATGTAATTACACATGTCAATTATCAAGTGGGTTTAGTTCAAATGTATCTAAATAAAAAATCTTAATATAAATTAGTCAATCGTTTCTCAGTTACATGACCTATGTGGTGATCTCATATATGGGTGTGGTATGAGTCATGCAAACTAGATTCGTTATCTATTTCCAACACTTGGTTCTCATGATCTAATACATAAAGACCATTATGAAAATGTGCCTTACCTTAACACATTATTTCTTTATAAAAGAAGAAAATTTAATTTCTAAACATTAAAATAAAACCTTTCATATCTAATTTAGATATAAAAATAATGTTTTTGGAAATTCCCAACACATAGTAAAAATTATAAAGCAATAAGATCATTACCATCAAAAATGTGAGGTGGTAGTTTCCAATGGCTAATACTACAAACTTATCTTCATTTACATACCATAAATACTCCTCACCCTATGAAAAAATTTGAGATATACTAGGCTCCTGGATTTGTATAAAAATGTGAGAATCACATACATTATCCATAACACAATTTTTAGAAATTTAAAGGCTTCACTCGATAATAAACATACCTAATACACAACCTTATTTCCTTCCCACAATGTAGTTTGTCTTCTAGTGGACCTTATTTCCACATTGATGTGGATCTATTTTTACATAGTTTTGTTACATCTTTTTACTTTATTTTTAATGATTTAATTAATTATTTAAGAACCTTATACTAAATAATTGTACTTTTTTATTTTTATAATTAAATTTGTTAATTAATCAATTTTTATAATTAATCAAGTATTTTTAGTCTTTAAGTTAATAATTTTAATCTTACTTTTCTTATCTAATTTAATTATTTGTTTATTAATTTTGTTAATTTTATTCTCCTCACCTTTTAATAATTTTAATTTAATAATTAATAATCATTTAACATCCTTATTTGTGTTTTAATTAACTTAGACTATTATTTTAATATTTTATTCTTTAATATAGATTTTTTATAATTAATTAAATTTTTTTATTAATATGTTTAATTATCCTGCTAATTAATTTAGTAAATAATTTTAGTTTAAATTAAATAAATAGTTCGCTTTAAATTTTATGTAATCAAATAGTTGTTTAATTAAATAATTAAGAGTTTTAAAACATTAATTATTCAATCTTAAGTATGAATTTAAATTATTTTTTCATTAACTTTTATTTTTAGACTACTGGTGAGATAGATATGAGCTATCGGTGACCTATTGGGTCGCTGATGCTACCCTTTTTCACTTACTGTTTACCCTGTAAATAGTTTATATTTTAAATTTTAATTAAAGTATTTTATCATTTTACTTTATCAATTATCCAGCTTTTAATTTAAGTGTAGACAATTACAAACTTAAATTATAACTTCAAAGTTTAAAGTTTAATAGTCCTGTTTTTAACTTATGTTGTTTAGTTTTTTTTTAGTTTATAAATTTCAATCTTTGCATTTTTGATTTTATGTTTCAACTGGTTATTTTCTTTTCAATATTTTTAATTATTTAACTTAATTTTTAAATTTAAGTTCAATTTTTTTAGGTCACTATTAGTTCTTTGTTTTTGTTATATCGGTGACCCTTACCTTTAACTGTACCGGTGACCTTTTTATTCTACACCAGTGACCTCTTCTTTTAAGTATCAGTGAGCGTATATAATGCTTAATATTTAGTCTAATGGTGACTTTTAAGCCCAATGGAGACCCTTTGTTTTTATGCTAACGGTGACTCACATGTTGTTGCTCCTCTTGTTTTTTTAACTAATGGTGACTCATCCCTTTTTCTCTATCAGTCACCTCTTATTTTTTTCTAATGGTGAGCTTTATTTTTATTTTTATATCAATGGTGAGCTTTTCTTTGTGCGTAACGGTGACCCTTATTTTTGTCTATCAGTAGCCTTAGATTTTGGAAGCTACTGGTTAATTGTTTATTCTTTAATTATTATACCGGTAACCTCTATATTTTAAACTTCCAGTGACCTTTTGTCATCGGTGAACCTTTTATTTAATTCCCAACGGTGGCCTTGCACTACCCCTCATCAATTTTTAAACTAACGGTGACCCATACCATTTTAACTAATGGTGACCCTCTTTCTGCATCGGTGACCCTACCCTCTCCCATGCACCTCACCATTGGTTTTTCCTCCTCACTGATTGTTCATTTTTTTTCATCTCACGAATAGACTACCTCCCCTGCACCTCACCATTTCAATTCATCACGCTGCCACAACCACAACAACCATGGCACCGTCAACCATAGATTCAACAGCAATGAATCCATTTCATTTAACCATATTAGAATCACAGAATCAAAGTAAAATTTCCAGACCTAAAACTCATATTAAACTTTACAAATCTAGGAAACCAATATCCAATTTTTCTGGATCTGCTGCGCTGCTTGGATTTGCGTCGTCATCAAGCAAGGAGGTTTCACACAGGAGGAAGAAGTGCTTCAGTGACTCGGACTCTAGAGAAGTTGTGCACCGCCATGGTTTTTAGAGGGGCAGGTCGCCGCTTTCTTGAAGGAGGAATCTGAGTCGTGCCACTACCACCTAGAGCTTCAAAGTTGAGCACTGCATCACGCTGTTGGTGCTCGTTATATGAGGAATTGAGTAGGGGGCAGCGTTGTGCAAGGAGCCAGGACTGGTCCGCCATTGATTGTTGCGCACAGCCAGAGAGAGAATCCATGGGGGAGGGTTCCTTCGCATGCCACCTGAAATCCCCTTCCCTGTGTGTTGAAATTGTTTGGGGTGAAATGAAATTAAAAAAACAACTAAAACTAACTTAAAACTAAATTAATAATAAATGTTAATAATAAATTAATATACTATTAATAGTATAAATATACTATTAATAATTATTATTAAATAAATTAAAAAATATACTAATTAATTAAAAAATATTTGAAACTAAAGTATTAATTTTAATTATTAAATTAAAATAAACTAATAAATAAATTTATATATACTTAAATTAATATAAGAATTTAATTTATTTAAAATTAATTATAATAATAATAATAAAATTAATAAAATAAAAATAATTAATACAATATAAATTATAAAATTGTTTATTACCAAACTACTTACGATGTTTAATTATAATTTTTATAATCTAGTTGAAAATTAAATAACTTAATAAATTATTAATTATAATAATTAACTAAAATAAATAAATAAATTTTTGATAAACATAATTTTTACCATAATTTTTAATAACTTTATAAATAATATAAAAGTAAATAAATATTATCGATTAAATATTTATCTATTAACAATAACTTTTTAATAAGTAATATAACATTTAACTAAAAAATAATTATTCTACTTTCTTTTTGTTTCAGTTTATTTATTTTCAAACAATGCAGGTTCATTCAAGAGACGGGAAATCGTCCAGGTGCACTCAACTAACTCATCTGGAGTTAGTTACGTGAGAAAAACTAGTGTGACGTGTTAGTCGTGAAAAAAACGCACGTGTGCAGTACATATGTGAAGAGATTTTGAAGTCGGCGGTAAATGTTTGGTGACAAGAAGCAGAAGATAGTGACTATTTAAGACATAGCAACCAGCAGATAGAAAAGGGGTGTGTGACATTCATTGGAGAGTAACATTCATTCAACACATCAAAGGATCCAGTTCCAAGCAGAGGAGACTGGAGGGAGACTCTGGGACCACTTCCCAGATCCAGAGGAGTTTAGGAGGAGAGCATTATTTTGAGAGTTTATCTTCCATATTAAATCTAGTATTCATACTCTGTGTTAGTATGTATCTAGTTGTTGTGTTGATAATAAACATGTTTTCTAGCTAAATCATAAATTTCAGGGATAATTTTTAGTTCTAATGGTTATCTTTTAAATCTCTTTTCACTTAATCATTTTGATGATTTCAGTATTGATCGGTGAGATCGATACTGAGTTCATCCAATTACATGTAACACTAGAACATAATCTCAATATTTCATAGTCAGTTGGAGAGATTGGTTGTGGAAACACTTTTCAAAGGATAATAAATTCAAAATACTCAAGACTTACAGTGTGTTTGTCTTGTTGTCATTTTTTTTCAAACGGTTAACAGTCGATTAATTTTGGATTGGTGAACTCTTAAATTTATTGGCTTGAGTGACTTAAATCCTGGCGAGGGAGGTGAGTCATTATTTTTAAGGTGGTACTCTGAAACAACCTTTAATTGAATCAGAATTCCTTTAAAACTAGTAGAATGGAGATTTTTCCCCGAGCGTTTTAATAGATTTTTCATTTCTCAGCGTACTATATCTCGGTGTCTCCATGTTTTCAACAGTTTCTAGCCTCAATTTAGTTTAGATATATGTTTTGAAATATTCTATCACTCTACTGCTTGATAAAAAGTAAAAAAAAGTAAAATTTAAAAAAAAAATAGGAAATCTACTCCATTGCAGACAAAAGTGGAGTTTTAGAAGGTTTTTAGAAGAATAGTGGTTAGAATTGCCTTCCCTGTGGGTTCGACCCTGCTTGCAACATATACAGTAGTTAGTAGGAATATAAATTTTAATCTTTGACTAGATTCAATGATGGTTTAGGTCAAGTTTTTTGAACCATTTCTAGGGAAGGTACGATCCATTTATTCTAAAAAAATTCTTATAAAAAAAAACTCAAAAAAATTTGGAAAATTTTAAAAACTATTTTAAAAAAATCCGCTTCATTTTCTACTGAATTGCTATTATTTTCTTTATTTATTGATTTCTTATTTAGTTCTACTATTGTGCTACTTGAATTGATAATATACCTTGTATGAGCACAAGACACTCCATTGTTAGTCTAGAGCCACTGAACCTAGAAATATACAAACATCTCACTGATCTAAGAAAGAAGAACAAAATTTAAATGGAGAACATAGAAAATATAGTTCCTGATAACAAATTTCACAACCATCTAGAACTCGTAGAATAAATTAAAGTCCTAGGATGAGGGAGTTTCATCTTCCTCAAATTTCAAGAAATCCATCATCCATCAGACTTAGTCCTAGGGCCAGAAACTATGAATTAAAACAATCACATATTTCACTATTGTCATCTTTTAATGGTTTATCTAATGAGGAATATCTAGACTTCATTAGAGACTTCTATAATACTGTGCATCAATTACATCTTCTATGGCTCACAAAAAATGAGCTAATAATGAGAGTCTTTCCCTTTTTCCTTAAAGGGAATGCTAGGAACTGGTTTCTCAGTCTAGATGAGAACATTTTCAAAAACTAGGATCAAGTGTATAATTTTTTCATAATGAAATTATATCCCCAAAGACTTAAATCTGAACTTAGAACTAAGATAACTAGTTTTTATCAAGAGGATGGAGAATCTTTTCATGAAGCTTGGGATAGATTCAGGGATCTACTTAGGCAGTTTCCCCACCATCAACTCTCATCTCACCTTCTCATGGATACCTTCTATGAAGGGATGTCATCCTCTGGACATAATCTAGTAGACCAAGCTGCTGGGAGAAATTACAATGATAAGACAGATGAAGAACTTAGAAAAAATTTTAATAATCTTTCTCTGAACTCTCAACATAAAAAATAAATAAGGAAAAGAGTTAATAGAAATGTTAATTCAAGCATTGGTTCAATGAATGAAACTCAAGCTCAACTGGCTGAAATCACCAACCAACTTCAATCCTTAATGAACCAGAACTCAAAACAAACTGTTAACCAACTTGGCTATCAAAATACCAACCAATATTTAAGGAAATAGTGTGTCCAGTGTGGTATGTTTGGGCATACTAAAAACTTCTGTCCTAATTTTGATATGTTATCCCAACAACAAGAAAACTCAAACTTTGTTAACTATGGTCCTATAATGCCTCCTAAAGAAGATACATTTTCAAATAATTACAATCAAGGCTATAGGAACCACCCTAATCTGTCCTGGAAAGATCAAGGCATAATTAAAAAATCCACTTCCCCTAATTACTCTAATAAACCAAGACCAAATTTTCAGAATCAACAATGGGGTGAGTCTTAAAATGTACAAGGAAACAATGATTGTCACATGTATTCTAAGCTTTATATAATCTTGAATAAAATCAACTCCCAAGAGGAAAGATACATGACTCAACTGTCCAAACATAAAAATCAATATGATTCTGATAAAATGAAAACTAATGTTAGAATGCAGAACATGGAAACACAACTTGGTCAAATTACTGGGGATTTTTCATCTAGGGAAAAAGGTAGACTTCCTAGTACCACTAAACTTAATACTAGAGAGAATTATATGGATGTTGTCACTAGAAGTGGGCTTAATACTCAATTTGTTGCTAAAAAACTCACTAAAAATTCCCAAAATGAAAATATGATTCAATTTGGAAATAAAAATCCACTTTGTTCACATGCTGGAAATTCACAGAAAAGTAATGAAAATGATCAAAATTTGAATTTTTCACCTGAAACTCAAGCTGAAACTTCATCTAAAAATCAAAGGAATAAAGTAAAATAAAAAGTTGAGGAATAGGTGAGGGGTATACCTATTGTACTTAAAAATTTCTCCCCACCCATCCCTTTCCCTGAGAAGCTGAAACCAAAAAGTAACACCGAGGATGAACTTCTTCAGTTCCTTGGTATTCTTTCCAAACATCAAGTGAACATTATATTCATTCAAGCTTTAATTCAAATTCCATCTTACTTTAAATCTTTGAAGAAAATTGTTTCAAACAAAAAAAACTCTATAATAATTTGCTACTTACAGCCTCACTGAAGAGTGCAGTGTTATACTTCAAAATAAAATCCCACCTAAACTGAAAGACCCAGGTAGTTTTGTCATACCTTGCACACTAGGAAACTCTGATCAACTTAAATGTTTGTGCGATTTAGGTGATAGAATTAATCTACTCCCATACTCACGGTTTCAACAGTTGAGGTTGGGTGATCTTCAACCCACCACAGTCATACTGCAGTTAGCCGATAGATCTTTCACTCATCATGTGGGTAGGGTAGATGACTTGCTTGTTTGGTTGGGAAGCTATCTCTACCTGCAGACTTTTTAGTCTTAGACATGTAGTGTGATTAAGAGCTTCCCATCACCTTGGGTAGGCCCTTTTTGGCCACAGGTGGTGTTGTTATTGATGTTTCTAAGGATCAATTGATCTTTAAAATTAGAGAACAACAAGAAGAGTTCAATGTGTTTAAAAATGTTAAAGGACCAACTTTTTCTAAAAACTATTCAATGGTAGAGTCCTTAGAGGATGAGTACTCAATTAGAAACTCTGATGAATGTAAAAATAAATTCTCTCCTAAAGAAAATAATTTTGAAGCTAAAAATCCTATTAAATCTGTCTTGGAAATTCAAAATTCTGCTCACACTAAATCTGGAAAATTTTCCAGAATTGGAAAACTGTCCAGTTTCTGTCGTAGAAGGGTCCTTCGTTTCTGAACTTAGGAGATTTTTTAGTTAATTTGATAGTGTTTATATTAACACCAACCTTGTTGAACACTTTGATGATGTATAGGGATAATTTTTAAGACAATTAGATGATTATTCTCTGATTAACTTGTTAAAATCTGATCTGGAAAGGTTGGACAGCGTACTGCCCACTTTGGACAGCAGCACTGTTATTTCTGAATCTAAGCATGAAATTGAAAATATTTCATCTTTCAAAACTCCTTACAAGAGATATGTCAAAGATCTTGGACCTCCCAGGATTAAGAGTCTTCCTTCTAGTGTAGAACCACCCACTCTTTAATTGAAAACAATCTCTTCCCATCTTAAATATTTATTTATTGGTGAGAACTCCACTTTACCTATTATAATTTCTTCTGAACTAAATGAAAATAAAGAGGAAATATTGTTGAATGTTTTTAAAAAGTTTAAATCTTCCATAGGCTGGAAAATAGCTAATATCAAGGGTATTAGTCCCTCATTTTGTATGCATAAAATACCTATGGAGCCTGACCATAAGCCTAGGGTAGAGTGTCAAATAATGTTGAATCCGAACATGAAAGAAGTTGTAAGAGAATAAGTGATCAAATTTCTGGACACTGGAATGATATATCCCATTTATGATAGTGCTTGGGTCAACCCTGTCCAGGTTGTCCCCAAGAAGGGAGTTTCACTGTAAATAAGAATGAAAAAATGAATAAGTCTAAGTTAGGAAATCCACAAAATAGAGAGTCTGTATAGATTATAGGAAGATTAATGCAACCACTAGGAAGGACCATTTTTCATTTCCCTTCTTGGATCAAATGCTTGAGAGGCTTGTTGGAAATGAGTTTTTCTATTTTCTGGATGGGTATCCTGGTTACAACCAGATTCCTATTGCTCCAGAGGATCAGGAAAAGACCACTTTCACATGTCCCTTTGGGAAATTTTCCTACAGGAAGATTCCCTTTGGGTTGTGTAGAGCTCTATCCAGCTTTCAAAGGTGTATGATGGTTATTTTCTTGGATATTATTGAAATAATCATTAAGGTTTTCATGGATGAATTTTCCATTATGGGAAGAACTTTTGACACTTGTCTAGGAAATCTTGAGTTATTCCTAAAGAGATGCATTGAAACCAAACTTGTTCTTAATTGGGAGAATTTCCGATTCATGGTTATAGAGGTTATTGTTCTAGGGAATAAGGTGTCCAAGAGAGGTCTGGAAGTTGATATTGCTAAGATTGATGTCATTCAAAAATTTCCACCTCCTTTAAATGTTAAAGGTATTAGAAGTTTCTTAGGGCATGCCGGTTTTTACCAGAGATTCATAAAAGATTTTTCAAAAATAACTAAGTCCTTGTGTTCTCTGCTGGTCAATGATGCACCTTTCAATTTTGATGAAAAATGTTTGAAATCATTTAATCTACTTAAAGAGAAACTCACTAAATCACCCATTATCATTGCACCAGACTAGAAACTACCTTTTGAACTTATGTGTGATGCTAGTGATATGGCTGTAGGTGTTGTCCTTGGACAGAGGAGATATAGGAAGTTACATGTGGTGTATTATGCTAGTATATTTCTAGATGATTCCCAAAATAATTATACCACTATTGAAAAATAGTTGTTAGTTGTTGTGTTTGCTTTAGAAAAGTTTAGACGGTACTTGTTAGGTTCAAAATTTATTGTTTTCACTGATCATTCTACTTTAAAATACCTGTTGTCTAAGAAGAAAACTAAACCCAGACTGATTAGATGGATTCTGTTACTACAAGAGTTTGATTTAGAGATTAGGGATAAGCAGGGAGCTGAAAATTTAGATGTTGATCACCTTTATAGGCTTCCTCTTACTCAATATGAATCAAAAGATCCTAGGGAGATTAACACTTCCTTTCCTGATAAAAAGATGTTTACTATTTCTATCAGGCAATCTGCTTAGTTTGCAGATTTTCCCAACTTCCTCGCAGTAGGTGTCTTTCCCAAAATTCTGTCCAATAACCAAAGAAAGAAATTCATTTTTGAGCTTAATTATTATATTTGGGATGATCCTCTGTTGTTTAGGAGATGTGCTGATGGTATTATTAGAAGATGTGTACCTGAGGAAGAGATTCTACCTATCTTAGAGAGTTGTCACTCCTCACCTTGGGGAGGTCACCATGGTGGTGAAAGAACTACTCAAAAAGTTTTACAATCTGGTATCTATTGGCCTACACTTTTTAAGGATTTATTTCATTCTGGTTTTCGGCCACGAAATTCCCAACAGCTTCGTATCCAATGATTGATGGACCTACTTTCCAAAGGCAGGAATTCGCTGGATGGTCTGACCAGCGACTCTTAAGAACTCACATTGGTCGAGAGGATGGGAAGTCGGGCTCATCGCACCCTTTTTTGGGGGGAATTATTTCCTGTTCTAGGACTCTCTTATAGATTCAAGACGTATTCATATGTTTGCGAATCTTTGGTTTATACCCAAACATAGTATCCATGGATTCAGCCCTGGTGGGAAATGGTCAACTGGATGCAGGGGTTTGGAATCATTTATGCCTGAGGTTTACCATCCCTCGTTGGATTAATGACCCCGAAGGGTTGGAACTCGCTTGAGGCGGCACTAGGAGTGGCGCGGTGAACCGACGTGGGGATGATCAGATCGACCGGTTGTTGGGCTTGAACCTCCGGGAGGCTTCCTACATACCCTGTCTAGGAGTCAGGGATCAAAGTCCATGTGGTTCTCATATACAGTTTAACGTCATGCTGGATGAGGGTGGAACTCGATGTGAAGAAACGACCGAGTGGTGGGCTTGAACCTCATGGAGGCTTCCTACATACCCTTTCTAGGATGCAGGGATCAAAGTCCATGTAGTTCGCATAGGTGTTGGGGAACCGACATGAAGAGAGACCAGGTGGTCCGATGGGTGATGGGCTTGAACCTCATGGAGGCTTCCTATGTACCATGCTTCGGCATGGATCAAATTCCCCGTAGTTCGCTTAGGTTTCGGGGAACCGACATGAAGAGAGACCAGGTGGTCCGATGGGTGGTGGGCTTGAACCTCATGGAGGCTTCCTACGTACCCTGTCTAGGAGGCAGGGATCAAAGTCCACGTAGTTTGCATAGGCTTGGGGATTACACTCTGAGGAAGCCCAGAATGATGGATTGGGGCTTACACTCTGAGGATTCCCATAAAAGGATGCCATGGTTGATGCTTACTCTAAGCCCACGTGAGTCATGCTCGGTGTGAGAAACAAGAGGCAGCATGGACCAGAGGATCACGTCGCGAAAGGTGCGTCCATGAGAAGCAGAGTGGGGCTTACGCATGGAGCGGCCCAGAGTGATGAATTGGGGCTTACACTCTGAGGAGGCCTAGAAGGTCGGGGCTTACTCCGAGATGGACGCCTGGGGCGACAAAGCCCAGCGGGAGAGGGAAAGGGGGTGCTCCTGTGCCCATATACTCTCTTTCAGTGCATGAGGGCTTCCTTCTGATGGGTATTTTACCATCTTAGAGGAACCCTCAACAAGTGGAGGGGAAGAAAAAGGATTCCCGAGCTTAGAATCCACATTATCGTGGTAATGTGAACCCAGGAATTCTTCGGGAATCTGCTCAAGGGTCAGGGCAACCCCTTTTCCCCTGTTTACCGTGGGTATGTGAACTCAAAATGGAATTCTAATGCGCCTGAAAGTGATACCACGCGGATCTGGCGGCTCTGGCGGAGGCCTCGGCTCGGGCCGATGAATAGTCCAATGAGAGAGTTGTGGAGGACCTGGCTGGATTGGAAGGATTTTACCTGGATATGGAAAGGAGAACACTGAAGTATTTGGCAAACCACCGAGAGGTATAGGTGGTGGCACCCTTCGCGTGGGAAAGTGCCACGTGGTTGGAGAAGCCGTCCGTGAACCAGGGTGGTCCGCGGACTGATTGGTGTCCCATGAACTAGGATGGTTCGCGGATTCAGGTTCAATCCGCGAACTAGGGTGGTTCGCGGCTTCGGGTTCAATCCGCGAACCAGGGTGGTTCGCGGCTTCGAGTTCAATCCGTGAACCAGGGTGGTTCGCGGAGGGTTCTAGGCGGGTAGCGGTGGCCAAGGGCAGCGCCGGTCGGAGGCTCGTCAGTCGGGGCTTCGCCCACATAGGAAAGTGCTACGCGGTGCGAAGGATGGGAAAAGAGGAATAAACTCCCTGGTCCGCGGGGAAGTCATCCATGGAGGGGGTATGGTTCGCAGTTCTCCTTTTTTTGTTATTTTAGGTTCGTGGTTCACCAATTTATTATGCGTTTTCCGATTCCTTTTTAATTCATATACCTGTTGTGGTTCGTGGATGGGAATTTCACTGTTTGCGAAATCCGAAGCCTTCCTTCAACCAATCTCCTATCCCTTCGAATCCGATTCTAGTTCTTCAATCTCCTATTTTCTTTCCCCCTTGGTCTCCTTTTATAGAGTGGGGAAAGGAATGTATCTGTGGCCATGCGGAACCATTTGCGGAGGCCCATAACCAAATACCTGGTTCACAGCTGACTTGGTCAATCCGCGATTCGCGGTGGGTATTGAACGCCCCCCCCCCCCCTCCGCGAGGCGAACTCAGGGAGTGCTCTGCGGCTGCGGAGGGTTCCGCCTCTGTTCCACGAATGACAGTGGGTGCGGCTTGAACCGGTCGATGCGGTCCGCGGTTGGGGCGGTTCGCAACAGTGAACCGGACTGGCGCACATCCTACTTCACAATCGCGGAGGCTCTCTTCCTCCATTTCGCGAACGAAAATGGTTCGCAGAGGGGGTACCTCGCGGTGCCTGGCCACGTTGTGCTTCCATGGACCGGTTCGCGGACCGGTCCCCTTTTTGTGTCTCTTCCTTTATTATTTTCCCCAATTCTTTGGGGGATTTGGGTAAAATTTCCTTTGCGTATTTTTCAGGACCCTACAAATGCCCCCCATCGGAATGGGGTCCGATCGGAATGAAGAGGATTCCATTCCGATGCAAAGTGGTCCTAAAACTGAGATGGTTTGCGGTAGAAAGGTGGACCCGGTAGGGGACCATGCCTATAAATACGGGGATCCCTCACTTGTCCTTTACCGAATTCTTCGTGAAACCAGAGCTCCTTCGCCTCCGCGTGTTTGATTCTTCGCGAAATGCCTCGTCCGCGAACCGACAGCAACCTCCGCGAACCATTCCTTATTTGCGGTCACCTTCACCTGTGAAACAACTTCCCAACCACGAACCATTACTCTTAATTAATTAAAATTAAGTGATGACGGGTTGCGGAGGAACTTTCTTCGTGGTTTCGATGCTCCGCGGACTAAATATCTCCTGAACTTTAAGAAGTATCTGAGTCTTCCGAATAAACTCAGGATTGAATTTCCGTGGAGCAACTTGGTTTGCGGTTTCCAGGACAATGCTCCGCGGGCCAGGGCTTCGCGGACTGATTTCGTGAAGGGCTGGTTCGCGGGATGGTGTCATCACGAACCATCCTCTAAGGCCTCCCTATGGATTTTATTATGAAGGCTCTTTAACCATACATTTGGTTATTTTTGTCCAAACTTTTATTCTGGACTAACCAATTGTTGGCTCTCGTTGTGCAGGGATAAAATATGGTTCCCCCTCGTTCTGCGCTGAGGCCTTCTTCAGAGCCCCTCTCAGTTGGCTCAGAGAGACGTTCAGTTATGATTCACAGAGCAGAGGGCATCAAAGAGGACCCTAGTCGGTCCATCATTCCAGATGACGGTGCATTGAAGACCCTGCTCTCTCCAGATCTTCTGAGTTATCCATTATTCAATTATATTCCGCTCTACGGCTTCGTTCTTCAGGATGATTTCCCTATCCCCCCTACTTTCGCAGGTCTCCCTTAACCTTTCCTAGAAGCGCCCTCAAAATTCATTCAGGCAGACCTTACCCAATCTGGGGAGATAATCTCTAATTTTGGTCCGAAAGACACATTTGTTCTGAGGGGCTCTGTCTAGACCCAAGGTGATTAGTGCACTCGAGACCTTTCTCAGAAAGTTGTCCTTAAGGACTACCCTTCTATTATCAACCTTGCTCGAAGGGATCCTGATGCGGGATGGGTTCCCAGGTGGGATCTTCGGTCCGGCGGGCTCTTATCAAATGATTGGGCTTGGGCTTTCTGGGTCCATCATCATTTTCAGGAGTCTCTGGATTCACTAGAAGCGGTCAACCTATACTCCATAGTGTGGGCTTCCCAATTTGTTGTTTACCCACCATCTTTGATCCTGTCCGACCTGTTCAGCCGCTGGTGTTCAAGTACTAATACTTTCCACCTTGCCCATGGTGAAGTCGGCATTAGTCTGTGGGACATCTACTAGATAGGAGGACTGCCGATTGCTGGAGAGATGTGTGATAAATTTTTTCCTACTCCCGATGCATGGGACGACGTTGAACAGGTGCCTTTATTGGCGAAGGAGCTGCTGACCATGGTGGATCAGTCACTGGGTCAGGCCTTGCGTGCCCACTCGCTTATTCCTTATAGCACTTGGATAGGGTTTTTTTTTAAGCATCACTGGTCCTATGCTGAAGATTAAGCATCCCAGGACTCATCCTTACCAATAGTCATAAACCATTCAAGGTTCTTACTGGGCGGTTCTGGAAGCAAGCGACTACCTTTCATGGGGTTATGAGGTGCGCCCTGTTGTGTCGCCTAAGTTCCAGTTGGCCGGTCTGTTTGCTATGTTTTTTAGCGGATGGATATTTCCTTCTCGGGATGTTAACCCAGGTGTCTGGGCCTACACTTTGATGATGGCGGCTGAGTTAGCAGAGGGCCGCCTAGTGAATCTATTCATGCCCACTTTGGCCCGTATCTATGAGCTACTGAGCCACATGCAGGTGGGCGGGTCACCCTACCGTCTAAGCGGACCATTTCAATTTTTGTACAGCTGGGTGGCGGATCATTGTCGTTGTTATGAGTATCGTCACAACATGTCCATCCCACTTCCTACCTTTCGGCCTACCCTATTGGATATAGCCGGAGTTCTCTTGAAGTCGCTCAACTCTAGTGAAGTTCTTGAGCTCCTGAGCGACTTCTCCCAGTTCATCTTCACTCCCTACCCCGCCCCTTCTGGCATCTTAGTTGACAACCACCGGGGGAGCCTGTAGGAGCGCTCTTACATGATCTCCCTGCGGGACGGGTTTCTGTCCGCACAAATCGACGGGGTTTCTCTGTGCGATCTGTATGTTCCATATCGTTTTTCTCGTTAGTTTGGGTGCATGAAAGTCCAAGCTTCCCTCCCCCCTCCTTGGGATCGAGGACTGCACCCAGCCGTACTTCGTCAGTGGTGGGTGATTCTGAAGTGGGAGGGATCTGACGCAAAAATTCTCCTGCCTGATACGGGGGCGGCTGCCGGCCTTTCCATGGAGTATGCAAAAACATGGGTAAGATACTATCCTGATGGGATCCTAGGGAAGGATGTTCGGCAGGTTCCCAAATAAGGGGGTATGGTGGCTACTGTATCCACCACACCTTCCTCATCAGTCTCAAGGGAGGACTGACTAATGGCTCGTCGATCAAATCAATTCAGAGAACTTTCCTCTCCCAACCCTGTGGTGGCCGCAGTTCAGACAAATTCATCCTTCTTGTGTGTGGATGAGGACGACCATGTGGTGTCAGGTCCTAGTGAGACCATCCCGGAGGTTCCGCCAGTTGATATCGGGCCTAGAAACTTGGTCCCCAAGCCTGAACCAGGGTTAGAGCCTCCAGACCTTCCATCTTCGGAGTCAACTTCTAGTGAGCACACGTCCGCGTGGGCTGCCATGCCAAATTTTGTTCTCGTGTCGTCCAGCAAGGACACCAAAGATCCCCGTACCATGGCGGACCATCGAATAGTGCGTAGGTGGGCCTGGCCCCGAATCTGTGAAATCATCACTGAAACCCCTTTAGCCAAAATGGAAACTAAAACCGAAGCTCTTCATCAGCTCTTACTGGGTTTGGGGTTGGGTGGCTTTGACTATTGGCAGTTCCATTCTCTTGCTCGCCAAGTTGTCATGGCCCGCGAGGAAGCTGTCACTAATGAATGCAAGCTTGCTCACTTCGAGAACACTCATTGTGGGGCCTGAACTTTGGAGGAAACCACAACAGAGCTCTATCAACTGATAGCACGGGAGGCCATCTCTCAAGATCAGGCGACCATTCTATCCTCTGATATACATGCATGCGAAGAATGGGCCACGATGCTGAGGGATCAGTTATCGGCTATGACTGGTTGTCTTGAAGTTACCAGAAAAGGGATCAATGATCTCCGAACCGCAGTGGAGCGTATTCGTCCGGTGGCTGAGGTTGAAACCAGGGAGAAGGCCATGTTGGAACAATCCTGCAACGACCTTCACTGCACATTCACTGATCTGGTGGGGAGAGCAAGTCAGGCTCCTTTATAACTATTAGAGCTACTTTTGTATCCCCTATTTTACTTACCCCTCTTTCCCCACCCCACTTTTTTTGTGTGAAGGAAGGACCCCAGCTTGTGGGCATCCTCCCCTTTTTTTTCGAATGAAACACAGTTTCCGTCAATCACTTGTTGCTGTGGAATTTGATTGTTACTTAGAACAATTGTTGTGAAAATAACAATTCACTGAATCAGAACTAATCATAACTCAGGAAAACAAGCTCTAATTTTTTCCTGGACCATGGGATTCAGCGAGCGTAGTCTGACTATTGTTAGGGTTTTATAGGAAAACCCTACAAACTTTTTGTATTTTTCTTCTTTTAATGCCCTGATTTTGCCTAGGCCCCTTCGGTATGGACCCAGCGGGTATAACCCGGCTTTTTCTTAGGTCTCCCTTTTCGGGTTTTCAGCCTAACAGGCTTTGTGCCTCTTTCTTTCGTGAGCGGTTTAAAGTCCCGTCGTCAAGACTATCACTACTGATGTTTTAGGTCGAACAACTTTGACCAAATATGGTGGGGCGAGGGCCCCAATGGGGTTCAACTAATTAAAAGATGTCTCAATACCCCTCAAACGCACGTGGGGGAAAACATGTTTGAATTTGAGCGGCATGTAGGGAATGTCTCAAGGCACGGGAGTCTTTTCGGCGTACAGAGGTAGGAAGAGCATTGCCTAAGGAAAACTTTCCTTTGATAGACGGGCCAGGGGCGATCAATATGCAGAGCCGCTGAGGGCATGGTATGCATAGTCATACATGGGTGTCCTCAAGTCAAAGACTTGTCCATTTCTGATGGCCAGGGGACTTCATGGAAGTCCGGCTTATGGGAACCATGATGGGTGGAATGGAAAATTATGAAAACCACCAGGGGCGGCTTAGAAGGGGAGTGTGACATCTGAAAGGGTTTTGGGAGCATCTGTATTAATCAGGAGCATGGTTCAGAGACCACCTCCCTATGCATTTAGTTAGCGTAAGGGATGATTGAGGCTTGACGCAGTTTAAATTCATGCAGCTAGGACATCATTTAAAATGGAATGACTTCTCCTAGTTCTTAGTAATCTTGTCAAAGACGTTCCACCATATTCAGGAAAGGTTGTGAAAGAGGTTGGTAAACTGTATCTCAGAGGGTTTCCAAATCCCGAGATAGAAATGGGGGCTCAAAGGCCAAGAGGCGTACAGAGAAAAGCATTGCCTAAGGAAAACTTGCCTTTGGTAGATGGTCCAGGGGTGATCAATATGTAGAACTGTTGAGGGCATGGTATGCATATTCATACAAAGGTGTCCTTAAGTCAAAGACTATCCTCTTCCGATAGCCGAGAAACTTCAAGGAAGCTGAGGTTTGGAACCACTAGGGGTGTCTTATGAGAGTTCGGATTTTTTTCTGAGTACAGAGTATGGTTTATGATGAGAGGGTGCCTGAATACGGGGGTAAAATCTGGACTAAACTTCCTGAGAATGGGTGAAGTAATTCTTTCTCACGCTGGTGTGAGGCGGTGGTTCGTGAAGGTCTGACCCGTGCACTAAAAGATGAAGAAAAACCTGTGTTTCTCATTGAACCCATGACGAGTATGACCGTGTAGTTTAACGCCATGTGGTTGGGACATAATTCGTCCAGTTTAGCGTCATGCGGCAAGGACAAGAGGCTTTTTTGAAGGTTGCTATGCAGTTTAATGTCATGCAGCGAGGAAGGATTCCGTGCAGTTTATCGTCATGTGGTAAAGATAGGGATATCTTTAAAGGTTGTCGTGCAGTTTAACGTCATGCGGTGAGGACGGGAGGCATTTTTTTGAAGGCTTCTCTTCATCAGAATATAAATGGGCTTGAATACCTCAACATGCCCTAGACGTGGAAGGGGGGGTTGATGGTGTAAATCATGGTTCCAAGGCCTCTTGGATCAGGAGAGGTGATATGGGGGCTCTGAGGCCGGTAAGCGTACGGAGCTAGGAAAAGTGTCTCCCAAGGAAATCTTGCCTTTGGTAGACGGGCTAGGGGTGATCAATATGCAGAGTCGCTGAGGGCATGGTATGCATAGTCGTACAAAGGTGTCCACTGGTCGATCACTTTCCACCTCCGATGGACATGAATGGTTATAAAGATCCGCAATTATCTGGGCCGCGAAGTCTGTTATTTGGCAGGGGAATGTCTGGACATGTCGGGGATATCCATCCCTGGTTGCTTGTTGAGTTTCAAAGATCCCCCTGCGATGATCTTTTCTCTTTTTTTTCACGGGGGTGTGCCTTCATTCCATGCAGTTTCACGTCATGCGGTAAGGACGAGGTACTCCTAGTTTATCAGTCATAGAGCTCGGACCATTGGGTGACTATTGCTGCAGTCACTCGAAGGATAACTGAGTCAACATGTTCTGGTATACTTAGAATAGGGTAGGGGATGAAGGTCGTAAACTACAACTTTGAACTTTCCTGGATCAGGAGGTATGGTGTGGGGGCTCTGAGGCCGGTAGGCGTATGGATCTAGGAGGAGTACCGCCCGAGGAAATATTGCCTTTGATGGATGAGCCAGGGGCTATCATTATGCAAAGCCGCTGAGGGCATGGTATGCATAGTCATACAAAGGTGTCCCCAGGTCGATAACTTTCCACTTCTGATGGCCATGAATGATTAAGAAAATCCACGATTGCTCACAGTGTAGAGTTTGGCACGTGGGGATAATGGTGTTCGGGTATACAAGAAACATCTTCACTGCAATTGTCCGTTGAGTCAAAGTAGCCTAGTCTTGGCTCGATGTTTGTTGATGCAGGTCGCTATGTGAACCACTAACAGACACATAGGCTAGCCAGATAGGGATACCATGGCAACGCCTGGATGTGAAAAGGGGAATAAACTTGTAAACCACTTCGCCATAAACTTCTGGATTAGGAGGTATGGTATGGGGGCTCTGAGGCCAGTAAGCATACAGAGCTAGGAAGAGTGTCGCCTGTGGAAATCTTGCCTTTGGTAGATGAGCCAGGGGCTATCAATATGCAGAGTCACTGAGGGCATGGTATGCATAGTCATACAAAGGTGTCCACAGGTCTATAACTTTCCACCTCTGATGGCCATGAGTGGTTATAAAGATCCATAATTATCCGGGTCGTGGAGTATGATGTATGGAAAGGATGTATCCGAATGTGCAAGGAGTATCTTCATCTCGTATCGCCATGTGTCCTGGGTGGGTCGTGACGAAGTTCGTGCAGTTTAATGCCATGCGGTGAGGATTAAGTCCGTGCAGTTTAACGTCATGTGGTGAGGACTAAGTATACACCCCGTGCAGGTTTGGTCCGTATACGGGGGAAAGGGGCATTTTTAACATCATCGTCAGTGCAGTTTAACGTTGTGCGGAAAGGATGTAAAAAAAACTCCCCTTGCAGGTCTATCCCATACACGGGGAAAAGGGAGAATTTTTTTAAATCTTGCTATCCGTGCAGTTTTATGTCATGCGGTAAGGATGAGAAATAAACCCCATGCCAGTTTGGTTCGTACATGGTGGGAAAGGGAATTTTTATTTTTTATTCAGGGGGGGCTGGGCCGGGATGGGAAACCTTGGCATCACTACGTATCCTGTGAGGGCAGGAATCAAGCCGCATGTAGTTCTCTGAAATAAGTACACCCCATGCAGGGCCGGTCTGGACACGGGGGGAAGGGGAATTGTTAAAACTTGGTGTCCGTGCAGTTTAACGTCGTGCGGTGAGGATGAGGGATACACCCCGCACAGGTATGTTCCATACACGGGGGGAAGAAGGCATTTATTAGGGAGTGGTTGGGCCAGGATAGGGGATCCTGGTGTCACTACGTATCCTGTGAGGGCAGGAATCAAGCCGTACGTAGTTCTCTGAAATCCATACAGTTTAACGTCGTGTGGTGAGGAAGAGGTCCATAAAGTTTAAGGTTATGTGGTTAGGACGGGGGTTATTATTGGATTCCATGCAGTTTAACGTCACGCAGTGAGGACGTGAATACACCCCATGCAAGTCTGGTTCGTACATGGGGGAATGGGCATTTTTGTTTTTCTTTTTGAGGTGGCTGGGCCAGGGTGTGGAATTCTAGCATCACTACGTATCCTGCGAGGGCAGGAATCAAGCCTCACATAGTTCTCTGAAAGTCAATACACCTCGTGCAGGTCTGGTCCGTACACGGGGGAAGAGGTCATTTTTAAATTACCCTGTCCGTACAGTTTAACATCATGCGGTGAGAACGAAATACTCTTAGTTTAAGGTCATAGAGTTTGGACCATTGGGTGCTTGGTAGTTTAACGTCATGCCGCTCGGACGAACTCCGTACATTTTAACATCGTGAGGTAAGTACGTAGGTGACCCGACGTGAAAAGAAAAAGAAAAAAAGGGGGTCTATGCAGTTTAACGTTGTGCGGTGAGGACGAGGAATACACTCCATGCAGGTCTGGTTCGTACACGGGGGTAGGGAGCATTCTTGACTCTTTTTTATCCGTGCAGTTTAACATCGTGCGGTAAGGACGAGAAGTACACCCCGTGTCGGTCTGGTTCGCACACGGGGGGAAAGGGCACCTCTCTTTTCCCTTTTTTTAAGGGGATGGGCCAGGACTGGAGATCCTGGTGTCACTACGTATCCTGCGAGGGCAGGAATCAAGCCGTACGTAGTTCTCTGGAATGAGTACACTCCATGCAGGTCTGGTCCATACATGGGGGAAATAAGGCATTTTTTTATCTTTAATTCGGAGGGATGGGCAAGGAATGGGGATCCTGGCATCGCTACGTATCCTACGAGGGTAGGAATCAAGCCGTACGTAGTTCTCTGGAATCCGTGTAGTTTAACGTCATGTGGTGAGGACGGAATCCATAAAGTTTAACGTCATGTGGTTAGGATGATGAATACACCCCGTGCAGGTCTGGTTCGTACACGGGGGAACGGGGACTTTTTTTTTGAAGTGGTTGGGCCAGGATAGGGAATCCCGATGTCGCTATGTATCCTGCAAGGTCAGGAATCAAGCCATACGTAGTTCTGTGAAATCCGTGCAGTTTAACGTCATGCGGTGAGGACGCGGTCCATATAGTTTAACATCTTGTGGTTAGGACGAGGGGGGATTATTAGATTCCGTGCATTTTAACGTCATGCGGTGAGGACGAGGTTCTTGACAGTTTAGTGTCATACAGTTCGGACGAAGAGTTCTCTGTCTCTATGCGAAATACTTCTTCAGGAATCTCGCATTGGTAGGATCCATGGTGGATTGCCCATCCAAGGAGATCAGGGCATACTCTCCGTTGGAGTAGACCTTGTGTACAACATATAGTCCTTCCCACTTGGGCTCCAACTTTGGATGCTTCTTTCTAGGTACCATTGGGGTCCGGAGGACCAGCACTAATTATCATTCCAAGAAAGACCGGAGTCGGACCTTTTTGTTGAAGGCTAATGCAACCCGGTTCTGGTACACTTCCAGGTGGTGCAGAGTGTGAAGCCGCTTCTCGTCTAGCTGTTCCAATTCACCTAGCTGCTTTTCTGACTGCTCATCATCAGATAATCGATCACAGATGGAAACACGGAGTGAGGGAAGTTGGAGTTCAATTGGTAGGACCGCCTCCGTGTCGTACAACATTGAGTACAGGTTCGACCGAGTAGCGGTGCGGATTGTGGTTCGGTAAGCCCACAATGCATGGAGAAGTTTATCCGGCCATGACTTCTTGTCTTTTTCCACCATTTTCTGGAGGATGTTGGATAGGGTCTTGTTGAAAGCTTCTATCTGTCTTTTGGCCGCTGCATGGTAGCGGGATGAGTGGCTAGCCTTGATACCATACTCGTGGTATAGCTTTTCCAACTCAGCAGAGCAGAAATTGGTGTCGTTTTCCGTCAGTATAGTATGAGGGACACCAAATCTGGTGATGATATTGGTCTTCACGAAGCTGACGGGTATGGATTCTGCCCATTTGGAAAAGAAGTCGGTCACCGTGAGGATATACTTCAGCTGTTTAGCCGTGGCAGGAGGATATGGTCCCACGACGTCTATCCCCCAGATGGAAAACGGCCAGGACTACTTATCTTGATGAAGTAACTCTAGGGGTTGGTGTATGAAGTTGGCATGAATCTGGCATGAGTGGCATTTTGCGGTAAAATGCTCGCAGTCTCGTTCCACTGTAGTCCAGTAGTACCCAAGCCTTCGAACTTGATGGGAAAGCTTGGTCCCCGGTTGATGTGCTCCACACGCTCCTGCATGTACTTCAGTCATAACGGCAGTGGTTTCTTCTCCGTTAATTCATCTGAGGAGCACTCCATCGAGGCCTCATTTGTAGGGGACCTCTTAATAACCCGCACCGCCATATAGGACAAAATTGATTGTCCTTCTCCGTATTTGCTCTCGTTCAGCCCTGTCTGATGGAAGCTCTCCCCATTGAAGGTAGTTCGTGATGGGGGTCATCCAGCCAGTAGCAGGAGCATATGGCTTAGGGACAGCACTGACTTCATGGATCTCTTCCGTCTTAGCTTGAACAAATGGCAATACTATTTGACGGTGAGCAATACTGAGGACCATTTCATCCTGGTCGGGGTCGGCTAGGGTTGTGGCCGTGTTGGCTAATGCATCAGCCTGAGCGTTCTGGGACCGGGGGATATAAGTCAATATCGGTTCTGTGGAGAACTCAGCCATTATCCCTCGAACATGGTCAAACAGGGGGATCATCTCCTCCTTTTTAATAGCATAGTCACCATTGACTTGCTTGATGACTAGCTCTGAGTCACCTTTTACCTTAAGGTGTTGTACTTGTGCCTGGAGTGCGAGTTCCAGGCCTGTAATGAGGGCTTGATATTCCACTTCATTTTTTGTACGTCCCTCTGATAGGAGGAAGGAATATGGCAAAACTGCCTTTTCTAGGGACACGAGTATTATCCCCAGACCCACTTTATTGAATCTGGGATCCTCCATCCTCTTCCCGTTGGGGCTTCGGGATGCACTGTCAAAGTAAATTTCCCATGCTAGGAACTCCTCTTGGACTGAGATGGTATCTTCATTAGGTAGTTTAGCGTCTGGTGCAGTGGTCCCTGTTGAAGGGTGCTCTGCCAGAAAGTCTGCTAATGCCTGGCCCTTGATGGTTTTTTGAGGCACGAACCAGATGTTGAATTGCTGCAGGATGACCGCCCATCGGGATAGGCGTCCGGTTAGCATCGGGCGACTGAGGATGTACTTGAGTGGGTTACTCCATGAGATCAAATGGACCTCATGATGCTGCAAATAATGTCGCATCTTTTGAACTATGAAGACCAAGTCCAGACAGCTCTTCTCGATATTTGAGTATCGAGTCTCAGCATCAATCATGGTTCAAATGAGGTAATAAAGATTGTTTTCGCTGCCGGCGTCATTCTTTTGTTCGAGGAAGGCTCCCAATGACCGTTCTAGGGCTGTCACATATAGAATGAGAGGCCTTACTTTGACCGGGGGCATGAGAACCAGTGGTCTTAAGAGGTACTCCTTCAAGTTGTTGAACGCCTCTTGGCAGTCATTCATCCATTGGTATGTGACCCCCTTTTTCATCAACCTGGTGAAGGGAAAACATTTTCCTGCCAGGTTGGCTATGAACCGCCTAATATAGGATAGGTGTCCCTGGAATCCCCTCAGCTCAGTGATATTTTGAGGAGGTTTCAGGCTCAGGATAGCCTTCGTCTTCTCAGGGTCGACTTCGATGCCACGATGGCATACGACGAAGCCAAGAAATTTCCCTGACGTAACCCCAAAGGCGCATTTCAAGGGGTTCATCTTCAAGCTATGCTATCGGAGCTTATTGAAGATGTTCTCAAGGTCCGACAGGTGATCTGAGAACTATCTGGACTTAACCACTAGGTCATCCACGTAACATTCAACGAATTTCCCCAGGAACGGCTTAAAGATCTGATGCATGGCACGCTAATATGTGGCGCCAGCATTCTTGAGACCAAAGGGCCTGACCCTGTAACAGAATACCCCTTGAGGGGCGCTAAAGGTAGTGGATTCTTCTTCTTCTTAGGCCATCCTGATTTGATTATATCCGGAATAGTCGTCCATGAAGGATAGAGCCTCATACCCAGCCGTTTCATCAATTAACAACTCGGTGATTGGAACCAGGAAGTCATCTTTCGGACAATGCTGATTAAGGGCTCTGAATTCAATGCAGACGCGGATTTGCCCATTCTTTTTCTTGACAGGGACGATGTTGGCCAACCAAATGGGGTACTGGACCTCCCTAATGAATCCTGCTTTAATGAAATTATTGACTTCAGTATCTATCTTGGTAGCATGTGAGGGGTGTGTCCTTCTAGCGGCCTGTTTGTAGCCTCGGTGGCCTTATGGAAGACCCAGGTGATGCGTTGCTACCTCGGGATCACATCCTGGAATTTCCGTGTAATTCCATACAAAGACATCCCAATGTTGCCTCAGGAAAGAGGTATATACCTCGTGTTCCTCGAGAGACATGGCCGCGCTAATGAGAGTGGGCCTCGGGTCTCCTTCGGTACCCAGGTTTATTTCCCTGAGTTCGTCCATAGTGGTGGAGATACCCTCTTCAAATGCAGGAGGTGCATCTCTGAGATCTTCCCCCTCTTCTTCTTGCAAATCATCATCTTGCTGATCTGATGAGGAGAGATTTTCCGGTCTGAGCCTTCGAGGGTTTGAGGGAGAGGCATCTTGGGCATCCCAGCTTGAGTATTTGTCCCCAAATCGAGGGTTGGTAGACGTTCCCGCGTTGTCGTGCTCAGCCATCGTGGCTGAATTCATGAGGACATCTGAATGCGTGTCCGGACTTGAACTCCTACCCTCCACATGGTTGATGGGTAGGACATAATCTCTGCCAAGCTTCCTGAGGGGTTCATCGGGGACCATTTCCAGGCCATTTGGAGCGGGGATCCAGTTGACGCCGTCGACCAAAGGCTTCTTATTCTTTTTCTCATAGAACCCGGTGTCGATGTAATGTGACTCGGAGAGCTCGAAAGGGGCCTTGTCAGCGTGCAACGTCCCGCTTTTTCCATTGACGCAGTACTTGATACACTGGTGGTATGATGAAGGAATGACCATGTGCTTATGGAGCCAAGTCTTTCCCAATAGGGCATTAAATGTTGTGCTCTGCCGAACCACCAGGAATTCCGTGTAGGCTACCAGGTCACCAAAATGGGTCTTCAGCTTAATCTGTCCCATTGGTTTCTGCTCACTCTTGTCATAACCCAATAGAGTTGTGGCTGAGGGAATTAGATCATCCTCACCATAGCCCAACTTACGGAGTGTCCTTAGGGGAAGGAGGTTAACTCCAGAGCCATTGTCTATAAAGACTTTTCATATCTCAATACTATTCAGCGTGCCATACACATATAGCGGTCTGATGTGTCCTTGCATGATGGCATCTTTGTCCTGATCGGTGAAGGAAACCACCGCATTGCATTCATCCGGGCCAGTCTTCGTCCGGTAAATCTCGGTGGCAGCTACCTCGGCTTGGAATTCCTGGGGGCTGATCAAAGCTTTGATAAGAACCTCCCTAAGGTCGGATAACAAACCCAGGGTATCCAGGATTGACAACTTGGCTGGCACTGACGCCAACTACTTAAGGATGTCGTATTTTTGCTCCAGCGTCCGACGCTTCTCCATTGGTGGGAGAGTCTTGGTGGGTGCTTTAGGAGCTGGAGCATTTGATGAGGAGGGACTGGTTGTGGGGACGGATGTCGATGGTGTTCCCACGTTTTGAGGACTTGGCCTAGCCAGTCTGTTTGTGCGCACTAGGCGACCAGACACTTGCTCCTCCTCTGGTGGGTATCACAGAACAACAGGGCCAGAGTGGCCGCTTGTGGAAGTGGAGGGGAATTCCCTCTCCTAGTGAGTCCGCTGAAGGGCTCTCCCATGGGTTTCCACAATATTGACGGTCTGGGCCGGGGTCCAACCATAGGGTTGGTTTCGGTCGCGGTTGCGTCTCCCCAGGTATCCCCTGCCTCTACGATTCATCCTTCCGGCTCCTCGTGCAGGAAACTCGGGTTCGTAATCATACCCTTAATCAGGGAATGATTCCATGACATGGATGACATTGATAGAACCAAAAATTGGCTCTTCATTCTCTGATAGGTCAACCTGGTCGGTTGTCTCTGATGGCGCTGTTTGGTGGGTCGGTGCCCGTTGTGCCAAATTTGAGGGCATGAAATCTGCCAGGGTCGGGACTAACTTTGGCCCCGTTGTGGACTGCTCCTCTTGTGATTGCTTCCTCCTTTGACTCTGTCCGGATGATCTAATTGTGGAGGGTTGTGAGGCCGATGTGTTCGACTTTGCGGCTCCAGGGGCTGCTGGTGGCAACACCGGCTGCTGTAGTTGAGCTCGGAGTACGCCCTGGGCTCGGCTGATAGTCTTCCGAGTCATCCAGTTGTCAAATTTCTGCCCCTTCTTGCTGGTGACTTTCTGCCACCCCTCCTCTTTTTCGGATTCGGTGGTCGAGATACATGCCACATGTGTTGGGGGTGGTCCTAGCTCAACTTGTCCAGAATCTACCATCCTCTGCAAGAGGTCTTTGAAGATGAAGCATTCTCGGATACTATGCCCCAACATCCAATGGTAGGGGCGGTAATCTGGACTGTCATCACGGCTGATTTCTTCAGGTTTCCTTGGCTCTGGGAGGCGGATCAAGTTGCAATTCATGGCGGCAATGAAGTAGCCACGAACTTGATCATCTCGGAACGAGTATACTTTTTGTCTTCGCTCATCAAACTGGTTCCGCTTCGGTCCTCTCTGATCATACTATTTAGGCGGGGGCAGCCGCTGATATACAGGGGTCCCTTGATGATTTGGTGGAGGCCTGAGCAGCAGAGTGGGCACAGGGGCCGGCTTGAGTGCGACAGCGGATGCTTCAGCTCTAGGAGCTCTCTTCACTGGAGCCTGCGAGGCTATTCGGGACTTTGAATTAGTCCGCTACAGGGAGTCCTCAATTCTCTGGGCAATAGCCGAGAGATGGCGGAAGCCAGTGGTGCACTCCACCGGTATGAGCAGTGTTCGCAGCTCATCTCTAAGATTATCGATGCATATGGATAGCATCTTATCTTGAGGCATTGGCCTGTTCAGAGAATTGGTCAAACCTTTCCATCTGGCGATGAAATATGAGACCCTCTCATTCTCCCTCTGCTTGCAGTTCATGAGATCGTTGACTGTTGTTTTAGGCAACGTTGAGCTAAAATGGAACAGGAACTACTACCGGAGGTCCTCCCAACTCTTTATCGACTGGGACGGCAGACTCGTATACCAGACAAAGGCAGATCCTTGCAAGGTCCGTACGAAGCATCTGAGTTTCACTGCTTCTTTTTGTTCCAGATTCCCCACTATAGGGTCTCAATAGGATGCGTAGTGCATCAAATGCTGCTCTGGATCGCCTAATCCATTGAATATGGGGAATACAGGGCTCCCAAAATTGGGTGGAGGTGGTGTGTTGGTCACCCAATCTGGGTAGGGTTTCTGCTCCGGCTGTATTGGAGCGCGTCGACCTTCTATCGCTTCCAGTCGACCTGTTAATGCCTCGATGGTATTGGTGAGTCCCTGGTTTACATCCTGTTGGGCCCGGTCCTGGGCAGGCGTAGCCTGAGGCATTGCCTGAGGATCCGGATTGGTCAGCACCAAGGGTACATATTCCGTTCAGGGTACCCTCGGAGGGTTCAGGCGTACTCACTCCGGTTGCTTCCTGAGTGGAGGGAAATCTTGGTATTCATCCGGATCCACATCTAGGTAGTTGGACGGGCAAGGCACCTCATTAGATGGGAGCCCTGGCCGTATTTCATCTGTCGGGGCAAACCTTAGCCTTTGAGGTGCACTTGCTGGGAGTGCATGATGTGGCTCTTCTTGGGACGCACTTTCAATAAGGGGATTCCTCTGGAGCAGCTCGGCGTTAAGCTACTTCAATTATTTCATCTCTTCTTCCTGTTGAGCGAACCTCTCTTCAAGCATGAGTGGCTTGTTTTTATCGAGAGAAGAGGACGGGTTAAGGGTAACCGCTCCTTTGTTCTTGTCCTTGTTGGAAGCTCGTAGGGTAGGCAGAGGGAGGCTAGCTGAAGGGGCAACCATATTTAAAGCGGCCATCTGGTTCCGGGTGTGCACACCTGGGGGTTCATTGTGAGTCACATCCTAACAGGAACCGTCGTCTCCCGATCTGTCCGGATTTGCATTTTCCCCGGTGTCACCCACGGGGTTAGCCTCTATGGCGTTGATGAATGCATATTGCGGGGTGGAGGGGACGTCATCTTCCAAATAGTAAGAGAATCTCTCACGTCTTCGGCTGGCCTTCCCTTTCATGACCTGGGATTTCCTTCGGACCTCTTGACAAAGGGTGATGCGGAGAGTTATTTGATGCGACCTTACGGTGCGCCTTCCTCTCATAGGGGATGATGATTCATATGACGGGATAGGACGGGAACCTCCTCTTCTGACTGTCCTCCCTAGACGAGATAATATCAACTCTCATGGGGGAGGTTGTTGTTGAGGGGGTAATAATGCCCCCATCCCTGAGGGCTGGGGATGACTTCGTTCCCTGGACGTTGAGTCTCTTCTCAGTTTTATTGTTCTTATGGGGGCATTTGTTGTTAAAAATGCTCCCAGAACTGCAGGCTGGGGTTGACCCTGTATTGCGGTAGTGGCTGCGGCTATCGCGACCTGCCTGATCTCGCGTGCCCCCATCCGGGGGTGAACTGGATCTGGTTCCGAATTCACCTATGAATCAGTCCCTTCTGGAGAGGCGGGAAAAGATCGCTGATTGGCCTCTCTTAGGCGAGAGGCCTGCTGTATGCTCTCAGTGGCCTAATTCAGGAGTTCTTTAATGGCTCGTTCTCGTCGGGCCTGATGCTTCTGGGACTTACTCAAGGCCCGACTATGTTGGGTGTGTTGCCTTTCCTGAGCAGGGGGTCCACTAGATTTTCATCTTGTCGTGATGAAGTTGCAAGACACCATACCGAACGGGTTCTTCTGGGCGGGGAGTGGAGTGAAATGCGAGCTCTGTGTTCCTTCCATCCTCTGATATGGACTCCCGTTGGAGCATCACTGATGAGGCGGCACAGTTCGTGCAGTGCATGGAGACAGGCTATCTCTATGTTTCTTTTACGCCTCTCGGGGCATTGTCGTCGTGCCGTAGGAAGGGCCTCCAGGTCGATGTGACACAGGAGGTCTCCTATCGTCTTGACATGGTCTACATACCCTTCATAGGGCAAGAATCTTTATTTCAACTGGCGGAGGTTCGTCCATATATTATGGTGGATGCCAAGCATGCATTCTTCCGACAACTCCCTGGGTATGTCATACTGAGAGGTGGCCATGGGCCAAAACATAACTGGTATATCATTCCTGGCTAGTCGTTTCCTCAGGTGCAGCATATCGGCATACTCCTCCGCCAGTGATTCCTCTACCTGGTCATCCCAAGTGAGGCGCTCACTGTAGTCGGAGGCAGTGGGACCAGTAGGTATCGAATTGTCTTGTGGGCGATTCCGAGGTGGTTCAGAAGATGAACGCAGCCCTGGAACAGCTCCTAATCGAATAAGGGCATCGCTAGCGACAAGATGGGAATATGACATGTTCAATCCTATCCTTCTGATTGCCTCGGCATACGAGGGCCTTTCGGTGCTTGCTTCGGCAGGGGGAGGGCCTTCTTGTTGAAATAATATGCCATCGCGGGGAGGACCTTCGCAATGATGGTCGTAATGGCGAGGACTACCATTACTGCTTGATGCTTCGCTGCATAGAGGACTTTTGCAGTGCACACCCTAGGGAGGACCTCCAAGGCATGTTGCAACAAGGAGAGGACCTTCTGGCTGCGTAGCGTTGCTACGGGGAGGACCTTCGCAACAACTGCCATTATGGTGAGGATGACCATCATGGCTTGACGTTCGACACGCATCATGGGGAGGACCTTCAGGACATGCCGCGACAAGGGGAGGACCTTCTTGTCGCTTGGGGCCATTGTGGGGAGGACCTTCGCAATGGCAGTCGTGGTGGTGAGGACTACCATCACAGCTGCGGCAATGGCAAGGACTACCATTACTGCTGCCGTAGGGAGAATATCTGCGGGATACATCCTGGGGAGGGCCTCCAGAATGTACCACAATGAGGGGAGGGCCTTCTCATTGCTCGACGTCTCTAAGGGGAGGACCTCCGTTATCAGGGTGGCGAGGACTACCATCGTGACCCGATGCCTAGCTGCGTGGAGTTCCGTTGCAGCGTGACCCCTGGGGAGGACCTTCAAGGTAGGCCACGACAAGGGGAGGGCCTTCTTGTCATGATGAGATGTCACTATGGGGAGGACCTCCGTAGTTGTGACTATGATAGCGAGGACTACCATCACAATTTGTGGTCCCACTGCATGGAGAGTGATTGTAGTGTATACCCCGGGGAGGATCTTCAGGGTGGACCGTAGAAAGTGGAGGACCTTCTTGCTGCTCGATCTTCTGGTCACGTGGAGGGTTTCCGTGACTCGCATCAAGAGAGAAGCTCTCATGACCAATCGTTATATGACCGCGGGGGAGGCCCCCACGGGTGCTCTAGGGAGGACCTTCAGAGCTGCTGGTAGCACCATTCCGGGGAGGACCTTCACAACTGCTACTGCCACTCCCATAATATGGTAATGGGTGGGCAGGGTTTCAAGACTTTGATGCGTTCTTAGCGGAATCGGGAACCCCATCCTCCAGTAGAGTGGAGTCATAAACCCGCTCTTTATTTTTTGGCTGCCTTTGGCGCATTCAGGGTGCTCTTTTGTAGGCAGCGGGGACCATCTTCTGTTGACAATGGCCTTCACCTCCTTTGGGTCCCTGTCTAATTGGGCCCTAGGATTCCGCCGGGATATGCTGACAAACATCTTGACTTTTAGCAGGGATATATTCCTACTCTAGAGTATCCACCATGATGGATGGGTGTCCCCCAGTTGGAACGAGTGAAGCTGCTTGATCTGGTTTCCCTTACATTGAGGAATATGGTCGGCGACCCTCCTGGGCAGAAGTAGGGATACAGATCTGCTCCGAGGCGGCTATCTCGTCTCTTAGATGAGTCGCCTCAATTGGGGAGATGGGCTCACGGGCCCGAGTCCTTGTTGTTGCCACTAATTCAATTACATGCCGGCAAGTCTACAAGATATGATCTGGGATCGATACCTGCTCCTCCATCATTGCCAGGATATGAAAAGAGACATCTTTGGCTGGAACGGGTATGAAGGCCCATTTCGGTATTAGAGTAGGAATATCCTGCTCCAATCCTCTAGTGGTCAGTGGGTACTGACAATTCTCCTATGTCGGGGTAGGTGAACGAATCTACCCCTGTACCGGGATACGCCGGTTTCTCTCTTCGTTTTCCGCCACATCGGGGTGGCGGGATTTACTTGCATCTGTAGGGAGCTGGCCCTGCATATATTGGTTTCCCACCGTATCGAGTCGGTGGCCTTTGTTGGCGGGGAGACATGCCCGCCTATGATTTTCCGCCACATCTGGGTGGTGGGATTTGTTTATCGCCACCATATCAGGATGGAGGGCATCTGAAGCAACTTCCAGGAGCTGGTCCTGCAGGTGCTGGGTCGCCACCATGTCAAGCTGGTGAGCTTCATGACCCTAGGCAGGGAGTGGTGCCTGCCTGGTAAGTGTCATCATGCGTGAGCGATGGGCTTAATGGGGCTCGGTGGGGATGCGCGTCGGCTCGTATGATGCCGCCATGTCCGGATGGAGGGCTTGGGAGGAGCGAACAGGTGTAGGTGCTTGTTCATGGTACGTCTCCGTGGCTGGGCAGCGGAGCTCCTCCTCAGGGACTAGGGTGATGACCGGTCCCCGACTGTACGTCTGCCGCCCTCGTCAGGCGGTCTGAGGGGCCAGAGCTCAGGGAGCGTGGGCCTGAATCCTCGGGGAGACATCCTCCTCGGTGCGAGGATGTCGACTCGCAGTGTGACCGCGATGATGCCTTTCGGCGGGGACCTGAGAGCGGAACCCCCATTCGACAGGGATGATGTCCTCAACGTTGACCTCATCTGCCTCCCTGAGATAGGGGAGGTACACATTGTCCCGTTCCAGGGATAGACTCTCGAAATGGTTGGAGACAGTGGCAGGGGCTGTCTGGGTCCGCCTTTGCGGTAGTTGCTGGGCAGGCGATCGGTGAATCCTGACGGATTGGAGGGCGTGCATGGCCGCCTAAACAGTTGGGAGAGTACCATTCACGTGGTACTCTCGGATCAGCGTGTCCGAAACCCAGCATTGAAGATGCTGGGTGTGTGATGGGGTCCTCCATTGTTGAGGAAGTCTCATCCTTGCGTCATTGGAAACACGCACTTGTGAGTTCCTTTGCGATGCCATTGGATTGAAGGGAGTTCTGAAAGTAGTGCCTGCAAAATATTTTAGCAAATACAAGCAGCAAACCCTTTAAAGCAGCATCTCATAATCTCATGTGTAGTTAATGACCTTGTTTGGCCCTCCTTTAGAGCATAAGGGGGAACTGGGTGAGATTAAGTTGAATCCGTCATGTTTGGTTAAATATTCACGTCATGTTCACCATTTTTTGTTTCGTTCTGGTTTTCGGCCACAAAACGCCCAACGGCTCCGTATCCAATGATTGATGGACCTACTTTCCAAAGGCAGGTATTCGTCGGATGGTCTAACCAGTGACTCTTAAGAAGTCACATTGGTCGAGAGGATGGGAAGTCGGTCTCATCTCACCCTTTTTGTGGGGGAATTATTGCTTGTTCCGGGACTCTCTTATAGATTTAAGACGTATTCATATGTTCGAGAATCTTTGGTTTATACCCAAACATAGTATCCACGGATTCAACCATGGTGGGCAACGGTAAACTGGACGCAGGGGTTCAGAATCATTTATGCCCGAGGTTTACCATCCCTTGTTGGATTAATGACCCCGAAGGGTTGGAACTCGCTTGAGGCGGCACTAGGAGTGGCGCGGTGAACCGATGTGGGGATGATCGGATCGATCAGTTGTTGGACTTGAACCTCAGGGAGGATTCCTACGTACCCTGTCTAGGAGGCAGGGATCAAAGTCCACGTATTTCGCATATACAGTTTAACGTCATGCTGGACGAGAGTGGAACTCTACGTGAAGAAACGACCTAGTGGTGGGCTTGAACCTCATGGAGGCTTCCTACGTACCATGTCTAGGAGGCAAGGATCAAAGTCCACGTAATTCGCATAGGTGTCGGGTAACCGACATGAAGAGAGACCAGGTGGTCCGATGGGTGGTGGGATTGAACCTCATGGAGGCTTCCTACGTACCATGATTCGGCATGGATCAAATTACCCATAGTTCTCTTTGGTGTCGGGGAACCGACATGAAGAGAGACCAGGTGGTCCGACGGGTGGTGGTCTTGAACATCATGGAGGCTTCCTACGTACCCTGTCTAGGAGGCAGGGATCAAAGTCCACGTAGTTCACATAGGCTTGGGGATTACACTCTGAGGATGCCCATAATGATGGATTGGGGCTTACACTCTGAGGATTCCCATAGGAGGATGCCATGGTCGATGCTTACTCTAAACCCATGTGAGTCATGCTCGGTGTGAGAAGCAAGAGGTAGTAGGGACCAGAGGATCACGTCGCGAAAGGTGCGTCCGTGAGAAGTGGAGTGGGGCTTACGCATGGAGCAGCCCAGAGTGATGAATTTGGGCTTACACTCTGAGGAGGCCCAAAAGGTCGAGGCTTACTCCGAGATGGACGCTCGGGGCGACAAAGCCCAGCGGGAGAGGGAAAGGGGGTGCTCCTGTGCCCATCTCCTCTCTTGCAGTGCATGAGGGATTCCTTATGATGGGTATTTTACCATCTTCGAGGAACCCTCAACAAGTAGAGGGGAAGAAAAGGGATTCCTGAGCTCATACTCCACATTACCGTGGGAATGTGAACCCAAGAATGCTTCGGGAATCTGCTCAAGGGTCGGGGCAACCTCTTTACCCCTGTTTATCGTGGGTATGTGAACTCAAAATGGCACACTGATGCACCTGAAATTCATACCACGCGGATTCAGCGGCTCTGGTGGAGGCCTCGGCTCGGGGCTGATGAATAGGCCAATGAGGGATTTGTGAAGGACCTAGCTGGATCGGAAGGATTTTACCTGGCTCTGGAAATGATAACACTAAAGTATTTGGTGAGCCACTGAGAGGTATAGGTGGTGGCGCCCTTCACGTGGGAAAGTTCCACATCGCTGGAGAGGTCGTCCGCGAACCAGGGTGGTCCACGGACTGATTGGCGTCCCGCGAACCAGGATGGTTCATGGCTTTAGGTTCAATCCGCGAACCAGGGTGGTTCGTGGCTTTAGGTTCAATCCGCGAACTAGGGTGGTTCGCGGCTTTGGGTTCAATCCGCGAACTAGGGTGGTTCGCGGAGGGTTCCAGGTGGGCAGCGGCGGCCAAGGGCGGTGCTGGTCGGAGGCTCATCGGTCGGGGCTTCGCCCGCGTAAGAGGGTGCTACGTGGTGCGAAGGATGGGAAAAGAGGCATAAACTCCCTGGTCTATGGGGAAGTCATCCGCGGAGGGGGTATAGTTCGCGGTTCTCCTTTTTTTGTTATTTTAGGTTCGCAGTTCACCAATTTATTATGCGTTTTCCGATTCCTTCTTAATTAATATACCTGCTATGGTTCGCGGATGGGAATTTTGTTGTTTGCGAAATCCGAAGCCTTCCTTCAACCGATCTCCTATCCCTTCGAATCTGATTCCAGTTCTCTGATCTCCTATTTTCTTTCCCCCTTGGTCTCCTTTTATAGAGTGGGGAAAGGAATGTATCTGTGTCCATGCGGCATCTTTTGCGGAGGCTCATAACCAAATACCCGGTTCGCAGCTGACTTGGTCAATCCGCGATTCGCGGTGGGTATTAAACGCTCCCCCCCCCCCCCCTCCGCGAGGCGAAATCAGGGAGTTCTCCACAGCTGCGGAGGGTTCCTCCTCTATTCGGCGAATGATAGTGGGTGCGGCTTGAACCGGTCGACGCGGTCCACGGTCGGGGTGGTTCGCGACGGTGAACCAGACTGGCACCCATCCTGCTTCGCGACCGCAGAGGCTCTCCACCTCCATTTTGTGAACGACAATGGTTCGTAGAGGGGGTGCCTCACGGTGCCTAGCCACGTTGTGCTTCCATGGACCGGTTCTCAGACCGGTCTCCTTTTTGTGTCTCTTCCTTGATTATTTGCCCCAATTATTTGGGGGATTTGGGTAAAATTTCCTTTGCGGATTTTTCAGGACCCCACAGGATTATAGAAGCTTTGTGGTTGGTTGTGACAGATGTCAGAGGCTAGGAAATTTTGGTAGGAAGTAGGAGTTACCCTAAAAAGGAATTCTAGATGTTGAAATTTTTGATGTTTAGGGTTTAGATTTCATGGGTCCATTTTCATCATCTCATGGGAATGAATATATTCTTATTGTTGTTGACTATGTTTTGAAATGGGTTGAGGCAGTAGAACTGCCCAACAATCAAGCCAATTCTGTAATTAAATTTGTTAAGAAGAATATCTTTACAAGATTTCGAATTCCCAGAGCCTTTATCACTGATAATGGAACACATTTTAAGAACTATAAATTTAAAGAATTGATGGAAAAATATGGTTGTGTTCATAAAACTAGTACTCCTTATCATCCACAGTCTAGTGGACAGGTGGAAATTTCAAATATAGAACTTAAACAAATACTTGAGAAAATTGTGTCAACCTCTAGGAAAGACGGGTCTCTTAAATTGGATAACACTTTATAGGCATATAGAACTGCTTCCAAGACCCCAATTGGAATGTCTCCTTACAAGCTGTTGTTTGGGAAATGATGTCATTTACCTGTAGAGTTGCAACATAAATCTTATTGGGCAGTTAAGGCTCTAAACTTTGATTTTAAGAGTACTGGTGAGAGGATATTACTTGAGCTGAGTGAACTTGATGAGATTAGGATAAAGTGTTATGATAATTCAAGAATTTATAAATAGATGACTAAATCTTTCATGATTTTATCATTCAAAACAAGGAATTCAAACCTGGAGAGAAGGCCCTCCTCTTTAACTCTAGACTTAAACTTTTTCCTGGAAAACTTAAGTCCAAGGGGTCTGGACCATTTACTATAGTGAGAGTGCTTAAGAATGGAGCTGTTGAAATTATAGGTGAAGAGAATAAACCCATGTTGGTAAATGGGCAGAGAGTGAAACTTTATTTTGAGGGACAGCCGAAGGGCTTGGCTGCCTTCACTGTGCTGGAAAACTCATCTTGAATAAATTTTGGATGAAGACTTTAAAACTTAGTGTTGTATGGGAGGAAACCCATGGTTCTTTTTGTCTTTATGTTGTTTCTTTTTAACCTTGAATAAAGTGCTATTTTTGTGCTCTGTTTTTGTGAAATACCTGTTACTGCTTGTTCTTTGTCTCTTGGTTCTGTTTCAGGATTAATTGATGTTGTTGTTGTGTCATTAAGGGAGTGGAATTCTCAAGCTGAGTACTAATGATAAACCTATTAAGAGAAGTATTCTATCCTTTAGTTTTCATTCATTTTTATGCTCTATGTTCACTCTATTCAAATTCACTACTAAGTCACAGTAATTACCATCGGTGAGATAGTGACTGTTACCTTTAAAAAAATTGCTTGTTTTAGAAAATCTGCTACATTTTTTTTGGAAATTCTACTGCATGTCTTAATACTAAAAATTTAAAAAATATATTTCATATGTTTAATTTTTTCTTCATGTGGTCATAAAATTCTATTGTATGTCGCTGTGTAAATAAAAATTATGCATATACTTCACTTCTGAAAATTGAATTTCATTTCTATTAAAACCATTCACTACTTGAAACTAAGTGTGGGGGGGTACATGTTACTTGTCTTTTGAATATTCTTTGGGTTGGGGTGTTTAGCTTGAACTTTTTCTGCTGTGTTGAATACCCAACTGAATTAATTCTGCTAGACTTGCTTTCACCCCAAATTAACAGCACACTTACACGTCACATGTTACTTTTGAGCTGTATTGAAAAAATATTCATTGGAATTAAATATTAATGCATGTACTTTCTTATGAACCTACTGATTATTTATTCATTGTGGCAAACAATATTCTTGAACTTCATTGAGACCCTTTTTACATGTTATAAATCTACTTAATTGAAAATGTGTTTTGAACTTTAAATGTTTAATTGTTATTCTCCACTTTAGAAGTCAAATTTGGGGAAAAAGTTGGGTTTTAAGTATAGGGGAAGGGGTCAATTATTGACTGTGATAAACTATGCTTAATTGAAATCCCATCAATTCCAACTGTAACTTAAAACTTTTTGTTAAAAAAATGGTTAATTTTTTTTCAAAATTCTTGCTCAATTTTAGGCTTTACATTATTTATCAAATGGGTCTTGCCAAAGGACAGTATAACTTTGGTAGTTGATTTGTGTATTGAATCTAAAATTAATATGGTTGGATGATTGTTGGGTGATCATATTTAGAGTTTTTATAGAAATCCAGTTTTGGGACTTTCTTTGAAAGTGATTTGGGTTACATGTATGTAGAATTATGATCATAGCCCTTGGAACTGGAAGTTTGGTATTTATCCTAGGGGACACACTTTTTTGTTAATTATTAAAGTAATTTCCTTAATGAGATAATGTAAATTATTTTCATAAAAAACTTTTGAAACTTGAGTAATTTGGGTATCTAGGATACAGTGAATCTTTGAGACCCTAGATGATAGGTGTGTTTCTAATAACTTTAAGCCCTGTGTTCACTTTGAATAAGTGCATTGCACAATGCTTATCACAATGATACATGGCTTGGGAATAATTAAATAAAGTTTCTAGGGTCAAAAATGAGTTCATTGAGGTGAGGGGAATGATGAACGCCAAATGAAGAAGGGTATGATTGGTTTATATGGAAATCATTTAGGTTGTATCAATAAGGTGATTCGGAAAAAAATATTTATTTTTGGAACCTAGGTGAAAAATCTAAGTACAAAGTTCCTCGATTAAGGTCTTAATTCCATTCATATTTTACCTCATGTCATTTTTAAATTTAGAATCTGATCCTAGTTTGAAATTAATCATTAAGTAGGTTCACATATGAGGCATGACATCTTCTTTGATGGATGGTCTTTGCTTTCTTAATTACCCTTGAGTATTTGTTTTAGGCAAGATTTTATCTGAAAATTTATTTTCTAAAGCCTAAATCAATTTTTAGTCCTCTATTTTCAAATGGCTGGACATGTTACAGTTTAAGCTAAATAATAAACACTTTACTATTTTTCAAAGATTACAAAACATGGGATTGTTTGAGGACAAACAATGCTTAAGTGTGGGGGAATTTGATATGACTCTATTTTTACATAGTTTTGCAACATATTTTTACTTTATTTTTAATGATTTAATTAATTATTTAAGCACCTTATACTAAATAATTTTACTTTTGTATTTTTATAATTAAATTTGTAAATTAATCAATTTTTATAATTAATCAAGTATTTTTAGTCTTTAAGTTAATAATTTTAATCTTACTTTTCTTATCTAATTTAATTATTTGTTTATTAATTTTGTTAATTTTAATCTTCTCACCTTTTAATAATAATTATTAAATAAATGATAAAATATACTAATTAATTAAAATATATTTGAAACTAAAGTATTAATTTTAATTATTAAATTAAAATAAACTAATAAATAAATTTATATATACTTAAATTAATCTAACAATTTAATTTATTAAAAATTAATAATAATAATAATAATAAAATAAAAATAATTAATACAATCTAAATTATAAAATTGTTTATTACCAAACTACTTATGATGTTTAATTATAATTTTTATAATCTAGTTGAAAATTAAATAACTTAATAAATTAATAATTATAATAATTAACTAAAATAAATAATTAACTTTTTAATAAACATATGTTTTACCATAATTTTTAATAACTTTATAAATAATATAAAAGTAAATAAATATTATTGATTAAATATTTATCTATTAACAATAACTTTTTAATAAGTAATATAACATTTAACTAAAAAATAACTATTCTACTTTCTTTTTGTTTTAGTTTATTTATTTTCAAACAATGCAGGTTTATTCAAGAGATGGGAAATCATCCACGTGTACTCAACTAACTCATCTGGAGTTAGTTATGTGAGAAAAACTAGCGTGACGTGTTAGTCACGAGAAAAATGCACGTGTGCGGTGCATATGTGAAGAACTTTTGAAGTCGGTGGTAAATGTTCAGTGACAAGCAACAGAAGACAGTCACTACTTAAGACAGAGAAACCAGTAGATAGAAAAGGTGGTTTATGACATTCATTGGGGAGGAACATTCATTCGACACATCAAAGGATCCAGTTCCAAGTAGAGGAGACTAGAGGGAGACTCTGGGACCACTTCCTGGAGCCAGAGGAGTTCAGGAGCAGAGAATTATTTTGGGAGTTTATCTTCCATATAAAATCTAGTATTATTACTCTGTGTTAGTATTTTTCTATTTGCTTTGTTGATAATAAAAATGTTTTATATCTAAATCATAAAGTTCAAGGATAATTTGGAGTTCTAATGGTTATCTTTTAAATCTCTTTTCACTTAATCATTTTGATGATTTCAGTATTCATCTGCGAGATCAATACTGAGTTCATCCAATTGCATGTACCACTAAAACATAATCTCAAGATTTCATAGTCAGTTGGTGAGATTGGTTGTGGAAACACTTTTCAAAGGATAATAAATTCAAAAGACTCAAGACTTACGGTGAGTTCGTCTTGTTGTCATTTTTTTTTCAAACAGTTCACAGTCAATTAATTTTGGAGTGGCGAACTCTTAAATTGATTGGATTGTGTGACTTAACTCTTAGAGAGGGAGTTGAGTTGTTATTTTTAAGGTGGTACTCTGGAACAACCTTTAAGTGAATCGGAATACCTTTAAAACTAGTAGAATGGAGATTTTTCCCTGAGCATTTTAATATATTTTTCATTTCTCAGCATACTATATCTCAGTGTCTCCATGTTTTCAACAGTTTCTAGACTCAATTTAGTTTAGATACTTGTTTTGAAATATTCTGTCACTCTACTTCTTGATAAAAAAGTAAAAAAAAGTAAAATTTTAAAAAAAATAGGAAATTCACTCCACTGCAGACAACAGTAGAGTTTTAGAAGGTTTTTAGAAGAATAGTGGTCAGAATCACCTTCCCTATGGGTTTGACCCTGCTTGCCACATATACAACAGTTAGTAGGAATATAAATTTTAAAATTTTATTGGCTTCAACGATGGTTTAGGTCACACATCATAAATAGACAACATATTACTACCTCACTTCCCCTTTGATCTTTCTCTTCTTGGAAGGGAAGTTCATAGAATCCTTATACTTGGACTTAGTATTGGTGATCATTTCATCGCCTTTCCTCTATGAAAATAACAAAAGACCTTTCAAGATTTAGTTCCTTATCAGTCTAGTGAATGAAGGTGACGATATATATAATTTATTTCTCTATGTTTTTAACTTTTAAATTTTCAATAAAGTTATATAATATTAGAGTAAGTGAGGTAAGAATGAGATCAATGTACAACTCATCATGTAGTTTAATCCCCATAAAATCCAGATGTCTGATATAGGCAATAATTTTGACTACATGAGATCTAGTTGGTGCACCTTCTCCAAGATTTCACATGAAGAATGAATTGGATATCTCATATCATTCTTATAATTCTCTATCCTATTAAAGATCATGGATATGACTAAGAATTTAATATGCATCCATGGTCTCATGTGATTTTTGTAGTTCACTAGACAATGAAGATAACATTAAACATTAGAAAACTAGCACATCATCTAAGTGTTTCTCATAGACAAGTAATTCTTTCTTTTTTTCCTCTTGGGAGGGCTTAATAGGAAATGAGGATTATAACACATTCAACTTCTATTCTTATCATAGTATAATGTTGAAGCACCTGTACCATTCCAGGAAGTTTTTACTATTAAGGATACTTTCATTATCCAGGATAGTTCATAGGGATAGTGTTGTGGTTGTTGAAATTTCCATTTTATTATATAATAATTTAGATAATATTATTAGTAATTTCTCTTATTTCCAAAAGTGAGATGAAATAAATTTAATTATATGTCTCCCAATATTTTATAAAATCCTAAAAACCCTCACCATTAAACTTGAAATATCTAGTTTCTTAGACATTCTAGTGGCAAGGATCCATATGCACCTTATCATAACCCAAGAAAGGTCCTGGTCAATTACTTGAAGGTATTTATATATGAAATTATTTTCCAACTGTGGTATTATAGCTCCTTGATCTATTTAGTGGACTCCCCAATCCAAAAATCCTCCCTCATATTTCCTCAACAGTTACCTCCAAGTTACATCAAATTTAGAAAAGGATGCTCCTATTGAAATAAAATGGTTAATTTAACCCAATACGTTCATAAGAACTGCCTAATAAAATAAATTATCCCAAAAATTGTTGGCCCGACACTTATTTTTATTGTTTCATTCATATTTATGAAATTGAAGGCTTAATTAGATTAAATATTTATTATAGGGGTTTAATTTATTATGTATAAAACTTTATTGTTTTATCCTTTACATGTATTGTTAATATTAAGTGGATTTTACTTTAGGGATTAACCATGGTTTGATAAAACATTTATACAAAATCAATTTATTTTAATTCCATAATTCCATATTAGTCCATTTATATATGTAAGCGCGGTCTTACATCCATAAAATAAATCATGCACAAGACATAAATAAAATAAATAAATAAATATTGTGATCATGAGAATATATAATGGTTGATTTATTTAGAGATCAATAAATCAACCTATTACCCTTTATAAAAACTTCTTATGTTGGTCCAAACATGATTTATTGGATTCTATATGTCCACCTAGGTATCATATAGGTTGGTTACATCTCAATTCTACCTTGAACCACCTCCACCTTAGATCTTCCTTAAAGAGACTCCATGCACCTTCAGATACTCCTTTCATTATAATTTTTTTATAAATCACACGTATGTGGGGGAACCAAGTCATTGGTTAAACGAAATTACATAAAACAACCTTTTACAAGTAGTTCCCACATAATAAATAAGGGAGGTATGACACGCAGGCCATGATATTTAATTTAATAATAAATAATTGAAAACCCAAGGAATAAAATTAATTTAAATTTAACAAACACATACATAGGTCTGGTAAAATTTCATGATCATTCATACTCATTCAATGACCATGCATATAAAATAACTAGCTATTATTTATTTCAATTCATTCTTTAATAATATAAAACATGCATGAATTAATCTGATTAATTATCTTTTTAATCAATTAATTATTTTTATCTTATTCCATCCAATAATCCTAGAGATTCCCATCCACTGTGATTTTAAAGATAAAAAATTGTTTTATTTTATTTAAAATTTAATAATATAGTACATAGCTTTGTACTTGTAAGAAACTCGATGAGTACCTATCTAAGCTACTCGGTATGGTTGTTTTTGTATAAAATTCACTCACGCGCCATATTCCACACATGACATGTATCATAATTTCATGGTGTGTGCTGTCAAATTAATGACACATGAAACACTTAAAAATTATGTGGCATGTATGATGTAATGCATGTTCGGACTTTAGTTTTCAATGACCATACATGACTTGTAGTTTTGAATATTTCATGGAATTAATTAAGAATTTAATATAATATAAAATCGAACGACTGGTTTGAAATATAAAATTAATGACTCGTGGAACTTGGGTCGATAAGGTTTAGTGGAGCAACAAATTAATTTCCTATCTATGTAAATTAATTTATGTTGTGTACATACTGGAATGACATGTATTCTGTATAAACGGGTACAAAATAATTGTTTTACATGGACTTAATTACACTACATTTGAATTAATTATGTGGAATGTGAATTAATTACATTACATGTGTATTACTCACATTTCATGTGTTTTAATTACATGTGTGTGAATTAACTAAATTGTATATAAATTAATTATACCACATTTGAATTAATTAAATGGAATGTGAATTAATTATATCAAGTGTAAATTAATTAAATCATGTGTGTATTAATTGCTTAGCATGTTTATTAATTACATTATATATAAATTAATTATACCGTGTCTAGTTTAATTAATTATTATATGTCTTTTGACTACAAGACCACCATGTCGTGTGGGGTTACATGACATGTTGACGAGTTACATGTTGAGTAACCTTGGAACTGATAACTACCTATGGATGTCGCTTTGGATGTTCTTCATTTATTTATTTATTTAATTAATAATATCAGGGTTATATTAAAAATAAATAAAGAGTTGAAGTAGTGATCTCAATGATTAGATTTAAAAATAAATAAAACTTGAAATGAAATTTATCTTTTAAATTCATAATGATCAATAATCAAATAAATAATTATAAATTTTAATATAACCACTTTGATACCACTTATAGGTTTTGGGTGTAGTAGAAGTGCTTATCGAGATCAGATATAACTCAATAATGGTTGGATTCGATGGGTATTATATGATGTAAATGAAATGAGAGTCATATCCAATGAAATGTTTTTTGATAAAACTTGAAAAACCTTACAAAATTAAAAGGATATTTCACATTAAATTTTAAATTAATTTAAATAGATATGAAGAAATAATGCCTCAGTCTTGAGATCTTTTTCAATGAATGTATTTCTCATCCAAAACCCTTTTAGTTTACCATTTTTTTACTTTAATATCCAAGTTTAGAATCCATCTAGCGGTGATGTACACATTCTCCTTTGATCTCTGAACAATGTCGATGGATTTATAGGTTCCAGCATCAAAGATCGATCATCTTGTGGTGTTTGACTTGATCATTTTAACTATTCTTTCAGTCTTGATGAATCATCCTTACACTCTCATTCTTGAGAACATGGAGGAGGCACTACTGGAAATACACTATTTCCCAACGGTTCAGAACCGTTGGGAAAGCCCCTGAAACCGTTGGGAAAGGTTTTCCCAACGGTTCTAAGAACCGTTGGGAAGTAAGCCGTTGGGAAAACTTTTCCCAACGGTTTACAGGAAACCGTGGCAATAGAGCCATAAAATTTACCCTACCCCAACGGTTTGGTTGAACCGTTGGGATAGTTTTTCCAACGGTTTGGAACCGTTGGGAATTGGTGAAGTGGGTTGGGAATTGGTGAAGTCTTTCCCAACGGTTTAAAACCGTTGGGAAAGACATGCTAAAAACTTATATGCCAACGGTTTGAAACCGTTGGCATACCTATGCTGCAAATTGCAGCACCCTGCAATTTGCACAGCCCCCTGTCCCCTGTCCATCACCACCGGTCATCAGGCCTCATTTTCACCTCATTTTCACCTCATTTTCACCTCATTTTCACCTCATTTTCGATCCAACTATTGTACCACTAATAAAATAAAACATACATATTCAATTACGAACAAATTCATACACATTTAACATATAATGGATCCTGAAACTATACAAATCCATAATTAAATTACAATTCATAAACATACATAATTCATATAGAATTCAATTTAAAATTTAGATGACAATTATACGTGGAATCTGAAATTCAATTCATAATATGATCGGTTTTTTCTATACCATATATTTTTACCTCAAATGATGTCCATTTTAAACAAAATACATACACCTGAAGTGATACCGGCCACACCGCACCTCAGATTGAGGCGGGGTTAACTCGTACACGTCACATTTGACTCATGGATCGTTGTGCTAAAGTATCGACAGAATCATAATGCGTTTGGTCGGTTTTCCGTATGCCAGTTGATGTTTTTCACTTAAAATGGCGTCCTTTTGAAACAAAAGACGGACACTATGAGTGGTGCCGACCACACCGCGTCTCCAATTGAGGCGGGGTTGATTCGTACACGTCACATATGACTCATGGATCGTTCTCCTAAAGTTTAAATGGAAACCGAATGCGTTTGGTCGGTTTTCCGTATGTACCTAAAATGTTGTCCATTTTAAACAAAAGAGTGACACTTAGACTCATCCCGCCCACACCGCGACTCAGATTCATCCCGGGTTGGCTCGTACATGTCACATATGACCCATGGATCATTGTGATAAATTATCAAAAGATTCTGAATGCGTTTGGTCGGTTTTGCGTATGCCAGTTGTTCTTTTCATTTATAATCATGTCCATTTTAAACAAAAGAGACATAGTTAGAGCGGTGTCGGCCACACCACATCTCAGATTAAGACGGGGTTGACTTGTACACGTCACATATGACCCATGGATCGTTGTGCTAAAGTATCGATAGAATCCGAATGTGTTTGGTCGGTCTTCCGTATGTCAGTTGATGTTTTTCACTTAAAATGACGTCCTTTTGAAACAAAAGACGGACACTTTGAGTGGTGTCAGCCGCACCGCATGTCGGATTGAGGCGGGATGATTCGTACACGTCACATAGTACCCATGGATCGTTCTCCTAAAGTTACAATGGAAACCGAATGCGTTTGGTCGGTTTTCCGTATGTACTTAAAATGGTGTACATTTTAAACAAAAGAGAGCCATTTAGACTGATCCCGGTCACACCGCGACTCGGATTGACCCGGGTTGGCTCGTACACGTCACATATGACCCATGGATCGTTGTGATAAATTATCAAAAGATTCTGAATGCGTTTGGTCAGTTTTGCGTATGCCAGTTGTTCTTTTCACTTATAATCCTGTCCATTTTAAACAAAACAGACACAGTTAGAGCGGTGTCGGCCACACCGCGGCTCGGATTGAGGTGGGGATGATTCGTACACGTCACATATGACTCATGGATCGTTCTCCTAAAGTTTCAATGGAAACCGAATGCGTTTGGTCGGTTTTCCGTATGTACTTAAAATGGTGTCCATTTTAAACAAAAGAGAGCCACTTAGACTGATCTCGGCCACACCGCGACTCGGATTGAACCCGGGTTGCCTCGTACAGGTCACATATGACCCATGGATTGTTGTGATAATTGATCAAAAGATTCGGAATGCGTTTGGTCGGTTTTGCGTATGCCAGTTGTTCTTTTTCACTTATAATCATGCCCATTTTAAACAGAAGAGACATAGTTAGAGCGGTGTCGGCCACACCGCATCTCGGATTGAGACGGGGATGATTGGTACACGTCACATATGACCCATGGATCGTTCTCCTAAAGTTTCAATGGAAACCGAATGTGTTTGCTCGGTTTTGCGTATGCCAGTTCTTTTCACTTATAATCCTACCCATTTTAAACAAAACAGACACAGTTAGAGCAGTGTTGACCACACTGTGCCTCGGATTGTGGCGGGGATGATTCGTACACCTCACATATGACCCATGAATCGTTCTCCTAAAGTTTCAATGGAAACCGAATGCGTTTGGTCGGTTTTCCGTATGTACTTAAAATGATGTCCATTTTAAACAAAAGAGAGCCACTTAGACTGATCCCGGCCACACCGCGACTCGGATTGAGCCCGAGTGGGCTCGTACATGTCACATATGACTGATGGATGTTGGGTCGGAGGTGATGGCAAGAGGGGGGGTGAATTGCCTTTTTAAAATTAATTAACAATTTAAAACAAATTTAAATGCAGCGGAAAGTAAAATGGCAAGACACAATTGATAACGGAGTTCGGCTTTAAACTCAAGCCTACGTCTCCGCTCCCAACTCAACCGTTAGGAGATTTATACGACCGCTTGCTTTTTAATGGTTATAGCAAGAAACCCACTAGCCGTTTTAAGGTAGGCTAGATCACCTTCTTACAGCTTGCTTTTTTATTATGGTTGTAGCAAGAAACCCAAATTGAAAGAAGAAAAAGGGTGGTTTGTTTTAATACAAACCCAATTAAGAACTAAACAATTGAAGTAAATAATTTAGAACAAACTAGAGGAAGCCTTGAGCGCCAAGAGGTGAGTGTAGTTGATGTAGAGGCAGCCCAAGCTTCAAGGATGGCAATTGGATCTCAAGTAGCCTTTGAGAATTGTCGTAGGAGCCTCAAATGATTAAAATAGCTTTGGTATGCTTCGGTATATGATCGGTAGTGTTCCCGGCATCCATGGACGTCTATTTATAGGAGAAATGCTCCCAAATACTTCAAAATAGCCGTTGGAGGGTTTTCGGATCCGTTGGGGATCAAGTGGGCAAGCCTGGTCAGTTTGACTGAGCACACCGGCTGGCCGGTGCTGATCCACCGGCTGGCCGGTGCACCAGACAGAAGCAAGGGATTTCTCTGGCTCCACCGGCTGACCGGTGCTGAGCCACCGGCTGGCCGGTGGTCTGGACAGAAGCATGCTATTCTGTCTGGGTTCCACCGGCTGGCCGGTGGTCTGGCACCGGCTGGCCGGTGGTCTGGACAGAAGGTATGCCATTCTGTCTGGGCCCACCGGTTGGCCGGTGGCCAGACACCGGCTGACCGGTGGCACCTGGCAGAGGGCAAGGCCTTCTGCCTTGTCCACCGGCTGGCCGATGGGCTGGATCCGGCTGGCCGGTGACCTTACCGGCTGGCCGGTGGTCTCACACCGGCTGGCCGGTGGACTTAAACAGTCCATTTTGAATTTTTCTTGGGCCAGCTTCTAGGCACCCTATTTCCTATCATCAAAAACACTTATGATTTTCACTTAAAATGACGTCTTTTTGAAACAAAAGACCGACACTTTTTGAGTGGTGTCGGCCACACCGCGTCTCCGATTGTGGCGGGGTTGATTCGTACACGTCACATATGACCCATGGATCGTTCTCCTAAAGTTTCAACGGAAACCGAATCCGTTTGGTCGTTTTTCCGTATGTACTTAAAATGGTGTTCATTTTAAACAAAAGAGAGCCACTTAAACTTATCCCGGCCACACCGCGACTCGGATTCATCCCGGGTTGGCTCGTACACGTCACATATGACCCATGGATTGTTGGGATAAATTATCAACAGATTCGGAATGCGTTTGGTCGGTTTTCCGTAAGCCAGTTGATTCTTTTCACTTAAAATGACGTCCTTTTGAAACAAAAGACGGACACTTTGAGTGGTGTCGGCCACACCGCGTCTCCGGATTGAGCTGAAACCACCGTGAAACATTCTAATTATTATTCGTGACGTGTACGCGCAGACGACACGTCAATCGGACGTGCGGTTTGCGCGGTACGGCTCAATATTAGTGTTTTAAGTGATGCGTGCGCTTCGTAAACGCGCGTGAGGGGGGTCCAAACGGGCCGAACGATGTCGGAATGGCCTGAAATCAGACGACAAATACGGGTGAGTGATTTCTGAAGTGGACGAGCAGACGGCACGTCAATCGGACTTGTCGTGTGCCCGCGGTGACCGACAACGCAGTTATGGTGTCATAAACGGCCAGAACGGGCGTCCAACAGTCAAATTCATAGCGGACGGCCTCGGATTGATCTGAAACCACCGTGGAACATTCTAATTATTATTCGTGACGTGTACGCGCAGACGGCACCTCAATCGGACATGCGGTTTGCGCGGTACGGCTCAATATTCGTGTTTTAAGTGATGCGCGCGCTTCGTAAACGCGCGTGAGGGGGGTCCAAACGGGCCGAACGATGTCGGAATGGCCTGAAATCAGACGACAAATACGGGTGACTGATTAAAATAATTCAACTACAATACTATACTACGAGTCTAGATAAAACCAACAACTAGAATAGATTAAACATCAAATCTCAAGTCAAAAATGTAACGGATCAATATGTCCCACATCAGCATCACCATCTCCATCATCATCATCATCATCGCCCTCGTCATCGTCCTCCTCATCGTCATCACCCTCCACAACGCCTTCCTCCTCGCCTTCGCCCTCCTCCTCGCCCTCCTCATCTCCATCCTCTTCCGCATCAGACTGCTCGCCATCATCATCTTCAAGCTCGACATCGGCCTGACCACCACTGGAACTGCCACCTGGTGCACCATATATAGAATGTATCGACGACATGTATTCATCAATCGCTGGGCTGGCCTCTGCTGGAAGTGTTGGACGTAGAACTTCAATAAATTTCATAAATGCACTGTTTGCCCTTGCAGACTGTTCTGCCGTCTCTGTGGCCCTTTTCTCAGCCTGTTCTGCCTGTGCCCTAACTTGCTGCAGCTCGGTGGCACTACAACTCGTACCTGAGGCAGGCCAATACCTCGTCGGGGCTATCCTAGGTCGGCAGCGTACTCTGCCAGAATGATCATCTCCCAACACGTGATGTAAGTGATCAGATGGCCCAAAATTGTCTGCTTCTTGGGCATCGAGGGCCTCTAAAGCATCCTGTTACAAATATAAATATATTGTTAAGTTACGAAATAGATATTAAAATATAAAATCAACAGATTAAAACTTACAATCTGCTGCTGAGTCGCTTCGTTGACAGCACGTCCATCCTTTTTTCGTCTACTCGAGCAAAACAGTTTTGCTCGAGGCACACGTCCTTCAATATTTTGTACTTTCCTCTACAATGACATTGAAAACAAAATTTATATAAAGACTTCAGCAAATAATTAAATAATTGAGGAAAAAAAAGAAAATGTAAGTCGTAAAGAAAACTTATAAACAATTGTCATACCTGCTGCCTCTCATGATCCGGCATCGTCGTGCGTCCTAGTGTATGGAGGTATTTTTTTGCATCAATGTTTTTTTTATTTTTTCCAGATGATTCCTAAATAAAATTCGATAATGCAAAGGATAATATTAATGCAAAACTTGAAAGTTATTATTTAAATACCTCAAATGTAATTCATACCTTAAACTGGGTACTCGTCCAATGAGTAATCATCTGACGATACTGCTCTATAGGACAATCATCCACGACTGGTACCGCCTCTAACTCAGTGCCAACTCTAGCATGCCAGCCAATATACAGCTCATGCTTGTAGGCTCTCCAAAGCTCGCCTAAATCCTTTAGACGTTCCATTCGTGCACCCTCACCATCAGGAAAATTAAATCGAAGCTGAAATGAAAATATTAATTTATATAAATACAAAAAAAATTCATGGCATTAAATACAACAGATTTTTTTACCCATATCTCTGCCCAAGCTCTATCTTTGACCTCATGTGGCAAATGTCTCCACGACAGCGGGCTGACGGGAATGATGTCGGAGTATTTGGCAAGCGTCGCCATAAAACTCCGACATTGCTGCCCTGTTTTCTCAACCATCTGATTGTCTTCATTATATTCCACCATAACCTGTGTGCGACGGTTCCACACCGAACGCATGCGTGTACGGCCCCGCCCCCGCCTCCTTTCAGTAGATGTATCTGTCATGAAAGAAAAACAAATATTTTATCAAAACATGTTATAATGAAAATAAATATTACTATAAAAATTTGATAGGGTTTTATAAATATACCTGTGCTAGTCTGATCAATGAGTGGCGCCGGATCCACAGAACCTGATGGAACACCCTCTGGTGGAACAGGAGTCGAAGACGATGGAATATAAAATCTCGGAGAGACAGAAGTAGAAGGAAAAGAAGATGGAACAACTGTATGACCTGATGCTGACTGGGGAGTGGGAATCATCATGGGATGTGAAAATGATGGGGCAGAAGATGCAGAAGGTAGCGAAAACATGGGAGGTCTAAATATCCCGTGTGTCCCTAATGACACACCGGGATCAGAATGTGGGAAGGCTGAAATGTCAGTGGGAGGGGCAGGGTCTAGTCGGGCACGCGCAGCTCTATGTCCACCTCTGGTACGAACCCTCCTCGTACCACCGGCCTGAGTACTCGGACCAGTACTAGGCTCCTCGTCGAATAACTGTCGACGTAATGGTGGATCCTACAAAAAAGTTTACAAAAAAAATTAATCACATGACATTATATATTCTGTAAATATATATATATATTTGAAATAAAGTACTCACTGTAGGCACTAATGGTGGAATGCCCATCTCCTCCATCCGACGATTGTTCTCCGCCATTTTTTTTCTTCGTCTCTCTTCAATTGGCTTCATTTCCTGCATTGGAAAACAAATATGTAATTAATTAGAAAAAGAAAATTAATGTGTAAACCAAAAAACTAAATATATGAGGGAATGAGGGGATTCATTGGTAATTTAGCTATCAATTGTTTTCGAAGAGCTTGAATGAATTTAATAAAACATACAAGTTGTAATGTTCACCAAGTTAGAAATATTGTTTGATTTGGTTTGAATACAGTTCAATTCCAAATTAGAAAATGCAATTCAAATAAAACAGCAACCAATAAACATTGAAAATTCACATAACGGTCAAGTCAGCTAAAACATATTTGTGATCAATACTAAATAAATATGAATATTACCAACCTTAACAACCCAACTCGAGGTAAACCAAAAGAATTGAGAACATGGATGAATGATTCTATATATTTCCAACCACAACTTCAGGTTCACAATCAACTCTGACAATTGAGCTATTGGAGTCATCAAAAGAAATAAATGGATTGGTTCCAATGGCAATAGGGACAGTGTCAATTCCATCATCAGCATCATCAAAAATATGTCTTGGAATTACTTCAACTACGACACCAAATTCAGGTTGAAGTTGATCTTTGACATAAAAAACTTGTTTAGCCATTGATGCCAACACATATGGTTCTTCGGTTGCAAGAGTGCGGGTCATATTAATTACTCGAAATCCACAATCATCAATAAATGTGCCATGTCTCGTCATCGAATCAAACCAATGGCATTTCATCATTGTGACTCGTCCATGAGAGTAATAATCCAATATTATTATTTTCTCAACGACTCCATAATAACCCACATTTTCAAGTCGCGGTCTACTATCTGATGCGCTGGCATAACAATCTGTTGTGGCAGTAACCATAATACCATCATGTTGTGTTCTCATGTTTTTGGCTCGTTCAGTGACAATAAATCTGTACCCATTGATAACAATTGATTTACAGTCACGAACCACGGTATTAGGACCAAAATCCAAAGCTCTTATTTCCTCAGAGACAGAGTCAGCAGACAAACTCAATACCTGCAATATAAATGACAGCTAAACTTAAGTAAATATTGAAATAATTAATTTAAACAGTAATATTTTTACCTTCAATTTTAACCAAGCAGAAAACTCTTTGCTATGCAAAGTCTCTCTCCTTCTCAAAGATAAAGAACGATGCTTCCTATTTATCATTGTTTTATGTTCCCTGTAGATAAAAAAATATGAATAGTTTAACAAATATATATGTAAGATATACATATTCAATTTTGTTACCTGATATAGTCGTCGAACAAATCACAGTTGAACAAAAATGTGCGATGTGCCATCTCCCGCTCTTCATGGCTTAATGTCTTCAATGTATATGATCCAGGAATTCCTCCTGTTTGAGGAAGTGATGGAAAACTGGGTTCAATTTGCTCATATTGTTCTTCTTCATTTCTCATTGGTCTGCTCATTCTTGTAGTAAGATCAGACAAATACATTGAACAGAAATCCATACATTCTTGAGCTAAGTAACCGTTCACGATAGAACCTTCGGGATGATTCTTGTTTCGAACATAAGACTTTAATGTGAACATATTTCTTTCAGTTGGATACATCCAACGAAAAGAAACAGGTCCTCCGAGAAGTATTTCAGTTGGAATATGGACAGTCAGATGCAGCATGCATGTGAAAAATGATGGGGGAAATATTTTCTCCAACTCACACAAAATTAATGGGGCATCTGTCAACATTTTTTGCAAGAAAGACTTCGACAACTTCTTAGCACAAAGATCTCTAAACAAATGGCACAACCGAATAACACCCACCCTTACATTATTGGACAAAAGATGACGGATTTCTATTGGAAGCAACTCATGCAGTAGAACGTGATAATCATGAGTCTTCAAAGATTTTAGCTTCAACTCTCTTCTGTTGACCCGTTTAGATATGTTGCTTGAATAGCCATCAGGAACTCTAATAGTCTCTAATACTTCCAAAAATTGTTTTTTTTCAGTAGGTGTCATCACATAAGAAGCACATGGAAGTTGCCATTTATTTTCACTGATACGCACAGGATGCAATTCTGGTCTGATGCCCCAATCCACCAAGTCACGTCGAGATCGTAAATCATCTTTTGTCTTCCCCTTGACATTTAGAAGAACTGAAAGCAACATTTCACATATATTCTTTTCAATATGCATTACGTCTAAGCAATGACGTAGCAAATTGGTTGACCAATAAGGCAAATCAAAAAAGATACTCCTCTTCCTCCAATTGTAACAGGTTTCTGTGGAAACATTCTTTCTCTTTCCAGATTTCATTTGACCCTTCCCGAACGAAAAACTGAAATCTTTCAATTCATTAAGCACATCAGTTCCAGACATACGCTGAGGTGGATCATCGGTCTCTATAGTATTATCAAATCTTCGACGATTCATTCTATATGGATGATCATTTGGCAAAAATCGTCGATGTCCCATAAAACTGAAACTACAACGATGTTTCAGTCTTCTGGATCGTGTATTCTTCATACAAACTGGACATGACAGTTTCCCCTTCATGCTCCATCCAGACATCATTGCATAAGCCGGAAAATCATTGATTGTCCACATAAGCGCAGCGCGCATCTGAAATATGTCTTTCGAACATGCATCGTATGTGCGCACACCCACATCCCAAAGAAGCTTCAACTCTTTTATTAAAGGTTGCATGTATACATCAATATCAATGCCAGGATCAGAAGGACCAGATATGAGTATACTCATGAAAGTGAAAGGTTTTTTCATACACAACCATGGGGGAAGATTATAAATGTGTATAAAAACTGGCCATGTGCTGTGCGAAGTAAGCATCTGCCCAAACGGATTAAAACCGTCGCATGAAAGACCCAGCCTCACATTACGCACGTCAGCTGCAAAATCAGGATGTCGAGCATCAAATCTCTTCCATGCAAATCCATCTGCAGGATGAACCAACTCATCATCAGTCTTCTTTCTCTCGGTATCATGCCATCTCATTTTTATTGATATGTCATCAGACATAAAAAGATTCTGGAGTCTGGGAATCAATGGAAAGTGCCACATTACTTTCTGTGGAACGCGGGATGGTGTTCCATCAGATTTTGACTTCCAGCGGGATGTGCCACATTTTATACAATCATTTCGTTCAGCAGTTTCCTCCCAGAATAAACTGCAATCTTTCGGGCAAGCATGAATTTTGTTTCTTGAAAATCCAAGTTCCTCAACTAACTTCCATGCCATATAGTGGTTTGAGGGAATATCTGCATCATCTGGAAGTAAATCCTTCAAGAGGGTAAGAATGTAATCGATTGCTGTATTAGAAATCCCATACATAGTTTTCCCATGAAATAATCGGATTAAAAATTCCAGCTTTTTCATTTTATCGCATTGCCGATATACTGGAGTCGTGGCAGCATCATTCAATTTTTTCACCCTATCAATATCATCATTTTCACTAGATGCATCAGCTGTCCTCATATCGAAGTCTTCTTGAGTCGAAATCCTTTCTTTTTCATGATGACGAATAAACGGAAACCGATCATCTAACAAATTCTCCATTCCAGTCTTTTCATTTCGATCATCACCAATTTGAGATTTCGTTTTCTCCCCATTGTGATACCACAGAAAGTAGTTTGCTTGAAACCCATTTTTGGTTATGTGGTAGCTGACTTCTTCACGGCTCAACCAAGGTCTACCAACACAATTGGAACATGGGCAGTGTATGCGACCACTATCTGAAGCATTGTCAAATGCAAAATCTATAAAGCTCTCCAAATTGTTTTGAAAATCATCTGAGATCCGATCGGTTTCATACATCCAACTTCTGTCCATTCTGTAAAACGAATTTATATAAGTCATTTTGTCATAAACAATTCAATAGGCATTAACTATAATAGAATATACATTTAAGTAAACGATAAAGGAAGAAAATAATCAAGGTATCAACATAACTCATAATGGCTAGCAATTCAATGAAAATTCAAGCACTCACATGGGAATTTTTAATAGAACACTCCTAACAAGACTATAAAGATATCACATGCATTAGTTATAATATATCTAACATGGTAACATAAAATATAAGATAAATTCAATCCAATTTCATAGATTCATAGCATAGTCTCTACTTTACTCACATTGGCAAGGCAATACAATTAAAACATGTGTTAAAAAATAATTGGCATTCATGTGTTAAAAAGGGGAATGCAAACCATAAAATACCCTTAATTAATTTATTTTACAATTCAATTCAGAAATCGAACAATCAATTCGATTTATATAACCTTTCACAAATGACATCCCATGTTCAAAGGGTAAAATCCAAAAAGGAATTTTCAATAAAACTCACCCTTAGCGCCGGCAGTAGCTCCAAAATCGTCTAAACTGAAGGGAAAAATAAAAATAAGTTTCAATACTATCCAAACATTTGAATACCTTTTGAGATAAAGAAGAATAACCTGAAGAAAGAGCTTCAAGGTCCGGCCGGCAGTACTCCAAAATCGCCTGCTGCTGCTCCCGTTAGGGCTCTGTAACGCGAATGGGGAGAGGAGATCGCGGCCTGCAATTTGGGGGAAACCTTTGCCAACGGTTTTTATAAACCGTTGGCAAAGGCACACATTTCCCAACGGTTTACAGGAACCGTTGGGAATGTGTGAGTTTGAGCTGCCTTTTCCCAACGGTTCCATTGAACCGTTGGGAAAGGTCTCCTTTTCCCAACGGTTCCAGTGAACCGTTGGGAAAAGTTCTGCTGAAATTATCTTTGCCAACGGTTTTCTTAAACCGTTGGCAAAGACTCAATATCCCAACGGTTTAAGTAAACCGTTGGTATACTGCCGTTGGGAAAAAGCTAAATTCCAGTAGTGAGGGAAGAGAATATCTTGGTCTTAAGAGAAGAAAATATAGAACATTCTTCAGTCTTGAAAGAGAGAGCACTAGATTTCATTGTGCACAATGATTCTCCAGTTTGATTAACCCATGAACAATTGGCAAAGAAGTCTATTTATAGAGTCGTGGGTCAGGGTTAAATATTATTTAATTGTACATTGGCCCTCGTTAATACATTAAACACTTAAATTTCATCATTCCATGTAATATTATTTTTATTATTATTTTCTCATGGTTTTCACTAACTTAAACAATGATAAATATTATTTTACTCTATTTTCAATTAATATTTATCTTTGGACCTTGAATTGGTCCACACATCATCTTTAACATTTATCAAATACCCAAATTAATAGTTAATTAAATATTTATTCATTAAATAAATAAATAAATATTATATATCCACATAATTAAATAACCACCTTACAAATACATATTTATTTAATTTTTTTCAATAATAAAACAAGAATATAATTATTCCTCAGACTTGATTAAAATATTTATTCCAATAATTAAATTTAAATAGAATTTAATTGAGATCAATGAAAACACTTCAGTGTGTGGCCCTATAGGATTTTTCCATGTTGGAGTTAGGTAGGCTTTCTTAGAATCCAATATTACTCTCAAGTAATGGGTAAAGACACCCAATAAGAATAAGTTAATGTCACAACATCGACAACCACATACAAACGTGCACTATATAATATAATCCATTTGTATTGATATCTCATCAAGAAGGTTGAATACACATGCCATCAACATTAATAATTGATATATCTTTATTTTATTATCTAGAATTAACATGTCTACATCACCATGACTATAGAATTTATTTTTATGATTCCATTCCAATCAAAGGTCCAATATATTTACTTCCATAAATGAAATGAAAAATCCTTCCTTAACTTATTCGTTAATAACATACCTAACATGATATGTCCAATGTATCCAACTTAGCATGAACATAGTGTTTCATGGGTTTCTTCAATACATATAAGTATGTGAGTCATAATATGTATTAATAATAATATTAAAATCTAAGGACCATTACACATGCTCACAAATAGAAATATCCGTTGAAATTCAAGCATGTGGAATTCCTAGTGGCAGGTAATATCCCATCTTAGAGATCACCAAGGGAGAACATAATAAGATGAAGCATCATCCTATTATAAGTACTCACACATAAAATTCAACAAATTATGTTCCCCATTATAGTTTATCATCCTAACCAAAGGAATGATATTTAAGAGATATCATCATAGCATCTCAATGTTCTCATCATAGAGGGGAACTATTATGAACTATTTTGAAGCGAGAGATATACTAAGACATTATCACCTTAAATTCACACATAATAATAATTAATATGTGATATTATATATTTAATATTAACTTCTCTGAATATATTTAATAATATAAAGTACAAAAAAATTGGTTTTAGGACACCAACTCCAATTATTGCAATATTTTTATGATTATAACCTTTTGTGTGATATATGTGCATCGTAGTACCACCCCCTATACTTGACGCTAATAATTTTTATTTATAATTTTAGTAAACTTTTTCTCTCCCTTAGGGTGAAACTTAGTAATATCAGGGACCAAAATCAACTAATCAATAGGCAAGGTAAATGATTAAAATCACTAATAGGAATCCAAGGTAAATTATAGTAGTCAACCAGAGTTTTCATTCAATATAATGGAATGAAATAGGTTTCCCAAGATAATTTTATTGGTATGTAAGATATAATGAAATGTTCATAGGGATAAATCAGTTCCAAGAAATGACCGCAATCATAGTACATGTGTTCCAATAAAGGCATATCTCTGTAGAATCATTAATATCATGTGATAGATAGCAGATTGAATATTGTTAGCAGTTGGCTCTAGTGCAAGTGAAGTCTATTGGAGTTGGTTCCCTAGAACCAACTTCTTTTTACTTTATGATAAACATGTATTATTTGGGTGGATATTAATAAACTTCTTATCACATCATGATTATTCTTCTGCATGGCATTGTATGTGATAATGTATTAAGAGTAGATATCATAGTAAAAGGTCATAGCGGATCCCTGTTATGATGAGGACCAGGAAGTTCCATGACACTATTCTTGAACATATGTTCTATAGCCAGATGATATCATTTGAAGGGACACAAATGATTCAGGCTATCAGGGGTGGAGACTCATAGGATGTTGAGGAACCTTTTCATGGTCTACACCCTTGGTAATGTCCATGAGGATATTATGAGAATGAGACCCGCCAGTAGGAAATCAACATTTATAAGTATCATTGGATGTTCTTATCTATGAACGTATTTATTAGTCCTTAGACTTTATGATTATTATTAATGGGTATCATGACTCGTTCACTTAGATGTATTGGCGAAAACTGTGACGACATATGTTTGTGGAGAGGTAGGATATGTGGGTTGTGTCACGAGTAATATTGCATTAATGAATAATTCGAGAAAGGATTTATCCCTTCTATTCCATAATGGAAGTTGATATCTCATTCCCTTTGATGGAAATGATATAGCCTAAATAAATTCATGTCCATGGTGTTCTATAAGCAATTTCAATTTCTGGGAAGTCAAATAATGAGAAATTGAGCACATTGGTTGATGGCACTTGCATGCAACCCGCCTGATTGGAGATATCGAGACAAAGGGATTATATTTCACGGTAAGGGTTCGTATGAAATGTAATGTCGTTGCAGTATTAAATTCTTTTTCTATAGGTGCCTTGGTGTGTTTCTAAATGTTAACCTTGGACTTTAGGCAGGTTCGCCTAATGCCACTGAGAAAGAGGCCTAGCTAGTCACATACTAAGTGTATCCGGAATCTCAGTTAAATAATTTATTATTTAACAAGTTGAATAAATAATATTCCCGGTTGTGGTTTAATAATTATTAATGTATGCCTGATCACATTTATTTCATCACTAGTTATTCGAGAGAATATAGTGCGGACAGAATATTTAATAAGTATTTATTTTCTATTTTAGTAAATATTATATTTATTTATTTATTTATCAGTGAAAAAATAAGTTGTATTTATTTAATAAATAAATAGTCATTATTCAAGGCCTGATAAATATTGAGGAGGATTGACGGACCAATTTTCGGGTTCGGTGAGAAATAATAATATTAAATGTTATTTGATTAAAATAATATTTAATTTTAACTTGCAAGTTAAGAACATGTCAGTAAATAATAACATTGGTGTTATTATTTAACATGGGGGTTTCACTTGGTTAATAAAATAATTAAGGCTCCTATGAAAATTATTTTATGATTACCTAGTGAATTAAATTACCGGTTACATTATTCTCTAATTAGTCAAGGGGGCAACCCACAGGCTAGTGAATCGGGTTGTGCACAACAATTTGTAGAATTTCTCTCGAGCCTAGAGAGTTCCTTCTTCTCCAAGAATGTTCTCAATAACAAGAGTGGTCCTCCTCCACCAGATCAAGGAGAATGCTTTGGAAGCGGTTCTTAAGGCAGACGACACAAGCGCAAGGATCTTATGTGCTAGCACCTTGAGACTCCTTCAGCGACGTCCAGAGATTCGCAGAGCACATGTGGATCACCGCTAGAGGAGATCTACTCTTGATCTCTACAATGCAACAAAGGTGCACTGCAGATATGTGGGTGAAAACATCAACGACTAAAAAATCACCTTGGAGGTAATTCTTATTTAATTAAATAAATTATAAAAAAATATGTTGATCCCCTCTCTTGGTTTTGGGTTTCTATTCTTCTTTGTCTAAATCCTTGATTCAATTTCTTAGATACTGGCGTTCATCGTCGTATTGATCTTGGATTGATCATCGATTATGACAAAAATTAAAGTTTGGCATTGTCCCTCCCGCACTTCTGTTGTGCCTGGAACCTACATGATTTGGGTTCCTCCTGGTTACTAATGTGTAGAACTCGTCACAGACTTCAATTTGACATGTGCTAGAGCGTAAAGGGGCATCTGGATCAAAAGTTATGCCCATTTGAAGTTCGAGTTATATTTTCAACTTATTTTAGATCATTTATTGATTTTTTACTTTTTTTCTATCTTCAAATTGTTATTAAATGAATACTACTCGATAATAATTAGCAAATTATTAATTAATATTATATTTTTAATTATTTTATAATCCATTTTTCACTAAATATATTATATATCAAGTGTAAATGCGTATTTAGTCTCATATTAATCATAATTATAAAATATATTATATTTATATCAAATGGTTCACTGTTCATAAAACCAAATGGTTCACTGTTCATAAAACCAAATGGTTCACTGTTCTTCCGTATTTATTCTCATATTAAACACCAGTCATGTGTCTGCGGTACTACTTCTCTTCATAAAACCAAATGGTTCACTGTTCTTTCATCTTCACAAAGCAGATTTGAGAGTGCTAAGCACCTGTCAAAGGCCTGCGGGACCCCCAAATTTTTCGTGCACCCTTCCCAGTGTCTTTCACATAAAATTAAAAGCTTTCTCGTAAAAATACCTTTTTGGCGTGAAAAGGGATTTTCACGCAACTCTTCTTTTTCGCGCAGAACTTCCCTTTTTCGCGCAACACTTCTTCTTTTCACACACCACTCTATACCTCAATTTTTCCGCACGTCAAAGCTCGGGATTTGTCTAAGTGTCGAGCCACACCCAATGAGAGGGGTTCACTTCGTATTTATAGGCGTTTTTTGACCCTACAGGTAAAACCCCTTCCTGCGCATAAAATTGTCCCTCGGTTCTTTATATTACGTGCACCTTTCTTTTATTCTCGCGCACCACCTAGGTTTTTCGCGCACCTCATGAATTTTCTATTTTTCATCATTCTGTACTTGAAGCCTCCTTTGCACGTAAAACATCAAACCCACATTTTGCGCACAACCAACTTTTCGCGCACAAGTTTGATTTTCCGTGCACAGGGCGCGAACATCTCCGATTTTTCACGCGCCTCTTGCCTTTTCCGATTTTAAGTATTTCTGATCCGAGACACTGCTTGCGCGAAAAACTCACCCAGCTATTTCACGCACAACATTTTTCCGCGCGCATTCCCCTTTTTCCACGCACTGCTCTGGCTTTTTCACGCAGCCCATTCCTTTTCCATTTTTCGACGTTCTGATTTCAAAACACCTCTTGCGTGAAAAACCTTGCTCCACTATTTCGCGCACCACGCCGTTTTTCACGCACAACTCAAATATTTTGTGCACAACCCACCTTTTTCGCAAACCACTTCCTCTTTGCACGCACCTCCTTTTACCAACAACTCATTTCTTCATTTTCTGATTTTCAAGCCCAAAAATTTGGCAAACACTAGGAAACGGCTCCACCTTCAATATATGCTTCGACCATAACCTTCGTGCTTCTTTTCTATGATTTTCCTTCTTCAACAATTCTTCTTCTTCAACTGTCATTCTCTACTTCATGCAAATCATGTGATTCAATTCTTCAAGTAGGCTCTTGCATGGTTCTCATGCAATCATGAAGAATTGCATGGTATTCATCAAATCCCCATTCTTCTTCAATAATCCTCAGATGGATTATACCTCACAATTTTTCACTATTGTAAACAATGTGTCACCTTTGATTGACACAAGTTCTTTGAATTTATGATCAGTACAACAATCATCTGAATTTCTATTCCTCCATTTCATTGGAGTACTTCTTGATCTCCTTCATTTTTATCTTCATTGACAACTATTGACAACAAATACAACCTTATACACAAAGTGGTCCCAACATATTATTCAACATCCCCACTTAAATTTATATTCCCCATTATCCATGATTCTGCATCATATTTAAGTGGCAGACCAACAGGTGCAATGAATTCACCATATTCAATACATTCCTTTTGATTCTAATCTTTGGTGGCGTCAAAGGAATGAATTTCTTTCTCTATCACTTTCTTCCACATTTCATCGGTTTTAGCTCCCTCGAAGCTAACTAGATTGGAAGGCGTCAAGAAACAATACAAATTTACACTCCTCCATTGGTTCTGTTCTCTCATATATATCAGCAACACTTCAAACGTTTTGAGGACGCGTATGAGAAAGTTCTCATTCGATGTCTTCAGATATAGGAGTAAGTGGGTGACGCCATCAGTGGTTCTTCAATTCCTCATTCCGGCCATGGTACTTCTTCAACTATTTCTTCATCTTCTAAAGTGAGTCGTACCTCTCTTGAATCATCATCTTAATTTTTGGTTGGGAATCTATTGAGTAGATACACTGCACACAAAGCCATTTCAACCCAAAAATCCATCACTACAAAAAAAATCAGTGCTTAGCAGTGATTCTAATAACAGTCGTGAAATAAATCCTATAAAAAAAATTCTAATATAACGGCAGTTTAATAAGTTGCCGCTATTTTTTATTTTAACAATTAGCAGTGGTTTCAATTAAACCACCGCTATTTTTTTTAAAACCCCTAAATTCCTCTTCCCACTACCATATAAACTACTTTTCACAGTGTTATCCTTTATCAACGCTAGTAAAAAGCACTAATAATGGAGGTACCTTTTTCAATGCTAACAAAAAGCACAGATAAAATGTACTTTTAACAGCGCTAAAAAAACCCTGTTAAAAGTACTCCTTTATCAGCACTTTTTTACTAGCGCTGATAAAGAATATATTTCAAAAAAAATCATTAAAAATAAAATATTAATATATTAATATATAAATGTAATATATATATTTTAAATATGTTTTAGATGAAGATAAATAGAAATTTAAACTTAATATATAAGATATTTAGTAAAAAAGACCTATGAAATAATTTAAAAAATATTTTTAATTAATAATTTTGTAATTTTTATTGAGTAATAATAATTTAATAACAATTTGAATATAAAAATATAAAAAAAAATTAATAAAATATCTAAAATAAGTTGAAAATGCAACTCGAACTTTAAACTGCCATAACTTTTGATCCGGGTATCCGTTTGAGTTCCACCACATATCAAATCGAAACCCGTGACAAGCTCTATGCCTAAATAACTCAGGGTAAACCCTTCATCACATTTTTCGACGCCAAAAAAGGTTCAGAAGACCTCTAAAACTAAGTTTTTAGTTGGAGTATACCCTACTTTTTTAACATTGGATGGATTTTCAAACTCGTTTAAGGGGGTCTTTTTGCCCTTTTTCAGTGGATATTGAATTTATTCATAGAGATTACATTCATATTGATATTATGGCTTTGAAATTTTATCATTTTTCACAATGTATTGTTATTTATAATCAAATATATAACAATATATGCATATTTTTTATATATTCACACATAAAAATTTAATTTTATAAATAAATAATTAAACATATATATATATATATATTATATTTCTCAATATATAAGTCTTATCTAAATAAAAACTAATATACATTTTATTTAAAATACAAATATACGAATATTTATATATCTATATAATATGTGTGTGTGTTAGTGTGTGTCTGTATTAACTAACTGATATATATTATTAATATATTCTAACATATGTATATACATATTAATATATAATATATGAAAATATATATAAATATGTATAATTATACTTACAAATACACATTATATATATATATATATATATATTTGTGTATGTGCGACTTAGAGTCTCTCCTGATGTGAGAGTGGGCGTCCTAGGGTTTCCTCGGTTTGGGTTTTCTTCTCCATGATGCGGCGGCGCTTCGTGGAGCTTTTTCGTTCGATTTCTTGCCGCTTTCCATTGTTCTCTCTAGCACGCACCCATTTTATCACCCTTTGCCACCCCAGTTCAACCCCCTTCGCCCTTCTCTCCACGAAGGCATGGTATTTCGTGTGAGATTTTTCCTCCATCAAACTTCCATCGCCGGTGTTTCTTGACCTCAGTAATCTTTGAGTTTTGTGCGGTTTTCGTTCTGTGTTTTGGGGCATCATTTCTCTTCTTTTCCGGTCGTGGACGATAGAAGCGCTATCTCAGATGATATAGGCTCTTCCTGGTTGAGTCTCCAAACTCCATGGCTCACGAAGGTTTGCTCCACATGAAGGCTATCCGCGGTTGGTAGATTCCTCGTGAAGGTTTCTCTGCGGCGGGCGGAGGTGTGATTTCGAAAGGTTTCCCGTGAAGGATTTCCTCACAGAGGTTTGTGCGTAAAGGGTCTGGCTCGCAAAGGAGTCGCCCGCGCGGGGTGGTTTTCACAGAGGAGATCCTCTTTGTGTTGAATCGCGAAGGGGTCAGCTCGTGTAGGTGTCAGATCGCGAAGGATTTGTTCGCGAAGGATTTGTTCGCGAAGGATTTGTTCGCATAGGAACTGCTCGTGCAGGGTGAGGCTCACAAAGGATTGGGTCCGCAAAGGATTCAGTTAGCGGAGGGGCTGCTCGTAAAGGGTTTGGTTCGTGAAAGATTCGGCTTGTGCTGAGTGTGTTCGTAGTGGGGTGTGTGCTTGAAGGGTTTGATCATGGAGGTAGGACCTGTGGAAGGGTGTGCTCACGCAACCCTTGATTGAGAAGGTGTCTGTCGGTGACGGGTGATTCCATCTCTACAAGTTAGATGGAGTCAGATTTAATGAATTGCTTGTAGAGCCTTTCACTAAATGATCAAGAGAAGTCGACAATTGCCACTCGGAAGAATGAAGATGAGTTTCTTGCACAACGAATGTCACTCCAGATAATTGGAAAATTTATAACAAAAGGCCCTTCAATCAGGGAGCACTGAAAAATACTTTGCAAAACATTTTGAGATTGGAGGATGGCGCTGCTATAAGAGAAGTGGGAGAGTGCCTTCTGGTCTTTTAATTCTTTAATGAAAGAGACAAGGAAAAGGTTCTCAATGGCAGGTCATGGTCCTTTGATAACCAGATCATCCTCATGGAGGACCTTAAAGGAGAAGAAGATATTCAAAAAATTAATTTTTCTTGTTTACCTTTCTGGATTCGAATCAGAGGTATCCCGTTTCATGGTAGAACTGAACGAGTTATGCGTGATATTGGAGGTCGCATTGGAAAATTCCTAGAATGGGATCGGTCTGATCCAATTCAACGGGGACCTTATGTTAGGATCAGAGCTTTGGTGGATGTTGCACATCCACTTATGAGGGGTTTGTTTTTGTCAAACGAGGATTCTAACACCTCGATATCCTTTGAGTATGAAAAGCTCCCAATTTTATGTTTCTTTTGTGGGTGTCTCGGACATGTAGAGAAGGAATGTAGTTCAAAGAAGGAGGACGGACAAGGAAACATTTTGTTGCATTATAGTCCTTGGCTCCATGCAAAAACTACTGGAATGGGTTTTATCTTAGAAGTTGAAAAACAAAAGGACCGCGACAAACCTGCGAAGGCTTTTAGTAAGCGAGCAAACCAACACACATCATCATGCTAGGACCACCCGAATCTTTCTAATGGCACTCAAGTGGAGCAATGGCCGGAAAGAGGACCTGTGTGCAGCACAATAGCCTTGGTCGATTCTGGGGAGGAGCAAATGAGTTAGGGGAAGGATCCGACTGGAATCTCAAGCCGTGATCTGACTACTTTGATGAACATTTCTTTAACACCTATTGGGCCGCAGTTAGGATGCAAGGAACCACCATACCCTGGCTCAGTGAAGAAGCAACTCTGCGAAGACCCACCAGACCCAGTTCCTAGGTCAGATTTTGTTGCTCCATGTATTCTCTATCAAGAGAAAGACGATATGATTAGAATAACAACGCCTAGTTCTATAAAACATCGGAAGTGGAAAAGGATGGCCTGTGGGGATAGGAGTGTGGATCTTGTCAATGCACAACCCAGTGAACATAAACAGTGACTGGAGGCATGCCAGAGGACCGAAAGTTTACCAAAGAGGTGGAAAGTGGTGGATGATTGACAGTTTGTCGAAGTTTCAAAGGCAGAGGTGGGTGCGTCCCAGCCCTGCCTAGGGCAATGAAAATCCTATGTTGGAACTGTCTGGGGCTTGGTAATCCCCGAACAGTTCATGTTCTCTGTCACTGGAGTTTAAAATATCACCCTGACATAGTTTTTGTATCTAAAACTATGTTGGATCACAAGGATGCTGGCCTTTTGGGATGGAAGATTGGGTTCAAGAATGTCTTTCCCATTGGAAGACAGGACTTTTGGTAGGTTCGCCTAATGTCCCTTAGAAAGATGTCTATAGGGTCACACACTAAGTGTATCCAGAATATTAGTTAAATAATTTATTATTTAACAAGTTGACTAAATATTATTCTCAATTGTGGTTTAATAATTATTCATGCATGCCTGATCGCATTTATTCCATCACTAGTTATTCGAGAGAATATATTGCGGACAGAATATTTAATAAATATTTATTTTCTATTTTAGTAAATTTAATATTTATTTATTTATCGGTGAATAATGTAGTTATATTTATTTAATAAATAAATAGTCGTTATTCAAGGCCCAATAAATATTGAGGAGGATTGGCAGACCATGTTTCGGGTCTGGTGAGAAATAATAATAATAAATATTATTTGATTAAAATAATATTTTATTGTAACTTGCAAGTTAAACACATGTCAAGAAATAATTACATTGCTTTTATTATTTGACATGGGGGGTTTCACTTGGTTAATAAAATAATTAAGGCTCCTATGCAAATTAGTTTATGATTACCTAGTGAATTAAATTCTCAATTACATTATTTTCTAATTAGCCAAGGGGGCAACCCACAGGCTAGTGAATCGGGTTGTGAACAACAATTTGGAGAATTTCTCTTGAACCTAGAGGGTTCCTTCTTCTTCAAGAACGTTCTCAAGAACAAGAGCGGTCCTCCTCCACTGGATCATGGAGAACACTTTAGAAGCGGTACTCAATGCGATCGAAGGCGGACAACGCAAGCGAAAAGATCTTCCGTGTTAGCACTTGGAGACTCCTTCAGCGACATCCCAAGATTTGCAGAGCACGTGTGGATCACTGTTAGAGGAGATCTACCCTTGATCTCTACAACGCAATAAAGGTGCACTGTAGATCTATGGTCGAATGCATCAACAACAAAAGAATCGCCTTGGAGGTAATTCTTATTTAATTAATGTAATTATAAACAAAATATGTTGATCCTCTCTCTTGGTTTCGGGTTTCTATTCTCTTTTGTCTAAATCTTTAATTCAATTCCGTGGATACTGGTGTTCGTCGTTATATTGATATCAAATTGATCATCGATTACGGAAAAAATTAAAGTTGGGCACCGTCCCTCTCGCGCTACCACTGCGCCCGAAACCTACATGATTTGGGTTCCTTTGGGTCACCAGTGCGTAGAACTTGTTGTGGACTTCGATTTGACATGTGGCAGAGCCTAAACAGGCATCCTGATCAAAAGTTATGTCTGTTTGAAGTTTGAGTCACATTTTCAACTTATTTTAGATCGTATATTAAATTTTTGATTTTTTCTATTTTCAGATTGTTATTAAATGAATACTACTGGACAATAATTAGCCAATTATTAATTAATATTATATTTTTAATTATTTTATAATTCATTTTTCACTAAATATCTTATATATTAAGTGTAAATGTGTATTTAGTCTTATATTAATCATACTTATAAAATATATTATATTTATATCAATATCAATATATTTATATATTAATATATGATTTTTAATGATAAATAATTTTTTTATAAAATATACATTTTATCAGTGCTAAGAAAAGCGCTGATAAAAGTACCATTTATCGTTGCTACTAAAAAAACGATGAAAAAATGGTACCTTTATCAGCGCTAAAAAAACGTATTTTTAACATTTGTTTTTTAGTGATGTTAAAAGCACCTTTTATCAGTGTTTTTTTAATGCTGATTAAAGTATGCCCTTTATCACCGTTTTTTTAGCGCTGTTAAAGATTGACGCTTCGTAAAGTCATTTTCTGTGGTAGTGGATGCAACTTCCAGACGAGTGATACAGTGTAATTATTGCTGATGGCTGGGTACCACAATGGAAGACGGTGTCATGGCGCGATGCATGCTGCTCTACTGGGCCACCAGTTCATAGCCTCCTAAGGGTCTTTGGGCCATAATCAGTTGGGTCTTTGTGCCATCTAGAGTTTGGGCTTTCGAACCACTTGATGTAATAAAATAATTTCAGCATGTTTTTCATTTCTTTTGGGGAGGGATGAAGTGTGATCCACTAGGATGTCTGGGTGCATGTGTGTTTGTAGTTTATAATCTCATCTATCTAATATAGATTATGAAATTTGATGCATACATTCACATTAACAACTAATTAAACATTATCATTAAAAATAATAAAATGATCATGAGGTATATGACATGAGTTTGGTTTATTTAAAAAATGATAAATCTTCATATGGTTTGATCAACTCAACTAAAAAATTGTCATTCCGCTTCAACTACTTGAAACATCTATTTTTTTTACAACATTACTCACATGTAAGTGAGAGGTACCATATAATTGCGGTATATTAAATTTATCATGGAAAAAAATCCACAAATCATCAAAAATAAAATTAAATCTAATTATTACAAATTATAAATGTAAATAAAAAAACCAAATATGCATTGGTCAATTTAAGCCATGATCATTCAACATTTTTTAGAACAGTTGATAAATTATATTTTATAATTCATTACTTTTTTGAAAAATTTTATTTTTATATGTAATTTAGTAAATCATTCAACAAAATTTAAATCATCCAAACACCGTAAATCATTCAACAAAATTTAAATCATCCAAACAACATAATTTTTACATCATTCAATCTATATAAAGTATCTTAATCTAAATTTGACCGAGTTCGGGATCCGAGCGTAGAAAATAATTGGCAGATGATGAGGACGAAGCATTAATAATTTAATAAAATTAACATCAGGGTTTTTTTTCGATTACATACGAATAGATATGTCTGGGTTTCAATGCGATCGATGAAGGGCCATGTGCCCGCCGGCCAGTCACTTCGAAAAATGATGTGACGACGACGACGCTTCACTGGTCGGCGGCGCCACCGTGGGCTCCGTCGGGGAGCCGCCGTCTCTGTGGAAGAGATCTCGGGCCAGTTCATGCAGGTCGCCGCCTCCCGCAATGCTTCCGGTGGAACCGCAAATGTCGCCGGGGTTTCTGTGCCTGCCGGCGTTCTCGAACTGCTCGGGGCTGACCTGCCGGTGCTGAAGCTGGTGTTGGTGGGCGGCGGCCGCCCACCCCGACGGCAGCAGGACGGGATCGAAGAGCGAGGAGAGGTCGTAGGAGATGGGCGCGGAGGAGGGCGGCGGTAGGTCTGGGACGGAGAGAGGCGGGGGCGGCGTGGCTAGGGTTTGGATGGGCGGCGGAGGCGGAGGCGGCGGCGACGGCAGCTCCAGAGCGGCGAGATGGGCTTGCAAGTAGGAAAGCTCCGTCTGAAGATTCACGACCTGCAGCAAAGCCATGCAGAGAAGGGGTTTTTTTTTTGATAAATAAAAATAATCGACAAAGTGAATGATCAAAGTAATAAAATTATAAAAAGATGGGGAAAGTAGGGGAAGTAAAGGGGCACAAAAACTGAGGGATAATGTTCGCAGATCCATCAATCAGCGCGTCTACTGATGAACAGTTAGGGTTGGAGTGACTTGTACAAAACAAAGTCCCTGACACCGAACCAAACATCAAAACCAATCCCCATCCCCCATCAAATTATTCCTGAGATGACATATTCTTATTATATAAATAAATTCAATTTAAATGTATATTCATATGCATCCTTCATTCAAAACCATTAAAATTGTATTTATTTATGACGCCAAGGTCCTCCGGGGATTTAGTGCATTCCTAAAGGAATAGCTCCTTTTGCTTAGGGTGCAAACTCTCTATAAACCTACTCCCCGCCAGCAATGAAGAGTTATGCTTTATTGTCATCTTCATTGATTTCTATGATTTTACTTCCAGGTATATTATATTAATATGGGAATTCCTAATTTTATAAGTGAATTGGATGAGTGAGAACAAAAAATAGTTTTGAAATGGTCAATTTTGTGGCTTAAGAAATTGAATAAAAAAAACAATGAAACGCACCCCTCTCCTCACTTATTTATTTATTTATTTTGACTTTCACTGGGTGAAACGTCTGTAAATTACGGTGTTTCTTTCTGGGCTCCTAGGGTTTATAAATCGCCCAATCCAATCCAGCGGGCTTCCTCGAAGACTACGCATGCAATGCCCGCGGGAACATGCGCGTAGCATGGAGACCCACACGTGGCTCTTTCGATGGTTACAAAGTGAGCTTAAGAAATAAACAAAATGAAGATATAAAGCCAAACCTAAAGCTTAATTACTTAATAATTGAGTATAACAGTCGAGAGAGCAAAAAAGGATAAAGAAATTAGTTGCATTTTCGATGTAAAGAAAAATGATTAAGTAGAGATTAACCCAAATTAAATTCGAAAGCAGTGGTTCTCTAGAGTGAAATAAAGGGCTTTGATCATTTTTCAAAACTGAGATATTTTGTACCAAATTTCAGACCTAACCCCATTACACATGCAACTCACGTATTGTTATTTTCTCAAAAAAAAAAACTTCGGGATTTAAAAACACAAACGAAGCAAGGAAGAAGAAGAAGAAGAAGAGTTGAGTTATAAGAGAAGAGAAGCCTTTACCTGTTGTTGGAGGGCTAGGATGTGGGCGACGCAGCCGTGGACGGGGTCGCGGATGCGCGCCTGGGCCTCGAAGCAGATGGTGGCGACGGCGTCGAAGCGGCGGTGGGGCGGGAGGTGGTGCAGCAGCTTCGACACGTTGCTGGCTCCGAACACCTTGTGCACCGCCGCGAACTGCGACGCGCCCCCCTCCGCCTCGAACCAAGGCGCGAACACGCACCCCGCCACGCACTTCCGCCGCAGGAACTTGCACGCCCCACACGGCCCGCCTCCGCTGCCTCCTCCGCCGCCGCCGCCGGTGGTGGTTCCTCCGCCGGCGCCGGAACTGCTGCTCATCCCTGCGTATCACCGCCAACCAAAACTACTCCTTCTTCCTGCGTGGGGCTTTTCTTAAAAGCGGAGAATGGGGTATAGGAGTTGGAGGTTTTCATAAAGGGAAGGTCTCGGTGTTTTGGGATGTATGGCTCTGTGTTTATATCTCTGCAGACTTTAAAGCCACGCGATGGAGCAAACCCCTCACTTTTAGATGCTTGCGTGAAGCAAACACGCGATGAGTCCACCCCTCTCAATCTCTTCAGTTTTCCCATCCCCAATATATATATATATATATAGAAGGATTTCTTTTTCGTATAAATGAAAATTGTTTTTTACATATTCAATGTATAGTAAAACCAGAGTCGAGTTTAAATGAGCTGTTTTTTCCATAATTATTTATTGTGTTGAATGACTTCACAATCATGACGCTAACATAGAATTGTTTAACTTTGTCCACATGTAAGAACTAAACGCCGGCTTACGGATATTATTATTTTTTATATACACGTAACGGATTTGGGGAAAACTATTATGCAAATAAATAGTTGTTTATTTTAAACATTGTTTAAGCAATATAAAAAAAATCAAAGTTTTACGTTTCATTTGCGAGGGAGGAAAACTATATATTAGAATGAATGATATCCTTCGTTGAATATGTCATTCATTCAAGATGATATTTGTAGTTTAATATTACAGGCTCACAACCTGGGAAAACACCTTGAAGTGTGTTTGAAGAAAATTGGTTTGAGCTGGTAAGAATGACATGGATGATTGAACAAGTCTGATGTGCATGTTGGAGAATGTTCAAGAAAGTGTTAGGGATATGTAAAGAGATGGGAGATATACAGTGAGTTAGAAGAGTTGAAGTGCCCGGTAATATGATATAGCACTGAGAAGGGAGGTCGAATCTCAAGGTGGATTTAGCAGCGACTAACACAACAAACGGAAGTAAATGTGATCGCAAAAACAAAAATAACACCAGCGAAAACACACTGGTTTTATTTCTTCCCTCAAATGATCTCAAAACCCACACACCACACATCTATTTATAGGAATACAAACTTGCAACAAAACAAATGATCAATACCAAACACAAATAAAAGTGTCCACAATTTGGTGTAGTAGGTGCCGCCCAAGCCTCCAAATCCACACACGTCAAGCAACCAAGTTTGAAGTCGCCAAGTCTCCATTGCACCAATAGAAGGTTCACGATATCCATGAACATACAAGTTTATTTTGTAAGACCCTGGGATACCCTGAGAGGGGAGGGGTGAATCAGGGTGTCAACTTTTTCTCTTAATGTGATGGATCTTGTCCCCACGGTGGTAGGAACTTATAAAACCTGTATGATGGATATGATCAGCAATCGAACATTCACATGCAATCAGTTGACACAACACTTTTACTTGGTTCACCACTAAGGGCTACGTCCAAGGAGCATACGCCGACAGGTTGCCGGTCGTACCTAATTCCACTATTCTTCACTAATTGTGGATTACAATGGTTCGGACACAGTTACACTGTCTCAGGCTCACTGCCTTTACAAAAGTTCAGGGATAGCTCACTACGCCCATCGGCTCACTCCCGTTGACTCTCCCTGGCTCATTGCCTTTGGTAAAGTCTCAACCAGTTTATAGACGCGAATGTCTCTTCAATATATAAACATAGAAGTCTTTGTCTCCTGTTCAGCATGAGACAATGCTTGCATCAGAGTCCTGAGTTGATGCTCTTTTGTATTCAATCTTATACTTTAGTGCAATAACTGAATGCACTAAATCTCCTTCTTCTCTTTCTTTAATTCCCAATACCGACACCTGAGTGTATCGTTATATTTCCCTCTTTCTGTGCAGATCTGAGTTTAGTTGCACGAATCGTTCTTCTTCTCTTCGCAAAGCACAACGAGGGTGTTAAACACCAGTCATGTGTGTGCGGTACTACTTCTCCTCATAAAACCAAATGGTTCACTGTTCTTCCGTCATCACAAAGCAGATTTGAGAGTGCTAAGCACCTGTCAAAGGCCCGCGGGACCCCCAAATTTTTCGCGCACCCTTCCCGGTGTCTTGCGCATAAAATTCAAACCTTGCGCGTAAAAATACCTTTTTGGCACGAAAAAGAATTTTCGCGCAACTCTTCTTTTTTACGCAGAACTTCCCTTTTTCGCACAACACTTCTTCTTTTCACGCACCACTCTATACCTCAATTTTTCCACGCGTCAGAGCTCGGGATTTGTCTAAGTGTCGAGCCACACCCAATGAGAGGGGTTCACCTCGTATTTACAGGCGTTTTTGACCTTGCGCGTAAAACCCCTTCCTGCGCGTAAAACTGTCCCTCAGTTCTTTATATTATGCGCACCTTCCTTTTATTCTCGCGCACCACCTAGGTTTTTCGCGCACCTCATGAATTTGCTATTTTTCATCGTTCTGAACCTGAAGCCTCCTTTGCGCGTAAAACATCAAACCCACATTTTGCGCACAACCAACTTTTCGCACACAAGTTTGATTTTCCACGCACAGGGTGCATACATCTCCGATTTTTCACGCACCTCTTGCCTTTGCCGATTTTAAGTATTTTTGATCCGAGACACTGCTTGCGCGAAAAACTCACCTAGATATTTCGTGCACAACATTTTTCCGCGCGCATTCTCCTTTTTCCGCGCACTGCTCTGGCTTTTTCACGCAGCACATGCCTTTGCCATTTTTCAACGTTCTAATTTCGAAACACCTCTTGCGCGAAAAATCTCGCTCCGCTATTTCACGCACCACGCTGTTTTTCGCGCACAACTCAAATATTTCGCGCACAACCCACCTTTTTCGTGCACCACTTCCTCTTTGCACGCACCTCCTTTTACCAACAACCCATGTCTTCATTTTCTGATTTTCAGGCCCAAAAATTTGACAAACACTGGGAAACAACTTCACCTTCAATATATGCTTTGGTCGTAACCTTCATGCTTCTTTTCTATGATTTTCCTTCTTCAACAATTCTTCTTCTTCAACCGTCATTCTCTACTTTATGCAAATCATATGATTCAATTCTTCAAGTGGGCTCTTGCATGGTTCTCATGCAATAATGAAGAATTGCATGATATTCATCAAATCCTCATTCTTCTTCAATCATCCTCAGATGGATTATACCTCACAATTCTTCACTGTTGTAAACAATGTGTCACCTTTGATTGACACAAGTTCTTTGAATTTATGATCAGTACAACAATCATCTGAATTTCCATTCCTCCATTTCATTGGAGTACTTCTTGATCTCCTTCATTTTGATCTTCATTGACAACTATTGACAACAAATACAACCTTATACATAAAGTGGTCCCAACATATTATTCAACATCCCCACTTAAACTTATATTCCCCATTATCCATGATTCTGCATCATATTTAGGTGGCAGACCAACGGGTGCAATGACTTCACCATATTCAATACATTCCTTTTGATTCTAATCTTTGGTGGCGTCAAAGGAATGAATTTCTTTCTCTATCACTTTCTTCCACATTTCATCGGTTTTAGCTCCCTCGAAGCTAACTAGATTGGAAGGCGTCAAGAAACAATACAAATTTACACTCCTCCATTGGTTCTGTTCTCTCATATATATCAGCAACACTTCAAACGTTTTGAGGACACGTATGAGAAAGTTCTCATTCGATGTCTTCAAATATAGGAGTAAGTGGGTGACGGCGTCAGTGGTTCTTCAATTCCTCATTCCGGCCATGGTACTTCTTCAACTATTTCTTCATCTTCTAAAGTGAGTTGTACCTCTCTTGAATCATCATCTTGATTTTTGGTTGGACATCTATTGAGTAGATACACTGCACACAAAGCCACTTCAACCCAGAAAGCCATCACTACAAAAAAGCAGTGCTTAGCAGTGATTCTAATAACAGTCGTGAAATAAATCCTATAAAAAAATTTCTAATATAATGGCGGTTTAATAAACCTGTCGGTATTTTTATTTTATTTTAACAATTAGCAGCGGTTTCAATTAAACCACCGCTATTTTTTTTAAAAAAACCCTAAATTCCTCCCCCCACTACCACATAAACTACTTTTCACAGTGCTATCCTTTCTCAGCGCTAGTAAAAAGCACTAATAATGGAGGTACCTTTTTCAACGCTAACAAAAAGCACAGATAAAATGTACTTTTAACAGTGCTAAAAAAAGCACTGTTAAAAGTACTCCTTTATCATCACTTTTTTACTAGTGCTGATAAAGAATATATTTCAAAAAAAATCATTAAAAATAATATATTAATATATTAATATATAAATATAGTATATATTTTTTAAATATGTTTTAGATAAAGATAAATAGAAATTTAAACTTAATATATAAGATATTTAGTAAAAATAACATATGAAATAATTTAAAAAATATTTTTAATTGATAATTTTGTAATTTTTATCGAGTAATAATCATTTAATAACAATTTGAATATAAAAAAATAAAAAAATTAATAAAAGATCTAAAATAAGTTGAAAATGCAACTTGAACTTCAAACAACCATAACTTTTGATCCGGGTATCTGTTTGAGTTCCACCACATATCAAATCGAAACCCGTGACAAGCTCTATGCCTAAATAACTCAAGGTAAACCCTTCATCACATTTCTCAATGCCAAAGAAGGTTCAGAAGACCTCTAAATCCGAGTTTTTAGTCGGAGTACCCTAATTTTTTAACATTCGATGGATTTTCAGAGTCGTTTAAGGGGGTCTTTTTGCCTTTTTTTAGTGGAGATTGAATTTATTCATAGAGATTACATTCATATTGATATTATGGATTTGAAATTTTATCATTTTTCACAATGTATTGTTATTTATAATCAAATATATAACAATATATACATATTTTATATATATTCACACATAAAAATTTAATTTTATAAATAAATAATTAAACATATATACATATAAAATATATTCCTCAATATATAAGCCTTATCTAAATAAAAAATAATATACATTTTATTTAAAATACAAATATACGAATATTTATATATCTATATAATATGTGTGTGTGTTAGTGTGTGTCTGTATTAACAAACTGATATATATTATTAATATATTCTAACATATGTATATACATATTAATATATAATATATGCAAATATATATAAATATGTATAATTATACTTACAAATACACATTATATATATATATATATCTGTGTATTTGCAACTTAGAGTCTCTCCCGATGTGAGAGTGGGCGTCCTAGGGTTTCCTCGGTTTGGGTTTTCTTCTCCACGATGCGGCGGCACTTCGTGGAGCTTTTCCGTTCGATCTCCGGCCGCTTTCCATCGTTCTCTCTAGCGCGCGCTCGTTTTCTCGCCCTTTGCCGCCCCAGTTCAACCCCCTTCACCCTTCTCTCCACGAAGGCATGGTATTCCACGTGAGTTTTTTCCTTTGTCAGAATTCCATCACCAGTGCTGCTTGACCTCAGCAATCTTTGAGTTTTTTGCGATTTCTGTTCTGTGTTTTGGGGCATCGGTTCTCTTCTTTTCCGGTCGTGGACGATAGAAGCGCTATCTCGGACGACAGAGGCTCTTCCTGGTTGAGTATCTAAACTCCACGGCTCACGGAGGTTTGCTCCACGCGAAGGCTGTCCGCAGCTGGTAGATTCCTCGTGAAGGTTTCTCTGCGGCGGGCAGAGGTGTGATTTCGAAAGGTTGCCCGTGAAGGATTTGCTCGCAGAGGTTTGTGCGTAAAAGGTTTAGCTCGCAAAGGATTCGCCCCGTGCGGGGTGGTTTTCACAGAGGAGATTCGCTTTGTGTTGAATCACGAATGGGTCAGCTCCTGTAGGTGTCAGATTGCGAAGGAATTGTTCGCGTAGGAACTGCTCGTGCAGGGTGAGGCTCGCAAAGGATTGGGTCCGCAGAGGATTCGGTTAGCGAAGGGACTTCTCATAAAGGGTATGGTTCGTGAAAGATTCGGCTTGTACTGAGTGTGTTCATAGTGGGGTGCGCGCTTGAAGGGTTTGATCACGGAGGTAGGACTCGTGGAAGGGTGTGCTCATGCAACCCTTGATTGAGAAGGTGTCTGTCGGTGACGGGTGATTCCCTCTCTACAAGTTAGATGGAGTCAGATTTAATGAATCGCTTGTAGAACCTTTTACTAACCGATAAAGAGAAGTCGACAATTTCCACTCGGAAGAATGAAGATGAGTTTCTTGCGCAACGAATGTCACTCTTGACAATTGGGAAATTTATAACAAAATGCCCTTCAATCAGGGAGCACTGAAAAATACTTTACAAAACATTTGGAGATTGGAGGATGGCGCTGCTATAAGATTAGTGGGAGAGTACCTTCTGGTCTCTGAATTATTTAATGAAAGATACAAGGAAAAGGTTCTCAATTACAGAACATGGTCCTTTGATAACCAGACCATCCTCATGGAGGACCTTAAAGGAGAAGAAGATATTCAAAAAAATTAATTTTTCTTTTTCACCTTTCTGGATTCGAATCAGAGGTATCCCATTTCATGGTAGATGATTATCCAATAAAAAAATATATGTTAATTACATTTTAATGGTATTAAATGTTCATTTTTGATCTTATGGGCCTGAGTTAGTGGATTTTGATTTTGAACATCCATTCTCATCATTTGTGCACTTCATGCCTAATGTACACCAATTTAGGCCCAATGAGCCATCTAAATATAAGGAATGTAATTATCCATATTTTAATTTGATATTTTTTGAAATGGATAACCACGTAAATTTAAACATTTTTCATTCAGAGATCAATGGATGATTCATAAAGGATGAAGGAGATATTTGGCGCCATTTCCAGGGACCCAAGTAAGTCATCTAAACACCCATTATATTCTCTCCCATTTCTTCTTTTCTCATCCAAATTCTCTTATCTTGTCCCTTTCTCGTTTTTTTTCTTTTGGCGCATGTCCGCCCACACCCGCGATCAATCAAACCGTCTAGTTAGGGTGGATAGTCCTGGGGTTGGGGAGTCAAGTACACCAAGGGAACTCATTCCATTAGATCCTAATATTCCTAATACTCTAGAGTCTAAAATTGATCCCATTTCAATGGAAGGTCTTCAAAGAAACCAACTCATAAACCCGGGTGGAAACCAAAATGGAAACCCAAATGAGGCAACCCCAAACTTGGGGAATGCGGTCGATCAAACCATGAATGACTACCTCACACCTTCCTGGACCAATGCCCCCTCATGCATTATAAAAAATTCCCTAGGAGATTCCAAATACATCTTTAAACCCCATGTCCAAAACCATCTTCCCACATTCCATGGAATGGAGTCCGAGATGCCCTACCTTCACATTAAGGAGTTTAATGACATTGTAGAAACCATGTGTCTCCCACATCAACTAGAATCAGCTAAGATGAGGCTATTTCCTTTTTCTTTAAAGGATCGAGCTAAAAATTGGCTAAAAAATTTGAGACCATCATCCATAAACTCTTGGGACCAAATACAAAGAGAATTCTACAAAAAATACTTTCCTCACCACAAAACAATTGCACTTAAAAAGAGTATCCAAAACTTTTTTGAAAAAGAGGGAGAGTCATTCTATGAAACATGGGAGAGGTTCAAAGACACTCTAAACATGGTTCCACACCATGGTTTTTCTATTCCTAAACAAGTGAGAATTTTCTATGAAGGGTTGGGTCCAGGGAACAAACAGTTCATTGACATGATGTGTAATGGAACCTTTAAAAACAAAGCCCCAAATGATGCTTACGAGTATCTAGAAAGCCTTTCTGAACAAAACCAAACATGGGGAACTTCACCTTATTCTAAAAAGCCACAAAGAAATACTGGAATTCATATACTTAGAGAATAGGAAAGCCTCAGGGCTAAACTCGCAGCACTCTCTAGGAAGGTTGAAGAGATAGACCTTAGGAAAGTCCATGAAATCCAAACTGTAGACCTTGTTTGCACAATTTGTGACAAACATGACCATAAGACAGACAACTTCCCAACCATTCTATCCATCAAGGATGTTCTTTTAGGAGGACCCCCAGCAGAAGTAAATGCCTTGAACTTTCAAAAGCCTCAATACCAAAACAACTTCAACCCAAGGTATAATGACCACCCAGGCTTCCGCTGGAAAGATAACCAACAACCTAGCCAACCACAGGGACAAAATCATTACCCCCACCAGTTCCAAACCCATAACCAGTTCCAAACCCAACCTATCCAATACCAACAACCACCAGTCCATTTTTAACAAACCATCCCACCTCCAAAATATCCCCCCGGGATAAACCAATCTTCTCAAGCACCAACCCAAACTGTTCCATAAATCCTACGAGAACAACTGTTCAAACAAATGGAAATGATGAACTCAGAAGTCTCTTCCCTTAAACAAGAACTTCAAACCATCAAAACTAGAAAGGCACCCATGCCTAATCAGGCGGTGCCATCCTCAACTTCAAGGGGAGAGTCAAGTTGTGCTCAAACAACTCATGAACAACTAAAGGCTGTGAATGTTTTAAGAAGTGGGAAATCAATTGAGAAACCTGAAAAACTAATGCAAAACCCACCTGAAGATTCAAACTTGGATGAAAATTCAAATGAACCAAATGATCAAACTAAAAAACACGATAACATTGTCAAATAAACAACTCTTCAACAAACAACCCCACAACCTGCACCATTTCCTCAACGCATGAGGGGGAAACCCAAGCCTGAACTGAGTGAAACATTGAGGAAAATCTTCTCACAAGTCAAGTTTAACATTCCTCTTCTCGATGCAATCCAAACCATACCTTCCTACTCAAAGTACCTTAAGGACTTGTGCACTTTTAAAAGAAAATTTTCACATAAAAACCAAGTCCTTTTGGATGCTAATGTGAGTACCACCATTCAAGGGACCATTCCTCCTAAGTTGAAAGACCCGGGTTTCCCTTACATCAATGTTGAACTAAGAGAGAGAAAAGTTGTCAAGGCCTTGTGTGATCTAGGTGCTAGTGTCAATCTCATCCCCTATGCCGTGTACTACCAGTTAGGCCTAGAAGAACTCCAACCCACATCTGTCACACTTCAACTTGCTGATCGTAGCATTAGTGTTCCAAAGGGGATTTTAAAGGACGTTCTAGTAAAGGTTGAAAACTTCATCTATCCTGCTGACTTCATTGTCCTTGACAACCATCCAAAATTAGGAAATAAGGAACAAACCCCAATCATCCTTGGTCGTCCCTTCCTTGCAACAATCAACTCTGTTATCCGAGTCCGAAATGGGAACATGACCATCACCTTTGGGAACATGAGTCTAGACTTGAACATCTATAATGCAAGCTCACAAATAGGGGATGATGAGGACATTCATGAAGTAAACATGATAGGAAGCATTGATAATGAATCCATAGAACATCAAGGAATATTTGATGAATGTTTACGTCAGGATGAGATTGATTTCCTTTGTTTATATGAAGGAAGTTTATCTCCTTGGCTTGAATCATTTTCAAATTTCTCTTATGATGAAGTCTTAGGTCCAATAATCAGTGAAACCTTTCAAGAAACCACTTTCATGGAGACCACTCCAACTTCCTTCCCTAAATCTGATCAAGCCAATCTAGTAGCTGAAACTTCTACATGTGGGGAATCAATCCTATCTAAAACTTTAGGAAATGAAATTGAACTTGATCTAATGTCCCAATCTTCTGCTGAAATTATGAACCAACCTGATCTTGAATTGAAGGAACTTCCCACTGAACTCAAGTACGCTTTCCTAGGGGACAATCAAACACATCCTATTGCCATTTCTTCTTCTCTTGAATCTAATCATGAGAGGATGCTTCTAGATGTCCTTAGGAAACATAAGAAAGCCATTGGTTGGACCATATCTGATATTCCCGGGATTATCCCACTTGTTGGGACTCATAGGATTGTTCTGGAATCTGATTCAAAGCCATGTCGTCAACCTCAACGGTGACTCAATCCTAATCTCATCGAGGTAGTAAGGAAGGAACTTCTGAAATTGTTAAAAGCTGGTATCATATATCCCATAGCTGAGAGTGAGTGGGTGAGCCCAATCCAAGTGGTTCCAAAAAAGGCTGGAATCATAGTGATAACCAATGAGGATGGAGAGATTCTTCCAACAAGGGTGAGTAGTGGATGGATGGTCTACATTGACTATAGGAAGCTAAACTCATTCACCAAGAAGGACCATTTCCCCTTACCATTCATTGACCAAGTCCTTGAGAGAGTGGCAGGTCATGCCTTCTACTATTTCTTAGATGGGTACTCGGGGTACAATCAAATTGAGGTCTCCCTAGAGGATCAAGGGAAGACTACATTCACATGTCCATTCAGAACCTTTGCTTTCAAACGCATGCCCTTCGGGTTATGCAATGCCCCTGGAACCTTCCAGCGGTGCATGATGGGAATCTTCTCAAACATGGTAGGGGATTTTCTAGAGGTCTTCATGGATGACTTCTCTGTGTTTGGGGATACATTTGAGGGATGTCTACAGAATGTGGAGAGAGTCTTGTCAAGATGTGAAGAAAATAATCTAGTCCTAAACTAGGAAAAATGTCATTTCATGGTTAAAGAGGGATTAGTTCTAGGCCATCTGGTCTCAGGCAGGGGGATTGAAGTTGATAAAGCCAAGGTTGACATCATTCGTCACCTTCCATCACCCAAAAATATCAAGGAAGTGAGGTCTTTCTTAGGACATGCTGGTTTCTATAGAATATTCATCAAGGACTTTAGTTCAATATCTCGTCCCCTTTGTGCTCTCCTAGTAAAGGATGCTCCATTTGTTTGGACAGAAAGCTGTGAGGGTTCATTCTCAACCCTCAAATCCTCTCTCACCTCTCCCCCCATTATGAAATCTCCAAATTGGAACCTTCATTTCGAACTTATGTGTGATGCCAGTGAATTTTCTGTTGGAGCTGTGTTAGGACAACGTTGTGATAAAAATCCTTATGTAATTACTTATGAAAGAAAATACTTAAATGATGCCCAAATAAACTACACCAATACTGAAAAGGAGTTACTTGCTATTGTGTTTGCTTTAGAGAAGTTTAGGTCCTACCTCTTAGGATCCCCCATCACTGTGTTCACTGACCATTCTGCACTAAAATACCTCTTCCAAAAACAAGATGCCAAGGCTATAATGATTAGGTGGGTCCTTCTATTACAAGAATTTGACCTCACAATCAAGGATAAAAAGGGTGTTGAAAATGTTGTAGATGATCACCTCTATAGGATGGAATTCAAAGATAACTCCAATCACCTTTCTGTGTCTGATTAATTTCTTGATGAACACCTATACTCTGTGAGTGACTGCCCTTGGTATGCCGACATAGCCAATTTCTTAGTTACAGGAGTCATTCCAAAATTATTAGGGACTCAAGCTCGAATGAAATTCCTTTCTGATGTTAGACACTATGTGTTTGATGATCCATACCTCTATAAGTTCTGCCCTGACCAAGTCATTAGGAGGTGTGTTCTAGAATCTGAACAAGATTCCATCCTTAAATTCTGTCATAGCGAGGCATGTGGAGGTCACTTTTCCTCTAAGAAAACATTTTATAAGATTCTTCAATGTGGTCTCTTCTGGCCCACCCTCTCAAGAGACTCCTACACATTTTTTCAAAGCTGTCCTAGGTGTCAACAAGTAGGGTCCATTACAAGAAGGAATCAAATGCCACTCACTCCCATCTTAGTGGTTGAAATATTTGACTGTTGGGGAATTGATTTCATGGGTCCCTTACCAAACTCTTGGGGATACCTCTATATACTCTTAGCTGTTGATTATGTATCAAAATGGGTTGAGGCCATTCCCACTAAGTTTAATGATCATCAAGTTGTGATTCGATTTCTAAAAGAGAACATATTTTCTCGATTTGGAATTCCTAGGGCTATAATCAGTGATCAAGGAACCCATTTCTGCAACTACCCATTCTCTTCACTCATGTCAAAGTATGGTATTTCTCATAAAGTGTCCACTGCATACCATCCTCAAACCAATGGTCAAGATGAGTTAGCGAATAGGGAGATTAAGAAAATTCTTGAAAAAACTGTCAACCGATCTAGGAAAGATTGGTCTGAGAAACTCTTAGATGCTCTTTGGGCCTATAGAACCGCATATAAAACCATTTTAGGAATGTCCCCATATAGGTTGGTTTATGGTAAAGCATTCCATTTTCCAGTGGAGATTGAACATAAGGCCTTTTGGGCAATTAAGAAAATGGATTATTACCTCTCATTGGCCGGAACAAAAAGGAAATTAGATCTCAATGAACTGGAGGAACTAAGGATGGAGGCTTATGAAAATTCAAGGATCAATAAAGCTAGAGTTCAAGCCTACCAATCTAGGAATATCAAGGTCAAACATTTTGAACCGGGAAAACTTGTGCTCTTGTATAGTTCAAAACTTCATTTACACCCAGGAAAGTTAAGGTCTAGATGGTTAGGTCCATACATAGTGCATAAGGTGTACCCCCATGGGGCAGTATAGATTCAAGATCCCACAAGTGGTTACATTTTAAAGGTAAATGGTCAAAGGTTAAAACCATTCATTGAATCATTCAATAAACATGAAATAGAGGTGGAGTTAACTGAGCCAACCTATGAACCAGAAAAAAAATGATAGATTTAGGATCCATGTCGGGATAACGACGTTAAACAAAACGCTGCATGGGAGGCAACCCATGGTTTTCATGTTTTCAATATTTTTGGAATAATTTTTTTTATTAATCATTTTGATATTAAAAAAAATATAGACTGTTGATCTGTTCTTCTATTATGAGTATGGATGGGTACGAAAGGGGAGCACCATATTCATCCGTGTCACGTGGTGTGATCCCTGAGTACTACCTTAACCAGAAATTAAAAAGAATACAATGTATCATCAGTTGATTTCAAAAAAAAGGGAAAACCATAAAAATGATGAGACTTGGTATTAAATAAATTGTTGTGTTGTTTGTTTTTTTGGTTTGTTCTTATTTGTATGGTTTAGGGACTATTTTTTTTGGTGATACATATTCAATCAAGGAGGTGCCTACATCTCCCATGAGACCAAAGAGTGATTTGGGAGCACCACAATCATCATTATGAAGCCACCAGGTGAACTTGTTCCATGCCCTTTCCAACTCATTTCCCCCCCACCCACTTCTCCTCTATTTTCTTTTTACGAAACTAGGGGCAGTTTCATTCTAAGTTGGGGGGTGTGGAAACAAAATGTTTTTTCAAAAAAACAATGATAAAAAAATTAAAGTAATTTTTTTTATCATTCATATAATAAAATCTTTGCTCATATTAAAACTACATAGCAAATAATTTTTATTTCCCTGACTCTTAATTTAATTCATGATTAAGTTTAAAAGCATTGATTTTGGAATTTTGGTTGTCCAATGAAAATTTTCATAATTTTTATTTTCATCCATTAAATCAAAATGCCACAATGCACGTCCTCTAGACTGTGGGGTACTAATTTGAATTTTTGGGGTCCCATAATAAATAGCATAGGCTGGTTTTATTTTTATGAATAATATGAGTATTCAAAAAAATTAAAAAAATTAAAAAATAATATAAAATAATATAAAAAATAAAAATAAAAATTTGCGTGTAGAGAAATGGATTGATAAAATGCGAGGCTTTTGGCACTTGGGGATCATGACTCCAGAGTTGTATATCCCTGAGTTTTTCACTCTATATCTATTTATGGTAATATGAATTTGTTTTTGATTAAGTTAACTCGAGACGATGCCCGAGTATGTGGGCTTCACTTGGTGCCCTAAGGCCTTTGAGTCTGGGAGTCATCGACAAAGTCTTACTACATGGGTTAATTTGATTAACTGCAATCTCAATTACTATGAAAATATTGCAAAAAAAAAACCAAAAAAAAGGAATAAAGAATACTCATATTAGGATTAAATGTGATTCCACCTAGCGCTTCCATGATTTCCCCCTTAAATGAAAATGAACCCCCATATCTATTGTGATTCACAACACATCATTACACCTAATTAAGTTGGATGAAGTATGATGATGGATTTGATCAAAGGAATGGGCTTGGGATTGAGATATTCTTTTAAATTTATCTTCTTTTAAATTATCTTTATAGTTTATAAAGATATATTTGTGTGCAGTTTACATTGTGAGCACTGTTTGTTATAATGTGTTTGAAGAAAGGAATTCAAATGAAATCATTGAATTATTTGCTCACGACTAGCAAATCTCAAGTTGGGGGTGTGATTAGCCAATAAAAACATATATGTTAATTACATTTTAATGTTATTAAATTTTCATTTTTGATCTTATGGTCCTGAGTTAGTGGATTTTTATTTTGAACATCCATTCTCATCATTTGTGCACTTCATGCCTAATGTACACCAATTTAGGCCCAATGAGCCATATAATTATAAGGAATGTAATTATCCATATTTTAATTTGATATTTTTTGAAATGTATAATCACTTAAATTTAAACATTTTTCATTCAGTTATCAATGGATGATTCATAAAGGATGAATGAGATATTTGGCGATGAAAAGAAACAATTCTGGAGAAGGCAGATTGGACACCAGCCCACTGATGAGAATGTGGGGCCCAACATACAGGCCCAATGAATCCAAAATTTTGTGGGAGGATATAATACATATATAGTAACAAATAATTATTCAAGATACAGTGCTAATTATGCCTCCATTGTGGTCATTTAGGCGGCCCAAGTTAGAGATAAAATTCTGGGCCAGATTCTGCGGTCCAGAAAAACAGCCCACTAATTTGATCATATCTCAGAATCCACAACTTCAAATGGGCCCAAATTTGACATAAGGTTATAAGACATACGAATCTACATTTTCTTCTTCTATGTCCTACTATGATTCGGCCATATAGAAGGTCTTCCAAGCACTTCTGTTCGGTGAAGGAAAGCTGGCTGCCACCTCGGGTCAAAGGTGGAAAAATCAACTCTCCCTTACTTTCTACCCACCTATGGCCTACCAAAATTAATTGACGAGACTTGGACTGTTGGATTCTCGACCCAAGGGCTCAAAAATTCCTATTTAAGGCAGTAGTGTTGGAGTATTTGAGGACCTGGGGTGCTTTGTTCAATTGTAATGTTATGCTGCAATTTTGTTGTCTCAAATTTGTCTTTCACATGTAAGTTGTTCAATTCACTTTAGTTTCTTAATAAAAATTCTTCTTCTACTCGTATTCTATTGTTCTTCATATCACTTTGATAACGTTGGATCAAGGTGTGAATTTATTCACACCAAACCATGTGAAATTATTCACACAACGGTGGAGTGATCATTTTATTTTTGTTGTTTTCTTTACTTCTCCATTTCCTCCCTCATGAGTCTACTTTCCGCTTTTATTGAAACCATGGGATCAATGGAGGGCTAACACACTTATGGGTTGATCCAAGGGAGTATAAAGGGACTTTATTGGATGTTATTTCTCACTCCATTAATGTCTAATCACTTCTTTTAAATGATATTTTTATTTGATGATTTTTAAACTCCATCATCCTTGTTGAATTTAAGGCCACATACTTCAAGTGCTAATACGAACCTTTACCTTGAAGTGCTCAAAAAATTGATCCTTCAAGTGTATAGGTGATAGTATGAAAGGGTGTAGGCATTAAAACAATAAGTGATGATGTTGTTTTATCTCCTTAAATGAACCCATCTCAAATATAAGAAATTGAAATCATTGAAAAGGAAATACGTCCAATCCACCCCGAGCGATAACCTAGGATCAACTCATTATTTTAAATTGAATTCACTTAAATCTGTTAGTTACCCTTTAAACCCATATAAAATCAACCCAAGTTGGTCACTTCATAGCCAAAAATAGTCCTTAGAATGTGCGTGTCTATATGTTACTTCTTAGGTTTCTGTGGATTCGACAACCCAAGCTAGACTATAAGGACCATTCTACCTTCATATCTTGGGAAAATTTGAGCGAGAATCAGTAGAAATGAATGAGTTTTGTGTGATATTATAGTTCTCATTGGAAAATTCCTAGAATGGGATCGGTCGGATCCAATTCATTGGGAACCTTATGTTAGGATCAGAGCTTTGGTGGATGTTGCACATCCACTTATGAGGGGTTTGTTTTTATCAAATGAGGATTCTAACACCTGGATATCCTTTGAGTATGAAAATCTCCCAATTTTATGTTTCTTTTGTGGGTGTCTCGGACATGTAGAGAAGGAATGCAGTTCAAAGAAGGAGGAAGAACAAGGAAACATTTTGTTTCATTATGGTCCCTGGATCCATGCAAAAACTACTGGAATGGATTTCATCTTAGAAGTTGAAAAACAAAAGGACCGCAAAAAACTTGCGAAGGCTTTTAGTAAGCGGGCTGAACCAACACACATCATCATGCTGGGACCACCGAATCTTTCTGATGGCACTCAAGTGGAGAAATGGCCGGAAAGGGGACCTGTGTGTAGCACAATGGCCTTGGTCAATTCTGGGGAGGAGAAAATGAGTTAGGGGAAGGATTCGACTGGAATCTCAAGCCGTGATCCGACTGCTTTGATGAAAATTACTTTAACACCTGTTGGGCCACAGTTAGGATGCAAGGAACCACAATACCCTGGCTTAGTGAAGAAGCAACTCTGCGAAGACCCACCATACCCAGTTCCTAGGTCAGATTTTGTTGCTCCAGGTATTCTCTATCAAGAGAAGGACAATATGATTAGAATAACATCACCTAGTTCTAAAAAACACCAGAAGTGGAAAAGTATGACCTGTGAGGATAGGAGTGTGGATCTTTTCAATGCACAACCCAATGAACATAAATGGTTACTGGAGGCATACCAGAGGACCGAAAGTCTACCAAATAGGTGGAAAGTGGTAGATGATGGACAGTTTGGCGAAGTTTCAAAGGCGGAGGTGGGTGCGTTCCAGCCCCGCCTAGGGCAATGAAAATCCTATGTTGGAACTGTCGGGGGCTTGGTAATCCATGAATAGTTCATGTTATCTGTCACTGGAGTTTAAAATATCACCCTGACATAGTTTTTGTATCCTAAACTATGTTGGATCACAAGGATGTTGGCCTTTTGGGATGGAAGATTGGGTTCAAGAATGTCTTTCCCATTGGAAGACAAGAACACTCTGGTGGCCTTTGCCTCTTGTGGAAGGAGTATCTCAGTGTTCATATTTCTAATTATTCAAGTAATCATATTGTTGTGACAGTTGCTACCTCGGGATCTCCATCTTGGTCTTTTGTGGGTTTCTATGGGTGGTCAGGGGGCCAAGATAAACAAGAATCTTGGAACTTGTTGAATTGGCTACGGAACTATCTCCCTGGACCTCTTTTGATAGGGGTATTTTAATGAGGTCCTTCTTCACCATGAAAAATAAGGGGTATGATAGAGGGGTGGTGCTGTTATAGAAGAGTTTAGGAATTCCCTTGTGTTGAAATCTCTTCATGACCTGAGAGTTTTTGGCTCTCTGTTCACATGTCATCGAGGTAGATCAATGGATAATCGTCTGGTGGAAAGGTTGGATAGATTTGTTGGAAATGATGAGTGGACATCTCTTTTCCATGCCTTCTCCATTATTCACCTTCCCCCAGTCTCTTCTGACTACTGCCTAATCATTTTGTCAATGATATCCTAAGGGAAAAAAGGAGGCCTGTGCTCACCTTTAGATTTGAAAGTTTATGGCTCCAAGATAGTAACTGTGAAAAGGTGGTACAATCAGCTTGGGAGGGACCAAATCAGTGCATCACATCCAATTTGCGCAATACCACAACTGGTTTACAAAAGTGGAGCTCGTCTTGGTTTGGGAACTTTGACAGACGCATTTATGAGGAAGAGAATCGTTTGTTGAGACTCTACTCTTCTCCCTATTGTGACTCTGTTCTTAGGGATATCTCTGTGGCAGAAAAGAATCTTAATGCAGCCTTGAGGGAGAAGGAGTGATTTTTGTTTCTTTGGGAAAGAGATTCCCACATTTGTAATGGGGATCAGAATACCAAATTTTTCCACCAAAGAGTGTCTTCAAGGACGAGGAAAAATCACATTTCGCATCTCAAGGATCACGATGGAAGATTGGTTCATGATTTCAATGATATTCAATCCATTATTATGAATTTATTTAGCAATATATATAAAGCAGAATGTATCTGCACCCCTGAATGTCTGACTAGATGCATTCCAAAATTGGTCATGAAAGATATGAATCCTAAGTTAGATAGAGATATCTCCGATGATGAGGTTTTTGGGGCTATGCATCTTATTCATTCTATTAAGGCCCTGAGACTTGATGGGTTTCATTCTCTGTTCTTTAAACATTTTTGGCATATTGTTAGTCCTGATGTGGTTTCCCTGATGAAGGAGCTGTGGGTAGGAAGAGCCCCCCCCGAATCCCTGAATTAAACTCTTATCACTATTGTCCCTAAAACCCAGTGCCCTCAGAAAATCATGGAGTTTCGACCTATCAGTTTGTGCAATGTTGTGTACAAAATATTTTCCAAGATCTTGGTGGCCAGGCTTAGGGATTGTCTCCCCCTGCTCGTGACTGAAAACCAAAGTGTTTTTTTCCAAAGAGATCCATTATTGATAATGCTTCCATTGCATTTGAATTATTCCACTCTATGAAAACTTGTTCCTCATCCAAAAGATTAAATCCTATGACAGAGTGGAATGGCCTTTTCTCGAAATTGTTCTCTCTAGGTTGGGCTTTGGGACTAAATGGGTCTCTGTTATCATGAAATGTGTTAAGTATGTCTCCTTCAGAATTAATATTAATGGGAACCCTTCAGAAAAATTTAAACCTTCAAGAGGTTTGAGATAATGGGGTCCTCTTTCACCATATTTTTTCATTCTGGTGGCTGATGTCTTTTCGTATCTCCTTTTGAAAGCAGTGGATCAAGGAGATGTTCATGGTGCAAAGGTATGTAAAAATTCCCCCTATCTCCCATCTCTTCTTTGTAGATGATAGTCTCCTTTTTGCTCATGCTACCTCGCAATAATGCAATTCAATGATGAATATCATAAAGTTGTATGAAAGAGATTCTAGACAACGTCTTAATCCTTCGAAATTGGAGCTATATTTTAGTAAAGGCGTCTTACCAGCTAAGAGGGAGGAGTTTCAGTAGATCAGTGGTTTTCCAATGGTTGATAAACATCCTAAATACCTTGGCCTCCCGACTCTTGTTAGTAGGTCAAAGAAATAGGAGTTCGATTCGATTATGGGTAGGGTGGATAATTTGATATGTCTTTGGTCTAGCTAGAAGATTTACAAGGTGGGAAAGGAAGTTCTCATTATGTTAGTGGCCCAAGAAATCCCATCTTATGCCATGTATTTATTTAAATTCCAAAAAACTCTTGTTGATCAAATCTATTCCCGGTTGCCTAATTTTTGGTGTGGCTCTCATGAGGGCAAACATAACTCCCATTGGACGTCTTGGGAGAAACTATGTGTTTTGAAATTCTATAGAGGCCTCATATTTAGGAATCTCAAATGGTTTAACGAGGCTCTATTGGCAAAGAAAGGGTGTCGCCTTCTCTCAAATCCAAATGCCCCATTCTCAAAGGTTATGCGAGCAAAATATTTTACTCATTCTGACTTCTTGCATGCCCAGTTGGGGCTATGACCAAGTTTTTTGTGGTGAAGCATTTAGGGAGAAAAATCTCTTATTGACATTGGTTGAGTTTGGAGAATTTCTGATGGGAATGATGTTAGTGTGTGGAATAATCTGTGGCTGGAAAATGGCGTCAACCATAAATTTTCCTCGATTGTTGTACCAGGGTTACAAATGCTAGGGTGTGAGATCTCATCAATGACGCACTGGAGGAATGTGATTGAGGGAATACTTGCAGTTGGTTTAATGAGGTTGACCATCATCTCATCCTAAGTATTCCTCTCACACCAAGTGTGGGTAATGACTAGATTTTCTGGATGGGGGAAGATCATGGGAGGTACTCAGTTCACTCGGGTTATAAAATGAGAGTTCAAGGCTTGGAACATGTTGTTCCCGACGGTCGCTGGAAGAGTCTCTGGTCTCTCACTGCTCTACCCAAGGTGAAATGTTTTTGGTGGCATGTATGCTCTCTTTTTCTTCCAACCCATGAATTTTTGGTGAGACATCATCTAGAAGAGGATGATAGTTGTCCTTTATGACTCCAAGAGGTGGAATCTCCTTTGCATGAAATTCTTTTCTATCATGGGGTGGAAGTGTGTGGAAGGAATGGACTCCAGATGTTGGAATGTTCTTTGATCCTTCAGTGGGGTTGGTCCAAAACCTTATCAATTGGGTGTATTCATTAGAACTGAGAGTGGTGAGGCTGATCTGTACAATTTCTTGGAAGGTTTGGACTAGAAGAAATGAATGTACTTTCCAAATGAAGGTGACCCAAGATCATATCTGGGTCGTGAGGGCCATGGAGTGGATGAACTATTGGAAAACAAATAATGTAGTGCTTTCTTCGAGCTACATGCGCTAGGAGGCTCCCCATTGGCCCCCCACAGAGGGTTTTCTTAAAATTAATACAAATTCCGTGGTCTCTTCTCATTCTAGGGTTGGTATTAGTCTCATTGCCCATAACAGTTCTAGATAGATTGTGGAATCTCATTGTTGGGAAGTGCAAAAATTTTAGCATCTTGTGGTGGCGGAGGCCACTGCTATCCTCTATGGGATCCTTCTTGCCTGTTCAAGAAACTGGCCCAAGGTTTTGGTGGAGTTTGATTGCCTTCAAGTGGTTAATGCTCTTTCAAAGAAGGATGAGGACTCTTAGGTTTTTGTCCTCATCTTGTGAAAGATTTGGTCCTTGTCTGAAGGCTTCACTAAATGCAAATTTTCTTTTATCAAATGGGCTAGTAATCTTGATGCTCATCATTTGGCATGTTTTGGGAAATCATGGGGTGATCATTGTTGGGTGGACTCATTTCCTTATTGGCTTTGTAGGTATGATTTGATTGACCAACAATATATCACTTATTTTCAAAAAAAAAAAAATATTTGTATGTGTGTTGTATATATGTATTTATTTTTTTATTTTTTTATACACACACAAAAGGCATATTTTATAAATGTATTTAAAACTAATCTTATAAATATATATTAATATAACAATATATATATTAATATAAATCTATATTAATATAAAAATAAAAATAACTATATATATATATATAAATAGATATATCATTAAAGGGAGAGAAAAATAATATGGACAAGTGGTAAATGTGCAGAGATGCAAATGAGAGGTCTTAGGTTCAAATCCAAGCAGAGGCAGGGGTGCTCGGGTGGGTGTAGGGGAGTCTAGCGCTATTAAAGGGGTGCACGAGTAGGTGCAGGGGGGGAAAGAACTATTAAAGGGATGGTCAAGTGCTGTTAAAAGGGGGTGGGTCTACCCTCCGATTTACAAAAAAATTATTATTTTTTGACTTTGATCAGTGCTGATAAAAGGGGCCTTTATCGGAGTTTTTTTATCACTGATAAAAGGAAGCCCCTTTTAACAACGTTTCGATTATCAACACTTTTTAGCACTAATAAAACCATATTTTGTAGTAGTGACCTCATTCCTTCACCCAAATCCCTCTACGACCCCGACCCCAACACCCCCCTATGACCTCCTCCTCTACACTCCTCGGCGGTGACCCTGACCGCCCCACCCTAGCGGCGACCCCCCGATCTCCCATCCGACCTCCCTCTCCCCTCCTCAACACCGACCCCCCACCTCGATGGTGACCCACAACCCTCGTCTGACCACCCTCTCCCCTCCTTGGTTGCGACATGCGACCCCCTCCAACCTCCATCTCCCCTCCTTGGTGATGACCCCAAAACCCCAACCCCCTACGACCTTCTCCCTCTCCCCTCATTGGTGGAGACCCCCTACTGATGACCACCATCACCTGACACCTCTTCCGGATACTGTTGTGACCCCGATCCCACTTTTTGATGACCGTTGTGACCCCTATCCCTCTTCTAGTGACCACCATGATCCCAACGCTCCTTACTATCTACTGGCATGACCCCGACCTTGCTGCCAGTGACCGCCGTGACCCTATGACTTCCCTCTAACCTCATCGATGATAACCCCCTATCAGTGACTGTCATCACCCGAAACCTCTGCGGACTACTTCTGTGACCCCAATCACACTTTTTTATGACTACCTTGACCCTAAACCTCCCTACCGTCTACTACTGTGACCCCGACCCTACTATCGGTGACCACTGTTACCCTATCGTGACCCCGACCCCCCTAAGGCTGTGTGATTCTGAAAAACTATTTCATTACTATTTTTTTAATTCATGATATACTGTAATGCTCAATTTTGATATGAAATTAATTTTATTTTTCATGTACTCTATTTAATTAAATTAAATTTATGTGATTCCATAGCTCTTTAATGAAATGTTTATTCACTTATTTGATGCTGTTGATTTATTTTTGATTTGATTATTAATTTATTATGATTTATATTAATTTCTTATTATATATATCAGTTTTCTATTATATTTACAAGATGGATTAAGATAATTTTTTAAATTAGTTTTATGATGGTCATCAGTGAGGTCTAAAAATTCCATGAAATTAGATTGTTTATGTCAATATCCCTCTATGAAAGTTTTCAAGTGGAGGTTAAAAAAATTATTTATTTATCCATCATGGATGAAATGAAATGGTAGGTTATGTATATCATGGTATTTCACCTCTTTTCTAGTGATAAAGTCATAATTTTCCAATTATTATAGTGATCTCTGATGGACTATAAGAATGAGGCGGGTATCCGTTTCATGAAAAAATATCACTATGTTTCTGAGAAGGTGGTAGTTATCTAATTTATGGTTAAATCCCTCTTAGATGATAAAAATGCGGTGTTCATATAATCTATGTCATTATTCATCTATGTTTGTGAGAAATAATAATTTATTTGATTCATGTTTTTAAATTATAAGTTTAGTAAGAAAAAGTTCATTACTTGATTCATCCCTTTTTTCTTTATAGTTGTTATAAAAGAGTCGATGATGAAGTTGGGTGATATTTAATTTTGACTATACCAGTTTGATTAAACATTTATATCTTTATATATAAATGTACATGGAGAATACAATCCAATAACTTTGGATGAAAGTTAGATTAATTTACCTCGAAACACACCTCGGTATGCCAAGGGTTTGGAAGAATCTATAGGTTGTGCAATTGAAAAACGATCAGTGGATGGTAGAATAAAATTATCATGTCTTGATTGTAAATTCAAATTATGGTTGAATAGAAATGAAGTATATGAGCATTTAATATTTAAAAAATTTAATGATTGATATGTATGTTGGATTTTTCATGGCGAATCAAATGTTTTGGAAAGTCAAAACAATGAAAATACTGTCAATAAAGCACAAAGTGACCTGGTAGAGGAGGATCCAATTCGAAATTTGTTAAATGAAACATTTGGTTTTTCAGAATAAAATGTCTACGATTTTAATAGATCAATAGAACCTTCAATTGATCCTGAGCAGGTTTATCTTTCTCAGAACTTCAATGACCAAAAAGATAAGTTTTTTGAATTAGTTAAAGAAGAACAATAAGAAATGTATGAAGGGTGTGTCAAGTATTCAATGTTGTATTTTATACTTAAGTTTTATCATATCAAGTGTCTTTGTGGAATTACTAAAAAAGAAATTTCCATGTTTTTAGAGTTGCTTTATGATGCATTTAGTGAAGCTAATATCCATACATCATTCTATGAGACAAAAAATGTCATCAATAAACTTGTACTTGATTATAAAAAGATACATGCATGACCTAATGATTTCATACTTTATTGGAGATAAGATTATAATAAATAAGAATGCATAAGATGCCATATAAGCAGATGGAAGTCAATGAACAACAATGAGAGTGTAAATTAATGAAACCCCAGGAAGAAACAAATGAAGAAAAATCCTACAAAGGTATACATTACTTTCCTCTAAAACCAAGTTTGCAAAGATTATTCATGTCATTTAAGACCACATACGAAATAAAGTGTCATGATCAAAATATTAATGATGGCTTGATGAGACATCCAAAAGATTTAACATCATGGAAGATGTTTCATTTTCTATATCCATATTTCTCTTCAAATCCTAATAATGTACGTTTGGGATTGGATTTTGATGGTTTTAATCCTTTTGGTAATTTAAGTACTAATTATAGTATTTGGACAGTTGTTTTGACCCCCTATAATCTACCTCTGTAGATGTGTATGATGAGTACTTCTTTCATTATTTTGATGATTATTCCTAGACAGAAAATGCCTAGAAATGACATTGATGTATACCTTTAACCTATAATCAAAGAATTGAATGAATTATGGGATGACAATGTGAAAACATATGATGCTTCAATGAGACATCTATTCAAAATGCATGATACTTTAATATGAAAAATTAGTGAAATTCCTAGAATAGTAAATTTATCAGGTTGGAACACTCATATCGGTTTGGCTTGTCCAATTTGTAATTTTGATTTTGAACCTCAATGATTACCTCATAGCAAAAAATGATGTTTTATGTGTCATAATTGATTTCTTAATACTTCTAATAAATTTAGGTTTACCAAGGCACAATTCAATAGAGATATTGAAATGAGAAAGTCACTAAAGGTGTTATCCAGTTCATAAATCTTGGGACAATTAATGAATGTCACTGAGGAATTTGGAAAATGTCTTAAGTTTAAAGAAGGGGGGAAAGGGTACGAGGTACAATATCCAAAGCTCCTAGAATAAAATAATGGAAGAAAAAGATTATATTTTTCAAAATTCCTTATTGGGAATTTAATTTGATACGTCATAATCTTTACATAATGCATATTGAGGAGAACGTTTATGAAAATTTAATTTTAACATTGCTTAATGAGAAGGGTAAATCGAAGGATCACCTTAATGCTCATAAGGATTTGGAATCAATGAATATAAATCATTGTTTGTGGGAAAATGAGAATGGAAATCATCCTTTGGCTATTTTTTCAATGAAAATATTCCTTCTAACTTTAACGAATGTAAAATTTCTAGATGGATATTCAAGTAACATATCAAGGTGTGTTGAATTAAAACATATAAAGTTTCATGGATTGAAAAGTCATGACTCATATATTTTTATGGAATAGTTGTTGCCATTGGAATTGTGTAATATGTTACCTAAAAAAGTAAATGTGGTTCTAGTTGAGTTTTGTACCTTTTTTTAGAGAGCCTTGTGAAGAAACTCTAAATCCAACCGAGATTGATAAACCTAAAGAAATAATTGTTTTGACACCTTTTAATTTGGAGATTCTATTTTAACCTCCATTCTTCACACTCATGATTCATTTAAATTTTCATTTGGTTGAAGAAGATAAACTTGGTGGATCGGTTAGCAATGCGAAACGGGCGGGGCGGGGCGGGGCGGGCCAAGCCCGCGCGGGCTTGAGCTTATGCGGGCTTGACCCGCAAAAGCCCGCATAAAAAACGGGTAAATTTATCAAGCCCGACCCGCCCCGCAGCGGATGCGGGCAAGCCCGCGGGCAACCCGCGGGGGTCGGGGCGAAGGAGGCCGGGGCCGGGGTAGCAGCAATGGAGGAGGTCGGGGCTGGCCGGGGGGGGGGGGGGTAGCAGGGGTTGCGGCGCGCCGGCGCGGTAGAGGAGGCCTGGGACGAGGGGGAACGGCGGTGGAGGAGGCCGGGGGTAGCGGGGCTGCGGGGGTCGCGGCGCGGCCGCGCGGCAGAGGAGCCTGGAGTCGGTCAGGGGGTAGCGGCGGCGGAGGAGGCCGGGCCGGGGGGTAGCGGGGGTCGCGGCGCACCGGCGCGGCAGAGGAGGCTGGGGGGAGCGTGGTCGGGGCCGGGGGTAGCGACGGGTAGCAGGGGGTCTCGATGGAGAGGCTCTGAGGCTGGAGCCGGGAGCAGCGGTGGTGGAGGCCGGTGGAGGAGGACGCCGGGGTCGGGGCCGGTGGTAGGAGGCCGGTGCAGGGGGTACTAGCGGAGGAGGACTCGGCGAGGCTGCAGTGCAGTGCAGCAGACGTGTGGTGTGGGTGTTTTTTGAGGAGGGGTGGCGGGGAATATGTAAAGTCTAAAGATAAGATAATAATAAATGGCATGCTACGTTGGGAATGAAGCAGCGGCGGGCGGGAACGGGAGGCATGCACGCCTTGGGGAAATGAACGAGTTACGACTATAAAAAATCTAAATTATAATATAATTATTATAAGAAAAAAATTATTCCATTAACCCGCGGGCCAGCCCGTATCCGTGCGGGTAAACCCGCACGAGTTGGATGTCCGTGCGGGCTGCCCATATAAGCCCGTTTCAAATGTGGGTTATTTTTAATAAACCCGCCCCGCCCCAAACCCGCCCCAAGCCCGCTTAACCCGCGGGCCCGCAGCCCGTTTTGCACTGCTAGGATCGGTATACTATTGATAGATGTATCCAATTGATAGGTATGTTGATATTATTTTAATTTTCATTGGTGAATTCTATTTTATCAAATCATTGCATATATATTTTTTAATATGTTTATTATTATTTTTCATCAGGTACTTAGGTCATTTGAAATCATATGTAAGTAATAAAGCACACCCATAAGGCTCTATTGCTAAAGGTTACATAGATGAAGAGTGCTTGAACTTTTGTTTTAGGTATTTGGATGGGATTGAGACTAGATTCAATCACGCTGGACTTACTAATGACATCTCCACTAATTCTCATTCTGAAAACCAGTCATTGCACTACCACAAAAATGGGCAAGGCCAGCGCCACCCCTTTATCACTGCTAATGAAAAAGCACTGATAAAGGGGGCCTTTATCAGCGCTCAAAAAAGCGCTGATAAAGGGTGCCTTTATCAGCGCTAAAAAAAGCGCTGATAAAAGTACCCCTTTATCAGCGCTTTTTTTAGCACTGATAAAGGCCCCCCCTTTATCACTATTTTTTTTGCACTGATAAAGGGACCCCCTTTATCAGCGCTTGTTTAGTAGCGCTGATAAAGGGTCGACTTCAAAAAAAAATATTTAAAAAAATATTAATATATAAATATAGTTATATAGTTATATTGATATAAATATAATATATAATTTTTAAATATATTTTAGATAAGTATAAATGTACATTTACACTTATTATACTTAATATATAAGATATTTAGTGAAAATGGCTTATAAAAAAATTAAAAAAATATAATTAATTATTAATTTTCTAATTATTATAGAGTAATAGTCATTTAATAACAATTTGAAGACTAAAAAATAAAAAAAATTAAAAAAAGATCCAAAATATGTTGAAAACGCAACTCGAACTTCAAATGGCCATAACTTTTGAATCGGGTATCCGTTTGAGCTCTAACACATATCAAATCGAAGCCTGCGACGAGATCTACGTCGCTATAATTAGGGGGGACCTCGGTCAAGTTTTTTAGAGGCCAAAAGAGGCCCAAAAGGCCTCCAAAACTGAGTTTTTAGTCAGGGTACCCAGATTTTTTAACATTTTGTGGATTTTCAGCCTCATTTATGGGGGTATTATTGGCTTTTTTTGGTGGGGACTGAATTTATTCCAAGGTATTACATTCATATTGATATTATGTCTTTGAAATTTCATCATTTTTTATAATTCAATACTATTTATAATCAAATATATAACTATATGTACATATTTTTTATATATTCACACCTAAAAATTAAATTTTTAAATAAATAATTAAACATATTTACATATAAAATATATTAGCTTTATCTAAATAATAACTAATATCCATTTTATTTAAAATACCAATATATGAATATTTATATTACTACTATATATTAATATAACTATACATATATTAATATAACTATATATATATATATTAATATAACTATATGTATATATTAATATAACTATATATATATATTAATATAACTATATAACTATATATATTAATATAACTATATATATTAATATAAATATATATTACTATACAAATAAATATAACTAAATATATATATAAATAAATAGATATATCATGAATAAGAGAACAAATCAATATAGGGTAGTGGCAAAGGCTTTAGGTGCACAGGGGGGAGGTCTCGAGATCAAATTCGGGTGGAGGCACGGGTGCGTGCGCAAGGGTGATTTAAAGGGATAGCGCTGATAAAGGGTGTAGGCGGTACGGGCAGGCACTGGAGGTACGGGAAAGCGCTGATAAAGGGGGGATCAAGCGCTGTAAAAATCCCCCCCCTGAGATTGGCAGTATTTTTTTATTTTTTTTATATTTTTATCAGCGCTAAAAAAAAGCGCTGATAAAAGTTGTCTTTTATCAGCGCTAAAAAAAAAGCAATGATAAAAGACCCTTTTAGCAGCGCTTTGTTTTAGCGCTGATAAAAGGGGTCTTTATCAGCACTTTTTGGAGCGCTGATAAAGGGGACCCCCCCTTTATCTTTGCCGACATTAATAGCGCTTTTTCTAGTGTTGTTAATGGCCATTTTTAGCACTGATAAAAGTCATATTTGTAGTAGTGTCGGTATTTCCAACTATTGGACACCAATTGGAAAGGGGTAAAACTTTACACTGACTGAATTGAATTTTCTACAAGAACATTTATATGTGGTACTAAATAGTGATATTTCATATATATTTATTGAAGAATTGATATTGCAAAAAAAGAGGTGACTAAGGGGTTGAGCTCGAAATGTGATAGAATTTACAAAAGATGTTAATAATGAAATTGTTGAATGGTTCACCCGTCGTGTAATTATATACTCAAATTCATATTATTGACATGTACTTATTTTGTCTATGTTAAAAGTAACACCTTATATCTTATTTTCTAGATAATGAATGTTGAGAATCGAGGTGAAATATCAAATGATTTGAAGTTTTTAGCTTGAGTTCCTCTAAGACAGGCTAAGAGAATCAATTCCTACAATACTCATGGATTCAAATTTCATACAATTTATCATGAATAAGGCTTAAAAACTAAAAATAGTGGTGTATTTACACTTTCAGGGGTGGGATACTATGGGAAGTTGAATGATATAACTGAATTAAACTATCATGAATAATTATCATATGTCTTGTTCAAATGAAAGTGGGTCAACATTGATAGGGTTATAATGAATTTTTTATTACATTTTACTCCTATCAACTTCTCTCTCTTAATCCATACCGCTGAGTGTATATAGCATGCTCTATTTATCTTGGATTTATAAGAGAAGATGTTTTATTATGTGGATGATGAAATACATAAATTTTTGAGTGTTTTTCTACACTTAAAGCAGATATACTTATATGATATGGGTGATGGAGATCAATTGGTGCATTTTGACAATGAACCTCATCAGCCACAAAACATTGAACAATTTTTTATGGATAATATCAAAATAGAAAAATATACAAGATAGGGTGAAAATGAAGGACTCGTCGCAATGGAGGTTGATAACAATGAAGATAAAAAAGATGAAGATAATTGAATGTATAAATTGGTAATGAAAATATATTATAATTTATCATTGATAAGTGTTTCATACATATATACATTATTCTAGTTTTTTTGTAAGAATATTTTAGTTTTTCATTTTTATAAATTTAATACACCTTAACAATTTGTATTAAAGGAATGCCATGAATAAGAAAATTTCAGGATCCTAGATGATCAACATTATAATGTCCTAGAATTTTCATGTATTTTTTTTAAAATTATATAGAATTATTTTGAGACCACACACTTCGAAGGAATTTGATTCTGAGGCCCGGTGATCCCAGAATGGAATTTTGAACTTTTTTTAAGTTAAATTAAGTAAACGTGTGAGCGGGTTTTTCTAACTCTTGAACTGGTGCTCAGATCGAAAATCTGAGGGCATCGTTGAGCTCGGAATGTTGGGATTCACCTAGAAAGGACTTAACTTAAATCGGTAAGGGTTGGAAAGAAAAGTAATTTTTTGGACTTTCTGGAAAATAATAAAATAACTTAAAAAGAGTTATTTTATTTTATTTCACATTTTTGTGCGGCGGATAATGACATTGCGGTGCGGAGAAGAGGCGAATTAATGATAGATCATCAATGAATCATTTTTGTGCAGCATAACAATGCTTTAATTGAAAATAACATCTATGCTATTTCATAAATGAAACAACGTAACGATGCAACATCACAATGTAATAGAAACACTGTGACGTGTTTCCTTTTTCATTAAGCTAACACACTAGAAAGTGGATAATTAAACTGTGGAAATTCTCCAACAAACCTATGAAGAATTTCCTCCCCCATGACGAACAACAAACATCGATTCCAAGTAGGGGTTTGTTTTGATTCATGTTTTTCCCCATTCTTTTTCTAAATGACAAACACGGATCAACCCACGAATAGGTTGAACCGAAAATCATCTGTTCTTACGGGAGGGTGATATTTCTAGTGTTTCTATTCGGGATTAAACTTTTTTTGATAGAATATCATCCCAATCCATCCTGGTTTTAAACTTTTAACGCAGAGGGCGCGGGTCGACGTGAATAAGGCCCAAGCCCCTCTGCATGTGCGTTATTTGTAAATGGATTTTCCAAGATTGAGGAAAGGTGCATCTGAGGCCATCGTATTGAAGAGGGAATTCCCCATAGGTCGTAGCCGCAAGCGGTATGAAGAGCGGGCCACTAGAGCGCATTTGATGGGCTGCCAAAGACCTTGCCAGTGCCGACACCGATAGCTGCGTTGGCGACTGTCCCACGTAGTGGAGTCCGCGACCTTTGGCTGTGGCGCAATAGGAGGGGATGTCGGCTTCTGAGTCGGTGGATGGTGGTGGACGGATGCAGCTGATCAGCCACGTCGGAGGCCCTACGAGGCGGTCTCGTGCCGCATCGCACGTGGTAGGCCACTGTCAACCAACTGTAGCGGAGGTGTTGGCCCCGCAGATGACCCACGAGGCAAGAGGTGCCAGACGCAGATTCTAGCCACATCCCGGCCGGGCCGAGCAGAACCTGTTCGCATCTGGCAGACTGGGAAGGCCAGCGGGCTGGACCTGCGCCTAGCAGGCTGGAATCGCCCCTTTAGGCGACCCAGTGGGCTGGACCCTTGACTAAACTAGGTCGGGTCCGGTGAGGCCAAATGGGCCTAGCCCACTGGCCAATCCAAACCAGACCGACCCAGACCCGAATCGGGTCAGGTCGGGTCAGTCGAATCAAAACAGGGCACGTGGAGCCCCCCTAGCTAGGTTGGTCAGGTCGGTCCGACCGGGTCGGACCGGGCCCAGACACAACTGGTCCCTATTTACTAAAACACCATTATCTTACAAAACAGGAATCCAATTGACGAGCCGTTTGCAACGTTAGAACTCTCATAATGAGGAGGATCTTTTGAAATACCCTATAGAGGATTTTATGGAATTTGAAATTCGACGAATGGCTTGGGGAGTGATTCTCCCAAGATCAAACATGCTACGTGTGGAAACCCTGCAGTTGGGACATACCTAGAAACTGTTGGCGAGTGACCCTGTGTGAATAGGATACTATGGATCCATGGGAAACAGCTTCCATGTGACCTGGTAGGGCCATGGTGGGGAGAGACTTCTGTGTGACCTGACAGATCCACGGTACTCTACATGAGGAGTACGTCAGTATGGCCATAGTAGGGAAGAAAATTATGTGTGACCTAGCATGCTCACGGTGAGGAGTGGATTCTGGGTGACCCATCATACCCAAGGTAATCATCAAGGATGATCACCACAATAGTTTTAGGTTAGTGGGAAGTAGATTCTGTGTGACCCGGTAGGCCCACTGTACTCATTGAGGAGGAGTTCTCTAACAACCAAGGTGTTCGACGATGTGACTAATGGTTATACTATCATAATCTATAACATACCTAGTGTGAGCTATCTTTCTTTGTGATTTGTTTTGAGGATTTCTTTGTGGTATTTACTTTTGTATTTCGAGGTCCCCTACCAAGTATTCTGTTACTTATCCCTGCATGAGCTTCACCCGCACATGTTGTGTTTAGTGCAGACAATCGATGCTTCGACGAAGGACTTGGTGGCCTAGGACCAGATGAGGCCCAGTGAGATCAGGTAGGCAGGGCATAATCCTACAACTTTCAGTAGCTACAATACTCTTACCATCTGGTTGGGTTTTCAATGCACAACTATCCAATGTTCTTTTGTACTTTCCTGTTTTCCAGTAATTCTTTCATTGGGTTTGTATTCTGGACCATTTGACTTTTAGTTGTACTTGTACTCAGTGGTTGTTTAGTGAAATGCTTATTTAATTTCCTAGTTTTGGGATTTTTTTTTGTGTGTGTGTGCGTACTGGTACTCAGTCAAATGCCTCCCACTTGTAGGTTAACACCTTTGGTGCTAGTCGCCAACCTCTGGCTTTGGGAGGTGGGCTTGGGGTATGTCACAGCACAGGCCCTGGGGGACAGGTCATGATAAAGTGGTATCAGAGGTGGTCAGTTCTACCTCAGAGACCGAGAGTCTGTTGTTTTGGTTTGAGGCAATAGTGTTGAATGTTTCGAGTTTGATTTCTAGATTCTAGGATTCTAGTGTTGGTGCAGCGACTGACGTATCCATACACCAGGGCCCTGAATTTTACTTTTCATCTCTATACATAAAAACACTAGTTGCATAAGTGTCTAATTATAATTTTCTTGAATAAGAGTCATCTCACTAAGTATAATTTCATGACTATGATATATCTTGATATATTTCAGGATGCCTTCATATAGACAGCCAGCTAGGCTTCCGATACATGATCATGTGGACAACCCGCCTAGTGATGAGGTGTCAGTTCATGGACCCGTGCTAGAGATGGCCCTATCGGGTGGTGCACTGATGTTTCCACCACTCGTTGATTAGTAGTTACTATCGGAGGTACCAGTAGAGGACGCGTGAAGGCTCATCGCCTTGTAAAAGTTCCAGAGACAGATACCTCCCAGGTTCAGGGGAGAGACAGATCCTCAGGTCACTAAGGACTGGCTAGAGGCAATGACGCGGGTCTTTCACTTAGTGTGGACACCACTTGACCATATGGAAATCTTGTCCATGAGCCTTCTATAAGGATCAGTAGAGAGATGGTGGAGATTGACCATACAGAAGCATGATGATGTGACCCTCACCTAGACAAACTTCGAATGGATTTTCAGGGAGGAGTCTTTCCCCATGACCTTGTGCTTTGTGCGCATCCGGGAGCTGATTCACCTACAGTAGGGTAGCCTATCAGTGGCTGATTACTCTGCGAGGTTTACAGACCTCTATCACTAATCCATAGACATGGTGTGTCACTCTTTCTTCAGGGCCCAAACTTTTGATCAGGGACTTAGACGAGAGATCAAAGTGTCAATGGTGTCTCTCAACATCCCCCCTCAGGCTGGAGTGCTAGAGGGCGCCCTTATCGTGGAGAGATTCCTAGAGAAGCAGGCACCAACAGATGGAGCCGCCAACAGACCTCATGTGGCAGAGTCTTCAGGAGTGAGTAGCAGGTAGCAGATGTGGGGGCCCAAGCGGGCCAGGTCTTTCAGAGGATGACCCCAGGACTCAGGGTCAGCTGTGCAGGGCTCTTAGAGCAGAGGGCATTTGTAACATCCCAAGTAAATAAAGAAATAATACATTTTATTTTTAATTAATATTTTTTGAATTAAATATTAATTTTACCTTAAAGGGTTTTCTATGTTCAATGGCATACCCGATACACAACAACGTGTTTCTCTGAAATATTACGTTTCACAATAATAATATAATATTATTATTTTAAATGGTAGTTAACGCCTAGCCATTATATTGGAGTAAATGAACATAACTAAATATAATATTATTATAAATGTTTTTTAAATGTTTTTACATTTATTCAATAAAATATAGAGGCTTAAAATGCGAATGAATCTAATTTTAAGCCTAATTTACATTAAAGGTTGATTTACCGCCTTTTAATGGTGAACCCTATTTAAATCTAGTTTTGGTCACTTATATATGTTCTATTTGACCAAATAAAATTCTTCTTTAGAATCGGGATATCAAAATTTACTTTGGGTAAATTTTTGGTATTTTTCTGATAAAATTCAATTTTTAATGAAATGTAAAAAATGCTGTATTTTAATTCAAAACTGCCTTTTAATATAATTTATTTATATGGTTAGAATATCTATTTAATTGGTTTTAAAGTGTAATTAGAATATTGTTTTTGCAATTTAATACTATGTCGGTCATTTTAATTAATTTCACTTTGAAATTGGACATAAACAAGTGTCAATCTTTTGATAGATATTGTTTCTCAAAAACACGCTATTTGTTTTGACAACGAGAATTAATTTTAAATTAATTAATGCAAATTATATGTTTTGAATTTTTTAGAATATAGATCATTTTTGATTTCAGAATATCAAATATATCTTAGGTTGAATTTTTGGTATTTTTCTGAAAAACTTCAATTTTTGATGAATAGTGAAACCACTAAGTAGTAGTTAAAAAACTAACTTTTTCATTTAAATGAAATTTTACTGATTCTATGAATTGAATTTTGAAAATATGACATAAATGGTTTTTATTAGTAATTAAAATGTGGTTTAATAAGATGAAAATAGTTTTTGTTGAATAGTAACTTTTGACTTTTATTTACTGCGGTTAAAGGTAAATAGGGTAATTCAAGGTTAAAATAATATTATAATAATTCAAAATTATCTTAACACTTGTCCTAAACTTATTGGATGAGTCATGTCCGACCATGGGAATACTTGGGTCGATTTTGGGACCCCATGGAGCCACTTAAGAGTGATAATGACACTTTATTTTAAATAACTTAAAGTAAAGGCAAAAATGAAATAAACAAATATCTTTTAGTAAATTAATTTTTACATGGGGTTATATAAGTTATATTTTAGACTATAAATATTAATTGGAAAGATAAAATTATTTCCTAAATCATGGTATTTTTTTATAATTTTTAGACATCAAATAAATAAAATTATTTATGACACAAAGATGATACAATATTTATCTCATTAATAAATGATTTAAATAAATAAGATTATAAATATTAAAAAATATCCAAAACCTATCTAATTATTATTGGATGATTTTATTTAGACCATGAGTCATATTATCTTGGACTTTAATGATTTTGGACCTTTTGAAACTGAAGATAAGTTTATAATAAAATAATATATTCACACTTTCCTAAAGAGCCCCTCCTCTTCCTTATAAAAATCCCTCAATTATAACAAATTCCTCACACCTCTCAAGCCTTTTGGATCATCCAAAATCTGCCCAATTAAGCTCCCTAAATCCCTCTCTTCCACATAAAAGCCTTACCTTATTTATAAGGCACTTCAAGAAGTCCTTTTGGTTCAAACCAAAGGGAGTTACCCAAATTAAAGGTAACAGTTTCTCTTAAATTCATTTCTTTTATTTTACTTCTACAACCCCCTAAAATATTTTTATTACTTTATTTTATAACAAAAATAGTATCCTCAATATACTAGGATGTTTTTATGATAAGGATTCTAACTACATTTACACACACCTCTATCTAATGGGTAAAGAACATAATGTTTCTGTGGATGGAAAACTAACGCCTCACGAAACGATGATTGTTCAATTATCTCCTACTGCCTCTCATGGTGGCCATTATGATGGAAATGTATTTATATATGAAATATATTATGTTTATGTTTTCTTTATGATTCTTTATTTTTCATTTATAGCATGTATTTATGGTTTCCATTATGGGTAAATGCGATAATTTCATTTGAGGAAGTGCAGACTACCACCCCCTCAAAGTGATATGAATCATTAATGACATATGTGGGATGCATAAAAGATAGAGTTAATGATATTATATATGATATTATATTGGAATTATAATATACCTATGTATCATTATGTTTTAATTTCATTAAAATAAGAAATAGAAATGAAAGTAGCGTTCATGCGTACGTACGGCTTACCGTCTCCATGAACGGTGCATTTCATTTCTTATCTATAAATATTCTGAACTATTATAAATATAGGTATATACTAGATATATATGATATCTAAATCATGAATATCATTATGGATATAATGAAATTTTGACCATGTGAACAACTTGTTATTATAAGAAGTCCATTTTTGACTCAAGTACCAAATATTAACAAAATGACCATTATTAACTTAAATGATTACATAATGTTTATAACATGGTAATAAGTGATATAAAGGAATAATAAAATTGAAAAAGGTTCTTAAGAAATTATAAATTAACTTTAGTTTATTATTCAGGAGATTAAAGAACGAACGGGTCAAGTCAGACACGTGGTAAGGGACTTCGTCTCAATCTCCTTTCATTGAGGGATATTTTGTTTTAATACAAGATTTTCTTTTATATTATGTATAAAAACCTTTGACTTTTCATTTCATTCAAAGGGAATCTTTTTCTTCGAAGCATTTTACTAAACGACAAAAAAGAATGTTTATTTTAACGCACGCGGTGACAATGACCTTTCTGCCGTCGTGAGTATTATTTGATATTTAGCTTCCTTAACAAGCCGTAATGTTTTTAAAAGGAAAATAAATACCATATACTCTTTTAAATTTTTTGGTATTGAAAATGGTTTTGATAATGGATTTGTTATGTCAATATATTTAAATGATATATTGTGATTGAAATGTGGAAATGTTATCTTTCCTTTATGTTTGTTTTATGTGTTACAAATATGTTATGGTTCTTGGGAATTGTTACATATTTGGGTGGTTCTGTGATAAACCTAGGGCGGGTGAGCCCGAGATAGCTCTCCAATGCATTGGGTAATGTGATAGAGGTAAATGTGAATGTTTCTTCTAATAGATTTAGGGAATATAATATAATGGGTATTCCAAATATAACTCCCTACGTAGCTGTGATAGGTACAATGTAAGTATGATATGGATTCCACAAGTTACCTTTATGATTTATGTTTTCTATGTGTTATTCATAAATCTTATGTTTTCATGAGGTATGTCAAAGAGATTATGCTATGTATGTAATGATGAACTAATGTTTTCATTCTTTGTTTTATAACCCCTACTGAGCTTTTTAGGCTCATCCCAAGTTATGAAATGTTTTTCACAAGACTTAAAGAAGAATAGGGTCAAGGATGGGATCAAGGAAAAGTCATGCTGTCTAAAACTTGGAACTAGACATGAATTTTTTTTAAGAGTTTTATTTTTTGAAAGAAATGGAAACTGAGTAGAAGTGTCTACTTTGTAATTCTTGAGATGTAATGTAATAGTTATGGCCTAATTATCTAAAAATATATACCTGAAAAGATCCTTAATGTGAATTATTCATTTAATTCAAGATTATGTAATATTTTAAGGCCAGGTCCTTATAGTTGGTATCAGAGGTCAATTTAGAAAACTTTAGGAGTTAGGGTATTGTTAAATTAATATCCATAAATTAATTTATGGTATTATTGAAGTGATATAGCATTTACAGATTACCATGTTGCTTCGCCTAAGATATTTCTGTGTTCAGAATAATTTTCCATAGAGGAAACATGGAAGTTGTGCAATGAAGGCATACAGTGGGAAATGAACTTCCAAATTAGTATCCTAAGATGGTCAAAGTCAGAATTGAACAGTATGTTGCAGTGGTGGATCAGTTGATTCAGGTGATAAATGGTGGTTGTGTTTATTGATTATATTTTGGTTTATTCTAAAAGTAAAGAGGAGCATGAAAGTCATTTAAGGGTTGTCTTGAAAACCTTAAAAGAAAAGAAACTATTTGGGAAATTCAACAAGTGTGAGTTTTGGTTAAAATTTTTTTCTTTTCTTGGTCACATTGTTTCAAAAAATGGAATAACTGTTGATCCTACTAAAACAAAAGTTGTTGAAGAATGGCCAAGACCCACAAATATAACTGATATCCATAGTTTTCTTGGTTTTTCAGGTTATTACTGGAGGTTTGTTGATAATTTTTCATGGTTATCTAGTCCAATGACTAAGTTAACTCGAAAAGGTGTTAAGTTAGTTTGGAAAAAATAATGTGATGATTGTTTTCAGGAATTGAAAAGAAGATTGGTAAATGCTCTAGTTTTGGCACCACCTTCCAGAAATGGTGAGTTTATTATCTACAATGATGCTTCATTGAAAGGACTTGATTGTGTCCTTATGCAGAGTGATCTGGTAATTTATTATGCCTCACGTTAGTTGAAACCTCATGAGTTAAATTGCCCTACACATGATTTGGAATTAGCTGGTGTTGTTTTTGCTTTAAAAATTTGGAGTCATCATTTGTATGGAGTAAAATGTGAAATATATACTGACCGCAAAAGTTTAAAGTATATATTCACTCAGAAAGAATTGAACATGAGACAGAGGAGATGGTTGGAATTAATCAAGGATTATGATTTCATGAGCCTTTACCATCCTGGAAAAGCAAATAAAGTGGATGATGCTTTGAGTCAAAAAATTAATGCTTCATTAACCATTCTATGTTTGGAATGAGATCCTTTGGTTTTTGATTTGATGAAATTTGGAAAAGAAGTTGTTGGTGTAGGAAATTATTCTGTTTTGTTTCAGGTGTCAGTGAAATCATCTCTCTCATACAGAATTACGCAAGCGCAAAAGGAAGATAGTGAGTTGCAGAAAAAGGTAGAGTTGGTTCAGAATGGTAAGTTACCTGATTTTAACATTGATAACGATTGTTTTTTGAGGTTTTGGAAAATATTATGCGTTCCTTGTGATTCACAGTTGAAGAATGAGTTGTTATGTGAAGCTCATAGTTACCTGTTTTCAGTTCATACCGGTAGTACTAAGATGTATAGAGATCTTTGAGAGTATTACTGGTGGGATGGAATGAAAAGAGATATTTATGATTTTACTGTGAAGTGTTTGACTTGTCTGCAGGCTAAAGTAGAGCGGTAGTTACCGAAAGGGATGATTCAGTCTTTACTGGTACCAGAGTGGTAATGAGAAAATATATCCATGGACTTCATTGTGGGATTACCAAATACATCTCGAGGTAATAATGCAATCTGGGTTATTGTTGATCGATTGACTAAATCTGCTCATTTCCTTCCTATTTAATATAAATTGTCTCTAGATCAAATTTCTTGGTTTCATGTTAAAGAGATAGTCAGGTTGCATGGTGTTACCCTCTCCATTGTATCTGATCGTGATCCCTAGTTTACTTCTAACTTTTGGAAAGGCCTTCAGAAGTTGTTGGGTACTGAATTAAAATTTAGTACAACTTTTCATCCTCAATCAGATGGGAAGTCAGAATGAACAATTCAGACCTTAGAGGATATTCTACATGCTTGTTCACTGGATTACCAGGGAATTTGGGACCAACATATTTCTTTGGTTGAATTTTCTTATAATAATAACTTTCATTCCAGTATATAGATGGCTCCGTTTGAAGAATTATATGGAAAGAATTGTCTAACTCTAGATTTTTGGGATGAAGTAGGTGAAAGGAAGTTGATGGGACTAGAATTGGTAGAAGAGATGTTAGAAAAGGTTCAGTTGATTCAGAAGAACACGAGAATAGCTCAAAGTAGGCAGAAAAGTTATGTGGATAACCGGAGGAAGGATCTCACTTTTGAGGTAGGTGATAAGCTCTTTCTCAAAGTTTCTCCATGGAAAAGTCTAATGAATTTTGGTAAGAAGGTAAAGTTGATTCCAAGGTTAATTGGACCCTATAAAATCCTAGATAAAGTTGGATCAGTTGCATACAGAGTGGATTTACCTCCATGTTTATCCCAGGTACACAATGTTTTTCATGTTTCAATGTTGAGAAAGTATATGCCAGATCCATCTCATGTTTTGAGACCAGAGGTAGTTTAGTTGGAAGAATATCTCTCTTATGAGGAACAACCAGTCCAGATTCTTAACCATAGAGAGCAAGTGTAGAGGAATAAGGTAATTAACTAGGTAAAGGTTTTTTGGAAAAACCATATGGTTGAAGAGGCAATGTGAGAATCTCAAAATGCTATGAGGTATAAATACCCCCATTTATTTGATAAGTGAATAAAATTGTGAGGAAGAAATTTTCAAAAGGGGGGAGGGATGTAATATCCCAGGTAAATAAATAAATAATACATTTTCTTTTTAATTAATATTTTGTGAATTAAATATTTATTTTACCTTAAAGGGGTTTCTATTTTTGATGGCGTACCCGATACGCAACAATAGGTTTCTTTGAAATATTATGTTGCACAATAATAATATAATATTATTATTTTAAATGGTAGTTAACACCTAGCCATTGTATTGGTGGAAAAGAACATAACTAACTACAATATATTTATACATGTTTTTTAAATGTTTTTACAATTACCCAATAAAATATAGAGGCTTAAAATGTGAATGAATCTAATTTTAAGCATAATTTACATTAAAGGTTGATTTACCGCCTTTTGATGGTGAACCCAATTTAAATATAGTTTTGGTCACTTATATATGTTCAATTTTACCAAATAAAATTATTATTTAGAATAGGGACATCAAAATTTACTTTGATTAATTTTTTGGTATTTTTCTGATAAAATTCATTTTTAATGAAGAGTGAAAAATACTGTATTTTAATTCAAATCTGCTTTTTAATCTAATTTATTTGTATGGTTAGATTATATTTTTAATTGGTCTTAAAGTTTAATTAGATTATATTTTTACCATTTAATCCAATAGTGGTCATTGGAATTAATTTCACTTTGAAATTGGACATAAACAAGTTTCAATCTTTTGATATATATTGTTTCTTAAAAACACGCTATTTGTTTTGACAATGACAATTAATTTTAAATTAATTAATGAAACTTCTATGTTTTTAATTTTGTAAAATAGACATCATTTTTGAATTTGGAATATCAAATATATCTTAGGCTGAATTTTTGGTATTTTTCTGAAAAACAACAATTTTTGATGAATAGTGAAACCACTAAGTATTAGTTAAAAAACGGACTTTTTCATTTAAATGAAATTTTACCGCTTCTGTGAATTGAATTTCAAAAATCTGAAATACATGGTTGTTATTAGTAAGTAAAATTTGGTTCAATAAGATGAAAATAATTTTTTTGTGAATAGTAACTTTTGACTTTTGTTTACCAAAGTTAAAGGTAAATAGTGTAATTCAAGGTAAAAAGAATATTATAATAAAAAAAATTACCTTAACACTTGTACTAAACTTATTGGATGAGTCATTACCGACCATGGGTATCCTTGGGTCGATTTTGGGACCCCATGGAGTCACTTGGGAGTGATAATGACACTTTAGATTAATTAATTTAAAGTAAAGAAAAAAATGACAAAAAAAAATATCTTTTAGTAAATTAATTTTTATATGGGGTTATATAAGATATATTTTAGACTATAAATATTCATTGGAAATATAAAATGATTTCCTACATCATGGTATTTTTTTATAATTTTTAGACATCAAATAAATAAAATTATTTATGGCACAAAGATGATGCAATATTTACCTCATTAATAAATGATTTAAATAAATAAGATTATAAATATTAAAACAATATCCAAAACCTGTCCAATTATTATTGGATGATTTTATTTCTGCCATGAGTCATCTTATCTTAGACTTCAATGATTTTTGGACCTTTTGAAACCGAAGATAATTTTATAATAAAATAATATTTTCACACTTCCCTAATGAGCCCCTCCTCTCCCCTTATAAAAGACCTCACTTCTAACCAATTACTCACACCTCTAAAGCCTTTTGGATTGTACAAACTCTACCCAATTAATCTCCCTAAATCCCTATATTCCACATAGAATCCTTAACTTATGAATAAGGCACTTCAAGAAGGCCTTTTGGTTCAAACCAAAGGGAGTTACCCAAATTAAAGGTAATAGTTTCTCTTAAATTCATTTATTTTATTTTACTTCTCCAACCCCCTAAAATATTTTTATTCCTTTATTTTATAACAACAAAAGTATCCTCAATATACTAGGATGTTTTTATGAGAATTATTTTAACTACACTTACACACACCTCAATCTAATGGGTAAAGAACATAATGTTTCTGTGGATGGAAAACTAACACCTCATGAAACAATGATTGTTCAATTATCTCCTACCACCTCTCATGGTGGACATTATGATGGAACTGTATTTATATATGACATATATTATGTTTATTTTTTCTTTAATCTTCTGTATTTTCCATTTATATCATGCCTTTATGGTTTCCATTATGGGTAAACGTGATAATTTCATTTGAGGAAGTGCGGACTACTGCCCCCTCAAAGTGATATGACTCGTTAATGCCATATGTGGGACATGTAAAGGATGTATTTAATGACATTATATATGATATTATACTAGAATTATAATATACCTATGTATCATTATGTTTTAATTCAATTAAAATAAGAAATAGAAATGAAAGTAGTGTTCATGCGTACGTACGACTTACCGTCTCCATGAACGGTGCATTTCATTTCTTATCTCTAAATGTTATGTACTATTATAAATACATGTATATACTGGATATATATGATATATATGATATCTAAATCATTAATATTATTATGGATATAAGGAAATTTTGACCATGTGAACAACTTATAATTATAAGAAGTCCATTTTTGACTCAAGTACCAAATATCTACAAAATGACCGTTATTAACTTAAATGATTACATAATGTTTATAACATGTTTATAAGTTATATAAAAGGAATAATAAACTTGTAAAAGGTTCTTAATAAATTATAAATTAACTTTAGTTTATTATTCATGAGATTAAAGAATGAATGGGTCAAGTCAGACACGAGGTAAGGGACTTCGTCTCAATCTCCTTTCATTGAGGAATATTTTGTTTTAAAACACAATTTTCTTTTATATGCTGTATAAACACCTTTGAATTTTCATTTCATTAAAAGGGAATATATTTCTATGAAGCATTTTACTAAAATAAAAAAAGAATGTTTATTTTAACGTATGCGGTGACAACGACCTTTCCACCGCCGTGAGTATTATTTGATATTTGGATTCCTTAACAAGACGTAATGTTTTTAAAAGGAAAATAAATACCATATACTCTTTTATGTATTTTGGTATTGAAAATGGTTTTGATAATGGATTTTTTATGTCAATATATTTAAATGATATATTTTTATTAAAATGTGTAAATGTTATCTTTCTTTTATGTTTGTTTTATGTGTTACGAATATGTTATGGTTATTGGGCATTGTTACGTATATGGGTGGTTCCATGATAAACCTAGGGAGGGTGAGATTGAGATATCTCTCCAATGCATTGGGTAACATGATGAAGGTAAACGTGAATGTTTCTCCTAATAGATTTAGGGAATATATTATGATGGGTATTCCAAATGTAGCTCCCTATGTAGCTGTGATAGCTACAATGTAAGTATGATATGGATGCCACAAGTTAACTTTATGATTTATGTTTTCTATGTTTTATTCATAAATTTTATGATTTCATGAGGTATGTTAAAGATCTTATACTATGTATGTAATTATGAACTCATGTTTTCATTCTTTGTTTTATAACCCTTACTGAGCTTTTTATAATCATCCCAAATTTTTGAAATGTTTTTCATCGGACTTAAAGAAGAATAGAGTCAAGGATGGGATCAAGGAAAAGTCATCCTGTCTAAAACTTGGAACTAGAAGTGAATTTTTTTTCAAGAGTTTTTAATTTGTGAAAAAAATGGAAACTGAGTAGAAGTGTCTACTTTTTAATTCTTGAGATGTAATGTAATAGTTATGGCCTAAATCTATAAAACTATAAACCTAAAAAGATCCTCAATGTGAATTATTCATTTAATTCAAGATCATGTAATGTTTTAAGGCCGATTCCTTATAGCGTTAGTAGGGAGCCGGGCTTTGCTACACATGCGGTGGGAAGAGACATATGGCTCATGACTGCCTGACCTGCCCCAGAGATAATCAATATACAGTCGAGGGACTTCCAAGGTAGAGGAAAAGGTTTAAGTGAGGAGGTCCGTAGGGTGGTGGACATGGAAGGGGAGTAGGCAAAGTGGTAGGAGGTGGATGACAGTTCAAGGTGCCACCACCACCACCCACTGGCTGTCCACCACGGGCTCAAGGAGCTGGTAGACAGGGGTGAGGCCAGCATCAGGCGATGAAGTTCTATGACCACGACGCTCTAGAGATTATTAGAGGTACAATATGTGTCTTCTACACCTTAGTTATAGTTCTTATATACACAATTTCCACTCACTCTTTCCTTTCCACAGACCTCATTCAAGGCTCGGAAATTCCGATGGAGTCATTAGCCCAATCCTTACAATTAGAGAATCCTACAGGAGGAGATTCAATGATCACACACTGGTGTCAGTAGTGTGAGCTTACTATAGGAGGCGATAGCTTTAGATGGTATCTCCTAGTAGCAGCATCAAGGCCTTATGACGTAATATTGGGTATGGATTGGTTATCTACAGTCCATGCTCAAATCGACTGTTTTAGGTGCATAGTGCGGTGTGTCTGTAAGGATGAGACCATATTTTAATTCATCGGTGAGAAGGGAACCTTTTTAGTATAGGATGGAATTTATCAGAGGAGGGTATATCCAATCACTCACCAATTGTCTAGCATCACCCTCGGTGTAGTGGATGAGAGGAGTCTGAGATTTCCTGTAGTGGTGGACGAGTATGAGGATTTATTTCCTGAGGATGTTTCGGGACAAACTCCCCATAGGGAGGTAGACTTTTGCATCAACCTATACCCTTGGATGACACTGATATCCACACCGGCATATCAGATGGCTCCCATAGAGATTTGTGAATTGAGGGTACATTTGGAGGACATGTAGGATAAGGGATTTGTAAGGCTCATCATTTCACCATGGGTAGACCTAATGTTCATTTCCAAGAAGGCAGATGAGAGATTGAGGCTATGAGTGGACTTCCGACACCTAAACCAGGTGATCACGAAGAACAAGTATCCACTTTCAAGGATTGATAATCTCTACGACTAGTAGAAGGAAGCGAGGTGGTTCTCGAAGATAGACCTCATATCAGGTTATCATCAGCTTTAGGTACGAGATGAGGACGTACCGAAGACAACCTTCAGATGCCGTTACGACCACTACAAGTTCTTGGTGACACCCTTCGGTGTGACTAATGCCCCAGTAGTGTTCATGGGACTCATGAACATGATCTTCCAGCCTTACCTTGATCATTTCATGGTGGTCTTCATTGATGACATCTTGGTGTAATCGACATTGGAGGAGGAGCATGCTACACACCTACGGATTGTCCTGGATACACTCTGAGGGAACCAAAATTATGGTAATCTCTCGAAGTTCCAGTTCTAGATTTGAGAGGTCCACTTTCTAGGAAACTTCATCTCAGAGGCTGGAGTTATAGTGGATCCAGCAAAGATAGAGGCAATGCTTTCTTGGGAACCACCTAGAAGTGTGACTGAGGTGTGGAGTTTCTTGGGGTTTGATGGATACTACCAGAGGTTCATGCCTGAATTTTCTAGAGTAATAGTACCTTTATCAGCCTTGAAATGGAAGGTACAACCCATCATGTGGATGGAGAAGTGACATTAGAGTTTCTAGGAGCTGATGTGGGGACTGACCACTGCCCCCATCTTGAGATTACCAGAATAGGACATTGGGTATGTAGTTTTCTATGACGCATCATGGTCCAGACTAGGTTGTGTCCTAATGTAGGAGTGAGCAGTGATTTCTTATGGCTCATGACAGTTGAGGTAGAATGATTATAACTATATCACCCATGAACTGAAGTTAGTAGTAGTGGTCTTTTCCTTGAAGATGTGGTGGCACTACTTGATGGGGGAATGGTTTACCGTCTACTCTAACCACAAGAGTCTCAGGTATATATTCTCATAGAAGGACTTGAACTTGAGACAATGGTGATGGCTGGAGTTCCTGCAGGACTATGATTTTGAGATAGTATATACTCATGGAAAGGGTAATGCGGTGGAAGACACACTCAGTAGGAGGTCTGGATTACATATGCTGAGTGAGGTGATGATGCAACTAGCCACGATGCAAATATCCTTAGTGTATGGTGATGGAGCATCTTACCTTTATTCAATTACTATCACTCTCCCACTCTTACAGTGATTTAGGGTGTTATAGCTTGTGGATGTTGACTGTGAGGCCCAACATGCTCAGATATCCTCAGGATGGGCTCCTGATGGATTTTCAATAGGTGGGGATCACGTCATCCTTTTCAAGGGATGCACCATAGTATCAGTGTCGTTATGGGAGGAGGTGTTGAGGGAGTTCCATACATTCCCTCTAGCGGTACATCTTGGTGTGGAGAAGATATAACAGGACCTCTGACACTAGTACTAGTGTCTAGGAATGAATAAACCATTGGCATAGTTTTTTTCACGATGCCTCACTTGTCAATAAGTGAAGGCCGAGTATCAGGCCCCATTAGGCTTGGAACAACCACTTGAGTTACCAGAATGGAAGTGGGATGGTATCTCCTTGAACTTCTTGATAGGGTTACCACACACATCCAGGGGCCGAGATTCTATCTGGGTGATGTTTGTCCGACTCACCAAGTCGGCTCACTTCCTACCCATCCAGAAGCATGGATCAGTAGAGGGATTGTGATGCCTCTACTTCTAGGAGATAGTGCGGCTCCATGGGGTGCCTTAGATGATTGTCTTAGACCGTGATACTTGCTTTACATCCTAGTTATGGAAGGGGTTGCAGGAGGCGTTCGGGACTCAGTTGTACTTGAGCATAACTTTTCACCCTCAGATAGATGGTCAGATAGAGTAGACTATACAAACCTTGGAGAATATGCTTCGTGATTGTGTCCTTGATTTTGGTCATAGTTGGGAGGACCACCTACCATTGGTGGAGTTTTCATACAACAATAGCTATCACTCCACTATTAGCATGACACCATTTGAGGCTTTTTACGGGCAGCCAGGAAGATCACCTCTATGCTGGACATACCCAGGAGAGTCAGCACTTATGAGTCCAGAGTTGGTATGGGCTACCACTGAGAAGGTTTAGATCATCCAGGAGTGGATGAGGACTACACAGAGCAGACAAAAATCTTATGCTGACAGGAGACAAAGACCCTTGGAGTTTGATGAGGGAGACCGTGTTTTCTTTTGGGTCTCACCCTGATGAGGATTGCATAGATTTGGCCAGGGTGACAAGTTATCTCTGAGTTTTATCGAACCTTTATAGATCCTCAGCAAAGTTGGTGAGGTAGCATACCACTTAGCTTTACCCCCACAAATGCAATGGGTGAACGATGTTTTTCATGTGTCGTAGTTGAGGAGGTACATGCATGATCCATTGCACGTAATTTACTGGGGAGAACTAGACATTGATGATGGAGTGGCGTTTGCAGAGTTCTCAGTGGATATAGAGGATCGACAAGAGTAGATCCTCCATGGATAGTCGATTCCTCTAGTGCGCATTTGTTTGCAGCACGAGAATCTGTAGGAGATTACATTGGAGCGGGAGGCTCAGATTAATGCTCAGTACCCCCATTTTTTTATTAGCCATTGTTTTGGATTTTAGGAACGTAAATCCATAATGTGGGGAAAATGTAATGTCACTAAATTTCCATGTATTTTTTTAAAATTATATTGGATTATTTCGAGACCACATGCTTTGACAACACATGATTCTAAGGCCTGGTGAGCCCGAAAAAGAATTTTCAACCCTTTTAAGTTCACTTAAGTAAACGTGTGAGTGTGTTTTTCTAAATTTTGAACTGGTGCTCAGATAAAAAATCTAAGGGCACCGTTGAACTCGAAACACCAGGATTTTCCTATAAAGGACTCAACTTAGACTGGAAAGGGTTAGATGGAAAATTTATTTTTGGAATTTTCATAAAATAATAAAATAACTTAAAAAAAGTTATTTTATTTTCTTTTTCACCGTTGAGCAGCGGACGATGGCACTAAAGTACGATGATGAGATGCATTAATGAGAGACTATTAATGGATCATTTTTGTCCAGTGTAACAATGGTTTAATTGGAACATAACAGCTATGCTATTTCATAAATGAAACAACATAATGATGAAATTTCACAGTGTAATAGAAACGTTGTGACGTGTTTCATTTTTATTAAGCTAACTCATTGGAAAGTGGAGAATTAAACCATGTAAATTCAATGATGAACCTACGGTGAAGTTCCTCCCCTATGAAGAATGAAGAATGTTAATTTCAAGTAGGGGTTTGTTTTGATTCATGTTTTTCCCATTCTTGTTCTAAATGATGAACGCAGATTAACCCACAAATAGGTTGATCTGCGGATCATACGTTCTTGCAAGCAGGTGATATTTCTGGGTTTTATATTTAGGATCAAACATTTTTTGATAGAATATCATCCCAGGCCTCCCCAGTTTTAAACTTTTAACATAGAGGGTGCAGGCTGACACAAACAATTCCTGAGTCTCTCCATATGTGCGTTCTTTGTATTTTTTTTAAGATGGTGGAAAGGAGAATCCAAGGCCATCTTAGTGAAGAGGGAGTTTCTTAGAGGCTTTAGGAACAAGCGATATGAATAACAGACCACCAGAGCGCGTTCGGTGGTCCACCGAAGATCCTGTTGGCGGTTGTCCCACACGGAGGAGGCAGTGGCCTCTGGCCGCGCCACATCAGGAGTGGCTGTCGACTTCCAATACGGTTACTGGAGGTGGATGGATGCGTCTGATCAGCCACGTCTGAGGCCCCGAGATGCGACATAGTGCTGTGTCGCATGCGGCAGGCCATGGTAAACTGACTGTAGTGGAGGAACTGGCCTCACAGACAACCCGCGGGGCAGGTGGTGCCAGACGTGACTTCCAGCCGCGTCCCAACTGGGTCGAGCAGAACCAGTCCGCCTTTGGCGGACTGGGCTGGCCAAAGGGCCAGAACCATGCCCAACAGGCCAGAATTTCCCCTTTGGGCTAGCCTAGATGTGACCGGGTTTCCAGGAGACCCAGCGGGCTAGACCCTCAGCCAAACCAGGGCGGGTCCAATGAGGCCCAATGGGCCTGACCCAATGGAGAGGCTAAACCGAACCAATCCAGAGTTGAACTGGGTCAGGTTGGGTCAATCAAATCAAAGCGGGGAATGTGGGGCCCCTAGGCTGGGTTGGTCAAGTCATTTTGACTGGGTCAGACTGGGCCTCGACGCAACGAGCCCCTATTTACTAAAATTCCATTATCATGCAAACCGGGCATCCAGTTGACAAGCCATTTTTGGAATTGGAACCGTTGTGACAAGGAAGATATTTTGGAATACCCTATGGAGTTTTTCATTGAAGTTGGAATTCAACGAATGTCTTGGGGAGTAGTTCTCTCGAGATTAAGCATGCTAAATGTGGAAACCTTGTGGTTGGATGAGACTTAGAGACTACTGTCGAGTGACCTTATGTAGATCAGATACTATGGCCTAGTGGGAAGTAGCTTCTGTGTGACCTGGAAGGCCCATGGTGGGGGGTGGCTTCTGTGTGACCTGACAGACCCACGATACTTGACAGGAGGAGTACCTTAGTATGACCATAGTAGGGAAGCGACTTCTCCATGACCTGACTTTCCCACAGTGGGGAGAGGCTTTTGTGTGACCCAAAATAACCACGATACTCATCAGGGATGAGTACCACATCAGTCTTAGGTTAGTGAGAATCATATTCTGTGTGACTTGGAAATCCCACTATACTCATTGAGGAGGAGTTCTTTAGAAACTTAGGTGTTAGACAATGTGACTAATAGTTCTACTATCCTACTCTAGAAGATACCTAGTGTGAGCTATCTTACTTCATGCTTATGCTTCATGATTTATTTTGAGGATTTATTTGTGGTATTTCCTTTGTGTTTCAGGGCCCCCTACTGAGTATTATATTACTCACCCCTGCACATGCTTCACCCGCATGTGTTTTGTCTGGTGCAGATGATCGATGCTTCGACAGAGGACTTGGTGGCCTAGGACCAAGAAAGTCCCAGTGAGATCAAGAAGACATGGCATACTACTACAAATTCCAGTAACTAAACTACTCTTTCCATTAGGTGGGGTTTTTAGAGGACGACTATCCAATGTTCTTTTGTACTTTACTGTTTTCTAGTTAGTCTTTTGTTGGGTTTGTATTATGTCCCATTAGACTTTCAGTTGTACTTGTACTCAGTGGTTGTTTAGTGGAATTCTTGTTTACTTTCCTAGATTTGGGATGTGGTTGTGTGTGCGTGCGTACAGGTAATCAGGAAAATTCCTCCCACTTCTAGGTTGATGCCTTCGGTGCTATTCGTCGACCCCTGAACTTTGGGAGGTGGGCTTGGGGTATGTCACAGCACAGACCCCGGGGGTCGGGTCGTGACAAACATCTAGGAGCACTCCACCACTACCATCATCTTCTATGGATCCTAGTTATTCTATTGTACCTAAGACTACTAGTGATCCAGCTGTTTCCCCAGATATCATTGGTATCCCACCACCTGATTCACCTATATTAATGGATTAGTTGTTCACCCCTCCATCTAAGGGATATTAGAGAGTTATCATTACTATTTTGTATGTCATTGTTTTAAAAAAAAATATATATTTTATTAATTTGTTATTGCATTTATAAAAAATATAAAGAAAACCATATAAGTGTTATAAATATAAACACGATAGATGTATGGGAACTAAGGGAATTCAAAATTATCATTCAATTTGATAAGTTTGGTGTGCCTACCGGTGATGCTACTAGAATATATGGGTAGATTCTTGGGAAAATTTCTTGTGAGATGATGAGCTTTCCCATTAATTATAAATATTAGATTCATATTCCTACAACTTGTAAAAATGATATCTTTGATACTCAAATAAAGTTAATATTAATTTAATATTCATCGATAAATAATTTAAAATGCATGAGAAAAATTTTGTAATATACTTATAAATTGTTATGATTTTTATTTATAGATGTTTTTTCATTTTGATGTCCCTAGATCCACTTCACACCTATGAAATTTGACAAATTTGGTCAAGAAATAGAGAGATTTAAAATGGAGATTACAGAATAAGTTTAATGACACTTCTTGAGATCACGATAGATGTATGAGAAAGTGCCTAAAGGCATTTCTCATGATAAATGGAATCTATTTGTCGATATCAATAAAGATGCATATCATGAGGTAATTATATATTTTATAGTATCTTAATAATACAAACACAATAAAATTATAATTTTTATTAGTGTTTCTATTTTTTGTAGGAATTATCTAAAAAAAATATGAATCATGAGAAGTAATTGATTCCTCACACCGTTGAGTCTAGAAGTGTTTCCAGAAAAATAAAAATTTTGGTCTGTATTTTATCCATTATTATTTATATAATTTTATTATAAGTCAAGGCTTTTTCTAACATGTTTATATTTTTTTGTAAATTCTAATGAATTATGTCACTTTCTTATCCGAACAGAGATATGGTTTAAAGTGTATATAAAACCCTACTACATTTTTGTAAATGACCCTACCAAAGATGTTGGAGAAAGTACTTTTCATTAACATTTCATATTAATTCATTGAAATAAAAACAAAATAATGAAAAATATATTATAACAACTAAAAAGGCTTAAACCTAATTAAATGGGTCCATCTATATGGGTGAAATGATGCCAATTCAGTTTTCTTTGATACATCTATCCAACCCCAATTAATTGGGTTTAAGGCCTATTTTTTATTATAATATATTTTTCATTATTAGGTTTTTATATTAATGAAATAACAATAAATAGTAATGAAAAATTTATTAACTAGATTACTATTGGAGATGGAGGCTATACCCACACCCCTATCCCAACCGTTCGACCTAACCATTGGGACAACTTATCTATGCTCATAGTTTTTTAAAACTATTGGCATAGGTCTTCTGTAAAATCGTTGTGTGACCGCCCCTCCCCTCCTCCCATATTCTAAATACTAACAGTACTCCCATCCAGATCTAATCCTAAACTCGCAACGGCATGTTCCCCTCCTGTCCTCCCATCCATATCTCTTCTCGATCCCTAGAAGTAGCGATGTTTGATTATCTTCTCAACTGGCCAATCGGTGTTCAAATATATTTCCAACTGACCAAGCGATGATCTATCTTCTAGATTTCATTTCATTATTCTTCAATATTAAATCAGTGGGCTCAAAATCATTGAGGTATTCTATCAACCAACCATTTTATTTTTATTTTGGGTTTAAAACACCATCGTATATTCTTATTTTTTTGGGAATTTAATTTATTTTGATCATGTGGTTTGATTTAGGGTTTCTTATATTAATTTCATGTTTTTTTGGTTAGTTTAGAACATTTTGGTTCAGTTTGGTTTCATTTTATTAAATTTTGGATTGGTTCATTATTATTTGTTATGCTTCATTTTGGTTCTAGTTAGTTTAATCCAATCACTATGTTTCTATTTTAAATTTATACAGCTACAACATTATTAGGTATGGAACGTCCCCTTGAAGCATGAAATCATAAAAAAATACTACAAAAATGTTTAATTTTTTACTAGTTATAAATGGATTATGATTCATCGTTCATATTTATTAGTATTTGATATATTCAACCTGACATTTCATCTCAAGTAATTGATTTTATTAACTTATAACAAGGATTTTCTAAATAGGAATCTTTAATAAATTTTATATTTTTAACTAATATAATCATTCTTATTAATTATTAAAGACTTTAATGATTTTATATGAAATTATTATGTTGATATAAAATGTGTTTTTGGGATTTATGATTTTTTATATTCAATAATTATTTAATTTTTTTTATTTTCTATGATTTTTAGTGATTTTGAAGAAAAATGATTATTTTTTTGAAAAAAATGATATTGAGAAAATACGATCATAGAGGGTGGAAACTTTTACCTATGGATTAATATGGTATGAATTTTATATATTTGGTATGGTTGTGTGTATGTAGAAAATAAGTTATTCATGTAGCTTATTTTCTAACATATATAAAGTAAAAATTTAAAAAGAAGACACATAGAGTATTTTGTAGGTCATTTAACTATAAAATGTATTTTTATACCAATATTTTTTAGTGAAACATTGATAAGATTGAATAACATGTGTAATTGAAAATATGTTTTAATTTTTTTTAAAAAACCTAAACTAAATTGATAGGTAAAAATAGTGCAATGGACAAGTGCGAGTGATGAAAATAGATGACAACTATGAAAATAACACAACGAAACAGTTTGGAGAAAACAAGAGAGATTTATTAATGCTAATAATGAACAATTAATTAGTTGGGGGAGAGAATATTTATATAGACCATTGAAAAATATTTCATTTAATGCAACAATATTTATCATGGTAGTGCAATGGTGAATATTTGTAGGTGATGTCACCTTATAGGCATGCACTAACCCAAACCAAATAAAAAAAACCATATGCACTTCAACAATCTTAAATGAAACCCTAATAAGCATGCACCAACCCAAAGGGTGTCTGTTTTTTGGTTGTTCCATTATTTTAGAGTTCTTTGTTCCAAGAAGTTATTGAAGTATTTCTTAAAAACAATGTTGGAAAAGGAAGCATGAATTTTGTGTGAGTTAGAGAAAATATTTCCTCCAACATTTTTCACATGCATGCTACATCAAACTTTCCATCTTTCAACCAAAATACTTCTCATAGGACCTATAATTTTTCATTGGATGTATCCAACTAAAAGAAATATGTACACATTGAAGTATTATGTCTGGAACATGAATCATCCCAAAGGTTCTATCATGAAAGGCTAGTTGTCTGAAGAATGTATGGATTTCTATTCAATGTTTTTTCCTGATCTTACTATGAGATAGAACAAGACAGTGAGAACTGAAGAAGAACTATATAAGTAAATTGAACCCATTTTTATATAAATTCCCCAAATAGGAGGAATTCCCAAATCATATACATTGAGCACATTAATCCTTAAAGAGAGGGAGATGGAACACTATAAATTTTTGTTTAACTATGATTTGTTCGATGAATACATCAAATAAGTAAATTGAACATGTATATCTTATCTCATCTCATGTAATTTCATATATCTATTAAAATATTTCTATTTTTTCAACAAGGAACATAAAAAAAATGATAAATAGAAATCATCATTCCTTATATTTGAGAAGGATATATACTTTTTATAACAAAGAGTTTTTTACTTGGTTGAAATTGAAGGTTGAAATATTACTGTAATAAATTAATAAAATCAATATTTAATTAAGCTTAATATTCATTTATATTTTAGGTATTGATTTTTCCTACCGAATCTGTCTATGAGGAAACAAAAGATTTGGATTTTAGTCAAAATTATGTGGTTCTTGATTGAAAATCAATTGTGATCAATGAGTACATATTTATTATCATTGAATGAGAAATGAACATGAGAACACAACATGATGATGTTATGGTAATTTCCATAATATACTGTTATGCCAGTGCATCAGATAGTACATCTTGATTTGAAAATGTATCTTATTATATATTCTTTTAGAAAATACTAATATTGGATTATTACTCTCATGTTTGAGTCACTATGATGAAATGAAAGTGGTTTGGTTCGATGATGATTCATGGTAAATTTATTGATGATTGTAGATTTTGAGTTATTAACATGGATCATACTCTTGATACTGATAAACCATATGTATTGGAATCAATGGAGAAACAAGTTTTTTATGTGAAAGTTCATCTTCAACCTGAATTTGGTTTCATCATTGAAGTAATCCCAAGACATATTTTTGATGATGATGATGATGGAACTGACACCATCCCTACTACCATTGACACCGATCCATTTATTACTTATAATGACTCCAATTTTTCAATTGTCAGAGTTGATTGTAAACCTGAATTTGTGGTGGGAAATATATAGAATCATCCATATGTGTTCTTAATTCTTTTGGTTTAGCTTGACTTGGGTTGTTGAGGTTGGTGCTATTCAAATTGAATTACTTTTTATTACAAATATTTTTATCTAACTTGACCTTCATGTGAATTTTAAAAATTTACTGGTTATAGTTTTCTTTGATTTTCATTTTATAATATTGAATTGAATAGTATTAAAACCTACCAAACCATGGAAATCTGAAACAATTAAATTGGAACAAAAAACACAATGTATTGAATTAGACATATTAAACCAATTGACATGAAAATAAAAACCAATTAAAATAATAACATAAAAATGAAAAACATAAGCTAACCCAAAATATGAACCAAATGACCTAAGACAAATAAAAATGGACAAATGACCCAATCAATTGACCAGAATGAACCAAATGAACTAAGAAAAATTTTATTGGATCAAATTGAAAATAGAATAAAACTGTATCATACCCATGCTGAACATGCTCATTTGAACGTATTAATTTTTCTATGACATGTATTGTGTTTTGATATTATCCTACTAAATATAAAATGTTTTTTTATATCAATACATATCTTGTATTTGGTTTAAAAACTAGTATTCCTTAACTAAGTCATATATCATATTATATATTATTTGGGTTACACATTAGTTATGGATTTCTAATTAATTTCATATTTTTTTCAAATGCAAGAAATTAAAAACATTTAGGAGATATGAAGAAAAAGGATGATATACAAAAATAACCGAATTAGTGAGATGGGTGTCCCTCCTTTAGTGCCCATTGTGAGTATTTTATTTAATATATATATATATATCAATATCATAAAATTTCATGTTACTAATTTTGTTTTTAAATTTTAATCAGGATCCACCACTTAGGTGATAGTCATTCTCCAACTAGCTTAGTGGTTCCAGTGATCAGGCTAGTGATATGAGGGGTGGTGGTACTAGAGCTAGGCACTCCAATGGGTGTACACAATCACACCCCATCCCTCATCCTAACATACCGTCTATTGAACCTTCTGATCCCAAAGTGTTATTAGAGAAAATTGGGATATTTAGGTCGCCCATGTTTTCACCAAAATTTTTATTTAATCTTCCTCACATATCTTTCCCTTATCTGATTATGATTCCTAATGCTCCTCCATATTATTCATTTTCACAACCATCTATGCTATTATCTTTTACTTCTACTTTATTTTAATCGATCTTTTACATTCCTTATTTTTGAATTCTTCTACAATGCATTCTGAGGACGCAGAGCATACATTGGGACCCAATTCATATATACTAGTTGAAATTCTTTCAAAGCCTAGGGATCTAGTGGCAGGAACTGATCATATTGCCTTAGGTATATTCATAGATTCCTGGTAATTTTTTTACCTTAATTTATTTTCATTATAAGATGTATTGATATAATATTTTTTTGTTAATAGTTGGATCTTATGATAAGCAGCATGGGCACAAACACATGAGTGTGGTGTGGAAACACCGTACATAGCTAATGGTGGAGTACAATGAGGACAACCAAATGATTATAAAAATATTATGGGAATGTTGGAGTTTTATGGCGACACACTTGCCACATAATCAGACAACTCTCCTAGAAACACCTACCAAATGAAGTAAAGGAGAATACTTGGGTGTAGATATGGGAAAAAAATTCATTGGATTTAATGTTATATTATTATTGTATTTATATGAATTAATATTTTTGTTCCAACTTCGTTTTAATTTTCTCGATGGTGAGGCTACGAGGATAGCATGACTCGTGGAATTAAGTGAGATGTGGATATCGTACAAGCATGAGTTGTATAGTGGCTAGCATGCTAGAGTTAATATGGATTTTGAGGCCACACCTATCATGAATGACATTTAGGTAGAATATTATTGGGAAATGACTACTATTTGAGAAATTACCAAATTCAAGGTATTAATAAAATTTGAGGGTTTGTAATGAAAATTATAACGATTTTCAATAATACTTTATTTTATTTTATTGAAAATTACTTTTTAGGACGCGTTTGGAAGAAATAAAAAAATAAGGATGCTATAAAATACCTCCACACTTCAGGGCAGACTACGATGCCAGACCATGAGAGGAATCAGGTATGAAAATTCAATAGGTCACTTCAATCTCTCCCTTAGTAATCATATTTTTTATAATCCAAAAATTGATGGTAAATTTATTATTTTATATCTTCATCAATTTTCTTTAAGGAAATTTAAGATTAATATGCAATAATAAAGTTCTAGTTACTCTGTCATCTTCTTACCCCCCTTAAGGGATGAATTCCATTAATATTAATCAACTATAGTCTTCTTTAGAAATGAACTAAAATAATCATTTGATATAAATTGAAATTTTTAAAGGATACATCATGATATCAATCAAAACATTCCATGATGGGAGACACTCCATGTTTTAATACATTCACAACAACCCCCTAGTTTTATTATTGTATCAATAACCTTAAATTATATGTATAGAAACACAAAACAATATATATGGGAATAAAATGGATTTTCATTTTCTTCTTAATCAGAAAAATATAGTTGGGATTTATTTCTCAGCCCAAAAACCATTTTCATTTTATCCCCAATAGCGTGATAACTCTTCATGCTAGTCACTATTTTTAAATTTTAAGACATGAGAATTATAGGGTAGCATGGACTTCCTATTCATCACCATTTTCTCATGTAGAATTTACATTTTGACATTGCATAGAAAGACACATTCAGTATTTTGATCTTTCTCTATTTTACTACCCTTTTCCTGTTGGGATAGATTTATGATCATGCATTCCATATGAACATGCTATGTTAATCACATCCACCACTGATGTTTTGGTGGGTTACTCTTCATTTTTATTTACCTATTTATTTTTCAATTGAATTTATAGCTTGTAATAGAAAATATTTTTTCTCAGTAGCATGGGAAAATTGTGCCTATGCCACATCCATGATTCTCATTTTGACTTCAAGTTCAAGATACTACATATTCAATGTATTTTTCAGAACATCACTTTATCATACTCATTTATCCTATTCAATTTTTATCATTTCAATTTTTTATTCATGAAACTTACATAATTATTATAGATAATTTTCAAGTCCCTTTATCCACTTTTCTTTGATTTCAAAATAAGAAACATCGACATTCATGGTGTTTTTTTGTATTTATTCAAATGCATGGAACTATTTATCACGTATCTCCCTTAAAATTTCACTCTCAATAACTTTTTTTTGTAATTATGTATTACCTAGGGTGAGACTTTATATAAAAATAAATGTATTCTATTATTTTTAGTCTACCCGTTGGGTGAGATATTTTCACTTTTAAATTTTCTATTAATGATTTTTCTCTTGCATCACTTGAAGGAGGTGTAAGATAAAGCCATTGAATGTGATTTTTTGTCACTATAATTCATCTACCATATGTTTTTTATTTTTAGATTCATTTATAATTAATATAAATTTTCTTTTATTTATGAAATTAATTGTTAATAACTTATTTTAAATTATGATTTTCTATATTCAATGTCATTTTAGAGGGCGGTTTTGAATATTGAATGACATGTGCCTTGAGAAAAATTGTTTTTCTCGAGCAGAAAGAAAAAAGATGGAAATATGGAAAATGAACTGAAAAAATAATAGATTTTAAGTTTTATATTATTTATTTAAAATTTTAATATCTATTTTGTAAATTAATAGTTAATTTATATTTGTAAAAGTGTGCTTTGGAGGCCCTTGATGACCAGAGAGATGACAACTTTGGGCTAAATGATCACTTACATCAGGTTTTGGGAGATGATAACCATGGTAGAATATGTTGTTGACCAAGGAAGATTATTATTTTGACAAGGTATTGGCCCACTTAAGGTGCCAGTTCTGGTAGCACCAAGTTTGAAAAAGCTAATTCATGATCAATACAGGTCGAGGCCAAGGTAGAAAGAACAAATGAAATCAAAGGGAGAATGGATGAAATCAAAGGGAGAATGATTAATTTATAAAAATTATGGAAGTTTTATGTCCATCACTTATACAAGACACCGTTGTGGATTTTGATGCATATATGTCAACGATGCATAAGTTATATAGAGCATCGGGCATTAGTGGTGGTCGGGATGATGATGTTCCTAGCGATGGTGATGGTGAGGATGACGACGAGGAAGAGGGTAAGGATGATAGCTTGGAAGGGGGTGAAGAAGATAGAGAGGATGAGGATAAGACCAAGGATGATGCTGAGGATGAGGATGAGGATGGTGGTGATGATAGTGATGGTGATGAGGGATAGATTGATCCTTTACATTTTGATTGATATTTATGACATTTGATGTTTGATGATTTGTTTTGAATGAATATATGGGATGTTTTTTATGTCTGTTATCATTGGTTAAATGAATCAATTGATTTCATGTGTTATCATTATTTATGTATTGCATTTTGGATCTTTGAGGATGTTATGTTGGTTGCATTATAGGTTCTTTTTGTTTGGAGGTTCTATTTTCATTGTTTGCAGGTTCTGCTTTTTGAGGATGTTCTGTTGGTTGCATTGCAAGTACTATTTGTTTGGAGGTTCATTTTTCATTGGGTTATGCCTCGTTGATTTAATTTTGGTTTCATTGTAGGTTCTATTTCCTATGTTGTCAATTGATTGTAGGTTCGTTGGACAGGGTGGGGATGTTGCTGTTTTGGGAATTTGGGGGGGGGGGGTCTATACCAACGGTTTATAGTGAACCGTTGGTATATAGGTATCCCAACAGTTTTGAACCGTTGGTATAGAAATATACCAATGGTTTGAACCATTGGGAAAACTCTTTACTAATGGTTCACAATGAACCATTGGTTAAAATAAAATTCAGATTACCCTATACCAATGGTTCACTAAGAACCGTTGGTACAGGATTTTCCCAACAGCCTTCGAACCAATATTTTGGAGAACCATTGGTATATCCTCTACAAATGGTTTTGAACCATTGGTATAACCTTATATTCTAGTAGTGGATAATATTATGAAGTTCAGATATTTTAAAAAATCATTGTTAATATTTTTTTATTTACAAGATAAAATTCAAGAAGTCTGGGATGCGAACCCTTCACAGTCATCATCAGTTTCCTAGAATGATGAAGTTGGAATTGTTTTAGGGAAGGAGCATATGAGATGTGTATGGGGGATTGTTTTTGGCTCTACTCCATCAATTGTCTTTGGTAGGTAGGCATCATTCATTACTGCTACACCCGGTGGGGGTTTGAGTAGTGCTGTTGATTAGGAATCACAAAGGAAAATTATAAGATTGAAATAAAAAGTACAAGAACAAGAATCTTATAGGCAAACACAAGATCAATGGTGGTCGATAATGAAAAATTCTTTAGTTTTTGTATTTCAATGGGTGACCGACAAGATCGCTGATGAAATTTACATCCTTATAGCTCATCCCACTAAGGTAAATTCTAAACTCCATAGATAATTCAAACATTTGCAAAGAACACATACAACATCCATTAATAAAACTAAAATGAAACTTTTATATAGAAAACACACATTTCGAGTCATACCGATCACATATTGTGATGGATTGACATGTGATTAATTTCTATATGTCAAAAATGAATTATAGATCATTATCTATAAGTTTAAAAACAATCTGAGTTTGTTTACTCGGTTTTGACTTGGTAAAAAATTCTTAAAGGTATAAAACCCTTTAAAAACATGTGTTAGGGGTTCAAAACCAAACAAATGACAATGGATTTCCCTAAAAGTAGAGGAAAATGAATGTAGATTAAATTTTGAAATGTAGAAACTGACGGCACATCATTCCAAATTATGGTTTTCTCAAGATGACCTTAACACATTTTTAGTGTTTTAAAACACTAAAACATGCATGGAATGGTAAAAACCATAGAAAACAACCTCATATTGATGTGGAATCATGGGAAAACCGCTTCTAAGTTATTTTTGATGTGTATGCATAGACAACATGTCAATTTGATGTGTGGTTTCACTATGAAAAAATGGACATTTGTGATGGGTTGACGGGCCCATTGTCCCATCCCAGAAGGTTTGGCGTGAAATGCACGCCAAACCACAGGAAGGGCATTTGCGACAGGTTCCTTATTCCCGTCGCAAATGCCTGGTGGTGGTTTTTAATATTTGCGACGGAATACTTCTCCCGTCCCAAATAGTATGTCAACAGGTACCCATTTGTGACGGGTCCAGTCGCAAATTCCATTATTTGCAACGGGATTACCGTCGCAAATAAGCTCGTCGCAAATAATCTGACCTATATATATGCCCGACAAGTTTTTCCTCTCATTCTACATCTTTCTCCACTTGTCTCTCTATCTCTTCTGAAAAAATTTCTTCTAATTTTTTTCATAGTTTAAACTTTTAAATTGGAGCATCATCCGTGGCTTTTATACTCTGAAAGCTTCAGTTTGAAGGTATTTATCTATTTTTTTATTGTTTAGTTAATTTATTTTATTTTAAATTATAGATAATTTTTGTTAGTTAGATGCAATTAAATAAAATTAGAATTAGATATTTGTTTTTTCACTATTTATTTTTATGAATAATTATGTCTATGTGTTAATTATAAATAATTAGTAATAATTAGTAGTAAATTGTAATAATTAGTAATAAATTGCAATAATTAGTAATAAATTGGAATAATTAGTAATAAATTGTAATAATTAGTAATAAATTGAAATAATTAGTAATAATTATTAATAATTAGTAGTAATTCGTAATAATTAGTAATAAATTGTAATAATTAGTAATAAATTGTAATAATTAGTAATAAATAGTAATAATTTGCAATAATTAGTAATAATTAGAAATAATTTGTAATAATTTGTAATAATTAGTAATAAATTGTAATAATTAGTAATAATTAGTAATAAATTGAAAAAATTAGTAATAATTAGAAATAATTAGTAATAATTGGAAATAATTTTTAATAATTAGAAATAATTAGTAATAATTAGAAATAATTAGAAATAATTAGAAATAATTATAAATAATTGGAAATAATTTGTAATAATTATAAATAATTAGTAATAATTTGTAATAACTAGTAATAATTTTTAATAATTAGAAATAATTAGAAATAATTTGTAAGAGTTTGTAATAATTAGCAATAAACTGTAATAATTGGTACTAAACTGTAATAATTAGTAATAAATTGTAATATTTTTTAGTAAATTATAATAATTTGTAATAATTTGTAATAATTTGTAATAATTTGTAATAATTTATAATAATTTATAATAATGTGTAATAATTTGTAATAATTTGGATTAATTAGTATTAATTAGTAATAATTAGCAATAATGAGTAATAATTTGTAGTAATTAGTAATAAATGGTAGTAATTAGTAATAAATGGTAATAATTAGTAAAAAATTGTAAAAATTATAATAATTAGTAATAAATTGTAATAATAAGTAATAATTTGTAATAATTAGTAATAATTAGTAATAATTACTAATAATTTGTAATAATTAGTAATAATTATAAATAATTAGTAATAATTAGAAATAATTATAAATAATTAGAAATAATCTGAAATAATTAGTAATAATATGAAATAATTAGTAATAATTAGTAATAATTAATAATAATTAGTAATAATTAGTAATAATTTGTAATAGTTAGTAATAATTTGTTATAATTAGAAATAATTAGTAATAATTAGAAATATTTAGTAATATTTAGTAATAATTATCAATAATAAGTAATATATATCAATAATTAGGATTAATTAGTAATAATTATGATTATTTTGAAATAATTTGGATTAATTAGAAATAATTAGGATAAATTGGAAATAATTATCAATAATTAGAAATAAATTGTAATAATTAGTAATAATCAGCAATAATTAGTAATAATTAAGATTAATTAATAATAATTAGGATTAATTAGTAATAATTAGGATTAATTAGTAATAATAAATAATAATTAGGATTAATTAGAAATAATTTGGATTAATTTGTAATAATTAGGAATAATTTGTAATAATTAGGATTAATTTATAATACTTAGGATTAATTAGGATTAATTAGAACTAATTATAGTTAATTAGTTATAATTAGTAATAATTAGTAACAATTAGTAACAATTAGTAACAATTAGGATAAATTAGTAACAATTAGTAAGAATTAGTAACAATTAGAATTAATTAGAAATAATTAGGATTAATTAGTAATAAATGGGAATAAATTTGAGTACATTGATAAACTGGCATAATTTCTAACAGATTGACGACATTCCTTTTGATTGATGCCTCATCTCCTTGAAACTTTCTCACAATGAAATCAATTTGAAAAATCTACTCTGATGTACATCAGAGTAGTTTTTTTATAGTGATTTAAGTAATAGAAAGTTGCAAGGAGGTGAGCCGTCAGACAAAAGAGGATCTTTTTCCCAAAGACTCATCTTCTTAGAACTTCTCTAACTGAAATCATTAGGAAAAGTATACTCTGACGTACGGATATTTATTTTTGGATGCACATGCATGGAGAGCAGTGTAGAGAGGCCTCCCTATTCTCTATTCTCGTGCATACGAAAATGGATATTTGTACATTAGAGCAGACTTTTCATTGTAATTTTAGTCTTAAAACGTTGCAAGGGGACGAGTCGTCGGGCAAAAGAGCTACCGCCAATTTGTTGGAAATTTTTCCACCGATAATTGACAATAAGCAGTACAAAATACCTATAATTAATAATAATTAGTGGTAATTAGTATAAATTTTTATAAATGAGTGTATATTAGTATAAAATCTTAAAAAATAGTATAAATAACTATAAAATAATAGAAATTATTATAAATTTATATAAAAGATAATTTAATTGTCATCTCTTTTTTGAATAGTGTTTATTTTATATCTAATTATACAAAATAACTAATTATTTCATATTTTTTAGAAAAATATGGAACGAGGAAGTTAAAAACAGTAATTATTAGATGACCATGCTTGGATAAATCAGCACAGGAATCTAAATGGTTTTGGTTTAAATCCTATATATATTGAGGGTGTTCAAGCTTTCTTATCATTTGCATCATCAAAACAAAAATTTGTTTCAAAAGGGACAATTAAGTGTCCTTGTAAAAAATATGCTCCGAGGACATATGACACATTTGAAAACATTAGTGGTCATTTATTGTATTTTGGTTTTCAACCATATTATGTTCCTTGGTATCAACATGGTGAATGCATTTCCAAAGAAGATACTAATAATTTGATTCTGGATCTAGCACAGTTTCAAAATTCAGTACATGATGTGGTAGGTCCATCTTTTCAACAAATTAAAACTTGGGATGATATTGATTTAACTCCTAAGTTGGAACCATCTCATTTATATGAGTTGTTGAGGTCTGCTGAGGATTCCTTATATACTGGTTTCAATATAATCATGTTTGAAGAAGTTGCTAAATTTATGGCTATTAAATCAGATAATGGAATGTCAAATAGTTGTTTTGATCAGATATTATCTTTGTTAAAAACACTACTACCTGAAGAAAATGTGTTGCCTACAAATTCATATGAGAGAAAGAGGATGGTTCGTAATATGGGTCTTGGTTATCATAAGATTCATGCATGTTCAAATGACTACATCTTATATTATGGTGGAAATGAGTCGTTGGATAGTCTTCCTACATTTGGAAAATCAAGGTATAAAGAATCTCAACTAGGGAAGTCTGAATTTGTTCCTATAAAACAATTGAGATATTTCCTAATCACACTGAGATTGAAACATTTATTTATGTCTCAAAACACAACATCATTAATGCCATGGAACAAAACCAACATTTCAACTAGTAAAAGATTAAATCATCCCACTGATGGTGATTCATGGAAATTTTTTGACCAAGTGCATCTATCTTTTTCTTTAGAATCCCAAAATGTGTGACTGGGTCTTTTTACAGATGGTTTCTATCCATTTGGTTCTTACAATAGTTTGTATTTATATTGTCCTGTCTTTATAACTCTATTTAATTTACCTCCATGGATCTTGATGAAGGAGCCATATATCTTTTAGACCTTATTAATTCTAGTTCATCTGAAAAAAATATCGATGTGTATTTGAAAACATTGATTGATGAGTTAAATTCACTGTGGAGTAATGGTGTCAGTATATATGATGTTGCTGTGAAAAAAAACTTCTAACTGAAAGATAAATTGATGTAGACAATTAGTGACTTCCCAGCATATAAAATATTATCTGGATGGAGCAAACATGGTCCAAAATCATTTTTCTTCTTCATAATAATCCTAAACTTTCAATGTTTAAATTCCCAAACCTAATATGTCATAGATAATCTTTATCATCACATACCATCGTCAAACACCATGTCATGTCGGGTTGGATCATAAGTGGAAACATGCAATCCTGCAATATCAGTACTTTTGTGACCAACCTTCATTTTTCATCGATAATCACCTTTTTTTTTATTTTTTAGGCTTATGTGAAAGCCTTTTTTCCACTAACATCCCAAGACTCAAGATGTTGGTCTTTATGTCAGGTATATAGTAGACATAGGAGATGAAATAATGATTGTCATTTTTTTATTGATCATAATATCACCTCTTCCATTAAAAAATATTATTGAGAGATTGAAAAAATAAATCTCGCCTCAAACCCTCTCATCCAGGTTTGTAAAGAAGCACTTATTCCCTGTCATGTGGTTTCTATCTCTAGATTCAAGATAACACATAACTTGATTTTGTGTCAATGTTTGTGCCATAAATACATGAGACTCGCCAAAATTATCTCATGCTTCAATGATATGTTCCTCCTTGGTGTCATTCTCCATCGGTTTCTTACTCCAATATTCATTATTATAATGTATATATTTTTTACAATTATAACATTGGAAATTTCTTTTTTCTGGTTTGAAATTATTGAATCCTACCCTTATTACTCATCCTAATTATCCTAAAGTATAGTTTTGATATTCATGACCTCCTTGATTTGGGTTTCTTCCACCACTTCCTCCTCTTCTTGGATAAAATTCGTATCAACAAAATCCTTTGACTCTGGTTCTTTGAGATGTCCCCCCTTTCTCATTTTCAGATTTGTTGAGATAAAACTTTGATTGCAGTGTATGGTCAACTCCTTTTGTTTCACTTCAGCGATTCAATTTCAATTCATGGTCCTATATAGTTCCTACAAGTTCTTAGATATATATTTTCTCTAGGTCTTTAGTTTCTTCCTAGGAAAGGACTATGTAATCAAATTTTGGATTAAGGGATCACAAAATTTTCTCACATACCTTCATGTTAGTAATATTTTATCCATTTATTTTCGGTTGGTTCACTATAACCATTACATGAGTATGATACTCAACAAGGGTTTTAGAAGATTTCACAAACAAGGATTTGGACTCACCTTGTAGATATTTAAGTCATATCTACTTCATTTTTTAGGATCCTTTGAAAGTTTTGTGAAAATTATCCCAGATCTCCTTTGATGATTTCAACGAAGTGATTATTTTGAAAGTCTCTTTATCAAGGCCTTGATAAATGATGGATTTCTCCTTTAGTACCACTTTAATTTTTCCAAAAGAGTATCCTTTTGAACATCTAACAAATCTTCCTCCACTTCTTTGGATTCTGGCTTGGTGTATCCATCCTCCACGATGTCCATAACATCTTGGGTGCCAAAGAGTGCTCGAATTTGGATGCACCAATTGTCACAATTGTTATTTGTCAATTTCATGACCAAAACATATGAAATTGAATTCACCATGGTGAAAAATTATTTTTTATATATTTAAATGATATATGTATATATCTCTAAGTGCATATGATTTTTTTAGAGTTAGAAAATACTATATATATTTTGTTTTAGCAGTGCAGATTGAAAGTTTTTTTCAACTAGATAGATTGAAATTTTATTTTTTTTGGAATGATGGGTATTATTTATTTCAGAATTGGAGACTTTAAAAAAAATTCAGAGGCAAAGGGGGAGAGGTGTGGAAGTACCAAAAATGTTCAAGGGATTTTTTTGTAAGTACAAAAAGCGGGAGACAAACAAAATGAGTTACTAATTGTGAAGAGAGAAGGAGGAAACAAAGAAATGGGATGAAAATAAAATTTTGAATTATCAAAAACTGGCATGGAAAGATGGTAAAAGAAATATTGACTTTAAAATAAAATGAAAAACAAGGTGGGAAAGAAAATATTATGGATGATTAGACTATATCATTAAAGGATTAGAATACCCTTTCACTATTCATCATCTTATCTACCGGTCCACCACTACTGTAATTGAGAGGATACAGATATCACTGGTACATTGAAACAACTCACATTTAACCTCCCTCTGATACCACTAAAGGTGGATTTATTAGTTTATAACACAATAAGAGAAGAAGATGCAAATCACTGTAAGCGATCGTAGGAATAAAAATGGAAGCAACAAGAAAACACACTGGTTTAATTCTTCCCTCAGATAATTTCACAACCTACACACCACACATATATTTATTGGAATACAAAATTACAACAAAATAAATGATCAAAACCAAACACAAATAAAAGTCCATAGTTTGGTACAGTGGGTGCCGCCCAAGCCTCCAAATCCACACATGTCAAGAAGATTTGTTTGAATTTGTTAGGACTCATTGCAGTAGTAGAACAGTTAGTGCTATCCATGGATATACAAGTTTATTATTCAAAAAAATTTGTGTTATCTTTTTAGAATGTCCTTTTTGAAATTAACCTCTATAACCTGTTAGAGTATGAATCCTATCAATCATTAAATCTCACCCTTACATGTATGCAACATAAGTATAAAGTAATACTAGAAAAACATAATTTTTTTACAAGATTCACCATAAATATGGATGAATACATATTTTCTATGAGTGGGTCGAGCTCAAGAGACATATTTTATGAAAAATATATTAGAGTGACTAAAAATGGTGACAAAGTATCATCCTTAACTTGACTATAAAAAAATATGGGAAGGTGTCATCCGTACCCCAACACTATATCCCCATAGAAGTCTCCCAACTATAATTATACTGGATCCCTCCGATTTATAAAGTATCCAAAAATGAATGAGAAAGACATATTATTTATAGGATTCTTTCACTGAAATGAATGATCTTACTCCGAGCCTTGAAAAAATTCATAATGGACACATGCTCACTTCTTCAAGAACCTCAAATTATGAAAGTTATGCGTATTTGAGTGTATCATTAGTCTTGATTATATAGACTCTGTTTTGTCCTTGTAAGACCTTGAAATATACCAAGAAATATTTTCAGAGGCAAATTCTAAGACGACGTGAGATTCCGAGACCCGGTAAACCCAAAATTAATTTTATAAAAATATTAAAAATATTAATATCACACTTGTGTAGTTTTTCATAAATAATGGAATATCCCCTAAATAGAGTCTCAAATAAAAAATCTAAGATAACTATTGAATCTTGAGTGTGAGGTTTATACTAGGTGCAACCTAAGGTTGGTCGACACTATAGAAACCCAACCTTTTCTTACATTACTATCACATTATTTTAAGATAAAAAACATAATAATATTAAAAATAGAGGATACAAAGGTATAGTGTCTTGGGAAAACTAGGACCATACATAGAAATTACATCATCAATCATAAACATTTATTTAATTTCTTCTTCTCTAGCTTCTTATTAGTACTTGACCTCTCATTTGTACATGTAGCAACCTGAGCATATATATCAAAAGGGATGAGATAAAATCCCAGTAAGAGGATATATAAGAACAATACAAGATGGGGTGAGCATAACCATAACATGGGAAAAAGATCATGAACATGAGAGGAAGCATAAATAAAAGGCTAGAAGTGTGGAAATGCATAAAAATGAAACATCATGTCTTAGTGGTTAACTACCACACATAATTGTGAAAAAAGATAGCATCTTGTCCAAATAATTTCACATTTACTCATGAGATTCATCACTTTACCCAATACATTGGAGCACTGTATAATTCCGGGCGCACCCATCACATTCAAACATTCATATTGCGCTATATAATTCCGGGCGCACCCGTCACCTCATAATATTATCATTATCATGCATGAAACATAGAACATATATCAATAATGAACATAAATAACCCATGGTAAGGATTGGGTTTCATCTCATAATAATACATTCATAATCTTTGGGTTCCCAAAAGAAAGATGGATCAACATACTTGATACAAGAACCATCAACCATGAATGAGTGGTAAAAGTTGAGTTCTTAAAAGAAGAGTTCTTTTGGAAAACATTTTGTTTGACATAAACTTCAGTAGAAAACATTTATATCCCAGACTAGGTAATATAATGATGAAAAAATTATTTTTAAGAAGTGACCATACCAAATTGGAGTGAAAGAGGGAGAACCCGAAGAAAGAAAATTGGGTTCGAGATTTTCCCCTTACCTTGTATCTGAACGCTTCCTTCTCTTTAATGTCCTGTATAATGACATTGTATTCATTAATTAGAAATTAAAGAACATTTTATAAATTAATATAGTTCATTTTGGTTTAATTATGTCATTTTTTGGGCCTTTTTATGATATATAGGGTTTAAAAACTTTGTTCGGGAATGTTCATTTTATGGTCTTCTTGAGTGGTTAACTCGTATTCTTAAATGAAAGTTCAGGTAGAACATGGGTAAAAATCCATAACTAATATTACATATTATTAATGACGTTATAGAATTTAAAATTATATTATAATGAATTATATTATATACCATGTGGAAGAATCATTAGATAAAAATTAAATGATGATTGTTTGGGTTAATTTGGGCGGTTTTTTGATCACAAAGAACTTGTTTTAGTTTATCACCTAGTAATATGTACCTAAGTTAGTTAAAGAACTTTTAAAAGGACATAATACATATAAAATATTCAGGTTAAACCATAAAAATGTTTTCATGAGCAGATCTAAAGGTAGAAATGGAAGAAGAAGACATGTCATTCTTGAAGGTGATAAATTAACACCTCACAAACAACGTTCTCTTTAATAAAATAAAAGGAAGAGGGAAATGTGTTGGATGATATAATATCCCATTATTATCATAAAATTATAGTATTTTCATTATAATAGATTTACCATACCATTTGGACCAATATAGGTGGGGAGATAATAAGAAAAGAACTTGAAATTGAAAGGGAATTAAAGAAGAAGAGGGAGAGAAATTACCTCTTGAATCCTCCTCTTGAGATCCTCCTTAAGGGCACTAATATTGGTCTTTTGATGAGACCAAAAACTCTTGGACGTGGGGTAGGGGATATGGAAGATTCTTGGATAGAGTTTAGAAAAGGATTAAAGCTTTATAGGTGTGAGGAAATAAGGATGTGAAGAGTGGTATTTATAGTGGAGGGGAGAGGGGTTTCCTTAATATAAAATTCATTAGTTTATTAATTTCCCCTAAGACAAGGAATAGTGAGTATTAAATGACCAAGAATAGTAATTTTATCATGTGATCCTAAAACAAGTGGGATTACATCATCATAACATCACACATGACTCTATAATTAGCTTATTTAACTTATTTTTTGTAAATTATGGTATTTCACTATTCATAAAAAATTCAAGTATCTCAGAAAAATCCCAAAAATTTACTCCAACCATTTTTTAAAGTGTAGAATCTAAAAATTAATTCCATTTTTCAAAAATAATTTTCCAAATATGATTAATTTAATATTTAATTAAAATCGTGTTTTATTACTAAAAAACAGTTTTAAAACATTCATTTACGTATTCTAAAATATAGGTACATCATACTTTCACTTGAATAATATTTTTATACTATCATAGGCAAGGTTACTATTATTTAGGGTATATCACTATTCATAAGGGTATGTTACTATTAATAAGTGTATGTTACTATTCATAAGGGTAGGTTACTATTCACCAAAAATTATTTTTATTTTATTAAACTCCAAAAATCATCTTGAACACAACCATGTATGTCAGATTCTCAAAATTCCCAATATAAAAGTGAAAAACTTATGTTTAAAGGTCACTTAGCACTTAGTAGTTTATTATGTTGTGTTTTCATGTGATTTTATGACATAATTACAAGAAGGGAATTCCTATTGAAAAAATTTGGGTCGTTACATTCTTCCCCACTTAAGAAATTTCGCCCCTGAAATTTCACTCTACACAAATAGGTGAGGGTACTTCTCATTCATCACCTCCTCTAGTTCCAAAGTAGCTTCTTAAAACTTATGGTTCCTCTAAAACACTTTGACATGGTGGGTTTTCTTTTTGCGTAGAACCTTATCTCTCTGGTCCAGAATCTCTATTGGCTACTCTGCATAAGAGAGATCATCTTCCAGCTGTACCACCTTTGAGTTTAGTTCATGTGAGGGGTCTAGTCTATAATTACTCAGGAGTGATACGTGAAACACATCATGAAATTGATCCATATTCGGTGGAAGTGCAAGACGATAGGCCACAACTCTTATGCGGTCAAGGATCTCAAAGGGTCCAATGTACCTTGGGCTTAGCTTTCCTTTATTTCTAAACCACATGACTCTATTCCATAGAGATATTCAAAGAAAGACTTTATCTCCATTGTTGAACTCCAAGTCCCTTCAACGATTGTCAGCATAGCTCTTTTGCCGACACTAAGCATCTTTGATGTGTTTCTAGATGACTTGAACCTTCTCCATCATCTCCTGCACAATATTGGGTCCAAGTATCTTTCATTCTCCAACTTAATCCCAACAGGTTGGAGTTCTACATCGCTTTCCATACAGAGCTTCATATGGATCCATCTGAATACTCGAGTGAAAGCTATTTTTGTATGAGAATTCAACCAATAGGAGATTCTGATCCCATCCACCCTTGAATTCTAGAGAGCAGGATCTTAGAATATCTCCAAGTATCTAAATATTCCTTTCAGACTGGCCATCAGTTTTAGGGTGATAGGTTGTGCTGAAATTTAATTCAGTACTCAAAGCATGTTGAAGGATCCTCCAGAATTTATATGTGAACCTTGGATCACAGTCAAAGACAATTGAGAGTGGAACACCATGCAGTCTCACCACTTCCTTCACATATATCTTTGCATTTTGTTCAAGTGAGAGATCTTTCTGAATAGAGATAAATTGGGAAGTCTTGGTGAGTTGGTCAACCACAACTCATATAACATTATTTCCATTCAATGTCTTCAGGAGACCTGTGACAAAGTCCATAGTAACATTTTCCCATTTCCACATGGGTATAGGAAATGACTGCATCATCCCTTTGGACTTTTGTCTCTCTAATTTAACTTTTTGACATACCAAGAACCTTGATATATATTATACAATCTCCTTCTTCATGTTATCCCACCAGAAGTGTTCTCAGAGATCACGGTACATCTTGGTACTCCCAGGATGGATAGAGAAAGTTGAGCTATGTGCATTTTCCAATAGATCCTACTTTATCTCGGGTGATGAAGGCACACAAAGCCATGTTCAAAACCAAATCACACCATCATCGTTGATATGGAACTCTTGCAGCTTCCCTTCCTTCACCGCATTCACCCTATTTTGTATATCCACATCATCCCTTTGTGCTTCCTTAATCTTCTATTGGATGGATGGTTTCACAATAATTTGGGAAATGTAGGATGTATCCCCTACCCTTATCATTTCCAAATCCATCCTTTGCATATCTAAGAAGATCGAGTCTTTCTCAATCCGTAACATGGATAGAGTAGCAGGTTCTTTTCTGCTTAAAGCATCAACTACCTTATTCGCCTTTCCAAGATAGTAGTTAATAGAGAAATCATAATCCTTGATTAGCTCTAACAATATCCTTTGATTCATGTTGAGCTCCTTTTGTGTGAATATATATTTTAGGCTCTTGTGATTGGTGTATATGTCACACTTCTCACCATAAAGGTAGTGATGCCAGATTTTCAAGGCAAAAATCACGGCTATCAGCTCTAGATCATGCGTTGGGAAGTTCTACTCATGGATCTTCAACTGTCATGAGGCATAGGCTATCAAATTATAATTTTTCATGAGCACACAACCCAAGACTTTATTTAATGCATCACTGTATATCACAAAACTTTCTCCACTTTTTGGTAGTGTGAGTGCAGGTGTAGTGATAAGCCTTCTCTTTATCTCCTTAAAGCTTCCCTCACATTCTGCCGTCCATACATACTTTTCCCCTTTCCCTGTTAACTTAGTTAGCAGGCTTGACAATTGTGATAAGTTTCTCACAAAACGTCGGTAGTACCCACCTAATCCAAGAAAACAATGGATTCCTGTGACACTAGAGGGCCTAGGCCATTCCTTAATCGCCTTTTTCTTTAAAGGATGCATAGAAATTTTCTCACCTGTGATTACATGTCCCAAGAACATTACTTGTTTCATCCAAAAGTCACACTTTCTGAACTTGGCGTACAACTTATCCTTTATCAATGTCACCAAAACAAGTCTTAGATGTTCTTTATGTTCCTCCTTGATCTTGGAATATATGAGAATATCATCGATAAAAACTACCAAAAATTTGTCGAGGTAATGTCTAAAGACTCTATTCATCAAATCCATGAATATTGCAGGGGCATTAGTAAGTCCAAAGGGCATCACCAAAAAATCATAGTGCCCATAACTTTTACGGAAGACAGTCTTATGAATATCTTCCTTCTTCACCTTTAACTGATGATATCCAGAATGAAAATCCACCTTTGAGAAGTATTGAGCACCTCTTAATTGGTCAAACAAGTCATCAATACTTGGAAGAGGATACTTGTTCTTTATGGTGATCTTGTTGAGATTTTGATAATTGATACACAACCGCATTCTTCCATCCTTCTTCTTCACAAAGAGCACTAGTGCACCCCAGGGTGATGCACTAGGGAATATGATCCCTTTGTCAAGATGATCTTGCAACTGCTTATTTAACTCCTCCAGTTCGATAGGATCCATCCTATAGGGACACTTTGAGATAGTATTAGCTCTGGGTATGAGTTCAATTGAGAACTCTACCTCAAGATCTAGGGTAATTCCAAGTAACTCTTCGGGAAATACAACTTCATATTCCCTTATGATGGGAATTTCTGCAAGGTTGGAACTATCCTTCGACCTAACCATTTGGGAGATGTATGCTTCTTTGTAGGGAATCAAAATCCACACAGATGAAGGAATTTTCAAAGGAGATTTATGAACTTCCTTTCATTTTTAGAGGAGCATGGGATGGTTAGGAATATGAAAAGCTATTTCCTTTTCCCGACAGTTGATATGTGCTCTATATAATAAGATCCAATCCATTCCCATTATAGCGTCGAATTCCACCAAGGGGAGTATTATGAGATTTTCTGGAAGGATATTCCCACATACGCCAATAGGATAAGATTCAAACACTTGGTTTTCAATGATTTCACCACTTGGTGTTTTTACAGATATCTCTACTTCAAGGTTTCAGGGCTTTGATTCTATAGTTCTAGCAAACTTGAAAGATATAAAGGAATGTGTAGAACCAGAATCAAATAAGACTTTTTCCATTATTGAGTGAATAGGAAGTGTACCTTGTATGAATTCATTATCTTTATACACTTCCGCAATAGTGATGGCATAAGAATTCCCTTGTTCCTTTTTCTTTGGTGGCTGCTGACGCTGATTACCTGCGAGAACTCGAGGTTTAGTGCACTAGATTGTATAGTTCCCTAGCTCCCTACAGTTTTAGCATTGAACCATGGGTGGTTCTTTCCTTTCATCGGCTATATTCTCCTTCCTTTTCATGTCTTTTTGACACTCTTGAGCATGATGTCCTTGTTTTATACACTTGAAGAATTTCCCTGTCCCTTTGAGGTAGTTCCCATGGTGTAACTTCCCACATTTTTGGCATGTGGTTCGTTGAGTTTTCTTACCACCTTTAGCATTAGATCCACTGGCTTGAAACTCTATATTTTGTTTCTTATCACCATATCCCTGGGAGATTTTTTCAAACTCCATCTCCACTTTGAGATTACACCGAACAACTTCTTCATAACTACCAAAGTCTTGAATTTCAAGAGCCTTTCGAAGGTGTGGTTTTAATCCACTAAAGAATCTATCAATTTTGCTATCATTGTTGATAACAAAACCCGAAGCATACCTTGCAAGCCTTGTGAAATTTACTTCATAGGTTTTGATAGATTCTACTTCCTTTTTATTGAGCTCTATGAATTATCTCTCCATCATCGTACGAAGAGTTCGTGGGATATACTTATTAAGAAACACGATCTTAAAGTCTTCGCATTCCATCTCTTCAATTTCCTCCCTTGGCTTGGTGTTCTTAAAAAAATCCCACCATTGATAGGCCTCTCCATATAAATGATAAATGTCTAGAGTCACCTTCTCCATCTCATAATAGCGAAGACCAGAAAAGATCTTCTCCATGTAGTTGAACCACTGTTCTATAACTAGTGGATCGGAAGATCCACTAAACATCAGTGGTCGTTGACGCATAAAACATTCAATATCCAGTTTCTCCATCTTTGGTGAAGGAGGACGTTCCCCATTATTATGGTTATTGTTAATAACCTAAGATAATTGGGTAAGCATTTCCATGAAGTTTTGAACTCCACCTCCCAAATCATTGGGGATGTCATTAGAACAATCATTGCATTGGCCCTCGCACGAGTTGTTGGCCTGGTTTCTCTTGGTTCCCACCATTTTCTAAAATAGAAAAGGTTAGAACAAAACAGAAGTCAAAAATTCATGAATAAATTATTCATTTAAAAAAATCATAACAAATGGGATCCTTATGTAAAGATTCTTGTGTGCATATTTGTACTTAGACTCATGCTAGAGGTTTTCTCTAGGGTTCACTAATCCTAATTCCCAAGTTAACTAAACCTTTCCTCTAATACCAAATATAGAAACCCGACATTTTCTTACATTACTATTACATTATTTTAAGATAGAAAACATAATAACATTACAAATATAGGATCTAAAGGTATAGTGTCTTGGGAAAACTAGGACCATACATAGCAATTACATCATCAAGCATAAAAATTTATTTAATTTCTTCTTCTCTAGCTTCTTATTGGAACTTGACCTCTCCTTTGTACATGTAGCAACCTGATGATATACATCAAAAGTGGTGAGCTAAAATCCCAGTAAGAGGATAGATAATAACAATATAGCATGGGGTGAGCATATTCATAACATGGGAAAAAGATCATGAACATGAGAGGAAGCATTAATAAAAGACTAGAAGTGTGGCAATGCATAAAAATGAAACATCATGTCTTAGTGGTTAACTACCACACATAATTGTGAAAAAAGCTCGCATCTTGTCCACATCATTTCACATTTACTCACGAGATTCATCACTTTACCCAATGCATTGGAGCGCTGTATAATTCCGGGCGCACCCGTCACATTCAAACATTCATATTGCGCTGTATAATTCTGGGCGCACCCGTCACCTCATAATATTATCATTATCATGCATGACACATAAAAAATATATCAATAATGAACATAACTAACACATGTTAAGTAATGGGTTTCATATCATAAAAATACATTCATAAGCTTTGGGTTCCCAAAAGAAAGAGGGAACAACATACTTGATACAAGAACCATCAATCATGAATGAGAGGTAAATGTTGAGTTCTTAAAAGAAGTGTTCTTTTGGAAAAAAATTTGTTTGGCATAAACTTCATTAGAAAACATTTATATCCCAGAAAAGGTAATTTAATGATGAAAAAATGATTTTTATGAAGTGACCATTCCAAATTGGAGTGAAAGAGGGAGAACCCAAAGAAAGAAAATTGGGTTCGAGATTTTCCCCTTACCTTGTATCGGAACGTTACCTTTTCTTTAATGTCATGTATAATGAAATTTTATTCATTAATTAGAAATCCCATAATCTTTTTATACATTAATATGGTTAATTTTGGTTTCATTATGTCATTTTATGGTCCTTTTATGAGTTACAGGGTTTAAAAACTTTGTTTGGGAATGTTCATTTTTATGGTCTTCTTGAGTGGTTAACTCGTATTCTTAAAGGAAAGTTCGGGTAGAACATGGGTAAACCTCAAGAAATGATATTAAATGTTATTAATGACATTATATAATTTAAAATTATCTTATAATTAATTATATTATATACCATTTGGATGAATCATTAGATAAAAATTAAATGATGATTGTTTGAGTTAATTTGGGCGGTTTTTCGATCACAAAGAACTTGTTTTAATTTATCACCTAGTAATATGTACCTAAGTTAGTTACAGAACTTTAAATAGGACATAATACATATAACATATTCAGGTTAAACCATAAAAATTGTTTCATGACCCGATCTGAAGGTAGAAATGGAAGAAGAAGACATGTCGTTCTTGAAGGTGATAAATTGACACATCATGAACAACGTTCTCTTTAATAAAATAAAAGGAAGAGGGAAATGGGTTGGATGATATAATATACCATTAGTATCATAAAATTATAGTATATTAATGATACTAGAGTTACCATACCATTTGGACAAAGATTTGTGGGGAGAGAATAAGAAAAGAACTTGAAATTGAAAGGGAATTAAAGAAGAAGAGGGAGAGAAATTACCTCTTGAATCCTCCTCTTGAATCCTCCTCTTGAGATCCTCCTTAAGGGATCTAAGATTGGTCTTTTGATGAGACCAAAAGATCTTGGATTTGGGGGAGGTTCTAGGGAAGATTCTTGGGTAGAGTTTAGACAAGGATTAAATCTTAAGAGGTGTGAGGAAATGAGGGTGTGAATAGTGGTATTTATAGTGGAGGGGAGAGGGGTTTCCTTAATATAAAATTTATTAGTTTATTAATTTAACCTAAGACAAGGAATAGTCAGTCTTCAATGACCAAGAATAGTAATTTTATCATGTGATCCTGAACCAAGTGGGATTACATCAGTATAACTTCACACATGACTCTATAATTATCTTATTTAACTTATTTTGTAAATTATGGTATTTCACTATTCATAAAAAATTCAAGTATCTCAGAAAAATACCAAAAATTTACCCCAAACATTTTTCAAAGTGTAGAATCCAAAAATGAAGTACATTTTTCAAAAATAATTTTCCAAATATGATCAATTTAATTTTTAATAAAATCATGGTTTATTACTAAAAAAACTGTTTTAAAACATTCATTTACTTATTCTAAAATACAGGTACATCATACTTTCACTTGAATATTATTTTTATACTATCATAGGTTAGGTTAATATTCTTTAGGGTATATCACTATTCATAAGGGTAAGTTACTATTCATAAGGGTAGGTTACTATTCACCATTTTTTTATTAGACTCCAAAAATCATCTTGAACACAACTGTGTATGTCATATTCTCAAAATTACCAATACAAAAGTGACAAACTTATATTTAAAGGTAACTTAGCACTTAGTAGTTAATTATGTTGTGTTTTCATGTGATTTTATGACATAATTATACGAATGGAATTTCCATTGAAAAACTTTGGGTCGTTACAGACACCAAATGTCTAGTTGAGGCACCCATTGGTGGGTGCATTTAATAAAAAATAAATAAATAAATTATTTATCAGTTTTATTAAATGATATAACTAAATACTCTTTAAATAATACATTATAAAAATTCTATAGGGTTATTTGAATAAACCTTGAGAGAATTGAGTGGAGCTTTGATGATCTTTGTTGGTGAATTGACATTGGGCAACGATCGATAATGAGATTTAGGTGGATCAGTAGGAAACAAACACATCAGATCATCCTCATCACTGCAAAACATGTTCTTTTCCAATGATCAATCATTAATCAATATTGGGATCATTAATTGTGTTTTTCCCTTGATTAAATGTTTGAGCATGAATATTTCATTAGTTGTTATTAATTCTGTGTATTTCCCACCCTTCGTATGAGCCCATTGTTGAATTTAATTATTCTATTCAATTTATTATTTCCTATGACATTATCTCACCCTATATTCCCCACTTTGTATAATTGTACGAGAATTCTTGGAAAATTATGTTCATCACCTTTGGTCTTGTGCATCTCCTCCATCATTCTTCATGTTCTTCGTTGCTAACCCACAAGGCTGTAGTTCGATTTTGTCGAGGCGTGTTTGAGCACGATCAAACCCTCAGGCTCATAGTTGATGTAAAAATGATTATTGGGATGATTATTTGAAGATAAATAGATATTCATTGAGGTTTTTGGGTGATGATTTACATATATTTGGGATCTGAGATGACCGATGGGTGTCGGGAGGCATACGGGACGTGTGACAAACCACCGTGGGTGATCAGGATCCAATTTCAGTCCACTAGAGGGACAAATTTGATGACCAAAAGAAAACCCTAACATTTTTTAATGGACAAACAATGAGAATTGAGGTGGAGGCTGCGAATCTAGAAGCCACATGAAAGATCTTGACTTTTGGGTTGATTCCATCTTTTGTCAGCCACGGCACACATTTGAGGTTTTCTGGAGACCGTCACTCCCTGGATGGACCAAAATCAATGTGGATAGAGCCTCTAAAGGAAATCTAGGTCCCGCAAGATGTTGTGACATCTTCAGAAACCATCTTGGTCAGATCATTTGGTTATTTTTTGGAGGCTGCGACATTGAAACCTCCCTGTAAGCCTAAATGCTGGTCGTGATCTATGACATCTCTTTCTCCATGCACAAGGGTTGGAACAAATTATGGATTGAATGTGATTTTACTACTATAGTTCAATCCATTTAGAATGGGGTGGTTCATATTACATGGATTATTAATACATGATGGATGAATTGTATCCGTTCTATCTAAGGTATCAACTACATTACAACCCACACCTATCGTGAGGCAAATATAGTTGCAGATGGACTCACCAATAAAGGGGTCGCGCATGAAATAACCTGGCTCAAGGAGCTTCCAGACTCCTTGCTTCCTCTTCATGTTAAATATTGTTATATGATCCCATCTTTTAGACTTCTGTAATTTCTATTTTTTAAATAATATTTTCTTTGTTCATTTGACCAAATCCCCATATTAAAAAAACACGTATGTAGTACCTTTCCTAGATGCAACGCTAGGGTTTCAGGGAAGATAATGATCACATGACATTTGGATTGGCCCACATGACATTTTATTCTCACCGGGTTTCTGAGCAGTGTAACAGTTTCACATGGCCAAGACCTCATGTGGGAGGACACACAGTGTACTCTGAGAGTACACGATCATGGGTTAGTACCTGGGAATGACCAGGTATTTTGTTAGGTACACAACACTACCTGACAGATATGAGCATGACTAGGAGCACACAAGTAGACCCTAGGTTCCCAAGACATGTAGTGTGTAGCCCACACATTCCATGTACACTGAAACAGACACTAATCCATGTCCATATGAGAACACGACCATGTAGAGGAATAGGACCACATGCTATGTGGACCCCCTTACACACTGTGTGCTTCCTTTTTGGAGAAACTTACACCTTTCGTATCACCTTATTTTAGAAATGTATTTTGGCCTATGATTATCCTATCCTGAGCAATTTTTCACATAGAACATGATGGTATCCTTCCTAGTGGATTTCAAGATATGATGTGGAATATTCTGACCATGATGCTTCTTTAGGCGATGCTTGAAGACGATAATGATTAGGCAGGATCATCAGAGAGAGAGAGAAGGGTTGAAAACCCCCCAAGTCATACTAGGGGGTGGGTACCCCATACTTATTACAATGGTTTGAGTGGAAACCCTAGATTGAATAGGGCATGGGCTATCTACCTACTGAGTGACACCCCCTGATAGACTAGGTTGTGGGTCCTTTACCCATTGAGTGTAACCCCCTTACAGTCTAGGGCCTGGATCCTCGATCTTCTAAGTGGAACTCCACTAAAATTATAGGGTGTGGGTCCTATAACTTATGAGTGGAACCCCTTGATAGACTAGGGCATGGGTCCTCTACCTATTGAGTGGAAACCTCCCTAATAGACTATGGTGTGGGCCTTCTACCTACTGCGTGGAACTCCCCTAACACAGTAGGGTGTAAGTCCTCTATTTATCTACTGAGTGGAACCCACTTATCATACTAAGGCATGAGTACTATACTTATAGATTTTCCCCCCTCGACTGTGCTTCACAGTGGCACAGGTTGGGTCCTCAACATAGTTACTTCTTCATACATAAGATATACTATGCATCAGAGACATAATTCGTGGAGCTATTGGTAGACTCATCAACCCAGTACGAATGATGAGATAGTTATTCCATTTCTATATCATATAGGTTTCTTATATGAGATTATATATCTTTGTGGTTGAGTTTCATTTCCCTCTTGCTTTGGGTTGAGTTGACTACTTTTATTGTGTCTTTTATTTCTCCCTCTTCAGTTTTCAAGGCGTCCTACTGGGTATGTATATACTCACCCCAACATGGTATTTTCCTGAATGCATTGTATCTTATACATACAATAGATAGATTGATAGATATTTTAAAGGAATATAGGGATACTTGGGATAATTAACAGTGTGTGGTGGTTGGAGATTAGATATCAGGAGCCAGTTTCTCTCAACTATTTTTTATTCTAGTTTTTTTGGTTAAATTATCTTTTCTGGGTAGGCATGTATTTTTACCTTTAAATTTTGGATTACAATATCACACTATTTTTTATTCTTTATAGGTTATTACATGCATGGTTTTAACCCCATATGTTACTATCTTTTATTTTTTAATCCTATACACATATGTATGGAGATGTTTGGGTGTGTGTGTACATTTACTTTAGGAAAAGACCTCCAATTTTAGTTATTACTTATATATTATTTTCTCTAGCCCCTGGACCATATAGGTGGGCTTGGGGTTATGGCGGCCCGATCTTTTTTTGGCCAGGTTGTACCTAGTGGGTCATTTTATTATAGAGTGGTTTCGAAGGTAGATCATCCTCAGGTTGGTTTTTGGAGTTATACCCATGATGAGGATCAATTGGGAACTTAGGACAATAGTGTAAAAGTGCCTTGAGTGTGGATTTTAGTCTAGGTAACCCAATGTTGGTGTGGCGGTTGACTTATTCATTCACTAGGAATCTGATTACATTTTTTCTGACTCAGAATAACAAGAGATTGGTTGTAGGGAACATTATTAAATGCATCATATAGGATTGATTACTTTGACTATCCTTATTGAGTCAGATACCCATATATATATATATACACACACATTTGACCACAATATGTCTTAATCAATTTCTAGATGTCTCCGTGAAGAAATACAACCGAGTTATCGATTCAGGATCATGATAAAGATCCAATGATCGATGAGGCCTCAGTTCAGGGGCCATCTCTCAAGGTCTTTCGTCCAGGTGGGTAGGTAGCACCACCCCCACCAGTCGAGCACCAGATTATCCCAACAGCTTTGTCTTGAGTTTCCTATAGGGAATGATTATTTGATATCACTTATATACCGATAATGCGAGATATCTATTAGTGGATAGATTTTCTTGTGGGACCTATTTGTCATCATGATGAGACCTTATGACTTCATCTTGGGTATGAACTGGTTGTCCATGGTTCGAGGCCAGATTTATTGTCACTGTAGATGATTTAGATACCTTTATAAAGATGAGATGAGATTCTCTTACACGGGAGAGAGAGATTTCATGGAGGACTAAGTGGATCTTGTGAGCAGGAAGCTAAAACCCATCACCCATCAGTTGAAAATTTTATCCCTTGGTGCAATAGGATTTTCTAAAAAATGGGTTCCTTTAGTCATGGAGGATTATATAGTCGTCTTCCCCATGGATGTTTCAAGACTACCTCTAAAGTGGGAGATGGAATTTTGCATCAACTTGAACCTAGATACTACTCTTATATATTTTGTGGAATATCAGATGACCCCTATTAAGTTCCAAGAGATTAGGGCATAGTTAGAGGACCTTTGAGAGAAGGATTTTATCAGACTGAATGTGTCCCCATGGGTAGATTCTATTTTGTTCGTGAAAAATGAGGATGGGAGTTTGTGGAATTAGGTTGATTATATTCACTTAAACTAGGCCATGATAAAGAACAAGTACCCTTTTTTGATGTTTGACGACCTCTTTTATTAGTTGCAATGTGTGAGATGGTTCTCAAAGATCAATCTCAGGTCCAGTTACCACCTATTGAGGGTTCACAAGGTTGATATTATGAAGCTATAATTTTGATGTTTCTATAGACACTATGATTTTCTGGTGATTCCTTTAATCATGATGAATGAACCCACTTTTTTTATGTCTTTGATGAACCAGATTTTCTCTCCATAATTGGACCGATTTGTGGTTGTATTCATTTATTACATACTCATCTACTCTGAATCAGAGTAGAAGAATGCAAAGAACTTGAGGATGGTCCTAAAATTACTCTGAGAGAACCATGTTTATGGTAAGCTCTTCAATTTCTCATTCTGGATCCATGAGGTTCACCTTCTGGGGCATGTCATTTCTGATAAGGGATTTGTTGTGGACCTAGTGAAGATTGATGTAGTGATTTCTTGGGAGCCACCCAAGAACATGTAAAAGGTGAATAGTTTTATTATATTTGAAGGGCACAATAGGATGTTCATGGAATACTTATTTATCATTTCTTACCCTTTTACTACTCTGACGTGGAAAGGGAATCTTTTCACCTAGACTGAGAAGTGTCATAGGAACTTTGAGGAGTTGAGTTTGAGGCTGACTAGTACTTCTATTTTAAGACTACTAGAGGAGGGTGTAAAGTATGTAGTGTATTTCGATGCCTCTAGAGTTGGGTTCAAATGTGTGATGATGTATAGGTAGGTAGTGATAGAATATGGGTCAAGGTAGTTGAGACCACTTGAGCTGAACTACATGACTCGTGACCTAAAGTTGGCAGTGGTAGTATTCTCTCTGAGGTGTGGTGGAACTATCTTCTAGGAGAGTGCTTTTTTATTAATTCATACCATCAGAGTCCCAGTTATGTCTTCACACAAATATATTTGAACCTAATACAGAGGCCCTGGTTGGAGTTCTTAAAGGAATATGACTTTGATATAGTCTATACTCATGGGAAGGGAAACTTTGTGGTATATTTCCTTAAGAAAGAATTCCGGTTTTTATTTCATGGAGGAGGCGTTTGAGTGGTTGGATTATTTGAATATAACCCTAGTGGAGGAGTGGGGTGAATCTTATTTTAATTTAGTGGTGTTGACTCCTTGTCTTCTATAGTGTGTGAGGGAGGCTCAGTTGGGATACATTGACTATGATATCCTATACGTCATGACCCATTCTCGGGGCCCGTGCCGTGACTACCCCAAACCGCCTTCCATAGGCCAGGGGATGGATACTAGTACCAAAGGTATAAATCCCGATAAAAAGGGAATTAATTGTATTTATAAAGTAAACAAACACCACAGAGTATGCAAGCTGAAGTAAACACTAAGTAAACTGAGTACAAGGTAAGTGCTGGAAAGTAAATGGGCCAGAATAGAAACCCAACTGAAAGTAAAGTACAACTAAAATGAAAGTACAACAACTGAAAGGTAAGTAGTGAGTCTAAACCATCATTTTGAAATCCCACCTTAAGGGTGGGTACAGATAGTCTCCTCCACTCCTCGGCTCCCGCCATCCGCTCCGTGTACGTCTCATCCAATGATCCACCTCCAGGTATCGTTCAGCTCCACGAGCTCCTACCTCGATCAGCACTGTCCGTCGTCTGCATCCAACACAACATAGTGCGGGCATAGCCAATGCAGGGGTGAGTATACACTACTCAGTAGGGACCCCAAGACCCCTAAAGGTCTCCCAGAATCCACAAAGGATAATCCACAAAGTAAAGATACAATCAGGAAATAACAACCAACTCTACTTAGGTATATGCCCATATATATACCTAAGTCATCAATCCCACTTTGGCTCCAACATCCGATCCCAAGTTCGATATAGTCCACACAGGATAACACAATCCAATCCACACAGGATAAAACAACCCTATCCATATAGGAAAGCAAGTCAATCATATTGAAGATAATGATTGAAAGTCAAGACTCAACTCACACAGGTATACTCTTCATAAGGTGATAGAGATGATCAGATTTAGCCACTGATTCATCTAAGCTGTCAGACCCACATAGGATACTAGACCAGCTAAGCTGTCAGACCCACAAAGGATACAAGACCAGCCACTATGCCGGACCCACGTAGGATACAAATACAGAGTCAAATACTGCCAGACCCACATAGGATACAAGAACAGTAGTCACGTACTACCAGACCCACATAGGATACAAGAACAGTAGTCATCACCGTCGAACTGATGGAAGATTTCAGTACAGTCTTCGTCGCTACTGAACCCATGGAGGATCCCAGTACATTCGTCATCGTCGTCGCAGTCGCAGCCAGCTCTAGGGTTCCCGCACACAGCAAGCTCGATTCTGGGAGGGTCTGCTCCACGAGCCAAGAGGTGTCGATACATCAACTGACACATAGTCTGGAGTCTATGTATCCCAAAGTTCCATCTTGACAAAAGGAATTCAACGCAACAGACGACGCGTCAATCAGACGCCCGGTCTGAGAGTTATTGGCCTTTTCGTCCCAGGGGCCCTGTTGGTTTTTAAGTCAAAACCAACCCGACTGTGCTCCAACTGTGTCCAAACCTCGAGTGGTTTAATCCAAAAGAACCGTCTCACTAAGAGGAATCCAACAAAGTCAACGAAACGTCTATCAGACGTCCGGAGCTCAAGTTATATGCGTTTCCGCTCTGAGGGCCCGGTTGGTTTCGTGTTCGAACCAACTCGGCCGTACCCAAAGTTCTCCAAAAACTTTAGTGTAATATACCGAAACGACCACTCGATCCAAGGATCACATCACAACTGACGGTGCATCAATCAGAGGCCCGCAACCCAAGTTATGGGCCTTTGAACGAAGCTGTCCGATTTTAGGGGGTTTTGGGCCCGGACCAACCCGGCCCAAGACCCCCTGGGTTGGCCCAAACCGTGTCGACCCGACCTCGGTCCGGGTCCAGCCCACTTGGGCGCGGCCCGACCCAGCGGGCGCGGCCCAGCCCAGCGCAGGCGGCCCGGCCCGGTGTGGGCGGTCCGGCCCGACCCAGCTGGTTCGGCCCAGTCCGGGTGCCCGCGTGCTGAGCGGATGCGGAAGGGGGGGAGCCACCGCCCCCTTCGAACTGAACGACAGACCCGCGGGGGGTCCGCCCTGCTGCGCTGACCGGGGGTTCAAATCCCCGGTTTTTTCGAATTTGGCTGGCCGTAACGGCCGACCAGTTGTGCCACGCGGGACCGGTTGTTCCCGCCTCCTATAGCACCGGTGGCCAGCGGTTCCGGCCACCCTCCCTACTCTACCGTGGCCAAAGGCCACGAAATTGGTTTGACCGGCGTGACGCGACGACGCCGCGCCCCTCTACCACGGCCCACCCCGGCCGCGACCCTCCATGGTTCTCCGGCATAGCACGACGGTGCCGCACCTCTCCGCCGCGGCCCCGATCCGACCGCGGCCTCTTTCGGCCACAACGGTGTGGTGCGACGTCACCACGCTCCTTCGCCGTGGTGATATTCCTCATTCCCGCGCGATGCCGTTGCACTGCGCCGCCTTCGTCCCAAACCGCAACGGTGAACATCAATAAAGGGGGAGGAGGATCGGCCGTGTTTGTGCGGTCCGACCTCCTCCTGTTAATTTGATAACAGGTGGCCAAATATTTAACAATGAACGCAAAGAATAATCACATTGTAAAAACACACCCCTACCTTGAAGTAGTTGTTGAAAGAAGATTTTTGCGGGAAACGACATCGCGAGGTAAAGCTCCGTACGTTCTTGACGGTGAAAGTCCGAGGTGGAGTAGCATCTCACACCAGCTGTAAAGAGGAGAAGAAAGGCACGACGATCACTCCTTGCAGTGACAACATTATTCGTCGAGGTCTTGATGTTCTTCACGTTCTTCAACATGGAAGACGACATTCTTCAAGACTAGAGCCCTCCTCTCCAAAAATCTCCACACAACGATTCAACAATAATTAAATAAGGCTTTGATTTATTTTATTACTCATACCAACCTTTTTCAAAATTTGAATTGAATTCACAAAATTAATTAACTTGTGTCATAAAATTAATTGGACGTTTAATTGGCATGCAATTAATGTGGAAGAGTGGATGAGTTACAAAATTAATTTCTAGAGGGGGGGGGGGTTTAATGGATTTGAAGGGGTGTTAGGGAAATTGAAGGAGGTGGGGGCTCGTGTGGGCCCCACACCAACTTCCTCACAACTTCCTTTTCCCTGACACTTAAACCACTTGTGGTGTAATAAAAATAAATTTTAAAACAATTATATTTTTATTCTTCACATTTTTATCAACTCCACCCGAGAAAACGCTCCTCGAGAAAAAGTCTTCCTAAGAAATTACCGGCGTTGGGGTTTCATCAGTGTCCTCAAATTTAAATTCCAAGCACCGGTTCAAAAGTTATGAATACCCGCTCGTTTGTTCACTAAACGTACCTGAGCTAAACTTCGAAAAATGATTCCGGGCACACCGGGCCTCGGAATCAGGTGCCGTCAGAAACCGCGCACTCGTAAAATCCCAAAGAAAAAAAAAATTACTTTAAACTTATGGGTATTTACATTACTCCCACCTCAGGGATTTACGTCCCTGTAAAGATACATCATAAACTTGGGGAACAAATGAGGGTACTGTGCACGCATTTGAGCCTCCCGCTCCCAAGTTCTCTCCTGGAGGTTCCCGTGCTGCCACCTGATGCGCACTAGAGGAATCGACCGGCCACGTAGGACCTGCTACCGTTGATCCTCGATCTCCACCAGGACCTCCGCAAAAGTTTCCCCATCATCAATGTCCATCTCCCCATGGTCAATGATATGCATTGGGTTGTGCACGTATCTCCTCAACTGAGATATGTGGAAGACATCGTGCACTCGATGCAACTGAGGTGGTAGAGCCAGGTGATAAGCCACATCGCCTATCCTGCTGAGAACCTGGAATGGTCTGATAAAGCATGGAGTTAACTTTCCGCCCTTTCCAAATCTCCGTAATCTACGTCGAGGTGAGACCCGAAAGAAAATGTGGTCTCCATCCTCAAACTCTAGTGGTCTCCACCTCCTATCAGCATAAGACTTCTGTCAGCTCTGAGCTGTCCTAATCCGCTCCTGGATGACCTGGACCTTCTCTATCATGGTCTGGAACATCTCTAGTCCCACAAGTTCTAACTCCCCAGGGTCTGTCCAGCACAGAGGTGATCTGTAAGGTCGGCCGTACAATGCCTCGTATGGTGCCATCCCGATGGTGGAGTGGTAGTTTTTGTTGTACGCAAACTCCACCAAGTGTAGGTGATCCTCCCAGCTCCGAACAAAGTCGAGGACACATGCACGGAGCATGTACTCGAGAGTCTGAATGGTCCTCTCCATCTGACCAACCGTCTAAGGGTGAAAGGCGATGCTCAGACGTAGCTGCGTCTCGAATGCCTCCTGTAACCCCTTCCAAAGCTGGGAAGTAAAGCGAGCATCTCGATCAGAGACGATAGATGATGGCACACCATGAAGCTGTACGATCTCCTAAACATAGAGGTGTCCCATGATCTCCACTGAGCCCTGCTCTCTGATGGGTAGAAAGTGGGCCAACTTGGTGAGTCAGTTGATAATCACCCAAATGGATTCGTGACCTCTGGAAGTACATGGAAGTACAGTCACTAAATCCATAGATACCCCATCCCACTTCTACTCCGGGAACTCTAAGGGCTGTACCAAGCCTGCTAGTACCTGTTGCAGGTGAGACATCGAGAAACGAACTCTGCCACAACCTTCTTCATACCCGACCACCAGTGCTTTCGTCTGAAATCCTGGTACATCTTCTCCACTCTTGGATGTACCGCTAAAGGGGAAGTGTGAAACTCTCTTAGCACCTCCTCCTGTAAAGCAGCTGGTACCATGGTACGTCCTCTGAAAAAGATGACGTGCTCTACTCCCATAGAAAAACCATCTGGTGCCTATTCTGTGGAAATCTGTGCACGTCGTGTCTCACAGTCAACGTCCCCAAGCTGTGCCTCTCTGACCCACTAAAGAAGTGGAGGGGTGACTTTGAGTGATTGTAGAAAGGCTACTCCATCTCTATCCATGAAGTATATCTGCAAAGCGACTAGCTGCTCTGTCTCCTCACCAAGTAGCTAAATTCCCGTCCTCCTGCTGAGATCATTGGCCACTACGTTCCCCTTTCCAAGATTATAGACTATCTCAAAGTCATAGTCCTGGAGGAACTCGAGCCATCACCGCTGTCTCAGGTTCAGGTCCTTCTGCGAAAAGATGTACCTAAAACTCTGGTGGTTAGAATAAACTATAAAGCGCTCGCCCATCAGATAGTGCCGCCACATATTCAGAGCGAATACAAGTGTTTCTAACTCCAGGCCATGGGTAGCGTAGTTCTACTCGTGCTGCCTCAACTGTCGTGATCCATAGGCGATCACTGACCGCTCCTGCATCAGTACACACCCGAGTCCAGTCCCTGATGCATCGCAGTAGACTATATACCCTACTCCCTCCTCCGATAGCCTCAAGATAGGTGCACTGGTCAATCTCTATCTCAGCTCCTGGAAGCTCTGCTGACATCTGTCTAACCACACGAAGGGTTTCCCCTTCTTCATCAAATCTGAGAGCGGTGCCGCAATTCTGGAGAATTCTGGCACGAATCTCTGTTAGTACCCAGCAAAACCTAGGAAACTCCGCACCTCCGTCACGCTCCTGGGTGGCTCCCAAGTTAGGACTTCCTCGATCTTTGCAGGATCCACCGCAACTCCCGCCTCAGAGATGACGTTTCCCAATAAGTGGACCTCGCGTATCTGGAATTGGCACTTTGAGAGCTCACCATAAAGATGGTGCTCTCAGAGTGTGTCCAGCACAACCCGCAAGTGGTAGGCATGCTCCTCCTCAGTGGTCGAGTATATCAATATATCATCGATGAAGACCACAACAAATCAATCGAGGTAAGGATGGAAGATCCTGTTCATGAGACTCATGAACACTTCTGGAGTGTGGGTTATGCCGAAAGTCATAACCAAGAACTCATAGTGGCCACACCGACATCTGAAGGTCATCTTCTGCACATCCTTGTCTCAAACTCTGAGATGATGATAGCCTGACCTAAGGTCTATCTTCGAGAACCATCATGCTACCTTGATCTGATCGAAGAGGTAGTCAATCCTCGGTATCGGATACTTGTTCCTCATGGTCACCTGGTTCAGGCGACCATAATAGACACATAGTCGCAAGCTCCAGTCCGCCTTCTTGGCGCACAAAATCGGGGAAGCCCAGGGTGAAACACTGGGTCAGATAAATCCCTTGCCCTGCAAGTCCTCCAGCTGTACCTGTAGCTCTCAAAGCTCAACGGGAGACATCCGATATACTGGAGTGGATATCGGGGCTGTCCCGGGGTACAGGTCAATATAGAAGTCTACCTATCTGTGAGGAGGTAGTTCTGGAACGTCGTTAGGAAAAACGTCCGCATACTGATCCACCACTACAGGAAAAATCGGACTCCGCACGTCAAATGCTCTTAGGATGAAGCTATCCAACTGATGAGTGATCGACTATCCTCTCCTCCGCGTGAGTCCATCCTACACTGCAAAGGCTCCCTTCTCACTGGTGAAGGTGAACCTGCTCCTCGGAAGGCTAGCTCTGTGCCCTGTGCCCCGCACCTCTGAGCCAGTGTCCTGAGGTCGTCTGCCTGCAGGTCTGGTCCTCCTAGACCCCTGTGACGTCCGTCGACTACCAGATGCATATGAATCAGCTACGTGTCGCCCTACGGTACGTCTCGCTGCTGGTGTAGGCTCAGCAAGAAATCTCACTATGAGAAGGGCTCGCTTCAGTACTCCTGCCTGCGTCAGAATGCTGAGGGAGATCATCGATGCCCTGATCTCATGCCTCAGTCCCTGCTTGAAGGTCCGGGCCTGGAAGAATGGGTCCTGTACCATTTTCGTCAAATAGCATGAGAGATCGGTAAATCTCGCCAAGTACTGGGCTACCGTCATACTACCCTGCCGCAGCTGTAGTAGCTCCTGAATGCGCACCGCACAGAGGGTTGATGGGACGAACTCCGAGCGAAAGAGGCTCTCGAAGTCCAACCAAAGGAGAGATTCCTTGTTGTGCACCTGGAGCATCAGGCTCCACCATCTGCCTGCTGCCGCGTGCAGGAGGCTCGCTGAAAGGATCACCATGAGGTCAACTGGTGTCCCCACTAACCTGAAAACTCTTACAACAGCCTCCAGCCAATCCTTGGCTGCCTGAGGGTCCATCTCCCCATGGAACTTGGGCGGTCTCTGATGCTGAAACTCGTGCAGTGCACTAAGGTGATGTGCACTCTCAGCGGATGGGGCCAGTGGCATCGGTGGCTCTACGGGTAAAGGTACCGTCGGTGCCTCCACTATAAAAGGGCCCTGCACCGAGGCCTCATCGCTCGGTGGTATGTCGTCTTGTACAAAGCTCTGAACCCTAGCTGGCTGCCATCGTGGGGCCATCCTGAAAAGAAACAGGTGTACCATGGTCAATATAGTATACCTGGTGAGCTGACACAATGTAATCACAAAGAAAACTTTTGAAACACACATGCAATCAATTTTTTCATGTACTGAGTCAGAAATCAGAAGTCCGGGTCCTGGTGTATGGATACGTCGACCACCGCAGCAACACTGGACTCCTTGGACTGATAACCACACTCAATACCCTTAACACTATTGCTTCACATAGAAAAAAGATCAAAGTTCGGAGTTCTGCGGTAGAACCGAACTCCTCTGATACCAATTTGTCACGACCCGTCCTCAGGGCCCGTACCGTGACTACCCCAAGCCCGCCTTCCATAGGCCAGGGGCTGGAGACTAGCACCAAAGGCATAAATCCCAATAAAAAGGGAAGGCATTGCCTTTATAAAGTAAAAAAACACCATAGAGTAAGAAAACTGAAGTAAACACTAAGTAAACTGAGTACAAGGTAAGTGATGGAAAGTAAATGGGCCAGAATACAAACCCAACTGAAAGTAAAGTACAACTAAAATGAAAGTACAACAACTGAAAGGTAAGAAGCGAGTCCGAACCGTCCTCTGGAAATCCCACCAGAAGGGTGGGTACAGATAGTCTCCTCCGCTCCACGACTCCAGCCATCCGCTTCATGTACGTCTCGTCCAGTGATCCACCTCCAGGTACCGTTTAGCTCCACGAGCTCCTACCTCGATCAGCACTGTCCGTCATCTGCATCCAACACAACGTAGTGCGGGCATATCCCGTGAAGGGGTGAGTATACGCTACTCAGTAGGGACCCCGAGACCCCCGAAGGTTTCCCAGAATCCACAAAGGATAATCCACAAAGAAAATATACAATCACGAAGTAACAACCAACTATACTTAGGTATATGCCTATACATATACCTAAGTCATCAATCCTAGTTCGGCTCCAACATTCGAGTCCAAGTTCAATCTAGTCCACACAGGATAGCACAATCCAATCCACATAGGATAACACAACCCTATCCACATACGAAAGCAAGTCAATCATATCGAAGATAATGATTGAAATTCAAGACTCAGCTCACACAGGTATACTCTTCGTAAGGTGATAGAGATGATCATATGTATCCACTGATTCATCTAATATGTTGGACCCACATAGGATACAAGACTAGCTAAGCTGTCGGACCCACAAAGGATACAAGACTAGCCACTCTACCGGACCCATGTAGGATACAAGTACAAAATCAAATACTGTCGGACCCTCGTAGGATACAAGAACAGTAGTCACATACTGTCGGACCCACATAGGATAAAAGAACAGAATTCATCACTGTCGAACCCATGGAGGATTTTAGTACGGTCATCGTCGCTACCGAACCCATGGAGGATCCTAGTACAGTCGTCATCGTCTTCGCAGTCGCAGCCAGCTCTAGGGTTCCCGCACACATAAAGCTCGATTCTGGGAGGGTCCGCTCCACGAGCCAAGAGGGGTCGATACATCAACTGACACGTATTCCAAATTTGATGTATCCCAAAGTTCCGTCTCGACAAAAGGAACTCAACGTGACAGACGACATGTCAATCGGACGCCCGATCTGAGAGTTATTGGATTTTTCGTCCTAGGGGCCCAGTTGGTTTTTAAGTCAAAACAAACCCGACCATACTTCAAATTCATCCAAACCTTGAGCGGAGTAATCCAAAAGAACCGTCTCACTAAGAGGAATCCAACAAAGTTGACGGCACGTCTATTGGACGTCCGGAGCTCAAGTTATAAGCGTTTCCGCTCCGAGGGCCCGGTTGGTTTCGTGTTCCAACCAACCCAGCCGTACCCAAAGTTTTCCAAAACCTTGAGTGTAATATACCGAAACGACCGTCTCGATCCAAGGATCCCATCGCAACTGATGGTGCGTCAATCGGAGGTCCGCAGCCCCAGTTATGGGTCTTTGAACGAAACTGTCCGATTTTAGGGGGTTTTGGGCCCTGACCGACCCGGCCCAAGACCCCCTGGGTCGGCCCAAACCGGGTCTGACCCACTTGGGCACGGCCCGACCCAGCGGGTGCGGCCCGGCCCAGCGCGCGACCCAGCCTGGCGCAGGTGGTCCGGCCAGGCCTGGCTGGTCCGGCCCGGTCCGGGCACCCACGTGCTGAGTGGACGTGGAAGGGAGGGAGCCACCGCCCCCTTCGAACCGAACGGCGGACCCGCAGGGGGTTCGCCCTACTGCGCTGACCGGGGGTTCAAACGCATGATTTTTCTGGATTTGGACGGCCGTAACGGCTGGCCAGTTGTGCCGTGCAGGACCGATTGGTCCTGCCTCCTATAGCACCGGCAGCCGGCGGTTCCGGCCACCCTCCCTTGCTCTATCGCGACCTTGGTACGACCGGTGCAGTGTGACGGCGCCGCACCCCTCCGCCGCGGCCCCGCTCCGGCCCTGGCCTCTTTCTTCCTCAACGGCGCGACACGACGATGCCACACTCCTTCAACGCGGTGATATTCCTCGTTCCCGTGCGGTGCCGTTACACCGCGCTGCCTTCATCCCAAACCCTAATGGTGAACATCAACAAAGGGGGAAGAGGATCGGCCATGTTCGTGCGGTCCGACCTCCTCCCATTAATTTGATAACAGGTGTCCAAATATTTAACGATGAATGAAAAGAATAATCACATTGTAAAAACACACTCCTACCTTGAAGTAGTTGTTGAAAGAAGATTGTCGCGGGAAATGGCGTCGCGAGGTAAAGATCCGTACGTGCTTGAAGGTGAACTTTCGAGGTGAAGCGGCGTCTCACACCAGCTGCGGAGAGGAGAAGAAAGGCACGACGATCACTCCTTGCGGTGATGGCGTTCTTCGTCGAGGTCTTGACGTTCTTCGCGTTCTTCAATGTGGAAGAGGACGTTCTTCAAGACTAGAGCCCTCCTCTCCAAAAATCTTCACACAATGATTCAAAAATAATAAAATAAGGCTTTGCCTTATTTTATTACTCATGCCAACCTTTTTCAAAATTCCAATTGAATTCACCAAATTAATTAACTTGTGTCGTCAAATTAATTGGGCGTTTAATTGGCATGCAATTAATGTGGAAGAGTGGATGAGTTACAAAATTAATTGCTAAAGGGGGGGGGGGGTTTAATGGATTTTAAGGGGTGTTAAGAAAATTGAAGGAGGTGGGGGCTCGTGTGGGCCCCACCCCGACTTCATCACAACTTCCTTTTCCCTAACACTTAAACCACTTGTGGTGTAATAAAAATAAATTGTAAAACAATTATATTTTTATTCTTCACATTTTTATTAACTCCACCCGAGCAAACGCTCATCCAAAAAAAGTCTTCCTAAGCAATTAATGGTGCTGCGGTTTCATTGGTGTCTTAGGATTTCGATTCCGCGCACTAGTTCAAATGTTAGGAAAACCCACTCATTCGTTCACTGAACGTACCCGAGCTAAACTTTAGAAAATGATTCCAGGCACACCGGGCCTCAGAATCAGGTGCTGTCTAAAACTGCGCTCTCATAAAATCCCAAAGAATATAAAAAAAATATTTTCCTTGAAATTTACAGGCCTTTACACTATATGACTAGATATCCTCAAGAGATTCACTATATGTATTCTCTAAAGGAGGAAATCATGTCATCCTTTTCTTGAGATGAATGGTGGTTCTTGTCATGTTTTGAAATGAGGTGATGAGGAAGTTTCACACTTCTACTTTGGCTATAAATCGTAGTGCAGGGAATATGTACAGAGACATTGAGCAGCAATTTTGATGGTCTGACATGAGGTAGAGCATTGATGAGTTCATTTCTCTATATCTCACATGTTAGAAGCTGAAGGTTGAGCACTAAGTTCTGATAAATTTTCCTGAAACCTATTGAGATGATATAGTGGGAATGAGATGACATATACATGGTCTTTTTGATAGTAATTCCTTGGATAGTGAGAGTCCATGATGCAATCTAGGCTATAGTTGACCTACTTACCAAGTCGATGCACTTTGTTTCTATCAGGGAGTAGAGTTCGGTGGATATTTTGGGGGTAGTTGTACCTATGGTAAATCATATACCTCCATGAGGTTCCCTTAATGATTTTCTCCAATCATGATGAATGGTTCACATCATGTTTTTAGAGACGCCTTCATGAGGCATTTGGGGCCCAGTTGAGGACGAGTAAAACTTTTCACCCCCAGATGGATGGGTAGACCAAGAACACTATTCAAGTGTTGAAGGATATGATGAGATATTACGTGTTATAATTCATATGGATCTTAGAGGATCACTTGGATTTGGTAGAGTTTTCTTATAATAATATCCATCAGTCTAGTATTGTCATGACACCTTTCAAGGCCTTGTATGAGAGATCCCGAAGGTCAAAATTATACTAAATTTAGATCAGTGAGGTATCTCTTATTGGTTCATAGATGGTGTGGGTGATGATGGAGAAGGTCCATGATATTCACAATTAGATAAGGAAAACCCATAATAGGAATAAATATTATGTAGATAGATGTCATAGGCCATTGGAGTTTGAGTAGGGAGACCACATTTTCTTGAGGGTCTCCCCATGACCAGGATTGTGGAGATTCACCCAAGGTGGAAAGTTATCATCAAGGTTTATCAGGCCATTTGAGATCCTAAAAAGGGTTTTAAAGGTTGCTTACCACCTATTATTACCCCATAGTTGGAGTGGGTGCCTGACATCTTCAATGTGTCAAATATGAGGAGATAAGTTCATGATACTACACATGTTATTGACTAGGGAGAGATAGACATTGAGGATGAATCCAACTTCATGGAGTATCCAGTGGAGATTTAGGATTGGTAGGATATGATCTTATGTGGATAGACCATTCCATTGGTTCATGTGTTATAGTAGTAAGGGATCATACAGAAGAGCTCCTAGGAGTGGGTGATCCAGATGCGAGCTCCATATCCCCACCTTTTTATTTAGTTTTTACTTTTTAGGGATGAAAATCTTTGAATGAGGGAATAATGTAGAGGATACATTTTTTTCTTTTTAAGAATTTAAAATATATCAAGAAAGATTTTCTGATCTAGGCACTGAGACGAAGTGATATTCTAGGGCTTGATGAGCACAAAATTGATTTTAGAAAATTTTAAATATATTAATATCATGTGGGTTCAGTTTTTCAAAAATAATGGAATATCTATTGAAGAAAGTCTCAAATAAAAAATATAAATCCATAGTTAAATATAGAGTATGAGGTTTACCCTAGGAATAACTTAAGGTTGGTCAACACCAGATGTTCGGTTGAGGCAGCCGTTGGTGGGTGTGTTTAATTGAAAATAAATAAATAAATAAATTATTATTTTTATTTAATGAACTAATTAAATCCTATTTAAATAATACATTATAAAAATTATCTTGGAATATCCACATAAACCCTAGGAGAATTGAGAGGATCTCTGATGACCTTCATTGGTGAATCGATATCGGGAAATGATAAGTGATCAGATCGAGGTGGATCGACAGACAGTGGATAGAGCAGATTATATTCATCGCTGGTAAACATGTTCTTCACTAAATATAAATCCACAATTGAGATAGGTATCCTTAATTTTGGTTACCACACTTTATTAAATTCTGGAGCATAAATATTTGAGTATCTACTTTTGATTCTATGTATTTACCACCCTTCGCATGAGACCATTGTTGAATTAAATTGTTCTATTCACTTTATTATTTATTATGCCATGATCTCATCCTGTATTCCCAAAATTGAAATCATTGGATGAGAACTCCTGGTCAATGATTTTTATCAATTTTGTTTTTTTTTCTCCCATCATTATCTGTGTTCTTCACTGATAGCCTATGAGGCTCCGATTCGACTTTGTTGGGGTGGGTTTGAACATGATCAAACCCCCATACTCATAGTGGTTGTTCCAATGATGATTATGATGGTGATTTATAGATGGATTGAGATTTTGTGTGGGAACTGGTGATGATTTCCATAGATTCGGGATCCAGGATGAATGATGGGCGACGAGAGGCGTACGAGATGCAGGATAGACTACCTTGGGTGATTGGGATCTAATTTCCGGCCCCGAGAGGGCCAAAATTGATGGATATAAGTAATCCTCAATGGTTTTGAGTGGTCAAATGGATAGAATCATAACGACAATCACATATTTGTAATCCACATGAAAGATCTTGACTTTATTTGGAAAACATGAATACACGACTTGTAATCTAGTGAAAACACACCATGTAGTACCACTAGATGCGGTGCTAGGGTTTTAGGAAAGATATAGATCACAAAATGTGTATCTGGGACCATATAATCTATGGAAATCCCTGGCTGGATGATCTATTTTCTAGATGTACACAGTCAAGACCCCATATGGGAGGACACACTGTGTACTCTGGGAGTACATGGGCATGGGCTGGTACCCGAGCATTACCAGGTACACGTTATGACCCGATGGACATGGTCATGGGAATGAGCACATGGGTAGGCCCTGAGTGGATGAGACACAATTTGTGGGACCCATACACACCAATTATGGTGACATGTCCATAAAGATGAGTCTAGAGGAGAACATGAACAAACAGTGGAGCGGGGCCACACGTTGTGTGGACCCCCTTACATGTTGTGTAATTCCTTTTTGAGAAGCATTCAACTTTTGTATCCCCTTTGTTTGGAATTAGATTTTTTTCCCATGAGTAACCTATCCTGAGAAGTTTTCTACATAGAACATGATGGTATCCTTCATAGTCTATTTTTAAATATTACATAGAATGTTCCGAGCATGAATATTCTTTCGGTGATTCTTGGCGACAACAGTGATTGGGAAGGATCATCAGAGAGAGGCTGAGGTTACCAACCCCCCCAGTCGTACTAGGGTGTGGGTACCCCATACTCCTCACACTGGTTTGAGTGGAACCCCCTTGATGGGCCAGGGTGTTGTTCCTCTACCTACAGAGTGGCACCCCCATGATATACTAAGGCATGAGTCCTCTATATTTTGAGTGGAACCCCTCTAATGTACAAGGGCATGAGTCCTCTATCTTTTGAGCTAAACCTCTTGATGGACTATGGCGTTGGTCCTCTACCTACTAAGTGGAACCCCCTGACAGACTAGGTTGTGGGTCCTCTACCATGTGAGTGAAACCCCCATGACACACTAGGGTGTGAGTCCTTTATACTTCTACTGAGTGAAACCCCCTTATTGTGCTAAGGCATGGGTTCTCTACTTGAATGATGTCCCCCCTTGACAATGAAACATGGTGTTGAGGTTTGGGTTATCCAAAAAATTAATTATTCAAACACAAGAGATGCTAGGTATTAGATACAGACTTCTTAGAGATTTTAGAAGACTTATCATCCTAGGATAGGCTATGAGATGGAGATCCCCTTTCTCTCTAATTTGGGTTTCTTATATGAGAATATATATATATATATATATATATATATCTGTGTGTGTGTTATTGGGTTTCGTTTCCCTCTCACTTTGGGTTGAGCTGAATACTTCTATCATGTATTCTATTACTCCTTTAGTTTTTGGGGAGTCCTACTAGGTATGTATATACTCACCCCTACATGATATTTTCACACATGTGTCATGCCACTACACCAAACTAATATTTTAGCGACTGTTTATTAAACCACCACTATTTTTTTAATTTATTTAGTGGTAGTTTCTAAAAAACCGCCACTAGGACATTAAATATTTTCATACCCACAACATTCTCCCCCTCCCCCAACACCACCAACCCCTGGACCCCATGACCCCCCCGACTCCCCAATGCCCTACCGGCCCCGTTGCCACCCCTCACCATGCCTTGACATGCCTCACCGCCCTTGTCATGCCTCACTGCCCTCACCACACCTCTTTGTGCCTTTCCACCCCTCGCCCCGCCCCACCACACCTCAACACCCCTTGCCATGCCTTACTACACCTCTCTTCCCCTCACCGTGCCTCACTACCACTCACTACGTTTTGCCTCCCCTCACTATGATTCACCATGCCTCTCCACCACCTCACCACCCCTCGAATCCTCCACTGGAGTCAGTATTCCCTATAGTAACATAATTGTAGGAACATAAGGGATTTATTGTTTGTCCATTTCATTCCTCATTTCCACACATCTATACTTCTTCCCATAGATTTTATTGTTCGGACTTTATCAGTCAAGAATATCTATCACAGTGTTGGTAATCTCATCAATTCATAGGTGTTTCTTGGATGTATCAACTCTCCTTCTTCTTTAATGATTAGGGATTTTGTAAATGTAGTTGGATCTCTTCCTTAGATAAAATTAAGTATATCAATTAATATTTAATTATAAAATGTTCTTCTCAGGGAACACACCTCATTATTTGATCTTGTATATAAATATCACAACAAAATAATATCATGAATATTATTATTTGAAAATGAAATTGTGAAACTCCATTAACATCAACAATATTAGCGATGTCATGTATAAAACAGGTTAATAGATTCTTAATTTATCTCCTCATTTGAGCTTATTTGAATTAGAGTCATAGTCACCCTTTTAATTATCCTTTAGACTCATACATTCAATAATTATGAGATAATCAATAAATCAAAACATTGATATACTCCATGTTTTCATGGAAATATGATGTGGAAAAAACCCTTAAGGTCATGGAAACCTACACATTATCATTGCACAACATCACATGTTGTTTGATACTACATTGAAAATACTAATCATAATAAATATTAATCTTATTTTGAAGTTTGATTTCTTTTAATATCATTGCATTCATCATATTAATTTATTCCCATTTTTTTAATATAAATTCATGAATTCACTGTACCGACATAAGTTAAATAAAATCATTACATGAATCCTCTTACATCAATCTCTAACTCCAAATCCCCATTCATTAACCACAACTATATTCTCATTCCTTTACATTAATAACACTAAAATAAACCCCTTTACGATGTGTTACATTCATGAATCCCATTACATCATCACCCTTACGTTGAGATCCTCCCCTATTTCATGTATCTTAATATCAACCTCTATATGTGGTTGACTCATATGATGATGATCATATGTGGAAAAAATTTATGTGAATCCACATACATGAGTACCCTTATGTGGATCGAGTAATACATGAATATAGAGTTTTACAAGAGGAATATTTAACATGTATGACCCTAACATGAATCTCATTATGAGGTGGATTATATGTGAATCCTTTTATCTGAGGAATTTTACATTTTCCAAAATATCACTCTAATTTTATTTGAATCTCATATAATTGAATCATTTCCTTCTCAAAAAAATTACATTCATCTAAGTTAGTATTGGGATATATTAGAAAAAAATACATAATTCAAAGTCAATAATTTTACGGATCAATTTTATCTCCCCAATAACGACCTCAATTCAAACCCCCCTTATCAACATCTTGGGGTTAGGGAGGAAAATTCTTCAACCATTTTCTCCTTCTACAATTTTATTGCACTAAATTGAATTTATTGATTGAATTAATTGATATGAGGATTACATTGAATTTCTTAAAGTAGTAGGACATGAATTGGCTAAATCAATGTCTATGTGTTCTATGCCTGGAATATAAAAAAAGTGTTATTAACTATAACATTATGAAAATCATTAAAATTTAAAAAATTATTTCAACTATTATTAAATATTATTTTATGTGTTAATTTATCATATATTCATTCAATATACATTCATTCATCTATCTCAACAAAGAGATCAAAAAAATTCAACCATAATATATGAGCATTTTCCCTATTCAAAATATTTACTACTTTTCCTTCAAAAATTAATACTTTCATTTACATTTAAAAATTTTTATTTATATGAGAAAAGGATAGTATAGACAACATACATAATAGATGAAAAATACATGTTTTCTATATATTTTCAATATCTGGAACATGATCAATATCTAGAGATTCTTTTCTTTAGGTACATAATTGTTGAATTTCTCATAACTTCATAATTTTGTTTTATATATATTGGTTGTTTAAAAAATGTATATTTCTTTAAACATCATTGGATCTATTGAATCATCATATTCCATTTTTGGGTCATACTCACCCTGGATTGCATCACATTAAATTTCCCTTTTCATTGAGCCTTATAACAAATTATTACAAAATAATGCACATCTTCCTTTCACCATTATTTAGAACTATATGGTTGATAAATCAAAATGTTAGATCTAAGAACACACCTACTTAAATTCATTCCCTTGCAACTGAAGGCCTGTTTAGAATATTTGTAGCTAAATTTTTTTATAGGATTTCTTACAAACAATGAAATTCCACCTATAACTTCAATATTGACCAAATGAATTTTTATACTCAAAAACTTAATGCCACCCATAAATTAAACATAATCAAATTTTAATGGGATTTGTTATATATATTTTGTTTGTTAGTACTATCCATCTGTTATAATTTTTAATTTTTTTCTGCTATTTTTTTGAAATATATGTTCTAAACTGAATTTTATTTGATTAAATGACAGGAATGCCAAGGAGGAAGTGTTATAATGTTTCATAAACCACAATGACAGATGAATATCTATATGTCTCCCTCCCTAAGGAATCCGAGACACCATCCGCTTTCCCCCCTGCACCATCTCCCCTTCACTATCTCTTATACCCTCCGTGATCATCCCTTCAACTGTTCAATCATCACCTTCACTTTCAGGAGCCTCAGGAGTGAGGGAGCGGGGCGCCACTTTTAGTTCTTCACAGGAAAACTAGAGGGTGACTACTATAGGTACAAATTTTAATATGAATAAATTTTTTGAACTTTTTTTATACTAATTGTTTGTTCATAAAATATAGAAACAATGTAAGTATGGAGAAAAATATGAAAAGTTCAGATGTATGGAATCTGATTGGAGAGAAGATAATTTTCCCATTCGATTCTTATGGGGTCCCCACAAATGATGCTGTAGGATTACTTGGCCAGATTCTAGTACAACTAGCCACGGATCTAGGTTCTCTTCCTATTATGTATGATGATCGGAGGCATATGCCTTAAACTTGGAAAAATAAAGTTTTTGATTCCCAAATAAAGGTAATTTTAATACATTATGGTGTAATTGAATGTCATTATGTTATTAATTTATAATATTTTCAAAATTAATTTATGTGTATAGATGTTATTCTACTTTACGGTTTCTGATGTGCTAGCACAAAAGTGGGTTTTTCAAAATTTGGGCAAGAAATAGAAAGACATTAAATGGAGATTGTGGTGTGATGTTAATGATACTTCGTTGAACTCCCAACATATGTATGACAAGCTACCTGATGGGATACCCAAAGAGAAATGAAAATTTTTTTTTACAGACATCATGATGAGAAGTAGATGGTATTTAAATATATATTATTATATTAATTTCATTTTACATTTATAAATGTATATGAAAAGGAGATTACATTGAATACATTACTATTAAATTATGTTTTATTTATTTCAGGATCTTTCAAGGAATAATTCATCAAGCTGGGCTAAACAAGTATCCCTCACACTATGGGGTAAAAGAGTTTTTCTAGAATCCAATCAACTCTGGTAATATTTTTATTAGTTTAAATATTTATAAGAAAATATTATCTTTTTAATATATTAAATTGTTGATTTATCTTTTTTTTAATGCAATCATAGAGTTTAGGGCACCAGGAATCCCAAACAGAAGTGTGGTTATATGTTCTTAAAAAATATAATGAAAGTTTTGTTAACGATCTTGCCAAATATGTTGGGGGTATGAACTAATTTTTTATTATAATAAATTATTATCAGTTGTCACTATGTTAATATATTTTGTTTCTAATATGAATGATATTTTATTTATAGGTAAAAATTAAAGAACAATGGGATGCCAATCCCACATAGTCCTATTCAATCTCCTTGGATGACCCAGTTGTTAAAGTCCTTGAGAAGGAGCATCCTGTTCGAGTGCGCGAGATGGGTTTGGGCCCCATACCATCTGAGGTCTTTGGAAGGTCACCAGGGATTACAACTATATATACTCCAGGTTGTAGTTAGTTCATACCCTGAGATGCTCAGAGAGATATTGTTTACCTAAAAAACACAGTTCAGGAACAATATACTCAAATACACTCTTTGCAAAAAGCATTGATTGATTTATATCAGGAGACGACCAGATCTATCTCCTCTGGTATTGTATCAACTGGTGGTGAGATGGTAAATCACAAAAATTCAAAAATCATTTAGTTTTCAAACATTTATTGGTTTTAAGTTTAAATATAAATATACAACAATATTTGATTTTCAATATAATGTTCTTATAGGTGCAGGTAGTAGGAAGTAAATGTGGAGGTGGAGAGGGTGAAAAGCTGTGTTCATCATCAAACATTGATTATTGGAGAGGGTTTTGGTAATAGTATTTTTATATGTATCATGTGTGGCATAGAGTAGTCACCAAACATTTTTATAACCTAACATTTTCTTGATTTCTCATGTTTCCTTTTATGTATTATGGACCTAGTCTTCCAAAGACACAAGGAATTTAAAATCCTTATATTGTATTAATGGATATTTATATTTATGAATCATATAATAATATGTGTAAAAATTTCTAGGTTGTTATATATATGGTGTAGAGGACCAGGAAGATGTTTTTGGTTCTATTTCTAAAATCATCATAGGTTTATCATAGTGATAATGTCTTTAACATAGTGGCTAATGGTGGAGTTTTTAGCGGTTATACCTTTTTAGAAATAGTTTCACCATGGAGCAGGGATGTGGCCTAGCATCTTCTTGATAAGATACGATAATGTATGTTTATAATTATGTATTTTAGGGGTTTTTTAGTTGAAAATTTGGATGTTTAAAGTTTTTTTGGTTTCATAGGCATATAAATTTACTACATTAAAGTTTTAAATTTTTTTGGATTAAAAATTCATAGTTTTATAGGTTTACAGGTTATAGGATTGATAGTATGGAGGTTTGAAAGCTATGGGTTTGATGGTTTCAGTGTTTCTCATTATATTTTTCTAGTTTATAGGTTTTGAATTTTATAAGTATCAGGTTTAATGTTTTTTAGGTTTTTTGGTTTGTAGGTTTCTAGTTACATATTTTTTTTTTGTCTTTTTTGTTTTTATTTAATAGTTTACAAATTTTTTGTTTTTTATGTTAATGTTTTATTTTATTTCATGTTACATGTTTCAATTTTTGTACATTTCCAGGGTTTAGTTTTTAACTTTTTATGTTTTCATGTTTATAAGATGTTTTTACAAATTTTAAAGTCATATTTTCACATGAATTATAGTTTATAAAATTTCTATAAATAGATTATCCAGTTTTCATGTTTAAAAATTTATAGATTTTATTTTTATTATGTTTCATGTTTTAAGTTTATAGGATTTGAAATTTGATGATTTCATATGTTTTTATTTTTAGGCTAATGGTTGGATGTTTGTACATTTTTTGTTTTTAATAAAGAATTTTGTAATATTTTAGGATTTTAGGCATGGATATATCATGTTTAATGATCTATAAAGTTGTAGGATTCTTGTATATATGTATGAGGATTCCATGTTTTCAGTCTTATAGGTTTTAGTTTTGCTTTATAAGAAATCAATAGTTTTAATGTTTGTTGGTTGAATAATTTCTAGTTTGAAGGAATGCATGTTTGGAAGTTTAAATTTTTTAGGATCACATGTTTACATGTTTTATTATTTACTGGTAAAAAGTTAGTGGTTTAGTATTTATATGATATATAATTAAAGGTCCACAAGATTTAGTTTCTCAAGATTTGAGGTTAGTATGATCATTTTATATTATTTTTCATGATTATGGTTTTAACAGTATAAAAGCTACATGTTAACATATTTACAGGTTTAAAATCTAATGGTGTATAGGTCTATAGTTTATAGGAAATTAGGTTATAGGTCTAATGGTATCAAAGTTTTTGTTTTACAATTTTCATTTTTATTTGATTTAAATTCTATAAAATTTTTGATTATAGGATTTATGTTTTATCAATTTATAGGTTTTCATGTTTAAAGGTTTATAGTATTATTGGATATCAGTCTAAAGTAGTGAAGGTTAATTGTTTTTTAGTAGGAAAGTTTTTAGGTTTCAAGGTTTTCATGTTTATAGGTTCAAATTCTATAGTTTTAAAGGTTATTATATTTTAAAGACTCTACTTTTTTAGGATTGTAGTTTATAGGTTTGTATGATTATAATTTTTCATGATTTATGTGATGTGGTGTTACTTTCTTGGTAGTGGTGAAATATTTTGTTAATAATGATATTGAAATGGTTTTTTTCAGGGTACTGGTACTGGGGATGCAGAATCTGTAGTAATTTTTTATTTTAAATCTACCTTTAGCGGCGGTTTAAATCACCACTATGTAAATGGATGATTTTTTATATCATTTAAAATCACCGCTATAATTTGTTATCTTATTATTAGCAGTAGTAAAAACCACCACTACATACATGAACGATGTAATTTTGCAGTAGTTTTATTGATTTAGCGGTAGTTATTGTGAAAAAATGGGTTTTTTTTATAGCGGCGGTTTAAACGGCTGCTAAACATTTCCCATTTTTCGTTACCATTTTGTGGAAGTTCACGTGGTTTTCATAGCGTTTTTACATGGGCAAAATGAAATTATTTTTAGCGGCGGTTTAAACCGTTGTAAAAAAAGAGTTCACTTTTTTTGGGAAAACCACCGCCAAAACCACAATAACCACTGAGAAATGTGTTTACTAAGAAAGTTACTAGAAACCACCTCTAAATTGAAGAAAATGTCGCATATTGTATGCCAAAACCCAATTTAGCGGCGATTTTATAAAACCGCCATAGAAGCATAAGGTGGCGGTTTAAACTGCCGCCATAGCTAAAAAAAACTACCGCTATGAGATGATTTTCTTATAGTATGTCTTATGCAGAAAAAAAAATAGATCAGAGGGGATTTCAGATGAGCAAAGGGATACTAAGTTGTATTGACCATATGTGGTGGTTGAGTCTTGTAGATCATGAGCCAGTCTCTCTTGGCTATTTTCTATTTCAGTTTTTTTCAGGTTTCACTACTACAAAACATGCCTTTAACAATGATAAAATCATAATTTGTTAGTGCTAAAAAGCAATGACTACCAAAGCACAATTAAAACCCTTAGGATTTTATCAGTGCTATAAAATCAATGATAAAGGGGAACTTAATCAGTTCTTATTAAAGCACTGATAAAGGGGCATAGTGTAGCATGATTCTAAATTTACAACACACTACCGCACTACAAAAAAACATAGGTACAATAAAAATATCACCATAAATAGTTGACAGGTAAAATATAGATTATAAATGAAATAAAATTTACAACATAAAAACAAGAAAAAAACACTATATGAGAGGTGTGTTTTAAACTAAAATGTCACCTATACTTTGAAAAAACACACTTGGTGTAACACCCCAAGATTTTATGAAAAATATTATTTTCATTAATGTCTTGTGTTGTATTCTACACCAAGATTACCTTGCGCTATACGCAACACCGTATTAGCTTGTAGTATACGCAACACTATTCTTGGATTGTGTTACACACAATTTTGATAGAAGTTATTCTACGCAACATTGAGTATATATATATATATATTCAATTTATAAATAAAATATGGTTGGATTCTGTTATACGCAACAACAAAGGAGTTGTGCACTACACGCAACCCTAACTTGGCTTGCATTACACGCAATCACGACCTTCCTCGATAGCGTGTGTTGTACGCAATACCGGGTTTTACTAAACAACGATATATTATTATAATATTGTTATGAACTAGCTGTTATGAATAGTGTTAACTAAATTTTTAATTTTATAACATTATTATTCATCTTACACATTTCTAGAACATGGTATAAGAACAAAATAAATTTTTCGGGTAAAATAAGTATTTTTCAAAAAATGCAGTTTTGCCGCCTTTTGATGGCGCACCCACTTTAAATCTAGTTTTTGACATGTTTATAAGTTCAATTTGACAAAATAAAATTCTTATTTTGAATCAGGATATAAAAATTTACATTAGATAAAGTTTTGATATTTTTCCGATAACTTTCATATTTTAATGAATAGTAAAAACACGCTATATTTTAATTAAAAACAACTTTTTTCATCGTAATATCTTATGTGGGTAAATTTCAATATTGAAGGGTTTTAAAGTATAAATAGAATATATTTTTACCATTTAATATATTTTATTTCATTAGCATTGATTTTACCTTGAATTCGTAGGTTAAATCAATTCAATCTTTTGCAATGTTTTAAAGAAAAACCCGTTTTCTTTTGACAACGGGATTAATTTTAATTTAATTTCTGCATCTTTTGTGTATTGAATTTGGAAAAATGGATTCCATATTTGGAATTAGTGGGTCCAAATTATGTTAATAAGCTACTTTTTATTTTTGGGAATTATGAATAGTAACTACAGTAAATTTTATTTACCATAGTTAAAGGTAAATCGGGTAATTAAGGGTAAATATAATATTTTAAAATTACCCTAAAAAATGTCAAAATCCTATTGGATGACTAAAATTCGACCCATATCACCTAAGGGACGGATTAGATTCATTTAATTAAATTTTTTCAATGAAAATAATTTAATTATTATTAAACCAAAGAATGTGACAACATGTCACTTTCTTAAATCTTATAAGTATAATAATTTTAATCTAGTGATAAACTTCATGAAACTTCGAACATTAATATTATCCAGAAATATAATACAATTATCTACATCATAGGAATTTATTTAGAATTTTTAGGGATTAAATAATTATCATTTATTATGACACAAAGATGATGCAGTAATTATCTTATTAATGAAATATTGACCTAATTGATGTTATAAATACCCAAATAAATATAATTTGAGACTTTTTATGAATTACACTAATTTTCTAGGTTAATATGACATGTTAGTATTGATTTAATTAACTTTTTTAGAACTTATAATTCTGTTATGATTTTCACAAAAATCAATTACTAAATAGTGTCAAAATTGACATAAAATAGCTTTTAAAACAAATATTATATTATTAATTGTTATTTTATTCCTAAAAATCTAAGGTTCGGCCAAATTACTTAGATAAGGTTATATATATTAATAATAAACAATTTGGGGTTCGTTTGGCTTCTTATAGTAAGTTTATTAACCTTATAGTGTAAGAACACAAGAAGACACGGTAAAAGTAAAATTATTTAACTTAATGTTAAATCTAAATGATAAGGTTAAAATAGGAACCTAAACTTGTCTAAATTATATTGGATGAGAGGATGTCGACCCATCCCCACCTTATCCTCGAAATAAAATATTTGGAGCTATTTAAAACCGAACTTGACTTTATAATAAAATAATATTTTTAGTTTTTCCAAAGGAGCCCCTCTCCTCCCTTATAAAAGGGAACCTCCTCCCTCTCTTACTCACACAACTTTGAGCCTTCAATCTCAGAAAACCCCTGACAAATTATCTTCTCCACTTCCCTAGAAACATCCTAGAGGTTCTGGTCTTCCTCAAAGACCAATTTTAGTGCCCTAAGAGGAGGTCTCAAAGAGGCGTTTCAAAGAAGAGGTAAATTCCGTTATCGATTCTTTCACCTTTATTTCTTCTTCCACTTCTTATTATTAGGTTGTTTCATTATGAAGTAATAAAATCAGTATCACTAATATACTGATATGTTATTATAAGTATGAAACAATCCAATTTCACCATCTATCCATCCTACGGAAAACGAAATCACCGCGCGTGCGTACGTACGGAATACCGTCTCCACGCCGTGGTGAAATCTATTTTCCACCACCACCTTACTTGGATGGGTACAATGGTGTAAATAATAACTATATATTATTATTTTAAAGTGATATTGATTCTGAAATAATATACATACACTCCAATACAGTCCCACGATCATGAGAACGACATCATCGCTCGTGCGTACGTACGGACTACCGTCTCCACGACGCGATGAGATTCATTCTCCACTTTAAACCATTCATGAATGATTATAAAGTATATATAATAAGTAATAATGAAATATATGACATAATAATGATACTAGATTTATGTGTATATATATGAATGTCATCTACTTAATTCCGTTCAACTCAATAAGGAAACGAAAACAGCGTTCATGCGTACGTACGGCCTACCGTCTCCATGAATGGTGTATTTCTTTACATTTACTGATTTATTATATATATGTATATTCTGAATATATATATATATATATATAAATCATGTTTTATATTCTGGAATTAAGTAATCATGATCTATTTAATCATATGAATAATTACAAGTCAAAACACGGACGACAAATGAAACAATTTTACCCAAAACGCTCTTTAACATAGAATTTACAAAAGAACGGGTAATATAAAGTCATAAGTGAACCATATATGATATCATAACAATGAATATGATTCTGTAATAATTCAATGACATTATTTAAATCATTATACAGGAGGTTCAGACACTTACGAAGAAAATCGGACCTAAGGTAAGGGAAATATCACAATCTCATTTTTTATCCGAGATTGTTTATACTTTGGTATTTACTGGGGTGTATTTTATCATCCACATCCATGTTTCCTCAATATGTAATATTTATATCCTTCTACAATAGTTTATATCCAATTTTACCCTTTGCTGAGTTTTTAGTAAAAGATATGAAAGGAATCTTTTGTCGTTTTTCGTACGAGGTACTTTTTTGACTTTTCCGACAAAAGTACGAAGAATGTTTTTTTAACTTATACGTCATGAATGGATTTTTAAAACATTATTTCCAAGATTCTTCCTTTACAAGTTTTCAAGTTTATTTTTAATCAACTTATTTTAGTTTAAAGTTGTATGACATGTTAGGAAAGGAAAAATGTTTTTTAAGAAGAAAGGATATTTTCCTCAAGAATGGAGTTCAAGTGTTTTATCAAAATTATTTTCCATATAAGATAATAAAGGGTCATGTTTTTATCCCTATTATTACATTGATTTGATTATGTTGTGATGGAATTATTTTTATGAATTCATTTATCTTATATGAATTGTTTTATGATGTCACGATGTTTAAGATTCCCATTTTTATTACATGGGTTATGCAATGATGTATGTTTTAAGATTTTGTGGCACACATAAGAATGGTATCATTATGAGATGAGTGGGACCTATATCTCCCTCAAATGCATTGGGTAATGATTTTATATCTCATGAGATAGACATGGCTTGAACGGTAGGTTATACCGGTTCAGTGAAACAGGACTGAAACGAGGGTGACTCGATTCAGAAAGGGACTTTTTCCACTAAGATAGTCTTGGAAATGAGTCTTGACTAACAAGAAATGATTCTTTATGATTATTTGTGTATGCCACAAAGTTTCATGTTTTAAGTTATGATTATTGTGATTACATTTCACTGCCATGAGTTATCCAAGGTTATGAAATTATGGTCTCTTTTACAGGTTAATATTTCCAAAAGTTATGTGCTTATGTATAATGTGATTGATATTTCTTTTGTTTACCCTTACTGAGCATTTGAGATCACCCTTTTATGTTTTCTTTTCCCCAGGATATAAAGAAAGGTTTTAGGTATAAAAAAAATAAGATCTTTATGGGAGATGTTGAAGATCTTTCACCAGGATTAGAATATTATATTCCGAGTTTCCAAAGACACTAAACTATTACGAACCTTGTGTGTGTGTTTTTGTTATGTACTAAGTATTCCGAAAATGTAATGTAATGTCAATGTACGTCAAGCTTCGGGTCTCTACAGTTGGTATCAGAGGAAAGGTTTAGTCAACCTTTGGAAACTAGGATGTGAGAACGTTAGTGAGATCCCTAGAGATATTTATAAGGTATGTCTAGGGATGTCCCTAAGGATAAGTATACGTATAGGATATAGTTCTAGAACTATGGTTACGATATTAGATTAAACCAAAGATGTTAGATATTGAAGTTACTTCCCCTTTATTATGATTTTTGCCTCTCACACTATTTTTTTGGGTTTTAGAAAATGGATGGAAACAAGGTGATTCAGGATAATGGAGGATATGATGGATAGTGGAATGATATTCTTCATGAGAAACCAAATGAAACGGGATTTGGAAGTCTAAACATAATTATTATTCCGAATCAGCAATCTCATAATATGATCAATAACGTAAAATTTGGTAAGTTTCCTAACTCGACTAATAAGAGAAAGATGGAGTTTCATGATGATCATAAAGGAAAGAAAGTTCAATTTCCCCTATGTAAATCATGTGGGAAGAGGCATCAAGGAGAATGTTTCAAAGGAACTGGAAGATGCTTTGGGTGTGGAAAAGAAGGACACAAAGCCAGTAAGTGCAAAGGAAAAGGTTCAGTTAACACCAGGGATGAGGATAATGGTATTGCTACGACATCAACAATGGTTAAATGTTTTTAATGTGGAATGTACGGGAATTATGCAAACCAATGCCCTAAGGGAAAGTCTCATGAAGAGAATCAGTATGGTCGTATGGGTAGTATTTATGTGGATGATGATGAAGAGACTACAAATGATATGTGAGATGAAAGAATTTTTGAAGCTCGGTCAATGGTTTAAGAATGTAGTGGAATGATTACATGTTTATCATGTGTAATGTTGTATAAGTAATCTCATGGTACTATAGAATAAAGAGACATCTAAGGATTGTTACACTATTGTCTTTCCCTGAGTTTTGAAAGTGTATGATTAATGGTACCAATATCCATGAAAGATTATTCAGATATTTTTTGGAATGTAGATGATATGCGCATAATGAAGGGATAAGGAGAAAATTAAATGTTTGATAGTATTCATGAGCTCATGACTGATATAAGGAAATAGTTATATCATGGTTTGAGTATATAGAATTTTGGGTTTTTGGTATGTGGAATGTGTTAACTTTTAACTGAATTCATGTTTTCACTAAGGTTCAATGGGTATTCAAGAGAGTACATGATTAAGGACTTTGAATGTTTGGAATGTGACCAACAAAACATATCTTATGGGGATCAACGATGGTATTAAATCTCTAGTAATCGTTTTCACTATGTTATAAGAGTGGACCGAAGTATTTTAGATAAGCCTAAAGATTGGAATGGATTATGTTGTACATAAGTTAGTATTTTTTTAAGGATAGAACTTTTTTTTTGATATTATTGATGGGATGTTATAGTAATGTAGTTTTAGAAAAAGGAAAACCTGCAGGACGGGAGACAGCCCACCGCTTCGGACAAGACTGTGAAAATTGAACCCACAACCGAAGTGCGACTGGCCTTTATCGCCTACCACTGGCCTACAGGAAGTCCCTGGTTAGTAGAAACTAGTTTTATTTTATTAAGAGGTATGATATATAAGTTCAACCTCACAAAAGACGGACTTATGAATATTTGATAACTATTGCTAACCTTTTGTTTGAAACAGACGGAATGACACATCATTCTATCATATGATCTTTTAACACTTCATTTCTTTAAGAGATGAAGTGGAAACTGTTCAAAGCAGGAACAACAGTGAGATTGTACCAAAATCAAGTAAGTATTTCTTCTAATTCAAAATTTTCAACTTTAGGGAAATGATATTGAAAACCAAAAATGTTGTCCTAGTGATCTTATATCCAATGAATCAGATGGTACCCTAGATCATCACAAATTTATGGCTTTGTGATTGTTGGCTTTTTCATAGCCATGTCCTCTACCACTCTCCATCAGAACATGATGGTTAGATTTCTCTTCCATGTCCATATTTTCACCTATGTTCTCCTATGTGGATACCCAGTGATTAGTTAACTTGGGTAACCATTACGTTTTATACTTTAGTTTTTAAAGATAAGTTTTGGTATTCCTTTTTACGATGTGGGTTTCTATCAAAGAAACTTTCAAATAGTAAACCATTTATAACCCCGACGAATTTCGAGGGCGAAATTCATTTTAAGGGGGGTAGAATGTAACACCCTGAGATTTTATGAAAAATATTATTTTCATTAATGTCTTGTGTTGTATTCTACACCAAGATTACCTTGTGCTATACGCAACACCGTATTAGCTTGCAGTATATGCAACACTATTCTTGGATTGTGTTACACACAATTTTGATAGAAGTTATTCTACGCAACATTGAGTGTATATATATATATATATTCAATGTATAAATAAAATATGGTTGGATTATATTATACGCAACAACAAAGGATTTGTGCACTACACGCAACCCTGACTTGGCTTTCATTACACGCAATCGCAACCTTCCTCGATAGCGTGTGTTGTACGCAATATCGGGTTTTACTAAACAACAATATATTATTATAATATTGTTATGAACTAGCTGTTATGAATAGTGTTAACTAAAATTTTAATTTTATAACATTATTATTCATCTTACACATTTCTAGAACATGGTATAAGAACAAAATAAATTTTTCGGGTAAAATAAGTATTTTTCAAAAAATGCAGTTTTGCCGCCTTTTGATGGCACACCCACTTTAAATCTAGTTTTTGACATGTTTATAAGTTCAATTTGACAAAATAAAATTCTTCTTTTGAATCATGATATAAAAATTTACATTAGATAAAGTTTTGATATTTTTTCGATAACTTTCATATTTTAATGAATAGTAAAAACACGCTATATTTTAATTAAAAACAACTTTTTTCATCGTAATATCTTATGTGGTTAAATTATAATATTTAATGGTTTTAAAGTATAAATAGAATATATTTTTACCATTTAATATATTTTATGTCATTAGCATTGATTTTACCTTGAATTCGTAGGTTAAATCAATTCAATCTTTTGCAATGTTTTAAAGAAAAACCCCTTTTCTTTTGACAACGGGATTAATTTTAATTTAATTTATGCATCTTTTGTGTATTGAATTTGGAAAAATGGATTCCATATTTGGAATCAGTGGGTCCAAATTATGTTAATAAGCTACTTTTTATTTTTGGGAATTATGAATAGTAACTACGGTAAATTTTATTTACCATAGTTAAAGGTAAATCGGGTAATTAAGGGTAAATATAATATTTTAAAATTACCCTAAAAAATGTCAAAATCCTATTTGATGACTAAAAGTCGACCCATATCACCTAAGGGATGGATTAGATTCATTTAATTAAATTTTTTCAATGAAAATAATTTAATTATTATTAAAACCAAAGAATGTGACAACATGTCACTTTCTTAAATCTTATAAGTATAATAATTTTAATCTAGTGATAAACTTCATGAAACTTAGAACATGAATAGTATCCAGAAATATAGTACAATTATCTACATCATAGGAATTTATTTAGACTTTTTGTGGATTAAATAATTATCATTTATTATGACACAAAGATGATGCAGTAATTATCTTATTAATGAAATATTGACAAAATTGATGTTATAAATACCCAAATAAATATAATTTGAGACTTTTTATGAATTACACTAATTTTATAGGTTAATATGACATGTTATTATTGATTTAATTAACGTTTTTCGAACTTATCATTCTGTTATGATTTTTACAAAAATTAATTACTAAATAGTGTCAAAATTGACATAAAATAGCTTTTAAAAAAAATATTATATTATTAATTGTTATTTTATTCCTAAAAATCTAAGGTTCGGCCAAATGACTTAGATAAGGTTATATATATTAATAATAAACAATTTGGGGTTCGTTTGGCTTCTTATAGTAAGTTTATTAACCTTATAGTGTAAGAACACAAGAAGACACGGTAAAAGTAAAATTATTTAACTTAATGTTAAATCTAAATGATAAGGTTAAAATAGGAACCTAAACTTGTCTAAATTCTATTGGATGAGAGGATTTCGACCCATCACCACCTTAGCCTCGAAATAAATTAATTTGGAGCTATTTAAAACCGAACTTGACTTTATAATAAAATAATATTTTTAGTTTTTCCAAAGGAGCCCCTCTCCTCCCTTATAAAAGGGCACCTACTACCTCTCTTCCTCACACAACTTTGAGCCTTCAAGCTCGGCCAACCCCTGCCAAATTATCTTCTCCACTTCCCTAGAAACATCCTAGAGGTTCTGTTCTTCCTCAAAGACCAATTTTAGTGCCCTAAGAGGAGGTCTCAAAGAGGCATTTCAAAGAAGAGGTAAATTCCGTTACCGATTATTTCACCTTTATTTCTTCTTCCACTTCTTCTTCTTAGGTTGTTTCATTATGAAGTAATAGCATCAGTATCACTCATATACTGATATGTTATTATAAGTATGAAACAATCCTATTTCACCATCTATCCATCCTACGGAAAACGAAATCACCGCGCGTGCGTACGTACGGAATACCGTCTCCACGCCGTGGTGAAATCTATTTTCCACCACCACATTACTTGGATGGGTACAATGGTGTAAATAATAACTATATATTATTATTTTAAAGTGATATTGATTCTGAAATAATATAAATACACTCCAATACAGTCCCACGATCATGAGAACGATATCATCGCTTGTGCGTACGTACGGACTACCGTCTCCACGACGCGATGAGATTCATTCTCCACTTTAAACCATTCATGAATGATTATAAAGTATATATAATAAGTAATCATGAAATATATGACATAATAATGATACTGTATTTATGTGTATATATATGAATGTCATCTACTTAATTCCGTTCAACTTAATAAGGAAACAAAAACAACGTTCATGCGTACGTACGGCCTACCGTCTCCATGAACGGTGTATTTCTTTCCATTTACTGATTTATTATATATATGTATATTCTGAATATATATATATATAAATCATGTTTTATATTCTGGAATTAATTAATCATGATCTATTTAATCATATGAATAATTACAAGTCAAAACACGGACGACAAATGAAACAATTTTACCCAAAACGCTCTTTAACATAGAATTTACAAAAGAACGGGTAATATAAAGTCATAAGTGAACCATATATGATATCATAACAATGAATATGATTCTTTAATAAGTCAATTAAATTATTTAAATCATTATACAGGAGGTTCGGACACTTACGAAGAAAATCGGACCTAAGGTAAGGGAAATATCACAATCTCATTTTTTATCCGAGATTGTTTATACTTTGGTATTTACTGGGGTGTATTTTATCATCCACATCCATGTTTCCTCAATATGTAATATTTATATCCTTCTACAATAGTTTATATCCAATTTTACCCTTTGGTGAGTTTTTAGTAAAAGATATGAAAGGAATCTTTTGTCGTTTTTCGTACGAGGTACTTTTTTGACTTTTCGGACAAAAGTACGAAGAATGTTTTTTTTAACTTATACATCATGAATGGATTTTTAAAACATTATTTCCAAGATTCTTCCTTTACAAGTTTTCAAGTTTATTTTTAATCAACTTCTTTTAGTTTAAAGTTGTATGACATGTTAGGAAAGGAAAAATGTTTTTTAAGAAGAAAGGATATTTTCCTCAAGAATGGAGTTCAAGTGTTTTATCAAAATTATTTTCCATCTAAGATAATAAAGGGTCCTTTTTTTATCCCTATTATTACATTGATTTGATTATGTTGTGATGGAATTATTTTTATGAATTCCTTTATCTTATATGAATTGTTTTATGATGTCACGATGTTTAAGATTCCCATTTTTATTACATGGGTTATGCAATGATGTATGTTTTAAGATTTTGTGGCACACATAAGAATGGTATCATTATGAGATGGGTGGGACCTATATCTCCCTCCAATGCATTGGGTAATGATTTTATATCTCATGAGATAGACATGGCTGGAACGGTAGGTTATACCGGTTCAGTGAAACAGGACTGAAACGAGGGTGACTCGATTCAGAAAGGGACTTTGTCCACTAAGATAGTCTTGGCAATGAGTCTTGACTAACAAGAAATGATTCTTTATGATTATGTGTGTATGACACAAAGTTTCATGTTTTAAGTTATGATTATTGTGATTAAATTTCACTGCCATGAGTTATCCCAGGTTATGAAATTATGATCTCTTTTACTGGTTAATATTTCCAAAAGTTATGTGCTTATGTATATGATGTGATTGATATTTCTTTTGTTTACCCTTACTGAGCATTTGAGCTCACCCTTTTATGTTTTATTTTCCCCAGGATATAAAGAAAGGTTTTAGGTATAAAAAAAGAAGATCTTTATGGGAGATGTTGAAGATCTTTCACCAGGATTAGAAGATTATATTCCGAGTTTCCAAAGACACTAAACTATTACGATCCTTGTGTGTGTGTTTTTGTTATGTACTAAGTATTCCGTAAATGTAATGTAATGTCAATGTATGTCAAGATTAGGGTCTCTACACTTGGATTCATACTGATCACACCATGCATTAGATTGAGGTGTGTTTGATTATTATATATCCTAAATAACTTATGGATCATTTACCTAAAGTATAAAAACAATCTAAATTCATTTTCTCAGTTTTGAGTATGTCACTTGTGTTTTTTATTAAAATGTCATTTTAAATTGGAAACACATAATTTTAATGATACCGATCACATAGTATATCAGTTTGATGTCAGACTGATTCCTACACATCAAAAACAACTTATGAATCATTTTACCAAATTATCAAGATAATCTGAGCATGTTTTCCTAGTTTTCAGTCAGTGACACTTTTTGAACTAAAATATCAATTTTAAACTAATAACGAAAACTTTGAGTCAAAACAAGAACATCATGTATCATATTTAGGTATGCCTGATTCTTATATGTCAAAAACATCTTATCAATAATTTTCTTAAAGTATCAAAACAATCTAAATGCATTTTCTCCATTTGAGTATGTTAGTTGTATTTTTTACTAAAGTTAATGTCAATTTGAAATAAAAAGACATACTTGGAGTCATAAAAGTCACACCACTCATAGGATTGAGATAAAAATGATTCATAAATGTCCCAAATGACTTAAGATTCATTTTCCAAAAGTATAAAAACAATATGAATGCACTTACTTAGTTTTGAGTATGCTACTCGTGTTTTTTACTAAAATGTAATCTTAAACTCAAAACATGTACTTTGAGTCATATGGGTCACATATTATGTCTGTTTTATTTGATACTAATTCTTACAAATAAAAAAATTACTTATAAATCATTGTACTAAATTATCAAGACAATATGATCACATTTTCTCATTTTTCAGCGAGTGACACCTTTTGAACTAAAATGTAAATTTTAAGCTGATAGTGGACACTTTGAGTCATACTGAGCATATTTTGTATTAGATTGAGGTGAAAATAATTCCTAAACATAAAAAATTATTTATATATCATTTTACTAAAGTATCAAAATAATTTGAATGTGTTTGCTCAAATTTGAGTATCTCAGTTGTCTTTTTTACTAAAATTAATGTCAATTTTAAATAAAAAGAAACACTTGGAATAAAAATGGTTGCATTGTGAATTATATTGTGGTTTGGATGATTAAAACATGTTAAAAATTAATTTTAGATTTCTCCACTAAATTCTGAAAACAATATGAATGCATTTTCTCAGTTTTGAGTTTGTCATTTTTGTTTTTTTACTAAAATGTCTTTTTAAACAGGAAATGTGCACTTTGAGTATTAATAGTAACATCATGTGTCGGTTTTATAATATAATAATTCAAAAATCTTATAAATTACTTTTGAATCATTTTACTAAATTATAAAGACAATCTGAGTGCATTTGCTTGGTTTTTAATGAGTGACACTTTTTGAACTAAAATGTCAATTTTAAACTGATAATAGACACTTTGATTCATTCTAGGAACATCATGTATCTGATTGAGGTGTAGATAATTTTTAAACATAAAAAATGAATTATAAATCGTTTTCATAAAGTATCAAAATAATTTTAATGTGCTTTCTTGGTTTTGAGTATGTCATTTGTCTTTTTTACTAAAATTAATGTCAATTTTCAATAAAAAGACACACTTGGAGTCATACCAATCACACCGTACATCAGATTTAGGTGAGGATGATTCATAAACATCCCGAATGACTTATGGATATTTTTCCTAAAGTATCAAAATAATACAAATGTGTTTTCTTGGTTTTGAGTATGTCACTTTTGTTTTTTTCCTAAAGTGTCATTTTAAAATGGAAACACACACTTTGAGTCATAACAGTCACATTATATATCGGTTTGACATGAAAATGATTCCTAAAAATAAAAAATGAATTATAAAACATTTTAATAAATTATAAATATAAATTGATTGAGTATTCTTGTTTTTAAATGGGTGACACTTTTTCAAATCAAATGTCAATTTTAAACTAATAACGGACACTTTGAATCATAACGGGCACATCATGTATTGGATTGAGGTGATGATGATTTATAAACTTCAAAAATGACTTATGGATCATTTTAATAAAATATAAATAAATTATATTTCATTTTCATGGTTTTGAGTATATTAATTGTTTTTTTACTAAAATTAATGTCCATTTTAAATAAAAAGACACACTTGAAGTCATAACGGTCACACCATGCATTATATTGAGGTGAGGATGATTCCTACAAATCCCAAATGACTTATGGATAATTTTCATAAAGTATAAAAAAGATCCAAATGTGTTTTCTTAGTTTTGAGTATATCACTTCTATTTTTTACTAAAATGTAATTTTAAACCGAAAACACACACTTTGAGTCATACTGGTCACATCGTGTGTCTGTTTTATATGAGACTAATTCATACACATAAAAAATTACTTATGAATTGTTTTCATAAATTATCAAGATAATCTAAGTGTTTTTCTTTTTTTTTTAGTGAGTGACACATTTTGAACTAAAATGTCAATTTTAAACTAATAATGGAAAATTTGAGCCATACCAGGAACATCGTGTATCAAATTGATGTATGAATGATTACTACTCTTAAAAAATGACTTATAGATACTTTTACTAAATTATAAAAACAATCCAAATTCATTTTCTCAGTTTTGAGTGTGTCCATTTTTTTACTAAAATCAATGGCAATTTTAAATAAAAAGACACAATTGGAGTCATACCGATCATACCATGCATTAGATTCAGGTGAGGATGATTATTAAAAATTATAAATTACTTAAGGATCATTTTAATAAATTATAAAAACAATCCAAATGCTTTTTCTTGGTTTTGAGTATGTCACATTTCTTTTTTACTAAAATTAATGTCATTTTTAAATAAAAACACACACTTGGAGTCACACTGGTCACATCATGTGTCTGTTTGATGTGATAATTATTCCTAAACATAAAAAATTACTTATGAATAATTTTAATAAATTATTAATACAATACAAGTAAATTTTCTTAGTTTTAAATGGGTGATTTTGTTTAACTAAAATGTCAATTTTAAACTGATAACGAACACTTTGAGTCATGTTGGGCACATATTGTATCAGATTGAGGTGAGAAAAATTAATACACATCCAAAATTACATATGGATCATTTTAATAATGTATCAAAACAATAGAAAAGTGTTTTATTGGTTTTGAGTATGTCAGTTGTCTTCTTTTACTAAAATTAATGTCGATTTTAAATAAAAAGACACACTTGGAGTCATATCGGTCACACCATGCATCGGATTTAGGTACAGATGAAACACAAATGTCAAAAACGAATTATGTATTGTTTTAATAAAGTATAAAAATAATTTTAATGCATTTTAATGGGTTTGAGTAAGTCACTTGTCCTTTTTAATAAAATTAATGTCAATTTTAAATAAAAGACCACACTTGGAGTCATACTGGTCACACTTTGCATTGGATTGAGGTGTGGACAATTACTACATATAACAAATGACTTATGGATCGTTTTACTAAGTTAATAAAATAATATAAAGGTGTTTTCTTGATTTTGAGTATGTTACTTGTCTTTTTTACTAAAATTAATGTTAATTTTAAATAAAAACACACTTGGAGTCATATCGGTCACACCATGTGTCAGATTTAGGTGATTCTAATTATTAAATGTTGAAAATGATTTATGGATCATTTTAATAAATTATAAAAATAATCTATGTGAATTTTATTAGTTTTGAGCATGTCATTTGTGTTTTTTTTACTAAAATTTCATATTAAACTAGAAATAATCACTTTGAGTCATATCGGTCACATTGTAGGTCAGTTTGATATGATAATGATTCCTACATCTCACGAGTGACTTATGAATAATTTTACTAAATTATCAAGGAAATATGAGTGTGTTTTATCAGGTTTTATTGAGTGACACATGTTTTGAACTAAAATATCAATTTTAAACTAACAATGGACACTTGGAGTCAAACAAGCACACCATGTATTGGATTGAGGTGCAGATGATTCCTACACATAAAAAAGGACCCATGTATCATTTTCTTAAAGTCTAAAAATAATCCTAATGTGTTTTATTGGTTTTGAGTATGTCATTTTTCTTTTTTACTAAAATTAATGTCAATTTTAAATAAAAAGACACACTTGGAGTCATACAGGGAACATCGTGCATTAGATCGACATGTGGATGAATCCTATACATCACAAATGACTTATGGATGGTTTTCCTAAAGTATCAAAAAAATATTAATTATTTGGATAGGTATTGAGTATGTGATGTGTGTTTTGAACTAAAATGTAAATTATAAACTAAAAACATAGATTCAGATTCATATCGACCACACTGTTTATCAAATTGAGGTGCTTCTAATTGAGTATGTTCTATGAGTTTTGATTTCAAATATTAGAAAGAATCCATAAAATAGTAAACATTTTCTATTTTTATGGAAGAGGAAACCTCATTGTCATGGGACTTGGCATTCCTAAAGCTCTCGTGCAGAGCCTTCAAGGCCCAAAGGGGTGTTCTGCAATACTTTAGAGAAGTCTGGAATATTATAGAACCCAGTAGTGATGAAGATATTTCTAGAGGATTATATAGAACCTCATCACCATAGCTCCTATCCATGTAGCAGGTCATGACATCATGCTGCCTTAAACACTTCATGTTTCAGGCAGCATTGGGTTTCCTCTTCCATAAAAAAGGAACATGTTCTTTCCAATATCTCATGAGCATGAATAGCTTCAAACAAACTACCCCAACTCAAAAAAATAATCCACCTATATAATAAAAAAATTATTTTGTTAGTAATACTATAAATAAATAAATTAAAAATAAATATGAAACAATACATTCATAGTCCCATCGTTTTAAACTATTATTCCAAACTAATACATTTTTGAATCACCAACTATGGATACATATGAGATATTTTAGAATATCTATCCCAAAAACAAGATATATTTAGAAACTTTACAATAATATAATATTCATGTATTACACAAAATCACCATAATTTTTTTTATCCCTTTGGGTTGGTGTAAAAATCATATATAAACATTTTCCTTTTTATTTACTGAAAAAAACTATCACAACACATTATATATTCCTGGATTATACTAAAAATTAGTGTATCATTTTATTTATTCCTAAAAATCATTGACAATCAGTGTAAAAATATTATAATTCATTGATTGAACTAAAATAAATATTTACATTTGATTTTTTGTGGAACATAATAAAATATATCTTCCCCTTTCACCATTATAGAGAGTACAAAATCCATGATAAACCATTTACCTTCTTTGATGGGAAAAACTTTAGTGTGACCCATTATGAATTTTTAAAAGAAAGAAACTCCATTATAAATTGTTTACCCCTTTTTTATAGCATTAAACACTAGTATAGCCCTTGATAGCATGCAAATGACACTAAAATATACTGCATCCATTAAGTATTCATGGATTGTGCTATAGATTAGTATATCCTTTTCAATATTCTGGGTGATGAAAAAATATAACACAAGTTCATCATTATTTGTTTATCAAAATGGGAACATTCTTATTATCATGTATTTTTTATTGATAATGATGATTAGTTTTTTTATTAATGATCTTGTGAACATGGATCATTTTACATAATGAATGTGCACATGCATATTAGTGAAAAACCCATAGAAACATTTTTTGACGGTAACTCGATGAAAAACTATCTATATGCATAATAAGGATTGGTCTAACACCTATACTCATGTAATGATTGTGACATTCTATGTGACATAATGGTGAGATGATTTAATTTCACATCATGTGAATTCAAAAGAATCAGTTTTAGTTAATTCATTTCACTAATGTAAACTTGATGTGTTACTTGTATGGATTTCATAAGAATTTTTAATATTATATCATGAATCTAATTGATGATCAAATCGCACAAATAATTACAATACCCACCAAAGTGAAACCACTATATTATTTTTCTTCAATCATTTAACATCTCCATGATGAAACCCTAGAGAGGTAATTAGTCTAATTTTATTTTAAAAATGATTAAGAAATTAATTAAAAAAGTTGATAAAATTATGATAAAATTGACTAAATAAGTAGTGGGAAGTCACATATTCATGATTCCTATATACATTCTTACACCATGTTTTCTGCACATTTCTAAACAAATTGATTTACTCTATTATACTTCTCATTGAGAAACATATCAAAAATAATATATAATCATTATGATACTAATTCTTTACACCCCAAATATATTTCTGAGGTCATATCCCATACTAGATCACAAACATTGTAGGTAATCACCTAAATTTGTTGTTGGAAAACATTCCAACACCATGTATGCTGCCCACTCATCTCTAAAAAAAATTTATTTCTTTTTTTGAGTACAAAGACTATCTGTAATATTGGTATTATAGAGAGAATAGATAAATAAATGATTAATAATTTTTTTTAATGAAATTGTAATTACCTTTGGAAATTAACTATTTGGGGATTTTGGTATTTTTATGGTTTATGATCACTCTCATAAATTTGAAAACATAATATCCACAATCGTTTACATTATCTTACTCCAGACACTAGGAAAATTGAATAAAACTAGTAAATTATTTTTAAATATGTTTTGATAGTTAAATATTCATATATATATCTTAATATGTTTCTATTTTAAGAAATACACTTGATTTATACCTTAATATGTTTCTATTTTAAGAAATACACTTGATTTTTTATGTTCATTCATTGACGTCATGCCATAAATTAGCCTATATTTAGTGATCACCCTATCATAGAAAAATTATTGTTAAAACACATACTGAAACATATAATTTGAAGTTTATCTATAGAATGTTGAACTCTGTTTATTAAAAATTCACAATATACATCATGTGTGGTTGGTTTGTTAGATATCCAAGCATTAAATCTAAAAAATAAATATTTGGTCTATCTAGATTGATTGTTATAAGAATCTAGTGCTGCCTAAAAAAACAAGTAATAAAAAAAATAAAAAAATATTTTTTTTGTGATTAAATTTTAGTGTTTTAGCCCTATATTATTGGAATAAAAAAGATTCTATCATTTATTATTTTTTTCACAAATGCATCATATATATCATCTTTATTATTATTAATTTATTCTTTCTCCAAAGAAGTTTTTTTTTGTATAAATTATATAAGGATTAATGAAACCAAAACACGATTTTCAGGGTTTTCCCTTTATATAGTAGTAATATAAAACAAATAAAAAATATGAATAGTCATTAACTTTAATGAAAAAATTAGATCAATATTTGAAAATATTTATTATGAAAATTTACCTTATATATGTATTCACAACTAAGGCTCCCATCCATTCAAACTTGAGAATCTCATTTATACTCTCAAGGGAAACTATGTCGGTAATAAAATTTCAAAATATTTATTATTCACATGGAATATAGGAAATATTTTCATATTTAAATGTGGTCTCTATATGAATTTGTAATGATAATAAAGTTTGATGTGGAACTGGTGGGGATAAGTTACTCCTGGAAGGTCCTTTTGATTTCTTGGTCGATTCACTAGATATTCTTGATTCAACCTTCCATTCCCCCATCAGTTTATCCATATGTAATAGCATACCTCACTTGAAAACATCAACTAGCATATGGAAAACCAACCGAACGCATTTGGATTGTGTCGATACTTTAGAAAAACAATCCATGGGTCATATGTGACGTGTACGAGTCAACCCCGCCTCAATCCGAGGCGCGGTGTGTCCGCCACCACTCAAAGTGTCTGCCTTTTGTTTCAAAATGACGTCATTTTAATTGAAAAACATCAAATAGAATAAGTAAAACCAACCAAAATCATTCTTATTTTGTCGATACTTTAGCACAACGATCCATGGGTCATATGTGACATGTACAAGTCAACCCCGCCTCAATCTGAGGCACGGTGTGGCAACCACCACTCAAAGTGTCTATCTTTTGTTTCAAAAGGACGTCATTTTAAGAGAAAAACATCAACTGGCATACGGAAAACCGACCAAACACATTCAGATTGTGTCAATACTTTATCACAACGATCCATGGGTCATATGTGACGTGTACGAGTCAACCTCGCCTTAATCTGAGGCACGGTGTGGCCAGAATCACTCTAAGTGGCTCTCTTTTGTTTAAAATGGACAACATTTTAAGTACATAAAGAAAGCCGACTAAATGAATTTGGTTTACATTGAAACTTTAGGAGAACGATTCATGGGTCATATGTGATGTGTAAGAATCAACTCCTACTCAATATGAGACGTGGTGTGGTTGACACCACTCAAAGTGTCTGCCTTTTGTTTCAAAAGGACGTCATTTTAATTGAAAAGCATCAACTGGCATACGGAAAACCGACCAAACGCATTCAAATTGTGTTGATACTTTTGAACAATGATACATGGGTCATATGTAATGTGTACGAGTCAACCCCACCTTAATCTGAGGCGCGGTGTGGCCGCCACCACTCATTGTGTTTGTCTTTTGTTTAAAATGGACAACATTTTAAGTACATATGGAAAACCGACCAAACACATTCGGTTTTCATTGAAACTTTAGGAGAACGATTCATGGGTCATATGTAATGTGTAAGACTCAACCCCTCCTCAATCTGAGACATGGTGTGGCCGACACCACTCAAAGTGTCTGCCTTTTGTTTTGAAAGGACGTCATTTTAATTGAAAAACATCAACTAGCATACAGAAAACCGACCAAACACATTCAGATTTTGTCGATACTTTAGCACAACGATCCATGGGTCATATGTGACGTGTACGAGTCAACATTGAATGAATATAAGGTACGGTGTGGCAGCCACCACTCAACGTGTCTGACTTTTGTTTAAAATGGACAACATTTTAAGTACATATGGAAAACCGACCAAACGCATTCTGTTTTCGTTGAAACTTTAGAAGAACGATTCATCGGTCATATGTGACGTGTAAGAATCGACCCCGCCTCAATTTGAGATGTGGTGTGTCCGGAACCACTCAATGTGTCTGCCTTTTGTTTTAAAAGGACATCATTTTAATTGAAAAACATCAATTGGCATACGAAAAACTGAACAAACGCATCCGGATTATGTAGATACTTTAGCACAACGATCCATGGGTCATATGTGACGTGTACTAGTCAACCCTGCCTCAATCCGTGGCACGGTGTGGCCACCAACACTCAAAGTGTCTGCCTTTTGTTTCAAAAGAACGTCATTTTAATTGAAAAACATCAAATGGCATACGGAAAACTGACCAAATGCATTCAGATTGTGTCGATGCTTTAGCACAATGATCTATGGGTCATATGTGATGTGTATGTGTCAACCCCGCCTCAATACGAGGCGTGGTGTGACTGCCACCACTCAAAGTGTCTGTCTTTTGTTTCAGAAGGACGTCATTTTAAGTGAAAAACATCAACTGGCATACGTAAAACTGAACAAATGCATTCGGATTTGTCGATACTTTATCACAACGATCTATGGGTTATATGTGACGTGTACCAGTCAAATTTGCCTTAATCTGAGGCACAATGTGGCCGGAATCACTTTAAGTGTCTCTCTTTTGTTTAAAATGGACAACATTTTAAGTACATATGGAAAACCAACCAAAAGCATTTGGTTTATGTTGAAACTTTAGGAGAATGATTCATGGATCATATGTGACGTGTAAGAATCGACCCCGCCTCAATCTGAGACGCGGTGTGGCCGGCACCACTCAAAGTGTCTGCCTTTTGTTTCAAAAGGAGTCATTTTAATTGAAAAACATCAACTGGCAAACAGAAAACCAACCAAACGGATTCATATTGTGTCAATACTTTCGAAAAACAATCCATGGATCATATGTGATGTGTACAAGTCAACCCCGCCTTAATCTGAGGCATGGTGTGGCTGCCACTACTCAAAGTGTCTGTCTTTTGTTTAAAATGGACAACATTTTAAGTACATACAGAAAACCGACCAAACACATTCGGTTTTTGTTGAAAATTTAGGAGAACGATTCATGGGTAATATGTGATGTGTATGAGTTAAACCCGCCTCAATATGAGACATGATGTGGCTCGCACCACTCAAAGTGTCCATCTTCAATTTCAAAAGGACGACATTTTAATTTAAAAACATCAAATTTCATACGGAAAACTGACCAAAAGAATTCGGATTGTGTTGATACTTTAGAAAAACGATCCATGGGTCATATGTGATGTGTACGAGTCAACCCCGCCTCAATCCGAGGCGCGGTGTGGCTGCCACCACTCAAAGTGTCTGCCTTTTGTTTCAAAAGGAAGTATTTTTTATTGAAAAACATCAACTGGCATACAGAAAACTGACCAAATGCATTCGGATTGTGGAGATACTTTAGAAAAACGATCCATGGGTCATATATGATGTGTAAGAGTCAACATCGCCTAAATCTGAGGCACGGTGTGGCCACCACCACTCAAAGTGTCTGTCTTTTGTTTCAAAAGGACGTCATTTTAAGTGAAAGACATCAACTAGCATACGTAAAACCAACCAAACGCATTCGGATTATGTTTATACTTTAGAAAAATGATCCATGGGTCATATGTGACGTGTACGAGTCAACCCTTCCTTAATATGAGTCACGGTGTGGCCATAATCACTCTAAGTGGATTCTTTTTTTTAAATGGACAACATTTTAAGTACATACGGAAAACCAACCAAACGCATTCGGTTTCCATTAAAACTTTAGGAGAATGATTAATGGGTCATATGTGACTTTTACGAATCAACCCCACCTTAATATGAGATGCGGTGTAGCCGGCACCACTCAAAGTGTCTGCCTTTTGTTTCAAAAGGATGCCGTTTTAATTGAAAAACATAAACTGACATACGGAAAACCGACCAAACGCATTCGGATTGTGTCGATAATTTAGAAAAACGATCCATGGGTCATATGTGACATGTACGAGTCAACCTAGCCTCAATCCGAGGCACGGTGTGGCCGCCACCACTCAAAGTGTCTATCTTTTGTTTCAAAAGGATGTCATTTTAAGTGAAAAACATCAACTAGCATACAGAAAACCGACCAAACGCATTCTGATTATGTAGATACTTTAGAAAAACGATCCATGGGTCATATGTGACGTGTACGAGTCAACCCCGCCTTAATAGGAGGCATGGTGTGGCCAGAATCACTCTAAGTGGATCTCTTTTGTTTAAAATGGACAACATTTTAAGTACATACAAAAAACCGACCAAACACATTCAGTTTCCATTGAAATTTTAGGAGAACGATTCATGGGTCATATGTGACGTGTAAGAATCAACCCTACCTTAATCTGAGATGCGGTGTGACCGGAACCACTCAATGTGTCTGCCTTTTGTTTCAAAAGGACGTCATTTTAATTGAAAAACATCAACTGGCATACGGAAAACTGACAAAACACATTCGGATTGTGTCGATACTTTAGAAAAATGATTAATGGGTCATATGTGACGTGTTCGAGTCACCCGCCTCAATTAGAGGCGCGGTGTGGCCGCCACCACTCAAAGTGTCGGTCTTTTGTTTCAAAAGGACGTCATTTTAAGTGAAAAACATCAACTGACATACGGAAAACCGACCAAACACATTTGCATTGTGTCGATACTTTATCAAAATGATCCATGGGTCATATGTGACATTTACGAGTCAACCCCACCTTAATCAGAGGCACAGTGTGACCTGAATCACTCTAAGTGGCTCTCTTTTGTTTAAAATGGACAACATTTTAAGTACATACGGAAAACCGACCAAATGCTTTCGGTTTCCGTTTAAGCTTTAATAGAATGATCCATGGGTCATATGTGACATGTACAAATCAACCCCACCTCAATCTGAACCATTGAGAAAGGCTGAAGAACCATTGGTATATGTTATACCAACTGTTCTGCAAGCCGTAGGGAAATAAGCCGTTGGGAAATCTTTTCCCAACGGTTTACTGTGAACCGTTGGTATAGAGTGGGGGAAAGATAACCTATCCCAACGGTTCTGCCAAACCGTTGGGATAGTATTTCCCAACAGTTTGGCATGAACCATTGGTAAATCCCAAGGTTTCTCCTCTTTCCCAACGGTTTCTAAACCATTGGGAAAGGTTTTTTTACCAACAGTTCAATGAACCGTTGGTAAAAAAGCATCAGAGATGCTATGCCAATGGTTTGAAACCGTTGGCATAGCCTATGCTGTGCAAATTGAATAGAAACCTAAAATTTGCATAGAAGGTCTCTAATTTGGATAGCAGGCCTCATTTTGTGCATTCCCTCCCATTTTCAATCCAATTATTGTACCTGCAATAAACTAACACATACATATACAATTATTGTACCTACAATAACCAACAAACACATACATATAAAGAAAAAATTCATACACACCTCATTTATCTTCATTTAGAATTCAATTTAAAATTTAGATGACAATTATATGTGGAATCTAGAAGTCAATTTATAATTTGATCATTTTTTTGTATACCATATATTTTTACCTGAAATAATGTCCATTTTAACCAAAATACATACACCTGGAGTGATACTAACCACACCGCACCTTGTATTGAGGTGGGGTTGACTCGTACACGTCACATATGACCCATGGATCGTTGTGCTAAAGTATCGACACAATCTGAATGCGTTTGGTTGGTTTTCCATATGCCAGTTGATGTTTTTCAATTAAAATGACGTCGTTTTGAAACAAAAGGCAGACACTTTGAGTGGTGCCGGCCACACCGCGTCTCATATTGAGGAGGGATTGATTCGTACATGTCACATATGACCCATGGATTGTTCTCCTAAAGTTTCAACAGAAACCAAATGCCTTTGGTCGGTTTTCCATATGTACTTAAAATGTTGTCCATTTTAAACAAAAGAGAGACACTTATAGTGATTCGGACCACACTGTGCCTCTGATTAAGGTGGGGTTGACTTGTAAATTTCACATATGACTGATGGATCGTTGTGCTAAAGTATTGACACAATCTGAATACGTTTGGTCGATTTTCCGTATGTTAGTTGATGTTTTTCACTTAAAATGACGTCCTTTTGAAACAAAAGATAGACACCTTGAGTGGTGGAGGCCACACCGCACCTCTAATTGAGGAGGGGTTGACTCATAAACATCACATATGACCCATTAATCATTTTTCTAAAGTATCGACACAATCTGAATGCGTTTGGTCGGTTTTCCATATGCCAGTTGATGTTTTTCAATTAAAATGACGTCCTTTATAAACAAAAGGCATACAATTTGAGTGGTTCTGTCTACACCGCATGTCAGATTGAGGCGGGGTTGATTTATACACGTCACATATGACCCATGAATCGTTCTCCTAAAGTTTCAATGGAAACCGAATGCGTTTGGTCGGTTTTCAATATGTACTTAAAATGCTGTCCATTTTAAACAAAAGAGAGACACTTAGAGTGATTCCGGCCACAACGTGCCTCCGATTAAGGCGTGGTTTACTTTTACACGTCACATATGACGCATGGATCGTTGTGCTAAAGTATCAACACAATCCGAATGCGTTTGGTCAGTATTCCGTATGCCAGTTGATGTTTTTCACTTAAAATGACGTCCTTTTGAAACAAAAATAGACACTTTAGTGGTGGCCACACTATGCCTCGGATTGAGGCTAGGTTGACTCGTAAACGTCACATATGACCCATGGATTGTTGTGCTAAAGTATCAACACCATCCGAATGCGTTTGGTCGGTTTCCCGTATGCCAGTTGATGTTTTTCAATTAAAATGACGTCCTTTTGAAACAAAAGGCAGACACTTTGAGTGGTGTCGGCTACACCACGTCTCATATTGAGGCGGGGTTGATTCGTACAAGTCACATATGACCCATGAACCATTCTCCTAAAGTTTCAATAGAAACAGAATGCGTTTGGTCAGTTTTCCGTATGTACTTAAAATGTTGTCCATTTTAAATAAAATAGAGATACCTAGAGTGATTTTGGCCACACCGTGACTCATATTAAGGCGGGGTTTACTCGTACACGTCACATATGACCCATGGATCGTTGTGCTAAAGTATCGACACAATCCGAATGTGTTTAGTCAGTTTTACGTATGCCAGTTGATGTTTTTCACTTAAAATGACGTCCCTTTGAAACAAAAGACAGACACTTTGAGTGGTGGTGGCCACACCGTGCCTCGGATTGAGGCGGGGTTGACTCGTACACATCATATATGACCCATGGATTGTTTTACTAAAGTATCGACACAATACTAATGCATTTGGTTGGTTTTCTGTATGGCAGTTGATGTTTTTCAATAAAAATGACGTCCTTTTGAAACAAAAGGCAGTCACTTTGAGTGATGGTGGCCACACTGTGCCTCGTATTGAGGCAGGGTTGACTCGTACATGTCACATATGACCCGTGGATCGTCGTTCTAAAGTATCGACACAATCCGAATGCGTTTGGTCAGTTTTCCGTATGCCAGTTGATGTTTTTCAATTAAAATGACATCCTTTTGAAATAGAAGACAGACACTTTGAGTGGTGCCAGCCACACTATGTCTCAGATTGAGACAGGGTTGATTCGTACACGTCACATATTACCCATGAATCGTTCTCCTAAATATTCAACAAAAACCGAATGCGTTTGGTCGGTTTTCCTTATGTACTTAAAATGTTGTCCATTTTAAACAAAAGACAGACACATTGAGTGGTGGCGGCCACACCGTGCCTCAGATTAAGGCGGGGTAGACTCGTACACGTCACATATGATCAATGGATCGTTGTTCTAAAGTATCGACACAATACGAATGCGTTTTGTTGGTTTTACGTATTCCAGTTGATGTTTTTCAATTAAAATGACGTCCTTTTAAAACAAAAGGCAAACACTTTGAGTGGTTCCAGCCACACCGCGTCTCAGATTGAGGCGGGGTTGATTCGTACACGTCACATATGACCCATGAATTGTTCTCCTAAAGTTTCAACATAAACCAAATGCGTTTGGTTGGTTTTCCATATGTACTTAAAATGTTGTCCATTTTCAACAAAAGAGAGCCACTTAGAGTGATTCTGGCTACGCCGTGCCTCAAATTAAGGAGGGATTGACCGGTACACATCACATATGACCCATGGATCGTTGTGATAAAGTATCGACACAATCCGAAGGCATTTGTTCTGTTTTCCGTATGCCGGTTGATGTTTTTCACTTAAAATGACGTTCTTTTGAAACAAAAGACAGACACTTTGAGTGGTGGCGGCCACACTGCGCCTTAGATTGAGGCGGGGTTGACTCGTACGCCTCACATATGACCCATGGATCGTTTTTCTAAAGTATCGACACAATCCGACTGCATTTGGTGGGTTTTCCGTATGCCATTTGTTGTTTTTCAATTAAAATGACGTCCTTTTGAAACAATAGGCAGATACTTTGAGTGGTGGCAGCTACACTGCACCTCATATTGAGGTAGGGTTGACTTGTACACGTCACATATGACCCATGGATCATTGTGATAAAGTATCGACACAATCCGAATGTGTTTGGTCAGTTTTCTGTATGCCAATTGAAGTTTTTCAATTTAAAATGATGTCCTTTTGAAACAAAAGGCAGACACATTGAGTGGTTCCGGACACACCGCATCTCAGATTGAGGCGGGTTTGATTCATACACGTCACATATGACCCATGAATCGTTCTCCTAAAGTTTCAACAAAAACTGAATGTGTTTGGTCGGTTTTCCATATGTAGTTAAAATGTTGTCCATTTTAAACAAAAGACAGAAACTTTCAATAGAGGAGGCCACACCGCACCTCAGATTCAAGTGGGGTTGACTCGTACACGTCATATATAACCCATGGATCGTTTTTCTAAATTATCGACACAATCCGAATGCGTTTGGTTGGTTTTCCGTATGCTAGTTGATGTTTTTCAATTAAAATGACGTCCTTTCAAAACAAAAGGCAGACACTTTGAGTGGTTCCGGCCACACCGCATCTCATATTGAGGAGGGGTTGAGTCTTACATGTCACATATGACCCATTAATCGTTCTCCTAAAGTTTCAATGAAAACCGAATGCGTTTGGTCGGTTTTCCGTATGTACTTAAAATGTTGTCCATTTTAAACAAAAGACAGACACTTTGAGTGGTGGAGGCCACACCGCGCTAGAGATTAAGGTGGGGTTGACTCGTACACGTCACATATTACCCATGGATCATTTTTATAAAGTATCAACACAATCCGAATGCGTTTGGTTGGTTTTTCGTATGCCAGTTGATGTTTTTCAATTAAAATGACGTCCTTTTGAAACAAAGGGCAGACACTTTGAGTGGTGCCGGCCACACCGCATCTCATATTGAGGTAGGGTTGATTCATACACATCACATATGACCCATGAATCGTTCTCCTAAAGTATCAATGGAAACCGAATGCGTTTGGTCAGTTTTCCGTATGTACTTAAAATTTTGTCCATTTTAAACAAAAGAGAGACTCTTAGAGTGATTTCGGCCACACTGTGCCTCAGATTAAGGTGGGGTTAAATCGTACACGTCACATATGACCCATGGATCATTGTGATAAAGTATCGACATAATTTGAATGCGTTTGGTCAGTTTTCCATATGTCAGTTGATGTTTTTCACTTAAAATGACGTCCTTTTGAAACAAAAGACAGACACTTTGAGTGGTTGCGGCCACACCGTGCCTCATATTGAGGTGGGGTTTACTTTTATATGTCACATATGACCCATGGATCATTATGCTAAAGTATCAACACAATCTGAATGCGTTTGGTCGGTTTTCCGTATGCTAGTTGATGTTTTTCAATTAAAATGACGTCATTTGGAAACAAAAGGCAGACACTTTGATTGGTGGTGGCCACACCACACCTCAGATTAAGGCGATGTTGACTCGTACACATCACATATGACCCATGGATTGTTGTGCTAAGGTATTGACACAATCCGAATGCGTTTGGTCAGTTTCCCGTATTCCAGTTGATGTTTTTCAATTAAAATGACGTCCTTTTGAAACAAAAAGAAGAAACTTTGAGTGGTTTCAGCCACACCGCATCTTAGATTGAGGCGGGGTTGTTTCGTACACGTCACATATTACCCATGAATCATTATCCTAAAGTTTCAACGAAAAAAAATATGTTTGGTCGGTTTTCTGTATGTACTTAAAATGTTGTCCATTTTAAATAAAAGACAGACACTTTGAGTGGTGGCAGCCAAACCACGCCTCAGATTAAGGCAGAGTTGACTCGTACACGTCACATATGACCCATGGATCATTTTTCTAAATTATCGACACAATCCGAATGCGTTTGGTCGGTTTTCCATATGCTAGTTGATATTTTTCACTTAAAATGACGTTCTTTTGAAACAAAAGACAGACACTTTGAGTGGTGGCAGCCACACCGTGCCTCAGATTTAGGCAAGGTTGACTCGTACACGTCACATATGACCCTTGTATTTTTGTGCTAAAGTATCAACACAATCCAAATTCATTTGGTCGGTTTTCCATATGCCAGTTGTTGTTTTTCAATTAAATTACGTCATTTTGAAACAGAGGACAAACACTTTGAGTGGTGCCGGTGACACCTCGTCTTAGATTGAGGCGAGGTTGATTATTACACGTCACATATGACCCACTAATCATTCTCCTAAAGTTTCAACAAAAACCGAATGCGTTTGGTCGGTTTTCCGTATGTACTTAAAATGTTGTCCACTTTAAACAAAAGACAGTCACTTCGAGTGGTGGTGGCCACACCGCGCCTCAGATTAAGGCGGGGTTGACTCGTACACGTCACACATGACCCATGGATCGTTGTTTTAAAGTATCGATACAATCTGAATGCGGTTGGTCATTTTTCCGTATGTCAGTTGATGTTTTTCAATTAAAATGACGTCCTTTTGAAACAAAAGCAGACACTTTGAGTGGTGCCGGCTACACCGCATCTCATATTGGGGCGGGGTTTATTCGTACACGTTACATATGACCCATGAATCATTATCCTAAAGTTTCAATGGAAACCAAATGCGTTTGGTCGGTTTTCCGTATGTACTTAAAATGTTGTCCATTTTAAACAAAAGAGAGACACTTAGAGTGATTACGACCACACTGTGCCTCAGATTAAAGAGGGGTTGACTTGTACACATCACATATGACCCATGAATAATTATCCTACAGTTTCAATGGAAACCGAATGCGTTTGGTCAGTTTTCCATATGCCGGTTGATGTTTTTCAATTAAAATGACGTCCTTTTGAAGCAGAAGACATACACTTTTAGTAGTGCTGGCCACACCGCGTCTCAGATTGAGGTAGGGTTGATTCTTACACATCACATATGACCCATGGATCGTTATCCTAATGTTTCAATGGAAACCGAATGCGTTTGGTCGGTTTTCCGTATGTACTTAAAATGTTGTCCATTTTATGAGAATCCTCATGTGTCTATTAGTGGAATGGTATTTACTTAAAATCTTGTGGACATTCATATAAAATATTTTTATATCATTCTTAGTATGGATTAGATTTTATTTTATCATGCTATGAAATATTTCGGAGCTAACAATGTCATTCCCAATGAATACATCTCTTTTTTAACATACCAAGAATCTATGATATTGATTAGATGTGTAAATGTTATTTACATTGATTATCATAATGAAAATAAATAAAATATATATTATAGATTTTCTAGTATTAAATAAAATCAAGGAGGGTGGGAGGGCTTATTAGCCACTAAATGAGGCTAATATTAATTGGTAATATATATAATATTCATGTTCTTTATTATTCATAAACACCATTTTAGTGCATTTTACACTTTGAACATCATTTCACATTATGATTGTAATACCTTCTTAAAATGCACTATTATGTGGTACATTTTTGAACATCATTTAAAGTACCAAATGATTCATCTGATTATACATATTTTAATTTTATAATTTATCTACACTCCAATATGAACATTTTTCATTTAGGGATCAATGGAGAATTCATGGAGGGTGATGGAGATATTTGGCAATGAAAGGTAGCAATTCTAGAGAAGACAGATTGGACACCAGACCACTGATGAGACTGTTGGGCCCAACATACTGGCCCAATTAATCCCAAATGTCGTGGAATGCTAGAAGATATGTATAGGAACAAATCACTCTTCAGGATCCAATGCTAATTTGGCCTCCATGGTGTCCATTTAGGCGGCCTAAGTTAGAGAAAAATTATGGGCCAGATTCTGCGGCCCAGAAAAGCAGCCCACCAATTAAACTATAACTCGAAAAACATAACTCCAAATGGGCCAATATTTTACAGGAGGTTATAAGACATCATTAGATCAATTTTATTCTTCTATGTCCCACTCTGATTCGGCCATCTAGAAGGTATTCTATATGAATCTGTTCGGTGTATGAAAGTTGGCTGCCACCTCGGGTCAAATGTGGAAAAGTCCAAATTCCACAAGCTTTCCACCACCTATGGCCTACCCAAAATTAATTGAGATGCTTTGTACTGTTGTAGGATCGACCCAAGGGCTGAAAAATTCATATTTAAGGTAGTGGTGTTGGAGGATTTAGGAATCTTTGAGCTTGTTTTCATCTTAATGTTATGCCGCCAATTTCTCTTTATAATGTTCTTCCTTCACATGTAAGTTGTTTTAATTCATCTTTGTTTATTAATAAAAGTTGTTCTTCTCTTATTATTCTGTTCTTATCCTTATCACTTTGATACCTTTGGTTCAATGTGTGAAATTTTTCATACCAAACCTTGTGAGATTATCACACAACGGTGGAGTGATTGTTACGTTTTTTTACTTCTCCATTTCCTCCCTTGTAAGTCTACTTCCCACTTCCGTTGAAGACATGTCATCAATGGAGGGATAACTCTTTTATGGGTTGATACAAGGGAGTATAAAGGGGCTGGATTTGATTTTATTTATCACTCTATTAATGGATAGTCACTTCTTTTAAATGAGATTTTTATTTGATGATTTTAAACTCCATCATTCTTGTTGAATTTAAGGCCACACACTTCAAGTGCTAATATGAACCTTTACCTTGAAGTGCTCAAAACTTTGATCCTTCAAGTGTATATGTGATTAGTATTAGGGTGTTTAGGAATTAAACCAGTAAGTGATGATTTTGTTTGATCTTCTTAAATGAATCCATCTCAATTATAATAAATTGAAATCATTAAAAAAGTAATTCGTCCAATCCACCCCGAGCGATAACTTAGGATCAACTCATTCTTTTAAATTGAATTCACTTTAATCTATTAGTTATCCTTTAAACCCATATAAAATCAACCCAAGTTGGCCACTTCATAGCCAAAAATAGTTCATAGAATGTATGTGTCTATAGGTTACTTCTTAGGTCTTTGTGGATTTGACAACCCAAGCTAAACTACAAGGACCATCCTACCTTATTCTCTTGGGTAAATTTGAGCGAGAATCAAATTTTGGTGTCGTTGCTGAGGACCTAAGTAAGTTATCTTAGACACTATCATTCTTTTTTTTTCATCCCACTTCTCTTATCTCATCCCCAATTTCATTTCTATGGAAAACCCTTTTGAACAAATCCAAACATGGGGAACCTCTCCTTACTTTGATCACTCAACCCCATGTATGATTTACAATGACCATCCTAATTCCTACTTGTGGGATCATCAACAACCTACTGAAATACAATGTTTTTACTCCTATTATCCACAAAACATTCCAAAATATAATGAGTTTCAATCCTCCCAATGCCAATTTGATCATCCTCCTATGGAATTCCAACAACATAATTATCCACCTGGAATTGAACATCTTTCTCAACCCCTTATCCATCCTAATCCACAAACATTACTTGAAAAGTTGTGTCAACAAATGGAGATAATGAATTTTGAGGTTTCATCATTGAGGTTAGAACTACAAAGCATTAAAAATTGTGAGGAACCCATCCCTACACAAACTGTCTCTTCCATAACCTTATGTGAAGTGTCTAGTTTCCCACAAACCCCACATGAATTTATTGAAGAACAAACCTTTGGATTTGGGATAGATGAAGAGGATCAAGGAATTGTTAAAGGGTCTTTAAATCAAGAGGAAATTGACTTTTTGGATTCAAAAGCAGAGAATTTGACATCATGGATTGGGTCTCATAAATATAACTCCATTGATGATTTTTCAAAAACACAAATCATTTAACCATTATCTTTCCAATTTGGTGGTTGAATCTTCTATTCAAAAGGAACCAATTCTGTTGAGCAATTTTGAAAATGAAACTGAGTTCAATTCAAAGTCTCAACCTATATTTGAAAGTTTTATCCTACCTGAACTTGAACAAAAGGACTTTCCATCCACCCTCAAGTTTCAATTCATTGGGGATAGCCAAAAACTTTCATTTTTCACTATTTCTTATCTTGAAACCACTAAAGAGGTGATTATTCATAATGTCTTAGAAAATACTACAAAAGAAATTGAATCCATCATTTATGATATTCCTTGGATTTACCTTCTCAGTTTAGAACAGAGGTTTGTGCATGAAACAAATTCTAAACATAGAATCAATCTCAACCTAGTAGAAGTGGTGAAACATGTGGTCCTTAAAATGTTTAAAGTTGGTATTGGATAAGTTGGGGGGTTCAAGTCGAGCTAACTAAATTAAACAAAGCACTGCATGGGAGGCAACCCATGGTTTTCAAGTTTCCTATCATTTTGTTGTTTTAATAAAATTTATATTTTAATTAATCTTTTTTTTATATTTAAAAAAAATAGACTGTTGACCTGTTCTTCTATTATGAGTATGGATGGGTATGAAAGGGGAGCACCATATTCATCCGTGTCACGTGGTGTGATCCTTGAGTAATACCTTACCCATAAATTTAAAAAGAAGACAATGTATCATCAGTTTATTTTATTTTTATATATATACTCTTTTTTTTTGTTTTTTTGTTTTCCTTTTTCCACTAGGGAACTCTGTAAGCAACATGGATATCAAAGGGCTAAATTGGAGCAGCAGGAACTTCAAACTTCAACCACCAGGTGACTTCATTCCATGACCCTCATTTTCAATTTCCTTTTTGAACTTTCATTCTCTACCTATACCCCCTTCTAAATTTTCTTTTGTTTAAACACTGGGGACAGTTTTATTTTAATTTGGGGGGGGGAGATAAAATAAAAAATGATTTTGTGTAAAAAAAATGAATGATTTGAAAAAAAAAGTTTAAATGGAAGGAAAAATTCCTTTAACTTTGAATATGGTAATACACATTTCACACTTTGAAACTGAATATCAAATAATTTAGCATGCCCTGATTCTGATTTTAATCCTTGTATAATTTCATGAGCATAGATTTTGGAAAGTGTGGCTGTCCAATGTGATATTTCATTATTTATATTTTCATCCAAATAAAAAAAAGATCACAATGCATGTCCTTTGGATAGTGGGGTATTAGTTTGAGTTCATGGGGTCCCCTAAATAAATAGCATAAGTTTGGTGATCATTTTAGTTTATTATGAGTATTCAAAAAAAAATTTGCACGTAGATTAATGAAATGACCTAATGCGTGGCTTTTGGCACTTAGGGATCGTGACTCCATAATTTTCTGGCCCAAAGTTAGTAATTTTATCTCTATTTTTGGTAATTTGAATTTGTTTTTGACTGAGTTAACTCGAGATGATGCCCGAGTATGTGGGCTTCACTTGGTGCCCTAAGGTCTTTGAACTTGGGAGTCATCAGAAAAGTCTCGCTACATGGGTTGAATCTTCTGAGTGCAACTTCAATAACCATGGAAAAATTGAAAAAACAAAAAAATAAAAAAACAAAAAAACAAAAAATTATACAAAAAAAATGAATACTCATCTTAATATTGAAATGTGATTCCACCTAGCGCTTCCGTAATTTCCCCCTTGAATAAAGATGAACCCCCATGTCTTGTGATGCACAACACATCCTCATACTTAATTGATATTGGATGAAATATGGAAATGAATTTGAACAAAGGAATGGGCTTGGGATTGGGATCTGCTTATGAAACTATCTTGTATTAAAATATTTTGATGGGTTTCATGATTTTTTGGTATAAGGTTTTTTGGTGAACATTGTCTATTAAATTTTTTTTTTAGAGAAGGGAATTCGAATTTAATATTGTTGAGATATATTTTTCTTGGGACTAGAAAAACTCAATTTGGGGGGTGTGATTAGCCACTAAATGGGGATAATATTAATTAGTAATATATATAATATTCACGTTCTTTATTATTCATAAACACCATTTTAGTGCATTTTTCACTTTGAACATCATTTCACATTATGATTGTAATACCTTCTTAAAATGCACTATTATGTGGTACATTTTTGAACATCATTTAAAGTACCAAATGATTCATCTGATTATACATATTTTAATTTTATAATTGATCTACACTCCAATATGAACATGTTTCATTCAGGGATCAATGGATAATTCATGGAGGGTGATGGAGATATTTGGCAATGAAAGGTAACAATTCTAGAGAAGGAAGATTGGACACCAGACCACTGATGAGACTATTGGGCCCAACATACAGGCCCCATTAATCCCAAATTTCGTGGGATGATATAATATATGTATAGGAAAAAATCAATCTTCATGATACAATGCTAATTCGGCCTCCATGATGTCCATTTAGGCGGCCTAAGTTATAGAAAAATTCTAGGCCAGATTCTATGGACCAGAAAAACAGCCCACTAATTAGACCATATCTCGAAAAACATAACTCCAAATGGGCCAATATTTTACAGGAGGTTAGAAGACATCATGAGCTCCATTTTATTATTCTATGTCCCACTCTAATTCGTCCATATAAAAGGTCTTCTGTACGCGTCTGTTCGGTGTATGAAAGTTGGCTGCCACCTCGGGTCAAATGTGGAAAAGTCCAAATTCCACAAGCTTTCCAACACCTATGGCCTACCCAAAATTAATTGAGATGCTTTGTACTGTTGTAGGCTCGACCCAAGGGCTCAAAAATTCCTATTTAAGGCAGTGGTGTTGGAGGATTTAGGAATCATTGAGTTTGTTTTCATCTTAATGTTATGCTGCCAATTTCTCTTTGTAATGTTCTTCCTTCACATGTAAGTTGTTTTAAATCATCTTTGTTTCTTAATAAAAGTTCTTCTCTTATTATTCTGTTATTCTCCTTATCACTTTGATAGCGTTGGTTCAAGGTGTGAAATTTTTCATACCAAACCTTGTGAGATTATCACACAACAGTGGAGTGATTGTTACGTTTTTTTTTACTTCTCCATTTCCTCCCTTGTAAGTCTACTTCCCACTTCTGTTGAAGACATATAATCAATGGAGGGATAACTCTTTTATGGGTTGATCCAAGGGAGCAGCAAGGGGATGGATTGGATGTTATTTATCACTCCATTAATGTATAATCACTTCTTTTAAATGAGATTTTTATTTGATGATTTTAAACTCCATCATCCTTGTTGAATTTAAGGCCACACACTTCAAGTGCTAATACGAACCTTTACCTTGAAGTGCTAAAAACTTTGATCCTTCAAGTGTATAGGTGATTAGTATTAGGGTGTGTAGGCATTAAACCATTAAGTGATGATTTTGTTTGATCTTCTTAAATTAATCCATCTCAATTATAAGAAATTGAAATCATTAAAAAAGTAATTCGTCCAATCCACCCCGAGCGATAACCAAGGATCAACTCATTATTTTAAATTGAATTCACTTTAATCTGTTAGTTATCCTTTAAGCCCATATAAAATCAACCCAAGTTGGCCACTTCATAGCCAAAAATAGTCCATAGAATGTATGTGTCTATAGGTTACTTCTTAGGTCTCTGTGGATTTGACAACTCAAGACCGTCCTACCTTATTCTCTTGGGTAAATTTGAGCGAGAATCAGGGGCTGTCCAGCGGGGCTGTCCGGGGGGCTGTTCGGTGGGTGTCCGGGGGACTGTCTGGGGACCAAAGAGGCGGGTGGGGGGGCTGTCCGGGGGGTGTTCGGGGGGTTTTCCGGGGTCCAAGGAGGAGGGTGGGGGGGCTGTCTGGGGGGCTATCCGGGGGGCTGTCCGAGGTCCAGGGAGGAGGGTGGGGGGCTGTCCAGGGGGCTGTTCGGGGGGCTGTCCCGGGGCTATCTGGGGGTGTTCAGGGGGTTTTCCGGTGTCCAAGGAAGAGGGTGGGGGGGCTGTCTGGGGGGCTGTCCGGGGTCCAGGGAGGAGGGTGGGGGGAGGGGGGGGGGGGGGGGGGGCTGTTTGGGGGGCTGTCCAGGGGCTGTACGAGGTCTGTTCGGGGGGTTGTCTGGGGTCTAAGGAAAAGGGTGGGGGGGGGGCTGTCTGGGGGGCTGTCTGGGGGGCAGTCCGGGGGGCTGTCTGGGGTCCATAGAGGAGGGGGGGGGGCTGTCCGGGGGGCTGTTCAGGGGGCTGTCCAGGGGCTGTTCGGGGGGTGTTCGGGGGGTTGTCTGGGGTCCAAGGAAGAGGGTGGGGGGGGGGGGGCTGTCTGGGGGGCTATCTGGGGGGCTGTCCGGGGTCCAGGGAGGAGGGTGGAGAGGCTGTCCGGGGGGCTGTCCGGGGGCTGTCCGGGGGCTGTCCGGGGGGCTGTCTGAGGTCCAAGGAGGATGGTGGGGGGGGGGGGGGTTGTCCAGGGTCCAGTAAGGAGGGGGTTTCCCAAACACACAACCACTAAAAGATAACAACATCCATAAAAACAGATAATATATAAAAATAACTCAACTCCAATACTATACTACGAGTCTAGATAAAACCAACAACTAGAATAGATTAAATATCAAATCTCAGTAATATTAGTAAAAAATGCAATGGATCAATTTGTCCCACATCACCATCACCATCATCACCATCATCATCACCCTCTTCCTCATCCCCATCATCGTCCTCGCCTCCTCAGTTCCCTCCTCCTCGCCCTCGCCCTCCTCCTCGCCCTCGCCACCCACCTCGCCCTCCTCCTCTCCCTCCTCTTCCGCATCAGACACCTCACCATCATCATCGTCAAGTTGGACATCATCCTAACCACCACTAGAACTGCCACCTGGTGGACCATATATAGAATGTATCGACGACAAATATTCATCAAAAGCTGGGCTGGCCTCTACTGGAAGTGTTGGACGTTGAACTTCAATAAATTTCATAAATGCACTGTTTGCCCTAGCAGACTGTTCTGCCATCTCTGTGGCCCTTTTCTCAGCCTATTCTACCTATGCCCTAACTTTCTACATCTCGGTGTCACTACAACTCATATCTGAGGAGGGCCAATACCTCGTCGGGGCTATCCTAGGTCAGCAGCGTACTCTGCCAGAATGCTCCTCTCCCAACACCTGATGTAAGTGATCTGTTGGCCCAAAATTGTCTGGTTCTTGGGCATCGATGGCATCTAAAGTAGCCTGTTACAAATATAAATATATCATTAAGTTACAAAATAGATATTAAAATATAAATTCAATATATTAAAACATATAATCTACTGCTGAGTCTCTTTGTTGACGACACTTCCATTCTTTTTCTGTCTACTCGGGCAAAACAGGTTTTCTCGAGGCACACGTCCTTCAATATTTTGTATTTGCCTCTACAATGACATTGAAAACTAAATTTATATGAAAAATTAAGCAAACTATTAAATAATTGAGGAAAAAAAATAAAGTTTAAGTCCTAAAGAAAACTTATAAACAATTGTCATACCTGTTTCCTCTCATGATCAGGCATCGTAGTGCGTCCCAATGTGTGGAGGTTTTTTTTTGCATCAATGTTCTTTTTATTTTTTCCAGATGATTCCTAAATAAAATTCTAAAATTCAATAGATAATATTAATGAAAAACATGAAAGTTATTATTTAAATACCTCAAATGTTATTAATACCTTAAACTGGGTACTCGTCCAATGAGTAGTCATCTGATAATACTGCTCTATAGGACAATCAACCACCACTAGTATCGCCTATAACTCAGTGCCAACTCTAGAAACCCATCCAATATACAAATCATGCTTGTAGGCTCTCCAAAGCTCGCCTAAATCCTTTAGATGTTCCGATCGTGCACCCTCACCATCGGGAAAATTAAATCGAAGCTGAAATAAAAATATTAATTCATATAAATACAAAATTAATTCATGGAATTAAATAGAATAGATTTTTTTACCCATATCTCTTCCCAAGCTCTATCCTTGACCTCATGTGGAAAATGTCTCCATGATAGCGGGATGACGGGAATGATGTCAGAGTATTTGGCAAGCATCGCCAAAAAACTCCGACATTGCTGCCCTGTTTTCTCAACCATTTGGTTGTCTTCATTATAATCCACCATAACCTGTGTGCGGTCGTTCCACACCGAACGCATGCGTGTACGCCCCCGCCCACGCCTCCTTTCAGTAGATGTATCTGTCATGAAAGAAAAACAAATATTTTATCAAAACATGATATAATGAAAATAAATATTGCTATAAAATTTTTTTAGGGTTCTATAAATATACCTGAGCCGTTCTGATTTCTGAGCATCGCTGGATCCACAAAAACTGATGGAACACCCTGTGGTGGAACAGAAGTCAAAGACTATGGAATATAGAGGCTCAGAAAGACATAAGTAGAAGGAAAATAATTTGGTATAGCTGTTTGACCGGATGCTGACTGGGGAGTGGGAATCATCAAGGGATGTGAAAATGATGGGCCAGAAGATGCAGAAGGTAGCGAAAACATGGGAGGCCTAAATATCCCATGTGTCCATAACAACACACCGGGATCAGAATGTGGGAAGGATGACATGTTAGTGGGAGGGGAAGGGTCTAGTCGGGTACGCGCAGCTGCACGTCCACCTCTGGTACGAACCCTCCTCGTACCACCAGCCTGAGTACTAGGACTAGTACTAGGCTCCTCATCGAATAACTGTCAACGTATAGGTGGATCATACAAAAATGTTTACAAAAACATTAATCACATGAAATTATATATTCTTTAAATATATCAATTTTAAATAAAGTACTCACTATAGGAACTAATGATGGAATTCCCAAATCCGTCATTCGACGATTGTTCTCCATCATTTTTTTCCTTTGTCTCTCTTCAATTGGCTTCATTTCCTACTTTTGAAAACAAATATATAATTAATTATAAAAATAAAACTAATGTGTAACCCAAAAAAATTAATATATGAGGGAATAGGGGGATTCATTGGTAATTTAGATGTCAATTGTTTTAGAAGAGCTTGAATGGATTTAATAAATCATACAAGTTGTAATGTTCACCAAGTTAGAAATATTGTTTGACTATGTTTGAATACAGTTCAATTCCAAATTAGAAAATGCAATTAAAATAAAACTACGACCAATAAACATTGATAATTCACATAACGGTCAAGTCAGCTAAAACATATTTGTGATCAATACTAAATCAATTTGAATATTACCAACCTTAACAACCCAACTCGAGGTAAACCAAAATAATTGAGAACATGGATTAATGATTCTATATATTTTCAACCATAACTTCAGGTTCACAATCAACTCTAATAATTGAGCTATTAGAGTCATCAAAAGAAATAAATGGATTGGTTCCAATGGCACTAGGGACAGTGTCAATTCCATCATCACCATCATCAAAAATATGTCTTGGAATTACTTTAACTATGACACCAAATTCAGGTCGAAGTTGGTCTTTGACATAAAAAACTTGTTTAGCCATTGATGCCAACACATATGGTTCTTTGGTAGCAAGAGTGTGAGTCATATTAATTACTCAAAATCCACAATCATCAATAAATGTGCCATATATCTTCATCGAATCAAACCAAAGGCATTTCATCATTGTGACTCATCCATGGGAGTAATAATCCAATATTATTATTTTCTCAACAACTCCATAATAACCCACATTTTCAAATCGCGGTCTACTATCTAATGCACTGGCATAACAATCTGTTGTGGCAGTAACCATAACACCATCATTTTTTGTTCTCATATTCTTTGCACATTCAGTGAAAATAAATTTGTACCCATTGATAACAATTGATTTACAGTCACGAACCATAGTATTAGGACCAAAAGCCAAAGATCTTATTTCCTCAGAGATAGAGTCAGAAGAAAAACTCAATACCTGCAATATAAATGACTATTAAACTTAACTAAATATTGATATAATTATTTTAAACATTAATTTTTTTACCTTCAATTTTAACCAAGTAGAAAACTCTTTGCTATGAAAAGTCTCTCTCCTTCTCAAAGATAAAAAATGGTGCTTCCTATTTATCATTGTTTTATGTTCCCCGTAGATAAACAATATAAATAGTTTAATAGATATATATGTAAGATATATATAATCAACTTAGTTACCTGATATAGTCATCGAACAAATCACAGTTGAACAAAACTGTGTGATGTGCCATCTCTCGCTCTTCATGGATTAATATCTTCAATGCATATGATCCAGAAATTCCTCCTGTTTGAGGAAGTGATGGAAAACTGGGTTCAATTTGCTCATACTATTCTTCTTCATTTGTCATTGGTCTGTTCAATCTTGTAGTAAGATCAGACAAATACATCGAGAAGAAATCCATACATTCTTGAGCCAAGTAACCGTTCACGATAGAACCTTTGGGATGATTTCTGTTTCAAACATAAGACTTTAATGTGAACATACTTCTTTCAGTTGGATCCATCCAACGAAAAGAAACAGGTCCTCCGAGAAGTATTTTAGTGGGAATATGGACAGTCAGATGCAGCATGCATGTGAAAAATGACGGAGGAAATATTTTCTCCAACTTACACAAAATTAATGGGGCATCTGTCAACATTTTTTGCAAGAAATACTTGGACAACTTCTTAGCATAAAGATCTCTAAACAAATGGCACAACCGAATAATATCCACCCTTACATTATTGGAAAAAAGATAACGGATTGCTATTGGAAGCAACTCATGCAATAGAACGTGATAATCATGACTCTTCAAAGATTTTAGCTTCAACTCTCTTCTATTGACCCGTTTAGATATGTTTCTTGAATAGCCATCAGGAACTCTAATAGTCTCTAATACTTCCAGAAATTGTTTTTTTCCGTAGGTTTCATCACATAAGAAGCACATAGAAGTTGTCATTTATTTTCACTGATACGCACAGGATGTAATTCTGGTCTGATGCCCCAATCCACCAAGTCACTCCGAGATCGTAAATCATCTTTTGTCTTCCCCTTGACATTTGGAAGAACCGAAAGCAACATTTCGCATATATTCTTTTCAATATGAATTACGTCTAAACAATGACGTAACAAATTGGTTGAACAATAAGGCAAATCAAAAAAGATACTCCTCTTCCTCCAATTGTAACAGGTTTCAGTGGAAACATTCTCTCTCTTTCCAGATTTCATTTGACCCTTCCCGAATGAAAAACTGAAATCTTTCAATTCATTAAGCACATCAGTTCCAGACATACGCTGAGGTGGATCATCGATCTCTATGGTATTATCAAATCTTTGACGATTCATTCTATATGGATGATCCTTTGGCAATAATCGTCGATGTCCCATAAAACTAAAACTACAACGATATTTCAGTCTTCTGGATCATGTATTCTTCATACAAACTGGACATGAAAATTTTCCCTTCATGATCCATCCAAACATCATTGCATAAGCTGGAAAATCATTGATCGTCCACATAAGCGCAACACGCATCTAAAATATGTCTTTCGAACATGCATCGTATGTGCGCACACCCACATCCCAAATAAGTTTCAAATCTTTTATTAAAGGTTTCATGTAGACATCAATATCAATGCCGGGATCATAAGAACCAGATATGAGTATAATTATGAAAGTGAAAGGTTTTTTCATACAAAACCATTGGGGAAGATTATAAATGTGTATAAAAACTGGCCATGTACTTTCCAAAGTAATCATATGCCCAAATGGATTAAAATCGTCGCATGAAAGACCCAACCTCACATTACGCACGATAGCTGCAAAATCAGGATGTCGAGCATCAAATCTCTGCCATGCAAATCCATCTGTAGGATGAACCAACTCATCATTAGTCCTCTTTCTCTCAGTATCATTACATCTCATTTTTATTGATATGTCATCAGACATAAAAATATTCTAGAGTCTGGGGATCAATGGAAAGTGCCACATTACTTTCTATGGAACGTGGGATGGTGTTCCATTAGATTTTGACTTCCAGCGGGATGTGACACATTTTATACAATCATTTCGTTCAGCGGTTTCCTCCCAGAATAAACTGTAATCTTTCAGGCAAGCATGAATTTTGTTTCTTGAAAATCCAAGTTCCTCAACTAACTTCCATGCCATATAGTGGTTTGAGGGAATATATGCATCATCTGGAAGTAAATCCTTCAAGAAGGTAAGAATGTAATCGATTTCTGTATTAGAAATCCCATACATAGTTTTCCCATGAAACAACCGGATTAAAAATTCCATCTTTTTCATTTTATTTCATTGTCGATATACTGGAGTCGTGGCAACATCATTAAATTTTTTCACCCTATCATTATCTTCATTTTCACTAGATGCATCAGCTGTCCTCATATCGAAGTCGTCTTGAGTCCCAATCCTTTCTTTTTCATGATGACGAATAAACGGAAACCGATCATCTAACTAATTATCCATTCCAGTCTTTTCATTTCGATCATCACCAATTTGAGATTTCATTTTCTCCCCATTATGATACCACAAAAAGTAGTTTGCTTGAAAACCATTTTTGGTTATGTGGTAGCTGACTTCTTCACGGCTCAACCAAGGTCTACCAACACAATTGGAACATGGGAAGTGTATGCGACCACTATCTGAAGCATTGTGAAATGCAAAATCTATAAAGCTCTCCAAATTATTTTGAAAATCGCTTGAGATTCAATCAGTTTCATACATCCAACTTCTATCCATTCTGTAAAAAGAATTTATACAATTTATTTTTTCATAAACAATTCAATAGGATTGAAATTTAATAGAAAATACATTTAAGTAAACGATAAAGGAAGAAGTTTCTAGTCGATGTAGTGAACTATTAAAATAATGTAAAGAACAAGTACTCATAAATTAAATTAAAATTTATTTATATTCATTTTCATTAGGTCTATAAGAGGCACATGCCTCAGGTCCCATAATGTGTTATAGGCATACCAAATCATTCACTCATGTTCAATAACTCATTATTGGCACCTCTATTGTAACGTCCCCGACCCGGCCATCCACCCGAACAATGCCGAACGGGTCGGGTGTTACTGGCCGGGTCGGGGAAGTTACAAAGTGGTATCAGAGGAGTTCTTGATAGGTATTTAGTAGAAGTGTTTTACTGGCTACTAATGAGTTTGAGGCTTCTCATTTCTTTCTGCTGGTTTTACTAATTGGGATGTGGTAGACTGGAGATAGTTTGTTATAGGGACTGGGTTTCTAGCTTGTGCTTGGGTGCCTGCAGCCCCAGGTACGAGGGAAGGACCAAGTTTCCATGGATGGGAACTTCTATTTGCTTTTTCTCAGATTACAGTTTATATGATTTCCACCTCGGTGGCTCATTTGATGTGTGATGTTCGTGCTTGTGATATGTGACCCTTGACCTGGTATGGTAAGGGAGAATTGGAACTTGGCCCGGTATGGCAAGGCTGGTTTCTTGGCTTTGATAGGAACATTTTAGAGTATTTCAATTTCATAATTGCATGTATGATTTGTGAAGTGATAATGCCATGTGAATGAAATATCAAATGCCATGCTTTATATGATTTAAAATGTGAATTGGTGAAATTCCTGATAGAATTGCTAGTTGTGCAATGTGTATTCCATGCTTTGTATTTTTTAGAATTGCATGTTATAGGATATTTGGGTCTGAATCTTATGAGAGCAGGCATGTACTATGACTGAGGCAGTGTAACTATCAGGATTGGGTGACACGGTCGTTGGTTTGAGGCAACATGAGTTGTCGGGACGGGCATGGCCCGAGGTATTTTGATACTTGGCTCTGTTGAGGGCGGGTAAGGAGGCCATGAGGCCGGGATGCCGTGGGGCATGGGTTGCAGTATGGGGGAGTAAGGGTAGTTGTTATGCACTGCCTTTTACTGCTTTACTTATCTGCGTAGAATATATTATTATATATATATGGGCTGTCTGACCATTTATGGTATTTAGTGGGTTACTTGAGGTGCTCGGCACCAGGTCCTCGTGGAGGCGGACACCGATGTGGTGTGGGATACTTTGGGTGTCGGAAGCGACACAGGAGCACCAATGAGGTGCAGGGTTGACGATGCGTTAGGGGAGGACTATGCGTCTGGAAAACAGGTTAGTAAACACTGTTTTCTTTAAGTTTTATTGGTTGAGACCGAGTAGGAAATTCCTAAGGTGGGGAGCCCCTTGAGGAATTTAGCCCCAGAACCTTTGAGACCGGGGAAGTCTGGGTTGTTTTGATTGGAGTGGTATGTTTGGTGCCATCTCTTGGTTTCGTTGGTAGCTCGGAGACGATCTATGTTAAGGTGGGGAGTTTGTAAGAACCCGAGTTTTTGGAACGATTCAAAATCCCAACCCTGTTTAAATTTTTGACAGGTTTATGAGGAAACTGGATTTAAATGGGAAGTTTCTGGAAATTTCCAGACTACATGCCGTGTACTTTAAGTACACACCGTGTATGTGTAGGCGAGTGACCGGTCGTGTGCTTGCCGAGTACATGCCGTGTGATGACCGTGTAGTAGTTTCTTACTACACGACGTGTAGTTTTGAACACGCCGTGTAGACCCCCGACCTTGTGAGGCCATACATGGCGTGTAGGCCGTTGGCCGGGTAAGAACCAGGGACACGCCGTGTTCCCTTTGGACACGCTGTGTAGTCTAGCCGTGTGTGAGGGATATACATGGCATGTGAGTATGTTGGCCAGGAAGAGAAGAGGAATCCAGTACACACCTTGTACCCAGAGGTACACACCGTGTACTCATGTCGGCAGGTACGGAAAGTAAGTCGGCGGAATCTTTTCGTCTTATGAACAGTTAAATGAACCATACACGACGTGTAGTCCCAAAGTACACACTGTGTACTTTCTTATTTTTTCTTAAAACGGGCAGTAGCCTCGTTTTGTGGTTCTGGACAGAACCTCCACCCCAAATTAGCCGAACCTTCGATTGCTTCCTGGTTCTTTGTCCGAACTCCGATCCGATCTCGGTTGGATGCATTGGAACCCCCTCGGTAAGGCCTCGATTCCTCTTTGGTTGTTTTGTCTGATTTTTGTTCTAGAATGAGTTATAGTCATTTTAACGTTATTGAATCTTTTGTAGATTTACCGCGTTTTAGACCGAATTGGTGGGTGTTACCGGAGGAGTAGTATCGTGCGAGTCTCAGGTAGGTGGTGCATACCTCATTTTGTGTTTTCGTGGTTTTTTTGGGTGACGCAGCCTTCGGCGCGTTTTCAGGTATTTTGAGAAGGACCCGTTTTATCTACTTTTTCATACTGTATTGTTTATAAGACCTCTGGGATGCTTTTGGGTATGCCCTGTTACCAGTTTACGTGAGCAGGGCTAGGTGAGGGGCCGTTGCTCGTCCGGGCATTTTGGACGGGGAACACCAAAATGGTTTTAATTGAATTATGATTATTGTAAACTGTTTAGTTTAATTTGTTAAAGCCTGTTATAAATTGTGGAGGCATTTAAGACCTTAGTGCTAGTATGGGACAACACTTTGCATAGTGCAATTCAACTGTTAGTTTGTTTTTCCTGGTTGTGTTTTCTGTTTACATATGTTATATATGAAATTGCTGAATTGCATCTGCTGGACCCTTTGGGTTGGGTTGGGCTTGGCTTGGTTATGCTTGAGTGATGCTGATCACAAGTTGGGGATTTTCCCGGGATACTTTGGGTGGTTTTGACCACGGGATTGGGCATCATGGACATCGACTTGGGGCAGTACGACTGTCTGGTTGGGCATGGCTTGGGTTACTAGGGTGGTGATGCCATTGGACTTGAGCGACATGGTCGCAGGGACATGAGGTGTCAGATGTGTTGGTGGCTTAGGACTATTTTGGGTGATTACCACTCACCGGGACTTTGAGTAGTGTGCACACAGAGATACTCCATGATGAGGTGGTTTTGACCACTCGTGTGGGTAGAGGCCCCCGTAGTTGCGGTAAGGTATTTTGGTTGGGGGTGGTTGCCGTAGAAAGCCACGTGGGAGGTGAGGAGCCTTCAGGAAATGGGCGTGCCTTCGGGACGTTGGTACTTGAGACACGAGGTGTTAGGAGGCACATGGTGCTGGGTTACTATTTTTGGGCGTGCCTTCGGGACGTCGGTACTTGAGACACGAGGTGTCAGGAGGCACATGGTGTCGGGTTAATATTTTTGGGCATTCCTTCAGGACGTCAATACGTGAGATATGAGGTTTCAGGAGGCACATGGTACTGGGTTACTATTTTTGGGCATGCCTTTGGGACGTCCGTACTTGAGACACGAGGTGTCAGGTGGCACGTGGTGCCAGGTTACACGACAAAGATTCCAGCGTTGGCCGAAGCAGGTGACGCTCCATGGTGGCTTTTGAGCACCAGTGGAGTTTGTGTTTAATTGTGCATCGTACTGTTTACTGCTTTCCTTGTAAATGCATGACTGCTTAAACACATATATTTGGTACGCACCGTTGGGTGGTATCCTACTGAGATTTGTCTCACACCCTACACGGGCCCTTCAGGACGCGTGTAGAATTTATGGATTTATGTGCAGGAAAGAGGCTAGCTTCAAGAGCTGGGATGCTTTAGTTATTTCATGGAGATGGTATGAAACTTGAGGTCATGCCTAGCTGGATTTACTTTGTTTTGTTTACTTTCTATATTGGTATGCTTGTTGTAGCTACTGTTGGTTATCCATTGCCGCCCTTTTTATATTCAGTTGTGTATGACCTACTCTGGATGCATGTTTTACTGTTCATTTGTAGTTACATGTTCTTAGCATGCTGTTGTGTTTATTTACGCTGCTGTTTTTTCATTTACTACTTCCACTGTTTATCTATATTGATTATGCTTCCGCTCTATGGGTCTGGTTTGAATCTGTTGAGTCTATTTTTCCACTGTATCTTTACTATTATACTTGGACCAGTACCCTTATTAAGATCCTCCTAGAGGGTATAGCCTCCCCACTATACCTAACAGACCCTCACTGCTAGTCGGCAGCCTTTGGCGTTCGGGGAGGTGCGCCTAAGGTAGTAACACCTGACCCGTTCGGCACTGTTCAGGTGGCTGGCCGGGTCTGGGACGTTACATCTATGGCCATACCTTTCATTACCCAATTACTTCCCCAAGTCAAGCGCACCCCATGGGTGAATAAATTTTAGGCTTCTACACTAATAGGTTGTTCATGGCTTGTAAAAATATTTAATTTCATTAAGTATAGACAAAAACATTTATTTTTAAATTTGAGATTAATAATAAAGTATGTCAATGATAACAACATGACTGAATTAAACTTGTGACTTATCTAACATTTTTATGGATGTTTACACATGCCATAATGGGTAGTGAAAAGCACCTCACCCTCATAAAAGTGAGTATTGTCCAAGAAGGACACATAATATACATCGTACAATGAGAACCATATTTAATTGACCCTAAAGTTATATTAGTACAGTCATCTTGGGGGAAATGGAATATATGATCCTGATTAACTAATGGATTCAAAAGCTCATATTTCATATGTTGGACACTATCTAAGGCAAGAAATCATATGAGGATGGGTTTACATCATTTAATTTATTACATGCTAGTGAAAATGAAGGCTTTAATTAATGACTTGAGTTCACTGATTAAATGAGCGTAGAGGTTGCATACGCTGTGTAAACAGAATGATTAAATTAGGGTAGAGGTTGCATAAACTGTGCATGGTGGGGGACTCTCATCTGATTTAGAAACTAAAATAAATTCCCATCATAGGTAATAATAAGAAACATCATCATCAAAAGAAACTCCAAATAAAAAAGGACTAAAAACATCAAACATTTCAAGAATTCAATACTATGAAAGGTTTATACACATGTTTAGAAGTAATTATATGTCTTAATCATGAACCACCTCTACACCTCCCAATTTTCACCAATAAACATAAGGTAAATATCTCAAAATATCCTTAAAACAACTCATTAATAGGCTCAAAACATAAATATAATCTTGAACCAACCATGGAATCTCTTTCATAACACATTCTCACACACCAGTTATCTCATGTGTTACTAAATACCAAACATAGTCATAGTGTACTATAACAAATTACATTACACAAGCCTTATTAAAAAAAATTCATTTTAATAAAACACTTTCCTCAAGGAATTTTAAAGAAAACATTCATAAAAACTTTGATAAAAATTATTAAACACATATAAATAAATTTCCAAGTAACAATTAATTACAAGATGGAAAAAAGAATAAAAACACATTCTTATAAAATCTAGAATACAACGACAATGAATTTGAGATGATTCTTCTTCGATGGAGGGTTAAGGATTTAATTAATTAAATGGATTGGAATGGATAAAGTCTAGATTAAATCAAAACACAAAAAAATGATATACACATCAAAATCAAAACTTAAAACTAAAATATGAAATTAATAACAATAAAAACAATGTATCACTTAAATATTTTATGTGTATGAACAATAGAATACCTGATTTGAGACGATTTGGATGTAGTTTGATAGGTTCAAATGGGGGAAGTCGCGAGAGCAGCGGAGCCCTGGACATGATTAGGGTTCTGTCGCGAATAGGGGAGAGAGCGGCCAATTGAGTATTTGGGGGAAAGATTTCCCAACGGTTTTTAAAAACCATTGGGAAAGGGGTGTCCAAGATACCCTTTACCAATGGTTTAAACAAACCGTTGGTAAAGGGTGACCATTTACCAACGTTTCTACAAGAACTGTTGGGAAATGGTGTCTTGGACACCCCCTTTCCCAACGGTTATAGATAACCGTTGGGAAAGGGTGCCTTAGACTCCCATTTCCCAACGGTTTTAGTAAACCGTTGGGAAAGATATTCTTTACCAATGGTTTGTTTAAACCGCTGGTAAAGAAGCGTTGGGAAAACATGAATTTCTAGTAGTGTAGTTTACACTCTTTATTTATACGAGCCTCCTTCCAAATCACATGACGTGAGATGAAAGTGGATTCAGATTTCGATTCATCAATATACATATAAATAAGGAACATATATTGTTTCATATCATATAAAAATTCTATTATTGATTTAAAATATACACCAATTCCTTCTTTAGTGAAGCTTTTCCTATCCTGGAGTGATAGCAGTACATTGGTTTTGATGCGAGTTTTTTATTTTCATCACTCTTTTCTTGTTTCATAAATTAATTTTTATGAATCAAATTGGATAAAATAAATAATGTCAAATAATATATTATAGACTAAAATGAACATGAAATGACTTCTAATTATTATAACTGATGAAAAAAATTCCATGTTTCCTGCTTTATAATGTGAGCATAACAAACTAGTGGGTGGGGATTTGCATTCCCCTCAGCATCCCTAAGATGTAACTTGGTAAGAAGAGTCTAGAAGCCTCTATGGGATTTTCTAGTGGCCATTAAGAAATATTCCTTATGTAAAAATTCTAAAATAAATAAACACTGCAAGGAATAATTAAAATTAAATTAATGTTTCATTATTTAATTTTTTAGTAAAATAGAGAAAGTATATCGTAACATTACCATTATATCTTTCCAAAGGGTTTCCTTAATTATGGGTTGGACGTGGAACCATGAATCTATATCAATCAGCATATTCATCCTCATCGTGACCCCAATATAACTAATAAACATTGAATTGATGGGATCAATAGGTTGGCCATATTGATTATAGCAAACCTCAAATTTTATACCCTTACTTATTGCCTTGATAATTTTATTCAAAACTATGATTCTATGTCATTCATGTTTTTTCTGTCATCAACATGCTGTTGATCCCCTGTTAATTTTGAAGTTTCATCATTGATAGTCTGTTCTTTCCTAGAATTGATAACATCATCATGTTCATAATACATTGTATGTATGATTAGTCAAACATTTAACTTAGATTATGTTAATGCAGTAGAGAACATATAATATTATGAGGAAATGAACAGTATAATTTAAAAAACTTTAACCTTTTCATCAAACTATATTTATTTTTTTAAAGGTTGAAGGGATTTTTCTCCTTTATTGATAATATAAATCTCCTCTTCGTGGTCCCCTATAACATACAATACATTGTCTATATTGAGACCAACATAGATTGATTTTTATCTCCCAATGAAAAGGTAATACTTGATTGAATTTTCATCTGACCCTAAAGGTTTTTAGTCGCTAGTAATAAAATAGACCAATTCTTGTTTACTAGTTCTGAGAAATAAAATACCTACACTGCTTGTGATTCCATTATGAATGGTTCATCCTTTTCCCCTTCCATACTGAAATTCACCTTCATAATTCCTATTTCATAAACTTTTACTACACTCCTATTGTTAACCCTTTTGTAACAGAAAATAAACACTTGAAATGTTTTATAACCCAACTTGTATATCTATTTTATAATTCCAAAATATGAAATATTCAAATAAATTGTATTTATATCCTTGGAACTAGATATGTGCATTTCTTCCAACACAAGAATAAATACATTGTTTTTCATTGTACTGTATTCATCATGTTCTTTTTTATATAATTCGTAACCATATATTACAAAACCAATGTAAAATATAACATTTTCATTTGGTCTCCTGGCTAAATATCAAAGTCGTTCAATAATTGAATTTGTATTTTCATATAACTCCTTATAAATTTGATCTCAAAACCATCCTATAAACTGATGATTATGTGTATATGATATCCATCCTTCATCCCTTAATGGATTCAAATATCTATGAATTGATTTGTGGGCATCAACATATGGAACAACATTTTCACTATTATGTAAAATGTAAAGGTTTAATTTCTGCCACTACGTGATGGTAATTGTAACAACATCTCTTCTGAAAACATCTTCACCCATAAGGTGTTCGCAGTAACAATACTTTGGGAGATCAATAATTTCAATATCTGATAGGTAATCAGTATAGAATTCAACATCTTATTAAACAATATATCATTATAAAATACAACCTTTAAGATGAATTTAATTCTTAACACACCCTTTCAAAATATTCATATACCATTAAATGGGGTACATCTATCTGTAATGAACATAACCACATATTTGAACATCTATAACCAAGTGAACTATCAGGTGGACCGTTATGTCAAAGAATAATGGTGAGGATAACATTTTAAATTCACATAATATGAATGAAACCTCATTTTTCATGATTGGAAACTTCATGAGGTCTATAAATTTACTCCATATATCTCTGAAAAAGAAGCTGAGTCTAGTTAATTTATGTCACACATTTTTAGGTAGAATTAAATGTAAATCAACGAGCATCAAATATTTCATTAAAACATGACATTCATGTGATTTTAGTCTATGTAACTTTAAATTAGTCATTGAAATCACATTATTAATATTTGATGAACATCCCTATAGAACTTTTACACCATTAAGGAAAATAAAAAATTGAAAATTTTCTAGTATAGATAGTGTGTAAGCTGCTAGAGGAAGAAAAGTTCACCCATTAACCTTCACTGGTACAAACTCTTCCTTTATCCCCATGTAAATCATGTACAACCTATCATTTATGTTATCTTTTGTTTTCCTAGGAACATTTAGTAATGTTCTAATAACACTATCAAATAATTTTTTTTCTACATGCATGACATCAAGAAAATTTCTGACGTACAAAAAATTCTAATATGAAAATTCAAAGAAGATTGATCACTTTTTCCAACATGATCTAGTAAGGTTTTTCAAAAATGGTTTATCTAAAACAGTGTCAATATCTTTTAATTTATCAATTAGCTGATAACCTGTCAGTAGAGATGGTTTTGTACCTTATTCGGCATTCCCATCGAATGGTATCGTACAAGATCAATATCTATGCTGTCAAGGTAAAAATTTACAATGCACTATAATCATAGTCTTTAAGGAATGTTTCAACCTAAATTAGTGTGTGTATTTTCCACAAATGGGACACCCTAAAATTCAATTAATTATATAGCCTAAAAAATTCCAGAAGTAGGAAAGCCATTTATCATCCCATACAACATGAGCCTCAATGTGAATTATTTAATTCTATGAGCAACACAAATTGTAACACTCTTATCCCATATCAATATCAAATATTTGATCAATGGATCCAAATAGACATCAATATCATTAATAGGTTTCTTTTTTCAGATATAATCATAAACAACATAATGTATTTGTGATTCATTCGTAACTATGAAGACAAGTTATAATTTACCAACATGATGGGCCATGTGGTATGAGTATTACTTTATACATTAAAAGGATTTATTCCATCTATAGATAACATAGGATGAAATTTTATTGGCTTATTTCTAAATTTAGGATACTCTTAATCAATTTTTTTTCCGCTGATGATAATCTACCAGATGACATAGGTTCCCATCTTTAATTCTTGTATAAACATTCTTAGTCAATTGTCTCATATTTTCATGACATCCATATAGTCTTATAAACTATGGAATGATAGTAAATTACCACAATTTTTTTTAAGGACTTGATTCATTTTTATTTTATTGATCCACTCCACACATAGGGAATTTTATGAGTGATTGACGGTCCTTGAGAAACAATATGCAATCATTTTTACTAGCATGTAATTTTTTAAAGATCATGCCCACTAAACACAACATTAGTTTAGTGTTGTATATTCGACCTGGAAGTTCATTTTCTTCTGGTATAATATTATTCAGGAGACCTAGTATTTCTTTAAATCTAATGTCGCTCCATCCACTAATAGATTTCAAATTATATAACTTCAATACAGCTGACAATGTTGTGTATTTAGTACAACCGATATACAATGGACTTTTAGAAAAACTATTTAAATTATCAAATAACTTTTTACAATCATAAAGGTTGTCTTAAATTTCCATTTCCATTTCTTCTATGTGATCTCCATCATCATTTATACTAGTATTCATATCAAATGATCCATAAACCATAGTATCATCCCAATCGATGTCCACATTTAGTTTTCCCCATGTTTAGTCCAAAATTTACAGCTCTGATCTATTCTGTGTCAAATTAAATGTTCTTCCAACACTTTTAGACTAATTTTTCTTGAATAACAACAATGTAAACATGGAAAAAGGATTTGATAAGGTTCGTATACATGCTCTATTGAAAAATTGATGAACTCTTTAACTCCATATTCATACTCTTTTGTCATACAATTAGTGTGCATCCATTTTCGATTCATATCCATCCTATTAGGTTCATAAAATATTATTTTTTCCCAAAAAATAAACAAATACACATTATATATTCATTATTAAATGTGAAAGTCGAAGATAATTATAATAAGGGGAACCCGATATTAGATTGTTTCAAATAATTTTAGTATTCTTTGAAGGAAATGGGTAATTGAATTTAAGAAAATAATTACTCCAATATTGTAGGTTTTATCCTTTGAATTCATCCAAAATGATCACTGAAATATGGTATGGGATGACTACTACTCATAATATTATAACTTATATAGGTGAATGTACATAATAGATGGGAGATGAGTCTCAAGCAACAGAATGAAATAATAAATTTTTGGGAGATGAAGTTGATGAGGATGAAAGTTGTCTCCTAATTTTTTTAAATTACCACATCTTAATTTAAAATTTCAAATATTATATCAAAAATAATTTAAAAATTCAAAAGCTATTTTTTTAAAATCCCGCTTGAAATCCATTTTTTAAAATTACACATGAAAATCGATTTTTTTTTCAAAACACTTAATGGGATATTAACCCCCTTTTTATAAAAATTGTTAGCATCAAGTGAAAATTTTTAAAATAATATTTAAAAACTATTAACAATAAATTAAAAGTTTAAAAATATTACCATGGAATGATGTATTCTCTGAAATGTTTAAAACTTTACAGGTTCACTTTGAAATCACTTCATGAGTTTCAAAACACCGAATCCATTTTTGTTAATTTTAAGGGAAAACCGCATTTTTTTCAGTTCAAAATCCAGTTTAACATTTAAAACTAAGTTTCCTTTTCCAAAACAGAAATTTAAAATAGGAATGACCAGAAAAATTCTAAAGAGGTCACCACCCATTCTAAAGAAAAGAATGATTATTAAACAATTCATAAACATTTTATAATGCTTAAACGAATAATTTTTTTTTCTAAAGTAAGTAATAAATTATCAATTTAAATCCTAACATTATTTTTCTAGAATACCCTTATAATACAAAGGTTCCCATGGGTTTATTTAAAAATTCAATCAAGGCACTATTTATTTATCAAAAACTAGTTTCATAAAATAGCGTACAAGTGGTCAAAAATCAAAGTTTTCACAATCTATACAATTTATTGAAAAATTAACATCAAGAATTTTTTTTAAAATATTCATGACATTGAAAAATATTTTCCAAAATATCATGAGGTGTTATATGGACTCAATGTTTGATATCAAGATTAGGTTTGATTTCAATTTATCTAAGTGTGAGTTGAATTAGAGGTACTTTAGTACACAGGGTGAGAGAACGATAACAAATTTTATTTTTGTTTGGAAAGGAACCAAACATGAAGTTACACCAAGTTTTGAGTTTTTACATTACTTTGTGTTTTTAGAAGAACATGGGATGATTTTTGTTATTTAGGAATTGTGGCAGAGTGATGAGATAACAATTCGACAGGTGAGACTGAGCATTTTTAGTGAAAATTTAGCTAGAGGGATACTGAATAATGTTTTTGCATGAGATTGGGTGTGGTGAGATGGAAACCACATCGCACATGTTGTTCACATTATATATTTATGCTTGGTTTATTGTGTAAATTATGTTAAATAGGTTTACTTGTTTTAAAATTATTTATTCTATGAAATTAAAGTTTGGACTTGTGTTATTTAATTATTTACATTACTTTATTAATATAAGTTCATGATTATAAATTATATAAGCTCAAAATAATTTTAATATCCATAAAGGAACATAGATATCATATGTTTGGGTTATGTTACCTCACTTTATTTTGATAAAGAAACCTGAATATTCACATGTATTAGACCTTTTTCTAAGAAAGGAAATTAATATTTGGTATATATTTATGTTTTGATATCTTGAGTACTTTAAGTAAACCTGAATTTAGATTTAAATTATGAGTTTAAATGTTATGACTATACTTAGTTAAGTATTCCCTTTTATACATTGAGATCATAACCTTAGAAAATATTAAAAATATAAAATCTTTATATACCCATATGGGTATGTATGTAGGGTGTAAGATAAATAGGACTAGTAATATTTCACTATATATCCACCTATCACATTATACAAGCATCACATAATAATAATCAATACATATCCCATAAAAGAGAAATAGCCTATAGAAAGCACTAACCCAAGGGTTTTCTAATAAGGGTGATAAAATCATAATGATTTTTTTTAATAAAGTGACAACAGACCTTTAATAACTAGATGGGTGAAAATATTGTTCCAAAACCATCATTTTTATAAATTAAGGACACCATTTATCAATTACGAAGAAAGATTGTTTGAAATACATATAGAGAATAGGTTTTTATTATTTTAAGAATATACAACCATGATATTTTCCTAACATCTATCTTTAAAAATGAATAAGATTTTAAACAAGTATTTATAAACCTCTATTAAACTATTTATTTTTTCCTTTTAAATGAAAATAATCACTTGAAAATAATATTCCTTAGACCAAACCTTATTGTTTAAAAACACACATTTAGAAATCCATTTCAGATTTATTTTTATAGAAATGGCACTAAGAATGAAAAACCATTATAAATAAATGTAACTAAAATGAAATAAATAAATAAAACAAATCCTAATAAGAAACTAAAGTGTAGAGGATGTAAGAAATAAAATTAAATAAGGGAGATGATGACAAACTTACATAAAAGTGAAAGTGGGTACCAAACAATATATATAATAACACAAGTATAATCCACAACACATGTGGAGGAGACATGACCTATAGGTTCTAAAGGTAACTAACTTGCTCATAGAATACTAGCTGACTATGTGACCGCAACAAGTAATGTAACCTAGGCCACTTAAGGAAACTGAAAGCAACCATAATCTAATACCTTAATTAAGCTAGAGGAACACCCATATATTTATCATACCATCTACAGTCACCCATGTGAAAACCACAAAAAAATCCACATAGAAATAATCCATTCTATTAACAATAACAACTCACAATTAAGAACACAATTGAAACAATGCCTCCTTTCTAAAATCCATTTGAAAGCACATTAAAAAAGCAATAATTTTCTTTGAGTCCATTTTAAAAAAATTGGCAATATCAAAACTATTTTTAAATGAAAAAATCTATTTAAAAAACCCTATTTAGAAACCTATATAAGAAAACAAAATTTAATCAATGTTTTTAAATTTGATAACTTCTCTTTAAATGTTATAAACATATGCAATTACACACATACATATCTTAATATATCTCAATAAAAATATTCACATATTTTCATGTGAATACATGCATGTGTCTAATATATATACATATATATACACACACCAATACATATGTGTATATGCATATAACATGAAAAGAGGAATCCATAACATTGGACTTAAATAAATTACACAAGAACAAAATAAAACATAAGAAAACTTCTCAAAAAGGAAACCACAATTAATCAATGTCATGAACACATGCAATACTCAAATAGATTTCATAAACAAATTAAAAGAATTTTAAAACACAATTTTTTTTTTATAAAAACCATCATAAATATTTTATTGGACAAAAATATATTCTATCCTTTGAAAGGAGATAAAAAAGGACCAAATCCACAAGAACCCAATTGGAAATCAATTATAATCCCTTAAAAACCATAGCCAACAAGCATATTTAAATCCTACTAAACCAAAATAACAATTATAATTTTAAAGAAACCAATTTCAAACACCCAAGAACATGAAACAAATTAGGGAACTGAGAAAGCACAAATACACTTACCTAGGGATATCATAGATGATGAAATAACTTTAGCAAAAATGAGTGGAAGGCTTGAAGAAGGGAAAGCAACACACACATTGAAGTGAGGAGAAGAAAATAATATACCTTGGATTCAAGATTTGATTCGTTCTAGAGAAAGTAGAGATATCACGGAAGCTTGGATTCATTTGAGCCTTGATTCAAGTCTTGGATTCGTCCGAGCCTTGATTCAAGTCTTTGATTCGTTCGAGCCTTGATTTGAGCCTTGGATTTTTTCAATCCTTGATTTGAGCCTCGGATTCGAGGAGCATGGAAAATAGGTGGTTTCTACAGAAAGTTTGAGATATCGTGACTGAAACAGTTGTGGTTAGGGTTCTTTAAAAAGACCAGGGAGACTTTTATCAATGATGAAAACGATATCTCTTATCAGTTCTAAATTAATAAGTCCTGAAACCACCTATTTTAGCAATGATAAAAGACATGTTCATCCGCACTAAAAGATATCTCTAAGTGCCAATGTTTTAGCAATGATAATAGACATCTTTATCCGCACTAAAACTTTAGCACAAATAAAGGATTTATAATTATAATTGTAAATAAATAAATTTGTAAATATATTTATATAATCATATATTTATTTATTATAATTTTATAATTATTTAAATATATAATTATTTTTTTATAATTATATAAATATATTTTTAAATAAATTATATTTTTTATTTATAATTTCAAATATATAATTTTATAAATAAAATAAATATAAATTTATAAATATATTTATAAATAAATATATTTGTAAATATATTTATAAATAAATATATTTTTAAATATACTTTTAATTAATTATATATAATTATAAATATATTTATACCATTATATATATTTATACCATTATATATATATATATATATTTATTTAATAAATATATATAATTATAAATATAGTATATATATTCATTATTTAAATATATTTATTATAATTTTATAATTATAAATATATTTATATCATTATAGATATTTATATCATTATATATATATTTATATAATTATATATCTATATTTAATAAATATAAATAAATATAAATATAAATATAGTAAATATATTTATTATAATTTTATAATTACAAATATATTCATATCATTATGTATATTTATATAATTATATATATATATATATATATATACATTTAATAATTAAATATAAATCTAAATGTAAATATCGTAAATATATTTATTATTTAAAAATATTTATTATAATTTTATAATTATTTAAATATATAATTAATCATTTATAATTATATATATATATTTTTAAAAAATAATATTTATATATTTATATTAGTATATATATATATAATAAATAAATATAAATACAAATACAAATACAAATACCAATAAAAATACAAATATAAATATAAATAAAAATTTAAAAAAAAAATAAAAAAAAAAAAATATAAATATAAATATAAATATAAATATAAATATAAATATAAATATAAATATAAATATAAATATAAATATAAATATAAATATAACTATAAATATAAAAATAAATATAAATAGAAATAGAAATAGAAATAGAAATAGAAATACAAATACAAATACAAATACAAATACCAATATAAATACAAATACAAATACAAATATAAATATAAATATAAATATAGTAAATATAATAAATATATTCATTGTTTAAATAAAATTATTAAAATTTTATAATTATTTAAATATTTATAATTATTTATTTATCAGTATATAAATACCATTTTAAAAAATAATGTTTATTTATTCATAATTATAAATATATAAATTTATAAATATAGTATATATACATTTATAAATATATTTATTTACAAATATTTATTTACAAATATATTTTTGACATTATTAATGAATATATAATATTAAATGCAGGCATGTTAAAAATTAGTGAAATTGAATAATTAAAAATGAGTACACTTTTAAAAATACCGAAAAAATGGATAAGTTTTATTAATTAAATATAAATTATTAAAAAAATGGATATATATTGAAATAAAGATGAATAAATATTGAAAATATTAAAACATAGTAAATAAATTTATATAAATAAATAATAGAAAATGATGAAATTCCAAGAAAATAAAAAATAAAAAATAAAAAATATTAAAAATGAACTAATAACACCTAATTGTAATAATATTAAAAATAATAAAGAAAATTTACCGATTAAAAATATAATATATTTAGTGTATCATGTTATAGTGAAATTCTTAAATGAATACTAAAATTTGAATAAATTACATAAATGTTCGGTGTATTTGTTTCTCTATAAGATTTCATTAATTGCGTAAATATTTGTGTGTGTGGGTTGTATATAAAAATTCATTAATTACGTATATGTATGTGAAATCAATGTAACAAGCGTTTGATATATGTTAAATTGAAAAATAAAATGACATTCAATGATGTCCATTAGTCTATGCAACTTGTAAGTAGTTTTAATTAATATTAATTTTTAATTACAAACCACTAAATATATGACTTATTTAATATAAGCATAAATATTTTGTATTATATAAATCATATTTTTGGAAATATTATATACATTGATATATATATATACAAATATATATGAATATACTTCTATAGTAAATGTATTAATGAATAATTATGTATAAAAATCAGTAAAAATGAATAAGACCTTAATATGTTTTTAATTATTACATTTTAATCATTTTATATATTTATATTTAATATATATTATTTTTACTATTTATAATTAATATATATATATATTAAATTTATTCACTTTAATTAATAATTGTTTCATTAATAATTTTTTTTGATAATTTTTCAATTTATTCAATTTTCGTTTTTTTGTTTAATTATTACAATTTATTCATTTTTATTTTTTGTTTAATTATTACAATTTATTAATTTTATATATCTATATTTAATATATATTATTTATCAATATTTAAATATATATATGTATATTAAATTTATTCTTTTTTTTCAATAATTATTTAATTTATAAAATGTTTAATATTTTTCTTAATTTACTCATTTTTATTTTTTATTTTTTTAGTTATTTCATTTTATACATTTTATATATCTATATATTTAATATAAATTTTTTATTAATATTTATAATTTATATATATGTATATTAAATTTGTTCATTTATTTCAATAATTATTTAATTAATTTTTTTTAATTTTATCCTTTTTAATTTTTATTTGTTAATTATTTCATTTTATTCGGTACATTTATAAGTGTTAAAAAAACACTGATAATGGATACCCTTTATTAGTGATTTTTTCCAGCATTGATAAAGGCCAGTGCTGTTAAAGGCCTATTTTATAGTAGTGTTGGGACATATTTTCTAGGTGAGTGTGTATTTTCCCTTTATATTTTCAATTACACCATCACACTCTTTTCTATTCTATAGAGGTTATTACATGCATGTTTTTTTACTCTAGATTTTACTGTCTTTTATTTTTATTCCTCTTCACTTTTACATAGAGATGGTTGTGTGTGTGCATACAAGTACTTTAAGAAGTGGCCTCCCATTTTATTTATGCCTTGTCGGTACTTGTTTCCATCTCCTGGATTATAGAGGTGAGATTAGGGTTGTGGTGGCCCGATATTCGGCCAGCCAAGTGGGTCCTGATGGGATGGATTATCACATTGCTCACTATTTTTTAGAATCTCAAATCCTTCCTCCTCGACCCTATAAATTTCCTGAATATAAATGTTAGTTACTCATGATCTCATAAAAATGAATTATTTGTTGTGACTAAACTATCCTCTTTTTATACCCCACAATGAATATAGAAGCTTTTGTAAAATTTGATAATGCTGTCTCTCAGAATTTCTCAAAATTTTGAATTTCCCTCATTCACAATCAGGAAAACTTCTCATTCGATTATCAATATTTCTTCTTTTTATCTTCCTAAAAATTCAGCATGAATCATGACTAAATCATCATTGTATTTATTTCATTAAGAATAACTTAGCTTGGTCAAAATTTTTAAAATATCACCATCGATGTCACCATTTTATTTTTAAGATAACTCGATTTAATTAGATATAGCCTTAAAATTTCTGAGTTAATGTCATAAAAATAAAAAATTCTTCTATTTATTCAAACACATCTACTAGATCATTCATACCACACCCTTCTTTCACACTTCCCCATTATCTGGATCAGGATGATTCCAATTTAAGTTCTACTTCATCAACCATTTCAACACTTACTGAATCAACTATCAACATTCTACATCATCCAAATTAGTCATTATTACTTTCAACATACTGATACTCCCAAACTTTCACATCAGCCGAAACAATCATCATGACAAAATGATTCCATAAAAATATTCCTCATTCTATTGCTTATACTTTCAAACTAAAATTTTGGACATTCAAAACATCCACACATAGATGATTTAAAATTCACCTTTCAAATAAAAATTCCTATTCTTCTATTTTGCTTCAAGATATTAAAAATGTTTTGTATAGACTAAGTTCCATCCTTCTCGTTAACTAGTTCAACATATCATATTCTAGAACAATAATTTTATGGAACATATAAATGGACTATTATATTCCTTTACCAATTAACTCATAATTGATAGGTCTTATCGATACTTTATCTACCAGATACACCTATAAATGCATTTTTTGATTATCTTGCATAAATATACCAACAAGATATTTGCCTTTAGAATGACCAACCATTTAATTCACCTCAAAAAAATTCTCAACACTTAACCAAAGATTATTACACATTGCTGATAACAAATATAACACACCTTCAACAATTTCATTGGTTCTTTAATCCCTCCCATTGAATTTATTTTCAACTGAATAAAAAATTAATTTTTATCAAATCACAACCTTTCTTAAAGAGAAATATTATAAATTCAAACTACTTGATAAAACAATGTTTTTGAGATAATTTCATCGCTTATTGACAACCAATTTATAGATGATTTATTTTCTTCCCCTAAATCAACTCAACTAATTCACCTTTTCATCAAAAAACAACTTTAGATTCCTCAAACAAAGTATCACATGATTTATATTCTTTATCCCCCTTTGTTTTTTAAAGATTATTTAGTACACAAAATAATCCTCAAGTTGGAGGGAAAGGCTAAAAATATGTTTGAAACATCAACTCTTCAAATATGTCCCTTATCATAGAGATTTTTAATGTATCAATAATCCACTCTTTTATAGAAGTATATTATAGTTTCACATCTATATTTTCTTCGATTATAATTGAATGATATTTTATATCAATTTTTTTTTATATTTAGTGAATTTATTTAGTTTTTTAGATATATATATTACATTATGATTATCATAAGTAATTCTCAATGGATTCTAAAAAATAACACTATTATAAAAAGGTGTTTTTACTTCTATTTTTATTGTAATTTAATGTTAGTTTTTAACTGATGTTGTTGCCACAAAATTTGAAAATAAATTTCAACATTGGTTTTATAAAACCGACATGGAAAGGTTATAAAAAACAAATAAATGATGTGTAATAACACTTTCCACACCAGTTATCTATATTAACAATTTATAAAGTAACTTTTCACATTGGCTATATAGATAACTAGTGTGAAATGTTAAAAAAATTGAAAACAATATATTATTACACGTAACAGATCATCGATTGAAAAAAAGATACAATCAGAATATTGCATCAAAAAAATGTAAAAACAAGAGTTAATATCTTTCATTTCCACACATGCACTCATTTCCTCATACTTTAGAGATTATTTTTTGATATTAGTTTGATTCATGATGAAAAAATCATGAGGCTTCTTGAGCACTTTCTTGTAGATCTCATATGGAGTCTTAATTATCATTGAAAGAATTATCTTCATAAAAAAATGAAAATTTCTAAAAAAATGTATTTAATGAAAAAAGAAAAAATAACTAAAATACAGATAGATTACCACTTTAAATCATTAAAAATATTAAATACTAGTATATTGATAAATTAAAAAGTTATAGAAATAATGTTTTGTAGAAAAATTATTAATAGTGATCGAGTTGATATATTTATATTAGAGAAAAAAACCTTCGTAATTATCTAATTATTTCATAAGAGGGAGGACGTAAGTCATAGGAATGTGATTTGAAAAATTAAAAAATCAATAACCACATGTTTTAAAAAAAATTACCTCGACTTCTGACATCATTTTTTAGAAAAACAAATGATAATAATCATTAGATGTATACTTTTAACATCATTTTATAGTAAAATTCGTGTTAAAGGTAGTTAAAAATAAATTTTAATGTCATTTTAAAAAAAACCAATACTAAATATATATTTTTAACATTGTCTTTTTTCAAAACAAATGTTTAAATAAAATTTTAACATCAGGTTTTAGAAACAAAAATATGTTAAAATCCTGACATGGAAAGTTATTTTTCTACTATTATCACATTCAAATCTGATGGGTGCTCTTTCATTCACATCATTTGGGTGAATTCACATTTAGAGGCAACATACTCATCTTTAATAGTGATCAATGTTGTTAAGATTTATTTTTCAAAATCCTAGCTCACATACAATTTTCTAAAAAAGAAAGTTCATTATGATTTTGACTTCTTATCATTACAATATCGGGCCTAATAAACATTAGTGAATCTCACCAGGTTCAATTCTTTAATTTATTTATACATTAGACCATAAATCAAAGGTAGTTTGATATATCTAAGGATTTTGTTAGCATCCATTATGTGTGTTTCCTTTGGATTACTTGGTTATCTAGTAGATAATGTTATTGTATATTTTTTTGTTCTAGAATTGTAAGATATAGAAATATTCAAATCATATTTCAGAATTCCTTTTAGTTCATACTTTTCTGTACTTTATCCTTTCTTAGTTTAAAAGTAAATTTCAGGGGAATTGATAATTCTTTAGAAATTATCAAGCCAAATTTCTTATATAATTCCATGGAATATTTATTATGAGATAATAAAATATATTTTTTATTTTTATATATATTGTAATCATATAATGAAACATATCCCTACCAGCATTGATATCTCAAAATCCATCTTCATTTTTTTTGGAAATTCCTCACAAGCATAATCTGTATTTCATGAAAAAATTATTCTATGCACATAAATAATAGCAGTAAGAGTACTTATTCTCATTTAGTTTACATAAATTTTGTTTTCCACCTTTTAATTTAAAAAATTTCATCATTTTTAAGAAGCTTTCATGCTTATAATACTAGGTTCTTGGTGATTATTTTAATCTATAAATTTTTTTCATCAACTTTGGCACTATAATACCATCATTTTCAAAGATGAATCCTTTCAGTTTCTCAATAAAAATTTATTCCTCAATATTTCTATTAAAGAAAGATGATTTCACATCAATTTGATAAATTTTATAATTTCTATGTATTGAAATGGTAAGAAACATCCTAATTGTATCATGTCTTATAAAAGGTGGAGCATTTTATTCAAAGTCTACACATTCCACCTAAGAATAACCTTTACAAACCAGTCCAATATTATTTCTTGAAATCTCACCATTTTTGTTGAGTTGTTTTCTAAATACCTTCTTTGTTCCAATAATATTATTTACTTTTGATATTGGAAAAATATATCAAGTTCTGTTCATCTCAATTTGACCCCATTCCCCATTCATATCATTTATCTAATTTTTATATTTAACAGTCTCAATAACAGATTTTGGTTCAAACTATAAAATAAGATCTGTTTGATTGTAAATCCTTGGATTTTTTAAAAATATTCTTCATATCTCTTTCCCAAGATGAACTTATTTTCAATTATTTTCAAATCATTACAGTATACCATCTTATTTTTAATTTTATTTCTGAATTTTTATCCTCTATAGTTGGATAAATATCCCATGAAAATTCTTTATTTGTTTTTTTCATCGAACTTTACTAGATAGGTATTTTTGATCTTCATAAAGAAAGAGATATTAAACACTATGAAATAATTTAGAAATAGTTTCTTCTTGTATGAAATTTCATTAGGAAACATGTTTGAATCTGGATTTAACAATATTATATTTTTAATATGAATAATTTTACATACAACATCTCTCCAAAATAATTTTGGGAGTTTGAATTCTGTAATCTTGGTTCTTCCCATTTGAACTATGCTTCTATTTTTTGGGCAAACATAAGGACCACTATATTCATGTTTAATATCATGCATAGAAATATAAGATTCAAAATAATTTTTAGTGAAATCCATTCTATTTTTGAAGAATAATGAGCACTGAGGCCCTTGTATTAAAATAAATAAAAGTTACAAAAGGCAGAATAAAGAAAGAGAACTCCATTCCATTATAAGTATGCATTTTCATAATATAGACTCCCAGATCATTCCCAATTTTTCTTCTGAATATTTTGACCATATCCACTAGATGAAACCCATGTTTCATGAATATTACATTATTCATACTAGTAAAATCATCAATTAATATAATAAAATTAATATCACTTATATAGTATTTATGTACCATTGAATCGCATAAATTAGATTATATTAGTTGATTAGAATAGTGGACTATATAATCACTCTTTTGTTACTTCCATGTGAAATCTTCCTATTTTGAAAAAATTCACAAATAACATATATTTCTCTATTTAATTAGATAAATCCACTCACCACATATTCTATTAATATGTTTCTCGAACTTTATTATCCAAGATGGCTATGTTTTTAACGAAAAAGCTAATTTTATTTATTTGTAATCAGAAAACAAGAGTTACCAGGATAAAAAATTTATAATAGGTTACAACTTGTCCTTTCTCCTTTAGTAATAATTATTTCAAATTTTATACACTCAATGATAAAAAAGTTTCTTCTAAAAATAATTTCATTTCCATTATCACAAAGTTATATTATAATCAACAAGTTGTGTTTAATCCCTTTCATAAGTAAAACATATTAGGATTTCTATTTATTAGATTCAATCTCAGGAGTTCTAATTGCTCTAATTTTCAAAGAGATTTCATTCCTAAACATAACTGAACCTATATCATGGTCTTAATTATTATTTAATATTTTGGTGAATTATATAATGTGATATAAACAACCATTATCCGGAATCCATGGATTGATCATCTTGTAGGCTTTTAGATTCACCTCTCTAAGAAGGGATCTCACAACCTTTTCCTTTTTCTAAGGCTTCTATACTCTTGTGGATTTCAATTTTGGTCTTATAAGAGTAGTCATATAATCTTTAGTATAACAACCTAATTGTCTATATCTTTTAAAAATTTATTCAAAATAATCCAATCTGTTTGGAGTGGTCTCTCTTGATGAAGATTTGATTATAATTCACTTAATATCAAAATTTATTCTCTATTAGAACCAAGTTGATGAGGTAGGTAATTGTATTCAAGTGTTATATTTTGTTTTCAAAGAAGCTTTTTTGAATAAAAGAAAATTCACCTCACTTTGTATTTGGTGAAACTCAGACTGCCCATTTCATTCAAAAGAATTAGAATCACAATGCCTGAGAAGGTCCATCGTATTCAATATAAGATGGATTGAATAAAAGGCTCATCAGATTAGATTCACACTAAATCAGGAATGAAAAGGTGGATCGTATTGAGGAAAAATCTTGTTGGAAGTAAATGGTCATCAGATTCACTCTGAATCCATTATAGAATAATTTGATCATAATGAGGAGAATCAAAGTCTGTATGACTGTGATAAAAAAATATGATGATGCTTTATTGATCTTGGAGTTCTCATAAATCATAATTAAGTTGTGAAACTTATGATGTAGTCTTAATTAAAGGTAAAGTGAAATAGATTATTCCATCATATTCAAATTATTAAGATCTAGATAAAAATAAAAAGGGTATTAGATATCGTATTCAGTACGATCATATTCAGGCCAGCTAATTTTTGAACAATTTTATTTAGGATGAATTGGAAAGAAACCTGTTGATTAAGGAAAAGGGATGTTACAATATTTTCCTTGGAAAGTATGATGATGTTAAAGATGATATTCAATGAATTCGAAGTCATGAAGGAAGTCATGATATAAAAATAATATTAAATAATAATAAATTTGGTGAAACCATTATATTAGGCTCATCAGATTCATAAAGACTGAGAACATTTGTGGAAAATGTGAAAAACTGAAGGTGATGGTTTGTAGTTAGACCAAATGCTAACAGAAAAAAATATTTGGAGAATGGAATTTATGAGAAAAGAGAAATAAGTTCTCAAGTGGAATCATATTTAGAAGCTTATAATTATACTTATGATGGCATCATATTCATATAAAGAATTACTTGATACCGATGAATGAAAAGAAAATAAAATAATGTGGTCAACATTATAGTCAAACATTTAAAAATAGTGGAATTACTTTTTTTAATTTTCAAGAGAAGATCTGAAGAAAATAGATGGATGTATTGTTAAGGTGGAACTTGAACTTAAATTAATGTTTCTTCAATTGGGTCAATATCCATCACATGAGAGTTGAATTGTTTTGTATTTCAATTGGGTTAAGAGAAGAATTGAAGAAGTAGAAATGTTTTAAGAGTAAAGATGAAGGAGACTGTTAGATGTGGGAACAACATATTCAGAAATTGGAATTGAGAAATCAGATCTGGACTAGTGATTGAAAAGTGACTATGAAGAAGATATGAAGTTTGAAGAAGATTTAGGAAGAGTTGATGAAGTTAATATTCACCTGAAATTTAAGGTAAATCAAGATTTGGGGAAATTTAGATGAGCAAGAATGTTTTTGGGATTCCCACCAAAATAATCCTTGGCTCACCTATAAAAGGAGAATGTACTTTGCAATTTTTTTTACATGGATGTAATGTTCACAATAGGGATAGAATCTCTGAATTTATAGGGATATAATAAGTTTTTCGTATTGATCTTTTTTGATTCAGTTTTGATGGATACAAGTGAAAGGAGAAGATACAAGACCGTAATGTTACTCAGCTAATCAGCGTATTTTATGATCATTTTATTCTGCTGATTACTATATTTTTATTGTCATAGTATTTGGATGATCATCGAATCGAACTAGATAATTGGATGAGGATTTCCGTATTGGGATTTTCAGAATTAGGAAGGATTTTTTCTGAATTATATCAACTATATAGGATTGGGAAATCAGACCGAGTTTTCATTAAAAAGTCCAGGAGGTTATTACCAGCTTCTGGGTTGGAAAGTGAAGAATTGTTTCAAAATAAATTATTTATTGAAATTTAAAAGAAGCATAAATAAAATGTTTTGTTACACAATCATTATTTTACCCTATTTTTGTTAAGAGGGCGCACACACACTGTTGGATTGATTATATAGTACTACATGAGTGAAATAGAATATCCTAATCATTGTAATCCATGTAATGTTTTCTAGTGGATTGCATGGTATTAGATCACTTCCAAACCATACCAAGGAGACAAATTTTCTTATTAAATAGAGAACCTTGTAAATTATTGTGTTCCTATGGATGTTTGTTTAAATTTTTTTTAGTATGGAATGAAATATTAAACAGTAGGTGAAGATTATTTCAAGGAAAATAAAAATAAAGAGTATCCCTAATTCACCCACTTACCCTCTTAGTGATACAATTACACTGACTGGGCACTTACATTCCCAAAATTTCTGAGTTCCCCCAGCTCAATTCTTGATCTTTTTAATCTAAGGAAATGACATGTTATACCAGAAAACATAGAATTTATGTCCAAAGATTCACCAACACCAAAAAAAACTTTTGAATTTTTTTTATAATATATCGATATGCGTTCTGTCAAAAAATTATTATTATTGTCCAGTAATATTTTATGCTTCCTTACGCCTTTATATCGGGGAGGTATTCCTTGTTAATTTACCTGTAAGAACCCGGTTTTTGCTATAAAAGACTTTAGAATATTCTTGATGTTATTCCAGAGCAGCGCCTTCAGACGGCGTGTGATTCCGAGCCTCGGTGTGGTCGGAATTAAATTTTCAGTGCGTTCACACTGGGCACGCCAAATAAATACGATAACTTCTAAACGGTGATCTGGATCTTAAATTTGATTGTATGGATGGGTCTAAAATGGGGTGTTTACCCTAGTAACAACATAAAACATGTCGGCGCGGGACGTTGGGACCCCTTGCCCGTTAACGGAACATTAAACAGATAAATAAATAAATAATTTATTCGTTTAATGGTTAAATGTAGGTATCTCTTAAACGGTAGCTCGGATTGGAAAACCGAGAGCACCATTTAGTCTGGAGCGTGCCGTTTACCCTAAAAGGGGTGTAACTTTCGCGGGCGTGGGCCTTTTGTGAAAAATGCCACCAGGGGCGTTTTCGTAATTTGGCAGCCTCAGGCGTTGATTTTAATAACTTATGAACGGGGCCTCTGATTAAAATTCTGAGACCACCGTTGTGCTCGGGAGGTGGTTTTTACCCTAGGGGAGGTTTAATCATGACCACTCCATGTCACGACCTATCCTCGGGAACCGTGCCGTGACTACCCCATGCCCGCCTTCCATAGGCCAGGGGCTGGCGACTAGCACCAAAGGTGTAAATCCCGATAACTGGGAAGGAATTACCTTTATAAAAGTAACAAAACACCACAGAGTACAAGAGGAAGTAAAACACTAAGTACAAAGAGAAGTGCTGAAAGGTAAATGGGCCAGAATACAAACCCAAATGAAAGTACAACTACAACTGAACAAAGTACAACAAGAAAAGACAACAATTGGAAGAACGGAAGCGGATCCTGGGTCGTCCTTCTCGGATCCTACCTGAAGGGTAGGTACAGATGGCGCAGCTCCTAGATCATCCTCCACGGATCCTACTTGAAGGGTAGGTACAGATAGCCTCCACAACGCTCTCGCCCGTCAACCTCCTCCGAGTGTCGTCTCACTGTGAAGTCCGACTCCAGATACTGACTCGTCATGTAGTCCACCTCCGGGTACTGACTCATCGTGTAGACCACCTCCGGGTACCGTCCATTCCTCGAACACTCGGCCTCCGTCAGCACTACCCGTCGTTTGCAACCAACACAACGAGGTGCGGGCATAACCCGTGCAGGGGTGAGTATAACGATACTCAGTAGGGACCCCGAGACCCTCAAGGTCTCACTAAAACCAACAAGGATAACCACAAAGAAGATCTCAACAGATAACCTCTACTTAGGTATATGCCCATACATATACCTAAGTTATCAAGTAACCTATCTCAATCATGAGAAAACACAAGGATTGTGAAATCAACGGATAACCACTACCCAGGTATATGCCCATACATTTACCTAAGTTATCAAGTAACCCATCTCAATCATGAGGAAACACAAAGGTCATAGACTCAGCTCAAACCAGGATTTTCATTATCGAAACCATAACTGCTGAAGAGCTCCATCTCTAGAGTGTACAGTGGTCCTGTCACGACTCCGAGGTACTGCTCACTAACCTAAGACTGCTGAGGTACTCCTCCTGTCGAGTACCGCGGGCCAGCCAACCAAACACAGTAGTGCTTCCCGCCGGGGTATGCCACCCAAACACAGTAGTGCACACCCCTTAGTAGCCTACTGAGGTACTCTCCGGACGAGTACCGCAGGTCTGCACTGTCATACAGGTAGTGCTCCGTCCACCATGGGTCTGCACCTCACAAAGTAGTGCTCCGTCCACTGGGCTAGTCGACTCACTCCAAGTCAAGTCGGTCAAGCAGTCGTCAGGTCTTAGTCGGCTACACCGTCTCCGTACTCCGCACGCTCGTCTCTGTGAGGGTCCGCTCCATGAGCTACTGGTCGATACTCCAAGTATCTCAAAGTCCCACGAATAAGTATCTCAAAGGACCGCCTCGTCATATGGGTCTCAACACAACAGACGACACGTCAATCGGACGACCGGTCTGTGAGTTACTAGCCTTTTCGTCCCAGGGGCCCGGTTGGTTTTGTGAGAGAACCAATCCCGGCCATATCTCAACTGTACCCCGAACTCTCATAGGGTACACTCATAGGGTCCGTTTCTCAACGTGATCATCAACGCCGCTGACGGTTCGTCAAACGGACGTGCTGTCTGAAAGATATCAGCTTTTCCGTTCTAGGGGCCCGGTTGGATTTCAGGTGCAATCCAACCCAACCACTATCCAACTACATCCAAAACTCAAGCGAAGTATGCCAAAGGTTCCGTCTCATCAAGAGGAAATCAACGATACAGACGACGCGTCAATCAGACGCCCGGTCTATGAGTTATTGGCTTTTTCGTTCCAGAGGCCCGGTTGGTTTCATGAGTGAACCAACCCGACCACACTCCGACGACATCCAAACGTCAAGCGGAGTAAGCCAAAAGATCCGTCTCACTTAGAGGAATCCATCAAAGTCGATGACACGTCAATCGAACATCCGAAGCTCAATATATGAGCGTTTCCGCTCTGAGGCCCCGGTTGGTTTCGTGTACGAAACAACCCGGCCGAACCCAAAGTTCTTCGAAACCTTGAGTGCGATATACCGAAACGACCGTCTCGATTCAAGGATCGCATTGCTACTGACGACGCATCAATCGGAGGTCCGTAGCTCAATATATGAGCAAAAACCAAAAATAGTTCGAAAACGGGGGGTCTGGGCCCGGACCGACCCGGCCCGACCCCCCTGGGTCGGGCCGAACCAGGTCGACCCGACCCGGCTGGACCTGGCCCGACCCGTCCCGGCCTGGGCGCGACCCGGCACGGCTGGTCGGCCCAGCTCGGCTCGGCCGTGCGAAGGAAGCCGCGAGGGGCGCGCTGCCCCCGCGTGAAGAACCCGCAGCCCCGGTTGGGGCCGCCTCTCGCCAACGGACACGGCAAGGCCACATCCCTCCACCGGTTCCGTGAGGCCGTGGAACCGCATCGCCGCCGTCGCCTGGCGGCCGGCCGCTGGCGGCCGCCGCCTCTGGCCGCTGGCGGCCGCCGCCTCTGGCCGCCGCGCCGGCGGGGCGCACCGGTGAGAGTTTCCGCGGACCACCGGACGCGCTCTGGTGGTCCGTTTTGCGTGCGGTCTTCACCAGTGGTCCTCCCGGGACCCAATCTTCACTACGAGGCTCTCAAATCAACTTCGCGGCCCGCTTCACCATCGATCGCCTATCCGCACTTTGACAGAAAACCGCGGGGTCTTCAAATCGCGTCCGCGGCCCCGACTCCACCCGCGGTTTCATTTGGCCTCAACGGCGCGGCGCGACGGCGCCGCGCTCTTTCGCCACGTTCTTTCTCGTGTCCTCACGGTACCGTTGCACTGTTCTGCCTTTGTTTGTGCCGCAACGAATCAAAACAACAAAGGGGGAGGAGAGTCAGCTGTGTTCGTGCGGTCCGACCTCCACCCGTTAAGCTGGTAACAAGCGGCCCAAAAGACGAAGAACAACAAGGAAATTTCACGAACAAAATAGAAACAACCCAAACAGTTTTATCCCTACAACAGATTATTTTCAACCCGCAAGGAAAACTTTCGTGGATCAGCTAGGTAATAAGTTGGTCCGTGTTCTTTGTTCTCTTTAGGAAGAAAGAAACAAGGGAATAAAATCATTCTCAAACATAATTCCCTACCTCAAGTGTCGTTGTCGAACGCGAGCTCGTCACGGAAGAGAAGGATCGTCGCGGAAGAAATGTCGCGGAAGGAGCGTCGTGGAAGAAGCGTCGTTGACGTCGCGGTACACGGCGTCACGTCGTCGATCTCCGAGGGTCTGGCGTTCTTTGTCGGAGATCGGTGCGTTCTTCGTGTTCTTCGCGTTTTTCGTCAAAGAAGAACGCTTCCCTCCAAATCCTCTCCACGCCACAAGTTCCAACCGAAATAAAATAAGAGTTATCTTATTTTATTAACACACATGACACGTTTGAATTTCAAAATAAAATAAACGAACAATTAATTCAATGAATTAATTGTAACGATTTAACAGCCCAATTAAATTGGGGCGTTTCTTAACTAGAAAAATGCACGGTTGACTTTGTTTAATAGGGGGGTGCGGGTGCGTTTACTTAAGAAGAAAAGAAACGGTGGGGCTCATGTGGGACCCACCTCACAAATATCCTACCAAGTGGGTAGGATATTTTGAATTCCACCCTATCCGCTTCAACTCAGCTTAAGCAGCTTTTAAGTGGTCTTTAAGCGGCTTTAAGTGAAATAAAATAAAATTGTCGTACAACTTTATTTTATTTCTTAACTTAAACCCCAAAAATTAAAAACCACAACCGAGTAATTGCAACTCCAGAAGAGGCGTTTCTAAGAAAGTACCGGCGCTGCGATTCCATCGGTGCCCTAGGAATTTGATTCCGAGCACCAGTTCAAAAGATAGAAATTCCCGCTCGTTCGTTCACTTGACGTACCCGAGCCAAACTTCGAAAAATGATTCCGGGCACACCGGGCCTCGGAATCAGGTGCCGTTATAAACTGCGTTCTTGTAAAATTCCAAAGAAAATTAAGAAAAAAAATTTTTCTTGAAATTTACGGGTCTTTACATTACTCCCACCTCAGGGCTTTACGTTCTCATAAAGCTTTAACATAAACTAGGGATACAAAAGCAGTATTGAGCACGCATCTGAGCCTTCCGCTTCCATGTGCTCACCCAGAGGTTCCCGTACTGCCATAGAAAATGCACCCGAGGAATCGATCGTCCTCATAGGATCCGCTCTTGTTGATCCTCGATCCCCACTGGAACCTCCTTTAAAGACACCCCATCGCCATCGTCCAGCTCCTCATGGTCGATGATATGCGAAGGGTTGAGCACATATCTCCTCAATTGAGATATGTGGAAGTCGTCGTGCACCTGGTGTAACTGAGGTGGATGGGTCAAGTGGTAAACCACCCCGCCTACCTAGCTGAGGACCTAGAAAGGTCCACTGAACCTCGGAGATAACTTGCCGCCTTGGCCACATCTCCGTAAACCTCGTCGAGGTGAGACCCGTATAAGGACGTGATCGTCATCCTCAAACTCCAGAGGTCTCCAATTCCTATTAGAACTAGAACTCAAACGACTACTGCCATCAGAGTAAGGTTGACCGACTCAAGAGTGATCGGTCACACCCTCCTATGCATGAATTATCCTGTGCTTCCTGGGGTTTCCTCTTTGCCGACCAAGAAAACTCGTCCCGACGTCGTAGTTAAACCACAACCTTTTTTCCTAATACCGTCAATTTGTGTATGAACTGTGATTGCCCAGTACATACTCAAACCAACATTGTAAGGCCTCGACGCTGCCACCAAGAGATTCCAACCGAAACTCTCGCCTCGAGGGTCTGACCACACCGTCGGCATAAGTGCGATTATCGAGTCTCCTCCCAAGGTATCTCCAGACGTGAGGGTCATGTCCACAGCTTACCGGAAACTCTAGGTATGGGACAAGATTTGTAAAAGCGAGGAATGATTCATATCGACGTCTGTTACTACAGCAACTAGTAGTGGACACAGACTGTCCCTTGAATCATTTTTAGAGCCATTTGGTCACACTCCTTGACCGCATGCATCCGCACTCTTCCTCCGCCCTCCAGCTCCCTAAGCCTGGCGGGGATAACTAAGGCGGGTGGTTGTAGCATGTTAAGATGTGCACCACCTCATGCTGCTCTCCTAGCTCTGCCTCCACGTCTTCCGCTTCACAGACTCATCTCTCTTTAAATATTCCTCTTCTTGAAACATTTAACATGCCCAAGTCTCTAAGACTGGCACCGGTTTCCAGTTTCTTACTGCATTGTGCAGTCTTCATCCGCTCCTGGATGATCTGCACCTTCTTTGCCTACGATCTGGAAGAGCTGCTAAAATTTATCCTTTGCCGAAAAGAGAAACCCGGTCTCATACCCTTGGATGAACCACTCCCATTGCCTAATACAGTCAATCCTGGAATGAAGGATGCATTCATGCCATGGATGACGTCGTAAGGCCTTGACGTAACTACTAAGAGATCCAACAGTCACTCTCGCCTCCAAGGGTCGATTCACATTGTCGGCATCAGTGTGAGGTCACTGGGTCCCCTCCAGTAGGAATCTCGAAAGTGTGGGTCAAGTCAACAGTCTTAACCAGGACCACTCAGTATCAACCAAACAAAAAGGGCAGGAAAGCAGACATCACAAATATAAGTGTCTTTTTTATTATTGCAGCTCATAGTACAAAGACACGAATACAACAAAAAAATGGAACTAGAAGTACAAGGGACGTATCTACTAGTTCCACTCCTGTCCACCTGCTCCCGGAGCTCTACTTCCTTGTCCACTGCTCGGCTGTTGCTCAAGCACTCGTCGCTGCTTCTGCCTCGGTGGCCCCTCCAATGCCTGCGGATCGACTGTGCGAGGAGTCGGACAGTCACGTGCCAGGTGACCCTTCCTGCCGTATTCATAACACTTCCTGCTCCTCGTACAGATGGCTCTGGTCCTCTTGGACCTCTGCATCATCTGTCTACTGCCCACAGATGACTCAGCTACTGATCGAAAACCCTACGGCAAATGCAGAAGCTCCTGTACACGCTCGGGGTGTAGAGCTACTGGCACAAACTCCACCCTGAAGAAGGTCTCGAAGTCTTCCCATGTGAAGGTCATCCCGTCACAAAACTGGAACAAGTGGCTCCACCACCTGCCTTCTACTGCCTGAAGAAGGCTGGAAGCGAAGATCACCATGAAGTCTGCTGGCGTCCCCACTAGCCTGAAGACTCTCACCACAGCCTCCAGCCAATCCTCAGCCGCCTGCGGGTCCGTCTCTCCCCGGAACCTGGGTGGCCTCTGGCGCTGGAACTCATGCAGCGCGCTCAAGTGGCGTGCATCGCCTACTGCTGGGGCTGGTGGCATCGGTGGCCCAACGTATGGTAGTACTGCTGGTGCCTCCGCTGGTGCCTCAACTGCAAGAGGGCCCTGTACTGAAGCCTCGTCGCTCGACAGGCTGTCAGTACGCACATACCTCTGGGCTCTAGCTGATCGTCCGTGAAAAGGCATCCTGAAAGCTACAACGTGACACGGTCAAACGATTATACCTGGTGAGATGACCTGGTTTGAGCTGACTTTAATAATTTGGAAACACACACGCAATCAGTGTTTTCGTGTACAAAGTCGGAAATCAGTAGTCAGGGTCCTGTTGTACGGATATGTCGGCCGCCGCACCAACACTGGACTCCTTGAACTGAAGACCACACTCGGTACCCTTAACACTATTGCTTCACATAGAAAAATATCAGAGTCCTGAGTTCTACGGTAGAATCGAACTCCTCTAATACCAATTTGTCACGACCTATCCTCGGGAACCGTTCCGTGACTACCCCAAGCCCGCCTTCCATAGGCCAGGGGCTGGCGACTAGCACTGAAGGCGTAAATCCCGATAACTGGGAAGGAATTGCCTTTATAAAAGTAACAAAACACCACAGAGTACAAGCGGAAGTAAAACACTAAGTACAAAGAGAAGTGCTGAAAGGTAAATGGACCAGAATACAAACCCAAATGAAAGTACCACTACAACTGAACAAAGTACAACAGGAAAAGACAACAACTGGAATAACGAAAGAGGCTCCTGGGTCATCCTCCTCAGATCCTACCTGAAGGGCAGGTACAGATGGCGCAGCTCCTAGATCGTCCTCCACGGATCCTACCTGAAGTGTAGGTATAGATAGCCTCCACAACGCTCTCGCCCATCAACCTCCTCCGAGTGTCGTCTCACTATGAAGTCCGCCTCCAGATACTGTCTCATCGTGTAGTCCACCTCCGGGTACTGACTCGTCATGTAGACCACCTTCGGGTACCGTCCAGTCCTCGAACACTCAGCCTCCGTCAGCACTGCCCATCGTCTGCAACCAACATAACGAGGTGCGGGCATAGCCCGTCCAGGGGTGATTATAACAATACTCAGTAGGGACCCCGAGAACCTCAAGGTCTCACTAAAACCAACAAGGATAACCACAAATAAGATCTCAACAGATAACCTCTACTTAGGTATATGCCCATACATATACCTAAGTTATCAAGTAACCCATCTCAATCATGAGGAAACACAAGGATTGTGAAATAAATGGATAACCACTACCCAGGTATATGCCCATACATTTACCTAAGTTATCAAGTAACCCATCTCAATCTTGAGGAATCACAAAGGTCATAGACTCAGCTCAAACCAGGATTTTCATTATCGAAACCGTAACTGCTAAAGAGCTCCGTCTCAAGAGTGTACAGTGGTCCTGTCACGACTTCGAGGTACTTATCACTAACCTAATACTACTGAGGTACTCCTCCTGTCGAGTACCGCGGGCCAACCACCCAAAAATAGTAGTGCTTTCCGCCGGGGTATGCCACCCAAACACAGTAGTGCACACCCCCTAGTAGCCTGCTGAGGTACTCTCCGGACAAGTACCGCGGGTCTGCACTGTCACACAGGTAGTGCTCCATCCGCCATGGGTCTGTATCTCACAAAGTAGTGCTCCGTCCACTGGGCTAGTCGACTCACTCCAAGTCGAGTCGGTCAAGCAGTCGTCAGGTCTCAGTCGGCTACACGGTCTCCATACTCTGCACGCTCTTCTCTGGGAGGGTCCACTCCACGAGCTACTGGTCGATACTCCAAGTATTTCAAAGTCCCATGAAGAAGTATCTCAAAGGACCGCCTCGTCATAGGGGTCTCAACGCAACAGACGGCGCGTCAATCGGACGACCGGTCTGTGAGTTACTAGCCTTTTCGTCCCAGGGGCCTGATTGGTTTCGTGAGCGAACCAATCCTGGTCGTATCTCAACTATACCCCGAACTCTCGTAGGGTATACTCATAGGGTCCGTTTCTCAATGTGATCATCAACGCCGCTAACGGTTCGTCAAACGGATATCCTGTCTGAAAGATATCGGCTTTTCCGTTCTAGGGGCCTGGTTGGATTTCGGGTGCAATCCAAACCGGCCACTATCCAACTGCATCCAAAACTCAAGAGAAATATGCCAAAAGTTCCGTCTCATCAAGAGGAAATCAACGAGACAGACGGCGCGTCAATCGGAAGCCCGGTCTGTGAGTTATTGGCCTTTTCGTTCCACAGGTCCGGTTGGTTTCATGAGCGAACCAACCTGACCGCACTCCTACGACATCCAAAACTTGAGCGGAGTAATCCAAAAGATCCGTCTCACTTAGAGGAATCCATCAAAGTCGACAGCACATCAATCAGACGTCCGGAGCTCAAGATATGAGCGTTTCCGCTCAGAGGGCCCGGTTGGTTTCGTGTACGAACCAACCCGACCGAACCCAAAGTTCTCCGAAACCTTGAGTGCGATATACTGAAACGACCGTCTCGATTCAAGGATCGCATTTCCACTGACGGCGCGTCAATCGGAGGTCCGTAGCTCAAGATATGAACAAAACACCGAAAACGGCGGGTCTGGGCTCGGACCGACCCGGCCCGACCCCCCCTGGTTCGGCCCGAACCGGGTCGACCCGACCCGGGTCTGACCCGGCTGGACCCAGCCCAGCTGGTCGGCCCGGCTTGGCTCGGCCGAGCGGCCGAGCGATGGAAGCCGCGGGGGGCGCGCTGCCCCCGCGTGAAGAACCCGCGACCCCGGTTGGGGCCGCCTCTCGCCAACGGACACGGCAAGGCCGCGTCCCTCCACCGGTTCCGCACGGCCGCGGAACTGCGTCGCCGCCGCGGCTGAAGCCATGGCGGGTTATGCCGGCGGCACGCCGGGCGCCGCCGTGCCGACGGGGCACGCCGGTGGGAGTTTCCGCGGACCACCGGACGCGCTCCGGTGGTCCGTTTTGCGTGCGGTCTTCACCAGTGGTCCTCTCGGGACCTGATCTTCACTCTGAGGCTCTCAAATCGCTTTCGTGGCCCCCTTCACCATCGATCGTCGATCCGCACTTTGACAGCAAACCGCGGGGTCTTCAAATCGCCTCCACGGCCCTGACTCCGCCCGCGGTTTCGTTCGGCCTCAACGGCGTGGCGCGACGGCACCACGCTCCTTCGCCACGTTCTTTCTCGTGTCCGCACGGTGCCGTTGCACTGTTCCTCCTTTGTTCGTGCCACAACGAATCAAAACAACAAAGGTGGAGGAGAGTCGGCCATGTTCGTGCGGTCCGACCTCCTCCCGTTAAGCTGGTAACAAGCGGCCCAAAAGACGAAGAACAACAAGGAAATTTCACGAACAAAATAGAAACAACCCAAACAGTTTTATCCCTGCAATAGATTATTCTCAACCCGCAAGGAAAAATTTTGCAGATCAACTAGGTAAAAAGTTGATCCGTGTTCTTTGTTCTCTTTAGGAAGAAAGAAACAAGGGAATAAAATCATTCTCAAACATAATTCCCTACCTCAAGCGTCGTCGTCGAACGCAAGCTCGTCACGGAAGAGAAGGATCATCGTGGAAGAAACGTCGCTGAAAGAGCATCGTGGAAGAAGCGTTGTTGACGTCGCGGTACACGGCGTCGCGTCGTAGATCTCCGAGGGTTTGGTGTTCTTTGTCGGAGATCGGTGCGTTCTTCGCATTCTTCGCGTTCTTCGCGTTCTTCGCGTTCTTCGTCGAAGAAGAACACTTTCCTCCAAATCCTCTCCACGCCACAAGTTCCAACAGAAATAAAATAAGATTTATCTTATTTTGTTAACGCGCATGACACGTTTGAATTTCAAAGGAAAAGAAATAAACAATTAATTCAATGAATTAATTGTAACGATTTAACAGCCCAATTAAATTGGGGCATTTCTTAACTAGAAAAACGCACGGTTGACTTTCTTTAATAGGGTGTGCGGGTGCGTTTACTTAAGAAGAAAAGAAACGGTGGGGTTCGTGTGGCCTCCACCTCACAAATATCCTACCAAGTGGGTAGGATATTTTGAATTCCACCCTATCCGCTTCAACTCAGCTTAAGCAGCTTTTAAGTGGTCTTTAAGCGGCGTTAAGTGAAATAAAATAAAATTGTCGTACAACTTTATTTTATTTCTTAACCTAAATTCCAAAAATTAAAAACCACAACCGAGCAAACGCAAGTCCGGAAGAGGCGTTTCTAAGCAAGTACCGGCGCTGCGATTCCATCGGTGCCCTCAGAATTTGATTCCGAGCACCGGTTCAAAAGATAGAAATTCTCGCTCATTCGTTTACTGGACGTACCCGAGAAAAATTTCGGAAAATGATTCCGGGCACACCGGGCCTCGGAATCAGGTGCCGTCAGAAACTGTGTTCTTGTAAAATTCTAAAGAAAATTAAGAAAAAAAAAATTCCTTGAAATTTACGGGTCTTTACATTACTCCCACCTCAGGGACTTACGTCCTCATAAAGTTTTAACATAAACTAGGGATACAAAAGCGGTACTGAGCACGCATCTGAGCCTTCCGCTCCCATGTGCTCACCCGGAGGTTCCCGTACTGCAGAGAAAAGGCACCCGAGGAATCGATCGTCCTCGTAGGATCCACTCCTGTCGATCCTCGATCCCCACTGGAGCCTCCGTGAAAGACACCCCATCGCCATCGTCCAGATCCTCATGGTCGATGATATGCGAAGGGTCGAGCACATATCTCCTCAGTTGAGATACGTGGAAGTCTTCATGCACCTGGTGCAACTGAGGTGGATGGGTCAAGCGGTAAACCACCCCACCTACCTAGCTGAGGACCTAGAAAGTTCCACTGAACCTCGGAGATAACTTTCCACCTTGGCCACATCTCCGTAAACCTCGTCGAGGTGAGACCCGTATAAGGACGTGATCATTATCCTCGAACTCCAGAGGTCTCCAATTCCTGTTAGAACTGGAACTCAGACGACTGCTGCCACGAGGGTAAGGTTGATCGACTCAAGAGTGATCGGTCACACCATCCTATGCATGAATTATCATGTGCTACCTGGGGTTTCCTCTTCGCCGACCAAGGAAAACCCGTCCCGACGTCGTAGTTAAACCACAACTTTTTTTCCTAATTCCATCAATTTGTGTATGAACTGTGATTGCCCAGTCCTTACTCAAACCAACGTCATAAGGCCTCGACACTTCCAACAAGAGATTCCAACCGAAACTCTCGCCTCGAGGGTCTGACCACACCGTCGGCGTAAGTGTGATTATCGAGTCTCCTCCCAAGGTATCTCTAGACGTGAGGGTCAAGTCCACAGCTTATCGGAAACTTGAGGTCTGGGACAAGATTTGTGAAAGTGAGAAATGAGTCATATCGACGTCTGTTACTACAGAAGCTAGTAGTGGACACAGACTGTCCCTTGAATCATTTTTAGATCCATTGGGTCACACTCTTTGACCGCATGCAGCCGCACTCTTCCTCTTCCCTCCATCTCCCTGAGCCTGGTGGGGATAACTAAGGCGGGTGGTTGTAGCATGTTAAGATGTACACCACCTCATGCTGCTCTCCAAGCTCTGCCTCCACATCTGCCGCTTCACAGACTCATCTCTCTTTAAAGATTCCTCTTCTTGAAACGTTTAACACGCCCAAGTCTCTAAGACTGACATCAGTTTCCTATTTCTTACTGCACTGTGCAGTCTTCATCCACTCCTGGATGATCTGCACCTTCTTTGCCTACGATCTGGAAGAGCTGCTAAAATTTCTTCTTTGCTGAAAAGAGAAACCCGGTCTCATCCCCCTGGATGAACCACTCCCATTTCCTAATACAGTCAATCCTGACATGAAGGATGCATTCCTGCCATGGATGACGTCGTAAGGCCTCGACGTAACTACTAAGAGATCCAACTGTCACTCTCGCCTCCAAGGGTCGAGTCACATTGTTGGCATCAATGTGAGGTCACTGGGTCCCCTCCAGTAGGAATCTCGAAAGTGAGGGTCAAGTCAACAGTCTTAACCAGGACCACTCAGTATCAACCAAACAAAAAGGACATGAAAGCAAACATCACAAAGATAAGTGTCTTTTTTATTATTGAAACTCATAGTACAAAGACACGAATACAACAGCAAAATGGAACTAGAAGTAAAAGAGATGTATCTACTAGTTCCGCTCCTGTCCACCTGCTCCCAGAGCTCTACTACCTTGTCCACTGCTCGGCTGTTGCTCAAGCACTCGTCGCTGCTTCTGCCTCGGTGGCCCCTCCAACACCTGCGGATCGACTGTGCGAGGATTCAGACAATCACGTGCTAGGTGACCCTTCCTACCGTATTCATAACACTTACTGCTCCTCGTACGGCTGGCTCTGGTCCCCTTGGACCTCTGCATCATCTGTCTACTGCCCACAAATGACTCATCTACTGATCGAGAACCCTGCAGCAAAGGCAGAATCTCTTGTACACGCTCGGGGTGTAGAGCTATTGGCACAAACTCAACCCTGAAGAAGGTCTCTAAGTATTCCCATGTGAAGGTCATCCCGTCGCAAAACTGGAACAAGTGGATCCACCACCAGCCTGCTGCTTCCTGAAGAAGGATGGCAGCAAAGATCACCATGAAGTTTGCTGGCGTCCCCACTAGCCTGAAGACTCTCACCACAGCCTCCAGCCAATCCTCAACCGCCTGTGGGTCCGTCTCTCCCCGGAACCTGGGTGGCCTCTGGTGCTAGAACTCGTGCAGCGCGCTCAAGTGGCGTGCATCGCCTACTGCTGGGGCTGGTGGCATCGGTGGCCCAACGTATGGTAGTAATGCTGGTTCCTCCGCTGGTGCCTCAACTGCAAGAGGGCCTTGTACCGAAGCCTCGTCGCTCGACAGGCTGTCAGTACGCACATCCCTCTGTGCTCTAGCTGGTCATCCGTGAAAAGGAATCCTGAAAGAAACAACGTGACATGGTCAAACGATTATACCTGGTGAATTGACCTGGTTTGAGTTGACTTTAATACTTTGGAAACACACACGCAATCAGTGTTTTTGTATACAAAGTTGGAAATCAGTAGTCAAGGTCCTGGTGTATGGATACGTCGGCCACCGCACCAACACTGGACTCCCTGAACTGAAGACCACACTCGATACCCTTAACACTATTGCTTCACATAGAAAAAGATCAGAGTCCTGAGTTCTGTGGTAGAACCGAACTCCTCTAATACCAATTTGTCACGACCTGTCCTCGGGAACCGTGCCGTGACTACCCCAAGACCGCCTTCCATAGGCTAGGGGCTGGCGACTAGCACCAAAGGCGTAAATACCGATAAATGTGAAGGCATTGCCTTTATAAAAGTAACAAAACACCACAGAGTACAAGCAGAAGTAAAACACTAAGTACAAAGAGAAGTGCTGAAAGGTAAATGGGCCAGAATACAAACCCAAATGAAAGTACAACTACAACTAAACAAAGTACAATAGGAAAAGACAACAGCTGGAAGAACAAAAGCGGCTCCTAGTTCGTCCTCCTCAGATCCTACCTGAAGGGTAGGTACAGATGTCGCAGCTCCTAGATCATCCTCCACGGATCCTACCTGAAGGGTAGGTACATATAGCCTCCACAACGCTCTCGCCTGTCAACCTCCTCCGAGTGTCATCTCACTGTGATGTCCGCCTCCAGATACTGACTCGTCGTGTAGTCCAACTCCTGGTATTGACTCGTCATGTAGACCACCTCCGGGTACTATCCAGTCCTCGAACACTCGACCTCCGTTAGCACTGCCCGTCGTCTACAACCAACACAACGAGGTGCGGGCATATCCCGTGCAGGGGTGAGTATAACAATACTCAGTAGGGACCCCGAGACCCTCAAGGTCTCACTAAAACCAACAAGGATAACTACAAAGAAGATCTCAATAGATAACCTCTACTTAGGTATATGCTCATACATATACCTAAGTTATCAAGTAACCCATCTCAATCATGAGGAAACACAAGGATTGTGAAATCAACGGATAACCACTACCCAGGTATATGCCCATACATATATCTAAGTTATCAAGTAACCCATCTCAATCATGAGGAAACACAAAGGTCATAGACTCAGCTCAAACCAGGATTTTCATTATCGAAACCGTAACTGCTGAAGAGCTCCGTCTCTAGAGTGTACAGTGGTCCTGTCACGACTCTGAGGTACTGCTCACTAACCTAAGACTGTTGAGGTACTACTCCTGTCGAGTACCGCGGGCCAGCCACCCAAACACAGTAGTGCTTCCCGCTGGGGTATGCCACCCAAACACAATAGTGCACACCCCCTAGTAGCCTGCTGAGGTACTATCCGGACGAGTACCGCGGGTCTGCACTGTCACACAGGTAGTGCTCCGTCCTCCATGTGTCTTCACCTCACAAAGTAGTGCTCCGTCCACTGGGCTAGTCGACTCACTCCAAGTCGAGTCGGTCAAGCAGTCGTCAGGTCTCAGTCGGCTACACGGTCCCCGTACTCCGCATGCTCGTCTCTAGGAGGATCCGCACCACGAGCTACTGGTCGATACGCCAAGTATCTCAAAGTCCAACGAAGAAGTATCTCAAAGGACCGCCTCGTCATAGGGGTCTCAACGCAACAGACGGCGCGTCAATCGGACGACCGGTCTGTGAGTTACTAGCCTTTTCGTCCCAGGGGATCGGTTGGTTTTGTGAGCGAACAATCCTGGCCGTATCTCAACTGTACCCCGAAATCTCATAGGGTCCGTTTCTCAACGTGATCATCAAAGCTGCTGATGGTTCGTCAAACAGACGTCATGTTTGAAAGATATCAGCTTTTCCGTTCCAGGGGCCCGGTTGGATTTCAGGTGCAATCCAACCCGGCCACTATCCAACTACATCCAAAACTCAAGAGAAGTATGCCAAAATTTCCATCTCATCAAGAGGAAATCAACGAGACAGATGGCGCGTCAATCGGACGCCCGGTCTGTGAGTTATTGGCTTTTTCGTTCAAGGGGTCTGGTTGGTTTCGTGAGCGAACCAACCTTACCGCACTCCGACAACATCCAAACCTCGAGCGGAGTAAGTCAAAAGATCCGTCTCACTTAGAGGAATCCATCAAAGTCGACGGCACGTCAATGGGACGTCCGGAGCTCAAGATATGAGCGTTTCCGCTCCGAGGGCCCGGTTGGTTTCGTGTACGAACCAACCCGGCCGAACCCAAAGTTCTCCGAAACGTTGAGTGCAATATACTGAAACGACTGTCTCGATTCAAGGATTGCATTGCCGTAGATGGCGTGTCAATCGGAGGTCCGTAGCTCAAGATATGATCAAAATATCGAAAACGGTCCGAAAACGGGGGGTCTGGGCCCGGACCGACCCGGCCCGACCCCCCCTGGGTCGGGCCGAACCGGGTCGACCCCCCCTGGGTCGGGCCGAACCGGGTCGACCCCCCCTGGGTCGGGCCGAACCGGGTCGACCCGAACCGAGTCAACCCAACCCGGGTCCGTCCCGGCTGGACCCGGCCCGGCCCGGCCCGACATGGGTGCGACCCGGCCTGGATGGTCGGCCCGGCTCGGCTCGACCGAGCGGCCGAGCGAAGGAAGCCGCGGGGCGCGCGCTGCCCCCGCGTGAAGAACCCGCGGCCCCGGTGCAGGTAGGTAAGGAAAAATTGGATTGTAATGTGGCTTAAACCTATAAGGCAATTCATGGCATCTAAGGGCTTACGAAGGATAAATGTAAAGGTGGGTCTTAGGATAAAATGTGGCTATCTAAAGAGATGCCTCAATTATTTTAAATGTGTTTTTGTACAGTCATAGCTTTGAAAAGTTTCAATACATGTTCTAGCAGGTGGCACGTCCCAAGATCACTCAAGAAATATGCTCAAGATAAAATAGGATATATTTGGTCTAGAAATCCTCTCAGGAATGAGAATATGATATTGGAAAATCACTTATGGCATGATTAATAATAAAAAATTAATTCACATGAATTTCAGAAATTCAAAGAATGAAAAATGGAAGGGAAATTTCATTTACATGAATCAACTAATTCCCTTAAATCATGAGTCATCATTTCAATATCCATGCTTCACTTTAAATATTCAATTTTTCATTTTACTCATTAAATATCATTAATATTGAAATCTAAAACATGGCATCACAAGATTCCTAAGAAACTCATGTCTCCTAGATAATTTGAGTAAAACATTAATTCAAGTGTGGGTATTCAATTCTTATCATTAAAGCTCAAAACAAGTTTTGGAGAAAAAATTTAAGGAGTTTAGAATTTAAAATTTAAAAATGAACTCCCTTTTGAAATAAAGATTCAGTCCCCTTTAACAAATTTTTGGGGCTTCCTTCTGCCATCATGATCCTACAAAAGAAAATTTCAAATTTAAGAACAAGTATCATGTCATTAAAGCTCAAAATGATAAGGAGGAAAGGGATGAATGCTAAACTACTTCTAAGAAATGAAATTGAAATCTAAATTCTTAGAAAGCAAGGGATAAGTCTTGGTACGATCCCCCTAGTGGGCCCTGAATTTTTACTGCCTCCAATGGGCAGTACCAACTGCTATCCAAAGTCTGATGGTGGATGTAGCTTCTATGATTTGAACAACCACATGTGGCTTTTCCCAGCTTGTGCTTCATTGTCCTTGTTGAGGAGGAATCCATGGATAGAGTACACCAGATCCGACCCCTTCGCAATATAGTACAACTTGCATGGTGGGGGTATGATGAAGTATGAAACCTCCTCCTTCTTCGTTGCTTCTTGTGCAACATCTTCTTCTATTTCTAGTGGTTGCTTCAGATGTGAAGCAGCGTGTGTCTTTGGTTCATCAGGAAGAGCCACTAGAATCTCTTCATGATGGGGCTCCTCCAGTAGATGTTCAATGACTTGAGGGAGCTCTAGGTGTTCCTAAACAGGTGCATATTATTTTTCCACATCATCCTTCAAGGCACAATATGATTCACACAATTCTGAAAATTCAAAAATGTTGGGAGTTATACTCAAATCAGATTCAATAAATTTAAAAGAGTTTGAGTTCAAGATTGTATCATCTCCCTGAGTCGGTTTGGCTTGAATATATTCTTCAATAGAAAATTCCACTTGGAGTTGATCTTTAATAGATGAAGATAGATAGTCAGACTCCTCCTCCTTCAGTTTGTATTCAACATCATGGATGTCTTCAATGAAATTTGGGAAGACCAGTGGCACATCCTTGTTGGCCTTGAATCTTTGAATGTCTGTTTGGAGTTCATCGGCCAAGGCCATCAAATCTTCCAGTGAGATCCATGTTGCTAATACTTTTTCCTTTTGTTTGAGCCTTATCATTAGAGCATCATCCCTTCGTTGGAGGGACTCCTCAGTGTAGTCGGTTTCTTCTTCCGGCACCTGTGAGTAAATGTTCCATGCATTTGAATTTGAGATTGAAGACATTATGGGAACCGGTTTTTTTATGATTTTTTTTAACAAAAATGAAAAATATAAAAAAAAACTGTGAATTTAGAAAAACGTGATTGAATTGACTACTTAGCTCCATGGAAACGGTGCCAGTTTTGATGCACGCCTATCGTGGGGTGTGGAAAAAGCGTATTTAATTTTCCTAATGCAGCACAGTGGCTGACCAGGGTCGTCTCACTTGAGGAGCATTACAGTTGGTTAAATCACATATACTAATTCACTTAATCTAATTTTTATTTCTTTTTTTTATATTATTTATGAATATATATATTTTTATAGTTTTAGAAAATTTTAAATTTAAATTAATCAATGCAATATTGAAATCTAAATGAAAATTATTACAGAATGAAATTATAAAAGAAAGGTCTTGGTCCTAGGTTTGGATAACACGAGTCCATTCATTATTTTTTGATTATTTAAATTATATTTGATAATTCATTTAGTGAAACCTCATTAATTAATTACATCCCATTTATTTATTATGTGTGTGATTTTAACATGCCTTCGGCACACCAAACCACACCTCCTCCAGTAATCCAGTAGGGTAACACCTCAACTGAGAATATTATCCCTACAAGACCCGACTCCACCGTATGCCGTTTCAAACCTTATGGAAACCCCAAATACACTGTATGATGGTTTTTCCTAAGATAAGGGTGGGGAATTGATTAATCAATGAAAAGAAATGGAATTGAAAATAATGTCGTAGTGGACGACCGCCACACCCGTGCAATATTCTCACCTCCACCACAAATAGATTTAAAACATTTTTTTTAATTTGAAGTGAAATAATGAATTAGATCATGAATCCTCCCATATTTCCAAGACTCAAGTTAGTCACTTGCCATGGATAAGTGCAAAGAGATCACAATGGAAAGATGGAAGAGAGATAAGAAAAATTAAACTTATAAGTGAAAAGGGGTGGAAGAAGAAATGGGAAACACTTTAATAAAATGATTATGAATGAATTACATAAGAAATGAAAACTAAAATAAAAAGGGAAATAAAGAAATATAAATCCTAAATGTCCCTTTGGCCTCCTCTCCTTGGTGCCCTGGATGTTGTTTGGAAGGAATTGGAATGCCTTGGAGAGGAGGAGCTCCCCTCTTTTTATAGGAAGATTCTGTCCTCAAAGAGTTGTCATGTGTTTGGACCCATAAATGACATCCTCACGCGTCCCACCCTTCCTCAATGTTGTGTTAACATGTCTTTTCCGTTCACCCTCAAAATTTCAGAGCATTTGGACAAGTGATGAATTAGTTATGGCCAATTTACTCTGAGAATCTATTTTGTCCAGTCAGAATCATCAAACCGCAAACCACCGTTTTGTAATGAATTAATGTATCTGAAAACGGACATTTAAGGCGTGGCCCCCTTAATGAAACCTGTTCCCAATATTCGTATCTGTCTATCCACAAAATTTAAGCTCTATTAAAGTTTGTTGGGTGAGTTATGTATATTTCACTGAACCTTCATTTTTCTGGATGAAATTTCCAGGAAGCTTCCTTGGTGTTCCTGAATAATCTTCAAATTCATTGAATTGTTTGGACCTCAAGATGGTCGAATCAGATCCTGGTCCAGAAGAAAAATTTGAAGGAAATTAAATTAGGATTATAAAAAAATTATAATCATAAAATTTGGATTTATATTTTTTTGTAAATGACCAAAATACCCCTGTAGTGAAAATCTGTCCAAAATGTAGAATTTGGTCATTTTTGCATTTAAACTTAAAATACTTCTTAAATCCAACATTGTTACATATAAGCTCAAAATGTTACCTTGGGATGTTTAAAAAAATATAAATGCATTTAAAAATGTGTAAATTATATGCCCTGTCAATTCCCCCACACTTAAACCATGCTTGTCCTCAAGCATAAAATCTCAACATTAAATTTCAAAGGACACTAATGCTACCAATATTCAAATTTCAAAGTAATAAAATCAAATAATTTTCAATTCCAAATAAAATATTCAAACATCCACATGAAGTATCAATTTCATTTCCCATTTTTCAAAGAAACAATCAATTATTTCATTTTACTTTTCCCCTTTGAAAAATAATGAAGCTTCTCCTTTCATTCATTCAAGCTTCTCAATTTATTATTATTAAACATGCCAAGTTATGATTTACCTTACATGAATCTATTTTTCTCATCTCTCATGATAAAATTCAAGTAGAGTTATGCTCATATCATGAGAACATGCTCCTTACCCAAAGGCTTGTAAAGTAACTACTTTCTCCACTTTGTAAAGACAAAACACACACAAAATCATGAGGACTTGCAATAAAGGTTCAAATGACTCTGTGTCTTAGGGTTGGTGGGTAAATGATTGAAATAATTTAAGGCCATAAGTAGGAGGTTTGACTCTTATGTACAATGCATGATTAATCATGTGAAAATACAATATGAACCTCACTCAAATCCCCTTGAAATGTGAATCACAACACCACTCCCCTTTCAATGACATGGGTCATGAGTCAATAAATGATTACAAAGAATGATATCATCAAAGTTATCCCTGTATTTTTGTAAAGCTCCAGAAAGGCACAACTTTATTTTCTTTTTTTTGTAAAGATCTAGAAAGGCACAGCTTTATTTTGAATTTTTTTTATTTTTTTTATGGAGAACCAGATGAAATGAAAGAAGCATAATGAAATGATGACTCATGCCCAATTTTCTAATAATACATTGCCCAAAATGATGACGTACACATTACACCACCCAAAAATGATAGATATCCCAAGGAACGCACACGAAAGGCCCTTCCCCCACACTCAAACTTGAAATAACCATGAAAAAATACTAAAAGTGCAGGTAGGTAAGGAAAAATTGGATTGTAATGTGGCTTAAACCTATAAGGCAATTCATGGCATCTAAGGGCTTACGAAGGATAAATGTAAAGGTGCGTCTTAGGATAAAATGTGGCTAGCCAAAGAGATGCCTCAATCATTTTAAATGTGGTTTTTTACAGTCATAGCTTTGACAAGTTTCAATACAAGTTCTAGAAGGTGGCACATCCCAAGATCACTCAAGAAATATGCTCAAGATAAAATAGGATATATTTGGTCTAGAAATCCTCTCAGGAATGAGAATATGATATTGTAAAATCACTTATGGCATGATTAATAATAACAAATTAATTCACATGAATTTCAGAAATTCAAAGAATGAAAAATGGAAGGGAAATTTCATTTACATGAATCAACTAATTCCCTTAAATCATGAGTCATCATTTCAATATCCATGCTTCACTTTAAATATTCAAATTTTCATTTTACTCATTCAATATCATTAATATTGAAATCTAAAACATGGCATCACAAGATTCTTAAGAAACTCATGTCTCCTAGATAAGTTGAGTAAAACATTAATTCATGTGTGGGTATGCAATTCTTATCATTAAAGCTCAAAACAAGTTTTGGAAAAAAAATTTAAGGAGTTTAGAATTTAAAATTTAAAAATGAACTCCCTTTTGAAATAAAGATCCAGTCCCCTTTAACAAATTTTTGGGGCTTCCTTCTGCCATCATGATCCTACAAAAGAAAATTTCAAATTTAAGAACAAGTATCATGTCATTAAAGCTCAAAATGATAAGGAGGAAGGGGATGAATGCTAAAATACTTCTAAGAAATTAAATTGAAATTTAAATTCCTAGAAAGAAAGGGATATGTCTTGGTACGATCCCCCAAGTGGGCCCTGAATTTTTACTGCCTCTAGTGGGCAGTACCAGCTGCTATCCAAAGTCTGATGGTGGATGTAGCTTCTTTGATTTGAACCACCACATGTGGCTTTTCCCAGCTTGTGCTTCATTGTCCTTGTTGAGGAGGACTCCATGGATAGAGTACACCAGATCTAACCCCTTCGAAATATAGTACAAAGTGCATGGTGGGGGTATGATGAAGTATGAAACCTTCTCCTTCTTCGTTGCTTCTTGTGAAACATCTTCTTATATTTCCAGTGGTTGCTTCAGATGTGAAGCAACATGTGTCTCTGGTTCATCAGGCAGAGCCACTAGAATCTCTTCATGATGGGGCTCCTCCAGTAGATGTTCAATGACTTGAGGGAGCTCTAGGTGTTCCTCAACAGGTGCATCTTCTTTTTCCACATCATCCTCCAAGGCATAATATGATTCACACAATTCTGAAAATTCAAAAAAGTTGGGAGTTATACTCAAATCAGATTCAATAAATTTAAAAGAGTTAGAGTTCAAGATTGTATCATCTCCCTGAGTCGGTTTGGCTTGAATATCTTCTTCAATAGAAAATGCCACATGGAGTTGATCTTTAATAGATGAAGATAGATAGTCAGAATCCTCCACCTTGAGTTTGTATTCAACATCATGGATGTCTTCAATGAAATTTGGGAAGACCAGTGGCACATCCTTGTTGGCCTTGAATCTTTGAATGTCTGTTTGGAGTTCATCGGCCAAGGCCATCAAATCTTCCAGTGAGATCCATGTTGCTAATCCTTTTTCCTTTTGTTTGAGCCTTATCATTAGAGCATCATCCCTTCGTTGGAGGGACTCCTCAGTGTAGTCGGTTTCTTCTTCCGGCACCTGTGAGTAATTGTTCCATGCATTTGAATTTGAGTTGAAGACATTATGGGAAATGGTTTTTTTATGATTTTTTTAAAAAAAATGAAAAATATTAAAAAAACTGTGAATTTATAAAAAAGTGATTGAATTAACTACTTAGCTCCCCGGAAACAGTGCCAGTTTTGATGCACGCCTATCGTTGGGCGTGGCAAAAGCGTATTTAATTTTTCTAATGCAGCACAATGGCTGCCTAGGGTCGTCTCACTTGAGGAGAGTTACATTCAGTTCAATCACTTATACTAATTCACTTAATCTAATTTTTACTTATTTTTTTTATATTATTTATGAATATATATATTTTTATAGTTTTAGAAAATTTAAAATTTAAATTATGCAATGCAATATTGAAATCTAAATGCAAATTATTATAGAATGAAATTATAAAAGAAAGGTCTTGGTCCTAGGTTTGGATAACACGAGTCCACTCATTATTTGTTGATTATTTAAATTCGATTTGATAATTCATTTAGTGAAACCTAATTAATGAATTACATCCCATTGATTTATTATGTGTGTGATTTTAACATGCCTTCGGCACACCAAACCACACCTCCTACAGTAATCCAGTAGGGTAACACCTCAACCGAAAATATTATCCCTACAAGACCCGAGTCCACCGTATGACGTTTCGAACCTTATGGAAACCCCAACTCCACCGTATGATGGTTTTTTCAAAGATAAGGGAGGGGAAGTGATTAATCAATGAAAATAAATGGAATTGAAAATAATGTCGTAGTGGACGACCGCCACACCCGTGCAATATTCTCACCTCCACCACAAATAGATTTAAAACATTTTTTTTAATTTGAAGTGCAATAATGAGTAACGTCATGAATCCACCCCTATTTCCAAGCCTCAAGTTAGTCACTTGCCATGGAGAAGTGAAAAGAGATCACAATGGAAAGATGGAAGAGAGATGAGAAAAATTAGAGTTATAAGTGAAAAGGGGTGGAAGAAGAAATGAGAAACACTTTAATAAAATGATTATGAATGAATTAAATAACAAATGAAAACTAAAATAAAATGGGAAATAAAGAAATATATATCCTAAATGGCCCTTTTTCCTCCTCTCCTTGGTGCCCCAGATGTTGTTGGGAAGGAATTGGAATGCCTTGGAGAGGAGGAGCTCCCCTCTTTTTATAGGAATATTCTGTCCTCAAAGAGTTGTCATGTGTTTGGACCCATAAATGACATCCTCACGCGTTTAACCCTTAATAAATGTTGTTTTAAAATGTCTTGTACGTTCACCCTCAATATTTCAGAGAATTTGGACAAGTGATGAATGAGTTATGACCAATTTACTCTGAACATTTATTCTGTCCAGTCAGAATCATCAAACCGAAAACTACCATTTTGTAATGAATTAATGTCCCTGAAAACGGCCATTTAAGGCGTGTCCCCTTTAATGAAACTTGTTCCCAATCTTTGTATCCGTCTATCCACAAACTTTCAGCTCCATTAAAGTTTTTTTGAGCGAGTTATGGATATTTCACTGAACCTTCGTTTTTCTGGATGAAAGTTTCAGGAAGCTTCCTTGGTGTTCCTGAATAATCTTCAAATTCATTGAATTTTTTGTACCTCAATATGGTCGAATCAGATCCTGGTCCAGAAGAAAAAGTTAAAGGAAATTAAATTATTATTCTAAAAAAATTATAATCATAAAATTTGGATTTATATTGTTTTGTAAATGACCAAAATACCCCTGTAGTGAAAATCTGTCCAAAATGCAGAATTTGGTCATTTTTGCATTTAAACTTAAAATACTTCTTAAATCCAAAATTGTTACATATAAGCTCAAAATGTTACCTTGGGATGTCTAAAACAATATAAATGCATTAAAAAATGTGTAAATTATAATCCCTGTTAATTCCCCCACACTTAAACCATGCTTGTCCTCAAGCATAAAATCTCAACATTAAATTTCAAAGGACACTAATGCTACCAATATTAAAATTAAAAAGTAATAAAATCAAATAATTTTCAATTCAAAATCAAATATTCAAACATCCACATGAAGTATCAATTTCATTTCCCATTTTTCAAAGAAACAATCAATTCTGGCATTTTACTTTTCCCCTATGAAAAATAATGAAACTTCTCCTTTCATTCATTCAAGATTCTCAATTTATTATTATTAAACATGCCAAGTTATGATTTACCTTACATGAATCTATTTTTCTCATCTCTCATGATAAAATTCAAGTAGAGTTATGCTCATATCATGAGAACATGCTCCTTACCCATAGGCTTGTAAAGTAACTACTTTCTCCACTTTGTAAAGACAAAACACACATAAAATCATGAGGATTTGCAATAAAGGTTCAAATGACTCTGCGTCTTAGGGTTGGTGGGTAAATGATTGAAATAATTTAAGGCCAGAAGGAGGAGGTTTGACTCTTATGAAGAATGCATGATTAATCAAGTTAAAATACAAGATGAACCTCACTCAAATCCCCTTGAAATGTGAATCACAACACCACTCCCCTTTCAATGACATGGGTCATGAGTCAATAAATGATTACAAAGAATGATATCATCCAAGTTCTCCCTGTATTTTTGTAAAGCTCCAGAAAGGCACAACTTTATTTTCTTTTTTTTTGTAAAGCTCAAGAAAGGTTCATCTTTATTTTTAATTTTTTTCTTTTTTTATGGAGAACCGGATGAAATGAAAGAAGCATAATGAAATGATGACTCATGCCCAATTTTATAATAATACATTGCCCAAAATGATGACGCACACATTACACCACCCAAAAATGATACATATCCCAAGGAACACACACGAAAGGCCCTTCCCCCACACTCAAACTTGAAATAACCATGAACAAATACTAAAAGTGCAGGTAGGTAAGGAAAAATTGGATTGTAATGTGGCTTAAAACTATAAGGCAATTCATGGAATCTAAGGGCTTATGAAGGATAAATGTAAAGGTGGGTCTTAGGATAAAATGTGGCTAGCCAAAGAGATGCCTTAATCATTTTAAATGTGGTTTTGTACAGTCATAGCTTTGAAAAGTTTCAATACAAGTTCTAGCAGGTGGCACGTCCCAAGATCACTCAAGAAATATTCTCAAGATAAAATAGGATATATTTGGTCTAGAAATCCTCTCAGTAATGAGAATATGATATTGGACAATCACTTATGGCATGATTAATAATAACAAATTAATTCACATGAATTTCAGAAATTCAAAGAATGAAAAATGGAAGGGAAATTTCATTTACATGAATCAACTAATTCCCTTAAATAATGAGTCATCATTTCAATATCCATGCTTCACTTTAAATATTCAATTTTTCATTTTACTCATTCAATATCATTAATATTGAAATCTAAAACATGGAATCACAAGATTCCTAAGAAACTCATGTCTCATAGATAAGTTGAGTAAAACATTAATTCAAGTGTGGGTATGAAATTCTTATCATTAAATCTCAAAAAAAGTTTTGGACAAAAAATTTAAGGAGTTTAGAATTTAAAATTTAAAAATGAACCCCCTTTTGAAATAAAGATTCAGTCTCCTTTAACAAATTTTTGGGGATTCCTTCTGCCATCATGATCCTACAAAAGAAAATTTCAAATTTAAGAACAAGTATCATGTCATTAAAGCTCAAAATGATAAGGAGGAAATGGATGAATGATAAACTACTTTTAAGAAATGAAATGGAAATCTAAATTCCTAGAAAGCAAGGGATAAGTCTTGGTACGATCCCCCAAGTGGGCCCTGAATTTTTACTGCCTCCAGTGGGCAGTACCAGTTGCTATCCAAAGTCTGATGGTGGATGTAGCTTCTTTGATTTGAACCACCACATGTGGCTTTTCCCAGCTCGTGCTTCATTGTCCTTGTTGAGGAGGACTCCATGGATAGATTAAACCAGATCCGACCCCTTCGAAATATAGTACAACTTTCATGGTGGGGGTATGATGAAGTATGAAACCTCCTCCTTCTTCGTTGCTTCTTGTGCAACATCTTCTTCTATTTCCAGTGGTTGCTTCAGATGTGAAGCAACATGTGTCTCTGGTTAATCAGGCAGAGCCACTAGAATCTCCTCATGATGGGGCTCCTCCAGTAGATGTTCAATGACTTGAGGGATCTCTAGGTGTTTCTCAATAGGTGAATCTTCTTTTTCCACATCATCCTCCAAGGCATAATATTATTCACACAATTCTGAAAATTCAAAAAAGTTGGGAGTTATACTCAAATCAGATTCAATAAATTTAAAAGAGTTTAAATTCAAGATTGTATCATCTCCCTGAGTCGGTTTGGCTTGAATATCTTCTTCAATAGAAAATTCCACTTGGATTTGATCTTTAATAGATGAAGATAGATAGTCAGACTCCTCCACCTTGAGTTTGTATTCAACATCATGGATTTCTTCAATGAAATTTGGGAAGACCAGTGGCACATCCTTGTTGGCCTTGAATCTTTGAATGTCTGTTTGGAGTTCATCGGCCAAGGCCATAAAATCTTCCAGTGAGATCCATGTTGCTAATACTTTTTAGTTTTGTTTGAGCCTTATCATTAGAGCATCAGCCCTTCGTTGGAGGGACTCCTCAGTGTAGTCGGTTTCTTCTTCCGGCACTTGTGAGTAAATGTTCCATGCATTTGAATTTGAGATTGAAGACATTATGGGAACTGGTTTTTTTTATGATTTTTTTTAACAAAAATGAAAAATATAAAAAAAACTGTGAATTTAGAATAACGTGATTGAATTGACTACTTAGCTCCACGGCAACGGTGCCAGTTTTGATGCACGCCTATCGTGGGGTGTGGAAAAAGCGTATTTAATTTTCCTAATGCAGCATAGTGGCTGACCAGGGTCATCTCACTTGAGGAGCGTTAAAGTTGGTTCAATCACTTATACTAATTCACTTAATATAATTTTTATTTTTTTTTATATTATTTATGAATATATATATTTTTATAGTTTTAGAAAATTTGAAATTTAAATTAAGCAATGCAATATTGAAATCTAAATGCAAATTATTACAAAATGAAATTATAAAAGAAAGGTCTTGGTCTTAGGTTTGGATAACACGAGTCCATTCATTATTTGTTGATTATTTAATTTCGATTTTATAATTAATTTAGTGAAACCTCATTAATGAATTACATCCCATTGATTTATTGTGTGTGTGATTTTAACATGCCTTCGGCACACCAAACCACACCTCCTCCAGTAATCCAGTAGGGTAACACCTCAACCGAGAATATTATCCCTACAAGGCACGACTCCACCGTATGCCATTTCAAACCTTATGGAAACCCCAACTCCACCATATGATGGTTTTTCCTAAGATAAGGTAGGGTAAGTGATTAATCAATGAAAAGAAATGGAATTGAAAATAATGTCGTAGTGGACGACCGCCACACCCTTGCAATATTCTCACCTCCACCACAAATAGATTTAAAACATTTTTTTTAATTTGAAGTGAAATAATGAATAACATCATGAATCCTCCCCTATTTACAAGCCTCAAGTTAGTCACTTGTCATGGCGAAGTGCAAAGAGATCACAATGGAAAGATGGAAGAGACATAAGAAAAATTAAAGTTATAAGTGAAAAGGGGTGGAAGAAGAAATGAGAAACACTTTAATAAAATGATTATGAATGAATTAAATAAGAAATTAAAACTAAAATAAAAAGGGAAATAAAGAAATATAAATCCTAAATGGCCCTTTGGCCTCCTCTCCTTGGTGCCCCGGATGTTGTTGGGAAGGAATTGGAATGCCTTGGAGAGGAGGAGCTCCCCTCTTTTTATAGGAAGATTCTGTACTCAAAGAGTTGTCACGTGTTTGGACCCATAAATGACATCCTCACGCGTTCCACCCTTCATCAATGTTGTTTGAAAATGTCTATGACTTTCTCCCTCAAAATGTTAGAGCATTTGGACAAGTGATGAATGAGTTATGGCCAATTTACTCTGAGAATTTATTCTGTCCAGTCAGAATCATCAAACCGCAAACCACCATTTTGTAATGAATTAATGTCCCCGAAAACGGCCATTTAAGGCGTGCCCCCCTTAATGAAACTTGTTCCCAATATTTGTATCTGTCTATAGACAAAATATCAGCTCCATTAAAGTTTTTTTGAGGGAGTTATGGACATTTCACTTAACCTTTGTTTTTCTGGATGAAATTTCCAGGAAGCTTCGTTGGTGTTCCTGAATAATCTTCAATTTCATTGAATTGTTTGGACCTCAAGATGGTAGAATCAGATCCTGGTCCAGAAGACAAAGTTGAAGGAAATTAAATTATGATTCTAAAAAAATTATAATCATAAAATTTGGATATATTTTTTTTGTAAATGACCAAAATACCCCTGTAGTGAAAATCTGTCCAAAATGCAGAATTTGGTCATTTTTGAATTTAAACTGAAATGCTTCTTAAATCCAAAATTGTTACATATAAGCTCAAAATGTTACCTTGGGATGTTTAAAACAATATAAATGCATTAAAAAATGTGTAAATTATAAGCCCCGTCAATTCCCCCACACTTAAACCATGCTTGTCCTCAAGCATAAAATCTCAACATTAAATTTCAAAGGAAACTAATGCTACCAATATTCAAATTACAAAGTAATAAAATCAAATAATTTTCAATTACAAATCAAATATTGAAACATCCACATGAAGTATCAATTTGATTTTCCATTTTTCAAAGAAACAATCAATTCTTGCATTTTACTTTTCCACTTTGAAAAATAATGAAGCTTCTCCTTTCATTCATTCAAGATTCTCAATTTATTATTATTAAACATTCCAAGTTATGATTTACCTTACATGAATCTATTTTTCTCATCTCTCATGATAAAATTCAAGTAGAGTTATGCTCATATCATGAGAACATGCTCCTTACCCATAGGCTTGTAAAGTAACTACTTTCTCCACTTTGTAAAGACAAAACACACATAAAATCATGAGGACTTGCAATAAAGGTTCAAATGACTCTGTGGATTAGGGTTGGTGGGTAAATGATTGAAATAATTTAAGGCCCGAAGTAGGAGGTTTGACTCTTATGTACAATGCATTATTAATCAAGTGAAAATACAAGATGAACCTCACTCAAATCCCCTTGAAATGTGAATCACAACACCACTCCCCTTTCAATGACATGGATCATGAGTCAATAAATGATTACAAAGAATGATATCATCCATGTTATCCCTGTATTTATGTAAAGCTCCAGAAAGGCACAACTTTATTTTATTTTATTTTTGTAAATCTCCAGAAAGGCACAACTTTATTTTGAATTTTTTTTATTTTTTATGGGGAACCGGATGAAATGAAAGAAGCATAATGAAATGATGACTCATGCCCAATTTTCTAATAATACATTGCTCAAAATGATGACGCACACATTACACCACCCAAAAATGATACATATTCCAAGGAACGCACACGAAAGGCCCTTCCCCCACACTCAAACTTGAAATAACCAAGCAAAAATACTAAAAGTGCAGGTAGGTAAGGAAAAATTAGATTGTAATGTGGCTTAAACCTATAAGGAAATTCATGGCATCTAAGGGCTTACTAAGGATAAATGTAAAGGTGGGTCTTAGGATAAAATGTGGCTAGCCAAAGAGATGCCTCAATCATTTTAAATGTGGTTTTGTACAGTCATAGCTTTGACAAGTTTCAATACAAGTTCTAGCAGGTGGCATGTCCCAAGATCACTCAAGAAATATGCTCAAGATAAAATAGGATATATTTGGTCTAGAAATCCTCTCAGGAATGAGAATATGATATTGGACAATCACTTATGGCATGATTAATAATAACAAATTAATTCACATGAATTTCAGAAATTCAAAGAATGAAAAATGGAAGGGAAATTTCATTTACATGAATCAACTAATTCCCTTAAATCATGAGTCATCATTTCAATATCCATGATTCACTTTAAATATTCAATTTTTCATTTTAATCATTCAATATCATTAATATTGAAATCTAAAACATGGCATCACAAGATTCCTAAGAAACTCATGTCTCCTAGATAAGTTGAGTAAAACATTAATTCAAGTGTGGGTATGAATTTCTTATCCTTAAAGCTCAAAACAAGTTTTGGACAAAAAATTTAAGGAGTTTAAAATTTAAAATTTAAAAATGAACTCCCTTTTGAAATAAAGATTCAGTCCCCTTTAACAAATTTTTGGGGCTTCCTTCTGCCATCATGATCCTACAAAAGAAAATTTCAAATTTTAGAACAAGTATCATGTCATTAAAGCTCAAAATGATAAGGAGGAAAGGGATGAATGCTAAACTACTTCTAAGAAATGAAATTGAAATCTAAATTCCTATAAAGAAAGGGATAAGTCTTGGTATGATCCCCCAAGTGGGCCCTAAATTTTTACTACCTCCAGTGGGCAGTACCAGCTGCTATCCAAATTCTGATGGTGGATGTAGCTTCTTTGATTTGAACCACCACATGTGGCTTTTCCCAGCTTGTGCTTTATTGTCCTTGTTGAGGAGGACTCCATGGATAGAGTACACCAGATCCGACCCCTTCGCAATATAGTACAACTTGAATGGTGGGGGTATGATGAAGTATGAAACCTCCTCCTTCTTCGTTGCTTCTTGTGCAACATCTTCTTCTATTTCCAGTGGTTGCTTCAGATGTGAAGCAGCATGTGTCTCTGGTTCATCAGGCAGATCCACTAGAATCTCTTCATGATTGGGCTCCTCTAGTAGATGTTCAATGACTTGAGGGAGCTCTAGGTGTTCCTCAACAGGTGCATCTTCCTTTTCCACATCATCCTCCAAGGCATAATATGATTCACACAATTCTGAAAATTCAAAAAAGTTGGGAGTTATACTCAAATCAGATTCAATAAATTTAAAAGAGTTTGAGTTCAAGATTGTATCATCTCCCTGAGTCAGTTTGTCTTGAATATCTTCTTCAATAGAAAATGCCACTTGGAGTTGTTCTTTAATAGATGAAGATAGATAGTCAGACTCCTCCACCTTGAGTTTGTATTCAACATCATGGATGTCTTCAATGAAATTTGGGAAGACCAGTGGCACATCCTTGTTGGCCTTGAATCTTTGAATGTCTGTTTGGAGTTCATCGTCCAAGGCCATCAAATCTTCCAGTGAGATCCATATTGCTAATCCTTTTTCCTTTTGTTTGAGCCTTATCATTAGAGAATCAGCCCTTCGTTGGAGGGACTCCTCAGTGTAGTCGGTTTCTTCTTCCGGCACCTATGAGTAATTGTTCCATGCATCTGAATTTGAGATTGAAGACATTATGGAAAATGGTTTTTTTATGATTTTTTTAAAAAAAAATGAAAAATATTAAAAAAAACTATGAATTTAGAAAAAAGTGATTTAATTAACTACTTAGCTCCCTGGTAACACTTCCATTTTTGATGCACGCCTATCGTGGGGCGTGGCAAAAGCGTATTTAATTTTTCTAATGCAGCACAGTGGTTGACCAGGGTCGTCTCACTTAAGGAGCGTTACAGTCGGTTCAATAACTTATACTAATTCACTTAATCTAATTTTTATTTCTTTTTTTTATATTATTTAAGAATATATATATATTTTTATAGTTTTAGAAAATTTTAAATTTAAATTAAGAAATGAAATATTGAAATCTAAATGCAAATTATTACAGAATGAAATTATAAAAGAAAGGTCTTGGTCCTAGGTTTAGATAACACGAGTCCATTAATTATTTGTTGATTATTTAAATTCGATTTGATAATTCATTTAGTGAAACCTCATTAATGAATTACATCCCATTGATTTATTATGTGTGTGAGTTTAACATGCCTTCGGCACACCAAACCACACCTCCTCGAGTAATCCAGTAGGGTAACACCTCAACCGAGAATATTATCCCTACAAGACCCGACTCCACCATATGACATTTCAAACCTTATGGAAACCCCAACTCCACAGTATGATGGTTTTTCCTAAGATAAGGGAGGGGAAATTATTAATCAATGAAAAGAAATGGAATTGAAAATAATGTCGTAGTGGGCGACCGCCACACCCGTGCAATATTCTCATCTCCACCACAAATAGATTTAAAACTTTTTTTTAATTTGAAGTGAAATAATGAATAACGTCATGAATCATCCCCTATTTCCAAGCCTCAAGTTAGTCACTTTACATGGATAAGTGCAAAGAGATCACAATGGAAAGATGAAAGAGAGATCAGAAAAATTAAAGTTATAAGTGAAAAGGGGTGGAAGAAGAAATGGGAAACACTTTAATAAAATGATTATGAATGAATTACATAAGAAATGAAAACTAAAATAAAAAGGGAAATAAAGAAATATAAATCCTAAATGGCCCTTTGGCCTCCTCTCCTTGGTGCCCCAGATGTTGTTGGGAAGGAATTGGAATGCCTTGGAGAGGAGGAGCTCCCCTCTTTTTATAGGAAGATTCTGTCCTCAAAGAGTTGTCACGTGTTTGGACCCATAAATGACATCCTCACGCGTTCCACCCTTCATCAATTTTGTTTTAAAATGTCTTTTACTTTCACCCTAAAAATGTCATATCATTTGGACAAGTGATTAATGAGTTATAACCAATGTACTCTGAGAATTTATTCTTTCTAGTCAGAATCATCAAACCTCAAACCACCGTTTTGTAATGAATTAATGTCCCTGAAAACGGCCATTTAAGGTGTGTCCCCCTTACTGAAACTTGTTCCCAATATTCTCGTCCATCTATCCACAAAATTTCAGCTCCATTAAAGATGTTTTGAGCGAGTTATGGATATTTCACTGAACCTTCGTTTTTCTGGATGAAATTTCCAGGAAGCTTCCTTGGTGTTCCTGAATAATCTTCAATTTCATTGAATTGTTTGGACCTCAAGATGGTCGAATACGATCCTGGTCCAGAAGACAAAGTTGAAGAAAATTAAATTAGGATTATAATAAAATTATAATAATAAAATTTGGATTTATATATTTTTTGTAAATGACCAAAATACCCCTATAGTGAAAATCTGTCCAAAATGCAGAATTTGGTCATTTTTGAATTTAAACTTAAAATAATTATTAAATCCAAAATTGTTACATATAAGCTCAAAATGTTACCTTGGGATGTTTAAAACAATATAAATTCATTAAAAAATGTGTAAATTAAAATCCCCGTCAATTTCCCCACACTTAAACCATGCTTGTCCTCAAGCATAAAATCTCAACATTAAATTTCAAAGGACACTAATGATACCAATATTCAAATTACAAAGTAATAAAATAAAATAAATTTCAATTCCAAATGAAATATTCAAACATCCACCTGAAGTATCAATTTCATTTCCCATTTTTCAAAGAAACAATCAATTCTTTCATTTTACTTTTCCCCTTTGAAAAATAATGAAGCTTCTCCTTTCATTAATTCAAGCTTCTCAATTTATTATTATTAAACATGCCAAGTTATGATTTACCTTACATGAATCTATTTTTCTCATCTCTCATGATAAAATTCAAGTAGATTTATGCTCATATCATGAGAACATGCTCCTTACCCATAGGCTTGTAAAGTAACTACTTTCTCCACTTTGTAAAGAAAAAACACACATAAAATCATGAGGACTTGCAATAAAGGTTCAAAGGACTCTGTGGCTTAGGGTTGGTGGGTAAATGATTGAAATAATTGAAGGCCAGAAGGAGGAGGTTTGACTCTTATGTACAATTCATGATTAATCAAGTGAAAATACAAGATGAACCTCACTCAAATCCCTTTGAAATGTGAATCACAACACCAATCCCCTTTCAATGACATGGGTCATGAGTCAATAAATTATTACAAAGAATGATATCATCCAAGTTCTCCCTGTATTTTTGTAAACCTCCAGAAAGGCACAACTTTATTTTCTTTTTTCTTGTAAAGCTCCAGAAAGGCACAACTTTATTTTGAATTTTTTTTCTTTTTTTATGGAGAACCGGATGAAATGAAAGAAGCATAATGAAATGATGACTCATGCCCAATTTTATAATAATACATTGCCCAAAATGATGACTCACACATTAAAACACCCAAAAATGATACATATCCCAAGGAACGCACACGAAAGGCCCTTACCCCATAGTCAAATTTGAAATAACCATGCAAAAATACTAAAAGTGCAGGTAGGTAAGGAAAAATTGGATTGTAATGTGGCTTAAACCAATAAGGAAATTCATGGCATCTAAGGGATTACGAAGGATAAATGTAAAGGTGGGTCTTAGGATAAAATGTGGCTAGCCAAAGTGATGCCTCAATCATTTTAAATGTGGTTTTGTACAGTCATAGCTTTGACAAGTTTCAATACAAGTTCTAGCAGGTGGCACGTCCCAAGATCACTCAAGAAATATGATCAAGATAAAATAAGATATATTTGGTCTAGAAATCCTCTCAGGAATGAGAATATGATATTGGAAAATCACTTATGTCATGATTAATAATAACAAATTAATTCACATGAATTTCAGAAATTCAAAGAATGAAAAATGGAAGGGAAATTTCATTTACATGAATCAACTAATTCTCTTAAATCATGAGTCATCATTTCAATATCCATGCTTCACTATAAATATTCAATTTTTCATTTTACTCATTGAATATCATTAATATTGAAATCTAAAACATGGCATCACAAGATTCCTAAGAAACTCATGTCTCCAAGATAAGTTGAGTAAAACATTAATTCAAGTGTGGGTATGCAATTCTTATCATTAAAGCTCAAAACAAGTTTTGGACAAAAAATTTAAGGAGTTTAGAATTTAAAATTTAAAAATGAACTCCCTTTTGAAATAAATATTCAGTCCCCTTTAACAAATTTTTGGGGATTCCTTCTGCCATCATGATCCTACAAAAGAAAATTTCAAATTTAAGAACAAGTATCATGTCATTAAAGCTCAAAATGATAAGGAGGAAAGTAATGAATGCTAAACTACTTCTAAGAAATTAAATTGAATTCTAAATACTTAGAAAGCAAGGGATAAGTCTTGGTACGATCCCCCAAGTGGGCCCTGAATTTTTACTGCCTCCAGTGGGCCGTACCAGCTGCTATGCAAAGTCTGATGGTGGATGTAGCTTCTTTGATTTGAACCACCACATGTGGCTTTTCCCAGCTTGTGCTTCATTGTCCTTGTTGAGGAGGACTCCATGGATAGAGTACACCAGATCCGACCCCTTCGCAATATAGTACAACTTGCATGGTGGGGGTATGATGAAGTATGAAACCTCCTCCTTCTTCGTTGCTTCTTGTGCAACATCTTCTCCTATTTCCAGTGGTTGCTTCAGATGTGAAGCATCACGTGTCTCCGGTTCATCAGGCAGAGCCACTAGAATCTCATCATGATGGGGCTCCTCCAGTAGATGTTAAATGACTTGAGGGAGCTCTAGGTGTTCCTCAACAGGTGCATATGCTTTTTCCACATCATCCTCCAAGGCATAATATTATTCACACAATTCTGAAAATTCAAAAAAGTTGGGAGTTATACTCAAATCAGATTCAATAAATTTAAAAGAGTTTGAGTTCAAGATTGAATCATCTCCCTGAGTCGGTTTGGCTTGAATATCTTCTTCAATAGAAAATGCCACTTGGAGTTGATCTTTAATAGATGAAGATATATAGTCAGACTCCGCCACCTTGAGTTTTTATTCAACATCATGGATGTCTTCAATGAAATTTGGGACGACCAGTGGCACATCCTTGTTGGCCTTGAATCTTTGAATGTCTGTTTGGAGTTCATCGTCCAAGGCCATCAAATCTTCTAGTGAGATCCTTGTTGCTAATCCTTTTTCATTTTTTTGAGCCTTATCATTAGAGCATCAGCCCTTTTTTGGAGGGACTCCTCAGTGTAGTCGGTTTCTTCTTCCGGCACCTGTGAGTAATTATTCCATGCATTTGAATTTGAGATTGAATACATTATGGGAAATGGTTTTTTTATGATTTTTAAAAAAAAAATGAAAAATATTAAAAAAAAACTGTGAATTTAGAAAAAAGGGATTGAATTAACTACTTAGCTCCCTGGAAACGGTGCCAGTTTTTATGCATGCCTATCGTGGGGCGTGGCAAAAGCGTATTTAATTTTCCTAATGCAGCACAGTGGATGACCAGGGTCGTCTCACTTGAGGAGTGTTACAGTCGGTTCAATCACTTATACTAATTCACTTAATCTAATTTTTATTTATTTTTTTATATTATTTATGAATATATATATTTTTATAGTTTTAAAAAATTTGAAATTTTAATTAAGCAATGGAATATTGAAATCTAAATGCAAATTATTACAGAATGAAATTATAAAAGAAAGGTCTTGGTCCTTGGTTTGGATAACACGAGTCCATTCATTATTTTTTGATTATTTAAATTCCATTTGATAATTCATTTAGTGAAACCTCATTAATGAATTACATCCCATTGATTTATTATGTGTGTGATTTTAACATGCCTTCGGCACACCAAACCACACCTCCTCCAGTAATCCAGTAGGGTAACACCTCAACCGAGAATATTGTCCCTACAAGACCCGACTCCACCATATGCCGTTTCAAACCTTATGGAAACCCCAAATCCACCATATGATGGTTTTTCCTAAGATAAGGGAGGGGAAATTATTTATCAATGAAAAGAAATGTAATTGAAAATAATGTCGTAGTGGACGACCGCCACACCCGTGCAATATTCTCACCTCCACCACAAATAGATTAAATTTTTTTTTAATTTGAAGTGCAATAATGAATAACGTCATGAATCCTCCCATATTTACAAGCCTCAAGTTATTCACTTGCCATGGCGAAGTGCAAAGAGATCACAATGGAAATATGGAAGAGAGATAAGAAAAATTAAAGTTATAAGTGAAAAGGGGTGGAAGAAGAAATTGGAAACACTTTAATAAAATGATTATGAATGAATTACATAAGAAATGAAAACTAAAATAAAAACGGAAATAAAGAAATATAAATCCTAAATGGCACTTTTTCCTCCTCTCCTTGGTGCCCCGGATGTTGTTGGGAAGGAATTGGAATGCCTTGGAGAGGAGGAGCTCCCCTCTTTTTATAGGAAGATTCCTTCCTCAAAGAGTTATCACGTGTTTGGAACCATAAATGACATCCTCACGCATTACACCCTTCATCAATGTTGTTTGAAAATGTCTTGGACATTCACCATAAATATTTCAGAGCATTTGGACAGGTGATGAATGAGTTATGGCCAATTTACTATGAGACTTTATTCTGTCCAGTCAGAATCATCAAACCGCAGAGCACCGTTTTGTAATGAATTAATGTCCCTGAAAACGGCCATTTAAGGCGTGGCCCCCTTAATTAAACTTGTTCCAAATCTTCGTATCCGTCTATCCACAAAATTTCAGCTCCATTAAAGTCTTTTTGAGCGAGTTATGGATATTTTACTGAACCTTCGTTTTTCTGGATGAAAATTTCCAGGAAGCTTCCTTGGTGTTCCTGAATAATCTTCAATTTCATTTAATTGTTTGGACCTCAAGATGGTCTAATCAGATCCTAGTACAGAAGACAAAGTTGAAGGAAATTAAATTATGATTCTAAAAAAATTATAATCATAAAATTTGGATTTATATTTTTTTGTAAATGAACAAAATACCCCTGTAGTGAAAATCTGTCCAAAATGCAGAATTTGGTCATTTTTGCATTTAAACTTAAAATACTTCTTAAATCCAAAATTGTTACATATAAGCTCAAAATGTTACCTTGGGATGTTTAAAAAAATATAAATGCATTAAAAAATGTGTAAATTATAAGCCCTGTCAATAGTGTCAAGGTGCGGTGATTTGAGCCCCTTGACTTGCAGTTTGGTGCAGACGTGTGGGATGCTGGGCATCGATGTTGTTTACTTTTGGGACTGTTGTCTACTCACTTTCTTGGGCTGAGCTACGGGATGGAGATTCCCTTACGATCTTGTTCAGGCTTCTTGATTGAGCATATGAATTTGTATATACCTTATTCCAGTACCCACTTCTTGGGCTTGGTTACTCTCCCTCCAGGAGAGGTGAAGACGCACGGGGTATGCCACGTGCTTTCCATGTCCAGCTTCTCATGGTTGGATGAGTCTACTCGCCTGCCATAGGTAGCGAAGACTCTATGGGAAGTTCATCTTCTCACCATTTCCTGCTCCTTGTGTCTGGACGAGTCTACCTCTTTTCTCTTGTTGGTTTGAGCTGGACTCTCTACAGTTACTCTTGCTGCACTCTCAGTTGTACTCCTTTACTTTCCCCTATTCGATCTACTACTCACCCCTCAGTACCTCCTTTGTTGCTCCCTCGAGCCTTAGGGGTATCCTACTGAGTATTTTTATACTCACCCCTGCTTGGGCTTTTCCCGCACTTGGTGTGCCTTTGCAGAAGATGGACATGTTGGTCGTGACTTCAGCGGAGCTTAGGAGTTCGGGATCTTGGACCACATGTGATTGTCGTAGATGGTTTATAGGTGTGGGACTCTCCCAGGTGTCTGCTTTTGTTTACCTATTGCCGGGTTGTGGCACTTTTCTGTTTGGGTGGGTGTTTTGCCCTTTTTCTTTTCAGTTTACCTTCAGCTTTTACTTTGTACTGTTTAGAGGTCGATGCACTTTTGTGGTTTATTTATAGTAGTTGGTACTTTTCTTTTCCTTTTTACTCTGCACTTTTTCATTGAGTGTGCTGCGTGTGTGTGTAAAGGTACTTAGGCAAAGGCCTCCCCGAGTTGTTGTGCCTTCGGCACTGGACGCTAGCCCCTGGCCTAGGGCTTAGGGTAGTTGCAGCTCGAGCCCGGGTAGGGTCGGGTCGTGACAAAGTGGTATCAGAGGTGGTTCGTTCCTTGGGATGTTGTTCAGACATCCCTAAGAAGAAATTTGTTGGGATCTAGGGCAACAATGTCGACGTGTCTCAAGAGCGACTCTCAGGCCAGGGAGTCCAGTGATGGTGCGACGACTGACGTATCCATTCACCAGGACCCTGATAACCCGCTTATCGACTCAGCATGCTGAGACACTCGTTGCAGAGAAAGTTAATTTGTGCATAACATAGGATTGAGTCTTTGACTGCCCTTCTTGAGTCAGCTCCCCATTGTTGTTGTTGTGATATACATATATGGTCATCTGATCGCAACACTCCTTGATAATATTCAAGATGTCTCCGCAAAAACAGCCAGGCAGGATACCAACTTTGTTTCGTGATGATGACCCTGAGAGTTACGAGGCCACAGTCCAGGACCCATCATGTGATCCCCTTTCTCCAGGTGGGCCGGTAGCAGCACCCCCACCTGTTGAGCAGTAGACAGATTTAGCAGAGCAGACTGAGCTTGAGCACAGGTTGAACGCGCTCCGTGAGTTCCAGCGATAGGGACCGCTTAGGTTCGGTGGTGAGCCAAACCCTCAAGCAGTAGAGGTTTGGGTATAGATAGTGGTTCGCCTCTTTAGGCTTGTGCATACGCCGACAGATCATATGGTGGCTTTGGCCGCCACCCTTTTCCGCGGAGCAGCTTGGCGTTGGTGGAGTCTGGTGACTCAGTTTCTTGACGAGTTTTTGCTTTTTTGGGGTGACTTTCAGTTTTTGTTTTGTGAGGAGTTTTGCCCCTCCTGCTTACGATCTGTACGGATTCATGAGCTCCTGCAGTTTCAGCTGGGAGGGATGACAGTGGCCAAGTACGTGGCTAGTTTCGCAGACTGTGCATGCTTTTACCTGGACTTTGTCCATGATGGAAACTTCCGAGCATAGAAGTTCGAGCAGGGTCTCCGCAGAGAGATTCCTGCTGTTATAGTACCCTTGGGAATTCCTACATATGCCGAGGTGCTAGAGCAGGCGCTGGTGATAGAGAGATTCCTATCATGTTCTATAGTTGGTGGGGCCAGTAGGCTCGACAGAGCCGAGACGTCTGCCGCAGCTGGTGGGTGTCGGGTAATAGAACCTCGACGTAGGTGGATTTACGATAACCAGACTCAGGGTTGTGGTCGTACACCACAATGGCACTGTAGGGCACTAGGTAAGCCCGGAGAGTGCTGGTGCTATGCTTGCGATGGGCAAGGTCACCTGGCGCGAGACTGCCCGACCAGGAACGCTGAGAATATCGGGCAGGCAGCAGGTGCACCACCACGATAGAGGCACCGTCCTGATCGGAGTAGCGCCCTGAGAGGTGGTGCTAGAAGAGGAGAGGGAGGAGATGGTAGTGGGGAATGACTTTACGAGGTCTTCCCATCACCACTAGGTGGTCCGTGTCAGGCTACGGGAGCTGATGGTTAGGACCACGGACATCCGCGAGCTTTGGATGCCTACAATCCTGTAGAGAATGAGGTGATAAGAGGTACGCTCTAAAACTCTTCTAACTTTTTCAGTAGAATTGTTAGACTCTATGTGTGAAATGATTTTCTCCCTACTCCTTGTTTGAGGTGTTACCAGGGTGGCACGGGGCGTCGGTGTAACCCTGTGTTGGTAAGGCAAAAGGTGTGGGACCTTTTTCTTTAGTCGATGGTGTTGACTCCTTCGCTCTCCAAGCGTGTAAGAGAGTCTTGGTTGTGAGAGATCGACTATGAAACCTTGCGTGACGAGATATCCTTGGGTGTTTCACTATACAGATATTCTAAAGGAGGGAATCACCGGGCTTTGTCCCAGGTCTAGGCGGTGATTCCAGTCACGGCGTGCGATGTAGGGGTTCGGTCGGGGAGGTGTGATACCCCCGAGAGCCTTCAGGCCGTTTGAGGCCATGCAAAGGGATAGAGAGGTTCCCTATTGTCTTTCCCTAACCCTAAAGTGAGGAGTAGGTGCATGACTTCTCCCGCATGACTCACCCGAGAAGATGTGTACAAGCCCCTATGCACGTCATCGGTGAGGGTGGACCTTGCGTGAATAGATCAAATCCTTTGGTCTGTGTGTGGTGACGCGGGTTTGTGCAAGAGTTCTTCTGGGTATGAAGGAGCTGGGTGTGGGCTTAGTACCCTGAGTTGTTCCCTAGTTTTTCTTTTCAGGGAAGAAAATCTTGTAGTATGGAATGATGTAAGATCCCTGTTTTTCCTATAAAAGACTTTGGAATATTCTTGATGTTATTCCAGAGCAGCCCCTTCAGATGGCCGGTGATTCCGAGCCCCGGTGTGGCCGGAATTAAATTTTCAGTGCGTTCACACTTGGCACGCCAAATAAATAGGATAACTTCTAAACGACGATTAGGATGAGAAATCTAAGTGTACATATGGGTCTGAAATGGGGTGTTTACCCTAGGAACGTCATAAAACATGTCGGCGCGGGACGTTGGTACCCCTTGCCCATTAACAGAACATTAAATGGATAAATAAATAAATAATTTATTCGTTTAATGGTTAAACGCAGGTATCTCTTAAACGGTAGATCGTATTGGAAAACCAAGAGCACCATTGAGTCCGGAGCGTTCCATTTACCCTATAAGGGGTGTAACATTCGCGGGCGCGGGCCTTCTATGAAAAATTCCACCAGGGGCGTTTTCGTAATTTGGTGGCCTCATGCGTTGAGTTTAATAACTTTTGAACGAGAACTCAGATTAAAATTCCAAGACTGCCATTGTGCTGAATAGGTGGTTTTTACCCTAGGGGAGGTTTAATCTTGACCCCTCCAAGAGTTTCAGGTGCAGGTTAATTTGGAGGTTAAATTAATTAAAACTTTTTAATTAATTTTTTCTATATTGAAACATAAATCCCCCCCTCTTATTTGTTTTCATCCTATGGATAATGCTCCCAATCAAGGAGCTCCTCCTCAAGCCCTCCTCCTCCCTCTCTAATCAAGGAGACCTCGGCTACGGCAAAGGCGGATTGATGGCGAAGCTCCGGGCAATGCCCAACAAAGTAGGAATTCATCGTTTCCATTTTTATTTCCCATACCTACTTTGAGCTCAACTTATCACATCTGATTGATGTGGAATTGTCGAATGAAGCCCATAACTGCGTAGTATGTTTTCCGAGCTTCCCAATGCACCTATCGTATTTAAATTTGGGGTCCTGAGGAGTCCACAGCTGTAAGTCAAAGTTATCGGCTTTTTGGGTGTTTTCCGGTGAGGTCCCGACCATCCGGGCAGCGGCAGCCCGGGGTAGCGGTGGTCCGGCGGATCCACGCGCCGGTCCGGCGGTCCAAGGCGTGCGGCACGGCTGGTCTTCAAAAGGCCGGGAGAGTGCGGTCCAGCGGCACGTCGATCCAAGGGCGACGACAGCAGGCCAGAGGAGCGCGGCAGGCGGCCGCGGATGGCGTCAGGCGGAGCCGACGAAGAGGCGGCCTGGCATATGGCGGGTGACGGCGTCGAGTGGGGAGTGACAGGGGCTGCTGCGCCAGTCACAGAGGTCATCAGCAGTAGGCGCCGGTGGGGAGTGACGCTGGGGGAGGACCGGCCTTTGGCCGGTCGTTGCAGGAGAAGACTGGGGTCTTTAGACCCCGGCTGGCAGACAAAGGACTTGCAAATGCGGGTCCTGCTGGTGGCGTGAGGAAGAAGACCGGCCAAGATGGATGGTCTAGGTTAAAATAATAATAATAATATATATAAAAGGGTTTATAATAATAATATAATAATAATAATAATAATAATAATATTATTATTATTATGAAAATGATTTATATATCATGAATTATTCGCAGGGTGTCCGATTTGGGCACCATCTGCGACGACGTGTCCCTTAAATCGAGGAAAATATTTTGAGATGGTTTTAGGGGGTTTTAACTCTCGAAACGGGGGCCTCAGTGGCATGACACACCTTTAAGTAGTTTGGTGTTTTTCCAGGGGTTCTTGTTTTGGGTGGCGCAGATACATCCGATGTCCGTTTTGAGCGCCGTCAGTGGCGTTGCGACTCTGGCGTTGAGCTGGAGTTTTCCAGTGTGGTTTCGGGTGTTGAAACCAGAGGTGAGGCATGGGACCCACGACCTGTCTTTCGAGCTGCATGCAGTGCTTTACAACTTTTTAATTGGACATCCGTTCGGGGCGTGCGACCAATCAATTTTAGGTGTTTTTCTGAGGGCATTGCATTGGTGCAGTCTGCTCAGTTTTATTCTGCATGATGGTGCGGGCCCCGCAAGGGCCGTTTTGGGAGTTGGCGGTGATTTCCATCTTTATCACCGTGTGTCTGTTTTGGACAAGTGAATAGTCCATCTTGTTTACTTTTTTGATAGGATCACAACGGTGCGATCCTTTTGTTGTGCTTCAGGACCGACATGTGGGTCCCATGCAACACCGCTCATGTTCGGTATGTCGGAACGCATATTTTTCTCTGGATATCCATTAAACTCAAGTGAGTAGTCCTTTTGAGGTGTTTTCCTGAGGGGATCGCAATGGTGCGATGCACCTGACTGTTTTCGGGGCCGAGGCTCGGGATCACGGGACGTCGTTCAGGTGTAAAGCGGTGTTGGCTATTTTTCCATCGGATATCCATTGGGGGTGAATAAATAGTCTATTTCGCATGTTTTTCTATGAGGATTACAATGGTGTGATCCGTTTAGATGTGCAGAGTCTCTTTTGAGACCTCATTTAAATTTAGAAGCATAAAAGGTGTACTGGTGGAGGTTCTTCCTGCGGTGTTTGTAGCGGACCCTTGGCGTGTGATCGCATGCACTCCCATGTGAGTGAAGTAAATGCTTGAAGATATGTGGTTGGCTGTGCCTCATCCGTTGAGGTGGCAAGTTAGATTTGTTACATTTATGCCCTTCATGTTGACGTTGGGTGCCGTGTGCACATTAGCCTTTGGGCTGGAAACGTGGTATACTCTGGGAGTATACGGGAACGCTTGGAGGTACATGTGGTTGTTTGTACCTGATAACGTTTGTGGGATTGGTTGGAGTTTACTTGGGGCCACACGTTGTGTGGGACCCATGTGAATTCTATGTTCTGCTTTGCATACCCTTGGCCTCTCGTGATGTAGAGTGTTATGTTCTCATTTGTTTGATCAGTAGGGTTGAGTTTTCCCCTAGTTCTGTTCTTGTTTGTTTGACCAGCAGGGTTGAGTTTCCCCCTGGTTCTGTTCTCATTTGTTTGAACAGCAGGGTTGAGTTTCCCTTGGTTCTGCCCTCGTTTGTTTGACCAGTAGGGTTGAGTTGTTCCCCCTGGTCCTGTTCATGATGGTTTTGACCAGCAGGGTTGAGTGGTTTTCCCCTGGTTTTGTTCTCTATAGTTTGGCCGACAGAGTTGCTTCGTGTTCCCTGGTAGAGTTCTTGTGGATTCGGTGTGACCAACACATTACGCGGGCACCGATACTCTACCTATGAGGTTGTTTCTAGTAGAGTTGGCCAGGAGGTTGTTTCCATAAGGGTTGGCCAGGAGGTTGTTTCCAGCAGGGCTGGCCAGGAGGTTGTACCGTCCAACAGGGATGACCAGTGCGGTACCATCCAACAGGGATGACCAGTGGGTTACCATCCAGTAGGGATGACCGTCGTTGTACTATCCAGCATGGATGGCCAGAGCAGTTCTGGGTTTAACTCCACCTGGGCAGGGAAGTGGTCCCCGATGTCAGGTTTACGTCCAGCTGGGCTGAGAAGTGGTCCCCGATGACAGGTTTACGTCCAGCTGGGCAGGGAAGTGGTCCCCAATGACGGTTCCGAGCCTCCCTCCAGTGGAGTAACCTTTTACAGGACTGGGCATTGGGACTTATCGATGACTTTAGCCGGATCTCCCTCCAGTGGATTTCCCTTTTACGGTACTGGGCAGTGTGGCACCCATCGACTTTTGCTGGGTCTCCCTCCAGTGGGAACCCATTGACTTCTAGGGATTACCCTCCAGCAGGGCTGGGTAGGGGGTCACATGTCGACCTTGGGGATACCTCTTGACTGCGTGGCAGTGACGAGGTGGGGTTTGACATTCCCCTATAACTCTCAAGTATGATGGGTTCTTTCTCCACCGAGACACATCCTTGCAACGCAACCTAAAACCGTGGGGGCGAGTCAGTGCCACCCAAAGAGGATAGTGTCAAGGTGTGGTGATTTGAGCCCCTTGACTTGCAGTTTGGGGAAGACGTACGGGATGCTGGGCACCGATGGTGTTTACTTATGGGACTGTTGGCTACTCACTTTCTTGGGCTGATCTACGGGATGGAGATCCCCTTACGATCTTTTTCGGGCTTTTTGATTGAGCAGATGAATATGTATATACCTTGTTCCAGTACCCACTTTTTGGGCTTGGTTACTCTCCCTCCAGGAGAGGCGAAGACGCGCAGGGTATGCCACGTGCTTTCCGCGTCTAGCTTCTCGTGGTTGGATGAGTATAATCTCCTGCTATAGGTAGCGAATAATCGACGAGAAGTTCATATTCTCACCATTTCCAGCTCCTTGTGTCTGGACGAGTCTACCTCTTTTCTCTTGTTGGGTTGAGCTGGACTCTCTACTGTTACTCTTATTGCACTCTCAGTTGTAATCTTTTACTTTCCCCTGTTCGATCTATTTCTCACCCTTCGGTACCTCCTTTTTTTATCCCTCGAGCCTTAGGGGTATCCTACTGAGTATTTTTATACTCACCCCCGCTTGGGCTTTGCCGACACTTGGTATGCCCTTGCAGACGATAGACATGTTGGTCGTGACTTCAGCGACGCTTAGGAGTTTGGGAGCTTGGACTGTGTGCGGTGGTCGTAGATGGGTTCTAGGTGTGGGACTCTCCCTGGTGTTTGCCTTTGTTTACTTGTTTCCGGGTTGTGGCACTTTTCTGGTTGGGCGTGTGTTTTTCCCTTTTTCTTTTTCAGTTTACCTTCAAATTTTACTTTGTACTATTTAGAGGTCGACGCACTTTTGTGGTTTATTTATAACAGTTGGTACTTTTCTTTTCCTTTTTACTCTACACTTTTGCATTGAGTGTGCTTTGTGTGTGTGTGTACAGGTACTTAGGCAAAGGCCTCCCCGAGTTTTTGTGCCTTCGACGCTGGTCTTTAGCCCCTAGCCTATGGAGGCGGGCTTGGGGTAGTTGCGGCTCGAGCCTAGGTAGGGCCAGGTTGTGACACTACCCTCATTTTAATTTTATGTATAAGTATATTAATAATGAACTATATTATTCCAAACAAACCTCGTTTTAAAATATGCGTTGCTGGTAAAAATAGATTTACCTCATTTGAGTTTCGAATGGGTAGATTTTACCTAACTTTTTAGATAAATATTCTCAATATATTGAGATGATTCAAACTTTATTTACATATATTTTATATAATATTCAATCATATTTCTTAAATTACATTAAATATCAACACACTTACTATTAATTTTTTTAAATTATCTTCTTTTGAAATATTTTTTTCATTAACATCATTTAAAATCTTATCATATTTTATAAGTTTTACCTTTAGAATCATGAGTTATTCAATTTAATCATATTTTTTTAGTAAATATTATTCTATTTCTTTTTCATTTTCATTCTATTTCTTCAATATCATGTTTTCATTTTTTTATTTTAGTATTTATTACAAGACAGGACATAACTTCATCTTTTAACATGTTTTTAATATAAGTATCATCATATTTTTATCACTACTTGATATTTATTTATATTTATAAACATGATCCATAATTATCCTAACTTTTTCATAGCTTCTTCCTTTGATTGAAATATTATAGTAGAGTATACTTCCTATTCGTTGATCAGTATATTTATACTTTTTCTTCTTGGAAAACGTTTCTTTATTTCAATAGGTTTCATAATTTCCTTTGATCTTTTACTCAATCTATTTCTCTAAATCCTTTATCATTTTGCTTCATTCTCATACTCACCTCCTTTATTATTTGTAAAAAAAATTGCAAAGTAACCAATTCCATGATACTTAAAAAATTACAATTAGAGTTTAACTTTATACTTATCATTTCATTTTCACAATTTCTTTAATATAATACCATTATCCTCTTATAGTATTTACATTTTTCATCATCATATTCATATTATCTAGTGTAATCATCTCACGCTTCGTTGATTTTATGATTTTCCATGGATTTGAATTACACATCCTTCTCCTCCTTGACCATCTTCATAAAAACATAAACTTTAATCATTTTATAGTAAAAAATTATATTATTTAATTTATAATGAGATAATTAATACCTATCTTCCAAATTATATAATTTACCATCAAACATGTTAGGTAAGTTTCTCATTAATTTCTTGAAAATAATAGAATCTTATAATGTATATCCAAAACCTCATATATCTCCAACAATCACATTCACTAAAGTGAAAAATTCATCAAAATTTTATTCATAAACTATAATCACATATTAAAAAATGACTTTCTATATAAGAAAATTAGTTTCATTAACCTCAATTTTCCATTTAAAAATATTTTCATGTTTTTCCCAAATATATTTTGGTGTTTTGAGTCCCATCACCTTTATATACTTGTTGTTATATAAGGACATTCAAATTGCATTCCTTTTCTTTTCATAAACTTATGAATTATTCTTATCATAATATTTCATGGTAGAATATTTCTAAATCATAGTAAACCCAATAGTGGTGGAATCAATAACCTCTAGACCAAGGAAAATAAGGAACACAATCATTATATTATCCCACCAATGAAAATTATTACCATCAAAAGTTGGTATGGCTCTACTATTTATAGAATTATGATTGTATATAAGATCAACAATAAATTTAGGATCTTTCATAGGGGATTTGGTTTGATTTTATATCATCTGAATTTCCCAATAATATTATATAACACTGAAAATGGGGGTTGTATCAGTGTTACCCCTTTTATAATTTCCATTATGAAATTAACTTCCATGACGTGTTAGAGTTCGGATCCCATAAATCTTCACGTATCACCCATATTCATGAAATAAAAATATAAATTAATATAAGGGACCCTATATTTCTACATGTTTAAACCCCAATGTGGTTTACTATATCATTACTGTGTTTGGTTTGAGTATAAGAAATATATTTTATCACTAATATAATAAATTGACTACAAATAGTGAGAAGGTAACATTATTAACTCCATAATTATTAGACTTGGGAAGGTATCATCCTTACCAAAATTCTATCTCATGATATTTGTAAATCCTTTAGATTTTAGAATATATTTATATTTAAATAAATGTAAAGTGATCAATATCTTTCTTGACATGCAACACTGAGCTTTAGTGAACTGTGATATACTATTTAACTTTTATTATTTAGATATGATCATTATAACCTAGTAACCAAAGTAGCTGGTATGAATAGGAATAAAAAAATTATGAAAAATAGGTATAATGGTTTTATATAATGTAAATGTATTGATTAATTATTAAACAATAAGCACTCAATTTTTATTGAAGTCATTCAATGCTTCAAAAATACATTTTATTTTCAAAAATGGGGTTTATTGCTTATTGTGAGAAAATATTATAATTAATTTATACTACTTATATAAATTTTATCTTATAAAAGGATATAATTTAAATCTACATAATGGAATCATTTTAAGGTGAAATTTTGATATTTTTTGAAATGAATAATTTTTTCAGTGAATACTGAAAAAATTCTGGTTTTATATAAAACTGCCTTCTCAATTCATGTGTTTAAAAAGTTCCATATTTTTTTTAATTTATTTTAAAATCTAATTAATTTATTTTTATTAAAAACAATATAATTAATTTCATTGGAATTGAAATTATTCCAAATTTTGGTATAAAAAAATTTTTATACTTAGAAATGCATTTTTTGGAAAACAGTTTTTCATCATGTTTTTCAAGTTTATTTTAAAATTAATTTATAGCACTTATGGGATTGAATTTGATAAAATTTATTCCATAATTTTAATCATAAATTCCATATTTTATAAATTGTAAAACTTTGTTATTGTTCATAATAAATAATAACCTTGGTAAAAATGTTGTCACCATTGTAAGGGTAAAATGGGTAGAACATGGTTTAAATTATTATATAAGGCTTTAAAATCATCCCAGAACTTGATTATATTTCATTTTATGTGTTTAATTTTATAAAAAATTAAATTAGTAAAAAATATTTCATTTTGGTACTATTAGTCTCTGATAATGTATTTTGTAATATTTTAAGTAATGGAATTTCAAAAATGCCTCTTTCTTTATTTTATTATTTATAATATGTTTTTACTAGGATAAAAACAAGTTATGAATGGTTATAAATGTTTATATTTATTATGAATAATTTTTTATAATGGTAATTTATTTTTAATTTTTATAGATGAAATAATTACCTAAAATTATTATGCAACGCCAACACAATGCTTGTTCAAGTAATAAGAAAACCAAATAAATGATTTTAAAAATATTAGAAGTTATACAATTTTAATGAATTATAATTTTAAAAGAATTTTATGGAAAAATATAACATAATATAATTTTTTTAATATTTTTTCATTCTAATTAAATTTCAATATTGTTGCCTTTAAATTAAAACTATTTGAATAGTCCCAAAAATGAACTTAATAGTATCATATGTTAAATAATATTTTACTAAATAAATTAAAATTCATAAAAATATTTTATTTGGTCAATCTAAATAGATATGGTTTGTAATTTTAACCATTATCCACTTATTGGTCACTTATACTTTTATTGTTAATTACATTCTTGACCCCAAAAGAGTAAAAACCATTGATATCACAGTAATTGAAAAAAGTGTTAATAGGGAGTGGGGGGTTAAAACTAAGACAAATGGGTTAAAACATAACCTAAAAGTGAATAAATATTATTTTATGAGATTATTTATAATTATAATCACCCTATATTCTAAATATATCAATTTAGAGGCACGTAAACCTGAAAATTCATTTATATTAATTTAACACTTTTAGTAATTCCATGTGTTCCCCTACCCTCACTTATAAAAGGGAACCCCCACTCCTCCATTACTCAAAAAGTTTGAGAAACCTACCTTGGAAAATTCATAAAATAATAAAATATTATATTCTATCCTAACATACTATATCTTTAAGTCTTTCCAAAGTGAATTCTTTTTAGGGGTTAAGTAGTAAGCTAAAAGAGGTTTCTCAATTAAGAGGTATAACTCTTAAGAAAGTAATTTAAATTTTATTTTTTATTTTACATCATATAAATATATTAAATACATTATAAAATAATTAAATAAGTATTTCACATATAAATAATTTTTATTATGATGATGTGACAACCATTATTAAGCTCAGTTTCATCCTATGGGAAAAGAAACATCTCTCATGCGTACGTGTGGATTAACACCTCCACAAAGCAATGCATTTTGTTTTTCACCATAAATACATGTTGATGGTTATAATGATGAATTTAATTAATGTATATTATATTAATGATATTAATATAGTAATAGTAATTTGAATTAATATTTACTTTTCTTTCATTCCATCTATCTAAAATTTGAAACATCACACATGCATACGTATGGACTACCATCTTAATGAATGATATAATTATTTTTTCATAACAAATTTAAAATTAATAGTTATAAAAGTGTATATAATGATTAAATATTATAATAATGAAATTATTAACATTTTAGATATTATGTAACCATGTTCAAAGTACAAGGATATGGATTTATGAACTGAAACATGCATGGAAAATGAAGCAGTTATCACCCAAAACAACGATTTTAATAAATAATTGTTAATATTTTTTTAATATGTTATAATTAAATAATAAATGTTGTGATATATATGTTTATAGTTTTGTAATATATTTAAAATAAATATATATTTATTATATCGGAGGTTCAAATTCATACGAACCAAGATGATACTTAAGGTAAGGGTTTCTCATCTCAATTTTATTACTGTGATACATATGCCATATTCACCACTTATTTTATTTTTGTGGTGTATATACTACCCAAGAATATAATTTATTATTATTTTCATGAAAATTATGGTTATTTAAAAATTTATATAATGTTCTCTATTCATGAGGTTTTGATTTAGTGATTTTAAAAGTTGTATGGGTTTTTGTCTCAATATTATTTTATTGAGTCATGTTTGATTTTATGCACCTATATATGTTTATGAGGTGAATTTGATATATTTTATCATAAATATCCTTATGTTTAGGTTATTTAATTTTTAATTTAAGGTTATTTCTTTCATGAGTGTTATGATTCAAAAGTTACCAAAGCGATAAGTGTTTATGTTACAATCTCATTTCTTTTCGGGATTGTTTATGACGAAATTATATTGATAGAAATTTTATGGATATTTTAATTTAAACACAAAATATTTTATTCTCACCTGTGTATTCCTAGAATTTTTAAGTATTAGTACCATTTTACTCTATTTGGTAACTAAAATGATCAAAAAAGGTTTTCAAATAAAACCCGACCATGTTTCCTATTTGGTTTATGAAATTTTTTCCATGTTTACACTCTTCAAAATTGTTTTATTAAAGTTATTACCTATACTTGAAATGTATTAAATAGTCCATTTTCACTACCATTGAATTTATATAAAAAGGCTTAAAAACTAATATTTTAAAAGAATTTTTTTTCCATAAGTCTTTTTTACTTCAATACAAAGGTGAGAAAGGGAATTTTTTAATTTATACAAAATGAAAAAATTTTGTCACCTCCATGAAAATAATTTGTTTCTAATATTAATTTAATATTTTCTATTTTTATTTTCAATGAAAAGTTTATCCATTATATTTTTAGAAATTTTTAGGTTTTAAATAATTGATTTCAAATTGAAAAGGGTATTTTTCTCAAGAAGTATTCCAGTGATATTTTAAATGGATTTTTCATTATGATAAAATCCTAGTACATTACTTATGATTTGATGGGGATATGATCTAATGATACCATCCTTATTTTTTTGTATTTTTTATTTTTATGATGAATATTTGTTTAAAAAATCATTTATTTTCCAGTGGTTATTCTATAATGCTATGATGAATATCTCGTGATCTTATGGAATATATATGAATGGATTATGATTATGCTATGTGTGGACTTGAAATTATATAGCACTCCAATGAATTGGGTAAAGATTAATTTTCATGAGTTTAAAGGGTAAAAAATATATTATCTGAAACTCAAAAGAGGGTACACATAAGGTATCCGAAGCCCTAAAGAGGATAAAAGATAAGTTATATCAAGCCTGAAAGAGGGTACAAAGGAGGTTATCCTAAGCCCAAAATGGGTACATGGAAGTTTATCCCATGCCCGAAGTAGGTACATGGGTGGTTAACCAAAGACTTATATGTGATTAATTTCTTGGTGAGAATCCTTGACATAATGTTTCTATGATTATGATTATTACACACTTTATTCCACTCTTTTATGACATTATATTATACCAATGTTATGCTCTCATTGGTCATGTAATTTGATTTATTTATGATTCATGTATTATGAACTGCTAAGAATAATTCCACGATTCATGATTATGATATATGAATTGTTGGGTATGGTTTCTGAATGTCAATCTCACGTTCTCATACCCTTGTTATCATTTTATACTTAAATGTTTTTTATTATCTCCCTCATTTACCTATAGTGATCCAAACCTTTTACACATATTTTTTCATGATTTTTAACATAAATTTCAATCAAATAAAAACCAAGGATTGAAAATGTATAGTGTCTTCTGAAAAATAGGTACATAATAAATAAAAGTGAGAAAAAATTAAAAATTATTTATTTTATTCTCCATAATGAGTTCGTAAATCCAATTGAGCTCCTAAAATAGTATGGGATAACCTGGGGAATACATAAAAGAAAGGGGTGAGCTAAAAAACCAAGTAAGGGAATAACATGGTAAGAAAACATAACATGTGATTCAAATGTATAACATGATATAATAAAAGAAAAGTATCATGAGTAAATTACATGTGAGAATATCATAAAGAACCTAAGATAATGGAATAATTAGAAATGTGGTAGAAATATATAACATAAGTTAAAAATGAGTCAAGGATAACTAACTAGACAATATCGCATGGTGGATAAAGTCCCATAATAGATTAGGTTTACTTCCAAATCCCATACTTGATGCTTGTTGATACTAAATATTTACACAATACATTGTAGAACTATATAAGAACACCCATCATAACATTTTAATGAGTTTTGTGTCCCATAAAAATAAATATATCATAAAAAATATGTAGGTTCCAATCATTAGTGGTGCTGATGGTGGGAGTTAAATTAATTTTTTTTTAATTTAGTGTTTCTAGATAGCCTAATAGACAATATTACATTTTAAATTTATAATTAATTTATTTATATCTGAATAAATTGTTACCTCATCTTAGGATCACTTCTTCGATGATGTTTTTCATCTTTAGAAAACCATTTTGGATTACGTTCATTACACTATAAGGATTCAAGTGTAGAATCCCTCTAGTGGTGATCCACATGCGCTCCTTTGATCTTTGAGAAATGACAAATGATTTCAGGGTGCTACCATGCCTAATCGATTATCTTGAATTGTTAATCTTTATTAATCCATGATCCTTTGATAATGAAGGTGTTATTATCATTCTTGAGATGAAGAGAGGAGGAATTCGAGATTGAGTAAGCGAAATAAGTCCATTGTGCATAATGATTCTCTATTCTCAATTTTTGATTAAACCTACACAATTAAAATAACCATCTATTTATAGTGTTAGGGTTTAGATTAAAATATAATTCAATTTTGTACCGACCCTTAATTATTATTATAATTTTTATTAAATCCCATGACACATAATAATAACAATAATAATAATAATAATAATAATAATAATAATAATATTTTATGGTACTCATGATAACTTGAAGAATAAAAAATATTATTTTATCAGCTTGTAAATTAATATTTGTCACCAAATGCAGTCTTGGTTCGTTCAAACTCCTTGATATTTATTTAATACTTAAATAAATATTTTTATTCATAAATAAACATTTTATTCACAATCAAATGAATAAATATTTATTGAAATATTCAATAAATAAAATAAATATTTTATTCACAATATATAAAATAAATATTTATTATATATTCATGTAATAAAAAAAATTATTTATTAATAAAATAAATTATTTATTAATAAAATAATTATTTATTACCTTTTAAATATTATCGATCAATAAAAATTTAATAAAATTAATCCTCAGTCTTCAAAATAATATTTATTCTAATAATAAAATTCAAATATAATTTAATTGAGATCAACAAAAACACTTAGTGTGTGACCTTATTAGTTTCTTTCCCATTAGAATTGGTTAAGCTTACCAAATGTCTAAGATTACTATCTAGAAACAAGTAAAGTCACCCTAGATAAAGAAATTAATGTTGCAACATCAACAACCACATATGAAAACTCACTATATAATATTATCCGTTTGTCTCAATATTTCATCAAGTAGGTTGTAGGTCCATTTTATCAACCATGTGATCAATAAGTCTTTCTATCACCATCTGAAATAAACATCATTACACCAAGTCTGTGGAATTTAACTCAAAAAATTATTTTTCAATCAAAGTGCTGAGATATCAAATACCATAAATATGGAAGGGACAAATCGTTCCTTGAATTATTCTTAATAACATGTCATTTTTTACGCAGACAACATATTATACTTCAAGTCAACATATGTCATGACACTTTTGGTCAGTAAATATAATTTCTAAAGTCTTGAAATGCATCATTGATAAAATTAAGGCCTGAGGACTGTTACACACACACACACACTCTCATATACAGGAATACCCAATGACACCAAAAACATGAAAAATCCTTACTGGTGGGTTTTTTTCATAATATCTTATCCTGGAGACTACCATGTGAGAAATTCATTAGAGGAAGCCTCATAATCTTATGATTAATCTCACCTAATGGTCTATATACCATGTTTCCTATCATAGTATGTTATCCAACTATAGAACCATCTTAAAGAATATTATCATTACATTTCAAGGTTCTCATCATAGTAGGGGACTGCTATGGTCTTATCAATATGATAGATACTCTTGGAAATTATCACATCAAAATTATGTAGAAGAATGACCAATATGTGATAAGATATTTATATTAATATTAACTTTTTTTTAATATAGATGTAATCTAATATATAAAGTAGTTGATTCTAGGTAACCAAATCAAACCAACTCCAAATTGCACTAGAGGCTACTACTAATGACTGGTTAGTCCTCATATGTTAAAAATGATTTTTCTAAATATATTAATATTTTCTAGGTCTACCATGTTTCGGTGGCTATGTTTGGTTAAGACACATGTCTGCATGGTGAATATGTTCACTAAAACATTACTATCTTGAGAAAATCCATCAAGTAGTGACATAACCGAGCATCCACCTCTTGTTCCCATATCAGAATCATAACATCCTAAAAAAAATCCATAGTAAAATCTTACCATAAAATGAAAAATTTATTTCTTATATTATAATCCAAAATCAGAATAGAATGTTTCTAAACCACTTCTTAAGTTACATCAGAAGCCATAGTGAACTTAGATATTGCAGATATGGAGACCAGTGGATGTAATAATATTTTATTTCATATTACTATATCATTATCAGTGATACTAAAAAAAATTGAACTAAATTAATATATGTGTTCAATTCCCTTGATCATTAGTATCCCCCCTCACTAAACACTGAAAACTCATCTTGTTCTACTTTTCCAAGTACTGTCAGATATTTATAACTATAAGTTTATGAAATTAATTTGGATCTATTTTATATTCACCTATTATTTTTTATACATTAGTAAAATAAAAAATTAGTACATATCATATCACATGAGATAAATTACTTACACTTATTGTTTTGAAATTATTTTAATAGCCATAATATCTTTTTATGCCCATGAATGTTCTACTTGAAGGATTTTACGCCAAAAAAAAAAATTCGTTCTTGAATTTTTTTAACTTGTATTTATCAGTATTATATAAATATATGTACTATGACTTGATTTAATAGACTAATAGATCCGTTTTAAAGATCTTGTTTAGAAGAACATTATTACTAATTTAAGTTAAACTTGGAGATATTTCATTCCTTATCCTTAAAAAACTGGTAAGATACAACAATTGTTTTCATTTGTTATCAATATATTTATCCTGAAAACTTATTGCACTCCCACTAACCAGTTAGAGACACATGTCACACATTCATTTCTAAATGAATATTCTATGGTCACTATGCTTGATTAATTAAAAAATGGATTTATGTAATATGTATATCTTATTGAAATTTATTAATGTTACCAACCCATTTAATTATTCCTTGTTGACATATACTATAGGATCACTTCTGGTTGTTTTATATACACATCTACCATAATGTTTCTTCTAAGTGAGGCAACCTTGATAATCAATAACCTAATATAATTTTTAAATAAATATGATTTTAAAATCTATAATTCAAAATGATTTTAGTCATAATGATTGGTGTATAGGTTTTTTCATAGACTAGACCTTTCAAAAATCAATCATTAATTATTGGTATACTCATATACTATCACTATTCAGTTTATCTTGAGTACTCACTAGTAGTATCGAGTCTTAGAATCATTAAAAATATAGAGTCTCTGAATCTTGATACATGAAGTCCAATAATTCAATTTATACATACTTTCAAATATTATCATACTAAAATTTACTACTTATTTGTAGGAATATTTATTTTTGATGAATAATATATGTATCACACATCGTGGTGAACATAAACCACCTTTTGGTTATAACTTATTACTGAAACAAATCCACCCACTATGCTCAGTGGAGTCGAGCATTTCTATGCTAACTAATGTGCATATAGAGATTTAACCCATATAAGTTAAGACTTATCCCACTATCTTAAAATAGATAGACTTCATTTATAGAACTATAGTTCCTATTGACTAGACGTTAATAACCTCAGTGTCTATAAGATCATTAACTTAGATGCACCTTAGTGTTTTGATGTTTATTTATAGCAAATGTCATATTTTAGAAAAATGTTTTAAAAGAAAATATACGATTGTTTCCTAATATATTCATATCATATAATATTTTATATGATATACATTAGAAAATATAGTTGGTATATGGTTAGTTGTTTTACTTCTATTTTTAAAATATGTATTGGAATGAATAATGGAGGTTTTGAAATATATATAAGACTCATCATTGATATTTCTTTTACTACCATCATTAAATTTATGTATATAAGGAATTGTGAGTTAGGTAGAACCTTTAATCTATATAAATTATCAATTATTACTTAGATAAGATGTTCTTTGAAAAGTTAACTTAGATATACCTTGATCTTTACTAAGTTCACTCATTTAATTCACTAATCATTTTAATTTTTTAAAGGAATATCATGAACTATATGAAGTTACCTTTATATTTATGATGGTTCATGTGGCCCTGTTGAATAAAATCTATTTTTTTGATGTACCATTATTTAAAAATATTTCTTTATCTAAAACATGATATGTAGTTTGTTTGTTTATCCAATATCTTAGCTTTATTGAGACTAATTTTTTTTAATTAGTATAAACAAGTCAACTACATTTAGTTTTTTGATAAATAATATTCTTTTAATAATCCAGTAAGAGTATTATATTTTATATTTATTTTTCATTGCAATGTATATTTGTGATTAAAGAGTTAATTAACAATTAGTTTAGTATTAAAGTACCATTACAAAATTAATTATAAAATGAAATAATGTCTTGTTGTGTTAGGCTAGAAACTGAGATTAATTTTTTTATAACACTTATTATAAACTTGAATCAATCCTTTAGGCAATTATAAATAGTGAGTTCCAATTAGATGACCTAGGAATCACCCTTTCTCAGCTCCTTATGAGTTCACTTTACAAACTTTCCATCTTTCTTATTTATTATATTTAAACACGTGTATGTTGTAAGAATATTTTATTTAATACACAAGAAAAAAATATTAAATTGATTAATATATCTGAAGCAGATTTAACTTATTGATTCTTCAATTCATTGAAATTTATTTTCTAGTGTCCATTAATTCCATATTAGAAGAAAATAACCTCCCGTTCATTCTTCTGCCTTTGAATATTTTGTCTTATTGTATAATTTTATAAATATCTTTTGTTTTTAGATTATCCAAGGGATATTTATCCTTTACTTTAAAAAATTTCACCATAAGGGGTCGATAAAAAGGTTTCCACTGATCCATATACACTTGTGGAAGCATGGAATTTTTTTCCTAAGAGACTTATCCATTTAGTTTATCCCTGATTTGAAAAATAAGGATAATCTAGGTGGTATATATAATAATATAAGATCAATTTATTATCCAAGTGGAAGCCCAATTTTTTTTATATAATCATTATACCTCAGTATTTTGAAATCATGATAATTATCTAGATTGACTTATTCCAATTTACCCTGATATAGTGTGTTTAAAATCTTATTTATTTCAAGACTATCCTTATCTTTCCTAGGAGAAAGAATATGAGATATTATGGTGTAAGAATCCATGAATTTATGTTTTATCATAAAATATATAGACATATTTGATAATATAATACAATGACATAAGAAGCACCCTCTACATATCCCTGATATGCATACTTTTCACCATCACTCACCTGCTTGGGTGGAAGAATAATGGTAGTGGATTCCAATATATAATACAAAATTTCTGAAAATAATGCATTGTATAAAAAGTTATATCATATCCATAAATTTTTATTTGTAAGGAAATACCTCGAGTTAAGGAACGATCACAATTTTTTTTTGTTTTTTCATGCAATTTTCTACAATAATTAAAACAATTGATTAAACCTTGATTGAAAGTTATGTGAAAATTAATAATAATTCATTTAATTAATTCTACCATTACTTTACAAGTACTAAAATCCCTCAACATTGAACTCAGAATATCTAGTCTCTAGTACATTCTAGTGAAAAGGATCCATATTACCCTTCGCATAACCAAATTGAGGGTTGTTCAAGCTATCTAAAAGTATTTAGGTATGAAGGACTTTGTCATATCCAAGATTAAAACTCCTTGATCTGTTGAGTGAACTCTCCCATCCGAAAACCCTAACTTGGATTCCATCAACACTTACCTCCAAGTTATATCAAGTATAACAAGGGATACTTATCTTTTTGTAAGATGGTTAAGTCAACCAATAACCTTCATAATAAATCCATGTTAAATGTAAGTGTCCCAACATGGGTTGGTGAAGCACTTAGTTCTAAGGATTTCATTCCTGATCAAGTAATGGAAGGCCTTGTTTGACTTAATATTTAGTTGATGAATTTTATTTATTATGTATAAATATTATTTTGTTTCATCTTTTACTTATCTTATTAATTTTAAGTGAACATTACTTAATTAATTAACCATGTTAGATGAAACATTTATGCATAATCTATTTATTTATATTCCATATCTACATATTAATTTATTTATTTATGTGATCTTGGTCTTACATCCATAAAATAAATAACGAATAAGGTGGAAATAAATTAATAAATAAGTGGCCTAATTATGAGATTATCTAATAGTTAATTTATTGATAGGAAAATAAATAAACCTTCGAACTAGGGAATATAAATCAATGTGCTAGTATTGACATGAGTTTCAACATTCCACCTATACACACGGGTAATGCCTGGGTTTGTAATAACTTGGTTCTATCTTGAACAAACTCTATACTACTTGGGATACTCCATTTATTACATGTTTTTATTACTCACTTGCAGGTGAGAGGAACCAAAGGATTGGTTTATGGAAATTACATAAATAATATTGGAATTTAAGTTTCTACATAATAATATTGGGAGGGATGACTCACATGAAATTATATTCAATTTAATAATTTATAATTGGAAAACCATGAACTAAATTTAAATTTTATAATGAAAACACATATAAAGGTATTTTTAAAGATCATGAACAACCATACACATGAAAAATATGCGCAAAAGTAAAACTAGTTAATAATCATTTCTTATTAATTATTTATTATTAAGATAAACACAATTGCATTAATTAATTAATTCAATTTTATCTTAATAACAATATTAATTCACTTAGATATATCCATCATAAATTTATTATTAGAAAAAATGGGAAATAAATGGTAGAACCAATAATTATAGATAATTATGATAAATTAATTGATCACTTAATAATACTTTAAACCTATTATTAAATTTTCAAAATGACCAGTTTATAATTAATATAATAAGGTTTTAATGATGTAATTATCAATTTAATGCAATTTAATTCTGACTTTTATTAGGAGACAACACAGTGTGTACTAACCAGTTACATTCCATGTACATTGTTTTCCATGTACCCAGGACAAACGCCTAAGGCTTCTGCATGTACCTCGTCAGGACTACATGGTGTGTTCACGGCAACTACACACTATGTATCATTCTTGATGTGCGTATAAGAATCTATCCATATGACTCAGTGTGTTATTCGGAAGTAGAAAATAATGAATTACATTCCATATACACTAGAAACACATTGTGTATGTCATTATTTCTCTAGGAAGTCAGTCTCACATGGTTTTGACTATGTATTTGACTATAATGTTTGTGAGAATTTCGCTACTAAACCATATTGACTACATGAAATGTACACTAGATACACTCCATGTAATCTAACATTCCATGTGATTGGCTTTCTCAGTCAATATGTGGTGTGGAATAAATACACAACATGTTTTTACTTCTTAGCGCGCCGCGTATCATGTGACATGGATGGATGTAGTGAAATTGAGTACATAACACTTGATTTTAGCTACACATCATGTAATCCCATGATATCTAGCCATAATATTTAGCACATCTCGAGAGAATGTCTTACCATTCTTCATATGTTATGGGACTTAAGAAATTATGAATCTTCAATAAAGGAATTAAAATTTTGAAGGCATGTTAATTAAAATAGGTTTAAATAATGAACAATTATTGAAATGAAAAATTTAACTACTAATAAATAATTATAGATTTGAAATGTGAATTTGATGATACTGCTTGAAGGTTCTGAGCATAGAAGAAGAGGAGATGGTGGGCGTTAAATTAAAATTTCTTTTAATTTAGAGTGGATCAAAGACCAAATAGAGGATCTTACATATTTAATTTATAATTAATTTAATTAGATATGAAGAGATGATTACATCATCTTGATAAACTTTATTTGATGATGTTTTTGATATTTTGGAGACACATTTGGATTAACTTCATTTCTCTATAAGTATCTAGGTGTAAAATTTCTCTAGTGGTGATCCATACATGCTTCTTTTATTTCTAATTAATACCAATTGGTTTTTGGGTGATATCATGTCAAATCAATTGTATTGCATTTTTTTTCTTGATCGCTCAAAGATCCTTCAGGCTTGAAGGTGTAATTATCATTATTGAGAGGAATAGAGTATGGATTCAAGAGAGAGAGAGAGATGTCTATTGTGTGCAACAATTCTCTATTCTAAATTTTTGATTAAACCTACACAATAGACATAATCATCAATTTATAGAGAAAGAGTTTAGATTAAAATATTATTTAATTTCTTAATGGACCTTTAATAATTTTATAATATTTATTAAAACCCATTCCATACAATAATAATAATAATATTATTTTATGGAAAACGTGATAACTTGCACAAGAAAGAATATTATTTCATCGGATTGTAAATTAATATTTATTACTAGACACCGTCTTAGTCCATTCAAAATGGTCGAAATTTATTGAATACCTAAAAACATATTTTTTATTCATAAATAAATATTTTATTCAAAATACATTGAATAAATATTTATTAACATATTCATTAAATAAAATAATATTTTATTCACAATCCAACGAATAAATATTTATCATATATTCATATAGTCAAATAAAATATTTATTAATAAAATAATTATTCATTACCTTGTAAATATTAGTAATAAATAAAAATTGAATAAATTTATTCCTTGATCTTGATAAAAATATTTATTACAATCCTTAAATTCTAATAGAATTTAACTAAGATCAATGGAAACACTTAGTGTGTACCCCTCTAGGATTCTTTGTTATTGGAATTAAGAGGGCTTGCCTAAAGTCCAAGATTACTGTCTAGCAACGGGTCAAGGAACCCAAGAGAAAAAACTTAATGTCACAACATTGAAAACCATATACAAATTCTCACTATGTAATATAATCCCTTTGCCTCAATATTTCATCAAGAAGGTTACACATTTGTGTTATCAAACTATGCACTCAATACATATTTATTTGTATATCTGAAATAAAAATCATTGCACCATGGCCATATAATTCAATGAGACAATTATATTTCAAAAAAAGGTTTTGAGATATCAGCTTCCACAAAGTTAAAATGGATAAATCATTCATCATCTTATTATTAATAACATATCATTTATGATGCACCCAATATACCCTACTTCTCCCCAATATATGGTGTGATGGTTTTGGCTAGTAAATCTAAGTTCATGAGTCATGAAATGCATCAATGATAATATTAAAGTCTAAGGAATATTACATACACTAACATATATGAATATCTGATGACACCAAAACATGTATAATTCCTACTGGTGGGTCTGTTCTCATAATCCTCCATCTTGGAGATTATAAAGTGGGAACTTCATGAGAAAAAGCTTTATTCACTTATGATTATTCTCAAATGTCAGTATATATAGTATGTTACCTATCATAATATGTTATCTAACCATAAAAATATCATAAATAATATCATCATTGTATTTCAAGGTTCTCATCATATCGATGAATTGGTATGATCTTATCAATACAATAGATAATCTAAGAAGTTAACACATCAATGTTATGCAGATGAAAAATCAATATGTGATACAATATTTATATTAATATCAAATTCTTTGAATATTCATATAATCCAATGTAAAAAGTATTTGGTTATAGGGAACTGACTCCAATAACATAAATATAATAATTACCCATGGAAAGAAAATGGGTTGCACAATATTGCCTTGTATCATAATCAAAAGAAAATTCATAATGAAGGCATTTAAGAAATAAACATAAAACATGTATTAACCCATAAAAGGAAGGGATAATTAACTTGGTATATAAGTGAGAGAAAATTATAAAAAATTTATAATAATTTCATAGTATTAAAGAGAGATATAAGGTGATTTAGAGAGAGAAAGTTCATAACCTGAATAAAAGGGTGGTTTAGAGAGACGCCTTACACCCATAAGCAAAACATTTACATATATAAAAATATCCATTCCATTTAAAATTTGATTTTAAAATACTTATAATAAATATAAATAGGGTTATTCATTAAATAAAACATGTAATATTATAAATATATCAAAGCATAAAATAATTTTTGTGGCAGTGGGAAATCCGTTGATGCCACACATGTTAAAATAAAACACCCCTTTTGTCTTTTATAAAGAAAGTAAAAGCATATCTTGTTCAGAAAAGGACTAAAATATTCATTTTAAAATGTGAGTAAAAATATCTTTAATAAATCATTGGATTGTATTAAAAGTATTGTTTAATTATTTTAGGAAAAATATGGATATTGAAGAAAAATAATTTTCGACTGCAAAGAGAAATAAAGATTGATTTTCTGAAAAAAAATTTCTTAATAAAATTAAGTACCTAAGAGATTAAATTGGTACCATTATATGAAAATTTCATGAATAAATATATAAGAATAAAATTAAATGGGTTTATTAGGAAATGATCAAATAATTTCCTTCAATGGAAATTCAAGCAAAAACAATCTAGATTAAGAGGAGATTGAAACATAATCCCTTACCGCTTTGGTTACTTTGGAATCATAAACAACATGAATTATATAAAAAAATTTCAACTGAAAATACCTTGAAGTGTGAAGGATTCATTATATAATATGTAAAGGGGAAGTATATACACTGTATAAAATAAATTAGGTTCATAAAAAACATATCTCTCAGGGAAGGGAGTTTTGAGATGAAACCCTTACCTCGAACCTGAATCATCATGTGGGTTCATTAACATCAAAAATAATAAAATAATATTAATTATTTAATTTATTAATAACCATTTTAAATTGAATTGTTTATTTTATTTTATTTTTTACCATGTAATATTAAATTACTTAACGAATTAATTTCACATATGATATTTTGATGATAAACATATCATATGTCCAAAATCAATTTGGTAGGTTGGATAAGGTTAAAGAGATTACTATTTAATCATATTAATAATGGTAATAATAAAATAATTATAATTGTTATACCTAAATTATAATTTTAAAACCAAATATGAAATATGTTTATTAATAATGAACCACGTTTCAATCATGGAGAGGTTAGGTCGTACGTACAAATGAGTAACATTTCATTTTCTCGATGATCAAGTTGGAAAGATGGTATGTATTATTTTATATTTCTATAATGATAATTATATCATAAATATTATATTATTTATTTAAATACACTTAAATATACCATCTTGGTGATCCAGTAATAAAAACGAATCACATCGCTTTATGAGGTGGTAGATTGCCATAAACACAAATGACGTTATCATTTTTAAATGGATGGTAAGATAAGAAATTATGTGATATATTAATTTTCAAGAATTATTAATATTTAAATAATATTATATATAAGTATAAAATTAATCCTTATTACCTTCCACGTTAAGCGTAAGTGAAAAATGAGTCATATCTCTTTCTGAGGTGGTAGTCCACTGTACACACAAGCGACATTATCATATTCTCTACGGAATGGAAACTATGAAGGTATATGTGATATTATAACTATATAAGTATAATGATATCATATATATCTTATATATAAATTAAACAATCTTTATATCTATCCCTAAGAAGAGGTGATGTGGTAGTCCGCTTTTCACATGATCAACAATTTCATTTCCTATTTGAGGAAGTAGGAGATGGATGCAGGTTATTAAATTAACATAAAAACATCTTATTATACATAATATAATGAGGTTATTATATCATCTTGTTTTAAAAGTATTTGAAGGCGGAAGAATAAGAAATAAAATAAAATTCTTGGTTAATAATGATAGCTCTTCTTTAGACAACTTCTTTAGATTTTCATCAATGGATTTCCTAGTTTGAAATGATATTAAAAAAGTCCTGTAAGATGTTGTGAGGTAATTAATAAAATTATTTTAGTAGTTATTGGATGAAAAAAGGCTTTGGGAGTGTGAATATGATTGGAGAGGAGATAGGGTGGCCTTTTATAAGTGGAGGAGAGGATACACTTGGAATTTCTGAAAACAAATAATTACTCCCATGTTTTTCACCTTCCAAAAGGATCCAAAATAGACCAATATAAAACCTTGGATAAGATAAGGTCTTAATACGGAGATAAAATATAAATTATTCAAGTTTTAGACCATTTAATCCATATCTTTTTAGTTTAACCCATGGTAAACCCATTTTAACCTTAAGCGCGATAATTATTTTTATTGATTTTATTATTAAAAATGGTAATAAATTAATTTGACCTTATTAGATAATATCAATCCTGATGACTAGAAATATGTAATATTTTTTATCAATTTCCACACAAATAAGTTGAAGAATTTACTTTAAAATAAAACCATTAGATGTGATAGTTTTCAAAATAAGTTTTCATAAGTATGAAATGTTTTTATATCAAAATTGAATATAAAATGGATTACAATGATATAGATTGGATTTATAATAATAAAATTGAAATAATTTAACTTTAAAAATATTTTAAAAAAATGAAACTTTGTAAAGTATTTAAGCGAAAGGGCAATTCTTAAGAAAACCTCTATTTTTCACTATTCATTGAAAAATTATTCTGTTTAGAAAATTCCAAAAAATTTAATCTAATATAATTTTCAAATAATGATTTAAAAAATGAAATTAATTTTTTTAAATTAATTTTTTAAAAGTGGTAATTTTTTAACATATTTGTGAAAAACAATATGAAACCATTTTTAAAAAAATATAGTTTTTATGCAGAAAAATGGATTTATTAATATCACATCACTAAAAAGTATTAGATGAATGATAAAAAATTAGATTTAATATATAATATATATAATTAAAATCATTAACCAATATAAATTAATTTAATTTATCAAGATAAAAACACCCTGCACTCCCAAATACAATTTTTTAGAAAAAATATTTCTTTTACATTTGAATGATTTTTATTTTCACTTATAATAAATTGTTAACTAATGAATTTATTTTATGATTTTTTGAAGCATATAAATTTGATAATATTGTTTTTTATTTTCTTAAAGGCTAGTTTGGAATGGTCAGATTTAAAAAGATAATATTTTTATAGAGTATCATGGTTTGTCTAAACTTAGTGTTGGGTGTATCGTAAGATATTAAAGAAATTAAATTATTTAAAGAGAAATATATTATAAAATATTGGGTTTTCACATTCTAACCCCTTAAATAAATTTCATCCTTTGAATTTGATATTATTCTCAGTAATCAAGGGTTTGAGACTTGAAAATTTATTTTTGTAAAACCCATATCATAAAAAGGTTTAACTAAACTTCCTCTTAAAATAAGTAAAGGGAAATAATAAAGTTAACCACCCCAAAACCATAAATCTGTGATGGTTTGAAAGACCATTGATTCATCCTATATGAAGGTAACATGATAAATGTTTTATTTCAAGATCCTTTTACTTGAGTTAATGAATTCCATTACCATTTAAACTAATAACATAAAGAAATATACTTACTTGACAAGTATAATTTCATCCCTTAATTAGTATCAACCACAACCTCATCTATTGATACACATGATGAGTTAGAATTTTTCATTCCTGAAGCACAAAAATTTAATTTTAACAGATTTTATAATCCAAAAAATGATAAAAATCCATTCCTCATATATTTAACTATTAACCAAAACCGAAATGGTTACCACAAGGTAAGATAACATCCAAAATGTATAAAAATTTATATTAATATCCAAATCAAATGTTCAAATTAAATAATAACATAAATAAATAACCCTACATCCCAAATAACCACAACATTAAAAAGTTTAGTTGTGTCTTTCTAAAGTAATTCTTTATATAAAATCTTATGTTAGACCTAAGTTATGTATATACGTCAACCCAAAGAAACATTTCAAAAAATATCATTAATGACTTAAAAATACTAAAAATTCAAAAGGATTTGATAGTAAAATATGTTTCCAAAAATAAACTTCATATTTATCCATTAAATATAAAAAAACAATTTCATACTAACCAATACATCACATAGTCTAGTGTTAGGCGATGCGCCCTTATCACCCTTTGGTTGTGGGTTCAAGTCCCGTGGCCTTACCAGATGCGAGGGGTTGTCACCCAGCTTATGGGTTAAACTTTTTAAAAAACCATGGAATACATTATGTTATAATCATATTCATAAATTGATTTCATCCTATTATATTTTCAAGAATATGGTGAAAAAAATTAAAATATAACATTAGTCATAAAATCAATTTTTTAACTTCTAAGGTTTTTATCTAGATCAATATTTTCCAGAAAATCAAATAATTTTAATTGACTATAATTACCTCAACATCAAGAATATCTCAAAGATTATATTTTACTCAATCATAGGTTTTTCCATAAAATATAACCTTACCATTAATTTAACTTTCTAGTTTATTAGTAACATTCAACATATTCTTGCAAATCCTTAAAGAAATATTACTACAGAACTATATTTATAAGTTTCATGATTCATATAACTTGAATATAATTGATAGAAATACTCCAAAAAACACAATTATCAAGTTCAAACACCTAAACACTTCAATAATTAAACTTCAATGATTAAAATAACATAGTCCCTTAGGAATTAATCCATGGATTTGGGCATTGAATCAAACAATTACCAAGTTCCCCATATTTATAATATTTATTCTTTTGTGGTGCCTTATGTTGAACTTTTTTTCCCAATGTTTTTAATCAGAATCTTGTTTTTTTATTTGGAAATTATCTGAATTTTCCCTCCTTTTCCACACATAAATAATCTTCCAGTTCATTTAAGGAATTTTCTATTGAAACTATTCCCATATTTTTGACATGTAGGAAATTGAAAATTCTTTTCTTTATCATATCTAACACCTGAAATTTCATGAGACACCATCCTTCTATTCTTTGGTGTTTTTGAAAATTCAAATACATTCTAGTTATTAAATGTAATTAGAGAAACCTCATTTGGAATGATCACATGATTTATATCTTTTATTTACATTAGATTAGGCATCTAGTTAGGGAAATTATTACATTTCCCCTCACATTATTTTTTGGAATGTTTTATCCTATTTTCATCCATTGAATAAAGATAATAAAAGAAACAAGATGAGAATGTGTTAATATACAAAATGGGAACTTAAAACATAGAAGGAATATATTATAAATGATAATTATATCCTAACCTATGAGTCTCTAAGCTTTAATATATATTATTCATGTTATTTTTTCCTATTAGGTTTTCTAACTTAACAATTCATTCAATTCCTTTATATTGGTTCACACAGAGTTTGAAAATTTCCAAAACATATCCCCTAGAAGTGTCAAACCAGGTTTATAGAAAGGCCCATTTTCATACACTAGGTAATGATCGAGTTAAGACTAATTTTAAAATTTTAGATTTATTACCCCTTGGTACAACTGTGTTAGATCTAAATCCCCTTGTAGTATCTATATAGGGATCTAATTTCTTAAAAAATAGTCACTCTATACTTTACCAAAAATTATAGGATATATTTTCTCTACTTATTATTATCCTTATAATTTTCCATAGGTTTATCACTAAATTATTATAGTTATAGTCCCAAAAAATAACTAAACCCATCCTCTAATAACAAATATAGTGACCTAAGACTTTTACACATATTTTTGCATGTTTTGTAACATAAAGTATTTTATACTAAAATAAGTTTCCCAAAATAAACATCATATTTAACCATTAAATATTTTAACTAAAACAAATTTCATAATAAACAATACATCATAGAGTCCAGTGCTAGGCACTGCACACTCGTTACACTTTGGTTGTGGGTTCAAGCCCCTAACTTGTTAGATACGATAGGTTGTCACACATATTATGGGTCAACCTTTTTCAAAAATAGTGGAATTACTTATGTGATAATCATATTCCTAAATTTCTTTGATCCTATAAAATTCTCAAGAATATTATGAACATCTTAAAAAATAACATTAGCCATCAAATCACTTTTTTTAACCTCCATGTTTTTCTATCCACCTCATTATTTTCTACAAAATCATATAATTTTAATTTACTATAATTACCTCAACCTCAGGAACATCTCAAAGATTATATTTTCCTCAATAACATGTTTTTCCATAAGATATAACCTTACCATTAATCCAACTTTCTATGTTGTTAGTAACATTCAATATATTATTCAAAATCCTTAATGAAATATTACTACAGAACTATCCTTTGAAGTTTCATGATTTATATAACCAGAATACCAATGATAAAAATACTCTAACAACATGATTATCAAGTTCCAACGCCTAAATAATTCAATAATTCAACTTCAATGATTTTAATAACATATTTTGTTAGGAATTAGTCCTTGGATCTAAGGATTGACTCAAACAATTACCAAGTTCCCCATATTTATAATATTTAAGTGTTAGTGGTTCTTTATGTTGACATTTATTTGCCTACATTAATTAATTAGACTCTTATTTTTTTCTTTGGAAATTATTTGAATTTTCCCTCTTTTTCACAAATAAAGAATATTCTAGTTCATTTAAGTCATTTCCAATGGTGCATATTCCCATATTTTTGACACGTAAGAAACTGAATCTCCTTTTTTTCATCTTTAACACTTGAACTTCCATGAGACACCATCCTTCAATTCTTTGGTGTGTTTGAAACTTTAACTACATTCTAGTTGTTAAACATAATTTGATAAATCTCACTTGGAATGATCAGATTATGTCTATATTTTATTCACATTAGATTAGGAATCTCATTAGGGAAATCAATAAAGTTCCCATCACATTGGTTATTGGCATGCTTTCTCCTATTTTCAACTGTTGACTAAAAGGAATAAAAAAACAAGATGATAATGAATTAACATACAAAAGGGAAACTTATAAAATTATAATGAATAAATTATAAATGGTAATTATATCATAACCTATGAGTATCTAGGCTTCAATATAGGTTATTAATGTTAATTTTTACTATTTTGTTTTCCAACCTAACTACTCATTTGTGTCCCTCATAATGGTTCATAAAGAGTTTTCAAATTTCCAAAACATATCCCCTGGAAGTTTCAAACTAGATGTATAGAAAGGACCATTTTCATGCACCAGGTAATGATCGTGTCAAGAATGTTTTTCAATTTTTAGATTTATTTCCCCTAGGTAAAACCATTATAGATCCAAATCCACTTGAAGTATCTAGATATGGATCTAATTTCTTATAAATCAGTCAATCTATACATAATAAAAAATTATAGGATATATTTTCTCAACATAGTGTTATCTTTATACTTTTCCATAGGTTTCTCACTAAAGTATTATATTTCTAATCCCCAAAAATTACTAAACATTTCCTCTAATAATAAATATAGTGACCCATGACTTATATATTGTCACGACCCGCCTCCTCGGGCCATGAACCTTATCATCTGACCCCATGGGTCTCCAGTAAAACCTTGGTTGCCTTCCTAGCACACCATAGGCTATTACTCACTAGGGTCCCTTATCATACTAATGAATGTCCCCACAGGCCAACACATGTTTTTTCAGCGTGTTTTGTCTTCACTCACATACACCCTGGGAAACTTCCCCGAAGGTTACCCATCCTGATTACTACTCCAGTCCAAGAATGCTTAACTGTGGAGTTTTAATCAGATAGGCTCCTGAAAAGAAAGGTGCACCTTTTTGGCATGGGTAGTAACATTTAGCCATTTAAGTATATATTTTCTAGGGGTGTTACATTATCCACACCTTTAAAGCACAAATCCCTCGTTGTGGACCCCAATCCTCAAACCCAGGTAGTGCCTAAGCACTTCCGGATGGGTATTGGATCTGATACCATTTTTTCACAACCTGACCCCCAGGGCCCGTGTTGTAACTACCCCAAGCCCACCTTCTATATGCCAGGGGCTGGCGACTAGCACCAAATGCATAGATCCCTATAACTGGGAAGACATTGCCTTTAAAAAAACGTAAAAATAGACAAACAGAGTACAAGTGGAAGCAAAAACAAAGTGAAAACTTTATAACAAAAGATGTGCTGGAAAGTAGAAGGGGCCGGAAATACAAGCCCAATAGTAAGGTACAAGGAAAGGGAAAAAAGGTACAACTAAAAAGACAAACATCTGGAAGGTGTCTAGAAGCTTCTGGATCATCCACCAGGGATCCTACATGAAGGGTAGGTATAGATAGCCTACTCCATGCTCCACATCTGTCCGTCTCCTCTGGGTATCGACTCATTGTGAGGTACACATCCAAATACTGTCCAGTCCTCATACACTCCACGTCGATCAGCGTTGTCAATCTTCTGCATCCAACACAATGAGGTACGGGTATAGCCCGTACATGGGTGAGTATAACGATACTCAGTAGGGACCCCGAGACCCTCAGTGTCTCACAAAATCCAAAAAGGATAAACCAAAAAGAATGAAATCAATAGATAACCATTACTTAGGTATATTCCCATAAATATAACTAACTTATCAAGTAACCCATCTCAATGATGAGGAAAACACAAAGGTAATTGACTCAGCTCAAACCAGGATTTTCATTATCGAAACCACGGCTGCTGGAGAACTCCTCCTCCTTCGGGTATAGTGGGATCGTCGCGACATCGAGGCGCTTCTTACTAACCTTGGACTGCTGAGGTACTCCTCTTGTCGAGTACCGCGAGTTTGCTGCCAACTACCAGGCGCTCCATCTGCTGTGGGTCTGCCGCCAAATACCGTGCACTCCCCCTAATAGCCTACAGAGGTACTCCTCCTGTCAAGTACTGTGGGTTTGCTACCAACCACTAGGCGCTCCATCTGCCATGGGTTTGCCGCCAAATACCAGGTGCTCCCCACTGGGCTAGTCGAATCACTCCAAGTCGAATCAGTCAAGCAGTCGTCAGGTCTATCAGCTACTAGGTATCCGCACTCTGACTACTCATCTCCGGGAGGATCTGCTCCATGAGCTACTCTTCGATACTCCAAGTGTCATGAAGTCTCACGTGGAAGTATCTCAAACTATTTCCACGTCATAGGGGTCTCAACGCAATAGACGACACATCAATCGGACTCTCATTCTGCGAGTTATTGGCATTTCCGTCCTAGGGAACCAGTTTTGTTTTAGGTTCAAACCAACCAGACTGTACTCCAACTGTGCCCAAAACTCAAGTGGTATATGCCAAAGGAACCGACTCACTCTAAGTTTTCCGTCACCACAGATGGTTTGTCGATCGAACGCCTGTATCCCATGTTGTGGGTGTAAAGGTGTTTTCGGGTCTGACGGGTCCTGGTCCGGTCCGACCCAGTCAGACTGACCCAACCTGACCCGGGTCTGGACTAGGGTCTGACTCGATCCGTGAGTCCAAACCGGTCCGAAGGTGCGACCTGGCCCGTGGGTGCAGCCCGTCCCGGTTGGCTGGCCGTGTGGCCTGGCACGGCTGGGCTGGCCATGGGGCTTGGCCGGCAGGCCGTGTGGCCCGTCTGGCAACGCGTGGGAAGGGGGGTTCCACGCCCCCTATTTCCTGTTTGTAACCGGCACTTCTGAATGAGAAACAGGGCGGCGCGACACCCCCTTCCCATGCATGGCCATCCAGGCCACGCGTCGAGACGACCAGCCGACCGGGCCACGCGACCAGCCGGCTGGGCCACACGACCATCCGGACAGGCCATACCGCCAGCCGGGCCAGGCCATATGGCCAGCCGGGCCGGGCCCAGCCACACGGTCAGCCGGGCCGGGCCACACGGCTAGCCAACCAGGCCGGGCCGCCTTCGGGCCGGGCCGCACCCACGGGCCAGGCTGTGCCTTCGGGTCGGCCCGCCCCTTCGAACTGGGTCGGACTCATGGACTGGGTCAGACCCTGGTCCAGACCCGAGCTTGGTTGGGTCGGTCCAACTGGGTTGGAACAGACCTAAACCCGTCAGACCCGAAAACACCTTTACGCCCATAACTTGGGATACGAGCATCCGATCGATGAACTGTATACAACGACGGAAATGTTAGAGTGAGATTGTTCCTTTGGCATATCCCACTTGAGTTTTGAACATAGTTATAGTATGGTCAGGTTGGTTTGAACCTAAAAACCATCCGGGCCCCTGGGATGGAAATGCCAATAACTCACAGACCGGGCATCCGATTGACGCGCCGTCTGTTGCGTTGAGACCCCTATGACATGACCGTCCTTTGAGATACTTCCACATGAGACTTCGTGAGACTTGGAGTATCGATTAGTAGCTTGTGGAGCAGATCCTCCCGGAGACAAGCATGCAGAGTGCGGAGACCTAGTAGATGACAGACCTGACGACTGCTTGACCGATTTGACTCAGAGTGATTTGACTAGCCCAGTGGGGAGCACCCAATATTTGGTGGTAGACCCATGGAAGACAGAGCGCCTGGTAGTTGGAAGCAGACCCATGGTACTTGATAGGAGGAGTACCTCTGTAGGATATTAGGGGGAGTACCTGGTATTTGGCGGCAAACCCACAGCGGATGGAGTGCCTGATAGTTGGTAGCAGACCCGCGGTACTTGACAGTAGGAGTACCTCAGCAGTCCAAGGTTAGTGAGAAGCACCTTGATGTCATGATAGGACCACTATACCCAACAGAGGAGGAGTTCTCCAACAGTCGTGGTTTCGATAATGAAAATCCTGGTTTGAGCTGAGTCAATGACCTTTGTGTTTTCCTCAGGATTGAGACGGGTTATTTGATAACTTAGGTATATGTATGGGCATATACCTAAGTAATGGTTATTTGTTGATTTCGTACTTTGTGGTTTATCCTTGTTGGATTTTTTGAGACCTTGAGGGTCTCGGGGTCCCTATTGATATCGTTATACTCACCCCTGCACGTGCTATGCCCACACCTCATTGTGCTGGATGTAGACGACGAATAGCGCTGAACGAGGCAGAGTGTATAAGGATTGGATGGTACCCAGAGGTGGACCTCATGATGAGTCGGTACCCAGATGAGATGAACAGACATGGAACACTGAGGAGGCTATCTGTACCTACCCTTCAGGTAGGATCCGTGGTGGACGATCCAAGAACTTCTAGACACCTTCCAACTATTTATCTGTTTAGTTGTACCTGTTTGTCCTTTCCTTGTACCTTATTATTGGGCTTGTATTTCCAGCCCCTTTTATTTTCCAACACATATTTTGTCATACAGTTTTAACTTAGTGTTTGCTTCCGATTGTACTCGGGTTGTGTGTGTTTATGTTTTTTTAAAGGCAATTCCTTCCCAGTTATAGGGATTTACGCCTTTAGTGCTAGTCGCCAGCCCCTAGCCTATAGAAGGTGGGCTTGGGGTATTTTTGACATTGGCCCCAGGGGACTGGTCATGACATATATATATATATATTCATGTTTTTTGACATAAAGGATTTGATACTAAAATATTCTTTCCAAAATAAAATTAATCTTTAACCATTAAATAGTTTAACAAGAAAAAATTTCATACTAACCAATACATCACATAGTCCACTGATAGACACTATAACCTTTTCACCCTTCGGTTGTGGGTTTAAGCCCCATGGCCTTGCTGGATGCAACGGGTTTTCACCTAGCTTATGGATTGAAAATTTTCAAATGCCATGGAATCACTTATGTGATAATCATATTTGTAAATTTATTTGATCCTATAACATTCTCAAGATTATGTTGAATATCTTAAAAAATAATATTTGTCATCAAATCACATTTTTTAACCTCTAAGGATTTCTATCCAACTCATTATTTTCCACAAAATCAAATAATTTTAATTGACTATAATTACATCAACATCATGAACAAATCAAATATTATATTTCATTCAATCACTTGTTTTTGCATAAAATATAACCTTAACATTAATTAAACTTTCTAGTTTGTTAGTGACATTCAACATATTCTTCAAAATCCATAATGAAATATTACTTTAGAACTATGATTTGAAGTTTGATGATTCATATAATATGAATACCATTGATAAAAATGCTCTAACAATAGGATTCATAAGTTCCAACACTTAAAAACTTCAATCATTCAACTTAAATGTTTATAATAACAGAAGACCTTAGGAATTAATCCTTGGATTATTGAATTGACTTAGAAAATAACCAAGTTCCGAATATTTATAATATTAATGTTTTAGTGGTTCCTTATATTGATCTTTAGTTTCCTACATTTTTTAATCAAAATATTCTTTTTTCTTTGGAAATTAGCTGTATTTTTCCCTCATTTTCCCCACATAAAGAATCTTCTAGTTCATTTAAGGAATTTTTCATGAGTCTTATTCCCATATTTTTGACTTGTAGGAAATTGATTCTTCTTTTCATTATCATATTTGACACTTGAAATTCCATGATACACCATCCTTATATTTTTTTATGTGTTTAAAAATTTAACTAAGTTATAGTTGTTAAATGTAATTCAAGAAATATCATTTGGAGTGATCACATGATGACAATATTTTATTCCCATCAGATTAGGCATATTTTTAGGGAAATCATTACATTTTCACTCACATTGGTTGTTGGTGTGCTTTCTCATATTTATATTCATTGACTAAAAAGAATAAAAGAAACAATATAATAAAGCATTAACATAAAAAGTGCTACTTATAAACTTAGAAGGAATAACTTATACATGGTAAATATATCCTAAACTACGAGTCTATAAGCTTAAATATATGTTATTCATGTTAATGTTTCCTATTAGGTTTTCTGACCTTACAATTCATTCGATTCCTTCATAATGGTTTGTTAAGAGTTTGAGAATTTCCAAATCATATCCCCCAGAAGTGTCAAACCAAGTGTATGGAACGGTGCATTTTCATGCACCAGGTAACGATCAAGTCAAGAGAAATTTTCAGTTTTTATATTTATTACCCCTAGGTGAAATTGTTCCGGAGACAAATTTATTTGTAGTATCTAAAGGGGATCTAATTTATTAGAAACCAGTTACTCTATACTTCACAAAAAATTCGAAGATATATTTTCTATACTTAGTAATATTATTATACTTTTCTATAGGGTTATCACTAAATTATTATAGTTCTAATTACTTAAAATAACTAAAACTTTCCTATAATAACAACTATAGTGACCTAAGACTTTTCTATATATTTTTTCATGTTTTTTAACATAAATATCCATTAATTAAAAATCATGGATAAAAAAGGAATAATGTCTTTGGGAAACTAGCTACATAATATATAAAAGAGAGACTAAATTAAAACTTCTTTATTTTATTCTCTATAATGAGATCCTAAATCGATTTTAGATCCCAAAGTTTCATGGTATAACATGGGGAATGAATAAAAGAAATTGGTGATCTAAAAATCCCAGTAAGGGAATAACATGATAAGGAAACATAATATGTGAATCAAATTATAACATAATATTACAAAATATAAGTCTCATGAGTAAATAACTTGGGATAATAATATAAAAAACATAAGATCATGGAATCATAGAAATTATGAAAGCAACATATAACATGAAATAAACATGAGTCAAGGATAACTACCAAGAAAATATCACATGGTAGGAAAAGTCCAATAATGAATTAGGTTTACCACCTAATCCCATACATGACACCTAATGTGAATTTTTTTTTACCTAATACAATGGATAATTATTTGGGCACAACCATATTAAAAGTTAATGATATTTTTGTATAAAAAATGGGTTGTATAATCTTTCCCTATATCATAATCAAAGGAAATCTCACAATGAATACATTTGAGAAATTTACACCAGACATGTATTAACCCATCAAAGGAAGGGATAATGAGATAGTTATATATATAAGATACATATATACATAATTTAAAATAATTTAATAACATTAAATAGATAGATAATGTGAGTTATATAGATAAAGCTCATAACTTAAAGGAAAGAGTGGTTTAGAGAGACCCTTAAACCCATCAGCAAAACATTTTCAGACATCTAAATATATGTTCCATTTAAAAATAATTTTTACAATACCTATAACAAATGGAAATATTATTTTTATTTTAATAAAAAATGTAATATTACAAATAAATACAAATATAAAATAATTTTTGTGACAACAAGAAATCCATTGACACCGTATACGTTAAAATAAAGCATTCCTTTTTTCTCCTATAAAGAAAGTCAAAACGTATATTATTCAGAAGATGAGAAAAAGATTTCATTTAAAACATGTGTAAAATTCTATATAATAAATCATTGTATAATATTAAAAATATTTTTTAAATTTTTTTAAAGAAAATAAGGATATGGAAGAAAAAGTATTTTGGACCGAAAAGAGAAATAAAGTTCTAATTTCTAAAAAACATTTTCTCAATCCATTTAAGTACCAAAGAGAGGAAAATGGTACTATTAATTGAAAACGCCATGAATAAATTGAGGATAATAAAATTAAAGGATCTTATTATATAATGATCAAATAATTTCTTTCAATATAAATTCGAGCATAAATAATTCTGATTAATATAAAATTTAAGCATAAACCCTTACTAGTTTGGTAACTTTTGAATCATAAACCCCATGACTGATATAAATGAATTGAAACTTAAGATACCATGAATTATTAAGGATTAATGATATAATATAGAAATGTGTAGTATGTAAAACATATAAAATAAATTAGTTACATAAAAGAACATATGTGTCAAAGAAGGAAGTTTTGAGACAAAACCCTTACCTAAAACCCAAATCATCACATGCATTCAATATTTTCATGAATAATAAAATTATATCAATTATTTAATTTCTTAAGATCATTTTCCATGTTTATTTATCATTTGATTTTATTTTTTTGATGTCATATTCAAGTACTTAACAAATTAATTTCACGTTAGACATTTTTATGATAAACAAATCATATGCTAAAAATCACTTTAGTAGCAAAATACCCAAAATAGTGCAACATAACTGAGAGGAGAGGGGTGAATCAGTGATCCCCTTTTTATTTTTTTCTTTTTATGAATTTCCTTATTTTTCAATTCACCCTATATGACTAGTTAAGGCCTTGATCCACTTTTCAAATGATGTTGTAAAAAAAAATCAAAGAAAACATGGGTTTATAAGGTTCGTTAGAAAGAAATAATCCTTACCATGTTGGTTATTCTCACCAACACAAATTCTTCTCTTTATCAGAAGATTATTACAAACAGTAATTGAAAAAACCCCCCAATTTCAATTTGGATAAACCCCCCAACTTCACTACACCTTCTTCTTCTTCCAAAAACTGGTTATGCCCCCTAGTTTTACCTTCTTCCTTCGAATGGATTGATAATATTCCTTATATTCAAGTAGCTTCAACAAACTCTGACTGAATCTGTCAGTCTTGCTCAAATATTATGATCACTAGTAATTATCAGTTGCCTCAATTCAATAAATTCTCAAGTTAAAAATTCTTCCTTCTAATAGAAGTATTGGCCCCACTTTTACATGTGCAAGTGGTGCACACACTTTCTTCAAAATAATGATTATACAAGAAAGGTATTACATAATTTGTCTACTTTTGTTTCTTTATGCTCAAATCACTTTGCACACATAATTCTTTGTCTACATGTTCATGGGTATACACAAATTCATATATGATCTTGGTTATGTATTATGCAACTCAAATACATAATGATTGGCTACCTTAATTCTTTAGATATTCACAGTTTATTAAGGATTCTCAATGTCCACTTCTCCACAAACCAAACCCATAGGTGTTCCTATATTGCCACTCAAGCACACAAAGGCAAACCCGATTGGATATTTTCTTTGGGTATGTTGGTTTTGCTTATCAAGAGACAATATATATATACACATGTATTTGAGTATCCTCAAAACACACTAACCAAGGAGGCTTCGTGGTTTTGGATGCGTCACACAAATAAAAGAGGTTCAAAGAATTGCCCTTGTATAGATTCATGATCTAGTTCTTCATAAAGAAACTAAAGAGTGTGAAACACTTGTTGAGTTATCATGGATGGATTCTCATTCGTGTAGGGTTACCATATGAAGTTTATCTTTCTACGCACAAACATAAGTTGCACGTAAGACTCCTCCCCGTAGGGTGCAATACACTACTCTACAGGATGTGCCTTTCTCTCAATTCTTCCAATAACAAAATGCATTGAGGAGCTCCTTCTTTTATAAGCGATGATGGAAACTACTCCGAATTTAAATACCTTGCGAGATTCCATAGGTTTTAAAGATTTGAATAGATGATATCATCATATTTTAATATTTCTAATGGGGGATAAGATTTCCAAAATCTCTTGGTTTGTTTCTCTTCAACACGAGCTTCTTGATTTCTTGGTGTAATTCTCCCATGCTTGGGAAGAGGGTATCATGAAACTCATTTTCTCAAATACCCAAAATGATGTGGACTTTAGAAACTTTGTTTTCCTTGGACTACACATATTCTTCATTTTAATTTCATTCATGCAAATTTAATTGCATGAATGGTATCGCGACGTCTTGACGATATCCACGGGCTTGACTGAAGGTTCTTTGGTGATCGGAGTGATGGAAATGGTTTTCGGCTTCATCACTGGTTCATGGGTGGTGTGGGTGTTTCCCTCAGAATTCAGGGATGACCTCCTTGATGGGAGATTCAAACGTTCTGATCAGATTCTAACGGGTTTGTTCGTAGAACCAGAAACATCCAATGCTTCCACATCCATTTTGACCTACTTTCCAAAGTTAAGCGCTCATTAGTTTGTGGACTGAAGAGGCTTAGGAATTTGCATTGGTCGAGAGGATGGGAGGTCGGACTCATCACACCTTTTTGAGGGGAATTATTGTCTATTCCAGGACTCTCTTTATAGATTTAAGTTATGTTCGTGAATCCTTATTACATTACCAAGTATAAAATGAGCTTTCCTTTAGATCTAAAAATCAATGATAAAATATGTAGGAAATTTAGAGAATCTTTTATGTGTATTAGAGGTTCTTCATTAATAGAGAATCATCTATATTTATTAGAGATTCTTGGTCAATGGTATCCTTCGGCACATTTATATAGAAGTCTCTTGGTCATTTATGATGACCATGATGGTTTTGAAGCCACTCAGTGGGGCACTTGAAGTTTATTGTCATTCATAAGGACATGGATTATTTGAGAGTTGGGATCGAATCTGCAGATGGGATACCTACGTATCCTTTTGTTTGGGAAAAGGAATCACAACCCATGTAGTTCGAGTAAGGGAGTATGATGTTTTATGATTGATGGCTCAAAGAAGGATGTCATAATTACTTTAACCCTCTAAGCTCACGTGAGTCATGCTCGGTGTGAGAAAGAAGAGGTATAGACAATTGGTCCATGAAAGATGCAATCATAAGAAATGATATGGGGCTTATGTATGTATGACTGCCCAGATAAATGAAGATTAGGATTTACTTCAGGGAGGAAATCCAGAAATAGGGTCCATAAAGGTATATGTGATTTATGGAGATTTGAATACTCTAACGTGGGGATTTCTCCTGAAAAGGATGCCCAGATTAGGGGACTTGAAAAATTAAGGGACTGGGACTTATTCCTTAAAAGGAGACCCAGGTTAGCAGACTTGGGGCTTATTCCTGAAAAGGAAGCCCAGATTTCGATTCTCTCATCTTAAAGGATGAGGTTGAATGAATGAAATCTCAATCTTTAGTGACATAAAGATGTGTAAATCATTATGTTTTTGAGAGATATTACACAGAATTCCTTTTAGATATGGAATTAAAATCAAGAAATCATGCCATAAATGGCTTTTAAGAGTGTCTTGAAGACTAAATCTTGAATAGGAGATGTGGAATGGCTTAAGAGGGGTAAAATGGGCAAGAAGGGCACCCAAAAAGGAAGGGGCGCGCAAGTCCTGGCAGGCGCGCAGGTACTGCGTGGGCACGCAAGTATTGGTCGGCGCGCAGGTATACCTACACGACAAGTTTGGTACTTGTGTGGTAATCAACCAGCAGGGTAATACTTGAGAGACTCTTGATTAAGGCCTTTAGAATCCTCTTGAGGTTCTTCCAAAAAAAGGGGCGCGCAAGTTCTATCGAAGGAGTAAGGCGGCATGCAAGTGAGGCCATTTCCCTTAATGGTTGGCCACTCAGGCACGCAAGTGTTGATGAGTTTCAATACTTAGGCCTTTCTCCCCCTCTTTAGATCTTCCATTCTAGGGAAGAAATTACCTTATGAGTGTTCCAGAAGCTTTGAGAAGAGACTTGGGCGCCAGGAGATTAAATCTGAGTTTCTGGAAAAAATTCCTCCCAAATGGGGGGCCCACAGGGTCTATTTATAGGCAGGAGAAGACCCCAAGCGGTTATCACTTAGGTCGCGCAAGTCACTTGTGTGAACATTTGTGCAACGTGCAAGTGTACTTGCGTGACAATGAAGAAACTTGCGCGGTACATATGATTTTGAAGCCTTGTTCATGCCTTTGTCGATTTTGGATGTTTTCTTCAAAGGTTGAATCACTTTGACCTCAAATATTCCCCTTTTCCAATATTTAGATTCTGTGATGAAAGGAGCGTCAACAAAAGTCCGCCCTCAGAGTTGGATCCAGAGAGAAATGAGGATGTGACTCTGAGGAGATAGAAGACATCCAACGGAAAGGTGGCGTGCAAGTCTGTCAGGGTGCAGAGGGCGGCGCGCAAGTGCGCGTCGCACAGGGCTTGGCATGCAGGGCTACGACGCGCAGGTTTCTGGAAGCGTCTATAAATAAAGGGCCTCACCTCCGTACAAAGCATCCAGATTTCTGGACTTCAAACCTCTCGAGCTCTCACCGCACAGGTCACCTTAACCGCGCAGGTTGCTCTTTTTCCTGGTGTTTCCTTGATGGCGTGCTGCTGTCAAGGTATCTGGATTTGCGTGGTTTAGACTTGCGCATCAAAAACTAGCGTGCCACACGAACACTTGCGCGCCAAGTTTTAGACTTGCGCGCCTTAATGCCTTATCCATTTTTCTTAATTCCTTCACAAATTTTATGAAAAATCAATCCATTTAAGAAATTAATTTATTCAACTCTTGTGCAGAATCAACGACTCTTAGACCTGGAATAGCTGATAGCAAGAAGATCGATGACATGATGAACATTGTTGGACATGATTATTATGATATCTGTGACAACACTTTCCCAGATTTGGCTAAGTACTTGATGAAATATCATCTTAATTTCCCACAGGGAATCTACCTGTCCTTGTATGGGCATGGTCATCTGCAAGGAGTCAATGTTCCAAATGCAAATAACTATACACCTGAAATGCAGCTGCACTGCTACTCCTCTATTTCGGTTATGCTGTGCATTAAGAGCAACAACAATGGTGTGAACTTTCAAGTTCTCTTTCCATGCCATTTCCTTGCAGATATGAAAATGGCAAACCCATGGGCTGAAATGTTTTCCGCTATCAGTTGGTGGAGAAAAGACAAACATGGAATTAAAGAAATATCTGAAAAGAGTACTCTCTCCAAATGGATCTTTACATCCAATGATCCATTATCAAATCCATGTATCCATCTCCCAAGTCTCTTGGACAGAAAAAGAGTCACTGATTGATCAGTAGAAAAGTTTCTCAAACCGCACACAAGAACATTCTCTTACAATTGTTCCAAGAAGAGATGGTATCACTGCATCTCTTATTGTATCCAGTTGAATGAATGAATTCCAGGTGGTTGCTGATGAAGCTCGGGATGCCGTAAATCAAATGAAGAGTTATGTTGAAAGCCTTTTGTAATTCCTGAAAAAAAAGGAAGAGACTCCAGTCTGTGGATGTCCTTCTATCTCCTGTGTATCAATGAAAAACACTTTCATCTTCAATCATTTGTACCTGGATTCTCTTGCTACCTGATTTAAATTTACTCAAGCTAATGGGCCTAGTAAGCATAGTTTGATTTTTACTAGGATTATTACTAATAACCCTACAAACTTTGAATCTTTTAATTGCTCAGTATTACCTAAATCATACAAAATGTATGTTTAGTGAGCTGGAACTTGACTTTTATTCAAAGTTCCTTTGTCTTTTGTGGGCAGTTTAAAGTCATGCATGCTGGACATAAAGGGGATAATGTTTAAGGTCGAAATAGCTTTGACCAAAATGGATTAAAATTGATTCAATTCCATGACAATTTATCTGAAAACATATTACCATACTCAAGTATGAGAGAAAATATGTAAACTATGGCTTAAGAATATTTGAATCTGAGGATTGATATGAAAAAGAGCTAAAAGGCATTGGAAGAAGTAGTTTCCAAGAATGAAGTTACTATTATTTAACAAACCCGTTAGGGGGTTGAATTATGCAGGGACACCTAAGGGCATTTGCTGCATAGTCAAATAAATAGTATCTTTCGACTGAAAAGTCTGTTATGTGGACTGTTTATGCAAGGCCACCTATGGGAATGTGATGCATAGTCAGGCAAAAGAACTCTCAGAAATTTACTTTCCTAGTGCTAAAAGCCAGTGAATGTTTATGAAGATTCAAATTTTCCAAAGTATAGAGTTTGTTGTATGGAAAGAGGTACTTGAATATGGAGAAGATATTTTCGAACAAGACTATCAAAGAATTGAATAGATATCACTCCTATGAAGGTCTGACCCAAACGTAGGGAAGGAGAATATGGAGAATATAAACCATCGACTTGAATACTTTTAAATCATGAAAAAGGACATGGGACAAAATATGTTAAGGATGGATATTTTTTCGGATCCCTACATACCGTCATTTAATACAAATAAGGACAAAAGAGGCATTCTTCCCAAGAATGAAGTTACCATTATCTGACAAACCCGTTAGGGGGTTGAATTATGTAGGGCCACCTAAGGGTATTAGAGGCATAGTAAAATAATAGTATCTTTTGGCTGACAAGTCTGTTATATAGACTGTTTATGCAAGGCCGCCTATGGGCACGTGCTGCATAGTCAGGAAAAATAATTTTCATGAGTTTGAAATTTTTGTGACTAAAAGTCATGAAAAGGGTTATGAAGATCTGAAAAATATTTAAGATTAGGACTCTGACACATAAATATGGGTATTGTCCAATGTATACAGAGATACACAGATCAATGATAACCATAATAATGTTGTGGCTAGGTCCTGAATTGAAATGTTGGACTTCACTACGTATCCCATAGAGATAGGAATTAATCCATACATAGTTCTTGAAATACAGTTTAACATCGTTCAGGATGAAAGTATGAGAGATCTTATTTTAGGTTCATAGAGCTCGAACCATGATAATGAATACACAATGTGTGTTTTAATGTGGACTTTTCAGCCAAGGGACTGAAAGTGAAATTTGGGGTTAGGCCCAAAAGACTTGGGGATGGATTTTAGGGATACTCGAACGTTCCTACGTATCCCATAAGGAAGGGAATCAAGCCCACGTAGTTCTAGAAATACCCTCTGTACAAATTTGGTTTGTACATGTGAAGGGTGAAAGGGGACTTTAGTACAATGATGGTTTAACCCAAGATATAAGGTTTAGGCATTGCCATGTATGCATGTAGTTTTTTTTGAAATGAAACATGATTGAAAAATCAATGTAAATAATGGTTCCCTCTCAAGTGAGGATATCAAATAATATTGTAGTTTATTGTCATACCGGACAAAAGTGTTGTATAGTTTAACGTCGTATAACAAGGACGAAAGTGAACCAATGTAAAGATATTGATTTTAAGGGAGGGTTCACGAATCAACATCGTATGAGATGAAGGTGAACCGATGTGAAGAGATTGATTTTGGGCTTTCACCTTGGGAAGTTACCTACGTACCCAGCCTGGAAGGCAAGGATCAAATTCCGCGTAGTTCAATTAAAGAATGAATTAATGATCAAGTTGTTTTTGAGGACAACGAACTAAAAAATGATGTTGTTGGGACATAAACATGATTAGCAGCCCAAAGAGAGTGTTATGGTTGAGGTTTTCTCTAAGATCACGTGAGTCATACTCAGTGTGAGAAACAATAGGTAACAACAACCTTAACGATGCATAGTTTAATGTCATGTAGGACATATGAAGGGACTATGTAGTTTAGAGTCTTGCAGTTAGGACTATTGGTGCTGCACAGTTTAGTGTCATGTAGAAGGGACAAAGTACAGTTTAATGTCATGTAGGACGTAAGGGGGACTGTGCAGTTTAATGTAATGCAGTGAGGAAAAAAGAATACACCATTTAACGTCATGTTGGAAGCATTGGGGATTTTTTCCATAGTTTAGCATTATGTTGGACAAAAGTGTGAATAGTTTAAGGTCATATACATGGACCATGGATGGTGTAGTTTAATGTCATGCTGGACATAAGTATAGTTTAAGGTCATATAGGACCTTTGATGATTATGTAGTTTAATGTCTTTCTGGATGTAAGGGACTTGTAAATTGTTTAGAGTCTTATGCATGGACCATTTCTGTATAGTTTAACGTCGTATAACTAGGACATGGAGGGGACACAGTTTAACGTCTTGTTGGACATATTATGAACTTTTCACAGTTTAACATCATGTTGGACGAAAAAGGATTGCAAACAGTTTAAGGTCATGTGAATGGAACATGGTGCAGTTTAAGGTCATACGAGACCATTTAGGGAACTTTTTCACAGTTTAACGTCATGTGGTACGAGAGTACAAATAGTTTAAGGTCATATGTATGGACCATTGATGATGCAGTTTAAGGTCATACAAGACCTTGTTATAGTTTAAGGTCATATAGGACCAAGGTACTTATTTTTTGTTTATAGAAAATACTTCCTAAAAAATATCTCATTAGTTGGAGTAGTAATGAGTTCTCCATCCATTGAGATTAAAGAATAAGCTCCATTAGAGTAGACCTTATGTATTGAGTAAGGTCCTTCCCATTTTGGCTCAAGATTGGGAGGTTTCTTTCCTAGTATCATTGGAGTTCTGAGAACTAATACCAATTCTCCTTGAGTGAATGAACGAAGATGAACTTTTTTTGTTAAAAGCTCGTGATATTCGATTCTGATAGACTTCTAAGTGGTGCAAAGTGCACAATCTTTTCTCATCTAACCATTCCAATTCATTCAATCGCTTTTGAGATTTCTCATCCATAGATGACTGATCGAAAATGGCTACTCTGAGCAAGGGTAATTGAACTTCAATTGGAAAGACTGCTTCCGTTCCATATACCAATGAATATGGAGTTGATCGCGTTGCAGTGCGGGTGGTAGTCCGATAAGCCCATAAAGCATGAAAGAGTTTATCAGGCCATGACTTCTTATCTTTATCCACCATCTTTTGCAGTATATTTGAAAGAGTCTTGTTGAAGGCTTCTATTTGGCCATTGGCCGCTACATGATACCGAGATGAATGGTTGGATTTTATGTTGTATTCTTGATACAATTTCTTCACCTCAGATGAATAGAAGTTGGTGCCATTGTCCGTCAATATGGTATGAGGGACACCAAATCTAGTAATGATGTTAGACTTGATGAAGCTAACAATGCACTTAGAACTGACTTCCTTGAGAGGTATTGCCTCTGACCATTTGGAAAAGAAATCAGTAGCAGTAAGAATATACTTAAATTTCTTGACCGTAGCCGAAGGGTAAGGTCCCACCACATCCATTCCCCATGTGGAAAATGGTAACAAGTATTTAGCTGTATGAAGAAACTCTGGAGGTTGATGAATGAAGTTGGAATGTACTTGGCATGAATGACACTTCTTTGTGAAACCAACACAATCTTTTATCATTGAAGGCCAAACGTATCCAAGCCTTCAAATTTGATTAGACAATCTATGTCCAGACTGGTGGGCACCACAGACTCCTGTATGCACTTCTTTCATGACAGCCATTGTCTCTTCACTATCAATGCATCTGAAGAGAACTCCTTCAAAACCACATTTGTATATTATTTTCTTTAGGTGGTCTGGGCTATCATAAAGAGTAAAATTGACCACACGTCACCAGATTTGTTCTTTTTTGGATCTATCAGGTGGAAGTGTTCCATTTTGAATGTATTCCCTTATAGGTGAAATCCATCCTGTAGTATGACCATACAGTTCAGGAATGAGACTAATTTCATTAATTTCCTCTGTTCTGATTCGAACATAAGGTGAAATTGCACGACGGTGGGCAATACTGATGATTGTCTCATCCTGATTTGGATCTGCTAGAGCTGTGGCTATATTAGCAAACGCATCAGCTTGAGCATTTTGTGATCTTGGGACATAAGAAAATGTCGGTTCTGAAGGGAATTCCACCATTAAATCTCTAATGTAATCATACAAAGGGATTAGTTCTTCTTTTTCTAATGGCATAATCCCCATTGAATTTTTTGATTACCAGGTCCGAATCACCTTTCACCTTTAAGTGATTCACTTGTGCTTGAAGCGCTAACTCCAAGCCTGTGATAAGAGCTTGGTATTCGGCTTCATTATTGGTACCACCTTCCCACAATAATAAGGAATAAGGTAACACTGCCTTTTCTGGAGAAATGAGCACAATTCCTAAGCCAACTATGTTGAATTTAGGATTTTCCATTTTCTTCCCTGTTGGACTTCTGGAAGCACCATCAAAATACATTTCCCATGCTTGAGGACTTTCTTGAATAGAGAATAATTCCTCATCAGGGAGTTCAATATCTGAAGCCGTGTCTTCCACTGAAGGGTGTTTAGCCTAAAAATCAGCCAGATCTTGGCCCTTTATCGCCTTTTGAGACACATACTGGATGTCGAATTGCTGAAAAATAACTACCCACCTTGCTAGATGTCCTGTAAGCATTGGACGACTAAGGAAGAATTTGAGCGGGTTATTGCGAGATACCAATTGGACCTCGTGATGTGTCAAGTAGTGTCTCAGCTTCTGAACTGCAAAGATTAATGCCAGGTAGCACTTATCAATACTTGAATACTGGGTTTCTGCTTCAAGCATAGATCGACTGAGATCGTAGAGGCTATTTTCATTCCTAGCATCATTCTTTTGAGAAAGAAAGGCACCCAATGATCGCTCTAGAGCTGTCACGTAGAGAATAAGTGGTCTTCCTTCAACAGGTGGCATGAGTACCGGTGGACTCAAGAGGTATTTCTTGAGAATATAGAATGCTTCTTGAAATTCTTCAGTCCACTGGTAAGTGACTCCCTTTTTCATCAATTTGGTAAAGGGTAAACTTTTGCCTACCAAATTGGCGATGAAACGCCGAATATAGGCTAAGTGTCCTTGAAGTCCTCTTAATTATTTCAAATTCTGAGGAGGTGACATACCAAGGATTTACTTGGTCTTCTCAGGATCAACTTCAATACCACGATGGTGTACAACAAAGCTGAGAAATTTTCATGAGGTTACCATAAAAGCACATTTTAAGGGGTTCATCTTCAAATTATGTTGTCGAAGCTTATGGAATATGACTTCCAAATCAGCTAAGTGATTAGAACATTGTTTGGATTTAACCACCAAATCGTCTACATATCATTCAACAAACTTCCCTAAGAAGGGTTTGAATATACGATGCATGGCGCGTTGATATGTTGCACTTGCATTCTTTAAGCCAAAGGGAATCACCCGGTAACAAAACACACCCTGAGGGGCTCTGAAGGCTATTGATTCCTCATCTTCTGGGGCCATTCGGATCTAATTATATCCAGAATATCCATCCATGAAGGAAAGTGCTTCATATCCAGCTGTTGCATCAATTAAGAGTTCTGTAATCGGAACTGGGAAATCATCTCTAGGACAATGCCAATTAAGATCTTTGAAATTGATGCAAACCCTAATTTGTCCGTTCTTCTTCTTTATAGGGACAATATTATCCAACCACTTGGGATAATGAACTTCTCTGACGAAGTTAGCTTTGATCATCTTATCCACTTCACCTTCAATTTTAGAAGCATAAGTTGGGTGTGTTCTTCTCGCGGCTTTCTTAAATCCTTGATGTTCTTATCTCTTGCTCTTCAAGGGTCATGTCCGCACTGATTGAAGTGGGGCATGGATCTTTCTCTATAACCAGATTTATTTCTCTGAGTTCATCCATAGTGGTAGAGATACCCTCTTCAAATGTTGGAGGAGCATCTCTGAGATCTTCCCCTTCTTCTTCATCATGTGTTATTTCTTCCGTTTCTACTTGCATAGTAGATGACAAAGCAGAATTTTCATGATCAGAAGAGATGTCAAAATTTTCACATTTTGAAGAGGAAGCTTCCAATTCTGACCCTATTGATAATGAAGAGTTTTCTTTGGGTAATAAAGAGGAGATGATGGATTGAGAATCGACATCATTGTTCTTCTCCAATGTTTCTATAACTTCTTCTAGCCTAATTGGAGAAGTATAGACCTGTTGGATTTCAGCAGATGAAATGAAGACGTCACCATTTGTGCTTTCATCACTTCTTGGTGGGTTACCAATTTCTCCCATGTTGTCTGGCTCGATTGCCGTAATTGACATTATGGATCTTTCCATAAGAGTATTTTGATTTGGGTCTATCTTGTCAATTTGACTGATAGGCAACACATAATCTGTACTCACATGTGTAAATGGATTTACTGGAATCTTCTCCAAACCATAAGGAGCATTAATTTTGGTAATTTCCTTTGTTGTGGATTTCTCCCTTCCCTTCAAGTGATAAAATTCCGCCACAATGTATTGAGACTCACATGTCTTGAACGAGGCCTTATAACCATACAATGTCCCAACTTGTCCATAAAAACAGTATTTGATACATTGATGGTATGATGAAGGGATGGCCGCATGTTGATGTAGCCAGGGCCTTCCAATCAAGACATTGAAAGCCGAGTCTTGATCAACAATCATGAAATCTGAATTGGATACAAGATCTCCAAATTGAGTTCTGTGTGTAACTTCGCCCAGTAGTTCTTGTTCATTTTTATCATATCCTTGTAACATCATGGTAGAAGGAGATAAATCATATTCCGTGAGGCCCAATCGACGAAGTGTACGAATGGGCATGAGGTTGACTCCTGAACCATTGTCAATGAAAGCCCTTCGGACGTCTACACCATTGACCTTGTTAGATAAGTACAAAGGTCTGATATGCCCATGCACAACATCATCTTCATCTTTATCAGTAAAAGATATTATTTCATGGCATTCTGCAGGATTATTATCTATGTGATAGACTTCAGCTGCAACAATTTCAGTTTCAAACTCCTGGGGACTTGACAAAGCCTCGATGAGTGCTTCTCGAAGATCTTTTGACAAATTAAAAGCATCTAGAATTGATAACTTGGCTGGTACTTGGGCCAAGTATTTCAATATATCATACTTTTGATCTAGAGGTCTGCGTTTCCCAACAAGAATATGTAGTTTAGCAGGTACCTTGGAAGCAGATGCTTTGGAAGTTGATGCATCTTGTATTGGGATAGGAGTTGGCAACATCCTTGTTTTTGGAAGATTAGACCGATTAGATCCATTTAATTACTGAGAAGAAGAAGATGTAACCTTCAATCGGTCTTCCAAAATAACTGTGCCAGGACTGAATTGGCTATTGGCAAAAGAACATGCTTGTTCTTGCTGAGCTCGCTGAAGGGATCTACCATGAGTTTCTGGTGCATACACAGTTCTAGCAGGGGTAGAATTGGAGTAGTGGCTTCTGAAAGATCCACGTCTTCCCCTGTGTCATGAACCTCTGGAACTTCCTCTGATTCCCTTGTTTGATACAGAGAATTCAGGCTCATCAAAATTGAAACTGCGACTGGCATATGGATCTGTTAATTGAATCATATTAACAGAACCGAAGATTAACTCTTCGTCTAATAAAGACTCTGCCTGATTAGCCTGTTTAGGCTGTGCCGTTTGTTGGGGTGGTTCCCGTGGATTTGAAGTAGATGGCATGAAGTCTGCCAGAGTCAAAGACAACTTAGGCTTTGACACATATTCATCTTCTTCTGATTCTTTTTCTTTCTTCTTTGAATTATGCCGTTTCTTTTAGGATTTTCCCTCTGATGAAGAGGGGTTTTCCGCAACATTCATGGCAGAATACACAATTGGTTTCTTTAATTGTGTTTTCAAAATAGCATGAGTTTGATTGATTGTCTTTATGACCATCCAATCATCATACTTCTGTGCATTTTTTCTTTTGACTTCCTACCATTCGCCTTCCTCCTCTAGAACTGTAGCAGTAACACATGCTACCTGAGCTGAAGAACCTTTCAATTTGACTTGTCCCTAGTCAACCATATTTTGCAGGAGGTCTTTGAAGACAAAACACTCCTAGATGGGATGCCCCAACATTTGATGAAAGGGACAATAATTGGTATGGTCTTCATCTCCTTCCTTGTTTGGCCTCTTGGGCACTGGTAGTTGAACCAAATTGTTTTCCAGAGCCGAAATGAAATAACCAGGAACTTGTTCATTTCAGAAAGAGTATGTTTTACTCTTCAAATCATCAAATTGTTTTCGTCTTTGATCTCTTTGATCAATTGGATGAAACGACCTTTGTTTTTGGCACTCAGGAGGTGGAGCCATTCGATAAGATGAAGGTTTTGAAGTAGAAATAGGTACAGGCGCTTGTTTAAGCATAACTGTAGCAGTTTCTGCTTTACCTATTCTTCTTCTTGGAGCTGATGGAATTACACGAGATTTAGCCTTAGTTTGTATAAGGGAATCTTCAATCTGCTGAGTGATTGAAGTAAGCTCTCAAAACCCTCTTGTGTATTTCACAGGAATCAACGGCGTGCGTAATTCATCACACAGATTTGCCACATAGATTGGCAACAGTTCTTCTTGAGGGAGTGCTAAACTCAGGGAATATGTTAATCCCTTCCAGCGAGCAATGAAATCAGAGACTCTTTCATTCTCGCTTTGCTTACAGTATGTAAGATAAAAAACTGTCGTCTTTGGAAAAGTTGAGTTGAACTGAAGGAGGAATTTTTGGCGAAGATCCTCCCATCCGGTGATTGACCGAGATTGCAAGCTTGTATACCAGAAAAAAGCTGTTCCTTACAAGGTTCGCACGAAGAATCTGAGTTTCACTGCTTCTTGTTGCTCCAGAGTTCCCATCATAGGATCGCAACAAAACACGTAATGTGTCAAATGCTATTCAGGGTCACCTGATCCATTGAAAGTAGGGAATACAGGGTTTCCAAAACTGGATGGAGGAGAAACTGAATCTACCCATTCAGGGTAAACTTTCTTTTTTGGTTGAAATTGCGCACGTTTCCCTTCCATAGTTTCTAACCAAGCTTTTAATGACTCAATAGTAGTTATTAAATTTTGAGAAACATCTGGTTGAACTTGGTCTTGGGTAGGTGCAATGACTGGAGCTTGGACAAATTTGGCGATTGCTGCTGCAACTGATGGTAGCACTGCCAACTGTTGTTGCACTTGACCCGTAGGATTAAACCTGTGAGGGTGTACTGATAGAGGAGGATATTCTTGATCCATTTCAGTGGCTGCAATAGATTCTTTTGGCTGACTGACTCCAACATGCTTAATAAGAAGACTAATCTGAAGTAGTTCTGCATTCAACCTTCTTAATTCCTTCATTTCTTCCTCCTGTTGTGCAAACCTTTGCTCTAGTGAGAGCTATTGACCTTCTCCAGAGGAAGGATATATAACCTGGTTCTTTCCCTTCCCTTTGTTAGATCCTTTCCAGAGAGGGGGAAGTGGGTTACTAGAAGGATTACCTAGGTTCTGAGTAATCCTTTGATTTCGTCTACGCACACCTTCTTCATTTGTATCGGTGCGTACATCTTCTTAAGTAGGAACCTCTTCATCTGAGTCCCCTGAGTGAGCCTCATCTGGTGGATTAGAAACAACGGCATTGATGAAATTGATTGATGCATAACACATCACATCTCTTCTATCATCATTTCTATGATATTGTCTTCTTCCATTTCTTTGATGAGACATTTCCTTTTGTTGATTCAATCCCTCAGGAACTTCTTGACGAACCATAACTTGGAAGAAATCTCCTGATAATTTGGCTCTTCGTTCCTGTTGAGGTTTCTTCCCCAATCTAGAAAAGACCGAAATTCTCTGAGGATGGGATTGATGATTTGAAAAAGACCCCAGTCTGGTGGACTGGGGCTGTTCCTGCTGTTCTCGCTCAACTCATCGAATCCTATTTGTTGATTCCGAGGGTTGGTTTAAAAGAGTCCCCATTCAGGCAAGCTGGGGTGGCTCTTGAAATTCTATGTCTGAGACTTTCTTAAAATCTCTCTTGATCTTGCGAACCTTAGTTCGAAAATTAGCTAGATGCATTAACCTGTATCCACTTTTATCACCTGGTTCAACAGACTGTTGGATGATTTCCGACACTTCTGTCACCTTATGATGTGCTTGCTCCATACGAGAGGCTTGTTCAATATTCTCACCTACTTGATGTAGGAGAAATTCAACAACTTGTTCTCTGTATGCTTGATTTTGAGAGGAACTAGTTGTAGCCTGTTCTTGAGGAAGCTTTGGTTACAAACAAAGCCCATTGACTGTGGCTAGCCATGGGCAATAACATTGCATGAGACCATTTTCGGTGGGCTTTGCTGACTAGAGAGCACTATGAAATGTAGTGCCCCATGAACACCCCACCCCCTGACATGAATACCAGATGGGGCATTGGAAATTAACTAACGCAATCTTCATAGTGCGCCAAGGAATGAACGTTGAAGGGCTCTCTACTGCTTTTCAGCCTTCGGATATTGAGAGACTGATAGAGATGCCAAATCAATCTGACGTTGTAACCCTTCTATTATCTTAAGATTATTTTCATATTCATCATAAGATAATACCTTCTTATTCAATTGACAAAGAGTTTTCCATATGTTGAGACAAATATCATAGATTTCATATTCCGTCAACATCTTCGGAATGTCATACTGAGAGTCAGCCAAAGGCCAAAACATGACTGGTACTTCACCTTTTTCCAGTTGTTTTATCATGTTCAGCATTTCCTCTTTATCATTAAATGAAGATTCTTCTACCTGTTTTGACCAGAGTTAGTGTTTCCTTGTTGCTTCATCGGATTCAACAAGATTGGTAGAGAAATCATTGATCAAACTAGAAGATGCATGACTTAGGGGTGGTTCGGAGAATGAACTACACCCTGGGCTATCTTCTGATTGAGAAAGTATTTCACCTACTAGCGATGAAGAATCAGACATGACTTTTTTCGCATTTGCAAGTGCCTCAAGATAAGAGGGCTTTCTCGGCACTACAATGTCCACTAGAGCATTTTCCAGGCAATGTGCATCACTACTGTGGAGAGGACTTTCGTAGAGAAATTCATCATCATGGGGAGGACCACCATAATGGGTTATAGAAAAATATGAGATCTCTTGCTCCTTGGTCTTCTGACCACATAGAGGGTTCCTGTGGCTCTCATATGAAGATAAAACTTCAAGATCGACCGAATTGTCATGAATCAAGCCTTCATGAGGGAGTGTCTGTTAAAGACTTTTGGAATTAATGTTCCCACTATTGGGAAACGAGTGAGTAGAATCTTGAACTCCAACAGATAACTGTATGAGGGCTTCAAGAACTCCAGCATCGAGCAAAGCCTTATTACAGATTGGCTCTTGATCTCCTGACTGTACTGGGCGGGTCTTTTTCTTAGACACCTTCTTACTCACTTTAGACACCACTTGTTGATGAAAGTGGCTACTCTGAGCAGGTGTATGTGCCTAATCAGGAAAGATGGCCAGGTTAGGCTGACAATCTCCACTCAAATCAGGTGTATGTTCCTGACTTGGTTATCCATATGATATAGTGGAGTATGCCCCACAACCCTCTTGGACTGGAACAGATGTGTGTGTCTGTTCTGGAGTGAACTGTTGTTGTGTCACTCCACTGATAGGGATAGATTTATGTGTCTTTCCTGGAGATGATGCTGAAGCTATTATAATATCTTGGCAAGCATCCAGAATATGAGCAGGAATTTGCTTCTACTATTTCACCATTGATATAATATGTTTGGTGACTTCAGCTGCTGGAATGGGGATATACGTCCGTTACGGTCTTAGAGTAGGAGTATGTGCCTGCTCCTGTCCTCATTTTCCTGTCTGTGAATCCTGACAGTACTCAAGTGTGGGGGCAGAGAGTTGAGTCTGCCTCCTGTTTGTCGTCGGAGCTTTCCGACTGACTTCTCCGTGCACTACCAAGCGAGACTATTGGTATGATTGATTAGTACTAGCAGGTGTATGTGCCTGCTGATTACACTTTGCCGAACGTAGTTGAAGAGATCCATCATATGTAGTCAAACGAGCCTACTGACTAACTAATGATGTATAAATAGGTGTATGTTCCTGCCTATAGTACTCCACCGGAATTGCCTGGCGGGATTGGCGTGATGCTGCCAGACGAGTCTGCTAGACAACGGAATTAAAACAGGCAGGTGTGTGTTCCTGCTCGTTGTTTGCCACCAATTTAGGTTGGTGGACTTCTCCGGAGATGGCAGAGATAAGAACCTGCTCACTGTTGACCGGATTCCGCCTCTGGCGGTTCGTCTTGCCTGCTCGGGTTCAAGGAACCTAAGCCAAACGCCTGGAGTCGGTACCCTCATCATGTTACGGGTGCACTGCCACACGAGTCTGGCGGTGGTTATTGATGGGATCCCTCGGGAAGGACTCCTATCTTCTTGAATTAAGGCCCTGAGGGACCTGATCATTCACATCCTCAGAATAAGGGAGCGAATTGAAATTGCGTTCCGGGGATAACGCCCCGAAACGGTTGGAGACGGTAGTCAGCACCGCCTGCCTCTTGATCACTGGTCGTCATTGTCCAGACGACCGGTGTGAGTTGTTCACTTGGAGGGCCTGTCAGGAAGCCTCCAGAGTTGGGATGGTACCGTGTTGACGGTACTCCTTAACCAGCGCATTTGATACCCAGCGTTGAAGACGCTGAGTAGGTGATGTCATCCTCAGAGCGGATGATGATCCAGTAGGAATAACAGTAGTGGCATTTGCAGCAGCAGTATTCACAGGTGTGAATTTGAGAGCAGCCATTATGGAAATACAGAAGATCTTGGAAAAGAGTGCCTGTTTGATATAATAGACGTAATCAAGATAAATTCAGCCACTTCATCCTTTGGATGAGCACACATGTCAATGATTGTTTTTGTTGGCCCTCTTATTGAGTTTTAAACAGGGACCTAACAAATAGGTAAAACATCATTTTAACTTGGTTAAGAATTCACGTCGGGTTCACCATTTTTTGTTTCCCTCAGAATTCGGGGATGACCTCCTTAATGGGAGATTCAAACGTTCCGATCGGTTTCTAACAGGTTTGTTCGTAGAACCGAAAACATCCAATGATTCCACATCCATTTGGACCTACTCTCCAACGGTAGGTGCCCATTAGTTTGTGGACTGATGAGGCTTAAGAATTTTCATTGGTTGAGAGGATGGGAAGTCGGACTCATCACACCTTTTTGAGGGGAATTATTGTCTATTCAGGGACTTTCTTTATAGATTTAAGTTATGTTCGTGAATCCTTATTACATTACCAAGTATAAAATGAGCTTTCCTTTAGATCTGACAATCAATGATAAAATATGTAGGAAATTTAGTGAATCTTTTATGTGTATTCGAGGTTCTTCATTGATAGAAAATCAACTATATTTATTAGAGATTCTTGGTCAATGGAATCCTTAGGCACATTTATATAGAAGTCTCTTGGACATTTTTGATGACCATGCTGGTTTTGAAGCCACTCAGTGGGGAACTTAAAGTTTATTGTCATTCAGAAGGACATGGATTATTTCAGAGTTGGGATCGAACCCGCAGATGGGCTACCTACCTATCCTTTTATTTTGGAAAAGGAATCAGAACCCACGTAGTTTGAGTAAGGGAGTATGATGTTTTATGATTGATGGATCAAAGAAGGATGTCATAATTACTATAATCCTCTAAGATCATGTGAGTCATGCTCGGTGTGAGAAACAAGAGGTATAGACAATTGGTCCATGAAAGATGCAATCACAAGAAATGATATGGGACTTATGTATGTATGACTGCCCAGATAAATGAAGATTAGGATTTACTTCTGGGAAGAAATCCATGAACAGGGTCCATAAAGGTATATGTGCTTTATGGATATTTGAATACTCTAACGTGGGGCTTACTTCTAAAAAGGAGGCCCAGATTAGGGGACTTAAAAAATTAAGGGACAGAGACTTATTCCTGAAAAAGAGACCCAGGTTAGCGGACTTGGGGCTTATTCCTGAAAAGGAAGCCCAGATTTGGATTCTCTCATCTTAAAGGATGAGGTTGAATGAATGAAATCTCAATCTAGTGACATAAAGATGTGTAAATCACTATGTTTTTGAGAGATATTCCACAGAATTCCTTTTAGATATGGAAGTAAAATCAAGAAATCATGCCATAAATGGCTTTGAAGAGTGTCTTGAAGACTAAATCTTTAATAGGAGAGGTGGAATGGCTTAAGAGGGGTAAAATGGGCAAGAAGGGAACCCAAAAAGGCAGGGGCGCGCAAGTCCAGGCAGGCGCGCAGGTACTGCGTGGGCACGCAAGTATTGGTCAGCGTGCAGGTATACCTACGCGACAAGTTTGGTACTTGCGCGACAATCAACCAGTGGGGTAATACTTGAGCGACTCTTGATTAAGGCCTTTAGAATCCTCTTTAGGTTCTTCCAAAAAAAGGGGCGCGCAAGTTATATCGAAGGAGTAAGGCGGCGCGCAAGTGAGGCCATTTCCCTTAAGGGCTGGCCACTCAGGCGCGGAAGTGTTGATGAGTTTCAACACTTAGGCCTTCCCCCCCCCTCTTTAGATCTTCCATTCTAGGTAAGAAATTACCTTAGAAGTGTTCCATAAGATTTGAAGATAACCTTGGTGCCTCTCCTCGGTCATTAGATCGATCACGGATAGTGGAGATTATATAATGGGATTTGGGATGGAGTGTGAACTTTAGATCTCATGCGAGATCAGATGAACAGTCAGGATTACCTTTGCATTTTTTAAATCCATCCCACATTGAAATGTGCCAAGATTTTTGACTTCTTTAAATAACAACTCACAACAGCTAATGCTCAGAGTTCCTCTCATCCCCTCATGGTACCACCCTGTACAATGTTCACCCTATGGGTGCACTCCTAGCGCCCATTCTTCCTCCTTTAGGCATGTTACTAGCGCCCACTATGCATGTTGGCCGCACGGGTTCACCATCGTGTGTGAACCTGTGAGCTTATACACAGCCCACACTCTCTTTCCTCATGTGGGGCTGGCCTTGAGGGCTTACCTTAGGCACGATTGACCCTCGGGTCCATCATGTTCTCGAGGTTGATATCCTCAGCTGGCCTCCATGGTTGGCCCTAATATTTTTGGTAAAGGCATATACAGAGTACTTTGTATAAAAACCAAGTATTAATTCATCCTAAAAATTCCAAACCACCATTCCACTTTTCTTATTCTTCTATTCTCTTTGGAATGATAGTTACAAAGATCTTCTCTAAAGCACCATCACTCTTTTCTTAAGATCATGAATCACAAAGATCTTTAATACATTCCTTTGATCCAATAATGGATGATGCATGGATCATTTCTTTATTCTTCATGAATTAAGGCTTAATTCATGGTCTTAAATGTTGTAATGAGTGTTGTGTTCTCTTTAAAACACATGTCTTCTTCATTGAGGATCATCATAAACAATCTTCTAATTTCATTCACAACCTTCATCCAATTAGAATCCATTGGATGGATATTTTTTCTTTCCTCTCGCAATTGAGTATTTCATGGTATTATTTATGATGGTTTAAACATGTATCTCTTTGATAAAAGTCTTTTGAACTTTGGATCAACTCAATAATTTTCATAATTTAGATGCTCCAATCTTAATTACTTCAATAATTCGATCATTAGGTACACATTGGTATGTTATTAACAAAAAATGCCATCACTGGGATCAAAAAGTAGGTTTAATAAGGTCAAAGAAATTATTATTTAATAATATAATGAATTTTAATAATTATATAACTGTAATTTTTATACATAAATTATAACATTTAAGCCAAAAATGATGTATGGTTATGAAAAATGAACTACGTTACAATCATGGTGATAGTAGGCTGTACATACTCATGATTAAAATTTATATTTATCAGGGATTATGGTGGAAATAAGGTAAGTGTGATTTTAAATTTAAATAATGACAATTATATCAGAAATATTACATTATTTCTTTAAATAAACTTAAATATACCATCCATGCGATGCAATAATAAAAAATGAACCACGTCACTTCACGAGGTGGTAGTCCGCCATACAAATGAACGACATTATCATTTTCCAACAGATGGAAATGTAATAAAGTATGAGATATGATAATTTTTTTAGGTAATTAATATCATATATAAACATTAAATTAATCCTTACTAACTTCTATGTAAATTTTAAGTGAAAAAAGAATAACATAGCTTCTCAAGGTGGTATTAAGTCGTACACACGAACGACGTTATCAAATTCCCTATGGAATAGAAAGTAAGAAGGTATATTGGATATTATAATTATAAAAAGTATAATTATATCATAAATATAATATATAAATATTAAATTCATCATTATATCCAGTCATGATAAGTGGTTATGGAAAATGAATTATGTCGGTTCGCAAGGCGATAGTCTGTCGTACACACGATCAACTGTTTTATTTTCCATTTGGTGGAGGAGGTGATAGATTTTGATTATGAAAATAACATAACAACATATTATTATATGTAATATAATTAGGTTGTCATATCATTATGTGTAAACAATATTTTATGGACATGGAAGAATAAATAAAACAAAACACTCGTTTAAGAATGATACCTCCTCTTTGGAAAACTTCTTTAGGTTTGCACCAAAAGCCTTACTAGGTTGGATTTCAAATTAAACCAAGTACTATAGGATGTTTTAATTTAATTAATAAAAATATTTTGGTTGGTATTTTATAAAAATAGGCTTTGGAGTGTGAATAGGAAAGGATATGGGGTGACCTTTTATAAGTGGGGGAGAGGACACAATTGAAATTTTTGAAAAGAAAAAATTACACCAATTTTATTCACATGAAAAAGGATAAAAAATGAACCATTATAAACCATTAGATGATATAAGGTCTAAATATTTCTATAAAATAGAAATTATATCAGTTTTAGTTTATTTTTAACCCTTATCATTTTAGTTTAAACCCCTAGAAAACCCATTTTCACCTTAACTACACTAATGAATTTTTTACTACTTTTAATATTCATAATGTTAAAAAAAGTTGATATTATTAAATAATATTAAATAATTTTATTATAAATATGGTATCCATTTTATTAAATAAAAATCAAATAATCGGCATAATTTAATTTAAAATTAAACCCACAGATGCGATGAAAATGAGATTTTTCAAATAAGAAGTTTTCATAAGTATGAAATGTTTTTATAAAAAATGAACATAAAATTGAGGATGATGATAAATATTGTATTTATAATAATATAGTTTAACTAATTTAACTTTAATATAATTTTTAAAGAAAATATGAATTTGTAAATTCTATAAACAAAAAGACAATTGTTAAGAAAAACCAACATTTTTCACTATTCTTTTTAAAAATTAATCTTCACAGCAATTTACCAAAAATTAACTTTAAGATAAATTTGAAATGAATATTTAAAAAATGAATTTTTTTTAAATACATTTTATAAAATTGGTAAAAATTAATTTTAACATAAGTTCACAAAACTTAATGAAACCGATTTAAGAAAAATATAGTTTTTAATCAAAAAATTATATTTATTCTTATCCCATGCTTAAAAAAATATTATATGAATCATGAAAAAATATATTTATTATATAATATATATATTTCATTAAAATCTTTCACTAATACTAGTTAATTTAATTTATGATGATAAGACAACATTGTGTGCATAAATACAAATTTTCAAGAAAAAAAATTCTTTTAAATTTAAATATTTTTTATTTTAATTTATAATCAATTGATAACCAATGAATTTAATTTATACATGTGTAAAAAATATAAATTTTATAATTTATTTAGTCATATTATTAATGGATAATTTATAAAAGTAATATTTAAATAATAATATTTTAATAGTTTATTGTGGTTCCTATAAACTCAATGTTGCATGTGTTGTAAGATTTCAAATAAATTAAATTATTTAAACAAAAATATATTATAAAATTTTGGGGTTTTACATTACCGATACTGTGTATCTAAGATCACGCTTTCTTGAATTTTCTTTTCCCTAGGATATAAATAAAGGTTTTAAGTATGATATGTCTAAGAGGGGTTCTATTTTTGAATAATTTAGTGGGTGATAATACAAATCTTTTATACCATAGTTTTTTATGTATACCAGTTTTCAAAAACACTAAACCTTTATAGATCTGGATTGGATCATAATTATATGTAATGAATACTCAATTAATAAGATTTAATATTTATATTTAAAAATTTTAGGCAGCTATAGTTTGTATCATGTAAAGGTTTAATGTTTTTTGGAAATTAGGATACAAAAAATTTAGTGATAACACTTAGGATATGACTAAGTGTAGGAGTAAATCCTATGTTATGGTAAAATAGTGTGGTTTTCCTAAACAATACATCCCTATCTGAATTCAGGAAAGTGTATATAGCTATGGCACAAATGCACCTTGCGGTGATAACTCTAAAATTTGTTTATTAGTTATTAACTTAATTATCATCGATGCATGATGATTGGGCTAAGACTGTACACCTAAGAAAAAACACCCAATGGATATGCCTGTATTAATTTAAATTTTATTTATGAATAATTATGAAGGATTTGAAAGGATAAAGATTATATATGGGCTAGGTTAAACCTAATACGTCATAGATTGTAAATAAGTTTTCATGATTAAGAAATCTTATGAATGATTTATTATGATTATATGATTCATCACAATGATTATTGTTCCTCACAATATGATTTTTGGTTTTAGTTAATAGTTAGAACCAAAGGAATTTTTTTTGACATTGAATGTGACAGACAATGGAATGATTAGCATCATGATAAACCAAATGAAACATGGCCTATGATGTGATAACTTATGATTATAAATAATAATCTATCACATTATATGATTAATAACCTCAAATTTTGTGAGTTTCCTAATAAAATTAATAAGATAAATAAATATTTTCACAGGAGTTCAGTTTATGAAGACAATTAAGGGAAGAAGATTCATCACACAACACAAGTATGTGGGAAGAATCACCTAGGGAAGTGTCTCAAAGTAATGATAATATGTTTAATGTGTTGAAAGTATGGGAATACAGAGAATAATTTTTTAGGAAAAATGAAGAGTTCGATGGATGAAAATGAATTTTATCTAAATGTACCAGTTATAGTTTAATGTATTATGTATGGGGAACTTGTGGATTATTCGAGTCAATTCCCTAATCTAAGGTCTAACTCCAAGACCAAGGAAGGGCCTATGTTATTCCAATAATTAAAGTGGAATGATTGAAGTGTTTATGTATTTAAATTCATGAATTATGTTATAAAAGTGTTTTATAAATGATATTTTATAATACCTCCCTCCTACCTGGCCATCTTGAGATCAAGATCTACCCTATGGTTCTGTAACAGGTCAATAGTGTGATTTATGTTCCAATTTCTTGGCTAGAGTTTGAAAAGGAATCTTCACTAATGGATCTGAGTTTGGTTACGTGATTTGGGAAGAATCGACCTTCATTTTCATCATTTGATAGGTATGTCTTCTCTTTTGGAAATATTCATGAAAAAGTGGTGATAAGACTTTTGGATGCGAGACATTTTCAAATTCGTTTTAGAAATGAAGATGATCTGATCTATACCTGGTCCTCTACCCCATGTTTGGTATAGGGTTTCCATTTTTCTGTTTTTCATTGGTCTTTTTTTGTTTAATATACATCATGATCCTCCAATGATGGAGATTTGGATCTCCCTCCTGCATCTTCCACTGACTTTTCAAAATTTGGTGATCCTATGCTTGATCTAGAATATGATTGGTCTATTTTTATGCACGAAATTTTGCACCCATGAACTCTTCAATACAATTGATCCGAGGATTTGCGTCGAGGTTGAAGTTACTAAGGCTCCGATTTAGTCTATCTGTGTCGCGATTGATGGTGAGATCCGCTGGCATCAATTGGTTTGATTCGAATTCTGGGTCCCTTTCTGCATGAACTTCTGTCAGTTGGGGCATCTAGCTTCTCTTTGTCATGAAAATAGTGTCTTGAGACACTTTGGTAGATTGTCAGACTATGATGGGGAGTAGTGATGATGTGGAGAAGTTTCCCCTTCTTGTGTTGGACTGAAGGAGACTATTGAATCTATTAGGGAGTATGGTTTCGTAGCTCAAGCCCCTGTGTCTTCAGAAATTCATGGGTTACATGGTTCTGATGATGGTGTTTCTCAACAAGCTGAATATGGGCCTATGAATATGTTCATGGATACACCCTCCAACATGAGTTTGGTTGAGGTCTTCAAAAGGCTACATTGTGATTTTAATGTGGTGTCTGTTTTGGGGGAAGAGGTAGTAGTGGGAAGCCCGAAACTGGGTGTCGAAATTGGGGATGCTGTGATTCTTCAAGTCATCTCTGAAAATGTTTGAAGTAGAGGAATGGGAATGAATTTCATGGGTTAGCTGATAATCATGAAGGAGGTTCTGGGTATTGAGGTTGGTAATAATTTTGAAGTGATAATGAATGAGGATGCTGGTTCGGAAAAGGAAGCATCCAGGGAGATGGCTTCAAATGTACATGAAACTACAGGGCATGAGGAGTTTCCCCCTGGGCAGCTAGGATTGCAGTAGATTTTCATCACTAGAGTGGAACAAGATTATTATTGGAATTTTGGTCTTGAGGAGGGGTAGTTTAATATAGAGCATGGTCAATGCATGGATTTGACAGACAATAATAAGCAATCTTCTTAGATGGGAAATAGTTTGATGCATGATGATCATCAGAAGGAGAATGGATCCTTGGATTTACCAAGTAAGTGGGGGGATGTCTCTGATGAGAATAAGGAAAATGATAGTCACTCTCCCAATATCCATGTCAAGTCATCTTATAGGGATATACTCAAGAATGGGAGGAAGAATGGAAATGATAATTTGGGGCCTTTCACTTCTCCATCAAAGAGGAAGCCAATAAAGGACTATTCTAACATGCCAAAGATGGTGACTTGCAGATCCTCCTTCAAGGACTCAAAATGGAAAGAGATGGATCAGAAATGGGGTTGGGTTAACAAGACGCTGTCTAGGGAGCCATTGAATTCAGAGCAACTAAGACTAAGGGAGAAATATGTCAAGATGCTCAATTCCTATAATTGATAATCTGAGTGGGAGTTGGATGATCTAGAGGTAGCCTCAAATGTTGGAAATGGTAGAGTATGAACCCTTTTGATTTGATTGTTGCTGGGGCTGTTATCTTGTTTTGAACTTTTATACTTTTCACTCTTTTTAATTCAATAAATTTACAAGACTGGGCATGTTTTCCTAGGACTACACCTTTATTCCAAGAATATGTTAAATAATACTAAAAACACAGAAAATTGATTTAGTGGTAAGGTGATATTTTTTTGGAAAACACATGATTGAGGGATATATAACCATTAATATGCGTTTGATGTTTAGATAATGATGTTTCGTTGGGATAAATAGATGGTTGATATTGAAAAATTAAATTGGATGGTATCAGTGACCTTGAAAATTATTAGTGATTTGATGAAAAAGTTATTTATGTTATCTTTGTTAAAGTTTATTGAATTTTTGGATTTATAGAGTATATTCTATAGTCTTTGATTTTATTTTTGGAAATAGGATAAAGTTAATTATTGGAATAATTTATGTTTTCATTAAGGTTTTATAGTGATTTAGGGATAGGGTTAGCTTGTTTTCAGTGAATATATGATCAATGTATTGACATGTTTTGTATGTGACAATATGAGCTAATTTTTGTTGTCTAGGGATAAATGTTAATGTTGATATTGTAAAAAATATATGATCAAATCATTCATATTTCTAGGTTTTGAACTTGGTTAGACATATTTTAGAGGATTATTAAGGATAAATATTTATGGATTGGTTTAATCTGAACTTTGGGTCTTACTGTTGTGGTTTTAGAGATTAATGTATTATTTCATCATATTAAGATTTATCCATATCATATAACTTGCACTAACTGTATTGTTTTTGTTAATAATTTAAGGGAAAAATAATTAATTTTCATTATTTTGTAGATATTATGTTACATTAAAATGAAATTTTAGTTCTTAATTTATGAGAAATTCATCATGTATATTCATTTCTTGGAGTAAGAGTTGAGAAAGAAGTATAAATTGATCAAAACAAAACTGAATGATTAAATTAGACTTATGAAAAAAAAATGAAGTAAGTATATTTTAAATTCCCAGTATTGATGGAAAAATAATTCCAATACTCTAGAAAAAATTATATTGAAATAAAAATGTTATCCTAATACATTTATTTCTAATGAATTGATGGTAATCTTTATCCCCAACTAATTAATGGTTTTTTAGTTATTAACTTTCTCATGACCATGTTATCTATCATTCTATATTTTTATTTGGACATTATATTTCTTATCTAGGTCCAGAATTTTCACTTACTACCAATGTTATATTTATCTATGAACCCGATTATGATTTAATTTTGGTAAAAATTATATTTCTATCTTCCCATTTTCAAAGGAAGTTTTATTATACCTTTTAACAATGTGGGTTTTCAATAATAATATTTTCAAATATTGAACATTTGATTTCTGAGATAAAAATGGTGAGGAAACTATTTATTTTAGGGGGATAGAATATAACTCCATGGGGTTTTATAATATATTTCCCTTAGAATAAATTTATTGTTTTCAATAGATTTCTTGAGATACAACACAGAGATTTAAGCGAACTATAATATACTGTTAAATTATTATTATATAACATTAATCATTATAAACTACCCATTAAATTTGGAGGTGTTAATATGAATAAAGACATTATAAAAAATATGTATAATGGTTTTACATAATACAAATATATAGATTAATTCTTATGAAATAAACACATAAGATTAGTGAAGTTATTTTACACTTTAAAAATAACTTTTCCTCGAAAATAGGTTTTATATAATTTTTTTTGAAAATATTATAGTCCATTCCTTCCAATTTTAGAAATTATTTTTTATAAAATGTATATTATTTTTTAAACCAGAATAAAAAATTATCTTATAGGAAATATTTTGTATTTTTATGAAAAGAACAATTTTTTAATGAATAATGAAAAATAATGATTTTATAAAAAACTCTCTTCTCCATTAAAGTGTTTACAAATTCCCATTTTTTTTGAATTTATTTCAAAATTTAATAAGTTGTTTTTTATTTTAAAAAATACAGTTAATGTCATTATAATCAATATTATGCATAATATTTATATGGAAACATTTTTATACTTAAAAATGCATTTTTTCTTGAAAACCATTTTTCATCATGTTTTGTGGGTTTATTTAAGTAATTTATACAACTTATAGGGATAAAATTTTATAAAATTTATTCCATATTCAGAATCATAATTAATTTTTTTTAAATAGGATAACTTTATTTTTGTTCATAATGAATAGTAACCTTGGTAAAAATGTTGTTTCCATGATTAGGGTAAAATGGGTAGAAAAAGGTTAAAACTATGAGATAAGGATTCAAAATCATCCATAAACTTACCTATATTTCATTGGATGAGTATAATTCATCCAATCCATTAAAATATTTTAAAATATGGAATTTTAGTGACATTATTCTTTGATAAATACCTTTGTTATATTTTAACTAAAGGAAAATTACAAAATGTATCTTTCTTGCATTTAATATTTATAATATTTTGTTATAGGGATAAAAACAAGTTATGAATGGTTATAAAAGTTTCTTTTAAATTTAAATAATTTTTTTATGAAGGTAATTTTTTTTAATTTTTAGTGATGAAATAATTATCTCAAGTGCTTACGCAACACCGACACAATGCTTATTCAAGTAATTTAAAAATAAAATAAATAATTTTAAAAATATTAAAATTAATATATTTTGGACGAATTATTTTGTTCCATGAATCGTGTAGATAAATTTAACATAATTTTTTTAAGTTTTTTATTTGAATTCCATTAATATATTGTTGTCTTTAAAGTGAAACTATGTGAATAGTCCTAAAAATGACTTTAATGGTATCTTATGTTTAATAATATATTATTAAATGAAATGAAATTAATAAAAATATTATATTCAGCCAAGTAAAATATATATGGTTTATAATATCTACCATTTAATACTAATGTAACACTTTTACTGTTATATGAGTATTCATGACCCCTAAAGAGTATAAAAAATTAATATTATAGTAATTATTAAAAGTGTTAATGAGGGATGAAAACTTAAAACAACACCTAAAATTTTCTAAATGTCATTTAATTATAGTATCTATATTTATCTACACATTATATTATAAACATTTCAATTTATATCCACATGAACTAGAAAATTAATTTACATTAATTTAATAATTTAAGTAATTTCAAGGGTACCCCTCCCCTCACTTATAAAAGGGATGTATCCTATCATCCCTTATTAAAAAATGGAAATAATTATAGATTGGAAAATCCATACCCAAATAATATACTATCTTCCTTACCCACTACTTAGAGATTCTGGTATTTCCAAAATATCACCCTTTCAAGGCATAAGGTGTATGCCAAAGGAGAATTCTCAATGAAGGGGAATAACTCTTCACCGAGTAATTTCAATTTTACAAATCTTAAATCTAAGGAATATATTAAAAATAATTAATATAGTATTATAAATATACTTAATTTTAATTATTATGATATAATAACCATTATCTACCATTTTTTGTCCAATGGGAAAAGAAACATTGCTTGTGCATACGTATGGATTACCACCTCCATGAAGTGGTGTATTTTATTTTTCTTCATTTCTTCATGTTTGTGGTTATAATGATGGATTTATTAATTTTTTATAATATTTATTATATTAATATATTTATTTATAGTTGAATTATTATTTACTTTTTGTTCGTTCTATCTATTGAAAAGTGGAAACATAACTTGTGTGTACATAAAAACTACCATCTCCACGAAGTGATGTAATTCATTTTTCATAACCAATTTAAATTAATAGTTATAAAATTGTATATAATGGTGAAATATTATAATCATTACATGATAAAAATTTGAGAGATTATGAAACCATTATCAAAGTTTTAGGGATGGGACCACCAAACTGAAACATGCATGAAAAACAAATCATTTATCACCCGAAACAATGATTTTAATATAGAATTGTTTATAAAAAGATTTATGATGTAATAAGTAAACCATATATGGTATGATATATATTATTATATATTTTAATATATTTATTATTAATATATACTTATTATATATGTGTTTCAAATGTGTGTGAAGCGATATGGGTCTTGAGGTAAGGGTTTCTCATCTCACTTTCATTTTTATGAGACATATACCATATTCACCACTTGTTTTATTTGTGTGTTGTATATAATTACTATGAATGTATTATATAATTATTTTGTTGAAAATTATGTGGTTTTAGAAATCCATTTATGTTTATATCTTTCCTGAGGTTTTGATTGAAAAATTACAAAAGTTGTAAGGGGTTTCATCAAAATATTGTTTCATTGAGTGATGTTTGATGTTATTAACATATTTATGTTTATGAGGTGTTTCTAATTACCATTTTATATGTTGTATCATTAATATAATTATATCCATGGTGTTTAAATTCTTGTTTGAGGTTATTTTTTGATGGGGGTTATGTTTCAAAAGTTACCAAATTTGTAAGGGTTTATGTTACAATATAATTTCTTTTAGAGATTATCTATGGTGAATTTAAATTGATGGAAATTTTATTTATCTAATAATTTTCCCATATATTTTATTCTTCTCTATTTTTCCCTATTTTTTTAAGTATTAGTACCATTTTTATCCCTTTGGTACCTGAAATTATCGAGAAAATATTTTTAAAGAAAAGATGACCTTACTTCCACTTTGGTTAAAATAATTTTCCTTCAATATCCATGCACTTCAAAATTATTTTATAAAAGGTTTTAATTGTACTTTAAATTTTTTTAAAATGTAATTTTCACTAACTTTGACTTTATTTATAAGGATTTTTTAAAAAATATTTTAATTTTATCCCCAATAAGATGTTTTTTACTTCTTTACAAAGGTGGGAAATGAATGTTTTATTTTAACATATATAACATGAAAATATTTTCCCATTATCATGGAAATTATTTTCTTTGAATATTACTTTGAAATTTTCCAGGTTTATTTTTTACTAAAGTGTTTTCCATAATATTTTGTAAATTTTTATATTTAAAATAAGTTATTCCAAAATGAAAAGGGAATTTTCCTCAAAAAATATTCCAATGATCTTTTAATTTATTTTGAATCTATGATAATATCTTTTGATGTTACTTATTCATTACTAGGGATATGATCTAATGATACAATCCTTACCTTTTTTCCTAAATGGTTTATGGTTATGATGATGATATTTTAAGTGAACTGTTTATTTTCCATCAGTTATGCTATGATTATATGATAAATGTTTTATGATCTTATGGTTTACATACAAATGTATTATGATTATGTGATGGGTGGGCTTGAAATTATATGTCCTTAAAATTAATTGGGTAAATAATAATGTTTTACGAACTTAAAGGGTACACATGATGTTATCCCAATCCCAAAATAGCATTAATATAAGGTTATACCAAGACCAAAATAGGGAAACTAGAGTGTTATATTAATAAAATAGAAAAAGGGAGGGAGTGAATTTACTTTTTAGAAATTAAATTGAATAAATAATTGATGCTATAAAAGATGCGATGATGTAATATAATCATGTGATGTTATAAAAGTAAATTTTAGTGGAAATTAAAATGATTAAAGAAAAAGACAAGGAGCATGTAACATGTCACTTACAAAACATTCTAAGGCCTTTCTTTTTGATATGTCGAGATGGTTTATTCTTTTTTAGGAGTTTTTACACAATCTTGATTTTCTTCAACTTCTACTTTATTATCAGTGTAACTTTTGTAATAATAATCATCTTTAATAACTTTAATACAATTATATTCTTGGTTTTCTTGACTTCCATAACTTCTTTAACCACTTTTCATTTCATCATTATCTCATCTTTCATTAATGATTCAATAATTTCATCAACTACTATCTTTTTTATGTCATTGTCTTATTGTTTTTCTATAAATTTTGGATCCCAAAAACTAGGTAAAAACCATAGGATTTTCTTTATCATCATATTTGTGGAAAATTCATCACTATGATATTTCCTACCTTTTAAAATGTTTGTAAAATGAGTAAACATGCTTATAATTGGTTTATTTAGACGCATAGAGAAACTTTCATAATCTAGTAGATAAATATTAAATCTAGTGTCCATAAATTTATTCATTCCTTTTTGAGTGACTTATAATAATTTTCATATTTCATAATCCATTTTACAAGAAAAAGAATAGTTAAAATTAATATAATTAGGACCATAATATAAAGCATTTACAACATTTTCATCTAATTGAAAAGAAGTAATGTCATGGGGAGTCCATTTATCTTCATGATTAGTTTTAGGGTTATAACCATGCATTAAAATTTTCAAAATATGATATCCAATGATTCTAAGAAAAATATACAAGTAAGTTTTCCAAAATGAATAATCAGTTCCCTAAAAAATAGGAGCAACCGAATAGGAATGTGATACTATTTTTTATTTTTAAATCAAACTTTGAAATCAGTTAAGCCTTGAAAAATATTTTTTTGAAAACAATAACACTTTTTGATAAAAATCCAAATCACCAATTTCATACCAATTGTTGGGTTGGAGAAAATAAAAAGAGGGGGGGGGGGTGAATTTCCATTTTAAAAATTAAAGTGAATAAATAAATAAATGATATAAAATTTACTATGATTTAATATAAGAATGTGATAATATAAAAGTAAAATTAAGAATAAATTAAAACAATATAATTAAGAGAAAGCAATGTAAAAATTAAAATACTAAAAGAAAAAGAAAAGGCACACATGAAATTTGTTAAAAAAGTTCAACAATATCACTGAAATTTACCCCTACATCTCCTACTAATGAGAATGATCATGAGGGTTCAATTAATAAACCCCTTGGTTTGAGTGGGAACTAAGAAACTGAAAAACCCATGGTTTTAATGAAACCATGAACAAAAAAAACAATGAATTTATTAGAATATAACGAACTTAAATCCATAGGCTTTAAAAAAATAATAAGAACTGAAACCCTTAGTTTGAAAAGATAAAAAAGAACTATATAAATAGATGGATAAGCGAATATATGGATTGATTAATTTCAATAACTATTAAATATATGGACTTCAATCACTCTTGAAGGATTAGATCAAGATAAAAATAGAGAGGGAGAGAAGGTAATAATTGAGATAAAAGGGTTTATAAAAATAGATTCAATAGAAGGATATGGAAATAGTCTGAAAAAGATAGACCAATAATGTCATTGGATCTTTGAATAAAGTCATTTAAGAACACAAATTTCTTGATTAAGTGCCTTAATATACTCATATGATGATTTTTTTGATCACCCCTTAAATGGAAAATGAATGTTTGTAACTTTAAACTTTAGGGATATCTTGAGATAAGTGGATCAAATTTGAGCTTCAAGAGTGTTCTGTTGATTGTACTTTATTCAGTGGAAAAATGGAATTATAAATGAGGCTTCCTTGGAATCCTTTCATAACCTCCTTTGATGTTTGGGTAGTACAAGGATGATAAGAGTCTTTAACATCTAAGTGGTATTATTTATTACAATTATTACAATACCTTGAAATATTTTATAACACCACGACTAGATACCATATTTCCACCACCGGGTATCCTGTGGACTACCTAGAGCTGCAACCACATAGCCTGCTTCCACCGATGAGCCAGTGGGCCTTTAAGAATTCTGGGGGTTGTGTCTCATGCTACTAGCTATCTGGTTCCACATGTACTAATTAACTTTTAAATAATACATTTAAACCAATTTTAAAGATGACTTAAGGATAGTTTTTATCATTGTATTTTAACTTATAATAAACACTATATTAAACTATAAATAATTTGAGATAAGTTTGAAAAAAATTATAGTATTTGTGATCATAAAAATAATTAAACTATGATGTACAACAGGTATGATATCCCAAGATTGAAATAGGGTACACAAGGTACATAAGCCTCATCCCAGTTGGTGAGGTATCCTTAAGTGCATCCACAAGACCTAGGTTCAAAACCAGGTAAAGAAATATTTCCAGGTACTATAGTAGTTCTGTAGCAGGAATTGTAACATGTACTGTAGACAAATTGTACACTATGTGGTACTGTAGTAGAACTATACACTGTATAGGTACTGTAGCACAAATGTACACTGTGCGGGTACTATAGCATGCACTGTTGCAGTTACTGTAGTAGGTACTGTTCGGTACTGTAGTAGCTGGAACTATTCACCTTGGGCCACTGATTTGGGCTGAGAGTCCTTATGGATTTCAGGCCACCCAGGCCTTCGACTCAGTAGGGCTTTCGGGCCACCTCAAGGTCTTTGGGCCACATGCAGTTTCCCCTTACACACTACAAAAAAAGGAGCAGCCCCAGAAGAGGATTCAGAGTAGGTGAACTCACCAGAGTAGAGCCAAATGGATTTTTTTTAGAATGAGAGGGTATGGCTATGTAATCAGGACCAGCCTGTGCTTGCACATGAAGCCTATCCAGACAAACATGCAAAGTTGGAGATCTACTATCATGATGAAAATGCTGGGGATGGCTAGTTCTTTGTAGATAGTCTGGATGAATTCCCTAAGACCTTTGGGTCATGTAATCTCCTAAGCCTACGAACTATGTAATCTCTAAGCCTACGGGTCTTATAAGGGTTCCCCCTCATCCCTTGAAAGGGGTGTTATCAAAAGTCAATAAAAATGAAGGCCTTTGGGCCATTTAGGAAAATAGGTTACACAAGTGGTTATCCTAATCCCAAAATAGGGTACTTGGAAGGTTATTCCAAGTTCGAATTAGATACATGGGTGGTTATATCAATACTAACATGTGATGAATGTATTGGTGTCTATCCTTGACATAAGATATCATTAATTATAATTATTACACACTTTACACCAAAATTTTTTGACATCATCTAATGCCAATGTTATACCCTAATGGCTTATGCTCATTGATTGAATTATTATTCATTCCTTATTAACTGCTAAGATTAATTATATAAATTATGATTATAACCTATGAATTTCTGGGTTTGGTTTTGAAATTCCAAGATCTTTTTATTATTCCCTTATGACCATGTTATTCTTAAATGATCATTGATATCAACCCTATTTACCCATACTGTTCATATAAGCTCACTATTTCTTATGTTTATTTTCCTTAATGTTATGAAGAAAAGTTTTCAGTTTGATATTTCTAATAAGGGTGATATTTATAAAGAACATAGTGGGAGATGATGCAGATCTTTTATGAGTAAGTTTTTTAAGTATACAAGTTTCTAAAAACAATAAAAAATTATAGTTTTTATTATGGATCATAATGATATTTAATGAATATTAATCTGATAAGATGTAATATTTAGGTATGAAATTTTTGGGTCACTATAATAGTAGTTGGTTGACTATTATTATATTGGATCCCTCCACATTATAAAGTATTCATAATATAATTAGAAATATTCATTATATCCATGATTCTTTCGCCATAGTGAATAATTTTTTAAGCCGTCAAAACATTTATAATGAATACTTTATGAAACTTTTAAGAGCCACTACATTTTAAAGTTATATGGGTTCTAAAAGATCGTTGGTCTTGATCACTATATTTTGGAATTTAGAATTATCAATCCTCCAATTTGTGAAATTTTAACAGACGTATGACAGTTTTTCATGATCATATCAAGATTAATTCACTATATTGAATCAACTATCCTCGGTTTATTCCCAACATTGAATTTGGAAACTTCTATGAAATAGGGAAACACAATCACTGTGAATTTCTTATACCTTTTAATTTCCTAGTTTATCAATTAGGAAAACATATAATCCAAATCTATATCTTTTTCCTTTTTTTATTCCTCCAACTTTGGATCAAATTATAGCTTAATTGTTGTGATATTTATTTAATGAAGAATTGTTCAACACTGTAATAATTTATAAAACTTCACTAGAAATAATACCATTTTATTCTTATGCGAGATTAGTTTAATCTAACATCATCATCAAATTTCTATTTTAATTTCATATGACTCAAAATATTTTGTTTATTTATATGTATCCACTAGATATTCAAGACCACACTGTACTTTCACACTTATCCATTATTCAGATCTTGCTACTCCCACTTATTTTTTTCTCTTAGTTTTAAATAACTAGCCTTCTCATTACTTTCCAAATTAGCTATAAGACTTGAAAATAATCTAGATAAGTCATTATTATGATCGAAATAATAATAATTGAAAATTATCTCATCATCTTGAAAGATAATCATCATTGAATGATTCTAAAAATTTATTTCTCACTACGATTATTCTATTTCTAGACTCACCTTCTTGAGCATGATGCTTTCTCTAGACTCTAATTCTATATCAAGATTCCTATAACTCTATTATTCTTTATGTTATGAAAAAATTTATTTTTGAAATCATCTATATCAATCTCATTATTATTTTTAGAATATCATTTTTGAGACAATAATTTTCCAAAAATTCTATTTGGATTATTATATTTGTCTACCAATTAACTCATATTTAACATTCCTTCTCAATACTTCATCTTTCTAATACACATCATCTTACATTTGCATCTCTACTTCCATAAATGTAACTTATGGATATTAGCCCCAATAATTTCCAGCCAATTATTTTACCTTATAAACATTTTCAACACTTAACCAAAGATTATTACTTATTAGTAATAATGAATACAACACCCATTCAATAACTCCATGGGTTCCTCAATAGTGTACACATACATAGATGAATTGATGAAGTGTTTTGATGTGTTTTCGAGGTGTGAGGAATAAAAGATTAAATTTTGACTTGATTTTAAGATTATTAAGGACATTACATTCTATTAAATACATTGCTTCATGTATTAGTATCAAAATAAAAAAAAAGAATAATATTGAATTCAATGAAGCTTTATATATTTATATGTCCCGATTGGCGAAGATAGTATTGCATCGTATAAAATAATGAGAATAAATTATTGTTTTAGGTAAATTAAAATATTCTTGTACTTAATATTAGAAAAAAAATTTAATATGTTTTGTAACTTTTTTTGTAGAATGTATCATTATATTTATTATAAGGTCATGTTGAATCACATATAAGAAAACCACACTGTGTTTGATAGAAGTGGATAACATTTGAATTCTTAGAAGGACACGATTTTGTGTATAGAATAAAAGTTCACAATGTGCTAGATTTAGTGGAAGATCACAGTGTAAAAAATTATATAGAATGTTATGATGCATTACATAGGGTATAAGGATGAACTATGATTATGTTGGGAATAATATTGTGTCGTGTTGTTTCAAATTAAAGGTAAAAATACAATAAATTTATTAAAAAATAATACTTCAATTTCATTGAGTAAAAAAGCACACTGTATCTATGTAGCATCGAATAATTTTTATTATTATGTTAAACATAAATTCCTATTTTGTGATCAAATAGTATGTGATTGTGTTTCACAATGTTGAGTAGAAAGTAATATTGTGTCTTTATAGGGTATATAAGGTTATATACTTGAATTGAGTAGAAAGATGCATTTTCACTTCATGTAATAACATATTTCATTATATATGGTAGAAGGTGATGTTGTACTATGTATAATATAAGTGAAGTAGGTTATGTTTGGTGGAAATGAATCATATTGATTATGAGTTATGCAATGTTTTGAATATTAGATAACATATGGTTATCTAGTGAATAAATGGGGTTTAATAATAATAAATTTTAAGGAAGTCAACCAAGGTATTTCAATTGATACACAAAATGGTTTAAAAAATAGAAATATAATATGCTTGTATAGAAAATTAACCATAAGTATGGTTTTTTATAATAATTTCCCCCACATATCTAGTGGGTTTCATAGAAAAATATATTTCCTAAAAAATATCAGGTTGAAAATTCATATGAATATATAAGGTTTTATTAAGTAATAGTCAATGATCATGAATCATTATGATTATGGGATATAAAAAATAAATATTGTAGAAACATGGTGATTTTAGGATCATGAATTAGATTATATGAGTGCCCACACACGTGATGGTGATTCAACTTATGAAGAAATTTTTATAGAATTTTGTTGAGTTAGAAGTTCTTTAGATTTCAAAATCATATGTGAAATAATTATGTGAATAATTTTTCATGGATTTTAATGCAATGTGTTGGTAGTTGGGAAACTAATGATGATAAAGAATACAAATATGACATTTAATCTATGTAGGAAAAGATTAATTCAAATCATATACATATGGTTGAAAAAGAAGGATAATAAAATATGAATTATAATTTTCAATTGATAAATCATGTAAGGAATCCTTTAAGAATCAAAATTACAATCTAGTGGTTTATCTGAAAATCATTCATATGACTTGGGAATCATATTTTGAGTTGATGAGTGATGTATAACATAATATAGTTAGAGAAAAATTTATACATAGAATCACTGTGTTCTTTAGGCTTAAATATTATTCTAAAAGTATCTTGGTGAGGGAATATATTATCCACACCAATATAAATAAATATATTTAATTTGTATTTTTTGGGTTTTACAGGTTTAAAACATATCTTGTATTCTCTACATTAGTGATTTATTTTTTTTCATGCTTAAATACTCTTAGAATAAAATGGATCCAAAGTCTTTATTGATTCAGTGGATTGTTTTATTTCAGATGTTTAATATTGAAATCATGGATAATAAGGGTTTTTAAAATTATATTTCTAATAATTTTTATAGGTATGATTTGAAACACGCATATATAGATAGATAATTAGAAATTAATGATTATTTTTCCAATAATCAACATTTTTAAGTGGATATACTTACCTATTTATGGTTCATTATTTTTTAATAATTTATCCACTCAGAGACTCTATCATTGTTTCAAATCAAAACAAAGGATACATTTCTTAAATAAAAAATGGAGTTAGTTTTTGGATGATATACTATTAATAGAAAGTTATTGAGATAATATCATTCAATGATATATGTTGGAATATGTGGTAAGGGCCATTAATTTTTTTAGAACAAAAATCTATTAGAAAAAATAAACTTTCCAATATATTAGTAACAAAGATTCATAAAAATGATTCTTTTGGACTCTTTTCATATATTTTTAATGGATTATATCACAACTTGCGATCACTAGTAACACAATAGAAACATAGAGATTTGGAATAAAATTCCAAAAAATACTCTCAATGATGATGATAAGTTTGGTTTATATGGAATTAAGTATTGTTTCCCCTTCATAAAGACCTTTTATAGCTCATAAATTATTGTATGTTATGATTTAATGTATATTCCTTGGAATATAAGGTGTAAATTAAAAATATTTCAAATACGGTACTAAAATTTTAAAAGAAAAATGTGTTTGATTTATATTGATTAATGTAATTACATATTAAAAATTAGTGATCAAGGAAAACATGTTATAATAATTTATTATAGATAATTTTATATGAATATGGATTATAGCATAAAATGAGAACATAATACCATCCATAAACTAGTGGGTTTGTTGAACTCTTTAACAGATATATAAAACAAATCCTTTAGAAGAAAATGAACTCTAGTAGAATGGATTGTTTAAATAAGTATAATAATTATTTTTGGGCATATAAGAAAGTATTTAAAACCAAAATATATATACCTCTTTTTTAGTTGGTATATAGTAAACTATGTAATATATCATTAGAGATGGAAATCATATTCTATTGGACTAAGTATTAGAATATAGGTCATTTAATAAAAGATGTTTGAACCAACGTTGATCAAAAGTTTTGTTTATTAAATAATGTAAACAGTGGTTTTGTTTATTGGAAATAGGCATAATTGGGAAATTCTTATCATTGGTTATTACTGAAATTTGTTTGAATGAGTTTTTGAGATATTTTTCTATATAAAGAAAAAGACACTCTTCGATAATTATGGCCATGTTGTAATTATTTTTGAAGGATTTAAGTAGATGGTGGAATAAAAACCATGACATGAAGTATATATATTACATTGTGTTAAGGTTGAATACTGAATAGTTGATATGAAAATGATCATTATGGATTGAAATATTCACTCAAATAGGAATCCAATATAAGTTAAGTGTTCATGATAGTTGATCATGACTTTATAATCATAATATAATATAATCCCATGATTTATGAGTGTGGGTTTTTTGAAGAATGTTTTAAAGGTATTGGTTGTATCATTGGAATGTTTACATAATTGGAGGTCAGGATTTATTAAGTAATAGAGCACTATGTTTGAATATTACACATTATAAATAAATAGATTTATTTGGTGAATATTCAAGATATAGAACCCTATGATTTAAATTGTTTAAAATTATATAAGACTGTGATTTTATGTTGGATAGAGAAATCAAAGGAAATTTCAATATAATTAAACCATACATTCATTAATTTAGTTAGAGAATTATTTTTTTAAGTTTTTATTTTTTTTCAAATATTGTAAGATATGATTAATTAATAGAGGAGTTGAATAATGAATTATGGATGGTTTTTAAGAATAATTAATCTTTATCATTAGAAATACAAATGGATAGATTTTTATAGAATAGATTTTATAAAATGAGGAGAGGAAATTAAAAAATAGAGGAAGAATACTCATATCATAGAGAGTTATATTCATAAAATTAGAAATTTCATATATATATAGAGAGAGAGTGTTGGAGTTGCTTCCCTAGAACCAACTTCTATGAACTTTATTATATACATTTATTCATGATTTTAAATATTAATAAACTACTTATCACATCATGATTGTTCTTCTACATGACATAGTATGTGATAATTTTCTAAGAGTACCTGGCACACTAAAATGTCATAGAAGTTCCTTGCTATAATGAGAACCTGAAAGTTCCATGACATTATTTTTTAATATATGTTCTATATTTTGATGATATAATTCGCGGGGAAAAATGATATAGGCTATCAGGGGTGGAGACTGATAGGGATTTGTGGCACCATCTCATGGTGTACTCCCTTGGTAATATCTAATAGGATATTATTAGAACAAGACCTAACAGTAGGAAATCAAAATTTATATTTTTCATTGGATTCCCATATATATATGGATGTGTATATTTTTCCTTAAACTTTATGATTATTATTAATGAGTATTATGAGTTCTGTAATTTTATTTATTGATGAAAACTATGATGAAAAATGTTTGCAGTGAGATATGATACATTGAGTCTGTCATGAGTAATATTGCATTAATGAATAATGCGAGAAAGGATTTATCCTTTCTGTTCATTAATAGAAGTTAGTATATTATTCCCTTTGATAGAAATGATATATCCTAAATAAATATATGTCCATGGTGCTCTATAGGCTTGTTCTATTTTAGGAAAGTCAAAGAAAGACATATCAAGGATATGGGTTGATGGAACTCGCATGCAACCTTCTCGATTAGAGATATTGTGATAAAGGGATTATATTACACGGTAAGCATCCATATGTGGTAACATGTCATTGTGGAATTAGCTTCACTCTCTTTGGGTGTGTTGGTGTGTTTCTAGACACTAACCTTGGAATTTAGGATTCTTCACCTAATTCCACTAAAAAAGTGGCCTAGAGGGTCACACAATATGTGTATCCAGAATTTTAGTTAAATAATATATTATTATTTAACAATTTGAATAAATATTATTCTTGGTCATGGTTTAATAATTATTCTTGCATGCCTGATTAGATTTATTCAGTAACTATTTGTTCAATAGAATATATTTTTAGAATAATATTTAATAAATATTTAATTTTTATTTAGTGAATATAATATTTATTTATTTATTGGTGAATAATGTAGTTATATTTATTTAGTAAATAAATTAACATTATTCAAGGACCGTTAAATATTGTGAATGAATGACATACTGAGTTTAATGGTCTGGTAATAAATTATAAAAATTGAATATTATTTGATTAAATAATATTTAATTATAATCTGAAAGTTAAGCACATGTTGAGAAATAATAATATTAAAATTATTATTTGACATGGGGTTTTTCTAGGATTTAATTATAATTAAGGGTATTTTTGAAATTATATTATTTTAACCCTTGAAATACAAATTCCCAATTATGTTATTTTCTCTAATAGACAATTCAGTTGTCCACAAGTGATTTGGAGAAAAGATCTCAACCCTAGAGAGCTCCATTATACAAGAATGCTCTCAAGTACAGAGATCCATCCTCTGCCACTAGATCAAGGAGAACGATTTATAAGTGGTTCTCGAGGTGATCAAAGGCGGATGAATCAAGAACAAATATCTTCCATGCTAGCACATAAAAAATCCTTTCTCGATGTCTAGAGATTCATGGAATGCTTGTGGATCACCACTAGAGGAAATATACACTTGATTTCTACAACACAACAATGGTGAACTATAGATTTGTATTCAGACACATCAATGAAGAAATAATTCCATATAGGTAATTATTATTTAATTAAATAAATTATAAACAATATGTGTTTATATTCTCTCTTTGAGTTCTAGTGTGATTACCCTTGTCTGATCTCATTGATCTATTCCGTAGATCACAGTGTTTATTGTTGTGAAGTTCTCGGATTGGTCATTAATCACGACAAAAGAAATGTTGGGAACCGCCCTTCCCGCTCTTTCTCCACGCCTAGAACCTAAAATTGGGATCAGATCAGACACATAATTGTTTATAATTTTTTAAAGATAATTGGTGATTTATGAATTTTAATTTAGCTTTTAAATTAAAATTTAATCATTATTTTAATATGAAATGCAATATATATTTCTTCCTCATTTGTTTCTCATAGATCTAATCAAGAAGTTTATTTTTATGATTAAAATAAAACCAAGGAACTCATCTGAAGGTGCCAAGGATTCTGGCTGGACATCACCAGACTAAAATATGTGTAACCAGAATTACACACTGTGTAGTCATGTTCAATCCATCAAGATTGATTTGGAAATCAATTTGATATGATGCGTTAATTATCACATTAATTACACTATTAAATCAGCACGTGTTGGATAGAATTAAATGGAGCATGGTCATCTAGACTAAATACTGTGTAGACCATTGTATATGACATGTAGTCCCTTTGGGTCAAAGATGGGACGTGTATTACATAAATGGCCTACCCAACCGGTGACTGTGTAATACAGAATCAACACGAAGTGTGACCCATCGAACACTCCATGTACTCCAAAATTTCTTAGGTACGCTTCACACGCTGAGTCCCTGAGCATGTACCTCGGATAGATGGCGATAGATGCACTTTCCATATAGATCGGATCTACACACCATGTACTTAATAGAAATTACAAAGATTTAAAATTTATTTATTTTAATATATAAACCTTGAGACATGTAGTTGCATGTGGTTATAAAGATGGAATGCCCAATGTGATAGGTTTTAATATACATAAATTTTTAAATTTTTAATTAATATCCACATACTATTCAGATCTGCATATCATGAATGAGTTGTATTACAAGTTGTTACTCTACATTCATTGAAGCATAACATGTGACTGAAAAATCATGTAATTAATGTAATCATTCATTAAGTAATGTTGTTAAAGTACATGATATGTTGCATATGCCATATGTCACAAGAGTAAAATAATATACATGTATAATACAAGTTTTGTAGATTTGGATGGGTATTCATTATGTTGCCTCCAATGTATATTTGTGTACACATTTAATTTTAAATGAATTTATTTTATTTTTTATAATTATAATGGGTGAGAAATTCATAGAAATTTAGATAATAATTAAGATAAAATAATTGGTTAATTAAAGATAATAATTAATCTATTCGAGTGTGATTTATCTTAAATAAGAACAATTAATAATTTAATGCTAGTTTTATCAAATGAATAATTAGTTGCATGCATGTGTATTATCATGAGCTTGACCATACCCTTTTCATGTGTCTGGTTTCATTTAATTTACTATTAAATTAAATTTTTGGTCTACGTGTCATCACTTTTTTCAATATGTGGGTCCTGAATTCCCTTGATTTATTTTATATAAACCCCTTTTTCTCCTCACCTGTATGTGAGTAAAAGGATTTTATAATGGATGGAGCTTCCCATATAGTGGAGGTGGTTCAAGTTTGGATCTGAGGAGAAACCAATCTGGGGAGTTACATAGGTGGACATGTGGGAAGCTGAAACATGAACCTTAATTGGTTCAAGGTATTTTCCCCTTAGGTCAATGATTAGTTTGTCAATCACTATATAAACTAACCACTAGTAAGATATCATGAACATTCCACTTTATTATTTTATTTCTATCAGTTGCATGGTTAGTTAATTATGAATGTCTTATTGAAATCACATAATTAATTAATTAACAACCATTCAAGATAGAACTAAAATAAACTAGATTATGTGTAAATATTATCTACGGCATGGTTAATCACTTTTGTAATACCACTTAATATTAACAAGAATTTAATAAAGATAATAATTGGAAATTTATGCATAAAGGATAAAATCCCTCAATATAAATATTAAGTTGGTATATAATTCCATTACTTCGGTTAGAATCAGACCATAGTTCAAAGTGCTTGACCAACCAAAGTTGTGGTGATTTAAATTATCAGTTAATTCTAACTTGGGGTTTTGGATTTAATTTACTTAGTTGACATCATGGGTTGACTATCAAAGTAGGAATTGGTGTAATTTAGAGGAAAATGATGAATAAATATAAATTAATGATTTTGGGATTGGGGAGTCCACTAAGCAGATCAAGGAACCGTGAGTTAATGCAGTTCGCCTTTGTAATTCCTACCTAAAACCATTTGAGTTTTTTGACTAAACAATGTTGGGGTAATGAGAAGGGGAATATGGATCCTTTCCACTAGAATTTCCAAGAAATAAAATATTCTGAAACCAATAATGAGGGATATTGGGATTCAATAAAATAATGGGATACTAATAAATATAATATTTATTTATTTGTCTAAATTTATCAGATAAAGTAATAAAATTATGATTATCTTATTTTGTAGAATCAATAAAAAATGAGAACAAATATATCATTATGATCCATACTTGTGAAGTAAAACCTTCACATCGACATTAATTTCCAAGAGTGGTAATGGCGCCTACCTATCATCCTTCTCCATGAAATAAAATTTTATATGTTAGAAGAAAATTTACCAGTTGCAGCTAGAAATGAGGAAAGTGATGAAGAGATATATATCGATGAGAAAAATATTAACGATTCTACATATTTTTAGTGGTTCAGGTTATCATCCATGTATAAAAATCTTTTAAAGATAGATGAGGATATAGATTACTATAACATGATATATCAACTTCAAGATCTCTATCAAGAGAAGACTAAAAAAAGAGAGATATAAGATCGCCAATGCTTTGTTCACAACTATTCATGGAGAGTTTGTCTTATATGGGCCTCACGTATTTAAGCTCATCGGATACATTGAACACATATTCATCTTAGGTATTAAATTCCCAGATGAGTTTCATATAGATCTCATACTTTCACCACTTCCTATGAAATTATCCAACTTTATTATTAATTAAAATATGATAAATAATGAGAATAGTATTACAAAACTTCTTAATTTAATTTTCCAAGTGGATAAGGACTTGGGGCATGACAAAACCACAGTCCTTATGGTGAATAATAAAATGAAGAATAAGTAAAAGGGGCCAAATACTTATAAATAGTCTAAATCTCTTGAGCACCATCCTTCCAATAAGAAGAAGATCCAAAGGCAAGTCAAGGAAAAGAAGGCGGTATGTGTTTCATATGGAAAGTTAGGACACTGGAAGAGGAACTACACCCATATTCAAGGGGAAGTTAAATGTGTTTTTGTTATTGAGTGAAATCATTCCATTTATACACATTAGGTATTAGATATAACTTGTGGCACTCACATCTATATCCAAAATCTAGAACCAAGTAGATTTCAAAATATTTTAAGTGGATAGGTGGATCTAAGAGCATTCAATGAAGCAAAGTTGGTTTCCCCATCCATTGGTGACTACCACATTTCATTCCTAATGAGAATGATTCTAGTTTTGCAATATTTTTATTATGTACCTATGGTTACCAAGAACATATTTTCTGTATCATTCCTAGTTACAGATGGGTTTATTTTCAAATTTGTAAATAAAAGTTGTTTATTTTATAAGGACAATATATGTTATGGTATGTAACATTAAAATAATGGTATTTATATATTAAATTATAAAAACCAAGCGTTGGTAATTGATAATGAATCATGTTCACACGACTCATATAACACCTAGTTGTGGCATCTCTGTCTTGTCCATGAAAATAATAAGAGTTTGAAAAAGCACTTTCAAGATGGTTATTTAGACTCTTTTCAAATAAAACCACTTGAAATATTTCATGCTTTTTTAAAAGGGAAAATGGAAAAAACACTATTTTTTTGGATAGGGTGAAAGGGCCACAGATCTTCTATTATTAGTACACACTAATGTGTGTGGACCATTTCTAGTAGAATCTGAAGGTGGATATTCTTACTTCATAACTTTTACTAATGAATTGAGTAGATATGGATGTATTTACTTGATGAGGTATAAGTTATATTTCTTTGATAAATTCAAGGAATTCAAGAATGAAGTAGAGAATAATATTAGTAAAAAGATAAAGAATCTTTGATCAGATCAAGGTGGTGAATATCTTAACCAAGAGTTCATCAAAGTTTTATGGGATTTTTGGATTCTATCTCAACTCACTCCATCTTACACACCACTGTGGAATTGTTTTAGTGAAAGGAGTAATTGTACCTTTTTTGGACAATTTAAGTTCAATGATGAGAATTTTAAATCTTCCATTATCCTTTTTGGGATATTCATTACAAACAACATCATTCACATTTAAATTAGAACCAACTGAAGTGGAAAATGGAATCCCCTTAGAGTTATGGAGTGAAAAATAACCCATTTATTGCATACAAATGTATAGGGTTGCAAGAAATTTGTTAAGGCCTTATCTGGAAAAAATTAGCACCCTAGGGAAAAAGGTTTATCTTTATAGGATATCCTATGGAAAAAGGGATAATACTTATAAAACCCCTCAGTCAAGAAAGTGACTATCACCCAAAAATCCATATTTCTTGAGAGGGAGAACATTCTAAAAAAGGATAGTGGGAACAATATTGACTTCAATGAAGTTGATGATAAAGATATACAAAGGTTGGTATAGTAATAGATTCCCCAGGTCCCAATAGAATAAGTAGTTCCTGAAACAAAAGTACTACATAGGAGATTAAGAGAGGTAAGGGAACCATAGAGAAATGGTTTTCTAGTCACCGAGGATGGTGACTCATTATCACTAGACAATGATCATAATATATTTTACAAGGAGGTAGTAGAGAGCATAGAATCTATGGGATAACAAGAAGCCATGAATTCTAAAATGGATTCCATGTATTAGAACTAAGTTTGGGTTCTGGTCAATGCACCAGTTGATGTAAATCCTATTGAATGAAAATAGGAATTCAAGAGAAAACTGGACATGGAAGGTAAATTAAGTACCTATAAAGCAAGGATAATGTCTAAATATTTTAAAAAACATCAAGGAATTTACTAAGATGAAACATTTTCACAATTTTCCATGTTTAAATCCATTAGAAGTCTTCTTTACATAGAATCTTACCATGATTATGATATTTTGAAGATGGATGTAAAAACTTCATTCCTTAATGGGAACCTTTAGAAAGATGTCTATATGATACAAATAGAAGGGTTTGTAATTATAGGTGATGCCAAGAAGATTTTCAAGTTGCAGATATCCATTTATGGATTGAATCAAGCATCCAAGTCTTGGAACATTCGATTTGATGAATCAATAAAAGAATTTGGTTTCATTAAGAAAAAATGTGATTCGTATGTTAATAAGATGTTTAATGGGAATGTATTCATTATCCTAGTAGTATATGTTAAGGAAAAATTAATCATTGGAAATGACACACCAGTCTTACAGTCTGTTATGTCCTGGTTAAACAAGTGATTCTCCCTAAAGTTCTTTGGTGAATAAGCTTATATTCGGGGGATCAATATCACAAGTGATAGATCCAAGAGGCTTCTTGGACTAATTCAAAGAATATATATTTACTAGATATTAAAGATATTTAGTATGGAACAAAGCAATAGAGGATTGGTTCTAGTGTCACATGGTTTACATATTTCTAATAAAATCTGTCCTCAGACATAACAAGAGAAGGAAAGAATGAGTAAGATCCCATATGATTAAGCGAAACAATCAATAATGTATACCATGTTATGTACTAGACTTAATGTTTCCTATGCATTGATCTTGGTAGGTAGATATCAAGAAGACCCAAGAGAACAACATTGGACTAATATTAAGGATATACTTAAGTATCTGAGAAGAACTAAGGATATTTTACTATTATATGGAGGAGATGAGGAGCTGGTCATTAGAGGTTATACTAATTATAGTTTTCAGACATGTTAGAATGATCTAAAGTCACAATCAGGACATGTTTTATATCTCAAAGGAGGAGCTGTGAGCTATAAGAGTTCAAAGTAGCCAATTGTTGCTAATTCTACAGTGGAGTTTGAGTATATAGAGCCTTATGATGTATCCAAAGAAGCATTTTGGGTTTGGAAATTTTTCCAGGATATGGATTTGATACCTAGTAGTAAAGACCCTATCACTTTGTATTATGATAATACTCTAGTGGTGGATCTTGAAAAAGAGCCAAGGTCACACAAACAGAAAAAGTACATACTCCGTAAGTATCACCTCTTGATGTATTTTTATAAAAGGGGTGAATTTGCAATGAGTCGAGTACCCATGGAAGGGAACGTAGTTAACCCCTTGAATAAAGACCTATCTCATGCGAATCATGAGTATCATGTGAGTTATAGTAGACTAAAGGTTGTTAGTAGTTGGATCTAGTGCAAGTGGGAGTCTGTTGGAGTTGGTTCACTAAAACCAACTTCTATATAATTTATGATAAACATGTATTCATGGTTTTTAATATCAATAAACTAATTATCACATCATGATTTTTCTTCTTCATGAAAAGTATGTGATAATGTTATAAGAGTAGCTGTCTCACTAAAAGGTCATAGCAGTTCCCTGCTATGATGGGAACCTGAAAGTGTGATGACACTATTTTTGAATATATGTTATATATCTGGATGATATAATTTTAGGGACACAAATGATATAGGATATCATGGGTGGAGACTCATTGGACTTTGAGGAACCTTCTCATGGTGCATGGCCTTGGTAATATCTATTAAGATATTATGAGAATGAGACTCGATGGTAGGAAATTCACATTCATATGTGTCATTGAATGTTCCTATCTGTGGAAATGTATATTGGTACTTAGACTTTAAGATTATTATTAATGAGTATTATGAGTCAAAAAATTTGATGTATTGACAAAAATCGTGATGACATATGTTCACGGTGAGGTAATATATGTTGGGTGTGTGAGGAGTAATATTGCATTAATGAATATTGTGTGAAAGGATTTATCCCTTGTGTTCATTAACGAAAGTTAATATCTCATGCCCTTTGATGGAAATTATATAGCCTAAATAAATCCATGGGCATGGTGTTCTATAGGAAAGTTCTATTTTTAAAAAGTCTAAGAAAGAGATATCAAGCATATAGGTCGATGGCACCAGCATGCAACCCGCTTAATTAGAGATTTTGTGATAAATAGATTATATTACATGATAAGCATACATATGTGGTAATATGTCATTACGACATTAACTTATTTCTCTATGGGTTCCTTGGAACATTGCTAGACTCTAACCTTGGAGTTTTGGATGATTCACATAATTCCATTGAGAAGGATGCCTAGAGGGTCACACACTAAGTGTATCCATAATCTTAGTTAAATAATATATTATTATTTAACAAGTTGAATAAATATTATTCCCATTCATGGTTTAATAATTATTTGTGTATTCCTGATTGCATTTATTCCATCATTCGTTATTCGAGAGAATATATTGTGAGTGGAATATTTAATAAATATATATTTTATATTTAGTGAATATTATATTTATTTCTTTATTGGTGAATATTGCAATTATATTTATTTAAAAAATAAATAGACATTATTCAAGGCTTGATAAATATTGTGGAGGAATGGAGGACTAAGTTTAATGGTCCTGTGAGAAATAATAAATATTGATTATTATTTTATTAAAAAATATTTAATTATAATCCAAAATTTAAGAACATATTGGGAAACAATAATATTACAATTATTATTTGACATGGGGGATTTCTATAATTTAATAACAATTAAGGGAATTTATGAAATTATATTATTTAAACCCTAGAAATACAAATACCTAATTATGTTATTTTCTCGAATATCTAATTTACTAATCCAAAATAGATTTGTAGAAAACCCCTCAATCCTACAGAGCTCTATTCTCAAAGAATTATCTCAATAATGGATATCAATACTCCTCCATAAAATTAAGGAGAATGTTTTGGAAGTGATTCTCGAGGTGATCAAAGGTGAACGATGAAAGCATAAAGGTCTTCCATACTAGCACCTGAAGGATTCTTTGGTGATGTATGAAGATTCATGGAACACATGTGGATCACTGTTAGAGAAAATATATGCTTGGTTTCTACAATGAAATGACAATTTACTACATATCTGTCATCGAAAACATCAATGAAGAAAGAATATCTATAGATAATTGTTATTTAGTTAAATTAATTATAGAAAATATGTGTTGATCTCCTCTATTTTGGTTCTGGTGTGATTAAACTTGTTTGATTTCATTGATGCATTTTGTAGATCATGATGTTTATGTCATGTAGATATCAGATTGGTCATCAATCAAGACAAAATAAAATTTGGGAACCACCCTTCCCGTACTTCTTCTAGGCCCAAAATATATAGAGATAACTACAATGAAATACTTTAAATGCTATTGAATATTCTAACCTACTATTAAATAAAGAGATAAGGGTAACAACAACAAAAAAATAGTGTATTTTGTTTGTTTTATGAAACATTCATGTTTATTTAAATGTATGTCATATGTAGTTGTTTCTCTATGTTGAATAATTGAGTAGAGTGGAAGAGTGAGGGAGTGACCCATGAAAAATTTAGTGATCTGATCTGAAAAATCATAATCATGGGAGTGTTTTAGTGGTTTCTTATTACATCTATACATCATCTATATATACTCCTTGTATTTTACCTATATTGGGTGATCCAAGTAAAATACTTATGTATCTATTCTTTATCATTAATTTTTGGATGATTTAAATGTTTTATTTGAATTGACTTGTTCAAATGTTCTTGTAAACATGAGAATAAGATCAAATCATAGGAGAATCTATCTCAAGTAGATTTTTGACATGGATAACACCATTAATGTAAATGGAGATCAACTTTTTAATGGGTATAATTATCAAACCATGAATAATCACATGAGATATCATATAAAATCTAGTGAACTATATTTTTTCTATACTATGATAAATGTAATTTAATGAGTGATCATATATATATATATTTTAAGGAAATGAATAATAAGCTTCGCAGCATAGATTTAAGGGTACAAAATAACTCATATTAAGTGATTTAAATTAAAATTAGTATAAATTTGATGATATTTACTATCATGAAATCTATTTGGGATAATTTATAAAATATATTTTAAGGATATAAATTTTTTATGGAGGCATAGTCACAAATTGTACAGAATAAATTTAATTATTAGAAGTTTTACCATAATGAGAACATTTATGGTTTCCTCAATTACATCATTGAGGTTATTGGATACATTCATAGGATTGATGATCAAGTTAAGGAAATAGATATTTTGAAAAAGATTACAATAACCAAATTTATACAATAAAAAAGTCTTGGTTATTGGAGAAAGGAATTTTGATAAGATTTCACTTGATTATTTAAAAAGTAGATTAGTGTGATACTTGATTTAGGTTAAACAATAAGGAATTAAAATTTATTTGTCTAAGGAGATAGAATTTAATGAAATAGAGAAAATAAATATCAATCATAGAGACAATGGAGAAGGGTCTGTGAGTTATAAATTACACCCACTCTTTGTAATATTGTTCAATGATCTAATGGAAGAACCAAGGGAAATCGACCATTGGTTTATTTGAAGTAATAAAAATATAGGATAATTGAAATGAGATGTATAATGAGTTTTGACAATGATGATGGAAATATTAAAAAGTCACAAAATTAAAAAAGGTAGTTTCCTTCAAGATGAAATATAAAATTGGAATTAATTTTGGAAATAAGTTTAAATGAAAGAGTTTGGTTTAAAGAGAAGAAGAAAATGATGACTATTTGCTTGAAAATAGTTAAATAGAATTTTAATCAAAATTAGAAGACACTTTGATGGAAATATTTGAGAAAGTTAAATCTAGATATGAATAAGTAGATCAATTATAATAATTTATTAATCTTGAATTTGATATTGAGGTAAATATTTAAGAGTATTAAATATAAATTGAATAATAATAGTAATATTATTGGACTATAGAAAGAGCCTTCAGAGTACACTGACCTACTCAAAAATCAAATTAACCAACTAGAAAAATTTATATAATATTAAGTTATACATAAAAATAATTCATATAATTAGTTTATTTCAAGTTGAAAATTAAGGAATATTATTGAAGAAAACGGTTAAGTATTTTACTTTTTGGAAATTAGATTTAATTGGATATTAGTATTTTGTGTTGTGGAATAATATAGAAACTTAGTTAAGTCTTTAAGGTAATTTTGGGATAATGGAAATATGTCATGAAATAAATAGAAGGATCCTACCATGAAGGAACTATGGATAAAGTAAACTTTTAAATATACTAGGTGATTCATTCCATAAAAAAGAATCATGTTTCTATATGGGTATCAAGGTGTCATGGGTACCCCTTAAGATTGTAGTATTTCTCTTTTTCCAGCCGATCAAAGTAAATCACCTTAAAATGGTTTTATTCATTCCATAACAAGAATAAATTTGATTTAAACATTCCTACAGAAGAATAAAACATGTCACAATGATATTTTTAATACTGAAATATCATAAACAATATTAAATCAAGGATGAAAAATAGTAAAACACAACGCATTGGTAATGCTATGAAAATTTGGTTTGTCTATATTTGTTCACAAAATGGGAATCACATCGTGAAGGGAATCATAATGCCATGATTTGTCTTGTTTTTTTCTATTAATTTAAAGTAATCATTATAGGAAAAAATCATTCATTCCATGCTAAAGCTGGCAAGACTGTGGTTGATAAAGAAATGTAGGATTAGTGGAGAATTTATTATTTGGATTTATTAGGTGTGATTCATGGTTATGGAATGATCTTTATCAATTAAAATCAAGTTCAATGGTGGATATTTACTTGTAAATGATCCAATTGATGAATTTTAAGTATATGAAGTTCATGTTAGTTACTTAAATGAATTTTAGTTTCAACATAACTTAAAAATGATGAGTAATAGGGGAGTGAAATTGTGGGTTATGAGGGAGAATACTTAGAATATATGGAAGTGAAGAAGTTGAAAATGAATTGGATGTCATAGAAAATAAGGAATTGAAGAGTGGGTTATTGATGAATTTAATATCATTAAAAATCAAGTTTATGAAGTGTTATTTTCCTATGTGTAATTATTAATATATAGAGGTGAAGATAAAATAACCATACAGAACACCCTTTTAATTATGATTTTATTTCTTTTACCATTATTATTATAATTTTTACCAATGTGTTGATACAATCATCACTTGTAACCCTCTTAGAAATCCTTGATTGGAAGGGAGGAAGAGGTTGTGAAACTTGTATGAGTAATTATATTTTCTTATGGGATGTTATTAGTAAATAGTTAAGTTTTGATTATTATATATATCCACACATCATTGTTTTTACTCCTTGTATATTTCCTAATAAAAGTTAACCATGTAAAATATCAGTGACCATGCACCCCTTATTTCTATAGTTCAATTGTGTGGTTATAAAATTACTATGAAAATTACCAAGTGTATTTTTCAAAGTGAAGATAAGGTCCATTTTAAGTCTATATAAGAAGAAAAATTTGAAACAATCTAATTAATACCACTTCTTAGAGTGTATATTGGGACCTTAGGTAGTAATAAGCAGTATCAGAGCCACAAGTTGATTCTTGTTCAATCATTCAAGTGTTTTTTTTCATGAAGAATAATGTGAGTGTAAAGATATTACCATTATTTAATTACAAAAAATAGGTTTGGATAAATAGAATGATGTCAAATTTGTGATCTCTCAGGATTAGTATTTTCTCAAAAATAGTTCATGGTTAAAAATTTTCTGATACTAAAAAGTCTTCAATGACATATTCATATAATAAATTTTTGAATACTGATTATAAGGCCAAAAATAATTTATTTGGGGCGTTATAAAATAAAATATGCATGAAAGTGATTAGTTTTACATTAAGAAATGTTATTTTAGAAATAAATTATAATATTTATTAAATATAAAAATAAGATAAATAGGAAAATCAAGAGGTTCTTCTTAAAAAATTGATGATATAAATATGATCTCAAGTAAAAAAATTATCTATTTAATAAAATGTATTATTGAAGTTGTTGTATATATCCATTATATCATTTATTAGATGAATGATTTTGATATTGTGAATAAAATTATTTAGAGGTTGTCACTAATATATAATAAAAAATTATCAAAAAATAAAGTGTTAAATCTTGGGGATTTATCTCTTGATGATCTATATAGAAGTATTGTTTCATATGTGAGTGAATCAGGAATTTTCATCTAAATAGTTGTTAAATAAAATTGAATTCAACTCTAAATAGAATATTTAGATACAAAAGGCTAAAAATTAATAAGAATATGTTTGTTATGTGTTGTTATCACTGGTTTCTAGAAATTTTAAGACATATAAATATGGATTTGATGGAAATATTTATTTCAGTTAATTTCATTTTAGAAAGGTAAGGCACATCATTGTTAGGTGTCTAAAAATATTTTGATGGAGAGAATGGTGAAATGAATTTCACTCAAAAAACCCATAATGGATTTTTCCACTAGAAGGAACTTCAATTGTGGAAGCACAAGTGAAATGAAGTTTTAGAGGAAATTATTGGTATAGAAAGAGGAATATGATGCTAAATATGATAATTTGGAAAGTTTTGGAATTGGTTTTATATTAGATACAAAAGATTATGTGATGGAAACTGTAGGTATATAAATGACTAAATATAAAGATGATGGTCAATCAAATGGAGTTGTTGATATCAAGGTTGAGGTGGAAGGATCTATTCAAGAACATGACATAAAAATAAAGAATAATAGGAAGATTGGATTTATATTAAAATAATAATCATTTTATTTTGATGATATTGGAGAAGAAATTGATTGAATAGATAAATTTGTGGATGAACATGGATCTAATCTAGTGAAAATAATTGAATTAGTGAATGAAAGGTAAAAAATTGTTAAACATTCTAGGATTAATGATGATCTTAATATATCCATGAAGGAGAAAAATAAGAATATTAAGTACTCAAGGAGAAAGTGGTATCCTTGAGGGGGATGGCTGAGATTGAAATGGAAGTAGTATATTCAAAGAGGAAGATATAATTTTTAACATTCTTAGATTTATAATTTAATGAAAGAGTAGATCGAGTTATAATAGGATTTGTGTTCTCAAAGAGTAAATTTCATGGGTAAAAGAGTAATTGAATCTAATACTAAAACATAAAAAACTATAAAAAAAGTTCAAATAAAAAAATCATAAGATAATATAATTTTCTTCATCATTAAGATCATATAAATAATAAAGGAGTTATATAAAATTTGTGGATATTTGGAGAGATAAAATCAACAAAATCTTTCCTTTGATGAAGTGTTAATTTTTTTGGCTACACATGCCATACAATGTCAGATATTTATGAAATTTAAAGATATTAGAATGGTGAATAAATTATAAATTGTAAAATGAGAGTCAAAACATATCATTACTGTCAATATTAAAATTCAATATATGAATATTGTTTTAATTAATCTAATATTGGGAATATGGATATTGATTTTAGGAGAAGAAGAATCATGAATTAATCCTATGAAATCAAAGAAGGATAAATGTGGGAAAATATAATTCAATTCGATTTGGAAATATATTTTTCCTATTAAAATATGAATACTATGACTATATCAGTTACATTTAATAAAATGAGAAGATATGGATATATGTATGAATTAATCTTGGAGTTTCGTAGAAAGAAGAAAGTTGATGATAAAAGAGAAATTTGATCTTATTTACATAGACTTGAAATATATGAAGTAAAATAGTTTGTTTATTCTTGATTATCAGTTGTCATTCCATATGAAAAGAAACATTATCCCTCTAAAAAATTTGAATGTAATAGTATATGGAATAGTTTTGTGGGAAAATGATGTAGCTCTAAAGATCAAAGGAAGAGGTAAAACTCATTATGGATGGATATGAATGGAAAAATGCTATTTTTCTCTATTTATATATTTTATGACACAATTCTTTAAGTGTGAGTCAATTTTGTGACTTGGGGCTGGATGCCACATTCATCTGAAAAGTATTAAATATCAAAGGAATGGAAAGAAGTTATCATATGTAGCGATATAGAATGAAACATAATTTGTATCTGGTGGATAACAAGGAGAACACTTGTCTATTTATAGTTGAAAATGAAAATAATCTTTGAAAACTAAGTCTTGATCACATCCATAAGAAAATTATAAAAAATTTCTAAAAAATCAATATTGAATATTCCTAATTTGATGAAAAGTATTGAAAATGTTTGCGATACATGCTTGAGGGGAAAGATGGTGAGAGACACTTATCAACCAAATAAGAAAAGAACATCAAATTTTCCAGAATAAGTTCACATTGATGTATGAGGGATAATATGGAACTTGTAGATAAAACCATTTATCCTATTTATTTATTACTATAGAAGGTTGATATGTTCTATGTTTATATTGCCTAAGAAATAAGTGATGGACCACATAAAAAGGTTATGAAGAAGAGTGCAGAATGAAAAAGGAAGAACAATAAAGATTATATGATTGGATAATTTAACCAAATACACTTAAATAAATAATAAATTTATCTAGAGAATCATGGACTAAAGAGTATAGTGTCTTCAGTATGGAAAAATCAATAGAACTGAGTTATGGAAAGGCAGAATCACATGGTGAAAAACATGTCCAAATACTTTTTAATTGATAAGGACATATATTTCCATTATTGGAAGTAAGTTTTTGAAGTGTATGCATACATTAAGAATTGGGGAATTCTTATCCCATTAGTAGAAGGGGTTTTTATATGAAATGTGTCATAGAAAGAAACCTTCCTTGAAATATTTTAGTGTTTTTTAAAATGAAGTGTTTAATGTAGAATAAAGAATATAATAAAGTAAAATTGGGATATGTGGTATATAAGGGGATATTTCAAGGGTAATATTCTAAAAGTAAATCCAATAAATGATTTAATAATATAATCACCAACATTATTGAAAGAAGTGATGTCAAAGTGATTGAAGATGAATCTAGGAAGAATTATAAAATTTACATATTTGAAGAAATTTTTAAAGAGGAAGGATATAATGATGAGAATTATTGAGAAGTTTCAATCTCTCAAATGATAATGAGTCTGAAGTTGAATTGAAAGATGAACATACCACTGAATGGAGTCATTATATGACTCAAACAAGAATTAAAATAATTGAAGTTGACCTGATTTTTTTTTCAAGAATGATCTAATACAAAGATGACCCATATAATGAGAACTATAGAGAACACTACTGAAGTATCACAAATGGAACTAACTAAATTAGAAGTGGTGACTATAGAAGAGTCTTGGGTGAAAGGAAACAATGAATAGTATGTCCAAATTGAAAAAATTAGGCATGATAGCTTGTGGAAATTACTGAACATCACAATGTCATTGGTACAAATTATGTCTTTAAAAATAAATTTGATGATCATGGAAGAGTAGTCTGAAAATAATAAATACTAGTGTGAAAAGGGTGTTCTCAAATCAAAGGAGTTATTATAGATGAAACATTCACACTACTAGAAAGACTATAATATATTTGATTGTTCTAGGTAGAAATAGTTTGGATAAATTTCAAAGTCTATCAAATGGATGTAAATACTACATTTTTTACTAGAGTGATAAAATAGATGATCTACATCAAATAATCTATAAGATTTATTATTGGAAATGATAGTAAAAAATTTTATAGGTGGATAAATGTTTCTTATATTCTCAAGAAAGCACCTATTTCTTGGAATTCCTAGATGGACACATATTTAAGAATTCTAAAGTTTAAGAGAGGAGGGGTTAATCAAAACATTTATATGAAAATCATAGATGAAAATTGAAATAATGAGAAAAAATATAATTATCAAACATTAAAATTAATAATTATAGGAAGTTTATTGTATATAACTATAATAAGAATGAATATATTTTATATTAAATGTCTGTAAGCAAACGTATTTTTTTAGAAAGGTGATGACATGAATTGGATTCCTGATCCATGCCCCACAGGGAATTTATTAAAAAAAATATCACAGTACAAGCACGAGGTGTAACGTACTTACACAAGTAGGGAATTAAAGATTATACATGATAAAGCTTTAAGCATACCAAAGTATAAGAGGAGACACATCTGCAAGAGTTCACCATCATATATAAGGGCCTGAAGAATTTTAATCCATCCCTCTCAAGAATCAAACCTGCAACTTCAAGCCTGAAATGCGTAAAACTAGAAGTTTTGCAACCAGACAGCACCCATCCATCCAAACATAAGACCTAAAAAGGAGACCATGGTGTGAAAGAGACAATAGAGTAGCAAATCATTCTGTTTCAGCAAGTACCACACCCTCAAAACAAATTAAATGAGCAAAATTTAACACCAGAAGATAGAAAGGAAAATTCCTCTATTGATAGCAAAAACTCATAACCTGATAAATCTGCATCACTGTCCAGATACCCCACCATAAAACCATCAGCATCATGAATCAAATAATCAAAACATATAAAAGAAAATTCAATAGACCCCATGAGAAAATCATGAAAAAGAAAGCCTAGAAATGAACAAAAATAGGGTCGAAAGATCAAGGAGACTGAATAGACATCTTCATCCTTTTTCTGAAAATAAATCATTTTAAGTTAAGATATTGCTTAGCAGAAATTACACCCTTTTGGAGTTTTTAGTGGGCCATTTTCTGTTTCCTTTCCATATGATTGTTCCAATCCTAAATTTCTTGCTCTGTGAACTACTGCAAGAAATAATATAAAACAAGACTCGAGTCATCAATCTGAGGTTTTTCTTGAACTGGTCTGGAGGCTTACTTCGTGGAAGCATCCAGAGATCTAGTAACAATAGTTCGTTCAGTATGAGAGTAATCCTAACGTCTTCTTGTTTTCTTCGGATTTGGAGTTATAAATCCATCTTCATCCACCATAGGATTTTTTCCTTTTTTGGACATGGACTTCATATAGGACTCCTCAATCTATTCAGGTTTATCATCCTCCTCAATTGAAGAGTCACTAGAAACTAAATCATCAACATAGTCCTTGCCTTTATCCTCTTGAGTCTTTATGTTCTCACTCTGTTTTTCAACTGAAATTATCTGAAAGATCTTTTTCTCCCTTTTCAGAGGACTCTTGATCTTCAAAATTTTCTTCCTTATAGGGGGGGAGGATTGGCAGTGATGTCAAGGACATAAGATACATAATCAAAAATTTGGTTCTCAGTTGATTGGATAACTTCCAATCTAACATTATTTTCAGTGTTTTCCTTTTTAGAGTTCTAAGCACACATATATTATTGCCAAAAGGAATATAATGTCATGATGATTAAAAAATTAACGAGGTACATTCAGGGAAAATTAAATCAAGGAGTAGTTTTCAAAGTCAGATAATATTGAGTGTTGATATCCTGTTCAAATAAAGACTCGGCAAGAGATAACATGGATTGAAAATATACAATAAACTGATCATTCTATATCAAAATAAACTATGTTGGGTGGCCAAGTAAAAATAATTAAAGTATATTATTAAGCATATCATAAGTTGAGTATATTTTAGTCACCAAGTCCTATTGATAATTGATTTTCATGGAGTAATGTTTTAAATATCTTAGAGAAGTGCTAACAAAATAAATGTTGATTTATTGTGATAAAAAAGTGCTATTGAGTTAACAATGAACTAGGAACAAATTTTTCACACAAAATATATAGATATTTAGTATCAATATATAAAGGAAAAAGATGAAGAGGGAATTATGTAGTTAGAGATTTTTTGACTCTCAACATCAAGTTGTAGATGTGTTTATATATCTGTTGAGTGTATATGGTTTTGGGAAGCATCAGTTGAACATTGGAGTTATAAAAAATTTCTCAAATTAAGGAGGTTAAAAAACACACAACTCTCTAATGCATGTGTTTTTTTATTTGGTTGTGTATGTTTTATTATTTTTGATTAATTTTTGATTACTATTCAAATAAAGTGTTATAAATTATCCATGGGGTATCTTATACCTAGAATGAGAGCTTTAGATTTTTTTATAAATTTAAATGATTGAAAAATTAAATAACACTGTAGGAATTGACAATTTTTCTTATTTCATACACTGATATTTTATGCTTATTGTCTTAGAGAAAATTTTAATGCCTATTTACTAAGATCTGGAAAACATTAGTGTAGAAGGAAATATGATTTAAACAAATGGAATTGAATACTTTCAATATCTATAAAAGGTGGAATTTCATGGATATTTATTGATGCCTTCCAAATGAGAATTAGAAAATCTATAAGGGAATAAATACCCAAAGTATGGGCATTATTTTTCTCTACAAAACAATGTAGGAGAAGGTGGCCAAAATCAACCAGATCATGTAAACTCCCAAAGGACATGCGATCACATGGAATTTGTAAGTCCATGCTAATGGGTCATGCACAATGAATAATCCAATTGAGATAAAATAGAACCCCTTTGATAAGACTCATTTTTCTTATGAAGGTTTCCAAGATACTCATTGATAATGAGGAGGCCAACAAAAAAGTTCCTCCATGCCACGTGATTTTTTGATTGGTAGGTTCCTAAAAATGATCCAAAACAATTTTAAAATAAAGGGTAAAAATATACAGAAGGAGGGGACCTTATGCAGTATGTGGCCTTCTTGTGATGTGATTATTTGGTTTGAAATACCTGGTGGAGCCCTGGAGACATGTCCACCTTCTCATATGAGAACCTATTGACATGTCACCCTCATCATACAATGGGTTTCAGACATGTCCAGTTGATTCTGTGATCCCCCTTTAGCTCCATAGACAAATAGAAGGGTTGTTAATGGCAATTCTCATGCATCATAGAAAGAACCATTATTTTTCATGCGATGTATCACATACAAGGAGATTGATTGTCTTAGAAAAAAATCACATGGTTGAATAAGATCTCAAGCCCTTTTAAAATAAAAAATTAAATAAAAAGGGGAGAAGGAATAAGATTTTTTTGGAGTGAAGATACGCTAATCATCACATGAAAGGGGTTATGCACCCCGAGTGGTCACTATTGATCCCACAGAGCCCCCTGTGACATGTCAACATGATCCTGAGGAAGCCCTCTTGATAAGTAGCCTTGGTCACATGAATGACCCAAAACATCCTGCCTTTGTCCCACAAGTAGCCCAAGATGAGTCATTTTTGATCAAATGAAAGCCTTTTCATGGGAATATTGATGTCGCAAAGACACTTAGACATGTAGTACTAACCTTGTAAAGTCTTATTTATCATGTTCACATTATTAGGAAAAATCCCTTCGATTGGATGAGGACTAATAAATGGGGAACTGATGGGACATTCTTTCAGATGCTAAAAATCATGTGACGCCCCTAGATGACCTACAGTAGGACATCCCAATTTATGAACAGCCAAAAAACTCCACTGAATCTATCCCAAATCCATGAGATATGTGTTGTACAATGCATAGTATAACTGGGGCAGTAAGACCTATAAAAACCTCCCCCTCAGTATAAAAAAATTCCTCTAATATCCATTATTGATCACATACAGGAGTGCAGAAGTGGAATTCTTAGAGTGACCAGTCACGTGATAACAAAGGCATTATGCTAATTAAAATTTATAGAGTTACCTAAAGGATCACACATAATGAATAAGAGCTTCACATGATTACTTTATGGATCATGCATTTGACTTATGCAGTGTCTTCCAGATTATGCGAAGGAGGTCCCACATGTCGGCTGGGTCATGTGATACCTAAAATAACCTAACGCTTGAAAAACTAGAATCCCATATGAAATAAAGGACGGATTAAAAGACTATAAAAATATGTAATACATACATTAAGATAGATTCACTGATCCTCATGCATTCACATGACCAACCCAGATCATAAGACAACAATGGTACTTGTTTCCCAAATCAGGCGACACTCCCTTGACATGCTCCATTGATCCTGGGATGTCCCTTGGACATTTCAAGTAAGTCACATGAAGGAATTTGGTAATTCCACCCAAGTATCATGAAATACTCCAAGTTTTTCATCTAAACACAATGATAGCTTCCAGACATGTCTCCCTACATCATGCATAGTCACAAGGACATATCATCTTGGTCTCATGATGACATTGGGATTTTTCATCTTGTTCTCACATTGTCACAAGGTTATGCATCTCATTATTAATATGACACTAGGAAAATTCATCCAGATTACGATACATCCTCTGTGTAAGTTTTCTTTGATCATGCAGAACCCTCTAGACATGTCATCATTGATCATACAAGGTCCTCTAGAATTTTCATCCTTAATTATACGATTCCATCCAGACAATTTATTTTGGTTATGATAAATCATTTGGATAAGTCAACTTAATCATGAAATTGTATTCAAGCATGTATTCTAAGCAACCATGACATGTTCATACATCCTTAAACATGTCATGAAGACAATCAGACATGTTAGGCATTCAACCAGGCCATAATAAGAAGACATCCTGAGACATGATAACCTTGTCTGGTGGGAATATAAGTGAAACCACAGTATGAAAAACTCAATGATTTGAACTATGCGAACTCTGATTTCTATGAAAAATAGGGAATTTAGGATTCCTTCCTAATGTCCAAGCTCAAATAGAAATCCACTTCAGTGTAAGTTCCACCATGTCACCTATATTCTAACCATCAAGACCCAATCAATCCCTTAGGCTAGTCATTATTCCTCATCTACCCACATATTGAGAGGGAATCCTCAGTGTGTAAGCCCCGATCAAATAAACTATAAGAACTCTGATTATTGATATAACTATGATTTTAAGGATGCCCTCCTTGGGCAGGAGATTAAATGAGAATCCACCTTAGTGTGAGTCCAACCATGTATATAACATTCCAACCATCGGGACCCAATAAATCCCATGGGATGACCATGTATCCTTATCCACCAGTGGATCAAGAAGTCAATTGAACTATGATGACTCTGATTCCTTCCATAACTAGGATACATTGTAAACTTTCTTAAGGTTTGATCTCCATATTAAACATTCAAATGGCTATCCTAGAACATAAGTTCCACATCCATATTTCATGAGACTGATTACTTGCTATCCCTTATTTCTCACACCGAGTATGAATCACATGGGATTAGGGATTTGTAATGGTCATATCATTCACATCATGAATCCCCTTTAGTGAGAGAAATATCAAAGTTTAATCCCAAATTAGTGGAATGATATAACTACTCCCATATAAAGAAATCTACCTCAGCGAAAGTCCTAAGGGAATGACCAACTATGATGGCTCTAATTCCTACCATAACCATGATATGTAGGATTCCTTCTTGTGGTTCAAAATCAATACTTTGTGCCTAAGTTTACTTTTATATGTACTTTTTCATGATGAAAAACTTCACAGGTTTAATAAACTAAATGGATTTTGATTCCTGTTATAAACAAGGTACGTAGGATGCCTCATAATGGCTCAATTCCATACTCGAAATATTAATCGCCTCCTTAGATGATAATACATTATGATGTTTTTGTTTATATGGATTCAACATTTATGTAGCTACCCATTAATGGGAAATTGATAAATAACCTCAGATACATATAGATAGAATCATTAATATATCCCACTTTTCATGTGGAGGGATTCAAAACATGATCATTTTTTTAGGGTTAGTGTCCTCGTATTGGGATTAGGAAGAGATTCTAAAACATATCTCAAATCAATAAAAGAGTCCTATAGTAGGAAATTTTTTTCCCTAAAAGGGTTTGATGAGCATGACCTCCCATCCTCTTGAACAATGTGAGTTCCTAAGTGACATTCGGTCTGAAAGCCAAATAGATCACTTGCATTTAGAAAGTAGGTGTGTACCCAGTTATGGATGTGAGAACCATTGAGAGTTTCTATGGAAGATAAACATGAATGGTGAACCTAATATGAATGATTATAGATACATAAAACCCCCTACAAAAAAACTTTCATACAATTTTTACCCTTCTATATAGATTATCCTAATATATATTTCTTGATGAAACAAAAATGGTGAACACGAAATTAATCTTTCAAATTGAAAAATGATCAGTTTACCATGTATTAGGATTTTTTTTTCATATCCCATAAAAACAAAAATGGTGAACCTAATGTGAATCTTTCAAATAGATAAATTATTGGTTTACCATGATTCAGTCTATTTTGTTCGCATATCCTATGAAAATAAAAAGTGGGGAGCCCAACAAGAATCATAAATGATAACAAAAGATCATATGATCCTATATAGATGGAGTTTTCATGAAATAATGTCGTTGTTGTTGTGACATGTCCACATGAGAATAATGGATAGACCAGGAATCAAAAATGAAAATTGTGTTACCCAAGTATATATGATTGAACATGTATCATTCCCATGATTATGAACTGATTAATGACCTTATTAATTGTTGTCTTTGTGACTATAGATACTGCTCTCACAAATCATACCCTGAATCGAGATCATTTCTTTATATAATAAGCATTTTAGTAAACCAGTTATAGATAAATCCCCCATAGGATGCAGAACAACCTCAAATACCTAACACATTTAGCATCAGGTGGTGAATGAAATGGTTCAGGTATACTATAGACATTGTACAATCCCAACCCTTGAGTCTGTCAGTGAGGGTCTCCAAATACTAAAACTGACAAGTCCTCATTGTCCAATGAAAGATGAAGTATGGCTAGTGGAACTAATTTCCGTCACCAACTACTTCAGAAGCTTATCCATAGAGAATGAAAATTACCACCTTTAGTATTTGATGAAGGTGGACCAATGATTCAACTAAGGCTCACTTCCAATTCAGGAGTTGATGAAGAGAGTTCCTGTCAACTTCCATCACCATCACCATCCCACGGTGCTCATAAATCACCTTCTTAGGGAACCACCAAACACATTTCCACCTATGAAACCCATGCACAGGAAATAAGGAAGAAACATCTGGCATAGAAATATAAGGATGACTAAAAGTTTTCTCATATCCCTGCTTCCTATAAAAAATCCTGTAGCCATATTCTTGCGATAAATAGAAAGTAGGATCATATATTTTCTCACTAGAAATAAGTTTGTGGTCATATTCCTTGATCATTCATGGGGGAGGTTCATATCCCTACCCTCATTCATGAAGTCCATCAGAATATTCAGGTGGCATAAGGAGGACAAAAGTGGGATCTATCCCAACTTATATTGAAGACATCTTCAAGTATATAGTGGAGATAAAAATGTATAGGAATATATTCCTATTCACACTTTTATAAAATTACATTACATTTTAGCAACCACTAGAGAAATATTCTAGAATATTCCATCACTAGTACACATACAGAGATAATAACATATTCCTATCCCTACATCTAGGGTAAAAAACACTATAATCAGTATGAATAAGTTGCTTCTCTAAAAAAATACCATATTCTTGACCCCATCTAAGATGAATATCAACATATTCTAGTAAAGGACAGGGTTCCAGATTTGGATAATATTCCCATTCTAACTGGGGGTCACCAAGTGAGAGTGGAACATGCCTTAGGACAAGGGAACATTTCAGTAGAAAAAGACTAGTGGTAAGGTACAAAGGTTCACAATCAAGATCATATCCCCGTTATGACCTAGGATCACTAAGTTAGAGTGACACATGCCTCAGGATAGGATCATATTACTATTGAAAAAGATTGGAAACATACTCCAATAACTCAAAATTGGGCTCATATCCCCATTCTGATTGGGTCTCACCAAGTGAAAGAAGCACATTCTTCAAGATGTGCTTAAATTTCTATTGAAAAAACCAGCGACATACTCCAAAGGCTCATGATTGATCTCATATCCCTATTCTAACCAGAGATCACTAAGTGAGAGTGGAACCCACCTCTATGTAGGGTTATATTACTATTAGTGAAGCAACGTGGAATATTCTAGTAGCTAATGGAAGCCAGTATCATATCCCAACATCTTCTAGAAAATGAATCACCTTTCATACTTCCAAGGCTATACAGAAGGAGGATCACATCCCTTCTCATACTGCGGAGGTCTATTGTCAAATTCTAAAGAGGAATTCATATTTTAATTAGGATTATATCCCCACTTGTTGAAGGGTTGACCAAAATATTCTAAAAACCAATCATGTACATGATCATATTCCATTAAAGGATATAAAAGCTCATTAGAATGTTCTTGAAGCTTCTCAGCAGTAGGCTCATACTCTCATATCACAAGATTGTTATCAACATAGTCTGGTAGCTGTCATATAACAGGATCATATTCCTGGACAAATCTAAAAAGAAGGTTGGAATATTCTAACCATGATTCAAAACAAGGCTCATATTCCTAATCTTCTCAATGCCAGTGACCTTTAGGTTGTTTGAGACACATTATCAACAACCTAAGGGTCCTTAAAATCCTCAACCGAATAAGTAGTTGATCATTACCATGATATTCCGACTCATAGTAGTGTAGATATGGTTAAGATGGTATCTTCTTTTGACATCCTCCATGGTCATTCTCACCATGGTGATATCTCCCATAGACAAGGAAATCCTCCCCTTTCCCAGACACATCCATATATAAGGTTTCTCAAAACTCATACTCCTTAATATATAGAGGTTTTTGAAACATAGAGGTCAACTATATATACTTCCCCATCAAATTCTAGAAACACTCCACTCAAACCAGTAGTCAACCCCGAGAAGAACCTTATTTGTTCTGACTAGATGGATGAATGTAAGTCTGATGAGGAGGATAACAACATTGATATATAGAAAGAGTTAGTTAGAAAAAACCTCCCCAAAATTTTTTAGTCCCTTTCTACTTCTTACTATGAGATCCCAAATGATCAAGAGAAGAAGTTCATGCCTCATGTTTTCCAAAATATATGGGAAAATCATCATTGATTTAAGTATAAACATCTCCCTTATCTAATATATGAGTATCACCTTCAGATCATGAATACACTCTTTTCTTAGTTGGACATGGCCACATTTTCCATAGACTGCTACCCAGGAATAGAGGATAATGAAAAACACCTACGTAGTGTTTGTCTCTATATCACGATAACCATTCATCAACATATTTTTATAATACCATCATATGTATATATCTGAGGACGAGAGAGATATAGATTATTTCAATTAACTATATACCTAAAATCACAAAATCCCCAGATATAGTTCCCTGTAATTCTATAGACTCCAGTGAAATTAGAAGACCAGGTAACACATGAACTAGTTGGTCACTATAATGGGATTCAAGCACTTCAAATGTGCTAAAAAATAATGAGTGGAGGGAGAGGAAATCCAAAATTTATTTGAAATATGCCCCTCAAAACAACGACAATGGATTTCATACATTTAATCAAAAGTTGTGATCAACACAAAAAATTCTATTAGAAATTGACTCCCATCGTGGGCTTCCATTGCACAAAGATCATACACGAGCAGAACTGTGCCATATCAAAAAGGTTGTAATTGAATATTCCATAATAACCTTCCTAGAGTGAACCCATATCACCATACTAAGGTAATATATACCACCTCATCCACCCCTCTAATTGTCAATTCCTAAGAGGATTTAAGACATATTAGTAGTAACTTCAAGTCAACTCCAACCCAATGGTCTTGGGGTATTTTTATCTAAATCTCCATCACCAGGTTTAGCATCCCCCAAGAGGGTCCTAGGGAAATCAATGACATTTCCAGATCAAACCCAGCCTACTAGGATAGGGGGATTTATATCTCAATATCTTTACCAGGAATCATAAGATCCTCAATTGGAATTTTTGAATCCTCCACAAAAGGATCATCAAATTCAATTTGTTTCCCCAGATAGCCTCTAGCCCATAGGGCTGGGGGAATTTTCATCATCATCATTATAGTATATAGAATTAGTATTCTTTAGGTTCGGAGGTAAATATTTATGGTCAACCACCCATCCATTCCTCTCACTGAAAGATGAAAAATTTCTATTTGGGTACCATTCATAAAAAATTACTAGAAACCCCCTCGAAATCAATACTCTCAGGATAAGATGAGAGGAATTTATGACAATGGAATGTACAACCCACTAAGGTCATAAGATAAAATGGTACAATATGGCCAAGGGTTCAAGAAATATCCCTAATGCAAGCAGTTCATAATCACCATGTTGTGTTGAGAGTAATAGGAAAAATACCATTACCCGGTACACCTCTGTAAATGTTATCAACATCATCATAAAAGATAATTTGGAGCAAGATGCAGATGTAGAGGGATTCAATATAGAAAATATACCTTGGGAGGGAAATCTGGATACACCCACTGATGTTGCACATAATAGGAACTACAGGAGAATCCAAATCCTGGAACCTCTGAATATTGAGTTGCCACCTCTCTAGAAGAACAATACCAAGGATAAAGAGAAACATATGGATACATCCTAATCGTCTCCCAAAAGTGTTGAAATTACTTCCATGAAGTAATGGATGGAATAATATGAGAATTAGATAAAAACTTCTAGACAACTCAATGAGAATATACTCAGGGGAAACATTCCCACTCGTATTGTCTTCAAGCTGAGATGAATATTCCTCCATGCACATATTAAGAAAGAGAAAATCCTCTTGAAAGAGTGGGATCTGGGCATAAGACTAACTCTAGATCTAAGAAACTAGTATATATAAATGAATAGGTTGAAAATGATCATGAATTACCTTCATTACGATGATATCCTATCCCTCAATCGAGAAATAATTCAGTCTTTTCATGAATTGAGAATTAGTATGAAATAAAAATGGGTCCACCTCATCAAACCCCATTTTCTGCCTATAGACAGGGGTAAAATTAGAAAATGGTACCTATGAAACTACTCAATTCCACCGAGTACCTAGTTACTTGAATGGAATCTATGGTAGAGTGATGTACACATATGCATCCTAAGAAAAAGGCATATACAGAATGGGTTTATGACACTTTTCTCCCACCCATTTTCAGACTGTCTCTACATTTGATGGTGTATGATACCCCAAATAACATCTCACATAGTTTTTTTCCTGATTTATTATGATTATGGGATCTAAAGATCAGTAGAAGGTGACCAAGGTGAGGTGTTGTTTACAAACTCTGATAGGGTCAACCTTTGTTTGGTACAACAATCTTCCAGGAGGATCCATTATTTAATGGGAATACCTTTTTCATGAATTCTGTTACCAATTTCATTCCAATATAAGGAAAAACCAATTTTTGACTCGAAAAACTTCAATAAATGTGAAAATGATAGGGTGTATGACTTCATATCTAGATGTAATGGTTTAACCTATTCCCTCAGAATCCCTCTCTCATAAAAGAAATTGTTGGATTCCTATGATGAAAATCTATAATATGATATGTATAAACTTCTAATAGTAATTAAATATCTAGGAGGATTACATGAGTTTTCATAAATGGCATAAAATTTGTAAGATTCCATTCATCAGAATTGATCTAAGTCTCGAATCATTTTCTCAACACTGGGGAAAAGGCTCGTCAAGGAAGAGGTTTCCCATGTTACCCCTAAGTTGGTTGTGGCACCCATTGAAGAACCTAGGCCAGTCCGAAACCACCAATCACCTCATATCGAGAAACATTAACAACAAAATCACCCTTAGATAGAATTAAAAAGTGATCAAGGTCATCTGGTATTTGGGGAATAGATGAATAAAATATACTCCTTTTGAAACAAGAAAGTGTCTGGTTGTTTCCTTGCATACATGAACAATAAACTACTCAATGTTCCATAGCACATGAATCCCAATGAGGTCAACCTCACTGATCTTCCTAGCTACTTCCCTTTTCATAGATGGATGTATCACAAAATCCAAGATTTATTCATCTTCAAACACATCCTCCAAATCATGGTCAATTCTAGAAAGGTGATATTGGATAACTCTATAGTGTAGGATACCTACATAACCATTACCCAGTCAAAAGAATAAGGTGATTGGAAGAGTTTTATCTAGGCATGGAGATATTTTAAACAATTGGATGACTTGAAATACATTTAACCTAGATCATGTCACTTTGGGAAAATAAATTTATAAACCCATAATAGTCTTGTCACCTAGGGAGATGACATCGGATTTCCTCCTAGAGGTGAGCATGACCATCATACATACGAAGATACAGAAGAGGAAGAGTCATATTTAGATCAAACACATGCTCTAAATCTTTCATATTTCATTCTAGTAACATCCTAAGCATGGTAACCGCCCCACCAAATGGAACCCTCATTGGACGAAGAGATCATATTTAGTTCTATTAATATGATACACATGGCATACCACTTATTTGATGATGAATATTCCTTTGAGTATGAGTTCCCCATACCTAACTAGGGAGATAGAGGTCAAAGCCATATAATCTAAGGATATAGAAGAAAGATAGGGCATGGTCAAACACAATATTTCAGTTAGGTCCCCACAAAGGAAATATATGCAGTTGTTACCCATGGGAAAGTGCTCTAGCAAGACAAATAGAGACATGGAGGTGTACCAGAAACCTCCAATATTTTTCTATGCCCAATCATCTCACATGAACACCTAGCTGGGGTGCAATTATTTGATCAACCCAGATAAAGGGGAAGGTCGATGGAATCTACATCATTAGAAGCATATGCTTCATCAACCTCTGCACAAGAAACAAGACTTTTTAACTCAAATTCTTCATCTAAGGAACCACATATTAAGGATAAACGCCACCTAAGGAAGCACCGAAATCTAGTATAAAAGTATGATATTTTTAAATAGTTATATGTTTTCCCAGACAAGATCTCAATCATGGATTCTCTCTAACATTCAAAATAAATCAAGTAGGAACTCTTTGAATCCCTCCAGAGCCTATAAGAGTTCAAGAAAAAAGTCACTGTAGTTATTGTTTTATCGAGTGGAGACCATTCCATCAAAATTCTATGTCTCCATCTCGCTCACAAAGTAGGATCAGGAATAAATCATCTAGGGGCACATCATACCCCTATATGTTTTAGGTAGAATCAATAATGTCAACATTTGAAGGGCTCTGATTGACAATAGTTTTGAGACTAATCACTTTTTGATTTGGACCCTACGACATTTGGGATATTGCAAAGGGGACTCGTATCCCATAAAGATGACCGTTGAAGGGTATGATAAGAATTAAAAACATCTTTAAGGAAGATCGATATAAAAGATTAGTTTTGGTATCTCACATTTGACATTAAGTTTATGGTTATCTAGCAAGATACCACATATAATGTCATGCTCGGAAGGCCTTGGTTCCACAACCACATGTCAGTACCTTCAACATTCCATCATTATTTTAAATTCCATATTGATGGAATGACTACCATAATTCATGGTTATAGTTCCCCCTTTGAGACTTGTGAATCCACATAAGATGAGGCAAGTTTCTATAAAAGGGAAGGTATACAACCAATAATGGATGAAAATATACATGTTATATTCCTAATGTCTTAGGGATCACCTTGAAATTCCCTAGATTATGATAAAAAATGATTATATGACACCCATAAATATAGTTGAAAAAATATACTTGATCCTAGATATCCAACCCCATTCTTCACTTAGCAAAATTTGTAAAATAAAATCATCTCCAAAATCTCATTGCAGCAACTCTTGTATTAGGGGATGACAATGTCTCTTCCCATGGCCTCTCTCCTACCAATAATGACAAAGATGACCTCATATTTCAGGATTCATCTGAAAATGACTCCAGAGAATCATAGGTGGAAGGAGAAGAGAATGAACATAGGAATATCCTTTCTACATTTGAGGAATGAATCTCCACCACCATTTATGAGATTAGGTAGGTAAATATGAGAATAAAATAAGACCTAAATCCTACAATTATTAGTTCCTCCATGCCTCTAGATGAGAAAGAGATGAATATTTCATTTCTAAATAAATATCAATATGTGTTCTATTGGAATTATACATAAATTACTAGACTAAATCCATATGTGTCTATGCACAATCTCGGATTACCTGATGACCATTGAGGCTTCAAGTAGGTCTCCAAGAGGATTCAACCCTCTCATGATATGAATATAGAAGCGTAAGTTGTGAAATTTATCAAATACAATTTTTATGAGAAGTGAAATAACTAACATGGATTGCCAACATCATCCCTACTAAGATAAAATAATGGGAAGATTAGGGCCTATATCAATTTTAGATACCTTAATTGACACTGACCAAAGGAATAATTTCCATTTCTGATAATAGAACTCTTGATCGATGCAACTACCAGATTCCAATTCATTTCCTTCACGGATGGGTACTTTGGAAAAAATTAGATTAAGATATCCCCTAAAGATGTAGAATCCACTGCCTTCAGATAATGCTATGTGATCTTTTGTTACCAGGTCATGCCCTTTAGATGAAATAATAGTGGAGCTAATTATCCACATTCCATTAAACATATCTTTAAACCCTTATTGGGGTGAATAACCAAGTGTTACATTAATGAATTAATGGTAAAATATGGATGGTGAGGTAATCACTTCATGGATCTTCAAATAGTCTTCACCAAGTTGCGACATCACATCCTGAAGAAGAATCCACAAAAATTATCTTTTGGGTTTACATTAAGGGAATTCATTGTATTTGTTGTATTCCACCTTGATATTTATGTCAACCATAAGATAACAAGTGCAATCCCAGTGATGTCACTCCCAAAAAATCTCAAAAAACTGAGGGGGATCAAAGGGAACCTCATCTACATTCGGCATCTCATATCCAACATGTCTGAAAAATATCTCTCATTCACCAAGATAACAATGAAGTAAATCTCCTATCGTTGGGATGAGGAATTCCAAGAAGGAATCAAGAGTCTAATGAAGTACCTACTACACCCACCAGTCCCGATTCATCTGGTGGAAGGAAATACACTCGTCTTATATGTGGATACTATGTAACGATAACATGGAACTCTCCTAAAAAAGATTAATGATTTCGGGAATACGAATAGTAGATAATAACTCATCCAAGATATGATATAGACTAAGACATGATATTATAATGTCAAGAGGAAATTTCTCATGCTGATATTTGTAGTGGAAAATATGATATGTTATTTAAAGGACCTAGAAGTTCACCTAGTATCTCATATTGATCTGCTCAAGTATATTCTTGGCCATTCCATGTAGGCTGGGTGTTTGGTTTAATGGGTGTCATTTTACAACAATAAAACATCTAGTTCAGGTCATAAATGTTAGTTAAAGGGAAGGCCCTAGATGATTTCCTAGTGTAACATCCCACCCCAAAAAACACACAAGTGGACACAGATCTTCTGGATGAGGAGGTTTTCTATGCCCATGAAACTACCAAGACATGGGAGATATATTTTGATGGCACCTCAGAAATTCTAATCGGCAAGAGACTGAAAAAAATTAAACTCAATCGACTTGGACTAGGGATTTTATTTGTTTCTCAAGGAAAAGAAAAGTTTCTCTACTCTTTCTCACTATATAAAGGATTCACGAATAATGAGGTTGTATACCAAGACCTCATCACTAGCTTATAACCATCATTACAGATGCAAATAACCTACCTAAACATCATAGGATATTCAGAGATAGTGATAAAATAGATTAATGGAGAATATTCCATCAAAATAGAAGAATTGGCCAATTTTAGTGGCTATGTCATGGGACTAATGGTAGATATCCATTTTGAACCAAAATTGGATCATGTTCCCTGATCACATAATGCTCATGTTGATGTGTTGGATAATGAATCCATAATCTTTATTGAACATGACATGGAGGAATCAATATTCCACATCACAAACCGAAGAATGGTATCATCAATTATTGTTTAAAAAATGGAATAAATCAGTCCGGGTAACAACCCTAGAGCACAATGAACCGATATCCACCCTTGGATATATGGATCCCATAATTTGTTATCTCCAAAATGGTATCCTTTTTGAAGGTTGAGTCAGAAGGGAACATATCCAGTTCTAGGCATCAAACTTTACCCTATAGGATGGTCCAAATGTGTAAAAATCCCTCTACAAGTGAGGCTTTGACGAAATACTCCTATGATGTATAGAAAAAATAGATATTCATTCTATTATGGAATAAGTCCATGCTGGTTTCTATGACACTCATTAGTCTAAGAATAAGATCTCCCACCAAATCTTGAGGATTGGTTACTACTGGAAAACCATGATACCAGACTGTATGGAATTCCCCCTAAAATACCAAACATTCTAGATTCATAAAAACTTCATCCATAAACCCCTAGAATTTATACCTATAGTTAAATATTCATATTCATTTTCCTTATGGGGAATGGATGTTTTGGGTCCATATCCCCCAACCACAACTAAGTAGTTTAAGTATATCCTTATTGCTACCGACTACTCTTCCAAATTGGTTGAGGAGATATCCCTCAAGGAATTTAGGATGAAAAATATCATCAAATTCATGATGTCCCATATCATCACCAGGTTTGGTGTCCTTGAAATGATATTGACGAACAATGGTACCAACCTTTGTACTATATAGTTGAATAAATTTTACTTGGAGTACAAGATCGAGTCTAATAACTCTTCCCACTATCATGCAGTGGAAAATTGAAAAATAGGGGCCTTAAATAGGACTCTTTCAAATATACTATATACAATGGTGAAAAAGAGAAAAAAGTCCTATCTGGACAAGCTCCTCCATGCCTTATGGGCCAACCATACCACAATACATATTGCTACAAAATCTACCCAGTATTCATTGGTATACAGAAATAAGGTAGTGTTTCCCATATAAGTAAAACTTCCATCAGTTATAATATCCATCTCTAGGAAACTCTTAAATAATGATAAATCAAAAAATGAATGGATGAGTTGGAGTGTCTCGATTAGAAAATGTTGTGTACATTGAACAACCTTAAAGTTTATCAGAATTAGAATTCATGATCCTTGAATAAAAAGGTTTTCCTCCACTCATTCCTTCAAGGAGAACTGGTATTGGGTCTTAGAACCCCAATGATATTTGGAAAGAAGCCATAAAAGTTGGAATCCAAATGGGAGGTTCCTTATATCTTATATAAGGTCCATCATAATGAATATTACTCACTATCCGCAATGGACGAGGAGTGAGTTATGCCACCCCACCAATGAAAGGTTTCTCAATAAATACTTTTCATAGATTCCATAAAGAATTATTCACATCCAAAACACATCATGGTATACAAAATAATTCTATGCCACAAGAATTTAAACTACACAACATCGATCGTCCTAGTCACATGACGTTAAACTAATGAACGTTACTCGTCCTGGTCGCATGACATTAAACTACAAAAATTTATCCTGACCACATGATGTTAAATTGTATGAAACACTTCCTAACTGCATGATGTCAAGCTATATCGAACACATCCTCACCACATGATGTTAAAAAATGCGTGGAGTCCTCACCAAATAACATTAAACTGCATGGGAAGAATCATCTCACTAATGGTTCACCGCATACTAGTTAGATATGTGAAAAATATAAATGAAGTGCCCTTGCCCCTATGTGTGAGTCAGATCCAAAAGGGAATTATTCATCCAAGAACTTCACATGACTTTATTCCTAATATCACATGATATTTAGTGATGCATGGATATTCAATCATAGGACTAGCTGTAATATATTCATTCGAGTCATAACACATGAGACTGTACAATAATGTTCAATCCTTCTTTTCCACATTGGGTGACCCTCATCCTTACCCCAAGATGTTAAACTACACAACTGATTTCCTCACTACATAACACTAAACTTAATTATTTCCTATAAATATGCGTGTCTTCATTCCTATCATCACAACATACATAGTGATACACATACCTTAATTCTCTATCCCAAACACAATATTTATTTTTTTCCCATCAAGTCACCTTTGTCCTTACCACATGAGGTTAAACTACATAACTGATATCCACTTTTCATGACACTATACTGCACCGATTTCCATAACTACATAAAATATTGATTCTCATTCCAATGAGATATGTAGGGATTCTTAGATCCTATAGCTTGGACTAAGCACCACATGATACAAAATTCCTCTATCCTTTCCCTAATTTCCACCTTGTCACAAGGGTAACCTTTTCTGTTCCTTGTTTCTCACAACAATCATAGCTCATGTGATCTTATGAATTTTGGTAGGGGATTACCTTCATGATCAAGACATATCAGTTCATGAAAAGGTTAGAATAGTCCTAAATGAAAGACCTTGAAAGGCACACCATGAGTCCTCATTGTATGATGTTAAAATACATAGTTGATTTTACTTAGAAGACAAAAAACTACACATTTCCCTGGACCTCGATCAATAGGAAAACTATTATTAGTGTTGGTCTCACACAACACCTCCATTAAATAACTTAATGTGGATTGATTCATTTCATCATGAGATTTTTAGTGACACCCAGATATCCAATCCTAGTACCAAATACATCAATAAATGGGAATAATACCACCCTTCTGTGAATGGGTTAGACCTGCATAGAGAATTTACCATTCAAGAACTACATGTGGCTTGATTCCTATAATTACATGATAAGTAGTGGCACCCATATCTCCAATTTTGGGTCCAAATACAACAATAAAAGAGAATAATCACCCCTCTATGTATGGGTCAAACCTGTGTAGATAATCTCCCATTCAAGAACTATGTGTGGATTGATTACCATCACTATTGGATACATAGTGATTCCCATACCTCCATTATTAGGCCATGTCTTAATATTAATTTTTCATGTTGAGGATCCTAAGTCCATGCAGCATGACATTAAACTATATGGTTCTATAGAAACTATGTGTGTCTTGATTCCTATCATCACAGGATACTTAGTGACACCTGGATGACTGATTCTTGGGTCCATCCGTGATAAAACAAAAAATTTCCCCATCCCTACATATGGGTCAAAACTGCATAGATAAATTTCATAAAATAACTATGTATGGATTGATTTATCATATCACAAGATACATAGTGATACCTAGATCTCCAATTTGTGTTTTACCACAGCATTACGAAGGATAAAAATAAACCCCTAACTGCATATGATCCATACCTATGTTGTGAATTTACTAGACACATGATGTTATACTATAAGAAAAAATAATTATATTGAACTTTAAAATAAATTTCTAGGTTATACAAGCTCATTTTTCATATGCACGAGTCAGATATACATAAGGCTTGCTAATGCACACGATAGATCTTTGAAAAATGGGATGTGGAATATAGCTATCCACCAATAAACCTATGCATGTATAAAAGACACTCCCTATATATAAATTCCCCTAACTAGTACAAGGTTTCCCCAAGTCTATCTCAAAAAACTTTCACTTTAGTCCCAATATCCTAATGACATGCTGTTAAACTATAAGAAAAGTAAAAACTCCTTACCACATGACGTTAAACTATAAGGAAAATGTCTTGGTCACATGAAATTAAATATACATGAAAAATACATCCCCACTACATGATGTTAAAAGGTTCATGGAATAACCTATTACCATCCCTTACCAAATCACCATAAGGGAATATCTCTAGTCAAATACAGTATGGGGTGATTTTGTCATCCTTTAAGAACCTATTCCCATAAATCACACATCATTTCTTAAGAACCTTGGTTTTTAAAAACCTTTCATGTCCCTTATAAAGGAATGAGGTCTCTCTATCTGACCATGCTATCAATGAATATTGGATTAGACATGTCAACCAAATATATATTGTCCCCATCGGAAGGTATTTCTAATACTTTTGATCATGACATCACCGCTATGTAGCTCATCACCTTAGGGTGTTCTAGGCCATCCTAATTATGATTTTCCCATATCATTACTGTAACACCCCAAGCTTCTACGGTACGCTTCTCTTTGAATAATGTGATAGCGTGTGTTGTACGCAACATCGAGTTCTAACACACCATAACTAATCAAACTAGCCGTTATGAATAGTAATACCTACTTTTTGAAATTATATATATATATTATATTTGAAAATGGACTTCATTTTTGGATTCGGAATATCGAATTTAGCCTAAGGTGAAATTTTGGTACATTTCGGATAACTTTCATATTTTGATAAATAGTGAAAATTACTAAGTTTTAATTAAAAACAACTTTTTTAATCAAAATAATTAATAGTGATAAATTATGAATTTGAGTGGTTTTAAAGTATATTTAGAATATATTTTTACCATTTAATATAATGTTGGTCATTGGACATAATTTTACAATTAAACCGAACGTAAACGAGTGTCAATCTTTTGATAGTTATTATCTCTTAAAAACACGCTTTTTGTTTTGACAGCGGGATTTAATTTTAAATTAATTTCTGCCACTTCTGTGTTTTGAATTTAGGAAAATGGATTCCATATTTGGAATCAGGATGTTCAAATTGTGTAAATAGGTAACTTTTATTTTTAGACATTTTGAATAATTACTGCGGTAAATATTTTATTTACCATGGTTAAGGGTAAATCCGGTAAATAAGGGTTAAAAAAATAATATTATAATAATACTAAATTACCCTAAAACGTGTCTTAACCCTATTGGTTGATACATGGTCGACCATGGGAATCTTTGGGTCTATTTTGGGACCCCATGGATCCACTTGTAAGTGATAATGACACTTTATTTTAATTAAGTTAAAATGAATACAAAAATGACACAAGCATATATCTTTTAAAACAACAATTGTTACATAGGGTTATATATGTTGGATTTTAGATTATAAATATTCATTAGAAAGATAAAAAGATTTTCTACATAATGATATTTTATTTATAATTTTTAGACATTAAATAATTTATTTTATATATGACACAATGATGATGCAGTAATTACTATAATAGTGAAAAATTAAAATAATTGATATTATAAATACCCAAATAAATATAATATGAAACTTTTAATGAATTAAACTAATTTTCTAGGATAATATGATATATTAGGATTGATTTAATTGAATTTTTTCGAAGTAATCAATCTGTTATGAGTTTCAAAAAAATCAACTATTGAATAGTGTCAAAATTGACATAAAAGAGTTCTTAAAACAAATATTATATTATTAATTGATATTAAATTCCAAAAAATCTAAGGTTCGGCCAATAGACTTATATCATGATAGGTTAATCATTAATGTACCACTTGGGGGTCTCTTGGATGTATATAGTAAGTTTATTAACCATATTATATAAAAATACAAAGAGACATTGTAAAAGTGAAACTAATTAAATTAGAGTTAATACTTAAAGATAAGGTTAATATAAGTACCCAAACCTGTCTAAATTCTATTGGTTGAGTGGTTTTCGACCTATCCCCACCTTAACCCTTGAATAATCAACTTTGGAGCCTTTAGAAACCGAATATGAATTTATTATAAATTAATATTTCTAACTTTTCCAAAGGTGCCCCTCACCCCTCTTATAAAAGGGCACTCCTACTTCTCATTTCTTCACACCTTCAAAGCCTTTTGGTTCGGCCAAACTCTGCCCCAATACTCTCCCAACATCCCTCACTACAACCTAGAGGCCTTAGTTTGATCAGAAAGCCAACCTAAGGAGCCCTTTTGATCAAATCAAAAGGAAGAACCCGAAGAAGAGGTAATGATTTCACCACCCTTTTCTAAGTTCATTTCTTCTTCCACTTCTTCTTCCTTTGTTATTACCATTCTAAAATAATAACTCCAGTATCTCACATATACTGTGATGTTATTATAAGTATGGTACAACCATATTCAGTATTCTATCCACCCTTTGAATAACATGTCACCATACGTGCGTACGTACGGCTTACCGTCTCCACGTCGTGGTGTAATTGTTATTCAATATAATATTATTTGGATGTGTATAATAATGATGTGTAACTCATGTAAATAATAAATATAACATGTTAATGATTCTGTATATATGATATACCATTCATTTATATATTATTTTAATATCAAAAGAATGATATTGTCACTCGTGCGTACGTACGGACTACCGTCTCCACGAACGCGATGAGATTCATTCTCCATCGTAACCATTCAAGTATAATTATCATTTGATGATTTAAAAATGATGTTTAAGGACTAGATATCATTCTGGATATGAATAAGATACAACAACCATGGCTTATGTAACAAATCATATAAAGAAAATGAGTAAGTTAACACCCGAAACGACGATAATTCTAAGATATTATTAACAAATCAATGTTAAAAGATCATATATGATATCATATTAATATATATGATTCTTGTATAATTTAATAACAATTATTTCACCATTATACAGGAGGTTAACCTACCCCAACCAAGGAAAAGTACAAGGTAAGGGATTTTCTTATCTCACATTCAATTCCGTGAGATTTCCATTATTCGCCACTAAATTATTGAAAGTGGTGTATTGTGTACTGGCATTTGATATATATATTATCATGATTATCTTTATATTCATGTTATTCTGTAAATAATTTGGTGGTTATTAACTTTTGTCCATACGACTCAGTTGATTAACGTGGTAAGGGGTTTTCATCTCACTCCTTATTCCCGTGAGATTCAAGCCGTATTGCCACCATCACCTTTTGTGTGGTGTATGTACTGCCCATAATTATATTCTTTGTGTAATACACTCTAATTTATGTGTATTTACATATTCATTTTATTATACCTCTTTCATGGGTTGTATGTTTCATAAGTTACCAAATTGGTAAGGGTTATTTCACAATCTCTTCATTATCCGAGGTTGTATTATACGTAATAATCTACTTGGACCTCTTTATCATCCACATCCATGTTTCTTCGAAATGTATTTCAAAACATTTTTACTATTTACAAGAATATGGGTTAAAGTCATTTATACCCTTGTTTGACTTTTTATAAGAGGTTTATAAAGGAATCTTTCCGTCGTTTTCAAAACAAGGTCCTTTTTAACGTTTTCGACAGAATTGAGGTAAGAATGTTTTTTTTAACTTATACGGCGGGTGCAGTTATTTTCCGCCGTTATAAAATTGTCGAAGCTTTCCATACAAGCTTATAAGAATATTTTCAAAGAAAATGTTTTATTTTATATGGATCTTAAATGATTTCAAAATAAAAGGAGATACTTCTTTAAAAAGAATTTTGATTTCATCTATGTCAACATCCTTTGATGGATTTTAAGATTATTTGAAGTTGATTTATTATGATACAAAACTTCTATATTGTATTGAAGGTTTTGTGATATGTTTGACTGTGGATGTGCTATTTTTATACCATTCATAGTTTATGGTGAAATTATTGACATTTCGTATGCTAGTTTTAATACGAATGTTTATGTTATGTTTAAACCTTTTCATATGGGAATGCATTGGACTTAATAAGTGACGGGTGGAGCCCGCTATAGCTCCTCGATGCATCGGTAGGTCTCATGAGACAAACTAGTGTCTTGGCACAAGTCCTTGACAAAATCTTATTTGTAGTCTTGGCACGAGGCCTTGGCTATGTGGTTATGATAGTCTGGCATTATGCATTCCAACATTATGAAAGTGGTTGTTGATTTTTGCATGTGATTATTCGATTAGTAGAATATCCATGTGAATAAGTAAATGGCATTATTTCATTTTATTTATGCCATACCATGTTGACAGTTCATATTTAAAAGGCTTTTGTTTTAGTTATACATTGCCTTAAATGTTTATTCTTATTTATGAAAGTTTCCGCTATATTGTTATCCTTACTGGGCATTTGAGCTCACCCCTTTTCTTTGTTTTATTTTTTCCCAGGAAGTGAAGAAGTAAGTTATGAATGACCTGCAGGGATATTATGTGGGGATATGAGTGTGGATTATGGAGACAATATGTTGTTGTATTAGTTTTTCGTTTAATGATGTAATGTAAAACTTATGAATATATCTAGTGTTTCCAAGGCTACTAAACCAACCGGTCTTTCGAGATTTGATCTTTCTTGTGATCATGCCAATGTTATGTAATAATGCACCGACTCTGGGTAACTGGGGTCGGGGCGTTATAGTTGGTATCAGAGGAAGTTTAGTACAAACCTTGGAAGCTAGATTTAGATAAACTCTGATTAGAGCACGTAGACCTAAGATGAACTTTGAGGATTAGTATAGAAGAACTTCCTAGAATTTTGGTATTGTAGAGATTTTGTGAGTTTTCCAAGAAATACATCCCTGTCTGGATACGAGCAGGTAGAGGCGGCTCTGGCACAGATGTACCTAGGGGTAAAACCCGAAAACACCGCTTTGAACTAGACTCGAACGGGAACTGGTGCACGACAACGGGCCTTGCTGCACTCTTGGTTACGACACTCCCGGGGGATATGCTTAGGATAAATCTCATTTTCTTTACAAATCATTTTGAAGGGATTATGAGTATATACTTCCTCAAAGAAAACATTATTATGATTATGGATTATATCCATAAATAGTTCAATTTATGTTAAGTGTTTTATAAGTATGGGATTATGTATTTTGATTCATAAACTGATCTAGTTTATGCCATTGTTTAGAAATGGCGCCTAGTGGAAGAAATGGAAACCGTATCAATGCACGCACTCCATGTAGGGATTGCCCTCCTGCTCAAGATAATTATAGTGGGGCTGGTGATGCAACTGGTGCTGATCAGCTAATCACCATACTGGGACAACTTACTCAGGTTATGAATAATAACCTTACCCGTATGGAGCACCCTGATCCGCAGCGTGGAGGATCAATGTTAGATCGATTCATGAGGAAACAACCACCAACGTTCAATGGGAATACAAATCCCTTAGTAGCTGAGCAATGGATATTTTCCCTAGAGAAAATATTTCAGGCTTTGGGGAGCAGTGAAAGGGAAAAAGTTATCATGGCAGTTTACCGCCTCACTGGAGATGCTGATCAATGGTGGTCATTGATTCAGAACATGAAGGAAGATGATGAAGTATCAAATATGGAATGGAGGGAGTTCAAAGATCTGTTTTTAGAAAAATACTTCCCTCGCGACCATCGAGCAGATATGGAAAGGCAATTTCTGAGTCTGAGACAGAAGGAGGATGAGAATGTCACAAAGTATGAGGCTAACTTTACAAGGTTAGAGAGGTATTCTGGAGATTATATTCGCAACCCAAGAAGTAAGATTGATCGTTTCTTTGATGGGTTAAAACCATTTCTCCGTCGAGCGTTAGTCTCACAATCCTTTTCATCGTACGAAGACATTGTCTCATGTGCTATCAAGACCGAAAAGGAATTCTCTAAGTCTTATGACTTTAAAGCAAAGAAAGAGAAGAAGAGACCTTATGATCAATCTGGGAATGGAAATAAGGGGAAGAAGGGAAAGGTTGAATATCCATCTTGTGGTAAATGCGGGAAGAAACATCCTGGTACTTGCTTGAAGGGAATGGGAGTCTGTTACAAGTGTGGTGAAAAAGGCCACCAAGCTCATGATTGCAAGGGGAAGAAGGAAGCTACCAACGTTCAGTGCTATAATTGCAGGGAGATGGGGCATTATGCAAATGCATGTCCTAAGCATTAGGAGAACTTACCTCAGAAAAGGCCAAGGGATCAAGGCCAGGCTTATGCTATCACTACTGCTGAGGTAGAAGCTCCGAAAGACGTGGTGGCAGGTAATTTAATGGTTTCCTCAAGTTTAGAAAATGCATTATTTGATTCTGGATCATCGCATTGTTTCATATCTTCCCAGTTTGCTAAGAAAATTAGATATTTCCAATTTGATTTAATAAGGGAGTTGTCAGTTAAAACTCCTAAGGGAAGTATCGTTGCAACAAAGTTTTGTGAATCAGTCCCCATTAGAGCACATAAATTTTCTTTATCTGCTGATCTCATCGTCATACCTATGATTGAGTTTGATATAATCCTCAGTATGGACTGGCTTTCGGACTATGATGCAAAGATTTATTGTAAGAAGAAAGAGGTTACGATTCTTGATGATAATGATAAGGAACACCTTATTTTAAGAGCAGAATCGTCACCACCTAATTCTTATTTAGATCCACCCCTAGTAGCTCAACTTAATTCAATTATTGGGGAGGAAGAGAATGAAATAACTGTCGGTGAGGAAAGGATTGTTCAAATAGAGTATGTACCTGTTGTGAAAGAATTTGTAGATGTATTTCTGGAAGATTTACCTGGACATCCTCCTGAACGAGAAGTTGAGTTTTCCATTGATTTGATTCCTGGATCAAGGCCTATATCGAAGACCCCTTATAGAATGGCCACTGTAGAGTTAGTCGAACTAAAGAAACAACTAGAGGAATTGAGTAATAAGGGATTTATTCGCCCTAGTGTTTCTCCATGGGGAGCCCCTGTTCTTTTTGTTAAAAAGAAAGATGGATCTATGAGGTTATGTATCGACTACAGGGAGATCAATGCTATAACGATAAAGAACAAGTATCCCCTACCTCGTATTGATGATTTATTTGACCAACTGCATGGAGCTCAATACTTTTCAAAGATTGACCTTCGATCTGGATACCATCAGTTGTGTGTGAAGAAGGAAGACATTCCGAAAACAACATTTCGAACCAGGTACGGGCATTACGAGTTTACTGTAATGCCGTTTGGATTGACTAATGCACCCTCTGTATTCATGGATCTGATGAATAGAGTTTTCAAGGAGTATCTCGATGAATTTGTGGTGGTATTTATTGATGATATCTTGGTATACTCCAAAACCTACGAAGATCATGAAAATCACTTGCGCATTATCTTGAAGACTCTGAGGAGGCATGAATTATATGGGAATTTTAGCAAGTGTGAATTCTGGCTTCAGGAGATTTCTTTTCTTGGCCATATTGTCTCTAAAGATGAAATCTCTGTTGATCCTTCGAAGACCAAGGAAATCCAAGAATGGCCAGCACCTACGAGTATAACTGAGGTACGTAGTTTTATTGGTTTGGCAGGTTATTATCGACGTTTCGTCTAGAAATTTGCCCGATTGGCTAACCCATTAACGAAGCTCACACGTAAAGGGGTTAAATTTGTTTGGACAAAAGAGTGTGAATAATGTTTTAAAGAACTGAAGAAAAGATTAGTCAATGCTCCTATATTGACTCTACCATCGGGGAATGATGGGTTCGTTATTTATAGTGATGCATCGAAGAAAGGACTTGGCTGTGTCCTTATGTAGAATGATAAAGTTATTGCCTATGCATCACGACAGTTGAAAATTCACGAACAAAACTATCCTACTCATGATCTTGAGTTAGCAGCTGTGATCTTTGCTTTGAAGATATGGAGGCACTACCTCTATGGTGAAAAATGTGAGATTTATACTGATCACAAGAGTTTGAAGTATATTTTCTCACAAAAAGAACTCAACATGAGGAAAAGGAGATGGCTTGAATTACTCAAGGATTATGATTGTACGATACACTACCACCCGGGGAAGGCAAACAAGGTGGAAGATGCTTTGAGTAGAAAAGACCATGGAGTTTTGAACAATATGAGAATTTAAAGGGATCCAATTTTCATGGATCTAGTGAAGATGGACATGGGAATAACCAGGGAAAGTGAAACATCAATGCTTTTTCAAATGGTTGCCAAACCATCTTTACTAGAAAGGATTAAGAGTTCTCAGACCGATGATGAAGAATTTCAGAAGAAGATTAAAGCTGTGAATGATGGGAGATTGAGAGACTTTGTGTACGAAGATGGAATTTTGAAATTCGGGAAGAGACTTTGTGTTCCCGATTTACCTGATCTAAAAAGGGAATTGCTGGATGATGCTCATAGTTCCAATTTCTCTATACACCTTGGGAGCACAAAAATGTATAGAGATTTGAAGGAACATTTTTGGTGGGACAACATGAAGAGGGAGATTGCTGATTTTGTGTCAAGATGTATGGTTTTTCAACAAGTGAAAGGTGGAAGGCAACAGCCTGGAGGAGTCATGCAACCTCTTCCCATACCGGAGTGGAAATGGGACAATATTACGATGGAATTTTTCATGGGGCTACCAAAGACTCTTAGAAGGAATGATGCAATATGGGTTATTGTTGATCGTCTTACCAAGTCAGCACATTTTCTTGCTATAAGAGAAGATCTACCCCTGGAACGTCTAGCAAGACTATATATTAATGAAGTTGTGAGACTTCATGGAGTACCCTTATCAATTGTTTCTGATCGTGATCCCCGTTTTACTTCAAGATTCTGGAAAAGTCTTCAGAAATCCCTGGATACTGAACTTCATTTGAGCACTTCTTACCACCCTCAGACAGACGGACAATCAGAACGGACTATTCAAACCTTAGAAGACATGTTGAGATCTTGCTCACTTGACTTTCAGGGTATGTGGGATCAATATTTACCTCTGGTAGAATTTTCCTATAACAATAGCTTCCATTTGAGTATTCAGATGGCACCATATGAAGCGTTATACGGAAATAGATGTCGTACACCAACCTGTTGGGATTACGTCGGTGAAAGAAGACTTGTAGGCCCAGAACTGGTGGAGGAAACGGTGGAAAAGGTGAAAGTAATCCAAAATCACATCAAAGCAGCTCAAAGTAGGCAGAAGAGCTATGCCGATAATCGAAGGAAGGATTTGGAATTTCAAGTCGGTGATCATGTTTTCCTAAAGGTATCTCCATGGAAGGGAGTCATACGTTTTGGTAAGAAAGGTAAATTGAGTCCCAGGTACATCGGACCTTTCGAAATTCTAGAACGAATTGGGGTTGTAGCTTACCGATTGGCAATGCCGCCAAGTCTCTCCAAAGTTCACGATGTGTTCCACGTATCTCTGTTGAGGAAATACATGCCTGATCCGACGCATGTACTCACCTATGAGGAATTAGAACTGGAACCCGATCTGTCTTATTGTGAAGAGCCCGTCAAGATTCTTGATACGAGAGAACAAGTGCTGAGAAACCGGACGACGCGTCTGGTAAAAGTTTTGTGGAGAAACCATAAGATGGAAGAGGCAATGTGGGAACCCGAGGAACTTATGATGAAGAACCACCCGAGTATTTTTATGCAGTAATACCCTAGAAATTGCGAGGACGCAATTATTTGAAGGAGGGGAGAATGTAACACCCCAAGCTTCTACGGTATGCTTCTCTTCGAATAATGTGATAGCGTGTGTTGTACGCAACACCGAGTTCTAACACACCATAACTAATCAAACTAGCCGTTATGAATAGTAATACCTACTTTTTGAAATTATATATATATATTATATTTGAAAATGGACTTCATTTTTGGATTCGGAATATCGAATTTAGCCTAAGGTGAAATTTTGGTACATTTCGGATAACTTTCATATTTTGATGAATAGTGAAAATTACTAAGTTTTAATTAAAAACAACTTTTTTAATCAAAATAATTAATAGTGATAAATTATGAATTTGAGTGGTTTTAAAGTATATTTAGAATATATTTTTACCATTTAATATAATTTTGGTCATTGGACATAATTTTACAATTAAACCGAACGTAAACGAGTGTCAATCTTTTGATAGTTATTATCTCTTAAAAACACGCTTTTTGTTTTGACAGCGGGATTTAATTTTAAATTAATTTCTTCCACTTCTGTGTTTTGAATTTAGGAAAATGGATTCCATATTTGGAATCAGGATGTTAAAATTGTGTAAATAGGTAACTTTTATTTTTAGACATTTTGAATAATTACTGCGGTAAATATTTTATTTACCATGGTTAAGGGTAAATCCGGTAAATAAGGGTTAAAAAAATAATATTATAATAATACTAAATTACCCTAAAACGTGTCTTAAACCTATTGGTTGATACATGGTCGACCATGGGAATCTTTGGGTCTATTTTGGGACCCCATGGATCCACTTGTAAGTGATAATGACACTTTATTTTAATTAAGTTAAAATGAATACAAAAATGACACAAGCATATATCTTTTAAAACAACAATTGTTACATAGGGTTATATATGTTGGATTTTAGATTATAAATATTCATTAGAAATTAAAAAGATTTCCTACATAATGATATTTTATTTATAATTTTTAGACATTAAATAAGTTATTTTATATATGACACAATGATGATGCAGTAATTACTATAATAGTGAAAAATTAACATAATTGATATTATAAATACCCAAATAAATATAATATGAAACTTTTAATGAATTAAACTAATTTTATAGGATAATATGATATATTAGGATTGATTTAATTGACTTTTTTCGAAGTAATCAATCTGTTATAAGTTTCAAAAAAATCAACTATTGAATAGTGTCAAAATTGACATAAAAGAGTTCTTAAAACAAATATTATATTATTAATTGATATTAAATTCCTAAAAATCTAAGGTTCGGCCAAGATACTTATATCATGATAGGTTCATCATTAATGTACCACTTGGGGGTCTCTTGGATGTATATAGTAAGTTTATTAACCATATTATATAAAAATACAAAGAGACATTGTAAAAGTGAAACTAATTAACTTAGAGTTAATACTTAAAGATAAGGTTAATATAAGTACCCAAACCTGTCTAAATTCTATTGGTTGAGTGGTTTTCGACCTATCCCCACCTTAAACCTTGAATAATCAACTTTGGAGCCTTTAGAAACCGAATATGAATTTATTATAAATTAATATTTCTAACTTTTTCAAAGGTGCCCCCACCCCTCTTATAAAAGGGCACTCCTCCTTCTCATTTCTTCACACCTTCAAAGCCTTTTGGTTCGGACAAACTCTGCCCAAATACTCTCCCAACATCCCTCAATACAACCTAGAGGCCTTAGTTTGATCAGAAAGCCAACCTAAGGAGCCCTTTTGATCAAATCAAAAGGAAGAACCCGAAGAAGAGGTAATGATTTCACCACCCTTTTCTAAGTTCATTTCTTCTTCCAATTCTTCTTCCTTTGTTCTTACCATTCTAAAATAATAACTCCAGTATCTCAAATATACTGTGATGTTATTATAAGTATGGTACAACCATATTCAGTATTCTATCCACCCTTTGAATAACATGTCACCATACGTGCGTACGTACGGCTTACCGTCTCCACGTCGTGGTGTAATTGTTATTCAATATAATATTATTTGGATGGGTATAATAATGATGTGTAACTCATGTAAATAATAAATATAACATGTTAATTATTCTGTATATATGATATACCATTCATTTATATATTATTTTAATATCAAAAGAATGATATTGTCACTCGTGCGTACGTACGGACTACCGTCTCCACGAACGCGATGAGATTCATTCTCCATCGTAACCATTCAAGTATAATTATCATTTGATGATTTAAAAATGATGTTTAAGGACTAGATATCATTCTGGATATGAATAAGATACAACAACCATGGATTATGTAACAAAACATATAAAGAAAATGAGTAAGTTAACACCCAAAACGACGATAATTCTAAGATATTATTAACAAATCAATGTTAAAAGATCATATATGATATCATATTAATATATATGATTCTTGTATAATTTAATAACAATTATTTCACCATTATACAGGAGGTTAACCTACCCCAACCAAGGAAAAGTACAAGGTAAGGGATTTTCTTATCTCACATTCAATTCCGTGAGATTTCCACTATTCGCCACTAAATTATTGAAAGTGGTGTATTGTGTACTGGCATTTGATATATATATTATCATGATTATCTTTATATTCATGTTATTCTGTAAATAATTTGGTGGTTATTAACTTTTTCCCATACGACTCATTTGATTAACGTGGTAAGGGGTTTTCATCTCACTCCTTATTCCCGTGAGATTCAAGCCGTATTGCCACCATCACCTTTTGTGTGGTGTATGTACTGCCCATAATTATATTCTTTGTGTAATACACTCTAATTTATGTGTATTTACATATTCATTTTATTATACCTCTTTCATGGGTTGTATGTTTCATAAGTTACCAAATTGGTAAGGGTTATTTCACAATCTCTTCATTATCCGAGGTTGTATTATACGTAATAATCTACTGGGACCTCTTTATCATCCACATCCATGTTTCTTCGAAATGTATTTCAAAACATTTTTACTATTTACAAGAATATGGGTTAAAGTCATTTATACCCTTGTTTGACTTTTTATAAGAGGTTTATAAAGGAATCTTTCCGTCGTTTTCAAAACAAGGTCCCTTTTAACCTTTTCGACAGAATTGAGGTAAGAATGTTTTTTTTAACTTATACGGCGGGTGCGGTTATTTTCCGCCATTATAAAATCGTCGAAGCTTTCCATACAAGCTTATAAGAATATTTTCAAAGAAAATGTTTTATTTTATATGGATCTTAAATGATTTCAAAATAAAAGGAGATACTTCTTTAAAAAGAATTTTGATTTCATCTATGTCAACATCCTTTGATGGATTTTAAGATTATTTGAAGTTGATTTATTATGATACAAAACTTCTATATTGTATTGAAGGTTTTGTGATATGTTTGACTGTGGATGTGCTATTTTTATACCATTCATAGTTTATGGTGAAATTATTGACATTTCGTATGCTAGTTTTAATACGAATGTTTATGTTATGTTTAAACCTTTTCATATGGGAATGCATTGGACTTAATAAGTGATGGGTGGAGCCCGCTATAGCTCCTCAATGCATCGGTAGGTCTCATGAGACAAACTAGTGTCTTGGCACAAGTCCTTGACAAAATCTTATTTGTAGTCTTGGCACGAGGCCTTGGCTATGTGGTTATGATAGTCTGGCATTATGCATTCCAACATTATGAAAGTGGTTATTGATTTTTGCATGTGATTATTCGATTAGTAGAATATCCATGTGAATAAGTAAATGGCATTATTTCATTTTATTTATGCCATACCATGTTGAAAGTTCATATTTAAAAGGCTTTTGTTTTAGTTATACATTGCCTTAAATGTTTATTCTTATTTATGAAAGTTTCCGCTATATTGTTATCCTTACTGGGCATTTGAGCTCACCCCTTTTCTTTGTTTTATTTTTTCCCAGGAAGTGAAGAAGTAAGTTATGAATGACCTGCAGGGATATTATGTGGGGATATGAGTGTGGATTATGGAGACAATATGTTGTTGTAGTAGTTTTTCGTTTAATGATGTAATGTAAAACTTATGAATATATCTAGTGTTTCCAAGGCTACTAAACCAATCGGTCTTTCGAGATTTGATCTTTCTTGTGATCATGCCAATGTTATGTAATAATGCACCGACTCTGGGTAACTGGGGTCGGGGCGTTACAATTACTCATGGCCTGATAACCTCAATACAGGATTTAAAATATCTTCAACTCCTCAAAATGATGTTGGGGTACTCTTGACCATGGGTATCCTAATTATGATCTTTTGAAACATTCCCCTCATACCATGTTCTCGTGCCTCATGAACATAAACTACTTGCACTCTTTTCAAATATGTACTACCTTAAAATTTAGTTTTTGATAGTCTAGATTGGAAGGACCTAATTTTATAGTAGAAGAGGCACAAAAAATTGTCAGGTTAAAAACCCAGAAAGGGTGGCCTGAGTAAGATTGAATTCTTCACCTGATAACCTCCTCATCTCTAAATTTTAGGGAAAAATTAGCGTATAAATAAATGAGACATAAAGATCATAAGTAATAATTTGTAGACCTAGTAAAATATGATCCACTCTTACTAGACCCCCTATTTCAAAAAAATTTATATTAATTTTTATCACATATACTCTCCATGATAGTGTGTTTAATTTGAAATGTCATAGCTTTTTGGGTGCTCGAACCGTTGTTGAACCATATATTTTCCATAAATTAAGCTTCATGATTTGAGAACATTGAGTAACCAAAAACCTTTAATGTCCCCTATAAAGGAAAATATATCTCTTTTTTTGACCTTTCTTTAGATACATAAGGGTGTAGACCTGCCCACTAGAGATATCTTGGCCCTATTTGAAGGGATTTATGATCCTTGTGAGACTGACATCACTATGGAAGAACTCAACACCTTAGAGTTTTCTAAACCATTATCGACAAGATTTTTAAATACTATACTCATGACATAAGAACCTCATACCATGATTTATAATTCCCATATCCATTATATTTAAGTGGATTCAACACCCAAAACATCATGGCACTGTGTTTTGTACCCTTTCCCAAAGATATAATGTGGGACTCCATTCCTGAACCTTTATAAAGAACACACATCATGAATAAAAAACCACATGGAATAAGGTATGAGATTCACAATTAAGATATAAACTACTCTATATTTCTAGTACCCTTCTTGAATAGATTTAGCTCAGTACCGAACTTCATTATCTGGAAGTTTGAGTCTTCATAAGTCTCTCATGCCCCCCAAAAAATAGTGGGGACACATCTTTTTGACAATGACATTGTTGCATAAGGGACTTGAACTACCAAATAGGGGAATCTCCTCCTTGAAGGATATGAACTATAATACTTTTGAGCCCTTATAACACCATGGAAGAACCAGAAACATTAGGGTGTTATGGTTCATCCCCAGCATGTCTTCTCTATCCCATATTTATTGACATAGAATTTAGGGTTACGACTTACATCACCCATATTCCAAATATACATGTGTATCTAACATCCCTTATATTTTACCCTTATCTAATGATACCACCATAAATATTCCATTCCCTTGGAAAAGAGTGGGGACACCTCTTTTTTGATCATGTAATCAATGCATAAGGTCTTTGACATACCAACCAGATGAATCTCCTCATTTTATGAAAGTAACTCTAATCCTCATGGGCCTTGACAACACCATGGAGGAACTCTTTACCCCAAAGTGTTTTGGGTCATACCTAGTATGTCTACCACATATTCTATATTGACCAATCAAGTATTTTTAGCAGGACTTTAAAATGAAAATTATATTAATCCTTGAAATTAAGACTTTAAAATGCAAAATATTTGATGTCCTGGTTGCAAGAATTTAATTTTAAAAGTATTTGATGTTCTGATAGTAATAATTTAAATGGTATAGAATATCTACATCCTTACCGCATGATGTTAAACTAAATCAAAGATTTATTTACCACATGACATTAAATTTCATGGATAATGCTACTTTGCAAATGATATATTACCAATAATAGAATGTCCGAACTAAAATACCCTAAACTACAACAAGAGAGGGTCTGATCTAGAAGACCCTAAACTAGAATACATCAATGATTTATTTTGAAATACTAGGAAAGGAACAAAACCTATTAGGCCAAAAAAACTCATAAGAGGGTATCCTGAGAAATAGATGAGTCCAAGACCGCTAAGTCTTCCCCTATATGAAGTTTAGGAAAAAACTAGGGAAATATAAATAAAATATATAAATCTTATGGGGCCCACCATATAGTCTTAAAAAAATAAATCTATAATAATTAATTCCACTGAATTTATAATAATATAGATCATCCTTCCTCTAGGACACATATCCTACCCAAATTATCCCTTTGTGAATCAGGTAGTCTCAAGATAATTGGAGTAAATGAATCATTAAGGAATTTCATGTTGGTGGGAATTCATAAGAATTTATAAAGAAAAATCTATTTTGATTTAAACATTAAATCCATGAATTCAGGTTTACTTGATATTATAAAAAGTGTCTATATCATTGATGATATATGTAACATCAAATCGATGAAATATCATGCACATCATGAATGAAATAAAACTGGACAATGACATCTAAAGTTTAAAAGATCTATTCATTGAAAGCATGAAAAAGTATGGATCTACATATTTCAGAGCCTCTATGAGGATACAATAAACACAATAAAATAGACATCATTGATAAAACTATAATAATATTTGATTTGATTAGATAGACAAATTAGTAAGGGTATGAAGAGAAGCGTCGATGGATCACTAGAGTGATACCTTCCCCGCTTCTTCTACTACATCCTAAGGGTGAAGAGTCTGGATAAGAGTAGAAAAATATTGATCTATTTTATGAGTGATTTATAATGAGGATAATTACATTGAAAGGTCAAACTTTTAGTGAGATATGATCTCCTCATATATCACTATTAGTGTGGTAAAAACATTCATTTAGGCATGTAAATCAGATAATATTTGATGGACCTATTCAAAAACAAATGAATATTCCTTAATTAATTCATCTAATGGATTCGAATCAAAATTGTTCAATCCTCTCTTACTAGTATCCAACTCTTTCTGCATTAATATGATTTGTCACATGATTTTGTATAATGTCTAGCTGTCAAATCCACCTCCCCCAAATCATGAAAGACCCTACATAGATGTTCTTATTGATCATGAAATATTTCTAGAGGAATCATAGTGATCAAAGATTGAATCTAATTCCCAATTATACTATTCGTTATTTGATCCTTTACAACTTATAGAGTGGATATTCTAGAAGGGGAAATAATTGGCTAAGCTAACGAAGAATCAAGAGAGGAAACCCTATATAACCATCAATCAAAAGTTGCATATATCATTTATCATGTTGATGGACTAGATTATTTGAAAAATTCCATCCCACTAATGGGATGGTCATCTCTAGGATGTAGACTCTTCCTCAAAGAGTCACCTAAATCTGAAGTCAGCTCCATTGTTTCTTTAGAAAAAGGATACAGTAAGGCACATGGTCTATCCACTAGATGGAAAATTCTGTTTAAGAAAACAACTGTATAGGCTTCAACCCAAGCCTGATCATAATCTTAATCTAGGAATACAAGGGTTCCAATTGGATGAAGGAGATTCTCAGCATTGGTATCCTCATGTGCTAATAATATCCAAAGTCGATGGATAATCTTAGAATGTTGTTCTCCCTGAACACCGACCGGGGGTAGGGGAGAAATAATTTGGATGCAGTTGAATTGAAAATAAAACCAATAAGGGGTATATGGATCACAAATAATCAACTCATATATCATGTCCATGAGAACCCCATCTGAAGGGAGATCTTGTGTAACCATTCATCAAGATATCCATTGTCATTTTCAATAATTTTCCCGGCCAGTGTAGGATAAGTCATGAAATTGAAACAATCAGGATGTACTAACATAATATAGACCTCATAAAGGAATAACAAAATTACCTCAACTCTAGAGATGTCTAGTATCATGGGAAGATACAAGGAACCCAAGATTATAGTAGCATTTTGGTGTTTTTATTAGTGTAAATTCGACCCTATCTTACCAAATAAAAACCATAAAGGACCACCAATTCTGTAATTGATGATATGCTGTTGAATATAAACCATAAGATAGTATATGAATGTAAGAGTTGATGAAAATATATTGAGAGGCTGTCCCTCTTCCAATCGAGTTTCCATTACCAGCATGCTAACTTGGATTCTCGAGTGTGCATCCCCAGTCATTAAAAGCCACACGTTCAAGAACATGGCCATGAAACCCACCAACCTAAGGCCTAGGGATATATGATACTTTACCTGGTAGTTCCATGAGGTATATTGCCAAGCTTATAGAATTTCCAAATATGAGTCTATGCATTCATAGACTTTCCGATAAGGGATTTAATGAGGGTGTATTGCAGTCAGTTGAACTCTACTATAATAGAAAAAAAAATATTGTTCCAGTCTTTAAATGAGATAAGTGAGCTCATATTCATCTACTTAATTAACTTTTGTTTCACAGTGGTGAGAATATTTCTTTCCAAAACTATTTTCTATACAGGGTCATCTGAGACATCCTTAGTATGAAGTAACTCACCGTATATCTCCCCGAGGGGGGATCCCACCCAGTAAGTAGATATCCCAAAGGCTAATTCCTTCTTTTCTATGGGATAAATGAAATAAATTAGTACCAAGGCACCAATGGATGGTAAATTCTTCAATAAGGCCTGACTAACGGTAGATGATGAATTGAGAAACCCATATTACTTCGTAAATATGGATAACATGTAGCTGGTCAGAAAATTATAAATAGCTCTATGTAACACAAAATGGGCACACCCATTCATCAAAAAAATTTCCACCAGGATGTATGTATCATTTTGATCTCTAGCCACCACCTGAATTATTCAAATAAGTGAAAACTTTGATCGAATAAATTTGAGTAATTGGATGGTGGGTGTAATCCCAACCATCTAGACCCATAGGGGTGTTTTATATAATCTAGGAAAACCCTTAGGACTGTGCTAAAACCATTTTTCCTTCATAAAAAAAACCATATGAATACAATAGAGGGAATTTGACACCCAACAAAATAAAATATTTTAGTTAGGATTAGGAATGAAAACATCATCCTGTAGAATGAATCCATATTTGGGAAGTTGGAGTGATAAAGGATATATTTGAAGTTTAAACTAGGGAAGCCTCTTTCAATCCTTATTGTTAGAATACACATGATATTGAGGGTCAACATTACAGTTTTCAGAAATAATGGCCCTATGTCTAGCCACATAGGGAGATGCATGGTTTCTGAATGCTATATGAACAAAAGTAAGTGGTGTATGTTAGAAAAACTAAAAGAAAATCTCATCAAGGGAGATGTATGATCTCAACAGAATCTTAAAATTCACATGAACCAAAAAGGGATTCATGATCGAATGAACCAATATAGGTATCATGAACCACATTTCCCACGAATATCTCAAAGACCACATAACCCATGTGACATCTCACAATGGTGTGACTAGTTATAGGACTCGTGTTCGTGTGAATTTGGTACGGTCATCCAAACAACATAATAGTATAGAGATCATGAAACTAAGATGATAGATCACACGAGAACTAAATGAAAACAATATACACTAGGTTCAGAAAATTTAAGAAGATAGATTCATGGTTGATTCAATTATGTTATAAGGAAAAGTAGGTCTTGGATAAAAATCTCGCAAAATAGGTTCTCATGAAACAACCTTTAAACTGGTCTTGCAATTGATTCTCGCGGAAGGTCTTGTGAAAGAATAATGTGATGGAGACTAATTGTAGAGGATCAGGAGAGTTGGATTTGATAGTGAATGAGCTCCTCTACACCCAAATAGTTATAGAGCACTCCGCATAACACTAATCATCACTAGGAAGACCAAACGTTTCCCAAGACACTGACTGGATATAGCTTAAAATATTTAGATGAGCATTTAATTTCCACATAACTGATCCCTTGACCCCAGATATGTAAATATTGAGGGAGGATTCATTGATGACTACCAAATGAGAATTAAAAAGTCTAAAATGGAAGAAATAACTAAAGTATGGGTACTATTTTTGTCCACAAAAAAAGGAAGAGATGATAGACAAAATCACTCGGATCACCTAAACTCCCAAAGGAAAAATGATTTCATGAACTTCAAGAAGTCATACGACCAGTTCATTCTTATCACATGATCTAATTGAGATCATGTAGTGACCCTTTAATAAGCCTCCAGGTTCTTATGGTGGAATCTAAGTCATTCTAATCATGTAGAGGCTTCTAGAAAAGTTCATCTGTGCCACACGACTTGTCGACCCACAGGCACATGACAATCTTCCAAAAAGCTTGTAAAATAATGGGTAAAAATATACAGAAGGTAGAGACCCTATGTGATCAATATACTTCTTTAAAAATTATCATTTTATTCAAAACACCTCATGGATCCCTAGAAAAATTTCCAACTTGTCCCATGAGAACTTGTTAGCATGTCACCCTCATCATGAGAATGGTTTCAGACATTTCAAGTCGATTTTATGCTCCCCCTTCAGCTCCATAGACAAACAGAAGGGTTGTATATGAAAATTATCATTCATCATCACAAGAAAAATTATTTTTCATGCAACACATCATATAAAAGGAGAGTGATTGTATTATATAACACTCTAATGGTTGTGCAAGATCTTATTTCCTTGTAAAAAAGGTTGTAAATAAAAAAGAACAAGATGGAAGCTTATTATAGAGTGAAGATACAGTGATCATCATGAAAAAGGGGTTATGAACCTTGGGAAATCACCATTGATCCAGTGGATCCCCCTCGACATGTCATCATGATACCATTGAATCCCCCTTGGAAATCTTCCTTGGTTTCACGAATGACCCTAGAAAAGTCACCATTGTGTCACAAAGTGCCCCAGATGAGTCATTTTCCATCACACAAAATCCTTTTTGATGGGAATCTTGATCGCAAAAATACTCTTATACATGTCAAACTAACCTTGTAAACTATCCTTAACATGTTCTCATGGTTAGGAAAAATCCCTTCAATCATCCATGGACCAATAAACAGGGTGTTAACGGGATATTATTTAGGTTACTGAAAATCATGCTACGCTCCCCGAATGACAAATAGTTGGATCTCTCAAATCATGTGGAACAAAAAAAATACACAAAATCCACCCAAATATTTGAGAAATGATCCATGAAAGGTAACATATAATCAGAGGGCGAGGCCTATAAAACCCTACCCACCAACATAAAAAAATAATCCATCATCAACGATTAATCTCATATGGGAGTGAAATTGAGGAATTATCAGAATAAACAGTTATGTGATAAAAAAGGTCTTAAAATAGGAAAAATATGATGAATTCCCTAAAGGATCACATGACATGCATATGTTCTTCATATGATCACTTTATAGATCATTTGAAGGACTTCTAGCATGTCATATGATTTATGCGAAGGAGGTATCACATGTCAGATGGGTCATGAAAAACCTAAAATTAGCTATCACATGACAAACATGAGGCACATATGAAATAAAGGATAGAATAAATGACTACAAAAATATGGGAGACATATGAGAAGATAGATTCACTGATACTGATGGGCTTCTCATGACCAAACCAGGTCATGCGACAACACTTGGACATATCACCCAAATCTTATGATGATCCCTCGACATGATACATGGATTATGATATGACCCTTAGACATGTCAATATAGTCAGAAAACTCTCTCCAGGCATGACACCCAAGTCTCACATAGTTCGTCGGGATTTCTATCCAAGACTTATGATGGCCTCTAGGCATATTGCCCTAAATCATGCGGCAACACTAGAATATGTTAGCTAGGTCTCATGATGAAACTAAGACATGTCATATGGTACTCACAGTGTTACCAAGATATTTCATTAAGTCTTAATATGATACATGGAAAAGTCATCCATATCATGTGATTTTTTCTAAACATGTCTGGCTTGATCATGCTATACCCACAACAAATGCTAGCCTTGATCATGGGGAATCCTCTAGAAATTTCATACTTGATCATATGATTACTTACAGACATGTTATTCAGGTTATGAGACATCCTATGAAAAAGTCATATGGATTATGTTATTGTTTTCAAGAATGTACACTAAGAAACTGGGACATGTCCATACATCCTCATACATGTCAGGAAAATAATCATACATATCAGGCAGATAACCAGACCATGTTGAGAAGACGTCCCAAGACATGATAACCTTATTTGGTGGATCTATGAGGGAAAAATTAGTTTTTAATCCCTGATAATTTGAACTACGAGAAATATGATTCCTATTATGACTTGGGTATATAGGATGGCTTCATAAGGCCAAAGGTCAAATGGGAAACCATATTAGTGTATGTCCCACCATGTCTTCGATATTCCAACCATCCGAAAGCAATCACTCCCATGGGATGGTCATTATTCCTCATCCAATAGTGGATTGAGAATAAAACCTTTGTTTGTATGACCCAATCAATTGAATTATGAGCACTCTGATTCTTTCTATAACCAATATATATAGGTTTCCTTCCTAGGGCCTGAGCTCAAATGGGAATCCACCTTGGCGTGATTCCCACCATGTCTCAAACATTCCAACCATCGAGATCCAATCACTCGAATGAGATGATCATGCCACTTCATCGACTAGTGAATCGATAAGAGAAATGAACTATAATGATCCTGATTCCTTTTCTACCTAGGATATGTAGGATTCCTTGTTAAGTCTTGAGGTCCATTTTAAACATTCAAAGTGATGTCCCATCGAATATGTCCCACATCCATATGTAGTGAGACTAATTACTTGATATCCCTTGTTTCTCACATCGAGCATGACACATATGGGATATGGGATTTTTAATGGTCATGTCACTGATATCATGAATCCTGACCTCCTATGAAAACCTCAATGTGTAAGCCCCGATGAGTGGCATGATATATCAACTCTCATATAAGGGTATCTACAATGGGGAATGTACCAAGGGAATTTGAAAACTATGATGACAATAATTCATTTCATAAATAGGATACATAGGATGGCTCTGTGTGGTTCGAGAACAATACTTGGTGCCTAAGTGACCTCATATATGTCCTTTCCTAGAGTTGATGACAATTTCTCTAGAAAAGGGTGTGATGAGACCGATCTTCTATCCTCTCGACCAAGGTGAGTTACTAAGTGATATTGGGTCTAAAACCCCAATTTAACACCCACATTTGGAAATTAGGTATATACTCAGTTATGGATGTGGGAACTATTGGGATTTTATATGGAATATAATCATGAATGGTGATCCCAATATGAATGATTATACAGATATGAAACCCCCAAAACCAAACCTTCGTACCATTTTTACCTACCATATGGGAAATCCAAATATATATTTCTTAATGAAACAATGTTGTAATATGATCAACTTGGGAGATGAATATCCTTTCATTTATTATCAAAGGTGGAAAATAGATGACCAAAAATCTATTACGATTTTTGGGGGAGAATGTTAATATTGATTCTTTACTATAATGTAATAGTAAAGGTATTTTCAATGAATAAATGAATAAATAGTTAATTGATATCTAGTAGTGATGATGGAATTGTTATTGGATGTAATAATTAGGAGGAAATTGAAATATAGTTTTATGAGTTTATTTGAAATTTGGTGTTATGGGTGAACTAAAAAAATCTAATGGGGGATAATTTTTCCACTAAAGGTAATATTTTTTCATTTTTTGATAATTAGAGTCACTTGATGATTATTTATTTATGTTATGGAATATTGGATAAGTTTGGTGATGTTTTGAAAGTAATTTTGGGATTAATTACATACATCCTGATGTATAAAAAGGATCAATCCAGGAAGAAACTATGGATAAATAAATCCTGTAAATGTAGATGGTAAGTTATACAACAATAATTGGGATAAAAATGTAGTATGACTCTCACACCATAGGAGGTACCATATGAAAATTATTCATTTATCAATTTATAGATGATCAAATTAAATCAAACAATAATAGTTTTGTTCATTCCTCAACAAGCATGATGATGATTAAACTATGACTATAGAAGAGTAAAACACTCCACAATGATATTTTTCATTTTAAAAAATATTATGTAATATGAAATCAATTCCATAAAAGAGTAAATGAGACATAATTTTGAAGGCCATCAGAATTTATCTCAGCACTATTTTAATAAAGAATGATAATCATAATGAAAATGGAATTATCATGTTTCAATTTATTAAGAAAATTTCTATAAGTTTAAAATAACCAATGTAGAAACCAACCCATCATGATTCTTTAGTGGTGACCACACCATGATTGATAAAAAATGTGTAATCTTAGGATAAATTATAACATCACTTTCTTAAGTGTTCCTGGTGTTCATGGGATGATCATTATCATTTAAAATCATGTTCCATGGTGGTGATTTACTAGTAAATGATAAAATGAATGAATTTATTATATAATGATTTCAAGAGTCTTGCATACTTTAATTTCAATATTAACTTTTAAAGTTATTATGTGTGATATATGATTGAATACTCAAAAATATCTGGAAGAGAATAAGTATAAAATTACGTGGATGTCTAATCAAATATGAAGTTGTAGAGTTAATTGTTTATAGATTAAATATCATTAATGTTCAGGTTTTAAAAGATGTATTTTTTGTGTATAATTGTAAAGATTAGGAAGTGAATACCCTAGAATAATATATAACACCCTTTTAATTATGGTTTTATTTATTTTAATAATATTCTTAAAATTTTAAGTTGTGTGTTGATACAATCATCACTTGAAACCCGCTTTAAAACTAGTGAGTGGAAAAGAGAAAGAGGTCACAAACCTTGGATGAGAAGTTATCTTATCCTAATAATTTTTATAAAAATGCAGTGAAGTATTAATTATTAGTCATATCAATACGTCATTAATATGTACTCCTTGGAAGTATTTTAGGGTAGGTGAACCATGAAAATATTTGAGTCCATGCTTCTATTGTCTTTGTACTTTGGTTGTGTGGTTGTTCAATTACTATGACATATACCAGGTTAATTTGAAAATATAAAAAAATGATCCATTTGAATTTAAGAGAATATGAACAATGTGAACACCATAATTTACCCTCTCTTAGGGTGATATCGAGACCTCGATTTGTAATAAAAAATTTAAAGCAAAATTACTCTAACTTGAATTTATTCGAAAGCATTTTCAATTCTAGATTGATCCTTCATAAAAATTATAATACACTCATATTCATGAAATTTTTTCTCCTCATGGATCAATCACTGCCATAATCCTAAATGAATAAAACATCTATTATGATTAAAAAAAATTTATGAATGAATACTTATATATTTTAAATTACATCTCTAATGGAATTCAATATAATCAGTTGATGTGAATTTTATCTTGGGGAATAATTGAGAATTATGAATTAATCTAAACAACTCATCAATGATAAAGTTGATGAATAAATACCCACAACTATTAGGAAGTCAAGAATATTAAGTGAAAATAGTAAAAATAACATAATTAGAGAACAAATAGCTCTAGTGTAATTGAAGATAATTAAGCCTCTAAAACAAGTATCACTTATAAAATTGGTAGAGAAAAATATTTTTTAAGAGGCTACTAAGAATGAGAATTGGTTCAAGGGGATGAATGGGGAGATTAACAAAATACAAAAGAATTCGAACTGGGAAATTGTTTTGAGGCTATGGAAGAATAATTTTATTTGATCTAGATTAATTTTCCCTGGAAATCTTAATAAATAAGGAATTATGACTCAGAAAAGGTATAATCAAGGTGAAATGGAAAATACCATAATGAATGATTCGATGTGTATGAGACATTTTCTCATATGGTTAGGTTGGATACAACTAAAACTTTCTTGGTTATAAAGGTGCATAATAGATTCTGGGTGTTCTAAATTTATATCAAATCCTATTTCTATAATGAATTCCATGGGGAGGATGTTTACATGGAACAAATGGATGGTTTTATTGTCCATGAAGATGAGAAAATAGTTTTCGAGATAATGAAGGTTTTGTATGGGATGAAGCAATCACCTTAGAATTGGTATTATAATCTTGGCCAACACTTGGGAAAGACTGGTTTCCAATGAGAAAAAGTTAATCATAAACTCTATAAAAAAGGGAATGATAAAAGGTTTACATTTCTCATTTATATTTATGAAATAATTTTTAGAGGATCGAATGAGGTATAATGAAAGTTGTTCACAACATTAAAGAAGTGTGAATTTGAAATATAAATGGATGTTTAGTTGATATTTCTCCTATGTTTACTGGTGATATATTGAATAAATGTAAAATTTATTTCTCATTATAAATATACCAATGAGGTGACAATAGTATTTTTAATGGAGGATTTCAAGTTAATAAAACAATGGTTTCTACGTGGATGAAATTGTCAAGGGATGATTATAGAAAATATATCAATATGATGGAGTATAGAAAAACCATCCAAAACATATTTTACATAACAATGACATGAATCAAAATTATGTTTACTAAATTTTCAAAACTCAAGGTACCAATGTAATCCAAAATAAATATACTTTCTAGTAGTGAAAAGAATAATACGACATCACTAAACCCATAAATTGGTTTTCCTAAAAAAAACATTGAATTAGTGGGAGAGAAGAATAGTATGGTATGTTAAAGGTAAAATTTATTTTATATATTTTTTACAAATTTAATATATGATTGGATTTTTAGGTTTTTAGAAAATTGGATTGGGTAGTTTCAACGATTGATCATAAGTCCACATAATGTGGTGAATTTTAACTTGATAATCTATGTATATCATAGATAAGATAAAATCATGGTTATATTTCATTGATTATTATGAAATATTATTGAATTTATTCCACTCAATATTGTAATAAATTGTTATGGATAAATTAGAAATAGAAGGATGTTGTAGTTTCTGTGAAGTCTCCTATTGAAATCCAATGTGATAATTACAGTTTTATAAATAGTTCTAAAACTTTTATCCATAAATTAAGGAAAAAAATTCTAAGATCAAATATCACTTCATTAAAGAGAAAGTAGAGTATGGAATCATGAAATTGGAGTATGTTCTTGAAAAAAATAGGTTTCATCATTCATGATAATGGAACTACCCAAAAAATATTTTCAACACTTAGACTCGGGGCATTAAATGATATTATGTATGTCATTACAAGGAAAATTAAAGAGAAACAATCCTTTTTAGACATATTATTACATTTTTTTAATATAAATATCCATTAAATACAAAATAAGGATTGAAAGGCCTAATGTATTCATAAGACTAGGTATATAAAAAATAAAAATGAAAATAAAAAATTATTATTTTAATATCCATAATGAGATCTAAAAACCCTTTGAGCTCTAAATAGATATAGGATACCATAGGGAATACATATATAAAATATGTGAGCTAAAAAACATAGTAAGGTAATAAACATGATAAGGAAGCATAATGTGTGAACCAATGGTATAACATGATATCATAAAAGGGAAGACTCACGAGTAATCACATGAGAGCATAACATAAATAAAATTTTATCATAATATCTAAAAACATATGAAATTTTATAGAAACACAAAATATGACATAATAATAAGTCAAGGATAAATTCTAAGGAAATATCACCTAGTAGATAGAGTCCCATCTTGGATTACGATTACTCCCTAATCCCTTACATAATGTCTCATAAGACAAAAACATTATCCAATGAATTAGAGAACTATTAGGGAGAACCAATCATAACATGTTAATTATTATGTGTTAAATAAAAGGAAATAAATCATAATTTACAATCATAAGAATTACCTATGGAAAGAAATGGGTTGCATAATCCTGCCTTATATTATAATCAAAGGAAATTTCATAAAGAAGGCATTTCAGAAATGAACATAAAGACTGTATTACCCCATAAAAAGATATGATAATAATCTATGTATATATATGGGAGACATATGTACATTATTAAGAATCATTATCTTTCATTAAAGATAGATATATAAAGTGAGTTAGAGAGAGAAAGGTCATAACCCAAAGAAAAAGGGTGGTTTAGAGTGATCCCTAACCTTGAGTCCAACTATCCATGTGCGTTCACTATCTTACTGAATAATAAACATATGTTAATTATTTAATTCATTAATAAACATTTTCAAGTTTATTATTTCATTTATTTTATAAAATTTCTTATGCTATCACCTGACATTTTGATTATATTCATCTCATATATCCAAATTGAATTCAATAGGTTGACTATGGTTAACGAGATCAGTAATACGTAAAATATAGAATAAAAATCATTGCATAATTATATTTTTTATACATAAATAATAATTTTAAAACCAACCATGAAACATTATTATGAAAAATGAACTACGTTAAAACCATAGAGACGGTAAACAATAGCTATGTATGAGTAACGTTTCCATTTTCCAACGATCATTATGAAAATAAGGCAAGTATTATTTTATCTGTATGGAATGATAATTATATAATAAGTATAATTTTATTTATTTAAATATGACTATATATATCAATCATGTTACGTGGTTATGAAAAAATAATAACCCCACTTTATGGGGGTGGTATTCCACACATACACACAAATGATGTTCTCATTTTTAAATGAATGGAAAGATTAGAAATTAGATGATGTATTATATTTATAGTATAATAAAATTTTCAAATATATCATATATATATATATTAAATCTATCATTACAACCAAACATGAGTGGTGGTTATGGAAAATGAATTACATCTGTTCATGAGGTTGTAGTTTGTTGTACACATGAATGAGAGATTATTTACCCATTTAATGGAAGAGGTGATGGATATTGGTTATGAAAATAATAAAAACACCTTATTATATTTGATATTATAATGTTAGTATATCATCATGATTGAATATTATTTGAAGGAGGTAAAAGAAGAAATTAAATGAAAATACTTGGTTTAAAACAAAAGCTCTTCTTTAGACAACATCATTAGGTTTATACCTAAATCCCTCCTAGATTGGGTTTCTGATGAAAAACGTACTCTAAGACATGGGTAGGGATGTAATTAGGGGATTTGGGGATTTTAAAAACAAAAATACTTTTTAAATGTGATGAAAATATAAGAGAAGGTTCCTTTTTAAAAGTTAGGGATGGACACTTTTGGAATTACCTAAAATATTAAATTAATATAAATTAATTTTCATGGTAAAAAGGATTTAAACCGTTATTATTTTAATATTATATGATAATGGGACTAAATACTATTATAAAATAAAATTTGAACATGTTTAGATTATGTTTTTACCCTTATCTCTTTGTTTTAACCCACATTAACCACTTTTAAAAATTACCTTGATAACACAATTTTTACTCTTTAATGGTAAATATATTTAATATAAAAGAAAAATTGGATCATAAATAGACCATAGTTTATATTTGTAAACATATTACAATAAATTTTCAAAATATAGTATTTTTAGTAATTTTAAATCAATTAATAAAATATTATTTATTATAAAATATCATGAATGTCAATTTTGGAACTATTCATTTAATTTGACAATAAATACATAAAAAGAGTTGGAATTCAAATATAATCCTTTAAAATAACCATAATATGATATATATATATATATAATTTGTGAAATATAGTCATTCATTCAAATTACATCAATTTTAATAATTTTAAATTATTTATTTTATTATTCTATTAATAGAATAAATATTGTATCGGCATTGGGTAAGAATTTAAGGTAAAAATTTTCATCATTAAATAATATAAATGAATTACCATGAAAAAATAATCATTTATACTTAAAATAACTATTTATAACCAAAAAGACCTTCTTTTATTCCCCATGTCCAAAATTTAAAGATAATAAAACAAAGAGAATACATTTTTTTAAATTTTCATTACATAAAATATTATAAAGGTCAGAATCATGGTAAAATTGAAACCAAAGGTAATATATTAAAATTTTGGATGTTATGAAATATATTTATCCAATAAAATTATGGTAAGTTCTAGGGTTAATATTTAGTCATTTTTAAATTATTTTTAAGCATAATTAATCCATTTTTCCTTCACTGTGTAAACACAATTTACTAAGATTACTTTTAATGATATGTAAAATAGAAGGGAACTATATACTATATTTTGACCTTATGATTAAAAATATGGAATCCATTTTTTAATATTTAATTCAAATAATTGAAGGAATTTAATTTTAAATTACGCCCGTAAAAGAAAATAGAAAACAAATTTTTGTAAAAATTCATTTTTAAATATATTTTTTAATGGTAGGGGGAATCCCCCATTTTTTTATTAAACTAATAAATGCACAATTTAATCTAGGTTTATGGGTAACCCTTACATGAAATTGAGAACAAGTGGCGCATAGTACCCTTAAAATGTGATAGCATAAAGGCCCAGTGGCTTGAAAGCCCCGGCCTGGAGGCCTATTTTTGGCCAAAAGGCCCATTCAATGAATAGAACTAATATAGTAACTTCTATTGAGTCAAAAGTTTCCGTATGAATTTTCCATTATTTTATGTTTTTAAAATAAAAAACATATCTTCTAAAAGATTGTTTTTATTTCTTTATGGATGATTATAATCTAGAACATGTTATAGCTTACCCTGGTCTTCAACGTCTTACCTAATGTTTTCTTAACCAAGTATAACCATTTTTATTAATTAAAAATTTCTTTAAGATAAATTAGATCCTTATTTGTAAATATAATTTCCATAAAATTGTGAATCTGATTTCTCCTAAAATCAGACTCTGATTTCTTCTTAAATGAGGCTCAGATTTCTTCTCAAATCAGACACTAATTTCCTCTAAAATCAAACTCCAATTTCCTCTGAAATTAGACTCCGATTTCCTTTGAAATCAAAACCTGATTTCTTTTGAAATTTGAATATGATTTCCTCCTAAATCAGACTCTGATTTCTCATGAAATCATACTATGATTTCTTCTAAAATTAGACTCTAATTTCTTTTGAAATCAGAATCTGATTTACTTTGAAATAAAACTCTCATTTGTCCTAAAATAAGACTCTAATTTCTCTTGAAATCAGACTCTTATTTACTCTAAAATAAGAACCATATTTTCTTAGAAATTTGTCTCTTATTTCTTCTGAAATTAGACTCTAATTTCCTAAAAAATCAGGCTCAGATTTATTCAAAAATCATATTTAGAATTTTAATATTTTCAGAATCTGATTTTTTTTCTTATAGTTAAAAAATTTCCTTAATGTAACATTATATTTTATCAGATCAAAAAAATGAGAATGTTTATCATTATGTGTTTTACAAAAGGATGTCATCAATTATTCTCATAGTTTTTTTATAAAAGATGGTGTTGTCAAATCTATTACAAAATAACCATTGTATGAATGACAGCAGTATAGGTGCCTCTGAAATTTTAGTGAAATATGATTGTTGGAGTAGAATGTGACCTTTAGATATCTCAACTATAAATACCCCATCATTTTATTGTTTTTTATGCTGTGAAATTTTAGGAGAATTGAAACTCTGAGAGTGCTCTTCTAGATTTGCTTCATGCGAAATCCTTGAAGATTTGTAGTTTTGAATAGGTTGATCCACATACCTAAATCTTTCCCAAGATTTGTTTGCCTTGTGTGATTATGTTTTTTTCTATATAAAATCTAGGGATTACTAAATAATTGGGTAGAGGTTCCTATTATCTTCTTAATCCAGGGCTTCCAAGTTTAAGGAAGACATAGGTACTGATCACCTTACAAACTGAGGGATTTGAGGGATAGAAAGACATATTCCAATATTCATATCGAGGGATTACCTTGATGTGAGTAAGACAAATTTTCTTGAAGGTATAAATCAAGGGTTATTTTTCCAAAGTTGTTTTATACCCTTCTGTTTGGGTTAAAATATTTCATTAAACCTGTATTACTTGTTTTATTACAAGTTCTTTAAATTCCACTATTTTTTATTTAAAGATAGAAAGTGTAACCTTCTTACACTTTCTCTATTGTAATAACTATGATTTAAGATTCTATAAAATTTAAGGTAGAGTCTTACTTAATTATAATTGTATACATATTTATTTATAATATCTTTGTATTCAGACCTTGGGCGCTTGTGATCTATTTGTTAAAGATAGTATTGGGTTTTTTGAATCTTGTTTGTTTAACTTTGTTAAACAAAGTTTCTTTAAGGTTAAAGATGAATGTTTTAAAACTTAAAATTCACCCGTCTTGTTATTGAGTATCTACATCTTATATTTCGATCCAACAACCTCGACCACTATAGTACCTGCTACAATTCCTACCATATCTATAGTATATGCAACTGTTTCCACCACCGAAACAGTCCCCCCATTGCTACAGTACTGCTACAATACTTTCTATAGTACTGATACAATACCAAGTGAAAACCCCACAATATAATGAAATAATGAAATTTTAGAACTAATAAAAAAATTATATTTTATTTATTTAAATAATTTATAATAAAATACAATTTTCAATAAAATATGTATTTTTCATTATTTTTTGAAAAATAAAACATCTCATAAAAATAAAAAAATTATCCCTAAACTAATTTTAGTATGATGACTTTAAAAATGAATTTTATTTTATAAAATAAATTATATAAATGTTTAAAAAATTTAATTATAATATTTTATCACAAAAAATAAATAAAAATCATTTTAGAATAAAATTTAATTTAAAAGTATAAAATAACTTTAATGAAAATTGAGTGCTTATTTCCTAAGAATTAGTCAATAAATGTTTATTTATTATGATATTTATATATATATATTTCATAATGAGGTTGATTTGATTTATACCATAAAAATCAATAACTAGGTTATAATGGTTATATCTGAATAATATATTTCATGGTTCTTTTAGGCTTGGTGTTGTGTGTCCTATACACTACCGAACATAGTCATCTTTTTAAAATTATTGGGTATTATATTCTTCCCTCATTAAGTAACATTTTCATTGAAATTATGTATTATATAGTAAGGTGAAAATTGGTGAAGGTACATCTACTTTATGGATTCCTATGGTTTCCATATTGGCTCCTAATATTTATGGTTTCACTATAGATCTTTCACTAGGCGAGTTATCTTATTTCATATAACATTTTCACTATGATCCAAGATCTTCATCGGATACCCCTCATAAGATATATATTTTTCTAGCTAAATCACCTCTAAATATGGTACATTTTTGGGATCGTAAATTTACTTCCTTAATAGGTATACATGGAATACATCATGTACTTGAGGTATGGTTAGTGGGAGTTCCATTTGGTAAGCCACAACTATGATGAGATCAAGAATCTCAAAGGGGTTTATTTTCCTAGGGATTAGCTTACTATTCATCCCAAATCTCATGACTCTCTTCCATGGATATATATGAAGGAACTCTTTATCTTAATCCTCAAACCCTAAGTCTCATAAATGTTTTCTAGCATAACTCTTATATCAACTTTGTGAATATTTGATGTGCTGCTAAATAGTCTTAACATTTTCAATAATTTCCTCAACCTATTTGGGTCCCATAAAATTATGTTTAGAAATTTATCCCAACATGTAGGCATTATGTATCTCTTCCCATAAAGGGAATCATATGAAGCCATTTGGAATCTTGAGTGAAAACTATTGTTATAAGAAAACTCGACTAGATGAATATGTTGATTCTATCTTCAATTGAAGTCCATTGAGCATGCTCTTCACATGTATTTTAGTGTCTAGATAGTCCACTTAGATTATGAATATGTTTTTGAGTGATAATGTGCACTAAAGTTCAATTCATTGTTTAGAGCCTATTGCATATTTTTTAGAACATGGATGTAAATATTATATCTCTTTCAGATACAAATTGATAGTGATGTTAGATGTAGCCTCACCAATTCTCTGATGTATATCCTTGAAATATAATCAATTTATAATCCCTCAAAAATTATATTTAATTGACCAATATTTTTATGAAAATTCACCATAACCCATATATCATTATTTCCTATGGATGTCTTTAAAAGACCTGCGACAAAGTCCATGCTGATGTGTTTCTATTTTCATGTTGGTATTGGTAATGGTTGAACCACCCCCTTAGGTTTTTTCCTTTCAAACTTTAGTTTATATCATAACATTAACTTTGATATATATATTCTACAATATCCTTCTTTATAATGTCCCACCAATCTCACTATCAGAGATCTTTATTCATCTTGGGATCCTTGGGTGAATGAAAAAGGATAAGCTATATTAATTATTCAACAAATCCTAACTTATATTCGGATTTAATGGTACACATAGTCATTACCTAAATCTTATAACTCCTTACTTTTTAATTTTAAGTCCAAGAATTTCCATTTTATTATAGCTTCATCCTTCGTTTTTATTTCCACTTCATCTATTTGAGAATCCATTATGTTCTCTAGAATGGATGGTTGAGAAATCATTTGAGAAAGTAATGATGTAATTCCTTCCTTTAGGATCACCATGCTCATCCTTTTCATGTCCATGAATGTTGGATCCCTCTCAATTCTCATCACTGATAAGGTTTTTAGAACCTTTTTACTTCGATAATCTAAAACATTATTCAATTTAACAGGATGGTAGTGGATTAATAAGCCATAATCCATGATTAAATCTAACCATCTTTATTTTTTCATATTAAGAACTTTATTTGTGAATATTTACTTGAATCTTTTATAATCTTTATATATTTCAAACTTCAGCTATAGAGATAATGCTGCCATATTTTCAACATGAAGATCTCAAATAAAAACTAAATATCATATGTGATATAGTTCTTCTAATTTAATTTCAACCTCATTTAGGTATATATCAGTACACATAATAATAAATTCTTTGAACCATAACCTTATACCCTAAAATATTCCACACTTGAGGGTAGTTTGGGTACTGGTGCACCAATAAGAATAATTTTTAATTCCCAAAATCTCACTTCTTATTCACTAGTCCAGATAAAATTTTCTCCCTTCTGAGTTAGATTGGTTAGTAGGTTTTAAAACCATTATAAGTTCTTACAAATCATCGGTAATACCCATCTAGTCCAAGGATAATATGAATCTAGGTTATAAATATTAGTCTAGGAAACTTCTCAATTGGATATTTCTTTGAAGGTTCCACTTATATCCCTTTTATGGTGATAAAATTCCCCCAGAATGACACTTCCTATATCAAAAACTCACATTTAATTTATAATTCATATAACCTTTCTCTTTGAAAAGTCATTATTATAGTACTCAAATTCTTCTCATGATCCTCCATGATTTTAATGTATATCATAATATCATCTATAAATACTAACACAAATATATCATGGTAATATATAAATACTCCATTCATTAAGCCCATAAATATTTTTGGAGAATTAATGAGTCTGAAGGGCATTACTATGAACTCATAGTGTCCATACCTTATTCAAAAGGGGGTTTTGGGAATATATTCTTTCGTCACCTTTAATTGGTGATATCCTAACTGAAGGTCCACCTTAGAGAAATAATGGTCCTCATGTAATTGATCAAATAATAAATTGTTGGTAAAAAATACCTCAAGGCATCATTTAAGAATTTTTGAGTTGATTCTGTTTGTTGACAAAGTGGAAATCTGTGTTGTGATTGTTGACAAAGAAAACCATGACATACATATTTGTTGACAAAGGGGATTTCATGGTGGAATGTCGAGTTCAAGGGATGTGGTTAATGATCCATGTTTGATTAAAGACTGTTGACAAAGGAATGGATGATCTATAGGCGGTACAAAAAGAACAGATACAAGGTGGCACCATTTTCCAGTGTTTTCCAAATTTTTGGGCTTGAAAATCGATAAAAAGAGAAAAGTTGTTTTGGAAATGTGACTTGAATTCCGTTGACTTGAAGGAGAGGAAACTATCACGCCCTTTGTTTTTCAAGATCATAACATCAAAATATGGAAAAGGGAAAAGGGGCGCCCAAGTGTTAGGGTTAGTTGCGCAAGTGAGTTACGTGACAAAGACTTGCATGATGAAACTTGCGCACTGAAGGGAGACTTGCACACCATCCGGCAGGGTGTCCAAATGCCTATAAATAGAGGTTGACCCCTACTCATTCTATATGAGTTCAACACTTAGAAAAAATCAGAGCTCCCATCGCGCAGGTGTGGTGGTCACACAAGTGGTGTGTGGTCACGCAAGTAGAAGTTGCGCGTCGGTTGTTTGTTGCGTGCCCAAGGATGTTTGGGAAAGAAAGGAAGGAAGTTGACCAAGTTCTGATTTGAAGTATGGGGTGTCATGCAAGTGGTTTGTTGAGACATGCGCTCCAAGTTTTGAAGAACCGAGACAGTTAGTGGTTGCATACCAATATTGGTTTGGGAGTAAAAGGGTGTGAGTCGCGCAAGTTTGGACTTGCGTGCTAGTTGTAACTTGCATGCCAAGACTTGCGCGCCAGCTTAGATAAGGGAGCTAGGTATGGTTGAAGATCGGCAGTGATTCAGGGCTGCGTGAAATCTGGAAGATTCCCTGATACCTTCGGTGCAAAGTGAGATTCATATATGGGTGAAAGTTGGACTTCAACAGAGAATCTACATACAATAGAGGATGTATTCATTAGTGACAATGAAGAGACCTACAAGTCTATAAACTATGAGTGGATCCTTTCCAGAGTAGTGAGCAAAAGAAGAGGAAGAAGGTGATCCTCTCCACCGGTAGTGCGCTAGAGAGAGGGAAATAGCGAGTGACCCTTGGGAAAGCAGTGAGCTGACCCTAAACTTTATAAAGGCAGTGAGCCTGGGAATAGAAGTGATCTATCCCGAACCTTGTAAACAACAATGTGCTTATAGTGGATTTGGTATATTGGCACATTGTCAGTGTATGCTCCTTGGATGTAGCCCAGTGAAGGTGAACCAAGTAAAAATTGATGTGTCCTATGCATGATTTACTTTTTGTTTATATTGTGCAATGGGAAAGAGAGAGAAGAGTGTTTTTATTAACAGTGAAAAAATATCAGAACATGATCTAATTTTAAATTTTTCATACCCTGATTCACCCCCCCTCTTAGGGTATTCAGACTTGTGGACCTAACAATTGGTATCAGAGGGAAATGGTGATATTAGGTCTTCTCTCAATGAAGGTAACTAATCAAAAATGGATTCCAATATTCAACGGAAGTAATTTTCATATATGGAAGAATCGAATGCAACACTATTTTCGGTCTTTGGGAATTGATGTGTTTTCAGCAGCTATGCATGGTATCTCAGCTGACATCAATAGTGGAGCATTATCAGAAGCTGAAAGAAGGGAGCAAGATGCTGACGCGAAGGGTATTAATGCTTTATGTGGAGCCCTTTAAAATGATATCTATACAAAGGTGATTTCATGCAAAAAGTCACATGCTATGTGGGAAAAGATTTTGAACATATATGAAGGGGATACAAAAGTTAGAGAGGCAAAGCTGCAAGTTCTGTGGAACAAGTATGAAGATCTAAGAATAAGCCCAAACGAATCTGTTGATTCATTTTTTGACAGAGTAAATGTTGTTGTGGAAGACATGAGGGGTCTTGGAGAATTCATAAAAGATATAAAGATCGTGAAGCGTATCATAAGGAAACTTCCACCTCGGTTTAATCCAAAAGTATCAGTCTTGGAAGATAAAGACCCAAAAGATATGATGTTGGATAACCTGCATAGTACCCTTGTTGCATATGAAATGAGGAATGATGAAAATGATGATATGGAAAAGGGAAAATTTGAGGAGGTGGCATTTAAAGCAATGAGGAATCTCACCATTGAAGAATATCAGGAGAATGAAGAGACAGATGAAGTGATGTCATTCCTTTCCTCGAACCTTCAAAGAGGAAAAGGAAAGTTTAAAGGGAAACTTCTACTTGCATGCTTTAGATGTGGAAAGTTTGGACATATCACAGCAAGATTCCCAAATAATTCTCTAGATGATGAATTGGATGAAGTTGAAATTCTAAAAAATAAGTCTTCAGCCTATGTGAATGGAAAGAAACAGTTCAAGAGAAATTTCTTCCAGAAAATGAATCTTCTTTCACAAGACTATGAAAGTTCAGATGAGTCTGAGGTTGAAAAGGTTGAAGAGATAGAAAATTGCAAAGATCGTGGGGAAAATGTCATTGTGGTGGTCATCGATATTTCTCAAGAAAAGGATGAAACTGACACTAGAGAAGAAGAGGAAGAAGTTGAAGGAAGAGTTGATATAGAAACCGAATTGGAAGCAGCTCTTGAGGAGATAGATGTTTGGAGAGAAAAACGAAGAAAGCCAATAAAGTGGTTTGTGATTCCAAACTCTATATGCAAAAATAGGATGAAGAAAAGTCTGAGCTGTTAGAAGAAATTGAAAAACTAAAATCTTCAACACCATAGAGCTCAGAAAATATTGTTGAGTATAAGCTTAAAATTGAAGAACAAAATAATAAAATCGATTGTTTGACAAACACTAGAAAGGAGCAGGTCAAACATATCAAAGAACTTGAAAATGAAGTTATTGGTTTGTGACAAAGGATTGAGGATCAAGAAAAACTCGTGATACCCGGTACAATGCTAGAAAAATAAATTATTTAGAAGACTGAGAAGAAATAAGTGGATCACATACCTACAGCAGAAAAGAAGCAACAATCGTGTTCCAAAGATAAGACTGGTATGGGACATGAACAAAAATTGAAAGTAGTCATGGATGAAGACAAACCACAAGAACATTCTCTGGGATTGAAGATATATTTGGGTACAAAACAGAATTAGAATATTTGTAGATCCCAAGGGAAAACCAGTAGTGCAGAATTGACACACATGAATGCTCCTTACATTAGGTGCTATTCCTGTGGAAAGATAGGACACACACAGAATGTGTGTTCTATAGCCAAAAGATATCAAAGGTCACAAGAACAATAGTGGTAGCCAAATAGAGCTCAATATTATAGAATATCCTTTGAAGGTCATTGTTTTTGGTGTGGAGTATTTGGTCACATGGCTAGATATTGCACATCAATCATAAAAAGAATTGTGCCAAAACAAAACTCAAGAAGTCGTAACTAGTAAGTTAGGGAATCAAAAAGTTAGCTTAAAACAAAAAATTAATTTGTAGCTATAGAGGATGAAGCTCGTCTGCCACACTCTAAGGAAGATCAACTTCTCCGAAACACACCGAGTGTGAAGTCGAAGACATAGATCAAAAAGAAAATGGATGAGAAGGTAGTAGTTGCAGAAATTGCCCTTAAAGCTTCAGATCTTTTAGGAGTATGGATCCTTGACAGTGGTTTCAAATCCCATATGACATGTAACAATGAACTCATTATAGGCATTAAATATGACAAAGAAGGTGTTTTCAAGTTAGGGAATGATGAAGGGATGAAGATTATTGGTTCCAGAAAAGCAAAATTTGGGGGAAAAGAAATGAGACGTGCTGATGTCTTGGTAGTAGAGGGCATCAGTCATAAATTTCTCAGTTTCAGTCAACTATGTGACTCTGGGCACTCTATCCGACTTACCAAGAAGATGTGTGTTGTGAAATGAAAATATGGAGCAGTTGTTCTACAGGGAAAAAGGACAGAGGGAAATATTTACCTTGTTAGTGGGGAAGAAGATATGTGTATTTTATCTAGAGAGGAAGAAAACAAGCTGTGGCATAATCGACTTGGTTATCTATGCCAACCATCTATGGAAGATCTTGTGAAGTGTGATGCTTTTAGAGACCTTCCCAAATTATCACGTAATCGCACTCACACGTGCGATTCTTACCAACAAGGTAAGATCATCAGAAAGACATACAAGCCAAAGGAACAAAAATAAACCAGAGTGCTCAAATTGCTGCATGTTGATGTTTGTGGACCGATCTCACCACGAGCCATAAATGGGAAAAGGTACTATATCCTTTTCATTGATGATTATAGAATAATTGTTCGGGTATTTGTCATTACCCATAATATAGAAGTGTTCAGTTGTATTAAGAAATATATGAGGGAATCAGAAAGGATTATTGGGGAGAAAATTCCGAAGTTTCATACTAATAACGGTACAGAATTCCCAAATAGTCAAGTAGAAGACTATCTTGAGAAACACGGGATAAGGCATCAAGTTTCATCAGTGAGAAATACCCAATAGAATGGAGTAGTTGTAATGAAAAATCAGATCATCAAAAACATGTCCAGAACAATGCTTATTGAGAAGGACCTACTAGAGAAATTTTGGAAGGAAGCAGTTTTGACATCAGTCTATATTTCGAACAAGGCTCTGTTGTGACTAAAATAAGGGAAGACTTCATTTGAAATGTGGTACGGAAAGAAAACAATGTTTAAATACTTTCAAATCTTTGTAAGTAAGTGTTTCTTTCTTAAAAAATAAAACCATAGGAAGTTTGAGTCACAAAGAGATGAGGGGATATTCCTTGGCTACTTAGGTAAAAGAAAATTATATAAATGCTTCAACAAAAGTTTGGGAAAAATTGTTGAGAGTAAGGATGTCACTATAGTTGAAAATGAACAGAATACTCAAAGACCAAGTGAACAGTTTCTGTATGAAAGTGATGAATAGATAAGAAAAACAAGTGGATTAGAAGTGGTGGAGGATAACTCAGAAGAAGTTACTGATGATGAGAAATAGGAAAAAAAATCTGAATCTGCTAGGAAGCCAAAGAGTTGAGCTGAAATTGATATAAAAAATATCATTGGTGATCAGACAGCTCCAGTTCAGACTCGAAGAATAGAATAATTACAGAAAAAATCATTTTTATCTCAGGAAGAGACGAAATCTTTTTCCAATGCAGCTGAAGATGAGTACTGGGTTCAGGCTATGAATGAAGAATTAGACCAGATTGAGAAGAATCATATGTGGGAGATTGTTTCAAGTCCAACTGATAAGAATTTCATCAGAACTAAATGGGTTTTTTCTCAACAAGATGAATGAATATGGTGCAATGATTCGAAACAAAGCACGAATGGTGTGTAAAGGATACTCCCAAATAGAGGGCATTGATATTGATGAGGCATTTGCACCAGTTGCAAGGCTGGAAACAATCAGATTATTTTTTTCCATAGCAGTGCAAAGAAAGTTTTAAAGTGTTACAGATGGACATCAAATCTGCATTTTTGAATGGGTTTCTGGAAGAAGAGGTTTACATTGAGCATCTAGATGGTTTTCTCATTCATGAAGATGAGAATAAAGTTTGTCGGCTGAAGACGACGTTGCATGAGCTGAAACAAGCACCAAGAGCATGGTACTCAATGCTTGACCAGTATTTGAAGAATCTTGGTTTCCAGTGTGGTGGAGTTGATTAAAATATATATTTCAACAACAATAGTAATCAAAGGATGTTGGTGCTAGTTTATGTCGATGACATAATCTTTGGGGGATCAGATGAAGCTCAGTACAAACAGTTTTCCGAATTCATGACAAGTGATTTTGAAATGTCAATGATTGGAGAGATAACGTTTTTCCTTGGTCTACATGTGACACAAGGAAATAATGGTACATTAATTTCTCAATCCAAGTATGCCAAGGATGTTCTGAGAAGATTTTTAATGGAAAATTCCAAGGAAATGAAAACTCTGGTTGCTATCCGGATGAAACTGTCCAAAGATGAAGATGGCAAGGAAGTTAATATCACAGAATAAGGGAAAATCATTGGAAGTATATTATACCTAACTGCGACAAGGCCAGAAATTGTATTCGCCAATGCCAAGTAGAATGATATCAGAGTAATCCCAAGGAAAGCCACATGCTTTCAGTGAAACAAATACTTCGGTATATCAAGGGCATGATGGACTTCGGCTTGAAATATAATAATAAATCTAAGATAGAGTTATTGGGATATAATGATGCAGACTGGGCCAGTTCAATGGATGATAGAAAATCAACGTCAGGTGGTGCATTATATCTTGGTGGACTGTGTATTTCTTGGATAATCCCGAAGAAAGATTTCATTTCATTGAGCATCGCAGAAGATGAGTATATTGCGGCCACTCAAGCGTGCACATAGTTATTATGGATGAAGCAGTAGCTTGGAGATATGGGAATTGAAGTGAAGTCTCCGATGGGAATCCAGTGCGATAACTCAAGTGCTATCAATATTAGCAAAAATCCCATCCATCATTAAATGTCAAATCACATTGAGATAAAGTATCATTTTATCAAGGAGAAGGTTGAGCATGGAATCATGAAGTTGGAGTATGCGCCTACAGAGCTACAGGTTGCAGATTATAACGACCCAAAGTTTTTCAATGGAAATTAAATTCTTATATTTATGTCATAAAATAACATGGAAACACAAAATAATGAACTACTAAGTGATAAGTGACCTTTAAACATAAGTTTGTCACTCCTATGTTTGGAATTTTTAAAATTCGACATACACAGTAGTGTTCAAGATAATTTTTGGAGTCAAATGAAACAAAAATAATTTTTGGTGAATAGTGACCTACCCTTATGAATAGTAACATATCCTTATGAATATTAATATGACCCTTATGAATAGTAAATCACCCAATATAAGAGTAACCTTACCTATGAATAATTAAATAAAATTTAGACATCTTTGAAAGTGACAATTTGACCTTAGTAAACGTTTTGGTATTTTGTAAGTCATAAATAATTAATTATAATTAATTAATTAATTTAAAAGAATATTTATTTCTATGAAATTTATTCATAAATTATTGAATCAATGTCTAATTGTTTTTATATAATTTTATAAGACCCTACGTAATTTTTGAAATAACTATAAAATCAGTTTTAATCTGAAAAACGGTTTTTAAAGTAAATTATGATTTTAATTAAATATTAAATTAATAATATTTAGAAAATTATTTTTAAAAAATGGACTTCATTTTTGGATTCTACACATTGAGAAATGGTTGGTGTAAACTTTTGGGATTTTTCCGAGATACTTGAATTTTTGATGAATAGTAGAATCCGATAATTCACAATAAATGCTAAATAATGTATTAATTGAGTCATCGATGACGTTCTGCTGATGTAATCCCACTTGGTTCGGGATTAATTTATAAAATTACTATTATTGGTCGTTCAATACTCACTATTCCTTGTCTTTTGGGGAAATAATAAACTAATAAATTTTATATTAAGGAAACCCCTTTCCCCTCCACTATAAAAGCCACCCTTCACTCCCTCTTTTCCTCACACCTCTCAAGCTCCAATCCTTCTCTAAAATCTGCCGAAACACCTTTGATAGCCCCTCCCCCATATCCAAAAGATTCTGGTCTCATCAAAAGACCAATCCTAGCTTCCTTAAAGAGGATCTCAAGAGGAATATTTAAGAGGTAATTTCCTTCCCTCTTCTCCTTTAATTTCCTTTCAAGTTCAAGTTCATTTATCGATCTCCCCCCACCTATCTTCATCAAAATTGTATTATAACTCCAATATTATAAATATAATGTAATTTTATGATTCTAATGGGATATTATATCACCCCACCCCCTTTCCCTCTTTCTTTTATTTCATTAAAGAGAACGTTGTTCATGAGGTGTTAATTTATCACCTTCAAAAATGACATACTCTATTCTTCCATTTCTACCTTCAGATATGGTCATGAAACAATTTTTATGGTTGAACCAGAATATTTTATATGTATTATGTTCTATTTAAAGTTCTGGAAATATTCTATGCCCATATTACTAAGTGAAAAGTTAAAACAAGTTCGTTGTGATCGAAAAACCGCTCAAATTAACCCAAAAAATCATCACTTAATTCTTATCTAATGATTCATCCACATGGATCTAATATAATTCATTATAGGATAATTAAAACTCCTTTAATATAATTAATAACATTTAATATCATTTCTGGATGTTTACTCTTGTTCTACCCAAACATCAATTTAAGAATACAAGTGAACCGCCCAAGAAAAACCATAAAAATGAACATCCTCGAACAATGTTTTTAAACCCAATAAGTCATCCAAAGGAACATAATATGAAATAATGAAACCATAATTAACCCTATCAATGTAAACATGGTTCTGGGTTTCTAATTAATGAATATAATGTCATTATAAAGGACATTAAAGAGAAGGAAGCATTCGGGTACAAGGTAAGGGGAAATCTCGAACCCAATTTTCTTCCTTCGGGTTCTCCCTCTTTCACTCCATTTTTGATATGGTTACTCCTCAAAGATAATTTTTTCATCATTTCCTTTACTTTTATGGGATATAAATTTTTGTCACTGGTTTTTATGTCCAACAAAATTTTTTCCAAAAGAACTCTTCTTTTAAGAACACACCTTTTACTTCTCACTCAAAGTGGACGGTTCTTGTAACATGTTTGTTATTCCCTCTTTATTTTGGGAACCCAAAGTTTATGAATGTGTTATTATGAGATGAAACCCATTCCTTTCCATGGGTTATTTATGTACATGTTTGATATGTGTTATATGTGGCAAGCATGATAATGATAATGTTATGATGTGACGGGTGCGCCCGGAATTATATAGCGCAATTATGAATGTTTGAAAGTGATAGGTGCACCTAGAATTATACAGTGCTCCAATGCATTGGGTAATGTGATTAATCTCGTGATTAAATGTAAAATGATGTGTGAACAAGATGCTATCTTTGTTCACAAGTATGTGTGGTAGTTAACCACTAAGACATGATGTTTCATTTTATGCATTGCCACATTTCAAGTCTTTTATTTATACTCCTCCCATGTTCATGATCTTTTGCCTATGTCATGAATATGCTCACCCCAAGATATATTGTTCTTATCTATCCTCTTATTGGGATTTTAGCTCACCCCTTTTGATGTATATCCTCAGGTGGATACATGTAGTAAGGAGAGGACAAGTGCCAATAAGAATCTATAGAAGAAGAAGAAGTTAAATGAATGTTTATGCTTGATGTTGCAATTGTTATGTGTGGTCCTAGTTTTCCCAAGACACTAAACCTTTGGATCCTCTATGTGTAATACAATTTTGTTTTTTATCTTTGAAATGATGTAATATTAATGCATGAAAAGGTTGGGTCTCTATAGTTGGTATCAGAGGAAAGGTTTAGTTAATTTGGGAATTAGGATTAGTGAACCCTAGAGAAAACTTATAGTATGAGATTAAGTACAAATATACACACAAGAACATATACCTAGGGATCCCATATGTTATGTTTTTTGTAAATTGTTTAAATAAATAAGTTATTCATGACTTGTTTACTTATGTTTTTCTCTAACCTTTTCTATTTTAGAAAATGGTGGGAACCAGGAGAAATCAGGCCAACAACTCATGCAAGGGCCAATGCAACGATTACCCGAACGACATCCCCAATGATTTGGGAGGTGGAGTTCAAAACTTTATGGAAATTCTTACCCTATTATCTCATGTTATGAATAATAACCATAATAATGGGGAACATCCTTCTTCACCAAAGACGGAGCTACTGGCTATCAAATGTTTTATGTGGCAACAACTAGCGATGTTTTGTGGATCTTCCGATCCACTAGTTGCGGAACAGTGGGTCAAATCTAGGGAGAAGATATAATATTTGCTTCACTATTGTGAGATGGAGAAGGTGACCCTATCTGTTTATTGTCTAGATGGAGAAGCCGATCAATGGTGGGATTTGATTAAGAACACAATGCCAAGGGAGGAAATTTAAGAGATGGAATGGGAAGACTTTAAGATAATGTTTCTTAATAAGTACTTCCCATGAACTCTTCGCATGAAGATGGAGTGAGAATTTATAGAGATCAAGAAAAAATAAGGAGAATCTATCACAACCTATGAAGCGAATTTCACAAGGCTTGCAAGGTACGCTTTCGGTTTTGTTATCAACAATGATAGAAAAATTGATAGATTCTTTAGTGGTTTAAAACCACACCTTTGAAAGGCTCTTGCAATTCGAGACTTTGGGAGTTTGAAGAAGTTGTTCGGTGTGCTCTCAAAGTGGAGATGGAGTTTGGACAATGGTCCCATGGATATGATGATAAGAAAAGAAAGATGGATTTTCAAGCTGGTGGATCTAATGACAAAGGTGGGAAGAAAAATCAATGACCCACATGCAAAAATTGTGGGAAGTTACACCATGGGAACTGCCTAAAAGGGATGGGGAAATGCTTCAAGTGTGGGAAATAAGGACACCATGCTCAAGAGTTTCGAAAAGACATGAAAAGAAAGGATAATTTAGCCAATGAAAGGAGAGAACCACTCGTGGTTCAATGCTACAACTGTAGGGAGCTAGGCCACTATACAAACCAGTGCACTAAACCTCGAGCTCTTGAGGGTAATCAGCATCAGCAACCACCAAATCCAAAGGATCAAGGGAAGGTTTATGCCATCACTACTACGGTGTTGAAGCAAGATAATGAAGTCATACAAGGTACACTTCCTATTAACTCAAGAATGGCAAAATTCTTATTTGATTCTGGTTCTACACATTCCTTTATATCATGCAAGTTTTATAGAACTATAGAATCGAAGCCCCAAAACCTTGAAGTAGAGATATCTGTAAATACACCAAGTGGTGAAATAATTGCAACTCAAGTGTTTGACTCTTCTCCTATTGGAGTATGTGGGAAGATTCTTCCAGAAAATATCATAATACTTCCCTTGGTGGAATTTGATGCTATAATGGGAATGGATTGGATCTCGTTATATAGAGAACATATCAACTGTCGGGAAAAGGAAATATCTTTTCATATTCTGAACCATCCAATGCTCCTCTACAAATTCAAGGAAGATCATGAATCTCCTTTGAAAAATCCTTCAATGGTGTGGGTGTTGATTCCCTATGAAGAAGAATACCTTGCCCAAATGGTTGAGTTGAAGGAAAGTTCCAACCTTGAGGAAATGCCCATTTTGAGGGAATAAAATGATGTATTTCTTGAAGAGTTACCCAGAATTCCCCCGGATCGTGAGGTAGAGTTCTCAATTGAACTCATACCTGGAGCTACTCCCATCTCGAAGTGTCCCTATAGGATGGATCCTATCGAAATGGAGGAGTTAAAGAAGCAGCTGCCAGAGCATTTGGACAAGGGGTTCATACGCCCTAGTGCATCACCTTGGGGTTCACCAGTGCTCTTTGTGAAGAAGAAGGATGCAACAATGAGGCTGTGTATCGATTATCGGGAACTCAACAAGATCACCATAAAGAACAAGTATCCTCCCCCAAGGATCGATGACTTGTTCGATCAGTTAAGAGGATCTCAATACTTCTCAAAGGTGGATATTCATTCTGGATATCATCAGGTAAAGGTGAAGAAGGAATATATTCAGAAGACTGCCTTCCGTACAATGTATGGGCACTATGAGTTTTTGGTGATGCCCTTCGGACTTACTAATTCCCCTACAATCTTCATGGATTTGATGAATATAGTCTTTAGACATTACCTCGACAAATTTGTGGTAGTTCTTATTGATGATATTCTCATTTACTCCAAGATAAAGGAGGAACATGAAGAACATGTAAGACTTGTGTTGGCGACATTGAGAAAGGAGAATTTTTACGCCAAGTTTAGAAAGTGTGACTTTTGGATGAATCAAGTCACATTCTTGGGACATGTGATCAAAAGTGAGGGAATTTATGTGGATCCTTCAAAGAAAAAGGTGATTGAGGAATGGCCCAGACCCTCTAGTTTCACAGAAATCCGTAGATTTATTGGATTAGCTGGGTGCTGCCGACGTTTTCTGAGAAACTTCTCATGATTGTCAAGCCCGCTAACTAACTTAAAAAGGAAAGGGGTAAAGTATGTCTAGATGTAAGAATGTGAGGGAAGCTTCAAGGAGCTAAAGAGAAGGCTGATCACTCAACCTCTACTCACACTATCAAAAAGTAGTGAATGTTCTGTGATATACAGTGATGCTTCAAATAATGGCTTGGGTTTTGTACTCATGAAAAATGATAATGTGATAGCCTACGCCTCACAACAGTTGAAGATCCATGAGAAGAACTACCCGCCGAATGATCTAGAGCGGGCAACCGTGATTTTTTCCTTGAAAATATGGCAGCACTACCTTTATGGAGAGAAGTGTGACATATACACCAACGACAAGAGCCTAAAGTACATATTCACACAAAAGGATCTCAAAATGTGTCAAAGGATATGGTAAGAGCTAATCAAGGATTTCGATTTCTCTATACACTATCATCCTGGAAAGGCGAACAATGTAGCTGATGCTCTAAGCAGGAAAGAACCTGCTACTCTATCCATGCTGCGGATTGAGAAAGAACCAATCTTCTTGGATATGCAAAGGATGGATTTGGAAATCATAAGGGAAGGGGATAAATCTTACCTTTCCCAAATTATTTTGCAACCATCCATCCAAGAGAAGATTAAGGAAGCACAAAGGGATGATGTTGAGATACAAAAGAGGGTGAATGCAGTAAAAGAAGGGATGCAGCAAGAGTTCCATATCGACAATGATGGTGTGATTCAGTTTGGAATGCGGCTTTGTGTGCCTTCATCACCCAGGATAAAGAAAGAGCTATTGGATAATGCACATAGTTCAACGTTCTCTATCCATCCTGGGAGTACCAAGATGTATCGTGATCTCTAAGAACACTTCTGGTGGGATAACATGAAGAAGAAGATTATAGAATATATATCAAGGTGTTTGGTATGTCAGCAAGTTAATGCTGAGTGGAAAAAGTCTAAAGGTATGATGCAGCCATTGCCTATACCCATGTGGAAATGGGAAAAAGTTACTATGGACTTTGTCATGGGTCTCCTGAAGACGTCAAAGGGAAATAACGTGATATGGGTTGTGGTTGACCAAATCACCAAGACTACCCATTTTATCGCTATTCGATAAGACCTATCACTTGAACAACTTGCAAGGATATATGTGAAGGAAGTGGTGAGACTGCACGATATTCCACCCTCAATTGTCTCTGACCGTGATCCAAGGTTCACATCTAAATTTTGGAGGAGCCTTCAACATGCTTTGAGTACTGAATTAAATTTCAGCACAACCTATCACCCGCAAACCAATGGCCAATCTGAAAGGACTATTCCGATGATTGAAGATATGCTAAGAGCCTTCTCTCAAGAATTCAAAGGTGGATGGGATCAGCATCTCCCATTGGTTGAGTTCTCATACAAAAATTACTTCCACTCGAGTATTCAGATGGCTCCGTATGAAGCTCTTTATGGGAAGCGATGTTGAACTCCAACCTGTTGGGATGAAGTTGGAGAAAGAAATCTACTTGGGTCCAATCTTGCTCAAGAGATGATTGAGAAGGTTCAAGTCATCCAGAAACACATCAAAGCTGCTCAAAGTCAGCAAAAGATTTATGCTGACAACCGTCGAAGGGACTTGGAGTTCGACGTTGGAGATAAAGTCTTGCTTCTAATATCTCCATGGAAGAGAGTCATGCGATTTGTGAAGAAAGGGAAGGTAAGCCCAAGGTATATTGGACCCTTTGAGATCCTTGACCACATAGGAGTTTTGGCCTATCATCTTGCACTTCCACCAAATATGGCTCAAGTTCATGATGTGTTTCATGTATCACTACTGAGGAAGTACATACCAGACCCCTAACATGTACTAAACTCAGATGTGGTGCAGCTGGAAGATGATATCTCCTATGAGGAGCAGCTGGTAAAGATTTTGGATCGGAGAGATAAGGTTCTACGCAAAAATACAACCCATCTTTTCAAAGTGTTGTGGAGGAACCATAAGTTTGAGGAAGCAACTTGAGAACTAGAAGAGGAAATGAAGGAGAAGTACCCTCACCTATGTGTGTAATGTGAAATTTTGAGGGGGAAATTTCTTAAGGCGGGAAGAATGTAACGATCCAATGTTTTTCAATAGAAATTCCCTTCTTATATTTGTGTCATAAAATAACATGAAAACACAAAATAGTGAACTACTAAGTGATAAGTGACCTTTAAACATAAGTTTGTCACTCCTATGTTTGTAATTATGAAAATCTGACATACACAGTAGTTTTCAAGATGATTTTTGGAGTCTAATGAAACAAAAATAATTTTTGGTGAATAGTGACCTACCCTTATGAATAGTAACATACCCTTATGAATAGTAATATGACCCTTATGAATAGTAAATCATCCAACATAAGAGTAACATTACCTATGAATAATTAAATAAAATTTAGACATCTTTAAAAGTGACAATTTGACATTAATAAACATTTTGGTATTTAGTAAGTCATAAATAATTAATTATAATTAATTAATTAATTATAATTAATTAATTAATTTAAAAGAATATTTATTTTCATGAAATGTATTAATTAATTTTTTAATCAATGTCTAATAGTTTTTAGATAATTTTATAAGACCCTACATAATTTTTGAAAGAACTATAAAATCAGTTTTAATCTTAAAAACTATTTTTTAAGTAAATTATGATTTTAATTAAATATTAAATTAATAATATTTAGAAAATTATTTTTTAAAATTTGACTTCATTTTTGGATTCTACACATCGAAAAATGGTTGGGGTAAATTTATGGGATTTTTCTGAGATACTTGAATTTTTGATGAATAGTAGAATCCGATAGTTCACAATAAATGCTAAATAAGGTATTAATTGAGTCATCGATGATTTTCTTCTGATGTAAGCCCACTTGGTTCTGAATTACATTATAAAATTAATATTATTGGTCATTCAATACTCACTATTCCTTGTCTTGTGGGGAAATAATAAACAAATGAATTTTATATTAAGGAAACCCCTCTCCCCTCCACTATAAACGTCACCCTTCACTCCCTCTTTTCCTCACACCTCTCAAGCTCCAAGACTTCTCTAAACTCTGCCCAAACACCTTAGCTAGACCCTTCCTCACTTCCACAAGCTTCTGGTCTCATCAAAATACCAATCCTAACTTCCTTAAAGAGGATCTCAAGAGGAAGATTTAAGAGGTAATTTCCTTCCCTCTTCTCCTTTAATTTCCTTTCAAGTTCAAGTTCATTTCTCGATCTCTCCCAACCTATCTTCATAAAAATTGTATTGTAACTCTAGTATTATAAATATAATGTAATTTTATGATTCTAATTGGATATTATATCTCCCCACCCTCTTTCCCTCTTCCTTTTATTTTATTAAAGAGAACGTTGTTCATGAGGTGTTAATTTATCACCTTCAAAAACTACATGCTCTCTTCTTTCATTTCTACCTTTATATCTGGTCATGAAACAATTTTTATGGTTGATCCATAATATTTTATATGTATTATGTTCTATTTAAAGTTATGGAAATAACCTATTACCATATTACTAAGTGAAAAGTTAAAACAAGTTTGTTGTGATCCAAAAACTGCTCAAATTAACCCAAATAATAATCACTTAATTCTTATCTAATGATTCATCCACATGGATATAATATAATTCATTATAGGATCATTAAAACTCCTTTAATACCATTAATAACATGTAATAACATTTCTGGATGTTTACTCATGTTCTACCCAAACATCAATTTAAGAATACAGGTGAACAACCCAAGAAAAACAATAAAAATGAACATCCTCAAACAATGTTTTTAAAACCTATAAGTCATCCAAAGGAACATAATATGACATAATGAAACCATAACTAACCCTATTAATGTACACATGGTTCTTTATTTATAATTAATGAATATAATTTCATTATACAGGACATTAAAGAGAAGGAAGCATTCAGGTACAAGGTAAGGGGAAATCTCGAACCCAATTTTCTTCCTTCGGGTTCTCCCACTTTCACTCCATTTTTGATATGGTTACTACTCAAAGATCATTTTTTCATCATTGAATTTAATTTTCTGGGATATACATGTTTTTCACTGGTTTTTATGTCCAACAAATTTTTTTCCAAAAGAACTATTCTTTTAAGAACACCCCTTTTACTTCTCACTCAAAGTGGACGATTCTTGTAACATGTTTATTATTCCCACTTTATTTTGGGAACCCAAAGCATATGAATGTGTTATTATGAGATTAAACCCATTCATTTCCATGGGTTATTTATTTACATGTTTGATATGTGTTCTATGTGTCAATCATGATAATGATAATGTTATGATGTGATGGGTGCACCCAGAATTATATAGCGCAATTATGAATGTTTGAAAGTGACGGGTGAACCCATAATTATACAAAGCTCCAATGCATTGGGTAAACTGATTAATCTCATGAGTAAATGTAAAATGATGTGTGAACAAGATTCTATCTTGGTTCACAATTATGTGTTGTAGTTAACCACTAAGACATGATGTTTCATTTTATGCATTGCCCCATTTCAGGTATTTTATTTATGCTCCTCTCATGTTCATGATCGTTTGCCTATGTCATGATTATGATCACCCCATGATATATTGTTCTTATCTATCCTCTTACTGGGCTTTTAGCTCACCCCTTTTGATGTATATCCTCAGGTGGCAACATGTACTAAGGAGAGGACAAGTGCCAATAAGAAGATATAGAAGAAGAAATTAAATGAATGTTTATGCTTGATGTTTTATTTGTTATGTGTGGTCCTAGTTTGTCCAAGACACTAAACCTTTGGATCCTATATGTTTAATACTATTATTTTGTTTATATTTGTAATGATGTAATAGTAATTCAAGAAAAGGTTGGGTCACTATACAGATATTCTGACAAAGGCCTTACCCAAGGAAGCATTTGAAAGGTATCGACTGGCTCTGGGAGTTCAGTCGACTCCCCTCACATAAAAGAGTGTGGATGTGAAAACCCCCACTCCCTGAGGTATGATGTGTTTTTCCCTAATGTGCTGATTTGTGTTCTCTACTCTGTTACATACTAGAAAGGAGTGACCATTGGGCTCGTTGACAAAAGGGGAGAAAATAGTAATTGTTCAAGGGAGCGACAATGTGGCTATTTGAGAAATCATGAAAGATATGGGGAGAAGCTGACAGGTGGAGTAGCCAGATAGGGGGAGCTGAAGCTGGTTCAAAGTTCTTAGCCAGAGCTTAGCTTAGAAAACACATTCAATAGTGCAAAAGTGTATTTGCATCTTATAAGAGTTTAGGCTGTGAGCAGATAGGGGAAGCGTTTTAAATATGATGATACTAGAAGTGATCGATCAAAGAATAGATTTCACGACAGCTAAGGATTGTGATAAAATCAGAAGAGTGGTGTTGGAATGCAGTAAGAATATTTCCAAAAATTGGTATCAGTTTAGTGTCAATAGAGGGTTTCAATGTTGAAGTGATTCATTGATGAAATTATCATTTACTCTTGTTTCTCACGCCGAGCATTGCTCATGTGGGCTTAGAGTGTGTGTTGAGTAAATCCTTGATCGCTATCAGAATTTCAATAGGTAAATGGTGGTTGAAGAATTAATGATGTATCTTTTTATGGAAGAGTTGTCAACAAACCCAAAGGGGGAGATTGTTGGGAAAAAATCCCTCAAGGCATCAATAAAGCAGTTTTAAGGTGATTGTGTTTGTTGACAAAGTGGAAATCTGTGTTGTGATTGTTGACAAAGAAAACCATGACATACAAATTTATTGACAAAGGGGATTTCATGATGGATTGTCGATTTTAAGGGATGTGTTTAACGATCCATGTTTGATTCAAGAACATCGACAAAGAAATGGATGATATGGAGGTGGTACAAAAAGAGCAGATACAAGGTGGCAGCATTTTCCAGTGTTTGCCAAATTTTTGGGCTTGAAAATTGACAGAAAAAGAAAAGTTTTTTTGGCAATGGGACTTGCGTGCCGTTGAATTAAAGGAGAGGAAACTTACACGCCCTATGTTTTTCAAGATCAGAACATCGAAATATGGAAAAGGGAAAAGGGTCGCCCATGTTTTAGGGTTGGTCGCACAAGTGAGTTACGTGACAGAGACTTGCACGATGAAACTTGCGCGCCAAGGGGAGACTTGCACACCGTCACGCAGGGTGTCCAAATTCCTATAAATAGAGGTTAACACCTCCTCATTTGGTTTGAGTTCAACACTTAGAGAAAATCAGAGCTCCCATCGCGCAGGTGTGGTGGTCGCGCAAGTGGTGTGTGGTCGCGCAAGTAGAAGTTGCGTGCCAGTTGTCTGTTGCACGCCCAAGGAGGTTTGAGCGAGAAAGGAAGGAAGTCACCCATGTTCTGAGTTGAAGTAGGGGTGTCACGTAAGTGGTTTGGTGAGACTTGCGTGCCAGGTTTTAAAGAAGCGAGATAGTTGGTGGTTGCGCGCCAATATTGGTTTGGGCGTAAAAGGGTATGAGTCGCACAAGTTTAGAGTTGCAGAAGCTTGTGTCGTGCGAGTGGTTGAGGTGGACTTGCGCGCCAGTTGTAACTTGCATGCCGAGACTTGCGCGCCAGCTTGGAGAAGGGCGCCAGGTATGGTTGAAGACCAGCAGTGATTTAGGGCTGCGTGAAAGCTGGAAGATTCCCTGATACCTTCGGTGCAAAGTGAGACTCATTTATGGGTGAAAGCTGGACTTAAAAAGAGCATCTACATACAATAGAGGATTTATTCATTAGTGATAATGAAGAGACCTACAATTCTATAAACTATCATTGTATCCTTTCTAGAGTAGTGAGAAAAGGAAGAGGAAGAAGGTGATCCTCTCCACCGATAGTGAGCTAGAGAGAGAGAAATAGGGAGTGACCCTTGGGAAAGCAGTGAAATGACCCTAATCTTTGTAAAGGCGGTGATCCTGGGAATAGAAGTGATCTATCCTGAACCTTGTAAACAGCAGTGTGCTTATAGTGTATTTGGTACATTGGCACAATGCCGGTGTATACTCCTTGGATGTAGCCCAGTGAGGGTGAACCAAGTAAAAATTAATGTGTCCTATGCATGCTTTAATTTCTATTTATATTATGCAATGGTAAAGAGAGAGAAGAGTGTTTTTTTAATAGTGAAAGAATATCAGAACATGCTCTAATTTTAAATTAGTCATACCCTGATTCACCCCCCCTCTCAGGGTATTCATCCTTGTAGACCTAAAAATTGGTATCAGAGGGAAAGGTTGATATTAGTTCTTCTCTCAATGGAGGTCACTAATCATAAAGGGATTTTGATCTTTGACCGATGTAATTTTCTGATATGGAAGAATCAAATGCAACACTATTTCTGATCTTTGGGAATGGATGTGTTTTCAGCAGTTATGCATGGTATCTCAGCTGACATTAATAGTGGAGTATTATTAGAAGCTGAAAGAAGGGAGAAATATGCTGACACGAAGGGTATTAATGCTTTAGATGGAGCCCTTTAAAATGCTATCTATACAAAGGTGATGTCATACAAAATGTCACATGCTATGTGGGAAAATATTTTGAACATATATGAAGAGGATACAAAAGTCAGAGAGGCAGAGCTGCAAGTTATATGGAACAAGTATGAAGATCTGAGAATGAGCCCAAATGAATTTGTTGATGCATTTTTCGACATGGTAAATGTTGTTGTGGGAGACATGTAGGATCTTGGAGAAGTCATCGATGATATAAAGACCGTGAAGCATATCTTGAGGAAACTTTCACCTCAATTTAATAAAAAATTATTAGTATTAGAAGATAAATACCCAAAAGAGATGATGTTGGATAACCTGCATAGTACCCTTGTTGCATATGAAATGAGGAATGATGACAATGATGCTATGAAAAAGGGGAAATCTGAGGAGGTGGCATTTAAGGCCATGATGAATCTCACCATTTAAGAATTTGAAAGGTATCAACTGGCTTTGGGATTTCAATCGACTCCCTGCACATAAAAGAGTGTGGATGTGAAAACGCCCTCTCCCCGGGGTTTGATGTGTTTTTTCATAATGTGTTGATATGTGTTCTTTACTCTATTATAGATTTCAAAGGAGTGAACTTTGGGTTTTTTGACAAAGGGGGAGAAAATAGTAATTGTTCAAGGGAGGGACAATGTGGCTATTTGAGAAATCATGAAAGATATGGGGAGAAACTGACAGGTGGAGCAGCCAGATAGGGGGAGATGAAGCTGGTTCAAAGTTCTTAGAAAGAGCTTAGCTTGGACAACACATGCAATAGTGCTAAAGTGGATTTGCAGCTGACAAGAGTATAGGCTATTAGCATATAGGGTAGGCATTTTAAATATTACGATGCTAGAAGTGATCGACCAAAGAATAGATTTAACGACAGCTAAGGATCGTGATAAAAGTAGAAGAGTGGTGTTGGAATGCGGTAATAATATTTCAAAAAATTGATAACAGTTTAGTGTAAATAGTGTGTGTTAAAGATGAAGTGATTCATTGATGAACTTCTCATTTACTCTTGTTTCCCACGTCGAGCATTGCTCATGTGGGCTTAGAGTATGTGTTGAGTAAATCCTTGATCGCTATCGGAATCGCAATAGGTAAATGGTGGCTGAAGAATTAATGATGTATGTTTTTATGGAAGAGTTTTCAACAAACCCAAAGGGGGAGATTGTTGGGAAAAAATACCTCAAGGCATCATTAAAGCATTTTTGAGGTGATTGTGTTTATTGACAATGTGGACATCTATGTTGTGATTATTGACAAAGCAAACCATGACGTACAAATTTGTTGACAAAGGGGATTTCATGGTGGAATGTTGAGTTCAAGGGATGTGGTTAATGATCCATGTTTGATTCATGAACATCGACAAAGTAATGGATGATCTGGAGGTGGTACAAAAAGATCAGATACAAGGTGGCGCCATTTTCCAGTGTTTGCCTAATTTTTGGGCCTAAAAATCGACAAAAAGAGAAAAGTGGTTTTGGAAAAGGGACTTGTGTGAGATTGACTTGAAGGCGAGGGCACTTGTGAAACCTATGTTTTTCAAGACCAGAACATCAAAATATGGCAAAGGGAAAAGGGGCGCCCAAGTTTTAGGGTTGGGCATGCAAGTGAGTTGTGCGGTAGAGACTTGCGCGCCGAAACTTGCACGCCGAGGGTAGACTTGCACATCGTCGCACATGGTGTCCAAATGCCTATAAATAGAGTTAGAACCCTCCTTGTTCAGTATGAGTTTAACACTTAGAGAAAATCAGATCTCCCGTCGTGTAGGTGTGGTGGTTGCGTAAGTGGTGTGTGGTCACACAAGTAGAAGTTGCACGCCAGTTGTTTGCTACGCGCCCAACGAGGTTTGGGCGAGAAAGGAAGGAAGTCACCCAAGTTCTGAATTGAAGTAGGGGGTGTTGCACAAGTGGTTTGGTAACACTTTCACACTAGGTTTTGAAGAAGTGTGATAGTTGGTGGTTGTACGCCAATATTGGTTTGGGCGTAAAAGGTTGTGAGTCACGCAAGTTTGGAGTTGCAGAAGCTTGTGTCGTGCAAGTGGTTGAGGTGGAATTGTGTGCTAGTTGTAACTTTCACACCAAGATTTTCATGACATCTTGGAGAAGGGAAACATTTATGGTTGAAGACCGATAGTGATTTAGGGCTGTGTGAAAATTGGAAGATTCCCCGAAACCTTCGGTGAAAAGTGAGATTCATCTACGGGTGAAATTTGGACTTCAACAGAGCATCTACATAAAATAGAGGATGTATTCATTAGTGATAATGAAGAGACCTATAAGTCTATAAACTATGAGTGGATCCTTTCTAGATTAGTGAGTAAAGGAAGAGGAATAAGGTGATCCTCTCCACCGGCAGTGAGCCAGAGAGAGAGAAATAGGGAGTGACCCTTGGGAAAGTAGTGAGATGACCCTAAACTTTGTAAAGGCAGCGAGTCTGGAAATAAAAGTGATCTATCCCAAATCTTGTAAATAGAAGTGTTCTTATAGTGGATTTGGTACATCTGAACATTTCCGGTGTATGATCCTTGGACGTAGCCCAATGAGGGTGAACCAAGTAAAAATTGATGTGTCCTGTGCATGCTTTACTTTCTGTTTATATTGTTCAACGGGAATGAGAGAGAAGATTGTTTTTCTTAACAGTGAAACAAGATTAGAACGAGCTTTAATTTTAAATTAGTCATACCCTGATTCACCCCCCCTCTTAAGGTATTCAGCCTTGTGGACCTAACATAAATCAATTCATGGAAGGGGATACTTTTTATTTATCATGATTTTTGAGCTCATGATAATAAATGTAAAGAAAAACTGATTCATCATTTAACTTGATGAATATGACCAATACACCTCACGAAAAAGCCTTAATCATATAAAAATGGATTCTATATTATATTGTAATGACATATTTAGTTCTTCATACTCAATAGTGTACATTATACATGTATTCTTGGATATTGAAATAGATCTTGGTATATGTTCAATTCAGAACACAACCTCTGACTTAGAAGGAAGACCGGAAAATTCTTCAGGGAAAAATCCATATATTCCAACTCAATAGGAGTGTATTCAAGAATGATTCTATCCTTGGTCTCAATAATTTGATCTTGACATGATTTCTCATAATGAAATAATATCCACACTTGAGAAGAAGATTCCAAATAAGATTCATCCACCTCCTTACACTTGTAAGAAATTGGTGGATGACTTTAGATGTTAAGAGAGATATCCATCTTCTGATAGTTGTTTTTTTATTTATACAAGGTTATCCAATCAATTTACATTATAGCATCAAGCTACACTAAATAATGAAGGATAAGATTTTATAGGAGGTTCAGTCCAAAAATATTGATTAGGGAGGAGTTAAATACTTTGGATAAAGTAATTTCACAGTTTTCTATTCTTACTGATAGCTAAATCCCCATATTTTAAGGTAGTGTTTGGATAGTTATACTAAACATACAAGATATGAAATAATGCATAGAACCAAAATAAAAAAGTATGTTTTCTATTCTTGAATGAATAACCTGCATACTTGTCACCACATCATTGTTGGGATCCACCTCTATGGTAATTATGGTTGATTCCATTCCTTATTACCTTGGAGGTTGTTGTTATTGATTCTCTGAAAACCCTAGTATTAGGGTATTTATTTTCATAAATCCTATGTTCCTTTATGTTTTAACACTATAGAACAAAAATAGTGTTGATATGAATCCTATTTTATTATTTCAAATTAGTGGAATTATTCATTTACCTTCCACACTGATTAACCCGATTCCCCAATTTTCTATGTTTAAAACATATCTCGATTCCCTTGAGATAATTTTTGAGATTCTTCATCTGACAATTTTGACATGTTGGATGTTGGATTTTCTTTCTTTCATGATATTTTTCCATTGATACTGTTGAAAAAAACTACATTTTAATCTTTTTGTCTCATGAACCACAAGACCATTGAGAGTCACCAATCTCCATATTGACCTTGGGGACATGACAGAAAATCTATTCATAGAAATACAAGTCTCAAATCACTAAATAATTTCATAAAAATGTCTTTAATCCATTAAATAAGTGGTTCAAATTACTTTTATCATTGATCACAAAATCAAAGGCATACAATGCAAGACTTGTGATGTTTTACTCAGACGACCCGATGGAATCATCCAACCTTTACTTCAGTATGAGGAACTCCCTATCCATTTTAAGATGGTATGTTTGGGGAAAATATTTATTGAAAAATATTTTCGTGAATTATTCACTTTATAAGGAATCAATATCCTATTTGGTCGTCATTATCTTGATCAGCGACCACCAACGATTAGTTTCTGTATCCATTCGATAAACATCTATCACAACTTTATCTTGTTTTGAACAATGGAGGATAGATAATATCTTCTCATTAGAGTAAATACATTGTTCTACAATGATCGGATCAATACATTCACTAAAGGTAGGATTCCTTAATGAAAAAAAGAATCAACAAAAACATTATCTTTATTAGAAGAAGGAGGGAGTTCCACATGATTCAAGTCATTATTCGTAGGATGGGTTAGATGAGCCAATACTGACATGAAGTTTCTATCTCCCACTCCTATATGGTTCAAAATCTCATTAGGGAAATCATTACCTTTCCTATTATGTTGATTTTTGGCACAATTTATCTTATTTTCTTCCATTAACTGAAATAATGGAAACAAAATTAGGGATGTATATACTTAAACTAACACACATATAAAAAGGGAAACTATGTATATATAAGAAATAACTTATAAATGAAACTTAAATATTAACTTACAAGTCTCTATGTTTAAATCGAGGTTATTGATTGTAATTTAGTTCCTATTATATTTTTGGACCTAACAATCGATTCAAGAACATCATAATGGTTCACAAAGAGTTTTTGAATTTTACAAATCATATCCCCCAAGAGTGTCAAATCAGGTGTACAAGAATACCTCTCTGTCATGCACTGGGTGATGATCACGTCAAGTACCAATGCTCCGTTTTTGTAGTTTTTACCCCTACATACAACTGTTCTAGATCCACATCCACTTATATTAACGATATAGGTATTTAATTTCTTAGAAACCACTTACTCTATACTTTACCTAAATTCCATGATAGTCTCATATACTTAGAATTATCCTTATACTTTTCCCTAGGGTTCTCACTAAATTATTCTAGTCCTAACCCCCAAAAATAGATTTACTTTCCTATGATACTAACTATAGTGACCCAATCCATTTAACATATATTATTACATGATCTGTAATATAAATTTCCATTAAGTATGTCACAAGGATAAAAAGGACTAGTTTCTTTGGATGATTAGGTTCATAAAAAAATAATATAAAAAGAAAAGAAAAATTTATTTTAATATATATAATGAGATCATAAATCACTTTGATCTCCTAAATCTATATGGGATAACCTAGGGAATAAATAAATAAAATGGGAAAGCTAAAAATCCCAATAAGGTAATAAACATGATAAGGAAGCATATCATGTGAGCCAAAGGTAAAACATGATATCATTAAAGAGAATGATCATGATTAATCACATTGGATAATAACATAATGAACATGGTATCATATTTTTAGGGGAACATAATTAATGTGTCAGAAATAAAAAACACGACATAAGCCTAAGTTAAGGATAACTGCCAAGACAACATCACACTATGGATAGAGTCCTGTAATGGAATATGTTTACTCCCTAATCCCATGCCTAAAGTATCATGAGAAAAAAACATTACCTAATGATTTTGATCACTATCTGAGTGCACCTATCATAACATGTTCATGATTATGTCTTCCACAAAATAAAATAAATCATAATGTGTAATCATAATAATTACCCATGGAAAGAAATGGGTTTCCTAATCTTTCCTTATATCATAACCAAAGGAAATTTAATAAATAAGTCACTTGAGAAATGAAAATAAGGAATGTATTAAACCATAAAATTAAGGTATAATAATCTAGGTATATATATGGGAGAAATATATACATAATTTATAATCATTCCACAACATTAAAGAGGGAGATAAAGCAAGTTAGAAAGAGAAATGCCATAACTCAAAAAAGGGGGTTTGAAGAGAACCCCTACCTTGAGTCCGACTAATAACACATGTTCTATATCTTCAAGAATAATAAACTTATGTTAAATATTTACTGTCTTAATAATCCCATTCAATTACATTATTCATTTTATTTTAAACAGTTACATAAGTTTTCATCGAATGTTTCGACGATATTCGACTCATATGTTCAAAATGACTTTGTCGGGTTGACTACTATTAAAAAAATCATTAATAAATCAATTATAGAATAATAATCATGATATAATTATCAATTTTATGCATCAATTATAATTTTAAAACCATACATGAAGGGTTTTTATGAAAAAATAACTATGTTACAATCATGGAGATGGTATTCCATGTGTATGCGTGAGTAATGTTTCAATTTATCAGTGATCATTATGGAAAGTAGGTAATTGTTATTTTAGATTTTCAGAATTATATTTTTATCATAAATCTAATTTTATTTCTTTAAATAAACTTTTATATATAATTAGTGTGATGTGTTTATGAAAACAGAATCACATCGCTTTGTGGAGGCGGTAATCCATATATACAGACGAATGAAGCTATCATTTTTCAATGAATGGAAAGGTAAGAATTTAAATGATATATTATCTTTAAATAATTATAAATATTTCAAAAATATTATATATATAAAATAAATCTATCATCAAAACCGTTCGTGACTAGTGATGATGGATAATGAATTAAATTGGTTTGTGAGGTGGTAGTCCTCCATACACACAAATGATGGATTCTTTTCCCAATTGATGGAAGTGTAGATAGATATTTGTTTTTAAATTAACATAATAAAATATTATTATATGTTTTATAGGGATGTTATTATATCATCACAGTTTAATAATATTTTAATGAGTAGGAATAATAATTAAAAAGAAAATTATTGGTTAAAAACAGTACCTATTTTTTGAACAACCTCTTAGGTTTATAACAAAAGCCTTCAAATATTAGATTTATGATAAAAAAGGAATATAAAATGTGGGTAGGGTTTTATCAATGTATTTTGGTAGTGTCTTGATAGACTAAAAGGCTTTTTATGTTTGAATGAAAGATAATATAAGGCACACTTTCATAAGTGAGGGGAGGAGCACTTTTGGGATTACATAATAATTTAAAATAAACATAAAATGATATATTCATATGTAAAATTCCTCGAAAACAATAATTCATTAAAATTAAATCACTTTTAATATTTTTAAAATCATCTATTTTATTTTTCTATTAATTTAATATATACTCTATCAATGTTGCGAAAGTATTTAATGTAATTATTTTATCATTAAAAATAAGAAATAATTTACCATGATAAAAAAATAATTTATTTTTAAGACATATTATAGAGTAAATAACCTGATTATCCACCCAAACAGTGCTAATGGGCTGATGACCCTAGCCTAAAGCACACCTCCCCAGACGCCAAAGGCTGCCGACTGGCAGCAAGGATAAAAAGAGGAACAAAGAGAGGATATACCCTCAAGGGGTGATATAATATAATGTTTGGGAAATAACATATGAAATAAAGTGAAATAAAATACTCAAAATACTAAAACGAGACCCACCAAAGGCGAAAACACATTCCATTTCAGATAATAGCGAAAATACATAAACAACCAAACCATACAACTTATAGATACTAAAATAGAGAATTCATACATATCATACCAGACACTGAAATAAGAATACGGGTCTCCAATGGAAGACCGCTTTATATACATATACCATAATCATGATGAAATAACAAAATAAAGAAGGATAAACTATACTCTAACTGTGGTATGAACCTCATGGTGCCATAGCATCCATCAATGCCAACTCATCTAGGATGCAAATCTAGAGCCCTAACCCTTACCTAAACATAAATAAAAAGTATAAAACCATTTCAAAGGTCCCATGTAGGGTGTGAGTTTAGACACCCATGCTTTTTGTGCATTAACATTTCATTTATTTGGCAGAATACTTAAAACATTATATAAAGATATGCCTAAAGACTATACGAGTTCAGTGCCATTGGAAACATAGAAACATAAACAATGGTACATAAGTGAGCTATATTATCTCCCATTGGGTTATTCTTGACTGGAACCCTTATTAGAAAAATAAATCATAATACATATCTTCATAACCTGGGGAAAGAAACATAAAAAGGTGTAAGATCAAATGCTCAGTAAGGTTAGACAAGGGAGACATGTAAGCATAAAATTCACATAGGGGTATGAGAAAATGATCATAAAAATAGAAGATCATACCCTCCATATCAAAAGATAATGAAAATGAATCATTGAATTATCTAGGTAGTTTATAAGACATGAATCATAAATATATAAAGAAAATAAGACATGAAATCATAACTTAGGAATAAGACCTGGAATTGTGGAAGACACATAAATAAAAAAATGATTTACATGGTAGTCAAGGCATAAATGCCAAGACCATATTGGTAGTATGGTTACACTTCCCATCTTGGTAGTCATGGTTCACTCCCATGTCCATCTTATTAGTATTAGTTAACTCCTCATACATTCTTGGTAGTCATGGTTCACTCCCATTGTCATATTAGTAGTCAATGTTCACTCCCAAGACCATATTAGTCTATCTCATGTGATATAAATATTTAACCAATGCATCTAAGGGAGATATAGGTCCCACATATATCATAATGAAAACATACATATACATTCCAAATAAATAATAAACAATCACATCATAACCCCTAGAATAAAATCGGTATCATAAATATGTAATCATATCATATCCTGTAGGAAAATAAACATGTTTCATAATCATTTCATCAAAATAATAACCCATGAAAATAAGTGGGTTTCAAAGCATATAACCTGTAAAAGATAAAGAGGTTTCATAAACATCATGACATCCAAACATAAACCATTCATAGAAAAAATATGAATTGAAAATTGAATTATTTCCTCACAATGGAATGATTAACACCAATAGATGTCATATTATATTAGAAATAATTTTTAAATATCTTTTAAAAACATTTCTTGAGGAAAATATCCTTTTTTTCATTGAAAAATGATTTATAAAACATAAGAAATTTTAGAAAAGTTTTTTCTTGGAAAATAGTTTTGAAAACTTATAATGGAAGCTTTAAAAACCATTTTTTTGAAAATCCCTTTTACTTGAAAATTATCTTCAAAGATCATTTGAAAACATTTCTGAAAAAATAGTTTTTAAAATAAAATATATTTCTAACTAAAGAGAGAAATACAATCAAATTTTTCATAAAAACATTTTATTAATTATAACCAAAGAGTGAGAAAATAGTAATAATACATGGATAATCTTGAATAAAGATAGGATAAGAAAACTCATTAGTGTTCTTGAGAGATGGATCATAATATTTCATCAATAGAAGCATAATCATAAACAATCTCGATAAATGATGATATTGTTTCAATAAACTCATACCATATGGTAACATGGGATCATACACTCCATGTAAGAAAATAATAAAACACAAATCTTAAAATATCATTAAAATAAGGATATTCATGATATAACATGTCAAATACACCTAAATAAAGGAATTTAGGTGTATAAAAAACATGTGTCTCAAAGAAGGAAATTTGCGACAAAAATATCTTACCAATTTGGTATGTTTTGAAACATAAAACCCATGAAAAAAACTTCATATAATGGATATGTAAATAACCATAAATTTAATAAAAAGAATAATATATTACATTCATGTGAATTTTATACACCAAGAAAAAGAAAAGAGTGGTAAACATGGCATCCATCTAACGAATATCCTCCTATAAAGTAAATTTTTATTTCATTTTCAAAAGATCCCACTTGGGGTAAATCATTAGACCTCATAAAAGAAACAATCCACGGCAGCAAAGAACAACCAAAATTCCAATACAAAAGCATACCTCACTGGATAGGTTGCCCCGCTGGATCAGCCCAGTACTTCCATGCTAAGTCTTTGATTTCGGTATCTGGGTGTGAGGTGGAAAAAACCTCTAAATTGATTGCAATAAAATCCATCAACTCTAGGAATGAGTCCATATCAACAGGTGAGACAAAATCTAGGAACAAGACATCAAGTTGAGATGTGTACCATGCCATCTGTTCTAGGCTGAGATTCTCCAGATACCTCCCTTCCTCCAGTCTCTCCCACTCCTCCACTGTCAAGGAAACATCCCCAAGTCTTGACCTACTGATCTCATCTTTTGTATCCTTCCCAAACATACTGAACGCCGCTATCATCTTTCCATTAAGAACCAGGGGCCTCACAGTATCCCCCTTCTGATCACCCAAAGATACACCCACCTTCGAGGGGATGGATTCTGAGAGAGCTTTGGAAGTAGGGGTTCCCTCACTACTTTGGCTCATAGATCCATGGGAAGTGACCTTCCTTCCCGCTGCTCTTATCAAAATTGGTTTAGGAATGTAGGAATAGTCTATCCTTTCTTAGTATTATTCTTTGTAGGTGATGGAAGGTCCCTAGAATCCGAAGAGTCTTTTTTCCCTTTCTTCCTGACTGAGTGAAAAGAACTTTCAACAAAGACATTTTCTTCCTAGTCAGAAGCCGTTGTATATAATTCATCAATATCTCTGGCATTAATAGAAAATGTTTCAGGAGAAGAGATCTTGTCCATCACTTGAATTGCTTCGACACCTCTAACTTTCTTCGTCTTCATTTTTTATCTCACTACTATCCAACCATTGCCTTCTTTGGAGTTAGGGACAACCTCTCCTAGAGGACTGAATTGTAGATACCCGGTTTTTGCCCTGTAAGAATTTGGAATATTTCTATATATATTTCCAGAGCTAAGATATAAGACGGCGTGCGATTTTGAGCCCCGATGTGCCGGAATTAATTTTATAAAAATTTTAAGTATTTTTATACTATACACGTGGCAGGGTTGTTTTAAATCTAAAACAGTAACTCAGATCAGAAATATGAGTCCACAGTTGAGATCAGAGCATCTTGTTTACCCTAGGAGGGGTAAAAACATTGTCAGTATAGGACGACTATGAGAAAAGTCACCTAGGGGAAAAAATTATCATTTTGAAATGACCACTTAATGATTTTTATCACTGGTGTCCTTTTTGAATAACATTCAGATGAAGGCTCGAAATGGAAATCTGAGACATCCATTGAATTCAAAATGGGGCATTCTTCCTAGCCACGATATAAAATAAGAGGGCACGATAGTTTCAGATTCCGTGCTAAGTGGATATTTCTATAAATAGAAAAATAAGAGTTTGGAGTTGGGGTTTTCCCCTGTCTCATCTCCCTCTCTCTCTCTTCCCCTCTCTCTTAAATTTTCTTCGGAATTCTTCACCATTCTTCACCGAATCGATGAATGAACTCCACTGGGACCTTGGCGGATCCAAGAAAGAGTGTTGTAGACATGCCGCCAACGACACACAACTGATTTGAGCTAGGATTTTTGGTTAATTTTCTCACCTTCATCAATTTCTTGACTTGTCATCAAATTTATCTTTTACATTATATAGTTTTAGAAAATGGGATGATGGATAAATGAACACGACCACCATCAGAGTCCTATTTTAAATTCCATGTTCAACGCATTCTCTGTCGTTCTTCGTCCAAATTTTTCGAATGCACCAATCAACCGTCGTATCATTGATCGGGGGCAGGCACTGTGAAGGCCTCATCCCGAGGTTTCCAAATCTGCCTTCAGTTTTGAAATCAGATAGCTAGAGCAGTTGTGGTGGCCGATGGAAGCCCCGAATCCGGCAAGGGCAGTGGCCGGAGATCAGGGTGGCACAACAGTGGAGCCGACCAGAGGCATTCAGTGTGGCGCGGTAGGCCGAGGCGGAGCCCGGAGCTGCGGACTTCAGTTTGGCCGGTGCGGTCTGGCGGTGTCTGGTGGGGGATCTGAGTAGGGAAATGACGGTTTGCATCATCGGGCGGTGTAGCGCCGGTAGGCGGCGTCGGTGGGTCCGAGCGGCGACCTTGGCCTATTGCGGTCCAGAGGAGCCGGCTGCCCAGGCGGGAAAGCGGGAAGACCAGGAGGCCACGGTGCGGGCAGCCTATTGCGGTGGTAAAGTCGGCTGGTAGGGCGGGGGTTTCGCCCTTGTATTGTCATGCTCAGGAGGAGCCCCGAGGCATTGACCTCTGGAGGGCACCACAGACAAGGACTCACAAAACGCGGGTCCTAGTGGTGCGGCCTGCAGAAAGGGACCGACCGCCTGGCCGGTCGGTGGAAGAGATAGACCCTAGGGGTATAGTGGTTTTGAGATGGTCCATGGACAGTGGGCCACAGTGAGCTGGGTTGGACCTATGGCTGGGCTACAGGCCGGCGGTCAGTACTGGGCCGGCGGTCGGTACCGGGCTGGCCGGTCTGGACCGGCCCGATTCTAGGTCCCTTGTGTTTCAAGGGCGGTATCTTTTAAACAGCACGTCCGTTTGATGCGCTGTCTGCGGCCACGGGTTCGTGTCAGCAAGTAGGACTTTTCGAAGTAAGTTTCAGGGGTTTTAAGTTCTGCGCTCGAAGGTGGATGACCCAAAACGCTTTCAGTTAATAATAATAAATTATTATTAAAGTTTTCAACGGATGTATTTACGATCCGAACGTCCGTTTGACACGCCGTCAGAGGTGATGTGCACCTGGAGTTGAGGAGGTCCTTCCAATGTTGGTTTGGAACCCTTGAAGGTTGGTTTCGTTTCTCGGTGGAATGAAACACTTAATGAAAATAATTAAATAATTGTTTAATTAATTAATTATTCTTGAGTCGGACCTGACTTTTGTTTGGGATGTCTGATTGATGCACTGTCAGCGGCAACATGACCACAGTCCTCATGTGGACTTTTTGAGATGCTTTTCGATGCGTTTGGGTTGGAAAAAAGGTGCGGGACCCATAGGGCCTGGTTCACATGTTTTACAGTGAAACACCACTTTTTCACCCGACATCCGTTTGGGGTGTTTGAGCACTCCTTTATATGTGTTTTTTTGAGGGGATTGTAATGACGCAATCTGGCTACCTAAATTGGGGCTTGAGGCATGGGCCCCACAAGGCAGCTTTTAGACGTATACTGCATTTTTGTGACTTATGATTCATAAGTCCGTTATGGGAAAATGAATAGCCTACACCTCATTTTTATCTGCAAGGAATGCAATGGTACGATCTGCATGACATGTTTTGGGGTCGAGGTGTGGGCTCCATAGGGCCCCATTTGCATAATGAATGGAGTTGCATCTTTTGCATCCGGAGTCTATTTTAGGCACTAGCATCGGCGTTGTGACCCTGGCATCAAGATGAAGTTGACCGGTGGTTTTAGGCATTGAAGTCGGAGTTGAGGTGTGGGCCCCACGAGCATTCTTTTAAGCTGTGTGCAGTGTACTACGACGTTTTCATCAGACATCCATTTGGGGAAAGTAAACAGCCTATCTTGCATGTTTTTCCACTAGGATGGAAACAGTGTAATCTGTTTGGGTGTGCAGAGCCTCATTAGATATCTCATTAAATGTGGAAACATGAAAGGGTGTTGGTCGGAGGTTCCTTTGATGCACTCCAAACCAATGCACGGTAGCGATGTTAGTGACACCCAATGATGGCACAGTCAATGCAGAGTTATCAAACTAGTTCTGAGTTTACACTCCGGCAGGGATGGTCAGTGGGATACCCGTTGACCTTAGGGTTTACCCTCCAGCGGGGATGGGAAGTGGGTTACCCATTGACCTTAGGGTTTACCCTCCAGCAGGGCTAGGCAGTGGGTTAACTGTTGACCTTAGGGTTTACCCCCAGTGGGGTTGGGCAGTGGGTTACTCATTGACCTTAGGGTTTACCCTCCAGTGGGGCTAGGCAGTGGGTTACCCGTTGACCTTGGGGTTTACCCTCCAGTGGGGATAGGCAGTGGGTTACCCGATGACCTCTTAGGGTTTACCCTCTAGATGGGTAGGGGTATGGGTTACCCGATGGCTTCTTTCAGACTCATCCCTTTCAATGAGGCTATTGAGTGGCTTTTCTCTGTGGTTATTGGAGTGGGACCCCTGGTTGTACGGTTTAGCGATGAGACATCTTTGTCGTACGAGACTATTGGGCATAAGTGATGGATATCCTTTGAACAGTTGGTGACTTTTCCTGGGGTGAGCTTGGAGATGGAGATCCCCTTACACACTTGTTCAGTTTTATTGTTGAGCATATATATATACACACACACACCCTACTTTTGTTCCAACTCCTTAGGTTTAGTTACTTTCCTTCTAGAAGGGGAGAAGACGGGCGGGGTATGCCACATGATTTCCATGTCTAGCTCATCTTGGTTGGATGAGTCCACTTCCTTCCTTCTGTGGGGTTGAGTTGTACTCTATCTATTGTACTCTTACATTGTTCTTTGTTCTTTATACTGCTCACCATTTTAGTACCTTATTTGTTACTCTCTAGAGCTTTTGGGGCATCCTACTGAGTATCTTTATACCCACCCCATCTTGGGCTTTTCCCGCACTTGGTGTGCCCTTGGAGATGACATACATGTCGATCGAGACTACGGAGGAGTGTAGAGGACACAAGAGCTTGGAATACGTTCAGTGGTCATAGTAGGACTTTCAGGTGTGATACTCACCTGATGTTTACTTTTGTTTACTTGTTTCCGAGTTGTGGCACCTTTCAGGATGGGCACATGTTTTGCCCTTTTTCTGTTCAGTTATCTTGTCAGAACTTTTCAGCAATTTACGTGTTCTTTTAAAAAGTTGATGCATGAATGTGGTTGGGTTATAATTGTTTGTACTTTGGTTTCCTTTCTTACTCTAAAATTTTTCATTGAGTGGGTTATGTGTGTGTACAGGTACTTAGGCAAAGGCCTCCCCGATATTGTCATGCCTTCAGTGCTTGTTGCTAGCCCCTGGCCTATGGAGTTGGGCTTAGGGTAGTTGTAGCTCGAGACCGGTAGGTTTGGGTCATGACAAAGTGGTATCCGAGTTGGTTCGTTCCTTGGGGTGTTTTTCGAACATCCCTAAAAAGAAATTGGTTGGTATTTAGGGAAATAGTGTTAACGTGTCTCAAGAGCGGCTCTGAGGCCAGGGAGTCCAATGATGGTATGGGCTTCCGACATGTCTATTCACCAGGATCCTGATAACCCGCTTGTCGACTCGACACACTGAGACACTTGTTGTAGGGAATTTGGTTCATACATCATATAGGATTAAGTCTTTGACTGTCCTTCTTGAGTCAGCTCCCCATCGTTGTTTTTATATATATTATCATTTGACAGCGATACTCCTTGATTGGATTCAGGATGTCTCTGCGATGATAGACAACCAGGATACTAGCTCCAGTTTTTGATGACGATTCAGTAAGAAACTAGGCCTCAGTTCAAGATCCATCATATGATTACCCTTTCTCTAGGAGGATAGGCAGCAACACCTCCACCTATGGAGTAGCAGATAGTATCGGCAGCGAAGGCCGATGATGAGCGCAGGCTGGGTGTGCTATGTGAGTTCCAGCGTCAGAGATCGCTGAGGTTCCACAGTGAGCCATACCATCATACAATGAATGGTTGGCTAGAGTCGGTGGTTTGCCTCTTTAGGCTTGTTCGGACACTGATAGGTTGATGGTGGATTTGACAGCCAGTTTTTCCACCAAGTAGTTTGGCATTAGTAGATCCAGGGTTAGTCAGATACACGATGAGTTAGTACTCTCCTGGGACGACTTCTAGAAGCTATTTCATGAGGAGTACTACCTCTTCTACTTACGTTTTATATGGTTTCAGGAGCTGCTGGAGCTTCAGCGGGGTGTGATGGTAGTGGATAAGTGCGGGAATAGGTTCACAGACCTTACTTGGTACTCTTTGGATGTGGTCCATGACAGAAACTTATGAGAAAAAAAGTTTGAGTGAGGTCCTTATAAAGGAGATTCATGCCAGCGTAGTGACCTTGTGCATCCTCACCCATCTCAAGGTGCTGGAGTAGGCATTGGTGACAGAGAAATTTCTATCAGAGGGATGTCATTTGGCAGGGCCTTGACGTCGGAGGTCTCCCCTTGATGAGACTCAGGCGCAAGGATGGGTACACCATAGAGCACTGAGATAACCCAAGGAGGACTAGTTCTATGATTTTGATGTGAAGGTCACGTGGCATGAGACTACTCGACCAAATGTGCTGAGTTTTCCAGAAAGTTGGTAGATGCACCCCCACAACAGAGGAAGTGTCGTGATCAGAGAACTCCCACGTGAGGATAGGTTGGTCCCCAGGGAGGCGGTGTTGGAAGAAGAGCAGGAAGAACTGTGGTTGGTGGGTGACGTTTTTAGGTCCTTCCACCACCACCAGGAGGCCCATGTCAGGCTCAAGGTGCTGATGGATGGGGCCGCGGGTGGTTGTGTGCTATGGATGTCTACAATCCTGCATCGTATGAGATGATAAGAGGTACACTATGTGTATTTTTCTACTTTTCGTAGTATAACTTGTTAGATGTTGCGTGAGGTACTCTTTTCTTCTATCTCCTTGTTCGAGTGGTTACCGAGGGTGACACAGGGAATCCGTATAACCCTATGTTGGTGTTGTCCGACATAGATTTGAATGCATAGGAAAGAGGGGTTCTTCCCCCACAGAGGTATGTTTTTGTGATGCGATCAAAACTATGAAAGAGAGTTAGTACCACCCAAAGAGGATAGTATGAAGGTGTGGTGGATGAGTCCCTCTGACATGTGCATTCATGGCTGGGTTGTGCGGTGGAGTGTCAAAACTGGTTCTGGATTTTCTAGTGGGGCTTTTCTGCTTGACCTCCCTTTGCTTGATGTGCCACTAGTGGGCTTGGCAGAGTGCCTATTTTTGGGATCACTCTCCTTCCAATAGGGGAAAAGACATGTGGGGTATGACACATGTTTTTCATGTTTAGCCTCTGGAAGTTGGAAGAGTTTTCTCACCTGCCCTGTTTGTTGGTACCTTTCATTCTCAAAGTCCATCTTGATACCGTTATCAAGTACATGTCGAGGTGATGGACACCCAATATATAAAACTATGTGATTCACTATGTGGTGCTGGTAGTGGTAGTATTTTCCCTAAGAATGTGGTGATTCTATCTTCTGGGAGAGTGCTTTGTTGTTTGCTCAGACCACCAGGGTCTCAGGTGCGTCCTCACCCAGAGAGACTTGAACCTGAGATGACAATGCTGATTGAAATTTCTGCAGGACTATGATTTCGAGGTAGTCTATGTTCCGAAAAAATGGAAGTGTTGTAGGAGGTTCCCTTAGCAGAGATTCCCAGACTTTTCAGGAGTGCGAAGTTTCGTAGTAGTTAGCTTCCCTGCAGTTGACCCTGTTGGACCAGGAGGGTGCAACTTTTCTTTAGTCGATGGTGTTGACTCATCCACTTCTGGAGTGTGTAAGAGTGTCTCGGTTATGATGCACCGATTGTGAAAACTTGTGTGACCGGATATCCTCTGGTGTTTCACTAGATGTGTATTCTGAAGGAGGGAATCATGAGACCATGTTCCAGGAACAAACTGTGATTTCAGTCATGGTTTGGAAAGTAGAGGTTCAGATGATGAATTCCCCCGAGTTTCTTTGGGATGTTTGGGAATCATGCAAGAGATTGAGAGGTTGCCTACCGTCTTGTCCTACCCTCCTAATAGTAGGAGTGGGCGCACAACGTCTTCCACATGTCGCAATTGATGAGGTGCGTGCGTGTTCCTACACATGTCATCAAAAGTAGTAGACCTTATGAGTACGAACCATCCCTTTGGTTCGCGTGTTGTGATAGCATGATGTTGTGCAAGTTTTCTTGGGAGCTGGAGAGCTATGTGTGAGGTATGTATCCCAAGTTGTTTTTCCTAGTTTTTCTTTTCAGGGACCAAAATTTTGAAGGAGGGAATGATGTAGAGACCCGGTTTTTCCAGTAAGACATTGGAATATTTCTACATATATTTCCAGAGTTAGGAGTTTAGACATCATGTGATTCTGAGGCACGGTGTGACAGAATTAATTTTCTAAAAATATTAATAATTTTTATACTATGCACGTGGTAGGGTTGTGTTTACTCACAAACGGTAACTCGGATAAAAAATATGAGTCCATAGTTGAGCTCGAAGCGTGTCGTTTACCCTAGGAGGGGTATAAACTTTGTCAGCACAGGACCGCTGTGAGAAAAGTCACCCAGGAGCAGAAATCATTATTTTGAAATGACCAATTTGTGATTTTTATCACTGGAGTCCTTTTTGAATAAATTTTAGATGAAGGCTCGGAATGGAAATCTGAGACTTCCATTGAATTCGAAAAGGGGCGTTTTTTCTAGGTGCGATATAAAATGAGAGGGCACGATAATTTTGGATTCTGCGCTAAGCGTATTTTTCTATAAATAAAAAAATAGGAGTTTGGAGTTGGGGTTTCCCCCTCTCTCATCTCTCTCTCTCTCTTCCCCTCTACCTCATCTGTTCTTCGGAATTCTTCACCGTTCTTCACCGAATCAAGGTGCGACCTCCACCGGAACCTTGGAGGATCAAAGCAGGAGCGTCGTAGACATGCCGCCAATGACGCATGACCGATTCAAGGTAGGATTTTTGGTTAATTTTCACACCTTCATCGATTTCCTTACTTTTCATCAAATTTGTCTTTTACATTCTATAGTTTTAGAACGTGGGAGGATGGCCAAATGATCATGGCCACCATCCAAGTACTATTCTAAATCCAATGTTCGACACTTTCTTCGTCGTTCTTCATCCAAATTTTTCAGATGCGCCAATTGACCGTCGGATCGTTGATCGGGGGAAGGTGTTGCGAAGGCCTTGTCCCAAGATTTCCAAATCTGCATTTGGTTTTGAAATCAGACTGCCGAAGTAGTTGTGGCAGCTGATGGAAGTTTTGGCTCTGGCAAGGGCGGTGGCCAGATATCGGGGTGGTGAAACGGTGGAGCCGACTGGAGGCGTTCGGTGCGGCGTGGTAGGCTGAGGTGGAGCCCGAAGTGGTGAACTTGGGTGCGGCCGTTGCGGTGTGGCGGCGTCCGGCAGGGGAACTAAGCAGGACGATGGCGGTTGGCGGCGTCGGTGGGTCCAAGCGGTGGCCTCAGCCTGTCACGGTCCAGAGAAGCTGGAAGCCTAGTAGGGGAAGCAGGGAGCCCAGGCAGCCGCGGCATGGGTAGCATGTCACAGCAGTAAGCTCGGTCGGCGGGGCAGGTGTGTCGTCCTTTTCCTATCACGCTCGGGAGGAGCCCTGAGGCGCTGACCACGAGATGCGGGGGGGGGGGGGGGGGGCACTACAGACCAGGACCTGCAAAACGTGGGTCCTGTTGGTGCAGCGTGTGGAAAGGGATCAACCGGTCGGCCAGTCGGTGGAAGAACCGGACCCTAGGGGTATGGTGGTTTTGAGACGGGCCACGGGCCGATGGTCAGTACTGGGCTGGCCGATCTGGACCGGCCCAATTCTGGGCCCCTTGTTTTCAAGGGGGTATTTTTTAAACAGCACGTCTGTTTGACGCGCCGTCTTTGGCCATGGGTTCATGTCAGTGAGACGGAATTTTTGAAGTGGGTTTTGCGGGTTTTGAGTTCTGCACTCGAAGGAGGGTGACCAGAAATGCTTTCAGTTAATAATAATAAATTATTATTAATGTTTTCAATAGACGTATTCGTGAGACGAACATCCGTTCGACGCGCCGTCAGAGACGCTGTGGCCCTAGATTTGAGTCGGTCCTTCCGAAGTTGGTTTGGAACCCTTGTGGTTTGGTTTCATTGCTCGGTGGCATGAAATTCTTAATGTGAATAATTAATTAATTAATCTTGCGTTGGACCTAACTCCTGTTTGGGATGTCCAATTGATTCGCCATCAGCGACAGCATGACCCTAGTCCTCGTATGGACTTTTTGAGATGCTTTTAGAAGTGTTCGGTTTGGAAACAAGGTGCAGGATCCACAGGGCTTGGTACACATGTTTTACGATGAAACTCCACTTTTTCACCCAACATCCGTTTGGGGTGTTTGAGCACTCATTTCTGTGTGTTTCTCCGAGGGATTGCGACAGCACAATCCGCCCACCTAAATTCGGGCTCGAGGAATGGGCCCTATGAGGTGGATTTTGGATGTTTGCTGCGTTTTTACGACTTATGCTTCATAAGTCCATTAAGGGAAAATGAATAGCCTGCATATCGTGGTTATCTGTAAGGAATACAATGGTACGATCTGCATGATGTGTTTTGGGGTCGATGTGTGGGCCCCACAGGACCCTGTTTGCATAACGCGGGGAGTTACGGCTTTTACATCCGGAATACATTTTAGGGACCGTCAGCGGCATTGTGACCCTGGAATCGAGAAAAAGTTGACCAGGGTGGATTTAGGTGTTAAAGCCAAAGTTGAGGAGTGGGCCCCACGAGCCGTCTTTAAAGCTATGTGCAGCGTACTGTGACTTTTTCATCAGAAGTCTGTTCAGGGTGAGTAAATAGTCTATCTTGCACGTTTTTCTATGAGGATGGAAACAGTGTAATCTGTTTGGGTGTGTGGAGCCTCATTCGAGATCTCATTAAATGAGGAAACATGAAAGGGTGTTGGTCGTAGGTCCCTTTGATGCACTTCGAACCAATGCATGGTAGCAATGTTAGTGATACCCATTGATGGCACGGGCAGTGCAGAGTTATTAGACCAGTTCCGAGTTTTCCCTCTAGTGGGGCTGGGTAGTGGGTTACTTGTTGACCTTAGGGTTTACCCTCTAGCGGGGCCAGGTAGTGGGTTACCTTTTGAACATAGGGTTTACCCTCCAGCGGGGCTAGGCAGTGAGTTACCTGTTGACCTTAGGGTTTACCATCCAACGGGGCTGGGCAGTGGGTTACCTGTTGACCTTAGGGTTTACCCTCTAGTGGGGCTGGGCTGTGGGTTACCTATTGACCTTGGGGTTTACCATCCATTGGGGATGGGTAGTGGGTTACCCAATAACCTCTTAGGTTTTACCCTCCAGCTGGGTTGGGCGGTGGGTTACCCGATGAATTTTTTTAGACTCAACCCTTTCTATGAGGTTAGTCAGTTACTTTTCTCTATGGTTACCAGAGGGGGACCCTTGGTTGTATGGTTTAGCAATGAGACAACTTTGTCCTACGAGATTGTTGGGAATCAGTGATGGATATCCATTGAACTGTTGGTGTTTTTTCCTAGGCTGAGCTTAGAGATAGATATTCCCTTAGACACTCGTTCGGGTTTATTGTTGAGCATATATATGTACACCCTACTTTTGTTCCCACTCCTTGGGTTCAGTTACTTTCCTTATAGAAGGGGTGATGACACGCGGGGTATGCCACATTCTTTCTATGTCTATATCCTCTTGGTTGAATGAGTCCACTTCCTTCCTTCTGTTGGGTTTAGCTGCACTCTCTCTATTGTACTCTTACACTGTTATTTGTTCTGTCTACTGCTCACCATTTTAGTACATCCTTTGTTGCTCCCTCAAGATTTTAGGGAATCCAACTAAGTATCTTTATACTCACCCCTTCTTGGGCTTTTCCTGCACTTGGTGTGCCCTTGCAGACGACAGATAGGTTGATTGAGACTACAGAGGAGCATAGAGGACACAGGAGCTTGGGATGCGTTCAGTGGTCGTAGTGGGACTTTTGGGTTTGAGACGCACTAGCTGTTTAATTTTGTTTACCTGTTTTTGGGTTGTGGCACCTTTCGAGATGGGTGCGTGTTTTTTCCTTTTTCTATTTAGTTATCTTGTCAGTAATTTTTAGCACTTTACTTGTTCTATTTAGAAGTTGATGCATGAATGTGGTTGAGTTATAGTTGTTTATACTTTGGTTTCCTTTTTTACGCTGCACTTCTGCATTGAGTGGGTTGGGTGTGTGTGTGTATATGTACATAGGCAAAGGCCTCCCCGATATTGTCATGCCTTTGGCGCTTGTTGCCATCCCCTGGACTATAGAGGTAGGCTTGGGGAAGTTGCGGCTCGAGACCAGTAGGGTCGGGTCGTGACATGAATCGGTTAAATTGGGCCACTAAGGTCCCCTCTACTCCCGATTGTACATTAAGACATACTTTTTCTTTGTCATTGTTTTTCTATTTGTTGGGAGGGCTTTCTACCTCCCCTTAGGAGTTTCTTATCTCAAACCTAACTATTGGAACCTCATCCATACATGTATTCCTCACTTAAAAATTCATATTCTTAGACTGCCCATATTTTCCACCCAGATCTGATACCTGAACAATAAAAATTCCAGACACCCTAAGTGCCCCTTTCTCATGTCAAGAAGTTGTTGGAATCATTGTACTACTGATAACCACTCTACTTTCTTGTAGATCACTACTCACAAAAGGGTTGGTGTCTCCCCACGAACCAAAATAGAACTCAAGATGAATTTCATCTTTAGGGAGATGGATGTTCAGTTGGGAAGCACCTGAGACATCCCCAACCACACTGGCAGGACAACCTCACTACACTTCCTCCATCTAGGATGCAACCTAGGGATTACTGCAAACCACTTTGTGGCACACAGAAGTATTATGTCCGTTCTGGCCGCAGCATTCACATAAATGAAGATGCGCTTCAAAAGTCAAATGTTGTTTGAAATAATATTCTCCTAAAATACTAATCTAGATGAAATTAGGGAGGCATTTGTATAGGTCATCTTACACACATAGGCGGGCATAAGTGGGATGTTGTAGTGATGTTGAACGAATATATGAGCACAAGAATCTACCATAGGAATTCCCTACTAGGTGTAAAATTGAAGGATTGAAAAAGGGGAGGGGTAAACCTGGAAGGTGCACCCACACGGCAGCCATAGGTGGATCCTAAGCCATGTTATAGTCAATCAACCATCAAAGTATAAGGAATCGAAATGAACCAAAACTCTACATTCGTGTGACCAAGCCCCCAAAAAAATTTCCTCCTATTGAAACAGTAGCAGGAAACATTTCAAATCCAGGAGACAAATCAAGACAAAGCTCTTTAGACCCCAAGCTGACCTGACATGTAGTGAAAAGTCACGAAAAGTTGGACGTCTTCACTCGAAGTAAGCAACCAGCACCAAGCCAAGTTGATCCGAGGTGAGGGAAAACTCCAATGAGGAGATTTCCAGCATTGGAAGACCCTCCAAGAAACTAGGAACCTTTGGGGATATCTCTATGGCTAGAATCTATGGGCACCGATTCTGATCAGGGAGATGGAACTGAGCAGCAGGAGATCCCCACTCCCCTGTTAGCAAGGGAGGGGTTGTCGCGGCCCATATCGGCCAGCTAGGTCATTTTCGACCAGCTAGGTCATCGTCGGGCAATGCATTCATATCTCACGAATATAGAAATTGAGATGAAATTACCTAAACTTGTGTCTTGACCCGCGTCGTACTCATTAGAAAATACCATTTAATAAATATAATGATATTATAAATCTTATACATAACCATATTATTATATGTAATACCATATATGTTTTTACTATGACTTTATATTACCCTCAGATTAATAATTCTATGTTAAGGTTTTACTTTAGGTAATATCTGCTTTGTTCTTCATATATGTTTATTATTATTGATAATATTACATATATCCCGATTTACTTTCTTCAAGATTGTAAAAAATTATAAAAATATCATATATATTCAGTATATATGTATTTATAATAATCTATATAATATAGAAATATGAAATGGAATACACTACTCATGGAGACATTAGGTCGTACGTACACATGAATATCGTTTTCGTTTTATTGTAATATTGAAAGAAAGTAAGTAAATGACACATATAATATCATTAAAGTAGAATTGTTATGTTATATATATATATCATATATTTTCACTAAAACATTCATTAACACATTCCATGTAATGTCTGAATGAATCACATCAATTTGAGGAGGCGGTAGTCTACATGTCCACAAACGATGTTATCATATTTACACAAAATGGAAAGTATAAATGCGTGTGTTATAAAAGAATTACAGAAGGATAAATAAATAATATGTATAACATATATCATATATAAATAGTGTTTCCATCATAATTTCTAACCATGAAAGGTGGTAAAGGAAAAATTAACAATCATCATTTTATGAGGGGATGTTTTTTTGTACAGGTAAATAGTATGTTCATTACCCATTAGAAAGAAATGTGTGTTAGTGTAGGTGGAAATATTATCATAAATATAGCTCAGTGTATGTAGGATAATTGTTTTTTGGATAATAATTGAATAAATATAGTTTAGGTGGTGGATAATGGTAATACAACTAAACATCTCAAGAAAAGATGTTACCTCTTATTTGGGTAATACCTTTTGGTTTGCACCAAAGGGCTTCCTTGGGTGGATTTGTTCCCAAGGTGATGATTCTATGATTATGGGAAGGATTTTTAGGAGTTATTTGGGAATATATTTTTTAGGAAAAAGTGTCTTGATATGTGTGAGTAAGTGGGAGGATATGAGTCCCTTTTATAGTGGAGGAGGAGTGTTACTCTTGTAAATTTTGGAAAAGGGAATTCTTCCAACATTATTACTAGTGAAAGTGGATTCCATAATGAAAAAAAACTATAAAAAAGGCATTATAGAGTCAAAATATGTCTATAAAATGGATTTTGGAAAAGTTTATAAGTTGTTTTGGGCCTTAAGTTTAAGGGTTAGTTCTTTGTTAAACTATTTTTTCTCTTAATCGCTGTAATTAAATTTAATCAATTTCACTAATATTTTTGGTAGAAAACTAATTTCAACTTATTATAAATTATAGATTTTGATTATTAAAAATATGGAATCATTTTTTCAAAATTATAATCACAATAGTGTCATAAATTAATTTAAAATCAACCCCACTGATAGGACAACAATGCATATTTTTAAAGTAAAAATGATCAAAAGCTTGCTATGTTTTTATATCCACTTTAAATGTAAAATTGGTTAAAATGAACTAAATTTGTTTAATTGATGTATATTTGATCTAATTATACTTTATAAATAATTTAAAATACAATTTAACAATATAATTAAATTATATTAACAATAAAATTTGAATTAAAATTCAGTATTTTTAACTATTTATCCAAAAATGAAGTTTCTCAGAAAAATTCCTAAAATTCACCCTAAGATAATTTAGACATTATAAATTAAAAAATGAATTTTATTTTATAAAATTAGCTTTCTAAATGTTTCTAAAATTAATTTTATTGTTTTTTTATAGAAGGGCATGAAATGTAGTTCATTTGAGAAGTTTTTTTTAAACAAATACAGACTTTACAAAAAATTATATTTTTTCTTTATCATTACATTTTATTTATATAAAACCATTATAAATAATATTCGATAAATATTTATTACTATCAATATTAGTAAGTTTAATTTCCAGGTTTTATTTATCTCATTTTAATAATGATAATAATAAAATAATGTTTCATAGAAACTCAGTGTTGCATGTAACGCAAGCCAATTTGGTGTTTCATGTAGTTAAATCCATATCAGTGGCGTATGTAAGGAATATTTTAATTATTTTATTGAACGAAATTAATAAAAATTTATTCATTCAAGAAAATAAATTCCCATAAAAAATGGGGTTGTAACATTCTATCCCCCTTAAAATGAATTTTTCCCTTGAAATTCATCATTCAGGTAAAAAGACAAGGATACTTATCCTTCATTATATCTTTAGTTCCCACATAGCTTCCTCTAAATACTGATTTCTCCACAAAACATTGACTAGGTGAGTGGTTTTATTTAATATAAATTTCTAACTATGATCCAGAATTACAACCAGTTGTTCCTCATAAGAAAGATATTGCTCCTATAGTATGACCTCTGAGTTCAATACATGTAAAGGGTTATGTATTTACTTCCTTTGGAGAGATACATGGAACACATCATGGAATTTACAGATATGTTGAGGAAGTTCCAAGTGATATTCTATCATCCTAATATGATCAAGATTTTTAAAGGGTTTGATATACCTAGTGATTAGTTTTCCTTTATTTTTGAACCACATAAACTTCTTCTAGGGAGAGATTCATTGAAATACCTTTTCACCAACATAATTTTTTTTATCCTGCCATCAATTATTGTCATAATATTTCTGCAGACATTGAGCTGCCTTGATATGGTGTTGAATGGATCTAACCTTCTCTTCCATTTCTTCAGAAATCTCAGGTCCCAATAGCTTTCTTTCTCTAAATTAATCCTAGAACTTTTGTCTATACATTTATTACCATAGAGGGATTCATAAGGTACCATCTGAATGATTTATTGAAAGATATTTTTTAAAGAAAATTTAACTAAAGGAAGATGTTGATCCCAACCACCATTGAAATTTAATGAACATGATCTCAACATATCCTCCAGGGTTTGAATTGTTCTTTCATACTGACCTTCCTTCTGAGGATGAGAAGTAGTGATGAAACTCAATTCTATATCAAGTTTTTTCTGAAGAATTTTCCATAACTTATAGGTAAAACTTTGATCCCAATACAATAAAATGGAATGTGGTACTCCATGAAACCTTACCACTTCCTTAATATATATCTTGTCCAGATGATCCAGAGAGAGGTATTCTTTTATAGAAATGAAGTGTGATGAATTTTTAAGGTGATCGACCACCACCCATATAGTATTAAACCCTCTAGAGGTTTTGGGGAGTCTATCAAAAAAGATCCATAGTGACGTTCTCCCATTTCCATTCTGGTATGGGTAATAGATGCAACATCCCATTATACCTTTTTATTTTAGCCTGAACTTTATGGTATACCGAGAAATGAGATACAAACTCTGTGATATCACTCTTCATGCCATCCCATCTGATGAATTCTTTAAAATACACACACAACTTTATACTTCAAGGATGAATAGAGAATGCAGAACTCTGAGCTTCCTCTAATAGATCCTTCTTCAAATATGGTATGAAAGGAACACATACACTATTCCTGAACCATATCATTCCATCATGATCAATGTTAAATTATGGAACATTTATAACATTATTTTGTAGCTCTACATCTTCCTTTTTCATCTTCTTAATCTTAACTTGGATAGAGGGTTGAACATTAATTTTAGATAGATAAGATTTCCCACCTTCCTTTTGGATTTATAGATCCATCCTTGGAAAATCTGGAAAAATTGGATCTTTTTTGATCCTCATCATGGATAGGATAGCATAATTCTTTCAACTTAAAGCATCGGCCACCTTGTTCACTTTCCCAAGGTGGTAATGTATTGAGAAGTCATAATCCTTTATAAACTTTGAACATATCCTCTGGAACATGTTCAACTCCTTATGTGTAAATATATGTTTTATACTTTTATGGTCAATATATATATCAAACTTTTCTTTATAAAGATATGCCTCCATATCTTTAATGAAAAAATTACCACTGCTAACTCCAAATAATGAGTTGGGTAATTTTTCTCATGAATCTTAAACAACCATGAGGCATAATTGATAACCACGTTATCATGCATAAGAAAAAAATACCATTACCTTTTTGGAAGCATCAATACAGATTAAAAAACCTTCTCCACTACAAGGTAATGTAAACACATGTGCGCTAACAAACATTCTCTCTAGTTCTTTGAAATTATCCTCATATTTATATATCCATAGGAACTTGACACCCTTCAAAGTTAACTTGGTCAGGGGATTAGATAGTAATGAGAAATTATCCATAAACCATTGATAATATCCTCCTAAACCAAGAAAGATATAGATCTTATTTTCTGTGGTTATTCTAGGACAACATTCAATAGCCTCTTTCTTTAATGGATCCACTACAATACCCTATATTGAGAATATATGACCCAAAAATGAATCCTTTTTCTGCTAAAATTCACAATTTTAAAAATTTTCATATATTTTCCCTTTCCTTAGGGTTTTTAGTAAAATTCTAAAGTGTTTTCTTGATCTTCCTTTCTCTTTGAATAGATAAAAATATCATCTACAAATACTATCACAGACTGATCGAGGTAATCTCTAAAGTATCTATTCATTAAATCCATGAAAATAAAAGGGGAATTAGGATAACCAAAATGAATCACTATATATTCATAGTGTGCATACCTCATATGAAATGACATATTGGGTATATTCTCTTTTGTGACCCTCAATTGATGACATATAGAATGAAGGTTAATCTGGGAAAAGTATTGAGCTTTGGACACTTGATAAAAAAAGTCAGTAATGCAGGGAATATGATACTTGTTCATGATTTCGATCATGTTAAACTACCAATAATAAATGAAGAGTAACATAGATCCAACATTATTTTTCACAAAAAAGAAGAGGTTCACCCCAAGGTGACACAATTGGGCAAATGAATCCCTTATCAAGGTTCTCTTGGAGTTGATTATTTAACTCCTACAATTCAATTTGGGACATTATAGAGGGAGTCTTCAGAATTCTTGTGTAACTAGATATGAGTTATATTGAGAAATCAACATCACATTTTGTTTGATGGATCAAATAATCTTTCAGAAATTCATCCAAAAATTCCTGAACAATAAGCATATCATCGATTTTTATTTTCTACCCAACCATTTGAGATAAAAATCCCTTATGAATGGGAATTAAGACCCATACATTGGATGTAATCTCCACATGAAGTTCATAATTATTATCACATTTATTAGAGGTCATTAGGGTGTCTGAAATATAAATGATAGATTTCTGTAATTGAAAATTAATGTGGTATTTATACATATAAATCTAATAAATGCTTAATATGATATCAAATTCATCCAAAGTAAGAATGATAAGATTTTCAGGAATCACATTCCCATAAACATCAACCGAAGAGGAATCATAGACATGGGATGTAATCATCGTACCGTTAGGGGTTTTCACTGCTAATTACACATATAATCATTTTTGTTGAATCTTAAAACCCATTTATAATTCTTTAGATATGAAAGACAAGGTAGATCCAGAATGAAATAAGACATTAATAGTTCTAGAGTAAATGGTAAGTATAATATTCACCACGTCTTTATCAATCTTATCATCATAAATAACAATTTCCTGAGATTTCTCGTTATCCCTCAGCGTAAGAGGTTATTGAAGTCAATCACCATCACCATACCTTAGGTTTGGCAAGTGGTTTTCATAATTCCTATTCTCTTTACACTTGTAGCACTGAATCATGGGAGATGAATTATGCATTGCTTTTTCTCCATTCAAACCACTAGTTATCTTATTTCCATCACTTTAGAAATCAAATTCTAAATGGTCTTCCCATTCACACATAAAAAATATATTAGAACCATTAAAGAAATTCCTCTAAGCTTCTTCCCCCACTTAAAGCATAAAGGAAATATCATCTTGTTCTCTTCATGATTTTTAAATTTTCCATCTTCCTTTTATTGTCAAAACCATGGGATTGATACATGACTCCAACACCCATTTCAACCTTGATTTCAAATAGAACAATATCTTCATAGATAATAAAATATCTTATGGATAATAACCTTATGTGAATTGGATTTAAGGCACTAAAGAACCAATTAAGTTTTCTTTTGGGTTGGATTATAATTCTTAAAGTGTACCTCACAAGTCTCATGATATATTCCTCATAGGTACCAACAGATCCATCATCCATTTTATTTAACTCAAGGGACTCTTAATACATATTTACATGAAGAATATGAGGAATTTACTTATTGAAAAATAATTTCTTAAAATCAACCCAATCTATGGATTCAATGTCATCTTTCTTACTTGTATTCTTGATTAGATTCCACCACGGTCAGCTTTCCCTTCTAACTGATAAAAATCCAAAACTAATTTATCGTGCTTCAAACACTAGAGAATATAGAATATATTTTCAGTAGAAATGATCGATTTTTATGAAACATGTGGATCAAAATACCCATTGAAAGAATGTGGATGATGCCTCATGAAGGACTCAACAAAATCTTGTTCCCTTCTTTTCTCATTTGTAATTCCACCGTGATTCATAACTTGAGAAAGTAGTGTGAGCATTGCAATGATATTTTGCATTCCGACTCCCATATAATTCAGTTTTTGTGGATGAAAATAATTTCATTTTCCATTACAATCACCATTAATATGGTTACTTTGGGTTCCAACCACTTACTAAAACCAAAAGCATAGAGTAATAAATAGTTATCATAATGAGGAACTATATAATCAAGAAAAGTCACTTATAAGATGTATAAATTATGAAACTATACTCAATCTTTGAAACCTTAGGTTTATACTAGGTTTTTTATAACCAAATTCTATTTAATCCATTCATGTTGTCTCTTGAAGAGTTTAGGAATTTCTAACGCATATCTACCAAGAGTGTCAACCAAGGTGTGCATCAAGGCCAATTGTCATATACTGAGTTATACTCAGTCAGGACCAATACACCTTCTCGGAGTTGTTACCCCAAGGTACATATTTTCCAGATTCATATCCACTTATATTATCTAGAATGGGATGTATTTCTAGGAAATCACTCACTCCATCCTTTACAAAAAATAAAGGAAATTTTCCTATATTTTTCATTATCGTTAGACTTATCTATATACATATCCCAAGGGTTCATAGTAAGGTTTTCTCATCCTAGATTCCAAATTGTAACTAAATTTTTTCTCTGATACAAACTGTAGTAACCCATGCTTTTCATACATTAAAATTACAATTTTTTTTCAAAATACTTACAAAATTATAAAAAAATGTCTGACGACCGTACTAGTCTAGTGGCTTTGGAAACATGGAAACATAAACACTGGTATATAAGTGACTGACATTATCCCCACTAGGTTCTTCTTGACTATAACCCTTATTATAAACATAAAAAAATAATACATATCAATATAAACTAGAGAAGGAAACCTAAAAAGGGTTGAGCTTAGATGCTTAGTAAGGGTAAACAAGGGAGACATGTAAGCATTAAATGAGCATAGGGGCATGAGAAAATGATCATAACAATAGAATATCATACCCTGTATATCATAATATCATGAACGTGAAACCTAGAATAAATCATGGAAGTTTATAAGACATGAATCCTAAAGAAATAAATAACATAATCTATGAATGAATAACATCTGAATAATACATGGAATTGTGAAAGACACAAAAGCATAGAAAATTATTTTCTTAGTAGTAAAGGAATCATTGCCAAGGAAATATTGGAATTATGGGCCCACTTACTTACAATCATTGTTGTGATGGTTCTCTCCCATAGCCATCTTAGATGTATGAGTTAACTCAACATACCATCTTAGTAGTCATGGTTCACTCCAATGGACATCTTAGTAGACAAGGTTCACTCCTAATACCATCTTATTATATATCTTAAGATATAAATAATTACCCAATGTATTGGAGGGAGATATAGGTCCCACCCATCTCATAATTAAATCATACATACATGTTCCAAAAAACACATATGAAATAATATCATAACCAATGAAATGAAATTGGTACTGTAAAAAATTAATTACATTATATCTTTTGGAAAAATATACTGGTTTCATAATCATTTAATTAAAATAATAACCCATGAAAAGAAGCAGATTTCAAAATCATATAACCCATGAAAGAGAAACATGTTTCCTAAACATAATTCCATAAAAAAATAAACCATTTAGAGAAAGAAAATGAATGAAAACATTGTATAATTTACCCATAAAGGAATGAGTGACATCAAAAGATGTCATCTTTTATGGGAAATAATTATTAAAGATCTCTTAAAAACATTTCCGGAGGAAAATATACTTTATGCACTGAAAAACAGTTTTTAAAACATAAGACAATTTTGAAAAGATTTTTCTTGGAAAATATATTCGAAATATTATAAAGGAATATTTTCAAACCATAAGAAAATTTTAAAATAATTTTTCCTTGAAAATTATCTTCAATGTTAATTTGAAAACATTTTTGAAAACATGGTATTTGAAAAAATAACAGTTGTTTCCGACCAAAGAGATAAATATGATCATATTTTTCATAAAAACATTTTTTTAATTATATTAAGTAACAAAGAGTAATAAATGGTACTAATACATGGGTATATATTGAATAAACATATTATAATAAAACTCATGAATTTTCTTGGTAGATGGATCATAAGATTTCATCAATAGAAATTATCATAAACAGTCATAATAAACGATGAGATTGTTTCAATAAACTCATACCAAATTTTGACTAGGGATCGTACTCTCCATGAAAGAAAGTTAAATTATATTAAGCCTAAAATATAATTAAAAGAATTATATTCATTACATAACATGTAAAATACACATCAATATAATAATCTAGGTGCATAATAAAACATGTGTCTCAAAGAAGGTAAATTCAGACAAAACTATCTTACCAATTTGGTAACTTTTGAAAAATAAAACCCATGAAAGAAATATCATATAATGTATATGTAAATAACCACAATTATAATAAAAATAATCATATAATAAATTCTTGGGTAGTATAAACACCACAAAAAAGAGTGGTGAATAAGACATGTATCACTTAGATATAAAAAGTGAGATAAAATTACCTTACCTTGTGTGTTGAATCGTCGTACTCATTAAAAACTCATTTATAATAAATATAAGTTTATTAAACATATAAAAAATAACTATATTATTTTATCCAATACCATATATGGGTTTATTATTACTTTATATTACACACATATTAAAAATTCTATGTTAAGGTTTCACTTCGGGTAATATCTGCTTTGTTCCTCGTACATGTTTATTAATATTGATTATCTTATTTAGATAATTATTTAAATTCTTATATAATTTTAAAAAATATATAATATCATATATATTCCTTATATATATATATTTATAATAATCAATAAATATATATAATGATGAAATGGAATACATCGTTCATGTAGATGGTAGGCCTTATCTACGCATGCACACTGTTTCAATTTTTTTGTTATATTGAGGTAAAGTAAGTAAATGAAATATATAATTCCATTAAAGTAGAATTATTAAGTTATATATATAATATATAATCACTAAAACCATACTTAACACATTCTATATAAATTTTAAACGAATCACATCACTTTGAGGAGGTAGTAGTCCACACATCCACAAATGATGTTATCATTTTTACACAAGATGAAATGAATAAAGGTATCTGTTATAAAATTATTAAAAAAGCATAAAGACATAATAAGTATAATATTTATCATATATAAGTAGTGTTTCCATCCTAATTCCCAACCATGAAATTTATAAAATGAAAATGAACAATAATCATTTAATGTGGCGGTAGTTTTCCGTACATGTAAAAAGTATGTTCATTACCTATTAGATGGAAGTGTGTGAATTTTAAGTTGAAGACTTAGCATAAAAAATTAGCAGTGTATTTATGATATTGGGTTTGTTTTATAATCATGGAATAATGGTAGTTGAGGATTTGGATAATGGAAATAAAACTAAAGAGATTGAGAAAAGATGTTACCATTTCTTTGGGTAACTCCTTTTGGTTTGAACCGAAGGGATTCCATGGACAGATTTCTACCCAAGGGGAGGCTTCTAGGATGAAGGGATATATTTTTATGATCAATTTGGTCTGAGATTGGTCAATCCAAATTGTCTTGAGAAGTGTGAGGTAGTGGGAGGATAGGAGACATTTTTATAGTATAGGAGGAGTGACACTCTTGTAGATTTTGGAAAAGGGAATTCCACCCACTTTTTTCACATTTAAAGTCAATAATGGAAAAAATTATATAAAGGAGAGTATATGGTATAAATATGTAATCCAATGGATTTTTTACAAGTTTCTAGGTCATTTTGGGTATTAAGTTTGTGGTTTAGTTCTTTGTTAAGCTATTTTTTCTCTTAATGACTACAATTAATTTTAATCACTTTGACTAATAGTTTTTGATGAAAACTATGTTCACCATATTAAAAATTAGAAATTATTCATATTCAAAATATGGAATTAATTTTTCCTAATTCTAATCATATAAGTGGTAGAAATCCATTTAAAATTTACCCGTAGACGAGACTACACTCCGGGTTTTTAAAGTTAAAATGATCAGAAGTTTGCTAATTTTTATATCAAATTTCTGTGTAAAATTGGTTCAAATTACCTAAATTGGATTAATTTATGTATATTTGATCTAATTATACTTTAAAACCAAATTAAAATATAATTTAACTATATAAATAAATTATATTAAAAAGAAGTTTTGAATTAAAATTCCATATTTTTCACTATTTATCCAAAAATGAAGTTTCTCATAAAAATCCCAAAAAGTCACCCTAAGATAATTTTTAAATTAAAAATTATAAAATGAATTTTGTTTTATTATTTTCATAGAAGGGCCTAAAAACAAGTTTATTTGAGGAAAGATTATTTTTAAACCTATATAAACATTACCAAAAATTATATTTTTTCATTAAAATTAAATTCCATTTATATAAAACCATTGTAAATAAGATTTTAAAATTTGTTATTAATATTTATATTACTATGTTTAATGACTAAGTCATGTCTATCTCTTTTAAATAATTATATCAATAAAATGATGTTTTTTAGAAACTCAGTTTTTCATGTAACACACACCAAGTCGGTGTTATGTGCAGAGTAAGCCCAGTCAGTGGTGTGTGTAAAGAAAATTTTGAATTAGAGCATTTAAAAGAATAAATGAAAATTAATTATTTCAAGAGAAAAAAGATCAATAAAAACTTGTGGTGTTTCAGTGAGAAATATTCTTAGTTGGATACCACCCACATGTGTATACCCAACATATACATTTAAGCAATCATGTTATATAATAATGAAAATAACTCCTGAAATTTAAATAAAACAAACAAACTTCCCTAGTTCTCAATAGCTTCCATGAAGTTTTCACCTACTTCTGCTAATGCCATAATCCCTGAAGAGGATAAAATCCTTGGCCCATGGCCCAAGGTATCCCTTTATCTCTAATATTCCTAGGTGAACCATCAGGTTCCAACTCCAAACAAGTAACCCATCACATTGTTACAAAAAAAACCTTTAGTCCCTAATCAATTCACCGACACCCCAAAGGAATACCCAATAAATAGAAAAATGGTCCCTCATACCCCTATTTTAAAACACCCATTGGCTCGAAGACTGATCTTTGGAGGAACAATGATATCTATCCTCAAAGTAAAAGTCACCATCGACTTGTAACATGAATTCAGGTGGAATGACGATCTGCATGCCCCAATATTTTCTGGGACCAATGACCTCAATATGACGAGCCTCGACCCACAACCCATAGCCCCAATTCTATCATCCTAAGGCACCCCACTTTGAATTTATATGGTAAACACCCCCAAAATTCTTTCTAAGTCGCACTATCGGGGGCCTCTTCCCACGGGAGTGGTTAAAACCATATCATTAATAAGTCAACATGTGTGAACAAAACTCCAATAGTCACTTTTTCGATCATTGGTGAGAAAAAATCTCTAAAATCTCACCTAAGACACATCTACTCTAGCACCTCGTGACCCAGAAACCATGTCACTCAAGTTCTATGGCGATGCCATCCAATGACACAGGCTATGTCCACAACCTGATGACCTTGATACCTCAATCGATGTCCATGACACCAACCTGGTGATCACATCAGCCATGTAACGCATGTCTATCCCATCCTAACGATCACAATACCTCCATTCCCAATGGACATATCCATTTCAATCCTTGGGACAAGACCATCATGATCTCATGGATCTCAATAGTATAACAAAAGAAATATATATATATATATATATATATCAGTTTTGTTTAAAAAAACAATTTAATAAAAGAGACACACCCTAGCCTTACTACCCAAGTGGTCGATGACCTCTAACCAAGTCTCGCACGAGTGAATAAGGTTTGGGAATTCCCATTAGAAACCCATAAGTTCATACAATCAATTTAACATCATGCATTCAAATTAAAAAGGGTATCGATCAACTACCAATGGAGTGCTAAAATACATGCCCCCAAACATCTAGGAAAACACAAAAAGAGTCCTGAACCACCTACCTTGGAGTCATAGAAGTAGAAACACCTGGTATTAGCCTCTATATAGAAGTGGTTTGGAAGAAATTTACGATTCCATCAAACGCCCTAAAAATAGGGAAAAACAAATCAAATAGATTTAGATCTCTTTGAGGTGAGAGAAAAAGAGAAGAGAGGCATGGGTGAGGATATCCTTATAAATACAATTCCAAATCACCGAAAGGAAGATAAAACAGAGTCTGAACAATGGAGGGGGAGTAATCCCTAGTTGGGGAAGAGGAGGGTGATTTCTTCTCTACGGTGCACACCCCTCAAAGGAAGGGAGGGAAAAAGAAGGATAAATGGAAAAAAATTAAAGGTTAAAACTATAAATTCCCCTATTTAAAGGGAAACATGGTTAGATCCTACAGTTTTTTAAACTGTGTGCAAATCGGGTGTGATATTATTCATAGGTACTTCCAAAGTGGCACTACCCATGCAGCTTGTGAACGATTTTCCTTGACCGTGTGAAAACCATGTGGTAGGCCTTTGGTAAAAATAGTAGTGCTCTCACACAACTATTCGCTTGGCCCTATACAATTTCTCAAATTGTACAAAAGGAAATAATAGGGTGGCACAATTTTCACTGAGAGGTTGTATGGTTTACCAAAACTATGCACCTTGACCTGCAACTTCCAAAATAGGGTGCTAGGGCCTCTAATTATACTAAAACCCTTATAAAACCTGAGGTACTTTATAAGACTCTAAATATATAAAAAGATTTTGGGTTGAAATAAAACTCATAATTCGATTGTGATTGTCAAAAAATAATTCAGTATACCCACTAATTCAAAATTAAAAATAGGAGATGTCTTCAACCCAATTCAAAAACCATGGATGTTACAATCTCCCCACCATAACATAGCTTATCCCGAAGCTATAAAAAAATATAGAGGTTACCGAACATACCCATCATGATAAAATAAACCCGAACTACCCCAGTCATATAGGGTATATGCCAACTACCTCAAGGGGGATCCCCATATTTGGAGTGACCTACCTTAGTTGCAACCTGACCCAAAATAAAAATAAAAATATGCTCTAGAGACCACTTCTTAGACTCAAAGCCCTCTTGTGATGCATCATCACTCCAACACCTCATTAGGTGATTCTATGTCATATTGAAAAACCTATTTGAATCCCTAACCACATTGGTGCTTTTCTCATTCCCATATCACACATGCCACCAATGAGGTCCCACAACTCAACATATACTCAAATAATTCTTGGTGTCTAGTACATCAATCAAGTACCACACCACAATGGAGCGTGTATTCCCATATACATCACATAACCTGCATCTTCTCGATGCCCTGAAGACAACAACCTCCATAATCCAATATCTAATGATTCTCAAATATAGAACCTGATACCACACACCTCACACACACAAACACACACACACATATACATACACCCACACACCCACACAAATATATATATATATATATATAATGCACTAGATCTGGTTCCAACCTACTAACTAGAATCTGGTTAGTCCATATACATAGCTCATGCACCTCATGCATCCAAAATAGACATGCCTCAAAAGGCCATGCCAAACAACAATAAATGAACAACTACATCCACAACATACCTCTGACTACACTAGTGCAAAAACACTTTTTAGCGTCAGTTTTTTTAATTTTTAACGTCGGTTATAAACCGACGTCTTTATAGGCGACGTTAAAAATACAGTTTTCGCGTCGGTTCATAGAAACCGACGCGAAAAATAATTCTCTTATGAGCTTCGGCGTCGGTTTTTTATAAAACCGACGCTGAAGATACATTTAGACATTATTTTCCGCGTCGGTTCATTAAAAAACTGACGCGGAAAATAGAGTTGACTAGGTTTTCGGCGTCGGTTTTATATAAAACCGACGCCGAAATATCGGTTTTCCGCGTCGGTTTTTCTAAAAACCGACGCCGATACTAATTTACACAGTATTTTCGGCATCGGTTTTTTAAAAAACCGACGCCATAGCAAACTTTCGGCGTCGGTTTTTAAAAAAACCGACGTCGTAAATAATTTTTTTTTAAATAAAATACATATATTTTCTCCTCCAAAAAAATCGGAACCCTGAAAAAAAAAACGAAGTATACAAAAACAATTAAACAGCTTTAACAGAAGTACTTGAGAAAACTCAAAGTAAATCAGAATTAAAATACACGTACCTACATGGTGCATTTTCTTAATCTAACCATACTCAGTATCAATCATTGTAAGTTTCCTCCCATAGATAGCACCAATCCTGTCAAAACAGTAATGAAACTAAGGAGATGTGCATGAAAAAATCAATCCAAGATATTAGTGCAATGAATAAACATTAAATGAAAATGTGTAATTTATTTGAATCATTCATTTTTTCACAAAGTAAATTACCAAAATGAAATGTTACGACTCCTGATCAAAATTCCAGGAACACTCATCCGATGCAACCTCTTCCTCACCTCCCCCACTGAAGATGTTGGGGGTGTCTTTTCACCATATGATCCCCACCAACCCAACCTCAGGTTTTTATATTTGCTCTGTATAGACGTGCATTACCCATTCACTATTGTTATTTGTTTAAGTTATGGAATAATAGAGAAATAAGTTTGAGTGCAAAAAATAGGTTAGAAAATTGAAATCAAATGCAGATTGAAGAGACATAAAGAAACATACCTTAAAAATTGACGCCTTCTATTTTATCTTTGTGCAAACCCACTAAGCACTGTTTCAGGTATTATGTGATATGCTTCTCGGCAATCATTTTCCGATATTTATTTGCATAAAAAATAAAAAGGCCTAGAAGATATTGATGTGCATGCAAGGGAGACAATTTTTAGTGTTTGTGAATGTTATTTCTCTATACGAATCTCTATGTTCATGATCCAAGTACCACCCTCCAGATCTGTCACTGTACAGACAAATGATTTTAAGAAATAACAATGAAAAGAAATATAATAACTAATTCTGAATTAAAATACACGTACCTGAAATATACGACATGCTTATTGTTGGTTATTGTTGAAGGATTCATTTGATTATTAGTAGATTCAATAAAACAGTTTTTGCAGAGGCACTTGAGAAAACTCAGTAAAGCAGAATTAAAATACACGTACCTGAAATATATGACATGCTCATTGTTTTTTATTGTTGAAGCATTCATTTGATTATTAGTAGGTTCAAACACCTAATATATCATAAGAGTTAGTTTTTTAAACCCATATATATTATTATTTATAAATATTAGTATATACATACCTCAAATCTTAATCAGACTTAACAAATAGGCCGCAAAAGTAGATTGAATATGGATCATATCAGATTGAGAATATGACTGTGAATCATTGAATACCTACAATAATATTGAATGATATGAAATTAATAAATAGAAGAAAGTGGATGAAAATATATAAAAAAATTAATACAACTAACCTTATGAAAATCAGTAGTTTCCCCAATTGTGATTATCTCGTACATAAATCGTAGAATATAATAACCACATTCAACATGTCCATTTTGACGATGACACTACAGTTATAAAACATTTAACTAATAATGAAACCCAATATATAACAAAAATATAAAAACTAATTACCTGAACTTCCACATATTTGATTTTTGTTGGTTTCTTTTCCTTTGTAAAATGTTTCCATGAACTGCATTTTTTTATATAAGAACTAATAAAACTTGTGTAAACAATTAAAATTAAACATAACAAACTTCTAAAAATAAAAAAACAACTTACCTGTTTAATAGTTTGGAAAACAGTTTACGCACTTTTTTTAATAAAGAGCAAAACCAATATAAGGTGCATTCATTTGGGCAAAATACACCTAACATCCAATGCCCCCTATAATACAAAAAGTTCACAATTAATGACATTATAATGATCATGAGTTCAAAATTATGTTGATATTCTTACTTATCAAGAAATGGCAAAAACCAGCACTGAATCTCTGTTTGTGATAATCTCTCGGATATATATTGAACTCTTTCATCATTTTTCACATGTTTGACTTCCAAGGAAATGTACTCTGGATCTATAAAGCTGTAAATGCTTGTAGTTTCATTTTGTAAAAGAATCCTGTAAAGATACCTAATTTAAAAAGAAAATATAGTTAGTCAATGACATAATAATATTTTATTAAAGAAATAGCAATTCAAACGTCAATTTACTTACATGGAAAACAAATGCACCACATTCAGCCCGATCTCTTCAAAATTAACTAAATTCATGATATCTTCTTTCAATATTCTCAATTTATAATTTCTTCCACATATATCGGACGTCATCCGAAACTCATAGATAAAATTCAAGGAAGAAGAGCACTGAGATAATCTTTTCAACCCAGAAGAAATATCAGAAGTATCTACAGCCGACTGTTTCTGAACATTTTGCTACATTTGTACAGTTTCTTTTGCTTTCAGATATTCCTATATAAGTTAAATGTCAGAAAACATTATAAGTAATTTGGAATCATTTCTAATTAATATTTTAAAAAACTCAAACCTCATGTGAAATATAACGAAGAAGTGCAGTTGGCCAAAGTAAAAAATGGCCCATACATTCCCCAACACTGGTGATCTCCGCAGTAGGAAATGGTAGTAGAGCAGTAGGATCTATAATAACAAGTACTGATACTCTAACCTGACCCATCTTCATAGGATGATGATGTACCGAGTCCCCCAAAAAATACACTTGTCCTAACGCAACAATATGTACATGAGGATCTCCCGCAAACAACTCACAATATAAGGTTCGATCCGATGGAGGAGGTGGAGGCTCAAAGTTAGCAGGTGGGGCAGGGTAGTCAGGGTGAGCAGGCTGAGAAGTCAGAAAAATGAAAAGGGTATATTAGTGTTTAAAATTTATAACATAGAAAAATTGATTAAAAATAAAATAAAATAATATACCTCAAATGGTTGCGCAGACGGGGCAGGGTAAGCAGATGGGGCAGGGTAGTCCGGGTGAGTTGGCTGAGAATGTTGAAAAATGAAAAAGTTATATCAGTGTTTATAATTTATAAAATAGAAAAATTGATGACATTAAATAATATACCTCGGAAGGCTGCCCAGACGGTGTTGGGTAAGCATATGAGGCAGGATAGTCTGAGTGAGTAGGCTGAGAATGTTGAAAAATGAAAAAGTTATATCAGTGTTTATAATTTATAGAAAAGAAAAATTGTTAACAGTAAATAATATACCTCGGAAGGATGAGCAGACTGTGACTGTCTTGCCAAGTGTTCTAATAAAGCCTTCTATACTGCTGCTTGAATTTGATCACCCATAGACCGTTTCATATCCTGCAGCTCTTCTTTTAAGGATTCGATTTCCGGGTCTCTTGGTTGCTTACTCTTACCAAAAACCTTCCGAATACTAACACCCGCCTGATATCCTCTAACACGGCCGGGGTGTTCAGCCTTTCCCAAAGCAGTGGCTAGGATATCCATCCTACCCTCGGGGATAAAAGATCCCTGTGTCTCTTTCTCCTGAAGTTCATCCTGAAATGAAAAATAAAAAATTTATATTAGTGTTTATAAATTATAAAAAAGGAAAATTGTTAACAAAGAATTAATATTTACTTACAATTCTATCAGCCACTTGATGAGCTTCGTCTGTAAGATATTGTTCATTTTTTCTTCTTCTTGCTTGTTTCAATTTCTCATGGCGAGTGGGAGGAGATGGAGGACCATATTGGACCTCTTCTGAACCACTACTTGATCGAGCTCCTAATGCTTCAAATTTTTCATCAATAATTTTCTGCTCCCAATACGAGTATCCTCCACATGATAAAGTATGAGGGTATACGTTTTTCAACTGGATCTCCTGATGAGATCTTCTATAGGCCTGTTACATAAAAATAAACACATAAGTAATAAGGAAAATATAGTATAAATTTTAAAATATAAAACAATTACAATACCTGAAATTTCTCTTCCTAACGACTGTCAACAAATCGCTTCCATGTTTCTTCATCTATATATGGATACTTAAGACATGGGCTTTCAAACCTTCTCTTTCCAAAAACACAATCTTTCGTCAGTTTGATTTTAAAATCTCTCCATCGAACCGCCGCTAAAGAGAGATGTCTTTTCCTAATTTCTTTGGTTTCATCAAAATTGAACATCATCAGATCACTAGTCTGCTAAGCCCCTGGAAGCTCTATGGAAAGCACCAGGACTGAAGTTCGACTAGTTGAAGCCTAACCTGCTAGCGGTGCTGCACCAGAAACCAACTATTGACCCCAATACTAGGTCCAACTATCTCTTGCATAACCTTTGTGTGTATTTTTTCCTCAGATACCCTCACCTGGTACTGATACCAATCTGATCTTAGAGCTCCAAGTCTACACTGGTCCCTGAATTCCGGTTGTTTGAGAAGGCTTCCTGCAGAACCCCTTAAGATTCATAACCTGACCACTTGCCTGAAACTCATTTGGAGCCCCCTCACACTTCTGTATATGTATTTTCTGACCAAACTAGAATAAAACAACATAAGATCCACTACGAGGTTGTCATATTGAGTCCTTGGCCTGACTTATCTTTGAGAACTCATCTCAGGCTCAGTTATTGGCATCTTTATCATCATTAATTATATAAACTAAAGCTGCTAAAAATCTCAAATAGGACCTATTCATAAGGAATCCCTTATATTTGAGCACTTGTTTCACCACCTATTAGAATAAGGCTGACCGAAATATGTTTACATGGACTATAATGGTATGGAATAAACCATCCTCAAAGCGCCTCACCCTCAAGGTGTCGTCATTCACTATGCAAGTTGAAAAGAAAGACAATTCGGTGAATGTCACTATATATTCCATGATACACATGTCACCATCCTAAAGGAACACTACAAAAAAATCATTATTTAGTAGTGGTTTTGTAAACCACTGCTAAAAAAAATTAAACAATTTCCCGACGATTCTTTAAGAACTATATCTAGATAATACATTATTATTAAATAAGACACTTATCCCCCACATCCCATCCTTCTCCCTTGACTCGTATCCTTATCCCACAATATACCCCCTACCATTTTCCCTATCACCACTTTTGTTCCCCCATCATCGTTGCTCAGGTATCTCCTGAGCACTTTGAGCCTGAGCCCACCCCCCCCTCCCCGAGCCCTCGCTAGCGCTGCAGTCGCAACCCTTTTCCCCCCACCCTTTTCCTTACTCAATCCATTTCACTTAATCTATCCCTCTACCTCTGACAATTCATTTAATTCACTTGAGGCCATACTGGAAATGCGATCAACCTTGAGCCCCCTGATCTATTTCCCTACTGGTAAGCATGATACTCTCCTTAACATGGACTATATCATTGAGGCTCCTTATCATCCTTCTTTAGCCATCCTTATACGAGTCCCCAAAAAAACTAAAATTCACCTAGTAAGCCTTACCATTTCAAATATTTATTCTAAAAATATACTTATAGGTCCACCATTGAAAGGTCTCCACTATTTTTTCATTTCACCTTTTCCATTTTTCTATTGAACCGTTTCAACTTCAACCATAGCTTTGATGATGCCGAAATTTTATCTCTGTATTTTATATTGGAAAAATTTGGATACAAAATATAATATACCATGTTATAGTGTAAAATTAATCATTGTTTTTCATAGGTAATTTTTAATCTCAAAAAATTAAATTACAAAATGTGGCACCAATCAACTTGTTTTTTACGACCACAATAATGTTGTTTGTTGTTGCAAAATAAGGTATTTTTCCTAAAAATATAAATTCCATTTAGTTTACATCATAAAATAATTTATAAAATATTTAAAAATATATAAATCCTTTAAAAAATTATTTTGGTTTGTTTTTATACCTTTATAACACACACAACACTATAAAATAACTATTGTGATTTTTGGTAACACAAGCATTTTGAAGACACCTTTTCTCAATTAACATGATCTTTTAGACATTTACTTTTATTTTTAAACATAAAAGATGATTTGAAATAATTAAATTACACCATATAGGAAATATTTTCAAACATTAGAACTGTAATTATCACCCATGAATTATCATAGTAATTTACTCATTCATAATTATCCTCTAAGAATTATCATAGGTTCTCCCTTTCTCTCAGCATAGGTAATCATTCTAATAGATTCATCACTATCGTCAATAGTGATATTCTTCCTCCCTCCATTACTAATATTTTTCCATTATTTTAATATTCCTACCAATACTTATAAAATAATATCTTGTATTGACAACTAATTGTATTTACAATAATGGTAAAGGAAAGAAGAAACCCAAGGGAACTTCAATGTCCTTATATATCAAGGAAGCCTCAGTATCCTATTTTGTATTTTTAATCAAGACCATTATTATAATACCATATCTTATATCACTAATATCATTTAAATATTCCAATATCTATATATTTTTAATTAAAAAATCTTACAATTTTTATTCCTTTTTTAGTTGTTATTTGAATGTGTGGGACCGATCCACTGAATAAATACGAGCCAAGTGCTAGTGGGCCTGCAATATTCATTAGATAAGAGTTTCCATTAGTGTCACCTTAAAGGTGGGATAACTTGGGGTTTTAGGTAGGTAGACCACCCTATTATGGGGTACTGGGTTCCAAAGGGCTTTAAAACAAATTTGAAAAGCACTATAGATAAGTTTTCCTATGATGAAAAATGTGTATTATATAATTTTTTTCCTTTTCATCATGGGTAATATATTTGTGTGGAATTTATAAACTTGGGAACAATATAAATTTAGAATATGGTGCGGTTATAGAAATTTGGAAACTAAAATTAATTTCCCATTTCATTTATTTATTAACTCATCTTTAGACTACATTTTTTGATAATGGGTTTGTCCCCAAAAAGTTTCTCTAAAATACAGTGAAACTATTTTCTATCTCCACAGGTACTTGTATTATTATATAATAATATAAATAATTGTATTCATATTATATTACTATTTATAATTTATTATTATATTGTTTACTCTTATTCTATGATAATTTATTATTGGTAATCACCATAATTTGTAAATAAATATATATCAGAGATTGAGTTTGGAAGATCGAAGTAAGTATTATTGAGTTGAATGATGGATATGGAAGAAGGAAAGATAAAGATGGATCATTTTTATAAAACTGGAATTATATTATAGATAATATTGATAAAATATTTTGTTTATCATAAAAATATGCTCTTGTCACTTTTGAGTGTTAAAGTAACTATAATAAACAAGACTAATTCAAAGTTAATGGATCAGTTGGTTTGGGGAGTTCTGTATCTTTGGATTGTAGATAATTCAACAGTCAATATTATATAAGAGATTAAAATGGTTGGGTTGATTAAATCACTCATTAATATGCATTAGAATCCATTTATATAAAATAATGTGCACCCAATGCGATGATTATTTAGTCTAAAGATGATTTGTAACGTCCCGAATTAACGTCCTGACTTAGATGACACCAAAACAGGTCCTCAAGCTAGTTCACCACATGAACATAGGCTCTCCTCCTCATAAAACATATGATAAAAATTAATAGTGAGGGTCTAATGTAGAACTATTAGGATACCATAACCCCTTATCATTGTTCAAAACAACAATGTAAAAAACCAATCATAAAGCACATCATAGTACGTAGAAGGAACACATCAATAGATCATGCTATAAAATAAAATGAAATGTAGTAAAGGTTTGAACAACCATATAATCCATAAAACTAAACACCAACTGGGCCTATCACCCAAACAAGGAGAATAAAAAAGATCCAGGAAAAAATTATCTATTACATAAAAAAACCAAACCTCATCCAATCTAATGACACCATCTTACCTTTCAAGTCTGATCATGAAAAAATAAATGCGACCCTTATCCCTGAACTTGGGCCTATAATAAATATATGAAAATTGCTCAGGTACCAATTTTTATTGTTTGACTATGTATATATATCATATCTACCTCATGGTTCAACATTTCTATTTATTTAATGTATTACCACTTAAATGGATGATCATTATTATTTAATCATCACATTCCAAGTGGTTGTTAAAATTCCCGGTACCTTTTCTAATGGAAATTAACAATTTAAAGGGATGTTCGACCCAAGTTTTGTCTTTAAAATGCCTACCTTTTTTTCAGAGGAATGTTTTAGGAATTTATGGTAGTTAGAATTTAATATTTTTCAATTTTTTTGGTACAATTAGTCTCATGGTGGCCTGAAAAGTTTTAAAAAGGTGGAATTTTGGTCTTGAAAAATTGGTGCTTAACAGCAGTAGACTTTCTTTAAAGAGGGGTCTCTTTTCTTCAAAAGTGATTTTATAGAAAAAGTCAGATTTCTAATTTTTTAAATGTGTGGTTTGATAAATGATTTTCAAAGAACATTTGAAATGTAGTTTTAAAATGGTTTGAAAATGAATTGGATTCTAGATCTATTTATGAAGGCCTGATTGAGAATTTAAGAAATATGATTTTATAAATGTGTGAGACCCTCTTGAGACACATGTGACTGTAGTTACTTTTAAGGATTCTTATGATCCCATACAGGGATTATTTTTATGTATATTTGTGTGTTTCTTAATGATTTTATGATTTTTATCTTTCTTCTATTTCACATAACACTATCCATGATTGATTTCAATTTTTTTACTTTGATTTTTTACCACTTATATGACTCTTATTATAATAACCTGGTTTTTTTAAATTCCATTTATCTCTCTTCCTATTTAGTAATAATTTTGAGTTTAATTTTTTTAATAATGTGTATACACATTGTGATATATGTGGATAAAAGATGTATCACATTACTGAAGAACACAGCTCAGTATAATAAGGGTTTGTATGAGTTTTTAGATTTTAAAATTTCTAATCGATCCGTTGAATGGAGAATAATATTTTCAGATTATAAATATAAATTTAAAAGTTAGATGAAGAGAGATGATGTTTTTAAAAAACTTGATATTGAAGTGATTTCCTGCTTAATATTTGTTTCAGTTTTGGCATGGAGAATCAAACATTACAGAAAGATTGAGAACTGATGCCAATTGACATAATGTGTTCACAACTTCATCAATAATAGAAAATGAAATGAATTTTGTTAAAAATGATGCATTCAACATTGCAAGACAAAAAAATAAAAATAAACATCAAAACATATCAGAACAACTAGTTGAGGGTACTAAAAATAGGATCTTGACAAGTAATGTTTTTGGGACTATAGGAAAAAGATATAAAGATTGTTACATATCATTAGATACTCCTCTTGATTTTGTGGAGGCTAATGTAAGATAGGACTTCACTGAGTAGACAAGTACGTTTTATGGTTTTGTTAATGATAGAAATTAAGAGCTGTATGATGGATGTTTGAAATATTTAGAAATATATTTTTTATTGAAGTTTTACTATATCCAATTACATTGTGGAATTAAAAATAAGGCAATGTCTATTATATTTCAATTGTTCCGTGATGAATTTCCTAAAGCTAAGACCGTCGAGACTTTTTATGATAAGGAAAAAGTTGTTAACAGTCTATATCTGAATTATAAAAAAATACATGCTTGTCCCAATGATTGTCTGCTTTATTGGGGATAATATTCAAGTAGACATGATTTAAAAAATGTTATTCTTGTAGATGGAAGAAAATTTGTGATTTTGTAAGCCTGAACCAACATACTTCTATAAATAATACTAAAAGGAACATGACTAAAAAGTTTTTCATTAATTTCCTTTAAATCCTCAATTTTAAAGATTATTCATGTCATCGAAAACTGACAATCAAATGAAGTGGAATTTTATAGATAAAAAAATGATGGGTTAATGTGACATAAAATAGATTCACAATCATGGAGGACATTTTATTAATTACATTCTGACTTCTCATCTGATCCTAGAAATGTGAGATTGGGATTGGTTATCAATGGACTAAACCCATTTGGGACTTTGAGCACTAGTTATAACATTTGGCCAGTTGTTTTGATCCCCTAGAATCTACCTCCATAGATGTGTATACAAAAAAAACATTTTATCATTTCTATGATTATTACAAGAAAAAAAGTTCCTGAAAATGATATTGATGTATACTTGTAGCCTCTAATAGAATAATTACAGTAGTTATAAAGAAAAAGTGTAGAGAAATATGATTCATATTCTATACCAATGTTTGAAATGAAATTTCATCTAATGTAAACCATTAGTGAGTTCCCTATAATTGGTAATTTACTTAGTTGGTATACTTTCACAGGTTTGGATTGTTCTATTTATAACATTAATTTTGAGCCTGAATGACTACCACACAAAATAAAATGGTGCTTCTTGGGTCATCAATTTTTTTTGATGCATCTCATCGAGTTTGGTTGAACAAATCAAAATTCAAGGGCTCTATTGATAATATTCCACCTCCAAAGATTTTAATAGGTTATAAAATTTTGGCAGAACTTGGAAATTTTGAAAAACAATTTCTGAAGGTGTTCCATTCAGATGATAGTGGGAAATCAGTTCGAAGTGCATTGTCAAGTGAAATCAAAATGAGAAAATGGAAGGAAAAAAGTATATTCATCAAACATCCATATTGGAAATTTTTTTTTGTGGAATAATTTTTTTTAAGGATGTTGAGAATAATTTTTGGGAAAATTTGGTCTTCACATTTCTTAATAAGAATAGAAAATCAAAAGAACATCTCAATGCTTAGAAGGACTTAAAAAAAATGAACATAAAGAGTGATCTCTGGCAAGATGAGAGTGGAAAGTATGAAACAACAATTTTTTCAACGAAAAATAAGGATATTGATACATTACTCATAATTTTAAAACATGAGAAGGTATCTCATTTGAATTCTAGTAACATTTCATGGTGTGCTAACTTAAAGAATCGTAGGTTACATGGAATAAAAAGTAATGATTCACATATTTTGTTACAGAAATTATTACAATTGGAATTGAGTAACTTATTATATAAAATTATTAATACATTTGTACTCCAATTTTTGAAATTCTTATGACAACTATATTAGAAAAATCTACAACCATTTGATATTGACAATATCTAGGAGAGATTTTTTATAACAACCCTTCTCTTTATTATATACTTAAAAATGATTTATTACGTAAAACCTTCATTTGATACAACATATAAGATAGAAAGGTATAGTGTATTTGGGGTTTAGAAACATTACATAACAACTTAAAACATATAATGCAACGTCTTATTGAAAACTAACTTTACATGGCCACTACATTCGCTCATACTTAGCATTGCATAGGATAACCTGAGGAAATTCATAAGAAAAGGGTGAGCTATAAATCCTAGTAAGGGAATAAACGTTGAAAAATAGGAGGAATATTATAAATATTAGAAAATAGGAATATGAATGGAGCACTAGATAAACAAGAACATAAAGGCATGATAAAGCATGATAACCCTAACATGGAAATGTGGTAACAACACTTAACATGGAATTAGCATGAGCCAAGGATCATTGCACATAGAGAATGAGTAAAACCACATTGCACTTGAAGCATGAGTAAACACTCATTGCACTTGAATTAGCATGAGTCAACACTCATTGCAAATGATGTATCATGATACTATACTTTACCCATTTCATTAAAGCGCTATTAGGTCGTACCCTTCATAATAATTTCATATAATGCATATATGTGCCTCATAGATCATAAAAAATGGATTCATTAACATCATAATTCATTACATGAATAATATATGTGGAATACAAAAATATAAGTCCCCAATCAACAATTACATTGTCATGACCCGACCCTACTGGTCTCGAGCCGCAACTACCCCAAGCCCACCTCCATAGGCTAGGTGCTGGTGACAAGCGCCGAAGGTGTAACGATCTCGAGGAGGCCTTCACCTAAGTACCTATACATCAAAATTAGACCACTCGATGCAGAAGTGTAGAGTAAAAAGAAAATCAAAGGACAAACAACTATAACCCAACCACAGTCATGCATCAACTTCTAAATAAAACATGTAATGTGCTGATAGGTACTGATAAGGAAACTGAACAAAAAAGTGGAAAAAAATGTGCCCAACCCGAATGGTTCCATAACCCAGCAACAGGTAAACAAAAGTAAACAACTAGAGAGTCCCACAACCGAAAACTCAACTGCGACTTCGGTACGCGGCCCAAGCTCCTGTGCCATCACTGGGTGTCACTAACATCGCTACTATGCATTGGTTCGGAGTGCATCAAAGGAACCTCCGACCAACGCCCTTTCATGTTGCCACATTTAATGAGATCTTGATTGAAGATCTGCATGCCCAAACAGATTACACCGTGGCAATCCTCACGGAAAAACACACAAGATAGACTATTTACTTTCTTGATACAGACTCCTGACAAAAGAAGTTGTTCAACACCACTTTATGCCCATACAGAGTCTCTTGGGGCCCACAACTCAGTCTTGAAAATGATCGGGTGAACTGTGCCATTGCGATGCTCTCAGAAAAACACGCCAAATTGACTATTCATTCACCTCGAATGGACGTCTGATGAAAAAGTCGCAAACGCTGCACGCAACATGAAAGACGGACCGTGGGGCCCACACCTCAACTCTGGATTCAACGATTGAAACCCTCTGGAGAACCTAGTCTCAATGCCAGGGTCACAAAGCTATTGAAGGAACCTAAAATGGACTCTGGATGTGCTCGCGCCATCTAAAACAAGATTCTCGGCAAGGCGCTAAATAACACTTAACGGACATGTCACGCCACCGAGCCCCCGTGTCGGGAATTAAAAATTCTCAAGACCGTCTCAAAAAATACATCTTGATCTGAGTACCGCGTTTTCGTAGATGAAATGTAAATTTGATACTTAGTTTGATAGTTTGAGGCGTTTTAACGCCAATAAAGGGAGATAGGGTGGGCTGGACCGGTTCGGCCGGTCCACCCCTTTAGATCGGCGGTATGTGGCACGGCCACCCAGACTGCCTAGTCCATCGCGGCCCTTGGTTCACTGTGTGGTCCACACTGCTTCACCCAGACCGGCTTAATCCAGTCCGGTGCTTTTCCATAGAAACCGTGTTTCTTGGGTCTCGGTCTGCTCCTAGGGTCGCAATGACCCCGGTCGCACGCCCACGCCGACCGGTGAAGCTGACCAACGTGCCCTCCCGTGGCCCGGACCGCCGGGCTGCTGTCCTGCTAGCCCATGCCGACTGCTGAGGAGCTGCGCTGCTGCTTGGGGAGCCTGTGCTACCTTCGTCACCCGCTGGACTGCCACGCAGAGCCACTGAACCACCCTAGAACTGCCGGAAAATGGGGGTTTTGGCCGGAAAACATCCCAGGGTCACCCTGGACACCCTGTGACTCGCAATTTTGATCCGAAAGAATTTTTGTAAAGATCGGATCAATCCCTACTCTAATATTGAATTATCTTGATAATTAAACACCATTTCGATGCTATAAATTGAGTTTAAAGAAGATGCGAAAAATTAAAATGGAAACGCAATGATGCCTACCTCATAGGGCATAGCACGACGCTCCATGATCGATTCGCCTTCACCGAAACCAAAAACGCCTCCCTGGGGAGGAGGTGGATCTTGAATGAAGTGGAGGGGAGTTATTGTTGGGTGCTTCCTCTAGAGAACACAAATAGAAGGAGATGGGGGGGGGGGGGGGGTGGATGTGTTTAAGTAGGGAAAATTAATTAAAAATTAATTAATTTTAAACACCCACCAGTGGGCCCATACCAGAACCCCGACGGGGTCAAGGTTAAGACGATCCCAAGGTAAAATACACGTTCTGAGCACAACAGTGGTCTTAGAATTTGAATCCAAGCCTCCGTTCAGAAGTTATAAAGTTCACACTTGAGGTCGCTAAATTACAAAAACACCCCTTGTGGCGTTTTCCACAGAAGGGATGCGCCCATGAAAGGTACGCCCCTCCTAGGGTAAACGACATGCTACAGACTCGACGATGCCCTTGATTTTTCCATCCGAGAAATGGTTTAGAATTTATTATATTTATTTGGCATGTCTAGTGTGAACGAACTAAAAATTTAATTCTGGTCACACTGGGGCCCAAAATCACACGCTGTCTGAATTCCCTACTCTGAAATAACATAAACAAAATTCAAAGTCTCACAAGATAAAAACCCATGTTCTTACATCATTACCTCCTTCATGTTTTTCTGCCAGAAAAAAAAAACTACAAAAACAACTCGGGATACTGAGCCCGCATCTGGCTCTCCCATTCCTAGGTTCTCTCCTGCACCCTCTCGTGCTGCCAAAACACTCGAACCAAAGAAATGGCCCATCCACATAGAGTCTTCTCCTGCCAGTCCTCAATCTCCATCGGGTGCTCCACAAAGTTAGCTCCATCCTCAATGTCCAACTCTCCCCAGTTGACGACGTGTGTGGGGTTGTGCACGTATTTCCTCAGCTGTGACACATGGAAGACATCATGCAATCTCTCCAGCTATGAGGGTAGAGAAAGACGATAGGAAACCATGCCAACCCTGTGCGCGATCTTAAAGGGCCTGATGAACCTTGGGGATAGCTTTCCTCTCCAGCCGAACCTTCGTGTTCCACTATACGAGGAGACTCTCAAAAAGTCATTCCCCCTGCTCGAACTCCAAAGGCCTACGATGATGATCTGCCTAGGACTTCTGTCTGCTATGAGCCATCCTCATCCACTCACGAATGACCTGCACCTTCTCTGTCGTCACCTGCACCAACTCTGGGTGTAACGCCCTGACCCCGGTTACCCAGAGTTGGCGCATTGTTACATAAAATTGGAATGATAAAAAAAGATCAAGTCTCGAAAGACCGATTAGTTTAGTAGTCTTGGAAAAACTAGATAAATTTATAAGTCTTACATTACATAATAAAGTAAAAAAAAACTACAACAACATCTTGTCTTCATATCCCTCATACTATCCCTACAGGTCATTCATAAATTACTTTTTCACATCCTGGAAAAAATAAAACATTGAAAGGGGTGAGCACAGATGCTCAGTAAGGATAACAATATAGCGGAAACTTTCATAATTAAGCATAAACCTTTAAGGAAATGTATAACTAACAAAATCCTTTTAAACTTGAACATCAGTATAATATGGAAAAAATAAAATGAAATAATGCCATTTACTTATTCACATGGATATTCTACTAATTGAATAATCACATGCAATATCAATAAATACTTTCATAATGATGGAATGCAAAATATCGAACATTAATTTCTATGTCAAGGCCTCGTTCCAAGACCTAAGAGCTAACTGTAACCGGAACCCAACCCGGAGAGCCTCTGTAATAGGACTCCATACTAGAGAGCCTCTGTAACTGGACTCCAACCCGGAGTGCCTCTAATAACCGGACACCAACCCGAAGGGTCTACTGTAACTGAACCCCAACCCGGAGGGTTTACTTTTACCGGTCCCCCACCCGAAACATACTAGTCCAACATATTCATCTTAAGAAGAGTATGAAATATAACATACACATTCATATTAAAACTAGCATAAGAAATTCCAAAACATTAATTATAAACCATTAATGGCATAAAAATTACTCATCAATAGTCAAACATATCACAAAACCTTAAATACAATATGGAAGATTTGTATCATAATAAATCAACTTCAAACAAGTGTAAAATTTATCAAAGGATGTTGACATATATGAAATAAAAACTGTTTGAGAGAAATATCTCTTTTTTGAAATCATTTAAAAGTCACATGATTATAAAAGAAAACATTTACATTGAAAATATTATAATAAGCTTTTAAGGGAAGCTTCAAAGATTTTATAACGGCAGAAAATAGCCGCACCTGTCGTATAAGTTAAAAATTCATTCTTACCTTAATTCTATCAAAAAGGTTAAAAAGGACCTTATTTAGAAAACGATGGAAATATTCCTTTATAAAATTCTTATAAAAAGTCAAACAAGGGTATAAATGACTTCAACCCATATTCTGTAAAATAGTAAGAATTTTTTGAAATACATTTTTAAGAAACATGGATGTGGATGATAAAGAGGTCCCTGTAGATAATTACGTATAAACAACCTCGGATAATAAAGAGATTGTGAAATAACCCTTACCAATTTGGTAACTTATAAAACATACACCCCATGAAAGAGGTATCATAAAATTAATATGTAAATACACATAAATTAAAGTTTATTACACAAAGAATACAATTATGGTCAGTACATACACCACACAAAAGGTAATAGAGGCAATATGGTACAAATCTCACGGGAATAAGGAGTGAGATGAAAAACCCCTTACCTTGTACTTTTCCTTGGTTGAGGGTAGGTTAAACTCCTGTATAATGGTGAAATAATTTTTATTAAGTTATAAAAGAATCATATACATTAATATGATATCATATATGATCTTTGAATACTGCTTTGTTAATAATATCTTTGTATTATCGTCGTTTCGGGTGTTGACTTAGTCATTTTATTTTATATGTTTTGTTATATAAGCCATGTTTGTTATGGATAGGTTTGTATATTATTCATATCCAGAATGATATAAAGTCCTTAAACATTATTTTTAATCATCAAATGAGAATTATACTTGAATGTATACGATGGGGAATGAATCTCATCGCGTTCGTGGAGACGGTAGTCCGTACGTATGCACGAGCGACAATATCATTCTTTTGTGATTAAAATAATATATAATTGTATGGTATATCATATATAAAGAATCATTATCATGTTATATTTATTATTTACATGAATTAAACATCATTATTATACCCATCCAAATAATTATATTTTTAATAACAATTACACCACGACGTGGAGACGGTAAGCCGTACGTACGCACGTATGGTGACATGTCACTAAAAGGATGGATATAATACTGAATATGGTTGTAAAATATTTATAATAACATCACAGTATATATAATATACTAGAGTTTTTATTTTAGAAAGGAAATAACAAAGAAAGAAGAAGTTGGAGAAGAAATGAACTTGAAAAAGGGTGGTGAAAACATTATCTCTTCTTCGGATTATTCTTTTTGATTTGATGAAAAGGCCTCTATAGGTTGGATTTCGGTTCAAACTAAGGTCTCTAGGTTGAAGTGAGGGAAGTTGAGAGAGTATTTGGGCAGGGATTGGCCGAACCAAAAGGCTTTGAAGGTGTGAAGAATTGGTTAGAAGTGATGTGATTTTTAAGGGGGATGAGGGGCTCTTTAGGAAAAACTTAAAGTATTAATTTATAATAAATTCATATCCGGTTTCTAATGGCTCCAAAGATGTTTATTAAATGTATAAGGTGGGGATGGGTCGAAATACTTTCAACCAACATATTTTCGATAGGTTTGGGTCATTATATTAACCTTATCTTTTAGTTTTAACTCTTGGTTAATTAGTTTAACACTTACCGTGTCACATTGAATTTTTATAATATATAGTTAATAAACTTAATATATACATCCGAGTGACCCCAAAGTGTTCCATTAATGATAAAACTTTCATTATATAAGTCCTTTGGCCGAACCTTAGATTTTTAGGAATATATTATCAATTAATAATATAATATTTGTTTTGAAAACTCTTTCATGTCAATTTTGACAATATTTAATAATTGATTTTTCTTAAAGTGTTAAAAACCTTATTAATTAGAATAAAATTCATTTAAGAAATCCTAACATGTCATATTAACCGATTAAATTTTTTGATGTCATCAAAACATTCAAATTATATTTATTTTAAAATTTATAATACCAATTATTAGATTCTTTCATTAATAAGGAAAATATTGCATCATTATTGTGGAATACATATTTTTAATTTTTCAATGTCTAAAAATTATAAATAAAATTCCATTATGTAGGAAATATTTTTATATTTCTAATGAATATTTATAGTCGAAAGTATAATATATATAACCCTATGTAAAAATTGTTTTTCTAAAAGATATATGCTTATGTTATTTTGTATTTACTTTAACTTAATTAATATAAAGTGTCATTATCACATACAAGTGGATCCATGAGGTCCCCAAATGGACCCAAATATGACCATTGTCGGACATGTATCAACCAATAGGGTTAAGACACCTTTTAGGGTAATTTATTATTATTATAATATTATATTTTACCCTTATTTACCGGATTTACCCTTTAACCATGGTAAATAAAATATTTACCAAAGTAATTATTCAAAATGTCTAAAAATAAAAGTTACCTATTTCCACTATTTGGAAATCCTGATTCTAAACATGGAGTCAATTTTTCCAAATTCAAAATATAGAAGTGGAAGAAATTAATTTAAAATTAATTCCCGCTGTCAAAACAAAAAGCGTGTTGTCACGACCCGTCCTCGGGGCCCGTGCCATGACTACCCCAAGCCCGCCTTCCATAGGACAGGGGCTGGAGACTAGAATCAAAGGCGTAAATACCGATAACTGGGAAGGCATTGCCTTTATAAAAGTAAACAAACACACATAGTACAAGCGGAAGTAATATACTAAGTAAAACTGAGAACTACAGTAGGTGCGGAAATTAAAGGGGGCTGGAAATACAATCCCAACTGTAAAGTACAACTGAAAGGAAAAACAGCAACTGAAAGTAAAACCGAAGGCTCGAGGCGTCCACTGGAAGTCCCTCCTGAAGGATGAGTACAGATAGCCTCCACAACTTCTCGGGTCCCGCCGTCTACTCCGAGTACGTCCGCCCAGTGGTCCACCTCTGGGAACCGACCTGCTCCGTAAGCCTCAACCGCGATCAGCGCTGTCCGTCGTCTGCAACCAACACAACGAAGTGCAGGCATAGCCCGTGCATGGGTGAGTATAAGATACTCAGTAGGGACCCCGAGACCCCCGAAGGTCTCCCAAAATCCACAAATGATAAACCACAAAGGAAAGATACAATCACGAAGTAACATCCGACACTGCTTAGGTATATGCCCATACATATACCTAAGTCATCAATTCTAGTACAATCCATCCTCTGAGCCCAAATACAACCCAGTCCAAATAGGGAAGCAAAACGTATTCCACACAGTAAAGAAAAACGTAATCCACACAGGATAGCACAACACAATCCACAAAGGAAAGCAATCAGGATTCAGCTCACACACGTATACATCTTTGGATGATGATAGAGATGATCACTGATCCATCTAAGTCGTCGGACCCACAAAGGATCGATAGGTACTAACCCCCGCAATGACCCACACAGGATCGGTAGGAAACTAACCCCCGCAATGATCCACACAGGATCAGACCCACACAGGATCTGTAGGCGCTGGAACACACAGAACCGCTGGGCGCTGACCCACACAAGATCGGACCCACACAGGATCGGTAGCACTGATCCACGTAGGATCGCTGAGTGATGTAGTCATCGTTGTCGAATCCACTGAGGATCTCTGCACAGTCGTCGTCGCAGTCACAGTAGCTAACGCAGCCAGCTCTAGGGTTCCCGCACACAGCAAGCTCGCTCGGGAGGGTCCGCTCCACGAGCCGAGAGGCTGATACATCAACTGACACATAGTCCAGAGTTGATGTATCCAAAAGTTTTGTATCGTCAACAGGAACTCAACGCAACAGATGGCACGTCAATCGGACGCCCGGTCTGAGAGTTATTGGCCTTTTCGTCCCAGGGGCCCGGTTGGTTTTTAGGTCAAATCCAAGCCGACCGTACTCCGCCTGCGTCGAAACCTCGGGCAGAGTATGCAAAAAGATCCGTCTCACTAAGAGGAACTCAACCAAGTCGACGACACGTATATCGGACGTCCGGAGCTCAAGATATGAGCGTTTCCGCTCCGAGGGCCCGGTTGGTTTCGTGTACGAACCAACCCGGCTGAACTCAAAGTATTCGGAAACCTTGAGTGCGATATGTTGAAACGACCGTCTCGTTCCAAGGATCGTGTCGCCGCTGACGGCGCGTCGATCGGAGGTCCGTAGCCCGAGTTATGGGCAATTGAACCCAAACAATCCGAAAATGGGGGTTTCGGGCCCGGACCGACCCGGCCCGAGACCCCCTGGGTCAGCCTAACCCGACCCGGTTAGGCCCGACCCGGCCCGGCTAGGCCCGTCCCGGTGCGGCCCGGCCCGGCCCGGCCCGTCTGGGCACAGCGCGCTGGCCAGCTCGGCTAGCAGCCGCGCCATTTCGGCAAGGGGGGGGGGGGCTGCCCCCCTGTGTAACCGCCCCGCCCCAATTAAGGGGGTCGTTTTGGCCAGCCGGCCGGGGGTTTGAACCCCCGGTTGCACACCAGTCCTGCTGGCCCGCCCTGGCCGGCCGGTTCCTGCCTCCACGGGACCGGCGACGGCCGGTCCCCTTCTTCGCCGAGACCAGCGGCCCGGAACCGGCCGCCGGTCACCCTGCTCCGCCGCGGCCCGGAACCGGCCACGGCTTGGTTCGTTCGGCGCGGTGCGACGACACCGCGGCCCCGCTCCGGCCGCAGTGTCTTCGGTTTTCTTCGACGCGGCGCGACGGCGTTGCGTCGTCGTTCAACTCCTCGGCGTGGCACGACGGCGTCGCGTAATACTTGCCGTGTGATTCCCGCGTGGTGCGACGACACCACGCCATTCCATTCCATCCACAAAGAATCAAACATGAATAAAGGAGGGGGGCGGTCATGTTTGTGCGGTCCGGCCCCCTCTTGTTAATCAAAATCATTTAGTCGTTTCCTCATGAAGAACGAAAAACTAGAATTCAAGAACGGAAAAATAAACAAAATAAATAAACCCCTACCTCGGTTTTAGGAACGGTGTACATCAACGAGCCACGGAAGACGAGCGTCGCGGAATTCGGGCGTCATGGAAAACGAACATTGATTCCGTTGTTGTCGAGGTGCGTTCAAAGACGAAACTTCCTTGGAAGAAGATGTCGCGTTCTTCGGCGGAGATATTCTTCGTTGAAGAATGGTGTTCTTCGTCGGAGTCCGAGGTGTTCTTCACGTTCTTCGTCGAAGTTGAAGAAGAAGAAGACTTCCTTTAGCTTTCTCTCCAAAAGCTCTCAAACAACCCAAAACTAACCCAAATAAAATAAGTTCCCAAAATATTTTATTATCACAAAAAGGCTTTTGAAATTTTAAGAGTTTGAAAATCAAAACCCACACTTAACTCACTTAAGTCATTAACATGAGTTGTATAAATTAATGAGGAGTTATGTTGGCAAGACTTAAATGGGGGGTTAAGGAGTTTAAAGGGTGAAGGTGAAAGGTTGGGGCTCGTGTGGGCCCCACCTCTCAATTATCCACACATGGGAAGTTGGGTGGATGTGGGCCCCACCACCAACTTCCCATGGGAGAAATTAACCACCTTGATATAAAATAAAGTTGTTCCAACAATTTCATTTACTTGTTAATTAAACCCCATTAATTAACTTCTTCTCCCGCAAAAACGAAACTACGGTAAAGGTTCCCTTAAGAGATTACCGGCATTGCGAGTTCATCGATGCCATAAGATTTCAATTCCGAGCACCAATTCAAAAGATAGGAAAAACCCGCTCGTTCGTTCACTGAACGTACTCGAGCCAAACTTCGGAAATTGATTCTGGGCACTCCGGGCCTTAGAATCAAATGCCGTCAGAAACTGCGTTCTTGTAAAATTCCAAAGAAAATTAAGAAAAAAATTTCCCTTGAATTTTATGGGTCTTTACATTACTCCCACCTCAGGGCTTTACCCCCCGTAAAGATACATCAAAACTAGGGAAACAAATGAGGGTACTGAGCACGCATCTGAGCCTACCGCTCCCAAGTGCTCTCCTGGAGGTTCCCGTGATTCCATCTGATGCACACTAGAGGAATCGACCGTCCACGTAGGACCCGCTCCTGTCGATCCTTGATCTCAACCGGAACCTCTGTAAATGTCGCCCCATCGTCAACGTCAAGCTCCCCGTGGTCAATGATATGCGTCAGGTCGTGCACGTATCTCCTCAGCTGAGACACGTGGAAGACGTCGTGCACCCGGTGCAACTGAGGTGGTAGAGCCAGGCGATAAGCCACCTCGCCAATCCTGCAGAGGACCTGGAAAGGTCCGATGAAGCGTGGAGATAAATTGCCACCTCGACCAAATCTCCGTAATCCATGTCGAGGTGAGACACACCAGAAGACGTGGTCGCCATCCTCAAACTCTAGTGGCCTCCGCCTCCTATCAGCGTATGACTTCTGCCGGCTCTGAGCCGTCCTCATCCGCTCCTGGATGACCTGGACCTTCTCTGTCATGTCCTGGACCATCTCCGGTCCCACAAGTGCTGACTCCCTAGGGTCTGTCCCGCACAAAGGAGATCTGCAAGGTCGGCCGTACAACGCCTCGTATGGTGCCATCCCGATGGTGGAGTGGTAGCTGTTGTTGTTGGAGAACTCCACCAAGGGTAGGTGGTCCTCTTAACTGCGACCAAAGTCGAGGACACATGCGCGAAGCATGTCCTCACGAGTCTGAATGGTCCTCTCCATCTGACCATCCGTCTGAGGGTGAAAGGCGGTGCTCAGTCGTAGCTGCATCCCGAACGCGTCCTGAAACCCCTTCCAAAGTTAGCAAGTAAAACATGCATCTCAATCGGAGACGATAGAAGATGAAACACCGTGAAGCCGTACAATCTCCTGAATGTAGAGACGTCCCAAGCTCTCTACTGAGCCCTGCTCTCTGATGGGTAAGAAGTGTCCCGACTTGGTAAGTCGGTCAAAAATCACCCAAATGGAGTCGTGACCTCTGGAAGTGCGTGGACGTCCAGTCACGAAGTCCATAGATATGCCATCCCACTTCCACTCCGGGACCTCCAAGGGCTGTACCAAGACTGCTGGTACCTGATGCTCTGCCTTCACCTGCTGGCAGGTGAGGCATCAAGAAACGAACTCTGCCACAACCTTCATCATGCCTGGCCACCAGTGCTATCGTCTGAGATCCGGGTACATCTTCGCCACTCTAGGATGTACTGCCAAAGGGGAAGTGTGAAACTCTCTCAACACCTCCTCTCGTAAATCAACTTGCACTAAGGTACGTCCTCTGAAAAGGACATCATGATCTGCTCCAAAGGAGAAACCATCAGGTGCCTGTCCTGAGAATATCTGTGCACGTCGTGTCTCACAGTCAGTGTCCCCACGCTGTGCCTCTCTGACCCACTGCAGTAGTGGAGGAGTGACTGTGAGAGACTGAAGGAAGGATGCTCCATCTCTATCCACGAAGGATATCTGTAAAGAGGCTAGCTGCTCTGTCGCCTCCTCAAGTAGCTGAATGCCCGTCCTCCTGCTGAGGGCATCAGCCACCACGTTCCCCTTCCCAAGAGTATAGAATATCTCAAATTCATAGTCCTAGAGGAACTCGAGCCATCGCTGCTATCTCAGGTTCAGGTCCTTCTGAGAGAAGATGTACCTGAGACTCTGATGGTCAGAATAGACTGTAAAGTGCTCGCCCATCAGATAGTGTCGCCATGTCTTCAGAGCGAAGACCACTGCTGCTAATTCCAGGTCATGGGTAGCGTAGTTCTACTCATGCGGCCTCAACTGACGTGATCTATAGGCGATCACTGCCCGCTCCTGCATCAGGACACATCTGAGTCCGGTCCCTAATGCATCGTAGTAGACTACGTACCCTACTCCCTCCTCAGGGAACCTCAAGATAGGTGCGCTGGTCAATCTCTGTCTTAGCTCCTGGAAGATCTACTGACATCTGTCTGACCACATGAAGTATTTACCCTTCTTCGTCAAAGCTGAGAGTGGTGCCACAACTCTGGAGAAGTTTGGGACAAATCTCCGGTAGTATCCAGCTAGTCCCAAGAAACTCTGTACCTCCGTCACGCTCCTCGGTGGCTCCCAATCTAGTACTGCCTCGATCTTCACGGGATCCACTGCAAATCCCGCCTCAGAGATGATGTGTCCCAAGAAGTGGACCTCACGTAACCAGAACTGACACTTCGAGAGCTTACCATAAAGATGGTTCTCTCGGAGTGTTTCTAACACAACCCACAAGTGGTAGGCGTGCTCCTCCTCAGTCGTCGAGTAGATAAAAATGTCATCGATGAAGACCATGACAAATCGATCAAGGTATGGCTGAAAGATCCTGTTCATGAGGGCCATGAACACTGCTGGAGAATTGGTTATGCCGAAGGGCATAATCAGGAACTCATAGTGGCCATACCGACATCTGAAGCCCGTCTTCTGCACGTCCTTGTCTCGAACTCTGAGCTGATGATAGCCTGACCTGAGGTCTATCTTTGAGAACCACCATGCTCCCTTGATCTAATAGAAGAGGTCGTCAATCCTCGGTAGTGGATACTTGTTCCTCACTGTCACCTAGTTCAGGTGACGATAGTTGACACAAAGTCGCAAGCTCCCGTCCGCCTTCTTGGCGAACAAAATCGGGGAAGCCCAGGGTGAAACACTGGGTCGGATGAAACCCTTGACCTGCAAGTCCTTCAACTGTACCCGTAGCTCTCGAAGCTCGGCGGGGGCCATCCAATATGCTGGAGTTGATATCGGGGCTGTCCTGGGGTACAGGTCAATATAAAAGTCTACTTATCTGCGAGGAAGTAGCCCTGGAACGTCGTCGGGGAAAACGTCCGCATACTGATCCACCACTGTAGGAAAAATAGGACTCTGCACGTCAACAACTCCTAGGATGAGGCTAACCAACTGATGAGTGATGGGCTGTCCTCTCCTATGAAAGAGTCCATCCTATGCTGCAAAGGCTCCCTTCTCGCCGGTGAAGGTGAACCTGCTCCCGTCAGTGCGTACACATCGCACCTTGCGCCTAATACAGTCAATCTGGGCATGAACCATAGATAACCAATCCATGCCCAAGATGACGTCGTAAGGCCTCGACGCCGCTACAAGAAGATCCCAACTGAAGCTCTCACCTCTTAGAGTAAGCTCACACTGCCAGTACTAGTGCGTAATCGTTGAGTCCGCTCCCGTAGGAGTCGCTAGATGTAAGGATCAAGCCAACAGCTCTGTCGGAATCTCCGAGCTCCGAACCAGGGCAACGGCTATGAAAGAGTGACTCGCTCCTGTGTCTATAAGAACTGCAGCAAGGGTGGAATAGACACAGATAGTACCTCGAATCATCTCGGGTGCTTCGTGGTCGTAGGCCTCTGCTTCCTGCAGCTGTGCCTATCTCTACCTGCCAGCTCCCTATGGTCGGGGTGGACCTCCTGGTGGTGGTGGTGGTAGAGCCTCAAAGCGTCGCCCACCACCTGCTGCTCAGCTAGCTCCTCTGCCTCGTCCGCCTGCTCCCTGCGGACCACCACTGTCGACCCTCTGCCTCTACCTCGGTGGTCCTTCAATCATCTGCTGCTCCTCTGCACAGCGGGTCAGGAAATCACGAGCCATGTGGCCCTGCCCGCCGCACGAGTAGCACTGCCTGCCTCTCGAAAGACTCGCTCTGCGCTGTGTGCCCTGCACTGCTGAGCCAGTTTCCTGAGGTCGTCTTCCTGAGGGTCTGGTCTGCCTGGACCCATGTTTCATCCGTCGACTGCCTGCTACAGAAGACTCTGCTACGTGCCGCCCTGCGTTGGGTCCCGATGCTGGTGTAGACTCATCAAGGAAGCTCTCGATCAAAAGGGCTCTCTCCAGTACTCCTGTATGAGTCGAAATGCTGAGGGAGATCAGTGATGCCCTGATCTCGTGTCTCAATCCCAGCTTAAAGGTCTGGGCCCGAAAGAATGGGTCTCGTACCATGTATGTAGAGTAGCCTGAGAGATCGGTGAATATCGCTGAGTACTGGGCAACCGTCATGCTGCCCTTTCATAGCTGAAGAAGCTCCTGGATGCGCACCGCATGGAGGGTGGCTGGGAAAAACTCTGAGCGGAAGAGGCTCTCAAAGTATGTCTAGAGTAGAGATGCCTCATCGTGCACCTAGAGCATCAAGCTCCACCATCGGCCCGCTGCTGCGTGCAGTAAGCTCGCCGCGAGGATCACCATGAGGTATGCTGGTGTCCTCACTAACCGAAACACTCGTACCACTACCTCCAGCAAGTCCTCGGCTTCCTGGGGGTCCATCTCCCCACGGAACCTGGGTGGTCGGTGGCGCTGGAACTCATGCAGTGCACTGAGGCGACATGCATCGTCAGCGGCTGGTGCTGGAAACATCGGTGGATCGGAGGGTAAAGCTACCGCCCGTGCCACTACTGACAAAGGGCCCTGCACCGAGGCCTCGTTGCTCGGTGGGCTGTCGTCACACTCAACTCTCGGAACCCTAGATGGCTGCCGTTGTGGGGCCATACTGAAAAGGAAACAGGTGCGCCACGGTCAAATAGTATACTTGGTGAGCTGACACAAAGTAATCACAAAGAAAACTTGAAACACACATGCAATCAATGTTTTCGTGCATTAAGTCGGAAATCAGAAGTCAGGGTCCTGGTGTACGGATACGTCGGCCGCCGCACCAACACTAGACTCCCTGGACTGATAATCACACCCAATACGCTAAACACTACTGCTTCACATAGAAGAAATATCAGAGCTCTGAGTTCTGTGGTAGAACCGAACTACTCTGATACCAATTTGTCATGACCCGTCCTCGGGGCCCGTGCCGTGACTACCCCAAAACCGCCTTCCATAGGCCAGGGGCTGGCAACTAGCACCAAAGGCATAAATCCCGATTACTGGGAAGGCATTGCCTTTATAAAAGTAAACAAACACATAGAGTACAAGCGGAAGTAATATACTAAGTAAAACTGAGAACTACAGTAGGTGCAGAAAGTAAAGGGGGCCGAAAATACAAGCCCAACTGTAAAGTACAACTGAAAGGAAAAACAGCAACTGAAAGTAAAACCGCAGCCTCGAGGTGTCCACTGGAAGTCCCTCCTGAAGGATGAGTACAGATAGCCTCCACAACTTCTCGGGTCCCGCCATCTGCTCCGAGTACATCCGCCCAATGGTCCACCTCCGGGTACCGACCTGCTCCGTAAGCCTCAACCGGGATCAGCGCTGTCCTTCGTCTGCAACCAACACAACGAAGTGCGGGCATAGCCAGTGCAGGGGTGAGTATAAGATACCCAGTAAGGACCCCAAGACCCCCGAAGGTCTCCCAAAATCCACAAAGGATAAAACACAAAGGAAAGATACAATCACGAAGTAACATCCGAAACTGCTTTGGTATATGCCCATACATATACCTAAGTCAACAATTCTAGTACACTCCATCCTATGAGCCCAAGTACAACCCAGCCCACACAGGGAAGAAAAACGTATTTCACACAGGAAAACAAAACGTAATCCACACAGGATAGAAAAACACAATCCACAAAGGAAAGCAATCAAGATTCATCTCACACAGGTATACATCTGCGGATGACGATAGAGATGATCACTGATCCATCTAAGTCATCGGACCCAAAAAGGATCAATAGGTACTAACCCCCGCAATGACCCACACAGGATCGGTAGGAAACTAACCCCCGCAATGACCCACACAGGATCAGACCCACATAGGATCTGTAGGCGCTGGCTCACACAGAACCGCTGAGTGCTGACCCACACAGGATCGGTAGCACTGATCCACGTAGGATCGCTGAGTGCTATAGTCGTCGTCATCGAATCCACTAAGGATCTCTGCATAGTCATCGCTGCAGTCATAGTAGCAAACGCAGCCAGCTCTAGGGTTACCGCACACAGAAAGCTCGCTCGGGAGGGTCCGCTCCACGAGCCGATAGGCTAATAAATCAACTGACACATAGTCCAGAGTTGATGTATCCAAAAGTTCCGTATCGTCAATAGGAACTCAACGCAACAGACGACGCGTCAATCGGACGCCCGGTCTGAGAGTTATTGACTTTTTCGTCCGAGGGGCCCGGTTGGTTTTTAGGTGAAAACCAAGCCGAACGTACTCCGACTACGTCCAAACCTCGGGCAGAGTATGCCAAAAGATCCATCTCACTAAGAGGAACTCAACCAAGCCGGCGGCACGTCAATCGGACGTCCGGAGCTCAAGATATGAGCGTTTCCGCTCTGAGGCCCCGGTTGGTTTCGTGTACGAACCAACCCGGTCGAACTCAAAGTATTCTGAAACCTTGAGGGCGATATGTCGAGACGAACGTCTTGTTCGAAGCTTTGTTTTTCCGCTGACGACGCGTCGATCGGAAGTCCATAGCCCGAGTTATGGGCAATTGATCCCAAACAATCCAAAAACGGGGGTTTCGGGCCCGGATCGACCTGGCCCGAGACCCCCTAGGTCAGCCCGACTCGGCCTGGCACGGCCCGACTGGGCAGACCGGCCGGGCGGCCGGCCCGGCTGGGCATAGCGCGCCCAGCGCGCTGGCCAGCTCGGCCAGCGGCCGAGCCGTTTCGGCAAAGGGGGGGGGGGGGGGCGCGTGCCCCCCTGTGTAACTACGCCCACCCCCCCAATTAAGGGGGCCATTTTGGCCAGCCGGCCGGGGGTTTGAACCCCCGTTTGCACACCGGTCCGACCGGCCCGCCCTAGCCGGCCGGTTCCTGCCTCCACGGGACCGGCGACGGCCGATCCCCTTCTTCGCTGACACCGGCGGCCCGGAACCGGCCACCGGTCACCCTGCTCCGCCGCGGCCCGGAACCGGCCGCAGCTTGGTTCGTCCGGCGCGGTGCGACGGCACCGCGCCCTTCCACCGCATCCCCGCTCCGGCCTTAGTGTCTTCGGTTTTCTTCGATGCGGCGTGACGGCGTCGCGTCCTCGTTCAACTCCTCGGCGTGGCGCGACAGCGTCGCGTAATACTTTCCGTGTGATTCCCGCGTGGTGCGACAGCACCACGCCATTCCATTCCATCCACAAAGAATCAAACATGAATAAAGGAGGGGGGTTGTCCGTGTTTGTGCGGTCCGCCCCCCTCTCGTTAATTGAAATCATTTAGTCGTTTAACCACGAAGAACGACAAACTAGAATTCATGAACGGAAAAATAAACAAAATAAATAAACCCCTACCTCGGTTTCAGGAACGGTGTACGTCAACGAGCCGCGGAAGACGAGCGTTGCGTAAGTCGGGCGTCGCAAAAAACGAACGTTGATTCCATTTTCGTCAAGGTGCGTTCAAAGAGGAAACGTCTTTGGAAGAAGACGTCGCATTATTCGGTGGAGATGTTCTTCGTTGAAGAAAGGTGTTCTTCGTCGGAGTCCGAGGTGTTCTTCACGTTCTTCGTCGAAGTTGAAGAAGAAGAAGACTTCCTTTAGCTTTCTCTCCAAAAGCTCTCAAACAACCCAAAACTAACCCAAATAAAATAAGTTCCCAACTTATTTTATTATCACAAAAAGGCTTTTGAAATTTTAATAGTTTGAAAATCAAAACCCACACTTAACTCACTTAAGTCATTAACATGAGTTGTATAAATTAATGAGGAGTTAAGTTGGTAAGAATTAAATGGGGGGTTAAGGAGTTTAAAGGGGGAAGGTGAAAGGTTGGGGCTCATGTGGGCCCCACCTCTCAATTATCCACACATGGGAAGTTAGGTGGATGTGGGCCCCACCACTAACTTCCCATGTGAGAAATTAACTACCTTGATATAAAATAAAATTGATCCAACAATTTTATTTACTTGTTAATTAAACCCCATTAATTAACTTCTTCTCCTGCACAAACGCAACTACGGTAAAGGTTCCCTTAAGCGATTACCAGCGTTGCAAGTTCATCGGTGCCATCGGATTTCAATTCCGAGCACTGGTTCAAAAGATAGGAAAAACCCTCTTGTTCGTTCAATGAACGTACTCAAGCCAAACTTTGGAAATTGATTCCGGGCACTCCGGGCCTCGGAATCAAGTGCCGTCAGAAACCGCGTTCTTGTAAAATTCCAAAGAAAATTAAGAAAAAAATTTCCCTTAAATTTTACGGGTCTTTACATGTGTTTTTAAGAAATAATAACTATCAAAAGATTGACACTTGTTTATGTCCGGCTTAATTGTAAAATTATGTAAAATGACCATAATTTTATTAAATGGAAAAAATATATTTTAAATATACATTAAAACCACTAAAATCCATAATTTAACACTATTTAATATATTGATTAAAAAAGTTATTTTTAATTAAAATTTAATAATTATCACTATTCATCAAAATATAAAAGTTATCCGAAAAGTACCAAAATGTTACCCTAGGCTAATTTCGATATTCCGAATCTAAAAATGAAGTCCATTTTGAGAGATAAAATTTATTAAATTTCAAAAAGTGTGTATTACTAGTTATAACATCTACTTTGATTGGTCGCGGTGTGTTAGAGTCTCGAAGTTGCGTACAATGCAAGCTATTGATTTATTCAAAAGGAAACATATCATGGAATCATGGGGTGTTACATTCTACCCTCCTTCAAATAATTGTGTCCTCGCAATTTGAAATTTTACTTTGAAAATAAAAGGTTTAAAATAGAAAATACCATTGTGGAAAACCCATTTCGAAAATAGGGTTAATAAAATTTATTTTTAATAAGATGGAAAGGGAAATGAGAATGTCACCAAAAAATTAGGGTTTCGAATTGGAGGAAATTGGAGGAAATTATAGACACGTAATTAGAGGGAAAATGTAAATATTTATAGGGAGTGATTGAGTTCATCAATCACAAACAATTGTAGAATTGGGGGCCTCAAAGCCATCAATCTATGATGATTTAAAATATCATCAGTTCAATAAAACATAAGGTATTAGGATAACACATTTTTAGTCTTAATATCCCTTCCCTAAAGAATTAATTTCTTTATAGAATAAGATAAATATATATATACATCTTGACAAGTAGAGTTTTTATCCTTCAATTAATTTCTACCACAAACTCAAGTTTCACTCCAAAAGATAATAGAACTCAAAAATATTATATTTATCCTAATAGTATACGGTTCAAATCATTAACACATACCATTATAATGAAAAAATATTTTATAATAACCAGGGACTTCTTGTAGGATAGTGGTAGGTAATAAAGGCCTGTCGCACTATGGTTGTCGGTTCGATTTGCAGCTTTGTCTGACACGACGGGTTATCCCCCGACCTGCAGGTTGTGGTTTTCCTAAAACTATAGTATCATAATATTCCAAAAAATAATCACAATAAATGTTTTAACCCTGAAAAATACTATCCAAAGTTCAACTTAATCCATTCCAAAACATTATAGTTTTCCAAATAACCTCTGTCCGGACTCTCTGTAAAAGGTATCTAAATTCAAAAATCAATCGCAACATCAGATTTTGCAAACAGAGTAAAGTTTCTCTTATTGTCACATACTGAAAATATGATTACCTTAATCAAATTAAAACATTAATGAAACAACAAGTACTGCAGTACAATCATTATATATATCAAGTTATTCACATAACCAGAATATAATCCTTGAGTCCAAAAATATAAATACATTAATATTTCCTCTTCAACTGTAGTAACAACATAAGCTTGGCCTTGATCCCTTGGCCTTTTCTGAGGTAAGTTTCTCTGAAGCTTAGGACATTAATTTGCATAATGCCCCAATTCTCTACAATTGTATCATTCAACATTGACAACCTCCTTCTTTCCCTTGCAATCACGAGTCTGGTGAACTTTTTCTCCACATTTGTAACAAACTCCCATTCCTTTTAGGCAAGTACCGGGGTGTTTCTTCCCATAATTTTCACATAATGGAAAATCCTTCTTTCCCTTTTTCCCTTTATCTGTCTCTTGATCCTTCATTCTCTTCTTATCTTTCTTTACTTTATTGTCATAAGATTATGAGAATTCATTTTCTGTCTTAATAGCACATGAGACAATGTCTTCGTACAACGAGAAGGATTGTGAGATAAATGCTCGATGAAGAAATGGTTTTAACCCATCAAAGAAACGATCAATCATACTTCTTGGGTTACATATATAATCTCCAGCATTCCTTGCTAACCTTTTAAAGTTATCCTCATACTTTGCGACATTCTCATCCTCCTTTTTTCTCAGACTCAGAAATTGCCTTTCCATATCTGCTCGATGGTCACGAGGAAAGTATTTTTCTAAGAAAATCTCTTTGAACTCCCTCCATTCCATATTTGATACTTCGTCATCTTACATTGTGTTCTGAATCAATGTCTACCATTGGTCAGCATCTCTAGTGAGGTGGTAAACTGCAATGATAACTTTTTCCCTTTCACCACTCCCCACGGCATGAAATATTTTCTCTAAGGAATTTATCCATTGCTCAGCTACTAAGGGATTTGTACTCCCATTAAATGTTTGTGGTTGTTGCCTCATGAAGAGATCTAACATTGATCCTCCATGTTGCGGATCAGGGTGCTCCATACAGGTAAGGTTATTATTCATAACGTAAGTGAGTTGTCACAGTATGTTGATTAGATGATCAGCACCAGTTACATCACCAGCTCTACTATAATTATCTTGAGCAGGAGGGCAATCCATACATGGAGTGCGTGCATTGATACGGTTTCCATTCTTTCCACTAGTCGCCATTTCTAAATAATGGAATAAACTATATTAGTTTATGAATTGAAATATATAATTCCAAACTTCTAAAACACTTAACATAAATTAAACAGTTTATGGATATAATCTATAATCATAAAAAAATTTCTTTGAAGAAGTATATACTCATAACCCTTCATAATGGTTTGTAAAGAAAATGAGAATTATCCTAAGCATATCCCCCGAGAGTTTCGTAACCAAGAGAGCAGCAAGGCCCATTTTCGTGCACCAGTTCCCATTCGAATCTAGCTCAAAGTGGTGTTTTTAGGTTTTACCCCTAGGTACATCTTTGCTAGAGCTGCCTCTACCTGCTCATATCCAGACAGGGATCTATTGCAGGGAAAACTCACAAAATATCTACAATAACAAAATATAGGAAGTTCTTCTATACTAATCCTCAAAGTCTATCTTAGGGATATGTGTTCTAATCAGAGTTTATCTAAATCTAGTTTCCAAGGTTTGTACTAAACCTCCTCTGATACCAACTGTAACACCCCGACCCTGGTTACCTAGAGTCGGTGCATTATTACATAACATTGGAATGATCACAAAAGATTAAGTCTCAAAAGACCAATTAGTTTAGTAGTCTTGGAAACACTAGATATATTCATAAGTCTTGCATTACATCATAATGTAAAAGAAACTACAACAACATCTTGTCTTCATATCCCCTCATACTATCCCTTCAGGTCATTCATAAATTACTTCTTTACATCCTGGGAAAAATAAAACATTGAAAGGGGTGAGCTCAGATGCTTAGTAAGGATAACAATATAGAGGAAACTTTCATTATTAAGGATAAACATTTAAGGCAATGTATAACTAACAAAAGCCTTTTAAACTTGTACTTCAGTATAATATGGCAAAAATAAAATGAAATAATGCCATTTAATTATTCACATGGATATTATACTAATTGAATAAGCACGTGAAATATCAATATCCACTTTCATAATGATGGAATGCATAATACTGAACTTTAATTTCTGTGTCAAGGCCTCGTGCAAAGACCTAAGGGCTAACTGTAACCGGAACACAACCCGGAGAGCCTCTATAACCGGACTCCATCCTGGAGAGCCTCTGTAACCGGACTCCAACCCAGAGTTCCTCTAATAACCGAACACCAACCCAGAGGATCCACTGTAACTAGACCCCAACCCCGAGGGCTTACTTTTACCGATCCCCAACCCGGAACATACTAGTCCAACACATTCATCTTATGAAGAGGATGAAATATAACATACACATTTGTATTAAAACTAGCATAAGAAATGCCAAAACATTAATCAAAAACAATTAATGGCATAAAAATAACACATCCATAGTCAAACATATCAAAAAACCTTAAATACAATATGGAAGATTTGTATCATAATAAATCAACTTCAAACAAATGTAAAATTTATCAAAGGATGTTGACATAGATGAAATCAAAACTATATGAGAGAAATATATCTTTTTTGAAATCATTTAAAAGTCACATGATTATAAAAGAAAACATTTAATTTGAAAATATTCTAATAAGATTTTAAGGGAAGCTTCAAAGATTTTATAACGGTGGAAAATAGCCGCACCTGTCGTATAAGTTAGAAAGACATTATTACCTTAATTCTGTCGAAAAGGTTAAAAAGGACCTTGTCTGGAAAACGACGGAAAGATTCATTTAGAAACTTCTTATAAAAATTAAAACAAGGGTATAAATGACTTTAAACCATATTCTGTAAAATATTAAGAATGTTTTGAAATACATGTTTAAGAAATATGGATGTGGATGATAAAGAGGTCCCAATAGATAATTACGTATAAATAACCTCAAATAATGAAGAGATTGTGAATAACCCTTACCAATTTGGTAACTTACAAAACATACGCCCCCCTGAAAGAGGTATCATAAAATGAATATGTAAATACACATAAATTAAAGTGTATTACACAAGGAATACAATTATGGGCAGTACATACACCACACAAAAGGTAATAGTGGCAATATGGTACGAATATCACGGGAATAAGGAGTGAGATGAAAACCCCTTACCTTTTACTTTTCCTTGGTTGAGTGTAGTTTAACCTTCTTTATAATGGAGAAATAATTTTTATTAAGTTATTCAAGAATCATATACATTAATATGATATCATATATGATCTTTTAACACTTCTTTGTTAATAATATCTTAGTATTATCGTCGTTTCAGGTGTTAACTTACTCGTTTTCTTTTATAAGTTTTGTTATATAAGCCATTTTTGTTATGGATAGGTTTCTATATTATTGATAAAGCGCTGTCGTGGGTGCCCTAAAATGATTAATGTGATTTTGGGGTACTTAGGTGCAGCAGAGTGGCTGACCAAGGTCGTCTCTCAAAGGAGGAAGTGAATTTAACAACTTATTAAAGGTATTATAAAAAAAATAAAATAGAATAGAATAAAAACACTACATTAAAAGATTGGGGTTTGTTATAGTTTATGAATCTAGAATAAGTTTTCTGGAAGAAGATTGTATATTTTTTTGTTTTTAGTTTTGAAATGAATTTCGATGAAAATGACACAACAAAAAGATGTTTTTTTAGACAATAGTTAAAAGATGCAATAAATCTAACTCTACCTCTTCATTTACTTATTAATCATCATCATTTAATTAAATATACACTTAATTATGATCCCCTAATTTTTTAACCCTCAACCCTACAAGAGTTAACTTAACCACAAAGATGGAATTACTTAAACCCTAGGCCAGCTTCGGAACACGCAATCACAGCACCCTACTTTGATTGTTGTTCTAATGTTAGCTTATGGTCAGTGGTTAATTAGAGCACATATACATTATGGAAATTAGTATGAATTATGTTTAGGGATTTTATTTGAACTCTATAAATTTATCCCGTGTGGTCTTGTATTACCGATTAAGATTGCGCTCTCACAATTTACACAAAATCCCATCCTCGCGTGTTTTTGTATTAATTGTTCAATTTATTTCTTAGTTTATTACAATATAGAAACACAATTCATGAATCATATTAAGTGAATTAAAGTAGCTCAATGATTCAAAATAATTAAATGAATAGGGTAGAAGATAGATCAATTACTAAAGGACTACTCTTCTATGGGTGGCGTAATCATCGTAGAAGCGTTTTGCATAGGTAAAGGTTTATAATGGGTATAAACCAATAAATCTTCTACTCAATAATTCCAGACCAAATAGGAAGATTAATAGAAGAAGAAATTTAATCAAAACAGAAGAAAATAGAATAAATAAAAGAAGAACAATGAAGTTTATTACACAAACAAAATCATTACAACATGGAGGAGAAGAAGAAGGATTCATCGAAGGGATCCTTGCTTCAAGAGCAACCCTTATTGAAATGGTTGGATAATTAGAGTCTATCCACTTATACTCTGACCTAAACTTCTCAATTCACGTCTGAATCCCTCTAAATGAGAAGAACTCCAATTTATAGAGGGGAGGGGAGGAGAGGTTACAAGTGGTTTCAAGTGTGAATGTGGAAATTCGGCCAAATATTTTAATGCAAATTGCACCGCCCATTTTACCACAAACACTTGTGAATTGGCTGTCCTTATAGAAGGCTAATATGTGAGGATTTGGGTCCTCTATCTCCTATAAAAAGTTGGGCTTAATCCAGGCCCATATGAAGGAGTTATGTCCGCAATACAGAAGCTTCTTTATTCTGTCGAGTCCAGCCCAACTTTGACTTCATGGGCCAGTTTCAACAACCAAATGCACTCTTTAGCTTTTGTATCCTGAATAAAAGTTGTATCTAATTATGTTAAGAACACGGTTACAAAATTCCAAATTCAAATAATAAATATAAAAATATTTAGCTTCGAAATACTACAGTGAACTATAAAGGGTAAAACTGGAATTTTCATCAAATATTCAAATGAATAATCTAATCCCAAATACTTTCTAATTAAACATATTTAACACAATGTGAGGAAATTATATTATTTATTATCAATAAAATATTAAATATAATAGTGTTTTATCAATATTAATATCCAGAATGATATCAAGTCCTTAAACATTATTTTTAATCATCATATGAGAATTAGACTTGAATGGATACGATGCAGAATGAATCTCATCGTGTTCGTGGAGACGGTAGTCCGTACGTATGCACGAGCGACAATATCATTATTTTGATATTAAAATAATATATAATTGGATGGTATATCATATATATAGAATCATTATCATGTTATATTTATTATTTAAATGAATTACACATCATTATTATACCTATCCAAATAATAATATTTTGAATAACAATTACACCACGACGTGGAGACGGTAAGCCTTACATACGCACGTATGGTGACATGTTATTCAAAGGATGGATACAATACTGAAAATGGTTGTACCATATTTATAATAACATCACAGTATATATAATATACCGGAGTTATTATTTTAGAAAGAAAATAATAAAGAAAGAAGAAGTTGAAGAAGAAATGAACTTGAAAAAGGGTGGTGAAAACATTACCTCTTCTCTAGATTCTTCCTTTTGATTTGATCAAAAGGGCTCCATATGTTGGATTTAGGATCAAAATAAGGCCTCTAGATATAATTGAGGGAAGTTTAGAGAGTATTTGGGCAGGTTTTGGCTGATCCAAAAGGCTTTGAAGGTGTGAATAATTGGTTAGAAGTGGTGTCCTTTTATAAGGGGGAGGAGGGGGTCTTTTGGAAAAAATTAAAGTATTAATTTATAATAAATTTATATTCATTTTATAATGGCTCAAAATATCATTATTCAAATTATAAGGTAGGTATGGGTCTAAATACTTTCAACCAATATATTTTAGATAGTTTTGTGTCATTATATTAACCTTATCTTTTAGTTTTAACTCTTGGTTAATTAGTTTAACACTTACCATGTCACATTGTATTTTTATAATATATAGTTAATAAACATACTATATAAATCCAAGAGACCCCCAAGTGGTCTATTAATTATACACCTATCATTACATAAGTCCTTTGGAATAACCTTATATTTTTAGGAATATAATATGAATTAATAATATAATATTTGTTTTAAAAACTCTTTTATGTTAATTTTGAAAATATTTAATAATTTATTTTTATTAAAGTCTCAACAACATTAATAATTCAAATAAAATTCATTTAAGAAATCCTAACATGTCATATTAACCAATATTTTTTTTTATGTCATCAGAACATTCAAATTATATTTATTTTAACATTTATAATACCAATTATTTGATTCTTTCATTAATAAGGAAAATATTGCATCATTATTGTGGCATATATATTTTTAATTTTCACTGTCTAAAAATTATAAATAAAATACCATTATGTAGGAAATACTTTTATCTTTCTAATGAATATTTATTCTCAAAAATACAATATATATAACCCTATGTAAAAATTGTTTTACTAGAAGATATATGCTTATGTTATTTTGTATTTACTTTAACTTAATTAATATAAAGTGTCATTATCACATACAATTGGATCCCTGAGGTCCCAAAATTGACCCAAAGATGCCCATGGTCAGAAATATATCAAAAAATAGAGTTAAGACACGTTTTAGGATAATTTATTATTGTTATAATATTATTGTTTACCCTTATTTATCAGATTTACCCTTTAACCATGGTAAATAAAATATTTACCGAAGTAATTATTCAAAATGTCTAAAAATAAAAGTTAACTATTTACACAATATGAAAATAATGATTCCAAATATGGAGTCCATTTTTCCAAATTCAAAACACAGAAGTGGTAGAAATTAATTTAAAATTAATTCCCACTGTCAAAACAAAAAGCGTGTTTTTAAGAAATAATAACTACCATAAGATTGACACTTGTTTATATCTGGTTTAATTGTAAAATTATGTAAAATGACTAAAATTTTATTAAATGGTAAAAATATATTCTAAATATACATTAAAACCACTGAAATTCATAATTTATCACTATTAATTATATTGAATAAAAAATTTATTTTTAATTAATATTTAGAATTTTCACTATTCATCAAAATATAAAAGTTCTCCGAAAAGTACCAAAATGTTACCCTAGGCTAATTTCGATATTTCAAATCTAAAAATGAAGTTCATTTTGAGAGATAGAATTTATAAAATTTCAAAAATTGGGTATTACTATTCATAACGGCTACTTTGATTGGTCGTGGTGTGTTAGAGTCTCGACGTTGCGTACAATGAAAGCTATTGATTTATTCAAAAGGAAACGTATCATGGAATCTTGGGGTGTTACAATGGGCCCACAAGGGAGGTCTCCCCAACCTCTGTCCAGCACAACGGTGACTTGTAGTGTCTCCTGTAGAGAGCCTCAAAAGGTGCCATGCCGATAGTAGAGTGGTAACTATTTTTATACATGATCTCCACCAAGGGAAGGTGTTCCTCCCAGCTTAGGCCAAAGTCTAACACGCACACCCTAAGCATATCCTCCAACAACTGGATAGTGCACTCGGTCTGCCCATCTGTCTGGGGGTGAAAATCTATACTCATCTGCAGCTGAGTCACGGTCAGAGACAATTGTCGAGGGTACTCCATGAAGGAGGACGATCTCTCAAATGTACAGCTACCCTATACTCTCCAATGATCTCTATTCCCTGATGGAAAGGAAGTGCTCCTACGTCGTGAGTCAGTCCAATATCAACCAAAATGGAATCATGGCACTTCACTATGTGCGGAAGCCCTGTGACGAAGTCCATAGATATGCCACACCACTTCCACTCCGGGATATCAAGGGGATGCAACTACCGTGTCGGAACCTAATGCTCTGCCTTCACCTGTTGACAGGTAAGACACCGAGAAAAGAACTCAACTACACTCTGCTTCATGCCAGACCACCAAAAAATCCAATAAAGGTCTCTCTACATCTTCCCCACACATGGATGTACAACCAAGGGAGAAGTGTGGAATTCTCGCATCACCTCCTCCCTCATCTCCACTGGTACTATAGCTCGCCCCTGGAATAGGATCTAATGATTACCTTCTTTAGAATACCAATCGGGTGCATCACCCATGGATATCTGATCACGCAGTACCTCTTTGTCAACATCCCCTAGCCGCGACTATCTGACATGGTCAAGGAGCGACGAAGTCAACATCATCGACTACAGAAAACCCGTACCCTCCTACTCCACCAAGGTCAACTGTAGGAATGCCAAATGCTATGAAGATTACCACATTATATGATCCTGAGACTACCTACTAAGGGCATCTGCTACTATGTTGGCCTTCTGTAGAGTGTAAACTATCTCAAAAAAATAGTTCTGTAGAAACACCAGCCAGCACCTCTGCCTCTTGTTCATATCCCTCTTAGTGAAAATGTGCTTGAGACTCTGGTGGTCTGAGTAGACCAAAAAACACTCAACCAGAAGGTAGTGTCTCTATAACCTCAAGGAGAAGAACACCGCTACTAGTTCCAAATCGTGAGTCGTATAATTATACTCATGTGGCATCAACTACCTTGACCCATATGCAATCACTGCCCATTGCTGAATTAGCATGCACCCGAGCCTAGCTCCGGAAGAGTCATAGTATACCACAGACTCAATGCCCTCCTATGGCAGCCTCAACATTGGAGCACTAGTCTTCCTCTGCCTCAACTCCTCGAAGGCCTTCTAGGACTGATTATCCTAGGTGAACAGTCATCCATTCCACGTCAATGTGGTCAATGGGGCCGCAATCCTGGATAAATCTTCCACAAACCTCCTGTAGTACCCTGCCAAACCAAATAAGCTCCGCCCCATAGACGCATTCTTTGGTGGATCCCAAGCAAGAACTGCCTCTACCATTACAGGATCTATGGCTAAACCCTGTTCCGAAATGACATGACCTAGAAATTAAACCTCATGAATCCATAACTCACACTTTGAGAGCTTCCCATACAGTTGGTGGTCCCGTAGTAAGTCTAGGACCATCCTCAAATGCTCTACATGCTTCTACTCTATCGCAAAGTAGATGAGTATGTCGTCAATAAAGACGACCCCAAACTAGTCCAAGTTCGGTTGGAAAATCTAGTTCATCAAAGCCATGAAGAGAACATGGGCATTCTTCACGCCAAAGGGTATCACCAGGAACTTGCAATGCCCATAACGACAATGAAAAGCCAGCTTTGGGATATCAGCCTAATGAACCTGCAATTGGTGGTAGCCGGATCAAAGATAAATCATAGAGAACCACTTCTAACCTCTCAACTAGTCAAAGAGGTCATCAATCCTCAAAAAAGTTACTTTTTATTTATCGTGGCCTTATTCAGGTGACAATAATCCACACAAAGTTGTAGGCTCCCATCTTCCTTCTTCATAAAAAAAACCAAAGTCACCCATGGGGACACACTAGGCCTGATGAATACCTTATCATGAAGGTCTTCCAACTGAAGTCATAGCTCCTGAAGCTCTATGAGTGCCATCCGATAAGCCACACATGATATTGGGGCTGTCCTCGGTTGCAATTCAATACAGAACTCCATATCTCACCTTGGAGGTGGTCTCGGGACATCCTCAGGGAAAATGTCCATATAGTCTTCTACAATGGTAGGGATCCAGGTTCATGTAGCGTTTGCTGCTCCAAGATCCATGCTCGCCAAATGGTGAGAAAAAGGATGTGGTCTTCTACTCAGAGTACCCGTCTACTCATCCATGAGGTCTCACTCACTGAGGATGGCAAACCTTGTCCCATCAGAATGCATGTATATGACTCATCTGCGATGATAGTCGATCGGGGTGTGAATCATAATAAGCCAATCCATGCCTAGGATGATGTTGTAAGGTTCCATCCTGATGAAAAGTAGGTCCCACGTGAAATTCTATCCTCCGAACGACAGTTCGCACCGTATGCAAACAAAGGTCACTAACGATGCACTTCCACTAGGAACCTCGAGACTAAGCGCAGGTGTCAGTGCCTCTTCTCGGAGCTCCAACTACCATTCCAAAAGTAGAGATATAAAAGAGTGGCTAGAATCTATTTCTACTAGTACCAATGCAAGTGTAGAGTAAACACAAATCATACCTCGAACCATCTCGTGTGTTGGGGGGTCACGAACCCCCATAGCCCGAAGCTGCCTGCGACCCCTACTGCCAGCTCCCTGATCATGGTGTGGGCTTCACGGTGGTGGCGGTGGAAGGATCTCGAAAAGCCATCCCCCACCTCTAGGTCCTGCCACTCTGCCTGCGCCACCTCCCTAAGGACCACCCTATCCTCACCTAGGAGATCCCCGGTCCTGACGCTACCTCTGCTACTGCGGTGCACCCACAGCCTGCCACATCAGCTCAGTATGCCTGGTTAGGCAGTCTCATGCTAGGTGACCCCATCCGTTACAAGCATATCACCAGATCTCTCCCGACTTCCCTAGTGCTCTACGTTGCCACTGCGGTGTACGACCCTGCCCCTAAGTTTGCTCACGGAAGGGTTTCCTTGACTGAGGCTCTTCTCTCTACTGCCTACCTGCTACCGAAGACTCTACTTTAAAGCGGCCACTACTAGTCCCTGCAAGCTGGTGTCCATCATCCAAGAAGCTCCCTGTCACGAGTTCCCGCTCTATCACCCCGAAATAAGTAGGGATGCACAGGGGCACTACACTAGCACGAATCTCCCTGCGAATACCATGCTCAAACTTCTGCACATGAAATTAACTATCGCGGATCATATCCTATGAGTAGCGTGTCAGATCGGTAAACTAGTTTGAATAATGTGCCACTGTCATCCCCCCTGCTTCATCTCTAGAAGCTCTTGAATTCGAATAGAGTGTAAACAAGAGGGGGTGTACTCCTCCCTAAAGAGCTACTGGAAGCTATCCCACATGAGAGACGACTCGTCGTGGGTCTGTATAACCAACCACCACCAACACCCGGCCATCCCGACGAAAATCCTGGCATCTAGTTCTACCATCTGGTCCGCTAGTGTCCATACCATCCTGAAAGGTCATCCCATGGACTCTAGCCGGTTTTACACTGCCTGGGGATCCGGGTCCCCGGGGAACTTATGCGGCCACTGATGCTGGAAGTCTCGCAGCGCACTCAGCCTGTGCTCAACCTCAGCCTGTGCTTCCGTTACTAACCACCACTCTCCAGATGGAGGGGAAACTGCTGAACCACTAGGTGGAAGGGGATCACGTGAGGGTCCCTAAACTGACACCTCGTCACTCGCCAGGTTGTCATCACGAACTGGAGAGTGTAACCTGGCTGGATGCTATCATGGGGGAATCCTGAAAATTATCAATGATTACCACGACCAGATGAGCATATATATATAATAGTAATCACAAAGGGGAGGAGACTCAAAAAGGATTGTCAAAGACTCAATCCTACTGGATTCATGTTCCAAAGTTCCTTGCAACAAATGTCTCAGCCTGCTGATTCGACAAGCGGGTTATCAGTGTCCTGGTGAATGTATACGTCGGCCGATCATGCCATCACTAGACTCCCTGGCCTGTGAGACACTCTTGAGACACATCGACACTATTTCCCTAAATACCAACCAATTACTTTTTTAGGGATGTCCGAACAATGCCCCAAGGAACAAACCATCCTCTCATACCATTTTGTCATGACCCGACCCTACATGTCTCAAGATGCAACTATCCCAAGCCCGCCTCCATAGGCCAGGGGCAAACGACAAGTGCCGAAGGTGTAACGATATCAAGGAGGCCTTCTCCTATGTACCTATACACACACACACATAGCCCACTCGATGCAGAAGTGCGGAGTAAAAATAAAATCAAAGGACAAACAACTATAACCCAACCACAGTCATGCATCAACATCTAAATAGAACAAGTAAAGTGCTAATAGGTACTGACAAGGAAACTGAATAGAAAAAGGGAAAACACGCACCTAACTCAAAAGGTGCCACAACTCGGCAACAAGTAAAAAAAAGTAAACAAATGGAGAGTCACACACCTGAAAACTCTACTGTGACCTCGGTATGTGGCCCAAGCTCCTGTGCCATCACTGGGTGTCACTAACATCGCTATTGTGTGTTGGTTTAGAGTGTGTCAAAAGAACCTCTGACCAACACCCTTTCATGTTTTCACATTTAATGAGATCTCAAATGAGGCTATGCATGCCCAAATAGATTACACCATGACAATCATTGCGGAAAACACATGATATGGATTATTTACTTGCTAGAAACGGACTCCCTACAAAAAAAGTTGTTCAACACCATTTTATGCTCATACAACATCTCATGGGTCCCACACCTCGGTCCCAAAAAAGGTCGTGTGGACTGATCCATCATGATTCTCTTAGAAAAACACACCAAATCAACTATTAAATCTCCCCGAATGAACATCTGATGAAAAAGTCACAAACTCAACACATAGCTTGAAAGAAGGCCCATGGGGACCAAGACTCAACTCTGACTTCAACGCCTCAAAACCCTTGGAAAACTTCATCTTGATGCTAGGGTCACAATGCCGCTGACGGCGCCTAAAACAGACTTCGGATGTGCTCATGACATCCAAAACAATATTCTCGGTGAGGCGCTAAATACTCTTAATGGACGTGTTGCGCCACCGATCCCCCGTCTCAGGAATTAAAAATTGCTAAGTCCATTTTAAAACCTCCATCTTGATCCGAGGATCACGTTGTCACAGATGGGATGCAGATCTGATACTCAGTTTGAGAGTTAGAGGCATTTTAACGCCAACGGATAGAGACAGGGTGGGCCGAACCAGTTTATCCGGTCCACCCCTTTAGACTGGTGGTCCGTGGCTCGGCCGCTCGGACCGCCCGGTCCACCACAGCCCGTGGTTCACCGCGCGGGCCGCACCGCATCATCCTGACCAGATTAAGCCGGTCCGGTGGTTTTCCACGGGACCCATGTTTTGCAGGTCTCGGTCTACTACCGGGGTCTCGATGACCCCGGTCTATCGCCGCACACCGACCAGCAAAGCCGGCCAGCAAACCCTTCCGTGGCCCGGACCGCTGGTCCGCTGTCCCGATCACCCGCGCCGACCACCGAGGAGCCGCGCCAATGCCCGGTGGAGCTTGTGCCATCACTTGGATATCCCGCGCCACCGCTTGTGGAGCCCACGCCACCGCCGTCGCCCACTGGACTACTACGCAGAGCCGCCAGACTGCCCTAGAACAGCTGGAAAATAAGGGTTTTGGCTGAAAAACGTCCCGAGGTCACCTTGGACACCCCTATACTCGAAATTTTGATCCAAAAGAATCATTGGAAATCTCATATCGATCCCTACTCAAATATGGCCTTCGCTCAAAAATTTAATAGCATTTTGATGCTATAAATTGAGTTTAAAGAAGATGCGGAAAATTAAAACAAAAATGCAATCATACCTACCTCACAGGGCGTAGGCTGATGCTCCATGATCGATCCACCTTCATCAGAACTGAAAACACCTTGCTGGGGAGGATGTGGATCTTGAAGGAAGGGTAGGGTAGTTCTTGTTGGGAGCTTCTGGAAAAGAACATAAATGGAGGGAGAGGGGGGGGGGGTGGATGTGTTTTAGTAGGGAAAATTAATTAAAAATTAATTAATTTTAAACACCCACCAGTGGGCCCGTACCTGAACCCTCGATGGGGTTGAGGTAAACCCACTCCTAGGGTAAAATACACATTTTGAGCACAACTTTGGTCTCATAATTTTAATCCGACTCTCCATTTAGAAGTTATAATGATCGCGGCCGAGGCTGCTAAATTACGAAAGTGCCCATGGTGGCGTTTTCCACAGAAGGGCCGCGCCCGCGAAAGTTACACCCCTCCTAGGTTAAATTACATGCTTCAGACTCAATGTTGCCCTCAGTTTTCCCATATGAGTAACCATTTAGGATATATTTTGTTTATTTGGTGTGTCTAGTTTGAGCACACTTAAAACTTAATTCCAGCCACACTGGGGCTCGGAATCACACGCCGTCTGAACACCATGCTCTAGAATAACATCAAAAAATATTCAAAGTCTAATAGGATCATAACCTAGGTTCTTACATACTTGTGAATAAAGGTGAATACCCTTGATAGAGGAGTTTTTATGGTATTCCCTACACTATGATATTGGCTCGAAAATTTTGGTGTAATTTCAGCAGCATAACGCCGTCAAACAGAAATTCGTTAAATGGGTTGATGAGAGTGAAAGTGGTATCTCATAATTTATACATTAAATTGAAAGTAATGGGATCATTTTAAATAATATACCAACATATGGAATGGAATTTAAATGCATAATATAAAATAATTACTTGAATGTAAATGAGGAGAGAAAAATTCCTTATGGAATTTCGGTATGGTAATAGGTGCACATGGGAGGCATTAATGAGAGAGAAATGGAGTCTCTAATAATTCAAACATGAAGAGGGAAATACGGGGTAGGTGTAAATCATACCCTATCATTTATAATTTAAAATAAAAGGGCATAACAATGTTAATAAACTTGCATAAAAAGTGGAAGGAAGGAATCCCTTACTTGGAAGTGTGATCCCAAAGGCTAGGGAGAGGCCTGTGGGAGGCTTCTTGGGAGATTGGGGAACCTTGCGAGGATTCTAGATAGAGGATGGAAGATGTTGGATGAACTTAAAAGGCTTTTATTTAAGAAGAAGTGGGAGGTTGGGTGGGTTTATATAGTAAAGGAGAATGAATTCTTTATTATTTAGGTTTGGGACACCACACATTAAACTAAACAAAACCACAAACCAGACCTTGGTTTTTACCCATTGTTTTTTCCAAAGAGTAGTGGAAAACAATTTTTTATAAGGCCAATAGCCGAATTTCTTAAAATCATAGGGTCGCTTATGTGGATGCGAGTCACACTCTCAAAGAAAACAATTTAAAAATAAAAAATGTTTTATAAGTCTTGAAGGGTCCACAAAGGAATTGTAAAATAAATCAAAAAAACAAAAAATCACATTATTTTAATCGTAAAATATATATTTTCCAAACCTAATGTTTATAGTATTTTATTACATCACAATTGGGTCATTATGATGTAATAAAACACATTATATATTTGAACGGTATTTAATTTTTAAGAAAAAAATCGACTGTCTTAGAAAAGTATAAAAAATTCATCATTGGATAATTTAGAAGTATGATTCCAAAAATAATATTCATTTTATCCAAATAATTTTCTAAATATGTGAATTTTCACTTTTAAAATAAAAACTGAAATTTATCGAAAATTCATAGGTTTTGAAAAAAACAGCTTTCAAACCTTAAAAAAATACAATTGCATTCATAAAATTATACAATCATTTATATTTAATAAAAAGTAATTTAATAATAATAATAATTTATTAATTTTTTTTAATTCAAAATTCCATTAATTCATCAAAATAGATTTATTTGTTAAATATTAACTGAAAATACTATTTGTGCTTTAAAAACTATTTACAAAGTAACAATAATAAAATGAATGTATATTCATTATTATATAAATAAATAATGCACATATTCATAGTTCTAAGGTCTTGTTACATAACCTCTTATAACACCCACATAAGAACGAATGGTTAGGTGTGCAATGGTGAGACTCTTGGGGTGGCTCGGATAACATCGATCGGGTGGTAATCTTTATCAAATTTCACTTCTCTCATAGGAGGTTCTGTTCGAGCTTAACATGTTGAAGCTCGACTTGGGATTTGTCAAGAGCAAAGCCCAATGAAGCCACCTCCTTTCTGAGCTCTGAAAAATGGGATTCGTATGGATCAAGTCTACTGTATGAGGCCATCTCTTCCTTTGTCTAATTAAATTGGATTTGTTAAAGTCCTATATTTATACTAATCATGTGATTACTATTCAACAGATATATTAGCAACGATCAAAATTATTAACAGTATTTTAAAATAAATAAATTAAAAAAATAAATCCAATGAAGTTCACATTTTATATAACCATTTTACATAATAATACATTTAATTCGATCAAGAGGAATTTTCATTAATGAAAGTTTGGGTCATTACATTTTTATTGAAACATTGTGCAATGGAGATGATTTTTTCTCCATCATTTTTTTACTATCTTCATAAATATAACTATGCATTTAGTCGAGGAAGATAAATTAGGAGGCCTCATACATTATTGATGGATGTATCCAATTTAAAGTTTTTTTATTTATATGTTTTTCACATTAAGTAAGAAATTATTGGAAGTTAATTAAATACACAATTATGTTTTATTTATTTTATTTAGCTGATATATTGTGTTTTTGATATCATACGTGAAAAAAAGATCAACCTGAAGCCTATATTTATGAAGCCTATTTGGAAGATGATTGTTTTACCTTTTGTTCTAGATACTTGGATGATACTGAGACAAGATTCAATCGAGTTGGACATGTTGAAGACAGATAAAATCAATCTAAACAACATGATAAATCAAAAATATTTCATACTATTAGATGAATAGTTGAGAGGGGCTCAAATGTTACACTGACAAAAATATAATTATTACAGGTACATAGATATGTGATAATTAATTGTGAAACTGTAGATTCATTTATTGAAGAGATCAAGATACAAAAAAAGAGATGAATGATAAGATGAACATGAAATGAGCAATATATAACAAAATCTATTAATAAGAAGATTGCAGAATGTTTTACAAGATGTGTAAGTTCATAAATATTGCAATCAATATGGATATTAGGTTGACACATATATTTTATAAATCTAATAATTTTTATTAATTTTTATAGATCATGAATACTGATACTCAAGTTGAGTTGTTAGAATATTTGAAGTTTATGGATCTAGGTCCTCTAAAATAGGCTAGAAAGTTTGACACTTAAAATGTGAATGACCTTAAATTTCATACAGTGTATTGGGAAGAGTGTTTGAAAACAAAGAATATGGTATATTTACATTTCCTATAGTGGAATACTATTGAATATTGTCTGATTTTATCAAATTAAACTACCATGGGGATTTTTTTAGTTGTCTTATTGAAATGAAATTGGGTGGATATTATCAGGGGTGTTAAAAGAGATTACTTTCAATTTACCTATGTGAACTTCTCTCGCTTCATGGATGTCGATGACCATATATCACATGATCTGTATATCTTATTATCAAAAGTGAAAATGGTATATTATATGGAATATTTCATGGATGAAGGGTGGAGTCAAGTTTTTTACAAAAAACAAAGAGACTTGTATGATATGGGTGATGAAGTGGAGGATTTGACCTCTGACATTTAATCCCATCAAGAACAAGAATAGAACATATTTACAAATCATGATAATGAAAATATGAGTCTTGCAAGGGTGGTAAAAGTAGAAGAAGTAATGATTGAGTAGGAAAATGACATGATTAAAGGGAAAAATGATTGTATGTGTAGTCACCCATTCATTTATCAAACACTTATGTTATATGTTTATTCATTCATTATCATAGAAATGTATATTTTTTGTTCAGTATGATGCATCTGTTATAATTTCAATTTTTTTATGCTTTATTTTTTTAAATATATATTCTGAAGATCATTTTATTTGATTAACTAATAGTAATTCCAATGAGTAAGCATTTTATTGATCTTGGTGGACTCTTAGTTGATGTTCCCTTGACGAAAATGTCATATGATGATTCATTGGTCTCCCTCCATACAACATCCATGGCACACTACACCTACCCGCTACACCATATCTCACATACTTCATCCCATCATCTTCTGGAAAACACTTCATCAGTTTCCCATAATTAGCTGAGACAAGTCCTTCCCATTCAATAGGCTCAATATTTAAGGATAAGGTCATCACTCCTATTTCTTCACGGGGATATTGGAGGGTGATAGTTATAGGTGAAAATTTTAATGTGAATAATGTTATTGAAATTTTTTATACCATTAAATATTTTTCATGAAATATGGAAAAAATGATACTACAAAGTAAAATATGAATAGTTTAGATGTTTGGAATCTAAAAAAAATGAATATAGTTGTCCCATTTTATTACTATGGGGTCTTGATGGATAACGCCACAAGATTATTTGGTAAGAGGTAGTTTGTTTCCATGAAAAGAAAAATTTAGGAATTGGGGGATCATATGAATATGGAAGATAAAAAGGTTGTTTCTCTATAGAAATTATTGGTTGAATTATATTAGAAGATGATTGGATCAATCCCCGGTGATATTGCATAAATGGCTGGTAGAGAGCAGGTAAATCACATAACTTCGAAATCATTTAGTACACAAAATTTCATGGGTTAAATTTTTAATTTAAATATAAAACACTGTTTAATTTTCAATATAATTTTCATATAGTTATTGGTAGAAGGAAGTGGAGATGAAGAGGGAGAGGGTGTTGCGAAAAGGTCATTGGGTAGTGATTATGGATCACTTTTTGATTCAGATATGAATTTAAACTAAACGTATGGAACTTTATGTATAATGATTTTAAAGGTTATGGATACAACCTTATTTATCCCCTTTATTATATTTTACTATTTATCATGTGTATTGTGATATTATTAGATAATGGATTGATTCTTATTTACTTAAAATTGGATCTTTTTTAAAGGGTGTTGGAGGTGGGATGAATAAATTTATTTATGATATATTGGTTTCTGTTTTTCATTGACCATTCTCAGGCTGTAGATTTTGTAGCTGCATTTTTTTTGAGAAAATATTTTTAACAAAATTTCTATCATTTTAGATGTGGTTTCCCCTTATAAAAAGTCTCAGGGATATATCAGAATTTTAAGACACCTCTATATCCATGACATTTTTTGGGGAGGGCAAATAGTCGTTAAAACAAAAAAAACCTCCGCTGAACAAACATTATGTGACGTTTCCTAGACACTGACACTAAATGGAAGGAACCAATATAATTTTAATTCCAACATCTAATTTAGTGGTAGATTTTGGAATCCATCATAGAAAAATTTGGTGGCAAATTAAAACACCAAAAAATAAAAAAAACACCACTAATATACACTTGTGTTGTAGCGTCTCAAGAACTGCTCGTATTATTTTTCCCTCAACAACTTCAGGGATAAATTATAAAATAACTTGGACATAAATTCCTTATAGTCTATTGCCTCATGTATTCCTTCCTACACCTACACATCCCACCAAGGCTTTTCCCATCCTATGATCATGTAGGTTTCCAAATTCACTCTCTACCCTGGAGGAATCTCTAACTTCTTTAAAATCATTTTCATATAATCGATCCAATTCTAAGCCGCCTATGGAAAAACCTATCCATGAAATAGAGGTGGGTGTTGTAATTGGAACTCCCCAGTTAGATATTCCATAGATGGATCTGCTCCCTGAGCTCCCATGTCAATCCCCTAAATCACACATACCAGGATCGCTCTGATACACTCATCAATCTATTGCCCAAATGTTTTCAAATCTAGACGATTCCCTTCCTGCACTGGAGCCTGTACCTAAGGTTAAACCTGAACCTATACCTGATCTACCCACCTCTCAGGGGTCTCAACCTGCGTGTGCTCCTACAACACCCCTTCACCACCTACCTGGTGCTCTATCAAAGCTATCTAGGTTGAAAACTACTGAATACCATAACATTGTAAGAGAACCCGTATAAAAAATATATAAAATACTGATATGGAAAGTATCAATATGAAGCATCATCCTCATTACCGATAACCTTCTCCATTACATCAATGCCACATGGTATCCCGACCTCTTGGTCTCCATAACTGCTCATACCATATCCAAATATCAATATACCCTAGGAGATGGTTGTCTTGACGAACCATGATGCCTCAATCTGATGAGCATGTTTCCCAACCAGGTGATCAATATATCCCCATGTCACAGTACATGCCTTCTCCTATAATTTACATACCCATTTCACATAACCCATTTCACATAAAAAAATATATATTTATATGATATCATATACATAGATTCATTTCACAATTCACAAGAAATTTTCAAAGCTGCATGATGTTTTAGAATTAAATATCTTACTATGCTTGTCATAATAGAAATAAGCATACCCCCTTTCCATACTAGTCCAAGGGTCTAATCTCTCCATTAAATTACTAGTTCGTGGGTAACATATCATAACAGATAACAATTAATATTCCATGTAAACCAATCACAGTAGAAATCAAACAAACTGTCAAATTAGAAAAATAGAACATCAATTATCACCCCTAGCAACTTGGTTCATCCACTATTAATGTGGATGCAGGTACCCAAACACAAGGTCTAAACATATTATTTACAAGATACTAATATATTTTCTACTATATCCCAAATAGTAAGACTAGTAGTAAAGAAAAACAATTTATATTTCAGTAATAGCTAGTTGGAAATTGATACTAAATCCTAATCTAGAACTACTCTGATACCACTTATAGCATTGCCGACCTGATTATCCAACCGAATAGTTATAACGATCTGGGTTCCACTAGCCTTATTCACACTTCCCTAGACTTAAAAGGATTCTAACTAATATCAAGGGTGAAAAGAGGGGGAAAATGAGGCTATAGCCTCAAAGGGTGATATAATATAATTGTCTGGGTAATAATATATAACATGCATCATAAGAAAAGACTCATAAAACTAGAACCATACCTGCCAAAGGAAGAAGCACATTAAATATTAGATAATAGCAAAAATTCATAAATAGAAAAACAACAAAACTTTTATCTACTAAAATAGATCATGTATACATATCAATCAAAAATTGAAATATAAAGATACGTCACCAAAAGAAGAACATATTATATATATATATATATTCCATAATCATACTGAAATAATAAAATAAATAAGGATAAACTAAACTCCAGATAAGATAGGAACCACAAGGTCCCCTACCATCTATCCATGCCAACTCAACTAGGATACAAATCTAGAGCCCAAACCGTTACCTAAACATAAAAACATAAAGTCTACATGCATCCTAAAGGGCCTCTATAGGGTGTGAGAAAAAGTCTTAGTATAACACCACCAACATGTTCATAGACAACATATGTGATTAATTATGTATGTAATATAATAAGGAAAATAACTCATGCAATTTAAATAAAACAATCTTCCATTATTCTCAACAGTTACCTAGAAGTTGTCAACTACTTAGACCAATGAAGAAATCACCAAAGAGGAGAGGATACTTGGAACATTGAATAATAAATCCCCTGATTTCAAATATTTCTAGGTGAACCCTTAGGTTCCACCTCCAAATAAGTAACCCAACATCTCGTTCCAACTGGCACCTCATGTCCCAAATCAATTCAGTAACAACTCTAAGGCGCACCCAATCAATAAAACCATGGTCCCTCAAACCCCTTCTTGGAAAAACTCATTGACTGAAATCGCAATGTCTATGGAAACAAAGATACATTTCCCCAAAGTAAAAGTCACCATCGACTCGTAAAACAACATCCTAAGGAACTGTGATCTCTGCCCTCCCAAAATAGTCAAATCCTAACAGCCTCAATACAGAGATCCTCAAATATCTACAGATAACATCAATGATATCATCTGAATCATCCTCTCCTTCCCTATTTCTTTGTACTACAAACACCCCCAAAAAAATTTCCTAAGTCGCACTATCGTGGGCCTCTACCCACACGAGTGGTCAAAACTACATTTTCACTGAGTTAACCAGTTTTTGCATGACTCCAGTTGGTGCATTGGACATCACATGCGAGAGATAATCACCAAAATAGTACCTAAGTCACATCATCTGTGGCACCTCATTCCAAAATGAACATGTTACTCAAGTTAGATTCCCATTCCATCCAATATCATGAGCCACTCCCTTAACCTGATGACCTTGCCACCTCAACTGACATCCATGATGCCAAACTAGTGATCACATCACCCAAGTAACCTGGGCCAAGCCTAGATTGATGATCACATCACCTATATTCCCATAAGCCTTATCTATTTCATACCATGATCCAAGACCATCATGGTCCCATAGATATCATTAGTATAAGAAAATAAACACAGACAAACACACACATATATAAATATCTTCAATTTAAAGAAAAAAAATCAATTTAATAAAATTACCACACCTCGGCCTTACTACCCTGTTGGTCGACAACCTCTAAACCGACCTCAGACGAGCTAATAAGGGTTAGGCATTCCCATCAACATTCCATAAGGTCATACAATAAATTCAACATCAATAATTCAAATTAAAAAGGGTATCTATCAACTACCCAACAACGCGCTAAATGCCTCACCACCCAAACATCCGCGAAGACATGAAGAGAGGTATGCACCAATTACATTGGAGTCGTTGACATAGACACATATGGTATTATCCTCTAAATTGAAGAAGTTTGGAAGAAATAGATGATACCATCAAATATAATGAAAATACGGAAAAAAGACTCAATTAGTTTTAGGGATCTGTGTGGTTAGAGAAAAGGAAAAGAGAAGCATGGGTGAGGAGATCCTTACAATTACGCTTCCAACGCACCCAACTGTAATGTCCCAGTTCCGAAAGCATCCTAGAGGCGTCCCGTACTCAGTTGGTCACATGGACTCGAGAACATTTCCCCGAATGCCAGAGGATACCGACTAGAACCGAGGGTCTTGGGTGCGATAGTGGGGAAACTATACCCTCATTGGCAGAGTAACACAGTGGTAAAAAGTAATGGCAAAAGCAGAAGCAGGAATAATCCATAGAAAGGTAAACAATAGAAGACTGGAAAATAATAAGCTGGAGCACAAATATATATATATATATATATATGAATATATAAATGATGTATGATACATATGTCTATAAAAGCATCCAAACAAATCACAATGCTGAAATAAAACATTACTAAACCCAAGTAAAAAATAAAGCAAAGTAAACTACTCCTTAGCATCGCAAGACATAACTTGGTCCCATGCTCTCTAGCTCCACTACAAGTCAAGTACCTGAAGTAGAAGGGAGTTTTCCCTTATCTATACCTATAGAAATATAATCTGTTTGGGCCCAAAAGCAGGGTCCAAATAGGGTGTGAGACTAAATACCAGAAGGAAACTACCCAAAGATCTTTTCCTAACATTCAATGAATATATTGCACGTAAAAGTACAAAAGTAGTAAACAAGAAAGTACTCAACAGAAAACAATTAACCATATCAAAAGCAACTAATAAAGCATAGTAACCCTCTAGTAAGTGCACACAGCCTATCCCCTCTCGTTCAGTTATAAGAATATATAAATACTCTCTGAGGAAACACTCACAAACAATTCCCCTTATAGTCAAAAGTAATTCAACACTCTCCGAGGAAGCTCACACGGTCAATTCCCTTTATAGTATAAGGTAATTCAAGGACTCTATGAGGAAGCTCACTTGGTCAATTCTACTTATATACCCATGTTTAAGGAATCTCTGAGGAAGCTCACTCGGTCAATTACCCTTATATCCCCAAGTGGTTTAAAGGCTCTCTCAAGAAGCTCACTTGGTCAATCCCCCTTATAGTCTAAAGTGCTCAAAGAATCTCGGAGAAAGATCACTCGGTCAATTACCCTTATAGTCTACTACACCAGGTTCTCACGGCCCTGTGTAGGTCAATAAACATAGAAAAAAAGGCCAAGGTAAACCTCAATAACTACTAGGCTAAAATCATTCTACAACATATCAAGCATGTCAAAATACAAACACTCCACCCTACAACACTAGGCATGGAAATAGGCAAGGTAGCCAAACAGGCTAAGAAGACCAATGGTCGTAGATATAATATTAAAGGGAAACACATACAAAGCATATAAATCAACCCTATTCATATTCAACTAACCTCTACGCAAGCATACAAGCATGGAGGGCAATCAACAGGGGTAAAATGGTAAACACGCAATAACCCGTTCAAGGGTATTGGTCAAAATTGCACATAATACTAAAAGAATTTGAATATAAAGTCACAAACCACCTACCTTAGTGTTGGAAGACCTCTATATGTGATCCTCGAGGCATGAATCACCTTAGAATGCCAAATATCTAAAAAAACATATAAAACATTCAATAGAGGATAACTTGTGGAAAAAGGGGAATCATGAAACGAAGATCAAGAAGAAGAGAGAGCTTACTGAGGTGATCCCAATGTAGTTGACAGTGGTCGAATCAGAGATAAGATGGAGGCTTGTGGGATCAGATAAGGATCCTGGCCGTATGGGTTCTCTAACGAAGAAAACCAAGAAGAAGATGATTTTGGCGATTAGACGTTCCCCCAATGCGTTTAATGAAAAAATAAAGTACACGGTGTGTAATTTTGAAGTACACACGACGTGTAATCGCTGTTTCTGTACTCCGCTTTAGGCGGAGTCCAAGTTACCCACACACAGCCATGTGCATGGCCGCTACATGGCCAGCACCCAACTACCTGCGGTAATAGAGTACATGGAATATACTCAAAAAGTACACATTGGGTACTTCAGAAATTTCCAGAATTTCTTTTTTTTCTCAAAAACAACCAGAAGAAGAAAAACATACCTGAAAAGAAGATATGGGTTCTTACAAACTTCCACCCTTAAAAAAATTCATCCTCGAATTTCCCTAGCGTGACGTGGAAGAAGAAACCTCGAACAGTTCCGGCCACTATGCTCGTACATCGACCTCCCTCTCCCAAGTCTCGTCCTGTACCCACCCATGCTGCCATAGCAGTCGTACCAGAGGAACAGACCAACCACAGAGAACCATTGTACTGTAATCAAAAATTTGTATATGATGCTCCTCAAACAAAATATCCACTTCGAGCTCAACCACCTCGGGTTGAAATACATTAGATGGGTCTGAAAAGTAACGCCAGAGCTGAGAAATGTGAAAAATGTCGTGCATAGCCCGATACCTCTAGGGTAATTGAAACCGACAAGAAACCGTCCCAACTCTCTCCACAACCTAAAACGGCCCTATGTACCTCGGTGAAAGCTTACCCTATCTCCTAATCCTCCTGTGCCCTAGCCTTGGTGTGACATGTAAGAATACCTGATCCCCGACCTCGAACTCTAGAGTTCGTCTCCACTGATCAGCATCAGACTTCTCCAGAGACTGTGCAGTAGCCATCCTCTTCCGAATCAACTCTATCTGCTTTTTGGTTTCATGAATAAGATGAGGTCTCATAAAAGTTACCGCTCCCACCCTCATCCAACATAAGGGTGATCAGCATGGCCTACCATAAAAATCCTTATAAGGTGCCATCTGAATAGTTGCTTGAGAACTATCATTGTTGGAAAAATCCATAAGCGGTATATGCTTCTCCCAAGAATCTCCAAAATCTAGAATTCATGCTCGGAGCATGTCCTCAAGAACCTGAATAATACGCTCAGACTGACTATCTGTATGGGGGTAGTATGATGTACTAAAAAGAACCTGTGTACCCAAATCCTTGAAAAGCCCCAACAAAACTCGAGAAGTAAAACATGCATCCTTGTATGAAACAAGGAGTGTGGAACTTCATGCGGACATACAATCTCACAGATGTACAACTATCCTAGCTCATTGACACTAAAGTCCTCCTTGATTGGCAAGAAGTGGGAAACCTTTATGAGCCCGTCAATGACAACCCAATCTGCATCAATCCCTCGGGGTGACCTCGACAACCCTATTATGAAGTCCTTCGCAACTTTGTTCCACTTCCACTAGGGAATGGGTAACTGCAGTAAAATCCCTGGTGGCCGTTAGTGCTCTGCCTTCACCTGCTGATAGGTGGAACACATCATAAAGAAACTAGCAACATCCCTCTTCATACCTGGCCACCAATACTAGCAGTGTAGATCACAATATATCTTAGTGACACCAGGAAAAACTGCCCAAACTGAGGAATGAAAATACCGCATCTGATCCTCGCGCATATATGTTGGCACCCATAAGCACCCCTAGAAATGCAATATCTCGTCCCTGCCTACTGTCCATCTAGGAATATGGTCCTCTCCTGACACACTCTCCCATAGGACTAGGCCTTCTGAATCTGATAGCTGCCTTATTCACACTTGATCAAGAAGAGTAGAGGTAACAACTACAGAGGAAAGAAATGTCTTCCCCTATCTATTGTTCACCTCCAAATGCATCTCAGATAATAGATCCATAAGATGCCACTCACTGATGGACTCCTGAACTACCTATATTTGAGTCCTCCTACTCAACACATCATCCACTGCATTGCCTTTCCTAGGTGTATAGGCAAGCACAAAGTCGAAGGACTGAAGGTACTCAACCCACTTTCACTGTCTCAAATTCAGATCACGTTGAGTGAAAATGTACTTGATACTTTTGTGGTAGGTGAAAACCAAAAAATGATCTCCCATAAGATAATGTATCCTATAGTGCAAGGCATAAACAACTTCCACCAACTTGAGATCATGTGTCGGGTAATTCCTCTCATGTGGCCTCAACTGACGAGTCTCGTACGCAACGACTCCATATCCCTATATAAACATAGCTCCCATCCCGATACCTGATGCATCACAGTAAACAGTATAGCTCTTTCCAGACTCTGGAAAGATTAGTATCAGTGCTGAAGTAAACCTTCTTTTTAGGACCTGAAAGGATGACTTAGAAGAATCTGACCATAAGAACATTGCACCCTTCTTAGTCAAACCCATCAGCGGTGCCACTAGGCATGAAAAGTCCTGTATTAAATGTCTGTAGTATCCATCCAGCCTTAGAAAACTCCACACCTCAAAGAGGTTCTTCAACTACTCCTAGGAAAGTACTACTCTTACCTTCTATGTGTCTACTGATACTTCTATCTCTGAGATAACATGACCCAAGAAGTGAATCTGATTCATCTAGAAGTGGTATTTTGAGAGCTTATCATATAACTGATTCTCTATTAGTGTACTCAAAGCGATCTAAAGATGAGTATAATGGTCATGTCGAGTGTGAGAGTACACCAAGACATCATCCATAAAACCACCATGAAGGAATCCAAGTATGGATGGAACACTCGGTTCATCAGTTCCATGAAATCTACCAGTGCGTTGGTGAGACCGAACGACATAACCATATACTCAAATAGACCACACCTACTTAGGAAGGCTGAAAGAGGTATCTCTGATGGTCTAATGTGAAAATGATGGTAACAGGACCTCAATTAAATCTTCATGAACACCTGGGTTCCTAGAATATGATCAAAGAGATCATCAATCCTAGGCAAGGGATATTTGTTCTTGATCGTCGACTAGTTAAGCTTCTGATAGTCCACACAAAGCCTGAGGGTTTCATATTCCTTCTTCATAAATAGGACATGAAAACCCTAAAGAGATGTACTGGGTTAGATGAAACCCTTTTCTTGTAACTCCTCCAACTATTTCTTGACCTCCTTCAACTGAGGTGTAACCATCCTATAAGGAGGAATGGACACTTGTGCATCCCATGGAACAAGCTCAATAGAAAAGTCTACCTCACGCTCCAAAGGAAAACCTGAAAAGTCCTCTGGAAAGACATATCTGAAATGATCCACCACTGGAGAAAATTCTGACTGTGAAGTCCCTTGGTCATCCAGATATAGACTAGAAATCTGGGCTGAAACTCCTCCCAGCCCATGATGCTCGGGTCCTGCTCTGCTCACCTAGACATCCCACTCACCCCTATGAAGAAACGATCTACCCTATGGTGATGTGGAACTCAACCTGTGGTGATAAAATTCAATGAATACCCAGAAAACCTGTCCATCCTAGTAATGAGATCATATCATGTCATTTCTAGGACATAGAGGTCCCATAAGAAAAACACCACCAACCTGTAGAGGGCACTCCCTGCATTGCCGTACACTAACTGTTATAGTCCCCAAGGTAGTTTCTAGAGTCAAGATATCAGTAGAGGAAATGATGCAGAGACCAAGGATATCCACAAAAACAATAGATATAAAGCTATGGGAAGCCCCTGTATAGAAAAGAGTAGAAGCTGAAACTGAGGCTACTAAGATCATACCTCGAACTGTAGAGGGTCCATGATCCTGATCCAGCTATGTCTTCTCCATTGCAATATTCTGGAATGTACTACGGCCCTGTGGCCTTGCCTAACCACTTTGATCTAATCCACCCTAATGTCGCTGAATGCTCAGTGACGGACCAAAATGGACACGACCTCCACCTCAGCCTGAACGATCGGAAAAACTCCAGTTCCCTGACTAGTGAAAAACTGCTGGCACTGCTCCAGAACGCAGAGTCATAGAAGAACCCCTATCACCAGAAACTGATGAGAAGATCTAACAAAATCACTGAAGGTGACCCATCTTAATGCAATATCGGCACACCACTAGGTCTCTTGAGCAATGTGGCCTTGTATGCCCACTCTTCCCGCACTAGAAGCACACAAACTAGCTACCAAAAGATGTATCCCGAATACTCTAACCTTATCTTGTAGTCTCCCTGCAGTGCTTCCTTCTATTACTAGGAGGAATACTAACTCTGGATTCCAAAATTTCCTAGCCCACAGCTCCAGAATCCCTCAAATTATGCTATGAAATTAGTGCCTGGTTGACGATAGAGGATAAAAAAGTCAACCTAAAGATGTTCACCTGAGATCAGATGTCATGCCTCAGAACATCCTCAAACTTCCATACAAGGAAAAAATTATCTCCCCCTTTAAAGGGTTTAAAGCGCTGCAGCTCAATGAAGTGAGAGGAATACTCCATAACGGTAAGAGTACCCTGCTCCAGAGTCATGAACTCTCGGGATTGATTGCCCCTCAAGGTCTCTAGATAGAAGTAATTGTAGGAGATGTGCCAAAACACATCCCAAGCCATATTCGACTGGCTTCCCACCTGTGAGATCACATCCCACCACCTCTTGGAAGAGTCTCGAAGCATGTAGGTAGCGAGCTTCACCCTATTCTCTAGAGGTATCTCCAGATGTTCAAAAATTGTCAGCGTGGCTTTTAGCCATGAATCTGCAGCCTGGGGTCCTCTATCCCCCGGATAAAGTGGGAGGATGTTGCTACTTAAAGACACGCATCAATTCTTCCATTTATGGGGAAGGAGGCGACGCTCCCTAAAAGGTCTACATCATCCTCAAAAATACCTTTCTGAAATGTGAATCAACACCTATGTCGGGTATAATGGCTGGTGCCAAGAAAAGTATGACAGGAGGATCTATAGGTAGTCCCTGATCAGCCATGTCTGGTGACTAATCACCTCCTAGAAACTAACATACAACCATAGGATATCTCGGTGGTCATGTACTCCTTCTGAAACTGGTTGTGTAAAAACCCAAACACCTGGCATGTTGTCTTAACACACCGCATGTACTTGAATCCTCTTCCCCTACCCAAGTCCTTCTACATGGTTAAGCCACATGACTCTAATAAGACAAGACTACATGGCCTGTTCTTGGTAGACACGATGTGTACCAGACAAGATTCACCTAGCCCATGTTGTTAGTGATACGGCCTGACACATGGATCACACTACACGGTGTGTTCAAGGCGGACACATCATGTATATGAAAGGATAACAACGACCTGTGTTGTTAGTGACACATCCGGGTACCTGGGTCAGACTAAATGGCATGTTCAATCCTGACATGATGTGTAAAGCTTAAGGTTTATCCATCCATGTTGTTAGTTATACGGGCGGACACATGGTCAACACTACACGGAGTGTTCAACTGGTACATGACATGTTCCCACCAGACATTCCCCATCTCGTGTCTCTTCCCACATGACCTATGACATGGTTAAGGACTACACGGTGTGTACATAAAGTACACAACGTTTACTTAAGGAAAAAATTTTTCTTCCCGAACATAAGAACACATGGCGTGTAGTCAATACTACACGTCATGTATTATGGGTTTTTCTAGATAGTAAGCCTCAAAAACTACTCTAGAACCCAGAAAAACACTAAAATGAATATTGAAAGTGAAAAATTTCAATCCGTGAGGGCCCATACACCCCAAAAATCAATATTTTGAATCTTATACATGTTATAACAATGAAAAAAGGCAATGATATAGCAAATTTCAGTCCATGAGGGATCATAACACCTCAAGGACCAAAGTTTGGATTCATTCAAACAGAACCTTACACAAACAATACCCTATTAAACAACATGTATTTTTATCAAGGCATCTACCACAACATCATACATATTCTACAAAACATCTATCACAACAACATGCAATTGCTAATGCATCCTAAGTGGCATGGCAAGAATGCATGACATGTGATTTATAGCAAGTGCTTATATGTTGCATGGGATGGAATGACCTCATCTCATCGGGTTGCGACAAAAATAAAACCTCAATAACATCAACAGTAATATCAAAAAACATGTGAATCATCCAACAGTGAAAATAAAATCAACCATAAAGTTGAAAAACCAGAAAAATTGCAATAAATGAGGTAGATTGGATTTTCCCTGTACATGGGTTAGCTACTCTTGGGATCAGCTTATTAAAAAGTATATATTCCATCCTATCCCTGGATATAGACTCCAAACTATAAGTCAATAAGAAAATATTTCCTCTGATACCACTTTGTAACATCCTGGTTCCGGAAGCCACCCAAAGGTGTCCTGTACCCAGTTGGTCACATGGCCTCAAGTGTATTTCCCCGAACACTAGAGGATGCAGACTAGTAGCGAGGGACTTGAGTGTGATAGTGGGAAAACTATGCCCTCATTGGTAGAGTGACATAATGGAATAAAGAAATGGAAAAAGTATAAGTAGGAATAATCCATACATAACTAAACAACACAAGACTGAAAAATAATAAACTGGATCACACACACATATATATAAATGATGCATGATATATATGTCTAGGAAAGAATCAAAACAAATCACAATTCTGAAATACAAAAATACTAAACCCAAGTCTAAAAGAAAGCAAAGTAAACAACTCCTCTACATCACAATCTATAACTTGGTCCCATGCTCTCCAGCTCCACTACAAGTCAAGTACCTGAAGTAGAAGGGAGCTTGCCCTTATCTATACCTACAAAAATATAATCTGTTTGGGCCCAAAAGCATGACCCAAATAGGGTGTGAGACTAAATCCCAGTTGGAAACTACCCGAAGATCTATGCCTAACAGTCAGTGAATATATGGCAGGTAAAAGTAAATAAGTATTAAACAAGAAAGTACTCAGCAGAAAACAATTCCACATATCAAAAGCAACTAATCAAGCACGATAACCCTCTAGGAAGTGCACACAACCTATCCCCTTTGTTTCAGTTATAAGAATATATAATGACTCTCTGAGAAAGAACTCACAGTCAATTCACCTTACAGTCAAAAGTAATTCAAGACTCTCAGAGGAAGCTCACACGGTCAATTCCCCTTATAGTCTAAGGTAATTCAAGGAATCTCTAAGGATGATCACTCAGTTAATTCCCCTTATAGCCCCAAGGTCAAGGACTCTCTAATGAAGCTCACTCGGTCAATTCCCCTTATAGTCTAAAGTGAAAAAAGACTCTCTGAGGAAGCTCACTCGGTCAATTCCCCTTATATCCTACAAAACCTGGTTCTCACGACCCTCTATAGGTCAACGAGCATAGCAAGGAAAAAATGGCTAAGGTAAAACTCAAGAACTACTTTTCTAAAATCAGTCTATAGTATATCAAGCCCGTCAGAATACAAACACTCTACCCTACAACACTAGACATGGAAACATGCTAGGCAGCCAAACAGGCTAAGAAGACCAATGGTCTTAGACAGAACATGAAAGGGAAACACTTCCAAAGCAAAGAAATCAACCCAATTCATATTCAACTAACCTCTATACAAGCATTCAAGCATGGAAGGCAATCAACAAAGGTAAAATGGTAAACATGCAATACCCTGTTCAAGGTTATTGGTCAAAATTTCACATAATACTCAAATAAATTCAACAGAAAGGCACAAACCACCTACCTCGGCATTGGAAGATCACTATATGTAACCTCGAGGCTTGAATCACCTTGGAACTCCGAATATCTACAAAAACGTCTAAAATGTTCAACGGAGGATAACTGGAGGAAGAAGGGGAATCATGAAACGAAGCTCAAGTAGAAGAGAGAGATTACCAAGGCGATCCCAACACAATAGATGATGGTTGAATCGAAGATTGGATGGAGGCTCAGGGGCTTGGGGAAGGATCCTGTCCGTATAGGTTCCCTCGGACGAAGAAAACCTAGAAGAAGACGGTTTTAGTGATTATACGTGACCCCAACGAGTTTAATGAAAAAAATAAAGTACATGGCATGTAATTTTTAAGTACATGGAGTGTACTCTTCATTTCCATACTTCGCTTTAGGCGGCCTCCAAGTCACCCCCACACGGTCGTGTGCATGGCCGCTACATGACCAACACCTGGCTACCTGCGGTAGTTGAGTACATGGCATGTACTTCAAATATTTCCCAAATTTCCTCTTTTTTCTCAAAAATGACCAGAAGAAGAAAAAACATACCTAAAAAGAAGATCCAGGTCCTTACACCAAAAATGGATGAAATGGAGTCAGAATAATGTATGCAGGGAAATCCCTAATAGAGGAAGAGGATGAAGATTTCTTCTCTTCTCCACATGACCCATGAAGGATAAAGGAAGGAAGAAAAACGATAAATTGAAAATTAATAAAAGGGTAAAAACCATAAATTATCCTCTTTAAAGTTCTGCATAGTTAGTTAGCATGGTTTTCCAAACCATGCACAAACTATGCGTTCTACAGTAGATAGGTACTGCCTATGTGGCGTTACCCGTGTGGCTTGTACATGGGTTTCTCTAACTGTGCACAAACCATGTGGTGGCCCTATATGAAAAATTGAAAAGTTCTCAAATGACCACGTGCCTTTACCCACATGGTTTCCCAAACCATGCTCAATAAAATAAGGGCTGCATGACTTTCCCTAACAGGCCGCACAGTTTACCCAAACCATGTGCCATGACCTGCAACTTCCAAAATAGGATCTTTCGGCCTCTGATTCTCTTAAAACCCTTCCAAACACCCTAGGTACTTTTCAAGCCTCTAAACCCATCCAAAAACAAGATATTAGGTTGACAGAAAGCTCAGAATTCAGTTCTAATGATCGAAGAAGAATTTGGTGTACCTATTAATTCAAAATTCAAAATGGGAGAGATTCTAGACACGATTCAAAAACCTGAGATGTTACACATCTATTTGTAACTGAATTTTTTTATCCATATATAAAAAATTAAAATATAATAAAATAAAGATAATTTAATTTTTTAATTTTATTTACATTAAATATTATAAAGGTCAAAATCAATGAAAAATGGAATCAAATATCATATATTAAAATTTTAGATGATTATGGAAGAAATATATTCATTCAAAAAAGTTCATTAAAGTGTTAGGATTACTTTTTAGTCCTTATTATAATATTTTTAACCTTAATGAACCCATTTTAACTTTACTATGGTAAAAATAATATACTATGATTACTATTCATACTTAATAAAAATAAAAGGAAAATATTTACTAAATCTGGAAATCCCGATTAAAAATTTTGAATAATTTTTTCAAGATTCAATTAAAAAAAGTGGAATAATTTAACTTAAAATAAATATCATTAAACACAATGAAAAACATTTTTTCCAGAAAAATTCCTTTTTAAGTAAATTTTTTTTATACCAAAATCATGTATAAAATTAATTAAAAAGATCAAAATTGTATTAGTTTTAATTAAAAAGAACTAATTAAATTTCGTAAATAATCTAAAAAATATTTTTACTTTTTAAAATTATTTAAAATAAAATAACATTTCACTAAAAATTAGTTTGTTTCACTACTCATTGAAAAATCATTCTTTTCATAAAAATCCCAAAATCCAATATAATTCAATTTATATGTTATAATTTAAAAAATAAAGTAATTTTATCAAATACATTCTACGATTTTTTTTTAAAAAATTATTTATAATATTTACTCACAAAAATCAATAAACAGCATTTTAGATGAAAATGTATTTTTTAAGCATAAAATAACTTCCCTAAAAATTGAGTACTTATTTTCTAAGAATTAATCAATAAATTTATATTAAGTATGAAGTGTATATATATTTCATACTTTGTTTAATCCAATTCATACCCAAAAAATCAATGGCTAAGTTATGATGAACATATTTAAATAATATATTTCATGGTATGTTTAGGATTAGTGTTTCATGTCATATACGATATAAAAAATAGTCATCATTTTAAAATATCATAGTGTTATAACACTACACCATGACATTGATGCCCATGGGATGTTAGCCGAGTCGTACCCGTTGGTTGTACCCCTCGCTCTCCGTGGGAACTGGCCCGGGATTGAGTCCCGCTAGACTCGGACACTGTTAATATTATGCACAGGGCGATTCAAATCCATTTTCCTAGCTGGGGAATGTGTGGCGTGCTTTGGGCATGGCGGAGCCCCCCAGTGGGAGGTGAGCGTTACCCTTACACATGTTTGTAGTTGGGGTTTGGCTTAGTGGTAAGCACCCCGTAATCCTACATGAAAAATGGGAGTTCAAAACCCATTGGACGCAGGTACTGTAGAAGTAATGTAGCGGTACTGTAGCAGCGACGACACTGTTCATCAGCGAGTACTGTAGCGGTGGTAGGGCACTATATTAGTGGTGGTTCTGTACGGGTACATTAGCAGGTGAGTTACTATTAACAGAATGTGAATTAGGCCATATATTTGGGCCTACAGGCTATGTAATGGGCTACAAGCCCACTGGGCCTTTGGGATATGTTATGGGTTTCCCTCTACCTAGTTAAAAAGAGGTATTTTCTTTGATTTAATAATAAAAATGAGGCTTCTACCCCCACTGTTAAAAAAAACTACACCATGACATTGATATACTGTTTTAGGTTATGAGTTTCTCTTTTATCTAAGATGACGTCCTCCTATGAAGGCATGATTTTCTTATTATGTAATATTTATTATGAAATCCTCTTTACTTTAACATATTTTTATGAATTATTCGAGTTAAATTTATCTTTATCATCATCCTATAATTTTATCGGACAATTTTCAGTGAGACGTCTGACCTTTCCACACCAAAAAAAGAAAGTGGACATTTTCCTTTAAAATTTACATTTTACCTTTTTTGGTTTTGTGAATGTAAATACACATCTTTATTAGTTTTTTTTCATTATCATCACCAACTAAGAACTTATTTAACACATTGAATGGAACTTTCTAAAAATTCTCCTTTTCTATAGAATCATTGTAATTATTCCAAATTTCATATGTAATGCAGTTTCTACAAAGACTATGAAATAAAACTTCCTTTGGGTCCATGTAATCATGAATCGATTCCTTTACATTGAATTAAGGTTGAAATATGAATTGAATTACTTCATGATATTTAGATGTAGAGCTATTCTTAGGATTCTCTTTATGATCACTTATTTCCAATACATATCCTATATGAATTTATAAATGATTAATATTTGAGACTTATTGGTAATTATAAAATTTCCCTTATCAACCAAAAAATTTTGTTTTGGAATCCTTAATACTAAGACTTGGTACCTTATCAAATTATTTTTGAGATAATCCTCCATTTGGTTATTTTTAAACTCTACACCAATGTTGGTCAAATAATTCAAAATTTCCCATATATCTCTTTTAGTAGTCTTTAATAAAGTGTAATGAAATTTAACACACTGAAAAGATACACCACTTTTTACTCTATTTGGATGATAGAAAAGGAATCTTTGTGAAGTGGAATGTTCACTTATTGAAAATAATTGAGAAGTGAAAATTTATTTGAAAGTGGTTTTGAGATTAAAAATGAATCTGGAATAGTTTTTTAGTTGTGATATTAGAGTTATTATTTACATAACTTGTGGTATCAAGTGTTTCTAAAACAACCCATGAAATTGAAGTATATTTATCTTAAAATAATTTTCAGTCAATCAACTCATGCATTAACCATATGATAAATATCCATGGACTAAAAATATATGACTTGTAAAGCCTCCTTATTTCTTTCCAATTTTTTTTATAATTCCAAAAACATCAAAACACCTCTTTTTGTACATTTTTTGAATTCATGAACATCCTCCTATTATTACATAGAAAAAAATTTCATTAAGTTTTAATGAATAAATATTTTCCTTTTCTTATATCTATAATATTATTTGTTTATAATGGACATATTTTTCAAGAAACAACCCAAAAATTGAATAAAAAATCTTAGAATCTATATTTCTTAATACGACCCAAAATTTTGAAAATTTGAAATAAAGATATTGAATACTTCATTATCTACCATGTAATGTAACACATTCACCATTCACATTAGGAGTATATTAGAACTTCTTCCCCATATAGTCCATCCTCTAAATTTTCAATTTCTTACTAATCTTATATTTTCACATATTAGATCAAAATAACTTCACATCATGATATTTATTTAATAATAACTTAGCTATAGCCCATGTGATACACCTTTTATAATTACATCAAACATGACCAAATTCCCATTTCTAAATGTTTATAGAACACCCAATTATCACGACACCTTTCAATACACCAAAGACAAAACTAGGTGCCAATTTTGAGTCCATCTTAGGAAATTGTGAACAACTCCACGATGTACTCCACAATACAAACCACTCCCACCATGCATTTTCTAACACCACCATGGTTATATCCCTGATCATTTTATATTCATATTTACAATAGGGATTTTTTTTATGTAAATATGGAATTTAAAATTCCCATTTCACAACGTAACATTCGATTTAGAGTTTTCCTTGTGCCACCACTATATCCACATTGACTACAAAAATAGTTTTTCTCACCATTTCATTCTTCAAAAAATACATTTTATATGATATAAGATACTCAGTATCCTAGTTTCTTATACTATGAGGTATCCTTGAGGTATTCTCCACCATTAAACATATTTCATTATGTTTTTTTTCAAAAACATGCAGTTTCCTCATATACACTATTACATATATATATATAGAAAGAGAGAACACCCATGCCAAAACCCTTAATCGACATGCTTTATAGATTTATGAAATGATTTAGATACTACTTTTAAATATTCCTTAGGAATGTTATGTTAATTTTGAGGTTAAATAGTATGAATTGAAAATAAAAAAAATAAAAAAAACTATCCACGAGTATTTTTACAAACAATCTACCCATTTAGGTTTATTTACAATCGTTTCTCACACATTTAACAAAACCACTATTTTTAATAATAAATTCTACCCACAATGACTTCTTCCATTATATATCCATTGATTTAGTAATAATCCAATATAATCTCACGTGAGTTAAGCATAACATTAGAAATAAGAGTCAAATGAAATGTTCATTATGAATCTCTTAATTCAACCTCAGGCTCCAATATAGACACCAATTTTTGAAAAAAAAATAAACTCTACTATACACAATAATATAACCTCTTGAAACCAACTATTTAATGATTATATTAATTATAAACTACCCCATAATTTCTCTAATAAATAAATCCTCCTAATAAAAACATAAAAGAAAAACTTTCTCCTAGTTTTTAATACTATAAAAATACCCCTTTTCAAAAAATAATAAAATATAACCACATTATATTTTCTTTGAGGTATATATTCCTTTTAAAACATCATTTTTTTACATTATAATTTGATAGTGAACCCAAATAGAACTTCTCTGAAACATTATAATGTAGAAATATTATTCTTTTAATTATCTATGAGGGAAAAATGTATCTTTCCACAAACCACTAGATGAAAATATCACATGTTGGGAATATGTGTTGAATAATAAATACATTAAAGAAGTAAGGTTATTTTCTCTATATGTTCCATGTGAATAGAGATCGTTTAAACCAAGATCTATTTGACACATATCAAACCCTTCCTTGGGTATTTATTTTGTAGGATATCCAAAACATGATTTTTTATCGAAACATACTCCAATTTCGCCAGTACTTGTCAAATTTCTCCTTAAGAAGGTTATATTTTTTGTTAACATTCTTTGTCCTTGAGTGATGAACATGGTTTTTACTAATATTGATAACACTCAAGTTATAACACTTGATTGTAATTGGATAATTCAGATCGGATCCAACATGATCAGGCTATTGATTTATCTATAAAAATTGATTACAATATTTATTTACCATAATGTACAAAGATTCCATGGTTCTTAATGAAATAATATATTAATTATTCCATATATGTTAAAGAAAAAAATTTAAAGATAAAAAACACAACTAATATTAACTTATGATCATACCCTGACCATCCCCAATCGACATCCGTAAATCCAAAGAACTGCTATTTTGAGTTATCATTGTAAAACTATCCAAAATTCATCAAGTATTTAGCATACCATATTATTATTCTCACTACTAAAAAATGGATTTCATTGGGATTTATTTTTAACCTTACGACCTGATCTGTGAAAAACTAAAATTTGAGTCTTATCACTATTCAGTAAAATTGGTTTCCAAGGATTTTCCAATTATTCATCGCATTGACTTATTTTCCATCTTCATCCCTTGAAAAAATTATTCATGTAGAAACTAGTGTTTTCTTTGATTTGTTGTCCCCTATTATAAACCTTCTTAATACCATTTTTTCATTTTTGAATTTATAAATTAATGTTCCATAACTTCTTTATATCACATTTAAACCAAGGAAGAACATCAATTCAACAATCATTGAAATTTAAAATTTATTCCTTATAAAACCCAAAAACCAATTACATAATATAATGTTCAAAACTCCACATATTATTTCATCAATATAAATGTGAACCATCATCCAATTATCATTTTCCTTTTTGATGAATAGATTATGGACAACCCCTCAACATTAGAATCCAAGATTTATCAATTATTGATAAATCCTAGAAAACCAATCTCTATTTTATTACTTTAGATAAAAAACAATCTTTAACCGAGGAAAATGGTTATCATCTTTATGAATATAAAAACCATCAGGTTATTGGATGCACACTTCCTACTCAAGTAATCTTATAAGTAATATAGCCTTTATGTCCATTTGAAACACCATTAATTTCATTTTCACCATTACAGACAGAAATAATTGAATTGTCTCTAACCTAGACAAGTTAGAAAACACATTACCTACATCGATTCATTAAATCTAGGAATATACCTTACAGATTAACCATGACCTATTTTGAATCAAATTTTATTTTTTATTTAGTTTATTACAGAAAACCAATTTTTCCCTTATAACATTATTTTTCTCCAGCCATGAAACAATTTCCCATGTGTGATTTTTTTTTAATCACTTCATTTATTTAACTAATGAAATTATCATCCTTAACTGCCTCTTGAAAACTCTTTTTATATACCTATTATTGATGCAATAGTTATTTTATATAATTCATTGTCATCATTTTCATAGGAGATGTCTAGTCACATATTATTTTCTATTAATTTATTTTCTGATGATTAATAAATTCCAAAGAGCTAGTAATTATAATTCATCATCCTAATTATCAGTATATTATTAATGTTCATCTATATCCCCTTATCTCCCAATGAATTTATCTGTATGACATTACTTTCTTGTAGATTTTTTGACTAGTTTTTGGAAAATTATTCTCATTTTCTACCACCGTGAAATATTGAATTTAAATTGTTTTCCCAAACCATTTGATGGAACATCTACATTCCTTGACCTTTAATGGTGTGATAACAAAAATTCTATAATATCTATGATATTTGCACTTCTGGAATCTCTCACCCTTATTGACAATTAAGTACATACTTAAAAATAATTTGTTTTTCATTAATGTTGGATTTTACCATACTACATCTCTTCGGGATTCTTTTAATTACTCGGAAAAATAAAATCTTGGTTAGTGATATAGAATAATGTTAAGACAAATTCCTTCAAATAATTTTTTCTAATTACATATCAATGAGAATATTTGAAGGCATGTTGTTAATTATCTATCTCCTCATATCTACTATAATTATTTTTGAGTATTACTCACCAATGAAGATTCATTCCTTATCACATTATTTTCTAGATAATCATACACATGGATATTTTTATACTTTGTCCCATTATTAGTAAGAAGTTTTAAAATTTTATCACCGTGAATCTTATCCAAAAATATTTAATAATGTCTACTAATTTTTAAAACCTCATATTTTTGAATGATTAACATAAACAATTAAATACGGTGTAAGTAATCAATGAATCAAAATAGTACCTATTTCCATTAGTGGAAGTTGGAGATATCATCCCAAAAATATAAATGAAAACCAAATAAAGAAAATGTATTGATATCTTGTACCTTGTCCTGTAGGTCTTCATAATTACATTTCTATTTTATCATGTGTATATATGATCATGTGAAAGTCTAGGGATATCACATAATCCTTCACCATTAACATACCCTTCCAATTATTTTTAGTTTACATGGATAAGCCTCTTAATCCAAAGTTTTTTTTAATTTCTTTGATAGAAAACACATGTTATCTTGTCTAAAAACATGATAATGATTCCCCTTTGTGTACCTCCGTTAAAAATAAATCACAATATATCTTTTTTTATAATTAAAGTCTTCACGGTGATACTAATTTTATGCTTAGAGTCACATAATTAGAATGCACCTACCATGTTGTGAACAAGGAATTTACTTTCCAAGACATCTATGTGCATCATTTATTTGCCTTTAATTTTTGTTTTTCCTAGAGAAAAGGACGTTTATTCATTCTTTGTTTCAAAAAATTACATCCCCTTAATTTTCATTTTTAATACATGTGACAATATACTAATATCCCTTAATTTAGGAAATAGAACCACCGTCAAGGAACCAAAAATTGGATCAATTGATTTTTTTAAATAAATATCTCCCACATTCACCTTCTCAGCCTTATTCTTTTTGGTCCTTACCTATTTTTATGGATCCTTTTGTGGTAAATATATATGTAATCCTAAAAATAAAATAGATCATCCTTATATTAAAAAATGGAAAATTTATTATATGTTTTTTTCTACTTAATTAATCCATTTTCTATTGATAATTTCATATTATATCCTATTTTAGAACCTTAATTTTTAGTCTCTAAGATAAATTCATTGATTTTTATTTGCAACCATCAAACTAAAAACAAATAAGATAGAAAAAAATGAATTTGAAAGAAAATTCCTCTTTTTTTATTTCACTTATATCTTGAGATGTATGTTGGATATATAACACATATATTGTACATCTAGAATCTTTAAAAAATAATAATACCCACTTTTAAGTGTAAGAGTGTGTATTCATTGCAATGATGATGGAATTTTTAGTTATTTGTGTGAAAAAAAACATTTCTTTGAGGCATAAGAAGTTTTTTATTAACACCAACCACAAAATACATTTACTTATGATCAAGACCCTCACAAGATTAACCTTCGTTATTGAATTGTTACTTTTTTAGATGATCATCTAACCTCTCAATTGAGTCTACATGTTTTTCATTGTCCTTTTTTATATCCAAGATAACATAACTTTTAAATTTCATACCATGAGTCCAGCACATCTTTTAATACACAACAATAAAATATATATTATCAGATTATCCATCAAGATAATTGACACATTTCAATCTTTATTTCAATTATAAATACAAGTAATAATTTATTCTATCTGTTTCTCAAATTTTTATCTTTAGATAAATCACTTTATTTAATTTTTTTTGATTTATTTATTTACATATTTTAATTTCTAACTTTAACTCGTATTTATCCACTAATTATTAATGGATATAGAACATGAAATCCTTATCCACTCAATTATATTTCATCATTTTGTCCCTCCAAATCTATATTGTTTTATGTGAAACTTCCAACTCCACATTGAGGTTTCTGAGAACCTCAAATAAAATATTGTATCCATCACTACACTTTATTTGTGTATATTTTATGAAATCCATTTAAACATATTTATTTAGGTCTTTTATATCCATAGTTTACCACATTATATTTATTTTTAGAAAACATCCTTATAGAAAATAATTCCCTTCTTATTTAAGAATTTATTTTTTGAAATCAACTTTCTGATTAAATCATTTGATAACATCTATACAGGTTCTCAATCATCTATTTATCTTGATATTTCTTAGGATAGATTTCAATGAGGTTCCAAACCTTTCAACCTAAAAAAGTGAGTGAACATTTAACTTTGGAAATTAACTTTACCCTTTTTATCTCCTAGGAGAGGAATAAAAAGACTTCACCAACTTTTGTATCTTTAGGATTTTCCTTTATCAAGAGACTCTTTAATTCATTGATGTAACTTCTTGAGAACTCTCATTTTCTAAATAATTATTTTTTATTATTCATCTCATATTTAATGAGAGTGTTATAAAGTCCATCCCATAGAAATTCATTTAGGTCCTTTCCCTTAAGAATCAAGACCATTTCATTGAATCAAGGTGACAATATTATTTGGATTCCCTTTATAATATTTATATCATCAAGGGTTTCACTTAGTAAAACTGTTTTCTTCATAATTACATTCATATAATGAATGAATTAATAGGTTAATTCAAGTACATCAATAAGTCCTCACACTTCTTCCAATTAATTGAAAATTAATCTTAAGAGACCATTGTGTTTCCTTTATAAATATTTAGTAATTTTTACAACATAGAATCTATGGAATTAAAATACATCAATTTCTTGTATATTATTCAAGAAAAATATCCTAATAAGGAATTAATTACTTTGGCATAAATATAAAACTCCTTCTTGTTTATTTTTGATGAAAATATTCCTTCCATGTTGATGGAAACACCATATATAGTATCCATACTGAAATAATTTCCCAATGATCATTAGTATTGTTGAATTTGATTCATTAATTATATAAAACTTTATATATAATATTGGAATACATTTATTAATGACAAACAGTTACATTTCCTTTGAAGAGATAATAATCTTTAAACATATAATGATGATGAAGAGAATTATGAGAATTGGGACCAAATAATTATTATGTGAACTTTAGAAACTACTATAAATGTACTTAACATACAAAAAATCTAATGGAATTAGACATTTATATTTTTTTATTATATAATATATAAAACAAATTCATCAAAAAATACATCACCCATTGATGAGTTATTATCATTTACTAAACCAGCCCAATCTATAATTGTAAACCCCAAAAACTTCTAAAATGAGTTAGCATCATAAAACAATAAATAATCCGTAGTTACTCTTATATTCAAAAATATTATTTTAACCACTATAAATTATATTTATTTGGTATTACATTTTCACCTTACAGTTTGACAAGTTTCTAATAGAATGTAGGGTCTTTTCACTATTATGTACAACCATATTCTGATGATTTTCTTATACTCCATTGCATAAACAACTATCTCACCACCATTACATGAAAACTTAAACTATGTAACAATTAAAGTTGTCATTAACCAATAATAATCTATTAAAACTATTCTATCACATCTATGTCATTTTTATATTGAGTAATAAATGTTTCATTAATTCTTTGTATCACCACTAAACAGAAAAAAATATTAATTTAATAATAATTAAAATTTAAAATTCATAAAACATAGACTCCAAAAACTACTTGAATTATAATTTATTAAATCTTTTAAATATTATATCATGAAAAAAGTTTACCCCATCATTATCTGATCATTATTTTTTTATGTGGTGATTATGATCAATTTATCCGTATTGGAATCCAAGATTTCTAAAGTGTTGATCAGGCCTATAATACTAATAAATTATTATTTTTATTTTCCAATAAGATTTATTATTCATCTAGAAATTTTTACCATCATCAGGAACAAAATAATATTTTATTTTTTTGATGCACACTTCCTCTTCATGGAAACCAGAAAGTAATGTTTAATAAACTACAATCACTCAATATTGAACTCAATTTCTACAAATAAATAAATAGATTGGGGATGTTTGATTTGATACAAAGCCTCTTATTTCAGTAAACTATGATAAAATTTTTTCTTTAAATCATATAAAAAATCATATTCATCCCTAAAGAACAATGCATTTCATGATAAAATATCACTTCACTAATAATAATTTTAAATGATTGGTGAAACTATAGTATGTGTTCACACAGAACAATTTTTGGATATAAAGTCAAAAAAAATACCCATGAATGGATTTAAGAAGAATTGTTTATCACTTAGATTTCAAAATTATACATTCACTTAGATAACATATATAGGGAATTAACAATCCCATAAAGTATCATCTATTCCACTCATAAACAATACATGTAGAAATTTAATTAAGTGGTATATATTAAGGTGAATTTTTAACATTTTTTATTGACAAAGGATATTATTTCTCAATTCTGAATGTCAAATTTTATTTCACTAAATAGTGAAGAAGCATTCATAGTGATTAAATTTTTTTAGTGTATTATGTTGAGCCATTACAATTTCTATCATGGAAGTTCATGGAGATTCGTTACATAGAAGAAATGAGAGATAATTTTGATAACATCATTGATGTAATTATTATTATTGGTTCATATATGATCAAGGAAACAATTGGCGGTGTAGTGTGTTATTTTATTTTAATGTTGTTCCCTAAGTTATTTCTTTAATATGAGGATTGTAAACCTATATGGTAAATGGAACCCCTTTGAATTTGTAACATGTAGTGTAGTAAGTGGATTTTTTTAATTTGATACATTATTGAGTTAATATTCTATAAACATAGCCTAGCATGGTCAAACCATGTAAAATTGATCATGTGTATCTTTTAGGAATTTATTATTTCTTAAATTAAATTTTAATTAAATAATTAATGTTTTTTAAGCGTAAAAAAAGTTATTTAAAAGTTTCCATTGAAAACGCCATATCTTGGTTTACCCCTATATTATGGTTTCTTCCTAGCATCAGAATGACAAATGGTATTATAGTGGGAGGGTAAATTTTGTTGAATATTCTCTCTTTTTTTCAATCATAATGGTTTTCAACCACAATGGTATTCAAACCATTTATTGAATCAATTTCAACTAAAAATGAATCATGTGAAGCAATACATATGACCATTGGGAATGGATATCAATAGTGATTCAATATATTGAAAATCATTCATGATGTAATGTGGATATTTATTGGAATGAGATTATAAGTAGTTGGATATTGAATTAAATTTAATCAAGTCATTATGTGGATTTTTTATGACACAATCTAAACAAAGGTGATGTTATGTAAATACTCATCTTCCCTATGTGAAAAATTTATCAACATATTTGAATATAACTCAATGTTACATGAAGATAAACTATATGTTCACCTAAACATGTATTGGGGCATGAGGATGTAATTAATAAAACATTTTTATGTATTATTTGATTGTTTGAACATGATTTAGGGGTATATGAATAGACTTGGTGAAACCCTTGTTAATATCAAGATCATATAGGGATATATGAGAATATTTCCTCCTAGATTCGATGTGAAGGTCTCAATGTTTGAGAATATGTAATTAAAGGATGTTATGTAGGATAATATTCTTAACGCACTTGTTATATATGAAATGAAGAACAATTAAAACAATTCTATAGATAATGATAAATAAAATATCTAATTCAATGCATTGAATACGATCTAGAATGATGATGATTTCGAAGAAAAGGAAACTAACAATGTCATGTATTGCTTTCCTTTAAACTTAAAAATTGGAAAATAAAAATTCAAATGAAACTTCTACTTACTTGTGTTTGATTTGTAATGGTTAGGAACATCACTACATTGTCTCTCGAGAAATTATATTACAATTATGAAGATAAATTTACAATCAAGAAATATTTAAAATATGTGAAAGGAAAGATTATTTCATAATAGAAATTACTCTAGAAGTACTTTCTTTCATAGGAAGATGTTAGAATATAAGAACCAAAATGTTTTCAAATAAAAATATTTTCTCTAAGGCGTGGTTTGGTTCCCTTGTTATGATATCCACTACAGTATTTTGTGTAGATACATACTATAATTTCACTGGTAGTGTTTTAAAGGATTGATGTATCATTCTATAACATGTTTATAGAATCATTTGGAATTTTATTTGTATTTTATAGGATAAACCACATGATATTTTAACAAAAAAATCCCAAGAATATTGAGTATGATTTTTTAAAATAATCCTTCCACTGATTCAGTTGATAATTATTTATCACAATTTCAATAAAAACCTCTATCTTTAATCATCAATCCCTCAGGCTATTTTTTTCCCTTTAAATATCATATCTATTGACTTAATATTCAGATACACTAAACTTTCAAGAGTCATTATTAGTTTAATAAATAAGATTTAAAAGAGAAATTACTCATGAAATAATTTATTGATATAACTATCTATCTCTAGAAACAAATTGTTAATAAAAATTATGTTAAAAAAACAATAATCTATACTATTGAAACATATTGTTGTAATGTAAAATTTCATCAGAATGGAATCTTGTAGATTTCACCAATTAAGTACTCTCCCCAAAAAGAACTCAAAGAAAATAAATTATCCCATTTTTTATATAGGATATCTACCATTTCAAAATAATAAAATATAAACACTTCACATATCCCTTGAAATACTTTACCCTTTGAAAATATCATCGTTATATCTCCCCATTTTTTAGTGATCCCAAATATCACTTCTCTGGAAAGATCAAAACATAGAAATAATATCTTTAGATAATCAAAGATGATGAAAAAACACACCATTACACAAACCACTTCTTGAAAATACCACATGTTGGGTATATTAGTAGAATAAAGAATAAATTATAGGAGTTGTGGTCCTTTCTCTAAATCATCTATGTGAATGGGGATGGTTAAAACCCAAAATCTGAATGATACTTATAATAACCATACTTAAGAATGTCTTTATTTTGTGAAGTGACATAGAGATTGGTGTAACATTGAGTGGGGAGGGGTGAATAAATGGTATCCTTAATTTATGAATTATTATTTTAAATTCAACCTCCTAGAATAATCCCAGTCTAAATCCTATCAAATTTTTATCTCAAAAATTAACTTCTATAATGCACTAAATAGTGGAATAATGACGCAAATATTTAGAAGGTCTGATAAGAAAGACCCACTCCTTAAATTTTTTGGTTATTAACCCAAATTTAGGTTTATTTAGTATAATCAATCTCAAATTACAATGGGTTTGGTGCATCTCAGACATATACTCTACAACCCGTCATTGGAATTATTTTTCTAGCTTCACACTAGACTTATCACAAAAACTTCTTACTATAGTCACAAATTTTTATTGTGATTTCCATTCATACCCAAAGTTTCAGTAGTTCCCTAGATTCGAACTGTGTATATAAAAATATCTATTTCATATTTTTCTTTAATTCAATAACTGATTAATATAAGGTTGAAAAAATATTGAATAGTTCTTTTACTTCTCAATAATCGAGTCTTCAAATTCCATTAAATTCTTCTAGAACAATATAGAAACTAGTTATCTATTCTATCTTAGCATTGTCGGTCCTCAACATAAACTTCTTACATGGCCTTCTCAAGTTACTTATCTATCACTGAAGGGAATAAAACATATATATAAATTATAGAAGAAATTTAAAATCTCCTTATCTGATTTCTTCTTCTTTCATATATATTTAACAAATATAATTTAATCATAGAATAATGTTAAAATACCAATTCTTCCATCATATTCAAAACCAAGATATCTTCACTTTAGTTTTGTATTGGATCTTCCTTATTCTTCTTATTTTAGAGTTAATTGGTTTATATGGGTTAATATCTCTTGGTTTGTTATTCTTCACCCTCTATTTCATTTTATTTCCTGATTTGATCACCTAAAATATATTTTTTATTATAGAATATTGAAAATCTCTTGAATTGATATAGGTGATCATATCTATTTTTCTCAATGTATCGTACATGGGTTGTCTCCCCTGCTCTCGTTTCCATTCTCATACATATTCTAGGTGGGTGTGTCCCAATATTCTATTTTTTTAGTTTCCTAAAATATCCGTATCCTTTAAATTTACATAAATTACATACTCTTTTTTTATTTCTCAAATTACATAGAAACTAGTTAATCTAAGAAATTTTAGTAGTATTGAGTATCTTCTTATCATTTTCTATGAATATATTTACAACAGTTGATTGAAAATTTCACCATAATAGAATAATTCATAAATATAAATATTTATAAATTTAAAAAAACAATATCCACTTTCTCAATGGTGTATCTAAAGATCATCTTATTCTTATATTAGCATTATACAATAAGAATTCATAGATCAACACAACATCTTGAATCACAGATGATTTGTGATATTTTAAGCATTGAAATAAAGCTCTTATATCTTTATATTTAGTTATATTGTTTCTAAATTTTATTATGTTGAAGAACCTCATTATCATAATAATTTCACTTCTAAAAATTAGTTCAAATTTTAACTTCTTTACTTAATCCATGGAGATCATATTCCTCATTCCACAACTTGAATTACATATTATTTTATGAAAATTTACATAATTAGGATCCTCACATAAATAATATGAGTTATTTTTAAATTATTATTACAAAAATAAAATTTCAAATATTCTAATTTGGAATTCCTAAATATCAAACACTGATCATATCTATCTCATATATCATTCATCATCCTCATTATAAGCTTGGATTCTGGATCTATGTGCTTCATGATTTTTTGAACATGTTCAAAAATCTATAGAATCAAAGTATTGTTTATATTCAAATATAAAATATCAAAACATTATATTTTTTTCCACAATATAATATTTTTATATATTTATGCTTACAAAGCACATTAATTTTTAAACAAATAAAAATGAAGTTTATTAAAATTAGATTCATTCTAATACAGATGATACTTTCATAGAATATTCATTCACAACATTGGATGATGTTTACATATACACTAAATCATGCTTCTGAATCTAGATATATAATGGTTACATAGATTTTAGATGGAAAATATGCACAACTCAGATGATGTTTTCTAAGAAGCATGATCACATTTCTTTAGAGACACGATGTTTACATAAATGCTAGTTTATAATTAAATCTATTAGTTGATTCTTAATTAGATAAGAGATCATCTATATAAAGATGTTAGATGATTGATTTTGTTTTAATGTAATATAAAAATAAGTCGATTTTAGATTATTAAATATAGTATAGTCTTGAACGTATATAATCTACAATGGTGTGTTGGTGGTTTGATGTATCAATTTCCAATATGGTTTTCAAAACAAAACAAAAGTGTGTCCTTGTGTGCGTGGGAGGGGAGGGGGTTGAAAATTGTTTAAAGTAAAAAAAATTTTAAAAAATTATATATTATTAAAATAAGTTTGTTTTAAGAAATTTAGAAGTAGTTGATCCTTACTAGGTTTCCACACCATTTGAATGTTCCTTATTCTTATATGATTACTAGGTTTTGGAGAAATTATTGGGTTAAGTATTAACCAAGATATTAGTTACCTACTAAGAATATAAAATGATTAATATATAACGTAACATTTATATAAAAATAAATTATTCAATCTTTATTATATATTTTTGTTAAAAGGACTAAAAAATAACCCTAAAATCTCAAATGTTTGGGAAATAAATGGATTCATGTGTTGTATAATCATAACAAAACAAGTCACTCACTTAAAATTGAAAACCAAGCTGTAATGAAACAAAATGTGTTTCATTAAAATGAATACAAAAATTCAAAAAATGTCAAAATAAATATATAATAACTATTTAAAACCACAAAATACACCAAAATAGTTGAAAAATCAATTCTATAACTCCCTCTCCAAGTCTATATCTTCCACATAATGATCTCCCACCATTTAACTCACTAATGAGAGGTGGTGGAGGGACATATTAAACTACACCTTCATATTTTATCTCTATTTTATGGTAGGAAGGTCTAAAACTTAAATTATTATGAGAGGAACCACATAACTCTCTAAATGGTATTACTTCACCCCTTATCAATATTGAAATTGTGGCACCCAGGTTTCTATTTTATAGGTAGTGGGATGTACTTTTTTTAGACAATGATTTAAATAAACCAACCCTTCTATAGATTTGGATCAGTAGAAGGCCATAAATGAACTTTTAAAAATATAAGTTATTATAAGGCCTCTTAGTTATATCCCTATAATATTTTTATGGCTATTAGTGTTCTATATTGGGAGAAATTTAAAAAATAATGAGTTGTATTACTGAATTTGAACAGTTTTGGATTATTGAGAAAATAAAATTATTTGAGATAATAGATGGATAAATTATTATTGGGTACTACTAATGAAGTTTATATCACATTGTTATCCACGAGTCCATGAAACATCTTCCCAATAGGATGGATAAATTATTATTAGGTTCTTCTTGACAATGCATGTTGTAATGTCCAAAGGGCATCTATTTCACTAAAAGGTCATAACGGATCCCTACTATGATGAGAATCCAGAAGTTCCATAACACTATTCTTGAATATATGTTCTATGGCTGGATGATGTTATTTGAGGGACACAAATAATACAAGCCATTAGGGTTGAGGGCTCATAAAAATTTTAGGCACTATCTCATGGTGTGCGCCCTTGGTAATATCCAAGAGGATATTATGAGAACAAGACCAACTAGAAAAAAATTCATATTTCATAGAGTCATTGGATGTTCCTATCTACGGACGTGTGTATTGATCCATAGAATTTAGGATTATTATTAATGGGTATTACAACTCACCCACTTAGATGTATTGATGAAAAATGTGATGAAAAACTGTTCACAGTGAGGTAGGATATCTTTGGTGCATCATGAGTAATTATGCATTAATAGATAATGTGAGAATGGATTTTTCCCTAATATTCCAAAACAGAAGTAGATAACTCAGGCCCTTTTATGGAATTTATATAGCATAAATAAATTCGTGTCCATGGTAAGGAATGTGAAAGTTCAATTATGGGAAGTCAAAGAAATAATAATCGAGCACATGGGTTGATGGAACCAGCATGCAACCTGCTTGATTCGAGATATCAAGAAAAAGTGATTACATTACACGACAATCATTCGTAGTAGGTGACAGATTATTGTAGTGTTAACTTCTTTCAGTATGGGTGCCTTGCCGTGTTGTTAGACACTAACCATTGACTTTAAGAAGGCTCCACCTAATTCCACTAAGAAAGAGTCCAAGGGGGTCACACACTAAGTGTGTCCAAGTATCTTAGTTAAATGTTAATTTAAAAAGTTCAATAAATATTATTCTTGATCATGGTTTAATAATTATTCAAGGACGCCTAATCACATTTACTTAAACACTAGTTATTTGAGAGAATATATTATGGGTGAAATAATATATTTGTTAGAGTGTAATGAAGTGATATTTATTTGAGAAATAAATCGCCATTATTCAAGGTCTAATAAATATAGTGGGGGAAATAAAGGAAATGGAAAAATAAAATTACACTCCATGTATAATAATATACACACCATGTAGTTTTTATGGGGATTTGTGAGAAATAATATTATTTGTTTAATTGAATAATATTTTGTGTAATTCATTGGGTGCATTTCATGTAATAATAATAGTCAACTATTATTATTAGACATGGGGTATTACTAAGAATTAAATGAAATGAATAAATGATTTCTGGTAATTAATTAGTTTTATTATTATAAGTAATTAGAATCCCAATTATATAATTCTCATTATCCTAGCCAATTTTTTTGGAGTTGTGCACAATGGATCTGGAAAATCTCTCAAGCCAATAGAGAATTATTTTTCCACCAAGAACTCTCTCACGCTATGAGATAGATCCTACTACACCGAATCAAGGAGAGTGATTTATAAGCATTTCTCAAGGTGATTGAAGGTGGACATCGCAAGTGAAGGCTCTTCTGTGCTAGCACCCAAAGATATCTTCAATGACGTCCAGAGATTCATGGAGCACATGTGGGTCACATCTAGAAGAATACTACACTTGGATTCAACAATGCAACGACGGATCACATTGGATCGTGACCAGAAACATCAACAGAAAGAGAATTCCATCAAGGTAATTCTTGTCTTTTAGTTAAATTAATTATAACCAACATATGATGATACTATCTATGGTTCTGAGACTCCCATATTTTTTCTTTTGTTCTTAGTACTATTTTGGAGATCCGACATTTTATTATCGTTACAGATATCAGATTGATCATCGTTAACGGAAAAAATTAAAGTTGGGTACAACCACCAACACGCTTCCACTATGAACAGAACCTACAAGTGGTATTAGAGCCTGGATATATTGTTGATTATAATTATTTAGTTTTCCTTTGGTGATTTACGCATTTAATAATGTTTTTGTTTCAATTAAAGTTAATCGTTATATAAATCTGAATCTCATGATCTATTCTTCCTCATTCATTTGTTGTTCACCTTACAGAAATGATTTTTTTCATTTGATTCTAATTAAAATAAAATAGTGGATTTCATCCAGAGGGGACAAATATTCATGGCCATACAACACTAGAATACATGGCATGTATTAGGCAGTACACACTGTGTAGTATAGGTTCCATACATTGGTATGGTCCACCAAACCAGGTTGTGTCATTGGATTCTATCTAAGTCTTTAAGGCTTAGTGTGTTGACTAGGAATAAGTGGCACTCGGTTTATGGATTACACGCCGCATGGCCCATTGGACATGGCGTGTAGTCACTTTGGGTTAGGGTAGGACTGTGTACTCTGTAAATGGCTTGACTGGATGGAAACCGTGTAATGCGGATACTACACGAAAGTTTTCCCACTGAACATATTGTGTACTCCAAATATTTCCAAAGTACATCTACGTGCCATGCCCCTAGGAGTGTAGTTCAGTTAGATGGTGAACAAAAATTACATTCCATATAGTCGGAACTACACACCGTGTACTCATCCAAATCACACAGATTTATTAAAATTTATTATTAAATTATACAAACCCTTGAGACATGTACCATAGTGTGGGCGTAAAGCTAAGTCACAACACATTATAGGTGTTCTATATATATGTGTTTAATTAAACATATGGGTAATGTTCATTTCTACTCATTTGGTAGTTATGAATGGGAATTCACCATGATTCCTCCATGGTACATGTTACGTACAAAGATAATTTTAAATGAATTTATTTATTTAAAGTTATGATGTATGAGAATAACAAGGAAATTCTAAAAAGTGTTTAAGATAAAAGGATTAATTAACTAAAGATAATTTATCCATTTGATCATGATTTATCTTAAACAAGAACGATTAAAGAATTGAATGGTAGTTTTATTTATGAATAAATATCTTTGCATGTATGGATAATCATGAGCTAGACCAAAACCTTTTTATGTGAATGGTTTCTTTTAATTTATTTATTTAAATTAAATTTGTTGGTCGGTGAGCCTTCTCATCATTAATATATAGGGGCTACGTGCCCAAGGTTTATTTTATGTAAAACCCTGTTTTAACCCTCATATGGATGTGTGATAAAAGCATATGTAATGGATTGAGTTCCCAAGATAGTGGATGCAGCTTAAGTTAGGAGCTAGGGTGAAACCAATCCAAGGAGATACAAAGGTGGAAAGCTGGAAAGCTGTAAACACAAACCCAAAAGCTTCAAGGTGTTTCTCCCCTAGGTCTTGGGTTAATTTATCAACTGCTAGATTAACTAAAAAATAGAACAAGATCACGATCATACAATTTATTTTATTTCTGTTAGTTTCATGGTTTATTTATTTTGGGTTTTTTTCAAGATCACAAAATTAATGAATTAAACAAGCATACAAGATGGGACTAAAATAAGACCGGTTTGTGTGTAAAAAGTATCTTAGACATGGTAAATCACTTAAACATATCCTAATTAATATTAAAAAACATGTAATCAAATATAAAAAAATGGAAATTTACGTATAAGGAAAAAATACCTCAAAGAAATATTAAGTCAGTATAGCCTTCCATAATATTGGTTAGAATCGAACCATAGTTCAAAGTGCTTGACCACCATAGTTGGGCTGTTTTCAATTATTGAATAATTCTAATTAAAGGTTTGGGGTTGAATTTACTTGGTTCATATAAAGGGTTGACTTCCATAGTAGGACACAGTGTGACCAAGAGGCAAAGGTTTAGGAAATACAAAATAAAAGGATTTCCGGATTGGGGAGTCCACTCAACGGATCAAGGTGCTGCGAGTTAATGTAGTTGGCATTTAGAATTACTACATAAAACCCTTAAAGTATCTCAACCAACCCTAGTTGGGGTAATCCTAAGGGAAATATGGACCCTTTCCACTAGAATATTTAGTCAATAGAATATTACAATGTCAATGGTGAGGGCTATTGGATTTCGATAAAATAGTGGGAGGTTAATAAGTATTAATCTATTTATTTGTCTTAGTTTTATCATGATAAAGTACTAAACCTTTGCTCATCTTAATTTTTTGAAATAGAAAGAAAAATTACTTCAAACATATCATTGTGGACCACACTCGAGAAGGAAAAACTTCTCACCAACACTAATTTTTAGGAATGGCAGAGGTGTTTACGCGTTATCCTTTTCCACGAGAGAAAATTGTATGTGCTGGAAGAGCCTATTCTAGTTGTGCCTCAAAAAGAGTCCAGTGATGAGGAAATATCTCTCTATATGAAACATATGGATGAAACCACAGATTCCAATGTTTCATACTATCGACCATGTCTAAGGATCTCTTGAACCAACAAGAAACCAGGGAAGCATATTACATGATGTCTCACCTTAAGGATCTCTATCAATATAAGGCGAAACAAGAGAGATATGAGATCTCCATTGATTTTTTCACAACTATGTTTCATGATTATTCTCTACCTGGACCTCATGTATTAAAGCTTATTGGCTACATTGAATTCCTAGAAGTCTAAGGGATTAAGTTACTGGATGAGTTTTGTACAAATATCATCCTATCATCACTGCCCAAGAAATTATCCAGCTTTATTTTCAAGTAAAAAATGAGAAAAAATGAGTAGAGTTCATTGAAAATTCTTAACTTAATTATGCAGGTAGATAAATAAATGGGGCATGAGAAACCCGCAATCCTTATGGTGAATAAGAAAAGGAAGGACACGGAAAAGGGTCCAAGGATTCATAAATGGTCTGAATCCCCTAAGCACCATTCCTACAAGAAGGGGAAGATCCAGAGGTTGGGCATGGAATGAGAGGCGGTATGTTTTTCATATTGAAATCTAGGCCACTGAAAGAGGAAATGCACCCAAAATCATGGGGATGATAATGGTGAGTTTGTTATCGAGTGTAATCCTCCCATTTCCACACAGTGGGTATTAGATACAACTTCTAGGGATCACATCTGTATTCAAATGGAGGAACCCTGTGGATTTAGAATGATTTACATAGGAGAGGTGGATCTTCAATCTCCCAATGCAACGAGGCTAGCTGCGTTGGCCATTTCCAATTTCCATCTCTCATTTCCAACTAGAGTGCTTTTGGTTTTAAGTAACTGATATTATGTATTTAGTGTTACCAAGAACACAATCTCTGTATCTTGTTTGGATATGGATGGATTTCTTTTCAAATTTGTAAATAAAGGTTTTTTCTCATATAATAACAACATATTCTATGGTATGGAACATTTAAATAAGGGTTTGTATGTATTAGATTATGAAAACCAGGTGTTGTAAATCAATAAAGAAACAAAATTCACATTACTCATACAACATCCAGTTGTGGCATCACCATCTTGGTCATGTAAATGAGAAGCTCTTGACAAAGCTCTTCCTGGATGGTTATTTAGACTCTACTGAGCTAAAACCACTTGATAGATTCCATGCTTATTTACAATGTAAAATGAACAAGCCGCCTTTTGGTGGAAAATGTAAATGTGCCACAAATCTTCTAGTATTGACACACACATATGTGTGTGGACTATTTCTAGTAGAAGCTAGAGGTGGATATTCTTACTTCATTACTTTTACTGATGATTTAAGTAGATATTTGTATGTCTAATTAATGTGTTATAAGTCATAAAACTTAGATAAATTTAAGTTATTTAATAATGAAGTAGAGAATCAGCTTAGTAAGAAGATAAAGAAGCTTCGATCGGATCGAGGGGGAGAATATCTGAACCAAGAGTTCATTGATCTTCTACGGGAGTCTGGGATTCTATCTCACCTCACTCCTCCTTATACACCATAATGGAATGGTGTTAGTGAAAGGAGAAACTACACCTTATTGGACATGGTGAGGTCGATGATGAATCATGAAGATCTTCTATTATCCTTTTGGGGATAAGAATTTCAAAATGCTGCATACATATTAAACTGAGTACCAACTATGGCATCAAATGGAATTCCCTTCGAGTTGTGGAATCGAAAGAATCCAATTTTTTCACACACATGTGTATAGTGATACAAAGTGTTTGTTAAGGCCTTATTGGGCAACAAAAATAGAACCCCAGGGCACAAGGTGTATCTTTATAGAATATCCCAAGGAAATGAAAGGATATTACCTATATAAACCTTCAGACAAGAAAGTGACTATTTCTAGACAAGACATCTTTCTTGAGAGGGAGAACATCCTCAAAAAGGATAGTGGGAGAAAGACTGACTTCAACGAAGTTGATGCTCAAGATACATAGGAGTTGGTACAGGAACAAGTTCCACATGTCTCTGTGGAAGAGGTTATAGAAACACAATTACTGTGTAGGATCTCAAGAGAGGAAAGGGAACCAGAGAGATTTGGGTTCCTAGTCACTGGGGATGGTGAATAATTATTTTTGGAATATGATGAACCTCTATCCTAAAAGGAAGCAATAGAAAGCTTAGAAGCTGCCAGATGGCTAGAAGTTATGAATTCTGAGATGGATTCCAAGTATCAAAAACAAGTTTGGGTTCTGGTCGATAAGCCATTTGATATAAATCCTGTTGGATTCAAATGGGTATTCAAGAGAAATATAGACATGGAAAGTCAATTTAGAACCTATAATGAAAGGCTAGTGGCTAAAAGATTCAGACATCGTCGAGGAATTAACTATGATGAAACATTCTTGCTAGTTTCCATGTTTAAATCCATAAGAATCATACTTTCCATAACAACTTACCTTGACTACAGGATTTGGAAAATGGATGTAAAAACAACATTCCTTAATGGGAAACTTCTGAAAAATTTCTATATGACACAACTAGAAGGGTTTGTGACACCAGGTGAAGCCAAATGGGTTTTCAAGTTGAAAAATGTATTTATGGATTAAACAAAGAATCCAGGTCATGGAACATTTGATTTGATGAAGTCATAAGGAATTTGGTTTCATTATGAGAGAATGTGATCCATGTGTTTATAAACTGGTTAATGAGAATGAGGTCATTATCCTAGTAGTATATGATGACGAAATATTGCTTATTGGAAATGATGTACCAGTCTTACAATCAGTTAAGGACTAATTGAACACGTGTTTCTCCATGAAGAACTTGGGGGAAGCATCCAACATTCTAGGGATAAGGATCATTCATGATATATCCAAGAGGATTCATGGACTATGTTAGGGTACATACATTGACCAGATACTAAAGATATTTAGTATGGAACAACCCATGAGGGGATTGGTTCTAGTGTCACATGGCCTACATCTTTCTAAGAAAATGTGTTCTCAGACACAACATGAGAAAGATAGATTGAGTAATATCCCATATGCTTCGGCTATAGGATCCATCATGTATTCCATGTTATGTACCAGTATTGATGTTTCCTACGCACTCAGCATGGTAGGTTGATATCTAGAAGATCCAGGAGAACAACATTGGATGGATGTTAAGACTATCCTTAAGTATCTGAGAAGAACTATAGATATGTTCCTGGTGTATAGAGGAGATGAGGATCTTTTCATCATAGGGTTTGTTGATACTGGTTTTTAGATATATCAGAATGATCTGAAGTCGAAATCTAGATATATTTTTTGTCCTAATGGAGGAGCTGTGAGCTAGAAGAGTTCAATGAAACCAGCTGTCATTGATTCTATAGTGGAGTCCAAATATATAGTGGCTTCTGATGCAGCCAAAGAAGCTGTATGGATTCAGAACATTTTCCATGAGCTTTATGTGGTGCCTAGTAGTAAAGATCCTATCACATCATATTGTGATAATACTTCAACGGTGGATCTTACAAAAGAACCAAGGTCACATCAATGGAAAAAGCACATACTCTGAAAGTATCACCTCTTGAGGGATTTATATCAAATAGGAGAACTTTCAGTGAGTAGAGTGTCCATAGAATAGAATGTGGTAGACCCTAGGACTAATGACCTATCTCATCACAAGCATGAATATCATGTGAGAGCTAGCGGGTTAAAGGTTGTTAGTAGTTGGATCTAGTCCAAGGGAGAGACTGTTGTATTTGGTGGACTAGAACCAACTACTTTGTACTTTACTCATTAATAAATACCTTATCACATCATTATTGTCATTCTACAGGACAACTCATGTGATAATGTCATAAGGATAGCTATTCCACTAAAATTTCACAGCGGATCCCTACTATGATAAGAACCCATAATTTTCATAACACTGTTCTTGAAGATATGTTCTATGGCTGGATGATGTTTTTTGATGGACACAAATAATACAGGAGATTAGTGGTGAGGACTCATAAAACTTTGAGGCACATTCTCATGGTGTGCGGCCTTGGTAATATCTAGAAGGATATTATGAGAACGAGACTCGCCAGTAGGAAATCCAAATTTCATAATGTCATTGGATGTTTCTATCTGTGGATGTGTGTATTTGTCCTTAGACTTTAAGATTATTATTAATGGGTATTACAACTCGTGAACTTATATGTATTGATCAAAACTATGACGACACACTATTCATAGCGGGGTAGGATATATTGGGTGCGTCTCGAGTAATACTACATTAATAGATAATGCAAGAAAGGATTTGTCCCATCTGTTCCATAACAGAAGTAGATATATCAAGCCATTTTAGGGAATTGATATATCCTAAATAAATCCATTTCCATGGTATAGAATGGGAAAGCTCAATTCTGAGATGTCAAATAAATAACAATCAAGCACATGGGGTGATGACACCATCATGAAACCTACTTGATTCGAGATATCGAGACAAAGTGATTACATTACATGGTAAGTGTTCATAGGAGGTGACACGTCATTGTGACATTTACTTCTTTCTCTATGGGTGCCTTGGAGTGTTTTTTGACGCTAACCTTAGACTTTAGGCTGGCTCCGCCTAATTTCCATGAGAAAGAGACCTAGAGGGTCACACACTATGTGTGTCTAAGTATCTCAGTTAAATATTAATTTAACAAGTTGAATAAAGACTATTCTCGATTGTGGTTTAATAATTATTCAAGTATGCCTGATCACATTTATTTCAACACTAGTCATTTGATAGAATATATTGTGGGCGAAATAAAATAATATTTAGTGAGTAATGCAGTATTATTTATTTGATAAATAAATAGTCATTATTCAAGGTCTAATAATTATAGTGCCAGAAATAAATAAAATGGAAAAACAAAAGTACACGCCATGTATATTAATATACATACCCTATAGTTTTTTTGGGGATTTGTTCGAAATAGTATTATTTATTTAATTAAATAATATTAGATGTAATTTGTTTTTGGCATATGTCAAGTAATAATAATAGTCAACTATTATTATTAGACATTGGGTCTTACTAAGAATTAAATGAAATGAATAAACAATTTTGAGTAATTAATTTATTTTATTATTCTATGTAATTAAAATCCCAATTATATAATTCTCATTAGCCTAGAAATTATTTTGGAGTTGTGAATAATGGATCTGGAAAATCTATCAATCTAAGAGAGATTTATTTTTCCACCAAGAATACTCTGAAGCTAAAAGTTATATCCTCCTCCATCAGATCAAGGAGAACATTTTGAAAGTGACTCTCAAGGTGATTGAAGGCAGACATCACAAGATTTTCAGTTATGTGAATTGAGGCTTGAGGGTGATATATGCTCTCGGGTGTGTGTCTGAGCATTGATGAGTGGACCTGTAACCATTTTATGCATTATGTTTTTCACCATGGAGCCTCCATGGAGTAGAGTTCCATGTGTTGAAGGGAAAATACCCATGTGGAGTGAACTTTTCTCTATTGTTGGGAAATTTGGTTTTACTTGTCTCTATATAGGAGAATATCAGTTTACGATGGCCATGGTATTGGCTATTTCATCTCTTATTGGGTGAGTTGGTCAGGTGTTTTAGAGGGACTATCCCATGGGATTATCCCTATTGAAAAAAGAAAGAAAATGTAACGTCCCGACCCTAGTTACCCAGAGTCGGTGCATTATTACATAACATTGGAATGATCACAAAAGATGATGTCTCAAAATACCAATTAGTTTAGTAGACTTGGAAACACTAGTGTTGGGAAAAAATCCATCAAGGTATCATTGAAGCATTTTTCAGGTGATTGTGTTTGTTGACAAAGTGGACATCTGAGTGGTGATTGTTGACAAAGGTGATTTCATGGTGGAATGTCAAGTTCAAGAGTTGTGATTAAAGATCCATGTTTGATTCAGGATCGTCGACAAATAGATGTATGATTTGGAGGCAGTACAATAAGAACAGATACAAGGTGGCGCCGTTTTTTGGGCTTTGCCAAATTTCTGGGCCTGAAAATCGACAAATGATGAAAAGTGGTTTTTTGCAAAGTGAATTGTGCGCCGTGAAAGAGACTTGTGCGCCGATGCCTTGGAAGCTTGATAACTTACGCGCCTGTGGTTTTTCAAGATCATAAGATCAAAATATGGAAAAGGAAAGAGGTTCGCGCAAGTTTGGAATTGGGTTGCGCAAGTGACTTGCAGGGGAAGAGACCTGCATGCCGAGACTTGTGCACCGAGGGGAGACTTGAGCGTTTTCACGTTGGGTGAAAAAAATGACTATAAATACTAGACCGCCTATCCTCATTATTTAAAGAAGTTCAAAAGTTTGAAAAATCAGAGCTCCCATCGCGTAGGTGTGGTGGTCGTGCAAGTGGTGGTGTGTTGCGCAAGTAGGACTTGCGTGCCAGTTTTTGAGTTTGCGCATTGTTTGGTAGTTACACGCCAATACAGGTTTGGGAATAAAAGGAAGAGAATCGTGCAAGTTTCAGAGGAGGACTTGCGCACCAGTTGTGACTTACGCACCGATACTTGTGCGCCGAGGTAGACTAGCGCACCATGTAAGGTTGATTCCCCAACATCATTTTCGGGCCGCGTGGAAGCTGGAAGTTTGCCCGATACCTTCGATGCAAAGAGAGATTCATCTACAGGTGAATGTTTGGTGTCAACAAAGCATCTAAATAAATATAAAGATTCATTCCTTCATGAAAAATGAAGAAACCTACAGGTCTATAAACTTTGAGTGGATTCCTTCCAGATCAGTAAGCAAAGGAAGAGGAAGAAGGTGATCCTCTCCACTGAGAGTGAGCTAGAGAGAGGGAAATAGGGAGTGACCTGTGGGAAATTAGTGAGCGGACCCTAAACCTTGTAAAGGAAGTGAGCCTAGGACAGAGTGACTGTGCCCAAGCCTTGTAATCCATAGCTAGTAATGTTTAGTTGAATTTGGTACGACCAGCAACTTGTCGACGTATGCTGCTTAGACGTATCCTGGTGAGGGTGAACCAAGTAAAAATCATTGTGTCTTGTGTATGCTTTACTTTCTATTTATATTGTGTAACAAGAAAGAGAGAGATGAGTGTTTTTCTTAACAGTGAAACAAGATCAGAATGGGCTTTAATTTTAAATTAGTCATACCCTGATTCACCCCCCCTCTCAGGGTGTTCAGCCTTGTGGACCTAAAAATTGGTATCAGAGGGAAAGTTTGACAGTTGTTATTCTCTAAATGGAGGTCACTAATCATAAAGGGATTCCGATCTTTGATGGATGTAATTTTCAGATATGGAAGAATCGAATGAAACACTATTTCCAATCCTTGTTAATGGATGTCTTTTCCATAGATATGCATGGTATCACAGCTGATATTAATAGTGGTGCATTATCGAAAGGTGAGCATAGAGAGTTTGATGCTAATTCCAAAGTGATCAATTCCTTAGGGGGATCCCTTTCCAATCCCATATATACAAAGGTGATGTCATGAAAAACGTCACATTCCATGTGGGAAAAGCTTTTGAATATATATGAAGGGGATACAAAGGTCAAAGAGGCAAATATGCAAGTGTTGTGGAATAAGTATGAAGATCTGAGAATGAACCCGAATGAGTCTGTTGATGCATTCTTTGATAGGGTGAATGCTGTGGTTGAAGATATGTGAGGTCTTGGTGAAATTATCGAAGGCATAAAGATTGTGAAGTGCATCTTGAGAAAACTTCCACCTCGGTTCAATATGAATGTTTCTATTTTAGAAGATAAAGACATGAAAGAATTTACATTGGATAACCTCCACAACACCCTTGTTGCATATGAGATGAGAAATGATGATAATGATGCTGTGGAAAAGGGGAAATCAAAAGAGGTGGAATTTAAGGCCATGAAGAAGATCACCATTGAGGATTCTCAAGATGAAGAAGAGACAGATGAGGTAATGTCATTCCTCTCCTCAAACCTTTAAAGAGGAAAAGGAAAGTTCAAAGGGAAACTTACTCTGTCATGCTTTAGATGTGGAAAGGTTGGACATCTCACAATAAGATTCCCTAAAAAGTTTCAAGAAGAAAATGATGAAGATGATGTTGAAATTCCGAAGAAGGAATCTTCAACCTATGTGAAAGGGAAGAAGAAGTTCAAGAGAAATTTCTTCAAGAAGAAGAATATTCTTTCACAAGAAATAGATAGCTCATATGAGTCTGAGGTTGAAGAGGTTGAGGAGATTGAAAACTGCAAAGATCATGGAGGAAATGCTATGGTGGCAGTCATCAGTAGTTCTCATGAAAAGGAAGAAACTGATGCTGAAGAAGAAGAAGAAGAAGTTGAAGGAAGAGTTGATATGGAAGTCGAATTGGAAGCAGTTCTTGAGGAGATAGACATTTGGAGAGCCAAAATGAAGAAATCCAATAATGTGGTTCATGATGCCAAACTCTATATCCAACAACAGGATGAAGAAAAGTCTGAGATGTTAGAGGAAATTGAAAGACTAAAATCCTCAACACCATAGAGCTCAGAAAATATTGTTGAGCATAAGATTAAAATTGAGGAACAAAAGAAGGAAATTGATTGTTTGACTAACATAGGAAAGGAGAAGATCAGATGTATAAAAGAGCTTGGAGAATAAGTGGTTAGTCTACGATGAAAAATGAAGGATCAAGAAAAACTATTAACCCCCAATGTGATACCAGAAAAGAAGGCCATTCAGAAGACAGAGAAGATGATAGAGGAGGCTTGTAGTTCAGTAGGAGTAAAGCAGAAAGAAATCTCAAATGATAAGGCTGATTCAGGGATTGATAAGAAACAAAAATCTGTGGTTATTGATGTCAGATGGCAAGGACCCATCCCGAAATTGATGGTTTATTTGGGCATAAAGAAAAATCAGAATATTCAGAGATCCCAAAGGGAAAATCATAGTGCTGAAGTAACACAAAGTAATGCACCTTATATCAGGTGTTATTGTTGTAAGAAGATGGTATACTCATAGAATGTGTGTTCCATAGCCAAGATATATATAAGGGAACAAGAATAGAGGTGGCAGCCAAACAGAGACCAGTTTTCCAGAACATATTTCGAAGGACACTGTTTTTGGTTCAGAGGATTTGGGCACATGGCTAGGTACTGCACTTCGACCATTCAGAGAAATGTGATAAAGAAAAATCAAAACATTCACAAGAAAAAGATCAATAAAATAACGGGTGAGTTAAAAATGCAGAATATATTTGCGGCTTTTCAAGATGAAGTTGGTCCATCATACACTGAGAAAGAACAGAAGCCTAAATCTCTTGCTGAGTGTGAAAGAAAAAGTATGGACCAAGAAGAAGAACAATGAGAAGGTCATAGTGGCATAGATTTCCCTTAAAGCATCAGATCGCTCTGGTGTGTGGATCCTGGATAGTGGTTGCACATCTCACATGACAGGTAATAAGGATCTTGTTACAGACATAAAATATGACAAAGAAAGAGTTGTAAAATTTGGAAACGATGAAGGCCTAAAGATTGTTGGCTTAGGGAAACCCAAGTTTGGGGGCAAAGAAATGAAACGTACTGATGTCTTGGTAGTAGAGGGTCTTAGTCATAACTTTCTCAGTGTCAGTCAACTATGTGACTCTGGGCACTCTATCCAATTAACAAGAAGATGTGTGTTGTGAAAGGAAAATATGGAGCAGTTGTTCTGCAGGGAAAAAGGACAAAGGGAAATCTTTACCTTGTAGGTGGGCAAGAAGATACTTGCCTTTTATCTAGAGAGGAAGAAAACCAGTTGTGGCATAAGTGACTTGGTCATCTATGCCAACTATCTATGGAAGATCTAGTAAATTGTGATGCTGCTAGAGACCTTCCCAAACTATCACGTGATCGCACTCATACGTGTGATGCTTGCTAACAAGGGAAGATCATCAGAAAGACATATAGGAAAAAGGAACAGAAATAAACTGGAGTGATCGAATTGGTTCATGTTGATGTATGTGGACCTATCTCACCTCAAGATATAAATGGGAAAAGGTACTATGTTCTTTTCATTGATGATCATAGCAGAATGGCCTGGGTATTTGTCATTACCCATAAGACTGAGGTGTTCATTTGCATAAAGAAATACAAGAGGGAATCAGAAAGGATGCTTGGGAAGAAAATTCTAATGTTTTGTACTGATAACAACACGAATTTCACAAATAGTGAAGTCGAAAACTATCTCAAGAAACACAGGATAAGGCATCAAGTTTCATCAGTGAGAACTCCCCAACAGAATAGAGTGGTTGAGAGGAAAAATCAGATCATCAACAACATGGCCAGAATGATGCTTATTGAAAAGGACCTACTAGAGAAATTTTGGAAGGAAGTAGTTTTGAAATCAGTCAATATTTCGAACAGGTCTATATTGTGCATGAAGTAAGGGAAGAATCCGTATGAAATGTGATACAGAAAGAATCCAACGCTGAAATACTTTCGAATCCTTGGGAGTAAGTGCTTCATTCTCAACAAAAAAATCACAGGAAGTTTGAGCCATGAGGAGATGAGGGGATATTACTTGGCTACTCAGGGAAAAGTAAATCATATAAATGTTTCAACAAAAGGCTCTGAAAAATTATTGAGAGCAATGACATCACTATAGTTGAAAATGAACAGAATACTCAATGACCTAGTGAATAGTTTATGGATGAAAGTGATGATGAGGTAAGCAACAGAGGGGAAGAAAAAGTGGCAGAGGCTGACTCAGAAGAAGATACTGATGACGAACAAGAAAGTGTCAAGTCTGTGTCTCCACAAAAGCCAAAGAGTCAAGCTGAAATTGATAGGCAGAATATCATTGGTGATTAGAGAGATCTATTTCAGACTCGAAGAATGAAGTCATTACAGAAAACATCATTTTTATCTCAGGTGGATCAAATATTTTTTTCTGATGTAGCTAAAGATGAAAACTGAGTTCAGGCTATGAATGAAGAGATAGATCAGATTGAGAAGAACCAGACATGGGATATTGTTTCAAGGCCAGCAGACAAGAATGTCATCGGGACCAAATGGGTCTATCCCAACAAGATGAATGAATATGGAACAGTAATTCAGAACAAAGCACAGATAGTGTGCAAGGGATACTCCTAGATAGAGGGAATAGATGTTGATGAGACATTTGCACCGGTTGCAAGGTTGGAGACAATCAAATTATTTTTGACCATAGCAGTGCAAAGAAAGTTCAAAGTGTTCTAGATGGATGTAAAATCCACATTCTTGAATGGGGTTCTGGAAGAAGAGGTGTACACTGAGCAGTAAGATGGTTTTCTCATTCATGAGGATGAGAACAATGTTTGCAAATTGAAGAAGGCATTGTATGGGATGAAACAAGCACCAAGAGCATGTTACTTAAGGATTGATCCGTACTTGAAGAAGCTTAGTTTCCAGCGTGGGGGAGTTGATTACAATCTCTATTTCAACAACAATAGTAATCAAAGGATGATGGTGCTGGTTTATGTTGATGAAAAAATATTTGGTGGATCAGATGAAGCTCAGTGCAGACAGTTTTCCGAATTCATGAAAAATGAGTTTTAAATGTCAATGATTGGAGAGCTAATGTTTTTCCTTGATCTTCAGGTGACACAAGGAAGGAATGGAACATTCATTTCTCAATAAAAATATGCTAAGGAGGTTTTGAGAAGATTTGGAATAGAAAATTCCAAGGAGATGAAAACTCAGGCTGCTACTTGGATGAAATTATCAAAATATGAGGATGGAAAGGCAGTTAATATCATAGAATACAGGAAAATTATTGGAAGTATGTTGTACTTGACCGCAACAAGGCATGATATTTTTTTCGCCACATGCCAAGCAGCGAAATATCAGAGTAATCCCAAGGAAATCCACATGATTTTTGTGAAAAGAATACTTTGGTATATCAAAGGAACGGTGGACTTTAGAATGATGTATATTGTCAAATCTCAATCAATGTTATTGGGTTACACAGATGCAGATTGGTCCGTATCAAAAGATGACAGTAAATCAACATTAGGAGGTGCATTCTATCTTGGTGGATTGTGTATTTCTTGGCTAAGTAAGAAGCAAGATTGAATCTCATTGAGCACCACAGAGGTTGAGTATATTGCGGCCACTCAAGCATACACACAGTTATTATGGATGAAACAACAGCTTGAAGATATGGGAGTTGAAGTGAAGTCTCCGATCATAATACAGTGTGATAACTCAAGTGCTATCAATCTGAGAAAAATCCTGTTCATCATTCAAGGACAAAGAACATTGAGATAAAGTATCATTTTATCAAGGATAAGGTTGAGCAGGGAATAGTGATGTTGGAGTATGTGCCTATAGAGCTATAGGTTACAGACATTATGACAAAGGACTTACCCAACGAAGCTTTTGAGAGGAATCGACTGGCTCTAAAAGTTATATCGAAACCCCGCACTTAAAAGAGTGTAGATGTAGAACTCACTCCCCCTCTCCCCGAGGTATGATGTGTTTTTCCCTAATGTTCTGATATGTGTTCTCTACACTGTTACAGATTGCAAAGGAGTGACCTTTGGTTTCATTGGCAAAGGGGGAGAAAATAGTGAGTGTTCAAGGGGGAGATAGTGTGGAAATTTGATAAATCATGAATGATATGGGGAGAAGCTGACAAGTGGAGCAGCGAGATAGGGGGAGAAATGAGAAAGTGGGAGCGTATTAAATCTGATGATTCTAGAAGTGATTGATCAAAGAATAGATATCACGATATCTAAATATCATGATAAAAGTATAAGATTGGTGTTGGAGAGTGGTAAGAATATTTCCAACAATTGGTATCAGTTTGGAAACAATTGTTATCATTTTGATGTCAACAGTGGGTGTCAGAGATGAAGTTATTCATTGATGAACTTTTCATTTACTCTTGTTTCTCACGCCGAGCATTACTCATGTGGTCTTAGAGTATTTGTTGAGTAAATCCTTGATCACTATCATAATCGCAAAAGGTGAATGGTGGCTGAAGAATTAATGATGTATCTTTTTATGGAAGAGTTGTCAACAAACCCAAAGGGGGAGATTGTTGGGCAAAAATCCATTAAGGTATCCTCAAAGGATTTTTGAGGTGATTGTGTTTGTTGACAAAGTGTATATCTGAGTGGTGATTATTGATAAAGGGGATTTCATGGGGGAATGTCGAGTTCAAGAGATGTGATTAATGATCCATCTTTGATTCAAGAACGTTCACAAATAGTTGGATGATCTGGAGGTGGTATAAAAAGAACAGATACAAGGTGGCACCGTTTTCTAGTGTTTTCCAAATTTTTGGGCCTGAAAATCGACAAATGAAGAAAAGTGGTTTTTGGAAAAGTGACTTGCGTGCCGTGAAAGATACTTTCAGGCCGATGCCTTGGAAGATTGAGAACCTACGCGCCTGTGGTTTTTAAAGATCATAAGATCAAAATATGGCAAAGGAAAGAGGTTCACATAAGTTTCGAATTGGGTCACGCAAGTGACTCGAAGGGGAAGAGACCTGCACGTCAAGACTTTCACAACAAGGGGAGACTTGCACGCCATCATTCAGGGTGACCAAAATTCCTATAAATACCGGGCCACCCATCCTCATTATTTAACGGAGTTCAACACTTTGAAAAATCATATCTCCCGTCGTGCAGGTGTGGTGGTCGCGCAAGTGGTGGTGTGTTGTGCAAGTGGGACTTGTGCGCCATTTTTTGAAGTTTCTCGTTGTTTGGTAGTTGCGTGCCAATATAGGTTTGGTCATAAAAGGAAGACAGTCGCGCAAGTTTGGAGTTGGAGAAGCTTGTGTCACGCAAGTGTCTGAGGAGGACTTGCGTTCCAGTTGTGACTTACGCGCCGATACATGCGCACCGAGGTAGACTTGTGTTCCAAGTAAGGTTGATTCCCCAACATCATTTTCGAGCTGCGTGGAAGCTGGAAGTTTACCCTATACATTCAGTGAAAAGAGAGATTCATCTACAGGTTAAAATTGGGCTTCAATAGAGCATTTACATAAATAGAAAGATGCATGCCTTCATGAAAATGAGGAGACCTACAGGTCTGTAAACTGTGAGTGGATTCCTTCCAGAGCAGTGAACAAAGGAAGAGGAAGAAGGTGATCCTCGCCACCAGCAGTGATGCAAAGAGAGAGAAACAGAGAGTGGCCCTTGGGAAAGCAGTGAGCTGACCCTAAACCTTGTAAATGTAGTGAGCCTGGGACAGAGTGACTGTGCCCAAACCTTGTAATCCACAGCTAGTGAAGTTTAGTGGAATTTGGTATGACCGACAACTTGTCAGCGTATGCTCCTTGGATGTAGCCCAGTAAGGGTGAACCAAGTAAAAATCGTTGTGTCATGTGCATGCTTTACTTTATGTTTATATTGTGAAATAGGAAAGAGAAAGAAGAGTGTTTTTCTTAACATCGAAAAAAGATCAGAACGGGCTTTTATTTTAAATTATTTATACCCCGATTCACCCCCCCTATCAGGGTATTCATCCTATTGGACCTAACAACTAGATACATTCATAAGTCTTACATTACATGATAAAGTAATAAACTAAAACAACATAGTCTCCAAAGTCCATACTCATATCCCCTCAAACTATCCCTATAGGACGGTCATAAAATACTTCTTCACATCCTGGGAAAAATAAAATATAGAAAGTGGTGAGCTCAGATGCTCAGTAAGGATAACAATATAGTGAAAACGCTCATAAATAAGCATAAACATTTAAGTCAATTTATAAATAAAACAAAAGCCTTTTTAACTCGAACTTCAATATAATATGGCAAAAATAAAATGAAATAATTCCATTTACTTATTAACATGGATATTCTACTAGTAGAATAATCACATGCAATATCAATAACAACTTTTATAATGATGGAATGCCTAATTCCATACTATCAAAACCACATAGTCAAGGCCTTGTGCCAAGACTAAAAATAAGATTTTATCAAGGCCTTGTGCCCAGACACTAGTTTGTATCATGAGACCTACCGATGCATCGAGGAGCTATAGAGGGCTCCACCCATCACTTACAAAGTCCAATTCATTCCTCATATGAAATGTATGAAACATAAAATAAACATTAGTATTAAAACTAGCATACGAAATGTCAATACTTTATATCCACAAACTATGAATGGTATAAAAATATCCCATCCATAGTCAAACATAACTCATTCAATACAATATGGAGGATTTTATTGTAACATATTAAACTCAATCGATAATAATGAAGGACATTTACATAGTTTAAAATAATTATCAAAACTATTTGAGAGAAATATCCCTCCTTTTTCTTGAAAACATTTAAAAGTCACACTATTTGTCAAGAAGCTGTTTAAAATAGATTTTTGAATCAAAGTGTCCCATACCAATTTGATACTTTTAAAAGGAATTTTAATTTCAAAACTTTATTTTCCATATAAATAAATCCTTAAAACCATTTTTAAAACATGGACATTAATGAGAAAGATTTATAATAATAAATCTTTAAAACATTTTAAAATGATATTTTAGTTAGAGTTCCTAACCAAAAGAGAGACACTTGAATACAAATAATTGAGGTAATAAAAACTTTGTAATATCATGAGAATAAAGGGATTCATGATATACTATGTCAAAGTACATTATATACACCATATAAAAGTTATTTGGTGTATAACAACACATAAGTCTCAGTGGAATGTAAATTGAGATGAAATCTCTTATAAAGACCATATCCTTATGTTAAGGATAAATCAACGACATAATTATGTGTGAAAAATATAAATACACTCAATATGATTGGATATTCAGTGTAAATAAATCAGAGGACATTCACACATATTCTTGTAAAAGCAACACCAATGGATTGGATATTTAACTCAACAAATGGGGATTGAGTTAAAATTACTCTTATCAAGTTCATATCGATGACTTGAGAATTTATCAATGGAGTTATTATGTGTATCAAAAGTATATCCATAGAATGGGAAGTGGAAATTATGAAATAATCAAATGAATAGATATTCCACACATAATCTTGGAGTAAAATAATAAATGAAGTATGCGTAAAGCTGAATGAGTGGAAATTGAAATTTGTAATTCCATTACGAATTTGGTAACATATGAAACATACATCCAATGAAAGATGGATCATAAAATTATGATGAAAATATCCATAAATTAAATTATATTACATAATGAATAAAATCATGGTCAGTACACACACCACATGCAATAAATAAGTGGTGAACAATGGAAATCTCACAGAATTAAAAGTGAGATAAGAAATCCCCTTACCTCATGTCCGACTTGACCCATTCTTTCTTTAATATCCTGAATAATAAACTAAAGCTAATTTATACTTTCTTAAGAACCTTTTTCAAGTTTATTATTCCTTTTATATCACTTATCACCATGTTATAACCATTATGTAATCATTCAAGTTAATAATGGTCGTTTTGTCGATATTTGGTATTTGAGTAAAAAATGAACACCTTATATTTACAAGTTTTCCATGTGGTCAATAGTCCATTATATCCAGAATGATATTAATTATTTAGATATCATATATATAATATATAACCAGTATATATATTTTTATAAAATTACTTATCATTTGGATGTAAGAAATGAAATGCATCGTTCATGGAGACGTTAAGCCGTACGTACGCATGAATGCTACTTTCATTTATATTTCTTATTTTAATGGAATTAAAACATAATGATACATAGGTATATTATAATTATAGTATAATATCATATATAATATAATTAAATCCATCCTTTATATATCCCAGATATTTCATTAATAAGTCATATCACTTTGAGGGGGCGGTAGTCCACACTTCTTCAAATTAAATTATCATGTTTATCCATAATGGAAACCATAAAGGTAAACTATAAAAAACATACAGAAGAATAAAGAAAACACAAACATAATATATATATTATATATTAATATAGTTTCATCTTAATGGACATTATGATAGGCCGTAGGAGATAATCAAACAATCATCGTTTCATGAGGCGTTAGTTTTCCATCCACAGAAAAAGTATGTTCTACACCCAGTAGATGGATGTGTGTGTAAGTGTAGTTTGAATACTTCTCATAACAACATCATAGTATATTTAGTACAATGGTGTTGTTATAAAATAAATAAATAAAAAGAGTTTATGGGTTGTATAAGTAAAAAAAATAAAACAAAATAATTTAAGAGAAACAATTACCTTTAATTTTGGTAACTCACTTTGGTTTGAACCAAAATGGTTTGTTGAAGTGCCTTCTGTCTATGGTAAGGATTCTATGAGGAGTAGAGGGATATAGGGAGCTTAATTGGGCAGAGGTTTGATGAGACAAAATTCTTGAGAGGTGTGAGGAATTGGATAGAAATGGTCTCCTTTTATAAGGGGGAGGAGCGGCTCTTTAGGAATGTGTGAAAATATTATTTTATTATATAATGATATTCGGTTTCTAAAGGTCCAAAAATCATTAAATTTGAAGAGAAGATGACCAATGGTCGAAAAAAATTCATCCAATAATAATTGGACAGGTTTTGGTTGTTATTTAAATATTTATAATCTTATTTAATTAAATCATTTATTAATGAGGTAAATACTGCATCATTATTGTGTCATAAATAATTTAATTTTTTAGATGTCTAAAAATTATAAAAAAATACCATGATGTAGAAATATTTATATCTTTCTAATGAATATTTATAGTTTAAAAAATAACTTATATAATACCATGTAAAAATTAATTTATAAAGAGATATTTGTTTATGTCATTTTGGTCTTTACTTTAAATTAATTAATCTAAAGTGTCAATATCACTCCCAAGTGGCTCCATGGGGTCCCAAAATCGACCCAAGGATTCCCTTGGTCGTCCATGACTCATATAATAAGGGTAGGATAAGTGTTAAGGTAATTTTGAATAATAATAATATTATTTTTACCTTGAATTACTCTATTTAACTTTAACCACAACAAATAAAAGTCAAAAGTTACTATTCACCAAAAAATTATTTTCATCTTATTGAACAAAATTTTACTTCTTGATATTATCCATGTCTCTCGGATTTTATAAATTCAACTCAAAGAAGCAGTAAAATTTCTTTTAAATGAAAAAGTCATTTTTAACTACTACTAAGTGGTTTCACTATTCATCAAAAATTGATGTTTTTCAGAAAAATACAAACATTTCAGCCTAATATTTATTTGATATTCCGAATTCAAAAATTATGTCTATTTTTCCAAATTAAAAACATAAAAGTGTCCTTATTTAATTGAAAATTAATTTTCGTCGTTAAAAAAAGCGTGTTTTTAAGAAACAATAACTATCAAAAGATTGGCACTTGTTTATGTCCAATTTAAAAATGAAATTAATTCCAATGACTGAAATTAGATTAAATGGGGAAAATATATTATAATTACACTTTAAAACTAATTAAAAAGATAATATAACCATATAAATAAATTATATTAAAACACAATTTTGAATTAAAATACAATATTTTTCACTATTCATAAAAAATGAACTTTATCGGAAAAATTACAAAACATTACAAAAATTAAATATTTATATCCCCATTCTAAAGAAATATTTTATTTGGTTAAATAGATTGTATTATAGTGACTAAAACTATATTTAAAGAGGGTTCCCTATTAAAATGCGGTAAATCGACATTTTAAAGTAAATTATGCTTAAAATTAGATTCATTCATATTTTAAGCCTCTAACTTTTATTGTATAAATGTAAATACATTTAAGAAACATGAATAATCATGTTTTAGTTAGTTTTGTTCATCCTCTTCAATAGAATTTCTAGGAGTTAACTTCTATTTAAAATAATAATATTATATTATTAGTGTGCAATGTAAGATTTCAATGAAACTCGTTGTTGCGTATCGGGTACGCTATCAAACATAAAAATCCATTTAAAGTAAAGTTAATATTTAGTTCCAAAATATTAATAAATATGAAATATGTATTTTTTTACCTGGGATGTTACAGAAAATTACCATTTTGTATTGGTTTGGCATGGTGGAAAATTTTGATGGTTGATATGTCTTGTTTTGGTGCCCATTTATACAATGATTGGCTAATTATGGTGCCCTATATTCACACCTATGGAAAAATTGAGTCAAAATGTACTATATGGAAAATTTAGGTGATAATGGTGCTTCTTGGTAAATACAACCATGATATAGCACCTTATAGTAGGGAATTTTTTAAAGAGTTATTGGTGAGGGGTTTCATTAGTTCTCATTTGAAAAATGATTAGAATGGGTTGAAGGAATTGTATGGTCTTTAGTGCGTATAGAGATTTTGGGTTTCATTGGATAGGTCCATGACATCAGAGAGGAATGGACTTGTGTTTTGTTTGTTTGGTACTTCTGAGGATTCCCCCTAGGAAATGGAGACCACCACCACAAGAAAATGAATATTTTAATGGATATCGAAATGATTAGAATGGAGGCTCACTCAAAGAAAGGTAAATAAGCATTTACCCACTTTGGGTTTTTAAACAACTCACCCTCATCTCTTCCTCCCACACATCTGAGTGAATCATGGGAGGTTGATGGAGCTCCATCCCCTATTCACCTTCAATTTCACCTTTAAATGTGGTGGTTTTTATGGACCTCCATGGTGATTCAATGTGTGATCTTATTTTCCTTTCATTCTAGTTTCTCATTTCTATTCTAACTAATTTAGTGAAAACGAGGACGGATTTGGAGATGATTTCCACTAGATTATGGTGAAAATCATCCAATATCATGGGGTTTTTTGGAATCACTAGTGAGAGTATAAAGATGATAAAAGATTTTATTTACATTTATTTTCATTGAGGATCATCACTGTATGATTTTATTTATAATTTTTTATTAAATTATATGTAAAAAGTACGTGAATCAATGTTTTTTATTATGGGTTGGCATTCAGAATGTATTGGCATATGATATGGACCTCCCCTGAGTGGTTGGTCACCATAATATTTTGAATTTGTTATATGATGATATTATAGAAAATTCTGTCATTATTTTTCTTATGTGAGGAGTATAAGAGGATTAGTCGCCACTGTAATTTAAATCGTGACCATACTTATGTGATGAGCATTAGGGGAATAGTCCCCACTAGACATAAAATCATGACTAGAATTTTCTGATGAGCATTAGAGGACCCTACCCTTCCATATATGAAAAGTATAAGATTTATTATGTGATAAGAATTGGATGATTCACCTTTCCTAATGCATCATAATCCCATCCTTCCTCATGAGATGAGAATGGAATTCCTTAGGTGATGAGCATGTAATTTATTAGGTGATGATCCTAGAGTTCATTAGGTGATGAGCCTAAAATACCACAGGTGACTAGCCTATGATGACTTTGGTGATGAATCTAGGATTATATAGGTGATGAGAATTGTATTCCTTAGATTGTGAGCCTAATATGTCTATATTTCTTGATAGAAGAAGATATAACAGCCTTCCTGCACAGATCATAACTGAAGATCCATCCTTTAATTATATGTGGAAAGCATAAGATTCCCTCACTTCCTGAAATGAGAACGATATTTATGGGATTGTCTAAATATACAATGTAATTGAAATTCTAGTCAACTTTGATCATTAGGTTGTCACCTTGATAAGGAAGTAATTGAAATTATTAACTGATGTCCACATGGATATGGAATCAAGAATAAGATAAATGGGCATGTGTTAATTAAATAAGAGAAATGCGGACTGGGAGGGGGTACTGGTAGGCGGTGTCCAGGAGGGTCTGTAGGGGGGCTGGCAGGGGGGACTAGAAACACTTACTTCTTTTGTTCATTTCTTTGTGACATAATCAGTGGTGGTGGTTTACATAACTTCCAAGCTTTAGGATAATTCTTCAAGCCTCACATAAGATTTACATACTAACACCTTTGCTTGGGAACTTCATATTCATTTTCAATAATCTTTGGAACTTCCAACTCCCTTCTAAGCTGTCCAGCTCCCAATTATCTCATCAATATGATTGGGTACTCCAAATAACTTTCAAGCCAATTATCATTTTCATATTGGCATGAAATAACTTTTCTTCCTCATTGAAAACAACTATGACACAAACAAAATGTGGATTTAACAATCTTTCACTTTGTGTTTATTGTCAATACCAATCTCTAAATTGGTATGTCAAGATGTTCTTTAATATTCTTCTCTCTTATTTTTCTCATTGACTTGTCTCATTTTATTTTCTATCCTTATTGACAATAAATAAAAATTTCATGAAAGAGGATGGTATCACTTCATTCTAAAACAATGTGCCATCATTCATTCTATTCAAAGTCTATGTGATCCATGTTTTGTGTAGAAAATTTGAGGGTTTGATTTAGAAAACAATGCTATCCCACTAACAAACTGAACATGATACCAAATGATTCTAATTAGAATGACTCATTAAGGGGATGTTCAGGTTTACTAAATTTGAAAATAAATGACTCCAATTGATATCTTTATTCTTTTTGAAATTACAACCTGAGATCTTACACTCATCTCAATACACATGTTGAAAACATTCAAGTACATGTAGCAGGTTTTAGAAATCAGCCTCAAGATCTCAAACTTACTCAAATTATTGTCATTGATTAATTAATTTTCTCCCCCTTAATATCAGAATTTATTTGGTCATTAACAGGGATGAGAGAAATGCATACCTCATCAATGAATTTTTCAAGAAATTTCCCAAAATTCCAGATTTGCATGGAATAAATAAGTTTGGTAGCTTCTCAAGTGTCTTCTCCACTAATATCCCCATCTAGGAGACACACTATCTTCACTCCATCAAGGAAGATCTTTCCTTATGATGTTATTTATAATACCATTTGATAAATCATACCAAGATGGTGGCTTTTTTTCAGATCTGGAATAGTTATTCCAGCTTACTTCCCTTCATTTTCTCTCCTCTTGAGAACTAGTTTGAACTTTAATTCCCTACGTTGTATGGCACACTAATAACAAAAAAATAATTAGGGAATAAGGTGTATGTCCTTGCTCATCAATGTGAGCTGTTGTGTTGAGAAAATTTTCTTAACCAGTTTGTCATTCCCAATTTAGCTCCAAGTTTGGATGGACTCTTCAGGATAGCACTTCTGGATTTTCAAGCATCCCTGGGCAGCATGGATTTCATTCTTCCCTCATGTGAGATTTTCTTTTTAATGTGATGATAGTGCATGGGCTGCTCCAGGACCATGGAAGGTTTATTCCTGGCTTGGGAAGAGGGCATGGGGTAGGGGGCAGGGTGGAGGCGGCAGGGGGCAGGGCATAGGTGGGGGGGGGGGGGGTGCAAGGGGGCATTGAGGGGCCGGGGGGGGGGGTGCAAGGGGGTAGGGGCTGTGCATGAACCATTGGTATTGAAAGTTATTTCACATATGTTAAGATTGTAAGTCCATTTTAATTATTCTCATTGTTTCCTTTCATTCTCCCATGCATGCACTTCCATCTATTTGTGTTTTCAACTTTTTCTAGGTTTTATATGGCCATGTTTCAGTTGAATCAATGATTGGGGTGAGCGAGGCCAGTAAATGTGCACAAATTGTTAGGGTTTAAAATCAACTAGGTTTCGATTTTTTTAGGCTTATTTAATTTTCAACATGTATACTAAATACTTTTAGTCATTTTTTTCACTTGTTCTTTTCAGGTATTTGAGGATGCCTATAATTCACAATTAAGCATCCTAATCCTTGATGATATTGAAAAATAATTACAATCAATTTCAACGCAATAATACTTTTGGTCCTTTCATTCGATAGCCACTGTGCTGTTCTTTTTAGTACAGGCTTTTGGAGTACATTTCCATTGGACATCGTTTTTCCAATATTATTACTCAAACGCTGATGGTACTTTTGAAACAACTTCCTCCCCATGCATTCTTCTCACCCCTTTTATTAGTATAACTCATTATGAATATATCTTTATGAGGTTTTATTTGTCTCAATGTCTTCACAAGAACTGGATTTCTTGTGCGTGTGCTTTCGCATGATAGATTGTGTCTGTGGATAGGGATAAATGCTATGCAGAAAACCAGCAACAAGACATAACCCATTCTTATGAATGTGATCATATATATAAGGACCCTATTGTGTGTGGATTGACACCTTCGAGGTAGAGCCCCTCTCCCAGCCTCTTTAGTTCAAGAATTTTCTAAATTTCATTTAACTTCCTTCTTGATTCCTGCTTGTTTATATTAAATTGAAATTCTTGATCAAGTGTTAGTTAAAATTATAGTTTCGTTTTATAAATAAGTCATGGTTTTGTAATAAAACCCCTCCAAAGAAGGTGCATTGTATGTGAAAACTCATAGTGGTAGTTTATGCTTATATAGCTTGTTTGACATTATTGCATTTATGTTTTCCATTTTAATCCCTACTCCTCTCATTTGAGACACCACTGGCATCTCTAGAGAGTTTTTTGACTCACAGGGGGGTGTGCAGGCTAAGGGGGCTAGTTCAGGCTAGGGGTGGTGTGTGTGTGTGTGTGGGGGGGGGGGGGGGTTGGTGCATGTTATAGGGGATGGGGGCAGGGGGTGAATGGGGTGAGCAAGCTAGGGGGCAGGGTGGAGGGGGCATGGGGCAGGGGGCAGGGTGGAGGGAGGAAGGGGGTAGGGGGCAGGGGTAGGGGGAAGGGTGGAGGGGTCGAGGGTGTAGGGAGTAGGGGGAAGGGGATCATGGGGGTAGGGTGGAGTGGGGATACACCAATCAAACATTAGTTATAAGATTTTGAGATTTGGGGTTGAACCACTAGACTTATTGATTTTTAGATTCTATGATTTATATTCTAGGATTTAACGTTTTAGAAGTTATGGTTTCGAGTTTAGGGTTTTATGTTTTAGAATTTTAGGGTTTGGGGTTTTAAGATTTATGGTTTTAGGATTTATATGAATTTTAAATCCCTGAAATTCATTTCTATCAAAATAGGTTGATCTCACTTGTATCCTATGATACAAGTGAAAGAGGGACATTAAATGACCAAACAACGTTTTTCATTTTCATGCCCACCTTCCTTTTTTTATTTTTTGGTTATTTTGTTTTATTTTACATATTATTTTTTTATATACCAAAATAATTTTTTAAAACTCACTTATTTTCCATTTTGTTTTCCACTTTTCCATGCCACACCACTTTCCCTTCCATTTAAAGGACTTACAATATTCTAAATGAGGCATTAGTTTTCATATTTTAATATCAAATGTTATGAAAACCTTTACAGCATGATTTTTGGTATTTTAATGATCGAACACCAAGATCAATTCTTGATCCTCGGGAAACCTCACTTGTTTGGAACTTCAAGTACACAGGCACAACTTAAAATGGTTTCGGATGCTCATTTAAACAGGCATCTTGACTCATCACCCCCCCACATTTTGTTTCTGTTTTTGCATTTTTCTAGGTAGATTATAAATTTGGTAGGATTCAAGCAAGGGATGTTTTGCAACATCTCTAGACAGGCCCAATCTCAAATGCATCAATTGATGTTATTTGGGGAAACCAGTGTATTGAGGTGTGGATATTGGGTGTTACTAAGGTAATTGGACTTAATCAAACATGTTGTTTAGTTGTTTAATGGTTTATTTTAATTTCCTACATTGGTGAGCCACCACTTGAAATCAAAAGCTTTCACTTAATGTGAGACTCAATTTCTATCCCAGCGCACTTCAAGTTAAACTTATAAATGTTTTATTTAATTATGATAAATTGAAATAAAGAACACTATTACTTTTCATGATTAAACGGGACTTAGAATTTCACTTTGAAATATTCATTGTTTTTTCTTTTGAATGTAATTTAAGTAGGGTGTAGCAATTGATTTCATATTGGGAGAAATAGTTCGCAGCAACTCTATGAACTCACCGATTGAATATGTCTTGTGCATTGGGAATTTCCTTGAGAAGGTATAACATTCCCTTTATCATAGCTATAATTAGTTATAAACCTACAAATAAAGTCAGCTGGAATCCAGCCCACACCATCCCCCTTCCACCTATTCCAGCCCACACCAGCCCCCTGGCATCCCCATGCCGCCTGCCTTCTCGCCCGCAACAGCCACTCCAGACCGCACCAGCCACCACACCAGCCCCCAGCCTCCAGCATTCCAGGATGCAAGAGAAAAAATCCATGAAAATCACAAAAAGGAAAGGCGAAAGTGGATCCCTTTGTCTGAGCTCTATTTTACTCGAAAAGTATCCATGTAAACTGCCATTAATGTTCACCAAAAACATTGGGGTAGAGACACATCTTTTAACCCCAGACGAGAACCTAGCCAGAAAGACAAGAAAATCCAAATCATCCCATAAGAATTCCCACCTAACCTAATAAAAAGCCTTAAATAAATCGATCTTGAAGGCACAAATAGTAACCCCATAATCAAGAAGAAATCCCCACAATAATTCCTGGAATAGAAGATTCTTAGGATGAATTGGTTTTGGTACTGAAGGTTGAGGATATTTTTATCCATATTTAGATTTATGAGTCTCTTAAGGTTATTTTTGTAACCTTCCTACTAGGGGGTATGAGTTATAAGTGGTGGAAGTCTATTATTTCGACTAAGCCAGACAAAGACTATTCTTGGAAAATTTTCAAGGAATTGTTCATTTAGCATTCTTCCATAATGAAGTGAAGGTACTGCTGGATATAGAATTTTCTAGGAGGGGCTGTCCAGGTGGGGTGTCCAAGGGCTACCCATGGTGGGGGGGGGGGGTGTCAAGGGGTCTGCAGGGAAGGGGAGAGGGTGCAAGTGGGGTGTCTAGGAGGGGATGTATAGTGGGGGGGGGGGGGGGGTGTTTAAGGGCTGTCCAGGGGGGTCTGCAGGGCAGAGTTTCGGTGGGGTGTCCAAGGGATGTCCAGGGAGGGGGGGGGGACGGGGGGTCTATAGGATAGGGGGGAGGGTGTAGGTGGGGTGTCTAGGAGGGGCTATACAGGGGGGTGTCCAAGGGCTGTCCGGGGGGGGGGGGGGTTTGGGGGGGGGGTCTATAGGGTGGGGGTAGGGTGCAGGTGGGGTGTCTAGGGGGGCTGTCCAAGGGGGTGTCCAAGGGCTGTCCGGGGGGCTGATTTGAAGAGATAAACCCACGAGAAATGAGACATAACCTCATATAAATAATTATGATAATGGTTTTTGGAAATAAATTCCCAAAATAAATAGGTCTTAAATCCTTTAAATCCACAACATTTTACTTCTTTGGGTTCAGGGAAATAAAATTGGTGTTGATTCCATTGGGCATTGAGGCATGGTTAAAGAACTCCCTCATAGCGTTAAAGAGCTCATCAATAACTACTTCCTAGTTGAACATAAAGAATTAATTTGTGAACCCATTTGGACAAGCCACACTCTCAAGATTTAGAGAAAAAGGGAACTCCTAACCTCCTTCTCATCAAGGGATGCAACAAGGGAGATTGTTGGATTGGTGAAGCCCGATCCGGTTGGAACATGTACCTTTGAGATACAACCATAACACCAAGATCATTGAACTCAGACTTGGTAGTATAAAAATTCTTCAAATATCTAACTAGACCATTCAAATCCTTATGCTCTTTGAAATTTACTTCAGAAACAACTTTTTTAATAGGAGGGAATGATTGGAGATTCCTAATCAACTTTGTTTGGGTAGTCGTTAACCCAACCAAATTTTCAAAATCAACCATGGGAATAGAGGACTTCTTAAGTTCTCTAATCTCATCATTACTATATTTTAACTCTTGTTTTAGCTCATTATAATCTCCTAAAATATTATCAAACTCATTTAGAATATCTGATGGAAAAGATTACATTTTATAACTTTATTAGATCTTACTAATAGAGGGTTATTACTCATTCACAATAGGAGGTGGTGATGGTATATTAGAGAACCCTAGAGCTGGGAAAGCTAGAGAGATCATATCCCTGGAGCAAGGGGGGAGGGTGAAGATAGGGTGCAGGGGGGGGGGTGCAATTGGGTCTGCATGGGTAGTGGCAGTGGGAGGGGGGTGTAGGCAAAGAAGGGAGGGTGCAGGGGGGTATGCAAGGGTAGGGGGAGGGTGCAAGGGCAAGGGGTAGGGTGAAAGTGGTAGGGGGAGGGTGAATGGGGTGTGCAGCGAGGTTCATGGGTTGTGTAAGGGGGTGCATGGGGTGTGCGAGGGTGGGGGGTAGTTCTAATCCCACATATTAGACTATATTGTCACGTCTTCTTTGATCCCATAGTAAGACAATGCTGTATTTAAGATATTTAAATACTTTCAGGAAAGACTTATGAAATTTTTTTTCATATGACATTATAAGTCATCTGATTATAAATGCTACACAACTTAACCACTATTTCCATATCATTTCGAGTGCTTCTCAGGACTTCACTCCCAATGAAATACCCTTCTTATTAACACCGTAGCATTGAGTAGTTAATCATCAGGAAAAACAACCTTCTCCATGGCCACACCATTTTTAGTCATCCACCTCCTAAACAGATATTCTCATCTTTCACAACTCTAATATGTCAACCAAAAACGCCCATAGATGGATTCCAGTTTCTCACAAATTTGGTCCAATGTTTTCTCTTAATGTTTGAAGGTGTTTAGATAAATATCATATCCAAAAGACTTAGTATCATTTCACAATTATTTTCAATTATTTGAATAAAACCCAAGATGAATACTTGAAAGTTGTAGATTATTGTAAATATGAACCAAAGTATACGACATGATTTAGTAAAATCCATCATCTTGGGTTTGTGTTATCTGGTGATTCAGGATACCAAACCTAGGCCACTATGACTCCCTACAATTGAGGTCTCCATGTGTTAACAAGGATACCATCAATCTTTCTTTAGTGCCATTCCAAAATTCCACCTGAAAGGGGTGCTGCAAGGGGTATTGGGGGGGGGGGGTGAAGGGTGGGGTGGCAAGGGGGGCTATGTAGTAGGGTGCTAGGGTGGGGGGTGTCTGTCCGGGGGGGGGGGGGGAGGGGGGGGGGTGTAGTGGGGCTGTGCAGGAGTGCAGGGGGGGGGGGGGGGTGGGGGGTGCAGGGTGGGGTGCAGCGGGGTGGGGTGGGAAGGAGGGAGGTGTCCATCAGGGGTGGTGGAAGGGGTTTCCAGCAGGGGGGCTGCTGTTCGGGGGGGGGGGGGGTGTCTGGGGGGGGGGGGGGGTCTGTCCAAGGGGTGAGTGGGGTCCATACTTGGTGGGAAGGGGGGCAGCATGGGGGGGTGGGGGGTGCATGGGGGGGGGGGCTTTAAGGTGCAGGTGGGGTGCAAGGGGGAGAGTGGGGGGGATTTTTAGGGGGTGGTGGGGAGGATGCAAGGGGCCAACACCGGATGAACGGTGCTGGTTTTTTTACGAAATGTGTAGGACTATAGCCACAGTTTTACACTATAGCTCTAGGTCTACAACCGTGGTTCCTAATTTTGGCTATATGTTTGTAGCCACGATTGCAACCATGGATCTAAGGGATGAGTGATTTTAGCCTATGACACGGGTTCAAAACCATGGCTTTAGGGTTGTTTCCACAGTTGGAACTGTGGATATAGGGATATAGCCACGGTTGGGAACCATGGCTATAAGTTTTAACCTATAGCCTTGCCAATACCAGCCATAGTTGTGGGAACAATGGATATAACCTATAGCCATGGTTTTTGGGCCTATAGCCGTAGATTAAAACCGTGGCTATAGCTTGATTTTGTAGTAGTGTCCAAGACCATAATGATCCCATAGATCTCATTAGTATAAGACAATAAACACACACACACATAGATATATATAAATATATTCAATTTAAAGAAGAAAAATCTATTTAATAAAATAACCACACATCAGCCTTACTACCCATGTGGTCGACGACCTCTAACCCGACCTCAGATGAGCTAATAATGGTTGGCCATGCCCATAAACATGCCATAAGCTCATACAATAAATTCAATATCAATAATTCAAATTAAAAGGGTATCTCTCAACTACCCAAGAATGCAGTAAATGCTGCACCCCCCAAACATCCGTGAAGACATGAAGGGAGGTATGAACTACCTACCTTGGTGTAAAACGATAAACACACATTACCCCATTCAAGGTTATTGGTAAAAATTTCACAAAATACTCAAAGGCTTTCAATAGAAAGGCACAAAACACCTACCTCAACATTGAAAGTTCTCTATATGTGAACCTCTAGGCTTGAATCACCTTATAATGCCAAATATCTACAAAAACATCTAAAATGTTCAATGGAGGATAACTTGAGGAAAAATGGGAATCATGACATGAAGCTCAAGAAGAGGAGAGAGCTTACCGAGGAGATCCCAACGCAATCGATGAAGATCAAATCAGAGATCAGATGGAGGTTCATGGGCTCAGAGAAGGATTGTGTCCATACAGGTTCTCTCGGATGAAGAAAACCTAGAAGAAGATAGTTCTGGTGATTAGACGTGCCCCAGTTCATTTAATGAAAAAAAGAAAGTGCACAGAATGTAATTTTGAAGTACATGGTGTGTACTCACTATTTTTGTACTCTAATTTAGGTAGCCTCCAAGTCACCCCCACATGGCCGTGTGCATGTTCGCTACATGACCAGCACCCGGCTACCTACGGTAACTGAGTACAAGATGTGGGCTTTAAAATTTCATTAATTTCCTCTTTTTCTCAAAAACAACCAGAAGAGTAAAAACATACCTAAAAAGAAGATCCGGGTTCTTACAAAATTCCTCCCTTAAACAAATTCACCCTTGAATTTCTCTAGCACGACATGGTAGAAGAAACCTCAAATAGTTTCAGCCACTGTGCTCATACATCAGCCTCCCTCTCCCAAGTCTCATCTTGTACCTGCCGGTGCTAACATAACACTCATACGAGAGGAAAAGACCGGCCATGGAGAACCTTTGTACTGTGATCAACAATTCAGATAGGATGCTCCTAAAACAACACATCCACTTCGAGCTCAACCTCCTTGTGTTGAAAGACATGAGATGAGTCTGAAAAGTAACGTCGGAGTTGAGAAACGTGAAAAACATCGTGCATAGACCAATACTTCTGTGGTAACTGTAACCAATAAGAAATCAGCCCAACTCTCTCTACAACCTCAAATGGACCGATGTAACTCATTGAAAGATTACCGTGTCTCCTAATCCTCCTATTCCCAAACATTGGTATGACACACAAGAAAACCTGATCCCTGACCTCAAACTCTAGAGGTCGTCTCCACTGATCAGTATAAGACTTTTGCTGAGACTGCATAGTATCCATCCTCTTCTGAATCAACTCTATCTACTATGAGGTTTCCTGAACAAGACGAGGTCCCAAAAAAGTTTCCTCTCCTGCCTCGAGCCAACATAAGGGTGATCGGCATGGCCTACCGTACAAAGCCTCATAAGGTTCCATCTGAATAGTTGCTTGAAAATTATTATTGTAGGAAAACCCCACAAGAGTTATATGATTCTCTTAAGAATCTCCAAAATCAAGAATTCATGCTTGGAGCATGTCCTCAAGCACATGAATCATACACTCAGACTGGACATCTTTCTGGGGGTGGTAAGTTGTACTCAAATGAACCTGTGTACCCAAAGTCTTCTAAAGCCCCTGCCAGACCTGAGAAGTAAAATGCTCATCCCTGTCTGAAACAATGGAGTGTGGAACTCCATGTGGATTTACAATCCCACAGATATACAACCATCCCATATCATCAACCCTGATGGCCTCCTTGATTGGAAAGAAGTGGGCAACCTTCGTGAGCCTATCAATGACAACCCAAACTACATCATTCCCTTGAGGTGACCTTGGAAACCCCGTTACGAAGTCCATCGTGATGTCATTCCACTTCCACTCAGGAATGTGTAACTACAGTAAAAGCCCTTGTGGCCGCTGATGCTCCTCCTTCACCTTCTGACAGGTGGAACACCTCATGACGAAACCAAGAACATCCCTCCTCATACATGGCCACCAATACTCTCAGTGTAGATCACGACACATCTTGGTGACACCAGGATGAACTACCCAAACTGAGGAATGAAAATCTTGCATCAGCTCCTCGCATATATCTATTGTCACCCATACGCGCCCCTGTTAATGCAGGATATCATCCTCGCCTACTGTCCATCTAGGTATAGGGTCCTCTCCTAACACACTCTCCTATAGGACTAGGCCTTCTGAATGTGATTACTACCTTATTCACAATTGATCAAGAAGGGTAGAGGTAACAACTACAGAAGAAAGTAATATATTCCCATGTATGTTGTGCACCTCCAAATGCATCCCAGAGAATAGAACCAGAAGCTACCAGTCACTGATGGCCTTCTAAACTACCTGTATCTGAGTCCTCCTACTCAACGCATCATCCACTACATTGACTTTCCCAGGCGTATAGGCAAGCTCAAAGTCAAAGGACTAAAGGAACTCAAACCACCATCACTTTCTCAAATTCAGATCAAGTTGAGTGAAAATGTACTTGATAATTTTGTGGTTGGTGAAAACCACAAAATGCTCTCCTTGAAGATAATGTCTCCAATATTGCAAGGCATGAACAACTTCTGCCAACTAAAGATCATGCGTCGGGTAATTTCTATCATGTGGCCTCAACTGCAGAGACCAGTATGCAACGACTTCATCTCCCTACATAAACAAAGCTCCAAGACCGATACCTGATGCATCACATTATACAATATAGCTCTTGCCTGGAATTGGAAAGACTAGTATCAGTGTTGAAGTTAACCTCCCTTTCAGCTCCTGAAAGGATGACTTACAGGAATCAGAACATAGGAACTTTGTATCCTTCTTAGTCAAACCCGTCAGCGGTGCCTCTAAGTGTGAAAAGTCTTGTATGAAACGTCTTTAGTATCCATCCATCCCTAGAAAACTCCACACCTCAAAGATTTTCTTCATCTTCCTCCAAGAAACTATTTCTCTTACTTTGTCTTGGTCTACTAATACTCCTTTCTCTGATATAACATGACCCAAGAAGTGAATCTGATCCATCCAGAAGTGGAATTTAGAGAGACTAGAATATAAATTATGATCTCTTAGTGTACTCAAAGAGATCTCAAGATGAGTATCATGGTTGTGTTGAGTGTGAGAGTACACCAAGATATCGTCCATGAAAACCACCACGAAGGAATCCGAGTATGGATGAAACACTCAGTTCATCAGTTCCATGAAAAATGCTAGTGCGTTCATGAGACCGAATGACATAACCATATACTCATCTATACCATAACTACTTTGAAAGGCTGTAAGAGGTATGTATGATGGTCTAAAAGACAACTGATGGTAACGGAACCTCAAGTAAATCATTGAGAACACCTGAGCTCCTCGAATCTGATGAAATTAATCATCAATCCTATAAAAGGGATATCAGTTCTTGATCAGCATATGTTTAAGCTTCCGATAGTCCACACAAAGCCTGAGGGTGTTGTCTTCCTTCTTCACAAAAAAGATAGGTGAACCCTAAGGAGACGTACTGGGTCAGATGAACCCATTTTCTTGTAATTCCTCCAACTGATTCTTGAGATCCTGCAACGTAGGTGTAGCCATCCCATAAGGAGGAATGGACACAGGTTCCTCCCTTGGAACAAGATGAATAGAAAATTCTACCTCGTGCTTCAGAGGAAAACCTAAAAAGTCCTCTAGAAAGACATATCTGAAACGACCCACCATTGGAGGAAAGTCTAACTATGAAGTACCCTGGTCATCCAGATATAGACTAGCAATATGGGATGAAACGCCTCCCAACCTATGATGCTCAGGTCCTGCTCTACTCGTCTAGACATACCACTCACCCCTATGAAGAAATGATCTACCATCTGGTGACATGAAATTCACACTACGTTGAAAATAGTCAACGAATGCCTAGAATGGAACTAATTAGTGCATCCCGAGAATGACATCATAGCATGTCATCTCTAGGAAATAGAGTTCCCATAAGAAACGACACCCACCAACCTGTAGAGGGAACTCCCTGGCCTTCCATACGCTAGCAGTTCTAGTCCCCAAGGGAGTGTCTAACATCAAGATATCAACATAGGAAATGATGTAGAGACCAAGGTTATCCAAAAAATCAACAGATATAAAGCTATGGTATGCCCATGTATCGAAAAGAGCAGAAGCTAAAACTGAGGCTACTAAGATTGTACCTTGAACTGTAGAGGGTCCGGGATCCTTCTCCCACTAGGTCTACTCCAATGCAAAAGTCTGGCCTGTACTATGGCCCTATGACCTTGCCTAACCACTCTAAGATGATCCACCTAGATGTCCCCGAAATCCTGGTGACTGAACACAATGGCCACGACCTCCACCTCGTCCTAAATAGCTAGAAGAACTCCAGTTCCCTTACTGGTGAAAAACTGGTGGCGCTGCTCCGGAACACGGAGTCATAGAAGAACCCCTGTCACTAGCTGCTGATGAGAAGATCTGACATAAGTGCTGAAGGTGACCCATCATTCCGTAGGATTGGAACTCCACTGGGTCTCTTGGGAAATGTGGCCTTGTATTCCCACTTTTCCCTCCCTGGTATCACACAACCTAGCTACCAGAAGATGCATCCAGACTACTATAACCTTCTCGTGCAGTCTCCCTGCGACACTTCTAGCTATTAGTAGGTGGAATACTAACTCTGGATGATGAACTTCCTTGGCTCACAGCTCCGTAATACCTCAAGTTATGCTCTGTAATCATCTCCTGGTTAACGATATAGGATATCAAAGTCAATCTAAAGATGTTCACCTTAGATCGAATTTTGTGCCTCAGACCATCCCCAATCTTCTATGCAAGGAACAACTCATCTCCCCCTATAAAGGGTGTAAAGCACTGCAGCTGAGTGAAGAGAGAGGAATACTCCATAACAGTATGATTACCCTACTTCAAACTGATGACCTATCAAGATTGATCGACCCTCAAGATCTCCGGATAGATATAATCGTAGAAGATGTGCCAAAACTCTTAGCAATCCATATTCTACTAGCGTCCCTGTTGTGAGATCACATCCCACCACCTCTTGGAAGAGTCTTGAAGAATGTAGGTAGCGAGATTCACCCTATTCTCTGGAGGTATCTCCAGGTGCTATAAAATCATCAGTGTGGCTTCTAGCCAATAATCTGTAGCCTCGGTCCTCCATCCCCTGAGAAAGTGGTAGGATGCTGCTGCTGAAAGCCTCGCGTCAATTCTTCCATTGACGGAGCATGAGGCGATGCTCCCTGAAAGGTCTGCATCATCCCCAAAGAGCCCTCTCTGAACCGTGCATCAGCACCTATGTCGGGTATAATGGTTGGTGCCAAGACTAGCATGACAGAAGGATATTTAGGTAGTCCCTGATCAGCCATGTCCGGTGTCTGATCACCTCATGGAAACATGTGTACAACTAGATGATGTCTCGATGGGCGTGTTCTCCTGCCTAAACTGGTCGTGTAACAACCCAAAAACATCACGTGTTGTCTTAACACATGACATGTACTTGAATGATCTTCCCCTACCCAAGTCCTTTTACACGGTTAAGCCACACGACTCTCCTAAGACAAGACTACATGGCATGTTCATGGTAGACACGGCATGTACCAGACAGGATTCACCTAGCCCATGTTGTTAGTGACACGACCTGACACACGGCTCACACTACACGGTGTTTTCATGGAGGACACGACATGTATGTGAAAGTATAACACTGAATCGTGTTGTTAGTGACACTACTGGGTACCTGGTCCAGACTACACAGCATGTTCAATCCTGACACGACATGTATAGATTAAGGTTTCTCCATCTGTGCTGTTAGTTACATGGGCGGGCACAGGTTCAACACTACACAACATGTTCAACTGGTACACGACGTGTTCCCACTAGACTTTCCCCATATCATATCTATGCCCACATAGCCTATGACATGGTTAGGGACTACACAACATGATCATAAAGTACAAGGCATGTACTTAATAAACACTGTTTCTTCCTGAACAGAAGAACACATGGCATGTAATCAAAACTACACGGGGTGTATTTTGGGGTTTTATAGACAGTAATCCTCAGAAACTACTCTGGAACCTATAAAAACACATAAACAAACATTGAAAGTGCCAAATTCTAATCCTTGAAGGCCCATAATCCCCGTGAATCAATGTTTGGCATCTTAAACATGTTATAACAATGAAACAAATGCAATGATAAACCAAATTCCGGTCCATGAGGGCCTATAACCCCTCAAAGACCAAAGTTTGGCATTCATTCAAACAAAACCTTACCAAAACAATACCCTATCAAATAGTAGGTGGTTTTATCTAGGCATCTATTACAACAACATGCATATTCTAAAAACATCTATCAAAATAACATGCCATTGCTAATGCATTATAGGTGGCATGGAAAGAATGCATGACATGAGATTTATAGCAAGTTCCTATATGTTTCATGGGATAGCATACCCTCATATCATTGGGTTGTGATAGAAATAGAACCTCAATAACATCAACGATAACAACAGAAAACATGTGAATCACCCAACGATGAGAATAAAATCAACCGTAAAGTTGCAAAACCAGAAAAATTGCAATAAACGAGGTAGATTGGATTTTCCCTGTACACGAGTTAGCTACTCCCAGGCATAGATTGTTACCAAGTACCTATTCCTTCCTATCGCTGGCTATAGGCTCCAAATTTCAAGTCAAGAAGAAAGGAATTCCTCTGATACCACTTTGTAACGTCCCGGTTCTGGAAGCCACCCAAAGGCGCCCTGTACCCAGTTGGTCACATGGCCTCAAGCGCATTTCCCCGAACGCCAGAGGATGCTGACTAGCAGGGAGGGCCTTGGGTGTGATAGTGGGTAAACTATGCCCTCATTGGCAGAGTAACACAATAGGAGAAAGAAATAGAAAAAGTGGAAGCAGGAATAATACATACAAAATTAAGTAGTACAAGACTGGAAAATAATAAATTGGAGCACAAATATATATAAATGAATAATGATACCAATGTATAGAAAAGCATCCAAAACAAATCACAATGCTGTAATACAACAGTTCTAAACCCAAGTACAAAAGAAAGAAAAGTAAATAACTCCTTAACATCACAATCCATAGCTTGGTCCCATGCTCTCCAGCACCACTGCAAGTCAAGTACCTGAAGTAGAAGGGAACTTGACCTTATCTATACCTGAAACAATATAATATATTTGGGCCCAAAAGCATGGCCCAAATAGGGTGTGAGACTAAATCCTAATAGGAATCCACCCAAATATCTATGCCTAATAGTCAATGAATATATGGAAGGTAAAACTATAGAAGTAGTAAACAAGAAAGTTTACAACAGAAAAACATTCCACATATCAAAAGAAACTAATCAATCACGATAACCCTCTAGGAAGTGCACAAAACCTATCCCCTCAAGTTTAGTTATAAGAATATTTAAAGACCCTCTAAGGAAGAACTCACGGTCAATTCCCCTTATAGTCAAAATTAATTCTAGACTCTCTACGGAATCTCACATGGTAAATTCCTCTTATAGACTAAGTTAATTCAAATAATCTCTGAGGAAGATCACTTGGCCAATTCCCCTTATAGCCCCAGGGTCAAGGACTCTCTGAGGAAGCTCACTCAGTCAATTCCCCTTATAACCCCAAGTGCTTCAAAGACTCTCTGAGGAAGCTCATTCGGTCAATTCCCCTTATAGTCTAAAGTGCTCAAAGACTCTCTAAGAAAGCTCAATCTGTAAATTACCTTATGGTCTACAACACCGGGTTCTCACGACCCTGTGTAGGTCAAAAAGCATATCAAGGCCAAAATGGACAAGGTAAACCACAAGAACTACTTGGATTTTATCAGTCTACATTATATCAAGCTTGTCAGAATACAAACACTCCACCCTAAAACACTAAGCATGGAAACAGACAAGACAACCAAACTGGCTAAGAAAACCAACGGTCGTAGATAGAACATGATAGGGCAACACATCCAAATCATAGCAATCAAACCTATTCATATCCAACTAACCTCTACAGAAGCATACAGGCCTGGAAGTCAATCAACAGGGGTAAAACGGTAAACATGCAATACCCCGTTCAAGGGTATTGGTCAAAATTGAACATAATTCTCAAAGAATTTCAATAGAAAGACACAAACCACCTACCTTGGTGTTGGAAGATCTCTATATGTGAAACTCGAGGCTTGAATCACCTTAGAATGCCGAAGATCTAAAAAAACGTCTAAAATGTTCAATAGAGGATAACTTGAGGAAGAAGGGGAATCATGAAACAAAGCTCAAGAAGAAGAGAGAGATTACCAAGGTGATCCCAATGCTATCGATGATGGTCGAATTAGAGATCAGATGGAGGCTCGGGGGATCGGAGAAGGATCATAGACATACGGGTTCTCTCGGATGAAGAAAACCTAGAAGAAGAAGGTTCTAGCAATTACACTTGACCCTGGTGTGTTTAATGAAAAAATGAAAGTACACTATGTGTACTTTTGAAGTACACGGCGTGTAATCACAGTTTCCATACTTATCTTTAGGTAGCCACCAAGTCACCCCCATACGGCTGTGTGGATGGCCGCTACACGGCCAGCACCCGGCTACCTGCAGTAACCGAGTACACGATGTGTACTCATAAAGTACATGACATGTACTTATAAAGTACACAACGTGTACTATGAAAATTTCCAGAATTTCCTATTTTTCTCAAAAATGACCAGAAGCGGAAAAAAATACCTAAAAAAAAGATCCGGGTTCTTACCCAAACAATGGATGAAATGGAGTCTAAACAATGTATGGGGAGAAATCTCTAGCAGATGAAGAGGAGGAGGATTTCTTCTCTTCTCCACATGACCCACAACTTCCAAAATAGGATATTTGGGCCTCCGATTCTCTTAAAACCCTTCCGAATATCCAAGTTACTTTTCAAGCCTCTAATCTCATCCATAAACAAGATATTAGGTTGACAGAAAGCTCAAATTTAGTTCTGATGATCGAAAAAGAATTTGGCGTATCCATTAATTAAAAATTCAAAACGGGAGAGGTTCTAAACACGATTCAAAAACCCAAGATGTTACACATCTATTTGTAACTGATATTTTTTATCCCTATATAAAAAATTAAAATAAAATAAAATAAAGAAAATTCTATTTTTTAATTTTATTTAAATTAAATATTATAAAGGTCAAAATCATTGAAAATGGAAACAAATATCATATATTAAAATTTTGGATGATTATGGAAGAAATATATTCATTCAAAAAATTTAATTCAAGTGTTAGGCTTACTTTTTAGTCCTTATCATATTATTTTTAACCTTAATGAACCCATTTTAACTTTACTATGGTAACAAAAATTTACGATGATTTCTATTCATACTTAATAAAAATAATAGGAACATATTTACTAAATCTGGAAATCCTGATTAGAAATTTTGAATACTTTTTTCAAGATTTAATTAAAATAATGGAATAATTTAATTTAAAATAAATATCATCAAACAAAATGAAAAAAAGTTTTTTCAGAAAAATTCATTTTTAAGTATAAATTTTTTTTATTCCAAAATCATGTATAAAACTAATTAAAAAGATCATAATTGTATTAGTTTTAATTTAAAATAACTAATTAAAATTTATAAATAATCTAAAAGACTTTTTTACTTTTTTCAATAATTTAATAGAAAAAACTATTTCACTTAAAATTAGTTTTTTTCACTACTCATTGAAAAACAATTATTTTCATAAAAATCCAAAAATTCCAAGATAATTAATTTTTTATTTTATAATTTAAAAAATAATGTTATTTTATCAAATAAATTTTCTGATTTTTTTTTTAAAAATTATTTATCATAGTTACTCATAAGAATAAATAACATCATTTTAGATGAAAATGTATTTTTTAAGCATAAAATTACTTCCCTAAAAATCGAGTGCCTATTTTCTAAGACATAATCAATAAATTTTTATTAAGTATGAAGTTTATAAATATTTCATATTTTGGTTAATCCAATTCATACCCAAAAAAACAATGTCAAGGTTATGATGAACATATTTAAATAATATATTTCATTTTATTTTTAGGATTACTGTTTCATGTCATATACGATATAAAAAATAGTCATCTTTTTAAAATATCATGGTGTTATAACACTACACCATGACATTGATATACAGTTTTAGGTTAAGAGTTTCTCTTTCATCTGATCTAAAGTCCTCCTATGAAGGCATGATTTTATTATTATGTAATATTTATTATGGAATCCTATTTACTTTCACATATTTTGAAGAATTATTCAAGGGAAATTCATCTTTATCATCATCCAAGAATTTCAGCAGAAAATTTTCAGTGAGACGTCCAACCTTTCTATACCAAAAAAAGGAAGTGGACATTTCCTTTAAAATTTACATTTTACCTTTTTTAGTTTTATGAATGTAAATGCACATCTTTATCAAATTTATTTTTTCATTATCATCACCAACTATGAACTTATTCAACACATCGAACACCACTTTCTAAAAATTCTCCTTTTTTATAGAATCATTGCAATTTTTCCAAATTTCATATGTAATGTGGTTTCTATAAAGACTATGAAATTTAACTTCCTTTGTATCCATGTCATCATCAATCGATTCCTTTACAATAATCAAGGTTTAAATATGAATTGGATTACTTCATGATATTGAGAGGTAGAACTATTCTTAGGATTCTCTTTATGATCACTTACATCCAATGCATATCCTATATGAATTTATAAATTATTAATATTTGAGACTTATTGGTAAATATAAAATTTCCCTTATCAACCAAAAAATTTTGTTCATGAATCCTTAATACTAATACTTGATACCTTATCAAATTATTTTTGAGAGAATCCTCCATTTAGTTATTTGTAAACTCTACACCAATGTTGGTCAAAAAATTAAAAATTTCCCATATATCTTCTTTAGTACTCTTCAATAAAGTGTAATGAAATTTAACACTCTGAAAAGATACACCACTTATTACTCGATTTGACAGATATACAAGGGATCTTTGTGAAGTGTAATGTTAACTTATTGAAAATCATTAAGAAGTGAAAATATATTTGAAAGTGGTTTTGAGATTAAAAATGAATCTGGAATAGTTTTTAAGTTGTGATATTAGAGTTATTATTAACATAACTTGTGGGATCAAGTGTTTATTAAACAACCCATGCAATTGAAGTATATTTTTCTTAAAATAATTTTCAATTAATCAACTCCTGCATTAACCATATGAAAAATATCCATGGACTAAAAATATATGACTTGTAAAGCCTCCTTATTTCTTTCTAATTTTTTTTATAATTCCAAAAACTTCAAAAAACCCCTTTTTCAACATTTTTTCAATTCATGAACATCCACTTATTATTATATAGAAAAACATTTCTTTAAGTTTTAATGAATATATATTTTCCTTTTTTATATCTTTAATATTATTTGTTTATAATGAAAATATTTTTCAAAAAACATCCCTAAAATTGAATAAAGAATCTTGGAATCTAAATTTCTTAATAAGACCCAAAATATAGAGATTTTGAAATAGAGATATTGAATACTTCATTATCTACCACAGAATGTAACACATTCACCATTCACATGAATAGGATATTAGATCTTCTTCCCCATATAGTCCATCCTCTAAATTTCTTGTTTCTTACTGATCTTATAGTTTCACATATTAGATCAAAATACCTTCACATCATGATATTTCTTTAACAATAACATAGCTATGAAGGAAGAGGTGTGAGTGCTCCTGAAGATCGGGTGATTCTCAAACCCTAGTTGCAATGGAGGCCTCAACGACCCCTCCTCCCTTAGGGGAGGGGCCTCAGCAACTTGGCATTGGGACTCAGGGTTTCAGGTTTGCTGATCGTCACTCTCGATTATCCTCAAAGGTGGGTCTTCCTTTTCTCGCCAACATCAAGGTCGCTCCAACGGTTCTTGGCCTCTGCAACGGTCAGCCTGTGGTTTCGGTCTCCGTTCAAGAGTTCACTGAAGCATCATTACTTCTCTCCACGGCCCTGATTTCAAAGTTTGTGCGGCGGTGGACTTCAGTGGAGGTATTTGACAAATTTGTGAGTGGAAAATGGGGTCTAAATCATTGGGTAGTTGTCGGCCTCTTGGGACCGCGACACTTCCACCTTTATGTTGCTGATGAAGATGATCTGGTTTAGGCTGGGTCCAATTTTAGTAGACCCGTTCAAGGTTCTCAATTTCATCTTATTCGTTGGTCTTTTGATTTTCACATTAACCGTGATTCTTATACCTCAGCGATTTGGATTCAGATCCCTGGGCTGCCTTTACCTTTCCAAAATCTAGCATTGTTTTGCTCAATTGGGAATTCTATTGGTCGTTTCCTATGTCTTGATCAGCGGACGGCTACCCTAAACAATCCAAGTGTCGCAAGGTTTTGTGTTGAAAAGGAACTAACCCGGCCTCCTCCTGAGATGGTGTGGGTTGTCATTGATGGTGAATACAGAAATGAAGGAGTGTCTTGTTGAAACAGGTGCTTCAAATGCTTTGCATGTGGCCCCAGTTATGTTTGGTGGGAGTATAAAATGCTCCTATTGAAAATAAGCAGGTTGATAGGGAGGGATCTCTATCAGTGATACATGATGCTCATGATTCTCTGGCTGAGGCTAATAAGCTTCATCAAGTGCAGAAGTCTCCAGGTCATGTTAATGAAGGGATGAAACAGGCTGACCCTCCCTCTATGACTATCCCTTCTGGACTGGGTAATAGAGGTTCATTGGGAGCTATGAAGAACGTTTCTCTAGAGAAGTCAGGGCCTTCTATTGTAGCAGTTTTTGATCGGTTAAGGAATGATCTAGGTCTTAACTCTTTGTCTGGTGAACCAGGGTCAATGGTGCAAGTGTATGATGGTGTTGCGGCGTAGAGTAATCACTCTGTTGATGCTGGTGACGCCTGTAAACATCTTCAATTCATGGGCTGTGGACTTGGGATATCAGGAGGTGTAGAGGCTTCTGATTCATTTATTGTAAATTATGGATCATAGTTTTTCTCTATGAATCAATTTGAAGTGATGGAAGGAGCAGAAGAACTTCAAACTGGTGCAGGAGATGCGGAAGGTGCTCGGTCTGGCCCACTGCAGACAGATTCTGGGCCGGGCAGGATGGTGGGAAAATTGATGGAGGATGAGCCCACCCACATGGAATCAAATCAACTGATGCCTATGGAGGTTGCAGTGGATGAGGAAGTAAAATCTGAAGGGAGAAAAATAAAAAATCAGTGTCTGACCCCAATCAACATCAATAGGAAATATTTGATGGCTATAACATTATAGGATGGAGGAAATGACTGCTCCAAGGGATCGATGGAAACTCTTGGAAACTAGGGAAATTTCTCCAATTGAGGTAAAGAAAATGATGGGGATGTCCGTCAAGTCTCTTATAGTGACATTGTTTGAGGGAAAATGGGAATGTAAGCATTGAGGTACTAACTGCTTAAACTAAGAAGAATCCAAGGAGATACTACTCCAATATTCCGAAGACTGTATCTACTAGATCCTCTGCCAAAAAAGAAAAAGGGAAAGAAATAAATGTAAATAAGGGATAGAGTAAGTCGATGACCAGGAACTCTTTGTCTGAAAGATAGTTACATCTTAGGGAGAAATATCTCAATATACTCAGTCACTATAATTCACATTCTAAGTGGGAGTCAGCAGATCCAGACGTCTCGGAGGATGGTGATGTAGGGGATTTTGACATCTTTTGATTGGCTGTATTGTTGGGGGTAATTTCATTTTCTTAGCTTTGTACTTTGTACTACATATTTTTCTTTAATAAATTTTTACAGGACTGGGCATTTGGCCTGGGACTACACCTTTCAAGTAACTTAGCTATATCCCATGCAATACACCTTTTATAATGACATCCACCATGTCCAAATCCCCATTTCTAAATGTTTATAGAACACCCAATGAGCACAACACCTTTTAATACACCAAAGACAAAACTAGGTGCCCATTTTGAGTCCATCTTATGAAATTGTGAACAACTCCACGATGTACTCCATAATACAAACCACTCCCACAATTCATTTTCTAACACCACCATGGTTTGATCCTTGATCATTTTATATTCCTATTTACAATAGGGAGTTTTTATGTAAATATGGAATTTAAAATTCCCATTTCACAACCTAAAATTCTATTTATAGTTTACCTTGAGCCACCACAATATCCACATTGACTACAAAAATATTTTTTCTCACCATTTCATTCTTGAAAAATTACATTTGATATGATATAAGACACTAAGATTCCTAGTTTCTTATACCATGAGGGATCCTTGAAGTCTTCTCCACCATTAAAGATATTTCATTATGTTTTTTTCAAGAAAATGAAGTTTCCTCATATACAACAAGATATATATATATATAGATAGATAGAGAGGGAACACCCTTGCCAAAACCCTTAATAGACATGCTTTATAGATTTATGAAATGATTTAGATACTAATTTTAAATATTCCTTAGGAATTTTAAGTTATTTTTGAGGTTAAATAGTATGAATTGTAAATAAAAAAACATAAAAAACTATCCAAGAGTATTTTTACAAACAATCTACTAATTTAGGTTTATTTACAACTGTTTCTCACACATTTAACCAAAACAATATTTTTAATCATAAATTATACCCATAATGACTTCATCCTTTATATATCAATTGATTTAGTAATCATCCAAAATAATCTCACGTGAGTTAATCATAACTTTAGAAATAAGATTCAAATGAAATATTCCTTATGAATCCCCTAATTCAACCTCATGCTCTATTATAGACACTACTTTTTGAAAAAAATAAACTCGACTATACATAGTAATACAACCTCTTAACACCACCTATTTAATGAAGAAATTAATTATAAACTACCCCATAATTTCTCTCATAAATAACTCTCCTAATAAACACATAAAAGAAAAATGTTTTCCCAGTTTTTAATATTTTAAAAATCTCCCTTTTCAAAAAAAGAAATAAAAAAAATAAACAATTACCACATTAGATTATCATTGAGGTATATATTCCTTTTAAAACATCATTTTTTACTTTCTAATTTGACTGTTTACCCAAAGATAACTTCTCTGAAACATTATAATATACAAATATTATTCTTTCAATTATCTATGATGGAAAAATGTATCTTTCCACAACCCACTTGATGAAAATATCACATGTTGGGCATATGTGTGGTTTAATAAATACATTAAATAAGTAGGGTTCCTTTCTCTAAATCTTCCATGTGAATGGAGATCATTGAAACTAAGATCTATTTGACACTTACAAACCCTTTCCTTGGGTATTTATTTTTCAGGATATCCAAAACATGATTTTTAATCGAAACATACTCCAATTTCACTAGTCCTTTTCAAATTTCTTCTTAAGAAAGTGATATTTTTTATCGATATTCTTTGTACTTGAGTGATGAACATGGTTTTTACTAATATTGATAACACTCAAGTTATCACACTTGACTTTAATAGGATAATTCAAATCAACTCCAACATGGTCAAGCTATTGATTTATCTATAAAAATTGATTACAATATTTATTTACCACAATTTACAAATATTCCATAGTGCTTAATGAAATACTGTATTAATTATTCCATATATAAGAATGAAAAAAAATTAAAGATAAAAAATACAGCTAATATTAACTTATGATCACACCCTGACCATCCCCAATCGACATCCATAAATCCAAAAAACTACTATTGTGAGTTAGCATTGTAAAACTATCCAAAATTCATCAAGGATTTGACATACATTATTATTATTCTCACTACTAAAAAATGGATTTCATTGGGATTAATTTTTAACCTTGGGACTTGATAAGTGAAAAACAAAAATTTGAGTCTTGTCACTATTCAGTTTAATAGGTTTCCAAGGATTTTTCTATTATTCATCACATTGAATTATTTTCCATCTCCATCCCTTGAAAAATTTATTCATGGAGCAACTAGTATTTTATTTTATTTGGTGTCATCCATTATAAACCTTCTTAGTACCTTTTTTCATTTTTGAATTTATAAATTAATGTTCCATAACTTCCTTATATCACCTTTAAACCAAGGAAGAACATCAATTCACAACTCATTGAAATTTAAAATTTATTCCTTATAAACACCAAAAACCAATTAAATCATATAACATTCCAAACTCCACATATTATTTCATCAATATAAATGTGAACCATCATCCAATTATCATTTTCCTTTTGTATGTAGAGATTATGGCCAACACCTCAACATTATAATCCAAGATTTATCAATTATTGATCAATCCTAAAATACCAAGATCTATTTTATTACTTTAGATAAAAAACAATCTTCAATCAAGGAACATTGTTATAATATTTATGAATATAAAAACCACCAGGTTATTGGATGCACACATCCTACACAAGGAATCTTGTAAGTAATATATATTTTATGTTCATTTGAAACACCATTAATTTTGTTTTCACCACTATATATAGAAATAATTTAATTGTCTCTGACCTAGAAAAGTTAGAAAACATATTACCTACATCAATTCAGTAAATCTAGGAATACCCCTTATAGATTAAACATGAACTGTTTTGAATCACCTTTTCTTTCTTATTTAGTTTATTACAGAAAACTAATTTGTCCTTGATAAAATTATTTTTCTCTATCCATGAAATAATTTCCCGTGTGTGATTATTATTTATTTTTTAATCACATAATTTATTTACCTAACGAAATTATCATCCTTTACTACTTCTTGAAAACTCTTTGTCTCTACATATGATAGAAGAAATAGTTATTTTAGATAATTAATTCTCATCATTTTCATAGGAGATATCTAGTCACAAATTATTTTCTTTTAATTTATTTTCTGATGATTAATCAAATCCATAAAGCTACTAATTATAATTCATCATCCAAATTATCAATATCTTATTAATGTTCATCTACATAACCTTATCTTCCTATTAATTTCTCTTTATGACATTACTTACCTATAGATTTTGTTAACTAGTTTTTTGAAAATTATTCTCATTTTCTACCACCATGAAATATTGAATTTATATTATTATCCCAAACCATTTATTGAAACATCCACATTCCTTTATCTTTAATGGTGTAACAAAAAAAATCCATAATCTCTATGATATTTGAACTTCTAGAATCACTCACCCTTACTGAGAATTAAGAAGATACTTCAAAATATTTTGGTTTTCTTTAATGTTGGATTTTACCATACTACATCTCTTAGGGATTCTTTTTATTACTCGGAAAAATAAAATCTTGTTTAGTGATATAGACTGATGTTAAGACTACATTCTTCTAATAATATTTCATAATTAATTATCAATGAGAATTGTTCAAGGCATATTGTTAATTATCTAGTTCCTCACATATATTATATTGTTTTTTCAGTATTCCTCACCAATAAAGCTTCAATCCTTATCCCATTATTTTATAGATAATCATACACTTGGATATTTGTATAATTTGTCCCATTATCTATATGAAGTTTTAAAATTTTATCACCGTGATTCTTATCCAAAAAATATTTAATAATGTCTACTAATTTTTAAAACCTCATATTTTTGAATTATTACCATAAAAAATTCAATACAGTGTAAGAAATAAATGAATCTAAATAGTACCTATTTCCATTAGTGGAAGTTGGTGATATCATCCCAAAAATATCTATGTGAGCCAACTAATGAAAACGTATTGATTTCTTGTACCTTGTCCTGTAGGTCTTTATAATTACATTTCCATTTTACCAAGTGTGTATATGATCACGTGAAAGTATAGGGATATCACATAATACTTGACCATTGACATACCCTTCCAAGTATTTTTAGTTTACATGGATAAGCCTCTTAATCAAAAGTTTTTTTAATTTCTTATAATAAAACACATTGTATATAGTCTAAAAACATGAAAATTATTCCCCTTTGTGTACCTCCCTTAAAAATCAATCACAATATATCTTCTTTTTATAATGAAATTCTTCATGGTGAAACTAATTTCATGCTTAGAGTTATATAATTAGAATGCACTTAACATGTTTTGACCAAGGAATTTACATTCCAAGACATATATGTGCCTCATGTATTTGTCTTTAATTTTTGTGTTTCCTAGAGAAAATGACCTTTATTCATTCATGGTTTCAAAAAATAATATCCCCTTCATTTACATACTTAATACATGCGACAATATACTAATCTCCCTTCTTTTAGGAAATAGAACCACATTCAAGGATCCATAAGTTAGATCAATATATTTTTTTAAATAAATATCTACCACATTCACCTTATTATCCTTCTTATATTAGATCGTTACCTATTTTTATGGATCCTTTTGTGGTAAATATATATGTACTCCTCCAAATAAAATAGATCATCCATGTATTAAAAAATTTAAAATTAATTATATGTTTTTATCCACTTAATTAAGCCATTTTAAATTGATAATTTATTATTATAAGATATTTTAGAACCTTAATTTTTAGTCTCTAAGATAAATTCATTAATTTTTATTCGTAACCATCAAATGAAAAAAAACTGGGATAAGAAAACAGAGAATTTGAAAACATTTGCCACTTTTTTATTTCACTTATATCATGAGATGTATCTTGGATATATAACACATATATTGTTCATTTAGAATCTTTACAAAATAATAATATATACTTTTAAGTGTAAGAGTGTGTATTCCTTGCTATGCTGATGGAATTTTTAGATATTTGAGTGAAAAAAATTTCCTTTGAGGCATAGGAAGTTGTGCATTAACACCAACCATGAAAATATTTACTTATGATCAAGACCCACATTGGATTCACCTTTGTTATTTAATTGTTACTTATTTAGATGGTCCTATTACCTATCAATTGAGTTTACATATTTTTCATTATCCTTTTTTATATCCAAGATAATATAAATTTTAAATTTTAGACCATGAGTCAAGCCCCTCTTTTAAAATATAACAATCCAACATATATTATCAGATTATCTATCAAGATAATTGACACATTTAAGCCTTTATTTCAATTATAAATTCATGTAAAAATTTATTCTATATTTTTCTCACATTTTTATCTTTAGATAAATCACTATCTTTAAGTTTTGTTGATTTATTTATTTACATATTTCAATTTCTACCTTTAACTCATATTTTTCTGATGATTATTAATGGATATAGAACATGAAATCCTTATCCACTCTATTATATTTCATCGTTTTGTCCGGCCAAATGTATATTGTTTTATGAGAAACTTCCAACTCCACATTGAGGTTTATGATAACATCAAATAAAACATTATATCCATCAATACTATTTTTTTGTGTATTGTTTAAGAAAACCATTTAAACATATTTATTTAGGTCTTTTATATCCATAGTTTACCAAATTCTATTTATTTTTAGAAAACACCCTTGTAGGAAATACTGTTCTTCTTATTTATGAATTTATTTTTTTGAAATCAACTTTTTGAGTAAATCAGTTGATAAATTCTATATAGGTTCTGAATCATCTATTTAACTTGATATTTCGTGGGATAGATTTCAATGAGGTTCCCAAAAATTCAAAATAAAAAAGTGAGAGAACATTTAACTTTGGAAATTAACTTTACCATTTTTATCTCTTAGGAAAGGAATGAAAAGACTTCACTAACTTTTGTATCTTCATGATTTTTCTCTACCAAGAGATTATTTAATTCATTTATCTAACTTCATGAGAACTATCATTTCCTAAATAATTATTTTTTTATTATTCATATCATATATAATGGGAGTGTTATAAAGTCCATCCCATAGAAATTCATTTAGGTCATTTCCCTTAAGAATCAAGAACATTTCATTGAATCGAGGTGAAAATATTATTTGGATTCCCTTTATAATATTTTTATCATCAAGGGTTCACTTAGTAATTGTCTTTTCTTTATAATTACATTCACATAATGAGTGAATGAATCAATAGGTTAGTTCAAGTACATCCATAATTCCTCACAATTCTTCCAATTAACCGAAATTGTTTCTTAATAGAACATTATGTTTACTTTATAAATATTTAGTAAATTTTACCACATGGAATATATAGATTTAAAATACATCACTTTCTTGTATATTATGCTATAAAAATATCATAATAAGTTATTAATTACTTTGACATAAATATAAAACTTCTTCATGTTTATTTTTGATGAAATATTCCATCAATGTTGATGGAAATCCCATATATAGTAGCCATACTAAAATAATTTCCCAATGATCGTAAGTATTATTGAATTTTATTCATTAATTATTCAAATTTTTACATATAATATTGGAATAAATTTATTAATGTCAAACACTTACATTTCCTTTGAATAAATAATAAGCATCAAACTGATAATGATGATGAAGATAATTATGATAATTGGGACCAAATAATTATTACGTGAACTTTAGAAACTACTAAAAATATACTTAACATAGAAAAATCTAATGAAATAAAACATTTATCTATTTTTATTATATGAGATATAAAAAAGATTCATGAGATAATACATCACCCATTGATGAGTTATGATCATTTACTAAACCAGAACAATCTATATATATAAACCCCAAAAACTTCTAAAATGAGTTAGAATCCTAAAATAATAAATAATACATAGTTAAATTTATATTCCAAAATATTATTTTAACCACTATAAAATATATTTATTTGGTATTACATTTCAACCTTATAGTTTTGCAAGTTACTAATAGAATGTAGGGTCTTTTCACTATTTTGTATAACCATATTCTCATGATTTTCTTATACTCCATTGCATAAACCACTCTCTCACCACCATTCCATGAAAACATAACATGTGTAACAATTAAAGTTATCATTAACCATTAATAATATATTAAAACTATTATTTGACATCTATGTCATGTTTATATTGAGTAATAAATGTTTCATAAATTCTTTGTATCACCACTAAACAAACAAAAAATATTAATTTAATAATAATTAAAATTTAAAATTCATAACACAGAGACTCCAAAAACTACCTGCATTATGATTTATTAAATCATATAAATATTATATCATGAACAAAAATTTACCCCATTATCCTTTGATCATTATTCTTTTTTATGTATTGATTATGATCAATTTATCCCTATTGGAATCCAAGATTCCTAAAGCGTTGATCAAGCCTATAATACCAATAAATTATTATTTTTTATTTTCCCATAATATTTATTATTCATCTAGAAAATTTTCCCACCATCAGGAACAAAATAAACTTTTATTTTTTGATGCACACTTCCTCTTCATAGAAATGAGAAAGTAATTTTTAATAAATTACAATCACTCAATATTGAACTCAATTTCTATAAATAAAACAATAGATTGAGGATGTTTGATTTGATACAAAGCCTCTTATTTCAATAAATTATGATAAAAAATGTTCTTTCAATCATATAAAAAATCATATTCATCCCCAAAGAACAATGCATTTCGTGATAAAATATCACTTCACTAATAATAATTTAAAATGATCGGTGAAACTATAGTATGTGTTCACATAGAACAATTTTTGGATATGAAGTCAAATAAAATACCCATGTATGGATTTAAGAAGAATTGTTTATCTCTTAGATTTAAAAATATACATTCACTTAGATAACATATAGAAGGAATTCCCAATCCCAAAAAGTATTATCTATTCCACTCATAAACCATACATGTAGAATTTAAATTAAGTGGTTTATAAAAAGGTGAATTTTTATCATTTTTTATTGACTAAGGATATTATTTCTCAATTATTAATGTCAAATTTTATTTCATTAAATAGTGAATAAGCATTCATAGTGATTAAATAATTATTAGTGTATTATGTTGAACCATTCCAATTTCTATCCTGGATGTTCATGAAGACTCATTACATAGATGAAATGAGTGATTATTTTGATAACATTGTTTTTGTAATTATTATTATTGGTTCATATATTATCAAGGAAACAATTGGCGGTTTAGTGTGTTATTTTATTTTAATGTTGTTAACTGAGTTATTTCTTTGATACGAGGGTTGTAAACCTGGATGGTAAATGTAACCACTTTGAATTTGTAACATGTATTGTGGTAAGTGGATTTTCGTACTTTGATACATTATTGAGTAAATATTCTATAAAAATAGCCTAGCATGGTCAAACCATGTAAAATTGATCATGTGTATCTTTTAGGAATTGATTCTTCTTTACATTAATTTTGAATTAGAGAATTAATGTTTTTTAAGCATAAAAAAGTTATTTAAAAGTTTCCATTGAAAATTCCATATCCTGGTTTACCCCCTCTTTTATGGTTTCTTCCAAGCATTAGACTATCAAATGGTATTATATTCAGAGGATAAATTTTGTGTAATATTCTCTATTTTGTTCAGTAATAATTGGTTTTAACCACAATGTTATTTAAACCATTTATTGAATAAATTTCAACTATAAACAAATCATGTGATTAAATACATATGAACATTGTGAATGGATATTGATAGTGATTCCATATATTAAAAATCAGTCAGGATGGAAAGTGGATATTTATTGGAATGAGATTAGAATTAGTTGGATACTGAATTTAATTTAATAAAGTCAGTATGTGGAGTTTTTTCTAACACAATCTACACAAATGTGATGTTATGGAAATACTCATCTTCCCTATGTGAAATGTTTTTCGACATATTTGAATAGAACACTATGTTTCATGACGATAAACTGTATGTTCACTTGAACATGTATTGGGGCTTGAGTATGTAATTAATCAAACATTTTTATGTATTATTTAATTATTTGAACATGATTTTGGGGTATATTAATAGACTCGGTGAAACCCTCGTTGATATCAAGATCATACAGGGATATATGAGAATATTTCCTCCTAGAATAAATGTTAATGTCTCAGTTCTTGAGAATATGTAATTAAAGGATGTTATGTTGGATAATATTCTTAGGAAACTTGTTACATATGAAATGAAGAGAAATTAAAACAATTCTATAGCAAATGATAAATAAAAAATTTAATTCAGTGCATTGAATAAGATCTAGAATGATGATGATCTCGAAGAAAAGGAAACTAAAAATGTCATGTATTTATTTTCTTTAACCATTAAAATTGGAAAATAAAAATTCAAATTAAACTTCTACTTACTAGTGTTTGATTTGTAATGGTTATGAACATCACTACATTGTCTCCCGAGAAATTATATTATGATGATGAAGATAAATTTCTCATCAAGAAATATTTAAAATAAGTGAAAGGAAAGTTTATTTCATAATATAAATTCCTCGAGAAGGACTTTCTTTCATTGGAAGATGCTAGAATATAAAAACCAAAAAGTGTTGAAATAAGAATATTTTCTCCAAGGTGTGGTTTTGTTCCCTTGTTATGACAGCCACTACATGCTTTTGTGTAGCTACATACAATATATTCACCAGTAGTGTTATAAAGGGTTGATGTATCATTCTCTATCATGTTTATAGAATCATATGCAATTTTATTAGTATTTTATAGGATAAACAACATGATATTTTAACAAACACAACCCCAAGAATATTGAGTATGATTTTTTAAAAATAATCCTTCCAATGAGTCAGTTGATAATTCTTTATCACACATTGAACAAAAACCTCTAACTCTAATCATCAATCCCTCAGGGTATATTTTTTCCCTTTAAATAGCATATCTATTGACTTAATATTCATATAAAACAAACTTTTAAGAGTCATTATTGGTTTAATAAATAATATTTAAATGAGAAATTACCCATAAAATAATTTATTGATATAACTATCCATCTCTAGAAAAAAAATTAATAAAAATTATGTTAAAAATAACAATAATATATACTATTGAAACATATTGTTGTAATGTAAAATTTCATTAGAAAGGAATCTTGTATATTTCACCAATTAATTACTCTCCCCTAAAAGAACTCAAAGAAAATCCATTATCCAATTTTTAAAATAGGATATCCCCCCTTTCAAAATAATATAATATAACCACTTCACATGTCCCTTGAAATACTTTTCCCTTTGAAAATATCATTGCTATATCTCCCCCTTTTCAATGATCCCAAATATCACTTATATAGAATGCTAAAAACATAGAAATAATATCTTTACATAATCAATGATGATGAAAAATCACAACATTACACAAAACACTTATTGAAAATACCACATGTTGGGTATATTAGTAGAATAAAATATAAATTAGAGGTGTTGTGGTCCTTTCTCTAAATCATCTATATGAATGGGGATGGTTAAACCCCAATATCTGAATGATACTTATAATAACATTACATAGTAATGCCTTTATTTTGTGAAGTGACATCGAGATTGGTGTACCATTGTGAGGGGAGAGGTGAATAAATGGTATCATTATTTGAGGAATTATTATTTTAAATTCATCCACCTAGAATACTCCCAGTCTAAATCCTATCAAGTTTTTATCTCAAAAACTAACTTCTATAATGCACTAAATAGTGTCATAAGGACACCAATATTTAGATGGTTTGATAAGAAAGACCTACTCCTTGCCTTGTTTCGTTATTAACCAAAATTTAGGTTTATTTAGTATAATAAATCTCAAATTAAAATGGTTTTGGTGTATCTCACACCTATAATTTACAACCCATCATAGGAATTATTTTTCTAGCTTCACACTAGACTTATTTCAATAGCTCCTCACTATAGTCACAAATTTTTTTTGTGATTTTCATTCATACCCAGAGTTTCAATAGTTCCCTAGATTCAAACTGTGTATATAAGAATATTTATTTTATATTTTTCTTGAAATCAATCACTGTTTAATATAAGGATGAAAAAAATATTGAATAGTTCTTCTGCTTCTCAAAAATCAAGTCTTCAAATTCCATTAGATTCTTATGGAACAATATAAAAACTAGGTATATATTCTAGCTTAGCATTTAAGGTCCTCAACATAAAATTCTCACATGTCCTTCTCAAGTTACGTATCAGTCACTGAAGGGAATAAAACATTTATATAAATTATAGAAGAAATTCAATCTCTCCTTATCTAATTTATTCTTCTTTATTATATCTTTAACAAACATAATTTAATCATAGAATAATGGTAAAATACCAATTCTTCCTTCATCTTCAAAACCAAGATATCTTCACTTTAGTTCTGCATTGGATCTTACCTATTCTTCTTATTTTGGAGTTAATTGGTTTATATGGGTTCATATCTCTTGGTTTGTGATTCTTCACCCTCTATTTCATTTTATTTTATTATTATATCACCTAAAATATTATTTTTATTATAGAATATTGAAAATATCTTGAATCTATATTGGTGATCCTATAGATTTTTCTCAATGGATTGTACATGGGTTGTCTTCCCTGTTCTCGTTTCCATTCTCATACATATTCTATGTGGGTGTATTCCAATATTCTCTTTTTTTAGTTTCCTGAAATACTCATCTCCTATAAATTTACATAAATTCCCTAATCTTTTTTTATTTCAAAAATTTCATAGACACCAGTTCATCTAGGAAATTTTAGTATTATTTAGTATCTTCCTATGTTCTTCCATGAATATATTTACAATAGTTGTATGAAAATTTCACCATAATATAATAATTCATAAATATAACAATTTATAAATTAAAAAAAATGATATCCGTTTTCTCAATGATGTATCTAAAGATCAACTTATTCTTATATTAGCATCATACAACAAGAATTCATATATCAACACAACATCTTGAATCATAGATGATTTGTGAAATTTTAAGCATTGAAATAAAGATCTTATATCATTATATTGAGTTATATTTTTTCTAAATTTGATGATTTTCAAGAACCTCATTTTTATAATAATTTTACTTCTAATAATTAGATCAAAGTTTATCTTCTTTACATAATCCATGGAGATCATATTATTCATTTCATAACTTGAATCACATCTTATTTTATAAAAATTTAAATAATTAGGATCCTCACATGAATAATATGAGTTATTTTTAAATTATTATTACAAAAATAAAATTTCAAATATTCTAATTTGAAATTACTAAATATCAAACATTGATCTTATCTATCTCATATATCATTCATCTTCCTCATTCCAAGCTTGGATTATATATCTACATGCTTCATGATTTTTTGAACATGTTCAAAAATCTATAGCATCAAATTATTTTTTATATTCAAATATAAAATATCAAAAATTTATATTTTATTCCACAATATAATTATTATTTTTTAAATATTTATGCTTACAAAACACATTAATGTTTAAACAAATACAAATTATTTTTATTAAGATTGGATTCATTCTAATACAACTAATACTTTCATAGAATATTCTTTCACAACACTGGATGATATTTGCATACACACTAAATCATTCTTATTAATCTAGATATATAATGGTTACATAGATTGTAGATGACAAATATGCACAACTCAAACAATTTTTTCCTAGAAAAAAGTTCATATTTCTTTATAGACATGATGTTTATATAGATGCTCGTTTATAATAAAATCACTTAGTTTATTATTACATAGATAAGAGATAATGTATATGAAGATTTTAGATGATTGATTGTGTTTTTATGTAATGTAAAATTAATTATATTTTAGATTATTAAATATATAATAGGCTTGAACCTATATAATCTATAAAGGTGTGTTGTTGGTTTGATGTATCAATTTCAAATATGTTTTTCAAAACCAAACAAAAGTGTGTCCTTGTGTGTGTGTGGGAGGTTAGGGGGTTGAAATTGTTTAAAGAAAAAAATAATATTAAAAAAATATTAAAGGTTATTAAAATAAGTTTGTTTTATGAGATTTAGAAGTAGCTTATCCTTACTAGGTTGCCACACCTTTTGAAAGTTCCTTATTATTATATAATTGATAGGTTTTAGATAAAGTATTGAGTTAAGTATTAACCAAGATATTAGTTACCTAATAAGAATATAAAATTATTAATATGGAACATAACATTGATATAAAAATACATTATTCAAGATTTATTATATATTTAGGTTAAAAGGACTAATAAATAACCCTAAAATCTCAAATGTTTGGGAAATAAATGGATTCATGTGTTGTCTAATCAGAACAAAACAAGCCACTCATTAAAAATTGAAAACCGAGATGTATTGAAACAAAATGTGTTTCATTAAAATGCATACAAACATTTAAAACATGTCAAAATAAATATATAATAACTATTTTAAACCACTAAATACCCCAAAATAGTAGAAAAATCTGTTCTATAACTCCCTCTCCAAGTCTATAGCTTCCACATAATGATCTTCCACTATTTAAATCACCAGTGAGAGGTTGTGGAGGGACATATTAAACTACGACTTCAAATTTTCTCTCTATTTTATGGTAGGAAGATCTAAAACATAAATTATGATGAGAAAAACCACATAACTCTCTAAATGGCATTACTTAACCCCCTTTTCAATATTGAAATTGATGAACCCAGGTTTCTATTTTATAGGTAGTGGGATGTACTTGTTTTTAGACATATATTTAAAAAACCCAACCCTTTTATGGATTTGGATCAGTAGAAGGCAATAAATCAACTTGTAAAAAATAAAATTTATTATAAAGCCACTTCAATATATCCCTATAATATTTGGGGGCTATTAGTCTTCTATATTGGGAAAATTTTAAAAAATAATGAGTTGTATTATTGAATTTGAATAGTTTTGGATTATTGAGAAAATCACATTATTTGGGATAATAGATTGATAAATTATTATTAGGTTCTACTAATGAGTTTTATAGCACATTGTTATCCATGAGTCCATAAAACATCTTTCTAATTGGATGGATAAATTATAATTCGGTTCTTCTTGACAATGCATGTGATAATGTCCTAAGGGTATCTATTTCAGTAAAAGGTCATAGTAGATCCCTGCTATGATGAGAATCAGGAAGTGCCATAACACTGTTCTTGAATATATGTTCTATGGATGGATGATGTTATTTGAGGGACACAAATAATACAGGCCATTAGGGGTGAGGACTCATAAAAATTTTAGGCACCATCTCATGGTGTGCGCCCTTGGAAATATCCAAGAGGATAATATGACAACAAGACCAACCAGTAGAAAATCCACATTTCATAGTGTCATTGGATATTCTTATCTGTGGACATGTGTATTGGTCCTTATAATTTAAGATTATTATTAATGTGTATTATAAATCACCCAATTAGATGTATTGATTAAAAATGTGATGACACACTATTCATAGCGAGGTAGGATATGTTTGGTTCATCACGAGTAATTATGCATTAATAGATAATGTGAGAAAGGATTTTTCCCATCTATTCTATAAAAGAAGTAGATATCTCAGGCCCTTTAATGGAATTTATATAACCTAAATAAATCCATGGCCATGGTAGGAAATGTGAAAGTTCAATTTTGGGAAGTCAAAGAAATAATAATGGATCACATGGGTTGATGGAACCATATTGCTACCTACTTGATTCGAGATATCAAGACAAAGTTATTACATTACACGGTAAGTGTTCGTAGAAGGTGACACGTCATTACAGTGTTAACTTATTTTAGTATGGGTACCATGGTATGTTGCTAGACACTAACCTTGGACTTTAGGATAGATCCACCTAATTCCACTAAGAAATAGGCCAATGGGGTCACACGCTAAGTGTGTTTAAGTATCTTAGGTAAATATTAATTTAACAAGTTGAATAAATATTATTCTCGATTGTGGTTTAATAATTATTCAAGGATTCCTGATCACATTAATTTCGACACTTTTTATTTGAGGTAATATATTGTGGGTGAAATAATATATTTGGTTGAGAGTAATGAAGTGATATTTATTTTAGAAATAAAAAGCCATTATTCAAGGTCTAATTAATGTAGTGGAGGAAATAAAGAAAATGGAAAAACAAAATAACACGTAGTGTATAATAATATACACACCGTGTAGTTTTTATGGGGTTTTTTGAGAAATAATATTATTTATTTAATTAAATAATATTTTTTGTAATTCACTAGGTTCATGTAAAGTAATAATAATAGTCAACTATTATTATTAGACATGGGGTATTACTAAGAATTAAATGAAATGAATAACTGATTTCTGGTAATTAATTAATTTAATCATTATAAGTAATTAAACTCCCAATTATATAATTCTCATTAGCCCAACAATTTTTTTGGAGTAGTGCACAATGGATTTGGAAAATCATTCAAGCTAAGAGATAATTCCTTTTCCACGAAGAACTATCTCAAGCTATGAGTGAGATCCTCCTACACCAGATCAAGGAGAGTGCTTTGCAAGCATTTTTCAAGGTGATTGAAGGTAGACTTCGCAAGAGAAGGCTCTTCCGCACTAACACCCATAGATCCCTTCAACGACTTCCAGAGATATGTGGAGAACATGTGGATCACCTATAGAGGAATCCTACACTTGGATTCAATAATGTAATGACGGATCACATTGGATGGTGACCAGAAACATCAACGGAGAGAGATTTCCATCAAGGTAATTCTTGTCTTTTAATTAAATTAATTATAACCATCATATGATGATACAATCTATGGTTCCAGGAATCCCTTTTTTTCTTTTGTTCATTCTTCTATTTTAAAGATCCGACATTTTATTATCGTTACAGATATCAGATTGATCATCGTTAATGGATAAAATTATAGTTGGGTATAGCCACCAACATGCTTCCGCTGTGCACAGAACCTACAAGTTGTATTAGAGCCTCGATATATCATTGATTATAATTATTTAGTTTTTCTTTGGTTATTTACACATTTAATAATTTAGTTTTTTCAAATCAAGTTAATTGTTCTATATATCTGAATCTCAGGATCTATTCTTCCTCTTTCATTTCTCGTTCACCTTACTGAAATTATTTTTTCTTTTAATTCTGATTAAAATAAAATAGCGGGTCTCTTCTAGAGGTTCCAAAGATTCTTGGTCATACAACACCAGAATACATGACATTTATTAGGCAGTACACACTGTGTAGTATAGGTTCAATGCACTGGTATGGTCCATAAAACCAGGCTATGTCATTGGATTCTCTCTAAGTCTTTAAGACTCTATGTGTTGACTAGGAATAAGTGGCACATGGTTTCCAGATTACACGCCGCATGTCCCATTGAACACAACGTGTAGTCCATTCGGGTTAGGGTTAGACCATGTGCCCTGTAAATTGCTTTCCTAGCTGGAAACTGTGTAACGTGGATACTACACGATATGTGTCCCACTGAACATACCGTGTACTCTGAATATTTCCAAAGTACATCTACATGCCATGTCCCCAGGAGCGTAGTTCATATGGATGGTGAAAAAAATTACACGCCATATAGTCAGAACTACACGCCATGTACTCATCCAAATCACGCATATTTATTAAAATTTATTATTATATTATACAAACCCTTGAGACTTATACCATAGTATGGGCGTAAAGATGATTCACAATGCATGATAGGTGTTTTATATATATGTGTTTTATTTAACATCTATGTAATGTTCATTTCTACTCATTGGGTAGTTATGAATGGGAATTCACCAAGTTTCCTCCAAGGTACAAGTTACATACAAAGTTAATTTTAAATGAATTTATTTATATAAAATTATGATGTATGATAATATCAAAGAAATTCTAAAAAGTGTTTAAGATAAAGGACTGATTAATTAAGGATAATTCATGGATTTGAGTGTGATTTATCTTAAACAAGAATGATTAAAGAATTTTATGGTGGTTTTTATTTATGCATAAATATCATTTCATGTATGAATGATCATGAGCTAGACCAAAACCTTTGTATGTGAATTGTTTCTTTTAATTAATTTATTTAAATTAAATTTGTTGGCATGTGATTCTTCTCATAATTAATATGTAGCGGCTGCGTGCCCAAGGTTTATTTTATTTAAAACCCCGTTTTACCTCATATCTATGTGTGAGATAGAATAATATGTAATGGATTGAGTTCCCAATATAGTGGATGCAACTTAAGTTAGGATCTAAGGTGAAACCAATCCAAGGAGATACAATGGTGTAAAGCTGGAAAGCTGTAAACATGAATCCAAAAGAATCAAGGTATTTCTCCCCTAGGTGTTGGGTTAGTTTATCAACTACTAGATAAACTAAAAAATAGAACAATATCATGATCATAACATTTATTTTATTTTTGTTAGTGCCATGGATTATTTATTGTGGGTTTGTTTTTATGATCACACAATTAATGAATTAAACAAGCATGCAAAATGGGACTAAAATAAGACCGATTTATGCATAAAAATTTTCTTATACATGGTAATTCACTTAAATATATCCCACATAATATTAATAATCATGTAATAAAATATAATAAAATTGAAATTTATGTATAAGGATAAAATCTCTCAGAGAAATATTAATTCAGTATAGCCTTCCATAATCTCTGTTAGAATCGAACCATAGTTCAAAGTGCTTGACCACCATAGTTGGGGTGCTTCCAATTATCGTAGAATTATAATTAAAGGTTTTGGGTTGAATTTACTTGGCTCACATCAAGGGTTGACTTCCACAGTAGGACTTGGTGTGACCAAGAGGCGAAGGTTTTAGAAATCCAAAATAAAAGAATTTCCGGATTGGGGATTCCACTCAACGGATCAAGGATCTGCGAGTTAATGAAGTTGGAATTTGAAATTCCTACCTAAAACCTTTCAAGATTCTTGACCAACCCTAGTTGGGGTAATGCGAAGGTCAAGACGGACCCTTTCCACTAGAATATTTAGGCAATAGAATATTCCAATGTTAATGGTGAGGGATATTGGATTTTGATAAAATAGTGGGAGGTTAATAAGTATTAATCTATTTATTTGTCTTAGTTTTATCATGATAAAGTACTAAACCTTTGATCATCTTAATTTGTAGAAACAAAAAAATTACTTCAAACATATCATTGTGGACAACACTCGAGAAGTAAAACCTTCTCACCAGCACCAATTTCCAAGAATGGCAGAGGTGTTTACACGTCATCCTTCACCACGAGAGGAATTTGTATGTGCTGGAAGAGCCTATTATAGTTGTTCCTGGAAAAGAGGCTAGTGATGAGGAACTATCTCTCTATATGAAATATATAGATGATGCCACATATGTCCAATGTTTCATATAATCGGCCATGTCTAATGATCTCTTGAATCAACATGAAAACATGGAAGCATATAACATCATGTCCCACCTTAAGGATCTCTATCAAGAGAAGGCGAGACAAGAGAGATATGAGATCTCCAATGATTTGTTCACAAATATGTTTGGAGAGTCTTCAACACCTAGACCTCTTGTAGTCAAGCATATTGGCTACATTGAATACCTCGAAGTCCTAGGGATTATGTTACCAGATGAGTTTCTTACAAATATCATCTTATCATCACTGCCCAAGACATTATCCAGCATTATTGTGAAGTATAGAATGAGAAACAATGAGAAGAGTCCATCGGAAATTCTTACCATAATTCTATAGGAAGATGAGGACATGGGGAATGAGAAACCCATAATTTTTTTGGTGAATAAGAAAAGGAATAACAAGGAAAAGGGGACAAGGATTCATAAATGGTCTCAATCCCCTAGGGACCATCCCTCAAAGAGGGGTAAGATCCAGAGGCTAGGCATTGAATGAGAGGCGATATGTTTTTTATGTTGAAATCTAGTCCACTAGAGGAGGAACTGCACCCAGAAGCATGGGGATGCTAAAGGCACATTCGTTATTGAGTGTAATATTTCCATTTATACACATTCGGTATTAGATACAGCTTTTGGGGATCACATTTGTATTCAAATGTAGGAACCCTGTAGGTTTAGAAAGATTGCTAGAGGAGAGGTGGATCTTTGAGCTCCCAATGGCATGAGGATGTCTGCATTGGCCATTGGTGATTACAATCTCTCATTTCCAATTGGAGTGATTTTTTTATGTAACCATTATTATGTCTTTAGTGTTACCAAGAACATAATTTCTATATATTGTTTGGATATGGATGGATTTATTTTCAAATTTGGAAATAAGGGTAGTTTCTCTTATAATAACAACATATGTTATGGTATGGAGCATTTAAATAATGGTTTGTATGTATTAAATTATGAAAACCATGCATTGGAAATTAATAATGAAACAAATTCACATGACTCATACAACTCTAAGTTGTGGCATCACCGTCTTGGTCATGTAAATGAGAAGCTCTTGACAAAGCTCTGCCAGGATGGTTATTTAGACTCTACTAAGATAAAACCACTTGATAGATGTAATGCTCATTTAAAAAGTAAAATAACCAAGCTTCCTTTTGGTGGACAAGGTTAAAGGGCCACAAATCTTCTAGGACTGGGGCACACTGATGTGTGTTGACCATTTCCATTAGAAGCAAGAGGTGGATATTCTTACTTCATTGCTTGTACTGATTATTTAAGTATATATTTATATGTCTAATTAATGAGGTATAAGTCATAAAACCGAGATAAATTTAAGTAATTCAATAAATAAGTAGAGAATAATCTTGGTAAGAAGATAAAGAAGCTTCGATCAGATCGAGGGGGCGAATATCTGAACCAAGAGTTCATCAATATTCTATGAGAGTTTGGGATTCTATCTCAGCCCACTCCTCCTTATACACCATAGTGGAATGGTGTTAGTGAAAGGAGGAACTGCACATTGTTAGACACGGTGAGGTCGATGATGAATCATGAAGATATTCTATTATCCTTTTGGGGATAAGCATTTCAAAATGATGCATACACATTAAACTGAGTACCAACTAAGGAATCAAATGTAATTCCCTTAGAGGTATGGAATGGAAAGAAACCCATATTTCACACACATGTGTATAGGGATACAAAGTGTTTGTTAAGCCCTTCTTGGGAAACAAAATATCACCCCGGGGCACAAGGTGCATCTTTATAGGATATCCCAAGGAAATGAAAGGATATTACCTATATAACCCTTATGACAAGAAAGTGACTATCGCCAGACAAGCCATATTTCTTGAGAGGGAGCACATCCTAAAAAAGGATAGTGGGAGAAATATTTACTTCAATGAAGTTGATGCTGAAGATACATAAGAGTTGGTACAAGAAAAAGTTCCACAAGTCCCCGTGGAAGAGGTTCTAGAAACACAAGTATAGTGTAGGAGCTCAAGAGAGGTAAGGGAACTGGAGAGATTTTGTTTCCTAGTCACCGAGGATGGTGAATCATTTTTGTTAGACTATGATGAACCCGTATCCTACAAGGAAGAAATAGAAAGCTTAGAAGCTTCTATATGGCTAGAAGCTATGAATTATTATATGGATTCCAAGTATCAAAAACAAGTCTGGGTTCTGGTCGATGAGCCATTTGATGTAAATACTGTTGGATGCAAATGGGTATTCAAGAGAAATCTATACATGGAAGGTCAAGTTATAACCCATAAGGAAAGGATAGTGGCTGAAAGATTCAGACAACGCCAAGGAATTGAATATAATGAAACATTCTTTCCAGTTTCCATGTTTAAATCCATAAGAATCCTACTTTCCATAACAGCTTACCATGACTACAAGATTTGGAAAATGGATGTCAAAACAACATTCCTTAATGGGAACCTTAAGAAAATGTCTATATGACACAACCAGAAGGTTTTGTGAAACCAGGTGAATCCAAATGGGGTTTCAATTTGAAAAAATGTATTTATGGATTAAAGAATGCATCCAGGTCATGGAATAGTTGATTTGATGAAGTCATAAAGAATTTCGTTTCATTATGAGAGAATGTGATCCATGTGTTTATAAACAGTTTAATGTGAATGAGGTCATTATACTAGTAGTATATGTTGACGACATATTGATTACTGGAAATGATGTACCAGTATTATAATCAGTTAAGGAATGGTTTAACAAGTGTTTCTCCATGAAGAAATTGGGGGAAGTAGCCTATATTCAAGGGATAAAGATCATTTGTGATATATCCAAGAGGTTGCATGGACTAGGTCAGGGTACACACATTGACCAGATACTAAAGAGATTTAGTATTAAACAACCCACAAGGGGATTGGTTCTAGTGTCACATGGACTACATCTTTCTAAGAAAATGTTTTATCAAACACAATAGGAGAAAGATTGAATGTGTAAGATCCCATATTCTTCGGCTATAGGATCCATCATGTATTTCGTGTTATGTATCAGAATTGATGTTTCCTATGCAATGAGCATGGTAGGTAGATATCTAGAAGATCCAAGAGGACAACATTGGACGACTGTTAAGACTATCCTTATGTATCTGATAAGAACTAAGGATATGTTCCTGGTGTATAGAGGAGATGAGGAGATTGTAATCATAGTGTATGCTAATGATGTTTTTCAGACAGATCAGAATGATCTGAAGTCACAATCTAGATATATTTTCTGTCTCAATGGAGGAGCTATGAGCTGGAAGAGTTCAAAGAAACCAGCTGTCATTGATTCTGTAGTGGAGTCCAAATATATAGTGGCTTCTGATGTAGGAAAATAATCCATAGGGATTCATAACATTGTCTATGAGCTTGATGTGGTGACTAATAGTAAAGATCCTATCACATTGTATTATGATAATACTACAATGGTGGATCTTTCAAAAGAACCAAGGTCACATCAATAGACAAAGCACATATTCTGAAAGTATCACCTCTTGAGGAATTTATATCAAAGGGGTGATGTTTCAGTGAGCAGAGTGTCCAAAGAAGAGGATGTGGTAGAACCAATGACTAAAGCCCTATTCCAGCACAAGCATGAATATCATGTGAGATCTATCAGGTTAAATATTTTTAGTAGTTGGCTCTAGTCCAAGGGGGAGTCTGTTGGATTTGGTGGACTAGAACCAAATACTTTGTACTTTCTTCATTAATAAATACCTTATTGCATCATTATTGTTCTTCTACATGACAGTGCAGGTGATAATGTCATAAGGATAGTTGTTCAACTAAAATTTCATAGCGGATCCCTCCTATGATGAGAACCAATATGTTTCATAACACTGTTCTTGAATATATGTTCTATAGCCGGATGATGTTATTTGAGGGACATAAATAATACATTCCATTAGGGGTGAGGTCTCATAAAACTTTGAATAACATTCTCATAGTGTCCTCCATTAGTAATATCTAAGAGGATATTATGAGAATGAGACCCGCCAATAGGAAATCCACATTTCATAGTGTCATTGGATGTTTCTATATATGGTTGTGTGTATTGGTCCTTAGACTTTAAGATTATTATTAACAGGTATTACAACTCATGTACTTATATGTATTGATGAAAACTGTGAAGACACACTATTCGTAGTGAGGTAGGATATGTTGGGTGCGTCTCGAGTAACACTACATTAATAGATAATGCTCGAAAGGATTTGTCCCATCTGTTCCATAGAGAAAGTAGATATCTCAGGCCATTTTATGGAATTTATATATCCTAAATAAATCAATGTCCATGGTAAGGAATGGGAAAGTTCAATTATGAGAAGTCAAATAAAGAGTAATCAGGCCCATGAGTTGATGGCACCATCATGAAACCATCTTGATTCGAGATATCAAGACAAAGGGATTACAATACATGGTAAGCGTTCATAGGAGGTGACAAATCATTGCAATGTTAACTTCTTTCTCTATGGGTGCCTTGGAGTGTTTTTTGACGCTAACCTTGGAATTTAGGTTGGATTCGCCTAATGGCCCTGAGAAAGAGGCCTAGTGGGTCACACACTAAGTGTGTCTAAGTATCTCATTTACATATTAATTTAACAAGTTTAATAATGATTATTCCCGATTTTGGTTTAATAATTATTCAAGGATTCTTGATAACATTTATTTCAACATTATTCATTCGAGAGAATATATTGTGTGTGAAATAAAATATTTATTAGTGAGTAATGCAGTGTTATTTATTTGATAAATAAATAGCCATTATTCAAGGTCTAATAAATGTGGTGGTGGAAATAAATAAAATGGAAAAACATAAGTACACGCCATGTACATTAACATACATGTCGTGTAGTTCTACTGGGGATTTGAATGAAATAGTATTATTTATTTAATTAAATAATATTATGTGTAATTCTCTAGGCGTATGTCAAGTAATAATAATTTTCAACTATTATTATTTGACATGGGGTCTTACTAAGAATTAAATGAAATGAATAAATTCTTTCGGGTAATTAATTTATTTTATTATTCTAATTAAATAATATCCCAATTATATAATTCTCATTAGTCTAGAAATTATTTTGGAGTTGTGCACAATGGATCTGGAAAATCTCTCAAGCTATGAGAGATCTATTTTTCCACCAAGAATACTCTCATGCTACAAGAGATATCCTCATCCACCAGATCAAGGAGAGAGCTTTGAAAGCAATTCTCAAGGTGACCGAAGGTAGAAATCACAAGAGAAGGGTCTTCCATGCTAGCACCTGGAGATCCCTTCGGTGACATCTAGAGATACATGGAGCACATGTGGATCACCGCTAGAGAAATCCTATAGTTGGATTCTACAACACGATGACAGATGACATCATATTGTGACTAGAAACAACAATGGAGAGAGAATTCCATCTAGGTAATTCTTGTATTTTAATTAAATTAATTTTAACCAACATATGATGATCCTCTATATTGTTACGAGACTCCTCCTTTTTTATTTTGTTATTTTCTCAATTTAGAAGATCCGATGTTTTCTTATCGTGACGAATCTCAGATTGATCGTCAATAATGACAAAAGGTAAAGTTGGGTACACCCACCAACGTGATTCTGTTGCACCTAGAACCCAAAAACACTCCCCTAATTATTTATTATTACTGTTTTTGTTTATGAGGGAATTAAATAATTGGATAAGAGGTACACACACATGGTTCAATTAGATATAGTAGGGGAATATATCAGATAAGTGATTAAATTTTTGGAAAATGAATTTGTAAAGATAAATAAGTTTAACCGAACTTATATATGAAAAATCAAGAAAATATGGTTTACACTTACTGTTGTTAATAATGATGTTTTAAGATATTCGATGAAATGGTTTTATTATAAAAAATTCACACATAAAGCAACAAAATATAAATAGTTTTATAAGGATACATATAATAATATTAATAAAAAATAACATATTATAATAAAATCAACCATTAATGCTAAATTATTTCTCAAAATCATGTTCCATAAATGAAATAAATATTCATTAAATATTAAAAAAATCTAAATAGTTAGATTTGACATGAATTTTCAATAAATTCCAATATGATAAAGGGAATTTAATATGATTAATTAACAATAAATTGAAAAAGTGAAGTGAGAAAACACACATAAAAATACCATGTAGAAAGGAAAAAACGAGAAAAAGAAGGAATATTTCAAAATTCCTAAAGAACTCATAAAATTATCAACCTTGTACAATTATAATCTAGAGTGTCCTCATTAAAATTAAAGAGATGGTAGAAAGGAAGAATATATCCTACTAGGTGTTAATGATTGGTGTATTCTTGAAGGTGTAGTTCCTTTACTGAGGTCTCAAGAATGTTTTTGTGGATGTGATCTAGCCACTACCCATTAATAGTGAAAGTTTGTTTGGATTTTTTCATTTTTATCATGAAAATACCCCAAAGGATAAAAATTAGTTATATTTTATGGACCAATACTATGTGAAGAAATATTATTTTTTTGTGAAACATTATCCTTTCATTATAAAAGAGGAACTTCTATCTAATATATAACTAGTGATGAATAATGAGTCTCTCAGGGGAAGCATTGGTTATCTTCTTGTATATTTGAGAGTTATTATATGAATCTATTCACATTTACATAGAATCATGATTCTATAATTTAATATGTTATCTTATATATGATATATTCATATTAAAGTTGTTAATATCCCAAAATGCATGGATATCTACCTCTACAGGGACACACAAAAAAACGTCTGAGTCACTACAAATGCACCATAATTATGGGTCATCCCAAATAAACCAGTGTGACTCCTAATTTTGTCTCGAAGATTGTGGAGTGATAAAATTTATTGAAACCCTCAATTACTCTAATAATTCAAAATATTGACATACAAATGGGTAAGTTAGAAAATATAACAACAGTTGACATTGAAGAAGAACTCTCTGATGGGGAGGGATGAGTCGACATGGTGGTCCAATTGTAGGGAAATCCTTCTAATGTTATCTAATAACTAATTTACATTAAAATAATATCTAAAACCTCTCTATAAAAATATTTGAGTAGGCGTATCAACTATATGATGTGGGATTTATCCTTAGGCTCCTTAAGAATAAACTGAAGGGAAACACGATTAGAAAACAAAATTATTTTTATCCAAAATAGATATGAAAACAAATTCTAAGGGAAAAAATTAGATAGACGTTATTTTATATATATTTTTTTATTTTCATGGGAAGATTCAAGGGTATATAACTCATACATAATTAATTGAGAAGCCCTTTATACAATTTATCCTAAAACTACACCAACTATACATTTATATTTATCACACATGATCTTGAACGGGAGAACCCAAATTTGTGGTTTGATGATGGAAGGTGATATGAGACTCCTTTTTATTGAATTAAATGCATCCACATAATTTGTAACAAAAAAAATCTCGGATCCTTTTTATAATAAATGAGAGAATATAAGTGAAATATTACAAAATTATTTAATGAATAAGTAGTAAAAACCAACATGAACCAATGAATAACTCACCTCATGAACACATTTTTTGATATGGAAGGGAGGAAATTATTTTAATTTTTCATACATCTAATTGAATTATATCACTCAAAATGAAATTACCATGAATGATATTCTAGTATAATATGCAGAAAATTTTTCTATAATTTAATATTATATATCTTCCAATGAAATGATAGAGGAAAAAACATTAGTGTTCTAAAAAATCATTAAATAATGAACCATAAACTAGGAAATCATCCATGAAAACTTCAATGCAATGCTTCATGTACCCAAAGAAAATAGTAACTATAAAATATTCAGATGTACAATGAGAATAAAATAGAAAAATTCCACATTACTATATGACAATATTTTTAATGGATAGGTAAATGTTGTATTTTTCTATTCCTAGGGTGTTATAAGGATTTGAAAATAAACCGAATAGACATCCCGTAAACAATAATGGTACTTACTAGCCAATATTTCTAAAATTTGGTCAATTAAAGGTAGAGGAAAGTGTTCTTTCACATATATTGAATTATATAATGGTAGTCTATATAGTGTCACTAATAATCTTTCACATGTTTGAGAACTAATTCAACCATTTATAATGTCAATATCATTATTATATTTTTATTATGTCTAATTTTCACTAGTCTATCTTACATTATTTTAGAAATGGGATAGATGATTCCAATAGTAATTAGTTTTATAATTTCAATTATTACTACTTCATGAAGGGTGGGATTTAACTGGAGTTGATATTTCATTATGGGTTTTTCCTCATCCCCTAAAAGTATACAATGCTTGAAAATAGATAGGCTAATACTAGGAATATCAGGTGATGTTCATCCTATCAGATTTTTAATACCCTCTAAAATGGTATTATAGTTTTAATTATTACTCTATGGAGAGGATTTTGGAAATGATGTTAATTAATTGGTAAATTATCTATATATATATTATGTTATGTGGAACTGATTTTAATTCCAACATCTGTGGTTTTTGGATTGAGGGAAGGGATCTGGGTTGAGTGAGGTCAATGAAACTATCTATCGTCTCATGTGTATTCTCTAAGGACATAGAATGAATGTAAATGATATTTTTAGAGTAATTGATTTTTATGGGTAACTTATAAGGAACACACTATTTAATTAAAATAAAAAGTATACTTTTTTAAACCAAAAAAATAATCAATACATTACTAGAAACACATTTTGTTAAAGAATAAAGAATAAGAAGTTGAATTATATTAGGGGTTAAGATAAGAATGTAGTGAGTGTGTGTTGTTATGGAGAACAACTATTAAATATGTAAAATGCATTGAATGCTCCTAAAATTGGTGTTTCATTGCATCAAGGATATTAAACCATACTATTTCTCCCCTAAAATACATAAATAATGTTCTATTCTGAACATTTATGATTTTTTAATTTTTTAAGAAAATATCACTTGAGTATGAGAGGAGAATGTCATTAGATTTGGGTATCTTCCAAAACAAACATATAAAATTCTATAAGGAAATGATATTCTTCAATCAATCAAGGAAGTCCTGAATCAATCTAGTTAGGTGTTTTATGATATGATTCATATGTTTCAATACAATTTTAGTTGAATAATGCTCTCCAACCTAAAAGGAAGTATTCATAAAAGAGGTATCTAATTAACCAATGAACCTAAATCAATATTTTATATAAAAATTAAAGTCTCCATTATGGTTAAAGTTATCATTAATGTTCTTGGATCCTTATATTTGTTTTTCATATTTGGCTGTATCAAGGATGACATATTTCTTCCAAGGTTTACTCTCTAATTTCATATCCATCACCTCTTGTGGGAATAATGATATTTAATGAATTTTACCATAGTGAAGAATTTTTAAACCACATCCAAGAGAGGAATATGAACTTGTTCAATTTTAAAGGTATTTTTATCTCTTTATCATTTTAATTATCAAATGTTTTCTTGGATTGAGAAATTATTTGTGTAAATATGTGAGGAATAGATATATCATGGGAATCCTCAATGATAGTTTTTTTACCTTTTTGGTTTTTTAACTTCAATTGATTCTTTGGAGGATTAATAGAGACAATTTTCAAGTGGAGGACATGAGACTTCCCAAATATACACTCCTAGGTCTAGTTCTGAAAATAAAATATTTATAAACTAGAATTGATACTAAGTGAGATAAACCAATGTAAACATAAATATATTACACATTAATATTACAACTCATAATAATCTAACATAATCTTGAGAAGTTTTAGGTTTTTTGTATTTAGAAATTATCTGCATAACTAACTTATTTTAAAACAATTTTGAACATATTTCCATAATCACCACCATACTATATCCCCTTATAGAAATCTCCTAGGTTATACTAATCTTTAAAACTTTGGTAATATAAAACATAGGAAAGGGGTGAGCACAAATTTAATGGAAAAAACATATCATTGAGTCATCAAAAGGGTTATATCATATACATATGAGAAAAATGAGCATAAATAAAATATATTATTTAAAAATATAAACAAATATGAGTTTTCCATGTAATATAAGGATAATTAGTCTCAAATGATAAAACATGTACCAAGGAATACAAGTGTGGAAGTGTGATAAAGTAATCAGATTCCATGGAACATAACATAGTCATATATCATAAAAATGTGTCATGATAATAGGAATATGTAATAAAAAAATATAGGCTTGTTCAAATAAAAAATGATCAACATATAACATCAATAGTCCTGATAACCTCTCATGTAACTTATTTGGATTAGAATTATCACTAGTATACCCTTGTGATTAGGCTTACCATCCATGTACTCGTGGGCTCTGGATAACCTTCCATGTACCCTTATTCTTGGGGATCACCCCAAGTACCCTTGGGTTTGAGATAAACTCTATTGTATACTTTTTTATAATGAGATATGAGCTTTCTCAATGAATTATAGGTCTATATAGGTCCCCACCAATCTTATAATGAAAACATTTACGTATTTATGTCACAAAAAATCAATCATATTTCATATCATGAATAACCCTTGGAATGAAAATGGGTTTTCAAAACATTTTCTAATGGTATAACTTGAAATGACTTGAATATTTTGATTAGCTGATACCCATACTTCAGTCACCCAAAAAGAGTATTTCACAAGTGAATTTAGAGGGTGATTCATGAAACATTATTCCGAATTAGATTTATATTCTATATATAAATAGTATAATTGATTTATAACCATGAAAGTATATTTTATAAAACATTTTAAATCTTATTATAAAAATATGAAGCTACAAGTTAGTTTTAAAAATAATTTTGAAGAATAAAAACATTTTTTAAATAAAAATTTAATATAAATCTACATAAAAGACCCATGAAAAATATATAATTTTTTCCCTAGGAAATATTGATTGGAAGATAATGGATTCAATCTGGAAATGAAAAAAATACTTTAGTATTTTAAAATACCTTAATAGAAACCCATACAAATTTAAAGTGTTATACAGATTAATATTAAAAATATGTAAAGAGAATTGTGAAAATTAGTAGAAATAATAATTTTTTTTGGAATTTAAATTAATAAAGGTGAACACTGGATGGAATAAATAACATGAACAAGGAAGATAATGAATTTATTACATAAGATGAAAATTTTTCGTAACGAAATTATACTTTAATGAGTAAGAAATTATTTAATGAAGAAGATTGGAATTAAACATTTAAATTTTCCCTAATAGAAATAAAATTAATCATATAATAAAATATGATGGTGGAAAAAAATAAAAATATAATAAATTAGTTCAATAAGAATCATTATTACTCAAAGAAAGGCGATTTTAGTTAACAATGTCCCTTATAACACTTGTATCACTTAAGTTAATATCCCACAGTAGAAAAAAATTGATAATGATTTATAAATACCTTTAATTTTAATATTGAGTCCTAAAAACTATATAAATACATAAACACACCAAAAAATATAAAACAGGTGACAGATATGGTATATGTCTCTAAGAAATAAAAGTGATATGAAAACAACCCTTACCTTAACTCTTGGATTCAACGAAAATGATTTAAAATCCTATATATTAAAAATTAATATCTAAAAAACCTATTTAATAAAAATATTAATATCTATTACCGTATATAATATTAAATTATGATAATTTATTATATATTTATTAGTTAATTATAGTTTATTTTCATAATCCGATGTAATACATTTTGATTATTTCACGCAAGATTTAAAATTTCAATGTTGATTATTGTTCATTAATACCAGAATCATGAATCCTATTTTAACCAAGGTAATGAAATATATATTTTTTTTATAATTTATAGAGTTAAAATTTCATTTGATGATAAATTTAGTCATGATTCATTAAGTTAAAATTAATAACGATCATGTTTCGGTAATTTTTAACGAACAAAATTTGATATATTAATAAAGAATTAAATATTAACATAACATTTCAAAACCATAATAATTTAATTAAAATAATATAAATTTATTTATTAAATTCTTATTATATTAAAGTATGGTGGTGATGTAAAATGAAATACTTTTTTCCATGTAGGTGGTAGTTAACAAAAAAATACAGACGACATTTTAGTTCCCATAAAATGGAAAGAATGTATAAATAGATTTATCTTTTTATAATATTAATAATGTTATAAATATAATATGTATTCATTAAATACACCATATATAACCATAATTTTATGGCGGTGATGAAAAATAACATACTTCATTCATGCATGAGATAGTTTACATGTAACACAAAGGATGTTTTTGATTTTTCATGGAATTGGGAAAGATAGATAATTGTTATTCCATTAACATAAAAACATTTGAATATGATATATCTATTATAATTATATTATAATTATTATAATAAATTTAATAAGTAATAGAAGAATAATAAATTGTAAAATTATTATAGAGGAGAAAATACTTACCTATAAGAATTTGATTAATTCTTGGAATCCTTTTTGATTTAGAAGGGATTTGGGAAATCTATAAGGACCAAAATCTCAATAACTTGAGTCATTATAATTTTTTATAGAAATTAAAAAATTATAGGTGATAAATATATTTTTCTATGTATCATTGAATGGGTTGTTGGAGTTTCCTTTTATAAGTGAACGAAACAAGGTTTTTTGTATGTAAATATTCCTAACTTATTATTTAAGAAAAGTTATTTTCAAAGTAAGGTTCCTCATAAAGTGAAAAATAATGGTTAGTGGATGAGTATTGTTTGAACTATCCCTATTATAACATAAATAATTGATATGTTTTTGAGATATTTATGAATTTTACACACAAAGTTTCTTTTACCATAATTTATTTTTACAATGGTAACAATTTTCTAACCTTGAAAATTTATTTTTTTGAAAAAAATTAATTTACCTTGATTAACTAATATGGAAAGTATGATCCTAAATATGAATATTTGTTATAATATAAAATTTATATAATTGATAAAAATTAGTTTTAAAATTATAAATGTATAACACATAAGTTTTTGGGAAAAATATTAATTACATTTGAAAATGTTAATCATCAGTTTCTAAATGAAATGTAATATTTTAAATGTAAAATTTTAAACATTAAATACTTATTTTATAATAAAAAATTATTTCATCATTTAACTTTTAAATTGAAATTTAAAATATAATGGGAAGATATTTTTTTAAGAAAATTACTTTAAATATTAACTCTTATTACACTAATTACTATAAATTACTAATTAAATTAGAGTTAAAATGTTTTTCAAAAAAATATTTTTTATCACCATTTAACAGTAATGTTTCTAGTTCCTTAAAAAAAATTGTAGCACCTAAAATAGTGATTTCATGGAAAAATATGACATTATGTTTAAAATGATCTATTAATATATGTAGAAATACTGGTTGAATTATATTAATACATTGATATTTTAAAAACTACCTTTATTTAATTTAAAAATAATTTTCATAGTACGATTACTTCTATTTTTACCCACTAATTCAACGACTGCAATTATAAGAGTAACATTTTAATATTTGTAATTTTCTCTTATGTAATTGTATCACAGTTTTATTTTTATTTCTTGTTTCATGTGGATAAAGATAACCAATATAATATTTAATTAAATAAGAATATATAGAGAAATATCAAAAACATTAAGTTCCACCCGACTTAAATAAACTGTGTCCGCATAGTTTTAATTATTACTCACAAATTATAAAGAGATAAGGGTATGAATCATGACATAATTTCTAAATCAATTTCATATTCTAGACTATAAAACTCATCGTCCCTTTATAATAAACATATATTTAGATTCAAAAAAATATTTTTCAAATATTCCACCTTTGATATATATAATTCAAACAAGTTTCTAGAGACATACCATTGTCAGCTTTATTTTCATGATCCTGTTTGAAAAAAATAATATAACCAAAATCAGAAGGGTAATTTCCAATAAAATCAGATTAAATTGTCATATGAATATGAAAACTCAAACCTAAGATTTATTCTCTTATGAATCCTTCATTTAAACGTATGATACTTTTGGTTCAATAGTTATATAATTGGATCAATTTATAATTCATTCAGTGTAACCCAGTTTGTCTATGGACATATTTCAATTTGGTTTTATAAAATAAATAATTATACATTATATCATCATTTAAATTTAAATATTTTATGATGGGTTATAAAGGTAATGTGAATTACCAATGTATATCCCCCAGAGAGTGAATCCAATTGCGAAGTTAGGCCCACTTGTTATGTATTGAGTAAAGATCGAGTTACTAATCAACCAATAGTTTTTAGGGTTATTACCCCAAGGTTAATTTGTCCCATATAACACATTCACTTATTTATATCTAGACATAGTTGTTATTTTTTAGAATCCAAACACTCTATACTTTTCCAAACCATTTGGATGTTTTTATATATTTTGCATTATCCCAACGGGTTTTTACAATTTTCTATAGTCTTAATACAAAAACATGTAAACTAATCCCAAAAAATTACTAAAACTAGATTTGATACAAATGAGAATCCCCACACCTGAACTCCCATTTAAAGTGCTAAAAACACATTATTTATAAACTTTCTTTGATTTCGTGTGATATAACCAAAGATAAAATTGTATATATATATATATCACATTAATATTTCAACTCAAAATAATATTACATAATCATGATAACCTTTAGGTTTAGTATCTTTGAAAAATTCAAAGAGGGTTTTATTAGTAAATTTAGAGTAAAAGATAAAACTATAAATTATGAAATGAAAAAAATACTTCAGTATTTTCAAATACCATTATTTAAACCCACATCATTTAAAATCCTAATAAATATTCATTTTGAAAATATTTAAAGCAAACTATAATTATGATAAGAAATAATATATATATTTGGATTTCAAAATAATAAAGGATATAATTGGTGGGAAAAAAAATTGACATGGAAGAGAATGAGGTTTTTTTTGGGGATGAAGATTATTATTAACAATTCTATACTTTTATGAGATTGAAATTAATCAAAGGATAAAATTGGAATTAAAAATTACATTTTCTTCGGAGAGAAATATAATTCATCATTTCATAAGATATCATGGTTAGATAAACAAAACACAAAAGAAATAAATTTTGGCTATTATTAAGAATGGATGAAATTTACAGAGTGGGGGAGGGGTAATTGATCATTTAAAACAATTTTAACCAAATATAAAATTTTTGTTAATTAATTGGAAAAATAAATATAAATGAACAAAGGGTTTTTTATATTAGTTTGGATTAAAAAAATCCAAATATAATCTTCACCTGTATGCTGAACTAAGAGAGATAACACCCACTAAAATGGACTCTCTTACATTTAAATAGAGATGAAAACCCTTTTGCAACTGCCTTTTTAACCACAAGAGTAACAACCCAATACCAAATTTTTTTTATAAACATTGTGGATTAAGACAATATCCACGACTTTTACACAAATGGAGGTACAACCGAGAAGCTAAATTTTGAAGTGGTGGTAAAAACAAAGGCTTCATTTTAACCATTCTAAGGAACAACCGAACCCTTAGCCATTTTTTAATTTAAAAGAACCTGATTGCTGACATTTTTTTGGAGTCATGACCCACTATCTATCTTTTTTAATGGGTAGTATAACCTTTAATGATTGAACTTGTTAAAGTAAATATAAATAATTAAAACCATATAAATATATAAACACTTTATGATCTGAGTGTTGAGGCCTCAATGATCTCTTGAACAAGAAAATATCAAACAATTGAGGTTCAGTTGAGAGTATTAGTTGATCTTTATAGAATTTATCACTTATACAGTTCAATAATATACCCAAAATTGTGTGTATTGAGCTATATATTTCTAAATAATTGCATATATTTCTTCTATGCACAACATATTCAAAGAATGAAGCCTATTTCATTTCGTCCTTCCTAAAGAAATATATGATTTCTCCATTGAATGTGCATGTGATAAAATACAAATGTGGTTCACTTTGATAGTTTGTAACATTTAAAACATGTGGTACAGTGTAATGTTCTATAAAAATCATTATAAATCTATAAATCCATAAAAATTAAAACTTATGGCCCTTGGTATCATTTCAATATAGCATGTGAGGGAAACAATTAGAATTCCAACCAAATTAAATTTTAATCTCAAATTTTCCCAATAAATATCATGAGACTTTTAATCCACCTTCCATGAATTTTGAACTAAATTTAATTATACTAATTTAAATTATTTATATAAAAAAAATTAATACTTGTTTAAGAGACCATTATATGGATAGAAACATTGAGAATAAATTCGAAGTAAAACAAAATGTACAAATACGAAAAACGAGCATCTTAGAAAAGATTTACAATTAGCTATGGTTGGGTTTTTATGATAGGATACACTCATGATAAGTCTCTATTAATAGTCAGTTGATTTTTTATCATATGGTAACTAAACTTACAAAGTAAGATCACTTGAAATTTAACATGCAGTCACTTATTTTCACAATGTGGTCACTTTAGTCCATCATGCGGTCAGTTGTGTCAAATGTGTGGCCACTTGAGTCCAATATGTTGTCATTTATAGTAAATGTAAAATTTTATTCAATGAAAAATCACTTTTTTTTTCAATTTTAGGTAGCATGAATCCAATCTATAGTAACTTATCTTTAAAATGTGGTTAGTTTCAGACTATGTCAAATTTTTACTCCTGTTTAATTCATAAGGTCACTTTACAAACACAGTTCACATATACGATGAATTTATTTTCTTCATGTGGTTAGTTGACTATTTATCCAAATTTGAACAGACTAAAAATATAAAAAATTTATAGTGTATGATAATTTTAAATTTTATTGTAGTTATAAATAATACTAATAAATAAATTGGATCAAGGATCTAATTCAATATTCTCCACTTTTTGATATTTTCAAAATAAATGTAAATTCTAAATTTTATCCCCCTTTTTAAAATTGATCAAAAATATGTAAAAAATGCATCCTCAAACGAACCCGTAGTTTATGTTTGAATATTCTATCCCAAATATAAATAGTCATTAATTAGAAATTAACTATATTTTTTTAAGTTTAAAGATTGAACATGGAAAGCTCCCAATAAACGACTAATAAGAAAGAAACTAGCCCTTATAATCTTTATTTCGAAAAAATAACAAACTCTCAATATTTAATATAATATAAAGATTAAGAAACATTATGGATCTATGAAATCATTTAAATATTTTTAAATAATGATTTAATGATTTTCAATGAATTAAATAGTGACTAACTACTTAATCACATACTTGTGGGCCAATAGAAAAAATATATGTAAAATTAATACTATCTAGATGGAATATATTTAATGATTGACCTAAAAATCAACATTAAACACCCAATAAATATATGTTGTATGATTAAATTCCCATTATTCTAAGTTAAACGTTGATTTTATAAAAATTAGCTAAATCCAATGGTTTTTTATAAATTTTTTCATATTGATTATCTATAGAAACAAATTATATCATAATATAAACATTTTAAACTTGATACCATAGAAAGTGGTACATGAAATAAATTTGTTTATAAATCCACTGAAGTTTTTTCTTAGATCTCCAAGAAACTAAACAGTTTCCAAGATAGTGGCATATACATGTGGTGTTTTTTCTATCTATTTTGAAACAACCAAAGTCAGAATATGAAAAACTAATTAGCTAAAATTAAGTATGTATAGGTTAAAATAATAAAATATTCAAAGATCTGTTATCATACTTAATTACTCTTTTAACTACCTTTAAATGATTTTATTTCCGATATTATTGTAATCTAGTTGAAATATATACTGAAAATATCAAATCTAGTCTATATTATATCAAAGAAATAAAGCCAACAATCATATCTCTAAACATATAATTATGAAAATATTTTCTTGGTTCATCAAACTCTATATTTCAGGAAATACTAATCAGAATATTTGATATTTTTTAATTTTCAAGGCTAAATCTCTTAACTAATTATTTAGCATATATTTATTGATTAGGAAAGATACCATATTTCGTTTGAACTATTTACAAACCCCAAAAGAACTTCAGTTCACCAATAAGGCTAATGTCAAATTCCAAATACATTAAACATAAAGAATCATTACAAAGTGTATTAATTGGTGAACTAAAGATAATATCATTGAAATATATTTATATTATCAAATTATCATTTGGATCTTTATCGATGAATAATGTTGTATCAAATCCCCCCTCTAAAAACCATTATTTAAAATAAATAAAGAAAACCAATGATACAAATATTGAAAAGACTTTTTTAGTATATAAAGGGATTTATAGAGTTTCAAAAAATTGTAAGATTTGGATTCATTCTCAAAACATGGAGACTGATTTAAATAAACATTTTAAAAAATATGGCCATTTAAAAATTCACTTTTACATCCATTTGAAAGAGTTTAATTGCACAATGATATATATATTACAATTAAATTATTATATATTCTAATTGATAAACCATAAAAAAGTCTTGAAAGTCAATTCCTTCTTCCTGATTGAAACCATAAGACAGAAACATGGTCTTGTCTCTCATTATTGGACCTTACTCATTAACCCTTTTTCTAATGATCCATTTGGTTCCCATAATATTTGATCCCTAGGGGATTTAAATTAGTTCTATAATTTATCCATATAAAATTTATTTATGTCTTAATTAATTTCTATAATAAAATATGAATTAGGTAATTCTTCATCAATATTTTGAGGCATAATATAAAAAATTAATTCTTGATAAGAGCACACATCGATTAAGGAATTTCTGGTTTAAAACAAAAAATTATATCACTAATGGACTTTTTTATATGGATAATATTTATGGAAATTTAAATATTTTTTAGGAGAAGTAATATCTCCATTAATTGATTCTTCCAAATCTGAATTTTTTAGGTTCACAAAATTGAAATTTCTAAACTCTTACTCAACTTGTTCTAAATATTATTTTCCTTCCATTAAATTATTTGAATCAAATTTAACATTGATACATTCTTGAAATTCAATATTTCTTTTTTATGAGATTTAATTTCTGTAATTGAAAAAGAATATTTTATAAAAACACCTTAATCTGATTTTGAATTAAATTTTATAGTGAATATTTGGTATTAATAATGTTAAATTTTCATCCATACTATACAAAATACCCAATTATGGGATTTTAACCTTTCTATATTTCATAATTTGTGTTCTTAAAAAATTTCCTAAACTAAATTTGATTAGAAACATAACAACTTGAGTTAGTAGATTATTCCAAAAAATAATTCAGTAATGATCCCTCATTTATAATTTTCCCATAAATTTCTTATAATGTCCCATTTTCATTTCAACCACACCATTTTGTTGAGGATTCATAGTGGTTGAAACATGATGACTATACTCATTATCTTCAAAAAATTTATCTAATTCAATATTTTAAAACTCTCATCCAATTTAAAATTTTATTGATAAAACTAGATGACATTTTTTCATTTTGGACCAAATTTTAATAAGATATTAATGTAGAAAAGGTTTGTGATTTTTGTGAATGAAAATTATACCATTTAAATCTACTATAGTGATCAAAAATAAGAAAAAATTATCTTTTCCCTCCAAGACTAAAATTTTTCATTGGAAAAAATATATCAAAATATAATAGGTGATGTAGTACGAAGTTTTGAACCTCTTGTATATAATGAATCACCCTCTATATTTCTTACCCATTAAGAATGAATCACAGACATAACGATTGTCCACATTCAAATCAGGCATATCAATCACCTTTTGAATTTTTTGAATCTTATACAATAATAAAAAATTTGTGTTGACCAAAATTATATGCCACAAAAAATTTTCATATTTCACTAAATTTAAAAATTTGATAATCTGTTTAGTTAAAACATAAAATTTAATTGAATAAATACCGAATTTAATTTTTTAGATAAAAAAGACATTTTATTCTTTGAAAATCATACATCTATCATTTTCAAATTTCACATTCATGTTATCATAAAAAATATATTATATAATTATTAAATTATTCTTTAATCCTTTAAAAAATAAATCATTTGAAATAAAAAATAAATTTGAAATTTCAACTTCTCCAAAACCTATTACATTCCCCTTTAAATTATCATTGAAAGTAATATACCACCATCACACCTATTAAAGTATATAAATTTAGAAATATCACCTTATATATGTCATGGAAATATAATATAAAGGAACCACAGATAATTTTTAATTATTCCATGACATTCATCCTAAAATATAAATTTAAGAAATCTTTAGTACCTATAAAAATTTGGGTCTAATTAGGTTAGAAAAATGTACCATCCCGACCCAGTTCAATATTTGAACAATATCCAAACTGGTGGATGCATGGCCTCAAGAATTCTTCCCCATACGGTAGAGGAATCATACTAGTAGTGAAGGTATAATGGTTGTGCAATGGAGAGACTATACACATTGGATCAAAAATAAACATAGTTAAGGGAATAACAAATATGGGTATCAGAATATAATAACAACTAAAAATACAGGTCAAATTAAAAAATAATAATGCATAAACATGATAAAATGTATAAATAGACATACAACATGTAATATATAATATGCATAATGAAAAAAAGGCCCCATTGATATCTCTATGAGTGTCCTGAGCACCAACTCAATCCAATGCTCCTACATCCCACGTACACAAGAAACACTGCATAATAAAATCCATGAACCTAACCTATAATCATTAGGTATATTCAGTCACCAAGTGGTGTCTTATGTATTGTGTGAGATAAACTCATTAGGACACCACTAATAGTTTCGGAAGTATAATTTATTCCATGAATATAAAATGAATAAGTGTGTTGGTATATAAAAATTAAGTATTGGATTAACAAAAAATAAACAGAAATTCATGTTGTCTTGGATTTATGATGGGAAAACTTTATAACAATACCTACTTGGGCATATGTTGGTATATCTATGAACATGTTCAGCCATATATATATATATATATATATATATATATATTTGTGTGTGTGTGTGGTAGTGAGGATTAGAGTCTCATAAAAAAGTAATCCTTATATAATATTAATACTATATTGTGGGTTTTATAAGATAATAATGGTCATTGTGGACATATGGATCATAGAATAAAAAGGAGAGTAAAAATAAGCATTGAAGTATATAAAGAAATTGAATGAATCCAAGTATGTTCTTTAACTTGGAATAAATATCTTTTAATTAATTAATTTAATGTAATCCAGAGTCCATATAAGTCATTCCGTGTAGGGAACCTAGATATTTTTCAAGAGTAACTATGAGTCTATATCCTTATTGTCTTGTCCAAGGCATTCCACATGGAAACCCAAGAATATCATAGGAATAGTACAAATACATCACCCACTAAGCCCATCCTTGGCGTTCCACAGAAAAACCAAAGTATTACTCATGGCATGATAATAATAAATTTCCCCCTAAGTCTATCATTAGCATTCCATTTAAGAAACCCAATAATCACTCATGAAATAATAATAATAATGAATTTCCCTTTGATTCCTTCCTTAGTGTTCCACATAAGAAACCCAAGTATCACTACATACATATCTTAATTTATTTAACCATTAGTCCCATCCATGGAAATTTGTATTTGGATTCTAGGTATTGATCAGGTCATATTATCATAAGAAAGCTAATTTCATTTAATAATATAAACCTAGCCCATTGGATTCATCCATTCCAATTTTAGAAGTGAAGATTCATTTCATTTATTCTTTTTCAATTTCATTTGTAAATGATAATCCAATCATAAAGTAAAAAGTAATAAGGGTGTCGATTGAACTGTCCATAAACTCTTGGAACCATATATGTAAAATGGCATTCCATTGGATATGAGTATTAGTCATGCCTAAATTGATACAAGTGAAGATGATCCTTCCATTTTTCATTTCAAATATAAGGGAAATGAGGGCTATGTAAGTATACATTCCATCATCAATTTAAATATAAAATTAGACCATTACATTTTTAATATACAAAAAGGCCATGGGAAACACCTATGGTTCAATACCATGCGTCACGATACAATTCATTTAACATGTTCCAATTAAATTTTATTAATAATATTGTCCAATTCAACACATTAGCCATTAATTAAATAATAAAAGACTAAGAGACTTATCTAATGAATTTTATTTCATTATAGAATTTATAAATGTTCTAATAAAATTAAAGAAAACACTAAAGGGTTGGCTTAATCATGATTCATGGAAAATACAAAAGGCATGTAATCAAACTCACCTTATAAACTGGTTCAGGTTGAGGTAATTGAACTTCAACCATCTTTGATGGTTTCATAATCTATTTAAATGAGGTCTAGGCATTCAATTTTAAATAATTTCATGTTTTAGTATAAATCCACGAGAATCACAATGTGTGACACAACATTAATAATCTATAAATGGTAAACCATTAAGGGAAAAGAAAACATACCAACATATTCATGTTTATAGAGAATCACCCATTAATTATCTAACATTAATTTAATTCGGGATTCAAGAAATCACAAGAATAGATAAAAATCCTTAAAATAGGGTTAATTATCTGACCTGATGATAACATTCAAAATCATAAGAGAAATTGAAAATGGAAGCAATTGGAGTCTTATACTTACAAATAAATTTCTAAGAGAACAAAAAACACTTTAATTAGAGTTCAAATATGAGGAAATTTCCATGGTGGAGGAGAATAAGGGGAGGCTCATCTAGGGGATCTATTGGGAATACTAGAGTAATAAAATGGTGGAAAAACCATTTAAGTTCGTAGGGGAAATTTGATAAGTTTTTTCCTTTTAATGAGGTGCAAGTTTAGTCCGCACAGTTCAATAATATGTCTTGTAGAATTTTCCAAAGACACCCAACCTCACATGACTAGTCATGGTGGTATAAAAACCCAGCATAGCCTATGTAGAGCTAATTTCCATGTGGCTCACCCCCTCACACAACTAAGAACCTAAATAGACAAACCGTGCATCTCTATAAATTTATTGTAGACCTCAAGCTTGGCCATATGGCCTCGGGTACATGGTTTTTAAATCTATTTTACCCCTCTTATAGGGCCACACTATTTATCATAGAGGGAAAAATAGTTTCTAAAAAATAGTGTTCCATTATCTTCTTTTCATGGGAATGGTTTTTCAGAGCCTCACACCCCTGAACAAAATCCAAACTCTAGATACACCTCATGGGCCTTAAATAATGTCCAAAATTAACAAATTTAAGTGTTCAAAGTAACATAATTATGTTAAAATTATTATTTTAAGAATTTATCAGTCCACATATTGGAAGAATTCATATTTCATTAGAAAAACCAACCAGATCCAAAACATTGGATCTTATAATCTATACTCCTTGGAATTTATCATCCATAAGAATCCATGGAGAAATAAAGAAACAAAACCAGAATTATTTATTTATGGGATTTCCTACTCAAATGGATGTGTTTCATTTCTGAACACCCAATGCGCTCTTAAGAGATGCATTAGAAAAATGGTACTTAAGACATAAAAAATCAAGTTAAGGATCATAAAAAAGTCGAATCATTAAGACATATCTTACTCGAGCTCATATAAATAAAGTTAGGATAATTCCATCGCCTCTACCATTAGCTGTCCTATGTTGCTCCCCACCTTAGGTATTAACATTTGAGTGGAACATTTTAAGTCACAACACTTGAACCGTCTGAATTTACCATTGAAGCATGTACATAGCATCCTAATGATGCTCAAAGAGTGATTCTCAAAGACAATACTCCCAATTATAGGTGAGGAAACTACTCCCAATCCTCATTCTGATCTCAACAGATAACTCGATTTGACATAGTAGAAACTGGTTGCTCTATATTTCTTGAAATGCCAAGATGAACCTCATAAGTTAGTCATGAAAGTGAAGAAACAGTTACACAATTACCACATACCTCTTTTCAAGAGAACTCTAGTCAAAATCCGTCTAAACATCTATTCTTAAAGTACTCATCTTGGATAGTTAGAATATCACAATCAAAACATAACACTTTCTCCCAAGGCACCTCATGTTAACTTAGAGTATGTACATCAAATATTATAAATGATTATTTATGACATATAATGATTAAAACACCCCTTATTTCGTTTAATTTAATTACATATTAGTTCCAAAAGACCGTCCAATGACTAGTCATGCACCTCCATTACCCTTTTCTCATAGGGTTCACCTCTAAAAACCCATGGTGGGCTTCCATACCATATGTATTCCTTGAAAAAACTACCTGAGTGAAACTCCATGGGAGTTACTTTCATTAAAACTAATGGAAACATATTTTTCTTACCTTATCTTGGTATATAACCAATGCTCTCTCTACATACTCAGGACAAGGTCAATAGAGTGTTCATGCTCATCAGTAAACCACAAGTACAACAACATGTCACTGGTAGGTGTGTATTACTCCTTTAGAGATACAATAAAATTAAAATAAGCTATATTTTCCCATTTACCATTGTAAACACATCTCCTAACCATAAATTTCCATGTTCAAACATGGTTCAACAACCTTATAAAACCCAAAAGTAATTCCATGATAGACCTCAATCATGGGAACCATCCCTAACTTACTCAATGCTCCGAGTTACCATTTCTATATGTGTTAACTGAAACCATAAACACTCATATTATAGATGGGAATCATGGACTAGTTATCCATATGTTAACCCATGAAAATAGCATGTAATATTTATATCATTCTTAGAATATAGTGTGTACTATCCCATACCTCACGGTTCAAGATGAAACTCATACTTCTGCGATTTCTTCGCCATTAATTCCAAGATGACCATGCTACATGAAATGTAAGTCTTATAAAATTAGAATGTACATTGTAAAATAATCTTTAAAATTGAAATATTCATGTTCAACTAACTATCAAAAGACAACTCGCCTCATAGTTTTTTTGGATTTAAAGCGTTAACCGGTCTTATCCGCTTATAGAAGCTATTCTGACCATTTCCAAATGTTCCTTTTCAATCAATTTACTTATACTTGGAAGAAAATACTTCTCATGATTGACATTATTCTTCACACCATATTATTTTTCTAGTCATAATGTTACAGATAAGTGATCCACATTAATAGGTACACGCTTCATCTGCCCTGAATAAGGTTCATAGATGTGGTCAAAATGATTTTAGTAAGAGTTTGTATGAAGAGAAGGATAAACCAACCTCTTATAAGTGTTCCAGGATGATTAAGATTTATAAATAATCATGACACTCCTTCCAAGTCAAGTCCATGCATTTCATTAGCATTATGCATAAAATAAAAAACAAAAAAATATCTTTAGTGTTATCATAGTTGATCCCTTATATAATGCCTTCCCAAATCACTGGGAAATATAATATTTTATTAGTATCCCAATGAGACAATTATCACAAATATCTTAAAATTCCTAGGTCACTCTACTCTATAGATGATTTATGAACACATTTTTTAAGAACCCATGAATCTTATTTCAACAAATTTTTAGACCATAAGATTAAAACCACTATAAAACCTTTTCACTCAAACTGCATAAAATGTAACTTAATAATCCTCCAATAGATAGTAATATGTGCCGAAAAAGAATACTATAAATATTTTGAAATAGTGAAATAAGTGTTACCATATATTTTTAATATATAGGACAATGACACTACTCTTTCCTAAGTTATATTACCTCAAATGAATGTTACAAGTTAATTATAAGGCCCCGACATTAAACCTTACATAATATTGAATTAAATGAATAATTCACATTGAGGATATTTTCAGGTTTAGAGTTTTAGAGAATTAGGACATAACTGCTACATCTCAAAATATTACAAAGTAGACACTTCTAAAAAGTATCCATAAAATAAAAACTCTTAAAAAGAAACATTTCTAGTTCCACGTTTTAGATAGCATGAAGTTTCCTTGTTCCCATCCTTGACCCTATTCCACATTAAGTCATGTGAAAAAAATTTCAAAAAAATAACTTGGGGTGAGCATAAAAAGCTCAGTAAGGGATACACAAAGAATGAAAACTGTTAGTTTTTCAAACATCAAGTAAACCATGTATACTTTATCAAGGTAATACCTTCACCTTTATGAAGTAGTAAAAACTCTTTACGGAATAAAATATCATCACTTACCCTTTTGTAACCAAAATATTACCATAAAACCCATATAATGAAAACATAACATATAAAGGTAACTTGGGACATAAACATACTTAAATGGAATAACCATACAGTCGACTTCCATACATACTTAATGGAATATCCATACAGCCGACATCCATACATACTTAATGGAATAGCCATACAGCCGACTTCCATACCCAATGCATTAGAGGTTATAACGTAACCACCCGTCCTGGTATTCACAGCACCACATGTCAAATGGTTTATCATGTAACCACCCGTAAAATGTCCAAGTACCATTATTAGACATAAAATATTGAAAATATAAACATTTTAATGACAAAATTTCATTTGAAATCACAATAATTAATTCCAAGATATTGAATTAATCAATCCAGTTTCAAAAACAATTTAACAGAGATTTCTGAATCAAGGTGTCCCATAACACTTTGAAGATTTTAATGGAATTTAAATTTTAAAACATTAATTTCCATATAAATAAATATGGAAAACCATTTTAAAAACATGGAAATTAATGATAAATATTTAGAATAATAAATCATTAAAACATTTAAAACGATATTTTTTTGTTAAATAGTTTTTAACAAATTGAGAGACTCTTGAATACAAATAATTATGGAATAACATTTAATCTGAACTTTATAATATCATGAGAATAAAGGGATTCATGATATAATATGTCAAAGGACATTATACACACCATATAAGAGTGAATTGGTTCATAACAACAATGAAGTCTCAATGGAAATGTTAATTGAGATGGAATCCATTATAAAGATGGTATCCTTAAATTAAGGATAAATCTATCACATAATTATGTGTGAGAAATAAAAATACACCCAATACAAGTGGATATTAAGTGTGAAACAATCAGAGGTCATTAACACATATTCCTAGGATGACATGTTCAAGAAGTACAAGTTGAACCCAAAGAAATCGAAATTGGGTTAAGATGTTCCCTTGTAAAAATTCAATAGCCTTACGACGTCGCTTCAAAATTCCGGAAATTAGTCGATGAGATAGTGAATGGTATCTCATCACTTGGACATAAACATTACCTAAGTAAGGATATAGAAGAACATATCCCAATATATTAAGATGTAAATTAAAAGGCATAACAAAAGAAGTCTTTTAAAAGGAGGAGGGTGAAAGGTCCCCTTACTGAGTTGCGTAACTTTTGAAACGTACACCCCATGGAAGATGGGTCATACAACATTGTTGTAAATACTCATAAACGAAATTATATTACAAAAAGAATAGAATAATGGGTAGTACATATACCACTCAAAGGAAATGGTGGAAAATATAGCATAAATCTCACGGGAATAAAAGTGAGATGAAAAATCTCTTATGAAAACTCGGCAGCCTAACGACGCCAGTTAAAACTTCCAAAAATGGGTTGATGAGATAAAATAGGGTCCCTCATCATATTAACATAAAATTTACAGCAATAGTAATATAAAATAACATCCCAATCATAAGAAATATGATCTTAAAAAGAATGACATAAAAGAGGGTACTTAAAAAGAAAGAGAGTGGTAGGTTCCCTTACCTCGTGTCTGACTTGACTCGACCATTCTTTAACGTCCTGAATAATAACATTGAGTTAATTTATACTTGATTAATAACCTTTTTAAAGTTCATTATTCTTTTTATATCACTTATTTACATTTTATAAACATTATGTAATCATTTAAGCTAATAACGGTCATTTTATTGTTATTTGGTACTCGAGTCAAAAGTGAACTTCTTATATTTACAAGTTGTTCATGTAGTCAAATATCCATTATCTCAATAATGATTTTAATGATTTGGATATCATATATATCATATATATCCAGAATATACATGTATTTATAATATTACATAATCATTTAGAGGTAAGAAATGAAATGCACCGTTCATGGAGATGGTAAGCCATACTTACGCATGAACGCTACTTTCATTTATATGTCATATTAATGGAATTAAAACTAAATGAGAGATATGTATATTTTTAATTCCAGAATTATATTCATCCTTTAGATGTATCATAAATCATATATATCCATTATATGTACTTATAATATTACATTACATTTGAGGATAAGAAATGAAATGCACCGTTCATTGAGACGATAAGCCGTACGTACGCATGAACACTACTTTCATTTCTATCTCATACTTTAATGGAAAGAAAATAATAATGATATAAAGGTATATTATAATTCCAGTATTGTATCATATATAATAACTTTAAATCCATCCTTTATACGTCCCACATATGGCATTAACGAATCGAATCACTTTGAGGGGGCGGTAGTCCTCACTTCCTAAAATGAAATTATCGTGTTTACCCACAATGGAAACCAAAACGGTATGCCATAAATGAAAAATACGGTAGCTTAAGTAAAACATAAACATATTATATATCATATATAAATATAGTGACATCTTAATGGCCACCTTTGAAGGTGTTATATGAGTGTTGAATAATCATCGTTTCGTGAGGCAGAAATTCGCCATCCACAGAAACAGTATGTTATTTAACCATTAGATGAATGTGCGTGTATTTGTAGCTCTAATCCTTATTATAAAAAAAATCCTAGTATATGTAATATACTGGAGTTGTTACAAAAGAAATTAATAAAAAGAGTTTAGGGTGTTGGAGAAGCAAAATAAAACAAAAGAACACAAGTGAAGACATTACCTTAAAAATCGGGTAACTCTCTTTGATTTGAGCTCAAAGGCTTCCTCGAGAAGACTTCTGCCCAAAGTGAGCCTTCTAGGAGTAAGAGAGGTATGTGGAGAGACAAAATGGGTTGAGTTTGGCCGAGACAAAGGCTTGAGAGGTGTGGGTAAGGTGGTAGAGGTGGGGGCCTTTTATAAGAGGAGAGGAGGGGCACTCTTGGAAAGTAAGGAAATGTTAATTTATTTTAGAATGAGTTTCAGATTTTAATGGTCCCACATTGATGTGTTTCTAGGATAAGGTGATAAGGGTTCGAAATCCACCCATAAAATAGGTTTTGGACATGTTTAGGTCTTAGATTTTACATTATATTTCCATTTTATTTAAATACTTAAATAATGAGGTAATCGCTGCATCATCATGATGTCATAAATAATTAAATTTAGTTAATGTATAAAAATTATAAAAAAATACTATGATGTAGGAAATATTTTTATATTTCCAAATAATACTTATAGTTAAAAATATTACTTGTATAACCCCATTTAAAAATTGTTTTAGTAAAACAACTCATGTTTGTGACATTTTTATTTTAACTTTAAATAAAAAGTTATTTATGTCATTTTCCTACCTAATTGGCTCCATGGGGTCCCCAAGATGACCCATGGATTGTATTGGTCGGCCACGACACATCCAATAATGGTAGGACATGTGTCAAGTTCATTTCATATTATTAAAACATTATTTTTATCTTAAATTTCACTAATTACCTTTAATCGCGATTAAAAACTAAAAAGTTACTATTTACCAAAAAATTATTTTATTCCCATTGAACCAAATTTTACTTCTTAATGAAAACCATGTATGTCGGATTTTTGAAATTCAAAACACAAAGGTGGTAAAATTTCATTTAAACGAAAAGTCATTTTTTTAAGTACCACTTAGTGGTTTCACTATTCATCAAAAATTAAGGTTTTTCAGAAAAGTACCAAAACTTCACCCTAATATATATTTGATATTCCAAATTCAAAAATTATGTCTATTTTAAAAAATTCAAAACATATAAGTTTCATTAATTAATTTAATAATTAATTCCCGTTGTCAGAGCAAATAGTGCGTTTTTATGAATCAATAAGTATCAAAAGATTGATACTAGTTTAAGTCTAATTTCAAAGCGAAATTAATTCCAAAGACCACCATTGGATTAAATGGTAAAAATATATTCTAATTTAACTTTAAAACCACTTCAAAATATAATTTAATCATATTAATAAATTAGATTAAAAATAGGTTTTGAATTAAAATACAACATTTTTCACTATTCATTAAAAAATGAACTTTATCGGAAAAATACCAAAAATTTACACAAAGTAAATTTTGATGTCCTGATTCTAAAGAAGAATTTTATTTGGTCCAATAGAATGAATAAGAGTGACCAAAACTATATTTAATGATGGTTCTCCATCAACAGGCGATAATTGGACCTTTAGTGAAAATTAGAGTATATATGCCTAAAATTGAATTCATTTCGTATTTTAAGCCTTTAGCGTTTATTGGATAAATGTGAAAACATTTAACAAACATATATAATCATATTTTAGTTATTTATATTCATTCCCGCCAATACAATGGCTACGTGTTAACTAAAATTTAAAATAATATTATTTTATTACTAGTGTGCAACGTAAGATTTCAAAGAAACACTTTGTTGCGTATTGGGTAAGCCATCGAGCATAGCGTTCCCTTTAAATTAATATTGAAATTTTATTCACAAATAGGGATAAATAAAAAAATGTCATATTCTTTATTTACCTGGGGTGTTACATCCTTCCCCCCTTTTGGGAATTGCGTCCTCACAATTTTAAAACTGGGCTTGGAAACATCATTGAAAATCCCACATCGGACCAAGAGTCAATAAAACAATAACATTAAAGTAAAGAAAGTGAAGTACATAGGTCACCCGAGTTAACCCATACTAGGATTCCATGTAGGAAAACATGGACATGGAGGAGAAAACATAAGGTCATGTTCTGATGGAGAGTGATAGAAAACATGTTTAGGAGAAAGTTAACCACAAAAAATCACAAACTTGTGATGTGTTAAACGGTATTCGATTCCCCAATAGGAAAAGTTAATAGGAAACATTTTTTAAGTTACTTTTCATTGAGGAATTTATTTTTGTTCTTAAGGAAACATATTTACTTGTCATGTTGACTTTAAACTTTTACTATATTTCTTACACAAACTGATACTTTCCCCAAAATAAGAGTATCTAGGAAGACTTGTTCAAATTAAGAGTACTATAATCAACTTCTAGAAAATCACCTAATCCAAAAAAAAACTATATACTTCCAATGTCTTTAGACAAAAACCAAAAAAAAATTGTTAGAACAAGATCAGATAATCCACAAAAGGATAACACTTTATAAAAGGAAAATCTATTCATAATCTCCAAAATTTGTCCAACAAAACATAAAGTTCAACGAAGACCAAAAGTAAACCAAGATAAGATTTAAACCCAAATATTTGAAGGATTTAATCACATAGTCTTCTAAGTTAAAAAAATTAACATTTATCTCTAAAAAACATCAGTTGCTCTTAAAGTCTCGTATTGAAAAGTAATTAACCTAATCACATATCCTCCATGATAGGCTAATAATTTCCATAGATATCCCAAAAAAACATACTCTTGATTCCTAAAATCATCTAACTAAAAAGAATTATTCAAACTAACCAGGGACTTCACGTAGTCCAGTGGTAGGTGATAAATACCATTTGCACATTGGTTGTCGGTTCGATTCCTACAGCTTTGTCCGACGCGACGGGTTGTCACATGGTCTATGTGCTTTCCTCTTTCCAAAAATATCTAATTCTTAAAAGATTCCCCAAAACGAGATAAAATCTTCAAAAATAATAATAACATATTTTATCATCAATATTATCGCATGCCTTTCATTTTCCATCATATCATAGGGTAACCCATAATTACCTAAAAAGTAAGGATCATATAAACCCTAAGGGTTACCTTTATAATTATTACCTGAACTTCCACATAGATTGGTCATCTCGTTAATTATGCATTATAGAACATACCTAGGTTCAAGTGGTTGATCATGACTTCTTGATAGTCAGTTTAGAATAACCACAAGTTTCCTCATTGAATCCCCCATTTCATCCAGTCTCTTAATCAGAGAACCACCATAGTTTCCTTCAAACCTATTGTCACTTTGGTGCCTACTAGATCAATCAATTCACTAAAAATAGAAATGTCAGTGTGAGTATATCAACAAAACCATATGTACTAATGAGGAAGATCAACACTAAGGTATACTAACTCATTCACTTTATCCAAAACTAGGACTCCTTCTGAAATCCTATCCATTATGGTATTGTCACTTATGCTTAGAGAATACCCTAACCTCTAAAGTTATCTAAACCGACCTTTGATACCAACTATAAGGCCCCAGACTTAAACCTTACTTAATATTGAATTAAATGAATAATTCACATTGAGGATCTTTTCAGGTTTAGAGTTTTAGAGAATTAGTACATAACTGTTACATCTCAAAATATTACAAAGTAGACATTTCTAAAAAATATCCATAAAGTAAAAACTCTTAAAAAGAAACATGTCTAGTCCAACGTTTTTGATAGCATGACGTTTCCTTGTTCCCATCCTTGACCCTATTCCACATTAAGTCCTATGAAAAACATTTCAAAAAATGAACTTGGGGTGAGCATAAAAAGCTCAATAAGGGAAACACAAATAATGAAAACTATTAGTTTTTCAAACATCAAGTAAAACATGCATACTTTATCAATGCAATACCTTCACCTTTATGAAGTAGTAAAAAGTCTTTACTGAATAAAATATCATTACTTACACTTTTGTAACCAAAATATTACCATAAAACTCATATAAAGAAAACATAACATATAAAGGTAACTTGGGACATAAACATACTTAAATTGAATAACCATATGGTCGACATCCACACATACTTAATGGAACATCCATATGGCCGACTTCCATACATACTTAATGGAATAGTCATACGGACGACTTCCATACCCAATGCATTGGAGGTTATAACGTAACCCCCCGTCCTGGTATTCACGACACCAACCGTCATATGGTTTATCACGTAACCACCCGTAAAATGTCCAAGTACCATCATTACACATAAAATATTGAAAATATAAACATTTCAATAACAAAATTTCATTTGAAATCACAATAAGTAATTCCAGGATATTTAATTAATCAATACAGTTTCAAAAACAATTTAAAAGAGATTTCTAAATCAAAGTGCCCCATACCACTTTGAAGTTTTTAATGGAATTACAATTTTAAAACATTAATTTCCATATAAATAAATACTGAAAACCATTTTGAAAACATAGACATTAAAGATAAATATTTAGAATAATAAATCTTTAAAACATTTAAAATGATATTTTTTTGTTAAATAGTTTTTAACAAAATGAGAGACTCTTGAATGCAAATAATTATGGAATAACATTTAATCTGAACTTTATAATATCATGAGAATAAAGTTATTCATGATATAATATGTTAAAGGATAGTATACACACCATATAAGAGTGAATTGGGGAATAAGAACAATGAAGTCTCAATGGAAATGTAAATTGAGATGGAATCCATTATAAAGACGGTATCCTTAAATTAAGGATAATTCTATCACATAATTATGTGTGAGAAATAAAAATACACCTAGTACAAGTGGATATTAAGTGTGAAACAACCATTGGTCATTCACAAATTTTCCTAGGATGACATGTTCAAGAAGTACAAGTTGAACCAAAAGAAATCGAAATTGGGTTAAGATGTTCCCTTGTAAAAATTCGACAGCATTACGGCGTCACTTCAAAATTCAGGAAATTAGTCGATGAGAGAGTGAATGGTATATCATCAAATGGAAATAAACATTACCTCAGTATGGATATAGAAGAACATATCCCAACATAATAAGATGTAAATTAAAAGACATAACAAAAGAAGTCTTTTAAAAAGAGGAGGGTGAAAGGTCCCCTTACTGAGTTGGGTAACTTTTGAAACGTACACCCCATGGAAGATGGGTCATACAACATTGATGTAAATAAACATAAATGAAAGTATATTACACAAAGAATAGAATAATGGGAAGTACATATACCACTCAAAGGAAATGGTGGAAAATGTAGCATAAATCTCACAGGAATAAAAGTGAGATGAAAAATCTCTTACGAAAACTCGGCAGCCTAACGGCGCCACTTAAAACTTCCAAAAATGGGTTGATGAGATCAAATAGGGTCTCTCATCATATTAACATAAAATATACAGCAAGAGTAATAGAAAATTGCATCCCAATAATAAGAAAGATGAGCTTAAAAATAATGACATAAAAGAGGGTACTTAAAAAGAAAGAGAGTGGTAGGTTCCCTTACCTCGTGTCCGACATGACTCGATCGTTCTTTAACGTCCTGAACAATAAACTTGAGTTAATTTATACTTTCTTAAGAACATTTATCAAGTTCATTATTCCTTTTATATCACTTATTTACATGTTATAAACATTATGTAATCATTTAAGTTAATAACGGTCTTTTTGTCGTTATTTGGTACTTGAGTCAAAAGTGAACTTCTTATATTTACATTTGTTCACGTAGTCAAATATCCATTATCTCAATAATGATGTTCATTATTTGGATATCATATATATCATATATATCCAGCATATACATGTATTTATAATACTACATAATCATTTAGAGGTAAGAAAAGAAATGCACCGTTCATGGAGACGGTAAGTCGGACGTACGAATGAACGCTAATTTCATTTCTATGTCATATTAATGGAATTAAAACTAAATGAGAGATATGTATATTTTTAATTCCAGAATTATATTAATCCTTTATATGTATCATACATCATATATATCCATTATATGTACTTATAATAGTACATTACATTTGAGGATAAGAAATGAAATGCACCGTTCATGGAGACGGTAAGCCGTACGTACGAATGAACGATACTTTCATTTCTATATCATACTTTAATGGAAAGAAAATAATAATGATATAAATAAAGTGACATCTTAATGGCCACTTTTGAAGGTGTTATATGAGTGTTGAACAATCATCGTTTCGTGAGGCAGAAATTCGCCATCCACAGAAACAGTATGTTCTTTAACCATTAGATGAAGGTGTGTGTATGTGTAGCTCGAATCCTTATTATAAAAACATCCTAGTATATGTAAGATACTGTATTTGTTACAAAAGAAATAAATAAAAAGAGTTTATGGGGTTGGAGAAGCAACATAAAACAAAAGAACACAAGTGAAGACATTACCTTAAAAATCGGGTAACTCTCTTCGATTTGAGCTCAAAGGCTTCCTTGGGGAGACTTCTGCCCAAAGTGAGGATTCTAGGAGTAATATAAGGATGTCGAGAGACAAAATTGGCAGGAGTTGGCCGAGCCAAAGTCTTGAGAGGTGTGGGTAAGGTGGTAGAGGTGGGGGCCTTTTATAAGAGGAGAGGAGGAGCACTCTTGGAAAGTAAGGAAATGATACTTTATTTTAGAATGAGTTTCAGATTTTAATGGTCCCACATTGATGTGTTTCGAAGATAAGGTGATAAGGGTTCTAAATCCACCCATCCAATAAGTTTTGGACATGTGTAGGTCTTATATTTTACATTATCTTTTTATTTTATTTAAATCGTTAAATAATGAGGTAATCGCTCCATCATCATGATGTCATAAATAATTAAATTTTTTAATGACTAAAAATTATAAAAAAATACTATGATGTAGGAAATCTTTTTTTCTTTCCAATGAATTATTATAGTCAAAACGCTGACTTGTATAACCCCATGTAAAAATTGTTTTAGTAAAACAACTCATGTTTGTGACATTTTTATTTTCACTTTAAATAAAAAGTTATTTATGTCATTTTCCTACCAAAGTGGCTCCATGGGGTCACCAAGTTGACCCATGGATTTTCTTGGTCGTCCATGACACATACAATAAGGGTAGGACATGTGTCAAGTTCATTTCATAATATTAAAACATTATTTTTTTCTTAAATTTCACTAATTACCTCTAATCGCGATTAAAAACTTAAAAGTTACTATTCACCAAAAAATTATTTTAATCCCATTGAACCAAATTTTACCTCTTAATGAAAACCATGTATGTTGGATTTTTTAAATTCAAAACACAAAGGTGGTAAAATTTCATTTAAACGAGAAGACATTTTTTTAAGTACCACTTAGTGGTTTCACTATTCATCAAAAATTTAGGTTTTTCAGAAAAGTACCAAAACTTCACCCTAAGCTATATTTGATATTCCGAATTCAAAAATGATGTCTATTTTACAAAATTTAAAACATATGAGTTGAATTAATTAATTTAATAATCAATTCCCACTGTTAGAGAAAATAGCGTGTTTTTATGAAACAATAAGTATCAAAAGATTGATACTAGTTTAAGTCCAACATCAAAGTGAAATTAATTCCAATGACCACTATTGGATTAAATGGTAAAAATATATTCTAATTTCACTTTAAAACCACTTAAAAAGATAATCTAATCATATTAATAAATTATATTAAAAAGAGGTTTTGAATTAAAATACAACATTTTTCACTATTCATTAAAAAATGAACTTTATCGGAAAAATAGCAAATATTTACACAAAGTAAATTTTGATGTCCCGATTCAAAAGAATAATTTTATTTGGTCCAATAGAATGCATAAGAGTGACCGAAACTATATTTAATGATGGTTCTCCATCAAAAGGCGAGAAGTGGACCTTTAGTGAAAATTATAGTATATATGCCTAAAATTGAATTCTTTTCGAATTTTAAGCCTTTATTCTTTATTGGATAAATGTAAAAACATTTTACAAACATATATAATCATATTTTAGTTATTTATATTCATTCCCGCCAATAAAATGGCTACGTGTTAACTAACATTTAAAATAATATTATTTTATTACTAGTGTGCATCGTAAGATTTCAAAGAAACTCTTTGTTGCGTATTGGGTAAGCCATTGAGCATAGAGTTCCCTTTAAATTAATATTGAAATTTTATTCACAAATAGGGATAAATATAAAAATGTTATATTCTTTATTTACCTAGGGTGTTACATTAATGACCTTCTGAGTCAACTTTATGAAACAAGGAAAGATCATACAGGCATGAAGGTAGTTGACCAAGCCCAAGGAATTTCTATCCCACTGAACTAGATCATTACATGATGCCCACGCCTTTAGCAAGTATTTATATACAAAACAACCAACCGTCTAATCGGGGTGTTTTTTAATCAATATGATTCATATTTGGAACCAACAACTCCCAAATGACACTTCTCAGTAGAATACCCACCACAAGATTCTACCCAATTTTTTAAATTTAATGTTGGTAACCCTATTTGGATGGATCCCCTTATTTTAACATTAGGAATCCATTATAAATAAAGATCACACCTTACAAATACTATGTGGGACTTACCACATAACCTATCTATATAATGAAACCCAAGAAGAAGTCAATTGGGATTTACTGGCAACTTCCATGTTCCCATCCCAAAGAATTTATCAAAGAAAAAGTAAAGCTAACCCTCACAAAGGGGTTTATGCTAAAACACATCGAATGGGTTCTTTTTACGAAATTTAACCGATGATTATTTATTATTATTTTTTAAATAGTTCATATAAAATAATATTAGGTTTCAATTATAATGGAAACTATACTTATCATCTTACCTAGTTGCTACCATGTAGCAATAGGCAAAATATCTCTTGATTCTATTTAATCCATTTAAGAATTTATCCATATTTTCTCACATTTTTTTAGTTAAATAAAATGATAGTTTTAAAGATATAGATGAAAAAACCCTTAGGTTGTAATAGAAATATTAATTAACGTTTGAATAATATAAATATGAATAAAATGGACTACAATAGTCTTTTATCATTTATGAGGGTATTAGTTAAGTAAGATGCAACCATACATATATTGATTTCATATAAGTGGTTGTATAAAATTAAAATAACCACCACTTTTTAGCATGAAAATACCCCCTTGGGGTTCAATACTAACTATATCAAGATAAGGGTTACCCACATGGGTCCCGTCATGTAAAAATTAAAGGTGACCTACAAGGTGCCTGTCATTTCAACAAAGGTACATCCACATAAAAAACCAATTATAGTTGTTTTATTAAGATTCCAAAAAACCCTTAGTAGTATCATATCATAAGGGGAATTTCCCAACTGGCCTACTTGGGTCAAGATGTGTATTTAATAATTTATTCATATGGGGTCATTCTCAATTTGTAGAGGTACAAGAATTTATAAGTTTTAATATAACATTATCATTTAACAGAAACCATTTTATATAAGAATTTAATTTTAACCAATATCATGCTTCAGTTAGATACATTTCAATTCCCAATTTATATAGGTACTTACCTTTATAAGTTACAATTGGAACATCATGTTACTAAAATAAAACTTCTACATTCTTTCTCAGAATATATACCTTCGTATGTGATGGTTTATTTATATGGGTTACTCTTACAAATTTATAAATGGACATACATATTGTAAGTTGATATTGAAACCCATTTAATCACAACCATAAATGTTTTAACCCATGAAACCAATGGTCCATGGATTAAACATGTCATAATTGGTTAATTAAGGTTCCTCCATTAAGCTATATAAGAAAACACCATTTAGGATGATGAATACAATTTACTAGAAAAGGTTTAGGACCATAAATGTCGATTCCTAATAGTTTTTAAAAGAAAAATAAAGGCAAGAGATTCAAGCATTATAAAGATATTTTAAAAGGTCTGAGTAACCAAATAAATTAAATTTTCATGAGACTCAAAGGACCAATTCATACTCATATCAAGGATTTAATTCTTTGATAAAGCATATTCCACTTGTTTGGAATCCCTAATAGAATTTGATACAATGGTATTGGGATGATAAAAATTACAAAGACAAGTGATCCAGTTTGGAAGTACCCTCCAAGGTACTCTCCTGGTTATTTTCCTCAGATCCTCAACAAAAAAAGTTGAATCTAACTCAATAAAGATTTGATCCCATCCATGAAGTGTAGTTTATTTGACAAAATTAATTATGTTCCAAATTTTAGCCTCAAAGCAGTACAAATTCCTATATGCTGAGTGAAACATCATTTAAAAAAAACCACTATGCATGAAAAAAAACCTCTACACGTAGAAGGACCTAGTGCACTAGAGGCCGTACAATTTATATTAACATCAAACCATGGAAAATTCTATGGAATCTGTCAGATGTATTTAACCATTAGTGGCCTTATTTCACTACCACTTACACTGAGAAACTGAAGGGTTTACAAATCCATAAAGGTGTTATTTAGGGAACCTGATTGAGTCCTAGAAGTATAAAAAACATCCCAATGAATAGAAAAAATTCTAGCATTCATGGAAGGGGTCTGGTTACCAAAGGTCATCTTGTTCCTTTCTCTTCACGTGAAGGAAATACTAGCTGAAGAAACTACAAAAAATAGATTGACAAGATGTTTTCTACTTGACATGGTAAAAATGGTTCTAAATGGGTCAATGATATTTCTTATCCTGTAAAGATAGATTCAAAATATTCATTGAAGGTAATTGTAGAGGTTATAAATAAATCTGCATTTGAGGAAAGTGTAATAGGAATTTTTAGACTCTCTTATAGAGGATATAGACTGAAGTAAGGTGAAAACCTACATTCTGTATGTTGATATACATTGGAAGCCGATTAATCCAGATTTTATAAATGAGTATATATATGGATGGTTAAATTAAAGGTACTTGAATATTGGAAAACTAGTTGAATGTATAAATAGTGTGTTCACATTTTGATATATATAAATCCTCTTGTGTTAAAATACCCATTTCTGTTTGTAGCCAAAATCAGAGTGTCCCCATCCAAGAATTTATATATCAATAATTCAGCTGAATTTTGAGAGGGAATATTCATATCATATCTGGGGTTAAAGTAAATGAAGTAATCAATAGAAATATGCTACTTATTTGGATGGACAACCGTGACTTCACTAAGAGGGGTTCCAAGCCAATGAGTACTCCAAAGATTATTCTTGGAGTCCATGAAGACAAGAAATTTAGAGCTGTCAAAAGGACTAGTATATGTATGCTTAATAACAAGACAAGAAGAGGAAGAAAGATAATAAGAATAACTATTCACTAACCTTTCATTGAACCTATAAAAATGAATTCAAGTGTGGAATCATTATATGTCATTAAGTTCCAAGAAAATTTAGTAATGAGAGAATCAATGATAATTCTATGATCTTTGATTCCAAGACCACCATGTTAGTATGTTTGATGCATTAATTCCAAGAAATAGAAATATAATTCTTTTCATGAATAGAGCCAATCCAATGATGTTCTTGATCATTAATTTCAACTCTTTGATCATACTCTAAAGCCATCTATATAAATAGAATGCATAAAAAAACTTAGCGGTGATAAGAAGGGAAACATAAATCACACATCCTGGTATAGAGGGGAGAACAATAAATCATTAACTATGTGTGATATATAAATAAACATACTAATATACAAGACAATCATTTTATACACTCAAGGAGATATCACTAGTATGTTTCATAGAAGTAATGAAACCTACATGATATGGAATATTCATGGAATGTGAATCTCTATGCACCTATATTGATACATGAACACAGTTAATCTATTTTTATAACTAGACAAGTGTTAAAATCAAAATCCATAAATCAATTACTTGTAAATATACAACAATCATTGAAGGTGAAATAATAATCAACTATAATATCAAACAACATGAACAACAATCCCTTCAAAGGCCACATGATCATTCCCTCATGGGTGGGTTGGCTGGACCAAGACACAAGCTATTTACCAAGTTCCAAACAGTTCCTTGTATCTTATCTACCAATTCAAATAATAAGACAAAAGGAAAATAAATGCTTTAATACCACTTTGTAAAATCCCAACCCAACTCACTATATGAATAGTAGTCGAACCGTTGGCCACATAGCCTTAATCACACCTACTCATACACCAAAGGATTCCGATTAGTAGTAAGGGTCTAATAGTGGTATAGTGGGGAGACAAAACTGTTTGAATTAGAAATAGAGATAGACAAAGAAATAAAAATAGGGTTTGAAAAATAATATAACAATTAAAATCCATATCAAATGAAGAAATAATCATGCATGAAAATTATACTATGTATAGATAGACATATAATATCTAACACATAACATTCATAATGGAAAAGATCAAAATCCCCAGGTATATCTCAATGATAATCCTAAGAATTGACTTAGTCCTATGATCCTAAAATTCCTTGTACATGATAAACATCTCATATCAAAATCCATGAACCTAACCAGGAATAATGAGGTCTTTTCGGGTACCGAATGATGTCCTGGATTCGGTGTAAGATAAACTCAGTAGGTCACCACTATTGATTTCTAAAGCATAATCCATTCTGTGAATGTAAATAAATTACTGTTTAGGTATATCAAAAAATAAGCACTAGAGTAATGACAAATAAAATGGATTATATGTCAACACAAAATCCTCATGGGATATCCTACTGGTAATACACACTTCGAGATAGGATGATATGTCTTTGAACATGCACTTCCATATATATATATATATTAATGTGTGTTGGTGAGGACCCAAGGCTCTTGTAAAATGCATCATTATATAATATTAATAATATATTATGAGTCTCATATGTTTATAAGTGTATCCATGACCATCTGTGTCAAACCCTGATATTTAATTTATTTTTATTTTATTATTTCTTAGCTCTGGGTCCTTGTGCCAAGGTCTGCGCTGAATCCGGGATGAAAATGTTTGTTGTTTATTTTTTTTACTGAGTTTCAGAGTCGTGCGCAGTCACGACATGGTTGGAGGTAGCCGTGCAACCGGCTCTAGTGTCGTGTAATTGCTCATTATTATTATTATTATTTATTATCATAATGGTTATTTTATTATTATTATTTTTGGTTTTATTATTATTATTATTATTTTGGTATTAATTATTATTATTATTGTTATAATTATTAATATTAATATCATTAATATTAATATTATTGAAATAATAAAATGAAAAAATAGAAAAAACCTAATTATACCCACACCCCCCTTTCCCCCGTAGTGAACCAGCCCCCCCTTCTCCCTGTTTTGCACCGCGGGTTACACCCCCTTCCCCGATCGTACTTCGCGAGCCCCCCCTTCCCACCTGCCTTCTCTCCTAAACGTGCCCTGGCACCGCCTTCCTGCTCGCAACCCAGCACCGCCGTCCTGCTCACTCCCTAGCGTTGTCATCCCACTCGCACCCTAGCATTGCCATCCTGGTCCCATCCCAACCCCGCCATCCAGCTCGAACCACGACACCATCATCCCATTCGCACCCCAACACCATCGTCCCACCGCATTCCATCTCCCACATCCCACACCGGCCTTCTCCCTCTCCATCCATGCCATGCCTCTGGCTGACCGCCTCTCCTTACCACGAACCGACCCCTACCTCCTCACGCAGCCGCCCCACTGGCCTCCTCCCGCAGGTCCTCGCCGTTCCAACCCTCTGCACCCCCAACCTTGCCCGCTCCGGCTGCTCTCGCCCCCAGTAGCCGACTCCTGGCCCTACACACTCACTCTCTTCAAGCCTGCCCTCGCCTTTCCACACCTATGGACGGTCGAACCCCTCCCCCACTTCAGTATATTTCTTTTCATCTTGTCATGTTTTTATTTATGTTAGAATCTCTTTGACACCCTTGTTTATTTTCTTATAGATTTTTGAAATTGTTTTGGTTTATGAAATCTATATTTTTAAGGTTAATTATGTGAAATGATTAGAGTCTTGGAACTTAGGATGGTGATTTTAAATGATATTATTTCAATAAATGGAATTGGGGGATTTAATTAAATGTTTAGCGTTAGTTAATGTGTGATGGTAGTTGTCTACTTGTGAACTTGGTTTGGTATGTTTGAATTAGTAATGCTTGAACTTGTTTAATGTGTAAAATAATTTGGAAATGGGTTCTATGGTTTCAAGGGGCTTATTTTATGTTATTTAAATTATGTGAGTAATTGGCTATGGTTTTAGAGTAAGTGGTAGTTTTGTGGAAATAGTTTTGGGTGTCCTTTTGGTGGTTTGGTGTTTTTTTTTGTTTTCTACCTCATTGGTGTTTTTATTTATTTAGGAAAAGTACCAACACCATGGGTATTGATTCTCACCCATGCCTCATTGTTTTAGGTGTGCGATTGGTGCTTGGGAGGTTTTCCTTCCTTCCGCTGAAGCATTGTGGAATCCGCGTAGGATTTGAGGTAGGAGAATACACATTTTCCTTTCCTAATAAGTCCTTAAAAATGCTTGCATTTTTTAATTAATTCTTTTACTTGATTCGTGCCTTTGAAAATTAATTGGTCAATATGATTTCATGTTTTAATTTTAGTTAGAATTTTTAAAAATAGGTGTTATTGTGTTTTGGTTTGTGTAATTTGTTTGTGTATATTTATAAATTTTGTTCATAAACTTGTTATCTTGTGATAGAACTATTTATAAACTGGCTGGGATTTTTAAATAATTGTTCATAAATTTTTTGGCTTGTTTTATAAAGGCATCGTCACTTTAATGTTTTGATGAGTTTTTATGGAAATGATTTAGTGTGTGTTTGATGCCCATTTGGCCATATTTATGTAAAAGTGGTGTTTTTTGTTTTGGAAAATGGTGTGGGAATGTGTTCGGTCTTTCAAGAGCGATTTGGGTGTGCATGGTTCTAAAGGTAGATTTTTAACATGTCAAGCATTTTGTGGGGTTTCGCACAAAAAACATTGGTTGAGTTGCACAGTTGGCCCTCGCATATGGTTTATGATATTTAGAACTATATTTTTGTTTTTATGAGTGTAATTTACATGCTAGGAAAATGATGATAGGTTCTTTCAAACGGGTTTTCACGCTATGTGCTCAATGTAATGCCTTTTGGCTATTGAAAAAAAAAGTCTGGAACTAAGGTGATATGCATGTCTGGTTGTTTATAAAAGTATGGTTTTGAAAAAAAAATATATCAAAAGGCCCGATTAGAAACTTGGAACATCTTAGGAAAAGGTTTAAATGTTAAATGGTGTGACGACCCAGTTGGCACATTGTTAACATGAAATGGTTGAATGTGTATTTGGGGGCGCTCCTATCTAGGGTAACCCTTTATGGGTGAATGCACAGGAAGCGTCCGTTTTTGGCGTAGGCATGTGTGGTGAGATGAGTCACACATGCAAGGGCCTTTATACTTAAACATTATTATTATCACCACCATGGGTTCCTGGGCATCGTTTAGATGATCGAGTGATGGTTGCCGACCAACCCCGATTAGACAAGTTGGTACCCCCTGGATTTTTTATTAGTCCAGACGACATTTGCCACTGGATTGGTCAATTAGGGTGGCCAGTTGGTTATAGACTTAGGAGCTTCACCGTATGCCGACAGGTGGTTCCAAAACCGAGTACATCTAGGGGTCTTCTAGGAATGTTTAGGATCACCCATGGTTACTAGGTTATTTTCATTTCTTGTTTAATTTCCATGCACTGGTCTTGTCTACTTTCCATGCACTAGTTTAATTTTCAGCTTTCACTTTTACTTGTTTTACTCCAACACAACATTGATATATTTTGTTTTGGATTTTTTTTATAAAATGAAAAATGATTTTGGAAAATGGAATGTAGCATGTGTTGGGTTTTTAAATGGAAAAAACGTGTTGATTATCTTCAAATGTGAAAACCCTACTTTAATAATTGTATTTCAAACTTGCATTAAAGGATTGTTTTAGGAAAGGAAGGACTTGGATTCAGTGGTTTACTCTTGGCATCCTTACTGAGAATTTTAAATGGTCATACCTACTTTATCATTTCAGTTATAGGTTTCCTTTGATCAGGTTTCTATCGATTGAGTTGCTCATTGTTGGAGCAAGGTCATCTTTTGGTTGGGAGGTGACCTGGATGGCCACATGGAGATATGTTGATGTGTTCTATTTTTTTTATTGTGATTCTCGAGTTTAGTTTTATTATTCCATTTATTCTTGTTTATACATTTATCTTTTATGGGCCAAATCGCTCCCAGCCATTTAATTTTGATGCCCGGCACTGGTTGCCAGCCCGTGGGGATCAGGAATGCCCCTCAGGCCATGCCGCAGACTAGCTCGGGTGACCGATTGAGGGTCGACCCAGGTTGTTTCATGAAAAAATGGTATTTGAGGATCTATATTTATTTGGGGTATCCGATATATGGAGATTAGGACTATTGGGACCTGAGCGGTAGGTACGGGAAGGACGTCATGAACCCTTTCCCATTCTGAACATCGAGTCTCCAGGGGTAGTTCTGGAATTGAGTCTGTGTTTCATTCTGACTTGCTTTTGATTGAGGAATGACAAGAGAGGAAAGTCGATGTCACATCGTGATTTCACATGGAGGGGTGACACATGTGGAGTCTGAGTACACGGTTTATGTTCCTCCTAGTTGTTAGCACTTACTTGGGGCATGAACCACTACCATGTATCCAGGTTGATCATGACTACTAGTCCCTCACCTCGGTAATTTGATGCAAGTTTGGTGTCTTATTGGTTCTGATTGGTGTAAGTGCACTTCGGAAAATGAAAAAAAATGGTTTTTGAAATGAGAATGATTTCATTTAAAAGACTTTAGATTTTTGAAATGGATTTTTAAAATTGAATGTTCTTGGTTTAAAATCTAGTGGTTTCTTGGAACTGGTAGAGATATGGTTTGAGTGCAACCTTAGATACTCCTTAAAAACATTTGTACATGTGAGGGAAATTCATGAGAAGTGTATGTTGGTACGTATGGATGAGAGCAGATAAATACATGTGCAATGGTTCATGGGATTACTGGTGTGTGCACTTGGAATAAAAGGCATGACCTTGTTTTTCTAAAGTGTTTAAAAAAAAGGGAAAATGATTTTTGGAAATTGAAATTGGTTTAAAAAGTGGGTTTGGTATTTGGAAAATTTCATTCAAATAAGGCAGTTTTGAAATCTAAAATAAAAAGTGAGTTTTAAGGAAGAATTTTTGGGTTGTTTTTGAATTTGTTTGTTCTTCTTTGAGATGACTATTTTTAGACGATGGTGCTTCCAATGATGTTTCTTAGACGTGATATTGGTTTTGGTTCTGTGTTTTATATGTTGTTCAGAAAATGTTACCCAGAAAGGTCCCCAAGTTTTCTGATAATTCATGCCCATTTTTTGTTCCTTCTTAGACATTTCCTATCCTTCACGGTGATTGGGGTCCGTTAGAGGCATTGGAGTGGCTTAATGAGGTCGAACACGTCTTCAGGATACTGGGAACTTCTGATGATGTCAGAGTGCATGCTGTTTTGGGTTTGTTTGAAGGTCCAGCTCTGGATGAATGGGAGTCATTTTCCCTACTGTCAATGCATGCTGGGATGACATGGGATGTCTTTAAATATGTATTCATCTGATGGTTTATACCTGAAGATGTAAAGATGAAGAAAAGGGAAGATCTCATATGTATTCAACAAGGACAACAGATGGTGAATACATATGTTGATCATTTCAAGGAGCTTGTGTATTTTTCTCTGGAGGTAGTGTCACATGATTTGATGAAGAATTCTCTCTTCATTATGTGTCTTCATCAAGAGATCAAGGAGCATGTCCTTCTTTCTAAAGACCATCATTTAAAGATGTTGGTGGATGAGGTAATCTTAGCTAAACTGGTCTTCAGGGCGTAGGTGGTTGGCAATCCAACACATCTAGTAACTCATGAGGGTTACCCATCTGGTCAGAAGGATGTGCTAGAAGAACTTGTTTCAAAAGAGTACGCTGCAGTGATTTTGGCTTCTAGTTCATCGTACCGTTCGGTGGTGTGCCACTAGTGTGGCTGGTTTGGGCACGTGAAGCCGTAATGTCACATCCCTCAAAAGACGTGTCATTGTTGTGGGTGCCTGGATCATCTAGAGATGTTTTCTTGGAAGTGTCGCCTAAAGAAGATGTTGTGACCAGAGGAATTTTGGTTCTTGACTATGAGGTCAGAGTTGCTTTAGCCATCAGAGCCCCAGCCATAGGCCTTGGGGTGAAGCATGTGATCAGTCAGGACTTTCCAGTGGAGTGAAGCCTTGGTCTAGGTTCTATGTTCCATGTTGGTAGTAGAACATTTAAAGCATTTCATTTTTCATTTTTGTACTGATAATGTTTTGAAATTGTTTTAAGTTCATTGTTCATATTGAAATTATAATAGACATGTTTTGTTGTAATCTGACATTTTTGTTTGTCTGATCATGGTTTTCTGAATCGTGCACTTTTCTTAAAAGTGTGTTTGGACCTTGTGTGGGTTAATCTCGGTTGGGCTATTTTTGTTTGGAGATTTAAGTGTTTGTAAAGGAATCAATTTTTGTGGATATACTTGGGTTTTGCTCAATGGTTTTTCTTTAGTGTTCAGAGTTTTTGGTCCAGGTCAAGAGTTCCAAGGTTTAGTGGAGGTGTTGTTCGCTAGTTCTTTATAAGTTAGTTTGGATTGGTTGAGAGTTCCTGAGTCCCCCCCCCCCTTCTCGGGGTGGTACATTTGGGTTTTAATTTTCCACATAATTTGAGTTCTTGTGGTGGGGAGAACCCTCTCGTGTTCTCTTGTTCTCGCGAATTGGGGGTTATTTCGGTTTTAATCAGTCTTGGATTCTTGTTTGGTCTATTTTTTGACTAGGTGACATTCTTGGGGAAGAAAGTGTCTGTGGTGGGGAGAATTGTCACACCCTGATATTTAATTTTTTTTATTTCTTAGCTCCGGGTCCTTGTACCAAGGTCCAGGCTAGATCCCGAGCCAAAATGTTTGTCTTTTATTTTTTATATTGATTTTCGGACCCGTGTACGGTCACCGCACAGTTAGTAGTAGCTGCAAAACTTACCCTAGTGTCAAAAAATTGCACATTATTATTATTATTATTGATTTTATTATTATTATTATTCTGGTATTAATTATTATTATTATTGTAATAATATTAATAATAATATCATTAATGTTATTATTATTGATATAATAAAATGAAAAAAATAGAAAAACCCTAATTCTACCCGCACCCCCTTTTCCCCGTAGTGAACCAACCCCCTTCTCCCTGTTCTACACCACGGGCCACACCCCCCTTCCCCAATCCTCCATTGTGAGCCCCAATTCCCACCTGACTTCTCTTCTCAACGTGCCCTGGCCCCACCATCTCACACACACACCGGCACCGCCGTTCGGCTTGCACCCTGGCACCGCTGTCCCGCTCGCACCTCGGCACCGCCGTTCCGCTCTCACCCTAACACTACCGTCCTGCTCGCACCCCAACACTGCCATCCTGCTCGCACCCCGACACCACCATCCCGCTGCGTTCTGGCTCCCACGTCCCACGCTGGCCCTCTCCTACTTCAACCACGCCGCACCTCAGGCCGGTCGCCTCTCCCTGCCACGAACCACCCCCCTACCTCCTCATGTTGTCGCCCTACCGGCCTCCTCCTGAAGGTCCTCACCGTTCCGGCCCTCTGCACCCCCTGCCTTGCTAGCTCAGGCCGCTCTCGCCCCCAACAGCCAACTCCATGCCCTATGCACTCACTCTCACTAGGCCTGCCCTCACCTTCCCACAACTTTGGTCAATCGAACCCCTCCCTTTCTTCGGTATATTTCTTTTCATATTATTGTGTTTTTATTTATGTTGGAACCTCTTTGACACCCTTTTTGATCTTCTTATAGATTTTTGAAATTATTTTGGTTTATGAAATATATATTTTTAAGGTTAATTATGTGCAATTCTTATGAAATAGCTGGGCTATTTGAATAATTGTTGAAAAATTGTTTGGCTTGTTTTATAAAGGCATCATCACTTTAAAGCATTGATGGATTATTATGGAAATGATTTAGTGTGTCTTTGAGAATTTTTTGGCCATATTTATGTAAAAGTGGTGTTTGTTGTTTTGGGAAATGGTGTGGGCATGTGTTTAGTATTTCAAGATGGATTTGGGTGTGAATGGTTCTAAAGGTGGAGTTTTAACATGTTGTGTGTTTTATTTGGTTTTTCACAACAAACATTGGTTGAGTTTCCCTATTTGATCTTGCATATTGTTTATGATCATTATAACTATATTTTTATTTTTATGAGTGTAATTTACATGCAATAAAAATGATGATAGTTGCTTTCCAATGGTTTTCCACGCTATGTTCTCAATGTGATGTCTTTTGTCCATTGAAAAAAAATGTCTGGAACTAAAGTGATATGATTATTTGGTTGTTTATAAAAGTATGGTTTTGAAACAAAAATACCGAAAGGCCTGATTGGAAACATAGAAAATCTTGTGAAATGGTTTAAATGTTAAATGGTGTGATGACCTGGTTGGCACTTTGTTAAAGTGAAATGGTTGAATATGTATTTGGGGGCTCTCCTGTCCAGGGTAACCCTTTATGGGTGAATGCGTAGGAAGCATCCGTGTTTGGTGTAGGCAAGTGTGATGATATGAGCCACGCGTACGAGGGCGTCCTACTTACATATTATTATTATCACCACCATGGGTTTCTGGGCATCGTTTAGATGATCTAGTGACAGTTTCTGGACAACCCTGATTATACGGGTTGGTACCCCATAGATATGTTGTTAGACCAGGTGGGGGTTTCCACTGGATTGGTCAGTTAGGGTGGCCAATGGGTTATAGACTTAGGAGGTTCACCATACGCCGAATGGTGGTTCTGAAATTTAGTATGTCTAGGGGTCCTCTAGGCACGTTTAGGATCACCCATGGTTGCTAGATTATTTTCATTGATTGTTTACTTTTCGTGCACCGGTATTGTTTAATTTCTGTGCACTAGTGTAATTTTCATCTTTCACTTTTACTCATTTTACACTGGCACAACATTGGTATATTCTGTTTTGGATTTTCTTTATAAAATGACAAGTGATTTTGGAAAATGGAATGTAGCATGTGTTCGGTTTTTAAATGGAAAAAACATGTTGCTTATTTGAAAATGTGAAAACCCTACTTTTATAATTGTATTTAAAACTTGCATTAATGGATTGTTTTGAGAAATAAAGGACTTGGATTCATTGGTTTACTCTTCGGATCCCTACTGAGCATTTTAAATGATCACACCTACTTTATCATTTCAGTTGTAGGTTTTCTTTGATTAGGTTTCTCTCAGTTGAGTTGCTCATTATTGGGGAAAGGTTAGCTTTTGGATGGGAGGTGACCTGGATTATCACATGGAGGTATGTTGAGGTGTTCTGTTTTTTTTTCTGTCACGCTGATCAAGTTCTGTTTTATTATTCCATTTATTCTTGTTTATCCAATTATCTTTTGTGGGAAAAATAATTCCCAACCATTTAATTTTAATGCCCAGCACTGGTTGCCAGCCTGTGGGAATCGGGAATGACCCTCGGGCCACATCGCGGACCATCTCAGGTGACCAATTCATGGTTGACTAGGTTTAGTTCATGACAATCTGTTTTACAGAATAACAAGGGGAGTAAAAAAATAGTTGAAGTATATAAGAAAATTGACATAATCCATGTATTTTATTTTAATTTGAAGACACGTAATTTAATTAATTAATTTAATTAAATCCTAATATATTCTAAGGAATTATGTTTAGGGAACACATGTATCAATTCGGGTACACTATGATCCGATCAACTTAGAAGCCCATACAAGGCATTACTCAATGGAGCCTAGGTATCACTCTAGGTTGGGTATACATACATCTCCCACTAAGTTTGGCCAAGGAATACAATATGAGAAACCCAAGTATCGCTTTTGGCATGATAATATTGCATTTATATTTGATTCTGTCCTTGGAATTTCCCTTAAGATACCTAAGTATCAATCTTGGAAAAATAAAAAGACATTTACCTTTGAGTCCATCCCAATCATTCCATGTAAGAAACCCGAGTATGAGTCCAAGCATATCATAATTCATTAAACCATTGATCCCATCGAAGTCAATCTATATGAGGAATCTAAATATCAGTCTAGTCATAGAATCATTAATAGGATTATTTTATTTAATAATTTAAAAATAGGTCGTGTGATTCATCCATAACAATTTTAAAAGTCAAGATTCATTTCATTTATCCTTTTAAAGTTTCATTGGTAAAAGATAATCCAGTGGTAAAGTAAAAAAGTAAAAATGGGGCTAGGTAAACAATCCCTAAATAATAGGCACCATACAAGAAAATGGGTATTACCTAGGCCATGTGTATTACTCATTCCTAAAAGGATATGAGTCACCATTATTATTCTATTTTTCATTTCAACTATATGGGATAATAATGTAATGAAATTCTTCACTACATTATGAATTTAACTATAAAATTAGACCATTACACTTATAATATATAAAAATTCCTTGGGAAGCACCTTTGCCTCAATACTCTTCATCACAATACAATTCATTAAATAGGATCCAATTCAATTTAATAATAATATTGGGTGATTCAAAATGTTATGAATAAATTAAAACTTTAAGGACCAAGATGCATATCTAAACCATTTTAATTCATTATAGCATTCATAAAAATGTGAAGACATTTAACAAACACACCCAATGGGTGGTTTAATCATGATTTAAGGATATTACATAAGGAATGTAATCAAAGTCACCTTAATTTGTGGATTGGGTTAAGGTTTTCAACCACCAACCATCATTGAAGGTATCATAATGTGTTTAAAAAAGATATTTGCATTCAATTTTATTGAAATTATTATTTTAGGAGAAACACATGTGAAGTCTAACTTGTGTGATAATGAAAATACTTTATAAATGGAGTAAATTTGAGGAAAAACAAACTAGACCACCTAACTCAAGCTTTGGATGATTCAGCCATCCATTATCAGTCTTTAATCTAAGAAGGAAAGTGAGAAATTGGAAGAGTAGACAAACACCCAAAAAATAGGGAAAATTAGCTCACATGGTGATAATATTTAATATGGTGAGAGAAACATAAAAATGAATAAATAGGAGTCTTGTACATACCAATAGGATTCCAATGCAATTAATAAAACTCAAATTAGAGATCAGATGAGGGATATCCACCATGGAGGATGAGAGGATGGAATGGCACATACATGAGAGCTGCTAGGTGTAATAGAAGAACAAAACAGGGTAAAACTCATTTAATGTCGAAGGGTAAATTTGGTAATTTTTCACATTTAAAAGAGGTTCATAGTTAGGATGCAAAATTTAATAAACCATGTTCCAACAATGAAACATCACTATCAAAGGAACCCAACCTTTCATGGTTAGCTATACCGTTAGAAGAACCATGCACATACTATATGAAGCTACTGTCCAAGTTTAATACCCCATAATACTTCTAGGTTCACAATTAGACAAACCGTGTGCATCCATCATGTATCTCTACTCAATTATTGCATATCTCTTGGACATACATGGAATATATAGTGAAAAATTAGACAATTTGTGGTACAACCCAAACAAGACGACACAATTTCTCCTAGAGGGCCACACAGTTTCTAAAAAATTGTATATCCCTACATGATCTTCCTGGAAATGATTGTTTGGATCCTATCAACCCTGAAACTCACCCAAAATCTCAAGACACCTCTTGGGGCATATAACCTTTCAAAAATCATCACAGTTAAGTGTTATAACCATCCAAATGACGTTTTAAAGCTATGTTTAAGAATTTATCCATCTGCAAAATGTAGGAATTCATATTTCATTAGAAAAACCAACCAGGTCCAAAAAAATGGGATCTTACAAAAAATAATTCTTGGAAATCCAAATTGATATCTAGAAATATTTTATAGATAATCTAGATGAAAAATAATTTGATATAAAAGACCTGGTATGACTAAAAGACCATGGAAATCTCAAGGAACATTCATTTACATAATGACCCTTCATGTGGGATATAAATCATGTAGAACTTGAAACATTTCCCCTCAAATATTTAAAAAATAAGGTCCTATAAATTTCAGGTAATTAATTATCATAACCTAAAGGAGTATTTTATTTATTCAATTTTTTCATTCTTACTATCTTTTCATAATTTTACCTTCATTGTTCAAAGATAGATATATCTGTTTTTAACTTTTCAACTTCATTTCTAATATTTTAATTTCCTCACATGATATAATCAAGATTAATTCTTTCAGCTTCTTCACATGTGTACTAGAAATATTTATGTTTGATGTTTTTTCAATTTTTAATCTTTCAATATCTACAAATAATTTATCATTTGTGCTTTAAGGAATATTTTACATGTTTATATTTTAAGAAAGAACATATTTATATAATATATTAATTTTTTTTGAAAAATATGATGAACTTGTTAACCTTATTATTGAGTCTATAAATCACTTCATAAAAGTTATCTTTAGAAAATTTTGATTTTGGAGAGAATGGGAAATCAGATTCACTTTCCTTATTTGTGAAATACATCTAAAAAATATTTTCTATCCCATTCTCAGTCCCAGATTCATTATTGGAATCTGAGTCAGATGTGTAACTCCATCCAGATATCATTTATTTTTTTCCCTTTTTTATTTTTATCTCTTTATATGTTCATTATTGATTATTGGGAAGTCAGTCTTTGTTGGGAAAAAATCCCTCAAGGCATCATTGAATCATTTTTGATGTGATTGTGTTTTTTGACAAAGTGGACATCTATGTGGTGATTGTTGACAAAGCAAAATGATGACATACAAATTTGTTGACAAAGGGGGTTTCATGGTGGAGGGTCGAGTTCAAGAGCTGAGGTCAACGATCCATGTTTGATTCAAGAACGTCGATAAAATGAATGGATGATCTGGAGGCGGTATAAAAGAACAGATACAAGGTGGCGGTGTTTTCTAGTGTTTGCCAAATTTCTGGGTCTGAAAATCGACAAATGAAGAAAAGTGGTTTTTGGAAAAGGGACTTGCGCGTCGTGTACATGAAGGCTTGGAAACTTGAATTCCATATGTTTTTCATGATCAGATCATCAAAATATGGCAAAGGTATAAGGTTCGCGCAAGTTTTGGTGAGGTCGCGCAGGTGCCTTGCGCGCTGTGAAAGATACTTGTGCACCGATGCCATGGAAGTTTGAAAACATGCGCGCCTATGGTTTTTCAAGATCAGAAGATCAAAATATGGGAAAGGAAAGAGGTTCGCGCAAGTTTGGAATTTGGTCGCACAAGTTTGGAATTGGGTCACGCAAGTTACTTGCAGCGGAAGAGACTTGCGCGCCGTGGAGAGACTTGCTCACCGTCGCGCAGGGGTGACCAAATGCCTATAAATACTGGACCACCCCTCCTCATTCTTAACCGGAGTTCAACACTTTGAGAAATCAGAGCTCCCGTCGCGCAGGTGCGTTGGTCGCGCAAGTGGTGTGTGTGGGTCGTGCAAGTGAAGTTGCGTGCTAGTGTGAGAAGTTGCGTGCCAGTTGGCAGTTGCGCACCAATATTGGTTTGGGAGTAAAAGGAAGTGAGTCGCGCATGTTTTGGGTTGAAGAAGGTTGTGTCACGCAAGTGTTTGAGGTAGACTTGCATGCTAGTTGTGACTTGCGCGCCGATACTTGCGCGCTGAGATAGACTTGCGCGCCAAGTAAGGTTTATTTCCAGCAGTGAATTTCAGGCTGTGTGGAAGCTGGAAGTTTTCTCAATACTTTCGGTGAAAAGAGAAATTTATCTATGGGTGAAAGATGGGCTTCAATAGAGCATCTACACACAGAGGAAGATGCATTCCTTCATTCAAATGAAGAGACCTACAGGTCTATAAACTGTGAGTGGATCTCTTCCGGAGCAGTGAGAAAAGGAAGAGGAAGAAGGTGATCCTCTCCACCGGCATTGATCCAGAGAGAGAGAAACAGGGAGTGACCCTTGGGAAAGTAGTGAGCTGACCCTAAACTTGTAAAAGCTGTGATCCTAGGCTTAGAAGTGATCTAACCTGAACCTTGTAATCCACAGCTAGTGAAGTTTAGTGGAATTGGTATGACCGACAACCTGTCAGCATATGATCCTTAGACTTAGCCCTTAGCGGTTAACCAAGTAAAATTTTTGTGTCTTGTGCTTGCTTTAATTTCTGTTCATATTGTGCAACAGGAAAGGGAGAGAAGAGTGTTTTCCTTAACAGTGAAACAAGATCAGAATGGGCTTTAAGTTTAAATTAGTCATACCCTGATTCACCCCCCCTCTCAGGGTATTCAGCCTTGTGGACCTAATAGTCTTGAGGTTCCATCTTTCTCTACACCCATAATATACAACTTTATCATCAATATTTGAATTTTTTGCTTCTTTTATTTAGGCTAATTATTTTTTTGAGTTTTTTTCTTCTACCTTGGGTCACCTACACAAATTGGTCTATTTCAATTTATCTGAATTCCATATTAGATGAGTGAGTAGTAACATGAATATTTAATTTAGAATCAATACTCGTATTGCACTAATTTTCATCATGGGAAATATTTTTCAATTCTAACACATATTGAAATAAATATCTATTAATCACATATAATGTATATTTTGTGAAATTATAACATTCATAAATTTATATAATTTTATCCTTAAATTTAATCAGAAAATATATTAGAATTATTTCGGCCAGAATACAATTTTCCAAGCTGTCTCCCAAAGAACTCATGCCATTTAAAATACCCATAAATCTATGAAACAACTGGTTAAATGTTTCTTCTCCTCCTATTTTTAATTCCTAATAATCATATTTTAACATGCCCAATTTTGTTATTATAATCTTATCAACACCCATTTGAGTAAATTATAGTATTTTTCAAATTTCATATGCTATACTAAATATAGAAACATGACTATAAACATTCCTATTAATTTCAAAATATTTAATACTCATCACCTTTTAATTTAGTACACACATTACAGTATCATTACCTCATAATTCTTTGGGATAACCTTCATGTAGATAGTATTGTGTCACCATGATTGAACAAATATCAATGATTTGGTGTTTAAAAAAATTCCCCACAAGTTACTTCTAGTATCGATAATATGTTCCATCCAAAATTGGAGGGCTTTGAGGTGTTGAACCATTTTTTCACATTTATTCCTTGCATTTCAAAAAAGATATTTTCACCTTGAATGTTTTTTTGGATTTTATTATCACATATTCTAAAGATAGAGAACACCCTTTGATACAAATTGTTAGTTATTATTGAGAATGATCGAATGTTCAAGAAGGGGGGTAATGTGGGGTGAATTTTCCTTTTAAATTTTTTTAACTACTTATCAAAGTTATGCTAATGCAGTGGAAAATAAAGAGAAAACCAAATAATGATTTTTATATCAGTTTAAATATAAATGATTATCCTCTAATAATTATCCCAACTATGAACTAATATATGTTATATAAACTATAATGGGCTCTCTAAATTCTGAAGGTACATCACAACCCTTTTACAACTACCTTTTTATCCCTTAGAAGAAAACCCAATACATCAAAATTTTTAACACCTGGTGGAATGAACCAATCACCATACCTTTATCACACCTAAAGGAATAATCCAAAAGATAAATTTTTAAGTGGTGGTATAAACCTATCCTTCCTTTTAACTACTCTTAGGAACAATTGAATCGACAAACATTTTTTGGTTATGGAAGAACCTGATTCTGGAATTTTGATTGAGAGTCACAACCCACCATCCTACATTTTTATGGGTAGTATAATCTAGAATGATAAATCATGGTAGAAAGAAAAATGTGGGTTATTAAAACCATAGAAATATATGAACACCTTAATATCTCAGGTTTATGTTAGGAAGAAGATATCAAGATGTAAATGATCATGCAATTGAAGTTTAGTTGATATCGGTAGTTGATCATCAAAGTATATCTCACACGTATAGTCCAATAATATCCTAAGCATTATGTAATTATATATATCTATGAAACTACTTATATATATTTATTATATTCACAACCTATTTAAATAATGAATCCAATATTATTTCTGTATTACCAATAAAACATACAATTTTTTAATTGACTGCTTGTGTAAAAACATTTTCAGATGGGTCCCTTCAATAAGATGTAATATTAAAAACATTTTATAAAGTCTTACAAATTATTAAAATTAAAAAAAATTGTTTACCTACATGTATTATTACCTAAGACCCTTTTGAGTCATTCCCGTATAGCATGATAGGGAAATTATTGGAAATTAGACTAATTTAAATTTGAAACTCAATTTTTCCAAGAAACAATGTTAGACTTTTAACTCATATTCCATTCATATAATACTATATGTAATTCTCCCATATAAAATTATTTATCATAGAAATAATTAATAAGAGTATAAGAGACCGTTAAATTGATAATAACATTAATAAAAAACTTACCATAAATAAAAATGTATAAATATAAAAATTGAAGGATCTTAGAAAAGATACCCAACTAGACATGGTATATTGATCATAGTAGGGCATACTCATAATTAGTCACTATTCCCAGTCACTTAATTTTATATTATGTAATAAATAATAATATAATATGTTATCACTTGAAATTTAACATGTGATTATATGTATTCACCATGTGGTCACTTGAATCCAACAAGTAGTCACTTATGTCCAATGTGTGGTAAGTTGATTTCAATGTGTGGTCACCTATCTTCAAATTAACATGCATTCAATTGTATTGAAAGTGCACTCACTTGAATCCAATGTGAAGTCACTTGTCTTCAATGTGCTGTCAGTTCCAAACTATCAAATTTTCACTCAAGGTCACTTAACAAGGTCAATTCATAAGGTCACATCAAAAGGTCACTTTACAAGGTTACTTCACATGTTCAATTCATAATTTCACTTCACAAGGTAACTTTAAAAAGTTATTTCACACATATGGTCACCTGATCTTCTTCATGCAGCCATTTGAGGATTTAACCAAATATTGATAATCTCAAAACAGAAAATCATTAAAGTGTATGAGAATTTATAATTATTTAAATTATATAAAATATATAAAATAAATTTTATCAAGGTATGATTTGATAATAATTTTAATAAGAATCATTATAACTTAAATAAAGGATATTTGAGTTAACAAATCCTATTACAATATTGATATCTCTCAAATTAAAATCCCATGAAAGATATAGATTTATATATATTTGTAAATAACTTGAATTTTATAAATGTATCATAAAAAATCCATATGGTAGTATATATAACAAAAAATATAGTACAATATTTTAATATGGAATATTTCTAGAGTAAAGTAAAGTGATATGGTAAAAAAAATTTGTTAGTTATAGTTTATTCTTATTATAATATGTTAGAAATTTTGATCATTTCTCACATCCCTTAAAATGTCAATATTAACCACCACTCATGGATTGAAATTTCATCATTCCAATATTATATAAGGTAATATATTATATTATTTATAATGATTTATAATGTTTTAATTTCCTTCCATGATAATTTTTGTCTTGATTCAAGAATTTAGAAACAATAAAGTCTTTGTTTCATTTTTTTTTGAAAAAAAAGTTGGTATATAAATATAGATTTAAATATTAATATTAAAAATCTAAAACAATAATCACGTCATATTTTTTTAATTAATTAATTTTTTTATTAAGATCATCTATGTAGTTTTGTTATTAAAAATAAAATATATCGTTCCATGGAGGCGGTAATCCACATGTATATGCAAACGTTGTTTTTGTTTCAATATATCAAAAGTACGGTAGAAATTGATTTCCCTTATCAGAATATTAAAAATTTTATAGATATAATATTTATTCATTAAATAACCCTATTTAACCATCCATGTAACGTGGTGATGAAAAATAAAACAAATTATTCATGGAGGTGATAGTCCAGTCGTAACATGAACAAATTTTTTGTTTTTTCTTTGAAAATTAGAAATATATATGATGATAATTCCCTTTATATAAAAAATATTAGTATAATAATAATATTTATATAATTTTATTATAATGGAAAAAATATATTTATTAATAGGTAAAAAAATAAATTAATAAATTATTGTAGGGGATAAAATACTTACGTAGAAGAATTTGATTTCATATTGGTAACCTTCTTGATTTAGAAAGGATTTTAAAAATATATAGGACCAAAAGCACCAAAAATTTAGAGTGGATTATTGGGAATTAAATGATGTATATTATAGGGGTAATTTTATTTTTTAGTTTATATTTCAAATAGGGGTGGGAGGAATCTTTTATAAGTGAAGGGAATGTCCTTTTTTCTAAATATGCAAAACTTAATGTTAAAGGGAAGTCATTTTAGAAGGAATGTGTCTCCTAAAGTGGAAAATAATGAATAGAGGATAATTATTGGTTAATTAACCTCTCATATACACAAATAATGGATAAGGTGTTGAGATATTTAGTCATTTTTTTCGCTTAATTTTACATTTTCCATAATTTATTATTACCATAATATATATTTTTCAATCTCTTTACCTTATTTTTTTGAAACAATATGTAATTAACCTTATTGAATAATCCAGATATATTGATTACAAATATGAAAACCATATTATAATATTAATTTTCTAAAAAATATAATATGTAATTTTAAAGTAAAAAATGTGTTATGCATAAAAGATTTTTTGGAAACAAATATTACCTAAGATCAAAAAATGTTAATTATCAGAATATAAATTTAAAATAATATTTTAAATTATTATTTTAATTCTTAAATATTTATTTGATTAGTAAAAAAATTTAATTTTTTAACTCATTATTATATGTTAATGAAGACATAAAATTCATGATATTTGTAAAAATAGTATTTTTTACTATTAACAAAAAATCAATATTTTATTAAATAAACAAATTCAACTTCATATAATATTGAAATAATTAATAAATAAAGCGAATTCATTATTTTAAATTAATATTTTAAAATTTAGAAATTTTAATTTTCAATAGAAATATAAATTATTCAGAAGATTTTTTCTTTAAGAAAATAACTTTTTAAATTTTAGATATTCTTATTAATAGTTTATATCAATTACCAATTGAATGACCCATTAAATATTCTAAATAAAAAAAATATATTTTATAATTGTTTAAACACAATATTTTTTTTCTTAAGATAAAAAATTAATAGCTCCTAATTTTTTTTTGATAAAATACAATTTCAGGTATAAAATTATTTTATTAGTTTAGAAACAGTAATTAAATTTCTTATGTTAATTGATATAAAAAAATGAATTTTATTTTTTATTTAACAAATATTTCTTAATATATATACTTCAATTTATACCATCTAATTTTTAACTAAATTTATAATGGCTATGTTTTAATACTGGTAATTTTCTCTTAATAAAATGTGTCAAAATTTTGTTTTAATTTGGTGTCTCATGTGGAGAAATATCTTGAACAAAGTATTTAATTACAATAAAATTTATACTAAAATATCAATGTGTTATATTCCTTACATTTTGTATTGAGTCAGCCGAAATAGGATTTCCTTTACCATAATGATGTGTCGTGGAACATACATGACCTTTAACTTTTGTATTGACAACTGGTTGGGATGATAGTTGTCTAGAGCCTTGAATCATAATCTCCTTGATAGTTTTTAGTGGGTTTACCACTTAATTTTGATGATATTGAATTATTGATTAAGTGTCCTAGTGAAACTGGGAGTTCTAGGATTCCATTTTCTTCACTATATCCTCAAGGTTAGGATACAGTTTTCGTGGTGGTTTTTTTTTGAAATTTCTTTATGGTGGTTGATAATTTTGTGTTCATAATTGGGGATGATTACCCTACCCTAGGTAGTTCCATGTTTGTTGTGGTTGGTCTGAAAATAAACTTACATATAGGATTGAATATCATTTCATGTAGACTTGTATGTGTTGTAATATTCTTACTAAATGGGTTTTTTATATAGGCATCCTTGTAAGATTTCATCATAACTCTTAGGAGGGTCTCTCAATTGAGGGCATTGGTTAGAGTAGTGGGTTTTAGTGGTAAAATATCATAATTAATTGGAGAATTTGGTTGGTATTTCCATTGGGAAATGAAAACTTGTTGAAGTAGGTTTCTTACCTCTTAAAACACTATGTCTACATTCTTCTCAAAATCCAAAAAATAGATCCCATGGAATCCTCTTATAGGTACATTATACTTTGAACCAGACTTATGAGTGTTTTGTGCCTTATTTGTTATGTGATTTGTTGTAGTTATTAGGGGTCTTCTCAACCAGGGAACCACCTTCAACACGAGTAATCACATTATGGTTAGTAGTTATTAAACCTATATAAAAATATTGTATTGAAATTTTATCACCTATTTAGTATTATATATTACTGATAAAAAATATTTTAAAATATTCCCAATATTTGTGATTGTTTTCACCATTAGAATTTATTATTCCATTTTTTTTTTGAAATTCCAGTATTTGAGAAATAATTTTCAATAAAAAATCATTCCATGTCTGGCTAACCTATAATTGGGGAGTTAACATAGTACAACCAGTCTTTTATGTTTCTTCTAAAGTGAAATGAAAATTCCCTTTGTTTTATAGGTTTATCATCTAAATTTTCAGGTTTTAATATTTATAAAATAGTTTCTAATTCCTTTATGTGTTTATGCATGTCTTCGACCCAATTACATGGAATTTAGGTAATAAATGAATTAGATTATATTTTAGATCAATTTTTGGTGCTTATAAATATATTTAGATATTTATATGTTGAATATCAACATTTAGTGAAGTTAGTTATTTTTATTATATGTTATTTTCTACCATGTTATCCATTTTAATTTTAGTTTCATTTTTTCGAGAATAAGAGGAAGGATTTGGAAGAGTTTTAATGTTTTTGTGTTCTCATTAAAAGGACTACCTTGTGATTCTCGATGATGATGACCAATGATCATATCTAGTTTGGGTTTGAATGTTGGTAGTTATCATAGATCATAAAAATTCAGGCATAGAACCTATAAAAATCAGAAGATAAAATACAACTAGATATACAAAATAAGATGATAAAAAATAGGTTCATAGAATAAAAAATATCATATAACAAAACTATAAATTTTATCCCTCCAAAATAATGGTTCCAAAATGCGATAATTTTATTGAAAAAAGTATAATTAATTATGTTTTAGATGGATAAATGTATTCTAGGTAAGACCGTTGGTTGTATCATAAGTATCTTTGGAGGTTTATAGTGTGAATTTTTAGTTGGTTTTATAAAACAACACCAATAGTGGGGGGGGGGGGGGATGAAAATGATTTTAAAGTGAAAAAATGATTGAAATCCACATTTATATTTTATGAAAAGAAGTTTGATTTAAGATATTTTTAAGAAGGTGATTATACAAGGTTTCTACACCTCTTATAAAGTCCCTTGTTTTTATATAATTACTAGGTTTTGGTGATTTTTTTCTTGAGGATTGACCTAGATCTCAATTACCATAAAAGCCATTAAAATGATAAATATAGAACTAAACGTTGATATAAAAATATTGTAGTCAAATACTAGTCTACATTGATGATAAAATGGATAAAAAATAGTAGTAAAATATCAAATTTTTGGGAATGAAAAGGATTATTTTGTTCTCCATTCAGAATGACACACCCGACACAATTAAAAATGAAAAACAATCATTAATGATATAAAAGTATATTCTTTAAAATGAATCCAAAATATAAAATAAATAAAAGATAAATATAAAATAATTATAAACAAATGTCACCAATTGAGTAGAAAATTATTTTCCCAAACTCCATCTCTAACTATGGTTCTCCCACATAATGATTATTGACAATTTATCTCATCATTAAAAGTAAGAGAAGGCTCATATATACCTTCTCTTCCATCATTTCTCTCCAAAGGTGGATGGTAAGACCTAAAACTTATAGGATGATGAGAGGAAACCTATAACACTATGAAATTTATACACTTTCCCCATTGGTCAATATTATAAAATGATTTTCTCAAGGTTCCATTTTTTACGTAATGAGATGTAGTGGTTTTTTACATAGATTTTAAAAAACAAAATATATCGCAAATTTGGATTAGTAAATAAATTTATCTTAACTTGGAAATGACATAAGAGTGTTTGGGTATCCCTATGAATATCTTATTTTAAAGTTTTCATCCATTTTACATCTATATTGTTAGTATTTTTCAAAATATTGAGTTGTACTCTTGACTTCAAGTATTTTTATTTGTATAGACAGATCAAATAATCTGGGAAACTAGACAAATGAATTAGGAGTGGGTTGCTTATAATGACATATATACCACATTATGATTCATCCTTATATACAATTTCCTCCCAATTCAATATAAATACCACTATAAATATCAAAATTAGTGGACATGCGTTCTCTAGCCTCCATACAATTTGAACCATTCTATTCAACTTCATCTTTGGCCTTTCAAATCACCTCAACCTATAATGAAAATATCAAAACATGTTAAACAAACCTTTTTAATAGTATTTAACTTTTTTTAACTAAATCAAGTGATATGTTAAACTCAATAATATATTTATTATTTACAATACAAAATCAGTTTATAATTATAGTAAGGGATGAAAAATAATAGTATATCACAATGTGATCAAGGATCTTTGTGAATCTAGACAAAACAATTTTTATATTAAAACAAAAAAAATTAGATGTTGATATAGACATATTAGGATCTATTTAGTACATCTTTTAACCTTATTTAATTGTCTTAAATGAACTCAAATGACTTCAAAAATCATCATAGTGATTCTGAAGTACTTCAACTAATGATCAAACCCTCTTACAAAATATTTTACTCTAAATAGAGTATATTCAATAACCCCAACATACATATATTGTAACTTCTTAATTAGAATATATAAACCATCATCCAAGTGTCATTTCACACTAATTTCAATATTAACCTTCAACAAAATACTAAAACATAATCCTATAACATTAGTGATAGTTTTTTACATAAAAAACATGTTTACAATCTATCCACAAATCCAGCTAAACTCTCAAAATTTCCAAAAAATTTCATTATATATAATGGAAGCATCTCAGTCCATATATAATTTAGTGGATATTTCCTCAATATTTAAATAATATTATCACTTATCTTCTTGTTGATCAATTATTCAATATTTTTATGTTAATGGGATTCTCACATAACAAAAAATCTTGTAAAATCTATTTCTAATACATAAAAACCATTTGAATGTGAAATGTTAGCCAACTCTGATCCTTCAACAAAGACATGGACAATTAGCATGTATTTCATTGTTCGTTTTTAATTCCCTAAACAATTACTCCATTATCATTGCTGACATACATATTAACATTCGTTATTGACAAAAAAAACACAAAAATAATCATTTGATTACATCAATATCACCTTTAGATTTATTTTCAATACTATGAAATTAAACATATAAGATATTCATGTCAATATTCCCAAAAAATTTCACTTTTCATATCCCCTTAATTATAATAAACATGAAGGAGGAAAATGTTTTTATTTCCCCTCTCTTCATACCATAAATATAATGGAATGTATTCTAAATGAAAATTTTTCTCCCTTTTATTCTTACGGATTGAAAAACCTTCTTTAAAAATTTTTTATTATACAAATATTTTTGGTCTGAGGATAACCTAACTATTTTTTAGCAACTTACTTTAGGTAAGTCAAATTCAAATCTATATCAGTGAGCCTGGTGTATAAAATAATAGTGATATTACTAAAACATCAATGTTTAACATATAAATTATTCAATGTGGTACCTACTCAAAATTCACCTAATTGGGACTATTAAAATATATTTTGTAGTGTTATTTGATCATGCACACATCTCAGAATAAAATAAATTCTCATGGGGAAGAGATATTACTTCTCATTATTTATATTGTCACTCCCCCTTGATTTTATAATGAACTTAAACTAAAGTAGTGCTAATATAATTAATATTATACCTCAAACATAATTTATGAAAGGATATCTAGAACTACACATTTGATAGAAAATATATAAACTCTATAAGATTTTAGTCCTTTGGATACTTCCATAAAGGGATGATATTTAAGATAATTTAAGATTACTTCCCTTATTCAAGATTTATAGTCAACAAGTATGGGAATTAGGAAAATCTTCAACAACTCCTTAATTATAATAGCAAGGCTGATGGTTATATGTCAACCCTGATAGTTTCTTGTTTGTACCTCTACTACATGAATAATTCTTCATTCTATCTTTTCCCTTCTTTTAAATTTCACTTTCTATTAGGATAATAAGAATTTATTTTCTTTTTGGTCTTCCTTATTATTTGTAATAAAATATTTTACTCAGTCAATTAAATCACATTTCCCCTTTTTAGCTTTCTCCATTTTCATAGCCTCTTCCAAATAGGGCGGGTATATAACTATGAAATCATTTACACTTTCTGAAACTTATTATTTGGAATGGAATCGTTGCTTATAACATTCTATTTGGAACTTGAACTCAATAGTGCTTTCCCTTCATCACATTTAGGATCTTTTAAACCAAGTATCCAAGTCATGGACTTGTTTGAAATGTGTTATATAATATTTATCCTTTGAAAAACATTCCAATTTTTCTTTTAGTTTCCATTATTTGGAATCCGTTCAAACTCCTCATTTAATATGTCATCCACCATACTGGTATTCTTATGTTTCTCCTTAAATGGATCACTTTTTTCAAGATTTCCCTCTTAAACATTGATCTTCATAACCATTTTACATTGGTCTATATTTGATTTTATACCACAATGTAATCATATTAATTTTATTTGTGAGACATATTTCCCAAAATGCATCCTTGGACTCTTCTGAGAAACACTGACAACAGTTTTCTTCACTTGTTTACTCTATAAGGTGGAATTCCTATTATTATTATTTTCTCTTAATTATTTACCATTGCGTCATTTTTCATGTACCATAATATGATTTATGGTTATTTATGATATACCAACATTCTTCATATGTGTTACTATATTTATTTCAACATTCAGAGTAGCCTTCAAGACAATTATATATATGTTTACAAGATAGACTCTTCTTCAACATTGCATTCAACTTATATACACTAGGTTTCATATAAGATTTTTCTATTATCCTCTTTAATTATGTTCTCTTAAAGTATCCATAGGCTGAAATATAATTCCAATATTCCATAGACCTATTCCCAAAACTGTAGCGATAATAACATCTAAAAACAAATCTGGTTCCTTACAGTTTAGGTGCAGGTGGTGGAAATTTTACAGGTTTTGGACCTTACATTTAGCATGATTAACTGCAACTTTTTGAGGCAATAAATGGGGAAGATTTTATTCTATTAATTAATCATATACATCCTTGATAAATTTTATGGTTTTATAGTATTGTTATCCTACCAAATGTGTCTTGAATTTGACATTATCATTGTACTAGTCATATTTGGTGGAAACCGATTCATCCCGACTTTAGGATATATTTTTCTATAATATTTGGGTTAAAACTTCCCCACATGTTCCCAGGATCTCTTTACCAAATGTATTAATATATTTTCAGTATAAATATTTTATTGAAACATTAGTGAAAATAATGTTCTTCTCAGTTATTCAGGTATCTGTAGATTTGGTAGATTCCAAATTATTCAACTTTTATTCAAGGTTTAATATCTTCATTATAGGTATTATATATATTTCTAAATTGATTTTAATAAATATTTCAGATCACTCTTCAACTTTTAATTTTCATCTTCATGTATCCTGATAATATATTATAGTGAAATATTGATAGCTCTGTCCCTCTTTTTCTTGAAATCTAGCTAAGAATCCTTGACATTCATAGTGGCTTATATTTTCTAATGCATGGATAATAATTGTAAGAAAATATTTAAATCCCTCACTCTCAAAAACTATTATTTTCAAATCATTAGAAGCATTAAAATATATTCCATATGAAACTGATACTTTTATCCTTTTCTCTCACTTTTTTGAGGGTTTTCATATGGTTTCCTTTTTATCCAATTCTTCTTCCGTGGAATCAACTTTCTTATCTATATTGAATTTATCATCAAATTTTTCCTTGATAAAATTAATTATTAAAGTTATAACTTCATCAAGAACCTACTTCAAATAATCTCCAATATAATAGTAGAATACCATACATTTTTATTTCTTCATAATCTATATATATTATACTAGATTAATTAAAAGGTTATTCATCAATAGATTGTAAATATCTACACTTAGAAACTTATATGATTTCAATAAGTGGTAGATCCTTCGCCTTCTTAATATCTTTTATTTCATTATTTATAAATTTATTATTTATATTTTTTAAGGTATTGACTAAAACAACCATTTTTTATTTAATAACAATAGAGAAATAATTCTTTATCTGAGTTTTATTTCAAACATTAAAATATTCACTTCATCTATTTGATTGAAAATTAGAGGTAACCTCGATCTTTATAGGTAAAATGGTTTTCCATTGATAACACTTACAATTGATTAGGTATTTTTGGACCACTGAGATGAGATAAGTGAATCAATGCTCTATTTTATTTTATAAATTATTTATTTAAATTCCGCCACATATACTACTCATATTCTCAATTAGATTTATTTTCTCATGGCCTCACTCAAATAATGAATTAAATTGGGCACAAATGTATACGTATTCACATGGATCGTCTAAAAAGAGATACACCTTATGTTGATTGGTTATTCTCACAAATCATGTATTCTAAACTGTTATCATTATCAGATTACAATGGGTTTGGTGTGTCTCTCACCTACACTTATTGACCTATCACTAAACTTATCTTTTCGGATTCACACTAGATTATTTCAAAAACTTCTAATTATATTAATAAAGTACCACTATGATATATCTATATACCTATATTATTACTAATTATTTGAAATAAAACCATATATATAAAAGTTTTTATATTATATCCTTCTGGAAGAAGATCATTGATAAAACCAGAGATGAAACAATATCCATAGAATTGATCTCCTTCTTTTAAAAAATAGAGAATTCAAATACAAGATGATTATTTTGGAATAAAAACTATGACATGGTATATATTCAATATTATCTTCAAAACTCTTCAATATAAATTGGTAACCTAGCCATTTTGACTCACTTTTGAATCCATGAAAGGATCAAAACATATAACAGAATATCACCAAGAGTATAGTCTGTCTTCAAATTCTTTTCATATCTTTATCACATCTTTGAAACACTTTATTTGATCAAAAAATATTTCATAGATACCTAAAATTCATTTATATTTATTGTTAAATAGATCTTAAATCTAATTCTATATCAGATCATCCCTCTTCTTCTTCTTCTTTGAGAGTTCATTGATTCTTCTTCATTCATAACTTTCGGTTCCCAACACCTCAATATCTCCTTCTTTTTTATTTTCATTATAAGTCTCCCAAAATGTATATTATAATTTTTTGAATATATAAAATCACTTGAAACATTATGGTTGACCATCTCTATTATTCTCAATGTCTTGTGTGTGGGGTTTCTTCCACGATCACAATTCTATTCTCAAGCATATCTAATATTGGTGTGTCCCCACATTCTCATATTATTTTTGATTCAAATGGTTGTCTCCTATAAATTTACATAAAGTTACATTTCTTTTTTTTCTTCTTCAAAACTCTAAGATAGAATTTATTATAGATAATTTCAGTAGGCTTGAGTATTTTCTTATATTCTTCTTAGAATATATTTAAAATATTTTCATAGAAATTTTACTATAATATAATAGTTCATAAATATAAATATATATAAATTATAGAAATACCAATTTTATTTTTTTTCACTAATGTAGTTGAAGACCCTATTTTTCATTCTTTAGAATCAAATAGTATCACTTAAATGATCAACCCAATAGCATGAATCACAATTGGTTTTGTAATTCCCCAATATAGAATGCCAATCTGAGATAGAGTGTTATGTGGCCCCAGGCGTGACTTTCCATATGAAAAAGTTTACTAACTAGTAGTGTTGGTGTCATAAAATGAAGATACTACACACTCATATCAATGTACAAATATATAAGAAATAACCAAATAAATATCTATAAAAAATATCAAAGTATATAGAATCAAATACACATAATGATATATCAAATATTCCATATAAAAGTCATAAATTGATAAATAAATTGATCATCCATTGGGATGATGTTCAATAGAACATAGAATGAAAAACACAAAGGCCATAACCACATTGACATCCATTGCACACCTTATGCTCAACTTGAAATCAGATATGTGGTCTACACATGCATTGAGGTGATCGTTCATGTTTGATAAATACATCTCATTATGGTATCCTGAAGTGACCCTAGTATACACAATCACTAATATGTATGGATGATGAATAAAATAAAAATGTTACACATGAATGTAAATTTCTTATGCAAACTAGGACATAGTGAATCACTACACATCAGGTCCCCATTTTCTAACCAAGTCACCATAGAACATAATCATAACTACTTAGATTCCATGATAGAATACCCATCATCATCTCAATACATCATCCATGTGACATTGCCTATACTAGAGGACTCAGTGTTTGGAATCATCCAATTTTTGATCATTACCCTAAGGTGTAGGGTGTGGTCCTATATTCATGATCCATACATACCTTCTGACTGAATGTGATCCTATTTCTAATACTTGAGCTCTAATATCTTACTCATAGTAGGTTATGTCAATCTAATCCTGTATCACATTCAGAAACAATCTCACTCATGGAAGTCTGACCGCTACCATATCACCTACATTCGGGCTTTAGAATCTCTTCTTCCTCAAATATATTCAAATAGATCCATTCCACACCATCACACTGATGGTTGGTCTAGTATTTAGGCCCAATAAAGACTCCATCTCACTCATGGTAGTCTAAATTGTGCTATCTCACTCATAGTGGGTAGAGGCCTCAAGATCCATATACCACAATGGAGAGTATCTCCTATCACAACAATAAATACACACATGTAACACATAGGCCCATAACTTATCACAAAAAACACCACACCTAGAATAAAACTAGCCTATCGCGACACATAAAATCTCATCCTTCTGTCACGACATTCACTAACGTCCTCCATGCCCACCTCGGTCTCGACTAGTCTATAAGAGCTCAACTTTATCACCCTATGGTGACTCCATAGCCTGTTGGCTCACATAAACCCTAGACTAAAGAGGCAGAATACAAAACTACCCAATCCCAAATTGGAATCCAAAAATAAGTTTGAAACATATCCCATGACCCACACCTGGTTATCTTCTTTATGTATCTAAAGTGAATTCTCTCAACTTATCACCAGATGGAAATCCTCCCATTATATCTCATCTCATCTTGGAGGACTCATCCAACTAATAATTCTTATAAAGACTCAACCATACTCATGAGGTTATTTATCACCAAGGCCAATATTCACAACCTTACAACTTATCGCCACTATGAAAAATCCTCTATCACATTTTTGAATACCCATAGTGAAACCAAACTAGTAGAATAATGCTTCAAATCACATACCAGGACATATAAGAGGTATCTATTCTTCTCAACCAACACACTCACCCCTTGGAGACATGGTCCCCCAGGGATTCCAACCTACCAAAGTGATAAAGGGTACTCACTCTGAGCATATGAGGCACAACACCATCCTATATCTATCTCCTTATCACTCTCAGTCCCTATCAATTCTACCAAAACCAATGAAACATGCATGAAACAAGAAAATCACACCTAAAATGTATATTATCTTATATTAAAGGGACAAAAAAACTCTATCAATGATTTTATGTTATCTTCAAGCTCCACCGAGCCTTAGGAAAGCCCATCCATTCCTATTCCAAGCTCATACCACCACCAGAGCTCCTATGTCATTCCATACATAATAAATAATTAATTATACAGAATTATAGTTAATTATTTAATTTAAAACAATGTCTATGAACCAATGGATAACTCATTCAAAAATACAGTTGCACTAGAACCTTAATCAACCTCGCAAATAAGGAATATGACTCACCCACAACACCATCCTGAGTAAAATCTATAACCATCCATACATGGGACATTATGAATTTTATCAAATTTAATTAAAAAGCCTATAAAAATTTGTGAAATTTATTACCTTAACCAAAACCATTTCCAAAAACACGTAGACAACACCTTGGGTCCTTATTTATCCACTACACATTAAATCCCTATTGACTCAAGATTATTGAACCATAATTCAGTGAAATCATCTTATAAACCCTAGATAAAACTAAGGATATCAACAGAGGAAAAAAGGAAAATAACAGTGGATATAAATACCCAAAATAAATGGAAAACACACTAAGATGCACTCCTAAGAAAGGGGTATCAAAGTAAGGGGGGAGATAGTCAATTTATTCCTCTCCTGCTTGCACATTTCCCTAAAACCCAAGGGGGTGAGGGACCCCAAAATGTGTTTGATATACTATCTTACAAATACACATAAAAATAATCACAAAAAGAAAAAATTTTTAATGTAGTAAACCATTTTAATTTGAGATATCAAGATTAGGAACACAAATTTTCACAAGTTGAACCCTCCATTTACAGTGCAAAAAGATCAAATAGTGGGGTCTCCCATTTTCCAACCCCATTAAAAATGGTTACTATTTTTCATGATGTGAATTATTGTGGATCTTAAAAATAATTCTTCCAAGAGACTCGACCCTTCCTCTAAATCCACCCAAACACCTAATTCATTCTCTAGTCCTCAAACCACATCTAAAAACACCTCTTATAGATACGAAAATGCTTCGATTCGAAATCTGAGTCCCGATTATCCAAACAAACCTCACAAAATATCAAAAATTAAAACCCAATCAATAATCCAAAAATAATAATGAAAATAGTAATTAAAAAAATACTCACCATAAGACTTATCATAATTATATATCCTTGGTAATTATAGAACCACATATCTTGACAGTATAAAATCGTCAATTTAGCTAGGGATTTCTACATTCCGTCTCCAAACACAAAATTAATTTTTGGTGCGTAACTATGTACACTTGATACATTATTTATCAAATGTTATGACACTTGATAATAACCAATTACAATGTTTATATGAAACTCACCACACCCATATCTCTTAATATACCATGATTTATTCACTCTATTCAACCTCAATCTTGTGGTACACCCATTATAGAAATCTACAAAAAAAATTCGATTATAAGTCAGGGTGCTCCCCACCATAGGAATAAAATTACCAAAAACACATATCTAATAGTTCACCAACCATCCTAAAATATTACAAATCATTATCTTAGTGTATTTTCTACTTCACCATATCCAAACTCATGAAAGAGATATAATCAAGCATCCTTTGGCTGACTCTTCCAAAAAACACTTAGTTTCACCTACTAATACTTGAATGGAAACCCAATAATAATATATTAACTCCCTATAGAAGTATAATATCATATAAGCACCAATAAAAAATTCCAACCCTTAATATCGATGTAATTACATGTTTTGATCACTAATCCCATACTCCAGTTTTCATGATCTCACCCAAAGATCGAAGCACCTCTGATATGATATAACCTTAGATCACACCACAACTAAACCAATATCATTGATAATTCTCCTAAAACATCCAAAACTATGTAAAAATCCTAAATCATATATTTATCATGGAAATTGATCACATTATAACTTATTTTACACTAGTATTCCAATGCCACCATAGCCATCCACTGATCAGTATCACCGAACCCGCCACACTTCCCCCACGACTGTCAATCACCCATGATTGATATGATGGTCCCCACCATAGGTTTATTATTACCATAACCCAAAAAAAACAACCCTAAATCTCAATGTACCATGATTTATTCATTACTTCACATAATTACTAGATGTGTTTGACCCACCCATACATGAGCACGAGTACAAAACCCAAGCCACCATCCATTCTTTCTCACAAAGAATAAAATCCTACATTAGTTTATGGTGTAATACGCTCTAAAAGGCTTATCTCTCACTGATCAATGATCAAAAACCTAAATGGTTCCCATCCACATGCTACCCCAACAATACCCATGTCATGGAATAACTTTGATAAATTGTGATGCCTCACCCGATCCTTCTCTGATGTCATCTCTCATTATAGGAACCTATCATTTTCCCCAAAAAACCCCATAACATCACTCCCATAAGGATATATACACCGCAAAACCACTCACATTAATTGAAAACCCGAATGATTCTTAACAAAGTAACACACAACTCATTCACCAATGCACAACGCAATCGGTCGTTTTGAATACCCAACTCACTCCTACCCTCACACACTGAGACTGTGCTAAAAACCTAACTATCATCTATAAAACCCATACCAACACTCAAAATACTCATATATAGAAAGATTAATCCACCAAGAACCATATCTTGTGTTCTTAACTATGATCTTACTTGATCTAAACTGAATTTAAGGGTTGTGTATAACTGTGCAACCCATTCACACAACCCCACTCATGCTCTCATGAGTGTCATCGAATTTACACTAGGACCATATGCATAAACTAATATCCATTACCCACATGAATTTAAAGTCACACCGCATCCTGAGGTATCTTTGTAACACCTCAATATTTTATGATATATTTATTTTAGAATAAATTTAATTTGTTTAATAGTCTATGATACACAAAACCTCAAGTCTAAATGAATCGTAATATTATTATATTGTAGATATTAAATTGAAGATATGAGTAGGAATAACAAAATTTGAAAAATATTGTTAAATATTTTATATTAATAAAATAATTTGATAAATAATTTTTCAAATTTTAGTAAAGTATTTATATATTTCAAAAATATATTATTCCTCAAAAAATGGGTTTTTTTATTTTTGTGAGAAAATAAAATCTTCAAATTTTTCTAATTTCAGAAAATGTATTTGAAAAAAGGAAATTTATTTTTGAAATAGTCATGTCAAAATTTTCTTTGAGTGAATGTTTTATAATTCTCAAAAAAGATTGATTTTTTTGATGAATAGTGAAAAAATACTGTTTTTTATTAAATACTGTCATTATTGAAAGAATTTAAAAAGTTTAATTTAATTTTAATTTTTCGAAAATTAAATTATCTAATTTATATTATGAATAATAAAATTATTTTAATTATAACTAATTTTATGATGAATTTTGGTATACGAACATTTTTAACTTCGTAAATTGTTTTTTTTCAGAAAACTATTTTTCACCACATAATACAATTTTAATTTTAAATTAAATTCCTAAATTATGTGAATTGAAATTGATAAAATGGATTCTATATTTGGAAGAATTAGGTTCATATTTGGTAAATGTTACATTTTATTTTGGGTCATTATGAATAATATCCTTGGATACTATTTTTCGTCTTGGTAAGGTAAAAACCGGTAAAACATGGCTATTACTTTGGGATAAAGCATTTAAATTTATATAAAACATTAATTAATCCTATTTTATGAGTGTATTCGGGCCATAATCATATTTATTCTTAATATATTTCTTTTTTGTGCCATTTCCCCATGATAATGGCTCTAATATGAAATTAAGTAAAGAAACATCCAAAATATAACTATCATGAATTTAATATGTCTATTTTTTTTACATATGGAAAAAATAGAGATTAGTTTGATCCTAAATTTTTATTTGAAATATTATTTAATTTTTTAGTCGTGGAATTTTGTGTGTGTTTAGTAATGACATAATGGCCTTAAATATTTACACAACACCAACACAATATTTGGTCAAAAATAAAAAAAAATAATTTTTTTTTTGAAAATATTAAATTAATACAGTTTGGATGAATTATTTTTCCATCATTTTTAAGATTAATATAACATATTAGGTATGTTTTAAATTTATATATTATAATTCTTTTATTATATTGATTACTTTTAAGTAAAATTAATAGAATAGTGTGAAAAATGACATTAAAAATATTTTATGCTAAATAATATTTTATTAAATTATATAAAAATAATAAAAATATTTCAAGAGTAAAATTAAGATTATTAATGGTATAAAATGTATTAAATTTTCCATTTATAAACAAATTATTAGCTTATTTGTAAAATTAAAACCCTTTAATATTGATGTTGTTGTTATTGTGGTTAATGTTAAAATGGTTAATGAAAGTTTTAATAAAAAAGATATGTTTTAAAATGGCACAAAAACCTTTGAAAATTTAATTTTATGATTATATTTCATACATATAGTATTTTTATTATAATTATTTTCCATATGGAATAATGTTTTGTTGAGAATGGCTTTATTATATTTTTATCTTTTATGAAATTCTAAGTGTGTCGTATCCATACCTTGTAAATCGAAACCTCTCTTTTCTGCTCATTACACCACATTAAGAAATATATATTGACAAAACCATACCCAATTATCTTGTAAAATTTTATTTACTTTAATCGTAGGTGATTTTATTATTAAAAGTCCCTTAAAAGTGTCCTAAAGAAGGGACCTATAGGAGGCCAATAGAAGGAGAGGTAATCATCTTACTCGACCTCTTTAAATTTCATTCTTATTGTAACTCCTATAAATTTGATGATTTCATTATAAACTAAAAAATATAGTATCATAAATATAAAAAACTATTTATTTCAATGAAACAACTAGTATAAATCATATATTTTATTAAATGAGAAGTTAAAGCATCACCCAAGCGTATGTATGGACTACCGCATCCACGTATCAATATAATTAATTTTTATAACTATATTTAATGGATGGTTTTTATGATGGGTTTAATGTTTAAATATTATATTTATATATTAAATAAGATTATTTAATTTTAGTATAACATCTACCATATTAACTTCCAATCATTTGTAAAATGATAACGTCACTCTTGCATAATTGTGGATTACCACCTCCATATAACGATGTAATTTTTTTAAATTATGTTTTACATGGAAGGTAATAATTATTGTTTTAACAAATATATATGATTACATGATACTACAATGAATAATTAATAATTAATTATTATTTACATTTATTATGTTCCCTCTTTCAAGAAGTTAAAATAGTGTTCATGCATACTTATGTCCTACCATCTCCATGAACGATGTAATTAATATTTCTATATATCTATTTTATAAATGATTATAAATATGTTTATAATGAATATAAATTATATTTTTATCATTATTAATTTTTTTGGGATTATCTAATAATGATCAATGTACTAGTATCGAAACTACTGAATTGAAATTCTCATGAAAAATAAAACAATTAATATCTAGAAACGATGATTTTAATAATGAATTATTAATTAATGGGTGATGAAATGTTATAATGGGACAATATATGATATTATATGTATGTAAATGACTCTTTAATTGAATTATAAAACATATAAATTTATTATACATGTGGTTAGAGTGATTTCTAAACAAGTCCAACTTGAGGTAAGTGATTTAGGCTACCATCTTATAGTTTACTAGATTATTTTTGATTAAGTCTCAAATGAAGAAGTATTATGATATAAATATCAATAATACTTTAATTATATTTTAATATATTTATTTCTAAATATTATTATTTTTTATTTTCTCTTCCTCTATTCAAGAACTCAACAGACCGAAAGAATGTTTTTAAGGAAAACCTGCTTTATTTCTCTCATCAGTCGAGCACCCTTTTTCTTCCATATCCATATTTTCTTGAAATGGTTTAATTTTTTTTGAATACAATAAAATGATATTTTAATTGTATGTTTATGAATGTTTGACTTAAAAAAAATTAAAAATGAATCTTCTTTCCATTTTACGAATGATTTAATTCTGACAATTTTTAAAAGTGTGAAAGGAATTTTGTTAAATTATATGACTTGAAACAAATTTACCACCGGAATAAAATCTCAATGATAGGAATAATAATTTAAAATTATCCATGTTTCTTTTCAAATATTGTTTTCTTAAAAGTTATGAATAATATAGATTTTAATGAAGTGATTTCAATATGAAAAAAGAAGTCTTCTCAAGAAATTATACAATATTCTTCTAATTTTTTTATCTATGATAACATCATTTGATGTAATTTATGATTTAATGTAGATATAATCCAATGATACCAACCACTTTCATTATTTGGATGGATTCAGATTATTTAAGGTTGATTCTATGAAACCTGTTTTTTCTCAAGAATAAATTACGCTATATTGAAATCATTATGAAACCTATTTCATTTACAAGGGTTATGTTATAATGAAATGATTATGAAAAAAACACTCTTTTCTGGGGTTATGATATGATTATTGTTTTATAAACTCATAGCACACTTATGTATGATTTTTATTATGTGATGGGTGGGCCTGAAAATATATATCCATCTAATGAATTGTGTAAATATGGATATATCATGAGATAATTAGGGTTGGAATGAGGAGTGAACCCATTTTAGTAAGGGACTATGTCCACCATGATAGTATTGAGATTAAACCTTGAATAATACATTAGAATATAGAGTGAACCCAATCTACTATGATAGTATTGGAAGTGAGCCTTTTCAACTAAGGAAATGATTTTTTATGCTTTTGTATGTGCTAAAACATTCAATCCTATGTAAAATTTATGCTCTTATGGATCACGTTATTTGATTTATTTATGATTAGTATCTTATAAAAAACCTATATTAATTCCATTAAATAATATTTTTATCTATGATATACTAAATATGGTTTTAAAATGTTATTCTCATGTTCAAATACCATTATTCTCATTTTTTTGTTTAAGTTATCATTAACATCTCACTTGATTACCCTTAATGTGAATTTGAGATCACCCTTTCTAAAGTCTCCATTATCCAGGTTTAGAAGAAAGATTATAATTATAATATGTATAATAAGGTTGATATTTGTGAATACCTTAGTGGGATATGATATAGATGTCTTATGAACAAGTTGTTTTTGTATCAGAGTTTAAAAATACACTAGACTTATACAATTATATCTTGGATCATAATATTATTTCTTGAATATTCATCTAAAAATATGTAATATCTATATATTAAGAGTATTATTAACTATAATATCACTCTGGAAAAGGCTAACCAAACCATCACCCATAACTTGATCATCATTCCTGAACCATGAGCAACTACCCATGCTCTCACTGATTTAAATGAATGTAAATACTAGGAACCATAGCGTTAGTAATCCTTCCATTCCTAACCTCCAAAAATAGCCTCAATAATATGATAACCTTCAATTATCTTCATCATAGACTAAGGAATATCACTCATTCCATTCCTTAACCCACTCAAGGTATTCATCCATCTATCTGATTTGATTATGTATAATTATAGAAAAGAAACCATATAGAAAAAACCCATACAGGTTATTTTTGAAACATTAATTAACTTAACAAACAACCTCAAGGAAAATCATGGATATCCTTAGAACATTAATTATGTATTAAATGCATAAACTAATCCATTATGGGTCTCTACACATGCCTTGATGAAGGTACTATGTTACCATAATCAGAGAATATCCCACTGTAAGATTATAAGAACCTTAAATTAGATAAAGTACCATGTTTAATCTAATTATAATTCATCCAAAATGTTATATTAGAAAACTATTTATAATTTTCCATGTATACATTAAAAACTTGTGCCTTTTTTTCATAAATTCCAATTACACACAATCATGTGTATGTCATGTGAGTCCTAAAAGCCCACCTTGATGCATGAACACATGAATTTTCCCAATGATCCAATAGAAAAAACCATAATTAAAATCTCTTTAAATCCATTTTATTTAATATTCTTATTATCCATAACAACAAAAACAAATAAAAATAATATCATAACCCTGGAAACTATGACATGTCACCAGAAAAGTGTTCCCGAATCACTAGTTTGAGGTCTATCACAAGATCTAATACATTCCTAGAAAAATGATCAATCATATTTAATCATAAAAAGATAAAAAATATAATTCCACTTTTTGATACCAACCACACATAACCAAGTTATCTGCTACCACTTTGTAATTCCCTAACCCAAAACACCTCTATGAGTTTGAGTGTTACGTTGTCTCAAACGTACCTCCCCTTATGCCAGTGGCTACGGACTAGCGGTGAGGGTGTAAGACATAAATTGATGAGAATGTACCCTCATAACTTAGTACAATAAAAATATAAAAAAAACATCCATAAAAAATATCATATAATGAAGAATAAAATAAACAAAATGATATATAAAATATGACATGTAGAAGTCATATAATCAGGTATCTAATGATCTCCCACTCAGATAATCATGAATATAAAATAAACCAAAATAAATAAACTTTCACACTGGCCCTAATTCTATCCTAATTACTCACACACCCTATATTAAAATACCCATTGAGCTTCTCCTTCCTGATCCACTACATGTCTAGTGTTCAACTAGAAAGTAAACATGAGGTCTTCATACGCACCAAGGCACCCATGTAGGGTTTGGGAAATATATGTTAGTAGGATCGTACCATGTGAAACTACTATATAACATCTTATATGTGTATTAATGATTAATAAAATAAACATGTCACACATGCATGTTGGGGTATGTGCTTAAAAGGATTCCATGACACCCAAGTCAGCATCTTCTAACCAGGTCACCACAAAACATGATTATACCTGTGTTGGTACCATTCCATAATACCCATTTTCATATCGTACCAATATCTATATTAACCATAACATACCCAAGGACTCAAGTAAGTGTATTATATAAATCATTAAAACTTCTTGAAGGGGTGGGGTAGAGTTCAGTGACGAAGACCCAAACTTAGTTTCTCACTCATGGTGGTCCCATATTGAACACTCAACCTCTAATGTTTCTCTCATGGTACAGTTAATCCATCTGATCTAAAATCACATGAATACCCCATATAACTAATGGAAGTTTATATTTTTATCCCATAAATTTATATCCAGTATCTCATCTCACATATAGAGGTATGACTACTACCATCTCACTTATGGTAGAGACCAAATGAGGCACCCCATACCCGCACACTTGGGTCTACTACAAATTATACTTTCTTCAATCATATGAATTGAAAAAAATTGAGATGAAGATATATTTATTTTACATCATTTATTTAATTTAAATTATTCATATCATAAATAACCTTGAAATCCTAAGTACAGATGGTTTAGTGACTCTGTGGATCAACTATATAAGAAACTTAATTTATAATAATTCTGAACATTTCTCTATAACCGAATCATAATAGAACCCCTTCTTGAATCCTCATATATTATTATCATATTCATAAAATGAGAAATATAAATATAAGAAAGGTATTAGATAAAACTATCAGTAATTTAAAAACTATAGAATATTATTTTAAGGTTTATATCATCAAAATATGTTAAAGCAAGAGCATAGGTGAAATATCTTTTTACATACAACATGGAACAATAAGTGTTGTCTAAAAGTTATAGTATAAGAATTTTCAATATCAAATGAAAAATATGTACCATGTAATAAGATAATGAGATAATATAAATGATCTAGAGAGCACAATCATATCCCTAAAAAAAATATGTGTCATTATCTGGATGGATACCATACCCCAAAACTATGGAACAAATATAATCTTATGGAATCACCATATTTTGTGCAGAACTAAGAAGTCCCAAACTTTATATTGTGATAATATATAAGAATTATCACTCTTTATTTTATGAACATATAAAATAAGCCTCACCATTTATGTTTTGATAATATCCTAGAAGGCTCAACCTTTATGTTGTGATCATATCCCAGAAGGGTTACCCTTTATGTTTTGAGCATATCTAAGATGGCGCATGGCACATTAGCTCATGAGATATAATACCTTAACCAATTAATTGGAGGGTGATTTATGATAGAATATATCATAAAAAAATTATCCACACATATATTTTACACATGATGTAAAAAATTAATCATTCCATAAAGAACAAATATAATGAAAATGGGTTTCATCACATTTCCAAATGGTATCATGTAAAATAACTTCAAGTACTAGATCGATTGATACACAAAGTTTAATCACCCAATAAAATTATTTCATAAATTAATTTGTATGTTAATTATTAAAATATAACTCCATATGGGTATTATATTTTATTTTTAAAATATAAAATTGGAGTAAAAAATAAAAGTGTTTTTTAGAATTGTTTTAAATTTTTTGTGTTAGATGGAATTACAGGTCACTTTAAAACTGAATTTTCATGAAGGTGAAGTGAAAAATTTGGAAAGAATTTAAATTTAGATATAAACTTAAATAATAAATAATTTTATAGGTATAATTTTTATCAAAATGAATGCTGAGTGGATGATTAACCATTGTGTTTTTAAAGGATGGAAAACATATTTAATATTTTTAAATACCTTTGTTTTGAACCCACATCATAAAAAGAGTAAAATAAATAAATTTTGAAAAGAGGGGAAAGGAAATATTAATGTCACATAAGATAACACATATTTGGGTTTAAAAATATAAATGAGAACATTATAAGGAAGAAAAAACATGTTTATGGAAGAAAAAGATATTACTAGCTATGTATGAGAATTATTATGAACAATGTTATACTTTTACGAGAAATTAATTTATCATGAAAGGATATATAAGTTAAAAATTTATTTTTCCCAATATCAGAATATATAATAAAAAATAAATACATTATGGTGTAAGGAACCAATCATTGATGAAGTAATTTCAAAAATTAATATCATAACTCAAAGAAAGAGGTTTCAAGTTATCAATATCCATTACGAATTAAGAATCATTTTAATAAAAACAATTTAAAATAGTGGTATTGATATTGAACTTAAAAAACCATGAATAAAATATAATACATGATATTATATATCTAATTTCTATTATACACACCATTTAAATTAAATTAGGTTCATAAATTAAAATGTGTCTCAAAGGAAGGAAATTGAGAGGAGATGCCCTTACATCAATCTGAACATTTGAATTTAAAATCCATGAATGGTGGAACATGATATAGACTTAAATATCCCATATATTTCCTAAAATAATATGATAAAAAAACTCCATGGACAATATATTCACCACAAAATGGAAACAAGTGGTGAATAGACATCATGTTTTAATGGAGAAAAATCTTGATGAAAAAACCCCTTACCTTTAATCCCACTTTTTCGAACATGATACGACCTCTTGTATAATTGTTTTTTCTTAATCACCAATTTTGAACCATTATTCATACATATTTAATTTTATGAACTTAATTTTAAATCATTTATTTAAAATAAAACAGTTAGTTATAATTTGTTTATAATCATAAGTTATTAGTTTTGATTGTTTTCTTATTTCAAGTTTTGTAAATGTTATGATGATTATTGATTATAAATTCAAAGTTCATAATTATGAGATAAATAAAGTTACTTTAATATATTTTTTATAATTTTTTATAAATTTTAATTTTATTTCGTATTTATTTTATTTATGTTTCAGGACGATTAAATCGACAACAAGCTTGTTTTTGACATTTTTAACCAACATAAAGGATATATAATAAAAATAAATTTAATATTTGTGTGACAATTATAGAAACATAAAAACAAAATTATTTTATACTTAATATCTAATAGTACAATTATTTATCTTTCTATAGTCATCCATTATAAAAATCTATAGCATTGTTCAAGTAGGTGGTTAAACCGACCAAAATAAGGATAAGGTATTATCTATGGGTGAGTATGGTTAAGAGAGTGATTATATTGGAATAATATCTTAATTAAAGAATAATAAAGATATTTTTTTATTTCATTAATTTGGTGAATTATAATTCAAGAGAGTTTTATAAATAATAACAAAAACGAAATACATCACCTTTATGGAGGCGATAATCCACCCTATATAGGAGCCATATGTACATTTTCCAAAGATAGGAAGGAATATAGGGAATGGTTTATAATTTAAGAATATTAATAATATAATAAATATAATATTAATACTTTAAATATACATTTATAACCATTATTTTAAGGTGGTGATAAAAAATAAGGCTTCTAGGATGTGGTGAGAGATATAATGAAACACTAGAGTATGTTTTTATTCAAGTTAAGTAATTGAAATGGGTAGTGAAACGTGGTTTTGGTCACATCCTTTTATAAGTGAAGAAAACTTAATTTTTATAATTCCCCATTATGTTTTTTTCAATGATGGAATTCCATTATTAAACATTCAATGGTTCCAAAAGTGGATAATAATTTTTATTGTAAAACCAGGTCAATAAAGACACTAAAATTCATTTTTAATAATATTATAAATATGTTTGGGGTTTTGGCCACCAGTTTGTTTACATTGTACCATTTGGGTTTTTTACTTTGGTAATTAATTTCTTCCCAAGTAATTTAAATTTTACTAAAAATATAAGGTAAAAAATTACCAAATATTGACACTATGAAAATAAACTTAACCTCTATATAATCTAATTAAATTTATAAATAAGATAAAATTAACTATTAAATTAAAACATTTAATATATAAAATAACTATTATTTAGGAAAAATGTTATTTTCACCATTAAGTGTTCTTAGTCTTATATAACTATAATTATGAATCAAATGAGTCATAATATATTTTGTTATATGTTTAAAGTCATATCAATTTAATTATATAACATTGATCAGTTTATTTTATTTTATAAAAGTTACACAACATTAATAAAATAATTCTTTGAATATAACCCTTTGACAATTATCGTGGTCATTAACTTTAATCCTAGTAATCATAATTTTATGCGTAAGAATGAAATTGTACTTATTAAATAATAATAATATGTGAATCTAAAAAGTAAAAATATTTATTTTAGATTTAATAACTTAAGTGATTAAATGAAAATTTTAATATAAATAAGTAAAAAGGGTTTAGAGTAAAATACTACGAAAAGTTTGAAATCATTAAACATGGGTTTTAAAAATCCAGCATAGTATTTTTTAATAATTTATTTTACTTAATAAATATATATTTTTACATAATAATGATTAAAAACATTTAATTCATTTTTGTATTATTATAATGTAATAAAAGTGACAGTATTAGAAAAATCGGTATTTTTTTCACTATTCACCTAAAAATAAATTATTTTTGGAAAATATGAAAAATTCACTCTAAGATAATTTTAAAATGATGAATTTGAAACCTATAATAATTTTTAATAGTTAATATTATAAAATTTCAAAATTATTTTCTAACTGTAAAAAATATATATAAAGAAATACTTATTTTATTGAAAAATTCATTTTAACTACTTTAAGTGTTAGTAATCCTATTTTGTATGAATTTTTAATTGATTTAAATATTTTTATTTGTTAGTGGTTTTATAACTGTTAAATTTTATTAAAAAATTTCATCTTATATTCCTCATCTTATTTTAGATTGGGGTTTCATGTGAAAAAATCTATTTAACTAATTTGATTTATTAAAGTAAATATATATAGTAAACTCTTAGGGAATTACATTAACCACCAAAATAAGTTTGATCCTTGATATTTTAATTAATAATCACTAATGAAAATAGATAATGGTATATAAAATAAAGATATTACTCAATATATAATTTCTAATGATATATAGAGATAAATATCTTAGGCATGATTATGAAACTTTTATCAAAAATATGTTTCTTTAGAAGTTTCCAGACACATAATTTTCAAGGATTTATTTACTTGATCATATTAACAACAAAATAAAAATAAAAAATGGTCATGATACAATCCAATAAAATCATAATAAATTACCTTATGAATATGATAAATCTATCTCTGCATGTCTTCTGTAATGTCCTTGCCTGAGTTCTACATACTGGTGCCCCTAGACCGTGCACCACATGACCTAAAGTGCGCCTCCCTATACACCAATGGCTACTAACTAGCAGTGAGGGTCTATTCAAATCATGGGGTGACTCTACCCACCTTTTCATCACTGTAATAAACTGGTGGAAATGAATAATCAATAACTACTGAATAACCAAAGGATATCATAACAAATACAATACTAGAATTACAAGATAACCAAAACTGGAAATACAATATCAAAACTAAACAGTAGATATACCATGATAAAATAGAGGTTCAGTTTCAAATTCAACTCAAATTTAAATTCACTAGAAAAAAATAAGTGGGTCTCAAACCATGTTCGGTTCCCTCATCCAATCTCTCTACCCAAATCAATCATCTAACATGGGCCTTTTCCCTTAACCTGTCTTGAAACTACTAAATCTATTCGGGTACCAATCCGGAAGCCCGTGTAGGGTCTGAGTACAACTCATTAGAACACCACCAATGGTTTCAATAGAAATATATAGTTAATAATATTGTATGATGTTTTATAAATAAATAAGCACAATGCATAAATAAATAGTTATCAAATTATCAAATTAATCTTTATTTAACAACTTAAACTTTTGGGTTTTCCAAAATACTTGAACCACAATAAATACATTGGCCCACACCACAGTATAAAATATCCCATTGGGATATAATGTCTTAGAATTGCAATATTACCATTCTCTTTCTCATCTCATATCTCAGAATTATATTATAATTATTCTAGATCTCAATTATCATATGAATGTCAATTTTACTATCCATTATTTCATTAATTAATTCAACAATTTATTAATCCTCTCAATATCATTAATTAACTAAAAATTTAATTAATCTTCTCAATATAATTAATTAACTCAACAATTAATTAATCTTCTCAATATCATTAATTGACTTAACAATTAATTAATAATATAAATCATATTAGTTCACTGAATAATTAATTAATCTTCTCAATCATATTAATTAACTCCACAATTAATTATTATTCTCAATATTATTTATTAACTGAATAATTTATTAATATTCTTGATCCTATTAATTAAATCAGCAATTAATTAATCTTCTCAATCCCATTAACTAACTGAGTAATTAATTAATATTCACAATCTTATTAATTAACTCAATAATTAATTTATATTATCAATTCATTACTAATTCAATAATTAGTTTATCATATCAATTTCCTTACCTAATTTCATGATTAATTAATCGAAATCCACCTTCCCAATAAGCCCATAATTAATTCATCAAATAATTATACAATTCACAATCTCATTATCCTATAATTAATTATATAATTATTTATTCAATTTCACAATCTGAATATCCCCATAATAATTCAAAAATTAATTACTCAATTCAACAATATCAATTTACCCTAATTAATTCCACAATTAATTACCCAATTCTGAATATACAATTCCAATATCCCCAATTGCCCATTTTCCATGATCAATCAATCAATTGATTTAATTGATTCAAACACAAAGTAAAATTCTAATCAACTAATAGATATTCAACAATTACCTACACATAATTATAGTCAAGATTTTGAGATTTTAATTATATACCACTAACCTTGAATTGTTGATGAATAATCACCCAATGAAAATCCCCAAAATTAAGTGGGGTAATGGTGTAGAATGAGATCTGGATCTAAAACCCTAAATCAAGATCAAACAAATAAACATCCTTCAATTAAAGATCAAGATGCACAATCCAAGATATAGATCAAATTAAAATAGGAAGAACGACCCCTTTTATAATGAGAGAAGAAGGGATGATGAATGAGAAACTAAATAGGATAGGATTCTCTTACCAAGAGGGGTGGAGATATTTGATTTGGCATTTGAACCATGAAGAACATAAGCCAAGAATGATTTGAATCTATCAAGGAGGCCCTAAAATCATGAAGAGATGAGTTGGTCAGAGTTAGGATCGAATATGGTGAGTTTTAGGTATTTGGGTGATTTAAATTCCAATTTTAAGGTGAATTTAAAAGACATGAAAAGTTAGGAGGGAAGGGTTTCATAGTTTTCCCTAACCATGAACCTTAATAGTGGGACTCTTTTAGTGGGGGGGGGGGTGCATGGTTTATTCTTCTAGGATTTTACAAACAGTTCACTAGCCATGAAAAACCTATCTATCTAGTGTTGCATAGTTTACTAGGATGAGGTTCCCAATTGATCCTAACTGTGCGTCAACCATGCACTACCATCATTCTTATATTTTTCTCAAATTTTCAAATAATGACACCCCAAGTTAATACCCAAACTAAAAGTACTGAACCAAATAAAAAATAATAGCGGAAATCAATCCTAAAAAATCACTAAAGAGGTCTATATTTTACAATCTCTACACCTTATAACCAATCATCCTTGAGTTTTACTCCCTTAAATCTCTAAGATTATGACTTAAAAATATTAGGCCACTGAGCCCTCGTATCTTCTTCTATCTCCCATCATTCCTCTTAAACATGACCATGTTTCCATAATACAAAAATGATCGGTATGATCTTTCCTTACAACACTTTCTCCCTACGATCCAACTCGTGTATCAGATACTCCTCAAAGGATGCGTATAACTCTAGATTGATGTTATAACATCGATCACATGATAAGGGTTGGGTTTTTACCACTGAAGTTATGAAACATAAAAAACTTCATGCGTAGAACATCATTTCTATGGAAGATCCAATCAGTATTCCACTGGACCAATTCTTTCTACAACCTCAAACGGACATATTAATATGTGCTCCCTCTTTCCCGGTCTCCATATACAAATATTACCCAATTTAGGAAAAACCTAAAGGAATACATGATAAACCTATAACGAATATAGGGGTCATTGGAATATATTAATATACGACATCTTTCCACTCTGTGTTATATCCATACGCTTCTAAATCAACAGTACATACTCCGACGTATCCTACATGAGACTCAGTCCCAACAACTATGACTCACCAACCTCCATCCATTATAGGGTTGATCTTCATATCCTACCAAAAAGCAACTTGTATGGTTCCATCTTAATAGTATCACAATAACTATTTTTATTGGAAAAATCCACTAAATCTATGTGTTTCTCTCAAGATCCACTAATGTCTAGAACACACGCTTGAAGCATATACTCAAGAACCTGTATAGTACGCTCAAACTTTGCATTTGTCTACGGGTGGAAGTCTATACACAAAAAAACCTATGAACCAATAAAATTATATAAGCTATACTAGAATAATGATGTAAAAATTGAGTCATGATATGAAACTATAGTATGTGGCACCTGGTGCCGATGGACTATCTCTCTAACATTTAAATTTCCCAGATTCTCTACCAATAAAGTCTCCCGTATTGGGAGGAAATGCACTTCCTTCATCAGTATATCCAAAATAAACCAAATAGAATCATTATTCAAAGGCATCCTTTGGAGACCCACCAAAAATTCCATGGTAACATTATCACACTTCCACTCTATAATGGGCAATTTCATAGAAAACTTTCAGGTCATTAATGATCTTCCTTCACCTACTGAAAAGTGTAGAATCATGTCATGAACATTGTCCTCTCCTCTCTCATTCCTAGCAACCAAAATTACCATCAAAGGTCACAATAAATTTTGGTAACACCTGAATATACCTGGCACTTCAAGGCATGAAATTCCCATATCAACTCCTCCTACATACTCGTAGGCACAACAACATGATTCTTGACATAGACGATCTCATCATTATATATTCTCTAACCAGAAGGTGTCTCCCCACCTTAGAGATTTTCCCTAAAATATAAACATTCTAGATCCTTATACTTTATATCTCTGATCTATCTTAGATGTGTAGACTCCTCCAAAACTGATATAAGAGCTATATTCTTCTGAATATCCCGAACCACCCCATGCATCTCATCTACTAGAGTCATCATCTTCCACTTTACACTATACTCTTGTACAACTTGATTAAGATTTTTTCTTCTTAAAGAATCATAAAAAATAATCCCTTTACCGGGTGTATATGAAAGATAAAAATACAATAATTGTATTTACTCAACCCATATCTGTGGTTGAAGATTCAAGTCCCTTTACGAGAAGATATACTTTAATATCTTCTGACTTATATACACAGTAAAATTTTCATGAAACAAATAATTTTTCTATAAATTTAAATCATATAACATTGTTTCCAACCCAACATCTTGTTCATTGTATGTTCTTTTTCATGGTTTCAACTATTGAGACCCACATGGAAAACGTGATCTCCCCCATCAACACTACTCCACGATCTGTCCGAGAACTATCACAAAACACAGAGTACTCCTCTACACTAACCAACCTTCCTCCAAGATGATGTGTCTTAGGAAGTTTACTTGATCAATCCAAAACTAAAAATTATATAGATTGACATGTATATGATTCTCTCTTAGTGTACACATGAATATTTCAAGATGTTGGGCATGATCATCATGAGTGTTTGAGTTCACCCAGATGTCATCCAAAAATTGTACAAAAAAATGATCTAGGTACAGATGGAATATTTTGTTCATCAAGGCCATAAATAATACTGGTGTATTCATCAAATCAAATAGAATTTTAAAGAACTAATATAATATATAATTTCATCTGAAAGTTGTCCTTGGTGTATTAGAATTTAAAACTCTCAACTAAGGATACCCTAATCTCAACTCAATATTGGAAAAGAAACAAGATCCTCTCAACTGGTAAAAAATATCATCGATACATAGAATAGGATACCAGTTTTTCATGTTCATCCTGTTAAACATTTGGTAATTGACTCACAATACCAAACATTTATTAGAATTATTTGTAAAAAACACAGGTGATCCCAAAGGTGATGTAATGAGGTGGAAAAAACCCCTATCCATCAACTCCTTTTCCCGAGTCTTGAGATCTTGAAGCTCTTTTGAACCATTTTGTATTGTGGGATAGATACTACTTTAGCTTCTAACCTGATCTCAAAAAAATTAATCTGGATTAACCAGTTAAGTAGATTATCGACACTTGCATAGTGTTAGTGATGTTGACACCAATAAATCCATCTAGGGCATGAAGAATGAATAAGTAATACTACTATAGGCACCTTAGAAAACTCTCAAAACTCTATCTAAGAATTCATTCATATGGTATCACCATCGTGGGGGTAGGAAATGATTCATACCAAACTTCAGAAAAATAATAAAGGGAGTGAACCCTAAGAAAACAAGTCTAAATATAAAGGACAAGAAGCTCAAGCAAAGAGGAAGGGGTACATGATGCGTTGTAGGGTCACACACTGTGTCCCTTGACCTTAGGCAATACCCATGTACAATGACCCATGTCATTAAACTGTGTCATATAGAAGAGGTGTCCACCATGTGTAGAAGGGGTTACATGCCATGTCCTTGCATCTGGGGTCCAATTGTGCACTCTGCCTGTGGGCTAATATATGGTGTCAACCCATGTATCATTGATCATGTACCAGTATACTAGGTAGTTTGTGTAACTAGTTCAAGACATGATATGTGGGGGAGTAAGTGACATGTAGTTAACCTGTGTACTCCAACCCATGTCCATGTACTTTCCATGTCCACCTCGAGTTGTCCAATGATGAACACATGACGTATAGTCGGAACTACACACTGTGTGTATCAGGTTTTCTAGAAACTCATATTCTTCCTCCACATTCCTTGAATGATTATCCAAATCATGTTTTGGGATTCCATTCACTTAGAAACTTTATATCTAGGATCATTTATCGATCAAAACACAAAATCGATGGGTTTTGTGCCTTCAATCGGCTAGGAAATCTGATTCCATTCATCCCCACACAACTCTCTTGAAGAATGGGTTCTCTTGAATCACTTTGATCCATATGCTTCCATCACCACCATAGCTCTATTTCATTGCACTTAGTCTAGATCTACAACCTCATATCGTTGCGCTAATAACTTCATGCAACGATCGATCTGTTGGTCTGGTGTCAAACCGCGAGACAAGGGTCAACCATGATGAATGAGAAATAGAGAGAAAAAGCACAAGGAATAATCCTAAAAAATTAAAATCAGCCATTTTTCATTCCAACCTCAATCCATTCCCTTAGGAATGAAAAACGAATCAAAAAAAAATCAACAAGAGAATTATCAACCGTCAAACCCCGAAAAATAATGCCATCCTGCAAATGCGATTGATGCTTGGGCTAATCTGTTTGTGGATTAGTCTGTTTTTTTGCACATGAATCAATAATTGGAAAAAATAAAATCAAAATAATTCATTCTACCTAGATTATTATTTCTCACTAACAATGTACTGTCACCACATTGTGGTGGTTTGTGAGAACCATCAAGATCGACATTCTTCAATCACTGATTTGATGTTCCGTCATTGCCTGCTCAAGATAATTATCTAGATATCTCTCTCCAGAGTCTATAGAGGATTCCATGTTTTTAAGAGCAACCATGGATCACTGATAGAGTTTTTATTTAAAAAAAACTATCAATGAGTCGATGAAATTAAATAAAATAAAATTTTCTTATGTTATTTTATTTATTTAAAATTCTCGAGATGAATTTACACAATCGACCCATGCTGATCAATGTTAGGTTGTGCCTTGGGTAAAGATAATATTATTAGTGAAATAACCCCTTCATATTTCTAATATGGTAAACTTTTTATATTTTATTCATCTTTTTTTGGAGAACCAAACACACGTACTATTTAATATTTTAATATATTTCAAACATTTATTTAGGGAACATCAGGCCTCAGAATTGCATGCCGTCTTAGCACCTGGTCCCCAATTCAATCCATATAATATTTAAAAAATAATACATTGACACTATGAGTTATTACATTCTCCCCACCTTGGGTATTTAAGTCCCCATAAAGCCAAAATAGGGGATACTAAAAAAGATCAGGGTAATGAGAACGAATCTAAGCCTCCCACTCCCATGTGCTCTCCAAGAGATTCCCATGTTGCCACCTGGCACAAACCAAGGGATCAATCACCCATGAAGCATACTCTCTTACTAGTCCTCAATCTCTAATTGGTACTCTTCAAAAGCATCTCCATCCTTGATTTCCAGATTTCTCCAGTCGATAACATGTGATGGTTTATGCACGTATCTCCTCATCCACGACATGAGAAAGAAATCATGTACCCAATCTAACTATGAAGGAATTGTTAATTGGTAAGCCACGTCACCAAATCTATGTAGTATTTGAAAAGGTATTATAAACCATAGAGACAGCTTACCACCTTGGACAAATCTCCAGAGTCCATATCGAGGTGAAACCGAAAGGAAAAGATAGTCTCCTTTATTTAACTCCAAAGTCCTTCATCGTGTGTGGACATAAGACTTCTGTCATCTCCATGTAGTCTTTTTCCACTCTTATATGATCTGAACCTTCTCAGTAGTAGCCCATATGAACTTCTAGACTATAAGTTCCAACTCTCCTGGGTCAGTCCAACAAAGTTGTGACCTACAAGGCCACCCATATAAAGCATCTAATGGAATCATACTAATGGTAGAATGATAGATTTTGTTTTTCAAAAACACCACTAGTAGTAGGTGACCCTCCCAAATATGGAAAAAGTCTAAAATTCAATACCATATAATGTCTTCCAGAACCTGAATGGTCTGTTCTATTTGGTCGTATATTTGTGGATGAATTGCTATGCTCATATGAAACTGGGTCCCAAACACCAAATATAATCCCTTCTATAAATGGGTAGTAAATTGAGTATCAGGATCTGAGACAATAATCTATGTAACTCCTTGGAGATGAACTATATCCCGCACATAGAGGCGTCTCAGGATCTCTACTAAAATTTAACATCATATAGCTGGGAATTGGGCCAAATTGGTTAGTCGGTCAATGATCACCCATATGGAATCATGTACCCCTGAAAATACACGCTAATACCATAAAAAATTCCATAGATATCTCATACCACTTCCATTTCGTCACCTCAAGGGGTTGAGCTAAACCTGTTGGAACTTGGTGTTCGACCTTCACTTTCTATTAAGTAAGGAATCAAGAGACAAACTATTTAATTACTTTCCTCATCCCTAGCCAGCAAAAATGATGTTTGAGGTCATGATACATCTTTTCCACACCGAGATGTATATCTAAAGGGGATATATGGTACTACCTTAGAACCACCTCCCTCAATGTCACTGAAACTACTGCATGTCCTCTAAAAAGAACAACATTCTCCCCACTATTCGAATATCAATCAAGATTATACGTTATAGACTTCTGACTATGTAAGTTCTCACAGTTCGTATCCCTGAACTACACCTCTATGAATCGATGTAAGAGGGGAGGCATGATAACATTCAACTAGAGCTAATATTCTATATCTACATTCATAAAGGATAACTATAATGAGAAATGTTTCTTCGACACCTCGTTCATCAACTGTAAACTAGATCTCTTATTGAGAGAATCTGCTACTACGCTCCCCTTCCTATGTGTATAGACAATATCAAAGTCAAAGTCCTAGAGTAACTTTAGCCATCTCATATGTCTCAAGTTTAAATCCTTGTGAGAGAAGATATACTTGAGACTATTGTGATCAAATTAGATGATAAGACACTCACCCATACAATAGTGTCTCCACCTCTTCAAAGTGAATACTACAACTACAAATTCAAGATCTTGGGTTGCATAGTTCTTCTCATTTTCTCTCAACTAGCATGAACCATTGGAAATCACTGCTTGAATCTATGTCAAGACACAACCAAGATAGGTTCCTGATTCATCATAGATCACTATGTACTAGACACCCTACTCCAGAAATCTCAAGATCAGAGTGCTCATAAAACACTAACTCAACTGTTAAAAATACTACTTTCACTTTTCTTCCTACAGGAAAGGATAAACCATTTGAGTCAAAGCTGTTTTAGGTGATGATATCCTAGAGAAATCAAGTATGAATCTCCGATAATATTGTTCTAACCCATGGAAGCTCTGCACCTCTGTAACGATCTTATGTGGCTCCCATGCTGGAAATGCATCAACCTTGGTCAGGTCCATTTCCACTCTATCTGATGAGATAACATTTCCTAAAAAGTGGAACGACTGAATCTATAACTAGAATTAATGAGTTTCCCATAAACCTGGTTCTCTGTGAGCACATCTAGAATGATCCTTAAGTGTAATGCTCACTCCTCCTCAGATTTTGAGTACAAAAGGATATCATCGATGAATACCACTACAAACCAATATAAGTATGGTTGAATTACTTAGTTCATGATTCCCATGAAAAATTATGGGATGTTCACCATGAAAAAGGTAATCACCAGGTACTCATAATGACTATAACTATATTTGAAATCCATTTTCAGTATATCCCCATCCTGTACTTATAGTTGGAGATAGCTTGATGTGAGGTCAACCTTTGAGAACTGACATGCCTCTCTCAAATGTTCAAATAGGTAATAGATCCTCAATAGTGGATACTTGTTCATCATAGTCTCTTGAATCAATACCCAGTATTCCAAAAAAACCTCAAGCTCTCGTTTTCTATTTTGAAAAAGAAACTAGGGCTCCCGGGGTAAAATACTGGGTCTCATGCAGCCCTTCCTCTGTAAGTCCTCCAACGTCATCCTCAGCTTGAGAAGCTTTGAGGGATCCATATGATATGTTGTAATAGATATATGTGCCGTCCTAGGGTGTAAATCTATGCTGAAGTCAATATATTAATAGAGAGGTGGACTATAACATCTTTAGAAAACATGTTATCATACTCCGCCACTACCATTGGAAACTAGAAAATCATAACCTTTACTTCATTGAGGGTCAGACTATCCATATTTTGAGTAATCTACTGCACCCTCATATGGATGAGTCCATATTTGTTTCTTGGGTTTCCTTTTCAGAAAGAAAGAAAAATATCATTCCATCAATGCAGACACACCACACCCTTTATAATGACCCATACTTTACATACTTGATTATTACATCAGAATAGAAGCATACTTATTACAACATATAACAAAACCATGATAGGACAGTATAGGTATAGTGTCTTTAGAAACTCGAAAACATAAACAATTGGTTCATAAATCATCTACATTGTCTCTCATTTATTTCATCATATCTAGAGTACCTTTTGGCATATACTACTTAATACCCTTTTCCTGAACTAGTGGAAAGAAAACATACAAAAGGGTGAGCTCAAATTCTCAGTAAGGGTGAACAAAAGAAATATCAATCATATCATATTCATAAGAACATAAAATTTTGAAAATTTTAACTTGCAAAAGAGATCATAATATCATATCATGGGATAAATCATAGTAGTGAAATGTAATCCCAATAATAATAAATTAAAACATAAACCATTGTGGCATACACAAATAATCATAGAAAATCATTTAATATTAGTCAAGGCTCATTTCCAAGACCATCATAGTGGACAAAGTCCATTACTGAACCGAGTTCACTCCTCCTTCCAGTCCTGCATCACTGAACCAGATTAACTTTCCATTATAGCCATGTCTATCTCATGAGATATAAATCTTTACCCAATGAATTGGTGGGAGATATAGGTCCCACCAATCTCATAATGAAACCATTCATATGTGTGCCACAAAAATCATAAATCATAGCAGAACCCATGTAATAAAAATGGGATTCATAAACATCATTCCATCATAACATAATACATATAAGATAAAAGGACATCATAAAATTAATTCCATCATAACATAATCAAATCAATATAAAAATATGGATAGAAATGGAACCCTATATTATCTTAGATGGAAAATAATTTTGATAAAACATTTGAACTCCATTCTTGAAGAAAATATCCTTTCTACTTCAATTTTTTTTCCTTTCTTAACATGTCATACAATTTTAAACTAAAAGAAGTTGACAAAAAATAAACTAGAAAACTTGTAAAGGAATCTTCATGGAAATAATGTTCTATGAAATCATAAAAATTCATTCTTGCCGTATAAGTTAAAAAACAATATTCTCGTACTTTGGCTAGAAAAGTCAAACAATACCTCATACTAAAAAATGACAAAGGATTCCTTTAGTACCTCATAAAATTGTATTTAAACAATTTTAGGAGGATATAAATAATGTTACACATTGAGGAAACATGGATGTGAATGATTAATATTCATCAATAAATTCTGAAGTATAAACAATCTCAGATAAAAATGAGATTGCGAGATTTTCCCTTACCTTAAGGTCCGATTTGATTCGTTCTTATCCGAACCTCCTGTATAATGATTTAAATAATGTCATTGAATTATTACAGAATCATATTCATTTGTATGATATCATATAGGGTCATATTCTTATCTTCTTATTAGCAATATTTCGTTGCTACTTGTTATTTGGGTGTTCATTACTTTATGTTCTTATGCATGTTTTGTCGAATAAATTCTTATTCTTATTTTTAGGTTATTGGTACCTCATTTCCAGAATGGTATTGGTGTAATATATATCATATTTATTCATTAAATTCATTTATATAATCATTATTCAATTAAGATCATGTAGAACGAGTCGCATCACATCGTGGGGACGGTAGGCCGTACGTACGCACGAGCAATGATATCATTACCATGATTGTGGAATTTTATTGAAGTGTATGTATACCATTTCATAATCAATATCACTTTACAATAATCATATATAGTTATTAAGCAAACAGTTTTTAAAAGTTAAAACATTTCCAAAGATTGAAATGTTTTTACCTATGAATTCAAAGTAAAATTAACGGTAATGACATACATTATATTAAATGGTAAAAATATATTCTATTTGTACTTTAAAGCCATTCAATATTATAATTTAACCATATAAATTATTGTGATGAAAAAGTTGTTTTTAATTAAAATATATCATATTTTTACTATTCATTAAAATATGAAAGTTATCAGAATAATATGAAAAATTAACCAAAGTAAATTTTTATATCCTGATTCCAAAAAAGAATTTTATTTTATCAAATTGAACATATAAACATGTCAAAAACAATATTTAATGTAGGTTCACCATCAAAAGGTGGAAAAAATGCATTTTTTGAAAAATACATATTTTAACTGAAAAATTTATTTTGTTTTAGTAACATGTTATAGAAAATGTGTAAGATGAATAATAATGTTATAAAATTAAAAATTTATTTAATAATATTCATAACATCTAGTCCATAATAATATTATAAGAATATATCGATGTTTCGTGAAACTCGGTATTGCGTACTACACACACTATCAAGGAAGGTCGCGATTGCTTGTAACGAAATCCAAGCCAGTGTTGTGTGTAGTGAAAGATTCCTTTGGTGTTGCATATAACATAAGACATAAAAAATATACTTATCATAAACTATCAGGGTGTTAAATTATACCCCCTTAAAAGAATTTCGCCCTCGAAATTCGTCACTTCATAACAAATAGATGAGGATATCTCTCCCTCATCATATCCTCAAGCTCCCATGTAGCTTCTTCTAATTGGTGGTTTCTCCATAAAACTTTCACCAAGAAAGTGGTCTTGTTCCGTAGAACTTTTTCACTACAATCCAGAATCTCTATCGGCTGTTCTTCATAAGAAAGATCCTGCTCCGGCGGTACAACTTATGAGCTTAGTACATATGAAGGATCAGATATGTACTTTCTCTGGAGAGATACATGGAACACATCGTGAACTTGAGAGAGATTTGGTGGAAGCGCCAATTGGTAATCTACCTTCCCAACATGATCCATTATTTCCAAAGGACCGATATATCTAGGGCTCAACATTCCCTTATTTCCAAATCTCATTACTCTCTTTCAAGGAGATATTTGTAAGAACACTTTATCACCAACTTCAAACTCTAGGTCATTTCTTCGGTTGTCGACATAACTTTTTGGTCGACTCTAAACTGCTCTTATGTGTTGTTGAAAAGATCTGACATTTTTTGCCATCTCATCAACAAGATCAGGTCCTAATAGATTTATTTCTGCAACTTCATACCAACAAGTGGTATTCTTGAATTTCTTTCCATAGAGAGCTTCCTAAGGAGCCATCTGAATACTGGAGTGAAATCTATTATTATAAGAAAATTCCACCAATGGTAGGTGTTGATCCCAACCACCTTTGAAATCCATAGAGCAAGCTCTTAACATATCTTCTAAAGTTTGAATTGTTTTCTAAGACTGACCATTTGTATTAAGATGATAAGCAGTGCTAAAACTCATCTCTCTATCTAAAGTATGCTGAAGACATCGCCAGAACTTCGAGGTAAACCTCGGATCCCGATCAGATATAATGGAAAGTGGTACTCCATGCAATATTACCACTTTTTTTTACATATATCATGGAAAGTTAATCCGGAGAGAAATCTTCTCTAATAGCAATGAAGTGTGTCGGCTTCGTAAGATGATCAACTATGACCCAGATAGAATTATTGTCTTTGGATGTTTTAGAAAGTCCGATGACAAAGTCCATAATGATGATTTCCCATTTCCATTCAGGTATGGGTAATGGTTGTAACATCCCCTTAGACTTCTGTCTCTTAGCTTTAACTTGCTGACAAACCAAGCATCGAGAGACATATTTAGCAACATCTCTTTTCATGCCATTGCACCAGATGTACTCTTTCAGGTCCCTATACATCTTCATGCTTCTAAGATGAATAGATAATGAATAACTATGAGACTCATCCAGTAGCTCCTTCTATAATTTTGGGATGGGAGGAACAAAAACCCGATTCCTAAACCTTATTATCCCATCATAATTAAGGTTTAATTCCGTAACATTTCTCACCTTCTTTTGTAACTCTAAATCTTCTTTTTGTGCCTCTTTAATCTTCACATGTATAGATGGTTGAACATTTATTTGAGAAAGATAATATTTTTCCCCTTCCATTATAATTCCAAGATCCATCCTTTATAAATCCATAAATATCAGATCTTTTGTGATCCTCATCATGGATAAGCTAGCATGGTCTTGTCGACTTAATGCATCTGCCATCTTGTTTTTTTCCTAGGGTGATAATGAATTGAGCAGTCGTAGTCCTTAATCAACTCCAACCATCTTCTTTGGCACATATTTAGCTCTTTTTGGTTTGAATATATAATTTAAACTTTTATGATCAGTATAAATATCACACCTTTCACCATAAAGATAAAGCTTCCATATTTTTAAATCAAAGATTACTACAGCTAACTCCAAATCATGAGTTGGGTAATTTTGCTCATGGATTTTCAACTTTCGTGAGGCATAATATATCACCATATCATTTTTCATGAGAACACATGTAACGCCCCGACCCTAGTTACCCAGAGTCGGTGCATTATTACATAACATTGGCATGATCACAAGAATGATCAAGTATCGAAAGACCGATTAGTTTAGTAGCCTTGGAAACACAAGATATATTCATAAAGTTTTACATTACATCATAAAAATGAAAACTACAACTACATAGTCTCCATATTCCACACTCTTATCCCCACATACTATCCCTGCAGGTCATTCATAATTTACTTCCTCACATCCTGGGAAAAATAAAACATAGAAAAAGGGTGAGATCAAATTCCCAGTAAGGATAACAATATAGCGGAAACTTTCATAAATAAGAATAAAAATTTAAGGCAATATATAAATAAAACAAAAGCCTTTTAATCATGTACTTCAACATAGTATGGAAAATATAAAATGAAATAATTCCATTTACTTATTCACATGGATATTCTACTAATCGAATAGTCACATGCAATATCAATAACCACTTTCATAATGATAGAATGCATAATACCAGACTATCATAACCACATAGCCAAGGCCTCATGCCAAGACTACAAATAATAATTTTCCAAGGCCTTTTTCCAAGACACTAGTTTGTCTCATGAGACATACCAATGCATCAAGGAGCTATAGTGGGCTCCACCCATCACATATTAAGTCTAATGCATTCCCATATGAAAAGGTTTAAACATAACATAATCATTTGTATTAAAACTAGCATATGAAATGTAAATACTTCATCCGTAAACCATGAATTATATAAAAATAAAACATCCATAGTCAAACATATCCCAAAACCTTCAATACAATATAGAAGTTTTTTATCATAATAAATCAACTTCAGATAAGCATAAAATCCATCAAAGGATGTTGACAAAGATGAAATCAAAACTCTTTTTAGAGTAATATCTCTTTTTATTTTGAAATCATTTAAGAGTCATATATTTATAAAATATAAAATTTTCTTTTAAAATATTCTTATATTCTTGTAAGGGAATCTTCGAAGATTTTATAACAGAAAAAAATAGCCGCACCCGTCGTATAAGTTAAAAAAACATTCTTACCTAAATTCTGTCGAAAAGGTTAAAAAGGACCTTGTTTGGAAAACAACATAAATATTCCTTTTTAAACAACTTATAAAAGTCAACAAGGGTATAAATAACTTTAACCCATATTCTAGTAAATAGTAAAAATGTTTTGAATTACATTTTTAAGAAACATGGATGTGTATGATAAAGAAGTCCGAGTAGATTATTACGTATAGACAACCTCAGATAATGAAGAGATTGAGAAATAAACCCTTACCTTGTACTTTTCCTTGGATGGGGGTAGGTTAAACTCCTGTATAATGGTGAAATAATTGTTATTAAATTATACAAGAATAATATACATTCATATGATATCATATATGATCTTTTCACATTGCTTTGTAAATAATATCTTAGAATTATCGTTGTTTCGGGTATTAACTTACTCATTTTCTTTTATATGTTTTGTTACGTAAGCCATGTTTGTCATGGATAGGTTATACCTCATTCATATCCAGAATGATATCATGTCCTTAAACATTATTTTTAAATCATTAAATGATAATTATACTTGAATGGATACGATGGAGAATGAATCTCATCACGTTCGTGGAGACGGTAGTTCGTACGTACGCACGAGTGACAATATCATTCTTTTGATATTAAAATAATATATAATTTTATGGTATATCATATATATAGAATCATTATCATGTTATAATTATTATTTACATGAATTATATATCATTATTATACCCATCCAAATAATAATTTATTGAATAACAATTACACCACGACATGGAGACGGTAAGCTGTACGTGCGCACGTATGGTGACATGTTATTCAAGGGGTGGATAGAATACTGAATATGGTTGTAACATATTTATAATAACATCACAGTATATATAAGATACTGGAGTTATTATTTTAGAATTGTAATAACAAATAAAGAAGAAGTGGAAGAAGAAAGGAACTTGAAAAGGGGTGGTGAAATCGTTACTTCTTCTTCGGGTTCTTCCTTTTGATTTGATCAAAAGGGATCCTTAGGTTGGATTTATGACTAAAGGAGGGCCTCTAGGATGAAGTGAGGGAAGTTTAGAGAGTATTAGGGTAGAGGTTTTCTGAACTAAAAGGCTTTGAAGGTGTGAATTAATGAGGAGGAGGAGTGCCCTTTTATAAGAGGGGTGAGGGGCACCTTTAGAAAAGATAGAAATATTATTTTATAATAAATTCATATTCGGTTTATAATAGCTCCAAAGTGGGTTATTTAAATTTAAATATGGGGATAGGTCCAAAAACACTCAACCAATAGGATTTAGACAGGTTTGGGTTACTATATTAACCTTATCTTTAAGTATTAACTCGTAGTTAATTAGTTTTACTTTTACAATGTTTCTTTTATTTTTATATTATATGGTTAACAAGCAAACTATATACAACCAAGAGACCCCCAAGTGGTACATTAATGATACACCTATCATGATATAAGTCTCTTGGCCTAACTGTAGATTTTTATGAATTTAATATCAATTAATAATATAATACTTGTTGTAAAAATAATTTTATGTCAATTTTGACACTATTCAATAATTGATTTTTGTAAAAATCATTACAGAATGATTACTTCGCAAAACGTTAATTAAATTAATCCTAACATGTCATATTGACCTATAAAATTAGTTTAATTCATAAAAAGTCTCAAATTATATTTATTTGGGTGTTTATAATATCAATTATTTTAATTGTTTATTAATTTAGAAATTACTGCATCACCATTGTGTCATAAATAAATTAAATTATATAATGTCTAAAAATTATAAATAAAATATAATTATATAGGAAATATTTTTATATTTATAATTAATATTTATAGTTGAAAATATAAGATATATAACCCTATGTAAAAAATTTGTTTTCTAAAAGATATATGCTTATGTCATTTTTGTATTTATTTTAACTTAATTAAAATAATGTGTCCCTATCACCTACATGTGGCTCCATCGGGTCCTAAAATCTACCCAAAGATGCCTATGGTCGGACATGTATCCACCAATAAGGTTAGGACACGTTTTAGGGTAATTTAGAATTATTATAATATTATTTTTTAACCCTTATTTACCGGATTTACCCTTAACCATGGTAAATAAAATATTTACCGAAGTAATTATTCAAAATGTCTAAAAATAAATGTTACCTATTCACACAATATGAAAATACTGATTCTAAATATGGAATCCATTTTTCCAAATTCAAAACACAGAAGTGGACGAAATTAATTTAAATTTAATTCCCATTGTTAAAACAAAAAACGTGTTTTTAAGAGATAATAACTACCAAAAGATTGACATTTGTTTATGTCTGGTTAAATTGTAAAATTTTGTACAATGACCAAAATTTTATTAAATGGTAAAAATATATTCTAAATTTACTTTAAAACCACTCAAATTCATAATTTATCAATATAAATTATTTCGATTAAAAAAGTTACTTTTAATTAAAATTTAGTAATTTTCACTATTCATCAAAATATAAATGTTATCCGAAAAGTTCCAAAATTTAACCCTAGGCTAAATTTGATATTCCGAATACAAAAAAGAAGTCCATTTTGAGAGTTAAAATTTATAAAATTTCAAAAATTAGGTATTACTATTCATAATGGCTAGTTTGATTGGTTGTGGTGTGTTAGAACTCGATGTTGCGTACAACACACACTATCACATTATTCAAATAGAAGCATACCGTAGAAGCTTGGGGTGTTACATTCTCCCCTCCTTCAAATAATTTCGTCCTCGTAATTTCTAGAATACTACCACATGAAAAGACTCGGGTGGTTCTTCATCGTAAGTTCCTCGGGTTCCCACGTTGCTGCTTCCATCTTATGGTTTCTCCACAAGGCTTTTACCAGACGAGTCATCCGGTTTCACAGTACTTGTTCTCTTGTATCAAGAATATTGACGGGCTCTTCGCAATAAGACAGATCGAGTTCCAGTTCTAATTCCTCATAGGTGAGTACATGCGTTGGGTCAGGCATGTATTTCCTCAACAGAGATACGTGGAACACATCGTGAACTTTGGAGAGACTTGGCGGCATTGCCAATTGGGAAGCTACAGCCCCAATTCATTCTAGAATTTCGAAAGGTCTGATATACCTGAGACTCAATATACCTTTCTTACCAAAATGTATGACTCCCTTCCATTGACATACCTTCAGGAAAACATGATCACCGACTTGAAATTCCAAATCCTTCCTTTGATTATCAGTATATCTCTTCTTCCTACTTTGAGCTGCTTGGATGTGATTTTGGATTACCTTCACCTTTTCCATTGTTTCCTCCACCAGTTATGGACCTACAAGTTTTCTTTCACCAACATCATCCCAACAGGTTGGTGTGTGACATCTCTTTCCGTATAACTCTTCATATGGTGCCATCTGAATACTCGAATTGAAGCTATTGTTATAGGAATATTCTACCAGAGGTAAATATTGATCCCACATACCCTGAAAGTCAAGTGAGTAGGATCTCAACATGTCTTCTAAGGTTTGAATAGTTCGTTCTGATTGTCCATCTGTTTGAGGGTGGTAGGTAGTGCTCAAATGAAGTTCAGTATCCAAGGATTTCTGAAGGCTTTTCCATAATCTTAAAGTAAAATGGGGATCACGATCAGAAACAAGCGATAAGGGTACTCCATGAAGTCTCAAAACTTCATTAATATATAGTATTACTAGACGTTCCAGCATTAGATCTTCTCTTATAGCATGAAAAAGTACTGACATGGTAAGAAGATCAACAATAACCCATATTGCATCATTCCTTCTAGGAGTCTTTGGTAGTCCCATGACAAATTCCATTGTGATATTATCCCATTTCCACTCCGGTACGGGAAGAGGTTGCATGACTCCTCCAGGCTGTTTCCTTCTAGCTTTCACTTGTTGGAAAACCATACATCTTGACACAAAATACACAATCTCCCTTTTCATGTTATCCCACAAAAAATTTTCCTTCAAGTCTCTATACATTTTGGTGCTCCCAGGGTGTATAGAGAAATTGGAACTATGAGCATCATCCAGAAATTCCCTTTTTTTGATCAGATATATCAGGAACACAAAGTCTTTTCTCGAATTTAAAAATTCCATTTCATACACAATGTCTCCCAATCTCCCATCATTCACAGCTTTAATCTTCTTTTGAAATTCTTCGTCATCGGTCTGAGATCTCTTAATCCTTTCTAGTAAAGATGGTTTGTCAACCATTTGAAAAAGAATTGATGTTTCACCTTCCTTGGTTATTCCCATGTCCATCTTCACTAGATCCATGAAAATTGGATCCCTTTCAATTCTCATCATGTTCAAAACTACATGGTCTTTTCTTCTCAAAGAATCTTCCACCTTGTTTTCTTCCCCTGGGTGGTAGTGAATCGTACAATAATAATCCTTGAGTAATTCAAGCCATCTCCTTTGCCTCATGTTGAGTTCTTTTTGTGAGAAAATATACTTCAAACTCTTGTGATCAGTATAAATCTCACATTTTTCACCATAGAGGTAGTGCCTCCATATCTTCAAAGAAAAGATCACAGCTGATAACTCGAGATCATGAGTACGATTGTTTTGTTCATGAATTTTTAACTGTCATGATGCATAGGCAATAACCCTATCATTCTGCATAAGGACACAACCAAATCCTTTCTTTGATGCATCACTATAAATAACAAACCCATCATTCCCCGATGTTAGAGTCAATATAGGAGCATTGAATAATATTAACTTTAGTTCTTCGAAACATTCTTCACACTCTTTTGTCCAAACAAATTTAACCCCTTTACGTGTGAGCTTTTTTAATGGGTTAGCCAATCGGGAAAAATTCTGTATGAAACGTCGATAATAACCTGCTAAACCAATAAAACTACGTACCTCAGTTATACTCATCAGTGTTGGCCATTCTTGGATTTCCTTGGTCTTATAAGGATCAACAGAGATTCCATCTTTAGAGACAATATGGCCAAGAAAATAAATCTCCTCATGCCAGAATTCACACTTGCTAAACTTCCCATATAATTCATGTCTTCTCAAAGTCTACATGATAATGCGCAAGTGATTTCCATGATCTTCGTAGCTTTTGGATTATACCAAGATATCATCAATAAATACCACCACAAATTCCTTGAGATATTACTTGAAATCTCTATTCATCAGATCCATGAATACAGAGGGTGCATTAGTCAATCCAAAAGGAATTACTGTAAACTCGTAATGCCCATACCTGGTTCGAAATGCTGTCTTCAGAATTTATTCCTTCTTTACACACAACTGATGGTATCCAGATGGAAGTTCAATCCTTGAAAATTATTGAGCTCCATACAGTTGGTCAAATAAATCATTAATGCGAGGTAGGAGATACTTGTTATTTATTGTTATAGCATTGATCTCCCTGTAGTCGATACATAACCTCATAGATCCATCTTTCTTTTTAACAAAAATAACAGGGGCTCCCCATGGAAAAACACTAGGGAGAATAAATCCCTTATTACTCAATTACCCTAGTTGTTTATTTAGTTCAACTAATTCCACAGTGGCCATTCTATAAGGGGTCTTCGATATAGGCTTTGATCCAGGAATTAAATCAATGGAAAACTCAACTTCTCGTTCTGGAGGATGTCCAGGTAAATCTTCCGGAAATACATCTTCATATTCTTTCACAACAGGTACGTCCTCTATTTGAAAATTCCTTTCCTCACCCATAGTCATTTCATTCTCTTCCTCCCCAATAATTGAATTTAGTTGAGCTTCTGGGGGTGGATCTAGATAAGAATTAGGTGGTGACGATTCTACTATAAAGATAAGGTGTTCCTTTTCATCATCATTAAAAATAGTAACCTCCTTCTTCTTACAATAAATCTTCACATCATAGTTCGAAAGCCAATCCATACCGAGGATTACATCAAACTAAATCATAGGTATGACGATGAGATCAACAGATAAAGAACATTTATGTGCTCAAATGGGGACTGATTCACAAAACATTGTTGCAATGATACTTCCCTTAGGAGTTTTAACTGATAACTCTCTTGTTAAATCAAATTGGAAATATCTAATTTTCTTAGCAAACTGGGAAGATATGAAACAATGTGATGATCCAGAATAAAATAATGCATTTGATAAACTTGAGGAAACCATTAAATTACCTGCCACCACGTCTTTCGGAGCATCTACCTCAGCAGTAGTGATAGCATAAGCTTGGCCTTGATCCCTTCTCCTTTTCTGAGGTAAGTTCCCACTGACGCTTAGGAAATTCATTTGCATAATGTCCCATCTCCCTGAAATTGTAGCACTGAACATTCGTAGCTTCCTTCTTCCCTTTTTAATCATGAGCTTGGTGGCCTTTTTCACCACACTTGTAATAGACACCCATTACCTTCACGCAAGTACAGGGGTGTTTCTTCCCACATTTAACACAAGATGGATTTTCAACCTTTCACTTCTTCTCCTTATTTCCATTCCCAGATTGATCAGTAGATCAGTTCTTCTCTTGCTTTGCTTTAGAGTCATAAGACTTAGAGAATTCCTTTTCTATCTTGATAGCACATGAGACAATGTCTTCATACGATGAGAAGGATTTTGAGACTAATGATCGATGGAGAAATAGTTTTAACCCTTCAAAGAAATGATCAATCTTACTTCTTGGGTTATGTATATAATCTCCAGCATACCTTTCTAACCTTGTAAATTTAACCTCATACTTTGCGACATTCTCATCCTCTTTTTGTCTCAGACTTAGAAATTGCCTTTCCATATCTGCTCGATGGTCACGAGGAAAGTATTTTTCTAAAAATAGATCTTTGAACTCCCTCCATTCCATAATTGATACTTTATAATATTCCTTCATGTTTTGAATCAATGACCACCATTAATCAGCATCTCCAGTGAGGCGGGAAACTTCCATGATAACTTTTACCCTTTCACTACTCCCCAAACCCTGAAATATTTTCTCTAGGGAATTTATCCATTGCTCATCTAGTAATGGATTTGTACTCCCATTGAAAGTTGGTGGTTGTTTATTCATGAAGAGATCTAACATTGATCCTCCACGCTGTGGATCAGGGTGCTCCATACAAGTAAGGTTATTATTCATAACCTGAGTGAGTTGTCCCAGTATGGTGATTAGATGATCGACACTAGTTGCATCACCAACTCCACTATAATTATCTTGGGTAGGAGGGAAATCCCTATATGGAGTGTGTGCATTGATACAGTTTCCATTTCTTCCACTAGGTACTTTTTCAAAACAATGGCATAAACTAGATCAGTTTATGAATCAAAATACATAATCACATACTTATAAAACACTTAACATAAATTGAACTATTTGTGGATATAATCCATAATCATAAAAATGCTTTCTTTGAGGAAGTATATACTCATAAACACTTCATAATGATTTGTAAAGAAAATGAGAGTTATCCTAAGCATATCCCCCGGGAGTGTCGTATCCAAGAGTGCAGCAAGGCCCGTTGTCGTGAACCAGTTCCCATTCGAGTCTAGCTCAAAGCGCTGTTTTTGGGTTTTACCCCTAGGTACATCTATGCTAGAGTCGCCTCTACCTGCTCATATCCAGACAGGGATGTATTGCTCGAAAAACTCACAAAATCTCTACAATACCAAAATTCTAGGAAGTTCTTATATACTAATCCTCAAAGTCCATCTTAAATCTATGTGCTCTAATCAGAGTTTATCTAAATCTAGCTTCCAAGGTTTTTACTAAACCTCCTCTGATACCAACTGTAACGCCCCGACCCCAGTTACCCAAATTCAATGCATTATTACATAACATTGGCATGATCACAAGAATGATCAAGTCTCAAAAGACCGATTAGTTTAGTAGCCTTGGAAACACTAGATATATTCATAATGTTTTACATTACATCATAAAAATGAAAACTACAACAACATAGTATCCATATTCCACACTATTATCCCCTCATACTATACCTGAAGGTCATTCATAATTTACTTCTTCACATCCTGGGAAAAATAAAACATAGAAAAGGGGCGAGCTCAAATGCCCAGTAAGGATAACAATATAGCGGAAAATTTCATAAATAAGAATAAACATTTAAGGCAATGTATAACCAAAACAAAATCCTTTTAAAATTGAACATAAACATAGTATGGAAAAAATAAAATGCAATAATGCCATTTACTTATTCACATGGAAATTATACTAATCGAATAATCACATTTAATATCAATAACCACTTTCATAATGATGGAATGCATAATGCCTGATTATCATAACCACATAGCCAAGGCCTCGTGCCAAGACCACAAATAAGATTTTTCCAAAGCCTTGTTCCAAGACATTAGTTTGTCTCATGAGACCTGCCGATGCATCGAGGAGCTATAGTGGGCTCCACCCGTCACATATTAAGTCCGATGCATTCCCATATGAAAAGGTTTAAACATAACATAAACATTCATATTAAAACTAGCATACGAAATGTAAATACTACATCCATAAACCATGAATGGTATAAAAATAAAACATACACAGTCAAACGTATCACAAAACCTTCAATACAATATAGAAGTTTTGTATCATAATAAATCAACTTCAAATAAGCGCAAAATCCATCAAAGGATGTTGACATAGATGAAATCAAAACTCTTTTTAGAGTAACATCTCTTTTTATTTTGAAATCATTTAAGAGACATATATTTATAAAATATAACATTTTTCTGTAAAATATTCTTATTATATTGTAAGGGAAGCATCAAAGATTTTATAACGGTGTAAAATAGCTGCACCCGGCGTATAAGTTAAAAAAAACATTTTTACCTTAATTCCGTCAAAAAGGTTAAAAAGGACCTTGTTTGGAAAACGACGGAAAGATTATTTTATAAACCACTTATAAAAGTCAACAGGGGTATAAATGACTTTAAACCATATTCTAGTAAATAGTAAAAATGTTTTGAAATACATTTTTTAGAAACATTTATGTGGATGATAAAGAAGTCCCAGTGGATTATTACGTATAGACAACCTCGGATAATGAAGAGATTGAGAAATAAACCCTTACCTTGTACTTTTACTTGGTTGGGGGTAGGTTAACCTCATAGATAATGGTAAAATAATTTTTATTAAATTATACAAGAATCATATACATTCATATGATATCATATATGATCTTTTAACATTCCTTTGTTAATAACATCTTAGAATTATCGTTGTTTCGGGTGTTAACTTACTCATTTTCTTTTATATGTTTTGTTATGTAATCCATGTTGGTCATGAATAGGTTGTATCTTATTCATATACATGATGATATCAAGTCCTTAAAAATTATTTTTAAATCATCAAATGATAGTTATATTTGAATGGATACGATGGAGAATGAATTTCATCGCGTTCGTGGAGACGGTAGTCCGTACGTACGCACGAACGACAATATCATTCTTTTGATATTAAAATAATATATAATTGGATGGTATATCATATATAAAGAATCATTATCATGTTATATTTATTATTTACATGAATTATAAATCATTATTATAACCATCCAAATAATAATTTATTGAATAACAATTACACCACGACGTGGAGATGGTAAACCGTACGTACGCACGTATGGTGACATGTTATTCAAAGGGTGCATAGAATACTGAATATGGTTGTACCATATTTATAATAACATAAAAGTATATATAAGATATTGGAGTTATTATTTTAGAATGGTAATAACAAAGAAATAAGATGTGGAAGAAGAAAGGAACTTGAGAAGGGGTGGTGAAATCGTTACCTCTTCTTCGGGTTCTTACTTTTGATTTGATCAAAAGGGATCCTTAGGTTGGCTTTATGACTAAAGTAGGGCCTCTAGGATGAAGTGAGGGAAGTTTATAGAGTATTTGGGCAGTGGTTGGCCGAACCAAAAGGATTTGAAGGTGTGAATTAATGGGATGGAGGAGTGCCCTTTTATAAGAGGGGTGAGGGTCACCTTTGGAAAAACTAGAAATATTATTTATTAATAAATTTATATTCTATTTATAATGGCTCAAAAGTAGATTATTTAAATTTTAAGGTGGGGATAGGTCTAAAAACACTCAACAAATAGGATTTAGACAGGTTTGGGTTACTATATTAACCTTATCTTTTATTATTAACTCTTAGTTAATTAGTTTCACTTTTATAGTGTCTCTTTGTATTTTTATATTATATGGTTAATAAACTTACTATATACATCCAAGATACCCCCATTTGGTCCATTAATTATACACCTATCATGATATATGTCTCATGGCCGAAACATAGATTTTTAGGAATTTAATATCAATTAATAATATAATATTTGTTTTAAAAACTCTTTTATGTCAATTTTGACACTATTCAATAATTGATTTTTGTAAAACTCATAACTGAATTATTACTTATAAAAACGTTAATTAAGTCAATCCTAACATGTCCTGTTAACCTATGAAATTATTTTAATTTATAAAAAGTCTCAAATTATATTTATTTGGGTGTTTATAATATCAATTATTTTAATTTTTTATTAATTTAGCAATTACTGCATCACCATTGTGTCATAAATAAATTAAATTATATAATGTCTAAAAATTATAAATAAAATATCATTTTGTAGGAAATATTTTTATATTACCGATTAATTTTTATTGTCAAAAATAAAACATATATAACTCTATGTAAAAAGTATTGTACTAAAAGATATATGCTTATGTCATTTTTGTATTTATTTTAACTTAATTAAAATAAGGTGTCCCTATCACCTACAAGTGGCTCCATGGGATCCCAAAATCGACCCAAAGATGCCCATGGTCGGAAATGTATCCACCAATAAGGTTAGGACATGTTTTAGAGTAATTTAGTATTATTATAATATTATTTTTTAACCCTTATTTACCGGATTTACCCTTAACCATGGTAAATAAAATATTTACCAAAGTAATTATTCAAAATGTCTAAAAATAAAATTTACCAATTCACACAATATGAACATCCTAATTCCAATTATGGAATCCATTTTTCGAAATTCAAAACACAGAAGTGGCAGAAATTAATTTAAAATTAATTCCCGTTGTTAAAACAAAAAACATGTTTTTAAGAGATAATAACTATCAAAAGATTAACACTTGTTTATGTCTGGTTAAATTGTAAAATTATGTACAATTACCATCATTGTATTAAATGGTAAAAATATATTCTAAATATACTTTAAAACCACTCAAATTCATAATTTATCAATATAAATTATTTTGATAAAAAAGTTATTTTTAATTAAAATTTAGTAATTTTCAATATTCATCAAAATATAAATGTTATCTGAAAAGTTCCAAAATTTAACCCTAGGCTAAATTCGACATTCCGAATCCAAAAATGAAGTCTATTTTGAGAGGTAAAATTTTAAAAATTTCAAAAAGTAGGTATTACTATTCATAACGGCTAGTTTGATTGGTTGTGGTGTGTTAGAACTCGATGTTGCGTACAACACACGCTACCACATTATTCAAAGAGAAGTGTACCATAGAAGCTTGGGGTGTTACAACACACCCCAGTCCCTTCCTGGATGCATCACTATAGATCACAAACCTTTCTCCACTACACGGTAGTGTAAGCACAGGTGCACTCGATAACCTTCGTTTTAACTCTTTGAAATTCTCTTCACACTCCTCCATCCTAACGAACTTAATTCCTTTTCGAGTTAACCTGGTGAGTGGATTAGATAACCTTGAAAAATATTTCACAAAATATTGATAATATCCATACAAACCAAGAAAACTCCGGATCTCAGTTACTATTGTTGGTCTCAACCATCTTTTGATAACCTCAATTTTTGCTGGATCCACAGATATCCCCTCTTTTGAGATTATGTGACCCAAAAATGAAACTTTTTAAAGCCAAAATTCACACTTGGTAAATTTGTCATAAAAATTATCCTTTCTTAGGGTCTTTAATACAAATCTCAAGTGATATTAATGTTTTTCCTTGATCTTTTAATAGATAAGAATATCGTATAAAATACTACCACAAACTGATCAAGATAGTTTCTAAAGACTCTATTCATTAGATCCATGAAGATAGCTAGGGAATTAGTAAGACCAAATGATATCACTATAAATTCATAGTTTCCATACCTTGTATTGAAAGACGTCTTTGGTATATCCTCATTTTTGACCCTTAATTGATGATACCCAGAATGAAGATAAATATTGGAAACGTATTGAGCTCCGCGTAGTTGATCAAATAAGTCATCAATGCATGGGAGAGGATATTTGTTCTAGATAGTGATCTTGTTAAGTTCTTGATAATCAATGCAAAGTCTCATTGATCCATCTTTCTTCTGAACAAATAGAGCAGGTGCTCCCCAATGTGACACACTAGGGTGTATGAATACTTTATCAAGATTGTCTTGGAGTTACTTCTTCAATTACTGCAACTCAATTGGGGCCATTCTATATGGTGTCTTTGAAATAATCATAGCACCTGGTATGAGTTCTATTGAAAACGCAACATCACAATTTGGGGGAAGACCTAGAAATTCCTCTGGAAAGACATCATCAAACTACCATACAATGGGAATATTCTTAATCGTGAGTTTCTCTCCAACCTTTTGAGTTAAATAACCTTCATTTATTGGAATCAAGACCCATAAGATGGAAGAAATTTCTAATAGAAGGTTATATTAATCCTTGCATCGATAGATGATAGTAGATTGATCAGGAATATTAAATGTGATCCCCCTTCTTTGGAAATTTATTTGAGCTTCGTATAATGAAATCCAATCCATGCTAAGAATCACATCAAATTCCACTATAGGAGGGATCACAAGATTTACAGGAAGCACTTTCCCACAAACTTCAATCAGAGAAGAATTTTAAACTTTTGATGAGACTGTTGTGCCATTCGTGGTTGTCACAGCTAACTCAATATCTAACTGCTGAGGTAATATGGTTATACCTTTAGAAAATTCTTCAGAAATAAAAGAGTGGGTGGATCCACAATCAAATAAAACATTTTCTACATTAGAGTGGATGGTAATTGTACCTTTCACCACTTCGTTATCATACTCCACATCACTAATAGAAATTTCATGTGACATTCATTTGTATTTGGCCTTAAGAGTTTGTTGACATCGATCATCATCAACAACCCTTGTATTAGGGAATTGATTGGAATAATTCCCCATTTCCTTTCACTTGAAACATTGAATTGTAAGAGGTGTATTTTGCGTATCCCTTTCTTTGTTCGCATCATTAGACATCGTCTTTCCATTATTTCGACATTCCAATACCTGATGACCTTCTCTTCCATACTTAAAACATTTACTTGTTCCATTAAGACAAATCCCTCCATGTTTCTTTCCACACTTTGAGTATAAGGGAAAAATAATCTTCTTTACAGTGTGGTCTTTAGATTTTTCTTAGAATTCCATTTTCCTCTTATTGTCAAACCCATATGATTGATGGGTTACTCCAATCTGCATCTCAACCTTGAGAGCACATCAAACAATTTCCTCATAGCTATTGAAGTCCCTTATAGCTAACGCCCTTTGAAGACTTGGTTTTAAGCCACTAATGAATCCATAAATTTTACTCTCAGGTTGGATAATAATTTCGGAATCGTACATTGCAAGTCCTATAAAATTTTCTTTGTAGGTACCAACAGATTCATCATCCTTTTGCTTCAGTTCAAGAAATTCATTCTCTATATTTTTTCAAATAATACGAGGGAAGTAATTATTGAAAAATATTTCTTGAACGCGTCCCATTCCATGGACTCAATTTCATCCCTTTGCCTCATATTCTTAGTAAGATTCCACCATTTATCAGCTTCACCTTCCAAACGATACACTCCTTTGATGAATTTATCATGTTCAGAAAATTATAGAACTGAAAATATCTTTTCAGTGGTACTGATCCATTATCCAGACACTAATTGTTCAGAAGACCCGCTGAATGAAGGTGGATGCTACCTCATGAAGGATTCAATAGAATGTTGCTCCTTCATTTGCTCGTTTAGAAGTCCAGCATGATTCATATCTTGAGAAAGTTGTATGATCATGGCTACAAGATTTTTAATTCCAGCTCCCATAACGTTTGGTTACTTAGGGGGACAATCATCACATTTCTCATCACATTCATCATTAACATGGTTCCTTCGAGTTCCATCCATTGACTAAAACAAAGAAGCATGGTGTGAGAAACACTAATCATAATAGGAAAACCACATAATCAAGAATAAAATTTCACACTTTAGGTATTATCATAGGTTGTTCATGGCCATTTCTAAAACACTAATATTGTGTTCTATGTTTAGACATATCCTTAGAGTTCTTACTAAGGCTTTCACATCTTAGTTTCAAAACATTGACTATACCTTTCCTCTGATACCAACTATAACGACCCATACTTTACAAACATGGTTATTAATTCAGAATTGAAGAATACTAATTACAACATATAAAAAAAACATGATAGGACCATACAGGTATAGTGTCTTTAGAAACTGGGAAACATAAACAACTGGTTCATAAATCATCTACATTGTATCCTATTTATTTCATCATATCTAGAGTCCCTTTTGGCATATCCTACTTAATACCCTTCTTCCTGACCTGGAGAAAAGAAAACATACAAAAGGGTGAGCTCAAATGTTCAGTAAGGGTAAACAAAAGAAATATCAATCATATAATATTCATAAGAACATAACAATTTGAAAATTTTAACCTGCAAAAGAGATCATAATATCATAACATGGGATAAATCATATTAGTGAAATGTAATCCCAATAACCATAACATAAAACATGAATCTTTTTGGAATACACACATAATCATAGAAATTCATTTCATATTAGTCAAGGCTCATTTCCAAGACCTTTATAGTGGACAAAGTCCATTACTAAACCGAGTTCACTCCTCGTTCCAGTCCTGTATCACTGAACCAGATTAACTTGTCATTCCAGCCATGTTTATCTCATGAGATATAAATCTTTTCCCAATGAAATAGAGAGAGATATAGGTCCCACCCATCTCATAATGAAACCATTCTTATGTGTGCCACAAAATCATAAATCATAACATAACCCATGTAATAAAAATGGGATTCTTAAACATCATTCAATCATAACATAATCCATATAAGACGAAAGGAAATCATAAAATTAATTCCTTCATAACATAGTCAAATAAATGTAAAAATAGGGATAGAAACATAACCCTATATTATCTTATATGGAAAATAATTTTGATAAAACACTTGAACTCCATTTTTGAGGAAAATATCTTTTCTACTTCAAAATCATTTTTTTCTTTCTTAACATGTCATACAATTTTAAAATAAAATAAGTTGATTAAAACTAAACTTGAAAAATTATAAAGGAAGATTCATGGAAATAATGTTATATGAAATCATAAAAATCCATTCATGATGTATAAGTTAAAAAAAAATTCTTCTCGTACTTTGGCCGGAAAAGTCAAAATGTACCTCGTACTAAAAACGATGAAAGATTCTTTTCATATATTTTACTAAAAACTCACCAATGGGTAAAATTGGATTAAAAAATTGTAGGAGGATAGAAATAATATTACATATTGAGGAAACATGGATGTGGATGATAAATATTCCTCAGTAAATTCTGATGTATAAACAATCTCGGATAAAAATTAGATTGCGAGATTTTCCCTTTCCTTAGGTCTGATTTGTTTCATACTTATCTGAACCACCTGTATAATGATATAAATAATATCATTGACATATCATAGAATCATATTCATTGTTATTATATCATATATGGTCATATTATTATCTTATTATTAGTAATATTTCATTGATACTTGTTATTTGGGTGTTCATTGCTTTATGTTCTTATGCATGTTTTGTCAAATAAATTCTTATTCTTATTTTTAGGTTATAGATACCTCATTTCCAGAATGGTATTAGTGTAATATATATCATATTTATTCATTCAATACATTTATATAATCATTATTCAATGAAGATCATGTATAACGAGTAGGATCACATCGTGGAGACGTTAGGCCGTACGTACGCACAAGCGATGATATCGTTCCTATGATCGTGGAATTGTATTGAATTGTATGTATACTATTTCAGAATCAATATCACTTTACAATAATAATATATAGTTATTATTTACACCATTATACCCATGCAAGTAAGGTGGTGGTGTAAAACATATTACACCACGGCGTGGAGACGGTATTTCATAAGTACACACGTGTAGTGATTTCGTTTTCCATAGGATGGATAGAAGGTGAAATTGTCGAGTCAATAAGGTTTTCTTTATGAATTTTCCATTCCTTATTGTTTTGAAAATCACAAACACCTTATACTTAAGAAAATATATATTTTACTTCTCTAAGGAAAATTTCCTTCCTTAAGGAAATTTACCCTAACCTATATTTCCTTATACATATCAATATTTTTCTCAAGTATAAAAATCAGATTCATACCCAAAACCTCGGAATCATATAATGATAAGATATGAAGCATTCTGTTTTATGATCCGAATTCTGGATATGAACTATAATGATGTTCCACTCTGATTTCTGGATATGAACTGTAATGAAGTTCCATTCCGAATTATGGATACGAACCCTAACAAAGCTCAACTCCGAATTCTGGACTCCAAACTTCTATGAGTTCGACTATGAACTTTTATGAGTTTGACTTAGAAGTTCTATTAGTTTGACTCCGAACTTCTACAAGTTCGACTCTGAACTCTTTAAGTTCAGATTCTATACTCTGGTGAATCCATACTCTAAATTTCCTTAGAAATTTACACTCCAGATTTCTATATTATTCAGGTTTCAAATTCCTATAAAACAGAATCTGAATATCCTCTTTTATAGTCTCCGAATTTCATTTTGGTTAGACTCCGAATTATTATTTCCTTACATTCCGAACATTAGTTTTGCTTATTCTTACACTCATTTCATTATAAAACGATGCCATGCCTTCAGTTGCACATGTTTTTTTATAAAATGATGTCGTCCATTCTATTTCTAACTAACCATTTATTGAGTGACACACGTACAGGTCCCTCCAAAATTTAAGGAAAATATGATCATTGGTGGAGGGAGCCGACCATTCCAACCGAGCCTATAAATAGGATCTCATTTGAAAGGGCTCAATAATGAAAACTAAAGTTGATCACTCTAGAGACCACAAGCTGTTAATGTAAATTCTAGAGAGAGAAGCTTTTCATGCCTTGTGCATACTGAACTACTCATTTAGATTGCTTCGTGCGACTCTGAATATTGGTGATTACAATTGAGGGCTTCTTGGGATAGGAAGACAGAGGTTCCAACTACCTTGAAGTTGAGGGATTTAGGGGATAGGAAGACAAAGGTTCCAACACCTTGAAGTTGAGGGCTTCCTTGCTAAGGAAGACAGAGGTTCCAACTACCTTGAAGTTGAGGGCTTGCGGGGATATCAAGACAGAGACTCCGATCTTTGTATCAAGGTCTTACCCTGGTGTGGGTAAGACAGACATGCATGAAAGTATAAATCAAGGGACCTTTATCCAAGTTTGTTTGATACCCTTCTCTTTGGGTTAAAAGATTTATATCTTGTAACTTTTATTTTTACTACTCATTTTTCCACTGCACTTTTGTATTGTAAGGAAAGTATAACCTTCTTATATTTCCTTACACTTGTACTATGATTCATTTAGATTCTATATGCTTTAAGGTAGAATCTCATTTTGTAAACTTTGGTTAAGTTTCAATTTCCAGATCCATATTTCCGGAACCAGTTTTTCGGAATCACTTTCTAGAATTAAGCAAGTGCATAGAACCAGAAGTTTGTAACTTCATACTTTGTTCCAATCATCCAATTGGTGATAGAGGTGTTATGAATTTTCTTAGTCTAACTTTGTTAAACATAGATCTTTCCTTGTTTAAGGAAATTTTTAAAAAATACAATTCACCCCCCTCTTGTATATTGAGTATCAAAATCATTATTTCGACCCTACAATTGGTATCAGAGCAGGTCTCTGAAATACTTATACTCACATATAACTTTTTCCATGATCAGTTTTGCATTGTTCTATATTTTCCTTAGGAATATTTTCCTTTCTTAGGAATACTTTCCTTGAATCCAAACTTTTTTTAACAAGATTTTGTGTAGAAATATTTTTAAGATTGCAGGTTTAAATGTTGGTTCCATCGACAACCTAAATCCTACAAGATGACAATGATTATGAGTATTAGAGAGATCGAATGAAGGCTTTCATTATCAATATTGGGGTAGATAACTTTGTTATGATTACTGTATGTTAAAAAATTCCTGATAAGGAAGTAAGTGTTTTCACAAACCAGGAGAAGCATGATTATCAATTAAACTATAAGGTATGTAATACTCTACTATGTTCAATGAATATGAACATATATAGAAAAATTTCTTCTTGTGAAACAGCTAATTGTATATAGAAGAAACTTGAAGTTACTCATTTTGGTACATCTAAAGTGAATGAGACAAGAAGAGCTATGTTGAGAGCAGAATACCATGGTTTTAACTTTCCTTATGGAGAACCCATTTGTAAGGTGCAACAATGGTTTATGAATATCGTAAATAGCATAAAATATATGGGAGAGAATGGTTTGAATGATGAAGCTCTTGTATATAAGATTATAGATATTATTCCCAATGAGTGGAAATCAAAGAGGATAGCTATTGATGAGAATAGGAAGGTCACTCAAATTTTCTTAGATGAACTATTTGGAACTCTTCTCCAACATAAAACAAGAATGAAAAGAGATGATGAAAACATCAAAAAGATGAATGGGAATGGTACTATTTCTTTTACTACAACATAAAATCAGATGAAAGCTAAGACTCCTAAGAGAGTAACTAGATCCAAGTCTAAGAAGGTCACTATCTAATTCGAATCTAGTGAGAGTGAAGTCTTAGAAAATGAGTTAGAAAATCTTTCTCAAAGAATGAACAAGATAGCTGGTCAAGGAAATTTCCAATCCAAGTATAAGAAGAGGGAAAGGAAAGATAATAAAGATTCAGAGGTCACATGCTATGAATGCAAGAGAAGTGGACACATATGACCAAATTTCCCTATTCTTAAATAGAAATAAATAAAATAGAGGAATTCTAAAAGGAACATGAAGAAGTTCTATAAAGCTAAAGCTAAGAAAAGTCTGAAAGCTAATACTACTTGGAGTTCAAGCTGTGAAGACTCTTCAGAAATTGAATCTTCAGAATACGATTCATTAGATTATAAGAATATGGGATTCTTTGCTAATACTTCTTTTCCACATACATGTCTTATGGCTAAGGTACGCTCTGCCAAGGCTTTAACAAATTTATCTCTTGATAAGAATTACAATTCTGGAAATAGTACTTCTAATGAAGATACTTCATCCTATGAAAATGAAGAACTTTTATATGAATAAGTATCTAGATTTTCCAAGTTACTTGAAGCAAAAAATTTTAAAATTCCGAAGAAATTAGGCAAAGAACATACTAGGGAAGAAATTCTTACAAAAGATATTTTAGATCATTCTTCAAATATTAAGGATAAAGAAGAGTATTTAGAGGAACTTTATAAAGACCTTGAGAAAGAAAATTCTGATAAGGAAGAACATTCTAAATATATTAAGGATGCTACTACAAAAATAAAAAATTTTGATGAAAAATCAAACTCTAAGGAAATGATTCCTGAGGATAGGAATTTAGTTGTGAGACTAAAATCCAAAAATTTTTCTCTTAAGAAGCTTCTTGAAAAAATTACCTCTGGGAAAGAAAATTTTGACAAGATGTATTCTCAAATTAAACCTAAAGGAAACACTACTGGAGTAGGTTATACTGACCAAAAAACAGTTTTCAAAAACCACTATTTTGTTCCTTCTAAATCCCCTTTTTACACTTAGTGTCAATGTGGTGGGCATTGGAAGAAAATTTTTTCTTTGAGTAGAGTTCAATCTTTTGGGTTTCATAACGCATATTTCTCTAAACAAATGTGGAAACCCAAAAAAATTTTATCTGAAAATCTCGAATCCAAACATGTTTGGATTCTGAAAGTCTAATTCTTTTCTTATTTTCAGGAAGATAAAGGAAGTACCAACAACAATACATAGTGCATGGATAGTGGATGTTCTCGACATATGACTGGAAACAAAAGATATTTTGAAAACATTATCAAGTAGAAAGGAGGAAAAGAAATTTTTAGAGATAATGCTCAGGGAGAAATTGTTGGTATAGGTAATATTTTTCTTCTTGGTAAAACCTTGATTTCAAATGTTTTGTTTGTTAACGGTCTTAAGCACAACCTCATTAGCATAATTCAATTATGTGATAAAGGATACCTTGTGAATTTTAGGAATGATAAGTTCTTAGTACACAATTCCAAGGAAGAGTTTATTATCTCTGCCAATAGGAAAGAAAATGTCTACACTTTGAACTTAGTAGACCTTAGGAGACAAGATTTACCTTAACTAAGTGCAATGGAAGATCATTCTTGGTTATGGCATAGAAGTCTAGGTCACTGTAACCTTAGAAAAATATGTAAACTCTCTAAGAAGAAACTAGTTAAGGATCTACCAGAACTTAGATTTTATTTTTCTAAAGTTTTTGATCCTTTTCAATATGGAAAGAAACATAAATCTAGTTTTAAATCAATCGGTGAAGTCTCAAAAACTAATGCATTACAGTTGGTGCACATGGAACTTTTTGGTTCAACACAAACTAGAAGCATTGAAGGCAAGTATTATGTATTTATTCTTGGTGATAATTACACTAGATTTACATGGGTCTATTTCCTAGAAAAGAAGTCTGAAGCTTTTTCTTATTTCAAAAGTTTTAGATCCCAAGTTAAAAATGAGAAAAACCTTCCACTGAAAACTATTCATAGTGATCATGGAGGAGAATTTCAAAATTCTGATTTTGAAACTTTTTGTAGTAAAAGAGGTATTACTCACAACTTTTCAGCACCATGAAACCCTCAACAAAATGGTGTAGTTGAAAGAAGAAATAGAATTATTCAAGAGATAACTAGAACCATGTTGAATGAATATTCTATAGCTAGAAATTTTTGGGCTGAAGCTTTATGTACTACTTGTTATACTATAGATCGAGTTTTGATTGGACCTTTTCTTAATAAAACTCCGTATGAGTTATGGAATGGTAGAAAACCTAGACTTTCCTACTTCAAGGATTTTGGTTGCAAGGTATTCATCATGAATAATAAAGATAATCTAAAAAAATTCACACTAAAATCGGATGAAGGAATTTAATTATGCTACTCCACAACTTTTAATGCATATAGAGTTTTCAACAAAAACACCTGTACTGTTGAAGAAACAATGCATGTAAAATTTGATGAATCTAATCCTTTTGTTTTTAAACCATCCCAACCTACATATTCGGATGTGTTTTCAAAAACTAATTGTCAACCTTTGTTTGAAGATCCTTCTGATATGGAAAATTTTCAAGAAGAAACTTCTGAAACATTTACCCCAGAAGACTTTCTACCCTATGTTGATGAACAGGTTTTACAAAACCCAAGTCAGGTGTTTCTAAAGAATCATCCCCGTGATAATATCATTGGTGATGTCAATCTACCTATAAGGACTAGAAGTTCCTTATGAAATGAAGTATAACATCTATCATTCCATTCCCAATTATAATAAAAAATAACTGATGAAGCATTAGGTGATGATGATTGTATCAAAGCCATGAAAGATGAACTAAATGAATTCGAAAAGAATAAAGTCTGGAACTTGGTTGAAAGAACTAAGGAAACTTATGTTATTGGAGTAAAGTGGGTCTTCAGAAATATGTGTGATGAAAATGGAGTCATTATTAGAAATAAAGATAGACTAGTTGCTAAAGGCTATAATCAGCAAGAGGGAATAGACTATGAAGAAACATATGCTCTAGTAGCTAGACTTGAATCTATTAGTATTTTATTTGCCTTTGTAGTATTCTTCAATTTTAAACTTTTTCAAATGGATGTGAAATGTGCTTTTCTTAACTGTTATGTTCAAGAGGAATGTTTTTGTTGAACAACCTCCTGTATTTGAAGATACAAAACATCCTGATCATGTTTTTAGACTTACCAAAGCTTTGTATGGCATTAAACAATCCCCACGAGCCTGGTATGATAGACTTACAGGATTTTTGATTCAAAATAACTATGTTAAGGGAAATTCATATCCAACCCTTTTTATAAAGAAAGATAAGAAAAATGTTTTGATTTTTCAAATTTATGTTGATGAAATTATATTTGGTTCAACTCAGCAATATTTAACTGATTCCTTTGCGGATCTAATGAAATCTATGTTTGAAATGAGTATGATGGGTGAGTTAACATTTTTCCTTGTTTTTCAAATTTCTAAAAAACTAGAAGGAACCTATATATCTCAACATAAGTATATTAAAGATCTTCTAAAAAAGTATGGATTTGAAAACACTAAAATTATTAGTACTCCCATTGGTACCTCAAACACAATTGATCTTGATGATATTGGGAAAGCAGTAGATCAAACATCTTTTAGAGGTATGATAAGAAGCCTATTATACTTGACAGCTAGTCATCCAGACATAATGTTTTCTGTATGCTTATGTGCAAGATATTAATCCAATCATAAGGAATCCCATTTAAAGGAAGTGAAAAGAATTTTTTGCTACTTAAAGGGTACCATGGATTTAGGACTCTTTTATACTTCTGGAAATGATTTTGTTTTAAAAAGATTTTCAGATGCTGACATTGGTGGATGTAGAATTGATAGAAAGAGTACATCTAGAAATTGTCATTTCTTAGGAGATTCATTAGTTTAATGGTCCTATAAGAAGCAACACTCAATAGCACTCTCCACTCCTGAAGATGAATATATAGCCGCAGGAAGTTGTTGTGCTCAAGTGTTGTGGATGCAACACACACTCACAGACTATGTCTTGAGTTTTAATAAGACTAAAATTTTGTGTGATAACACAAGTTCCATTCCCCTTAGTAAAAACCCTTCACATCACTCTCGTTCAAAACACATAGATATTAGGCATCACTTTCTTAAGGGTCAGACACTTAAAGGAGATATCATTCCTCAGTTTATCGGAACACAAGATAAACTTGATGATATTTTCACAAAATCATTACCTTCCGATAGATTTGAATACATTAAATAGAAGTTAGGAATGATAACCATAAGGTAATATTTCATCATTAAATTTTTGTTAAAACAATCTCCTTACAGTAATAAACTCCTTTTTATAGGGGGAGTATATTTGTTTATTAGGTTTTGAAAATATTTAGTAGTGAGTTTTTGAATATTTTTTCGTAATGTATTTTTGATTTTTTTTAATGAGCTTTTCAAAATCATTCTTAATGAAATTTTTGGAACTGAAATTTTCGTAATGGAAATTTTCAGAACTGAAATTTTCGTAATGGAAATTTTCAGAACTGAAATTTTCATAATAATTTTTTTTGTACTCATACCTTTCGTAATGAAATTTTTTCCGTACCCATACCTTTCATACTAAAAATTTTCATACTCATACTTTTCATATTGGAGTTTTGGTACTCAAAGTCTTTTCAATTTTAAGTTTTTTTGTAGTTAGATTTTCGTAGTCAATTTTATCTTCAAGAAAAATATCACCTATTACAAATAAACTTCGTGGAAAATCCAAAAGGTATGACTTCCTTACTCAAGTTATCATACTCAATTTTCTTTTAGTTTCTGGTAGATTCTTTTCTTTTAAAATTTCTTGGATTCTAGTCCGATTGTTTTTCTTAAAAACCTCAAAATATCGGATTCAAGATTTCCTTGCGGGTATGTTTTCAACCATCAGATCAGATCAAAGGGTTTTTTAACCGTTAGATGGTTTTTTTGAAGTTCAAAGGTCAACTCCATCGCCTATATAAAGGGGACCCCTGAGGGTCGTCCCACATCGGTTTTCCAAAGCTCTCACATCTCAAAGCTCTGCCTCTCTTCTTACGGCCGTTCCGATCATTGTTATGCCCGTTCCGAATCTTCCAAAACTCTCCATTCTGAATTTCTGTTGAAGCTACTTCCCAAGATATGTCTACCTCAAAGCCAATTTCAAACTGGAAAGTGTATAGAGAAAGACTGGTCCATCAAAAATTTTACATGTATGATTCTATCATCTCCAAGAACATTTATCTAAATGGTTGGAAGGATGCTTGTGTATCCAAGACAAGTGATCAAGATGCTGTCTATCCAGAGTAACTTGTAGAATTATATGAATATGCAAGATTTTACGAGGAAGATGGAAGATAAAAGTTTTCTTTAATTTGTTATGGAAAGACATACAAACTTAGTTACACCAAGGCGGAAAGCTTGGTGGGGCTAGCATAAGAAGGAGAATCTGAATTTTATTCAGAAAAACTCTCGGATGCTCAAGGTAGTTTTGTTAAGGTTAAGGCCTTAAAATGCCTTGGACATATAGATTTCAAGACAACCAAGATTACTCACCTATCTCCTAATTATAGGATTCTTCAGCTTTGGGTACAATGTTTCTTGGTTACGAGAATTTGTGATAAAGATACCTTGAAGAAAAGTGACATATATTTCTTAGACTTCATGGTGAATCTAAGAAAAATAAATCTGATGAATCATGTCCTTGTGATGATCAATAATATCAATGAAGGAATATTGAGATCTTAAATCATCATGTACCCTGCCTTACCATAAAAGCTAATAGTTCAGTGCTTGGATTCTTTCAAGGTTCCATGTAAGTCTAATGTTTGGAATTGAAAACTTATGATTTTCAGTGATGAAATGCTGAAAAGAATGAATATGGATTTTTCTAAGGAAACAATAGAGTTTTATAGTTTTCTAGAGGAATATGCTGAAATTATTCTGGAAAATGTGGAAAAAGCTGAACCAGTGAATAAAGTTACTAAGAAGCGGAATCTTAAGGATGTGGTTACTGAAGACAAAACCCCCAAATCTAAGGAAACCAAATTTCCACCTCCTAAGCCGAAGAAACAGAAAGCATATCCAGATGAGGTGGCTGCTAAGTGGAGGGAAGATTCCCATTCCGGAAATAGCCACTGAGAAGATTCCCATTCCGGAAACCTTTGATGTCCAACCATTACCAAAGACTCCTGGGAAGAAGTACTCCACTCCGGAAATGTCCAAAGGAAAACATATTGTTGAGGAAGTAGAGACAATAGATGGTGAAGAAGTAGAGGAAGAGTTTGTTGAATTAGAAGAAGAAGTAGAAGAAGGAAGTGATGATCTGGGTGATTTGATCAAAAAAGTAGAAGATTATCCAAAAAAGGCTGAATCGTCAAAATTAGTCACTCTGGGAAAAGGAGATGACAAAGAAGGTAAGAGAGATGAAGTTGAGGAAGATGAGAAAGATAATGAATTATCTGATGAGGAAGTAAGCTATGAGAAGCATTATCTTGAAGAAGGAATAGAGAAGGAGAAACCATATGAAGACAAGATTGTTCAAGTATCTGAATCCAAGGAAGAATCTACTAATTAGGAACCCATTCCGAAAACTGATAATGGAAAGAAAGTGCTCATGGATACACCTACAAAAAATGTCATCATGAAGAAAGAGGTTGGTGGTTCTTCTAGAAGAAATCTGGTACAAATTTAAGAAGAACAATCCCCAAGCAAAGTATCTGATTCGGAGTCATCAGCACATGGTCATGACTTTGTTGTCCAATCTCTGAAAAAGTTGGTGGACACTATTCCGATATTTCCCACTATAGAAACCAGATGCCCGATGCTGCAACATATCTTGAATCAGAAGTCAGAATCCTTATCTATGGTGATGGATAAGTGTGTGAAGATTGAGGCCAACTATATAAATTTTCTTATTAATTATGATGTACACAGGAAATCATACAGCAAAATCACTTTGTGGTCTAAGAAAGTTGAAGAAGACATGGCTAAGTTTGATCATTTTTAGAATGAGGTAAAAGATTCCTTTGTCACTGAGGATAACATGATTAAGAATCTCGAGGATGATCTGATCATTGAGCAAAGTTCTCTAAATCAACAAGTTAAGGAATTGAATGATAATGTAAACTCTCTTGCTCAAAATTTTATAAGGGATAGATATCTCTGGATTGAGCTCGAAAAAAGACTTGTAAAGAAAGATGAGTTTTTGAAGATGTAAGAAGAGGCCATGAAGACTCAGGAAGAAGTTTTGAAAGCTCAAGATGAAAGGATAAAATCTTTGGAGAGGCAAGCTGAGGAGGATCAAAAAGATTTAAAGAAGCTAAAAACCTTGTTGAAGAAGCTAATCCCAAAGGAAAAGGAAGGCAAATAAACTCAAGCCGATCTTTTGTTGCATTTGGCTTTCCTTGATTTTTTTTCAACTCTAATAAAATTTAAGGTTGGTTGTATCTTGTGTTATTATATAATAATGTTTCAAGTACCATATTTCTTTTCCATTCCATTAAATTCTTTTTGAAAATTACAAAGGGGGAGAAGAAAAAATAACTACTCAAAACGGGAGAAAAAAAAATTAAAATGGAGAAGGAAAAATTTCTAAGTGAAGATATCTTTAAAGTAAGGGGGAGTTTCTCATTATGAAGTTTTTCATTCCCATGATAATGAAAACCCCACTCTGTAAATTTAGAATACAATCCACAGAGTTTAAATGCCTAAAGGGGAGTTAGTTGTATTCACTATCATCCATGAACAAAGAGAGATAAGTTTTAATTTCAAAGTCTAATGAAATTTTTTCAAATTCCTTATATTCTTTTTCATAAGGTTGTTTGTGCTTTCCAAAAATGGGGATATTGTTGAGTCAATAAGGTTTTCCTAATGAATTTTCCATTCCTTCTTATTTTGAAAATCACAAACACCTTATACTAAAGAAAATCTATATTTTACTTCTCTTTGATAAATTTACTTCCTTAAAGAAATTTACCCTAACCTAGATTTCCTTATACATATCAATATTTTTCTTAAGTATAAAAATTGGATTCATACTCAAAACCTCGGAATCATATAATGCTAAGATATGAAGCATTCTATTTTAGGATCCGAATTCTGTATAAGAACTGTAATGAAGTTCCACTCCGAATTCTGGATATGAACTATAATGAAGTTCCACTCCGAATTCTGGATATGAGCTGTAATGAAGTTCCACTCCGAATTCTGGTTATGAACTGTAATGAAGTTCCATTACGAATTCTGGATACGAACTCTAACAAAATTCAACTCTGAATTCTGGACTCAGAACATCTATGATTTCGACTCCGAACTTTTATGAGTTCAAATCCAAACTTCTATGAGTTTGACTCAGAACTTTTTGTAGTTCGACTCCGAACTTTTTGTAGTTCGACTCCGAACTTCTACAAGTTTGACTCCGAACTCTATAAGTTCAGATTATGAACTATAGTGAATGCATAATCCGAATTTACTTAGAAATTCAGACTCCGGATTTGTACAGAGTTTAGGTTCTGAATTCTTATAAAACAGAATCTGAATATCCTCTTTCATAGACTCCAATGTTAATTTTGGTTAGACTCCGAATTTTTCTTTTCTTACATTCCAAACATTAGTTTTTCTTATGATTACACTCGTTTCATTATAAAACGTTGTCGTGCCTTCCGTTACACATGTTTTCTTATAAAATTATGTCTTCCATTCTATTTCTAACTAACTGTTGGTTGAGTGACACACGTACAAGTCCCTCCGAAATTTAAGGAAAATATGACTATTGGAGGATGGAGCCACCCATTCCAACTGAGCCTATAAATAGGAGCTCATTTGAAAGAACTCAATAACGAAAACTGAAGTTGATCAATCTAGAGACCACACACTGTTAAGGTGATTTCTAAAGAGAGAAGCTATTAAAGCCTTGTGTGTACTGAACTGCTCGTTCAGATTGCTTCGTGCGACTCTGAATGTTGGTGATTACATTTGAGGGATTCCGGGGATAGGATGACAGAGGATCCATCTACCTTGAAGTTGAGGGCCTCCGGCGATAGGAAGATAGAGGTTCCAACACATTGAATTTTAGGGCTTTTTTGTTGATGAATACAAAGGTTCCAACAACCTTGAAGTTGAGGGCTTGCTGAGATAACAAGATAGAGACTCTGATATTCGTATCGAGGCTTACTCTGGTGTGTGTAAGACAGACTTGCTTGAAAGTATAAATCAAGGGACCTTTATCCAAGGTTGTTGGATACCGTTCTCTTTGGGTTAAAAAATTTATATCTTGTTACTAGTAGTTTTACTACTTGTTTTTCCACTAAACTTTTATATTGTAAAGAAAGTATAACATTCTTATATTTCCATAAACTTGTACTCTGATTCATTTAGATTCTATATGCTTTAAGGTAGAATCTCATTTTTTAAACTTTGGTTAAGTTTCAATTTCTGGATCCATATTTCCGGAACTTGTTTTTGGGAATCACTTTCCAGATTTAAGCAAGTGCATAGAACTAGAAGTTTGTAACTTCATAATTTGTTCCAATCTTCCAATTGGTGTTATAGGTGTTGTGAATTTGCTTAGTTTAACTTTGTTAAACTTAGATCGTTCCTTGTTTAAGGTAATTTTTAAAATATACAATTCAACCCCCTCTTGTATATTGAGCATCTACATCATTATTTCGATCATACAGAAGTAGGGTTGTTTCATATTTATAATAACATATCAGTATATGAGTGATACTGATGTTGTTACTTCATAATGAAACAACTAAATAAGAGGAAGTAGAAAAAGAAATAAATTTTAAAGAATCGGTAACGGATATTACCTCTTCTTTGACACACCTCTTTGAAACCTCCTCTTAGGGCACTAAAATTGGTTTTAAAGAAGACTAGGACATCTAGTATGTTTCTAGGGAATTTTATAAGGGAAATGGGAAGAGGTTGGATGAGCATTAAGGTTCAAAATTGTGTGATGAATAGAGGGAGGAGGTGCCCTTTTATAAGGGAGGAGAGGGGCACATTTGGAAACCATGAAAATATTAATTTATAATAAATTAAACTCCACTTAAAAACCAACAAAAATGACTCATATTCAAATATAAGATGAGATAGGGTTGTAATATCATCAACCAATAAAATTTAGACATGTTGGAAATTTATTTTAAACCTTATCAACTTAATTTATCCTAACTTAATCTATTTAATTTTATTTGTGGTAATAAGATTATAAATTATAAATTGTAATAAATAATTACTTATGTGTTGTTAATTGTCCTTAATTGGATAATTTATGACATTTTAGACCATATAAATTTTAATTTATAATTTTTAAATATTGTTTTGATTTTTAAACAATTTTATATTATGTTATTTTTATAAAATAACAATAGTGTCAATTTTGACACTATTTATTTATTTGAATTTAAATAAAATCCATAGAGGATATATGTTCGAAATAAAAGATTTAATAGATTCATAACATGTCATATGTATCTATAAAATTCGTGGTGTACATTAAATAGTTCATATAATATATATTTTAATATTTTTAGAACTATTTATTTGATATTTCAATCAATAAAGTAATTTCAACATCACTATTGTGTCCTAATTAATAATAATTATTTAATCCCTAAAAATTATAAATAAACTCCCATGATGTAGATAATTTTATTATATTTCTAGATACTATTCATTTTTTATGTTTTATGAAGTTTATCACTAAATTAAAATTATTAAACTTATAAGATTTAAGAGAGTGACATACTGTCACTTTCTTTAGTTTTAATAATAATTATATCCTTTTCACAGTCAAAGGTCCATTAAATGAATCTATTCCGACCATTAGGTGATATGGGTTGACTTTTATTCATCCAATAGAATTTTTGCAATTGTTAGGGTAATTTTACAATCTTATTTTTACCCATAATTACCCGATTTACCTCTAACTGTAGTAAATAAAAATTACCATAGTTACTATTCATAGAATAAAACAAATAAAAGTAAACTATTAACATAATTTGGACCCAATAAATCCAAATATAGAATCCATTTTTCAAAATTAAAAACACATAATTTGGAGTAATTAATTTAAAATAAATCTCGTTATTAAGAAAATGAGTTTTAAAAGTTAAAGCTTTGCCAAAGATTGAAATGTTTTTACCTATGAATTCAATGTAAAATTAATGGTAATGAAATACATTATATTAAATGGTAAAAATATATTATATTTTTACTATAAAACCATTCAATATTATAATTTAACCATATAAATTATTGCGACGGAAAAAATGGGTCTTTAATTAAAATATAGCGTGTTTTTACTAATCATTAAAATATGAAAGTAATCAGAATAATATGAAAAATTTATCCAAAGAAAATTTTTATATCCTGATTCCAAAAAAGAATTGTATTTTTTCAAATTTAACTTATAAACATGTCAAAAACAAGATTTAATGTGGGCATGCCACCAAAAGGCGACAAAACTACATTTTTTAAAAAATACTTATTTTACTCGAAAAATTTATTTTGTTCTCATACCATGTTCTAGAAAATGTGTAAGATAATAATAATTTTACAAAATTCAAAATTTAGATAATATTATTCATAACGTCTAGTCCATAATAATATTATAACAATATAATGATGTTTCATGAAACTCGGTATTGCATACTACGCATGTTATCGAGGAAGGTCTCAATTGCGTGTAACGCAAGCCAAGCCAATGTTGTGTGTAGTGAAAGATTCCTTTGGTTTTTCCTATAACATAAGACATAAAAAAATATACTTCTCATAAACTATCTGGGTGTGACACCCTTTTCCTAAAACAATAAATCTGGGCATGAACCATAAATAACCAATCCATATCAAGAGTGATGTTTTAAGAATTTTATGATACCAACAAGATTTTCCAACCAAAACACTATCTTCCAAGGGTAATGTCACAATGTCATCACACGTGTGTGATCTCTGAGCCTTCTCCAGTAGGATTATACAAGCGTAAGTGTCGACTCAAAAGTTAAACTAGAATCTCTAGGTCTCGTACAAGGTATGTGGTGAGGGAGTAATTACTAGGACATGTTTCTATAAAAACTATAGCTAAAGTAAAAAATACATACATCATACCTTGAATCATTCATGGATCCCCAGGGTCATAAGACTAAACTATATGAAATTTTCCCCTCCCATGTCCTCCAGCTTCTTAAGCCTGGCGTGGACCGCCTGGGGGTGGTGGTGGAAACAAGTTGAAATGTCAACCACATCCTTCTACTCTCCCAAATCCTCTTCCACATCTTCCACCATACATATCTACCTTCTCCTACCACTATCTCTAACTTGGTGGTCCACCCACAATCACCCAGTTAGTAGTACGACAAGTTGTTCAATCTCAAGCGAGGTGTCCCCTTCCATCACATTAGTAGCACTGCCTCTATCTAGAATGACTAGACCCACCATGTGATTAGTTAACTATAGATCCTATGTCTTGTTACATCCACCTAAAATGTATCCCATGTTCAGGTCCCTGATATTGACGTCGACTTCCTACTGTCAAAGTATCTACTCCTTCTTTCCGATTGCTGACTATTACCAGCTGTATCTACTCAGCCAAGAAGATTTCAACCACAAAATCCCACTCAAGAACCCCAACATATATAGGAATGAATAAAGGGAAAAAACTGGATTTAATGTCTCTACGAAAACCTCACTCAAAGGTACAATTCTTGATGAATTAATCTTGAACCAAATACATTAAGTACCTGGAAAGGTTGGTGAACCTCGATGAATAATCAGCCAATGAAATGCTTCCCCACTGAAGACGAAAAAGCTCAAGGAAATGCAAATCCATCAATCTATATGGAGTGAACTCCTATTTGAAGAGGTTTCAAAACTCTATCCATGAAAGAGTCCCCTCATTATAAGTCTGGATGACTAAAATACACCATTGTCCTGCGGAGCCGTGTAGAAGGCTTTCCCCCAGGACCACCAGATGATAAGTGGGTGTCTTGAATAGTCTAAAAACATGGGTCACCTTCTTAAGCCTATCCTTAGACACATGTGGGTCATGATCACCTTGAATCTTGATGGGAATTTTTCACTAAAACTCATGAAGTGTTATCAGACTGAACTCCTCATCCCCTAGTACTATGGGTAATACAAGCTATTCTATCGGTGGTAGTATGGATGTTGCACCACCACGAGGTAACATCTAGGGAATTAATACCTGTATCGAAGCCTCTCCACTGAGGGATTCATCCTTTTGATAATGCTAGTAAATCCTAGATAGTATGTGTCATGAAGGCATCTTGAATGTTGACAAGATGAACCATGGTCAATGATTATAACTAGAGAGATGACTCTTGAGGGACATTGAAACCAAAATCCATTTTTATATGATGCATGTTACTTAATTTCCCCTAAAACCATTTTTCTCATATACCGAGTCAAAAAGATGGTTATCAGATTCCTGTTTTATGGATACATCAGCCACAACAGAAACACTAGAGTCCCTGGCCTGAAATCCTAACTCCAAACACTTAACATTGTCTCCTAAAACAAATCTCACATATTATTAGTCCTAAATTTGAACCGACCACTATGATACCACTATGTCACAACTCTTCCCAATGGGTCCATGACATGACTCCCCAAGCGCACTTCTAATAGGACAATGCCTAGGGAATTGCACCAAGTTGGCATATCACTAAAATGGGAGGCATTGCTTATGTACCTGTACACACACACAAATCTCCATTACCACAAAATGTGAAAATGTAAAAACCAATAAGAATATAATGCATGAATACAACTATATCTCACACCTAGAGTACAACATGAAGTAATGTAAAGTAAAATAGAGACAAACATAATCCCAGAACAAGGAGTCTACAACAAATGTCCAACCTATAAGAAAAAGGTACTGGGACTATTGTCTGTTGTTTTAGGAACACACCTCAGACTGTCTAGTCTTAGAAAGCACCATCTAGTCTGTGTACACCTAGTAATCTATCAGAAGGTAGATTATCTACACAAGACATGACAGATGTGTGAAAATACCATACAATTTATAGTATAACAACACTCAGTAGGACACCTCAAAACCAAAAGGAAATATATAAAATGAATGTACAATAATCTCTACAAAGGTATATGTATATAGTACATATAAAAAGAACATCCAAATATACTCAAACCAAGACACTCAGTCTAAAGGTATGTCACAACCACTACATACCAGAACTAGAGATTCAGCTTGAAGATTCCACGAAGCTCTCATCTAGGAGGGAACAATCTTGAGTCTGATCACACTGCTTACATTCATCTGAGAGGTACTATTCGTTAGGTCTCTCCACGAGGAAGATACACTTATAGTTGAAATAGAAAATGAAACAAAAAATGAGGATCACAAATAGGGACATGGGGTGATACCAAGAACACAATTAGGATTAACTCTCTATGTAGAGGATTGATGCCCGCATAGTTTTGGTCACGTTGATAGTAAGAAATCCACCTGGGGCATAAAGAATGAATAAAAGATCCTACTATGGGAATATTTAGGGATTCCGAGAACTCTATCTAGGAAGTCATACTGAATGGATCGCTATCCTAGGAGTAGGAAATGATTCTTACCAACCTTCATGGAAACAATAAAGGGATTTAACCCTAAAAAACTTGTCCAAGATATAGACGAAAATAATATCAAGAGAAGAAGGAAGGGGTACATGACATGTTGTATGGTCACACACTCTATCCCTTGACCTATGGTATTTACTATGTACAACATCCCATGTCATTAAATCACATCATGTAGAATAGGGTTACAGAACATGTATAAGGGGTTACATGCCATTTCTTTGCGTATGGGGTCCACCCATGTACTCTGTCCGGGTGCTAGTACATGGTGTCAGACCATTTATGCTTACCCATGTACCAGTACACAATGTATTTCATGTAACCAATTCAATCCATTCCATGTGGGGGGTACACACCATATTAGTGACCCGTGTACTCCACCCTATGTTAGTGTACTTCCCATGTACATGATGATTTGTCCAATAATAAACAAACATCGTGAATTTGGGACTACTCACCGTGTGTATCGAGCTTCCCAAAAACCCATCTTCTTATTCCACATGCCTTGGAAGATTATACGAATCATTTTTTGGTGGTTCATTTTCCTCAAAAGCTCATATACAGGGTAGTTTCGCCATAAAAACACCAAATTGTTGGGTTTCAAGCCTTCAATCATCTCAGAAATACGATTTCATTCATCGCCATGCAACTCACCCAAAGAACAGGTTCTCTAGAATTGCTTTGATCTGTCCACTACGATCACCATCACACTTATGTTACATCACACAGAGTCTGGATCTACAATGTAGGAATATTGCACCAAGAACCACACGTAATGACTGATCCATTAGTCGGGTGTCGAATCGTGAACCAAGGGTCTCCTGCAATGAGTGAAAGGTAGGGAGGAAAAGCACAAAGAAAAATATATAGGAACAAACATCGACATTTGTTCATTCCGGCCTCGATTATTTACCATAAGAACAATAAATGAATAAAAAACAATCATCACATAAATTATCACCCATTAAACCCTACAGAATAATCCCATACCACAAATACGTTCGATCCTTAGGCTAATTTTTTATGGATTTTTCCACGTTCATTATATAAATCATGAATGGGGAAAATAAAATAGAAATAATGCATCCTAATTAGATTCATATTTCACACTAATGGAGGATGTTCGTTGTGTTATTATCATTGGCGAGATCCGTCAAGATTGGAATTCATCAATCCCTGATTTGAGGTTCCTTCGTTGTCTACTTGATATAATTCTTGAGATCTGTCTCTCTACAATGTATCTAATAGATTATAGGGTTATGAAACTAACCCTCGATCTATGTAAAAGAGTTTATTTAAAATAAAATCCATCTCTCTGTCACTGAATCGACAAAAAAAATCTTAATTTATTTATTTTTATTTAAAATGTTCGAGATGAATCTCCACAATCAACCAGCACTGACCAATGTTTGGTTGCTCCTACGGTAAATCCACTACTCTGAATGAAACGGTTCCCTCATGTTTCGAATTCAAGAACCCAATTTGAGGTTATTACACATTTTTAGGAAAATCATGTGTGCATGATATTCAATATTTTTCTATATTTCAAAAAATTATTCAACGTACACTGGGCATCTGAATCACATGTCTTCTTAGCACCAGGTCTAGAAAAAGATCCATATAATATTTAAAAATAATACATGGAAAATATGAGTCATTTTAATTATTTAAAATCATAACATGTCATGAATATAGGGATACCACAAGAAATGATACTCCCCAACTTCAAGATAACATCCCTTTCCAAGAAGATGAACCTAGATTGAACTCCCAATGGTGTATCTATCATTAACACCCCTCTCTAAAAATCCAACACTAGGATAATTTTTTTAAAACTTTCATGAAAATAAAGGAATTAGAAAAACAAATATCAAATAAAGAATTAGATAATTTATAATCTACAATAATAGTACCTCTCACTATTGATGGTATAACATCACTATCCACTAGTGTATGCTGAACTGCTGTAACTGTCATATCCATCTTCCTTGTGATGTGGTATGAATCCTCTGAGCTACACCACTCAGCTAATACGGGCACTCTTGTCTAGATGTACTATATCTACTGCCTCTACCACCATGGAAAATAGAGCTCTAACTCATATCCTGTTATGGTGTGGAATATCCCCTTCTTACAATCTGATTCTATCTAGATACCTTATCATTACCCATATGTCATGAACTCATATGGAAACTCTTTAGATGTACCATCTTGAGGCAAGATCGGAACTCCACTAGTGTCTGAGGAGAGTGTCTACAAATAGTGGACTAGCCTACCACACTGGTAGGAAATAACTTGAGAATGGTCCTATATAACTGACTTTCCCCCCACAACTATGTTTTCCACTACTCAAGATATATTTCTCCTAATGGTGCTTCTTTATTTTAGAATTCCTACCTTATAATCATCTAGAAACAACCATTTTTCCTACAATGGAGGCCTCATTTAGGATCCCCTTACCTATGAAAGAATGATTCAACAATTTTGAAAACTTTTTCAGCTTTAGGATGTTCACCAAGTACTTAATTTCACACCTATGTCCTTCATGAAATAAATTTTCAGAAGTAGCCTCATCCACTTCCAATTCTATATAAAATAACTTTAAATCTAAAAATCATACATCATAGTCCATCATAGACATAATCCCTTAAGTCAATTTCATAAACTCATCTACTCTCCCCCTCCTTAGCATCCCGATATATATGTTCTCCAACAACAACTCCATGAAGTCCCTCTGTAACATACCTTCATCATTTATAGTCAGAGCCTAAATGTCCCACCAACACTTCACTGATCCTCATAGAATATAAGAAGTCATCTTGACCATCTTTTCAGAAGGATTATCTAAGTGGTCAAGTATAGTCTGGATTAACATAATCCATAACTCATCTCCCTTAGGTCCACCATCTCCAGAAAAAGTCAGAGGGTGCTGCAATTGAAACTCCCTCATCATGTCATAAATTCTCTTCACAACCCGCACTGGGTGCATTTATATGATTTACATGAATCATTATATGTTCTCCAAAAACTTCTATATGACTTCCTCAGTCGGTACTATTAGTGCCTCTGGTTCTACCACTGGAGCACCATCTCTAACCATGTTATCATGATGTATTCTCAAAAAGCATCATTATAGAGGAATAACTCTATAATAAAAATACTCAACTTAGGATAGTTTTGTCATTATTATAACATATAAAATAAACATAATAAGGCACAAAAAGTCATTACCCACAAAACATGCTACATGATCAATAATGAGTTGAAAACACATCCCTTAACCAGCCTATATCTATGTCATGGTTAAAAAAGGTTAAATCAATTTCATTATTCAAGTTTCTCATTTAGGAAGCTAATTATTCATTTTTTGTTACATTTTACAATTCTCAATTTCACATTAGGAATCACTTTTAGTTGAAATTCACCTAAATGGAAAAACAGTTCGTGTTCAACATCCTACCCATAACCCGTATTCTCATGCATGCCTAAAATGATGCATTTCAAAAAATAATCCCAAGTGCCTAGAATGATACAAGAAACTCAACTCTCATGCCTTACTAGGTCATAATTCAAAACTCATAAAATATAAAAATCAATTTTCCCATCACACAACAAGTGAATCACCTAATGTTAAATACCATTCAACTCTAACAATAAACAACAATAACAAAAATCCCACCCCGGGTACTTGGGATTACTACTCCCATGAATTAGATTATAGCTAATTCTCGACTCTTCTTAGTTTCTCATATAACTTTCCCAAATAGTAATATAAAAGAAATAGAAGTGAAACTTGGGCTCTGATACCACTTTATAACGTCTCATCCTGGGTTCCACATGATGGTTTTCCAAAACGGTGCACCACATGACCTCAAGTATTCCTCCCCATACTCTAGAGAATGTTGACTAGTAGTTAAATTCTATTATCAACCATGGTAAGATTTTACCATCTTTTTAATCAAATTAATAAACAAGATAAAATAAATAAATAATAACAACTGAATAACTAAGTGATTTTATAACCTGAACAATACATGTATAACAAGATAACCCAAACGTGAAATACGATATCAAAACTGAACTATTGATATACCATGCTAAAATAAATGTTCAAGTTCAAATGAAACTCAAAATTAAAGATAAAACCATCTTTCAAGTATGTCCTGAACCATGTCCGGTTCCCTCATCCAAGCTTCATCCCAAAAGCAGTCATCTAACAATGGGCCATTGCTCTTAACCTGTCCTGTAATGATGAAATCTATTTGGGTACCAATTAGGAATCTTGAGTGGGGTTTGAGTATAAATAATTAGTCTTACACCAAAAATGTCCATATAAATATGCATCCTATGACACTATATGTATTCATATAAATAAACAAGCACAATTCTTAAATAAACAGTTATCATATTGTCAAATTATTCTATACTTAACCACATAAACTCCCATGTTTCTTAAGGACACCCAAACGTTAATAACCACTTCATCCCATGATAGAGTATAAACTATCCAATTGGGATATCGTGTCTTAGAACTCCACTCTTACCATTCCATTTCTCATATCATATCTCAGAATTCCATTTTTACCATTCTAGATCTCAATTCTCATATGAATTCCAATGTTACCATTCATCATTTAATTAATTAATTCAACAATTAATTATTAATATAAATCTAATTAATTAACTCAACATGTAATTAATCTTATCCCTGCAATTAATTAACTCAAAAACTAAATAATCCTCTCAATATCCTTAATTTACTCAACAATTAATTAATCTTCTCAATATTTTTAAGTAACTCAATAATTAATTAATCTTCTCAATCTTATTAATTAAGTCTACAATTAATTAATCTTCTTAATATTATCAATTAAATAAAAAGTTAATTACTATTCTCAATCCTAGTATTTATCTAAACAATTAATTAATCTTCCTAATCTCATTAATTAACTCCAAAACTAATTAATCTTCTCAATATTATTTATTTACTCAATGATTGATTAATCCTCACAATTCATTACTAATTGAGAAATTAGTTTATTCGATGAATTACCTTAATTAATTTCCAGATCAATTTATCAAACTCCACCATCCCAAAAATACTATAATTAATTAATCAATTATTAATTCAATTCACAACATCATTATCCTATAAATGATATCATAATTAATTATTAAAATTCAAAATCCAAGTATCCCCTAATTAATTACAAAATTAATTAATAAATTCAACAATCTCAATTGACCTTAGTAAATTCCCTAATTAATCACTTAATGCAACAATATCAAAAGTCCTTAATTAATTCCACAACTAATTACTCAATTCACAATCTATAATTCCAATACAACTAATTTTACATTTTTACTTAATTAATTAATTCAAAATTTTAACTAATTCAATTTCAAACACAATTTATAATTATCTAATAATAATTCTACAATTACATAGACATAATTTCAATCAATACTTTGGTATTTGAATTATATACCACCTACCATGATTTGTTGATGAACAATCACCAATCATAAATCCCTAAAATTTAATGGATTAATGGAATAGAATGAGATCCAGATCTAAAACCCTATATTCAGATAAAAATCTAGATCCTTCAATTCTAGATCAAGATCCACAATCCTAGATCAAGATATAATTAAAATAGGGAAAAAAACCCTGTCTAGAATGAGAGAATAAAGGAAGTTATATGGGAAAGAAAGAAAAATAGGATTATCTTATTAGGAGGGATTCAAATCTTTGATCTGGGGCTCAAATTTTCAAGAAAGAACATTTTGACTGGTTGAAATTCATTTAAGAGGATCTGAAGTCATGCGGATAATAGTTATTCTATGTTAGGGTCGAATAGGGTGATTCTGTAGGGTTCATGTTATTTAAAATCTATTTTCAAGTGAATTAAAAAGATTATATTGGTTATCTTGGTAGAGGAGAATGATTCTCCCTAACCATAAACATATTTTAGGGGTGGGGGGGGGGGTCATGGTTTTTCCTTTTAGGGAGAAAAATTTGGAAAAACATACTCCCTCATTGAAAAACCCCTCTATTCAGGGTTTTACTGTTTTTTTGTCTAGGTAGCATTGTTTTCCCTAACTATGCGCCAACCATGAACTACCACATTTCTTCTATTTTTCTCAAAATTTTATAAAAACAAACCCCAAGGTAAATCCTCATCTAAAATTAATCAACCAAAGAACATATAATACCTGATATCAATCCTAAAATATGTCTAGAAAAGGTCGAGAGCTTGCATCTTCTCCACTGACACCTTTATTTCAAACTATGATACTTCCATTTCCACTATGAAATAATTGGATAAAGCTATACATACATAAATTTAAAAAAAATTACAAGGAAATTTAATATTTGGATATCTATTATAAATATATTAATATCCCAAAAAATTGTTCATATTGAGATCATGCATTAACCATAATATATCCCCCATTATTTTCTATACTAGTGTGCTATAAGATCCTATGTTTTTTTGAGGTAAGAATATTTTTATTTTTTTTTCAGTTTAACTACTTATTTATATACTAATGTGGGTCCTGATGATGTTATGGGTGTTTTGAGGGAGTTTGGGGCTTGTTCAGAGCCTCGATCCCCAATGTTGGAAAATTAAGGTAGGCCACACTGTTAGAAGAAATAGTGCGAGATATGCATTATGGTGACTCCAAACCGTTCCAGGCATAACATTGCGGTACAATATGTAACACTATTTAATGAAACCATGAAACCTTAGGCTCATGCCCATATGCATGCTTCGAATATTTTTTCAGAGGCTGAGGTAGGGTTTTTATACGTTTTTTTTTCAAACCGTGCGCATTAATCCTTTTGAGGATTCCCTGAACATAGGGAAGGGCGCATGGTTTGGACCACTGTGTGGAAAAACAGTGAAACTTAACTAAAAGGAGGAAAATTTTATATTTTAAATTAAAAATAATTATAAATTAAACCTAATTCTATTTCTCCTCCAGTGGATAGAACTGAACATTGGATAGATCTTTGGAAGACAATTATAAAGGCTTTCCTCCCGATTCACTTTCCAAAATCAAAATTGAACACCGTCAGTCTCTTTGGATTTGCATCATTATGTTATTAGATAATCTTGTGATGTAATTTGTTTTTATTTATATCAATGGAGTTATTTAGGTGTAGGATAATATTACCTATTTCAATTTTTTCTTTTTTTCTTTTTTTTTCTTCTTCTAATCTATATCAAGTTAGGGATTGATACAAGATGAGTACTCTACTATGAACCTACGGTATGTGGTCTATACCTTTAAATCATGGTTTGGTTTTTTATAATATTATTTTCCATTATTTTAGAAACCATGAATTGTGGAGGTACCCCATTAATTAATTAAATTATTTAATTGAATGAATTAGAACATGTTAAGGATTACCAATATTTCCACTAATATTAATGGAGGTTTCTTCCTTATCCTAGGCTACCTCTGGGGTGTGAATATGAATCTAAACTCTTTGTATACAATATGAGGTGTGAATGTGTGATTTCCTAGTTAGAGGAAGCCTTTTTATATATTTACGAGAATTGAATTAATTGGGAGATGGATGTTTCCTCCTTTTCATGTGATTACTATGATTAAATTGTTTTTAGGGAATTATTGATATGAGCTGGATGAACTCTTGGAATGTGATTGAATATGTATTTGTGATTGTAGTTATATGGAGAATTGAAATGGTAGTTGATTCCTTGGTTGGTATACCTTGTTTCCTGAATCCATAAAATTCCATGGAAAGTTTTCCCATGGATCTTTTTTATAATAGTAGACTTATTGGACCTGTTTTGTCCTTGGGTCTTGATTTTGTAGGATTCCTTATGCCTTTGTACCCCTTCGATCCATATTTCATGGACTCACATTAGACATGTGTTGTTTACATACTCCCTGGATACCACACAATTCTTTACCAATTTTCGATTAAGATTCCAATGGGAATCGATGTGGATTAATTGGTTTTCAATACATTGGATCCAACCTTCCATTTATTGATACTTTGATTACATGACATGACTTTTGGGAATGCCTTGATTATATTGAAAGGTCATGATGAATGTTATATACTAGATTACATAGCATACCCATGGTAGTAGTTTACACTTGGTTGTACAATGTATTTTCTGTGCATATTTTGACATTCTTGGAGATAGCTTTGGTATGGGTATCATCTTATAGTGGATTCACTGGACTTCATTACACTTTCTCTTCTATTTTTTTCCATAACCCTTATATACAGGAGCCTGATTTTTGTTTATAGGTTGGTTTTTTAGGATTTCCAATATCACATTACAACTATTAATATTTTCATGGAAATTCCACTTATATTAATATCATATATATTATATACCTTGCAAAATACTTATCTTGTTATACACAGCCTGGATTTATTATAGACACTGCTATGGTGGCCTAATGAGTGTTATTTCAAACCCAATTTGGGCCCAAATTTTGTACCCGAATAGAATATATGAATTCAAGTCAGGACCAGGGAAAGATCCCATAGTAAGACGATTGATATGAGTCATTCTTAGGTGAAGGGGGACACATGTCTAATATGAGGTTGGTGATGCAATACGAGATATTATTTTAAGTATTTTGGACCGTGTATTGGGTTGAATCATGTATTCCTATTTTGGATTCCTAATTGAGACATGACATGACACATAATTCAATATATAATTTTTTTTGGAATTTTTTATCTATTCATGTCAGGGATATTTATTTTCTATTAATTTATTTATCTACTTTTTCTATTGGAGGATATGTTACTACCACTATGAAACACTCTAACAGGATGAAATAGTTTTACAAAAGAAACACTATATGACCTCAATGCAAGTAGGTAGACTCTAACAATCAGGGATATGTGATTGAGTCCATGAGACCCTACAACTTGGGGCACCGTTTAGTGGCATTTGGGATGGGACATTACAAAGTTGTATCATAGTGTTTTTCTTTTCTATATTTACTAATTTGACATAATTAAAATTGATAGGAAGGAATTATAATTTCTTAATGAGCTGTTTCTGAGTGTAGCTAACCCATGTATAGGAAACATCCAAATTTCCATGGATAAAAATTTCTATTTTCTAGATTTTGACTATTATAGTTGATTTGATTTCTCCATTAGGTGATTCACTTGAATTGCAATTTTGTATTTAGTATGGTTGTGATTATGGATTTTTCTATTACCTAATGGGATAAGCGTATCGATATCATGCATTATTTTTAGAAGCTTCTATATTTTACATGTCATGAATTATGCCATTCTATATAGGATGTGTTCCTTGACTACATGGCTTTATCATATGTGCATTGTGTGATATATCTTAGGCTTGATAGATGATTTGTATAGGAAATTGAGAAACATATTTGGTACTTAGATTTATTTCTATAACCAAAATAGTGTTTTCTTAATTAGTATCTAGTAGACATCCTAACTATCCAACTATGGAATGTTGATTCATGTACCATTGGTCATACAGACCCCAATGTGTTATGATGCGGATTAGGTGGATGCCATATTTTAGTTCGTGAGTTGTACAGGCCCTTATAGATTAGAAGTGGTTAACCATTTGGTTCAACCATTTAAAGAAAATTTTAAAATGAACATGAATTCATAATTGAATTGATATTGTGAAATAGAGAACTTGACCAGAACCTGAATTCTGAGTGGGTAGTAGGAAGTGTTTCTAGAGGAATTTTAAGCTATTTATTTTTACCCTGTCCTAGCTTTAGGAGTAGTTAGAGGGGTTTTACCTATTTATAAGAAGGTTTTCACCTGTCCTATATTTAAACTGTGATATTTTATTATGAAAATTTTCTAAGGTGTGTGTTTTTCATTATAGATAAATGACACCACGATGCCATAAAATCATATTATAGGAGGCTGGAAATGACCATCATCTGGAGGTGGCAAGACATTGACTACCATTATATCCTCATGAATTTCTAGTTGAGGAACTTACAATTTTTACTGGGAAGAGGTGACGAGGAAAAGTTCTGTGAGGGGTTTTTATGATGTTTGAATACTTTACAAGGAGAACCAAAGCTTTCCACATCTATGGAAGAGTTGGCACATATTTTCTAAAATTAGTATCATCCCACGTTTTTAGGGTATTAAGGTATATATGCTAGATAGATGTTTCTTGATATTATGTTGTTTATTTTTGAGAATCGAGAGACACCTCATAATAAGAGAGTGAAGCTTATGACTTATATGCTTTAGGAAGAAGCTAAGCGTTGGTGGGATGTTTTGAACTTGGATGATACTCTCCAAGATGTTGGATGGGGTGATTTTAAAACCAAGTTATATGATTACTTTATCCCCAAGAATTTGAGACAAGAGATGTCTAGTTAGTTTATTTGTCTGGAGTAGGGTACGATGACAGTTACAGAGTATTCAACATTATTTAAGGAGTTTCATCATTTTTTAGAAATATATATTTCTAATGAGGCATCGAGGGAGAGATGCTTCGAGGAAGTTCTCAAACATGTCATTTCATATTAAGACAATGTGTTCAGGTTGAGTAATATTACTAAAACAGTGAATTAGTCACTAATAAAATAGTGAAACCTAAGGAATGATGGGGACATAGAGTAGGGCGGTTCATCCCCTCAACCCAGTGGTTCAATGAATTATGATTGGAAGCAGTTTTTTGAGGCATCAATTAATGGGAGAAATATCCATACTTTTATTATGGGTTGCTCAATTCTCTTTGATCACCATGGTAGATGACGATATATGATGAATCAGTGTGATTGAAACCCATTAGAGTGCCAATACTGAGGAAGGATGGTCCACATAAAATCTTTTTATAGGAACTTCCCTCCAATTATCACTGGAAGGGGTCAACTCAAACTCTTGGTTGAGGAGCTGGATTTAAAGATCTGCATCAGGATGGGGGTAGGATAAGTACCGATCATTTAGGGCACAATGGTGGTAACGGAAAAGGTATACATGCACGAATTGTTCCTAGATAGTAGAATGGTCCTACTCTAGGTAGTGATGTTGTTTCACATTTTCCTGGTTTAGTCCAAATATATTATTTATTGCCTATACATGAGGAGAAAAGTTCCAATCCATATATGGTGAGAGTTACGATCTTAGTAGCATCTACACCTGTTTCTTCTCTTTTTAATGTAGGTACATAACAAAGTTATATATCGATACATATTATATAGATACAAGAGCTAATGGTTCAGTTTTCTAGTGGTGTAATGATGCTTGAGACTCTATTGGTGTTCATAATAGAGGCTGTAGGTCATTGTAGGGAGTGACCCCTTAATATTGGTGGGTGTCACTTCATATGGGATCTTTTTTCCTCAAGATGACTATGTTTGATGTCAAGATAGGGATGAAATGACTAGTTTATTATCAATCATTTATTAATTTATATCACTATATGGTGTCTTTTACATCACCAGAGGGTGGGCTTTTTTTACAACGGTGAATGGGGTGTCCATGAGAGTAGAGATGGTCCAGAGGATCATGGGATTGGTGGGATGAAAATCCATATTTCTAGTTTATATCTGGATGGTTAGGGTGTGCATCCTGATGATTTCTCTCCAATGGTTAATCATTTCAGGGATGTTTTCCTAGATGATTTTTTAATTTACCTCATGAGAGAGTGATGTAGTTGTTCATAAAGCTATTACTAGGAGCTACATCGGTATCCATTCATCCTTATAGTATGGATAATATGGAGTTATAGAACCTCAAAAGGAAGCTATAGGACTTGTAGTTAATGGTTTTTATACAACCAATTACTTATCCATGGGGTCCACCATTCCTTTTTTGGGAAAAGACGAATGGTACCCTTTGTCTTGGGTGTGTTTTGGTAAATTGAACCTATTGATGGTTAAGAACCGATATCCCTTTCCATGGATTGATGACCATTTTGATTAGATATGAGGCGAACAAGTTTTCTTAAAGATTAATTTGAGATGTAGATATTATTTGTTGAATGTTTGACCAACAGACATACCTATTACAAATTTTTTTGGTAGGTATTATCTATTTGATTATTTGGTAATGTCATTCGGTCTCATGAACATGCATGTAATTTTCATGGAGTCGATGATCTAAGTTTTTCATCTTTTTTCTGGATTCATTTGTGGTGGTTTTTGAGGATGATATCTTTATGTATTATCATAATTGACATGACCATGAAAAAAATCTTGATATCATTTTGGATACACCTAGATAGAATCAGTAATATGCTGATATCACAAAGTTCCACTTCTGGATGGATAAGATTCACTTCGTAGGACATATCATCTCAGTGATAGGAGTATCAGTTGGCCTAGATATAGTGAGATCTTTAGACTCATTCTATGAGACAAATAATTTGTTCTTCATAAATAGTTTCTTAGGGGTGTTCGGATATTACATGCATTTAATATCGGACTAATACCACTTTAAAAAACCATTAAAGTGTTTAACCAATAAGGGTGTGAATTTTTTATAGAAATATACCTAGGAGAAATCCTTTGAAGGAAGAAACAGAGGCTGATTTTAGCGACCTTCCTGATTCTTCAAAAGTTGGCTAGGATCTACCCGGTGTATTATGATGCATCACGTATTAGGCTAGGAGAAGTTTTAATGTAGGGGGATTGAGTCATGGTGTATGGGTTTCGATAGTTTAGGAAAAATGAGAGGAACAACCTGATGTATGACATTGAGTTCTCTATTTTTTTAATGATTTATACTGTTGGAGACATTACTTATAGGGAGAGTATTTTTTGGTGTCCCCAGACCACAAAATCCTCATGTATATAATTAAACAACATGATCTAAAACCAAGGTACAAATGTTGGGTTCAATACTTATAGTCTTTCAACTTCAAGCATTCCTATATTCCTAGAAATGGAAATGTTTTTGATGATACACTGAGAAGGAGGACTCATAAATATGTATATCTAGGGAGGCCAATAACAAGTGGAATATTATTTCATTATTTCTAGAGATGCACATGGAGGTTCAAGATAACCAAGGGAAGAATATTCATTTATTATAAGCTATGTAATCTACCATTATAAATAGTGTAAGGATGAGACATTTTTGGGATTATGAGGGCCTAGTCCTATGCGAGAGTGTGGAAAGTAAGGAACTACCTCCTAGTTAAAATTTTAGTGAGGAAGAAATTATGCTTATTCATGTTCACATATGGATTCTAGAAGATATACATGGGGAGATGATATAGGAGTTTCATGCCTTAGTTTGAGAATTGTATCCAAGTGTGACCAAGATGTAATGTGATTTTTGTCGCCAGTATTGGTGGATGGGTATGAAACATGTGGTAGTTTATTTTGTTACATGGTGTTCCAGTAATGAGAAAGTGAAGGTCGAGCATTATTGACCAGCCAAAATTTTATAATAGTTACCTATTCATAAGTGGAAATGGGATACATTCATGATGGTTTACATGAACAATTTTCCATGGTCTCCTTGATGTAGTGACATTGTATGGGTCATTGTCAACAGGATCATGAAGGATTCTAATTTCATACCAAATAACAATACCTTCAATGTAGATGAGATTGGAAGGTTTTATATTATATATATAGTGTGAATTCATGGGGTTGTATAGTTTTTTATATCAGACAGGGTCACCATATTTTTGTATACTTTTTTTGTACAGTCTATAGAGGGTGTTGGCTACATATGTGCTTTTAAGAAAATCATACCACCCCTAGATAGATGTCAAGTCAGAGCACATGATTTACGCGATTAAGGACCTGCTGAGAGTGTACATACAATATTTTAGGGGATCATGGGAGAGGTATATACCCCAAGTTTATTTCTACTATAATAATAAATTTTTGGAGACTATATATATGGAAACTTTTGAGACTATGTATTGTAGGTAATTCCAATCACCCACGTGCTGGTTAGAGGCAGGTGAGGTAGCTTTACTAGGACTGCTTCCCCTAAAGGTGATTATTGGGAAGGTCTCGTTGATCATAAAAAGGATGGATACTGAAGAGTCATGACAAAAATCCTACACCGATTAATGTCAATGAACTCTAGAGTTATTGGTTTGGGATCATATATTTTTACGTATCTCTCAGAGGTTGAGACATATATGGATTAGGATATTGGGAAAGATTTTACTATGATATGTTAGATTGATTGAGTTTCTAGAGAGTGTCATCTGGATAAACGATTGGTTGCAGTTACGTCAGTGGTACTAGGACATGCATGATGTCTTCCATGTATATCAGTTTCACTATTATCACCAAAAACCACCTCACACTCTGTATCCAGATGTGGTGGAGTTAAAGATAGATACATCCTTTATGGAGAATCATGTTCATATCTTTGAAATGCACAGAATTGTTTTCTGAGGTCGAACAGTTCCTCTAGTATGAGTGCTATGGATGAATTTTCGTTTATAGAATGATAATTAGAAGAAGGGGGTCAACATATATTCACTGTTTCTAGAGTTATTCTCATGCGATTCTTGAGCCCCCATGGAAGGGTAATTTGGGGAAAAATTGCTATAAGGGGGAAGATTTTAAGATCCTTATTTTTTATAGAGGTAATTTTGTTTTCAATTTAAATGGTTTCTATGGTCTAATGTGGTTGAAGAATTAAGTAATGGGTGTTTTTGGTGTGTTTGGGGCCTGTTCAGAGCCCAAAGCCCCACATTTTATAAAAAAATGTAGGCCACACAGTTAGAAGAAACTATGTGGGACAGATTGCATGATTACTACTAATATTGCTGAGATTAACATTGGGGGTGTAGGAGGTCACATAGTTTGAAGAAACCATGAAACCTTAGAATCATGAATGTTTAGGGGATTTAAAACATTTTATATAGGTTTATCCATGTTTTGTGCACATTTTTTCAAATCATGCACATGGAACTATGTATGTGAGGTTCCCCTTAACATAGTAAAGGGTGCATGGTTAGCGCAAAAATTAGCTAATCATGTGGCCAAACCATGAGTACCTATTAAAAATATGGAAATTTCCTATTTTCCCATAACAATACTTATATATTAAACCTATTTCCATTCCTCCTTCAGTGGATATCCTTGAATGTTGGAGAGATCCTCTAAAGCCAATTCCACAAGCTTTTATCGGGATTATTCTTTCGAACTTTTTATCAAACACCATCTGTCCCATTAGATACACACTGATATGTTCTTTGATAATATAGTGTCATTATTTATTTGAATTGGTATTAATAAAATTATTTAGGTGAAATCTATTATTCTCTATTTTCATTCTTTTCATCCATTATTTATTTTTATTAATATTTGTGCCAAATTAGAGACCGATACTGGAAGAGTGATCTACTATAGACATATGATAGGTGGTATGTAATTTTTTCTCAAGTTTTGTTTTTTTATAAACATAATATTTGTTATGATACATAATGGACATTCTATAGAAACCCGTTTAATTAATTAAATTCTTAAATTGAATGAATTTGAACCTATTTTGGATTACCACTAGTTCCACTAATATTGTTGAAGGTTATTTCCACAACCTAGGTCATCCATTGGATGTGCCTCTATATCTACCATTTTTCATACCACCTATGGGATGCGTGTGAGATTGATTAGTTAGAGGAATCCTATTTTTAAAAATATGATAATTGAATTCATTGAGGGATTAATGTTTCTTCATTGACATTTGATTTATGTGATTAAATTTTTTTAGGGAATTATTTATATGAGTTCATAAAACTCATGGAATGTGATTGAATATGAAATGGTGAATTTAATGAGATGATGAATTAAAATGGTATTGTATTCCATGTGTGGTATAACTTGGGTCCCGATTCCATTATATTTCATGGGAATTTATCACATGGATCATGTTTATGATAGTGGATTCCTTGGACTTATTTTCTCCTTGGGTATTGATTTTTTAGGATGCCTTAGGCCTTGATACCCCTTAGACCTGACTTTAATGGACTCACATTAGACATGTTTCGTTGACATTTTCCTTGTACTCAACCCAATTATTTATAAATATTCCATCAATATACTCATGGGATTGGACATGGATGACTTTGTCTTCATTACCTTTTATCTGGCCTCTTGGTTTGACACTTTTATTACATGTGATGTCCATTGTGGATTAATTAATTATAGGGAAATGCCATGATGAATTTCATATACTGGATTATAAGGAATTTCCAGGGTAGTGGTTTACACATGGTTGTATGGAGTGGCCATGGTGGATATTTTGACATGGTTGTAGATATCCATGGTATGGGTATCAATTTATAGTGGCAAGACTAGACTATATTACACTTACTCTTCTATATTTTCTATTTACCTTGATTATGGGATCCTATATATTATTTGTAGGGTACCTTGTTGGGATTGAACGCATCACTTTACATCTATTACCATTTCTAGGGAAATTTCACATCCATTAATTTCATATATGTTATATACCTTTCACAATTCTTAGCTTGTTATATAAATCCTGTAATTGTTATAGAAACTATTAGTGGTGGCATAATGAGTGTTATATCACACCCTATTTGGGTCACTATTGGATATCCAGAAAGATTATATAGATGTATGTAGGGACTGAGGAAAGAACCCAATGTAAAATTCTTGACATGTTCCTTGCTTAAGAGTAGGGTAACAAAAGACTGAGTTGAGGCTCGTGACTCTAGATGGGATATAATATTTGGTATTTTTTTAATTTTGATACATATATTGTAATGATGACTGTATTAATGATTTTTATGATTTTTAGAGACATTTCATGACACATAATTTTGTATTGGAGATATCTTTTTTCATTGTTTATCTATCCCCATCTTGTATATTTATCCGATGCTCAGTTATTTTTTTCTTCTAATACAGACTGATATGTTTAATACCACTATGAAACACTCTAACATGAGGGAATATTCTTACTAAAGATACACTCTTGGGCCTCACTTCTAGTCAGTATCCTTTGGAATTAGGGGATATGTACTTAAAGTCATGTGACCCATCGGCTCGGGGCACTGTTTAGTGGCATCTAGGTTGGGATATTACAAAATGGTATCATACATTTTTATTTCAAGATTTTCTCTTTTGAGAAAAAAAATGGGTAGGAAGGATTTATAATTTTGGAAATAAGGTATGTATGGGAGTATCTAACCCACGTATAGGAAAATCCATATTTCCATGGATTGTAATTCTTGTTTTCCAGATTTTGGCTATCAGATTTGATTTGATTCCACTATTGGGTGACACAGTTGAATTTTTATGTTGCTATTGGTATGATATTGATTATGGATTTTTATATTACCTAATGAGATGAGGGTGTGAATATTATGCTTCATTTAAGAACCTACTATATTTCACATGGGATGCATTATGTCGTGCCATATAGGATGCATTGCTTGACTGCATGGCTTTATGATATGTTCCTTGTGTAATATTAATATTATTTGATAGATGATTTTTGTAGAAAATTTGGAAGCCTGGTTGGTACTTAGAGTGAATATCATAACCTAAACAATGTTTTCTAGATAAGAGTACAACATACACCCTAAGTAGCCAAATACGACATTTTGAGTTATGGAATATTGGTCATATGGATTGAAATGTATTTTGGTGTGGATTAATTGAACATCATATTTTAGTTCATGATGTGTATGGGCTGTTTGGATCAGAAGTGGTGAATCATTTGGTTCAACCATTTAAATATAATTGTGAAATTAATATGAATTCAAATGGATATTGAAATTGTGAAAGGGAGAACATGAATATGAACTTGATTTTGAGTGGGTAGTAGGACGTGTCTCTAGTGATGCTTATAGCTATTTATCATTATGTAGTCCGAGATTTAGGAGTAGGAAGAGGGGTATGAAGTGTTTATAGGAATTTTTTGACCAGTCCTACATTTAAACTATAATATTTTGTTGTCAATGTTTTCTGGGGTGCGTGTTTGTAAATTTAAAGACATTCCATCCTGATGACCTACATTCATGCACCATGGGGGTGGTGAACACCAAGCTCCAGAGGAGGTGGTCCGTGGAATACCAATAGATCCTCCTATAATGAAATCTAAAGTACCAATAGTTTAACCAAACACAGGTGCTGTGGAATAGTTCATCAAATAATATTTTCACTATATTCATACTTTTTTGGGAGCACTGCATCTTTCCTTTTCTATGGTAGAGTTTTTATGTGTGTTACAGTAGTAGCATTCACCCAAATTTTTGGGGGATGGAAGTCTATATGATGATGAGCTATGGCTTGAGACTATGTTATTTATTTTCAATAATCTTAAGACACATCATGAGAAGATAGTAAACATCATGACCTATATACTTCGAGGAAAAACTAAGCATTGGTGTGGTGTTTTGATCAAGGATGATACAATTAAAGACATGGTTTGGTGTGATTATGAAACCATGTTCTATGATTAATATTTATACGAGACTCTGAGAGTAGAGAGGACCAAAGAGGTTAAGAGTCTAGAGTATGAAGTGATGAAAATTATGGAGTATTTGGAAGGCTTTTTAGATATACAATATTTTGTGTTGATATATCTTGGAGATGTGGAATCAAGGGAAAGGTGTTTTGAGGAAGGTCTCAGACATACCGTTCGATCTCAATTAAACATGTTCAGGTTTAATACTATTAAAAAAATAGAGAATGAAGTGATGATTATAGAGAATAACCAGAGGGAAGATGGGGGAATTGACTAGTGTAGTTTATCCTCTCAACCCAATAGTTCAACAACTTCTTATAGGATGCTCCATTTTGGGGAATCATGTGAGGTGAGTACAAGCTAGGATATTAGTGTTGGTAGCTCTATTTTCTATCCTTAGTGTGGAATACATGAGAATATGAGGAATATATACGATCGATACCTATTTTTGTGCCAAGTTTGTGGCATAATGGGCTATGTAAAAAGTTTTAATGGGATATTCCATCTAGCAGTCAGTGGTAGGGGTTCATCTCTGACCCCTAGTTTAAGAGCATGATTCACAAATCGATAGAGAAAAGTCACAAGAATATGAAATAAAAATATTCATTACATTGAAACATAGTATAATAAAGAACAATGGTACAAATATAATTATAAGGGAGAATAATATTGTGAGAATATCAAATAAGGACCAAAATTTATATTGGGATCATATCCACGAAGGATCGCCCTTTATATTGTGAGTATATCTAATAATACTCACAATTTATGTTGAGAGAATAACCAAGAAGGCTCAATCATTATTGTTTGAGCATATATAAGAAGGATGACCCTTTTTTTCTTGAGTATATTGAATAAAGAACACTATTTATGTAATGAGAATCTCCAAGAAGTCCCATTATACATTAGCTAATGAGATATAAAAACATAACTATTGAATTTTTGGGTGATATAAGATTGAAAAACTCATAAAATAATCATCCATATAAATGTGTCCCACATAAAATCTATCATTATTTATATCATAAGGAACCCATATATAGAAAATGTTGTTCACAACATTTACAATTGGTATCATGTAAAAATATTTCAATAACTTGATCGATTGATACCAATAATTTAATCACCTAAAATGAATATTTAAAAAATTAAATTTGAGGTTAATTCACAAAATCTAACTCCATAGGAGTTATATTTTTTGGAGTTAAAATGGAAAATGGAAAAAAACATCATAAATTCATTTTTAAGAAACTTTTTTTATATTTTTAATGTATGATAAAATAATGAGTGACATTCAAAATCCATGATCAATATGGTGAAGTGAAAAAATTGGGGGTCATTTTATTTTAAAAATAAAAACCAATAATAGTTCCTTGATAATACATAATGAATATTTAAATGAATTTGGAGCGTAATATAAATTATTTTATTTTTAATTGATGAAAAAATCCAATAATATTTTGAAATACCTTAGTTGAAGACTCATGTCATTAGAAGAGTAACAGAAATTCATTTTTCTAAGTGGAGATGGTAAATATAAAGGTAACCTGAGACAAAAAATAATTGGGTTTAGAAATATAAATTAGTTCATGGGAGGGAATTGAAGACATCAGCACAAATGACAAATATATTACATAGGAAGGATGATTATTATCCATAATAATGTTATAATTTTAAGAGAATGTATTTCATGACCGAAGGATCATTAAAATAAAAATTTATTTTTTCCAATGAATACGATAAAATAAAATGTAATAAAAGTTTATTGTTGAAGAACCCAAGCATGTAATAAAGAGATTCAAGAAGAAATACTATGACAACCCTGATATTTATTATAGATGAATTACAGATTTATTACATAATAATACACATAATACAACATGGAAGATCAAATAAGTCATGTGTATTTTTGAATTATGTACATTTTATAACAACTAAAAATAATGGGTACAACAACATTATTGAAAACTTTCATTACATGATCATAATATTCTACGGTACATAAAGAACATAGAATAACCTAGGGCTATACATATGAAAGGTGTGAGAAATAAAGACTATTAGGGGAATACATATTTTATAAAATAATTAATGTACTAAATTTTAGACAATTGTAAATTTAATGGAATATAAAATGGGTTTGAAACATGAACATGAACAATGAGGCAAGGAAAATCAGGATAACATAAAGGAAACATGGAAATGTGGCAACAAATTTAATCATGACATCATAAACATATGTCACTAATAACCAATAAGACACTATAAAATGTTGGATAAAGAACTATTATGGATTACGGTCACTCCTTAATACCTTTCATGATTTCTACTGAGACTAAATGTTACCCAATTCATTATAGCTTTATATAATTCCAATCATACCCGTCACTTTTATATCTTGTAGATGCATAAGTGTGCCACACATATCATTCAATATAGAATCATTTTTCATAAAATATCATACCAATAAAATAGATTGTTGATTAAATTATTTTATTTCCAAAATAAAATAATTATAATTTCATATACGTGAAAATCCATGATAGGAAGTGGCTATGGGTATTCAGTACATTATTGTTTCGGATAGAAAATCACAGGGAAATTTCGGCATCATAACAGGGGAATAAAAATGTTCATGGGAGGGATTAATGATAGTGAAAGTTATCTCTCCTAATTTAGAAATAATGAGGCATGTAAGGGGAATATGTAATAACATATCCCCCCATTATTCATTGGAGATAAATGGAATAAAAAATGAATATGCATGAAAAAAAGGAGAATGAGAGGATCCCTTACAAAATTTTGACATTGTAAAAGGTGAATATAAAGGTACATGAGTGATATTAGTGAGACTGAAAGGGGTATCTAATAACATGAACATAAATATATTAGAAATAGAGATGTATAAAAACATACCCAAAGAAGAATAATTGTAAATTTAGAGGAAAAACATAAAAGTGGTTCTTGAAAAAGAAATGAGAGTGGGAGATCCCTTACCTTGAGAGGGTGATTTCAAATGATTGGGAGGAAATTATTGAGATATTTTGGGGAACCTTGGGAGGACTCTAGATATGGTATGTAATATTAAGTATATGATCCAAAAAATTTTAGTATAGAGGAATGTGTTATTTGGTGGGTTTGTATTGGAAAAGAGGGGGAATTCTTTATTAGGTTTTAAATATTTTATAATTTCAATGGACAAAATTATTAAGATATTATCCTTGGTGATGTGGAAGTGAGTCATGTTCTTAAGGAAATGACTGTAAAAACATAAAATATAATCTAGGTTTTCGAGGATTTATAAAGGTGTTATAAAATTAGTCAAATAATATTAAAGTAAAATTAATTTAAAGGGGAAACATATTTTTTTTGTCATGGAAACCATTTAGATTATTTATTACATAATTATTATTCATTATTATGTAATAATATACTTTTTATATTTATATCGTATTTAATTTGTTCCCAAAAAATCAGTCGCCTTATTAAATTTTGAAAAATTAACCAATGGATAATATTGGAATTTTGATTCCAAAAATTGTATTTATTTTGTCAAAATATGTTTCTATGTATTTTAATTTTCACTTTTAAAATAAGAATCCACATTTATTAATAAAATTTGTGTTATTTTGGAAATAACAGTTTCTAAATCCATATAAAAATTACATTTGACATGATAAATATTATATTATCCTTTATATTTAATAGTAATTATTTAATAATAATATTTTATTGAAATATTATTTATTTTAAAAATACATTAATTCATTAAAACAAATTCCCCAAATTGAAATTTAATATTACCCAATAATTCAATTTGTTTTTTATTGTATCAAAATAAAAATAATATATATAGTGACTATAATAAAAGTAGATATAATTCTATAAAATATTAAAATTCATACTATTAGGGTTTTGATAAATATTCTTTTATTAGACAAAAATATGACCTAATGGTAAGGTGTTAAATGATGATAATTCTATGGGGTGGCTCAATATAAATGGATTAGGATGTGATCTCGATGAGCTTGAAATTCTTTCAAAATTGGTTTCACTCATACTTTAGTTGTTAGAAATATGCTTCAGATTGGTCAAGGAAAAATAAAAATTATGCTATCTCCCATGAAATCAGTGATAAATTGGTATTAAAGGGTATAATACTTCTGGAAGAGGCTATTTATTCCTTTGTCTGTTTCATTGGGTTTACTAGAACCCTATATTTATACTAATCATATGATAACTATTCAACGAATATATTTTCAAGGGTTTTGATGATTAATGGTATTTTAAATATGATATAATATAATAAAACCAAGGATGTGGATGCATTTCTATACCCATAATAAATAATATTTATTTTAATTCAACCACAAAGGGAATTTTATTTTTAAATGTTCTGGTCATTACAAATATCAAATCTCAAATAAATATGTTTTGGATTTTCACTATTATTTACAAATTAAGAAATGTTTTAATTTACAATATATGAAAGATATGACTTAAAATATAATTCCTATTATTATATATCCAACAGGCATTGTACACACAATTTATAGTAGATTTGGAGCATTAAAAAAATGTACCAAAAAAATAAAATTGAGATGAAAGACCCCAACATCATAGTTATATTTACAATTTGATACCCATGAAAGGAAGAACATGCTATGGATATGTATATCAATTATATTTGATGAAATATTATGATAAATGAAATACATGGTAAATATATACCCCAGATAAAGGAAATAAGTTTTGAGAACACTTCAAATCATAATGAAGCTAAACTAAGTTGCTAAAACCCATATCTTTATTCTTGTTTATTTAAACAAGATATAATTGTAGGTTTAAAAAAAATCTTATTAACCAACATCAAAAACCTATTCATACGTATTATCTTTTATAAAAAATTTTATAATAATTTATTTTAAATATGTTAGTTCTTCATATTTTATTTTTATAATTAGATGTTATTAGTTTTGATTGTTTGTTTAGTATTAATTTCCAAATTTTAGTGAAAATTATTCTTTATAGTTTCAAATTTCATCTTTAAGAGATAATTAATGTTAATATAAAATAAGTTTAATAATTATTTATGATGTTTTAATTCCATTTCTTATGTATTCTGGTCATGATTCAAGACGATGAAGTTGGTGACGAGCTTGTTTTGGTAATTTATAATGAAAACAAATATGGATCAATAAATATAAGATTAAAATTAGTGTAATATTTATAGGAAATAAATAAAAAAATTATTTTTTAATAAATATATAATAATAACATTAGATAAGTTTCCAAATACATAACTAAATGAAATTTATAACATTATTTTACTAGGTGGTTAAACCGACCCAAACAAGAACATTCAATAATTAATGGGTGAGTATGGTTAAGAAAGTGATTTTATTGGAAGAAAATAATTATTAAAAAATATTAATGATATTATTTAGATATTTTTAATGTTTTTAATCAAATTATAATAGAGTGTGATAGAGAATAAAATACTTTGAAAAATTTAATATGGCATTTTTGCTGAGGCGGTAGTCCGCACGTATGCATGAGAAAAACCTTTGTTTTCTATAGACTAGAGGAAGGTAGGGAATGGATTATAATTTTATAATATTAATAATACAATAAATATAGTATTAATACTTTATATACACCTTTAAAATCATTTTTTTAAGGTGGAGAGGGAAAATCATGTTCGTCGTTTGTGGAGGTGGTAGTCCGCACGTTTGCATGCTGAGATCTTCATTTTTTCAATGGTTTCATTGGAAGGTAAACCATGAATATTAATTAGGTAAAATGATATTTATTAATATTAATAATATTTATTTTATCATAATCTTATTTTTTTAATAGTTTTTTGGGGTGAAAGTCTTAAATAATTAATAGATCTCGGTTAAGAGCAGTACTTATCCCTTAGGAAGTTCTTCTTTGGGTAACACATTAAGGAACCTTAGTTTGATATTTTCAAAAGTACAATGCTTAAAGTATATGAGGATATGTTTTCGAGAGAATAGTGTATGTTTTTTTACTATACAATATTTTTAACGTGTTGATAAATGTGGTGATGTGATATCCTTTTCAAAGGGAAGAAAATATTTTTTCTGTAAATCCTCATTACTCATTTATTGATGGAATGGATAAATTCAATAGAAAATGGATCCAAATATGTTTAATAATTAATGTTTTTGTGATATGTGGTTGATAAATCCTCTATATTCTATTTTGAAACATTTTTAAAAAAAATTTATGTCTTTTAATACTATATGATTACATTTTATGATTTTGGGTTTTTACCTTGTGAATTAGTTTTTACAAAAATATTTAAAATTTAATTAAAATATAAAGTAAACCATCTAAACAAATATTAATTTTAGGAACTTAAATTTCATCACTATGTGCTCTTATTAAATTTATAAATAATTTAAAATGAACTTTTAAATCAACACATTTAATATATAGAAAAACAATTATGTAGAAAAAATATTGCTTTCACTAGTATGTGTTCTTAAACATATATGACATTAATTAAAAAAAATAAATGACTGATAAAATATTTTTATATATGTTAAAAAACAATTTAAATTTAATTATATAAAATATATGAATTAAATTTATTATAATAAAATGAAAAAACATTAATAAAAAATTATTTGAAAATAACCCATTTACCATTATAATGGCTCATAACATTATTCATAGTTATCATAATTAATGCGTAAAAATGGTATTGAACTTATTAAATAATATGAACTTGTTGATATAAAATATTAATCCCATTTTATTATATTTAATTTCTATAAGTGGTGAATGCTAATTTTTAATATACTCAAATACATACAAATTTTAGATTAAAATATTACTTAAGTTTCCAAATGTTAATCAAAGACTTTATAAATTTGACATATTATTTTTATTGATATATTTGAATTTATAAATATATATTTTTATAGAAAAAAATGTTCTAAAAACACAATTCCTCTTATTTTTATGATAATTTCATAAATGTGATAATATTGAAAAAATCAATATTTTTTCGCTATTCACCTAAAAATATATTGTTTTTAAAAAATTAACCTAAACTTAATTTTAACATGGTGAATTAAAAAATTTATTTTATTTTAAAAAATTTAAAATAAAAAATTTATATATTAGTTTTTAAATGAAAATAAAACATATAAGGAAAATATTATTTTATTGAAAATTTTCCTTTTAAAACTTTTAGTGTTCAAATACTATTTTTTATGAATTTTAATTGATTAGAAGATTTTTAATTATATGATGTTTCATTTTTATTAAATCTTCTTACTAATATTCAACTAATATGGCAGAAATAATTTTATTTCAGTGTTTCATGTGAAACAAGCTATTTAACTCATCTGATTTATAAAGAAAAGGTATATAATAAAATATTAGTGCCTTGCATAGACCATACCATTTTAGTCAGGGAGATGATAATGGTATCAGGTCACAAAATTTCACTAATGGGTATACTAGAATTCATGAAAAAAGAGGAAACTATGTCACTCATGGAAGTATAGTCAATGTTATCTCACTCATAGGATGCCAATCCCTTAGGATCCATCACCCACACTAGAGTCTATCACCTATGGAAATAACCAGAAAACATATAGAAAATGTATGTCCAATACCCTATAATAAATATTATCACACCACATCTAGTCCACATCTATCCTCTCATATCAAACCATATCTCATCCCACTTGTAAAATAATACACTAGGGTTCTCCGGGCTCACCTTAGTCGTTGGTAATCAATTACAACTCCTATCTATCAACCTATGGTGTCTGCACAGCCTGTAGGATCAAGTTGACCCTAGTATCAAAGGGGTGGGGGGTTCCAAACTTTCCATTAACCCATTTTCATCCTAATGTAGGTTATAAGTACACCCCATTACCCACACCTAGGTCATGTATCTTGTATCTGAAATGATATAACTCAACTCATCTCCCATAGGTAACCCTCCAGTCAAACCTCATCTTGTCCTAAAGGATTCATCCCACTAGAAACACTACCCAATCCCCAATCACCCTCTTGAGGGTGTTTGTCACAAAATACGAGATGTTGAACCATCCCACCTATTTTAACTAGGCCTAAGACTCTCTCACCCTCCCAACTATCCATAGAGAAATTGACATAGGTTACCATAATCTCATATCACATGCCAGGATATCCTTAAGTTCACTCTTTTTCTCAACCAATACCCCTATCCTTTGAGACGGAGTCATTGGGTGATCCCAGCTTACTAAATTCTTAAAGAGCATTTACCCTAAGAATAAGAGTCCAAATTCCATCATATCCCTATCGCTAAGTTACTCCCAATCCCTATCCATTCAACTAGAATGCATGAAAAATTCATAAGACATGAAACTCATACATAACAGGGATATGCTATTGTATTAAAGGAAAACCTATCTCCATCAAGAATTTATCATTATAGAAATGCTCTATTAATCCTCCAGAAATTTTTTCCTTTCCTCTTCCATGCTCATACCACCACCCAAGATCTTTTCTCATTCTAAATGTGATAAAAAAAAGTTATAAGAATTTTTAATTCATTTTTTATTTTAACAAAAGGGGATTAACTATATGGAAACTCACTCAAAAATGCTATCACACAAGATATCAACCAAATACCCACAAAAGGTCTATAGGACACCCCCAACACCATCTTGATAATTTATCCCTAATAACCAACTTGAGAAATTAACTCTAATCACTATCACCTGACCAACTATAAACTTTATCTTATTTCATAAAAACCGTAAAAATTTTGTTTAGTGTGTTAACTTGATTGAATCCACTTCCAAAATCATGAAAATATCACCTCAGGTCCTTATCCAGCCACTATAAAATAATTAACCATCAATTTGGGTAGGTTTCACAAGGCTATGATGAAATAATAACTAAAAACGTTTTTGAATCCAATTAAATCAGGGAAGAAAATGATGTGAACGGAATAAAGAAACTGACTTAGTTGTAATTTCAAAAAAATATCTAAGAGACTCCACACATTTAGGGTTGTCAAAGGAATGGGAGATCCAATAGAATAGACTCTTTTCTGTGTGTTCCATGCCCAAAATCCTAAAGGGGCTGGCTCCCAAATGGGTTAGTAATTCTTTTTTAAAAATCCTTAGAGTTATTTTAACAACGTGAAACTAAAATACATTCCATGAACCATTTGATGTAGAGTGAAACAAATAAAAACCAAACATTTTTATAGATTAAACCGTTGGTCTATATTATAAATTTCTCTATAAGAGGGTTTCTCCACTTTACTAGCCACATTCACGGTGTGAAAATTTTCCCATTGAGAAAATGGATTTAGGATATCAAAATTTAGCATTCTAGGCCACATGAAGCTTCCCTAACATTCACCCAAGCACCTAAAACATTCTTCAAGACTCAATATGAGTGTTGATCCTCAAAACAACCTACCATTAGACAAAAAATTCAAACTCCCAATAGAATTCAAAACCCTTAACAACATGATTTGTTACATACTTGTGATAATTTTTAAAATTAAATCCATCTATTTTATCTAAATATTAAATTTCATTGTTTCTAGATGTGAAAATTTGGAGGCAACATCTTTTTATAATAATTTTACATCTAAAAACTATCTCATGTTTATTCTTCTTCACTTAATCCATAAATACAAGCTTCTTTATTACACTACATGAATCAAATATTATTTGTTGATAATTTAAAAAATGAGGATTAAAATACGAATCATCAATGTTATATATTTATTTTTATAACAAACATAGAAATTTGAATATTCTCATTTGAAATTTAAAAAAAGAAAATAATGATCTTCTCCATCTTACATATCATTTATCCTCCTCAATCAAACTTTTTATCATGAATCTACAAGAAATCATAATTTTATAAACAAGTTTGATAATTTTAGACATCATCCCAAGTATTTTACTCTAAAATATATTAAATCTAGATCCTGTATATTTTTGTCTACAAAATTATCAAAATTTTATAAGAATTGATAATTTTGTGGAACATTGATGTTTATATTGTTTTAGCAGTCTTACATAGATGATTATTAATCATATAATTCTTTTACTACTTTGTTTTATGTTTTCACAGATACTGAATCATTATTGTATAGATAGATAGTTGATGGTTGTCCAGACTTCTGATGATAGTTATGCATAGATCATATGATGTTGATATAGTAAAAAGTTCTTGATTAAATAGATGAATTATGTTCATACAAATTATAGTTAATGATTATGCCACTTATTTGATTCTTATACATATACCATATCGTGTATATGCAGATTCTAGATAATTATCATAAATTTGGATTTAATAACTTCTTTCTTGTAACTCTAAAATCTTGATTTTGAGATAAAAAATTTAGAATCTATTAAGAAAATATATAGTCCATCTATAATAATAAAAAATAAACTCAAATTAATTCAAATTAGTTTTGTAATTATTAATGTAATTGTAATGTACTTAAACTCATTCTCAAAGCATCATGAAACATATTAGTACTAAAGTTAGAGTATCTTCAAGAAACTCATTGTATATATATTCTAACTTCAAAATTATCCTATATAAACCATCATTAATGTGGAATTTTATAGTAACTTAAATAGTCAAATTGAACACCCCAATATGATGGAATCCTCTAACATTGCAAATTTTTTTCTTCAAACATAGGTCTATAATCTATTCATGTATCCAACTTCAATATCAAAATTTCAAACCTTCTCTATTATATGTAATATAAGAACCCCAGTGTATGTATTACGTAGTGGTAAATATCTATATCATTAAATTAAATTTGTATATTATCTCCTTTTTGATCAATTATTCTATCTTTTTAGGTTAAGGGGATACTTAAATATCATCAAACCATTCCAAACATCATTTATTAAATATAAAACTCTCTTGGAATATATAATGGATGCAAGATATCCTACTTTATCTAAGACATATGCCACTTTCAATTCTTTTATTTGGTTGATAATAAGCCCACCATCTATTTTTCCATGCCGATTTAGGGCATATATTTCAAAACAATTTAATGATATCAAATATGAAAACAATCCAATGATAAATTCATCATCATATATATAACATGATTTTTGTTGAAAAAAAATTCTATTTCCCATGTTATTTCCTAAATTTATCCTTATTGAAGAGATATTTGATCATGATATTTCTTGTTCCTGATTAATTGATATTTTTTATTTTAATACAGATAACATTTGAGTTATTAGACCTGATTATAATTGATGAATTCATATAAAATCTAATATCATCAAGCTACTTCTCCATATATATTAATTTTGTATAATATTAAGTGGTTGTATTGGACCAAAAGTCAATAGTGATTGATGAAGTACAATCTTTACACTTTATTATAAAAAAATGCAAAAAATACCAAGACAAAATATACTTATTGATGTTAACTATTGATAATTAGTTTAACTATACCAATCCACATTCATAAATCCAAAAAAACCATAACATAACTTATCATTGAATACAATTTGAAATATATCATTCCTTTGATATACAGATGTTTTTATTTCACCCCCTAATAAGTGGATTTCTATTGTATCACATTAGAAACTTTTGATTAGATGAGTGGAAAACACAATGTCACATCTTATCATTGGTAGGTATAATATTCTTCTAATTATTTTTATATTATATATCCCATTATCCTCATTTACATCATTATTACTTGAAAACATATTGTGGTATAAACTTTTCTTATAATTTACTTGGAATAGTATACTTTATATATTCATGATACATATATTACTCTTCATATTTGGATTAATACATAAGACATATTCACTATTTTTTATTATCCAATTTTTTAATTAGTTTGATGCTCATTTAAAATTTGTATTTATATTAACTTATTATCTTAGGGGATATTTTAAAATTACCCCATTAATTTTCATGGAATCATAATCTTAAATTTTGGATTTTTTTGGATAAAGAAATCAATGATGGACCTGAAATATGTAAAAAAAAGGTTTATAAAGTGATTAAGTGATCAAAGTTCCAATAACAATTAAAATATTTGAATTTTATTTTAAGTTCAATTATCTAAATAAATAAAACATGAAAAAAATTGGAAACTAAAAAAATGGTTAGAGAAAAATCTTGAACTCACTCTTTGACGGTTACTCAAAAAACCATATTATTACTCTAAGGCTACAAACTTGTATCATGAAAGTGAAAAAATATTCCCACTAATTAATTTTAAATTTATGGTCATATAGGTCAAAACATGGATTAATTAGAGGTGTAAATAAGCTATCTACCTTGAGAGACACTCAAAATTCAATATTTAAGAACAAGAACATTTCCTTCCACTAAAAAAATAAATTTTTATGGAAATTGAATTACTTTTTTTAAATTCGGTCATAATTTTTTTGATTATAGGTAAAGTTAGAATGGAAATCAACTCAGTGGAGGCCTAAGAAAAGTATAAATGAGGCCATTGTATTCATTTAGATTGGAAAATAACTATATTACTTTTATAAGAAGTGATTGAATACATTACTACATATGCTAAAAATATTGAGGAGATATTCACTAATGTCTTTACTAAATATAGAAATTTATGAATAAAAAGGATGAATAATAAGGAAATATTGGATAAAATCATGATTAAGGAATATAATAGTAACATCATATAGATTATTGATAGCGGATTTTTATTTGACAAGGTCAAAAATAATAGTTTTTTTAGAATATATATAATAATTCGGATATAATATCGCATTTTGAGAATAAAGATGATAAAAAGGTTAATAAAATTAGGGAAATAATTCTTGATATAAATGAGTTTAAAAAATATATAAGTAGGAGATTGATATAAAATTAAACATAGTCTGATGAGTTTACGATGGTTTTTTTACTCAAAGATAAAAGTCACAACCATTCAGATGGGTAGATTAGTCAAAGGGAGGGTTAATTTTTTTTTGATTCTATAAGGAAAAAATAGAAATATTTGGTTGAAAAATTTAAAGCACAAGTTTTTGATAATATAGGAGGAGAATAATTTTTGGAATCAATTATTTAGTTTTATTCTTAAAAAAATTATCAAAAAATTATTAGATCTTATGGATTATGTGGATATTCCTAATTTTTAGTTAGAGAAGAATAAGATATGCAAATATTACCTGAGAGTGAATATTTTTCCCAATCCTTATAAGATAAATAACAATCTATCCTCACACTGGTTTTTTTAGTTCACACTATTGTGTGTGGCTTCATGAAACATACTAAAACAAGAATAAAAAATTAATTCATCTTATTTATGTATTATTCCAACTAATGGGTTGCTTATTATTTTTGGAAACTATAGAAGAAAGTGATGGTATACCTAAAAAGGAAATTTTAATGTGATGATAATGAAGAGGGGATAATGATAAATAATTTATGATAAAATAATGGAATAGGGTACACTTTAATTGAAGTAGAAAATATACAAAGAAAAATGGAATTAAGAATGAGGTTTTTTCAATGAGAACTTAGAAAGATAATAATTTTATTAAAAGGAGAAACCAAACATTGAACAATGTATTAAATAAACTCATTAAGAGTAGTATCTCAATGCACAATTTTAATGTTGTTGTGAAATTGGTGGTTTTCACTCAAAAATAGTGTTTTTATTCCCTAAAGGGAATATGACATCAAATGATATCTATCAAAATTATAATCTGAATCTAAGAAACTATAGATTGTTTGGATATAAAAGTTACATTTTTAATAAATAATGAAACCATGGAAAATATTTACATTTATTGGACTGAGGGGAGTTTCATTTTTATTCAATAATGAATAAATATTTTTAATATTTCAATTGTAGGATTAATTTTATTTTTGATAGAAATGATATAGAAGTAATTGAGGAGATTTTTGGAAAGAAATAACAAGGCCAAATTAGAATGTAATTGTGAAGATGAGGATGATCATGACACACATTTTGAAGAATATTAGAAATCAATACATGATGAATATTCTTAATCCAAATATGAGGAATAAATAGGTGATAAAGATATTTAATAACCAAATATATGGAATGAAAAGAGAATTGTAATGAATGATTATAACACTATTAGTGACAATAATATTGTGACAAAAACGTAATGAACAAGAATAATTGGAAATAGATCTTTATTATCAAAATGGTTCAAAATTCGTTGAAAAATGTTGCAAAGTTTGAGTCATAGGTCTGATTCATAAATAAATATATATATAAAAATAGAAAAGATTAAAACATGGGATATTTTGAAGATAGTAGGTGAAAAAGAAACATCATTATATGGGAATTAGTTTTTAAGAACAAACATAATTATCTTGGTAATCTATTCCAAAAAGAATATTCAATGGTATCTAAAGGTTATGCTAAAATTTAATTTATAGATATTGACGATACATTTTCATCAGTTTTTGTCAATATAATTATTCTTGGTTATTATTATTAAAATGGGTTTTAAAATTTATGAAATGTTCATAATGATGACATTTTTGAGTTGATTACTTCATAAAAAAGTTTTCATTGAAAAATAGTTGGATTTTACATTAATAATGGTGAAGGAAATATGTTTCATTTGAAGAGTACATTATATAGTAAAAATTAGGAACAATGATCTTGGTATAATAATTTGAATTTATTTTTTTAAGAAGATGAAATTAAAGATGGTTGGTGTTGATCTAGAAGTTTCTGAAATAAATAAATGAATTACATTTCATTGTAGTTGTCTAACATATAGAATCATATTTGGTGGTAACAAGAAGGAATAAATGAAATAAATTCAAAATTTATGTGATCGGAGTTTGAGATGTCACTTATTGCCAAATTCAGTTAAATTTACATGTATAAATATAGTCAAAAGAGTGTGTGTACTTTTTTCTATTAAGAAATATTTAAAATGTAGTTCTATAAAAAAATTTACATGAAAGACTAAAAATCAACTTCTATAATGATTATTTCTAGATCCAAACTCAGAAAAAATTAATATTGACGGACTATGGATCCAAATTTATACTAACTAATTATTTTAATACTATTTTATTTTACAATGAAAAGGTTGATCATTGAATATAGAACATGTTTTGTAGCTTAGTTTCAATAACGTCAAAGGAAGAATATCACAGTATAATAAAACAGAATTTGAGATATGTTCATGGTGTTGTTGATTATGGATTGGTATTTATTATATGAAAATATTGAGAAATGATGGAAAATTTGAATATTTATTGGGATTGAGATTTTTTTGATAAAATATCTTTGGGTATAGGATAATTGTTTCAGATGTAAATGTGATTTATGGATTAGAGAAAGATGGAAATCACTTCACACTCAAAAAGTAAATATTATTATATTTTAAAAATGATGGGTTTACTCAACTAATTTTGATGAGGAAAAAATAATAATATCTTGGTGAAAAAGTGAATATATATGGCTATGTTACATGATAGAAAAAGTGTTATTAAGATTCAAAATCACCCCACATAACAATCATGTATTAAAAATTTTAAAATCAAGTTTAATTTACTTATGAAATTTTTTAAATATGGATTCATAAAATGGGAGTATTGGAACAAATGTTTTTTTGTTTAAATTATGGTATGATTTTTTTAATTATATGATTCTATTGTTAATATTGATATTATTTACTAAGGAGGATGATGGTTAGGAAGAAAAAGGATATATGTGACCTTGAAGAATGTTCAAGAAGATGGAATTGTTTCCTAGTGTTTGCAAAATTTTATGGCTTGAGATCCATGGGAAAGAGGAGTTTCTGCATAAGTACTTAAAGACTATACAGAGAAAATAAGTTCCAATGAATCATGAAATTGGTTTTAGTAAAATCATGTATTGATAAAGGAATCAAATAAACCATATGAGTTAAACACGTAGGCTGAGTAACACTATTACTGGCGAAGAGGTCTCATGATTCACATAAATAAAGGAACACTATAAATGACTATGACTTTATTTGATCACTTGATCTTGAGGCATTACTGAGTTATGTTGAAAACGTCTTATGAATAGTTTTATGCGATCAAGTATATTTTTGATGCATACATGGAATATCTTGAGTAAAAGTGTGTTTCTCGATTAATTTTCATCATGTAGCAAGATCACCTAAGTTTATGCAACATGGAATGTGTCCATTTGATGTCAGTAGAATAAGTGGTGGCCATATTTTTTAATGTTTATATTATTGGAAATATTCTATAAATTTCCACTATTGACATAATTATAGGGTTGAGTATTAGAGTTTAATAGAGTTTATAATAATTTTTTGAAGAAGGTCGGGGCTCATAAATTAATGACCACGTATCTATCCCTCATATTCTATTATGAGGAAGTTTTCCAAGTAAGGATTTGTGCATAATCCGTAAATTTAAGTGTTTATATGGATAAAGCCACATGAATTGGGTAAATAATAAGATATATCATAGAGGAGTATCTCACTTAGGGTCCCATGCATGGGGTAACACTATTAGGATATTGTGATTGAGGTTTTACACCAAGTGCTAGACGATAGGCATAGGTAATAGATGAACATTGTTTATAGAAATTATTTGATAAAATTGTGAAATGTTTTTTGATGATAACCAGAATATTGAATATTACATTGGATCATTTTACTTTCGATTTAATGACACAAAAAACTCAATATATTTATGATAATTAGGATGTGACCATAAAGTTGTTAGAGGATATTTTTTACAAGAAAAGAATAAATTATAATAAATATCATATGGAAAAAGTTTAAATATAATTCAAATATGACATTGAAATTTTTATAACGTCTAAAGTTGAAAAATACAAATCAATAAAAGATAAATAAAATAATCTATAAATTTTAGTTGATCAAAAGGTTGAAATTAGAGGATATATCAAAGAAATCAACCTCTAAAGAAAGAACAATCAGAATGTTAACTGATTTTTAAAAGAATCATTTGAATATTCGTATCATCTTGATGTAAATATTAACTGGTTCTGAAAAGAGTTACATTATCATATGGATAATGATGTAAATACAAAATATTATTGAATATAAATATAAATTTATATAATATACTAAGTTGATTGGATACCATATTGGTTATGCAAACGAGTGAACAGAGAAGGTAGAATACCTAAAATAATAGGTTGTTACAATAATAAAAAACTGAAGATAGAAATGAAATAAAGTGACCCATAGAAGAAGCTTCACTTTTGGGGATTCAAATATGGAAAACTAAAATAAAGATCCAGGAGTGTCTGACAAGGTTTCAGTAATAATATAAATGAACAAAGACCCATATTTTAAGGTTAAAAGGGAATCAATTGGGGTTTTAAAATATAAAGAGAAGAAATAATGAGAAATCAAAAGAAAGGGAAATATAAATTTATAATTACTAGTGTAGAATATTAACCCCGATCTATTCAAGATATTGATGACCACTTCAAATTAAATATTAGTGAATAAAATATTCCCTAATCCTAAATGTTAAATTAATGATACTCTCTGTGTTTTAAGAAGCCTGTGGATATGTAGATGAGTGAAGAAGAGATTTTATTTCTTCTATTGAAATCTCAAATCTTTAGGTTTCTTATGAATAACATATCTTTCATTGGTGAGGTAAAAATATGTCTAAATAGGTAAGAAATTGGAAGTTATGAATGGAGGATGTTCATATAACATGTATCATATAGAATAAATAATCTACATGGGTATTGTTTTTTTGGTCCAACATTGGGTAAAAAGACATCGACTGTAGGAAAATAGGAATTAAAAACATGGATTACAAATATTAGGGATAAATGAACAAAGATAAATAAAGATAAATACTTTTTAAAAATATGTACTCTCAATAAAAAGAATAAGATGATCATTTGTACACCATGCATATTAAGGAAAATTTATAGAGGACATCATATACCTCTACTCAATAAGTCATATCATTGAAGGGGAATAAGAATGTTAAGAAAGAGAACCCATAAGTAATTTATCTCAGTGTAATGGTGAGACTCACCACTCAGATTCTTGATAGTGGGTACTTATCCAACATGATTGTAAATATGAACCTACTGAAGAATGTGATTATAATAGATGACAGAATTGTGTGGTTTTGGAATGACAAGGATGAAAAAATAAATGGTAGTTAAAATAACCATTTTGTTGGATAAAAAATAATGAGAATGATTTTTCTCAACATGGATGGATTTTGAGGCAATCCCTTGAGTGTGAGTAAACTCTGTGAATCAAGAATTTAAGACACATTCAATACATTGGATACATTATCAAATCGAAAATCTAATAACTCTTAAGGAAATTCTAGAGGACTAAAAAAAATTTATACGGGTTGCAAAAAGTGATATCCTATATTTTGAAAATTAATGTAGAGAAAAACTTGTGTAATTAGAGGATTTTCTATATTTACAATGAATAATGGAGAACATTTTAGGTTAAATGTTACACCAGATATTATAATTCTTAAAAATTATCATGCTAAGATGTATGATGCATCTATGTGGTTAAAAATGGTCCAAATTCCCTAGTGACCAAACAAAAGGGAATTAAATAAGCTAAATATTATTCATAGTGATGTTTGTGGTATTGTAAACATACATGTCACAAACAGAGAAAGATAGTCCATTATCATAATTGATGACCACATCAAAATAGTATGTGTAATGTTCATACAAAGGAAGTGAGAGGTCATGGGATTGATGAAGATAAATCTAGGAATTTTTGAAAATGAAATTTGGAATACTATTAAAATAATAAGATTTGATAATTGAACAACGTACACATCCATTGAGTTTGAGGACAGTCTCGAGAGTTATGGTATTAAACCTGAGGTTTCATCAAACAGAATAAACCGAAAAAATGGGTTTGTGGAATGAATAAATCAATAAACAAAAATATAGAAAAAACTATAATGATTGAGAGCCAAATTTATTATCACTATTAGAAAGAGGCTTTTCAATTTGTAGTGTACAATAAAAACTGGGTAGTTCTAAGTCCAGGAGAATAAATGACAATATATAAAAGACTGTATGGGTGGAAACATTCAATAAATAAATTTTTATGGTTTTGTAAGAAAATTTTATATCCATAATAAAGAATGAATCTTGAGAATGTCTTGAGATATAGAAGATGAAAGAGAAATTCTTAGATACTAAATGAAATATAAATCTTATAAATTCTACAATAATTAGATTAGAAATTTTTTTGAGAGAAATGATGTCAAGATTATAAAGGATAAATCTATGAAAAGAATGAGAAATAAAATTCATAATGTTTTTAGTAAAGGAGAAGAATATAACACCTCAAGGTTCTATGATTCATTTCTCTTTGAATAATATAATATCCTTCCCTATACGCGACTTCGAGTTCTTGCACACTTCCACCAATCAAACTAGTCGTTTAAAAATTTGTTATGAATAGTAATACCAATTTTTTTGAAATTTTATAATTTTTATTTTTCAAAATGGACTTCAATTTTTGATTTAGAATATCAAAATTAGCTTAGGGTAATTTTTTGGTTTTTTCTGAAAGCATTAAATTTTTGATGAATAGTACAAAACATTGCATTATTGTTTAAAACCGACTTTTATTTAAATAATAATAATAATTTTTTAAATTTATTTTAATTTCAAAATATTTACATAATAACTATATTAGTACAATGTAATTCATTAGAGTCATTTTATAAAAAGATTAGATATATAAAATTTTAATGAACTTTTTAACGTCTTTTAACCACCTTCTAGCCACATTTGTAAATTTGCATAAAATGAAATTTTACCACTTCTGTAAATTTAATTTAAAAATTAAGAGAGAAATAGTAGAAATCAGTAAGTAAAATGTGGTCCAATAGGGTGAAAATAATTTTTGGTGAATAGTAACTTTGGAATTTTATTTACCACGATTAAAAGTAAATAGGGTAATTAAAGGTAAAAATGATATTATAATTACCCCAATACATGTCCTAATTCTATTGGATAATTTTATTTATACCAAAATCAACATTAGGAATAAAATATGATCCTTTTTTATCCACTTGGATTCGATTAGGACATTTATTTTATTTTATTTAAATAATAGTTAAAAGTGTTAAATTCAAATGTTAATAACTAAACCATTTTTAATATAGGGGTAAACATAAGATAAATTCAACTATAAATATAAATTAGAAATAAATTTTTTTTCCAGCATCATGGTATTTTATTTTTAAATTTTTGACATTAAATAATTAAATTTATTTATGACACAATGATGATTCAGTAATTACCTTATTAATAAAAGATTAAAATAATTGATTTTATAAATATGAAAATAAATGTAAATTGAGACTTTTCATGATGTACATGAATTTTATAGGTTAATATGACATGTTAGGGTTGATGTAATGTATTTTTTGTCTAAGTAATCATGTTTTTTGACATTAACAAAAAACAAAAACTAAATAGTGTCAACATTGACAAAAATGAGTTTTTAAAACAAATACTATATTTTTAAATGATATAAAATTTCTAAAAATATAAGGCTTGGAAAAAGGACTTATATAATGATAGATATATCATTAATGAACCACATTAGGTTCTCTTGGATTTTTATAGAAATTTTATAGACCATTTATTATATTAATACAAGTAATCATGGTAAAAGATAAAATATTTAACTAAGAGTTATAATATAAAGATAAGGTTAATATGATGACCTAAGCTTGCTTAAAAAAAATTGGTTGAGAAGTTTTAGACACATACCAAACTTATCCTCAAAATAAATTCTTATGGATCCATTAGAAACTGAAAATTACTTTATAATAAATTAATATTTCAATTTTTTTCTAAAGTGACCCTCACCTCTCTTATAAAAGTTCACTTCCCATTATCTAAATTAGAAATTTAAAAATCCATTTATATTGGTCAAATCCAGCTTAAATATCAACAAAAATACCCTCACCTTGATCTAGATACATTATCTTCATCAGAAATACAAATTAAGGAGCCCTTTTGTTCAAATCAAAAGGAAACACCCGGAGAAGAGGTAATTATTTCATCACCTCTTTCAAAGTTATTTTCTTCTTCCACTTCATCATTCTTTTTTGTTTCCATAATAAAATAATAAATATAGTACCTAATACATACTGATATGTTATAAAAAATATGGTACAACCATATTCATTATTTTATCAATCCTATGAATGACAACGTCACCTTACGTGTGTACGTACGACTTTCCATCTTCACGTTATGGTGTAGTTTGTTATTCAACACATCAATATTTGGATGGGTATAGTAGTGAGTATAATTGATTTAAATAATAAATATAAAATTTTAATTATTTTTTATTTATAATATACCATCCAACTACATAATATTTCACCATCAATAGAATGATATCGTCGCTCGTGTGTACGTACGACGTACCATCTCCATGACATAATGAGATTTCATTCCCCATCGTAACCATTGAATAATAATTTTCATTTGATTATTAAAAAAAATGTTAAAGAACCTAATATAATTCTATATATGAATCAAATACATCCTATCCATAACAAACAGTACTTACGTAACAAAACATATAAAGGAAAATGAATCAGTTAACACCCAAAACAATGAGACTATAGAAATATTATTAATAACACAATATTAGAAGATCTTATATGATGTCATATTTATGTATTTGGATTATTGAATAATTTAATAACTATTATTTAACAATTATTATAGAGTTTAACTTACCCTCCACTAAGAAGGAATACAAGGTATGGGTTAAATTTCACAGTCTCTTTATAATCCGAGGTTGTTTGTACTTAAGTATCTACGAGGAATTATTTATCATCCACATCCGTGTTTCTTAAAAATGTAATCCAAAAATTGTTTTCTATTTTCTTTACTATGGGTTAAAGTCATTTATACCCGTGTTTTACATTTTATAAAATGTTTTGAAAGCAATATTTCCGTCATTTTCCGAACAAGGTACTTTATGAACTTTTCAAAAAATTAAGTAAAGAATACTTTTTTAACTTATATGGATGGTGTGGCTATTTTCCTCCATTATATCACCTTCAAAGCTTCCAATACAAGATTATATAAATACTTTCAAAATAAATGTTTTTTTATTATTATATGAATTGTAACTGATTTTAATATAGAAATATATATTTCTATCAGTTAGTTTTTATTTCATCTATTTCAACATCTATTGTTGGATTTTACGCTTGTTTGAAGTTGATTTATTATGATACAATCTTCCGTATTGTGTTGAAGGTTTTGTATTATTTTTGACTGTGGATGTTCTTTTTTTATACCATTCATGGTTTATGGTTAAAGTATTGAAATTTCATGTGAATGTTGTAATAAAAATGTTTATGTTATGTTTCAACCTTTTCATATGAGGAATGCATCGGACTTAATAAGTGATGGGTGGGGCCTGCTATAGCCCCTCGATGCATCGATAGGTCTCATGAGACAAACTAGTGTCTTGGAATAGGGCCTTGACAAAATCATATTTGTGGCCTTGGAATAAGGCCTTGATTATGTGGTTATGATGTCCAGTATTATGCATTCCATTTTTATAAAAGTAGCTATTGATTTTACATGTGATTGTTCGACTAGTAGAATATCCATGTGAATAAGTAAACTGAATTATTTGATTTATCTTTTCCATATTAGTCTGAATTTTATGTTTAAAAGTATTGTGTTTTAGTATTATAAATTTCCTTAAATGATTACTCTTATTTATAATAGTTTTTTCTATATTGTTATCCTTACTGAGCATCTGAGGTCACCACTTTCTATGTTTTATTTTTCCCTAGATGCGAAGAATTATATTATGACTAAATTTCAGGGATAGTCTAAGGGATATGAATGTGTTCAAAGGAGGCACAACATTGTTGTTTTTCATTTCATAATGTAATGTAAAAATTATGTATGTATCTGGAACTTCCAAGGATACTAAACTAATTGGTCTTTGGGATTTTATCCATTTTGATCGCACCAATGTTAAGTAATAATGCACTGACTTTGGGCTACTGGGGTTGGGGTGTTATTGTTGGTATCAGAGGAAGTTTAGTATGAAACATGGAATCAAGATTTAAAAAACTCTGATTAGAGAACATTACCCAAAGATAGACTTTGATAATTAGTATAGAAGAACATACTAGAATTTTGGTAATTTAGAGATTTTTGTGAGTCTTCAAAGTAATACATCCCTGTCCGGAAATGATTAGCTAGAGGCGGCTCTAGTACAGATGGATCTTGGGGGTAAAACCCAAAAACACCACTTTGAGGTAGACTCAAATGGGAACTGGTGCACGGCAAGGAGCCTTACTGCACTCTTGGTTACGACACTCCTAGGGGATATTCTTTAAATAATTCACATTTTATTTACAAACCATAATGAAGGATTTATGAGTAAATAATTACTCAATGATTTTTTTAGATTATGGATTATATTCATAAAATTTTCAATTTATGTTAGGTGTTTTACTAGTTTTTAATTATGTATTGTGATTCATAAACTGATCTAGTGTATGAAATTATTTAGAAATGGTGCCTAGTGGAATGAATGGAAACTGTATCCATGCACGTAATCCATATATGGATTTACCTCCTACTAAAGATAATTATAGTGGAGCTGGTTATGCAACTTGTATTGAAAAACCTATAACCATACTGGGACAACTCACTTAGGTTTTGAATAATAACCTTACCTGTATAGAGCACCATGATCCACAACATGGAGGATCAATTTTAGACCAATTCATGAGGAAACAACAACCAAAATTTAATGGGAATATAAATTCATTTGTAGCTAAGCAATTGATAAGTTATTTATAGAAAATATTTCATGCTTTGGGGAGTAAAGAAAGGGAAAAAGTGTTTCAAAGAAGTTTATCGCCTCATAGGAGATGCAGATCAATAGTGGTCGTTAATTCAAAACACAAATGAAGATTTATAAGTATTAAATATGAAATGGAGGTTGTTTAAATATTTTTTTATAAAAATATATTCATTGTGACCATCGAGAAGATATGGAAAGGAAATTACGGAGTCTGAGGTAAAAGGGGGATGAGAATGTCGCACAGTATGAGGCTAACTTAACATGGTTAGTAAGGCATGCTATATATTATATACGTAAAACAGGGAGTACGATTTAATGATTTTTTATGGGTTAAAACCATTTCTCCATCAAGCAATATTCTCACAATCCTTCTCATCTTACGAATATATAGTATCATGTTCTATCAAGATAGAAAAATAATTCTCTATGTCTTACGACGTTAAATAAAAGCAAGAGAATAAGAGATCCGTTGAACACTCTAGAAATGGAAATAAGGGGAAGAAGGTAAAATTTGAATTTTCATCCTGCAGTAAATGCTGGAAGAAACACCCCGGTACTTTCCTAAAGGGAATGTGAGTTTTTTACAAGTGTGGTGAAAAGTTCCACCAAAATCTTGATTGAAAGGGGAGGAAAGAGGCTATCAATGTTCAATTCTATAGTGGTAAAGATGTAGGGAATTATGAAAATGAATGCCCTAATAATCAAGGAAGCATACCTTAGAAAAGGCCAAGGTAGAAAAACCAAGCTTATATGATCACAACTGAAGAGGTTAGATTTCCAAATGATGTGGGGGTAGGTACATTAATCATTTCCTTAAATTTAGACATTGCTTTATTTGATTATGGATCATCACATTTTTTTGTATCTTCCTAGTTTGACAAGAAAATTAGATAATTACTATTTGATTTAACAAGGGAGTTTTCAATCAAAACTCATAAGGGAAGTATCATTGCAATAATGTTTAGTAAATCAGTTACCATTATAACACATAAAGATACTTTATCTACTGATGTTATTGTCATAACCACGATTTAATTTGATATAATCCTTAGTATGGATTTTATTTAGGACCATGATGAAAATATTTATTATAAGAAGAAGGAGGTTACAATTTTTGATGATGATAAGGAATACATTATCTTTATAGAAGAAATGTCACCATATGATTATTATCTAGATCCACCCACAATCGCTCTACTAAATTCAATTATTGGGGAGGAAGGGAGTAAAATAAATATGGATTAGGAAAATAATGTTCAAATAGAGGATGTAGCTATTGGGTAATAATATGTTGATGTGTTTCCGGAGGATTTACCTGGAAATCCTCCAGAATGAGAAATTGATTTTTCAATTGACTTAATTCATGGTTCAAGGCCCATATCAAAGACCCCTTATAGAATGACCACTGAAAAATTAGTGTAACTAAAGAAAAAAACAAGAGGAATTGAGAGATAAATGATTTATTCTCCCAAGTGTTTCTCTATGGGTAGAACCTATTCTTTTTGTTAAGGAGAAATATGGATCTATGAGGTTGTGCATTGACTATAGGGAGATCAATGCCCTAAAAATAAATTAGAAGTATCACCTACCTCAAATTTATGATTTATTCAATCAACTTCATGGAGCTCAATATTTTTCAAAGATTGAACTTCGATCTTGATATCATCAGTTGTTCATGAAGAAGGAAGACATTCAAAGACAATATTTTGTACAAGGTATGGGAATTACGAGTTTGTAGTAATTCTTTTTTGGATTGTTAATGCACCCTATAATTTCATGGATCTAATGAATATTGTTTTAAAGGAATATATAGACGAATTTATAGTAGTATTTATCTATGATATCATGGTTTACTCCAAAAGCTAATAAAATCATGAAAATCACTTTTTCACTATTCTAAAGACTCTTCGAAGAAAAGAATTATATGGAATTTTTAGAAATTCTGAATTCTGGATTCAATAAATTTCTTTTCTTGGCCATATTGTCTCTAAAGATGGAATATTTGTTGATCCATCTAATAAAAGAGAAATACAGAAATGGCCAGCACTGATGTGTATAAATGAGCTAGAAAATTTTACTGGTTTAGCAGGTTATTATCGGTGGTTCATCTAGAATTTTTCCCAATTTTCTAACCCATTAACAAAGCTCACATGTAAAGGGGTTAAATTTGTTAGGAAAAAAGTGTGTGGATAATTTTTTGAATAATTGAATAGAAGATTAGTCAATGATACAATCTTGAATCTACATTCGGGGAATGATGGGGTTTCCATTTATTGTGAAGCTTCAAAGAAAGGACTTGGTTGTTTCCTTATGAAGAATGATAGAGTTATTTCCTATGCATCATGACAACTAAAAATTCATGATACAAACTATCCTACTCATAATCATGAGTTATAAGCAATAATATTTTCTTTGAAGATATGGAGGCACTATCTCTATGGTGAAAAATGTGAGATATATACTGATCAAAATAGTTTGAAGTACGTTTTCTAACATGAAGTACTCAACATGAGGAAAAGGCGATGGGTTTAACTACTAAAAGATTATGATTGAACTATACACTAACACCTGGGGAAGAAAAATAAGGTGGAAGAGTCATTGAGAAGAAAGGATCATGGAGTTATGAACAAGATGAAAGTTGACAGGGATCCTATGTTCATAGATCAAGTAAAGATAGATATCAGAATAATCATGGAAAGTGAAACATAAATACTTTTTAAAATGGAATCCAATCCATATTTACTAGAAAGGATAAATAGTTATTAGACTAATGATGAGGAGTTTCAATTCAAAATTAATGATATGAATGATGAGAGATTGATCGACTTCATATATGAACGTGAAATTTTGAAATTTGGGAAGAAACATTGTGTTCTCGATAAAAATGATCTAAAAAGAGAAATGTTGGATGATGCTTATAGCTACAATTTCTCTATACCCCTTGGTAGCACTAAGATGTATAAATATTTGAGGGAACATTTTTAGAAGGATAACATGAAGAGGGATATTTCTGATTATGTGTCAAGATGTATGGTTTTTCAATAGGTGAAGGCTATAAGACAACATCTTGGAGGAGTCATGCAACCTCTTCCCATACCTTAGTGGAAATGAGATGATATCACGATGGACTTTTTTTATGGGGATACCAAATAATTTTAGATGGAATGATGCAATATGAGTTATTGTTGATCATCTTACCATATCAGTACATTTTCTTTCAATAAGAGAAGATTTACCTCTTGAATGTTTAGCAATAATATATATTAAAGAAGTTGTAAGATTTCATGGTGTACCCCTATCGATTGTTTTTTAACGTGATCACCATTTTACATCAAGATTCTAGAAAATTCATTAGAAATCATTGGATTCTAAACTTCATTTGAGCACTGCTTACCACCCTCAAAATTACGGACAATCAGAACAAACTATTCAAACCTTAGAAGACATGTTGAGATCTTTTCCCCATGAAATTCAAGGTATGTGGGATCAGTATTTACCTATGGTAAAATTTTCTTATAACAATAGATTCCATTCAACTGTTTATATGTCACATATGAAGAATTATATGGAAAGAGATGTAGCACTCCAACTTGTTGGGATGATATTTGTGAAATAAAACTCGTTGGCCCAGAACTTGTTGAGGAAACAATGGAAAAGGTAAAGACAGTCCAAACCCACATTAATGCACCTCAAAGTAGGAAAAATATCAATGATGATAGCTGAAGGAAGGATTTGGAATTTCAAGTAGGTGATCATGTTTTCTTTAAGGTTTCTCCATGGAAGGGTGTTATACAATTCAATAAGAAGGGAAAATTAAGTCCTAGGTACATCAGACCTTTTGAAATTCTAGAATAAATTGGAGTTATAGCTTACCATTTGGAAATGATGCCAAGTCTTTCCAAAGTTCATGATGTGTTCCACATATAACTATTGAGAAAATACTTTCCTGACCTAGTACATGTAATCACCTATGAAAAATTTTAAACGGAACCTAATCTTTCATATTTTGAAGATCCTATCAAGATTTTTTATACTAGAGAACAACTGTTGAGAAACCTGATGACTCATTTGGTAAAAGATCTTTGGAGAAACCATAAAATGGAAGAGGTAAAACGGGGACCTAAGGAAATTATGACGAAGAACAACACGATTATTTTTATACAGTAGTATTTTAGAAATTTTGAGGAAAAAAGTATTTAAAGGGGGGAAGAATGTAACACCCCAAGCTTCCACAGTACACTTCACTTTGAATAATACAAAAGATTGAAGTGTTGTGACTTCAAGTTCTAGCACACCACAACCAATCCAACTAGCTGTTTAAAAAAAAGTTATGAATAATAATACCTAATTTTTGGAATTTTATAATGCCTATTTTTCCAAATAGACTTTAATTTTGGATTTTGAACATCAAATTTGCATAGGGTGATTTTTTGGTATTTTTCTAAAAACTTTCAAATTTTTATGAATATTGAAAACCACTTAATTATTGATTAAAACCGACATTTATTTTAATAATTATTATTTCTGAAGCTTTTCTCAAGGCACATGTACATCCATCACACAGAGGACGTGTGGCTGTTTCCCCGCATTCCTGCCTTCTAAAGGTGGGAAACATCCGCTCCTTGTTCAGGGAAGACTTCACCTTGATCGAAACAGGATGATGGGATATCAGTTCTTCCTTCCGTGGATTCCTCCTTGGAGGTCCTCATGTAGTCTGGGTCTCCTTCATAGATTTAAGACGTAGTTCATGAAGCTATTCCCGATGCCATATCTTCCTGGACAATACTTAATTACAGTGCTTCTGTCAGGACATTCGAAGGAGTCCTGTCAGGGAAGCAACCTTTAGTTAGGAGAGTAGTCGCGTTGGGCAAAATTGGCACATCTTGACGCTGGGGGATTGGCATGTCTATCTTCCGTCTCCTATTATAGGGCTTCTCGAGGGCGTGGAAGCCCGAGACATCCCACATCGAACACAGGGAATTGTATTCCACATGCATTTATGTGAGGTTTTCCTCAGCTTCCCATGTTTAACAAAGGGTATGCCACAAGTTTAACATCCAGCGAAGATAGATCAGATTGATCGGAAAATTAATTAGAGGTGATCAGATTGAGGAACCCCCTATAGGGAACACCGAGACTGGGGCCAGCACGTGGGTAGCTTCCTGAATGCTGTTGAGGGGGATAAAGTGGCATGACCTCACCAGGATGTGGCAGCCTGGGTAAGGATCAGGATGGATGATGGATTTTGTCTTGAGCCTTGAAGAGACTTCCTACATATCTGAGTGGTGGTGAATCAAAGTCCGTGTAGTTCGATGGGATGATGGGACACCTTAGGAGATCACCTGTGAGAATGGACGCATGGATGGGACCTAGAGGAAGTGGATCCTCCGGGAGTGGGAATGAGATTCCTAAGACAAGTGGGCTCGAGGGAGAGATCAAGATGAGACATGGGTGTTGGGCTTGAGACTCGACGAGACTTCCTATGTATCCCCATGGTGAGGAATCAAAGTCTGCATAGTTCGATGGTATGAATACAGTTTAACGTCTTGTGAGGCAGGGGAAAACCGATGTGAATGGGGGTTGGAACAACTGGGTGATGGGCTTGAACCTCATGGAGGCTTCCTACGTACCATTCCTTGACATGGATCAAAGTCCCCTTAGTTCGGGACAAATTGGGGCTTATTCTCTGAGGCGGCTCAAGATGATGGGCTTGAACCTCGTGGAGGCTTCCTACGTACCATGCCTTGACATGGATGAAAGTCCCCATAGTTCGGGATGTATTGGAGATTACACTCTAAGGCAGCCCAAGGTGGTGGGGCTTGAACCTCATTGAGGCTTCCTACATACCATGCCTTGACATGGATCAAAGTCCCCATAGATCAGGATGGACTGGGGCTTTTGATCTAAGGTGGCCCAAGGTGGTGGGGCATGAACCTTGTGGAGGATTCCTACGTACCATAACTTGACACGGATCAAAGTCCTCATACATTAGGATGGATTGGGGATTATGCTCTGAGACATCCCATGGTGGTGGGGCTTGAACCTCATGGAGGCTTCCTACGTAACATGCCATGACATGGATCAACGCCCCCTTAGTTCGGGATGGATTGGGGCTGACGCTCTGATGCAGCCCAAGGTGGTGTGGCTTGAACCTCGTGGAGGCTTCCTACATACCATGCCTTGACATGGATCCAAGTCCCTGTAGTTAAGGATGGATTGGGGCTTATTCTCTGAGGCAGCCCAAGGTGGTGGGGCTTGAACCTCACGGAGGATTCTTATGTACCATGCCTTGACATTGATTAACATCTCCATAGTTCAGGATGGATTGGGGCTTATGCACTGAGGCGGCCCAAGGTGGTGGGGCTTGAACCTCATGGAGGCTTCCTACGTACATGCCTTGACATGGATCAAAGTCCCCATAGTTCAGGATGGATTGGGGCTTATGCTATAAGGAGGCCCAAGGTGGTGGGGCTTAAACGTCATGGTGGTTTCCTACGTACCATGCCTTGACATGGATCAATGTCCCCGTAGTTTGGGATGGATTGGGGCTTACGCTCTGAGGCGGCCCAAGGTGGTGGGGCTTGAACCTCGTCGAGGCTTCCTACGTACCATGCCTTGATATGGATCAAAGTCCCTGTAGTTCGGGATTGATTGGGGCTTACTCTTTGAGGCAGCCCAAGGTTGTGGGGCTTGAACCTCATGGATGATTCCTACGTACCATACCCTAACATGGATCAAAGTCCCCGTAGTTCTGGAAGGATTTGGGCATATTCTCTAAGGTGACCCAAGGTTGTGGGGCATGAACCTCATGGAGGCTTCCTGAGTACCATGCTTGGACATGGATCAAAGTCCCCATAGTTCAGGATGGATTGGGGCTTACGCTCTGAGGTGGCCTAAGGTGGTGGGGATTGAACCTCATGGAGACTTCCTACATACCATTCCTTGACATGGATCAAAGTCCCTGTAGTTCGGGATGGATTGGGGCTTACGCTCTGAGGCGGCCCAAGGTGATGGGGCTTGAACCTCATGAAGGCTTCCTACGTACCATGCCTTGACAAGGATCAATGTCCCCATAGTTCTGGATGGATTGGGGCTTATGATCTGACGCGGCCTAAGCTGGTGGGGCTTGAACCTCGTGGAGGATTATTATGTACCATGACTTGACATGGATCAAAGTCCCTATAATTTGGGATGGATTCGGGCTTACGCTCTGAGACGACCCAAGGTGGTGTGGCTTGAACCTCATGGAGGCTTCCTACATATCATTCCTTGACATGTATTAAATTCTCCGTAGTTCATGATGGATTGGGGCCTACGCTATGAGGTGGCCCAAGGTGGTGGGGCTTGAACCTCGTGGAGGATTCCTACATATAATTTCTTGACATGGATCAGAGTCCCCGTAGTTTGGGATTGATTGGGGCTTATTCTCTGAGGCGGCCCAAGGTGATGGGGATTGAACCTCGTGGAGGCTTCCTACGTACAATGCCATGACATGGATCAAAGTCCCCGTAGTTCGGGATGGATTGGGGCTTACGCTCTGAGGCGGCCCAAGGTTGTGGGGCTTGAACCTTTTAGAGGATTCCTACGTATCATGCCTTGACATGGATCAAAGTCCCCATAGTTCAGGTTGTATTGTGGCTTACTCTTTGAGGTGGCCCAAGGTGGTAGGGATTGAACCTTGTGGAGGCTTCCTATATAACATTCCTTGACATGGATCAAAGTCCCCATAGTTCGGGATTGATTGGGGCTTATGCTCTGAGGTGACCCAAGGTTGGTCACAATCAGTGCTCACTCTAAGCTCACGTGAGTCATGCTCAGTGTGAGAAACAAGAGCTCCTAGATACTTCACGATCACATCACGAAGGGTGCTTTCATTGGAATGGGAGAGGGCCTTACGCATTGATCAACACAAAGTGTCAGGACATACTCCAGGATAGAGGCTCGATGGTGACAAAGCACAACGGGAGAGGGATTTGGGGTGGATGGAAGGAGAAGTACTATTCCCCGTCATGCTCTTGGCTGGCATTGGCGCCGAAGGAGTGGGGAGGAATAGAGGTGCTGCCTCCCACAAGAAAGGTTACGGTCTTACACCAAGGTTTCTTCCCTTCCCCGTGGACAAAAGAAACTCCAATAAAGAGGATATCATCACCTGTGATGGGTGATCCCATCCCCATGGAGACGAGTCGGCATGGAGAATGTCCAAGGCGGGGGGACCCTGTATGCGAGACACGGGGCTAGGTCACAGTTTAACGTCATGTGTTGAGGAAGATGGCGCTTGGCAGTTTAACATCCTACAGCTCGGACGAGGTGGGTCTGCTCCACAGCCCTTGGGATTACATAATTGGTACCCTCTGCCCCTTGCGGGAGGGAAGGAACCAGCAAGGCCATAACAATGGGGTGTCACTGAGCGAACCATCGAGGGGTCCACGTTAGCGTGGCTATGCGAAGAAGCAATACCCATTAGCATGCCTATGCGAAGAGGAATTATGAAATGAAATTAAATGGGAATAATTGTCTAAGGGACATTGAATTTACCTCCCACGAGCCAAGAAGGTCGTATGGGAAGACGGTGCATGATGTGGATACTCGGGGCACAAAAGGCACCCGCGAATGGTACCCACAAGAAGAGCATCTTGGTGAAGGGTCCTAGGGAATTGCACATAAACTTTGAGGATTGCACGTGAAATAATGGACTTGTGTGAAAAATAATGGGTTGGAGCGAAATCAGTTATTCTTGTGCATAATTGGAGCATAAGATTGCACGCGACTAGGAAGATTGCGCGCATGGAGTACGAATTGCGCCCAAGTTGCAGAGGCCACGCGTAAGGATAGGGGTGCCCACAATGGAAGGAATTTTACACAATCGACCGACCTGAATGCAATGGAGGGGATTGCGCGCAAGGGGGGAACCCCTAAGGGATTGAAATTTTGTCTAAGGAATGAGGATCTTTGCGCGAATGTGGACCATGGGGTGACTTGAATGAAAAAAAAACCGTACGTGAAGGCTATTTTGCATGCACGGAAAACAGATTTTGTGCATGAGAGATGGTTCAGATTCTTCAGCTCTGAAATGAAAGGGGGTCACCTTCTATTTATCAAAGTCTGGGGAAGTGGAAAACCGCACGGTGTGAAACCATTGTGTGCCAGAAGCAGTGGCACAAAATGTCAACCGTGTGGGGCGTTGGAGGGAAATTAATTCATGCCTGCACTGAGGACTCTTCGTGAATCCCAAAACATTCCACGTGCCACACATTTTTTTACACGCTTCACCATTTTATTCTCGCAACACCACGCCCCCCCGACTGAGTCTCTAGGTCCGAATATGACTTAGCTTTGTTGTTTTGAAACATTCATCAACAATTAATCACTTTTCAGTGTCTAAAAATTCCCACCCTCGAAATTGGATTAGCGAGGGGTCACAATGATCAAATTTCGAGGGAAATGCCAAAATGAAAGTCCTCGTGGGTCCCCTATACAAAAAAATATGAAGCGGTGCACAAAACATAACCAGGTGTGGAATCTGATTTTTTCGCGTGGGCGTGAAACCTAGGATTAGCCTATTAAATCAGCCGGGGGTCCCATTCTCCATACTATGTTTCTCGCATGATATTATTTGAGCTCTCATGCGTGAAATTCTCTCTGGTCTCGCGCAAAAAAACCACTCCGGCTGCGCGTAATTTCATTGAGATTTGGTGGCATTTTACATGAAAATATGGGGGTTTTCGTGCCATGATCTATGATTGTGCAACACCCACTAATTTTATGCACCAGTCTCCTAGATTTCACGCCAACCTTCCAGATTTCGCACCAACTACTGGAACACTTTCTCGGAAGAAGACGGACGAAAACCAGGTCTATGAGAGGGAAGCCGCTACTCGCAGAGCTGAAATGGCTGCGAACCCTGAGGTTTATGGCACGAAAAGGGTTGTCTCCAATAACCATACCATCATCAGTAGGTTAACCCCCGCCCAAAAGGAGTATTCACTATCTGACAATCTTCCACTGTGGGACTTCGATATCCTGGAGGAGATTCCTCTGCTGGGTTTTGAGGCTGTTACACTGTGGTCATGGGTGAACTGTGAAAACGACCTTCCCCGATACAACATCACCAACAATGGTCACCCTACCAGGGAAACTAGTCACATGGAAGTATATGTCCTGAATCTAAAGACTTGGATGATTGCTAGTGGTGACATTGTAGCGAAGAGCTCCCCGACCCTATATGAAAGAACTTTCCATTAGTGCGTCACTAATGAGACCAAAGGTTGGCTGCAAAACTGGGATCTGCAGTCCGGAGGAAACTTCACTAGTGAGTGGGCCTAGGCATACTGGGTTCACTATACATGTGTCTAAATTGGGGTCGAGATGCGGCATATTGGTCTGTTTGAGGTGTTATGGACATCACAATTCTACTTCCACCGCCAACCAGAGCTGGGGCTGGAGATGCTCACATAGTGGCCCCCTACTACCAACACATTCCATCTTCACCATGGGGACGTTAGCATCAGTCTGTAGGATATCCACTGCATCCGGGGCATCCCTTTGGAGGGCCATCAATATGATGAATTTCTCCCACCGATGAATATCTGGGGTGACAGATCTCGAACTACCATACCGACATGGTACCTGCTGGAGATATCCAAAGAGAAGCTGGGGGACAAAGACTTCCTGTAGTACATCACCTACAAGGACTGGTTTAGACTGTACCTGGAGAGGGATCCAGAAGTCATGATTCCAGGGCAGGGAAGACTTTTTTCAACCGCAGCTCAGAGGGGCAACAGCGGATCGTACTAGAGGGTCCAGGATGCGGGGCACTACCAGTCGTGGGGATACAACATAAATGAGGCCGGGACCTGAATGTTTAGTACGCCGGATTCCTCACCACAGTCCTGAGTGGGTGGCTCTTGTCGGTGAGGGACACAAGGATGGGCATCCTTCCAGTGACCCTGGTGATGGCAGACATCATGGCTTCCAACAAGAGGTTCAACCTGGGGGTCCCCATGCAGGCTCGGTTGTATGCCATCTTGGGACATATCATGAGAGGGGGTCACCTAGTAGAGTCTTTGGCCCCTTCTAGATTTTCCATGGCTGGGTTATGACTCATTGTGGCAGATACACTTCCCCGAATGCCATTCGTCCTCCAGGCAATGGCATGTGACCCTCTTTGCTGAATATTTCCGAGGTCATGCCGATGACGCTGAATGAGGAGGGAGTATGGATCAGGATTGGTAACCTTGTGAACATCGCCTTCATCCCATTGCCCACCCCAACTTGTGACCAGATAGATGATGGGAAATGCTAATTGGAGCAGATGAAGTACTTTTGGAGCATTAGAGGTGGGGTGCTTGTGGCCCGGATTGATGGGAATATCTTCTGTGAGCCTTATGTGTCATCCAGGTTCGCTAGGAAGTTTGGATGCCTCCAGAAAATACCGAAGAAAGTATATACAGACATCCGGGAGGAGAGGCATCCATGTGTTCTTCGTCAGCTATGGCTGATGTTCACGACCAACGGATCTAGAGATATTATCTCCTTTCCTCCCACCAGAGTTGACGTTGTCCTCTCAACCGAGTATGATGAACATTGGACCATAGCATACCCTAAGGGGCTTTTTTATAAGTGGGTTCATCAACTCAAGGTCACCAGTGTGGAACCTGGGTGGAGAGAGAGCAGGCAGGGTGCCGCTAGGGAGGGAAGATCAGGAGCACATCAGGAAACAGGGCCTGCGCAATACGTAAACTCAGTAGCGGGGGCCTCGCATGGCATGGTTGCACCCTCGTTGCCTAGAGGAGGGGGGTCCCACGAGGCTGCCAGAGAATTTCCAAGGAAAAAAATAAGATACATGCTTCAACCTTCTCAAGATTCCATTTTCCCTACGATGTGGTCATCTTGGCAAATCCTACGGTAGTCAGCGAGTACCGAAGCCCTCTGTCAGAAGATAGTGAGGGATAGGATCCACTTGTAGGAAGTCATGATTGATCGGATTTCCAAAAAAGTTAACTTTCATCATTGTCTTGCATAACTGACAGCCATGGACATGTACGCACACCAACGAGGTCAGCGTGTGGAGCCACCTCTCTTGGTGAAGGTGATGCTCAGCGAGGAGCATGATCCAGAAATGATGTCTTTGGGGGAAGATGATGGTGACGATGAGTCATAGGATGGAGGAACATGATAGGAGGAAGAAGGGGAAGGATAAGGAGAAGGTGAAGGAGAAGAAGAGCATGAAGGTGAAGGGTCTTAGGGGGCATCACACCAAGGAAGTATTTGGGAGAGCGGCGAGATCGTCAACTCCGATATAAACGTAACTGAGATACTCGATGTATTCTTTGAACCATATATATCTTTCTCCTTTCATTAAATTTCCCATGAAATCATTAATCCACCCTTGTTTCCCTACTCAGGATCATATGGGTGCTGATCAAAAGTCCCTAGACGAAGGAGGGGAGGAAGCACCAATGGGGAAAGGTAGAGAAATGACGCCCATCATTGAATTGATGAGTGTTGAGGGATCCCCCACCACGACAGCTCCTGTAGTGTCCCGAGCACTAGAGGTGGATGCATTGGGTTCCTGTAAGTTCCTTGCTCTGACACTGGTACTCACTGTTGGAGTACTCGACTAATTATGGTGCTTCTTATCTGCATAGTGATCACAGCATTGGAGGCCCGTTGGGCTGCTGAGCCTGGACTATCAGGGAGTGTGCTGATGGAAAACATACTACCCCATCCAGAACATGCCTCCCGAACTGAGTTGGCCATGAAAATTGGTGAGCAGGGAGTGGAGGATACCAATGGCACTGCTGTCGGGGTAGGGTCGGAAGTCGACGAGGGTGTTACCAGGATTGAGGGGAGAGAGGAAGGTCATCCAGATGATGTGGAGCCTATTCCCCTAGGAGGAATCTCTGAGCAAGACCCTGATACTATCCTGTTGGATGTATTCCCTATCTATTGGCCCATTGATCCCGAAGAAATTGATGATTCAGACTCAGAAGAGGATAAGGAGATCCGGATGATGCTACGTAAGGGATGGAAGTGCATCTGGCATTTTCTCTGTCAGCCTAAGGTGGAGTGGCTGCAACGGATGGGGTCACTCCACACAAGGTTACATTTCCTATGTACTGGAGGTGAATAAGATCAACAACTTCACCTGACAGTTCATGATTACATGGTCAGAAAGATGCGTGAGAGAAGTCAGCGCTCTGACATTACCCAGTGTCGGGAGGAGTTGGGAAGCACTCGAGCATTTCCAAGGGCAGAGTAAGAGGTCCAATGCTTAGAGGAGTAGGCGAAATAATATAGAAAAATGCTCTGAGCTCATGGATCATCTGTGGTCCCAACTGGTAGATGCCCAAGAACAAAATGTGGAAGTGAGTCTCTAGATAACTGAGCTCCAAACTGAATAGGCGCAGGGACGGGCCAGGGTCAAAGAACTGTGCTCCATGGCCGCTGACGATGATAGAGTCCTTTGGGGATGGGAGGCAGTCCTTGAGGCCACCTGCTAAAAGGTGGCTACATTGGAGAGATCTATCCAAGAATTCGACCCTTAAGGGAACTTTTTTGGCCGAACCCATAAATATACATCGCCTTATTGCTTCTTGTCTCCTTTTTTGAACTGTATGTATGGGAAAATTTACTTACTTTCACCTTTGGTTAACACACTTGTCCCTTTGGTTTAACATGATCAACCATAATACCAAAATAAATAGAAATCCATACCTAAGCTCACGTGGGCCATACCTGCTGTGAGAAATAGGGGAATATTGTATTATCACTTCGTTTGATCATGGGATCACCTACTAAGCTTCGGGCATTCGAAATTCGAACGCAGATTTCCGAGGAGAAGAGGGAGGCCCAATCAAAGGATGAGGACGTGATAACGATCAATTTATCATCATCTCAATGTGATCTAGTGCACAAGTGGTGCAATTATAGGGGCATTGGAATCAATCCAAACATATGGAAAGGAAAAATGTGAATCACGTTACCCATATTCATAACACTATGGGAGGGGCATGGCAGTAAAGGAAAACCGTTGACTGTGTTCGAAACACAACATCCATATTGCGTTAGCCTGAAATGGGGACAATAAATGAGGGTCGACCGCTGACCATGTTTGAAACACGGGAGCTAACTCAAATATCATCCATCAGTCTTTCGGAACGTTGGCCCAGGACGGCCGGCGGACCATAGCTCAAGCATCCATTCTGTTAGGGGGTCCCTTCAAACGTGATCAATATTTCGGAACATTGGCCCAGGACAGCAGGCGAACCATGGGTCCAGCATTCATATAGTTAGGGGGTCGCTTAAAATGTGAAAGAGGATGAGGATCTGAATAAAGGGGCACAAAAAGTATGGATGAAATGTGGTGGTTTGTTCGAACAGAATCCAACACTCCAAAAATTATGCCACCATGGTTGAAGGACAATAAGCGGGAACATTAATCTGATCATAGATCATCCCTATTTGTTTAGACAGGACCTTTCTGGCGAGGGAATTGTCACTTCCCAATGTCATCATTGGGCATACTGAACTTGTTCAGGGAAAATGCTACCACTACTAGAAAAATACCCTATACCAATGGTTTAGAACCGTTGGAATAGGCCTCCAAACCATTGGTATAGCCTATACCAATGGTTTGGAGGACAGTGGACAAGTAATCCATGAGGATAGGTCTATACCAATGGTTTGGAAAACCGTTGGTATAACTAATATGAAAATCTATACCAACGGTTCCATAAAAATGTTGGTATATGTATTAAAAAAACATTTAGGGGGATTTCATCCCAGGATATCTAGTTTATAAATGAACGACCTTACCACTAATATAACATGACTGTCTTGAACATAATTTCACAAATATATATATGTATTATCATAATAATTTTAAATTTTGATTTATATAATGTTCTCGGTAAGAAGATTCGATAAAAAATCAATGAACCTATACAAATGGTTTTGAGAACCGTTGGTATAGGTCCTTTGATTTTGGGACCTATACCAACGGTTTGGCCAAACCGTTGGTATAAGGTCTCTATAATGGACCTATACCAACGGTTTGGCCAAAACCATTGGTATAGGTCCTCTATAATGGACCTATACCAATGGTTTGGCCAAACCGTTGGTATTGGTCCCCCCTATATTTTTCCAAAAACGTTGGTATAGGTCCATATAAGTGACCTATACCAATAGTTTTGGCCAAACCATTGGTATAGGTCCAAATTAATGAACTATACCAACGGTTTGGCCAAAACTGTTGGTATAAGTCATATTTCCAGTAGTGTATAGTTACACAACTCCCTGACGAGGGATCATGCCAAGGGGCCTATGGTGGGGGAAATGATGGGATTTGTGATTCCTAGGGCTGGACCTGAGACGAAATGTTTGGGAAATCCTATGCATCCCATAAGTATGGGAATCAAGCCACACGTAGTTCTGGAAAGTGGAATAGTATGTTAGAAGTGCAAAGGATGAGAGGGGTGCACGGGTCTAGCCCTCACACCAAATTAAGCGGTATTTGATATATCTTGTTTGTCCTTTAAGGTGAATGGGGTTTTTTGTGTGAAGCAACCGACCTAGGGTAAAAATTCCTGACATCTCAACAAGAATCAAGCCGTATACAGGCATTGATAAATGGTATGGTGGATAACCAATACCCAATGTGACGTCTCCTATGATGAGGTCATCACATTGCAGTGTTGTTTTTCGTCGTGCGGCCATGACGGTACTATCAAGTTTAAGGGTCATGTGACTAGACCCAAAAGCATAGATTAAAGGTCATATGGCTTGGACCTAAGGGAATGCGCATGATGCGATAAATAATACCTAACACGAATGAGGACGGGGTCCACACCACCACCGTGCGCTATTCCAGGAGTGGAGCCTCAGGACAGGAGGCAAGTAAGGGTATAAGGGGCAGAAGAAACTAGCTCCCAGCTGAGCTGGACTTGGAACCACATTGTCTGGGTGTTCCCACATATCCCATGGGGATGAGGATCAAGATGCACATAGCCCTTATTGAAGATCTTATTTTATGGTCTTAGAGCTCGGACTGTGGGAGCCCCGAAGGACACCATATTGCATCTTTGTCCCCCTAACGTGTGGAGGTGCACTGAGGGATAGTGCCAAGAGTGTCAAGATTCCACCTGGACATGATGGGGTGGAACATAATGTAAATCATGCAATAATCAATCAAGGACTGAAGGGGTTGGTATGACGACGAAGGATTACTGCTGACAATGTTCACAACACAGCATCCTATAGCGTTAGCCTGAAATGGGGACAAAAAAATGAGCATCGACCGTTAATCATGTTTGAAACACAGGATTTGTATCAATTTGTTGTCTGAAACCCTCAAGGGTTTTGTCCTGTAATGGTAGGAGAGCCCTTAGGCATGGTATTCATGCCCTTTTTGGGGGTCCCTTCGGGTGTGAAAGATAACGGTGGCCCAAATGAAGTAGAATACAAAGATTGACAAGTGGAAGGAACATTCCTATGTTGAATTTGATACTCCTGGTCCTAGACCAGTGTATTCTTAGCACATTGGCGAACCACTGCAAGGGGTCAAGGGACTTGACTTGAGAGCATCAAAGAGATGGCGGATTCTCGGGAGAAGGGGGGGCATGGTGCCAACAACCCAACATGAAGGAGGGAATAACCCTGTATCACACCTATATATCACCCTCGTGGAGAGTGATAGGCCAAGGGGCCTAGGTGACCAGGAGTTCGGGAGATATATGAGAGATGGGGCTAGACCTGAAATCTAAATGTTCAGGCGGTCCTACGTATCCCATAAGGATGAGAATAAAGCCACATGTAGTTCTTGAAGATATTGTTTAACGTCATGCAGGATGACATACAGTTTAATGTCATGTGGGACGACATACAATTTAACGTCATGCGGGATGATATATAGTTTAACATCATGCGGGATGACATATAGTTTACTGTCATGCGGGATGACATACAGTTTGACGTCATGCAGGACGAGAATGCAGTTTAAGGTCATGTAGGTCTATAATCCAATTTAAGGTCATAGAGGGCACAGATAATCCCGGGTCAAGCAATGTATTGTTTGAGGAACCTGGCATTATCGGGAGGAGTTATAAACTCACGATCCATGGTCACCAAGAAGTATAAACCATTGTGATAAACCTTATGAACAATGAAAGGTCCTTCCCATTTGGGCTCCAACATGGGTGGCTTCCTGCCGGGGCTAGTACCAAGTCAACTTGTAGGAAAGAACAGAGGTGAACCTTCTTGTTGAAAGCTCAATCCATCCTGCTCTGATGCCTTTCTAGGTCATGCAAGGCACAAAGCCTATTCTCGTACATTGCTTCCAATTCAGCTAGATGGATCTCAACCACTATATCTAGAACTTACTGGTCATAGACTATTGTGCTCCATGAGGGGAACTGAATCTTGATGGGTAGGATGGGCTCATCTCCGTACATCAGGGAATATGGGGTCACCTGGGTGAAATTACAAGTAGTCAATCGATAAGCCTAGAGGGTGTTGGGGATCTTGTTCAGCCAACTCTTCTCATTCTGGCCAACCATTTTCTGAAAAATGTTAGAGTTGGTTTTTTTGATTGCCTTGATCTGTCCATTTTCTTGCACGTGATAGTGGGAGGTATGGTTCGAATGGATATTGTACTTGGCGTACAATTTCTTCAGCTTGGCAGCTCAGAAGTTGGTGCCGTTATCAGTGAAAATAGTGTGAGGTACACCAAACCGATAGATGATATTGGAACTCATGAAGTCGACGATAGAACATTCTTTGACTTCCTTGATCAGAACTACCTCCACCTATTTAGAAAAGTAATCCATAACTGTCAGAATAAATCAGCATTATTGAGCCGTTGCTAGTGGGTATGGTCCTACGACATGTAATCCCCAGACTGCATAGGGCCAAGAGTACTTGGTAGTGTGGAGAAGTTTCGGTGGCTGATGCACAAAGTTAGCATGAACTTGGCATGCATGGCACCTCTTGCCGAACTCAATGCAGTCAGGGATCATGGAGGGCCAAAAGAACCCTAGTCTTTGAATTTGATGAGACAATTTTGGCCCAGCCTGATGGGAACCACAAGAACTTGCGTGAACCACTTTCTTAACTGATGGGATCTCAACCCCTTGAATGCAACGGAGGAGAACACCATCAAATCCGCATTTATAGAGTATCTTCTCAAGGATAGGACCATTCTGGAGAGTAACTTGTACTGCGCGGTGTTGGATTCACTCACGGTCAGCCCAGACCGACTGGAGATTATTGTGTTGGAGGTATTCGACCAATGGTGTCCTCCAATCGGCAACCACTTTGATCACCACTTCCGGAAGACTCGGGGGTCTTGATGCAGAGGCACCGACAGCAAAATGGCTTAACTATGGGTCGTCATCACCATATTGGGTAACATGATACATGTCTCTCTGATGCACCACATGGATAATTAGATCATCCTATTCAGGCTCAAAAAGTGACACAGCTAAGATGGATAAAGTATCTGCTCGATAGTTCCATGACCGACGGACATGGATAACCTCTAGCTGAAAAGGGAACTAAGCCATTAGTTGGAGAGTGCAATCTAACAATAGTATGAGCTCTAGATTCCTGACAACATAATCCCCATTGAACCACTTATTAACTATCTCAGAGTCTCCTTTCACATGAAAATGGGGCACGTCGATCTTAAGGGCCAGCTCGAGACCAGTAATGGGGGCCTGATACTCTGCCTCATTGTTAGAGCAACCTTCTGATAATAGGAATGAGTATGGCAGGACGACTTGTTCCGGGGTAATAAAAATGATACCCAAGCCTACTCTGTTGAGCCAAGCATCATTTAGCCTCCTACCGATGGGGCTCCGGGAGGCACCATCGATGTGAATCTGCCAACATGGGATGGAATGATCGACTGAGAGGATTGCCTCATCAGAAAAATCCAGGTCCAGGGACTGATCTGCGGAGGTTGGATGGGTAGCTAGAAATTCTGCCAATGCCTATCCCTTGATAGCCTTCTGAGGCAAGAACCTGATGTCGAACTGCTGGAGGATTACTACCCACCATGCTAGTTGGCCAGTCAATATGGGGTGATTCAGAATATACTTCATTGGGTCTACCAAAGAGATCAGCTGTATCTCATGGTGCTGCAGGTAATGCTGCAGTTTCTGCACAAAAAATATGAGCACAAGGCATCCCTACTCAATGGGGGAGTACCGGGTCTCTATATCGAGGAGCATGCAGCTGAGGTAGTAGAGGCTATTATCTGTCCCCTCATTGTTCTTCTGAGTGAGAAGGGAACCGAGGGACCGTTCTAGGGCGGTGACATAGAGAACTAGTAGCTTCCTAGAGATGGGTGGCATCAAGACCGAAGGCTTGAGCAGATACTACTTGATTTCCTCAAAGTTGGTCTGGCACTCTTCATCCCACTCATAAGCAGTGACCTTCTTCATGAGCCGAGAAAAGGGCTTACACTTTCCATCCAGATTCCCAATGAATCGGCGTATATAGGATAAGTAGACTTGGAGACTTTGAAGCTTACAAATATTTCTTGGGGGGGGGGCATCTGGATTATGGCCTTGATCTTCTCCAGGTCGATCTCAATGCCCCAGTCCCAGACAACAAAGCCATGAAACTTCCCACAAGGGACACCGAAAGAACACTACAATGGGTTCATCTTCAGGTGGTGGGAATAGAGGATAATGAACAATTACTCAAGGTCCTTAAAATGGTCCTAGCACTGGAAATAATTGACCACCAGATCATCCACATAGCTCTCCACCAATGTTCCCAATATTGTCTTGAATATGCGATGCATGGCCCACTGATAGGTGGCACCTACATTCTTCAGGCCGAAGGGTATAACCTGGTAATTGAAAGTACCTTGGGGTGCCCTAAAATCTATGTACTCATCGTCATCGGGGGCCATATGAATCTGATTATATCCGGAGTAACCATCCATGAAGGAGAGGGCCTAGAACCCCACAGTAGATTCAATAAAAAATTCGTTCATTGTAAGTGGAATGTCATCCTTCAGATAATGGTGGTCGAGTTCTTGGAAGTAGATGCAAACTTTGATCTGCCCATTCTTCTTCCTGACTGGAACAATGTTGGCTATCCACTTGTGGTACTATACCTCCTTGATGAAGTTGGCTCTGATGAACTTTTCAACTTCGGCCTCGACCATGGCACTGTGAAAAGGGTGCATCCTTCTGGGAGTCTTCTTGAACCCATGATGGTTTGTCGGGAGACCGAGACGGTGGACGACTACCTGAGGATATAGTCCCGTTATCTCATCATAACTCCAGTTGAATACATCACAGTGCTTCTTGGTGAAGCCTACGTACTACTGCATCTCCTCAGGGGACATAGCGGTGCTGATCAATGTGGGTCTCGGGTTAGCCTCGCTTCCAAGGTTCGCCTGTACCAACTCGTCGACCGTGGGTAAGACGCCTTCCTCAAAGGTAGGGTGAGTGTCATCTATATCTTCTTATCCAATTATAGAGGGACCCTATGCGGGGGAAGATGCTTCTGAGATACCAGACCCTGATGGGAGTCTTTTATTATCTTGTGTGACAGTGGTTATTGCATCGAGGAACTCTGTAACCACCGAGACCATGGCTATGAAGGTTGTTGACCCAATCCCATCTGGTCTTCGGCCCTAGGGGCCATGCTTGATAATATCAAAGTAGTAGTGGCACATCAGCCAGAGCTAACTTATTCTAGTCCGACAAAACAGGCAAGTATGACGTAGAACCATTTCCAGGAGCCGGACGTCCCGATTCCTGATGGGAGTAGGAGGCTCCAGGATCACTGGAGGCAGATTTGTATAAGAATATTAAGTGATCTTCCAACACCGCCTAGATTTGGGAGAATTATTCCCCATTGTCCTGTAAATGATGAAACATTTCCCCATATCGAGGGTCGTGGCCTCCAACCGATGGATCGGGAAGACGTAGGCATCATTCAGGCCTGCCCAAGGGTCGGTCATAGCGGTGATAGGCTCAACTTCACTTGCCTGGAATTTTTTATCCTTAATCTTGTAATAGTAAGAATCCAAGTAGCGGGATTTGAAAGAGGTGAAAGGAGACGCGTCACCTTGGAGTACGCCCACTCGTCCACTAAGATAGTACTTGTGGCATTGAAGATATGATTAGGGGTCCTCCACATGCATGTGGGACATGGTCTACCCATCAATGCATTATACGCGGTGTCCTATGAGACAACCATTAATTCAGTGCTAGAAACTAGGCCGCCGAACTGGGTCTTTAAATGGATCTTACTGACCGGGGTCTACTCTGTCCTGTCAAATCCAAGGATTCTTAGATCAGATGTAGTTTGGTCATATTCAGATAACCGTAGCTTCTGTAGTGTCCGTTTCAGGATAAGGTTGATCCTAGAACTGATGTCAATGAGACAACGATGAACTTCCATGCCATTAAGTTGGCATGTGATGTACAATGGGTGGATGTGCCCCTATATGGGGGAGCCTTAATCCCATCCAGAGAATGAAATGTTGTCTTGACATTCTTCATCCTCAACTGCTTCAGCATGGAAATCTTCTGCAGCTGCTATCTCTATCACAAACTGGAGGGGGATCTTTAAATCTTTGGCGAGTGATTCGCACATATCTGGTGACAGGCGAAGGGTTTCAAGGATGTATGGTCACACTTGGATGCCGATGAGGTGCTTGAAAATGTCATTCTTATGAGCCTGGCGTGAACTTCTTCTTACAGGGAGTCTCTCTATAATGGAAGGCATGGCGGGCCCTACCGGTTGGACCGACGAATGACTGGTACTAGGAATATTCTGCTGCTCACTAGTCGAAGCCCAAAGAGTGGCTTTCGGATGAGGAACAGACAACTGCGATTGTCCTGTAGCAGGGTGAATCTGGTCGTGGCGCGTCCGAAGGGGTTCTGCCTGATTCAGTAGCACAAACGGTTGTAGAGGTGGTCCTAACGACACTGGATGGGGAGGCTTCGAGTGTTGAGCTCAGCACTGGGCCTACTGCATGGTCAGGACAACATGCATGGCCTGGATGGAGGTGCCAACTGATGTGCCTCGATGACCCATATGGCCACGGCTCTGCTGACGTCGGCATTAGCTGGGGACATTGCGTGTGTGTGTGGCGGGGGGGGGGGGGGGGGGGGGTTGCCTAGTGTTCCGCCTTGTCGGGAGTCATATAAGGGTTTACCGACTCGACGGTGTTAACCCAAGCATACCCTTGACTATCAATTGATGAATCATCCACCCCTGGGTAGATCCTTGGGGGAATCCCCATCTCTGGGAGCATAAAGTCGCTGAGAGTGCGGGACGATGGCAACATTGGCCAATGGTGTTGCTTCTTCATGCACAAATGATGCTTTCTCTTCTGGAAAGAGTTCGGCTGAGATGATGATGTAAAAGTAGTGGCCATAGATTTTGGAGGCTCCAGTTGATTGAGATGTGCATGGAGAATGCCATGGGTGCGGGCGACCATCTTGCGAGCCATCCAGTCATTATACTTCTGTGATCTGCAGCTAGGAACCTAATGCCATTCGTTTTCACTGTCTCTATTGCTATTTTCCCTCGTAGAGACACCCACAACTTGTGTCAGGGCCAGGCACAACCTGACTATGTTGTTTTCAGTCCATTCTGGGAGCTAGTCCATGAACACATAACATTTCTTCATGGTGTGCCCCATGATCTGGTGATAAGTTCTATAGTTGGGGTGATCAGTGAGGTGCGCCTCCTCTGGCTTTCTGCACTCAGGCAGTCATAAATTCATCTGATCTAAGGCACTACAAAAGTAACTGGGGACCTGAGCCTCGTCAAATGAGTATGTATGATTCCTTCTATCTGGAATTGGGGCTCTGGGAGCCTTCCCCAAATGGGGGGGTTAGAGGAGCCTGTTGAGGAGGTGGAACTTGATTGTCTAGCCTAGGTGGTGGCAGTGCGTTATGTGGGGGCGTCTGCCGATTCTGAAAATGCTGCTGGGCTGGAAGATGGGCCCGTGGTGGTGGACCTCTGTGGGGCTGTGGAGCCAGCTCCACTGGTGGCAATTATAGCTGCCTAGGGGCCTCTACCTAGGCCACCACGGTGGGCAAGACTCTGGCAACCCTCCTTGCTGGGATCACTGTGGTTAGCGGATGTGCCTAACTAGCCTATTGTAGAGATTCTTCTAGGCACTGGGCCTTATCCAAGAAGTCTCAGAACCCTTCAGAATAGATCTGAGTGATCAAGGATGGGACTAGTTCCATCTTGACATTCCCTACACACATCATCAGAAAGTTCTCTGGAGTTAGTGGCTTGTTGAGGGAGTATGTGAGCCCCTTCCACTGGGTGACAAAGTCTGCGACTCTCTCATCAGGCCTTTTCTTACACTTGAAAAGGTCTACGATACTGGTCTTCCGGGTGGTTGAGCTAAACTGGTAGAGGAACTTCCTGCGAAGGTCCTCCCAGCTGGTCATAGATCTGATGGGGAGCTGGCTATACCAAATGAATGTTGGACCCACTAGCGTCTGAAAAAAACAGTGAAGCTTAGCAGCCTACTGCTGTGCTGGGGTCCCTAAAAAAGGCCCACACCTAGAGTTGAAGTGGGATAGATGCTGTGGCGGGTCCCCCATCCTATTAAAATTGGAGAAGGTGGGGTTCCCGAATACTGGGGGTGCTGGCATATCATCCACCAACACTGGGTATGCCTTTCCATCTAGTGGGATGGCCACCTGTTATGTTTCCAAAGCCACTAGGAGGGCGATGAGTGCCGCCATAAGATTGGCTGGAGGTGGGTCCCTATCCTGACGAAGATCCCGGACAACGAGCACGTTGTCGGGCTCTTCAATGCGGTATCCAAGCTTAGAATCTCGTGGATCGACTGGTGGAGTGACCCTTGGGGTTTCTTGAAGAGCTTGAGCGAGGTTCCATGGATTCTCACGCCATTCATAAGGGTTTAGAAAGACATACCACGCCCTCTTGCCATAAGTTCTGGCCTCTACCCTTTCTGCATAGACATGATGTTTAGGGTTACCTGGGGAAATTTTCCAGGGAGAAGCTGCATCTGCCCCTGCTGTATTGGGCGAGGATCACTATAATCTGGACTCTGTTCCGCAGCGTGTTCCTCCAGGAGGTCATCAAGAAATTTCTTCTTCTTGGAAAGCTGCTGGGACCGCGCGACCTTCTCATGAACTTCCTTTGTCTTCTACACTAAGGAAGATGTGTCAGAGTGCTTGGTGAAACCAATATTCTCCTTGCCATTACCGAGATTCCGGCTGAGTACCAATGCCTCAGTGGGTAGGGGGAGCCCCAGGAGGTTCCTCTGCTGGCGAGTAACTCTCCCCAAAGGGTCCAGCAGTGGGGGCACATCCTCAGGAAGGATGTTCCCATCAAGAAGTTCCAGCTCGTTTTCCCCTCCTGACAGATTGGTCATGTTGACCATGACTATTCGCAGGGGTATGTCCTCGACGTTGCCAAGTGAGTTGGGTTGCTGGCGAATAGCACTGAAGAGGAGGGAAGAATACTGCCCCCAAGCCACGAACTTGCGCATGGGGGTTATCCCCGTTAATAAATTTGCGTAGTACATGGAAACTCTAGAATCATTGCCGTTGGAGGGTCCAGCGGTGACCAGGTGACTCGGGGTGCCGGACCACGAGAAGAGTGGCCTGGTCAACCAGACAACATTGTTCATCAATGTTTTCCAGGTGCTCTTAGCTCCCCGTATAAGTCTCCCACTAGTGGCGATTACGGAAGTGAGTCACCCGAAGGGTCTGGCAAAAACATTCACACTCTTCCGGGGTGAGCGATTCTGGCATGCCAAAATTTGGCCTTGCGATCGGCCAAAACTTCTCGGGGAAGTGACCTACTGTGATGATGGTCCAGAAGCTCCTAAGATTATATTTTTACTCTGGCCTTTGATTTCCCCACTCATCAACTAAGGGTGGCTGAGGAACTAGGGGCGGTGCTGAGGTAGGTCGCTGGGCCGGCTGGCTAGCTGGTGGAGAATACGGTGAGCGGGCTGATTGGCCGTCGAACCTTGGGCTGTCCTCTAAGGATTTTAGTGACCTAGCCACTATATCACGATAAGATGGACCGATGACCAAATCTACTGACACAACATCAGCACCTGTCGAAGGTGTGCCATGCTGCGGATCTCCTACCATTGACTCCCAAGATAACCCTTCATAGTCTGTAGCCAAGATAGAAGGCGTCTCTGGAGATGACGGTGGCGACTATGTGGTTGGTCCCTAGGGACACACTAGGTTCTCATCCCCTTGGATATACCTTCATAAGGAGGCAGGGATCCTATGGACCTCACATTCTGGGAGCACAAGGCTAATGTGACTCATTCCTGCCCCAACCCTTGGCTCGAAGGGCCAAGGAGAGGGCTCCTGTAATGAGTCACACTCCGCTTTAGAGTCTGAGAGGTGGACTAGTTTGATTCCTGTCTAACCTTCCCTAGAATTCCTCTTGTGGTAGAAATTAATCGCCTTCCTACCCCTGGGAGGCTCCTCGGGACAGGCCTGATTTTTGACATGGGGTCCTCTGGCCGCACTAGAGATGGGGTGGAGAGGGTGTCCACCAGAGAATGCTGAGGTGTGGGGAGCACTGGGACAGATGTCAAAAGGGACACTGGGAGGATCTCCATGTTGGGCATTGGTGAAATGTGGTTGGAATCCACCTCTATGATCGCTGGGGTGAGGTTGACCTTCGCTGATTGGAATGATGACATGGGGAGGACCTCCATGTTAGCAAGTGACCAGACATGAAAAGTCTCCATACTCGCGGTCCGCAGCAGGGGGAGTGACCCCATACCTAGTGTAGTGAGCATAGGAGAGACATCCACAAGGAGTGTTTCTGTCATGGGAAAGACCCTTGCTACGGTTGAAGGTGGCGCATGGGAGATCTCAAAGCCGAGGTTGGAAACAAGGAGGGAATACACCTTCCATAGTAGTGGTACGGAGTAGGCCTCCACACTTGGTGGCATTGCTGCAGATTGGTCCGCAGCAGTTCTTGCCTATGCTGGGGACCAGGAGAGTAGAACAAACCTGCCCGTGGGGCAATTGGGGCCTCAATCTGGGTCGGGCATATAGCTTCCCGTACTCAAAGAATGTGGGGAGTTGGTGATATGAGTCAGTTGTTGCTTGGTCCACAATAGTTGCTGACGTTGACACCCCATGGTGGGTGCCCTCTTCCATTTTACCCCAATGTTGGAGCCGGGTTAGATGAACTGAAGTCAGTGGTGTAGGCGCGTGACTTTCTTGCTCCTTGGCTCGGGGAACTAGGCGGCGGCGCTGACGCAACCTGGTGGGAGGCCTCGCCGGGAGCCCATGAAGTGGGAATTCAATTAGGTCAACCTGGGTATCCCTTACATGGTCGGCCTAGGGGAGGGATTTGTCAAGGCGTTCCAAGGAGAATCTCTTAAAATGATTGAATGTCGGGGTGGGGAGCTGCGTCTCCCTGTGGGGCCCTCAGGGGCAGCATTGATGGTGAGGTGCAGTGGCCTCGAGATCCAAGAGGGCCTTATCCCGTGTGGGGATGACCCCCTCCTCCTTGTATCTGTGTATAAGGTCATTAATTACCCTTCAATGGATAATCTCTAAAGGGAGAGGGGGCGTGGGTTCCCAATAGTCATGGAGGCTGAAGACTTCAGGGAAGGGGCAGGACCGCATAGGGTAGCCATGTCGATATTGCACCTGCTCCTGCGCCGGTGGGCAGGTGATTGGTCTCCGGATGCAACAACTTGATTCCTGGAAGTATGGAGATGAATTCATTAATACTTCTAGGAAAAGAAATTGATAACCAGTGCCCCAACGCCATTCTGTTCTCCATGGTCAGAAAGAGGAATCCAGACTAACAACATTGCAGGATAGAATGCTCAATGTCCTGACTGTCACATAGTCTGGAGAGTTTCACGTTAGGCCTGCTTGGTGGTAGCTGGCACCGGATGACGGGGTCAGATGACATACTTATCCGTTGATGCCACGAATGCTACTAGCCTCCATGCTGAGGAGAAGACATTCATATCGGGTTCACCATTTATGTTTTCGACACTTTTTTCGGGGTGATCGCGCATCCATCATGCAGAGGACGCGCAATTGTTACCCCACATTCCCGCTTTCCAAATGCAGGCGGCATCTACTCCTTCTTCAGGGATGTCTACTCCTTGATCGAAATGAGATGATGGGATGTCAGTTCTTCTTTCCATGGATTTATCCTCAGAGCTCATCACCTATTCTGGGTTTCCGTCATAGATTTAAGATGTAGTTTGTGAAGCTCTTCCCGACACCATATCTCCATTGACACCAGTTAATTACACTGCTTCTGTCAGGAAATTCCATGGAGTCTAGTCAGGGCAGCAACCTTCGGTCAGGAGAGTAGTCACGTTGGCCATCACTGGCATGTCTTAACTCTAGGGGATTGGCATTTCTATCTTCTTTCACTTATTACAGGGCTTCTCGAGTGCGCGGAAGCCCGACGTATCCCACATAGAACAAAAGGAATTGTATTCCATTAGAATGTATCTGAGGTTTTCCTCATCTTACCATGTTTAACAGAGGGTATTCCTCAAGTCTAACGTCCAACAGAGATGGTTCAGACTGATCTGAACACTAATTAGAGTGGATCAAACTGAGGAACCCCTGGGAGGGAACACCAAGATTGGGGCCAGTACATGGGTGGCTTTCGGAATGCTGTGGATGGGGATGAAGTTGCATGATCTCACCAGGATGTGGTGTCCCAGATAAGTATTAGGATGGATGATGGGTTTTGTATTTAGCTTCGAAGAGACTTCATATGTATCCCCATGGTGGGGAATCAATGTCCGCGTAGTTCGATGGGATGATAGGACACCTGAGAAGGTGACCCGTGACAATAGATGCATAGATGGGACCCAAAGGAAGTGAAACCTCCGGGTTAGGGATTAAGCTTCCTGAGACACATGGGCTCAAGGGAGAGATCATGATGAGACATGGGTGTTGGGATTGATCCTCGAAGAGACTTCCTACATATCCCCGCGGCGAGGAATCAAATTCCGCATAGTTAGACAGGACGAATACAATTTAAAGTCATGCAGGAAGGGAGAGAACTGACATGAAGGTGGATCAGAATGACCGAGTGATGGGCTTGAACCTTGTGGAGGCTTCCTACATACCATGACCTGACATGGATCAAATTCCTCGTAGTTTGGGATGGATTGGGGTATACACTCTGAGGCATCCCTAGGTGATGGGCTTGAACCTCATAGAGGCATCCTACGTACCATGCCTGGACATGGATCAAAGTCACCATAGTTTAGGATAGATTGGGTATTGCGCTCTGAGGTGGCCCAAGGTGGTGGGGATTGAACCTCATGGAGGCATCCTACGTACCATGCCTTTACATGGATCAAAGTCCCTGTATTTCGGGATGGATTGGGGCTTACGCTCTGAGGTGGCCCAAGGTAGTGGGGCTTGAACCTCATGGAGGATTCCTATGCACCATGCCTTGACATGGATCAATGTCCCTATAGTTTGGGATGGATTGGGGCTTACGCTCTGAGGCGGAACAAGGTGGTGGGTCTTGAACCTCGTGGAGGCTTCCTACATACCATGCCTTGACATGGATCAAACTCCTCGTAGTTTGGGATGGATTAGAGCTTACAGTCTGAGGTGGCCCAAGGTGTTCGGGCATGAACATCGTAGAGGCTTCTTACCTACCATGCCTTTACATGGATCAAAGTCCCTATAGTTCGAGATGGTTAGGGGCTTATGCTCTGAGGCAGCCCAAGGTGGTGGGGCTTGAACCTCGTGGAGGCTTCCTATGTAATATTCCTTGACATGGATCAAAGTCCCTGTAGTTCGAGATGGATTGGAGCTTATGCTCTGAGGAGGCCCAAGGTGGTGGGGCTCGAACCTCATGGAGGATTCCTATGTACCATGTCATGACTTGGATCAAATTCCCCGTAGTTTGGGATGGATTGGGGCTTACGCTCTGAGGTGGCCCAAGGTGGTGGGGCTTGAACCTCATGGAGGCATCCTACGTAACATGCCTTGACATGGATCAAAGTACCCATAGTTTGGGATGGATTGGGGCTTATGCTCTAAGGCGGCCAAAGGTGGTGTGGCTTGAACCTCGTAGAGGCTCCCTACATACCATGCCTTGAAATGGATCAAAGTTCCCATAGTTCGGAATGGATTGGGGCATACGCTCTGAGATGGACCAAGGTGGTGGGGCTTGAACATCGTAGAGACTTCCTACATACCATTCCTTGACATGGATCAAAGTCCCCGTACTTCGAGATGGATTGTGGCTTACACTCTGAGGAGGCCCAAGGTGGTGGGGCTTGAACATCGTGGAGGCTTCCTACATTCCATGCATTGACATAGATCAAAGTCCCCATAGTTTGGGATGGATTAGGTATTACGCTCTAAGGTGTCCCAAGGTGGTGAGGTTGAATCTCATGGATTCTTCCAACGTACAGTGCCTTGACATGGATGAATGTCCACATAGTTCGGGATGGATTGGGGCTTACGCTCTGAGGCAGCCCAAGGTGGTGGGGCTTGAACCACGTGGAGGCTTCCTTTGCACCATGCCTTGACATGGATCAAAGTCCCCGTAGTTCGGGATGGATTGGGGATTACGTCTTGAAGCCGCCCAAGGTGGTGGGGCTTGAACCTCTTGGAGGCTTCCTACGTACCATGCCTTCACATGGATCAAAGTCCCCATAGTTCGAGAAGGATTGGGGCTTACACTATGAGGCGTCCCAAGGTGGTGGGGCTTGAACCTCGTGGAGGCTTCCCACGTACCATGCCTTGACATGGCTCAAAGTCCCCGTAGTTCGGGATGGATTGTGGCTTACGCTCTGAGGTGGACCAGGGTGGTGGGGTTTGAACCTCATGGAGGCTTCCTATGTACCATGCCTTGACATGGATCAATGTCCCCGTAGTTCGAGATGAATTGGGGCTCACGCTCTAAGGCAACCCAAGGTGGTGGGGCTTGAACCTCATGGAGGCTTCCTACGTACCATACCTTGACATGGATAAAAGTCCCCATAGTTTGGGATTGATTGGGGATTACGCTCTAAGGCGGCCCAAGGTGGTGGGGCTTGAACCTCGTGGAGGCTTCCTACGTATAATGCATTGACATGGATCAAATTCCCCATAGTTCAGGACGGATGGGGGCTTACACTTTGAGGCGGCCCAAGGTGGTGGGGATTGAAACTCATTGAGGCTTTCTACGTACCATGCCTTGACATTTATCAAAGTCCACCTAATTCAAGATGTATTGGGGATTACTCTCTGAGGCAGCCCAAGGTGGGTCATAGTCAGTGCTTACTTTAAACTCACGTGAGTCATGCTCAGTGTGAGAAACAAGAGCTCATAGAGACCTGATGATCACGTTGTGAAGGGTGCGTCTATGGGAAGCAGAGAGGGGATTACATGTTGATTGGACCAAGGTGTCATGTCTTACTCCAGGATGGAGTCCTGAGGGAAACAAAGCATAGAGGGAGAGGGATTTGAGGTGGAAGGAAGGAGAAGCACCATTCCTCATCATGTCCTTGGCTGGACTTGGCACCGAGGGAGTGAGGAGGAACATCGGTACTGCATCCCGCAAGAATGGTTAGGGGCTTACACCAAGGTGGATGCCCTTCCCCATGGACAAACAAAACTCCAATAAGGATGATATCATCCCCTGTGAGGGGTGATCCCATCCCCATGGAGATGAGTGGAAATGGAGAATGTCTAATGCTGGGGGACCCTATGTGTGAAGCATGGGGCCAGGTCACAGTTTAACTTCCGGTGTTGAGGGCGATGGCGCTTGGTAGTTTAACGTCCGACAGCTCGGACGAGGTGTGTGTGCTCCGCACCCCTAGGGATTACATAACCAGTACTCTCAGCCCCTTTTGGGAGGGAAGGCACCGGCCAGGCCGTAGCAAGGGGGTGTTGAAGAGAGAACCGTCAAGGGGTTGACATTAGCGTGTCTATGCGAAGAAGCAATATCCGTTAGTGTGCCGATGCGAAGAATCATGAGGAAAAGCAACTAAATGGGTATAATTGTCCGAGGGACTTTTAAGTTACCTCGTACGAGCCTAGAAGGTAGCACGGGAAGATGGTGCATGATAAGGATACTCGGGGCACAAAAGGCACCCGCGAATGGCACCCCCAAGAAGAGCATCGTGGTGTGGGGTCCCAAGGAATTTCATGAAACCTTTGAGGTTTGCAGAAGAAATAATGGACCTTCTCGTAAAACACCATGCTGGTGTAAAATCGGTGATTCTTGCGCACAATTGGGGTAGAGGTTTGAGCATGACTATGAATATTGCATGCAAGGAGTATTAATTGTGCGCAAGTGGCAGAGGCCGTGCTCAAGGACATGGGTGGACACAATGGAAGGAATTGCATGCAATCGACCATCTTGCATGTAATGGAGGGGATTGCATGAATGGGGAGAACCCCAAAGGGATTGGAATTCTGTCTAAGCCATGGGGATATTTGCACGAAGGCAGGCCCTTGGGTGACTTGGTGTGAAAAGAACCGTACCTCAAGTCCATTTTGCGTGCATGGAAAACTGATTTCATGCATGAGATCCGGTTCAGATTCATCATCCTTGAAATATAAGGGGGTTTCTTTCTATTTATAGAAGTCTAGGGGAGCATAAAACTGCTCAGTGTGAAATCATTGTTCACTAGAGGCAGTGGTGCAAAATGTCAACCGTGTGGGGCGTGGGCTCGTAATTATTTTGCACCGGCGCCGAGTAATCTTCGCGAATTCTGAAACATTCCACGTGCCACAAATTTTTTCACGCGCTTCACCATTTTGTTTGCGCAACACCACCGGGACCCCCAGACTGAGTCTCCGAGTCCAAATATGACTTCGCTTGGTTGTTTTGAAACATTTTTCAACACTTAATCACCTTTCAGCATCTACAATTATTATATTTATTTAAATTTATTTTAAAATCAAAATAGATAAATAATAACTATATTATTCTGATGTAATTCATTGGAGTCATTTTATAATTAGATTAGATATATAAAATTTTATTGAACTTTTTAACATCTTTTTTCCACCTTCTAGGCACATTTGTAAATTTACATAAAATGTAACATTACCACTTCTGTGAATTGGATTTCAAAAATCTGAGAGACATGTTTGACTTCATTAAGTAAAATGTGGTTCAATAGGTTGAAAATAAATCTTGGCGAATAGTAACTTTTTAATTTTATTTTCCACAGTTAAAAGTAAATATGTTAGTTAAAGGTAAACATGATATTATATTTACCCCAAAACATGTCATAATTCTATTGGATAAGTTGTTTTGGACCAAAATCAACCATAAAAATAAAATATGATCCTTTTTGATCCATTTGGATTTGATTATGACATTTATTATATTTTATTTAAAGAATTGTTAAAAGTGACAAATTCAAATTTTAATAACTATACCATTTTTAATATAAGGCAATACAAAAGATAAATTCAACTATAAATATTCACTAGAAAGAAAAACATATTTCCAACATCATGGTATTTTATTTATAATTTTTATACATGAAATAAGTAAATTTATTTATGACACAATGATGATGAAATGAATAACTTATTAATAAAATATTAAAATAATTTATATTATAAATATAAAAATAAATGTAAATTGAGACTTTTGATTCCATCCACGAATTTTATATGGGAATATGACATGGTAGTGTTAATTTAAGGTATTTTTTTTAAGTAATCACGTTTTGATGACTATCACCAAAACCAAATACTAAATAGTATCAAAATTGACATAAATGAATTTTCAAAATACATAATATATTATTAAATGATATAATATTACTATAAATATAAGATTCAGAAAAAGGAATTATATAATGATATATGTATCATTAATTAACCACATGAGGTTCTATTGTATTTTATTGTATGTTTATTAACCATTTATTATAATAATACAATAAGACATGGTAAAAGTTAAACTATTTAACTAAGAGTTAAAACTAAAGGAAAAGGTTAATATGAAGACCTAAACCTATATGAAACCTATTAGTTGGTAGTTTTTAGACCCATCACCACCTTATCCTCAAAATAAATCCTTTTTGAGCTATTAGAAACCTAAAATGGCTATAATAAATTAATATTTCAATTTTTTCTTTAAGTGACCCTCACCTCTCTTATAAAAGGGTACATCCCCTTCACATAGTTTCACACCTCAAAATCAAATTATCTCAAACAAAACCTGATCAAATATCCTCCCAAATACTCTCAATTAGACATAGAGTCATTAATTGGATCATAAAGCCATCTTATGGATCCATTTTCTTTAAATTAAACGGAAACACCCAGAGAAGAGGTAATTATTTCATCACCTCTTTAAAAGTTTTTTTCTTCTTCCACTTCCTCTTTGTTTATTGTTTTGATACTAAAATAATAAATATAGTACCTTATACATATTTATATGTTATTATAAATATGGTAAAACCATATTCATTATTCTATCCATCATATTAATGACAATGTCACCTTACGTGTGTACATATGACTTACCAGCTCCACGTCGTGGTGCAGTATGTTATTCAACACATCATTATTTGGATGGGTATAATAATCGGTATAATTGATGTAAATAATAAATATATAATTTTAACGTTTTTTATATATAATATACCATCCAACTATATAATATTTCTCTATCAATAGAATGATATTGTTGCTCGTGTGTACGTACGACTTACCGTCTCCACGAAAGGATGAGATTTCAGTCCGCATCGTAACCATTACAGAATAATTTTTATTTGATGATCAAAAATAATGTTTAAGAACTTAATATAATTATGTATATTAATCAAATACACCATATCCATATCAAATTGTACTTACGTAACAAAACATATAAAGGAAAATGAAATAGTTAACATCCAAAACAATGATACTACTGAAATATTATTAATAAAGAAATATCAGAAGATCAAATATAATGTCATATTTATGTAGATGAATTCTTGTATAATTTAATAAAAATTATTTAACAATTATATAAGAGGTTAAAATACCTTCAACTAAGTAATAATACAAGGTAAGGGTTAAATTTCACAATATATTTATTATCTGAGGTTTTTTTATAACTATGTATTTACTGGGACTTCTTTTTCATCCACATCTATGTTTCTTTAAAATTTATTTCAAAACATTTTTACTATTTCCTAGAGTATGGGTTAAAGTCATTTATACCCTTGTTTTACTTTTTATAATTTTTTGGAATGGAATCTTTCCGTCATTTTCCAAACAATGTACTTTATGACCTTTTCGAAAAATTATGGAAATAATATTTTTTTAATTTATAAGGAAGGTGAAAATATTTTCCACCATTATAACACCTTATAAGCTTCCATTACGAGATTATAAGAATATTTTCAAAATTAATTTTCTGTTTTATAATTATATGACTTTTAAATGATTTCAGAATAGAAAGAGATATTTATCTCAAATAGTTTTTATTTAATCTATGTCAACATCCTATGTTGGATTTTATGCTTGTTTGAAGTTGATTTATTATGATACAATATTCCATATTGTATTTAAGGTTTTGTGATATGTTTTAATGTGGATGGTCTATTTTTATACCATTCATGGTTTAAAGTTAAATTATTGACATTTCTTATGCTAGTTTTAAAATGAATATTTATGTAATGTTTCTACCCTTTCATGTGAGGAATTCATTGGACTTAATAAGTAACGGGCGAGGCCCACTATAGCACCTCGATCCATCAGTAGGTCTCATGAGTCAAAATAGTTTCTTGGAACAAAGGATTGCATAATATTATTTGTAGTCTTCGCATGAGGCCTTGACTATGTGGTTATGATGTCCGACATTATGAATTCCATCATTATGAAATTAGCTATTGATATTACTTTCGATTATTCAACTTATAGAATATCCATGTGAATAAGTAAATGAAATTATTTGATTTATCTTTTCCATATTATTCAGAAGTTTATGTTCACAAGGCCTTTGTTTTAGTCTTATACATTTCCTTAAATCTTTACTCTTATTTATGACGGTTTCCACTATATTGTTACCTTTACTGAGCATTTGTGCTCACCCCTGTCTGTGTTTTATTTTTCCCAGGATGCGAAGAAGTATACTATGACAGACCTGCAGGGATAGTATAAGTGATATGAATGTGTTCAAAGGAGACATAATGTTTTTTTCATTTCATAATGTAATGTAAAACTTATGTAGTTATCTGGTACTTCCAATGTTACTAAACTGATCAGTCTTTCAGGAGTATTTCCCTTGTTATCATGCTAATGTAATGCAATAATTCACTGACTCTGGGTAAATAGGGTCGAGTCATTACAAAGACATTTAAATACATGATATTGTTCTAAATAAGGATATAGTTTATGATTTTCAAAATGTTTAGGAATCCTCAAATGATTAAGATTAAGAGGTTGAATGAGAGGAGAAAAATGTTTTTGAAGAAAGTAACCCTAGACCATAAAGATGAAATGGAAGGGAAAATTTTGATCCATCTAATATTATTAGTTATCATTCTACTCCTACTCAAACAATGAGTATGTATAAAATGGTTAATTATTTTATATTGTCCATTGTTGATCTATCCTTATTTAATTTAGTATCAAGAGAGGAGTCATAAATTAAATCTATGAGTGAAAAATTGGATCAGATTGATATACATCAGACATGGGATCTTATGATGAAGCCAAGGCATCAAAATGTAATAAAAAATCCCTGTATCTTTAAGAAAAAATATGATGAAAATTGAAATGCAATTCAAAATAAGGCACATCTTGTGTGTAAAGTCTATTCGAAAATCAAACGTGTAGATGTTAATGAAACATTTTCTCCAGTGGAATATCTTGAGTCTAGCCAACTCTTTTTGGTAATGTTTTTTTAGATAGGTTTAAAGATATATAAAATTGATATAAAAATGAAATTCATGAATGGTATACTTTAAGAGGATGTTTATATCGAACAACCATTGGGTTTCTAGATTAGTAACGATGAAACAAACGTTTGTAGATTGAAGAAGGCCTAATATGGTCTTAATCATACACCATGATCATGAATGATTAAAATGACTCATAATTAAGAAATATCGAATTAAAAATATATGTATTAAGAGACAATATTAATGAAAAAACCTATGAAAAATATATCATTATGATTTTCATTTAAATGATATCATATTTGTTAGAAGGGAAAAAATTTCAGTTGAAGAATTTGAAAGACTGATGAGCTCAAAATTTGATATTTCTATGACCGATGAGTTAACATATTTTATAGTAATATATGTGAGTCATAAGGAGATATATATGTTTTTATACTAGGAAAATAATTCTAGAGAGTTGCTGAAAAAGTTAAACATGTCTAATTCCAATCAAATTAGAGCTACTATTGTAGTTGGGATAAACATTGGAAATATAAGGATAATAAATCTCTAGATCTAACATTATATAGGAGGATAATTTTTATATTTATATACTTGTCTACAAAATTATTATATATTTCCTTTTCAATATGTTTAACTACTAGTTTCTAGAGTAATATGAAGGATGTGTATCTGACAGTTGTTAAATTGATCATGGTGGTTCCTCGAAGGTACCCTTAACTACAGTTTAATTTTAATATGGACAAGATCATGAATTTAGTTCTTATTAAAATGTGGATTGGTCTAGTGATCTGGAAGACCTTAAATATACAAGTGGTTGTTCTTTCACCATTGGTAAGAAATATGTGGGAAAATTGAGCAAGATGCTAGCAATCACTTCACTATGTACTCCAGAAGAAGAATATATCTCAATAACAAAGTCCGGTACTCATATTTTATTAATGAAGAAATAGTTATAAGATTTCAATTAAGTAATCAAACAACCTATGGGTATATTATATGATAACAATTGAGTTGTTGATCTCATGAAAAATCCAGTAAAAAACCCTCCCATCAAACATATTAAAGTCCAATAAAAGTTTATTAAAGTGAAGGTGGAACAAGGAAATGTCACACTAGAGAATGTTGAAACTAATGATCATGTAGATGATATCAGTAAAAACCCCTAGGCAATCCATTGTTTTAGAATTATTGGGTCATAATTTTTATTTTGCTGCCTACCCAAACTTGAATAGGATCAAAAGTTCACCTCTCCCTATTGTATATATTTATTTAAATGAGTTTTCAAGATTATAAGGTTCTATCTCATTGGACTTATTATCAAATGGAGAAAAGGTTTTTGTCAAATTAAATGATTCTCTTCCAACATGATGTTTTTGAGCTGCAATGTACTCTCTTATTAATTAAAGATTTTTTTGTTGAAATTATGAGGAGACACATTCTATGGGGAATATTATAATTGTGTGGGTGTGGTATGGAAGTTGTGTGAGCATGGTGACAAAGGTAATTTTAAAAATGTCTCGAGGCATGTAACTATCTATTGAATGATTCTTTTATACATCAATTATTAGTGACATAGTCTAAGAGTGATGGATGAGATATTCATTAGCCATCTGAATAATGTGCATAATCTAATTTAACACTGGATTGCAAACAAAACTAAATGGAGAGAATGTTGGAACCAATGTTATATTTATTTATAAGGTTTGGTGTTGATTTTGTTAACAAATTTATTCAAGTTTTTCTCATGGATATTGATATCAAATGAGGATGATGTTTATAATGAATAAGGTTATATGTTACCTTGAATAATATTCATGGGAAAATAATAGTTCTTTTCATAATTCATTCAAGATTATGTAGAGTGTGTAATTTCAAACGCATCATGTGATTGGGTTTAGGAAAACATATATTTATTAATAGACCATAAAAGATTTTCAAGTCAAATGCATAAGGGTAGTTAAAGTATTGTAGGATGATATGTATCATGATTCTCATAAATAATGTTATTATATAAACTAAAGACTCTCTGTGAGATCACTTAGTCCCGAGGAATGAGTGAGTTATGATGTATGTGCCTTTTGATAAGAGTTAAATAATTGAGGAGATTCATGATACTAACACAAGATTTTCATATTTAGAAGGTGTTTCTCAATCAATGTTCATGATACGTCAACATCGCTTGAGTTGATTCCACAAGGGAAAAGTGGGCATAATGTCAGTGGAATGAATGATTGAATGTGATTCATAGAGATATTATCGATTAGATTCTTCAATAAATACCTAATTTTTATATCACTAAGGGTTTTCAAATTTGACCTTAATTCTTTTTGGATGAATTTCTAAAAGAGGGTAGATTCTTGTGGATCTGTGATAATTTATCCATCCATTATAATCAATTTTAAGGAAGTGATCAACATAAAGAGTTATGAAGATGTTACCCATTGAAGGGGTTATATAGATGGATTCATGTGAATTGTGCATACATAATGATATATCATATAGGATTATCATGCTTGGGATCTCATGCACGAGGTCACACAATCAGGCTAATGTTATTGATATTATGTTCCTAGGGTTCCATGATAGGCATGGTAACATGATGAATAATGTTTCTAGAAAATATTTCATCAAATTATCATGTATAATTTTATGAATCTATTCAGAATAATTTAGAGTTCATCAGAGCATCATATTCTGGAATTAATAATGAAAAAACCTCAATATATTTATGATAATTAGAATGAGACCATTACATTGTTAAACTAAGAAAAACTTCATCTAGAGTAGGGAATTAGGAGGAGACGACAAATGTGATATGAAGGTAGTTAGGTTCCATTCCCTGAATTCCATTGTAAAGGTTGTGCACTTGACATAGTGTGCCTATAGCCTATACATTAGATCCACTAACACTAGTGAAGTATACTATATTTTGGTGAATGAAACATCATCGGTGTATTCTCCTTTGACATATCACTTAGTGCAGAATCAAGATTTTTTTTGTGTTATGTTTTTCATTTATGAACTTATGTGATTAGTGGATGTTTAATATAAATTTATTAGTTTAACTATTTTCATCCAATATAGAGAAAAGATCCTTTAATTTCAAATAAAAAGTAGAAACCCATATTCACCCCACCCATCTCAAGATTTACCATGTTTGAGTATGGAGGATATTTTAAAAAATCAACATTTAGTGGATATATGAATCAAAATATGGACCATATCAATATTTTAGAAACATCTATTGAACCATGGAATTCAACCGCCTACCAATTATTAAGTAGGACTTTCATATCCCCTCTAATCATAAAAATTTATTCTTTGACATTAGCACTAATTTATGATAGTACTAATAAAATTTGGGTTTTTTAAAGGTGTATAAATGATAAAAATATATTTAAACAGATTTAGAACTCAACAAGTTCAAGAAGAGATAATGCACTTGTTCGAAGGCATGGAGAATGATAAGTTTTTATTTTACCCAAAATTTAAAGACTATGTATATAGTATAAGTTGGGTTTGATCCCATAGATAACAATTACAGTGCATAGTTCCATGTATTTGGATAATTATATAGGTGACACAATTATTATTAGGAAAAAGGAAAAAAACATATCCTTATTTATTTCTATTAGAGGTAAGGGGTCTTTATTGCAATAAAGAGAATGGTTCATTAAAATATACAAGGAGTGTTTGTATCATAATCCCTAAATTAGAGTCAATTCATGAATTTTTATTCTGAGATTCAAATTTATGTGTGAACCATTTTCCAAGCACTTGAAAATAAGTCTGGTAAAATAAAATTCTTTATCATTTACTAAATTTAATCATTAATTGATGAATGAAAAAAACTAAATGCCACATAGAGCGCATATAATTGAAATGATGTCCTTCATAATTGATTTTGAACGTGTTATATCACTCTTATACCCTTGGTTTGACAACTAACAATAGGAAACATAATGAATTTCAATAACCACACAATCCTATATTTATTTTTCTTAAAATACGTCATTTTTATTAAACAAATATATTTCTAATCCATAAGATCCATTAATCATACACAATAGTTAATAATGAAAAGTTCTATAGAACTTTGATATAGGGACTTAGATAAATAAAACATAAAAAATAGTACAAAACCCCATAATTGAAGTATATTTAACAATGTTCCTTGACATGAAATTAACTTTACTTATGTAACACTATAATCCACATTAAATTTTTTACTACAAGCTTTAATAGAGTTATTGTTGAGATAGAAGCCTCCTTTTACCTTCCTTGTGTCCGTTTTTCGGACCACGTGAGTTTCATGTCAATTAACTCTTAAACTGCATCAAAACATGGGTAAAATTGTTATTAGGGGAAGTATGTGATGAACATGAAAGACACATGATTTTTAAACCATTCATAAACCACAAATTTTCCTCTTGAAGAATTATTTCATGTTTCATGTCTTCAATATAGGTTTGAATGTGATAAAACTAGTGGGAATAATTTTTTTATTCTTATTTGGGAATCCTATATGGTTTATGGGTAGTATGGTATAGTTTCAAAATCATGTATACTCAAAATATGGGTTTTCCATTTAAACACCCTTAAATCATGTATTAATCATTTATATATTTAATATTTTCCAAATAAACTAAATTAATCATTTAAACACAACAAAGAAAAATTAGAAATCAATTAAACCACTTATATAGAAAAATCACATAAAACATTTTTCTATAATATAGGGGCAACACTCCACCACAGTAGAAATTATCTTTTCATTATAAAAACTAAGAAAATCATTTAAAAGATACTATAAGAGAAAAAAGTATAAATATAAATACCATCTCCACTAAATAAAAATTATTTTGAATGAATAATGGAGGTTCATCTTCATTTTAGGTAATATTTTATATACCTTATTTTATTATTTTATGTAAGATAATAAAATTATACTTTTATACAAATTATTAAAATCAATCACCTTGATGAATTATTAAATAAAATCAAAATAACTAAAATTTAGATCATTTAATAACCACATGCGATACATAAAAAATTCAAAGAATCACTTCCACAAAATAACAATGAAATATATCTAATTTAAGTGTTTCATTAATTTATATTATATATAAAATTGAAACTATTATTGATATTTTTATTGGTGAAAATTTGAATATATTTACATCAAATTTATTAAGAGTAAATATTAATAATAGTGATTTATCAATCCAAGCATATGAAAAAAATAAAGACGATTTAACCAGGTGAATTATCAGTTAAATAATTATCAAGTTTGATATTAATAAAAGTGCCTTAAATTTTCTTTGGGGAAAAAAATTCATCATATATCATGAAGAAAGAATTATTAAAATGTATTACTCTATGAACCTCCTCCCAACTTTAAACAAAAAAATTACTTAAAATATCCAATTTCAAGGTTGGTATTCATATAAAACCAATGATATATTATGATAATCAATTCATAAATAAAAAAAATAATACAAATAATTTGGAAAATAATACTCCCATTGTGTTTTCTCATGTCACTTCCCATGTATCAGATGAAGTGTATTCCTTAACTGTCTCATGTATTCCAATGTAGGTCCAATAAGATAAAAAACCATAATAAAAACACAATACTATTCTTCCATGATACCCATATTATATTATATTTCATATGATATGTAAAAAATATGTATGTGATACCTTTTTTCAATTAAAATATATGATTCTAGGTTTGAAATGGGTTATAATGGTGTGAAAGAAATTATTTATTGGAATCAAATGAATATGAATTGAAAAAAAATATAACACCTTGTTTTTATTGATTATATTACCTACCATTAATTACCTTTGTATATATTAATTGGCTTAAACAAGTAACCTACTTCTTAACCATATTCATCTATAATATTGGTATTGATCATATGAAAACTCTATATGTAACTAGATATATTTCATATACCTAAAACATAACCTTCTTTGGGATGATAAGTAGGTAGTTTGCAACAACCTTACTCTGTGGAAAAAAAATCAGAGGTGACCCTTGTTTGTGTAATAGGATTTATGTCAACCACCTTGCCTTGGGAATATGGTGAGAAAAAACATTGATTTATGGGATTTTTTTATAATATGTATGGTTTTTCTTCATGTGTCATATTCTTCTTAATTTTATCAGAATGAAAATTTTCTATAAAAACATCCAAAGAAATTGAAATATCAAATTAGTTTTTAAAAATAAAATAATGTTTAAATTTAATTAAATCATGGAATAATGTCTATATATCTTCCATTTCAGTGCATGAAAAATTATTATCAAATGAGAATTCATAAAAAATAATGAATTTATTTATTACAAGCTCCCTTAGATAACTTTATATAAGAATATTCAATTTTAACATTAATATTAGCCATAATCACATTAAAGAAAAATGATTTTTTATGAAAAATAATTATTATGTGTAGGAAAATTATATAAAATATCATCTACTTCACATTATGTGTGTTCAAACATATGTTCCTAGATAAAATACTCATTCATTCCACCAACACCATGAAAATACTTGTTTCAATGTCAGTCAATATCTCAAGTGGTTTCCATACCAAAACACTAAATCATGATAAAAATTTGAATTTTCTAATTATAAATGAGGAAAATCTTTTATCATTGATAAAAGATTTAGAAACACAAATTCTCACTCAAATTATATTAGGGTACACAATTTTATTTCGATGGAAATGGTTTATTTTATTTTAGTTATTCTACACATATTTATTATACTGTTGTTGGGAATAAAATTATTAACCAATAAGTTTATAAAAATAATCATAGAATTTTGGGGTAAACAGAAGGGTATGGGAACATATCCTTCCATTATTTATGATTTGATGAATATGAATTTTTTTAGTTGATAAAAAATTCAAGAAGTCGCTTGAAATTAATTCTATGAATCCAAAATTTTCATTTAAAAAATGGATCATACATGGTTCTTTATGAAATTTTATATACCAATTATTTAAAAAAAAACTAAAATAGAAAAAAACCAATCAAATTCATTAATTCATTTGTTTCAAAGGGTTTGAAGTTTGTACCATTATTCCCCAATAGTGGTTCCAAAAATTGGAATTCCAATAGCTAGGCTTAAAAAGTTAGAATATAAATTCCAATCTATGATTACTAACTATGTTGATTGTGTAATTAAGTGATATGAAACAAAAAAGATTACCCAACTATCTGAAACAAAAATAGGTCCCAACATGGACTGTAAGGTGTTTACAATCTCCATAGGATGGAGACAAGAAACAAGGAATTAGAAAAAATGATTTTGAATTTTTTTCCACAATGAACCTGTAAAAGGCTGATATAAAGATAGGAAAAATATAAGTATTATAAATAAATGAAGTATTCTAAAAGATGATAATTGCATAAAAAAACACATTCCAAGAATAGATGAATAAAGAAAGTACTCATAACTTCTGAGTAAAAATTATGTGTGACAATAAATCACCCCCTGACATCCACACCCTCCCAATGAACTAACTCGTGTCTTCTCTTTAGTTCCATAACATTATATGAATTGGGTAATAGAAGATCTACACACACCAAAATGTGCATGAAGGGAGTAAACAAAATATCCCACTGGGATCCAACTAAGTATTTTATAAAAATAATTTATAAACTAAACCAATTATTCTCAAATAATCTTAAATAGGGAATGAGATATAGTTTCAAAAAATCAATTTCCCAATCCCTTCTTAACATAATTTCAATAAATATACCAATAAAAATGTTTCCAAATTATTTCTATTAAAATTCACAATAATCATTTCAAAGGTAATAACTATAGAAAAACAAGCCAATAAAACTAATAATCTCTCATTAATGAGGTTCCACATAAAAAACCATGGTTAGTATGCCACATTGGGTGAACATTTCCATTGTAGAAAATTTCTATGGCTTAAGACTTCACTCATAGGAGTTTCTCTTTTCGACATCTCAGGCAACCTAGTGCACACAGTACCCAAACAGAATAGGTATAGGGGGAAAGAGGTCTTAAGTGAGGATGGATCCCTTCCTCATCAGTGATCATATTCATTTTTACAACACTTGAGTCATACAATAGCCTTTAATCTATGAAACGACACAAAAATTATTTGAACCAATTTCTATTAATATCACAAAGGGGAGAGAAGATGTGAACTTATTGTGTCAGAATGGGGGGTCTTTGGTTTCCTAGTTTCCCCACCCCTAATATGTTCTTCAGAGAAGTGTACAGACACCATTAAATTATTCAGGCCATTCTCAATGACAATCAACATTCTTCCTTTAAAGAGACTATCCTTATCGAGGATCCTAATAGATTGATCTTCATAGGATCTTCTTTGGGTGAGTTTTCAATGAAGGATTATGCATGTGTGAGAAGGGACCCAAATATTGGAGATCAATGGGGGTGAAATGCTATGGTGTAGGGGTATTTCCCCCAAGTTCAAATTTCTAATGTGGTGGGTAAGGAATAATTCTATGCCCACTGATGACAATATCCAACACATGGGGGGTGTCCTTGTCCTCCAGATGGTGGTGATGGAAAAAATCCCAAACAAGAAACAGTGGAGCTTCTATTCATCGATAGTGAATGAGATCTCTGGTCATGTTTGGCATATGAAGCCTTCACATGGTGGCATGATCAAGGAGGGTTGCCAGAGAACATTCTCAGTAGGTGGGTTCATGGTGAACATGAGAATGGTCCTGAGTGGAAATGTTAGGCTATCATCACAGTGGCGGTCTGTTGGATCATTTGAAAAGCTAGGAAGGATCTTCACCACAAGAATATCTTTGGTACTAGATTCAGGATTAGCTTCAATATGAAGAACACTTTGATGGAATTAGTCAGTTGTATAGATTTCCAAGGAGCCCTGTCCGTAAGGCCTCTGTACCTAGGTGCTTCTAACCAGATAGAGAGGAGGGGACATGGGAATTGGGTTAGTTGGTGCCCCCATAGAACCAGGTTCATACTCAATAGAGATGGGTCCTTCCTGAGGGAGGATATGATGGAGGAGGCATGATTAGGGACCATAGGGGGTTCATCATTTCCACATTCTTAGCCATTTATGGTTGAGGTGATGCTATTCGAACTGGGGAAAGGGTGATGGTTATAAGGTTTGAGTTATGTGAACAAAGACAGATCAATCTAAATGCTGTGTAAATAGATTCCTCGATCCCCTACAATGCTCTCACAGAAAGTGGAAGTCACCCTTGGAGTATAAAATATTTTGTCCGCAAGTGCAAACATCTCATTGGAATCCATATAGAGATCAACCACACATGGAGAGAGGAGAATAAGTTTGTAGACTTCTTGACATCCAAGGCTTCCCCAAACCATAAAGTTTATCTCTTCCTTAATATATGATCTTTTCTATCAGGTTGCAGTAATTGGATTATAAATGAAGCTTTGGGGATATAATACTTTAGACCTCTGTGATGTAACTCTTTTATTCATTTTTCAGTGTGTTTCCAAAATCAATAAAAATGTTAGTGTTCAATTCCCTCATACCCTTTTGAAACCATTTCAAAACAATTTACATAAAGAAACTAATAATTCATAATTTTCGACCATTTTAGAAATCAAATTTAAAGTTTAATTAAGAAAGGGATTAATAATTAAGATGATTCATACAAACACCAAAAATTAAATACTCCCATTATCAATGGATATAGTGAAATAATAATATTATATAAGAAGTGGGCCTTAGGAATTGATAAGGGATCCTTGATCATGAATTCCCAATCATTAATATCCATTTTATCATCTTAATAACAATGAAATATAGTGAAACCACATATCATAATGACTCCCAAATAATTCAAAGTCACTAAGGAATACATAAACAACAAATAACAATTCCACAAGTGATATATAAGAAAACTAATTATAACATGAAAAAAACACTTAGATATAGAATCCACAACCTCAATCTATGGTTAAATTTATTGAATTAATAGAGGATCTAGAATATTCATGAATAACGACAGAGAATCGGTATATGAAATTTGAATATTTTCTCTAAAACCCAAAGATCTATCAAAAACCACCACCGAGTGGTATCAAATCCGCAAAATCTACTAGTAGAGTCTCCTTGGTTGAGAGACAAAAACACAAGAGGAATAACAAGATAAAATTAATGCATTTTGGGTCATAAAAAAAATTAGAATAATTATTTTACGTCCCATGGTCTATTTGTATAGTTTGTTAAACCATGCAACCATTTACAATCTATTGGAGAAGCCTCAAGGTTTTCCTACACGGTTTAAAAAACCATTCCCCAACCATATAAAATTTCTATGCCTCATCTTTCAGAGTTTTGTGGGTAGAACATATGGTTTGTACTTACCGAGAAGCTAACAATGGACCCTCAAATGGAACCCTGAAACAAGGTTCATGGTTTCCAAGAAATACGTACATGGTTTTCATTAACTATGAACCAACCATGAATAGACCCAGAAAACTATAATAACATCCAAAAGTCACTGAAAATGACTCATAAAAAACTCTAAATTAATGATGGTCAAAACATAGGAAATTAATTTCCAAAAAGAAACACTGGGATGTGAGAATTTTACATATCATATTACATTCCACCCCCATAAATCTACATTAAAAAAGGTTTTCCCCTATAGATATGAGACCACTAATCCCCCTTGAATGTTTCTTCCTCCCATGGCTCATGAAATTTAGAACAACATGACCACAGAACTCGAACTAATGGTATATAATTTCCATGTATAACCTTCATTTGAAAATTAAAAATTTAACATGATTTCTTGGTCATAGATATGTTGGGTTCTTTTTTAGTGTCTTATTAATTCAGAATATGAGAAGATTCTAGAATATTACTTTTCAGTTGAGACACAAAGAAAATCTTGGGGTTCGAATAGAAATGAGTTTGAAAAAGAAGTGATACGATACCTTACCATGTCATTCAATGATCCAAAATGGCCCCATATACCTAAGAGGGATCTTCTCCTACTTTATAAATCATCAGTGGATCTTCTAGAGAGATAATTTCAAGGAAAACTGATCAAAAATCAATAACTCAAAATAATGTTGATATTGATATTCTTAATACTTTTACTAGATTTATTCCATCAACAAAAACTGAATAATCAACTAGATCTTCACTATTGTATCTTGAAGCAAACTTGGTCCCACAAAGGAAGCTTCTTCAAATATATTCTAATAGAAAAGAGAGCTATAAGTACCCCCATTGAATGGTTCTAAAGGTTCCATTTTTTTAGAAATTTTTTTAACACATGATCTTCATGTAGCCTCTAGGTGCAACGGAAGCATGGTTAGGATGAAACCCAACCTTCATTTTTACCATGATCAATGATTATTCCAAGATCAATACAAGGACGAATTCCAGTGTACAAGGAAAAGAATCATTGATTTATATAAATAAGGAAGAGTCCTAAGACCCTTAGAGAGGATATTGCACACCATGTGTATAATTAATTTAAATAAAATCATAAAGAAAAAAAAATACTTGGATATTTGGTACTTTCTTTGTAGATGATGTTGATCATACAGAATAACCCTTCTAGATTTTCTCATCACGCTTGCGAGGATCCAAACCAGAATATCTATAGTGGAGATCCACACGTGCTTTGATGGCCTCTGATTGACACCAATTGTTCTCCCGGTTCTAGCGTGGTGAAGCGAGTGTCTTGTGTTGGTCATTATTGATTTCATGATCATCATTCTTGAATAATGTCTATCGTTCTTGAGAGGTGTGGGAAGAGGATTCAAGAGAGAAATAATTTTGATCAACAATTCTTAATTCACCGGGCATATAGTTGGGTACATGGAAAAATAGACGTATGTCTCTATTTATCGACATGGGGATTCAGTTATAATATTTAATTGCATAACAGAAACTAAATATATACATAACCTTAGAAAAAACCTATGCTTTTAATAAAAATAATACGTCATTTTTTATGGTACACAAACTTGCTGAAAAAAGAATAAATAAAAATCCATTTCTCAAAATAATTGCTGTGTTGTTATTATTTTAATTTATGCCAACTAGTCAAATAATTATTTACTAACTTTCAAATAATTATTTTAGTACCGGACCAGCCTTGGCCCACTCAAACTCCACCTCCATTTATTGAACACATGATTAAATAAATAAATAATTTATTCTATTAAGTAAATATTTTATTTATAAACTTGTAAATAAAAAATTATTAAATGTTATATAAAATATACAAATATATTTTACAAACAATCCTATGAATAAATATTTATTCAATTTTATCATTTTAACTTGAATAAAAAAATTCCACTACCTTGAGAATAATATTTAATCCATTAATAAAATTCAAATAGAATTTAAACAAGACCACCAAAAACACTTATTGTGTGACCCTCTTGGATTCTTTCTCGTTGAAATTAAGAGAGATTACCTAATATCCAAAAGTACTATCTAACAATGGGTCAAGTCACCCAAGAGAAAGAACTTAATGTCAAAAAAAAACGACATCCAAATACGAATACTCACTGTGTACTATAATCCCTTTGTCACAATTCCAAATCAAGAAGGTTTTATGATAGTTTCATCAACCTTTGTGGATGATACATCATTCATTGACTACTTGAAATAAACTCATCATTACACCATAAACATGGAATTTTTAAAGATTGTTCTATTTCAATCTAATGGACAAGATATCAACTTCCACAAATGGAAGAGAAAAATAATTCCTTGACTTATCCATTAATAACATGCCACTCGTGATGCACCCAACATAACCTACATCCCACCAATATATGGCATGACTATTTTCATCAGTAAATCAAAGTGCATGAGTCGTGACATGTATTAATGATAATAATAAAGCCTATGGACTATTACACATGCTCCCAAAACAGAATATCTGATGACACCAAAACATGTGGAATTCATAATAGCAGTGTTGTTATTATAATATCCCATCATGGAGATTACTAAGTAAAAACTTCATGAGAGGAAGTATCATCTTATTATGAGTAATCTCACTTGATGGTATGTATACTATGTGTCCTATAATACTATGTTATCCAACTTCCAAACCATATTTTAGAATATTGTCATAGAACATCAAGGTTCTCATCATAGCGGGAATATGCTATGACCTTGTCAATGTGAAAAATACTCCAGGACAATATTATACTATATTCATGCAGAACAATGAACAATATGAAATAGTATGTTTAATATTCACATATATTAAATATTAATGTAATCAAAGTACTACCAGTAGGTTCTAGGACAAAAAATCTTACAAACTCCCACTTGGACTAGATCCAGCTACCTACGACTTTCAGTCTTCTAGACCACACATGATGATAACGATTTTTTTGAGTCATGGATTTAGTCAACGTGTTTTCCACATTGTCTTCCATGGAAATTCTGTTCACTAAACTTTCACAACTCTAAGAAAAATCACTCAAGAGATGATACTTCTCAAGTATGTTCTTCATTCGCTGATATGACCTTGACTCATTTGTGATGTCCACCGTTGTAGTATTATCACAGTACAGTGTGGTGGGATCTTTACTTCTACGTATATCATCCATCTCTTGGATGAAGCTCTGCATCCAAACTACTTCTTTAGCTTCCACATAAGTTGTGATATACTCATACTCTGCTATATAATCTATGACCAAACTCTACTTTGAGCTATTCCAACTCACTGCACCTCCATTAAAAGTGAAGATGTATCCCGTTTGTGATTTCAAGTCATCTTGATCAATTTGGAACCTAGCATATGCATATCCTCTGATTACTAGATCCTCATCTCATCCCTAAACTTGGAATATATCCTTAGTACACCTTAGATACATTATTATAGTCCTGAAATCCATCAAATAGTGGTCACTTGGGTCATCTTAATAACTTCCTACCACACTCAATGTGTAGGAGACATCCATTCTAGCATACAGCATGACATACATGAGTGAGCCAATTTTCGATGTGTATGGAGTCCTTGACATTATCTTTCTTTCCTCATTTGTCCAAAGACACATTTTCTAGGAAAGATAAATGTCATTTGACACTGGAAACAATACCCTCTCAGATTCTTCCATACTGAATCTCTTCAGTGTCTTATCAATGTATGTACTTTGACTTAGGCCCAACAATATCTTGTATCTTTCAAAATAGTTCTTGATACCAAGAATATATGCTTCCATGCCCAACCCCTTCATGTAAATGAATTTATTAAACCATAACTTAACAGACTCTATGACTAGTATGTTGTTTCCAATAAGTAATATTTCATTAAATTATACTATTAGGAAATCGACTGCACTCCCACAAAACCATTTGTAGATATAAGGATCACATTAATTCTTGATAAGTTTTTTTATATTATGGCTTCATCAAAACGAATTTTCCATAACCTGGATGATTTCTTTAATCCATAAATGGATTTTTGTAAATTTCATACATTATTGGAATCATGTGGAGTCATAATCCCTTCAGGTTGTGTCATGTAGACATCTTCTTGAATGTTCCCATTCTAGAAGACTGTTTTGACATTCATTTTCCAAATCATATAGTCATGGTAAGAAACAATGGAAAATATAATTATGATGTATTTTTTCATTGGAACTGGTGAAATAGTTTCTTCATAGTCAATTCCTTGACACTGCTTGAACCCTTTTTCTACTAATCGTGCCTTTTAGGTACTTATTTTTTTCCATATACAGTTTCTTCTTGAACACCCATTTGAAACCAACAGGTGTTACATCAACTGGAGGATCTACCAAAATCAAGACTTGGTTTTGGTACATGGAATCTATTTTAGAATTCATGGATTCCTTCCACTTGGAAATGTATGTTCCGCTTACAGATTCCACGTAGGTTAGAGGATCATTATTATTAACTAAAAATGAGTCACCATCCATAGTAACTTGAAAACCGTACCATTCCGATTCTCTAAATTCTCTTGTACTTCTACATAGTTCTTGTGTCTGTGGAACAATATCACTTCCATGGGGCACTATGGAATCTATTCCTGTACCAAATTTTGTGTAACTTGATCCTTGAATTCATTGAAGTATATATTTCTCCCACTATATCTTTTGTAGATGTGATCCCTCTCATGTAATATGGAATGTCTTGCTACAATAACATTTTTTTCGGAGGGGTTGTATATGTAATATCCCCTTGTTTCCATAGGGAATTATATAAAGGTACAATTTGTGCATTGGGGTGTAAGTTTGTTACTATAAGGGGACTAAACAAAAAAATTGGTCCCCAGACATGTAAATTTGATAAGATGGATTTTTCTCTATTCTAAACCTTGAATAGAATATCATTTATCAATTTTTTTTTGTATTTGGTTTAGTACGTGAACTGCTGTTTTTAACGCATATCCCCAAAAGGATAATAGATTTCTCGCATGAATCATCATTGATCTCACAATGTCCTACAAGGTTTGGTTCCTCCTTTCTCTCACACAATTCCCCTAGGGTGTTTCAAGAAAAGTATGTTGGGACAGGATCCCAAACTCTTATATGTAATCAATGAAGTCTTGATTAAGATACTCCCCAACTCATTCTGAGTAAGGTTTCTTAATCTTCTTGCCAAGATGGTTCTTAAATTCATTATTTTATTCTTTGATCTTATCAAAAGAATTCCACATATACCTCAATAAGTAGATATATCCATATCTACTAAAATAATCAGTAAAAGTTATAAAGTATGACTACCATCCCCTTTATTCTATTGTAAATGGTCCACACACAATGGTATGAACAAATTCAAGAATATCTCTAGCCCTAACACCTTTCCCGCTAAATGGGGATTTGGTCGTTTTTCCTTGTAAACATGCATTCCATATTCCAAGTTCTTTTAGTTCGAAAGAATCTAAATATCCATCTTGATGTTACTTTTTCAAGCGTTTCTCATTTATATGACCTAGCCAATGATTCCAAAATTTCTTGTGGTATGAATCATGTGAAGTATATTTACTATAGATTTCCATTACTTTTTTTGTAATCCAACACGTAAAGATTGTTTTATTAATTTTACTTAACAAAAAATTCCATCTTTGTAAAAGAAGCAACATTCATTTCCATACATGAAACAAAACTCAGATGTATAAATTTATGTGTCCCAACAAGGGTTGGTCAAACACACCGTTTTATTGAGTTTTTCCCGTAATCAACTAACGAAAGCCTTGGTGTGAATTAATATTTTACTTGAAGGGTTTTTTATATATTATGTGTGAATTTATTATAATCAATATCACATTAATGTTAATATTATGTGGAACTTAATTAATTAGTTAACCAAGTATTGATAATATTTAAGCATAATCTTATTTTATTTTAGTTCCATCTTGCATGCTTGTTTTATTCATTAATTATTTGATTACAAAAAATCATCAACAATGGTAAAACATGAAACTGATAGAAATAAAATAAAGAATAGTTAATGATCATGAGATTTTCTAATGGTTTTTTATCTAGAGGTTGATAAACTAACCCTGACCAAGGGGAGAAACACCTTCAACCTTTTGGGTTTGTGTTTACTAGTTTCCACACATCTACCTCTATATCTCCTGGTATTGGTTTCATCTTGGCTCTATATTGAACCACCTCTACAAGAATAGGAGTAATGTCCATTACATATTCATTGTTTAAATCACATGTTGGTGATGGGTAAAAGGGGGTTTACATAAAAGAATCCATTGGAACATTGGACCTACATATTAATGAGGTGAGATGGATCACATGCCAATAGTTAATTTAATAAATAAACTATAAGGAAAATAATCACATACAAAGGTCTTGGGTCTAGCTCATGATCACCATCATACATGAAATGAGTTTGGAATTTAATTAAACTAGTAATGAATTATTTAATCATTCCTATTAAGATAAATTGTGCTTGAATCGATTAATTGTTATCTCTAATTAATAAATCCTTTGATCTTAATACTTTTCTGAATTTATTTAACATTCTCATCATTTTACATAAATGAAACTTTGATGTAAGCTGGTGAATACCTGTTCGAATCTACACAACATGTATTATATTTGTATACTGTTTTACCCCGTAAAAAATGTCATACATGATGCTTCAACGCATAGACTAACAACATGTAGTATGATTTATACAAGATAAGCGATTCTGAACATTACAAAAACATTAAAGTTGTAGCTTTGTGTAATCTGTTAAAGTACATGACATGTCATTCCAACTACACAATGTGTACTACCTTCACCATCTATCTCGAAGTACATACCCAGGGACTCAGCATGTGAAGCATACTTTTGAAATTTTGAAGTTCACAACATGTACAATGGGTTACATGTCTTGTTTTCTCCACATTACATGTTTACCGGTCAGCCAATCCATGTATGGGATACACAGTTTTCCCATCTAACTATAATGGACTACATGATGTGTGTACTGGGACACATTGTATGTAATCTATTAAGCATGTGCCTATCTATCCTGGTCAACAAGCATTGTAGAATTAACTACACCGCATGTAATAAATGCACACGACTTGAGTAATTGCTAAATTTCTACCAATGTGCTGAACATAACTACACAACATGTATTATGTTTTACACATTGTGTATAAAAGAGAACACAACATGTAAGTTCGAACACAAGACCAGAACTTTCATGTCTCCTTGGTAGAATTGTCGGCGCCTCCTGATGAGATCTCCATTTTAATTCTAATTAAAAAATCATTTTTTCGTGAAATCTGCGATAAACAGAAAGGGGGAGAACATATATCGAAATCTAGATTAGAATAACGATTAACCTTAAATTGAAAAACTAAATTATTAAATCGTAAATGATCATAAAAAATTATTTAAATAATTATAAAAAATGATGAAACCCCTTTGATACCACTTATAGGTTCCAGGCACCGCATAAGTGTTCTTGGAACACAACCCAACTTTAATTTTTTACTGTGATCAATGATTATTCAGGGATAAATACAATGATGAACTCTAGTATCTATGGAAAAGAATCATAGATTTAGATAAAGAAAGAAGAGGCCCACAACCTTTAGAGAGGATCTTTTACATAATGTTTATAATTAATTTATTTAATTTCATAAAGAAAAGAATACCTGGATCTTTGGTACTTTCTTCGTTGATGATCGCGATCATTTGGAATGAACTTTCCAGAGTGTCTCATTGTGCTTATTGGGATCCAAACTATAATCCCTCTAGCAGTGATCCACATGTGCTCTGATGGCCTCCGATCTATACCACTCATTATCCGGGTGCTAGCGTGGTGAAGCGAGTGTCTTGTGTCAGTCATTCTTGATCAATTTTTCTTTAGTCTTGAAGAATATATCTCTTTCTTGAGAGGTGGGAAAGAGGGTTCTAGAGTTAAATCTTTTAGCTCAACCATTATCAATTCACCAGCCGTGCAGTTCGGTACATGGAACAATATGCATGTCTCTATTTATCAACATGGTACTTCAACTAAAATATTTAATTGTGTAATAACAATTAAATATAATCATAACCTTATAGAAAACCAATGATTTTAATAATAATACCCCGTCATTATTTATGGTGCACCAACGTTCTTAAAATGGAATAAATAAAATTATGTGTCACAAAATAATAAAAATGTTATTTTTATTTAAACTTGTTTCAACTGGTTAAATAATTATTTTCCATCATGAAAATAACTATATTACTACAAGACCGACCTCGGTCCAGTAGAACTGCACTTACATTTATTGAACACCCAAATAAATAAATAAATAATTTATTCTCTTAAATAAATATATTATTTACAACTAGTAAATAAATATTTATTAAATGTTTAAAAAAATAAGTAAATATATTTTCCCCAGAATCTAATGAATAAATATTTATTTAATATATGTAATAATTTTAACTCAAATAAAATTATTCCACTATCTTGAGAAAAATATTTATTCCAATAATTAAATTCTAATAGAATTTAACCAAGACCACTAGAAACACATAATATGTGACCCTATAGGATTCTTTCTCATTGGCATTAGGTGGGATTGCCTAAATTCCAAGAGTACTGTATAGTAATGGGTTAAGGAACACAAGATAAAGAACTTAAAGTCTCAATAATGACATCCACATACGAACACTTACTATATAATACAATCTCTCTGTCTTAATATCTCACAATGAAGGTTTCGTGATAGTGTCATCAACCATTGTGCTTGATACATTATTCTTTTACTACCGGAAATAATCTCATCATTACACCATGTACACGGAATTTCACACAATGATTGTATTTCAATCAAATGCACGAGATATCAATTTCCCTAAATGAAAGGGAAAAAGACTTCCTCAACTTATCCATTAATAACATGCCACTCTTATTGCACCCAATGTACCCTATTTCCCACCAACATATGGTGTGACATTTTTCTTCAGAAAATAATCGTGCATGAGTCTTGACATGTATTACTAATAATATTAAAGTACAAGGACTATCACACATGCTCACAGATAGGAATATCTGATGAAACAAAAAATACATAATTTCTACTGGTGAGACTTTTCTCAAAATCTCCCGTTGTGGAGTTTACTAAGTATGGACTTCATTATAGGAAGTATCATATGATTACTATTACTAAAGCCTAGAGGTCTTTATACCATGTGTCCAATTATTTTATTTCATCCATCTGCAAAACTATATTTATGAATATTGTCATAGCACTTTATGGTTCTAATCATAGTAGGGATGTACTATGACTTTATCAATGTGACAAATATTTCAAGACATTATTACACTATTGTTATGAAGAACAATGAAAATTATGTAATAATATGATTGATATTTTATTATATTAAATATTCATGTATTCAATGTACAACCAATTGGTTCTAGGACCCCAACTATTATACTTAAATTATAGTATGTAAAAATTTTATTTAAATTCAATTTAGATATCATAAAACTAAAATAATTATTTTATTTCTATGAAGAATTTATAAGAAAACATCATTAAATATTATTTTGACCTACTAAGTTAAAATTATTTTTTGATACAATAATTTTTTATTTTTAACTTTGGAGGTCAAAATAATCCTAAATGATGTTTTCTTATAAATTCTATATAGAAATAGGATTTTATGAATAATTAAAATTGTATTATTTGACTATTACCACTATTATTTATAATAATTTGTAATATTAATAATTAATAACATATTTTTTATCAATATCATAGAAATAAATACAAGATAATTTGGTCTTAAAAAGTGATATTTTGCAGAAAATAGTTTTAGGTGCATAATGTTTTCCCATTTTAATTAACTAAAATAATCCGTAATCATGAATGATTTAATTGAAATTTATATATTATATATTTTTCTACATTAATTTAACATCATATAATTATTATTAACATTAAAAAATTATTTTAAGATTATCTTGTACTTTAAAAAAGCAATTATCAAAAAACATCTTTTCTTTTGCGTTTTGTTGGTTTTATATTAATTAATTTCCACCACTTCTAGAAATTAAAAATTGAAAAAAGAATGAAATATTTTATATCATTAGTTTCAAATATTTTAACTAATTTTCTTTGTTTTTACACATTATTAATTGTAACCATGATAAAATTAATCACCTTAATAATGTGTAAAATAGGGTAAATAAGGTTAAAAGCATGGGCTAAACCATTAAAACAACCCCAACAGTTTTTTATTTTATTTTTTTTTACAAAAATTTCTCTTTTAGGAGTTAAATATTTTATTTTATAAAAGTATGTTGATTTTGAGAAATCAATCTTGTCTTTTTTTGAAGATAAGTTACATTCTTATCAAATTAAAAATTAGTTTTGGCCTTTCCATTTAATGCAATAGTTGGAAATTTATATTTAGGTTTGGATCAATAGAAATGTATAAAATCCTTGATAATTTTAATATTTAACCCACAAAATTCATGGAAATCAATTTATTTATTTATTTCAAGGTAAAATGATATTTACTCTTAAATGATTCATTTTCCCAAAAACTATTTTCATGAATTTTCGGTTATTATTTTAAAATTAATTGCTACCACCTATATAAATTAAATATAAAAATTTATATTCCAATATAATTACATGTATTTCCAAATTTTTATTTAATTATCCATTTTTTTGTTTATATAAATATGTTATCATGGTAAAAATATAAAATATCATTGTTTAAGTTAGAATGAGTTTTGAGTGGTTTAACAAGGAGTTAAGGATTAAAGATTGACAGAAAATTGAAAAACTATGATTAATTGAGTGTATCTACACCCTATAATATCTTATATTTTAATTTAGGGTTCCTTGATTCTACTTGGCAAGATTATAATATATATATATATATATATTTTAATCCTTGAAGTAATTCCAAGTTTGTCCTTTCCCACCCTTATAGAAGGAACCCACCTCTACTCTCTTATCCACATTTTAATAGCCTTATATATTATAAAATACACACCATAATACCGTACTATTTTCATTCACCACATCCTTTATGTTTTGGTATTTTCAAAATATTAACTTTTCAAGGCTTAATGTGTAAACTGATAGAGGTTTCTCAACAAAGAGGTATAACACTTAATTGAGTACTTTCAATTTTATTTCTTAATATAAAACCTATAAATTTATGGTATCCATAATAAGATAATTAATTTTGTATTTTCAATATTATAAGTTGTTATTATGATGATGGAAGAACCATTATCTCCATTATCCTCATCCCTGGGAAAATGGTAGAGTCACTTGTTTGTACATGTGGACCACCACCTTCACCAAGCGGTGTGATTCATTTTTAATTTACTATTTACATGGATGTAAATAATGGTAGAAAATAATGAATATATATACAATAATAATAATTTTTTTAAATGTAATCTTTCATTTATCTTTCTTTGATTCCATTAACGAAAAAATGAAAACATCATTGATGTGTACGTATTACCTAACATCTCTATGAACATTGTTATTCATTTTTCTTCTTGAATATTTTATTTATAAATATAAATGTATATATGTTGAATATATATGATATATATATATCATGAATAAAATTCCATACATTAATTAACAATGGTGAAGACAGCAAGGCTGAAACTATGAAATTAAAACATGAAAAACAAAGGAGTTAACACTCGAAATAATAATAATAATAAAATATTGATAACAAATAATTTATAAAATTTTATAGATGAATCATATATGGTATAATAGATATGTATATGGTTATCTAATGTAAGTATAATAAATCTAAATTTATTATATAGAGTTTTAAAAGCACTTATGAGGCAAGTGAAATCTTAGGCAAGAGACTTGATCTCAATTTCCACAACATTGATACATATTTGGTATTATACACCTATATACCTTTATGTGGTGTATATAATAACCCTTAAATTTATTTAAAAATAATATCTATTATTCTTGATGTATAATATTTCGATTTAAGTTACTCTTTCATTGGGTTATAATTTAAATGATACTAGAGAGGTAATATTTTTTTTACAATCACATTTTTTGGGATTAACATTATTTTTATTGAAGGAATACAATTAAATTATCCCAAAAATACCAATATTTTCATACCCTATTATTATTAAATGAGTTTCAATGTTTTATTTATAATTTTACTCTCTTTTGTTTCTTAATCAATTAAATAAATGTTTAAAAGAAAATCAGATCTTATTTCTCTTTTTGAGGGGGTATATTTTTCCCCATGTCGATATTTTTCAAAATTGTTTCGAAAAAGTCCTTTTATATACTCCAATGATTTAGTAAGGTAATTTTATTTCATATCTTATTTTTTTTATTAATTGATACAAATATTTATAATGTTTCTAGAACATTCATTTTATACACTCTTTATAAAAATACACAAAAAATGTTTTCATTTTTTCGATATGGATTTAATATATCTTCTAACTACCATTACTATTTTACACTCTTTATTATCTTATACAAGTCATAAATAGTTATAAAAAATAAAATTCTAGTGTATTTATAATGGGACCATACTGTGCACTTTGTTTGACTTTCCTAAGGGATATTCTTGGGTCAATTCATATTTTCATAACAAAACATTAAAAAATAAATGAAAATATTTTAATGATTTAAGGATATTACCAAAGAAACTAAATTTATGATTCTGACATTAATATTGTTTTGAATTTATATTAAATGTTACAAATGATTTATAAATATACGTTATAATTTATAATATTTTTTTCTTATACCGTATACGTCATTGTTTAAAATTTTCACCTTATAGAAAAACTGGTATCAATACTCATAGCCATTATACATATTTTCCTACTAAGATATCCAATATTACTAGTGTTGGAGTTATGAAGACCATAGCGATGTTAAATAATATTTCCCACTTCAAGACTAGTAAAATATAACATAAGGAGAATCATGATGATTCATGGAATGATACACTTAGGACACCATCTTTCAGTGGAACTTATAATCTAGTTATTACTAAGCAATGGATTAAGTCCCTTGACAAGATATTTCCATCATTAAGATGAAATGAAAGGGAAATGTTTAAACTAGTTGTGTAATTTATCAATGTAGAGGATAATCAATGGGGGTAATTGATCTAGAATACTTGGCAGTAAGATGATATAGAACAAATGTAATGGGATGGTTTTAAAATGACATTATTAGAAAAATATATCCCTCATGAGAAAAAAACTGAAATAAAGGCAATGTTCCTCATCTTAAAGAAAAATGAATAAGAAAGTGTTTTAGAGTATGATGCATCCATTAAAAAAATATACAGTAATGTTATGGATTACATACATAATCCAAAGAGAAATATTAATCATTTTTGTAAATGTATTATGCCATGTCTATGAAGGGAAATGGTTTATAAAACTTCTCCTTCATATGATGAAATAGTAACACGTTCCATCAAAATAAAGAAGTCGTTTTTAGATTCTAAATAGTTATGGGGAATCAATAGAACATGAGGTTGGTTTATCAGTAATAAAAAAGTTAAAATATCAAATAAGAAGAATATAAAAAAGAAATTTCCATCATGTGAAAATTGTGGAAAGAAACATCCTGAAAAATTATTGAAGGGAATGAGAGATTACTACAAGTATGGAAATAAGGGTCGTTTGGATAATGAATTCAGGGGGAAGAAATAAATCACTACTATATAGTTCTTAAAATATAGATAAATGGGGTGTTATTCACACAAATGTCCTAAAAATCAAGGGAACCAACCACTGGAGATGCTATGGGGAGAAGAAAAAGCTTATACGATCACTACGACTAAAATAAATGTTTATAAAGATGTTATGGAATGTACTTTATTAATTAACCTAAAATTTTGGTAATTATTTGTTTGACTTTGTATCTTGACACTCAAATACGTGTTCTATTCTTTCTATTATAGTTATATATTTCCACTAAACTTATGAGGGTAATCAGAAATGGATCCTGCTGGAAAATCTTACCGCAAAAGAGATATGCTAGAAAATTCCCATTATGACGCCTAAAAATTCCCTATTTAAAGACTTGATTATTATACCTATGGTAAATTTTGATATAATCATTGGTATAGATTGAATTTTAATATATAATGTAAAAATTTAATTTAAATAGATTGAAATTTTTATTCATGATGATGATGTAGAATTTAATATATTTAGAGAGGTAATTTCATCCTCTGTTTCATTACAAGTTCCACCTAAAGTAGCTCTATTTAATGATATTTTTTTGTTAAAGAAGTGCATAAAAAATCAATTAACGAAAAAGGTAATATTTAAATTGATGATTTATTGATTGTTTTGGAATTCATTAATGTATTTCTAGAGGAATTACCTCGAAACTAACCAGAATGAGATGTTTAGTTTTACATTGTTTTAAAGCATGATGAAAGACCTATATAAAAAAGCCCTGTAGAATGGATTTGTGGTATTAGTGGTTTCTAAGAAATAACTATAGGAGTTTTGGGCTATGGGGTTTATATTCCCTAGTTTTTCACATTGGAAAGCCCCTGCTCTTTTCATTTAGGTGAAATATGGATCTATGAGGTTGTGAATTTTTTTTATGAAAATCAACACTATTATTATAAATAATAATTATCATTTTCCTGACATTGATAAATTTTTTACCACCTTCAAGTAGCTTAATATATTTGAATGATTGACCTTTATTTTAATTATTATAAATTATGAGTTAAGAAGGAAGATATTTAGATAAAAAATTCATATGAGGTATGGAGATTATTTGTTTATATTAATTCCATTTGGGGAAAATAATAAACCATTTTCTTTTATGAATCAAATGAATATATTATTCATGGAAAATATTTATAATTTTTTGTGGTATTTATTGTTAGAATCTTCGTGAATTCAAATATCTATGAGGACCATGTGAATCACTTGAGCATAATTATAAACACTCAATAAGGAAAGTAGTTATATGCGAAATTTATCATGTTCGAATTTTTGGTTTATAAATTTTATTTTCTTGACCCCATTTTCTCCATGTATAGATTCTCAATTGGCAATTAGAAGAAAACAGTATCTAATAAATAGCCTACACTAATGAAAATAATCAAGTCATGTGGTATCATTTTATTAGAAGGTTACTATCAGTGATTTGTTAATTTGTTTCCTTATTGGTTAATCTATTGACCTATATTACTTGTTAAGGGGTTATGTTTACTTGGAAAAAGGAATTTGATGAATAATTTTTATAATTGAGGAGGAGATTGATCAATTTTATAATTTTAACTCTACTATCATGAAATGATGGATTTGTGATATAAAATGAATCACCAAATAATTTACTTGGTTATATCCTTGAGTGAGGGAAAACATTAATAGTTTTTCATTTGATTAAAAAAAAATTTTATTAAAAAAATTTATAATTTCTTATCCCAATGATGATAATTTTCAATAAAAAATTTACACTGTGAATGATCAGAAATTATTAGAGTTTGTATATGAAGATGTAATTTTAAAATTTGGAAACAGGATATGCATTTCATCTATAATTTATCTAAAATGTGAATTTTTATTTGATTGTCATAGATCAAATTTCACTATACACCCTATTATTACTATGATGTATAAAGATTTGATGGAATATTTTTGGCCAGATAATATGAAATGGTAAATTGATGATAATATATCCAGTATTTTCTTTTTAACAAGAGAAGGATAAGAGACAACATCCTAGTGGACACATGCAACCTATACCTATCTCTATGTTTAAATAGAAAGACATTATTGTAATATTTGTTTCTGTATTACCATGTACTCCTAGAAATAAGGATGAAATATGGGTTATTGTTGATTATCTAATAAAATATGCAAATTTCCAATCCATTAATTAATTTTTACCACTTGAGAACCTTGAAAAATCATAAATTAATATTTATGACTTCATAGTGGACCTCTTTCCATTGTTTCTAATCATGATCTATGATTTACATAGAAATTCAGGAAAATTATTCAGAAGGCTCTTGATACTAAGCTGCATTTGGGAACCTCTTATCACTCTTTGACTAATGGTAAGTCCAGAAGGACTGTTAAATAATTATAAGGCGTGTTTAGGTAAGTATAAATTGACTTTGAAGGTATTTAGGATCATAATTTATATTTGTTTGAGTTTTCCTATAACAATAGCTCCCATTCAAGTATTCATATGGATCTATATAATGCAAAATATGGAAATACTTATCGTACTCTAACATGTTGTGATGAAGTTGGTTAAAGGAATCTTAAACGTATATAAATTTTTGAATATATAATAAAAAAATATAAAACAATTTACTTCCTTATTAATATAGATCAAAGTAAGAAAATGAGTTATATTGATAACTGAAGGAAATATTTGTAATTTCAAGTGGGAGATCAAATTTTCTTAAAATTATCTCTATGGAAGGGTGTTAAAAGATCCATTATGAATGAGAAACTAATCCCCATGTTCATTATACCCTTTTAAACAATTAAAATAATTAGATTTTGGCTTGAAATTCTAATATTCCATCAAGATTCTCTAAAGTACATAATTTGTTCCTTATCTCATTGTTAATGATGTATTTACAAGACCCAATAGATATGATCAGCTACAGTGAAATAGAAGTTGAACCTTATTTAACTTACTATGAAGAAACTATCCATATTATGTAAACCGAAAAATAAATGTTAATAAATATTAATAAATATAATGACTTAACCGGTAAAGGTGTGTTGGAGAAATCAGAAAACCGTGTATGCAAAGTGGGAATATGAAGATGTTATAAAGAATAAGCACCCTCATTTGTTTGGAAAGTGTTATCCTAAAAAACTTTGATGTAGAAATTTTTGGGGGGAAGAATGTAAAACATGATATTTACTTATAGCATATAAAAATTATATATTAATAAAATAAACATGTCAAAAATGTACAATTTTCTATTATTAATGTCAATTTTGAAATTACTAGTTCAAAAATATGTTTGGAACAGATTTGAAAAATTTTCTATTTGAAATAAGAATTTATGAATAACTGAAAATGCTTAATTTTAATATTCCCCATTTTATTTAAAAATTTTTTTCATAATATATGTAATTAATTAATTATTAATTTATAAATTTATGGAAATAAATTCAAGATAATATAATGGTAAAACATATTTTTTTTATTTAAAAAATGTCATTATGTGCTTAATGTTTTTCTATTCTAATTAATTAAAATAATCTATACTGATGGATGATTTAATTATAATTTATTTATTATATATCAATATATTTTAATTTAAATTCATATAATGATGAATAATAGTCATAAAGTTAATGTAAGTTTATTTTACACTTGAAAAATAAATTCTTCTAAAAACTGCTATTCTTCATATTTTGAAAGTTTGATTTTAATTTAAATTCCTCTGCTTTAAGAAATTGAATATTAACAAATGGGTTAAATAATTTGAATAATGATATTTAAATTTGGTAAGTAATTGCCTTTCATTTATTAGTAGTATGAAGTTTAACCTTGGTAAAATTTGTCACCTTGGTAAAGGGAAAATGGGGTAATGATGGTTAAAACCATGGGGGAAAACATTAAAAAAACCACTATACTTACATATCACCTATTTTATGAGTGTGTTTTTTCCAAATGTATCATAAAATAGTTAAATAATTCATTTTAAATAAATATTTTGACTTTGGGAAACCAAGATTGGATTTTATGAAGAAATGTTATATTTTAGACAAATTAAAAACTAATTTTGGGTATTTTTATCTAAGGTCCTAGTGGGAAGATTACATTAGATTTGGATGGATAGAATATTCAAAAATACCTAATTTATTTTATTATTTGACCAAAAAATCCTAGAAATAAATTTACTACTTTATTTTAGGGTAAATTTGTCTTTAATCATAAATCTGATATTTTGGAAAATAGATTTTTCCAGGAATTCATTGTTCATAAATTAAAGGTAATTTACATATACTATATAAATTAAATATTATAAGAGAGATTACAAATTTATAATAATTATTTATAATTTTTTTATAATCCCCCTCTTATTTTTTTCATATAATTATGTTATCATGGTAAAAATATAAATTATTATGGTTGATGTTAAAATTGTTTTAAAGTAATTTCACTTAGAGACAAGGCTTAAGAAGTAACCAAAACTAGACCAAATTTTATGGGTTGAGTTTATTTAAACCCTATCAGATTTATATTTTAATTATGGGTTCCTTTATTCAACATGATATGGTTATGTTATATATTTTACTTAATCTTTTTTGTAATTGCATGTGTGACATTTCCCTCCCCAATACAGGAATACCACCGATCCTCTCCTAAATACACTACATAAACCATATATCATGGAATATACATATCATAATACAATAATAGATTATATTACCATGTCCTAGGGATTTTGGTATTTATATTATACCATCAGTTAAAGGATATATATGTATACTAAAAGAGGTTTCTCAATAAGGAGGTAAATCGCTTAAATTAGAACTTTCAATTTTATTTCTTATTATACCACATATATATTTATGGTATCCATTATTAAATAATTATTTCAGTATAAAAAATTAATTAATTTTTATTATTATTCTATAACAACAATTATAGACCATCATCCCCTCCAAGGGAAAAGGATAAAGAAACTTTTGCGTACGTGTAGACTGACACCTCCACGAAGAGATGTGAATCATTTTTATTTTATACATTAAATAGATGTAAATAGGGGTAAAATATAATTAATATATATAATATATATGATATATATGAAATATTATTGATTTTATACAGTCTAATTTTCATTTACCTTTCTTTCATTAGATCCGTTCAAAGGTGAAAATATCATTTATGTGTTAGTACGACCTACCATCTCCCTGAATGATGCAATTCTATTCTATATGTATATATTTTATAAGAGAATATAAATAAATATATATGAAATATAAATTATATTTACATCATCAATAACATTCTGTAAGTGATGAAACCATGAACAAGATGTAAGGACCAAAACTACGGAATCAAAACAACAAAAACTTAGCAGTTATCATACAAAATAATGACTGTAACAAAAGATTATTAACGAAGTAGTGATAAAATTTTATACTTGGATCATATATAGTATTTTATATATGTATTTAGTTTTTTATGTAATTATAATATATATAATTTGATTACAAAATAGGTTAAAATCACTTAAGACTTATGTCGGGCATGATGTAAGATATTTTGTCTCCATTTCCACCCCATTGAGACATATATTTTATGATAAACATCTTTGGTTTTATGAGGTGTATATACCAACCATTTTATTTATTTGAAATGAATATATATTTATTCATTATTATAGATTTTTTAACTCCAGATCTATTTTTCACAAGGTTACAATTTAAATGTTAACAAGGAGAAAATGATTTATTTTATAATATCATTTTTTGGATTTCCTCTGCTTTTATTGAATGAATATTATATTCTATACTTCATAAAATTTTTCTATTTTATTATCCAATGCATATATAAAGTGATTCATTTTTTTTATAAATTTCCAACTCTTTGGTATTTGAATCCACCAATGAATTTTTTAAATGAAATTTTGATATTATGTCTCTTTTTGATCATGTGTATTTTTTTCCATGTCAATATTTTTCAATTTCGGTTTAAAAATCAATTTTTCACTAAAATGATATATTATGGATAATTTAATTTATTGTTTACTTTTTAAATGTTTTTAATCGAATATTTCAAATTTTTTCCGAAAGGGTCATTTTTTACGTTCTATATAAAAAATCAAAAGGAATGTTATCTTTTTAACATATACATAGTTAATATAAATTATCATTTCCATAAATATTTTACTATATTTTTCTTATTCTACAAGTATTCAATAGTATAAAAAGTAAAAATATTTAATTAAAACTTATTTTAAAATTTCTATTTGATTTTTTTATTTCTCAAAAGGACATAATCCTAGACTAAGTAGATGACATCTTTCTAATATCATCGACAACTATATTACCCTTAATTTGAATGTAGGTAATGGAAATGTTGAATGAAAATTGGTATTCAAAATAAAATATATGAAAAATATCCAATTGATTTTGAAAAAATATATACTCAAAACTTGTATTGGTTGGATAAAATGGTAAGTGTTTCCTCAAAAATTTAGTGATTCCAATTTTTAGGGCAAACCCAAACCCTAATATTTCTAAATCAGGATTAGGATAATTCTTATTGTGAGGTAGAACCTAGCATAATCCATATGCCTCTTAATGTTATCCTGATGTAAGGATGAAACCCAAACCTAAACACGAAGTATCACAGTAAACCACATATACCTATAAAGAATCTATAAACATTATAATCAACTCTAAGATCAAATGATATTTATTTCAACCACGGTTTCCTGGATCATTGAATTACACAATAATATCACCCATTTCAGGTGATAGTGTTCAAATGGGATGTAAGTTTCAAGAAATATTTTACAAACCTCTGATAATAACCTCCCAAACCCACGGAACTTTATATCTTAAAAACATTTCATGGTTCATACTATGACATGAAAATTTTCAAATTTTCAATATTAACTGAGATACCATGTTCTGAGATCAATTTCCCATAGAATTTAACTTCTCCGATCTAGAATTGGAACTTTGAGGATTTATCATAAAGACATTGATCTCTCAGAATTACTAAATAACTCTTTAAGTGGCACACATGATATTATTTAGTCTTAAATTACACCTAGAATTCATCCATGAATACTATGAAAAGATTTTCAAATAATAATTTTACATCCATTTTATCAATTCCTTAATGATAGTTGGATCATTAGTTATTATAAATGGAATCCAAGGTAATAGAAATAGACATACCTACTTTTAAATGTATTTTATATAATATAAATCTCCTTGATTCTGAGTGGATGAAATTTAGAGTTAATATCAATTTTAGAAATCCACGTTTCCCCATTTAATTGGTTGACCAAATCATCATTGTGATGAAAGAAGCATGAAGAATTCATAAGGTTAAAACCCTTGGGAGTACAAATAAATTGTGACCTAAGTTATCTAACTAAATTTTCATAACATTAAATTCATTTAGAAAAATTCTGTATGACTACATTCATATCAACTGAGTTTTGGGGACTAATTCTATTGAGAACTTTGCCTCCCTCTCTGAAGGTAAACCTGAGTAGTCATCTAGAAAAAATTCGGGAAATCCACTGATAATTAAAAGAAAAAAACCAATAACAGAATAATATTTCAAATTGAATTTATAAGAAAATAATTTTTTAATATCTAGAAAGTATAACCACACTCGACTAGAACTTTTAAAAGCACAACTGATTTTCACTTGTAGTCCATTAATGGTTCTGGTGCTCTTCTAATGTGTATAACAGCACTCTGGTCGAATGGTCAGTGATGATTCATTTTAATAGTTGATTTTTTAGTTGATTGTATTTTGATTTGGGTTTTTTTTGTTAAGATTATGAAATAATTTATGGATGGTGTTTGATTTAACAAATTGATAACTATTGGGTTGAGTTAATTATTGGGGATTTAAGCTTATGTTATCGATGAACTTTGATTTATAATTCATTAAATTTATACCCCCTTCACAAGATGAATTTGATCATAATTACCAATTGTTAATGATTTAATTGAATCCGTAGCTTAACTTAGGGTTATAATAATTACCATTACTTATTTATGGTAGTGTATTTTTGGTTCCAATATTCCATGGAATCCACATGCCAAACCAAACATTTCATTAATCCATGACTTATTAAGTTCAATATACACAATTTTAATTTGAAGAATATCCATTTAGTGAAGGCCCCCAATCATTTAATATCCCCATATTATGAATCTACCGATGATATATTTACTCATACATTTGTGTGGTTAATAATATGGTTATAATTTTATGATGATGAAATAATAATTGAATGAAATAAAAGGGATAAGAATAGAGATGTGCGTTGAACACACACACTCACGAACATAGATGAGAATTAAAAACAGACTTTTGACTGAATGAGAATGAAAAATAAGTTAAGGGGATTCAACTGTATTTAAAGTATTTTAATACCATTAATATTATTTAACATAATGTGGATTAGATTAATAGATGATTATGAAGAAAATTTCATTAAAACTGAATTACAAAAAAATACTTACAAGATTACAACAATGAAGAACGCAAATGTAAAAGAAAGAAAGAGAAGAGGAATGGTATCTCAAGTGAAAAAATAAGTTTTAAAGGTCCTCCAAAGAATTTTTAAAGGCTTTGTTCTTGCTAATATATGCTCATCTCTTCTGAAATTCCAACCTCTTTCAAGTAGAGGAGGGCGATGAATTTATAGCCCAATGTTGTGGACTGTTTGCATTCCAAAACTACCCCTCCACTTGCATCACCAATTTGATAAATTAGACATCATAATATCGACATATGATCTCTTTAAAAGTTGTTTTTATTTATCTCCTATTTTATATCTGAGATTTGGGTGGCCATTGGACTTAAGTATCCAAAGATAAGGCAGTTTTATTAAATAATTTGAATTTCAGAATTTCAATCAAAAAATTTTAAAGGCCAAAATCTGAATGGGTTTTTGAATAAGAAGATATCATAAAATCAAAAAACTTTATCCAAAAAAGTCATCCAACTATATATCTTCTTTTAAAATAAAAAATATCAGCTCTAATGGATGTGTCTATCAGTAGAAAAATAAAAAATGGTGAGTTAATTTTATTTCCCAGACAGAATGGTGGATTGGGGTTAAAATCATCACCTGGCCCCCTTTTCCTTAGAGTTGGGCCTTGAAGTTTTTGTCAAAGATGAATTGAATTGTCCACAGACCTTTGGTGGAGAATTATAGGATTTTTTCTTATACATTGATACCAGTAATTCTATCTTTAGGGATGGTCCATTTTCTTCACAGATTCTTTGGGCCTTCTTGTTAGGACCATATGACCCTTCAAATGAAATAATTTTCCATTGATTCCTTCTAATAAATTGTTGTAATTTGATTAAGGAACGTTACAAAACAATAATCATGAAATTTAGATAATTAGGGTGAGAGGTATTATTAAAACATAAAATAGACATTAATCTGGATGAATTCAAATAGTGCTCTAATATTATATAAAATAATTTAACATTAATATTTCACAAAAATTATGCACATTTCATTTAAAATAAGTAAAGGGAGTATATAATAAGTATATAATAAGTGAATAAAATCACATTTGTTCCCATTATCCTTGAAATACATGAGAGTTTCCATCAAAAAAGGTTAAGAACACCAATAGATGATAACAGTAAATACGTGACTTGTGAGAGATCAAATAACCCGTCATGATGATCACATCAAAGAGGTTAATGTTGAGAACCAATAAATCCAAAACCATATTTATGTTTAAAAAATCTAAAGAGCATGATGGATAATGAAAACATTAATCCTTATTTCTTAGAGGTATAACCAATTCCATGATCAATGGAATGAGATTTCTGGGAGGTTTTAGAATGTACATGACACAAGATGATGCAATGGGGTTATAGTAACTTGTATCAAATTAAACAATCACCAATGTATAAGTAATAGAAATGGTATCTATCACATTCAGAAGACCTACACTAACTGACCTAGGTAACTCATCAACTGGATGTAACTAACTTTTTAAAGGACTATGGATTAAACCCTATAGTCTATGAAGAATTTCGAGGAACCAAAAATCCTTTTGGTTTTAATGATCCTGTTCAAGAGAGTGAAATATAAGAAGAATTACAAAACATCTAAATGAGACCACAGTTCCCACATGAGTTTCTAACTGTTAAAGGTATGGGGGAAATTCATTTCACATGACCTGTATATCCACACTAGTTATATGTCAAGACACTAGGTATTTCTGATGGTGGGAGAAGATAAATTTGAGAAGAACCACTATTATTTCCACCATGAAGCTCAGTCCAATTCCTCCATCACCTATGAGAATCCATAGAGCCACACCAATGGAAAAATGGACTCCGACCAAACATGACATACTTTCCAAAGTTATTCCATCAACACCCTATTCACAACGTCAACATTGGTGGTCAAAATTAAAAAGAAATCTATATATAAGATATAATATCAAATAACCATATAGAACATCCAATCCTTCATATTCTCATTAAATACCACGTAAGATGAAAACACAGATAGAATTATGAAGTAATTAATATAATTCATCACGGAAAGATTCCCATTATCATGTTTTAGAAACGTTATTGGCTATTTAATAGTCTGGATTCCAAGAATAATTTATCAATTAAAATGGCCTTTAAGTCCTTCCAGACCAAGATATCATGTTTCTTAGCCAAGACTACTAAGTACCACCACCTTCTACTCCGAAAATAAATCTTGAGAATGAAACACTTCACATTGAATATTTTAGGAGTCTCTTGGAAGTTTAAAATCTTTTTGATATTTTTCTTCCAACCTTTATCCTTTAAAGGGTCATTCATCCATTTGAAGGATGGCAGTATTAGCGTAGAGATTTTTTTTGGATCGATTCATATCCTCATCCCTTCGAGGGTCCACCTTTTAATCCATATTAAGGGTAGGTTCCCCAAATTAGTACATAGATCATACTATCAACACCATTAGTTCAATCAGATTCTAATAAAATAGAGGGTTTCCATACAATGGAATGTTTGAAACACCCTCTTTAAAAACCACTAGATGTCTTATGGGGCGTTTGAAACACACATCAAGAAATAAAGAGACACAAAAAAAGAGTTCTAAAAATCATTTCTCTAATGATATAAAAAGAATCAATAATTATTTTAAGGAGACTAGAGAAAATAAATACTAGGATTTCAACACTCTAAATCCCAAAAGACATATTTCTTAACAACGTTTGGTAAGTTAAGATGCATCGTGGTGAATGGTGGCTAGACACTCACTCAAAACCTACACATTATGTCTCTACTTTCATCTCTCATATATATCAAGACAATCTTGGATTCATACTAAAATTTGAAATAAATGAAATGACCTATGATAACAATTTTTCCTGAACCGACCAAGATTACGTAATTTTCTATAACTTGAACCAGTCCTGACATTTCCCAAAATGAATTGCTAACCCCCACGGTCTGGTGACATGATCTTTATCATACAAAACCATTTTGAACTATTTTTTGATAAATTAAATGTAATAGGATGATATAAGAACACATAAAATTCCAGTATTACAATAAAACAATAATATAAAGACATATAAAAAATAGATAGAAATAATGCCAATATATAAAAAATAACCCATGTAATAAAAACTGTAAAGACACAACATTGTGTTACATGATGGTACCTATAGACACACACACATTACTAATGAAAAAAATCCACCGCCACTCTATGTTTCCTTTCCCTTCCATGTATCTAATATAACAAGATAAAAATATTTCCAAAGGTGTATGCAGGGTGTAACCAAAAGACCCCTGTAGGATCCCAAAAAGTATATCAGTATAAAAATTCATAATTTAAACCAATTATGATCAAATAATTTAAAATAAGGCATGATATATAGTTTAATATAAAGAATAAGTAAATCATCTCTTTTTATAATTTCAATAAATAGAATAGTAAACATGTTTCCAAAATATTTTCTTAAACATTCAAAATAAACATTTCAAAGGTATGAACTAGAGAAAAATAATACCATGGTACCAACCGTTCTAGGTCAGTGAGGATCCTTGTAAAAAAATCATGATCAGTAGGACACTTGGTGTTCACATTACCCTTAAAGAACTAGTACGGGGGTAATAGTTCACTGATGAGTGTGGCTATTTTTGATAATTTAGTATACCTAGTGTACACATTGTTGTATAATGATATGGGTAGGGTGAAAGAGTTCATCCATGGGGATGGGTACCTACCACATAGTTGATCACATTTAGTTTAACCACATTATTGTCAGATAATGAAATATCATCATTCAAACCACAAAAAAATATTTGACACCATTTTAATTAATGACAGAAATGGGTAAATCCATTTTGAAAACCACAAAAAACCACCAATTTTTATTAAATCATTACTTATTTTGTTTTCAAACCATTGAAACACCATTTACAATATAAATCCTTAATGTTTTATTTCAAAAAATTTTAGAAACCAAATTCAAAGAACAAGAAAAAAGTATTGAAGAATAAAGACATATGATAAAACCACCTACCAATAAACACTTGGAATATCAACAACCACATGAAAAGAACACGATAAGAAAATACAAGGGTATTATGAACTCAAATGCTATCGTAGATCAAGAATTCATAATTAAAAAAAATCTCAATTTCATAATTTCTCTAAAAATTGGAGAGGAAAACCCCTAACCACAATGATTTCCAAAGAACACAAAAATAACAAATGTCGACCCAAGAATAAATACTAATTCCACGATGGGCCAATAATAATACCAATGAGATCATGATATAAAAATTAGATATATAATCAACAACCCTAATCTAAGGTTTAATTTTATTAAAGAAGAGAAGAACAATAAAATCAATGAATAAAGATAAATAACATGAACATTACATTGAATGAAAAGATCAAACACCAAAATACCCATAAAAACCCACCAATAAGAGGTATGTAATATCCAAAATATCCAATTTTATTCTCTTATGTCAATATCCCAAATCATTAGAGGATAAAAAAGTAAAAATTTACAAGTTTTAGTTCATAAAATAAAAATTGAAAATAATTAATTCATGCAGTATGGTTCAATAAATTATTTGATAGTCACACACCCCTTTTGGGATATTAAAGAAGCAACATGGTTTGGTTTCATGGTTTGAAAAACTATTCCCCACTATGTGAAATTCCTCTGTTTTATGTTGTACAATTTAAGGGGAATGTCATAAGTTTTTTAAAAACCATGTTCCACAACATATGATATCCACTATAACCCCTAATAAAGGTTCACAACTTTGTCATTCTATCCACATGGTTTTATCGAACTGTTAACAAGAAAAAAGAATTTAAAAATTCCCAATGTTTACCAAAACAACCCACAAAAACCATAATTGATAATTTTCAAAACAAAGGAATGTAAGTACTTGAAAGTAACAATATAATGCAACATTAGGTGTTAACTCCATAGATAATAGGGATAGACAATCGGTCTATGGATTTTCCAATTATCATGGAGACATAAATTTGACTGGAAAATATTAAATACTAAAACTAATCATATATTAGTTTTATGGTAGGTATTATTTTTTATTCAAATAAAAATTTAAGGTGTATTGCAACATAAATTGTCAATTCAGATCCCAATAGCTCAAATTTTTTCTATTTATGAATATTTATTACATGATTAAAGTATAAGAGTGATGCATCTATTTATTACACAAAAATAAAAATATTTTAATAAAATCCTTGGCTACTTTCTAATTTAACTAGTGTTTTTGGAATGAAAAACCGCAATCTAAAAGGGAAATAAACAGATGGCCGAGATATATTTTCATCTGAATGTTTTAAATATTATATCACCCTCCACCCCTTGTTGTATTAATTCAACGTAAGAAATATTGATAATTTCAGTCATAACAAAATTTAAACACATGTCATAAAAATTAATTAATCTAAATAATAAAAAACATGCCTGCATCACATAGTCCAACAAACATAGAGGATAATACAAACATGAAAATTTCCATTTTACTTAGATCTAGGGATTTAGAAAAATAAAACACCAAAATAGATATCAAAACCCTATAATAATTTATATTTAACAATATTACTTTGGTTGGTATGATAATTCATTAAATAGACCACTTTTCTACATTAGAAAATCTTTAAAGAAGAATTTATAGCATTATAGTTAAGTCAAAAACTTCATTTGACCTTTACTAAGCCCCCTTTTAGCCCCATGAGTTTTAAGTCAATTCCACCCACAAAATGTGTGAAAAATTAAGTGAAATTTTTATAGGGGTTAATTAAATTATGAATAGGTAATAGTTATGGTTTCAAATCGTGCATGCCCCTTGAATTTACCATCAGAATAATTTTCTCTTATTTCAAGTCCTCTATATTGTTTTAAATATAAAATAAATATAGCATTATTCTCTCCCTCACTCTATAATTTTAAATGTTTTTTTTTGAATTTTATCTTCACCAGTAAAACATAAACCTCTATTAGTGATGTATATTGATGCTAATACCACTTCTTTGAAAGACATATCAAGTAGGTGTTCCTAAACTTGAATTATTATTATAAAAAAAATTATTTAGAGTCTTATCTTCCATAGGAAAGAACAAATATCTATAGGTTATATAAACCATTTCAATGAAAAATTCTATCTTGAAAATCTGCAGGTGGGTTTTCACAATGAGTATCCTTCAATACTTATTTTTTCCTATTTTTACTCCTCTAAACTACAATATTTCATTATTAAGTAGAAATATCTCTTAATTTTTTTATCATATTTTTCATGAAATATTTTTCACTTGGATGTTGGTAAACTATTGGCCATTATTGGTCCAGAAATTTAAAATTTTCAACCTAACCATGTTTTACACCAATATCCATCAACTTATAATGTATATAAAAACATTAGATTAATGAGGGAAAATTATCAAAAAAGTTATCCTAATGAAATAATAATTGAATATAAAAATTCACATTATTCCATCAATGATTTTTTGTTGTATTAGCTGACATACATCAACATTTAATAAATCAAACAACCATATTGACTTATAATTTTTTTACTATATGTATTCTAAATGATATTTATTTTTTGATTAATATTAGGAATGATAGTATATTCACATAAAAATATAGGGATCTCATAGTCTCCTATATTATTCCGAATATCAGAAAAGTTTTTTAAATTGTGATGACAAGGTATTTATCCTATATCTTATTGTCATCTTACTTAGGTAGAAATAACAGGTCTTATTTTACAATAATTTTTTTAGATATTTTTTATTTTTATGACTTTAAATATAATTTCACAATATATAAATTTAACTATGATTATTTTCTTAATGAATTTATTTTCATGATCTGATTCACAAAAATATCTAATAACTTTTAATGTTATGTTATGGCATTCAACTACTAAGAAATCTATGATGATCATGTATTTTCATTTAATTTTTTTTCTCACTTCTAATGGTTTATAATCCATAATCATTTATAAATATTTAGATATAGTACTTGTTATAAATGTTTCATATGATAGGATTTTTGTTTTCTATTTTGTAGGAAGTACATCTACTATCATCAATCCACAATATGGTTTAATCAATTTATTTTCATGAATGATAAGAAATTATTATCATCTAAACTATTTTCATTTTGATTTTTTTGTCTTGTTTTAAATCCTTTTAGGGTGAGAGTTATTTTTACTCATCTAGAATCAATGTATAAACATCAAAATGAATGGATAAAAATTGATTTTTTATTTTCTACCTACATGATGAATCTTTCTATTGTTGATAATTTCATTTTAAAGTCCATATTTCCACATTCCATTGTGTTCTTGATAGGAAATTCATATATTTGTGTATATATCTTTCACACAAAAATAAGTAGTTGAAAAAATTCATATTATGTGATTTTTTATTATCTATCTCTCTAAATATTATACTTACAATTTCATCTTTAATTTGGATCATACATATTTTACATACCGCATATTTACATAATAATTACAGAAAAATTATTTTTTATTATTTTCCAACATTGAAACCCATATAATCTTTTTGACCTTTTAAGTTTTACCCCAATGTTATTCCTTAGAGTGTATAATTATGGATTTTCATTTATCAATAATACCTTTTATTTTTTATTATTCCTCGCATTGGATCTCATTTATATTTGGAATATTGACTTTTTAGGAATTTTTCCATCTTCTTCATTAGATTTAATTTTTATTATTCAAAATTTGTGTATCCCACACAATACTTCTTCCATATATCTCATCAAGAGTAAATTCTCTCTCAAGATATTTAGAATTTGTCCATATGTTGATGGATTTTACTTCTATCCCCTCAATAATTTTTATCATTTATTTTATCGTGTGGCCAATCATTCAATGATATGGGAAATTTATTCAATTTATAGATTAATCTCAACCACATTATCCAAATTGATTGATTTTAATAATTATGATTTTCAATTTCATACAAAAACTAAATTTTAATCCCTTATTATTATTGTATATACATTTTGAAATCATAAACCACCACCTTATATTTCTTTGTTTTGGCTCCCGAAATATAAATTTCTACAATAATAGGCACTAACTACACTTAGCGGTTCACTACAACCTTAACTTATAAATAATTTCTTTAACATTTTATCTCTCTTTATTATTTTTCAATAACAACAACTCAGAAAGTTATTAATAGTTCTTAAGGAATTCAAAATATGTTTATTCTAAATAATATATAATTGTTAATTTGTACTTTTGTTTTTAAAGAATTTATTCAATGAAATCCTCCATCCTTTGACATTATTTTCAGATATATTCAGTGCAACTTCATCTTATTTTTTATTAGATAATTTATTTAGAAACATTATATTGGGGTTCCAAACCATTCCACAAAAAAATCATGAAATTTAATTTTTCCATTTAAAATTTATATTTCCCTATTACATATCTGAGGAATGGAATAACATAAAATAACTATGTTCATTTCGTTTAGGATCACCACCCATTGAAATCTTATTTATTACGTTTATCATCACATCATGAGAATTATATTTTTCCAATATTTCATTTTCATTATTCATTATATCATATGAAATGAGATTCAGATGAATACTATAAAATGAATCCTCATTTAGATCCTTTTACTCAAGCACTAAAATCTTAGGGTTGAATTAGGGTGGAAATACTGTAAAAATTATCATGATATTGATATCATCAAGGGTTTATCCAAGTCTATTATTGAAAAAATGACTCAAGATTCCAATTTTAATATTCCTTAAATAAATATTGTATTAATATATTATTATAAATTCAATACTAAAATAAAATGAAATCATGATATGGTGATTTATTTTCATTTATATTATAACTATTAAATTAAAAGGTATAAAAGAAATAATTAAATTATGAAATTTATAAAGGGAATAAATAACATCGAGTAGTTGAAGTCATACATATAAAGCTCATTTTTACATGCTCAAAAAATAAATGCCTATATTTGTGTTTTATCTAGACATTTTAAAAGATAAATATGAAAAATTAACATTTGTGTTAGATCCTATGTTAGAGAAAATGAAGATCATGTGAATTTCAATAAAATCTATGATAGTTGAGTCATTACCCTCGGATCTCACCAATACATTCCTTATAGTTAGATCATACATGGAAATATTGAGGGTCTATGTAATTAAAAATTAGATGATAGAAAAAAGTAATTATTAATTTAATAATTTATTTATCCAATACATTTTTTATAATCTGCATTTTTTACTTTTAATGAAAAGTAAATCTATTTTTCTTTAAAAGTATTTTTATTTATATTTTATAATTTTAAAATAAATTTATAAATTTTAGAATCTGAATTAGATAAATAAAATTTCTATTTTTCTATTTATAATTTCACCATTAGCATAATATTATTTTTTTTGGGAATTTTTTGAAAGTAATGATTTTTAGGTGAATAGTAAAAAAATATAAATATTGCTGAAACCATCACTTTTAGGAAATTTTCATTATAAAAGAATGAATTTATTGTTTTTAAATTTCTTTATATATAATATATATAAATATATAAATATATATATTTAATATAAATTATTTAACTATATTAAATTTTTTTAATAAAACCAATATATTCTGTTTCACAAATACAACTAATATTTTCCACTAAAAACTATATGTATTTTTTTATGTTAGAAAACCAGTTTTCATAAATTATAGAAATTAAATAAAAAGTGGATTTATTATTATAGATCCATATGATCATATTATATAATAAATTTAAATTAATTTATTTTCCAAAATTTATGATTACTAAGATTATACTTAGTAACCTTGATACATGTTAAACTATGATTTTTGATGGATTTCTTATAAATATTGTATAATTTTTTTCTAATTAAATAAATTAGTATATTATAAAAGGTAAATTTAATGTAATTTAGAATCTCATATATAAATAAATTAGGAATCATTAAATTGGAAATCAATAATAAAAAATATGAATACCTCTTAAGGGTGAAAATATCATTTTTCTATAATTGTTTTTCTGTATAACAAACGATTTAATTTGAAATTTAATTTTCTTTTAATTATAAATTTAATTATATTAAATTGGGATTAAATTTCTGTTCATCACACACATTTTTGGTAAGAGGGGTTATTTTTTATGCTTTTTTAAACATAAGATACTTTGTTAAAAACTAATTACCATTATAGAAAATGGTAAGAGAAAAAATAGTAGAAAAAATGAGTTAATGTGTTTTGAAACATGGGTGGGAATGTTGTTTTGAGGATTTATTGACCCAATATCCTTGAAAATCCATTAATTCAATTTTTTTTCTATTAACCTTTAATAGTGTAATGATATTATAGAAAATTAAAGGTTTATTTGAATTTTTTTGATTTTCTTCACATAAAACTGGACACTTGCATCCCTTTATACCTCCAATATTCCTTTTAATTCCATTTTTAACAATTCCTTTTTTCCTCCTATAATATAGATCTATCGTAAAAATATTCAAAAGGTCTAAATTATTTAGAATAATCATTTCATTTCTATGAATACATTAAAGAGGATTTCCAATGTACAAATAAGTTAGGAGCATGCATAGAACAAATCTGAAATAAGGTAAGAGTTTGTGGTAACTTCATTTTCATCCATTGAGTTACAATGATTTTTATTGAAAATATATTTTTCTACTTTAACTTATTCTACCTATTGTATACTTTTTTTTAATTTACTCATTATTTTCAGATGGTTTTCAATTATTTCCTATAGCTTTATTATCCAATGATTCTTAACTCAAATATTATGCTACTTATAAGGGTTTCTTGCCTCAATTTCATCCCATTGAGACATATTTCTTATTATACACCAATATTTATTTAGAATGGTTAATCTACAACATTTTATTACATTTTACTCATAATGAACTTATTTTAAAAGACATTAATTTATATTCAACGTCCTTGAATATAAAATTTCAATAGACATAAGGGTTTATATCTCTATTACCCTTCCGTGAGGCATGTTTTTATATTATGAATGAGTCTTTTTTATACTCTTACTAATTCCAATTTACATATAATATTGTAAATTAGGGTTGATTATGGAAGATTGTATTTTACTCATTCCCTTCCTAACTTCATACTACAATTTATATCTTCCTAAAAAATATATTGGTTTTCACATAGATCGACCTAATTTATTTGGAAATTAATTTTAGGTCAAAATCATACTAATTGATTAATTAACTTCCTTATTGAATATAAAACTACCTTAAGAATATTTCTGAACACTTTAAATGACTATTTATCATAGATTTACTTATTTTACTCTTCCAACTATTTTTTTCCCTGAATATCTGTAATACCAAGAATGTTTTATTTTCTATTCCATTCACACTACTTCTTTTACCATTACCACAAGATTATTTTTTCTTCTTTTTTGGATGTTTATTTTCAATAAATGTATACAAAAGGGTGTTTTATTTCACCTTATAATATATGATTTATCTTCTAGTCTAAACATAATAAATATAAACCATTACATCACATTAAATACATCATTATTGATGTTTATTGTCAAAGAAAATGTTTACAAAGGATTTCACTTCATTTTTTTGAAAATGAATTTTGAAAATGATCCAGAACATCAAATTTCATACTAATGATAAAATTATTTTATAAAAACACTTTATATTTTTTAATTGATTTTCACCTTTCATTTTAAAAATTATTTACCCTCATGAAAATTATATTTAATGATTTACCCTTTGGTTTACATTATATTGTTTTCTTTTTAAGGAATTAAACTCATGGTATCAAACAAACCCATTTTACAATCTCTTATGTGGTACGGTTTGAAACATTATTTTTGTATGAGTGTTTTCTCATCCATGATAACATATTTCAATATTTATTTCGTTAATGGGGGATTTGTTAATTTTCATCCATAAAAATTATTTCTATGGATGGTTTATTGGAATGTTTTTTTGAAAAATATTTTGACGCCCATTTACTTATCTGGTTAATATTTCTTTGATGAAATTATGAATAGTTTCTCTAAGGAACTCAATTCATATACATATATGATGTGACGGTTTAGTTAATAATTATATTTTTCTCTAAAAATTAGGTAAATATTTATATATCATGAGATGTTATATATGTGATTAGGGATTAAACCTAATCCATCATAGGACTTTGTACACTATTTTGTGATGGTCTTGGGATAAAAAATGGACATATGTTAATAATTCCATGCATTATGTTGTGATCACAATCATAAGATTCCAATATAATATGAAATTGGGTTTTCTATACTAAATCCTCATACTATGATTGTTTTCTCCGGATACATGTGTTTTTAGGTATGAATTCAATATTTTATGCCCATGTCACTTAATTATATTCACATACATATATGTTTGTCTTATACTAACTTATGATCTTTGATTGTTATAACTTATTCTTACCCTTACTGAATATTTTCTCCCACACATTTTTATGTTTTATTTTCCATAAGTAAAGAAGGAAATTAATATGTGTGTTTGTAATTGAGAATTATTTTCTTTAGAACATTTAAGATAGATTTAATGACTTGTTCTAGATTAAGATGTCTCTTATATAGTGGAACCAAATGTTTGCTAATTTAAAAACATGGATTTTGTTAGTTAATGATTTCTTTTAATAAAATAATACTCTATTCCTAAAATATATAGGGTATGTATTGAAATGGAATATATTATTTTTTTCCAAAAATTTGATGATCACATCCTCATAGTTTCATAGTTTGTATCAGAGAAGAATTTAGATACTTTTAGAGGTTATGATGTTTTTTGATGATAAATTATGGAATTATAAGATAAAATTGAGAATAAATACCAAGTATAGAAGCAAATTTAGGGGTTTTGAGGTAATATTTAATTTTATTGTGATTAGTATTAGGGAAAATATCTGAAAACACAATGTATAAGTACAAGTGTAAGACAACAACCTAAAATTTTGGATATTTTTTAGTAAGTGGTTTCCATAGTATTGAAATCCTTGTCTGGATACTAGAAGTCGAAGCATGATATGGAATAGATGTATTTATGGGTAATAACCACAAAAGGGTGGATTGGGTGTTAAAAAGGTCATCATCTGGTGCATGAAATAGAGGCCATATTATGTACCTAGTCTGCAACACTAGGGGTATATACTTTGTTTTATCATAATATATTTATGAACCACCATGTGGTATTGATTCCCAAGTAATGTCAATTGATTTGGGTAATAAGTATGAGAAAAATAAACATATTATAATTCAAATTAATTTAATAACTATATAGGAATAACTAATAGTTATACAGGTTGAACTAAAATAACTTTAGGTCAATATGATAATATCATATACTGATAAAAATTATTGTTAATTTATCGCATGAATATTTATGAATAAAATTTTACAATGTTAATTATTCTTCACTCATTTTAACCCCTTTTGGTTTTAGGAATAAATTCAACTATAAGTAACCCTTGGTCTGATTCAAAATTCAAATATGACTACAATAAAAACTTATCCGAATAGGAGTTGGTTTTATAAAAACTATTATTATTCCAAACCATCTATCATATAATATGAATAATAATGAGAAAATCATTGATATCACAAACATATAAAATATGAAAATTACGGAGTCTCATGGAAGTTCATGTGAAAATAATAATGAAGTAATGAATATTCTATTCGATATATACAAGAAATATGAAAACAATGATGGGGGAAATTTCCTGAAAGGGACAGGTAGATGTTTTAATTATTGAGATAAAGGCCATCAAACACAAAAGTGTGATAGAAATATAGAAGATATATTTTCATTATAAATATTTAATTGGAGAGTAAATAAATAAACTTCATAACTTAAGGGATTAAGAATAAATTATGCAATAATTTCTTTTTAGACATATGGAAAAGGAAAATCATATGCAGTATCGTTTATTGATGCAGAATGTAGATTTTCACACTTTATTTTAGTATATCATTTATAATATGTTTTTTGAACTATTATATATTTATTTAATAATTTATAAATTTTGTTTTATGGTTGTTATATAACTAAGGATATTCTTTAAGATTTGTGGAAGTTACTTCTTATTAAGATTCTATCAGGGAAGGATTATATCTATTTACAAAGGGATTATATAAAATTTTTTATTTGGAAATCACAGTTCATATCCTAAATTAAACTATAAGCAACCACCAATGCTTGTTTAATTATGGTATTCATATTTAATTTACATCAATTATATGATTAATACAATTACATGGATAAAATTCATTTAGGGGGATAATATAATAACCCAAGTTTTCACAAAGTATTTTCAATAAAAAAATACCAATATAATTTTTTTCTAAATATGACACTAAAATAAAAAAAATCTGTGATGTTAAAATAATATTTGACCATTATAATATAACCCTTAAATGAGTAGGTATAAAATTGAGTAATATCTTGTTGGGTATGGGAATTCTCTTCAGGTTGAAGCACGTGCAATTTTAACCAAGCTGGAGCTATGAAATCGAAGGTACATAATTCTTTCCAGGCTGGAAACTGATTCTCAAGTTATTCAAAGGGTGCTTCTAGGAATTGGTTTCACTCCCTGGTCTATTTCTTATCAAATTTGAAAAATTAAGAATCTTATTAATGATTGGAGATTAACCACACATAGCATGAGGGAAATATGGAAGTTGAATCTTTGGCCTCTCATGCTCTGCTTGATGATGCTTTCTCATGCGTCCATAGTCTGGGGTAATATCCACAAGATGGGGTAAGCATTGTAAATGGGGGCACAATTGTCTTAAATTATTTTAAACCCCATAAATCCCATTTGTTGGTTTTCTCTTCCTTGTGTTCGATGCAATTTCTCTTAATAAAACATTCCATGTTGATTGTGGCCAGAGAAATGAAGTGACATTAAGTGGAAGGGGAATTCCATATGAATCTCATATGCCTCAGTTCAGAAAGGATGTTTCTTCATTAGATATTTCCCCAGATAAATCCCAATATTGATACAAAAAATTATGGTATGAGTGAAATATTATGTGAGATAAATTCATTCTTCTGAGAATTTCAATGAGATATATGATAGTGGAATCATAAACCTCGACTACCACCAGATCATACCTTAATCTTAGATCTTATATGAGGATTTGGAGGGGATATGTTAGTGGAAAATAGGATCATATAAATTTTAAATTTTAATATAATATATTTTTATCAAAGGTGTTCTATATATTTCAATTTTTGACTTTAAAAGAAAAAGGAAGATTGTTTTTATATAAATATTTTTCATTATTTGATACATTAAAAACCTAAATTTAAATATTATGAAATATAAATTTGATAAAACTAATTTCATTATTGGATTTATAATGTAAAATGTGTCTTATTATGGTTTTTTTTATTTTTTATAAATGCATTTTAAGGTGAACAGTGGAAAAATACCGATATTCCTAAAACCACAACTCTTATGATATTATAATAATACTAGATTGACATATTTTTTTGAAACCATTTTTAGATAATGTATATACGTTTATAATTATAATAAATCCCAATGTGTTTTTAATTTTTTTTATAAAACCCATGTATATCATTTTGGAAACATAAGTAATATTTTACTCTAAAAAAATTTATTATCTTCTATTAACTTTTTGCATCACTTATGAAAATAAAATTGAAAATAATAGATTTAATATATGATATAAAAAAGATAATATTATTTAATAATTTAAAACTAATTTTTTTCATTAAATTTAGATTACTATGATTAAAGTAAATGACTATGATAATGAAAAAACCCTTATTTTCATATAATTGTTTTATTAATATTGTATAATTTTTATCTAATTAAATAAATTAATACATTATAAATGGTGAATTTAATTTAATGGTTAGTCATATATGTAAATCTATTGATACTAATTGAATTATAAATCAATAATAAATACGATTAAGAAGTCTTAATGGAAAAAAATCATTTTCCACAAAATAGTTTTTCAGTGTATAAATTTTTTAATTTGAAAGATAAATTTTTATTACCTATATATTGATAAGATTGAATGGAGGTAAAATTTTGGTTATAAAAACTGAAATTTGGTAGGATTTATTATTTTATATTTTTATTAAAGTATAATTTAATTGGGTAAAAACTAGTTACCCCGGTAAAGAAAAGGTATAAGTAAAAATACAAGAAAAAATGACTTAAAAATGTTTAAAATATGTGTAGGAATTCTTGGTTGAGGTTTTATAATCCCAAGATCACCCCAAAATTGATAATTAAACTTTTTAGTATTTTATCCCTGAATAATGTAATTATATCATTTAAATGTAATGTGGTGGTCAAAAAGTGACATTTTCTTCACATATAAATAAGGACACTTCCACCCCTTCAAGTAATTCCCATTCTATAAAACTTATTATTGAAGCTCTTCCATTATTATCCTACTAGAAGAATACATCATTTTAATAATCCCATGATTTCAATTATTTAACATAATCAATTTATTTAAATGTATACTTCTAAGATAAATTTAAATGGGCCAAAGAAGTTAGGTGCATTCATAGAATAAATCATTCATAAGGTAAGGTCTTGGGCTAACTCAATTTTCATCCCTTGAGTTACAATTTTTTTATTGTTATCCATTATTAAAATATTTATTTATTATACATAATTAATACTTTTAATTTTATTTCCTACTTTCTTTATATGGGTTTTCAATTCTTCTTTATGACCTCATTATCCTCTAACTACAACCTTAATGATTATGTTACTTGTTATGGTTTCTTATCTCAATTTTTCACCCATGATGACATATTTCTTATTGTACATGATGATTTATTTGGAATGGTTTATATATTGAAATTTTATATATTTGAATCATTATTATATTATATTAATTGATATATAATGTTCTATATATTTCTCTTTCACTGAATTCATTTTTACTAAAAAAATTAAAAACCCATAATTCTTTTCATCTCTATAAAACTTTATTGAGGAATGTTTTAAAATAGGGTAATGATATTATTTTGTTTCATGTAACTACTAAAACTTTAACTATAATATATTAAATTATGTTCGATCATGGAAACTTCACATCCATTCATTCCATTCATTACTTCAGAGTATGATTGATATCTTCTCTAAAATATATGTGGCTTTCAAAACTCCTATTTCATTATTGAGTCATAAATCTTCCTTGAGATACTTTAATTTTATTTTAATTGGAATTCCCTATTTGTATATTTGGAAATCACTTTTAGTTAAAAATTTTCATTTTTGATGTATTCTCATCCTTCCTGATAATTTAGTTATGTGAATAATAATTCTCATTATCTTAAAGGCAAATTTATCATCCATGTATATGTTTTTATCTTCCCTCCAATTAGTTACACTAATATTTTGAATTAAAATATTGTTTTATTTTCTATTATGTTCATCTTACTCCATAAAAAATTTTAGAAATTTTTTTTCATTTTTTTATGAAGTGGTTATTCAAATAAATTATAAAAAAAGGTTTTCATCCACTTCATAAAGAATGGTTTAACATCCACTATAAAAATGATCAATATAAACCCTTATGAAAATTTAATGAATCTAATATTGATATTTAGTTTTAAATTCATTATTTACCAAGAAATCAGCATCATAATTTCAAAAACAAATTTTGAAAATGACCTAAAACGTCATCTTTTATGGTAATGTTAAAGTTAATTTCTAAAAAAAGGTTTTACATTTCATTTTTTAAAGTAGTTGCCTTTTTGTTATTTATATTTCATGAATTTTAAAATTTATTAAATAATTATATTTTTTTGAGGAATTAGACTCATTTTATCAAAGGATTCTAATTTTTAATCTCTTATGTGGTGACATTTGATGCATTATATTTTTCAAGGGTGTTTTTCCATCTATTACAAGTTTTTCTAAGTATATTCTGTTAATTGGGGATATTTTTCTTCAAAAACATCCACCTTATTTATCAGGATTTTCACGTTCATTGTTTTATGGAAATAATCATGAAACCCATTTCTTTCTGTTGAAAATATTTCTTTAATGAAAGATGGATTTTTTCTATGTTGCACACTTATTGATGTGCATAATGGGTCATGATGGGTAAGAAAAAAAATAATGTATCCCTACATTATATTGGGTAAAGATTTATATTCCATGATATGTTAGGTATGGGATTAGGAGTGAACCTAATCCACCATGAGATGTTTTTGACTTTTTTATTATGGAATTTGGGGTGAAAAGAAACTTATCTTAACGATGTCATACATCATGTTATGGACACAATATTAAGTTTCCAAGATCCTTTGATATTGTATTATCTATTATAAGGCCTCAAGATATGATTCTTGTCTCATGATCTATTTTTTATTGGGTAATAATTCTATATTTCATGTTCATGTTCCTTTCAAACATTATTTAACCTATTTATTTATCTTAAATTCCCTTATTATATCTGACAATTACCGTTCATACGTATTCTTACTAAGAATTTGATATCACACATTCTTATGTTATCTTTTTACCAGGTATAGAAGGAAAGGAATATGTGTTGAATGTATAGATGATTACATTATGTAGGAGATTTTTAAGATATGTTGGATAATTTTCATTGATTAAGATGTTTCTAATATAGTGAAAAATGTTTGTTAGTCGAAAAGGCTTGGGATTTGTTATTTAATGTTTTTTCTAGAATTGTCTAATAATAAAAACCTAAAAGATACTGGGTATGTATTATAATTAAATATTTAAATCAATTCATTTAATTTCATTTTCCTGTACTCATGTATTTGTTCATGCCCACCAAAATAAAGTTATAATCAATGAATAGATTAAGGGATTCATTCATGTGAATCCTCACATTTTTATGCATGTTTCATATAAGAACTAATTCAGTTTAACATAACTTAAATCCACCTTAATAGACAATGAGAATGTTTTCCCAAATAAGATGTGTGGATTTATATGAAATCACATTTATATCCATATATTTTTGGAAAATGGCCCCCCTAATATTTTGATTCCTTTCATGTTTGTATCCAAACCCTTCTAGTGTCTTTGTGATAAAGCTCTAATCTCTATTTTGATGGGAAATATTTGTATGGTATCCATATATACATCCATACCTAATGATTAATGGTAGAGTTTCTTATGATTCATCAATTTTTAGACATTATTTTTTTTGAAAATCTCAATGTCCTTTTGATTTAATACCATTGGAATGAATTCCCCGGAGAAAGATCTTTTTAAAATTATATATTTTTCTCTGATACCACTTTTTTCCCACCCATGGATGACACTTTTGTGGTGTGAATTAGGGTGTATCCATTCCAAATTACATTCTCAATAATCTTATTATGTGGTTATGAAAAAAAAATCCATTTTACCACATAATGATTTTGAATGTGATGACTGAGAAAAAGTGAGAGACACATTATTTTTTACCTGGTTCATTGAAATGGGACTGTATCCATAGATTATGCCCTTGGTGATATGTCATGGTATCGAAATTGACTAATCACACAACGTTTTTTGTTATAAATTTGAATATAAACTATTGAACCTATAGGTTTACAACCCAATTAAATATAGAGAACCGGCATCTCAATTTACTTATAAATAAGTAACTACTACCCCAAGATTAAAATATAACTTCCTTGTATCAACAATGAGAATTACCCAACTAAACGGGTGATAATATTTTCCTCCTCCATCAACATGATGAATCACTATGGAAATTATGGATTGATCTCATAGGATTCTTATTTATCAATCTTTGTCAATATAGTAGATCTATGGACTTCTATATTCTTCTTATTATATGATATTCTTTCCCCCCTTTTATAGAATTATATATCATACTTCATTAATAGAATCAACTTCTTTACCTTATAAATATTGTAATTTTACATTTATTATGATGTGAAATATCATTCATTAATCCTATCTATATATAAGTAAAATTCATTAAATTCAAATCTCCCAAAAGATCCATGATCAATAAGAACATTGGAAATTGGGAAATCTATCTATCTCAACACCACAATGATGAAATATCTTGATTCCATGGTTTTTATATGTGATAGTAAAATATTATTTTTATATTTTATTATACATGAAACACGGCATAGGGCAGATCAAGGTCATTTCCCAAGGATAGAGTGCCGGTTTTATTATCACTATTACAATAATTTATTAATATTGTTTTTCTTTATTTTTAAAATATCTAGAGTATAATATATTTTTTGATTTATAAAATTAAAAAAAATAATCCAAAAAACACAATATATATATAATGGGAAATTTTTGGGGTCCTATAGTGAATTCTAGTGGTGTGGATTATCATTTAATTCTATTATAAATATTATATATTAATGAGAAGACTCAATATCATTATTCCATACACCCTACACTATTTTTAAAATGTTTTATAATAATAATACACTTAATAAATCCCCTAAATATAATATAAATATCTTGTGTTCTCCCCAGTGAATGGGAAATAACACTCAATCAAGTTAATAGACTTACTTATCCACTTGGTAGTAGTAGCATACCATTATATCATTCAAATCACATGAATCCATTTATTTTAAGTGTTATACAAATTAATGGAGAAATTGATGTGTAGAAAGTGTATTTGTGAACTAGTGTTAATGGAATACAAAGTGGTGATCATATCCTCCACACTCCACTTACAATATCTCACTTGATTAAAAAAAAGATTAGGAAATTAAAGTATAAAAACTATTGCCCTTCACTGTGATTCCCCCAAAACCACTCATTGTGGTGTTAAATCTACATGTTCATGGGGATTTAGATCAATGGGACATCATAAAGGCAATAAAATGAAGAAATTAAGGGGAGGAGAGAAAAATACATGCAATTAAAAAATAAAAAGAATCAAATGTAATTCCAAAAAAAAATTGAAGAAATAAAAATTAAATAAAGATAAAAAATTATGGTAAGTAGATACTAAATACCCTCTTAGGTAAGGGAGAAAAATAGTTAGAGACATCGATATTCCCTTTCTCACATTAATTATAATATGTATCAATGAATTTTTATTCCTAATTATATGGGTTCCATGTTTCATAGTATAAGGTCTCGATGGATTCAGTATGAAGAAACATTCAGGATTCAAAATCATCCCATGATTCTGGAGGTAGAGGTTTGAAAAAATTCCTCAGGTGAAATGGTTGAATATTTCACTGAGTTTCACATTTATGACTGTGTAGTCATCTAGGACTATTTAGAATTGAGCTTTAGATGGATTTTAGAATTGGGATTCTATGAATTATTCTTGATTTTTGAAGAGTTGATGAGATCCCATACTGAGTAGGAAACTCTAGTATGGGAAAAAAAATTATCTATATAACCAATTATACGTATATAATGACAACCACATCAATTAACTTAAAAATTTATGTATGAGTTTTGGTTTAGACAATTTCATATTTTTAATATTGTCATGACATATATATATATATATTATTTATTATTATTATTTTATTACAGATTATTTTATTATTTTTTATCCTTTTTCAGTTTTGGCTTCATAGGGGGTTTGACTCCTTCTCAATGGAACATGACCAGGGAAATGCCTCTTAGTTGTGGTTATTCTCCTTCATAGCAGCAGGGGTGCTACTTTGGATTTCTCAATAATGGTGGAGAGAATACTCTGGCCTTATCCTCCAATAGTGGTCCATCATGTGATGGATGCACGATATACTACCTTTTCTTCTCCAATTGACTGATGATCTTAAGGGTTATTTGATCTAGTATGTCTTGGTGAGTTTTAGTGGTGTAGAATATTTTTCTTCAAGGCGATAGGGGAGAATGAGTCTTAAAATCTGGAGTAGATTCCACCATTTCTGGTTTTTCTAATCATAGTAGATCTTATTATAAGCGTGGTGATGATTCAAATTCATGGTGGCCTTTGATATAAATCAGTGAATCTCAAAGGTATCCATTTTTATTCAAAAACCATAAATTATGAATGGTTTAGTGTATCCTATAGAATGAAAATAGAATGATTGGTGGGATGAACATATGATATTTTTCACGTTATTCATGATCCGTGCTCTCATGATAGGTTCTGAAGGGGGTTCTCATGATAGGTTCTAAACCTACCATGAATGGGTGGTAGGTTATAGGTAGAGGTGGAAGAGACCATACAACATGGATTCATGGTTACTTATTGGGGGAACAATAATTACAGTTTCAATGTGAGGTAGTTTCTTCAACACAGACTATCTATATAGTGATATTGTGAGGCACGATCACTTGAACACTTAAATATTTTGACTATCATTGAGAAAATCATCTCAATATAGAATTTTTTTCAATAAAATATCAATTTGGAAAAAATAAAAAATAATTACCAGCCAATGAAAATAAATCATTCCCTAATTAAATTTCAATTGTCAATTGACAATCACAAAATATCAATTTTAATTTTAATTTTTGAATTTAATTAAATTATGAAGAAGTTTTAAATAATTAAAACTCAATATAAAATCCTTAATATTATTTAAATAGTGGAATGAAAATTTACAATTAAAAATCCATGCTAAAATATAATTACAATTTTAATGTATGGATTTTTGAAATTATATTAAAAATTGAATAAATAAATAAAAACAAATATTCTAGAAAATTATCAATAAATATACAGAATTAACAGAGTTAATAAAAATTGAGTATTTTACCCAGGATTTGAAAAATTAATGGGTTAATTTCAATGAATAATAGATAAAAAATATTGACATTTTCAGCTCTCATCACTCCCCCACACATGAAATATTGTAATCCTAGGAAATTTATTTGTTGAGTTTTAATTTATTCAAAAAGGAAAAGAAAAAAAAGTTCATCCTACATAGACTTAAATACACATGCTAGATAAGTGAAAAAATAGGCTCATCTGTTGTTCAGACTACAATTATTCACATGTAAATGAAATCATTGTTTTATTTCAATGAAATCAAAGTCCCAGTTTAGGAGTGGATAAAATTATATTTAAATGGAATTAAAATTTTAACTATAAGAACTTCCGTTTAACCCTAATTCTTTTGTTTATTAAAAAAATGTTCAATTTTAAACATTATTAATATAACTCAGATGTTTTTTATATGTAAATTTCCCCTTTTATGTGTTCAATATTCCCCTAACCTAAATGAATTCAATTTATAATTTAGAAATTATTAATTTGTTTTGAATTTTAAAATTTTTCTAGATATATATGTTCATAACACTATGAAAAAGAACTTTCAATGTTTGTACAAAGGGATAATCAAACAAACTATTCCATTATCTCAAATATTCAATGTGGGATCCTAATTTTACATTATCGTTAATGGATTAAAGGACTTATATAAATTTCATTATACTTGGATCCCTACATTGTTGTTTGCCACATAATTCATGTTATATCGTGTTATGTTCCAAACTCCCAGTGACGTCATGTTATAAAATGGGTTCCAAAAAAATATTTTCACTCACAATCCATTTCCTAGTTCTAAAATAAACATCTTTGAAGGAGTGACCATTTTTAACTCAGAATTCATTTAATCCTAACTACTGAAAAACATTGATTTCCATTAACTCTAGTATGAATCTTTAAATATTTTATGAAAATATTTGAATTTCAATAAATTTTGAAGTATCAAAATAGAAACTATGAAAAATATTATTTAAAATATTTAAAAAGTTATTTTATTTTTGTTTTTTTTGTAAATAAACCTATAGAAAATTTGTACAAGTTCCGTTTTTTGGATTTTTTGTTATTTGTTTTAGTTTTTTGAAATAAATATTAAAAAAAATTTAAAACATAAAAAAGTTTTTAAAATATATTAAAATAGAATTTTTTTATTATTTTAAAAACTAAATATAAACATAAAAAACAATTATTAGATTGTATTTACCTATTATAAGTTAGCTCTAAAAGTAGTTAAAATCTAAAAAGGTTGAGCTCCCTACCCCAGAATTGTTCAAACCTTTCAATTTATATTCTAGAAATGATATAGAAAAATTATAGAGATTAAAATATTTTAAAAGGTGTAGACACTAACTAATGTTTATTTATCGTGAAGGATTTAGTGAGGTGCTTCCATTTGTGATTTATGTAAATAAATTTAATGTGCCTCATAGGTTCTATATAATTATAGAAAACCCATAGAAATAAATTAATAACATTATAAATTTTTTATTAATATAAATGTTAAAGAAAATTTAAATGAATTATTGGGGGTGTGGGTGAAGAATATTGGGTTGTCTGCTCACAATAGGAGATGTAGTTTGACTTTCATTAGATGGAAAGTCTGGTGTTCATCCCAAACCATATGATCAATTCGTTTATATTAGAAAGACCACCACATAATCTTCTATTCACAAATATTTATCTTTAATTCTTCTCGGAGGTCCCCATTTAAACAATACTAAATGTCCATGACTGATTTTATTTGATGTACTTGATAATGTGGGTGTGTTAGGATGATGTAGATGGTCTCCTAAGTTTTTTCCACACTGGTTATGGATTCTTCTTCATCCAGGGAATCCTCCACTTTTGTCACTTCCTAGAATTTGGACATGGGAAATTTATTTATGATGGACCCATGGTTATTACTCTTCTAATGTTTTACCTACAATTTATGGTTGGTGATATTTTTTAAGAGTAGTGGATTCTCAATACGTATATTGACTTATTCTTATTTAATATTCACTTAACTTATAGAATATTATTTTAATTATTAAAAATAGGATTTAGATAGTCTGTTAAAGTAATCATTATCCATATCCACTTGTTCGTCTTCCTTGGTAGTATCATCCTCAAATTCTAGAATCTTCTATTTATCTCATACTATATACATCTCTAAATACCCTTAAAGGTAAGCTTCCATATGTTTAAAATCTTATGCATCTAGGGTTAGAAAAAATTATGTGGGTTTTGGATATGAAAATCTAGTATTTGATGTTATAGAATAGATTTCTAAAAATTTAAAAAACATAATTATTGATTTTATCCCTAATATGACCAAGGTTGAAATTGTTTTTAATCTTGTAACACCCTTATAAGGTTATTTTAGATGATTGTGGCTTGTGGATTTTTAATTTTTTCCTCAACATAGTATACAACACATCCTTCTTCTTCCCCACCAAATATGTCCATCAATTGTATTGAGTCTGTAAAATAAAATTTATGGGGACTAAGATATAATTTATATTTAAGAAATTTAGATTAAAAAATATCTAGCTTAGGGGTATACCCCTTTTCATTTTAAGTAATTGTCTATTTTTCTAGGTGAAATACCTTTTTGAAGTTTTCTTGTGTGGATAAGAAAAATAGTGGGCATTAAAAATTTTATTTAAATGTGAGATCATATTATTTATATTTATCGTATAGGTTTGGAAAAAATTACTATTATTTCATGAGTTAATTATAAATAGTAGGTATATTATAAGAAAATTGGGTTATAATAAATGCAGAAAAGGAAAACATTGAAAAAAAGTCTCGCTCAGATGTTTCATATTTCTATTTTAGTTCTCGATACACCACCCATGAAAAATGTGCTCAAGAGTAAGATATTTAAGATCCTATAATTAGAAATAATATCTATCCTCCTTGGGAATATCTACATTTGAAAATACTAGGGGCTCTAACTCCTCTTATTATTGTTGTTTCCTTTTATCCACAATCTCTTGGAAGGTAGTGGCAATTTCAGATAAAATTATATTCTATTCATTAATCGGTTACCTATGTTCCTTCAATTTTTCATGATTTTTCACTTGAAAATACTTAGGTATATATTATTACAATTTAATTTATCCTGATATAATATCTCCTTTAGTCTAATCATGTGGGGGCATGTGTTTATTAATATAGTTTGGTTTTTTATGTAGTATCTTCCATCTTCCCACCCATTAATTCATTCCAATTGATGTTTTAGGTGTTTTCATTGATATTTCTCCTGGGGATAATATTTTAATTTGTATTAATTATATGGGCAAGGATTCATTAAATAATGTTATGAATTTAATTCTTATCCCATTTTGAGAAAAAGAGAAAAGATAAAACTAAAACAATAAAAAACCTAAAAAACACAAATAAAACTAAATTAGAGTGGCCCAAGGATGGTGAAAAGTCATCCTTACTCCCCAAAAATTGTTTAATTTTTATCGTGTGATTGTCACATTCCCTCATCAAAGAGTATTTTCTTATTTTAATAAACTTGTAATACAACATAGGGCTGAACAAGACCATTTCTCAGGGAATGTGCATTGGTCAAATTGTCACTACTATGATCACATATAAATATATATTTTTGTTTTAATAATTAGAAAATAGTATTTAATGTTTTTTTATTTGTTAATTATTAATTTAAAACAAATTAAAATAGAAAATTCAACTAGGATATTTTGAAATGCATCATGTCATAGAGTGAATTCCTGGAGGTCGTATCATCATTTACATTTATTATAAGTATTCTAACTCAATCCACTAACACCATATCTTTTTTCTATAAACCCTACACTATTTATACTAAGTAAGTAACAAAAAATATACTTATTTGATCCCCTAAATAGTTATGAATTATCATGTGTGATCCTCAGTGAATGGGAAAGTACACTACTCAATTGAGTGAATGGATATACTCAGTCACCTAACAATAATCAATTACCATTGTCTTTGTAAAATCATATTTTTCAAATAGTATGATTCATGAGCCAAATTAATGGATAAATTGAAGTGTACCAAGTGGAGGAGTGTATAAGAATTAATAGATTGAAGAGTGATGATTGTATCTTCCATAACCCACTTCCACTATCATACCATATTTAGAAATAATTTTATAAAGGAATTGGATCATAGAATGCCACACACACCACTGTACTTACCCTTAGACCACACAATAGGGGTTTAACTCTCCATATTCATATATATTCATATCACAAGGACATCATTGAGGTGATAAACCTAATGAAATTAAGGGATGAGTGAATATCATAAAAAATTGAGTTAAGAATCAAACAGAATGAAATTGAAAATAAAATTTAAGAAATAAAAATTTCAAAAAAGATCCTAAATTATGATATGTATATTTCTAATATTTTCCTGGAATAGGGTTAAATATATTTAGGGGCATCAATATCTTTTCCCTCTTATCCAATGGAGAGCATCTCAATGATCTTTATTATGAATTGGATGGGTTCCACATGTCACAAAAGGCATTTATGGTGAATTTGTTTAGTAACATATTTAGGGCATGAAAATTATCCCATGATCTTTCATGAATAGGTTTGAGAAAGTACCTTATGTGGAATGGTTTACTGGTTCATATATTTTCACATGATAACATGATTGTGCAGTCATTTGGGCCTATTGAATATTTTACTCAATATGGATTTGAAAATTGGGTTATGATGTTATTGGACCATATTTGGGTATATTTGGTGTCTTTACACATGGGTTTGGAAACTCAAGTGCTAGACGTGAATTTTATTTCTACATTTAATTATAAAAGTATCGTGATAAACACAAAAATAAATATCATAAATTACATCTAAGTTTTGGTTTCATCATCTTTATATTTTTAATTTTTTCATTACACACACACTCCCAGATATATATTATTTATAATTATTATTATTTTAAATTTTATGCAATATTATTATTATTATTCCTCATTATTGTGTATTTTTATTGATAAAGGGATGGGAACCTTCTTAATAGAGCTTGACCGTTGTTGTACCAGCTTGGGCAGGGTTATTCTCCCTCACAAAGGGAGTGGAATCACTTCACCTTGATCAAATATGATGGAACATAATCCTAGTTCTTCTCCTCTACTGGCAGTTCAATAGGTGACAACAACATGACATATTCCATATTATTCAGCAGTCGGCTAATGAGCTTGAGGTATCCTGGGGATGGTTTGGCGCAAAAGGTTCTTATGGTGTTGTATCTTCTTATTTATATTGATAGGGTATTACGACTCTCCAAATATGGACTAGATTCCACAATTTCTCATTCTTATTCTTTTAGTGTATCTCAACAAGTCAATGATGACACTTACACTTCATATAGCCCTTATAATCTAATTAATTAATCTTGTAGGTATCAAGTCAACTTTAATGTCATTCCATTCCAACTGATTTTGTGGCTCTGGTCGAAAGTTTAAGTGGTCAAGGAGGGTTGAACATGCATTCATTTTTACGACATTGATGTGCATTTGGCTCATGGTTTCTTTGAAATGTGATTATCATGGTGGTTATCAACCTAACATGAATATTTAGTAGGTTATAGGAAGAGGGTGAAGTGAGTGTGAGGTAAAGGATGATAGTAAATTCCATGGAATAATAACTTTCGGTTGAATGTGTGGTAATGTCTGGTGAACATGTGATGCACTTTCAATTCCCCACTACAGCATTTAGACCTAAATTAGAGAAACATTTAAGTGAAAAATTGTTTTAAATAAAATATCAATTAAATTATAAGTCACTCATAATTTTCGTCCAATAAAAAAAATGATTCTCAAATTCATTTTAAATTGTTATTTGAAAATCACATGCTTTAAAATTTATTCTCAATTTCAAAATTTAATTAAATTAAAAAATATTTTGAAATAATTAAAACTCACAATTAAATACTTACATGAATTTTAATTCCATAATGAAAATTTAAAATTTATAATTCACTCTATAAATTAAATTATAATTTCAATGCATATATTTTTAAAATTATCCTAAAAATTCAATAACACACTAGAAACAACGAATTTAACCAATTATAAATAATGTTATGTATTTCATAAATTAAAAAAACAAGCATATTATAAGGGATTTGGAAACTTAATGGGGTAATTTAAATTAATAATTATTTTTTTTGACACTTTCAACTCACATAACATCCACCATAGTGGATAAATGTATATATACATTTAATATTATTCCTTGGACTCTAAATTTTACATCATTTTGAATATAGATTCATTTAAAACATCAATAAGAAAAAATGATCTATGATACAATACCTTATTCCAGTGAAACATTTGGATTTTATCACCTTGTTACTAGAATACAAACCTACACATCATGATGTGTAATTTAATGTTATTGAATGATACTTATGATCGTGATCCAGAATTAGGCTTAATGCCTAACACAATTATGAAGTGAAATTTATATTTTGGTATGGTTTTCAACCACTTACTCTTAAAATTCTTGAAGTTATCCTTATACAATAAAACTGTAGTGTGGATTTATTTTGTTATGGAATAATCCTCCCACATTAAAGGATTTTTCATCATAAATAGGTCTATTATGATGTTCCATTTATCCTTTATAGTGTAAACATTCATTCATTTACCAAAAAATAAACACACAAATTCCATGAGGAAATAATTATAGCATGATGATCTCATATAAATAATTCTATATTATTTAATAAAATATTCTACATCCTTCATATTAGAAAATATTCCAAACACCACTAAACATTACCAATAACCATGAAACAAATTATCCATGATTATTTATTAAAATTTTAATGTTTTCAAACCTCATTTCTCAACCATCAAAACAAAAAAAATTCATGAGAGTTTTTTTTCAAAAAAACAACATCTCTTTGTGATAAAGTTATCCAAAATGAATGAGATACAATTATCCTGAAAATTAATAATTAAAAAGCATATTAAAGTTCCCAATACTCATGCTTTCATTTTAGAATGCATTTTAATACAATCATAGAGTCATAGCTATGTTTAATAGATATCAATCAATCCTGTGTTCTTAAAATGATATTCAAAGAGAATGTTGATGTATAAGGGTTACCCTAAAACCATTACATATACATATAGTAGAATATTAATAAATATATTTTCTTGTACATCACATGGGAAGAAGGTAGTTTTGGTATCCCTTCTTTTAAATAGAAGTAAGTTGTGACTTATCAAATCTAGAACAGTCTCATTAATTTTATGGATAAGGAGAAAAATATTATTTTGAATAAAATAAAAGAGTTAATGGGGGTTGATTTTATAATATTGATTGATGTAATATATACTCTATCCTCTTTTTGTTGTTGTTTCCGTTCCCTTTTATAGTATCCTCTGTCGATATATCATGCTTTGTCGGAATAAAAATGGAATTATCACTATAAACTACCACAATATACTTATTAATGGAATATTTATTTAATTGTTGATATTATGATGTTTATACCACCTATAAAATAATCAATTTTCTTCTTAGAATGAATTTAAAGGTGATGTCATTAGAAACCACAAATAATCTAGAATCAGAAATGATGACTCTGAACTAGGTATTTATCCGGACATTTTGAGCCAGTTTCTACTCAATCTTATCATGGACCTGGATTATCACATTATTAGGAGTTAACATAGAATATTTATAGCCAAAAGAATGGTGTGTTTTGACTATAATTATAATAACTATCAAAAAAATTCCCACAAAGGATCAATAAATATTAATTCCATTTAGCAATCCGACACGTATAACAGATAGATGCGACTATATATAGAAGTTTACTCATATTTATCAATAAATAAAATTGTTGATATTATGTTTGGAATAGTGTTCATGTTTGTACCATTGAATCTCACTTCTCCTAATTTTCGTAACCTATATGATTTTAGTAGATATGACACCATGAAGTTTAAATAACCCTTTTTAATTCCTTCATCTACCCCTATGATGGCATGACATAAACCACCCAGACTATTACTAGGATATAGGTTAGCCAAGTGTGCCACCCATACCCACTTCCAATAATCTATGTATTGGTGGCCAACACCAAGAAAACATATTACACATGGGGGTCCTTATCCTATAACCACCTACAATAGACATATACATTTTATATAAAAAATTATATTGTAATAGAAAAAATATATATATATTGATATACACAAGGAATTATTGGGACACAAAATGATAAGTATATCAGGACGTTTGAAAAAATAAAAGGTGTTGTATTACTAAAAGTGTGTTAGAATTTCAATGACATGAGACACTAAAAAAATCTTCATCACTAAAAATTTTCCTTGATTTATCTCTAAACATAGTGGTCACTATGAAAATAATGAACTACCATGAAAAACCAACCATTTGAAAATGTAATATCCAAATAAGCTCCACCTGATCCACACACACACCAAGAACATATCTGAACTATGAATCATTTCTATAGATATAACATGTGTGGGTGCAAAGCCTGTTTATGGGACAATATAAACATACTCAGTTGTACAACCCAAAACAAAAATTAAGGAAAAAGAGATAATTCAGTATGAAATTTTGAATAAGAGGGGATAAAGAATTATATTTAGAATTTGGATATCCTCTATAGCTTAAAGTCTCTTGGATATATAGAAGTTGCTATCTTCTCCTCTAAACACCATGATGAATAACTCTTCTAGAGTAATGAAATAATATTAAAATACCGTGATGATCATAAGGTATGGAATCTGTATTCCAGAAGTAATTCACACATATATAGAGACATGAATTCTCGAGGAGTAATAGTCTATGGATTATTAGCACTATTCATCCTCTCAGATCACAAATCTAAACCATTAAAGGGAAGCTAATCCTCCTTGTGGTATATACTTCTGTTGAGGGAGTAACAAACTCTTTCATTAGAAACTACCATGAAGCTATTCTAGAAACATACTAAGGAACCCACACCCTATAAAAAATAGTTTTTGGTTAATGGAGTTCTAACCACCACTTTTTATATCTACCTAGCCTTGCAAGAAATCACATAGTCTCACAGAAAATGTATTGAAGGATTAGAGAATATCATAAGAAAAATTTTGGTTGTAGGAGAAACCCACCCCTTTAGAAGACCCATGCCTCGATGAATAGATAATGTTTGATGATTTAGTTCATAACTCCATGTATAGAGGACCTGCTCCTTGATTGTGGTGGAGTTCCTAACTATAAAAGTCATACCGAGGACCTGTAACTTGGTAGGAATAATTGTCTATCGAACTCATGGGTAAATGTAAAAATCCCACTACCTAAGTATATAGGGGGAATAATACAAATTTAATAAAACACAAGGTATCCACATCCCATAACCAACATCTCCAAGGGTGTACTCAACCTTGTATCCACTAAGATCATATTAATAAAACCACATTGTCAACTCTATAGAGTTAAATCCTAGTATAGCCAATGTTTCCTAAAAGGGGGAATAAAATGACGAAGACAATCATACTATCTTTCTCCACAATAAAAAACATAGAATTTACTATTATCATGCCCAAATCCATACCTCGGGTAATAATTCAAGAAAATATCAAATCTTAGAAGAAATATGGTGTGTATAGTAGGGGACACATTACGTGACTCAAAAGCAGTATCCAAGTGATGTAATACCACTAGTCCCACCATTTTCTATTCAACTTACCTAGAACATCTAAAATAGTAAATGTCATTTGAGACCAATTGGATACTTAGAATGGATCTTACGTAGCCCATGTCAAGTAGTACCAGACTGCCTGTCATGTTTTGATAACCTTGTGGTGTGTAGTCTATAGAGGTTACTTTGGGAATATACTTTGGACGACATTTAGTTCTTTATCCTATACATAGAGTGTAAACCATATATATTCAATATATTATGAATAGGGTGTACGTGAATGTAATCTACTTCAGTCTAGGTCATGCGAATGATGAACTACATGACATGTGAAAGAAGTGCATACAAAGGGCGAGTCCTTGTGTTCACATGGAATATACCATAAAAAACATGAGTTATGTGGAATAATATTTCAAGATATTTACATTATTTCCACATGGAATTTGTAGCTAAAACGGGTAGCTGGGTACTATTCTGTTATAAACCATGAGCTTTCTAACATCTCCCTATACAATATATGTGCATGCATCACACAATTATTGATATTTATAAAATATCATAATCATAGGTACTCATCATGAGTGATAAAACTAAAATTTATTATAATACAACACACTATGTAGTAAGGTTTCTTCCCAAATTTTATTTATACTGCATGGTCTCCCTATTAATCGGTAAGTATTTTTTTCCAACACTACTATTCTCACCCTTAAAATTGGTTAACACCTCCATAATCATCCCATTATTACTAATCTCTCAAAATTATCTACCACTCAATGAATCCCCATCAAAATCCTCCCTAGTAGTTCTGAAATAATTGTGAGACAACTTATAGGGGGAGGGGTAAATTAGTGGTAACATTTCTTTTACGATTTATTCTCAAAACTAAACATAGGAAACTTGTTAGAGTTTTAGATCCACTCCTTGGATATAAATCAACTTTTAATATAAATTAAATCAAAACAGGTATTAGCACAAAATATTTACACGGTTTTGTAAAACCTTATGCTCTTCATGTTTGTAATCCTCCACAACATGGATTATTTTAGTAATTTGTTTTCTGAATTATAAAGGAATATACAATAAGAATTTCTAGACATTTATAATCATTCCTATAGAAAAACCTAGTTCTTAACCACATTATTATTCTTTCTTACCGCAATAGGTCATAACCCCCAAAATCATTCATATGTTCACTTCCATCTCAACTAGTTATATTCCCCATCCAAAATCCAGTCTTGAAACTAGTTCCACACCCTAGATATATGCTCTTCCCTATTCTTTTATAATCCATTGTTAGAAATAACATATTCTTCAACTATTTTTTATCCACAAAAACGATAGATAAACATCACCTTTCTATAATTGATTTAAGATATTGATATACTCTCTTATGAGATTCTAGCCTCGACACATCCTCCCAACCTAAAAATTATAGGATAAAATCAGTTCCAAAATTCATAAAACAATTTGAGAATTATTACATAGAAAAATTTCCATATGGAGTTCTCTATAAATTTTCTCATGTTCTTTATCCATCTAGAATTAATTATACATTACACCTCAATCTAATTTTCTTTGATAATTTTTCCCTACCTATTGCGCCTTAGACCAATACTCCAAGGTATATTGTAGTAATCCTAATGCAATCTATTCGGTGAACCTCGGTATGAAATTCCTCCATCATACGTACATAGGTTTGATGCTCATATTGTTTTCTCATTATCATTCCAATGAATCACTATATAATAACCTTCCAAATGATACTTTATTCCTCAACCATGTAGGAACTCAGTTGGAAACTCATTATCTATTTCACCACTATATGATGAAACTCAGGACATTTATCCTCTTCCTCGACCAAGAGATTCCTTGGATGGATACACATGAAAGGAAACCTTTAACATTCCCTCCCCTTTACACGTATGAACATTGCTTCTTTATACTATTCCTTCACCCCTTTGTATATCCACTGTTACTATGAATAAATAAAATAATTCATGGGAACCTAAAAGTTTATCTTATATTTTTTTCACTCAAATCAATTTATTTTGGCCACCTTCAATCAAACAGGGAATCTGTGGTCTACTTTGGTCACCAAAGGTTATATAAAACATGTAATAAAATTAGACCACAATAAATTGATTTGAGTAATTTTGAATGTATATTTGGTACACCTTCAACCTTAATAATATGATGGGATCAAAAAAAAATTTCATCTAACATAACATCATTACAAAACCTTTAACAAATGGGTTTAACATTTCCATGATCGATGAATTTGGTATTATATTTCTTATGAAAACACCTTTATATATGTCTAGAAAAACATAAAATTTCATTGTGAGGTTTTGGTATATCCATTGGTACTTCATCAATCATGATATTTGAATATTTGGTGGACATTATACTAGTTTCTATATAGTAATAATTCATAATCTCTTTCTTCCATTACTGCTCAAATCCATCTTGAAAAATTTACTCCATTTCTCATTCTAGAGGCACTTCTTATTTCTCTATTCGATGTCATAAAAAATCTTCATCCGATAGTAATTTTGAGTTTCCTTTTTTCTAGACCTTAATATATTTCATCTTTATATATTTCTTTGTTTGATGATCTTCAATGGTTTCTTTTATCATAAAGTACTGAAAATCTATCTTCTATCTAAAAAAAATCATCTATGTATCTTAGAAATTTTAAAAAATTTATATTATATTCAAATTTATCAATTTTTAATATTTTGATTTTAATTAAAAATATTTTTCAACTAACCACAATCCAGTGTGCTTTAGAGAGTTCCATTTTCCTATCATCATGCATAACATATTCCTAATTTTCTGTATCTAATACACTATTTTATTTTTCTATTTTATCTTATAAGTATAAACATCAGTTTGAATATTGAATTATTCCCTTTTTAAAACTAATACAAACATAGATATAGTCTCATGTATATTTATAAAGTTAGGATCATTAATATTAAAAAATAATTATCTCACATTTTAAGGTTTCTTTAAACTTAGTAACAAATATTCTCCAAAAATTCAAATAGATTCTTCAAGTAAATTCTTATATGATAACATATTGACATATTGAAAACAAATGAAAACAATATAATTTGGATCAATAATACCTACTAGTATTTTTTACAATATCCCAATACAAATTCTAACATATTCAAAGTCAATTTGCTTGTTTAATACTTTATTCCCTATATGATTTCTATAGTTTAATTTCTCTAATATGTTATTTCTACAGAAAATTGACAATAAAATACATAGGGTAACATAAATATCTTTAAAATAATCTTATTATATCAAATAATATTAATAACTATCGTTGAGAGAAAAACTACTATAACATGTGTTTCTTAAAAAATATCCTTTAACTAAACAACACTAATTCTATGTGGGAAAACATGATTTAGAAAAAAAATTGTTTAATCATATTGATCAATACTTCCCATAAGTCTTAATTCATGTAACACTTTCCTATAGTTTCTTTCAATATCTTTAAATAATTGTAAATCTGAGTATGTTTGTTAAAAAAAACCTATATCCATCTCAAAAAACAAATAAAAATAATTCAAATATACAAAACACAACTCCCTTGCATCTCTGATTTCATAACATTATAACATGTTCATTAGGAAATGTGTGATACTAATACCTCATATAATTATTTTCTTCCCCTAAAGGGTAACAAAACATTCATCATCATGGTGATCTTAATGTTTTTAGGATATACTTCTCTCCATGATATAAAACAACTAAAACATCAGCCTACTTCTCTACTTATTCTCCTTTAATTACATACAAATTAGTACAATTAAGAAAGTATATTTGGGATAAGGATGGATCCTAGTGTTCCTTAAAAGAAACACTCTATTTGAGAATCTTCTATTAGTGTATTATTTTGATTATTATTATTATATTTTGAATTAGTTGTTATTTATTCCATAATATTAGCCTTCAATGATTTTGGTAATATATTTTTTCACATCTAAAAAATTTTCAAATGAAGCTTTGAGTTTATATTTATTTTTTATAACATATTAATTCACTAGAGTTTGTAATCTTTTATTCATGATTTCCTATTGGGTTTGAAAAATGTTCATACAAAAGTTTTATACCATTTATATATCAGTTACACCTCTTATACTTCTTAAAACCTGTCTATTGACTAATTTTTATAATATATTTTCTAATCCTTGTAATACTATTTTTTACACTTTTCTTTTAGAATAATTTAATTCCTCCAACATCATATTGTCAATGACCATTTAATGTGGGGAAATAACTAGGAACTCTTTATTTCTCTTTTCAACCTTCATCTGATCCTTTTCTTGCCCAAATTTCTTAATCTTCTCACATACATCACTTAAATAATTAACATTATTTATCGTATAACATTATTTTCTTCCTCATAATGCTATATTGAAAAATTTATTCATATATATTTCTAAATAATCCCCTTGATTCATACACATTTCTTGATATAGAAATATTTCACTATAATCAGTAGTAATTGTGCTTAAATACTCAACCACATAGTCATGGACCTTTCAATCTTGATCCTTCAGAATAATAATAAAAATGCAATTATTTTTTTTTATTGCCTTTTTTATAAAAACTTCTCTATTCATGGGGAACTATTCTTAATATATTATACTCTTTATTAGTGGAAGATTATTTCCTAATAATCTTATAGGTCTTTAGTGATACAATGTTATAATTTTAAATTTCATTATGAGTAGAAGATGATGTAACCTTGAGTTTTTTTTATGATAGAAACAACCTTATTCTATGGTCCCTTTCATCAACCAATATGAGAAGATTCAATTTAAACCTTAACTGGTTTACTGAAGTCTTCTCTGATATAGCATAAGTCACTTTGTTCTAAAATAAATTCTAATTGTGTTTCAAAAAAACCTTCCTCGTTCTCTGGGAATTTTAATTCAGATTATTTACCCTAAAATTCATCATCCATTACAAGTTTTTATTAGATTCTGGAAAACTATTATTTCTTCTTTGTCAAGATTCTCCTTTATGAATGATGTTTGTGTAAAACATTTCAATTTTAGTTAAATATTGACAAGTTTAATTTTTTAGATCTAATGTTGTTAATTATTTTAGTCTCATTTTTTATATTCCCACTATTCTGAAAAGTTATCTCCATAAAAGTTTTCTTCAAATTTATTCTTTGGTTATTTAGTTATGAATTTTAATCAAGAAATCCTTCAGATGTTTCTTTTATAATCCAATTAGGTTTTATTATTTCTTCTCTATCACTATCACTATTATATAATACACATTCTATTATAACATGAGAAAATAAGTTTACATGAAAATAAGATTATTTAATTGATGAAGAATCATTTTTATATATTCTTATCAATAAAATTTTATTATTCTTTATAAGAATCATTTTCCTATTTTTCTTCTACTACTGGTTATGATACCTTTCATTTTTTTCTTCAAACTTTGAATCATCAAAACTCTTCTTAGAACAACTTAATGTAAATTTATCACTATTAGAATAATTCCATCATTTAAAATACAACATTATTTTTATTTTTCTAATTAACTATTTCTTATCTCTTTAAAGGAATAGAAATTATTATGTTGATGACCTCATTTTCTTCATCAGTATTGGAATAACTTAATTCTACTTATAATTCATTATCTCTGAACATCATGTTTAAAAAATCAATGAAAGTAATTTGTTCCATAAAATTATTAAAGAATGTTACTTTTCTCATCTCATATCCCATAAGAATATTTTTATTTTCATAAATAGATAAATTTTCAATATATTCTATAATATATATATTGGTATCAAATATATTTATAAGGATTCTCATTAGTTTCTTAATGGTAGTAGAATCTTCCATATTATCACCAAAACCTCTAGTAATGCTGAAAATATCATTGAATCTTATCAAGTGTCAATCAATATTTTATTCATCAACCATATTAATAACATCAAACTTTCTGCTCTATATTTTTAAACTTTACTCCTTACGTTCAATGTAATGAATTCTAACAATAATAACAAACAAGGATAAAGAAAAGTGATAATAAAAAGGGAAATGATCTAAATGTATCATGAGGTTATAAATTACTGTAAACTGAGTCCATAAAATCTTATATGTTCTTAACATCCGGGGGTAGTAAACCTATACTAGTAAGGGGTGTAAAATAGACATCCTTAGTAGCCCTTGGAGTGAGAAACTTTTCAGTTTTGTTCCCCTCATTAAATGTCTGAAGAAATGCCATATTGTCATTTTTGTGGTTCTTGCATATTAAGTTGTGATAAAAAATAGACCAAGGGTGGGTATTTTCTCTTAGATATTGTTGAGGATGGACAATGAGTATGTTTCAACCATAGTAATTACAATTATTTTGGATCCAAAAAACTATAACACATTTAGTGCAGCATATACCCTTTCAAGAAGGGAGTCAAGAGTCCAATAATAACCTATGAAGGATAAAGAAATAAAGACATTGGGGTATTGAATTATTACCACCTACATGACACCTAAATTACAATATCCATCGAAATTAAAACCCGTGCAACTATTTGGGAGAAACCAATATATCCGCCAATTATAATGACCCACACCATTGGAATGAAAATTGGTCCATGAAAATGTGTGTTATGATATTTTGAAATAAAAAAACTATATCTATTTTTTAATTATGTGAATATAAAGGGAAATGCGACCATCTAAATTTTACCCTTATATGACCGTTGTTCAATTATGACTTTTGGTCAGTATTACCATTATAATCATTCTTGTTGATAATAATTATAACATTACAATTATTTTTTATAAGTTGAAATGAAAAAGGATAATTAATAAAAAAGGATAACTGATAGCCTAAACCAGTAGAATCATTCCATAAAAATCTGATTTTTATGAATATGGAAGGAAGGTTGCATTAGTGGGCTTTGATATTTACCAATTCTAAGCCGAACTTCAATAAGTGAATATTGAATGAAATTGCTTATGGGAGAAGCTCAAGTTAACAGAAATTTACAATCACGTGATGTTATTTGAGCCGCCCCATGAATCTATCACCACCAAACACCTTAAAATTAGGTCAAATGTAGATTTAATAAGGTTATATGTGTCATAAAATTAGTTACATAATATTTAAATCCATTTTATAATTTTCCTCCCAATTCAGTTACAAGAATAGTTTTGCTTAACAAATCTTGATGGAATTTGATAAATTGGTTTTTCAGATAAAAATTATACTTTCTAAAAATGTTATAATTATTATAATAAAATAATTTATTTTGAATAATGTTTATTTTAATGAAATATTATGTTTAAAATACTCCTATTTAAAATTTAATTCTCAACCATTTGTTATTTTTCTCAAGTGTCAAAAAACTTACTAATTTTTTTTTTCAATATTATATTATATTTATTAATTTGGATTTTTATACTTAAATGATGAAATTATCAAATTTATACAATCATTGTTATAAATAAATTTCATTTTTCAAATCATAACATTAACATTATTTTATGATGAATTCATGAGAAATTTCCAAAATACATTACTTTTTCATGAATAATAAAAATACAGTTTGTGTTTTTTAGTCTGTTAATATCATCATAATTATGTAATAATTATTTAATAAGTAATTAACCTCAATAAAAAACATAAAATAAATTTTTTTATTCATATATTTTATTTTAATAGTTTTTAATCAATTCCCAAATATATAATTTAATTTTCAAATTCTAAAATAAAAAACATATCTTTAAAAATGTCATTCTTTGAAAGCATTAATTTTCTAAGGAAAAATAAGAAAAATAAAATTATGGAAGGCTCTTGTGGATAGAAATAACATAAAAGGTTTCCCAAGTGTCTAGTACCATATTCAAATACCATGGGTAAGCCCATGTTTTTTCATTTACCACTACTTATGTGTCCATGGCCTTTATTTAGAAATTAATAAAAAAATTCCCCACTTTTGATATAAATACCCAAAAATTTCTCAAATTTCATTCACTCCCAAATCTTACTCTAGGAAGATATGATCTTTTTAACTCCCAAGGTGTCACCCCAACGTGTTTTAATGCCCCCAAGTTCCCAATCCTCCGGTTTTAGGAACTACTCTTCAAGGTAAGGTAAATATCAACTTCACTTTTCCTACAATGTACCATGTTTATGTGTTATGTTTTTCAAATTTCCAGAATATGTACTGATATCCAATTTAATTTATCAATTTATTGAATTAATAGTATTTTTTAATTTTAGGCCATTGTTTGATATATTTTTACCCTTTTTAGAACAATGCTTTATACCTGTTATGCTTCTGATTTTACTTCTCAAAATTTCTCTATTACCCTAAAGAAATTACCTTTTATTTTATTTATGTGAATAACAAAAACTCTCAATTTTTAATCAGTATTCACCAATATATAAAAATTATTTATTATATTATGTTATTAGAGAACATAAAACCTTAATTTCCATTCGCATGTGTTATAAATGGCATATAGATATTGACTTTTAGAACATTTTAAAATTCCATGATTGTATATGAAAACCATTTCTTTTATTCTCTTTGGGTTATTTGTATAATATTTATTATGATTTATGCCTATAAAATTAATTAAGACATATTTTGAGTTCCTGATAGTGCTCAAATGCATTGGATAAAGAAATTTATATCTAGATATGACATGTTTTACAATACCTTGGCGAATAACCTTGGTAATTGTATGGCACCACAATGATAAACCTTGGTGATATTCATATGAATTTATAATTTTAACGTTTTAGCCAATTTTAAATGTTATAATTCTGGTTATTTAATTAGTATATGACTCTTTCTCATGCTTTATGATTACGACTCATTTTCTTGTTGATATTATTCAAGATCACAAGAAAAAAATTCCCTTTCTTTCTTGTACTAGGCCTCATGCTCACCCTTTCCTTTTATGTCTGTCCCCAGGTTATGAGATGTTGTAAATGTACTTAGGATGGATCAATTATGAATCAATTAAAGTGAATTATAATAATATTTTAATTTTACATATATTATTCACCTTTTTTATAAGAAACTTGACATTAAAATATCCCTTGTTAGTACCATGTAAATGAATGTTTATATAATAAAAAGTGGTATTCCATATTGACCCTATGGGTAAAACCATTAGTTAAATGAGTAAGGTTTCTTATTCTCCCTGATATTCCTTAAATATGGGTCATTATTCCAACTCTTGAGATGTTTATCCATGTTTTTTACTATATTTTTGGTCCTAAAAACCTTGGCCATCCTTGTGTTGGGGTATCCCTCAAGTTGAGCTTTATTTCTCCCTATCAAATGCATAAACAACTATCCACCAGTAGGAAATCAATTTCCATAACTTCTTGAATATTATTTCCCAAAACCTAGAACCAAAAATGGTGTAAGTTGTTAATGGTTAAATCATAATATGAGAGACTAGTGATTTAACTAATGGATCACCATGATGAAGTTTCCCACTCCCCATAAAGAATAGATGTGAGGTCAATTCCTCTCTAGGAATCTAGAAATGTAAGATATTAGATATGAGTTTGATCCCCTTAATCTTAAACACCTAATATTTTTATAATGAATGGTTTTGAATTTTCCACACTAATAATTTGAACATCATGAGAATTTCATTTCTCCAGACAAGATCAGCTTATATATCCCACCCTTATGGCGCATGAATCGCGCGACAATTAGCCTTAGTAGAAAGGGTCCCCAATGGTGATCTTGGGAAAATTAATTTGTACTATTTGACTATAATCATGATAATGTGGAAGATATCACATATTTTGTGGTTCGAGATGTATAGTATAAATTTAATTGCTGAAAAATTCACTCCACCAATTTCTTCATAGATTTTCAATGGAAAATCCAATTGGGCTGAAATTTTTCCATCCATGGAAAGAATGTATATCTTCCATTGTTATTATTCCACATAAATTAAAAGAAAAAACTTTCCACATAAAATGATCAATCATATAATAAAATATCAAATTCCATTAATGATTTTTTTATTCCACATGGTGATGAATAATTGGGCTCAAATTGATACACATTAAACATGAATTGCCCAATGGGGAGAAATGAATTTAAATTTGTAAAATGCACTAAATGATTTGTTTATATAAATTTAAAAACATGAATATTAATATATAATAAATGAAAACTATCATAATTCAGTTGCTAATCACACCCCTCTCTTTAGATTTTCTAGTCCTGATAAAAATGTATCCAAAAAGATGGAAATTGAATTCCTTTTCTCAAAAAGATATAAACTTAAAATGATTACTAGAATACATCGTTCAAAACCATCATGAAACCTATCAATGTAATTTAACAGAGGAAAGGTTCACATGAATACCCCAAACCCAATTCAATTCAATGTTTAAATTAATCACCACATTTAATCTAATTTCAATTAAGAAAGATGAAGTGATGTTAGTCACAATAGAAATAGGGATTTAGTTTCACGTTCAGGGTGAAAATAAATGTAAGAGATATGTAGGAATCAAAATCATCATTGAGTTATGTATCCAATTTGTTTTCATTTTTTATTCTCTTCTCTTGATGACTTTTTTATCTTTGTTTCTTTAACCACAATAGTGATGAAAATACCAAATTTGGGTATGAAAACTATGGATCCATGATCCCCAAGTGCCAGATTCAACATATTTTTTCAGTACTATACTATACAATAGATATGTAATGTGAAAAAATAGTAATGACAACAATAGATTAATGAACCCTAAGTGCTTAACACCACGTATTTCAACAAAACTCTACTATAGGTGGTCAACAAATTTTCAATATTGTTCTTGGAAACTCAAATTTAACTCAAAGTGACCCCTAACGCCATGATATAAGAAATAGACCCCAAGAACTAAAACTCACACCCCAAAATAAAAATTAAATTCATTGGGGAATCTTGATTAAAAATATGAAGATTTTAATAGTGAAAAATCACATTGGATGACCACAATTTCCCAAAAATGGACTCATGATCTCAAAGAAATCATTAAAAGTATAATCAAGGTATGAGTAATTATTTGATATTTGGTGTTCATGTTTTACAATGTAGATTAACACATGAAAGGATAATTAATTTTATTTTTACTCTCCCCATCCATGAATCACAAATACTTTAGGGTTTAAGGAGAATAGAAGATGGAGTATATAATTGGGAAGAAATTGGGGGAGAATGACTATTGAAATTAAATCCTGGAAAAAAATAACCTAGTTTGATGATGATAACCAATTAATAAGAAACGTATCACATTGTTTTCATGTCACAAGAAGACTCCTTGAGCATGATTAAAGTTTAGGTCTGAATTCTAGAAGGGACATGATTCATTTTAAAGTACTAATCTACTTCAAATATTAAATCTCACTCACAATAAAAAAATTTTCACATTGGAAACCTCAATGGGTTCAATTAAATAAATTAAAATAAATTATAAAAATAATGAAAAATTCTGGTTCTCTCCAACAAAGAGCTTATTTTAAATTCATTAACTCAATTTAGACCCACTAACTAACCCAATACCAACTTTCATTATGATTTCTCCAAATGGATATGTGATTGGTGTTTCTAAAAATTCATCAATGGAGATATCTTTAGGAAGAAAATCCTTGATGTATACTTACTCTCTTTTGAATTTAAAAATTCAATTTCATCTTGATTTAAAGACCCTTAAAAAATTCCTGATCTTTTTCAAATATCCCCAATACAAAGGTTTGTTCTTCAACTAATTCATGAAATATTCATGAGACTAGACACTCTACATATAATTGTGGAAGGGGAAGTATGTGGAGGGATGGGTTTCCCACAGGTTTTAGTTATTTTTAGTTTTAATATCAAAGATGAAACCTTAGAATTCATTCTTTCTATTTCATTACACAATTTTCAAACAATGATTGAGGAAAAATTTGGGTAGGAGGTTACACATCATGTAATTTAATAAGATTGATATCATTATCCATCCTTAAATAAAATGAAATTTTTTATTAAATGATACTAATCACAATGATTTTACATCTCAAATTGTGTGGGGTAATCATATTAGGTTTGATTAGATAAATTACCTAAGCTTAGGGATTCCCCATATAGATTTCCCATTTTATTCAATATTGGGTTTAAGATTGGGTTATGTTGAAGAAAATTCATTAGAGTAGAATAAGTTTTTTTAGATGTTTCAATATGATTAATAAAAAATATTAGAATACCCACAGGTTTTATTTATTGCACAACGGAATTATTTTTTATCCTAACAAAATTTTTAGAATGATCCGGAGTGTGAAAGGTGATGCACGACCAGAAAGGGGGGAGAAAAGAGATATGGGGGGGGGGGAGTGAGAAAATCGATTTTGGGGTGATAAAATAATGTGAGTGTATAAAAAATTTACTTGGGTCTCTACAAACAGTGCTAAAATTTATTGACACCCATATTTACCAATTATTTAAGGATTAACTAGTCTCTTGTAGTAAAATTTGGGTTATTGAATCCTCAGAGACCTAATAAGTATCATAAGAAACATAAATTTTGTGGGGTTGATTTGGATTAAAAGGGGCCATGTTTTGTTCAACTTTGTGGATTATTAAATTTTTTTAAATAATTAACTGAATTCATTTTAAAAATACTGGTTGATCCTTAGTTACTTAAAGGTATGGATTGAATGAATTTTTTAATGGTTTCAAAGTATAAATTTTGAGGTGGATTCATTCAATGAAATCAATATAACAACATAAATTACTAATTGCAACCCATAAAATACACATTATAATCACATAAAACATATATGTCCATTTTCATGAGCACTCTATGGTAAAGGATATTATTAGCACATGAAATGTGTGAAAAAAAATCAATAATGAATAGGGAGAGGGAAAATCATTTAACAAAAAACAAAAATATGGGAAATTATTAATCATTTATTAAGTGATAAATAACATCCAATTTATCCCCTTTATACTCCCATAGACCATCCCATAAGTGGGTTAACCCTCTATTGATACATCTCTCTCAATGGAAGTGATAAGTAGACTCATAAGTGTGGAAGTTAAGAAGAAGAACAATGAAATAATAATCCCTCCACCATTGTGTGAAGAAACTCCTAAGTATTTGGTGTGAATAAATTTACACCTTAATTAAATATAAACAACATGATGCAAAAAATATGAAAAGTAGATAAGAAGATTAAGAAACTTTATTTGGAATCTTGTCTGAATCAAACAACTTACTTGGGAAGAGTGACTTGTAATTTCAAAATGAGGGTGTAATAATACAATAGAAATAAAAAAACATCTATCCCCAATTCCTTTACCAGCACTAACATAAATAATAATTTTATTGTCTTAGGGTCAATCCTCTATCATTCAATGTCTTATGATTTAATTTTAATAGTTAATGGAGGGTAGAAAAGACGGGAAAGTAAGAATTTAAATGTTGACCAAAAAATCGACTCAAGTTTCTTCCCCCTTGTTGACATGATATTATGACATTGAAGATAGATAAATCTAGGATTTTCTTTGAATAAAAATATCATTTTCCATATTTAGTATATTTGATGTAGAAATTTTATCCCAAACAGGTTTTCCATTAAAAATTTATGATGAAATTGGTGGGATATGTTTATGGGCCTTCAAATATGCACCATAAATTAATCATCAATTTGGGATCCTTATATCTCCATAAAGACTTCAAAATTATATGTATCGACAATTGAATAAAAATTTCCCAATAATTTTATGTAACTGCGGTTAAAATTATAGCTTCATTGGGATTGAAATGTGGTATCCACTTTTATGTGATGGCTCAATGGCCCTTTATTATTTGATAAAAAATTTCATAATCCATGGAAAAAATTCCATCTTCCCCTCTTATTCATCCATCTATACTAAAAGAAACAATTTTCAACTCAAAGTGCTGAATAATATCCTAAAATATAAAATTAAAACAATGAAAATAATTCCTTCCTCAAGAATATGATTAATTGGGCCCAAATTTAGGCACATTAAATATGAATTTCACAATGATGATTAATGAAATTCAGTTTATAAAATTCACTAAAACTGGGGTTTATGGGATTTAAAAGAAATGAATATTAAAATTTAAACAATTGAAATTATCATTTTTTAGTTTTTAATTAGATGTGGAGATGATAAATTGCTTTCCATAATGTCAATTACATTTTAATGCACCCTAGAAAACTATATATCATTTTTGATATTCTCACCCACACTATATTTGAATTAAAACTATATATCATTTCAGATATTCTCTTCAAATTAATACTACCTTCTTCTTTGAACTTAGATAGCCAATCCCATGAATACCAGTAGCATATACCATCTAGATGATCATCCCAAATAAATGAAGTCATTTATTTATATATCCTATGAAATCCTTTAACACCTTGATAATTATTTGGACTCAAATGGGAATATAAGTTTGGGAATAACTGGAAAATGTAGTTCTTACTCCAAAAGTGGGGTTGAAATTATACTGGTTTTTAATGCAACATAAATCATATGATCCACCCTCAAAATATTCTATATTCATTTTCTACCAAAATTTATTGGGTCTCCCATGTAATCCATTGGGAATCCCCCCTATAAATACACACCTCTCTTCCTTGAATTTTTCATTTCCTTCCTAACTTCTTATCAACATACCATACATTATTTTGGAAACATGAAACATAATAAATTTTATATAAAAATTCTCAAAAAGATAAATCAATGTGCCATTTTTTGGTGGCCATCAACTTAAAAATTTCTCTTATCAACAACTATCTTAACAGCCTCATTAATGAGAGGAAATCCCCCTGTTGTAGTATCTCTAACAAATAGGCTTAAAGACAAGAAATATGTTAACATCCTATTATTTTAATTATGATAATTCTTACCATTAAAAACTAAAACAACCATAGTATTCAATTAATTTATATTCTTAATCATTAGTATATAGATGGATATTTCAAAGGGAACCTCACTCCTATACAAATTGAAATTCCCAGATTAGTGCTAGAACATTAAGAGGGGGTGGGTGAATCAATGGTCCATTTCCTTTATTAATTCTTCCAAGAACAAAATATATGAAACATGTTAGAGTTATAGATCAACTTTATGGATATCTCTAAACATCACTGTTTCTGTATTGAATTTTAAAATTGATCATCACATGATATTTACATGGTTCATTAAAAATATCAACACTTTGACATGTTGCGTATCCACCCCAACATGGATTGTTTCACTAATTTCTTTTTAGGATGACAAAGGCACTAATTGCAACTTCTTATCCACCATTGTAATTATTTTTCATGAAAACCATGGTTCTACTCCCCAAAAATAAATACATCTAACATTGATGGTTATACCCTCGTCTATCCTTCTCGTATCCAATTTCTTCTTAACATGTTATATTTATTATAATTAAGGATTTTCATAAAATAGTTCTACACCACAATTATAATATATTACTTAATATTTACCAATCCACTTTACAAAAAATATTCTTCTCTAGATATCGATTATCCAGAAGAAGGATGGATCACCTTCACTAATGTACAATTTCACTAATTTGATCAAAAACTATCATGAGTGTTTGTTGGTATTAAAAATTTATCTTCATATAATAATTTCATGAATAAAATTACTTCTTCAATTTTCTAGATATTTCTTTAAAAATGTTCTTTAGAAAAAATCATCTGGTATTATCTGTCTGGTATAATTTTTTTAGTCCTGTGTGCTCTTTATATTCCCCTATATTCTTTTTCAGTCATGCATTATCATTATGTTGCACATCCATCAGATGATTTTTGTGCTTTTTACTCTATCTAATGTGCCTCAATAACTTAATACTCAGTCTATTTTCATTTTCTAATGCACTATATTAAGGAATGTTTAGTCCAACACTCCCCCATACAAGGTTTCCCAGTTCAATGATCCTATTCAATTATTTCTTCATCCAATAGATCTATATTTTTATGTATTCCATCAGATAATCTCCCTGCATCAAAAATGTAAAAACAAGGATATAAACTAACAATCTTCTTCTCCTATGTCCAATGGAACTGGTTTTCATGCACCTCACCCTCATCCAAGATATACCTTGGTTGGACACACATGGAATGAAACACTTTTCTCTTAATATCCTTCACATGTATAAACTATGTATCCTCATACAATGTCCCAAATTAATTATATGTACCCTCTTCTTTGGAATAACCTATAAATGGTTAGGTATATGAAAATCTAAAAATTGAATTGGGCTTCTCAATTAAATATACTTTTACAACCTTCAAAGCTTTTGGAAAATCAATGTCAAATTTTATTATCCATGTTTCCATAAAAATCAACTCCATAAATTTATTTATACTTATTAAAAACTCATCTTGATTAATACTCATTTAAATAATAACCCAATAATATCACATTGTTGAATAATTTTCAAATATTCATAAATATTATGAAACCTCTATCCCTTGTATAATCATTAAAGTATCTCTATGTGGGGTGTCTTCAAAAGATATCATTTGTCACTTGATATCTTTATGGTAAACCTTCTTCCTTCTTCGTCTGATAGGAATAATAATTTTATTTACCTTAGTCTACATTTTTAGGAATCCTTAATTCAATGGGTTCAATATATCTATGACTGGTAAAGATGTAATTCTCTATCTAATGAAATCACATTCTTCATTTTTACCACAACTTCATATTTCTATATATAGTACAGGTCAAAAATATATAACTTCATTCATAGTCATATTTAAGTATATATATGACTTAATATTAGTATTAGTTTGGTAATACTTTATATTTTCTCTATTTGGTACAACATAACTCCATCATTAACTTTTTAATCCATTTCTATATCCTGAGAAACTTATAATTTCTACATATTATTTAATTGAATATCTTCATATGATGGATCATTCAAGTGTATATCAAATTGAAATTTATCCATTTTATCTTAATGATTTATTTATCAAGTTATTTTCTCATGTTTACTCTATCCAATAGTATTTACATTATATCCTCTATTTAGAATATCATCAAATCTGTATCTTAGATTTTTTTATGAACTACATAATGTTTTAAAATTCATATATTTATAATATTTATCTTTATACAAATAGTCTCTATTCTAAAAACATAGTTCAGTGCACAGGAGAACTCCTTTGTTCAATCATCAATTATAACAACATTATGATCTAATTGAATATGGTAGATTCATTCCATTGGCCTTAAAAATTGTCTTTATGATCATTTTTTTAAACATTGACTTCTCCCAGTTTATATAAACTCATATAAATATAGCAATAATCCTGAGTATCTTCATTATTTTAAGAACATGAAGACCATAAAAACATCATCTAAAATAATAATGTTTCCCTAAAATTTTCCACTAATAATTTATTAACCTTATCTATGTTTATCCAAGAAACTTATTCTAAAAACACATATTAACAAATTGAAAAAAATGGTAACCAATACACATTGGAATAACATATTTATTATTTCATGAGAAGACCAAACTTCTTCCCATCACGACTGACATAATTAATCTTCACCAAAACCATATCTTGGGTTATATAATCAGATTCCCACCCCACCAAATGATTATAATGGATCATCCTTTCCTCCTTTTAATTATATACAGCTCTATAATCCTTTATTTTCTATTGGTTTACTATTATATTCCCAATTAGTCAAATAAATAACCATTTTTAGGGTCAAATATAAGTGTTTATATCAGAAGGGAGAAAGTACACTATTGGGTGGGGGTGGAGTGGGGGTATAGAATTAACAGCTAAAAAGTATTCTAACCACCATTTATAGTTTATGTAGTTAATTTAAAATGATAAACATTTAATATTGAAATAATAAAATTGTATAACGAAACATGGGATATTCACTATCATTGGACATTAATGATAAAAAATCTATATTAAATTTATTTTCATTGAAAATATATATAGTTAGAGCTTTGATTTATAATTAATGAAATCGATGAATATGTAAAAGGAAACACATTGATGCCCTACCATGTTATTGAGTGATGATGCTTTGTAAATCTACCCGCCACCATTAGGCTACTGGATCATTCTATGATTTTTTATTTATGGGGGGATCACCAAAAAGGGTGAAATAAATAATTCCACTAAATATATACATGGTTATTTCATTGGGTAAAATGGATAAACCTTGGGAAAACTTTAAAATATTAATTTATAATTCATAATTTTCTCAAACTAGAATTTTTAATTAATTTTCTAAAGTGGCATAGTCTATGGTTCGATTCCTGATCTCATAAATTATATTCTCTTAGGTTTAATTCCACATTATGGACATATTAATGATTTTATAATTTATAAATGTGTATTTTTTGTAAATATAATTATTTAATATAGAATGATAAATATTTATTTAAAGAAAAATACAAAAAATTACATAAAATTCATAGTGATTTAAAATTTAACAAAAATTATCCTAATGTTAAAAACCTCACCCCAAGATCAGTGAAACCATTATAAGAAATTTTCAAGGACTTTTTGTAGGGTGAGTTTTCCATTTTACCACTTTTAAGGACCCATGGCTCTAGAACACAAAATTTAGCTATGTCTCAATTGGGAAAAATATAGATCACTGCATCCTCCACAAAATTAAAAAAAATTCCCCAAAAATATTGAAAATAAAGATATAAAACTTGATTAAACATTAAAAAATATCATAAAAAATATATTCACCCCTCGACTAAACTTTCTTTATTATTTCCTGTCCATGAAATTAGTGAACTCAGTACATGGCCATCTGGGAAGTGAACATCCATTTCACCACCAGAGCTTTTAGATTTTGATTATATCAAACTTATACCTTAGTAAAGGCATAATGATACATTGTGAATGTTTTTTAAAACCTCCATATAAAATTCTTCTTTAATACGTATTTCATCCAACTGTAGGCGTTAAGTAAAACAATGAACCCTAGACATCTACCAAAAAATGCTTTATCTCTAGGGTTACCAATCAAGGGAGTGGTATGATATTCAGCTTTTATGTTCAATTTAGTTTACTTAAACACTGAAATAATCCATCTACATTGAGACTTACTACATAGCCCATCAAGGATATTTAGAACCAAATATAGAAGTGTTGCGAGGTATCATTATCTCCAGGGTTAAAACTATCTTTTACACTATAGATTTCTATCAAGGAACCAAAACAATGTTTGTTGCTCAAGGTATAAATAGAAAATGGGAATTTTGAAAACAAATAACCTGAAGAATCTACATGAATTTTCTACACCATGATCTATAAATAATATCACATTTAGGGTAAAACAAACATATTTGTGTTCACCACTAATGATTTAAAGCTACCAAAAAGTACATTATAAAATAGAAATAATATCCTCTATTTTAGTTGAATTATACTAATAATCATCGGTGTCCCAATCTATAATAATTTGAATTAGATGTTCCGCATTATTCAGATGACCCATCTATTTTAGTTCCAGAACCCAAGGTTACACCATCTATAAAATTACTGACTAAAAATAACATCCTTAAGAGAAAAATTCCTCCAATACATAGTCATTATTTACTTGCAATGGTAATGTATAAAAGCTACATGGGTCAATCCATAAAAAGGAACATGATTCACTTATGCGCTCCTTTAATAGTATTTCTATCACACACTATATATAGAATTTGGTATAGATCCCCTTTTAATATTTCCTTTTAGATGTGCAGGTGTTATAGAGGTTGGTATAGGAGAGGTTTTTATTTGGTGGTAGTAGGAGGCAATCAAATAGCTGGTGAAGAGCCACTGGTGATCCAATATAGGTTTCCAGAACACCTATAGGTCTTTAGGATCCACCTACTTGCTGATAGAAATCTACTAGACCCCCAATAGAGACATATAGGTACATAATCCTTACATGTAACCACTTTATAGCCAATGGATGTCCAGTTTCCAAAAGATGACAGTACAAGATGCGTAGTTAAATAGCGGATAAAAATTTATTTTTTATTTCAATTTTTTTAAATTCTTTAATAAAACCCTATATAACCTAACATGACAATTTATTTTATAGGATACATAGTGTTGATTTTGGTCTCTCCGAGTCCAGTATTATAGGATCTTCATACCAATTTAAATAATGGACCTTAATTGATTGTAATCATGTGAGATAGATCCATTCTAATCTATTTTCTTATATTCTTATCAGTGTCTTAAAATTCTTTATGAGACTAAATCAATTGATCAGGCATATACATGTAAAATTGATGTTTTTCTATTAGATATAGGTTCTCTAGCATCTGATCTCTTCCTCTCCCATTACCGGTCTTGAGGGGAACTTCATTTCCCTTGATCTTTAGTTAGGTGTCTCTATCTTATAGATTTTACCTTGAAATGATTATTATGAGTCTCTCATTGTTGTTTGATTTATGATTTATGGCCATAATCCCTGGTGGAAATATAAATGGTTTTCATAATTAATTTTCTTTTAAAAATAAATTTTATTAACATGACATGTTTGATAAATTTCTTCAAATATTGTTCAATAATTAAAATCAATTTTCTAGAATGGAAAAAGTATGGAATCACTATGGAATGTTTTTTTTTGAAATATTTTCTTAGTTTTATTGAAACATAATTATCATATACAGAACACTGGGAGATAATATGAAATGGGGGGAAAATAAGTATATGTGAACCTTATTGGAGTAATATATCACTAGGGAAGGTTCTTGTGATTCTATGGTTTCTAGTTGGAAGCCTTTACCACATACAAAGGTCACTAAACTTATGATTTACATACAATGAATTATGTTCTATCATTTATCATAGTTTTCTACACCCTTCTATCATTTATTTCCCATTATTTATTTGTGGACAGATTATTCATATTTACACGATATTATTATTAACCCATGGATATGGATATTGATGATTGAAAACAGATTCATTCATCTTATTATGTCTCATGGATATATTTGGTTTCATATTTATTTGTTTACATGAATAATGAATGTTTTTGATAATAAAACAATTGATTATTTTAAGGGTAAAATGATTTATTTTTACTTTTTTAGAAATATGTGTTATAAAATGCCTAAATTAAGATTGTGGACAGAATTTATATATAATATTTGGTAGGATCCAACAATTTTTTAGTTATCACATGTTATGTTTACTTTTGAGAATATTTAGGCCTCGTTTATTAAGATATATGTAAATAAAAGAGCACCATATTGATAATGGATATCCTAGATCATATTGTCTTCTTGTTGTTTATAATGGGGTGACATATGTGTTTAATGGGATGGACACCTGGGTTTCATTTACTTCAATGTTGATGGTGTTTCATTTTATTAGTATTATACTTTTTATCTTATTATTGGATGTTACATTCTTGGTTTGCATACTTTTGAAATATGATGTATTTTTGGATATCTTCCATGACAATATGATTATTTATATCTTATTATTTTTCTGTTTAGGGAGAAATAATTCATATGTTTATTTGAATGATACCCTAGTGATTTTCTTTATATCATGGTGATAATGAACACACTTTAGAACTTTTTAATACTAATTTTAGTATCATTATTAGTAGACTTGGGCTATTCTGTTACAAATTGGTATTATAGGATATAACTACCATTAAAGTATGTTCTCATATTTTTGTATCAACCTCTTTTTTATAGGTTTTTTGATATATATGATATAGGACTATCATAACCTGAGAGGTAGTGTGTGAGTGTTCCTATCTATCTCAATTTCCTAACAAACCTTGAGATACCATGGGATGTAAATGGTTTTCTAGCATCCTTTTTTATAATTTGAGACTTTTTCATTCAATTCCCTAAAATTAAGTTTATAATAAAAGAATCAATTTTCATTTTTGATGGTATTAGTAATCTTTGTTTTTTAGTATATGTCCCCTACAATAGAAAAAATCTAAAAACTAGATTAGAAGATATGATGTGATCCTCATAGGGAAATCCTCTAGTTGACTCAATTTCTTTGGAAAATATCATACAAATGATTTAAAACTTTTAACAAGTTCCCATTATCAAAAAATGGAAGGTAGAACAAGATTCAAAATTCACTAAGAAGAATCAACATGTCTATCATAGTGAGAACGAAAAAAATGAGTTAGAAGAGTGGATCCAATGTATTGAGAGTAATTTTAACTTCTTTAAAACTACAAAAGACTCTATGGATATTTTTACCACATATATGATTGAGGGTCCATGAAGGAAGTTGTGAGAATATATTATTCAAGAAAATTTTCAAGAATATCTCACCTATAATACTTTCAAGAAAGACATAAATCAATAGTTCTACCTTTATAAACTAATAAAGGAGAACGATCGAGAGTTAGTTACTATGGAGTAGGGTTGTCGTTTTATTATTAAGTACGATTATTAGTGTGTGAGTCATTAAACATGTTCCAAAATATTTTTACTGACTAATATCATAATGCATGGTGGTACAAGATCAATTTTAGGCCTAATATCAAGTCTATGTTGATTCTTATGTGAATTCACATCATTATAGAGATTTTTGATGTGGTGGCTATAGATGATGAAAATATAGCATGGAATACATGACTCTTTTAATCATTAGTGATTATCGGAAGAAACCAGTGTGTGTTTTATATTTATAAAATGAAGCATGTTGACCAGAACTGTGGTGGTTCTAAGAGTGTGAAATAAATAATAGGGTCAGGATAAGTGGTCTTATATCAATGTTAGAGAAAGGTATAGCTCAAAAAAATCATAAACCAAAACCAATTTTTTTGTCTTTTGTGTTTTAGATAGGGTCTTCTTCAGTGTTCTTGTGAGAGATATGGGATTTGAAGCTATATCCACCTTCACTTAGGCTATCATTTTAGATATAATGAAATGAAATTGGTGGGATCTGAATATCTTACTAAGGTTTATTCTAAAGTTACTAATACATGGAATAATTTTGTAGTATTCTTACATGTAGTAGAGTATGAACCAAAGGTGTTTGATGTAGGATTAGCTTCCATGAGAGTTAAAGTGTTTATTTCATCTTAAATGGCAAAAAATTTATATTATATTGGTGAAAATCATTCCATTAACTTGTCTGAGATTATTTCTGTGTTAGGGTTACATATGGATTATATGAATTTCATAATTACTCTTAAAACTCCTCTAGGAAAGAAGTCATACCTAGGTTCTAGATTTCCTGGATGTTAGGTGATGATCATAGAAAATTGAACTGTATGATATTTCCTTTTTCATGGTCATGATATCATTGATATCAAGATTGGTATGGATTGGATGATAAACTATAAATCCAAAATCAATTTCTATCATTATTGAGTTCATTTTTTTATTTTGATAGATTCACTAATGTATTTTAGGTTTAGTGAGATCCATGATCAAAGAGACTAGGTAATGTTTGTACTTAGTGTTGAGATGGTCTTATAAAAGTTTAAGATATATCTCTTGAGGTTGTTGAACCACACATTGGTATGCCTCTTCTTGTGGTGGTGAGTGAGCATCCACAAATTTTAATAGATTATTTATCTATGATATATAGTTGGAGACTAGTTATGTTTTTTATAGTTCATATGGGGGTGAGGCCCATTTCATTACCTTTATACTATTTGAAATAGGATGAAACGAAAGAATTAATGGTTTTACATGATTATCTTGATTATATGTTATTTCATTTCCCAATAAATTCACCTATGGAACCACCATTACTATTTTAAAATAATATTGATGGGTGACTCAAATATTTAATAATTTCATGGAACATATATATGGTACAATTTAGAAAAAATTTCCCTTTTCTAGGATCGATTACCTTTTTGATCGACTGAAGGGAGCTCGATGGTTTTTGAGAATTAATTTGAGATCAGGGTATGATAATTTGAGGTTCCATGTTGAAGGTGTTCTTAATAATATGTTTAAGAGTGGGTATGAGATTTATGAGTATCTAGTCATTCTATTTGGATATAATGATGCTGCTAAAATGTTTGTGACTTTAATTAATCAAGTCTTCTATCATATCTTAGATTTTTTGGTGGTTTTTTTGGGGATGATATCCTTATTTATTCTAGAGTAGAGTAGAATAATTATTAGCATTTTAATATTTTACCTAAGATCGTGAAATATAATTTTCTATATGTGAATCTACTGAAATTTTAGTTGTGGATTCAAGAGGTTAAGATTATAGGCCATTTGACTTTTGGGAAGGGTGTCTCAAGGGATACATTGAAGATTCCGATAGTGATATATTGGGAGTAGAGGATAGTTATGTTGGAGATATTAAGTTTCATGGGATTAAGTTGTTATTATAGTTTCTTTGTTTAGGAATTATACAAGATTTTCACTCCTATGACAGTGTATGCTCATATAGTTGTGATTTTTTTTAGATAAATTATTTCTACAGATAATTTAATGAGTTGAAAGTGATATTGAATTCAAGCCAAATTTTGTTCCTTCCAAATCTAGGTTTGGGAAATTATTTCTACTGTAATGGATTTGGTATGGGATTGAGTTCTACTCTAATATAGAAAAGACATGTGATAGCATATGAAACTAATTAATTTTTCCCTCATGAAAATAAAAAACACATTCATTATCTCATGTTTTTGGAAATGATGTAGCCACTTAAAACATGGTTCCACTGGATTTTCGAAGAGAAATTTACATTGTATTTAGACCATAAACGTCTAATGAGTATCTCCACTCATAGAGAAATAAACTTGAGATAAGGATTATTTGTGGAGTATCATCATACCATTTATTTTTATAATTTATACACCCATGTAAGAGGAAATGTGGTTGTATATGGTTTGAGTAGAAAATTACATATTAGGGCAATTATGGAATCTGTGGAAGAGTGGTGGTTTTTGGGATTGTTTATTGAGATGTTATTGGAAGAATAGATAGATGAGGAACAAGAATTTCTAGCATATTCCTTGTATTAATAATCTATATATGGTCATATTAAACATGGACCTCAAGAGTATCCAGAGTGTTAGTACTTTGTCAATATTCTTTATTGTGGTGAAATATTGGGTGAATGTTCTTATTATCCTATTGGGGTTATGTGATTTCGAGGAAGGAGGGTTGTTTTGATAGAGTTAAGAGATCAATTGATGGATGATGTGAACTTATCTAATGGAATTTTTTACGAATATATATAGACACATGATTTTTATACATTATCAATATGTAGATTTTTCATAATATTTATGACATTATACAAATAGACACCCAAAGACCATACTAGTCTATTTCCTTTGTAAAGTTGGAAACATAAGCAATGACACATAATTGAGCAACATTATCTCTCATAAGGTTCTTCTTAACTTGAGCCCTTCTTAATCACAAAAGAAATGATAAATATATTATTCAACTTGGGAAGGAAACATAAAAAGGGGTGCACTCATATCCTCAGTAAGGGTAAATAAAGGAGACATGTAAGCATTAAATTAGCATAGGGGTATGATAATATGATCAACATAGTAGAATATCATACCTTACATACCATAAGCCCATGAACATGTATCATAGGATAAATATTGACATTTCATAATAATTGAATCATAATGAAATAAATAACAAAATCTATGAAAGAATAACATATGAATAATACATGGAATTAGGGAAGAAATGCAAGAATATAAAATGATTTCCATAGTAGTCAAGGCATCCCCGCCTAGTCCATCTTGGTAGTATGGGTTCACTTAAAATACTATCTTGGTTGTCATTGTTCATTTCTGTGGCCATCTTAGTAGTATTAGTTCACTCCTCATACCATCTTGGTAGTCATAGATCACCGTAATGTCCATCTTAGTAGTCAAGGTTCACTCCCAAGACCGTCATAGTCATGAAAAGGAGCGGGTTTCCAGAACATGTAACCCATGAAAGATAAATAAGTATCATATAAATCCTAATATACAAACATAAAAAATTCAGAAAATGAATATGAATGGAAAAATTGAAATATTTCCCCAGAAATGTATGAGTAACACTAATGGATGTCATCTTAATGGGAAATAATTCTGAAATATCTTTGAAAAATATTTTGAGGAAAATATCATGTATGCACTGATAAATTTTTTATAAAAAATAAAACAAATTGAAAGATTTTTTTTGTGTAAAATAGAGAATATTTTAAAACCCATAAAACAAATTTAAAATTACTTTTCCTTAAAAATGACTTTAAAATATCATTAAAAAATATGTTTGAATTTTTTTAAACATGGTTTTTGAAATAAAATATATTTCTAAACGAAGAGAGATATATAGTGAAATTTTTCATGAAATTTTTTTATTAATTATCTTAAATACCAATGAGTGATAAAATGTTAATAATAAATTCATTTATAGTGTATAAATAACAAAAAAATAAAATAGTGATGAACATGGAATGTATCTCACCAACATAAGAACTCGGACAAAATTCCCTTACCGTGTGTCTTGACTCTAATCGTACTTGTTAAAATGTTATGTATAATGAATATAAGTTTATTTTAAATATAAATTTTTTCATTATTATTATATGTAATACCATATATGTTTTTATTATGACTTTTTATTACCCACATATTAACAATATTCTATTAAGGTTTCACTTTGGGTAATATTCACTTTGTTATTAGTACATGTTTTTTATTCTTGGTCATACTACTTAGCTCAAGATTTAATTTCTTCCAAAATGTAAAATATTATACAAATATCATACATATTATGTATATATGTATTTCAAATAATATATAAAATATAAAAAAAATGAAATTGAATGCACTGTTCATAGAGATGGAAGGTCATACGTTTGCATAAATGTTTTTTCCATTTTGTTTTTGTATTGGAAAAAATAAGTAAATAAAATATATAATATCCTCACAGTAGCATCATTATACACCAGAAAAGCCAGGAGATGGTGAAAGCCAATCCTAATAAAATCAAATAATGAAAATGAAAAGAGTCAAGCGTACAAGGGAATATTACATAAATGAGTGTGCATCACCCCACACCTATCTGCCTCCACCAGTGAGGCACAATAATTTGGGGTCGTGAAAGACCACATATCTCTAGTATCAGTGAATGACCGAATTTCCAATGCATCTGCCACGTGATTAGCCTCTCGATAGACATGTGAAACCTCCACCCACATCTGAGCAATCTCACTAAGGCAACCAATCCAATACGGCATCACACACCAAGGGACCTGGCGCCTCTTGAGGTGATGGTAGTCCACACATCCACAAATTATGTTTTCGTATTTACACTAGATGGAAAGTATAAATGTGTTTGTTATAAAATAATTACAGAAGAATAAGTAGATAAAAAAATATATATCATATATAAATATCATTTGAATCAAATTGTCCAACCAGGAAATGTGTTAATGGAAAAATGACAAATCATAGTTTCGTGATGCGATAGTTCACTATTCACGTAAACCATATGTTTGATTACTATTTGATGGAAGAGTGTGTAAGTGTCGGTATAACACATTGAATAAAAAAGTATCAGTATATTTCGGATACTATTGTTGTTTTATAATCATGTAATAAGGTTATTTTATGGGATGGATAATGGAATTAAAACTAAATGTCTTTAGAAAATATGTTACTTATTATTTGGGTAACTCCGTTTCATTTTCACTAAAGGTATTCCATGGAAGTATTTATGAAAAAGGTGATGATTCTGTGATGAAGGTAGGTATTTTTAAGAATTTTTTAACATTTTTTTGGATCCAATTTTTCTTCAGAGGTTTTAGGAAGTGGGAGGAGAGGATGCTTTTTTATAGTCAAGGACGAGTTACACTCTTATAAATTTTGGAAATTTAAATTCAACCCATGTTTTTTCCCTTTAATGTGGAACAAATAATAGAAAATACTATATAAAAGGAAATATATGGTTAAAATATGTCCATAAAATGGATTTTGGATAAGTTTCTCGGTCATTTTGGTCCTTAAGTTTAAGGTTTAGTTATTTGTCCAACTATTTTTTCTCTTAATCTCAATAATTTGATTATAACCACTTTCACTAATATTTTTGGTCAAAAACATTTTTTAAATTGTTAGAAATTATAAATTATTATGAATAATAATATATAATCATTTTTTGTAAATTTTATTCACCGAATTAGAATAAATTCATTTAATGTTAATACCATAGATGAGAAAATACATCAGGTTTTTAAAGTAAAAATGATCAAAATCTTGTTACGTTTTAATATATTATTTGAATATGAAATTGGTTACAATGACCTATATTGGATTAAATTTTTTATATTTTATAATATTAAAATTTAATAAAAAATAAAATATAATTTAACTATATAAATAAATTAGATGAAAAAACAGTTTTGAATTAAAATTTATTATTTTTCACTATTCATTGAAAAAAAATCAACTTTCTTATAAAAATCCAAAAATATCACCTTAAGAAAATCTAGGCATTATAAATTAGAAAATGAATTATAATTTACTAAATTAACTCTCTAAATGTGTCTGAAATTATTGTTTTTTGTTTTTTTATAAAAGTACATGAAAACCAGTTCATTTGAGAAAATAATATTTTTAAACATATAAAGAAATTGCAAAAAATTATTATTATTTGATTTAATTGTGATTTATTTATATAAAATCATTATAAATATTATTTTAAAAGTATTTATTACTATACATATTACTATTTTTAATGGGTATGTTATAATTATATCACTTGAACAATTATAACAATAAATCGATGTTTTCTTGAAACTCTATGTTGCGTGTAATGCATGCGAAGTTGGTTTTTTGTATAAAAAAATCCAATTATGTGGCATATGTATTGAATTTTTGAATTAGTGGACTGTAATAAATTAATGAAAATTAACTCATTCGAGAGAAAAATGATCCACCAAAACATGGGGTGTAACATTTTACCCCCTTGAAATTAATTTCTCCCTCAAAATTCTTCATTCTGGTAAAAAAAATGTGGATAATTCTACTTCATCATAGCCCTAATTTCCCACATAGCTTCCTATAACTGGTGATTTTTCCACAAAATTATTTCAAGGTGTGTGGTCTTGTTTTCTATAACTCTATAAGTACAATCCAGAATTTCATCTGCTTGTTCCTGGTAAGAAAGACCCTACTCTAGAAGTATTAACTATGAGTTAAGTATATCTGATGGGTTAGGTATTAACTTCCTTTTGATATATAAAAGGAACAAATAATATAGTTGGGAGATATTTGGAGCAATTTCCCTATGATAGGATACCATCCCAGTATGATCAAGAATTTCAATAGTATTGATATGCCTAGGTCTTAGATTCCATTTCTTTCTGAACCACATACCCTTTTTCTACGGAGGGATTTGTTGAAATACCTAATTTCAAACCTAAAATTTTAGATCATTCCATCGATTATCAGTATAACCTTTCTTATGATCTTGAGCTCCCTTGATATGACATTGAATGACACTAACCTTCCCTACCATTTCATAAGTGATCTCCGGTCCCAATAGACTTCTTTCTTTAACATCATCCAAGAACATTGGAGAGATACATTTTCTACCATAGAGGGATTCCTAATGTTACATCTAAATGATTTATTGATTTTTTTAGTAAAAATAAACTAAAGGAATGTGTTTATACAAATCACCATTGAAATCTAATGAACAAGATCTCAACATATCCTCTGGGGTTTGAATTGTTCTTTCAGACTAACCATCCTTTTATGAATAATAATAAGTGATCAATCTAAATTAGGCATCTTGTTTTTTCTGAATAATTTTCTAGAACATAGAGGTAAACCATGAATCCCGATCCAAAATAATGGAATGATGTAGTCCATGAATCCTAACCACTTAATTAATGTATATCCTGGAAACATGATCCAGAGAGATGTATTCTCTAATGACAATGGAGTGTAATGAAATTGTTAGGTGATAGACTATGATCCATATTATATTAAAATTTTTATAGGCTTTGGGTAGTCTAATGACTAAATCCACATTTATGTTCTAACATTTACATTCTAGTATGGTTAATGGATTAAAAATCCCATCAGAATTTTTCAATCCAACCTTAACTTGTTGGAATACCAAGCATTAAGATAAAAATATATGATATCCCATTTTATTACATCACACCAAAATTATACATCAAAATCCCTATGCATCATCATACTTCTAGGATGAATATAGAATGAAGAACTATGAGTTTACTTTAATAAATCTTTCTTTAAATATCATATGGAAGTAATGCATAAATAGTTTCAAAAACATAACATTTCATCCTGATCATGTAAAAACATCAGAGAATTTATAACTTTCTTTTTCATATCTACAACTTTATTTTCCACCTTTTTAATATTCACTTGGATATTAGGTCGAATGTTCATTTGATAATGATAATATTTTCCCCATCCTTTAGGATTTATGGAACCATCCTTTTCAAATATAGTAATATTGGATCTTTTGTGATCCTTATCATGGATATGCTATATTGATCATTTCGACTCAAAGTATCAACCACATTATTCTATTTCATAGGGTGGTAATGTATTGTGTATTGATAATCCTTCATAAGCTCTAACCATATTATTTGGTGAATTTCTAGATCCTTCTGTGTGAATATATATTTAAAACTTTTTTGATTGATATATATATCACACTTTCTCTGTAAAAATAATTCCTCTATAGCTTTAATGAAAAAAGTATCATTGCATTCTCCAAATTATAAGATGGGAAATTTTTATCATGAATCATTAGATAATATGAAGAATAGACGATAACCATATCATTCCACATAATAACACATCACAATATCTTCTTGGATGAATCGCTATAGATTACATAACCTTATACACTACAATGTAATGTAAGAACAGTTGTAAAAACTCTCTTTATCTTCAATTTCTTGGAATTTTCCTCAAATTAATTTCTCCATAGGTACATGACATCCTTTTGAGCTAACTTTGTCGGAGGATTAGATATTTGTGAGAAATTATCTACAAAATGATGATAACATCTAGCTAAAATAAGAAATCTATTGATCTCAGTCACCGTGGTTGATCTAAGACAACATTAAATAGTCTTCTTCATTGATGGATCCCATGTAATACCCTATCTATAGATTATATTACTAAACAATGAATCCTTTTATAGAAAAAATTCATACATTTTTTATCTTTTTATATAGGTTCTCATTCTTTAGGGTCTTTAGTAATATTATCATGTGGTTTTAATACTATTACTTACTATTTATGTAGATAAGAATATCATCTATAAACACTACAAAAAACCTATCAAGGTAATCTCTAAAGAATATATTAATTAAATCCATGAAAATAAATGGGGAATTATTAAGACCAAAAGGAATCACTATGTATTCAAAGTGTCTATACCTCATATGAACTACCATCTAGGAATATCATCTTTCTTGACCCTCAATTGATGATATCTATAACTAATTTAAATCTTTAAAAATTATTTATCTCTATATAGTTGATCCAATAACTCATCAATATGGGGGAGGGGATAATTTTTCTTGATCAGGATCTTATTCAACACTATATAGTCTATGCATAGTCGCATTGATCAATCATTCTTTTAAAAAAAGAACAGGTGATCCCCAAGGTGACACAATTGGCCGAATGAATCCCTTATAATGGTTATCTTAGAATTACTTATTCAAATATTGAAACTCAATTGGGGATATTCTATAGATAATATTTGAATTTGGTGTGGAAATAGGTATGAGTTCGATTAATAAATCAACATTATATTTTTGAGGAAGTCTAATAAACTCTTTCCAAATACATCCAAAAATTCCCAAAAAATATGAATATAATCTAGGTCAATTTTCTCACAAACAATTTAAGACAAACAACCCTCCTAAATAGAAATTAAGATGCACACATTTTATGTAATCTCCATTGGAAGTTGATACTTATCATTAAATTTATGGATGATCATTGGAGGATATGAAATATCCAATATAACTTTGAATTCTCTATAATTGATGTGGGATTTAGGTTTGTAAAGCCAATCCATGCATAATATGAGATCAAATAAAAAAACGAAGAATAAAAAGATATACTGGTAGAACATTCCCACAAACATAAATTGGAAAGGAATAATAGACATGGGTTGAAATCACCATACCATTAAGTGTTTTTAGTGATAAATCTACATATAATTGTTTTGGTGGAATCTTAACACCCATAAGAAATTATTTAGATATGAAAGAGTGGTTTGATCCAGAATCAAATAAGAAATTACAAGTTCTATAATAAATAGTAATATTACCTTTCACCACACCATTCTTGCAGCCATCATCAGAAATATAGAATGCCTATGATTTGCCCTTGTCCCTTAGATTAATAGACTGCTGACGTCGATCATCATCCCCAAAACATGGTTTTGTGAATTTGTTATAATAATTCCCATCATTTTTACATTTATAGAAATGAATCACAGGAGGGTCATTCTATGCCTCTTTTTCTCCATTATCACCATTAACTATCTTCTTCCAACCACTTCAACAATAATTTTTTTATGTTATTCCCTTCCATACATAAAACATTAATTAGACCCCTTATTGAAATTTCCTCTATACTTTTTCTCAAACATATATCATAAAGGAATTGTCATCTTCTTCACTTCATTGCTTCTAGATTTTCCTTCAAACACCATACTCATTTTCTTGTCAAAACCATCAGATTGATACGTGACTCCAACCTCAATTTAAAGCTTAATTGAACAACACACAATATCTTCATAGCTTCTAGAATCTCTAAAGTCCAACTCCCTTACGAGACTTGTCTTTAATCCACTAGAGAACCTATCAACATTAGTTTTGGGTTGGGTGATAATTCTTGATGTCTACCTCATAAGTCTTATTAAATTATCCTCGTTGGTATTGATAGATTTATCATCCCTTTGCATCAACTCAAGGTACACTTTCTCCATATTAGTATGATGAATCCTAGGAAAGTACTAATTGGAAAATAAGTTCATGAACTCATCGCAATCCATGGATTCAATATCATCTTACTGCCACATATTTTTGATTATATCCCACCACTGGTCTACATATCCTTCTAACAAATTTAAATCCAAAATTAAATTCTCATGATTTGAGAACTTGATAACATAGAATATCTTTTTTGTAGTATTAATCCATTGTTTGGTAAAATGTTGTCCTAAAGACCCATTTAAAGAAGGTGGATGTTATGTCATGAATGACTCAATACAATTTTGTTCCCAACATTTCTCATTTTGAATTACAACATGATTCATAGATTGAGAAATATGTGTTAGCATTAAAACAAGATTTTTTATTCCATCTCAAATAGAATTTAGTTGGTAGGGAGAAAAATCATTTCATTCTATGCCGCAATCGACATTAACACTGTTAAATTATGATAAAACCAGAATCATAATGTATGAAATAATTATGATAATGAGGAACTAAATAATAATGAAAATTCACTTACTTGATGTGTAAATTATGACACCTTACCTAATCTATGACACCTTAGGTTAATACTAGGTTATTCATAACCAAATTATATTTAAATCCTTCATGATGGTTCATTAAGAGTTTGTAAATTTCCAAGGCATATACTTGAGAGTGTCAAACCAGTTCTTTAGTAAGGTCCATTTTCATGTACTATGTTACACCGAGTCAAGACCGACACACCTTATTAGAGTTGTTACCCCTATGTACATATATTCTAGAGCCATATCTACTTGTATTATCCATACGTGGATTTATTTCTAGGAAACCACTCACTCTATCCTTTTCCAAAATTCCAGGACATTTTCCTATACTTTTCCTTATCTCTAGAGTAATACTTAAACCTATACTTCAAGTTATCACTACGTTTTTCACATCTTATCTTCGAAATTTAACTAAATATTTTCTATGACAAAAACTGTAGTGACCCCTGATTTTAAAAAATTAACATTACATATATTTTTTAGAATACTTAAAACATTATACAAACATACACCCAAAGACCGTACTAGTCTAGTGCCTCTAAAAATATGGAAATATATATCACAGGTACATAAGTGAGATACATTATCTCCAACTAGGTTTTTCTTGAATAGAAACTTTCATAGACACATAAAATGTAGTAAATATATTCTTAACTTGGGGAAGGAAACAAAAAAATGTGTGACAATAGATGCTCAGTTAGGATAAATAAGGGAGACATGCAAGCATAGAATGAGCATAGGGCTATGAGAACATGATCCTAAAAATAGAAGAGCATACATTGCATATCCTATGATCATGAACAAGAATCATGGAATAATTCTTTTCAGTTCATCAAATATAAATCATAAGGAAATAAAAAAATAAACCATAAAATCATAACATAGGAATAAGAAATAGAATTATGACATAAGAATAATAATATAAAATTATTTACATATTAGTCAAGGCATCACTACTAAGGTCATATATGTAATATGGGTTCAATTCCCATACCATCTTAGCATATATTGTTCACTCCAATGATTTTATTAGTACTATGAGATCAATCCCCATACCATCTTTGTAGTCATGGTTCACTCCCATGGCTATATTAGTTGTCAAGGTTCACTTCCATGGCTATTTTAGTCCATATCATTAGATCTAAATCATTACCCAATGCACTAGAGGGAGATATATGTCCCACCCATCTCATAATGAAATCATACATACATGTACGAAAAAATAGTAATAAAAAAAAGTATAACCCATGAAATGAAATGGGTATCATAAACATGTAATCATAGCATTTCTTATGAAAAAATATACAAGTTTCATACTCATTTAATAAAAATCCTAACCTATGAAAAGAAGCAGGTTTCAAAAGAATATAACCCATGCATGAGAAACATGTTACATAAACATCATTCCATCAAAACATAAACTATTCAGATAAATAATATGAATGGAAACATTGAATAATTTCCCCATAAATGCATGATTAACACAAATGGATTTCATTATATATTGAAGATAATTTTTAAATATATTTTAAAGAATATCTTGTAAAAAATATACTTTCTCCCTTGTAAAATGAATTTTAAAACATAAAACATGTTGTAAAATATTTTTCTTGGAAAATAACTTTGAAAACTTATAAAGGAAGATTAGAAAAACATAAAAAAAATTAAAATATTTTTTCCTTGATAATTATCTTCACATATAATTTTAAAACAATCTAAAAAACATTATTCCAGAAATAAAATTGATTTATGACCAAAGAGTGAAATATGATCAGTATTTTCAAAAAAAAAATTATTAATTAAATTAATTATTAATGAGTGTAGAAATTTTACCAATAAATGGGGACATCATGAATAAATAGTTTAGAATAAAAAAAATTATTTTTCTTGGGATATGGTTCATAATATTTAAATAATCAAATCATAATCATAAATAATCCTGATAACAAGTATATTGTTTCGATAAACTCATACCACATGGTAACATGGGATCACCATATTCATGTAAGAAAATGAAATCAAATGAAGATTAAAATATATTTAAAATAAGGAGATTCATGATATAACTTTTTAAATGATCCTCCCCAAAAAAAATGTAGGTGCATAACAGAAAATTTGTTTCAAAGAAAAAAATAGATACAACTATCTTACTGATTAAATAAAATTTTAATTATAAACCCCATGAAATAAATATAATATAATGGATATTTAAATAACCATAAATTTCATAATATTAACCATAAAATAAATTCATTTTATGTATTTGCACCATTAAAAAGAAGAGTGGTGAACTTGGCTTGTATCTCACCGATATAAAAAGTGAGATGAAATTACCGTACCTTGTGGCTTGAATCACGTCATACTCTTTGAAACCTACTATATAATAAATATAAGTCTAATATAAATTTTAAAAAAACCATATTCTGATATCTAATAACATAAATTTTTTTATTATGACTTTATATTACACATATATTAATAATTCTATGTTAAGGTTTCACTTCGGGTAATATCCGCTTTGTTCTTTTTACAAGATTATTACTATTGATAAGCTTACATAGATCATCATTTAATTAAATTATAAAGTTAAAATATTATATAAATATCATATATATTAATTATATATTTAATTATAATAATTTATAAAATAATAAATGATGAAAAGGAATACACTACTCCTGGAGACAGTCGGATGTACGTATGCTTGAACACTGGTTCGGTTTTTTATAAAGAAATGAAGAAATTAAATGAAATATATAATATTGTTAAATTAAAATTATGATGTTATATATATCATATATTTCCACAACCATACTTGATAAATTCCTTGTAAATTTTTATTGAATCAAATCGTTTTGAGGAGGCGGTTGTCCGCACATCCATAAACGATGTTATCATATTTACACAAGATGGAGAGTATAATAGTGTGTGTTATAAAAGAATTAAATAAGTATAAAGAAATAATAATAATAAAATATATCATATATAAAAATAATTTCCATCAAAATTCCAAACCATTAATTGTGGTAAAAGAAAAATAAAGCATCAATGTTTCGTGAGGCTGTAGTTCATGGTACACGTAAACAATATAATTATTACCTATTATATATAAATTTGTCTAATTGTTGGTCAAACCCTTTTCATAAAAATATATTAGTATATTTAGTTTAGCTATGTTTTTTTATAATAATGTAACAAAGATAGTTCATGGGGTGGATAATGGAAATAAAACTAAATAGATTTAGAAAAGATATTACATCTTCTTTGGGTGATAGAGAAGTGAAAATCTTGTCATTTTTGGAAAAGGGAAATCCCTCCATGTTTTAACCATTGAAAATGGATCAAATATTCTTAAAAATTATAAAAAAGGGAGGATATGGTCGAAATATATAAATTCATTAGATTTTGGTAAATTTTCTTTGTCATTTTGGGCCTTAAGTTTAATGTTTACTTCATTATTAAGCTAATTTTTTTGTAAAATGCTATAATAAATTTTAATATATTTCACTAATATTTTTGTCCAAAAATAAGTCGGACTTATTAAAAATTATAAATTAAACTTATTATAAATATGTAATAAATTTTTAAAAATTATAATTATTTAGGTAGAATAAATTTAATTAAAATTAATCTCTTAGATGTGTTGACACTACAAGTTTTTGAAGTAAAAATCATCAAAAGATTGATATGTTTTTATATCAAATTTCATTGGGAAATTTGTTAAAAAAACAAAAATTGGATTTATTTAAGTATTTTTTTAACAAGAAATTAAAACAGAATTAAAATGTAATTTAACAACATATAAAAATTAGATGAAACAGCAGTTTTAAATAAAATTTGAGTATTTTACACTATTCATCCAAAAATAATGTTTCTCAGAAAAATCCAAAAAATTAACAATAATATAATATATAAATTATTATTTGAAAAATGATGTTTATTTTATACAATTCAATTTATATATTTTTATAAAACTTTTATTATTATTTTTCACAGAAGGACTTGAAAATAAATTCAATTTAAAAAATAGTATTTTTATTCATATAAAGACTTTACAAAAAATTATTTTTTTCAATATAAAAATGTTTTATTTATATAAAAAATTTAAATAATACTTGTAAAGTAGTTATTACTACTCATATCACTATATTTAATCTCCATGTTTTAATTTTCTCCTTTAAATAATTATAACTATAAAACAATGTTTCATAAAAACTCTATGTTGCGTGTAACACATGAAAAGTCCATGTTGTATCTAGTGAAAGTAAATTTTGTTAAATGTGTAAGGAAAGTTTGAATTAGTGATTCTTAATAAATCAATGAATATTAATTCATTCATGAATGAAGGTTCCATAAATACTTAGTGTGTTACACTAGTTATAACAATATGAATCATGACCTGAGATATCATTACTAGTGGATAAGAATGGGATGATTGATTATTATTTTTTGTCTAAGTGTAGGATTTGATAACCATGAAATTCATGATTGGGATTCCATGAAATTATATAATAAAGGGTATTATATTGATTTATATTGATCGAATCATGACATTATCATATTTCATACTAATCAAGGAGTCAATGATGGTAAATGATCTTAGAAACTTATATGTGTGAGAGGTTGTCAAACTACAAGGTGTGCCATCAGCAATTACTTCAAATATAGACCCTCGCTTCACAAAATAAATTTAGGGTGTATTTTGAGAAGTAACATGTTATCAATTTATACTTATAACATCGTATAGTCCCCATAAAAATAAAAAAATTCACTAACCCGTCCAAATTCTCGAACACATTCTATGGGAATATGTTCTTTACATGACTGTTTCAAGAGAAAATCATCCACCCATAGGGGTGTTTGCCAATAAAATATTTTATCAGAATTTGTCCAAGATAGATCCATTTGAGGAGTTGTGTGATATGAATTATAAATATCATTTTTGATGGAAAGATGATAGAGAATCGTACTTGGATGGAATAAGAATTGTTTAACAGATGAAAAATATTGGGACATTAATCAGTAGCAGGCTAAAAATTGATTTGAGTCACCAAAAATCAAATTCCATTAATTGTCATCATCTATTATATTTATAGGTTATTTATTAGGTTTTCATCATCATTTCACCTTGAATGGGAAATAGATTTTTTGGGAGGTATGGTAAGATAACACCTCATTATGTAGACTCGTTTGAGATTGTGGTGTGACTCAAGATGGTTGATTTATAATTTGAATTACTTTCTTATTGAACTATTATTCTAGACATGTTTCATGTTTTACAAATGAATATGGACTATCTAGATATGTGAAACATGATTGAGTGGTAGTATAGTGAAATTTAACTCGAAACCACAATGATTCAAAGGGATGTTTGGGGAGTGGACTCACAAGATAATGTGTTATGTTGAAAAGTAATCCCATTAGTCTGAGTGAGATGGAATTATTATAGTGATAACCATAAGACATGGTAACAAGAGGCCTTGATGATGCATAAATGTAAATTTCTACCTTTATTTTTTTAATACAGATTCTTTCTGTGTACTAAAAGATTTTATGGTGTGTAGAATTGGAACACCTGGTATATTAAATCATATACGAAGCCACTTTCAATTATATATGTTTGGGTTTTAAATCATACAAATATGAGTAGAAGGAAGTTTGGGAGTTGGTAGAATTTGAAGGCTATCAAATATCTGATAAAGGGCCACTAGCTTTCCAGGGTAGGTTAGTAGAAAACCAGAATGTATGGAGTTACCTTTAGAAAGACAGCTGGTCCTTATCATGTAGTCAATGGATACTTATCAACACCCATGGTACACCATTTTAAATGTCGTTAAAAGGGGATAAAAATTAATTTTATCAATAAATTATTTTATTTACTCCTCTAATCCAACCATATCCACCCTAATACAAATTTATATCATTTATATCCTCCTTGGTACTATATTTGCATATCCCCCTCTTATTGTTTTTTATGCTGATCGAAATACAAGATCTAAATTGATTGTAATATGACGAGTATGATCCATTATAATCAGTTTTATTTTCTTTTTTATTCATTAATTTGATTCCTTATGAGGCTATATCACTATATTTATAATGTATGTGATGAATATATGTTTTTTACATCATATCTAAGTTCTAAAAGACATAATCTCTTACTATCCCTCTATAGAGATAGACAATGTTATTATTTTCAACAATATCTAGGTGTGTGTATATAAGATAGGATATTTCCATTAGAATTATTATGTTCTTATGATTCTATAATTTGAATTTTATTTAGGTTTCATGTCTTTAATAATTAGTGGAATGGATTTTTTGAAATAGGATTTCAATGAAAACTAGATTTTAGGAACATGACGTGATTGATTAAAATTTTTAAATATAGGGTTTTAATGGAAATGTAATTTTAATCATGGAAGTGGCATTTAATTGTTATTGTAAATTTTTTAGGAAATACATGAATTGTTTTCTTGAAATAACGTGATATTATATATCACATTAGGAGACCGTAGGGTATGATGGAAAATAAAACATATGTAAACATTAGTTTGTAAGCTACCACTAAGGTAGGTGACTGTGAATCCATAATTTTTAGTGGGTATACTTGCTATTGGGCTGATGTTCCCATAATTTATTATTTCATTATAAAGGCTAGTATTCCATACTATGTGTTAGTTATGTATGCACAAGTGTCATTGATTTCCCTCTGGGGATTTGTGGATACATTACGTGCATGATTATTTGATATTTTTGACTTACCGATTGATGCATGAAATGTATTTTATTCCCATTCTTATGAATAAATGATATATATTGTGTCATAATCGTTTGTTTATTTGAATATATAATGTTTTTGAAAATAAAACTGAATGAGGATTTTATATGAGAAAATTATTTCTTTTGGACATATTTTAGAAATATGTTTTTTACAATATATAACAGATGAATGTTGATAGATTTTGTAAAGATTATTAAGTGGTATAAAAATGAGATTTAGTTTTCATACCCTATGTTTTTTTTGTGTTATTATAGGCATTGTTTTTAAAGATACATGTAAATGGAAGCATGTCATTTAGAGGTCATGTCTTGTAGATCAGGTTTCCTTCATATGGGTTGGGATGGTGGTGACATATATTGGTAGGGATATGAACCCATTTTATGCTTCAAGTCCCATTTTGATGGATATTGATTTTTTTCATATGTACATTATAATCCAAATATTGGATTTTAACATTTTTATTTGGATTATTTTGACATATAATGTATTTTTGGAAATCTACTATGATGCTATGAATATTTCAATATTACCATATAAATATTGAGGGTAAATTGATTCCAAAACTTCTTTGTATAAATCTCTAGTGATTATTGAATGATCAAGGTGACAAGGTACATGATTCATGCCTCATGGTTGACCAAGTTAGGTTACATTACCAATTTATCCATGTTGGTATATTATGATGCCTACTATGTTTTTTATTATGAAATCCACTAGAAAACAACTATTCATTTGGAGAAATGGATGAAGTATTCCTTATGTTTAGGCTAACCTTCACTTCCATTAACTGAGAACATCTTTTCTTACAAGACCACTAATTGAAATTACAAAATTTTTCCTGTATTACATATTTGAAGAGTGTGTGCATCAACCATTTTCAATATCCACCCTCACCGGGCCATGTATGTGGTCATCTAACACCATGGGTGTTTTGTAATTCTGTTTTCTACTTCCCAAACCACCACTTGATATTACACTATAGGGTCACTTATAAACTAATGACTGTACCAATATGTGTACAAATTTTGTTTAGTGTGCATTTTCCTTACTTACTCTAACCCTGGAAAACATTATATGAGGTCACCCATCCTAAAAATTCTCTAATATTAGAATTCTTAACTATGGTGTTCTTATCAAATACGATAAAAAAATGAAAGGCACCCCTTTTTTAAATGGTTTGTAATATTTACTAAATTAAGTCTCACTTTCTCGCTATGTAACACTAACTTATATAAAGAACAATTCTATCTTTCTGGACCAAAAATCGAAATCCCAGGAAGTGCCACTACACTTCTAGTAGATTGTTAGAGATTATACCATTTTTTTCAAGATTTTTGAACCCTAATAGATTTAATTGACTATTTTATGGGAGAGTTTTCTTGTAATACCTTAGTTACCTTTTCAACATACCGCAATATATTACCCATCAATGTAACTTTTAAAATTAATCAATCCCCTATTGGGAAACATGTGTTATTTTAGTATTATCTTTCCTCACACACACACATCATATGAAATTTCCTAGTAGGTAACCATCTTGGAATCGCATTAATCAATGACAAATTAAGTATAGAGTTCTTACCAAACATTCGGTATAAATGAAAGGTGAATCCTTTTGATGTGGGAAGTAATATTTAGTCTTTTATATCCCACATTTCATGGGGAGTTACAATAATTTTTACATCCCAAAATTTAATTTTAGTTATGAATTTTTTACTTATTAATTTTATAGTTATTTTATCCCTCTCAAGTATTTTACTTTAAAAAATATTAAATTTTGGGAAACTGGAGGCGTCTTATGGTTGACACATAATCAGGGAAAAGCATCATGAAACTATGTATAATGTATATATTTTTTAACAAAGGAACTTTTTATGGATCTCATGTAGTTTTTCTTGTTATACAACCTAATTATACAAGTGCATTGGTGGTCTCTTCATGACTTTCAAGGTTGTTGTGTAGTTTTTTAAACTATTTAGCTGCTCCATGTAGTCTTCCCAAGAGTATAAAAAATAAAATATTTACCACGTACCCCTAATTGATTTAATTCTCCACCCAAATTTATCACCCCACTCAACTCCAAACCCATCTTCCTCACATGATCCACTCCATAATCTCCATGGTCTTTGTCATTATTGGTTTTGTTTTAAATTATTTAATGAAAACATGTGGTGAGTGAATAATCTTAGTTATTTTCATTTTATTCCTTATAATTTTATAGATTTCATTATACCATACAATAGAGTCCTAGGGATTAATCTATTAAATTTTTATTGCATGAGATTTGATATAAATGGGTTTACCTCCTCAGGATGATGTGTATCCATTTAAAGTAGAATAATTATAATTGCATATGGGTTTTAATTAATGGTATGTGTTTCCATATTTTCTTATTATTGGTGGATCTTTTTGTGTATATATTTTAAAATACGAAATTATAAAATTATAAAAAAGTATATATGGTAGTTTTTTATATGTTCATACAATGTAAAGGATCCATATTGTTTTTCCTTGGATTTTATGTTAAAATGGATTTGAATCATGATTTAAATAATTAATTTTACGTTTTTGGTTCACTGTATTATGAAATTTGTTTTAATAACGATAGATTACATTAATGAATTTTAATATGAAACCCTAGGAGCTTATGTTGGAAATCATAGATTTGGTGACTACCAAATTCGAAAAGTTATAGTACAACCCTGATGTGTGGATTATTTTCATGTGGAATCCACTAACCTAGTGATTTTGATATAGATTCATTCCATTAATATGGTGTGTTCCTAATAAGTGACATATTGTTACTCGGTTCCCATATCTTTGTGATGTTAAGGATTTCCCCCACGTTTCTTGTTCTAAAGTTCTATTAATAGAATTTATTCGACAATTTTTTACCTTGTTATTCCTAGTATCTCACTAATTGTTTTATTGTAAAATATATAAATTTTATTCGTTATATTTATTTTTCAAAATATATTATTTTATTTTTTCAATAAAAGGAAGGTTTTGAATCACTCAGTGGGATCCTACTGTGATTATTATACTCATATCATGCATACAACTATTATATTTATAGAGACCTAATTTATATTGTATTTGGTATAAGAAGGGAACCAATTGGTTATGGATTCTTTTATTAATGGATTTATCTGGGTTAAAGAAAGTTTCATGGTGGGATAAGCACTCGTGTGACATGGTGGTGGGTCACTAATTCTTGTTTATTATCATTCAGTGACCTTGATGTTTTTTTAATTTATGAAAACAAATTAATTATTTACATATCAAGATCTAGTTTAAAAATGAGTATTAGATTATATATAGTGAAAGATAGAAAATTGTGGGAATTATTATTAAGGAAAGTAAAAAAACTCAAGAAATAAACAAAAAGAGGCATGTAAAAAATCATGATTTCATAAAAAACAATGTAAAAATTTTTAAAAAGTTTAATAGAAAATAAATATTCTATGATGAGGTGATTGATCTTCCATTAAATCTTCTCCTCTCTTCCAAGGTATCATGTCGGGTCTTCCTGTTCACTAAAAAAATATCATGGGTCATATTTTTCCTTTTATCCTTCTCTCTAGAATATATTCACAGATTAATTATCTCAACCACTTGTAATTTTCTCATATAAAACTTATCCAGCTATCAACAACATGTTTTCTTGGAACTATTTATACTATAAAATTCATGTGACATATGTTTTTACCTTGAAATCAATTAATTCTTAGTATGTGATACTCGATCAACTTGATCATTGACATCCCACCTGTCCTCTTGCATCTTTCTTCCACCAGATTCCATACAGACACTAGCCGCCAATCCACTATATGGATTTATCATAACCCTATATTCTTATCGATGTTAAATTATTGTGTTTGATAGAGAAGTCACTTCATCAAATATAAAAAGAATTCAGCACATATTTTCATAGAACACAAAAAAAAGAAAAACTCTTTCCAAACCGAATACATTCTGGGAACTCTAATTTCCATAAAATAAACATTGAATTATAAAACTCAAGATCCAATGAACACAAATTCTTTCCCTTCACAGATTTTTATATTTTAACCTACTGAAAATATCATTCAATATCAACATTACTCATCAATAGAGAACGAAATGAACTCACTAAACTGAAAAAGGTTTAGTACACCCAGGCTTCATTCTAGGAATCACAATAGCTCAAAATTTTAATGCTCTACATTATTTTAGGACATTAATTTTACCCCATGTTCACAACCTTTTATATACTCATTGTTGTAGTATTATGAATCCATGATTCCCCACTATTGTAATCACCAATGAGAGTATAGATAAAGTTATCATAAGAAATTAACAAATTCAATCATCAATATAGACCCAAATTCTGAATATAGGATTTGGGTACAAAAAAAGTATGCTTCATTGAGGTTTCATCTATATTATAAATAAAATGTTCCTATTATAAATATAATATAATTTACTAATCATGATATTCAATTTCATTAGGCTTGGTTATGTTCCCATGATTTTATTGGTCAATACCGATGATCTTGTCTTTCCATCAAAACCTATAACCATCATCAAATTCATTAAACTCAACTTAATCACTAGTTAGATGCATTATCTTTATTAAATTTCATGTTAGTTTTCCTATTTAATAAATTGAACCTAGAAACACACTTTTTAAAGTTTCTATATCTTCCAAGAAGTCTTATTCATGGATTGATTTCAATTGACCAAAACTAGAATCAGTGTTCGTTTTTGGTTCAATCGGACAAAATCTGGATTATTGTTCTCTTTCCATGAGCTCTAGAAAATAATATTGAGTATGATTCATCAAACATTAGATCATAATCTTTTGTTACTATTACCATCTTTAATTATAGTTTGGTTAATCCATTCTTATGATGTGGGAATGTCTAAAAATAGAAAAGGGACTTCACATACGAGTTTTAAACACTATCTTACATAGAACACCCAAGTAATTATCTTATGGTAGGTTTGGAAAAAATTATCTTATGGTTTAACGTTTTTAGGATACATTTTTTATCATTTTAACCACTTAGAAATATTTTATATGAGCATCCCACAAAAAAAATACGATATATATTTAAATAATTCCCTAAATTTGAAAAAGTTAAAAGTCATATATGAACTTTCATAAATTTCAAATTGGATGGAAGAATTTTCAAAAGAATTCACCTACAAGTAAAATATAATAGTGTAGAATTATTAAAATATAGTGAATTTTGAAACAAAAATACACTCCTAAATAGACTTATCATGGAATCTTAAAATTCATAAAAAATTATTAAACATTGTTCCCAGAAAAATTATCAAATATAAAATCATGGAACATTGATAGAATTAATTATAAACTCAAGAAAAAATTTAAAAAATCAATTAAGCTACTTAAAAAAACCTAAAACCTTCACAAAAAAATATTTTTTAAACTCAGACATGGAACTTCAAAAATTTCAAATTAAACAAATGTAACTAAAAAATCACTTCAAGAAAATATGTTCCCAATAAAATCACTCACAAAAAAAAAATACTAAAACAATAGGAAACTATCACCAAGTATAATTTTACTATTTGAGTACAATTTTTTTAATTTCATGAAAATATTTAATTAATTATGAATTCTACAGAAAAACCATCAATAGATAAATACTCACCATAAAAATATCATATCGAAAAAATATCATCAAAATTTAATTAGAAGAATGTGACAAAAGTCATATAAAAATAAATCCACATAAAATTCTCCCACATATAAGATATTTCATTTCCATAACTAATAAATTTTATAAATTTATTAGAAGTCAAATAATATCTAGAGTGGAAAACCGAGATTCCATAATGAATTAGACATTAAATATGTTCCGTCATATACCATATCTAGAAGAAAATGTGATTTCCAATCAAGAATTTGATGGTTTTAGTGGAATATTGGTTTCCTATTTTACAAAAATGACTAAAATTGAAATCTTTTGAAAAATAATTATACACACATTAACGTTCATTCAACAAAACGTACCAAATTATCTCTACCAATAAGTTAAACAGCATATTGAATTAGTAGTGAATAAATAGACACAACTGAATCGATGTGTGAAGATAATAAAGGAAAATAATTTAAAATTAAAATAGATATTAGTTAAAATAATATAAAAATTATCAGTCTTGATTAAGATGTTTATTTCATTATATACTTTGACACAAATATTACGAGTTTATTTCAAATTAAAATTTTTGAAGTAAATTGAAATTATAATAGATAGTAGTTATATTTTACCAGAAAAGTTATTTAAAGAGATAAATAAAATTATATACTAAATTAAATCCCTTTATTAATAGAAATTAACCTCATAAGAGTTGAAATAATATTATATTATTCAAATTTTTTATCACTCACTGAAAGTGATAATTGAAGCTCAAATAATGTCAAAATTTTAGAACATTATGGGTATTTTTTATGTGAACTACATTGAAATATACTATAGCATAATGAAAAAACCCTTGACCATACAAAAATCTCAATATTTTCACTAATGTTGAATTTTAAGTTAGAGGAAACACTTATGGAATGTTTAGATCAACTAAATTTTATAATTTCATGAGATGAAGACTATGTTAAAGTGGTACAATATGGTTTAAAATGATCTTTTACATCTTATGTCCTTATATAGGATAACACCCTTATGGGTAGGGGGTGGGTGAATTAGGGTTCTATAGGTTAACAAAAAAATTCATTTATTTGAGATCTTGTTATATATCCTTGATGAACACTTTGTCTTATATTTTACTTTCCCATTAGTGAGTGATGAAAAAATTAAAAAAATGTTACATGGTACACCCAAACTAGGATAATCCAAGGATAAAGCATGAAAATTATCCAGTAAAACAAATTCACTAACATCTCACTACTCTATATATAATATTTAGAGTATTCTTATTGACCCTCAAAGTTCACTATAATGAAACATTTGAGAAAAAAATAAACCTATTCAATAATGAACTCATAACTCTATTTTTTGAATAATTCCTTCTTCCTATGAAGATGAGGGAAGCATGAACCTATGTTGGTGTTTCTTTTAATAATATAAAATAAAAACTTCTAGTGAGAATAAGATAGATGGAATAACATCTTCTTTAAACTTCAATCTTCCCAATTAGACCAAGATTATCCCTGTGAAATTATGGTCTTAAAATTCCTCTTGTGTCTCAATTTTGATTTTTTATAGTAGGTCTCTCCCTCTTGTTTAAATATAATGGTTATAATTGAATATCATTTTTATGGGACTATTCAAAATTTCTTATAAAATTACTTGGGTCATCATGGACTATTTAAATCAAATTTACTATTGGGAGATTCGATCCATGATTCCCTTTATTTATATTTCATGAGGAAACTATCAGCATAATGAAACTATGTGGCTATGATGTTATAGTATTTTATATAGTGTAGTGTTACCCATTTTCCATATACTATATTGTAGACGCTTTCATAGTATCCCATACATCAATTACGCAGTAATGTCAATTATAATTAACAACACTGTAGTGTGGAGTCTTGTAGTTGATCTGATCCAATACTCATAGAGTAGTTACTACCCTTTAAACAATTCACTATATATATAATTAAATACTCTAACCACATTTAAAATGGAGTTTACTACATCATGGAAACATCAATACATTTTGAGCTCTTATAGGGATATAAACTTTAATTATTTACTCCTATTAAATTCCAAGTCTCTTTAATGTAAGGAACAACAATGGTGTGGATACCTTTTCCTCCAATGTGATTGTGGCGTAGCATTATCTCTATAATGCGGATAACTTGAAATTTATAATGTTAGTATAATTTATCTAAGTGGATCGTATGGTATGGTATAACTAAATATGGTGTGTAGAAATAATCTTGAATCCCATATCAGAATTTCCTCTAGAATTCCAATGACATATAAGCCACTTCATTACCTCAAACTTTCAGTTTCAAATAATGGGGTATGCTCCCAATTTCCCCATGATATTTCCCTATGGAAAGAACAACTGCTTACATTATCCCACCCTATGATGCGAAATTTTTTTCCCATGCACAAATTATCTTTATCAGCCTGATTAGCTATCTGGTTCCTGGGATTGGCCACCAGATTTCCTAGAGGCAACTCGAGGGTTGGATTTGTGTGGGTTTGGACATGTCTCAGAATCCTAGAAACATTTATTCTTATCCATGGTGACTATGATATGTGTAATCATGTATGTTCTATATAGATTAGTCTCCTAAAATTCACCACATTATTCAATGTAAAGCCTAAGATACAACATAAGATCTTTCTTCGAGACATGAATCCTCTTCAAGATCCTCCTTCACCTTGCCAACATACACAACACATAAAAACTTCTAAATGAATTATGGACAAGAATATACCCATTTGTTTCTATTGAAAAGAATTCAAATTATCCAAGTTCCATATCCTTTTAAAATACCAAAATTTAGATGTGTAACAATGAGTGAGTAATCATCAATTCTAGGCCCACATGATCCATTTTTTATGTGAGAAAAAAGAATTGAGTGAAAATTTAGTCAAGAACACATTTCAATCCATTCAACGAACACACCTCACCCCATGATTTTCAATTGATATAATCTCCCAATTTCATTACATTTATCACCCATTCAAACACACTTGGAAGTTTTCCCCCATTTTCAATGAACCTAAAGTGGTAAATTCTTTGAAAAGATTATAATATGGGGTCATTAATTCAAAACAAATGTGGTAATAAATTATAAATTTCCCAAGAAAGGAACTATAGTGAGTGGGGTTTCCTCCCTAGATCAGTTAATTGAATATATATGGTTATAATAATAGAGGTAAATAATTTTTTTAAACACTACTTTGGGAAGTTACTTTGTCAATATATTTTCTAATTGATCTTTTATTTACATGTAGTCAAATACCACAATTCAATACTCCACCTTCTATATTATAATGCAATTTCTGATCTTGATTTCTTTTTTTTTATGATTTATTAATATGATTTTTCCAAAAATTGATCGCAGATGAATTTTTACATATTATTAGGAATAGAGAAACAACTTAAACACCCACATCAATGTCTTTATTTCAACCATATCAATTGGGTGAATGATTGAGTAGAAAAAATGTAATCTATCTCCAAGGTACTAAAAGATATGGAAGTATTATCGCTTCTTAGAAATGATATGCATGAGATCATAGGGTAAAAAGACCCACCATATGCTTATTTTTAGTCATCTACCCAACCAGTATAGAATACATGACTGAATACCAAAAATTGTTTCTATGAATCAATGTGATCAAACAACCTATAAATTTACATATAGTGGATATATCAAAGTATTATTTCTTCAGCCTTCATATAAGTTTTCCTAGGATAAATCTGATAATGAGTGTCTTAATAAATAAAAAATAATACATTCTTTAGTGTGTCAGTCAATAAGATTAATCATAAAATTATTTTTGATATGTAGTCACAAAAACCATCTTTCTCTGCTCGTATTTTGATAATTTTATCCTTGTCTATACTAGAATTTCCATGGTCATTGAATCATCGGACAAAAATATAATTAAAACATCCTTAGAATATTTAGTTTTGTAGATAAATGTCCTATGAAGTATTTGAATCACATAAAATACAAGCAAAATTTTCATTTCTACAATTAGAGACATATCAAAATCACAACTCATGATTTCTAAAAATAGCATGCATTGGCTATTATTTAACCCTAAAAAATTATTTCATCAATATCGGTAAAAACCATCAACATCTAATCATTCTTCTTCGAATTTTATAGGTTATACTAAACTCATCTATGAAAATAAATCTTCTTTGGGAATTGATCTAAGTTGAAATACCATGATATTGGTGCTTGATTAAGTCTATACAAGGAATTATTTAATCAAAACAATTTTACTTTAACTTCATTAATAAAAAACCCATCTATTTTTTTAATATACACTTCACCTTCAAGGAAAAATTTAATAAATAAAATTTGACATGTGTATGATATATTTTGAAGCTCGTATAAATTTCCCTAGATAAGAATAAACATATTGTTTTAAGACATGCTACGAGTGAAAATATATCATCAACATGAATTCATTCTGTTTAAGAATACCGTTTCCACATAAGTATTTCATTATTATGAGTAATGTTTCATCATTATTATGTTTATTTCAAAATACCCACTTGGTTCTAATTTCATTATTATCACATGGTCTTGGATATACTTTTAATGTATTGATTTTCTCTATTAGGTCAATTTATTATTTCATATCCTCATCAAAAACATTATTATTGGTGGTTTTTTTAAATTTTTGTGCTTCCATCATTGATACAGAGTATAAATACTACCTAGGCTTCATTATTTTGGGTTTGAATGGATATTTTCGGTCTCCAACATTGTTTCTTTCGGTTACATCATATCTCTATTTTTCCTTCAGGAACATTCTATAATTTTTGTAAGTTATTAAAAATATAAGTCTTCATTATATTTTTTCACTCTTCTTAAATCACCCTAAATCTTTTGATTCTTCTTCACATTCTTGTTAAGAAATTCGTTGGTTTTATCATGTTATATAAAATTGTACAACTTCAATTATCCCACATTCAACCAACACAACATCATTTATCACTATCATTTATTCTAGACTCTTATTGTAGCACCTATAAAAAATTAATATTTTATGTTTATACAACATATATTCCTTCATCTCACCGAAATTAATACTTTTTTCTTCTCTTTATTGAGAATAAAACACTTCATTCTAAAATATTAGAAGTACTTTTGTGTAGTTTTCTCAAAATAATAAATTTAATACAATGTGTTCCCTTCATTTTAAAATAAAAACTTTATATTGGTGATGTAAATCACAAAAAGAACATCTTCATTATAATATCTTTATAGAAGACACTTTTCGATCAACATTGTTTTGGCCAAGTTGTTAATTATTTTATTTGTTCTTTTGACTAACCTATTTTATGGGGCGTTCTAATAGCTAATACATGATGATGAATCCCATGGTTATCCATTTATTCTCATCTTGATGATTAGTATTCTGGTCTCATTTGTAGTTCATAATTTGAAAATATTGACACCAAATATCTTTTAGTCTCTCCTCTGATATAGAGTGATACTTCTATTCACCATAGCCATATGTGTATTAGGAATAATCCAAGATAATATTCTATAGTCATAAAAAATCACATTATTTTTTTAATCCATCACTCTATGTGAAATTACACCAAAAAACCCAATAGAAAAATCTCAATAAACCTTGATTCCTTCATCTAATTTGGATTTTATGACCTCAATATAATCTTCCAAATTTTACAAGAATATCATATTAAATTGTGATCATATATAATATGGGGTTATCACATGACCCATTTCCCTTTACCAATATCTCCATTAGTGTTTAGCTCAGATGTCCAAGACTCTAATTCCACAGGCTCTCCTCCTCCTCTATGGGTAACATACAAAACATTTCTTCACCAATAGGTATATATATACCTTATTTATCATTCCTTGTAGAATAAGTGAACCATATTTTTATTGAATGTACTTACATTTTCATTTAACACCACCACATATACATGGTCACATAGTTTTCTGACACTAAGAATGATATGGCTTGCCCCATTAACCAAGAGACATTCAGTATGACTAATATCTTTTCCTCAAATCTTGTAATTTTAGGAACCAATTGTCTTAAGACCCTCATCATTCCTAAAATTAATAATACTATATATTTTGTGCTTGTTATTTGCAATGAGGTCTTTATTTTTGGTCATATATGATGTGCATCCACAATCTAATATCCACATGATTGAAATTTCTATTTCCTATTTCTAAATTTCAGTAACATTATCCTTCTCTAATATACCCTTATTTTCTCATGTGGGTGATGAATGTGCCTCCATAGTAGTTGGATACATGAAATGTTCTCCTTCTTGAAAAATTGAAAATCTGATTTAAATATCAATGCATTTGGATAAAAGTTAAATCATTTTATTTCATCCACTTTGAGTCATCTTTAATGACTTTTGTTGCATTGTTGATGATAAATCTGTTACCTTATTCTTTAATCCTTCATAAGAAAAATATTACCCAATAAAATAAAAAGAATGATTATAAATTATGGTTTCCAATTTGGATTGGCCTTTCTTATGAAAGGACCTCATAGAAATAAAGCCCACATAGTAAGTGTGTCCCAACATTACATATAAAAAAACATCTATCTCTTGATGAATTATAATTCTTCTTACCCATATGTTTAATTTCATCTCTCGTGCTATGAATACAAACCTTAGTATGAAGAGTTATGTCTTGAGGTTTTGAAACTACCATATATTTCCATTTATATTTGAATGACTTATCATTATTTTTAATTATGTGTTATTCCCTAGAAATTCCATTGTCATTACTTGATGATGATTCATTTATATTTTATATGATTATTCATGGTGTCGGTAATCATTCATCATGTTCACACATATCTTCCAATTTCATAATATCTTCATCATGTTCCTCAAATTTCCTTAATCTTTCATTGATTTTTTTGTATTAACCATCAATAATTTGGTATTTTTCTTTAGTTATAAGTGTCAATTATAAATCCTTCCCAAAGATTATGGAATTTTAATATTTGATTTTTTCAATCCCAGACTACATCTATAACATATATTCTTCTCCTTGTTGCATGCAGATCTTTGAATGTTGCAGAAATTCTTTGGAATTATTAGTCTTTACCCTCCAAAAATCAATTTATTTAAGGGATTCATCATGTTCTTCTTACAAATCAACCATTATAAAAAAACACTTCAATATAATCCTTAATAATATCATTTTATATCTTATTTTTAGTATCCATCAACACACCTTCATGCAAAAAGTTTTATAATTCTTTTTCTTTACCTTCTCCAAAACCATATTATTCATCAGAAGAGAAAATATTTCATTTGAGGACCGATATTAAGAATTATTTGAACCATATTTTTTAATCTTCATTTGTTGTTTGTATTAATCATTATAATAGTTTTAGTTTTTTAGGAAATGTATCCATAGTATATCCTATATTTCCTAATTATAATAATGCAATGAGAATCTTACCATTAAAACTACCACATCCACTTTTATGATTAATAGGAAGAAATGATATAATGTCATAAAATTAATCAACTTTTGAATTCTCCTAGATTTAGTAATTTTTCAACAATTTAATGGCCAAATACTATGTATTTTCCTTTTTATTAACTAATTACATTTATTCATCTTTTAATAAGCCATAAGAGTACAATGTAATCTATCAACCAAAATATCCTATGGAAAATTTTCATTATAGAACTTGTACTTTTTCAATGAAATGAGGACGGATTCTTCTTTTTATCCTATTCACAATATTTTTATCTATAAATAATTTAATGATAACACACATTCATTTAGTATTAATATTCAGGCAATAAGAAATGTTGTAAACTATTTAATTTGAGTTCACTCTAATATTATCTAATTTGTTACTGAGAAACGGAAACTTTACCTCTCAATCTTTAGAATCTCATTGATAAATATTTTGAATCTCTTCCAAAATAACATGAGATGTTTTGGAGGAGTATACTTCTGTTAAAATGGTATTAGTGATCGAAATAAAAAGTAATTAATGTATTTGGAATATATATCCAATTGCTGATGATCTATTGTAATTAATTCTCCACGTTAAAAATTAGTAGTGAGTCCTTAAATGGACAATGTGTAAATTTCCATAAACAAGAACTTGGAAAAATGTTTCATCCAACTTTTCCACAACATGAAATTAGTTCCTTAAAATATTAGGATAATTTTATGTTTAAAAACCGTTTCCATTCTTCAAATATAAGAAAATAATAACCACACATTTGATTACACTTGTTTGACCCCAATAGAGGATACGAATCAAAGAGTGTGGGGGGTGAATTTGGGTATTGAATTATAAAATAATTATTCCTTGATAAAGGATATTTTTATCTCACCTAGTGGATATATTTTATTTGTCACTACCAATCCCTTTAATGAGTTATTATTGTAGAAGAAAATATAATTGATTTAACTTTGGTCACCTGCACTAGGTTAGTCCAAAGAGAATACACAACAATGTGTTGTTCACTATATTCAATAACTAATTACTTCTTTATAAGTAAAATTTTGAGTGGTAGCACTAAAAATTATTGTTCACTATCATAAACAATTGGATAACTCACTACTCACAATCTACAAGGAAGTCAGTTATTTTTTTGTTAAATCTTTCTTTATTCACAAAATAATGATGCGAACGTACCCCTGTGATGGTATTTCACTTCAGCATATGCAATGTAAACCTCAAGTGAGAATAGTAATACTAATATAACACATTATTCATACTTAAATATTATATATATTTTTAGATTAACCCTATGAAATTATAATCCTCAAATTCTACCGATGCCTCTATATCTTTTTTTTTGCACAATATGAATCTCACTCTTTTTAATTAAATTCTGTAGCTATAATTGAATATAGTTTTCCCAAAACTGTTTCATGTGTTCTAAATAATTACTAGGGTAATTAGGCTTCATTTAATTTGAACGTACCATAATAAGATTCAAGAAATAAGTCCCTTACATTATGTTTATAATTGAAAGTACAAGCATAATTAAACTTCAAATGAGTGAGATAGTTACAAATTCTTGGTGTAGTGCATTCTATCTTTTATATACAATATCATATACATGTTTTCTATATCATAAACTTTAATTACATAGTTATAACTATGTAATTGTTAAAAAAACTTAAGAGTGGAGTCATGTAGTTGACCAAATCCACTTCTCCCATAGTAGTAAATCCCAAATTAACTAATGCAAGATCACTGTAATGATATCCTCTAACTGTTTTCACATGGAATCAATTGTGATTTGGATACATCATCTCAGTATAAGATTTTATAATTTTTAAGAACTAAATTATATCCCCTTATAAAATTAACCCCCTCCATGATGAAAAGAGTAACTATTGTACGAATACATTTTCTTTTAATTGGATTGTTTTATATCCCTCTCTCTACAGTGTGGACATCTTGAAATCTCAAATAGAAAAAAAAATTATCATCCAGGGCCCAATGTAATTGGTTACTCGGATTTGGATCTGAAAAGTAATCCTTATTCCCACATCATACAATCCTTTATAATTCTTGTTCCAGATATGGCTCTTCATTCCCTAGACCCTCTAATTGTGAGTAAGATGTTCCACTCTCCTACAGTGTGGACCACTACCTCCATAATATAACCCTACAATGTGGATCAATTCTCCCATGAAAACGTTCCAATATATGAATATTCCTTTTCAACCCTCTTGGATATGTTCCACAAAAGATTAGAAACCATTTTGTCTAGATCATGATTTTTTATTGTTCTTGAGTGGGAATGGATAAGTCATTGTATCCTCCCAAACAACATTGTGGAATAGCCATGTGGACTATGGTGTTTGTGAGATTTCATTTCTACCATGGTGTAGTATCCTCAAATCCAAATCATTCTTCAATATAGAGTGTGAGTTGTAGTGTAGGATTTGTCTCTGAGATAGAACTACTCTTAGAATTCTTCTTTCACTTTATCAACAAACACAATACATACAAACATCAAAGGGATTCTGGATAGCATTTCACAACACCAAAAATATTATCATGTTAGGGACTTCCATTTCTTACCACAATGACTATTTATTATAATATATATGAATTAAAGAAAAGATCATTCCTGAAACATGATGTAAAAATAGAATAAAAAAATAAATACCAAAATATTCTTGTAAGACCATGATTTCAATATAAAATTTTCAATTAGTAGTAACAACCTATAATAAGTTTTTAAAAAAAATATAATAATGAAAAAATACATTTAAATTAACTTTAATCCATTTATTTTCAAGAAAATAAAAAAAAAATTTTATTAACCATTTAATAGAGATACAGTGAATAATTTAAACATAAACTACCTTGATACAGATGTTTCTCCCCTAAAGGATAAATGATTGACTTAGATTTTTTAACCATTGATAAAACCATTTTATTATCCAGATTCACGACTTATTGAATGAAAGTTGTAGAAAAAAATACCATGCATTTAAATAAATAAATAATTAACTTGAGTTCAGGGAAATGAAGTGGGTTTTTATGATTTATATAATTTTAAACTCATATTAAAATCATAATATACAACTATTTTCTATCTCAAATGTTTTCTAAAATTATACTCATTATGTAAAGTGAACAGAATTTTTAGTTTTCTCTCCAAATAGTATGGGTAAATGTGAAATTCAGGAAGACAAAAAATAATGGTTATAATTATTCAATAAATTAATTAGAAGAAAAATAATAAAATGGAACATGGTTTTACTCTCACGAATCACTGAGTTAATGTCCTCTGTTAGACTCAATGTAAGTTTAGCATTCAAAGAAATAAATGTCATCCTCTCCCTTTGAAGGCCCTTAAAAATAGTGTTTTATTCAACGAACCCTGAAAAAATTTTATATTCTCCTCTCCAAATAATATACAACCCCATTAAGAACTCACGAAATGGTTAAGTGTCTATACCATTTATATTTGAGATAACATGGTCATTTTTTTATCCAAGAATTGAAACTATGATATTTTTAAAATATTTAACATTCATGTTCAGAATTATAGATTCATTAGTAGATCTTGTTATCTCTTTACTAATTTGAGAATTTTGTTATTATTGTATAATAATCTCTTCTATCTCACTTAACTATAATCCCCTTTAATTAATAAAACTATTAAAATCATAATTATGTGCTTTCACAACCTAAAATTACTTGTTCTGTAAATGTATGGGAAAGTGAAATTTCTTCCCAAAGTGAGTTATAAATGGAAATATCCATATAGGGGACTTATAAGTTGTGCTACGAGACAAAAAATATTCAACCAACTTAACAGACACGTCCTTCCTAGAACTAAACATTATTTTCACTATTTTAAAACTTATCAATAGTAAATATTATCATGATCTATAGAATTTGGGTGATAGGATATTTAGTAGTTTGATCATAAACATTATCTTACATTAAAGAACTGAACATGAAGTTCTAAAAATGTGGGCCATTATCATTTTTGATATTAAAATATATTCTTAGTGATGAGATTAACAACACTCGTAGAAAGCTTTTTTAGAAGTTCTACAATAAAAACCCACTTAACCACATAGTTTACGACCATCAAAATAAAATCATTCCTAAAAGATAATGAAAATGGTCCCATGATGTCTAATCCCCAAATATAAAAAATATTTAAACCGAAAATCATTTTTTTGGGCATCTCATGTTTCAAACACAAGATTTCTAACCTCTAATATTTATCACAACCAGAAATCATACATATAGTATATTTTAATATGGAAAAAAATTAAAATCGAAACTATAGTGATTTATGGGCTATCCTCTCACCCCATGGTGTCAAAACCATAGTTAGTAATTACAAAACTCTATAACGGGAAACATGTCCTCCTTAAGAACAATTCTCCCGAGGACCCCATCAACGAATCTTTGGAAAATTAAGGGATCCAAATAAAAATATAATTTTAAAGATTAATTTTAACCATTATTTGATTTTATGAAATGTCCATAGTAATGAATCTGAAAAATAGGAAGTTATCGTAATCTACATTCTAATAATATTGGTTGATAATGGTAGTAAACAATTTACAATCCCAAAATTAAGTATTTATATTTGTAGGTTTATTAGTTTTGGTACTGGGTAATCTTTAATGGTGTTAAACAACCACATTTTCACCACCTTTCTTATCAATGATTTCTAGATCAAATTATTATAATTGTAGATACCATATAATATGACTTATTTTGGATTCTTTTTTTTCAAATGATAATCAAGAATCAAATAGTCAGTGGATATGATAACCTTATACCCAATCATGCCTTTCTTAAACATTTCTAGTGAATATATAATACCTTAAAACTCATTTTCAATAGTATAATAAGTATTTTTGGGATTCGTCTAACTATTTAGTAGAAAATTAAATTATATTTAAGCACTTATCCATTATTTTCCATAAAAATTCACCCACATCAACGTCACTAGAATTTCACATCCCTTTGAATGAATGCTTCCATTATGGAGGAGTAATAATGGATGGGAATGAAATATTATCCATTAAAATATTGAATTATTCTAAAAACCTCTCATCAAACATAAATGTTGTGTCCTTAACTCGTAGAGAGAAATGTTGTTTCATGATTTTGGAAAATAAATTTATGAATCTCCTATTATTAATTGAGCCAAAAAAAACTTTCAATGATCATAAACTGACATTCCTCCTAGCTAAAACTAATATTTACTAAATAGAATCATTCTAGAAGAGTTTCTATATTTTGAAGATATGATTAAAAAATTATTTTTCTAATGAAAAACCATCAATAAATTTTTCAATTTGTATTTCAGTTAATTTATAAATTGTTCCTACAATGAACATATGAGATGTGGTCCATCACCACAAAAAAAGGCCATTAAGGAGTAGAAAATATTTTTAAATGGGTATGTGATAATGGGTTTTCATGGTCTTCATGTGATATATAAATATGGCTGTAACATGAATAGCTGTAATGAAAAGAGAAAATTTTGATTCTAACTATCCTCCAAATAATTTGATCTAACAATGACATGGGAATATGATAATTCTTATGAAAGAATTAAGTTTTCTAAAATCAATTTATAATATCCAATAGTTCACGTTTATAACATGATTTTTTTCAATTTTTTCATTAGTTACAATATCGAATCCTCTTTTTTAGGAACTACCTAGATCCTGATAACCTAGGTGCTATCAGAAATTGGAAATATTTTTTTGGAATCAAGTTGTATAATAACCTGCTTCATAATAACCTCTTTTATTCTTTTATTTATCTCCCCTACCCCTCAATCCTATAATTATGTCTAGGAACTATGGATATATTATTCAAAGAATATGATGGACTTATACACTTTATATTAGCTATAGTCCAACTAATGAAATATTGAAACTTACTCAAAACAGTCAAACACGACTTATATTTTCATCTTTCTATCTTTTATCAGATGATAAATTGTAATATATATAACTCACCTATAAATGAGTGTACATAGATCTATATGAGGTTTTTTATCTCTAGATCAATTGATTTTTGGCATGAGGGAGGACACTTTGGCCTAAGAGGATGAATATCCACAAGCTATATAAAAAATAAAACAATATAGAAAGCCTCTTTATCATCACAACTTACCCGAGAAAAATGATCCTCAGACCCTTGTGTAATGGATGTATTTAGAACATTTTTTAGATAAATTCATATATATTTTCTTTTAACTATACCTCATATTGATATAAAAATATTTCTCTTTTCTTGGGTAAATTCCCCAACAGGATTCCACCAGGATATTTTGGATATTGATTGCACTTATCATCATAAAAACTCCTCCTCTTATTCATCAATAATATCTTATAATTATAGACTCCAATATTTTAAACATAGTTGGTTTTGTATGGTTTATTTAGTTATTTTAATGATATTGAATTATTCATTTCTTCCATAAGTTAAAAATTAGTTTTCTTTTTGACACATCAATTATAGGCCCCCCTATAGTAAGGAATTACTAACCAACAATAGTAGCTTACTCCCTTTAACAGTCTATATCTTTTATATGAAAGTTATCTAGAAAGAAAACCTTCCCTACTTAAATTATCAAATTATTAACCCATTTAATTGTTCGAGTAATGGACCAATCTACTCAATGTAGGACAACTATGGTGGGGTATGAAATTCCTAATTTTATATATTTAAACAATGATAAGGTAATCAAATTTATTCTCTTACCAAGGTCACATAGGTTGTTAAATAGATCAATATATCCTAGAGTAAATTTGTTGAACAAGATTCATGAATTATGAATTTTAATAGGTACTTATTTTGTTAGAAAATATTACACTCCTCTTTGAGATTTTATGCATAAAATTATTCCACTGTTTTTTTATTTTAATGAATTTTCTTAAGTATTTAAAAATAAAATGGTATTTAAAATAAGGTCCCTATAAATCACTACTGGAAATCCCATTTTTACAAACTCTTATATCCCAAATATTAGATAAACCGTTGGGAATGGTTGTGTATACCAACGGTTTTAATAAAACTGTTGGTATAGAAGCTTTTATAAAGAATTCTACCAACGGTTTGTAAAACCGTTGGTATAGGCCTCAATTAAGACAATCTATACCAATGGTTTACACAAAACGTTTGTATAGTCCTTTTTTAGGACACATTCCCAACGGTTTTTATTCTTTTTTCCAACGGTTTTATCAAACTGTTGGGATATCTCCCAATCGAACCATTTTTCCCAACGGTTTGAGAAACCCGTTGGGATAGCTCCCAATTCCACCACCTTTACCAACAGTTTACTAAACCGTTGGTAAATCATAGTTTTCCCAATGGTTTTTTAAAACCATTGGGGAAAAGTTCCTCCAAATATGCAGAGCCCCCAATTCTCTATTCCCCCGACTACAACCCTAAAATCGAAGCTCTCCTAATGCTCTCTCATTACCCAGACTCCGAAACTCCATCCATCCTCTTCAATCAAACATTTTTTCTGTTCTACACTTCAAATCTGTAAGTTATACCTCAATTATAATGTTCTTCATCTATTTTTTATTTACTATTTTGATTTGACCTAAACGTGAGGGATCTCTCTATAAAAAGACTCATAAACACGTTCCACTCATAGATCCATCTTAAATCAAACAATTTTGTAGTTCTACACTCTAAATCTATAAGTACTACCTTAATTTTAATGTTTTTCATCTATTATTTTTGTTTTCTATTTTAATTTGTTATAAACTAGGTTTTGTTGTTTATGGCATGCGAAGGTTAGTGATATTGAGGATGAATTGGATGTTTGTTGGGTGATGGATTGGAAATGTGATGTTTATTGGATTATGTTTAGTTAATTTTCAATGAATTATTTGGGGATTTCCTCCCTTTAAAAGAGCCCCCACTCCTCATGGACCCTGGACACCCCCCTCTTGGACCCTAGATAGTCCTCCCCTCCTGGAACGTGGACAACCTGCCCCCCCTCTTTCCTGAAACCTGGACAGCCCCCTCCTGGACCCTGGACAACCCCCCTCCACCCTCCTCCCAGGACCTTGTATAGTCCCCCCACCTTCTTGGACCCTAGGAAGCCCCCCCAACCTCCACCCTAGACCCTGGATAGCCCCCCTCCTCGATAAACCCTGGACAAACCCCCTCCTTATGGGACCATGGACAACCCCTTCTCCCCTTCTCTTTGACCCTAGACAGCCCCCACCCCCCTTCTTGGGCCCTGGACAGCCCCCACCCCTCCTCCTAGACCTTCGACATCCCCCTCACCCCCCTCCTCAACCACCAAATACCCCCCACTTCAAAACATTGACCACCAAACTTGGACATGCTGGATTTTCTCTAAAAAGATAGATTTGATCCTCAAACCACCTCAATAATATCCTAAACAATGCTTATAATTTGGTTTTCACCACATAGCATCCCATTGTATGCCAAGTCACTAGTATATCCTCCCTTGGCTAGATTTTACAAAAAGCGCTCAACCTTAAGGATCTAAATAAAAATAAATTGATATAAGACATTTGATAATGGATTAAAATTTCAAATTGGGATCCATTGAGGAATATTTGAGATATTATGCATCATGTCCATGAGTTAATCCATTTTTATATATCTGATAAGTTATTTTCACAATTTTCACACATTAATTGTTTTAAAAAATGGTAAAAAAATTTATAAAGGTTCTAATATATAAAAATGAATCTATTTTTGGATGCAGCTTAACCAACAATGTCTAGCTTGTCTACCTCTTCCATGATCATCGATGTGCATGTACCATCTCCATATGACTTCGCACGACGGGTGACTCAGCGTCTGGCTAATGACGAGCGCCAGATTCTCTTACTTCCACACCAGATTCATGCCCGCTACGCTCCTGAAGTGATCAATCCCACTAAGCGTCCTTGTGAGCTTGATGACACGACCACCAGTTCTTGTAAGAGGCAGAGGAGTTCTTAGTTGATGGACCAAGACGATTGACCAGTGTCTATCCATCTGGATAAAGACGTAAAACATAGCGCTTCTTGGGATGCAACCCATGTTCTAGAGTTTCATCATTTTGCTTTTTTTACTTTGTTTTAGGAAATAAACATGGCATGTATGCAACAATTTTTTAGCTACTTCTGATCTGTATGTGCACTTGCCATTACTCTGCATGACTGCTTCTATTTTGTCTAATCCTCGGTGTTATTTTTTATGACATGATGCGACTATGTTCTGTTTGTGTGTAGATTTTACAGGTACATAAGTATGTGCACTTCTTATTATTCCATTATTTCAGTGCTTAGGCCGATGGTACAAGGGAGGTTCGTACTAGAGGTAGAAGAGCATCTCCGTGTACCTGACTAGACCCTTCCCCTCCCACTGACATGTCATCCTCCTCCCTGGACCCTGGACATCCCCCTTGATAGCCCCCCACCCTCCTCTTTGGTCCTCGGACAGCCCCCCAGATAGCCCTACGAATAAACCCTCCACCCTCCTCCATGGTCCCCGGACAGCCCCCCGGACACCCCCCAGATAGCCCCCCTCACCCTCCTCCCTAGACCCTGGACAACCCTCAACGCTCCTCCTCGGTCCCCAGACATCCCCCCAGACATCCACCCCACCCTCCTCCCTGGACCCCAGACAGCCCCCCGGACACTCCCCGAATGTGACATGTACGAGTCAACCCCACCTCAATACGAGTCTCGGTGTGACCGACACCACTCAAAATGAATCTGTTTTGTTAAAAATAGACTTAATTTGAAGTGAAATCAACAAATGACATAAGGAAAACTGACCAAACGCATTTGGATTCTATATATACTAGAGTACAACGATCCATGGGTCATATGTGATGTGTACGAGTAAACCCCGCCTTAATTTGAGGCGTGGTGTGGATGGTACCATTCAAAATGTCTTTCTTTTGTTCAAAATGACTTTAATTTTAAGTGAAAACAACAACTTACATAAGAAAAACCGACCAAATGCGTTCTGAATCTGTTTAAACATTAGGAAAACTATCCATGGGTCATATGTGATGTGTACGAGTCAACCCTGCCTCAATCCGAGGCGCGGTGTGGCCGGAACCACTCAAACTGTCCCTCTTTTGTTTAAAATGAACAATATTTTACGTACATATGTCAAACCAATCAAACGGATTCTGATTATGTTGATAATTTTTAACAACAATCCATGACTCATATGTGATGTGTACGAGTCAACCCCGGCTCAATCCGAGGCCCGTTGTGGCCGACACCACTAAAAGTGCCTCTGTTTTGTTAAAAATGGACTTAATTTTAAGTGAAATCAATAAATGACATATGAAAAACTGACCAAACGCATTCGGATTCTATTTAAACTTAAGGAAAACGATCCATGCATCAAATTTGATGTGTATGAGTCAACGTTTCTTCAATATGATGCACGGTGTGGCCGGGACCACTCAAACTCCATCTCTTTTGTTCAAAATGGACTTATTTTTAAGTGAAATAAAAAACTTACATACGGGAAACTGAACAAACACCTTCGGATTGTATTGAAACTTTTGGAAAACAATCCATGGGTTATATGTGATGTGTAAGAGTCAACCCCGACACAATATGAAGTGCGGTGTGGCCGGTATCACTCCAAGTGTATGTATTTTGTTTATAATGGACAATATTTTACGTACATGCGGCAAACCAATAAAACGGCTTCTGATTGTGTTGATACTTTTGAACAACGATCCAGGAATCATATGTGATGTGTACGAGTCTTCCCCACCTCAATTTGAGGCCCGTCGTGGCCAAAACCACTCAAAGTGTCTCCATTTTGTTAAAAATGAACTTAATTTTAAGTGAAATCAACAACTGACATACGGTAAAACGACCAAACACATTCGGATTATGTTAAAACTTAAGGAAAACAATTCATGGGTCAAATGTGACGTGTAAAAGTCAACATCGCCTCTATGTGTGGTACGGTGTGGCTGGGACCACTCAAACTTCCTATCTTTTGTTCAAAATGGATTTATTTTTAAGTGAAATCAACAACTAACATACGGGAAACTGACCAAACACCTTCAGATTGTGTTGAAACTTTAGGACAACAATCCATTGGTTATATGTGATGTGTATGAGTCAAACCTAGCTCAATCTGAAGCGCATTGTGGCCGGTATCACTCCATGTGTATGTATTTTGTTCAAAATGGACAATATTTTACGTACATACATCAAACTGATCAAATGGCTTCTGAATGTGTTTATACTTTTACACATCTAATCAATATCATAGATTCTTGGTATGTTATAAAAGAGATGTATTAATTGGGAATGACATTGTTAGCTCTGAAATGTTTCATAGCATTATAAACTAAAATCTAATCCATACTAAGAATGATATAAAAATATTTTATATAAATATCCACAAGATTTTAAGTAAATACCATAACACTAATACATGAGGATTCTCATAAAATGGACAAAATTTTAAGTACATACGGAAAACTAAAAAAATGCATTTTTATTGTGTCAATACTTTAGCACAATGATACATGGGTCATATGTGACGTGTACGAGTCAACCCTGCCTTAATCTGAGGCACGGTGTGGCCGGAATCACTCTAAGTGGCTCTCTTTTGCTTAAAATGGACAACAATTTAAGTACATACAGAAAACCGACCAAACGCATTAGGTTTCTATTGAAACTTTAGGAGAACGATACATGGGTCATATGTGACGTGTACGAGTCAACTCCACCTCAATCCGAGGCGCGGTGTGGCCGGCACCACTCAAAGTGTTTGCCTTTTGTTTTGAAAGTACATCATTTTAATTGAAAAACATCAACTGGCATACGGAAAACCGACCAAATGCATTCGGATTGTGTCGATACATTAGCACAACGATACATGGGTCATATGTGACATGTATGAGTCAACCCCGCCTCAATCCGAGGCGTGGTGTGGCCACCACCACTCAAAGTGTCTGCCTTTTGTTTCAATAATACGTCATTTTAATTGAAAAACATCAACTGGCATACGGAAAACCGACCAAACGCATTCAGATTGTGTCGATACCTTAGCACAAAGATCCATGGGTCATATGTGATGTGTACAAGTCAACCCTGCATTAATCTGAGGCACGGTGTGGCAGGAATCACTCTAAGTGTCTCTCTTTTGCTTAAAATGGACAACAATTTAAGTACATACGGAAAACCAACCAAATGCATTTGGTTTCCATTGAAACTCTAGAAGAACAATCCATGGGTCATATGTGACGTATACGAGTCAACCCCACCTCAATCTGAGGCGCAATGTGGCCACCACCACTCAAAGTGTCTGCCTTTTATTTCAAAAGGACGTCATTTTAATTGAAAAACATCAACTGTCATACGGAAAACAGACCAAACGCATTCAGATTGTGTCGATACATTATCACAATGATCCATGGGTCAAATGTGATGTTTACAAGTCAACCCTTCCTCAATACGAGGTGCATTGTGGCCACCACCACTAAAAGTGTCTGTCTTTTATATCAAAAGGACGTCATTTGAACTGAAAAACATCCACTGGCATACATAAAAGCGACTAAACGCATTCGTATTGTGCCGATAATTTAGCACAATGATACATGGGTCATATGTGACGTGTACGAGTCAACTCTAACTTAAGCTGAGGCACGGTGTGGCCCGAATCACTCTAAGTGGCTCTCTTTTGCTTAAAATAGACAACAATTTAAGTACATACGAAAAACTAACCAAACGCATTAGGTTTCCATTGAAACATTAGAAAAACTATCCATGGGTCATATGTGACTTGTACGAGTCAAATCCACCTCAATTCGAGGCACGGTGTGGCCGACACCACTCAAAGTGTCTGCCTTTTGTTTCAAAAGTACATCATTTTAATTGAAAAACATCAATCGGCATACAAGAAACCAACCAAATGCATTCGGATTGTGTCGATGCATTAGAACAACGATCCATGGGTCATATGTGACATGTACGAGTCAACCCCACCTCAATCTAAGGCGTAGTGTGGCTGCCACCACTCAAAGGGTCAGTCTTTTGTTACAAAAGGACATCATTTGAAGTGAAAAACATCAACTGGCATACGCAAACCAAACAAATGCATTTGTATTGTGTCGATACTTTAGCACAACGATCCATGGGTCATATGTGACGTGTACGAGTCAACAGAACCTTAATCTGAGGCACGGTGTGGCCGGAATCACTCTAAGTGGCTCTCTTTTTCTTAAAATGGACAACAATTTAAGTACATATGGAAAACCGACCAAACGCATTCAGTTTCCATTGAAACTTTTGGAGAACGATCCATGGGTCATATGTGGCTTGTAAGAGTCAACACCGCCTCAATCCGAGCCGCGGTGTGGCTGGCACCACTCAAAGTGTCTGCCTTTTGTTTCAAAAGTACGTCATTTTAATTGAAAAACATCAACTGGCATATGGAAAACTGACCAAACGCATTCGGATTGTGTCGATACATTAGAAAAATGATCCATGGATCATATGTGACATGTACGAGTCAACTCCACCTCAATCTGAGGCACGATGTGTCCTCCACCACTCGAAGTGTCTGCCTTTTGTTTCAAAAGGACGTCATTTTAATTGAAAAACATCAACTGGCATACGGAAAATCGACTAAACGCAATCATATTGTGTCGATACAATAACACAATGATCCATGGGTCATATGTTATGTGTACGAGTCAACCCCACTTCAATCCGAGGTGCGGTGTGGCCGCCACCACTCAAAGTGTCTGTCTTTTGTTTCAAAAGGACATCATTTGAAGTGAAAAACATCAACTGACATAGGGAAAGCTGACCAAACACATTCGGATTGTGTCGATACATTGGCACAACAATCCATGGATCATATGTGACGTGTACGAGTCAACATCGCCTCAATCCGAGGCACAGTGTGGCCACCATAACTAAAAGTGTCTGTCTTTTGATTCAAAAGGACGTCATTTGAAGTGAAAAACATCAACTGGAATACAGAAAACTGACCAAACACATTCAGATTGTGTCGATACATTAGCACAACAATCCATGGGTCATATGTGACATGTAAGAGTCAACCCCTCCATAATCTGAGGCACGATGTGGCCGGAATCACTCTAAGTGGCTCTCTTTAGCTTAAAATTGACAACAATTTAAGTACATACGGAAAACCAACCAAACGCATTCGGTTTCCATTGAAACTTTAGGAGAACGATCCATGAGTCATATGTGACATGTACGAGTGAACTTCGCCTCAATCCGAGGTGTGGTGTGGCCGGCACCACTCAAAGTGTCTTCCTTTTGTTTCAAAAGTACGTCATTTTAATTGAAAAACATCAACTGGCATACGGAAAATTGACCAAACACATTCGGATTGTGTCGATACATTAGCACAACGATCCATGGGTCATATGTGATGTGTACGAGTCAACCCCACCTCAATATGAGGTGTGGTGTTGCCGCCACCACTCAAAGTGTCTGCCTTTTGTTTCAAAAGGACGTCATTTTAATTGAAAACATCAACTGGCATGCGGGAAATTGACCAAACGTATTTGGATTGTGTCGATACAATAGCACAACGATCCATGGTTCATATGTGACGTGTACGAGTCAACCCCGACTTAATCTGAGGCACGGTGTGGGCGGAATCACTCTAAGTGTCTCTCTTTTTCTTAAAATGGACAACAATTTAAGTACATACGGAAAACCGACCAAACGCATTCGGTTTCCATTGAAACTTTAGGAGAACGATTCATTTGTCATATGTGACGAGTACGAGTCAACACCACCTCAATCTATGGCACGGTGTGGCCGGTACCACTCAAAGTGTCTGCCTTTTGTTTCAAAAGTACGTCATTTTAATTGAAAAACATCAAATGGCATTCAGAAAACCAACCAAATGCATTCGGATTGTGTCGATACATTAGAAAAACGATCCATGAGACATATGTGATGTGTACGAGTCAACCTCGACTCAATCCGAGGCATGGTGTGGCCAGTAGCACTCCAGGTGTATGTATTATGTTTAAAATGGACATTATTTCAGGTAACAATATATGGTATACAAAAAACCGATCAAATTATGAATTGACTTCCGGATTCCACATATAATTTTCATCTAAATTTTAAATTGAATTCTAAATGAATTATGTATGTTTATAATTACGTTATGAATTCTAATTTAATTATGGATGTGTATAGTTTCACCATTATATGTTAAATGTTTGAATTTGTTCTCTGTAAGTGTTAGTTGGTTATTACAGGTACAATTATTGTATATGTATATGTTAGTTTATTTCATGTACAATAATTGGATTGAAAATGAGAGGTAACCCACAAAATGAGACCTGGTCCTCAAATTGGAGGGCAAATTGGAGAGGTGCTGGGAAAATTGCAGAGCTGCTGTGCAATTTGCCCAACAGAGTCTATGCCAACGATTCAAAATAGTTGGCATAGAGTGTGTAGGTTTTGTTTTACCGACGGTTCAGAGAACCTTTGGTACAACACTTTTCCCAACAGTTCTAAACCATTGGGAAAGTAGAGATTTTGGTTTTTTCCCAACGGTTTGGAAAACCGTTGGGAAAAACATGCTAATTTTGGGCACCCTATCCCAACGGTTGTAAACCATTGGGAAAAATCTTTCCAAACGGTTTTCCAGAACCGTTGGTATAGGGTAATTTTTCAGCACCCTATACCAACGGCTGCAAACTGTTGGGAAAAGCTTTTCCCAATGGCTTACTTCCCTACGGTTTGCAGAACCGTTGGTATAACATATACCAACAGTTTTGCAGCCTTTCCCAACAGTTCTAAACCGTTGGGAAATCCTGCATTTCCAGTAGTGAATGAAATATTCATTTAAATTTTCCTAAATAGATATAAAATAATAATAATTTATGTTCCCAATTATTCGTCATTATTATTTCACTGTATGGAATAGTTGGAGTTAAAATTTTCATATGGATTGTATTCCCTATATCACTACTTATACATTTTAATTACCTTATTATATATTATCTAAAATGTTTCATTTTAATTTATATCTTGAATATTAGGTTTAATATTAATTAAATGGTTTTTGACTAAATATACATATTTTTTATTCAACTTCACCATGTTTTTTATTTTGATCTGGTTTTGGTTCATTTTTTACTTCCTAGAAATTTTAAATAATACTTCTAATTGTAATATCCATTAGATTCTCCCATGGATTCACTTCAGTAGTGCTAGGTAGTTTACATTTTTATATGTTTTCTTTCCTCTATCCCTCTACCCCATTTTCAATTCAAAAAATGCATCCTAGAATCCAATTAGTCTTTATCTAAATCTTGTTTCTTTTTTCATATAAAATTAAATATTAATTTTTTTGAATCATTTATAAAAAATATGATCCATTCTTTAACAAAATCTTAACCTTGAAATTTCCTCTTGAGTTACAAGACTCCCCCTAGGATGATTATAGTATTTTTTTCATAGGTTGTTGTTGAATACTATGGGGAACAAGATGTCGAAAAATCCATGGTTATTTACATGAGATATTTAGTATCTTATATAACCCTAGTTGTTAGAATTTTAAAAAGGATCACCTTAGGTTGCCTCATTGGTCCATAACTGATGATGTTTTCCATTTTAGGTGTCAAGGAAGGTATATTAAAAATTGAGAAATGATATTATGATTTACCAAACATGAAAAAGTGATGCCAGTGATCCCTATGTGTGTTTTGGAGATTTTCATTGAAGTATCCATAAAATCAAACCTCATCTTGTTGAACTTGATTGAATTACTTCATTGTATTATTATTATTATAGATCATTTATGATTCAAATTTTGTGAAAGTTTATTAAATATTTATTTATAATCTCCACCATTATTAGCATGAAAATATTCTCCAAAATACATACAAAATATTTCTTGGTGATATGGGGAGAGGCTATAATAGAAGCACTATGTGATTAATTGTGGAGTGAATTAGTGTTTTTTGATAATACTTAATTAATCATTTAAATATATTGAATTATTTGTATAACATATCAACCTCATAATGTATGAATCTAGTGATTTTATTCCTTATATAAATATTTATCCTATAGGGAAAACAATTATTGTCAAAAGATTTGTATAATAGTTCCTATATATGAAAGATCCCTCAGCCCCTCTGATGAAACAAGCTGTAAACTTTACCCAGAGATAAAGGGAAAACTCTATGTTTTAAATCCTCATCACTAATCCCTATAAGTGTTAGATATTACACAACATAATATAAATACCAAATTAAAATCAATGGAGTCTTCATTAGGCAATCCATTGTTTATTTATAACATTGAAAACATGGATTTTCTTATATTATAGTCGTGAGAGCTATGATTTTATTTCTAATACATGATGTGTTACTTGATAATTGGCATGTGAAACTCCCTAATTATGACTCTCCATGTTAGCCCATTCCTATGTGGAAGTAGGTTGCAATATTCATTTTCGGTTATCTTAGATTTCCATATTTTCATCCATTTTAGTTTAATTTTTATCTTTAATTAAACTTAAATTATGTTATATATTGGGTATTAAAGTCTCTGTATTATCAAAAGTTTCCGTCAATTTCATTCACTAAAAATATTTTAGATAAAAAACACAAAATATATAAATTTGTTTGATTTTTTATAGCAGATCTGATTTGATTTTATTGAATGATTTTTGGGATTATTTTTTATTTTGGCCACACATTCCTTCCTTATAAAAGAGACCAAAATTTGACCTCTAAATCATTGAGTCAAGTTAAATTTAGTAATTATTTTATTATCAAGGGATATCATAGTAGTGAATAGTATTCATTATACAAGTGGTCACTAAAACTATGTGAATAATCAAGATAAAAAAACATTCAAGAAATAATAGGTATCAAGCATTTATAATTAAGAAATGGTTAAACATCCGCATTTTAATATAATTTATGATGAAACAATGTAATAATGGAAATTAATAGTTAAAAATGAATCTAAAATGGTGGATCAATTGTAATAAACAATACCAAACAAAAGTTGATTGAGTAGGGGAATTCATATTCATAGTTCTTGGTTGAAAATATTATCCTTCCTTAAAGCTAAAAAGCTGTGATAAAAACATTAAAATAATTTCAACCTACCTAGTATGTATTTTCACCGATTTATCAATAACCAACAAAGTTCATCAATTATAGATTTCATTGGGTCACAAGAATAAAAAACTCATTTTCCATTGATATCAAACATCTTTTTAATCATGATGTGTTACTCGTATTTTGAAAACCACGTATCTGGTTTATTTATTAATGGATTCTGGTTTTTAAAATTCTATTGAGATAAATATTAATTTATTATCGATGTTTGAAAAAAACAATCATAATAAATGAATATGAGAGTAATAATTGGTAATTAATTAAGAATAATGTATTCCAGTTGAAAAGAGGTTAAATATAGAAGATCTTCTCTAATGAGATGACTAAACTACATTTGAAGCTTCTCCCCACTTCAATCATCTCATAGTGGTTCTTCCTCTTTTCTTGTAGAAAAGTTTGTAAGTCATTTTTTCTTTTTTGTTTTTTCTAGAATATATTCTAATATTATTAGCTCATATAATATTATAATTGTATCATACTAACTTTTTATAGGTGACAAAAATCGGCTGTATCTGATCTATCTTTCCTCTGACAGTCAAGTGATACCGAAATTTCCTTTTAAATAAATTAATTATCAAAATTTGATTCTATCTTATCTTGAACCTAGACACCTCACTGGTCTTATTACATGTTTTTCCACCTGTTATAGTATTTCATGTGTCCCTTAATTTCTAATGACAATTTATCCTAATATTAACTTAAAATTCCTCTATAATATTTTTCTTCGAGGGAGAAGGCACTTCATCCGACTTAAAAACCACCTAAACTACTTTTCCTTAAATAAGAATAGATAATCAAGACTCTATCAAAAACAAACTTATCTAGGAAACTAAAATTTCCCAAAAAATAGGCTGAGAACCACAAAAATAAATAGCCAACATAATTTTTTTTCTCTATATCTACTTACTAGTTTGTACCATCTTCAAATACCATTCAATGCTCAATAAACCTTATCAGTGTTGGTTAAAATGAAAAAATCAAACTTTTTGAAGTTCATTAAACCCAATATTTTCCTAATATTTCAGGAAATACATAGTTCTAAAGATCAATATTTTTTGAGTACTTTCATTGAAAAATTTTCACACACCCTCTTACAAACTCTCATCAACAAAATTATTAGTCAAAAAGGCCCCACCATATTTTACATCAATAATCCTAAAATTAGGTTAACACTAGCAATCAAAAAATTCATACTAAAATTTATAATTGAATACACTTTAAATGGATTCAGATAGGATGATTAGGTATAGTTCATCAAGGTTTTATATATGTTCTTAATCAAATGTTTCTTCATTTAAAAAATGAAGGAAATAGTAATGAGGTTCATTTTTGAGCTTGAATTACTTCTTGTGTTTTCACTGGTATACACCAGTTATCTTTTTAATTCATAAAACCCACAAGGAATCTGAAAAAATAATCAATATTGAATTTATCCTTAGATTAGTATTTTTTTTATTTTTTGTTAATTTTATCTTCCATTAATTTAAAATAAAATTGTTCTAAGCAATGGTTCTCCATCAGCCATGAGGGGTCATTCTTTTTTCAATTTCAGTCTACTAAACTTGGACCCAAATCTTCTTTATTCTTAATCCAGCACAATAGGTATTTTTATTCATCATTAATGAGCTTGTGATATGAATTTTTCGTAATGTTCCTCAAATATAACATCTAGAGATTTATTCTTAGTAGAATTCATTAATTAGAGATAGGTAAATTGTGCAACAATTATTATAAATAGTAATGGGAATTCAATTAAAAGAACTAAAATTTATCTTCTGTGGATGAATTGTGAAATTATTTTTTTAATTCCTTGAAAACAATTATTATACAATACATACATTTGATGAAATTTTCTTTGTCCTATGACCCATGTAAAAAATGTCTATATCCACCATAAAAATGTCACATTATCTACACATGAATAATTTATTGAATTTGATAAAGTACAAATTCCAACGGTCTGCTTCAAAAATTATTAAATAGGCCAAAAAGATAAAAAAATAATTCAATTACTAATGAAATATAATGAGGTGAAATTTTTGTGAAATTGAGGATTGAATTAAAACTAAAAATATTCTCTTCAATATATTTATCAATGAATTTTTAGATTGGAAAAAAATAATTAACCTTTCTTCCAAAAAAATATATCTAAACTAAAAAGCCTTGAAATAAAAAGTAACTCATTCCAAACTTCCAAAACAATTCAGAATTAAATAATTTCTATTAAAATCATTAATAGCAACATAAATTGTTCAAAAAAAGATATTAAAAATCAGGATATGGGATACTATAAATTTTAAATCAAACACATGCAACATGAACATCACTTAAAAAAATTTATTCTTTTTAAATTACATAATCAACAAAAGATATGATCCAGAAACTATTGTAATTTAAATCCATGATCCATTTTTTTATTCAATTTCCTAAAACAAAATATTTAATAAAAATATTCAACGAATTTAAAATTAAGAAAAACCTTTATTATCAAGAATTCAAACAAAAAATACCGTTCTAAAGAAAAATATCCTAAAAATAACATCAAAATATGTTGAAAAATTGTATAAAAATAGAGAGAAAACATTTAGATTATATAATGTATACATCTAATGATTTATCACCTTACTAGCTTCCCATATTGTCTCTTTTGTATTTTGGAAGCCTCAGTTGTATTTTTTATTTTCATTAGTAATGATTGTTATGTTTTCTTACTTGAGAGTTTCCATTTATTTTATTTTATATTATGATTTAAAAAATTGTTTTATATTATATATGTGGATGAATAACCAATATACAGTGTGGTTTTGTATAGATTTCGGTTTAAAACCATTGATTAAATTAGTGTGTGAATCCATTTCTGAAGTAAAATTTCATTTCACAAGAAATAGTTTACAGCCTTGGGAGATCATGAATGTCCTTATTCTCTTTCTGAAGACCAATTCATGTTCCTGAGATTAGGGTGCCCTATGTTAGTTAATGGAAAAATGGTGTACGGGCCTTGAGTGTAAAGACCCGAAATCATGTAGCGTAATGGCACCATTTACATTATTATAATGGAACTAGATACACTGATTCACGTACTAAAGGAAAAAATAGTTTTATATTCATGGTAAACATGATACATACACAAATTTGACATTATATTTTAAAATGAAAAATATAATAAATATTGAAAGTATATATTTTTCATCACTGAACTCATTTAAATATTCATTTTTCATATCCCAAGGAAATGAAACAAAATAAGGGTGAGATCAGATTCTCTCTAAGGGTTACCTATAAAAAAAATATAATGAGTAAATAAGTCAGAATAAATATGGAATGTTAAATAACTGGAAACACATTCCTTTTAATCAATAAATGGAGCATGGAATAAATCAATGGAAAAAATAGATGTATTAATCTAGTGGATAATAATTACTAAATTATCATTAAATAAAATTTATTCGGTTGGATTTCATGATTTGCGTCATCATGATATCTATACCATTAGGGCCTTTTCATATATAGTTTAAAATTATTGGTAAAGACCAATTTAATTTTCCTATTGCTTAATTTATGAGACCTTTCGATGCACCAATGAAATATATAATTCATGGGCCCACACATCACTTTATTTACATCACATTACTTATATATTTAATGACCAATTTAATTCATGAATAAAATTATTTATCAACAAATGTCTGTATATATTAAAAAATATAAATTATCAAAAATTACCCACTCCATAGAATAAATTTCAAAGTTAAATTGAATATGTAGGAATGGTATATGGTTTAGGAAATAAAAATATAAATTATATACGAAATATGGATCTTTAATATAAATATAATGTTCCATGATCAAAGTAATGTGTATGTTTCTAGAGAATATTAATAACCAAAAAATTAATTAATAAATTTAATTTTAATACATTACTAGTTCAAAATAATCATAATCCATCCAAGGAAATAATAAGTATGTAATCATTGAATCATATCCCACGGTGGAGTAAAAACGAAATAATGGTTTTTTGAAATGATGATAAGAAATACTATAAGAATATCATAAAAACATTCTTGGGGAAGACACACTTCTCAATTTAAAAAATAATTTTTAAGAATAGAAATTCCTACATAATAAAAAAATTATTTGAAGATATCTTTTTAAAATTACAAATGAATATTCAATGAATGGAGCAATAATGATAGAATAAAATTATGTTCATGATATGTATGCTAAAAAAATGATTCCTTTATCATTTATAGTAAAATTAAAATATAAATCATTCAAAAAATAAAAATAGGATTCATTTTAAAACAATTTTAAAAAAATCAAGGATAACTTAAATTTTCCATAATAAAACATTTGAGTGAATAAAATTACTTTTTATTTTTGTTCAAAGATACAAATATAGAAGGAAAAATATACCCAATCAAGATAAAAATAAGATTAGATTTTATTTTAAATGTTTATTTTGATGATTCACAAGAAAATAGGGGAAAGTAAAAAAGAAAATAAGAATGATATTTAAATATTTATAGTATAATAAAATAAATAGAGTTTACGAGGGAGAGTGTATAGGATTCTTTCTGTAAAATTAAATTCAATCCAAAAAATTACATTATAAAATAAATTATTTCTAATTTTTCAATAGTCAAATTATAAACCCTTGAAGGAATAAACTTGAATTAAGACATTAATCATCATAAATAAATCATTATTCATGTTAGATAAATCAAATTGGGAGTATATACAATACATAAAATTAAATAGTGGTAAAATAAAAAAATATGTCTCAATTGAATGGAAACTATGATGAAATCTCTTGCAATGATAAAATCAATGATGTGAGAATTAATCAATAAATTTATTATGTGTAACAAATTTAAATTAAAAAGCAATATGAAGTAATACATAATACAATTAGAGATTATTTCACACATAATCATTTCATAACATAGATAATTAAGTACAAGTATAACCTAATGAAAAGAAATTTATTTATGAATAATTTTACGACATTGGTAACTATCAAGTCGAATAACATAGGATTAAATAATATTAATTTCAATATAAAATTATATGAAATATAAAGGATTCATGAGATAAAATTTAAAAGTATATTATATGAAAAATATAAAATAAATTAGTTCATATCAATAAAATATGCCTCAATTAAATGATGTTGAGATAAAGTCCCTTACGTCAGGATTGAATCATTATGTACATTCATTATCTCCCTGAATAATAAACTTATTTCAATATTTAATTTTTTAAGATCTATTTATTGGAAATTTATTCCTTTAATTCCACTTATTACCATGTTATATTTAATTACATGATATACAAGGGGTGAGGGGGGTATGTAATGAATGATAGAGAGTGTTCCTCTGGGTGTTCACTCATGAAACTCTAATGCCGACATTTGATAATTTTTTGATGTAGTAGTAGAATGTTTCATTTTTCCATGTAAGACTGGAATATTCCTATGAATATTTTTAGAGCTATGAATAGGGAAGGTATGTGATTCAGTGTCCTAGTGAACAATGAATTAATTTTATAAAGGAATCAATTATATTTTATATTTCTCAAGTGTGTTTTTCAGAAAAAATTGAATATCTTATGAATGATGTATCATATCAGAAATTTTTGACCACTACTTAATTTAGAATTTTTTTCCCATAGAAAAATATATATTTCGTCAGTACTAGATGATAAAATTATGAAACTATTGATAGATGCATTGGATAAATTAATTATTTTAATTAATTTAATAAATAACTCTAACCAAAATAAATAATAGAGAAAGACCTGGTTATGAAATCTGAGACTGGCATTGAGTTAGGAATATGATTTTAACCTTAAGAACGTCCTAATATTGGTCAGAATGGAATGTTATAATGAGGAACCTATTGGAGGGTACATTTAATTAAAATAAATAAATAAATAATATATTTAATATATTAACTGGCCTAATTAAATCATCTATAAATACCCTCTTTTCATAATTTTCCTAGGGTTCACTGCATTACCCTTTTGGATATAATCAGAGTAGTAGAGTGTCTATTTTTGACAGATTGAGACTGGAAGAAGGCCAGTTACTAGATCAAGGTCAATTAAAAGAAGGTGGTCACATCCGGTTAGCTTCATCACTATCTATTATGTTCATCAAAAAAGATCGATCCATAATCAATGTAAGACTCATCAGTTGGTACTTTACTCCAATTTATTAAAATTATTGAGAGTATTGATCCCTACTCATCGATCTGTGACCCTTTTTATAGCCTTTTAATGTGCCGAAGTATTGAAATATATATTTATTCCAATGATTTGTACCCTTGTATTCTCATTTATGATAGTTGGCCAAAATATATTTGCCAACGATTTTTAAACCATTGGTAGTGTTATTTTTTACCTTGTTGCATTGTGTTCTTCTTTGGTTAGACGTTGCAGTCCCAGTTTGACTTTTTCAGGCAGTACCGAGGCAGATCGGACCCCTATAACCACAATGAAATCACGTGAAAAGAACACATATATGATCTAATAACATATCTGGGTTATTGGAGAGACATTTTAGATCATTTTGATGATTGTATATTGTTTACTCAGTGATGAAATGATCCGTTATGAACCAAACATATGGAGAGACCCATGTGAATGAATGAAGGACTATTTCATATGAATGACTATCCATATACCTAATCTTCATCTATATCCAATTTTTTCGGCCAAATATACAGCCGGATCAGAATCTATGAGACCAGATTCAAAGTTCTATAAGTGGATATTAAGGATTATAATTTCTTAAGAAAACATGAGTACATACTGTGTGGGTGGATAAACACACAACATGTAGTAGCTTAGTGGCATCAACCAGAGTTTTGAAAAAAACTTAATGATACACTACGTGTAGCTTGACTACACATCGTGAACCCCTTTACTGGTAGGATAGATCATATGGAGAACACATGGGTCAGATCTCATATAGGAATACATGGAAAGGTACATAGTTGTGTACCCAAGTACACAAACATGACCAAGTAACATGGGTGAAACACCAGTGCATCAACATTCGATGTATATAGTACACAGACATGTGGTAAGTACATAGACATGGGCCCCGGTACACAAACACGACCAACAGAACATGGATTGATCCCAGTTATCCTGGACTCAACATGTAATTCACCTACAGGGTGTGTACTACTATATTAGATAAAGGCCGGTTTCAGATAGGGAGATGACACTGTGTAGGAGCATGACCACACAATGTGTGGGTCCTATCACAGATTGTTTACCCCATGAGATATTTTTAAGAATATTAAATCATACACATATTATTTATTTGAACTATAATTTTGGTCAACAAGTGGCCTATTCTGAGTTTTTTCCTTATTGAACACAATTTCTCCCAATGTTGTGGCTTATAAGATATGATGTGAAATGTTCTGGGCATGACACCAAGTTAGGAAACATCCAATGATGACAGTGATCATATAGGATCACCAGGACCATTCTGAGTGGTACCCTCTAGTAGGGTTGCGTAGTGTTGTTCCTCAATGACCATTCTAAGTGGTATCCTACAACAGAGTTTGGAAATAGAGTTCCCTGACAACCTTTCCATGTAGTTCCCTCCAGAATGGCTAAACAGTGGAGTTACTCAATGAACTTTTCGAGTAGTACCCTCCAGCAGGGTTGGGATGTGGAGTTCCTCAAAGACCTTATAGATCGGCACCCTCCATTAGGGATAGTCATTATAGTTACTCGATGACCTTTATGAGTGGAACCCTCCATCAGGGATGGGAAGTTGAGTTCCTCAATGACCTTTTTGATAAGAACCCTCCAGCTGGGCTAGGTAGTGGAGATCCTCGGCGACCGTATTAGAGTGGAACCCCCACCCCTTCGACAGGGGCACATGTCCTCTATGGATCCTATCTAGAGGTAACCACTACCAGGGATGGTCAATACAGCTCCTCTAAAGATATTAGAGTTGTCTCTTCCTATATTACTAGGACATGGGTTCCACACATAGAGTTTAGGGCCCCTCATCTATGAGGCATTGCGATGAGACTTTGACTTTTGGAACTATTAGATCTTCTTCTTTTTAGAATGAGGTGTGATTACATAAATGTATAGCCTAATTACACATATGCTTGACATGACTACCAAGCATTTGAGGATTCATGTAATGAAGAAATTTTAAAATCTCAATTCAATTAAAATTCTTTAATTCTCCAATAAAATATTTCATGATTCAATAGGAGAATTATTTTCATCAACAAAATTAATTTATGACTAGATAAGTAATAAAAATGAAAATTATTTCCAATTATTTAAAATAATGTAAATAACCGAATGCAGAAAAAGATTCTCAAAAAATGTAAAATCTTATCCATCCAAATTTTTATATTAACAAACCTTTCATGGATGAGTTGAAAATTGATTTGATTTTTTTTAATTTTAAGGAATAAGTTATCACTGATTCCCAAATTGATGTGTCTTTTGGAAGTCAAATATTTTTGAAAATTATTTTGATGACATGGTTGAAAATTAAATTTAATGTGAATCACCAATTTGTGAATTTAATTATTCAGAATATTTATATGAATCTTTTTCTATAGAGGAGGATAATTTTTAGTAAATAATTTTTTAAGAGCACACGAAATATTAGATTCCATAGGGATATGATCATAATTTCTTTAAAACAACAATTTAAGAATTGGAGATAAATATTAATGTTTATGTATATTAGGGATGTGTTGAGCTTAATATTGAAAATTTCATAATTCTGGGATTTTAACTATTTTCAATCACATATGTATTTCAGGAATATTATTTTCAATGTTGATCCAAATTTAATGATTCATTTTTTCACGCTTCATTTAATCTAAAGGTACATCTTCTCCTACTTGGACATGTCTCTTTTCAAACATCTAGATGTCAAAATAAATCTCTTTTTATATTTGAATCAAGACATTATCACTAATTCATCAATTGATTTGTATTTTTAAAATCATATAATTTTGGAAAAGTATTGTTCCTACATGGTTAAAAATTAAATTTTATATGAATCCATAATTTTTGAAATTAAAAATAATAATATTTTTAAGAATATTTGGATTAAGATTAAGATATTATTAAATTATTCTATTTTTAAAAGTGTATGGATCAACCTGAGATACTTCAAACTTCAAAAACAAATATTTTCTACACCTAAATTGAGATGAAACCTAAGATTTCATAGGTATATATATCAATTATTGATCTATTATTTCCAGATTATTTTGATAATAAATTTTAAATTTCTTCTCCCTGTGTAGATATAGATCCCATTACTTCTGACTGGACAAATGTTTCAGATGAAGAGGATGTAAATGTTGAAATTGAATAATGAATGGTGTACCCATTTGAGTAAATTGGTACACTTGAGGATGGTGGTACCAAGCTAATTTTCAAAGAAGAAACCATTTTATAAGATAAAATCAAAGAAAAACCATAGTGTGGAATTACATTTCATTAACCAATTATGGCTTTATGTGAGAATAAAGTATTTGTAAATTTACATTACTTTTTGTTTCCAATTTAAATGCTTCATTAAAACCACGAAGACATGATAGGGAACATTAAAAAATCTTATTTTGGGAGATATTATAATATTTTTGAAATGATGAAGACTGGAGAAAAATCATTTTTCTAGTTCATGAAGAAGAAACTACACCCATATTTAGAGTGATGATGATCAAATGGAACAGCCTAACTAGGGTTAGTGAAATTCTAACACCCACATTGGGGTTCAATCTAAGAATCTTTTCCCTTATATTTATTTTTATTTTTCTTACATTATTTCATTAAAAGTTTTATGCACTATTTTTTTATATAGGATTCCAAGTTATATATTTTATGAGGCTAGCTAAAGGTTTCCACTGGTCAATAAAAATTGGGTTGTGTTTTCCTCTATACTTGTTATTTTCTTGACTAATCATCTTGATTTCAATTTAAATTCTTATATATATTATTCATAATAATTAAATTTTTAAAAAATAAGTATGGGGGGTAGATCATCCTTTGATGATTAATATTTTCTGTGTTTTTTTTTTCAAATTTTGTGTGTATTATTTCAAATTTTGTGTTAAAAAACTATTGAGATAAAATTATTATCTTTGATTTTTTGAAACCTATTTCAATTAGTGAGATAATTGATTCCTTGAAACTAAACATAAAAGAATTTTCAAAATGTATTTTCTTCATGTTTATGATTTTTTAAACTTGATGAAAAGATAATAAAATTTTGAATCTCATACCACATATCACTATATATATCATTAAAATAATATTCCTATGGGTTTTCTGAATCCTTCTAAAATTTTCTTCACATTCACCTCGTTTATTGAGAGAACCAATCCATGTTTGTTTAAACTGGAAAATGATTTATTTATATGAAAACATGATGGGTGGGGTACTTTTGATTTAAATGGTTGGGTCATTTATTTAGATTTTCAATCCCCTTTTTCATGATAATCTATTTTCTTCATTACCTACCACGCACATATGATCATTTTGATCCCATAGAATCGATGTATAACCTATTAGTCTCGAACATTTTTAATCTATTTTCCCTTTCTAACCTACTATAGAAGTATCAATACATGATCTATTTAAACTTAAGTTTGGTGGGAAGATGAATTGTTGGGTTATAACTCATATGGGGTTTATTTGGGGGGAGATTTAACAATTAAGATGTTTTATTTTATTGCTATAATGTTTCTTGATGAAATTCGTTCCCTTGTGTATCTCTCTATGGGAGAACGTTGTGCCTTTCTAGAGCATTAAAAAAGTGGGAGAAATAAAAATATCATTTTTTATTACTCAAATACTATTGTAATGGGATGAAAAAGTGATTTATAAAAGATTCATAGAGTTGATTTTTTTCAAGGGGAGTAAAGAAGAGACCATACTTGACTAAAAATTAGAATAATGCATTTTTTTGTCATAAGATCCTAACACCCCATTAATAGAATCATAATTTTTAACATTTATAACCACCAATCAAATTCCATATAATAGACCTGAAAATTCCTCATGATAATAACAGTTTCCTAGCTCAAATCAAGTGGAGATGACGAAAATGTTCAACCTATGGTGATTCATGAATGAGTTCGAATTAAGAAAATCATTTGTGACAATCCATATTTGTTTATTGAGAGAAAATTTACATGAGCTCAGTGTGTTGTGTGAATAATGGAATAAATTAAGTAGAAATGAATTGAATGAACCAAATTGAGTATTTGAAATATTTTTTTGGTGATTAAATATATCTATTTTTTCTTGGTGATTAATTGGAAAACTAATTGGTAAGTGTTTTAAATTTTCCTTGATATTATTTTAATGCTCACTTGTCCCAAAGTAGAGGTGCTATGTGTGGTGGAATTGATATAGAAAATATATCCACTATTTTAATGTATATATTCATGGTTTAAGCCACACAAATTTAATAATTTTATCTGAATAACATTGTTTTTTGGTTTTAAGGTTGTTTTGAGATGAAATTTAAAAATTTCACAATTATATTATTTTATCTATTTTCAATCACATGGTTATTTCGGGCATATCATTTTCAATATTGATCCAAATCAAGTTATTCTTTTTTTTAATAATTCTTAGGTTTTTGGGATATATATTTACCAAATATTTAAATGTATTAATTAGAATATCTTGAGATCTAAATAAATAAGTCTCTGTAGATATTTTTTCTCAATGGAAGAATGGAATCTACCTCATTAAATGAAACATTACTATATTTAAAAGGTTTCAAATGAATCAATTAAAATTACATATAAAATAGAACTTAATTAATCACGTTCATGATGAGAATAATGTATATTTTCTCAATTTTTTCATTCTTTGGATGAGTCAAACTAGAGGAATATGAAAAGTCTCCTCAAGAAGAAATATTTTTATTCAATAATTAATTCATAACATTTTCACCATATGTCCAGATCATATGAAATATATTGATATAATATTGGATGTAATTTTTAAAAAATCGATAGAAGAAACCCTAGGTTTATTCGACCTGGATACTTAAGAATATAGAGCCAAAATCGAGGGACAAATTTTGGACATTAAATTTCCAGGCCTCCTCTATTTATATTATCATATCATATTAATTTCATGATATGTTTGGATTGAAAAATGGGGATATAATAGAGAATATATTCTATAAAATAGTAATTTTTCATGATGATAATCAAGAAACAAGTTATATAATCAATTTGGCGGTAGGTAGTAGAGATATGATTCTAGTTCCCTTTTGAGTTTGTAATTTTATTTCTTTTCCTTTATATTTCTATAGAAAACATTTTTCTTGAATGAAGGATGTCTTTTTAATTATTGAATTAAATTTATTATAAATTATTCTTATTAATTTTTCATCTTATGAGTGTAAATTGGTTATTACATTTATTTATATTTCATTTGGTGATGTATCCCTTGAGCATAGTGAGTATAATATACTTCACCAGTCTGAAGGTAATTGGGTAATTAGATCACATTCATTAGAGGATAAAAACCCATGTTTTAGGTATCAATATCATTTATATTTATTTTATTTGTATCCCTTTAGGTATTTAAGTATACATTGAGAAATAAAATAAGATAATTAATTTATAAAATGATAAAGGGAGCATTTTAGGATCTAAGTTTTTCAAACGCTTCATTATTTAGTTTGTTTTCTTCAGTCTATTTTTCTTATAATTTTATACGAATAACCTATATTTATAGTTGAAATATGAATTTTTTTAATTTTACATATTTTATCTTATTTAAAATTCCCAGTTTTAATTTTTACATTTAACAAAAATATATTAATAAAGTGATAGTTTGACAACTAAGTCTATAACCTCCTCGTGATAAAACCCTGTGGTTACTACTATACTACATTTTTAGGAGAAAAATGTTGATTTTTTTAATAATAATGAAAACAACAGAATTAGGGATCCTATTACTCTCTTTTTTGGGGTTCGTTCGATTGATCATATATATATATATATATATATACTTATGTATGCACTCATTGGATTTTGTTACTCTTCTTATAGGATAGGTGAAGAAATATAGGGTATTCCATGTGCTTTATGTTTCTATATTGTCATGGTTGGATTAGTGTAATGCTTTTCTTGATGTGTATAAGAATCTATGGGCAGTTCATATACTCACCGTGTTCAGCCCCCTTTGTTTGGATGAGGTAACATTCACTCTTGATTTGGGTTGAGATATTCTCTTTAACTATATCTTAAATTTACTATCCATTATTTCCGGTGTATCTATTAATACCCCCTTCAACTATTGTGGTGTCCTACTGGGTATGCATATACCCAACATATATTTTTCATTTCCTCCACATGTCGTGTCTTATAAAGACGAAAGGCAAGTCTGTGGTGATTTTAGAGAATCTTAGGAATACTAGTTGGTTTGAAAAAATAATGTGGTCAATGAAAGGGATTAAGGAACTGTTCCCCCTTTTAACTATTTACATTTCTAGTTTTTTTTGGTTGGGACATATTCATTGTTGGGTGTGAATTTTCAACTTTACATATCAATATACACTAACTTATTTTTTACTCTCTAGAGTTGCATGCATTCTTGGTTTACATTATAGTAGTGTGGCATCTTTTACCCTTTTCCAATGTATGTTTTCCACGATATAGTTGTGTGTGTTCATATAGGTTCTTAGGAAGAGGCCTCACTAAGTAACTTGTGCTTTCATAACTAGGCTCCACCCCTGGCCTATGGAGGTGGTATTGGAGTCTTTTTGGCTCGAGCCCTATCTTGGACTGATTTATAGATATTGGAATCAGAGAAAGTTAATTCCTTGGGATGTTATTAGGAATATCCACCTTAGTAGGATTTGGTTGGGTTTTGAGAAATAGTGTCAAAGTTTCTCGAGTGTGTATATTAGGCTAGGGAGTCAATTAAAGGTGTGGGTAGCCAATATATCCATTCACCTAGACCCCGAGTACCTACTCGCTGACTCGGTATGCTGAGACATTTGTTTCAGAGATCAATGTTGAATCCATAATGTTAGATGGATTCTTTGAATTTCCTTCTCAAGTAATATCCCCGCTATTGTTTATATATATATATATATATATTCTCAGGACCATGGTACATCTTGAAAAATATCAGGATGCATCCATAATTTAAGAAAACATGGATACCTGTTCCAAATTGATATGACGATTCGATGACATACTAGTCCTTAATTCAAGGTCTATCACATGAGATATTTTCCTCCAGGAACGTAGTTAGTATCACTCCAACCTATCATGAAATAGATTGTACAAGCATTCCATGCATAAGATGTGTGCATTCTTAGAGAACCCTACTAGTTTTAGTGATTGATGCCTATGATTTTCTATAATGAGCCAAATTCATAGGTAGAAGGGGATTGGCATGAGTTGGTGATCCGATTTCTCAGACTTGTGTAGATCTTGACCGATTGGATTATTGAACTTACAACTAGTGCTATTGGTAGTGATGTGATTGGTTATAGTGGTACTAGAAGATGATGAACCTATGCTGAGAGCACATTTATGGTTTTGGGAATAGAGACCAACCATGTTTCGTGTTGATCGAGTCTCCCTTATAAGGTTGTTGAGGTTTCGATTGATCATTTTGTTTGGATATTCTACTTGATTAGTATCAATTTCAATGGCGATCCTAATGGTGAGAACTCTCAAAGATGTTGTTGGGAATCAGTAGAGTCCCAATATGGAGATGTTTTGGCATGGAATCTAGCATGAAAGAAAAAGGCACACTTACCCTAGTAAGATGAATCCTTGTGAAGAAATTCAAAACTATGTGGGAAAGTCAATTTTATCATAAATAGAATAGTATCAAGGTGTGGTGGAGTATTTACTTTGACTTTCATGTTCAATATTTGTATATGTGATGGGATTGTAGACTAGTCCCTAGTTTTGGAGAGTATAAAGGCAAGGGAAATGACTTTTTTTAGTGGTAGGAACTTGTGGCTCATTAGATTCGAGTGTGGTTTGGGGTATGACATGTGTTTTACCTACTCCATCTATAGTTATTGATTAGATTCATATGATGAATTTCTTTATAGATATACCCTATTAGAGATGTGGAGATACAAGTGGTGGTTTTTTTCTTACCCCTTCTATCGGAGGATCCTGGATATAAGATTGATGATCACACATTACTTTCGACAGTGTGACTTGACACTATATGTGGAGTGAGAGTGAGATATTGAGAGAGAGACTCACAAGAAATCATCTTGTAGCTGTAGTGAGACCCTATTATGTTTTCCTCGTCATAGTTTTTTCATCTACCATGTATTCTTAGATGATTTATGATAGTGAATATAGTAGCGCTTCCAGGTTGTGGGGTAGAGTTTTCCTCCTTGATGAGGAGTGGTCCCCGAATGGTGCTCGACGAGATCATTTGGAGGAGTTTAGATATGATTCAACATTTGGACAGTATTATCATTGGAGAAATGAATGTTATGACCTATAAATATTCTAAAAAATTGTTGGGGGTTGATTAAATCTTTCCTAATGAAATGATATGATTAACTCCAAGATTTGATATGGACCTCTGTACATAAATTCACAATGGTTGACCCAAATATTTTTCTAATAAATCAGATGACCTTGTGGAGATGTGAGAGATATTAGTGTGGTTAGAGGATCTAAATAGGTTGGCAATAATAATATCCAGTGTGTTAACCAGTGAAAACATGTGTTGTTTTCGTAAGATACAGATAATATCTTGGGGAAAGTTGTGGGTTTGTCCCCCTAATCCAGGTGACATGAGGAAGAATATCCACCCCCAAGAATCATTGATTTCTTCGACCAATGGTTTAGGGAGATGTGGATATCAAATGATAACCTCAGTATGGGATATCACTAGCTCCTAGATCAAGATATGGATTTACCAAGATTGTAATCCTATAGTTATTTCGGTTGCTTTGATTCTTTAGTGAAACCCTTTGGTGTATTGAACTTCTTAGTAGAGTTTGCAAGACTTGTAAGCTGGATCCTAACCATTAGTGGATTGGTATGTGGATGTCTTCTATGATTAATCCCACATATCCTCCGCAACAGAGTTAGAACACCTGAGACACATGAATATGATGCTAGACAAGCATTACGAGTGTAACTCATGTGTTTTCCCCCATGGTGTAAGTTCTAGATTCGATGTTCCGCTTCTTGTGAGATGCATTCTCAGAAATAGGAGTGACAGTGGACCATGTAATGGTTGAAGCGAAGTGGGATTGAGGTTCAACCAGTGCATTTCAGTGGAATTCAATTATCACAATGTGGAATTGGGTTTTTTTCATGTCAAGGAAGGGGATAGAGCAGTTATCCTCTTTCCAATTTTCCCTTGCGGGTAAGGATGGTTTAACATACCCCCAGTAGATGGTTTTTAGCCCTATGATTCCTTAGTGAGTTAGGGAGGCACAACTTGGGGATATCACCTTAGAGATCCTTCATGACCAGATATCATTATATGATCCTCTAGATGGATTTTACAAAGATGGAAATCACGTCAGTTGTTTTAGTTATTGACAGTGGTTTCAATCAGGATACAAGAGGAGGCGATGATGGAGTTTCATAATTCTCCTTTAGATATAAATCTCTTTATATAGAAGATGTGTGGAAGAGCTACATGTGGGCTCAATGTCCCACCTTTCTCCTTACTTTGTTCTTTTTTTTGGGATGAGAATCATTAATGAATATAATAATTTAGAAACCCTATTTTTTCATGTAAGTTTTTTATATTCCCAAAAATACTATTAGATCCTGAAATAGATACAATGTGAAATTCATTGTCCTAGTGAACCCAAAATTAATTTTATAAAAATATTAAATATAATTTATATTACAAACAAGTATTTTTCTGAAAAAAATGATATATGTCCTAAATAATTTTTTGGATTGGAAATATGTGACCACTGTTGAGTTTCTAATGTATTGTGTAACCTAGCAGTTACTTAAATTTAGTCATCACGGTACGTTCTAATGAGATTTCCATTGGGGGGGGGGTACGTTTAATTAAAACAAATACATAATTTATTTAATTGTTATATTAAATATCCAAATTAAATCCTCTATAAGTTCACTGTTATGAAAATTTTCCAAGGGTTTGTCGTAAAACCATTTCTAGATCTAATAGGAGGAGAAGAGAATCAATTAATAGAAAATTGAGATCGTACGACAACTGATGATCAAATCAAGGTGAATTGATAGGCGGTAGACACAAAATATTTTCTTCATTTCTAGTGGATGTGTTCTTCACTGACGATCAATCCATAATCATGTAAGGACTCAACAATTGGTAATTTACACCCATTGATTAAGTATATTGAGAAGAAGAATCCTTATTCTTCAATATGCACCCATTTTTAAATATTTTACATGCACCAGAGTATTGAAACCTCTGTTTTTTCAAGTGATTTCTAGCAATGGATTCATGTTATTGAACATTGGCCAAAAACACTTGTCCAACGATGTTTAAAATTTTGGCTTTGTGATTTTTCCCTCATTGGTTTTTGTTCTTCATAGGTTAGGCCCTACGATCCTGGTTCGACATTTAAATTTGATAGCAAGACTGAACGAATCCCTAAAACCACATGAGAATCACATGCGGGACATGGATCAATTATCTTAGTCTAGATATGGTTTTTTTTCGATAGGTATGGGAGATCATGTTTTTTTATTTGATCTTTTTTCTCTAAAAAGGTATGATTTGTGATAAAAAAACATATAGTGAAACCCCTGTGGATGAAAAGATGCTAATTTCCATTGAATGACGACCCGATACAGTGATATTTGGATTGATCGACCACTTTCATCCATATACAGCACCAAATCTAAAGCGATGAGGCCATATTTTAGGTGCCAGATGATGATATGAAGATCAGAATTTTATTGAGAAAAGAAGACTATATATCGTTTAGTGGGATGAACACATGGTGTGTAGCTCCTCCTTTAACATGGATATGGTTTTGGAAAAACATAATGATGGCATGACCTATAGACCACCTATATGCCTCGTACCCCTTTGCTGGTAGGATAACCCATGTGGGAGTACATATCTAGGTACATGGACCTGTACCCAAGTAAATAAACATGGCTAGGTTACATGGGTAGAAAGCCATGTGATAGAAAACACTATGAAAAGAGTACATGGAAATGAGGTTAGTACACAAACATGGGGTCTGATACATTGACACAACCAAAATACATGACTCTATCCCAGTTATCCAGGACATATAGTATAGTCCACCTAGATAGTGTATACTACAACATGGGATGGATCAGTGTGATGACCTAGGAAACATCTAGTAATTGAAGTAGGACCAGACACCTTTTGGGTCCCCTCACACACTATGTACCCCTTGAGATATTTTTAAGAAACTTCTATCATTCATATCTACTTCATTTAAACTCATTGTTTCTATCTCAAGTAACCTATCCTAAGTGTTTTTAATCATAGAACGTGATAGGGCCCTCCATTTTGGATTATGAGATATAATTTTGAGTGTTCAAGGAACAAAAAATAGTTAGCAAATACTTGATGATGGTAGTGATCACTCAGGATCACCAGGACCTTTCTGAGTGGTACCCTCTAGTAGGTTTGGGAAGTGGATTTACTTGATGACATTTCTCAATGGAACCCTTCAGAAGGGCTGGGAAGTGGAGTTCCATGACAAATTTTCCAAATAGTACCCTCTAGAAGGGATGGGAAGTGGAGTTATTTAATGTCCTTTCTATGTGGTTGAATCTATCAGGGCTAGGCAGTAGAGTTCCTTGGGGACTTTGATAGGGTGGAACTGCCCCATCGACATGGGTGTGGTTCATCTAAGGAACATATCGAGTGATTACCTATAGTAGGGTTAAGTAGTAGAGTTTCTTGATTACTATTAGATTGGTGCCTTATTTCTTATACCAGGGCATGGGTTACCTACTAAGATTTTGTGCCCCCTCAACTATTTGGCATATTGAAGAGGTGTGTATTGACTTGGATGGATACTTCTGAGTAGACACATGTGATTCTAGGCAGTGTTGTTTGAATTTTGGAATTGTTTGATACTATTCTTCTAGATCTGAGCTATGAGTTAGAGATCCCCTTAATATTTGTTTTTGGTTATTTTGACGAAGCATATAAACATATCATACTATATCCAATCCTTTTATTTGGTTACTCTTGTACAAGAGAGGTGAAGATGTGAGTTGTATTCTAGGTGATTTTCATATTTATCTTCTTATGGTTGGATTATTCTACTCTATTGATTAAGGTGGATAAGACTTGATGAGTAGTTCATCTAATCACCGGGTTTATCCCCTTCTATTTGTATGAGATTACATTCACTCTTGGATTGGGTTGAGTTATTCTATTTCACTATATATTTCATCTATTATCTTTTATTTCTCTTTGTATCTTTTGTTTCCCCCTCTTCAGTATCTCGGGTGTCCTACTAGGTATTTACATACTAACCTTTGTATGGGATTTTCCCAAAAATATCATGTCCAATGTAGATGATGGACAAGTCAATAATTACATTATAGGAGCTTATGGGTACTAGGTTCTTGGATTGTGTACAGTGGTTGTTGTTTTGGATTTATTAGTTGGGCTCTCTTTCAGATGTTTAATATTACAATTTTTCTAGGTTGGGACATATTTTTAGTTATGAATGGACATTTGCCCTTTACTTTTTAGTATACAAAACTATAGTATTTTACTGTCTATAGGTTCATGACTGCTTGGTTTACTTTATATGAGTGTTGTATCTTTTACTATTTCCCTCCTCACTTTTACATCAAGATGATTGTGTGTGTAAAAGTAACTTGGAAAAGTCTTCCCTGAGTTATTTTTTCCTTTGGAGCTGGTCTCTACCCCCCAGCCAAGGGAGGCAGGTTTGGGGTAGTTGCAGCTCCAGCCCTGGATTATGTTGGTTCGTGATAGAATTTTTCAGCCATGCCTCCAAGCTAATGTATCCTCTTGGTGATCCGAACAATGATCATTCCATTTAATAAAAAATGTTTCAGCTTCAATTTTTCATAGAAAAATCTTTTTCATTGAATTATATACACCTAATTTCTTTATATCTATGATTCATATGTATTCAGATATTTTTCTATTATAGTACTTCTTTTAACAAATTAATAAAGTCAATCGAAGGCATTGGGTTTGACGGTATTCACATTGACTTGCTAAACTACTTTTACGATGTCGTTAAATTTTATTTTGGAAATAGTTACTATATTTTATGGATGAGGATCTTGTCTGTTTTTTGGGATTCTCCATAAAAATCGTAAAATGGACCCAATATTTTAGCCTTATATTTGAAAATCCCATTGCTCAAATATATTTAAGAATCATTGGAATTTTTATTCACATGTTCAAACAATAATCCCTTTTTCAAATATTCATCATAATTGGAGAACAACAAATACTAGAAGCTTCTACCAAAATTTTATATAGACCCTTAGTTGGGATGGTTTGTATTGAAATTGAAATCACTCAACCTTTTTCTTCTTATATTCAGATTCAAAATGGAAATTCAAAATTTTACCAAGTTGTATTTTATAAAAATATATGATCCACTACAACAATTGTAAAACTATTCATCATTCCTAAAAATATTACAGTCATGAAACAACTATCTAATGCCTTCTTACCTGTAAGATGTTGTTAAGGGTGGAAAAGTGTAAGAATAATTTTTGTTCTAGAAGACATTAAAGATCCTAATAATTGAAACATTTGGAATACTATGGCTCATGCTGGACCTACTGATACCCAACCTACTTAAGATATTTTGTTGACGGATATTTCTTAACAAAGCCTCGATGATATGGCTAAAGGAACACCAAACAGGGTTACACCCAATATAGATGTGGACGATCATTCAAAATATCCCTAGACTATAATTTCATGAACTATTATCAATAAAATTTCCCTTCAAATTTAATTAAATGTATTATTAAGTAATATGGTTATATAAAACACATGCACTTATTTGGTTTTATTATATAATATCATATTTAAATGAACATTAAGCTTATTTACAGTTGATTATATAACTGTTGAATAGTGAGAACATGATTAGTATAAATATAGGGTGTAAACAAATATAATTGAAATAGACAAAGTAAGTGATGGCCTCAACCAGTTGGATCATACCCTATGAAGTACATTTAGAGAAGCTTCTGAGGTAGACAAAATCTATGATATTTTTCCATTGACTAAGATCAAGATGATATCCAATAAACATAGGCATGAGTAAAGCTATTTATGATAAAATATCATGCTCATTGAGATCACGACCCAAACTATGCTGGTTGAACCACCCTATGAACGTCTCACCATCACACACTTTACACTTAGGGTGTTTTTTTGATGTTTTAAAAGGATTTGTATCAAGAACATAAAAATTTGTGTATTTTTATTTTTTATATAGTAATTATAATATTTAAAACATGTTGGTGTTTATTTATAAATGATTTCTATTTTATACAATAAAAATAAATAATATTTTTGAGAAATATTAAAATTACATTAAGGAATTTATTTTGATGAATGAGTAGATTTTTTAAATTCATAATATTTTAATAAAATATTATTATTAAATACTTTTTATTAAATATAAATGATAATATATATTTTTTGACGCTATATGTAATTTCATAAGTGTTTGAAAACCCTTACTGTCGAAGAACCCATATTATCAAAATAAAAATCATTTTTATTTTAAAAAATAAAATTACAGTATTTAGAAAATTATTTTTTAAAAATAAATATTAATTTTGGAATCCTAAATTTGAAATTATCAAAATGTAAAATTTTCATTACTTTCTATAACAATCAAATTTTTGGGTAAAAATTAAATACTGTATAAATATAGGGTGTGTATTATGGAAATATAATAACCTAAAAGTTATGTAATAAATACTATAAATGACATCTTAGACCATTTAACGTATTTCCCTTAAAAATGTTATTTTAAGTTTATTTGATTTATTTTATAAACCATTATGAATCCACCCTAACATATAATACATTTTATGGTTTAAAAACCATTTCTTTATGAGTATGACTCACCTATGCCTAATCAAAGGAATTATTTTATTATGTCAGACCCTTAATCTTATAATATAATTAAACCAATACCATTCGGTAGAATCCATGAGTAGAAACTATGGTAAGGTTTTTGGTTTTGGTTATTTTTTTATATATATTCCAAAACCTATCTTTGAAAAATAATAAAGAAATATACACTCATATCCTATTTAAACCCACCCAAGATACCATTTATCTTCACTAAAAAACCTTCGATAAAATCCTTACTCTTCCCTACCGTCTATATATTTTCCATGAGGCACCCCCAATCCCTCAAAAAACACCCCCAAGCATTTGGTGTGACACACTCAAGTAAGGGATCCTCACTATCACTTCTATATTCAAGTTTCTTTACTACCATCAACCTTATATTTTAAATAACTAAAGACGGCATATGGAAATAATGTCCCAAATATGTAAAAAAATGATTTCAAAATTATGAGATACATTTTTATCTCTCATCAACAATTTTTATTAATTTTTAGGTGAAAAAATTATGTTGCCGATATTTTACCACGATATTCCACACCAAAAAAAATTGTGCAGTGAATTCTATACCAATTTTCTATCAAGGTTATAAATCATTATACACTTATAATTATTATCCATGGAAATTTCATGTATCTATTCCACAATCATTTATCATGGAATAAAATATGATCATTAATGAATCTATGATCTATATGAACCACTTAAGAATGAAAATGAAATAAAGTGATGGGTGTGGACATAATTATATAGCACTCCAATGCATTGTGTAATGTTTAGTCTCATGAGACATCATGTTGGGATAGTGACTAAAACTAGATTCCTTTGTGAAAATTTTTCTATCATTGTGTCTTTGAACTTATCATTGTCCTATGTTTATGCTCCAATGTTTCAATTTGTTTCTACATTTCCCTTGTTTCTTTTATGATTAACGTGCTATATCAGCAATTATTATTCATATATAAGATTATACCTCATTTTTTCTCTATTGATATACCTATTTTATATCATTTATTATAGTATTCCATGTTTATTCCCTTAATGAGACTTATATTTCACCCCTTTCTTTTGTATTTTCCCAGGTTATCCTATGGAGTTTAAAAATCCATAGAATTTTAAAACAATGGTAAAGAATTTTTCAAAAAAGTTATTGTATCCCATATTGAAGATGTTTTGATATGTACCAAATATCCCATATACAATAGACTTATAGATAATTTGGTATATATTAAGTGTAATATTATGTATTAAATCATGTATTAATGTGAAAGGAATAGTATGGTTATTATAGTAGTTATCAAAGGAAAAGTTTAGTTATTTTTGGGAATAGGATTAGAAAACTCTAGAGAAAGACTTAAGGATTATGCTATATAAAAGGAAAAATCCTTAAATTTTAATAAGTATAGAGTTTTTTTGTTTATAGGAAAATAAATATATCTATGGATACTACACATGGATGTGGCTCTGGCACATATGTACATTTGGGTAACCCCCGAAAACACTATGTTAACCTAGACTGAACTAAGGACTGGTGCGTTAAAATAGACCCTGTTGCACACCTAGTTTTACACTTTTAGAGGATATTATTTGGTAAATTTATAATGTCATTAAATACTATAATTAAAGAGAAAAACTATCATAAGAGCATGTTTTGAAATATTTCATGGATTATATTTATTGAATACTAGAAATCAAAAGTTAAGTAAATACATGTAATTTACAATTTCTCCCTTTCATTTCATTGGATTCCCATTTATGTATTTAATAGTTTAAAAATAATTATCCATAATTTTATATTTATTGTTTCCAATGTCTATAAATAGGTGGAATCATGTCAAAATCAATGCAATGAGCAATGTGTTAAATACCCCAAAGAGATTTCCAAACTGATGACAGTAGGCATCATAGACATTATTAAAATAATCTCTCGTCTGACTTAGTTTCTGTAACACCCAAGACATTTATGTTATATAAATCATAAAAGGAATCTTTCACTACACATAATACTTGCTTGGCTTTCTTTACTCGCAATCACGACCTTTCTCGATAGCTTGCGTCCTATGTAATAGTGAGTTTCACTAAACAACGATATGCTATTAAAATATTATTAAAACTAGACGTTATGAATAGTAATGACCACTTTTTGAAATTTTGTAAATTTTATTTTTCAAAATTTACTTCATTTTTGGATTCGGAATATCGAAATTAGCCTAGGGTGAAATTTTGGTATTTTTCTGAAAACTTTCAATTTTTGATTAATAGTGAAACTACTAAGTGGCTGTAAAAAAACTGAATTTTTCATAAAACATAATTCTACCACTTCTATGAGTAGAATTTCAAAAATTCTAGAGACGCGGTTGATGTCAGTAAATAAAATGTGGTTCAATGAGATGAAAATATTTTTTCGTGAATAGTAACATTTTATTTTATTTTACCACGGTTAAAAGTAAATAGCGTAATTAAGGGTAAAAATGATATTATTATTACCCTAACACATGTCCTAATTCTATTGGATAAGTGTAATTCGACCATAAACAACCCTAGGAATAAAAGATGACAATTTAGGCCCACTTGGATTAGATTAGGACATTTAATATTAAATTATTTAAAGAAGGGTTAAAATAGTTAAAATCAAAGTTTAATAAGTAAATCATTTTTAATATAGGGTTGTGCATAAGATAAATTCTACTATAAATATTCAATTGAAATATAAAAAGATTTCATACATTATGGTAGTTTATTTGTAATTTTTAGACTTTAAATAATTTAATTTATTTATGACACAATGATGATGCAGTAATTATCTTATTAATGCAATATTGACATAATTGATGATATAAATGCCCAAATAAATATAATTTGAGACTTTTTATGAATTCCACTAATTTTATATGTTAATATGATATGTTAATATTGATTTTATTAACTGTTTTCGAACTAATAATTCTGTTATGATTTTCAAAAAAATCAATTACTAAATAGTGTCAAAATTGACATAAAATAATTTTTTAAAAAAATATTATATTATTAATTGTTATTTTATTCCTAAAAATATATGTTTCGGCAAAATGACTTAGATAATGTTATATATATTAATAATAAACAACTTCGGGTTCGTTTGGCTGCTTATCGTAAGTTTATTAACCTTATAGTATAAGAACACAAGAAGACATGGTAAAAGTAAAATTATTTAACTTAATGTTAAATCTAAATGATAAGGTTAAAATGGGAACATAAACATGTCTAAATTCTATTGGATGAAGGTATTTCGACCCATCCCCACCTTATATTTGAAATATATCAATTTGGAGCTATTTAAAACGGAATATGACTTTATAATAAATTAATATTTTTGGTTTTTCCAAAGGTGCCCCTCTCCTCCCTTATAAAAGGGAACCTCCTCCCTCTCTTCCTCACACCACTTTGAGCCTTCAAGCTCGGCCAAACCCTGCCAATTTCTCCTCTCCACTTCCCTAGAGACATCCTAGAGGTCCTGGTCTTCTTCAAAGACTAATTTTAGTACCCAAAAAGGAGGTCTCAAAGAAGCACTTCAAAGAAGAGGTAATGTCTTTCTTCTTCCACTTCTTCTTCTTTAATTGTTTCATTATGAAGTAATAACATCAGTATCAATCATATACTGATATTTTATTATAAGTATGAAACAACCCTATTTAACCATCTATCCATCCTATGGAAAACGAAATCATCGCGCGTGCGTACGTACGGAATACCGTCTCCACGCCGTGGTGTAATCTATTTTCCACCACCACCTTATATGGATTGGTATAATGGTGTAAAGAATGAATATATATGATTATTGTGAAGTGATATTGATTCTTAAATAGTATACATACACTCTACTACAATTCCGCGATCATGGGAATGATATCATCGCTCGTGCGTACGTACGGAATACCGTCTCCACGTTCTGATGCGACCCCTTCTACATGATCTTCATTGCATAATGATTATATAAATGAATTGAATGAATGAATATGATATATATTACACTAATAAAATTCTGTAAATGAGGTATCTATAACCTAATGAGAAGAAGAAGAATTTATTCGGCCAAACATGCATAAGAACAAAAAGTAATAAACACCCGAATAACAAGTAATAATGAAGTATTACGAATAAGAAGATAAAAATATGACCATATATGACATCATAACAATAATTATGATTCTGTAATAAGTCAATAACATTATTTAAATCATTATACAGTAGTTTCGGACACCTACAAAGGAAGTTGGACCTAAGGTAAAGGAAAATATCACAATCTCATTTTAATCCGAGATTGTTTATACTTTGGTATTTACTGGGGTGTATTTTATCATCCACATCCATGTTTCCACAATATGTAATATTATTTCCATCCACCTACAATTTTTTAAATCCAATTTTATCCTTTGGTGAGTTTTTAGTAAAAGATATGAAAGGAATCTTTTTTCGTTTTTCGTACGAGGTACTTTTTGACTTTTCCGACAAAAGTACGAGAAGAATGCTTTTTTTCAACTTATACGACATGAATGGATTTTTAAAACATTATCTAAAAGAAGCTTCCTTTACAAGTTTTCAAGTTTACTTTTAATCAACTTCTTTTAGTTTAGAATTGTATTGAATGTTAATAAAAGAAAAGTGTTTTTGAAGTAGAAAGGATATTTTCCTCAAGAATGGAGGTCAAGTGTTTTATCAAAATTATTTTTCCATCTAAGATAATATAGTTCACTGTTTCTATCCCTATTATTACATTGATTTGATTATGTTGTGATGGAATTATTGTTATGAATTCCTTTATCTTATATGAATTGTTTTATGATGTCATGATGTTTAAAAATCCCATTTTTATTACATGGGTTATGCAATGATGTATGATTTATGATTTTGTGGAAAACATAAGAATGATATCATTATGAGATGGGTGGGACCTATATCTCCCTCCAATGCATTGGGTAAAGATTTTATATCTCATGAGATAGACATGGCTGGAACGGCAGGTTAAACCGGTTCAGTGAAACAGGACTGAAATGAGGAGTGAACTCGGTTCAGAAGTGGACTTTGTCCACTAAGATAGTCTTGGAAATGAGTCTTGACTAATAAGAAATGATTCTCTATGATTATGTGTGTATGCCACAAAGTTTCATGTTTTAAGTTATTATTATTGGGATTACATTTCACTTCTATGATTTATCCCATGTTATTAAATTATGATTTCTTTTCCAGGCTAAGATTTCCAAAAGTTATGTTCTTACGTATATGATGTGATTGATATTTCTTTTGTTTACCCTTACTGAGCATTTGAGCTCACCCTTTTTTATGTTTTATTTTCCCAAGCAGGATTAAGGTTATTATGTAGGATATGCCAAAAAGGGACTCTATATATGATGAAATAAATGGGAGGCAAAGTAGATGCTTTATGAACCAGTTGTTTATGTTTCACAGTTTCTAAAGACACTATACCTATATGGTCCTTTCCTAGTTTTGTTATATGTTGTAATAAGTGTTCTTCAATTCTGAAGTAATAACAATTTATGTAAAGTATGGGTCGTTATAGTTGTTATCAGAGGCAAATGAGGTAGGAATGAATCCGATCCTTGGGAACTCTCACATGTGAGCGTTGGGCGAAGCACGGATCTCCACCCAAGGGCTTCATGAGGAAATGGATGCCACTGGGGATAGTGGTGTGTTCCGCCCAGGGGGTGTAGCCACCCACTGAGTTCCCTGATAGGTATCAATTATAATCCACTGGAAGTAATTCCAGATTGCTATAGTTGGTATCAGAGGAAAGGTATAGTCAATCTTTAGAAACTAGGATGTGAAAGCCTTAGTAAGAACCCTAAGGATAAGTCTAAGCATAGAACACAATCTTAGTGTTTTAGAAATGGCCATGAACAACCTATGATAAGACCCTAAGTGTGAAATTTTATTCTTTTCCTATTATAATTCGTGTTGCTCACACTATTCTTCTTGGTTTTAGTCAATGGTTGGAACTCAATGGAACCGTGTTAATGCGGAATGTGATGGACAATGCAATGATTGTCCCCCTGAACAACCAAACGTTATGGGAGATGGAATGAAAAATCTTGTAGCCATACTCACACAACTTTCTCAAGATATGAATCATGAAAGACTTCCAAACGAGCAAAGGAAGTAGCAACATTCTGTTTAATACTTCATGAGGCAGCGTCCACCTTCATTCAGCAGGTCTACTGATCCATTAGTTGATGAACAATGGATTAGTACTACTGAAAAGGTATTTTCAGTTCTTCAATGTTCTGAACATGATAAAGTCATCTTTGCAGTTTATCATTTGGAAGGTGATGCTGATCAATGGTGGAATCTTATTAAGAATACGAGGCAAAGGGATGAAATTGAGTCCATGGAATGGGACAAGTTCAATAACTTATTTTTCAATAAGTATTTCCCTCGTATTCTCCGAACAAAGATGGGGAAAGAGTTTCTTTAACTGAAGCAAAAGGATGATGAATCAGTTGGTACCTAGGAAGAAAATTTTACAAGACTTTCAAGGTATTCTTTTGGTATTATTATCCAACCTGAGAGTAAGATCGATCGATTCTTTAGTGGATTAAAACCAAGTCTTCGAATGGTGTTATCTATAAGGGACTTCAATAGCTACGAGGAAATTGTTTGATGTGCTCTCAAAGTCGAGATGGAGGTTGGAGTAACCCATCAGTCATATGGGTTTGATAAGAAGAGGAAAATGGAATTCAATGAAAAATATAAAGAGCACACTGAAAAGAAGATGAGCTTTCCCTTATGCTCAAAGTGTGGAAGGAAACATGGAGGAATTTGTCTTAAAGGGACAAGTAAATGTTTCAAATGTGGAAAGGAAGGTCATCGGGCATTTGAATGCTGCAATGATGGGAAGAAGATGTCTAATGATGTAAACAAAGGAAAGGATACACAGAATGAACCTACTACACTACAATGTTTCAAGCGCAAGGAGAAGGGGCATTATGCCAATCCATGCCCAAATCCAAGGGTTGATGATGATGGTCGACGTCAACAAACTCTTAAGGCCAAAGAAAAAGGAAAGTCACATGCAATTTCTATCAGTGATGTGGAGTACGATAATGATGTGCTGAAAGGTACACTTACCATCCACTCTAAAGCAGCAAATGTTTTATTTGATTCTGGATCCACCCACTATTTTGTTTCTGAAGAATTTTCTATGGGTATCGCCGTATTACCTCAACAATTAGATGTTGAGTTAGCTATGACAACTCCTAATGGCACAACAGTAGTATCAAAAGTTTATAATTCTTCTCCGATTGAAGTTTGTGGGAAAGTGCTTCCTACAAATCCCGTGATCCTTCCTATAGTGGAATTTGATGTGATTCGTGGCATGGATTGGATTTCTTTATATGGAGCTCATATCAATTTCCAAAGAAGGGAAGTCACATTTCATATTCCAAATCAATCTATGATCGTCTATCGATGCAAGTATGAACATAACTTTCCAGTGGAAATTTCTTCCATCTTATGGGTCTTGTTTCCACTAAATGAAGGTTATTTATCTGAAATGGTTGGTGAGAAACTCACGATTAAGAATATTCCCATTGTACGAGAGTTTGATGATGCTTTTCTGGAGGAATTGTCGGGTCTTCCACCAAATCGTGAAGTTGAGTTTTCAATAGAACTCAAACCGGGTGCTTTACCTATTTCAAAGAAACCTTATAGAATGGCCCCAATTGTGTTGCAGGAATTGAAGAAGCAACTCCAAGAGAATCTTGATAAGGGGTTCATATGCTCTATTGCATCACCTTGGGGAGCACCTATTCTGTTTGTTAAGAAGAAAGATGGATCAATGAGACTCTGCATTAATTATTGAGAACTTAACAAGATCACTATCAAGAAAAAATATCCTCTCCCACGCATTGATGACTTATTTGACCAACTACGCGGAGCTCAATACTTTTCCAAGATTGATCATTGTTTAGGGTATCATCAATTAAGGGTAAAAAGGGAGGATATACCAAAGACGGCTTTCTTTACAAGGTATGGACACTATGAATTTATAGTGATGCCATTTGGTCTTACTAATGCCCCTGCTATCTTCATGGATCTGATGAATAGAGTCTTTAGAGACTATCTTGATCAGTTTGTGGTAGTCTTTATAGACGATATTCTTTTCTATTCAAAGATCAAGGAAGAACATGAAGATCACTTGAGAATTATATTGAAGACCCTGAGAAAAGAAAATATTTATGCCAAATTTACCAAGTGTGGATGTTGGCTTCAAAAAGTTTCATTTTTGGGTCACATAATCTCAAAAGAGGGGATATATGTGGATCCAGCAAAAACAGAGGTTATCGAAAGATGGTCGAGACCAACAACAGTGACTGAGATCCGAAGTTTTCTTGGTTTGGCTGGATATTATCAACGTTTTGTGAATGATTTTTCACGATTATCTAATCCACTAACCAAGTTGAATCAGAAAGGAGTTAAGTTTGTTTGGACGGAGGAATGTGAAGAGAATTTCAAGGAGTTGAAAAGAAGGTTATCCAGTGCACCTGTGCTCACACTTCCTTGTAGTGGAGAAAGGTTTGTGATCTATAGTGATGCATCCCAGAAGGGATTGGGGTGTGTTCTTTTGTGAAATGATATGGTGATAGCTTATGCCTCATGAAAGTTGAAAATACATGAGCAAAATTACCCAACTCATGATTTGGAGTTATCTTCAGTAATCTTTGCATTAAATATTTGGAGGCATTATATTTATGGAGAAAGGTGTGACATTTATACTGATCATAAAAGTTTAAAGTATATTTTCACAAAAAAGGAGCTGAATATGTGCCAAAGAAGATGGTTGGAGATGATTAAGGATTACGACTGCTCAATTCATTACCACCCTGGGAAATCAAACAAGGTGGCAGATGCATTAAGTCGACAAGACCATGCCTGTTTATCCATGATGAGGATAAAAAAAGATCCAATATTTATGGATTAAAAAAGGATGGATCTTGAAATTATAATGAAAGTGGAAAAGTCGTATCTTTCTCAAATGAATGTTCAACCATCTATACATGTGAAGATTAAAGAGGCACAGAAAGAAGATGTGGAGTTACAAAAGAAGGTGGGAAATGTTCATCAATTCAACCTTTATTGTGATGGGATAATAAAGTTCAGGAATCAGTTTTGTGTTCCTCCCATCCCCGAATTGAAGAAGGAGCCGCTGGATGAGGCTCATAGTTCTTCATTCCTTATTCATCCTGGAAGCACGAAGATGTATAGGGACCTGAAAGATTACTTCTGGTGGGATGTAATGAAAGGAGATATTGCTAATTATGTCTCTCGATGCTTGGTTTGTCAGCATGTTAAAGCTGAGAGACAGAAGTCTAAGGGGATGTTACAACCATTACCCATACCCGAATGGAAATGGGAAAACAGCACTATGGACTTTGTCACATGACTTCCTAAAACATCCAAAGGCAATAATGCTATCTGGGTCATAGTTGATCATCTTACAAAGTCTGCACACTTCATCTTTATTAGAGAGGATTTCTCTCTGGATCACCTTGCCAGGATATATGTGAAGGAAGTGGTAAGATTTCCTGGAGTACCACTTTCTATTATATCTGATCGGAATCCGAGGTTTACCTCAAAGTTCTGGCGAAGTCTTCAGCATACTCTGGATACGAAGTTGAGTTTCAGAACTGCTTATCATCCTAAGACAGACGGTCAGTCTTAGAGAACAATTCAAACTCTAGAAGATATGTTGAGAGCTTGGTCTATGGATTTCAAAGGTGGTTGGGATCAACACCTACCTTTGGTGGAATTTTCTTATAATAATATCTTTCACTCTAGTATTCAGATGGCTCCTTATGAAGCTCTCTATGGAAATAAATGTAGGACTCTAACTTGCTGGGATGAAGTTGGGGAAAGGAAGCTATTAGGACCTGATCTCATTGATGAAATGGAAGAAAAGGTCTGATCTATTCAACAACACATAAGAGCAGCTCAGAGTCGACAAAAAAGTTATGCCGACAACCGAAGAAAATACATAGAGTTTGAAGTGGGTGATAATGTGTTCTTACTAATATCTCCCTGGAAGAGGGTCATGAGATTTGGAAAGAAAGGGAAATTGAGCCCTAGATATATCGGTCCTTTCGAAATACTGGATCGTGTTGGGAAGGTAGCTTACCGATTGGTGCTTCCACCGAATCTCTCTCAAGTTCATGATGTGTTCCATGTATCTCTTTTGAGAACGTACATACCTTATCCTTCACATGTACTCAGCTCAGAAGTTTTACCGTTGGAGCAAGATCTTTCTTATGAAGAGCAGCGGATAGAGATTCTGGATCGTAGTGAAAAAGTCCTACGAAACAAGACCACTCGATTGGTGAAATTATTTTGGAGGAACCACCAATTAGAAGAAGCTACATGGGAGCTTGAGGATATGATGAGGGAGAGGTATCCATCATCTGTTTGTTACAAAGTGAAGAATTTGGAGGGAGAAATTCATTTTAAGGGGGGTATAATGTAACACCCGAGACTTTTATGTTATATAAATCATCAAAGGAATCTTTAACTACACATAACACTTGCTTGGATTGCTTTACACGCAATCGCGACCTTCCTCGATAGCTTGCGTCCTACGCAATACTGAGTTTCACTAAACAACGATATGCTATTAAAATATTATTAAAACTAGCCATTATGAATAGTAATAACCACATTTTGAAATTTTTTAAATTTTATTTTTCAGAATTGACTTCGTTTTTGGATTCGGAATATTGAAATTAGCCTAGGGTGAAATGTTGGTATTTTTCTGAAAACTTTCAATTTTTGATGAATAATGAAACTACTAAGTGGCTGTTAAAAAACTGAATTTTTAATAAAACATAATTTTATCACTTCTGTGAGTGGAATTTCAAAAATCCGAGAGACACGGTTGATGTCAGTATGTAAAATGTGGTTTAATGAGATGAAAATAATTTTTGGTGAATAATAACTTTTTTACTTTTTTTTACCACGGTTAAAAGTAAATAGGGTAATTAAGGGTAAAAATGATATTATTATTACCCTAACACATGTCCTAATTCTATTAGATAAGTTTAATTCGACTATAAACAACCGTAGGAATAAAATATGACCATTTAGGCCCACTTGGATTAGATTAGGACATTTAATATTAATTTATTTAAAGAAGGGTTAAAATAGTTAAAATCAATGTTTAATAAGTAAATAATTTTTAATATAGGGTTATACATAAGATAAATTTGACTATAAATATTAAATAGAAATATAAAAATATTTCCTACATGATGGTATTTTATTTGTAATTTTTAGACTTCAAATAATTTAATTTATTTATGACACAATGATGATGCAGTAATTATCTTATTAATGAAATATTGACATAATTGATGTTATAAATGCCCAAATAAATATAATTTGAGACTTTTTATGAATTCCACTAATTTTATAGGTTACTATTATATGTTAATATTGATTTTATTAACGTTTTTCGAACTAATCATTCTATTATGATTTTCACAAAAATCAATTACTAAATAGTGTCAAAATTGACATAAAATAGTTTTTAAAACAAATATTATATTATTAATTGTTATTTTATTCCTAAAAATATAATGTTCGTCCCAATGACTTAGATAAAGATATATATATTAATAATAAACAACTTGGGGTTTTTTTGGCTTCTTATAGTAAATTTATTAACCTTATAGTATAAGAACACAAGAAGACATGGTAAAAGTAAAATTATTTAACATAATGTTAAATCTAAATAATAAGGTTAAAATAGGAACCTAAACTTTTCTAAATTCTATTGGATGAAGGGATTTAGACCCATCCCCACCTTATTTTCTAAATATATCAATTTGGATCTATTTAAAACCGAATATGACTTTATAATAAATTAATATTTTTAGTTTTTCAAAAGGTGCCCCTCTCCTCCCTTATAAAAGGGCTCCTCCTCCCTCTCTTCCTCACACCACTTTGAGCCTTCAATATCGGCCAACCCCTGCCAATTTCTGCTCTAAAATTCCCTAGAGACATCCTAGAGGTCCTGGTCTTCTTCAAAGTCCAATTTTAGTGCCCTAAAAGGAGGTCTCAAAGAAGCACTTCAATGAAGAGGTAATGTCCGTTACCGATTCTTTCATCTTTATTTCTTCTTCCACTTATTCTTCTTTAGTTGTTTCATTATGAAGTAATAACATCAGTGTCATTCATATAATGATATGTTATTATAATTATGAAACAACCCTATTTAACCATCTATCCATCCTACGGAAAACAAAATCACCGCGCGTGCGTACGTACGGAATACCGTCTCCACGCCGTAGTGTAATCTATTTTCCACCACCACCTTACATGGATGGGTATAATGATGTAAAGAATTAATATATATGATTATTTTGAAGTGATATTGATTTTGAAATATTATACATACACTCTAATACAATTACACGATCATGGGAACGATATCATCACTCGTGCGTACGTACAGAATACCGTCTCCACGATGTGATGTGACCCGTTCTACATGATCTTCATTGCATAATGATTATATAAATGAATTTAATGAATTAATATGATATATATTACACTAATACCATTCTGGAAATGAGGTATCTATAACCTAAAGATAAGAATAAGAATTTATTCGGAAAAACATGCATAAGAACAAAAAGTAATAAACACCCGAATAACAAGTAATAATGAAGTATTACTAATAAGAAGCTAAAAATATGATCATATATGATATCCTAACAATAATTATGATTCTGTAATAAGTAAATAACATTATTTAAATCATTATACAGGAGGTTAGGACACCTACAAAGCAAGTCGGACCTAAGGTAAGGGAAAATATCACAATCTCATTTTAATCCGAGATTGTTTATACTTTGGTATTTACTGGGGTGTATTTTATTCTCCACATCCATGTTTCCTCAATATGTAATATTATTTCCATCCACCTACATTTTTTAAATCCAATTTTACCCTTTGGTGACTTTTTAGTAAAAGATATTAAATGAATCTTTTGTCATTTTTCGTACGAAGTACTTTTTCACTTTTCGGACAAAAGTATGGGAAGAATGCTTTTTTTAACTTATACGGCATGAATGGACTTTTAAAACATTATCTCCAAGAAGCTTACTTTACAAGTTTTCATGTTTAATTTTAATCAACTTCTTTTAGATTAGAATTGTATGACATGTTAAAAAAGGAAAAATGTTTTTGAAGTAGAAAGGATATTTTCCTCAAGAATGGAGATCAAGTGTTTTATCAAAATTATTTTTCCATCTAAGATAATATAGGTCTCTGTTTCTATCCCTATTATTACATTGATTTGATTATGTTGTGATGGAATTATTTTTATGAATTCCTTTATCTTATATGAATTGTTTTATGATGTCATAATGTTTAAAAATCCCATTTTCATTACATGGGTTATGCAATGATGTATGATTTATGATTTTGTGGCACACATAAGAATGGTATCATTATGAGATGGGTGGGATCTATATCTCCCTCCAATGCATTGGGTAAAGATTTTATATCTCATGAGATAGACATGGCTGGAATGGCAGGTTAAACCGGTTCAGTGAAACAGGACTGAAACGAGGAGTGAACTCGGTTCAGAAATGGACTTTGTCCGCTAAGATTGTCTTGGAAATGAGTCTTTACTAATAAGAAATGATTCTCTATGATTATGTGTGTATGACACAAGGTTTCATGTTTTATGTTATGATTATTTGGATTATATTTCACTTCTATTATTTATCTCATGTTATGAAATTATGATTTCTTTTACAGGTTAAGATTTCCAAAAGTTATGTTCTTATGTATATGATGTGATTGATATTTCTTTTGTTTACCCTTACTAAGAATTTGAGCTCACCCTTTTGTATGTTTTATTTCCCCAGGTGATGAAGAAGGTTATTAAGTAGGATATGCCAAAAAGGGACCCTAGATATGATGAAATAAATGGGAGGCAAAGTAGATGATTTATGAACCTGTTGTTTATGTTTCCCAGTTTCTAGAGACACTATACCTATACGGTCCTTTCCTGGTTTTGTTATGTGTTGTAATAAGTGTGCTTCAATTCTGAAGTAATAACAATATATGTAAAGTATGGGTCGTTGTATTTTCTAAATAGAATACTAGATCTTGAGGATTTCCAAATCCACCTAAGAGAGAATAAGAATAAATTCAAATTGATAAACCATAAAAAACTCTTGAAAGTCAATTCCTTCTTCCTTATTGAAACCATAAGATAGAAACATGGTCTTGTTTCTCATTATTGGACCTTACTCATTAACCCTTTTTCTAATGATCCATTTGGTTCCCATAATATTTGATCCCTAGGGGATTTAAATTAGTTCTATAATTTATCCATATAAAATTTATTTATGTCTTAATTAATTTCTATAATAAAATATTAATTAGGTAATTATTCATCAATATTTTGAGGCATAATATAAAAAATTAATTCTTGATAAGATCACACATCGATTAAGGAATTTCTGGTTTAAAACAAACAATTATATCACTAACGGACTTTTTTATATGGATAATATTTATGGAAATTTAAATATTTTTTAGGAGAAGTAATATCTCCATTAATTGATTCTTCCAAATCTGAATTTTTTAGGTTCACAAAATTGAAATTTCTAAACTCTTACTCAACTTGTTCTAAATATTATTTTCCTTCCATTAAATTATTTGAATCAAATTTAACATTGATACATTCTTGAAATTCAATATTTCTTTTTTATGAGATTTAATTTCTGTAATTGAAAAAGAATATTTTATAAAAACACCTTAATCTGATTTTGAATTAAATTTTATAGTGAATATTTGGTATTAATAATGTTAAATTTTCATCCATACTATACAAAATACCCAATTATGGGATTTTAACCTTTCTATATTTCATAATTTGTGTTCTTAAAAAATTTCCTAAACTAAATTTGATTAGAAACATAACAACTTGAGTTAGTAGATTCTTCCAAAAAATAATTCAGTAATGATCCCTCATTTATAATTTTCCCATAAATTTCTTATAATGTCCCATTTTCATTTCAACCACACCATTTTGTTGAGGATTCATAGTGGTTGAAACATGATGACTATACTCATTATCTTCAAAAAATTTATCTAATTCAATATTTTAAAACTCTCATCCAATTTAAAATATTATTGATAAAACTAGATGACATTTTTTCATTTTGGACCAAATTTTAATAAGATATTAATGTAGAAAAGGTTTGTGATTTTTGTGAATGAAAATAATACCATTTAAATCTACTATAGTCATCAAAAATAAGAAAAAATTATCTTTTCCCTCCAAGACTAAAATTTTTCATTGGAAAAAATATATCAAAATATAATAGGTGATGTAGTACGAAGATTTGAACCTCTTGTATATAATGAATCACCCTCTATATTTCATACCCATTAAGAATGAATCACAGACATAACAATTGTCCACATTCAAATCAGGCATATCTATCACCTTTTGAATTTTTTGAATCTTATACAATAATAAAAAATTTGTGTTGACCAAAATTATATGCCACAAAATTTTTTCATATTTCACTAAATTTAAAAATTTGATATTCTGTTTAGTTAAAAAATAAAATTTAATTGAATAAATACCGAATTTACTTTTTTAGATAAAAAAAGACATTTTATTCTTTGAAAATCATACATCTATCATTTTCAAATTTCACATTCATGTTATCATAAAAAATATATTATATAATTATTAAATTATTCTTTAATCCTTTAAAAAATAAATCATTTGAAATAAAAAATATATTTGAAATTTCAACTTCTCCAAAACCAATTACATTCCCCTTTAAATTATCATTGAAAGTAATATACCACCATCACACCTATTAAAGTATATAAATTTAGAAATATCACCTTACATATGACATGGAAATATAATATAAAGGAACCACAGATAATTTTTAATTATTCCATGACATTCTTCCTAAAATATAAATTTAAGAAATCATTAGTACCCATAAAAATTTGGGTCTAATTAGGTTAGAAAAATGTACCATCCTGACCCAGTTCAATATTTGAACAATATCCAAACTGGTGGATGCATGGCCTCAAGAATTCTTCCCCATACGGTAGAGGCATCATACTAGTAGTGAAGGTATAATGGTTTTGCAATGGAGAGACTATACACATTGGATCAAAAATAAACATAGGTAAGGGAATAACAAATATGGGTATCAGAATATAATAACAACTAAAAATACAGGTCAAATTAAAAAATAATAATGCATAAACATGATAAAATGTATAAATAGACATACAACATGTAATATATAATATGCATAATGAAAAAAGGCCCCATTGATATCTCTATGAGTGTCCTGAGCACCAACTCAATCCAATGCTCCTACATCCCACGTACACAAGAAACACTGCATAATAAAATCCATGAACCTAACCTATAATCATTAGGTATATTCAGGCACCAAGTGGTGTCTTATGTATTGTGTGAGATAAACTCATTAGGACACCACTAATAGTTTCGGAAGTATAATTTATTCCATGAATATAAAATAAATAAGTGTGTTGGTATATAAAAATTAAGTAGTGGATTAACAAAAAATAAACAGAAATTCATGTTGTCTTGGATTTATGATGGGAAAACTTTATAACAATACCTACTTGGGCATATGTTGGTATATCTATGAACATGTTCAGCCATATATATATATATATATATTTGTGTGTGTGTGTGTGGTAGTGAGGATTAGAGTCTCATAAAAAAGTAATCTTTATATAATATTAATACTATATTGTGGGTTTTATAAGATAATAATGGTCATTGTGGACATATGGATCATAGAATAAAAAGGAGAGTAAAAATAAGCATTGAAGTATATAAAGAAATTGAATGAATCCAAGTACGTTCTTTAACATGGAATAAATATCTTTTAATTAATTAATTTAATGTAATCCAGAGTCCATATAAGTCATTCCGTGTAGGGAACCTAGATATTTTTCAAGAGTAACTATGAGTCTATATCCTTATTGTCTTGTCCAAGGCATTCCACATGGAAACCCAAGAATATCATAGGAATAGTACAAATACATCACCCACTAAGCCCATCCTTGGCGTTCCACAGAAAAACCAAAGTATTACTCATGACATGATAATAATAAATTTCCCCCTAAGTCTATCATTAGAATTCCATTTAAGAAACCCAATAATCACTCATGAAATAATAATAATAATGAATTTCCCTTTGATTCCTTCCTTAGTGTTCCACATAAGTAACCCAAGTATCACTACATACATATCTTAATTTATTTAACCATTAGTCCCATCCATGGAAATTTGTATTTGGATTCTAGGTATTGATCAGGTCATATTATCATAAGAAAGCTAATTTCATTTAATAATATAAACCTAGCCCATTGGATTCATCCATTCCAATTTTAGAAGTGAAGATTCAATTCATTTATTCTTTTTCAATTTCATTTGTAAATGATAATCCAATCATAAAGTAAAAAGTAATAAGGGTGTCGATTGAACTGTCCATAAACTCTTGGAACCATATATGTAAAATGGCATTCCATTGGATATGAGTATTAGTCATGCCTAAATTGATACAAGTGAAGATGATCCTTCCATTTTTCATTTCAACTATAAGGGAAATGAGGGATATGTAAGTATACATTCCATCATCAATTTAAATATAAAATTAGACCATTACATTTTTGATATACAAAAAGGCCATGGGAAACACCCATGGTTCAATACCATGCGTCACGATACAATTCATTTAACATGTTCCAATTAAATTTTATTAATAATATTGTCCAATTGAACACATTAGGCATTAATTAAATAATACAAGACTAAGAGACTTATCTAATGAATCTTATTTCATTATAGAATTTATAAATGTTCTAATAAAATTAAAGAAAACACTAAAGGGTTGGCTTAATCGTGATTCATGGAAAATACAAAAGGCATGTAATCAAACTCACCTTATAAACTGGTTCAGGTTGAGGTAATTGAACTTCAACCATCTTTGATGGTTTCATAATCTATTTAAATGAGGTCTAGGCATTCAATTTTAAATAATTTCATGTTTTAGTATAAATCCACGAGAATCACAATGTGTGACACAACACTAATAATCATAAATGGTAAACCATTAAGGGAAAAGAAAACATACCAACATATTCATGTTTATAGAGAATCACCCATTAATTATCTAACATTAATTAAATTCAGGATTCATGAAATCACAAGAATAGATAAAAATCCTTAAAATAGGGTTAATTATCTGACCTGATGATAACATTCAAAATCATAAGAGAAATTGAAAATGGAAGAAATTGGAGTCTTATACTTACAAATAAATTTCTAAGAGAACAAAAAACACTTTAATTAGAGTTCAAATATGAGGAATTTTCCATGGTGGAGGAGAATAAGGGGAGGCTCATCTAGGGGATCTATTGGGAATACTAGAGTAATAAAATGGTGGAAAAACCATTTAAGTTCATAGGGGAAATTTGATAAGTTTTTTCCTTTTAATGAGGTGCAAGTTTAGTCCGCACAGTTCAATAATATGTCTTGTAGAATTTTCCAAAGACACCCAACCTCACATGACTAGGCATGGTGGTATAAAAACCCAGCATAGCCTATGTAGAGCTAATTTCCATGTGGCTCACCCCCTCACACAACTAAGCACCTAAATAGACAAACCGTGTATCTCTATAAATTTATTGTAGACCTCAAGCATGGCCATATGGCCTCGGGTACATGGTTTTTAAATCTATTTTACCCCTCTTATAGGGCCACACTATTTATCATAGAGGGAAAAATAGTTTCTAAAAAATAGTGTTCCATTATCTGCTTTTAATGGGAATGGTTTTTCAGAGCCTCACACCCCTGAACAAAATCCAAACTCTAGATACACCTCATGGGCCTTAAATAATGTCCAAAATTAACAAATTTAAGTGTTCAAAGTAACTTAATTATGTTAAAATTATTATTTTAAGAATTTATCAGTCCACATATTGGAAGAATTCATATTTCATTAGAAAAACCAACCAGATCCAAAACATTGGATCTTATAATCTATACTCCTTGGAATTTATCATCCATAAGAATCCATGGAGAAATAAAGAAACAAAACCAGAATTATTTATTTATGGGATTTCCTACTCAAATGGATGTGTTTCATTTCTGAACACCCAATGCGCCCTTAAGAGATGTATTAGAAAAATGGTACTTAAGACATAAAAAATAAAGGTAAGGATCATAAAAAAGTCGAATCATTAAGACATATCTTACTCGAGCTCATATAAATAAAGTTAGGATAATTCCATCGCCTCTACCATTAGCTGTCCTATGTTGCTCCCCACCTTAGGTATTAACATTTGAGTGGAACATTTTAAGTCACAACACTTGAACCGTCTGAATTTACCATTGAAGCATGTACATAGCATCCTAATGATGCTCAAAGAGTGATTCTCAAAGACAATACTCCCAATTATAGGTGAGGAAACTACTCCCAATCCTCATTCTGATCTCAACAGATAACTCGATTTGACATAGTAGAAACTGGTTGCTCTATATTTCTTGAAATGCCAAGATGAACCTCATAAGTTAGTCATGAAAGTGAAGAAACAGTTACACAATTACCACATACCTCTTTTCAAGAGAACTCTAGTCAAAATCCGTCTAAACATCTATTCTTAAAGTACTCATCTTGGATAGTTAGAATATCACAATCAAAACATAACACTTTCTCCCAAGGCACCTCATGTTAACTTAGAGTATGTACATCAAATATTATAAATGATTATTTATGACATATACTGATTAAAACACCCCTTATTTCTTTTAATTTAATTACATATTAGTTCCAAAAGACCGTCCAATGACTAGTCATACACCTCCATTACCCTTTTCTCATAGGGTTCACCTCTAAAAACCCCTGGTGGGCTTCCATACCATATGTATTCCTTGAAAACACTACCTGAGTGAAACTCCATGGGAGTTACTTTCATTAAAACTAATGGAAACATATTTTTCTTACCTTATCTTGGTATATAACCAATTCTCTCTTGACATACTCAGGACAAGGTCAATAGAGTGTTCATGCTCATCAGTAAACCACAAGTACAAAAACATGTCACTGGTAGGTGTGTATTACTCCTTTAGAGATACAATAAAATTAAAATAAGCTATATTTTTCCCATTTACCATTGTAAACACATCTCCTAACCATAAATTTCCATGTTCAAACATGGTTCAACAACCTTATAAAACCCAAAAGTAATTCCATGATAGACCTCAATCATGGGAACCATCCCTAACTTACTCAATGCTCCGAGTTACCATTTCTGTATGTGTTAACTGAAACCATAAACACTCATATTATAGATGGGAATCATGGACTAGTTATCCATATGTTAACCCATGAAAATAGCATGTAATATTTATATCATTCTTAGAATATAGTGTGTACTATCCCATACCTCACGGTTCAAGATGAAACTCATACTTCTGCGATTTCTTCGTCATTAATTCCAAGATGACCATGCTACATGAAATGTAAGTCTCATAAAATTAGAATTTCCATTGTAAAATAATCTTTAAAATTGAAATATTCATGTTCAACTAACTATCAAAAGACAACTCGCCTCATAGTTTTTTTGGATTTAAAGAATTAACCAGTCTTATCCGCTTATAGAAGATATTATGACCATTTCCAAATGTTCCTTTTCAATCAATTTACTTATACATGGAAGAAAATACTTCTCATGATTGACATTATTCTTCACACCATATTATTTTTCTAGTCATAATGTTACAGATAAGTGATCCCCATTAATAGGTACACGCTTCATCTGCCCTGAATAAGGTTCATAGATGTGGTCAAAATGATTTTAGTAAGAGTTTGTATGAAGAGAAGGATAAACCAACCTCTTATAAGTGTTACAGGATGATTAATATTTATAAATAATCATGACACTCCTTCCAAGTCAAGTCCATGCATTTCATTAGCATTATGCATAAAATAAAAAACAAAAAAATATCTTTAGTGTTATCATAGTTGATCCCTTATATAATGCCTTCCCAAATCACTGGGAAATATAATATTTTATTAGTATCCCAAGGAGACAATTATCACAAATATCTTAAAATTCCTAGGTCACTCTACTCTATAGATGATTTATGAACACATTTTTTAAGAACCCATGAATCTTATTTCAACAAATTTTTAGACCATAAGATTAAAACCAGTATAAAACCTTTTCACTCAAACTGCATAAAATGTAACTTAATAATCCACCAATCGATAGTAATATGTGCCGAAAAAGAATACTATAAATATTTTTGAAATACTGAAATAATTGTTACCATATATTTTTAATATATAGGCCAATGACACTACTCTTTCCTAAGTTATATTACCTCAAATGAATGTTACAAGTTAATTATAAGGCCCCGACATTAAACCTTACATAATATTGAATTAAATGAATAATTCACATTGAGGATCTTTTCAGGTTTAGAGTTTTAGAGAATTAGGACATAACTGTTACATCTCAAAATATTACAAAGTAGACACTTCTAAAAATTATCCATAAAATAAAAACTCTTAAAAAGAAACATGTCTAGTTCCACGTTTTAGATAGCATGAAGTTTCCTTGTTCCCATCCTTGACCCTATTCCACATTAAGTCATGTGAAAAAAATTTCAAAAAAATAACTTGGGGTGAGCATAAAAAGCTCAGTAAGGGATACACAAAGAATGAAAACTGTTAGTTTTTCAAACATCAAGTAAACCATGTATACCTTATCAAGGTAATACCTTCACCTTTATGAAGTAGTAAAAACTCTTTACGGAATAAAATATCATTACTTACCCTTTTGTAACCAAAATATTACCATAAAACCCATATAATGAAAACATAACATATAAAGGTAACTTGGGACATAAACATACTTAAATGGAATAACCATACAGTCGACTTCCACACATACTTAATGGAATATCCATACAGCCGACATCCATACATACTTAATGGAATAGCCATACAGCCGACTTCCATACCCAATGCATTAGAGGTTATAACGTAACCACCCGTCCTGGTATTCACAGCACCACATGTCAAATGGTTTATCACGTAACCACCCGTAAAATGTCCAAGTACCATTATTAGACATAAAATATTGAAAATATAAACATTTTAATGACAACATTTCATTTGAAATCACAATAATTAATTCCAAGATATTGAATTAATCAATCCAGTTTCAAAAACAATTTAACAGAGATTTCTGAATCAAAGTGTCCGATAACACTTTGAAGATTTTAATGGAATTTAAATTTTAAAACATTAATTTCCATATAAATAAATACGGAAAACCATTTTGAAAACATGGAAATTAATGATAAATATTTAGAATAATAAATCATTAAAACATTTAAAATGATATTTTTTTGTTAAATAGTTTTTAACAAAATGAGAGACTATTGAATACAAATAATTATGGAATAACATTTAATCTGAACTTTATAATATCATGAGAATAAAGGGATTCATGATATAATATGTCAAAGGACAGTATACACACCATATAAGAGTGAATTGGTTCATAACAACAATGAAGTCTCAATGGAAATGTTAATTGAGATGGAATCCATTATAAAGATGGTATCCTTAAATTAAGGATAAATCTATCACATAATTATGTGTGAGAAATAAAAATACATCCAATACAAGTGGATATTAAGTGTGAAACAATCAGAGGTCATTAACACATATTCCTAGGATGACATGTTCAAGAAGTACAAGTTGAACCCAAAGAAATCGAAATTGGGTTAAGATGTTCCCTTGTAAAAATTCAACAGCCTTACGACGTCACTTCAAAATTCAGGAAATTAGTCGATGAGATAGTGAATGGTATCTCATAACTTGGAAATAAAAATTACCTAAGTAAGGATATTGAAGAACATATCCCAATATATTAAGATGTAAATTAAAAGGCATAACAAAAGAAGTCTTTTAAAAGGAGGAGGGTGAAAGGTCCCCTTACTGAGTTGGGTAACTTTTGAAACGTACACCCCATGGAAGATGGGTCATACAACATTGTTGTAAATACTCATAAACGAAATTATATTACACAAAGAATAGAATAATGGGTAGTAAATATACCACTCAAAGGAAATGGTGGAAAATATAGCATAAATCTCACGGGAATAAAAGTGAGATGAAAAATATATTATGAAAACTCGGCAGCCTAACGACGCCAGTTAAAACATCCAAAAATGGGTTGATGAGATAAAATAGGGTCTCTCATCATATTAACATAAAATTTACAGCAATAGTAATATAAAATAACATCCCAATCATAAGAAAGATTATCTTAAAAAGAATGACATAAAAGAGGGTACTTAAAAAGAAAGAGAGTGGTAGGTTCCCTTACCTCGTGTCCGACTTGACTCGACCATTATTTAACGTCCTGAATAATAAAATTGAGTTAATTTATACTTGATTAATAACCTTTTTAAAGTTCATTATTCTTTTTATATCACTTATTTACATTTTATAAACATTATGTAATCATTTAAGCTAATAACGGTCATTTTGTTGTTATTTGGTACTCGAGTCAAAAGTGAACTTCTTATATTTACAAGTTGTTCATGTAGTCAAATATCCATTATCTCAATAATGATTTTAATGATTTGGATATCATATATATCATATATATCCATAATATACATGTATTTATAATATTACATAATCATTTAGAGGTAAGAAATGAAATGCACCGTTCATGGAGATGGTAAGCCGTACGTACGCATGAACGCTACTTTCATTTATATGTCATATTAATGGAATTAAAACTAAATGAGAGATATGTATATTTTTAATTCCAGAATTATATTCATCCTTTAGATGTATCATACATCATATATATCCATTATATGTACTTATAATATTACATTACATTTGAGGATAAGAAATGAAATGCACCGTTCATGGAGACGATAAGTCGTACGTACGCATGAACACTACTTTCATTTCTATCTCATACTTTAATGGAAAGAAAATAATAATGATATAAAGGTATATTATAATTCCAGTATTGTATCATATATAATAACTTTAAATACATCCTTTATACATCCCACATATGGCATTAACAAATCAAATCACTTTGAGGGGCGGTAGTCCTCACTTCCTAAAATGAAATTATCGTGTTTACCCACAATGGAAACCAAAACGGTATGCCATAAATGAAAAATACGGTAGCTTAATTAAAACATAAACATATTATATATCATATATAAATATAGTGACATCTTAATGGCCACCTTTGAAGGTGTTATATGAGTGTTGAACAATCATCGTTTCGTGAGGCAGAAATTCGCCATCCACAGAAACAGTATGTTATTTAACCATTAGATGAATGTGCGTGTATCTGTAGCTCGAATCCTTATTATAAAAAAATCCTAGTATATGTAATATACTGGAGTTGTTACAAAAGAAATTAATAAAAAGAGTTTAGGGGGTTGGAGAAGCAAAATAAAACAAAAGAACACAAGTGAAGACATTACCTAAAAAATCGGGTAACTCTCTTTGATTTGAGCTCAAAGGCTTCCTTGAGAAGACTTCTGCCCAAAGTGAGCCTTCTAGGAGTAAGAGAGGTATGTGGAGAGACAAAATGGGTTGAGGTTGGCCGAGACAATGTCTTGAGAGGTGTGGGTAAGGTGGTAGAGGTGGGGGCCTTTTATAAGAGGAGAGGAGGGGCACTCTTGGAAAGTAAGGAAATGTTAATTTATTTTAGAATGAGTTTCGGATTTTAATGGTCCCACATTGATGTGTTTCTAGGATAAGGTGATAATGGTTCGAAATCCACCCATACAATAGGTTTTGGACATGTTTAGTTCTTAGATTTTACATTATATTTCCATTTTATTTAAATACTTAAATAATGAGGTAATCGCTGCATCATCATGATGTCATAAATAATTAAATTTAGTTAATGTATAAAAATTATAAAAAAATACTATGATGTAGGAAATATTTTTATATTTCCAAATAATACTTATAGTTAAAAATATTACTTTTATAACCCCATTTAAAAATTGTTTTAGTAAAACAACTCATGTTTGTGACATTTTTATTTTAACTTTAAATAAAAAGTTATTTATGTCATTTTCCTACCTAATTAGCTCCATGGGGTCCCCAAGTTGACCCATGGATTGTATTGGTCGGCCATGACACATCCAATAAGGGTAGGACATGTGTCAAGTTTATTTCATATTATTAAAACATTATTTTTATCTTAAATTTCACTAATTACCTTTAATCGCGATTAAAAACTAAAAAGTTACTATTTACCAAAAAATTATTTTATTCCCATTGAACCACATTTTACTTCTTAATGACAACCATGTATGTCGGATTTTTGAAATTCAAAACACAAAGGTGGTAAAATTTCATTTAAACGAAAAGTCATTTTTTTTAAGTACCACTTAGTGGTTTCACTATTCATTAAAAATTAAGGTTTTTCAGAAAAGTACCAAAACTTCACCCTAATATATATTTGATATTCCAAATTCAAAAATGATGTCTATTTTAAAAAATTCAAAACATATAAGTTTCATTAATTAATTTAATAATTAATTCCCGTTGTCAGAGCAAATAGTGCATTTTTATGAATCAATAATTATCAAAAGATTGATACTAGTTTAAGTCTAATTTCATAGTGAAATTAATTCCAAAGACCACTATTGGATTAAATGGTAAAAATATATTCTAATTTAACTTTAAAACCACTTAAAAATATAATCTAATCATATTAATAAATTAGATTAAAAATAGGTTTTGAATTAAAATACAACATTTTTCACTATTCATTAAAAAATGAACTTTATCGGAAAAATACCAAAAATTTACACAAAGTAAATTCTGATGTCCTGATTCTAAAGAAGAATTTTATTTGGTCCAATAGAATTAATAAGAGTGACCAAAACTTTATTTAATGATGGTTCTCCATCAACAGGCGATAATTGGACCTTTAGTGAAAATTAGAGTATATATGCCTAAAATTGAATTCTTTTCGTATTTTAAGCCTTTAGCCTTTATTGGATAAATGTGAAAACATTTAACAAACATATATAATCATATTTTAGTTATTTATATTCATTCCTGCCAATACAATGGCTACGTGTTAACTAACATTTAAAATAATATTATTTTATTACTAGTGTGCAACGTAAGATTTCAAAGAAACACTTTGTTGCGTATTGGGTAAGCCATCGAGCATAGCGTTCCCTTTAAATTAATATTGAAATTTTATTCAAAAATAGGGATAAATATAAAAATGTCATATTCTTTATTTACCTGGGGTGTTACATCCTTCCCCCCTTTTGGGAATTGCGTCCTCACAATTTTAAAACTGGGCTTGGAAACATCATTGAAAATCCCACATCGGAACAAGAGTCAATAAAACAATCACATTAAAGTAAGGAAAGTGAAGTACATAGGTCACCCGAGTTAACCCATACTAGGATTACATGTATGAAAACATGGACATGGAGGAGAAAACATAAGGTCATGTTCTGATGGAGAGTGATAGAAAACATGTTTAGGAGAAAGTTAACCACAAAAAATCACAAACTTGTGATGGGTTAAACGGTATTCGATTCCCCAATAGGAAAAGTTAATAGGAAACATTTTTTTAAGTTACTTTTCATTGAGGAATTTATTTTTGTTCTTAAGGAAACATATTTACTTGTCATGTTGACTTTAAACTTTTACTATATTTCTTACACAAACTGATACTTTCCCCAAAAGAAGAGTATCTAGGAAGACTTGTTCAAATTAAGAGTACTATAATCAACTTCTAGAAAATCACCTAATCCAAAAAAACTATATACTTCCAATGTCTTTAGACAAAAACCAAAAAAAAAATTGTTAGAACTAGATCAGATAATCCACAAAAGGATAACACTTTATAAAAGGAAAATCTATTCATAATCTCCAAAATTTGTCCAACAAAACCCAAAGTTCAACGAAGACCAAAAATAAACCAAGCTAAGATTTAAACCCAAATATTTGGAGGATTTAATCACATAGTCTTCTAAGTTAAAAAAAATTAACATTTATCTCTAAAAAACATCAGTTGCTCTTAAAGTCTCGTATTGAAAAGTAATTAACCTAATCACATATCCTCCATGATAGGCTAATAATTTCCATAGATATCCCAAAAAAACTTACTCTTGATTCCTAAAATCATCTAACTAAAAAGAATCATTCAAACTAACCAGGGACTTCACGTAGTCCAGTGGTAGGCGATAAATACCATTTGCACATTGGTTGTCGGTTCGATTCCTACAGCTTTGTCCGACGCGACGGGTTGTCACATGGTCTATGTGATTTCCTCTTTCCAAAAATATCCAATTCTTAAAAGATTCCCCAAAACGAGATAAAATCTTCAAAAATAATAATAACATATTTTATCATCAAGATTATCGCATGCCTTTCATTTTCCATCATATCATAGGGTAACCCATAATTACCTAAAAAGTAAGGATCATATAAACCCTAAGGGTTACCTTTATAATTATTACCTGAACTTCCATATAAATTGGTCATCTCGTTAATTATGCATTACAGAACATACCTAGGTTCAAGTGGTTGATCATGACTTCTTGATAGTCAGTTTAGAATAACCACGAGTTTCCTCCTTGAATCCCCCATTTCATCCAGTCTCTTAATCAGAGAACCACCATAGTTTCCTTCAAACCTATTGTCACTTTGGTGCCTACTAGATCAATCAATTCACTAAAAATAGAAATGTCAGTGTGAGTATATCAACAAAACCATATGTACTAATGAGGAATATCAACACTAAGGTATACTAACTCATTCACTTTATCCAAAACTAGGACTCCTTCTGAAATCCTATCCATTATGGTACTGTCACTTATGCTTAGAGAATACCCTAACCTCTAAAGTTATCTAAACTGACCTTTGATACCAACTATAAGGCCCCGGACTTAAACCTTACTTAATATTTAATTAAATGAATAATTCACATTGAGGATCTTTTCAGGTTTAGAGTTTTAGAGAATTAGTACATAACTGTTACATCTCAAAAGATTACAAAGTAGACATTTCTAAAAAATATCCATAAAGTAAAAACTCTTAAAAAGAAACATGTCTAGTCCAACGTTTTTGATAGCATGACGTTTCCTTGTTCCCATCCATGACCCTATTCCACATTAAGTCCTATGAAAAACATTTCAAAAAATGAACTTGGGGTGAGAATAAAAATCTCAATAAGGGAAACACAAATAATGAAAACTATTAGTTTTTCAAACATCAAGTAAACCATGCATACTTTATCAATGTAATACCATCACCTTTATGAAGTAGTAAAAACACTTTACTGAATAAAATATCATTACTTACACTTTTGTAACCAAAATATTACCATAAAACTCATATAAAGAAAACATAACATATAAAGGTAACTTGGGACATAAACATACTTAAATTGAATGACCATATGGTCGACATCCACACATACTTAATATAACATCCATATGGCCGACTTCCATACATACTTAATGGAATAGTCATACGGACGACTTCTATACCCAATGCATTGGAGGTTATAACGTAACCCCCCGTCCTGGTATTCACGACACCACCCGTCATATGGTTTATCACGTAACCACCCGTAAAATGTCCAAGTACCATCATTACACATAAAATATTGAAAATATAAACATTTCAATAACAAAATCTCATTTGAAATCACAATAAGTAATTCCAGGATATTTAATTAATCAATACAGTTTCTAAAACAATTTAAAAGAGATTTCTAAATCAAAGTGTCCCATACCACTTTGAAGCTTTTAATGGAATTACAATTTTAAAACATTAATTTCCATATAAATAAATAGTGAAAACCATTTTGAAAACATATACATTAATGATAAATATTTAGAATAATAAATCTTTAAAACATTTAAAATGATATTTTTTTGTTAAATAGTTTTTAACAAAATGAGAGACTCTTGAATGAAAATAATTACGGAATAACATTTAATCTGAACTTTATAATATCATGAGAATAAAGTTATTCATGATATAATATGTCAAAGGATAGTATACACACCATATAAGAGTAAATTGGGGAATAAGAACAATGAAGTCTCAATGGAAATGTAAATTGAGATGGAATCCATTATAAAGACGGTATCCTTAAATTAAGGATAATTCTATCACATAATTATGTGTGAAAAATAAAAATACACCTAGTAAAAGTGGATATTAAGTGTGAAACAATCATTGGTCATTCACACATTTTCCTAGGATGACATGTTCAAGAAGTACAAGTTTAACCAAAAGAAATCCAAATTGGGTTAAGATGTTCCCTTGTAAAAATTCGACAGCATTACGGCGTCACTTCAAAATTCAGGAAATTAGTCGATGAGAGAGTGAATGGTATCTCATCACATGGAAATAAACATTACCTCAGTATGGATATAGAAGAACATATCCCAACATAAGAAGATGTAAATTAAAAGACATAACAAAAGAAGTCTTTTAAAAAGAGGAGGGTGAAAGGTCCCCTTACTGAGTTGGGTAACTTTTGAAACGTACACCCCATGGAAGATGGGTCATACAAAATTGATGTAAATACACATAAATGAAAGTATATTACACAAAGAATATAATAATCGGAAGTACATATACCACTCAAAGGAAATGGTGGAAAATGTAGCATAAATCTCACAGGAATAAAAGTGAGATGAAAAATCTCTTACGAAAACTCGACAGCCTAACGGCGCCACTTAAAACTTCCAAAAATGGGTTGATGAGATCAAATAGGGTCTCTCATCATATTAACATAAAATATACAGCAAGAGTAATAGAAAATTTCATCCCAATAATAAGAAAGATGAGCTTAAAAATAATGACATAAAAGAGGGTACTTAAAAAGAAAGAGAGTGGTAGGTTCCCTTACCTCGTGTCCAACATGACTCGATCATTCTTTTACGTCCTGAACAATAAACTTGAGTTAATTTAAACTTTCTTAAGAACATTTATCAAGTTCATTATTCCTTTTATATCACTTATTTACATGTTATAAACATTATGTAATCATTTAAGTTAATAACGGTCTTTTTGTCGTTATTTGGTACTTGAGTCAAAAGTGAACTTCTTATATTTACATTTGTTCACGTAGTCAAATATCCATTATCTCAATAATGATGTTCATTATTTGGATATCATATATATCATATATATCCAGCATATACATGTATTTATAATACTACATAATCATTTAGAGGTAAGAAAAGAAATGCACTGTTCATGGAGACGGTAAGTCGGACGTACGAATGAACGCTACTTTCATTTCTATGTCATATTAATGGAATTAAAACTAAATGAGTGATATTTATATTTTTAATTCCAGAATTATATTCATCCTTTATATGTATCATACATCATATATATCCATTATATGTACTTATAATAGTACATTACATTTGAGGATAAGAAATGAAATGCACCGTTCATGGAGACGGTAAGCCGTACGTACGCATGAACGATACTTTCATTTCTATATCATACTTTAATGGAAAGAAAATAATAATGATATAAATAAAGTGACATATTAATGGCCACTTTTGAAGGTTTTATATGAGTGTTGAACAATCATCGTTTCGTGAGGCAGAAATTCGCCATCCACAGAAACAGTATGTTCTTTAACCATTAGATGAAGGTGTGTGTATGTGTAGCTCGAATCCTTATTATAAAAACATCCTAGTATATGTAATATAGTGTATTTGTTACAAAATAAATAAATAAAAAGAGTTTATGGGGTTGGAGAAGCAACATAAAACAAAAGAACACAAGGGAATACATTACCTTAAAAATCGGGTAACTCTCTTCGATTTGAGCTCAAAGGCTACCTTGGGGAGACTTCTGCCCAAAGTGAGGATTCTAGGAGTAATAGAAGGATGTCGAGAGACAAAATAGGCAGGAGTTGGCCGAGCCAAAGGCTTGAGAGGTGTGGGTAAGGTGGTAGAGGTGGGGGCCTTTTATAAGAGGAGAGGAGGAGCACTCTTGGAAAGTAAGGAAATGATACTTTATTTTAGAATGAGTTTCGGATTTTAATGGTCCCACATTGATGTGTTTCGAGGATAAGGTGATAAGGGTTCTAAATCCACCCATACAATAAGTTTTGGACATGTGTAGGTCTTATATTTTACATTATCTTTTTATTTTATTTAAATCGTTAAATAATGAGGTAATCGCTCCATCATCATGATGTCATAAATAATTAAAAAATTTTAATGACTAAAAATTATAAAAAAATACGATGATGTAGGAAATCTTTTTAGATTTCCAATGAATTATTATAGTCAAAACGCTGACCTGTATAACCCCATGTAAAAATTGTTTTAGTAAAACAACTCATGTTTGTGACATTTTTATTTTCACTTTAAATAAAAAGTTATTTATGTCATTTTCCTACCAAAGTGGCTCCATGGGGTCACCAAGTTGACCCATGGATTTTCTTGGTCGTCCATGACACATACAATAAGGGTAGGACATGTGTAATGTTAATTTCATAATATTAAAACATTATTTTTTTTCTTAAATTTCACTAATTACCTCTAATCGCGATTAAAAACTTAAAAGTTACTATTCACCAAAAAATTATTTTAATCCCATTGAACCAAATTTTACCTCTTAATGAAAACCATGTATGTTGGATTTTTTAAATTCAAAACACAATGGTGGTAAAATTTCATTTAAACGAGAAGTCATTTTTTAAGTACCACTTAGTGGTTTCACTATTCATCAAAAATTTAGGTTTTTCAGAAAAGTACCAAAAATTCACCCTAAGCTATATTTGATATTCCGAATTCAAAAATGATGTCTATTTTAAAAAATTAAAAACATATGAGTTGCATTAATTAATTTAATAATCAATTCCCACTGTTAGAGCAAATAGCGTGTTTTTATGAAACAATAAGTATCAAAAGATTGATACTAGTTTAAGTCCAACATCAAAGTGAAATTAATTCCAACGACCACTATTGGATTAAATGGTAAAAATATATTCTAATTTCACTTTAAAACCACTTAAAAAGATAATCTAATCATATTAATAAATTATATTAAAAAGAGGTTTTGAATTAAAATACAACATTTTTCACTATTCATTAAAAAATGAACTTTATCGAAAAAATAGCAAATATTTACACAAAGTAAATTTTGATGTCCCGATTCAAAAGAAGAATTTTATTTGGTCCAATAGAATTCATAAGAGTGACCAAAACTATATTTAATGATGGTTCTCCATCAAAAGGCGAGAAGTGGACCTTTAGTGAAAATTATAGTATATATGCCTAAAATTGAATTCTTTTAGAATTTTAAGCCTTTATTCTTTATTGGATAAATGTAAAAACATTTTACAAACATATATAATCATATTTAAGTTATTTATATTCATTCCCGCCAATACAATGGCTACGTGTTAACTAACATTTAAAATAATATTATTTTATTACTAGTGTGCATCGTAAGATTTCAAAGAAACTCTTTGTTGCGTATTGGGTAAGCCATCGAGCATAGAGTTCCCTTTAAATTAATATTGACATTTTATTCACAAATAGGGATAAATATAAAAATGTTATATTCTTTATTTACCTGGGGTGTTACATTAATGACCTTCTGAGTCAACTTTATGAAACAAGGAAAGATCATACAGGGATGAAGGCAGTTGACCAAGCCCAAGGAATTTCTATCCCACTGAACTAGATCATTACATGATGCCCATGCCTTTAGCATGTATTTATATACAAAACAACCAACCGTCTAATCGGGGTGTTTTTTAATCAATATGATTCATATTTGGAACCAACAACACCCAAATGACACTTCTCAGCAGAATACCCACCACAAGATTCTACCCAATTTTTTAAATTTAATGATGGTAACTCTATTTGGATGGATCCCCTTATTTTAACATTAGGAATCCATTATAAATAAAGATCACACCTTACAAATACTATGTGGGACTTACCACATAACCTATCTATATAATGAAACCCAAGAATAAGTCAATTGGGATTTACTGGCAACTTCCATGTTCCCATCCCAAAGAATTTATCAAAGAAAAAGTAAAGCTAACCCTCACAAAGGGGTTTATGCTAAAACACATCGAATGGGTTCTTTTTACGAAATTTAACCGATGATTATTTATTAATTTTTTTTAAATAGTTCATATAAAATAATATCAGGTTTCAATTATAATGGAAACTATACTTATCATCTTACCTAGTTGCTACCATGTAGCAATAGGCAAAATATCTCTTGATTTTATTTAATCCATTTAGAATTTATCCATATTTTCTCACATTTTTTTAGTTAAATAAAATGATTGTTTTAAAGATATAGATGAAAAAACCCTTAGGTTGTAATAGAAATATTAATTAACGTTTGAATAATATAAATATGAATAAAATGGACTACAATAGTCTTTTATCATTTATGAGGGTATCAGTTAAGTAAGATGCAACCATACATATATTGATTTCATATAAGTGGTTGTATAAAATTAAAATAACCACCACTTTTTAGCATGAAAATACCCCCTTGGGGTTCAATACTAACTATATCAAGATAAGGGTTACCCACATGGGTCCCGTCATGTAAAAATTAAAGGTGACCTACATGGTGCCTGTCATTTCAACAAAGGTACATCCACATAAAAAACCAATTATAGTTGTTTTATTAAGATTCCAAAAAACCCTTGGTAGTATCATATCATAAGGGGAATTTACCAACTGGCCTACTTGGGTCAAGATGTGTATTTAATAATTTATTCATATGGGGTCATTCTCAATTTATAGAGGTACAAGAATTTATAAGTTTTAATTTTACATTATCATTTAACAGAAACCATTTTATATAAGAATTTAATTTTAACCAATATCATGCTTCAGTTAGATACATTTCAATTCCCAATTTATATAGGTACATACCTTTATAAGATACAATTGGAACTTCATGTTACTAAAACAAAACTTCTACATTCTTTCTCAGAATATATACCTTCGTATGTGATGGTTTATTTATATGGGTTACTCTTACCAATTTATAAATGGACATACATATTGTAAGTTGATATTGAAACCCATTTATCACAACCATAAATGTTTTAACCCATGAAACCAATGGTCCATGGATTAAAAATGTCATAATTGGTTAATTAAGGTTCCTCCATTAAGCTATATAAGAAAACACCATTTAGGATGATGAATACAATTTACTAGAAAAGGTTTAGGACCATAAATGTCGATTCCTAATAGTTTTTAAAAGAAAAATAAAGGCAAGAGATTCAAGCATTATAAAGATATTTTAAAAGGTCTGAGTAACCAAATAAATTAAATTTTCATGAGACTCAAAGGACCAATTCATACTCATATCAAGGATTTAATTCTTTGATAAAGCATATTCCACTTGTTTGGAATCCCTAATGGAATTTGATACAATGGTATTGGGATGATAAAAATTACAAAGACAAGTGATCCCGTTTGGAAGTACCCTCCAAGGTACTCTCCTGGTTATTTTCCTCAGATCCTCAACAAAAAAAGTTGAATCTAACTCAATAAAGATTTGATCCCATCCATGAAGTGTAGTTTATTTGACAAAATTAATTATGTTCCAAATTTTAGCCTCAAAGCAGTACAAATTCCTATATGCTGAGTGAAACATAATTTAAAAAAACCACAATGCATGAAAAAAAACCTCTACACGTAGAAGGACCTGGTGCACTAGAGGCCGTACAATTGATATTAACATCAAACCATGGAAAATTATATGGAATCTGTCAGATGTATTTAACCATTAGTGGCCTTATTTCACTACCACTTACACTGAGAAACTGAAGGGTTTACAAATCCATAAAGGTGTTATTTAGGGATCCTGATTGAGTTCTAGAAGTATAAAAAACATCCCAATGAATAGAAAAAATTCTAGCATTCATGGAAGGGGTCTGGTTACCAAAGGTCATCTTGTTCCTTTCTCTTCACATGAAGGAAATACTAGCTGAAGAAACTACAACAAATAGATTGACAAGATGTTTTCTACTTGACATGGTAAAAATGGTTCTAAATGGGTCAATGATATTTCTTATCCTGTAAAGATAGATTCAAAATATTCATTGAAGGTAATTGTAGAGGTTATAAATAAATCTGCATTTGAGGAAAGTGTAATAGGAATTTTTAGACTCTCTTATAGAGGATATAGACTGAAGTAAGGGGAAAACCTGCATTCTGTATGTTGATATACATTGGAAGCCGATTAATCCAGATTTTATAAATGAGTATATATATGGATGGTTGAATTAAAGGTACTTGAATATTGGAAAACTAGTTGAATGTATAAATAGTGTGTTCACATTTTGATATATATAAATCCTCTTGTGTTAAAATACCCATTTCTGTTTGTAGCCAAAATCAGAGTGTCCCCATCCAAGAATTTATATATCAATAATTCAGCTGAATTTTGAGAGGGAATATTCATATCATATCTGGGGTTAAAGTAAATGAAGTAATCAATAGAAATATGCTACTTATTTGGATGGACAACCGTGACTTCACTAAGAGGGGTTCCAAGCCAATGAGTACTCCAAAGATTATTCTTGGAGTCCATGAAGACAAGAAATTTAGAGCTGTCAAAAGGACTAGTATATGTATGCTTAATAATAAGACAAGAAGAGGAAGAAAGATAATAAGAATAACTATTCACTAACCTTTCATTGAACCTATAAAAATGAATTCAAGTGTGGAATCATTATATGTCATTAAGTTCCAAGAAAATTTAGTAATGAGAGAATCAATGATAATTCTATGATCTTTGATTCCAAGACCACCATGTTAGTATGTTTGATGCATTAATTCCAAGAAATAGAAATATAATTCTTTTCATGAATAGAGCCAATCCAATGATGTTCTTGATCATTAATTTCAACTCTTTGATCGTACTCTAAATCCATCTATATAAATAGAATGCATAAAAAAACTTAGCGGTGATAAGAAGGGAAACATAAATCACACATCCTGGTATAGAGGGGAGAACACTAAATCATTAACTATGTGTGATATATAAATAAACATACTAATATACAAGACAATCATTTTATACACTCAAGGAGATATCACTAGTATGTTTCATAGAAGTAATGAAACCTACATGATATGGAATATTCATGGAATGTGAATCTCTATGCACCTATATTGATACATGAACACACTTAATCTATTTTTATAACTAGACAAGTGTTAAAATCAAAATCCATAAATCAATTACTTGTAAATATACAACAATCATTGAAGGTGAAATAATAATCAACTATAATATCAAACAACATGAACAACAATCCCTTCAAAGGCCACATGATCATTCCCTCATGGGTGGGTTGGCTGGACCAAGACACAAGCTATTTACCAAGTTCCAAACAGTTCCTTGTATCCTATCTACCAATTCAAATAATAAGACAAAAGGAAAATAAATGCTTTAATACCACTTTGTAAAATCCCAATCCAACTCACTATATGAATAGTTGTCGAACCGTTGGCCACATAGCCTTAATCACACCTACTCATACACCAAAGGCTTCCGATTAGTAGTAAGGGTCTAATAGTGGTATAGTGGGGAGACAAAACTGTTTGAATTAGAAATAGAGATAGACAAAGAAATAAAAATAGGGTTTGAAAAATAATATAACAATGAAAATCCATATCAAATGAAGAAATAATCATGCATGAAAATTATACTACGTATAGATAGACATATAATATCTAACACATAACATTCATAATGGAAAAGATCAAAATCCCCAGGTATATCTCAATGATAATCCTAAGAATTGACTTAGTCCTATGATCCTAAAATTCCTTGTACATGATAAACATCTCATATCAAAATCCATGAACCTAACCAGGAATAATGAGGTCTTTTCGGGTACCGAATGATGTCCTGGATTGGGTGTAAGATAAACTCAGTAGGTCACCACTAATGATTTCTAAAGCATAATCCATTCTGTGAATGTAAATAAATTACTGTTTAGGTATATCAAAAAATAAGCACTGGAGTAATGACAAATAAAATGGATTATATGTCAACACAAAATCCTCATGGGACATCCTACTGGTAATACACACTTCGAGATAGGATGATATGTCTTTGAACATGCACTTCCATATATATATATATATTAATGTGTGTTGGTGAGGACCCAAGGCTCTTGGAAAATGCATCATTATATAATATTAATAATATATTATGAGTCTCATATGTTAATAAGTGTATCCATGACCATCTGTGTCAAACCCTGATATTTAATATATTTTTATTTTATTATTTCTTAGCTCTGGGTCCTAGTGCCAAGGTCTGGGCTGAATCCGGGATGAAAATGTTTGTTGTTTATTTTTTTTACTGAGTTTCAGAGTCGTGCGCAGTCACGACATGGTTGGAGGTAGCCGTGAAACCGGCTCTAGTGTCGTGTAATTGCTCATTATTATTATTATTTGTTATCATAATGGTTATTTTATTATTATTATTTTTGGTTTTATTATTATTATTATTTTGGTATTAATTATTATTATTATTGTTATAATTATTAATATTAATATCATTAATATTATTATTATTGAAATAATAAAATGAAAAAATAGAAAAAACCTAATTATACCCACACCCCCTTTCCCCCGTAGCGAACCAGCCCCCCCTTCTCCCTGTTTTGCACCGCGGGTTACACCCCCTTCCCCGATCGTACTTCGCGAGCCCCCCCCCCTCCCACCTGCCTTCTCTCCTAAACGTGCCCTGGCACTGCCTTCCTGCTCGCAACCCAGCACCGCCGTCCTGCTCACTCCCTAGCGCTGTCATCCCGCTCGCACCCTAGCATTGCCATCCTGGTCCCATCCCAACCCCTCCATCCAGCTCGCACCACGACACCATCATCCCATTCGCACCCCAACACCGTCGTCCCACCGCATTCCATCTCCCACATCCCACACCAGCCTTCTCCCTCTCCATCCATGCCATGCCTCTGGCCGACCGCCTCTCCTTGCCACGAACCGGCCCCTACCTCCTCACGCAGCCGCCCCACTGGCCTCCTCCCGCAGGTCCTCGCCGTTCCAACCCTCTGCACCCCCAACCTTGCCCGCTCCGGCTGCTCTAGCCCCCAGTAGCCGACTCCTGGCCCTACGCACTCACTCTCTTCAAGCCTGCCCTCGCCTTTCCACACATATGGATGGTCGAACCCCTCCCCCACTTCGGTATATTTCTTTTCATCTTGTCATGTTTTTATTTATGTTAGAATCTCTTTGACACCCTTGTTTATTTTCTTATAGATTTTTGAAATTGTTTTGGTTTATGAAATCTAGATTTTTAAGGTTAATTATGTGAAATGATTAGAGTCTTGGAACTTAGGATGGTGATTTTAAATGATATTATTTCAATAAATGGAATTGGGGGATTTAATTAAATGTTTAGAGTTAGTTAATGTGTTATGGCAGTTGTCTACTTGTGAACTTGGTTTGGTATGTTTGAATTAGTAATGCTTGAACTTGTTTAATGTGTAAAATAATTTGGAAAGGGGTTCTATGGTTTCAAGGGGCTTATTTTATGTTATTTAAATTATGTGAGTAGTTGGCTATGGTTTTAGAGTAAGTGGTAGTTTTGTGGAAATAGTTTTGGGTGTCCTTTTGGTGGTTGGGTGTTTTTTTTGTTTTCTACCACATTGGTGTTTTTATTTATTTAGGAAAAGTACCAACACCATGGGTATTGATTCTCACACCTGCCTCATTGTTTTAGGTGTGCGATTGGTGCTTGGGAGGTTTTCCTTCCTTCCGCTGAAGCATTGTGGAATCCGCGTAGGATTTGAGGTAGGAGAATACACATTTTCCTTTCCTAATAAGTCCTTAAAAATTCTTGAATTTTTTTAATTAATTCTTTTACTTGATTTGTGCCTTTGAAAATTAATTGGTCAATATGATTTATTGTTTTAATTTTAGTTAGCATTTTTAAAAATAGGTGTTATTGTGTTTTGGTTTGTGTAATTTGTTTGTGAATATTTATAAATTTTGTTCATAAACTTGTTATCTTGTGATAGAACTATTTATAAACTGGCTGGGATTTTTAAATAATTGTTCATAAAATTTTTGGCTTGTTTTATAAAGGCATCGTCACTTTAATGTTTTGATGAGTTTTTATGGAAATGATTTAGTGTGTGCTTGATGCCCATTTGGCCATATTTATGTAAAAGTGGTGTTTTTTGTTTTGGAAAATGGTGCGGGCATGTGTTCGGTCTTTCAAGAGCGATTTGGGTGTGCATGGTTCTAAAGGTAGATTTTTAACATGTCATGCATTTTGTGGGGTTTCGCACAAAAAACATTGGTTGAGTTGCACAGTTGTACCTCGCATATGGTTTATGATATTTAGAACTTTATTTTTGTTTTTATGAGTGTAATTTACATGCTAGGAAAATGATGATAGGTGCTTTCAAACGGGTTTTCACGCTATGTGCTCAATGTAATGCCTTTTGGATGTTGAAAAAAAAAAGTCTAGAACTAAGGTGATATGCATGTCTGGTTGTTTATAAAAGTATGGTTTTGAAAAAAAATATATCAAAAGGCCCGATTAGAAACTTGGAACATCTTAGGAAAAGGTTTAAATGTTAAATGGTGTGACGACCCAGTTGGCACATTGTTAACATGAAATGGTTGAATGTGTATTTGGGGGCGCTCCTATCTAGGGTAACCCTTTATGGGTGAATGCACAGGAAGCGTCCGTTTTTGGCGTAGGCATGTGTGGTGAGATGAGTCACACATGCAAGGGCCTTTCTACTTAAACATTATTATTATCACCACCATGGGTTCCTGGGCATCGTTTAGATGATCGAGTGATGTTTGTTGACCAACCCCGATTAGAAAAGTTAGTACCCCCTGGATTTTTTATTAGTCCAGACGACATTTGCCACTGGATTGGTCAATTAGGGTGGCCAGTTGGTTATAGACTTAGGAGCTTCACCATATGCCGACAGGTGGTTCCAAAACCGAGTACATCTAGGGGTCTTCTAGGAATGTTTAGGATCACCCATGGTTACTAGATTATTTTCATTGCTTGTTTGATTTCCATGCACTGGTCTGGTCTACTTTCCATGCGCTAGATTAATTTTCAGCTTTCACTTTTACTTGTTTTACTCCAGCACAACATTGATATATTTTGTTTTGGATTTTGTTTATAAAATGAAAAATGATTTTGGAAAATGGAATGTAGCATGTGTTGGGTTTTTAAATGGGAAAAACGTGTTGATTATTTTCAAATGTGAAAACCCTACTTTAATAATTGTATTTCAAACTTGCATTAAAGGATTGTTTTAGGAAAGGAAGGACTTGGATTCAGTGGTTTACTCTTGGCATCCTTACTGAGAATTTTAAATGGTCACACCTACTTTATCATTTCAGTTATAGGTTTCCTTTGATCAGGTTTCTATCGATTGAGTTGCTCATTGTTGGAGCAAGGTCATCTTTTGGTTGGGAGGTGACCTGGATGGCCACATGGAGATATGTTGATGTGTTCTATTTTTTTTATTGTGATTCTCGAGTTTAGTTTTATTATTCCATTTATTCTTGTTTATACATTTATCTTTTATGGGCCAAATCGCTCCCAGCCATTTAATTTTGATGCCCGGCACTGGTTGCCAGCCCGTGGGGATCAGGAATGCCCCTCAGGCCATGTCGCAGACTAGCTCGGGTGACCGATTGAGGGTCGACCCAGGTTGTTTCATGAAAAAATGGTATTTGAGGATCTATATTTATTTGGGGTATCTGATATATGGAGATTAGGACTATTGGGACCTGAGCGGTAGGTACGGGAAGGACGTCATGAACCCTTTCCCATTCTGAACATCGAGTCTCCAGGGGTAGTTCGGGAATTGAGTCTGTGTTTCATTCTGACTTGCTTTTGATTGAGTAATGACAAGAGAGGAAAGTCGATGTCACATCGTGATTTCACATGGAGGGGTGACCCATGTGGAGTCTGAGTACACGGTTTATGTTCCTCCTAGTTGTTGGCACTTACTTGGGGCATGAACCACTACCATGTATGCAGGTTGATCATGACTACTAGTCCCTCACCTCGGTAATTTGATGCAAGTTTGATGTCTTATTGGTTCTGATTGGTGTAAGTGCACTTCGGAAAATGAAAAAAAAATGGTTTTTGAAATGAGAATGATTTCATTTAAAAGACTTTAGATTTTTGAAATGGATTTTTAAAATTGAATGTTCTTGGTCTAAAATCCAGTGGTTTCATGGAACTGGTAGAGATATGGTTTGAGTGCAACCTTAGATACTCCTTAAAAACATTTGTACATGTGAGGGAATGCATGAGAAGTGTATGTTGGTATGTATGGATGAGAGCAGATAAAGACATGTGCAATGGTTCATGGGATTACTGGGGTGTGCACTTGGAATTAAAGGCATGACCTTGTTTTTCTAAAGTGTTTAAAAAAAAGGGAAAATGAGTTTTGGAAATTGAAACTGGTTTAAAAAGTGGGTTTGGTATTTGGAAAATTTCATTCAAAGAAGGTAGTTTTGAAATCTAAAATAAAAAGTGAGTTTTAAGGAAGAATTTTTGGGTTGTTTTTGAATTTGTTTGTTCTTCTTTGAGATGACTATTTTTAGACGATGGTGCTTCCAATGATGTTTCTTAGACATGATATTGGTTTTGGTTCTGTGTTTTATATGTTGTTCAGAAAATGTTACCCAGAAAGGTCCCCAGGTTTTCTGATAATTCATGCCCATTTTTTGTTCCTTCTTAGACATGTCCTATCCTTCACGGTGATTGGGGTCCGTTAGAGGCATTGGAGTGGCTTAATGAGGTCGAACACGTCTTCAGGATACTGGGAACTTCCGATGATGTCAGAGTGCATGCTGTTTTGGGTTTGTTTGAAGGTCTAGCTCTGGATGAATGGGAGTCGTTTTCCCTACTGTCAATGCATGCTGGGATGACATGGGATGTCTTTAAATATGTATTCATCTGATGGTTTATACCCGAAGATGTAAAGATGAAGAAAAGGGAAGAGCTCATATGTATTCAACAAGGACAACAGATGGTGAATGCATATGTTGATCATTTCAAGGAGCTTGTGCATTTTTCTATGGAGGTAGTGTCACATGATTTGATGAAGAATTATCTCTTCATTATGTGTCTTCATCAAGAGATCAAGGAGCATGTCCTTCTTTCTAAAGACCATCATTTAAAGATGTTGGTGGATGAGGTAATCTTAGCTAAACTGGTCTCCAGGGCGTAGGTGATTGGCAATCCAACACATCTAGTAACTCATGAGGGTTACCCATCTGGTCAGAAGGATGTGCTAGAAGAACTTGTTTCAAAAGAGTACTTTGCAGTGATTTTGGCTTCTAGTTCATCGTACCGTTCGGTGGTGTGCCACTAGTGTGGCTGGTTTGGGCACGTGAAGCCGTAATGTCACATCCCTCAAAAGACGTGTCATTGTTGTGGGTGCCTGGATCATCTAGAGATGTTTTCTTGGAAGTGTCGCCTAAAGAAGATGTTGTGACCAGAGGAATTTTGGTTCTTGACTATGAGGTCAGAGTTGCTTTAGCCATCAGAGCCCCAGCCATAGCCCTTGGGGTGGAGCATGTGATCAGTCAGGACTTTCCAGTGGAGTGAAGCCTTGGTCTAGGTTCTATGTTCCATGTTGGTAGTAGAACATTTAAAGCATTTCATTTTTCATTTTTGTACTGATAATGTTTTGAAATTGTTTTAAGTTCATTGTTCATATTGAAATTATAATAGACATGTTTTGTTATAATCTGACATTTTTGTTTGTCTGATCATAGTTTTCTAAATCGTGCACTTTTCTTAAAAGTGTGTTTGGACCTTGTGTGGGTTAATCTCGGTTGGGATATTTTTGTTTGGAGATTTAAGTGTTTGTAAAGGAATCAATTTTTGTGGATATACTTGGGTTTTGCTCAATGGGTTTTCTTTAGTGTTCAGAGTTTTTGGTCCAGGTCAAGAGTTCCAAGGTTTAGTGGAGGTGTTGTTCGCTAGTTCTTTATAAGTTAGTTTGGATTGGTTGAGAGTTCCTGAGTCCCCCCCCCCTTCTCGGGGTGGTACATTTGGGTTTTAATTTTCCACATAATTTGAGTTCTTGTGGTGGGGAGAACCCTCTCGTATTCTCTTGTTCTCGCGAATTGGGGGTTATTTCGGTTTTAATCAGTCTTGGATTCTTGTTTGGTCTATTTTTTGACTAGGTGACATTCTTGGGGAAGAAAGTGTCTGTGGTGGGGAAATTGTCACACCCTGATATTTACTTTTTTTTATTTCTTAGCTCCGGGTCCTTGTACCAAGGTCCAGGCTAGATCCCGAGCCAAAATGTTTGTATTTTATTTTTTATATTGAGTTTCGGACCCGTGTGCGGTCACCGCACAGTTAGTAGTAGCTGCAAAACTTTCCCTAGTGTCAAAAAATTGCACATTATTATTATTATTATTATTATTGATTTTATTATTATTATTATTCTGGTATTAATTATTATTATTATTGTAATAATATTAATAATAATATCATTAATGTTATTATTATTGATATAATAAAATGAAAAAAAATAGAAAAACCCTAATTCTACCCGCACCCCCTTTTCCCCGTAGTGAACCAACCCCCTTCTCCCTGTTCTACACCACGGGCCACACCCCCTTCCCCAATCCTCCATTGTGAGCCCCAATTCCCACCTGACTTCTCTTCTCAACGTGCCATGGCCCCACCATCTCACACACACACCGGCACCGCCGTTCGGCTTGCACCCTGGCACCGCTGTCCCGCTCGCACCTCGGCACCGCCGTTCCGCTCTCACCCTAACACTACCGTCCTGCTCGCACCCCAACACTGCCATCCTGCTCGCACCCCGACACCGCCATCCCATTGCGTTCTGGCTCCCACGTCCCACGCTGGCCCTCTCCTGCTTCAACCACGCCGCACCTCAGGCCGGTCGCCTCTCCCTGCCACGAACCACCCCCTACCTCCTCATGTTGTCGCCCTACCGGCCTCCTCCTGAAGGTCCTCACCGTTCCGGCCCTCTACACCCCCTGCCTTGCTAGCTCAGGCCGCTCTCGCCCCCAGCAGCCAACTCCATTCCCTATGCACTCACTCTCACTAGGCCTGCCCTCACCTTCCCACAACATTGGTCAGTCGAACCCCTCCCTTGCTTCGGTATATTTCTTTTCATATTGTTGTGTTTTTATTTATGTTGGAACCTCTTTGACACCATTTTTGATCTTCTTATAGATTTTTGAAATTATTTTGGTTTATGAAATATATATTTTTAAGGTTAATTATGTGCAATTCTTATGAAATAGCTGGGCTATTTGAATAATTTTTGACAAATTGTTTGGCTTGTTTTATAAAGGCATCATCACTTTAATGCATTGATGGATTATTATGGAAATGATTTAGTGTGTCTTTGAGAATTTTTTGGCCATATTTATGTAAAAGTGGTGTTTTTTGTTTTGGGAAATGGTGTGGGCATGTGTTTAGTATTTCAAGATGGATTTGGGTGTGAATGGTTCTAAAGGTGGAGTTTTAACATGTTGTGTGTTTTATTTGGTTTTTCACAACAAACATTGGTTGAGTTTCCCTATTTGATCTTGCATATTGTTTATGATCATTATAACTATATTTTTATTTTTATGAGTGTAATTTACATGCAATAAAAATGATGATAGTTTCATTCCAATGGTTTTTCACGCTATGTTCTCAATGTGATGTCTTTTGTCCATTGAAAAAAATGTCTGGAACTAAAGTGATATGATTATTTGGTTGTTTATAAAAGTATGGTTTTGAAAAAAAATACCGAAAGGCCTGATTGGAAACATAGAACATCTTGTGAAATGGTTTAAATGTTAAATGGTGTGACGACCTGGTTGGCACTTTGTTAAAGTGAAATGGTTGAATATTTATTTGGGGGCTCTCCTGTCCAGGGTAACACTTTATGGGTGAATGCGTAGGAAGCATCCGTGTTTGGGGTAGGCAAGTGCGATGATATGAGCCACGCGTACGAGGGCGTCCTACTTACACATTATTATTATCACCACCATGGGTTTCTGGGCATCGTTTAGATGATCTAGTGACAGTTTCTGGACAACGCTGATTATACGGGTTGGTACCCCATAGATATGTTGTTAGACCAGGTGGGGTTTTCCACTGGATTGGTCAGTTAGGGTGGCCAATGGGTTATAGACTTAGGAGGTTCACCATACGCCGAATGGTGGTTCTGAAATTTAGTATGTCTAGGGGTCCTCTAGGCACGTTTAGGATCACCCATGGTTGCTAGATTATTTTCATTGATTGTTTACTTTTCGTGCACTGGTATTGTTTAATTTCTGTGCGCTAGTTTAATTTTCATCTTTCACTTTTACTCGTTTTACACTGGCACAACATTGGTATATTCTGTTTTGGATTTTCTTTATAAAATGACACGTGATTTTGGAAAATGGCATGTAGCATGTGTTCGGTTTTTAAATGGGAAAAACATGTTGCTTATTTGAAAATGTGAAAACCCTACTTTTATAATTGTATTTAAAACTTGCATTAATGGATTGTTTTGGGAAATAAAGGACTTGGATTCATTGGTTTACTCTTGGGATCCCTACTGAGCATTTTAAATGATCACACCTACTTTATCATTTCAGTTGTAGGTTTTCTTTGATTAGGTTTCTCTCAGTTGAGTTGCTCATTATTGGGGAAAGGTTAGCTTTTGGATGGGAGGTGACCTGGATTATCACATGGAGGTATGTTGAGGTGTTCTGTTTTTTTTTCTGTCACGCTGATCAAGTTCTGTTTTATTATTCCATTTATTCTTGTTTATCCAATTATCTTTTGTGGGAAAAATAATTCCCAACCATTTAATTTTAATGCCCAGCACTGGTTGCCAGCCTGTGGGGATCGGGAATGACCCTCGGGCCACATCGCGGACCATCTCAGGTGACCAATTCATGGTTGACTAGGTTTAGTTCATGACAATCTGTTTTATAGAATAACAAGGGGAGTAAAAAAATAGTTGAAGTATATAAGAAAATTGACAAAATCCATGTATTTTATTTTAATTTGAAGACACGTAATTTAATTAATTAATTTAATTAAATCCTAATATATTCAAAGGAATTATGTTTAGGGAACACATGTATCAATTCGGGTACACTATGATCCGATCAACTTAGAAGCCCATACAAGGAATTACTCAATGGAGCTTAGGTATCACTCTAGGTTGGGTATACATACATCTCCCAGTAAGTCTGTCCAAGGAATACAATATGAGAAACCCAAGTATCGCTTTTGGCATGATAATATTGCATTTATATTTGATTCTGTCCTTGGAATTTCCCTTAAGATACCTAAGTATCAATCTTGGAAAAATAATAAGACATTTACCTTTGAGTCCATCCCAATCATTCCATGTAAGAAACCCGACTATGAGTCCAAGCATATCATAATTCATTAAACCATTGATCCCATCGAAGTCAATCTATATGAGGAATCTAAATATCAGTCTAGTCATAGAATCATTAATAGGATTATTTTATTTAATAATTTAAAAATAGGTCGTGTGATTCATCCATAACAATTTTAAAAGTCAAGATTCATTTCATTTATCCTTTTAAAATTTCATTGGTAAAAGATAATCCAGTGGTAAAGTAAAAAAGTAATAATGGGGCTAGGTAAACAATCCCTAAATAATAGGCACCATACAAGAAAATGGGTATTCCCTAGGCCATGTGTATTACTCATTCCTAAAAGGATATGAGTCACCATTATTATTCTATTTTTCATTTCAACTATATGGGATAATAATTTAATGAAATTCTTCACTACATTATGAATTTAACTATAAAATTAGACCATTACACTTATAATATATAAAAATTCCTTGGGAAGCACCTTTGACTCAATACTCTTCATCACAATACAATTCATTAAATAGGATCCAATTCAATTTAATAATAATATTGGGTGATTCAAAATGTTATGAATAAATTAAAACTTCAAGGACCAAGATGCATATCTAAACCATTTTAATTCATTATAGCATTCATAAAAATGTGAAGACATTTAACAAACACACCCAATGGTTGGTTTAATCATGATTTAAGGATATTACATAAGGAATGTAATCAAAGTCACCTTAATTTGTGGATTGGGTTAAGGTTTTCAACCACCAACCATCATTGAAGGTATCATAATGTGTTTAAACAAGATATTTGCATTCAATTTTATTGAAACTATTATTTTAGGAGAAACACATGTGAAGTCTAACTTGTGTGATAATGAAAATACTTTATAAATGGAGTAAATTTTAGGAAAAACAAACTAGACCACCTACCTCAAGCTTTGGATGATTCATCCATCCATTATCAGTCTTTAATCTAAGAAGGAAAGTGAGAAATTGGAAGAGTAGACAAACACCCAAAAAATAGGGAAAATTAGCTCACATGGTGATAATATTTAATATGGTGAGAGAAACATAAAAATGAATAAATAGGAGTCTTGTACATACCAATAGGATTCCAATGAAATTAATAAAACTCAAATTAGAGATCAGATGAGGGATATCCACCATGGAGGATGAGAGGATGGAATGGCACATACATGGGAGCTGCTAGGTGTAATAGAAGAACAAAACAGGGTAAAACTCATTTAATGTCGAAGGGTAAATTTGGTAATTTTTCCCATTTAAAAGAGGTTCATAGTTAGGATGCAAAATTTAACAAACCATGTTCCAACAATGAAACATCACTATCAAAGGAACCCAACCTTTCATGGTTAGCTATACCGTTAGAAGAACCATGCACATACTATATGACGCTACTGTCCAAGTTTAATACCCCATAATACTTCTAGGTTCACAATTAGACAAACCGTGTGCATCCATCATGTATGTCTACTCAATTATTGCATATCTCATGGACATACATGGAATATATAGTGAAAAATTAGACAATTTGTGGTACAACCCAAACAAGATGACACAATTTCTCCTAGAGGGCCACACAGTTTCTAAAAAATTGTATATCCCTACATGATCTTCCTGGAAATGATTGTTTGGATCCCATTAACCCTGAAACTCACCCAAAATCTCAAGACACCTCTTGGGGCATATAACCTTTCAAAAACCATCACATTTAAGTGTTATAACCATCCAAATGACGTTTTAAAGCTATGTTTAAGAATTTATCCATCTGCAAAATGTAGGAATTCATATTTCATTAGAAAAACCAACCAGGTCCAAAAAAATGGGATCTTACAAAAAATAATTCTTGGAAATCCAAATTGATATCTAGAAATATTTTATAGATAATCTAGATGAAAAATAATTTGATATAAAAGACCTGGTATGACTAAAAGACCATGGAAATCTCAAGGAACATTCATTTACATAATGACCCTTCATGTGGGATATAAATCATGTAGAACTTGAAACATTTCCCCTCAAATATTTAAAAAATAAGGTCCTATAAATTTCAGGTAATTAATTATCATAACCTTAAGGAGTATTTTATTTATTCAATTTTTTCATTCTTACTATCTTTTCATAATTTTACCTTCATTGTTCAAAGATAGATATATCTGTTTTTAACTTTTCAACTTCATTTATAATATTTTAATTTCCTCACATGATATAATCAAGATTAATTCTTTCAGCTTCTTCACATGTGTACTAGAAATATTTATGTTTGATGTTTTTTCAATTTTTAATCTTTCAATATCTACAAATAATTTATCATTTGTGCTTCAAGGAATATTTTAATTGTTTATATTTTTAGAAAGAACATATTTATATAATATATTAATTTTTTTTGAAAAATATGATGAACTTGTTAACCTTATTATTGAGTCTATAAATCACTTCATAAAAGTTATCTTTAGAAAATTTTGATTTTGGAGAGAATGGGAAATCAGATTCACATTCCTTATTTGTGAAATACATCTAAAAAATATTTTCTATCCCATTCTCAGTCCCAGATTCATTATTGGAATCTGAGTTAGATGTGTAACTCCATCCAGATATCATTTATTTTTTCCCCTTTTTTATTTTTATCTCTTTATTTGTTCATTATTGATTATTGGGAAGTTAGTCTTTGTTGGGAAAAAATCCCTCAAGGCATCATTGAATCATTTTTGATGTGATTGTGTTTGTTGACAAAGTGGACATCTATGTGGTGATTGTTGACAAAGCAAAATGATGACATACAAATTTGCTGACAAAGGGGGTTTCATGGTGGAGGGTCGAGTTCAAGAGTTGAGGTCAACGATCCATGTTTGATTCAAGAACGTCGACAAAATGAATGGATGATCTGGAGGCGGTATAAAAGAACAGATACAAGTTGGCGGTGTTTTCCAGTGTTTGCCAAATTTCTGGGCCTGAAACTCGACAAATGAAGAAAAGTGGTTTTTGGAAAAGGGACTTGCGCGTCGTGTACATGAAGGCTTGGAAACTTGAATTCCATATGTTTTTCATGATCAGATCATCAAAATATGGCAAAGGTATAAGGTTCGCGCAAGTTTTGGTGAGGTCGCGCAGGTGCCTTGCGCGCTGTGAATGATACTTGCGCACCGATGCCATGGAAGTTTGAAAACATGCGCGCCTATGGTTTTTCAAGATCAGAAGATCAAAATATGGGAAAGGAAAGAGGTTCGCGCAAGTTTGGAATTTGGTCGCGCAAGTTTGGAATTGGGTCACGCAAGTGACTTGCAGGGGAAGAGACTTGCGCGCCATGGAGAGACTTGCTCACCGTCGCGCAGGGGTGAAAAAATGCCTATAAATACTGGACCACCCCTCCTCATTCTTAACCGGAGTTCAACACTTTGAGAAATCAGAGCTCCCATCACGCAGGTGCGTTGGTCGCGCAAGTGGTGTGTGTGGGTCGTGCAAGTGAAGTTGCGTGATAGTGTGAGAAGTTGCGTGCCAGTTGGCAGTTGCACGCCAATATTGGTTTGGGAGTAAAAGGAAGTGAGTCGCGCATGTTTTGGGTTGAAGAAGGTTGTGTCACGCAAGTGTTTGAGGTAGACTTGAATTCTAGTTGTGACTTGCGCGCCGATAATTGCGCGCTGAGATAGACTTGCGCGCCAAGTAAGGTTTATTTCCAGCAGTGAATTTCAGGCTGTGTGGAAGCTGGAAGTTTTCTCAATACTTTCGGTGAAAAGAGAAATTCATCTATGGGTGAAAGATGGGATTCAACAGAGCATCTACACACAGAGGAAGATGCATTACTTCATTCAAATGAAGAGACCTACAGGTCTATAAACTGTGAGTGGATCTTTTCCGGAGCAGTGAGAAAAGGAAGAGGAAGAAGGTGATCCTCTCCACCGGCATTGAGCCAGAGAGAGAGAAACAGCGAGTGACCCTTGGGAAAGTAGTGAGCTGACCCTAAACTTGTAAAAGCTGTGATCCTAGGCTTAGAAGTGATCTAACCTGAACCTTGTAATCCACAGCTAGTGAAGTTTAGTGGAATTGGTATGACCGACAACCTGTCAGCATATGATCCTTAGACTTATCCCTTAGCGGTTAACCAAGTAAAATTTTTGTGTCCTGTGCTTGCTTTACTTTCTGTTCATATTGTGCAACAGGAAAGGGAGAGAAGAGTGTTTTCCTTAACAGCGAAACAAGATCATAATGGGCTTTAAGTTTAAATTAGTCATACCCTGATTCACCCCCCCTCTCAGGGTATTCAGCCTTGTGGACCTAATAGTCTTGAGGTTCCATCTTTCTCTACACCCATAATATACAACTTTATCATCAATATTTCAATTTTTTGCTTCTTTTTTTTAGGCTAATTATTTTTTTGAGTTTTTTTCTTCTACCTTGGGTCACCTACACAAATTGGTCTATTTCAATTTATCTCAATTCCATATTAGATGAGTGAGTAGTAACATGAATATTTAATTTAGAATCAATACCCGTATTGTACTAATTTTCATCATGGGAAATATTTTTCAATTCTAACACATATTGAAATAAATATCTATTAATCACATATAATGTATATTTTGTGAAATTATAACATTCATAAATTTATATAATTTTATCCTTACATTTAATCAGAAAATATATTAGAATTATTTCGGCCGGAATACAATTTTCCAAGCTGCCTCCCAAAAAACTCATGCCATTTAAAATACCCATAAATCTATGAAACAACTGGTTAAATGTTTATTCTCCTCCTATTTTTAATTCCTAATAATCATAATTTAACATGCCCAATTTTGTTATTATAATCTTATCAACACCCATTTGAGTAAATTATAGTATTTTTCAAATTTCATATGCTATACTGAATACAGAAACATGACTATAAACATTCCTATTAATTTCAAAATATTGAATACTCATCACCTTTAAATTTAGTACACACATTACAGTATCATTACCTCATAATTCTTTGGGATAAACTTCATGTAGATAGTATTATGTCACCATGATTAAACAAATATCAATGATTTGGTGTTTAAAAAAATTCCCCACAAGTTACTTCTAGTATCGATAATATGTTCCATCCAAAATTGGAGGGCTTTGAGGTGTTGAACCATTTTTTCACATTTATTCCTTGCATTTCAAAAAAGATATTTTCACCTTGAATGTTTTTTTGGATTTTATTATCACATATTCTAAATATAGAGAACACCCTTTGATACAAATTGTTAGTTATTATTGATAATGATCGAATGTTCAAGAAGGGGGGTAATGTGGGGTGAATTTTCCATTTAAATTTTTTTTAACTACTTATCAAAGTTATGCTAATGTAGTGGAAAATAAAGAGAAAACCAAATAATGATTTTTATATCAGTTTAAATATAAATGATTATCCTCTAATAATTATCCCAACTATGAACTAATATATGTTATATAAACTATAATGGGCTCTCTAAATTCTGAAGGTACATCACAACCCTTTTACAAATACCTTTTTATCCCTTAGAAGAAAAACCCAATACATCAAAATTTTTAACACCTGTTGGAATGAACCAATCACCATACCTTTATCACACCTAAAGGAATAATCCAAAAGATAAATTTTTAAGTGGTGGTATAAACATATCCTTCCTTTTAACTACTCTTTGGAACAATTGAATCGACAAACATTTTTTGGTTATGGAAGAACCTGATTCTGGAATTTTGATTGAGAGTCACAAACCACCATCCTATATTTTTATGGGTAGTATAATCTAGAATGATAAATCATGGTAGAAAGAAAAATGTGGGTTATTAAAACCATATAAATATATGAACACCTTAATATCTCAGGTTTATGTTAGGAAGAAGATATCAAGATGTAAATGATCAGGCAATTGAAGTTTAGTTGATATCGGTAGTTGATCATCAAAGTATATCTCACACGTATAGTCCAATAATATCCTAAGCATTATTTAATTATATATATCTATGAAACTAATTATATATATTTATTATATTCACAACCTATTTAAATAATGAATCCAATATTATTTCTGTATTACCAATAAAACATACAATTTTTTAATTGACTGCTTGTGTAAAAACATTTTCAGATGGGTCCCTTCAATAAGATGTAATATTAAAAACATTTTATAAAGTATTACAAATTATTAAAATTTAAAAAAATTGTTTATCTACATTTATTATTACCTAAGACCCTTTTGATTCATTCCCGTATAGCATGATAGGGAAATGATTGGAAATTAGACTAATTTAAATTTGAAACTCAATTTTTCCAAGAAACAATGTTAGACTTTTAACTCATATTCCATTCATATAATACTATATGTAATTCTCCCATATAAAATTATTTATCATAGAAATAATTAATAAGAGTATAAGAGACCGTTAAATTGATAATAACATTAATAAAAAACTTATCGTAAATAAAAATGTATAAATATAAAAATTGAAGGATCTTAGAAAAGATACCCAAATAGACATGGTATATTGATCATAGTAGGGCATACTCATAATTAGTCACTATTCCCAGTCACTTAATTTTATATCATGTAATAAATAATAATATAATATGTTATCACTTGAAATTTAACATGTGATTATATGTATTCACCATGTGGTCACTTGAATCCAACAAGTAGTCACTTATGTCCAATGTGTGGTAAGTTGATTTCAATGTGTGGTCACCTATCTTCAAATTAACATGCATTCAATTGTATTGAAAGTGCACTCACTTGAATCCATTGTGAAGTCACTTGTCTTCAATGTGCTGTCAGTTCCAAACTATCAAATTTTCACTCAAGGTCACTGAACAAGGTCAATTCATAAGGTCACATCAGAAGGTCACTTCACAAGGTTACTTCACATGTTCAATTCATAATGTCACTTCACAAGGTAACTTTAAAAAGTTATTTCACACATATGGTCACCTGATCTTCTTCATGCATCCATTTGAGGATTTAACCAAATATTGATAATCTCAAAAGAGAAAATCCTTAAAGTGTATGAGAATTTATAATTATTTAAATTATATAAAATATATAAAATAAATTTTATCAAGGAATGATTTGATAATAATTTTAATAATAATCATTATAACTTAAATAAAGGATATTTGAGTTAACAAATCCTATTACAATATTGATATCTCTCAAATTAAAATCCCATGAAAGATATAGATTTATATATATTTGTAAATAACTTGAATTTTATAAATGTATCATAAAAAATCCATATGGTAGTAGATATAACAAAAAATATAGTACAATATGTTAATATGGAATATTTCTAGAGTAAAGTAAAGTGATATGGTAAAAAACATTTGTTAGTTATAGTTTATTTTTATTATAATATGTTAGAAATTTTGATCATTTCTCACATCCCTTAAAATGTCAATATTGACCACCACTCATGGATTGAAATTTCATCATTCCAATATTATATAAGGTAATATATTATATTATTTATAATGATTTATAATGTTTTAATTTCTTTCCATGATAATTTTTGTCTTGATTCAAGAATTTAGAAACAATAAAGTCTTTGTTCCATTATTTTTAGAAAAAAAAGTTTGTATATAAATATAGATTTAAATATTAATATTAAAAATCTAAAACAATAATCACGTCATATTTTTTTAATTAATTAATTTTTTTTATTAAGATCATCTATGTAGTTTTGTTATTAAAAATAAAATATATCGTTCCATGGAGGCGGTAATCCACATGTACATGCAAACATTGTTTTCGTTTCAATATATCAAAAGTACGGTAGAAATTGATTTCCCTTATCAGAATACTAAAAAATTTATAGATATAATATTTATTCATTAAATACCCCTATTTAACCATCCATGTAATGTGGTGATGAAAAATAAAACAAATTATTCATGGAGGTGATAGTCCAGTCGTAACATGAACAATTTTTTTGTTTTTTCTTTGAAAATTAGAAATATATATGATGATAATTCCCTTTATATAAAAAATATTAGTATAATAATAATATTTATATAATTTTATTATAATGGAAAAAATATATTTATTAATAGGTAAAAAAATAAATTAATAAATTATTGTAGGGGATAAAATACTTACGTAGAAGAATTTGATTTTATATTGGTAAGCTTCTTGATTTAGAAAGGATTTTAAAAATATATAGGACCAAAAGCACCAAAATTTTAGAGTGGATTATTGGGAATTAAATGATGTATATTATAGGGGTAATTTTATTTTTTAGTTTATATTTCAAATAGGGGTGGGAGGAATCTTTTCTAAGTGAAGGGAATGTCCTTTTTTCTAAATATGCAAAACTTAATGTTAAAGGGAAGTCATTTTAGAAGGAAGGTGTCTCCTAAAGTGGAAAATAATGAATAGAGGATAATTATTGGTTAATTAACCTCTCATATACACAAATAATGGATAAGGTGTTGAGATATTTAGTCATTTTTTTCGCTTAATTTTACGTTTTCCATAATTTATTATTACCATAATATATATTTTTCAATCTCTTTACCTTATTTTTTTGAAACAATATGTAATTAACCTTATTGAATAATCCAGATATATTGATTACAAATATGAAAACCATATTATAATATTAATTTTCTAAAAAATATAATATGTAATTTTAAAGTAAAAAATGTGTTATGCATAAAAGATTTTTTGGAAACAAATATTACCTAAGATCAAAAAATGTTAATTATCAGAATATAAATTTAAAATAATATTTTAAATTATTATTTTAATTATTAAATATTTATTTGATTAGTAAAAAAATTTAATTTTTTAACTCATTATTATATATTAATGAAGACATAAAATTCATGATATTTGTAAAAATAGTATTTTTTACTATTAACAAAAAATCAATATTTTATTAAATAAAAAAATTCAACTTCAGATAATATTGAAATAATTAATAAATAAAGGGAATTCATTAGTTTAAATTAATATTTTAAAATTTAGAAATTTTAATTTTCAATAGAAATATAAATTATTCAGAATATTTTTTCTTTAAGAAAATAACTTTTTAAATTTTAGATATTCTTATTAATAGTTTATATCAATTACCAATTGAATGAACCATTAAATATTCTAAATAAAAAAAATATATTTTATAATTGTTTAACCACAATATTTTTTTTCTTAAGATAAAAAATTAATAGCTCCTAAATTTTTTTTTGATAAAATACAATTTCAGGTATAAAATTATTTTATTAGTTTAGAAACAGTAATTAAATTTCTTATGTTAATTGATATAAAAAAATGAATTTTATTTTTTATTTAACAAATATTTCTTAATATATATACTTCAATTTATACCATCTAATTTTTAATTAAATTTATAATGGCTATATTTTAATACTGGTAATTTTCTCTTAATAAAATGTGTCAAAATTTTGTTTTAATTTGGTGTCTCATGTGGAGAAATATCTTGAACAAAGTATTTAATTACAATAAAATTTATACTAAAATATCAATGTGTTATATTCCTTACATTTTGTATTGAGTCAGCGGAAATAGGATTTTCTTTACCATAATGATGTGTCGTGGAACATACATGACCTTTAACTTTTGTATTGACAACTGGTTGGGATGATAGTTGTCTAGAGCCTTGAATCATAATCTCCTTGATAGTTTTTAGTTGGTTTCCCACATAATTTTGATGATATTGAATTATTGATTAAGTGTCCTAGTGAAACTGGGAGTTCTAGGATTCCATTTTCTTCACTATATCCTCAAGGTTAGGATGCAGTTTTCGGGGTAGTTTTTTTCTGAAATTTCTTAATGGTGGTTGATAATTTTGTGTTCATAATTGGGGATGATTACCCTACCCTAGGTAGTTCCATGTTTGTTGTGGTTGGTCTGAAAATAAACTTACATATAGGATTGAATATCATTTCATGTAGATTTGTATGTGTTGTAATATTCTTACTAAATGGGTTTTTTATATAGGCATCCTTGTAAGATTTCATCATAACTCTTAGGAGGGTCTCTCAATTGAGGGAATTGGTTAGAGTAGTGGGTTTTAGTGGTAAAATATCATAATTAATTGGAGAAGTTGGTTGGTATTTCCATTGGGAAATGAAAACTTGTTGATGTAGGTTTCTTACCTCTTAAAACACTATGTCTACATTCTTCTCAAAATCCAAAAAATAGATCCCATGGAATCCTCTTATAGGTACATTATTCTTTGAACCAGACTTATGAGTGTTTTGTGCCTTATTTGTTATGTGGTTTGTTGTAGTTATTAGGGGTCTTCTCAACCAGGGAACCACCTTCAACACCAGTAATCACATTATGGTTAGTAGTTATTAAACCTATATAAAAATATTGTATTGAAATTTTATCACCTATTTAGTATTATAGATTACTAATAAAAAATATTTTAAAATATTCCCAATATTTTTGATTGTTTTCACCATTAGAATTTATTATTCCATTTTTTTGTTGAAATTCCAGTATTTGAGAAATAATTTTCAATAAAAAATCATTCCATGTATGGCTAACCTATAATTGGGGAGTTAACATAGTACAACCAGTCTTTTATGTTTCTTTTAAAGTGAAATGAAAATTCCCTTTGTTTTATAGGTTTATCATCTAAATTTTCAGGTTTTAATATTTATAACATAGTTTCTAATTCCTTTATGTGTTTATGCATGTCTTCGGCCCAATTACATGGAATTTAGGTAATAAATGAATTAGATTGTATTTTAGATCAATTTTTGGTGCTTATAAATATATTTATATATTTATATGTTGAATATCAACATTTAGTGAATTTAGTTATTTTTATTTTATGTTATTTTCTACCATGTTATCCATTTTAATTTTAGTTTCATTTTTTCGAGAATAAGAGGAAGGATTTGCAAGAGTTTTAATGTTTTTGTGTTCTCAATAAAAGGACTACCTTGTGATTCTCGATGATGATGACCAATGATCATATCTAGTTTGGGTTTGAATGTTGGTAGTTATCATAGATCATAAAAATTCAGGCATAGAACCTATAAAAATCAGAAGTTAAAATACAACTAGATATACAAAATAAGATGATAAAAAATAGGTTCATAGAATAAAAAATATCATATAACAAAACTATAAATTTTATCCCTCCAAAATAATGGTTCCAAAATGCGATAATTTTATTGAAAAAGTATAATTAATTATGTTTTAGATGGATAAATGTATTCTAGGTAAGACCGTTGGTTGTATCTTAAGTATCTTTGGAGGTTTATAGTGTGAATTTTTAGTTGGTTTTATAAAATAACACCAATAGTGGGGGGGGGGGATGAAAATGATTTTAAAGTGAAAAAATGATTGAAATCCACATTTATATTTTATGAAAAGAAGTTAGATTTAAGATATTTTTAAGAAGGTGATTATACAAGGTTTCTACACCTATTATAAAGTCCCTTGTTTTTATATAATTACTAGGTTTTGGTGATTTTTTTCTTGAGGATTGACCTAGATCTCAATTACAATAAAAGCCATTAAAATGATAAATATAGAACTAAACGTTGATATAAAAATATTGTAGTCAAATACTAGTCTACATTGATGATAAAATGGATAAAAAATAGTAGTAAAATATCAAATTTTTGGGAATGAAAAGGATTATTTTGTTCTCCATTCAGAATGACACACACGACACAATTAAAAATGAAAAACGATCATTAATGATATAAAAGTATATTCTTTAAAATGAATCCAAAATATAAAATCAATAAAAGATAAATATAAAATAATTATAAACAAATGTCACCAAATGAGTAGAAAATTATTTTCCCAAACTCCATCTCTAACTATGGTTCTCCCACATAATGATTATTGACAATTTATCTCATCATTAAAAGTAAGAGAAGGCTCATATATACCTTCTCTTCCATCATTTCTCTCCAAAGGTGGATGTTAAGACCTAAAACTTATAGGATGATGAGAGGAAACCTATAACACTATGAAATTTATATACTTTCCCCATTGGTCAATATTATAAAATGATTTTCTTAAGGTTCCATTTTTTACGTAATGAGATGTAGTGGTTTTTTACATAGATTTTAAAAAACAAAATATATCGCAAATTTGGATTAGTAAATAAATTTATCTTAACTTGGAAATGACATAAGAGTGTTTGGGTATCCTTATTAATATCTTATTTTAAAGTTTTCATCCATTTTACATCTATATTGTTAGTATTTTTCAAAATATGGAGTTGTACTCTTGACTTCAAGTATTTTTATTTGTATAGACAGATCAAATAACCTAGGAAACTAGACAAATGAATTAGGAGTGGGTTGCTTATAATGACATATATACCACATTATGATTCATTCTTATATACAATTTCCTCCCAATTCAATAGAAATACCACTATAAATATCAAAATTAGTGGACATGCGTTCTCTAGCCTCCATACAATTTGAACCATTCTCTTCAACTTCATCTTTGGCCTTTCAAATCACCTCAACCTATAATGAAAATATCAAAACATGTTAAACAAACCTTTTTAATAGTATTTAACTTTATTTAACTAAATCAAGTGATATGTTAAACTCAATAATATATTTATTATTTACAATACAAAATCATTTTATAATTATTGTAAGGGATGAAAAATAATAGTCTATCACAATGTGATCAAGGATCTTTGTGAATCTAGACAAAACAATTTTTAGATTAAAACAACAAAATTTAGATGTTGATATAGACATATTAGGATCTATTTAGTACATCTTTTAACCTTATTTAATTGTCTTAAATGAACTCAAATGACTTCAAAAATCATCATAGTGATTCTGAAGTACTTCAACTAATGATCAAACCCTCTTACAAAATATTTTACTCTAAATAGAGTATATTCAATAACCCCAATATACATATATTGTAACTTCTTAATTAGAATATATAAACCATCATCCAAGTGTAATTTCACACTAATTTCAATATTAACCTTCAACAAAATACTAAAACATAAACCTATAACATTAGTGCTAGTTTTTTACATAAAAAACATGTTTACAATCTATCCACATATCCAGCTAAACTGTCTAAATTTCCAAAAAATTTCATTATATATAATGGAAGCATCTCAGTCCATATTTAATTTAGTGGATATTTCCTCAATATTTAAATAATATTATCACTTATCTTCTTGTTGATCAATTATTCAATATTTTTATGTTAATGGGATTCTCACATAACAAAAAATCTTGTAAAATCTATTTCTAATACATAAAAACCATTTGAATGTCAAATGTTAGCCAACTCTGATCCTTCAACAAAGACATGGACAATTAGCATATATTTCATTGTGTGTTTTTAATTCCCTAAACAATTACTCCATTATCATTGTTGACATACATATTAACATTCGTTATTGACAAAAAAAACACAAAAATAATCATTTGATTACATCAATATCACCTTTAGATTTATTTTCAATACTAGGAAATTACACATATAAGATATTCATGTCAATATTCCCAAAAAATTTCACTTTTCATATCCCCTTAATGATAATAAACATGAAGGAGGAAAATGTTTTTATTTCCCCTCTCTTCATACCATAAATATAATGGAATGTATTCTAAATGAAAATTTTTCTCCCTTTTATTCTTCCGGATTGAAAAACCTTCTTTAAAAATTTTTTATTATACAAATATTTTTGGTCTAAGGATAACCTAACTATTTTTTAGCAACTTACTTTAGGTAAGTCAAATTTAAATCTATATCATTGAGCCTGGTGTATAAAATAATAGTGATATTACTAAAACATCAATGTTTAACATATAAATTATTCAATGTGGTACCTACTCAAAATTCACCTAATTGGGACTATTAAAATATATTTTGTAGTGTTATTTGATCATGCACACATCTCAGAATAAAATAAATTCTCATGGGGAAGAGATATTACTTCTCATTATTTATATTGTCACTCCCCCTTGATTTTATAATGAAATTAAACTAAAGTAGTGCTAATATAATTAATATTATACCTCAAACATAATTTATGAAAGGATATCTAGAACTACACATTTGATAGAAAATATATAAACTCTATAAGATTTTAGTCCTTTGGATACTTCCATAAAGGGATGATATTTAAGATAATTTAAGATTACTTCCCTTATTCAAGATTTATAGTCAACAAGTATGGGAATTAGGAAAATCTTCAACAACTCCTTAATTATAATAGCAAGGCTGATGGTTATATGTCAACCCTGGTAGTTTCTTGTTTGTACCTCTACTACATGAATACTTCTTCATTCTATCTTTTCCCTTCTTTTAAATTTCACTTTCTATTAGGATAATAAGAATTTATTTTCTTTTTGGTCTTCCTTATTATTTGTAATAAAATATTTTACTCAGTCAATTAAATCACATTTCCCCTTTTTAGCTTTCTCCATTTTCATAGCCTCTTCCAAATAGGGTGGGTATATAACTATGAAATCATTTACACTTTCTCAAGCTTATTATTTGGAATGGAATCGTTGCTTATAACATTCTATTTGGAACTTGAACTCAATAGTGCTTTCCCTTCATCACATTTAGGATCTTTTAAACCAAGTATCCAAGTCATGGACTTGTTTGAAATGTGTTATATAATATTTATCCTTTGAAAAACATTCCAATTTTTCTTTTACTTTCCATTATTTGGAATCTGTTCAAACTCCTCATTTAATATGTCATCCACCATACTGGTATTCTTATGTTTCTCCTTAAATGGATCACTTTTTTCAAGATTTCCCTCCTAAACATTGATCTTCATAACCATTTTACATTGGTCTATATTTGATTTTATACCAAAATGTAATCATATTCATTTTATTTGTGAGACATATTTCCCAAAATGCATCCCTGGACTCTTCTGAGAAACACTGACAACAATTTTCTTCACTTGTTTACTCTATAAGGTGGAATTCCTATTATTATTATTTTCTCTTATTCATTTACCATTGCGTCATTTTTCATGTACCATAATATGATTTATGGTTATTTATGATATACCAACATTCTTCATATGTGTTACTATATTTATTTCAACATTCAGAGTAGCCTTCAAGACAATTATATATATGTTTACAAGATAGACTCTTCTTCAACATTGCATATACTTTAATACACTAGGTTTTATATAATATTTTTCTATTATCCTATTTAATTATGTTCTCTTAAAGTATCCATAGGCTGAAATATAATTCCAATATTCCATAGACCTATTCCCAAAACTGTATCGATAATAACATCTAAAAACAAATCTGGTTCCTTACACTTTAGGTGCAGGTGGTGGAAATTTTACAGGTTTTGGACCTTACATTTAGTATGTTTAACTGCAAATTTTTGATGCAATAAATGGGGAAGATTTTATTCTATTAATTAATCATATACATCCTTGATAAATTTGATGGTTTTATAGTATTGTTATCCTACCAAATGTGTCTTGAATTTGACGTTATCACTGTACTAGTCATATTTGGTGGAAACCGATTCATCCCGACTTTAGGATATATTTTTCTATAATATTTGGGTTAAAACTTCCCCACATGTTCCCAGGATCTCTTTACCAAATGTATTAATATATTTTCAGTATAAATCTTTTATTGAAACATTAGTGAAAATAATGTTCTTCTCAGTTATTCAGGTATCTGTAGATTTGGTAGATTCCAAATTCTTCAACTTTTATTCAAGGTTAAATATCTTCATTATAGGTATTATATATATTTCTAAATTGATTTTAATAAATATTTCAGATCACTCTTCAAATTTTAATTTTCATCTTCATGTATCCTGAAAATATACTATAGTGAAATATTGATAGCTCTGTCCCTCTTTTCCTTGACATCTAGCTGAGAATCCTTGACATTCATAGTGACTTATATTTTCTAATGCATGGATAATAATTGTCAGAAAATATTTAAATCCCTCACTCTCAAAAACTATTATTTTCAAATCATTAGAAGCATTAAAATATATTCCATATGAAACTGATACTTTTATCCTTTTCTCTCACTTTTTTGAGGGTTTTCATATGCTTTCCTTTTTATCCAATTCTTCTTCCGTGGAATCAACTTGCTTATCTATATTGAATTTATCATCAAATTTTTCCTTGATAAAATTAATTATTAAAGTTATAACTTCATCAAGAACCTACTTCAAATAATCTCCAATATAATAGTAGAATACCATACATTTTTATTTCTTAATAATCTATATATATTATACTAGATTAATTAAAAGGTTATTCATCAATAGATTCTAAATATCTACACTTAGAAACTTATATGATTTCAATAAGTGGTAGATCCTTCGCCTTCTTAATATCTTTTATTTCATTATTTATAAATTAATTATTTATATTTTTTAAGGTATTTACTAAAACAACCATTTTTTATTTAATAACAATAGAGAAATAATTCTTTATCTGTGTTTTATTTCAAACATTAAAATACTCACTTCATCTATTTGATTAAAAATTAGAGGTAACATCGATCTTTATAGGTAAAATGGTTTTCCATTGATAACACTTACAATTGATTAGGTATTTTTGGACCACTGAGATGAGATAAGTGAATCAATTATCTATTTTATTTTATAAATTATTTATTTAAATTCCACCACATATACTACTCATATTTTCAATCAGATTTATTTTCTCATGGCCTCACTCAAATAATGAATTAAATTGGGCACAAATGTATACGTATTCACATGGATCGTCTAAAAAGAGATACACCTTATGTTGATTGGTTATTCTCACAAATCCTGTATTCTAAACTATTATCATTATCATATTACAATGGGTTTGGTGTGTCTCGCACCTACACTTATTGACCTATCACTAAACTTATCTTTTCGGATTCACACTAGATTATTTCAAAAACTTCTAATTATATTAATAAAGTACCACTATGATATATCTATATACCTATATTATTACTAATTATTTGAAATAAAACCATATATATAAAAGTTTTTATATTATATCCTTCTTGAAGAAGATCATTGATAAAACCAGAGATGAAACAATATCCATAGAATTGATCTCCTTCTTTTAAAAAAATAGATAATTCAAATACAAGATGATTATTTTGGAATAAAAACTATGACATGGTATATATTCAATATTATCTTCAAAACTCTTCAATATAAATTGGTAACCTAGCCATTTTGACTCACTTTTGAATGCATGAAAGGATCAAAACATATAATAGAATATCACCAATAGTATAGTCTGTCTTCAAATTCTTTTCATATCTTTATCACATCATTGAAACACTTTATTTGATCAAAAAATATTTCATAGATACCTAAAATTCATTTATATTTATCGTTAAATAGATCTTAAATCTAATTCTATATCAGATCATCCCTCTTCTTCTTCTTCTTTGAGAGTTCATTGATTCTTCTTCATTCATAACTTTCGGTTCCCAACACCTCAATATCTCCTTCTTTTTTATTTTCATTATAAGTCTCCCAAAATGTATATTATAATTTTTTGAATATATAAAATCACTTGAAACATTATGGTTGACCATCTCTATTATTCTCAATGTCTTGTGTGTGGGGTTTCTTCCACGATCACAATTCTATTCTCAACCATATCTAATATTGGTGTGTCCCCACATTCTCATATTATTTTTGATTCAAATGGTTGTCTCCTATAAATTTACATAAAGTTACATTTCTTTTTTTTTTCTTCTTCAAAATTCTAAGATAGAATTTCTTATAGATAATTTCAGTAGGCTTGAGTATTTTCTTATATTCTTCTTAGAATATATTTAAAATATTTTCATAGAAATTTCACTATAATATAATAGTTCATAAATATAAATATATATAAATTATAGAAATACCAATTTTATTTATTTTCACTAATGTAGTTGAAGACCCTATTTTTCATTCTTTAGAATCAAATAGTATCACTTAAATGATCAACCCAATAGCATGAATCACAATTGGTTTTGTAATTCCCCAATATAGAATGCCAATCTGAGATAGAGTATTATGTGGCCCTAGGCGTGACTTTCCATATGAAAAAGTTTACTAACTAGTAGTGTTGGTGTCTTAAAATGAAGATACTACACACTCATATCAATGTACAAATATATAAGAAATAACCAAATAAATATCTATAAAAAATATCAAAGTATATAGAATCAAATACACATAATGATATATCAAATATTCCATATAAAAGTCATAAATTGATAAATAAATTGATCATCCATTGGGATGATGTTCAATAGAACATAGAATGAAAAACACAAAGGCCATAACCACATTGACATCCATTGCACACCTTATGCTCAACTTGAAATCAGATATGTGGTCTACACATGCATTGAGGTGATCGTTCATGTTTGATAAATACATCTCATTATGGTATCCTGAAGTGACCCTAGTATACACAATCACTAATATGTATGGATGATGAATAAAATAAAAATGTTACACATGAATGTAAATTTCTTATGCAAACTAGGACATAGTGAATCACTACACATCAGGTCCCCATTTTATAACCAAGTCACCATAGAACATAATCATAACTACTTAGATTCCATGATAGAATACCCATCATCATCTCAATCCATCAACCATGTGACATTGCCTATACTAGAGGACTCATTGTTTGGAATCATCCAATTTTTGATCATTACCCTAAGGTGTAGGGTGTGGTCCTATATTCATGATCCATACATGCCTTCTGACTGAATGTGGTCCTATTTGTAATACTTGAGCTCTAATATCTTACTCATAGTAGGTTATGTCAATCTGATCCTGTATCACATTCAGAAACAATCTCACTCATGGAAGTCTGACCGCTACCATATCACCTACATTCGGGCTTTAAAATCTCTTCTTCCTCAAATATATTCAAATAGATCCATTCCACACCATCACATTGATGGTTGGTCTAGTATTTAGGCCCAATAAAGACTCCATCTCACTCATGGTAGTACAAATTGTGCTATCTCACTCATAGTGGGTAGAGGCCTCAAGATCCAAATACCAAAATGGAGAGTATCTCCTATCACAACAATAAATACACACATGTAACACATAGGCCCATAACTTATAACAAAAAACACCACACCTAGAATAAAACTAGCCTATCGCGACACATAAAATCTCATCCTTCTGTCACGACATTCACTAACGTCCTCCATGCCCACCTCGGTCTCGACTAGTCTATAAGAGCTCAACTTTATCACCCTATGGTGACTCCATAGCCTGTTGGCTCACATAAACCCTAGACTAAAGAGGCAGAATACAAAACTACCCAATCCCAAATTGGAATCCAAAAATAAGTTTGAAACATATCCCATGACCCACACCTGGTTATCTTCTTTATGTATGTAAAGTGAATTCTCTCAACTTATCACCAGATGGAAATCCTCCCATTATATCTCATCTCATCTTGGAGGACTCATCCAACTAATAATTCTTGTAAAGACTCAACCATACTCATGAGGTTATTTATCACCAAGGCCAATATTCACAACCTTACAACTTATCGCCACTATGAAAAAGCCTCTATCACATTTTTGAATACCCATAGTGAAACCAAACTAGTAGAATAATGCTTCAAATCACATACCAGGACATCTAAGAGGTATCTATTCTTCTCAACCAACACACTCACCCCTTGGAGACATGGTCCCCCAGGGATTCCAACCTACCAAAGTGATAAAGGGTACTCACTCTGAGCATATGAGGCACAACACCATCCTATATCTATCTCCTTATCACTCTCAGTCCCTATCAATTCTACCAAAACCAATGAAACATGCATGAAACAAGAAAATCACACCTAAAATGTATATTATCTTATATTAAAGGGACAAAAAAACTCTATCAATGATTTTATGTTATCTTCAAGCTCCACCGAGCCTTAGGAAAGCCCATCCATTCCTATTCCAAGCTCATACCACCACCAGAGCTCCTATGTCATTCCATACATAATAAATAATTAATTATACAGAATTATAGTTAATTATTTAATTTAAAACAATGTCTATGAACCAATGGATAACTCATTCAAAAATACAGTTGCACTAAAACCTTAATCAACCTCGCAAATAAGGAATATGACTCACCCACAACACCATCCTGAGTAAAATCTATAACCATCCATACATGGGACATTATGAATTTTATCAAATTTAATTAAAAAGCCTATAAAAATTTGTGAAATTTATTACCTTAACCAAAACCATTTCCAAAAACACGTAGACAACACCTTGGGTCCTTATTTATCCACTACACATTAAATCCCTATTGACTCAAGATTATTGAACCATAATTCAGTGAAATCATCTTATAAACCCTAGATAAAACTAAGGATATCAACAGAGGAAAAAAGGAAAATAACAGTGGATATAAATACCCAAAATAAATGGAAAACAAACTAAGATCCACTCCTAAGAAAGGGGTATCAAAGTAAGGGGGGAGATAGTCAATTTATTCCTCTCCTGCTTGCACATTTCCCTAAAACCCAAGGGGGTGAGGGACCCCAAAATGTGTTTGATATACTATCTTACAAATACACATAAAAATAATCACAAAAAGAAACAATTTTTAATGTAGTAAACCATTTGAATTTGAGATATCAAGATTAGGAACACAAATTTTCACAAGTTGAACCCTCCATTTACAGTGCAAAAAGATCAAATAGTGGGGTCTCCCATTTTCCAACCCCATTAAAAATGGTTACTATTTTTCATGATGTGAATTATTGTGGCTCTTAAAAATCATTCTTCCAAGAGACTCGACCCTTCCTCTAAATCCACCCAAACACCTAATTCATTCTCTAGTCCTCAAACCACATCTAAAAACACCTCTTATAGATATGAAAATGCTTCGATTCGAAATCTGAGTCCCGATTATCCAAAAAAACCTCACAAAATATCAAAAATTAAAACCCAATCAATAATCCAAAAATAATAATGAAAATAGTAATTAAAAAAATACTCACCATAAGACTTATCATAATTATAGATCCTTGGTAATTATAGAACCACATATCTTGACAGTATAAAATCGTCAATTTAGCTAGGGATTTCTACATTCCGTCTCCAAACACAAAATTAATTTTTGGTGCGTAACTATGTACACTTGATACATTATTTATCAAATGTTATGACACTTGATAATAACCAATTACAATGTTTATATGACACTCACCACACCCATATCTCCTAATATACCATGATTTATTCACTCTATTCAACCTCAATATTGTGGTACACCCATTATAGAAATCTACAAAAAAAAATTCGATTATAAGTCAGGGTGCTCCCCACCATAGGAATAAAATTACCAAAAACACATATCTAATTGTTCACCAACCATCCTAAAATATTACAAATCATTATCTTAGTGTATTTTCTACTTCACCATATCCAAACTCATGAAAGAGATATAATCAAGCATCCTTTGGCTGACTCTTCCAAAAAACACTTAGTTTCACCTACTAATACTTGAATGGAAACCCAATAATAATATATTAACTCCCTATAGAAGTATAATATCATATAAGCACCAATAAAAAATTCCAACCCTTAATATCGATGTAATTACATGGTTTGATCACTAATCCCATACTCCAGTTTTCATGATCTCACCCAAAGATCGAAGCACCTCTGATATGATATAACCTTAGATCACACCACAACTAAACCAATATCATTGATAATTCTCCTAAAACATCCAAAACTATGTAAAAATCCTAAATCATATATTTATCATGGAAATTGATCACATTATAAATTATTTTACACTAGTATTCCAATGCCACCATAGCCATCCACTGATCAGTCTCACCGACCCCGCCACACTTCCCCCACGACTGTCAATCACCCATGATTGATATGATGGTCCCCACCATAGGTTTATTATTACCATAACCCAAAAAAAACCCTAAATCTCAATGTACCATGATTTATTCATTACTTCACATAATTACTAGATGTGTTTGACCCACCCATACATGAGCACGAGTACAAAACCCAAGCCACCATCCATTCTTTCTCACAAAGAATAAAATCCTACATTAGTTTATGGTGTAATACGCTCTAAAAGGCTTATCTCTCACTGATCAATGATCAAAAACCTAAATGGTTCCCATCCACATGCTACCCCAACAATACCCCTGTCATGGAATAACTCTGATAAATTGTGCTGCCTCACCCGATCCTTCTCTGATGTCATCTCTCATTATAGGAACCTATCATTTTCCCCCAAAAACCCCATAACATCACTCCCATAAGGATATATACACCGCAAAACCACTCACATTCATTGAAAACCCGAATGATTCTTAACAAATAACACACAACTCATTCACCAATGCACAACGCAATCGGTCGTTTTGAATACCCAACTCACTCCTACCCTCACACACTGAGACTGTGCTAAAAACCTAACTATCATCTATAAAACCCATACCAACACTCAAAATACTCATATATAGAAAGATTAATCCACCAAGAACCATATCTTGTGTTCTTAACTATGATCTTACTTGATCTAAACTGAATTTAAGGGTTGTGTATAACTGTGCAACCCATTCACACAACCCCACTCATGCTCTCATGAGTGTCATCGAATTTACACTAGGACCATATGCATAAACTAATATCCATTACCCACATGAATTTAAGGTCACACCGCATCCTGAGGTATCTTTGTAACACCTCAATATTTTATGATATATTTATTTTAGAATAAATTTAATTTGTTTAATAGTCTATGATACACAAAACCTCAAGTCTAAATGAATCGTAATATTATTATATTGTAGATATTAAATTGAAGATATGAGTAGGAATAAAAAAATTTTAAAAATATTGTTAAATATTTTATATTAATAAAATAATTTGATAAATAATTTTTCAAATTTTAGTAAAGTATTTATATATTTCAAAAATATATTATTCCTCAAAAAATGGGTTTTTTTTATTTTTGTGAGAAAATAAAATATTCAATTTTTTCTAATTTCAGAAAATGTATTTGAAAAAAGGAAATTTATTTTTGAAATAGTCATGTCAAAATTTTGTTTGAGTGAATGTTTTATAATTCTCAAAAAAGATTGATTTTTTTGATGAATAGTGAAAAAATACTGTTTTTTATTAAATACTGTCATTATTGAAAGAATTTAAAAAGTTTAATTTAATTTTAACTTTTCTAAAATTAAATAATCTAATTTATATTATGAATAATAAAATTATTTTAATTATAATTAATTTTATGATGAATTTTGGTATACGAACATTTTTAACTTCGTAAATTGTTTTTTTTTTCAGAAAACTATTTTTCACCACATAATACAATTTTAATTTTAAATTAAATTCCTAAATTATGTGAATTGAAATTGATAAAATGGATTCTATATTTGGAAGAATTAGGTTCATATTTGGTAAATGTTACATTTTATTTTGGGTCATTATGAATAATAACCTTGGAAACTATTTTTCATCTTAGTAAGGTAAAAACCGGTAAAACATGGCTATTACTTTGGGATAAAGCATTTAAATTTATATAAAACATTAATTAATCCTATTTTATGAGTGTATTCGGGCCATAATCATATTTATTCTTAATATATTTCTTTTTTGTGCCATTTCCCGATGATAATGGCTCTAATATTAAATTAAGTAAAGAAACATCCAAAATATAACTATCATGAATTTAATATGTCTATTTTTTTTTACATATGGAAAAAATAGAGATTAGTTTGATCCTAAATTTTTAATTGAAATATTATTTAATTTTTTAGTCGTGGAATTTTGTCTGTGTTTAGTAATGACATAATGGCCTTAAATATTTACACAACACCAACACAATATTTGGTCAAAAATAAAAAAAATAAAATATTTTTTTTGAAAATATTAAATTAATACAGTTTGGATGAATTATTTTTCCATCATTTTTAAGATTAATATAACATATTAGGTATGTTTTAAATTTCTATATTCTAATTCTTTTATTATATTGATTACTTTTAAGTAAAATTTATAGAATAGTGTGAAAAATGACATTAAAAATATTTTATGCTAAATAATATTTTATTAAATTATATAAAAATAATAAAAATATTTCAAGAGTAAAATTAAGATTATTAATGGTATAAAATGTATTAAATTTTCCATTTATAAACAAATTATTAGCTTATTTGTAAAATTAAAACCCTTTAAGATTGATGTTGTTGTTATTGTGGTTAATGTTAAAATGGCTAATGAAAGTTTTAATAAAAAAGATATGTTTTAAAATGGCACAAAAACCTTTTGAAAATTTAATTTTATGATTATATTTCATACATATAGTATTTTTATTATAATTATTTTCCATATGGAATAATGTTTTGTTGAGAATGGATTTATTATATTTTTACATTTTATGAAATTCTAAGTGTGTCGTATCCATACCTTGTAAATCGAAACCTCTTTTTTCTGCTCATTACACCACATTAAGAAATATATATTGACAAAACCATACCCAATTATCTTGTAAAATTTTATTTACATTAATCATAGGTGATTTTATTATTAAAAGTTCCTTAAAAGTGTCCTAAAGAAGGGACCTAAAGGAGGCCAATAGAAGGAGAGGTAATCATCTTACTCGACCTCTTTAAATTTCACTCTTATTGTAACTCCTATAAATTTGATGATTTCATTATAAACTAAAAAATATAGTATCATAAATATAAAAAACTATTTATTTCAATGAAACAACTAGTATAAATCATATATTTTATTAAATGAGAAGTTAAAGCATCACCCATGCGTATGTATGGACTACCGCATCCACGTATCAATATAATTAATTTTTATCACTATATTTAATGGATGGTTTTTATGATGGGTTTAATGTTTAAATATTATATTTATATATTAAATCAGATTATTTAATTTTAGTATAACATATACCATATTAACTTACAATCATTTGTAAATTGATAACGTCACTCTTGCATAATTGCGGATTACCACCTCCATATAACGATGTAATTTTTTTAAATTATGTTTTACATGGAAGGTAATAATTATTGTTTTAACAAATATATATGATTACATGATACTACAATGAATAATTAATAGTTAATTATTATTTACATTTATTATGTTCCCTCTTTCAAGAAGTTAAAATAGTGTTCATGCATACTTATGTCCTACCATCTCCATGAACGATGTAATTAATATTTCTATATATCTATTTTATAAATGATTATAAATATGTTTATAATGAATATAAATTATATTTTTATCATTATTAATTTTTTTGGGATAATCGAATAATGATCAATGTACTAGTATCGAAACTACTGAATTAAAATTCTCATGAAAAATAAAACAATTAATATCTAGAAACGATGATTTTAATAATGAATTATTAATTAATGGGTGATGAAATGTTATAATGGGACCATATATGATATTATATGTATGTAAATGACTCTTTAATTGAATTATAAAACATATATATTTATTATACATGTGGTTAGAGTGATTTCTAAACAAGTCCAACTTGAGGTAAGTGATTTAGGCTACCATCTTATAGTTTACTAGATTATTTTTGATTAAGTTTCAAATGAAGAAGTATTATGATATAAATATCAATAATACTTTAATTATATTGTAATATATTTATTTCTAAATATTATTATTTTTTATTTTCTCTTCCTCTATTCAAGAACTCAACAGACCGAAAGAATGTTTTTAAGGAAAACCTGCTTTATTTCTCTCATCAGTCGAGCACCCTTTTTCTTCCATATCCATATTTTCTTAAAATGGTTTAATTTTTTTTGAATACAATAAAATGATATTTTAATTGTATGTTTATGAATGTTTGACTTAAAAAAAATTAAAAATTAATCTTCTTTCCATTTTACGAATGATTTAATTCTGACAATTTTTAAAAGTGTGAAAGGAATTTTTTTCAATTATATGTCTTGAAACAAATTTACCACCGGAATAAAGTCTCAATGATAGGAATAATAATTTAAAATTATCCATGTTTCTTTTAAAATATTGTTTTCTTAAAAGTTATGAATAATTTAGATTTTAATGAAGTGATTTCAATATGAAAAAAGAAGTCTTCTCAAGAAATTATACAATATTCTTCTAATTTTTTTATCTATGATAACATCATTTGATGTAATTTATGATTTAATGTAGATATAATCCAATGATACCAAACAATTTCATTATTTGGATGGATTCAAATTATTTAAGGTTGATTCTATGAAACCTGTTTTTTCTCAAGAATAAATTACGCTATATTGAAATCATTATGAAACCTATTTCATTTACAAGGGTTATGTTATAATGAAATGATTATGAAAAAAACACTCTTTTCTGGGGTTATGATATGATTATTGTTTTATAAACTCATAGCACACTTATGTATGATTTTTATTATGTGATGGGTGGGCCTGAAAATATATATCCATCTAATGAATTGTGTAAATATGGATATATCATGAGATAATTAGGGTTGGAATGAGGAGTGAACCCATTTCAGTAAGGGACTATGTCCACCATGATAGTATTGAGAGTAAACCTTGAATAATACATTGGAATAGAGAATGAACCCAATCTACTATGATAGTATTGGAAGTGAGCCTTTTCTACTAAGGAAATGATTTTTTATGCTTTTGTATATGCTAAAACATTCAATCCTATGTAAAAGTTATGCTCTTATGGATCACGTTATTTGATTTATTTATGATTAGTATCTTATGAAAAACCTATATTAATTCCATTAAATAATATTTTTATCTATGATATACTAAATATGGTTTTAAAATGTTATTCTCATGTTCAAATACCATTATTCTCATTTTTTTGTTTAAGTTATCATTAACATCTCACTTGATTACCCTTAATGTGAATTTGAGATCACCCTTTCTAAAGTCTCGATTATCCAGGTTTAGAAGAAAGATTATAATTATAATATGTATAATAAGGTTGATATTTGTGAAGACCTTAGTGGGATATGATATAGATGTCTTATGAACAAGTTGTTTTTGTATCTGAGTTTAAAAATACACTAGACTTATACAATTATATCTTGGATCATAATATTATTTCTTGAATATTCATCTAAAAATATGTAATATCTATATATTAAGAGTATTATTAACTATAATATCACTCTGGAAAAGGCTAACCAAACCATCACCCATAACTTGATCATCATTCCTGAACCACGAGCAACTACCCATGCTCTCACTGATTTAAATGAATGTAAATACTATGAACCATATCGTTAGTAATCCTTCCATTCCTAACCTCCAAAAATAGTCTCAATAATATGATAACCTTCAATTATCTTCATCATAGACTAAGGAATATCATTCATTCCATTCCTTAACCCACTCAAGGTATTCATCCATCTATCCGATTTGATTATGTATAATTATAGAAAAGAAACTATATAGAAAAAACCCATACAGGTTATTTTTGAAACATTAATTAACTTAACAAACAACCTCAAGGAAAATCATGGATATCCTTAGAACATTAATTATGTATTAAACGCATAAACTAATCCATTATGGGTCTCTAAACATGCCTTGATGAAGGTACTATGTTACCATCATCAGAGAATCTCCCACTGTAAGATTATAAGGACCTTAAAATAGATAAAGTACCATGTTTAATCTAATTATAATTCATACAAAATTTTATATTAGAAAACTATTTATAATTTTCCATGTATACATTAAAAATTTGTGCCTTTTTTTCATAAATTCCAATTACACACAATCATGTGCATGTCATGTGAGTCCTAAAAGCCCACCTTTATGCATGAACACATGAATTTTCCAAATGATCCAATAGAAAAAACCATAATTAAAATCTCTTTAAATCCATTTTTTTTAATATTATTATTATCCATAACAACAAAAACAAATAAAAATAATATCATAACCCTGGAAACTATGACATCTCACCAGAAAAGTGTTCCCGAATCACTAGTTTGAGGTCTATCACAAGATCTAATACATTCCTAGAAAAATGATCAATCATATTTAATAATAAAAATATAAAAAATATAATTCCACTTTTTGATACCAACCACACATAACCATGTTATCTGCTACCACTTTTCAATTCCCTAACCCAAAACACCTCTATGAGTTTGAGTGTTACGTTGTCTCAAACGTACCTCCCCTTATGCCAGTGGCTACGGACTAGCGGTGAGGGTGTAAGACATAAATTGATGAGAATGTACCCTCATAACTTAGTACAATAAAAATATAAAAAAAACATCCATAAAAAATATCATATAATGAAGAATCAAGTAAACAAAATGATATATAAAATATGACATGTAGAAGTCATATAATCAGGTATCTAATGATCTCCCACTCAGATAATCATGAATATAAAATAAACCAAAATAAATAAACTTCCACACTGGCCCTAATTCTATCCTAATTCCTCACACACCCTATATTAAAATACCCATTGAGCTTCTCCTTCCTGATCCACTACATGTCTAGTGTTCAACTAGAAAGTAAACATGAGGTCTTCATACGCACCAAGGCACCCATGTAGGGTTTGGGAAATATATGTTAGTAGGATCGTACCATGTGAAACTACTATATAACATCTTATATGTGTATTAATGATTAATAAAATAAAAATGTCACACATGCATGTTGGGGTACGTGCTTAAAAGGATTCTATGACACCCAAGTCAGCATCTTCTAACCAGGTCACCACAAAACATGATTATACCTGTGTTGGTACCATTCCATAATACCCATTTTCATATCGTACCAATATCTATATGAACCATAACATACCCAAGGACTCAAGGAAGTGTATTATATAAATCATTAAAACTTCTTGAAGGGGTGGGGTAGAGTTCAGTGACGAAGACCCAAACTTAGTTTCTCACTCATGGTGGTCCCATATTGAACACTCAACCTCTAATGTTTCTCTCATGGTACAGTTAATCCATCTGATCTAAAATCACATCAATACCCCATATAACTAATGGAAGTTTATATTTTTATCCCATAAATTTATATCCAGTATCTCATCTCACATATAGAGGTATGACTACTACCATCTCACTTATGGTAGAGACCAAATGAGGCACCCCATACCCACACACTTGGGTCTACTACAAATTATACTTTCTTCAATCATATGAATTGAAAAAAATTGAGATGAAGATATATTTATTTTACATCATTTATTTAATTTAAATTATTCATATCATAAATAACCTTGAAATCCTAAGTACAGATGGTTTAGTGACTCTGTGGATCAACTATATAAGAAACTTAATTTATAATAATTCTGAACATTTCTCTATAACCGAATCATAATAGAACCCATTCTTGAATCCTCATATATTATTATCATATTCATAAAATGAGAAATATAAATATAAGAAAGGTATTAGATAAAAATATCAGTAATTTAAAAACTATAGAATATTATTTTAAGGTTTATATCATCAAAATATGTTAAAGCAAGAGCATAGGTGAAATATCATTTTACATACAACATGGAACAATAAGTGTTGTCTAAAAGTTATAGTATAATAATTTTCAATATCAAATGAAAAATATGTACCATGTAACAAGATAATGAGATAATATAAATGATCCAGAGAGCACAATCATATCCCTAAAAAAATATGTGTCATTATATGGATGGATACCATACCCCAAAAATATGGAACAAATATAATCTTTTGGAATCACCATATTTTGTGCAGAACTAAGAAGTCCCAAACATTATATTGTGATAATATATAAGAATTATCACTCTTTATTTTATGAACATATAAAATAAGCCTCACCATTTATGTTTTGATAATATCCTAGAAGGCTCAACCTTTATGTTGTGATCATATCCCAGAAGGGTTACCCTTTATGTTTTGAGCATATCTAAGATGGCGCATGGCACATTAGCTCATGAGATATAATACCTTAACCAATTAATTGGAGGGTGATTTATGATAGAATATATCATAAAAAAATTATCCACACATATATTTTACACATGATGTAAAAAATTAATCATTCCATAAAGAACAAATATAATGAAAATGGGTTTCATCACATTTCCAAATGGTATCATGTAAAATAACTTCAAGTACTAGATCGATTGATACAAAAAGTTTAATCACCCAATAAAATTATTTCATAAATTAATTTGTATGTTAATTATTAAAATATAACTCCATATGGGTATTATATTTTATTTTTAAAATATAAAATTGGAGTAAAAAATAAAAGTGTTTTTTAGAATTGTTTTAAATTTGTTGTGTTAGATGGAATTACAGGTCACTTTAAAACTGAATTTTCATGAAGGTGAAGTGAAAAATTTGGAAAGAATTTAAATTTAGATATAAACTTAAATAATAAATAATTTTATAGGTATAGTTTTTATCAAAATGAATGCTGAGTGGATGATAAAACATTGTGTTTTTAAAGGATGGAAAACGTATTTAATATTTTTAAATACCTTTGTTTTGAACCCACATCATAAAAAGAGTAAAATAAATAAATTTTGAAAATAGGGGAAAGGAAATATTAATGTCACATAAGATAACACATATTTGGGTTTAAAAATATAAATGAAAACATTATAAGGAAGAAAAAACATGTTTATGGAAGAAAAAGATATTACTAGTTAAGTATGAGAATTATTATGAACAATGTTATACTTTTACGAGAAATTAATTTATCATGAAAGGATATATAAGTTAAAAATTTATTTTTCCCAATATCAGAATATATAATAAAAAATAAATACATTATGGTGTAAGGAACCAATCATTGATGAAGTAATTTCAAAAATTAATATCATAACTCAAAGAAAGAGGTTTCAAGTTATCAATATCCATTACGAATTAAGAATCATTTTAATAAAAACAATTTAAAATAGTGGTATTGATATTGAACTTAAAAAACCATGAATAAAATATAATACATGATATTATATATCTAATTTCTATTATACACACCATTTAAAGTAAATTAGGTGCATAAATTAAAATGTGTCTCAAAGGAAGGAAATTGAGAGGAGATGCCCTTACATCAATCTGAACATTTGAATTTAAAATCCATGAATGGTGGAACATGATATAGACTTAAATATCCCATATATTTCCTAAAATAATATGATAAAAAAACTCCATGGACAATATATTCACCACAAAATGGAAACAAGTGGTGAATAGACATCATGTTTTAATGGAGAAAAATCTTGATGAAAAAACCCCTTACCTTTAATCCCACTTTTTCGAACATGATACGACCTCTTGTATAATTGTTTTTTCTTAATCACCAATTTTGAACCATTATTCATACATATTTAATTTTATGAACTTAATTTTAAATCATTTATTTAAAATAAAACAGTTAGTTATAATTTGTTTATAATCATAAGTTATTAGTTTTGATTGTTTGCTTATTTCAAGTTTTGTAAATGTTATGATGATTATTGATTATAAATTCAAAGTTCATAATTATGAGATAAATAAAGTTACTTTAATATATTTTTTATAATTTTTTATAAATTTTAATTTTATTTCGTATTTATTTTATTTATGTTTCAGGACGATTAAATCGACAACAAGCTTGTTTTTGAAATTTTTAACCAACATAAAGGATATATAATAAAAATAAATTTAATATTTGTGTAACAATTATAGAAACATAAAAACAAAATTATTTTATACTTAATATCTAATAGTACCATTATTTATCTTTCTATAGTCATCCATTATAAAAATCTATAGCATTGTTCAAGTAGGTGGTTAAACCGACCAAAATAAGGATAAGGTATTATCTATGGGTGAGTATGGTTAAGAGAGTGATTATATTGGAATAATATATTAATTAAAGAATAATAAAGATATTTTTTTATTTCATTAATTTGGTGAATTATAATTCAAGAGAGTTTTATAAATAATAACAAAAACGAAATACATCACCTTTATGGAGGCGATAATCCACCCTATATAGGAGCCATATGTACATTTTCCAAAGATAGGAAGGAATATAGGGAATGGTTTATAATTTAAGAATATTAATAATATAATAAATATAATATTAATACTTTAAATATACATTTATAACCATTATTTTAAGGTGGTGATAAAAAATAAGGCTTCTAGGATGTGGTGAGAGATATAATGAAACACTAGAGTATGTTTTTATTCAAGTTAAGTAATTGAAATGGGTAGTGAAACGTGGTTTTGGTCACATCCTTTTATAAGTGAAGAAAACTTAATTTTTATAATTCCCCATTATGTTTTTTTCAATGATGGAATTCCATTATTAAACATTCAATGGTTTCAAAAGTGGATAATAATTTTTATTGTAAAACCAGGTCAATAAAGACACTAAAATTCATTTTTAATAATATTATAAATATGTTTGGGGTTTTGGCCACCAGATTGTTTACATTGTACCATTTGGGTTTTTTACTTTGGTAATTAATTTCTTCCCAAGTAATTTAAATTTTACTAAAAATATAAGGTAAAAAATTACCAAATATTGACACTATGAAAATAAACTTAACCTCTATATAATCTAATTAAATTTATAAATAAGATAAAATTAACTATTAAATTAAAACATTTAATATATAAAATAACTATTATTTAGGAAAAATGTTATTTTCACCATTAAGTGTTCTTAGTCTTATATAACTATAATTATGAATCAAATGAGTCATAATTTATTTTCTTATATGTTTAAAATCATATCAATTTTATTATATAACATTGATCAGTTTATTTTATTTTATAAAAGTTACACAACATTAATAAAATAATTCTTTGAATATAACCCTTTGACAATTATCATGGTCATTAACTTTAATCCTAGTAATCATAATTTTATGCCTAAAAATGAAATTGTACTTATTAAATAATAATAATATGTGAATCTAAAAAGTGAAAATATTTATTTTAGATTTAATAACTTAAGTGATTAAATGAAAATTTTAATATAAATAAGTAAAAAGGGTTTAGTGTAAAATACTACCAAAAGTTTGAAATCATTAAACATGGGTTTTAAAAATCCAGCATAGTATTTTTTAATAATTTATTTTACTTAATAAATATATATTTTTACATAATAATGATTAAAAACATTTAATTCATTTTTGTATTATTATAATGTAATAAAAGTGACATTATTAGAAAAATCGGTATTTTTTTCACTATTCACCTAAAAATAAATTATTTTTGGAAAATATGAAAAATTCACTCTAAGATAATTTTAAAATGATGAATTTTAAACCTATAAAAAAATTTAATAGTTAATATTATAAAATTTCAAAATTATTTTCTTATTGAAAAAAATATATATAAAGAAATAGTTATTTTATTGAAAAATTCATTTTAACTACTTTAAGTGTTAGTAATCCTATTTTGTATGAATTTTTAATTGATTTAAATATTTTTATTTGATAGTGGTTTTATAACTGTTAAATTTTATTAAAAAATTTCATCTTATATTCCTCATCTTATTTTAGATTGGGGTTTCATGTGAAAAAATCTATTTAACTAATTTGATTTATTAAAGTAAATATATATAGTAAACTCTTAGGGAATTACATTAACCACCAAAATAAGTTTGATCCTTGATATTTTAATTAATAATCACTAATGAAAATAGATAATGGTATATAAAATAAAGATATTACTCAATATATAATTTCTAATGATATATAGAGATAAATATCTTAGGCATGGTTATGAAACTTTTATCAAAAATATGTTTCTTTAGAAGTTTCCAGACACATAAATTTCAAGGATTTATTTACTTGATCATATTAACAACAAAATAAAAATAAAAAATTGTCATGATACAATCCAATAAAATCATAATAAATTACCTTATGAATATGATAAATCTATCTCTGCATGTCTTCTGTAATGTCCTTGCCTGAGTTCTACATACTGGTGCCCCTAGACCATGCACCACATGACCTGAAGTGCGCCTCCCTATACACCAATGGCTACTAACTAGCAGTGAGGGTCTATTCAAATCATGGGGTGACTCTACCCACCTTTTTCATCACTGTAATAAACTGGTGGAAATGAATAATCAATAACTACTGAATAACCAAAGGATATCATAACAAATACAATACTAGAATTACAAGATAACCAAAACTGGAAATACAATATCAAAACTAAACAGTAGATATACCATGATAAAACAGAGGTTCAGTTTCAAATTCAACTCAAATTTAAATTCACTAGAAACAAATAAGTGGGTCTCAAACCATGTTCGGTTCCCTCATCCAATCTCTCTACCCAAATCAATCATCTAACATGGGCCTTTTCCCTTAACCTGTCTTGAAACTACTAAATCTATTCGGGTACCAATCCGGAAGCCCATGTAGGGTCTGAGTACAACTCATTAGAACACCACCAATGGTTTCAATAGAAATATATAGTTAATAATATTGTATGAAGTTTTATAAAGAAATAAGCACAATGCATAAATAAATAGTTATCACATTATCAAATTAATCTTTATTTAACAACTTAAACTTTTGGGTTTTCCAAAATACTTGAACCACAATAACTATATCGGCCCACACCACAGTATAAAATATCCCATTGGGATATAATGTCTTAGAATTGCAATATTACCATTCTCTTTCTCATCTCATATCTCAGAATTATATTATAATTATTCTAGATCTCAATTATCATATGAATGTCAATTTTACTATCCATTATTTCATTAATTAATTCAACAATTTATTAATCCTTTCAATCTCATTAATTAACTAAAAATTTAATTAATCTTCTCAATATAATTAATTAACTCAACAATTAATTAATCTTCTCAATATCATTAATTGACTTAACAATTAATTAATAATATAAATCATATTAGTTAACTGAATAATTAATTAATCTTCTCAATCATATTAATTAACTACACAATTAATTATTATTTTCAATATTATTTATTAACTGAATAATTTATTAATATTCTTGATCCTATTAATTAAATCAGCAATTAATTAATCTTCTCAATCCCATTAATTAACTGAGTAATTAATTAATATTCACAATCTTATTAATTAACTCAATAATTAATTTATATTATCAATTCATTACAAATTCAATAATTAGTTTATCATATCAATTTCCTTACCTAATTTCATAATTAATTAATCGAAATCCACCTTCCCAATAAGCCCATAATTAATTCATCAAATAATTATACAATTCACAATCTCATTATCCTATAATTAATTATATAATTATTTATTCAATTTCACAATCTGAATGTCCCCATAATAATTCAAAAATTAATTACTCAATTCAACAATAGCAATTTACCCTAATTAATTCCACAATTAATTACCCAATTCTGAATATACAATTCCAATATCCCCAATTGCCCATTTTCCATGATCAATCAATCAATTGATTTAATTGATTCAAACACAAAGTAAATTTCTAATCAACTAGTAGATATTCAACAATTACATACACATAATTATAGTCAAGATTTTGAGATTTTAATTATATACCACTAACCTTGAATTGTTGATGAATAATCACCCAATGAAAATCCCCAAAATTAAGTGGGGTAATGGTGTAGAATGAGATCTAGATCTAAAACCCTAAATCAAGATCAAACAAATAAACATCCTTCAATTAAAGATCAAGATGCACAATCCAAGATATAGATCAAATTAAAATAGGAAGAACGACCCCTTTTATAATGAGAGAAGAAGGGATGATGAATGAGAAACTAAATAGGATAGGATTCTCTTACCAAGAGGGGTGGAGATATTTAATTTGGCATTTGAATCATGAAGAACATAAACCATGAATGATTTGAATCTATCAAGGAGGCCCTAAAATCATGAAGAGATGAGTTGGTCAGAGTTAGGATCGAATATGGTGAGTTTTAGGTATTTGGGTGATTTAAATTCCAATTTTAAGGTGAATTTAAAAGACATGCAAAGTTAGGAGAGAAGGGTTGCATAGTTTTCCCTAACCATGAACCTTAATAGTGGGACTCTTTTAGTGGGGGGGGGGTGCATGGTTTATTCTTCTAGGATTTTACAAACAGTTCACTAGCCATGAAAAACCTATCTATCTAGTGTTGCATAGTTTACTAGGATGAGGTTCCCAATTGATCCTAACTGTGCATCAACCATGCACTACCATCTTTCTTATATTTTTCTCAAATTTTCAAATAATGACACCCCAAGTTAATACACAAACTAAAAGTACTGAACCAAATAAAAAATAATAGCGGAAATCAATCCTAAAAAATCACTAAAGAGGTCTATATTTTACAATATCTACACCTTATAACCAATCATCCTTGAGTTTTACTCCCTTAAATCTCTAAGATTATGACTTAAAAATATTAGGCCACTAAGCCCTCGTATCTTCTTCTATCTCCCATCATTCCTCTTAAACATGACCATGTTTCCATAATACAAAAATGATCAGTATGATATTTCCTTACAACACTTTCTCCCTACGATCCAACTCGTGTATCAGATACTCCTGAAAGGATGCGTATAACTCTAGATCGATGTTATAACACCGATCACATGATAAGGGTTGGGTTTATACCACTGAAGTTATGAAACATGAAAAACTTCATGTGTAGAACATCATTTCTACGGAAGATCCAATCAGTATTCCACTGAACCAATTCTTTCTACAACCTCAAACGGACATTTTAATATGTGCTCCCTCTTTCCCGGTCTCCATATACAAAGATTACCCAATTTAGGAAAAACCTAAAGGAATACATGATAAACCTATAACGAATATAGGGGTCATTGGAATATATTAATATACGACATCTTTCCACTCTGTGTTATATCCATACGCTTCTAAATCAACAGTACATACTCCGACGTATCCTACATGAGACTCAGTCCCAACAACTATGACTCACCAACCTCCATCCATTATAGGGTCGATCTTCATATCCTACCAAAAAGTGACGTGTATGGTTCCATCTTAATAGTATCACAATAACTGTTTTTATTGGAAAAATACACTAAATCTATGTGTTTCTCTCAAGATCCACTAATGTCTAGAACACACGCTTGAAGCATATACTCAAGAACCTGTATAGTACGCTCAAACGTTTCATTTGTCTACGGGTGGAAGTCTATACACAAAAAAACCTATGAACCAATAAAATTATATAAGCTATACTAGAATAATGATGTAAAAATTGAGTCATTATATGAAACTATAGTATGTGGCACCTGGTGCCGATGGACTATCTCTCTAACATTTAAATTTCCCATATTCTCTACCAATAAAGTCTCCCGTATTGGGAGTAAGTGCACTTCCTTCATCAGTATATCCAAAATAACCCAAATAGAATCATTATTCAAAGGCATCCTTTGGAGACCCACCAAAAATTCCATGGTAACATTATCACACTTCCACTCTATAATGGGCAATTTCATAGAAAACTTCCAGGTCATTAATGATCTTCCTTCACCTACTGAAAAGTGTAGAATCATGTCATGAACATTGTCCTCTCCTCTCTCATTCCTAGCAACCAAAATTACCATCAAAGGTCACAATAAATTTTGGTAACACCTGGATATACCTGGCACTTCAAGGCATGAAATTCCCATATCAACTCCTCCTACATACTCATAGGCACAACAACATGATTCTTGACATAGACGATCTCATCATTATATATTCTCTAACCAGAAGGTGTCTCCCCACCTTAGAGATTTTCCCTAAAATATAAACATTCTAGATCCTTATACTTTATATCTCTGATCTATCTTAGATGTGTAGACTCCTCCAAAACTGATATAAGAGCTATATTCTCCTGAATATCCCGAACCACCACATGCATCTCATCTACTAGAGTCATCATCTTCCACTTTACACTATACTCTTCTACAACTTGATTAAGATTTTTTCATCTTAAAGAATCATAAAAAATAATCCCTTTACCGGGTGTATATGAAAGATAAAAATACAATAATTGTATTTACTCAACCCATATCTGTGGTTGAAGATTCAAGTCCCTTTACGAGAAGATATACTTTAATATCTTATGACTTATATACACAGTAAAATTTTCATGAAACAAATAATTTTTCTATAAATTTAAATCATATAACATTATTTCCAACCCAACATCATGTTCATTGTATATTCTTTTTTATGGTTTCAACTACTGAGACCCACATGGAAAACATGATCTCCCCCATCAACACTACTCCACGATCTGTCCGAGAACCATCACAAAACACAGAGTACTCCTCTACACTAACCAACCTTCCTCCAAGATGATGTGTCTTAGGAAGTTTACTTGATCAATCCAAAACTAAAAATTATATAGATTGAAATGTATATGATTCTCTCTTAGTGTACACATGAATATTTCAAGATGTTGGGCATGATCATCATGAGTGTTTGAGTTCACCTAGATGTCATCCAAAAATTGTACAAAAAAATGATCTAGGTACAGATGGAATATTTTGTTCATCAAGGCCATAAATAATACTGGTGCATTCATCAAATCAAATAGAATTTTAACGAACTAATATAATATATAATTTTATCTGAAAGTTGTCCTTGGTGTATTAGAATTTCAAACTCTCAACTAAGGATACCCTAATCTCAACTCAATATTGGAAAAGAAACAAGATCCTCTCAACTGGTAAAAAATATCATCGATACATAGAATAGGATACCGGTTTTTCATGTTCATCCTGTTAAACATTTGGTAATTGAATCACAATACCAAACATCTATTAGAATTATTTGTAAAAAACACAGGTGATCCCAAAGGTGATGTAATCAGGTGGAAAAAACCCCTATCCATCAACTCCTTTTCCCGAGTCTTGAGATCTTGAAGCTCTTTTGAACCATTTTGTATTGTGGGATAGATACTACTTTATCTGCTAACCTTATTTCAAAAAAATTAATCTGGATTAACCAGTTAAGTAGATTATCGACACTTGCGTAGTGTTAGTCATGTTGACACCAATAAATCCATCTAGGGCATGAAGAATGAATAAGGAATACTACTATAGGCCCCTTAGAAAACTCTCAAAACTCTATCTAAGAATTCATTCATATGGTATCACCATCGTGGGGGTAGGAAATGATTCATACCAAACTTCAGAAAAATAATAAAGGGAGTGAACCCTAAGAAAACAAGTCTAAATATGAAGGACAAGAAGCTCAAGCAAAGAGGAAGGGGTACATGATGCGTTGTAGGGTCACACACTGTGTCCCTTGACCTTAGGCAATACCCATGTACAATGACCCATGTCATTAAACTGTGTCATATAGAAGAGGTGTCCACCATGTGTAGAAGGGGTTACATGCCATGTCCTTGCATCTGGGGTCCAATTGTGCACTCTGCCTGTGGGCTAATATATGGTGTCAACCCATGTATCATTGATCATGTACCAGTATACTAGGTAGTTTGTGTAACTAGTTCAAGACATGATATGTGGGGGAGTAAGTGACATGTAGTTAACCTGTGTACTCCAACCCATGTCCATGTACTTTCCATGTCCACCTCGAGTTGTCCAATGATGAACACATGACGTATAGTTGGAACTACACACTGTGTGTATCAGGTTTTCTAGAAACTCATATTCTTCCTCCACATTCCTTGAATGATTATCCAAATCATGTTTTGGCATTCCATTCACTTCGAAACTTTAGATCTAGGATCATTTATCGATCAAAACACAAAATCGATGGGTTTTGTGCCTTCAATCGGCTAGGAAATCTGATTCCATTCATCCCTACACAACTCCCTTGAAGAATGGGTTCTCTTGAATCACTTTGATCCATATGCTTCCATCACCACCATAGCTCTATTTCATTGCACTTAGTCTAGATCTACAACCTCATATAGTTGCGCTAATAACTGCATGCAATGATCGATCTGTTGGTCTGGTGTCAAACCGTGAGAGAAGGGTCAACCATGATGAATGAGAAATAGAGAGAAAAAGCACAAGGAATAATCCTAAAAAATTAAAATCAGCCATTTTTCATTCCAACCTCAATCCATTCCCTTAGGAATGACAAACGAATCAAAAAAAATCAACAAGAGAATTATCAACCGTCAAACCCCGCAAAATAATGCCATCCTGCAAATGCGATTGATGCTTGGGCTAATCTGTTTGTGGATTAGTCTGTTTTTTTGCACATGAATCAATAATTGGAAAAAATAAAATCAAAATAATTCATTCTACCTAGATTATTATTTCTCACTAACAATGTACTGTCACCACATTGTGGTGGTTTGTGAGAACCATCAAGATCGACATTCTTCAATCACTGATTTGATGTTCCGTCATTGCCTGCTCAAGATAATTATCTAGATATCTCTCTCCAGAGTCTATAGAGGATTCCATGTTTTTAAGAGCAACCATGGGTCACTGATAGAGTTTTTATTTAAAAAAAACTATCAATGAGTCGATGAAATTAAATAAAATAAAATTTTCTTATGTTATTTTATTTATTTAAAATTCTCGAGATGAATTTACACAATCGACCCATGCTGATCAATGTTAGGTTGTGCCTTGGGTAAAGATAATATTATTAATGAAATAACCCCTTCATATTTCTAATATGGTAACCTTTTTATATTTTATTCATCTTTTTTTGGAGAACCACACACACGTACTATTTAATATTTTAATATATTTCAAACATTTATTCAGGGAAGATCAGGCCTCAGAATTGCATGTCGTCTTAGCACCTGGTCCCCAATTCAATCCATATAATATTTAAAAAATAATACATCGACACTATGAGTTATTACATTCTCCCCACCTTGGGTATTTAAGTCCCCATAAAGCCAAAATAGGGGATACTAAAAAAGATCAGGGTAATGAGAACGAATCTAAGCCTCCCACTCCCATGTGCTCTCCAAGAGATTCCCATGTTTCCACCTGACACAAACCAAGGGATCAATCACCCATGAAGCATACTCTCTTACTAGTCCTCAATCTCTAATTGGTACTCTTCAAAAGCATCTCCACCCTTGATTTCCAGATTTCTCCAGTCGATAACATGTGACGGTTTATGCATGTATCTCCTCATCCACGACATGAGAAAGAAATCATGTACCCAATCTAACTATGAAGGAATTGTTAATTGGTAAGCCACGTCACCAAATCTATGTAGTATCTGAAAAGGTATTATAAACCATAGAGACAGCTTACCACCTTGGACAAAGCTGTCTTAGGTGATGATATCCTAGGGAAATCAAGTATGAATCTCCGATAATATTGTTCTAACCCATGGAAGCTCTGTACCTTTGTAACGATCTTATGTGGCTCCCATGCTGGAAATGCATCAACCTTGGTCAGGTCCATTTCCACTCTATCTGATGAGATAACATTTCCTAAAAAGTGGAACGACTGAATCTATAACTAGAATTAATGAGTTTCCCATAAACTTGGTTCTCTGTGAGCACATCTAGAATGATCCTTAAGTGTAATGCTCACTCCTCCTCAGATGTTGAGTACAAAAGGATATCATCGATGAATACCACTACAAACCAATATAAGTATGGTTGAATTACTTAGTTCATGATTCCCATGAAAAATTATGGGATGTTCACCATGAAAAAGGTAATCACCAGGTACTCATAATGACTATAACTATATTTGAAATCCATTTTCAGTATATCCTCATCCTGTACTTATAGTTGGAGATAGCTTGATGTGAGGTCAACCTTTGAGAACTGACATGCCTCTCTCAAATGTTCAAATAGGTAATAGATCCTCAATAGTGGATACTTGTTCATCATGGTCTCTTGAATCAATACCCAGTATTCCAAAAAAAACCTCAAGCTCTCGTTTTCTATTTTGAAAAAGAAACTAGGGCTCCCGGGGTAAAATACTGGGTCTCATGCAGCCCTTCCTCTGTAAGTCCTCCAACGTCATCCTCAGCTTGAGAAGCTTTGAGGGATCCATATGATATGTTGTAATAGATATATGTGCCGTCCTAGGGTGTAAATCTATGCTGAAGTCAATATATTAATAGAGAGGTGGACTATAACATCTTTAGGAAACATGTTATCATACTCCGCCACTACCATTGAAAACTAGAAAATCATAACCTTTACTTCATCGAGGGTCAGACTATCCATATTTTGAGTAATCTACTACACCCTCGTATGGATGAGTCCATATTTGTTTCTTGGGTTTCCTTTTCAGAAAGAAAGAAAAATATCATTCCATCAATGCAGACACACCACACCCTTTATAATGACCCATTCTTTACATACTTGATTATTACATCAGAATAGAAGCATACTTATTACAACATATAACAAAACCATGATAGGACAGTATAGGTATAGTGTCTTTAGAAACTCGGAAACATAAACAATTGGTTCATAAATCATCTACATTGTCTGTCATTTATTTCATCATATCTAGAGTACCTTTTGGCATATCCTACTTTATACCCTTTTCCTGACCTAGTGAAAAGAAAACATACAGAAGGGTGAGCTCAAATTCTCAGTAAGGGTGAACAAAAGAAATATCAATCATATCATATTCATAAGAACATAAAATTTTGAAAATTTTAACCTGCAAAAGAGATCATAATATCATATCATGGGATAAATCATAGTAGTGAAATGTAATCCCAATAATAATAAATTAAAACATAAACCATTGTGGCATACACAAATAATCATAGAAAATCATTTAATATTAGTCAAGGCTCATTTCCAAGACCATCATAGTGGACAAAGTCCATTACTGAACCGAGTTCACTCCTCCTTCCAGTCCTGCATCACTGAACCAGATTAACTTTCCATTATAGCCATGTCTATCTCATGAGATATAAATCTTTACCCAATGAATTGGTGGGAGATATAGGTCCCACCAATCTCATAATGAAACCATTCATATGTGTGCCACAAAAATCATAAATCAAAGCAGAACCCATGTAATAAAAATGGGATTCATAAACATCATTCCATCATAACATAATACATATAAGATAAAAGGACATCATAAAATTAATTCCATCATAACATAATCAAATCAATATAAAAATATGGATATAAATGGAACCCTATATTATCTTAGATGGAAAATAATTTTGATAAAACACTTGAACTCCATTCTTGAAGAAAATATCCTTTCTACATCAATTTTTTTCCTTTCTTAACATGTCATACAATTTTAAACTAAAAGAAGTTGACAAAAAATAAACTTGAAAACTTGTAAAGGAATCTTCATGGAAATAATGTTCTATGAAATCATAAAAATTCATCCATGCCGTATAAGTTAAAAAAACAATATTCTCGTACTTTGGCTAGAAAAGTCAAACAATACCTCATACTAAAAAATGACAAAGGATTACTTTAGTACCTCATAAAATTCTATTTAAACAATTTTAGGAGGATATAAATAATATTACACATTGAGGAAACATGGATGTGAATGATTAATATTCCTCAGTAAATTCTGAAGTATAAACAATCTCAGATAAAAATGAGATTGCGAGATTTTCCCTTACCTTAAGGTCCGATTTGATTCGTTCTTATCCGAACCTCCTGTATAATGATTTAAATAATTTCATTGAATTATTATAGAATCATATTCATTTGTATGATATCATATAGGGTCATATTCTTATCTTCTTATTATCAATATTTCGTTGCTACTTGTTATTTGGGTGTTCATTACTTTATGTTCTTATGCATGTTTTGTCGAATAAATTCTTTTTCTTATTTTTAGGTTATTGGTACCTCATTTCCAGAATGGTATTAGTGTAATATATATCATATTTATTCATTAAATTCATTTATATAATCATTATTCAATTAAGATCATGTAGAACGAGTCGCATCACATCGTGGGGACGGTAGGCCGTACGTACGCACGAGCAATGATATCATTACCATGATTGTGGGATTTTATTGAAGTGTATGTATACCATTTCAGAATCAATATCACTTTACAATAATCATATATAGTTATTAAGCAAACAGTTTTTAAAAGTTAAAACATTGCCAAAGATTGAAATGTTTTTACCTATGAATTCAAAGTAAAATTAACGGTAATGACATACATTATATTAAATGGTAAAAATATATTCTATTTGTACTTTAAAACCATTCAATATTATAATTTAACCATATAAATTATTGTGATGAAAAATTTGTTTTTAATTAAAATATATCGTATTTTTACTATTCATTAAAATATGAAAGTTATCAGAATAATATGAAAAATTAACCAAAGTAAATTTTTATATCCTGATTCCAAAAAATAATTTTATTTTATCAAATTGAACTTATAAACATGTCAAAAACAATATTTAATGTAGGTTCACCATCAAAAGGTGGAAAAAATTCATTTTTTGAAAAATACATATTTTAACTGAAAAATTTATTTTGTTCTAATAACATGTTATAGAAAATGTGTAAGATGAATAATAATGTTATAAAATTAAAATTTTAGTTAATAATATTCATAACATCTAGTCCATAATAATATTATAAGAATATATCGATGTTTCGTGAAACTCGGTATTGCGTACTACACACACTATCAAGGAAGGTCGCGATTGCTTGTAACGAAATCCAAGCCAGTGTTGTGTGTAGTGAAAGATTCCTTTGGTGTTGCATATAACATAAGACATAAAAAATATACTTATCATAAACTATCAGGGTGTTAAATTATACCCCCTTAAAAGAATTTCGCCCTTGAAATTCGTCACTTCGTAACAAATAGATGAGGATATCTCTCCCTCATCATATCCTCAAGCTCCCATGTAGCTTCTTCTAATTGGTGGTTTCTCCATAAAACTTTCACCAAGAAAGTGGTCTTGTTCCGTAGAACTTTTTCACTACAATCCATAATCTCTATCGACTGTTCTTCATAAGAAAGATCCTGCTCCGGCGGTACAACTTCTGAGCTTTGTACATATGAAGGATCGGATATGTACTTTCTCTGGAGAGATACATGGAACACATCGTGAACTTGAGAGAGATTTGGTGGAAGCGCCAATTGTTAATCTACCTTCCCAACATGATCCATTATTTCCAAAGGACCGATATATCTAGGGCTCAACATTCCCTTATTTCCAAATCTCATTACTCTCTTTCAAGGAGATATTTGTAAGAACACTTTATCACCCACTTCAAACTCTAGGTCTTTTCTTCGGTTGTCGACATAACTTTTTGGTCGACTCTAAACTGCTCTTATGTGTTGTTGAAAAGATCTGACATTTTTTGCCATCTCATCAACAAGATCAGGTCCTAATAGATTTCTTTCTGCAACTTCATACCAACAAGTGGTATTCTTGCATTACTTTCCATAGAGAGCTTCCTAAGGAGCCATCTGAATACTATAGTGAAATATATTATTATAAGAAAATTCCACCAATGGTAGGTGTTGATCCCAACCACCTTTGAAATCCATAGAGCAAGCTCTTAACATATCATCTAAAGTTTGAATTGTTTTCTAAGACTGACCATTTGTATTAGGATGATAATCAGTGCTAAAACTCATCTCTCTATCTAAAGTATGCTGAAGACATCGCCAGAACTTCGAGGTAAACCTCGGATCCCGATCAGATATAATGGAAAGTGGTACTCCATGCAATATTACCACTTTTTTTACATATATCCTGGAAAGTTGATCCGGAGAGAAATCTTCTCTAATAGCAATGAAGTGTGTCGGCTTCGTAAGATGATCAACTATGACCCAGATAGAATTATTGTCTTTGGATGTTTTAGAAAGTCCGATGACAAAGTCCATAATGATGTTTTCCCATTTCCATTCAGGTATGGGTAATGGTTGTAACATCCCCTTAGACTTCTGTCTCTTAGATTTAACTTGATGACAAACCAAGCATCGAGAGACATATTTAGCAACATCTCTTTTCATGCCATTGCACCAGATGTACTCTTTCAGGTCCCTATACATCTTCATGCTTCTAAGATGAATAGATAATGAATAACTATGAGACTCATCTAGTAGCTCCTTCTATAATTTTGGGATGGGAGGAACAAAAACCCAATTCCTAAACCTTATTATCCCATCATAATTAAGGTTTAATTCCGTAACATTTCTCACCTTCTTTTGTAACTCTAAATCTTCTTTTTGTGCCTCTTTAATCATCACATGTATAGATGGTTGAACATTTATTTGAGAAAGATAAGATTTTTCCCCTTCCATTATAATTCCAAGATCCATCCTTTATAAATCCATAAATATCAGATCTTTTGTGATCCTCATCATGGATAAGCTAGCATGGTCTTGTCGACTTAATGCATCTGCCATCTTGTTTTTTTCCTAGGGTGATAATGAATTGAGCAGTCGTAGTCCTTAATCAACTCCAACCATCTTCTTTGGCACATATTTAGCTCTTTTTGGTTTGAATATATAATTTAAACTTTTATGATCAGTATAAATATCACACCTTTCACCATAAAGATAAAGCTTCCATATTTTTAAATCAAAGATTACTACAGCTAACTCCAAATCATGAGTTGGGTAATTTTGCTCATGGATTTTCAACTTTCGTGAGGCATAATCTATCACCATATCATTTTTCATGAGAACACATGTAACGCCCCGACCCTAGTTACCCAGAGTCGGTGTATTATTACATAACATTGGCATGATCACAAGAATGATCAAGTATCGAAAGACCGATTAGTTTAGTAGCCTTGGAAACACAAGATATATTCATAAAGTTTTACATTACATCATAAAAATGAAAACTACAACTACATAGTCTCTATATTCCACACTCTTATCCCCACATACTATCCCTGCAGGTCATTCATAATTTACTTCTTCACATCCTGGGAAAAATAAAACATAGAAAAAGGGTGAGATCAAATTCCCAGTAAGGATAACAATATAGTGGAAACTTTCATAAATAAGAATAAAAATTTAAGGCAATATATAAATAAAACAAAAGCCTTTTAAACATGTACTTCAACATAGTATGGAAAATATAAAATGAAATAATTCCATTTACTTATTCACATGGATATTCTACTAATCGAATAATCACATGCAATATCAATAACCACTTTCATAATGATAGAATGCATAATACCAGACTATCATAACCACATAGCCAAGGCCTCATGCCAAGACTACAAATAATATTTTTCCAAGGCCTTTTTCCAAGACACTAGTTTGTCTCATGAGACCTACCAATGCATCAAGGAGCTATAGTGGGCTCCACCCATCACATATTAAGTCTAATGCATTCCCATATGAAAAGGTTTAAACATAACATAAACATTTGTATTAAAACTAGCATATGAAATGTAAATACTTCATCCGTAAACCATGAATTATATAAAAATAACACATCCATAGTCAAACATATCACAAAACCTTCAATACAATATAGAAGTTTTTTATCATAATAAATCAACTTCAAATAAGCGTAAAATCCATCAAAGGATGTTGACAAAGATGAAATCAAAACTCTTTTTAGAGTAATATCTCTTTTTATTTTGAAATCATTTAAGAGTCATATATTTATAAAATATAAAATTTTCTTTTAAAATATTCTTATATGCTTGTAAGGGAAGCTTCTAAGATTTTATAACAGCAAAAAATAGCCGCACCCGTCGTATAAGTTAAAAAAACATTCTTACCTAAATTCTGTCGAAAAGGTTAAAAAGGACCTTGTTTGGAAAACAACAGAAAGATTCCTTTTTAAACAACTTATAAAAGTCAACAAGGGTATAAATAACTTTAACCCATATTCTATTAAATAGTAAAAATGTTTTGAAATACATTTTTAAGAAACATGGATGTGTATGATAAAGAAGTCCGAGTAGATTATTACGTATAGACAACCTCGGATAATGAAGAGATTGAGAAATAAACCTTTACCTTGTAATTTTCTTTGGATGGGGGTAGGTTAAACTTCTGTATAATGGTGAAATAATTGTTATTAAATTATACAAGAATAATATACATTCATATGATATCATATATGATCTTTTAACATTGCTTTGTAAATAATATCTTAGAATTATCGTTGTTTCGGGTATTAACTTACTCATTTTCTTTTATATGTTTTGTTACGTAATCCATGTTTGTCATGGATAGGTTATACCTCATTCATATCCAGAATGATATCAAGTCCTTAAATGTTATTTTTAAATCATTAAATGATAATTATACTTGAATGGATACGATGGAGAATGAATCTCATCACGTTCATGGAGACGGTAGTTCGTACGTACGCACGAGTGACAATATCATTCTTTTGATATTAAAATAATATATAATTTTATGGTATATCATATATATAGAATCATTATCATGTTATATTTATTATTTACATGAATTATATATCATTATTATACCCATCCAAATAATAATTTATTGAATAACAATTACACCACGACATGGAGACGGTAAGCTGTACGTGCGCACGTATGGTGACATGTTATTCAAGGGGTGGATAGAATACTGAATATGGTTGTAACATATTTATAAAAACATCACAGTATATATAAGATACTGGAGTTATTATTTTAGAATTGTAATAACAAATAAAGAAGAATTGGAAGAAGAAAGGAACTTGAAAAGGGGTGGTGAAATCGTTACTTCTTCTTCGGGTTCTTCCTTTTGATTTGATCAAAAGGGCCCCTTAGGTTGGATTTATGACTAAAGGAGGGCCTCTAGGATGAAGTGAGGGATGTTTAGAGAGTATTAGGGTAGAGTTTTTCTGAACTAAAAGGCTTTTAAGGAGTGAATTAATGAGGAGGAGTGCCCTTTTATAAGAGGGGTGAGGGGCACCTTTAGAAAAGATAGAAATATTATTTTATAATAAATTCATATTCGGTTTATAATAGCTCCAAAGTGGGTTATTTAAATTTAAAGATGGGGATAGGTCCAAAAAAACTCAACCAATAGGATTTAGACAGGTTTGGGTAACTATATTAACCTTATCTTTAAGTATTAACTCGTAGTTAATTAGTTTTACTTTTACAATGTTTCTTTTATTTTTATATTATATGGTTAACAAGCTAACTATATACAACCAAGAGACCCCCAAGTGGTCCATTAATGATACACCTATCATGATATAAGTCTCTTGGCCTAACTGTAGATTTTTATGAATTTAATATCAATTAATAATATAATACTTGTTTTAAAAATATTTTTATGTCAATTTTGACACTATTCAATAATTGATTTTTGTAAAAATCATTACAGAATGATTACTTCGCAGAACATTAATTAAATTAATCCTAACATGTCATATTGACCTATAAAATTTGTTTAATTCATAAAAGTCTCAAATTATATTTATTTGGGTGTTTATAATATCAATTATTTTAATTGTTTATTAATTTAGAAATTACTGCATCACCATTGTGTCATAAATAAATTCAATTATATAATGTCTAAAAATTATAAATAAAATATATTTATATAGGAAATCTTTTTATATTTATAATTAATATTTATAGTTGAAAATATAAGATATATAACCCTATGTAAAAATTTGTTTTCTAAAAGATATATGCTTATGTCATTTTTGTATTTATTTTAACTTAATTAAAATAATGTGTCCCTATCACCTACATGTGGCTCCATCGGGTCCTAAAATCTACCCAAAGATGCCTATGGTCGGACATGTATCCACCAATAAGGTTAGGACACGTTTTAGGGTAATTTAGTATTATTATAATATTATTTTTTAAACCTGATTTACCGGATTTACCTTTAACCATGGTAAATAAAATATTTACCGAAGTAATTATTCAAAATGTCTAAAAATAATTGTTACCTATTCACACAATATGAAAATACTGTTTCTAAATATGGAATCCATTTTTCCAAATTCAAAACACAGAAGTGGACGAAATTAATTTAAATTTAATTCCCATTGTTAAAACAAAAAACATGTTTTTAAGAGATAATAACTATCAAAAGATTGACATTTGTTTATGTCTGGTTAAATTGTAAAATTTTGTACAATGACCAAAATTTTATTAAATTGTAAAAATATATTCTAAATTTACTTTAAAACCACTCAAATTCATAATTTATCAATATAAATTAATTCGATTAAAAAAGTTACTTTTAATTAAAATTTAGTAATTTTCACTATTCATCAAAATATAAATGTTATCCGAAAAGTTCCAAAATTTCACCCTAGGCTAAATTTGATATTCCGAATACAAAAAGGAAGTCCATTTTGAGAGTTAAAATTTATAAAATTTCAAAAATTAGGTATTACTATTCATAATGGCTAGTTTGATTGGTTGTGGTGTGTTAGAACTCGATGTTGCGTACAACACACACTATCACATTATTCAAATAGAAGCATACCGTAGAAGCTTGGGGTGTTACATTCTCCCCTCCTTCAAATAATTTCGTCCTCGTAATTTCTAGAATACTACCACATGAAAAGACTTGGGTGGTTCTTCATCATAAGTTCCTCGGGTTCCCACGTTGCCTCTTCCATATTATGGTTTCTCCACAAGGCTTTTACCAGACGAGTCATCCGGTTTCACAGTACTTGTTCTCTTGTATCAAGAATATGACGGGCTCTTCGCAATAAGACAGATCGAGTTCCAGTTCTAATTTCTCATAGGTCAGTACATGCGTTGGGTCAGGCATGTATTTACTCAATAGAGATACGTGGAACACATCGTGAACTTTGGAGAGACTTGGCGGCATTGCCAATTGGTAAGCTACAGCCCCAATTCATTCTAGAATTTCGAAAGGTCCGATATACCTGAGACTCAATTTACCTTTCTTACCAAAACGTATGACTCCCTTCCATTGACATACCTTCAGGAAAACATGATCACCGACTTGAAATTCCAAATCCTTCCTTTGATTATCAGTATATCTCTTCTTCCTACTTTGAGATGCTTTGATGTGATTTTGGATTACCTTCACCTTTTCCATTGTTTCCTCCACCAGTTATGGACCTACAAGTTTTCTTTCACCAACATCATCCCAACAGGTTGGTGTGTGACATCTCTTTCCGTATAACGCTTCATATGATGCCATCTGAATACTCGAATTGAAGCTATTGTTATAGGAATATTCTACCAGAGGTAAATATTGATCCCACATACCCTGAAAGTCAAGTGAGTAGGATCTCAACATGTCTTCTAAGGTTTGAATAGTTCGTTCTGATTGTCCATCTGTTTGAGGGTGGTAGGTAGTGCTCAAATGAAGTTCAGTATCCAAGGATTTCTGAAGACTTTTCCAAAATCTTGAAGTAAAATGGGGATCACGATCAGAAACAAGCAATAGGGGTACTCCATGAAGTCTCAAAACTTCATTAATATATAGTATTACTAGACGTTCCAGCATTAGATCTTCTCTTATAGCATGAAAATGTACTGACATGGTAAGAAGATCAACAATAACCCATATTGCATCGTTCCTTCTAGGAGTCTTTGGTAGTCCCATGACAAATTCCATTGTGATATTATCCCATTTCCACTCCGGTATGTGAAGAGGTTGCATGACTCCTCCAGGATGTTGCCTTCTAGCTTTCACTTGTTGGAAAACCATACATCTTGACACAAAATACACAATCTCCCTTTTCATGTTATCCCACAAAAAATTTTCCTTCAAGTCTCTATACATTTTGGTGCTCCCAGGGTGTATATAGAAATTGGAACTATGAGCCTCATCCAGAAATTCCCTTTTTTTGATCAGATATATCAGGAACACAAAGTCTTTTCTCGAATTTAAAAATTCCATTTCATACACAATGTCTCCCAATCTCCCATCATTCACAGCTTTAATCTTCTTTTGAAATTCTTCGTCATCGGTCTAAGATCTCTTAATCCTTTCTAGTAAAGATGGTTTGTCAACCATTTGAAAAAGAATTGATGTTTCACCTTCCTTGGTTATTCCCATGTCCATCTTCACTAGATCCATGAAAATTGGATCCCTTTCAATTCTCATCATGTTCAAAACTCCATGGTCTTTTCTGCTCAAAGAATCTTCCACCTTGTTTTCTTCCCCTGGGTGGTAGTGAATCGTACAATCATAATCCTTGAGTAATTCAAGCCATCTCCTTTGCCTCATGTTGAGTTCTTTTTGTGAGAAAATATACTTCAAACTCTTGTGATCAGTATAAATCTCACATTTTTCACCATAGAGGTAGTGGCTCCATATCTTCAAAGCAAAGATCGCAGCTGATAACTCGAGATCATGAGTAGGATTGTTTTGTTCATGAATTTTTAACTGTCATGATGCATAGGCAATAACCCTATCATTCTGCATAAGGACACAACCAAATCCTTTCTTTGATGCATCACTATAAATAACAAACCCATCATTCCCCGATGTTAGAGTCAATATAGGAGCATTGACTAATATTAACTTTAGTTCTTCGAAACATTCTTCACACTCTTTTGTCCAAACAAATTTAACCCCTTTACGTGTGAGCTTTTTTAATGGGTTAGCCAATCGGGAAAAATTCTGTATGAAACGTCGATAATAACCTGCTAAACAAATAAAACTACGTACCTCAGTTATACTCATCGGTGTTGGCCATTCTTGTATTTCCTTGGTCTTATAAGGATCAACAGAGATTCCATCTTTAGAGACAATATGGCCAAGAAACAAAATCTCCTCATGCCAGAATTCACACTTGCTAAACTTCCCATATAATTCATGTCTTCTCAAAGTCTACATGATAATGCGCAAGTGATTTCCATGATCTTCATAGCTTTTGGAGTATACCAAGATATCATCAATAAATACCACCACAAATTCCTTGAGATATTCCTTGAAATCTCTATTCATCAGATCCATGAATACAGAGGGTGCATTAGTCAATCCAAAAGGAATTACTGTAAACTCGTAAATCCCATACCTGGTTCAAAATGCTGTCTTCAGAATTTATTCCTTCTTTACACACAACTGATGGTATCCAGATGGAAGTTAAATCCTTCAAAATTATTGAGCTCCATACAGTTGGTCAAATAAATCATTAATGCAAGGTAGGAGATACTTGTTCTTTATTGCTATAGCATTGATCTCCCTGTAGTCGATACATAACCTCATAGATCCATCTTTCTTTTTAACAAAAATAACAGGGGATCCCCATGGAGAAACACTAGGGGGAATAAATCCCTTATTACTCAATTACCCTAGTTGTTTATTTAGTTCAACTAATTCCACTGTGGCCATTCTATAAGGGGTCTTCGATATAGGCTTTGATCCAGGAATTAAATCAATGGAAAACTCAACTTCTCGTTCTGGAGGATGTCCAGGTAAATCTTCCGGAAATACATCTTCATATTCTTTCACAACAGGTAAATCCTCTATTTGAAAATTCCTTTCCTCACCCATAGTCATTTCATTCTCTTCCTCCCCAATAATTGAATTTAGTTGAGCTTCTGGGGGTGGATCTAGATAAGAATTAGGTGGTGACGATTCTGCTCTAAAGATAAGGTGTTCCTTTTCACCATCATTAAAAATAGTAACCTCCTTCTTCTTATAATAAATCTTCACATCATAGTTCGAAAGCCAATCCATACCGAGGATTATATCAAACTCAATCATAGGTATGACGATGAGATCAACAGATAAAGAACATTTATGTGCTCTAATGGGGACTGATTCACAAAACATTGTTGCAATGATACTTCCCTTAGGAGTTTTAACTGATAACTCTCTTGTTAAATCAAATTGGAAATATCTAATTTTCTTAGCAAACTGGGAAGATATGAAACAATGTGATGATCCAGAATAAAATAATGCATTTGATAAACTTGAGGAAACCATTAAATTACCTGCCACCACGTCTTTCGGAGCATCTACCTCAGCAGTAGTGATAGCATAAGCTTGGCCTTGATCCCTTCGCCTTTTCTGAGGTAAGTTCCCACTGACGCTTAGGAAATTCATTTTCATAATGTCCCATCTCCCTGAAATTGTAGCACTGAACATTTGTAGCTTCCTTATTCCCTTTTCAATCATGAGCTTGGTGGCCTTTTTCACCACACTTGTAATAGACACCCATTACCTTCGTGCAAGTATAGGGGTGTTTCTTCCCACATTTAACACAAGATGGATTTTCAACCTTTCACTTCTTCCCCTTATTTCCATTCCCAGATTGATCAGTAGATCACTTCTTCTCTTGCTTTGCTTTAGAGTCATAAGACTTAGAGAATTCCTTTTCTATCTTGATAGCACATGAGACAATGTCTTCATACGATGAGAATGATTTTGAGACTAATGATCGATGGAGAAATGGTTTTAACCCTTCAAAGAAATGATCAATCTTACTTCTTGGGTTATGTATATAATCTCTAGCATACCTTGCTAACCTTGTAAAGTTAGCCTCATACTTTGCGACATTATCATCCTCTTTTTGTCTCAGACATAGAAATTGCCTTTCCATATCTGCTCGATGGTCACGAGGAAAGTATTTTTCTAAAAATAGATCTTTGAACTCCCTCCATTCCATATTTGATACTTCATAATATTCCTTCATGTTTTGAATCAATGACCACCATTAATCAGCATCTCCAGTGAGGTGGGAAACTTCCATGATAACTTTTACCCTTTCACTACTCCCCAAACCCTGAAATATTTTCTCTAGGGAATTTATCCATTGCTCATCTAGTAATGGATTTGTACTCCCATTGAAAGTTGGTGGTTGTTTATTCATGAAGCGATCTAACATTGATCCTCCACGCTGTGGATCAGGGTGCTCCATACAAGTAAGGTTATTATTCATAACTTGAGTGAGTTGTCCCAGTATGGTGATTAGATGATCGACACTAGTTGCATCACCAGCTCCACTATAATTATCTTGGGCAGGAGGGAAATCCCTATATGGAGTGCGTGCATTGATACAGTTTCCATTTCTTCCACTAGGTACTTTTTCAAAACAATGGCATAAACTAGATCAGTTTATGAATCAAAATACATAATCACATACTTATAAAACACTTAACATAAATTAAACTATTTATGGATATAATCCATAATCATAAAAATGATTTCTTTGAGGAAGTATATACTCATAAACACTTCATAATGATTTGTAAAGAAAATGAGAGTTATCCTAAGCATATCCCCCGGGAGTGTCGTATCCAAGAGTGCAGCAAGGCCCGTTGTCGTGAACCAGTTCCCGTTCGAGTCTAGCTCAAAGCGCTGTTTTTGGGTTTTACCCCTAGGTACATCTATGCCAGAGTCGCCTCTACCTGCTCATATCCAGACAGGGATGTATTGCTCGATAAACTCACAAAATCTCTACAATACCAAAATTCTAGGAAGTTCTTATATACTAATCCTCAAAGTCCATCTTAAATCTATGTGCTCTAATCAGAGTTTATCTAAATCTAGCTTCCAAGGTTTGTACTAAACCTCCTCTGATACCAACTGTAATGCCCCGACCCCAGTTACCCAAAGTCAATGAATTATTACATAACATTGGCATGATCATAAGAATGATCAAGTCTCAAAAGACCGATTAGTTTAGTAGCCTTGGAAACACTAGATATATTCATAATGTTTTACATTACATCATAAAAATGAAAACTACGACAACATAGTATCCATATTCCACACTATTATCCCCTCATACTATACCTGAAGGTCATTCATAATTTACTTCTTCACATCCTGGGAAAAATAAAACATAGAAAAGGGGCGAGCTCAAATGCCCAGTAAGGATAACAATATAGCGAAAAATTTCATAAATAAGAATAAACATTTAAGGCAATGTATAACCAAAACAAAAGCCTTTTAAAATTGAACATAAACATAGTATGGAAAAAATAAAATGCAATAATGCCATTTACTTATTCACATGGAAATTATACTAATCGAATAATCACATTTAATATCAATAACCACTTTCATAATGATGGAATGCATAATGCCTGATTATCATAACCACATAGCCAAGGCCTCGTGCCAAGACCACAAATAATATTTTTCCAAAGCCTTGTTCCAAGACATTAGTTTGTCTCATGAGACCTACCGATGCATCGAGGAGCTATAGTGGGCTCCGCCCGTCACATATTAAGTCCGATGCATTCTCATATGAAAAGGTTTAAACATAACATAAACATTCATATTAAAAATAGCATACGAAATGTAAATACTACATCCATAAACCATGAATGGTATAAAAATAACACATCCACAGTCAAACGTATCACAAAACCTTCAATATAATATAGAAGTTTTGTATCATAATAAATCAACTTCAAATAAGCGCAAAATCCATCAAAGGATGTTGACATAGATGAAATCAAAACTCTTTTTAGGGTAACATCTCTTTTTATTTTGAAATCATTTTAGAGGCATATATTTATAAAATATAACATTTTTCTGGAAAATATTCTTATAATATTGTATGGGAAGCATCAGAGATTTTATAACAGTGTAAAATAGCCACACCCGGCGTATAAGTTAAAAAACATTTTTACCTTAATTCCGTCAAAAAGGTTAAAAAGGACCTTGTTTGGAAAACGACGGAAAGATTCTTTTATAAACCACTTATAAAAGTCAACAGGGGTATAAATGACTTTAACCCATATTCTAGTAAATAGTAAAAATGTTTTGAAATACATTTTTTAGAAACATTGATGTGGATGATAAAGAAGTCCCAGTGGATTATTACGTATAGACAACCTCGGATAATGAAGAGATTGAGAAATAAACCCTTACCTTGTAATTTTACTTGGTTGGGGGTAGGTTAACCTCATGTATAATGGTAAAATAATTGTTATTAAATTATACAAGAATCATATACATTCATATGATATCATATATGATCTTTTAACTTTCCTTTGTTAATAACATCTTAGAATTATCGTTGTTTCGGGGGTTAACTTACTCATTTTCTTTTATATGTTTTGTTATGTAAGCCATGTTTGTCATGGATATCTTATTCATATACAGAATGATATCAAGTCCTTAAAAATTATTTTTAAATCATAAAATGATAGTTATATTTGAATGGATACGATGGAGAATGAATTTCATCGCGTTCGTGGAGACGGTAGTCCGTACGTACGCACGAGCGACAATATCATTCTTTTGATATTAAAATAATATATAATTGGATGGTATATCATATATAAAGAATCATTATCATGTTATATTTATTATTTACATGAATTATAAATCATTATTATAACCATCCAAATAATAATTTATTGAAAAACAATTACACCACGACGTGGAGATGGTAAACCGTACGTACGCACGTATGGTGACATGTTATTCAAAGGGTGCATAGAATACTGAATATGGTTGTACCATATTTATAATAACATAAAAGTATATATAAGATATTGGGGTTATTATTTTAGAATGGTAATAACAAAGAAATAAGAAGTGGAAGATGAAAGGAACTTGAGAAGGGGTGGTGAAATCGTTACCTCTTCTTCGGGTTCTTCCTTTTGATTTGATCAAAAGGGATCCTTAGGTTGGCTTTATGACTAAAGTAGGGCCTCTAGGATGAAGTGAGGGAAGTATAGAGAGTATTTGGGCAGTGTTTGGCCAAACCAAAAGGATTTGAAGGTGTGAATTAATGGTATGGAGGAGTGCCCTTTTATAAGAGGGGTGAGGGTCACCTTTGGAAAAACTAGAAATATTATTTTATAATAAATTTATATTCTATTTATAATGGCTCAAAAGTAGATTATTTAAATTTTAAGGTGGGGATAGGTCTAAAACCACTCAAAAAATAGGATTTAGACAGGTTTGGGTTACTATATTAACCTTGTCTTTTATTATTAACTCTTAGTTAATTAGTTTCACTTTTATAGTGTCTCTTTGTATTTTTATATTATATGGTTAATAAACTTACTATATACATCCAAGATACCCCCATTTGGTCCATTAATTATACACCTATCATGATATATGTCTCATGGCCGAAACTTAGATTTTTAGTAATTTAATATCAATTAATAATATAATATTTGTTTTAAAAACTCTTTTATGTCAATTTTGACACTATTCAATAATTGATTTTTGTAAAACTCATAACTGAATTATTACTTAGAAAAACGTTAATGAAGTAAATCCTAACATGTCCTATTAACCTATGAAATTATTTTAATTTATAAAAATTCTCAAATTATATTTATTTGGGTGTTTATAATATCAATTATTTTAATTTTTTATTAATTTAGCAATTACTGCATCACCATTGTGTCATAAATAAATTAAATTATATAATGTCTAAAAATTATAAATAAAATATCATTTTGTAGGAAATATTTTTATATTACCAATTAATTTTTATTGTCAAAAATAAAACATATATAACTCTATGTAAAAAGTATTGTACTAAAAGATATATGCTTATGTCATTTTTGTATTTATTTTAACTTAATTAAAATAAGGTGTCCCTATCACCTACAAGTGGCTCCATGGGATCCCAAAATCGACCCAAAGATGCCCATGGTCGGAAATGTATCCACCAATAAGGTTAGGACATGTTTTAGAATAATTTAGTATTATTATAATATTATTTTTTAACCCTTATTTACCGGATTTACCCTTAACCATGGTAAATAAAATATTTACCAAAGTAATTATTCAAAATGTCTAAAAATAAAATTTACCAATTCACACAATATGAACATCCTAATTCTAAATATGGAATCCATTTTTCGAAATTCAAAACACAGAAGTGGAAGAAATTAATTTAAAATTAATTCCCGTTGTTAAAACAAAAAACATGTTTTTAAGAGATAATAACTATCAAAAGATTAACACTTGTTTATGTCTGGTTAAATTGTAAAATTATGTACAATTACCATCATTGTATTAAATGGTAAAAATATATTCTAAATATACTATAAAACCACTCAAATTCATAATTTATCAATATAAATTATTTTGATAAAAAAGTTGTTTTTAATTAAAATTTAGTAATTTTCAATATTCATCAAAATATAAATGTTATCTGAAATGTTCCAAAATTTCACCCTAGGCTAAATTCGATATTCCGAATCCAAAATTGAAGTCTATTTTGAGAGGTAAAATTTTAAAAATTTCAAAAAGTAGGTATTACTATTCATAACGGCTAGTTTGATTGGTTGTGGTGTGTTAGTACTCGATGTTGCGTACAACACACGCTATCACATTATTCAAAGAGAAGTGTACCATAGAAGCTTGGGGTGTTACAACACACCCCAGTCCCTTCATGGATGCATCACTATAGATCACAAACCTTTCTCCACTACATGGTAGTGTAAGCACAGGTGCACTCGATAACCTTCATTTTAACTCTTTGAAATTCTCTTCACACTCCTCCATCCTAACGAACTTAATTCCTTTTCGAGTTAACCTGGTGAGTGGATTAGATAACCTTGAAAAATATTTCACAAAACATTGATAATATCCATACAAACCAAGAAAACTCCGGATCTCAGTTACTATTGTTGGTCTCAACCATCTTTTGATAACCTCAATTTTTGCTGGATCCACAGATATCCCCTCTTTTGAGATTATGTGACCCAAAAATGAAACTTTTTAAAGCCAAAATTCACACTTGGTAAATTTTTCATAAAAATTGTCCTTTCTTAGGGTCTTTAATACAAATATCAAGTGATATTAATGTTTTTCCTTGATCTTTGAATAGATAAGAATATCGTATAAAATACTACCACAAACTGATCAAGATAGTTTCTAAAGACTCTATTCATTAGATCCATGAAGATAGCTGGGGCATTAGTAAGACCAAATGATATCACTATAAATTCATAGTTTCCATACCTTGTATTGAAAGACGTATTTGGTATATCCTCATTTTTGAACCTTAATTGATGATACCCAGAATGAAGATAAATATTGGAAACGTATTGAGCTCCGCGTAGTTGATCAAATAAGTCATCAATGCATGGGAGATGATATTTTTTCTAGATAGTGATCTTGTTAAGTTCTTGATAATCAATGCAAAGTCTCATTGATCCATCTTTCTTCTGAACAAATAGAGCAGGTGCTCCCCAATGTGACACACTAGGGTGTATGAATACTTTATCAAGATTGTCTTGGAGTTACTTCTTCAATTCCTACAACTCAATTGGGGCCATTCTATATGGTGTCTTTGAAATAAGCATAGCACCTGGTATGAGTTCTATTGAAAACGCAACATCACAATTTGGGGGAAGACCTAGAAATTCCTCTGGAAAGACATCATCAAACTACCGTACAATGGGAATATTCTTAATCGTGAGTTTCTCTCCAACCTTTTGAGTTAAATAACCTTCATTTATTGGAATCAAGACCCATAAGATGGAAGAAATTTCTAATAGAAGTTTATATTCATCATTGCATCGATAGATGATAGTAGATTGATCAGGAATATTAAATGTGATCTCCCTTCTTTGGAAATTTATATGAGCTTCGTATAATGAAATCCAATCCATGATAAGAATCACATCAAATTCCACTATAGGAGGGATCACAAGATTTACAGGAAGCACTTTCCCACAAACATCAATCAGAGAAAAATTTTAAACTTTTGATGAGACTGTTGTGCCATTCGTGGTTGTCACAGCTAACTCAATATCTAACTGCTGAGGTAATATGGTTATACCTTTAGAAAATTCTTCAGAAATAAAAGAGTGGGTGGATCCATAATCAAATAAAACATTTTCTACATTAGAGTGGATGGTAATTGTACCTTTCACCACTTCGTTATCATACTCCACATCACTGATAGAAATTTCATGTGACATTCATTTGTATTTGGCCTTAAGAGTTTGTTGACATCGATCATCATCAACAACCCTTGTATTAGGGAATTGATTGGAATAATTCCCCATTTCCTTTCACTTGAAACATTGAATTGTAAGAGGTGTATTCTGCGTATCCCTTTCTTTGTTCGCATCATTAGACATCGTCTTTCCATTATTTCGACATTCCAATACCTTATGACCTTCTCTTACATACTTAAAACATTTACTTGTTCCATTAAGACAATTCCCTCCATGTTTCTTTCCACACTTTGAGTATAAGGGAAAAATCATCTTCTTTACAGTGTGGTCTTTAGATTTTTCTTTGAATTCCATTTTCCTCTTCTTGTCAAACCCATATGATTGATGGGTTACTCCAATCTCCATCTCAACCTTGAGAGCACATCAAACAATTTCCTCATAGTTATTGAAGTCCCTTATAGCTAACGCCCTTCGAAGACTTGGTTTTAAGCCACTAATGAATCCATCAATTTTACTCTCAGGTTGGATAATAATTTCGGAATCATACATTGCAAGTCCTATAAAATTTTCTTTGTAGGTACCAACAGATTCATCATCCTTTTGCTTCAGTTCAAGATATTCATTCTCTATATTTTTTCAAATAATACGAGGGAAGTAATTATTGAAAAATAATTTCTTGAACGTGTCCCATTCCATGGACTCAATTTCATCCCTTTGCCTCGTATTCTTAGTAAGATTCCACCATTTATCAGCTTCACCTTCCAAACGATACACTCCTTTGATGAATTTATCATGTTCAGAAAATTATAGAACTGAAAATATCTTTTCAGTGGTACTGGTCCATTATCCAGACACTAATTGTTCAGAAGACCCGCTGAATGAAGGTGGATGCTACCTCATGAAGGATTCAATAGAATGTTGCTCCTTCATTTGCTCGTTTAGAAGTCCAGCATGATTCATATCTTGAGAAAGTTGTATGATCATGGCTAGAAGATTATTAATTCCAGCTCCAATAATTTTTGGTTACTTAGGGGGACAATCATCACATTTCTCATCACATTCATCATTAACATGGTTCCTTCGAGTTCCAGCCATTGACTAAAACAAAGAAGCATGGTGTGAGAAACACTAATCATAATAGGAAAACCACATAATCAAGAATAAAATTTCACACTTTAGGTATTATCATAGGTTGTTCATGGCCATTTCTAAAACACTAATATTGTGTTCTATGTTTAGACATATCCTTAGAGTTCTTACTAAGGCTTTCACATCCTAGTTTCCAAACATTGACTATACCTTTCCTCTGATACCAACTATAACGACACATACTTTACAAACATGGTTATTAATTCAGAATTGAAGAATACTAATTACAACATATAACAAAAACATGATAGGACCATACAGGTATAGTGTCTTTAGAAACTGGGAAACATAAACAACTGGTTCATAAATCATCTACATTGTATCCTATTTATTTCATCATATCTAGAGTCCCTTTTGGCATATCCTACTTAATACCCTTCTTCCTGACCTGGAGAAAAGAAAACATACAAAAGGGTGAGCTCAAATGTTCAGTAAGGGTAAACAAAAGAAATATCAATCATATAATATTCATAAGAACATAACATTTTGAAAATTTTAACCTGCAAAAGAGATCATAATATCATAACATGGGATAAATCATATTAGTGAAATGTAATCCCAATAACCATAACATAAAACATGAATCTTTTTGGAATACACACATAATCATAGAAATTCATTTCATATTAGTCAAGGCTCATTGCCAAGACCTTTATAGTGGACAAAGTCCATTACTAAACCGAGTTCACTCCTCGTTCCAGTCCTGTATCACTGAACCAGATTAACTTGTCATTCCAGCCATGTTTATCTCATGAGATATAAATCTTTTCCCAATGCATTAGAGAGAGATATAGGTCCCACCCATCTCATAATGAAACCATTCTTATGTGTGCCACAAAATCATAAATCATAACATAACCCATGTAATAAAAATGGGATTCTTAAACATCATTCCATCATAACATAATCCATATAAGACGAAAGGAAATCATAAAATTAATTCCTTCATAACATAATCAAATAAATGTAAAAATAGGGATAGAAACATAACCCTATATTATCTTATATGGAAAATAATTTTGATAAAACACTTGAACTCCATTCTTGAGGAAAATATCTTTTCTACTTCAAAATCATTTTTTTCTTTCTTAACATGTCATACAATTTCAAAATAAAATAAGTTGATTAAAACTAAACTTGAAAACTTATAAAGGAAGATTCATGGAAATAATGTTATATGAAATCCTAAAAATCCATTCATGATGTATAAGTTAAAAAAATTCTTCTCGTACTTTGGCCGAAAAAGTCAAAATGTACCTCGTACTAAAAACGACGAAAGATTTCTTTCATATATTTTACTAAAAACTCAACAATGGGTAAAATTGGATTAAAAAATTGTAGGAGGATAGAAATAATATTAAATATTGAGGAAACATGGATTTGGATGATAAATATTCCTCAGTAAATTCTGATCTATAAACAATCTCGGATAAAAATTAGATTGCGAGATTTTCCCTTTCCTTAGGTCTGATTTGTTTCATACTTATCTGAACCACCTGTATAATGATATAAATAATATCATTGACATATCAAAGAATCATATTCATTGTTATTATATCATATATGGTCATATTATTATCTTATTATTAGTAATATTTCATTGATACTTGTTATTTGGGTGTTCATTGCTTTATGTTCTTATGCATGTTTTGTCAAATAAATTCTTATTCTTATTTTTAGGTTATAGATACCTCATTTCCAGAATGGTATTAGTGTAATATATATCATATTTATTCATTCAATACATTTATATAATCATTATTCAATGAAGATCATGTATAACGAGTAGGATCATATCGTGGAGACGTTAGGCCGTACGTACGCACAAGCGATGATATCGTTCCTATGATCGTGGAATTGTATTGAATTGTATCTATACTATTTCAGAATCAATATCACTTTACAATAATAATATATAGTTATTCTTTACACCATTATACCCATGCAAGTAAGGTGGTGGTGTAAAACATATTACACCACGACGTGGAGATGGTATTTCATAAGTACACACGTGTAGTGATTTCGTTTTCCATAGGATGGATAGAAGGTGAAATTGTCAAGTCAATAAGGTTTTCTTTATAAATTTTCCATTCCTTATTGTTTTGAAAATCACAAACACCTTATACTTAATAAAATCTATATTTTACTTCTCTAAGGAAAATTTCCTTCCTTAAGGAAATTTACCCTAACCTATATTTCCTTATACATATCAATATTTTTCTTAAGTATAAAAATCAGATTCATACTCAAAACCTCGGAATCATATAATGATAAGATATGAAGCATTCTGTTTTATGATCCGAATTCTGGATATGAACTATAATGAAGTTCCACTCTGATTTCTGGATATGAACTGAAATGAAGTTCCATTCCGAATTATGGATACGAACCCTAACAAAGCTCAACTCCGAATTCTGGACTCCAAACTTCTATGAGTTCGACTATGAACTTTTATGAGTTTGACTTAGAAGTTGTATTAGTTTGACTCCGAACTTATACAAGTTCGACTCCAAACTCTTTAAGTTCAGATTCTATACTCTGGTGAATCCAGACTCTAAATTTCCTTAGAAATTTACACTCCAGATTGCTATATAATTCAGGTTTCAAATTCCTATAAAACAGAATCTGAATATCCTCTTTTATAGTCTCCGAATTTCATTTTGGTTAGACTCCGAATTATTATTTCCTTACATTCTGAACATTAGTTTTGCTTATTCTTACACTCATTTCATTATAAAACGATGCCATGCCTTTAGTTACACATGTTTTTTTATAAGATGATGTCGTCCATTCTGTTTCTAACTAACCGTTTATTGAGTGACACACGTACAGGTCCCTCCAAAATTTAAGGAAAATATGATCATTGGTGGAGGGAGCCGACCATTCCAACCGAGCCTATAAATAGGATCTCATTTGAAAGGGATCAATAATGAAAACTAAAGTTGATCACTCTAGAGACCACAAGCTGTTAATGTGATTTCTAGAGAGAGAAGCTTTTCATGCCTTGTGCATACTGAACTACTTATTTAGATTGCTTCGTGCGACTCTGAATGTTGGTGATTACAATTGAGGGCTTCTTGGGATAGGAAGACAGAGGTTCCAACTACCTTGAAGTTGAGGGCTTTAGGGGATAGGAAGACAAAGGTTACAACACCTTGAAGTTGAGGGCTTCCTTGCTAAGGAAGACAAAGGTTCCAACTACCTTGAAGTTGAGGGATTGCGGGGATATCAAGACAGAGACTCTGATCTTTGTATCAAGGTCTTACCCTGGTGTGGGTAAGACAGACATGCATGAAAGTATAAATCAAGGGACCTTTATCCAAGTTTGTTTGATACCCTTCTCTTTGGGTTAAAAGATTTATATCTTGTTACTTTTATTTTTACTACTCATTTTTCCACTGCACTTTTGTATTGTAAGGAAAGTATAACCTTCTTATATTTCCTTACACTTGTACTATGATTCATTTAGATTCTATATGGTTTAAGGTAGAATCTCATTTTGTAAACTTTGGTTAAGTTTCAATTTCCAGATCCATATTTCCGGAACCAGTTTTTCAGAATCACTTTATAGATTTAAGCAAGTGCATAGAACCAGAAGTTTGTAACTTCATACTTTGTTCCAATCATCCAACTGGTGTTAGAGGTGTTATGAATTTTCTTAGTCTAACTTTGTTAAACTTAGATCTTTCCTTGTTTAAGGAAATTTTTAAAAAATACAATTCACCCCCTCTTGTATATTGAGTATCAAAATCATTATTTCGACCCTACAATTGGTATCAGAGCAGGTCTCTGAAATACTTATACTCACATATAACTTTTTCCATGATCAGTTTTGCATTGTTCTATATTTTCCTTAGGAATATTTTCCTTTCTTAGGAATACTTTCCTTGAATCCAAACTTTTTTTAACAAGATTTTGTGTAGAAATATTTTTAAGATTGCAGGTTTAAATGTTGGTTCCATCGACAACCTAAATCCTACAAGACCACCAATTTTTGATGACAATGATTATGAGTATTGGAGAGATCGAATGAAGGCTTTCATTATCAATACTGGGGTAGATAACTTTGTTATGATTACTGTATGTTAAAAAATTCCTGATAAAAAAGTAAGTGTTTTCACAAACCAGGAGAAGCAAGATTATCAATTAAACTATAAGGTATGCAATACTCTTCTATGTTCAATGAATATGAACATATATAGCAAAATTTCTTCTTGTGAAACAGCTAATTGTATATAGAAGAAACTTGAAGTTACTCATTTTGGTACATCTAAAGTGAATGAGACAAGAAGAGCTATGTTGAGAGCAGAATACCATGGTTTTAACTTTCCTTATGGAGAACCCATTTGTAAGGTGCAACAATGGTTTATGAATATCGTAAATAGCATAAAATCTATGGGAGAGAATGGTTTGAATGATGAAGCTCTTGTATATAAGATTATAGATATTATTCCCAATGAGTGGAAATCAAAGAGGATAGCTATTGATGAGAATAGGAAGGTCACTCAAATTTTCTTAGATGAACTATTTGGAACTCTTCTCCAACATAAAACAAGAATGAAAAGAGATGATGAAAACATCAAAAAGATGAATGGGAATGGTACTGTTTCTTTTACTACATCATAAAATCAGATGAAAGATAAGACTCCTAAGAGAGTAACTAGATCCAAGTCTATGAAGGTCACTATCTAATTCGAATCTAGTGAGAGTGAAGTCTCAGAAAATGAGTTAGAAAATCTTTCTCAAAGAATGAACAAGATAGCTGGTCAAGGAAATTTCCAATCCAAGTATAAGAAGAGGGAAAGGAATGATAATAAAGATTCAGAGGTCACATGCTATGAATGCAAGAGAAGTGGACACATATGACCAAATTTACCTATTCTTAAATAGAAATAAATAAAATAGAGGAATTCTAAAAGGAACATGAAGAAGTTCTATAAAGCTAAAGCTAAGAAAAGTCTAAAAGCTAATACTACTTGGAGTTCAAGCTGTGAAGACTCTTCAGAAATTGAATCTTCAGAATACGATTCATTAGATTATAAGAATATGGGATTCTTTGCTAATACTTCTTTTCCACATACATGTCTTATGGCTAAGGTACGCTCTGCCAAGGCTTTAACAAATTTATCTCTTGATAAGAATTACAATTCAGAAAATAGTACTTCTAATGAAGATACTTCATCCTATGAAAATGAAGAACTTTTATATGAATAAGTATCTAGATTTTCCAAGTTACTTGAAGCAAAAAATTTTAAAATTCCTAAGAAATTAGGCAAAGAAAATACTAGGGAAGAAATTCTTACAAAAGATATTTCAGATCATTCTTTAAATATTAAGGATAAAGAAGAGTATTTAGAGGAACTTTATAAAGACCTTGAGAAAGAAAATTCTGATAAGGAAGAACATTCTAAATATATTAAGGATGCTACTACAAAAATAAAAAATTTTGATGAAAAATCAAACTCTAAGGAAATGATTCCTGAGGATAGGAATTTAGTTGTGAGACTAAAATCCAAAAATATTTCTCTTAAGAAGCTTCTTGAAAAAATTACCTCTGGGAAAGAAAATTTTGACAACATTTATTCTCAAATTAAACCTAAAGGAAACACTATTGGAGTAGGTTATACTGACCAAAAAATAGTTTTCAAAGACCACTATTTTGTTCCTTCTAAATCCCCTTTTTACACTTAGTGTCAATGTGGTGGGCATTGGAATAAAATTTTTTCTTTGAGTAGAGTTCAATCTTTTGGGTTTCATAACGCATATTTCTCTAAACAAATGTGGATACCCAAAAAAATTTTATCTGAAAATCTCGAATCCAAACAAGTTTGGATTCTGAAAGTCTAATTTTTTTCTTATTTTCAGGAAGATAAAGGAAGTACCAACAACAATACATATTACATGGATAGTGGATGTTCTCGACATATGACTGGTAACAAAAGATATTTTGAAAACATTATCAAGTAGAAAGGAGGAAAAGTAATTTTTAGAGATAATGCTCAGGGAGAAATTGTTGGTATAGGTAATATTTTTCTTCTTGGTAAAACCTTGATTTCAAATTTTTTGTTTGTTAAGGGTCTTAAGCACAACCTCATTAGAATAATTCAATTATGCGATAAAGGATACCTTGTGAATTTTAGGAATGATAAGTTCTTAGTACACAATTCCAAGGAAGAGTTTATTATATCTGCCAATAGGAAAGAAAATGTCTACACTTTGAACTTAGTAGACCTTAGGAGCCAAGATTTACCTTAACTAAGTGCAATGGAAGATCATTCTTGGTTATGGAATAGAAGGCTAGGTCACTGTAACCTTAGAAAAATATGTAAACTCTCTAAGAAGAAACTAGTTAAGGATCTACCAGAACATAGATTTTATTTTTCTAAAGTTTTTGATCCTTTTCAATATGGCAAGAAACATAAATCTAGTTTTAAATCAATCGGTGAAGTCTCAAAAACTAATGCATTACAGTTGGTGCACATGGAACTTTTTGGTTCAACACAAACTGGAAGCATTGAAGGCAAGTATTATGTATTTATTCTTGGTGATAATTACACTAGATTTACATGGGTCTATTTCCTAGAAAAGAAGTCTGAAGATTTTTCTTATTTCAAAAGTTTTAGATCCCAAGTTAAAAATGAGAAAAACCTTCCATTGAAAACTATTCATAGTGATCATGGAGGAGAATTTCAAAATTCTGATTTTGAAACTTTTTGTAGTAAAAGAGATATTACTCACAACTTTTCAGCACCATGAAATCCTCAACAAAATGGTGTAGTTGAAAGAAGAAATAGAATTATTCAAGAGATAACTAGAACCCTGTTGACTGAATATTCTATAGCTAGAAATTTTTGGGCTGAAGCTGTATGTACTATTTGTTATACTATAGATCGAGTTTTGATTGGACCTTTTCTTAATAAAACTCCGTATGAGTTATGGAATGGTAGAAAACCTAGACTTTCCTACTTCAAGGATTTTGGTTGCAAGGTATTCATCATGAATAATAAAGATAATCTACAAAAATTCACACTAAAATCGGATGAAGGAATTTAATTATGCTACTCCACAACTTTTAATGCATATAGAGTTTTCAACAAAAACACTTGTACTGTTGAAGAAACAATGCATGTAAAATTTGATGAATCTAATCCTTTTGTTTTTAAACCATCCCAACCTACATATTCGGATGTGTTTTCAAAAACTGATTGTCAACCTTTGTTTGAAGATCCTTCTGATATGGAAAATGTTCAAGAAAAAAAATTCTGAAACATTTACCCCAGAAGACTTTCTACCCTATGTTGATGAACAGGTTTTATAAAACCCAAGTCAGGTGTTTCTAAAGAATCATCCCCATGATAATATCATTGGTGATTTCAATCTACCTATAAGGACTAGAAGTTCCTTAAGAAATGAAGTAGAACATCTATCATTCCATTCCCAATTATAATAAAAAATAACTGATGAAGCATTAGGTGATGATGATTGTATCAAAGCCATGAAAGATGAACTAAATGAATTCGAAAAGAATAAAGTCTGGACCTTGGTTGAAAGAACTAAGGAAACTTATGTTATTGGAGTAAAGTGGGTCTTCAGAAATATGTGTGATGAAAATGGAGTCATTATTAGAAATAAAGCTAGACTAGTTGCTAAAGGCTATAATCAGCAAGAGGGAATAGACTATGAAGAAACATATGCTCTAGTAGCTAGACTTGAATCTATTAGTATTTTATTTGCCTTTGTAGTATTCTTCAATTTTAAACTTTTTCAAATGGATGTGAAATGTGCTTTTCTTAACTGTTATGTTCAAGAGGATGTTTTTGTTGAACAAACTCCTGTATTTGAAGATACAAAACATCTTGATCATGTTTTTAGACTTACCAAAGCTTTGTATGGAATTAAACAAGCCCCACGAGCCTGGTATGATAGACTTACATGATTTTTGATTCAAAATAACTATGTTAAGGGAAATTCATATCCAACCCTTTTTATAAAGAAAGATAAGAAAAATGTTTTGATTTTTCAAATTTATGTTGATGAAATTATATTTGGTTCAACTCAGCAATATTTAACTGATTCCTTTGCGGATCTAATGAAATCTATGTTTGAAATGAGTATGATGGGTGAGTTAGCATTTTTCCTTGTTTTTCAAATTTCTAAAAAACTAGAAGGAACCTATATATCTCAACATAAGTATATTAAAGATCTTCTAAAAAAGTATGGATTTGAAAACACTAAAAGTATTAGTACTCCCATTGGTACCTCAAACACAATTGATATTGATGATATTGGGAAAGCAGTAGATCAAACGTCTTTTAGAGGTATGATAAGAAGCCTATTATACTTGACAGCTAGTCATCCAGACATAATGTTTTCTGTATGCTTATGTGCAAGATATAAATCCAATCATAAGGAATCCCATTTAAAGGAAGTGAAAAGAATTTTTTGCTATTTAAAGGGTACCATGGATTTAGGACTCTTTTATACTTCTGGAAATGATTTTGTTTTAAAAAGATTTTCAGATGCTGACATTGGTGGATGTAGAATTGATAGAAAGAGTACATCCAGAAATTTTCATTTCTTAGGAGATTCATTAGTTTCATGGTCCTATAAGAAGCAACACTCAATAGCACTCTCCACTCCTGAAGATGAATATATATCCGCAGGAAGTTGTTGTGCTCAAGTGTTGTAGATGCAACACACACTCACAGACTATGTCTTGAGTTTTAATAAGACTAAAATTTTGTGTGATAACACAAGTTCCATTCCCCTTAGTAAAAACCTTGCACATCACTCTCGTGCAAAACACATAGATATTAGGCATCACTTTCTTAAGGATCACACACTTAAAGGAGATATCATTCCTCAGTTTATCGGAACTCAAGATAAACTTGCTGATATTTTCACAAAATCATTACCTTCCGATAGATTTGAATACATTAAATAGAAGTTAGAAATGATAACCATAAGGTAATATTTCTTCATTAAATTTTTGTTAAAACAATCTCCTTATAGTAATAAACTCCTTTTTATAGGGGGAGTACATTTGTTTATTAGGTTTTGAAAATATTTAGTAGTGAGTTTTTGAATATTTTCTCGTAATGTATTTTTGATTTTTTTTTGTAATGATCTTTTCAAAATCATTCTTAATGAAATTTTTGGAACTGAAATTTTCGTAATGGAAATTTTCAGAACTGAAATTTTCATAATAATTTTTTTTTGTACTCATACTTTTTGTAATGAAATTTTTTCCGTACCCATGCCTTTCATACTGAAAATTTTCATACTCATACTTTTCATACTGGAGTTTTGGTACTCAAAGTCTTTTCAATTTTAAGTTTTTTTGTAGTTAGATTTTCGTAGTCAATTTTTTCTTCAAGAAAAATATCACCTATTACAAATAAACTTCGTGGAAAATCCAAAAGGTATGACTTCCTTACTCAAGTTATCATACTCAATTTTCTTTTAGTTTCTGGTAGATTCTTTTCTTTTAAAATTTCTTGGATTCTAGTCCGATTGTTTTTCTTAAAAACCTCAAAATATCGGATTCAAGATTTCCTTGCGGGTATGTTTTCAACCATCAGATCAGATCAAAGGGTTTTTTAACCGTTAGATGGTTTTTTTGAAGTTCAAAGGTCAACTCCATCGCCTATATAAAGGGGACCCCTGAGGGTCGTCCCACATCGGTTTTCCAAAGCTCTCACATCTCAAAGCTCTGCCTCTCTTCTTACTGCCATTCCGATCATTGTTATGCCCGTTCCGAATCTTCCAAAACTCTCCATTCTGAATTTCTGTTGAAGCTACTTCCCAAGATATGTCTACCTCAAAGCCAATTTCAAACTGGAAAGTGTACAGAGAAAGACTGTTCCATCAAAAATTTTACATATATGATTCTATCATCTCCAAGAACATTTATCTAAATGGTTGGAAGGATGCTTGTGTATCCAAGACAAGTGATCAAGATGCTGTCTATCCAGAGTAACTTGTAGAATTATATGAATATGCAAGATTTTATGAGGAAGATGGAAGATAAAAGTTTTCTTTAATTTGTTATGGAAAGACATACAAACTTAGTTACACCAAGGCGGAATGCTTGGTGGGGCTAGCATAAGAAGGAGAATCTGAATTTTATTCAGAAAAACTCTCGGATGCTCAAGGTAGTTTTGTTAAGGTTAAGGCCTTAAAATGTCTTGGACATATATATTTCAAGACAACCAAGATTACTCACCTATCTCCTAATTATAGGATTCTTCAGCTTTGGGTACAAGGTTTCTTGGTTACGAGAATCTGTGATAAAGATACTTTGAAGAAAAGTGACATATATTTCTTAGACTTCATGGTGAATCTAAGAAAAATAAATCTGATGAATCATGTCCTTGTGATGATCAAGAATATCAATGAAGGAATATTGAGATCTTAAATCATCATGTACCCTGCCTTACCATAAAAGCTAATAGTTCAGTGCTTGGATTCTTTCAAGGTTGCATATAAGTCTAATGTTCGGAATTGAAAACTTATGATTTTCAGTGATGAAATGATGAAAAGAATGAATATGGATTTTTCTAAGGAAACAATAGAGTTTTATAGTTTTCTAGAGGAATATGCTGAAATTATTCTGGAAAATGTGGAAAAAGCTGAACCAGTGAATAAAGTTACTAAGAAGCGGAATCTTAAGGATGTGGTTACTGAAGACAAAACCCCCAAATCTAAGGAAACCAAATTTGCACCTCCTAAGCTGAAGAAACAGAAAGCATATCCAGATGAGGTGGCTGCTAAGTGGAGGGAAGATTCCCATTCTGGAAACAGCCACTGAGAAGATTCCCATTCCGGAAACCTTTGATGTCTAACCATTACCAAAGACTCCTAGGAAGAAGTACTCCACTCCGGAAATGTACAAAGGAAAACATATTGTTGATGAAGTAGAGACAATAGATGGTGAATAAGTAGAGGAAGATTTTGTTGAATTAGAAGAAGAAGTAGAAGAAGGAAGTGATGATCTGGGTGATTTGATCAAACAAGTAGAAGATTATCCAGAAAATGCTGAATCTTCAAAATTAGTAACTCTGGGAAAAGGAGTTGACAAAGATGGTAAGAGAGATGAAGTTTAGGAAGATGAGAAAGATAATGAATTATCTGATGAGGAAGTAAGATATGAGAAGCATTATCTTGAAGAAGGAATAGAGAAGGAGAAACCATATGAAGACAAGATTGTTCAAGTATCTGAATCCAAGGAAGAATCTCCTAATGAGGAACCCATTCTGAAAACTGATAATGGAAAGCAAGTGCTCATGGATACACCTACAAAAAATGTCATCATGAAGAAAGAGGTTGGTGGTTCTTCTAGAAGAAATCTGGTGCAAATTGAAGAAGAACAATCCCCAAGAAAAGTATCTGATTCGGAGTCATCAGCACATGGTCATGACTTTGTTGTCGAATCTCTGAAAAATTTGGTGGACACTATTCCGATATTTCCCACTATAGAAACCAGATACCCGATGCTGCAACATATCTTGAATCAGAAGTCAGAATCCTTATCTATGGTGATGGATAAGTGTGTGAAGATTGAGGCCAACTATATAAAATTTCTTATTAATTATGATGTACACAAGAAATCATACAGCAAAATCACTTTGTGGTCTAAGAAAGTTGAAGAAGACATGGCTAAGTTTGATCATTTTTAGAATGAGGTAAAAGATTCCTTTGTCACTGAGGATAAAATGATTAAGAATCTCCAGGATGATCTGATCATTGAGAAAAGTTCTCTAAATCAACAAGTTAAGGACATGAATGATAATGTAAACTCTCTTGCTCAAAATTTTATAAGGGATAGATATCTCCGGATTGAGCTCGAAAAAATACTTGTAAAGAAAGATGAGTTTTTGAAGATGTAAGAAGAGGCCATGAAGACTCAGGCAGAAGTTTTGAAAGCTCAAGATGAAAGGATAAAATCTTTGGAGAGGCAAGCTGAGGAGGATCAAAAAGATTTAAAGAAGCTGAAAACCTTGTTGAAGAAGCTAATCCCAAAGGAAACGGAAGGCAAATAAACTCAAGCCGATCTTTTGTTGCATTTGGCTTTCCTTGATTTTTTTCCAACTCTAATAAAATTTATGGTTGGTTGTATCTTGTGTTATTATATAATAATGTTTCAAGTACCATATTTCTTTTCCATTCCATTAAATTCTTTTTGAAAATTACAAAGGGGGAGAAGAAAAAATAACTACTCAAAACGGGAGAAAAAAAATTAAAATGGACAAGGAAACATTTATAAGTGAAGATATCTTTAAAGTAAGGGGGAGTTTCTCATTATGAAGTTTTTCATTCCCATGATAATGAAAACCCCACTCTGTAAATTTAGAATACAATCCACAGAGTTTAAATGCCTAAAGGGGAGTTAGTTGTATTCACTATCATCCATGAACAAAGAGAGATAAGTTTTAATTTCAAAGTCTAATGAAATTTTTTCAAATTCCCTATATTCTTTTTCATAAGGTTGTTTGTGCTTTCCAAAAATGGGGATATTGTTGAGTCAATAAGGTTTTCCTAATTAATTTTCCATTCCTTCTTATTTTGAAAATCACAAACACCTTATACTAAAGAAAATCTATATTTTACTTCTCTTTGATAAATTTACTTCCTTAAAGAAATTTACCCTAACCTAGATTTCCTTATACATATCAATATTTTTATTAAGTATAAAAATTGGATTCATACTCAAAACCTCGGAATCATATAATGCTAAGATATGAAGCATTCTATTTTAGGATCCGAATTCTGTATAAGAACTGTAATGAAGTTCCACTCAGAATTCTGGATATGAACTATAATGAAGTTCCACTCCGAATTCTGGATATGAGCTGTAATGAAGTTCCACTCCGAATTATGGTTATGAACTGTAATGAAGTTCCATTACGAATTCTGGATACGAACTCTAACAAAATTCAACTATGAATTCTGGACTTAGAACATCTATGAGTTCGACTCCGAACTTTTATGAGTTCAAATCCAAACTTATATGAGTTTGACTCAGAACTTTTTCTAGTTCGACTCCGAACTTTTTCTAGTTCGACTCCGAACTTCTACAAGTTTGACTCCGAACTCTATAAGTTCAGATTATGAACTATAGTGAATGCAGAATCCGAATTTACTTAGAAATTCAGACTTCGGATTTCTACAGAGTTTAGGTTCTGAATTCTTATAAAACAGAATCTGAATATCCTCTTTCATAGACTCCAATGTTAATTTTGGTTAGACTTCGAATTTATCTTTTCTTACATTCCAAGCATTAGTTTTTCTTATGATTACACTCGTTTCATTATAAAACGTTGTCGTGCCTTCTGTTACACATGTTTTGTTATAAAATTATGTCTTCCATTCTATTTCTAACTAACTGTTTGTTGAGTGACACACGTACAAGTCCCTCCGAAATTTAAGGAAAATATGACTATTGGAGGATGGAGCCACCCATTCCAACTGAGCCTATAAATAGGAGCTCATTTGAAAGAGCTCAATAACGAAAACTGAAGTTAATCAATCTAGAGACCACACACTGTTAAGGTGATTTCTAAAGAGAGAAGCTATTCAAGCCTTGTGTGTACTGAACTGCTCGTTCAGATTGCTTCGTGCGACTCCGAATGTTGGTGATTACATTTGAGGGATTCCGGGGATAGGATGACAGAGGATCCATCTACCTTGAAGTTGAGGGCCTCCGGCGATAGGAAGATAGAGGTTCCAACACATTGAAGTTGAGGGCTTCCTTGTTGATGAATACAAAGGTTCCAACAACCTTGAAGTTGAGGGCTTGCTGAGATAACAAGATAGAGACTCTGATATTCGTATCGAGGCTTACCCTGGTGTGGGTAAGACAGACTTGCGTGAAAGTATAAATCAAGGGACCTTTATCCAAGGTTGTTGGATACCCATCTCTTTGGGTTAAAAAATTTATATCTTGTTACTAGTAGTTTTACTACTTGTTTTTCCACTAAACTTTTATATTGTAAGGAAAGTATAACATTCTTATATTTCCATAAACTTGTACTCTGATTCATTTAGATTCTATATTCTTTAAGGTAGAATCTCATTTTTTAAACTTTGGTTAAGTTTCAATTTCTGGATCCATATTTCCAGAACTAGTTTTTGGGAATCACTTTCCAGATTTAAGCAAGTGCATAGAACTAGAAGTTTGTAACTTCATAATTTGATCCAATCATCCAATTGGTGTTATAGGTGTTGTGAATTTTCTTAGTTTAACTTTGTTAAACTTAGATCGTTCCTTGTTTAAGGTAATTTTTAAAATATACAATTCAACCCCCTCTTGTATATTGAGCATCTACATCATTATTTCGATCATACAGAAATAGTGTTGTTTCATATTTATAATAACATATCAGTATATGAGTGATACTGATGTTGTTACTTCATAATGAAACAACTAAATAAGATGAAGTAGAAGAAGAAATAAATTTTAAAGAATCGGTAACGGATATTACCTCTTCTTTGACACACCTCTTTGAAACCTCCTCTTAGGGCACTAAAATTGGTTTTAAAGAAGACTAGGACATCTAGTATGTTTTTAGGAAATTTTAGAAGGGAAACGGGAAGAGGTTGGACGAGCATTAAGGCTCAAAATTGTGTGATGAATAGAGGGAGGAGGTGCCCTTTTATAAGGGAGGAGAGGGGCACATTTGGAAACCATGAAAATATTAATTTCTAATATATTAAACTCCACTTAAAAACCAACAAAAATGACTCATATTCAAATATTAGATGAGATAGGGTTGTAATATCATCAACCAATAAAATTTAGACATGTTGGAAATTTATTTTAAACCTTATCAACTTGATTTATCCTAACTTAATCTATTTAATTTTATTTGTGGTAATAAGATTCTAAATTTTAAATTGTTATAAATAATTACTTATGTGTTGTTAATTGTCCTTAATTGGATAATTTATGACATTTTAGACCATATAAATTTTAATTTATAATTTTTAAATATTTTTTTGATTTTTAAACAATTTTATGTTATGTTATTTTTATAAAATAACAATAGTGTCAATTTTGACACTATTTATTTATTTGAATTTAAATAAAATCCACAGAGGATATATGTTCTAAATAAAAGATTTAATAGATTCATAACATGTCATATGTATCTATAAAATTCGTGGTGTACATTAAATAGTTCATATAATATATATTTTAATATTTTTAGAACTATTTATTTGATATTTCAATCAATAAAGTAATTTCAACATCACTATTGTGTCTTAATTAATAATTATTATATAATCCCTAAAAATTATAAATAAATTCCCATGATGTAGATAATTTTATTATATTTCTAGATACTATTCATTTTTGATGTTTTATGAAGTTTATCACTAAATTAAAATTATTAAACTTATAAGATTTAAGAGAGTGACATACTGTCACTTTCTTTAGTTTTAATAATAATTATATCCTTTTCACAGTCAAAGGCCCATTAAATGAATCTATTCCGGCCATTAGGTGATATGGGTTGACTTTTATTCATCCAATAGAATTTTTGCAAGTGTTAGGGTATTTTTACAATCTTATTTTTACCCATAATTACCCGATTTACCTTTAACTGTAGTAAATAAAAATTACCATAGTTACTATTCATAGAATAAAACAAATAAAAGTAAACTATTAACATAATTTGGACGCACTAAATCCAAATATAGAATCCATTTTTAAAAATTAAAAACACATAATTTGGAGTAATTAATTTAAAATAAATCTCGTTATTAAGAAAATGAGTTTTAAAAGTTAAAGCTTTGCCAAAGATTGAAATGTTTTTACCTATGAATTCAATGTAAAATTAATGGTAATGAAATACATTATATTAAATGGTAAAAATATATTATATTTTTACTATAAAACCATTCAATATTATAATTTAACCATATAAATTATTGCGACGGAAAAAATGGGTCTTTAATTAAAATATAGCGTGTTTTTACTAATCATTAAAATATGAAAGTAATCAGAATAATATGAAAAATTTATCCAAAGAAAATTTTTATATCCTGACTCCAAAATAGAATTTTATTTTTTCAAATTTAACTTATAAACATGTCAAAAACAAGATTTAATGTGGGCGTGCCACCAAAAGGCGACAAAACTACATTTTTTAAAAAAATACTTATTTTACTCGAAAAAATTATTTTGTTCTCATACCATGTTCTAGAAAATGTGTAAGATAATAATAATTTTATAAAATTCAAAATTTAGTTAATACTATTCATAACGTCTAGTCCATAATAATATTATAACAATATAATGATGTTTCATGAAACTCGGTATTGCATACTACACATGTTATCGAGGAAGGTCGCAATTGCGTGTAACGAAAGCCAAGCCAATGTTGTGTGTAGTGAAAGATTCCTTTGGTTTTGCCTATAACATAAGACATAAAGAAATATACTTCTCATAAACTATCTGGGTGTGACACCCTTTTCCTAAAACAATAAATCTGGGCATGAACCATAAATAACCAATCCATATCAAGAGTGATGTTTTAAGAATTTTATGATACCAACAAGATTTTCCAACCAAAACTCTATCCTCCAAGGGTAATGTCACAATGTCATCACACGTGTGTGATCTCTGAGCCTTCTCCAGTAGGAGTATACAAGCGTAAGTGTCGAGTCAAAAGTTAAACCAGAATCTCTAGGTCTCGTACAGGGTATGTGGTGAGGGAGTAATTACTAGGACATGTTTCTATAAAAACTATAGCTAAAGTAAAAAATACATACATCATACCTTGAATCATTCATGGAGCCCCAGGGTCATAAGACTAAACTATATGAAGTTTTCCCCTCCCATGTCCTCCAGCTTCTTAAGCCTGGCGTGGACCACCTGGGGGTGGTGGTGGAAACAAGTTGAAACGTCAACCACCTCCTTCTACTCTCCCAAATCCTCTTCCACATCTTCCACCATACATATCTACCTTCTCCTACCACTATCTCAAACTTGGTGGTCCACCCACAATCACCCAGTTAGTAGTACGACAAGTTGGTCAATCTCAAGCGAGGTGTCCCCTTCCATCACATTAGTAGCACTGCCTCTATCTAGAATGACTGGACCCACCATGTGATTAGTTAACTATAGATCCTATGTCTTGTTACCTCCACCTAAAATGTCTCCCATGTTCAGGTCCCTGATATTGACGTCGACTTCCTACTGTCAAAGTATCTACTCCTTCTTTCCGATTGCTGACTATTACCAGCTGTATCTACTCAGCCAAGAAGATTTCAACCACAAAATCCCACTCAAGAACCCCAACATATATAGGAATGAATAAAGGGAAAATACTGGATTTAATGTCTCTACGAAAACTTCACTCAAAGGTACAATTCTTGATGAATTAATCTTGAACCAAAGACATTAAGTACCTGGAAAGGTTGGTGAACCTCGATGAATAATCAGCCAATGAAATGCTTCCCCACTGAAGACGAAAAAGCTCATGGAAATGCAATTCCGTCAATGTATATGGATTGAACTCCTATTTGAAGAGGTTTCAAAACTCTATCCATGAAAGAGTCCCCTCATTATAAGTCTGGATGACTAAAATACACCATTTTCCTGCTGAGCCGTGTAGAAGGATTTCCCCCAGGACCACCATATGATAAGTGGGTGTCTTGAATAGTCTAAAAACATGGGTCACCTTCTTAATCCTATCCTTAGACACATGTGGGTCATGATCACCTTGAATCTTGATGGGAATTTTTCACTAAAACTCATGAAGTGTTATCAGCCTGAACTCCTCATCCCCTAGTACTATGGGTAATACAAGCTATTCTATCGGTGGTAGTATGGCTGTTGCACCACCACGAGGTAACATCTAGGGAATTAATACCTGTATCGAAGCCTCTCCACTGAGGGATTCATCCTTTTGATAATGCTAGTAAATCCTAGATAGTATGTGTCATGAAGGCATCTTGAATGTAGACAAGATGAACCATGGTCAATGATTATAACTAGAGAGATGACTCTTGAGGGACATTGAAACCAAAATCCATTTTTATATGATGCGTGTTACTTCATTTCCCCTAAAACCATTTTTCTCATATACCGAGTCAAAAAGATGGTTATCAGATTCCTGTTTTATGGATACATCAGCCACAGCAGAAACACTAGAGTCCCTGGCCTAAAATCCTAACTCCAAACACTTAACATTGTCTCCTAAAACAAATCTCACATATTATTAGTCCTAAATTTGAACCGACCACTATGATACCACTATGTCACAACTCTTCCCAATGGGTCCATGACATGACTCCCCAAGCGCACTTCTAATAGGACAATGCCTAGGGAATTGCACCAAGTTGGCATATCACTAAAATGGGAGGCATTGCTTATGTACCTACACACACACACAAATCTCCATTATGACAAAATGTGAAAATGTAAAAACCAATAAGAATATAATGCATGAATACAACTATATCTCACACCTAGAGTACAACATGAAGTAATGTAATGTAAAATAGAGACAAAAAAAATCCCAGCACAAGGAGTCTACAACAAATGTCCAACCTATAAGAAAAAGGTACTGGGACTCTTGTCTGTTGTTTTAGGAACACACCTCAGACTGTCTAGTCTCAGAAAGCACCATCTAGTCCTTGTACACCTAGTAATCTATCAGAAGGTAGATTATCTACACAAGACATGACACATGTGTGAAAATACCATACAATTTATAGTATAACAACACTCAGTAGGACACCTCAAAACCAAAAGGAAATATATAAAATGAATGTACAATAATCTCTACAAAGGTATATGTATATAGTACATATAAAAAGAACATCCAAATATACTCAAACCAAGACACTCAGTCTAAAGGTATGTCACAACCACTACATACCAGAACTAGAGATTCAGCTTGAAGATTCCACGAAGCTCTCATCTAGGAGGGAACAATCTTGAGTCCGATCACACTGCTTACATTCATCTGAGAGGTACTATTCGTTAGGTCTCTCCACGAGGAAGATACACTTATAGTTGAAATAGAAAATGAAACAAAAAATGAGGATCACAAATAGGGACATGGGGTGATACCAAGAACACAATTAGGATTAACTCTCTATGTAGAGGATTGATGCCCGCATAGTTTTGGTCACGTTGATAGTAAGAAATCCACCTGGGGCATAATGAATGAATAAAGGATCCTACTATGGGAATATTTAGGGATTCCTAGAACTCTATCTAGGAAGTCATACTGAATGGATCGCTATCCTAGGAGTGGGAAATGATTCTTACCAACCTTCATGGAAACAATAAAGGGATTTAACCCTAAAAAAACTTGTCCAAGATATAGACGAAAATAATATCAAGAGAAGAAGGAAGGGGTACATGACATGTTGTATGGTCACACACTCTATCCCTTGACCCATGGTATTTCCTATGTACAACATACCATGTCATTAAATCACATCATGTAGAATAGGGTTACAGAACATGTATAAGGGGTTACATGCCATTTCTTTGCGTATGGGGTCCACCCATGTACTCTGTCCAGGTGCTAGTACATGGTGTCAGACCATTTATGCTTACCCATGTACCAGTACACAATGTATTTCATGTAACCAATTCAATCCATTCCATGTGGGGAGTACACACCATATTAGTGACCCGTGTACTCCACCCTATGTTAGTGTACTTCCCATGTACATGATGATTTGTCCAATAATAAACAAACATCGTGAATTTGGGACTACTCACCGTGTGTATCGAGCTTCCCAAAAACCCATCTTCTTATTCCACATGCCTTGGAAGATTATACGAATCATTTTTTGGTGGTTCATTTTCCTCAAAAGCTCATATACATGGTAGTTTCGCCATAAAAACACCAAATTGTTGGGTTTCAAGCCTTCAATCATCTCAGAAATACGATTTCATTCATCGCCATGAAACTCTCCCAAAGAACAGGTTCTCTCGAATTGCTTTGATCTGTCCACTACGATCACCATCACACTTATGTTACATCACACAGAGTCTGGATCTACAATGTAGGAATATTGCACCAAGAACCACACGTAATGACTGATCCATTAGTCGGGTGTCGAATCGTGAACCAAGGGTCTCCTGCAATGAGTGAAAGGTAGGGAGGAAAAGCACAAAGAAAAATACAGAGGAACAAACATCGACATTTGTTCATTCCGGCCTCGATTATTTACCATAAGAACAATAAATGAATAAAAAACAATCATCACATAAATTATCACCCATCAAACCCTACAGAATAATCCCATACCACAAATACGTTCGATCCTTAGGCTAAATTTTTATGGATTTTTCCACGTTCATTATATAAATCATGAATAGGGAAAATAAAATAGAAATAATGCATCCTAATTAGATTCATATTTCACACTAATGGAGGATGTTCGTTGTGTTATTATCATTGGCGAGATCCGTCAAGATTGGAATTCATCAATCCCCGATTTGAGGTTCCTTCGTTGTCTACTTGATATAATTCTTGAGATCTGTCTCTCTACAAGGTATCTAATAGATTATAGTGTTATGAAACTAACCCTCGATCTATGGAAAATAGTTTATTTAAAATAAAATCCATCTCTCTGTCACTGAATCGACAAAAAAAATCTTAATTTATTTATTTTTATTTAAAATGTTCGAGATGAATCTCCACAATCAACCAGCACTGACCAATGTTTGGTTGCTCCTACGGTAAATCCACTACTCTGAATGAAACGGTTCCCTCATGTTTCGAATTCAAGCACCCAATTTGAGGTTATTACACATTTTTAGGAAAATCATGTGTCCATGATATTCAATATTTTTCTATATTTCAAAAAATTATTCAACGTACACTGGGCATCAGAATCACATGTCTTCTTTGCACCAGGTCTAAAAAAAGATCCATATAATATTTAAAAATAATACATGGAAAATATGAGTCATTTTAATTAGTTAAAATCATAACATGTCATGAATATAGGGATACCACAAGAAATGATACTCCCCAACTTCAAGATAACATCCCTTTCCAAGAAGATGAACCTAGATTGAACTCCCAATGGTGTATCTATCATTAACACCCCTCTCTAAAAATCCAACACTAGGATAATTTTTTAAAAACTTTCATGAAAATAAAGGAATTAGAAAAACAAATATCAAATAAAGAATTAGATAATTTATAATCTACAATAATAGTACCTCTCACTATTGATGGTATAACATCACTATCCACTAGTGTATGCTGAACTGCTGTAACTGTCATATCCATCTTCCTTGTGATGTGGTATGAATCCTCTAAGCTACACCACTTAGCTAATACGGGCACTCTTGTCTAGATGTACTATATCTACTGCCTCTACCACCATGGAAAATAGAGCTCTAACTCATATCCTGTTATGGTGTGGAATATCCCCTTCTTACAATCTGATTCTATCTAGATACCTTATCATTACCCATATGTCATGAACTCATATGGAAAATTTTTAGATGTACCATATTGAGGCAAGATCGGAACTCCACTAGTGTCTGAGGAGAGTGTCTACAATTAGTGGCCTAGCCTACCACACTGGTAGGAAATAACTAGAGAATGGTCCTATATAACTGACTTTCCCCCCACAACTATGTTTTCCACTACTCAAGATATATTTCTCCTAATGATGCTTCTTTATTTTAGAATTACTACCTTATAATCATCTAGGAACAACCATTTTTCCTACAATGGAGGCCTCATTTAGGATCCCCTTACCTATGAAAGAATGATTCAACAATTTTGAAAACTTTTTCAGCTTTAGGATGTTCACCAAGTACTTAATTTCACACCTATGTCCTTCATGAAATAAATTTTCAGAAGTAGCCTCATCCACTTCCAATTCTATATAAAATAACTTTAAATCTAAAAATCATACATCATAGTCCATCATAGACATAATCCCCTAAGTCAATTTAATAAACTCATCTACTCTCCCCCTCCTTAGCATCCCGATATATATGTTCTCCAACAACAACTCCATGAAGTCCCTCTATAACATACCTTCATCATTTATAGTCAGAGCCTAAATGTCCCACCAACACTTCACTGATCCTCATAGAATATAAGAAGTCATCTTGACCATCTTTTCAGAAGGATTATCTATGTGGTCAAGTATAGTCTGGATTAACATAATCCACAAGTCATCTCCCTTAGGTCCACCATCTCCAGCAAAAGTCAGAGGGTGCTGCAATTGAAACTCCCTCATCATGTCATAAATTCTCTTCACAACCTGCACTGGGTGAATTTATATGATTTACATGAATCATTATATGTTCTCCAAAAACTTCTATATGACTTCCTCAGTCGGTACTATTAGTGCCTCTGGTTCTACCACTGGAGCACCATCTCTAACCATGTTATCATGATGTATTCTCAAAAAGCATCATCATAGAGGAATAACTCTATAATAAAAATACTCAACTTAGGATAGTTTTGTCATTATTATAACATATAAAATAAACATAATAAGGCACAAAAAGTCATTACCCACAAAACATGCTACATGATCAATAATGAGTTGAAAACACATCCCTTAACCAGCCTATATCTATGTCATGGTTAAAAAAGGTTAAATCAATTTCATTATTCAAGTTTCTCATTTAGGAAGCTAATTATTCATTTTTTGTTACATTTTACAATTCTCAATTTCACATTAGGAATAACTTTTAGTTGAAATTCACCTAAAAGGAAAAATAGTTCGTGTTCAACATCCTACCCATAACCCGTATTCTCATGCATGCCTAAAATGATGCATTTCAAAAAATAATCCCAAGTGCCTAGAATGATACAAGAAACTCAACTCTCATGCCTTACTAGGTCATAATTCAAAACTCATAAAATATAAAAATCAATTTTCCCATCACACAACAAGTGAATCACCTAATGTTAAATACCATTCAACTCTAACAATAAACAACAATAACAAAAATCCCACCCCGGGTACTTGGGTTAACTACTCCCATGAATTAGATTATAGCTAATTCTCGACTCTTCTTAGTTTCTCATATAACTTTCCCAAATAGTAATATAAAAGAAATAGAAGTGAAACTTGGGCTCTGATACCACTTTATAACGTCTCATCCTGGGTTCCACATGATGGTTTGCCAAAACGGTGCACCACATGACCTCAAGTATTCCTCCCCATACTCTAGAGAATGTTGACTAGTAGTTAAATTATATTATCAACCATGGTGAGATTTTACCATCTTTTTAATCAAATTAATAAACAAGATAAATTAAATAAATAATAACAACTGAATAACTAAGTGATTTTATAACCTGAACAATACATGTATAACAAGATAACCCAAACTTGAAATACGATATCAAAACTGAACTATTGATATACCATGCTAAAATAAATGTTCAAGTTCAAATGAAACTCAAAAGTAAAGATAAAAGCATCTTTCAAGTATGTCCTGAACCATGTCCGGTTCCCTCATCCAAGCTTCATCCCAAAAGCAGTCATCTAACAATGGGCCATTTCTCTTAACCTGTCCTGTAATGATGAAATCTATTTGGGTACCAATTAGGAATCTTGAGTGGGGTTTGAGTATAAATAATTAGTCTTACACCAAAAATGTCCATATAAATATGCATCCTATACCACTATATGTATTCATATAAATAAACAAGCACAATGCCTAAATAAACAGTTATCATATTGTCAAATTATTCTATACTTAACCACATAAACTCCCATGTTTCTAAGGACACCCAAACGTTAATAACCACTTCATCCCATGATAGAGTATAAACTATCCAATTGGGATATCGTGTCTTAGAACTCCACTCTTACCATTCCATTTCTCATATCATATCTCAGAATTCCATTTTTACCATTCTAGATCTTAATTCTCATATGAATTCCAATGTTACCATTCATCATTTAATTAATTAATTCAACAATTAATTATTAATATAAATCTAATTAATTAACTCAACATGTAATTAATCTTATCCCTGCAATTAATTAACTCAAAAACTAAATAATCCTCTCAATATCCTTAATTTACTCAACAATTAATTAATCTTCTCAATATTATTAAGTAACTCAATAATTAATTAATCTTCTCAATCTTGTTAATTAAGTCTACAATTAATTAATCTTCTTAATATTATCAATTAAATAAAAAGTTAATTACTATTATCAATCCTAGTATTTATCTAAACAATTAATTAATCTTCCTAATCTCATTAATTAACTCCAAAACTAATTAATCTTCTCAATATTATTTATTTACTCAATGATTGATTAATCCTCACAATTCATTACTAATTGAGAAATTAGTTTATTCGATGAATTACCTTAATTAATTTCCCAATCAATTTATCAAACTCCACCATCCCAAAAATACTATAATTAATTAATAAATTAATAATTCAATTCACAACATCATTATCCTATAAATGATATCATAATTAATTATTAAAATTCGAAATCCAAGTATCCCCTAATTAATTACAAAATTAATTAATAAATTCAACAATCTCAATTGACCTTAGTAAATTCCCTAATTAATCACTTAATGCAACAATATCAAAAGTCCTTAATTAATTCCACAACTAATTACTCAATTCACAATCTATAATTCCAATACAACTAATTTTACATTTTTACTTAATTAATTAATTCAAAATTTTAACTAATTCAATTTCAAACACAATTTATAATTATCTAATAATAATTCTACAATTACATAGACATAATTTCAATCAATACTTTGGTATTTGAATTATATACCACCTACCATGATTTGTTGATGAACAATCACCAATCATAAATCCCTAAAATTTAATGGATTAATGGAATAGAATGAGATCCAGATCTAAAACCCTATATTCAGATAAAAAATCTAGATCCTTCAATTCTAGATCAAGATCCACAATCCTAGATCAAGATATAATTAAAATAGGTAAAAAACCCTTTCTAGAATGAGAGAATAAAGTAAGTTATATGGGAAAGAAAGAAAAATAGGATTATCTTATTAGGAGGGATTCAAATCTTTGATCTGGGGCTCAAATTTTCAAGAAAGAACATTTTGACTGGTTGGAATTCATTTAAGAGGATCTGAAGTCATGAGGATAATAGTTATTCTATGTTAGGGTCGAATAGGGTGGTTCTGTAGGGTTCATGTTATTTAAAATCTATTTTCAAGTGAATTAAAAAGATTATATTGGTTATCTTGGTAGAGGAGAATGATTCTCCCTAACCATAAACATATTTTAGGGGTGGGGGGTCATGGTTTTTCCTTTTAGGGAGAAAAATTTGGAAAAACATACTCCCTCATTGAAAAACCCCTCTATTCAGGGTTTTACTGTTTTTTTTGTCTAGGTAGCATTGTTTTCCCTAACTATGCGCCAACCATGAACTACCACATTTCTTCTATTTTTATCAAAATTTTATAAAAACAAACCCAAAGTTAAAGCCTCATCCAAAATTAATCAACCAAAGAAAATATAATACCTGATATCAATCCTAAAATATGTCTAGAAAAGGTTGAGAGCTTGCATCTTCTCCACTGACACCTTTATTTCAAACTATGATACTTCCATTTCCACTATGAAATAATTGGATAAAGCTATACATACATAAATTTAAAAAACATTACAAGGAAATTTAATATTTTGATATCTATTATAAATATATTAATATCCCAAAAAATTGTTCATATTGAGATCATGCATTAACCATAATATATCCCCCATTATTTTCTATACTAGTGTGCTATAAGATCCTTTTTTTTTGAGGTAAGAATATTTTTATTTTTTTCAGTTTAACTACTTATTTATATACTAATGTGGGTCTTGATGATGTTATGGGTGTTTTGAGGGAGTTTGGGGCTTGTTCGGAGCCTCGATCCCCAATGTTGGAAAATTAAGGTAGGCCACACTGTTAGAAGAAATAGTGCGAGATAGGCATTATGGTGACTCCAAACTGTTCCAGGGATAACATTGAGGTACAATATGTAACACTATTTAATGAAACCATGAAACCTTAGGCTCATGACCATATGCATTCTTCGAATATTTTTTCAGAGGCTGAGGTAGGGTTTTTATACGTTTTTTTTCAAACCGTGCGCATTAATCCTTTTGAGGATTACCTGAACATAGGGAAGGGCGCATGGTTTGGACCACTGTGTGGAAAAATAGTGAAACTTAACTAAAAGGAGGAAGATTTCATATTTTAAATTAAAAATAATTATAAATTAAACGTAATTCTATTTCTCCTCCAGTGGATAGAACTGAACATTGGATAGATCATTGGAAGACAATTATAAAGGCTTTCCTCCCGATTCACTTTCCAAAATCAAAATTGAACACCGTCAGTCTCATTGGATTTGCATCATTATGTTATTAGATAATCTTGTGATGTAATTTGTTTTTATTTATATCAATGGAGTTATTTAGGTGTAGGATAATATTACCTATTTCAATATTTTCTTTTTTTCTTTTTTTTTCTTCTTCTAATCTATATCAAGTTAGGGATTGATACAAGATGAGTACTATACTATGAACCTACGGTATGTGGTCTATACCTTTAAATCATGGTTTGGTTTTTTATAATATTATTTTCCATTATTTTAGAAACTAGGAATTGTGGAGGTACCCCATTAATTAATTAAATTATTTAATTGAATGAATTAGAACATGTTAAGGATTACCAATATTTCCACTAATATTAATGGAGGTTTCTTCCTTATCCTAGGCTACCTATGGGGTGTGACTATGAATCTAAACTCTTTGTATACAATATGAGGTGTGAATGTGTGATTTCCTAGTTAGAGGAAGCCTTTTTATATATTTATGAGAATTGAATTAATTGGGAGATGGATGTTTCCTCCTTTTCATGTTATTACTATGATTAAATTGTTTTTAGGGAATTATTGATATGAGCTGGATGAACTCTTGGAATGTGATTGAATATGTATTTGTGATTGTAGTTATATGGAGAATTGAAATGGTTGTTGATTCCTTGGTTGGTATACCTTGTTTCCTGAATCCATAAAATTCCATGGAAAGTTTTCCCATGGATCTTTTTTATAATAGTAGACTTATTGGACCTGTTTTGTCCTTGGGTCTTGATTTTGTAGGATTCCTTATGCCTTTGTACCCCTTCGATCCATATTTCATGGACTCACATTAGACATGTATTATTTACATACTCCCTGGATACCACACAATTCTTTACCAATTTTCGATTAAGATTCCAATGGGAATCGATGTGGATTAATTGGTTTTCAATATATTGGATCCAACCTTCCATTTATTGATACTTTGATTACATGACATGACTTTTGGGAATGCCTTGATTATATGGAAAGGTCATGATGAATGTTATATACTAGATTACATAGCATACCCATGGTAGTAGTTTACACTTGGTTGTACAATGTATTTTTTGTGCATATTTTGACATGCTTGGAGATAGCTTTGGTATGGGTATCATCTTATAGTGGATTCACTGGACTTCATTACACTTTCTCTTCTATTTTTTTCCATAACCCTTATATACAGGAGCCTGATTTTTGTTTATAGGTTGGTTTTTTAGGATTTCCAATATCACATTACAACTATTAATATTTTCATGGAAATTCCACTTATATTAATATCATATATATTATATACCTTGAAAAATACTTATCTTGTTATACACAGCCTGGATTTATTATAGACACTGCTATGGTGGCCTAATGAGTGTTATTTCAAATCCAATTTCGGCCCAAATTTTGTACCCGAATAGAATATATGAATTCAAGTCAGGACCAGGGAAAGATCCCATAGTAAGACGATTGATATGAGTCATTCTTAGGTGAAGGGGAACACATGTCTAATATGAGGTTGGTGATGCAATACGAGATATTATTTTAAGTATTTTGGACCGTGTATTGGGTTGAATCATGTATTCCTATTTTGGATTCCTAATTGAGACATGACATGACACATAATTCAATATATAATTTTTTTTGGAATTTTTTATCTATTCATGTCAAGGATATTTATTTTCTATTAATTTATTTATCTACTTTTTCTATTGGAGGATATGTTACTACCACTATGAAACACTCTAACAGGATGAAATAGTTTTACAAAAGAAACACTGTATGACCTCGATGCAAGTAGGTAGACTCTAACAATCAGGGATATGTGATTGAGTCCATGAGACCCTACAACTTGGGGCACCGTTTAGTGGCATTTGGGATGGGACATTACAAAGTTGTATCATAGTGTTTTTCTTTTCAATATTTAATAATTTGACATAATTAAAATTGATAGGAAGGAATTATAATTTCTTAATGAGCTGTTTCTGAGTGTAGCTAACCCATGTATAGGAAACATCCAAATTTCCATGGATAAAAATTTCTATTTTCTAGATTTTGACTATTATAGTTGATTTGATTTCTCCATTAGGTGATTTACTTGAATTCCAATGTTGTATTTAGTATGGTTGTGATTATGGATTTTTCTATTACCTAATGGGATAAGCGTATCGATATCATGCATTATTTTTAGAAGCTTCTATATTTTACATGTCATGAATTATGCCATTCTATATAGGATGTGTTGCTTGACTACATGACTTTATCATATGTGCGTTGTGTGATATATCTTAGGCTTGATAGATGATTTGTACAGGAAATTGAGAAACATATTTGGTACTTAGATTTATTTCTATAACCAAAATAGTGTTTTCTTAATTAGTATCTAGTAGACATCCTAACTATCCAGCTATGGCATGTTGAGTCATGTACAATTGGTCATACAGACCCCAATGTGTTATGATGCGGATTAGGTGGATGCCATATTTTAGTTCGTGAGTTGTACATGCCCTTATAGATTAGAAGTGGTGAACCATTTGGTTCAACCATTTAAAGAAAATTTTAAAATGAACATGAATTCATAATTGAATTGATATTGTGAAATAGAGAACTTGACCAGAACCTGAATTCTGAGTGGGTAGTAGGAAGTGTTTCTAGAGGAATTTTAAGCTATTTATTTTTACCCTGTCCTAGCTTTAGGAGTAGTTAGAGGGGTTTTACCTATTTATAAGAAGGTTTTCACCTGTCCTATATTTAAACTGTGATATTTTATTATCAAAATTTTCTAAGGTGTGTGTTTTTCATTATAGATAAATGACACCATGATGCCAAAAAATCATATTATAGGAGGCTGGAAATGACCATCATCTGGAGGTGGCAAGACATTGACTACCATTATATCCTCATGAATTTTTAGTTGAGGAACTTACAATTTTTACTGGGAAGAGGTGACGAGGAAAAGTTTTGTGAGGGGTTTTTATGATGTTTGAATACTTTACAAGGAGAACCAAAGCTTTCCACATCTATGGAAGAGTTGGCACATATTTTCTAAAATTAGTATCATCCCACGTTTTTAGGGTATTAAGGTATTTATGCTAGATAGATGTTTCTTGATATTATGTTGTTTATTTTTGAGAATCGAGAGACACCTCATAATAAGAGAGTGAAGCTTATGACTTATATGCTTTAGGAAGAAGCTAAGCGTTGGTGGGATGTTTTTGAACTTGGCTGATACTCTCCAAGATGTTGGATGGGGTGATTTTAAAACCAAGTTATATGATTTCTTTATCCCCAAGAATTTGAGACAAGAGATTTCTAGTTAGTTTATTTGTCTGGAGTAGGGTACGATGACAGTTACAGAGTATTCAACATTATTTAAGGAGTTTCATCATTTTTTAGAAATATATATTTCTAATGAGGCATCGAGGGAGAGATGCTTCGAGGAAGTTCTCAAACATGTCATTTCAAATTAAGACAATGTGTTCAGGTTGAGTAATATTACTAAAATAGTGAATTAGTCACTAATAAAATAGTGAAACCTAAGGAATGATGGGGACATAGAGTAGGGTGGTTCATCCTCTCAACCCAGTGGTTCAATGAATTATGATTGGAAGCAGTATTTTGAGGCATCAATTAATGGGAGAAATATCCATACTTTTATTATGGGTTGCTCAATTCTCTCTGATCACCATGGTAGATGACGATAGATGATGAATCAGTGTGATTGAAACCCATTAGAGTGCCAATACTGAGGAAGGATGGTCCACATAAAATCTTTTTATAGGAACTTGCCTCCAATTATCACTGGAAGGGGTCAACTCAAACTCTAGGTTGAGGAGCGGGATTTAAAGATCTGCATCAGGCTGGGGGTAGGATAAGTACCGATCATTTAGGGCACAATGGTGGTAACGGAAAAGGTATACATGCACGAATTGTTCCTAGATAGTAGAATGGTCCTACTCTAGGTAGTGATGTTGTTTCACATTTTCTTGGTTTAGTCCAAATATATTATTTATTGCCTATACATGAGGAGAAAAGTTCCAATCCATATATGGTGAGAGTTACGATATTAGTAGCATCTACACCTGTTTCTTCTCTTTTTAATGTAGGTACATAACAAAGTTATATATCGATACATATTATATAGATACAAGAGCTAATGGTTCAGTTTTCTAGTGGTGTAATGATGCTTGAGACTCTATTGGTGTTCATAATAGAGGCTGTAGGTCATTGTAGGGAGTGACCCCTTAATATTGGTGGGTGTCACTTCATATGGGATCTTTTTTCCTCAAGATGACTATGTTTGATGTCAAGATAGGGATGAAATGACTAGTTTATTATCAATCATTTGTTAATTTATATCACTATATGGTGCCTTTTACATCACCAGAGGGTGGGCTTTTTTTACAACGGTGAATGGGATGTCCATGAGAGTAGAGATGGTCCAGAGGATCATGGGATTGGTGGGATGAAGATCCATATTTCTAGTTTATATCTGGATGGTTAGGGTGTGCATCCTGATGATTTCTCTCCAATGGTTAATCATTTCAGGGATGTTTTCCTAGATGATTTTTTAATTTAACTCACGAGAGAGTGATGTAGTTGTTCATTAACCTAGTACTAGGAGCTACATCGGTATCCATTCATCCTTATAGTATGGATAATATGGAGTTATAGAACCTCAAAATGAAGCTATAGGACTTGTAGTTAATGGTTTTTATACAACCAATTACTTATCCATGGGGTCCACCATTCCTTTTTTTGGAAAAAGACGAATGGTACCCTTTGTCTTGGGTGTGTTTTGGTAAATTGAACCTATTGATGGTTAAGAACCGATATCCCTTTCCATGTATTGATGACCATTTTGATTAGATATGAGGCGAACAAGTTTTCTTAAAGATTAATTTGAGATGTAGATATTATTTGGTGAATGTTTGACCAACAGACATACCTATTACAACTTTTTTTGGTAGGTATTATCTATTTGATTATTTGTTAATGTCATTCGGTCTCATGAACATGCATGTAATTTTCATGGAGTCGATGATCTAAGTTTTTCATCTTTTTTCTGGATTCATTTGTGGTGGTTTTTGAGGATGATATCTTTATGTATTATCATAATTGACATGACCATGAAAAAAATCTTGATATCATTTTGGATACACCTAGATAGAATCAGTAATATGCTGATATCACAAAGTTCCACTTCTGGATGGATAAGATTTACTTCGTAGGACATATCATCTTAGTGATAGGAGTATCAGTTGGCCTAGATATGGTGAGATCTTTAGACTCATTCTATGAGACAAATAATTTGTTCTTCATAAATAGTTTCTTAGGGGTGTTCGGATATTACATGCATTTAATATCGGACTAATACCACTTTAAAAAACCATTAAAGTGTTTAACCAATAAGGGTGTGAATTTTTTATAGAAATATACCTAGGAGAAATCCTTTGAAGGAAGAAACGGAGGCTGATTTTAGCGACCTTCCTGATTCTTCAAAAGTTGGCTAGGATCTACCCGGTGTATTATGATGCATCACGTATTAGGCTAGGAGAAGTTTTGATGTAGGGGGATTGAGTCATGGTGTATGGGTTTCGATAGTTTAGGAAAAATGAGAGGAACAACCCGATGTATGACATTGAGTTCTCTATTTTTTTAATGATTTATACTGTTGGAGACATTACTTATAGGGAGAGTATTTTTTGGTGTCCCCAGACCACAAAATACTCAAGAATATAATTAAACAACATGATCTAAAACCAAGGTAGAAATGTTGGGTTCAATACTTATAGTCTTTCAACTTCAAGCATTCCTATATTCCTAGAAATGGAAATGTTTTTGATGATACACTGAGAAGGAGGAGTCATAAATATGTATATCTAGGGAGGCCAATAACAAGTGGAATATTATTTCATTATTTCTAGAGATGCACATGGAGGTTCAAGATAACCAAGGGAAGAATATTCATTTATTATAAGCTATGTAATCTACCATTATAAATAGTGTAAGGATGAGACATTTTTGGGATTATGAGGGCATAGTCCTATGCGAGAGTGTGGAAAGTAAGGAACTACCTCCTAGGTAAAATTGTAGTGAGGAAGAAATTATGCTTATTCATGTTCACATATGGATTCTAGAAGATATACATGGGGAGATGATATAGGAGTTTCATGCCTTAGTTTGAGAATTGTATCCAAGTGTGACCAAGATGTAATGTTATTTTTGTCGCCAGTATTGGTGGATGGGTATGAAACATGTGGTAGTTTATTTTGTTACATGGTGTTCCACCAATGAGAAAGTGAAGGTCGAGCATTATTGACCAGCCAGAATTTTATAATAGTTACCTATTCATAAGTGGAAATGGGATACATTCATGATGGTTTACATGAACAATTTTCCATGGTCTCCTTGATGTAGTGACATTGTATGGGTCATTGTCAACAGGATCATGAAGGATTCTAATTTCATACCAAATAACGATACCTTCAATGTAGATGAGATTGGAAGGTTTTATATTATATATATAGTGTGAATTCATGGGGTTGTATAGTTTTTTATATCAGACAGGGTCACCATATGTTTGTATACTTTTTTTCTAACAGTCTATAGAGGGTGTTGGCTACATATGTGCTTTTAAGAAAATCATACCACCCCTAGACCGATGTCAAGTCAGAGCACATGATTTATGCGATTAAGGACTTGCTGAGAGTGTACATACAATATTTTAGGGGATCATGGGAGTGGTATATACCCCAAGTTGATTTCTACTATAATAATAAATTTTTGGAGACTATATAGATGGAAACTATTGAGACTATGTATTGTAGGTAATTCCAATCACCCATGTGCTGGTTAGAGGCAGGTGAGGTAGCTTTACTAGGACTGCTTCCCCTAAAGGTGATTATTGGGAAGGTCTAGTTGATCATAAAAAGGATGGATACTGAAGAGTCATGACAAAAATCCTACCCCGATTAATGTCAATGAACTCTAGAGTTATTGGTTTGGGATCATATATTTTTACGTATCTCTCAGAGGTTGAGAAATATATGGATTAGGATATTGGGAAAGATTTTACTATGATATGTTATATTGATTGAGTTTCTAGAGAGTGTCATCTGGATAGACGATTGGTTGCAGTTACGTCAGTGGTACTAGGACATGCATGATGTCTTCCATGTATATCAGTTTCACTATTATCACCAAAAACCACCTCACACTCAGTATCCAGATGTGGTGGAGTTAAAGATAGATACATCCTTTATGGAGAATCATGTTCATATCTTTGAAATGTGCAGAATTGTTTTCTGAGGTTGAACAGTTCCTCTAGTATGAGTGCTATGGATGAATTTTCGTTTATAGAATGATAATTAGAAGAAGGAGGTCGACATATATTCACTGTGTCTAGAGTTATTCTCATGCAATTCTTGAGCCCCCATGGAAGGGTAATTTGGGGAAAAATTGCTATAAGGGGGAAGATTTTAAGATCCTTATTTTTTTATAGAGGTAATTTGGTTTTCAATTTAAATGGTTTCTATGGTCTAATGTGGTTGAAGAATTAAGTAATGGGTGTTTTTGGTGTGTTTGGGGCCTGTTCAGAGCCCAAAGCCCCACATTTTATAAAAAAATGTAGGCCACACAGTTAGAAGAAACTATGTGGGACAGATTGCATGATTACTACTAATATTGCTGAGATTAACATTGGGGGTGTAGGAGGTCACATAGTTTGAAGAAACCATGAAACCTTAGAATCATGAATGTTTAGGGGATTTAAAACATTTTATATAGGTTTATCCATGTTTTGTGCAAATTTTTTCAAATCATGCACATGGAACTATGTATGTGAGGTTCCCCTTAACATAGTAAAGGGTGCATGGTTAGCGCAAAAATTAGCTAATCATGTGGCCAAACCATGAGTACCTATTAAAAATATGGAAATTTCCTATTTTCCCATAACAATACTTATATATTAAACCTATTTCCATTCCTCCTTCAGTGGATATCCTTGAATGTTGGAGAGATCCTCTAAATCCAATTCCACAAGCTTTTATCTGGATTATTCTTTCGAACTTTTTATCAAACACCATCTGTCCCATTAGATACACACTGATATGTTCTTTGATAATATAGTGTCATTATTTATTTGAATTGGTATTAATAAAATTATTTAGGTGAAATCTATTATTCTCTATTTTCATTCTTTTCATCCATTATTTATTTTTATTAATATTTGTGCCAAATTAGAGACCGATACTGGAAGAGTGATCTACTATAGACATATGATAGGTGGTATGTAATTTTTTCTCAAGTTTTGTTTTTTTATAAACATAATTTTTGTTATGATACATAATGAACATTCTATAGAAACCCGTTTAATTAATTAAATTCTTAAATTGAATGAATTGGAACCTATTTTGGATTACCACTAGTTCCACTAATATTGTTGAAGGTTATTTCCACAACCTAGGTCATCCATTGGATGTGCCTCTATATCTACCATTTTTCATACCACCTATGGGATGCATGTGAGATTGATTAGTTAGAGGAATCCTATTTTTAAAAATATGATAATTGAATTCATTGAGGGATTAATGTTTCCTCATTGACATTTGATTTATGTGATTAAATTTTTTTAGGGAATTATTTATATGAGTTCATAAAACTCATGGAATGTGATTGAATATGAAATGGTGAATTTAATGAGATGATGAATTAAAATGGTATTGTATTCCATGTGTGGTATAACTTGGGTCCCGATTCCATTATATTTCATGGGAATTTATCACATGGATCATGTTTATGATAGTGGATTCCTTGGACTTATTTTCTCCTTGGGTATTGATTTTTTAGGATGCCTTAGGCCTTGATACCCCTTAGACCTGACTTTAATGGACTCATATTAGACATGTTTCGTTGACATTTTCCTTGTACTCAACCCAATTATTTATCAATATTCCATCAATATACTCATTGGACTGGACATGGATGACTTTGTCTTCTATACCTTTTATCTGGCCTCTTGGTTTGACACTTTTATTACATGTGATGTCCATTATGGATTAATTAATTATAGGGAAATGCCATGATGAATTTCATATACTGGATTATAAGGAATTTCCAGGGTAGTGGTTTACACATGGTTGTATGGAGTGGCCATGGTGGATATTTTGACATGGCTGTAGATATCCATGGTATGGGTATCAATTTATAGTGGCAAGACTAGACTATATTACACTTACTCTTCTATATTTTCTATTTACCTTGATTATGGGATCCTATATATTATTTGTAGGGTACCTTGTTGGGATTGAATGCATCACTTTACATCTATTACCATTTCTAGGGAAATTTCACATCCATTAATTTCATATATGTTATATACCTTTCACAATGCTTAGCTTGTTATATAAATCCTGTAATTGTTATAGAAACTATTAGTGGTGGCATAATGAGTGTTATATCACACCCTATTTGGGTCACTATTGGATATCCAGAAAGATTATATAGATGTATGTAGGGACTGAGGAAAGAACCCAATGTAAAATGCTTGACATGTTCCTTGCTTAAGAGTAGGGTAACAAAAGACTGAGTTGAGGTTCGTGACTTTAGATGGGATATAATATTTGGTATTTTTTTAATTTTGATACATATATTGTAATGATGACTGTATTAATGATTTTTATGATTTTTAGAGACATTTCATGACACATAATTTTGTATTGGAGATATCTTTTTTCACTGTTTATCTATCCCCATCTTGTATATTTATCCGATGCTCAGTTATTTTTTTCTTCTAATACGGACTGATATGTTTAATACCACTATGAAACACTCTAACATGAGGGAATATTCTTACTAAAGATACACCCTTGGGCCTCACTTCTAGTCAGTATCCTTTGGAATTAGGGGAGATGTACTTAAAGTCATGTGACCCATCGGCTCGGGGCACTGTTTAGTGGCATCTAGGTTGGGATATTACAAAATGGTATCATACATTTTTATTTCAAGATTTTCTCTTTTGAGAAAAAAAAATGGGTAGGAAGGATTTATAATTTTGGAAATAAGGTATGTATGGGAGTATCTAACCCACGTATAGGAAAATCCATATTTCCATGGATTGTAATTCTTGTTTTCCAGATTTTGGCTATCAGATTTGATTTGATTCCACTATTGGGTGACACAGTTGAATTTTTATGTTGCTATTGGTATGATATTGATTATGTATTTTTATATTACCTAATGAGATGAGGGTGTGCATATTATGCTTCATTTAAGAACCTACTATATTTCACTTGGGATGCATTATGTCGTGCCATATAGGATGCATTGCTTGACTGCATGGCTTTATGATATGTTCCTTGTGTAATATTAATATTATTTGATAGATGATTTTTGTAGAAAATTTGGAAACCTGGTTGGTACTTAGAGTGAATATCATAACCCAAACAATGTTTTCTAGATAAGAGTACAACATACACCCTAAGTATCCAAATACGACATTTTGAGTTATGGAATATTGGTCATATGGATTGAAATGTATTTTGGTGTGGATTAATTTAACATCATATTTTAGTTCATGATGTGTATGGGCCGTTTGGATCAGAAGTGGTGAATCATTTGGTTCAAACATTTAAATATAATTGTGAAATTAATATGAATTCAAATGGATATTGAAATTGTGAAAGGGAGAACATGAATATGACCTTGATTTTGAGTGGGTAGTAGGACGTGTCTCTAGTGATGCTTATAGCTATTTATCATTATGTAGTCCGAGATTTAGGAGCAGGAAGAGGGGTATGAAGTGTTTATAGGAATTTTTTGACCAGTACTACATTTAAACTATAATATTTTGTTGTCAATGTTTTCTGGGGTGCGTGTTTGTAAATTTAAAGACATTCCATCCTGATGACCTACATTCATGCGCCATGGGGGTGGTGAACACCAAGCTCCAGAGGAGGTGGTCTGTGGAATACCAATAGATCCTCCAATAATGAAATCTAAAGCACCAATAGTTTAACCAAACACAGGTGATGTGGAATAGTTCATCAAAGGGTATTTTCACTATATTCATACTTTTTTGGGAGCACTGCATCTTTCCTTTTCTAGGGTAGAGTTTCCATGTGTGTTACAGTAGTAGCATTCACCCAAATTTTTGGGGGATGGGAGTCTATATGATGATGAGCTATGGCTTGAGACTATGTTATTTATTTTCAATAATCTTAAGACACATCATGAGAAGAGAGTAAACATCATGACCTATATACTTCGAGGAAAAACTAAGCATTGGTGTGATGTTTTGATCAAGGATGATACAATTAAAGACATGGTTTGGTGTGATTATGAAAACATGTTCTATGATTAATATTTATACGAGACTCTGATAGTAGAGAGGACCAAAGAGGTTAAGAGTCTAGAGTACGAAGTGATGAAAATTATGGAGTATTTGGAAGGCTTTTTAGATATACAATATTTTTTGTTGATATATCTTGGAGATGTGGAATCAAGGGAAAGGTGTTTTGAGGAAGGTCTCAGACATACCGTTTGATCTCAATTAAACATGTTCAGGTTTAATACTATTAAAAAAATAGAGAATGAAGTGATGATTATAGAGAATAACCAGAGGGAAGCTGGGGGAATTGACTAGTGTAGTTTATCCTCTCAACCCAATAGTTCAACAACTTCTTATAGGATGCTCCATTTTGGGGAATCATGTGAGGTGAGTACAAGCTAGGATATTAGTGTTGGTAGCTCTATTTTCTATCCTTAGTGTGGAATACATGAGAATATGAAGAATATATACGATCAATACCTATTTTTGTGCCATGTTTGTGGCATAATGAGCTATGTAAAAAGTTTTTATGGGATATTCCATCTAGCAGTTAGTGGTAGGGGTTCATCTCTGACCCCTAGTTTAAGAGCATGATTCACAAATCGATAGAGAAAAGTCACAAGAATATGAAATAAAAATATTCATTACATTAAAACATAGTATAATAAAGAACAATGGTACAAATATAATTATAAGGGAGAATAATATTGTGAGAATATCAAATAAGGACCAAAATTTATATTGTGATCATATCCACGAAGGATCGCCCTTTATATTCTGAGTATTTCTAATAATACTCACAATTTATGTTGAGAGAATAACCAAGAAGGCTCAATCATTATTGTTTGAGCATATATAAGAAGGATGACCCTTTTTTTCTTGAGTATATTGAATAAAGAACACTATTTATGTAATGAGAATCTCCAAGAAGGCCCATTATACATTAGTTAATGAGATATAAAAACATAACTATTGAATTTTTGGGTGATATAAGATTGAAAAACTCATAAAATAATCATCCATATAAATGCGTCCCACATAAAATCTATCATTATTTATATCATAAGGAACCCATATATAGAAAATGTTGTTCACAACATTTACAATTGGTATCATGTAAAAATATTTCAATAACTAGATCGATTGATACCAATAATTTAATCACCTAAAATGAGTATTTAAAAAATTAAATTTGAGGTTAATTCACAAAATCTAACTCCATAGGAGTTATATTTTTTGGAGTTAAAATGGAAAATGGAAAAAACATCATAAATTCATTTTTAAGAAACTTTTTTTATATTTTTAATGTATGATAAAATAATGAGTGACATTCAAAATCCATGATCAATAAGGTGAAGTGAAAAAATTGGGGGTCATTTTATTTTAAAAATAAAAACCAATAATAGTTCCTTGATAATACATAATGAATATTTAAATGAATTTGGAGCGTAATATAAATTATTTTATTTTTAATTGATGAAAAAATCCAATAATATTTTGAAATACCTTAGTTGAAGACTCATGTCATTAGAAGAGTAACAAAAATTCATTTTTCTAAGTGGAGATGGTAAATATAAAGGTAACCTGAGACAAAAAAATAATTGGGTTTAGAAATATAAATTAGTTCATGGGAGGGAATTGAAGACATCAGCACAAATGACAAATATATTACATAGGAAAAATGATTATTATCCATAATAATGTTATAATTTTAAGAGAATGTATTTCATGACCTAAGGATCATTGAAATAAAAATTTATTTTTTCCAATGAATACGATAAAATAAAATGTAATAAAAGTTTATTGTTGAAGAACCCAAGCATGTAATAAAGAGATTCAAGAAGAAATACTATGACAACCCTGATATTTATTATAGATGAATTAAAGATTTATTACATAATAATACACATAATACAACATGGAAGATCAAATAAGTCATGTGTATTTGTGAATTATGTACATTTTATAACAACTAAAAATAATGGGTACAACAACATTATTGAAAACATTCATTACATGATCATAATATTCTACGGTACATAAAGAACATAGAATAACCTAAGGCTATACATATGAAAGGTGTGAGAAATAAAGACTATTAGGGGAATACATATTTTATAAAATAATTAATGTACTAAATTTTAGACAGTTGTAAATTTAATGGAATATAAAATGGGTGTGAAACATGAACATGAACAATGAAGCAAGGAAAATCAGGATAACATAAAGGAAACATGGAAATGTGGAAACAAATTTAATCATGACATCATAATCATATGTCACTAATAACCAATAAGACACTATAAAATGTTGGATAAAGAACTATTATGGATTACGGTCACTCCTTAATACCTTTCATGATTTCTACTGAGACTAAATGTTACCCAATTCATTATAGCTTTATATAATTCCAATCACACCCGTCACTTTTATATCTTGTAGATGAATAAGTGTGCCACACATATCATTCAATATAGAATCATTTTTCATAAAATATAATACCAATAAAATAGATTGTTGATTAAATTATTTTATTTCCAAAATAAAATAATTATAATTTTATATACGTGAACATCCATGATAGGAAGTGGCTATGGGTATTCAGTACATTATTGTTTTGGATAGAAAATCACAGGGAAATTTCGGCATCATAACAGGGGAATAAAAATGTTCATGGGAGGGATTAATGATAGTGAAAGTTATCTCTCCTAATTTAGAAATAATGAGGCATGTAAGGGGAATATGTAAAAACATATCCCCCCATTATTCATTGGAGATAAATGGAATAAAATATGAATATGCATGAAAAAAAGGAGAATGAGAGGATCCCTTACAAAATTTTGACATTGTAAAAGGTGAATATAAAGGTACATGAGTGATATTAGTGAGACTGAAAGGGGTATCTAATAACATGAACATAAATATATTAGAAATAGAGATGTATAAAAACATACCCAAAGAAGAATAATTGTAAATTTAGAGGAAAAACATAAAAGTGGTTCTTGAAAAGGAAATGAGAGTGGGAGATCCCTTACCTTGAGAGGGTGATTTGAAATGATTGGGAGGAAATTATTGAGATATTTTGGGGAACCTTGGGAGGACTCTAGATATGGTATGGAATATTAAGTATATGATCCAAAAAATTTTAGTATAGAGGAATGTGTTATTTGGTGGGTTTGTATTGGAAAAGAGGGGGACTTCTTTATTAGGTTTTAAATATTTTATAATTTCAATGGACAAAATTATTAAGATATTATCCTTGGTGATGTGGAAGTGAGTCATGTTCTTAAGAAAATGACTGTAAAAACATAAAATATAATCTAGGTTTTGGAGGATTTATAAAGGTGTTATAAAATTAGTCAAATAATATTAAAGTAAAATTAATTTAAAGGGGAAACATATTTTTTTGTCATGGAAACCATTTAGAGTATTTATTACATAATTCTTATTCATTATTATGTAATAATATACTTTTTATATTTATGTCGTATTTAATTTGTCCCCAAAAAATCAGTTGCCTTATTAAATTTTGAAAAATTAACCAATGGATAATATTGGAATTTTGATTCCAAAAACAGTATTTATTTTGTCAAAATAAGTTTCTATGTATTTTAATTTTCACTTTTAAAATAAGAATCCACATTTATTAATAAAATTTGTGTTATTTTGGAAATAACAGTTTTTGAATCCATATAAAAATTACATTTGACATGATAAATATTATATTATCCTTTATATTTAATAGTAATTATTTAATAATAATATTTTATTGAAATATTATTTATTTTAAAAATACATTAATTCATCAAAACAAATTCCCCAAATTGAAATTTAATATTACCCAATAATTCAATTTGTTTTTTATTGTATCAAAATAAAAATAATATATATAGTGACTATAATAAAAGTAGATATAATTCTATAAAATATTAAAATTCATACTATTAGGGTTTTGATAAATATTCTTTTATTAGTCAAAAATATGACCTAATGGTAAGGTGTTAAATGATGATAATTCTATGGGGTGGCTCAATATAAATGGATTAGGATGTGATCTCGATGAGCTTGAAATTCTTTCAAAATTGGTTTCACTCATACTTTAGTTGTTAGAAATATGCTTCAGATTGGTCAAGGAAAAATAAAAATTATGCTATCTCCCATGAAATCAGTGATAAATTGGTATTAAAGGGTATAATACTTCTGGAAGAGGCTATTTATTCCTTTGTCTGTTTCATTGGGTTTACTAGAACCCTATATTTATACTAATCATATGATAACTATTCAACGAATATATTTTCAAGGGTTTTGATGATTAATGGTATTTTAAATATGATATAATATAATAAAACCAAGGATGTGGATGCATTTCTATACCCATAATAAATCATATTTATTTTAATTCAACCACAAAGGGAATTTTATTTTTAAATGTTCTGGTCATTACAAATATCAAATCTCAAATAAATATGTTTTGGATTTTCACTATTATTTACAACTTAAGAAATGTTTTAATGTACAATATATGAAAGATATGACTTAAAATATAATTCCTATTATTATATATCCAACAGGCATTGTACACACAATTTATAGTAGATTTGGAGCATTAAAAAAATGTACCAAAAAAATAAAATTGAGATGAAAGACCCCAACATCATAGTTATATTTACAATTTGATACCCATGAAAGGAAGAACATGATATGGATATGTATATCAATTATATTTGATGAAATATTATGATAAATGAAATACATGGTAAATATATACCCCAGATAAAGGAAATAAGTTTTGAAAACACTTCAAATCATAATGAAGCTAAACTAAGATGCTAAAACCCATATCTTTATTCTTGTTTAGTTAAACAAGATATAATTGTAGGTTTAAAAAAAATATAATTAACCAACATCAAAAAACTATTCATACGTATTATCTTTTATAAAAAAATTTATAATAATTTATTTTAACTATGTTAGTTCTTCATATTTTATTTTTATAATTAGATGTTATTAGTTTTGATTGTTTGTTTAGTATTAATTTCCAAATTTTAGTGAAAATTATTCTTTATAGTTTCAAATTTCATCTTTAAGAGATAATTAATGTTAATATAAAATAAGTTTAATAATTATTTATGATGTTTTAATTCCATTTCTTATGTATTCTAGTCATGATTCATGACGATGAAGTTGGTGACGGGCTTGTTTTGGTAATTTATAATGAAAACAAATATGGATCAATAAATATAAGATTAAAATTAGTGTAATATTTATAGGAAATAAATAAAAAAATTATTTTTTAATAAATATATAATAATAACATTAGTTAAGTTTCCAAATACATAAATAAATGAAATTTATAACATTATTTTACTAGGTGGTTAAACCGACCCAAACAAGAACATTCAATAATTAATGGGTGAGTATGGTTAAGAAAGTGATTTTATTGGAAGAAAATAATTATTAAAAAATATTAATGATACTATTTAGATATTTTTAATGTTTTTAATCAAATTATAATAGAGTGTGATAGAGAATAAAATACTTTGAAAATTTTAATATGGCATTTTTGCTGAGGCGGTAGTCCGCACGTATGCATGAGAAAAACGTTTGTTTTCTATAGACTAGAGGAAGGTAGGGAATGGATTATAATTTTATAATATTAATAATACAATAAATATAGTATTAATACTTTATATACACCTTTAAAATCATTCTTTTAAGGTGGAGAGGGAAAATCATGTTCGTCGTTTGTGGAGGTGGTAGTCCGCACGTTTGCATGCTGAGATCTTCATTTTTTTAATGGTTTCATAGGAAGGTAAACCATGAATATTAATTAGGTAAAATGATATTTATTAATATTAATAATATTTATTTTATCATAATCTTATTTTTTAATAGTTTTTTGGGGTGAAAGTCTTAAATAATTAATAGATCTCGGTTAAGAGCAGTACTTATCCCTTAGGAAGTTCTTCTTTGGGTAACACATTAAGGAACCTTAGTTTGATATTTTCAAAAGTGAAATGCTTAAAGTAGATGAGGATATGTTTTAGAGAGAATAGTGTATGTTTTTTACTATACAATATTTTTAACGGGTTGATAAATGTGGTGATGTGATATCCTTTTCAAAGGGAAGAAAATATTTTTTCTGTAAATCCTCATTACTCATTTATTGATGGAATGGATAAATTCAATAGAAAATGGATCCAAATATGTTTAATAATTAATGTTTTTGTGATATGTGGTTGATAAATCCGCTATATTCTATTTTGAAACATTTTTAAAAAAATTTATGTCTTTTAATACTATATGATTACATTTTATGATTTTGGATTTTTGCCTTGTGAATTAGTTTTTACAAAAATATTTAAAATTTAATTAAAATATAAAGTAAACCATCTAAACAAATATTAATTCTAGGAACTTAAATTTCATCACTATGTGCTCTTATTAAATTTATAAATAATTTAAAATGAACTTTTAAATCAACACATTTAATATATAGAAAAACAATTATGTAGAAAAAATATTGCTTTCACTAGTATGTGTTCTTAAACATATATGACATTAATTAAAAAAAATAAATGACTGAAAAAATATTTTTATATATGTTAAAAAACAATTTAAATTTAATTATATAAAATATATGAATTAAATTTATTATAATAAAATAAAAAAACATTAATAAAAAATTATTTGAAAATAACCCATTTACCATTATAATGGCTCATAACATTATTCATAGTTATCATAATTAATGCGTAAAAATGGTATTGAACTTATTAAATAATATGAACTTGTTGATATAAAATATTAATCCCATTTTATTATATTTAATTTCTATAAGTGGTGAATGCTAATTTTTAATATACTCTAATACATACAAATTTTAGATTAAAATATTACTTAAGTTTCCAAATGTTAATCAAGGACTTTATAAATTTGACATATTATTTTTATTGATATATTTGAATTTATAAATATATATTTTTATAGAAAAAAATGTTCTAAAAACATAATTCCTCTTATTTTTATGATAATTTCATAAATGTGATAATATTGAAAAAATCAATATTTTTTCTCTATTCAACTAAAAATATATTGTTTTTAAAAAATTAACCTAAACTTATTTTTAACATGGTGAATTAAAAAATGTATTTTATTTTAAAAAATTTAAAATAAAAAATTTATATATTATTTTTTAAATGAAAATAAAACATATAAGGAAAATATTATTTTATTGAAAATTTTCCTTTTAAAACTTTTAGTGTTCAAATATTATTTTTTATGAATTTTAATTGATTAGAAGATTTTTAATTATATGATGTTTCATTTTTATTAAATCTTCTTACTAATATTCAACTAATATGGCAGAAATAATTTTATTTCAGTGTTTCATGTGAAACAATCTATTTAACTCATCTGATTTATTAAAGAAAAGGTATATAATAAAATATTAGTGCCTTGCATAGACCATACCATTTTAGTCAGGGAGATGATAATGGTATCAGGTCACAAAATTTCACTAATGGGTATACTAGAATTCATGAAAAAAGAGGAAACTATGTCACTCATGGAAGTATAGTCAATGTTATCTCACTCATAGGATGCCAATCCCTTAGGATCCATCACCCACACTAGAGTCTATCACCTATGGAAATAACCAGAAAACATATAGAAAATGTATGTCCAATAACCTATAATAAATATTATCACACCACATCTAGTCCACATCTATCCTCTCATATCAAACCATATCTCATCCCACTTGTAAAATAATACACTAGGGTTCTCCGGGCTCACCTTAGTCGTTGGTAATCAATTACAACTCCTATCTATCAACCTATGGTGTCTGCACAGCCTGTTGGATCAAGTTGACCCTAGTATCAAAGGGGTGGGGGGTTCCAAACTTTCCATTAACCCATTTTCATCCTAATGTAGGTTATAAGTACATCCCATTACCCACACCTAGGTAATGTATCTTGTATCTGAAATGATATAACTCAACTCATCTCCCATAGGTAACCCTCCAGTCAAACCTCATCTTGTCCTAAAGGATTCATCCCACTAGAAACACTACCCAATCCCCAATCACCCTCTTGAGGGTGTTTGTCACAAAATACGAGATGTTGAACCATCCCACCTATTTTAACTAGGCCTAAGACTCTCGCACCCTCCCAACTATCCATAGAGAAATTGACATAGGTTACCATAATCTCATATCACATGCTAGGATATCCTTAAGTTCACTCTTTTTCTCAACCAATACCCCTATCCTTTGAGACGGAGTCATTGGGTGATCCCAGCTTACTAAATTCTTAAAGAGCAGTTACCCTAAGAATAAGAGTCCAAATTCCATCATATCTCTATCGCTAAGTTACTCCCAATCCCTATCCATTCAACTAGAATGCATGAAAAATTCCTAAGACATGAAACTCATACATAACAGGGATATGCTATTGTATTAAAGGAAAACCTATCTCCATCAAGAATTTATCATTATAGAAATGCTCTATTAATCCTCCAGAAATTTATTCCTTTCCTCTTCCATGCTCATACCACCACCCAAGATCTTTTCTCATTCTAAATGTGATAAAAAAAAGTTATAACAATTTTTATTTCATTTTTTATTTTAACAAAAGGGGATTAACTATATGGAAACTCACTCAAAAATTCTATCACACAAGATATCAACCAAATACCCACAAAAGGTCTATAGGACACCCCCAAAAACATCTTGAGAAATTATCCCTAATAACCAACTTGAGAAATTAACTCTAATCACTATCACCTGACCAACTATAATCTTTTTCTTATTTCATAAAAACCGTAAAAATTTTGTTTAGTGTGTTGACTTAATTGAATCCACTTACAAAATCATGAAAATATCACCTCAGGTCCTTATCTAGCCACTATAAAATAATTAACCATCAATTTGGGTAGGTTTCACAAGGCTATGATGAAAAAATAACTAAAAACTTTTTTGAATCCAATTAAATCAGGGAAGAAAATGATGTGAACGGAATAAAGCAACTGACTTAGTTGTAATTTCAAAAAAATCTCTAAGAGACTCCACACATTTAGGGTTGTCAAAGGAATGGGAGATCCAATAGAATAGACTCTTTTCTGTGTGTTCCATGCCCAAAATCCTAAAGGGGCTGGCTCCCAAATGGGTTAGTAATTCTTTTTTAAAAATCCTTAGAGTTATTTTAACAACGTGAAACTAAAATACATTCCATGAACCATTTTATGTAGAGTGAAACAAATAAAAACCAAACATTTTTATAGATTAAACCGTTGGTCTATATTATAAATTGCTCTATAAGAGGGTTTCTCCACTTTACTAGCCACATTCACGGTGTGAAAATTTTCCCATTGAGAAAATGGATTTAGGATATCAAAATTTAGCATTCTAGGCCACATGAAGCTTCCCTAACATTCACCCAAGCACCTAAAACATTCTTCAAGACTCAATATGAGTGTCGATCCTCAAAACAACCTACCATTAGACAAAAAATTCAAACTCCCAATAGAATTCAAAACCCTTAACAACAAGATTTGTTACATACTTGTGATAATTTTTAAAATTAAATCCATCTATTTCATCTAAATATTAAATTTCATTGTTTCTAGATGTGAAAATTTGGAGGCAACATCTTTTTATAATAATTTTACATCTAAAAACTATCTCATCTTTATTCTTCTTCACTTAATCCATAAATACAAGCTTCTTTATTACACTACATGAATCAAATATTATTTTTTGATAATTTAAAAAATGAGGATTAAAATACGAATCATCAATGTTATATATTTATTTTTATAACAAACATTGAAATTTGAATATTCTCATTTGAAATTTAAAAAAAGAAAATAATGATCTTCTCCATCTTACATATCATTTATCCTCCTCAATCAAACTTTTTATCATGAATCTACAAGAAATCATAATTTTATAAACAAGTTTGATAATTTTAGACATCATCCCAAGTATTTTACTCTAAAATATATTAAATCTAGATCCTGTATATTTTTGTCTACAAAATTCTCAAAATTTTATAAGAATTGATAATTTTGTGGAACATTGATGTTTATATTGTTGTAGCAGTCTTACATAGATGATTATTAATCATATAATGCTTTTACTACTTTGTTTTATGTTTTCACAGATACTGAATCATTATTGTATAGATAGATAGTTGATGGTTGTCCAGATTTCTGATGATAGTTATGCATAGATCATATGATGTTGATATAGTAAAAAGTTCTTGATTAAATAGATGAATTATGTTCATACAAATTATAGTTAATTATTATGCCACTTATTTGATTCTTATACATATACCATATCGTGTATATGCAGATTCTAGATAATTATCATATATTTGGATTTAATAAATTCTTTCTTGTAACTCTAAAATCATGATTTTGAGATAAAAAATTTAGAATCTATTAAGAAAATATATAGTCCATCTATAATAATAAAAAATAAACTCAAATTAATTCAAATTAGTTTTGTAATTATTAATGTAATTTTAATGTACTTAAACTCATTCTCAAAGCATCATGAAACATATTAGTAATAAAGTTAGAGTATCTTCAAGAAACTCATTGTATATATATTCTAACTTCAAAATTATCCTATATAAACCATCATTAATGTGGAATTTTATAGTAACTTAAATAGTCAAATTGAACACCCCAATAGGATGGAATCCTCTAACATTACAAATTTTTTTCTTCAAACATAGGTCTATAATCTATTCATGTATCCAACTTCACTATCAAAATTTCAAACCTTCTCTATTATATGTAATATAAGAACCCCAATGTATGTATTACGTAGTGGTAAATATCTATATCATTAAATTAAATTTTTATATTATCTCCATTCTGATCAATTATTCTATCTTTTTAGGTTAAGGGGATACTTAAATATCACCAAACCATTCCAAACATCATTTATTAAATATAAAACTCTCTTGGAATATATAATGGATGCAAGATATCCTACTTTATCTAAGACATATGCCACTTTAAATTCTTTTATTTGGTTGATAATAAGCACACCATCTATTTTTCCATGCCGATTTAGGGCATATATTTCAAAACAATTTAATGATATCAAATATGAAAACAATCCAATGATAAATTCATCATCATATATTTAACATGATTTTTGTTGACAAAAAATTCTATTTCCCATGTTATTTCCTAAATTTATCCTTATTGAAGAGATATTTGATCATGATATTTCTTGTTCCTGATTAATTGATATTTTTTATTTTAATACAGATAACATTTGAGTTATTAGACCTGATTATAATTGATGAATTCATATAAAATCTAATATCATCAAGCTATTTCTCCATATATATTAATTTTGTATAATATTAAGTGGTTTTATTGGACCAAAAGTCAATAGTGATTGATGAAGTACAATATTTACACTTTATTATCAAAAAATGCAAAAAATACCAAGATAAAATATACTTACTGATGTTAACTATTGATAATTAGTTTAACTATACCAATCCACATTCATAAATCCAAAAAAAACCATAACATAAGTTATCATTGAATACAATTTGAAATATATCATTCCTTTGATATACAGATGTTTTTATTTCACCCCCTAATAAGTGGATTTCTATTGTATCACATTAGAACCTTTTGATTAGATGAGTGGAAAACACAATGTCGCATCTTATCATTGGTAGGTATAATATTCTTCTAATTATTTTTATATTATATATCCCATTATCCTCATTTACATCATTATTACTTGAAAACATATTGTGGTATAAACTTTTATTATAATTTACTTGGAATAGTATACTTTATATATTCATGATACATATATTACTCTTCAGATTTGGATTAATACATAAGACATATTCACTATTTTATATTATCCCATTTTTAATTAGTTTGATGCTCATTTAAAATTTGTATTTATATTAACTTATTATCTTAGGGGATATTTTAAAATTACCCCATTAATTTTCGTGGAATCATAATCTTAAATTTTGGATTTTTTTGGATAAAGAAATCAATGATGGACCTGAAATATGTAAAAAAAAGGTTTATAAAGTGATTAAGTGATCAAAGTTCCAATAACATTTAAAATATTTGAATTTTATTTTATGTTCAATTATCTAAATAAATAAAACATGAAAAAAATTGGAAACTAAAAAAATGGTTGGAGAAAAATCTTGAACTCACTCTTTGATTGTTACTCAAAAAACCATATTATTACTCTAAGGCTACAAACTTGTATCATGAAAGTGAAAAAATATTCCCACTAATTAATTTTAAATTTATGGTCACATAGGTCAAAACATGGATTAATTAGATGTGTAAATAAGCTATCTACCTTGAGAGACAATCAAAATTCAATATTTATGAACAAGAACATTTCCTTCCACTAAAAAAATAACTTTTTATGGAAATTGAATTACTTTTTTTAAATTCGGTCATAATTTTTTTGATTATAGGTAAAGTTAGAATGGAAATTAACTCAGTGGTGGCCTAAGAAAAGTATAAATGAGGCCATTGTATTCATTTCGATTGGAAAATAACTATGTTACTTTTATAAGAAGTGATTGAATACATTACTACATATGCTAAAAATGTTGAGGAGATATTCACTAATGTCTTTACTAAATATAGAAATTTATGAATAAAAAGAAGGAATAAGAAGGAAATATTGGATAAAATCATGATTAAGGAATATAAGAGTAACATCATATATATTATTGATAGCGGATTTTTATTTGACAAGGTCAAAAATATTAGTTTTTTAGAATATATATAATAATTCGGATATAATATCGCATTTTGAGAATAAAGATGATAAAAAGGTTAATAAAATTAGGGAAATAATTCTTGATAGAAATGAGTTTAAAAAATATATAAGTAGGAGATTGATATAAAATTAAACATAGTCTGATGAGTTTACGATGGTGTTTTTACTCAAAGATAAAAGTCACAACCATTCAGATGGGTAGATTAGTCAAAGGGAGGGTTAATTTTTTTTGATTCTATAAGGAAAAAAATAGAAATATTTGGTTGAAAAATTTAAAGCACAAGTTTTTGATAATGTAGGATGAGAATAATTTTTGGAATCAATTATTTAGTTTTATTCTTAAAAAAATTATCAAAAAATTATTAGATCATATGGATTATGTGGATATTCCTAATTTTTAGTTAGAGAAGAATAAGATATGCAAATATTACCTGAGAGTGAATATTTTTCCCAATCCTTATAAGATAAATAACAATCTATCCTCACACTGGTTTTTTTAGTTCACACTATTGTGTGTGGCTTCATGAAACATACTAAAACAAGAATAAAAAATTAATTCATCTTATTTATGTATTATTCCAACTAATGGGTTGCTTATTATTTTTGGAAACTATAGAAGAAAGTGATGGTATACCTAAAAAGGAAATTTTAAAGTGATGATAATAAAGAGGGGATAATGATAAATATTTTATGATAAAATAATGAAATAGGGTACACTTTTATTGAAGTAGAAAATATACAAAGAAAAATGGAATTAAGAATGAGGTTTTTTCAATGAGAACATAGAAAGATAATAATTTTATTAAAAGGAGAAACCAAACAGTGAACAATGTATTAAATAAACTCATTAAGAGTAGTATCTCAATGCACAATTTTAATGTTGTTGTGAAATTGATGGTTTTCACTCAAAAATAGTGTTTTTATTCCCTAAAGGGAATATGACATCAAATGATATCTATCAAAATTATAATCTGAATCTAAGAAACTATAGAGTGTTTGGATATAAAAGTTACATTTTTAATAAATAATGAAACCATGGAAAATATTTACATTTATTGGACTGAGGGGAGTTTCATTTTTATTCAATAATGAATATATATTTTTAATATTTCAATTGTAGGATTAATTTTATTTTTGATAGAAATGATATAGAAGTAATTGAGGAGATTTTTGGAAAGAAATAACAAGGCCAAATTAGAATGTAATTTGTGAAGATGAGGATGATCATGACACACATTTTGAAGAATATTAGAAATCAATACATGAAGAATATTCTTAATCCAAATATGAGGAATAAATAGGTGATAAAGATATTTAATAACCAAATATATGGAATGAAAAGAGAATTGTAATGAATGATTATAACACTATTAGTGACAATAATATTGTGACAAAAACGTGATGAACAAGAATAATTGGAAATAGATCTTTATTATCAAAATGGTTCCAAATTCGTTGAAAAATGTTGCAAAGGTTGAGTCATAGGTCTGATTCATAAATAAATATATATATAAAAATAGAAAAGATTAAAACATGGGATATTTTGAAGATAGTAGGTGAAAAAGAAACATCATTATATGGGAATTAGTTTTTAAGAACAAACATAATTATCTTGGTAATCTATTCCAAAAAGAATATTCAATGGTATCTAAAGGTTATGCTAAAATTTAATGTATAGATATTGACGATACATTTTCATCAGTTTTTGTCAATATAATTATTCTTGGTTATTATTGTTAAAATGGGTTTTAAAATTTATGAAATGTTCATAATGATGACATTTTTGAGTTGATTACTTCATAAAAAAGTTTTCATTGAAAAATAGTTGGATTTTACATTAATAATGGTGAAGGAAATATGTTTCATTTGAAGAGTACATTATATAGTAAAAATTAGGAACAATGATCTTGGTATAATAATTTGAATTTATTTTTTAAGAAGATGAAATTAAAGATGGTTGGTGTTGATCTAGAAGTTTCTGAAATAAATAAATGAATTAAATTTCATTGTAGTTGTCTAACATATAGAATCATATTTGGTGGTAACAAGAAGGAATAAATGAAATAATTTCAAAATTTATGTGATCGGAGTTTGAGATGTCACTTATTGCCAAATTCAGTTAAATTTACATGTATAAATCTAGTCAAAAGAGTGTGTGTACTTTTTTCTATTAAGAAATATTTAAAATGGAGTTCTATAAAAAAAATTACATGAAAGACAAAAAATCAACTTCTATAATGATTATTTCTAGATCCAAACTCAGAAAAAATTAATATTGACTGACTATGGATCCAAATTTATACTAACTAATTATTTTAAGACTATTTTATTTTACAATGAAAAGGTTGATCATTGAATATAGAACATGTTTCGTAGCTTAGTTTCAATAAAGTCAAAGGAAGAATATCACAGTATAATAAAACAGAATTTGAGATATGTTCATGGTGTTGTTGATTATGGATTGGTATTTATTATATGAAAATATTGAGAAATGATGGAAAATTTGAATATTTATTGGGATTGAGATTTTTTTGATAAAATATCTTTGGGTATAGGATAATTGTTTCAGATGTAAATGTGATTTATGGATTAGAGAAAGATGGAAATCACTTCACACTCAAAAAGTAAATATTATTATATTTTAAAAATGATGGGTTTACTCAACTAATTTTGAGGAGGAAAAAATAATAATATCTTGGTGAAAAAGTGAATATATATGGCTATGTTACATGATAGAAAAAGTGTTATTAAGATTCAAAATCACCCCACATAACAATCATGTATTAAAAATTTTAAAATCAAGTTTAATTTACTTATGAAAATTTTTAAATATGGATTCATAAAATGGGAGTATTGGAACAAATGTTTTTTTGTTTAAATTATGGTATGATTTTTTTAATTATATGATTATATTGTTAATATTGATATTATTTACTAAGGAGGATGATGGTTAGGAAGAAAAAGGATATATGTGACCTTGAAGAATGTTCAAGAAGATGGAATTGTTTCCTAGTGTTTGCAAAATTTTATGGCTTGAGATCCATGGGAAAGAGGAGTTTCTGCATAAGTACTTAAAGACTATACAGAGAAAATAAGTTCCAATGAATCATGAAATTGGTTTTAGTAAAATCATGTATTGATAAAGGAATCAAATAAACCATATGAGTTAAACACGTAGTCTGAGTTACACTATTACTGGCGAAGAGGTCTCATGATTCACATAAATAAACGAACACTATAAATGACTATGACTTTATTTGATCACTTGATCTTGAGGCATTACTGAGTTATGTTGAAAACGTCTTATGAATAGTTTTATGCGATCAAGTATATTTTTGATGCATACATGGAATATCTTGAGTAAAAGTGTGTTTCTCGATTAATTTTCATCATGTAGCAAGATCACCTATGTTTATGCAACATGGAATGTGTCCATTTGATGTCAGTAGAATAAGTGGTGGCCATATTTTTTAATGTTTATATTATTGGAAATATTCTATAAATTTACACTATTGACATAATTATAGGGTAGAGTATTAGAGTTTAATAGAGTTTATAATAATTTTTTGAAGAAGTTCGGGGCTCATAAATTAATTACCACGTATCTATCCCTCATATTCTATTATGAGGAAGTTTTCCAAGTAAGGATTTGTGCATAATCCGTAAATTTAAGTGTTTATATGGATAAAGTCACATGAATTGGGTAAATAATAAGATATATCATAGAGGAGTATATCACTTAGGGTCCCATGCATGGGGTAACACTATTAGGATATTGTGATTGAGGTTTTACACCAAGTGCTAGACGATAGGCATAGGTAATAGATGATAATTGTTTATAGAAATTATTTGATAAAATTGTGAAATGTTTTTTGATGATAACCAGAATATTGAATATTACATTGGATCATTTTACTTTGGATTTAATGACACAAAAAACTCAATATATTTATGATAATTAGGATGTGACCATAAAGTTGTTATACTATAGAAGACTTTATCCAGAGTAGTCTGTAAAGAGGAGTCGACATAAGTAATCTGGGGGAGGAAGTTTGAAATCACCAAAATTTAATTGTAATGGTAGTGCACCTAGCATGGAGTGTCTGTGTTTGAACAATTGTAATTCACACACACTAGTTAAGTATAATTTATACTGATATGATTGAAACATCATTAGTGTATTGTCCTTAGACATATCTCTTTATGGTGAACCATTTAATAAGTGTTGAATCTTGTTTTTCATCTATACACTTCTATGATTGATGTATGTGAAATACAATATGATATGTTTAATGAGTTATTAATAATGTGGGGAAATGATCCATTAACTCAAAATAAAATTTTTACACCCTAATTAAACCCTCCCCTCTTTGGTTGTCTTGGGGTATGAAAAGTGGTATTTGAGCCTAGGTTCTCAATGTTAAATATGTGTTTTGATAAAATAGAGATTATTGAAAATTTCAAAAGAAAAACTTTATTTATGATAGTTACTACAAGATAAGAAAAAATAGGTTGAAGCCACATCTTTATTCTATTAGTATGTAAGTTCTCTTTTCTACTTTAAATTTGATTCAATTAAGTGATGTAGTATAACTCTCTATAACTAAAAATGATAGATTACAACTTGATAATGATTCTAAGGGTCTAAGTTTACAAAGGTGATATTTGTTATAAAATATCCATATCAATGTGATTACCTGCACTAGGGATAAATTCATATGGTATAAATTAGACAATATATATTAATGGGATTTCAAGGTTCATGAAGAAAATATCCAGGTGTTTCTCAATAGGTTCGATGATCTCAAAATTCATCTAGAAAAAAATATAGATAGTTTCTTTAATTGAATAACATAGTTTGTTGGAGCTCTTCAGTGACTTGTAAAATAAATAAAACATATTGAAACTTTTAAAATATTTCTTATGGTGAAAAATTTCATGAGAAAATAAAATCATTTTATCTATAAGAGAGGTATTTGACCAAAATATATCTAGATGGCCTTCTCAGATGTCTAGTGGCTTATGAAATGTGAATTGGGCCAGAATAAACCTCAAACCATACTATTAAGGAAATATTATTCATGTCCTAAAATGAATAATATGTTGAAGAATACATTTTTTCATTGGTGACTATAAAATTCACAATTGTAAAGGAGAATTCAAAGGTAATCTACCTCTTACAAAAATTTAATGCAGAAATGTTGAGTGCATTGCAACAAGGATCCTAAGGAAATGTGATGATGAAGAGAGTGGATCAAACTATTTTAAAATACATAAAGAATCATCCCATATGAAACAATGATTTTATCTAGAAAAAATTTAGAGGATGTTTTTTACAAGAAAAGAATAAATTATAATAAATATCATATGGAAAAAGTTTAAATATAATTCAAATATGACATTGAAATTTTTATAACGTCTAAAGTTGAAAAATACAAATCAATAAAAGATAAATAAAATAATCTATAAATTTTAGTTGATCAAAAGATTGAAATTAGAGGATATATCAAAGAAATCAACCTCTAAAGAAAGAACAATAAGAATGTTAATTTATTTTTAAAAGAATCATTTGAATATTTGTATCATCTTGATGTAAATATTAACTGGTTATGAAAAGAGTTGCATTATCATATGGATAATGATGTAAATACAAAATATTATTGAATATAAATATAAATTTATATAATATACTAAGTTGATTGGATACCATATTGGTTATGCAAACGAGTGAACAGAGAAGGTAGAATACCTAAAAGAATAGGTTGTTACAATAATAAAAAACTGAACATAGAAATGAAATAAAGTGACCCATAGAAGAAGCTTCACTTTTGGGGATTCAAATATGGAAAACTAAAAGAAAGATCCAAGAGTGTCTGACAAGGTTTCATTAATAATATAAATGAACAAAGACCCATATTTTAAGGTTAAAAGGGAATCAATTGGGGTTTTAAAATATAAAGATAAGAAATAATGAGAAATCAAAAGAAAGGGAAATATAAATTTATAATTACTAGTGTAGAATATTAACCCCGATCTATTCAAGATATTGACGACCACTTCAAATTAAATATTAGTGAATAAAATATTCCCTAATCCTAAATTTTAAATTAACGATACTCTCTGTGTTTTAAGAAGCCTGTGGATATGTAGATGAGTGAAGAAGAGATTTTATTTCTTCTATTGAAATCTCAAATCTTTAGGTTTCTTATGAATAACATATCTTTCATTGGTGAGGTAAAAATATGTCTAAATAGGTAAGAAATTGGAAGTTATGAATGGCGGATGTTCATATAACATGTATCATATATAATAAATAATCTATATGGGTATTGTTTTTTTGGTCCAACATTGGGTAAAAAGACATCGACTGTAGGAAAATAGGAATTAAAAACATGGATTACAAATATTAGGGATAAATGAACAAAGATAAATAAAGATAAATACTTTTTAAAAATATGTACTCTCAATAAAAAGAATAAGATGATCATTTGTACACCATGCATATTAAGGAAAATTTATAGAGGACATCATATACCTCTACTCAATAATTCATATCATTGAAGGGGAATAAGAATGTTAAGAAAGAGAACCCATAAGTAATTTATCTCAGTGTAATGGTGAGACTCACCACTCGGATTCTTGATAGTGGGTACTTATCCAACATGATTGCAAATATGAACCTACTGAAGAATGTGATTATAATAGATGACAGAATTGTGTGGTTTTGGAATGACAAGGATGAAAACATATATGGTAGTTAAAATACCCATTTTGTTGGATAAAAAATAATGAGAATGAATTTTCTCTACATGGATGGATTTTGAGGCAATCCCTTGAGTGTGAGTAAACTCTATGAATCAAGAATTTAAGACACATTCAATACATTGGATACATTATCAAATCGAAAATCTAATAACTCTTAAGGAAATTCTAGTGGACTAAAAAATATTTATACGGGTTGCAAAAAGTGATATCCTATATTTTGAAAATTAATGTAGAGAAAAACTTGTGTAATTAGAGTATTTTCTATATTTACAATGAATAATGGAGAACATTTTAGGTTAAATGTTACACCAGATATTATAATTCTTAAAACTTATCATGCTAAGATGTATGATGCATCTATGTGGTTAAAAATGGTCCAAATTACCTAGTGACCAAACAAAAGGTAATTAAATAAGCTAAATATGATTCATAGTATTGTTTGTGGTATTGTAAACATACATGTCACAAATAGAGAAAGATAGTCCATCATCATAATTGATGACCACATCAAAATAGTATGTGTAATGTTCATACAAAGGAAGTGAGAGGTCATGGGATTGATGAAGATAAATCTAGGAATTATTGAAAATGAAATTTGGAATACTATTAAAATAATAAGATTTGATAATTGAACAACGTACACATCCATTGAGTTTGAGGATAGTCTCGAGAGTTATGGTATTAAACCTGAGGTTTCATCAAACAGAATAAACCAAAAAAATGGGTTTGTGGAATGAATAAATCAATAAACAAAAATATAGAAAAAACTATAATGATTGAGAGCCACATTTATTATCACTATTAGAAAGAGGCTTTTCAATTTGTAGTGTACAATAAAAAATGGGTAGTTCTATGTCCAGGAGAATAAATGACAATATATAAAAGACTGTATGGGTGGAAACAATCAATAAATAAATTTTTATGGTTTTGTAAGAAAATTTTATATCCATAATAAAGAACGAATCTTGAGAATGTCTTGAGATATAGAAGATGAAAGAGAAATTCTTAGATACTAAATGAAATATAAATCTTATAAATTCTACAATAATTAGATTAGAAATTTTTTTGAGAGAAATGATGTCAAGTTTATAAAGGATAAATCTATGAAAAGAATGAGAAATAAAATTCATAATGTTTTTAGTAAAGGAGAAGAATATAACACCTCAAGGTTCCATGATTCATTTCTTTTTGAATAATATAATATCCTTCCCTATACGCGACTTCGAGTTCTTGCACACTACCACCAATCAAACTAGTCGTTTAAAAATTTGTTATGAATAGTAATACCAATTTTTTGAAATTTTATAATTTTTATTTTTCAAAATGGACTTCAATTTTTGATTTAGAATATCAAAATTAGCTTAGGGTAATTTTTTTGTTTTTTCTTAAAGCATTAAATTTTTGATGAATAGTACAAAACATTGCGTTATTGTTTAAAACCGACTTTTATTTAAATAATAATTATTATTTTTTAAATTTATTTTAATTTCAAAATATTTACATAATAACTATATTAGTACAATGTAATTCATTAGAGTCATTTTATAAAAAGATTAGATATATAAAATTTTAATGAACTTTTTAACGTCTTTTAACCACCTTCTAGCCACATTTGTAAATTTGCATAAAATGAAATTTTACCACTTCTGTAAATTTAATTTAAAAATTAAGAGAGACATAGTAGAAATCAGTAAGTAAAATGTGGTCCAATAGGGTGAAAATAATTTTTGGTGAATAGTAACTTTGGAATTTTATTTACCACGATTAAAAGTAAATAGGGTAATTAAAGGTAAAAATGATATTATAATTACCCCAATACATGTCCTAATTCTATTGGATAATTTTATTTATACCAAAATCAAAATTAGGAATAAAATATGATCCTTTTTTATCCACTTGGATTCGATTAGGACATTTATTTTATTTTATTTAAATAATAGTTAAAAGTGTTAAATTCAAATGTTAATAACTAAACCATTTTTAATATAGGGGTAAACATATAATAAATTCAACTATAAATATAAATTAGAAATAAATTTTTTTTCCAGCATCATGGTATTTTATTTTTAAATTTTTGACATTAAATAATTAAATTTATTTATGACACAATGATGATTCAGTAATTACCTTATTAATAAAAGATTAAAATAATTGATTTTATAAATATGAAATTAAATGTAAATTGCGACTTTTGATGATGTACATGAATTTTATAGGTTAATATGACATGTTAGGGTTGATGTAATGTATTGTTTGTCTAAGTAATCATGTTTTTTGACATTAACAAAAAACAAAAACTAAATAGTGTCAACATTGACAAAAATGAGTTTTTAAAACAAATACTATATTTTTAAATGATATAATATTTCTAAAAATATAAGGCTTGGAAAAAGGACTTATATAATTATAGATATATCATTAATGAACCACATTAGGTTCTCTTGGATTTTTATAGAAATTTTATAGACCATTTATTATATTAATACAAGTAAACATGGTAAAAGATAAAATATTTAACTAAGAGTTATAATATAAAGATAAGGTTAATATGATGACCTAAGCTTGCTTAAAAAAAATTGGTTGATAAGTTTTAGACACAGACCAAACTTATCCTCAAAATAAATTCTTATGGATCCATTAGAAACTGAAAATTACTTTATAATAAATTAATATTTCAATTTTTTTCTAAAGTGACCCTCACCTCTCTTATAAAAGTTCACTTCCCATTATCTAAATTAGAAATTTAAAAATCCATTTATATTGTTCAAATATAGCTTAAATATCAACAAAAATACCCTCACCTTGACCTAGATACATTATCTTCATCAGAAATACAAATTAAGGAGCCCTTTTGTTCAAATCAAAAGGAAACACCCGGAGAAGAGGTAATTATTTCATCACCTCTTTCAAAGTTATTTTCTTCTTCCACTTCATCATTCTTTTTTGTTTCCATAATAAAATAATAAATATAGTACCTAATACATACTGATATGTTATTAAAAATATGGTACAACCATATTCATTATTTTATCAATCCTATGAATGACAACGTCACCTTACGTGTGTACGTACGACTTTCCATCTTCACGTTATGGTGTAGTTTGTTATTCAACACATCATTATTTGGATGGGTATAGTAGTGAGTATAATTGATGTAAATAATAAATATAAAATTTTAATTATTTTTTATTTATAATATACCATCCAACTACATAATATTTCACCATCAATAGAATGATATCGTCGCTCGTGTGTACGTACGACTTACCATCTCCATGACATAATGAGATTTCGTTCCCCATCGTAACCATTGAATAATAATTTTCATTTGATTATTAAACAAAATGTTAAAGAACCTAATATAATTCTATATATGAATCAAATACATCCTATCCATAACAAATAGTACTTATGCAACAAAACATATAAAGGAAAATGAATCAGTTAACACCCAAAACAATGAGACTATAGAAATATTATTAATAACGCAATATTAGAAGATCTTATATGATATCATATTTATGTATTTGGATTATTGAATAATTTAATAACTATTATTTAACAATTATTAAAGAGTTTAACTTACCCTCGACTAAGAAGGAATACAAGGTATGGGTTAAATTTCACAGTCTCTTTATAATCCGAGGTTGTTTGTACTTAAGTATCTACGAGGAATTATTTATCATCCACATCCGTGTTTCTTAAAAATGTAATCCAAAAATTGTTTTCTATTTTATTTACTATGGGTTAAAGTCATTTATACCCGTGTTTTACATTTTATAAAATGTTTTGAAAGCAATATTTCCGTCATTTTCCGAACAAGGTACTTTATGAACTTTTCAAAAAATTAAGGAAAGAATACTTTTTTAACTTATATGGATGGTGTGGATATTTTCCTCCATTATATCACCTTCAAAGCTTCCAATACAAGATTATATAAATACTTTCAAAATAAATGTTTTTTTATTATTATATGAATTGTAACTGATTTTAATATAGAAAGATATATTTCTATCAGTTAGTTTTTATTTCATCTATTTCAACATCTATTGTTGGATTTTACGCTTGTTTGAAGTTGATTAATTATAATACAATCTTCCGTATTGTGATTAAGGTTTTGTGTTATTTTTTACTGTGGATGTTCTTTTTTTATACCATTCATGGTTTATGGTTAAAGTATTGAAATTTCATGTGAATGTTGTAATACAAATGTTTATGTTATGTTTCAACCTTTTCATATGAGGAATGCATCGGACTTAATAAGTGATGGGTGGGGCCTGCTATAGCCCCTCGATGCATCGATAGGTCTCATGAGACAAACTAGTGTCTTGGAATAGGGCCTTGACAAAATCATATTTGTGGCCTTGGAATAAGGCCTTGATTATGTGGTTATGATGTCCAGTATTAAGCATTCCATTTTTATAAAATTAGCTATTGATTTTACATGTGATTGTTCGACTAGTAGAATATCCATGTGAATAAGTAAACTGAATTATTTGATTTATCTTTTCCATATTAGTCTGAATTTTATGTTTAAAAGTCTTGTGTTTTAGTATTATAAATTTCCTTAAATGATTACTCTTATTTATAATAGTTTTCTCTATATTGTTATCCTTACTGAGCATCTGAGGTCACCACTTTCTATGTTTTATTTTTCCCTAGATGCGAAGAATTATATTATGACTAAATTGCAGGGATAGTCTAAGGGATATGAATGTGTTCAAAGGAGGCACAACATTGTTGTTTTTCATTTCATAATGTAATGTAAAAATTATGTATGTATCTGGAACTTCCAAGGATACTAAACTAATTGGTCTTTGGGATTTTATCCATTTTGATCGCACCAATGTTAAGTAATAATGCACTGACTTTGGGCTACTAGGGTTGGGGTGTTATTGTTGGTATCAGAGGAAGTTTAGTATGAAAATTGGAATCATGATTTAAAAAACTCTGATTAGAGAACATTACCCAAAGATAGACTTTGATAATTAGTATAGAAGAACATACTAGAATTTTGGTAATTTAGAGATTTTTGTGAGTCTTCAAAGTAATAAATCCCTGTCCGGAAATGATTAGCTAGAGGCGGCTCTAGTACAGATGGATCTTGGGGGTAAAACCCAAAAACACCACTTTGAGGTAGACTCAAATGGGAACTGGTGCATGGCAAGGAGCCTTACTGCACTCTTGGTTACGACACTCTTAGGGGATATTCTTTGAATAATTCACATTTTATTTACAAACCATTTTGAAGGATTTATGAGTAAATAATTACTCAATGATTTTTTTAGATTATGGATTATATTCATAAAATTTTCAATTTATGTTAGGTGTTTTACTAGTTTTTAATTATGTATTGTGATTCATAAACTGATCTAGTGTATGAAATTATTTAGAAATGGTGCCTAGTGGAATGAATGGAAACTGTATCCATGCACGTAATCCATATATGGATTTACCTCCTACTAAAGATAATTATAGTGGAGCTGGTTATGCAACTTGTATTGAACAACCTATAACCATACTGGGACAACTCACTTAGGTTTTGAATAATAACCTTACCTGTATAGAGCACCCTGATCCACAACATGGAGGATCAATTTTAGACCAATTCATGAGGAAACAACAACCAAAATTTAATGGGAATATAAATCCATTTGTAGCTAAGCAATTGATAAGTTATTTATAGAAAATATTTCATGCTTTGGGGAGTAAAGAAAGGGAAAAGGTGTTTCAAAGAAGTTTATTGCCTCATAGGAGATGCAGATCAATAGTGGTCGTTAATTCAAAACACAAATGAAGATTTAGAAGTATTAAATATGAAATTGAGGTTGTTTAAATATTTTTTTATAAAAATATATTCATTGTGACCATCGAGAAGATATGGAAAGGAAATTACAGAGTCTGAGGTAAAAGGGGGATGAGAATGTCGCACAGTATGAGGCTAACTTAACATGGTTAGTAAGGCATGCTATATATTATATACGTAAAACAGGGAGTACGATTTAATGATTTTTTATGGGTTAAAACCATTTCTCCATCAAGCAATATTCTCACAATCCTTCTCATCTTACGAATATATAGTCTCATGTTCTATCAAGATAGAAAAATAATTCTCTATGTCTTACGACGTTAAATAAAAGCAAGAGAATAAGAGATCTGTTGAACACTCTAAAAATGGAAATAAGGGGAAGAAGGTAAAATTTGAATTTTAATCCTCCAGTAAATGCTGGAAGAAACACCCCGGTACTTTCCTAAAGGGAATGTGAGTTTTTTACAAGTGTGGTGAAAAGTTCCACCAAAATCTTGATTGAAAGGGGAGGAAAGAGGCTATCAATGTTCAATGCTATAGTGGTAAAGATGTAGGGAATTATGAAAATGAATGCCCTAAGAATCAAGGAAGCATACCTTAGAAAAGACCAAGGTAGAAAAACCAAGCTTATATGATCACAACTGAAGAGGTTGGATTTCCAAATGATGTGGGGGTAGGTATATTAATCATTTCCTTAAATTTAGACATTGCTTTATTTGATTATGGATCATCACATTTTTTTGTATCTTCCTAGTTTGACAAGAAAATTAGATAATTACTATTTGATTTAACACGGGAGTTTTCAATCAAAACTCATAAGGGAAGTATCATTGCAATAATGTTTAGTAAATCAGTTACCATTATAACACATAAACATGCTTTATCTACTGATCTTATTGTCATAACCACGATTTAATTTGATATAATCCTTGGTATGGATTTTATTTAGGACCATGATGAAAAAATTTATTATAAGAAGAAGGAGGTTACAATTTTTGATGATGATAAGGAATACATTATCTTTATAGAAGAAATGTCACCATATGATTATTATCTAGATCCACCCACAATAGCTCTACTAAATTCAATTATTGGGGAGGAAGGGAGTAAAATAAATATGGATTAGGAAAATAATGTTCAAATAGAGGACGTAGCTATTGGGTAATAATATGTTGATGTGTTTCCGGAGGATTTACCTGGAAATCCTCCAGAACGGGAAATTGATTTTTCAATTGACTTAATTCATGGTTCAAGGCCCATATCAAAGACCCCTTATAGAATGACCACTGAAAAATTAGTGTAACTAAAGAAAAAAACAAGAGGAATTGAGAGATAAATGATTTATTCTCCCAAGTGTTTCTCTATGGGTAGCACCTATTCTTTTTGTTAAGGAGAAATATGGATCTATGAGGTTGTGCATTGACTATAGGGAGATCAATGCCCTAAAAATAAACTAGAAGTATCACCTACCTCAAATTTATGATTTATTCAATCAACTTCATGGAGCTCAATATTTTTCAAAGATTGAACTTCGATCTTGATATCATCAGTTGTTCATGAAGAAGGAAGACATTCAAAGACAATATTTTGTACAAGGTATGGGAATTACGAGTTTGTAGTAATTCCTTTTTGGATTGCTAATGCACCCTATAATTTCAGGGATCTAATGAATATAGTTTTAATGGAATATATAGACGAATTTATAGTAGTATTTATCTATGATATCATGGTTTACTCCAAAATCTAATAAAATCATGAAAATCACTTTTTCACTATTCTAAAGACTCTTCGAAGAAAAGAATTATATGGAATTTTTAGAAAGTCTGAATTCTGGATTCAATAAATTTCTTTTCTTGGCCATATTGTCTCTAAAGATGGAATATTTGTTGATCCATCTAATAAAAGAGAAATACAGAAATGGCCAGCACTGATGAGTATAAATGAGCTAGAAAATTTTACTGGTTTAGCAGGTTATTATCGGTGGTTCATCTAGAATTTTTCCCAATTTTCTAACCCATTAACAAAGATCACATGTAAAGGGGTTAAATTTTTTAGGAAAAAAGTGTGTGGATAATTTTTTGAATAATTGAATAGAAGATTAGTCAATGATACAATCTTGAATCTACATTCGGGGAATGATGAGGTTTCCATTTATTGTGAAGCTTCAAATAAAGGACTTGGTTGTTTCCTTATTCAGAATGATAGAGCTATTTCCTATGCATCATGACAACTAAAAATTCATGATACAAACTATCCTACTCATAATCATGAGTTAGAAGCAATAATATTTTCTTTGAAGATATGGAGGCACTATCTCTATGGTGAAAAATGTGAGATCTATACTGATCAAAAGAGTTTGAAGTACGTTTTTTAACAAGAAGTACTCAACATGAGGAAAAGGTGATGGGTTTAACTACTAAAAGATTATGATTGAACTATACACTAACACCTGGGGAGGAAAAATAAGGTGGCAGAGTCATTGAGAAGAAAGGATCATGGAGTTATGAACAAGATGAAAGTTGACAGGGATCCTATGTTCATAGATCAAGTCAAGATAGATATCAGAATAATCATGGAAAGTGAAACATAAATAATTTTTAAAATGACTTCCAATCCATATTTACTAGAAAGGATAAATAGTTATTAGACTAATGATGAGGAGTTTCAATTCAAAATTAATGATATGAATGATGAGAGATTGATCGACTTCATATATGAACGTGAAATTTTGAAATTTGGGAAGAAACATTGTGTTCTCGATAAAAATGATCTAAAAAGAGAAATGTTGGATGATGCTTATAGCTACAATTTCTCTATACCCCTTGGTAGAACTAAGATGTATAAATATTTGAGGGAACATTTTTTGAATGATAACATGAAGAGGGATATTTCTGATTATGTGTCAAGATGTATGGTTTTTCAATAGGTGAAGGCTATAAGACAACATCTTGGAGGAGTCATGCAACCTCTTCCCATACCTTAGTGGAAATGAGATGATATCACGATGGACTTTTTATGGGGATACCAAATAATTTTAGAAGGAATGATGCAATATGAGTTATTGTTGATCATCTTACCATATCAGTACATTTTCTTTCAATAAGAGAAGATTTACCTCTTGAATGTTTAGCAATAATATATATTAATGAAGTTGTAAGATTTCATAGTGTACCCCTATCGATTGTTTTTTAACGTGATCACCATTTTACATCAAGATTCTAGAAAATTCATTAGAAATCATTGGATTCTAAACTTCATTTGAGCACTGCTTACCACCCTAAAAATCACGGACAATCAGAACAAACTATTCAAACCTTAGAAGACATGTTGAGATCTTTTCCCCATGAAATTCAAGGTATGTGGGATCAGTATTTACCTATGGTAAAATTTTCTTATAACAATAGATTCCATTCAACTGTTTATATGTCACATATGAAGAATTATATGGAAAGAGATGTAGCACTCCAACTTGTTGGGATGATATTTGTGAAAGAAAACTCGTTGGCCCAGAACTTGTTGAGGAAACAATGGAAAAGGTAAAGACAGTCCAAACCCACATTAATGCAGCTCAAAGTAGGAAAAATATCAATGATGATAGATGAAGGAAGGATTTGGAATTTCAAGTAGGTGATCATGTTTTCTTTAAGGTTTATCCATGGAGGGGTGTTATACAATTCAATAGGAAGGGAAAATTAAGTCCTAGGTACATCAGACCTTTTGAAATTCTAGAATAAATTGGAGTTATAGCTTACCATTTGGAAATGATGCCAAGTCTTTCCAAAGTTCATGATGTGTTCCACATATAACTATTGAGAAAATACTTTCCTGACCTAGTACATGTAATCACCTATGAAAAATTTTAAACGGAACCTAATCTTTCATATTTTGAAGATCCTATCAAGATTTTTTATACTAGAGAACAACTGTTGAGAAACCTGATGACTCATTTGGTAAAAGATCTTTGGAGAAACCATAAAATGGAAGAGGTAAAATGGGGACCTAAGGAAATTATGACGAAGAACAACATGATTATTTTTATACAGTAGTATTTTAGAAATTTTGAGGAAAAAAGTATTTAATGGGGGGAAGAATGTAACACCCCAAGCTTCCACAGTATACTTCACTTTGAATAATAAAAAATATTGCAGTGTTGTGACTTCATGTTCTAGCACACCACAACCAATCTAACTAGCGGTTTAAAAAGAAGTTATGAATAATAATACCTAATTTTTGGAATTTTATAATGCCTATTTTTCCAAATAGACTTTAATTTTGGATTTTGAATATCAAATTTTCATAGGGTGATTTTTTGGTATTTTTCTAAAAACTTTCAATTTTTTATGAATATTGAAAACCACTTCATTATTGATTAAAACCGACATTTATTTTAATAATTATTGTTTCTGACGCTATTCTCAAGGCACATGTGCATCCATCACACAGAGGACGTGTGGTTGTTTCCCCGCATTCCTGCCTTCTAAAGGCGGCAAACATCCGCTCCTTGTTCAGGGAAGACTTCACCTTGATCGAAACAGGATGATGGGATATCAGTTCTTCCTTCTGTGGATTCCTCCTTGGAGGTCGTCATGTAGTCTGGGTCTCCTTCATAGATTTAAGACGTAGTTCATGAAGCTATTCCCGATGCCATATCTTCCTGGACAATACTTAATTACACTGCTTCTGTCAGGACATTCCAAGGAGTCCTGTCAGGGAAGAAACCTTTAGTTAGGAGAGTAGTCGCGTTGGGCAACATTAGCACATCTTGACGGTGGGGGATTGGCATGTCTATCTTCTGTCTCCTATTATAGGGCTTCTCGAGGGCGTGGAAGCCCGAGACATCCCACATCGAACACAGGGAATTGTATGCCACATGCATGTATGTGAGGTTTTCCTCAGCTTCCCATGTTTAACAAAGGGTATGCCACAAGTTTAACATCCAGCGAAGATAGATCAGATTGATCGGAAAATTAATTAGAGGTGATCAGATTGAGGAACCCCCTATAGGGAACACCGAGATTGGGGCAAGCACGTGGGTAGCTTCCTGAATGCTGTGGAGGGGGATAAAGTGGCATGACCTCACCAGGATGTGGCAGCCTGGGTAAGGATCAGGATGGATGATGGATTTTGGCATGAGCCTTGAAGAGACTTCCTACATATCTGAGTGGTGGTGAATCAAAGTCCGTGTAGTTCGATGGGATGATGGGACACCTGAGGAGATCACCTGTGAGAATGGACGCATGGATGGGACCTAGAGGAAGTGGATCCTCCGGGAGTGGGAATGAGATTCCTAAGACACGTGGGCTCGAGGGAGAGATCAAGATGAGACATGGGTGTTGGGCTTGAGACTCGACGAGACTCCCTATGTATCCCCATGGTGAGGAATCAAAGTCTGCATAGTTCGATGGTATGAATACAGTTTAACGTCTTGTGAGGCAGGGGAAAACCGATGTGAATGGGGGTTGGAACAACTGGGTGATGGGCTTGAACCTCATGGAGGCTTCCTACATACCATGCCTTTACATGGATCAAAGTCCCCTTAGTTCGGGACAAATTGGGGCTTATTCTCTGAGGCGGCTCAAGTTGATGGGCTTGAACCTCAGGGAGGCTTCCTACTTACCATGCCTTGACATGGATGAAAGTCCCCATAGTTCGGGATGTATTGGAGATTACACTCTAAGGCAGACCAAGGTGGTGGGGCTTGAACCTCATTGAGGCTTCCTACATACCATGCCTTGACATGGATCAAAGTCCCCATAGATCAGGATGGACTGGGGCTTATGATCTAAGGTGGCCCAAGGTGGTGGGGCATGAACCTTGTGGAGGATTCCTACGTACCATAACATGACACGGATCAAAATCCTCATACATTAGTATGGATTGGGGATTATGCTCTGATACATCCCATGGTGGTGGGGCTTGAACCTCATGGAGGCTTCCTACGTACCATGCCATGACATGGATCAATGCCCCTTAGTTCGGGATGGATTGGGGCTGACGCTCTGATGCAGCCCAAGGTGGTGTGGCTTGAACCTCGTGGAGGCTTCCTACATACCATGCCTTGACATGGATCCAAGTCCCTGTAGTTAAGGATGGATTGAGGCTTATTCTCTGAGGCGGCCCAAGGTGGTGGGGCTCGAACCTCACGGAGGATTCTTATGTACCATGCCTTGACATTGATTAACATCTCCATAGTTCGGGATGGATTGGGGCTTATGCACTGAGGCGGCCCAAGGTGGTGGGGCTTGAACCTCATGGAGGCTTCCTACGTACATGCCTTGACATGGATCAAAGTCCCTGTAGATCAGGATGGATTGGGGCTTATGCTATAAGGAGGCCCAAGGTGGTGGGGCTTAAACGTCATGGTGGTTTCCTACGTACCATGCCTTGACATGGATCAATGTCCCCGTAGTTTGGGATGGATTGGGGCTTACGCTCTGAGGCGGCCCAAGGTGGTGGGGCTTGAACCTCGTCGAGGCTTCCTACGTACCATGCCTTGATATGGATCAAAGTCCTTGTAGTTCGGGATTGATTGGGGCTTACGCTTTGAGGCAGCCCAAGGTTGTGGGGCTTGAACCTCATGGAGGATTCCTACGTACCATACCCTAACATGGATCAAAGTCCCCATAGTTCTGGAAGGATTTGAGCATATTCTCAAAGGTGACCCAAGGTTGTGGGGCATGAACCTCATGGAGGCTTCCTGAGTACCATGCTTGGACATGGATCAAAGTCCCCATAGTTCAGGATTGATTGGGGCTTACGCTCTGAGGCGGCCTAAGGTGGTGGGGATTGAACCTCATGGAGACTTCCTACATACCATTCCTTGACATGGATCAAAGTCCCTGTAGTTCGGGATGGATTGGGGCTTACGCTCCGAGGCGGTCTAAGGTGATGGGGCTTGAACCTCATGAAGGCTTCCTACGTACCATGCCTTGACAAGGATCAATGTCCCCATAGTTCTGGATGGATTGGGGCTTATGCTCTGACGCGGCCTAAGCTGGTGGGGCTTGAACCACGTGGAGGATTATTATGTACCATGACTTGACATGGATCAAAGTCCCTATAGTTCGGGATGGATTCGGGCTTACGCTATGAGACGACCCAAGGTGGTGTGGCTTGAACCTCATGGAGGCTTCCTACATATCATTCCTTGACATGGATTAAATTCTCCGTAGTTCATGATGGATTGGGGCCTACGCTATGAGGTGGCCCAAGGTGGTGGGGCTTGAACCTCGTGGATGATTCCTACATATAATTTCTTGACATGGATCAGAGTCCCCGTAGTTTGAGATTGATTGGGGCTTATGCTCTGAGGCGGCCCAAGGTGATGGGGATTGAACCTCGTGGAGGCTTCCTACGTACCATGCCATGACATGGATCAAAGTCCCCGTAGTTCAGGATGGATTGGGGCTTACGCTCTGAGGCGGCCCAAGGTTGTGGGGCTTGAACCTTTTAGAGGCTTCCTACGTATCATGCCTTGACATGGATCAAAGTCCCCATAGTTCGGGTTGTATTGTGGCTTACTCTTTGAGGTGGCCCAAGGTGGTAGGGATTGAACCTTGTGGAGGCTTCCTATATAACATGCCTTGACGTGGATCAAAGTCCCCATAGTTCGGGATTGATTGGGGCTTACGCTCTGAGGTGACCCAAGGTTGGTCACAATCAGTGCTCACTCTAAGATCACGTGAGTCATGCTCAGTGTGAGAAACAAGAGCTCCTAGATACTTCACGATCACATCACGAAGGGTGCGTTCATTGGAATGGGAGAGGGCCTTACGCACTGAACAACACAAAGTGTCAGGACATACTCCAGGATAGAGGCTCGATGGTGACAAAGCACAACGGGAGAGGGATTTGGGGTGGATGGAAGGAGAAGTACTATTCCCCATCATGCTCTTGGCTGGCATTGGCGCTGAAGGAGTGGGGAGGAATAGAGGTGCTGCCTCCCACAAGAAAGGTTACGGTCTTACACCAAGGTTTATTCCCTTCCCCGTGGACAAAAGACACTCCAATAAAGAGGATATCATCACCTGTGATGGGTGATCCCATCCACATGGAGACGAGTGGGCATGGAGAATGTCCAAGGCGGGGGGACCCTGTATGCGAGACACGGGGCTAGGTCACAGTTTAACGTCATGTGTTGAGGAAGATGGCGCTTGGCAGTTTAACATCCTACAGCTCGGACGAGGTGGGTCTGCTCCACAGCCCTTGGGATTACATAATTGGTACCCTCTGCCCCTTGTGGGAGGGAAGGAACCGGCAAGGCCATAACAATGGGGTGTCACGGAGCGAACCATCGAGGGGTCCACGTTAGCGTGGCTATGCGAAGAAGCAATACCCATTAGCATTCCTATGCGAAGAGGCATTATGAAATGAAATTAAATGGGAATAATTGTCTAAGGGACATTTAATTTACCTCCCACGAGCCTAGAAGGTCGCATGGGAAGACGGTGCATGATGTGGATACTCGGGGCACAAAAGGCACCCGCGAATGGTACCCACAAGAAGAGCATCTTGGTGAAGGGTCCTAGGGAATTGCACACAAACTTTGAGGATTGCACGTGAAATAATGGAATTGTGTGAAAAATAATGGGTTGGAGCGAAATCAGTTATTCTTGTGCATAATTGGAGCAGAAGATTGCACGCGACTAGGAAGATTGCGTGCATGGAGTACGAATTGCGCCCAAGTTGCAGAGGTCGCGCGTAAGGATAGGGGTGCTCACAATGGAAGGAATTTTACACAATCGACCGACCTGAATGCAATGGAGGGGATTGCGCGCAAGGGGGGAACCCCTAAGGGATTGAAATTTTGTCTAAGGAATGAGGATCTTTGCGCGAATGTGGACCCTGGGGTGACTTGAATGAAAAAAAACCGTACCTGAAGGCTATTTTGCATGCACGGAAAACAGATTTTGTGCATGAGAGATGGTTCAGATTCTTCAGCTCTGAAATGAAAGGGGGTCACCTTCTATTTATCAAAGTCCGGGGAAGTGGAAAACCGCATGGTGTGAAACCATTGCGTGCCAGAAGCAGTGGCACAAAATGTCAACTGTGTGGGGCGTTGGAGGGAAATTAATTTATGCCTGCACTGAGGACTCTTCGTGAATCCCAGAACATTCCACGTGCCACACATTTTTTTACATGCTTCACCATTTTATTCTCGCAACACCACGCCCCCCCCCCCCCCCGACTGAGTCTCTGGGACCGAATATGACTTCGCTTTGTTGTTTCGAAACATTCATCAACAATTAATCACTTTTCAGTGTCTACAAATTCCCACCCTCGAAATTGGATTAGCGAGGGGTCACAATGATCAAATTTCGAGGGAAATGCCAAAATGAAAGTCCTTGTGGGTCCCCTATACAAAAAAATATGAAGCGGCGCACAAAACATAGCCAGGTGTGGAATCTGATTTTTTCGCGTGGGCGTGAATCCTAGGCTTAGCCTATTAAATCAGCCGGGGTCCCATTCTCCATACTATGTTTCTCGCATGATATTATTTGAGCTCTCATGCGTGAAATTCTCTCTGGTCTCGCGCAAAAAAACCACTTTGGCTGCGCGTAATTTCATTGAGATTTAGTGGCATTTTACATGAAAATATGGGGGTTTTCGCGCCATGATCTATGATTGTGCAACACCCACTAATTTTATGCACCAGTCTCCTATATTTCACGCCAACCTTCCAGATTTCGCACCAACTACTGGAACACTTTCTCGGAAGAAGACGGACGATAACCAGGTCTATGAGAGGGAAGCCGCTGCTCGCAGAGCTGAAATGGCTGCGAACCCTGAGGTTTATGGCACGAAAAGGGTTGTCTCCAATAACCATACCATCATCAGTAGGTTAACCCCCGCCCAAAAGGAGTATTCACAATCTGACAAACTTCCACTGTGGGACTTCGACATCCTGGAGGAGATTCCTCTGCTGGGTTTTGAGGCTGTTACACTGTGGTCATGGGTGAACTGTGAAAACGACCTTCCTCGATACAACATCACCAACAATGGTCACCCTAATAGGGAAACTAGTCACAGGGAAGTATATGTCCTGAATCTAAAGACTTGGATGATTGCTAGTGGTGACATTGTAGCGGAGAGCTCCCCGACCCTATATGAAAGAACTTTCCATTAGTGCGTCACTAATGAGACCAAAGGTTGGCTGCAAAACTGGGATCTACAGTCCGGAGGAAACATCACTAGTGAGTGGGCCTAGGCATACTGGGTTCACTATACATGTGTCTAAATTGGGGCCGTGATGCGGCATATTGGTCTGTTTGAGGTGGTATGGACATCACAATTCCACTTCCACCGCCAACCAGAGCTGGGGCTGGAGATGCTCACGTAGTGGCCCCCTACTACCAACACATTCCATCTTCACCATGGGGACGTTAGCATCAGTCTCTAGGATATCCACTGCATCCGGGACATCCCTTTGGAGGGCCATCAATATGATGAATTTCTCCCACCGATGAATATCTGGGGTGACAGATCTCGAACTACCATACTGACATGGTACCTGCTGGAGATATCCAAAGAGAAGCTGGGGGAAAAATACTTCCTGAAGTACATCGCCTACAAGGACTGGTTTAGACTGTACCTGGAGATGGATCCAGAATTCATGATTCCAGGGCAGGGAAGACTTTTTTCAACCGCGGCTCAGAGGAGCAACAGCGGATCGTACTAGAGGGTCCAGGAAGCGGGGCACTACCAGTCGTGGGGATACAACATAAATGAGGCTGGGACCTGAATGTTTAGTACGCCGGATTCCTCACCACAGTCCTGAGTGGGTGGCTCTTGTCGGTGAGGGACACAAGGATGGGGATCCTTCCAGTGACCCTGGTGATGGCAGACATCATGGCTTCCAACAGGAGGTTCAACCTGGGGGGCCCCATGCAGCCTCGGTTGTATGCCATCTTGGGCATATCATGAGAGGGGGTCACCTAGGAGAGTCTTTGGCCCCTTCTAGATTTTCCATGGATGGGTTATGACTCATTGTGGCAGATACACTTCCCCGAATTCCATTCGTCCTCCAGGCAATGGCATGTGACCCTCTTTGCTGAATATTTCCGAGGTCATGCCGATGACGCTGAATGAGGAGGAAGTATGGATCAGGATTGGTAACCTTGTGAACATCGCCTTCATCCCATTGCCCACCCCAACTTGTGACCTGATAGATGATGGGAAATGCTAATTGGAGCAGATGAAGTACTTCTGGAGCATTAGAGGTGGGGTGCTTGTGGCCCGGATTGATGGGAAGATCTTCTGTGAGCCTTATGTGTCATCCAGGTTCGCTAGAAAGTTTGGATGCCTCCAGAAAATACCGAAGAAAGTATATACAGACATCCGGGAGGAGAGGCATCCATGTGTTCTTCGTCATCTATGGCTGATGTTCACGACCAACGTATCTAGAGATATTATCTCCTTTCCTCCCACCAGAGTTGACGTTGTCCTCTCAACCGAGTATGATGAACATTGGACCATAGCATACCCTAAGGGGATTTTTTATAAGTGGGTTCATCAACTCAAGGTTGCCAGTGTGGAACCTGGGTGGAGAGAGAGCAGGCAGGGTGCCGCTAGGGAGGGAAGATCAGGAGCGCATCAGGAAACAGGGCCCGCTCAAGACGTAAACTCAGTAGCGGGGGCATCGCATGGCATGGTTGCACCCTCGTTGCCTAGAGGAGGGGGTCCCACGAGGCCGCCATAGAATTTCCAAGGAAAAAAATAAGATACATGCTTCAACCTTCTCAAGATTCCATTTTCCCTACGATGTGGTCAGCTTGGCAAACCCTACGGTAGTCAGCGAGTACCGAAGCCCTCTGTCAGAAGATAGTGAGGGATAGGATCCACTTGTAGGAAGTCAAGATTGATCGGATTTCCAAAAAAGTGAACTTTCATCATTGTCTTGCATAACTGACAGCCATGGACATGTACGCACACCAACGAGGTCAGCGTGTGGAGCCACCTCTCTTGGTGAAGGTGATGCTCAGCGAGGAGCATGATCCAGAAATGATGTCTTTGGGGGAAGATGATGGTGATGATGAGTCAGAGGATGGAGGAACATGATAGGAGGAAGAAGGGGAAGGATAAGGAGAAGGTGAAGGAGAAGAAGAGCATGAAGGTGAAGGGTCTTAGGGGGCATCACACCAAGGAAGTCTTTGGGAGAGCGGCGAGATCGTCAACTCCGATATGAACGTAACCGAGATACTCGAGGTATTCTTTGAACCTTATATATCTTTCTCCTTTCATTAAATTTCCCTTGAAATCATTAATCCACCCTTGTTTCCCTACTCAGGATCATATGGGTGCTGATCAAGAGTCCCTAGACGAAGGAGGGGAGGAAGCACCAATGGGGAAAGGTAGAGCAATGACGCCCATCATTAAATTGATGAGTGCTGAGGGATCCCCCACCACGACATCTCCTGTAGTGTCCCGAGCACTAGAGGCGGATGCATTGGGTTCCTGTAAGTTCCTTGCTCTGACACTGGTACTCACTGTTGGAGTACTCAACTAATTATGGTGCTTCTTATCTGCATAGTGATCACAGCATTGGAGGCCCGTTGGGCTGCTGAGCCTGGACTATCAGGGAGTGTGCTGATGGAAAACATACTACCCCATCCAGAACAAGCCTCCTGAACTGAGTTGGCCATGACAATTGGTGAGCAGGGAGTGGAGGATACCAATGGCACTGCAGTCGGGGTAGGGTCGGAAGTCGACGAGGGTGTTACCAGGATTGAGGGGAGAGAGGAAGGTCATCCAGATGATGTGGAGCCTATTCCCCTAGGAGTAATCTCTGAGGAAGACCCTGATACTATCCTGTTGGATGTATTCCCTATCTATTGGCCCATTGATCCCGAAGAAATTGATGATTCAGACTCAGAAGAGGCTAAGGAGATTCGGATGATGCTACGTAAGGGATGGAAGTGCATCTGGCATTTTCTCTGTCAGCCTGAGGTGGAGTGGCTGCAACGGATGGGGTCACTCCACACAAGGTTACATTTCCTATGTACTGGAGGGGCAAGAAGATCAACAACTTCACCTGACAGTTCATGATTACATGGTCAGAAAGATGCGTGAGAGAAGTCAGCGCTCTGACATTACCCAGTGTCGGGAGGAGTTGGGAATCACTCGAGCATTTCTGAGGGCAGAGTAAGAGGTCTAATGCCTAGAGGAGTAGGAGAAATAATATAGAAAAATGCTCTGAGCTCATGGATCATCTGTGGTTCCAACTGGTAGATGCCCAAGAACAAAATGTGGAAGTGAGACTCTAGATAACTGAGCTCCAAACTGAATAGGCGCAGGGACGGGCCAAGGTCAAAGAACTGTGCTCCATGGCCGCTGACGAAGATAGAGTCCTTTGGGGATGGGAGGCAGTCCTTGAGGCCACCTGCGAAAAGGTGGCTACATTGGAGAGATCTATCCAAGAATTCAACCCTTAAGGGAACTTTTTTGGCCGAACCCATAAATATACATCGCCTTATTGCTTCTTGTCTCCTTTTTTGAACTGTATGTATGGGAAAATTTACTTACTTGCACCTTTGGTTAACACACTTGTCCCTTTGGTTTAACATGATCAACCATAATACCAAAATAAATATAAATCCATACCTAAGCTCACGTGGGACATACCTGCTGTGAGAAATAGGGGAATATTGTATTATCACTTCGTTTGATCATGGGAGCACCTACTAAGCTTTGGGCATTCGAAATTCAAACGCAGATTTCCGAGGAGAAGAGGGAGGCCCAATCAAAGGATGAGGACGTGATAACGATCAATTTATCATCATCTCAATGTGATCTAGCGCACAAGTGGTGCAATTATAGGGGCATTGGAATCAATCCAAACATATGGAAAGGAAAAATGTGAATCACGTTACCCATATTCATTACACTATGGGAGGGGCATGGCAGTAAAGGACAACCGTTGACTGTGTTCGAAACACAACATCCATATTGCGTTAGCCTGAAATGGGGACAATAAACGAGGGTCGACCGCTGACCATGTTTGAAACATGGGAGCTAACTCAAATATCATCCATCAGTCTTTCGGAACGTTGGCCCAGGACGGCAGGCGGACCATAGCTCAAGCATCCATTCTGTTAGGGGGTCCCTTCAAACGTGATCAATATTTCGGAACATTGGCCCAGGACTGCAGGCGAACCATGGGCCCAGCATCCATATAGTTAGGGGGTCCCTTAAAATGTGAAAGAGGATGAGGATCTAAATAAAGGGGCACACAAAGTATGGATGAAATGTGGTGGTTTGTTCGAACAGAATCCAACACTCCAAAAATTATGCCACCATGGTTGAAGGACAATAAGAGGGAACATTAATCTGATCATAAATCATCCCTATTTGTTTAGACAGGACCTTTCTGGCGAGGGAATTGTCACTTCCCAATGTCATCATTGGGCATACTGAACTTGTTCAGGGAAAATGCTACCACTACTAGAAAAATACCCTATACCAATGGTTTAGAACCGTTGGAATAGGCCTCCAAACCATTGGTATAGCCTATACCAATGGTTTGGAGGACCGTGGACAAGTAATCCATGAGGATAGGTCTATACCAATGGTTTGGAAAACCGTTGGTATAACTAATATGAAAATCTATACCAACGGTTCCATAAAACTGTTGGTATATGTATTAAAAAAACATTCTGGGGGATTTCATCCCAGGATATCTAGTTTATAAATGAACGACCTTACCACTAACATAACATGACTGTCTTGAACATAATTTCACAAATATATATATGTATTATCATAATAATTTTAAATTTTGATTTATATAATGTTCTCGGTAAGAAGATTTGATAAAAAATCAAAGAACCTATACAAATGGTTTTGAGAACCGTTGGTATAGGTCCTTTGATTTTGGGACCTATACCAACGGTTTGGCCAAACCGTTGGTATAAGGTTTCTATAATGGACCTATACCAACGGTTTGGCCAAAACCATTGGTATAGGTCCTCTATAATGGACCTATACCAACGGTTTGGCCAAACCGTTGGTATTGGTCCCCCCTATATTTTTCCAAAAACGTTGGTATAGGTCCATATAAGTGACCTATACCAATAGTTTTGGCCAAACCATTGGTATAGGTCCAAATTAATGAACTATACCAACGGTTTGGCCAAAACTGTTGGTATAAGTCATATTTCTAGTAGTGTATAGTTACACAACTCCCTGACGAGGGATCATGCCAAGGGGCCGATGGTGGGGGAAATGATGGGATTTGTGATTCCTAGGGCTGGACCTGAGACGAAATGTTTGGGAAATCCTATGCATCCCATAAGTATGGGAATCAAGCCACACGTAGTTCTGGAAAGTGTAATAGTATGTTAGAAGTGCAAAGGATGAGAGGGGTGCACGGGTCTAGCCCTCGCACAAAATTAAGCGGTATTTGATATATCTTGTTTGTCCTTTAAGGTGAATGGGGTTTTTTTGTGTGAAGCAACCGGCCTAGGGTAAAAATTCCTGACATCTCAACAAGAATCAAGCCGTATACAGGCATTGATAAATGGTATGGTGGATAACCAATACCCAATGTGACGTCTCCTATGATGAGGTCATCACATTGTAGTGTTGTTTTTCGTCGTGCGGCCATGACGGTACTATCAAGTTTAAGGGTCATGTGACTAGACCCAAAAGCATAGTTTAAAGGTCATATGGCTTGGACCTAAGGGAATGTGCATGATGCGATAAATAATACCTAACACGAATGAGGACGGGGTCCACACCACCACCGTGCGCTATTCCAGGAGTGGAGCCTCAGGACAGGAGGCTAGTAAGGGTATAAGGGGCAGAAGAAACTGGCTCCCAGCTGAGCTGGACTTGGAACCACATTGTCTGGGTGTTCCCACATATCCCATGGGGATGAGGATCAAGATGCACATAGCCCTTATTGAAGATATTATTTTATGGTCTTAGAGCTCGGACTGTGGGAGCCCCGAAGGACACCATATTGTAACTTTGTCCCCCTAACGTGTGGAGGTGCACTGAGGGATAGTGCCAAGAGTGTCAAGATTCCACCTGGACATGATGGGGTGGGACATAATTTAAATCATGCAATAATCAATCAAGGACTGAAGGGGTTGGTATGACGACGAAGGATTACTGCTGACAATGTTCACAACACAGCATCCTATAGTGTTAGCCTGAAATGGGGACAAAAAAATGAGCATCGACCGTTAATCATGTTTGAAACACAGGATTTGTATCAATTTGTTGTCTGAAACCCTCAAGGGTTTTGTCCTGTAATGGTAGGAGAGCCCTTAGGAATGGTATTCATGCCATTTTTGGGGGTCCCTTCGGGTGTGAAAGATAACGGGGGCCCAAATGAAGTAGAATACAAAGATTGACAAGTGGAAGGAACATTCCTATGTTGAATTTGATACTCCTGGTCCTAGAACAGTGTATTCTTAGCACATTTGCGAACCACTGCAAGGGGTCAAGGGACTCGACTTGAGAGCATCAAAGAGATGGCGGATTCTCGGGAGAAGGGGGGGCATGGTGCCAACAACCCAACATGAAGGAGGGAATAACCCTGTATCACACCTATATATCACCCTCGTGGAGAGTGATAGGCCAAGGGGCCTAGGTGACCAAGTGTTCGGGAGATATATGGCAGATGGGGCTAGACCTGAAATCTAAATGTTCAGGCGGTCCTACGTATCCCATAAGGATGGGAATAAAGCCACATGTAGTTCTTGAAGATATTGTTTAACGTCATGCAGGATGACATACAGTTTAATGTCATGTGGGACGACATACAATTTAACGTCATGCGGGGTGATATATAGTTTAACCTCATGCAGGATGACATATAGTTTACTGTCATGCGGGATGACATACAGTTTGACGTCATGCAGGACGAGCATGCAGTTTAAGGTCATGTAGGTCTATAATCCAATTTAAGGTCAGTGAGCGCACAGATAATCCCGGGTCAAGCATTGTATTTTGTGAGGAACCTGGCATTGTCGGGAGGAGTTATAAACTCACGATCCATGGTCACCAAGAAGTATAAACCATTGTGATAAACCTTATGAACAATGAAAGGTCCTTCCCATTTGGGCTCCAACATGGGTGGCTTCCTGCCGGGGCTAGTACCAAGTCAACTTGTAGGAAAGAACAGAGGTGAACCTTCTTGTTGAAAGCTCAATCCATCCTGCTCTGATGCCTTTCTAGGTCATGAAAGGCACATAGCCTATTCTCGTACATTGCTTCCAATTCAGCTAGATGGATCTCAACCACTATATCTAGAACTTACTGGTCATAGACTATTGTGCTCCATGAGGGGAACTAAATCTCGATGGGTAGGATGGGCTCAGCTCCGTACATCAGGGAATATGGGGTCACCTGGGTGAAATTACAAGTAGTCAATCGATAACCCTAGAGGGTGTTGGGGATCTTGTTCAGCCAACTCTTCTCATTCTGGCCAACCATTTTCTGAAAAATGTTAGAGATGGTTTTTTTGATTGCCTTGATCTGTCCATTTTCTTGCACGTGATAGTGGGAGGTATGGTTCGAATGGATATTTTACTTGGCGTACAATTTCTTCATCTTGGCAGCTCAGAAGTTGGTGCCGTTATCAGTGAAAATAGTGTGAGGTACACCAAACCGATAGATGATATTGGAACTCATGAAGTCGACGATAGAACATGCCTTGACTTCCTTGATCAGAACTACCTCCACCTATTTAGAAAAGTAATCCATAACTGTCAGAATAAATTGGAATTATTGAGCCGTTGCTAGTGGGTATGGTCCTACGACATGTAATCCCCAGACTGCATAGGGCCAAGAGTACTTGGTAGTGTGGAGAAGTTTCGGTGGCTGATGCACAAAGTTAGCATGAACTTGGCATGCATGGAACCTCTTGCCGAACTCAATGCAGTCAGGGATCATGGAGGGCCAAAAGAACCCTTGTTTTTGAATTTGATGAGACAATTTTGGCCCAGCCTGATGGGAACCACAAGAACTTGCGTGAACCACTTTCTTGACCTATGGGATCTCAACCCCTTGAATGCAACGGAGGAGAACACCATCAAATCCGCATTTATAGAGTATCTTCTCAAGGATAGGACCATTCTGGAGAGTAAATTGTACTGCGTGGTGTTGGATTCACTCACGGTCAGCCCAGACCGACTGGAGATTATTGTGTTGGAGGTATTCGACCAATGGTGTCCTCCAATCGGCAACCACTTTGATCACCACTTCCGGAAGACTCGGGGGTCTTGATGCAGAGGCATCGATAGCAAAATGGCTTACCTATGGGTCGTCATCACCATATTGGGTAACATGAGACATGTCTCTCTGATGCACCACATGGATAATTAGATCATCCTATTCAGGCTCAAAAAGTGACACAACTAAGATGGATAAAGTATCTGCTCGATAGTTCCATGACCGACGGACATGGATAACCTCTAGCTGAAAAGGGAACTAAGCCATTAGTTGGAGAGTGCAATCTAACAATAGTATGAGCTCTAGATTCCTGACAACATAATCCCCATTGAACCACTTATTAACTATCTCAGAGTCTCCTTTCACATGCAAATGGGGCACGTCAATCTTAAGGGCCAGCTCGAGACCAGTAATGGGGGCCTGATACTCTGCCTCATTGTTAGAGCAACCTTCTGACAATAGGAATGAGTATGGCAGGACGACTTGTTCCGGGGTAATAAAAATGATACCCAAGCCTACTCTGTTGAGCCAAGGATCATTTAGCCTCCTAACGATGGGGCTCCGAGAGGCACCATCGATGTGAATCTGCCAACATGGGATGGAATGATCGACTGAGAGGATTTCCTCATCAGAAAAATCCAGGTCCAGGGACTGATCTGCGGAGGTTGGATGGGTAGCTATAAATTCTCCCAATGCCTATCCCTTGATAGCCTTCTGAGGCAAGAACCTGATGTCGAAATGCTGGAGGATTACTACCCACCATGCTAGTTGGCCAGTCAATATGGGGTGATTCAGAATATACTTCATTGGGTCTACCAAAGAGATCAGCTGTATCTCATGGTGCTGCAGGTAATGCTGCAGTTTCTGCACAAAAAATATGAGCGCAAGGCATCCCTACTCAATGGGGGAGTACCAGGTCTCTATATCGAGGAGCATGCAGCTGAGGTAGTAGAGGCTATTCTCTGTCCCCTCATTGTTCTTCTGAGTGAGAAGGGAACCGAGGGACCGTTCTAGGGCGGTGACATAGAGAACTAGTAGCTTCCTAGAGATGGGTGGCATCATGACCGAAGGCTTGAGAAGATACTACTTGATTTCCTCAAAGTTGGTCTGGCACTCTTCATCCCACTCATAAGCAGTGACCTTCTTCATGAGCCGAGAAAAGGGCTTACACTTTCCATCCAGATTCCCAATGAATCGGCGTATATAGGATAAGTAGACTCGGAGACTTTGAAGCTTACAAATATTTCTTGGGGGGGCCATCTGGATTATGGCCTTGATCTCCTCCTGGTCGATCTCAATGCCCCAGTCCCAGACAACAAAGCCAAGAAACTTCCCACAAGTGACCCCGAAAGAACACTACAATGGGTTCATCTTCAGGTGGTGGGAATAGAGGATAATGAACAATTACTCAAGGTCCTTAAAATGGTCCTAGCCCTGGAAATAATTGACCACCAGATCATCCACATAGCTCTCCACCAATGTTCCCAATATTGTCTTGAATATGCGATGCATGGCCCACTGATAGGTGGAACCTACATTCTTCAGGCCGAAGGGTATAACCTGGTAATTGAAAGTACCTTGGGTTGCCCTAAAAGCTATGTACTCATCGTCATCGGGGGCCATATGAATCTGATTATATCCGGAGTAACCATCCATGAAGGAGAGGTCCTAGAACCCCACAGTAGATTCAATAAAAAATTCCTTCATTGTAAGTGGAATGTCATCCTTCAGACAATGGTGGTCGAGTTCTTGGAAGTAGATGCAAACTCTGATCTGCCCATTTTTCTTCCTGACTGGAACAATGTTGGCTATCCACTTGTGGTACTATACCTCCTTGACGAAGTTGGCTCTGATGAACTTTTCAACTTCGGCCTCGACCATGGCACTGTGAAAAGGGTGCATCCTTCTGGGAGTCTTCTTGAACCCATGATGGTTTGTCGGGAGACCGAGGCAGTGGACGACTACCTGAGGATATAGTCCCGTTATCTCATCATAACTCCAGTAGAATACATCACAGTGCTTCTTGGGGAAGCCTACGTACTACTGCAGCTCCTCAGGGGACATAGCGGTGCTGATCAATGTGGGTCTCGGGTTAGCCTCGCTTCCAAGGTTCGCCTGTACCAACTCGTCGACCGTGGGTAAGACGCCTTCCTCAAAGGTAGGGGGAGTGTAATCTATATCTTCTTATCCAATTATAGAGGGACCCTATGCGGGGGAAGATGCTTCTGAGATACCAGACCCTGATGGGAGTCTTTTATTATCTTGTGTGACAGTGGTTATTGCATCGAGGAACTCTGGAACCACCGAGACCATGGCTATGAAGGCTGTTGACCCAATCCCATATGGTCTTCGGCCCTAGGGGCTATGCTTGATAATATCAAATTAGTAGTGGCACATCAGCCAGAGCTAACTTATTCTAGTCCGACAAAACAGGAAAGTATGACGTAGAACCATTTCCAGGAGCCAGACGTCCCGATTCCTGATGGGAGTAGGAGGCTCCAGGATCACTGGAGCCTGATTTGTATAAGAATATTAAGTGATCTTCCAAAACCGCCTAGATTTGGGAGCATTATTCCCCTTTGTCCTGTAAATGATGAAACATTTCCCCATATCGGGGGTCGTGGCCTCCAACCGATGGATCGGGAAGACGTAGGCATCATTCAGGCCTGCCCAAGGGTCGGTCATAGCGGTGATAGGCTCAACTTCACTTGCCTGGAATTTTTTATCCTTACTCTTGTAATAGTAAGAATCCAAGTAGCGGGCTTTGAAAGAGGTGAAAGGAGACGCGTCACCTTGGAGTACGCCCACTCGTCCACTAAGCTAGTACTTGTGGCATTGAAGATATGATTAGGGGTCCTCCACATGCATGTGGGACATGGTCTACCCATCAATGCATTATACGCGGTGTCCTATGAGACAACCATTAATTCAGTGCTAGAAACTAGGCCGCCGAACTGGGTCTTCAAATGGATCTTACTGACCGGGGTCTACTCTGTCCTGTCAAATCCAAGGATTCTTAGATCAGATGTAGTTTGGTCATATTCTGATAACCGTAGCTTCTGTAGTGTCCGTTTCAGGATAAGGTTGATCCTAGAACTGATGTCAATGAGACAACGATGAGCTTCCATGCCATTAAGTTGGCATGTGATGTACAATGGGTGGATGTGCCCCTATATGGGGGAGCCTTAATCCCATCCAGAGAATGAAATGTTGTCTTGACATTCTTCATCCTCAACTGCTTCAGCATGGAAATCTTCTGCAGCTGCTATCTCTATCACAAACTGGAGGGGGCTCTTTAAATCCTTGGCGAGTGATTCGCGCATATCTGGTGACAGGCGAAGGGTTTCAAGGATGTAAGGTCTCACTTGGATGCCGATGAGGTGCTTGAAAATGTCATTCTTATGAGCCTGGCGTGAACTTCTTCTTGCAGGGAGTCTCTTTATAATGGAAGGCATGGCGGGCCCTACCGGTTGGACCGACGACTGACTGGTACTAGGAATATCCCGCTGCTCACTAGTCGAAGCCCAAAGAGTGGCTTTCGGATGAGGAACAGACAACTGAGATTGTCCTGTAGCAGGGTGAATCTGGTCGTGGCACGTCCGAAGGGGTTCTGCCTGATTCAGTAGCACAAACGGTTGTAGAGGTGGTCCTAACGACACTGGATGGGGAGGCTTCGAGTGCTGAGCTCAGCACTGGGCCTACTGTCTGGTCAGGACAACATGCATGCCTGGATGGAGGTGCCAACTGATGTGCCTCGATGGCCCATATGGCCACGGCTCTACTGACGTCGGCATTAGCTGGGGACATTGTGTGTGTGTGTGTGTGGGGGGGGGGGGGGTTGCCTAGTGTTCCGCCTTGTCGGGAGTCATATAAGGGTTTACCAACTCGACGGTGTTAACCCAAGCATACCCTTGACTATCAATTGATGAATCATCCACCCCTGGGTAGATCCTTGGGGGAATCCCAATCTCTGGGGGCATAAAGTCGCTGAGAGTGCGGGACGATGGCAACATTGGCCGATGGTGTTGCTTCTTCATGCACAAATGATGCTTTCTCTTCTGGAAAGAGTTCGGCTGAGATGATGATGTAAAAGTAGTGTCCATAGCTTTTGGAGGCTCCAGTTGATTCAGATGTGCATGGATAATGCCATGGGTGCGGGCGACCATCTTGCGAGCCATCCAATCATTATACTTCTGTGATCCGCAGCTAGGAACCTAATGCCATTCGTTTTCACTGTCTCTATTGCTATTTTCCCTCATAGAGACACCCACAACTTGTGTCAGGGCCAGGCACAACCTGACTATGTTGTTTTCAGTCCATTCTGGGAGCTAGTCCTTGAACACATAACATTTCTTGATGGTGTGCCCCATGATCTGGTGATAAGTTCTATAGTTGGGGTGATCAGTGAGGTGTGCCTCCTCTGGCTTTCTGCAATCAGGAAGTCATAAATTCATCTGATCTAAGGCGCTACAAAAGTAACTGGGGACCTGAGCCTCGTCAAATGAGTATGTATGATTCCTTCTATATGGAATTGGGGCTCTGGGAGCCTTCCCCAAATGGGGGGTTAGAGGAGCCTGTTGAGGAGGTGGAACTTGATTGTCTAGCCTAGGTGGTGGCAGTGCATTATGTGGGGGCGTCTGCCGATTCTGAAAATGCTGCTGGGCTGGAAGATGGGCCCGTGGTGGTGGACCTCTGTGGGGCTGTGGAGCCAGCTCCACTGGTGGCAATTATAGCTGCCTAGGGGCCTCTACCTAGGCCACCACGGTGGGCAAGACTCTGGAAACCCTCCTTGCTGGGATCACTGTGGTTAGAGAATGTGCCTAACTAGCCTATTGTAGAGATTCTTCTAGGCACTGGGCCTTATCCAAGAAGTCTCAGAACCCTTCAGAATAGATCTGAGTGATCAAGGATGGGACTAGTTCCATCTTGACATTCCCTACACACATCATCAGAAATTCCTCTGGAGTTAGTGGCTTGTTGATGGAGTATGTGAGCCCCTTCCACTGGGTGACAAAGTCTGCGACTCTCTCATCAGGCCTTTTCTTACACTTGAAAAGGTCTACGATACTGGTCTTCCGGGTGGTTGAGCTAAACTGGTAGAGGAACTTCCTGAGAAGGTCCTCCCAGTTGGTCATAGATCTGATGGGGAGCTGTCTATACCAAATGAATGTTGGACCCACTAGAGTCTGAAAAAAACAGTGAAGCTTAGCAGCCTGCTGCTGTGCTGGGGTCCCTAAAAAAGGCCCACACCTAGAGTTGAAGTGGGATAGATGCTGTGGCGGGTCCCCCATCCTATTAAAAGTGGAGAAGGTGGGGTTCCCGAATAATGGGGGTGCTGGCATATCATCCACCAACACTGGGTATGCCTTGCCATCTAGTGGGATGGCCACCTGTTATGTTTCCAAAGCCACTAGGAGGGCGATGAGTGCCGCCATAAGATTGGCTGGAGGTGGGTCCCTATCCTGACGAAGATCCCGGACCATGAGCATGTTGTCGGGCTCTTCAATGCGGTATCCAAGCTTAGAATCTCGTGGATCGACTGGTGGAGTGACCCTTGGGGCTTATTGAAGAGCTTGAGCGAGGTTCCATGGATTCTCACGCCATTCATAAGGGTTTAGAAAGACATACCACGCCCTCTTTCCATAAGTTCTGTCCTCTACCCTTTCTGCATAGACATGATGTTTAGGGTTACCTAGGGCAATTTTCCAGGGAGAAGCTGCATCTGTCCCTGCTGTATTGGGCGAGGATCACTATAATCTGGACTCTGTTCCATAGCGTGTTCCTCCAGGAGGTCATCAAGAAATTTCTTCTTCTTGGAAAGCTGCTGGGACCGCGCGACCTTCTCATGAACTTCCATTGTCTTCTAAACTAAGGAAGATGTGTCAGAGTGCTTGGTGAAACCAATATTCTCCTTGCCCTTACCGAGATTCCGGCTGAGTACCAATGCCTCAGTGGGTAGGGGGAGCCCCAGGAGGTTCCTCTGCTGGTGAGTAACTCTCCCCGAAGGGTACAGTAGTGGGGGCACATCCTCAGGAAGGATGTTCCCATCAATAAGTTCCAGCTCGTTTTCCCCTCCTGACAGATTGGTCATGTTGACCACGACTATTTGCAGGGGTATGTCCTTGACGTTGCCAAGTGAGTTGGGTTGCTGGCGAATAGCACTGAAGAGGAGGGAAGAATACTGCCCCCAAGCCACGAACTTGCGCATGGGGGTTATCCCCCTTAATAAATTTGCGTAGTACATGGAAACTCTGGAATCATTGCCGTTGGAGGGTCCTGCGGTGACCATGTGACTCGGGGTGCCGGACCACGAGAAGAGTGGCCTGGTCAACCAGACAACATTGTTCATCAATGTTTTCCAGGTGCTCTTAGCTCCCCGGATAAGTCGCCCACTAGTGGCGATGACAGAAGTGAGTCACCCGAAGGGTCTGGAAAAAACATTCATACTCCTCCGGGGTGAGCGATTCTGGCATGCCAAAATTTGGCCTTGCGATCGGCCAAAACTTCTCGGGGAAGTGACCTACTGTGATGATGGTCCAGAAGCTCCTAAGATTATATTTTTACTCTGGCCTTTGATTTCCCCACTCATCAACTAAGGGTGGCTGAGGAACTAGGGGCGGTGCTGAGGTAGGTCGCTGGGCCGGCTGGCTAGCTGGTGGAGAATACTGTGAGCGGGCTGATTGGCCGTCGAACCTTGGGCTGTCCTCTAAGGATTTTAGTGACCTAGCCACTATATCACGATAAGATGGACCGATGAAGAAATCTACTGACACAACATCAGCACCTGTCGAAGGTGTGCCATGCTGCGGATCTCCTACCATTGACTCCCAAGATAACCCTTCATAGTCTCTAGCCAAGATAGAAGGCCTCTCTGGAGATGACGGTGGCGACTATGTGGTTGCTCCCTAGGGACACACTAGGTTCTCATCCCCTTGGATATACCTTCATAAGGAGGCAGGGATCCTATGGACCTCACATTCTGGGAGCACAAGGCTAATGTGCCTCGTTCCTGCCCCAACCCTTGGCTCGAAGGGCCGAGGAGAGGGCTCCTGTAATGAGTCACACTCCGCTTCAGAGTCTGAGAGGTGGACTAGTTTGATTCCTGTCTAACCTTCCCTATAATTCCTCTTGTGGCAGAAATTAATCGCCTTCCTACCCCTGGGAGGCTCCATGGGACATGCCTGATTTTTGACATGGGGTCCTCTGGCCGCACTAGAGATGGGGTGGAGAGGGTGTCCACCCGAGAATGCTGAGGTGTGGGGAGCACTGGGACAGATGTCAAAAGGGACACTGGGAGGATCTCCATGTTGGGCATTGGTGAAATGTGGTTGGAATCCACCTCTATGATCGCTGGGGTGAGGTTGACCTTCGTTGATTGGAATGATGACATGGGGAGGACCTCCATGTTAGCAAGTGACCAGACATGAAAAGTCTCCATACTCGCGGTCCGCGGCTGGGGGAGTGACCCCATACCTAGTGTAGTGAGCATAGGAGAGACATCCACAAGGAGTGTTTCTGTCACGGGAAAGACCCTTGCTACGGTTTAAGGTGGCGCATGGGAGATCTCAAAGCTGAGGTTGGAAACAAGGAGGGAATGCACCTTCCATAGTAGTGGTACGGAGTAGGCCTCCACACTTGGTGGCATTGCTGCAGATTGGTCCGCAGCAGTTCTTGCCTATGCTGGGGACCAGGAGAGTAGAACAAACCTGCCCGTGGGGCAGTTGGGGCCTCGATCTGGGTCGGGCATATAGCTTCCCCTACTCAAAGAATGTGGGGAGTTGGTGATATGAGTCAGTTGTTGCTTGGGCCACAATAGTTGCTGACGTTGACACCCCATGGTGGGTGCCCTCTTCCATTTTCCCCCAATGTTGGAGCCGGGTTAGATGAACTGGAGTCAGTGGTGTAGGCACGTGACTTTCTTGCTCCTTGGCCCGGGGAACTAGGCGGCGGCGCTGACGCAACCTGGTGGGAGCCCTCGCTGGGAGCCCATGAAGTGGGAATTCAATTAGGTCAACCTGGGTATCCCTTACATGGCCAGCCTAGGGGAGGGATTTGTCAAGGCGTTCCAAGGAGAATCTCTGAAAATGATTGAATGTCGGGGTGGGGAGCTGCGTCTCCCTGTGGGGCCCTCAGGGGCAGCATTGATGGTGAGGTGCAGTGGCCTCGAGATCCAAGAGGGCCTTATCCCGTGTGGGGATGACCCCCTCCCCCTTGTATCTGTGTATAAGGTCATTAATTACCCTTCAATGGATAATATCTAAAGGGAGAGGGGGCGTGGGTGCCCAATAGTCATGGAGGCTGAAGACTTCATGGAAGGGGCAGGACCGCATAGGGTAGCCATGTCGATATTTCACCTGCTCCTGCGCCGGTGGGCAGGTGATTGGTCTCCGGATGCAACAACTTGATTCCTGGAAGTAGGGAGATGAATTCATTAATACTTCTAGGAAAAGAAATTGATAACCAGTGCCCCAACGCCATTCTGTTCTCCATGGTCAGAAAGAGGAATCCAGACTAACAACATTGCAGGATAGAATACTCAATGTCCCGACTGTCACATATTCTGGAGAGTTTCACGTTAGGCCTGCTTTGTGGTAGCTGGCACCGGATGACGGGGTCAGATGACATACTTATCCGTTGATGCCCCGAATGCTACTAGCCTCCATGCTGAGGAGAAGACATTCATATCAGGTTCACCATTTATGTTTTCGACACTTTTTTTGGGGTGATCGCGCATCCATCATGAAGAGGACGCGCAATTGTTACCCCACATTCCCGCTTTCCAAATGCAGGCGGCATCTACTCCATCTTCAGGGATGTCTACTCCTTGATCGAAATGAGATGATGGGATGTCGGTTCTTCTTTCCATGGATTTATCCTCAGAGCTCATCACCTAGTCTGGGTTTCCGTCATAGATTTAAGATGTAGTTTGTGAAGCTCTTCCCGACACCATATCTCCATTGACACCAGTTAATTACACTGCTTCTGTCAGGAAATTCCATGGAGTCTAGTCAGGGCAGCAACCTTCAGTCAGGAGAGTAGTCACGTTGGCCATCACTGGCATGTCTGAACTCTAGGGGATTGGCATTTCTATCTTATTTCACTTATTACAGGGCTTCTCGAGGGCGCAGAAGCCCGACGTATCCCACATAGAACACAGGGAATTGTATTCCATTGGAATGTATCTGAGGTTTTCCTCATCTTACCATGTTTAACAGAGGGTATGCCGCAAGTCTAACGTCCAACAGAGATGGTTCAGACTGATCTGAACACTAATTAGAGTGGATCAAACTAAGGAACCCCTGGGAGGGAACACCAAGATTGGGGCCAGTACATGGGTGGCTTTCGGAATGCTGTGGATGGGGATGAAGTGGCATGATCTCACCAGGATGTGGTGTCCCAGATAAGTATTAGGATGGATGATGGATTTGGTATTTAGCTTCGAAGAGACTTCATATGTATCCCCATGGTGGGGACTCAATGTCCGCGTAGTTCGATGGGATGATAGGACACCTGAGGAGGTGACCCGTGACAATAGATGCATGGATGGGACCCAAAGGAAGTGAAACCTCCGGGTTAGGGATTAAGATTCCTGAGACACATGGGCTCAAGGGAGAGATCATGATGAGACATGGGTGTTGGGATTGATCCTCGAAGAGACTTCCTACGTATCCCCGCGGCGAGGAATCAAAGTCCGCATAGTTAGACATGACGAATACAATTTAAAGTCATGCAGGAAGGGAGAGAACTGACATGAAGGTGGATCGGAATGACCGAGTGATGGGCTTGAACCTTGTGGAGGCTTCCTACATACCATGACCTGACATGGATCAAATTCCTCGTAGTTTGGGATGGATTGGGGCTTACACTCTGAGGCATCCCTAGGTGATGGGCTTGAACCTCATGGAGGCTTCCTACGTACCATGCCTGGACATGGATCAAAGTCACCATAGTTTAGGATAGATTGGGTATTGTGCTCTGAGGCGGCCCAAGGTGGTGGGGATTGAACCTCATGGAGGCTTCCTACGTACCATGCCTTGACATGGATCAAAGTCCCTGTATTTCGGGATGGATTGGGGCTTACGCTCTGAGGTGGCCCAAGGTAGTGGGGCATGAACCTCATGGAGGATTCCTATGCACCATTCCTTGACATGGATCAATGTCCCTGTAGTTTGGGATGGATTGGGGCTTACGCTCTGAGGGGGAACAAGGTGGTGGGTCTTGAACCTCGTGGAGGCTTCCTACATACCATTCCTTGACATGGATCAAACTCCTCGTAGTTTGGGATGGATTAGAGCTTACAGTCTGAGGTGGCCCAAGGTGTTCGGGCTTGAACATCGTAGAGGCTTCTTACCTACCATGACTTTACATGGATCAAAGTCCCTATAGTTCGAGATGGTTAGGGGCTTACGCTCTGAGGCAGCCCAAGGTGGTGGGGCTTGAACCTCGTGGAGGCTTCCTATGTACTATTCCTTGACATGGATCAAAGTCCCTGTAGTTCGAGATGGATTGGAGCTTATGCTCTGAGGAGGCCCAAGGTGGTGGGGCTCGAACCTCATGGAGGATTCCTATGTACCATGCCTTGACTTGGATCAAATTCCCCATAGTTTGGGATGGATTGGGGCTTACGCTCTGAGGTGGCCCAAGGTGGTGGGGCTTGAACCTCATGGAGGCATCCTATGTACCATGCCTTGACATGGATCAAAGTACCCATAGTTCGGGATGGATTGGGGCTTATGCTCTAAGGCGGCCAAAGGTGGTGTGGCTTGAACCTCGTAGAGGCTCCCTACATACCATGCCTTGAAATGGATCAAAGTTCCCATAGTTCGGAATGGATTGGGGCATACACTCTGAGATGGACCAAGGTGGTGGGGCTTGAACATCGTAGAGACTTCCTACATACCATTCCTTGACATGGATCAAAGTCCCCGTACTTCGAGATGGATTGTGGCTTACACTCTGAGGAGGCCCAAGGTGGTGGGGCTTGAACATCGTGGAGGCTTCCTACATTCCATGCATTGACATAGATCAAAGTCCCCATAGTTCGGGATGGATTAGGGATTACGCTCTAAGGTGTCCCAAGGTGGTGGGGTTGAAGCTCATGGATTCTTCCAACGTACAATGCCTTGACATGGATGAAAGTCCACATAGTTCAGGATGGATTGGGGCTTACGCTCTGAGGCAGCCCAAGGTGGTGGGGCTTGAACCATGTGGAGGCTTCCTTTGCACCATGCCTTGACATGGATCAAAGTCCCCGTAGTTCGGGATGGATTGGGGATTACGTCTTGAAGCCACCCAAGGTGGTGGGGCTTGAACCTCATGGAGGCTTCCTACGTACCATGCCTTCACATGGATCAAAGTCCCCATAGTTCGAGAAGGATTGGGGCTTACACTATGAGGCGTCCCAAGGTGGTGGGGCTTGAACCTCGTGGAGGCTTCCCACGTACCATGCCTTGACATGGATCAAAGTCCCCGTAGTTCAGGATGGATTGTGGCTTACGCTCTGAGGTGGACCAGGGTGGTGGGGTTTGAACCTCGTGGAGGCTTCCTATGTACCATGACTTGACATGGATCAATGTCCCCGTAGTTCGAGATGAATTGGGGCTCACGCTCTAAGGCAACCCAAGGTGGTGGGGCTTGAACCTCATGGAGGCTTCCTACATACCATACCTTGACATGGATCAAAGTCCCCATAGTTTGGGATTGATTGGGGATTACGCTCTAAGGCGGCCCAAGGTGGTGGGGCTTGAACCTCGTGGAGGCTTCCTACGTATAATGCATTGACATGGATCAAATTCCCCATAGTTCAGGACGGATGGGGGATTACACTTTGAGGCGGCCCAAGGTGGTGGGGATTGAAACTCATTGAGGCTTTCTACGTACCATGCCTTGACATTTATCAAAGTCCACCTAATTCAAGATGTATTGGGGATTACTCTCTGAGGCAGCCCAAGGTGGGTCATAGTCAGTGCTTACTCTAAACTCACGTGAGTCATGCTCGGTGTGAGAAACAAGAGCTCACAGAGACCTGATGATCACGTTGTGAAGGGTGCGTCTATGGGAAGCAGAGAGGGGATTACATGTTGATTGGACCAAGGTGTCATGTCTTACTCCAGGATGGAGTCCTGAGGGAAACAAAGCGTAGAGGGAGAGGGATTTGAGGTGGAAGGAAGGAGAAGCACCATTCCTCATCATGGCCTTCGCTGGACTTGGCACCGAGGGAGTGAGGAGGAACATGGGTACTGCCTCTCGCAAGAATGGTTAGGGGCTTACACCAAGGTGGATGCCCTTCCCCATGGACAAACAAAACTCCAATAAGGATGATATCATCCCCTGTGAGGGGTGATCCCATCCCCATGGAGATGAGTGGAAATGGAGAATGTCTAATGCTGGGGGACCCTATGTGTGAAGCATGGGGCCAGGTCACAGTTTAACTTCAGGTGTTGAGGGCGATGGCGCTTGGTAGTTTAACGTCCGGCAGCTCGGACGAGGTGGGTGTGCTCCGCACCCCTAGGGATTACATAACCACTACTCTCAGCCCCTTTTGGGAGGGAAGGCACCAGCCAGGCCGTAGCAAGGGGGTGTTGAAGAGAGAACCATCAAGGGGTTGACATTAGCGTGTCTATGCGAAGAAGCAATATCCGTTAGTGTGCCGATGCGAAGAATCATGAGGAAAAGCAACTAAATGGGTATAATTGTCTGAGGGACTTTGAAGTTACCTCGTACGAGCCTAGAAGGTAGCACGGGAAGATGGTGCATGATAAGGATACTCGGGGCACAAAAGGCACCCGCGAATGGCACCCACAAGAAGAGCATCGTGGTGTGGGGTCCCAAGGAATTTCGTGCAACCTTTGAGGTTTGTAGACAAAATAATGGACCTGCTCGTAAAACACCATGCTGGTGTAAAATCGGTGATTCTTGCGCACAATTGGGGTAGAGGTTTGAGCATGACTATGAATATTGCATGCAAGGAGTATTAATTGTGCACAAGTGGCAGAGGCCGTGCACAAGGACATGGGTGGACACAATGGAAGGAATTGCATGCAATCGACCATCTTGCATGTAATGGAGGGGATTGCATGAATGGGGAGAACCCCAAAGGGATTGGAATTCTGTCTAAGCCATGGGGATATTTGCACGAAGGCAGGCCCTTGGGTGACTTTGTGTGAAAAGAACCGTACCTCAAGTCCATTTTGCGCGCATGGAAAACAGATTTCACGCATGAGATCCGGTTCAGATTCATCATCCTTGAAATATAAGGGGGGTTCTTTCTATTTATAGAAGTCTGGGGGAGCATAAAACTGCTCAATGTGAAATCATTGTGCACTAGAGGCAGTGATGCAAAATGTCAACCGTGTGGGGCGTGGGCTCATAATTATTTTGCACCGGCGCCGAGTAATCTTCGTGAATTCTGAAACATTCCACGTGCCACAAATTTTTTCACGCACTTCACCATTTTGTTTGCGCAACACCACCGGGACCCCCAGACTGAGTCTCCGAGTCCAAATATGACTTCGCTTGGTTGTTTTGAAACATTTTTCAACACTTAATCACCTTTCAGCATCTACAATTATTATATTTATTTAAATTTATTTTAAAATCAAAATAGATAAATAATAACTATATTATTCTGATGTAATTCATTGGAGTCATTTTATAATTAGATTAGATATATAAAATTTTATTGAACTTTTTAACATCTTTTTTCCACCTTCTAGGCAGATTTGTAAATTTACATAAAATGTAACATTACCACTTCTGTGAATTGAATTTCAAAAATCTGAGAGACATGTTTGAGTTCATTAAGTAAAATGTGGTTCAATAGGTTGAAAATAAATCTTGGCGAATAGTAACTTTTTTATTTTATTTTCCACAGTTAAAAGTAAATATGTTAGTTAAAGGTAAAAATGATATTATATTTACCCCAAAACATGTCATAATTCTATTGGATAAGTTGTTTTGGACCAAAATCAACCATAAAAATAAAATATGATCCTTTTTGATCCATTTGGATTTGATTATGACATTTATTATATTTTATTTAAAGAATAGTTAAAAGTGACAAATTCAAATTTTAATAACTATACCATTTTTAATATAAGGAAATACAAAAGATAAATTCAACTATAAATATTCACTAGAAAGAAAAACATATTTCCAACATCATGGTATTTTATTTATAAATATTATACATGAAATAAGTAAATTTATTTATGACACAATGATGATGAAATAAATAACTTATTAATAAAATATTAAAATAATTTATATTATAAATATAAAAATAAATGTAAATTGAGACTTTTGATTCCATCCACGAATTTTATATGGGAATATGACATGGTAGTGTTAATTTAAGGTATTTTGTTTAAGTAATCACGTTTTGATGACTATCACAAAAACCAAATACTAAATAGTATCAAAATTGACATAAATGAATTTTCAAAATACATAATATATTATTAAATGATATAATATTACTATAAATATAAGATTCAGAAAAAGGAATTATATAATGATATATGTATCATTAATTAACCACATGAGGTTCTATTGTATTTTATTGTATGTTTATTAACCATTTATTATAATAATAAAAGAAGACATGGTAAAAGTTAAACTATTTAACTAAGAGTTAAAACTAAAGGAAAAGGTTAATATGAAGACCTAAACCTATATGAAACCTATTAGTTGGGAGTTTTTAGACCCATCACCACCTTAGCCTCAAAATAAATCCTTTTTGAGCTATTAGAAACCTAAAATGACTACAATAAATTAATATTTCAATTTTTTCTTTAAGTGACCCTCACCTCTCTTATAAAAGGGTACATCCCCTTCACATAGTTTCACACATCAAAATCCAATTATCTCAAACAAAACCTGATCAAATATCCTCCCAAATACTCTCAATTATACATAGAGTCATTAATTGGATCATAAAGCCATCCTATGGAGCCATTTTGTTTAAATTAAACGGAAACACCCAGAGAAGAGGTAATTATTTCATCACCTCTTTAAAAGTTTTTTTCTTCTTCCACTTCCTCTTTGTTTATTGTTTTGATACTAAAATAATAAATATAGTACCTTATACATATTGATATGTTATTATAAATATGGTAAAACAATATTCATTATTCTATCCATCATATTAATGACAATGTCACCTTACATGTGTACATATGACTTACCAGCTCCACGTCGTGGTGCAGTATGTTATTCAACACATCATTATTTGGATGGGTATAATAATCGGTATAATTGATGTAAATAATAAATATATAATTTTAAAGTTTTTTATATATAATATACCATCCAACTATATAATATTTCTCTATCAATAGAATGATATTGTTGCTCGTGTGTACGTACGACTTACCGTCTCCACGACCGGATGAGATTTCAGTCCGCATCGTAACCATTATAGAATAATTTTTATTTGATGATTAAAAACAATGTTTAAGAACTTAATATAATTTTGTATATTAATCAAATACACCATATCCATATCAAATTGTACTTACGTAACAAAACATATAAAGGAAAATGAAATAGTTAACATCTAAAACAATGATACTACTGAAATATTATTAATAAAGAAATATCAGAAGATCAAATATAATGTCATATTTATGTAGATGAATTCTTTTATAATTTAATAAAAATTATTTAACAATTATATAAGAGGTTAAAATACCTTCAACTAAGTAATAATACAAGGTAAGGGTTAAATTTCACAATATATTTATTATCTGAGGTTTTTTTATAACTATGTATTTACTGGGACTTCTTTTTCATCCACATCTATGTTTCTTTAAAATTTATTTCAAAACATTTTTACTATTTCCTAGAGTATGGGTTAAAGTCATTTATACCCTTGTTTTACTTTTTATAATTTTTTGGAATGGAATCTTTCTGTCATTTTCCAAACAATGTACTTTATGACCTTTTCGAAAAATTATGGAAATAAAAATTTTTTAACTTATAAGGAAGGTGAAAATATTTTCCACCATTATAACACCTTATAAGCTTCCATTACGAGATTATAAGAATATTTTCAAAATTAATTTTCTATTTTATAATTATATAACTTTTAAATGATTTCAGAATAGAAAGAGATATTTATCTCAAATAGTTTTTATTTAATCTATGTCAACATTCTATGTTGGATTTTATGCTTGTTTGAAGTTGATTTATTATGATACAATATTCCATATTGTATTTAAGGTTTTGTGATATGTTTTAATGTGGATGGTCTATTTTATACCATTCATGGTTTATAGTTAAATTATTGACATTTCTTATGCTAGTTTTAAAATGAATATTTATGTAATGTTTCTACCCTTTCATGTGAGGAATTCATTGGACTTAATAAGTAACGGGCGAGGCCCACTATAGCACCTCGATCCATCAGTAGGTCTCATGAGTCAAAATAGTGTCTTGGAACAAAGGATTGCATAATATTATTTGTAGGATTCGCATGAGGCCTTGACTATGTGGTTGTGATGTCCGACATTATGCATTCCATCATTATGAAATTAGCTATTGATATTACTTTCGATTATTCAACTTGTAGAATATCCATGTGAATAAGTAAATGACATTATTTGATTTATCTTTTCCATATTATGCAGAAGTTTATGTTCACAAGGCCTTTGTTTTAGTCTTATACATTTCCTTAAATCTTTACTCTTATTTATGACGGTTTCCACTATATTGATACCTTTACTGAGCATTTGTGCTCACCCCTGTCTGTGTTTTATTTTTCCCTGGATGCGAAGAAGTATACTATGACAGACCTGCAGGGATAGTATAAGTGATATGAGTGTGTTCAAAGGAGACATAATGTTTTTTTCATTTCATAATGTAATGTAAAACTTATGTAGTTATCTGGTACTTCCAATGTTACTAAACGGATCAGTCTTTCAGGAGTATTTCCCTTGTTATCATGCTAATGTAATGCAATAATTCACTGACTCTGGGTAAATAGGGTCGAGTCATTACAAAGACATTTAAATACATGATATTGTTCTAAATAAGGATATAGTTTAAGATTTACAAAATGTTTAGGAATCCTCAAATGATGAAGATTAAGAGGTTGAATGAGAGGAGAAAAATGTTTTTGAAGAAAGTAACCCTACACCATAAAGATGAAATGGAAGGGAAAATCTTGATCCATCTAATATTATTAGTTATCATTCTACTCCTACTCAAACAATGAGTATGTAAAAAATGTTTAATTATTTTCTATTGTCCATTGTTGATCTATCCTTATTTAATTAAGTATCAAGAGAGGAGTCATAAATTAAATCTATGAGTGAAAAATTGGATCATATTGATATACATCAGACATGGGATCTTATGATGAAGCCAAGGCATCAAAATGTAATAAAAAATCCCTGTATCTTTAAGAAAAAATATGATGAAAATTGAAATGCAATTCAAAATAAGGCACATCTTGTGTTTAAAGTCTATTTGAAAATCAAACGTGTAGATGTTAATGAAACATTTTCTCCAGTGGAATATCTTGAGTCTAGCCAACTCTTTTTGGTAATGTTTTTTTAGATAGGTTTAAAGATATATAAAATTGATATAAAAATGAAATTTATGAATGGTATACTGTAAGAGGATGTTTATATCGAACAACCATTGGGTTTCTAGATTAGTAACGATGAAACAAACGTTTGTATATTGAAGAAGGCCTAATATGGTCTTAATCATACACCATGATCATGAATGATTAAAATGACTCATAATTAAGAAATATTGAATTAAAAGTATATGTATTAAGAGACAATATTAATGAAAAAACCTATGAAAAATATATCATTATGATTTTCATTTAAATGATATCATATTTGTTATAAGGGAAAAAATTTCAGTTGAAGAATTTGAAAGACTGATGAGCTCAAAATTTGATATTTCTATGACTGATGAGTTAACATATTTTATAGTAATATATGTGAGTCATAAGGAGATATATATGTTTTTATACAAGGAAAATAATTCTAGAGAGTTGCTGAAAAAGTTAAACATGTCTAATTCCAATCAAATTAGAGCTACTATTGTAGTTGGGAAAAACATTGGAAATATGAGGATAATAAATCTCTAGATCTAACATTATATAGGAGGATAATTTTTATATTTATATACTTGTCTACAAAATTATTATATATTTCCTTTTCAATATGTTTAACTAGTAGTTTCTAGAGTAATATGAATTATGTGTATCTCACAGTTGTTAAATTGATCATGGTGGTTCCTCGAAGGTACCCTTAACTATAGTTTAATTTTAATATGGACAAGATCATGAATTTAGTTCTTATTAAAATGTGGATTGGTCTAGTGATCTGGAAGACCTTAAATATACAAGTGGTTGTTATTTCACCATTGGTAAGAAATATGTGGGACAATTGAGCAAGATGCTAGCAATCACTTCACTATGTACTCCAGAAGAAGAATATATCTCAATAACAAAGTCCGGTACTCATATTTTATTAATGAAGAAATAGTTATAAGATTTCAATTAAGTAATCAAACAACCTATGGGTATATTATATGATAACAAGTGAGTTGTTGATCTCATGAAAAATCCAGTAAAAAACCCTCCCATCAAACATATTAAAGTCGAATAAAAGTTTATTAAAGTGAAGGTGGAACAAGGAAAAGTCACACAAGAGAATGTTGAAACTAATGATCATGTAGATGATATCTGTAAAAACCCCTAGGCAATCCATTGTTTGAGAATTATTGGTTCATCATTTTTATTTTGCTGCCTACCCAAACTTGAATAGGATCAAAAGTTCACCTCTCCCTATTGTATATATTTATTTAAATGAGTTTTCATGATTATAAGGTTCTATCTCATTGGACTTATTATCAAATGGAGAAAAGGTTTTTGTCAAATTAAATGATTCTCTTCCAACATGATGTTTTTGAGCTGCAATGTACTCTCTTATTAATTAAAGATTTTTTTGTTGAAATTATGAGGAGACACATTCTATGGGGAATATTATAATTGTGTGGGTGTGGTATGGAAGTTGTGTGAGCATGGTGACAAAGGTAATTTTAAAAATGTCTCGAGGCATGGAACTATCTATTGAATGATTCTTTTATACATCAATTATTAGTGACATAGTCTAAGAGTGATGGATGAGATATTCATTAGCCATCTGAATAATGTTCATAATCTAATTTAACATTTGATTGCAAACAAAACTAAATGGAGAGAATGTTGGAACCAATGTTATATTTATTTATAAGGTTTGGTGTTGATTTTGTTAAAAAATTTATTCAAGTTTTTCTCATGGATATTGATATCAAATGAGGATGATGTTTATAATGAATAAGGTTATATGTTACCTTGAATAATATTCATGGGAAAATAATAGTTCATTTCATAATTCATTCAAGATTATGTAGAGTGTGTAATTTCAAACGCATCATGTGATTGGGTTTAGGAAAACATATATTTATTTATAGACCATAAAATATTTTCCAGTCAAATGTATAAGGGTAGTTAAAGTATTGTAGGATGATATGTATCATGATTCTCATAAATAATGTTATTATATAAATGAAGGACTCTTTGTGAGATCACTTAGTCCCGAGGAATGAGTGAGTTATGATGTATGTGCCTTTTGATAAGAGTTAAATAATTGAGGAGATTCATGATACTAACACAAGATTTTCATATTTAGAAGGTGTTTCTCAATCAATGTTCATGATACGTCAACAACGCTTGAGTTGATTCCACAAGGGAAAAGTGGGCATAATGTCAGTGGAATGAATGATTGAATGTGATTCATAGAGATATTATCGATTAGATTCTTCAATAAATACCTAATTTTTATATCACTAAGGGTTTTCATATTTGACCTTAATTCTTTTTGGATGAATTTCTAAAAGAGGGTAGATTCTTGTGGATCTGTGATAATTTATCCATCCATTATAATCAATTTTAAGGAAGTGATCATCATAAAGAGTTATGAAGATGTTACCCATTGAAGGGGTTATATAGATGGATTCATGTGAATTGTGCATACATAATGATATATCATATAGGATTATCATGCTTGGGATCTCATGCACGAGGTCACACAATCAGGGTAATGTTATTGATATTATGTTCCTAGGGTTCCATGATAGGCATGGTAACATGATGAATAATGTTTCTAGAAAATATTTCATCAAATTATCATGTATAATTTTATGAATCTATTCAGAATAATTTAGAGTTCATCAGAGCATCATATTCTGGAATTAATAATGAAAAAACCTCAATATATTTATGATAATTAGAATGAGACCATTACATTGTTAAACTAAGAAAAACTTCATCTAGAGTGGGGAATTAGGAGGAGACGACAAATGTGATATGAAGGTAGTTAGGTTCCATTCTCTGAATTCCATTGTAAAGGTTGTGCACTTGACATAGTGTGCCTATAGCCTATACATTAAATCCACTAATATTGGTGAAGTATACTATATTTTGGTGAATGACACATCACCGGTGTATTCTCCTTTGACATATCACTTAGTGAAGAATCAAGATTTTTTGTGTGTTATGTTTTTCATTTATGAACTTATGTTATTAGTGGATGTTTAATATAAATTTATTAGTTTAACTATTTTCATCCAATATAGAGAAAAGATCCTTTAATTTCAAATAAAAAGTAGAAACCCATATTCACCCCACCCATCTCAAGATTTACCATGTTTGAGTATGGAGGATATTTTAAAAAATCAACATTTAGTGGATATATGAATCAAAATATGGACCATATCAATATTTTAGAAACATCTATTGAACCATGGAATTCAACCACCTACCAATTATTAAGTAGGACTTTCATATCCCCTCTAATAATAAAAATTTATTCTTTGACATTAGCACTAATTTATGATAGTACTAATAAAATTTGGGTTTTTTAAAGGTGTATAAATGAAAAAAATATATTTAAACAGTTTTAGAACTCAACAAGTTCAAGAAGAGATAATGCACTTGTTCGAAGGCATGGAGAATGATAAGTTTTTATTTTACCCAAAATTTAAAGACTATGTATATAATATAAGTTGGGTTTGATCCCATAGATAACAATTACAGTGCATAGTTCCATGTATTTGGATAATTATATAGGTGACACAAATATTATTAGGAAAAAGGAAAAAAACATATCCTTATTTATTTCTATTAGAGGTAAGGGGTCTTTATTGAAATAAAGAGAATGGTTCATTAAAATATAAAAGGAGTGTTTGTATCATAATCCATAAATTAGATTCAATTCATGAATTTTTATTCTGAGATTCAAATTTATGTGTGAACCATTTTCCAAGCACTTGAAAATAAGTCTGGTAAAATAAAATTCTTTATCATTTACTAAATTTAATCATTAATTGATGAATGAAAAAAACTAAATGCCACATAGAGCGCATATAATTGAAATGATGTCCTTCATAATTGATTTTGAACGTGTTATATCACTCTTATACCCTTGGTTTGACAACTAACAATAGGAAACATAATGAATTTCAATAACCACACAATCCTATATTTATTTTTCTTAAAATACGTCATTTTTATTAAACAAATATATTTCTAATCCATAAGATCCATTAATCATACACAATAGTTAATAATGAAAAGTTCTATAGAACTTTGATATAGGGACTTAGATAAATAAAACATAAAAAATAGTACAAAACCCCATAATTGAAGTATATTTAACAATGTTCCTTGACATGAAATTAACTTTACTTATGTAACACTATAATCCACATTAAATTTTTTACTACAAGCTTTAATAGAGTTATTATTGAGATAGAAGCCTCCTTTTACCTTCCTTGTTTCCGTTTTTAGGACCACGTGAGTTTCATGTCAATTAACTCTTAAACTGCATCAAAACATGGGTAAAATTGTTATTAGGGGAAGTATGTGATGAACATGAAAGACACATGATTTTTAAACCATTCATAAACCAAAAATTTTCCTCTTGAAGAATTATTTCATGTTTCATGTCTTCAATATAGGTTTGAATGTGATAAAACTAGTGGGAATAATTTTTTTATTCTTATTTGGGAATCCTATATGGTTTATGGGTAGTATGGTATAGTTTCAAAATCATGTATACTCAAAATATGGGTTTTTCATTTAAACAACCTTAAATCATGTATTAATAATTTATATATTTAATATTTTCCAAATAAACTAAATTAATCATTTAAACACAACAAAGAAAAATTAGAAATCAATTAAACCACTTCTATAGAAAAATCACATAAAACATTTTTCTATAATATAGGGGAAACACTCCACCACAGTAGAAATTATCTTTTCATTATAAAAACTAAGAAAATCATTTAAAAGATACTATAAGAGAAAAAAGTATAAATATAAATACCATCTCCACTAAATAAAAATTATTTTGAATGAATAATGGAGGTTCATCTTCATTTTAGGTAATATTTTATATACCTTATTTTATTATTTTATGTAAGATAATAAAATTATACTTTTATACAAATTATTAAAATGAATCACCTTGATGAATTATTAAATAAAATCAAAATAACTAAAATTTAGATCATTTAATAACCACATGTGATACATAAAAAATTCAAAGAATCACTTCCACAAAATAACAATGAAATATATCTAATTTAAGTGTTTCATTAATTTATATTATAAATAAAATTGAAACTATTATTGATATTTTTATTGGTGAAAATTTGAATATATTTACATCAAATTTCTTAAGAGTAAATATTAATAATAGTGATTTATCAATCCAAGCATATGAAAAAAATAAAGATGATTTAACCAGGTGAATTATCAGTTAAATAATTATCAAGTTTGATATTAATAAAAGTGCCTTAAATTTTTTTTGGGGAAAAAAATTCATCATATATCATGAAGAATGAATTATTAAAATGTATTACTCTATGAACCTCCTCCCAACTTTAAACAAAAAAATTACTTAAAATATCCAATTTCAAGGTTGGTAGTCATATAAAACCAATGATATATTATGATAATCAATTCATAAATAAAAAAAATAATACAAATAATTTGGAAAATAATACTCCCATTGTGTTTTCTCATGTCACTTCCCATGTATCAGATGAAGTGAATTCCTTAACTGTCTCATGTATTCCAATGTAGGTCCAATAAGATAAAAAACCATAATAAAAACACAATACCATTCTTCCATGATACCCATATTATATTATATTTCATATGATATGTACAAAATATGTATGTGATACCTTTTTTCAATTAAAATATATGATTCTAGGTTTGAAATGGGTTATAATGGTGTGAAAGAAATTATTTATTGGAATCAAATGAATATGAATTGAAAAAAAATATAACACCTTGTTTTTATTGATTATATTACCTACCATTAATTACCTTTGTATATATTAATTGGCTTAAACAAGTAACCTACTTCTTAACCATCTTCATCTATAATATTGGTATTGATCTTATGAAAACTCTATATGTAACTAGATATATTTCATATACCTAAAACATAACCTTCTTTGGGAAGATAAGTAGGTAGTTTGCAACAACCTTACTCTGTGGAAAAAAAATCAGAGGTGACCCTTGTTTGTGTAATAGGATTTATGTCAACCACCTTGCCTTGGGAATATGGTGAGAAATAACATTGATTTATGGGATTTTTTTATAATATGTATGGTTTTTCTTCATGTGTCATATTCGTCTTAATTTTATCAGAATGAAAATTTTCTATAAAAACATCCAAAGAAATTGAAATATCAAAATAGTTTTTAAATAGAAAATAATGTTTAAATTTAATTAAATCATGGAATAATGTCTATATATCTTCCATTTCAGTGCATGAAAAATTATTATCAAATGAGAATTCATAAAAAATAATGAATTTATTTATTACAAGCTCCCTTAGATAACATTATATAAGAATATTCAATTTTAACATTAATATTAGCCATAATCACATTAAAGAAAAATGATTTTTTTATGAAAAATAATTATTATGTGTAGGAAAATTATATAAAATATCATCTACTTCACATTATGTGTGTTCAAACATATGTTCCTAGATAAAATACTCATTCATTCCACCAACCCCATGAAAATACTTGTTTCAATGTTAGTCAATATCTCAAGTGGTTTCCATACCAAAACACTAAATCATGATAAAAATTTGAATTTTCTAATTATCAATGAGGAAAATATTTTATCATTGATAAAAGATTTAGAAACACAAATTCTCACTCAAATTATATTAGGGTACACAATTTTATTTCGATGGAAATGGTTTATTTTATTTTAGTTATTCTACACATATTTATTATACTATTGTTGGGAAAAAAATTATTAACCAATAAGTTTATCAAAAAAATCATAGAATTTCGGGGTAAACAGAAGGGTATGGGAACATATCCTTCCATTATTTATGATTTGATGAATATGAATTTTTTTAGTTGATAAAAAATTCAAGAAGTCGCATGAAATTAATTCTATGAATCCAAAATTTTCATTTAAAAAATGGATCATACATGGTTCTTTATGAAATTTTATATACCAATTATTTCAAAAAAAACTAAAATAGAAAAAAACCAATCAAATTCATTAATTCATTTGTTTCAAAGGGTTTGAAGTTTGTACCATTATTCCCCAATAGTGGTTCCAAAAATTGGAATTCCTATAGCTAGGCTTAAAAAGTTAGAATATAAATTCCAATCTATGATTACTAACTATCTTGATTGTGTAATTAAGTGATATGAAACAAAAAAGATTACCCAACTATCTGAAACAAAAATAGGTCCCAACATGGACTGTAAGGTGTTTACAATCTCTATAGGATGGAGACAAGAAACGAGGAATTAGAAAAAATGATTTTGAATTTTCTTCCACAATGAACCTGTAAAAGGATGATATAAAGATAGGAAAAATATAAGTATTATAAATAAATGAAGTATTCTAAAAGATGATAATTGCATAAAAAAACACATTCCAAGAATAGATGAATAAAGAAAGTACTCATAACTTCTGAGTCAAAATTATGTGTGACAATAAATCACCCCCTGACATCCACACCCTCCCAATGAACTAACTCATTTCTTCTCTTTAGTGCCATAACATTATATGAATTGGGTAATAGAAGATCTATACACACCAAAATGTGCATGAAGGGAGTAAACAAAATATCCCACTGGGATCCAACTAAGTATTTTATAAAAATAATTTATAAACTAAACCAATTATTCTCAAATAATCTTAAATAGGGAATGAGTTATAGTTTCAAAAAATCAATTTCTAAATCCTTTCTTAACATAATTTCAATAAATATACCAATAAAAATGTTTCCAAATTATTTCTATTAAAATTCACAATAATCATTTCAAAGGTAATAACTATAGAAAAACAAGCCAATAAAACTAATAATCTCTCATTAATGAGGTTCCACATAAAAAACCATGGTTAGTATGCCACATTGGGTGAACATTTCCATTGTAGAAAATTTCTACGGCTTAAGACTTCACTCATAAGAGTTTCTCTTTTCGACATCTCAGGCAACCTAGTGCACACAGTACCCAAACAGAATAGGTATAGGAGGAAAGAGGTCTTAAGTGAGGATGGATCCCCTCCTCATCAGTGATCATATTCAGTTTTACAACACTTGAGTCATACAATAGCCTTTAATCTATGAAACCACACAAAAATTATTTGAACCAATTTCTATTAATATCACAAAGGGGAGAGAAGATGTGAACTTATGGTGTCAGAATGGGGGGTCTTTGGTTTCCTAGTTTCCCCACCCCTAATATGTTCTTCAGAGAAGTGTACAGACACCATTAAATTATTCCGGCCATTATCAATGACAATCAACGATCTTCCTTTAAAGAGACTATCCTTATCGAGGATCCTAATAGATTGATCTTCATAGGATCTTCTTTGGGTGAGTTTTCAATGAAAGATTATGCATGTGTGAGAAGGGACCCAAATATTGGAGATCAATGGGGTGAAATGCTATGGTGTAGGGGTATTTCCCCCAAGTTCAAATTTCTAATGTGGTGGGTAAGGAATAATTCTATGCACACTGATGACAATATCCAACACATGGGGGTGTCCTTGTCCTCCAGATGGTGGTGATGGAAAAAATCCCAAACAAGAAACAATGGAGCTTCTATTCATCGATAGTGAATGAGATCTCTGGTCATGTTTGGAATATGAAGCCTTCACATGGTGGCATGATCAAGGAGGGTTGCCAGAGAACATTCTCAGTAGGTGGGTTCATGGTGAACATGAGAATGGTCCTGAGTGGAAAGGTTAGGCTATCATCACAGTGGCGGTCTGTTGGATCATTTGAAAAGCTAGGAAGGATCTGCACCACAAGAATATCATTGGTACTAGATTCAGGATTAGCTTCAATATGAAGAACACTTTGATGGAATTAGTCAGTTGTATAGATTTCCAAGGAGCCCTGTCCGTAAGGCCTCTCTACCTAGGTGCTTCTAACCAGATAGAGAGGAGGGGACATGGGAATTGGGTTAGTTGGTGCCCCCATAGAACCAGGTTCATACTCAACAGAGATGGGTCCTTCCTGAGGGAGGATATGAGGGAGGAGGCATGATTAGGGACCATAGGGGGTTCATCATTTCCACATTCTTAGCCATTTATGGTTGAGGTGATGCTATTCGAACTGAGGAAAGGGTGATGGTTATAAGGTTTGAGTTATGTGAACAAAGATAGATCAATCTAAATGCTGTGTAAATAGATTCCTCGATCCCCTACAATGCTCTCTCAGAAAGTGGAAGTCACCCTTGGAGTATAAAATATTTTGTCCGCAAGTGCAAACATCTCATTGGAATCCATATAGAGATCAACCACACATGGAGAAAGGATAATAAGTTTGTAGACTTCTTGACATCCAAGGCTTCCCCAAACCATAAAGTTTATCTCTTCCTTAATATATGATCTTTTCTATCAGGTTGCAGTAATTGGGTTATAAATGAAGCTTTGGGGTTATAATACTTTAGACCTCTGTGATGTAACTCTTTTATTCATTTTTCAGTGTGTTTCCAAAATCAATAAAAATGTTAGTGTTCAATTCCCTCATACCCTTTTGAAACCATTTCAAAACAATTTACATAAAGAAACTAATAATTCATAATTTTCGACCATTTTAGAAATCAAATTTAAAGTTTAATTAAGAAAGGGATTAATAATTAAGATGATTCATACAAACACAAAAAATGAAATAATCCCATTATCAATGGATATAGTGAAATAATAATATTATATAAGAAGTGGGCCTTAGGAATTGATAAGGGATCCTTGATCATGAATTCCCAATCATTAATATCCATTTTATCATCTTAATAACAATGAAATATAGTGAAACCACATATCATAATGACTCCCAAATAATTCAAAGTCACTAAGGAATACATAAACAACAAATAACAATTCCACAAGTGATATATAAGAAAACTAATTATAACATGAAAAAAATACTTAGATATAGAATCCACAACCTCAATCTATGGTTAAATTTATTGAATTAATAGAGGATCTAGAATATTCATGAATAACGACAGAGAATCGGTATATGAAATTTGAATATTTTCTCTAAAACCCAAAGATCTATCAAAAACCACCACCGAGTGGTATCAAATTCGCAGAATCTACTAGTAGAGTCTCCTTGGTTGAGAAACAAAAACACAAGAGGAAGAACAAGATAAAATTAATGCAGTTTGGGTCATAAAAAAAATTTAGAATAATTAATTTACGTCCCATGGTCTATTTGTATAGTTTGTTAAACCATGCACCCATTTACAAGCTATTGGAGAAGCCTCAAGGTTTTCTTACACGGTTTAAAAAACCATTCCCCAACCATATAAAATTTCTATGACTCATGTTTCAGAGTTTTGTGGGTAGAACATATGGTTTGTACTTACCGAGAAGCTAACAATGGACCCTCAAATGGAACCCTGAAACAAGGTTCATGGTTTCCAAGAAATACGTACATGGTTTTCATTAACTATGAACCAACCATGAATAGACCCAGAAAACTATAATAACATCCAAAAGTCACTGAAAATGACTCATAAAAAACTCTAAATGAATGATGGTCAAAACATAGGAAATTAATTTCCAAAAAGAAACACTGGGATGTGAGAATTTTACATATCATATTACATTCCACCCCCATAAATCTACATTAAAAAAGGTTTTCCCCTACAGATATGAGACCACTAATCCCCCTTGAATGTTTCTTCCTCCCATGGCTCATGAAATTTAGAACAACATGACCACAGAACTCGAACTAATGGTATATAATTTCCATGTATAACCTTCATTTGAAAATTAAAAATTTAACATGATTTCTTGGTCATAGATATGTTGGGTTATTTTTTAGTGTCTTATTAATTCAGAATATGAGAAGATTCTAGAATATTATTTTTGAGTTGAGACACAAAGAAAATCTTGGGGTTCGAATAGAAATGAGTTTGAAAATAAAGTGATACGATACCTTACCATGTCATTCAATGATCCAAAATGGCCCCATATACCTAAGAGGGATCTTCTCCTACTTTATAAATCATCAGTGGATCTTCCAGGGAGATAATTTCACGGAAAACTGATCAAAAATCAATAACTCAAAATAATGTTGATATTGATATTCTTAATACTTTTACTAGATTTCTTCCATCAACAAAAACTGAATAATCAACTAGATCTTCACTATTGTATCTTGAAGCAAACTTGGACCCACAAAGTAAGATTCTTCAAATATATTCTAATAGAAAAGAGAGCTATAAGTACCCCCATTGAATGGCTCTAAAGGTTCCATTTTTTTAGAATTTTTTTTAACACATGATCTTCATGTAGCCTCTAGGTGCAACGGAAGCATGGTTAGGATGAAACCCAACCTTCATTTTTACCATGATCAATGATTATTCCAAGATCAATACAAGGACGAATTCCAGTGTACAAGGAAAAGAATCATTGATTTATATAAATAAGGAAGAGTCCTAAGACCCTTAGATAGGATATTGCACACCATGTGTATAATTAATTTAAATAAAATCATAAAGAAAAAAATACTTGGATATTTGGTACTTTCTTTGTAGATGATGTTGATCATCCAGAATGACCCTTCTAGATTTTCTCATCACGCTTGCGAGGATCCAAACCAGAATCTCTATAGTGGAGATCCACACGTGCTTTGATGGCCTCTGATTGACACCAATTGTTCTCCCGGTTCTAGCGTGGTGAAGCGAGTGTCTTGTGTTAGTCGTTATTGATTTCATGATCATCATTCTTGAATAATGTCTATCGTTCTTGAGAGGTGTGGGAAGAGGATTCAAGAGAGAAATAATTTTGATCTACAATTCTTAATTCACCGGGCATATTGTTGGGTACATGGAACAATAGATGTATGTCTCTATTTATCGACATGGGGATTCAGTTATAATATTTAATTGCATAAAAGAAACTAAATATATACATAACCTTAGAAAAAACCTATGCTTTTAATAAAAATAATACGTCATTTTTTATGGTACACCAACTTGCAGAAAAAAGAATAAATAAAAATCCATTTCTCAAAATAATAGCTGTGTTGTTATTATTTTAACTTATGCCAACTAGTTAAATAATTATTTACTAACTTTCAAATAATTATTTTAGTACCAGACCAGCCTTGGCCCACTCAAACTCCACCTCCATTTATTGAACACATGATTAAATAAATAAATAATTTATTCTATTAAGTAAATATTTTATTTATAAACTTGTAAATAAAAAATTATTAAATGTTATATAAAATATACAAATATATTTTACAAACAATCCTATGAATAAATATTTATTCAATTTTATCATTTTAACTTGAATAAAAAAATTCCACTACCTTGAGAATAATATTTAATCCATTAATAAAATTCAAATAGAATTTAAACAAGACCACCAAAAACACTTATTGTGTGACCCTCTTGGATTCTTTATCGTTGAAATTAGGAGAGATTACCTAATATCCAAGAGTACTATCTAACAACGGGTCAAGTCACACAAGAGAAAGAACTTAATGTCAAAAAAACGACATCCACATACGAATACTCATTGTGTACTATAATCCCCTTGTCACAATTCCCCATCAAGAAGGTTTTATGATAGTTTCATCAACCTTTGTGGATGATACATCATTCGTTGACTACTTGAAATAAACTCATCATTACACCATAATCATGGAATTTTTAAAGATTGTTATATTTCAATCTAATGGACAAGATATCAACTTCCACAAATAGAAGAGAAAAATAATTCCTTGACTTATCCATTAATAACGTGCCACTCGTGATGCACCCAACATAACCTACATCCCACCAATATATGGCATGACTATTTTCATCAGTAAATCAAAGTGCATGGGTCGTGACATGTATTAATGATAATAATAAAGCCTATGGACTATTACACATGCTCCCAAAACAGAATATCTGATGACACCAAAACATGTGGAATTCATAATAGCAGTGTTGTTATTATAATATCCCATCATGGAGATTACTAAGTAAAAACTTCATGAGAGGAAGTATCATCTTATTATGAGTAATCTCACTTGATGGTATGTATACTATGTGTCCCATAATACTATGTTATCCAACTTCCAAACCATATTTTAGAATATTGTCATAGAACATCAAGGTTCTCATCATAGCGGGAATATGCTATGACCTTGTCAATGTGAAAAATACTCCAGGACAATATTATACTATATTCAGGCAGAACAATGAACAATATGAAATAGTATGTTTAATATTCACATATATTAAATATTAATGTAATCAAAGTACTACCAGTAGGTTCTAGGACAACAAATCTTACAAACACCCACTTGGACTAGATCCAGCTGCCTACGACTTTCAGTCTTCTAGACCACACATGATGATAACGATTTTGTTGAGTCATGGATTTAGTCAACATGTTTTCCAAATTGTCTTCCATGGAAATTCTGTTCACTAAACTTTCACAACTCTAAGAAAAATCACTCAAGAGATGATACTTCTCAAGTATGTTCTTCATTCGCTGATATGACCTTGACTCATTTGTGATGTCCACCGTTGTAGTATTATCACAGTACAGTGTGATGGGATCTTTACTTCTACGTATATCATCCATCTCTTGGATGAAGCTCTGCATCCAAACTACTTCTTTAGCTTCCACATAAGTTGTGATATACTCATACTCTACTATATAATCTATGACCAAACTCTGCTTTGAGCTATTCCAACTCATTGCACCTCCATTAAAAGTGAAGATGTATCCCGTTTGTGATTTCAAGTCATCTTGATCAATTTGGAACCTAGAATATGCGTATCCTCTGATTACTAGATCCTCATCTCATCCCTAAACATGGAATATATCCTTAGTACACCTTAGATACATTATTATAGTCCTGAAATCCATCAAATAGTGGTCACTTGGGTCATCTTAATAACTTCCTACCACACTCAATGTGTAGGAGACATCCATTCTAGCATACAGCATGACATACATGAGTGAGCCAATTTTCGATATGTATGGAGTCCTTGAAATTATCTTTCTTTCCTCATTTGTCCAAAGACACATTTTCTAGGAAAGATAAATGCCATTTGACACTGGAAACAATACCCTCTCGGATTCTTCCATACTGAATCTCTTCAGTGTCTTATCAATGTATGTACTTTGACTTAGGCCCAACAATATATTGTATCTTTCAAAATAGTTCTTGAGACCAAGAATATATGCTTCCGTGCCCAATCCCTTCATGTAAATGAATTTATTAAACCATAACTTAACAGACTCTATGACTAGTATGTTGTTTCCAATAAGTAATATTTCATTAAATTATACTATTAGGAAATCGACTGCACTCCCACAAAACCATTTGTAGATATAAGGATCACATTAATTCTTGATAAGTTTTTTTATATTATGGCTTCATCAAAACGAATTTTCCATAACCTGGATGATTTCTTTAATCCATAAATGGATTTTTGTAAATTTCATACATTATTGGCATCATGTGGATTCATAAACCCTTCAGGTTGTGTCATGTAGACATCTTCTTGAATGTTCCCATTCTAGAAGACTGTTTTGACATTCATTTTCCAAATCATATAGTCATGGTAAGCAACAATGGAAAATATAATTATGATGTATTTTTTCATTGCAACTGGTGAAATAGTTTCTTCATAGTCAATTCCTTGACACTGCTTGAACCCTTTTTCTACTAATCGTGCCTTTTAGGGACTTATTTTTTTCCATATACAGTTTCTTCTTGAACACCCATTTGAAACCAACAGGTGTTACATCAACTGGAGGATCTACCAAAATCAAGACTTGGTTTTGGTACATGGAATCTATTTTAGAATTCATGGATTCTTTCCACTTGGCAATGTATGTTCCGCTTACTGATTCCACATAGGTTAGAGGATCATTATTATCAACTAAAAATGAGTCACCATCCATAGTAACTTGAAAACCGTACCATTCCGATTCTCTAAATTCTCTTGTACTTCTACATAGTTCTTGTGTCTGTGGAACAATATCACTTCCATGGGGCACTGTGGAATCTATTCCTGTACCAAATTTTGTGTAACTTGATCCTTGAATTCATTGAAGTATATATTTCTCCCACTATATCTTTTGTAGATGTGATCCCTCTCATGGAATATGGAATGTCTTGCTACAATAACATTTTTTTCGGAGGGGTTGTATATGTAATATCCCCTTGTTTCCATAGGGAATTCTATAAAGGTACAATTTGTGCATTGGGGTGTAAGTTTGTTACTATAAGGGGACTAAACAAAAAAATTGGTCCCCAGACATGTAAATTTGATAAGATGGATTTTTCTCTACTCCAAACCTTGAATAGAAAATCATTTATCAATTTTTTTTGTATTTGGTTTAGTACGTGAACTGCTGTTTTTAACGCATATCCCCAAAAGGATAATAGATTTCTCGCATGAATCATCATTGATCTCACAATGTCCTACAAGGTTTGGTTCCTCCTTTCTCTCACAAAATTACCCTAGGGTGTGTCAAGAAAAGTATGTTGGGACAGGATCCCAAACTCTTATATGTAATCAATGAAGTCTTGATTAAGATACTCCCCAACTCATTCTGAGTAAGGTTTCTTAATCTTCTTGCCAAGATGGTTCTTAAATTCATTATTTTATTCTTTGATCTTATCAAAAGAATTCCACATATACCTCAATAAGTAGATATATCCATATCTACTAAAATAATCAGTAAAAGTTATAAAGTATGACTACCATCCCCTTTATTCTATTGTAAATGGTACACACACAATGGTATGAAAAAATTCAAGAATATCTCTAGCCCTAACACCTTTCCCGCTAAATGGGGATTTGGTCGTTTTTCCTTGTAAACATGCATTCCATATTCCAAGTTCTTTTAGTTCGAAAGAATCTAAATATCCATCTTGATGTTACTTTTTCAAGCGTTTCTCATTTATATGACCTAGCCAATGATTCCAAAATTTCTTGTGGTATGAGTCATGTGAAGTATATTTACTATATATTTCCATTAATTTTTTGTGTAATCCAACACGTAAAGATTGTTTTATTAATTTTACTTAACAAAAAATTCCATCTTTGTAAAAGAAGCAACATTCATTTCCATACATGAAAAAAAACTCAGATGTATAAATTTATGTGTCCCAACAAGGGTTGGTCAAACACACCGTTTTATTGAGTTTTTCCCTTAATCAACTAACGAAAGCCTTGGTGTGAATTAATATTTTACTTCAAGGGTTTTTTATATATTATGTGTGAATTTATTATAATCAATATCAAATTAATGTTAATATTATGTGGAACTTAATTAATTAGTCAACCAAGTATTGATAATATTTAAGCATAATCTTATTTTATTTTAGTTCCATCTTGCATGCTTGTTTTATTCATTAATTATTTGATTACAACAAATCATCAAAAATGGTAAAACATGAAACTGATAGAAATAAAATAAAGAATAGTTAATGATCATGAGATTTTCTAATGGTTTTTTATCTAGAGGTTGATAAACTAACCCTGACCAAGGGGAGAAACACCTTCAACCTTTTGGGTTTGTGTTTACTAGTTTCCACACATCCACCTCTATATCTCCTGGTATTGGTTTCATCTTGGCTCTATATTGAACCACCTCTACAAGAATAGGAGTAATGTCCCTTACATATTCATTGTTTAAATCACATGTTGGTGATGGGTAAAAGGGGGTTTACATAAAAGAATCCATTAGAACATTGGACCTACATATTAATGAGGTGAGATGGATCACATGCCAATAGTTAATTTAATAAATAAACTATAAGGAAAATAATCACATACAAAGGTCTTGGGTCTAGCTCATGATCACCATCATACATGAAATGAGTTTGGAATTTAATTAAACTAGTAATGAATTATTTAATCATTCCTATTAAGATAAATTGTGCTTGAATCGATTAATTGTTATCTCTAATTAATAAATCCTTTGATCTTAATACTTTTCTGAATTTATTTGACATTCTCATCATTTTACATAAATGAAACTTTGATGTAAGCTGGTGAATACCTGTTTGAATCTATACAACATGTATTATATTTGTATACTGTTTTACCCCGTAAAAAATGTCATACATGATGCTTCAACGCATAGACTAACAACATGTAGTATGATTTATACAAGATAAGCGATTCTGAACATTACAAAAACATTAAAGTTGTAGCTTTGTGTAATCTGTTAAAGTACATGACATGTCATTCCAACTACACAATGTGTACTACCTTCACCATCTATCTCGAAGTACATACCCAGGGACTCAGCATGTGAAGCATACTTTTGAAATTTTGAAGTTCACAACATGTACAATGGGTTACATGTCTTGTTTTCTCCACATTACATGTTTACCGGTCAGCCAATCCATGTATGGGATACACAGTTTTCCCATCTAACTATAATGGACTACATGATGTGTGTACTGGGACACATTGTATGTAATCTATTAAGCATGTTCCTATCTATCCTAGTCAACAAGCATTGTAGAATTAACTACACCGCATGTAATAAATGCACACGACTTGAGTAATTGCTAAATTTATACCAATGTGCTGAACATAACTACACAACATGTATTATGTATTACACATTGTGTATAGAAGAGAAAACAACATGTAAGTTCGAACACAAGACCAGTACTTTCATGTCTCCTTGGTAGAATTGTCGGCGCCTCCTGATGAGATCTCCATTTTAATTCTAATTAAAAAATCATTTTTTCGTGAAATCTGCGATAAACAGAAAGGGGGAGAACATATATCGAAATCTAGATTAGAATAACGATTAACCTTAAATTGAAAAACTAAATTATTAAATCGTAAATGATCATAAAAAATTATTTAAATAATTATAAAAAATGATGAAACCCCTTTGATAACACTTATAGGTTCCAGGCACCGCATAAGTGTTCTTGGAACACAACCCAACTTTAATTTTTACTGTGATCAATGATTATTCAGGGATAAATACAATGATGAACTCTAGTATCTATGGAAAAGAATCATAGATTTAGATAAAGAAAGAAGAGGCCCACAACCTTTAGAGAGGATCTTTTACATAATGTTTATAATTAATTTATTTAATTTCATAAAGAAAAGAATACCTGGATCTTTGGTACTTTCTTCGTTGATGATCGCGATCATTTGGAATGAACTTTCCAGAGTGTCTTATTGTGCTTATGGGGATCCAAAATAGAATCCCTCTAGCAGTGATCCACATGTGCTCTGATGGCCTCCGATCTATACCACTCATTATCCGGGTGCTAGCGTGGTGAAGCGAGTGTCTTGTGTCAGTCATTCATGATCAATTTTTCTTTAGTCTTGAAGAATATATCTCTTTCTTGAGAGGTGGGAAAGAGGGTTCTATAGAGAAATCTTTTAGCTCAACCATTATCAATTCACCAGCCGTGCAGTTCGGTACATGGAACAATATGCATGTCTCTATTTATCAACATGGTACTTCAACTAAAATATTTAATTATGTAATAACAATTAAATATAATCATAACCTTATAGAAAACCAATGATTTTAATAATAACACCCCGTCATTATTTATGGTGCACCAACGTTCTTAAAATGGAATAAATAAAATTATGTGTCACAAAATAATAAAAATGTTATTTTTATTTAAACTTGTTTCAACTGGTTAAATAATTATTTTCCATCATGAAAATAACTATATTACTACAAGACCGACCTCGGTGCACTAGAACTGCACTTACATTTATTGAACACCCAAATAAATAAATAAATAATTTATTCTCTTAAATAAATATATTATTTACAACTAGTAAATAAATATTTATTAAATGTTTAAAAAAATAAGTAAATATATTTTCCCCAGAATCTAATGAATAAATATTTATTTAATATATGTAATAATTTTAACTCAAATAAAATTATTCCACTATCTTGAGAAAAATATTTATTCCATTAACTAAATTCTAATAGAATTTAACCAAGACCACTAGAAACACATAATATGTGACCCTATAGGATTCTTTCTCATTGGCATTAGGTGGGATTGCCTAAATTCCAAGAGTACTGTATAGTAATGGGTTAAGGAACACAAGATAAAGAACTTAAAGTCTCAATAATGACATCCACATATGAACACTTACTGTATAATATAATCTCTCTGTCTTAATATCTCACAATGAAGGTTTCGTGATAGTTTCATCAACCATTGTGCTTGATACATTGTTCTTTTACTACCGGAAATAATCTCATCATTACACCATGTACATGGAATTTCACACGATGATTGTATTTCAATCAAATGCAAGAGATATCAATTTCCCTAAATGAAAGGGAAAGAGACTTCCTCAACTTATCCATTAATAACATGCCACTCTTTTTGCACCCAATGTACCCTATTTCCCACCAACATATGGTGTGACATTTTTCTTCAGAAAATAATCGTGCATGAGTCTTGACATGTATTACAAATAATATTAAAGTACAAGGACTATCACACATGCTCACAGATAGGAATATCTGATGAAACAAAAAATACGTAATTTCTACTGGCGAGACTTTTCTCAAAATCTCCCGTTGTGGAGTTTACTAAGTATGAACTTCATTATAGGAAGTATCATATGATTACTATTACTAAAGCCTAAAGGTCTTTATACCATGTGTCCAATTATTGTATTGCATCCATCTGCAAAACTATATTTATGAATATTGTCATAGGACTTTATGGTTCTAATCATAGTAGGGATGTACTATGACTTTATCAATGTGACAAATATTTCAAGACATTATTACACTATTGTTATGAAGAACAATTAAAATTATGTAATAATATGATTGATATTTTATTATATTAAATATTCATTTATTCAATGTACAACCAATTGGTTCTAGGACCCCAACTCTTATACTTAAATTATAGTATGTAAACATTTTATTTAAATTCAATTTAGATATCATAAAACTAAAATAATTATTTTATTTCTATGAAGAATTTATAAGAAAACATCATTAAATATTATTTTGACCTTCTAAGTTAAAATTATTTTTTGATACAATAATTTTTTATTTTTAACTTTGGAGGTCAAAATAATCCTAAATGATGTTTTCTTATAAATTCTATATAGAAATAAGATTTTATGAATAATTAAAATTGTATTATTTGACTATTACCACTATTATTTATAATAATTTGTAATATTAATAATTAATAACATATTTTTTATCAATATCATAGAAATAAATACCAGATAATTTGGTCTTAAAAAGTGATATTTTGCAGAAAATAGTTTTAGGTGCATAATGTTTTCCCATTTTAATTAACTAAAATAATCCATAATCATGAATGATTTAATTGAAATTTATATATTATATATTTTTCTACTTTAATTTAACATCATATAATTATTATTAACATTCAAAAATTATTTTAAGATTATCTTGTACTTTAAAAAAGCAATTATCAAAAAACATCTTTTCCTTTGTGTTTTGTTGGTTTTATATTAATTAATTTCCACCACTTCTAGAAATTAAAAATTGAAGAAAGAATGAAATATTTTATATCATTAGTTTCAAATATTTTAACTAATTTTATTTGTTTTTACACATTATTAATTGTAACCATGATAAAATTCATCACCTTAATAATGTGTAAAATAGGGTAAATAAGGTTAAAAGCATGGGCTAAACCATTAAAACAACCCCAACAGTTTTTTATTATATTTTTTTTACAAAAATTTCTCTTTAAGGAGTTAAATATTTTATTTTATAAAAGTATGTTGATTTTGAGAAATCAGTCTTGTCTTTTTTTGAAGATAAGTTACATTCTTGTCAAATTAAAAATTAGTTTTGGCCTTTCCATTTAATGGAATAGTTGGAAATTTATATTTAGGTTTGGATCAATAGAAATGTATAAAATCCTTGATAATTTTAATATTTAACCCAAAAAATTCATGGAAATCAATTTATTTATTTATTTCTAGGTAAAATGATATTTACTCTTAAATGATTCATTTTCCCAAAAACTATTTTCATGAATTTTCGGTTATTATTTTAAAATTAATTGCTACCACCTATATAAATTAAATATAAAAATTTATATTCCAATATAATTACATGTATTTCCAAGTTTTTATTTAATTATCCATTTTTTTTGTTTATATAAATATGTTATCATGGTAAAAATATAAAATATCATTGTTTAAGTTAGAATGAGTTTTGAGTGGTTTAACAAGGAGATAAGGATTAAAGATTGACAGAAAATTGAAAAACTATGATTAATTGAGTGTATCTACACCCTATAATATCTTATATTTTAATTTAGGGTTCCTTGATTCTACTTGGCAAGATTATAATATATATATATATATTTTTTAATCCTTGAAGTAATTCCAAGTTTGTCCTTTCCCACCCTTATAGAAGGAACCCACCTCTACTCTCTTATCCACATTTTAATAGCCTTATATATTATAAAATACACACCATAATACCGTACTATTTTCATTCACCACATCCTTTATGTTTTGGTATTTTCAAAATATTAACTTTTCAAGCCTTAATGTGTAAACTGATAGAGGTTTCTCAACAAAGAGGTATAACACTTAATTGAGTACTTTCAATTTTATTTCTTAATATAAAACCTATAAATTTATGGTATCCATAATAAGATAATTAATTTTGTATTTTCAATATTATAAGTTGTTATTATGATGATGGAAGAACCATTATCTCCATTATCCCCATCCCTAGGAAAATAGTAGAGTCACTTGTTTGTACATGTGGACCACCACCTTCACCAAGCGGGGTGATTCATTTTTAATTTACTATTTACATGGATGTAAATAATGGTAGAAAATAATGAATATATATACAATAATAATAATTTTTTTAAATGTAATCTTTCATTTATCTTTCTTTGATTCCATTAACGAAAAAATGAAAACATCATTGATGTGTACGTATTACCTAACATCTCTATGAACATTGTTATTCATTTTTCTTCTTGAATATTTTATTTATAAATATAAATGTATATATGTTGAATATATATAATATATATATATCATGAATAAAATTACATACATTAATTAACAATGGTGAAGACAGCAAGGCTGAAACTATGAAATTAAAACATGAAAAACAAAGGAGTTAACACTCGAAATAATAATAATAATAAAATATTGATAACAAATAATTTATAAAAATTTATAGATGAATCATATATGGTATAATAGATATGTATATGGTTATCTAATGTAAATATAATAAATCTAAATTTATTATATAGAGTCTTAAAAGCACTTATGAGGCAAGTGAAATCTTAGGCAAGAGACTTCATCTCAATTTCCATAACATTGATACATATTTGGTATTATACACCTATATACCTTTATGTGGTGTATATAATAACCCTTAAATTTATTTAAAACTAATATCTATTATTCTTGATGTATAATATTTCGATTTAAGTTACTTTTTCATTGGGTTATAATTTAAATGATACTAGAGAGGTAATATTTTTTTTACAATCACATTTTTTGGGATTAACATTATTTTTATTGAAGGAATACAATTAAATTATCTCAAAAATACCCATATTTTCTTACCCTATTATTATTAAATGAGTTTCAATGTTTTATTTATAATTATACTCTCTTTTGTTTCTTAATCAATTAAATAAATGTTTAAAAGAAAATCAGATCTTATTTCTCTTTTTGAGGGGGTATATTTTTCCCCATGTCGATATTTTTCAAAATTGTTTCGAAAAAGTCCTTTTATATACTCCAACGATTTATTAAGGTAATTTTATTTCATATCTTATTTTTTATATTAATTGATACAAATATTTATAATGTTTCTAGAATATTCATTTTATACACTCTTTATAAAAAGACACAAAAAATGTTTTCATTTTTTCAATATGGATTTAATATATCTTCTAACTACCATTACTATTTTACACTCTTTATTATCTTATACAAGTCATAAATAGTTATAAAAAATAAAATTCTAGTGTATTTATAATGGGACCATATTGTGCACCTTGTTTGACTTTCCCAAGGGATATTCTTGGGTCAATTCATATTTTCATAACAAAACATTAAAAAATAAATGAAAATATTTTAATGATTTAAGGATATTACCAAAGAAACTAAATTTATGATTCTGACATTAATATTGTTTTGAATTTATATTAAATGTTACACATGATTTATAAATATACGTTATAATTTATAGTATTTTTTTCTTATACCGTATACGTCATTGTTTAAAATTTTCACCTTATAGAAAAACTGGTATCAATACTCATAGCCATTATACATATTTTCCTACTAAGATAGCCAATATTACTAGTGTTGGATTTATGAAGACCATAGCGATGTTAAATAATATTTCCCACTTCAAGACTAGTAAAATTTAACATAAGGAGCATCATGATGATTCATGGAATGATACACTTAAGACACCATCTTTCAGTGGAACTTATTATCTAGTTATTACTAAGCAATGGATTAAGTCCCTTGACAAGATATTTCCATCATTAAGATGAAATGAAAGGGAAATGTTTAAACTAGTTGTGTAATTTATCAATGTAGAGGATAATCAATGGGGTAATTGATCTCGAATACTTGGCAGTAAGATGATATAGAACAAATGTAATGGGATGGTTTTAAAATGACATTATTAGAAAAATATATCCCTCATGAGAAAAAAACTGAAATAAAGGCAATGTTCCTCATCTTAAAGAAAAATGAATAAGAAAGTGTTTAAGAGTATGATGCATCTATTAAAAAAATATACAGTAATTTTATGGATTACATACATAATCCAAAGAGAAATATTAATCATTTTTGTAAATGTATTATGCCATGTCTATGAAGGGAAATGGTTTATAAAACTTCTCCTTCATATGATGAAATAGTAACACGTTCCATCTAAATAAAGAAGTCATTTTTAGATTCTAAATAGTTATGGGGAATCAATAGAACATGAGGTTGGTTTATCAGTAATAAAAAGGTTAAAATATCAAATAAGAATAATATAAAAAAGAAATTTCCATCATGTGAAAATTGTGGAAAGAAACATCCTGAAAAATTATTGAAGGGAATGAGAGATTACTACAAGTATGGAAATAAGGGTCGTTTGGATAATGAATTCAGGGGGAAGAAATAAATCACTACTATATAGTTCTTAAAATATAGAAAAATGGGGTGTTATTCACACAAATGTCCTAAACATCAAGGGAACCAACCACTGGAGATGCTATGGGGAGAAGAAAAAGCTTATGCGATCACTACGACTAAAATAAATGTTTATAAAGATGTTATGGAATGTACTTTATTAATTAACCTAAAATTTTGGCAATTATTTGTTTGACTTTGTATCTTGACACTCAAATACGTGTTCTATTCTTTCTATTATAGTTATATATTTCCACTAAACTTATGAGGGTAATCAGAAATGGATCCTGCTGGAAAATCTTACCGCAAAAGAGATATGCTAGAAAATTCCCATTATGACGCCTAAAAATTACCTATTTAAAGACTTGATTATTATACCTATGGTAAATTTTGATATAATCATTGGTATAGATTGAATTTTAATATATAATTTAAAAATTTAATTTAAATAGATTGAAATTTTTATTCGTGATGATGATGTAGAATTTAATATATTTAGAGAGGGAATTTCATCCTCTGTTTCATTACAAGTTCCACCTAAAGTAGCTCTATTTAATGATATTTTTTGTTAAAGAAGTGCATAAAAAATATATTAACGAAAAAGGTAATATTTAAATTGATGATGTATTGATTGTTTTGGAATTCATTAATGTATTTCTAGAGGAATTACCTCGAAAATAACCAGAATGAGATGTTTAGTTTTACATTGTTTTAAAGCATGATGAAAGACCTATATAAAAAAATCCCTGTAGAATGGATTTGTGGTATTAGTGGTTTCTAAGAAAGAACTATAGGAGTTTTGGGCCATGGGGTTTATATTCCCCAGTTTTTCACATTGGAAAGCCCCTTCTCTTTTAATTTAGGTGAAATATGGATCTATGAGGTTGTGAATTTATTATATGAAAATCAACACTATTATTATAAATAATAACTATCATTTTCCTGACATTGATAATTTTTTTACCACCTTCAAGTAGCTTAATATATTTGAATGATTGACCTTTATTTTCATTATTATAAATTATGAGTTAAGAAGGAAGATATTTAGATAAAAAATTCATATGAGGTATGGAGATTATTTGTTTATATTAATTCCATTTGGGGAAAATAATGAACCATTTTCTTTTATGAATCAAATGAATATATTATTCATGGAAAATATTTATAATTTTTTGTGGTATTTATTGTTAGAATCTTCGTGAATTCAAATATCTATGAGGACCATGTGAATCACTTGAGCATAATTATAAACACTCAATGAGGAAAGTAGTTATATGCGAAATTTATCATGTTTGAATTTTTGGTTTATAAATTTTATTTTCTTGGCCCCATTTTCTCCATGTATAGATTCTCAATTGGAAATTAGAAGAAAACGGTAACTAATAAATAGCCTACACTAATGAAAATAATCAAGTCATGTGGTATCATTTTATTAGAAGGTTACTATCAGTGATTTGTTAATTTGTTTCCTTATTGGTTAATCTATTGACCTATATTACTTGTTAAGGGGTTATGTTTACTTGGAAAAAGGAATTTGATGAATAATTTTTATAATTGAGGAGGAGATTGATCAATTCTATAATTTTAACTCTACTATCATGAAATGATGGATTTGTGATATACAATGAATCACCAAATAATTTACTTGGTTATATCCTTGAGTGAGGGAAAACATTAATAGTTTTTCATTTGATTAAAAAAAATTATTAAAAAAATTTATAATTTCTTATCCCAATGATGATAATTTTCAATAAAAAATTTACACTGTGAATGATCAGAAATTATTAGAGTTTGTATATGAAGATGTAATTTTAAAATTTGGAAACAGGATATGCATTTCATCTATAATTTATCTAAAATGTGAATTTTTATTTGATTATCATAGATCAAATTTCACTATACACCCTATTATTACTATGATGTATAAAGATTTGATGGAATATTTTTGGCCAGATAATATGAAATGGTAAATTGATGATAATATATCAAGTATTTTCTTTTTAACAAGAGAAGGATAAGAGACAACATCCTAGTGGACACATGCAACCTATACCTATCTCTATGTTTAAATAGAAAGACATTATTGTAATATTTGTTTCTGTATTACCATGTACTCCTAGAAATAAGGATACAATATGGGTTATTGTTGATTATCTAATAAAATATGCACATTTCCAATCCATTAATTAATTTTTACCACTTGAGAACCTTGAAAAATCATAAATTAATATTTATGACTTCATAGTGGACCTCTTTCCATTGTTTCTAATAATGATCTATGATTTACATAGAAATTCAGGAAAATTATTCAGAAGGCTCTTGATACTAAGCTGCATTTGGGAACCTCTTATCACTCTTTGACTAATGGTAAGTCCAGAAGGACTGTTAAATAATTATAAGGCGTGTTTAGGTAAGTATAAATTGACTTTGAAGGTATTTAAGATCATAATTTATATTTGTTTGAGTTTTCCTATAACAATAGCTCCCATTCAAGTATTCATATGGATCTATATAAAGAAAAATATGGAAATACTTATCGTACTCTAACATGTTGTGATGAAGTTGGTTAAAGGAATCTTAAACGTATATAAATTTTTGAATATATAATAAAAAAATATAAAACAATTTACTTCCTTATTAATATAGATCAATGTAAGAAAATGAGTTATATTGATAACTGAAGGAAATATTTGTAATTTCAAGTGGGAGATCAGATTTTCTTAAAATTATCTCTATGGAAGGGTGTTAAAAGATCCATTATGAATGTGAAACTAATCCCCATGTTCATTATACCCTTTTAAACAATTAAAATAATTAGATTTTGGCTTGAAATTTTAATATTCCATCAAGCTTCTCTAAAGTACATAATTTGTTCCATATCTCATTGTTAATGATGTATTTACAAGACCCAATAGATATGATCAGCTACGGTGAAATAGAAGTTGAACCTTATTTAACTTACTATGAAGAAACTATCCATATTATGTAAACCGAAAAATAAATGTTAATAAATATTAATAAATATAATGACTTAACCGGTAAAGGTGTGTTGGAGAAATCAGAAAACCGTGTATGTAAAGTGGGAATATGAGGATGTTATAAAGAATAAGCACCCTTATTTGTTTGGAAAGTGTTATCCTAAAAAACTTTGATGTAGAAATTTTTGGGGGGAAGAATGTAAAACATGATATTTACTTATAGCATATAAAAATTATATATTAATAAAATAAAAATGTCAAAAATGTACAATTTTCTATTATTAATGTCAATTTTGAAATTACTAGTTCAAAAATATGTTTGGAACAGATTTGAAAAATTTTCTATTTGAAATAAGAATTTATGAATAACTGAAAATGCTTAATTTTAATATTCCCCATTTTATTTAAAAAAATTTGTCATAATATATGTAATTAATTAATTATTAATTTATAAATTTATGGAAATAAATTCAAGATAATATAATGGTAAAACAAATTTTTTTTATTTAAAAAAAGTCATTATGTGCTTAATGTTTTTCTATTCTAATTAATTAAAATAATCTATACTGATGGATGATTTAATTATAATTTATTTATTATATATAAATATATTTTAATTTAAATTCATATAATGATGAATAGTAGTCATAAAGTTAATGTAAGTTTATTTTACACTTGAAAAATAAATTCGTCTAAAAACTGCTATTCTTCATATTTTGAAAGTTTGATTTTAATTTAAATTCCTCTGCTTTAAGAAATTGAATATTAACAAATGGGTTAAATAATTTGAATAATGATATTTAAATTTGGTAAGTAATTTCCTTTCATTTATTAGTAGTATGAAGTTTAACCTTGGTAAAATTTGTCACCTTGGTAAAGGGAAAATGGGGTAATGATGGTTAAAACCATGGGGGAAAACATTAAAAAAACCACTATACTTACATATCACCTATTTGATGAGTGTGTTTTTTCCAAATGTATCATAAAATAGTTAAATAATTCATTTTAAATAAATATTTTGACTTTGGGAAACCAAGATTGACTTTTATGAAGAAATGTTATATTTTAGACAAATTAAAAACTAATTTTGGGTATTTTTATCTAAGGTCCTAGTGGGAAGATTACATTAGATTTGGATGGATAGAATATTCAAAAATACCTAATTTATTTTATTATTTGACCAAAAAATCCTAGAAATAAATTTACTACTTTATTTTAGGGTAAATTTGTCTTTAATCATAAATCTGATATTTTGGAAAATAGATTTTTCCAGGAATTCTTTGTTCATAAATTAAAGGTAATTTACATATACTATATAAATTAAATATTATAAGAGATATTACAAATTTATAATAATTATTTATAATTTTTTTATAATCCCCCTCTTATTGTTTTCATATAATTATGTTATCATGGTAAAAATATAAATTATTATGGTTGATGTTAAAATTGTTTTAAAGTAATTTCACTTAGAGACAAGGCTTAAGAAGTAACAAAAACTAGACCAAATTTTATGGGTTGAGTTTATTTAAACCCTATCAGATTTATATTTTAATTATGGGTTCCTTTATTCAACATGATATGGTTATGTTATATATTTTACTTAATCTTTTTTGTAATTGCATGTGTGACATTTCCCTCCCCAATACAGGAATACCACCGATCCTCTCCTAAATACACTACATAAACCATATATCATGGAATATACATATCATAATACAATAATAGATTATATTACCATGTCCTAGGGATTTTGGTATTTATATTATACCATCAGTTAAAGGATATATATGTATACTAAAAGAGGTTTCTCAATAAGGAGGTAAATCACTTAATTTAGAACTTTCAATTTTATTTCTTATTATACCACATATATATTTATGGTATCCATTATTAAATAATTATTTCAGTATAAAAAATTAATTAATTTTTATTATTATTCTATAACAACAATTATAGACCATCATCCCCTCCAAGGGAAAAGGATAAAGAAACTTTTGCGTACGTGTAGACTGACACCTCCACGAAGAGATGTGAATCATTTTTATTTTATACATTACATAGATGTAAATAGGGGTAAAATATAATTAATATATATAATATATATGATATATATGAAATATTATTGATTTTATACAGTCTAATGTTCATTTACCTTTCTTTCATTAGATCCGTCCAAAGGTGAAAATATCATTTATGTGTTAGTACGACCTACCATCTCCCTGAATGATGCAATTCTATTCTATATGTATATATTTTATAAGAGAATATAAATAAATATATATGAAATATAAATTATATTTACATCATCAATAACATTCTGTAAGTGATGAAACCATGAACAAGATGCAAGGACCAAAACTACGGAATCAAAACAACAAAAACTTAGCAGTTAACATACAAAATAATGACTGTAACAAAAGATTATTAATGAAGTAGTAATAAAATTTTATACTTGGATCATATATAGTATTTTATATATGTATTTAGTTTTTTATGTAATTATAATATATATAAATTGATTAGAAAATAGGTTAAAATCACTTAAGACTTATGTCGGGCGTGATGTAAGATATTTTGTCTCCATTTCCACCCCATTGAGACATATATTTTATGATAAACATCTTTGGTTTTATGAGGTGTATATACCAACCATTTTATTTATTTGAAATGAATATATATTTATTCATTATTATAGATTTTTTAACTCCAGATCTATTTTTCACAAGGTTACAATTTAAATGTTAACAAGGAGAAAAGGATTTATTTTATAATCTCATTTTTTGGATTGCCTCTGCTTTTATTGAATGAATATTATATTCTATACTTCATAAAATTTTTCTATTTTATTATCCAATGCATATATAAAGTGATTCAATTTTTTTTATAAATTTCCAACTCTTTGGTCTTTGAATCCACCAATGAATTTTTTAAATGAAATTTCGATATTATGTATCTTTTTGATCATGTGTATTTTTTTCCATGTCAATATTTTTAAATTTTGGTTTACAAATCAATTTTTCACTAAAATGATATATTAGGGATAATGTAATTTATTGTTGACTTTTTAAATGTTTTCAATCTAATATTTCAAATTTTTTCCGAAAGGGTCATTTTTTACGTTCTATATAAAAAATCAAAAGGAATGTTTTCTTTTTAACATATACATAGTTAATATAAATTATCATTTCCATAAATATTTTACTATATTTTTCTTATTCTACAAGTATTCAATAGTATAAAAAGTAAAAATATTTAATTAAAACTTTTTTTAAAATTTCTATTTGATTTTTTTATTTCTCAAAAGGACATAATCCTAGACTAAGTAGATGACATCCTTCTAATATCATCGACAACTATATTACCCTTAATTTGTATGTTGGTAATGGAAATGTTGAATGAAAATTTGTATTCAAAATAAAATATATGAAAAATATCCAATTGATTTTGAAAAAATATATACTCAAAACTTGTATTGGTTGGATAAAATGGTAAGTGTTTCCTAAAAAATTTAGTGATTCCAATTTTTAGGGCAAACCCAAACCCTAATATTTCTAAATCAGGATTAGGATAATTCTTATTGTGAGGTAGAACCTAGAATAATCCATATGCCTCTTAATGTTATCCTGATGTAAGGATGAAACCCAAACCTAAACACGAAGTATCACAGTAAACCACATATACCTATAAAGAATCTATAAACATTATAATCAACTCTAAGATCAAATGATATTTATTTCAGCCAAGGTTTCCTGGATCATTGAATTACACAAGAACATCACCCATTTCAGGTGATAGTGTTCAAATGGGATGTAAGTTTCAAGAAATCTTTTACAAACCTCTGATAATAACCTCCCAAACCCACGGAACTTTATATCTTAAAAACATTTCATGGTTCATACTATGACATGAAAATTTTCAAATTTTCAATATTAACTGAGATACCATGTTCTGAGATCACTTTCCCATAGAATTTAACTTCTCCGATCTAGAATTGGAACTTTGAGGATTTATCATAAAGACATTGATCTCTCAGAATTACTAAATAACTCTTTAAGTGGAACACATGATATTATTTAGTCTTAAAGTACACCTATAATTCATCCATGAATACTATGAAAAGATTTTCAAATAATAATTTTACATCCATTTTATCAATTCCTTAATGATAGTTGGATCATTAGTTATTATAAATGGAATCCAAGGTAATAGAAATAGACATACCTACTTTTAATGTATTTTATATAATATAAATCTCCTTGATTCTGAGTGGATGAAATTTAGAGTTAATATCAATTTTAGAAATCCACGTTTCCCCATTTAATTGGTTAACCAAATCATCATTGTGAGGAAAGAAGCATGAATAATTCATAAGGTTAAAACCCTTTGGAGTACAAATAAATTGTGACCTAAGTTATCTAACTAAATTTTCATAACATTAAATTCATTTAGAAAAATTCTGTATGACTACATTCATATCAACTGAGTTTTGGGGACTAATTCTATTGAGAACTTTGCCTCCCTCTCTGAAGGTAAACCTGAGTAGTCATCTAGAAAAACTTCAGGAAATCAACTGATAATTAAAAGAAAAAAACAAATAACAGAATAATATTTCAAATTGAATTTATAAGAAAACAATTTTTTAATATCTAGAAAGTATAACCACACTCGACTAGAACTTTTAAAAGCACAACTGATTTTCACTTGTAGTCCATTCATGGTTCTGGTGCTCTTCTAATGTGTATAACAGCACTCTGGTCGAATGGTCAGTGATGATTCATTTTAATAGTTGATTTTTTAATTGATTGTATTTTGATTTGGGTTTTTTTTGTTAAGATTATGAAATAATTTATGGATGGTGTTTGATTTATCAAATTGATAACTATTGGGTTGAGTTAATTATTGGGGATTTAAGCATATGTTATCCTTGAACTTTGATTTATAATTCATTAAATTTATACCCCCTTCACAAGATGAATTTGATCATAATTACCAATTGTTAATGATTTAATTTAATCCATAGCTTAACATAGGGTTATAATAATTACCATTACTTATTTATGGTAGTGTATTTTTGGTTCCAATATTCCATGGAATCCACATGCGAAACCAAACATTTCATTAATCCATGACTTATTAAGTTCAATATACACAATATTAATTTGAAGAATATCCATTTAGTGAAGGCCCCCAATCATTTAATATCCCCATATTATGAATCTACCGATGATATATTTACTCATACATTTGTGTGGTTAATAATATGGTTATAATTTTATGATGATGAAATAATAATTGAATGAAATAAAAGGGATAAGAATAGAGATGTGCGTTGAACACACACACTCACGAACATAGATGAGAATTAAAAACAGACTTTTGACTGAATGAGAATGAAAAATAAGTTAAGGGGATTCAACTATATTTAAAGTATTTTAATACCATTAATATTATTTAACATAATGTGGATTAGATTAATAGATGATTATGAAGAAAATTTCATTAAAACTGAATTACAAAAAAATACTTACAAGATTACAACAATGAAGAACGCAAATGTAAAAGAAAGAAAGAGAAGAGGAATGGTATCTCAAGTGAAAAAATAAGTTTTAAAGGTCCTCCAAAGAATTTTTAAAGGCTTTGTTCTTGCTAATATATGCTCATCCCTTCTGAAATTCCAACCTCTTTCAAGTAGAAGAGGGCGATGAATTTATAGCCCAATGTTGTGGACTGTTTGCATTCCAAAACTACCCCTCCACTTGCATCACCAATTTGATAAATTAGACATCCTAATATCGACATATGATCTCTTTAAAAGTTGTTTTTATTTATCCCATATTTTATATCTGAGATTTGGGTGGCCATTGGACTTAAGTATCCAAAGATAAGGCAGTTTTATTAAATAATTTGAATTTAATAATTTCAATCAAAAAATTTTAAAGGCCAAAATCTGAATGGGTTTTTGAATAAGAAGATGTCATAAAATCAAAAAACTTTATCCAAAAAAGTCATCCAACTATATATCTTCTTTTAAAATAAAAAATATCAGCTCTATTGGTTGTGTCTATCAGTAGAAAAATAAAAAATGGTGAGTTAATTTCATTTCCCAGACAGAATGGTGGATTGGGGTTAAAATCATCACCTGGCCCCCTTTTCCTTAGATTTGGGCCTTGAAGTTTTTGTCAAAGATGAATTGAATTGTCCACAGACCTTTGGTGGAGAATTATAGGATTTTTTCTTATAAATTGATACCAGTAATTCTATCTTTAGGGATGGTCCATTTTCTTCACAGATTCTTTGGGCCTTCTTGTTAGGACCATATGACCCTTCAAATGAAATAATTTTCCATTGATTCCTTCTAATAAATTGTTGTAATTTGATTAAGGAACGTTACAAAACAATAATCATGAAATTTAGATAATTAGGGTGATAGGTATTATTAAAACATAAAATAGACATTAATCTGGATGAATTCAAATAGTGCTCTAATATTATATAAAATAATTTAACATTAATATTTCACAAAAATTATGCACATTTCATTTAAAATAAGTAAAGGGAGTATATAATAAGTATCTAATAAGTGAATAAAATCACATTTGTTCCCATTATCCTTGAAATACATGAGAGTTTCCATCAAAAAAGGTTAAGAACACCAATAGATGATAACAGTAAATACGTGACTTGTGAGAGATCAAATAACCCGTCATGATGATCACATAAAAGAGGTTAATGTTGAGAACCAATAAATCCAAAACCATATTTATGTTTAAAAAATCTAAAGAGCATGATGGATAATGAAAACATTAATCCTTATTTCTTAGAGGTATAACCAATTCCATGATCAATGGAATGAGATTTCTGGGAGGTTTTAGAATGTACATGACACAAGATGATGCAATGGGGTTATAGTCACTTGTATAAAATTAAACAATCACCAATGTATAAGTAATAGAAATGGTATCTATCACATTCAGAAGACCTACACTAACTGACCTAGGTAACTCATCAACTGGATGTAACTAACTTTTTAAAGGACTATGGATTAAACCCTATAGTCTATGAATAATTTCGAGGAACCAAAAATCCTTTTGGTTTTAATGATCCTATTCAAGAGAGTGAAATAAAAGAAGATTTACAAAACATCTAAATGAGACCATAGTTCCCACATGAGTTTCTAACTGTTAAAGGTATGGGGGAAATTCATTTCACATGACCTGTATATCCACACTAGTTATATGTCAAGACACTAGGTATTTCTGATGGTGGGAGAAGATAAATTTGAGAAGAACCACTATTATTTCCACCATGAAGCTCAGTCCAATTCCTCCATCCCCTATGAGAATCCCTAGAGCCACACCAATGGAAAAATGGACTCCGACCAAACATGACATACTTTCCAAAGTTATTCCATCAACACCATATTCATAATGTCAACATTGGTGGTCAAAACTAAAACGAAATCTATATAGAAGATATATTATCAAATAACCATATAGAACATCAAATCCTTCATATTCTCATTAAATACCACGTAAGATGAAAACACAGATAGAATTATGAAGTAATTAATATAATTCATCACGGAAAGATTCCCATTATCATGTTTTAGAAACGTTATTGGCTATTTAATAGTCTGGATTCCAAGAATAATTTATCAATTAAAATGGCCTTTAAGTCCTTCCAGACCAAGATATCAAGTTTCTTAGCCAAGACTACTGAGTACCACCACCTTCTACTCCGAAAATAAATCTTGAGAATGAAACACTTCACATTGAATATTTTAGGAGTCTCTTGGATGTTTAAAATCATTTTGATATTTTTCTTCCAACCCTTATCCTTTAAAGGGTCATTCATCCATTTGAAGGATGGCAGTATTAGCGTAGAGATTTTTTTTGGATCGATTCATATCCTCATCCCTTCGAGGGTCCACCTTCTAATCCATACTAAGGGTAGGTTCCCAAAATTAGTACATAGATCATACTATCAACACCATTAGTTCAATCAGATTCTAATAAAATAGAGGGTTTCCATACAATGGAATTTTTGAAACACCCTCTTTAAAAACCACTAGATGTCTTATGGGGCGTTTGAAACACACATCAAGAAATAAAGAGACACAAAAAAAGAGTTCTAAAAATCATTTCTCTAATGATATAAAAGAATCAATAATTATTTTAAGGAGACTAGAGAAAATAAATACTAGGATTTCAACACTCTAAATCCCAAAAGACATATTTCTTAACAACGTTTGGTAAGTTAAGATGCATCGTGGTGAATGGTGGCTGGAAACTCACTCAAAACCTACACATTATGTCTCTACTTTCATCTCTCATATATATCAAGAAAATCTTGGATTCATACTAAAATTTGAAATAAATGAAATGACCTATGATAAAAAAAATTCCTGAACCGACCAAGATTACGTAATTTTCTATAACTTGAACCAGTCCTGACATTTCCCAAAATGAATTGCTAACCCCCACGGTCTGGTGACATGATCTTTGTCATACAAAACCATTTTGAACTATTTTTTGATAAATTAAATGTAATAGGATGATATAAGAACACATAAAATTCCAGTCTTACAATAAAACAATAATATAAAGACATATAAAAAATAGATAGAAATAATGCCAATATATAAAAAATAACCCATGTAATAAAAACTGTAAAGACACAAAATTGTGTTACATGATGGTACCTATAGACACACACACATTACTAATGAAATAAATCCACCGCCACTCTAAGTTTCCTTTCCCTTCCATGTATCTAATAAAACAAGATAAAAATATTTCCAAAGGTGTATGCAGGGTGTAACCAAAAGACCTCTGTAGGATCCCAAAAAGTATATCAATATAAAAATTCATAATTTAAACCAATTATGATCAAATAATTTAAAATAAGGCATGATATATAGTTTAATATAAAGAATAAATAAATCATCTCTTTTTATAATTTCAATAAATAGAATAGTAAACATGTTTCCAAAATATTTTCTTAAACATTCAAAATAAACATTTCAAAGGTATGAACTAGAGAAAAATAATATCATGGTACCAACCATTCTAGGTAAGTGAGGATCCTTGTAAAAAAATCATGATCAGTAGGACACTTGGTGTTCACATTACCCTTAAAGAACTAGTATGGGGGTAATAGTTCACTGATGAGTGTGGCTATTTTTGATAATTTTGTATACCTGGTGTACACATTGTTGTATAAGGATATGGAAAGGGTGAAAGAGTTCATCCATGGGGATGGCTACCTACCACATAGTTGATCACATTTAGTTTAACCACATTATTGTCAGATAATGAAATATCATTATTCAAACCACAAAAAAATATTTGACACCATTTTAATTAATGACAGAAATGGGTAAATCCATTTTGAAAACCACAAAAAACCACCAATTTTTATTAAATCATTACTTATTTTGTTTTCAAACCATTCAAACACCATTTCCAATATAAATCCTTAATGTTTTATTTCCAAAAATTTTAGAAACCAAATTCAAAGAACAAGAAAAAAGTATTGAAGAATAAAGACATATAATAAAACCACCTACCAATAAACACTTGTAATATCAACAACAACATGAAAAGAACATGATAAGAAAATAAAAGGGTATTATGAACTCAAATGGTATCGTAGATCAAGAATTCATAATTAAAAAAAATCTCAATTTCATAATTTCTCTAAAAATTAGAGAGGAAAACCCCTAACCACAATGATTTCCAAAGAACACAAAAATAACAAATGTCGACCCAAGAATAAATACTAATTCCACGATGGACCAATAATAATACCAATGAGATCATGATATAAAAATTAGATATATAATCAACAACCCTAATCTAAGGTTTAATTTTATTAAAGAAGAGAAGAACAATAAAATCAAGGAATAAAGATAAATAACATGAACATTACATTGAATGAAAAGATCAAACACCAAAATACCCATAAAAAACCACCAATAAGAGGTATGTAATATCCAAAATATCCAATTTTATTCTCTTATGTCAATATCCAAAATCATTAGAGGATAAAAAAGTAAAAATTTACAAGTTTTAGTTCATAAAATAAAAATTGAAAATAATTAATTCATGAGGTATGGTTCAATAAATTATTTGATAGTCACACACCCCTTTTGGGATATTAAAGAAGCAACATGGTTTGGTTTCATGGTTTGAAAAACTATTCCCCACTATGTGAAATTCCTCTGTTTTATGTTGTACAATTTAATTGGAATGTCATAAGTTTTTTAAAAACCATGTTCCACAACATATGATATCCACTGTAACCCCTAATAAAGGTTCACAACTTTGTCATTCTATCCACATGGTTTTATCGAACTGTTAACAAGAAAAAAGAATTTAAAAATTCCCAATGTTTACCAAAACAACCCAAAAAAACCATAATTGATAATTTTCAAAACAAAGGAATGTAAGTACTTGAAAGTAACAACATAATGCAACATTAGGTGTTAACTCCATAGATAATAGGGATAGACAATCGGTCTATGGATTTTCCAATTATCATGGAGACATAAATTTGACTGGAAAATATTAAATACTAAAACTAATCATATATTAGTTTTATGGTAGGTATGATTTTTTATTCAAATAAAAATTTAAGGTGTATTGCAACATAAATTGTTAATTCAGATCCCAATAACTCAAATTTTTTCGATTTATGAATATTTATTACATGATTAAAGTATAAGAGTGATGCATCTATTTAGTACACAAAAATAAAAATATTTTAATAAAATCATTGGCTACTATTCAATTTAACTAGTGTTTTTGGAATGAAAAACCGCAATCTAATAGGGAAATAAACAGATGGCCGAGATATATTTTCATCTGAATGTTTTAAATATTATATCACCCTCCACCCCTTGTTGTATTAATTCAACGTAAGAAATATTGATAATTTCAGTCATAACAAAATTTAAACACATGTCATAAAAATTAATTAATCTAAATAATAAAAAACATGCCTGCATCACATAGTCCAACAAACATAGAGGATAATACAAACATGAAAATTTCCATTTTACTTAGATCTAGGGATTTAGAAAAATAAAAAACCAAAATAGATATCAAATCCCTATAATAATTTATATTTAACAATATTCCTTTGGTTGGTATGATAATTCATTAAATAGACCACTTTTCTACATTAGAAAATCTCCAAAGAAGAATTTATAGCATTATAGTTAAGTCAAAAACCTCATTTGACCTTTACTAAGCCTCCTTTTATCCCCATGAGTTTTAAGTCAATTCCACCCACAAAATGTGTGAAAAATTAAGTGAAATTATTATAGGGGTTAATTAAATTATGAATAGGTAATATTTATGGTTTCAAATCGTGCATGCCCCTTGAATTTACCATCAGAATAACTTTCTCTTATTTCAAGTCCTCTATATTGTTTTAAATATAAAATAAATATAGCATTATTCTCTCCCTCACTCTTTAATTTTAAATGGATTTTTTGAATTTTTTCTTCACCAGTAAAACATAAAGCTCTATTAGTGATGTAGATTGATGCTAATACCACTTCATTGAAAGAAATATCAAGTAGGTCTTCCTAAACTTGAATTATTATTATAAAAAAAATTATTTGGAGTCTTATCTTCCATAGGAAAGAACAAATATCTATAGGTTATATAAACCATTTCAATGAAAAATTCTATCTTGAAAATCTGCTGGTGGGTTTTCACAATGAGTATCCTTCAATACTTATTTTTTCCTATTTTTACTCCTCTAAACTACAATATTTCATTATTAAGTAGAAATATCTCTTAATTTTTTTATCATATTTTTCATGAAATATTTTTCACTTGGATGTTGGTAAACTATTGGCCATTATTGGTCCAGAAATTTAAATTTTTCAACCTAACCATATTTTACACCAATATCCATCAACTTATAATGTAAATAAAAACATTAGATTAATGAGGGAAAATTATCAGAAAAGTTATCCTAATGAAATAATAATTGAATATAAAAATTCACATTATTCCATCAATGATTTTTTGTTGTATTAGCTGACATACATCAACATTTACTAAATCAAACAACCATATTGACTTATAATTCTTTTACTATATGTATTCTAAATGATATTTATTTTTTGATTAATATTAGGAATGATAGTATATTCACATAAAAATATAGGGATCTCATAATCTCCTACATTATTCCGAATATCAGAAAAGTTTTTTAAATTGTGATGACAAGGTATTTATCCTATATCCTATTGTCATCATACTTAGGTAGAAATAAAAGGTCTTATTTTACAATAATTTTTTTAGATATTTCTTATTTTAATGACTTTAAATATAATTTCACAATATATAAATTTAACTATGATTACTTTCTTAATGAATTTATTTTCATGATCTGAGTCACAAAAATATCTAATAACTTTTAAAGTTATGTTATGGCATTCAACTACTAAGAAATCTATGATGATCATGTATTTTCATTTAATTTTTTTTCTCACTTCTAATGGTTTATAATCCATAATCATTTATAAATATTTAGATATAGTACTTGTTATAAATGTTTCTTATGATAGGATTTTAGTTTTATATTTTGTAGGAAGTACATCTACTATCATCAATCCACAATATGGTTTAATCAATTTATTTTCATGAATTATAAGCAATTATTATCATCTAAACTATTTTCATTTTGATTTTTTTGTCTTGTTTTAAATCCTTTTAGGGTGAGAGTTATTTTTACTCATCTAGAATCAATGTATAAACATCAAAATGAATGGATAAAAATTCATTTTTTATTTTCTACCTACATGATGAATCTTTCTATTGTTGATAATTTCATTTTAAAGTCCATATTTCCACATTCCATTGTGTTCTTGATAGGAAATTCATATATTTGTGTATATATCTTTCACACAAAAATAAGTAGTTGAAAAAATTCATAGTATGTGATTTTTTATTATCTATCTCTCTAAATATTATACTTACAATTTCATCTTTAATTTGGATCATAAATATTTTACATACCGCATATTTACATAATAATTACAGAAAAATTATTTTTTATTATTTTTCATCATTGAAACCCATATAATCTTTTTGACCTTTTAAGTTTTACCCCAATGTTATTCCTTAGAGTGTATAATTATGGATTTTCATTTATCAATAATACCTTATATTTTTTATTATTCCTCGCATTGGATCTCATTTATATTTGGAATATTGACTTTTTAGGAATTTTTCCATCTTCTTCATTAGATTTAATTTTTATTATTCAAAATTTGTGTATCCCACACAATACTGCTTCCATATATCTCATCAAGAGTAAATTCTCTCTCAAGATATTTAGAATTTGTCCATATGTTGATGGATTTTACTTCTATCCCCTCAATAATTTTTATCATTTATTTTATCGTGTGGCCAATCATTCAATGATATGGGAAATTTATTCAATTTATAGATTAATCTCAACCACATTATCCAAATTTATGGATTTTAATAATTATGATTTTCAATTTCATACATAAACTAAATTTTAATCCCTTATTATTATTGTATATACATTTTGAAATCATAAACCACCACCTTATATTTCTTTGTTTTGGCTCCCGAAATATCAATTTCTACAATAATAGTCACTAACTACACTTAGAGGTTCACTACAACCTTAACTTATAAATAATTTCTTTAAGATTTCATCTCTCTTTATGATTTTTCAATAACAACAACTCAAAAAGTTATTAATAGTTCTTAAGGAATTCAAAATATGTTTATTCTAAATAATATATAATTATTAATTTGTACTTTTGTTTTTAAAGAATTTATTCAATGAAATCCTCCATCCTTTGACATTATTTGCAGATAGATTCAGTGGAACTTCATCTTATTTTTTATTAGATAATTTATTGAGAAACATTATATTTGGGTTCCAAACCATTCCACAAAAAAATCATGAAATTTAATTTTTCCATTTAAAATTTATATTTCCCTATTACATATCTGAGGAATGGAATAACATAAAATAACTATGTTCATTTTGTTTAGGATCACCACCCATTGAAATCTTATTTATTACGTTTATCATCACATCATGAGAATTATATTTTTCCAATATTTCATTTTCATTATTCATTATATCATATGAAATGAGATTCAGATGAATACTATAAAATGTATCCTCATTTAGATCCTTTTACCCAAGCACTAAAATCTTAGGGTTGAATTAGGGTGGAAATACTGTAAAAATTATCATGATATTGATATCATCAAGGGTTTATCCAAGTCTATTATTGAAAAAATGACTCAAGATTCCACTTTTAATATTCCTTAAGTAAATATTGTATTAATATATTATTATAAATTCAATACTAAAATAAAATGAAATCATGATATGGTGATTTATTTTCTTTTATATTATAACTATTAAATTAGAAGGTATAAAAGAAATAATTAAATTATGAAATTTATAAAGGGAATAAATAACATCGAGTAGTTGAAGTCATACATATAAAGCTCATTTTTACATGCTCAAAAAATAAATGCCTATATTTGTGTTTTATCTAGACATTTTAAAAGATAAATATGAAAAATTAACATTTGTGTTAGATCTTATGTCAGAGAAAATGAAGATCATGTGAATTTCAATAAAATCTATGATAGTTGAGTCATTACCCTCAGATCTCACCAATACATTCCTTATAGTTAGATCATACATGGAAATATTGAGGGTCTATGTAATTAAAAATTAGATGATATAAAAAAGTAATTATTAATTTAATAATTTATTTATCCAATACATTTTTTATAATCTGCATTTTTTACTTTTAATGAAAAGTAAATCTATTTTTCTTTAAAAGTATTTTTATTTATATTTTATAATTTTAAAATAAATTTATAAATTTTAGAATCTGAATTAGATAAAGAAAATTTCTATTTTTCTATTTATAATTTCACCATTAGCATAATATTATTTTTTTTGGGAGTTTTTTGAAAGTAATGATTTTTAGGTGAATAGTAAAAAAATATAAATATTGCTGAAACCATCACTTTTAGGAAATTTTCATTATAAAAGAATGAATTTATTGTTTTTAAATTTCTTTATATATAATATATATAAATATATAAATATATATATTTAATATAAATTAGTTAACTATATTAATTTTTTTTAATAAAACCAATATATTCTGTTTCACAAATAGAACTAATATTTTCCACTAAAAACTAATGTATTTTTTTATGTTAGAAAACCAGTTTTCATCAATTATAGAAATTGAATAAAAAGTGGATTTAGTATTATAGATCCATATGATCATATTATATAATAAATTTAAATTAATTTATTTTCCAAAATTTATGATTACTAAGATTATACTTAGTAACCTTGATACATGTTAAACTATGATTTTTGATGGATTTCTTATAAATATTATATAATTTTTTTCTAATTAAATAAATTAGTATATTATAAAAGGTAAATTTAATGTAATTTAGAATCTTGTATATAAATTAATTAGGAATCATTAAATTGGAAATAAATAATAAAAAATATGAATACCTCTTAAGGGTGAAAATATCATTTTTCTATAATTGTTTTTCTGTATAACAAATGATTTAATTTGAAATTTAATTTTCTTTTAATTATAAATTTAATTATATTAAATTGGGATTAAATTTCTGTTCATCGCACCCATTTTTGGTAAGAGGGGTTATTTTTTATGCTTTTTTAAACATAAGATACTTTGTTAAAAACTAATTACCATTATAGAAAATGGTAAGAGAAAAAATAGTAGAAAAAATGAGTTAATGTGTTTTGAAACATGGGTGGGAATGTTGTTTTGAGGATTTATTGACCCAATATCCTTGAAAATCCATTAATTCAATTTTTTTCTATTAACCTTTAATAGTGTAATGATATTATAGAAAATTAAAGGTTTATTTGAATTTTTTTGATTTTCTTCACATAAAACTGGACACTTGCATCCCTTCATACCTCCAATATTCCTTTTAATTCCATTTTTAACAATTCCTTTTTTCCTCCTATAATATAGATCTATCGTAAAAATATTCAAAAGGTCTAAATTATTTAGAATAATCATTTCATTTCTATGAATACATTAAAGAGAATTTCCAATGTACAAATAAGTTAGGAGCATGCATAGAACAAATCTGAAATAAGGTAAGAGTTTGTGGTAACTTCATTTTCATCCATTGAGTTACAATGATTTTTATTGAAAATATATTTTTCTACTTTTACTTATTCTACCTATTGTATACTTTTTTTTAATTTACTCATTATTTTCAGATGGTTTTCAATTATTTCCTATAGCTTTATTATCCAATGATTCTTAACTCAAATATTATGCTACTTATAAGGGTTTCTTGCCTCAATTTCATCCCATTGAGACATATTTCTTATTATACACCAATATTTATTTAGAATGGTTAATCTACAACATTTTATTACATTTTACTCATAATGAACTTATTTTAAAAGACATTAATTTATATTCAACATCCTTGAATATAAAATTTCAATAGCCATAAGGGTTTATATCTCTATTACCCTTCCGTGAGATATGTTTTTATATTATGAATGAGTCTTTTTTGTACTCTTACTAATTCCAATTGACATATAATATTGTAAATTAGGGTTGATTATAGAAGATTGTATTTTACTAATTCCCTTCCTAACTTCATACTACAATTTATATCTTCCTAAAAAATATATTGGTTTTTATATAGATCGACATAATTTATTTGGAAATTAATTTTAGGTCAAAATCATACTAATTGATTAATTAACTTCCTTATTGAATATAAAACTACCTCAAGAATATTTCTGAACACTTTAAATGACTATTTATCATAGATTTACTTATTTTAATCTTCCAACTATTTCTTTCCCTGAAAATTTGTAATACCAAGAGTGTTTTATTTTCTATTCCATTCACACTACTTCTTTTACCATTACCACAAGATTATTTTTTCTTGTTTTTTGGATGTTTATTTTCAATAAATGTATACAAAAAGGTGTTTTATTTCACCTTATAATATATGATTTCTCTTCTAGTCTAATCATAATAAATATGAACCATTACATCACATTAAATACATCATTATTTATGTTTATTGTCAAAGAAAATGTCTACAAAGGATTTCACTTCATTTTTTTGAAAATGAATTTTGAAAATGATCCAGAACATCAAATTTCATACTAATGATAAAATTATTTTATAAAAACACTTTATATTTTTTAATTGATTTTCACCTTTCATTTTAAAAATTATTTACCCTCATGAAAATTATATTTAATGATTTACCCTTTGGTTTACATTATACTGTTTTCTTTTTAAGGAATTAAACTCATGGTATCAAACAACCCCATTTTACAATCTCTTATGTGGTACGGTTTGAAACATTATTTTTGTATGAGTGTTTTTTCATCCATGATAACATATTTCAATATTTATTTCGTTAATGGGGGATTTGTTATTTTTCATCCATAAAAATTATTTCTATGGATGGTTTATTGGAATGTTTTTTTGGAAAATATTTTGAAGCCCATTTACTTATCTGGTTAATATTTCTTTGATGAAATTATGAATAGTTTCTCTAAGGAACTCAATTCATATACATATATGATGTGATGGTTTAGTTAATAATTATATTTTTCTCTAAAAATTAGGTAAATATTTATATATCATGAGATGTTATATATGTGATTAGGGATTAAACCTAATCCATCATAGGACTTTGTACACTATTTTGTGATGGTCTTGGGATAAAAAATGGACATATGTTAATAATTCCATGCATTATGTTGTGATCACAATCATAAGATTCCAATATAATTTGAAATTGGGTTTTCTATACTAAATCCTCATACTATGATTGTTTTCTCCGGATACATGTGTTTTTAGGTATGAATTCAATATTTTATGCCCATGTCACTTAATTATATTCACATACATATATGTTTGTCTTATACTAACTTATGATCTTTGATTGTTATAACTTATTCTTACCCTTACTGAATATTTTCTCCCACACATTTCTATGTTTTATTTTCCATAAGTAAAGAAGGAAATTAATATGTGTGTTTGTAATTGAGAATTATTTTCTTTAGAACATTTAAGATAGATTTAATGACTTGTTCTAGATTAAGATGTCTCTTATATAGTGGAAACAAATGTTTGTTAATTTAAAAACATGGATTTTGTTAGTTAATGATTTATTTTAATAAAATAATACTCTATTCTTAAAATATATAGGGTATGTATTGAAATGGAATATATTATTTTTTTCCAAAAATTTGATGATCACATCCTCATAGTTTCATAGTTTGTATCAGAGAATAATTTAGATACTTTTAGAGGTTATGATGTTTTTTGATGATAAATTATGGAATTATAAGATAAAATTGAGAATAAATTCCAAGTATAGAAGAAAATTTAGGGGTTTTGAGGTAATATTTAATTTTATTGTGATTAGTATTAGGGAAAATATCTGAAAAGACAATGTATAAGTACAAGTGTAAGACAACAAACTGAAATTTTGGATATTTTTTAGTAGGTGGTTTCCATAGTATTGAAATCCTTGTCTGGATACTAGAAGTCGAAGCATGATATGGAATAGATGTATTTATGGGTAATAACCACAAAAGGGTGGATTGGGTGTTAAAAAGTTCATCATCTGGTGCATGAAATAGAGGCCATATTATGTACCTAGTCTGCAACACTAGGGGTATATACTTTGGTTTATCATAATATATTTATGAACCACCATGTGGTATTGATTCCCAAGTAATTTCAATTGATTTGGGTAATAAGTATGAGAAAAATAAACATATTATAATTCAAATTAATTTAATAACTATATATGAATAACTAATAGTTATATAGGTTGAACTAAAATAACTTTAGGTCAATATGATAATATCATATACTAATAAAAATTATTGTTAATTTATCGCATGAATATTTATGAATAAAATTTTACAATGTTAATTATTCTTCACTCATTTTAACCCCTTTTGGTTTTAGGAATAAATTCAACTATAAGTAACCCTTGGTCTAATTCAAAATTCAAATATTACTACAATAAAAACTTATCCGAATAAGAGTTGGTTTTATAAAAACTATTATTATTCCATACCATCTATCATATAATATGAATAATAATGAGAAAATCATTGATATCACAAACATATAAAATATGAAAATTACGGAGTCTCATGGAAGTTCATGTGAAAATAATAATGAAGTAATGAATATTCTATTCGATATATACAAGAAATATGAAAACAATGATGGGGGAAATTTCCTGAAAGGGACAGGTAGATGTTATAATTATTGAGATGAAGGCCATCAAACACAAAAGTGTGAGAGAAATATAGAAGATATATTTTCATTATAAATATTTAATTGGAGAGTAAATAAATAAACTCCATAACTTAAGGGATTAAGAATAAATTATGCAATAATTTCTTTTTAGACATATGGAAAAGGAAAATCATATGCAGTATCGTTTATTGATGCAGAATGTAGATTTTCAAATTTTATTTTAGTATATCATTTATAATATGTTTTTTGAACTATTATATATTTATTTAATAATTTATAAATTTTGTTTTATGGTTGTTATATAACTAAGGATATTCTTTAATATTTGTGGAAGTTACTTCTTATTAAGATTCTATCAGGGAAGGATTATATCTATTTACGAAGGGATTATATAAAAATTTTTATTTGGAAATCACAGTTCATATCCTAAATTAAACTATAAGCAACCACCAATGCTTGTTTAATTATGGTATTCATATTTAATTTACATCAATTATATGAGTAATATAATTAAATGGATAAAATTCATTTAGGGGGATAATATAATAACCCAAGTTTTCACAAAGTATTTTCAATAAAAAAATACTAATATAATTTTTTTATAAATATGACACTAAAATAAAGAAAAATCTGTGACGTTAAAATAATATTTGACCATTATAATATAACCCTAAAATGAGTAGGTATAAAATTGAGTAATATCTTGTTGGGTATGGGAATTCTCTTCGGGTTGAAGCACGTGCAATTTTAACCAAGCTGGAGCTATGAAATAGAAGGTACATAATTCTTTCCAGGCTGGAAACTGATTCTCAAGTTATTCAAAGGGTGCTTCTAGGTACTGGTTTCACTCCCTGGTCTATTTCTTATCAAATTTGAAAAATTAAGAATCTTATTAATGATTTGAGATTAACCACACATAGCATGAGGGAAATATGGAAGTTGAATCTTTTGCCTCTCATGCTCTGCTTGATGATGCTTTCTCATGCGTCCATAGTCTGGGGTAATATCCACAAGATGGGGTAAGCATTGTAATTGGGGGCACAATTGTCTTAAATTATTTTAAACCCCATAAATCCCATTTGTTGGTTTTCTCTTCCTTGTGTTCGATGCAATTTCTCTTAATAAAACATTCCATGTTGATTGTGGCCAGAGAAATGAAGTGACATTAAGTGGAAGGGGTATTCCATATGAATCTCATATGCCTCAGTTCAGAAAGGATGTTTCTTCATTAGATATTTCCCTAGATAAATCCCAATATTGATACAAAAAATTATGGTATGAGTGAAATATTATGTGAGATAAATTCATTCGTATGAGAATTTCAATGAGATATATGATAGTGGAATCATGAACCTCGACTACCACCAGATCATACCTTAATCTTAGATCTTATATGAGGATTTGGAGGGGATATGTTAGTGGAAAATAGGATCATATAAATTTTAAATTTTAATATAATATATTTTTATCAAAGGTGTTCTATATATTTTAATTTTTGACTTTAAAAGAAAAAGGAAGATTGTTTTTATATAAATATTTTTCATTATTTGATACATTAAAAACCTAAATTTAAATATTATGAAATATAAATTTGATAAAACTAATTTCATTGTTGGATTTATAATGTAAAATGTGTCTTATTATGGTTTTTTTTAATTTTTATAAATGCATTTTAAGGTGAACAGTGAAAAAATACCGATATTCCTAAAACCACAACTCTTATGATATTATAATAATACTAGATTGACATATTTTTTTGAAACCATTATTAGATAATGTATATAAATTTATAATTAAAATAAATCCCAATGTGTTTTTAATTTTTTTTATAAAACCCATGTATATCATTTTGGAAACATAAGTAATATTTTACTCTAAAAAATTTATTATCTTCTATTAATTTATTGCATCACTTATGAAAATAAAATTGAAAATAATAGATTTAATATATGATATAAAAAAGATAATATTATTTAATAATTTAAAACTAATTTTTTTCATTAAATTTAGATTACTATGATTAAAGAAAATGACCATGATAATGACAAAACCCTTATTTTCATATAATTGTTTTATTAATATTGTATAATTTTTATCTAATTAAATAAATTAATACATTATAAATGGTTAATTTAATTTAATGGTTAGTCATATATGTAAATCTATTGATACTCATTGAATTATAAATCAATAATAAATACGATTAAGAACTCTTAATGGAAAAAAATCATTTTCCACAAAATAGTTTTTCAGTGTATAAATTTTTTAATTTGAAAGATAAATTTTTATTACCTATATATTGATAAGATTGAATGGAGGTAAAATTTTGGTTATAAAAACCGAAATTTGGTAGGATTTATTATTTTATATTTTTATTAAAGTATAATTTAATTGGGTAAAAACTAGTTACCCCGGTAAAGAAAAGGTATAAGTAAAAATACAAGAAAAAATGACTTAAAAATGTTTAAAATATGTGTAGGAATTCTTGGTTGAGTTTTTATAATCCCAAGATCACCCCAAAATTGATAATTAAACTTTTTAGTATTTTAACCCTGAATAATGTAATTATATCATTTAAATGTAATGTGGTGGTCAAAAAGTGACATTTTCTTCACATATAAATAAGGACACTTCCACCCCTTCAAGTAATTCCCATTCCATAAAACTTATTATTGAAGATCTTCCATTATTATCCTACTAGAAGAATACAACACTTTAATAATCCCATGATTTCAATTATTTAACATAATCAATTTATTTAAATGTATACTTCTAAGATAAATTTAAATGGGCCAAAGAAGTTAGGTGCATTCATAGAATAAATCATTCATAAGGTAAGGTCTTGGGCTAACTCAATTTTCATCCCTTGAGTTACAATTTTTTTATTGTTATCCATTATTAAAATATTTATTTATTATACATAATTAATACTTTTAATTTTATTTCCTACTTTCTTTATATGGGTTTTCAATTCTTCTTTATGACCTCATTATCCTCTAACTACAACCTTAATGATTATGTTACTTGTTAAGGTTTCTTATCTCAATTTTTCACCCATGATGACATATTTCTTATTGTACATGATGATTTATTTGGAATGGTTTATATATTGAAATTTTATATATTTGAATCATTATTATATTATATTCATTGATATATAATGTTCTATATATTTCTCTTTCACTGAATTCATTTTTACTAAAAAAATTAAAAATCGATATTTCTTTTCATCTCTATAAAACTTTATTGAGGAATGTTTTAAAATAGGGTAATGATATTATTTTGTTTCATGTAACTACTAAACCATTAACTATAATATATTAAATTATGTTCGATCATGGAAACTTCACATCCATTCATTCCATTCATTACTTCAGAGTATGATTGATATCTTCTCTAAAATATATGTGGCTTTCAAAACTCCTATTTCATTATTGAGTCATAAATCTTCTCTGAGATATTTTAATTTTATTTCTATTGGAATTCCCTATTTATATATTTGGAAATCACTTTTAGTTAAATTTTTTCATTTTTGATGTATTCTCATCCTTCCTGATAATTTAGTTATGTGAATAATAATTCTCATTATCTTAAAGGAAAATTTATCATCCATGTATATGTTTTTATCTTCCCTCCAATTAGTTACACTAATATTTGGAATTAAAAGATTGTTTTATTTTCTATTATGTTCATCTTACTCCATAAAAAATTTTAGAAATTTTTTTTTCATTTTTTTATGAAGTGGTTATTCAAATAAATTATAAAAAAAGGTTTTCATCCACTTCATAAATAATGGTTTAACATCCACTATAAAAATGATCAATATAAACCCTTATGAAAATTTAATGAATCTAATATTGATATTTAGTTTTAAATTCATTATTTACCAAGAAATCAACATCATAATTTCAAAAACAAATTTTGAAAATGACCTAAAATGTCATCTTTTATGGTAATGTTAAAGTTAATTTCTAAAAAAAGGTTTTACATTTCATTTTTTAAAGTAGTTGACTTTTTGTTATTTATATTTCATGAATTTTAAAATTTATTAAATAATTATATTTTTTTGAGGAATTAGACTCATTTTATCAAAGGATTCTAATTTTTAATCTCTTATGTGGTGACATTTGATGCATTATATTTTTCAAGGGTGTTTTTCCATCTATTACAAATTTCTCTAAGTATATTCTGTTAATTGGGGATATTTTTCTTCAAAAACATCCACCTTATTTTTCAGGATTTTCACGTTCATTGTTTTATGGAAATAATCATGAAACCCATTTCTTTCTGTTGAAAATATTTCATTAATGAAAGATGGATTTTTTCTATGTTGCACACTTATTGATGTGAATAATGGGACATGATGGGTAAGAACAAAAATAATGTATCCCTACATTATATTGGGTAAAGATTTATATTCCATGATATGTTAAGTATGGGATTAGGAGTGAACCTAATCCACCATGAGATGTTTTTGACTTTTTTATGATGGAATTTGGGGTGAAAAGAAACTTATCTTAACGATGTCATACATTATGTTATGGACACAATATTAAGTTTCCAAGATCCTTTGATATTGTATTATCTGTTATAAGGCCTCAAGCTATGATTCTTGTCTCATGATCTATTTTTTATTGGGTAATAATTCTATATTTCATGTTCATGTTCCTTTCAAACATTATTTAACGTATTTATTTATCTTAAATTCCCTTATTATATCTTACAATTACCGTTTATACGTATGCTTACTAAGAATTTGATATCACACATTCTTATGTTATCTTTTTATCAGGTATAGAAGGAAAGGAATATGTGTTGAATGTATAGATGATTACATTATGTAGGAGATTTTTAAGATATGTTGGATAATTTTCATTGATTAAGATGTTTCTAATATAGTGAAAAATGTTCGTTAGTCGAAAAGGCTTGGGATTTGTTATTTAATGTTTTTTCTAGAATTGTCTAATAATAAAAACCTAAAAGATATTGGGTATGTATTATAATTAAATATTTAAATCAATTCATTTAATTTCATTTTCCTGTACTCATGTATTTGTTCATGCCCACCAAAATAAAGTTATAATCAATGAATAGATTAAGGGATTCATTCATGTGAATCCTCACATTTTTATGCATGTTTTATATAAGAACTAATTCAGTTTAACATAACTTAAATCCACCTTAATAGACAATGAGAATGTTTTCCCAAATAAGATGTGTGGATTTATATGAAATCACATTTATATCCATATATTTTTGGAAAATGGCCCCCTAATATTTTGATTCCTTTCATGTTTGTATCCAAACCCTTCTAGTGTCTTTGTGATAAAGCTCTAATCTCTATTTTGATGGGAAATATTTGTATGGTATCCATATATACATCCATACCTAATGATTAATGGTAGAGTTTCATATGATTCATCAATTTTTATATATTATTTTTTTTTTGAAAATCTCAATTTCCTTTTGATTTAATACCACTGGAATGAATTCCCCGGAGAAAGATCTTTTTAAAATTATATATTTTTCTCTGATACCACTTTTTTCCCACCCACGAATGACACTTTTGTGGTGTGAATTAGGGTGTATCCATTCCAAATTACATTCTCAATAATCTTATTATGTGGTTATGAAAAAAAAATCCATTTTAGCACATAATGATTTTGAATGTGATGACTTAGAAAAAGTGAGAGACACGTTATTTTTTACCTGGTTCATTGAAATGGGACTGTATCCATAGATTATGCCCTTGGTGATATGTCATGGTATCGAAATTGACTAATCACACAACGTTTTTTGTTATAAATTAAAATATAAACTATTGAACCTATAGGTTTACAACCCAATTAAATATAGAGAACCGACATCTCAATTTACTTATAAATAAGTAACTACTAACCCAAGATTAAAATATAACTTCCTTGTATCAACAATGAGAATTACCCAACTAAACGGGTGATAATATTTTCCTCCTCCATCAACATGATGAATCACTATGGAAATTATAGATTGATCTCATAGGATTCTTATTTATAAATCTTTGTCCATATAGTAGATCTATGGACTTCTATATTCTTCTTATTATATGATATTCTTTCCCCCCATTTATAGAATTATATATCAAACTTCATTAATAGAATCAACATCTTTACCTTATAAATATTGTAATTTTACATTTATTATGATGTGAAATATCATTCATTAATCCTCTCTATATATAAGTAAAATTCATTAAATTCAAATCTCCCAAAAGATCCATGATCAATAAGAACATTAGAAATTGGGAAATCTATCTATCTCAACACCACAATGATGAAATATCCTGATTCCATGGTTTTTATATGTGATAGTTAAATATAATTTTTATATTTTATTATACATGAAACACAGCATAGGGCAGATCAAGGTCATTTCCCAAGGATAGAGTGCCAGTTTTATTATCACTATTACAATAATTTATTAATATTGTTTTTCTTTATTTTTAAAATATCTAGAGTATAATATATTTTTTGATTTATAAAATTAAAAAAAATAATCCAAAAAACACAATATATATATAATGGGAAATTTTGGGGGTCCTATAGTGAATTCTAGTGGTGTGGATTATCATTTACTTCTATTATAAATATTATATATTAATGAGAAGACTCAATATCATTATTCCATACACCCTACACTATTTTTAAAATGTTTTATAATAATAATACACTCAATAAATCCCCTTAATATAATATAAATATCTTGTGTTCTCCCCAGTGAATGGGAAATAACACTCAATCAAGTTAATAGACTTACTTATACACTTGGTAGTAGTAACATACCATTATATCATTCAAATCACATGAATCCATTTATTTTAAGTGTTATACAAATTAATAGAGACATTGATGTGTAGAAAGTGTATTTGTGAACTAGTGTTAATGGAATACAATGTGGTGATCATCTCCTCCACACTCCACTTACAATATCTCACTTGATTCAAAAAAAAGATTAGGAAATTAAAGTATAAAAACTATTGCCCTTCACTGTGATTCCCCCAAAACCACTCATTGTGGTGTTAAATCTACATGTTCATGGGGATTTAGATCAATGGGACATCATAAAGTCAATAAAATGAAGAAATTAAGGGGAGGAGAGAAAAATACATGCAATTAAAAAATAAAATGAATCAAATGTAATTCCAAAAAAAATTTGAAGAAATAAAAATTAAATAAAGATAAAAAATTATGGTAAGTAGATACTAAATACACTCCTAGGTAAGGGAGAAAAATAGTTAGAGACATCGATATTCCCTTTCTCACATTAATTATAATATGTATCAATGAATTTTTATTCCTAATTATATGGGTTCCATGTTTCATAGTATAAGGTCTCAATGGATTCAGTATGAAGAAACATTTAGGATTCAAAATCGTCCCCTGATTCTGGAGGTAGAGGTTTGAGAAAATTCCTCAGGTGAAATGGTTGAATATTTCACTAAGTTTCACATTTATGACTGTGTAGTCATCTAGGACTATTTAGAATTGAGCTTGAGATGGATTTTAGAATTGGGATTCTATGAATTTTTCTTGATTTTTGAAGAGTTGATGAGATCCCATACTAAGTAGGAAACTCTAGTATGGGAAAAAAATTATCTATATAACCAATTATACGTATATAATGACAACCACATCAATTAACTTAAAAATTTATGTATGAGTTTTGGTTTAGACAATTTCATATTTTTAATATTGTCATGACATATATATATATATTATTTATTATTATTATTTTATTACAGATTATTTTATTATTTTTTATCCTTTTTCAGTTTTGGCTTCATAGGGGGTTTGACTCCTTCTCAATGGAACATGACTAGGGAAATGCCTCTTAGTTGTGGTTATTCTCCTTCATAGCAGCAGGGGTGCTACTTTGGATTTCTCAATAATGGTGGAGAGAATACTCTGGCCTTCTCCTCCAATAGTGGTCCATCATGTGATGGATGCACGATATACTACCTTTTCTTCTCCAATTGACTGATGATCTTAAGGGATATTTGATCTAGTATGTCTTGGTGAGTTTTAGTGGTGTAGAATATTTTTCTTCAAGGTGATAGGGGAGAATGAGTCTTAAAATCTGGAGTAGATTCCACCATTTCTGGTTGTTCTAATCATAGTAGATCTTATTAGAAGCGTGGTGATGATTCAAATTCATGGTGGCCTTTGATATAAATCAGTGAATCTCCAAGGTATCCATTTTTATTCAAAAACCATAAATTATGAATGGTTTAGTGTATCCTATAGAATGAAAAAAGAATGATTGGTGGGATGAACATATGATATTTTTAACGTTATTCATGATCCGTGCTCTCATGATAGGTTTTGAAGGGGGTTCTCATGATAGGTTCTAAACCTACCATGAATGGGTGGTAGGTTATAGGTAGAGGTGGAAGAGACCATACATCATGGATTCATGGTTACTTATTGGGGGAACACTAATTACAGTTTCAATGTGAGGTAGTTTCTTCAACACGGACTATCTTTATAGTGATATTTTGAGGCACGATCACTTGAACACTTAAATATTTTGACTATCATTGGGAAAATCATCTCAATATAGAATTTTTTTCAATAAAATATCAATTTGGAAAAAATAAAAAATAATTACCAGCCAATGAAAATAAATCATTCCCTAATTAAATTTCAATTGTCAATTGACAATCACAAAATATCAATTTTAATTTTAATTTTTGAATTTAATTAAATTTTGAAGAAGTTTTAAATAATTAAAACTCAATATAAAATCCTTAATATTATTTAAATAGTGGAATGAAAATTTACAATTAAAAATCCATGCTAAAATATAATTACAATTTTAATGTATGGATTTTTGAAATTATATTAAAAATTGAATAAATAAATAAAAACAAATATTCTAGAAAATTATCAATAAATATACAGAATTAACAGAGTTAATAAAAACTGAGTATTTTACCCAGCATTTGAAAAATTAATGGGTTAATTTCAATGAATAATAGATAAAAAATATTGACATTTTCAGCTTTCATCACTCCCCCACACATGAAATATTGTAATCCTAGGAAATTTATTTGTTGAGTTTTAATTTATTCAAAAAGGAAAAGAAATAAAAGTTCATCCTACATAGACTTAAATACACATGCTAGATAAGTGAAAAAATAGGCTCATCTGTTGTTCAGACTACAATTATTCACATGTAAATGAAATCATTGTTTTATTTCAATGAAATCAAAGTCCCAGTTTAGGAGTGGATAAAATTATATTTAAATGGAATTAAAATTTTAACTATAAGAACTTTCGTTTAACCCTAATTCTTTTGTTTATTAAAAAAATGTTCAATTTTAAACATTATTAATATAACTCAGATGTTTTTTATATGTAAATTTCCCCTTTTATGTGTTCAATATTCCCCTAACCTAAATGAATTCAATTTATAATTAAGAAATTATTAATTTGTTTTGAATTTTGAAATTTTTCTAGATATATATGTTCATAACACTATGAAAAAGAACTTTCAATGTTTGTACAAAGGGCTAATCAAACACACTATTCCATTATCTCAAATATTCAATGTGGGATCCTAATTTTACATTATCGTGAATGGATTAAAGGACTTATATAAATTTCATTATACTTGGATCCCTACATTGTTGTTTGCCACATAATTCATGTTATATCGTGTTATGTTCCAAACTCCCAGTGACGTCATGTTATAAAATGGGTTCTAAAAAAATATTTTCACTCACAATCCATTTCCTAGTTCTAAAATAAACATCTTTGAAGGAGTGACCATTTTTAACTCAGAATTCATTTAATCCTAACTACTGAAAACCATTGATTTCCATTAACTCTAGTAAGAATCTTTCAATATTTTATGAAAATATTTGAATTTCAATAAATTTTGAAGTATCAAAATAGAAACTATGAAAAATATTATTTAAAATATTTAAAAAGTTATTTTATTTTTGTTTTTTTGTAAATAAACTTATAGAAAATTTGTACAAGTTCCGTTTTGTGGATTTTTTGTTATTTGTTTTAGTTTTTTGAAATAAATATTAAAAAAAAATTAAAACATAAATAAGTTTTTAAAATATATTTAAATAGATTTTTTTTTATTTTAAAAACTAAATATAAACATAAAAAACAATTATTAGATTGTATTTACCTATTATAAGTTAGCTCTAAAAGTAGTTAAAATCTAAAAAGGTTGAGCTCCCTACCCCAAAATTGTTCAAACCTTTCAATTTATATTCTAGAAATGATATAGAAAAATTATAGAGATTAAAATATTTTAAAAGTTGTAGACACTACCTGATGTTTATTTATCGTGAAGGATTTAGTGAGGTGCTTCCATTTGTGATTCATGTAAATAAATTTAATGTGCCTCATAGGTTCTATATAATTATAGAAAACCCATAGAAATAAATTAATAACATTATAAATTTTTTATTAATATAAATGTTAAATAAAATTTAAATGAATTATTGGGGGTGTGGGTGAAGAATATTGGGTTGTCTGCTCACAATAGGAGATGTAGTTTGACTTTCATTAGATGGAAATTCTGGTGTTATTCCCAAACCATATGATCAATTCGTTTATATTAGAAAGACCACCACATAATCTTCTATTCACAAATATTTATCTTTAATTCTTCTCGGAGGTCCCCATTTAAACAATACTAAATGTCCATGACTGATTTTATTTGATGTACTTGATAATGTGGGTGTGTTAGGATGATGTAGATGGTCTCCTAAGTTTTTTCCACACTGGTTATAGATTCTTCTTCATCCAGGGAATCCTCCACTTTTGTCACTTCCTAGAATTTAGACATGGGAAATTTATTTATGATGGACCCATGGTTATTACTCTTCTAATGTTTTACCTACAATTTATGGTTGGTGCTATTTTTTAAGAGTAGTGGATTCTCAATACGTATATTGACTTATTCTTATTGAATATTCACTTAACTTATAGAATATTATTTTAATTATTAAAAATAGGATTTAGATAGTCTGTTAAAGTAATCATTATCCATATCCACTTGTTCGTCATCCTTGGTAGTATCATCCTCAAATTCTAGAATCTTCTATTTATCTCATACTATATACATCTCTAAATACCCTTAAAGGTAAGCTTCCATATGTTTAAAATCTTATGCATCTAGGGTTAGAAAAAATAATGTGGGTTTTGGATATGAAAATCTAGTATTTGATGTTATAGAATAGATTTCTAAAAATTTAAAAAACATAATTATTGATTTTATCCCTAATATGACCAAGGTTGAAATTGTTTTTAATCTTGTAACACCCTTATAAGGTTATTTTAGATGATTGTGTCTTGTGGATTTTTAATTTTTTCCTCAACATAGTATACAACACATCCTTCTTCTTCCCCACCAAATATGTCCATCAATTGTATTGAGTCTGTAAAATAAAATTTATGGGGACTAAGATATAATTTATATTGAAGAAATTTAGATTAAAAAATATCTAGCTTAGGGGTATACTCCTTTTCATTTTAAGTAATTGTCTATTTTTCTAGGTGAAATACCTTTTTGATGTTTTCTTGTGTGGATAAGAAAAATAGTGGGCATTAAAAATTTTATTTAAATGTGAGATCATATTATTTATATTTATCGTATAGGTTTGGAAAAAATTATTATTATTTCATGAGTTAATTATAAATAGGAGGTATATTATACGAAAATTGGGTTATAATAAATGCAGAAAAGGAAAACATTGAAAAAAAGTCTCGCTCAGATGTTTCATATTTCTATTTTAGTTCTCGATACACCACCCATGAAAAATGTGCTCAAGAGTAAGATTTTTAAGATCCTATAATTATAAATAATATCTATCCTCCTTGGGAATATCTACATTTTAAAATACTAGGGGCTCTAACTCCTCTTATTATTGTTGTTTCCTTTTATCCACAATCTCATGGAAGGAAGTGGCAATTTCAGATAAAATTATATTCTATTCATTAATCGGTTACCTATGTTCCTTCAATTTTTCATGATTTTTCACTTGAAAATACTTAGGTATATATTATTACCATTTAATTTACCCTGATATAATATCTCCTTTAGTCTAATCATGTGGGGGCATGTGTTTTTTAATGTAGTTTGGTTTTTTATGTAGTATCTTCCATCTTCCCACCCATTAATTCATTCCAATTGATGTTTTAGGTGTTTTCATTGATATTTCTCCTAGGGATAATATTTTAATTTGTATTAATTATATGGGTGAGGATTCATTAAATAATGTTATGAATTTAATTCTTATCCCATTTTGAGAAAAAGAGAAAAGATAAAACTAAAACAATAAAAAACCTAAAAAACACAAATAAAACTAAATTAGAGTGGCCCAAGGATGGTGAAAAGTCATCCTTACTCCCCAAAAATTGTTTAATTTATATCGTGTGATTGTCACATTCCCTCATCAAAGAGTATTTTCTTATTTTTATAAACTTGTAATACAACATAGGGCTGAACAAGACCATTTCTCAGGGAATGTGCATTGGTCAAATTGTCACTACTATGATCACTTATAAATATATATTTTTGTTTTAATAATTAGAAAATAGTATTTAATGTTTTTTTATTTGTTAATTATTAATTTAAAACAAATTAAAATAGAAAATTCAACTAGGATATTTTGAAATGCATCATGTCATAGAGTGAATTCCTGGAGGTCGTATCATCATTTACATTTATTATAAGTATTCTAACTCAATCCACTAACACCATATCTTTTTTCTATAAACCCTACACTATTTATATTAAGTAAGTAACAAAAAATATACTTATTTGATCCCCTAAATAGTTAAGAATTATCATGTGTGATCCTCAATGAATGGGAAAGTACACTACTCAATTGAGTGAATGGATATACTCAGTCACCTAACAATAATCAATTACCATTGTCTTTGTAAAATCATATTGTTCAACTAGTATGATTCATGAGCCAAATTAATGGATAAATTGAAGTGTAACAAGTGGAGGAGTGTATAAGAATTAATAGATTGAAGAGTGATGATTGTATCTTCCATAACCCACTTCCACTATCATACCATATTTAGAAATAATTTTATAAAGAAATTGGATCATAGAATGCCACACACACCACTGTACTTAGCCTTAGACCACACAATAGGTGTTTAACTCTCCATATTCATATATATTCATATCACTAGGACATCATTGAGGTGATACACCTAATGAAATTAAGGGATGAGTGAATATCATAAAAAATTGAGTTAAGAATCAAACAGAATGAAATTGAAAATAAAATTTAAGAAATAAAAATTTCAAAAAAGATCCTAAATTATGATATGTATATTTCTAATATTTTCCTGGAATAGGGTTAAATATATTTAGGGGCATCAATATCTTTTCCCTCTTATCCAATGGAGAGAATCTCAATGATCTTTATTATGAATTGGATGGGTTCCACATGTCACAAAAGGCATTTATGGTGAATTTGTTTAGTAACATATTTAGGGCATGAAAATTATCCCATGATCTTTCATGAATAGGTTTGAGAAAGTACCTTATGTGGAATGGTTTACTGGTTCATATATTTTCACATGATAACATGATTGTGCAGTCATTTGGGGATATTGAATATTTTACTCAATATGGATTTGAAAATTGGGTTATGATGTTATTGGACCATATTTGGGTATATTTGGTGTCTTTACACATGGGTTTGGAAACTCTAGTGCTAGACATGAATTTTATTTCTACATTTAATTATAAAAGTATCGTGATAAACACAAAAATAAATATCATAAATTACATCTAAGTTTTGGTTTCATCATTTATATATTTTTAATTTTTTCATTACACACACACTCCCAGATATATATTATTTATTATTATTATTATTTTAAATTTTATGCAATATTATTATTATTATTCCTCATTATTGTGTATTTTTATTGATAAAGGGATGGGAACCTTCTTAATAGAGCTTGACCGTTGTTGTACCAGCTTGGGTGGGGTTATTCTCCCTCACAAAGGGAGTGGAATCACTTCACCTTGATCAAATATGATGGAACATAATCCTAGTTCTTCTCCTCTACTGGCAGTTCAATAGGTGACAACGAAATGACATATTCCATATTATTCATTAGTCGGCTAATGAGATTGAGGTATCCTGGGGCTGGTTTGGCTCAAAAAGTTCTTATGGTGTTGTATCTTCTTATTTATATTGATAGGGTATCACGACTCTCCAAATATGGACTAGATTCCACAATTTCTCATTCTTATTCTTTTAGTGTATCTCAACAAGTTAATGATGACACTTACACTTTATATAGCCCTTCTAATCTAATTAATTAATCTTGTAGGTATCAAGTCAACTTTAATGTCATTCCATTCCAACTGATTTTGTGGCTCTGGTCGAAAGTTTAAGTGGTCAAGGAGGGTTGAACATGCATTCATTTTTACGACATTGATGTGCATTGGGCTCATGGTTTCTTTGAAATGTGATTATCATGGTGGTTATCAACCTAACATGAATATTTAGAAGGTTATAGGAAGAGGGTGAAGTGACTGTGAGGTAAAGGATGATAGTAAATTGCATGGAATAATAACTTTCGGTTGAATGTGTGGTAATGTCTGGTGAACATGTGATGCACTTTCAATTCCCCACTACACCATTTAGACCTAAATTAGAGAAACAATTAAGTGAAAAATTATTTTAAATAAAATATCAATTAAATTATAAGTCACTCATAATTTTCGTCCAATAAAAAAAATGATTCTCAAATTCCTTTTAAATTGTTATTTGAAAATCACATGCTTTAAAATTTATTCTCAATTTCAAAATTTAATTAAATAAAAAAATATTTTGAAATAATTATAACTCACAATTAAATACTTACATGAATTTTAATTCCATAATGAAAATTTAAAATTTATAATTCACTCGATAAATTAAATTATAATTTCAATGCATATATTTTTAAAATAATCCTAAAAATTCAATAACACACTAGAAACAACGAATTTAACCAATTATAAATAATGTTATGTATTTCATAAATTAAAAAAAACAAGCATATTATAAGGGATTTGGAAACTTAATGGGGTAATTTAAATTAATAATTAAATTTTTTTGACACTTTCAACTCACATAACATCCACCATAGTGGATAAATGTGTATATACATTTAATATTATTCCTTGGACTCTAACTTTTACATCATTTTGAATATAGATTCATTTAAAACATCACTAAGAAAAAATGATCTATGATACAATACCTTATTCCAGTGAAACATTTGGATTTTATCACCTTGTTACTAGATTAAAAACCTACAAATCATGATGTGTAATTTAATGTTATTGAATGATACTTATGATCGTGATCCAGAATTAGGCTTAATGCCTAACACAATTATGAAGTGAAATTTATATTTTGGTATGGTTTTCAACCACTTACTCTTAAAATTCTTGAAGTTATCCTTATACAATAAAACTGTAGTGTGGATTTATTTTGTTATGGAATAATCCTCCCACATTAAAGGATTTTTCATCATAAATAGGTCTATTATGATGTTCCATTTATCTTTTATAGTGTAAAAATTCATTCATTTGCCAAAAAATAAACACACAAATTCCATGAGGAAATAATTATAGCATGATGATCTCATATAAATAATTCTATATTATTTAATAAAATATTCTACATCCTTCATATTATAAAATATTCCAAACACCACTAAACATTACCAATAACTATGAAACAAATTATCCATGATTATTTATTAAAATTTTAATGTTTTCAAACCTCATTTCTCAACCATCAAAACAAAAAAAAAATCATGAGAGTTTTTTTTCAAAAAAACAACATCTCTTTGTGATAAAGTTATCCAAAATGAATGAGATACAATTATCCTGAAAATTAATAATTAAAAAGCATATTAATGTTCCCAATACTCATTCTTTCATTTTAGAATGCATTTTAATACAATCATAGAGTCATAGCTATGTTTAATAGATATCAATCAATCCGGTGTTCTTAAAATGATATTCAAAGAGAATGTTGATGTATAAGGGTTACCCTAAAACCATTACATATACATATAGTAGAATATTAATAAATATATTTTCTTGTACACCACATGGGAAGAAGGTAGTTTTGGTATCCCTTCTTTTAGATAGAAGTAAGTTGTGACTTATCAAATCTAGAACAGTCTCATTAATTTTATGGATAAGGAGAAAAATATTATTCTGAATAAAATACAAGAGTTAATGGGGGTTGATTTTATAATATTGATTGATGTAATATATACTCTATCCTCTTTTTGTTGTTGTTTCCCTTCCCTTTTATAGTATCCTCTGTCGATATATCATGCTTTGTCGGAATAAAAATGGAATTATCACTATAAACTACCACAATATACTTATTAATGGAATATTTATTTAATTGTTGATATTATGATGTTTATACCACCTATAAAATAATCAATTGTCTTCTTAGAATGACTTTAAAGGTGATGTCATTAGAAACCACAAATAATCTAGAATCGGAAATGATGACTCTGAACTAGGTATTTATCCGGACATTTTGAGCCAGTTTCTACTCAATCTTATCATGGACCTGGATTATCACATTATTAGGAGTTAACATAGAATATTTATAGCCAAAAGAATGGTGTGTTTTGACTATAATTATAATAATTATCAAAAAATTTCCCACAAAGGATCAAAAAATATTAATTCCATTTAGCAATCCGACACATATAACAGATAGATGCGACTATATATAGAAGTTTACTCATATTTATCAATAAATAAATTTGTTGTGTATATTTGGATAATTTTCAACCTAATATATTTTAGTTGTAGCTGCTTCAGTCTTTAACTTTTGAGGGTGTAAGAAAACCTTAAAGAATAGAACTCATGTTCTTTATTTTAATAAAGGTAATCCAAGATTGGTATGAAAACAGGAGTGATAAAGATTTGTTTCAATATATAATATTATTCTAGAAATATTCATGTACCTTCAACCATATAGTTCAAGTCATACTTGGATATTATTTGAATAAAACTATTGTGATGATAATAATCCTATTATAGGGTTTTCATTCATGGGTGTTGTTTTTGATTTTTTGTTAGGGTTAGCTAGATTTCCAATATTCTAGGATCTACAAGATGAATATACATCAATTAATTGATCAAATAGCTTAATAAGATAGAATTGGTCCTATAGAGTTTATGTTTGGAATAGTGTTCATGTTTGTACCATTGAATCTCACTTCTCCTAATTTTCGTAACCTATATGATTTTAGTAGATATGACACCATGAAGTTTAAATAAACCTTTTTAATTCCTTCATCTACCCCTATGATGGCATGACATAAACCACCCAGACTATTACTAGGATATTGGTTAGCCAAGTGTGCCACCCATACCCACTTCCAATAATCTATGGATTGGTGGCCAACACCAAGAAAACATATTACACATGGGGGTCCTTATCCTATAACCACCTACAATAGACATATACATTTTATATAAAAAATTATATTGTAATAGAAAAAATATATATATATTGATATACACAAGGAATTATTGGGACACAAAATGATAAGTATATCAGGACGTTTGAAAAAATAAAAGCTGTTGTATTACTAAAAGTGTATTAGAATTTCAATGACATGAGACACTAAAAAAATCTTCATCACTAAAAATTTTCCTTGATTTATCTCTAAACATAGTGGTCACTATGAAAATAATGAACTACCATGAAAAACCAACCATTTGAAAATGTAATATCCAAATAAGCTCCACCTGATCCACACACACACCAAGTCCATATCTGAACTATGAATCATTTCTATAGATATAACATGTGTGGGTGCAAAGCCTGTTTATGGGACAATATAAACATACTCAGTTGTACAACCCAAAACAAAAATTAAGGAAAAAGAGATAATTCAGTATGAAATTTTGAATAAGAGGGGATAAAGAAATATATTTAGAATTTGGATATCCTCTATAGCTTAAAGCCTCTTGGATATATAGAAGTCGCTATCTTCTCCTCTAAACACCATGATGAATAACTCTTCCAGAGTAATGAAATAATATTAAAATACCATGATGATCATAAGGTATGGAATCTGTATCCTAGAAGTAATTCACACCTATATAGAGACCATGAATTCTCGAGGAGTAATAGTCTATGGAGTATTAGCACTATTCATCCTCTCAGATCACAAATCTAAACCATTAAAGGGAAGCTAATCCTCCTTGTGGTATATACTTCTGTTGAGGGAGTAACACACTCTATCATTAGAAACTACCATGAATCTATTCTAGAAACATACTAAGGAACCCACACCCTATAAAAAATAGTTTTTGGTTAATGGAGTTCTAACCACCACTTTTTATATCTACCTAGCCTTGCAAGAAATCACATAGTCTCACAGAAAATGTATTGAAGGATTAGAGAATATCATAAGAAAAATTTTGGTTGTAGGAGAAACCCACCCCTTTAGAAGACCCATGCCTCGATGAATAGATAATGTTTGATGATTTAGTTCATAACTCCATGTATAGAGGACCTGCTCCTTGATTGTGGTGGAGTTCCTAACTATAAAAGTCATACCGAGGACCTGTAACTTGGTAGGAATAATTGTCTATCGAACTCATGGGTAAATGAAAAAATCCCACTACCTGAGTATATAGGGGGAATAATAAAAATTTAATAAAACACAAGGTATCCACATCCCATAACCAACATCTCCAAGGGTGTACTCAACCTTGTATCCACTAAGATCATATTACTAAAACCACATTGTCAACTCTATAGAGTTAAATCCTAGTACAGCCAATGTTTCCTAAAAGGGCGAATAAAATGACTAAGAGAATCATACTATCTTTCTCCACAATAAAAAAACATAGAATTTACTATTATCATGCCCAAATACATACCTCGGGTAATAATTCAAGAAAATATCAAATCTTAGAAGAAATATGGTGTGTATAGTAGGGGACACATTACGTGACTCAAAAGCAGTATCCAAGTGATGTAATACCACTAGTCCCACCATTTTCTATTCAACTTACCTAGAACATCTAAAATAGTAAATGTCATTTGAGACCAATTGGATACTTAGAATGGATCTTACGTAGCCCATGTCAAGTAGTACCAGACTGCCTGTCATGTTTTGATAACCTTGTGGTGTGTAGTCTATAGAGGTTACTTTGGGAATATACTTTGGACGAAATTTAGTTCTTTATCCTATACATAGAGTGTAAACCATATATATTCAATATATTATGAATAGGGTGTACGTGAATGTAATCTACTTCAGTCTAGGTCATGCGAATGATGAACTACATGACATGTGAAAGAAGTGCATACAAAGGGCGAGTCCTTGTGTTCACATGGAATATACCATAAAAAACATGAGTTATGTGGAATAATATTTCAAGATATTTACATTATATCCACATGGAATTTGTTGCTAAAACGGGTAGATGGGTACTATTCTGTTATAAACCATGAGCTTTCTAACATCTCCCTATACAATATATGTGCATGCATCACACAATTATTGATATTTATAAAATATCATAATCATAGATCCTCATCATGAGTGATAAAACTAAAATTTATTATAATACCACACACTATGTAGTAAGATTTCTTCCCAAATTTTATTTATACTGCATGGTCTCCCTATTAATCGGTAAGTATTTTTTTCCAACACTACTATTCTCACCCTTAAAATTGGTTAACACCTGCATAATCATCCCATTATTACTAATCTCTCAAAATTATCTACCACTCAATGAATCCCCATCAAAATCCTCCCTAATAGTTCTGAAATAATTGTGAGACAACTTATAGGGGGAGGGGTAAATTAGTGGTAACATTTCTTTTACAATTTATTCTCAAAAATAAACATAGGAAACTTGTTAGAGTTTTAGATCCACTCCTTGGATATAAATCAACTTTTAATATAAAGTAAATCAAAACAGGTATTAGCACAAAATATTTACACGGTTTTGTAAAACCTTATGCTCTTCATGTTTGTAATCCTCCACAACATAGATTATTTTAGTAATTTGTTTTCTGAATTATAAAGGAATATACAATAAGAATTTCTAGACATTTGTAATCATTCCTATAAAAAAACCTAGTTCTTCACAACATTATTATTCTTTCTTACCACAATAGGTCATAACCCCCAAAATCATTCATATGTTCAGTTCCATCTCAACTAGTTATATTCCCCATCCAAAATCCAGTCTTGAAACTAGTTCCACACCCTAGATATATTCTCTTCCCTATTATTTTATAATCCATTGTTAGAAATAACATATTCTTCAACTATTTTTTATCCACAAAAACGATAGATAAACATCAACTTTCTATAATTGATTTAAGATATTGATATACTCTCTTATGAGATTATAGCCTCGACACATCCTCCCAACCTAAAAATTATAGGATAAAATCAGTTCCAAAATTCATAAAACAATTTGAGAATTATTACATAGAAAAATTTCTATATGGAGTTCTCTATAAATTCTCTCATGTTCTTTATCCATCTAGAATTCATTATACATTACACCTCAATCTAATTTTCTTTGATAATTTTTCCCTACCTATTGCGCCTTAGACCAATACTCCAAGGTCTATTGTAGTAATCCTAATGCAATCTATTCGGTGAACCTCGGTATGACATTCCTCCATCAGACGTACATAGGTTTGATGCTCATATTGTTTTCTCATTATCATTCCAATGAATCACTATATAATAACCTTCCAAATGATACTTTATTCCTCAACCATGTAGGAACTCAGTTGGAAACTCATTATCTATTTCACCACTATATGATGAAACTCAGGACATTTATCCTCTTCCTCGACCAAGAGATTCCTTGGTTGGATACACATGAAAGGAAACCTTTAACATTCCCTCTCCTTTACACGTATGAACATTGCTTCTTTATACTGTTCCTTCACCCCTTTGTATATCCACTGTTACTATGAATAAATAAAATAATTCATGGGAACCTAAAAGTTTATCTTATATTTTTTTCACTCAAATCAATTTATTTTGGCCACCTTCAATCAAACAGGGAATTTGTGGTCTACTTTTGTCACCAAATGTTATATAAAACATGTAATAAAATTAGACCACAATAAATTGATTTGAGTAATTTTGAAAGTATATTTGGTTCACCTTCAACCTTAATAATATGATGGGATCAAAAAAAAATTCATCTAACATAACATCATTACAAAACCTTTAACAAATGGGTTTAACATTTCCATGATTGATGAATTTGGTATTATATTTCTTATGAAAACACCTTTATCTATGTCTAGAAAAACATAAAATTTCATTGTGAGGTTTTGGTATATCCATTGGTACTTCATCAATCATGATATTTGAATATTTGGTGGACATTATACTAGTTTCTATATAGTAATAATTCATAATCTCTTTCTTCCATTACTGCTCAAATCCATCTTGAAAAATTTACTCCATTTCTCAGTCTAGAGGCACTTCTTATTTCTCTATTCGATGTCATAAAAAGTCTTCATCCGATAGTAATTTTGAGTTTCCTTTTTTCTAGACCTTAATATATTTCATCTTTATATATTTCTTTGTTTGATGATCTTCAATGGTTTCTTCTATCATAAAGTTCTGAAAATATATCTTCTCTCTAAAAAAATCATCTATGTATCTTAGAAATTTTAAAAAATTTATATTATATTCAAATTTATCAATTTGTAATATTTTGATTTTAATTAAAAATATTTTTCAACTAACCACAATCCAGTGTGCTTTAGAGAGTTCCATTTTCCTATCATCATGCATAACATAATCCTAATTTTCTGTATGTAATACACTATTTTATTTGTCTATTTTATCTTATAAGTATAAACATCAGTTTGAATATTGAATTATTCCCTTTTTAAAACTGATACAAACATAGATATAGTCTCATGTATATTTATAAAGTTAGGATCATTAATATTAAAAAATAATTATCTCACATTTTAAGGTTTCTTTAAACTTAGTAACAAATATTCTCCCAAAATTCAAATAGATTCTCCAAGTAAATTGTTATATGATAACATATTGACATATTGAAAACAAATGAAAACAATATAATTTGGATCAATAATACCTACTAGTATTTTTTACAATATCCCAATACAAATTCTAACATATTCAAAGTCAATTTGCTTGTTTAATACTTTATTCCCTATATGATTTCTATAGTTTAATTTCTCTAATATGTTATTTCTACACAAAATTGACAATAAAATACATAGGGTAACATAAATATCTTTAAAATCATCTTATTATATCAAATAATATTAATAACTATCTTTGAGAGAAAAACTACTATCACATGTGTTTCATAAAAAATATCCTTTAACTAAAAAACACTAATTCTATGTGGGAAAACATGATTTAGAAAAAAAAAATTGTTTAATCATATTGATCAATACTTCCCATAAGTCTTAATTCATGTAACACTTTCCTATAGTTTCTTTCAATATCTTTAAATAATTGTAAATCTGAGTATGTTTGTTAAAAAAAACCTATATCCATCTCAAAAAACAAATAAATATAATTCAAATATACAAAACACAACTCCCTTGCATCTCTGATTTCATGACATTATAACATATTCATTAGGAAATGTGTGATACTAATACCTCATATAATTATTTTCTTCCCCTAAAGGGTAACAAACCATTCATCATCATGGTGATCTTAATGTTTTTAGGATATACTTCACTCCATGCTATAAAACAACTAAAACATCAGCCTACTTCTCTACTTATTCTCCTTTAATTACATACACATTAGTACAATTAAGAAAGTATATTTGGGATAAGGATGGATCCTAGTGTTCCTTAAAAGAAACACTCTATTTGAGAATCTTCTATTAGTGTATTATTTTGATTATTATTATTATATTTTGAATGATTTGTTATTTATTCCATAATATTAGCCTTCAATGATTTTGGTAATATATTTCTTCACATCTAAAAAATTTTCAAATGAAGCTTTGAGTTTATATTTATTTTTTATAACATATTAATTCACTAGAGTTTGTAATCTTTTTTTCATGATTTCCTCTTGGGTTTGAAAAATGTTCATACAAAAGTTTTATACCATTTATATATCAGTTACACCTCTTATACTTCTTAAAACCTGTCTATTGACTAATTTTTATAATATATTTTCTAATCCTTGTAATACTATTTTTTATACTTTTCCTTTAGAAGAATTTAATTCCTCCAACATCATATTGTCAATGACCATTTAATGTGGGGAAATAACTAGGAACTCTTTATTTATCTTTTCAACCTTCATCTGATCCTTTTCTTGCCCAAATTTCTTAATCTTCTCACATACATCACTTAAATAATTAACATTATTTATCGTATAACATTATTTTCTTCCTCATAATGCTATATTGAAAAATTTATTCATATATATTTCTAAATAATCCCCTTGATTCATACACATTTCTTGATATAGAAATATTTCACTATAATCAGTAGTAATTGTGATTAAATACTCAACCACATAGTCATGGACCTTTCAATCTTGATCCTTCATAATAACAATAAAAATGCTATTATTTTTTTGTTATTGCCTTTTTTATAAAACCTTCTCTATTCATGGGGAACTATTCTTAATATATTATACTCTTTATTAGTGGAAGATTATTTCCTAATAATCTTATAGGTCTTTAGTGATACAATATTATAATTTTAAATTTCATTATGAGTAGAAGATGATGTAACCATGAGTTTTTTTTATGATAGAAACAACCTTATTCTATGGTCCCTTCCTTCAACCAATATGAGAAGATTCAATTTAAACCTTAACTGGTTTACTGAAGTCTTATCTGATATAACTTAAGTCACTTTGTTCTAAAATAAATTCTAATTGTGTTTCAAAAAAAACCTTCCTCATTCTCTGGGAATTTTAATTCAGATTATTTACCCTAAAATTCATCATCCATTACAAGTTTTTATTAGATTCTGGAAAACTATTATTTCTTCATTGTCAAGATTCTCCTTTATGAATGATGTTTGTGTAAAACATTTCAATTTTAGTTAAATATTGACAAGTTTAATTTTTTAGATCTAATGTTGTTAATTATTTTAGTCTCATTTTTTATATTCCCACTATTCTGAAAAGTTATCTCCCTAAAAGTTTTCTTCAAATTTATTCTTTGGTTATTTAGTTATGAATTTTAATCAAGAAATCCTTCAGATTTTTCTTTTATAATCCAATTAGGTTTTATTATTTCTTCTCTATCACTATCACTATTATATAATACACATTCTATTATAACATGAGAAAATACGTTTACATGAAAATAAGATTATTTAATTGATGAAGAATCATTTTTATATATTCTTATCAATAAAATTTTATTATTCTTTATAAGAATAATTTTCCTATTTTTCTTCTACTACTGGTTATGATACCTTTCATTTTTTTCTTCTAACTTTGAATCATCAAAACTCTTCTTAGAACAACTTAATGTAAATTTATCACTATTAGAATAATTCCATCATATAAAATACAACATTACTTTTATTTTTCTAATTAACTATTTCTTATCTCTTTAAAAGAATAGAAATTATTATTTTGATGACCTCATTTTCTTCATCAGTATTGGAATAACTTAATTCTTCTTATAATTCATTATCTCTGAACATCATGTTTAAAAAATCAATGAAAGTAATTTGTTCCATAAAATTATTAAAGAATGTTACTTTTCTCATCTCATATCCCATAAGAATATTTTTATTTTCATAAATAGATAAATTTTCAATATATTCTATAATATATATATTGGTATCAAATATATTTATAAGGATTCTCATTAGTTTCTTAACGGTAGTAGAATCTTCCATATTATCACCAAAACCTCTAATAATGCTGAAAATATCATTCAATCTTATCAAGTGTTAATCAATATTTTATTCATCAACCATATTAATAACATCAAACTTTCTGCTCTATATTTTTAAACTTTACTCCTTACGTCCAATGTAATGAATTCTAACAATAATAACAAACAAGGATAAAGAAAAGTGATAATAAAAAGGGAAATGATCTAAATGTATCATGAGGTTATAAATTACTGTAAACTGAGTCCATAAAATCTTATATGATCTTAACATCCGGGGTAGTAAACCTATACTAGTAAGGGGTGTAAAATATCCATCCTTAGTATCCCTTGGAGTGAGAAACTTTTCAGTTTTGTTCCCCTCATTAAATGTCTGAAGAAATGCCATATTGTCATTTTTGTGGTTCTTTCATATTAAGTTGTGATAAAAAATAGACCAAGGGTGGGTATTTTCTCTTAGATATTGTTGAGGATGGACAATGATTATGTTTCAACCATAGTAATTACAATTATTTTGGATCCAAAAAACTATAACACATTTAGTGCAGCATATACCCTTTCAAGAAGGGAGTCAAGAGTCCCATAATAACCTATGAAGGATAAAGAAATAAAGACATTGGGGTATTGAATTATTAACACCTACATGACACCTAAATTACAATATCCATCGAAATTAAAACCTATGCAACTATTTGGGAGAAACCAATATATCCGCCAATTATAATGACCCACACCATTGGAATGAAAATTGGTCCATGAAAATGTGTGTTATGATATTTTGAAATAAAAAAACTATATCTATTTTTTAATTATGTGAATATAAAGGTAAATGCGACCATCTAAATTTTACCCTTATATGACCGTTGTTCAATTATGACTTTTGGTCAGTATTACCATTGTAATCATTCTTGTTGATAATAATTATAACATTATAATTATTTTTTATAAGTTGAAATGAAAAAGGATAATTAATAAAAAAGGATAACCGATAGCCTAAACCAGTAGAATCATTCCATAAAAATCTGATTTTTATGAATATGGAAGGAAGGTTGCATTAGTGGGCTTTGATATTTACCAATTCCAAGCCGAACTTCAATAAGTGAATATTGAATGAAATTTCTTATGGGAGAAGCTCAAGTTAACAGAAATTTACACTCACGTGATGTTATTTGAGCCGCCCCATGAATCTATCACCACCAAACACCTTAAAATTAGGTCAAATGTAGATTTAATAAGGTTATATGTGTCATAAAATTAGTTACATAATATTTAAATCCATTTTATAATTTTCCTCCCAATTCAGTTTCATGAATAGTTTTGCTTAACAAATCTTGATGGAATTTGATAAATTGGTTTTTCAGATAAAAATTATACTTTCTAAAAATGTTATAATTATTATAATAAAATAATTTATTTTGAATAATGTTTATTTTAATGAAATATTATGTTTAAAATACTCTTATTTGAAATTTAATTCTCAACCATTTTTTATTTTTCTCAAGTGTCAAAAAACTTACTAATTTTTTTTTCAATATTATATTATCTTTATTAATTTGGATTTTTATACTTAAATGATGAAATTATCAAATTTATACAATCATTGTTATAAATAAATTTCATTTTTCAAATCATAACATTAACATTATTTTATGATTAATTCATGAGAAATTTCCAAAATACATTACTTTTTCATTAATAATAAAAATACACTTTGTGTTTTTCAGTCTGTTAATATCATCATAATTATGTAATAATTATTTAATAAGTAATTAACCTCAATAAAAAACATAAAATAAATTTTTTTATTCATATATTTTATTTTAATAGTTTTTAATCAATTCCCAAATATATAATTTAATTTTCAAATTCTAAAATAAAAAACATATATTTATAAATGTCATTTTTTGAAAGCATTAATTTTCTAAGGAAAAATAAGAAAAATAAAATTATGGAAGGATCTTGTGGATAGAAATAACATAAAAGGTTTCCCAAGTGTCTAGTACCATATTCAAATACCATGGGTAAGCCCATGTTTTTTCATTTACCACTACTTATGTGTCCATGGCCTTTATTTAGAAATTAATAAAAAAATTCCCCACTTTTGATATAAATACCCAAACATTTCTCAAATTTCATTCACTCCCAAATCTTACTCTAGGAAGATATGATCTTTTTAACTCCCAAGGTGTCACCCCAACGTGTCTTAATGCCCCCAAGTTCCCAATCCTCCGGTTTTAGGAACTACTCTTCAAGGTAAGGTAAATATCAACTTCCCTTTTCCTACAATGTACCATGTTTATGTGTTATGTATTTCAAATTTCCAGAATATGTACTGATATCCAATTTAATTTATCAATTTATTGAATTAATAGTATTTTTTAATTTTAGGCCATTGTTTGATATATTTTTACCCTTTTTAGAACTATGCTTTATACCTATTATGCTTCTGATTTTAATTCTCAAAATTTCTCTATTACCCTAAAGAAATTACCTTTTATTTTATTTATGTGAATAACAAAACCTCTCAATTTTTAATCAGTATTCACCAATATATAAAACTAATTTATTATATTATGTTATTAGAGAACATAAAACCTTAATTTCCATTCTCATGTGTTATAAATGGCATATAGATATTGACTTTTAGAACATTTTAAAATTCCATGATTGTATATGAAAACCATTTCTTTTATTCTCCTTGGGTTATTTGTATAATATTTATTATGAATTATGCCTATAACATTAATTAAGACAAATTTTGAGTTCCTGATAGTGCTCAAATGCATTGGATAAATAAATTTATATCTAGATATGACATGTTTTACAATACCTTAGTGAATAAACTTGGTAATTGTATGACACCACAATGATAAACCTTGGTGATATTCATATGAATTTATAATTTTAATGTTGTAGCCAATTTTAAATGTTATAATTCAGGTTATTTAATTAGTATATGACTCTTTCTCATGCTTTATAATTACGACTCATTTTCTTGTTGATATTATTCAAGATCACAAGAAAAAAATTCCCTTTCTTTCTTGTACTAGGCCTCATGCTCATCCTTTCCTTTTATGTCTGTCCACAGGTTATGAGATGTTGTAAATGTACTTAAGATGGATCTATTATGAATCAATTAAAGTGAATTATAATAATATTTTAATTTTACATATATTATTCACCTTTTTTATAAGAAACATGACATTAAAATATCCCTTGTTAGTACCATGTAAATGAAATGTTTATATAATAAAAAGTGGTATTCCATATTGACCCTATGGGTAAAACCATTAGTTAAATGAGTAAGGTTTCTTATTCTCCCTAATATTCCTTGAATATGGGTCATTATTCCAACTCTTGAGATGTTTATCCATGTTTTTTACTATATTGTTGGTCCTAAAAACCTTGGCCATCCTTGTGTTGGGGTATCCCTCAAGCTGAGCTTTATTTCTCCCTATCAAATGCATAAACAACTATCCACCAGTAGGAAATAAATTTCCATAACTTCTTGAATATTATTTCCCAAAACCTAGAAATAAAAATGGTGTAAGTTGTTAATGGTTAAATCATAATATGAGAGACTAGTGATTTAACTAATGGATCACCATGATGAAGTTTCCCACTCCCCATAAAGAATAGATGTGAGGTCAATTCCTCTCTAGGAATCTAGAAATGTAAGATATTAGATATGAGTTTGATCCCCTTAATCTTAAACACCTAATATTTTTATAATGAATGGTTTTGAATTTTCCACAATAATAATTTGAACATCATGAGAATTTCATTTCTCCAGACAAGATCAGCTTATATATCCCACCCTTATGGCGCATGAATCGCGCGGCAATTAGCCTTAGTAGAAAGGGTCCCCAATGGTGATCTTGGGAAAATTAATTTGTACTGTTTGACTATAATCATGATAATGTGGAAGATATCACATATTTAGTGGTTCGAGATGTATAGTATAAATTTAATTGCTGAAAAATTCACTCCACCAATTTCTTCATAGATTTTCAATGGAAAATCCAATTGGGCTGAAATTTTTCCATCCATGGAAAGAATGTATATCTTCCATTGTTATTATTCCACATATATTAAAAGACAAAACTTTCCACATAAAATGATCAATCATATAATAAAATATCAAATTCCATTAATGATTTTTTTATTCCCCATGGCGATGAATAATTGGGCTCAAATTGATACACATTAAACATGAATTGCCCAATGGGGAGAAATGAATTTAAATTTATAAAATGCACTAAATGATTTGTTTATATAAATTTAAAAACATGATTATTAATATATAATAAATGAAAATTATCATAATTTAGTTGCTAATCACACCCCTCTCTTTAGATTTTCTAGTCCTGATAAAAATGTATCCAAAAAGATGGAAATTGAATTCCTTTTCTCAAAAAGATATAAACTTAAAATGATTACTAGAATACATCGTTCAAAACCATCATGAAACCTATCAATGTAATTTAACAGAGGAAAGGTTCACATGAATACCCCAAACCCAATTCCATTCAATGTTTAAATTAATCACCACATTTAATCTAATTTCAATTAAGCAAGATGAAGTGATGTTAGTCACAATAGAAATAGGGGTTTAGTTTCACGTTCAGGGTGAAAATAAATGTAAGAGATATGTAGGAATCAAAATCATCATTGAGTTATGTATCCAATTTGTTTTCGTTTTTTATTCTCTTCTCTTGATGACTTTTTTATCTTTGTTTCTTTAACCACAATAGTGATGAAAATACCAAATTTGGGTATGAAAACTATGGATCCATGATCCCCAAGTGCCAGATTCAACAGATTTTTTCAGTACTATACTATACAATAGATATGTAATGTGAAACAATAGTAATGACAAAAATAGATTAATGAACCCTAAGTGCTTAACACCACGTATTTCAACAAAACTCTACTCTAGGTGGTCAACAATTTTTCAATATTGTTCTTGGAAACTCAAATTTAACTCAAAGTGACCCCTAACGCCATGATATAAGAAATAGACCCCAAGAACTAAAACGCACACCCCAAAATAAAAATTAAATTCATTGGGGAATCTTGATTAAAAATATGAAGATTTTAATAGTGAAAAATCACATTGGATGACCACAATTTCCCAAAAATGGACTCATGATCTCAAAGAAATCATTAAAAGTATAATCAAGGTATGAGTAATTATTTGATATTTGGTGTTCATGTTTTACAATGTAGATTAACACATGAAAGGATAATTAATTTTATTTTTACTCTCCCCATCCAAGAATCACAAATACTTTAGGGTTTAAGGAGAATAGAAGATGGAGTATATAATTGGGAAGAAATTGGGGGAGAATGACTATTGAAATTAAATACTGGAAAAAAATAACCTAGTTTGATGATGATAACCAATTAATAAGAAACGTATCACATTGTTTTCATGTCACAAGAAGACTCCTTGAGCATGATTAAAGTTTAGGTCTGAATTCTAGAAGGGACATGATTCATTTTAAAGTACTAATCTACTTCAAATATTAAATCTCACTCACAATAAAAAAAATTTCATATTGGAAACCTCAATGGGTTCAATTAAATAAATTAAAATAAATTATAAAAATAATGAAAAAGTCTGGTTCTCTCCAACAAATAGATTATTTTAAATTCATTAACTCAATTTAGACCCACTAACTAACCCAATACCAACTTTCATGATGATTTCTCCAAATGGATCTGTGATTGGTGTTTCTAAAAATTCATCAATGGAGATATCTTTAGGAAGAAAATCTTTGATGTATACTTACTCTCTTTTGAATTTACAAATTCAATTGTATCTTGATTTAAAGACCCTTAAAAAATTCCTGATCTTTTTCAAATATCCCCAATACAAAGGTTTGTTCTTCAACTAATTCATGAAAGATTCATGAGACTAGACACTCCACATATAATTGTGGAAGGGGAAGTATGTGGAGGGATGGGTTCCCCACATGTTTTAGTTATTTTTAGTTTTAATATCAAAGATGAAACCTTAGAATTCATTCTTTCTATTTCATTACACAATTTTCAAACAATGATTGAGGAAAAAATTGGGTAGGAGGTTACACATCATGTAATTTAATAAGATTGATATCATTATCCATCCTTAAATAAAATGAAATTTTTTTATTAAATGATACTAATCACAATGATTTTACATCTCAAATTGTGTGGGGTAATCATATTAGGTTTGATTAGATAAATTCCCTAAGCTTAGGGATTCCCCATATAGATTTCCCATTTTATTCAATATTGGGTTTAAGATTGGGTTATGTTGAAGAAAATTCATTAGAGTAGAATAAGTTTTTTTAGATGTTTCAATATGATTAATAACAAATATTAGAATACCCACAGGTTTTATTGATTGCACAACGGAATTATTTTTTATCCTAACAAAATTTTTAGAATGATCCGGAGCGTGAAAGGTGATGCACGACCAGAAAGGGGGGAGAAAAGAGATATGGGGGGGGGAGTGAGAAAATCGATTTTGGGGTGATAAAATAATGTGAGTTTATAAAAAATGTACTTGGGTCTCTACAAACAGTGCTAAAAGTTATTGACACCCATATTTACCAATTATTTAAGGATTAACTAGTCTCTTGTAGTAAAATTTGGGTTATTGAATCCTCAGAGACCTAATAAGTATCATAAGAAACATAAATTTTGTGGGGTTGATTTGGATTAAAAGGGGCCATGTTTTGTTCAACTTTGTGGATTAATAAAATATTTTTAAATAATTAAGTGAATTCATTTTAAAAATACTGGTTGATCCTTAGTTACTTAAAGGTATGGATTGAATGAATTTTTTAATGGTTTCAAAGTATTAATTTTGAGGTGGATTCATTCAATGAAATCAATATAACAACATAAATTACTAATTGCAACCCATAAAATACATATTATAATCACATAAAACTTATATGACCATTTTCATGAGCACTCTATGGTAAAGGAAATTATTAGCACATGAAATGTGTGAAAAAAAATCAATAATGAATAGGGAGAGGGAAAATCATTTAACAAAAAACAAAAATATAGGAAATTATTAATCATTTATTAAGTGATAAATAACATCCAATTTATCCCCTTTATACTCCCATAGACCATCCCATAAGTGGGTTAACCCTCTATTGATACATCTCTCTCAATGGAAGTGATAAGTAGACTCATAAGTGTGGAAGTTAAGAAGAAGAACAATGAAATAATAATCACTCCACCATTGTGTGAAGAAACTCCTAAGTATTTGGTGTGAATAAATTTACACCTTAATTAAATATAAACAACATGATGCAAAAAATATAAAAAGTAGATAAGAAGATTAAGAAACTTTATTTGGAATCTTGTCTGAATCAAACAACTTACTTTGGAAGAGTGACTTGTAATTTCAAAATGAGGGTGTAACAATACAATAGAAATAAAAAACATCTCTCCCCAATTCCTTTACCAGCACTAACATAAATAATTATTTTATTGTCTTAGGGTCAATCCTCTATCATTCAATGTCTTATGATTTAATTTTTATAGTTAATGGAGGGTAGAAAAGACCGGAAAGTAAGAATTTAAATGTTGACCAAAAAATCGGCTCAAGTTTCTCCCCCCATGTTGACATGATATTATGACATTGAAGATAGATAAATCTAATAATTTCTTTGAATAAAAATATCATTTTCCATATGTAGTGTATTTGATGTAGAAATTTTATCCCAAACAGATTTTCCATTAAAAATTTATGATGAAATTGGTGGGATATGTTTATGGGCCTTCAAATATGCACCATAAATTAATCATCAATTTGGGATTCTTATATCTCCATAAAGACTTCAAAATTATATGTATCGACAATTGAATGAAAATTTCCCAATAATTTTATGTAACTGTAGTTAAAATTATAGTTTCATTGGGATTGAAATGTGGTATCCACTTTTATGTGATGGCCCAATGGACCTTTATTATTTGATAAAAAATTTCATAATCCATGGAAAAAATTCCATCTTTCCCTCTTATTCATCCATCTATACTAAAAGAAACAATTTTCAACTCAAAGTGCTGAATAATATCCTAAAATATAAAATTAAAACAATGAAAATAATTCCTTCCTCAAGAATATGATTAATTGGGCCCAAATTTAGGCACATTAAATATGAATTTCACAATGATGATTAATGAAATTCAGTTTATAAAATTCACTAAAACTGGGGTTTATGGGATTTAAAACAAATGAATATTAAAATTTAACAATAGAAATTATCATTTTTTAGTTTTTAATTAGATGTGGAGATGATAAATTTCATTCCTTAATGTCAATTACATTTTTATGCACCCTGGAAAACTATATATCATTTTTGATATTCTCACCCACACTATATTTGAATTAAAACTATATATCATTTCAGATATTCTCATCAAATTAATACTACCTTCTTCTTTGAACTTAGATAGCCAATCCCATGAATACCAGTAGCATATACCATCTAGATGATCATCCCAAATAAAAGAAGTCATTTATTTATATATCCTATGAAATCCTTTAACACCTTGATAATTATTTGGACTCAAATGGGAATATAAGTTAGGGAATAACTGGAAAATGTAGTTCTTACTCCAAAAGTGGGGTTGAAATTATACTGGTTTTTAATGCAACATAAATCCTATGATCCACCCTCAAAATATTCTATATTCATTTTCTACCATAATTTATTGGGTCTCCCATGTAATCCATTGGGAATCCCCCCTATAAATACCCACCTCTCTTCCTTGAATTTTTCATTTCCTTCCTAACTTCTTATCAACATACCAGACATTACTTTGGAAACATGAAACATAATAAATTTTATATAAACATTCTCAAAAAGATAAATCAATGTGCCATTTTTTGGTGGCCATCAACTTAAAAATTTCTCTTATCAACAACTATCTTAATAGCCTCATTAATGAGAGGAAATCCCCCTGTTGTAGTATCTCTAACAAATAGGCTTAAAGACAAGAAATATGTTAACATCCTATTATTTTAATTATGATAATTCTTACCATTAAAAACTAAAACAACCATAGTATTCAATTAATTTATATTCTTAATCATTAGTATATAGATGGATATTTCAAAGGGAACCTCACTCCTATACAAATTGAAATTCCCAGATTAGTGCTAGAACATTAAGAGGGGGATGGGTGAATCAATGGTCCATTTCCTTTATTAATTCTTCCAAGAACAAAATATATGAAACATGTTAGAGTTATAGATCAACTTTATGGATATCTCTAAACATCACTTTTTCTGTATTGAATTTTAAAATTGATCATCACATGATATTTACATGGTTCATTAAAAATATCAACACCTTGACATGTTGCGTATCCACCCCAACATGGATTGTTTCACTAATATCTTTTTAGGATGACAAAGGCACTAATTGCAACTTCTTATCCACCATTGTAATTATTTTTCATGAAAACCATGGTTCTACTTCCCAAAAATAAATACATCTAACATTGATGGTTATACCCTCGTCTATCCTTCTCGTATCCAATTTCTTCTTAACATGTTATATTTATTATAATTAAGGATTTTCATAAAATAGTTCTACACCACAATTATAATATATTACTTAATATTTACCAATCCACTTTAAGAAAAATATTCTTCTCTAGATATCGATTATCCAGAAGAAGGATGGATCACCTTCACTAATGTACAATTTCACTAATTTGATCAAAAACTATCATGAGTGTTTGTTGGTATTGAAAATTTATCTTCATATAATAATTTCATGAATAAAATTACTTCTTCAATTTTCTAGATATTTCTTTAAAAATGTTCTTTAGAAAAAATCATCTGGTATTATCTGTCTGGTATAATTTTTTTAGTCCAGTGTGCTCTTTATATTCCCCTATATTCTTTTTCAGTCATGAATTATCATTATGTTGCACATCCATCAGATGATTTTTGTGCTTTTTACTCTATCTAATGTGCCTCAATAACTTAATACTCAGTCTATTTTCATTTTCTAATGCACTATATTAAGGAATGTTTAGTCCAACACTCCCCCATACAAGGTTTCACAGTTCAATGATCCTATTCAATTATTTCTTCATCCAATGGATCTATATTTTTATGTATTCCATCAGATAATCTCCCTGCATAAAAAATGTAAAAACAAGGATATAAACTAACAATCTGCTTCTCCTATGTCCAATGGAACTGGTTTTCATGCACCTCACCCTCATCCAAGATATACCTTGGTTGGACACACATGGAATGAAACACTTTTCTCTTACTATCCTTCACATGTATAAACTGTGTATCCTCATACAATGTCCCAAATTAATTATATGTACCCTCTTCTTTGGAATAACCTAGAAATGGTTAGGTATATGAAAATCTAAAAATTGAATTGGGCTTCTCAATTAAATATACTATTACAACCTTCAAAGCTTTTGGAAAATCAATGTCAAATTTTATTATCCAAGTTTCCATAAAAATAAACTCCATAAATTTATTTATACTTATTAAAAACTCATCTTGATTAATACTCATTTAAATAATAAGCCAATAATATCACATTGTTGAATAATTTTCAAATATTCATAAATATTATGAAACCTCTATCCATTGTATAATCATTAAAGTATCTCTATGTGGGGTGTCTTCAAAAGATATAATTTTTCACTTGATATCTTTATGGTAAACCTTCTTCCTTCTTCGTCTGATAGGAATAATAATTTTATTTACCTCATCCTACATTTTTAGGAATCCTTAATTCAATGGGTTCAATATATCTATGACTGGTAAAGATGTAATTCTCTATCTAATGAAATCACATTCCTCATTTTTAGCACAACTTCATATTTCTATATATAGTACACGTCAAAAATATATAACTTCATTCATAGTCATATTTAAGTATATATATGACTTAATATTAGTATTAGTTTGGTAATACTTCATATTTTCTCTATTTGGTACAACATAACTCCATCATTAACTTTTTAATCCATTTCTATATCCTGAGAAACTTTTAATTTCTACATATTATTTAATTGAATATCTTCATATGATGGATCATTGAAGTGTATATCAAATTGAAATTTATCCATTTTATCTTAATGATTTATTTATCAAGTTATTTTCTCATGTTTACTCTATCCAATAGTATTTACATTATATCCTCTATTTAGAATATCATCAAATCTGTATCTTAGATTTTTTTACGAACTACATAATGTTTTAAAATTCATATATTTATAATATTTATCTTTATACAAATAGTCTCTATTCTAAAAACATAGTTCAGTGCACAGGAGAATTCCTTTGTTCAATCATCAATTATAACAACATTATGATCTAATTGAATATGGTAGATTCATTCCATTGGCCTTAAAAATTGTCTTTATGATCATTTTTTTAAACATTGACTTCTCCCAGTTTATATAAACTCATATAAATATAGCAATAATCCTGAGTATCTTCATTATTTTAAGAACATGAAGACCATAAAAACATCATCTAAAATAATAATGTTTCCCTATAATTTTCCACTAATAATATATTAACCTTATCTATGTTTATCCAAGAAACTTATTATAAAAACACATATTAACAAATTGAAAAAAACGGTAACCAATACACATTGGAATAACATATTTATTATTTCATGAGAAGACCAAACTTCTTCCCATCACGACTGACATAATTAATCTTCACCAAAACCATATCTTGGGTTATATAATTAGATTCCCACCCCACCAAATGATGATAATGGATCATCCTTTCCTCCTTTTAATTATATACAGCTCTATAATCCTTTATTTTCTATTGGTTTACTATTTTATTCCCAATTAGTCAAATAAATAACCATTTTTAGGGTCAAATATAAGTGTTTATATCAGAAGGGAGAAAGTACACTATTGGGTGGGGGTGGAGTGGGGGTACAGAATTAACAGCTAAAAAGTATTCTAACCACCATTTATAGATTATGTAGTTAATTTAAAATGATAAACATTTAATATTGAAATAATAAAATTATATAACGAAACATGGGATATTCACTATCATTGGATATTAATGATAAAAAATCTATATTAAATTTATTTTCTTTGAAAATATATATAGTTAGAGCTTTGATTTATAATTAATGAAATCGATGAATATGTAAAAGGAAACACATTGATGCCCAACCATGTTATTGAGTGATGATGCTTTGTAAGTCTACCAGCCACCATTAGGCTACTGGATCATTCTATGATTTTTTATTTATGGGGGGATCACCAAAAAGGGGGAAATAAATAATTCCACTAAATATATACATGGTTATTTCATTGGGTAAAATGGATAAACCTTGGGAAAACTTTAAAATATTAATTTATAATTCATAATTATCTCAAACTAGAATTTTTAATTAATTTTCTAAAGTGGCATAGTCTATGGTTCGATTCCTGATCTCATAAATTATATTCTCTTAGGTTTAATTCCACATTATGGACATATTAATGATTTTATAATTTATAAATGTGTATTTTTTGTAAATATAATTATTTAATATAGAATGATAAATATTTATTTAAATAAAAATACAAAAAATTACATAAAATTCATAGTGATTTAAAATTTAACAAAAATTATACTAATGTTAAAAACCTCACCCCAAGATCAGTGAAACCATTATAAGAAATTTTCATGGACTTTTTGTAGGGTGAGTTTTCCATTTTACCACTTTTAAGGACCCATGGCTCTAGAACACAAAATTTATCTATGTCTCAATTGGGAAAAATATAGATCACTGCATCCTCCACAAAATTAAAAAAAATTCCCCAAAAATATTGAAAATAAAGATAGAAAACTTGATTAAACATTAAAAAATATCATAAAAAATATAATCACCCCTCGACTAAACTTTCTTTATTATTTCCTGTCCATGAAATTAGTGAACTCAGTACATGGCCATCTGGGAAGTGAACATCCATTTCACCACCAGAGCTTTTAGATTTTGATTATATCAAACTTATACCTTAGTAAAGGCATAATGATACATTGTGAATTTTTTTTAAAACCTCCATATAAAATTCTTCTTTAATACGTATTTCATCCAACTGTAGGCGTTAAGTAAAACAATGAACCCTAGACATCTACCAAAAAATGCTTTATCTCTAGGGTTACCAATCAAGGGAGTGGTATGATCTCCAGCTTTTATGTTCAATTTAGTTTACTTAAACACTGAAATAATCCATCTACATTGAGACTTACTACATAGCCCATCAAGGATATTTAGAACCAAATATAGAAGTGTTGTGAGGTATCATTCTCTCCAGGGTTAAAACTATCTTTTACACTATAGATTTCTATCAAGGAACCAAAACAATGTTTGTTGCTCAAGGTATAAATAGAAAATGGGAATTTTGAAAAAAAATAACCTGAAGAATCTACAGGAATGTTCTACACCGTGATCTATAAATAATATCACATTTAGGGTAAAACAAACATATTTGTGTTCACCACTAATGATTTAAAGCTACCAAAAAGTACATTATAAAATAGAAATAATATCCTCTATTTTATTTTAATTATACTAATAATCATCGGTGTCCCAATCTATAATAATTTGAATTAGATGTTCCGCATTATTCAGATGACCCATCTATTTTAGTTCCAGAACCCAAGGTTACACCATCTATAAAATTACTGACTAAAAATAACATCCTTAAGAGAAAAAGTCCTCCAATACATAGTCATTATTTACTTGCAATGGTAATGTATAAAAGCTACATGGGTCAATCCATAAAAAGGAACATGATTCACTTATGCGCTCCTTTAATAGTATTTCTATCACACACTATATATAGAATTTGGTATAGATCCCCTTTTAATATTTCCTTTTAGATGTGCAGGTGTTATAGAGGTTGGTATAGGAGAGGTTTTTATTTGGTGGTAGTAGGAGGCAATCAAATAGCTGGTGAAGAGCCACTGGTGATCCAATATAGGTTTCCAGAACACCTATAGGTCTTTAGGATCCACCTACTTGCTGATAGAAATCTACTAGACCCCCAATAGAGACATATAGGTACATAATCCTTACATGTAACCACTTTATAGCCAATGGATGTCCAGTTTCCAAAAGATGACAGTACTAGATGCGTAGTTAAATAGCGGATAAAAATTTATTTTTTATTTCAATTTTTTTTAAATTCGTTAATACAACCCTATATAACCTAACATGAAAATTTATTTTATAGGATACATAGTGTTGATTTTGGTCTCTCTGAGTCCAGTATTATAGGATCTTCTACCAATTTAAATAATGGACCTTAATTGATTGTAATCATGTGAGATAGATCCATTCTAATCTATTTTCTTATATTCTTATCAGTGTCTTAAAATTCTTTATGAGACTAAATCAATTGATCAGGCATATACATGTAAAATTGATGTTTTTCTATTAGATATAGGTTCTCTAGCATCTGATCTCTTCCTCTCCCATTACCGGTCTTGAGGGGAACTTCATTTCCATTGATCTTTAGTTAGGTGTCTCTATATTATAGATTTTACCTTGAAATGATTATTATGAGTCTCTCATTGTTGTTTGATTTATGATTTATGGCCATAATACCTGGTGGAAATATAAATGGTTTTCATAATTAATTTTCTTTTAAAAATAAATTTTATTAACATGACATGTTTGATAAATTTCTTCAAATATTGTTCAATAATTAAAATCAATTTTCTAGAATGGAAATAGTATGGAATCACTATGGAATGTTTTTTTTGAAATATTTTCTTAGTTTTATTGAAACATAATTATCATATACAGAACACTGGGAGATAATATGAAATGGGGGGAAAATAAGTATATGTGAACCTTATTGGAGTAATATATCACTAGGGAAGGTTCTTGTGATTCTATGGTTTCTAGTTGGAAGCCTTTACCACAGACAAAGGTCACTAAACTTATGATTTACATACAATGAATTATGTTCTATCATTTTTCATAGTTTTCTACACACTTCTATCATTTATTTCCCATTATTTATTTGTGGAAAGATTGTTCATATTTAAACGAAATTCTTATTAACCCATGGATATGGATATTGATGATTGAAAACAGATTCATTCATCTTCTTATGTCTCATGGATATATTTGGTTTCATATTTATTTGTTTACATGAATAATGAATGTTTTTGATAATAAAACAATTGATTATTTTAAGGGTAAAATGATTTATTTTTACTTTTTTAGAAATATGTGTTATAAAATGCCTAAATTAAGATTGTGGACAGAATTTATATATAATATTTGGTGGGATCCAACAATTTTTTATTTATCACATGCTATGATTACTTTTGAGAATATTTAGGCCTCGTTTATTAAGATATATGTAAATAAAAGAGCACCATATTGATAATGGATATCCTAGATCATATTGTCTTCTTGTTGTTTATAATGGGGTGACATATGTGTTTAATGGGATGGACACCTGGGTTTCATTTACTTCAATGTTGATGGTGTTTCATTTTATTAGTATTATACTTTTTATCTTATTATTGGATGTTACATTCTTGGTTTGCATACTTTTGAAATATGATGTATTTTTGGATATCTTCCATGACAATATGATTATTTATATCTTATTATTTTTCTGTTTAGGGAGAAATAATTCATATGTTTATTTGAATGATACCCTAGTGATTTTCTTTATATCAAGGTGATAAGGAACACACTTTAGAACTTTTTAATACTAATTTTAGTATCATTATTAGTAGACTTGGGCTATTCTGTTACAAATTGGTATTAGAGGATATAACTACCATTAAAGTATGTTCTCATATTTTTGTATCAACCTCTTTTTTATAGGTTTCTTGATATATATGATATAGGACTATCATAACCTGAGAGGTAGTGTGTGAGTGTTCCTATCTATCTCAATTTCCTAACAAACCTTGAGATACCATGGGATGTAAATGGTTTTCTAGCATCCTTTTTTATAATTTGAGACTTTTTCATTCAATTCCCTAAAATTAAGTTTATAATAAAAGAATCAATTTTCATTTTGGATGGTATTAGTAATCTTTGTTTTTTAGTATATGTCCCCTACAATAGAAAAAATCTAAAAACTAGATTAGAAGATATGATGTGATCCTCATAGGGGAATCCTCTAGTTGACTCAATTTCTTTGGAAAATATCATACAAATGATTTAAAACTTTTAACAAGTTCCCATTATCAAAAAATGGAAGGTATAACAAGATTCAAAATTCACTAAGAAGAATCAACATGTCTATCATAGTGAGAACGAAAAAAATGAGTTAGAAGAGTGGATCCAATGTATTGAGAGTAATTTTAACTTCTTTAAAACTACAAAAGACTCTATGGATATTTTTACCACATATATGATTGAGGGTCCATGAAGGAAGTTGTGAGAATATATTATTCAAGAAAATTTTCAAGAATATCTCACCTATAATACTTTCAAGAAAGACATAAATCAATAGTTCTACCTTTATAAACTAATAAAGGAGAATGATCGAGAGTTAGTTACTATGGAGTAGGGTTGTCGTTTTATTATTAAGTACGATTATTAGTGTGTGAGTCATTAAACATGTTCCAAAATATTTTTACTGACTAATATCATAATGCAAGGTGGTACGAGATCAATTTTAGGCCTAATATCAAGTCTATATTGATTCTTATGTGAATTCACATCATTATAGAGATTTTTGATGTGGTGGTTATAGATGATGAAAATATAGCATGGAATACATGACTCTTTTAATCATTAGTGATTATCGGAAGAAACCAGTGTGTGTTTTCTATTTATAAAATGAAGCATGTTGACCAGAACTGTGGTGGTTCTAAGAGTGTGAAATAAATAACAGGGTCGGGATAAGTGGTCTTATATCAATGTTGGAGAAAGGTATAGCTCAAAAAAATCATAAACCAAAACCAATTTTTTTATCTTTTGTGTTTTAGATAGGGTCTTCTTCAGTGTTCTTGTGAGAGATATGGGATTTGAAGCTATATCCACCTTCACTTAGGATATCATTTTAGATATAATGAAATTAAATTGGTGGGATCTGAATATCTTACTAAGGTTTATTCTAAAGTTACTAATACATGGAATAATTTTGTAGTATTCTTACATGTAGTAGAGTATGAACCAAAGGATTTTGATGTAGGATTAGCTTCCATGAGAGTTAAAGTGTTTATTTCATCTTTAATGGCTACAAATTTATATTATATTGGTGAAAATCATTCCATTAACTTGTCTGAGATTATTTCTGTGTTAGGGTTACATATGGATTATATGAATTTCATAATTACTCTTAAAACTCCTCTAGGAAAGAAGTCATACCTAGGTTCTAGATTTCCTGGATGTTAGGTGATGATAATAGAAAATTGAACTGTATGATATTTCCTTTTTCATGGTCATGATATCATTGATATCAAGATTGGTATGGATTGGATGATAAACTGTAAATCCAAAATCAATTTCTATCATTATTGAGTTCATTTTTTTATTTTGATAGATTCACTAATGTATTTTAGGTTTAGTGAGATCCATGATCAAAGAGACTAGGTAATGTTTGTACTTAGTGTTGAGATGGTCTTATAAAAGTTTTTAGATATATCTATTGAGGTTGTTGAACCACACATTGGTATGCCTCTTCTTGTGGTGGTGAGTGAGCATCCACAAATTTTAATAGATTATTTATCTATGATATAGAGTTGGAGACTAGTTATGTTTTTTATAGTTCATATGGGGGTGAGGCCCATTTCATTACCTTTATACTATTTGAAATAGGATGAAACAAAAGAATTAATGGTTTTACATGATTATCTTGATTATATGTTATTTCATTTCCCAATCAATTCACCTATGGAACCACCATTACTATTTTAAAAGAATATTGATGGGTGACTCAAATATTTAATAATTTCATGAAACATATATATGGTACAATTTAGAAAAAATTTCCCTTTTCTAGGATCGATTACCTTTTTGATCGACTGAAGGGAGCTCGATGGTTTTTGAGAATTAATTTGAGATCAGGGTATGATAATTTGAGGTTCCATGTTGAAGGTGTTCTTAATAATATGTTTAAGAGTGGGTATGAGATTTATGAGTATCTAGTCATTCTATTTGGACATAATGATGCTGCTAAAATGTTTCTGACTTTAATTAATCAAATCTTCTATCATATCTTAGATTTTTTGGTGGTTTTTTTGGGGATGATATCCTTATTTATTCTAGAGTAGAGTAGAATAATTATTAGCATTTTAATATTTTACCTAAGATCGTGAAATATAATTTTCTATATGTGAATCTACTGAAATTTTATTTGTGGATTCAAGAGGTTAAGATTATAGGCCATTTGACTTTTGGGAAGGGTGTTTCAAGGGATACATTGAAGATTCCGATAGTGATATCTTGGGAGTAGAAGATAGTTATATTGGAGATATTAAGTTTCATGGGATTAGGTTGTTATTATAGTTTCTTTGTTTAGGAATTATACAAGATTTTCACTCCTATGACAGTGTATGCTCATATAGTTGTGATTTTTTTTAGATAAATTATTTCTACAGATAATTTAATGAGTTGAAAGTGATATTGAATTCAAGCCCAATTTTGTTCCTTCCTAATCTAGGTTTGGGAAATTATTTCTACTGTAATGGATTTGGTATGGGATTGAGTTCTACTCTAATATAGAAAAGAAATGTGATAGAATATGAAACTAATTAATTTTTCCCTCATGAAAATAAAAAACACATTCATTATCTCAAGTTTTTGGAAATGATGTAGACACTTAAAACATGGTTCCACTGGATTTTCGAAGAGAAATTTACATTGTATTCAGAACATAAACGTCTAATGAGTATCTCCACTCATAGAGAAATAAACTTGAGATAAGGATTCTTTGTGGAGTATCATCATACCATTTATTTTTATAATTTATACACCCATGTAAGAGGAAATGTGGTTGTATATGGGTTGAGTAGAAAATTACATATTAGGGCAATTATGGAATCTGTGGAAGAGTGGTGGTTGTCGGGATTGTTTATTGAGATGTTATTGGAAGAATAGATAGATGAGGAACAAGAATTTCTAGCATATTCCTTGTATTAATAATCTATATATGGTCATATTAAACATGGACCTCAAGAGTATCCAGAGTGTTAGTACTTTGTCAATATTCTTTATTGTGGTGAAATATTGGGTGAATGTTCTTATTATCCTATTGGGGTTATGTGATTTCGAGGAAAGAGGGTTGTTTTGATAGAGTTAAGAGATCAATTGATGGATGATGGGAACTTATCTAATGGATTATTTTATGAATATATATAGACACATGATTTTTATACATTATCAATATGTAGATTTTTCATAATATTTATGACATTATACAAATAGACACCCAAAGACCATACTAGTCTATTTACTTTGTAAAGTTGGAAACATAAGCAATGACACATAATTGAGCAACATTATCTCTCATAAGGTTCTTCTTAACTTGAGCCCTTCTTAATCACAAAAGAAATGATAAATATATTATTCACCTAGGGAAGGAAACATAAAAAGGGGTGCACTCATATCCTCAGTAAGGGTAAATAAAGGAGACATGTAAGCATTAAATTATCATAGGGGTATGATAATATGATCAACATAGTAGAATATCATACCTTACATACCATAAGCCCATGAACATGAATCACAGGATAAATATTGACATTTCATAATAATTGAATCATAATGAAATAAATAACAAAATCTATGAAAGAATAACATATGAATAATACATGGAATTAGGGAAGAAATGCAAGAATATAAAATGATTTCCATAGTAGTCAAGGCATCCCCGCCTAGTCCATCTTGGTAGTATGGGTTCACTTAAAATACTATCTTGGTTGTCATTGTTCATTTCTGTGGCCATCTTAGTAGTATTAGTTCAGTCCCCATACCATCTTGGTAGTCATAGATCACCGTAATGTCCATCTTAGTAGTCAAGGTTCACTCCCAAGACCGTCATATTCATGAAAAGGAGCTGGTTTCCAGAACATGTAACCCATGAAAGATAAATAAGTATCATATAAATCCTAATATAAAAACATAAAAAATTCAGAAAATGAATATGAATGGAAAAATTGAAATATTTCCCCAGAAATGTATGAGTAACACTAATGGATGTCATCTTAATGGGAAATAATTCTGAAATATCTTTGAAAAAGATTTTTGAGGAAAATATCATGTATGCACTGATAAATTTTTTTAAAAAAATAAAACAAATTGAAAGATTTTTTTTGTGTAAAATAGAGAATCTTTTAAAACCCATAAAAAAATTTAAAATTACTTTTCCTTAAAAATGACTTTAAAATATCATTAAAAAATATGTTTGAATTTTTTGTAAACATAGTTTTTGAAATAAAATATATTTCTAAACGAAGAGAGAAATATAGTGAAATTTTTCATGAAAAAAATTTATTAATTATCTTAAATACCAAAGAGTGATAAAATGTTAATAATAAATTCATTTATAGTATATAAATAACAAAAAAATAAAATAGTGATGAACATGGAATGTATCTCACTAACATAAGAACTCGGAAAAAATTCCCTTACCTTGTGTCTTGACTCTAATCGTACTTATTAAAATGTTATGTATAATGAATATAAGTTTATTTTAAATATAAATTTTTTCATTATTATTATATGTAATACCATATATGTTTTTATTATGACTTTTTATTACCCACATATTAACAATATTCTATTAAGGTTTCACTTTGGGTAATATTCACTTTGTTCTTAGTACATGTTTCTTATTATTGGTCATATTACTTAGCTCAAGATTTAATTTCTTCCAAAATGTAAAATATTATACAAATATCATACATATTATGTATATATGTATTTCAAATAATATATAAAATATAAAAAAAATAAAATTGAATGCACTGTTCATAGAGATGGAAGATCATACGTTTGCATAAATGTTTTTTCCATTTTGTTTTTGTATTGGAAAAAATAAGTAAATAAAATATATAATATCCTCACAGTAGCATCATTATACACCAGAAAAGCCAGGAGATGGTGAAAGCCAATCCTAATAAAATCAAATAATGAAAATGAAAAGAGTCAAGCGTACAAGGGAATATTACATAAATGAGTGTGCATCACCCCACACCTATCTGCCTCCACCAGTGAGGCACAATAATTTGGGGTCGTGAAAGACCACATCTCTCTAGTATCAGTGAATGACCGAATTTCCAATGCATTTGCCACGTGATTAGCCTCTCGATAGACATGTGAAACCTCCACCCACATCTGAGCAATCTCACTAAGGCAACCAATCCAATACGGCATCACACACCAAGGGACCTGGAGCCTTATGAGGTGATGGTAGTCCACACATCCACAAATTATGTTTTCGTATTTACACTACATGGAAAGTATAAATGTGTTTGTTATAAAATAATTACAGAAGAATAAGTAGATAAAAAAATATATATCATATATAAATATCATTTGAATCATATTGTCCAACCAGGAAATGTGTTAATGGAAAAATGACAAATCAAAGTTTCGTGATGCGATAGTTCACTATTCACGTAAACCATATGTTCGATTACTATTTGATGGAAGAGTGTGTAAGTGTCGGTATAACACATTGAATAAAAAAGTATCAGTATATTTCGGATACTATTGTTGTTTTATAATCATGTAACACGGTTATTTTATGGGATGGATAATGGAATTAAAACTAAATGTATTTAGAAAATATGTTACTTATTATTTGGGTAACTCCGTTTCATTTTCACTAAAGGTATTCCATGGAAGTATTTATGAAAAAGGTGATGATTCTGTGATGAAGGTAGGTATTTTTAGGAATTTTTTAACATTTGTTTGGATCCAATTTTTCTTCAGAGGTTTTAGGAAGTGGGAGGAGAGGATGCTTTTTTATAGTCAAGGACGAGTTACACTCTTATAAATTTTGGAAATTTAAATTCAACCCATGTTTTTTCCCTTTAATGTGGAACCAATAATAGAAAATACTATATAAAAGGAAATATATGGTTAAAATATGTCCATAAAATGGATTTTGGACAAGTTTCTCGGTCATTTTGGTCCTTAAGTTTAAGGTTTAGTTATTTGTCCAGCTATTTTTTCTCTTAATCTCAATAATTTGATTATAACCACTTTCACTAATATTTTTGGTCAAAAGCATTTTTAAATTGTTAGAAATTATAAATTATTATGAATCCTAATATATAATCATTTTTTTGTAAATTTTATTCACCGAATTAGAATAAATTCATTTAATGTTAATGCCATAGATGAGAAAATACATCAGGTTTTTAAAGTAAAAATGATCAAAATCTTGTTACGTTTTAATATATTATTTGAATATGAAATTGGTTACAATGACCTATATTGGATTAAATTTTTTATATTGTATGATATTAAAATTTAATAAAAAATAAAATATAATTTAACTATATAAATAAATTAGATGAAAAAACAGTTTTGAATTAAAATTTATTATTTTTCACTATTCATTGAAAAAAAATCAAGTTTCTTATAAAAATCCAAAAATATCACCTTAAGAAAATCTAGACATTATAAATTAGAAAATGAATTATAATTTACTAAATTAACTCTCTAAATGTGTCTGAAATTATTGTTTTTTGTTTTTTTATTAAATTACATGAAAACCAGTTCATTTGAGAAAATAATATTTTTAAACATATAAAGAAATTGCAAAAAATTATTATTATTTGATTTAATTATGTTTTATTTATATAAAATCATTATAAATATTATTTTAAAAGTATTTATTACTATACATATTACTATTTTTAATGGGTATGTTATAATTATATCACTTGAACAATTATACCAATAAATCGATGTTTTCTTGAAACTCTATGTTGCGTGTAATGCATGCGAAGTTGGTTTTTTGTATAAAAATCCAATTATGTGGCATATGTATTGAATTTTTGAATTATTGGATTGTAATAAATTAATGAAAATTAACTCATTCGAGAGAAAAATGATCCACCAAAACATGGGGTGTAACATTTTACGCCCTTGAAATTAATTTCTCTTTCAAAATTCTTCATTCTGGTAAAACAAATGTTGATAATTCTACTTCATCATAGCCCTAATTTCCCACATAGCTTCCTATAACTGGTGATTTTTCCACAAAATTATTTCAAGGTGTGTGGTCTTGTTTTCTATAACTCTATAAGTACAATCCAGAATTTCATCTGCTTGTTCCTGGTAAGAAAGACCCTACTCTAGAAGTATTAACTATGAGTTAAGTATATCTGATGGGTTAGGTATTAACTTCCTTTTGATATATAAAAGGAACAAATAATATAGTTGGGAGATATTTGGAGAAATTTCCCTATAATAGGATACCATCCCAGTATGATCAAGAATTTCAATAGTATTGATATGCCTAGGTCTTAGATTCCATTTCTTTCTGAACCACATACCCTTTATCTAGGGAGGAATTTGTTGAAATACCTAATTTCAAACCTAAAATTTTAGATCATTCCATCGATTATCAGTATAACCTTTCTTATGACCTTGAGCTCCCTTGATATTCCCTTGAATGACACTAACCTTCCCTACCATTTCATAAGTGATCTCCGGTCCCAATAGACTTCTTTCTTTAACATCATCCAAGAACATTGGAGAGATACATTTTCTACCATAGAGGGATTCCTAAGGTTCCATCTAAATGATTGATTGATTTTTTTAGTAAAAATAAACTAAAGGAATGTGTTGATACCAATAACCATTGAAATATAATGAACAAGATCTCAACATATCCTCTGGGGTTTGAATTGTTCTTTCAGACTAACCATCCTTTTATGAATAATAATAAGTGATCAAACTAAATTAGGCATCTTGTTTTTTCTGAATAATTTTCTAGAACATAGAGGTAAACCATGAATCCCGATCCAAAACAATGGAATGATGTAGTCCATGAATCCTAACCACTTAATTAATGTATATCCTGGAAACATGATCCAGAGAGATGTATTCTCTAATGACAATGGAGTGTAATGAAATTGTTAGGTGATAGACTATGATCCATATTATATTAAAATTTTTAGAGGCTTTGGGTAGTCTAATGACTAAATCCACATTTATGTTCTAACATTTACATTCTAGTATGGTTAATGGATTAAAAATCCCATCAGAATTTTTCAATCCAACCTTAACTTGTTGGCATACCAAGCATTAAGATAAAAATATATGATATCCCATTTTATTCCATCACACCAAAATTATACATCAAAATACCTATACATCATCATACTTCTAGGATGAATATAGAATGGAGAACTATGAGTCTACTTTAATAAATCTTTCTTTAAATATCATATGGAAGTAATGCATAAATAGTTTCAAAAACTTAACATTTCATCCTGATCATGTAAAAACATCAGAGAATTTATAACTTTCTTTTTCATATCTACAACTTTATTTTCCACCTTTTTAATATTCACTTGGATATTAGGTCGAATGTTCATTTGATAATGATAATATTTTACCCATCCTTTAGGATTTATGGAACCATCCTTTTCAAATATAGTAATATTGGATCTTTTGTGATCCTTATCATGGATAAGCTATATTGATCATTTCGACTCAAAGTATCAACCACATTATTCTATTTCATAGGGTGGTAATGTATTGTGTATTGATAATCCTTCATAAGCTCTAACCATATTATTTGGTGAATTTTTAGATCCTTCTGTGTGAATATATATTTAAAACTTTTTTGATTGATATATATATCACACTTTCTCTATAAAAATAATTCCACTCTAGCTTTAATGAAAAAAGTATCATTGCATTCTCCAAATTATAAGATGGGAAATTTTTATCATGAATCATTAGATAATATGAAGAATAGAAGATAACCATATCATTCCACATAATAACACATCAAAATCTCTTCTTGGATGAATCGATATAGATTACATACCCTTATACACTACAATGTAATGTAAGAACAGTTGTAAAAAATCTCTTTATCTTCAATTTCTTGGAATTTTCCTCAAATTAATTTCTCCATAGGTACATGACATCCTTTTGAGCTAAATTTGTCAGAGGATTAGATGTTTGTGAGAAATTATCTACAAAATGATGATAACATCTAGCTAAAATAAGAAATCTATTGATCTCAGTCACCGTGGTTGATCTAAGAAAACATTCAATAGTCTTCTTCATTGATGGATCCCATGTAATACCCTATCTATAGATTATATGACTAAACAATAAATCCTTTTATAGAAAAAATTCATACATTTTTTAACTTTTTATATAGTTTCTCATTCTTTAGGGTCTTTAGTAATATTATCATGTGGTTTTAATACTATTACTTCCTATTTATGTAGATAAGAATATCATCTATAGACACTACAAAAAACCTATCAAGGTAATCTCTAAAGAATATATTAATTAAATCCATGAAAATAAATGGGGAATTAGTAAGACCAAAAGGAATCACTATGTATTCAAAGTGTCTATACCTCATATGAACTACCATCTAGGAATATCATTTTTCTTGACCCTCAATTGATGATATCTATAACTAATTTAAATCTTTAAAAATTATTTATCTCTATATAGTTGATCCAATAACTCATCAATATGGGGGAGGGGATAATTTTTCTTGATCAGGATCTTATTCAACACTATATAGTCTATGCATAGTCGCATTGATCAATCATTCTTTTAAAAAAAGAATAGGTGATCCCCAAGGTGACACAATTGGCCGAATGAATCCCTTATAATGGTTATCTTAGAATTACTTATTCAAATATTGAAACTCAATTGGGGATATTCTATAGATAATATTTGAATTTGGTGTGGAAATAGGTATGAGTTCGATTAAGAAATCAACATTATATTTTTGAGGAATCCTAATAAACTCTTTCAAAATACATCCAAAAATTCCCAAAAAATATGAATATAATCTAGGTCAATTTTCTCCCAAATAATTTAAGACAAACATCCCTCATAAATAGAAATTAAGATGCACAAATTTTATGTAATCTCCATAGGAAGTTGATACTTATCATTAAATTTATGGATGATCATTGGAGGATATGAAATATCCAATATAACTTTGAAATCTCTATAATTGATGTGGGATTTAGGTTTGTAAAGCCAATCCATGCATAATATGAGATCAAATAAAAAAACGAAGAATAAAAAGATATACTGGTAGAACATTCCCACAAACATAAATTCGAAAGGAATAATAGACATGGGTTGAAATCACCATGCCATTAAGTGTTTTTAGTGATAAATCTACATATAATTGTTTTGGTGGAATCTTAACACCCATAAGAAATTATTTAGATATGAAAGAGTGGGTTGATCCAGAATCAAATAAGAAATTACAAGTTCTATAATAAATAGTAATATTACCTTTCACCACACCATTATTGCACCCATCATCAGAAATATAGAATGCCTATGATTTTCCCTTGTCCCTTAGATTAATAGACTGCTAACGTCGATCATCATCCCCAAAACATGGTTTTGTGAATTTGTTATAATAATTCCCATCATTTTTACATTTATAGAAATGAATCACAGGAGGGTCATTCTATGCCTCTTTTTCTCCATTATCACCATTAACTATCTTCTTCCAACCACTTCAACAATATATTTTTTTATGTTATTCCCTTCCAAACATAAAACATTAATTAGACCTCTTATTGAAATTTCATCTATACTTTTTCTCAAACTTATATCATAAAGGAATTGTCATCTTCTTCACTTCATTGCTTCTAGATTTTCCTTCAAACACCATACTCGTTTTCTTGTCAAAACCATCAGATTGATACGTGACTCCAACCTCAATTTAAAGCTTAATTGAACAACACACAATATATTCATAGCTGCTAGAATCTCTAAAGTCCAACTCCCTTACGAGACTTGTCTTTAATCCACTAGAGAACCTGTCAACATTAGTTTTGGGTTGGGTGATAATTCTTGATGTCTACCTCATAAGTCTTATTAAATTATCCTCGTTGGTATTGATAGATTTATCATCCCTTTGCATCAACTCAAGGTACACTTTCTCCATATTAGTATGATGAATCCTAGGAAAGTACTTATTGGAAAATAAGTTCATGAACTCATCGCAATCCATGGATTCAATATCATCTTACTGCCACATATTTTTGATTATATCCCACCACTGGTCTACATATCCTTCTAACAAATTTAAATCCAAAATTAAATTCTCATGATTTGAGAACTTGATAACATAGAATATCTTTTTTGTAGTATTAATCCATTGTTTGGTAAAATGTTGTCCTAAAGACCCATTTAAAGAAGTTGGATGTTATGTCATGAATGACTCAATACAATTTTGTTCCCAACATTTCTCATTTTGAATTACAACATGATTCATAGATGGAGAAATATGTGTTAGCATAAAAACAAGATTTTTTATTCCATCTCAAATAGAATTTATTTGGTAGGGAGAAAAATCATTTCATTCTATGCCGCAATCGACATTAACACTGTTAAATTGTGTCCCATCCATTGACTAAAACCAGAATCATAATGTATGAAATAATTATGATAATGAGGAACTAAATAATAATGAAAATTCACTTACTTGATGTGTAAATTATGACACCTTACCTAATCTATGACACCTTAGGTTAATACTAAGTTATTCATAACCAAATTATATTTAAATCCTTCATGATGGTTCATTAAGAGTTTGTAAATTTCCAAGGCATATACTTGAGAGTGTCAAACTAGTTCTTTAGTAAGGTCCATTTTCATGTACTATGTTACACCGAGTCAAGACCGACACACCTTATTAGAGTTGTTACCCCTATGTACATATATTCTAGAGCCATATCTACTTGTATTATCCATACGTGGATTTATTTCTAGGAAACCACTCACTCTATCCTTTTCCAAAATTCTAGGACATTTTCCTATACTTTTCCTTATCTTTAGAGTAATACTTAAACCTATACTTCAAGTTATCACTACGTTTTTCACATCTTATCTTTGAAATTTAACTAACAATTTTCTATGACAAAAACTGTAGTGACCCCTGATTTTAAAAAATTAACATTACATATATTTTTTAGAATACTTAAAACATTATACAAACATACACCCAAAGACTGTACTAGTCTAGTGCCTCTAAAAATATGGAAATATATATCACAGGTACATAAGTGAGATACATTATCTCCAACTAGGTTTTTCTTGAATAGAAACTTTCATAGACACATAAAATGTAGTAAATATATTCTTAACTTGGGGAAGGAAACAGAAAAATGTTTGACAATAGATGCTCAGTTAGGATAAATAAGGGAGACATGCAAGCATAGAATGAGCATAGGGCTATGAGAACATGATCCTAAAAATAGAAGAGCATACATTGCATATCCTATGATCATGAACAAGAATCATGGAATAATTCTTTTCAGTTCATCAAATATAAATCCTAAGGAAATAAAAAAATAAACCATAAAATCATAACATAGGAATAAGAAATGGAATTATGACATAAGAATAATAATATAAAATTATTTCCATATTAGTCAAGGCATCACTACTAAGGTCATATATATAATATGGGTTCAATTCCCATACCATCTTAGCATATATTGTTCACTCCAATGGTTTTATTAGTACTATGAGATCAATCCCCATACCATCTTTGTAGTCATGGTTCACTCCCATGGCTATATTAGTTGTCAAGGTTCACTTCCATGGCTATTTTAGTCCATATCATTAGATATAAATCATTACCCAATGCACTAGAGGGAGATATATGTCCCACCCATCTCATAATGAAATCATACATACATGTACGAAAAAATAGTAATAAAAAATATTATAACCCATGAAATGAAATGGGTATCATAAACATGTAATCATAGCATTTCTTATGAAAAAATATACAAGTTTCATACTCATTTAATAAAAATCCTAACCTATGAAAAGAAGCAGGTTTCAAAAGAATATAACCCATGCATGAGAAACATGTTACATAAACATCATTCCATCAAAACATAAACTATTCAGATAAATAATATGAATGGAAACATTGAATAATTTCCCCATAAATGCATGATTAACACAAATGGATTTCATTATATATTGAAAATAATTTTGAAATATATTTTAAAGCATATCTTGTAAAAAATATACTTTCTCCCTTGTAAAATGAATTTTAAAACATAAAACATGTTGTAAAATATTTTTCTTGGAAAATAACTTCGAAAACTTATAAAGGAATATTAGAAAAACATAAAAAAATTAAAATATTTTTTCCTTGAAAATTATCTTCACATATAATTTTAAAACAATCTAAAAAACATTATTCCAGAAATAAAATTGATTTATGACCAAAGGGTGAAGTATGATCAGTATTTTCAAAAAAACATTATTAATTAAATTAATTAATAATGAGTGTAGAAATTTTACCAATACATGGGGACATCATGAATAAATAGTTTAGAATAAAAAAATTTATTTTTCTTGGGATATGGTTCATAATATTTAATTAATCAAATCATAATCATAAATAATCCTGATAACAAGTATATTGTTTCGATAAACTCATACCACATGGTAACATGGGATCACCATATTCATGTAAGAAAATGAAATCAAATGAAGATTAAAATATATTTAAAATAAGGAGATTCATGATATAACTTTTTAAATGATCCTCCCCAAAAAAATTGTAGGTGAATAACAGAAAATTTGTTTCAAAGAAAAAAATAGATACAACTATCTTACTGATTAAATAAAATTTTAATTATAAACCCCATGAAATAAATATAATATAATGGATATTTAAATAACCATAAATTTCATAATATTAACCATAAAATAAATTCATTTTATGTATTTGCACCATTAAAAAGAAGAGTGGTGAACTTGGCTTGTATCTCACCGATATAAAAAGTGAGATGAAATTACCTTACCTTGTGGCTTGAATCACGTCATACTCTTTGAAACCTACTATATAATAAATATAAGTCTAATATAAATTTTACAAAAACCATATTCTGATATCTAATAACATAAATTTTTTTATTATGACTTTATATTACACGTATATTAATAATTCTATGTTAAGGTTTCACTTCGGGTAATATCCGCTTTGTTCTTTTTACAAGATTATTACTATTGATAAGCTTACATAGATCATCATTTAATTAAATTATAATGTTAAAATATTATATAAATATCATATATATTAATTATATATTTAATTATAATAATTTATAAAATAATAAATGATGAAAAGGAATACACTACTCCTGGAGACGGTCGGATGTACGTATGCTTGAACACTGGTTCGGTTTTTTATAAAGAAATGAAGAAATTAAATGAAATATATAATATTGTTAAATTAAAATTATGATGTTATATATATCATATATTTCCACAACCATACTTGATAAATTCCTTGTAAATTTTTATTGAATCAAATCGTTTTGAGGAGGCGGTTGTCCGCACATCCATAAACGATGTTATCATATTTACACAAGATGGAGAGTATAATAGTGTGTGTTATAAAAGAATTAAATAAGTATAAAGAAATAATAATAATAAAATATATCATATATAAAAATAATTTCCATCAAAATTCCAAACCATTAATGGTGGTAAAAGAAAAATAAAGCATCAATGTTTCGTGAGGCGGTAGTTCATGGTAGTTCATGGTAGTTCATGGTAGTTCATGGATTGATTTCAATTGACCAAAACTAGAATCAGTGTTCGTTTTTGGTTCAATCGGACAAAATCTGGATTATTATTCACTGTCCATGAGCTCTAGAAAATAATATTGAGTATGATTCATCAAACATTAGATCATAATCTTTTGTTACTATTACCATCTTTAATTATAGTTTGGTTAATCCATTCTTATGATGTGGGAATGTCTAAAAATAGAAAAGGGACTTCACATAGGAGTTTTAAACACTATCTTACATAGAACACCCAAGTAATTATCTTATGGTAGGTTTGGAAAAAATTATCTTATGGTTTAACGTTTTTAGGATACATTTTTTATCATTTTAACCACTTAGAAATATTTTATATGAGCATCCCACAAAAAAAATACGATATATATTTAAATAATTCCCTAAATTTGAAAAAGTTAAAAGTCATATAAGAAGTTTCATAAATTTCAAATTGGATGGAAGAATTTTCAAAAGAATTCACCTACAAGTAAAACATAATAGTGTAGAATTATTAAAATATAGTGAATTTTGAAACAAAAATACACTCCTAAATAGACTTATCATGGAATCTTCAAATTCATAAAAAATTATTAAACATTGTTCCAAGAAAAATTATCAAATATAAAATCATGGAACATTGATAGAATTAATTATAAACTCAAGAAACAATTTAAAAAATCAATTAAGCTACTTAAAAAAACCTAAAACCTTCACAAAAAATATATTTTAAACTCAAACATGGAACTTCAAAAATTTCAAATTAAACAAATGTTACTCAAAAATCACTTCAAGAAAATATGTTCCCAATAAAATCACACACAAAAAATATAATACTAAAACAGTAAGAAACTAGCACCAAGTATAATTTTACTATTTGAGTACAATTTTTTTTAATTTCATGAAAATATTTAATTAATTATGAATTCTACAGAAAAACTATCAATAGATAAATACTCACCATAAAAATATCATATCCAAAAAATATCATCAAAATTTAATTAGAAGAATGTGACAAAAGACATATAAAAATAAATCCACATAAAATTCTCCAACAAATAAGATATTTCATTTCCATAACTAATAAATTTTATAAATTTATTAGAAGTCAAATAATATCTAGAGTGGAAAAACGAGATTCCATAATGAATTAGACATTAAATATGTTCCGTCATATACCATATCTAGAAGAAAATGTGATTTCCAATCAAGAATTTGATGGTTTTAGTGGAATATTGGTTTCCTATTTTAAAAAAATGACTAAAATTGAAATCTTTTGAAAAATAATTATACACACATTAACGTTCATTCAACAAAACGTACCAAATTATCTCTACCAATAAGTTAAACAGCATATTGAATTAGTAGTGAATAAATAGACACAACTGAATCGATGTGTGAAGATAATAAAGGAAAATAATTTAAAATTAAAATAGATATTAGTTAAAATAATATAAAAATTATCAGTCTTGATTAAGATTTTTATTTCATTATATACTTTGACACAAATATTACGAGTTTATTTCAAATTTAAATTTTTTAACTAAATTGAAATTATAATAGATAGTAGTTATATTTTACCAGAAAAGTTATTTAAAGAGATAAATAAAATTATATACTAAATTAAATCCCTTTATTAATAGAAATTAACCTCATAAGAGTTGAAATAATATTATATTATTCAAATTTTTTATCACTCACTGAAAGTGATAATTGAAGCTCAAATAATGTCAAAATTTTAGAACATTATGGGTATTTTTTATGTGAACTACATTGAAATATACTATAGCATAATGAAAAAACCCTTGACCATACAAAAATCTCAATATTTTCACTAATGTTGAATTTTAAGGTAGAGGAAACACTTATGGAATGTTTAGATCAACTAAATTTTATAATTTCATGAGATGAAGACTATGTTAAAGGGGTACAATATGGTTTAAAATGATGTTTTACATCTTATGTCCTTATATAGGATAACACCCTTATGGGTAGGGGTGGGTGAATTAGGGTTCTATAGGTTAACAAAAAAATTCATTTATTTGAGATCATGTTATATATCCTTGATGAACACTTTGTCTTATATTTTACTTTCCCATTAGTGAGTGATGAAAAAATTAAAAAAAATGTTACATGGTACACCCAAACTAGGATAATCCAAGGATAAAGCACGAAAATTATCCAGTAAAACAAATTCACTAACATCTCACTACTCTATATATAATATTTAGAGTATTCTTATTGACCCTCAAAGTTCACTATAATGAAACATTTGAGAAAAAAATAAACCTATTCAATAATGAACTCATAACTCTATTTTTTGAATGATTCCTTCTTCCTATGAAGATGAGGGAAGCATGAACCTATGTTGGTGTTTCTTTTAAAAATATAAAATAAAAACTTCCAGTGAGAATAAGATAGATGGAATAACATCTTCTTTAAACTTCAATCTTCCCAATTAGACCAAGATTATCCCTGTGAAATTATGGTCCTAAAATTCCTCTTGTGTCTCAATTTTGATTTTTTATAGTAGGTCTCTCCCTCTTGTTTAAATATAATGGTTATAATTGAATGTCATTTTTATGGGACTATTCAAAATTTCTTATAAAATTACTTGGGTCATCATGGACTATTTAAATCAAATTTACTATTGGGAGATTCGATCCATGATTCCCTTTATTTATATTTCTTGAGGAAACTATCAGAATAATGAAACTATGTGGCTATGATGTTATAGTATTTTATATAGTGTAGTGTTACCCATTTTCCATATACTATATTGTAGACGCTTTCATAGTATCCCATACATCAATTACGCAGTAATGTCAATTATAATTAACAACAATGTAGTGTGGAGTCTTGTAGTTGATCTGATCCAATACTCATAGAGTAGTTACTCCCCTTTAAACAATTCAATATATATATAATTAAATACTCTAACCACATTTAAAATGGAGTTTACTACATCATGGAAACATCAATACATTTTGAGCTCTTATAGGGATATAAACTTTAATTATTTACTCCTATTAAATTCCAAGTCTCTATAATGTAAGGAACAACAATGGTGTGGATACCTTTTCCTCCAATGTGATTGTGGCGTAGCATTATCTCTATAATGCGGATAACTTGAAATTTATAATGGTAGTATAATTTATCTAGTGGATCGTATGGTATGGTATAACTAAATATGGTGTGGAGAAATAATCGTGAATCCCATATCAGAATTTCCTCTAGAATTCCAATGACATATAAGCCACTTCATTACCTCAAACTTTCAGTTTCAAATAATGGGGTATGCTCCCAATTTCCCCATGATATTTCCCTATGGAAAGAACAACTGCTTATATTATCCCACCCTATGATGCGAAATTTTTTTCCCATGCACAAATTATCTTTATCAGCCTGATCAGCTATCTGGTTCCTGGGATTGGCCACCAGCTTTCCTAGAGGCAACTCGAGGGTTGGATTTGTGTGGGTTTGGACATGTCTCAGAATTCTAGAAACATTTATTCTTATCCATGGTGACTATGATATGTGTAATCATGTATGTTATATATGGATTAGTCTCCTAAAATTCACCACATTATTCAATGTAAAGCCTAAGATACAACATAAGATCTTTCTTCGAGACATGAATCCTCTTCAAGATCCTCCTTCACCTTGCCAACATACACAACACATAAAAACTTCTAAATGAATTATGGACAAGAATATACCCATTTGTTTCTATTGAAAAGAATTCAAATTATCCATGTTCCATATCCTATTAAAATACCAAAATTTAGATGTGTAACAATGAGTGAGTAATCATCAATTTTAGGCCCACATGATCCATTTTTTATGTGAGAAAAAAGAATTTAGTGAAAATTTAGTCAAGAACACATTTCAATCCATTCAACGAACACACCTCACCCCATGATTTTTAATTGATATAATCTCCCAATTTCATTACATTTATCACCCATTCAAACACACTTGGAAGTTTTCCCCCATTTTCAATGAACCTAAAGTGGTAAATTCTCTGAAAAGATTATAATATGGGGTCATTAATTCAAAACAAATGTGGTAATAAATTATAAATTTCCCAAGAAAGGAACTATAGTGAGTGGGGTTTCCTCCCTAGATCAGTTAATTGAATATATATGGTTATAATAATAGAGGTAAATAATGTTTTTTAAACACTACTTTGGGAAGTTACATTGTCAATATATTTTCTAATTGATCTTTTATTTACATGTAGTCAAATACCACAATTCAATACTCCACCTTCTATATTATAATGCAATTTCTGATCTTGATTTCTTTTGTTTATGATTTATTAATATGATTTTTCCAAAAATTGATCGCAGATGAATTTTTACATATTATTTGGAATAGAGAAACAACTAAAACACCCACATCAATGTCTTTATTTCAACCATATCAATTGGGTGAATGATTGAGTAGAAAAAATGTAATCTATCTCCAAGGTACTAAAAGATATGAAAGTATTATTTCTTCTTAGAAATGATATGCATGAGATCATAGGGTAAAAAGACCCACCATATGTTTATTTTTAGTCATCTACCCAACCAGTCTAGACTACATGACTGAATACCAAAAATTGTTTCTATGAATCAATGTGATCAAACAACCTATAAATTTACATATAGTGGATATATCAAAGTATTATTTCTTCAGCCTTCATATAAGTTTTCCTAGGATAAATCTGATAATGAGTGTCTTAATAAATAAAAAATAATACATTCTTTAGTGTGTCAGTCAATAAGATTAATCATAAAATTATTTTTGATATGTAGTCACAAAAACAATCTTTCTCTGCTCGTATTTTGATAATTTTATCCTTGTCTATACTAGAATTTCCATGGTCATTGAATCATCTGACAAAAATATAATTAAAACATCCTTAGAATATTTAGTTTTGTAGATAAATGTCCCATGAAGTATTTGAATCACATAAAATACAAGAAAAATTTTCATTTCTACAATTAGAGACATATCAAAATCACAACTCGTGATTTCTAAAAATAGCATACATTGGCAATCATTTAACCCTAAAAAATTATTTCATCAATATCGGTAAAAACCATCAACATCTAATCATTCTTCTTCGAATTTTATAGGTTATACTAAACTCATCTATGAAAATAAATCTTCTTTGGGAATTGATCTAAGTTGAAATACCATGATATTGGTGCTTGATTAAGTCTATACAAGGAATTATTTAATCAAAACACTTTTACTTTAACTTCATTAATAAAAAACCCATCTATTTTTTTAATATACACTTCACCTTCAAGAAAAAATTTAATAAATAAAATTTGACATGTGTATGATATATTTTGAAGCTCGTATAAATTTCCCTAGATAAGAATGAACATATTGTTTTAAGACATGCTACGAGTGAAAATATATCATCAACATGAATACCTTCTGTTTAGGAATACCGTTTCCACATAAGTATTTCATTATTATGAGTAATGTTTCATCATTATTATGTTTATTTCAAAATACCCACTTGGTTCTAATTTCATTATTATCACATGGTCTTGGATATACTTTTAATGTATTGATTTTCTCTATTAGGTTAATTTATTATTTCATATCCTCATCAAAAACTTTATTATTGGTGGTTTTTTTAAATTTTTGTGCTTCCATCATTGATACAGAGTATAAATACTACCTAGGCTTCATTATTTTGGTTTTGAATGGATATTTTGGGTCTCCAACATTGTTTATTTCGGTTACATCATATCTCTATTTTTCCTTCAGGAACATTCTATAATTTTTGTAAGTTATTAAAAATATAAGTCTTCATTATATTTTTTTCACTCTTCTTAAATCACCCTAAATCTTTTGATTCTTCATCACTTTCTTGTTAAGAAATTCGTTGGTTTTATCATGTTATATAAAATTGTACAACTTCAATTATCCCACATTCAACCAACACAACATCATTTATCACTATCATTTATTCTAGACTCTTATTGTAGCACCTATAAAAAATTAATATTTTATGTGTATACAACATATATTCCTTCATATCACCGAAATTAATACTTTTTTCTTCTCTTTATTGAGAATAAAACACTTAATTCTAAAATATTAGAAGTACTTTTGTGTAGTTTTCTCAAAATAATAAATTTAATACAATGTGTTCCCTTCATTTTAAAATAAAAACTTTATATTGGTGATGTAAATCACAAAAAGAACATCTTCATTATAATATCTTTATAGAAGACACTTTTCAATCAACATTGTTTTGGCCAAGTGGTTAATTATTTTATTTGTTCTTTTGACTAACCTATTTTATGGGGCGTTCTAATAGCTAATACATGATGATGAATCCCATGGTTATCCATTTATTCTCATCTTGATGATTAGTATTCTGGTCTCATTTGTAGTTCATAATTTGAAAATATTGACACCAAATATCTTTTAGTCTCTCCTCTGATATAGAGTGATACTTCTATTCACCATAGCCATATGTGTATTAGGAATAATCCAAGATAATATTCTATAGTGATAAAAAATCACATTATTTTTTTAATCCATCACTCTATGTGAAATTACACCAAAAAACCCAATAGAAAAATCTCAATAAACCTTGATTCCTTCATCTAATTTGGATTTTATGACCTCAATATAATCTTCCAAATTTTACAAGAATATCATATTAAATTGTGATCATATATAATATGGGGATATCACATGACCCATTTCCCTTTACCAATACCTCCACTAGTGTTTAGCTCAGATGTCCAAGACTCTAATTCCACAGGCTCTCCTCCTCCTCTATGGCTAACATACAAAACATTTCTTCACCAATAGGTATATATATACCTTATTTATCATTCCTTATGGGGATATCACATGACCCATTTCCCTTTACCAATATCTCCATTAGTGTTTAGTCATATTTTTATTGAATTTACTTACATTTTCATTTAACACCACCACATATACATGGTCACATAGTTTTCTGACACTAAGAATGATATGGCTTGCCCCATTAACCAAGAGACATTCAGTATGACTAATATCTTTTCCTCCAATCTTGTAATTTTAGGAACCAATTTTCATAAGACCCTCATCATTCCTAAAATTAATAATACTATATATTTTGTGCTTGATATTTGCAATGAGGTCTTTATTTTTGGTCATATATGATGTGCATCCACAATCTAATATCCACATGATTGAAATTTCTATTTCCTATTTCTAAATTTCAGTAACATTATCCTTCTCTAATATACCCTTATTTTCTCATATGGGTGATGAATGTGCCTCCATAGTAGTTGGATCCATGAAATGTTCTCCTTCTTGAAAAATTGAAAATCTGATTTAAATATCAATGCATTTGGATAAAAGTTAAATCATTTTATTTCATCCACTTTGAGTCATCTTTCATGACTTTTGTTGCATTGTTGATGATAAATTTGTTACCTTATTCTTTAATCCTTCATAAGAAAAATATTACCCAATAAAATATAAAGAATGATTATAAATTATGGTTTCCAATTTGGATTGGCCTTTCTTCTGAAAGGACCTCATAGAAATAAATCCCACATAGTAAGTGTGTCCCAACATTACATATAAAAAAACATATATCTCTTGATGAATTATAATTCTTCTTACCCATATGTTTAATTTCATCTCTCGTGCTATGAATACAAACCTTAGTATGAAGAGTTATGTCTTGAGGTTTTGAAACTACCATATATTTCCATTTATATTTGAATGACTTATCATTATTTTTAATTATGTGTTATTCCCTAGAAATTACATTGTCATTACTTGATGATGATTCATTTATATTTTATATGATTATTCATAGTGTCAGTAATCATTCATCATGTTCACACATATCTTCCAATTTCATAATATCTTCATCATGTTCCTCAAATTTCCTTAATCATTCATTGATTTTTTTTGTATTAACCATCAATAATTTGGGATTTTTCTTTAGTTATAAGTGTCAATTATAAATCCTTCCCAAAGATTATGGAATTTTAATATTTGATTTTTTCAATCCCAGACTACATCTATAACATATATTCTTCTCCTTGTTGCATGCAGATCTTTGAATGTTGTAGAAATTCTCTGGAATTATTAGTCTTTACCCTCCAAACATCAATTTATTTAAGGGATGCATCATGTTCTTCTTACAAATCAACCATTATAAAAAAAACACTTCAATATAATCATTAATAATATCATTTTATATCTTATTTTTAGTATCCATCAACACACCTTCATGCAAACAATTTTATAATTCTTTTTCTTTACCTTCTCCAAAACCATATTATTCATCAGAAGAGAAAATATTTCATTTGAGGACCGATATTAAGAATTATTTGAACCATATTTTTTAATCTTCATTTGTTGTTTGTATTAATCATTATAATAGTTTTAGTTTTTTAGGAAATGTATCCATAGTATATCCTATATTTCCTAATTATAATAATGCAATGAGAATCTTACCATTAAAACTACCACATCCTCTTTTATGATTAACAGGAAGAAATGATATAATGTCATAAAATTAATCAACTTTTGAGTTCTCCTAGATTTAGTAATTTTTCATCAATTTAATGGCCAAATACTAGGTATTTTCCTTTTTATTAACTAATTACATTAATTCATCTTTTCATAAGCCATAAGAGTACAATGTAATCTATCAACCAAAATATCCAATGGAAAATTTTCATTATAGAACTTGTACTTTTTCAATGAAATGAGGACGGATTCTTCTTTTTATCCTATTCACAATATTTTTATCTATAAATAATTTAATGATAACACACATTCATTTAGTATTAATATTCAGGCAATAAGAAATGTTGTAAACTATTTAATTTGAGTTCACTCTAATATTATCTAATTTGTTACTGAGAAACAGAAACTTTACCTCTCAATCTTTAGAATCTCATTCATAAATATTTTGAATGTCTTCCAAAATAACATGAGATGTTTTGGAGGAGTATACCTCTGTTAAAATGGTATTAGTGATCGAAATAAAAAGTAATTAATGTATTTGGAATATATATCCAATTGCTGATGATCTATTTTAATTAATTCTCCACGTTAAAAATTAGTAGTGAGTCCTTAAATGGACAATGTGTAAATTTCCATAAACAAGAACTTGGAAAAATGTTTCCTCCAACTTTTCCACAACATGAAATTAGTTCCTTAAAATATTAGGATAATTTTATGTTTAAAAACCGTTTCCATTCTTCAAATATAAGAAAATAATAACCACACATTTGATTACACTTGTTTGACCCCAATAGAGGATACGAATCAAAGAGTGTGGGGGGTGAATTTGGGTATTGAATTATAAAATAATTATTCCTTGATAAAGGATATTTTTATCTCACCTAGTGGATATATTTTATTTGTCACTACCAATCACTTTAATGAGTTATTATTGTAGAAGAAAATATAATTGATTTAACTTTGGTCACCTGCACTAGGTTAGTCCAAAGAGAATACACAACAATGTGTTGTTCACTATATTCAATAACTAATTACTTCTTTATAAGTAAAATTTTGAGTGGTAGCACTAAAAATTCTTGTTCACTATCATAAACAATTGGATAACTCACTACTCACAATCTATAAGGAAGTCCGTTATTTTTTTGTTAAATCTTTCTTTATTCACAAAATAATGATGCGAACGTACCCCTGTGATGGTATTTCACTTCAGCATATGCAATGTAAACAACAAGTGAGAGTAGTAATACTAATATAACACATTATTCATACTTCAACATTATATATATTTTTAGATTAACCCTATGAAATTATAATCCTCAAATTCTACCGATGCCTCCCTATCTTTTTTTTGCACAATATGAATCTCACTCTTTTTAATTAAATTCTGTAGCTATAATTGAATATAGTTTTCCCAAAACTGTTTCATGTGTTCTAAATAATTACTAGGGTAATTAGGCTTCATTTAATTTGAACGTACCATAATAAGATTCAAGAAATAAGTCCCTTACATTATGTTTATAATTGAAAGTACAAGCATAATTAAACTTCAAATGAGTGAGATAGTTACAAATTCTATGTGTAGTGTATTCCATCTTTGATATAAAATATCATATACATGTTTTCTATATCATAAAATTTAATTACATAGTTATAACTATGTAATTGTTAAAAAAACTTAAGATTGGAGTCATGTAGTTGACCAAATCCACTTCTCCCATAGTAGTAAATCCCAAATTAACTAATGCAAGATCACTGTAATGATATCCTCTAACTGTTTTCACATGGAATCAATTGTGATTTGGATACATCATCTCAGTATAAGATTTTATAATTTTTAAGAACTAAATTATATCCCCTTATAAAATTAACCCCCTCCATGATGAAAAGAGTAACTATTGTACGAATGCATTTTCTTTTAATTGGATTGTTTTATATCCCTCTCTCTACAGTGTGGACATCTTGAAATCTCAAATAGAAAAAAATTTATCATCCAGGGCCCAATGCAATTGGTTACTCGGATTTGGATCTGAAAAGTAATCCTTATTCCCACATCATACAATCCTTTATAATTCTTCTTCCAGATATGGCTCTTCATTCCCTAGACCCTCTAATTGTGAGTAAGATGTTCCACTCTCCTACAGTGTGGACCACTACCTGCATAATATAACCCTACAATGTGGATCAATTCTCCCATGAAAACGTTCCAATATATGAATATTCCTTTTCAACCCTCTTGGATATGTTCCACAAAAGATTAGAAACCATTTTGTCTAGATCATGATTTTTTTTATTCTTGAGTGGGAATGGATAAGTCATTGTATCCTCCCAAACAACATTGTGGAATATCCATGTGGACTATGGTGTTTGTGAGATTTCATTTCTACCATGGTGTAGTATCCTCAAATCCAAATCATTCTTCAATATAGAGTGTGAGTTGTAGTGTAGGATTTGTCTCTGAGATAGAACTACTCTTAGAATTCTTCTTTCACTTTATCAACAAACACAATACATACAAACATCAAAGGGATTCTGGATAGAATTTCACAACACCAAAAATCTTATCATGTTAGGGATTTCCATTTCTTACCACAACGACTATTTATTATAATATATATGAATTATAGAAAAGATCATTCCTGAAACATGATGTAAAAATAGAATAAAAAAATAAATACCAAAATATATTTGTAAGACCATGATTTCAATATAAAATTTTCAATTAGTAGTAACAACCTATAATAAGTTTTTTAAAAAAATATAATAATGAAAAAATACATTTAAATTAACTTTAATCCATTTATTTTCAAGAAAATAAAAAAAATAAAATTTTATTAACCATTTAATAGAGATAAAGTGAATAATTTAAACATAAACTACCTTGATATAGATGTTTCTCCCCTAAAGGATAAATGATTGACTTAGATTTTTTAACCATTGATAAAACCATTTTATTATCCAGATTCACGACTTATTGAATGAAAGTTGTAGAAAAAAATACCATGCATTTAAATAAATAAATAATTAACCTGAGTTCAGGGAAATGAAGTGGGTTTTTATGATTTATATAATTTTAAACTCATATTAAAATCATAATATACAACTATTTTCTATCTCAAATGTTTTCTAAAATTATACTCATTATGTAAAGTGAACAGAATTTTTAGTTTTCTCTCCAAATAGTATGGGTAAATGTGAAATTCAGGAAGACAAAAAATAATGGTTATAATTATTCAATAAATTAATTAGAAGAAAAATAATAAAATAGAACATGGTTTTACTCTCACGAATCACTGAGTTAATGTCCTCTATTAGACTCAATGTAAGTTCAGCATTCAAAGAAAGAAATGTCATCCTCTCCCTTTGAAGGCCCTTAAAAATAGTGTTTTATTCAACGAACCCTGAAAAAATTTTATATTCTCCTCTCCAAATAATATACAACCCCATTAAGAAGAACTCACGAAATGGTTAAGTGTCTATACCATTTATATCTGAGATAACATGGTCATTTTTTTATCCAAGAATTGAAACTATGATATTTTTAAAATATTTAACATTCATGTTCAGAATTATAGATTCATTAGTAGATCTTGTTATCTCTTTACTAATGTGAAAATTTTGTTATTATTGTATAATAATCTCTTCTATCTCACTTAACTATAATCCCCTTTAATTAATAAAACTATTAAAATCATAATTATGTGCTTTCACAACCTAAAATGACTTGTTCTGTAAATGTATGGGAAAGTGAAATTTCTTCCCAAAGTGAGTTATAAATGGAAATATCCATATAGGGGACTTATAAGTTGTGCTATGAGACAAAAAATATTCAACCAACTTAACAGACACGTCCTTCCTAGAACTAAACATTATTTTCACTATTTTAAAACTTACCTATAGTAAATATTATCATGATCTATAGAATTAGGTGATAGTATATTTTAGTAGTTTGATTATAAACATTCTCTTACATTAAAGAACTGAACATGAAGTTCTAAAAATGTGGGCCATTATCATTTTTGATATTAAAATATATTCTTAGTGATGAGATTAACAACTCTCGTAGAAAGCTTTTTTAGAAGTTCTACAATAAAAACCCACTTAACCACATAGTTTACGACCATCAAAATAAAATCATTCCTAAAAGATAATGAAAATGGTCCCATGATGTCTAATCCCCAAATATAAAAAATATTTAAACCGAAAATCATTTTTTGGGAATCTCATGTTTCAAACACAAGATTTCTAACCTCTAATATTTATCACAACCAGAAATCATACATATAGTATATTTTAATATGGAAAAAAATTAAAATCGAAACTATAGTGTTTTCTGGGCTATCCTCTCACCCCATGGTGTCAAAACCATAGTTAGTAATTACAAAACTCTATAACGGGAAACATGTCCTCCTTATGAACAATTCTCCCGAGGACCCCATCAACGAATCTTTGGAAAATTAAGGGATCCAAATAAAAATATAATTTTAAAGATTAAATGAATACCATTATTTGATTTTATGAAATGTCCATAGTAATGAATCTGAAAAATAGGAAGTTATCGTAATCTACATTCTAAGAATATTGGTTGATAATGGTAGTAAACAATTTACAATCCCAAAATTAAGTATTTATATTTGTAGGATTATTAGTTTTGGTAGTGGGTAATCTTTAATGGTGTTAAACAACCACATTTTCACCACCTTTCTTATCAATGATTTCTAGATCAAATTATTATAATTGTAGATACCATATAATATGACTTATTTTGGATTCTTTTTTTTTCAAATGATAATCAAGAATTAAATAGTCAGTGGATATGATAACCTTATACCCAATCACGCCTTTCTTAAACATTTCTAGTGAATATATAATACCTTAAAACTCATTTTCAATAGTATAATAAGTATTTTTGGGATTCGTCTAACTATTTAGTAGAAAATTAAATTATATTTAAGCACTTATCCATTATTTTCCATAAAAATTCACCCACATCAACGTCACTAGAATTTCACATCCCTTTGAATGAATGCTTCCATTATGGAGGAGTAATAATGGATGGGAATGAAATATTATCCATTAAAATATTGAATTATTCTAAAAACCTCTCATCAAACATAAATGTTGTGTCCTTAACTCGTAGAGAGAAATGTTGTTTCATGATTTTGGAAAATAAATTTATGAATCTCCCATTATTAATTGAGCCAAAAAAACTTTCAATGACCATAAACTGACATTCTTCCTAGCTAAAACTAATATTTACTTATTAGAATCATTCTAGAAGAGTTTCCATATTTTGAAGATATGATTAAAAAATTATTTTTCTAATGAAAAACCATCAATAAATATTTCAATTTGTATTTCAGTTAATTTATAAATTGTTCCTATAATGAACATATGAGATGTGGTCCATCACCACAAAAAAAGTCCATTAAGGAGTAGAAAATATTTTTAAATGGGTATGTGATAATGGGTTTTCATGGTCTTCATGTGATATATAAATATGGTTGTAACATGAATAGCTGTAATGAAAAGAGAAAATTTTGTTTCTAACTATCATCCAAATAATTTGATCTAACAATGACATGGGAATATGATAATTCTTATGAAAGAATTATATTTTCTAAAATCAATTTATAATATCCAATAGTTCACGTTTATAACATGATTTTTTTCTATTTTTTCATTAGTTACAATATCGAATCCTCTTTTTTAGGAACTACCTAGATCCTGATAACCTAGGGGCTATCAGAAATTGGAAATATTTTTTTGTAATCAAGTTGTATAATAACCTGCTTCATAATAACCTCTTTTATTCTTTTATTTAATCTCCCCTACCCCTCAATCCTATAATTATGTCTAGGAACTATGGATATATTATTCAAAGAATATGATGGACTTATACACTTTATATTAGCTATAGTCCAACTAATGAAATATTGAAACTTACTCAAAACAGTCAACAACGAATTATATTTTCATCTTTCTATCTTTTATCAGATGATAAATTTTAATATATATAACTCACCTATAAATGAGTGTACATCGATGTATATGAGGTTTTTTATCTCTAGATCAATTGATTTTTGGCATGAGGGAGGACACTTTGGCCTAAGAGGATGAATATCCACAACTATATAAAAAATAAAACACTATAGAAAGCCTCTTTATCATCACAACTTACCCGAGAAAAATGATCCTCAGACCCTTGTGTAATGGATGTATTTAGAAAATTTTTTAGATAAATTCATATATATTTTCTTTTAACTATACCTCATATTGATATAAAAATATTTCTCTTTTCTTGGGTAAATTCCCCTACAGGATTCCACCAGGATATTTTGGATATTGATTGCACTTATCATCATAAAAACTCCTCCTCTTATTCATCATTAATATCATATAATTATAGACTCCAATATTTTAAACATAGTTGGTTTTTTATGGTTTATTTAGTTATTTTAATGATATTGAATTATTCATTTCTTCCATAAGATAAAAATTAGTTTTCTTTTTGACACATCAATTATAGGCCCCCCTATAGTAAGGAAGTACTAACCAACAATAGTAGCTTACTCCCTTTAACAGTCTATATCTTTTATATGAAAGTTATCTAGAAAGAAAACCTTCCCTACTTAAATTATCAAATTATTAACCCATTTAATTGTTCGAGTAATGGACCAATCTACTCAATGTAGGACAACTATGGTGGGGTATGAAATTCCTAATTTTATATATTTAAACAATGATAAGGTAATCAAATTTATTCTCTTACCAAGGTCACATAGGTTGTTAAATAGATCAATATATCCTAGAGTAAATTTGTTGAAAAAGATTCATGAATTCTGAATTTTAATAGGTACTTATTTTGTTAGAAAATATTACACTCCTCTTTGAGATTTTATGCATAAAATTATTCCACTGTTTTTTTATTTTAATGAATTTTCTTAAGTATTTAAAAATAAAATGGTATTTAAAATAAGGTCCCTATAAATCACTACTGGAAATCCCATTTTTACAAACGCTTATATCCCAACGATTTGATAAACCGTTGGGAATGGTTGTGTATACCAACGGTTTTAATAAAACTGTTGGTATAGAAGCTTTTATGAAAAATTCTACCAACGGTTTGTAAAACCGTTGGTATAGGCCTCAATTAAGACAATCTTTACCAATGGTTTACACAAAACGTTTGTATAGTCCATGTTTAGGACACATTCCCAACGGTTTTTATTCTTTTTCCCAATGGTTTTACCAAACTGTTGGGATATCTCCCAATCGAACCATTTTTTCCAACGGTTTGAGAAACCCGTTGGGATAGCTCCCAATTCCACCACCTTTACCAACAGTTTACTAAACCGTTGGTAAATCATAGTTTTCCCAATGGTTTTTTAAAACCATTGGGGAAAAGTTCCTCCAAATATGCAGAGCTCCCAATTCTCTATTCCCCCGACTGCAACCCTAAAATCAAAGCTCTCCTGACGCTCTCTCATTACCCAGTCTCCGAAAATCCATCCATCCTCTTCAATCAAACATTTTTTCTGTTCTACACTTCAAATCTGTAAGTTATACCTCAATTATAATGTTCTTCATCTATTTTTTATTTACTATTTTGATTTGACCTAAACGTGAGGGATCTCTCTATAAAAATACTCATAAACTCGTTCCACTCATAGATCCATCTTAAATCAAACAATTTTGTAGTTCTACACTCTAAATCTATAAGTACTACCTTAGTTTTAATGTTTTCATCTATTTTTTTTCTATTTTAATTTGTTATAAACTAGGTTTTGTTGTTTATGGCATGCGAAGGTTAGTGATATTGAGGATGAATTGGATGTTGGTTGGGTGATGGATTGGAATTGTGATGTTTATTGGATTAAGTTTAGTTAATTTTCAATGAATTATTTGGGGATTTCCTCCCTTTAAAAGAGCCCCCACTCCTCATGGACCCTGGAAACCCCCCTCTTGGACCCTAGATAGTCCTCCCCTCCTGGAACATGGACAACCTGCCCCCCCCCTCTTTCCTGAAACCTGGACAGCCCCCTCCTGGACCCTGGACAACCCCCCTCCACCCTCCTCACAGGACCTTGTATAGTCCCCCCACCTTCCTGGACCCTAGGAATCCCCCCAACCTCCACCCTAGACCCTGGATAGCCCCCCTCCTCGATAAACCCTGGACAACCCCCCTCCTTCTGGGACCATGGACAACCCCTTCTCCCCTTCTCCTTGACCCTAGACAGCCCCCACCCCCCCTTCTTGGGCCCTGGACAGCCCCCACCCCTCCTCCTAGACCTTCGACATCCCCCTCACCCCCCTCCTCAACCACCAAATACCCCCCCACTTCAAAACATTGACCACCAAACTTGGACATGCTGGATTTTCTCTAAAAATATAGATTTTATCCTCAAAACACCTCAATAATATCATAAACAATGCTTATAATTTGGTTTTCACCACATAGCATCCCATTGTATGCCAAGTCACTAGTATATCCTCCCTTGGCTAGATTTTACAAAAAGCGCTCAACCTTAAGGATCCAAATAAAAATAAATTGATATAAGACATTTGATAATGGATTAAAATTTCAAATTGGGATCCATTGAGGAATATTTGAGATATTATGCATCATGTCCACGAGTTAATCCATTTTTATATATCTGATAAGTTATTTTTCACAATTTTCACACATTAATTGTTTTTTAAAATGGTAAAAACATTTATAAAGGTTCTAATATATAAAAATGAATCTATTTTTGGATGCATCTTAACCAACAATGTCTAGCTTGTCTACCTCTTCCATGATCATCGATGTGCATGTCCCATCTCCATCTGACTTCGCACGACGGGTGACTCAGCATCTGGCTGATGACGAGTGCCAGATTCTCTTACTTCCACACCAGATTCATGCCCACTATGCTCCTGAAGTGATCAATCCCACTAAGCGTCCCTGTGAGCTTGATGACACGACCACGAGTTCTTGTAAGAGGCAGAGGAGTTCTTAGTTGATGGACCAAGACGATTGACCAGTGTCTATCCATCTGGATAAAGACGTAAAACATAGCGCTTCTTGGGATGCAACCCATGTTCTAGATTTTCATCATTTTTCTTTTTTTACTTTGTTTTAGGAAATAAACATGGCATGTATGCAACAATTTTTTAGCTACTTCTGATCTGTATGTGCACTTTTCATTACTCTGCATGACTGCTTCTATTTTGTCCAATCCTCGGTGTTATTTTTTATGACATGATGCGACTATGTTCTGTTTGTGTGTAGATTTTACAGGTACATAAGTATGTGCACTTCTTATTATTCCATTATTTCAGTGCTTAGGCCGATGGTACGAGGGAGGTTCGTACTAGAGGTAGAAGAGCATCTCCGTGTACCTGACTAGACCCTTCCCCTCCCACTAACATGTCATCCTCCTCCCTGGACCCTGGACATCCCCCTTGATAGCCCCCCAACCTCCTCTTTGATCCTCGGACAGCCCCCCAGACAGCCCTGCGAATAAACCCTCCACCCTCCTCCATGGTCCCCGGACAGCCCCCCGGACACCCCCCAGATAGCCCCCCTCACCCTCCTCCCCAGACCCCGGACAGCCCTCAACGCTCCTCCTAGGTCCCCAGACATCCACCCCACCCTCCTCCCTGGACCCCAGACAGCCCCCCGGACACCCCCCGAATGTGACATGTACGAGTCAACCCCACCTCAATACGAGTCTCGGTGTGACCGACACCACTCAAAATGAATCTGTTTTGTTAAAAATAGACTTAATTTGAAGTGAAATCAACAAATGACATAAGGAAAACTGACCAAACGCATTCGGATTCTATATATACTAGAGTACAACGATCCATGGGTCATATGTGATGTGTACGAGTAAACCCCGCCTTAATTCGAGGCGTGGTGTGGATGGTACCATTCAAAATGTCTCTCTTTTGTTCAAAATGACTTTACTTTTAAGTGAAAACAACAACTTACATAAGAAAAACCGACCAAATTCGTTCTGAATCTGTTGAAACATTAGGAAAACTATCCATGGGTCATATGTGATGTGTACGAGTCAACCCTGCCTCAATCCGAGGTGCGGTGTGGCCGGAACCACTCAAACTGTCCCTCTTTTGTTTAAAATGAACAATATTTTACGTACATATGTCAAACCAATCAAACGGCTTCTGATTATGTTGATACTTTTTCACAACAATCCATGACTCATATGTGATGTGTACGAGTCAACCCCGGCTCAATCCGAGGCCCGTTGTGGCCGACACCACTAAAAGTGCCTCTGTTTTGTTAAAAATGGACTTAATTTTAAGTGAAATCAATAAATGACATATGAAAAACTGACCAAACGCATTCGGATTCTATTTAAACATAAGGAAAACGATCCATGCATCAAATTTGATGTGTATGAGTCAAAGTTTCTTCAATCTGATGCACGGTGTGGCCGGGACCACTCAAACTCCATCTCTTTTGTTCAAAATGGACTTATTTTTAAGTGAAATCAAAAACTTACATACGGGAAACTGAACAAACACCTTCGGATTGTATTGACACTTTTGGAAAACAATCCATGGGTTATATGTGATGTGTAAGAGTCAACCCCGACACAATATGAAGTGCAGTGTGGCCGGTATCACTCCAAGTGTATGTATTTTGTTTATAATGGACAATATTTTACGTACATGCGCCAAACCAATAAAATGGCTTCTGATTGTGTTGATAATTTTGAAAAACGATCCATGAATCATATGTGATGTGTACGAGTCTTCCCCACCTCAATTTGAGGCCCGTTGTGGCCAACACCACTCAAAGTGTCTCCATTTTGTTAAAAATGGACTTAATTTTAAGTGAAATCAACAACTGACATACGGTAAAACGACCAAACACATTCGGATTATGTTAAAACTTAAGGAAAACAATTCATGGGTCAAATGTGACGTGTAAAAGTCAAAATCGCCTCTATGTGTGGCACGGTGTGGCTGGGACCACTCAAACTTCCTATCTTTTGTTCAAAATGGATTTATTTTTAAGTGAAATCAACAACTAACATACGGGAAACCGACCAAACACCTTCAGATTGTGTTGAAACTTTAGGACAACAATCCATTGGTTATATGTGATGTGTATGAGTCAAACCTAGCTCAATCTGAAGTGCATTGTGGCCGGTATCACTCCATGTGTATGTATTTTGTTCAAAATGGACAATATTTTACGTACATACATCAAACTGATCAAATGGCTTCTGAATGTGTTTATACTTTTACACATCTAATCAATATCATAGATTATTGGTATGTTATAAAAGAGATGTATTCATTGGGAATGACATTGTTAGCTCTGAAATGTTTCATAGCATTATAAACTAAAATCTAATCCATACTAAGAATGATATAAAAATATTTTATATAAATATCCACAAGATTTTAAGTAAATACCATAACACTAATACATGAGGATTCTCATAAAATGGACAAAATTTTAAGTACATACGGAAAACCAAAAAAATGCATTTGGATTGTGTCAATACATTATCATAATGATACATGGGTCATATGTGACGTGTACGAGTCAACCCTGCCTTAATCTGAGGCACGGTGGGGCCGGAATCACTCTAAGTGGCTCTCTTTTGCTTAAAATGGACAACAATTTAAGTACATACAGAAAACCGACCAAACACATTAGGTTTCTATTGAAACTTTAGGAGAACGATCCATGGGTCATATGTGACGTGTACGAGTCAACTCCACCTCAATCCGAGGCGCGGTGTGGCCGGCACCACTCAAAGTGTTTGCCTTTTGTTTCAAAAGTACATCATTTTAATTGAAAAACAGCAATTGGCATACGGAAAACCGACCAAATGCATTCAGATTGTGTCGATACATTAGAACAACGATACATGGGTCATATGTGACATGTATGAGTCAACCCCGCCTCAATCCGAGGCGTGGTGTGGCCACCACCACTCAAAGTGTCTGCCTTTTGTTTCAAAAGGACGTCATTTTAATTGAAAAACATCAACTGGCATACGGAAAACCGACCAAATGCATTCGGATTGTGTCGATACCTTAGCACAAAGATCCATGGGTCATATGTGATGTGTACAAGTCAACCCTGCATTAATCTGAGGCACGGTGTGGCAGGAATCACTCTAAGTGGCTCTCTTTTTCTTAAAATGGACAACAATTTAAGTACATACGGAAAACCAACCAAATGCATTTAGTTTCCATTGAAACTCTAGAAGAACGATCCATGGGTCATATGTGACGTATACGAGTCAACCCCACCTCAATCTGAGGCGCATTGTGGCCACCACCACTCAAAGTGTCTGCCTTTTGTTTCAAAAGGACGTCATTTTAATTGAAAAACATCAACTGTCATACGGAAAACCGACCAAACGCATTCAGATTGTGTCGATACATTATCACAATGATCCATGGGTCAAATGTGATGTGTACAAGTCAACCCTGCCTCAATACGAGGTGTGTTGTGGCCACCACCACTAAAAGTGTCTGTCTTTTGTATCAAAAGGACGTCATTTGAACTGAAAAACATCCACTGGCATACATAAAAGCGACTAAACGCATTCGTATTGTGCCGATAATTTAGCACAATGATACATGGGTCATATGTGACGTGTACGAGTCAACTCTGACTTAATCTGAGGCACGGTGTGGCCCGAATCACTCTAAGTGGCTCTCTTTTGCTTAAAATAGACAACAATTTAAGTACATACGAAAAACTAACCAAACGCATTCGGTTTCCATTGAAACATTAGAAAAAATATCCATGGGTCATATGTGACTTGTACGAGTCAAATCCACCTCAATTCGAGGCATGGTGTGGCCGACACCACTCAAAGTGTCTACCTTTTGTTTCAAAAGTACATCATTTTAATTGAAAAACATCAACTGGCATACGAAAAACCAACCAAACGCATTCGGATTGTGTCGATGCATTAGCACAACGATCCATGGGTCATATGTGACATGTACGAGTCAACCCCACCTCAATCTAAGGCGTAGTGTGGCTGCCACCACTCAAAGGGTCAGTCTTTTGTTACAAAAGGACATCATTTGAAGTGAAAAACATCAACTGGCATACGCAAACCAACCAAATTCATTTGGATTGTGTCAATACATTAGCACAACGATCCATGGGTCATATGTGACGTGTACGAGTCAACAGCACCTTAATCTGAGGCACGGTGTGGCCGGAATCACTCTAAGTGGCTCTCTTTTTCTTAAAATGGACAACAATTTAAGTACATATGGAAAACCGACCAAACGCATTCGGTTTCCATTGAAACTTTTGGAGAACGATCCATGGGTCATATGTGGCTTGTACGAGTCAACACCTCCTCAATCCGAGCCGCGGTGTGGCTGGAACCACTCAAAGTGTCTGCCTTTTGTTTCAAAAGTACGTCATTTTAATTGAAAAACATCAACTGGCATATGGAAAACTGACCAAACGCATTCGGATTGTGTCGATACATTAGAAAAATGATACATGGATCATATGTGACATGTACGAGTCAACTCCACCTCAATCTGAGGCACGATGTGTCCTCCACCACTAAAAGTGTCAGCCTTTTGTTTCAAAAGGACGTCATTTTAATTGAAAAACATCAACTGGCAAAAGGAAAATCGACCAAACGCAATCAGATTGTGTCGATACAATAACAGAATGATCCATGGGTCATATGTGATGTGTACGAGTCAACCCCACCTCAATCCGAGGTGCGGTGTGGCCGCCACCACTCAAAGTGTCTGTCTTTTGTTTCAAAAGGACGTCATTTGAAGTGAAAAACATCAACTGACATAGGGAAAGCTGACCAAACACATTCGGATTGTGTCGATACATTGGAACAACAATCCATGGGTCATATGTGACGTGTACGAGTCAACATCGCCTCAATCCGAGGCACATTGTGGCCACCATAACTAAAAGTGTCTGTCTTTTGATTCAAAAGGACGTCATTTGAAGTGACAAACATCAACTGGAATACAGAAAACTGACCAAACGCATTCAGATTGTGTCGATACTTTAGCAAAACAATCCATGGGTCATATGTGACATGTAAGAGTCAACCCCGCCTTAATCTGAGGCACGGTGTGGCCAGAATCACTCTAAGTGGCTCTCTTTTGCTTAAAATTGACAACAATTTAAGTACATACGGAAAACCAACCAAACGCATTCGTTTTCCATTGAAACTTTAGGAGAACGATCCATGAGTCATATGTGACATGTACGAGTGAAATTTGCCTCAATCTGAGGTGTGGTGTGGCCGGCACCACTCAAAGTGTCTGCCTTTTGTTTCAAAAGTACGTCATTTTAATTGAAAAACATCAACTGGCATACGGAAAACTGACCAAACACATTCGGATTGTGTTGATACATTAGCACAACGATCCATGGGTCATATGTGACGTGTACGAGTCAACCCCACCTCAATCTGAGGTGTGGTGTTGCCGCCACCACTCAAAGTGTCTGCCTTTTGTTTCAAAAGGACGTCATTTTAATTGAAAACATCAACTGGCATGCGGAAAATTGACCAAACGTATTTGGATTGTGTCGATACAATAGCACAACGATCCATGGTACATATGTGACGTGTACGAGTCAACCCCGTCTTAATCTGAGGCATGGTGTGGGCGGAATCACTCTAAGTGTCTCTCTTTTGCTTAAAATGGACAACAATTTAAGTACATACGGAAAACTGACCAAACGCATTCGGTTTCCATTGAAACTTTAGGAGAACGATCCATTTGTCATATGTGACGAGTACGAGTCAACACCACCTCAATCTGAGGCACGGTGTGGCCGGTACCACTCAAAGTGTCTACCTTTTGTTTCAAAAGTACGTCATTTTAATTGAAAAACATCAAATGGCATTCAGAAAACTGACCAAATGCATTCGGATTGTGTCGATACATTAGCAAAACGATCCATGAGACATATGTGATGTGTACGAGTCAACCCCGACTTAATCCGAGGCATGGTGTGGCCAGTAGAACTCCAAGTGTATGTATTATGTTTAAAATGGACATTATTTCAGGTAAAAATATATGGTATACAAAAAACCGATCAAATTATGAATTGACTTCCGGATTCCACATATAATTTTCATCTAAATTTTAAATTGAATTCTAAATGAATTATGTATGTTTATAATTACGTTATGAATTCTAATTTAATTATGGATGTGTATAGTTTCACCATTATATGTTAAATGTATGAATTTGTTCTCTGTAAGTGTTAGTTGGTTATTACAGGTACAATTATTGTATATGTATATGTTAGTTTATTTCATGTACAATAATTGGATTGAAAATGAGAGGTAACCCACAAAATGAGACCTGGTCCCCAAATTGGAGGGAAAATTGGAGAGCTGCTGGGCAAATTGCAGAGCTGCTGTGCAATTTGCCCAACAGAGTCTATGCCAACGGTTCAAAATAGTTGGCATAGAGTGTGTAGGTTTTGTTTTACCGACGGTTCAGAGAACATTTGGTACAACACTTTTCCCAACAGTTCTAAACCGTTGGGAAAGTGGAGATTTTGGTTTTTTCCCAACGGTTTGGAAAACCGTTGGGAAAAACATGCTAATTTTGGGCACCCTATCCCAACGGTTGTAAACCATTGGGAAAAATCTTTCCCAACGGTTTTCCAGAACCGTTGGTATAGGGTAATTTTTCAGCACCCTATACCAACGGCTGTAAACTGTTGGGAAAAGCTTTTCCCAATGGCTTACTTCCCTACGGTTTGCAGAACCGTTGGTATAACATATACCAACAGTTCTGCAGCCTTTCCCAACAGTTCTAAACTGTTGGGAAATCCTGCATTTCCAGTAGTGAATGAAATATTCATTTAAATTTTCCTAAATAGATATAAAATAATAATAATTTATGTTCCCAATTATTCATCGTTATTATTTCACTGTATGGAATAGTTGGAGTTAAAATTTTCATATGGATTGTATTCCCTATATCGCTACTTATACATTTTAATTACCTTATTATATATTATCTAAAATGTTTCATTTTAATTTATATCTTGAATATTAGTTTTAAATTATTTAAATGGTTTTTGACTAAATATACATATTTTTTATTCAACTTCACCATGTTTTTTATTTTGATCTGGTTTTGGTTCATTTTTAACTTCCTAGAAATTTTAAATAATACTTCTAATTGTAATATCCATTAGATTCTCCCATGGATTCACTTCAGTAGTGCTAGGTAGTTTACATTTTTATATGTTTTCTTTCCTCTATCCCTCTACCCCATTTTCAATTCAAAAAATGCATCCTAGAATCCAATTAGTCTTTATCTAAATCTTGTTTCTTTTTTCATATAAAATTAAATATTAATTTTTTTGAATCATTTATAAAAAATATGATCCATTCTTTAACAAAATCTTAACCTTGAAATTACCTCTTGAGTTACAAGACTCCCCCTAGGATGATTATAGTATTTTTTTCATAGGTTGTTGTTGAATACTAGGGGGAACAAGATGTCTAAAAATCCATGGTTATTTACATGAGATATTTAGTAGCTTATATAACCCTAGTTGTTAGAATTTTAAAAAGGATCACCTTAGGTTGCCTCATTGGTCCATAACTGATGATGTTTTCCATTTTAGGTGTCAAGGAAGGTATATTAAAAATTGTGAAATGATATTATGATTTACCAAACATGAAAAAGTGATGCCAGTGATCCCTATGTGTGTTTTGGAGATTTTCATTGAAGTATCCATAAAATCAAACCTCATCTTGTTGAACTTGATTGAATTACTTCATTGTATTATTATTATTATAGATCATTTATGATTCAATTTTTTTGAAAGTTTATTAAATATTTATTTATAATCTCCACCATTATTAGCATGAAAATATTTTCCAAAATACATATAAAATATTTCTTGGTGATATGGGGAGAGGCTATAATAGAAGCCCTATGTGATTAATTGTGGAGTGAATTAGTGTTTTTTGATAATACTTAATAAATCATTTAAATATATTGAATTATTTTTATAACATATCAACCTCATAATGTATGAATCTAGTGATTTTATTCCTTATATAAATATTTATCCTATAGGGAAAACAATTATTGTCAAAAGATTTGTATAATAGTTCCTATATATGAAAGATCCCGCAGCCCCTCTGATGAAACAAGCTGTAAAATTTACCCAGAGATAAAGGGAAAACTCTATGTTTTAAATCCTCATCACTAATCCCTATAAGTGTTAGATATTACACAACATAATATAAATACCAAATTAAAATCAATGGAGTCTTCATTAGGCAATCCATTGTTTATTTATAACATTGAAAACATGGATTTTCTTATATTATAGTCGTGAGAGCTATGATTTTTTTTCTAATACATGATGTGTTACTTGATAATTGGCATGTGAAACTCCCTAATTATGACTCTCCATGTTAGCCCATTCCTATGTGGAAGTAGGTTGCAATATTCATTTTCGGTTATCTTAGATTTCCATATTTTCATCCATTTTAGTTTAATTTTTATCTTTAATTAAACTTAAATTCTGTTATATATTGGGTATTAAAGTCTCTGTATTATCAAAAGTTTCCGTCAATTTCATTCACTAAAAATATTTTAGATAAAAAACACAAAATATATAAATTTGTTTGATTTTTTTATAGCAGATCTGATTTGATTTTATTGAATTATTTTTGGGATTATTTTTTATTTTGGCCACACATTCCTTCCTTATAAAAGAGACCAAAATTTGACCTCTAAATCATTGAGTCAAGTTAAATTTAGTAATTATTTTATTATCAAGGGATATCATAGTAGTGAATAGTATTCATTATACAAGTGGTCACTAAAACTATGTGAATAATCAAGATAAAAAAACATTCAAGAAATAATATGTCTCAAGCATTTATAATTAAGAAATGGTTAAACATCCGCATTTTAATATAATTTATGATGAAACAATGTAATAATGGAAATTAATAGTTAAAAATGAATCTAAAATGGTGGATCAATTGTAATAAACAATACCAAAAAAAAGTTGATTGAGTAGGGGAATTCATATTCATAGTTCTTGGTTGAAAATATTATCCTTCCTTAAAGCTAAAAAGTTGTGATAAAAACATTAAAATAATTTCAACCTACCTAGTATGTATTTTCACCGATTTATCAATAACCAACAGAGTTCATCAATTATAGATTTCATTGGGTCACAAGAATAAAAAACTCATTTTCCATTGATATCAAACATCTTTTTAATATTGATGTGTTACTCGTATTTTGAAAACCACGTATCTGGTTTATTTATTAATGGATTCTGGTTTTTAAAATTCTATTGAGATAAATATTAATTTATTATCGATGTTTGAAAAAAACAATCATAATAAATGAATATGAGACTAATAATTGGTAATTAATTAAGAATAATGTATTCCAGTTGAAAAGAGGTTAAATATAGAAGATCTTCTCTAATGAGATGACTAAACTACATTTGAAGCTTCTCCCCACTTCAATCATCTCATAGTGGTTCTTCCTCTTTTCTTGTAGAAAAGTTTGTAAGTCATTTTTTCTTTTTTCTTTTTTCTAGAATATATTCTAATATTATTAGCTCATATAATATTATAATTGTATCATACTAACTTTTTATAGGTGACAAAAATCGGCTGTATCTGATCTATCTTTCCTCTGACAGTCAAGTGATACCGAAATTTCCTTCTAAATAAATTAATTATCAAAATTTGATTCTATCTTATCTTGAACCTAGACACCTCACTGGTCTTCTTACATGTTTTTCCACCTGTTATAGTATTTCATGTGTCCCTTAATTTCTAATGACAATTTATCCTAATATTAACTTAAAATTCCTCTATAATATTTTTCTTCGAGGGAGAAGGCTCTTCATCCGACTTGAAAACCACCTAAACTACTTTTCCTTAAATAAGAATAGATAATCAAGACTCTATCCAAAACAAACTTATCTAGGAAACTAAAATTTCCCAAAAAATAGGCTGAGAACCAAAAAAATAAATAGCCAACATAATTTTTTTTCTCTATATCTACTTACTAGTTTGTACCATCTTCAAATACCATTCAATGCTCAATAAACCTTATCAGTGTTGGTTAAAATGAAAAAATCAAACTTTTAGAAGTTCATTAAACCCAATATTTTCCTAATATTTCAGGAAATACATAGTTCTAAAGATCAATATTTTTTGAGTACTTTCATTGAAAAATTTTCACACACCCTCTTACAAACTCTCATCAACAAAATTATTAGTCAAAAAGGCCCCACCATATTTTACATCAATAATCCTAAAATTAGGTTAACACTAGCAATCAAAAAATTCATACTAAAATTTATAATTGAATACACTTTAAATGGATTCAGATAGGATGATTAGGTATAGTTCATCAAGGTTTTATATATGTTCTTAATCAAATGTTGCTTCATTTAAAAAATGAAGGAAATAGTAATGAGGTTCATTTTTGAGCTTGAATTACTTCTTGTGTTTTCACTGGTATACACCAGTTATCTTTTTAATTCATAAAACCCACAAGGAATCTGAAAAAATAATCAATATTGAATTTATCCTTAGATTAGTATTTTTATATTTTTTGTTAATTTTATCTTCCATTTATTTAAAATAAAATTGTTCTAAGCAATGGTTCTCCATCAGCCATGAGGGGTCATTCTTTTTTCAATTTCAGTCTACTAAACTTGGACCCAAATCTTCTTTATTCTTAATCCAACACAATAGGTATTTTTATTCATCATTAATGAGCTTGGGATATGAATTTTTCGTAATGTTCCTCAAATATAACATCTAGAGATTTATTCTTAGTAGAATTCATTAATTAGAGATAGGTAAATTGTGCAATAATTATTATAAATAGTAATGGGAATTCCACTAAAAGAACTAAAATTTATCTTCTGTGGATGAATTGTGAAATTATTTTTTTAATTCCTTGAAAACAATTATTATACAATACATTCATTTGATGAAATTTTCTTTGTCCTATGAACCATGTAAAAAATGTCTATATCCACCATAAAAATGTCACATTATCTACACATGAATAATTCATTGAATTTGATAAAGTACAAATTCCAACGGTTTGCTTCAAAAATTATTAAATAGGCCAAAAAGATAAAAAAATAATTCAATTACTAATGAAATATAATGAGGTGAAATTTTTGTGAAATTGAGGATTGAATTAAAACTAAAAATATTCTCTTCAATATATTTATCAATGAATTTTTAGATTGGACAAAAATAATTAACCTTTCTTCCAAAAAAATATATCTAAACTAAAAATCCTTGAAATAAAAAGTAACTCATTCCAAACTTCCAAAACAATTCAGAATTAAAAAATTTCCATTAAAATCATTAATAGCAACATAAATTGTTCAAAAAAAGATATTAAAAATCATGATATGGGATACTATAAATTTTAAATCAAACACATGCAACATGAACATCACTTCAAAAAATTAATTCGTTTTAAATTACATAATCAACAAAAGATATGATCCAGAAACTATTGTAATTTAACCCCATGATCCATTTTTTTATTCAAGTTCCTAAAACAAAATATTTAATAAAAATATTCAACGAATTTAAAATTAAGAAAAACCTTTATTATCAAGAATTCAAACAAAAAATACCGTTCTAAAGAAAAATATCCTAAAAACAACAACAAAATATGTGGAAAAATTGTATAAAAATAGAGAGAAAACATTTAGATTATATAATGTATACATCTAATGGTTTATCACCTTACTAGCTTCCCATATTGTCTCTTTTGTATTTTGGAAGCCTCAGTTGTATTTTTTATTTTCATTAGTAATGATTGTTATGTTTTATTACTTGAGAGTTTCCATTTATTTTATTTTATATTATGATTTAAATATTGTTTTATATTATATATGTGGATGAATAACCAATATACAGTGCCGTTTTGTATAGATTTCGGTTTAAAACCATTGAGTAAATTAGTGTGTGAATCCATTTCTGAAGTAAAATTTCATTTCACAAGAAATAGTTTACAGCCTTGGGAGATCATGAATGTCCTTATTCTCTTTCTGAAGACCAATTCATGTTCCTGAGATTAGGGTGCCCTATGTTAGTTCATGGAAAAATGGTGTACGGGCCTTGAGTGTAAAGACCCGAAATCATGTAGCCTAATGGCACCATTTACATTATTATAATGGAACTAGATACACTGATTCACGTACTAAAGGAAAAAATAGTTTTATATTCATGGTAAACATGATACATACACAAATTTGACATTATATTTTAAAATGAAAAATATAATAAATATTGAAAGTATATATTTTTCATCACTGAACTCATTTAAATATTCATTTTTCATGTCCCAAGGAAATGAAACAAAATAAGGGTGAGATCATATTCTCTCTAAGGGTTACCTATAAAAAAAATATAATGAGTAAATAAGTCAGAATAAATATGGAATGTTAAATAACTGGAAACACATTCCTTTTAATCAATAAATGGAGCATGGAATAAATCAATGGAAAAAATAGATGTATTAATCTAGTGGATAATAATTACTAAATTATCATTAAATAAAATTTATTCTGTTGGATTTCATGATCTGGGTCATCATGATATCTATACCATTAGGGCCTTTTCATATATAGTTTAAAATTATTGGTAAAGACCAATTAAATTTTCCTATATGCTTAATTTATGAGACCTTTCGATGCACCAATGAAATATATAATTCATGGGCCCACACATCACTTTATTTACATCACATTACTTATATATTTAATGACCAATTTAATTCATGAATAAAATTATTTATCAACAAATGTCTGTATATATTAAAAAATATAAATTATCAAAAATTACCCACTCCATAGAATAAATTTCAAAGTTAAATTGAATATGTAGGAATGGTATATGGTTTAGGAAATAAAAATATAAATGATATAAGAAATATGGATCTTTAATATAAATATAATGTTCCATGATCAAAGTAATGTGTATGTTTCTAGAGAATATTAATAACCAAAAAATTAATTAATAAATTTAATTTTAATACATTACTAGTTCAAAATAATCATAATCCATCCAAGGAAATAATAAGTATGTAATCATTGAATCGTATCCCACGGTGGAGTAAAAATGAAATAATGGTTTTTTTAAATGATGATAAGAAATACTATAAGAATATCATAAAAACATTCTTGGGGAAGACACACTTCTCAATTTAAAAAATAATTTTTAAGAATAGAAATTCCTACATAATAAAAAAATTATTTGAAGATATCTTTTTAAAATTTCAAATGAATATTCAATGAATGGAGCAATAATGATAGAAGAAAATTATGTTCATGATATGTATGCTAAAAAAATGATTCCATTATCATTTATAGTAAAATTAAAATATAAATCATTCAAAAAATAATAATAGGATTTATTTTAAAACAATTTTAAAAAAATCAAGGATAACTTAAATTTTCCATAATAAAACATTTGAGTGAATAAAATTACTTTTTATTTTTGTTCAAAGATACAAATATGGAAGGAAAAATATACCTAATCAAGATAAAAATAAGACCAGATTTTATTTTAAATGTTTATTTTGATGATTCACAAGAAAATAGGGGAAAGTAAAAAAGAAAATAAGAATGATATTTAAATATTTATAGTATAATAAAATAAATAGAGTTTACAAGGGAGAGTGTATAGGATTATTTCTGTAAAATTAAATTCAATCCAAAAAATTACATTATAAAATAAATTATTTCTAATTTTTCAATAGTTAAATTATAAACCCTTGAAGGAATAAACTTGAATTAAGACATTAATCATCATAAATAAAGCATTATTCATGTTAGATAAATCAAATTGGGAGTATATACAATACATAAAATTAAATAGTGGTAAAATAAAAAAATATGTCTCAATTGAATGGAAACTATGATGAAATCTCTTACAATGATAAAATCGATGATGTGAGAATTAATCAATAAATTTATTATGTGTAACAAATTTAAATTAAAGAGAAATATGAAGTAATACATAATACAATTAGAGATTATTTCACACATAATCATTTCATAACATAGATAATTAAGTACAAGTATAACCTAATGAAAAGAAATTTATTTAAGAATAATTTTAAGACATTGGTAACTATCAAGTCGAATAACCTAGGATTAAATAATATTAATTTCAATATAAAATTATATGAAATATAAAGGATTCATGAGATAAAATTTAAAAGTATATTATATGAAAAATATAAAATAAATTAGTTCATTTCAATAAAATATGACTCAATTAAATGATGTTGAGATAAAGTCCCTTACGTCAGGATTGAATCATTATGTACATTCATTATCTCCCTGAATAATAAACTTATTTCAATATTTAATTTTTTAAGATCTATTTATTGGAAATTTATTCCTTTAATTCCACTTATTACCATGTTATATTTAATTACATGATATACAAGTGGTGGGGGGGTATGTAATGAATAATAGAGAGTGTTCCTCTGGGTGTTCACTCATGAAACTCTAATGCCGACATTTGATAATTTTTTGATGTAGTAGTAGAATGTTTCATTTTTCCATGTAAGACTGGAATATTCCTATGAATATTTTTAGAGCTATGAATAGAGAAGGTATGTGATTCAGTGTCCTAGTGAACAATGAATTAATTTTATAAAGGAATCAATTATATTTTATATTTCTCAAGTGTGTTTTTCAGAAAAAATTGAATATCTTATGAATGATGTCTCATATCAGAAATTTTTGACCACTACTTAATTTAGAATTTTTTTCCCATAGAAAAATATATATTTCATTAGTACTAGATGATAAAATTATGAAACTATTGATAAATGCATTGGATAAATTAATTATTTTAATTAATTTAATAAATAACTCTAACCAAAATAAATAATATAGAAAGACCTGGTTATGAAATCTGAGACTGGCATTGAGTTAGGAATATGATTTTAACCTTAAGAACGTCCTAATATTGGTCAGAATGGAATGTTATAATTAGGAACCTATTGGAGGGTACATTTAATTAAAATAAATAAATAAATAATATATTTAATATATTAACTGGCCTAATTAAATAATCTATAGATACCCTCTTTTCATAATTTTCCTAGGGTTCACTGCATTACCCTTTTGGATATAATCAGAGTAGTAGAGTGTCTATTTTTGACAGATTGAGACTGGAAGAAGGCCAGTTACTAGATCAAGGTCAATTAAAAGAAGGTGGTCACATCCGGTTAGCTTCATCACTATCTATTATGTTCATCAAAAAAGATCGATCCATAATCAATGTAAGACACATCAGTTGGTACTTTACTCCAATTTATTAAAATTATTGAGAGTATTGATCCCTATTCATCGATCTGTGACCCTTTTTATAGCCTTTTAATGTGCCGAAGTATTGAAATATATATTTATTCCAATGATTTGTACCCTTGTATTCTCATTTATGATAGTTGGCCAAAATATATTTTCCAACGATTTTTAAACCATTGGTAGTGTTATTTTTTACCTTGTTGCATTGTGTTCTTCTTTGGTTAGACGTTGCAGTCCCAGTTTGACTTTTTCAGGCATTATCGAGGCAGATCGGACCCCTGTAACCACAATGAAATCACGTGAAAAGAACACATATATGATCTAATAACATATCTGGGTTATTGGAGAGACATTTTAGATCATTTTGATGATTGTATATTGTTTACTCGGTGATGAAATGATCCGTTATGAACCAAACATATGGAGAGACCCATGTGAATGAATGAAGGACTATTTCATATGAATGACTATCCATATACCTAATCTTCATCTATATCCAATTTTTTCGGCCAAATATACAGCCGGATCAGAATCTATGAGACCAGATTCAAAGTTATATAAGTGGATATTAAGGATTATAATTTCTTAAGAAAACATGAGTACATACTGTGTGGGTGGATAAACACACAACATGTAGTAGCTTAGTGGCATCAACCAGGGTTTTGAAAAAAAACATAATGATACACTACGTGTAGCTTGACTACACATCGTGAACCCCTTTACTGGTAGGATAGATCATATGGAGAACACATGGGTCAGATCTCATATAGGAGTACATGGAAAGGTACATAGCTGTGTACCCAAGTACACAAACATGACCAAGTAACATGGGTGAAACACCAGTGCATCAAAATTCGATGTATATAGTACACAGACATGTGGTCAGTACATAGACATGGGCCCCGGTACACAAACACGACCAATAGAACATGGATTGATCCCAGTTATCCTGGACTCAACATGTAATTCACCTACAGGGTGTGTACTACTATATTAGATAAAGGATGGTTTCAGATAGGGAGATGACACTGTGTAGGAGCATGACCACACACTGTGTGGGTCCTATCACAGATTGTTTACCCCATGAGATATTTTTAAGAATATTAAATCATACACATATTATTTATTTGAACTATAATTTTGGTCAACAAGTGGCCTATTCTGAGTTTTTTCCTCATTGAACACAATTTCTCCCAATGTTGTGGCTTATAAGATATGATGTGAAATGTTCTGGGAATGACACCAAGTTAGGAAACATCCAATGATGACAGTGATCATATAGGATCACCAGGACCATTCTGAGTGGTACCCTCTGGTAGGGTTGCGTAGTGTTGTTCCTCAATGACCATTCTAAGTGGTATCCTATAACAGAGTTTGGAAATAGAGTTCCCTGACAACCTTTCCATGTAGTTCCCTCCAGGATGGCTAAACAGTGGAGTTACTCAATGAACTTTTCGAGTAGTACCCTCCAGCAGGGTTGGGATGTGGAGTTCCTCAAAGACCTTATAGAGCGGCACCCTCCATTAGGGATAGTCATTATAGTTACTCGATGACCTTTATGAGTGGAACCCTCCATCAGGGATGGGCAGTTGAGTTCCTCAATGACCTTTTTGATAAGAACCCTCCAGCTGGGCTAGGTAGTGGAGATCCTCGGCGACCGTATTAGAGTGGAACCCCCACCCCTTAGACAGGGGCACATGTCCTCTATGGATCCTATCTAGAGGTAACCACTACCAGGGATGGTCAATACAGCTCCTCTAAAGCTATTAGAGTTGTGTCTTCCTATATTACTAGGACATGGGTTCCACACATAGAGTTTAGGGCCCCTCATCTATGAGGCATTGGGATGAGACTTTGACTTTTGGAACTATTAGATATTCTTCTTTTTAGAATGAGGTGTGATTACATAAATGTATAGCCTAATTACACATATGCTTGACATGACTACCAAGAATTTGAGGATTCATGTAATGAAGAAATTTTAAAATCTCAATTCAATTAAAATTATTTAATTCTCCAATAAAATATTTCACGATTCAATAGGAGAATTATTTTCATCAACAAAATTAATTTATGACTAGATATGTAATAAAAATGAAAATTATTTCAAATTATTTAAAATAATGTAAATAACCGAATGCAGAAAAAGATGCTCAAAAAATGTAAAATCTTATCCATCCAAATTTTTATATTAATAAACCTTTCATGGATGAGTTGAAAATTGATTTGATTTTTTTTTAATTTTAAGGAAGAAGTTATCACTGATTCCCAAATTGATGTGTCTTTTGGAAGTCAAATATTTTTGAAAATTATTTTGCTGACATGGTTGAAAATTAAATTTAATGTGAATCACCAATTTGTGAATTTAATTATTCAGAATATTTATATGAATCTTTTGCTATAGAGGAGGGGAATTTTTAGAAAATAATTTTTTAAGAGCATACGAAATATTAGATTCCATAGAGATATGATCATAATTTCTTTAAAACAACAATTTAAAAATTGGAGATAAATATTAATGTTTTTGTATATTAGGGATGTGTTGAGCATAATATTGAAAATTTCATAATTCTGGGATTTTAACTATTTTCAATCACATATGTATTTTAGGAATATTATTTTCAATGTTGATCCAAATTTAATGATTCATTTTTTCACGCTTCATTTAATCCAAAGGTACATCTTCTCCTACCTGGACATGTCTCTTTTCAAACATCTAGATGTCAAAATAAATCTCTTTTTATATTTGAATCAAGACATTATCACTAATTCATCAATTGATTTGTATTTTTGAAATCATATAATTTTGGAAAAGTATTGTTCCTACATGGTTAAAAATTAAATTTTATATGAATCCATAATTTTTGAAATTAAAAATAATAATATTTTTAAGAATATTTGGATTAAGATTAAGATATTATTAAATTATTCTATTTTTAAAAGTGTATGGATCAACCTGAGATACTTCAAACTTCAAAAACAAATATTTTCTACACATAAATTGGGATGAAACCTAAGATTTCATAGGTAAATATATCAATTATTGATCTATTATTTCCAGATTATTTTGATAATAAATTTTAAATTTCTTCTCCCTGTGTAGATATAGAGCCCATTACTTCTGACTGGACAAATGTTTCAGAGGAAGAGGATGTAAATGTTGAAATTGAATAATGAATGGTGTACCCATTTGAGTAAATTGGTACACTTGAGGATGATGGTACCGAGCTAATTTTCAAAGAAGAAATCATTTTATAAGATAAAATCAAAGAAAAACCATAGTGTAGAATTACATTTCATTAACCAATTATGGTTTTATGTGAGAATAAAGTATTTGTAAATTTACATTACTTTTTGTTTCCAATTTAAATGCTTCATTAAAACCACGAAGACATGATAGGGAACATTAAAAAATCATATTTTGGGAGATATTATAATATTTTTGAAATGATGAAGACTGGAGAAAAATCATTTTTCTAGTTCATGAAGAAGAAACTACACCCATATTTAGAGTGATGATGATCAAATGGAACAGCCTAACTAGGGTTAGTGAAATTCTAACACCCACATTGGGGTTCAATCCAAGACTCTTTCCCCTTATATTTATTTTTATTTTTCTTACATTATTTCAATAAAAGTTTTATGCACTATTTTTTTATATAGGATTCCAAGTTATATATTTTATGAGGCTAGCTAAAGGTTTCCACTGGTCAATAAAAATTGGGTTGTGTTTTCCTCTATACTTGTTATTTTCTTGACTAATCATCTTGATTTCAATTTAAATTCTTATATATATTATTCATAATAATTAAATTTTTAAAAAATAAGTATGGGGGGTAGATCATCCTTTGATGATTAATATTTTCGGTGTTTTTTTTTTCAAATTTTGTGTGTATTATTTCAAATTTTGTGTTAAAAAACTATTGAGATAAAATTATTATCTTTGATTTTTTGAAACCTATGTCAATTAGTGAGATAATTGATCCCTTGAAACTAAACATAAATGAATTTTCAAAATGTATTTTCTTCATGTTTATGATTTTTTAAACTTGATGAAAAGATAATAAAATTTTGAATCTCATACCACATATCACTATATATATCATTAAAATAATATTCCTATGGGTTTTCTGAATCCTTCTAAAATTTTCTTCACATTCACCTCATTTATTGAGAGAACCAATCCATGTTTGTTTAAACTAGAAAATGATTTATTTATATGAAAACATGATGGGTGGGGTAATTTTGATTTAAATGGTTGGGTCATTTATTTAGATTTTCAATCCCCTTTTTCATGATAATCTATTTTCTTCATTACCTACCACGCACATATGATCATTTTGATCCCATAGAATCGATGTATAACCTATTAGTCTAGAACATTTTTAATTTATTTTCCCTTTCTAACCTACTATAGAAGTATCAATACATGATCTAGTTAAACTTAAGTTCGGCGGGGAGATGAATTGTTGGTTTATAACTCATATGGTGTTTATTTGGGGGGAGATTTAACAATTAATATATTTTATTTTATTGCTATAATGTTTCTTGATGAAATTTGTTCCCTTGTGTATCTCTCTATGGGAGAAAGTTGTGCCTTTCTAGAGCATTAAAAAAGTGGGAGAAATAAAAATATCATTTTTTATTACTCAAATACTATTGTAATGGGATGAAAAAGTGATTTATAAAAGATTCAAAGAGTTGATTTTCTTCATGGGGAGTAAAGAAGAGACCATACTTGACTAAAAATTAGAATAATGCATTTTTTTGTCATAAGATCCTAACACCCCATTAATAGAATCATAATTTTTAACATTTATAACCACAAAAAAAATCCATATAATAGACCTGAAAATTCCTCATGATAATAAAAGTTTCCTAGCTCAAATCAAGTGGAGATGACGAAAATGTTCAACCTATGGTGATTCATGAATGAGTTCGAATTAAGAAAATCATTTGTGACAATCCATATTTGTTTATTGAGAAAAAATTTACATGAGCTCAGTGTGTTGTGTGAATAATGGAATAAATTAAGTAGAAATGAATTGAATGAACCAAATTGAGTATTTGAAATATTTTTTTGGTGATTAAATATATCTATTTTTTCTTGGTGATTAATTGGAAAACTCATTGGTAAGTGTTTTAAATTTTCCTTGATATTATTTTAATGCTCACTTGTCCCAGAGTAGAGGTGCTATGTGTGGTGGAATTGATATAGAAAATATATCCACTATTTTAATGTATATATTCATGGTTTAAGCCACACAAATTTAATAATTTTATCTGAATAACATTGTTTTTTGGTTTTAAGGTTGTTTTGAGATGAAATTTGAAAATTTCACAATTATATTATTTTATCTATTTTCAATCACATGGTTATTTCAGGCATATCATTTTCAATATTGATCCAAATCAAGTTATTCTTTTTTTGAATAATTCTTAGGTTTTTGGGATATATATTTACCAAATATTTAAATGTATTAATTAGAATATCTTGAGATCTAAATAAACAAGTCTCTGTAGATATTTTTTCTCAATGGAAGAATGGAATCTACCTCATTCAATGAAACATTTCTATATTTAAAAGGTTTCAAATGAATCAATTAAAATAACATATAAAATAGAACTTAATTAATCACGTTCATGATGAGAATAATGTATATTTTCTCAATTTTTTCATTCTTTGGACGAGTCAAACTAGAGGAATATGAAAAGTCTCCTCAAGAAGAAATATTTTTATTCAATAATTAATTCATAACATTTTCACCATATGTCCAGATCATATGAAATATGTTGATATAATATTGGATTTAATTTTTAAAAAATCGATAGAAGAAACCCTAGGTTTATTCGACCTGGATACTGAAGAATATAGAGCCAAAATCGAGGGACAAATTTTGGACATTAAATTTCCAGGCCTCCTCTATTTATATTATCATCTCATATTAATTTCATGATATGTTTGGATTGAAAAAGGGGGATATAATAGAGAATATATTCTATAAAATAGTAATTTTTCATGATGATAATCAAGAAACAAGTTATATAATCAATTTGGCGGTAGGTAGTAGAGATATGATTCTAGTTCCCTTTTGAGTTTGTAATTTTATTTCTTTTCCTTTGTATTTCTATAGAGAAAATTTTTCTTGAATGAAGGATGTCTTTTTAATTATTGAATTAAATTTATTATAAATTATTCTTGTTAATTTTTCATCTTATGAGTGTAAATTGGTTATTACATTTATTTATATTTCATTTGGTGATGTATCCCTTGAGCATAGTGAGTATAATATACTTCACCAGTCTGAAGGTAATTGGGTAATTAGATCACATTCATTAGAGGATAAAAAACCATGTTTTAGGTATCAATATCATTTATATTTATTTTATTTGTATCCCTTTAGGTATTTAAGTATACATTGAGAAATAAAATAAGATAATTAATTTAGAAAATGATAAAGGGAGCATTTTAGGATCTAAGTTTTTCAAACGCTTCATTCTTTAGTTTGTTTTCTTCAGTCTGTTTTTCTTATAATTTTATACGAATAACCTATATTTATAGTTGAAATATGAATTTTTTTAATTTTACATATTTTGTCTTATTTCAAATTCCCAGTTTGAATTTTTACATTTAACAAAAATATATTAATAAAGTGATAGTTTGACGACTTAGTCTATAACCTCCTCGTGATAAAACCCTGTGGTTGCTACTATACTACATTTTTAGGAGAAAAATGTTGATTTTTTTAATAATAATGAAAACAACAGAATTAGGGATCCTATTACTCTCTTTTTTGGGGTTCGTTCGATTGATCATATATATATATATAGTTATGTATGCACTCATTGGATTTTGTTACTCTTCTTCTAGGATAGGTGAAGAAATATAGGGTATTCCATGTGCTTTATGTTTCTATATTGTCATGGTTGGATTAGTGTAATGCCTTTCTTGATGTGTATAAGAATCTATGGGAAGTTCATATACTCACCGTGTTCAGCCCCCTGTGTTTGGATGAGGTAACATTCACTCTTGATTTGGGTTGAGATATTCTCTTTAACTATATCTTAAATTTACTATCCATTATTTCCGGTGTATCTATTAATACCCCCTTCAACTATTGTGGTGTCCTACTGAGTATGCATATACCCAACATAGAATTTTCATTTCCTCCACATGTCATGTCTTATAAAGATGAAAGGCAAGTCTGTGGTGATTTTAGAGAATCTTAGGAATACTAGTTGGTTTGAAAAAATAATGTGGTCAATGAAAGGGATTAAGGAACGGTTCCCCCTTTTAACTATTTACATTTCTAGTTTTTTTAGGTTGGGACATATTCATTGTTGGGTGTGAATTTTCAACTTTACATATCAATATACACTAACTTATTTTTTACTCTCTAGAGTTTCATGCATTCTTGGTTTACATTATAGTAGTGTGGCATCTTTTACCCTTTTCCACTGTATGTTTTCCACGATATAGTTGTGTGTGTTCATATAGGTTCTTAGGAAGAGGCCTCACTAAGTAACTTGTGCTTTCATAACTAGTCTCCACCCCTGGCCTATGGAGGTGGGATTGGAGTCTTTTTGGCTCGAGCCCTATCTTGGACTGATTTATAGATATTGGAATCAGAGAAAGTTAATTCCTTGGGATGTTATTAGGAATATCCACCTTAGTAGGATTTGGTTGGGTTTTGAGAAATAGTGTCAAAGTTTCTCGAGTGTGTATATTAGGCTAGGGATTCAATTAATGGTGTGGGTAGCCAATATATCCATTCACCTAGACCCCGAGTACCTACTCGCTGACTCGGTATGCTGAGACATTTGTTTCAGAGATCAATGTTGAATCCATAATGTTAGATTGATTCTTTGAATTTCCTTCTCAAGTAATATCCCCACTATTGTTTATATATATATATATATATATATTCTCAGGACCATGGTACATCTTGAAAAATATCAGGATGCATCCATAATTTAAGAAAACATGGATACCTGTTCCAAATTGATACGACGATTCGATGACATACTAGTCCTTAATTCAAGGTCTATCACATGAGATATTTTCCTCCAGGAACGTAGTTAGTAGCACTCCAACCTATCATGAAATAGATTGTACAAGCATTCCATGCATAAGATGTGTGCATTCTTAGAGAACCCTACTAGTTTTAGTGATTGATGCCTATGATTTTCTATAATGAGCCAAATTCATAGGTAGAAGGGGATTGGCATGAGTTGGTGATCCGATTTCTCATACTTGTGTAGATCTTGACCGATTGGATTATTGAACTCAAAACTAGTGCTATTGGTAGTGATGTGATTGGTTCTAGTGGTACTAGAAGATGATGAACCTATACTGAGAGCACATTTATGGTTTTGGGAATAAAGACCAACCATGTTTCGTGTTGATCGAGTCTCCCTTATAAGGTTGTTGAGGTTTCGATTGATCATTTTGTTTGGATATTCTACTTGATTAGTATCAATTTCAATGGCGATCCTAATGGTGAGAACTCTCAAAGATGTTGCTGGGCATCAGTAGAGTCCCAATATGGAGATTTTTTGGCATGGAATCTAGCATGAAAGAAAAAGGGACACTTACCCTAGTAAGATGAATCCTTGTGAAGAAATTCAAAACTATGTGGGAAAGTCAATTTTATCATAAATAGAATAGTATCAAGGTGTGGTGGATTATTTACTTTGACTTTCATGTTCAATATTTGTATATGTGATGGGATTGTAGACTAGTCCCTAGTTTTGGAGAGTATAAAGGCAAGGGAAATGACTTTTTTTAGTGGTAGGAACTTGTGGCTCATTAGATTCGAGTGTGGTTTGGGGTATGACATGTGTTTTACCTACTCCATCTATAGTTATTGAGTAGATTCATATGATGAATTTCTTTATAGATATACCCTATTAGAGATGTGGAGATACAAGTGGTGGTTTTTTTCTTACCCCTTCTATCGGAGGATCCTGGATATAAGATTGATGATCACACATTACTTTCGACAGTGTGACTTGACATTATATGTGGAGTGAGAGTGAGATATTGAGAGCGAGACTCACAAGAAATCATCTCGTAGCTGTAGTGAGACCCTATTATGTTTTCCTCGTCATAGTTTTTTCATCTACCAAGTATTCTTAATGATTTCTGATAGTGAATATAGTAGCGCTTCCAGGTTGTGGGGTAGAGTTTTCCTCCTTGATGAGGAGTGGTCCCCGAATGGTGCTCGACGAGATCATTTGGAGGAGTTTAGATATGATTCAACATTTGGACAGTATTATCATTGGAGAAATGAATGTTATGACCTATAAATATTATAAAAAATTGTTGGGGGTTGATGAAATCTTTCCTAATGAAATGATATGATTAACTCCAAGATTTGATATGGACCTCTGTACATAAATTCACAATGGTTGACCCAAATATTTTTCTAATAAATCAGATGACCTTGTGGAGATGTGAGAGATATTAGTGTGGTTAGAGGATCTAAAGAGGTTGGGAATAATAATATCCAGTGTGTTAACCAGTGAAAACATGTGTTGTTTTCCTAAGATACAGATAATATCTTGGGGAAAGTTGTGGGTTTGTTCCCCTAATCCAGGTGACATGAGGAAGAATATCCACCCCCAAGAATCATTGATTTCTTCGACCAGTGGTTTAGGGAGATTTGGATATCAAATAATAACCTCAGTATGGGATATCACTAGCTCCTAGATTAAGATATGGATTTACCAAGATTTTATTCCTATAGTTATTTCGGTTGCTTTGATTCTTTAGTGAAACCCTTTGGTGTATTGAACTTCTTAGTAGAGTTTGAAAGACTTGTAAGATGGATCCTAACCATTAGTGGATTGTTATGTGGATGTCTTCTATGATTAATCCCACATATCCTCCGCAACAGAGTTAGAACACCTGAGACACATGAATATGATGCTAGACAAGCATTACGAGTGTAACTCATGTGTTTTCCCCCATAGAGTAAGTTCTAGATTCGATGTTCCGCTTCTTGTGAGATGAATTCTCAGAAATAGGAGTGACAGTGGACCATGTAATGGTTGAAGCGAAGTGGGATTGAGGTTCAACCAGTGAATTTAAGTGGAATTCAATTATCACAATGTGGAATTGGGTTTTTTTCATGTCAAGGAAGGGGATAGAGCATTTAACCTCTTTCCAATTTTCCCTTGCGGGTAAGGATTGTTTAACATACGCCCAGTAGATGGTTTTTAGCCCTATGATTCCTTAGTGAGTTAGGGAGGCACAACTTGGGGATATCACCTTAGAGATCCTTCATGACCCGATATCATTATATGATCCTCTAGATGGATTTTACAAAGATGTAAATCACGTCAGTTGTTTTAGTTATTGACTGTGGTTTCAATCAGGATACAAGAGGAGGCGATGATGGAGTTTCATAATTCTCCTTTAGATATAAATCTCTTTATATAGAAGATGTGTGGAAGAGCTACATGTGGGCTCAGTGTCCCACCTTTCTCCTTACTTTGTTCTTTTTTTTGGGATGATAATCATTAATGAATAGAATAATTTAGAAACCCTATTTTTTCGTGTAAGTTTTTTATATTACCAAAAATACTATTAGATCCTGAAACAGATACAATGTGGAATTCATTTTCCTAGTGAACCCAAAATTAATTTTATAAAAATATTAAATATAATTTATATTACAAACAAGTATTTTTCTGAAAAAAATGATATATGTCCTAAATAATGTTTTGGATTGGAAATATGTGACCACCGTTGAGTTTCTAATGTATTGTGTAACCTAGCAGTTACTTAAATTTAGTCATCACGGTACGTTCTAATGAGATTTCCATTGGGGGGTACGTTTAATTAAAACAAATACATAATTTATTTAATTTTTATATTAAATATCCAAATTAAATCATCTATAAGTTCACTGTTATGAAAATTTTCCAAGGGTTTGTCGTAAAACGATTTCTAGATCTAATAGGAGGAGAAGAGAATCAATTAATAGAAAATTGAGATCGTACGACAACTGATGATCAAATCAAGGTAAATTGATAGGCGGTAGACAAAAAATATTTTCTTCATTTCTAGTGGATGTGTTCTTCACTGACGATCAATCCATAATCATGTAAGGACTCAACAATTGGTAATTTACACCCATTGATTAAGTATATTGAGAAGAAGAATCCTTATTCTTCAATATGCACCCATTTTTAAATATTTTACATGCACCAGAGTATTGAAACCTATGTTTTTTCAAGTGATTTCTAGAAATGGATTCATGTTATTGAACATTGGCCAAAAACACTTGTCCGACGATGTTTAAAATTTTGGATTTGTGATTTTTCCCTCATTGGTTTCTGTTCTTCATAGGTTAGGCCCTACGATCCTGGTTCGACATTTAAATTTGGTAGCAAGACTGAACGAATCCCTAAAACCACATGAGAATCACATGCGGGACATGGATCAATTATCTTAGTCAAGATATGGTTTTTTTCGATAGGTATGGGAGATCATGTTTTTTTATTTGATCTTTTTTCTCTAAAAAGGTATGATTTGCGATAAAATTACATATAGTGAAACCCCTGTGGATGAAAAGATGCTAATTTCCATTAAATGATGACCCGATACAGTGATATTTGGATTGATCGACCACTTTCATCCATATACAGCACCAAATCTAAAGTGATGAGGCCATATTTTAGGTGCCAGATGATGATATGAAGATCAGAATTTTATTGAGAAAAGAAGACTATATATCGTTTAGTGGGATGAACACATGGTGTGTAGCTCCTCCTTTAACATGGATATGGTTTTGGAAAAACATAATGATGGCATGACCTATAGCCCACCTATATGCCTCGTACCCCTTTGCTGGTAGGATAACCCATGTGGGAGTACATATCTAGGTACATGGACCTGTACCCAAGTAAATAAACATGTCTAGGTTACATGGGTAGAAAGCCATGTGATAGAAAACACTATGAAAAGAGTACATGGAAATGAGGTTAGTACACAAACATGGGGACTGATACATTGACACAACCAAAATACATGACTCTATCCCAGTTATCCAGGACATATAGTGTAGTCCACCTAGATAGTGTATACTACAACATGGGATGGATCAGTGTGATGACCTAGGAAACATCTAGGAATTGAAGTAGGACCAGACACCTTTTGGGTCCCCTCACACACTATGTACCCCTTGAGATATTTTTAAGAAACTTCTATCATTCATATCTACTTCATTTAAACTCATTGTTTCTATCTCAAGTAACCTATCCTAAGTGTTTTTAATCATAGAACGTGATAGGACCCTCCATTTTGGATTATGAGATATAATTTTGAGTGTTCAAGGAACAAAAAATAGTTAGCAAATACTTGATGATGGTAGTGATCACTCAGGATCACCAGGACCTTTCTGAGTGGTACCCTCTAGTAGGTTTGGGAAGTGGATTTACTTGATGACATTTCTCAATGGAACCCTTCAGAAGGGCTGGGAAGTGGAGTTCCTTGACAAATTTTCCAAACAGTACCCTCTAGAAGGGATGGGTAGTGGAGTTATTTAATGTCCTTTCTATGTGGTTGAATCTATCAGGGCTAGGCAGTAGAGTTCCTTGGGGACTTTGATAGGGTGGAACTGCCCCATCGACATGGGTGTGGTTCATCTAAGGAACATATCGAGTGATTACCTATAGTAGGGTTAAGTAGTGGAGTTTCATGATTACTATTAGATTGGTGCCTTATTTATTATACCAGGGCATGGGTTACCTACTAAGATTTTGTGCCCCCTCAACTATTTGGCATATTGAAGAGGTGTGTATTGACTTGGATGGATACTTCTGAGTAGACACATGTGATTCTAGGCAGTGTTGTTTGAATTTTGGAATTGTTTGATACTATTCTTCTAGATCTGAGCTATGAGTTAGAGATCCCCTTAATATTTTTTTTGGTTATTTTGACGAAGCATATAAACATATCATACTATATCCAATCCTTTTATTTGGTTACTCTTGTACAAGAGAGGTGAAGATGTGAGTTGTATTCTAGGTGATTTTCATATTTATCTTCTTATGGTTGGATTAGTCTACTCTATTTATTAAGGTGGATAAGACTTGATGAGTAGTTCATCTAATCACCGGGTTTATCCCCTTCTATTTGTATGAGATTACATTCACTCTTGGATTGGGTTGAGTTATTCTATTTCACTATATATTTCATCTATTATCTTTTATTTCTCTTTGTATCTTTTGTTTCCCCCTCTTCAGTATCTCGGGTGTCCTACTAGGTATTTACATACTAACCCTTGTATGGGATTTTCCCAAAAATATCATGTCCAATGTAGATGATGGACATGTCAATAATTACATTATATGAGCTTATGGGTACTAGGTTCTTGGATTGTGTACACTGGTTGTTGTTTTGGATTTATTAGTTGGGCTCTCTTTCAGATGTTTAATATTACAATTTTTCTAGGTTGGGACATATTTTTAGTTATGAATGTATATTTCCCCTTTACTTTTTAGTATACAAAACTATAGTATTTTACTGTCTATAGGTTCATGACTGCTTGGTTTACTTTATATGAGTGTTTTATCTTTTACTATTTCCCTCCTCACTTTTACATCAAGATGATTGTGTGTGTAAAAGTAACTTGGAAAAGTCCTCCCTGAGTTATTTTTTCCTTTGGAGCTGGTCTCTACCCCCCAGCCAAGGGAGGCAGGTTTGGGGTAGTTGCAGCTCCAGCCCTGGATTATGTTGGGTCGTGATAGCATTTTTCAGCCATACCTCCAAGCTAATGTATCCTCTTGGTGATCCGAACACTGATCATTGCATTTAATAAAAAATGTTTCAGCTTCAATTTTTCATAGAAAAATATTTTTCATTGAATTATATACACCTAATTTCTTTATATCTATGATTCATATGTATTCAGATATTTTTCTATTATAGTACTTCTTTTAACAAATTAATAAAGTCAATCGAAGGCATTGGGTTTGACGGTATTCACATTGACTTGCTAAACTACTTTTACGATGTCTTTAAATTTTATTTTGGAAATGGTTACTATATTTTATGGATGAGGATCTTGTCTGTTTTTTGGGATTCTCCATAAAAATCGTAAAATGGACCCAATATTTTAGCCTTATATTTGAAAATCCCATTGCTCAAATATATTTAAGAATCATTGGAATTTTTATTCACATGTTCAAACAAGGATCCCTTTTTCAAATATTCATCATAATTGGAGAACCACAAATACTAGAAGCTTCTACCAAAATTTTATATAGACCCTTAGTTGGGATGGTTTGTATTGAAATTGAAATCACTCAACCTTTTTCTTCTTATATTCAGATTCAAAATGGAAATTCAAAATTTTACCAAGTTGTATTTTATAAAAATATATGATCCACTACAACAATTGTAAAACTATTCATCATTCCTAAAAATATTACAGTCATGAAACAACTATCTAATGCCTTCTTACCTGTAAGATGTTGTTAAGGGTGGAAAAGTGTAAGAATAATTTTTGTTCTAGAAGACATTAAAGATCCTAATAATTGAAACATTTGGAATACTATGGCTCATGCTGGACCTACTGATACCCAACCTACTTAAGATATTTTGTTGACGGATATTTCTTAACAAAGCCTCGATGATATGGCTAAAGGAACACCAAACAGGGTTACACCCAATATAGATGTGGACGATCATTCAAAATATCCCTAGACTATAATTTCATGAACTATTATCAAAAAAATTTCCCTTCAAATTTAATTAAATGTATTATTAAGTAATATGGTTATATAAAACACATGCACTTATTTGGTTTTATTATATAATATCATATTTAAATGAACATTAAGCTTATTTACAGTTGATTATATAGCTGTTGAATAGTGAGAACATGATTAGTATAAATATAGGGTGTAAACAAATATAATTGAAATAGACAAAGTAAGTGATGGCCTCAACCAGTTGGATCATACCCTATGAAGTACATTTAGAGAAGCTTCTGAGGTAGACAAAATCTATGATATTTTTTCATTGACTAAGATCAAGATGATATCCAATAAACATAGGCATGAGTAAAGCTATTTATGATAAAATATCATGCTCATTGAGATCACGACCCAAACTATGCTGGTTGAACCACCCTATGAACGTCTCACCATCACACACTTTACACTTAGGGTGTTTTTTTGATGTTTTAAAAGGATTTGTATCAAGAACATAAAAATGTGAGTATTTTTATTTTTTATATAGTAATTATAATATTTAAAACATGTTGGTGTTTATTTATAAATGATTTCTATTTTATACAATAAAAATAAATAATATTTTTGAGAAATATTAAAATTACATTAAGGATTTTATTTTGATGAATGAGTAGATTTTTTAAATTCATAATATTTTAATAAAATATTATTATTAAATACTTTTTATTAAATATAAATGATAATATATATTTTTTGACGCTATATGTAATTTCATAAGTGTTTGAAAATTGTTACTGTCGAAGAACCCATGTTATCAAAATAAAAATCATTTTTATTTTAAAAAAGAAAATTACAGTATTTAGAAATTATTTTTTAAAAATAAATATTAATTTTGGAATCCTAAATTTGAAATTATCAAAATGTAAAATTTTCATTACTTTCTATAACAATCAAATTTTTGGGTAAAAATTAAATACTGTATAAATATATGGTGTGTATTATGGCAATATAATAACCTAAAAGTGATGTAATAAATACTATAAATGACATCTTAGACCATTTAACGTATTTCCCTTAAAAATGTTATTTTATGTTTATTTGATTTATTTTATAAACCATTATGAATCCACCCTAATATATAATACATTTTATGGTTTAAAAACCATTTCTTTATGAGTATGACTCACCTATGCCTAATCAAAGGAATTATTTTATTATGTCAGGCCCTTAATCTTATAATATAATTAATCCAATACCATTCGGTAGAATCCATGAGTAGAAACTATGGTAAGGTTTTTGGTTTTGGTTATTTTTTTATATATATTCCAAAACCTATCTTTGAAAAATAATAAAGAAATATACACTCATATCCTATTTAAACCCACCCAAGATACCATTTATCTTCACTAAAAAACCTTCGATAAAATCCTTACTCTTCCCTACCGTCTATATATTTTCCATGAGGCACCCCCAATCCCTCAAAAAACTCCCCCAAGCATTTGGTGTGACACACTCAAGTAAGGGATCCTCACCATCACTTCTATATTCAAGTTTCTTTACTACCATCAACCTTATATTTTAAATAACTAAAGACGGCATATGGAAATAATGTCCCAAATATGTAAAAAAATGATTTCAAAATTATGAGATACATTTTTATCTCTCATCAACAATTTTTATTAATTTTTAGGTGAAAAAATTATGTTGCCGATATTTTACCGCGATATTCCACACCAAAAAAAATTGTGCAGTGAATTCTATACCAATTTTCTATCAAGGTTATAAATCTTTATACACTTATAATTATTCTCCATGGAAATTTCATGTATCTATTCCACAATCATTTATCATGGAATAAAATATGATCATTAATGAATCTATGATCTATATGAACCACTTAAGAATGAAAAATGAAATAAAGTGATGGGTGTGGACATAATTATATAGCACTCCAATGAATTGTGTAATGTTTAGTCTCATGAGACATCATGTTGGGATAGTGACTAAAACTAGATTCCTTTGTGAAAATTTTTCTATCATTGTGTCTTTGAACTTATCATTGTCATATGTTTATGCTCCAATGTTTCAATTTGTTTCTACATTTCCCTTGTTTCTTTTATGATTAACGTGCTATATCAGCAATTATTATTCATATATATAAGATTATACCTCATTTTTCCTCTGTTGATATACCTATTTTATATCATTTATTATAGTATTCCATGTTTATTCCCTTAATGAGACTTATATTTCACCCCTTTCTTTTGTATTTTCCCAGGTTATCCTATGGAGTTTAAAAATCCATAGAATTTTAAAACAATGGTAAAGAATTTTTCAAAAAAGTTATTGTATCCCATATTGAAGATGTTTTGATATGTACCAAATATCCCATATAAAATAGACTTATAGATCATTTGGTATATATTAAGTGTAATATTATGTATTAAATCATGTATTAATGTGAAAGGAATAGTATGGTTGTTATAGTAGTTGTCAAAGGAAAAGTTTAGTTATTTTTGGGAATACGATTAGAAAACTCTAGAGAAAGACTTAAGGATTATGCTATATAAAAGGAAAAATCCTTAAATTTTAATAAGTATAGAGTTTTTTTGTTTATAGGAAAATAAATATATCTATGGATACTACACATGGATGTGGCTCTGGCACATATGTACATTTGGGTAACCCCCGAAAACACTATGTTAACCTAGACTGAACTAAGGAATGGTGCGTTAAAATAGACCCTGTTGCACACCTAGTTTTACAATTTTAGAGGATATTATTTGGTAAATTTATAATGTCATTAAAAACTATAATTAAAGGGAAAAACTATCATAAGAGCATGTTTTGAAATATTTCATGGATTATATTTATTGAATACTAGAAATCAAAAGTTAAGTAAATACATGTAATTTACAATTTCTCCCTTTCATTTCATTGGATTCCCATTTATGTATTTAATAGTTTAAAAATAATTATCCATAATTTTATATTTATTGTTTCCAATGTCTATAAATATGTGGAATCATGACAAAATCAATGCAATGAGCAATGTGTTAAATACCCCAAAGAGATTTCCAAACTGATGATAGTAGGCATCATAGACATTATTAAAATAATCTCTCGTCTCACTTAGTTTCTATAACACCCAAGAAATTTATGTTATATAAATCATAAAAGGAATATTTCACTACACACAATACTTGCTTGTCTTGCTTTACACGCAATCACGACCTTTCTCGATAGCTTGCGTCCTATGTAATAGTGAGTTTCACTAAACAACGATATGCTATTAAAATATTATTAAAACTAGAGGATATGAATAGTAATAACCACTTTTTGAAATTTTGTAAATTTTATTTTTCAAAATTTACTTTATTTTTGGATTCGGAATATCGAAATTAGCCTAGGGTGAAATTTTGGTATTTTTCTAAAAACTTTCAATTTTTGATTAATAGTGAAACTACTAAGTGGCTGTTAAAAAACTGAATTTTTCATAAAACATAATTTTACCACTTCTATGAGTAGAATTTCAAAAATTCGAGAGACGCGGTTGATGTCAGTAAGTAAAATGTGGTTCAATGAGATGAAAATATTTTTTGGTGAATAGTAACATTTTATTTTATTTTACCACGGTTAAAAGTAAATAGGGTAATTAAGGGTAAAAATGATATTATTATTACCCTAACACATGTCCTAATTCTATTGGATAACTTTAATTCGACCATAAACAACCTTAGGAATAAAATATGACAATTTAGGCCCACTTGGATAAGATTAGGACATTTAATATTAAATTATTTTAAGAAGGGTTAAAATAGTTAAAATCAAAGTTTAATAAGTAAATCATTTTTAATATAGGGTTATGCATAAGATAAATTCTACTATAAATATTCAATTGAAAGATAAAAAGATTTCATACTTGATGGTAGTTTATTTGTAATTTTTAGACTTTATATAATTTAATTTATTTATGACACAATGATGATGCAGTAATTATCTTATTAATGAAATATTGACATAATTGATGTTATAAATGCCCAAATAAATATAATTTGAGACTTTTTATGAATTACACTAATTTTCTAGGTTAATATGATATGTTAATATTGATTTTATTAACTGTTTTCGAACTAATAATTCTGTTATGATTTTCAAAAAAAGCAATTACTAAATAGTGTCAAAATTGACATAAAATAATTTTTAAAACAAATATTATATTATTAATTGTTATTTTATTCCTAAAAATCTATGTTTCAGAAAAATGACTTAGATAATGTTATATATATTAATAATAAACAGCTTCGGGTTCGTTTGGCTGCTTATCGTAAGTTTATTAACCTTATAGTATAAGAACACAAGAAGACATGGTAAAAGTAAAATTATTTAACTTAATGTTAAATCTAAATGATAAGGTTAAAATGGGAACCTAAACATGTCTAAATTCTATTGGATGAAGGTATTTCGACCCATCCCCACCTTATATTTGAAATATATCAATTTGGAGCTATTTAAAACGGAATATGACTTTATAATAAATTAATATTTTTGGTTTTTCCAAAGGTGCCCCTCTCCTCCCTTATAAAAGGGAACCTCCTCCCTCTCTTCCTCACACCACTTTGAGCCTTCAAGCTCGTCCAAAACCTACCAATTACTCCTCTCCACTTCCCTAGAGACATCCTAGAGGTCCTGGTCTTCTTCAAAGACTAATTTTAGTACCCAAAAATGAGGTCTCAGAGAAGCACTTCAAAGAAGAGGTAATGTCCGTTACCGATTCTTTCATCTTTATTTCTTCTTCCACTTCTTCTTCTTTAATTATTTCATTATGAAGTAATAACATCAGTATCAATCATATACTGATATGTTATTATAAGTATGAAACAACCCTATTTAACCATCTATCCATCCTATGGAAAACGAAATCACCGCGCGTGCGTACGTACGGAATACCGTCTCCACGCTGTGGTGTAATCTATTTTCCCCCACCACCTTATATGGATGGGTATAATGGTGTAAAGAATGAATATATATGATTATTGTGAAGTGATATTGATTCTTAAATAGTATACATACACTCTACTAAAATTCCACGATAATGGGAACGATATCATCGCTCGTGCGTACGTACGGAATACCGTCTCCACGTTCTGATGCGACCCGTTCTACATGATCTTCATTGCATAATGATTATATAAATGAATTGAATGAATGAATATGATATATATTACACTAATAAAATTCTGTAAATGAGGTATCTATAACCTAATGAGAAGAAGAAGAATTTATTCGGCCAAACATGCATAAGAACAAAAAGTAATAAACACCCGAATAACAAGTAATAATGAAGTATTACGAATAAGAAGATAAAAATATGACCATATATGACATCATAACAATAATTATGATTCTGGAATAAGTCAATAACATTATTTAAATCATTATACAGTAGGTTCGGACACCTACAAAGCAAGTTGGACCTAAGGTAAAGGAAAATATCACAATCTCATTTTAATCCGAGATTGTTTATACTTTGGTATTTATTGGGGTGTATTTTATCATCCACATCCATGTTTCCACAATATGTAATATTATTTCCATCCACCTACAATTTTTTAAATCCAATTTTATCCTTTGGTGAGTTTTTAGTAAAAGATATGAAAGGAATCTTTTTTCGTTTTTCGTACGAGGTACTTTTTGACTTTTCCGACAAAAGTACGAGAAGAATGCTTTTTTTTCAACTTATACGACATGAATGGATTTTTAAAACATTATCTAAAAGAAGCTTCCTTTACAAGTTTTCAAGTTTACTTTTAATCAACTTCTTTTAGTTTAGAATTGTATTGAATGTTAATAAAACAAAAGTGTTTTTGAAGTAGAAAGGATATTTTCCTCAAGAATGGAGTTCAGGTGTTTTATCAAAATTATTTTTCCATCTAAGATAATATAGTTCACTGTTTCTATCCCTATTATTACATTGATTTGATTATGTTGTGATGGAATTATTGTTATGAATTCCTTTATCTTATATGAATTGTTTTATGATGTCATGATGTTTAAAAATCCCATTTTTATTATATGGGTTATGCAATGATGTATGATTTATGATTTTGTGGAAAACATAAGAATGATATCATTATGAGATGGGTGGGACCTATATCTCCCTCCAATGCATTGGGTAAAGATTTTATATCTCATGAGATAGACATGGCTGGAACGGCAGGTTAAACCGGTTCAGTGAAACAGGACTGAAACGAGGAGTGAACTCGGTTCAGAAGTGGACTTTGTCCACTAAGATAGTCTTGGAAATGAGTCTTGACTAATAAGAAATGATTCTCTATGATTATGTGTGTATGCCACCGAGTTTCATGTTTTAAGTTATTATTATTGGGATTACATTTCACTTCTATGATTTATCCCATGTTATGAAATTATGATTTCTTTTCCAGGCTAAGATTTCCAAAAGTTATGTTCTTACGTATATGATGTGATTGATATTTCTTTTGTTTACCCTTACTGAGCATTTGAGCTCACCCTTTTATATGTTTTATTTTCCCAAGTCAGGATTAAGGTTATTATGTAGGATATGCCAAAAAGGGACTCTAGATATGATGAAATAAATGGGAGGCAAAGTAGATGCTTTATGAACCAGTTGTTTATGTTTCACAGTTTCTAAAGACACTATACCTATACGGTCCTTTCCTAGTTTTGTTATATGTTGTAATAAGTGTTCTTCAATTCTGAATTAATAACAATGTATGTAAAGTATGGGTCGTTATAGTTGTTATCAGAGGCAAAGGAGGTAGGAATGAATCCGATCCTTGGGAACTATCACATGTGAGCGTTGGGCGAAGCATGGATCTCCACCCAAGGGCTTCATGAGGAAATGGATGCCACTGGGGATAGTGGTGTGTTCCGCCCAGGGGGTGTAGCCACCCATGGAGTGCCCTGATAGGTATCAATTATAATCCACTGGAAGTAATTCCAGACCGCTATAGTTGGTATCAGAGGAAAGGTATAGTCAACCTTTAGAAACTAGGATGTGAAAGCCTTAGTAAGAACCCTAAGGATAAGTCTAAGCATAGAACACAATAATAGTGTTTTAGAAATGGCCATGAACAACCTATGATAAGACCCTAAGTGTGAAATTTTATTCTTTTCCTATTAAAATTCGTGTTGCTCACACTATTCTTCTTGGTTTTAGTCAATGGTTGGAACTCAATGGAACCGTGTTAATGCGGAATGTGATGGACAATGCAATGATTGTCCCCTTGAACAACCAAACGTTATGGGAGATGGAATGAAAAATCTTGTAGCCATGCTCACACAACTTTCTCAAGATATGAATCATGCAAGACTTCCAAACGAGCAAAGGAAGGAGCAACATTCTGTTTAATACTTCATGAGGCAGCGTCCACCTTCATTCAGCGGGTCTACTGATCCATTAGTTGATGAACAATGGATTAGTACTACTGAAAAGGTATTTTCAGTTCTTCAATGTTCTGAACATGATAAAGTCATCTTAGCAGTTTATCATTTGGAAGGTGATGCTGATCAATGGTGGAATCTTATTAAGAATACGAGGCAAAGGGATGAAATTGAGTCCATGGAATGGGACAAGTTCAATAACTTATTTTTCAATAAGTGTTTCCCTCGTATTCTCCGAACAATGATGGGGAAATAGTTTCTTTAACTGAAGCAAAAGGATGATGAATCAGTTGGTACCTAGGAAGAAAATTTTACAAGACTTTCAAGGTATGATTTTGGTATTATTATTCAACCTGAGAGTAAGATCGATCGATTCTTTAGTGGCTTAAAACCAAGTCTTCGAATGATGTTATCGATAAGGGACTTCAATAGCTACGAGGAAATTGTTTGATGTGCTCTCAAAGTCGAGATGGAGGTTGGAGTAACCCATCAGTCATATGGGTTTGATAAGAAGAGGAAAATGGAATTCAAAGAAAAATATAAAGAGCACACTAAAAAGAAGATGAGCTTTCCCTTATGCCCAACGTGTGGAAGGAAACATGGAGGAATTTTTCTTAAAGGGACAAGTAAATGTTTCAAATGTGGAAAGGAAGGTCATCGGGCATTTGAATGCCGCAATGATGGGAAGAAGATGTCTAATGATGTAAACAAAGGAAAGGATACACAGAATGAACATACTACACTACAATGTTTCAAGTGTAAGGAGAAGGGGCATTATGCCAATCAATGCCCAAATCCAAGGGTTGATGATGTGGTCGACGTCAACAAACTCTTAAGGCCAAAGAAAAAGGAAAGTCACATGCAATTTCTATCAGTGATGTGGAGTACGATAATGATGTGCTGAAAGGTACACTTACCATCCACTCTAAAGCAGCAAATGTTTTATTTGATTCTGGATCCACCCACTATTTTGTTTCTGAAGAATTTTCTATGGGTATCGCCGTATTACCTCAACAATTAGATGTTGAGTTAGCTATGACAACTCCTAATGGCACAACAGTAGTATCAAAAGTTTATAATTCTTCTCCGATTGAAGTTTGTGGGAAAGTGCTTCCTACAAATCCCGTGATCCATACTATAGTGGAATTTGATGTGATTCTTGGCATGGATTGGATTTCTTTATATGGAGCTCATATCAATTGCCAAAGAAGGGAAGTCACATTTCATATTCCAAATCAATCTATGATCGTCTATCGATGCAAGTATGAACATAACTTTCCAGTGGAAATTTCTTCCATCTTATGGGTCTTGTTTCCACTAAATGAAGGTTATTTATCTGAAATGGTTGGTGAGAAACTCACGATTAAGAATATTCCCATTGTACGAGAGTTTGATGATGCTTTTCTGGAGGAATTGCCGGGTCTTCCACTAAATCGTGAAGTTGAGTTTTCAATAGAACTCATACCGGGTGCTTTACCTATTTCAAAGAAACCTTATAGAATGGCCCCAATTGAGTTGCAGGAATTGAAGAAGCAACTCCAAGAGAATCTTGATAAGGGGTTCATACGCTCTATTGCGTCACCTTGGGAAGCACCTATTCTGTTTGTTAAGAAGAAAGATGGATCAATGAGACTTTGCATTGATTATTGAGAACTTAACAAGATCACTATCAAGAAAAAATATCCTCTCCCATGCATTGATGACCTATTTGACCAACTACGCGGAGCTCAATACTTTTCCAAGATTGATCATTGTTTAGGGTATCATCAATTAAGGGTAAAAAGTGAGGATATACCAAAGACGGCTTTCTTTACAAGGTATGGACACTATGAATTTATAGTGATGCCATTTGGTCTTACTAATGCCCCTACTATCTTCATGGATCTGATGAATAGAGTCTTTAGAGACTATCTTGATCAGTTTTTGGTAGTCTTTATAGACGATATTCTTGTCTATTCAAAGATCAAGGAAGAACATGAAGATCACTTGAGAATTATATTGAAGACCCTGAGAAAAGAAAATATTTATGCCAAATTTACCAAGTGTGGATGTTGGCTTCAAAAAGTTTCATTTTTGGGTCACATAATCTCAAATGAGGGGATATATGTGGATCCAGCAAAAACAGAGGTTATCGAAAGATGGTCGAGACCAACAACAGTGACTGAGATCCGAAGTTTTCTTGGTTTTGCTGGATATTATCGACGTTTTGTGAATGATTTTTCACGATTATCTAATCCACTAACCAAGTTGAATCGGAAAGGAGTTAAGTTGGTTTGGACGGAGTAATGTGAAGAGAATTTCAAGGAGATGAAAAGAAGGTTATCCAGTGCACCTGTGCTCACACTTCCTTGTAGTGGAGAAAGGTTTGTGATCTATATTGATGCATCCCAGAAGGGATTGGGGTGTGTTCTTTTGCGAAATGATATGGTGATAGCTTATGCCTCATGAAAGTTGAAAATACATGAGCAAAATTACCCAACTCATGATTTGGAGTTAGCTTCAGTAATCTTTGCATTAAATATTTGGAGGCATTATCTTTATGGAGAAAGGTGTGACATTTATACTGATCATAAAAGTTTAAAGTATATTTTCACAAAAAAGGAGCTGAATATGTGCCAAAGAAGATGGTTGGAGATGATTAAGGATTACGACTACTAAATTCATTACCACCCTGGGAAATCAAACAAGGTGGCAGATGCATTAAGTCGACAAGACCATGCCTGTTTATCCATGATGAGGATAAAAAAAGATCCAATATTTATGGATTTACAAAGGATGGATCTTAAAATTATAATGAAAGTGGAAAAGTCGTATCTTTCTCAAATGAATGTTCAACCATCTATACATGTGAAGATTAAAGAGGCACAGAAAGAAGATGTGGAGTTACAAAAGAAGGTGGGAAATGTTCTTGAATTCAACCTTGATTGTGATGGGATAATAAAGTTCAGGAATCGGTTTTGTGTTCCTCCCATCCCCGAATTGAAGAAGGAGCTGCTGGATGAGGCTCATAGTTCTTCATTCCTTATTCATCCTGGAAGCACGAAGATGTATAGGGACCTGAAAGAGTACTTCTGGTGGGATGTAATGAAAGGAGATATTTCCAATTACGTCTCTCAATGCTTGGTTTGTCAGCAAGTTAAAGCTGAGAGACAGAAGTCTAAGGGGATGTTACAACCATTACCCATACCCGAATGGAAATGGGAAAACAGCACTATGGACTTTGTCACAGGACTTCCTAAAACATCCAAAGGCAATAATGCTATCTGGGTCATAGTTGATCATCTTACAAAGTCTGCACACTTCATCGTTATTAGAGAGGATTTCTCTCTGGATCACCTTTCCAGGATATATGTGAAGGAAGTGGTAAGATTTCCTGGAGTACCACTTTCTGTTATATCTGATCGGGATCCGAGGTTTACCTCAAAGTTCTGGCGAAGTCTTCAGCATACTATGGATACGAAGTTGAGTTTCAGCACTGCTTATCATCCTAAGACAGACGGTCAGTCTTATAGAACAATTCAAACTCTAGAAGATATGTTGAGAGCTTGCTCTATGGATTTCAAAGGTGGTTGGGATGAACACCTACCTTTGGTGTAATTTTATTATAATAATAGATTTCACTCTAGTATTCAGATGGCTCCTTATGAAGCTCTCTATGGAAATAAATGCAGGACTCTAACTTGCTGGGATGAAGTTGGGGAAAGGAATCTATTAGGACCTGATCTCATTGATGAAATGGAAGAAAAGGTCTGATCTATTCAACAACACATAAGAGCAGCTCAGAGTCGACAAAAAAGTTATGCCGACAACCGAAGAAAATACCTAGAGTTTGAAGTGGGTGATAATGTGTTCTTACTAATATCTCCCTGGAAGGGGGTCATGAGATTTGGAAAGAAAGGGAAATTGAGCCCTAGATATATCGGTCCTTTCGAAATACTGGATCGTGTTGGGAAGGTAGCTTACCGATTGGCGTTTCCACCAAATCTCTCTCAAGTTCACGATGTGTTCCATGTATCTCTTTTGAGAACGTACATACCTTATCCTTCACATGTACTCAGCTCAGAAGTTGTACTGTTGGAGCAAGATCTTTCTTATGAAGAGCAGCCGATAGAGATTCTGGATCGTAGTGAAAAAGTCCTACGAAACAAGACCACTCGATTGGTGAATGTTTTTTGGAGGAACTACCAATTAGAAGAAGCTACATGGGAGCTTGAGGATATGATGAGGGAGAGGTATCCATCATCTGTTTGTTACAAAGTGACGAATTTGTAGGGAGAAATTCATTTTAAGGGGGGTATAATGTAACACCCGATACTTTTATGTTATATAAATCATCAAAGGAATCTTTAACTACACATAACACTTGCTTGGATTGCTTTACACGCAATCGCGACCTTCCTCGATATCTTGCGTCCTACGCAATACTGAGTTTCACTAAACAATGATATGCTATTAAAATATTATTAAAACTAGCCGTTATGAATAGTAATAACCACATTTTGAAATTTTTTAAATTTTATTTTTCAGAATTGACTTCGTTTTTGGATTCGGAATATTGAAATTAGCCTAGGGTGAAATGTTGGTATTTTTCTGAAAACTTTCAATTTTTGATGAATAATGAAACTACTAAGTGGCTGTTAAAAAACTGAATTTTTAATAAAACATAATTTTATCGCTTCTGTGAGTGGAATTTCAAAAATCCAAGATACACGGTTGATGTCAGTATGTAAAATGTGGTTTAATGAGATGAAAATAATTTTTGGTGAATAGTAACTTTTTTACTTTTTTTTACCACGGTTAACAGTAAATAGGGTAATTAAGGGTAAAAATGATATTATTATTATCCTAACATATGTCCTAATTCTATTGGATAAGTTTAATTCGACTATAAACAACCCTAGGAATAAAATATGACCATTTAGGCCCACTTGGATTAGATTAGGACATTTAATATTAATTTATTTAAAGAAGGGTTAAAATAGTTAAAATCAAAGTTTAATAAGTAAATAATTTTTAATATAGGGTTATACATAAGATAAATTCGACTATAAATATTAAATAGAAATATAAAAATATTTCCTACATGATGGTATTTTATTTGTAATTTTTAGACTTCAAATAATTTAATTTATTTATGACACAATGATGATGCAGTAATTATCTTATTAATGAAATATTGACATAATTGATGTTATAAATTCCCAAATAAATATAATTTGAGACTTTTTATGAATTCCACTAATTTTATATGTTACTATGATATGTTAATATTGATTTTATTAACGTTTTTAGAACTAATCATTCTATTATGATTTTCACAAAAATCAATTACTAAATAGTGTCAAAATTGACATAAAATAGTTTTTAAAACAAATATTATATTATTAATTGTTATTTTATTCCTAAAAATATAATGTTCTTCCCAATGACTTAGATAAAGATATATATATTAATAATAAACAACTTGGGGTTTTTTTGGCTTCTTATAGTAAATTTATTAACCTTATAGTATAAGAACACAAGAAGACATGGTAAAAGTAAAATTATTTAACTTAATGTTAAATCTAAATAATAAGGTTAAAATAGGAACCTAAACTTGTCTAAATTTTATTGGATGAAGGGATTTAGACCCATCCCCACCTTATCTTCTAAATATATCAATTTGGAGCTATTTAAAACCGAATATGACTTTATAATAAATTAATATTTTTAGTTTTTCAAAAGGTGCCCCTCTCCTCCCTTATAAAAGGGCTCCTCCTCCCTCTCTTCCTCACACCACTTTGAGCCTTCAATCTCGGCCAACCCCTGCCAATTTCTGCTCTACAATTCCCTAGAGACATCCTATAGGTCCTGGTCTTCTTCAAAGTCCAATTTTAGTGCCCTAAAAGGAGGTCTCAAAGAAGCACTTCAATGAAGAGGTAATGTCCGTTACCGATTCTTTCATCTTTATTTATTCTTCCACTTCTTCTTCTTTAGTTGTTTAATTATGAAGTAATAACATCAATGTCATTCATATAATGATATGTTATTATAATTATGAAACAACCCTATTTAACCATCTATCCATCCTACGGAAAACAAAATCACCGCGCGTGCGTACGTACGGAATACCGTCTCCACGCCGTAGTGTAATCTATTTTCCACCACCACCTTACATGGATGGGTATAATGCTGTAAATAATTAATATATATGATTATTTTGAAGTGATATTGATTCTGAAATATTATACATACACTCTAATACAATTACACGATCATGGGAACGATATCACCACTTGTGCGTACGTATAGAATACCGTCTCCACGATGTGATGCGACCCGTTCTACATGATCTTCATTGCATAATGATTATATAATGAATTTAATGAATTAATATGATATATATTACACTAATACCATTCTAGAAATGAGGTATCTATAACCTAAAGAGAAGAATAAGAATTTATTCGGAAAAACACGCATAAGAACAAAAAGTAATAAACACCCGAATAACAAGTAATAATGAAGTATTACTAATAAGAAGCTAAAAATATGACCATATATGATATCCTAACAATAATTATGATTCTGAAATAAGTAAATAACATTATTTAAATCATTATACAGGAGGTTCGGACACCTACAAAGCAAGTCGGACCTAAGGTAAGGGAAAATATCACAATCTCATTTTAATCAGAGATTGTTTATACTTTGGTATTTACTGGGGTGTATTTTATTCTCCACATCCATGTTTCCTCAATATGTAATATTATTTCCATCCACCTACATTTTTTAAATCCAATTTTACCTTTTGGTGAGTTTTTAGTAAAAGATATTAAATGAATCTTTTGTCATTTTTCGTACGAGGTACTTTTTCACTTTTCGGACAAAAGTATGGGAAGAATGCTTTTTTTAACTTATACGGCATGAATGGATTTTTAAAACATTATCTCCAAGAAGCTTACTTTACAAGTTTTCAAGTTTAATTTTAATCAACTTCTTTTAGATTAGAATTGTATGGCATGGTAAGAAAGGAAAAATGTTTTTGAAGTAGAAAGGATATTTTCCTCAATAATGGAGATCAAGTGTTTTATCAAAATTATTTTTCCATATAAGATAATATAGGTCTCTGTTTCTATCCCTATTATTACATTGATTTGATTATGTTGTGATGGAATTATTTTTATGAATTCCTTTATCTTATATGAATTGTTTTATGATGTCATAATGTTTAAAAATCCCATTTTCATTACATGGGTTATGCAATGATGTATGATTTATGATTTTGTGGCACACATAAGAATGGTATCATTATGAGATGGGTGGGATCTATATCTCCCTCCAATGCATTGGGTAAAGATTTTATATCTCATGAGATAGACATGGCTGGAATGGCAGGTTAAACCGGTTCAGTGAAACAGGACTGAAACGAGGAGTGAACTCGGTTCAGAAATGGACTTTGTCCGCTAAGATTGTCTTGGCAATGAGTCTTTACTAATAAGAAATGATTCTCTATGATTATCTGTGTATGAAACATGGTTTCATGTTTTATGTTATGATTATTTGGATTATATTTCACTTCTATTATTTATCTCATGTTATGAAATTATGATTTCTTTTGCAGGTTAAGATTTCCAAAAGTTATGTTCTTATGTATATGATGTGATTGATATTTCTTTTGTTTACCCTTACTAAGCATTTGAGCTCACACTTTTGTATGTTTTATTTCCCCAAGTGATGAAGAAGGTTATTAAGTAGGATATTCCAAAAAGGGACCCTAGATATGATGAAATAAATGGGAGGCAAAGTAGATGCTTTATGAACCTGTTGTTTATGTTTCCCAGTTTCTAGAGACACTATACCTATACGGTCCTTTCCTGGTTTTGTTATGTGTTGTAATAAGTGTGGTTCAATTCGGAATTAATAACAATGTATGTAAAGTATGGGTCGTTGTATTTTCTAAATAGAATACAAGATCTTGAGGATTTCCAAATCCACCTAAGAGAGAATAAGAATCAATTCAAACCTTTGTGAGACAAAGGTTTAGGACTTTCAACAGATCATTTGATCACTTAATTGTAGAATAATTTATCAATTCCATTTAGAATAACATCTCCATCATTCATTGTTCCAAACAAGATAATGTTCTTCTCGGAATTTATTATATAGAGGAAAAATCAAATCAGTGGTTTTATTTAATAAAAAATATGTATCTTGATGAAGATATCGAAGGTATGTCATAGAAGGAATTCCTGAAAATGTTTTTTGATAAATATTTTACTCGCACTATCTGACATAAAATGGAAAGGGACTTCCTTTCCGACACTAATAAATATGAAATATAAATTGGGGAATACAAGGAAAACATCATAAGAATTAAAGGATACTCCTATGGATTATCATTACCCTCATATTCATGGTTAATTGCTTCTTTGGTGGGATAACACCTATTCTAAAAAACAATTTTTGATCTAATACTTTGATAATTATGAGGGACGTTTTAAATTTTTAATCAATGTTAAAATGGTGATTGGATAATATCGAGGGTATCCTAGGGATAAAAATCGGAAATCGGAAATTATTTCTGGATCTATGATGGAGAATTCTAATGGGTCTATGAAATTTCAACACCCCCCCCCCCCCGCATTTATATGGTGTGGAAAGAACCACCTTGTAATTTTCTAAGGGGGATGAGGTAATGCTTTAGGTGCAAGAAGGAAGGGTACTTAACTTGAAATTGATGTCAGGAGAAACCCTATGATGATGCAGATAAAATTAATTCTTTATTCAACCCTTAATAATTTTTCATTTCTTCAAATCCGTTGAACTATGAAACTTTTTAAACCAATTCACTTTGAGAAGATGTTTTTTAAGACAATAAAAAAACTCCAAGGCAACAAGGGGTGATTTTTATATCACATCTGTAGTGGTTGATTATAGTAATGAAGTGTGGATAGGTACTATAGTTATTCATTCAAGAATATTTAATTTACTTTTTTATTCTAGTTCTACATATTCCTATATATCATGATAGATTAGTAGAACTATTCAAACATCACAACAAATCATGGAAGTAAAGCTATCACTGAAAACTAAAAATTGAAAAATTATGGAATCCAAAATATATATAACTCCTACCCAATTAAAAATTTTGGAAGTAATATCCGAGAAAACCTTGTTGTACTCCCTTTGTTTGAATTTGATACAATTCTGGAATGGATTGGATTTCCCTATATGTTTTAAACAAAAATTAACGTTAGAGTGAAATCAATATCTGTATTGAAAATCAACCCTCGGATTATGTGCAAGTACAAGGAGGAGGATTAATCTTATTTAGAACTATAATCTCAAGAATAAATATTCTTTCCCATTGATCATGCATATCTAACTCAAATTATTGACAATATGGAAAGAATCATCCTTGAAGACATGAGCATTGTGATGGAATGCGCTAATGTGTTTCTTGATGAATTTTTTAGGATTCCTCCTTGCCAAGAGGACAATTTTCAATCGAACTTATCTCTGGGGACTTTCCACTTTCTAAGACTCTATATTGAATAGATATGGTTAACATGAGGATCTGAATGACCAACTATAGGAGAATCTAGATAATGGTTTTATTTTCCGAAGTGCTTTACCATGGGGTGAATCATTCCTCTTCGTCAAGAAGAAGTATTGGTCAATGCACCTTTACATTTATTATCATGAGATCAACAATATCATGATAAAGAACAAGTATCCTATTATATGGATTGATGAATTTTTTGTTCAACTATGTAGGGAAAAATTACTCTCTGAGGTGGATCTATGGTTTAGTTGTTACCAAAGTATGGAAAATTTGGAGGATGTCACCCAATATTGTTTTTGTACAATGTACTGAAACTATGAGTTCCTATTAATTTCAATCACAATTGATAATGATCCATAAATCCCCAAGGACATTATTAATATATTCTTTATAAATTTACTTGACAAATTTTTGGTATAATTTTTATATTATATTCTAATATACTCTAATAGAAAGTAGGAGCATTAGGATCATCCAAGTACTATGTTAATAACCTTGAAAGGATAATTTGTATTCCACATACAAAAAGTGTTAGTTCTGGTTAAAGGAAGTATCATTCTTAGGGTATATCATGATAAGAAATGGGTTATATATAGACCCTTCATGGACATAAGCAATTAAAGGATGGAAGAGGAAAACATATATGATCGATATCTATAGTTTCCTTGGATTAGTTAAGTAATTTCATCGATTTCTGAGAATGTTCACACAATTATCAAGCTCTATAACCAAGATAACTCATAAGGTAGTAATGATTCATTGGAATGATGAACGCAAAGAGAGATTTAAGGAGATAAAAAAGGAGGCTTACCACTTCACTTGTTCTCACAATACCCATAAGTGCATAATTTTTCATGGTATTTAGTGATGCTTCAATGAATGGATTGTGATATATGTTAATGAGAAATGAAAAAATGATAACCTATGATTCATGGTAGTTGAATTTTCATGAATAATACCCAATTCATGATTTGGAGTTGGCTATAGTGGTATTATCTTTCTAAATATAGAAACATTACCTCTTTGGGGAGAATTGTGAAGTATATATTGATCCCAAAAGCCTCATGTATATATTCAGACAAAAAGAGATGATAATGAAGCAACCAATATGGTTAAAGATGATCAAGGATTGTGAATCCTCATTTCAATACCATTCTGGAAAGATAAAAAAAATGGTAGACACACTATGTTGAACATATCCGTCAATTATATCATTAATTAGAAATGATAGGGATACAATATTTTTTGATTTTATAAAGTTGGATATGGAAATCATTAAAGAACATCATTAATCTTTTCACAATTGATTTCCTGACTATCCTATATGGAAAGGTTAAAGAATTCTCAAAGAAATGATTTTGGGATTCATAAGAAATGAAAAATGATAAGAAAATGGAAATCATCATAGTGAAATATTAATGAAGAAGGGGGAATATGATTTGGGTCAAGACTATTTGTATCTTGAAATCCAAAGTTAAAGAAGGAGATGTTTGATGAGTCACATAGCTCAAAATTCTCCAACCACATAGGAAGAAAAAAGATGTATCAATATATCCAAGAACACATTTAGTGGGACTTTTGAATAAGTATATAATGGAATATACATTAGTATGGCATGTAAATTAGCAAGTGAAAGAGAAAATGAAAAAATACAATGGGGTTATGCAATTATTACCCATACATAAATAGAAATTGGAAAACATCACCATGGAATTTGTCACTAGTTATCCAAACAAATCAAGGGGGAGTAATGTTATATGGGATATGGTTGATTGTGTTACAGAAACTGCATACTTCATTGAGATTTGAGAGGATTTTTCACATGATCATCTTCTAAGGATAAACATTAGAGAATTGGTGAGGCATCATGAAACACCACTATGGATTGTTTTTTATTGAGATACACGATTTACCACAATTTTTTGGAAGGATTTACCACATGATATTAATACTAAGATAAACATCACCAAGGATTATCACCCTAAAACAAATGGTTAATCTAAGTGGACTATCCAGAAACATGGGGACATGTTGAGATCATGCTCAATTGGATTAAAATGAGTATGGGATCAAAATATTCAACAGGTTGAGTTATCAAACAATAATAGTTTCCAATCGAGTATCCAAAGGGATCATTATGAATCCATTTATTATAAGAGATGTGGAATAATTTCTTGTTTGTATGATGTTGGAAAACACAAACTACTAGGTCCCGAAATGCTCATTAAATGGTGGAAATGGTAAAGACCATTAAGAAACACATCAAGGCTGATCAAATACAATAATAGAGTTTTTATGATAATCCTTGATCATTATTAGAGTATTTTGTTGGAGATTTGGTATTCTACCACATATCTCATTGGAATAAAGTCATGAAATGTAGGAAGATGGTAAATCACAGTCCAAGATACATTGTCCCCACTGATATCCTTGATCACATTAGAATTACAGCCTATCTACTTGCATTCACACTTATCCTATCTCAAGTACATGATGTATTCCATTTATTCCCCTTGAGAATATAAATATGAAACTACTCCAATGTACTAAATCCATAGGTGGTACAACTAGAGAATTACCTTTCCAATGAAGAGCAGCTGGTAATGATCTTGGAATATAGAGACAAAGATATACAAAATAAGACAATACAAGTGGTCAAATGCTATGGAGAAACCAAAATATTGAAGAAGATATGTGGGAACCATGTTGAGGGATGAAAAAGAATTACACTAATATATTTTATTATGGGAAAAGAAAATTTCAAGGGTGGAATTTCATAAGGGATAAAATTGTAATAACACAAACTATTATCAGTAAAAAAATTCTATTGATTTAGTTTAATTTATTATTATGTAATATGGTTATAGAAAAAAATACACTTACTAGGTTTGAGTATTTCATATTAGATTTTAATAAATATGAATAATCATTACCATTGAAAATGTATCCTTTTAACAGTCATCCATTGATTAGTATAAATATAGGGTTTTAACAAATCCAATTGACACAGATAAAGGAAGTCATGGACACAACCTGTAGGATCATACACTATGAAAACCATTTAATGATGTTTTTTTGGATGATATAATCTCTGGTTTTTTCTCATGACCATGTCGATGTTGATATCCAATATGTTAAGCATGAGTGAAACCGTTTATGGGATAATTTCAAACTCATCGATATGAAAAAACCAAACCATTTTCTTTGAACCACCCCATGAAAGTATCACTGTCATGTACCTTAATCTCAAGGAATTTAATAGTGTATTAAAAGGATATGTATAAAGAACCTATAAATTATAGAATTAATGCTATTTTTTGTAGATTAATTAGTATATTTTCATCCTATTTTTTGTATTGTGAATAATTTTTATTTTGATACAAAATAACACAAATAATATTTTTGGGTAATATTAGAATTCAATTAAGGAATTAAAATTTTGGAATTCATTGATTTTTTAGGTATATAATATTATATTAAGATAATTTTTTAAATAATTTTTTTTAAATATAAATGAACATTAAATTTTTATGAAGCCAAAATTTATTTTTATAAGTGTTCGAAAACTATTATTGTAAAAAAACTCCCCATTTATTAAATGTTTTTATGGTTAATTTTTCATAATTTTTTGGGTGAGTAAAAATTTAAGGTAAAAATTAAATACTGTATAAATATACAGTGTGTATTATATAATTATAATGACACAAAAATGATGTAACAAATAATATAAAGGTTATCCAATGAAAAATATTGGGTTTCCCTTTAAAATTATGCAATTTTGGGTTTATTTTATTTATTTTATAAATCCATTAATAATCCTCCAAAACTTATAATATATTTTAATGTTTTTAGATCATTTCATTAATAGTATGACCCACCTCTAAATAATCAAGGGTATTATTTTATTAAGTTAAGAAAGTGGCCTAATAAAATAATGAAAACCACTCCCATTTGGGTGAAATCCTTGGGAAGGATTTCAGTTTTTCTTATTTTATTATATAGAGTCTGAAACCAAATCATCAGAAATTATAAACATATACCCACCCTTTTCCAATATAAACACACCCAAGACCCCATTTATATTCACTCAAAATACTTTGAGCACATCCTTACTATGTGATAACCACTCTATAGTCCTCTAAAGTTTCCCCTAAGCTCTCAAGAATCATCTTCCATGCCTTTGGAGTCACACACTCAAGTAGGGGATGCTCACCTTGTCTTCTTTATTAAAGTTTATTTATCATTTTATGCCCTCTATTTCCATTTCCTAATGATGGGGTATGTGTTTCTATATCCCTGTCACTTCCCAATTTATTTATAAATTATTATATACCCATTTTACTCTCATCAACCCTTTTTATGAATTTTAAGAGATGAAGTTTTTCTATCAAAATGTCACCATAATTTTCTAATCCAAGAATATTATGTATTGAATTCTATAACCATTCCCCATTAATGGTATTCACCTTAATACACTTATAATTATTTAAATTCGTACTTAAATTTATTTATTCCAAACTACTTTATTGTGTAATAAAATATGATGTGGAATGAATTCATTATATATGTGGCATACTTAAGCATTAGTGTCACCAATTTATTTATAAATTATTATATACCCCTTTCACTCTAATGCATTGGGTATTGTTTCTTCTCATGAGAAGTTATGTTGGGATTTTGAGTAAACATGATTCCTTAATAGGATTTTGTCCATCAAGATGTCTAAGAAGTAATCCTTAACCATTGTTTATGATTTAGTGTTTTTTCCCACAATTCTGGTCATGGGTTTATGATTATCATGCAATATCATTTTTTATTATTCAGGTTTATGATTCTCATTCTTTTTATTCCCCATAGATATGCCTATTTTATAATTTTTTACCTTATTCTATTTTTGTTAACTTACTGGGATTTATAGATCACCACTTTCATATGTATGTATCCATGTTATCCTGTGTAGTTTCAAAATCCATGGAATTTCGAAAGAATGATAAGGAAGCAATCAATAATGTTCATGTATCACATGTTCAAGATAATATACTATTTACCTAATCCCCCATTACACTCGTCATGTCGATATTTCTGGTTGTATTAAGTTCAATATTATGTAATCAATCATGTATTAATGTAAAATAAAAATTAGGGTTTTTATATAGACTATGATTCCTTTTGTTGATTCCTTATCCAAATTTATAGATGATGTTAATTATGCTCGGGCCATTTTTGTATCCTTAGATTCTACATGTTTTATTTAGATGGAAAAAATGAGACTCAATGTTACCCTAGTGAATCCAACCAAGATGGACATGATATTATATTGAAAAACAAGGATGACTACCTACACATGTGTCTTGAAAAGGGTTAAATGCCAACTGTTGGGAAAGATGTATTTATTACTCCAAAACCAAAGAAGACAAGAAAATTTTTAAATTACTACAAGATTTAGAGAAATATTTTCACAATATCCTCATAGATCCAATTAGATGAACCTTAAATATCTTTCCATCTGGAAGTTGGCGAGGATAAATCCTCATCATCTGAAGATAAGGATTCGTCCACTTATTTAGATGAAGGGGATTATAGGATTCCACTAATATAGAGAATTTTACTAGTGTTATTAAGGAGGGATATAATTATGAATTCTATGTCAATATTTATGATAAATAGAGTCAGTCCTTTGGAATATATCTTGACAAGGAGATTACTCAGGGTGTTGGTCTATATATTAAAGGGAAGATGTATGATAGGGTGGAATTTTATATTGATTGAAACCCACATTTTTATTTCTTACAACATGAATGAGAAAATATGCACTTGGAGAGAGAAAATTGGTTTATACCATTGTAGTCTGTAGTCCTTCTATCCTATCTTTGATTTTTTTCAGGGAAGTGGATCCATAAATGTGGTTGTGAATTTCATGGAAAGGTATTGATTTTTGTGATCCAACTGCATGATGTAACATTGGGTTACCCGAATTATCCCTCAACTCTTCTTATTTATCTGGAAAAAATAATTGGAGATGTTTTCATCTTACTAATTCTAGTTCACATATATCATGCAGAGAGATTTGATCATGAACTATAATTAGGAACTTCCTAGAATATATGCCTTTACATTGGGACTATATTTTTTAGTGACTCTATAATTATCTATATATAAAAGCTTTTATTGTGGTGGGTGCTATATTGACTTCTATATTGATCACCCATATAATCATATATGTATTTTTGGTGTTGTGGATAGAGGATATGAATGAATTGGGTGATGCTCACACTAACCCATTTAAAAACGATTATGAGAAGATTCTCATTTATGTTTATTTTGGTTTTCTTATACAATGATTCGTCTTTACTATACTAATTAGAATGTCCATAGAGGATGATTTGAATGAGTTTTTTTCTTGGTTCACATACTAATTTGATGATGGTTGATGTATGTGAAAATGCTATAGTGGATTGAACCAAATCAATTATATGTTGGATGATTTATAGTTTTGGGTATGATGGAATGTATATTTTTTTTGTCTCCTTCAATTTATAGATTGTGTATGTTCCTTACAAAACATATAGACACACATATTTAACATTAAAATTATACATTACTAGGGGATATGTTTTTGGAAGATAAATCATATCTTGGATCATTTGGATATATTTAATCACACATTATGTTAACTTTACGTCATACATTATAATGATATTCATTCCATACTTTCAAAATGGCTTTAGTTTGTTAATTATGGTAAAACTATATATTCGTCCATAATCTCAAAATTAAAAATAATGAAATAGTTAACATTTTCATATATCATTTTTTACCTTGAAAACCAACCATGAAACTTGTCTATGAAAAATTAACTACGTCACAATCATTGAGATGGTTGTTCATACATACGCATGAGTAACGTTTATATTTTTCAATGATAATTAAAAAACGAATGTCATTATTATGTCATCATTAAAAAAATGATAAATATATTGTGAATATCATAATATTTATTTAAATACACACACACACACACACATATATATATATATCATTCATTTTGCGATTCCTTAAAAAATTAATAATATTGATTCATGGAAATAATAATCCCCAGGTATGAATAAACAACATTATCATTCTTCAATGGAAGAAACGGTATGAAAATATATGATATATTAATTATAAATAATGATAAATATTTCATGAGTACCGAGTATATATACTAAATGAATCATTAAGACCATTCTTTAGTGGTGATTATGGAATGTGAATTACATTGGTTCATAAGGTGTCAGTCTTTTATACACATGAATGAGAGTTTCATTTCCCATTAAAGAGAAAAGAAGATGGATATAGGTTATGAAATTAATATAAAAATACCTCATTATACTAGGTATTCTTATATTATTATATCAAAATGGATGAATATGATTTTAATGAGGCATAAGAAGAAATAAATAGAAAATGTTCACTTAAGAATGATACCTTTTCTTCAGAAAAACTCATTCATTTTACACCAAAAGCCATCAATGGAGAATTTTCTAATCAAACCAAGTCCTGAAGGATGTGATAAAGGATGTAAGGAATATATTTTTTTGTGATTCAGAAAACCATATGGTTCATGAATTATGAAGGATAGTGAAGTGGAGGCCCCCTTTTATATGTGACGGGTGGGGAACATTTGGAACTTCATAAAATATAAAATTATAATGAGGTCATAGTCAATTAAAATAATTCATAATGGTTGTGGATTAGAATTTGGGTTCGAATAAGGTTGATATAATTCATGAAATTAGGATTTTTGAAAGTTTAAAATTGTAATTGACCCTTATATCTAGGTTTAACCCTTGGTAATCAATTTTAACCTTAGCCACAGTAACAAATTTTTCAAACTAAAAGTGTAATAATTTCACTTATAAGATGAAAATTGGAACATTAGTGGAAATATAAATAAATTTTAAACAACTTATCATCATAATTTTACTTTTTAAATTTTTTTGTGTATCAAATAATTTAATAATATATCATTTTTTATAAAATATCATTAATGTCATTTTTGATACTATTCATTTTATTTCACATTGAGGACATGAATATGATAATTGATTTTGAATATGATATATAAAAAAATCATTAATACACAATTATTAACAATAATTGTTTTTGAAATAGCATAAAATCCCAAATAAATTAATTTTAATGTTTTTAAAAATAAATTACCTTGAGTTTTCACCGTTTTCACAAGTATTGTGTCAGTGTTGTATAGTCATTTAAGGTCACTAAATAATCACTATAAATTAAAAATTAACAAAATTAAAAAAATTTATTTAAACTTAAAATGGATTTTAATAACCATTCAACACTTAATCATGTCCCTCCATGAACTTATAATAGATATTGAAAGGTAAGAGAGTTACAATCTGTCTTTTTTTACATAAATTATTATATAGTGAATTTTTATAGACAAGTATGCCATACATAATTTAATCTCATACCTATGTGGAGAATGATATAAATTAATACATCCAATTATAATAAATATGAAAAATATTTTCCTTATCACTTTGGTTTAACATAGTCCAACCTGATTTAACCATTTACTATAATGAATGGTTTTTACTATTTTTAATATTCATTTTAATGAAATTAATTTTACATTATCAAATAAAAATAATTATTTTAATTTGAAATATTTAATAAATTTAATAAAATTAAATTAAAAATAGTGTAAGAAATTAATTATAAAATTAACCTACAAAATGAATTTAAAAACCAAATTTTAAAGAAATGTATTTTTCACGTATACAATGATCTTAAATTAACTCTATGACTTTTAATAATATTTATTTTAAATTTAATTAATATATATAATATTAATTTAAACTAAATTATTAATTTTTAGGGGTTATTTCAATTTATTAAAATGGAGATTCATTATTTATATAAAAACAATTTTCAGAGAAATATATTTTAATCTTAAAGATAAACTTATACAAATATCTAATATAGAAATGATAAAAATTTAATTTATTAGATTAAACCTAAATAATTATTACTTTAGGTAAAGTGAAATAAAATTTAATTCATAATTTTTTATTATGTTACTTAATTTGTTGAAAGTAAATGACTGACTTAAAAAATCAGTATTTTTTACTATTCACTAAAAATGACTCTTTCAAAAAAAACCCAAAATTTCACTATATATTAATTTAGATGTGATGGTTTCTAAAATAATGTTAATATTGTAAAATAACATTTATATAATTGTAAAAAATTTATTAAATTATTTTCTCAAAACAATAAATTAAATCATTTTTAAAGAAAAATATATTTTTTAAGCATGCAAACATTATAATAAAAATTGCCTCCCTATATACCAAATATATATTTTTAATATTAAATATATATATTTAAAAGGTTTTTATTCCAAACCATAAAAAAATTTAATGGATAGGTTATAGAAACCACGTTTAAATATTAAATCTCATTTCACTTAAGATATGTGTTTTATGTCATATAAGCAATCAATCATAATGTAATTTCTCTAAAATATTATGGTTTTTAATTCTAAACCTCTAAATAATTATGCCCTGGAAATTTTAACTTGTGCTCGATAATCAAGGTTTTGAGATTTGATAATATGTTTGCTAAAAGACCATATGGTAAAAAGATTTAAAAAAATTCTTAATGAAAAGGGAGAAAGGGAAATAAGAAGTTCATATAAAATCACAAAAAAATAGGTTTTAATATTCTAAGAACTATGGTGGTAAGTGAAGACATAGATTTGGAAATAATATCCCCCAAGGAGATTATATTTTACTTTTTCTGAGATATAAGAGACAGTATATTTATCAAAAATGAATAAAATTTTTACTCCAATATATTTTCCTAATGTTTGGGGATCTTTTTACCATTTTGACTAAGATTGTAAGGAATGAAACTTATGTGAAAATTATAATTTCATAAATTAATAAATTTCTACTAAAATTTCATATTTTTCTTTAAAAAATAACTATTCATGATTATTTTTTCATTCTTGGATCACTAAAATTTTCTATTAATGGAACATAATATTTATAAAAGAATAAATTTGTATTCTTTATTTCTTAACTAAATGAAAAAATGATTATAAAAAAGTAATATAATTCCCAGAATGAATAAACCTTAAGGTGAATAAATAATATATTAATAAGGTAAATTAAAAAATGAAACAAAAATGAATAACTCTATATGTTAACTAATATATTTATTTTTCTTTATGATTTATCCACATAATGCATTAATTATTTTATCCCAATTAATCGTAATTAACTCTACATCAATGATCATATTAACCATAATGGTTATAAATGAATTCAAAATTAGGAATTTAAAATAATAAATCATTATTCCCTATATTTTTTTAGAAAAACATATATGAAACCCTTGGTTTTTTTCAATAAGTCTCTCCCAAAATATCCGTAATCATTTTAAACTCCCATCACATAATAATTAAAAAAGAGTATATATTATATTAACCAAATTATTAACCTCAAAATTATGAACCGAAGATACTTTATGTTTACCCCATATCTATATGATCTATCATAGGATTCCATATATTATATTTTTTTAATTAATAAAAATGGTTCAAAACGAAACATAAACATTACTAATGCATATCCCTAAAGACTTCCAAACAAGGTGCGCAGTATGTGAACAACCACCATGCACCAGAATGATGACCAATATATACTCAACAAACTCTTTTTTATTGTCATTACCCCTAGTCTATATTTTGAAAAATCACATCCACTTTTATTACCCAATAGGGTTGTATTTCAGGGAAGACCATATAATCATAGCCTTGCTAAAACTTTGGGATGTTATCTATAACGAAGAATTGTACTTAAATTCTGTAATATGGCTATATTTCCAAATCCTTTATTTCTTAAATATTGTTTCAAGGTTTCTATTAAACATGCTATGATACTAATAGTAAATTCCCAAAAATCCGTAACACATGATCAATAGTTACTTAATAAGATTTTCACTACATATAATATGTCTCATCCTGAAGGACCATATTGTTTAACAGTATTGGGAAAGTAGATACATAAATGACATTCACATGACTTTTGAAAAAAACTAAAATATAATTAATTGTGAAACTAAATATTTTATATCCATAAACTCATTCAAGGATTCATTATTCATATAATGTAAAAAATAAAAAAAATAAAGGTGAGATTATCTGCTCATTAAAGGGTTTTGTACAACAAAAGATATCGTGCGTAAATAAGGAACGTTCAACATGTAAGGGTAAATGATATGAAACACATTCCATGTAATCAGCAACTGAAGAAACAAATGAATCTCTGTATAACTTCAAGGTATTAATTTCATGGATATTATTAACATAATTCTCAATGAAATAAAGGCATAATATTGTATTCCATGATATCATACATCATTATAACTTTATATTCCTGGCCATGGGCCAAGATAGTCTTAAAATATGTGTAAATAATTACTTAATTATGCCAAAATATTATTCTCATTATACATATTGATGCTTTGATGGGATAGATAATTCTGAGACCCACTAGTCACTACATGTCTGTTGCAATCTACATATATTGAATGATACATTTATTTCATGAATAATAATCTGTATAAAAAAATATTAATATTGATTAAAGAATATCAACTATCTATAAATCCCTTATTCATCAAATAAAATTCAAATTAATGAACTAGATTTATAAAATATATATATATTTAATTATGAAATATGAATATTTAATAGAAATGTAGTGTATAATGATTAAAAGAAAGAAAACCCTTCATGAGAAAGTTATTAACAACACAATTAATCAAAAAAGTGATTTTCAATAATTTCCATGGTCAAATTAATCATTAACAACTCAGAGAAATAATAAGGATGTAATCAATAAAATATATCCACAGTGTAGTATAAATAAAAATGGTTTGTTGTCAATAATGGATAGAAATTCCATAAAATGTTAATTAAAAATGTTATGGAGGAAGACACATTTTTACACTAAAAAAACATTTAAAAACACAATAATCCCAAATAATTATGAATATTATTTATTTCTAATGACACTTTTAATCTTCTAAATGATGTTTTAAAGAATCGAGTGGTTATGATAGTAGGTAATTTTATTAATGTTCTGTACATTAAAATATCGATTCCATAAAAAAGTACATAATTCAGAAAACTATAAGAATATTCCTTTATAAAAATTTTATATTTTCTAGGATAATATATTATTTGCTTAATAAAGTTTTTATTCAAATAAAACTACTTCGTTAAAACCATTTTATGAAAAATGTATATAGATGAAAAGTATACATGACTGAAATAGAAATGAGATGATATATTATTTTAAACATTTATTTGATTGAATCAAATATAAAAGTGGGGGAAAATTAGAACAAATTATGGAAAATACATAAATATCCATAGGATTATAAAATTTATGGTTTTTAATCAGAATGGGTTGTAATAATTTTTAATGAATAAAATAGAAATCCAAAAAATGAGATTTTAGATTAAATTCTTACCTCTTTGGAAACAGTCAAATTGTAACCCCTTGTAGGAATAAAAATGACTTGGAAAATTCATCATTCTAAATAAATATGCATTAATATTAAAATATACCAAAGGGGAATTATATAAACTATGTAATAGTAAATAGATGCATAACATCAAATATGTCTCAATGTAATTTAAGTTTTGAAGAAATAACATACAAAGATCAAATTAATGAAGTGATAATTAATCAGTGAATTGATTATGTTTATAAATATTAATCCTAAAAAAATTAAAATGCATCATAATAAAATTTTATACCATTTCACACATAATAATTTTATAATGTAATAAATAAAGTTTATGTCTAACCTAATGAATTGAAATTGAGTTAAGGAATATATTTCCACATGGAATGATTCAAGTCAAATAACATTGGATTAAATAAATTATAGTTTTATTAAAATAAAATTAAGTATCAATGATTAATTTAATAATATGTAAAATAGAATCATATATATCAGATAATTTATTTTGTATAACATTAAACTATGCCACAATGAAGAAAAAATGAGACAAAGTCCCTTACCTTAGGTTCGACTCGTCACATTCCATATTTATATTCTTGATTAATAACATTATATTAATTACATACATTAGAATGATTTTAATGTTTATTATTATTTATTTCACTTATTGAAATTTTATATTTAATTAAATAATCAATTTATTTCACGTTAGTGGTTTTGATGATATTAATTTCATATGTACAAAACAACTTTTGTAGATTGACTATGGTAAAAATTCAATTTTTCCATAATATAAAAAATAATTATCATGACATAATTATAATTTTTATAAATAAACTATAAATTTAAAATAAACAATGAAATTGTTTTTTGAAAACAAACTATGCTACAATCATAGAGACAGTAGGTCGTACGTACACATGAGTAACATTATAATATTTTAACAATCATTATGGAAAGAAAATATATTATTTTATACTTTAAAAATTATTAAAATATCACAAATATCATATTATTTTTAAATTCACTATTATATATCATTAATGTTTTATGGTTATGAAAAATGAACCATATCACATCCTAGGGGTGGTAATCAACATGTATGAACACATGACATTATCATTCTTCAATGGATGGAAATTTGAAAAAATATATGATATATTAATTTTAAATAATGATAAATATTTAATTAATATCATATATATATATATACTAAATCCATAAATATAACTAGTCATGAGTGGTGGTGATGGAAAATGAAATTCATCAGTTCATGAGGGAGTAGTCTGCTATACATGCAAATGATAGTTTAGTTTCCCATTTTTTAAAAAATGAGTTGGATAAATGTTATTGAATAAATATCAAAACATAATAGTATTTGGGATATTGTGATTTTTTAATATCACAATGGTTGAATAATATTTGAATGATGTGGAAGTATAAATAAAAAATGGATAGTTATAAACAATACCCCTTGTTGACCCAACCACATTAGGATTAAGACAAAATCCATCATATAATGATTTTATAATAAAAAAAGGAATCTATGATGTTTTGAGGAATGTAAATAATGTATCTAGGCAATTACTTGAGGAAAAAAATTATTCTTGGAGTGTAAAAAAAATAGAAGAGGAGGTCCCCTTAAATAAGTTAGTGGAGGGGGACATTTAGATTTTTTGAAAATACTAAATCATAATAAGGTCCTATTAAATTAAAAAAACGTCCAAATGGATATGGATTCCAATTTAGTATAGTATAATCTTAAAATATGTCCATAAAATATGATTTATATAATTTTTAATTATCAAATAACCCTTATCTCTTATTTTAACCCCCATTGAACCCATTTTCACCGCAACATGAGTAAAAAAATCACAATGAAAGAGTTATAATTTTACTTAAAAGATTACAATTGGATCCAAAATGGAAAAGGAATGAATTTTTAGAAAATTTATCATCCAAATTTTCTTATTGATTTTTTATAATTTTTAAATAGCTTATAAAAATATTATTTTACATAAAAAATAATTAATTCCATTGTTGACACTATTAATTTAATTTTACATTAATGACATGAAGATAATAATTAATTTTGAATAAACTAAATTGAAAAATAAATTATATATAATTTTTATCTATATATATATCTTTTATAATGATATATCATCCAAAATATATCACTTTAAATGTTATTAAAATAATTTACCATTAGTATTCGTCTTTTTTCACAGCGGATGTTCCGATATTGTATAAGTGTTTAAGGTAAATTCATAATAAATTAAAATTAAAATTAAATAAACATAATGAAAATAGTTTTTTTATAATTAAAATAATCTACAATACTTTTTCTAAATATATTTTTATCCCAATGTGAACATCTAAGATATATTTAATGGAAAGTGAATGACACTTTTTCTTTTTCCTCACATAAACTATTATATATGACACTTTCATTGAAAAGTATACTATAAATATATTAATGTAGTGAAAAAGGATAATTTATTGAATTAATACACCCAATAATAATTCAGCTGAAAAATGGCCTTATAACTTATTTTTAACCTAGTTTAATATGATTTACCCTTTCATAGTGGAGATTTTTTATATATTTTTTTATAAAAATGAGAACATCATCAATTATTATAAACAAAGAAAATAGTTACATCAGTTGGAAAGAATGGATTATGAATTTTTATATTTGTTGAATAGGTAATAGATCAAGAGGAAGTGTATTAGCATGGGTGCAAGCATCAAGGTCAAATTCATTGTTCACGAGGGAATATGTGAGAGTGTTGGCTTCCTGATAGGCATGAGTGATGATGTAGTTCATAGTAGATAACTTTTTCATTCTATCAGACCATCTTATAGTGAAATTCCATGACATATGAATGATACCAAGCATCACCACCAGCACAGTCATTAAAGAGTCTCATTCAAACCATCCATCCAAAAAATTACTTTATTTAGACATGTGGATATCAATAATGAATGTAATCGGTTAAGCTTTGTGTGTAGAGAAATGTCCAAAAAGCCTATGATTGTAGTCAATTATCTATCCATTATGATCACTGGTAATGAACCCAAAGCGTACTACACTAGTATTAGCATTGTAAGTGCCATCAATATTTCATTTTTCCCATCACATGAGTTTTGGAATCTAAATTACTTCAAGAATTCCATGATTGGTAGGATAATTACTTGGTATATTGAGATTCCTTAGCATTGCAAAGTCTCTAACTGAATTATTGAAATACCCTTTTGAAGCTTGTTAGAATTTTAGATAGCCACTATGATTTTGGAAAGAGATGATTGGAGAATGAAAGGAGTGTTATAATAGATGATTTTATCTATGACTCACCATACCACATGTAGAAACTCTTCACATGAAGCATGAATCAGGTTATTGAATTGTCTGGATAGCAAAATTTTTTGTATAGCTTGAATAGGTGTTTAAATTCCCTCAGCATGAGTTTCATGAAGTTCGAACATATAAAAAAGTTATTTCTATATGGTTGAATCCATATATAAGTAAAGTAATATGTGATATATATCATCTCTTTATTGATGGAAAATAACACAACTAGAACAAAGTGAAATACCTTTGGGCTGAAAACATACATCAATTGGAACACATTTATAAGAAATTATCCAAAGAAATGGAAATTTTGATAGTTTCATCCAGCTACTTTTAGATTATAAAATTCTATTTTGTGCAGCTTCCCAAATGAGTAAGTCATCATGTTCCATGAAGACCAGCTTAGAAAGTTCATCTTGTATATCATCTGGGAAGTGAGCCATATTTCACAACTAATATTCAATGATGATGTTATAATCTCTAGCTTGATTTTCCAAGTTCATCATATTCAACAGAGGAGTATCCATCCATTTTCCTTCCAAAATATTAGAGATAAAGTGGAAGTCACTAGCCAATGAGATTTTCTTTACACCTTATGTAACATATTTCTCAATCTAGGCCATAATAAGGATTCAATGAAATGAAATTTCCCTTACTTAAGATATTCCATTAATCTATTTATATCAAAATAAAAGTCTTTAGATTTGTTATTTTCTAGCTTCAAAATAAATTTATCATGTAGATCTTGATTGAAAACTTTTAGCTTTTTGATGCCGAACCCTCTTGGTTGTAGGGTTTGTAGCCTTTTCTGAGACACTATGATAGTCTGTCTCTCCATTATACTTCCACTGTAGATGATGTTCCTCATATAGTAATTGATGATTTTAATTAAAGGTATCATATAGATATACAGTATGAAAGAGTATACACGTTTAGAAGTTACAATGTGATTGACGACGTAGATTCTCTCAACCATTGATAGTGCTTTTCCTCTCTAGGGGGACAATGATCATTTGATAAAGCTCAGAATTTCATTGAAGTAAGAATCTCTATGTATTCCCCAAAATATAAGGACACCTAGGTTATTGAAGGGAATTTTACCTTCCATTATTCCCATATTGTTGATAATTCTTCATCTTCTATTAAAATTAAAATATTTTCCAATGTATGTGAAGGATTTCACCTAGCCTATTCCATATCCAAATAAACTTTCATAGTGCACCAGATTTTTCTTAATGTTTTTGATATTTTTTCTTTATCATTGAGAAAAAATTAATTTCCATCCACAAAAAATAGATGTAAGGGTGCAAAGGTATGTCGAGTAGCTTTAATTATATCAAAGTCACTCTTTTTATCCATTTGGGTGAATGGTATACTAAGATAGTCTTTGGTAATGGAAACGATAATAACAGAAGGAGGGTCACCTTGCCTAAGTCCCCTTGAGAAAGTGAAGTATCTTTCTAGTGATACAATAATGAGAATCAATTAATGACCCAATCCTATAAGACTATTTGTCCAATTAATAAATTTCACATCAAATCCAAATCCATGAAGAACTACTCAAATGATACTCCAATACATTATATCAAAGGATTTTTTGATGTTATGTTTGAGAGAAACACCTCCACGAATTGGTTTCTTGAGATGGTTCACACATTCTAAGGCCAAAAGAAGACAATTTTTAACATTTATTCCCTTTATAAAACTGTATTGGTTCCAAGAATAAATTTTATCTGAAATTCTGAAATGAATCTTAGATATAATTTTGGTTATCACTTTGAGGATGGTATTGATTAGATCCAGTAGTCTAAATTGGATATTGTCACTGGAATTATTAACATTAGGTATTAGATAAAGAAATTAAGCATTCATACCATGTACCAGATCTCCACTCATGAAGAAATATTTCAGAAGATTATAGACATAACACCATATGATATTACAATATATTTCAATATGGTATTTTAGTTTGAGCATATTTTGTATCAAGGTGGACAAGTCCGTTTCATGAGTAAGATTCTGATGGAATTTGTTTATAGTGATGGAATCTTGGATAGAATATAGAGAGAGTTCAAGTGCTTAAATTTATTCATCTAGGAAACTAAATAATTATTTACGTCAGGTATTCAATCATGATTTTAGTTGTTTAAGATTGCTGATACATTCCATGGGATTATTGTTTACCTCAAATGATTCCCAAGTCTCAAAAATGTTTTTTATACAATATGGTTGAGAAATCCATAGAGTTTTTAATCGGAATGGGAGATGATATATTCATTATTTATTAAGTAATTTTAAAATAATTGGTTCATTCCTTCTAGAAGATACCGAGTAATGTTTAAAGTGTATGTACTGGATATTGTTTCATGGGAAAACCTCCCATTAATCAAAATCATATAGATATTTTAGTAGGAACAGTTTGATCCATGGTTCATTGATAGGATGTAGGTATAACATAGCCTCAAATAGTAGGTCTTGGTCTCTGTGAAGACTAAGATTATGATTAAGAGTTTCTATGAAACAAAGCACTGGAGTTCCATGGTACCGATGACCCCAATGAAGAAGGATATTGGTTATAGAAAATAGTGAGAGATTTCAAATTTCTTGAGAATCCTAAGGTAGTTAATGTTAGTTGTCAATCTTTTATGTTATAGAGTCCTATATAAAAATGTTTTTAATCTAGGGTATTGGAAAAACAATCATGGGAATTCTATATGAAAAAGAACATATGTGATGTTCTCCGAATAGAATTATCTTGATATATTGGCCTTTTCTAAGTATTAGGTTTTCATGACCCTTAAATAAGGTGGCTAAACCATTATTTTTTATGTTGATAAATTATCAAATATCTTCCAATTTACACTAGGGATAGTATATAATAAAATGAAAATAGATTTTCTATTTAAAATGATTCATTGTTCATCCCTTCAACATCATGTTTTTTATTAAAGATTAGTAGTTATGCTTCGGTCGTACATTAAGCTATAATAGTTATTATTCACCAATATAAGATATATAGTTCAATGGAAACCTCTACTATGTTTGTTCATAATAAGGGTGGAGACATTGAGTGAAAGAGAAAGAGGGTATAGTTTTAAATAAGCAGTGGTAGCGGTTCTCGACCTCCCTATCAAAAGTATTTTCCAAAAACTATGGGAGGAAAAGATCCAATATTCCAGAAATATAGAAAGGATTTTCAATTTAATACTTTTTATCATGACATTACTATGGTGTTTTATGCTTTTGGGATATTGGGATACCTATAAATATTTTATAGAAATAATTCTATGGAAACGAGTTTTATTCTCTCTTATACACAGAGGCGAAATCATGCACTATAAGACGTGTCAAAATCCATAAGGAAGTTACCTTAAGTACACGAAGGTAGAATTAGTTTATCTTATGGGTAATTTCAACTATGAAACGAGACTCTTGCTAGCAGTATCCCCTAGACTCAGGTTAAGACAAGATATCTATATTCTGTGGAGCTAGATTTCGTTCAATCTAAGATGGAAGCGGTGACACTAAGAGGTATCATGATTATTAAAAGATCTATGGTTGTTGATTTATTTGACAATAGTAGTTATCACTCATTTTATTCTACAGTTATAGTGAATTTATAGATCTTTAACTCTTCTTTAATTACTTACATGATGTGGATATCGACTCCTCATTTGAAAAAGAATAAACATAGCCATAGGTGAAACACAAGTGTTATCTCTATATTCATGGTTGATATGAATTGGGATTTTCTCATCAGTGATATATATCAATTTGATATAATTATTAAAATGAACTTGATTAAATTTTTAGGGATCATATTAACTACTATCACTGGAAGTATTCCTTCCCCACACATTATGGAAGACTTCATCTATTACTAGGGGTGCGAGATATGTGTTCGATCTAGGAAGGGAATCCTATTCTAGATATTGGCAGAAATGAATGGAAAAATATTTACTTCCCCTAGAAGAAACTAAATAAGGACTAATATGTGAGTTACCACCCATAGTTAAAGTGTTTCTTGATTTTTTCCTAAGCACTTGTTGGTGTTTCCACTATAGTGGAATGTTACATTTTATATCAATCTAATTATGGGGATACATATGATACAATTTACTTCATATCACATGGATAAAAATTTGTTAAATAGATGAAGACACAACAAGATGATCTGGTGGTATATGGATTTATTCATCCTTGTGTTTCCCCATTAGTTACTCTAGTACTCTTCAAAAAATTTATAACGAAACTCTATGATTTTGTTTCAATTATAGAAAGTTAAACTGGGTCACTATAATGAAATTAAATTACACATATCAATGAATTATTTGATTTGTTAGTGGGGTATGTGGATTCTCAAGACTGATATTTGATCAGGTTACTAGTTTCATTAAATGAATGAATATGATATTCCAAAGGCTAAACTTTTATGTATATATAGTCAATATATATTTCTTGTAGTGATGTTTAACCTGACCAATGTTAATGTGGTATATACAACATTGATGAAATAGACATTTTATCAACACATTATCTTCTTTATCATGTTATTTTTAGATAATATCATAGTCAATTATACAACCAATAAGGAGAATGCATGGATTTTTAGAATCATTATAGAAACTCTTGGTGAGGACCATATTTATGAAAAGATATCTAAATATAGATTTTATATTTCTTAATTTAAATTCCAATGACATTTATTTTCTGAATGGGACAATAGGGTTGATATTGAGATGGTTAAAGCTGTTATTTCACTAAAATAGACAATAAATTTATTTTATAAATGAATATTTTTTGGATTGTAAAGTTATTACAGATGTCTAAAAATAGGATTTTAAGCAATTTTGTTTCCTTTAACTACACTCACATATTAGGTAGTGGGGTTTTTCTAGATTCTATAATTTCCATACCTTTGAAGATATAAACAAGTGTGTCATATAATCCCCTATCCTAATTCATCTAAAGGCCAATCAAGGATATATGGTTTTCTATAACTCTTTATGAATGGTATTGTGGGGTTTCCTAATGCAATATTATCATCTCATGGAATATGAATCACTGTAGCTTTGAAGCCATGAGAATAATTATTTCATCCATGACCTAGAGTTGTAATCTTTAATGTATGTGATTAAGTGTTAGAGATCCCATCAGTGTTTTGAGAAATTCATTGTATGCACCAACCAAAAAAATTTGGGCTACATAATCTCTTAGAAGGTTCAAAATATCTGATAAAGGCTATGGGTATAGTACCATCAAATGTTTTACTTTGATCTTATTTATATCCCTTGTAATGGGAATCTCATTGACAAATACCTCAGTAGAATGATTTTATTAGAATAATTTAAGTAGTATAATGAATAATTCAACCTTATGGGTCTCTAGGAATAATTCTACCTAGATGTGAAAGAAGAAGAGAGGATATAATTATTTTATTACATGTTATTGATTATGTACATATTTTCTCTCATCTCTTTAATGAAACTAATGATGAATAACTTCAGATCATCCTAAAAATTATATATGGTGGGGATAATACCTATTTAAAGACTATCTCTTAATAAGGAAATTTATACTTCAACAATAAGTTTGTAGTTCTATCATCTATGAGGACAAACTGATGGAATAATTCCACCAGTTTTAGTGTCTATTTTATCTTAATGAAACTTATATTTTCTATGATATAAGATGATTGTTTTGGTTTTCCGGTGTGAGGTGAGATGTGACTGATTTTGGATATCAATGAATTGCATTCCAATAAATAAAATCTAATAATCAGACCATTCCAATCCCCACATATATGTTGGATGAGGTTTCCATATATTTCATTATTATACTACATCAACAAGTTAGGGGAAGAATTCAATTTTTTTGATCGTAATACAAAATTTTCTTATATTATATTGATTAATGACACCAAAAATATAGGGGATGTCAAGATATATTATTTTTAGGGGGGTATATGTATACATGAAGTTCCCTCCTCCATTGTATCATTTCGGGATCCTGGGTTTTACTCAAAATTATGGATATTATTTTTGGAGGCAATGAGATGATATGTAAAACTAAGAACATCGTACCATCTCTAAATTGATGTTTAAATAGAGAAAGTGAATTAGATATTATAATATATTTTCCAAGATCAAGGATTTATATTTTTATAGTTCATGGGTTGTCCATCTATATTTGGTTGAATTCTCCTATAATAATTTCTAAAATATCACTATTCAAGTGGCCCCTCTTGAAGCTCTCTATGGTTTCCCATTCCGCTATCACTTGTATTAGACCAAGGTAAGAATAAACTCCTTTAATATACCAAGCCCCATCTAGGTGATCACTGATATGACTTATGTTATATGTTATCATATAGAATTTAATACATCTTATTATAATTCATAGTCAAATTTCCATCCTAATACGTTGGATTTTTCAGTTCGCAACTGAGTATATCTAAATATTTTTCCTCAAACTCATCATTGATGGATATGAAATATAGGGAATATCACCAAACTATTCATGGGTACTTTTTAGATTAGAGATATTATTGGCAATATTTATTATGATTTGGAATTATCACCTTAGATAGAAACCCATAATGTTTTTAATGCATCTCAATTAATGAAATACCATCCCATCCATCTCATAGGTTGAAATGGGAAGAACTCTAGTTAGAGCCTAATGTATCATTGACTGAGTACCCATTTCAAATCATAGAGTCACTACTTAAGGTACTCTAGGCTATGTCGATACAATTGGTTTGAACTTTATGGAAACAAAAGAGTGACTGATACAATACGTGGGAGTTGGAATCTCTAGTAAGGAATTATTAGGTTTTTAGATTTAATGATTAAGTATTTTTTGACTTCATATGGTCAGGATGTGATGTTGTGGGGGAATTGTAACACCCTGAGTGTAATTTATGGTGTGAATTTTTTAATTACCATAATTTATTTTTATTATTTATCCCACATTCCATTTCCATTAATAATATTGGAATATCAAAAAATAAGAGGTGTCTCACGATAAGCACCGAACTAGGAGGAAAACATGTGACAAACTTATGTCATTTCCATAGTTAACACTTGGTTCACCTGATTGTAAAAGGTACTAGGTGGTCTAGTGTTGAATCTCATGGTTTTTACATGCTTTCTCAAACCATGTAGCTAGGCCTAGCAGTCCACTCATGTTTTAAAAAATGGAAAAGCACCTAAATGCCCAGGAAAAATAGACCCACAACCTAATTTTGGACCTCAGTCAATTCATGCTCCCTCCCCCTCACATGATCCACTCAACCCCATCTCGTATGGTTGGATACATGTGTTTTTCATTCATAATGATTGAATTGAAACACAAATTATGTGTATCCACTTTGTTTTTTTTTGTTTTTTTATCATTTATTCATCGATTTTATTATTTTATAGGGACATGGAATCCTATAGTTTATTCTACAAGAATTTTATGGAATGTAATTTATATTTGGGGGTCTTACGTCATCCTATATACATTTATCATCATTCTGAGGTGGATTAATTACAATTTCTTATGGTTTCATCATTAGTTTTAGGTAGTCCAATATTCTACCATTATTGGTTTAATATTTTATGTTTGATTTTCAAATACATTTTTTTAAAATTATATAGAAGTTAAATATTCTTTTTTTTGTGAGTTAATAAAATTAAAAGGATTATTATAGTGTTTCATTAGATAGGATGGTAGAAATGTGTTTGAATAATTTTTTAAATTATGAATTATATGTTACTCACTCACTACTTAATGAAACTCATTCATCTATTGGACTCTTAAAATAATAAATGTTCTTGGGAAACACATAGATTTTAGAATACACATTCTAGATTAGGGAATGGACTCATTATAGTAGTTATTTTAGTAAACTATAAAAGTGATGTAATGTTATGCACAACCCATAGGCTAAGTAACATAGTGATTTTTTTATTCTAATAATTATTTTTTTAATTATTCCTTTTGAAATATTAGGATCATCTAGAATTGTTTTCCATATGGTTTTTTCGATGCTAATTTCTATAAAACACACATTATATGGTTTTATATGAACTTTTTTACTATATACTACCTCTATACCACATTTATTAATTTAATACTAAATTTTTAATGTTTATTTTTTATATTTATTTTTCAAATGAGTGTGATCTCTTTATTCTAAAAATGGTGTTGTATAGAACACATGGTGGGATCCTATAGGTTTGTTATAACTACACCCTACATAAACCCATTGGATAATTGAAGAAATCATTTATAGTTTTTTGGTATGTAAAAGGCACCATTTAGAGGCATTAGATGTTCTTGATGGATTTATTTGGGCTAATGGAGGTGATATGGTGGGATGACCCCTAATTTCATATAGTGATGGGAAATTAATTTTTTTTGTTAATTTTTAGTTTTTTGTATGTAAACATCTAATCATTTATCACCTTACCAACTTCCCAAACTAATTTTTTTTGTATTTTGAAAATAGTAGTTATATATTTTGTTTGATTTAGTCATGATTATGATGTTTGTTTCTCCTGATTTTTCATTTATGTGGTGTATTATTATGATTAAAATTATTTTTGTCACTTATGTTGGTGAATGAGTCATCAAAATATGGTAGGGTCATTATGGTATCTTTGTTAGTAATAACTGACTAACTTAACGGGAGAAACATTTCACAATGAGTATTCTCATTTTCTTGGCACTTGTTTCTATCCAGTGGGTATTTAGACTACCCATTTGGTTATTCTATGGATTTAATTAGGTTCTAAATATATATATGGACTGTTTTAGTTCAATAAATCATCAATTGAAGCTGAGAAAGAACTATTAATCATATAATTTTAATACAGAATTCCCTATAAATTGTTTTATCCACCATAGAAATACTATTACACTCTAGTAAAAAATGAACCTCAAACAAAACGGATTCCATATTTTATGTTATTCACTACATTAACATGCCTCATATAAAATAATCCATGAAGGAGTATAATAAAAATATTTGTTCCTGTATTCCGAGAAAAAAAACAAGGATTTCTTTCAATACAATATATGAATTCCATCTTTCGAATGATTGAAGGTGCATATGTTTTCCTCTCTCTTGATTCCTCTTTTTATAGATTTCATTTTTCATTATAAAATTATTTATTTCCAAATAATATTAATATGAAGTGAATAAGAACCCTATTTCAAAAAAGATCCGAATAAGATTTTACATGCTTATCAAATGTTCTAAGGGATTTGGTATGTGTTAATTATTATTATAATGAAACATTTTGAAACAAGGAGGAATATATGAAGACAATAAAAAATGATTTTATATTTTTCATATAGAATTCATGAAGAATAATTTTTTTGAATTCTTTTTTGGAGAATTTTTATGTGGTGGCATTCTGTAGATAAATATTTTCATAGTTTTGGAGTAAAATTGGCACACTAGGAATGCCTGAAGGGCTAGACCATTGACCTCACTTATCAAAAAAATATTAAAAATAATGGTGAGACAACATGAGAGGTTTGGATGGTGGTAGAGGAGAGTTAGTTGGCTAGTGTATAACACCTAGAATAAGTGCATAATTGAGTGAGGAAGAGATTGTTTAGTGGTCTTGTGTGGGTGAGTTTCAGCCCTTGAACCTCTTTGATGAAAATGTGCACTAGTTTCTGAACCCAGTTCTAGATCAAATATAATAATGAGAGATGATGGTTATATAGTAGTGATCGATAGATAATGATATTGATGTGGGATGGGACCCATAGTTTCAATTCATTTGTTTAAAACATAGGTATAGATTATCTTCCATCTAATCTATTATTTTTAGATGATCCATTTAGGATGATGTGTGTTCATCTTCATCCAACATTCCTTGGATCTTTAGTACCTATTTATCCCACATTTTATGAGCCAAAAGGATCAGGAAATCCATGAGTATTATGCCAATCCATCTCCATAGATCATTCCAGGTACTTTACCATGATTTAAATATGGTTGGGATCATCATAAACTCAATAAATGCATCATGGGATGTCTTAGATGAATACACACTCTAACATCCATGGATGTTTTATAGATGGTTTACGAATGTGTTTCTATAGTGATAAATCCCTATATAATTAACTCGGGAGATCTAAATGATAAATTCATTTAGTTACACTTGAATGTGTGAAAATTGAATAAAGGGGAATGATATTACTATGCCACTTTAAATTATAGTGATCCACATATCCATTTAACTATCTAATAAAATCTTAACATAGTGATTTTTAGTTTAGAATGATGTAGCTATTTATAGAAGAAAACTATATAGTTAGTTTATTAACATACCAATTTTTAGCCATATACATTTTTAGAGGAGAATCATGTTTCCTTTTATTGTTGTGTAGGGGTTTCAAAAAACCTAATATTTCATATGTATGAATTTTTTAATTATGAGTTCATTTATATAATTTTTATATGTATATCCACATAGCCAACTTTTATATGTATCATATTTGATTAAGGTGACATAATTTTTATCTCATTAACTAAGATGGCGAGATAAGGGCTTTGAAGAAATCATGAACATATAAATATCATGGGAATAAAAGGGTTAAACCCAAATATGTTTAACATTATAAAATTTAGATTTTAAATATTAAGAATCCTTAGTTTTGAAATCATTTTTAAGAGCTGTGGTAAATCTGGGAGAAGACATGATACTATCAGGTATTTGAATGAGTATTCAAATGATGAGTAATTGATGATATGATAATGTTAGTGAAAAAATGTGATTATTACATGAATAAAACCATGATATTTGGATCTTTATTCATGCAATTTTATTAAATATTAATTTTGGTATATTATAGAAAAAAATATCAAATATTAATGAGAAGTTAATTCGGTCACTTTCAGACCAAATTAAGAGAATGAATAATAGCCTCCTTTATATGTATTTATGAAGAAGAATTCATGGGAAAAAATATGTGAGGAAAGGTTTTATTAATGGGAAACTAACTCTACAATTATTTTGATTATTATTACATATGTATATATAGTATAGGTTTCTAAAAAAATAATGTAGAATTAAACATAAAATTCTAGATCTAATACAAAATCTAAATGAATCATCTACTGGCTTTAAAGAAGAAATGATAGACTCAGATATGGTTATTTTTCGTACATCCTAAAGGGTAAAAGATGAATAAGGAATACTAGTTAATCCTATTATTCACTAATGAATAATTCTAGAAGAAGAGATAAGAGAAAATATAGATTTGTGAATATCATTTTTTCTCAGGAGGAAGAAAAAGAAGAAAATGTTGTAGTGGAACATCCGTATTCTACTATGACCAGAAGAAGAATAAGTTTTGTCTAATTTTGTGCATGTAAACAAGAAAAATATACTTTATATTCTAAAATAAAGTAAGAAAGATAATAATTACATCAATAATAAAAAAAGATTATAATGTCGAGTTATAATATTTTTTATTTCCCCTATGTTAAATTTTTAAGGAACAATATATACTTTAGTGAGGCATGCACCAAATATGTGTCTGGGATTCACACAGTATAATTTTGGTAGATTATAGTGTAACACTCACATAGTTTTACTAGTGGATTTTTTTGACAAAGGGGTTTACTATATATTCAAAAGCATTATCCTTCTCATAATAAGAGGTAAACTCTGTTAATAATTTCATCTCATTATGTGTGTTTTTTGGATATGCATGAAAGAACTAGTGGAGGGAGAGAAAGGGAACGAATTCACTATAACTGGTGATAAAGGTAACTTTAAAGGGATAAGATGTTAATAAGTATTAATCATACTTACACTTATTCTATCCCCCTCTTAGTTCATATCATAAACTTCTTATTCCACTCAAGTGGTATCAGGGAGTGGGTCGCCTTAATTTGGATTCTTTATAGAGAAGATGTTCTTTTTTTAAGAGTTTTGTTTCTTTCATGAAATTATAAAGAAGATTATATTTATTAATTTTTTTATATTTTAGATCATAATTATGTTTCTACCAAGATAGTGGTTAATATGGAAAGAATAAGAATAAGATTTTGAAGATGTTTCCCCTCTTTTCAAAAGAGGGATAACCTTCAGGTTCTTTAATAAAGGAAGACATATATATCTTGGAAAGAGAAGAACCTGTGATTCAGTGTACCAAAATGTATTTGGAAAAGGCTTATACATCAAAAGGGGTTAAAAAATTCATGTGATCCCTTAGTATGTAAATGATATTGTTTAATATTTATAAAAAATATTAATCAAGTGAGTGTGATTGTATGTTAATCAATTCATCTATTGACGCCTTGAAAGATAAGTTTAATCCTCCCCCAAATTTCTTTTAGATTTTTGATATTTAAAAATCTCCAGGAAGATATCACTAAATTTAAAGGAATGTAAAATTACTTAAATAAGGATTTGATGGAAATAATTCCTATACGAATTAAATTTTCTAAAAATTTTACAACAAATCAAGATGATTATGTGGATATTTTTGTGAGATTCACCAAATTTTAAGAAGTGTGACTTGAAAAAAATATAATATATGGATTTATAAACTAATTAATTTTATAATAAGGTCTATGTATTTGAATTAAAATATTAGAATAACATTGATGTCCAGAATTCTCAATAGGATATCAAATGCAATATGATCAAATAGATTGACTCAATTTTATGATAAAAGTTTTCATTTCCTAAATTAAATGTCTAGAAGACAAAAAGGAAAGTTAAGAGTGAATTCAATTAACTAAAGAGAAAAATAATTCCCTCAGTTTGAGATGGACTATATTGGAAATAAAACTGGCTAAAGTTAAAAACACTTTCTTTGAGACTTTTCAATAAAAAAAGTATGTTTCAGGATTCCATGTACTATTGTTTTTTGGAATATATTGATTAATTACTTCATCATATTGTAATAAGGTTATTAGATCATCTTTTTAAATCTCTCATGAATTTATAAAGAAATATGAAGTATTAATAAATCAATTTAATAATTATTCAAAATGTGTTTCTATAGATGGTGGGTGTATACATAATAATTCTATGAAAATATGGATTTAGAGAAATCTAACAGATCATTCCACCTTTTCCAGGGTGGATTTAATAATATATAAAACATTTTATTCTATAAAAATAACCAATAGGTACTGAAATGGTCCCAAAAATAGAATGATCTTTATGGTGGAAATTCTAGATAACATGCATTTGATAAAAAGATCATGATTTGTGGGAAAATGTTTCTACTTTAATAGATTCATTCATTACATATTAGATTGAACATATAATCCTTGATGTGATAAATCAAAAATAAATCTCATATCAATGGGTATAAATCTAGAGAAGAAGATTAAGTAATCAAATACTGGAAAAAATCATTCATGTAAAATTATATTTTAGTTTCTTAATTATATCTTAGATATTTGAAATAATGGGGGCCAAAAAAGGGATGAATGTGCATCTCTACATGTTTTATGTAATAATTAGAAGAGAATAAAATAAGGGAAATAATAGGAAACATTGGTTAGAAATCCAAAAAATGTTTCAAATAAAAATTAATTCAAAATGTTCTAGACTAGTAATAAATCCTTGGAATAAATGTTAACTGTGAGTTAAATATTTATCTTTTATAATAAGAGTTAGAGAAGAATCGCATCTATAAGGTTTGATGTATATAGAAATATTGAGAAGTGATGTGGAAACTCTAAGAAATATTCTAGTATACCTAAAAAAATTCTTTTGGATTGTCCATTAGATTTGGAGTGAGTAATAAATTTGGACGAAGCAGTAGAAAAATAAATTGAAAATGATAAAAATAAAATCCCATATTAAGAAGTATAATTTCATTAGAGGTTTTCAACAAATAAAAAATTTGTGTTTAGAGAAGTTCAATATGAGAAATACAACAAATAAAGAAATTTATATAAAGGGGTTTTAACAACATTTATCGCATAAGAAGATTCCCTAAAGAAACTAAATATATGATTAGTGGATGCATATGATGTTATGAATAATGATAATAGAAAAATATCATTTAGATAAATCAAAGGTGTAACGAGATCTATGATTACAGAGACCAATTACAATATTAAAATCAGATGCGAAAGCATGGAGATCGAAGGAAATAGATATTCCTAGTTACAAAAATATCTACTATTATTTTCAAATTGATAAGAAAAGATAACTAATTTATCCTGTTATAGCTTTAGTATGTTTTAATTTGTTTACCATGTATAGAATTAAATGTGAATAATGGTCTCAAGGAAATAACTGTAGAAGAAATTAGTGTAATAAATTTAGGAAAAAATTGAATAATCCACTATCCTTGAATGATATCTCAATCGGTATTAAAATTCAAACAAGAAGGAGGATCATAATTAATGAATCTAGAGTTTGTGATGTAATATTACAGATAGAAAGGATAAAAAATATTTCATATTTAATCTATATTATATTTATAATCCTAAGGAAAATGTATTAAGTAGGATCTCCCTTGTTGATGTTGTATAAGTTTTCTTATCCATACATCCACAAGTTAAAGATATATTTAGGGGTTTTCTCTATATTATTACATCATTAAATTAATTCTCAAATATATTTTCCATTCAGATGATATTGAAGAGTTTTTCCCCTAAGGGGAGACAACTAAAGAAGAAGCTTCAATAATTCTCTATAACATGAAAATTTTAATATTCTTGAGGGTACTTTCTGAAAATGTAATTATATAGGGGTTTATTCATTAACTCTATGCCTTGATACAAAATATCATATTCTAAATTAAATGGGTGACACTAATTTTTATTAATGGCATAAATATATTGGATGTATAAAGTAGATCTAAGCATATTTTCAAATCATTCTATTTATACACGGAATTTTTTAATCTATTTGTTTAATTGATTGTCTGAATTTCAGGTTGTTATTTTTTTTATTTTAATAGATATGAATAATTTTCTTCCAACTTCAATACAATAAGAAACCCTTGAATACAATAGTGTGAGTTCTCATTACATTTATTTTCATTTTATTTTCATAATGAAAAAATTTATTTTCTAGTTCGACACCTATTTTTTTCTACACAGAGCATGACTCAAGTACACTTAGAGTGTAACGATTTATGGATCCATTCTATATATGAATTGATTTACCGTTTCCCAATAAAATATTATTTATTTTCAATAAGTTGGAGGGAATGTGAAATGAGTGTTTTATATGAAATGTGTAGAGCATGAAAAATATTAAATTATAATTTTTACATGGGTATTGGCCAACAAATACAATAGGGATGATTTTCTAGTCCACTTTCTACAATTTATTGTTTCCAAATAATGATTGATTTCCTTGGAATTTCAATATGATGTGAAGAAGAAACCCATTTAAGAAGATATCCAAAGTTTTTTTCCATGCATATGAAATTTTATTAACCGATTATTATGTGTAAATTTTGCTGCGGATGTCACATTGTGAAGCAAATAGGAAGATATAGAGGCCATATAATTTCTTTTTATATTTTTCTTGAAGAATTATAGAAGAATAAAGTTACAAAAGGAATGTTATATATTTCCTATATAATTTAATTCTAGTGTTAGATATTGTCTATGTGTTGGAACAAATTGGCCAAACATACAATCCATAAGGGACCACCTAATAATCTCAAATATGGGTGGAAGCTCGTTTATAAGGGAGATACATCTAGAGAGGCCCACAAGGTAGAATAAGAGAGAGAGTTACTCAACTTATATCATTCATGTGATATGTGTGGGTGAGTGATATAGAGATTGGTCGGTGGGATTACACATGTGAAGAGTGGACCATAAATCTTGTGGGTGAAAATATGTTTTCGGTGCTGACCCAACTGAATGCTTGAATAACATAAGAAATAATTATGTTTATATAGAAGATCTCGACCAAGTTTGATATTGATGTGGGGTGGGATCCCATGGGTACTATTAATGTGTTAAACTATACACACAAAACAACCACCATCTAATTAGGATGATGCACTTTCATCATCATCCCAGATCAAGGGATCTTCAGTATGTGGTTAAAACTATATTTATAATTCAAGAAGATTAAGAAATCCATGGGAATCAAACTTATCCATCTACAGTGATCATTTTATGTCGTCTTCCATGTTTTAATAATGTCTATGATTATAATAAACTTGATACATGAATCAAGGGAAGTATAGGATGCATGCACATGAAAACTACCATGGATGTTTTACAAAAGGTTGTCCTTGGTGATAAAGGATGATTTAATACACTTTTGATATCAAAATGATGAATGAATGAAGTTATACTTACCTATATGAAAATAAAATTAAGGGAAATTATATTTCTATGACACAATAAATTAGAGTGATACACCTAAAAATTTCTCTATGTAACCAAAAATTTATGTTACGGTTTTTAATATAGAACTGAATAGCTAGTTGTAAAAGAAAACCATATAGACAATTTATTCAAATACATTTTTGTAAGGTGTCAAATTTCATAAGAGAATCACATGGCCATTTATTCGATGTAGGGTCTTCACATTACATAATATTTCATATAGTTGAATACATGATTTAGGGTTTCATGTAGTTGATTCTACAATGCAACATCACAGAGCCAAATGTGTTATATATAAAATTTCAGGAAGGTGTAATAATATTTAGCTTGTTTATTGATGAAGAGAGATATGGAATTTTAAAAAGTAATTAACTTTTAAATGATGTGTGAATAAAATGTGGAAACCTAATTATTTAGATCATAATAAATATTATTTATTAAAAATTATATAGCTTGATTCATGCTAAGATTTATAAGAGTTATGGTAAATCTAGGAGAATTTACTAGACTATTGGATATTTGGAATATATTTAAATTAGTATTTGTGGACGATATGATTATTATTCTATAAAAAAAATTAGAATTCAATAATGGCAGTCAAAAAATCTATATATTTATTCATTAAATGTTGATGAAGATTAATTCTAGGATATTATATGTAATAATATACATGATTAATGAGAAATTAATTTGATCACATTTTAATTAAATTACTGGAAATAATAATTTACAACCTTACATGAAATTATAAATAATAAAATGTGGATGAAAATATGAGAGGGGTGATTTTGTAATGAAAAATCAACATTGTAGTTATTCTAATTACTATCATACACATTCATATTTTATAAGTTTTAAAAGATATTGTATATGTAAGAATAAAATTATTATCAGATAAAGAACCTGGAAGAATTCTTTTCTTCTATCAAATAATAATTGAGATGGCTGACAATAGTAATTTCACGTCCTAAAGAGTTGAAGTAGAAGAAGGAAAACTAATGTTATTTGTTATGCACAAAAGAAGAAAGTGAAAACAAGAGAGAAGGAAAGAAGAAAGTAATATGCATATCTATGTGAAAAAGAAGAAGAGGAATAAGTATATGAATGAATTGAACATCGGTATTCTAATGTGTAAATAAGAAGAAGAATTTTTCTATATTGTTTTTCACACAAAGAAGAGAAATAGACTATCTAAAATTCATGGGAGGAAGAATAAGAAGCGACACATCAATAACAAGACAAAATTATAAAGTATAGTAATAATATATTATTGTTTTTTCCTACATTAAGTTGTAATGGAACGATATGTTCATGAGTGTCAGATACACTAAAAAAGTGTGTGGGTTGTACACTCTTCAATTTCAGAGGACTAAAATGTAACACTCTTAGGGTTTTACAAGAGGGTTTTTCGACGATGGGTTTTTTGAAATCACTGAAAGGATTATCATTATTATATTGAGTGGTGTGCACAATAATTAATTATGACTCTTTGTGTATGTGTTCTTGGATGTAAATAAAACAACTTGAGTAGAGAGAGAGGGAATAAGAGAACCAATTCTCTTTAACAAGTGAAAAAGTAAAATTCTAATGGTTAAAAGTGTAAAAAGTAAAAAATTAAGCCTACATTGATGCAACCCCCCTAGTTAATATCACATTCTTATTACTCCCTAGAATCTAATTATGGAATTAAATGGTTTTCCCTATGAAACATCTTGTGAATTCCTCCACTTTCACAGTAAGTGAGTAACCAAATATTTCTAATATGCATAAAACCATGCTTCATGTCTGATAGATAACTCACTAAAAGTTAGTGAGGATTTTATTTTCTAACCACACCTATGGTGGTTACAATCACCACTAAAGGTGGAATTATTCCCTATTTAATGAACATTATTTGTTCTTTTAAAAATAGAAATGGTTGACAAATCTATACAATGGATGATACTGTTGAGTCTACTCTCCTTCATAAAGAAACTCCATAATAGTCTTTTTCACCACCACAAGTAAGTCACATCACTAGTAAGTGTGAGTGGAAATCAAAAACCATCAATGAGAGTTATCAATACAACAACTTTTTGTCTGGGGATCCATAGGAATCTATAACCATTAAACATACGATATAAATATAATACTTGGTACCCAAATCAACAATTTTTATGGTCTATGAGTAGATGAAATGAATGATACCTCTAACGATATTCCATGACATCCAACCATATATATCTATTTTTCTTGTCATACCATATCATTAACTATCATTAATCCACTCGTAATGGGAATTTATCTTCAATGGGGATTCTAGGAGTGTATCAAATCATTTCCCACCTCCGACTACTCTCATACAACCATTTTCTCTACTTAATATCTCTCATGTAGGAAATTTTGACAACATTAGGATGTTCTCTAGTGATAGAGTTATATTTAATTCTGAGGTACATCCATAAAAAATATTGGCTATCTTCATAAAAAATTCTAAATGTATCCTATAACTACAATGTGTCTCTTAAAGGATTCCTTAACCATCCATTTTTTATTAGGGACTCCAACTTATGGATTAGTATATGTGTAATAAAAAAATATAAAGGAATTTACATTTTGAATGAATAAATTCATTATTAAGTGATGTAGTTGTAAGAAAAAATGCACTACTTTGGTTATTATATCTTATTAGATTTAAAATACTATTAAGAATCATAACCACTGAAAATATACCCATTTTACACTGACCATTAATATTATAATATTTTACGGTTTCTAATAAACTCTAATTTATATAGCTGAAAGAAGCATTGGACTTAACCAATAGGATCATTCCATATGAATCTCATTTATTGGAGCTTTTGTGGGAGATGGAATTTTTGGCCTTTTCCCTTGACCAATCTGAAGAGGAGATTTAATAACAAAAATTAATCAAAAACATTTATAGGACATGGTCAAGATTAAAAAGATCATGCCCCAAACCATGTTCAATGAACCACCTTGACAATGTACCATCAGCAAACACCTTAACCTTAGAGAATATTGTGGTGTAATATATTATTATGTATCTATAATCTAGTTAAATTATTTTATATAACATATTTCCAGTAAAATAATTTTTACACTTATCACTTTTATTATTACTATATAAAGACAATTGAAAAATGAGCTTGATAAAAATATTATTTTGATATAATGAAACTAAAATTGAATTTCATGTAAATATATAATATTGATTATTTTTTTAAATGTTTAATAATTTTAAAATAAATTTTAATTTTCTAAAATAATATTTATTTATATATTAGAAGAATATAGTTTTATTAATCCCAATAATATTTTTATAAAGAAGAAAATGTGGTCAGAGTTGTAAAACTATTTATTTTATAGTAAATAAATATTTTTATTTAAAAGATTAAATTCTAATATTTAGAAAATTATTTTGGTAAAAAAATTCCATTTTTTAAATTAGCGTGTTGAACTTATCTAATAATGAATTTTTAATAATTTTCAAATATAGTGAAATTTTTAGGTAAAAATGAAATGCAATACAAATATAAAATATTTATTATCGAATCATAATATTACAAAAGTGATGTAGTAGATTTTATAAAATTAATCCATGACAATATATATATATATAATTCAATATAATTTGTTTTTGTCGCTTTTTGATTAAATTTATAATCCTTTAATGAATCTTCTGAAACCTATATCACATTTTAATGTTTTAAAATAAATTCTTTTTGAACACGAATCACATACACATCACCAATAGTATTATTTTAATGAGTTCTATAATTATCATTATAAATTACCAAATGCCACTCCCATTTTTTATATACCATGAGAAACACCTTGGGATTGACATTGGTTTGGATTATTCTTTTATATGGATTCCAAAACATTACTTCAGATGAGGGAATCCATTTACAGGAGAATACCATGCTCATCAAGATCATATCACCAACTATGATTGCTAAACCACCCTAATAAAATCTCAATATCTCACACTTTACCCCAAGGGAATTGATTATTGTAACAATGGTACATGTATCTAGACTATAATAATATTTATTTTTATATTTATATATACAAAAATTAAAGATTATATCTATCCTTTTATTATTATTTTATAAATTACTAAATATAGAGTTTGATAAAAATTATATTTTGAATTGATAAAACTCAAATTTTATTTTTGGGAAATATATAGTTTCAATTGAGAGAATCTTTTTAATGAATATCAAAAAATTAAAAAAAATTATTTTAGTTAAAAATTATTATTAAGTCATATTTATTAAATATAAATGATAATATAATTTTAAAAAGTCCAATGTAACTTTAATATGGGTCTAAAACACTTATTATAAAAAATAATTTTTCAATAAATGCTGATTTTTGATTTAAAAGTGAAACTTATCATATCTAGAGAATTATTTTGATAAAATAATTTTTTTAAACAAAATCACATTGAAATTATCCAAAGGTTGTTTTTTGAGAAGTTTTTTAGAAATTCAATTTTTTGTAAGGATTAAATATGGTATAATTGAACGGTATGTATTATGACATCATAAAAACCCAAAAGATATGAAATAATTACTAGAAAGTGTATCCACAACCAAAAAAAATGATTCACCTTTAAAATAATTCATTTTTGAAGTAATTTTATTAAATTTATAAACCATAAATGTATCCTCCAAAACCTATAATATAAATTAAGGTTTTAAAATTAATTCATTATAATCATGACTCACATACACATCATCAGGGGTACTATTTGATTGAGTTTGATACTTATACATATAAAATAATTAAATTCACTCCACTTTTGATGAAACCATGGACAAAAACCATTGGATAGTTTTAGGTTTGAATTAAATTTTTATATAGAGAACAAAAAATATGATTTGAAATTAATAAATAATCCCACTATCTTTTTCTATATAAACTCACCCAATATCACATTATTCTTCACTTTAGCCCTTTTATAATGATTTTAATCTTACCTTCCTTATAAAGATCCAACCATAGTTCCCCCATTATCTTAAGAATCCCCTCTCAAGTTTTTAGAGGCGCCCTCCCAAGGTAATGGGTCATATATTTCTCCCCTTTATTCAATTTACATCTTTATATTATGCCTTTTTATTTCCAATTTTGCATGTTAGGATATGTTTTCTAAAATACCAAATACATAAATTATGATTTAAAAGTGGATAAACCCTTTTCACAATCATTAAAAATTTCCATGAATCATTTTGTACCCCTATTATGCTATTGAGATTATCCTATGATTTTCGATGAAAAACATTTGTTTAGTGAATACTATTCCCCATTTATATTCAAGGGTATTCAACTGGATTTACATATCATTCATTTATTGGTTACATCAATGTATTTAAATCATACACCTTATTCATGTTATTAATATAAATCAAATACATCATTATGTTGTATGATATATACTATCCACTTATGCTTATACATGATATGACTGTAATGGGTGGGAACATAATTATATAGCTCTCCAATGAATTGGGTAATATTTTTATCTTACGATACACCATGTATGATTAATGGGAGGTTATCCTAATCACAGTTGGTTATTATGTATCAGTTTTTATCATTGAATTATATTTGTGATTTAATGTTTTATATTGTTGTTACATTCCCATGTTGCCATTATGTTATCATCTTATATCATGCTTCAATATTAATGTTTACGATTATAACCCCTAATGATTTACCTTGATATACCTATTGACTAACATGAATTTCTTTTTTCATGTTATTATTTTATTTTTTCAGACTGGGATTTATATATCACATGTTTCGTATGTATGTCCCCAGGTTATCCTAGTAATTTTTAGAATATCCAAGTAATTTAAGAGAATGTTTAAGAGTTTTTAAGTAATGATTTTGTACCCATGTTTTATGTTAGTATATAATGTGCATATTTTGTAAAGGAATAATGCATCATAGTCCTTGTAGATTTTTTTATGTATATATTTATGTAATAAATCATGAATTACGGTTTAACAAATATATGGGTTTTCAAAGTTAGTATCAAATAAATGTCCAGTTATTTTTGGGGATTTCGATTTGAAAACCCTTGTGAATTACTTATGGGTAAGAAAAAACATTGGAAAACATGATAAAAATTTGTTAAAGTATAGTATAAGTGGATTCCTAGATAATACATATTAGGGAAATGATTTCATTAATTGAAAAGTTATATATAAACTATTATGAATGGAAAAATAATTCCATTAAAATATTATGTTAGGAAATAGAACTTCGATAACTTATATTTAAACCTTTAAATTCATATGATAAGGAATATATTCCAATTATGAGTTATCCATTATTTTTCATAGTTTCCCTTTTATGTGTATAATATTTTAAATTCATGTCACTAAGTAAATTTTTGATGTAAATCATTAGAAATAGAATAAATTAGTGAAAGCTAGGATTGTCATCCATTCATTAACATGAAATGTCCTATATAATTATGATTCTATGAATTATTTCATATCATGAATGTTTAGTAGATGTTTTCCAACACCACCTCAATACATGGAAGTTGAGTTTTCTAATATGATGGTAAATGGTTCTATTAGCGTATCCCAAGAATATAACTCACCCCATATCCATATTTTTAGTGTAAACTTACTTTTGAACCCCTTGATACTCCGTTTAGTGTTATTTTAATCAATTTTGGGTATGGATTAGTTATGATTATATAAATCCAACATAAATTTCCAATATAAGGTAATCACCTTAGGTATTGTGAATCATCCTGTAATTATATACAAGTGTAAGGATGATGAATATTATTTTGTATCATAATCTCAAGAGGGAATATTTTCCCCCTTTTTTATGTTTACATTGGTTAAATGATTAACACTATGGAAAATATCATCCTTGAGGACATTCCTATTATGAAAAAATTCCCTAATGTGTTTCTCGATGAATTAACTGGTCTTCCACCTATGTGATAGGTTGAGTTCTCAATTGAACTTATATCAGTATATTTTCCAATATCCTCAAATATTTATATAATGGACACATTTGAAATTAAAAAAGAAAAAGAATACATTATAGGAGAATTTTGATAAAGGATTTATATTCCAAAGTGCTTTACCCTGGGGTTAATCAGTCTTCCTATTTTTGATGTAGGATGAGTAAATTCCCATATGCATTGATAATCATGAACTCAAAAAGTTCATGATAAAGAACTAGTATAATATTACACAGATTGATGGATTGTTTGATTTGAAACATGTACCACAAAACTTATCTAAGGTGGATCTTCATTTGGGGTATTATTTGGTAACAGTGAAAAAAGTAATATATCCCCAAAAACTCTTTTCCTATAACCTATGGGAATTAAAATTTCATTGCAATTAATATTTGACACACTAATACGCTAAATATATTAATTTATTTAATGGATAGTCCTTAGGTAAAAGTTATTTTTGACTTACAATAAATATGAGTTTTTATGGATAAAGTTACATTCCTGGGGAATTTAATCACCATAAAAGGGATATCTATGAAATATTAAAAACTCAGTCAATTAAAGGATGTCCCAAACCAACATATGTGATGGAAATAAATAGTTTCCTTTTATTAGCTAGGTACTGTTGTCAATTTGTGAGAATCTTATTATTATATTCCATCTGGATAACCAAGATAAATTAAAATTTAGCTATGTTTATCTATAATAATGACTATTAATATACCTTTAAATAGTTAAATAAGATGTTAATCATTCTACTTATACTCAAACTTCCCACTGGAAGGGATGGATTTGAAATCTATAGTGATTCATCCGAAAATGGATTAGGTTGAATACCCATGAAATATGTAGTTGTTATATTGTATGACTCCAATATATTACATATTAATTAATTATTTTACATTATTCCCATCATATAATTTTTAATTAAAAATTATTAATTTCCATTCAATGTTCATGTTTTGATTGTAAACTCCAATGAAGAGAATTTTTTGCGTTTATTTAATTAAACATTATTTTAATATTTTGATCATATATTTAAACATATTAATCCAAATTAGGTTATTATTCCTTTTTAACTTTCATGATGAAAATTCAAGCATATCATTTGACTTAATGTTTGGAAAATTCGGTCATTTTAATGGTCTGGTGGTCTATACAATAAGGCCCAATGAGTCTATGATGAAACTAGACCCACCGTAAAGATAGAATTTCTAGGATCAACACAAAAGTACATATTATTTGATTGTCCACCAAAATTAGGTTTACAATACAATTCATTGTGGATAAAACATTCAAGGCGCAAATCTATATAAATAAGGCCCAACTGATGTTTTTAATTCTAGCCCACCATTCTATCCAGGAATTAAAATCAGCACAAAATCCTTGATTTGTCACCTTATATAGACAACCAATTGGTCTGATATTTTTCATTGTGATATCTATGATAGTGGTGACCGAATATTTGGAAGTAACTTTTCATATTTGAGGGAATTTTCATATTCAAAAACACATTGATGTTTCGGCCTTAGAAAATGTGTTTATAAAAATGGAAAGTGGAAAATTGTTTTGTAATAAAGACATAACATTAGATAAGAAATTTCAATGGCCAAAAAATATTCATAGTAGACAGAAAAAATCTATATATTCAACTTTTCAGAATATGATATCTCATGATTTTTCTGTGTGAGTGGTCAAATCATCGAGCCAAGTTGAGGGGTAGTTCTGGAATGTAAAGAGTCTACCTCCTTTGGAAATAAAAATATTCCCCTCCCCTCCGTGAAAAGGGTTGGAAATTAAAAATATAAGAGGACACATTGGCATGAACAAATACTTTTTAAAGGCCTTGGAGGACATGAAAAACTCTTCTTTTCTCTTTAGATACCATTCCTCCTCTCAATTTTTCACGTTCGTTTGCGTTCCTGTCATTTTTAATAATGTAATATATTTAAAATTTGATTTCAATTTTATCTTAAGTTTCTTCTTTATATTCAATTTTAATTATCCAACATCCATTATTAAATATTAATGTTATTAAAATATTTTATTTCAACTTGAAACCCCATCCCTTATCTCACTTTCTCATTCAACCTATAGTCTATATTTATTGCTCATCATTGATCATGTGTGTGTTCGATGAACAATTCTCTTCATATATTTTTATTTTCATTCTATTTATAATTAATAAACATAAAAACATATTAAAATATTACTAAACATCTCAATGTATGAGTAAATATACCATAGGTTTGAGTTATAATTTTTAGATATTAAGTGATTGAGAGCTTTTTCATGATGAATATTATTTAGGTTAACATTATGTATGTCGAACATAAAATTTACTGGGTTAATTAAATGGTTTGATTAAAATGTATATTCTATGAATTATTAGAATCATAAATACACTACTACAAAAAATTTTATTTATATTAGAACCCTATGTTATGTTCAGTCTAGGACTAAAGCCTCAACACTTTGGAATTCCTATCAAATTCATATAGTGAACTGAGTGTTGATTTAATGAAATATAAATAAAAGACCAAGGATATCATAACCATAAATACCCAATAATTATGTTAGGCCAAATTTATCAAATTTTTAAATAAATTTAAATTAATCAATCGTTTCATTTTAGCTCTGAAAACAACTCCCCCCATTAAAAATACAAATCCCAAAGAAAGACAGCTATAAAAAAATACCATCACAGAGGATTTGAACTTATTTCCGCTATACATATTTGTAGAGCATCGAACCCTTCAACTTTAAAGAGGTGAAAATCAGCCACACATTAAATGGTGCCATTGGTAGGGATGGTTCATGAAGTATTTTTTAGTTTTTTATTTTTTTTGTAAAATAAAACAATAAAAATATAAAAAAACAAATAAACCAAAAAAAATATGAAAAAAAACACAATGAAAAACCCACCTTCCTCATCCATAAAAAATATGAATGCCTCATAACGTCAAAAAAATCCCTTATATCTATTTTAATTTTAAATAGTGTTAAGACTTCACCAACTTAGGATGAACATTAGGGATCATCAAATCACTCAAGATCCAGTCATTGTCTAAACAATTGAACTAGATATAGCCAATCCTAGGGAAATAACCCTTAATGATTTTTCTTCCCATGGTATGAATTACCAACAAATTGGTATTGAATATCCATATATAGGGGCTGATTTCAAACTAAAATTGGGTTTTATTTATATTCTACCTCATTTCCATGGGCTAGCCAGTTAGGATCAACATCTTAATCTCAAAAAGTTCCAAGTGGTGTGATCTACCATGGAGCCTCAATGGGTTTCTAAAGAACAAATCAAACATTGAGCATTCCCATTCTCCCTAGATGACTTCACTAAGTCACAACTATAATACATACTTCCTAGTTCCATATCCACATGGAATTACATTATTGACGCTCTTTTTAATCACAGAGTATAAAGATTTGAAAAGGGAAATACCTTAGTCCAAAGTGATTCATCCTTTTGAAGAAACTTCAAAAATTGACAAAGGGATGAACAAAGAGAACAAAGCACATGTGCTGCGCAAGATCCATCACTGTCACGCAAGTCCACTTGCGCGATGCCTAATGGTTGCTCAAGTGACTTGTGCGCCCTAAAGGATAACTGCCTGGGGTCTTCTCCAGCCTATAAATAGACTATGTGGGCCCCCCATTTCGGGAGGAATTTTTCCAGAATTCAGGGACAGAGCTCTGAACGCCCAAGTCTCTTCTTCAGGTCTTCCGAACTCTTATAAGGTAATTCATTACCTAGAATGGAAGGTCTAAATAGGGAGATTAGGGTCTAAGTGTTATAATTCACTAACACTTGCACGCCTATGTGTTTTACCCTTAAAAGGAATTAACACACTTGCGCGCCGCCTTACTTATTCAATAGAACTTGTGTGCCATCTTCTGGAAAGCCTCTAGGGATAGTACCAAGGGTTTGAGCCATGTTTCACCCAAGTACTACCACAAGGTTTGAAAAGTATGAAAGTACCTATTTTCCGCGTAAGTATACCTACGCGGCATGGCTTGTGTGCTGACCGAACTTGCGTGCCACCCTACATTTTCATGTAGTACCTGTGCGCCTGCCAGTACTTGCACGCCCCTGCCTTTTTGGGTGCCCTTCTTGCCCATTTCACCCCTCTTAATACATTCCACCTCTCCTATTAATGATTTAGTCTTCAAGAAACTCTTCAAAGTCATTTATGGCATGATTTCTTGATTTGAATTCCTTATCTAAAAGGAATTCTGTGGAATATCTCTCAAAACCAAGTGATTTACACATATTTATGTCACTAAAGTTTGAGATTTCATTCATTCAACCTCATATTTTAAGGTGAGAGAATTCTTACCCTGGGCCTCCTTTTCAAGAGTAAGCCCCAGTCCCCAAATTATGGGCATCCGCCTCAGGAGTAAGCCCCAAGTCCTCTAATCTGGGCCTCCATTTCAGGAATAAGCCGTAGTCATCATTCTTAACCTGAGCCTCCTTTTCAGGAGTAAGACCCAGTCCCCTATTTTGGGCCTCCTTTTCTGGAATAATCCCTAGTCATAATCATTAACCTGGGCCTCCTTTTTAGGAGTAAGCCCCAGTCCCTTAATTTTTCAGGTCTCTTAACCTGGGCCTCCTTTTCAAGAGTAAGCCCCAGTCTTAATTTATCTTAACCAGAACTAATTTACCCTTGATCTAGGATTCCTTATTAGGAGTAAAACCCAAGTCTTCTCCTTATTTGGGCCTCCTTTTCAGGAGTAAGACCCAAGTAAGAGTGTTCAGATCTCCATGAAGCACATATACCTTTATGGACCCTGTTCCTAGATTTCTTCCCTGATGTAAATCCTAATCTTTATTTATCTGGGCAGTCATACATACATAAGTCCCACGTTATTTCTTATGATTTCATCCTTCATAGCACAATTGTCTAATTTTTACCAATACCTCTTGTTTCTCACACTGAGCATGACTCACATGAGTTTAGAGTGTAAAAGTAATTATGACATCCTTCTTTGAGTCATCAATCATAAACATCATACTCCCTTACTTGAACTAGTGGGTTCTGATTCCTTTTCCAAAACAAAGGATACGTAAGTATCCCATCTGTGGGTTCAATCCAAACTCTAAAATAATCCATGTCCTTCTGAATGACAATAAACTTCAAGTGCCCCACTGAGTGGCTTTAATACCAGCATGGTCATCATAATGACCAAGATACTTCTATATAAATGTGCCGAAGAATAAAATTGACCAAGAATCTCTAATAAATACAGATGATTCTCTATCGATGATGAACCTCGAATACATATAAAAGATTCTCTAAATTTCCTTCATATTTAATCATTTATTGTCAGATCTAAAGGAAAGCTCATTTTATACTTGGTAATGTAATAATGATTCACGAACATAACTTAAATCTATGAAGAGAGTCCTGGAATAGACAATAATTCCTCTCAAAAAGGTGTGATGAGTCCGACATCCCATCCTCTCGACCAATGCAAATTCCTATTCTTCATCAGTCCACAAACTAATGAACTCCTACCTTTGGAAACTAGGTCCAAATGGATGTGGAATCATTGGATGTTTTCGGTTCTGTGAATAAACTCATTAGAAACCGATCGGGATGTTTGAACCTTCAATCAAGGAGGTCATCCTCGAATTCTGAGGGAAAAATGGTGAACCAGACGTGAATCCTTAACCAAGTTAAAATGATTGTTTACCTATTTATTAGGCCCCTATTTAAAACTCAATGAGAGGGCCAACAAAAACAATCATTGACATATGTGCTCATCCAAAAGATGTAGTGGCTGAATTTATCTTTATTACATCTGTTATATCAAATAGGCACTATTTTCCAAGATCTTCTAGATTTCCATAATGGCTACTCTCAAATTCACACTTTTGAATACTACTGCTGCGAATGCTAATGCTGCTACTTTTTCTGGATCGTCATCTTCTCTGAGGATGACATCACCTACTCATTGACTTCAACGCTGGGTATCAGACGCACTGGTTAAGAAGTACCGTCAAAATGGTACAATTCCAACTCTGGAGGCTACCCAAAAAGCCCTCCGTGTGAACAACTCACACCGGTCGTCCAAACAACGACGACCAGTGATCAAGAAGCAGGCGGTGCTAACCACCGTCTCCAACCGTTTCGGGTCATTATCCCCGGAACGCAATCACCATTCACTCCCATATTCTGGGGAGTTGAATGAACAAGTCCCCCAGGGCCTTAATTAAAAGAAGTAGGAGTCCTTCCTGAGGTATCTTATCAGCAATTGCCGCCAGACTCGTGCGGCAGTATGCCCTCAACATGTTGAGGGTACCGACTCCAGGCATTCGGCTTAGGTTCCTCGAACCCGAGCTGGCAAGACGAACCGCAAGAGGCGGAATCCGGTCAATAGTGAGAAGGTTCTCATCTCTGCCATCTCCAGAGTATTCCACCAACCTAACTTGGTGGCAAGCAACGAGCAGGAACATACACCTGCCCATTTTAATTCCACTGTCCAGCAGACTCGTCTTGCAGTATCACGCCAATCCCGCCAGGCAATTCTAGTGGAGTACTATAGGCAGGAACATAAACATGTTTACACATCATCAGCTAGCCAGTAGGCTTGTTTGAATACATATGATGGAGCACGTCAACCACGTTCGACGAAGTGAAATCAGCCGGCACATGCAACTACTATTATTAATCAATCCTACCAACAGTCTCACATGGTAGCACACAAAGAAGTCAGTCGGAAAGCTCCGGCAACAAACAGGAGGCAGACTCAACTCTCTACCCCTACACTTGAGTACTGTCAGGATTCACTGACTGGAAAAGGAGGACAGGAGCAGGCACATACACCTACTCCAAGAATAGAATGGACGTATATCCCCATTCAAGCAGCTGAAGTCACCAAGCATATTTTATCAATGGGGAATGAGCGGAAGAAAATCCCTGCTCATATTCTGGATGCTTTCCAAGATATTATAACAACTTCAGCAGCATCTCAGGGAAAGACACATAAATCTATCCATACCAGTGTAGTGACTCATCAACAATTCACTCCGGAACAGACACACACATCTGTTCCAGTCCAAGAGGGTTGTGGGGAATACTCCCCCATATCATACAGACAACCAATTCATGCACATACACCTGATTTGAGTGGAGATCGTCAGCCTAACCTGGACATCTTTCTTGATCAGGCACATAAACCTGCTCAGAGCATCCACTTTTGTCAACAAGTGGTTTCCAAAGCGAGAAAGAAGGCGTTTAAGAAAAAGACCTGCCCAGCACCATCAAGAGATCAAGAGACAATCTGTAATGAGGCCTTGCTTGATACTAGAGTTCTTGAAGCCCTCAGACAGTTATCTGTTGGAATTCAAGATTCTACTCCCTCATTTCCCAATAGTGGGAACATTAATTCCGAAGGTCTTCAATAGACACTTCTTCATGAATCCTTGCTTCATTACAATTCGGTTGTCATGAGGTTTCATCTTCATATGAGACCAACAGGAACCCTCTATGTGTTCAGAAGTCCAAGGAACAAGAGATGTCATCTTTTGCTGTATCCCACCATGGTGGTCCTCCCCATGATGATGAATTTCGCTGTGAAAGTCCTCTCCGCAGTACTGATGCACATTGTCTGGAAAATGCTCCAGTGGAAAATGTAGTGCCGAGAAAGCCCTCTTCTCTTGAGGCACTTGCAAATGCGAAACCAGTCATTTCTGATACTTCATCTCTAGCAGGTGAAATACTTTCCCAATCAGAAGATATCCCAGGGTGTAGGTCATTCTATGAACCACCCCTAAGTCATGCATCTTCTAGTTTGATCAATGATTTCTATACCAATCTTTTTGAATCCGATGAAGCAACAAGGAAACACCGACTCTGGTCAAATCAGGTAGAAGAATCATTATTTAATGATAAAGAGGAAATGCTGAACATGAGAAAACAACTGGAAAAAGGTAATGTATCGGTCATGTTTTGTCCTCTGGGTGACTCTCAATATGACAGTCCAAAGATGATAATAGAAGATGGAATCCATGATATTCATCTCAACATATAAATAACTCTTTGTCAATTGAAGAGGAAAGTACTATCTTATGATGAATATGAAAATCATCTTAAGATAATAGATGGGTTACAACGTCAGATTGATTTGGCATCTCTATCAGTCTCTCGATATCCGAAGGCTGAAAACTAGCAGAGAGCCCTTCAATGTTCTTGCCTTAGCGCACTAAGAAGATTGCGTCAGTTAATTGCCAATGCCCCATCTAGCATTCATGTCAGAGGATGGGGTGTTCATGGAACACTACATTTGACAGTTCTCTCCAGTCAGCAAAGCTTTTCAAAAATGGTCTCATGTAATGTTATTTCCCATTTCCGGCCACAGTTATGGGGCTTTGTTTGTAATCAAAATCTTTCCCAAGAACAGGCTTCAACTAGTTCCTCTCAAAATCAAGCATACGTGGAACAAGTTGTTGAATTACTCCTGCATCAAGAAAACGAGAATATTGAACAGGCCTCTCATATGGAGAAAGCACATCATCAAGTGACAGAAGTGTCGGAAATCATCCAACGGTCTTTTGAACCAGGTGATAAAAGTGGATACATGTTAATGCATCAAGCTAATTTCCGAACTAAGGTTTGCAGGATCAAGAGAGATTTTAAGAAAGTCTCAGAATTAGCATGTCAAGAGCCACCCCAGCTTTCCAGATTGGGGAATCTTTTAAACCAACCCTCGGAATCAACAAATAGAATTCAAGGAGTTGAGCGGGAAGAGCAGGAACATCCCTAGTCCACCGGACTGGGGACTTTTTCAAATTATCAATTCCCTCCTCAGAGAAAGTTGGTCTTTTCTCAATTGGGGAAAAGCCTCAAGAGGAACGAAGGGACAAATTATCAGGAGATTCCCTCCAAATTATAGTTCATCAAGAAGATCCTGAGGGATCGAATCAACAAAAGGCAATGTCTCATCAAAGACATGGAAGATGACAATATCCCAGAAATGATGATAGAAGGAATGCGATGCGTTATGCATCAATAAATTTCATCATTGCTATTTTTGCTGATCCATCAAATGAGGCTCAATCAGGGGACTCAGATGAAGAGGTTCCTGCTCAAGAAGATGTATGCACTGACACAAATGAAGAAGGTGTGCGTACACAAAATCATAGGATTACTCAGAACCTAGGCAATCCTTCGCGTATTCCACTTCACCCTCTCCGAAAAGGATCCAACAAAGGGAGGGCAAAGAATCAGGTTACATATCCTTCCTCTAGAGAAGGCCAATCACTCTCACTAGAGAAAATGATTGCACAACAGGAGGAAGAAATGAAGGAATTAAGGAGGTTGAATGCAGAACTACTTCAGAGTGGTTTTCTTCTTAAGCGTGCTGGAGTCAGTCAGCTAAAGGAATTTGTTGTAGCTATTGACATGGATCAGGAATATCCTCCTCTATCAGTACACCCTCACAGGTCTAATCCTACGAGTCAAGTGCAACAACAGTTTGAAGTGCTACCATCAGCTGCAGCACCAACCACCACATCTGTCCAAACTCCATTCATTTCACCTACCCAAGTCCAAGTTCAACCGGATGTTTCTCAAAAGTAAATAACTACCATTGAGTCATTAACAGCTCGGTTAGAAACTATAAAAGGGAAACGTGCATAGATTCAACCAGAAAAGAATGTTTACCCTGAATGGGTAGATTCAATCTATCCTCCATCCAGTTTTGGAAACACTGTATTCCCAATTTTCAATGCATCAGGTGAACTTGAACAACATTTGGATCATTACGTGTCTTGTTGTGATCCTATGATGGGAACTCCAGAGTAGCAAGAAGTAGTAAAACTCAGATGTTTCATACAGACCTTCCAAGGACCAGCCTTTGTCTGGTATACAAGATTGCAGTCCCGGTCAATTACCGGATGGGAGGATCTTTGCCAAAAATTCCTTCTTCAGTTCAGCTCAACTTTGCCAAAGATGACAGTTTTCGGTCATACAAACTTTAAGCAAAGGGAGACTTAAAGATTCTCTGCTTTCATTGCTTGCTGTAAGGGATTAACATATTCCCTGAGCTTAGAACTCCCTCAAGAGGAACTGTTTCCAATCTGTGTGGAAAATTTGTGTGACGAATTATGCACGTCGTTGATCCCTATGAAATACAAAGGAGGGTTTCAAGACCTTACTTCAATCGCTTAGTAGATTGAAGATTCCCTTATACAGGCTAAGGATAAATCTCATGTAATTACATCAACTCCAGGAAGTATAATGGGTAAAGTAGAAACTACTACAGTTATGCTTAAACAAGCACCTGTACGTGTTTCTACTTCAAAACCTTCATCTTTTCGAAGGGCTCCACCTCCTGAGTGCCAACAACAAAGGCTGTTTTGTCAAGATGATCAAAGAGATCAAAGACGAAAACAATTTGAGGATCTGAAGAGAAAAACATACTCTTTCCGAAATGAACAAGTTCCTGGTTACTTCATTTCATCTCTGGAAAATAATCTGGTTCAATTACCAAGGCCCAAAAGGCCAAACTAGGAAGGAGATGAAAACTGTCCCAATTATTTCCCCTTTCTTCAAATGTTGGGACATCCCATCGAGGAGTGTTTTGTATTTAAAGACCTCCTGCAAAAGATGATCGACTCGGGACAAGTCAAATTGAAAGGTTCTTCAGCTCAGGTAGCATGTGTTACTGCTACAGTTCCAGAGTAGGAAGGAGAATAGAAAGAAGTCAAAAGAGAAAATGCACAGAAGTATGATGATTGGATGGTCAGAAAAATAATCAACTGAAGTCATGCTATTTTTCGAACACAATTAAATAAACCAATTGTGTCTTCTGCCATGAATGTTGCGCCAAAACCCTCTACATTAGAGGGAATGTCCTCAAAGAAACGGCATGATTCAAATAAATAAAAAGAATCCGAAGAAGATGAGTATGTGTCAAGCCCTAAGTTGTCTTTGACTCTTGCAGACTTCATGCCATCTACATCAAAGCCACGAGCACCGCCCCACCAAACGGCACAGCCTAAACAGGCTAATCAGGCAGAGTCTTCATCAGACGAAGAGTTAATCTTCAGTTCTGTTAATATGATTCAATTAAAAGATCCATATGCCAGTCGCAGTTTCGATTTTGATGAGCCTGAATTTCTTGTATCAAACAAGGGAATCATAGGAAGTTCCAAAGGTTCAAGATAGAGGGGAAGACTTGGATCTTTCAGAATCCACTACTCCAATTCTACCCCTGTTAGAACTGTGTATGTAGTATAAACTCGTGGTAGAGACATTTAGAGAGCTCAGCAAGAACAAGAAAGTTATTCTACCAATAGCAAATTCAGTCCTGGCACAGTTATTTTTGAAGACCGATTGAAGGTTTCATATTCTTCTTCTCGGTATGTAAATGGATCTAATTGGTCTAATCTTCCAAAACGGAGGATATTTCCAACTCCTATCCCGATACAAGATGCATCAACTTCCAAAACATCTTCTTCCAAGGTACCTGCTAAACAACATATTCCTGTTGGGAAACGTAGACCTTTGGATCAAAAGTATGATGTATTGAAACACTTGGCCCATGTACCTTCCAAGTTATCAATTCTGGATTCTCTGAATCTGTCAAAAGAATTTCGGGAAGCACTCATCGAGGCTTTGTCAAGTCCCCAGGAGTTTGAAACTGAAATTGCTGCATCTGAAGTCTATCACATAGAGAATAATCCTGCAGAATGCCATGCAATAATATATTTTACTAATGAAGAATAAGATGATGTTGTGCATGGGAAATGAGACCTTTATACATATCTGGAAAGTTCAATGGTGTAGACGTCTGAAGAGCTTTCATTGAAAATGGTTCATGAGTCAACCTCATGCCCATTCATACACTTCGTCGATTGGGCCTCACGGAATCTGATTTATCTCTTTCTACCATGATGTAACAAGGATATGATAAAAATGAACAAGAACTATGAGGAAAAGTTACACTCAGAACTCAGTTTGGAGATCTTGTATCTAATTCGGATTTCATGGTTGTTGATCAAGACTCGCCTTTCAACATCTTTCTTGGAAGAACATGGCTACATCAGCATGCAGTTATCCCTTCATCATACCATCAATGTCTCAAATATTGTTTCAATTGTCAAGTTGGGACATTTTATGGTGATAAGGCCCCATTCAAGACTTGTTAGTCTCAATACATTGAGGCGGAATTCTATCACATGAAGGAAAGGGAGAAATCCACAACAAAGGAGATTACCAAAGTTAATTCTCCATATGGTTTGGAGAAGATTCCAGTAAATCCATTTACACATGTGAGTACAGATTATGTGTTCATATCAGTAAAATTGAAAAGATAGACCCAAATCAAAATACTCTTATGGAAAGATCCATAATGTCAATTACAATAATCGATCCAGACAACATGGGAGAAACTGGTAACCCACCAAGCAGTGATGAAAGCAAAAATGGTGATATCTTCATTTCATCTGCTAAAATCCAACAAGTCTATACTTCTCCAATTAGGCAAGAAGAATTTATAACAACATCATAGATGAACAATGATGTCGATTCTCAATCCATCATCTCCTCTTTATTACCCAAATAATACTCTTAATCATCAATAGGGTCGGAAATGGAAGCTTCCTCTTCAAAATGTTCAAATTTTGAAATCTCTTCTGATCATGAAAATTCTACATTGTCATCTACTATGAAAGTAGAAAAGGAAGAAATAACACATGACAAAGAAGAAGAGGAAGATCTCAGAGATGCTCCTCCAGCATTTGAAGAGGGTATCTCTACCACTATGGATGAACTTAGAGAAATAAATCTGGGTACAAAGGAATATCCACACCCCACTTTAATTAGTATGGCCATGACTCTTGAAGAGCAAGAGATGTATATTTCTTTTCTAAAGAAAAATAGAGATATATGTTCCTGTAACTATACAGAAATACTCGGGCTTGATCCTGGTGTTGCTACTCATCATTTTGGTTTACCAGAAGAACGTCGAGGATTTATGAAAGCCGTGAGAAGAACACACCCAACTTATGCTTCTAAAATTGAAGCAGAAGTGGATAATATTATCAAAGATAACTTCGTCAGAGAAGTACAGTATCCCAATTGGTTGGCTAATATTGTCCCGGTAAATAAGATGAATGGACAAATTAGAGTTTGCATCGATTTCAGAGATCTTAATCGGCATTGTACTAAGGATGATTTCCCAGTTCTGATTACAGAACTTTTAATTGATGCAAACAGCTGGCTATGAAACACATTCCTTCATGGATGGATATTCCAGATATAATCAGATTTGAATGGCCCCAGAAGATGAGGAATCCACATCCTTCAGATCCCCTCAGGGTGTGTTTTGCTACCGGGTAATGCCCTTTGGCTTAAAGAATGCAGGTACAATATATCAGCTCGCCATGCATCGTATCTTCAAACCCTTCTTAGGGAAGTTTTTTGAATGCTATGTAGAAGATTTGGTGGTTAAATCCAAACAACGTTCTAATAAATTGGCTGATTTGGAAGTCATATTCCACAAGATTTGACAATATAATTTGAAGATGAACCCCTTAAAATGTTCTTTTGGGGTAACCTCAAGAAAATTTCTCGGCTTTGTTGTACGCCATCATGGTATTGAAGTCGATCCTGAGAAGACCAAGTCAATACTTGGTATGAACCTCCTAAAAATTAGAAATAACTAAGAGGACTTCCGGGAAACTTAGCCTATATTTGGCATTTCATCGCCAATTTGGAAGGAAAAAGTTTACCCTTTACCAAATTGATGAAGAAGGGAGTCACTTACCAGTGGACTAAAGAATTTCAAGAAGCATTCGATATTCTCAAGAAATGCCTCTTGAGTCCACCGGTACTCATGCCACCTATTGAAGGAAGACCACTTATCCTCTACGTGACAGCTCTAGAGCGATCATTGGGTGCCTTTATTACTCAAAATAATGATACTGGGAATGAAAACAACCTCTACTATCTCAGTAGAACTATGCTTGAAGCAGAAACCCGATATTCAAGTCTTGAGAAGAGCCACCGGGCATTAATCTTTGTTGTTCAGAAGTTGAGACACTACCTACAACATCATGAGGTCCAATTGGTATCTCTCAATAACCCACTCAAATTCATCTTTTTTCTTCCAATGCTTACAGGACTTCTGGCAAGATGGGTAGTTATTTTGCAGTAATTAGAAATTCAGTATGTGTCTCAAAAGGCAATAAAGGGCCAAGATCTGGCTGATTTCCTAGCTGAGCACCATTCAGTGGAAGACACATCTTCAGATATTGAACTCCCTGATAAGGAAGTCATCTCTGTTCAAGAAAGTTCTCTGGCATGGGAAATGTATTCTGATGGTGCTTCTAGAATTCCAACAGGGAGGAAAATGGAAAATCCTAAATTCAACAAGTTAGCTTAGGAATTGTGCTCATTTCTCCAGAAAAGGAAGAGTTACCTTATTCCTTCTTATTGTGGGAAGGTGGTACCAATAATGAAGCCGAATACCAAGCTCTTATCGCAGGCTTGGAGTTAGCACTTTAAGCACAAGTGAATCACTTAAAGGTGACAGGTGATTCAGACCTGGTAATCAAACAAGTGAATGGGGATTATGCCATCAGTAAAGAAAAACTAATCCCTTTGTATGATTACGTCATAGAGTTAATGGAGGAATTCCCATCAAAACTGACATTTTCTTATGTCCTAAGATCACAAAATGATCAAGCTGATGCACTGGCTAATATAGCCACAGCTCTGGCAAATCCAAATCGGGATGAGACAACCATCAGTATTTCACACCGTCATGAAATTTCACCTTATGTTCAAATCAGAACAGAGGAAATTAATGAAATTAGTCCCATTCCTGAACCGTATGGTCATACTACAGGATGGATGTCACCTATCGGGGAATACCTTCAAAATGGAACACTTCCACCTGATAGAGCTGAGAAAGAAAAAATCTGGCGACGTGTGGTCAATTTTACTCTTTATGATAGCCCAGATCACCTAGAGAAAATTCTCTACAAACATGGTTTTGATGGAGTTCTCTTCCGATGCATTGATGGTGAAGAGACAATGGCTGTCATGAAAGAAGTTCATACATGAGTCTATGGTGCCAACCAGGGTGGATATAGATTGTCTGATCAAATTTGAAGGCTTGGATACTTTTGGCCTTCAATGATACAATTTTGTGATGATTTCACAAAGAAATGTCATTAAGGCCAAGTACATTCCAATTTCATTCATCAACCTCTAGAGTTGCTTCATACAACTAAACACTCATGGCTATTTGCCACATGGGGAATGGATGTGGTGGGACCTTACCCTTTGGCTACAACCAAGCAGTTTAAGTACATTATTACTACTACTGACTTCTTTTCCAAATGGGTAGAGGCAATACCTCTCAAGGAAGTCAGTTCTAAATGCATTTCTAGCTTCATCAAGTTTAACATTATTACCATATTTGGTGTCCCTCATACCATATTAACAGACAATGGCACCAACTTATGTTCATCTTAGGTGAAAAATTGTATCAAGAATACAACATCAAATCCAACCATTGATCTCTGTATCATGCAGCGGCCAATGGCCAGATAGAACCCTTCAACAAGACTCTTTCAAATATACTGCAAAAGATGATGGATAAAGATAAGAAAGCATGTCCTCATAAACTATTTCATGCTTTCTGGGCTTATCGGACTACCACCCACACTGCAATGCGATCAACTCCATATTCATTGGTATATGGAACGGAATCAGTCTTGCCAATTGACGTTCAATTACCCTCACTTAGAGTAGCCATTTGTGATTAGTCATCTATAGATGAGCAATCTCAAAAGCGATTGAATGAATTGGAACGGTTAGATAAGAAAATATTGTGCACTTTTCACCATTTGGAAGTCTATCAGAATCGAATAGCACGAGCTTTTAACAAAAAAGTTCGTCTTCATTCATTCACTCAGGGAGAATTGGTATTAGTTCTCAGAACTTCAATGATACTAGGAATGAAACCTCCCATGCTTGAGCCAAAATGGGAATGACCTTACTCAATACATAGGGTCTACTCCAAAGGAGCTTATTCATTAATCGCGATGGATGGAGAACTCATCACTACTCCAACCAATGCCAGATTTTTTAAGAAGTATTTTTTATAAACACAAAATATATCATCATTAATGGTCTGGTATGACCTTAAACTGCACCATCATCCAGTAAGACGTTAAACTGCATCATCAACGGTCCATGCATATGACCCTAAACTATTCACACTTTCTTCCAACATGACATTAAACTGTGAAAAAGTATCTAATTTGTCCTCACTGCATGACATTATACTACACAATCCCCCTTCCGTCCAGCATGATGTTAAACTGTGAAAAGTCCCTAATCCATCCAGCATGAAGTTAAACTGTGTCCCCTTTATCATCCTTGCTATATGACGTTAAACTATACAGCAACGGTCCATACATATGACCTTAAACTATTTGTATTCCTTTCTTCTCACATGATGTTAAACTGTAGCGTCCTAACTAAATGACGCTAGAATGTATAGAAGTCCCATACGTCCAGCTTGACATTAAACTGAAAAATCCATGGTCCATGCATATGACCCAAAACTATTCTCACTTTCATCCATCATGATGGTAAAATATGAAAAATTTGTCCTTACTGCATGACATTTAATTGCACATTATCCCTTTTGTACAACATGACGTTAAACTGTATTGTCCCCATCGTCCTAACTTTATGACACTAAACTATACATAAAATCCTTTAATACATCCTACATGACATTAAATTGTACTTTGTCCCTGCTACATGACATTAAACTATGCAGCACCAATAGTCCTAACCGCAAGACCTTAAAACTGCATAGTCCCTTCATATGTCCTACATGACATTAAACTATGCATCGTTAGGGTTTTTGCTACCTCTTGTTTCTCACACCGAGTATGACTCACGTGAGCTTAGAGAAAACCTCAACCATAACACTCTCTCTGGGCTACTAACCATGTGTAAGTCCCAAGAACATTGTTTTTTATGTCATTGTCTCCAAGAACAACTTGATCATTTATTCATTCTTTAATTGAACTACGTAGACTTTCATCCTTGCCTTCTAGGCTGGGTACGTAGGAAACATCCCAAGGTTCATGCCCAAAATCAATCTCTTCACATTGGTTCACCTCCATCTCATACTATGTTGATTCAGGAAACCGCCCCTAGAATCAATATCTTTACATTGGTTCACTTTCGTCCTTGTTATATGACGTTAAACTATACAACACTTTTGTCCAGTATGACAATAAACTACAATATTCATTGATACCCTCACCTGAGAGGGAACCATCATTTAAATTTATTTTTCAATCATGTTTCATTTCAAAGACTACGTGCATTCAAGGTAATGACCAAACCTTTTATCTTTGGTTAAACCATCATTGTGATAAAGTCCCCTTCCACCCTTGACATGTACGAACAAAATTTGTACATAGGGTATTTCAAGAACTATGTGGGCTTGATTCCCATCCTTATGGGATACGTAGGAACGTTCGAGTGTCCCTCGAATCCAGCCCCAAGTCTTTTGGGCCTAACCCCAAATTTCACTTTCAGTCCCTTGGCTGAAAAGTCCCCATGAAAATGCACATTGTGTATTTCTTATAATGGTCCAAGATCTATGAACCTAAAATAAGATCTCTAATCATTTTTTCCCACACGACGTTAAACTATAGTTTAAGAACTATGTATGGCTTGATTCCCATCCTTATGGGATATGTAGTGAAGTCCAAAATTTTCAGTCAGGACCCAGCCAAAACATGATTATGGTTAGCACTGATCTGTGTATCTCTGTATACATTGAACAATACCCATCTTTATCTATCATAATCCTAACCTTAAATATTTTCAGATCTTCATAACCATTTTCTTGTCTTTTAGTCACAAAAATTCCAAATTTCTGAGAGTTCTATTGCCTGATTATGCAGAACGTGCCCTTAGGTGGCCTTGCATAAACAGTCTATATAACAGACTTGTCAGCCGAAAGATGCTATTTATTTGACTATGCAGCCAATGCCCTTAGATGGCCCTGCATAATCTACCCCCCTAACAGGTTTGTTAAATAATGGTAACTTCATTCTTGGGAAGAAATCCTCTTTTGTCCTTATTGTTCATAAATGACAGTATGTAGGGATCCTCAAAAATAGCCATCCTTAACATATTTGTCCCATATCCCTTTTCATGATCTGAAAGTATTCAAGTCTATGGTTTATATTCTCCTTCCCTATGGTCGAGTCAGACTTTCGTAGAAGTGATATCTATCTGGTTCTTCGATAATCTTGTTTGGAAATATCCTCTCCATATTCATGTACCTCTTTCCATACAGCAAACCCTATACTTTGGAAAATTTGAACCTCCATAAACTTTCATTGGCTTTTATCAGTAGAAATGTAAATTTTGGAGAGTTTTTTTGCCTGACTGTGCAGCACATTCCGTTAGGCAGCCTTGCATAAACAGTCCACATAACAGACTTGTCAGCCAAAAGATACTATTATTTGACTATGCATCCAATTCCCTTAGGTGGCTCTGCATAATTCAACCCCCTAATGGGTTTGTTAAAGAATAGTAACTTCATTCATGGAAACTACTTCTTCTAATGACTTTTAGCTCTTTTGCATATCATTCCTCAGATTCAAATATTCTTAAGACATAGTTTACATTTTTTTTCCCTCATACTTGAGCATGGTAATATGTTTTTAGATAAATTTTCAAAGAATTGAGTCAATTCTAATTCATTTGTTCAAAGCTATTTCAACCTTAAACATTATCCTCCTTATGTCCAACGTGCATGACTTCAAACTGCCCACAAAAGACAAGGGAACTCTGAATAAAAGTTAAGTTCTAGCTCACTAAACATATGTTTTGTGTGATTTATGTAATATTGAGCAATTAAAAGATTTAAAGTTTGTAGGGTTATTTATAATAATTCTAGTAAAAAATCAAACTATGCTTACTAGGCCCATTGGCTTCTGTAAAATTTAAAGCATATAGGATAAGAATGAAGGTGCACAAATGATTGAAGATGAAAGTGTTTTTCATTGATACACAGGATATAGAAGGACATCCACAGACTGCAGTCTCTTCTCTTTTCCAAGAATTACAAGAGGCTTTCAACATAACTCTTCATTCAATTTACGGCATCCCGAGCTTCATCAGAAACCACCTGGAATTCATTCATTCAATTGGATATAATAAGAGATGCAGTGATACCAGCTCTTCTTGGAACAATTGTAAAAGGATGTTCTTGAGTGCGGTTTGAGAAAATTTTCTGATGATCAAACAATGACTCTATTTCTGTCCAAGATACTTGGTAGATAGATACATGGATTTGAGAATGGAGCATTGGAAGTAAAGATCCATTTGGAGATAGTACTCTTTTTAGATATTGCTCTAATGCCATTTTTGTCTTCTCTCCACCAACTGGCAGCGGAAAACATTTCAGCCCATGGGTTTTCCATTTTAATATCTACAAGGAAATGACATGGAGGAAAAATTTGAAATTTCACACCATTGTTGTTGATCTTAATGCACAGCATAACCGAAATAGAGGAATAGCAGTGCAGCTGCATTTTAGGTGTATAGTTCTTTGCATTTGGAACATTGACTCCTTGAAGATGACCACGACCACACAGAGGAAGATAGATTCTCTTTGGGAAATTAAGATGATATTTATTCAAGTACTTAGACAAATTTGGGAGTGTGCGTCACAGATTTCATAGTAATCATGGCCAACAATGTTCATCATGTCATAAATCCACTTGCTTTCCAGTTCATCAGTCATTCCAATTCCATTGGGATCCATTGAATCTGCACAAAAGTTTAATAAACTAACTCTTAAATTGGTTTATTTTTCATAAAATTGGTGAAGGAATTCAGAAAAAATGGAAAAGGCATTAAGGCGTGCAAGTCTAAACTAGGTGGGCAAGTGTTAGTGTGTCGCGCATGTTTTTGGCATGCAAGTATCACCGCACAAGTCCTACTACCTTGAAAACAGCGTGAAAAAATGAGCAACGTGCATGGCGAAGGGGACCGGCGCGGTGAGAGCTCGAGAATCCGGAATCAAATGCCATGCGCGGGAAAGGACCACCAATTTATAGGACAGGAGGATCACCTACGCGCCTCCACCTAGCACGCTCTATCCGGCACACTCCATCCTTGTGTGGCAAGAACCTGTGGGCCCAGTGTTGCGCACTAAAAGACTTGCGCGACGCCTTTCCTTTGGTTTTCTTGTTTTCCTCAGAGTCAAATCCTTATTTGATTTTGTATCCAACTCTGAGGGGGGAATTTTGTTGATGCTCCTTTTCGTCACAGAGTCTAAAGATTTGAAAAGGTAAATACCTTAGTCCAAAGTGATTCATCCTTTTGAACAAACATCAAAAATCGATAAAGGGATGAACAAGGAGGACAAAGCACATGTGCCGCGCAAGTTACATCACTGTCGCGCAAGTCCACTTGCACGACGCCTAATGGTCATGCAAGTGACTTGCACGCACTAAGGGATAACTGTCCGGGGTCTTCTCTCGCCTATAAATAGACCCTGTGGGCCCCCCATTTCGGAAGGAATTTTTCCATAATTCACGGACAGAGCTCTGAATTCCCAAGTCTCTTCTTCAGGTCTTTCGAACTCTTCTAAGGTAATTCTTTACCTAGAATGGAAGTTCCAAACCGGAAGAGTAGGGTCTAAGTGTTAGAATTCACTAACACTTGTGAGCCTAAGTGTTTTTCCCTTAAAAGAAATGAACACACTTGCGCGCCTCCTTACTTCTTCATTAAAACTTGCATGCCATCTTCTGGAAAGCCTCTAGGGATAGTACCAAGGGTTTGAGCCAAGTTTCGCCCATGTATTACCACATGGTTTGAAAAGCGCACAAGTACCTAATTTCCATGAAAGAATACCTGCGCGGCATGACTTGTGCACCAACCGAACATGCGCGCCGCCCTACTTTTTCGCACAGTACCTGCGCGCCTGCCAGTACTTGCACGCCCCTGCCTTTTTGGGTGCCCTTCTTGCCCAATTCACCCCTCTTAAGCCATTCCACCTATCCTATTCAAGATTTAGTCTTCAAGATACTCTTCAAAGCCATTTATGGCATGGTTTCTTGATTTTACTTCCTTATCTGAAAGGAATTATGGGTAATATCTCTCAAAACCTAGTGATTTACACATCTTTATGTCACTAAATATTGAGATTTCATTCATTCAACCTCATCCTTTAAGGTGAGATAATTCGTAACCCTGGCCTCCTTTTCAGGAGTAATCCCCAGTCCCCAAATTATGGGCATCCTTCTTAGGAGTAAGCCCCAAGCCCTCTAATCTGGGCATCCTTTTCAGAAATAATCCCTAGTCATAATTCTTAACCTGGGCCTCCTTTTCAGGAGTAAGCCCTAGTCCCCTAATTTGGGTCTCCTTTTTAGGGATACTCCTTAGTCATATTCATTAGCCTGGGCCTCCTTTTCTGTAGTAAGCCCCATTCCCTTAATTTTTCAAGTCTCTTAACCTGGGCCTCCTTTTTAGGAGTAAGCCCCAGTCTTAATTTCTCTTAACCAGTCCTAATTTTCCCTTGATCTGGGATACCTTCTCAGGAGTAAAACCCAAGTCCTCTCCTAATTTGGGCCTCCTTTTCAAGAGTAAACCCCAAGATAGAGTTCTCAAATCTCCATGAAGAACATATACCTTTATGGGACCTGTTCCTAGATTTCTTCCCTAAAGTAAATCCTAATCTTCATTTATCTAGGCAGTCATACATACATAAGTCCCACATTATTTCTTATGATTGCATCCTTCATAGCACAATTGTCTGATTTTTACCAATACCTCTTGTTTCTCAAACCGAGCATGACTCACATGAGATAAGAGTGTAAAAGTAATTATGAAATCCTTCTTTGAGTCATCAATCATAATCATCATACTCCCTTACTCGAACAACGTGGTTTCAGATTCCTTTTCCAAAACAAAGGAAACGTAGGTAGCCCATCTGTGGGTTTGATCCCAACTCTGAAATAATCCATGTCCTTCTGAATGAAAATAAACTTCAAGTGCCCCTCTGAGTGGCTTTAAAACTAGCATGGTCATCATAATAACCAAGAGACTTCTATATAAATGTGTCGAAGGATACCATTGACCAAGAATCACTAATAAATACCGATGATTCTCTATCGATGAAAAACCTCTAATACATATAAAAGATTCTCTAAATTTCCTACATATTTAATCATTGATTGTAAGATCTAAAGGAAAGCTCATTTTATACTTGGTAATGTAATAAGGATTCACGAACATAACTTAAATCTATAAAGAGATTCCCGGAATAGACAATAATTCCCCAAAAAAAGGTGTGATGAGTCCGACCTCCCATCCTCTCGACCAATGCAAATTCCTAATCTTCATCAGTCCAGAAACTAATGAACGCCTACCTTTGGAAAGTAGGTCCAAATGTATGTGGAATCATTGGATGTTTCCAGTTCTATGTATAAACCCGTTAGAAACCGATCAGAATGTTTGATCCTTCAATAAATGAGGTCATCCCTAAATTCCGAGGGAAACATACATGAAGTGACATTTTTAGAGAAACTCTTTAATGCTTCTCATACTGGTTGTATCTGAAGGGTAATTAGTGGTATCCCTCAATTTCCCATGGAATCACTCCATGAGTTTTATGAGTGGTTCAAAAATCCTATGGATACCTTCCCACATCACCAAATCCCTTTACTAATATAGATACATTACTTATATGAGGGTTTATTTGAAATGTAGTGAATTCTCATTGATATAGTACGTGGAGGTGATCTTGCAAATAAAATTCATGCAGCTGCATGAGATCTCATAAGAAACATGGCTAAAAACATGAAATAATTCCATACTCAAGTACATATTCATGTCAAACATGTCTAATTGAATCAATCCATAGATCCAAACAAGATAACTTTGTGGATGTGTGAACTTACAGGTATTTTGGGGAAACTAGTTGTGGCTGCCAAAGCCCCAACCTCATCTTCTCTACAATCTTTGTTCTCTGGACCTATCAATAATTATGGAATCTGTTGTTCAGTAGATCATCAAAATGAAACATTCCCACAATTTCAAGAGAATACATATGATTCATCTAGTCCAATGAAGCTAAATTTAGAATATTCTCATAGGAATAACAACCCTAAATAACCAAGTTAGTTTATTAGAAACTTCAACCAAGACCACTCTGATGCCTTCTCTTTTACCTTTAACCTAGGATTGAGGTATGGTAATCCCATATCTAACCCTTTTAGTTCCCTATTCAATATCTAAACTAATTAAAATATGGAAAAGGTGGTGGTAAATTCCAACAACCTTATCCTTTTGTTCATCAAACTCAAAGGATCAATCCTTTTCTTGCTCCTCCTGTATTTCAGTATCGTAATGAGCCTTCCCAATTCCCAACCAAATATAAGCACTTTCCCAAGAACCAAAATCAAGGTAATACCAATACAGTACATGAATTATCTTCTAAGAAACCATGGGAAATCCCTGTGCATGATATTTACTCCTTCCCCCATTCTATACTTAGAAATATTGAAACCCATGTAGGTCAACATGCATCTAACCTTAGCCCCTAGAAACCTTCCAATTCTTCCTAACTCCTAGCTCAACCATTTTCCAACCCCATGGGTAATGTAAATGAAATTTCACTTAGATTAGGAAAGACAATATCTATTCCCCATGATGATTCATCTAAATACCAATTTAATGTTGTGATTTAAATTGAAAATAAAAAAAATATTGAAAAAGAACAAGAAGAAACCACTTCACCTTCTACCATCCGTCTAAGGATCCCAATTATTTTTCCTCAGGATATCTCTAAGAAAATGATGTCCTTTAAACCCAATCCTAAAATTTGTTACATGTTTTCATGTGTATAATACAATATTTACCAATTATATTCCATCAAAAAAATCCCATAGAATGAAAAAATTATTAAGGAGTTCTACACCCATAAGAGACAACTTTGGACCTTTGAAAATATTTTGACCATGTAGTCCATACCCATGAAGTGAAAAGATCGTCGAACCTTTCTAGTTCAATGCCAAAGAGGGAGTTTCAACTTCAATGAGGCACTCATAGACTGAGGAGCCTCGATAAATGTCATTCCCAAATCTATCTTCTCTAACCATGGTTTATGTCCCTTACACCCAACAAGAGTTTTCATCTAGTTTGCCAATGAATGCACTGCCAATTTTGAGGGAATAATTGAGGATGTACTTGTCCACATTAATGATCATATCTTTCCATAAGATTTCTATGTTTTTAACATGGAAGGTGAGACTACCTCCACTTGATCTCCCCTTATTATTGGTATACCATTCCTCTTGATAGATATAACTAAAATTTATTTCTACGTAGTTATCTTATCATAGAAATTCAGAGACCAATGAGTAAAGTTAAAAAAATTTCAATCCATGTCATACCCATCCGGGGATCACTCATCCTTGTAAATCCAAACTTATGACGAAATTTATGAAAGTTAATTGAACCATATTCCATCATGTTCATCATGTTCTAATGGTATTTGAGCATGTGAAATTTTCACCATGATTAACCAAGTCATAAATGGGGAAGTTGATATTGTACTTTCATTCATAGACACAACAAATATTTATGATCTTGAAAAATATTTTGAATCCCATCTCAGCTATGAAATCTACTATTCCACTTCTGAGAGTATGAGAAAAATGAACCAAAACAAACTAAATTTTTTTCCCATATTCCTAAGTTTCCTATCCCAAAAATGAAAAATGAGACTGATCTGAAACTTCTTCATGCACACCTAAAATATTCATTGCTCTTCCATTATCACTCTTATCATATCATTGGCTCTTATAAACTTATGGAAACCAAGGACTAAAAACTTGTTTAGGTGTTAGAGGAAAGAAAAAATACCTTAGGTTGGAACCTATATTACATACCAATAATCAACCCTTATCCTTTCATGCATCTTATCCATCTTGAGGAATATTCCAAACCATTCAGACAAAAAATTATAACTCAATCCACTCATAATTGAGGTATTTTGCGAAGATATTACTAAAATTCTCCATGTTGTTATTATCAACCAAATGTTTTATAGTTAATGGGTTAGTCTAATGCTAGTGGATCCTCAAAAAGCATGGGATAGATTTTCCCACAAATTAAAATGGCTAGGTTGTCCCAAATCATGTGAAAAAATTGTGTGTGTGCATCGATTATTGGAAATTGAATTCACAAACATAAAAAGAGCCCTACCCGCTTCATTTCCTTGAACAAATGTGAGAATTATTATTTAAAAAGTTACAATATTGCTTTATTGATGGATACACTGGCTACATCCAAATTTGAATAGCACCACAAGACAATGAAAAGAATACTTTCACTTTCCTGTTTAGAACATATTGATATAATAGAAATCCTTTTGGAAATTTCAATTCTCCTACATCATTCTAGAGGAGTATGATGAGTGTTGTTTCTAAATTCATTGAGAATTTCCTGGAGTTATTTATGGATAGCATTACCATTTATGGTGAGCCATTTGAATTCTACATGTATTCACTCTCTATTGTCCTTAAAAAGTTTTTCAAATGTAACCTTGTGCTGAATTATGAAAAATATCGTTTCATGGTTCCTAAGGGTATTTTTCTAGGGTTGATAATTTCATAATATGGAATTCATGTTCATCCTACTCAAACTGAGGTGATCCAATCTCTTCATGAACCCACAATAATTCTACACATCTGTTTATTACTTGGTTATACTGGTTTCTATCAGAGATTCATCCATAACATTAGTAGGATTCCCCTCTCACTCACTCAGATGGTCCAAAAATATGTTATATTCCATTTTGATGAGGCTTGAAATATATCCTTCAATGAACCAAAACTACTATTACATCTTCCCTGATAATCCAACCCCCAGATTGGTCATTTACCTTTGAATTGATGGGTCATTTTTATGATAGGGCCATTAGGGATGTTCTTGGTCAAAGAAGTGAAAATATTCCTCATATAATCGATTATGCTTAAAAAATTGGATGAAACTCAATCCCACTACACTGTGAATAGAGAGTAACTTTTATTTGTTGTTTTTTCATTGGATAAATTTCAGACCTATCTCTCATGTTCCAAAATAATCATTTTTATACACCATTCATATTTGATGTTCCTACTTAATAAAATTAAGTCTAAAATGAGGACAATAAGATGGATTCCCCTGCTCTAAGAGTTTGACCATGTAATAAATGATAGACTAGAAAAATAAAATCCTTTTGATGATCACTTATGTAGAATTTCTAATTAATGTCACTTATAAATTATTGATTCTATATTCCCCATTGTTCACCTTTCATCTCTCACTCCAAATTCACTATGATATTACCCAATTATAAATTACATGGTCTATGGTATTTTTTCAATTTTTTTCGACAATGACAAAAATTGAAGTTGAAAGGTGTATCAAAATACTATTTTTGCGAAGACAATAAACTTTTAAAATTGAGGATTAAATGGTAAATTGGATATGTGTTGATGAAGATGAACATTCGACCATCATATAATTCTACCAATCACTTCCCAAAGGCTTCCACTTTGTACAACAATTGACCAAACAAAAGGTCCAAGACTCTAGAAACATCCTGTATTCACTCTTCAAGGACACACACGAGTTCTATAATTCTTATCCCTCCTGCCAAATATTTGGAACAATTTGAAAAGAAATGAAATTCCCTAAAATCCCTTAATATTTTGTAAGATCTTCAATGTATGTGGACACTACTACAAAATCAGTCTATAGCCACGATTTTAAACCGCGGCTATAGGCCCATTAACCGTGGATATATGACCAAAAACCGTGGCTATAGGTTATAGCCACGGTTCCCACAACCATGGATGGTATTGGCGTGGCTATAGGGTAAAACCTATAGCCAAAATTCCCAACTATGGCTATATCCCTATAACCATGGTTCCAACCGTGGAAACAACCCTAAAGCCACAGTTTTCAACCCACGATATTGGATAATATAACTTATCTCATATAGCCACAGTTGCAACCGTTGCAATAGACATAAATCCACAGTTAGGAACCGTGGCTATAGATCTATAGCTACGATTTAAAACTGTGGCTATAAGCCTAAACATTTCGTAAAAAAACAGCATCGTTTAGTCGGGGTTGTCCCCTTGATCCTCCCCAACGCCCCCTGGAAATCCTCCCACTCCCCCCCCTTGCACCCACCTTCACCTTAAACCACCCCCATCCAACCCTCCCTCTACATCCACCCTTCCCACCATAGACAGACCTCACTCACACCCCAGACAGACCCCCCCGGACACCCCCCTCTTGAACACCCCCCCTAGGATAACCCCACTAGGACAGTACCCCCCCCTGTTGGACACCCCTTTCACCCCCTACTAGACACTTCCCTAGGACAAACCCCCCAACTGCAGACCCCTCCATCATGGACACTGGACAACCCCACCCTACATAAACCCCCTCCCCTGGACAGCCCATCCCCCTTATACAACCCCCTTGCAAATCCCCCCTCCTGGACAAACCCAATACATCCCCCCCAGACAGACCCTAGACACCCCCAAACCCTGTACAACCCCCAGAGTGATCCTGGACACCCCTCATACGAACCCTAGACACCCCCAAGACAGACCTTGGACACCTCCTGACACTAAAAACCCCCGGATAGACCCTGGACACCCCCGAGAACGTGGACCCCCCCAGACCCTAGACACCCCCAGACCAAGACAGATCCCCCTAGACAGCCCAGACCTCCACTCCCCTAGACAGCCACCCCCACCCTCTTAGATAGACCCTGTAACCCCCCCCCCCCCCCCCCCCCATACCCTGGACACCCCCATACCATTGACAGATCCCCCTGGATAGCCCAGACCTCCACTCCCTTGTACAACCATCCCCCACCCTTTTAGACAGACCCTGGAACCCCCCCCCCCCCAGAACCTAGACATCCCCTGGCCCCCAGTCCTGCCCCCCTCCCACCCCACCAATTTCCCCTCCCCCCTTCTCCTACCATCCCCCAATTTCACCCCCCCACCATCCCTCACTTGAACCCCCTACCAGTCCCCTCCCCCATGCCAGTTTCCCCCTTCCCCCTGCCAGTCCCCTCAAAATTAAATTATACTCGAAAGCTACTTGCATAATAAGAATTAAACAAATCCAAATATTAAAAAAATACATAAATCCACTTACATGAGTCTCCCTATAAGACAAACTATCAAAGAAGTCTGCAACCAGCTCAAAACAACCTACAATATAAGGTATAACATAGTAGTGATCATCTCCTGAAATTATGGAAAAACAAAACATCTTAGAATATTCCTAAAGAATTTAACTCAATAAATAAGAATAGTAAATCCCCCCAGCTAGACCCCCCTGTACTGCTACCCCCCCCTCCCCACTGTTGTACCACCCTAGATAGTAGCCCCCCTGCTGGACCCCCCGAGACAACAGCCCCCTGGAGAGAAACCCCCACCCTCAGACAGAACCCCCTCCCCCCTACTGGACACCCCTAAATAACTGCCCCCTACTAGACCCCCCTCGACCGCAGCCCCCCTTGGACAGCAACCCCCCTAGACAGAAATCCCCCCAGCTCGACCCCCCTGAACAACTCCCCCCCCCCTCGCTGGACCCCCCCTAAACAGCTACCCCCCCTAAACAGCTACCCCCTGCTAGACCCCCTAGACAGAAGCCCCACCCCCTACATTGTATGCTTCTTACGGTTGAGGCTGGGAGATGATGGGTTTATCCAATAGATACTTACATATATTCTCATAGTGGGGTTATAGGTTTCTTGTGGAGGATTTATGAGGTGAGGTTGTGAGTTTCATGTTGCTATTTGGAATTATAGGAACTTTGAATATGGGTTTCAGCTCGGGGTGTTTATGATTGGATTTTTCTACATGGTGTAGTACATGATACACTTACATGGTGCATGGTACTGGTTGGTTTGTGATTTATACTATGGTTGGTAACATGTTTTTGGTGCCGAGGGGTTGGATTTCTGGTGTTTCTTCTTTTTTTTGGATTACTATTTTAGGCTACTAGTTCTCTCGATTGTCTAGTGTGGTGGATATAGTTTGCAATGGGTCTTCAGGTGGTGGTTTAGAGTAAGTTCAGTTGTCTTGTGCTCAGTTTCCCCATCTTGTGTATTATGGTTGTTGATGGTCTTTAAAATTCCCTTGAGATGCTGGATGCTACAGGTTGGGAGGTATGTTTCTGGTAGATGAGTGGTTCACTTTCTAGGGTTGGTGCATGTTGACTACTTTTTGGGTTTAGAGGTGTTGGATTCATGGTGGGTATTAGCTCACATTTGGACCAGGGACTGCTTGGGGATTCATTAGGTTGTATGATGGGTTAGGTGTGGGTGATGCAGGGCACTTCAGATGGATGGTACTAGTTGACTACTGGTTTTTAGACTTTCTTATAGTGGGGTGGTCTATTTTAATGCAAGGTGATCAGATGGTGATTTATGGGGCTAGATGGTGGTGTGGGGATGATTTGGTTTCTAAATAATATTTTGAGTGTTGTGTCTACTATAGGTGAGTATTGTGGTTGGATCTGGTGTGGTTTAGGGTTATTGTGCAAGTAGGTGTTGGTTTAGTGGCCATTAGTTGGCATGGTTGTCTAGAGGTCTTTCACTCAAGTCTTTTTTTGGATAGGGATGTTGGTCTGGTTGGTTGATGTTGGCTATGGGGCTAGGGGTTCATTGGTTCTATTTTGTTGGATAACGAAATACTTTTGTATGGGTGTTGGATTTTGGAAACTTGTGTGTGGGTTGGTGGGGGTGTGTGTGTGATTCAAGAATATTTATGCATCCTTTCTGCACTAGATTTATGAAAATTATGATTTCCTAGAAAACCTTTTCCAAAGAGTAATTGATAGCGACTCAATACTACTAAATGATTCCCCTAGAGGATAACTTATATAAATGTACCCTACCTGAGTTAAATATGTGGTGTATAGAATTTACCAAAACTACTAGTAAATTTTTACATGGACTACAACAAGATGTGTGCATGAGTTTAAAGTTATAAATCCACTTTACATAAAAATAAAATTAAATAAATAACATATCCTATGAGAAATTTAGCTTTGAACAAGGTACAAGAGATGAAACCTACTACAAATCTAAGAATTTTCCAAAATTTTTACTCTCTGGACCACCACCCTAATTCATTCCCTTATGTTCATGAAAGTGAAATTTTAGATGCCATATAACAAAGACAATAATAACCAAAAGAAAAAAAAACAGGATTAAAAAATATTCCATAAATAAATATTTAGTTAGGAACCAAAAACATCAAATACAACCCTTCCAATAGTGTTTCCCACCATAACCTTTTCAAATATTCAACCCTCATCCTTCTATAAGTCACCAAAAAAGACACACTCAAGAACCTTCCATGAATAACATGCTGATACAAGTCATGCTATCACAAAACAATAAAAAAACTACTCTCTCTACTCATGGATCCAAAATTAATAGATGAATGGAATATTTTTATAGTCTATTTATAGTTTTGATAAAGTTGTAAATAAAGGATTAGGTAATATTCATACCTAATAAAATTATAACCGTAATGTAAATATTTGTTACATTTAATTAAGGAGTAGAAAATAGATAAAAATAGTGATACACGCCTATTTTAATTTGAAACTAGAAGTGTAAAAAACACTGAATATAAAGAATCTATCCCTAGAAATAAACCTCAAGAAGTAATACAAGTGGAAAAACATTCATTGAAGAATTATAATGGGGAAAATATAGTGGGAGATTCAAATCAACCGCAACCTCCCTTCCCATCTAGAGTAAAACCACCCAAGATAACCAAATAAGACAATATAGAAAATGATTATGGAGATATTCAAAAATATAAAAATCAATATTCCTTTACTAGAATACATTTTAGAAATCCCAAGGCATGTAAAATTTATCAAATATATATACACTGGGAAGAGGTGACTACATGGGAATGAAAAGTTAAATTTATTTAGAAATGTCTCTGCTCTTATTACCCAAAAAATATCTAAGAAATTCCCTGACCCATATAATTTCACTATCACTTTCACCATATAAGAACTCACTTTTTCCAACACACTATGTGATTTTTTATCCTTTATTAATGTAATTCCCTATTTTTGATTCTTCCACATATATCGGAGAGGTCAAACCCAATCGATTAGTTTTATAGCTTGCTAACTAATCCATTGGCTTTCCGGTTTGAGTTTTAAGGTTATTTCTAGTCAGTGTACATATATTTTTATTCCAACTAATTTCTAAATTATAAAAATGGATGAATAAAGAATTAAGGGTCTTTACCTTAACATTCTAGTGTGAACATTCATCAAGGATTCTGAAACTACAATAAATAATAATGATGGAACCCTTTCAAAGACTTTTGGAGAATATAAAGTGAATTTTAATAATCTTGATTCAATTAAATATCCCCATGAGTATCAGTATCTATTTACATGAAACCATTTTGAGTTCCATTGTTATTTTAAAAATAATAATAAATCATTTGATGACATAATATGATTAAGAGGAGCTCTGGAAACACCTTATCTCTTTATTGAATATATTTTTGAAAATGAACTTATTCTGTAAATTGTGTGTCTACTAATTAAATTTTTTTTGATGATAGTTTTTTTGATGATTTATTCAAAAATATAAATGACCCTTATACTTTACATGTGTAGGATGATATCATGGATAAATTAAAATTGAAAACGTTAATATAAAACCCACGGAACTAGTATTAAATATTCCTCAATCTAACTTAAAATATGACTTTATTGAAGAAAATGAGAAACTTCCAACAAAATATTCCTATAATATAAAACCTATTCAATGGAATCAACTTTAGGAAATTTGGAAACAAAAAAATAGGAAAATATCTTTAACACTTGGATACACTACAAGGATCAACCCTACTTTCTGAATGTAGAGGATCATTCTAGAATATATGTCGAAACCTACAAGACAATGACTGTGGGGCTCAACTAGACCCAGAAGAAAGTTGTAATAAAATAATTAGAAATAGTTTTAAGATTAGAATCATCTATCTGATCTCAAACTCATATTAGTTAATTCCCATTCAAATTTCCCCAAAGAAACCAATATATATAATTTTACAAAAAAAGAATAATTAATTATTTCCCTTAAGGATTCAGAATAGGTAGAGAGATATAATTGATTACTTGAAATTGAAGTATAAGATAATAAAAGACCACTTTCACATTCCCTTTATAGACCAAATGTTTTAGAGACTAGTGGGGAAAATTCAATTCTATTTTATTGATATATTTTCTAGTTATTTTCATTTTCCAATCGCTATAGAATACTATAACTGGAGCATGGACAAATCACGGTATTACTGCAGGCTGAAATAAAGGTAGAAGGGGGCTGGTGCGGGATGAAATGAAGGTGGAAGGGGGCTGGTGTGGGCTAGATGTGGTTGGAGCATGGCCAAATTATAGCATTACTATGGTGTGACTGTGGCATGACCATGGCATGACCGTGGCGTGACCACGGCGTGACCGCGGTGTGACTACAGCGTGACCGCGGCATGACCGCGGTGTGACTACGGCATATTGGCCTGGTCGAGCGACATCTGCGGTGCAGCATCTTCTAGCCAGGAGAAAAGGGAGAGGGAGGAGTTGGGGAAACATTCCAGTCGTCACCCCACCAGTAGAAATTTGTGATTAGTTTGATTCAACATTGATCACAAGACTCATAGAATACTATCACTGCGAACTATTGAGGGGTGTCATCCTGGAGAAGGGACAAGTCACGGAATTACCACGACATGACCACTGCGTGACCATGGCATGACTGCGGCATGACCGGGGCATGATCGCGGCGTGTTGGCTTGGTCTAGTGACATCCACAGGGAAGCATCTTCTGGCCAAGAGCGAAGGGAGAGGGAGGAGGTGGGGCAACATTCCAGCCATTCCCCAATGACAGAAATTGTGATTAGTCAGTTTGAACATTGATAACAATACTAATGGAATATTATCACTGTGAACAGTCGCGGGGTGTCATCTTAGAGCAGGGTCAAATCATGGAGTGACTGCAGCGTGACCATAGTGTGACCGCGGTGCGACCGCAGTGTGACCGCAGTGCGACCACACTGTGACTGTGGCGCGACCGCAGTGTGACTGTGGCGTGACCGTAGTGTGATCACGGTGTGTTGGCCCGGTCCAGTGACATCCTTGGGGCAGCATCTTCCGTCTAGGAGTGAAGGGAGCGGGAGGAGGTGGGGCAACATTTCGGTCGTGGCCCCACCGACAGAAATTTGTGATTAGTCAGTCTCAACATTGATCACAAGACTTATAGAATACTATCACTGTGAACCGCTGTAGGGTGTCATCCTCGAGCAGGGCCAAATCATGGCATTATCGCAGTGTGACTGAGGTATGACCTTGGTGTGACCGCAGCGTGACCGCGGTGTGACCGCGGGGTGACCTCGGCGTGACCACATCGTGACCGTGGCATGTTGGCCCGGTCTAACGACATCTGTGGGGCAGCACCTTCCGGCCAGAAGCGAAGGGAGAGGGAGGAGGCGGCGCAACATTCGAACTTTCGCCCCGCCGGTAGATGATAGAACAAATCAACTATTTAATATGCTTTAACACGGGATCGTAAGAGGATTTTGTAATGAGCAACACAATGACGCAATGTCTAAAGGGAAACAAAACGACGGAAAAGAATCATACACCCTACAAAAACCATTTAAAAATTCATTCACTTTACCTAAACATGGAAATCTTATTTATAATATTCAAAGCGTGAAAAGCAAAGTGTCATGGTCAAGACATATGCCTACTCGGGCAATGTCATTTGAGTTAAATGAGTATGATATGCCAATTTAATTTATTCAAAGAAAACAAAAACTAACTAGACACAAAAAACACGAACACGAGGCATATGAAATACTCAAACCAAATCTAATCATGATACAAATAACTATCCCTACTCTTTGGTTTAGAAGATAGTGCACCTTTATTTGAGGGGTTTTATTAAAAAATCATGGCAATGAATTATTATAAAAACATTACTTTTTTATAAAAACATGAGTTTATTTATCAAATGAAACAATTATATTAATGAACACTTATTCAAGATATGCAATTGAATATAATTAAGAATAATTAAGAAAGAAGATAAATTCAATTTAAATCATTCTTGAATTAAATAGGCTAGAAGAGGGATCCTACCTCATGGTGGAACCAAACCATCCACTTCGGCTCTTGGAGCATAATAACTAAAAGTTATTTCTCCCCCACTGGGTATATGCACCTTCACACACATGCAAGGACACCTAGCCCCAATGCACACACCCGCATGGCCATGAACACGTGCAAGGGGATCCTTGCACATAGGCACTCAGAATAGCTTGATTGCATAAAAATCGACCAATAGGGGTTTCATTAGTTCCCAATGACCTATGAATTGTAGTTACAAGAGACATATGTTTAGTTCCTAATGAACTATGCATTGTAATAACAGAAAGTAATGCTGAATCCATAAAAGGTGTTACTATTTGAACTGAACATCATCTAAACATGGATAATATTTCAAAGAGGTATGTTCCAATGCTTTTATTGTTTATTATTTTAATGATCAATTTGTTTTTTATAAAAATGTAGAGGGGAAATTATGTATATTAGAGTTTGATATACCATATGAACTTTTATTAGTATGCTGAATAATACACAATATATCATTATTAATTACTATGTAATATATTTCATGATGTAGTGTTCAATTATTGATGTCAAACACAACATTGATCTATTTGTGGTAGCTCACAAAAGACAAAAAAAGTAATTTGATCAAAATTTGTAGTGCCCAAATGAATCTCGATCGAGATCTAAAGCATTCCTTACCTTCCCAGTGGAGGCCCCATATCATTTCTATAATTCACCCCATCCAACTTGGTTTTCACCTATTCTTCAATTCAATATAGGTGACAAAATTAGTATAAAATTTATTTCATAATTGAATCAGATTGATATGTCCTATTTGATGTAGACTGATTAATTAAATTTTATATATAATCAATTAATGAATTACAATTAAAAAATACAGATGTAAAAAATAAAATAAATAAATGGAAAATGAAATGAAAAAATGGAATTGTAAGTGAATTAGATAATTGGATCAAAATTATAGCTATGAATTAAAATGTACAGTAAATAGAAAGTGAAAATTCTGAAATTAACTAAATAATGTGACTTTTCTGTAACACCCATTGCAAAAAATATATAAAAACTGATATAGCCTTTAACTAAGTAAATGTTCAAGGCATTTAAACGAAAAAATAGATGAGAACTATTTAAAAAAATTTATGATAAAATTAATGAAATTATTCAGAATAACGACATTAATACATTAAGTGTGATGAAAATGATTATTCAGTATTCACAATATAAACTCTTTTAGTGATTGGTGACTGGAAAAGTGAATGAAAACTGTAATTATGATGAAATAAAAAACCAACAAATTCATTATAATGTATATGATTAAATTAATAAACAAAATTAGCACCAAAGTGATGAAAAAAATTACATAAAATAGAATGTTTTTTAAAGGTTGGGGCCGAAGCCTCATTTTTATTATTAAATCAAAGAAAAGTCCTCTTTTAACTGGGTAGAGGGAAGCCCATTACATAGCCCGAAGGCCCAGTGGGCTTGTAGCCCATTACATAGCCCGTAGGCCCAAATTCTAAGGCCAATTCACATTCTGTGAATAGTAACCTGCTGCTACAGTACCGCACAGTATCACCGCCGCTACAGTGCCCTGCAGCCTCTACAGTACCTGCTGATGAACAGTGCCGCCGCTACTACAATACTGCTACAGTAACATGCGCCCCATGGGTTTTGAACCCCCATTTTCCATGTAGATAGAATAGAATGTAATTATTTTTGAAGTGACTAATTGTATAATGAATGATATATATATATATATTATCATAGAATGTAATTATACATAATTTTTTAAAGAATGCACACAAATCATAATAGTGAACATTTTTTTCAAAGGTGGATAAGATAACAAACATTTCCTACAACCTTAGATCTATCATAAAAATGAGGGATTTAGGTATTCTCTTGGAGTATAAAATTCATGCAGTTTGATTTTACTAAGTGGAAAAACCAATGAAAACTTTGGATATTTTTTACCTCTGAATTAGTTTACGCTTTCATCAAACCAAAACATAAAATACAAATACATTAATCTTAGATGAGGATCACTGGAAAGTCTTACAGTAGTTAGAGACATCAGAGAAACAATAATTTATTGATGCCACTCCTGTGGGAGTGTGACCCATCTTTATTTAAGAAAATAACAAAGATTCAAATCCAAAAGCATTGAATTGATAAAGGGAAAACAATCTTACACCAAAATGATTTGTTTAATATACCTTATGAACAAAATTCTAAAAAATAGAAAAAATATTTCAAAATAAACTAAACAGAACTAAACACATGATTAATATTTTGATAAAAAAAATTGAAAGATATTTTAAATGAATTATTCAATATCAACATACAAAATATAGACCAAACATGAAATTTTGTGTAGTTGTCAATCACAATTATATAGTGGTTCCCATGAATGATACGTCATTTCACATTATAGCTACGTCTACTAAAAAATAAAACCTTTTGTCCTAACACATGTTTGTCTAATATATGGTAACATTAAAATGGAGACTACATGATTCATTGAAGTCATGTAGTTTGAGAGATAATATGGTATAGGATATCTTTTTTCATCCCCCAAATCTTTCTCAATTGGAATGAATACGCTTCATTTTATCCATCACTACAAAGAAAAATTAAATAGCCACACACACTGATATAGGTCATACATGTTAGAATATAAAAATACAATCAACAATGTAAGGTAGTTAGGGAAATTTTGTCTCTATAATATGTTTGAAAACACATTGACAAAATTATATATTAGGAGCATGAACTATTAGAACCCATATAAATATGGAATCACATATGTATTAGAAACACACAGTATGATCAATGAACAAACTAATAGTGAATACAATAATCAGATAGTGAATAGAAAGACATAGTTTTTGTAGGGTGAGCAATACATTGTTGTAAATTGAATTGAGTATTAAGAGTAGTAGTAGATGTTGATGGAAATCACACACTTGAGGGAATTAGGGAACAAGATGCAGTGAATTTTGAGGGTACCTCAGTGAAATAATTCGACATAGTAGGAGAAATAGAAAACATACAATGAGTTGGGGGGATTCGGGAGGATGAACTGTAGTAAAAGATGGAAATATTGGCGTGGAAGAAACATGAAGTGTATTGCGGGTACTACAGGATGATGGGAGGGGAAACGTGAGAAAGAACCCTAGGAGAGGCAGCGTAGGTGTGACGGGAGCAGGAACCATAGGAGCATCGCCAAAGGGGAAACAGGAGTGTGAAGCGTAGGAGAAACTTCAGAGGTGAAATGGGTTGCAAAGATAAAATCTATATAGGGAATCAGTAACAGCGACAGAGAAGTAGCAGGAAGCCTAGGAGTAGCGGCAGAGGTGAAAAATTAGCGGTAACCATAGGATTATTTGGAATCAAAGGAGGAGTAAACCTGTATTGGGAATCTTAGGAGAACCGTGATGTCTAGAGCGGAGGTAAAAAAGGAATGGGATTTGGAGGAAGGGGGGAGGTGGATGGAGAGGAAAGAAAAAGGGATGATGGAAATCACTAGATGTGGGAGAAGGTGAAGGCTGGGATGCATGAGAATGGTGAAATTGCGGAAACCCTTGAAAGGGGAGATTGAAGATGGTGAATCCCATATAATGTGAGGAAGGATGAAGGGATGAGCAGTGGAAAATAGAAATGGGGGAGTGGGAATTCGCGATGGGGATGCCAAGCGGGAGCAGGAGAGGGAGGGAGAGAATGGTATACATAGAGAGCAGTGGAGCAATGTGGAGGGATGTAGGCATGGCACGTATGAAAAATAATATATGGAGGATTATGAGTGTGACATGTGGCAGGTGGAAATACCTAAGATTAGTATATTTAGTAGATACCTTTCCCGCAAATTGTTTAACCTCTCCATCAAGAGAATAAAACATATTTTAAAATTTAAATGAACAACTCATAAGATTATTATTAACAAATATTAAATAATTTTATTGTTCACATGGTACTAAAACATTTTTATTAATGTATAAGTGTATTAAAATCCCATAGTCATGAGTGAATGTAATGCATACTATAATAAATACTTATACTCATAGGTCATGCACTACCCAATGATAGTCTTTCACTGCCAGAAGGAAAAAGTGAAACTGAAAAAGGAGGTCATACCAGTGGAAAATGCATTCCATGAAGCCTGTACAGGAGAAAGTCGACCATGCCAAGCCTTCACATTCTTCCAAACTGAAACCTCAAGAAGACATCCATGCACTACCATAAAGCTTTCAAATTGATATTCAGAAAATAAAGGGCATTCCAGTCGAGAAAGCAACATAGTAAAGAGAAAGAAACCTATCATCAAATATAACAGGGTAGCAACTCCATGATAGCATTAAGACCTAAATGCAGATCACTGAAAAGGGTGAAAAAATCACTATCTAGTGCGGGTAAGCTAAGAAAACCATCAAACCATAAAAAACAATGAAATCATGTAACACAACATAATGGAGGTAAAACCCCAAAAGTCATCACAAACAGGAAGAAATCTAGTTCACAGAAAAACCTATAAAGCACTCAGGGAACTGCTAGCACAGGTAGACATCCCATATCCAGTAATGACATCTTATATAAAGTAGAGACACTGGGAATAGATCATAGTCCCAAAATCTCAAGAAGGAATAATTTTTGAGCTATTGAAAAAGTCATTCCAATGGAATATCTTTGATGTTGAAATATGTTTGAGTATTGATATTATGAAATTTTATATAAGTATGTGTTCTAAAAAAGCGTTTGTTTCAGAAAATAAGGTTTAGTTATTCCCCAAAAGGTTTTGGTTCATAAAAGAACATAGATATAATATAAAATACTCTAATATCAGATTAGATTTCAAAAATATTAAGATCACCTTCGTAAATAGTACATATTGTTTCCTTCAGAGACATTCTGAATGAAATCCATTTAAATAATATCCATCCAGTAGTTATTTAAATATTTTATACACTACAACTGCTATCCTGGATGTTGGCATCATAATATTTCCATAGTGAAAAATGGTGAAAAACAAAACATGAAAATTGAAACTAAATTTTACCCCATTGTATAGACAATGTATATGCAGAAGACAAATAATACATAGAATATTCATATAGATACTGCTATGGTCGGATGTCAAATTATTGTAATTTATTATCATCATAATATGGTAAATTGTGAAGACAAATAATACTTTGGAGTATTGGAATAGATACTTCGAATACAACAGACTAACAGTAATGAAAAATAGTGGTGAATCCAAACTGATGTGAGGATCAATAGTGATGATCAAAAACATGATGGAAAAATTAATAATATTCCCAAGTTCCTAACACAAAATATATGAATTTTAATATATTATAAGAAATTCATCTACATTGGGTGAAGCAATAAATTTATCACATACCTAAAGTGAGAAGAAGTCAAAAGTCCCTCTTGTATTCTAGACATCGCCACAATGCCCAAAAGTTCAACCATTAGTAAAACATAAATTCTTCCTTGAACATATTACAAACTCTTAAATACATGATTCACAGCCGCACCATAAAAATAGAAACATATTTTATCACATAACTGAAGTGCGATGATGTTGTAAGAGGGAATAGGAGATGCAGGAAGTCAACTGAGATGATATAATCACAGACATAAAACTAACCACATTAGAAGTTTATTATTTTCAAACATAACATGAAAATTCAAACTAAATTTGAACCCAATGTATATATGATGTATATGCAAAAAAACAAATAATACTTATAATGTTCATATAGATACTTCTATGGTTGGATTTCAAATTACAGTAATTTATTGTCATCAGAAGATGGTAAATGGTGAAGACAAATAATACTTGATGTTTTTACATAGGATAAAGTGTTATGAAATTATCATTACCTTATGTTAACCTACACATAATAAAAGATGCATAGAATTGATAGGTATTGAAGGAAATTAGGATAACATTCCTATTGTAGAAGGGATTTTGGGAGCTGAACCAAGGATAATCTGTGTAAATTTGCTGAGTATAAGAGCATGGATTTTAGAGAGAAATGGTGGATTAGTTGGTGGGGAATGATTTTTAATTACTGTAGTAGAGGTAGAAGATGGAATTTAAGGTATTCGGCAGTGATGGATCCCTATTAGGTGAGAACGATGGACTAAAAACCCTAGATTTGGGATACTTAATATAGTAGCTTACCAAACCAAAGATTGCAGATTTCGGAAGTAGTGAAGATAGATCCTCAAGAAGCAGCCCTGACCATAGATTTGGGAGTCCGATCATTGTGAATGTTAAAAATGAGGAGAATGGGAAAATAGTGGTGGTTTTCAAATAGGTGATTCGGATTTGGTAAATTGCGATGGGGAGGAGATCGATAGTGGTGAACATGGAGTATCGAAGTCATGACGGGGTGGAGGTATGATGAGGGGAAGATAGAGTATTGAGATGCAGTGAAAACTATAGGATTAAGATGCCGATGTCAGTGAAATTGGTGGCCGACGAGGTGGGAAGAACATCAAAAGTCAAGTAACTGATGAATTTGAAGTGTGATATCATGACGAGGAGAGAGGGGAATCTGAATGAATAATGGAAGAGGGTTATGGGGTATCAACAGCGTGAGTGGGACGACACACCGATGGAAACCATGCGAGGAAGACAGAGGGAGCGGGAGGTGAACCTAATTGAAATCACGAGCGGGGGATGTAATGCCCTGACCCCAGTTACCCAGAGTTGGTGCATTATTACATAACATTGGTATGATCACAAGAAAGATCAAATATCAAAAGACCGATTGGTTTAGTAGCCTTGAAAACACTAGATATATTCATAAGTCTTACATTACAACATAAAAATGAAAACTACCACAACATACTTTATTCATAGTCCACACTCATATCCCCATATACTATCCCTGCAGGTCATTCATAAATTACTTCTTCACATCCAAGGAAAAATAAAACATTGAAAGGGGTGAGCTCAAATGCCCTGTAAGGATAACAATATAGCAGAAACTTTCATAAATAAGAATAATCATTTAAGGCAATGTATAACTAAAACAAAAGACTTTTAAACTTGAACTTCAACATAGTATGGAAAAAATAAAATGAAATAATTCCATTTACTTATTCACTTGGATATTCTACTAGTCGAATAATCACATGCAATATCAATAACCACTTTCATAATGATGGAATGCATAATGCCAGACTATCATAACCACATAGCCAAGGCCTCGTGCCAAGACTACAAATAAGATTTTGTTAAGGCCTTGTGCCAAGACACTAGTTTGTCCCATGAGACCTACCTATGCATTTAGGAGCTATAGCGGGCTCCAACCGTCACATATTAAGTCCAATGCATTCCCATATGAAAAGGTTTAAACATAACCTAAACATTCGTATTAAAACTAGCATACGAAATGTAAATACTTCATCTATAAACTATGAATGGTATAAAAATAACACATCTAGATTCAAACATATCAAAAAATCATCAATACAATATAGAAGTTTTGTATCATAATAAATCAACTTCAAATAAGCGTAAAATCCATTAAAGGATGTTGACATAGATGAAATCAAAACTCTTTTTAGAGAAAGATCTCTTTTTATTTTGGAAATCATTTAAGAGTCATATATTGAAAATAAAAAAATTTCTTTGAAAATATTTTTATAAGCTTGTAAGGTAAGCTTAGAAGATTTTATAATGGCGGAAAATAGCTGCACCCACCGTATAAGTTAAAAAACATTCTTACCTTAATCCTGTCGAAAAGGTTAAAAAGAACCTTGTTTGGAAAATGACGGAAAGATTGCATTATAAACCTATTATAAAAAGTCAAACAAGGGTATAAATGAATTTAACCCATTTTCTTGTAAATGGTAAAAATGTTTTGAAATACATTTTGAAGAAACATGGATGTGAATGATAAAGAAATCCCAGTAGATTATTACGTATAAACAACCTCGGATAATGGAGAGATTGCGAAATAAACCCTTAAAATGTAATTTTCCTTGGTTGAGGGTAGTTTAAACTCCTATATAATGGTGAAATAATTGGTATCAAATTATACAAGAATCATATTTATTAATATGATATCATATATGATCTTTTAACATTTCATTGTTAATAATATCTTAGTATTATCGTCGTTTCAGGTGTTAACTTACTCGTTTTCTTTTATATGTTTTGTTATGTAAGCCATGTTTGTCATGGATAGGTTGTATATTATTCCTATCCAGAATGATATCATGTCCTTACACATTACTTTTAAATCATCAAATGATAATTATACTTGAATGGATATGATGGAGAATGAATCTCATCGCATTCGTGGAGACGGTAGTCCGTACGTACGCACGAGCGACAATATCATTCTTTTTGATATTAAAATAATATATAATTGGATGGTATATTATATATAAAGAATAATTATTATGTTATATTTATTGTTTACAGGAATTATACATCATTATTATCCCCATCCAAATAATAATATATTGAATAACAATTACACCACGACGTGGAGACGGTAAGTCGTACGTACGCACGTATAGTGACATTTTATTCCAAGGGTGGATAGAATACTGAATATGGTTGTACCATATTTATAATAACATCACAGTATATATAAGATACCAGAGTTATTATTTTATAATGGTAATAACAAAGAAAGAAGAAGTGGAAGAAGAAAGGAACTTGAAAAGAGGTGGTGAAAACATTACCTCTTCTTCGGGTTCTTCCTTTTGATTTGATCAAAAGGGCTCCATAGGTTGGCTTTCTGATCAAACTAAGTCCTCTAGGTTGTATTGAGGGACGTTTAGAGAGTATTTGGGATGGTTTTGGCCGAACCAAGAGGCTTTGAAGGTGTGAAGAAATGAGAAGGAGGAGTGCCCTTTTATAAGAGGGGTGAGGGGCACCTTTGGAAAAGCTAGAAATATTAATTTATAATAAATTTATATTCACTTTCTAATGGCTAAAAAGTTTATTATTTAAAGTTTAAGGTGGGTAGGGGTCGAAAACAAATCAACCAATAGAATTTAGATAAGTTTGGGTTACTATATTGACCTTATCTTTAAGTATTAACTCTATGTTAATTAGTTTCACTTTTACAATGTCTCTTTGTATTTTTATATTATATAGTTAATAAACTTACTATATAAATCCAAGAGACCCCCAAGTGGTCCAGTAATGATACACCTATCATTAAATAAGTCTCTTGGACGATCCTTATATTTTTTAGAATTTAATATCAATTAATAATATAATATTTGTTTTAAAAACTCTTTTATGTCAATTTTGACACTATTCAATAGTTGATTTTTTTGAAACTCCTAACAGAATGATTAATTCAAAAAACGTAAATTAAATAAATCCTAATATGTCATGGTATCCTATAAAATTAGTTTAAATCATTAAAAGTCTCAAATTATATTTATTTGCGTATTTATAATATCAATTATTTTAATTTTTAACTAGTATGGTAATTACTGCATCATCATTGTGTCATAAATAAATTAAATTATTTAATGTCTAAAAATTATAAATAAAATATCATTATGTAGGAAATATTATTAGCTTTCTAATGAATATTTACAATAGAATATATCTTATTTATAACCCTATATTAACAATGTTTTAGTAAATAAAAGTTGATTTTAACTCTTTTAACTCTTCTTTGAATTAAATAATAATAAATGTCCTAATCTAATCTAAGTGGACCTAAATGATAATATTTTATTCCTAAGGTTGTTTTTGGTCGAGATAACCTTTTCCAATAGAATTAGGACATGTGTTAGGGTAACATTAATATTATTTTTACCCTTAATTACCCTATTTACTTTTAACCGTGGCAAATAAAAGTAAAAAGTTACTATTCACCAAAAAATATTTTTATCTCATTGAACCACATTTTACTTCTTGATATTAACCGTGTCTCTCATATTTTCAAAATTCCATTCATAGAAGTGGTAAAATTATGTTTTATGAAAAATTCAGTTTTTTAACTACCACTTTGTAGTTTCACTATTCATCAAAAATTGAAGTTTATCTAAACAATGCAAAAATTTCACCCTAAGATATAATTGATATTCCGAATTAAAAAATGATGTCTATTTTAGAAAATTCCAAACATATAAGTTTCATTAATTAATTTTATAATTAATTCCCATTTTCACAACAAATACCGCGTTTTTAAGAAACAATATATATCAAAAGATTGACAATTGGTTAGGTCCTATTTCAAAGTGAAATTAATTATAATGAACACCATTGGATAAAACGGTAAAAATATATTCTAATTATACTTTAAAACCAATCAATAAAATAATTTATCACTATAAATTGTTTTGATTAAAAAAAAATTTAAGTATTTTTCACAATTCATAAAAATTGGATGTTCTCAGAAAAATACCAAAAATTCATCTTAGGATAATTTTGATATTCCAAATACAAAAATGAAGTCCATTTTGAAATATAAAATATATATAATTTCAAAAAGTAGGTATTACTATTCATAATGGCTAGTTTTATTGGTTTTGGTGTGTTAGAACTCAATGTTGCGTACAACACAAGCTATCGCATTATTCAAAGTGAAGCGTACCGTAGAAGCTTGGGGTGTTACATTCTCCACTCCTTCAAATAATTTCGTCCTAAAAATTTCTAGAATACTACCACATGAAAAGACTCGGGTGGTTCTTCATCATAAGTTCCTTAGGTTCCCACGTTGCCTCTTCCAGCTTATGGTTTCTCCACAAGACTTTTACCAGACGATTCGTCAGGTTTCTTAGTACTTGTTCTCTCGTATCAAGAATACTGATAGGCTCTTCACAATAAGACAGATCAGGTTCTAGTTCTAATTATTCATAGGTGAGTACATGTGTTGGGTCAGGCATGTATTTCCTCAACATAGATACGTGGAACACATCATGAACTTTGGAGAGACTTGGTGGCATTTCCAATCAGTAAGCTACTGCCCCAGTTCGTTCTAGAATTTCGAAAGGTCCGATGTACCTGGGACTCAATTTACCTTTCTTTTCAAAATGTATGACTCCCTTCCATGGAGATACCGTCAGGAAAACATGATCACCGACTTGAAATTCCAAATCCTTCCTTCGATTATCGGCATAGCTCTTTTGCCTACTTTGAGCTGCTTTGAAGTGATTTTGGATTACCTTCACCTTTTCCATCGATTCCTCCACCAGTTCTGGACCTATAAATTTTCTTTCTCCAACGTCATCCCAACAGGATGGTGTGCGACATCTCTTTCTGTATAACGCTTTATATGGTGCCATCTGAATAATCTAATGGAAGCTATTATTATAGGAAAATTCTACCAAAGGTAAATATTGATCCCACATACCCTAAAAGTCATGTGAACAAGATCTCAGCATGTATTCTAAGGTTTGAATAGTCCGTTCTGATTGTCCGTCTGTCTGAGGGTGGTAGGAAGTGCTCAAATGAAGTTCAGTATACAGGGATTTCTGAAGACTATTCTAGAATACTGAAGTAAAATGGCGATCACGACCAGAAACAATCGATAGGGGTACTCCATGAAGTCTCACAACATCATTAATATATAGTCTTGCTTGACATTCCAGTGGTAGATCTTCTCTTATAGCAAGAAAATGTGCTGACTTGGTAAGATGATCAACAATAACCCATATTGCATCGTTCCTTCTAGGAGTCTTTGGTAGTACCATGACAAAGTCTATCGTAATGTTGTCCCATTTCCACTCATGTATGGGAAGAGGTTGCAATACTCCACCTGGTTGTTGCCTTCCAGCTTTCACTTGTTTAAAAACCATACATGTTGACAAAAAATCGGCAATCTCCCTCTTCATGTTGGCCCACAAAAAAAGTTCCTTCAAATCTGTATACATTTTGGTGCTCCTAGGGTGTATAGAGAAATTTTAACTATGAGCATCATCCAACAATTCCCTTTTTAGATCAGGTATATCAGGAACACAAAGTCTCTTCCCGAATTTCAAAATTCCTTCTTCATACACAAGGTCTCTCAATCTCCCATCATTCACAGCTTTAATCTTCTTTTGAAATTCTTCATCATCGGCCTGAGAACTCTTAATCCTTTCTAGTAATGATGGTTTGGAAACCATTTAAAAAAGCACTGATGTTTCACCTTCCCTGATTATTCCCATGTCCATCTTCACTAGATCCATGAAAATTGGATCGCTTTCAATTCTCATCACGTTCAAAACTCCATGGTCTTTTCTGCTCAAAGCATCTTCCACCTTGTTTTCTTTCCCCGAGTGGTAGTGTATCGTACAATCATAATCCTTGAGTAATTCAATCCATCTCCTTTGACTCATGTTGAGTTCTTTTTGTGAGAAAATATATTTCAAACTCTTGTGATCAGTATAAATCTCACATTTTTCACCATAGAGGTAGTGCATCCATATCTTCAAAGCAAATATCACAACTGCTAACTCGAGATCATTAGTATGATTGTTTTGTTCATGAATTTTCAACTGTCGTGATGCATAGGTAATAACCCTATCATTTGGCATAAGAAAACCACCAAGTCCTTTCTTCGATGCATCACTATAAATAACGAACCCATCATTCCCCGATGGTAGAGTCAATATAGGAGCATTGAATAATATTCTCTTCAGTTCTTCAAAAAATTCTTCACACTCTTTTGTCCAAACAAATTTAACCCCTTTATGTGTGAGCTTCGTTAATGGGTTAGCCAATCGGGCAAAATTCTAGACGAAACATAGATAATAACCTGCTAAACCAATAAAACTACGTACCTCAATTATATTCGTAGGTGCTGGCCATTCATGGATTGCCTTGGTCTTACAAGGATCAATAGAGAATCCATCTTTAGAGACAATATGGCCATGAAAAGAAATCTCCTGAAGCCAGAATTCACATTTTCTAAACTTCCCATATAATTCATGTCTTCTCAGAGTCTTCAGGATAATGTGCAAGTGATTTTCATGATCTTCATAGCTTTCAGAGTATACCAAGATATCATCAATAAATACCACCACAAATTCATCGAGATATTCCTTGAAAAATCTATTCATCAGATCCATGAATACAGAGGGTGCATTAGTCAATCCAAAAGGCATTATTGTAAACTCATAATGCCCATACCTGGTTCGAAATGCTGTCTTCGGAATGTCTTCCTTCTTCACACACAACTGATGGTATCTAGATCGAAGTTCAATCTTTGAAAAGTATTGAGTTCCATGCAGTTGGTAAAATAAAACATCAATCCAAGGTAGGGGATACTTGTTCTTTATTGTTATAGCATTGATCTCCCTGTAGTCGATACATAACCTCATGGATCCATCTTTCTTTTTAACAAAAAGAACAGGGGATCCCCATGGAGAAACACTAGGGCGAATAAATACTTTATTACTCAATTCCTCTAGTTGTTTCTTTAGTTAGACTAATTCTACAGTGGCTATTCTATAAGGGGTCTTCGATATAGGCCTTGATCCATGAGTTAAATCAATGGAAAACTCAACTTCTTGTTCTGGAGGATGTCCAGGTAAATCTTCCAGAAATACATCTACATATTCTTTCACTACAGGTACATCCTCTATTTGAACATTATTTTCCTCACCCACAGTTATTTCATTCTCTTCCTCCCCAATAATTGGATTTAGTTGAGCTACTAGGGGTGGATCTAGATAAGAATTAGGTGGTGATGATTCTTCTCTAAAGATAAGGTGTTCCTTATCATCATCATCAAGAATCGTAACCTCTTTCTTCTTACAATAAATCTTCGCATCATAGTCCGAAATCCAGTCCATACCGAGGATTATATCAAACTCAATCATAGGTATGACGATGAGATCAGCAGATAAAGAACATTTATGTGCTCTAATGGGGACTGATTTACAAGACTTTGTTGCAATGATACTTACCTTAGGAGTTTTAACTGACAACTCCCTTGTTAAATCAAATTGGAAATATATAGTTTGCTTAGAAAACAGGGAAGATATGAAACAATGTGATGATCCAGAATCAAATAATGCATTTGATAAACTTGAGGGAACCATGAAATTACCTGCCACCACGTCTTTCAGAGCTTCTACCTCAGCAGTAGTGATAACATAAGAATGGCCTTGACCCCTTGGCATTTTCTGAGGTAATTTCCCATGACGCTTTGGACATTCATTTTCATAATGTCCCATCTCCCTACAATTGTAGAACTGAACATTGGTATCTTACTTCTTCTCTTTGCAATCACGAGCTTGGTGGCCTTTTTCACCACACTTGTAAGAGACTCCCGTTCCCTTCAAGCAAGTACCGGGGTGTTTCTTCCCACATTTACCATAGGATGGATATTCAACCTTTCCCGTCATCTTCTTATTTCCATTCCCATATTGATTAGCAGATCTCTTCTTCTATTTCTTTTCTTTAAAGTCATAAGACTTAGAGAATTCATTTTCGTTCTTGATAGCATATGAGACAATGTCTTCGTATGACGAGAAGGATTGTGAGACTAATGCTCGACAGAGAAATGGTTTTAACCCATCAAAGAACCGATCAATCTTACTTCTTGGGTTACGTATATAATCTCCAGTATACCTTTCTAACTTTGTAAAGATAGCCCCATACTTTGTGACATTATCATCCTCCTTTTGTCTGAGACTCAGGAATTGCCTTTACATATCTTCTCGATGGTCACAAGGAAAGTATTTTTCCAAAAATAGATCTTTTAACTCTTTCCATTCCATATTTGATAATTCATCATCTTCTTTCGTGTTTTGAATCAATGACCACCATTGATCAGCATCTCCGGTGAGGCGGTAAACTGTTATGATAACTTTTTGCCTTTCACTACTCCCCAAAGCCTGAAATATTTTATCTAGGGAATTTATCCATTTCTCAGCTAATAAGGTATTTGTACTTATATTAAACATTGGTGGTTGTTACCTCATGAAGCGATCTAACATTGATCCTCCACGCTGCGGATCAGGGTGCTCCATACAGGTATGGTTATTATTCATAACCTGAGTGAGTTGTCCCAGAATGGTGATTAGTTGATTGGCACAGTTGCATCACCAACTCCACTATAATTATCTTGAGCAGGAGGGAAATCCCTACATGGAGTGCGTCCATTGATACGGTTTCCATTTTTTCCACTAGGCTCCATTTCTAAACAATGGCATAAACTTGATCAGTTTATGAATCAAAATACATAATCCCATACTTATAAAACGCTTAACAGAAATTGTAATATTTATGGATATAATCCATAATAATAAGAATGTTTTCTATGAGGAAGTATATACTCCTAAACCCTTCATAATGATTTGTAAAGAAAATGAGAGTTATCCTAAGCATATCCCCCGGGAGTGTCATAATCAAGAGTGCAACAAGGCCCTTTGTCGTGCACCAGTTCCCGTTTGAGTCTAGATCAAAGCGGTGTTTTCAGGATTTACCCCTAGGTACATCTGTGCTAGAGCCGCCTCTACCTGCTCATATCTAGACAGGGATGTATTGCTCAGAAAACTCACAAAATCTTTACAATACCAAAATTCTAGGAAGTTCTTCTATACTAATCCTCAAAGTCCATCTTAAATCTATGTGCTCTAATCAGAGTTTATCTAAATCTAGCTTCCAAGGATAGTACTAAACTTCCTCTGATAACAACTGTAACGCCCCAACCCCAGTTACCCAGAGTCGGTGCTTTTTTACATGACATTGGCATGATCATAAGAAAGATCAAATCTCGAAAGGCCGATTGGTTTAGTAGCCTTGGAAACAATAGATATATTCATAAGTCTTACATTACAACATAAAAAAGAAACTACAACGACATATTTTCTTCATATTCCACACTCATATCCCCATATTCAATCCCTGCAGGTCATTCATAAATTACTTCTTCACATCCTGGGAAAAATTAAACATTGAAGGGGGTGAGCTCAAATGCCCCGTAAGGATAACAATATAGTAGAAACTTTCATAAATAATAATAATCATTTAAGGCAATGTATAACTAAAACAAAAGCATTTTAAACTTGAACTTAAACATAGTATGGAAAAAATAAAATGAAATAATGCCATTTACTTATTCACGTGGATATTTTACTAGTAGAATAATCACATGCAATATCAATAACCACTTTCATAATAATGGAATGCATAATTCCAGACTATCATAACCACATAGCCCAGGCCTCATGCCAAGACTACAAATAAGATTTTGTCAAGGCCTTGTTCCAAGACACTAGTTTGTCTCATGAGACCTACCGATGCATCGAGGTGCTATAGCGGGCTCCACCCGTCACATATTAAGTCCAATGCATTCCCATATGAAAAGGTTTAAACATAACATAAAATTCGTATTAAAACTAGCATTCGAAATGTAAATACTTAATCCATAAACTATGAATGGTATAAAAATAACACATCCACAGTCAAACATATCAAAAAATCTTCAATACAATATAGAAGTTTTGTATCATAATAAATCAACTTCAAATAAGCGTACAATCCACTAAAGGATGTTGACATAGTTGAAATCAAAACTCTTTTTAGAGAAATATCTCTTTTTATTTTGAAATCATTTAAGAGTCATATATTTAAAATAAAACATTTTATTTGAAAATATTCTTATAAGCTTGTAAGGGAAGGTCTGAAGATTTTATAACGGCGGAAAATAGCGGCACCCGCCGTACAAGTTAAAAAAACATTCTTACCTTAATCCTATCGAAAAGGTTAAAAAGCACCTTGTTTGGAAAACGATGGAATGATTCCTTTATAAAACTCTTATAAAAAGTCAAAAAAGGGTATAAATGAATTTAACCCATATTCCTATAAATGGTAAAAATGTTTTGAAATACATTATGAAGAAACATGGATGTGGATGATAATGAAATCCCAGTAGATTATTACGTATAAATAACCTCGGATAATGGAGAGATTGCGAAATAAACCCTTACCTTGTACTTTTCCTTGGTTGAGGGTAGGTTAACCTCATTTATAATTGTGAAATTATTTTTATTAAATTATACAAGAATAATATATATTAATATGATATCATATATGATCTTTTAACATTTCTTTGTTAATAATATCTTAGTATTATCGTCGTTTCGGGTGTTAACTTACTCATTTTCTTTTATATATTTTCTTACGTAAGCCATGTTTTTTAAGGATAGTTTGTATATTTTTCATATCTAGAATGATATCAAGTCCCTAAACATTATTTTTAAATCATCAAATGATAATTATACTTTAATGGATATGATGGAGAATGAATCTCATCGCGTTCGTGGAGACGGTAGTCCGTACGTACGCACGAGCGACAATATCATTATTTTGATATTAAAATAATATATAATTGGATGTTATATTATATATAAAGAATCATTATAATGTTATATTTATTGTTTACATGAATTATAAATCATTATTATCCCCATCCAAATAATAATATATTGAATAACAATTACACCACGACGTGGAGACGGTAAGTCGTATGTACGCACGTATGGTGACATGTTATTCAAAGGGTGGATAGAATACTGAATATGGATGTACCATATTTATAATAACATCATAATATATTTAAGATACTGGATTTATTTTTTTATAATGGTAATAACAAATAAAGAAGAAGTGGAAGAAGAAAGGAACTTGAAAAGAGGTGGTGAAAATATTACCTCTTATTCGGGTTCTTCCTTTTGATTTGATCAAAAGGGCTCCTTAGGTTGAATTTATGATCAAACTAAGGCCTCTAGGTTGTATTGAGGGAAGTTTAGAGAGTAGTTGGTCAGGGGTTGGACGAACCAAATGGCTTTGACGGTGTGAAGAAATGAGAAGGAGGAGTGCCCTTTTATAAGAGGGGTGAGGGGCACCTTTGGAAAAGCTAGAAATATTAATTTATAATAAATTCATATTCGGTTTCTAATGGCTCCAAAGTTGATTATTTAATGTTTAAGGTGGGTATGGGTCGAAAACAAATCAACCAATAGAATTTAGATAGGTTTGCATTACTATATTAACTTTATCTTTAAGTATTAACTCTAAGTTAATTAGTTTCACTTTTACAATGTCTCTTTGTATTTTTATATTATATAGTTAATAAACTTACTATATACATCCAAGAGACCCCTATTGTTACATTAATGATACACCTATCATGATATAAGTCTTTTGGCCGAACCTTAGATTTTTAAGAATATAATATAAATTAATAATATAATATTTGTTTGAAAAACTCTTTTATGTCAATTTTGACACTATTCAATAGTATATTTTTGTGAAACTAATAACAGAATTATCACATAGAAAAAAGTCAATTAAATCAATCCTAATATATCATATTATCGTATAAAAATAGTTTAATTCATTAAAAGTCTCAAATTATATTTATTTGGGTATTTATAATATCAATTATTTTAATTTATTACTATTATGGTAATTACTGCATCATCATTGTGTCATAAATAAATTAAATTATTTTATGTCTAAAAATTATAAATAAAATATTATTATATATGAAATCTTATTATATTTATAATGAATATTTACAATCTAATTTATCTTTTGTATAATCCCATATTAAAAATGTTTTAGTAAATAAATGTTGATTTTAACTCTTTTATCTCTTCTTTGAATTAAATAATAATAAATATCCTAATCTAATCTAAGTGGACCTAAATGATAATATTTTATTCCTAATGTTGGTTATGGTCGATATACACTTGTTCAATAGAATTAGGACATGTGTTAGGGTAATAATAATATCATTTTTACCCTTAATTACCCTATTTACTTTTAACCGTGGTAAATAAAAGTAAAAAGTTACTATTCACCAAAAATTATTTTCATCTCATTCAAAAACATTTTACTTCTTGATATTATCTATGTCTCTCAGATTTTCGAAATTCCATTTACAGAAGTGGTAAAATTATGTTTTATGAAAAATTCAGTTTTTTCACTACCACTTAGTAGTTTCACTATTAATCAAAAATTGATGTTTTTCAGAAAAATGCCAAAATTTCACCCTAAGATATAATCGATATTCCGAATTCAAAAATGAGGTCTATTTTACGAAATTCCAAACATATAAGTTTCATTAATTAATTTTATAATTAATTCCCGTTGTCACAACAAATAGAGTGTTTTTAAGAAACAATATATAACAAATGATTGGCAATTGTTTAGGTCCAATTTCAAAGTGAAATTAATTATAATGAACACCATTGGATAAAATGGTAAGAATTTATTATAATTATAATTTAAAACAACTTAATAATATAATTTATCACTATAAATTATTTTGATTAAAAAAGTTTTTTTTAAGTATTTTTTACTATTCATAAAAATTGGAAGTTCTCAGAAAAATACCAAAAATTCATCTTAGGATAATTTAGATATTCCAAATCCAAAAATGAAGTCCATTTTAAATATAAAATAGATATTATTTAAAAAATAGGTATTAATATTCATAATGGCTAGTTTGATTGGTTGTGGTGTGTTAGAACTCGATGTTGCGTACAACACACGCTATCGCATTATTCAAAGAGAATCATACCGTAAAGAGCTTGGGGTGTTGTAGGGGAAGAATGGAGGATAATTGGATAATGGAAATAGGGGAGACAGAAATCACGATGGGGAGGCTAAGCGGGAGTGGGAGGAGTAGGAAGAAAATGGTAGAAACGGTTAGTGTAGGAGGGTCATGGATGTGTGTCGGCTTGACACGTATAGGAATTAGGATGTGGATGTTTATTAGACTAACACATGGCAGGTGAAAAAACATAAGATTAGTATATATATATATATGAGAAAAATAGAAACATTCAATGGTGATTTATAGAAACAGGTATACAAATCACCAAGACAATAAACTTACCCCATATTAGAATAATAGTATGTTAAGACAAAGAAAAAGATAAAACTGAACCTAGAAATTGCTATTTTAGAAAGAGACTTGTCAACCTAGTTTGCTTATTTATAGACATGAGTGACATCAATAGAAATCTATTCAGCAAGATGAAGAAAATCATTCCTCGGTGTGGTCATCCTCTATGGTACATTCCTTGAATAGTCCTTAAGAATCTTCCTAGAAATAGATATATATGATCCCAACCATAAAGCATGTCAACCATAATGCCACGACAACCAGCAGATCCTGGTGCACCTGATGCCACCCCAATAATATTGACATTCAACAAACCTACAATCGGCGGTATCCACTGAATAGATTTGAGCACTAATTGATTCATTGCCCTGCCATGAACACCAAGTGATCCTAACACAACCATATCAAAAACATCATTAGTCATTGACCCAATTTGAATATTACATGAAAACATAATTCCATGATGAATGGACAAAACTCCAGCCTAAAAAGAATATTTTTTATTATTATAATTCAGATCATTTCTTGATCTCCAAGTATAAGAATATACAATAACAGTAACTACCATCATAACGGAATGGATTTTATCACTACATGGTGTTCAACACATTGAGAGGAGTATCCCTTCAATGGTTTGGATATTAATGTTTTATCTAAATAAACCCTACACATAACTCCATAACTGATAACTGAACCTGCTATAGATGAATAAATATTTTTGTGTTTCTTAAACATTTAATCACAAGAAGTAAACTGATGCTAAATACATTCATGTATGCTAAATGAGGCATTGTATGGGTAAGTTCTATTTCTAAATTTTCTAGATCAAAAACAAATCAGAAGGGGAAATAAATTATTTTCCAAAACATTATACCCAAGGAGGTATGCAAGTAAGGTCACCATTGTGATGTAAATATAAATTCCTATTAGTGAATTTACAATCAATTTTTTGTCATCTAAACCAAAATATCACAATCATAGAAATCATACTAGGTAACATCAACATCTAGATGAGGATGCAGTATATCATAGAATACTATGACTAATTTATAAATCAAAAATACTAACATCCTTCAGAGTTATCGGATTGGAAACATCGTCAATAATGGCTCTATAAAGCCATGGACTTCTCCAGATTTTTAATTGGGAATTCTTAAAAACCACCCATTTAGAACAACCCATAATATCACAACAGTCCAATTTGATAGTAAACCATAATGATGATCGAAAATACATGGGATAAAATAATTTCCCCTCTTTCTAAAATACCTACATTGATTGGAAGCCAGGAGGAGGGTGCCACAGTGACAGGTTGTCTGAGAGGAGGGCGCCGTAGTGACAGGTCGTCGGAGAGGAGGGTGTTGTGGTGAGAGAGGTCTCCGAGGAGGAGGGAACCACTTTGAGAGAGGCCGTTGGGATGAGGGCTCTGTGGTGAGAGATTTCATTAGAGAGGATGGTTCCACGGTGTGGAGAGGTCAGGGAGGAGAGGCCGGGATAGAGAAGTCATCGGGGAGGAGGGCGCCATGGTCAGGAGAGTTCTGGGAGGAGGGCGACGTGGTCAGGTGAGGTCGGGGAGGAGAAATCGTCTAGTGGAGAAGAAGCTGGGAGGAGAAGAAGTCGGGAGGGAGAGTATCGAATCAGGGGACCCCGATACCAAATAGGAAAACACAAGGTTTAGCTATGGTTATTAAATTAAACCATGGCAATTAGAAAGATATAGCCACGTACCAATATAACTGCCGATATAGGTCTATGGCTATAGCTATAATTTCTAGTAGTGGGAATTGATTTTGTGGGATCATTTCTTCCCTCTAATAGATTCTCATACATTTTTATTGGAGCCAATTATAATTCTAGGTGGGTCAAGGCCAACCCCACTAGGAATTATGATTCACATACTATTAGTGAGTTCCTAAAATTAAATATATTCCACCAGTTTGGAACACCATATGATTTGATAAGTGTCTTAGGAAATAATTTCTGTAATCTGACTATCGAATCACTTTTGAAAAAGAATGGGTTTGTACATAAAACATCAAAACCTCATCACCCACAAACAAATGGAATGGTTGATCTTTCTAATAATGATGTGAAAAGACTGATTGAGATAGTTGTAAAGCCCACTAGAAAAGACTAACATGAAAGACTTGGTGAATATCTTTGGTATTATCAAAATACCTATAAAATTCCCATTATGATGTCTTCAGTTAGGCATGTTCATTTTAAATCATGTAATATACCAGTTGAAATCCATCGTAAGTCATTTTGGGCTGTGAAAACTTTTAATTTTGACTGTGAAAAATATGGTGAAGATAGATTATTGTAGTTAAATGAGCTAGAGGATATTTAACTATATTCTTATGAAAATTACAATCTCTACAATGAAAATACCAAGATACACCCTGACCAACCCTTTTGTGTAAAGGTATTTCATGAATGTGAAAGGGTAATGCTCTTAAATTATCCATTTCATCTTCATCCAGGTAAGTTTATTGCTCATTTGGACAGTCGTTTTATTGTTCCTAATCTTTAAACATTTGGTTTAGTGACGTTCTAAGACCCCAATTCTAAAAGTACATTCATAGTTAATGAATACCAGTTAAATCATCAACATGAGAGGTCACATATCTTAGGAAGCACATTTACTTCCATTGGATCCCCAAATTCTATAGTTTACCCACCACCATATGGAGATGTTGACCCAACAAATCCAAACCAGGGGCACCCGTTTCCCTTTTACTCATCTCTCTCTCTCTCTCTTATTCTCACTATATCGATCTCATTTTTTACTACATTCCTCATAGAAAATATATTTAATATTTCTCTTTTCTGTGGGTGTTTATTTATTAAAAAATAAAAAAACTAAAAAAATATGTAAAACACTCATAATTAATCATTGTCCACATTTGAAAAAATTTGAAATCTTTTTAGGGAGTCCAAAGTAATGTTTTCATCTCAAAAGTTTTGTATTTTCATCATAAATTTGTATAAGGAATCTTGTGTCAAAACCAAAAAAAACATTAATGCTTAAATTTTTATTTGGAAAAGAATATTCTACACCTATTACGAATAACATTATCTTTCATGACATATCCACCAATGACTGTCTTTTCATTTTGTGTGTTTTCACCCCTGATTGTGTAACAACCTGAGATTTTATAAGATATATTTGTTTTAATTTCTTTCATATCTTTTGTTGTAAACAACACCAAGATTATCTTGCGCTATACGCAACACTGTATTAGCTTGCAGTATACGTAACACAATTCTTGGATCGTGTTATACACAATTTCAAGTTCATTTGATAGAAGTTATTCAACGCAACATTGAGTGTATATATATATATATTCAATTTATAAATGAAATATGGTTGGATTTTTTTATATGAAACAACAAAGGAGTCTTTCACTACACACAACCCTGACTTGTCTTTCATTACATGCAATCAGGACCTTCCTCGATAGCATGTGTTGTACGCAATGTCGGGTTTCAATAAACAACGATATATGGTTATAATATTATTATGAACTAGCCATTATGAATAGTATTAACTAAATTTTGAATTTTATAACATAATTATTCATCTTACATATTTTCTAGAACATGTTATGAGAACAAAATAAATTTTTCGAGTAAAATAAGTATTTTTCAAAAAATGCAGTTTTGCCGCCTTTCGATGGTGCACCCACTTTAAATCTAGTTTTTGACATGTTTATAAGTTTAATTTGACAAAATAAAATTCTTAAATTTAATCTGGATATAAAAATTTACATTGGATAAAGTTTTGATATTTTTATGATAACTTTCATATTTTAATGAATAGTAAAAACCCGCTATATTTTAATTAAAAACAACTTTTTTCATCGTAATAATTTATATGGCTAAATTATAATACTGAATGGTTTTAAAGTATAAATAGAATATATTTTTACCATTTAATATAATTTATGTCATTATCATTGATTTTACATTGAATTCATAGGTTAAATCAATTCAATCTTTTGCAATGTTTTAAACAAAAACCCGTTTTCATTCGACAACGAGATTAATTTTAATTTAATTTCTGGAACTTCCGTGTATTGAATTTGAAAAAATTGATTCCATATTTGGAATTAGTGGGTCCAAATTATGTTAATATGCTACTTTTTTATTTTTGGGAATTATGAATAGTAACTACGGTAAATTTTATTTACCATAGTTAAAGGTAAATCGGGTAATTAAGGGTAAATATAATACTATAAAATTAACCTAACACATGCCAAAATTCTATTGGATGGCTAAACGTATACCCATATCACCTAAGGGTTGGATTAGATTCATTTTATGGACTTTTGACCATGAAAATAATTTAATTATTATTAAAACCAAAGAAAGTGACAACATGTCACTCTCTTAAATCTTATAAGTATAATAATTTTATTTTAGTGATAAACATCATAAAAAATCGAACATGAATATTTTCCAGAAAGCTAACAACATTATCTACATCATGATAATTTAATTATAACTTTTAGGGATTAAATAATTGTCATTAATGGTGATACATTAATGATGAAGAAATTATTTATTAAGTGAAAAATCAGTAATATAGTTTTTATTGAAATAATAATACCCATTAGAAGGCCCAAAAACCTGACCAAAACTTTTTGGTAGTATATATATATACCTTAATCATCCAATGACCTAATTTATAACCGTTTTGAGTCTTATAAAAGTGATTATGACACTTATATTATTTTATTTTAAATGATGCCAAAGTTGTCACCTTCATAATTTAATAAATATAACAATTTCAATATTGTGATTTTAAGATGATAAATTCTAGTAAAAGTATTATTGTAAAATTTAATAGATTTATCTTTATCATAGTATTTTATTTTTACTTTTTATGCAACAAATAAGTATATTAAATAATTATACAAAAATGTTATAATAATTATATTATTAAGAGAAAAACCAAATAAATGGTTTTAAAAATAATAAAATAAATATTACATGAACTATATAATGTTATTCACTAATTTTCTGGATACATATGACCTTTTATGAATATATTAAAGCTTTTAGTTCGAACATATCTTCTGTATATATTTTATTTAAATTCAAATAAATGAATAGTGTCAAAATTGACATTATTGTTATTTTATAAAAATAACATATTATAAAATTGTTTAAAAATCACAAAAATATATAAAAATTATAAATTTATATTTATATGGTCTAAAATGTTATAAAGTATCCAATTATGGATAATTAACAACAAATAAGTAATTATAATTTAAAATTTACAATGTTATTACCACAAATAAAATTAAATTGATTAAGGATAAATCAAGTTGATAATGTTTAAAATAATTACCTAACATGTCTAAATTTTATTGGTTGATGGGATTACAACCCTATATCATCTAGTATTCGAATATGAGTCATTTTAGGAGGTTTTTTAAGTGGGGTTAGATTTATTATAAACTAATATTTTTAAGATTTCCAAAGGTGCCCCTCTCCACCGTTATAAAAGGGCACCTCCTCCCTCTCTTCCTCACACCACATTGAGCCTTCAATCTTGGAAAAACCCTGACATATTCTCTTCTCCACTTCCCTAGACACATCCTAGAGGTCCTTTTTGTCTTCAAAGACCAACTTAGTGCCCTAATAGTAGGTCTCAAAGAGGCGCTTCAAAGAAGAGGTAATGTCCGTTACCGATTCTTTCAACTTTATTTCTTCTTCTACTTCTTCTTCATTAGTTGTTTCATTGTGAAGTAATAACATTAGTATCACTCAATATACTGGTATGTTATTATAATTATGAAAAAACCCTATTTCACCATCTATCCATCCTACGGAAAATGAAATCACCACGCGTGCGTACATATAGAATACTGTCTCCACGGCGTGGTGTAATCTGTTTTTCCAACACCACCTTACTTGGATGGGTATAATGGTGTAAATAAATAACTATATATGATTATTTTTAATTAATATTGATTCTGAAATATTATACATACACTTCAATACAACTCCTCAATCATGGGAATGATATCATCACTCGTGCGTACGTACGGACTACCGTCTCCACGACGCGATGAGATTCATTCTCCATGTTAACCATTCATGAATAATTATAAAGAATATGTTCTGAATAATAATGAAATATATTACATAATAATGATACTAGATTTATGTATATATGTATGTCATCTACTTAATTCCATTCAATTCAATAAGGAAACGAAAACAGCGTTCATGTGTACGTACGGCCTACTGTCTCCATGAACGGTGTATTTCTTTCAATTTATCGATCAATTATATATATGTATATTCTGTATATATTATATATACATCTTGTTTTATATTCTTTAATTATGTAATCATTATCTAAGTAATCAAATGAATAATTACAAGTCAAAACACGGACGACAAATGAAACAATTGTACCCAAAATGCTCTATAAGATGGAATTTACAAAAGAACAGGTAATATAAAGTCATAAGTGAACCATATATGATATCATAAAAATGAATATGATTCTTTAATAAGTAAATGAAATTATTTAAATCATTATACAGGAGGTTCAAATATGTACGAAGCATCTCATACCTAAGGTAAGGGATAATTATTCCAATCTCATTCTTATCTGAGATTGTTTACTCATAAGTATTTACTGGGGGTAATGTTTATTATCCATGTACTTATGCTCTAAAAATGTTTTCATAAAATGTTTACTTTCCTTCCATGTATTTTTAAGACATTTTTACCCTTTTCATACTTTTAACACATCGTATGGAAGGAATCTTTCTTTTATTTACCATACAAGGTACCTTTTGACTTTTCCAAAAAAAGTACTAGGAGAATGTTTTTTTAACTTATACGGCATGAAAGGATTTTTACAGTATTATAATGCCTTATTTTCATGAAGCTTACTCCAAAAGGATTTCATGACTATTTTCAAAAAAATCTCTTTCTTTTAAAATTGCATGATGTTTTGTGAAAAGAAATTGTTTTTGAAGAAGAAAGGATATTTTTTTCAATAATTCATTTCAAGTGTTTTATCAAAACCATTTTTCCATATATGATTACATTATTTCATATGTGTATGTTTCAAGTATAATGTCTCTATTATTTACATTATTTTACTTTTCTTATTATGAAATGATATCCATTTCTTTTATATGGATTATTTTATGATGGGATTATGTTTATGAAACCCATTTTTTTCGTTGGGTTATTCTGAATGATGTATGTTTATTTTGTGGAACAAGTAATAATGATTTCCTTATGAGATGGGTGGGAACTATATCTCCCCCCAATGCATTGGGTAAAGATTTATATCTCATGAGATAGACATGGCTGGAATGTAAAGTTAAACGGGTTCAGTAATACAGGACTGGAACGAGGAGTGAACTCAATTCAGAAAGGGACTTTGTCCACTAAGATGGTATTGGAAGCAATACCTTGGCTACTATAGAAATAATAACATGTGCCTAATTGTTGCCACAATTACATGTTTTACTACCATGCTGTTTTATCATGCTTAATGTTTCTTTATGATCTATGCCTTACGTACTTCCCTGTATTATGTCATTACTCAATATTTTGATGATTAAACATTGTGTTCATGTTTTTAAGTTCAAATGTATATGATTTGTTTTATTTTATCCATGATTAACCTTACTGAGAATTTCAGCTCACCCTTTATATGTTTTTTCCCAGGATATAAAGAAAGGTTTTAGGTAAGAAAACAAAAGGGGAAGTCCTTTATGGGAGATGTTGAAGATCTTTCACCATTATTAGAAGATTACGTTACAAGTTTCCAAAGACACTAAACTATTACGGTCCTTGAGCGTTGGTTCTTATTATGTATTAAGTATTATGAAAAAGTAATGTAATTTTCATGTATTTCATGCTTCAGGTCTCTACAAATTGTGAGTCTTGAGTTTGTGGACATTTTTGATAATTTCAAACTTTTGTGTGCTTTAATATGATACAACCATTGTTTGAACCACATGGGAATCAAAATATCCAGATAAAATCCCTTTACCCTTATATTAACAGTCATTTTGAAATCTATTTTGAGCCTTTGGAAACGTTTTTTATAGCCACATTACAATCCCAATACCTTATACCACCGAACATATACATGGATTATCATTTCATAATTTTTTTAGATTTTAGTGTTGGGTGAATGGATTTAATTTTGGGTATCCTTTTCATGATTTTTATCTTCTTACCATATTGTATAAGGAAATCATCCATTTTATAGTGGGAGACCATTTTCCATTCAATGAGTTTGGGGAATGGATTTCCATTTATGTATTTCTTTAATTTATTGAAAAGTTTCATAAAAATTGAAAAAAACCACAAAAATGGGTTGTGTATTAGGAAGGTAAAAATCACTTTTCCTCAACCTTATATCTTGTTATGCATATTACAATTAGTGTCATGAGGAGATCAAACATGGGTTGGGAGATAAGTGTGAGATCTGTTTCAAGTACGACATTCAAAAAAATGAAAAAAGATCATTTATGTCATTGGGTGAAGATTTGTGTTGTGTAAATATTTCATCTTCTCATCCCCATAAAATTTTATTCCTCCTTTTTATATTTTTTTACACAATTGTGCCCTTTTAAATATTTGTTTCCATTTCCTTCCATGTTTCATTTCAAAAGAAATTGTGTATTGTTTTACCCATGTTGGTGTTTTACCCCTATTTTCCTGTCTCTTGGACATCAAATTCCAACCATAACATAACCTCAAATAAACCCTAAAAAACATCAGGATTCTTATGAAAATTATGATATATAATTGAATGTGATAGATCTTTTAGACTCTAATATTTTCACTTTTAATAAGTGAATGAGTGAACAACCATTAATTAATTTTTAACATATTGAGAGGAATGAGTTTTGAGTTCCCACATTTTCCATTTATAAATTTGATCTTGAGAAATTAATTGATTTTGGAATACTCTTTCTATAAATTTTTTTGGTTTAATTCAAAATGGTTGAGTGAAATGGAAAAAACTAACCCTGATTGCAGAAAAGAAATTTTAACATTTGTTGGTGAGTGGGAATTATTTTTTATGTTTTTATATTTGATGCACATAATGGAATGCAAAAGCGTAAGTGAGGGGGATTTGATATTACATATTCATTTGTGATTTCACATTACTCCCATGATATAATTTTCAATTAAAATCAATTAATTTACAATCAATTTTCATGTTTTGATCATAAACACATATGAAGTGAATTATTCGAGTTAATTTAATTAATTATTAGTTTACATTTGTAACCATATTTTTCAATATATTAATTAAAATTACTTTATTATTATTTCTTTGTGTTTCTAATGAATATTAAAACATATTATTAGAAGGATTATTTTACCAATTAGGTCATTTAAAGGTCCATATTTTCCACACAAGAAGGCCCAAAGAATCTGTGAAGAAATTGGATCAGCCTTGAAGATATTGTTTTTGGGCTCAATCCAGAAGTCCAAATTCTATTATCATAAAAAAAATTATGGTACAATAAAATGAATCTTTTATAAAAAAAATTAGGGCCCAAATCCCCCAAAATGGGCCCAACAGATGTTTTGAAGTCCAACCCATCATTCTGTATGGGAATTAAAATCATCACAAAATACTAGATTTCTCTGTTGATATAGAAATAAAATTGGTCTAAGATTTTACAATGTGAAATAAAATATATAGTTTTCTGACTTTTTAGAATAAATGGTTTATATTTGAAGGCATCTTACTATTTAAAACAACATTCTAATTTTAGCCTTTGAAAAAATGATGAGAAAAATGGATAGCTGAACATTGTTTAGTAAAAAATCCATAACCATGCAAAAAAATGACTAATGGCCTAAATTTTTTCATATAATATAGAAAACATACAGATATAAAACTTTTAAGAATAATATATCTCCTGATTATACAATATGAAGGGTCAAATAGTCAAGCAATATGGATGGGCCGTTTTGCAATGCAAATTCTACACCTCCTTGGGCTATAAATACATTCCCCTTTTCTCTTTACTAGGGATTGGAATTTCATTATATAGAAGTATAAATTGGTACTACCAATTCCTTTAAAAATTCATGGGAGGACCTTTAAAACTAATGTTTTTACTCGATATACCCTTCCCCCCTCTTTTTCTTCATGTTCCTTTTCATTCCTTTCATTTGTAATTGGGTAAGTTGTTTTCAATAAACATTTAACTTTAATGAATATTTATTCATAAAATTCTCTTTGAATCATCCAAAATATGGTATTAAATTTTAATGGTCCTATAATATTTTAAAAAGAAGTTGAATCCACTTCCCTTCATACACTTTCTCATTCAATCAAATGGTTGTGTTTAATTCTCATTATTGTTTGTGTGTGTGTTCGACACAAAACTCTTTTCTTATCCATTTATTTTCATTATAATAATAATTATTAAACAGAAACTCATATTAAAGAATTACTAATCATATAAATGGATGAGTAAATATACAGTTGTGGTGAGTCATATTTTGTGGATAATATGTGATTGAGAGATTTTTCTCGATTAATATTCTTCAGGTTAAGATTTTAAATGTTCATCGTAAGATGCCATCGATTAATGAAATGTTTTTTTATCCTGTATAATCCATGTATTATTAGAACCATAAATACACTACCATAAACATGATTTAATTTATATTATAACCCTATTTTCAGTTTTTTTGGTCTAAGCCTCAACACTTTGGAATTACGATCAAAGTCATCTTGTGAAGTGGGTGTTATTTTAAAGAAATATAAATAAAATATCAAAGATATCATAAGATTAAATACCCAATAATGAAATTACCCAAATTTCTATCAAATTCTAAAATTAACATACATCAATCTATCATTTCATTTTAGATATGAAAATAACCCCCCCTTAAAATAAAACTCCGAAAAACAATCAACTGTAAAAAATATCATTGATGTTGTTTTAACCTAGGTGCCTCGATATATAATAATTGAGTACCAGACCCTTGAACATTTGATATGTGACAATAATTTTTCCTTCACACCAATAGATTAAATACCCATGGTAAAACATTTACCAATATATCATCAATAATAGGTTATGGTGATATTCATATTGAATATTTGGTGATATTATCTCTACGGGGAGATCTGTGACATATATATGGATCATAAGATCCTCCTGTATATATTAACACAAAAGGAGAAAAATATGTTCCACTTAAGGTGTTTAGATCTGATTAATTATTGTGATTTTTAAATCAATTACCATCCCAGGATGTAAATAAGTATAAGATGCTCTGAGTAGAAAGGACCATGAAACCCTTTCCATGATGGGAATTTCAAGGGATCTAGTATTCATGGAAATATAGATAATGGAAATGGTAATAATGAAAATATCTCCATCCAAAATTTATCAAATAAATTAGAATCCATCTATTCTTGAGAGAATCAAGGAGGATCATAAGGATGATGAGGTTCAATAGAAATGGTAAATAAAAATGGATTTTTAAGGTTTTGAACACAGATATGTGTCTCATAAAAATCAGAACTGATAAGAGATATTCTTGATGATTCACATATCCCATCATTCTCTATACATCTTGGAATAACTATGATGTATAGTGACTTAAGAGAAAAATCATGTGTGATAACATAAGTGGTATATTGTAATAATAATATCATAATGCTTGGTATGACAACTAGTAAAGGTGGAATGACAAAATTCAAAGGCTGTGATGAAACCATTTCGCATACTAGTATGTAAATGGGAAAATATAACCATTTATTTCACCAAGAAACTTTCGAGGTCCCCAATATGGAATAAAATCCTTCCGGTGATAGTCAGTTTCCATTCCAAGTTATCAGATTTCATTGATATCAAGGAATATTTTCATGCTAACCAGCTCTCTAAGATATACATAAATGAATTTTTAAGACTCCATAGAGTTCCACTCTTCAATGTATCTAAATGAGACCCATGGATTACCTCAATGTAACAGCCCAAGATTTTATAAAAAATATTCTTTTTAATTTTATTAATGTCTTGTGTTGTACGCTACACCAAAAGGAGCTTGCACAACACGCATCCTTGACTTGCCTTGCATTACACGCAATCGCGACCTTCCTCGATAGCGTGTGTAGTACGCAATAACGAGTTTCACTAAACAGCGATATGCTATTAAAATGTTATTAAAACTAGCCGTTATGAATAGTAATAACCACTTTTTAAAATTCTGTAAATCTTATTTTTCAAAATGAACTTCATTTTTGGATTCGGAGTATCGAATTTAGCCTAAGGTGAAATTTTGGTACTTTTCGGATAACTTTCATATTCTGATGAATAGTGAAAATTACTAAATTATAATTAAAAACAACTTTTTTTAATCGAAATAATTAATAGTGATAAATCATTAATTTGAGTGGTTTTAAAGTATATTTAGAATATATTTTTACAATTTAATACAATGTTGGTCATTGGATGTAATTTCACATTTAAACTAGACATAAACAAGTGTCAATCTTTTGATAGATATTGTTTCTTAAAAACACGCTATTTGTTTTAACAGCGAGATTTAATTATAAAATTAATTAATGCAACTTTTATGTAATGAATTTGGTAAAATAGACTTCATTTTTGAATTCGGAATATGAAATATAGCTTGGGATGAAATTTTGGCACTGTTCTGAAAAACATCAATTTTTGATGAATAGTGAAACTACTAAGTGGTAGTTAAAAAACTGAATTTTTCATAAAACTTAATTTTACCGCTTCTGTGAATGGAATTTCAAAAATCCGAGAGACACGGTTGATGTCAGTAAGTAAAATTCGGTTCAATGAGATGAAAATAATTTTTGGTGAATAGTAAATTTTTACTTTTTTTTACCGCGGTTAATAGTAAATAGGGTAACTAAGGGTAAATATGATATTAATATTACCCTAACACATGTCCTAATTCTATTGGACAAGTGTAATTCGACCAAAAACAAACTTAGGAATAAAATATGACCATTTAGGCCCACTTGGATTAGATTAGGACATTTATTATTAATTTATTTAAAGAAGGGTTAAAATAGTTAAAATCAAAGTTTAATAAGTAAATCATTTTTAATATGGAGTTATACATAAGATAAATTCGATTGTAAATATTCATTAGAAAGCTAAAAAGATTTCCTACATGATGGTATTTTATTTGTAATTTTTAGACATCAAATAATTTAATTTATTTATGATACAAAGATAATGCAGTAATTATCTTATTAATGAAATATTGACTTAATTGATGTTATAAAAACCAAAATAAATGTAATTTGAGACTTTTTATGAATTCCACTAATTTTCTAGGTTACTATGATATATTAGTGTTGATTTAATCAACTTGTTTCGAACATATAATTCTGTTGTGACTTTCACAAAAATCATATATCAAATAGTGTCAAAATTGACACAAAATAGTTTTTAAATCAAATATTATATTATTAATTGTTATTTTATTCCTAAAAATCTAAGGTTCGGCCAAATGACTTAGATAAGGATATGTATATTAATAATAAACAATTTGGGGTTCTTTTGGCATGTTATAGTAAGTCTATTAACCATATAGTGAAAGAAAACAAAAAGACACGGTAAAAGTTAAATTATTTAACTTAGAGTTAAATATAATTGATAAGGTTAAAATAAGAACCTAAACTTGTCTAAATCCTATTGGTTGATAGGATTTCGACCCATCCCCACTTTAGCTTCTAAATAAGACCCTTTGGAACCATTATAAACCTTTTTTTACTTTAATATAAAATAATATTTTGAGATATTCCTAAGGTGCCCCTCTCCTCCCTTATAAAAGGGCACCTCCTCCCCCTCCTCCTCACACCAATTTGAGCACTCAAGCTCGGCCAACCCCTGCCAAAATCTCTTCTCCACTTCCCTAGCAACATCCTAGAGGTTCTGGTCTTCCTCAAAGACCAATTTTAGTTCCCTAAGAGGAGGTCTCCAAAAGGCGCTTCAAATAAGAGGAGGTTCGGACACTTACAAAGCAAGTCGGACATAAGGTAAGGGAAATATCACAATCTTATTTTTATCCGAGATTGTTTATTCGTAAGTATTTACTGGGGTGTATTTTATCATCCACATCCATGTTTCATCAATATGTAATATTATTTCCATCCACCTACAATTTTTTAAATCCATTTTTACCCTTCGGTGAGTTTTTAGTAAAAGAAATGAAAGGAATATTTTGATGTTTTTCGTACGAGGTACTTTTTGACTTTTCCGACAAAAGTACGAAGAATGTTTTTTTTAACTTATACGGCACAAACGGATTTCTACTGTTTTATAAAGCCTTATTTTCATGAAGCTTCCTCTAAAAGATTTCATGACTATTTTCAATAAAATCTCTTTCTTTTAAAATTGCATGATGTTTTGTGAAAAGAAATTGATTTTGAAGAAGAAAGGATATTTTCCTCAAGAAATCAATTCAAGTGTTTTATCAAAATTATTTTCCATCTAAGATAATAAAGGGTTCTGTTTCTATCCATATTTTTACATTGATTTGACTATGTTGTGATGGAATTATGTTTATGAATTCCTTTATCTTATATGAATTGATTTATGATGTCATGATGTTTCAAGAATCCCATTTTTGTTACATGTGTTATGCGATGATGTATGTTTTATGATTATGTGGCACACATAAGAAAGGATTAATTATAAGATGGGTGGGACCTATATCTCCCTCCAATGCATTGGGTAAAGATTTTATATCTCATGAGATAGACAGGGCTGGAACGGTAGGTTATACCGGTTCAGTGAAACAGGACTGAAACGAGGGTTACTCGATTCAGAAAGGGACTTTGTCCACTAAGATAGTCTTGGAAATTAGTCTTGACTAACAAGAAATGATTCTCTATGATTATGTGTGTATGCCACAAAGTTTCATGTTTTAAGTTATGATTATTGGGATTATTTTTTCACTGCCATGATTTATCCCATGATTATGAAATTATGCTCTCTTTTGCAGGTTATGATTTCCAAAATGCTATGTTCTTATGAATATGATGTGATTGATATTTATTTTGTTTACCCTTACTGAGAATTTGAGCTCACCCTTTTATGTTTTCTTTTCCCAAGGATATAAAGAAAGGTTTTAGGTAAAAAAAAGGAGGAAGATCTTTATGGGAGATTTTGAAGATCTTTCACCACGATTAGAAGATTATAGTCCGAGTTTCCAAAGACACTAACTATTACGGTCCTTGTGTGTGTGTTTTTGTAATGTACTAAGTATTCCGCAAATGTAATGTAATGTCCATGTACGTCAAGCTTCGGGTCTCTACAGTTGGTATCAGAGGAAAGGTTTAGTCAACCTTTGGAAACTAGGATGCGAAAACGTTAGTGAGATCCCTAGAGATATTTCTAAGGTATGTCTAGGGATGTCCCTAAGGTTAAGTATACGAATAGGTTATAGTACTAGAATTACACTAACGATCATAGAATTAAACCTAAGATGTTAGATATTGAAGGTACTCCCCCTTTATTATGTTGTTTTCCCTAGCATGATTTTTGCCTCCCACACTATTCTTTTGGGTTTTAGACGATGGCTGGAACCCGAAGGAACCGTGTTGATCAATGCAATGGACAATGCAATGATTGTCCTCCTGAACAAACAAATGTTATGGGAGATGGAGTGCAAAATCTTATTGCTATACTTACACAAGCTATGAATCATTCTGGACTTCCAAATGAGCAGAGAAGGGAACAATATTCTATTGAGTCCTTCATGAGGCAACGTCCATCTTCTTTCAGTGGGTCTTCTGATCCACTTGTTGCTGAACAATGGATCAGTACCACTGAAAAGATATTTTCACTTCTTCAATGTTCTGAACATGATAAAGTCATCTTAGCAGTATATCGTTTGGAAGGTGAAGCTGATCAATGGTGGAATCTTATCAAGAATACGAGGCAAAGAGATGAAATTGATTCCATGGAATGGGACGAGTTCAAGAACTTGTTTTTCAGTAAGTACTTCCCTCGTATTCTTCGAACGAAGATAGAGAAGGAGTTTCTTGAACTAAAGCAAAAGGATGATGAATCTGTTGGTATATACGAAGCGAATTTTACAAGACTTGCAAGGTATGCATCTGGCATTATCATCCAACCTGAAAGTAAAGTTGATCGATTTTTCAGTGGCTTAAAACCAAGTCTTCGAAGGGCATTAGCTATAAGAGACTTCAGTATCTATGAAGAAATTGTGCGTTGTTCTATCAAGGTAGAAATGGAAGTTGGTGTTACATATCCATCTCATGGTTTTGACAAGAAACGAAAGATGGAGTTCATGGAGAAATCTCAGAATAATGGTGAAAAGAAGATGAATGTTTCCTTATGCACAAAGTGTGGAAAGAAGCATGGTGGAGATTGTCTTAAAGGGACTAGAAAATGTTTTAAGTGTGGAAAAGAAGGTCATCGAGCAGCTGAGTGTCGAAGTAATGGAAAAAGGGATTCTAATGAAGTGAATAAAGCAAACACTGCAGAGAACGCACAACCAACACTTCAATGCTTCAAGTGCAAGGAGATGGGACATTATGCCAATAAATGCCCTAATCCAAGGGTTAGTGATGATCGACATGAGCAACCGCTTAAGGAAAAGGACAAAGGGAAGTCACATGCGATCACTATTGGCAATGTTGAATATGACAACGATGTGGTGGAATGATTATGTTTTTATGTAATGGGATTCCAAAATAATGTTGTATCATGGAATATTGGAATATTTATGTATTGGTCTAATGTGGTATTCAAAGTGATTGAGATATTATGCGCATAATGAAGGGAAAACGAGAAAATGAAATGTTTAACAGTATTCATGAGCTCATGATTGATATAAGAACTAAGTGATATCATGGTTTGAGTATATAGAATTTTGAGGATTTTGGTATGTGGAAAGTGTTAACTTTTAACTACATTCAAGTTTTCACTAAGGTTCAATGGGTATTCAAGAGAGTACAAGATTAAGGCCTTTGAATGTTTGGAATGTGTCCAACAAGATATATCTTATGATATATGGGGATCAACGATGGTATTAAATCTCTGGTAATCGTTTTCACTATGTTATGAGAATGGACTGCAGTATTATGGATAGGACTAAAGATTGGGATGGATTATGTTGGACATAAGTTAGTATTGTTTAAGGATAGAAGTTTTTTCGATATTATTTATGGGATGTTATAGTAATATAGTTTTAGAAAAAGGAAATCCTGCAGGACGGGCGACAGCCCATCGCTTTGGACAAGGCTGTGAGAATCGAACCCACAACCGAAGTGCGACTGGCCTTTATCGCCTACCACTGGCCTACAGGAAGTCCCTGTTTAGTAGAAACTAGTTTTAAAGTATAAGTCCATTTTAGGAACTATATATGATTAATCTCACTATAGATCGACTTATGTATATAATTTTTGCTAACCTTTTGTTTGAGACAGATGGAATGACCCGTCATTCTATCACATGATCTGCTAACACTTCACGAATAACAAATTCAACTTCATTTAAGAGATGAAGTGGAAATTGTTCTAGGCACGAACAATAGTGAGATTGTACCAAAATAAAGAAAGTATTTATTCCAATTCAAATTTTCAACTTTAGGGAAATGATCTTGAATACCAAAAATGTTGTCCTAGTGATCTTATACCTGATGAATCGTATGGTACCTTAGATCGTCACAAATTTATGGATTTGTGATTATTGGCTTTTCCATAGCCATGTTCTCTACCACTCTCCATCAGAACATGATGGTTAGATTTCTCTTCCATATCCATATTTTCACCTATGTGGAAACCCAATGATTAGTTTATTTGGGTAACCATTACGTTTCATACTTTTGTTTTTAAAGATTGGTTTCGATATTCCTTTTTACGATGTGGGTTTATATTAAAGAAACTTTCAAATAGTAAACCATTTATAACCCCGACGAATTTCGAGGGCGAAATTCATTTTAAGGGGGGTAGAATGTAACAGCCCAAGATTTTATAAAAAATATTCTTTTTAATTTTATTAATGTCTTGTGTTGTACGCTACACCAAAAGGATCTTGCACAACACGCATCCTTGACTTGCCTTGCATTACACGCAATCGCGACCTTCCTCGATAGCGTGTGTAGTACGCAATAACGAGTTTCACTAAACAGCGATATGCTATTAAAATGTTATTAAAACTAGCCGTTATGAATAGTAATAACCACTTTTTAAAATTCTTTAAATCTTATTTTTCAAAATTAACTTCATTTTTGGATTCGGAGTATCGAATTTAGCCTAAGGTGAAATTTTGGTACTTTTCGGATAACTTTCATATTCTGATGAATAGTGAAAATTACTAAATTATAATTAAAAACAACTTTTTTTAATCAAAATAATTAATAGTGATAAATCATTAATTTGAGTGGTTTTAAAGTATATTTAAAATATATTTTTACAATTTAATACAATGTTGGTCATTGGATGTAATTTCACATTTAAACTAGACATAAACAAGTGTCAATCTTTTGATAGATATTGTTTCTTAAAAACACGCTATTTGTTTTAACAGCGGGATTTAATTATAAAATTAATTAATGCAACTTTTATGTAATGAATTTGGTAAAATATACTTCATTTTTGAATTCGGAATATGAAATATAGCTTGGGATGAAATTTTGGCACTGTTCTGAAAAACATCAATTTTTGATGAATAGTGAAACTACTAAGTGGTAGTTAAAAAACTGAATTTTTCATAAAACTTAATTTTACCGCTTCTGTGAATGGAATTTCAAAAATCCAAGAGACATGGTTGATGTCAGTAAGTAAAATGTGGTTCAATGAGATGAAAATAATTTTTGGTGAATAGTAACTTTTTACTTTTTTTTACCGCGGTTAATAGTAAATAGGGTAACTAATGGTAAATATGATATTAATATTACCCTAACACATGTCCTAATTCTATTGGACAAGTGTAATTCGACCAAAAACAAACTTAGGAATAAAATATGACCATTTAGGCCCACTTGGATTAGATTAGGACATTTATTATTAATTTATTTAAAGAAGGGTTAAAATAGTTAAAATCAATGTTTAATAAGTAAATCATTTTTAATATGGGGTTATACATAAGATAAATTCGATTGTAAATATTCATTAGAAAGATAAAGAGATTTCCTACATGATGGTATTTTATTCGTAATTTTTAGACATCAAATAATTTAATTTATTTATGACACAAAGATGATGTAGTAATTATCTTATTAATGAAATATTGACTTAATTGATGTTATAAACACCAAAATAAATGTAATATGAGACTTTTTATGAATTCCACTAATTTTATAGGTTACTATGATATATTATTGTTGATTTAATCAACTTGGTTCGAACATATAATTCTGTTATGACTTTCACAAAAATCATATATCAAATAGTGTCAAAATTGACACAAAATAGTTTTTAAATCAAATATTATATTATTAATTGTTATTTTATTCCTAAAAATATAAGGTTCGGCCAAATGACTTAGATAAGGATATGTATATTAATAATAAACAATTTGGGGTTCGTTTGGCATGTTATAGTAAGTGTATTAACCATATAGTGAAAGAAAACAAAAAGACACGGTAAAAGTTAAATTATTTAACTTAGAGTTAAATCTAATTGATAAGGTTAAAATAAGAACCTAAACTTGTCTAAATCTTATTGGTTGATAGTATTTCGACCCATCCCCACTTTAGCTTCGAAATAAGACCCTTTGGAACCATTATAAACCGATTTTTACTTTAATATAAAATAATATTTTGAGATATTCCTAAGGTGCCCCTCTCCTCCCTTATAAAAGGGCACCTCCTCCCCCTCCTCCTCACACCAATTTGAGCACTCAAGCTCGGCCAAACCCTGCCAAAATCCCTTCTCCACTTCCCTAGAAACATCCTAGAGGTTCTGGTCTTCCTCAAAGACCAATTTTAGTTCCCTAAGAAAAGGTCTCCAAAAGGCGCTTCAAAGAAGAGGAGGTTCGGACACTTACAAAGCAAGTCAGACATAAGGTAAGGGAAATATCACAATCTCATTTTTATCCGAGATTGTTTATTCGTAAGTATTTACTGGGGTGTATTTTATCATCCACATCCATGTTTCATCAATATGTAATATTATTTCCATCCACCTACAATTGTTTAAATCCATTTTTACCCTTCGGTGAGTTTTTAGTAAAAGAAATGAAAGGAATCTTTTGATGTTTTTCGTACGAGGTACTTTTTGACTTTTCCGACAAAAGTACGAAGAATGTTTTTTTTAACTTATACGGCACAAACGTATTTCTACTGTTTTATAAAGCCTTATTTTCATGAAGCTTCCTCTAAAAGATTTCATGACTATTTTCAATAAAATCTCTTTCTTTTAAAATTGCATGATGTTTTGTGAAAAGAAATTGATTTTGAAGAAGAAAGGATATTTTCCTCAAGAAATCAATTCAAGTGTTTTATCAAAATTATTTTCCATCTAAGATAATAAAGGGTTCTGTTTCTATCCATATTTTTACATTGATTTGACTATGTTGTGATGGAATTATGTTTATGAATTCCTTTATCTTATATGAATTGATTTATGATGTCATGATGTTTCAAGAATCCCATTTTTGTTACATGTGTTATGCGATGATGTATGTTTTATGATTATGTGGCACACATAAGAAAGGATTCATTATAATATGTGTGGGACATATATCTCCCTCCAATGCATTGGGTAAAGATTTTATATCTCATGAGATAGACAGGGCTGGAACGGTAGGTTATACCGGTTCAGTGAAACAGGACTGAAACGAGGGTTACTCGATTCAGAAAGGGACTTTGTCCACTAAGATAGTCTTGGCAATTAGTCTTGACTAACAAGAAATGATTCTCTATGATTATGTGTGTATGCCACAAAGTTTCATGTTTTAAGTTATGATTATTGGGATTACTTTTTCACTGCCACGATTTATCCCATGATTATGAAATTATGCTCTCTTTTGCAGGTTATGATTTCCAAAATGCTATGTTCTTATAAATATGATGTGATTGATATTTATTTTGTTTACCCTTACTGATCATTTGAGCTCACCCTTTTATGTTTTCTTTTCCCCAGGATATAAAGAAAGGTTTTAGGTAAAAAAAAGGAGGAAGATCTTTATGGGAGATTTTGAAGATCTTTCACCACGATTAGAAGATTATAGTCCGAGTTTCCAAAGACACTAAACTATTACGGTCCTTGTGTGTGTGTTTTTGTAATGTACTAAGTATTCCGCAAATGTAATGTAATGTCCATGTACGTCAAGCTTCGGGTCTCTACACTCAAGGTTCTAGAGAAGCCTTCTGTAAACATTGGATACAATACTGAGATTCATTACTGTTTATCATTCTCAGAAACATGGTCCATATGGAAGAACCATTCAAACATAAGACGATATGTGGATTTCATGTTAAATGGATTTACAAGGATTTTGGGATAACAAACATCCCCTAATCGAGTTCTAATATAAAGATATTTTATACTTTTGAATTCAAATTTTATGTTATGATGCTATGTATGGGAATAGGTGTGTGGTATTAACATACCCGAATGAATTTGGATAGCATGGATGATGGGAATTGATGATATCTAGGATATGATAGATAAGGTTCAAAATATTCATTTTTATTTGGAATCCACAAAAATTGAACAGAAAACTTATGCAGATAATCATTAATGAGACTTAGAGTGGGAGTATGGAGATAAAGGGTTCCTTTATTTTTCATCATTGAATAAATTTATTAGGTTTGGGAAAAATGGAAATCTTAGTCCATGACACATCAGCCCCTTTGAGATCCATGATTACATTGGAGTTGTGGCTCACCAAGTAGCACTCCAACCAAACTTTTCTTAAGTGCATGATGTGTTCCATGTATCCATATTGAGTAAGTGTACACTAGACCCCTCACAAGTTTTCAATCTATAAGTGGTACCATTAGTGAATAATATTTCATATGAGAAGTTTCCAGTCAATATATTAATTGATCAGAAAAAACATCAATGGAATAATCAATATCACCTAGTCAAAGTGTCGTAGCAGAACCGCATGTTTAATGGAGTGACTTAAGAATTAAAAAGGTGATGAAGAAAAACTAACCACATATATTTTTGTGTATGAATGAAATTTTAATGGTGAGATTTATAGTGCGGGGAATAATGTAATTATGTGAACATTTATAAATGAAATTAATCTTTTAAATAATTAAATAAATTATTAATAAATGAAATTACAGGAAACACATGGACTATTCTAGTTATTTTGGATAGTTATAAGATATATCCCATTATATTTTAAATACCATTAAATATCACAACCATTGATAGTATAGATATTATATGATGAACATATGATAAGTTTATATATAGATTATTGATATATTCAATTGAAATATCCAAAGTAAGTGATGGCATTGACCAGTAGGATCATACCCTTCAAATCACATTGATTATAGATTTTAATTGAGATTGAATCACTAATATTTACACTTGACCAAGCCCATGATGATACTCAAGAACTAAATTATGGTTGAAACCATTTATGGGATAATTTTAAGCATATTGATATGAGAAACGAAACCATGTTTGACGAATCACCCAAATAAAATATAATCATTACATGCCTTAACCTTTAGGAATTCACTAGTTTAATAAATTTTGAGTTCTGAGACCCTAAAAGTGTAATTTTTTTATATTTTATGAAATATAAATTAATTATTATAATTATATTTTTATTGTTACTTTAAAAATTACTAAATAACGAGTTTGATAAAAATATTATTTTGATATGAATTAGATATTTTTAAAAATAATTTATACTTTTAAAAACATAATTACTAAATATTTTTTATTAAATTAAAATATTTATTTAATTTTATAAAGATAAATTAAATTTTATGAGGGTTAGATATTTGTTATCATAAAAAAAATATTTTTCAATAAATGGTAATTTATTATTTAAAAGGGTAAATTATAAAATTTAGAGAATTTATTTTATTAATTAAATAATATTTTTTAAATAATCACTTCAAAGATTTAGAATAGTGATTTCTTTATAATTTTCTAAGATGGTCTATTTTTTGGATAAAAATTATATAAGACTTAATTATACTCTATATATTAGGACATCATAAAATCCTGATGGTGATGTTATAAATACTTTAAAGAGTATCAACCAAAAAATTATGTTTCGCCTATAAAATAATGTGTTTTTATGTTATTTTATTGAATATATAAACGTTTAATGATTCCTCCAAAACCTATAATATATTTTATGGTTTAAAATCTATTCTTTACAAACATGACTCGCTTCCACATCCTGAAGGGTGTTATCTAAATGACTTGAGTTCATATATTTATAATGTAATTATATACACTTATACTTGGAATAAACCATGGGAAAATCCCTGATATATTTTGTCGTTAGTATTAACATATTACGTTGATCCAAAAACTAGTTTTAGAAATTAATAAAAAATTCCCCTATATTTTTATATGTAAACCCACCAAACCACATATTCCTATTTACAAAAAAACCCAAAGAGTATGAAGTTACTATATCCTTACCACTCTATATCCCTAATATGGTATCCTCATGGTCTTAATAATATCTTCTTAGAATTTTAGAAGTGCCCTCTCAAGGCAAGGGATCCTATCCTTCTCCTCTTAATTCAAGAAGCTTCTCTATATAATGAATGTGATTTCTGATTTTTCTTGTTGGGATGTATTTAATCACATCCCTATTACTATCCTTATGATTTATAAGTGGATAGGTACCCCTTTCACCTTCATTAAACCCTTACATTAATATTTATATATGCTCATTATGCTGTCAAAATTACCTTGTGATTTTCTATTTGAAACATTTTTTTAGTGCATTCTCATCCACATTTCCACTCAATGGTTTTCACCCGAATGTACCAATCCTTCATTGATTTAGAAAATCCATGTGTGTAACCCACATTGCTTAATTATGGAATTAAATGTAATTAAATACATCCTTATGTTTTCTGATCTATATGGCACACTTATTATTGTACATGATAAGATTGTAATGGGTGAGAAATAATTATATAGAGCTACAATGTATTTGGTAATTCATTAACTCATGAGATACAATGTATATTCATGTGAGGTTATCCTAATAATAATATATTTTTATGTCTTGGTAGTTATCCTTGACTTTTGTTTATGATGTCATGTTTTTTGTTGTTGCCACATTTCCAATATGCCTTTATGTTATAATCTCATATCATTTATTGACGTTCATGTTTATGATTCTCTCCATGATTATGTTACCTAGATTTACTGTTGACTCACATGTAGTAATTTATTAATGTTATTATTAGATTATTCCCTTATTGGACAGTATATTTCACCCATTTCCCATGTACATCCCCAGGGTATCCCAAGAAGTTTTAGAAGATCTAGGGAATATAATGGAATATTTTAGTGATTTAAATAATAATGGTGTACCCATGTTTCATGTTATTTTTTCCTGTTCCAAATTTCCCAAACAAAATAGGCATTGTGATCATAAAGGGTTTTTATGTTTTCCTCTAGGTAATAATTCATTATTTAATGTGTATAAAATATATGTGTTTTCATAAGGGATGAAAAGTTTCATAGAACCTAAAACACATGCTTTATTAGAGGCGGCCATGGAGAGTGTGAATGGGTGGTAAGTTATCCTCCAGTGAGAAATCATAGTGAAATAAAACAACATCAAAATTAAAAAAAATTGACTTAAAATAACTAATTCTAAAAAATAATCTCATGCAACCCCTAATTTGATAATATTTTAGAGGAAACCATTGTGATTCTGAAAATGTTCATTGTGTGTTGAAATTATTAATGTTCCAAAAAACTAAGACAAGAGAATACTTAAAATCCTGAAAATAAAAGGGGAAAGGGAAAAAAATGTGCTTCCCTAACCTAAAAGTTGGATAAAAATTTGAGTTAAGGGGTGGGAAAAAAATGAGATTAAAAATAAAATGAATAATAATAAAGGATACCATATCGTGAACTAATTTGTAAACATATTATATGGGGGATTAAAGGGAGATGGATGAGAGGATAAGAATAGTGGGAGAAGATATGTGAGGCACAAGTGCTGAGTGGGGGTGTGGCGTGATTTATGGGTTCAAATTAATGATACTTGATTTTTTAAATATGGGGTTTTTTAATATCGTATGATTATTGTGCACAGCTTGATTAACCATGTGAAGATAATATATAATATTATAGAATGTTTGAGAATCCATCACATAGTCCCATAACATGGTTTGGTTAACCATTCAGACACCATTGAAATGGGGAAGATGTAACACCCCAAGCTTCTATGATATATTTCCTTTTGAATAATAAAATAGTTTGCATTGTATGCAACTTCGAGTTCTAACACACCATGACCAATCAAATTAACAATTTAAAAAGTATTTATGAATATCTATAGCCATTTTTTTAAAATTAATAAATTTTATTTTTCAAATTCGACTTCATTTTGGATCTGTAATATTAAAATTATCTTAGGGTGAATTTTAGGTATTTTTCTAAAAACTATCAATTTTTGATTGATAGTGAAAAAAACTTTGTTATTATTTAAAACTAATTTTTTATTTAAATAATTATTTTTATATTAAATTTTATTTTAAAGTAAAAAATAGATACATAATACCTATATTAATCCAATTTAATTCATTAGAGTAATTTTATAATAAGATTATATATTTAAAATTTTATAGAACTTTTTAACATCTTTTGCCCAGCTTCTATGCACATTTTCAAATTTGCATAAAACTTAATTTTACTACTTATCTAAATTGAATTTAAAAAATTTGAGAGACATGTTTGACATTAGTATGTAAAATTTGGTTCAATATGATGAAAATAAATTTTGGTGAACTGTAAATGTTGAATTTTATTAACCAGAGTTAAAAGTAAATATGGTTATTAATGGTAAAAATGAAATTATAATTACCCCCAACACATGACCAAATTCTTTTGGATAGGCCTTATGACAAAAATATGATCATTTTTTATCCACCTAGATTATATTAGGACATTTATTATATTTTATTTAAATAATAGTTAACTGTTTTAAATTCAATGATTAATAACTAAATAATTTTTAATATACAGTTATACAGAAGAAAAATTCGACTATTAATATTCAATAGAAATCTAAAAAGATTTCATAAATCATGTTATTTTATTTATAATTTTAATACATTAAATAATAAAATTTATTTACTTCTCAATGATGATGAAGTAATTACCTTATTAATGAAAGAATCAAATAAATAGTTTTTTAAATATTAAAATAAATAAAAATTGCATGTTTTGATGCCATTCACGGATTTTATAGGTCAATATTAAATGTTAGTGTTGTTTAAATGTATTTTTTTCGATGTAATCAAGTTGTGATAACTTTAACAAAAACAAAATACTAAATAGTGTCAAAATTGGCATAAATGAGTTTTTAAAACAAATGTTATTTTATTAAATGATATAATATTATAAAAAATAAAAGATTCTGAAATATGAATTATATAATGATATATATGTCATTAATGAACCTCTTTAGATTCAATTGGAATTTTATAGTTAGTTTATTAACCTTGTAATATAAAAATACAAGAAGACATGGTAAAAGTTAAACTATTTAACTAAGAGTTAAATCTAAAAGATACGGATAATATGGTGACCTAAGATTGTCTAAAACCTATTGGTTGAGAATCTTTCTACCCATCCCCATCATATGCTAGAAATAAATAAAATTATATATATTGGATGAAAGTTATTTTAGAATAAATTAATATTTCAATATCTTCCTAAAGTGCCCCTCACCTCTTTTAAAAAAGGGTACTTACCCCTCCCTTAAATTCACACCTCCAAAGATATTTTTCTTGGACAAACCCTACACAAATATCATCCCAACTACCATAAATTAATCTTATAGTCCTTAATTTTATTGTTAAGCCATCCTAAGAATCCATTTTGTTAAAATTAAAAGGAAGAACCCGAAAAAAAGGAAATTATTTCATCACCTCTTTCAAAATTCCATTCTTCTTCCACTTCTTCTTTATGTTTTGTTTCCATACCAAAATAATAAATATAATAAATAATACATACTTTGATGTTATTATAAATATAGTACAACCATATGTGCGTACGTACAGCTTACCTTCTCCACGTCATGGTATAGTTTTTTATTCAACACTTCATTATTTGGATGGGAATAATAATGATTATAATTGATGAAAATAATAAATATAAGATGTTAAGATAATATAGAATGATATTCTCACTCATCCGTACGTATGGGTTTCTATCTCTATGATGTGATAAGATTTAATTCCCCATCATAAACATTCGAGAATAATTTTTATTTTATGATTAAGAATAATTTCAAAGAACTTAATATCATTCAATATATTAATCAAATACATCCTATCCATAACAAACATGAATTCTGTTACAAAACATATAAAAGAAAATGAATTAGTTAACACCTGAAACAATCACACTGCTAAAATATTATTAACAAATCAATACTAGAGGATCATATATGATATCGTATTTATGAATTTGGTTCTTGTATAATTTAATTATTATTATTTAACCATTATAATAGTGGTTCAGGTACCCTAAACTAATGAAAAGTACAAGGTAAGTGTTAATTCTACAATATCTTTGTTATTTGAGGTTGTTTATACGTAATTATCTACTGGGAATTCTTTATCATCCATGTTTTTTTTCTTAACAATGTACTTCAAAACATTTTTACTATTTCCTAAACTATGCATTAATTTCATTTATACTCTTGTTTTACTTTTTACAATTTTTTTTGAAGGGAATATTTTCGTCATTTTCCAAACAAAGTACTTTATGACATTTTCGAAAAATTAAGGAAAGAATGTTTTTTAAACATATACGGTAGGTGCGTCTATTTTCTGCCATTATAACACCTTTGAATATTCACTTTCAAGCTTATAAGAATATTTTCAAAATAATTTTTTTCATTACATTTAAATTATTTCAAAGTAGAAATAGATATTTCACTAAATTATTTTTTAGATTGATTTCATCTATGTCAACATCAATTGTTGGATTTCAAACTTATTTGATGATTTTTTATTATGATGAAATCTTCAATATTTTATTGAAGGTTTTTTTATATGTTTTACTATAGATGTGAAATTTTTATACCATCAATATTTTACGGTTATAGTACTATCGTTTTGTATGCTAGTCTTAATATGAATTTTTATATTATGATTAAAACATTTCATATGAGGTATGCATTGGATGTAGTAAGTGATGTCATGGCCTGTTATAGCCCCTCGATACATAGGTAAGTCTAATGAGACAAAATAGTGTCTTGGAATAAGGCCTTGAAAATATTTGTATTTGTAGTCATGGCACGATGCCTAGACTATGTGGTTATGATGTTCAAAATTATGCATTCCGTCATTGTTAAATTATCTATTGATATTACATGTCATTGTTAGGCTAGTAGAATCTCCATGTGAATAATTAAATGCAGTAATTTGATTTATCTTTTCCATATTATGTTAAAGTTTATGTTTAAAATGCTTGTGTTTTACTCATATACATTTTCTTAATTATTTATTCTTATCTGTGAAAGTTTCTGTTATATTGTTATACTTACTGAGCATCTGAGCTCACATATTTCTTATGTTTTATTTTTCCTAGGATGTGAAGAAGTATATTATGACTAACCTTCAGCGATAGACTAAAGGATATTAGTGTGTTCCAAGGGGACACAATTTTGTTGTTTTTTCATTTCAAAATTTCTTGTAAAACTTATGTACATATCTAGTACTTCCCAGGAAAATAAACTAATCGGTATTTATGGACTTGATCCCTTATGATCATGCCAGTGTTATATAATAATGCAGCGACTCTGGGTAACTGGGATCTATGTGTTACATAAGGCCCTACTTCACAAGATTATATAATGTGGTTTTTTTAACTGTACAACAATCATGAAATATGTTCTGCCTTTGTAAATTTTTATTTCACACAAATTTTCCAATTATGTTCTCTCAATGTATGAAAAATTGAATTCATCAGTGGGTTTTAAAAAAATATACTTCCCTTGGATCATTTTAATACCCATGTAGTTTAAATTATATCATATATTTCAAATTCACATTCATATTATAATTAAAACTAACTAAACACTCAAAAATTATTTCATATTCAATTATTAAACAAAAAAAATATTTAATGAAATTTTATGAAATATTGGGTCACACATGAGTTAGTAATAAATTTAATGTCTAAAGATAAATTGACCTCAACCACTTTATAATTCACTATATATGGTGGATACTATTTTTACTGTGTATTTAATTAGAAGGTATGTCTTTAGGCACTGTAAATTTACCAAGAAATTGGTGTGATCTTCTACAATAATATCCACTGAACCATGTCCAAAATTCATGATTACTACAATGGTATCAGACTAATAGGACTTCAACTTAACTAGATATAACCTCATCTATGAGTTGAACAGAAATACCTTATCTTTGAGTTGAATTAATTTCCATGAAATCATGCGGTCCTGGATGGATTTTGTTTTGGATTTTTAAATTGAAAATTTTTCATATTCCTCCCTCATAATTTAATCAAGCTTAGACATTAGTATCTTTCTTTTTTCCATGGTATCTCTTAGATTAATGATCATGGTCTTGATTACCTAATATTCCTTATGTTTCAATTCCATTAGAAAATGATATTTCTTCTTCTAAACCAACCCAATAGGTGACATTCTCAAATTGGTTTTATAGGTTGTATGATTATCCCAGATAGTATCAATAAGATTCTTTGACCAATTATTCTATGGAGCACATATAATTTTATTGATGAATTTATTTATTTCTTGGTTTGAATATGAGAAATGAACACTAGATTTGGGGTGGTAGGATATACCCATGTTGAACCCCCACACCATTCTTCTAGACCATAGTTCTTATCATTGAAATTATGAAATTAGTTCCATGGTCACTGATAAGTACTCTTGGATATTGAAACTAGATAAACCCATTTTTCATGACAAATTAAATGACACACATAGATTTGTTTTATGTTATATCAGTGACGTTCACCCACTTTTAAACATAATCCAAACATACAATATTCTTTATGTGTTACTGTAGGAGGGTATAAATGTTCCCAAAAAATCAATTCCCCATATATCAAATACTAATACCTCTAAAATAGAATTTTATTACATTTATACACAACACCCAATATTGATAATCTATTGGAACCTATTATATCATGCTATAAAACTCTCTAAATATTTTTTCATAAAGGGAAAAAAGATACTAAATTTTTCAAATTTTAAAGTGGTACTACCTGGGACATGGTGTCCACCATATGTAAAGGGATTTCAAAACATCAAGATTACATTCACTTTCATTTATGTCATACAATATTGTATTATGTCATCTAAAAAATGAAAAAAAAAATTGGATCTTCAAATAAATAGTGTTTTACTTTTGATAAAATTGATATCACTTTTGATAAGGGATGTCAGATGTACACTCATGTGGTGGAATAGTTTAAAAAATATATTATCCAAGAGTGAGGGGATTTCATTACCGAAAAATATATTCATCTTGGAAGTCTTCCCATATCTCACTATCTTCTTATTTTTCTATATGGGGTATTTATAAATAAAATAAGTGTTCCACCACAACATTCTCACATGCCTTCTTATCATGGATCTCTAAATAATGTTCATAGGGGTGGAGTACCAATAAAATCAACCATGGATTGAAATCATTCAGGTTTATGAGGTATTAGAGGGTAGTATGGTCCATGTAGACTAATACCATGGATACTACCAAATAATATCAAAATATATCAAATGAAAATACCACTTCAAAAACCCATTTCTCTATAATGTTAAATATAACCTGGGATTCATTCAATGTATATCTTTCATTATAGATTTTATTAAAAACACATGAAACACTTATACAAGGACTACCCCCTAGTTTAGTCACCTGTATCAAATCTTAATTCTAATTGATTTTTCTATTGTGATGTGATCCAACAATATTTTTTTCAAATTTCTTGTGGCCAAATAGTATATTTTGTTGCACCCTAAAATTGATCTTTTCCCAATTAAGAACCAGATTGGTATGCTCAAACCATTCCAAAATCTACTCTACATTTCTTAAGCATGTGATGACATATTTTACATAGAATGATAAATCATCCATGAACACCACTATATTCTGCTCTACTATAGTGGGAAGATATCCATCTTATATAACTGGAAACTATTGGTATCATTAAAAATTCCCTAAGTCTTGTGATGATAGGAAAAATTTTAGTTCGGGAACTTTAAAGGAAATATTTTCTGAATCATTTGGAATAATTAAAATCTAAATAGATCTATAATATCCATTCAAAAAATAGTATTAATTATTACCTTATATGTATTCTAATGTATGATCCATTAAAATAATTGGAAATTGGTTCTTCTATGTGGCACCATTTAGCTGTCCATAATCTATAAACACACTATAAAATGTAACTATCCTCATAGGATTAAGATCATTATTTTTATATAAAATTACTATGACTCCACGTAACCAATTGAAATAGACTTACACATGAGACATTATAAATAATATATGTTATTCCATTATCTAATAACTTTATCACCTACTTTTTAACATCTTCTTTCATTAGAGGGTTTATCCTTCACTATAATTTCCTTAATAGTGTATATATCTCTTCCAAAATTTCATTGTGAGTGAAAATTATTGGAATAATTCCTTAATGATATTCTATTGCCCATATGATGATTTAATAAATTATTTTTAAAACCTATAATAATTTAATTAATTACTTAGTATTTAAAGGTGAATTCAATAAGATTGACAAAGTGTCATTATCACCAAGATAACCGTTCCCCAGAAATATAGGAAGTGGATTTAGTTCCATTTTAGTTGACTTAAAAATAAATGTCATTAAAGGATTGGTTCTATTTTCATCTATATAATCAAATATTACTTCTCATTTCCAATAATGACTATTGTTTAATGAAAATAAACTACACCTCATATGGTTAAAAAACAAGATGATAAATCTCACCACATTTATTTTATGTTGTTTCTTGACATTGTATATAAATTTCCCTATATTCCTTGTTATTTTCCAATGTAGAAATTTAACTATATATTTCTGAATCCACTATAGATATTTTCATGTGTTCCTTGAGTACAATTTATGAATAATTTTCATCACCTTAATGAAAAATCATCTCGCTTTGATGGAAATGAATGAATACTTTTCTAGTTTCTAGGAAATGTAATCCCAAGATAAATGGAACCTCAAGAACCTCTTCCATATTGAAGATTATAATACCATTTTGGGGGATAGATTTTTAAACCTTTACAAAAACATTTTCTTAGAGTCACTTAGGGTACTTGACAGATCTATCGGCTAATTTAATTTTTAATTGAGTTGGTTTTAGATCCTGAAATCCCAAATTATTGATGATACTATTTGAAATCATCTAAAAACATGTTCCTATATCATAAATATCCTTATCAATTTAAAATTTATTGATGGTTTATAGAATAGAAAAAAATCATTGAATCATGAATATTTGGAGAAAGTTTAGGTCGAATAAATTTTAACCATTATACATTAATAGAAATGGTACCCATGTATTCCATATTTCTTTTATTATAAATAATATCCTTCCTTAACATTGAATAGGAAGGAATTCCAGTCAATTCCTCAGTGAAAGGAATATTAGTTTGAATCTTCTAAAATACTTCCTTGAATATCCCAAACTATTGGTAGAATTTCATCAATTTCATTTAAACCAAAAATGGTATAGGTTTTATATATCATTTCCCTAATTCCTTTTTTTTCATGAATCACTTATTTACAATTTTTTCCCATGTACTGATTGTACATCGTCAGTTACAACTGCTTCTTCTATTGGTTATGAGGATTTATATTTATTTTTAACCATACACTGTATTTTTATTTTTAGGTAAGATTTAGAATGTTATTATTCAATCATAGAGGTCCCCACCTTGGATCCCTCTAAAGTATTTTACATATTACTTCTAAAAAAATATTCCCAGATTTCATGCTGAAACTTGATTAGAAAACCGCCTAATGTTTTTTCAATGCTTTAAATGGTTTTCTCTAGATTTGGAATCCCAATTTCAGTAGTGATGATAAACTTTTGGAAAATTTATTTTAAATTAGAATTTGGATTTTTTTTGTTATAGCATCACGTTTTTTTCTGTTGTTGATAATAATGGTCTTATATTGGATGGGGTTTCTTCATAACATTTCTATTAGTAAGACCCCTTCAAGTACTGATTTCATTATTACTACTGCTTTGGAAATAGATTGTGATGTTATGGTTGAGTGTACATGGGTGAACATGTAGGTCTTTTTTGTTAGCCTTGATGTTTCTATGAGCTCTATCCTAGACGAAAAATATATTTCCAAGTCAGATTCTAGTGTCGAAGAAAAATTGTTATCCATTAATATTATGATATTTATCATAACTTACTATTATATGGACTATCACTTATGATGGGAAAATCCAGCAAACCATCGGTATCAACATAATCTTTGTAAGATATATATTTTATCACTTTAACTTGATCAACTTTATTGATATGGAATGAATCAATCTTCTCTGACATTGCATCCAATTTGAAAACTGACATTGTAGTGGCATCAACACTTTGCACTCCACTTTTCTGAGTAACCCATTCAGAATTCCTCTAAATCCCATTGGCTGACATATCCTTATGTAATTAAAATAATTTCTTAGGAGATTTTGTCACTGTTTTCCCTCCATCTACTACATCAACCATATATTTTTTACATTTATTGAATCATCCATAAGAGGTTTGGGATTATATATACAATAGGATTCCATGAGGAGGAAACTTTATCAACATATCTTTGAAGCATTCACAATATTCATAATGAGACTCAGTATCATGCTTGTGGAAATTTTCGATATCATTATGTAGCATTGTTATCAGGGATGGGGGGAAATAATTCACAAATGATACTTGAACAAAGGACTCCCATGTGAGGGTAGAACACTTTAGAAACCCTATAATCCAATCTATGGAATATTACCTCATTAAAGTAGGAAAATATGAAGCATTATCACATATTATGAAACTCAATGGTAATATAATTTTACATATATAATATATAAATTATAAATATGAGTGTTTGGTTATTTACTCAGTAAACTAAAAAATTGAACTCTATTTTGAATAAGCTTCATGAAATAAAGATCAGTCTCAATGTTTTATGAATTCATTGATGGCCTAAAAATTCCTATATCTTCCCCCTGAATGGAAGGCTAGATATACTACATCAAGGTATGATGATGTGGATACTACTCCTGATAGGCTTATGGAATATATTATTTGTATTTCGTAAAACATTATTTTTGATTTAATAGAAAATATTTTTTCACTTATGGAAGATATTATTGTAGATTTTGAGTACATCCTAGTATAAATTGGGAAATTGGTTGAAGATTACTCTTGAAATACTATAAAAATAGATGGGGCCATTGATTTTTTTGACCCTTGGTTGTAATTGGTTGATTCATCACTCCTTCAAGAACAAACTCTTTTCCAAATCCATGAACAAAATACGGTTCTTCCATTTCCACATTCTATATGTGTGGGGTTTTTATGTACTCTCCCATTAGTGTTCTATGTCACCTAAATATAATGTTTTAAATTTCAAGATCTGATAAAATTATCCTAGATGTCTAATTATACTAGGAACAAGTGAGATGATGGCTCATGATACTATGGACCTTCACAATAGAAAACAACAAATGAAGAGTAAAAAACCACAAAACAAACCAAAAAAAATCATATAAAAACATTATTTTCAATTTTTTGTTTTTTATTTCATAATTAATTATCCTAATCAGAAATTGAAAAAACATGATTAATATATCCCTTGAAAATATGCCTTAATTGGGTGTTGTTCTGGGCAAATGAATACTTATAGTGGCCCAAATTGGATTTTCCCAACTTCATAATTTGTATAGTATCATTATGGGTTCAATACTCAGGGAATATTTAGAGCATTTCAATTCAACTCCTCGGTTAAATAATTGATAAACTAATTAAAAAAATGAAATTTATTGAGATGTTTTGTTAGTAATAGTCAAGTACTTAGATGACCCAATTCCAAATCCTTAAAATGATTTATGTTAATAAAATCAAAATAATCTCAAAATTGTATTTGAACAATTGATAATGGAAGTCCATTGAGGCTGTGTTTGATCATGGAGATTTTGAGGGTTGATTTTATCTTGTGTTTTTTTTTCTATTAATATAAAATCATCATCAAAATTAAAATTTTCAAAACCACCATGGTCTATTAGGTTCATATTAAACTCATGAATATCAATTTATTGGTCTGATAATTATCTTCCAGAAACATGAGTTAAAAATCCTTGTTGATGGTGATTTAACCTAATGGTTATAAGTGCAATCATCGTACATCAATTCATAGATCCTTGTATAAACCAGTCATTGTCTGAAATGGTGAAACCAATGAATTAAAGTGAGATTAAAGGAAGATATTGTGAAGAAAATTAATAACTTAAATAAACACACCAAAATCAAATAATTCATTTAAAAAATTATGTATTATTTTTGACAACCCCAATATAGTGTGTGGTTTAGCTACTCATGAAAAACATTATGACAAACCAACTCTTCATACACATGAGGCACATTCTAGAAACATTTTGAGGGGGGAAGTAAAATCCCCTTCTAGAAGATATATCAAACAAATAGTATGAGTTTTAAGCTCTCCTATTGTCAATATAGATGCCTCTCAGATGATTATTTCTCCCCAGTAATGGTAAGAGATCCTTAATTTGTATACCCTATTGTCTAGGTGTGGTTATATGTCATAATCTAGGTTCAGAGAACAATTATGGTGGTAGATGGAAGTTATTTGGTTAAATGTTTACTGGTGCATAGTTAAGGTACATGGCAAATTAAACAATCTTTTTCATTCTATTCAAATCGTATTGAGTCTCCCTATATCTTGGTATGTTTTCATGGTTTGATTAACCATGTGAATACCCTCTGATCGACACTACCTCCTCATGTGGCATATTGTGTAATCTCTTGTCCAATTAGCAAGTTTTATGTAACTTTGTGGAGACCATGTGAGTGATTACATCTAACATATTTAGTTTTTTCACTAATTGTTTAGATGTGTTTTATTTGTTAGGGTACAATGTATAAACTATACAACATGGAAATTTTCTCCACACACCTCTGGTATTCCTAAAAATACCACATTCCTGCCAAATCTCAATAGTTCTTAATTTTCCACTCAATTTTTACCAATCAATACATATGAGGTTCATAAATATAGTTATTTTTCAAATAAAAAAACCTATTTTTAACAAAATAAAACAAACAAACCATACCATGCACACTAGAACATCCCTGCTTTTATCGGATCCCATCTAGAGTCATACAATTTGCTTTGGAAAAATGGGTTTTTTTCCAACTCCAAGTATTGGATATCTAATATGGATGGGTATAATTTTTTTTATACGACACTCTTTAGATTAATATGATCACCCTATGAAAAATGTGTTCTGAGACCAACACCAAGTTTAGGCTATCCAAGATGGGAGTCTCTTATGGCCCTTATTCATTATGTGACACCCTCTAGAGTCATGAAATACCCAAATGACAAAAAAATGATTTGACTTTATTAGGTGAAGTTGTCTTTGATGGGTTTATCTCATGATTTATTTCTTTCATGTGTTGAGATGGGAGATGTCACAGATGACATGCGAATTGGTCACATACGACAAATGGGATAATGTGGACTTATGGTAAAAATATTACACCAACATAATTTTGGGATAATACCTCATCTACCTTACAATGTATTGAATATATAGTGCGGGAAGGAATCTTTAAACCCCTCCCTTCAAAATATATTATGGAAATATAATATTGAAATGGAATTTTATAGAGTAAATAGTGTCCTAGTTGTCAAAATGATGAGGTGAATAACGTGATTCCAAGGCCTCACACTTGATATATTTAGTGAGTTACTTTAAATGAATTTTAGGAGAGTGAACATCTTTAAAAAAAGGGCATTACCAATGACATGATAGGGGATTGTGTAATGTACCATTTTCTTTGTGATCCCATGATTATTTCTCAGTTGTGTAATCATGGGTTATCCTTGATAAGAAAAAATTCAATTTATCATTTTCCTTAAAGATGTAAATGTTATAGAGGGGTATTCATAAAATTTCAAGAATATAATTTCATTTATAAATTTGATGTTACATGGAATAAAATCACTGGGATTAAATTTTTTAATGCATGATTTTCTACTAGTTTCATTAAATTCCATTTTACCTAAAAATGTATAACATATATTAACTAGGCTCAAATTTTGTTTCAAATTCATGTGTGGAACGTTATATAAACAAAAATGTTTTGAATCCTGAATAAAAATATTGCTGGAATATTATGAAAAGAAGGTATTTTCTTTAGACCATCATTCTTGGATATAATGATCCACCTAATGGATCACTTTTTTAGAGTTGTTCAAATTTATTATATTCTATATTATAGATGGATGTACCTCATTGAATGGTATTAAAATATTTTGAAAGGGTATTTCATGAATCAAAGTTATCTTGAAGGGTGTATTTTAAAACAATATATTTTTGAAGAAACACCTGGATTTTGTGCCTCTTACCTATCAGACATCGATAACATTAATCTCCCAAAATATCATCATAGATGACACCTTATAGGTGAAGGGTTTTCTAGTTTATATGTCATTACAATCATCAATAAAAAGTAATACCAAGATCAAATTTAAATTTAAAATAATATTTAAGATGTTGACCCATATGTTGAAGACCATAAAACAATTATTACACATTTTAATCCATCAAGGAATAAAGTGTGCATACAAAATACACATAATAAATAGTTTATAAAATTATTCTATGATAATATTTAAGGGATTTTTTTAAAAATATGAATTCAAATATCGATAAGATTCGATGTCTAGATAGAGGTAAAATGAAAATGTTATATATTTTTCTATTTTTATGATTAATAGATATAAATTATATAAAAACTGACATGATTACCAAAGTAGCATGCAAAATAGTGGAGTTATGATTGTGGATAAAGTGATTAAATTTTCAAAATCCAGTGATAGAAATAAAATTTAAAAAAATATATCATATTTCAGCATCATAAAACATATTTATGAGTTGGATTACAAATAATTTTAAGTGATGATTTTCCATTTCAAATGCATTAACAACAAGACTAAAATTTATGTTGAGGAAATTGGCTTCATGAATGTAAATTTTAGTGACGAAGGGGAAAGAATAATCTATTTAGAATTGATTCACCAGTAGTACATGTGTTTTATGTATCAAATAAAATAAACAATAATTAGCCAATTATCCTTTTGGAAACTAAAGTAATTGTTGGGTGTGATAATATTTAATCATGGATTACCCTTTCATTGGGAGATCATAGTTATTTCATAGAAGTCAAAATGTACATAATTTATTTTTTGATAGAGGAGACCATAAAAAAAGGAATTGCATTCTTGATAGATGATCCAAATCCCTTCCACCTTTAAATAAAATAATTATATCTCATTTAGTAGGATAATGATTTTTTTTAAAATATACTATTATTGTTCCCATAATATTATGTTGTCTCTGTGGTATATTGGTGATGTAAATTAAATACTGAATAATCATGTAGACAATGGATTTTCACATATTTATGTTAATAATCATGGGATAGAACATGTGGTTGATGATAAAATTGTATAATTATTATTGGATCAACACCATGTTGATGAAATAAACAACAATGCATCATCATGTTGTTGAATAGTGATATCAAGGAAATATGTAAGGTTATAAAATTTGAGGTTTTCTAAAAAATATGTGTCCAACCAATTGATCCAAATAAATCAATGTTCATTAGTTATTTTGGGGACATAATATAAATTATTTTTTTATTGATATAGAGTTTTGATGTCATGCCCAGCTTGTAGCGATGGAAACCCTTTGGTAAGATATAAAGGAAATGTTACAATATTATTTAACTATTTTACTAAAAATAGACAATAAAACATTGATTTAATTTTCATTATTCCTTATAGAGTATTTTTTATATTAGAATATTTCCATAATAAATTTTTCTTTAGGGATAATGGTGATGACCATATAGGATAATAGAATCTTCTTACCAATTTTTATATTAGGGATATTGAGGGGAAAGTATATCCCAACCCACTTGTTACTTATTCACACACTATAATAAAGGAAACATGGAATTCATTCATTAGAATTCATCATGAGAAATCATTTTAGGATTATTTTGTGAAATAATATATTAGTTGAAATTATTTATTTTACCAATTTTGGTTCAAATAATTTAGTATATGAAATAGAAAATTAGTGTTGAAAATAAACAACATGAATAAACATAGATATAACCCTATCACAAAGAAAGGATGGGGTATTCTTCACTAAATTAGAAAATGATCAGTATTTTAAATAAACAATAATAGTATTATCTAATATGAAAAAACATATATTACCTTTTATATATACATATTGATTAATCAATATCTGGGGGTAGTTCTATCACACGTTGTGTGCAAGGGAAGGATTCCAACATAAATAAGTAGGGTAACTAGTTGATGAAAATATAAAATTATTATGGGAAACATGTGTAAGTGTGAAATAATAGTAAATCATTATGATTTATAATAGTATTATATAAAAAAATCTAGTTTTGGTCATATATTTTTAATGAGTTTTTGACACAAAAATTAATACTGATTGTATTGAAAAAAAACATAAATCAATAGATTTTAAGAGGTGGGACTAATATGGCTCCATCATTGGTGTAGGTTTTGTAATATCTACTCTAACATATTTATGGAGTATAATGCTACAATAATATATATATATATCATATGATGAAAGGACTCTAGGTGAAAATACATGCTTTTGAAGTTATTATTCTCTTGTCTAGTTTGGTATAATAAAATATTTGAAAGGATCAATGAGTACTAGTGGTAGAACAAATATATACAAATGAATAAAAAAATGACCATTCTAGATTTTAGGGTAGTCATTCCCCTCAACAGCATACCTTGTATGAGGGAGTCAATTTTGTCAATAGTCTTTATCATGAATGTGAATCAAAAAATTTTGAATAAGTATATATTTCTAAAATTCCATCATGTAATGTTGTATGAGAATTATATTTATCAACACCCATGCACCACCTTGTTGTAATTGGTATAGTGTATAATATGCTGAGAGAAACTTTACCCAAAAAAATACTCAAAAAATATCAAAGGAAATTCAGGATTGAGGATTCTCAGGAGTTGATATTTGAGTTTATTAATCCACCTGATAAGATGGATATTATAACAATCAATGATGTTGTTGAAACATTCATAGCATGGATGTAAATATTATAAAGATATATGAGGTATGCTTTATCAAATTTTTTAAATTTAAAAACCTATAACAACTAATGAAATGAGTTCTCAAGTGATGTTTTGTTTGACACACATATAAAACAATAGGGAAAAAAAGTTAGATAAAGTAAATCAATTAAATCGGTCAAATAGAAAAGAACATTTTAGAGTACCTTCTCCCCCCCCCAGTTCCACTACAAAATGTAATATCATTACAAATTCATGCAGACACAACATTTAGATACCAATATATCTCATGCATTCCATATGAATAAGAAATATTTGGAACTATCATTTTTTATGTGGTTGGTCTCTATAGAATAAATGATATTACAAAATGTGAATGGCTATGAGTCTTAGCTTTGAATACATCTATAAGGTACAATTACATAATATGTTTTTCCAAAATATTATCTAATATGTTAAATAATGTTAATAACTATTCATATTTTCTATAGGTGTATATATTATTACTACCTAAATGGAGAACCCTACGAATCACAATTTGGATTCATTAATCCATGTATCATTTCTATAGTTCAAATTAGTTTATAGTCAAAATAATTTTATAGGAAAAATGATGACCTAAACAAGATGTTTTAGAATAAAATAATATATTACATAATCTTTTTTATACATATAAAGTTAGGGTAAAACTCTACAATCTAATCATATAAAATATTTTACTATTTTCTTTTAATTATGATTTTTAGTTGTTTTTAATAAGCACAATATGTTAATCACAATCAATATGGATAATAGAAATATTTATTTTTGGAATAAAATTCATGGATATCCATCAAACCAACAACACATAATGTGTATCGTGAGTTTGTAATGCACTAAAATCAACATTTTAAAAAAATCTAAATTATATGCTTTAGTATGTGTTTTAACAAGTTTTTTTATTATAGATGGATCAATAAGTATAGTTTAAATCATGGAATTAATTTAGTGAATGAATATAATAATTCTATGGATTAAAACAAAATGGAAACATATTATGGTATATTTAAAAATATTTAACTATTAAATTTTTAAAAAAAAATTAGTTATTTTGTTCAATGTTTTTTCAGTGTGCAAAGTAGTATATAAAAAATGATTGCATATATGATACCTACAAATTTTTGAAATATATCATAAAATGGAAAAATACTATAATCCCAAAACTTGTAATTTCTTATGTTAATTAAAATTTCATTAAAATATTTCTTAATTTTTTGTTTTTTTATTGTTTGTTATTATGACTAATAGTTCAGACAATCTACATACTCAAAAGAAGAAGAAAATTTGTCTAAATATCAATGGGAAGCATACATTGTGTCAAAAAGTTTTGCGACATAAGAATTTGTTGATTACCTATTTTTTTAATCTATTATGGGCTTTGACTTTTGAATTATATTTTGGTCGTAAATCATTAGTATAATAACGCATAAATATTATATATGTATTGTTTATCAAGGAGAAGTGTAATAGTTGAAATATATTTGTTTAGAAATGAATTGGAAGACTACATCATTTCAAAATTTATATATACATCATGATGAGGTGACTTACTAATACATATAAAGATAATTTTCTCATCATTTTATCTATACTTTTATTCAAATTCCTTAGCATTTCCATCAGATACTTATGTTGTTAAATTTAAACATTAATTCAAATCACACGTCACGTGATCAAAACTGATCAAACAAGATTGGATTGTTTTACAAATTAAGGAAATTGATCCAATATTAGTTTTTCACATGTATTAATTTTCCACACACAATTCTGACACATGATGTGGTTCGTATGACTTAAATTACATGTTTTCAATATAAAAGTGTAAATTTAGTTAAAAATACACATCACATAGCTAAAAATAAGAAAATGATCTTAGATTGTTGGTATGTCTTGAATTATGTGTTTTTTAAAAAATGGAAAATTTTAATTTTAAACTAACGTTAAATAGTCAAAACCAAGAAAAATGGCCTAGATTATTTTTAAACATTATAGAAATGATCCATAATTAATTTTTCACATAAAAATTGATCACCCATCAATCCAATAAAAATGTGGTTCATTTGACCCAAATTCATGTATTCAATTCAAAATTTCCATTTTAGTTTGAAACACACATAAAATAGAGAAATATAAGAAAAAATATTTATTTTTATTGAAAATAAAATAGAATGATCCATTATTCAATTTCTATTTGATGGAATTGATCACAAATCAACCCAACATAGGGTGTGGTTGATATGACCTGTAGTGTGTGCTTTTAATAAAAAAATTCCTTTTTAGTTTAAAACACACCTCATTTATTCAAAACGTAGAAAAATAGATAGGATTGTTTTGAAAAATTTGGAAAATTAATAATAATTCAATTTTCAGGTATAGAAATTGACCACACAACAATATTAAACAAAATGTGCTCGATATGACCTGAACTGCAATTTTTTACGCATAAGTTACATTTTCATTTAAAACACAAATAAAATAGCACATACTAAGAATAAAAGATCTTATTATTTTCAAACTTTAGAAAAATGGTCCATAATTCATTTTTAAATTGTATTAATTTGACACACACCAATCCAAAAAAAGATGTGGAGGATATGACATGAAGTGCATTTTTTCAATACAAAAAATATTTTTTAGTCAAAAAATATATCAAATAGACAAAACCATGAAAATGGGATCATATTTTCTTTTAAATATAATACATTGATCCATAATTAATTTTTCATGTGTAGGAATTTACCACTCATCAATCTGACACCTGATGTGGTTGATATGGTCTGAAATGCATGTTTAAAAAAAATGCCATTTTATTTCAAATCATACATCAAATATCCAAAACCAATAAAATGATCTAAGAATATTTTCAAACATTAGGATAATTATCCATAATATATTTCTAACATTTAGGAATTTAACACACATAAATCTAACACATGATGTCACTGGTATGACTCAAAGTGTATTTTTTTCAAAATAAAAGTTCCATTTTAGTTTGAAATGAGTACCACATAGCCAAAACCAAGAAAACTAGATCGGATTATTATTTATTTTTATTAAAGTTATACATAATAAACTTATGATTTGTAGGATTTGACCATAGAAAAATTAGACACATTATGTAGTAGAAATGACTCGAATACTTATTTTCTATATTGAAGTGTCATTTTAGTAGAAAACAGGTACCACTTATCCAAATTTGAGAAAATGATCTCAAATGGCATTCAAAATTTAATAAAATTATCCATAGTTTATTTATGACATTTAGGAATCAACCACATGTCAATACAACACATGATATGGTACGTACAACTCAAAGTTCATGTTTTCAATTAAAGTGTCATTTTAGTTTAAACTATGCCTCACATAGAAAAAATCTATGTAAAAAAGATCATATTATATTTAAATTTTAGGAAAACGATCCACAGTTAATTTAAGATGTATAAGAATTGACCGAAAATCATACCAGTTGCTAATGTGGGTTGTATGACTTGAAGTTAATTATTTCAAAATAAAAGTTTCTTTTTTGTTTAAAAACACATCACTTTGCCAAAACTGATAAAATGAACTCATATAGTTTTCAAAAATTTGAAGAAATATTTATAATTGATTTGTGATTTATAGGAATCAATGGCACATAAATCTAATATATGATGTGGTAATTATGAATTGTAGAGTATGTTTTCAATATTAGTGTCATTTTAGTTTAAAGAATCTCTCACATAGTGAAAACAAAGAAAATAAACTCTAATTGTTTTCAAATATTTGGAAAAAGATCCATAATATGTTTAATATATGGAAGAATCAACCACAAATCAATCTGATGTTGATTCAAAAGTCCTCTTTTGACTTTTATATCTTGTTTTGGAAATAAAAAATGTCCTTTATCATGTTTATCATATCGTACAGATCATACTGATCGTACTGATCAGGATGATCGTACTGAGCATGCTGATTATACTGACCATGCTGATCGTACTGAACATGTTGGTGTTACTGACCATGCTGATCGTACTGATCATTCTCATCGTACTGACCATGCTAATCGTACTGATCATGTTGATCGTACTGACCATGCTGATCGTTTTGATCATGCTGATCGTACTGACCATGCTGATCGTACTGATCATTCTGATCGTACTGACCATGTCAATCGTACAATGCTGATCATACTAACCATGACAATCGTACAATGCTGATCGTACTGAATATGGAAATTGTATTCACTCTGCTACTCATAACTTTCATTACATGCTTGTTTTGGTACTTAGTTAAAAACACATGTTTCATATTAATCGTACCCATGTTTTTCATCTCTATATTTCTTATGTTTTAACAAAAATAATGTCGTTGAGTTAGTAACAAACTAATCAAAATGATGTCATGATTTCTGTTTCAATATGACCGTTATAATGCCAGGTGTCCAAGTCCCTCCGAGTTTTTCGGAGAAATATGACCTTTGGAGAAAATATGACCATTGGAACCTGAGGCCTATAAATATGAGATCATTTGAAGCTGAAATTAGAGACTTTGGAACAACTGTGATACTTTTCTTCCATCAAGATTCTAGAGAGAGATGGTGTGACTTCTCTTATGTTGTGTGCTTTGTGCGTCTGATCATCGTATCGAGGGATTTCAAGTAATTGAAAGATAGAGGTGCTGAATACCTAAAAAATCGAGGGCTTCCAGGGATAGGCAGACAAACAGTCCAATCATCGTATCGAGGGCTGCTGGGGATAGGCAAACAGACTGTCCGATCATCGTATCGAGGGCTGACAAGGATAGGCAGACAGACATTCTGATCATCGTATCGAGGTCTTACCAAGGTGTTGGTGAGACAGAACTTTTATCCTAGGTGAAAGGATAACCCTTCTCTTTGGGTTAAAATAATTGTAATACTTTTACATTTATACTGCTAATTGTATTAGAAAGGAAATTGTTTTGTTTCCTTTTCTATCTCTTTTACATTTGTAATTGTTTCAATTACATCCATACTATTACATATTGTATCGCTTGATTCTGTACGCTTTAAGGTAGAATCATTCAATTTTGTTTTACTCTGATTATTGTATTCATCTTGAATACAATTACTTTACTTTACTGGTAGTATTACATTACATCATACCTTTATATTCAATAAAATTATGGGTTTTTGTATTTTTATTAGTTTACGATCATTTAAACTAATCTCTTAAGTGTTTAAACACAAAGGTTTTAAACCTACAATTCACCCCCACTTGTATTGTTCCATATAATATACATATACATCTACATATTTTATCCAACAATTGGTATCAGAGGTGGTTTTCCACTAATTTGTATTACTTGTTCTAATTCTGTCAAACTTTCTTTTTAATTACTTACTACACTAACGTGTGGAGTGGAAATTTTTTTTTTATTATTATATGGAAGGAATGAATATTGGGTCAATTGACAATATAAATCTTTCTAGACCGCCTATCTTTTATGGGAATGATTATGAGTACTGGAGAGATCATATTAAGACTTTCATGATCAATACTGGTGTAGAAAATTTTATTATGCTTACTGGAGGTTATAAAATTCATGACAAAGAAATCAGTACATTCACTAATCAAGAGAAGCAAGAATATCAACTGAATTACAAGGTACACAATAATTCATTATGTTCAATGACCATGAATATATACAGTCAGATATCTTCATGTGAAACTGCCAACTGTATTTGGAAGAAATTGGAAGTCACTCATTTTGGAACATCCATGGTTATAGATATAAGAAGAGCAATTCTTCGAGCGGAGTATCATGTATTTGTTTTTCCCTATGGAGAGCTAGTATGTAAAGTGCAACAAAGGTTTATGAAAATTGTCAAAAGCTTACAATTTATGGGAGAAAAATTCCTTGATGATGAAGCTCTAGTAGATAAGATCATAGATATAATGCCAAATGAATGGGAGTCAAAAATACAGCTATTGATGAGAATAGAAAAGTTTCTCAGATTACTCTTGATGAACTATTTGGAACTCTTCTACAGCACGAGACAAGAATGAAAAGAGATGCTGATTTCAACAGGAATAATAATGGAAATGGGAGTGTAGCCTTTACATCTAAAGCTAAAACACCTGAAAGGATTACAAGATCCAAAGCAAAGAAAGTTGTTTTATCAGAACCAAGTGATAGTGATCACTCAGATAATGAGTTAGCCAATCTTTCTCGATGGATGAACAAAATTGTGAGAAAGAAAGTCTTCCAATACAGATTCAAAAATAAAGATAGGAAGGATAAGAAAGATTCAGAGGTAACATGTTATGAATGTAAGAAATTAGGTCATATAAGGCCTCATTGTCTTTTACTGAAGAGAAAAGACAGAAAGGCGAAACATTATGAAAGAAATAAGAAAAAGTATTATAAGACAAAGAAGGTCTTAAAGTCTAATGATACTTGGAGTGGAAGTGGTAGTGATTTTTTAGACAATTCTTTAGAATATGAGTCCTCATGACAAAGAAATATTGGACTTATATCCATACTACCAATTGAGGATCATTGTCTTATGTCCACGGTACACAATGCTAAAGCTATTACAAATGTCTCTTTAAATGAAAATTATACTGATAATAGATATTATGAATCTTCAAATGATGAATCTTCATCATCAGAAGATGATACATTACCTTCTTTTGAATAAGTATCTAGATTTACCAAATTTCTTGAGAATGAAAATTCCAAACTCAAGAAGAAGCTTGAGAAAGAAAAATCTATAATTTCGGTTTTAACTAAAGAAGTGTCAGATCTTTCTAAGGATCTTGATATGAAAACTTCTGATTTTGAAAGTATTTTAAAAACCCTTGAGAAAGACAAATCTGAAAAAGATGAACTTTCTAAGGATCTAGAATATGTGATTTCAAGGAAAAAATGTTTTAGAGGCTAACTATAGTTTAAAATCAAATAATTTGGAAGATAAAAACATAGTTTTAAAACTAAAGTCTGAAAATTTCTCTTTAAAGAAGTGCTTTTCAAATTTTACTCAGGGAAAGGATAATTTTGACAAAATGTATTCCCAAATTTGGCCTTTGATAAATCGTTCTAGACGTGGTTATACTCATTCCAACCCTGCCTTTAGTAATAACTATTTTATTCTACAAAAAAAACCTCTTTTTGTTCTAAGTGCCAATGTGGTGGACACTGGAGAAGAGAGTTCTATCTTAATAAAACTCAATCTTTAGGATTTCATAAAGCTCATTTTGCAAATGAAATGTGGATTCCTAAAATTATTTTATCTAACCCTTCTGGATCCAAACACGTTTGGATTCGAAAAAACTAGTTGTTTCTATTTTAGGAAAAAGAGAAGTGTACCAACAAGAATATTTGGTACATAGATAGTGGTTGTTATCGACACATGACTGGAAAGAAAGATTTCTTTGAAAAGGTTACCAAAACAAAAGGTGTAAAAGTTACCTTCGGAGATAACGCTCAAGGAAAAATTATTGGTATAGGTAATATTGTTTTTCTTAGAAAAGTTATTAAATCAAATGTTTTGTTTGTTAAAGGTCTTACGCACAACCTCATCAGGATATGTCAATTATGTGATGAAGGTTACCTTGTGAATTTTAGGAATGATAAGTGTCTAGTTCACAATTCTGAGGATGAGTTCATTCTATCTGCTCATAGGCAAGAAAATGTTTACACTATTAACTTAGAAGACCATATGAGCCAAAACTTAACATGTCTAAGTGCAATAGAAGACCAATCATGGCTATGGAATAGAAGAATAGAACACTGTAACATGAGGAACATTTGTAAACTCTCAAAGAAAAGACTTTTGAAGGGACTGCTAGATCTTAGATATGATTCTTCAAAAGCCTGTGATCCTTTTCAATTTGGCAAGAAACATAAAACTAGCTTTAAATCAAGTAATGAAGTTTCAACTTCTAATGCATTACTGCTAGTGCATATGGATATTTTTGGTCCCACACAAACTGGAAGCATTGGAGGCAAATAATATGTATTTGTTTTAGTTGATGACTTTACTAGATTTACATGGGTCTATTTTCTAGGAAATAAATCTGAAGCCTTTTCAAATTTCAAAATTTTTAGAGCCCAAGTTAAAAATGAGAAAAACCTACCATTGATAACTATCCATAGTGATCATGGTGGTGAATTTCAAAATTCATATTTTGAAACATTTTTTAGTAAGAAAGTTATTACTCACAACTTCTCAGCTCCAAGAACTCCTCACCAAAATGGTGTTATTGAAAGAAGAAATCGTATTCTTCAAGAGATGACAAGAACCATGTTGAGTGAATACTCAATTGCTAAGCACTTTTGGGATGAAGTTGTTAGTACTGCTTGCGACACTATAAATCGTGTTTTAACTAGGCCATTTCTTAATAAAACACCTTAGGAGTTATGGACTGGCTTAAAACCAAAAGATTCGTACTTCAATGTTTTTGGGTGCAAAGTATTCATTCTGAATATAAAAGATAATCCTCACAAATTCGCACAAAAATATAATGAAGGAATCTTTCTAGGCTATTCTACAACTTCTAAGGCTTATAGAGTTTTTAATAAAAACATTTGTACTGTTGAGGAAATAGTACATGTAAAATTTGATGAAACTGATCCTTTTGTTTTCAACAAACCCAAACCTACATCCTCAGATGTGTTTTCTAAAAATGTTTATCAACCATTATTAGAAGTTCATTCGAATAAGGAAAATGTTCAATAAAGTATTCCTGGAACATTTACCATAGAAGAATTTCTACCATATGTTGATGAATAGGTTTTACAAAACCCAAATCAATTGTTTCTTAGGAATCATCCCAGTCATAACATCATTGGCGATGTAAATAAACCAGTAAGGACCAAGAATTCCTTGAGAAATGAAATAGAACATCTTTCTTTTCTTTCCCAATTTGAACCTAAAAGTCCATGTGAGGCCTTAGGTGATGAAGATTGGATCAAATCAATGCAAGATGAACTAAATGAATTTGAATGGAATCAAGTCTGGACTTTAGTTGATAGACCCAAAGAAACAACTGTAATTGGTGTAAAATGGGTTTTCAGGAACAAATGTGATGAAAATGGAGTCATTGTAAGAAATAAAAAAAGACTTGTTGCTAAAGTCTATAATCAACAAGAGGGAATAGACTATGAAGAAACATATGTTCCGGTAGCTAGACTTGAATCTATTCATATTCAATTAGCTTTTACAGCATACTTTAATTTCAAACTTTTTCAAATGGATTTAAAGTGTGCTTTTCTAAATGGTTTTGTTCAAGAAGAAGTTTTTGTTGAACAACCTCCCGGTTTTCTTGACCTAATACATCCTGATCATGCTTTTAAACTTACCAATGCCCTCTATGGTCTTAAACAAGCCCCTAGAGTATGGTATGATAGACTTACATGATTTCATTTACAAAACAATTATACAAAAGGTACTGTAGATCCAACCCTTTTTATAAAAATGGAAAATAAAAATGTTTTTTTTAGTTCAAATTTATGTAGATGACATCATATTTGGTTCAACTCAGCAATCTTTAACTGATTCTTTTGCTAATTTAATGAAGTCTAAGTTTGAAATGAGTATGATGGGTGAGTTAACATTCTTGTTAGGTTTTCAAATTTCTCAAAAACCAGAAGGAACATATATATCTCAACATAAGTATATAAAAGATTTACTCAAAAAGTATGGTTATGACAAGACTAAAAGTATTAGCACTCCAATCGGTACCTCAAATACACTTGATCTTGACGAAACTGGGAAACCCGTATATCAAACAATTTTTAGAGGTATGATAGAAAGTTTGTTATATTTGATAGCTAGTTGTCCAGACATAATGTTTTCTATATTCTTATGTGCAAGATATCAATATAATCCAAAAGAGTCTCATTTAAAAGCCGTAAAGAGAATCTTTCGGTATTTAAAAGGCACTATGGATTTAGGTCTTTTTTACTCTTCTGGAAATGATTTTATTTTAAAAAGTTTTTCAGATGTTGACTTTGGTGGTAGTAGATTGGATAGAAAGAGTACATCTGGAACATGTCATTTCTTAGGAGACTCCTTGGTTTCATGGTCATGTAAGAAAAAACACTCTATAGCACTTTCCACAGCAGAAGTTGAATATGTTGAAACTGGAAGTTGTTGTGCTCAAGTGTTGTGGATGCAACACACACTCACTGACTATGGATTGAGTTTTTAAAAAACACAAATTCTATGTGATAATACTAGTGCCATAGCTCTTAGTAAGAACCCAGCACATCACTCTCGTGCTAAACACATAGATGTTAGGAATCACTTTATTAGGGATCACACACAAAAAGGAGATATTGTTTTACAATTCATCAGAACGCAAGAACAACTTGCTAAAAATTTTACAAAACCATTATCTTCCAATATATTTTAGTTTATAAAATAGAAGCTAGGAATGATTACATTAAAATAATCATTCATATCTACTTCATGTTTTAAATTTCTCATAACATTAAGAAAATCCTCATATAAAGGGGGAGAACATTTCTTTCTATGTTTCTTACTATGTTTCTTCTTATCTTATGATCTTTAATTATCTACTTTCTTGGTATGTATTTTTTGTTTATCGTATTGACAGTTTTATCGTATCATTTTCTTTTCTGTTTATCATATTGACGGTTTTATCATATCATTTACTTTTTTGTTTATCATATTGACAGTTTTATCGTATCATTTACTTTTCTGTTTATCATATTGACAGTTTTATTTTTATTCACCTTTCTGTCTATCGAACTGCCCGATGATGGTAATGATTTTCTTTTCCATCGTACTGTCAGTTGATGGTAATGATCTTCTTTTCCATCGTATTGTTAGTTGATGGTAATGATTTTCTTTTCCATCATACTATCAGTTGATGGTAATGATTTTCTTTTCCATCGTATTGTCCTATCATGGTAATGAATTTCCTTTCCATCGTATCATCAGATCATGGTAATGAATTTCTTTTCCATCGTATCGTCAGATCTTGGTAATGAATTTCTTTTCCATCGTACCGTCAGATCATGGTAATGAATTTCTTTTCCATCGTATTGTCAGTTCATGGTAATGAGATTGTTTTCCATTGGCTTGTCAGTTCATGGTAACGAGTTTCTTTTCCATCAGCATGTCCATGATAACAAGTTTTTTTTCCATCGAATTGTTAGTTCATGGTAACGAGATTGTTTTCCATCAGCATGTCAGTTCATGGTAACGAGTTTCTTTTCCATCGGCATGTCCATGATAACAAGTTTGTTTTCCATCGGATTGCCAGTTCATGGTAATGACTTTCTTTCCCATCGGCATGACGATTGATTGTTTTTTTTTGTACGATTGTTTTTTATTTTAGACACTTCTAAAACCAAAAATTACCCTACGTTCTTCGGCAGGTACTTTCCATTTCTTTCAAAAAAAATTCTTTCGTTTTAATCCTAACCATTGATCTTTTTTCCTCTAATCATGGCCGTAGAAGATCAACGGTCACCCTTTTCTCACCTATCTATAGTCCCCCCCTCCCCAAACCCACATCGTTTTTTCAGGATTTACATCGAAGCTCTGACTCTCTATTTTTAAGTCATCGTACGATCCTTCATCGGCATCATCTCTATGTCTCAGTCTTCTTCCAACACTCCTACCGATATGTATTCAAAGGCTTTATCAGAAAAAGACCTTTTAAGGGAAAGGTTAGTTTCTTGCGACTTCTATGATTCATATGATTATACTATCAAGATGATTATTTTGTTTCAAGGATGGGAGCATTTGTGTGTTGAAAGACATGTTTCTCAAGATCCGATTCTCTTTAATGAAGTCTATCAGTTTTATAAAACCGTATCTTTCGACAAAGACATGACTATCAATTTTTTGTGTATGATAGAAAGTTATTTATTTCTGTTAAACAAGCGGATCATTTTTTGAATGTCACGATAGAAGGTTATTCTTTCTATCCATCTCATAAACAACCAGAGTAGGTCGGTACGTTTAATAGAGACAGTGTCGAGAAGTCTTTTTTTGTTGTAAATGAAGAGAAGAGGAAAGTGGCTCATCTTTCTCCAGACAGTAGGTTTGTGGCTTTATGGATGCAAGGTTCTCTTATCCCAAGAAAAGGGGATATAGAAACTCTGAAAGTTTTTGATATCTTCATGTTGGACTATCTTGTCAACATGAGAAAATTAAATCTCATGGGATGTGTTTTTGAAACAATTAATAATGTAAAGTCAGGGGCAATTAAATCTCATTTGATTATATATCCATCCATCCTTACAAAGTTTATTCAAATGAGTATGATGTTTTGCAACATTCCTTTGAAAGGAAAGCTGATAGATCTAAAGCCCTTCTGGATTAGAAAAGGTACTTTGAAGAAGTTGAATGATTGTTTTGATCATAATTCAATACTTTTTGTTAAGGATGTATAAGTTGAATCTCCTCAGAATCTATCGGCACCTATGCCAGCAAAAGAAAATCAATCTGTTGGTATTACTCAAAAGTTTGATCCGCAAACCAGATCAAAGCCCAAGAAGAAGCCAATGTATAGTAAAGAAGTTGTAGCCAAATGGAGAAAGGATAAGGAAGTGAGAAAGGAAGGTGATCCAAAGTTTGGACTTGATCCAGCCGAAGCGTTTGCTGAAAGAATTAGGGTAGAAGAAACCCTTAAAGATGAAAAGTAATAGAAGTCTGTTTTGAAATGAAAGGCCCAAGTATTTGATATCTCTAAAGTCTTGAAAATGGTTGAGGATGCAAGTGCTCAACTAACGGAATAAGTTCATCAAGAGCCCATCATACAGAGTCATTCCGAGAAAGAAAAAGGAGAAAAATGTTTGAACAGATATAAGAAGTTGAAGAAGAGGAAGGAGATATTCTTTTATAATTCCTTCAGAGTTCGAAAAAGAGTAGAGAGGAATTGGTTAAAAAGTAGAGTAAAGGTATTCAACAAATCCCAGATGCTGATCAAGATCCTATTGAAGCTTCTGAAACCCTAGATAGAATTTCCCCTAAAACAAATCAAGGTGCTCAATCCTCTAATACTGAAAAAGTTATTGTCATCAGTGACAAAGTGGAAGAAGAAAGAAAAGAGAAAGAAAAGGAAAAAGGAAACAGCTAGTTGTAGACTCAAGCCGATCAAATGAGTTGCCTTCGTACGATGAAGATACTGATTCAGAAAACACAATCTATCTCAAGAAAGGTGATTACATTGTCCATGTTTTAAGAAGGGTTGAGAAGACCATTCCTTATTTACCTAGGATAATAGGGATAATTGATTTTATTACTGACCATCAGAAAGAGGTGTTTGGTTCTGTAAAAGAATTAAGAAAAAAAATTTGTCAGTTTAAGCTGATTTGAAAGTTCTTTCTGAAAGTTCGACTGCTCATAAAAAGGCCTGCAATAGGATGACCAAGTGGCCGTACAAAATAGAGATCTCAGTCGATGATCATGAGATAGAAATTGAAGATATAAGAAGGTTATAAAATGAGCGTGCAATTACTTTCAATAAGCTTGACAAAGAAACTGTTGAAAGGATGAATCAGGTAACTCATGGAGCTGATGTTCCCTCAGTAAAAGACATGCAGGAGAGAATGAATGACTTTCAGGCTGAGTTTTCGAAGGTTTCATCATTCAAAGTTGAAATAGTTCTCTTGAAGAAATGGAACATTGGGTTATCCAAAGACAACAAGAATTTTCAAGATAGAATTGATACTCATGAAGAAGTAATCAGAGTTCAGGAAGAGACAATCAAAAATCAGGATCAACTCTTTTCTAATCAACAAGACCTTCTCAGATCTCAGGGTGATGCAATTTCTGAAGACAAAAAGGAAATCAAAAAGTTGAAGGCAGTTCTTCATGAGTTGATTAAAAAGGAGAAGGAAAGATAAAACCAGTGACTTTTATTTATTTTCATGTTTGGCCTTGATCGTTATCGTAATGAAATTTCTTTTATCCATGGTCTTTTTATTTATTTTCTAAACTCTTTCAGACAATTCAAGTTTACCCCTTTCTTTTTGTAAATCACAATGGGGGAAAATGTTTATAAAGGGGGAGAATGTTTATAAAGGGGGAGAATGATTTATCAAGGGGGAGAATGCTTTACAACACTTAAGGAAAATTTACGAATACAATCCTTAGGAAAGTATATACCTAAGGGGGAGTTAGTTGTATTCAATTTCTTACTCAGAAGAGTTTCCAATAACTCAGGGGGAGATAAGTATTTTTTTAGATTTTATTTTGTGATTTGTGTTTTCCAAAAAGGGGGATATTTTTTAGTCAAAAGTCCTCTTTTGACTTTTATATCTTGTTTTGGAAATCACAAATGTCCATTATCATGTTTATCGTATCGTACTGATCATACTGATCATACTGATCATGCTGATCGTACAGAGCATGCTGATCGTACTGACCATGCTGATCGTACTGAACATGCTAATCGTACTGACCATGATGATCGTACTGATCATGCTCATCGTATTGACAATGCAGATCGTGCTGATCATGCTGATCGTATTGACCATGCTGATCGTATTGACCATGCTGATCGTACTAATCATGTTGATCGTACTGACCATGCTGATTGTATTGATCATGCTGATCGTACTAACCATGTCAATCATACAATGTTGATCGTACTGACCATACCAAACGTACAATGCTGATCGTACTGAATATGGAAATTGTATTGACTCTGCTACTCATAACATTCATTACATTCTTGTTTTGGTACTTAGTTAGAAACACATGTTTCATATTAATCGTACCCATGTTTTTCATCTCTATATTTCTTATGTTTTAACAAAAATTATGTCGTTGACTTAGTTAAAAACTAGTCAAAACAATTTCATGCTTTCTGTTTCAATATGACCGTTATAATGCAAGGTGTCCAAGTCCCTCCGAGTTTTTCGGAGAAATATGACTATTGGAGGAAATATGAACTTTGGAACTTGAGGCCTATAAATAGGAGATCATTTGATGCTGAAAGTTGAGACTTTGGAACAATTGTGATACTTTTCTTCCATCAAGATTCTAGAATGAGATGTTGTGACTTCTGTCATGTTGTGTGCTTTGTGTGTCCGATCATCATATTGAGGGCTTTCAAGTAATTGAAAGACAGAGGTGCCGATTACCTACAAAATCGAGGGTTGTTGGGGATAGGCAGATAGACGGTCCGATCATCGTATCGAGGGCTGCCGGGGATAGGTAGACAGACGGTCCGATCATCATATCGAGGGATGCCGGGTATAGGCAGACAGACGTACCGATCATTATATCGAGGGCTTACCAATGTGTTGGTGAGACAGACCTTTTATCCTAGGTGAAAGGATAACCCCTCTCTTTTTATTAAAATAACTGTAATAATTTTACATTTCTGCTGCTAATTGTATTAGAAAGGAAATTGATTGTTTCATTTTCTATCTCTTTTACATTTTTAATTGTTTCAATTACATCCATACTATTACATATTGTATTGCTTGATTCTATACGCTTTAAGGTAGAATCATTCAATTTATTTTTACTCTTATTATTGTATTCATCTTGAATACAATTACTCTACTTTCCTGATAGTATTACATTACATCATACCTTTATATTCAATACAATTGTGGGTGATTGTATTTGTATTAGTTTAAGATCATTCAAACTAATCTCTTAAGTGTTTAAACACAAAGTTTTTAAACCTACAATTCAACCCCCCTCTTGTATTGTTCCATCTAATATACATATACATATACTTATTCGATCCAACATCTGACCCCTTATTATTTGATAATATCATTAATATATATATAGTAATTAATAATATAATGTATCATATTTGGATTATATAACATTAAAATTATAATTTGTGAATTTTTTATTAAATGTTATTAAAATGTTATTATGTTTTGTTATAGGGATAGACAATTATAAATAGGTTGATCATTAAAAAGAATCTTTTAATTTTTATTTTGAATATCTGTTGCAATTTTTTTGGTTAATTATAAATAAAATATTCATGCAAATATTTTGTATGTAAATTTGGAACTGAAATGAGAGTGAAATGTTTTATTAGTATTTCAGGTCATTTTACAATATATTTTTATTCTTTTTTATCTATCCTAATTTCATTTGATTTTATATTTATATTTCATGGATGATATAGGGATGTAGTTGTGTGGAAACTGAAGTAGCTTTTATCAGTGCTAGATGATGAGCTGATAAAAGGTCTCTTTATTTTCAATTAATCTAGTGTTGATAAATGTTCCCTTTATCAATACCTTATCTGGCTATAATAAACAGTCCCTTTATCATCACTTTATCTAATTCTAATAAAGACACTATTTATCAGTTATTTTTATAGCATTGATAATGGTCATTTTCTTTTAATATCACTTGGATTGTCAGTTCTTTTAAGCCACAAAAAATAAATTTTAGAACAATTAAACGTTTTTTTGTAGTAGTGATATCAATATACCTCAAGTTATTCATCACTTAAGGATAATTCCAAGGAGAAACCCCATATTAAGAAGTGCATACATCTTTAGTAATAGTGCGTTATATTTAAAAAATTGGTAGTTATCTTGAAACATCTCTCGATAATGGATGCTCTCCATATTTCAAGGAAATATAGGGAGGATCTTTTTGTGGACCTCAAGAGTCCCCAGGTTATTGACATAGAATTCATTATGCCCTATGTTTATTGAGAATAAGCTACTTTAGTATAATGTCATGACACTATCTACTTTATTGAACTAGATTGAGAAGAAGTCATTCTGGGGAATATCAAACCCATTTATATTTCATTAAATCTCAATGATGTTGGAATCTTATGGGCCCTAGATGAAAACTGTTCTAGACCTAATCTCACCCTAGTATAATGGCTCTAATTTTTAGAATACAATGGGGATGATTTATCACCCATAAATATGACCATTCAAGGACAAGATAAGAGCGAGAAAAGTACCCCTGATAAGATCAAACTCAAAGCCCAATTTTGGGACCCTATGTCTAATGTGGAGTTTATGTTCATTTAGAAGGAAATGAAATAAAATGTTGTATTTATGATACCATGTATCATAGCCACATGGTGGTTCTTTTAATAGTCCATCAATTCCTAAAATAACACATCGATGAAAATTTTGGCATGATTTATGGAAATAGAGACCATTTTCCAAGGAAATGTAGCAGTACTGTAGAAGTACTATAACAATATTGTAGTAGGAACTATAGCAGACATTGTTAGGTACAATAGAAGCTATGAAAATTCATCCGTTTGGACTTCTGGGCCACTAGTTTGGGCCTCGGTTCTATTAAGGCCTTCGAGCCACCCAAGGCCTTCGGGCCAGTAAGGCTTTTAGGACACCTCAAGGCCTTCGCGCCACCTCAAGGCCTTCGGTCCACATGATAATGGTGCTTAAATGTTCAGATAGACTCTACAAGGACCAGCCTCTAGATGGGGATTTAGAGGAGGAGCATTAACAATAGAAGAAACTAAGAGGATTTTTTAGAAAGAGAGGTTATGGTATTTTCATCAGGACAAGCCTATGCTTGCACGAGAAGCCTAAACGAACAACCTTGTGAAGGTGGATAGCTAATATCACGATGAAGAAGCTGGGAGGAGGAGTTCCATGTATAGTCTCTATATTTCCTATGAACTACGGGTCATGTAATCTTTGAACATATGGGCCTTTTAAGGGTTCCCCCTCATCCCTTGAAAGGGGGTTTATTAGAATCAATAAAAAAAGTAGGCCTTCGGGCCATTCATGTAACATAGAGTTAAATGCATTTTTTTCACTCGCAATAGATTGGTAACCTCCTTTTCTAGCCCCTAGACCTTAGTCGAAAATGATTTTGTACTCACCATAAACAAGATCGAGGTGGCGGGCCTATCAAAATAAAGTGAGTTCAATACCTCTTCCGGATTTGAAAACATCACCATTCTATCAATATAAATTAAAAATTCCCTTTGTACATGTTGTGAAATTCAGGATTTCAATAATCCTTATTCCCTCAAAAATAGTATAGGGGAAAACAAGAATCTCTAAAATTCTCCTTGTTGTTACACCAATGATTTGGCACTCCTGAGGCCTAGGGGTAGCCTCTCATCCATCATCACGGAAAAAGGTAATCTCATGTTATCCACTACTCCTAAGGAAAATTCCAATGATATGGAGATGGGTGATGTATAATATGACCATATAGATTACCCAACAACATTCAATTAAAGAATTTCTAAAACCTTAAATGAACTCAAGTATGTAAATTTGTTAATAGAATAAGAGTCACAAACTATATTGATACGATCCACCATTCCCCTAAAAGTGAAATAGATGTATATTTAATTATTGAAGTAGAACCATTATGTGTTCCTGTAGAATTATATAGGGATTCCATGATTGGATCCCGATGTTGATACCCATCACCTAGTCCTACCAAGGGACCATCAATGTTTCAAATAAGAAGCAACGAGTGTAGAGACACAAAGCTTGACGTACATGGACATTACATTACTTTTGCGGAATACTTAGTACATAACAAAAATAGACACACAAGGACCGTAATAGTTTAGTGTCTTTGGAAACTCGAAATATAATCTTCTAATCGTGGTGAAAGATTTTCAACATCTCCCATAAAGATCTTCCCATTTTTTTCTTACCTAAAACCTTTATTTATATCCTGGGGGAAAGAAAACATAAAATGGGTGAGCTCAAATTCTCAGTAAGGGTAAACAAAATAAATATCAATCACATCATATTTATAAGAACATAACATTTTGGAAATCTTAACCTGCAAAAGAGATCATAATTTCATAACATGGGATAAATCATTGTAATGAAATGTAATCTCAAAAATCATAACATAAAACATGAAACTTTGTTTCATACACACATAATCATGGAGAATCATTTCTTAGTAGTCAAGACTCATAGCCAAGACGATCTTAGCGAACAAAGTCCATTTCTGAACTGAGTTCACTCCTCATTTTAGTCCTGTTTCACTGAACCGGTTTAACCTGCCATTCCAGCCATATCTATATCATGAAATATAAAATCATTAACCAATGCATTGTAGAGAAATATAGGTCTCACACATCTCATAATGATACCATTCTTATGTGTGCCCCAAAATCAAAAATCATACATAATTGCATAGACCATGTAATAAAAATGGGAATCTTAAACATCATGCCATCCTAACATAATCCATATAAGATAAAAGGACATCATAAAAATAATTCCATCATAAAAAAATCAAATTAATGTAAAAAATAGGGATAGAAACAGAACCCTATATTATCTTATATGGAAAATAATTTTGATAAAACGCTTGAACTCCATTCTTGAGGAAAATATCCTTTCTAGTTCAAAAACATTCTTCCTTTATTATAATGTCATAAAATTTTAAACTAAAATAAGTTGATTAAAAATAAAATTGAAAACATGTAAAATAATCTTCATGGAAATAATTTTCTAAAAATCCATTCAAGCTTTATAACTTAAAAAAAATTCTTCTCGTACTTTTGTCGGAAAAGTCAAAAAGTACCTCGTACGAAAAACGACAAAAGATTCCTTTCATATCTTTTACTAAAAACTCACCGAAGGGTAAAATTGGATTAAAAAATTGTAGTTTTATGTAAATAATATTACATATTGAGGAAACATGGATGTGGATGATAAATATTCCCAAGTAAATTCTGAAGTATAAACAATCTCGGATAAAAATGAGATTGTGAGATTTTCCCTTACCTTAGATCCGATTTTCTTCGTAAGTGTCCGAACCTCCTGTATAATGATTTAAATAATGTCATTGACATATTCCAGAATCATACTTATTTTTATGATATCATATATGGTCATATTCTTAGCTTCTTATTAGTAATATTTCATTGTTACTTGTTATTCGGGTGTTTATTACTTTTTGTTCTTATTCGTGTTTTGTCGAATAAATTCTTATTCTTCTCTTTAGGTTATAGATACCTTATTTCCAGAATGGTATTATTGTAATATATATCATATTAATTCATTCAATTCATTTATAAAATCATTATGCAATGAAGATCATGTAGAACGAGTCACATCACATCGTGGAGACGGTATTCCGTGCGTACGAACGAGCGATGATATCATTCCCATGATCGTGGAATTGTATTAGAGTATATGTATACTATTTCGCAATCAATATCACTTTACAATAATCATATATAGTTATTCTTTACACAATTATACCCATCCAAGTAAGTTGGTGGTGGAAAATATATTACACCACGGCGTGGAGATGGTATTCCATACATACACACGTGTGGTGATTTTGTTTTCCATAGGATGGATAGATGGTGAAATAGGGCTGTTTCATACTTATAATAACATATCATTATATTATTAATACTGATTTCATTACTTCATAATGAAACACCTAAAGAATAATAAGTGTAAGAAGAAATAAAGTTGAAATAATCGGTAACGGACATTACCTCTTATTTGAAGCGCCTCTTTGAGACCTCCTTTTAGGGATCTAAAATTGGTTTCTGAATAAAACCATGACATATAGGATGTTTCAAGGGAAGTGGAGAAGTGAATTTGGTATGGGGTTTCCGAGCTTGAAGGATCAAAGTGGTGTGAGGAAGAGAGGGTGGAGGTGCCCTTTTATAAGGGAGGAGAGGGGAACCTCTGGAATAACTAAAAATATTATTTTATTATAAAGTCATATTCGGTTTTGAATAGCTCCAAATTGAGTTATTTCGAAGATAAGGTTGGGTTGGGTCTAAATCCTTGCATCCAATAGAATTTAGACAAGTTTAGGTTTCTATTTTAACCTTATCATTTAGATTTAACTTTAAGTTAGATAATTTTTCTTTTACCGTGTCTTCTTGTTTTCTTACACTATAAGGTTAATAAACTTAATATAACAAGCCAAAATAACCCAAAGTTGTTTATTATTAATATATATAACCTTATCTATGTCATTTGGCTGAACCTTCAATTTTTAGAAACAAAATAACAATTAATAATATAATATTTGTTTTAAAAACTATTTTATGTAAATTTGGAAACTATTTGGTAATTGATTTTTGTGAAAATCATAACAGAATGATTAGTTATAAAAAAGTTAATTAAATCAATAATAACAGGTAATATTAACCTAAAAAAGTAATGAAATTCATAAAAAGTCTCAAATTACATTTATTTGGGTATTTATAAAATCAATTATGTCAATATTTCATTAATAAGAGAATTAATGCATCATCATTGTGTTATAAATAAATTAAATTATTTAATGTCTAAAAATTATATATAAAATACCATTATTTAGGAAATTTTTTTATCTTTCTAATGAATATTTATAGTCGAATTTATCTTATTTATAACCATATATTAAAAATGATTTAGTTATTAAACATTGATTTTAACTATTTTAACCCTTCTTTAAATAAATTAATAATAAATGTCCTAATCTAATCCAAGTGGGCCTAAATGGTCATATTTTATTCCTAAGGTTGTTTTTGGTCGAATTAAACTTATCAAATAGAATTAATACATGTGTTAGGTTAATAATAATATCATTTTTACTCTTCATTACCCTATTTACTTTTAATCGTGGTAAAAAAAAGTAAAAAGTTACTATTCACAAAAAATTATTTTCATCTCATTGAACCACATTTTAGTCCTTGATATTAACCGTGTCTCTTGGATTTTTTAAATTTCACTCAGTGAAGCGGTAAAATTAAGCTTTATGTGAATTTGAAAATTCTCCTAGGAGGTGGGTAAAAGATAGTGAAAAGTTCAATAAAATTTTTATATATCTAAAATTATTATAAAATGACTCCAATGACCTAAATTGAACTTATATAGGTATTATGTATCTTTTTTTACCTAAAATAAATTTAAATAAAATAAATAAATATTTAAACAAAAATTCGGGTTTTGAATTGTAACCCAGTGTTTTCACTATTAATCAAAAATTGAATGTTTTCAGAAAAATACCAAAAAATAACCCTAGGCTAATTTCAATATTCTGAATCCAAAAACGAAGTCCATTTTGAAATATAAAATTTATAAAATTTTAAAAATTGGGTATTACTATTCATAATAGCTACTTTATATAACATATTGTTGTTTAGCGAAACTCGGTATTGCGTATAACACAATCTATCATGGAAGGTTGTGATTGCATGTAATGCAAGCCAAGTCAGGGATACGTGTTGTGCAAGCTCCTTTTAGTGTATTGTACAACACAAGACATTAATGAAATTAAAAAGAATATTTTTCATAAAATCTAGGGGTGTTACAACGAGAATGCTCCCCTAGCATGCATTCAAAGGGAAATTTGATGTAGATAATCTTATAAAATACAACTTCACTCAAGATGTACAATATCTGAAATGACCTTCAAAAATTGTCCATGTTATTAAGATTAATGTGAAGATCAGTTTGTGTATCAATTTCATGGATCTTAACTGGAATTTTCCAATGATGATTTCTTTATTACAATCACAAAATACATTATTAATGAAATTATACAATTCTATAAACTTTCTTTCATGGATGATTATTCAGGTTAAACTAGATCAAGAAGTTCCATGAGGATGAGGAATCAATAGTTTTTATAGAATTTCAATGGATATTATAAAACCATGTCATTCCCTTTTTTGTTGAAGATTGTTTGGGCCACTTACCAATGTGACATACATCACATCTTAAATCCATTAATTGGAATAATCATAGAATGTTATATCAAGGACTTCATGGTTAAGTCTCGTCAAAATTCTGACCATCTCATCAATATTTAAACAATATTCAAAATATTACATTAGAATATATTGATGATAAACACTCTGATGTGTTCTTGAAGAGTAACATCATATCAATTCCCATGCTTTGTTGTACACCTCTATGACATCTAGGTTTAACTCTAGACGACACTTGCAATCCTCAAATTATTATCTCACTAAAATCTTAAACATTTGAGGGGGATTCGGTGGAGCCTCACCTAAATCAGGTTATTCATAGACAACATGGCTATAAATACCTCCCCTTATGAAATTCATGATGAGGGGAGTCACTTATCTCTAGGAATAAGTCTTCAAGGAATCCTTTAAAATGCTCAATAAATATATATTACACCCTCTAGTCTGGATGCCACCAATAGAAGTGAATCCGCTCTTCAAATACATGGATTCTACGGAGTGAATTCTCAACGTCCATATCATTTAGAAGAATGATGTTGGGAAGGAAATTAGACTCTAATATCTTAGTAAAAAATAGTGGTTGTTGATACCTAATATTACCATATCAAAAAAAACATCATTGAACTCATCTTCATGGTAAAAAAGTAGAGGAAATACTTACAAAATCATGAAGTCTACTTGGGGTCTCATATTTACTTAGTCAAGGATATCCATCGAAGCTCTTTAATAACTATGAATCATCCCAATGGGTGGTCAATTTTCAATAAAATTTTATTAAATTAATGTCACAAAATTAAGTCAAAGGGAGCTCACTATATGATTTTCTCACAGTATGTCTTTTAATGAAAAGCATTCCAGTAAAAACTAAACTCTAAGAAGATGTTGTTATCTATACCCATGTCACTCCCCAAACATTGGAAAATAATTCTTATAGGGCCTGTCACAATCTAAATGGGAAAAGAGTTTAAATCCTTATGTTCAATCATGCTATTCTTGAAATTTTCATTTTTCTCTCATGTAACATAATTCTTACCTACCCATTTTTATCTGAAGGTGACATGAACAATGATGAAAAATACTAAGCCTTCATTATAGTCTTGGATATAAACTTGTCATCGTACATATCCTATCAAAATGATAATGTGATTCAGATTCGGTGTTTAGGAAGATAAATGGTGAATATGCGATAAAGAGAGAATATTTAATCCCTATCATCAAATATGTTTGGGGACTAATTGTGGAGTTCCCTTTTTAACTGAAACTAATTCATGTATCTCACTTATATTATTATTATGCTGATACATTGGCAAATTCAACACATCCTGAGTTTATACTGATGAAAATGTTATAATCTTATTCAACAGACATGAGTGGGTAGTTTCCTTGGTCATTTTATATGACATGAAAGAGATCATTCAAATCACATTTACCCCATGGAGTGAGAAGTATAAATCTAATATTGGACGGATAATACCCATAATGGATTATTTCAAAAATAGGACCCTCCCATTGAATTGAGCTAAAAATAAAGAGATATGGAATTATGAAGAAAACATCACCCTTTGTGATCGGAAGAATTATCATAAATCACTATATAAGTGGTTCTCTAAGGGATTTCACTTTAGATCCACCATAAAATGAGAGAACCTCACTGTAAATTAGGAAGTCCGTATAGATTCCTGTCATTCTCACCAGTCCAAAACCAGAATATCCCACCAAATTAGTAGGCTATGTTACTTCTAGCCGAAAATGATACAAGACTACATATACATCAATATATATTTCCATGCTTTTAAAATATATTGATACTTAATACTCCAGACCCTATATTTATTTCATATTGGTAAATAATCATGCACAATATCCATGTGGGGAATGGATGTCATGGGGCCATATCCCCCAACTAAAACCATGTAGTTTAAGAATATACTTACTTCTATCAAATGATACTGCACATGGGTCAAGACTATAGCTCTCAATGAATTCAATATGAAGTATATCTTCAACATTATGAAATATAATATTATCTCAACGTTTAGTGTCCCGTATATAATATTGATAAAAACTAGAAATTTTTTTTATTCCGAGTTAAAAAGGTTTTAATAATATTATAACAGTGATTCCAACATTTTTTTATCAATATCATGTAGAAGAAAATTGGATCTATATAATATTTTAATAATAACCTATCAAATATACTAAAAATTTGTAGAAAATACAGTAAATTTTATCAAGAAAATATTTTATATACCTTGTGGGGCTATCTCGCCACAACTCACACTACCAGACAAAAGACCCCATGTTATCTTATCTAAGGACTAGTGGTGGTGATACCAATATAAGTCTAATTTCCATCATTTAAAATTTCTATCCACTACCATCTCTCAAAATATTTAGAATCACATATGGAACATTATGAGTTAGAAATACTTGGTGATAAGAGGCTACAAACACTGAAAAACCTATTTTTTCAATCATAATCATATTGTGTGAGCCTTAAACAAGAAGATCAATCTACACCCAATCCCCTGAGGAGAGATAGTATCAGTTCTCAGAATACCTATGATACTGGGGAAGAATCCTTCAAAGCTATACTTAAAATTGGATGGACCTTATGTCATACAGATGGTCTACTCCAATGGTGTTTATTACTTAGCCAACAAATACTGGGAACACATAATCCCCCCAAAAATGTTAGGTATATCATGAAAGAGATTTCATTATACTCACATGAGATATAGTCTTGATAGAAAGACATTAAAATATATAAAACCCAAGTACTTATAGAAATAATATAAATAGAACAACACCTAAGATCTGGATGTAAGCCTTTAATCTATAATGAATAAACATGCTTGTCACATGATATTAAGCTTTATGAGATATGGTCTATTTATAAAGACCATAAACTTATTATTTTTGGATATCCTTGGGGACCCATGACCTGTATGGAATCAAGATCTATGTATGAAAAATTTTATATCCCTTTTTTTAAGCCATATCATGTAGGGAAGTTTTTCTTTTAAACCAGTATGTGTAGTTTCATTCTCATATCTATGAGATATATAGTGACACATCAATCCCTATCATGGTCCAAAACACACCTCTCACAAAAACATAATTTCTGATAAATTTTATATTTATCAATTTAGAGATATCAACTTTTTATGAGAACATTGTGTGGCTTTGTTCGCATTCTTTTGGGGGTACATAGTGATGTGTAGATATTTTATCTAGACACATTAAAAAATTATGAAAAGTATATGTATTACATTTCACTATCTACATGCAAAAATGTAAAATAACCCCATATTGTCCTAGTACTTGAACCATTACTTATTTTTCTGGGGTCTTTTCATTACCCAGTATAGAGATAATGTTCTTATGCTTTGAAGACAGATCAAACTCATGTGAAACCATTTACATATACTAGAAGAAAGACATTAAACTGCATATTACCCAATTCCTTATACGATTATTTTAAAATAAATGGTAACCTCCAAACAGTATGATACTAAAATGCACTGTCACAGTCCATTACACTCAAAGGTGATTTTGATGGTTGGACACATGACCTCAAACACATCTCCCCAAACACCAGTGGTTGCTAACTGAAAGCGACAGAATTGGGGGAGTCTATAGAGAAACTACACCCTCATTGATCAAAGTATATAATATTAGAATATATATTGGAATTAGTATAAATAATAAAAACTTCTTGATATAAGTGGAATCCAAAATCATAATCATGTAAGATAAAGAAATAAATTTCAGAATATGAATAAATAATCAAATGAAACTGATGATGATATTATGTCACACGTCTATTCAAAAAAAAGAAAGAAGTGGAAGAGGATACAATAATAAAAAACATGCTGAGAAATATACAAAAAAAAACCAAAAACTGATATTGATTGCATCACTAGAATATGATCAATCCTCTACTCTAAACTCCATCCTAGAAATGTAAATTTGGCATTGGATTTTGGTTGCATCCCTTTGTCAACACCTAAAATCTTAAATCCTACTTAGGTATCAAATTTACCTGAGCACGATCTGAGATAAATTTATATAGGTATGAACCCGTGATGTCTATGCCTTTCCATTTCATGTAATATACAGTAATCCATGTGTCATAGTAAATAAATAAATCCATTGGAATGGGTTCCACTTAGAAACCAACCTAATTACCTACTTTAGCGTATACCATTGATTCTAAATCATTAGAACCTCCAATGGTAAAGTTATTAGTATAAATTAGAAAGTATGGATTGTTCCCAATCTTGTAATTGGTCTTGGAGGACATGTCCCTACATTTCATTCAAATCCAAGGACCATTTCTCATTTTGAAAACATTCATTATACCTTATTAATCTAAATGAAAACCACTTTACGAAATATAATAATATGCCTTGATCCCACCCATTTAAATCAAAGGGACTCTGTATGTATCGCTCTAGGTGACCAGTTCATGACCAAATCTAAGGAGTTCATCCATGGTGACGCAGGAAATACGTCTCTTGTGTCACTCTAATGACGGTGTGAAAAAGAGAAATACTAACATATATGTCCCTACCTGGTATCACATGTTGGAACTCAAGTATCTCTCGAATCACGGTTCAACAATCATTCCTTTGAGCGTATCCAAGGGGTCTCCCCTAGGGAACCAGTTCCACTCACCTAGAGGTAAAAATAGAGAACGCTCACTGATCTTATCTCATGAATTATTGACATCACCCATGCATGTTTACATGTAATTTATAAAATATAACAAAGGAATGAAATTTTTCCATGGGGTCATTAAGTCATAACACCTTGGTTCACCCTAGAAACTAATGAAATAATTATTAACCATGAAATGAATAAGGATATAATATGTCCAATAAGAGGTGATTTCATTTTATATCATGCCATTAGTTCATATTTTTTATATTGGTCAACTATTTTCATTGTGAATATTGTATTTTGGCATCAGGAAACAAGACATATTCACTTAACCTCTTCAATTTAAGTTCAACCGATCCATTTAATGAATGGATAGAGGGTTTAACATATGGATCCTCACCCAATCCATACCAATTAATCTATTTGTGTTGATAACCATGTAATGAAACACTGAGGTTATAATCAAATTTTTTAAAATGTGTAATTAGACCATAAGTGTATAACACACCCGTTGCGGTGGTTCTTGTCAAGTAAAGGCTTTTTATAGTTATTTTAACATGTTTTTGGATCATAATACATGTGTGAAACAACTTAGAATCACTTAATTAACATTTTGGAGGCATTAACGGAATGGCCATGCGATCAAAAGAATGACACAAATTATGGAACCTAATTAAAAGATAGAAAAGGTATGGACCATATACGTTAGCCTCATATAGTGTACCTATATAGTACCAACGTTTGATTTGATCTATGTTAGAATAAATCGATGAAAAAGTCAAATTCCCTAAAAATGGGGGAAATGAGATTACACCCAAATGGAAAAAGAAATGAGGGGTTGAAGAACTTGAAATAGAATGGAGAGGATTATATATTGTACCTATATATTTCCATTGTATTAAATGGTGATTGAATCAGAGTTCGAACAAAGTGGCTACTGGAATTCATATCTTGGAGATGAGAGGATGGATTTTTTAAAAGGGTGGATCGTAGCCACTGGATAAATAATTAGAAGAAATAAAAAGTTTTTTAAAGTATTAAATTAGGCTAAAATGGTAATTTCACCCCAAAAAACAATTGTGCATAGGTTGACTGCATGGTTGGAAAATCATGCCCCAATAGTGGACCATTCACAACTACTAAGGGCCACATCACATAGTTAGGTGCACAATTTTCCTAATCATGATCAAAACATGAAAAACCCACTATCCAAAAAATATATATGGGTCACAGAGTTATGTGCCTCATGTAAAATAGTTGTCAAAAACCTATGAAGTCCCTATGTTTCTAATGTCTATAGTTACATAATATTATAAAAACTTTGTGGGCTAGGATAGATGGTTTCCTCTAACCGTGTGTCATAGTAATTCTTTCCCTATTCAGGGCATTGGGCTCCGAATGAGCTAGAGATGCACATGAATCCTCCCTTTCATGACTAGGAATTATTATTATGGCCATTTAAATAGAATTAAAACAAAAAATTAACAATTTATGCCTTAGAAAAATGTCAGGACATTACAACCTCCCATCATTAAGACAACTCATCCCTATGTTTTCTTTCTGAGGGTAGTAGTGTATTGTCTGAGAATATTTTTATCCACAATTTGTGTACACCAGATTCCCGCTCCTAGGCCTTATCTTGTATATGACTATGATTCCAAAAAAACTAGGATAAATTAACTAAACTACCTCCTAGAAAATTCTTTCTATGATTAACAATATGTATCTGGTCCTACTTGAAGGATGTGTCTGCCTCTAGATCAATATCTTTGGGGACAAATGAATGTGATGGGTTGGAATAGTTTATTGAAACTAAGATAAATAGAAGACATAATTCATTGTATGGTACCTATTTGGTAATATAAATAGATAGGATATCGGCCCAACTCTCCCCACTATGTCAAAATTCATGTCATATATTTTTGATAACTTTCCCTTTATCATAATTCTTCTGTGACCCAATCTAGGAGATGCATAAAGAAAGACCAAATGATCCACACAAAACTCTAGAGGTATGTAGTAGTGATATGTATATGGATGTTTCATGGACTGAGATGTATCTTTATGCTTCGAAATCAAATAGACTTTCTGTGAAGTATCTTGAACTAGAAGAGGACCCAGTAGAGCTGCATCACCTTCCACTTGCCAACCCAGAGGTGAACAACATAGTCTACTGTATAGGGCCTCATACATATCCATCTAAAACATTTCCTAAAAACTGATATTGTAGTAAATTTCAACCAGAGAAATATGATTCTCCCATGAACCTCTAAAGTAAAGGTTACAAACCCATATCAAATCCTCTAACCCACGTATGGTCCACCCAGAGAGCACATTAGTATAAGGATGATACGCGGTACTTAGGAGCACTAGTGGACCCAGTTCCTGCTACAACCCTCTCAATAACCATGTAGAAAACCAGGAATCTTGGTCTGACCTAATAGAATACGATACCCCATGTAGTAACACTATCTATCAGATGTATATCCTCCCTAACTAATCAACATATAAGGACTCCAATATTGGCAAGAAGTGTGCAAACCTAGTAAACCAGTCGATGATCATTCATACTGTATTGTTGCCTCAAGGGGATATATGTAACCCCTTAATAAATCCCCTGGTAACATCATTCTATTTCCACTCCAGAATGTATAGATATTAAAAAATTCTAGTCGGTCATTGGTGATCTTAATTCACCTGTTGGGAGGTGTATCACTGATTGATAAAGCTCGTAATCTTCCCCTTTATACATGTAAAAAAATTTGGAGATGTATACCACTTTGTATATTGGTAATCCCAGGATGAAATTCCTAAACAGAGGCATCTGATTCCCTTATAAAATCTTATCATAGATCATAAGGTATCCATACAAAACCACAAATAGGTATAGTTTCACTGCCATCAACAACCCAACTAGGAGGTGGGTTCATACATGTGATGCTCTCCCTCAATACGAGTCACTCGGGATTAGATAACTACCTCAGCCAAATCCACTCATGAAGAAATTATTTCACTATTGGAACAACTATAATAGTTTTCCATTTCATTTCCTAACCCCCAATATGAATCTTATAAATTGGATCCATCAACTTCCTCTCACTCCAGGCCTCCTTGATGGCTTATGATCGATTTTTCTAGCACAGTGAATCATCCACTTCATAACCCTTTCTAGGTGTTTAAGCAAGCACAATGTTGATAGATTTTAGGTATCCTAGCAACCTATGCTACCTCAAGTTAATGTCTCACTAATTGGATATGTATTTTATACTTTTATGGTCTGTGAAAATGATGAAGCACTATACCAATATGTAGTTCCTCTAACAGATAAGATCATGAGCCACAAATTCTAGTTCAAGGTCATAGAACCATTAATTCTTCTCATGAGGCCTTATCTGGAAGGACCCATTTTCCACTACTCAATCACCCAGCATCAAAACCACACCCATTAAAATTCTTGAAGTATCACAGTAAATAGTATAGTTTCTTCCCAACTCAATGAGAATCAGAATTGAAGCAGAGGTGAGTCTTCCCTTTAAATCCTAAAAAGTTATCTCATAATATTAATTCTATTAATAATTTTCATCCTTCATGGTCAAACCACTATGGGGAACTTCTAGGCTAGATAAGTCTTAGATGAATCACTTATAATAGATATCTAGTCCTAAGAAGTTTTGTATATAAAACACAATATTAGTCTACTACCAAGAGACCACAATGCTTAGCTTATATGGGTCAACCAATATGCTTTCTTCAGAAATTATATGACCCAAGAATTGAACCATACTAATCCAAGATATTCATTTAATGATCTTTTTATTTATATGTTTCTCTCTAAGTGTACCTAGCATGATATCATTATGGTTATCATGGCCATCATTAGAGTATAAGTACACTAAGATTTTTTCTATGGAGACTACCACGTAAGAATCATGATAGGAGTGGAAAAAACAATTCATCATAGCCATGAATATGGTCGGCCTGTTTGTTAGACTGAACATCATAAACGTATAATCATACAAACCTTACCTATTCTGAAACATTTTACATGGTATTTCTAATGGCCTCACACAATCCAAATGGTAGTTCAACCTCCAATACTTTTTAAAGAAAATAGTTTCTCCTTGAATTTTGTCAAATATCTCATCTATATGAGGCAATGGATACTAATTCTTCAACATAATCTGGTTTAGCTGGTAGTGATCCATGTACAATCTAAGGGTTCCATCCATCTTTTTAGAGAAAAGTACTAGTAATATCTGTTGTGATGTGTTGGTTTCGATAAAATCTTTAGCCTCTTAGTCTTCGTGTTTTCTCTTGTGTTCATAGAGCTATGTAGGTTCCATTCTATATAGAGGAATGAACACTAGTACCACATATGGAATGAGCTAAATCGTGAAATCAATCTCTCTATTAGGAGGTAACTAGGAAAAATCATTAGGGAATATGTCCATGAAACGATCCACCACAAGAGGAAATTCTGCAAGCAATATTCCCTGACCGATCATGAAGAGACTGGCTAGCTGGGTTTTCATCATGGCTAGTCTACTTTGCTTGGATTCAGTTCAATCATCCTAGATATCCCATTCACCCTTATGGATATATGTTTTTCACATAGGTGATGTAATGGTGACTCAATGGCGATAGTAATCCACTTGGGTTTAATAAAGAACATGTCAGTCTATACTAAAAATGACATATAATCCTATCATCTCGGGGATGAAGAAGATCCATTTATAATGGTACCCACCTATTTCAATGATTAACTTCTTCCACTGGTGTATACCCTTTCCTCATACTCCCAATAGAGTTTTGAGTGTCACAATACCGCTAGAGTACTCTATCATTAATCCTAGACTTCCCATAATTGTAGAATATTGAAAAGGGTGTGATGAAACTGTATCGAATAAGGAAGATACTACAGGTGAGGATATTAGAATAGTACCTATAACTATAGATAACCATTTATTCATGTACTTTAGAGATTTATTAATATCATAGATATGGCATGAACCATGACCCTATGATGTTTCTTCAGAATGCTCAGTAGATCCACTCTATAGATGATGGAACTCTGAAGCCTGATCACACTAGCCTTGACCAACTTCTTGTCTTGAACAATCAGTAGAAGAACAACTACCTACCAGAAGAGGATTCACTAAACCTAAAACTATTGGTGGTACTGACATATAACCTCACTCACATGGAAATTAAGGAAAGGATTAGAAGAAACGTTGGAGGTTACCCAACATGCATCAATCCGGGAACTTGATCGGGTTACTCGTATACTAGGGATTTCTGTTACCTCGTGTGCAGCACTGCCGACACACCACATATTTTTTTGTCTATTCCACATTATTGGTATTATTCCCACATGTACCCTTGAAGAATCACTTCTTATGACTAGATATCCCACTAATCATACAAGAAGATAAACTTCCCTACATCAAATTTCCGGATTCCCCTAGGTTATTCTCAATAATGAGGGTCTAGTTTTTAATAATTGAAATGGTGGCCTACCAAAAGATGCTCACCTTTGTGGAGATCACGTAAGAAATCACATACTATATGTACCTAGCAGTAGTAATGTCATCACCGTTCAAGTTAATATTGAAATTTTTTAACATGATGAAGTGATATGAGTATTTCATTACTGACATGTCACCTTAGTTAAGGTACATGAAATAACAAAATAGTTCAGTTATCAAGGTGTGAGGGAAAAATGTAACCGAAGATGGATTCCTTGAAGTCCACCTAGACCATACCCTAATGTCATCCATCCTCGGTCCGAACTTCCCACAAACACTTAGTGGAGTCACACATCATATTTGTTGAAATCATAACCCTTCACATTGGATGTATCTCAATGTGATTAAATATTCAAACCATAGACTCTAACCAGGATTCAGTAGCCTAAGGTCCACCATCTCCCAAGAAGGTGGGATGATGTTGCTTCTGGAATTCATTGGTCAACCATACCATAGAAGGGGTTTAATGAGGCGCACCATTGAATGATTTCATAAAGTGAAGAAAACATTCACTGAACTGGGAATCAGTACCCATTGGAAGATCCATAGGTGGTTCCTCATGTGGAAATTGAGGAGTCACGAGTTTCTAGCGGGAAACCACCATAGGAGTAGGCTAATCTCCACTCTCCTGTCATACATCATAAGGTAGAAATGGTGGTATATCTCTACAATTCCATGTGCATACATCAAACAAGATTTGTAATATATTGGGAAACTTGTAAAAAAGTACAGGAACAAATATATTCAAATAAAAAATCTCACCCCTCTTCTTACTAAGGGAGTTAGGTCTAGGCGATAAGAATGAGAAACAATAAAACCACAGGGGATACATCCTAAAACCTACTACCTTGTCATAACAGGGTCAGGGTATTGTTTATAAAGAAACCATTTATTTAAAATAAAAAAAATTTATTTTAAACTTTTTAGATTCATTCTTTTTTAACTTGTTTTTAGAATCATGATCTTGTTAATTTTTTCACTAAATTCCAATTCATAAGGGCCCATACACATTATAAATTAAAATTTATGTGTCCAGTAACTATATACAAACTTTTTCTCTAGAAAACAGGTGTGAAGGGACATGGTTTTTTTTGGATCCACCTACCTTGACACTCCCCATTCAGTATTACTAATGTAAAATTATTGCTCAATTATACCAATTATTCCATCATTTAGAATACAAGGATACTGCTAAGTATAATTAACAAGTCTCTCACAATAGTAATTACATGCATAATAATAAATGATTATAAAAAAATAAGCATGGCATGGAAATATTCATGAAATTTTAAATCCAAAAGATTCTTCTATGTTACATGATTCTAATATGCCCTCATATAATCAGGTTGAAATCATAAATTTTCCAGAAAGATATTATCAATTAAAAGAAACCGAGTAACCCAAAAAATAAATCCTTGAAATTGTAACAACATAAGAAATAACAACATTTACCCATCCTAGGTAATTTGGGTTACCCCTCTTTGTGGGGTACCAAATCCTAAGTGTAGACTCCTGATAAAATTCTTATTTCTTAGTCTCATGTGTAATACAAACAGTAAGAAAATAAAATAAAATACACTTATGATACCACATTTTAGAATCCCACCCCAGATGCCACTTAAACAAGCCTCAATTTGGTGGTGAACAAGACCACAAGAACACCTCCCAAAATTCAAGAGGCTTCCAAATATCAATGAGGGACTTGGTTATGTCTTTGTGGAAACTTTACCTTTTTGATCACTGTATATCTTAGTAATAGATATACAAGAAACATTAAAAATAATAAAAAAATTAAAATTGTAGTGGAAAAAAACATTATCATGAAATATAAATAAATGAATTGGGGAAGATGAACAAATAAATTGAAGAAAATGTTGATGATAGTATGTTATGTGTATATAAAAAATGATTAAGTCAGGTAAGTGTATACAAGAATATACAAGATTCTAAAAAATATACAAAAATACCAAAAACTGCAACAGCTAGAATATGAAGCACAGGCTCAGTTCTCTACTCCAAACTCCATCTTAGAATTGTAAATCAATCATTAGAAGCTTGTTACTTACCTTTTTCTACACCTGAAATCAATAAGTCTTATTGGGTACTATAAGCTCCTAAGAAGGGTGTTAAATACAATATTTGTAGTATAGAACTCGTGGTTGCTAGGCCATTCTATTTCATTTAATATACAATAATACATGTGTCATATTCAATTTAAAATAAATACATAATACATAAATAAATTCATTGGACTAGGTTCCACTAGGAGACCCACCCAATTAGTTGATTTGGCATATGTTAGTGAGTCTGAACTATAAAAACCTACAATGGTATAGTGATTAGTATAAATTAAGGAATATGGGCTATTCCAATGTTTTTTATTAGGTTTCTAGTACACATCCCTAAATTTATTTCAAAACCAAGGACCATTGATAATGTTGAAATCATTTGTTCTCCCTTATTAGTTTAAATGAAAAATTATTTATAAAATATAATGAAACTCTTTAAGCACATCCATGGAAATCCAAAGGGTCTTTCTAAGTATCACTCAAGGGGCTCAGTTCATGACTAAATAGAAGGATTATATCCATGGTGACCCAAAAAATAATTACAATGTGTCACTCCAAGGATGGTATGAAAAAGACCAATACTAACCTCTGAGTCCACACATAGTATTGCATGTATGGGCACAAGTCTCTCTTGAGGTTTGGTTCAACCAGTTGTTCCTTAAATCCCATCCAATGTGTCTACCCTTGGGAACCAGTATTACTCATTTGGAGTTATAATATATATAATTTTCGATTATCCCATATCAAGCATAACTTATGTCTCCCCTAGTGTGTTTAAAAGAAATTTATAGACTCTAATAATGGAATGAGAGGCCGTTCGACGGTTCCATATTTCATAACCCCTTGGTTCACCCTCAACACTAAGGCAACTGTAATTAACCATGAAATGAATATGTATATATAGTTTCTAATAAGAGTCCATTTCATTTCTATTATAGCCATTAGTTCATATTTAGCATATTGGTCAAAGCATTCCCTTTGACATATTGTATTTAAACCTCAAGACACATGGAATATGAACCTGGAGACTTCAATTTATGTCAAACCATTATATCTACGTCATGTTAATACGGTTTAACATATGTCTCCTTACCAAATCTACGCCAATTAATCCTTTTAGGTGTTAACCATGTAATGACACTATAACACCCCGAGATTTTATGAAAAATATTCTTTTTAATTTCATTGATGTCTTCTGTTGTACACTACACCCAGATTATCTTGCGCAATTCGCAACATCGTATTATCTTGTAGTATACACAACACTGACTTGGCTTTCATTACACGCAATCACGACCTTCCTCGATAGCGTGTGTTGTACGCAATACAGGGTTTCACTAAACAATGATATATGGTTATAATATTATTATGAAATATCCGTTATAAATATTATTAACTAAATTTTTAATTTTATAACATTATTATTCATCTTATACATTTTTTAGATCATGGTATAAGAATAAAATATATTTTTTAGGTAAAATAATTATTTTTCAAAAAAATGCAGTTTCGCCTCCTTTTGATGGCACGCCCACTTTAAATCTAGTTTTTGACATGTTTATAAGTTCAATTTGACAAAATAAAATTCTTTTTGGAATGAAAAAATAAAAATTTACTTTGGATAAATTTTTCATATTATTCTGATAACTTTCATATTTTAATGAATAGTAAAAACACGCTATATTTTAATTAAAAACAACTTTTTTATCGTAATAATTTATGTGGTTAAATTTTAATATTGAATGGTTTTAAAGTATAAATAGAATATATTTTTACTATTTAATATAATGTATGTCATTAGCATTGATTTTACCTTGAATTCGTAGGTTAAATCAATTCAATCTTTTGCAATGTTTTAAACAAAAACCCGTTTTCTTTCAACAACATGATTAATTTTAATTTAATTTGTGCAAATTTTGTGTATTTAATTTGGAAAAATGGATTCCATATTTGGAATAAGTGGGTCCAAATTATGTTAATAAGCTACATTTTCATTTTTGGGCATTATGAATAGTAACTATGGTAAATTTTATTTACCATAGTTAAAGGTAAATCGGGTAATTAAGGGTAAATATAAGATTATAAAATTACCCTAAAACCTACCAAAATCCTATTGGATGAATAAAAGTTGACCCATAACACCTAAGGGTCGGATTGGATTCATTTAATGGACTTTTTTCCATGAATATAATTTAATTATTATTAAAACCAAAGAAAGCGACAACATGTAACTTTATTAAATCTTATAAGTATAATAATTTTCATTTAGTGATAAACTTAATGAAACTTACAAAATTAATAGTCTCCAGAAATCTACTACAATTATATACATCGTATGAATTTATTTATAATTTTTAGGGATTAAATAATAATCATTAATTATGACACAATAGTGATGTTGAAATTATTTTATTGATTGAAATATCAAATAAATGATCTTAAAATATTAAATAAAATATTATATGAACTATTTAATGTGCTCCGCTAATTTTCTAGACACATATGACATTTTATAAATCTATTAAAGCTTTTAGTTCGAACATATATTCTGTGTATAATTTATTTAAATTCAAATAAATGAATAGTGTCAAAATTGAAACTATTTTTATTTTATAAAAATAACATATTATAAAATTGTTTAAAAATCACAAAAATATTTAAAATTTATAAATTAAAATTTATATGGTCGACAATGTCATAAAGTGACAAATTATGGAAAATTCACAACACATATGTAATTATTTATAATAATTTTAAATTTTGAATATTATTACCACAAATAAAAATAAAATGATAAATAAGGATAAGTCAAGTTGATAATGTTTAAAATAAATTCCAAACATGTCTAAATTTTATTAGTTGATGAGATTACAACCCTATCTCATCTAATCTTCAGATATGAGTTAGTTTGGAAGTTTTTATGTGGGGTTGGGATTTAATATAAACTAATATTTCTTATATTTCCAAAGGTTTCCCTATCCTCTCTTATAAAAGGGCACCTCCTCCCTCTCCTCCTCACACCAATTTGAGCCTTCAAGCTCAGCCAACCCCTGCCCATTTCACTTCCCCACTTCCCTAGAAACATCCTAGAGGTCTTGGTATTCTTCAAATACTAATTTTAGTTCCCTAAGAGGAGGACTCAAAGAGGTTCTTCAAAGAAGAGGAGGTTCGGATACATACACAACATATCAGATGTAAGGTAAGGTATAATTTTGAAAATCTCATTTTTTTATCCGAGATTTCTTATACATAAGTATTTACAGGGGTTATTCTTATCATCCATGTCCATGTTTTCTAAAAGTGTTTTTATGTATGTTTAATTTCCTTTTTACCCATTTGGATTTTACCACATGGTGTGTAAGGAATCTTTCTTTTGTTTACGTTACGAGGTACTTTTTGAATTTTCAGACAAAATTACGAGGATAATGTTTTTTTAACTTATATAGAATGAAAGGATTTTTACGATTTTATAAAGCCCTATTTTCATGAAGGTTCCACCAAAAGACTTCATGACTATTTTAAACAAAATATTTTTCTTTTAAAATTTCATGACGTTTTGTGAAATGAAATTGATTTTGAAGAAGAAAGGATATTTTCTTTAAGAATTAATTTCAAGTGTTTTATCAAAACCATTTTTCATCTAAGATGACATTATTTCATGTATGTATGTTTCAAGTATAATTTCTTTATGATTTACATGGTTTCACTTTTTCTATTATGAAATGATATCCATTTTTTTGTATGGATTATGTTATGATGGGATGATGTTTATGAAAACCATTTTATTCATTGGGTTCTGATGAATGATTTATGTTTATGTTGTGGCCCAAGTAAAATTATTTCATTATGAGATGGGTGGGACCTATATCTCCCTCCAATATATTGGGTAAAGATTTATATCTCATGAGATAGACATGGATGGAACGGTAAGTCAATCCGGTTCAGTGTTACAGGACTGGAACGAGGAGTGAACTCGATTCAGAAAGGAACTTTGTCCGCTAATATGGTCTTGGCAGCAATGCCTTGGATACTATAGAAATCATATCATGTGCTTAATGTTTTTTCACAATTACAGGTTTTATTTACAAGCTATTTTATCATGATTGATGTTTTATTTTGATCTATGCCTCATGTACTTCCATGTTCAATGTCATTGCTCAAGATTTCTATGTTTAAACATTATGTTCATGTTTTTATGTTCAAATGTATATGGTTTGTTTTATTTTCTCCATGCTTACCCTTACTGAGCATTTGAGATCAACCTTTTTAATTTTTCTTTTCCCCATGATATAATGAAAGGTTTTAGGTAAGAAAAAAAGGGGGAAGATCTTTATGGGAGATGTTGAATATCTTTCACCACGATTAGAAGATTATGTTCCAAGTTTCCAAAGACAATAAACTATTACGGTCCTTGTTTGTCTGTTTTTTTATGTACTAAGTATTCTGAAAAATTAATGTTATGTCCATGTACGTCATGCTTTGGGTCTCTACAGTTGGTATCAGAGGAATGGTTTAGTTAACCTTTGGAAACTAGGATGCGAAAACTTCAGTGAAATCCCTAGAGATATTTCTAAGGTATGGCTAGGGATTTCCCTAAGGTTAAGTATACGTATAGGTTATAGTCCTAGAATTGCGCTAACGATCATAGAATTAAACCTAAGATGTTAGATATTGAAGTTACTCCCCCTTTATTATGTTGTTTTACCTAGCATGGTATTTACCTCTCACACTATTGTTTTTGGGTTTTAGACAATGGATGGAACCCGAAGGAACCGTGTTGATCAATGTAATGGACAATGCAATGATTATCCTCTTGACCAAATCAATGCCATGGGATATGGAGTGCACAATATTATTTCTATACTTACACAAGCTATGAATCATTCTGTACTTCAAAATGAGTAGAGAAAGGAGCAACATTCTGTTGAATACTTCATGAGGCATCGTCCACCTTCATTCAGCGGGTCTTTTGATCCCTTAGTGGATGAACAATGGATCAGTACCACTAAAAAAATATTTTCAGTTCTACAATGTTCTAAGCATGATAAAGTCATCTTAGAAGTATATCTTTTGGAAGGTGATGCTGATCAATGGTGGAATCTTATCAAGAATACGAGGCAAAGAGATGAAATCGAGTCCATGGAATGGGATGAGTTCAAGAACTCGGTTTTCAGTAAGTACTTCCCTCGTATTCTTCGAACAAAGATGGAAAAGGAGTATCTTGAGCTAAAGTAGATGGATGATGAATCTGTTGGTATATACGAAGAAAATATTATAAGAATTGCAAGGTATGCATCTGGCTTCATCATCCAACCTAAAAGTAAAGTTGATCGATTTTCCAGTGGCTTAAAACCAATGTCTTCGAAGGGAATTATCTATAAGAGACTTCTGTAGCTATGAAGAAATCGTGTGTTGTGCTATCAAGGTATAACTGGAAGTTGGTGTAACATATCCATCTCATGGTTTTGACAAGAAATGAAAGATGGAGTTCAAGGAGAAATCTCATAACAACGGTGAAAAGAAGATGAATGATTCTTTATGCTCAATGTGTGGAAAGAAGCATGGTGAAGATTGCCTAAAAGGTACTAAAAAATGGTTTAAGTGTGGAAAAGAAGGTCATCGAGCAGTTGATTGTCGAAGTAATGAGAAAAAGGTTTCTAATGAGGTGAATAGAGAAAAGACTATAGAGAACTCTCCACCAACACTTCAATGCTTCAAGTGCAAGGAAATGAGGCATTATGCTAATAAATTCCCTAATCCACGAGTTAATGATGATCAATGTGAGTAACCTGTTAAAGCAAAGGATATAGGGAAGTATCATGTGATCAATATTTGTGATGTTGAGTATAAAAATGATTCTTTGGAATGATTAAGTGTTTATGTAATGGGATTTTACAATAGTATCATGGAATCTCATTTATGGTACTGTGGAATTTCGGAATATCTATGAATTGGTTTTCAATTATTATATGGTACTGGTAACCCTGAAAAAGTAATTGAAATATTTTTGGAAAGAAGATGAAATGCGCATATTTAAGGGATAAGGAGAAAATAATATGATAGTAATCATGAGCTCAGGACTAAAATAAGGACAAAGTGATATCATGGTTTGAGTATATAGAAATTTTTGGATTTTGGTATGTGGAAGGAGTTGACTTTTGACAACATTCATGTTTTCAATAAGGTTAAATGGGTATTCATTTTTCAAGAGAATACATTATTAAGGTATTCACATGATTGGAAAGTGATCAAAAAGATATATCGGGGATAAATGATGGTATTCACATGCTCGGTAGATGGAATTTATAGTAATTATTTTCATTATACTATAAGCTTGGACAGAAGTATTTTGGATAAGCCTAAATATTTGAAATGGATTATGTTGAACATAAGTTAGTTTAAGGCTAGAACTATTTTTGATATTATCGATGGAATGTCATATTGATATAATTTTAGAAAAAGGACAACCTTCAGGACGGGCGACAACCCATCGCGTCGGACAAGGCTGTGGGAATAGGACCCACAACCGAAGTGCGACTGGCCTTTATCGCAAACCACTGGCCTACAGGAAGTCCCTAGTTAGTAGAAACTAGTTTTATTTTATTAAGTTGTATGATATATGAAGTATAAGTTCATTTTTGGAATCGTATACAGTTAACCTCGCCATAGACGGACTTATGTATATTTGATAACTTTTGCTAACCTTTTTTTTTTGAAATAGATGGAATGACCCATCATTCTATCCCATTATCTGTTAAGACATCATGAATAACAAATTCAACTTCATTCCTTTAAGAGATGAAGTGGAAATTATTCAAAGCACGAACAACAGTGATATTGTACCAAAATCAAGCAAGAATTTCTTCTAATAAAAAATTTTAAACTTTAGGGAAATGATATTGGAAACCAAAAATGTTGTCCTAGTGCTCTTATATCTGATTAATTAGATGGTACCTATCTATGGCTTTGTGATTGTTGGCTTTTTCATGGCCATGTTCTCTACCACTCTCCATCAGAACTTGATGGTTAGATTTTTCTTCCATATTCATATTTTCACCTATGTTCTCTTATATGGAAACCCAGTGATGAGTTACTTTGGGTAATCATTACATTTCATACTTTAGTTTTTAAAATTATGTTTTAGTATTCCTATTTACGATGTGGGTTTCTATGAATAGTAAATGATTTATAACACCGATGAATTTCGAGGATGAAATTCATTTTAAGGGGGGAAGAATGTAACACCCCGAGATTTTATGAAAAATATTCTTTTTAATTTCATTGATGTCTTCTGTTGTATGCTACACCAAGATTATCTTGCGCTATTCACAACATCGTAATAGCTTGCAGTATACGCAACACTGACTTGGCTTGCATTTCACGCAATCGCGACTTTCCTCGATAGCATGTGTTGTACGCAATATCGAGTTTCACTAAACAATGATATATGGTTATAATATTATTATGAACTAGCCGTTATAAATAGTATTAAATAAATTTTGAATTTTATAACATTATTACTCATCTTACAGATTTTTTAGAACATGGTATATGAATAAAAAAAATTCGGGTAAAATAAGTATTTTTCAAGAAATGCTGTTTTGACTCCTTTTAATGGTGCACCCACTTTAAATATATTTTTTGAGATGTTTATAAGTTCAATTTGACAAAATAAAATTCTTATTTGGAATCAGGAAATAAAAATTTACATTGGATAAATTTTTCATATTATTCTGATAACTTTCATATTTTATTGAATAGTAAAAACATGCTATATTTTAATTAAAAACAACTTTTTTTATCATAAAAATTTATGTGGTTAAATTTTAATATTGAATGGTTTTAAATTATAAATAGAATATATTTTTACCATTTAATAAAAATTATGTCATTAGCATTGATTTTACCTTGAATTTGTAGTTTAAATCAATTCAATCTTTTGCAATGTTTTAAACAAAACCCCGTTTTCTTTCGACAACGGGATTAATTTTAATTTAATTTCTGCAACTTTTTTGTATTTAATTTGGAAAAGTGGATTCCATATTTGGAATCAGTGGGTCCAAATTTTGTTAATAAGTTACTTTTTATTTTTGGGCATTATGAATAGTAACTACGGTAAATTTTATTTACCATAGTTAAAGGTATATCGGGTAATTAAGGGTAAATATAAGATTATAAAATTACCCTAAAACTTTACAAAATCCTATTGGATGACTAAAAGTAGACCCATAACACATAAGGGTCGGATTAGATTCATTTAATGGACTTTTGTCAATGAAAATAATTTAATTATTATTAAAACCAAAGAAAGTGACAACATGTCACTTTCTTAAATCTTATAAGTATAATAATTTTAATTTAGTGTTAAAAATAATGAAACTTAAAGTATTAATAGTCTCTATAAATATAATACAATTATCTACATCATATTAATTTATTTATAATTTTTAGGGATTAAATAATTATCATTAATTATGACACAATAGTGATGTTGAAATTATTTTATTGATTTAAATATCAAATAAATGATTTTAAAAATATTAAAATAAATATTATATGAACTATTTAATGTGCTCCACTAATTTTATAGATACATATGACATTTTATGAATCTATTAAAGCTTTTATTTTGAACATATCATCTGTGTATAATTTATTTAAATTAAAATAAATGAATAGTTTCAAAATTTACACTATTGTTATTTTATAAAAATAACATATTATAAAATTGTTTAAAAATCACAAAAATGTTTAAAAATTATAGATTAAAATTTATATGGTCGAAAATGTCACAAAGTGACAAATTATAAAAAATTCACAACTACTGTGAAATTATTTATAATAATTTAAAGTTTAGAATATTATTACCACAAATAAAATTAAAATGATTAATAAGGATAATTCAAGTTGATAAAGTTTATAATAAATTCCTAACATGTCTAAATTTTATTGGTTGATGATATTAAAACCCTATCTCATCTAATCTTTGGATATGATTCATTTTGGATGTTTTTATGTGGGTTTGGGATTTAATATAAACTAATATTTCTTATATTTCCAAAGGTGACCCTCTCCTCCCTTATAAAAGGGAACCTCCTCCCTCTCCTCCTCACACCAATTTGAGTCTTCAAGCTCAGCCAACCCCTACCCATTTTACTTCCCCACTTCCCTAGAAACATCCTAGAGGTCATGGTATTCTTCAAAGTCCAATTTTAGTTCCCTAAGTGGAGGTCTCAAAGAGGAGCTTCAAAGAAGGGGAGGTTCGGATACATACGAAGCATATCAGACGTAAGGTAAGGGATAATTTTCCAAATCTCATTTTTGTATCTGATAATGGTTATACGTAATTATTTACTGGGGTTATTGTTATCATCCATTTCCATGTTTTCTAAAAGTTTTTTTATGTATGTTTAATGTCCTTTTTACCCATTTTGACTTTTACTACATGGTATGTAAGGAATATTTCTTTTGTTTACGTTACGAGGTACTTTTTGACTTTTCTGACAAAATTACAAGGAGAATGTTTTTTTAAGTTATATGGAATGAAAGGATTTTTACTGTTTTATAAAGCCTTATTTTCATGAAGCTTCCTCCAAAATATTTCATGACTATTATAAACAAAATCTTTTTCTTTTAAAATTTCATGATGTTTTGTCAAAAGAAATTGATTTTGAAGAAGAAAGGATATTTTCCTCAATAATTCATTTCAAGTGTTTTATCAAAACCATTTTTCATCTAAGATGACATTATTTTATGTGTGTATGTTTCATGTATAATGTCTCTATGATTTACATGGTTTCACTTTTTCTATGATGAAATGATATCCATTTTTTTATGGATTATGTTATCATGGGATTATGTTTATGAATCCCATTTTATTCTTTGGGTTATGATGAATGATTTATGTTTATGTTGTGGAACATGTAAGAATGATTTTATTATGAGATGGGTTGGACCTATATCTCCCTCCAATGCATTCTGTAAAGATTTATATCTCATGAGATAGACATGGCTGGAACGGTAAGTTAATCTGGTTCAGTGTTACAGGACTGGAACGAGGAGTGAACTCGATTCAGAAACGGACTTTTTCCACTAGGATGGTCTTGGAAGCAATTCCTTGGATACTATGGAAATTATATCATGTTATTAATGTTTTTCCTCAATTAAAAGTTTTATTTACAAGCTATTTTATTCTGATTGATGTTCTATTTTGATCTATGCCTTATGTACTGCCATGTTTAATGTCATTTCTCAAGATTTCGATGTTTGAACATTATGTTCATTTTTTTATGTTCAAATGTATATGGTTGGTTTTATTTTCTCCATGCTTACCCTTATAGTGCATTTTATCTCACCCTTTTTATGTTTTCTTTTCCCAAGGATATAATGAAAGGTTTTAGGTAAGAAAAAAAAGGGGGAAGATCTTTATGGGAGATGTTGAAGATCTTTCACCACGATTAGAATATTACGTTCCAAGTTTCCAAATACACTAATCTATTATGGTCCTTGTGTGTATATTTTTGTTATGTACTAAGTATTCTACAAAGGTAATGTAATGTCCATGTACGTCAAGATTTGGGTCTCTACAGACACACCATGGTTATATAACTAATTTAATGAAAAGTAGAAATTAGAAAATAATGGTATAACACACCCATTAGGGTGGTCATGGCTAATGAAATCAACCTCATAGGTTATTTTCCACCTTTTAGGATCATAATACACATGTCAAAGCACTCAGAACAATTTTATTAACATTTTGGATGCATCACCGGAAAGGATAGATGAGTGGGACAATGAAAAAAGTTATGGAATGTGTTGAAACAATGAGAAATTTCATGTACCCCTTCATTAGCCTCATCAAACTTCCCTTGTCCAGTACTAACATTATATTCGATCTAGGTTGAAATTAATCAATGAAGTAGACTTATTATTTGAATATGGGGAAAATGATCTTTAAACAATATAATGAGTATGGTGGAAATAAGAGAAAGAAATATATTAGAGTGGATTATATATCATACCTATATATTTTCATTGGATCTGATGGATAATGATTCAGATGTTAGATAAAGGGACTACATCAATTTCATGCTTGGAGAGGAGAAGAGGATTTCTTTGTTAGAGAGGATCTCAGCTGATATAGAAATAAGGATATAGAAAAACTTCTTTAAAATCACTAAATAGGGTGAAAATGGTAATTTCATCCCAAAAACCAACTTCACATGCTTTGGATAGGCAGATTGAAAACATAGCACAAACTGTCCACCATTCACAGCTACTAAGTGGCACATCGCAAGGTTAGGCTCACAGTTTACCTAACCATGAAAAAACCATGAAAAACCTATTATCTAGAATCTATAGATGGTTCACATAGATATGTTTCTTAAGTCTCATAGTTGTAAAAAATGTGTGGCCCCCATGTTCCCTCGATATACAACCACATGGTTTTAGAGAAACCTTTCGAGTTGTGCTACATGGTTTCCTGTAACCATTCAACTCATTTATTCTTTCGTAATCCAGGTTTCTAGGATCTAAATGTTCCCCAGAGGCACCTAACTCCTCCTTGACATGAATATGAATCATATTAGGGCTATTTATAGGAATTAAAAAAACAATTATTGATCTATAACATAGAAAAAAGTTGGGAGGTCACCTAGTGACACCTGGATCCCTATCATCGGCCATGCCACACGTGACACTAACAAATAATACACCCCATATTTAAAAATTATCACTATCGAGATTTCATAATTTTATAAGAAATACATGTCTCTCGATTCTCATTATTTTGGGATACATATTGATGTCAAGATTTTCTACTCTAGAACTATTTAAAAATTATGAAAAGTATATTTGATGAGTTTAATTATCTTCACACGAAACTTTAAAATTACCCCCCTGTCTCAAAGCATGAAACTTCAACCATTGTTCTGGGTTATTTTCATTACAAAGCACAGACACAATGTTATTATTCTACACAAATAGATCAGGCCAATGTGATATCATTTACATCACCAAGAGACAATACTTTAAACTGCATATACCCAAGTCCTTATAATATGATTTAAAATAACATGGTTAACCTCCTCACTATATGATGTTGAACTGCACGGTCACTATCACTACCAAATTATGTTAGACTATAAGGAAGAATTAAAACTTGAAAGAATATAAACATAATAGGGTGGAACATTTTTTAAAGCCTCCATCTCTCCTACATGAGATCTACATCCATGTTGAAGTCATTGGAACATAGCTGTCATGTGATTTAGAAAATTAATGCTCATGTACCACACATGAAAGCTAAATATATTTGAGGAATAATCATTCAAAATAAATATGTGAAATATTGATTCCCATAATTTTAGGACTTTTAACCAAGAACATGTACTCTTCACTTTACCCCAGCATAATCTTAATCAAAATATATGCATTACCCATTCAACATATGATTTGGATCTTTACTGGAGTTGTTGATAGAGATACTCTCATTTATGGACTTGTTCTTGGATGAAAATCACCATTTCCCTATATATAAGTCAGGTCTGTGTAGGGGAACTTCCATTTTAGAATCTAAATATGGATTGATTCCTATTATCATAGGATATTTAATTACTACAATATCCCTTATCCTAGGACCAACCATTATGTTTGAAAAAATAATTCTTTGTTTATTGCGTTTCCCCTACCCATGAGATAAATCTGTATAGGGATACCATTTATTTATAAGAACAACATGTGGCTTCATTCATATATATAGAGGCTATGTAGTGATTCCTAGATCTCATATCCCATTCCTAACCATAATGTGAAAAAATTTACAACATTCATTTCCCCTTTATATGAGTACGATAGGTGCATGGAACCTCCTCTACAAGAATTAGGTTTTTATTGAATCCATTTAATCCAGGATACATAGTGATGTCTGGATATCCTATCCTCATCACATACACTCTTTTAAAAAACATCCCCCTACACAATATTCAGCACTATGTTGGGAAATTTTATGAATTTTCATATAAGATCATTGTGTTACTTGATTCTGAAATTTATAGGATACATAGTGATACTAGGATTCTCTATCTTAGGCCTAACTTCAATGACAGAAAAAAGAATAATAAAATGATCTCTCCCTGTATATCAGTCTAATATATTGAGGGAAACTATAATATAATAACTATGTTTTTCTTGATGACATATCTTTTAAGATATGTATCAATGCCAAAGTCTATTATCTTAGGTCCAGCTGTAGGTTCATCGCAATCTTGTCCTCCACTATGCTTGGCCCCAAAAAAATAAGTCACCCCAATATGATTGTAATATTTTGAAGATACCCCAACAAGAAAAAATACATCCCAATATGAGATCCCATCACCTTCACAATATAGTAAATATCAAAATATCATGCACATGAATGATAGTGGATAACTTGTCCATTAAGGAATAAACTTCCTCTCTCCCATACAAACAAGTTGAATATATACATGGGTTTTTCCTCTAATAACTATGAATAGATTGATTCCAATCCATATATGATACATAGTGATACCCAAGTTCTCTATTATGGGCTCAAATGTAATCCATAAGATAATAATACCCCCTTTCAACATTTTATAAGAGATAGATTTATTCAAGGGATATCATCATAATTTTTGTAACTGTATATTTCATAAAAATTAAAATTCATGTATGGGAATGCATCATTTTACCTTAATGGGTTATCCTCATCACATCATTAAATGGACATGTGTTAAAGTGAGAGCCTTTTTCAATTCCACTCTGTATGAGACATATCCATTCAAGAAACATTTCTCTCTAAGAAATACGTATGGTTTTATTCTTTTTACCATATGACATGTAGTGATTCTCAAATCCCAAATCCTGGGCCAAACCAAAAACTTATAAAATTCCCCACTCCTATCTTAGTTTTTAGGCATATATGCCAATACTTTACAGCCCCTATCACCCTTTAATATGGTATGACATAATTTTAATTTCATGTTTCCAATACGGATCTTTGTAGAAGAAGCCTCAAAAATATTATGTACAGCTTAATGAAAATTCCCCCTCGATACATATTAGTTTAATTTTTATAGGGATCCATATAATAATTTTTTGTGTATTGATTGTTTTCCCTATATAAGAAATTGTGATGCTAGGATTCTCTATCCTAGGCCCAATCAAAAAAAAATTGAAAAAATTTACCACCCATCTACATTCGAGCTATATTTATGGAAAGGGATATCATTGAAAATATTTATGGGTAATAGTTACTATCCTTATAGAATGTGTAACAATACCCTAATCAGACCACTAACATGACTCATAAATACCTCTACTCATCATGGTTCCAAATAACAGTACATGTCATCCAAAATGGGTTTCATCCCTTCTACACACTATGAAAAGTTACTTTTACCTCATGAAAAAAATAATATTGTGCAAAATTACAAACTATAAAAAAAATTATGGTCCTAGTGAGCCCTGTAAATATTTTTGAGGAGATCAAAACCTCAGTGTTTTCTATGAACTTCATCATTATTTTTTTCCATATTATCACCATTAGTTAAAACTCTTTATGAAGTGATGTACAAAATCTATAATCGAACTATTAGAGTTGATTATTCATTCTCAATGTTATATCACAATATACTATACTTATTTTTTAATTAATTTTGTGGTGCCTCATTGTTTAAATTTTTTGGTTGTCATCATGACGTTACCATAAACCACATTATATAGAGTATGATCTTCTTAACCATATATCAAACATCTATTTTTCTATGTATTTTTTTCTTTAAATTGGCCATTAATTCATATTAATATTCACATATACCTTGTCATATTAACAATATATAGGGTTCAACAACACACCTTAGGTATTTTTTTCTCAATTCCCTGCTCTATTTTTCATGTGTCGAAATCTCTATAAACATTTCAGTTCCCCTGATGAGGAGCATATATGACATCAAGGGACCCTCTACATGGATATGAATATAATCTGCTAACATATTGATATAAACCCATTACCTATCAACATAATGCATCTTCTCCTTGTATAAAGGACCTTAAATCCCCATGATCCCATGAAACATTCCAAGGGAACTCAACACCTTAGTTTTTTTGAGCACCCCTAACATGTTTTCCCCATACCACGATCCCTAGTTCAAAATTCTTGATATGTGATTTACACATCCCATGATCAATCTATCCATCTGGATTTTAAATCCTTGACATCACTTCACCATATTCCATATATATTTTTTAAATTAATGATATTGGGTGTCAGAACCCTTCTTGAATACTCATCTTTGAAGAAATATTGCAGGGTTCCAATACCCTTCTTGAATATTCATCCTCCATAACCAAATTCATGTCTTGGTCATCTAACCCCCATTAAAATATATCATGGACCTTGGTCAGGATAATGTCTTACTTATAGGGACCCTCTTCTTAAATATGCATATAAGCTCATAACACTTGCGTATGATCCCAAAGTCTATCAACCAGATATGTCCTTTCCTTAAAAAATGGTCCTTTGATCCATTTGATCTCTGAAAACATTACAATGGATCTCATCACCCTAGTGTGATTTTTTATCATCCTCGACATGTCTGTACCATTTCAGCACCCTGATTCAAACTAATTAAGAAAGGGTTCCCCTTTTCAATGAGCATAAAATTCAATATGTGGTATATTTTTCACAATATAAGGTCCTTGATTTATGAACCAAAACTACATCAATATAATTTCTATGCTACTTGAACCTAAACTATAGTAAAAAAATACCCACAATTTATGACCATAAATGAAAACAATATATGGTCTAATATATATGACTTTAAACATCAGTATTATTAAGTAAAATTTGTTTATCCTTAAATATCATATATATTTTTCAGATATTCACATCCTTAATCATCACATGGGAAATGAAATGATACTTGCTAGGTCAAAAATCCAAAAAATGAAGTCTAAGATAACATCGAGTCTCTTCTCACTAGCCATTCACCTTCCGTGATCTAGTATAAATCAGGAACCCAAAAATTAAAGTCACATGATACATGTTAGGTTTAAAACATAAAAAGGGATACGTAAAAAAAATTTAAGTTCATTACCAAAAATTTTTCCTCATGACTGTTTTTGGAAAAAGTAAGGAAAAAAAATTAAGAGACATAAAAGCTTGTGGGGACCACCATATGGTCCAAAAAAAAGTTAATATATGAATATAAGGCCTATAGACTAGGAAAAATCTATAGAACATCCTCTGAATGACATACTCACCTTAGTAACCCCTTTGAACCAACAAATTCCTTACTTATTCTGAATGGAATATCCCTAGTGCATCGAAAATGGTACTTGTCTCGATATATGACTACAATACCTACCCAGGATAAATATATTATTGTTTGAGTGTATGAGTTCATACTTTGATTAAAATTATGATATAAAAATCATAGCATTCATGGGAAATTTATATGATGTTGGTTCATCAAGATATCATGAGTATAATAAAATAAGAAGTTGAAGTATCATGATAGTAGCACATGGGGATCAAAAGTTTTATTTAATGGTAATTCCAAAACGATGGAGGAATCTCTATATCTTGGTGTCTATACTATAATCCCCAAAATAACGGGAGGCCCATATAATGTTTAAAACTATGAAAAAAATACAATTATAATACCAATTATGCTCCACCAACTTCTACTCCTAGGTGGATGTGGAATGGAATAGTTGATCTTATGATGTAGTCTCCACCACTATAGATTGTTGTAATGCCTATACCCTAGAATAGTGTCATGTATAGACGTTTTTCCACATTAATTAGATGTGTTTATCTTCCACGACCTTCTTCAGAACATTTAGTATATAGTAAAGACGGGATAGCTTCCACCATAGCTTGTCAATCTCAACCTACATGGAATTGAACAAATCTTGGTGTGCCATTATTTTTATTATGTATTGGTATGCTTTTATCATAGCCTCATTTAGATGTTTCTCTATTGAATATGAGGAATACTCCACTGATACTCTCAACATGATGTTCCCCTTATGCTCCCTCATGGAAATCACCTAATTCTCCATAGAAGGAGGAGCCTGATAGTCTAACCCTCCATCAACAATTGTTTTGAATATATACCAAAACATTCCCAATTATTCCTTCATCTTATCGAAGTAGACCTATATGATCAGACCGCTTATATCCCCCATACTTTCCAACCCAGAAACTAGTCAAACGCTGATTATTCTATGTCTCAAATCATGCCAAGTCTAGGAACATGGATTTATTATGGGACCATTTCTCTAATCAAGTTAATCATACTCAAATCCCTTCGAAGGATCAGTATAGGAAAGTCTTGTTCTATGGTTACTTATGATGTTAGTGACATTAAATTAGAGGAATCAGGGACCTATGAGATCTAACAAATAACTGCTATAATAAGTGCATGATTTTTTCTGATAATAAACACAAATGATATTTGTTTCTGATGCTTTTGATGGGGAGTGCATTCGTCTACTGAGGAGGATGTGCTGGCTGATTCCCTACATTCTCTCTTTCCAAGGCGGGTGACATCCATCACTTATTTAGGGATGTTTTCTCCTTGATCGAAACATGAAAATGGGATGTCTCTTCCTCCTTCAGTGGATTCCTCCACAGAACTAGTTTCCTAGTGTGGGTATCCCTCATATATTTAAGACGTTGTTCATGAAACTCTTCCCAGTTCCATGTCTTCACGGACACCGGCTAATTATGCTACTTATATAAGGACATTTCAAGAGGTATAGTCAGGTCAGAAACCTTCAGTTGGGCGTGAAGTCACACTTGACATCGCTATCATGTATGGATGCTGGAACACTGGTGTGTCTTGCTTTCTTCTCATTATGATGGGATTCTCAAGGGCAGGTAATCCCAAGTCATCCCACATAGAATGCAAGAAATTATATTCCATAGGCATGTATCTATGGTTTTCATCATCTTCCCATGTTTAGGACACAGTATTTTGTGAGTTTAACGTATGTCAGAGATGGTTCAAACTGGTCAGAACACTATTGAGAGTTGATCAAATGGGTGAAACTCCGGGAGGGAACACAGATTATGGGGCTAATTCATGGTTAGGTACCCGATTTATGCATGGAGTAGTGAGACAGTGGGTGACATGATCTCATCAGGATGTGGTGGCTCAGGTAAGAATCAGGATGGATACTGATGGTTGATAGAAGAGGATAGGGAATGAAATGGAACTAATGTGATGATTATGGTGATCTTGGGATTGATCCTTGAAGAGACTTCCTTTGTATCCCTATGGTAGGGAATAAAATTCCACATAGTTTGGTGAGATGATGGGGCTCCTGAGGAGGGAACCCGTGAGAATGTACCCTTTGATGGGATCCAGAGGAATTAGAACCTCTGGGTTGGGGCATGACCTTCCTAAAACACATTGGCTCGAGGGAGAGAGTCCATAATGGTACATGAGTGATGGTGGTATCGAATAAGGGTGTACAAAAAGGGAAGTGATCTAACAACATGATGTGGATTACGTGTGGTTACCAGACCGGGTTGGTCTGACACTCGAAGGGTAGACCCGAGATGTGGGTCCTAATGGGGGTGCACCAATGTTTACCAGTGTTTGGGGTTGAACCTCAGGGATTCTTCCTATATACCCTTATTATTAGAGACCGATCAAACCCACATAGTTCATATGAAATTGGGTGCTATAATTTCTTATCTCTAGATGGGATACAATAGCTTATCACTAATGGGGATAGAATGGATTACCACTGGATGGGGTACAACGACTTACCACTTATGGGGATCACAACGACATACCACTAGATGAGGATCCCAACTTCTTACAACTAGTTAGGGATAACAATGGATTACCACATGTTTCGGTTCACAACGGCTTAGCGCTGGATGGGGTTGATCCTCATGGAGGCTTCCTACATACCCAACCTAAAAGATAGGGATCAAATCCAACATTGTTTGAATGGGTACAGTATAGCATCATGCGAGATGAAAATGGGAATATTGTTTAATGTCATTCGGGATAAGGGTGAACCAATGTAATGTGATCAGGACCCATGGTTGTTGGGGTTGAACCCCAAGGAGGCTTCCTATATACCTTTAATAGGATACAAGGATCAAATCCACCTAGTTCAAGATGGGGGATACAGTTTAACGTCATTCGGGACAAAGGAAAATAGATAATGAAGGGGGTCGGGATGAGTAGGTGTTGGGATTGAACCTCAAGGAAGCTTTCTACATACCATTCCTAGGAGAAAAGGATCAAAGTCCATGTAGTTTGGGATGGTTTGGGGATTAGAGGCTATGGATACCCAAGATGGATTTCAGGGTCAGTGCTTACTCTAAGCCCGCGTGATTCATGCTTAGTGTGAGAAACAAGAGGCAACAAGGACCTGATGATCACCTCAGAAAAGGTGCTTTCATGGGAAGTGGAGTGGGGATTACATGTGGTTTGTGGCCCAAAGAGGAAACATGGGATTATGCATGGTTAGCATCCCAAAAAAGGAATCATGGGATTATGCGTGGTTAGCAGCCCGGTGAAATGGATTTTGGGACTTGCTCCCGGATGGAGGCCTAGTGGAGACAAAGACCATAAAGAGAGGGATGGGGTAAGAAAGGTCCATGTGCCACTCTATCCTCTAGTATTTGGCATAGAATAAGGGCTAAGGAGCAGGGATTCTACCACCCACAAGAAAGGCTAGGGGATTACACCAAGATAGTTTCCCTTCCCAACAGATAGACTCCACTCCAACAAATAGGATTTCATTTCAAGTGAAGAATATTTCACTCCTGTGGAGAACAGTGGGTGTGGAGAATTTTCGAGATGGGGAACCCCATGTATGATGCATGGGGAGATGCTACAGTTTAATGTCATGTGATGAGGATGATGGTGCATTGCAGTTTAACATCCTATAGCTCATACGAGGTGGGTTCACTCCACACCCCTAGGACATACATAACTAATATCTACCCGCCCTTAGGGAAGAGAAGGCATCGTAAATTCCGTGGTGTGGGGTTGTTGTGTAGTTATCCATTGAGTGGACCAAGTTAGTCTGGATATGTGAATAATATATATCTGTTATCGTACCTATGAAAATAAGCATGAGGTTAATCCACACAACCTGAATGACTACACAAGGGACCTTGAAATCACTTCGTATGAGACTAGAGGGTCGTACGAGATAAGTATACATGATAGATGGGTATTGCACACAAGTGGGGCTTGATGATGATGTTTGGGAAAGTGACATTGAAGATATTCTCAAGGGAGAACACATGGAGTGAGGATTTCAAGCAAAAGAAGGGGTTTTCATGCAATAGGCGTGCAAATGGGAACTGTTGTGCACAAAATGCCAGGTTACATGGATATAAGATGTGTGTGAGCAATTAGAGGAGGTTTGCATGCAAGTGTACAATGTTTGAACACATGTTGAGGGACTTTCACGCAACTGGACCATTAATATTGGAAGTTGGTGAGGGTTAATCCCTAGGGGTTTCGTGTGAAGGTAGACCCATGGGAGACCTATCATGGAAAACATGGTACCTAAAATTCATCTTTTACGTGTGGATGAGTGTTTCTCATGCCAGAGAGATGGTTCAAATTCTTCAACCACCAGAGGTGTGGGGGGTTCCCTTTTATTTATAGGCTATTGCTAGTCAAGGGTGAACCTGTAATTCATCCAACACGGAAAACCCAACCCATTTTTCAGGCATGTGGGACATTCCATGTGGTGCACAAAAATTATCCTGGGAATGTACATTTGGGCACCGTTGGGGTGGATTTACATGCACTCCTGCAATTTTATATGTAAGGTTTCGTCATGTCCAGGACGAGTTCGCTCAGTCAAAATATGACTTTGATTTTCCCAAAATGTCGGCCTAAGGCCTTTGGCAGATTTCATCATCTACAAATGCCCCCCCCCCCTCAGAATAAGATCTCCAAGGGGCACAATGGTCGAAATTTGAGGGAACAGCTGAGATGGATAGCCCCGATGAGGGAGGCCCATGAAAAATAGATCATATAGTGCACAATGTTTTTCTTGCACGTGGAAAACCACATTCACGCCTATAAATACCCTAAGGTTTCCATGGTTCATACATGATTTCTCACGCGATAGGATTTCAAGCTCTCGTGCGCATAAATCTTATAGATCTTTTCATGGAATTAGTTCTGTTTGGCATTGAATTCCTTGAAATTGGTAATATTTGTGTGTGAAACACCCATTTTCAATGAAGACTTTTTGTCTTTTCATGCCGCTTTATTTTTTTTTCATTAAACCCCCTAGTTTTTCACGCAACCACCTAGTTTTTTTTCATACATTACCAAAAAATATGGATACTAATCATGGTGGCGCTGGAAGAGACGATGTTTATGCTACTCGGAGGGCTGAAATTATTACAAGCCTTGAGGTCTACGGTGCCAATAAAGATTTATAAGACAACCAAGATCTCTTCAACATGCTGACCCAAGCCCAGAATGATTTTTTCCTATCTGATAACCTACTGATATTGGATTGAGGTATTTTAGAGGTGGTACTGGGGCCGAGATTTGACGTCGATACACCACTATCATGGGTGACACGTGGGGATGATCTTTCATGATATAACATCACAAAAAAATGGTCGTCCTGCTAGAGAATGTCAGAACATGGCCATATATGTCCTAAATCCAAGGACCAGAACATTCTCAGGGAGCGATCAAGTCGCCGAGGATTCACTAACCCATTATGAAATTACCTTCTGACAGAGCATCATTGATGAGATATAGGGAAAGATAGAGGTCTGAAACCTCTGGTCTGGAATAAATGTTACATCTTAGTGGGCATGGTTGTATTGGTTACACCAATCATGTGATCAGTTTGGAGAAAAATTGTGGCACATGGGGCTGTTCGAGGTAGTGTGGACATCGTAGTTCTATTTCTACTACCAGCAAGAAATCGGGCCAGATGTGTTTAGCCGATGGACCCATGATACCCAAAACATCCATATTCATCATGGGGAGGTTGGTTTTAGTCTTTGGAATGTTCACTGTGTTGGGGGTATCCCTTTGGATGAGCATCAATACGACGATTTCCTTCCCACTAAGAAAATATTGGGGGACAGGTCGCGAACTCCCATCCCGACATGGCATTTATTAGATCTTGCCAAGGAGAGGCTGGGGGTCAAGGAATTTCTAAAATAAATTTCCTATTTGAATTTTTTCAGGGTATTTCAATAGAAAGACCCAAATATAAATATGTTGTGGAGTGGGAAGTGATGTCCAACCATGATGAAGAGGAGCAAGAGTGGGTCATATTTGAGGATCTTGGAGGTGAGGGAATATCAATCCTAGGGATTCAGTGTGGATGAATTTTGAGATCCAAATGTCTAGTATGTTGGATTTCTTGAAACTTTCTAGAGTGGCTGGATACCTCTAGTAAGGAACAAATCGATGGGATTCTGCCCAAGAACATTGGTGATGGTCAGCACAATGAGATCCAATTAAAGGTTTAACCGGGGGGTCTCAATGCTGGTTATATGGTCTGCCAGTCTGGGTGTATTTTGAGATGGGGCTCAACAAGGTGGATATGTGGCCCTTTACAAATCCTTCTTGTTTGGATCACATATAACTATGGTGGATACACCTTTCCAAATTCCATTCCTCCCCCAGGAAATGGCATGGGACCTTTCTTGTTAAAAATTGTTGGGGTCAGGCAGCTAACGCTCAACGAAGAGGGGATACGGATCAGGATCGGTAATCAAACCAATTTTAATTTTATTCTATTCCCCACCCTTTCTGTCTAGATGATAGATGAAATTCAAGGCACGCTTGAGAAAGGAGAATACTTGTAGAGCAATACAGGTGGGGTGCTTGTGGTCTGGGTTGATGGGAAGATTCTTTGCGAGCCCTATGTGCCGTTAAGGTTTTCCAGAAAATTTGGATGCCTCCAGTGGATGTCGAAGAAGGTGTATATGGATGTCTTATGAGATAAAAATCCTTATGTTCTTCATGAAATGTGGATGATATTTACAAATTACATCTCTGGTGAGGTAATTACCTTTCCCCCTACTAGATTTGATGTTTTCCCCTCAACAAAATATGCCAAACATTGGGTAAAGGCATATCCTGAGGGGATCCAACGGAAGTGATTCTTGAAATTCAAGTTGGCCAATGTGGATCTTGAGCAATGAGAGATAATACAAAGTTCTGCCAGAGATGAATGTCTGGGAACAAGTTGGGAATTAGTACATACCGAGACTTTAGCAGTGGGGATGTCACGTTGTTCGGCCATACCCCCATCATCTGGAGGGAGAGGGGTTCATGAACAAACTCCTATAGCAGCCAGGAATATTAATAGGATGAAAATAAGATATATGCTTCAACCTTATTAGGACACAATATTCCCTGCACTGGGGTCAAACTGGTTGACCCTACGGATATCAATGAGCCCTGAAGCCCTTTGGAAAAAATCATGCGAGATGAGATCCAGCTGGCAGAAGTTGGCCTCATCGGAATTGAGGAAAAAGTAAACATCCATCGTCAACATGCCTATTTTATTGACATGGATGTATATGCATGCCATTGAGCGTGGCTTGAGGAAATAAATCTCTTGGTGAAGGTAATGCTTGGCCAGGAGCATGATCCAGAAAGAATGTCGTCTGAAGATGATGACGATGTTGAGGAGACAGATGGAATTGAATCCGAAGGTGAAGAATAATAATAATAAATTAGATAAGTCTAAGAGGAGTTAGAGGTGAAGGGCCTCAGGGTACGGCCCACCAAAGGAGTCCTTGGTATAGCGGTGTGATTGTTGGATCTAATATGGAAATGGCTGAGCAACTAGAGGTATGCCTCAATTCTTATCCCAAACATTCCTCTTTTCATCATTCACAATAATGAATCAGATTTTGCATCCTATCCAGATGCATAATGGTGATGGTCAAGAAGATCTATATGAGGGGGGTGAGGAAGCACTGATAGATCTTGTGGGAGAGCTGACACCCATTTTTTAACTGACAAGCATTGAAGGATCTCCTACAGTGACAGATCCAGTAGTGACTGAAAGGCCAGAGGCTAATGCGCTGAGCTATTGTATGTTTTATTACCCAACCGCTCATATCAATCATCTAAGAGCTCATATGATCATGAAATTCATTGTTTTTGAAGTAATAATGATATTAGAGGCTCTACAGGACACTAAATATAGACCAACTATAGAGAATATCAAGGATACTGGACTAACCCAATTAGGTCCCACTTCTCAAACCAAGCTAGTCCCGATGAATGGAAAGCAAGGGGTTGTGAACACTAGTGATATCTCTATCAGGGAGGGGTCTAATGTTAGCACAGGGAGAAATTTTTGAAACAGAGAAGGGAGAGGAAGCTCTCCCACATATTGAGGATCCTAACCCATTGGGATAATTGCTAGAGGGAGACCTTTTCTCTGATCTTCTAGGTGATTTCCATGAATATCAGCATGCAGACCCTGAGGAGATGGATGATTCTAATCCCGAAGTATCCGAGGAATGCTGTATGACATGGTGCAAGGGGTGTAAATGTATTGGAAACTTCCTAAAACATACAATAGCTAAATGGGTTCTGTGAATTGGATCACTACGCAACTGGTTGTGCCTTCTATGCACCAGAGGGGTGGAATGCTCCTCACCTTCATAAAATGATGTAGGATTACATGGATGAGAAGGTGAGACAAATAATCTAATGTCTCGCCGTTGTGCAGTTCCGGAAAAGATCTCTTTGCATACTGTAGACGCCGGAAAAGTCTGTTGTTCCCAAACGAAGCTCCGGATGCGGAAAGCGAGGTCATATTTGGAGTCAGAAGCATGTTCCGGAGGGCCCAGAGGACTTGCGCGGAATTTTGGAGGCCCGCGCGCAATGTTGAAGTCAGGCGCGCAAACCTCCCGGGATGCGCGCAATGCGCTGTGCCGGCGCGCAATTTTGCGCGGCCGATGCCCGCGCGACTCCCTTGCGCGCCGTGCCCGATTCCGCGCCCGCGAAGGTAATTCTGCGCCCGCGAACCAGATTCCGCGCCAGGAGTTGCCTATAAATATAAGGCGACCCCCGACGTTTTGAAGGTTGCCAGAATTTGAAAGGTCTCTCGTGCGCGCAATCCAACCCCTTCCGCGCGCAATGCCGATCTTCAGGTAACCTCTTTTCTTTCGCGCAAGAAATCCTCGGGGTTCGCCTTCGCGCGCAATCCCTTTGGCTCCTTTCCTTTGAATAACCCTTCACTCAAAGGCATTTGCGCGCAAAAGAAGCCTCTTGCGCGCAATTGCCCCCGGGTGCGCGCAATCCAGCCCGATTGCGCGCACCCCCCATTTTCAAAGTGGCCATTCATTAAAGAATGAGCCGTTGCCCCCGCGCGCTATCCGAAGCCCGGTGCGCGCAATCTCTATCATTCGCACGCAAAGTGCTGGCCCAATTGCGCGCCAGCCCGCCCATTTGCGCGCCGACCCGCGGTATTGCGCGCAAAGCTCCTCTTTTGCGTGCAAACCGCCAGGGTCGCCCCCTTTGACCCCCTTTGGGTACCCGCCTGCATGGCGCCCGATGACCCTCATCCCGGGTGCCCGCACCATGCGCTGTCTTCCCGTGCGGCCCTCCAGGCTCGCGCGAAGTGACACGGGCCTATCGACAGCTTCTACGTCCTGCACGACGTTAAACTGCACTTCGTCCCAGCTACAAGACGTTAAACTGTACGCTATTCGTCCTGCACGACGTTAAACTGTAATTCGTCCTGCATGACGCTAAACTGCACCACGTCCCGCACGAAGTTAAAGTGCATACGTCCAAGCTGCATGACGTTAAACTGCCTAGCCCCCATCGTCCGCGCTGCAAGACGTTAAACTGCCAAGCATCTTCGTCCTCAACACACGACGTTAAACTGTACTTCGTCCGGCAAGACGTTAAACCGTCCGCTTCGTCCTCAACACACGACGTTAAACTGTACTTCGTCCGGCAAGACGTTAAACCGTCCGCCTCACCCGATCCCGTGCCCCGCACGCAGGGTCCTCCCGGTTTGGATGTCGCCCCCACCCGCTCGTCTCTGCAGGGATGTCGGGATAGGAGTGGCCTTCACCCACGGGGGTAGAGTGTTACAAACAGAACGAACTACGTGGACTTTGATCCCTGTCTTCTAAACAGGGTACGTAGGAAGCCTCTCCGAGGTTCAATCCCACCACCTGGTCGTCCCGGTCGTATTCACGTCGGTTCGTCCATCCGTGGACCCCTCCTGGGTTCACATTCGCGTCGATTCACCTATGAATCCGCTCTTGTGGGGGACTGCACATGTGTATCTCCATTGCACTTCCCCACTACCTTTTCCTATTTCTCCCTTCAACGTCCAGCATGACGTAAAATTGTGATCCATCCGGCCGTCCCATCCCCCTCTGTGCGAGGTGGTTCGGTTCAATCCTCCACCCGGCGGCCTCGATCTCTTCGTGAGTCGGCTTGCCGACGTCCAGCATGACGTTAAACTGTATACCCGAACTACGCTGACTTTGATCCGTGCTAACGCGCGGTACGTAGGAAGCCCCTATGGGGTCCAAGCTCTTCACTCCATCATCCATCCTGATCCTTACCCGGGCCGCCACATCCCGGTGGGGTCATGCCATTTCATTCCACTCCACTTCACTCGGGAAGCCGCCCATGTGCCGGTCCCAGCGTCGGAGGTTCCCCGCAAGGGGTTCTGTCATCTGATCCACTTCTCGTGTTGATCAGTCCGATGCCGTCCCCGCTGGACGTTAAACTCGCGGCATACCCCGTGTTAAACATGGGAAGCCGAGGAAAACCTCAGGTAACACTGTTCCCCGCACCCAGTGCGGGATGCCTCAGGCCATCACGCCTTCGAGAAGCCCTATTAGGGACGGAAGGCAGACATGCAGAGGCGCAGTGTTAAGACACGCCCCCGACACCTAGAGCTACCCGGTCTCCTCACCGCAGGTTGCTGCCCCGACCAGACTCCTTGGAGCGTCCGGGCGGAAGCAGCATAATTAACCGGTGTCAATGGAGATATGGCGCCGGGAACGAGATTCACGAACATTCTTAAATCTATGAGGGAGACCCGGATTAGGCGACGAGTTCCGAGGAGACGTCCACGGAAGGAGGAGCCGACATCCCATCATCCTGGTTTCGATCAAGGAGCAGACGCCCCTGAATAAGGGACGAATGCCGCCCGCCCTTGGAAAGCGGGACTGCGGGGCCACAAGCCGCGCGCCCATCCCCTCGGGTCGACGGGTGCACGCGCGAACGCGTCCTGGCGGAACAGCGTAACCCGACGCACATCCGCACCGAAACAGAAAAATGGTGAACTCGACGTGAATCTATTCTCCTCAATACGAAGACCGATGGCTTTCAGAGGTGTTGGAAGACCAGCATGCTGCTCGACCGAGCATTCAGCTTTACCCGCCAGGGGCTGGGGAAGGGAAATCGGGCACTCCGTCTCGCGACGTCGATGGCCTGGGTCCCCCCCACGGAAGGCGTCGTGGCACTAATGGTTGGCTGTCGATTCCTTTTCCTGTCAGTGTTAATGGGTTCTTCTCCCTGCTTTCAGAAATCAGGTCGCCCAATCCAGTGCCCGATCGCCACCCGCCCACTGGCGCAGGGGTAGGGGAAACACCGACGCAGCTACTCCGCGCGGTCCCGCCCATTCCACAGTCGTGCCAGCAGCCGCAGCTGCGGGGCAACCACGCCCTCTCTCCCCCTCGGAGGTCATCCAAAGAAGGGTGATCAACAACTTGGTGCGGAGATATGAGGAAGAGGGAGTCATCCCCACCAGGGACATGGCTCGCCTAGACCTTGAGGAGGCTGCACCTCGCCACCAACTCCGCCCCCGACGGCCGCGCAGGGAGGCACCGCTGCCTACCTCGACGTTCAACCGCTTTGGGAGTTTATCCCCGGAGCGCTCTGACAACTCCTTCCCCTATGCGGATGAGGTGGAAGATGCCCGGGACCACCCTATCCGGGATTCGCTCTAGGGATCCGCGATGAGGGCTCCTTTCAGGCCACGGGGACATCGCCACCAGGCCTCTCAAGTCGAAGAACGGGCTCTCCACCTGCCCGCGCCGCTCATCCCGACTCGTCTGTCTCGACGCCAACGTCGGGCACGAGCGGAAGAGGATGCCCACCTTGGGGCCCTAGCAACAGCGGCCGCGTTGGCCCAAGCCACTGCTGGCTCCAGTCACCAGGCCCCTGCGCATCCTGAGCAGGGGCACTTCTATGCCCGACCTGGATCGAGGCACCGACCGCCCCAAAGGCAGGTTGGGTCGACTCTCCCGGTTGCTGGTACAGGCAATAGCCACCGCGGACCACCTCGCGGTAGCGCTATTCACCAGCAGGGTCTACTCCGTGTGGCCGATTCAAGAGGCATGGGTCATCCCACCTTCCGATCCCGGCCCGGAGGCCTGCCCAGAATCATCTCTCCCCGCGTCCCCTTTGATATCTGTCCCGGTGCTCCTCGCACCTTGGTTTCCAGTCCTCTTGGCCCCAGCACCGGTGCGGCCGAAGGACGCCAGGACAGAGATCAGCCATGCCCCGAAGAACCACCCAGGGGCAGGAAGGCGAGGCGTCGACGTCGAGGGAGGAATGTTAGGGAATTCCGAACAGAGATCCGACCGGTTCGTTTCTCTGATACAGAGGCGGAGTAGGATTCGGCGACAGATCCCTCCCCCCAATCCCGCCAGTTAAGGGCAGGGGTAGGAATGCGGCACGTCAGCCTCGTACTCCCCGAGAGCGAGATCGATGTGATCCCCGTTTCTCTTCGGAGATATATCCGGAGTAGCGAGGGCCTTGTAGACCCCCAAGGATCAAGCTTGCGGTTGGTACCGGCCCCTCTGGAAGCGCCTTCTGCCTCGATCGGAGAAGATGGAGACTTTTTCTGGGGACCAACGGTCGAACCACGATCTAGTGCACCCTCGGCGAGCACCAACGCTACGGCAGGATGTTTGCTCGCCGGCCCATCCTATCGTGATGTGGTAGCTGGGGCACCGCCACCCTCAGAGGGAGGCCCGGGATATGGAGGCCAATCGGCCTGTTCGCCGTATTCACCACCGGCCAGCCCGTTGGCCCGGCGGCCCGCCTCGGCACCACTGCCGGTTCCCCGTCCATTCCCAGTCATTCAAGAGGACCAAGGAGACCTGGGTCCCGAGATTGAGTCGTGGAGCTTCTGGACCGTCCTTGCAGAGGGCCACTTCCCTGAGATGTTTTGGCCAGTCGCAGGACCGGGCTTTGATGCACCCGAATCACTCACCCGGATGAGTTCGAATGCTTCCGCCGAACTCTCCGGGAGACTCACTCCCGTCTTCACCACCTAAAAATTCCATATCCCGGGAGTCAAGCACACCTGGAGGATATTGGTGAGCAGTGCCGTCAAATTGACCTGGCCACGCTCCCCGCGGTTCGGCACCCCGGGTCATTTGGGCACCACGAGGCCCTCCAACAATGATGCGTTGAGTGTTTCCAAGCACTCCGCAAGGTTATCGAGGAAGCCACTCCCCACGTGTATATCCGTGGATGGGGGCAGTACGCTGCCCTACGCTTCAATGCGATTCGCCGACAGCCCGATTCACTGGGTGGCCCTGAGGGTATATCCCCAGGGACGGAAACGGTCAATATGGCTGACCTGTCGGGAGAGGGGAACGACTTGGAACTTCTCGACGGGGGCTCTCCCCCCGAAGACAAGCCGTCGTTGGATCCATCGGTGAGAGTTACTCGTCACCAGAGGAACCTCCTGGGACTCCCCGCACCCACTGAAGCACTGGCGTTGAGCCGAAACGTCAGCAAAGGTAAAGAGCACGGCGAGGCTATGAAGCCCACCGACCCATCTGCCTCCATGCAGAGGGCGGACGAGGATCCCGAGAAGGCTACGCTACGTCAACAGCTCGCCGAGCAGAAGAAGCTAGTTGACCAGCTCCTCGCCGAGCGCGCTGCAGAACGGCGGCCTGACTACGGTGATCCTAGGCCAGGACAGCAGGGACAGGAACAACCACCCCTCGATGAGGCTCTCCCGGGCAACCGTGATTATGCCGTGTTCGCCGACAGGAGAGAGGCCATTGCCTATGGCAAGAGGGCGCGGTATGTTTCACCACACCCTCCCGAGCGGCGTGACTACCTGAGAGACCCCGCTCGGATTCCTCCCGCTGCCCCAAGGGCCGCTCCGCCCGCCATCCCACGAGCTGCCGAGTTCGACGACCCGGTCGTCGACCTGATTGAAGGGCCATGCAATGCGCTCGTGGTTAGAGATCCTCGCCAGGACTGGAACCCATGTCCGGACGATCCGATGGTGGCACTCATCGCCCGCTTGGAAGCCTTGGAGACTCGGCAAGTGGCGATCCCACCGGACGGCAAGCCATACCCAGCATGGGTGGATGACATGCCGGCACCTCCGGGATTCGGGAATCCCACTTTCTCCCCCTTCAACGGAACTGGAGATCCGCCACAGCATTTGGCCCATTTCAACTCGAGGTGTGGGCCTATGTTGGGGACTCCGGCGCAGCAAGAGGCCGCTAAGCTTCGCTGCTTTGTCCAGACACTGGAAGGGCCAGCATTTGTCTGGTACAGCCAGCTCCCCGTCGGGTCGATAACTAGCTGGGAGGACCTTCGTAGACAATTCCTCTACCAGTTCAGTTCCACGACCCGGAAGACGAGTATCGCAGACCTCTTCAAGTGCAAAAAGAGGCCTGACGAGCGAGTCGCGGACTTCGTCGCCCGATGGAAGGGTCTCACATATTCCCTTGACATTCCATTGACTCAGGAGAAGTTGCTGACAATGTGCGTCGGGAACGTCAAGACCGAGCTGGTACCTTCCTTGATCACTCAGAATTACCCCGGAGGGTTCAGGGACTTCTCAGACAAAGCTCAACGTCTTGAGGAAGCCCTGCAACAGGCCAGCCAGGCACACCCGCTGCCTCCTATGATTCCTGCAAGGAGAGCCAGCAGGGCTGGGCCCGCTGCTGTTGCCCAGATAGAGGCCCCCAGGCCGTTGGAGCTGCTGCCGGTGAGGCCAGCTCCACAGCCTCACAGGAATCCGCCTCCACTGGCTCAGTTCCCGGCCCAGCAGCGGCAGCCCCAGAACCGGCCGGCCCCCCCGCGTAATGCACCGCCACAACCCAGGCGAGATAATCAGGGTCCACCTCCTCGGCAGGCCCCTCCAGCCCCTCGTCAAGACCACGCTCCCAGGGGCCCGCGATACCTGACTTACTCATTTCACGAGGATCAGGTCCCCGGTTATTTCCGGAGCGCCCTGGAGCAGAGGATTGTGCGACTGCCTGAGTGTTGGAGGCCAGAGGAGGCGCATCTCACGGATAACCCCCGCTACTGCCCTTACCATCGGGCCCTGGGGCACACCATCAAGCGGTGCTACGTGTTTAAGGACTGGCTCCAAGACCAGATTAACAACAATGTAATCAGGTTGGGCCCAGCTCTAGCACAAGTGGCGGGCGTGTTCATGGGATCGGGTGACGATAGCGGCAATGAGGACGAATGGCAGCTGGTCTCCGACCGCGGATCCCAGAAGTATAAAAACTGGATGGCCCGCAAGACGATCATTCGCGCCCATGGAATCATCCGTGCGTGCTTGAATCAGCCTGAGCCCCCAGAATCTGCGGGTGCTGCTTCGGCATCGTCATCCCAGCCTGCCTCTTCCGAGAAGAGAAAACAGTGGCGGCGCAAGAAGGAAGAGCGCGCCCCGCCAGTTCCTCCACTATCCCGCACTCTCGGCGATTTCATGCCCCCGGAGATGGGGATCCCCCCCCGGATCCGCCCAGCGATGGATGATTCATCCGATGACGGTGTTGGGTACGCTTCGGTTAATACCGTCGAGCTAGTAAATCCCTTTTCGGTTCCCGACGTTGAAGAACACCAAGTGGACCTCCCTAGTGTCCCCGGTCGTCGCCACCGCCGGAGGAACCGCAACAACAGGAGTCGCCGGGGCACAACAGTTGGTACCTCCAGCCAGGACGTGCACGCCACTGAGACTAGGAAGCAGGCTCAAAACCGAGTTCAGCGCGCGCAGCCCACCCATCCGGGGATGACGGATTCGCCTCCGCCACTGTTTGTGGTGTGGGACCAGGCAGAACCACCTCAGCCGCGTCGCGATCAGCTCCGCCCTGCCGCAAGTCCGTCCCGGCCTCCTGACCCCAGTACGGTGACCACTTCCGGGGCTTCAACCAATGAACAGCGAGATGCGCCAAGCACCAGTCGGCCGCCGGCCCAACCGGCAAGGCCCGTCATGTTTCCAACCGCAGAGCAACCTCCTGCAACCAGGGGTTCGCGCTTGGCCAAAAAGTATGATGTCCTGAAGCACTTGGCCGACATCCCAGCGAGACTCTCCATCCTTGAGGCTCTATGCATGTCATCTGAGATGCGCGAGGCACTCGCTGAAGCCCTGAAGAGCCCCCTCCAGTTTGAGACAGAGGTTGCGGCTGCAGAGGCCTTTCACGCCGAAACGATTGAGGACACCGAATGTCAGGCAGTTATCTCGTTTTCTGGTAAGGATGAAGACCCTCCTATACAGGGGCACATTCGTCCGCTGTATGTTACCGGCCAGTTCAATGGCCTTGAAGTCCGACGCTGTCTTGTCGACACGGGGTCCGGGATTAACCTGATTCCAACTCGGACACTCCGGAGATTGGGGTTGTCTGAGGATGACTTGATCCCCTCCGACCTCAGGATCCAGGGGTACGACCGCACCGAGCAAACTCCGGTCGGCAAGATACGTTTGAAGACCCAGTTCGGGGACATGGTTGCCAACACCGAATTCATGGTGGTCTCTCAGGACACTGCATATAACGCATTGATGGGCAGGCCATGGCTCCACCTTCATGCGGCGGTTCCCTCATCATACCACCAATGCCTCAAATACTCCCTTAACGGTCGAGTAGGCGTGCTTCAAGGAGATGCCTCTCCTTTTGCCTCATGTGAAGCCCGCTATCTGGACGCGGACTATTACAAGAGCAAGGATAAGCAGATCCTGGCAGGTGAGGTCGAGCCTGTCGCTGCTGCGAGTGATCCCTGGGCAAGTTTGGATGACGCTTACGTCCTCCCGATCCATCGGTTGGACGTGGCCATGGTCTCGACGGCCTGTGAGTCTCCCGATGAGATGACCGCGACCGCCCATGCCAGCACCAGCGGCCCAGCAGGATCTGGTAGCCCCAATGTAGTTTCCAACGCAGTCTCTCCCGTGGACGATCCCTCCCCAAGTGGAGAGGACGTGGAAGATGCACCCCCAGCCTTTGAGGAGGGCGTCTCCGCCACGGTCGATGAGTTAGTACAAGTGAACCTTGGAACCGAAGCAGATCCGAGACCGACATTGGTCAGTGCCGCCATGCCCTCTGAGGAGCGGCAGCAGTACGTGGACTTTCTCAGGCAGCACCGTGATGTGTTCGCTTGGGGCTATGACGAGATGTCGGGGCTAGATCCTCAGGTATCCGTCCACCGCCTTGGTCTCCCGGCGAACCATCGCGGGTTCAAGTAGCCTCCCAGGAAGATTCACCCATTTCACGGTGCCATGGTTGAGGCCGAAGTTGACAAGCTTATCAAAGCCAACTTCGTGAGGGAAGTTCAGTACCCCAAATGGCTGGCCAACATTGTGCCGGTCAGGAAGAAGAACGGGCAGATCAGAGTCTGCATCGACTTCCGCGATCTCAACCGCCACTGCCCGAAGGATGATTTTCCCCTTCCAGTGACAGAGCTGTTGATTGACGCCACGGCAGGGTTCCAAGCCCTCTCCTTTATGGATGGATACTCCGGATACAATCAAATCCGGATGGCCCCTGAGGATGTGGATTTCACTGCCTTCAGGGCCCCCCAAGGTACCTTTTGTTTCCGGGTCATGCCTTTCGGCCTGAAGAATGCAGGTGCCACCTATCAACGGGCGATGCACCGCATATTCAAGACAATCCTCGGCACACTGGTGGAATGATACGTCGACGACTTGTTAGTCAAATCGCGCCAGCGTCAAGACCATCTCAAAGATCTTGAGAAAGTGTTCGGCTTCCTCCGGTCTCGCTGCCTGAAGATGAACCCGTTGAAGTGTGCCTTCGGGGTCACCTCCGGAAAGTTCCTTGGATTTGTGGTAAGATACCGGGGTATTGAGATCGACCCAGAGAAGATCAGGGCGATTAGCCAGATGCCTCCCCCAGGTAACATCCGGGAACTGCAAGGGTTCCAAGGCCACTTAGCCTATATACGCCGATTCATCGCGAATCTGGCCAGCAAGTGTAAGCCCTTTTCTCGGCTCATGAAGAATGGTGCCACCTATGTATGGGATAAAGAGTGTCAGACCACCTTTGAGGAAATCAATCAGTACTTGCTTCAACCTCCGGTTCTGATGCCGCCTGTATCCAGGAAGCCACTGGTCCTCTATGTGACCGCCCTGGAACGGTCCCTTGGCGCCCTTCTCGCCCAGAAGAACAACGAGGGAACAGAGAATAGACTCTATTACCTCAGTCGCATGCTCCTCGATGCGGAAGTCAGATATTCCCCCATCGAGAAGGGCTGCCTGGCGCTCGTATTTGCCGTACAGAAATTACGGCACTACTTGCAGCACCATGAGGTACAGTTGGTTTCTCGGGTAGACCCGTTGAAATATATCCTGAGCCGGCCTATGTTGACTGGCCGTCTAGCGCGGTGGGCTGTGATTCTCCAGCAGTTCGACATCAGGTATGTGTCTCAGAAGGCCATCAAAGGGCAAGCATTGGCAGACTTTCTGGCTGCTCACCCAACCTCCGCGGATCAGCCGCTGGATCTAGGCTTTCCTGATGAGGTCGTCCTCTCGGTCGATCGAGCCGATCCATGCTGGCAGATGCACTTTGACGGTGCCTCCCGGAGCCCCACCGGTAGAAGACTTGATAATACTAAGCTCAACAGAGTGTGCTTGGGTATCGTCTTCATTACCCCGGAGCAAGTCGTGCTGCCATACTCTTTCCTGTTGTCAGAGGGCTGCACCAACAATGAGGCGGAATACCATGCCCTCATCACCGGCCTCGAGTTAGCTCTCAAGATCAATGTGCCCCGTCTGTGTGTGAAAGGGGACTCTGAGCTGGTCGTTAAGCAGATCAATGGTGACTATGTTGTCAGGAAGCCGGAACTTGTGCCATTACTGGAGTGCACCCTCCTTCTGATGGCACGGTTCCCTTCTCGGCCAGAAATTGTCCATATTCCCCGGTCGCAGAACGGTCGAGCAGATGCCTTGGCTAGCCTTGCTGCGTCACTTGCAGAGCCTGAACAGGATAACCTGACCGTCCGCGTGACGCACCGCAGGCTCATCGCTCCCGTTATCCCGGAGGGAGATCGCGGCCTGTCAGTAAGTAATCTCACCACGGTTGCCCCTATGCCCGGAGCCCCGAGTACCCCAGATATGGCAGTCGAACCAGCCCCTGATTGGAGGGCGCCTTTGGTTGAGTACCTCCAACATGTCATTCTCCCGTCGGATCAGGCCGAGCGCGAGCGAGTTCGACGCCGCGCATCGCAGTTTGTCCTCCAGAGCAGTCCCGGCCTGGAGCAGATCCTCTACAGACGCGGATTTGATGGTGTTCTCCTCCGTTGCCTTCAGGGGGTTGAGATCCCACGAGCCATGCAAGAGGTTCATGCTGGTTCATGCGGTGCCCATCAGACTAGGCCGAAGCTGTCCCACCAGATTCGGAGGTTGGGGTACTTTTGGCCCTCCATGATCCATGACTGCATCGAGTATGCCAGGAGGTGCCATGCGTGCCAGGTTCATGCGAACTTTGTGCATCAGCCACCAGAGCCTCTCCATACCACCAGGTATTCTTGGACCTTTGCAGTCTGGGGGATGGACGTCGTAGGACCTTACCCGCCGGCGACGGCTCGCCAGTGCCGGTTCATTCTGACCGCCACGGACTTCTTCTCCAAATGGGCAGAGGCGATTCCGCTCAGAGAGGTCAAATCCTGTTCGATCGCTGACTTCGTGACCTCCAACATCATTTATCGATTTGGAGTGCCTCACGCTATCCTCACGGATAACGGAACCAATTTCCGAGCAGCCAAGTTAAGGAGTTGTACGCCAAGTACAACATTCGCTCGAACCATACATCTCGCTATCATGCGCAGGCGAATGGACAGATCGAGGCGTTTAACAAAACCCTCTCTAACATTCTGCAAAAGATGGTTGGTCAGAACAAGAAGAGTTGGCCGGACAAGCTCCCCAACGCCCTCTGGGCTTATCGGACGACGACTCGCAATTCCACCCAGATGACCCCTTATTCCCTGGTGTATGGAGCTGAGGCCGTCCTGCCCATCGAGATCCAGTTACCGTCCTTGCGCACTGCGGTCTACGACCATCAAGCGCCAGACAGAGCTGTTGAAGCTCGTCTAGTCGAGTTGGAAGCACTGGATGAGAATAGACTTCGCGCTTTGCACAACTTGGAGAGGCATCAAAGCAGAATGGCTCGAGCTTTCAATAAGAAGGTTCGCCTCCGCTCCTTCCTGCAGGGTGACCTAGTGCTGGCCCTAAGAGCGCCAATGATCCCCGGCAGGAAGCCGCCCAAGTTGGAGCCCAAGTGGGAGGGACCTTTTGTCTTCCACAGGGTCTATCCCAATGGCGCGTACTCCCTAGCGACTATGGATGGTGAGCGTGTCACTCCTCCCACCAACGCTAGGTTCCTCAAGCAGTACTTTGCCTGAGTGCACTTCGTCCGCGCGGCAATACGTTAAACTGCCAAGCATCTTCGTCCAACACGACGTTAAACTGTACTTCGTCTCGCAGGACGTTAAACTGCAGTTCGTCTCGCACGACGTTAAACTGCATTCGTCCTGCATGACGCTAAACTACACCACGTCCGAGCTACAAGACGTTAAACTGTTCAGCATTCGTCCTGCATGACGTTAAACTGCACTTCAAGAACTACGTGCGGCTTGATTCCCATCCTTATGGGATACGTAGGACCGCCTGAACATTCATGTTTCAGGCCCAGCCCCATCCTTCGGGAATTTCCATCCCATCTCGGGCCCTTGGCCCAGTTGCCTCCGGGTGTGCGGCGTATGGTGTGAACGCGGGGCTATTCCCTCATTCACGTCGGTTTGCTCGCCACGCTGTACACCCCCCACGTTTGGGGATGCCTTCTACTCCCCCCTTTCTCTTTTTTCGTCCTGCATGACGTTAAACTGCACTTCAAGAACTACGTGCGGCTTGATTCCCATCCTTATGGGATACGTAGGACCGCCTGAACATTCATGTTTCAGGCCCAGCCCCATTTCCCGGGAATCTCTATCCCGCATTGGGCCTCTGGCCCGAGTTCCCCTATTTTTTTGTGCGAGGCGTATGGCGTGAGCGGGGGATTATGTCCTTATTCACGTTGGCCTACTGGCCGCGCTGTACGCCTCCCCCGTGTGTGGGGCTACCTCACACCCATCTTCGTCCTACATGACGTTAAACTGCCCCTCAAGAACTACGTATGGCTTGATTCCCATCCTTATGGGATACGTAGGACCGCCTGGACGCTTGTGTTTCAGGTCCAGCCCCGTCTCTTGGTTGATCATGGGGATCTGCTGTCTTTTGGTTGCTCTCAGGGTGAGTCCTCCGATCCTTTCCGGTGATCTGTTAACATGTTTTGGGTACTTTGGTCTATGACCCGTAGTGTCGGATGCAATCCCGGCAAGTCCTGTGTTGCTTGTCGGGTCGCGCGCTTCCTCTTGTTCGAGCCTTCACTCAAAGGGATCCTCGTTAGCGGTTTGGGTACGATGCCTCAGTGCTCTCCTACCGCTCCGGGTCGATTTACCGGCGGATCCTGGGCCGCAAATCGATATGTGTCCTGCGCTTGAGCGGTTGATGCTCGTTTGCTTGCCCCGTCCTAGGCTGACGCGATCGGATGTTGTGCTGCGAATATGGTCAGCGACATCCTTGATCGCCATGTCGACTCTTTCAGGCTCTGAACATTGGTTGCGCAGTCCTCATCACACTCCTCCTCTATGCGTTGTAGTGGAATCTCGACACTCTCTTCATAACTGACCTGTAGTACACCTTTACACGTTAGGCAGGCCAACCAGGGTAATGGTGTCTTTCGAGGCTCCCATGATCTGAGCACCAAAGATGTATGCTGATGTCCTCCCTAAGGGCCATGTGTAGCTGGACCCTCGTCCCCATAAGGAGGAAGGAGTCGCCCGAACAATCGCGTTCTGGGCCCAGTATAGCTGGAGGCTAGCATCTCTGCCCCTCGGGTGATGGACATACGTAGGCCCCTATCCCAGGATCCTTCTCCTGGAATCGTGTTTGACCGCAGGGCTGGGTATGTTCCCACCTCCGCTGAGTCCGCCGTATCGCGATAAGCGGATTCCTCCATGGTCCGAACCACAGGACCTTAAACTGTGTTGTCTGGTCCTACCACACGACCGTAAACTGTGATCGTCTTGGCCGCCCGACGAGAAACAGCACTACATTGTGATGTTCTCCTCAGGGGACACTCACGTTGGGCGCTGGTTAATAACCACGCCATTCATCAATTCCTTTCATGGCTTGATTATTGTGGCGACGCCAGGGATTTCTTAAACACGGGCATGTCGCTGCACAAAGAAAAACCATCCACCTTTAAGGACAAACAAGAAATATCAAATACCGCTTCTTTTGTGTGCGAGGGTCAGACCCGCACCCTTCCCCGCGTTGGTGCCCGATTGTGTTGCGCCGCGTTTCAAGAACTACGTGTGGCTTGATTCCCATCCTTATGGGATACGTAGGAACGCCCGGATGTTTGAAACTTCGGGTCCAGCCCCCCACCTCTTAGAGATTCCCCCTTCTCTGGGGAATCCGCCGCCTTCGGGTCACCCTCAAGGCGTGTCCCGCGACCCCTTGCAGTGGTCCACTGGTGTCAAGAGTACTCTGGTTTATTGCCAGGAGGGTCAGGTCCAGCTTGGTCAGGTTTCTTCCATTTTCAGGCTTCGTGCTCCCTTTCATTCGGACCCATCGCCTACGCCCTGGGTGGAGCCCCCGTGAACGGTCTGGACACAATGCCTCAGTGCTCTCCCACCGACTCGGGCTGGTACCCCCAAGGGCCTCGGGCAGCAAATCGATATGAATCCTGCGCTTGAGCGGTTGATGCTCGTTTGCTGCCTCATCCCATCAACGGTCAGTGCGATATTGATGCTGCTTTTCTGCCACGGTCGGCAGTACTCCTATATCGTTACGCCGGTGCCCCCAGTCCTTGAGTGAATGGCCGCATGATTCACATTACATTTTCCACCTCCCATTCTGACCAGGCGAAACCTCGACACTCTTGACGCTATCCCTCAGTGCATCTTCGCACATCTAGGGGATAGGACCACGATGTGGCGTACTTTGAGGTTCTTATGGTCCGAGCTCTAAGACCTTAAACTAAGATCTACCCCTATGGTCCGAGCTCTAAGACTTTAAACTAAGATCTGCCCCTATGGTCTGAGCTCTAAGACCTTAAACTAAGATCTGCTCATATGGTCCAAGCTCTACGACCCTAAACTAAGATCTCCCCAATCGGGGTTCTACGTCCTGCATGACGTTAAACTGCACTTTCAGAACTACGTGTGGCTTGATCTCCAGCCTGATGGAGTACGTAGGAACTCCCGGGCATCTCGACTCGGGTCCAGCCTCAGGGATCGCTAAGTCCCGCCCCTCCTCATCACCGGTCGTCTGGCCTGGCTTCTGGTAGAGTGGACTCCCCGATCCAGCTCAGGATACCCCATTGCAATAATGGGAAGTGACAGTTTCCTCGTCAAAGAGGTTCTGTCTGAGAATTGGGGTGATTCACGGCCAGATTAGTGCATCCTCCTGACACGCTTTCCCCACGGTGGCGCAATTTTGGGAGCGTTGGATTCTGTCCGAACAAATCATCACTTCGCCCTACGCTTCGCATGCCCTGTTGATCTAGATTTCCACCCTTGTGCCTGAAGGAACCCCCAAAGCGGCATTGATGATGACATGTGATCCGCCTCCTGCAATATGAATGATGACCTTCGGTCCGTCTATTGCAGTAGTATGGTCGATTGATCCATTGTCCGCTTGCCGTCTTGGGCATTTCCTGGAAGGCTGACCGTTGTGGATTTCTGAATTCGGGACACGCGATTCACCCTTTCTCATTTCCCTATGTTCGGATAAAATCTCAACGCCCCTAGCGTTGTCCCGCTCGTGTGTTGGAACAAGTTGGGGGGATGATACATTGATTAGGTCTGAGGTCTCCTTTCCTAGGAATGATCTCCCTCTTTTCTTTAGAAATGCAGGCCCAATTACGGATGCCTGAAGCTTGGTTAACGCTCCCGCGAGACAATGAATTGTGGTTGAGCATGTTAAGCCAAAAGATGCAGATAAATATGATGATTCATACAAATGGATCAAAATATTGAGTAGCGGAAGCAAAATATTCTGGGAATGGCAAAAACAAAGCCCATAGGGATCAGCGTGCTGAATAAGTCTTTCTAACGCCGCTACCCTTTGGCTGGCGGCCTCCAGAGCTGCTTCTCGCTCTCTGCGTGCCCTCTCTTCGTCGGCGGTCGCAGCACGCAGTTCGTCGATTCTGGCCTGTGCACGCTCCCGCTCGACTTGAAGTGTGACCATCTGTTGGCCCGCCTCCGTCAGCTGTACTTGGGCGTCAATCAGCTGGGCTGTTAGTTGCTCCACAAGCTCAGTGCACGCTGCGACGAAGGCCTCCTTCTCTGCCGCCTGCCCTTCGAGGCGCCGGACTTTCTGCTCCGCCACGAGGAGCGCCCGCGTGCTCTCCGACATGTCCCGACTTTGTGCGACGTCGGCACGCCGGCAGCTCTCGCGCATCTTTTCGGCCATGAAATCACGGACCGTTAGATGGAGGCGTTGAGCATCAGCTCCCCCGGCACACAGGAAGCGCAGCCAGGTTTGGAGTGATCCCATGCACCCCAGCCACTCCGATGGGTCTCGCTTGAGGAAGCGCTGGATGCACTTCCACCCCCTGCGGCGCGTTATCCGGCTCTCCTCGACCGCCTCCGCATCCGAGTCATCCATCTCCTCAGGGTCGGCAGGCCGGTAGGCAGGGAAGGCAGCCAGCAGGTCTGCTGCAGGGTCCGCCCCTGGGATGTCCTCACGGGGGATAGGTTCCCCAACATCTGGGCGACCTTCTTCTCTCGCCCCAGCGGCGTCGACACCCTCCTCAGCCCCCGACCTCTCTCCGATGTCAGCACCGCCAGCGTCCGCAGCCCCTTGATCCGCAGTTGGTGGGGCCGGCTCGGTGTGGGAAGTCTGTTCCGGAGTAGGCGGCATGTCTGCCACCGGTCCACTCGTGGATGGCTCGGGTTTGGCAACCCGACGAGCCTCCAGCGTTGAGACCACTACGCAGGGCATGCCGTGGTTAGTCACGGGTCGTCAACGGCAAGCACCAGTGGTAAAGTAAGGATACTTACGGGAGTTCAGAGCGTCATCTTCCGATATCCCGGCCGCCGCAGGAGCAATTGCAGCAGGGGACCCTTCCGCGCTTGTCAATTCAGTGATGGGTGTCTGGCCCCCGCCTTGTCCTGCTGGCGCCTCTCCTACTCCTGCTGAGGACGCCTGACCAACATCCGTGCGCTCCTGAGAAAGGTGGAGAAATGGGTTAGAAGCTGCATAAGAGAATGGATGAAGCAGGTTGAGTAGGGATAGAAGCGGACCTCGAGGAGCTCAGTGACATCAACATTGTCAGAGTCGGCCACCTCGCCGCTCTCCCGGGGGCTCCCCTGATGGGACCTTCCCTCGGAGCCTTCATCCTCCCCCATCTCCTCCTCTTCCTCGGAGTCGTTGCTACTGTCATCTTCCGCCGGCGGCTTCTGTTCTGGAGCGGGTTCTAGACCGAGCATCACCTTCACCAGAAGTGATGGCTCCGCACGCTGACCACGTTGGCGCACGTACTCGTCCATGGCCGTCAGATACGCATACTGCCGGTTGAAGTCCACCCCCTGATGGGACCTTCCCTCGGAGTCAGATACGCATACTGCCGGTTGAAGTCCACCACGTTGGCGCACGTTGGCGCACGTACTCGTCCACGTTGGCGCACGTACTCCGCACGTACTCGTCCACGTTGGCTCCCCTGATGGGACCTTCCCTCGGAGCCTTCATCCTCCCCCATCTCCTCCTCTTCCTCGGAGTCGTTGCTACTGTCATCTTCCGCCGGCGGCATCTGTTCTGGAGCGGGTTCTAGACCGAGCATCACCTTCACCAGAAGGGATGGCTCCGCACGCTGACCACGTTGGCGCACGTACTCGTCCATGGCCGTCAGATACGCATACTGCCGGTTGAAGTCCAACCCCTTCCGCGCGCAATGTCGATCTTCAGGTAACCTCTTTTCTTTCGCACAAGAAATACTCGGGGTTCGCCTTCGCGCGCAATCCCTTTGGCTCCTTTCCTTTGAATAACCCTTCACTCAAAGGCATTTGCGCGCAAAAGAAGCCTCTTGCGCGCAATTTCCCCCGAGTGCGTGCAATCCATCCCGATTGCGCGCACCCCCCATTTTCAAAGTGGCCATTCATTAAAGAATGAGCCGTTGCCCCCGCGCGCTATCCGAAGCCCGGTGCGCGCAATCTCTATCATTCGCGCGCAAAGTGCTGGCCCAATTGCGCGCCAGCCCGCCCATTTGCGCGCCGACCCGCGGTATTGCGCGCAAAGCTCCTCTTTTGCGCGCAAACTGCCAGGGTCGCCCCCTTTGACCCCCTTTGGGTACCCGCCTGCGTGGCACCCGATGACCCTCATCCCGGGTGCCCGCACCGTGTGCTGTCTTCCCGTGCGGCCCTCCAGGCTCGCGCGAAGTGACACGGGCCTATCGGCAGCTTCTACGTCCTGCACGACGTTAAACTGCACTTCGTCCCAGCTACAAGACGTTAAACTGTACGCTATTCGTCCTGCACGACGTTAAACTGTAATTCGTCCTGCATGACGGTAAACTGCACCACGTCCCGCACGACGTTAAACTGCATACGTCCAAGCTGCATGACGTTAAACTGCCTAGCCCCCATCGTCCGCGCTGCAAGACGTTAAACTGCCAAGCATCTTCGTCCTCAACACACGACGTTAAACTGTACTTCGTCCGGCAAGACGTTAAACCGTCCGCTTCATCCTCAACACACGACGTTAAACTGTACTTCGTCCGGCAAGACGTTAAACCGTCCGCCTCACCCGATCCCGTGCCCCGCACGCAGGGTCCTCCCGGTTTGGATGTGGCCCCCACCCGCTCGTCTCTGCAGGGATGTCGGGATTGGAGTGGCCTTCACCCACGGGGGTAGAGTGTTACAAACAGAACGAACTACGTGGACTTTGATCCCTGTCTTCTAAACAGGGTACGTAGGAAGCCTCTCCGAGGTTCAAGCCCACCACCTGGTCGTCCCGGTCGTATTCACGTCGGTTCTTCCATCCGTGGACCCCTCCTGGGTTAACATTCGCGTCGATTCACCTATGAATCCGCTCTTGTGGGGGAATGCACATGTGTATCTCCATTGCACTTCCCCACTGCCTTTTCCTATTTTTCCCTTCAACGTCCAACATGACATAAAACTGTGATCCATCCGGTCGTCCCATCCCCCTCTGTGCGAGGTGGTTCGGTTCAATCCTCCACCCGGCGGCCTCGATCTCTTCGTGAGTCGGCTTGCCGACGTCCAGCATGACGTTAAACTGTATACCCGAACTACGCTGACTTTGATCCGCGCTAACGTGCGGTACGTAGGAAGCCCCTATGGGGTCCAAGCTCTTCACTCCATCATCCATCCTGATCCTTACCCGGGCCGCCACATCCCGGCGGGGTCATGCCATTTCATTCCACTCCACTTCACTCGGGAAGCCGCCCATGTGCTGGTCCCAGCGTCGGAGGTTCCCCGCAAGGGGTTCTGTCATCTGATCCACTTCTCGTGTTGATCAGTCCGATGTCGTCCCCGTTGGACGTTAAACTCGCGGCATACCCCGTGTTAAACATGGGAAGCTGAGGAAAACCTCAGGTAACACAGTTCCCCGCACCCAGTGCGGGATGCCTCAGGCCATCACGCCTTCGAGAAGCCCTATTAGGGACGGAAGGCAGACATGCAGAGGCGCAGTGTTAAGACACGCCCCCGACACCCAGAGCTACCCGGTCTCCTCACCGCAGGTTGCTGCCCCGACCAGACTCCTTGGAGCGTCCAGGCGGAAGCAGCATAATTAACCGGTGTCCATGGAGATATGGCACCGGGAACGAGATTCACGAACATTCTTAAATCTATGAGGGAGACTCGGATTAGGCGACGAGTTCCGAGGAGACGTCCACGGAAGGAGGAGCCGACATTCCATCATCCCGGTTTCGATCAAGGAGCAGACGCCCCTGAATAAGGGACGAATGCCGCCCGCCCTTGGAAAGCGGGACTGCGGGGCCACAAGCCGCGCGCCCATCCCCTCCGGTTGAAGGGTGCACGCGCGAACGCGTCCTTGCGGAACAGCGTAACCTGACGCACATCCGCACCGAAACACATACCAAAGTCCATTAAGTCTAAGAAAGATGTTTGGAACCTTGAATAACATGGAAGGAGTGAGGCATATTCCTTCAAGACCAATCCAAGATTATCGACCAGTTGAAGGCCCAGATGGAAAAATCCCAGGAGAAAGCTACACAGGAAAACCATCAAATGGGTGGGTTTCAAGCTTAGTTGGAGATAATATAGATTAGAGCAAATGGTATCTGCTCCATAGCTTCTAATGAAGAGAGGAATCTTAAGGATTGGGAAGTAGTCCTATAGGCTACAAGCTAGATAGTGGTAGCACTAGAGCAATCCATAAAAGGGGATGATCTATAGTGGCTTTGTTTTTGGCCAAACCTTCAAAAATTTCGAGTTTATATTTTTCCAATGTGCTATAGTGTTTGAGGAAAGTAATGGCAGGGGTGTTAGAATCAATCCGAACATAGAGGAATGGAATGTGTGAAATATGACACCCAAAATTAGGAACACTATGGGGGTGGCATGAAAATAAAAAATAACTGATGACTATCTTCAATGAACAGTATCTGAATTGTATTAGAATAAAATGGGGATGAAAAATGAGGGCCAACTACTAACCATGTTTGAAACATGGGTCCTATCTCAAAATGTTATCCATTAGTCTTTTAGAACATTGGCTCAGAATAGTAGGCGATCCGTAGGCTGAGAATCCATACTATTAGGGGGTTCCTTCAGACATGAAAGAGGACGAGGGTCTAAATAAAGGGATTAAAAGAGAGGAGGGTATAATGATGAGTTGTTTGAATGGGGTCCCACACTCTTGGAATTACGCCACCATGGTGGAAACACAATAGGTGGGACCATCGGTCTAATCAGGGATCAAACTTAATTTAGAATAGGACATCTCTTGTAAGGACATGGAATGTTCTATAGCTTTACATCATAATAGTAAGAATGATAGACACATGTTTTAAATGTCGTATAATGAGGATGGTGCACATAGTTTAAATGAACTGTGGCTGGGCCCATGGAAAATTACCCAGACATCACTATGTATCCCATGAAGATGGGAATCAAGACTAAGTTAGTTATTGAGAAAAATGTGATTAGAGAATAACACTAATAGGGGGAATCCTATTTGGAGAGGAAGATCACTCATCCCATAGTTAACATGGGGAATCCTGAACTAGTTTAGGGTAGAACAATAGTTTAATGACATGCATCAAGGACATGTGGACTCATGTAATTTAACATCATATGGTAGGATGAGGGGTGTTGCCCTCGAAATTCGGGGATGAGCTTATTGATGGGAGGTTCAAACGTTCCGACTGGTTTCTAACAGGTTTGTTCATAGAACCGGAAAAATCCAATGATTCCACATCCATTTGGACCTACTTTCCAAAGGTAGGCACTCATTATTTTGTGGACGGATGAGGCTTAGGAATTTTCCTTGGTCGAGAATATGGGAGGTCGGACTTGTCACACCTTTTTTAGGGGAATTATTATCTACTTCGGGACTCTCTTTATAGATTTATGTTATGTTTGTGAATCCTTATTACATTACCAAGTATAAAATGAGCTTTTCCTTTAGAACTGAAAATCAATGATAAAATATGTAGGAAATTTAGAGAATCTTTTTATATGTATTCGTGGTTCTTCATTGATAGAGAATCATCTATATTTGTTAGAGATTCTTAGTCAATGGTATCCTTTTAATACATAAAAATTCTATTGTTAAATATTATGATCATACTGGTTTTAAAGCCACTCAATGGGGCAATGAAAGTTTATTGTCATTCAGAAGGATATGAATTATTTTAGAGTTGGGATTGAACCCGTAGATGGGATACCTACGTATCCTTTTTTTTTAAAGGAATCAGAACCCACATAGTTCGATTTAAGGGAGTATGATTTTTATGATTGATGGCTCAAAGAAATATGTCACAATTACTTTTACATTCTAAGCTCATGTGAGTCATGCTCAGTGTGAGAAACAAGAGGTATTAGTAAAACCAGACAATTGTTCCATGAAAGATGCAATCATAAGAAATTATGAAGGGCTTATGTATGTATAACTTCCCAAAATAGATGAAGATTAGGATTTACTTCAGGGAAGAAATTGAGGAACATGGTCCATAAAGGTATATGTGCTTCATGGAGATTTGAATACTCTAACTTGGGGATTACCCCTGAAAAGGAGGCCCAAAATTTGGAGAGGACTGATGATTGGGTCTTACTCCTGAGAGGGAATCCCAGATCAAAGATAAATTAGGACTGGTTACGAGAAGTTAAGACTGGGGCTTACTCCTGAAAAGGAGGCCCAGGTTAAGAGATTATGATTTGGGATTATTCATGAAAAGGAGGCCCAGGTTAAGGAAATTATGACTGGGACTTATTCCTGAAAAGGAATCCCAGGTTAAAGGAATTATCACTAGGACTTATTCCTGAAAATGAACCCCATATTTGGATTCTCTCATCTTAAAGGATGAGGATTAATGAATGAAATCTCAATCTTTAGTGACATAGAGATGTGTAAATCACTATGTTTTGAGAGATATTCTAAATAATTCCTTTCAGATAAGGAATTCAAATCAAGAAATCATGCCATAAATGGCTTTGAAGAGTGTCTTGAAGACTAAATTTTGAATAGGAGAGGTGGAATGGCTTAAGAGGGGTGAAATGGGCAAGAAGGGCACCCAAAAAGGCAGGGGCGCGCAAGTACTGGCAGGAACGCTGGTACTGGTTGAAAACTTATGGCGGCACGCAAGTTTGGTCGGCGCGCAAGTCATGCCGTGCAGGTATACCTTCATGGCACATAGGTACTTGCGTGATGGTTAACCAGCAGGGTAATACTTTAGTGAATCTTGATTAAAGCCTTTAGAATCCTCTTGAGGTTCTTCCAGAAGAGGGGCATGCATGTTCTATTGAAGGAGTAAGGCGACGCGCAAGTGTGGCCTTTTACCTTAAGGGTTGGCCACTCAGATGTGCAAGTGTTGATGAGTTTCAAAACTTAAGACTTCCTCCCCCTCTTTAGATCTTCCGTTCTAGGTAAGAAATTACCTTTGAAGTGTTTCAAAATCTTTGATAAGTGACTAGGGCACCGGGAGCTCAAATCTTAGTTTCTGGAAAAAATCCTCTATCAAATGGGGGCCTACAAGGTCTATTTATAGGCAGAAGAAGACCCCGGGCGGTTATCACTTAGGTCGCACATGTTTCTTGTGCGACCCTCATGCGTCGCGCAAGTGGACTTGCAGGACTATGAGGGAACTTGCGCGACCTTTGGGCAATGTTCTCCTTGTTCATCCCTTTGTCGATTTTTGAGGTTTTATTCAAAGGATGAATCAATTTGTGCTAAGTAATTTTACCTTTCCATTTTTTTGACAATGTGACGAAAAAGGAACGTCAACAAAAGTCCCCCCTCAGAGTTCGATCTGAAAGAAATGAGGATGTGACTCTAAGGAAAAGAAGAAAAGAAAAGGAAAGGCGGCGCGCAAGTCTTTCAGTGCACAACACTGGGCGCGTAGGTGCTTCTCGCGCAGGGGTATGACCTTTAGTCGCGCAGGGTATGGCGCGTTGGGCTTTGACCGCATCTATAAATAGAGGGACTCACTTCTGTACAAATCATATGGTTTTGAAACTTCCGAGCTCTCGCCACACAAGTTGCATTTTCTGCGCAAGTTGACTCGTTTTCCACTGTTTCCTTGTTGTCGCGCTTCTGTCAAGGTATCTGGACCTACGTGGAGACATTTGCGCACCAAATACTTGCGCAGCACATCCATACATGCACGCCAAGTTTAGACTTGCACGCCTTAATGCCTTAGCCATTTTTTCGAATTTTTTCACAAATGTTATGAAAAATCAACTTACTTAAATGTTAATTTATTCATCTTATGTGCAGATTCAATGGCTCCCAAGAGAATTGGAGTGGATGAGGAACTTGCAAGCAAGTAGATTGATGATATGATGGACATCATTGGCCATTATTACTATGATATCTACGACATCACTCTCCCATATTTGGCTAAGTACTTGAAGAAATATCATCTTAATTTCCCACAAAGCATCTATCTTCCTCTGTGTGGTCATGGTCATCTACAAGGATTCAATGTTCTAGATGCAAATATCTATACGCCTGAAATGCATCTGCACTGCTACTCCTCTATTTCGGTTATGTTGTGCATTAAGAGCAACAACAATGGTGTGAACTTTCAAATTTTTCTTCAATGCCATTTCCTTGCAGATATGAAAATGTCAAACCCATGGGCTGAAATGTTTCCACTGTCGGTTGGTGGAGAGAAGAAAAACATGGAATTAGAGTAATATCTGAAAAGAGTACTCTCTCCAAATGGATATTTACTCCCAATGCTCCATTCTCAAATCCATATATCCATCATCCAAGTCTCTTGGACAGAAACAGAGTCACTATTTGATCAGCAGAAAATTTTCTCAAACCGCACTCAAGAACATCCTTTTAAAATTGTTCCAAGAACAGATGACATCACTTCATCTCTTATTGTATGCAGTTGAACGAATGAATTCCATGTGGTTGCTGATGAAGCTCGAGATTCTATACATCAATTGAAGACTTATGTTGACAGTCTTTTGTAATCTCCTAAAAAAGAGAAGAGGCTCCAATCTATGGATGTCCCTCTAATTCTTGTGCATCAATGAAGAGTACTTTTATCTTCAATAATTTATTCTTGTATTCTTTCGCTACCTACTTTAAATATTACCTAAGCCAATGGGCCTAGTAAGCATAGTTTGATTTTTACTAGGATTATTATAAATAACCCTAGAAACCTTGAATATTTTAATTGCTCAATATTAACTGAATCATGTATAAGGAATATTTAGTGAGATGGAACTTGATTTTTATTTAGAGTTCCTTTACCTTTTGTGGGAAGTTTAATGTCATGCATGCCTAACATAAAGGGGCTAATGTTTAAGGTCGAAATAGCTTTGACCGAATGAATTAGAGTTGACTCAATTCTTTGACAATTTATCTAAAAACATATTACCATACTCAAATATGAGAGAGAATATGTAAACTATGGCTTAAGAATATTTGAATCTAAGGAATGATATGAAAAAGATATAAAAGCATCAGAAGAAGTAGTTTCCAAGAATGAAGTTACTATTATTTAAGAAACCCGTTATGGGGTTGAATTATGCAGGGCCACCTAAGGGCATTGGCTGCATAGTCAAATAAATAGCATCTTTCAGCTGACAAGTCTGTTTTGTAGACTGTTTATGCAAGGCCGCCTAAGGGAACATGATGCATAGTTAGGCAAAAGAACTCTCAGAAATTTACCTTTCAAATGCTAAAAGCCAGTGAAAGTTTATGGAGATTCAAATTTTCCGCAGTATAGAGTTTGTTGTATGGAAAGAGGTACTTAAATATAGAGAAGATATTTCCGAACAAGATTATTGAAGAACCGGATGGATATCACTTCTACGAAGGTTTGACCCAAACGTAGGGAAGGATAATATAAACCATAGACTTGAATACTTTGAGATCATAAAAAAGGATATGGGACAAATATGTTAAAGATGGCTATTTTTGCAGATCCCTATATACTGTCATTTAATACAAATAAGGAAAAAAAAGGTTTTCTTCCCAAGAATGAAGTTACCATTATTTAACAAACCCGTTAGGGGGTTGAATTGTGCAGAGCCACCTAAGCGCATTGGCTGCATAGTCAAATAATAATATGTTTTAGCTGACAAATCTGTTTGGAGACTATTTATGCAAGGCCGCCTAAGGGCACGTGGTGCATAGTCAGGTAAAAGAACTCTCAGAAATTTGACATTTTTGTCATTAAAAGTCAAGAAAAGGGTTATGAAGATCTGAAAATATTTAAGGTTAGGATTATGACACATAAAGATGAGTATTTTCCTATGTATATAAAGATATACAGATCAATGCTAACCATAATCATGTTGTGCCTAGGTCCTGAATTGAAATTTTGGACTTCACTACGTATCGCATAAGGATAGGAATCAAGCCTTACGTAGTTCTTGGAATACAGTTTAACGTCATGCAGGACGAAAGTATATGAGATCTTAGTTTAGGGTCATAGAGCTCGGACCATAATAATGAATACACAGTGTGTGTTTTCATGGGGACTTTTTAGCCAAGGGACTGAAAGTGAAATTTGGGGTTAGGCCCAAAAGACTTGGGGATGGATTCAAGGGACACTCGAATGTTCCGACGTATCCCATAAAGATGGGAATCAAGTACACGTCGTTCTAGAAATACCCTCTGTACAAATTTGGTTCATACATGTGAAGGGTGAAAGGGGACATTAGTACAATGATGGTTTAACCCAAGAATAAAGGTTTAGGCATTTCCATGTATGCACATAGTCTTCTGAAATGAAACATGATTTAAAAATCAATGTAAAAAATGGTTCCCTCTAAAGTGAGGATATCAAATAATATTGTAGTTTATTGTCATACTAGACAAAATTGTTGTATATTTTAACTTCGTATAACAAGGACGAAAGTGCATCAAATGTAAAGATATTGATTCTAGGGGCGGTTTCACGAATCAACATCGTATGAGATAGAGGTGAGCCGATGAGAAGATATTGATTTTGGGCTTGAACCTTGGGAGGTTTCCTATGTACCCAGCCTGGAAGGAAAGGATCAAAGTCTGTGTAGTTCAATTAAATAATGAGTTAATGATCAAGTTTTTCTTGAGGAAAACGACCTAAAAAATGATGTTGTTGGGACTTACACATAGTTAGTAGCCCAGAGAGAGTGTTATGGTTGAGGTTTGCTCTAAGATCACGTGAGTCATACTCGGTGTGAGAAACAAGAGGTATAAACAACCCTAATGATGCACAGTTTAATGTCATGTAGGACATATGAAGGGACTATGTAGTTTTAATGTCTTGAGATTAGGACTATTGGTGCTGTACAGTTTAATGTAATGTAGCAGGGACAAAGTACAGTTTAATATCATGTAGGACGTATTAAAGGATTTTCTGTATAGTTTAGAGTCATGTAGTTAGGACGATGGGGATAATACAGTTTAACGTCATGTTGGACGGAAGTGTGAATAGTTTAGGGTCATATGAATGGACCATGGATGGTGTAGTTTAATGTCATGCTGGAAATAAGGGACTTCTGTATAGTTTAGCATCATGTAGTTAGGACGTTACAGTTTAACGTCATGTGAGACGAAAGGAATAAAAATAGTTTAAGGTCATATGTATGGACCATTGTTGTATATTTTAATGTCATATAGCATGGACGATGAAGAGGACACAATTTAACGTCTTGTTGGATGGATTATGAACTTTTCACAGTTTAACGTCATGCTGGACGGAAGGGGGACTGTGCAGTTTAATGTCATGCAGTGAGGACAAATTAGGGGCTTTTTCCCCCAGTTTAACGTCATGTTGGACGAAAGTGTGAATAGTTTAGGGTCATATGCATGGACCGTTGATGATGCAGTTTAAGGTCATACTGGACCACGATGTAGTTTAAGGTCATACTAGACCAATTAGGATATATTTTGTGTTTATACAAAATACTTCTTAAAAAACCTGGCATTAGTTGGAGTAGTAATGAGTTCTCCATCTATTGAGATTATTGAATAAGCTCCATTAGAGTATACCGTATGTATTGAGTAAGGTCCTTCCTATTTTGGCTCAAGCTTGGGAGGTTTCTTTCCTGGTATCATTAGAGTTCTGAGAACTAATACCAATTCTCCCTGAGTGACTGAGAGAAAACGATCTTTTTTGTTAAAATCTCGTGCTATTCGATTCTGATAGACTTCCAAGTGGTGAAAAGTGAAAAATCTTTTCTCATCTAACCATTCCAATTCATTCAATCACTTTTGAGATTGCTCATCGGTAGATGACTGATCGCAAATGGCTACTCTGAGAGAGGGTAATTGAACTTCAATTGGAAAGACTACTTCCGTTCCATATACCAATGAATATAGAGTTGATCGCGTTTCAGTGTGGGTGGTAGTCCGATAAGCCCATAAATCATGAAATAGTTTATCAGGACATAATTTCTTATCTTTATCCACCATATTTTGCAGTAGATTTGAAAGAGTCTTGTTGAAGGATTCTATCTTGCCATTGGCCGCTGCATGATACTGAGATGATTGGTTGGAATTGATGTTGTATTTTTGATATAATTTCTTCACCTTGGATAAACAGAAGTTGGTGTCATTGTCTATCAATATGGTATGAGGGACAACAAATCTGTTAATGATGTTAGACTTGATGAAGCTAACAATGCATTTAGAACTGACTTCCTTGAGAGGTATTGCCTCTGCCCATTTGGAAAAGAAGTCAATAGTAGTAAGAATGTACTTAAACTGCTTGGCCATAGCCGAAGGATAAGGTCCCACCACATCCATTCCCCATGTGGAAAATGTCCACAAGTATTTAGCTGTATGAAGCAACTCTGGAGGATGATGAATAAAGTTGGCATGTAATTGGAATGAATGACACTTCTTTGTGAAATCAACAAAATCTTGTATCATTGAAGGCCAAAAGTATCCATGCCTTCGAATTTGATCAGACAATCTATGTCTCGACTGGTGGGCACCACAAACTCCTGCATGCACTTCTTTCATGACAGCCATTGTCTCTTCACCATCAATGCATTTGAAGAGAACTCCATCAAAACCACATTTGTATAGAATTTTCTCTAGGTGATCTGGGTTATCATTAAGAGTAAAATTGACCACACGTCGCCAGATTTGTTCTTTCTCGGCTCTATCAGGTGGAAGTGTTCCATTTTGAAGGTATTCCCTGATAGGTGACATCCATCCTATAGTATGACCATACGGTTTAGGAATGGGACTAATTTCATTAATTTCATCTATTCTGATTCGAACATAAGGTGAAATTGCACGACGGTGGGCAATACTGATGGTTTTCTCGTCCTGATTTGAATCTACTAGAGCTGTGGATATATTATCCAGCACATCAGCTTGAGCATTTTGTGATCTTGGGACATAATAAAATGTCGGTTCTGAAGGGAATTCCACCATTAACTCTCTGACGTAATCATAAAAAGGTATTAGCTCTTCTTTTCTGATGGTATAATCCCCATTGACTTTTTTGATTACCAGGTATGAATCAACTTTCACCTTTAAGTGATTCCCTTGTGATTGAAGTGCTAACTCCAAGCCTGCAAAAAGAGCTTGGTATTCGGATTCATTATTGGTGCCACCTTCCCACAATAAGAAGGAATAAGGTAACACTACCTTTTCTGGGGAAATGAGCACAATTCCTATGCCAACTTTGTTGAATTTATGATTTTCCATTTCCTTCCATGTTGGACTTTTGGAAGCACCATCAAAATAAATTTCTTATGCTTGAGGACTTTATTGAATAGAGAATATTTACTCATCAGGGAGTTCAATATCTGAAGACATGTCTTCCACTGAAGGGTGTTCAGCCAGGAAATCAGCCAGAGCTTGGCCCTTTATCGCCTTTTGAGACACATACTGAATGTCGAATTGCTGCAAAATAACTGTCCACCTTTCTAGACATCCTGTAAGCATTGGACGACTAAGTATGAATTTGAGCGGGTTATTGCAAGATACCAATTGGACCTCGTGATGTTGCAGGTAGTGTCTCAACTTATTAACTACAAAAATTAATTCCAGGAAGCACCTCTCAATACTTGAATATCGGTTTTCTGCTTCAAGCATAGTTTGACTGAGATAGTAGAGGTTGTTTTCATTCCCAGCAACATTATTTTGAGCAAGAACGACACCCAATGATCGCTCTAGAGCTGTCACGTAGAGGATAAGTGGTCTTCCTTCAACAGGTGGAATGAGTACCGGAGGACTCAAGAGGTATTTCTTGAGAATATCAAATTCTTCTTGACATTCTTCAGTCCAGTGGTAAGTGACTCCCTTCTTTATCAATTTGGTAAAAGGGTAAACTTTTTCCTGCCAAATTGGCGATGAAATGCCGAATATAGGATAAGATTCCTTGAAGTACTCTAAAATCTTTCAAATTTTGAGGAGGTGACATACTAATGATTGACTTGGTCTTCTCAGGATCGACTTCAATACCACTATGGTGTACAACAAAGCTGAGAAATTTTCCTGAGGTTACCCCAAAAGAACATTTTAAGGGGTTCATTTTCAAATTATGTTGTCGAAGCTTGCGGAATATGACTTCCAAATCATCCAAGTGATTAGAATGTTGTTTGGATTTAACCACCAAATCATCTACATAGAATTCAAAAAACTTCCCTAAGAAGGGTTTGAAGATACGATGCATGGAGCGCTGATATGTTGCACCTGCATTCTTTAAGCAAAGGGCATTACCCAGTAACAAAACACACCCTAAGGGGATCTGAAGGCTGTGAATTCCTCATATTCTGGGGCCATTCAGATCTGATTATATCCAGAATATCCATCCATGAAGGAAAGTGCTTCATATCCAGCTGTTGCATCAATTAAAAGTTCTCTAATCAGAACTGGGTAACCATATTTAGGACAATGCCGATAAAGATCTATGAAATTGATGCAAACTCTAATTTTTCCATTCTTCTTCTTTATAGGGACAATATTAGCCAACCACTTGGGATACTAAACTTCTCTGACGAAGTTATATTTGATAAGCTTATCCACTTCAGCTTCAATATTAGAATCATAAGTTGGGTTTGTTCTTCTCACGGCTTGCTTAAATCCTCGATGTTCTTCTAGTAAAACCAAATGATGAGTAGCAACATCAAGATCAAGCCCAGAAATTTCTGTATATTTCCAGGGAAATATATCTCTATTTCTTTTTAGAAAATAAATATATATCTCTTGCTCTTCAAGGGTCATTGCCGCACTGATTAAAGTGGGGCGTGGATATTCCTTTGTACCCAGATTTATTTCTCTGAGTTCATCCACAGTGGTAGAGATACCCTCTTCAAATGCTGGAGGATCATCTCTGAGATCTTCCTCTTCTTCTTCATCATGTGTTATTTCTTCCATTTCTACTTGCATAGTAGATGACAAAGCATAATTTTCATGATCAGAAGAGATGTCAAGATTTTCACATTTTGAAGAGGAAGCTTCCATTTCCGACCCTATTGTTGATGAAGAGTTTTCTTTGGGTAATAAAGAGGAGATGAGGGATTGAGAATCAACATCATTGTTCACCTCTGATGTTGCTATAACTCCTTCTGGCCTAATTAGAGAAGTGTTGACTTGTTGGATTTCAGAAGATGAAATGAAGACATCACCATCTGTGCTTTCATTACTGCATGGTGGGTTACCATTTTCTCCCATGTTTTCTGGCTCGATTTCCATAATTGACATTACATATCTTTCCATAAGATTATTTTAATTTGATTATACCTTGTCAATTTGACTAACAGGCATCACATAATCTGCACTCACAAGTGTAAATGGATTTACTGTAATCTTCTCCAAACCATATGGAGTATTAACTTTGGCAATTTCCATTGTTGTGGGTTTCTCCCTTTCCTTCATGTGATATAATTCCACCTCAATGTATTGAGACTCACATGTCTTTAATGGGGCCTTATCACCATAAAATGTTCCAACTTGACCATCGAAATAGTATTTGGGACATTGATGGTATGATGAAGGGATAGCCACATGCTAATGTAGCCAGGGTCTTCCAAGAAAGATGTTGAAAGCTGAGTCTTGATCAACTACCATGAAATCCGAATTGGATACAAGATCTCCAAAATGAGTTCTGAGTGTAACTTCACCCAGTGGTTCTTGTTCATTTTTATCATATCCTTGTAACATCATGGTAGAAGGAGATAAATCAGATTCCATGAGGCCCAATCGATGAAGTGTACGAATGGGCATGAGGTTGACTCCTGAATGATTGTCAATGAAAGCTCTTTGGACATCTACACCATTAACCTTGCCAAATAAGTACAAAGGTCTAATATGACCATGCACAACATCATCTTAATCTTCATCATTAAAAGATATTATTGCATGGAAATCTGTAGGATTATTCTCTATGTGATAGACTTCAGCTGCAGCAATTTCAGTTTCAAACTCCTGAAGACTTGACAAAGCCTCGATGAGTGCTTCTCAAAGATCTTTTGACAGATTCAAAGCATCCAGAATTGATAAATTGGCTGGTACATGGGCCTAGTGTTTCAATACATCATACTTTTGATCTAGAGGTCTGCGTTTCCCAAAAGGAATACGTGCTTTTGCAGGTACCTTAGAAGCAGATGCTTTGGAGTTTAATGCATCTTGTATTGGGATAGGTGTTCGCAATATTCCTAGTTTTGGAGGATTAGACCGATTATATCCATTTACTTGCTAAGAGGAAGAAGATGGAACCTTCAATCGGCCTTCCAAAATAATTGTGCCAAGACTGAATTTTCTATTTTTTGAAGAACTTGTTTGTTCTTGTTGAGCTCGCTGAAGGGATCTACCACGAGTTTCTGCTGCATACACAGTTCTAGATGGGGTAGAATTGGAGTAGTGGCTTCTGAAAGATCCACGTCTTCCCCTGTATCCTGATCCTCTGGAACTATTTCTGATTCCCTTGTTTGATATAGGGAATTTAGGCTCATCAAAATTGAAACTACGACTGGAATATGGATATGTTAATTGAATCATATTAACAGAACCGAAGATTAACTCTTCGTCAGATGAAGACTCTGCCTGATTAGCCTGTTTAGGATGTGCCGTTTGGTGGGACGGTGCCCGTGGCTTTGAAGTAGATGGCATGAAGTCTTCCAGAGTCAAATACAACTTAGGCTTTGACACATACTCATCTTCATCTAATTCGTTTTCCTTCTTTTAATTATGCCGTTTCTTTGAGAACTTTCCCTCTGATGGAGAGGGTTTTTCCGTAATATTCATGGCAGAAGAAACAATCGGTTCCTTTAATTGTGTTCTCAAAATAGCATGAGTTCGATTGATTGTCTTTTTGACCATCCAATCATCATACTTCTGTGCATTTATGCTTTTGACTTCATGCCATTCGCTTTCCTCCTCTGGAACTGTAGCAGTAACACATACTACCTTAGCTGAAGAACCTTTCAATTTGACTTGTCCCGAGATGACAATATTTTGCAGAAGGTATTTGAAGACAAAACACTCCTGGATGGGATGCCCCAAAATTTGATGAAAGGGAAAATAATTGGGACGGTCTTCAACTCCTTCCTTGTTTGGCCTTTTGGGCCTTGGCAATTGAACCATATTATTTTCCAGAGCCGAAATGAAGTAACCAAGAACATGTTCATTTCAGAAAGAGAATGTTTTTCTCTTAAAATCCTAAAATTGTTTTCGTCTTTGATCTCTTTGATCATCTGGATGAAACGACCTTTGTTGTTGGCGCTCAGGAGGTGGAACCCTTCGAGAAGATGAAGGTTTTGAAGTAGAAACAGGTACATGTGCTTGTTTAATCATAACTATAGTAGTTTCTTCTTTACCCATTCTCCTTCATGGAGCTGATGGAATTACATGAGATTTAGCCTTATCATGTATAATGGAATCTTCAATCTGCTGAGCGATTGAAGTATGGTCTCGAAACCCTCCTGTGTATTTCACAGGAATCGACGATGTGCGTAATTTGTCATGCATATTTCCCACATAGATTGGAAACAGTTCCTCTTGATGGAGTGATAAGCTCAGGGAATATGTTAATCCCTTCCAGCGAGAAATGAAATCAGAGACTCTTTCATTCTCCCTTTGATTACAGTTGGTAAGATCGAAAACTGTCATCTTTCGAAATGTTGAGCTGAACTGAAGAAGGAATTTTTTTCGAAGATCCTCCCATCTAGTAATTGACTGGGATAGTAAGCTTGTATACCAGACAAGGGCTGGTCCTTGCAAGGTCCGTACGAAGAATCTGAGTTTTACTGCTTCTTGCTGCTCCGGAGTTCCCATCATAGGATCACAACAAGACATGTAATGTGTCAAATGTTGTTCAGGGTCGCCTGATCCATTGAAAGTAGAGAATACAAGGTATACAAAACTGGATGGAGGAGACATTGAATCTACCCATTTAGGGTAAACTTTCTTTTCTGGTTGAATATGTGCACATTTCCCTTCCATAGTTTCTAACCGAGCTGTTAATGACTCAATGGTAGTTATTAACTTTTTAGAAACAACCGGTTGAACTTGGACTTGGGTATGTGCAATGACTGGAGCTTGGAAAGATTTGGTGGTTGGTGCTGCAACTGATGGTAGCACTGTGAACTATTGTTGCACTTGACTTGTAGGATTAGACCTGTGAGGGTGTACTGATAGAGGAGGATATTCCTGATCCATCTCAGTAACTACAGAAAATTCATTTGGCTGACTGACTCCATCACCCTTAAGAAGAAGACTACTCTAAAGTAGTTCTATATTCAACCTCCTTAATTCCTTCATTTCTTCCTCCTGTTGTACAAACCTTTGATCTAGTGAGAGGAATTTTCCATATCCAGAGGAAGGATATGTAACCTGATTCTTTCCCCTCCCTTTTTTGGATCCTTTTTAGAGAGGGGGAAGTGGGTTACTCGAAGGATTACCTAGGTTCTGAGTAATCCTTTGATTTCGTGTACGCACACCTTCTTTATTTGGGTTAGTGCGTACATTTTCTTAAGCAGGAACCTATTCAACTTAGTCCCCTAAATGAGCCTCATCTGGTGGATCAGAAACAACGACATTGATGACATTGATTGATTCATAACGCATCGCATCCCTTCTATCAGCATTTCTGTGATATTGTCTTCTTCCATGTCTTTGATGAGACATAGCCTTTTGTTGATTAAATCCCTCAGGAACTTCTTGATGAACCTTAATTTTGAGGGAAGATCCTAATAATTTGGCTCTTCGTTCCTCTTGAGGCTTCTTCCCCAATCGAGAAAAGACCAACGTTCTCTGAGTAAGGGATTGATAATTTGAAAAAGTCCCCAGTCCGTTGGACTGGGGCTGTTCCTATTGTTCTCGCTCAACCCCTCAAATCCTATTTGTTGATTCTGAGGGTTGGTTTAAAAGAGTCCCCAGTCTGGCAAGCTGGGATGGCTCTTGACATGCTATGACTGAGACTTTCTTAAAATCTCTCCTGATCTTGCGAACCTTAGTCTGGAAATTTGCTGGATGCATTAACCTGTATCCACTTTTATCACCTAGTTCAAAAGACCATTGGATGATTTCCGACACTTCTGTCACTTGAAGATGTTCTTGCTCCATACGAGAGGCTTGCTCAATATTCTTGTTTTCTTGATGTAGGAGTAATTCAACAACTTTTTCTCTGTGTGCTTGATTTTGAGAGGAACTAGTTGAAGCCTGTTCTTGAGAAAGCTTTTTATTACAAACAAAGCCCATTGACTATGGCCGGCCATGGGAAATAACATTTCATGAGACCATTTTCGGCGGGCTTTTCTGACTGGAGAGCACTATGAAATGTAGTGCTCCATGAACACCCCATCCTCTGACATGAATACTAGATGGGGCATTGTCAATTAACTGACGCAATCTTCTTAGTGCGCTAAGGCATGAACGTTGAAGGGCTCTCTGCTACTTTTCAGCCTTCGGATATCGAGAGAATGATAGAGATGCCAAATCAATCTGACATTGTAACCCTTCTATTATCTTAATATGATTTTATTATTCATCATAAGATAATACTTTCTTCATCAATTGACAAAGAGTTTTCCAAATGTTGAGACAAATATCATGGATTCTATCTTCCGTCAACATCTTTGGAATGTCATACTGAGAGTCAGCCCGAGGCCAAAACATGACTGGTACTTCACCTTTTTCCAGTTGTTTTCTCATGTTCAGTATTTCCAATTTATCATTAAATGAAGATTCTTCTACTTGTTTTGACCAGAGTTGGTGTTTCCTTGTTGTTTCATCGGATTAAACAAGATTGGTAGAGAAATCATTGATCAAACTAGAAGATGCATGACTTAGAGGTGGTTCGGAGAATGACCTACACCATGGGCTATATTTTGATTGATAAATTATTTCACCTTCTAGCGATGAAGCATCAGACATGACTGGTTTTGCATTTGAAAGTGCCTCAAGATAAGAAGGCTTTCTTGGCACTACATTGTCCACTGGAGCATTTTTCGGGCAATGTGCATCACTACTGCGGAGAGGACTTTCACAGTGAAATTCATCATCATGGGGAGGACCACCATGGTGGGTTATAGCAAAAGATGAGATCTCTTGCCCCTTGGTCTTCTAACCAAACAGAGGGTTCCTGTGGCTCTCATCTGACGACGAAACTTCAAGATTGACCGAATTATCATGAAACAAGCCTTCATGAGTAAGTGTCTGTTGAAGACCTTCAGAATTAATGTTCCCACTATTGGGAAATGAGTGAGTAGAATCTTGAATTCCAACATATAACTGTCTGAGGGCTTCAAGAACTCCAGCATCGATCAAGGCCTTGTTACAGATTGAATCTTTATCTCCTGACAGTGTTGGGTGGGTCTTTTTATTATATGCCTTCTTACATTCTTTGGAAACCACTTGTTGATGAAAGTGGCTGCTCTGAGCATGTGTATGTGCCTGATCAGGAAAGATGGCCAGGATAGGCTGACGATCTCCACTCCAATCAGGTGTTTGTGCCTGACTTGGTTATTCTTATGATATGGGTGATTATTCCTCACAACCCTCTTGGACTGGAACAAATGTGTGTGTTTGTTCCGGAGTGAACTGTTGATGAGTAAGTCCCCTGGTAGGGATTGATTTATGTGTCTTTCCCTGAGATGCTGCTGAAGCTGTTATAATATCATGGAAAGCATCCAGAATATGAGCATGAATTTTCTTCTGCTCTTTCACCATTGATAAAATATGCTTGGTGACTTCAGCTGCTGGAAAGGGTATATACATCCATTCCATGCTTGGAGTATGTGTATGTGCCTTATCCTGTCCTCCTTTTCCTGTTAGTGAATCCTGACAGTACTCAAGTGTGGGGGCAGAGAGTTGAGTCTGCCTCCTGTTTGTCGTCGGAGCTTTCCGACCGACTTCTCCGTATGCTACCAAGTGAGACTGTTGGTAGGCTTGATTAATACTTGCAGGTGTATGTGCATGCTGATTGCACGTCACCAAACGTGGTTGATGAGATCCATCATATGTAGTCAGATGATCCTGCTGACTAGCTAATGATGTATAAACAGGTGTATGTTCCTGCCTATAGTACTCCGCCGGAATTCCCTAGCGGGATTAGCGTGATGCTGCCAGATGAGTTTGCTGGACAGAGGGATTAAAACGAATAGGTGTATGTGCCCACTCGTTGCTTGCCACCAAGTTACATTGGTGGACTTCTCCGGAGATGGCAGAGATGAGAACCTACTCACTGTTGACCGGATTCCACCTCTGGCGGTTCGTCTTGCCTGCTCGGTTTCGAGGAACCTGAACTGAATTCCTGGAGTCGGTACCCTCATCATGTTGAGGGTGCACTTCCACATGAGTCTGGCGGCAATTTTTGGTGGGTGCCCTCAGGAAGGACTCATGTCTACCTGAATTAGGGCCCCGAGGGACCTGGTCATTCACTTCCTTGGAATGAGGGAGTGAATGGTGGTTACGTTCCGGGGATAACAACCCCGAAATGGTTGGAGATGGTAGTTAGCACCACATTCTTCTTGATCACTGGTCATCATTTTCCGGATGACCAGTGTGATTTGTTCACTTAGAGAGCTTGTCGGGAAGCCTCCGGAGTTGGGATGGTACCGTGTTGACGGTACTCCTTAACTAGCGCATTTGATACCCAGCGTTGAAGACGTTGAGTAGTTGATGTCATCCTCAGAGCAGATGACGATCCAGCAGGAATATCAGTAGTGGCATTTGCAGCAGCAGTATTCATAGGTGTGAATTTGAGAACAACCATTATGGAAATGCAGAAGATCTTCCAAAAGAGTGCCTGTTTGATATAACAGACGTAATGAAGATAAATTCTGCTACTACATATTTTGGATGAGCACATATGTCAATGATTGTTTTTTTGGCCCTCTCATTGAGTTTTAAATAGGGGCCTAACAAATTGGAAAAACATTATTTTAACTTGGTTAAAGATTCACGTCGGGTTCACCATTTTTTGTTGCCCTCGGAATTCAGGGATGACTTTCTTGATGGGAGATTAAAACATTCCGATCGGTTTCTAACGGGTTTGTTCATAGATCTGGAAACATCCAATGATTCCACATCCATTTGAACCTACTTTCCAAAGGTACGCACTCATTAGTTTGTGGACTGATGAGACTTAGGAATTTGCATTGGTCGAGAGGATGGGAGGTCAGACTCATCACACCTTTTTGAGGGGAATTATTATCTACTCCAGGACTCTCTTTATAGATTTAAGTTATGTTCGTGAATCCTTATTACATTACCAAGTATAAAATGAGATTTTCTTTTAGATCTGACGATCAATGATAAAATATGTAGGAAAATTAGAGAATCTCTTTATATGTATTTGAGGTTCATCATTGATATAGAATCATCTGTATTTGTTAGAGATTCTTAGTCAATGGTATCCTTTTAATACATAAAAATTCTCTTGGTCATTATGATGACCATACTGGTTTTAAAGCCACTCAGTGGGGCACTTGAAGTTTATTGTCATTCAGAAGGACATGAATTATTTCAGAGTTGGGATCGAACCCATAGATGGGCGACCTACATATCCTTTGTTTTGGAAAAGGAATCAGAACCCACGTAGTTCGAGTTAAGGGAGTATTATGCTTATGATTGATGGCTTAAAGAAAGATTTCATAATTACTTTTACATTCTAAGCTCACGTGAGTCATGCTTGGTGTGAAAAACAAGAGGTATTAGTAAAACCAGACAATTGTGCCATGAAAGATGCAATCATAAGAAATTATGTGGGGATTATGTATGTATGACTGTCCAAATTAGATGAATATTAAGATTTACTTTAGGGATGAAATCCAGGAATAGGGTCCATAAAGGTATATGTGCTTCATGGAGATTTGAATACTCTTACTTGGGGCTTACTCCTGAAAAGGAGGCCCAAAATTAGGAGAGGACTGATGATTGGGTTTTACTCCTGAGAGGGAATCCTAGATCAAAGGTAAATTAGGACTGGTTAAGAGAAATTATGACTAGGGATTACTCTTGAAAAGGAGGCCCGGGTTATGAGATTATGATTGGGGCTTATTCCTGAAAAGGAGGCCCAGGTCAAGGGAATTATGACTAGGACTTATTCCTGAAATGGAAGCCCAGGTTAAAAGAATTATGACTGGGACATATTCCTAAAAAGAAATCCCATATTTGGATTCTCTCATCTTAAAGGATGAGGTTGAATGAATGAAATCTCAATCTTTAGTGACATAGAGATGTGTAAATCACAATGTTTTGAGAGATATTCCACAGAATTACTTTCAGATAAGAAATTCAAATCATGAAATCATGCCATAAATGGATTTGAAGAGTGTCTTGAAGAATAAATTTTGAACAGGAGAGGTGGAATGGCTTAAGAGGGGTGAAATGGGCAAGAAGGGTACCCAAAAAGGCAGGGGCGCGCAAGTACTGGCAGGCACGCAGGTACTGCGTGAAAAAGTAGGGTGGCGCACAAGTTCGTTCGGCGCGCAAGTCATGCCGCATAGGTATACCTGCGCGGCACATAGTTACTTGCGCGAAGGTTAACCAACAGATTAATACTTAAGCGACTCTTGATTAAAGCCTTTAGAATCCTCTTGAGGTTTTTCTAGAAGAGGGGCGCGCAAGTTCTATTGCAGGAGTAAGGCGGCGCGCAAGTGTGGCCATTTCCCTTAAGGGTTTCCCACTCATGTGTGCAAGTGTTGATGAGTTTCAACACTTAGGACTTCCTCCCCCTCTTTAGATCTTCCGTTCTAGGTAATAAATTACCTTAGAAGTGTTTTCGGAAGCTTTGAGAAGAGACTAGGGCACCGGGAGCTCAAATCTAAGTTTCTGGAAAAAATACTCTTTCAAATGGGGGGCCCACAAGGTCTATTTTTAGGCAGGAGAAGACCCCGATCGGTTATCACTTAGGTCACGCAAGTCACTTTTGCGACCATCATGCGTCGCACAAGTGGACTTGCGCGACTATGAGGGAAGTTGCGCGACCTATGGGCAATGTTCTCCTTGTTCTTACCTTTATCGATTTTTGAGTTTTTCTTCAAAGGATGAATCAATTTGTGCAGAGTCATTTTCCCTTTCCATTCTTTTCAACAATGTGACGAAAAAGGAACGTCAACAAGGGGTAAAAGGGTAGATCCCAAAATGGTAGTACGTGATGTGGTAGCTATAAGCCCGATGTGAATGAGGATATAATTAGTCTGCACCACACCATGTATGTAACACCCCAATCCCCAGTTACCCAGAGTCGGTGCAATATTACATAGCATTGGCATGATCACAAGGAAGATCAAATCTCGAAAGACCGATTAGTTTAGTAGCCTTGGAAACACTAGATATATTCATAATGTTTTACATTACATCATAAAAATGAAAACTACAACAACATAGTCTCCATATTCCACACTCTCATCCCCTCATACTATCCCTGCAGGTCATTCATAATTTACTTAGTCACATTCTAGGAAAAATAAAACATAGAAAAGGGGTGAGCTCAAATGCCCAGTAAGGATAACAATATAGCGGAAACTTTTATAAATAAGAATAAACATTTAAGGAAATGTATAACTAAAAAAGGAATTTTAAACTTGAACTTCAACATAGTATGGAAAAAATGAAATAATTCCATTTACATATTCACATGGATATTCTACTAATCGAATAATCACATGCAATATCAATAACCACTTTCATAATGATGGAATGCATAATGCCAAACTATAATAACCACATAGCCAAGCCATCGTGCCAAGACTACAAATAAGATTTTGTCCAGGCCTTATGCCAAGACACTAGTTTATCTCATGATACCTACCGATGCATCGAGGAGCTATAGCAGGCTCCACCCGTCACATATTAAGTCCAATGCATTCCCATATGAAAAGGTTTAAACATAACATAAACATTCGTATTAAAACTAGCATACGAAATGTAAATGTTTCATGAATAAACCATGAATGGTATAAAAATAACACATCCACAGTCAAACATATCACAAAACCTTCAATACAATACAGAAGTTTTGTATCATATTAAATCAACTTCAAATAATCGTAAAATCCATCAAAGAATGTTGACATAGATGAAGTCAAAACACTTTTTAGAGAAATATATCTTTTTATTTTGAAATAATTTAAGAGTATTAAATTTATAAAATAAAACATTTTCTTAGAAAATATTCTTGTATGCTTTTAAGGGAAGCTTTGATGATTTTATAATGGTGGAAAATAGCCGCACCCACCGTATAAGTTAAAAAAACTTTCTTACCTTAGTTCTGTCGAAAAGGTTAAAAAGGACCTTGTTTGAAAACGACGGAAAGATTCCTTTATAAACCACTTATAAAATTCAACAAGTGTATAGATGACATTAAACCATAAAAAATGTTTTGAAATACATTTTTAAGAAACATGGATGTGGATGATAAAGAAATCCCAGTAGATTATTACGTATAAACAACCTCGGAAAATGAAGAGATTGCGAAATAAACCCTTACCTTGTACTTTTCCTTGGTTGGGGGTAGGTTAACCTCCTATATAATGGTGAAATAATTGTTAATAGATTATACAAGAATCATATACATTAATATGATATCATACATGATCTTTTAACATTGATTTGTTAATAATATCTTAGTATTATCATTGTTTCGGATATTAACTTACTCATTTTCTATTATATGTTTTGTTACGTAAGACTTGTTTGTCATGGATAGGTTGTATCTTATTCATATCCAGAATGAAATCAAGTCCTTAAACATTATTTTTAAATCCTCAAATGATAACTATACTTGAATGGATACGATGGAGAATGAATCTCATCGCGTTCGTGGAGACGGTAGTCCGTACGTACACACGAGCGACAATATCATTATTTTGATATTAAAATAATATATAATTGGATGGTATATAATATATACAGAATAAATATCATGTTATATTTATTATTTACATGAATTACACATCATTATTATACCCATCCAAATAATAATATATTGAATAACAATTACACCACGATGTGGAGACGGTAAGCCGTACGTACGCACGTATGGTGACATGTCATTCAAAGGATGGATAGAATACTGAATATGGTTGTTCCATATTTATAATAATATTACAGTATATAAGAGATACTGGATTAATTATTTTATAATGGGAATAACAAAGAAAGAAGATGTTGAAGAAGAAACAAATTTAAAAAAGGGTGGTGAAAACATTACCTCTTCTTCGGGTTCATCCTTTTGAATTGATCAAAAGGGATCCATAGGTTGGCTTTATAATAAAAATAAGGCCTATAGGTTGTAGTGAGGGATGTTTAGAGTTTATTTGGTCAGGGGTTGGCCAAACCAAAAGGCGTTGAATATGTGAATTAGTGAGAAAGGAGAGTGCCCTTTTATAAGAGGAGTGAGGGGCACCTTTGGAAAAGCTGGAAATATTATTTTATATTAAATTCATATTCGGTTTTTAATGGCTCCAAAGTGGATTATTTAGATGTTAAGGTGGAGATGGGTCGAAAACCACTCAACAAATAGAATTTAGACAGGTTCGGGTTACTATATTAACCTTATTATTAAGTATTAACTCTTTGTTAATTAGTTTCACTTTTACAATGTCTCTTTGTATTTTTATATTATATGGTTAATAAACTTACAATATATATCCAACCGACCCCAAGTGGTCCATTAATGATACTAATATCATGATATAAGTCTCTTGTCTGATCCTTAGATTTTTAGGATTTTAATATCAATTAATAATATAATATTTGTTTTAAAAACTCTTTTATGTCAGTTTTGACACTATTCAATAATTGATTTTTGTAAAACTCATAACAGAATGATTACATCGAACAAAGTTAATTAAGTCAATCCTAAAATGTCATATTAAACTAGAAAATTAGTTTAATTAATAAAAAGTCTCAAATTATATTTATTTGGGTATTTATAATATCAATTATTTTAATTTGTTCATTATTATGGTAATTACTGCATCATCATTGTGTCATAAATAAATTAAATTATATAATGTCTAAAAATTATAAATAAAATATAATTATGTAGTAAATAATTTTTTTCTTTCTAATGAATATTTATAATCAAATTTATCTTATGTATAACCCTATATTAAAAATATTTTAGTAAATAAACTTTGATTTTAACTCTTTTAACTCTTCTTTGAATTAAATAATAATAAATGTCCTAATCTAATCCAGGTGGACCTAAATGATAATATTTTATTCCTAAGGTTGTTTTTGGTTGAGATAAATTTTTCCAATAGAATTAGGACATGTGTTAGGGTAATATTAATATCATTTTTACCCTTAATTACCCTATTTACTTTTAACCATGGAAAATAAAAGTAAAAAGTTATTATTCCCCAAAAATTATTTTCATCTCATTGAACCACATTTTACTACTTGATATTAACCGTGTCTCTAAAATTTTTGAAATTCCATTCACAGAAGCGGTAAAATTATGTAATATGAAAAATTCAGTTTTTTAACTACGACTTAGTGGTTTCACTATTCATCCAATATTGAAGTTTTTCGAAACAATGCCAAAATTTTACCCTAAGCTATAATTGATATTCCGAATTCAAAAATGATGTCTATTTTAAGAAATTCCAAAAATATAAGTTGCATTAATTAATTTTATAATTAATTCCCGCGGTCACAACAAATAGCGTGTTTTTAAGAAACAATATATATCAAAAGATTGACAATTGTTTATGTCCAATTTCAATGTGAAATTAATTCTAATGAACACCATTGGATAAAATGGTAAAAATATATTCTAATTATACTTTAAAACCACTCAATAATATAATTTATCACTATAAATTATTTTGATTAAAAAGTTGTTTTTAAGTATTTTTCACTATTCATAAAAATTGGAAGTTCTCAGAAAATTACCAAAAATTCAACTTAGGATAATTTTGATATTCTGAATCCAAAAAATGAATTCCATTTTGAAATATAAAATAAATATAATTTCAAAAGGTATGTATTACTATTCATACCGTCTAGTTTGATTGGTCGTGGTGTGTTAGAACTCGATGTTGCGTACAACACACGCTATTGCATTATTCAAAGAGAAGCGTGTCGTAGAATTTTGGGGTGTTACATTCTCCCCTCCTTAAAATAATTTCATCCTTGAAATTTATAGAATACTACCGCATGAAAAGACTCAGGTGGTTCTTTATCATAAGTTCCTCGGGATCCCACATTGCCTCTTCTGTCTTATGGTTTCTCTACAAAACTTTTACCAGACGCGTCGTCTGGTTTCTCAGTACTTGTTCTCTCATATCAAGAATTCTGATGGGCTCTTCACAATAAAACATATCGGTTTCCAGTTATAATTCCTCATAGGTGAGTACATGCGTTGGTTCAGGCATTTATTTCCTTAATAGAGATACGTGGAACACATCGTGAACTTTGGAGAGACTTGGCAGCATTGCCAATCGATAAGCTACAGCCCCAATTCGTTCTAGAAGTTCGAAAGGTCCGGTGTACCTGAGACTCAATTTAACTTTCTTACCAAAACATATGACTCCCTTCCATGGTGATACCTTCAGAAAAACATGATCACCGACTTGAAATTCCAAATCCTTCCTTTGATTATCGGCATATCTCTTCTGCCTACTTTGAGCTGCTTTGATGTGATCTTGGATTACCTTCACCTTTTCCATCATTTCCTCCACCAGTTCTGGGCCTACAAGTTTTCTTTCACCAACGTCAACCCAAAAGGTTGGTGTACGACATCTCTTTTTGTATAACACTTCATATGGTGCCATCAGAATACTCGAATGGAAGCTATTGTTATAGGAAAATTCTACCAGAGGTAAATATTGATCCCACATACACTGAAAGTCATGTGAGCAAGATCTCAACATGTATTCTAAGGTTTGAATAGTCCATTCTAATTGCCCGTCTGTCTGAGGGTGGTTGGCAGTGCTCAAATGAAGTTCAGTATCCAAGGATTTCCGAAGACTTTTCCAGAATCTTGAAGTAAAATGGGGATCACGATCAGAAACAATAGATAGGGGTACTCCATGAAGTCTCACAACTTCATCAATATATAGTCTTACTAGACATTTCAGTGGTATATCTTCTCTTATAGCAATAAAATGTGCCGACTTGGTAAGACGATCAACAATGACCCATATTGTATCGTTCCTTCTAGGAGTCTTTGGTAGTCCTATGACAAAGTCCATCATGATATTATCCCATTTCCACTCCAGTATGGGAAGAGGTTTCATGACTTCTCCAGGAAGTTGCCTTCCAGATTTCACATGTTGAAAAATCATATATCTTGACACAAAATCAGCAATCTCCCTCTTCATGTTGTCCCACCAAAAATGTTCCTTCAAATATCTATACATTTTGGTGCCCCCAGGGTGTATAGAGAAATTGGAACTATGAGAATCATCTAGAAATTCCCTTTTTAGATCAGGTATATCGGGAACACAAAGTCTCTTCCCGAATTTCAAAATTCCTTCTTCATACACAACGTCTCTCAATCTCCCATCATTCACAATTTTAATCTTTTTTTGAAATTCTTCATCATCGGTCTGAGAACTCTTAATCCTTTCTAGTAAAGATGGTTTGGCAACCATTTGATAAAGAATTGATGTTTGACCTTCCATGGTTATTATCATGTCCATCTTCACTAGATCCATGAAAATTGGATCCCTTTCAATTCTCATATTGTTCAAAACTCCATGATCTTTTCTGCTCAAAGCATCTGCCACCTTGTTTGCCTTCCCCGAGTGGTAGTGTATCGTACAATCGTAATCCTTGAGTAATTCTAGCCATCTCCTTTGCCTCATGTTGAGTTCATTTTGTGAGAAAATACACTTCAAAATCTTTTGATCAGTATAAATCTCACATTTTTCACCATATAGGTAGTGCATGCATATCTTAAAAAAAAGATCACAGCTACTAACTCGATATCATGAGTATGATAGTATTTCTCATGAATTTTCAACTATTGTGATGCATAGGTAATAACCCTATCATTCTGCCTAAGGACAAAACCAATTCCTTTCTTCGATGCATCGCTGTAAATAACGATCCCATCATTCCCCGATGGTAGAGTCAATATAGGAGCATTGACTAATCTTCCCTTCAGTTCCTTGAAACATTCTTCACACTCTTTTGTCCAAACAAATTTAACCCCTTTACGTGTGAGCTTTGTTAATCGGTTAGAAAACCGGGAAAAATTCTGGATGAAAAGTCGATAATAACCTGCTAAACCAATAAAACTACATACCTCAGTTATACTCATCAGTGCTGGAAATTCTTTGATTGCCTTGGTCTTAGAAGGATCAACAGAGATACCATCTTTAGAGACAATATTTCCAAGAAAAGAAATCTCTTGAATCCAGAATTCACACTTGCTAAACTTACCGTATAATTCATGTCTTCTCAGAGTCTTCAAGATAATGCACAAGTGATTTTCATGATCTTCATAGCTTTTGGAGTATACCAAGATATCATCAAGAAATACCACCATAAATTCATCGATATATTCCTTGAAAACTCTATTCATCAGATCCATGAATACTGAGGGTGCATTAGTCAATCCAAAATGCATTATTGTAAACTCTTAATGCCCGTACCTGTTTCGAAATGCTGCCTTCAGAATGTCTTCCTTCTTTACACACAACTGATGGTATCCAGATCGAAGGTAAATCTTTGAAAAGTATTGAGCTCCATGTAGTTGTTCAAATAAATCATCAATGTGAGGTAGGGGATACTTGTTCTTTATTTTTATAGCATTGATCTCCCGGTAGTCAATACATAACCTCATAGATCCATCTTTCTTTTTAACAAAAATAATAGGGTCTCCCCATGGAGAACACTAGGGTGAATAAGTCCCTTATTACTCAATTACTCTAGTTGTTTCTTTAGTTCAACTAATTATACAATGGCCATTCTATAAGGGGTCTTCGATATTGGCCTTGATCCAGGAATTAAATCAATGGAAAACTCAACTTCTCATTCTGGAGGATGTTCAGGTAAATCGTCTGGAAACACATCTACATATTCTTTCACAATAGGTACATCCTATATTTGAACATTCCTTTCCTCACCCACAGTAATTTCATTCTCTTCCTCCCCAATAATTGAATTTAGTTGAGCTAATGGGGGTGGATCTAGATAAGAATTAGGCGGTGACGATTCTGCTCCAAAGATAAGGCATTCCTTATCATCATCATCAAAAATTGTAACCTCTTTCTTCTTACAATAAATCTTCGTATCATAGTCTGAAATCCAATCCATACGGAGGATTATATAAAACTCAATCATAGTTATGACGATGAGATCAGTAGATAAATAACATTTATGTGCTCTAATGGGGACTGATTCACAAAACATTGTTGCAATGATACTTCCCTTAAGATTTTTAACTGAAAAATCCCTTGTTAAATAAAATTGGAAGTATAAAATTTTCTTAGAAAACTGGGAAGATATGAAACAATGTGATGATTCAGAATCAAATAATGCATTTTCTAAACTTGAAGAAACCATTAAATTACCTGCAACCACGTCTTTCGGAACATCTACCTCAGTAGTAGTGATAGCATAAGCTTGTCCTTGATCCCTTGGCCTTTTCGGAGGTAAGTTACCCTGACGCTTAGGACATTCATTTTCATAATGTCCCATCTCCCTGTAATTGTAGCATTGAACATTGGTAGCTTCCTTCTTCCCTTTGCAATCATGAGCTTGGTGGCCTTTTTCACCACACTTGTAACAGACACCCATTCCCTTCAAGAAAGTACCGGGGTGTTTCTTCCAACATTTACCACAGGATGGATAATCAACCTTTCCCTTCTTCCCCTTTTTTCCATTCCCGGCTTGATGACCAGATCTCTTCTTCTCTTGCTTTGCTTTAAAGTCATAAGACTTAGAGAATTCCTTTTCTGTCTTGATAGCACATGAGACAATGTCTTCGTACGACGAGAAGGATTGTGAGACTAATGCTCGACAGAGAAATGGTTTTAACCCATCAAAGAAACGATCAATCTTAATGGGTTACCTATATAATATCCAGCATACCTTGCTAACCTTGTAAAATTAGTCTAATACTTTGCGACATTCTAATCCTCCTGTTGTCTCAAACTCAGAAATTTTCTTTCCATATCTGCTCGATGGTCACGAGGAAAGTATTTTTCTAAAAATAGATCTTTGAACTCCCTCCATTACATATTTTATAATTCATCATCTTCCTTCATGTTTTGAATCAATGACCACCATTGACCAGCATCTCCGGTGAGGCGGTAAACTGCCATGATATCTTTTTCCCTTTCACTACTCCCCAAAGCCTGAAATATTTTCTCTACGAAATTTATCCATTGCTTAGATACTAAGTGATTTTTAATCCCATTGAACATTGGTTGGTGTTGCCTCATGAATCGATCTAACATTGATCCTCCACGCTTCGGATCAGGGTGCTCCATATGGGTAAAGTTATTATTCATAACCTGAGTGAGTTGTCCCAGTATGGTGATTAGCTGATCAGCACCAGTTGCATAACCAGCTCCACTATAATTATCTTGATCAGGAGGGCAATCCCTACATGGAGTGCATGCAATGATACGGTTTCCATTTCTTCCACTAGGCGCCATTTCTAATCAATGGAATAAACTAGATCAGTTTATGAATCAAAATACATAATTCCATACTTATAAAACACTTAACATAAATTGAACTATTTATGGATATAATCCATAAACATAAAAAAATTTTCTTTAAGGAATTATATACTAATAAACCCTTCATAGTGATTTGTAAAGAAAATGAGAGTTATCCTAATCATATCCCCCGGGAGTGTCGTAACCAAGAGTGCAGCAAGGCCCGTTGTCGTGCACCAGTTACCGTTTGAGTCTAGCTCAAAGCAGTGTTTTTGGGTTTTACCCCTAGGTATATCTGTGCCAGATCCGCCTCAACCTGCTCGTATCCAGACAGGGATGTATTGCTCAGAAAACTCACAAAATCTCTACCATACCAAAATTCTAGGAAGTTCTTCAATACTAATCCTCAAAGTCCATCTTAGGTATATGTACTCTAATCAGAGTTTATCTAAATCTAGCTTCCAAGGTTTGTACTAAACTTCCTCTGATACCAACTGTAATGCCCCAATCTCTAGTTACCCAGAGTTGGTGCATTATTACATAGCATTGGCATGATCACTAGGAAGATCAAATCTCGAAAGACTGATTAGTTTAGTAGCCTTGGAAACTCTAGATATATTCATAATGTTTTACATTACATCATAAAAATGAAAACTACAACAACATAATCTCCATATTCCACACTCTCATCACCTCATACTATCCCTGCAAGTCATTCATTATTTACTTCTTCACATCCTGGGAAAAATAAAACATAGAAAAGGGGTGAGCTCAAATGCCCAGTAAGGATAACAATATTGCAGAAACTTTCATTAATAAGAATAAACATTTAAGTAAATGTATAACTAAAACAAAATCCTTTTAAACTTGAACTTCAACATAGTATGGAAAAAATGAAATAATTCCATTTACTTATTCACATGGATATTCTACTAATCGAATAATCACATGCAACATCAATAACCACTTTCATAATGATGGAATGCATTATGCTAGACTATCATAACCACATATCCAAGGCCTCATGCCAAGACTACAAATAATATTTTGTCAAGGCCTTTTTCCAAGACACTAGTTTGTCTCATGAGACCTACTGATGCATCTAGGAGCTATAGCGGGCTCCACCCGTCACATATTAAGTCCAATGCATTCCCATATGAAAAGGTTTAAACATAACATAATCATTCGTATTAAAACTAGAATATGAAATGTAAATTCTTCATCCATAAACCATGAATGGTATAAAAATAACACATCCATAGTCAAACATATCACAAAAACATCAATACAATATATAAGTTTTGTATCATATTAAATCAACTTTAAATAAGTGTAAAATCCATCAAAGGATGTTGACATAGATGAAATCAGAACTCTTTTTAGAGAAATATCTCGTTCTATTTTGAAATAATTTAAGAGTCTTATATTTATAAAATAAAACATTTTCTTAGAAAATATTCTTATAATCTTCTAAGGGAAGCTTAGTCAATTTTATAATGGAAGAAAATAGCCGCACCTGTCGTATAAGTTAAAAAAACATTCTTACCTTAATTCTGTCGAAAAGGTTAAAAAGGACCTTGTTTGGAAAATGACGGAAATATTCCTTTATAAACCACTTATAAAAGTCAAAAAGGGTATAAATGACTTTAACCCATAAAAAATGATTTGAAATACATTTTTAAGAAACATGGATGTGGATGATAAAGAAATCCCAGTAGATTATTACGTATAAACAATCTCGGATAATGAAGAGATTGTAAAATAAACCCTTACCTTGTACTTTTCCTTGGTTGTGGGTAGGTTAAACTCCTATATAATAGTGAAATAATTGTTATTAAATTATACAAGAATCATATACATTAATATGATATCATACGTGATCTTTTAACATTGATTTGTTAATAATATCTTAGTATTATCGTTGTTTCAGGTGTTAACTTACTCTTTTTATTTTATATGTTTTGTTATGTAATCCATGTTTGTCATGGATAGGTTGTATCTTATTCATATCCAGAATGATATCAAGTCCTTAAACATTATTGTTAAATCATCAAATGATAATTATACTTTAATGGATACGATGGAGAATGAATCGCATCGCGTTCGTGGAGACGGTAGTCCGTACGTACGCACGAGCGACAATATCATTATTTTGATATTAAAATAATATATAATTGGATGGTATATCATATATAAAGAATCATTATCATGTTATATTTATTATTTACATGAATTAAACATCATTATTATACTCATCCAAATAATAATATATTGAATAACAATTACACCACGACGGGGAGAAGGTAAGCCGTACGTACGCACGTATGGTGACAAGTCATTCAAAGGATGGATAGAATAATGAATATGGATGTACCATATTTATAATAATATTAAAGTATATAAGAGATACTGGATTCATTATTTTAGAATGAGAATAACAATGAAATAAGAAGTTGAAGAAGAAACGAATTTGAAAAAGGGTGGTGAAAACATTACCTCTTCTTCGGGTTCCTTCTTTTGATTTGATGAAAATGGATCCTTAGATTAGCTTTCTGATCAAACTAATGCCTCTAGGATGTAGTGAGGGAAGTTGAGAGTTTATGTTGGTAGGGGATGGCCAAACCAAAAAGGCTTTTAATGTGTGAATTAGTGAGAAGGGGGAGTGCCCTTTTATAATAGGTGTGAGGGGCGCCTTTGGAAAAGCTAGAAATATTATTTTATAATAAATTTATATTCGGTTTCTAATGGCTCCAAAGTGGATTATTTAAAGGTTAAGGAGGGGATGGGTCTAAAACCTCTCATCCAATAGAATTTATACAGGTTTTGGTTACTATATTAACCTTATCATTAAGTATTAACTCTTAGTTAATTAGTTTCACTTTTACAATGTCTCTTTTTATGTTTATATTATATGGTCAATAAACTTACTATATACATCCAAGAGACCCCCAAGTGGTCCATTAATGATACATATATCATGATAAAAGTCTCTTGGACGAACCTTATATTTTTAGGAATTTAATATCCATTAATAATATTATAATTTTTTTAAAAACTCTTTTATGTCAATTTTGACACTATTCAATAATTGATTTTTGTGAAAATCATAACAGAATGATTACTTCGAAAAAATTTAAACAAGCCAATACTAACATGTCATATTAACCTATAAAATTATTTTAATTCATAAAATGTCTCAAATTATCTTTATTTGGGTATTTATAATATCAATTATTTTAATTGTTTCTCTATTATGGAAATTACTGCATCATCATTGTGTCATAAATGAATTAAATTATATAATATCTAAAAATTATAAATAAAATATCATTATGTAGGAAACCATTTTATCATTCTAATGAATATTTAAAATCGAATTTATTTTATGTATAACTCTATATTAAAAATGTTTTATTAAATAAACTTTGATTTTAACTCTTTTAACTCTTCTTTGAATTAAATAATAATAAATGTCCCAATCTAATCCAAGTGGACCTAAATGATAATATTTTATTTCTAAGGTTTTTTTTGAACAAGAAATACTTTTCAAATAGAATTAGGACATGTGTTAGGGTAATATTAATAAAATATTTACCCTTAATTATCCTATTTACTTTTAACCGTGGTAAATAAAAGTAAAAAAGTTACTATTCACCAAAAATTATTTTCATCTCATTGAACCACATTTTACTACTTGATATTAACCGTGTCTCTAGGATTTTTGAAATTCCATTCACAGAAGTGGTAAAATTAAGTTGTATGAAAAATTCAGTTTTTTAACTACCACTTAGTGGTTTCACTATTCATCAAAAATTGAAGTTTTTTAGAACAATGCCAAAATTTCACCCTAAGCTATAATTGATATTCTGAATTCAAAAATTATGTCTATTTTACAAAATTATAAACATATAACTTTCATTAATTAATTTTATAATTAATTCCCGCTGTCACAACAAATAGCGGGTTTTTAAGAAACAATATATATCAAAAGATTGCCAATTATTTCTGTCCAATTTCAAAGTGAAATTAATTCTAATGAACGCCATTGGATAAAATGGTAAAAATTTATTCTAATTATACTTTAAAACTACTCAATAATATAATTTTTCACTATAAATTATTTTTATTAAAAAAGTTGTTTTTAAGTATTTTTCACTATTCATAAAAATTGGAAGTTCTCAGAAAAATACCAAAAATTCAACTTAGGATAATTTCGATATTCCGAATCCAAAAACGAAGTCAATTTTGAAATATAAAATCTATATAATTTCAAAAAGTAGTTATTACAATTCATAACGGCTAGTTTGATTGGTTGTGGTGTGTTAGAACTCGATGTTGCATACAACACACGCTATCACATTATTCAAAGAGAAGCGTGTGCTTGGGGTGTTACAATGTATCCCTAGAGGAAGTATTTTAGTGAAGGGAAAAAAAGTGAAAGTTAGGCTAGGCTTGAGGAAAAGTGGTCGGGTGTTCCTACTTACCCCATGATGATGGGAATCAAGGCATGTGAAGTTCTAGGATCACAATTTAACATCATGCGAAACTAAAAGCATGTGTGGCACTGTTTCATCTGTACATTCCCCACTAAAACTACTAATCCCACATAATTCGTGCTCGATGTAGGAAACAGAGAGTAGTGGTGTGACTTTCCTTAATGTGTTGGGGGAGTAAAACTAAATGCATTTTAGTTCAACATGAACATAAGGAAGTGGAAAGATGTGAGTCATGGCACCTAAGATTTGGATCACAGTGATGGTGGTGTGACGATAAAGGATAACTATTGACCATGTTCGAAACATGACATCTATTTCACGTTAACCTGAAATGGGGATAGGAAAATTAGAGTCAACCGCTGACCTTTATCGGAACACGAGACCTGTCACAAAATGCCATCTGGGGTCTTCTAGGGCTTTGGACCAAGATGGTAGGTGAGCCAATGTTGTACGGGACCATGCCATAACGGGTCTCCCTTCAGACATGGAAGAGGATGATGATCAAAATAAAGGGTTAATGAAGTGTTAACACAAAATGAGGGAAAGTCCATATTAAAACTACATACTTTGGGTCCTTTTACAAAATGAATTTTAGCATTCCAATACAATGTGTTAGATATAGGAGGTCAAATCCCTTTCCAAGGACAAGGGTCATGGGGTAGCATGCTCCTAACATAAGGTCGTAGAGTGGTCCATTAAGAGGGGACCTGGATAAATGGAATGTGTGCAGGGTGGTGAAGTATCTGCACCTGATGTGCATCTACCATAGGGAGATCTTAGTTTAGGGTCATGGAATTCAGACCGGGTTAGGAAAAGACTTGGGAGGCACATGGTGTGGTTGTTGTGAAACCCATTATGAATGATATCCCAAGAGATACTCACCACACCATATGTTCCAAAAGAAGTTCAGACCAATGGGATGGAAAAGGTGGAGGGATTTAAGATTATTGGGGTTGTACCCACAGATGGAATGTTCGGGTGTTCTTATGTATCCTCTGAATATGGGAATCAAGCCATATGTAGTTCTAGGAAATGTTATGCAGATTCGCATCTTGTGGAAAGGAAGCGGGGAAATCATAGTTTTCTGGTATTAGATATTGGAGCATAGATGGAAATGATGGGGGGATACAGTTGGTGCGGTAATTATAAAACCTGAGGTGATTGAGGATTGGAGGAGTACATATCACACCATGTGCTCCCTAGGGAGGTTTTTGGTCGAGGGACTGAAAATGAATGTTGGGATGGGCTCAGGGCCAAGTGCTCAGGCATTCCTACATACCCCATTGTGATGGGGATCAATCTATATGTTGTTCTAGAAGTGTCATGGTAGGGAACCAATGTTAGGGAAAATACTGTCTTGTAGGTCTATCCCACACGGCAAAAGAAGCATCATTTGATAAATATTGTTTGTTCTTTTGGATTGATGTCTGTGATTTTTTTGAGAAGCGAAAAAACATAGGAATAAGAATCCAGGCATCACTAAAGAAATAAATCCATAGTAATTCCTTGAAAAATGGTATGGTTAATGACAGATACCAATCATGATGTCCCCTCAAGTGAGGACATCACAATGTGGTGTCGTTTTTTGTCATGTGGCCAGAATAATAATGTCATAGTTTAGAGTCTTATGATAGGACCTGCCTCGGCATTTTGACATCTTGAAGTAATTAAGAAAAAATTTAATGTCATGTGGGACTATTAGTCATAGTTTAAAGTAAAATGGATTAGACATATATAGAATAAATGAGGTTTTATAGGGGAATATGCATGGCATGACAGAGCATACCCAACGTGAATGTGGTTGAGGTACACACCACACCACATGAAATTACAGGGATGAAACCTCAGGCCAAGGGGCCGGAAAAGGTAATAGAATATGTGGAATAACCTAAAGATAAGATTTTTTGGTGTTCCTATGTATCCAATGAGGATGAGAATCAAACTGTACGTAGTTTTCCAGGTGTGGTTTAAAGTCCCGCAAGAAAAAAGGCAGGAGAGACTAGCCCTAGAAGATGAGTATGTGGTGTGGCTATTGTAAAACCAATATGAATGAGGACATAAGACCACACAACACTGTGAAACCCTGTGAAGGTAAGGGCCAAAAGGCTGAACAGAAGAGGTAATTTATAGAACATGAGCTGGACCTGAAGATGAAATGCCCGAGTGTTCCTATGTATCCCATGAGGATGGGAATCAAGCCGTACATAGTTTTAGGAGTGTCATGCAGTTTTACATCTTGTGGTAATGACACAAAGAGATCTTAGTTTTAAGGTCTTAGAGCTCAAACTATTTATAAGAGACAGTCTTCTAAATGGGTGAAAACCATAACCAAATCCCTATGCCCTCATGAGCTAAGATCAGTGTGGGAAACAAGGGCAGAGAAGGTCTTTGCAACATATGGAATACACGAAAAGGGGAAATTGGTGCGGAGCCCCGAATGATGCCTCACCATGGTGTTTTCCTCCAAACATGGAAATGTGCACTAATGGATAGTACCATGAGTTTCAAAATTCAACTCGGATGTGATGGAGTGGAAAATGATGTGAATCAATAAACCGACATTTAGGGCTTTTTTGGGCTGGCATGACGATGGAAGATAATTGTGGAACAAGTTTGAAACACAATATCCATATCATGTGACCTGAAATGGGAACATAAAATGAGAGTCGACCATTGACCATATTCACAATGTGGGACTCGTTTCAATTTTTCGTTTGAGATCCTCGAGGACATTGGACCAAAATGGTTATAGAGCCCTAGGGAATATCATCCATGTTGTTCGAGGGTCCATTTGTGTGTGAAAGATGATGAGAGACCAAATAAAGGGGAACATGAATCCTGAGGATGGGAAATAACCCACATATATAGAATCCAGTACTCTAGGTGTTGAACTGGAGTGATCTTGGGAACATTGGGGAACTGCTAAAAATAGATGAGGGGACTATTTCAAGAGAAAATGACTCGAAAAGATGAGTGTAGAATAGGGGGAAGAAGATATCTCTAGAGAATGAGGTATGAGGAGAGGTTTTTACAAACTGTATGTGAATGTGGACATAATCCCATACCACACTGCATGACCCATTCATGGAAGAACTCGGGCCAATGGGCTAGGAAGATAAAGAGGTTTCTAAGAAATGGGATGGACTAAAAGGATAAATGTTTGGGTGGTCCTACGTATCCCATAAGGATGTTAATCTAGCCAAATGTAGTTATAGAAGATACTGTGTAGATTTATTTCATGATGAATGTATGTAGACAGGGGCAACGTATCTCAATGAAGATTGTGTACTACATTGTGAGTAACCCAATGTGAACGAGGAAATATGCCCACATATGCCATATAATTCATAATTCATAGAGACAATTAGGACCAGGTGGCTGAGAGAAAGGGGAGATGAACACGGGCTAGACCCAAAGACAAGATGTTTGGGTTTTCCTAAGTATCCTATAAGGACTGGAATAAATACATACATAGTTCTCAAGATTCTGTGCAGTTTATTGTAATGCGGTAAGGATGTTATAGATCTTAGTTTATGGTCATATATCTCAGACCGTAGATTCCCAGTTTAAGGTCTTATTCTAGTGACAGATGAGTAGAAAGGGTGAATCATCATTCCTTTTATGTGGGAGGCCAGAAAATTGATAAAATGATTGAGGATAACTGCTGACCATGTTTGCAACACAGTATCCATATTGTGTTACCAAGTATGGTGGAATGAAATTGAGCGTTGATTGTTGACCATATTTGCAACACAGGACTTGTATCAAATTGTCTCCCTGGATCCTCAGGGACGTTGGTCTAAAACAGTAGGAGAGCCCTCATTCCTATCATCCTTGCTTTTTGGGGGTCCTTTAGATGTGAATGACGATGGAGACCCAAATTATGGGACACACAAAGCATGGAAGGGCCTGTGCAGATTAATGTCCTGTGACAAATACTAGTGACAAAGGAGGAATGTCTCCAAGAAATATGTGTGCCATGGAAATAATAGCTTAATGTAAATGAGGACATCGATTCCATACCACACCACACAATACAAAATGAGAACTTAGGCCAAGGGGGTGAGAAGGTCAAGGGATATAAGATGGGAAGTCCCATCCAGTTATTAGTTTAAGATCTTGCGGTGTGGTGGGTGGCAATATTAGTTTAAGATCATAGGGCTCAGACCCTAGATACATGACCCTTTATGCAGGTATTGTCTTACCAAAGCTTCTAATACCACATGATCAATTCTTAGTGTGGGAAATAGGGAATAAGAGCAGGCTCTCCCTAACATATAAGGGTACAATAATGAAGTATGGAGATCAGGCAGGGTCAACACCGGCCATACTAACACTTCTAGCTAAGCAAGACTAATTTTTGAATGGATAGCAGGAAAAAATGAATCACTGCACAAAATATTTAGGACCTATATGGGTGGTGAAAATGATGGTGGATAGTTGTTTACTTCATTAGAAACACTTCATTCAAATCATGTGACATGAAATGAGAACCACAAATGAGTGTTGGCCACTGACCATATTTGTAATGCGAGACTCATATCAACTTGTCATTCGAGATCCGCAAGGATGTTATCCCAAAATGGTAAGGGATCCCTTGGGCCTAGAATCAATGTTTTTTGGGGGCCCCTTTTAACGTGAAAGATGATGATGACCAAATAAATGGGATGTGTGAAGTGTGAACATTCCTCTGTAGTTTGACAAAATGTTTGATGACTAAAGAGGTGGAAATCTCTAGGGAGAGGGATACATGGTGCGGTATTGATGAAGTTGATGTGAATGATGGAAAAATCATGCACCTGACAATGTTTTTCAACCTAAGGGGAGATCATGAAGATGGGGGATAGTCCTATAGAATAAATTTTTATGCATTCCTATGTATCCCATGAGGATGGGAATGAAGCCACACGTAGTTCTGAAAGGGCCATATAGTTTAACGTCATGCAGTGTGCGTGTGGGAGGATATAAGAATTAGGATGGGTACATGATGCGGTCATTGTAATCCCGACATGAGTGGGGTCCAAATAAGCCTACACTACAGAAAGTGGGATCTTCCTCGAGAACTACACATAGGGGTTAGTAAAAGATAATAATTTAGGGGATGGACTCAATATGAGGTGTCCGGTCGTTCCTACATATCCCAAGAAGATGGGAATAAAACCATACATAGTTCTTGAAGGTGACATACAGTTTAACATTGTGCAGTGTGGAATTTGATATTGATATATCATAGTTTGGGCTCATAGAGCTTAGAACTTAATGATAAATCTACCGATCACAGTTTTACATCGTGTTGGACGAATACTGAGTAGTTTTACGTCCTTCATTTTAGACAAATCAAACATTTTAACGTCTCATGGAGAAGACAGAACAATTTAAGGTAATGTGAGACCATATAGATCGTAGTTTATGGTCATAGAGCTTGGACCATTTTGTATTTTATCATCACGTGGGATGACCAAGCAGTTTAATGTCATGTTGGACGTAACAGATTAAGGTCATGCATGACCATATCTTACACATGCATAATATTTATTGAGGAAGTTGGCATTGGTGGGAGGAGTGATATGCTCACCATTCATAGTAACCATGGAATTCATTCCATTAGGTTACACCTTGTTAATGATGTAAGGCCCTTCCCATTTGGGCTCTAGCTTGGGTGGTTTCCTACCGTGTATCATTGATGTTCTCAGGGCCAACCCCTTGTCACCTTGTAAGAAAGAGATGAGGTAAAATTTCTTATTGAGAGCTCAACATATTTTGTTCTGATGCCTTTATAGATTGTGTGGGGCACAAAACCCATTCTTTTCAAGTGCTTCAAATTCAGCTAGACGGATTTAAGATACCTTATTTGGTGCTTCCAGATCGTAGACGACTATGCATATTGAATTAAATTGAATCTCAATGGGCAGGACGACCTCCTTTTCATACAATGGGGAGTATGGGGTCACTTGGGTGGAATTGCGAGTCACCATCCGATAAACCCAGAGGGATTTGGGAAGTTTTTTCAGCCAAAATTTCTTGTTCTAACCAACCATCTTCTACAGAATGTTGGAGAGGGATTTGTTGAACACCTAGATCTTCCCATTTGCAGGCGTGTGATATTAAGAGGTATGGTTAGAAAAGATGTTGTACTTGTTGTACAATTTCATCAACTTAACTGCTCGTACGTTTGTGTCATTATCAGTGATGACAACATGAGGGACTCCAAATCGGAAGAGGATATTGTATCTCACAAATTAAACAATAGAATGGGCCTTAACTTCCTTGAGTGGAACTGCCACCTCCCACATGGAATAAAAATCCTTAGCTGTAAGGATGAACCTGCACTGGCATGTTGTCGCTAGTGCATATGGTCCCATGACATCGAGTTCCCAGACCAAAAAGGGAAAAGAGTAATTGGTAGTGTTTAGAGGCTCTGGTGGCCGGTGAAAAAAGTTATAATGGATTTGGAATGCATATAACCTCTTGGAAAAGTCAATGCAGTCACAGATCATGGAAGGCCAAAAATATCCCAATCTCTGGATCTAGTGGGACTGTTTCTGCCCTGTCTGATGAGCCCTGTAGGAACTATCATAAACCCCACATATGAACAGAGAAATCTCACCTCCTTGAATAAAATGGAGGAGAACCCCATCAAAATCGTGCTTCTATATGATCTTCTCACGACTGGGACTGCTATGGAGTGTAAAATTCAACGCGCGGTGTCCGATTTGCTCGCACTTGGCTCGATCTTCTGAGAGACTATTGTTCCGGAGGTACTTGATAAATGGGTCCATCACTTAGGAGTCACTTCCAGCACAATGTCAGGGGGGCCTGGGGGTCCTGATGTGGAGGCACTGACGGTATAGTAGACTACCTGTGGTCTATAATCCTCTTCCATAGTGATAGGAGAGATAACTCTTCAGTGTTCCATGTGAATAATAAAATCATCTGGATCAAGCTCTACAAGATATATAGCTAGGATGACCAAGGGATCGGCTCAACCATTCTATGATTTAGGGACATGAGTAAACTTTGTCCAAGATAGGAACCGGGCCATCAACTGGCAGGTACATTCCAAAAGTGGTACAATCTCTAGCTTGTTGACAACATAGTCACCGTTGATCTACTTGATGACTAGTTCGAAGTCCCATTTCACATGAAGGTGGGGAACATCAATCTCGAGGGCCAGATCAAGGCCAGTAAAGAGGGTCTGATACTCTTCCTTATTGCTAGTACAACTTTCTAAAAATAAGAATGAATATGGAATAACAACTTGTGATAGAGTGATGAAGATGATACCCAGGAGCACTCTATTGATTTTCTGCTCATTAAGTATTATATCGGTGAGGCTTTGGGAAGCACCATAAATCTGCATTCTCTAACATGGAAAGACTTGGTCTACTAAGAAGATTGACTCATCTAGAAAATCAAGGTTCTGGTATGGACAAAAAGGAAGTCTATAAATGCTTTCCCCTTAATAGCTTTCTGGGGGACAAACAAGATGTTGAACTGCTGGAGGATTACTGCCCACTGAGGAATAAGGGCTAGCAATAGGGGCGGTTCAGGATGTACTTCATCATATCCAATCAGGACACTAATTTTATGTGATGGTGCTGCAAGTAATGTCGCAATTTCTGAACTATGAATACGAGTGCAAGAAATCTCTTCTCGATAGGGGATTATCTGGTCTCCGTATCGATAAGAATGTGTATGAGGTAGTAAAGATTGTTCTATGTTCCATAATTGTTCATCTATTCAAGAAAGGCACCAAGAGATCATTCCATGTCTATTACATAAAGGACCTGCGACCTTTTGGAAATGAGAGGCATCAGAAATGGAGGCTGTAGTAGGTACTGCTTGATTTCCTCAGAAGTAGTCTGATATTCCCCATCCAACTAATAGAGGCTTCCTTTCTTCATGAGATAAGAAAAAGGATTACACTTTTTATCAAAATTCACAATGAATCATCATATGTTGGCTAAGTGGACTTGAAATACTCGAGGCTGCTGAATATTTCCCAGAGGAGACATTTGATTGATGGCCTTGATCTTCTCTGGATCGATCTCAATGCCTCTATTTCTGAAAAAGAAGCTGAGAAACTTTCCGAATGTGACCCTGAAGGCACACTTCATTGGGTTCATCTTAAGATTGTGGGAATAGAGGAAGTCAAACACTTTATCAAATTCTTTGAGATGGTCCCCACACTGGTGAGATTTAACCACCGGATCGTCTATGTAGCATTACACCATTTTCATAACGACCGACTTAAATATATGATGCATGACACTTTGATAGGTGGCACATGAATTCTTTATACCAATGGGCATTACCCGGTAGCCGAATGTTCATTGTTGTTCCCTTAAGGATATAGATTCTTCATCCTCGGGGGTCATTCAAATTTGGTTATATCCAGAATACACATCCATGAATGAGAGATCTCATAACCCAACAGTGGCATCAATCAACAGCTCCTTCACAGGAATTGGAAAATCATCCTTCGAAAAATGATGGTTAGGATCTCAAAAATCATTGTAGACTCGGATCTGTCTGTTTTTATTCCTGAAGGGAATAATGTTAGATAACTATTGTGGGTATTGGCCCTCCTTGATGAAATTGGATCTGGTGAGCTTATCACCCTTAGCCACTACCATGGCCTCATGAGATGGGTGAATCTTTCTGGGAGGCTGCTTAAACCCACAATGATTTACTGGGAGAATGAGGTGGTTGATGGAAACCTAAGGATCTAATCCCACCATCTCATTATAACTCCCAAAAAATTCATCACCATGCTAATTTAGGATGTTGAAATTCTTTTTTTGCTCCTAGATAGGCATATCAGCACTGATCAATCTGGGTTTCAGGTCCATCTCACTATTGAGGTTCACGTGTAAAAATTCATCATCCATGGATGAGAAAACCTCTTCTAAAGTAGTACGAGCATCCTATAAATCCTCTTCTTTACTTATGGAGGATGGATACTCGGTGGGAGTAGATTCCTTTGAGTCAGCAGACCCGGATGGGAAGATGGTGTCATCCTGAGTAGCTGTGGACACTGTATCAGGGGATTCCTATGATGCCAGAACCATAACAATGATAGTTATCGACCCAATCCCATATAGTCTTTGTACCAAGGGGCCATGCATGATGATATCAAAGAAATAGTGGTGTGTCATCTTGAGTCAGTTTATCCAAACCTGACGAAACAAGAAAGTATGACCTATTGTCGTTGGCATGGGGTGGACATCCTAATATCTTATGGGGGTAAGGGGCTCTCGGATCACATGATCCTAATTCATGTATGAATTTGAGGTGATCATCTGATGTACCCTAGACATAGTAATGTTCCTCCCCCTCATTCCATAAACAAAAAATAATTTTCCTAGATTTGGGGTGGTAGCCTCTAATCATTGGATTGAAAAAATATAGGCATTTACTAGGTTTTTCCACGAGTTGGTCGCAACAGTAACGTGTTCAACCTCATTAGTCTGAAACTACTTTCCCTTTCTCTTGTAACATTCAAAATCCAGATAGTTGGATTCACAAGAGGAAAATTTAGATGTGTTACCTTAGAATACACCCACTCGACCATTAGGGAAATATTTTAGACACTGGTGATACGATGAAGGAAACACCGCATACAGTTGAAGCCATGGAATACCCATCAATACATTATAGGAGGTGTCTTGGGAGACAATTATGAACTCGGTATTAGAAAACAGACCACCGAACTGGGTTTTCAATTAGATCTTTCCTACTGGTGTTTGTTCTATCTTGTCATAACCTTTTATTTTCAGGTCAGAGGGACTCTAGTCATGCTTAGAGAGCCCCATCTCTCAAAGAGTACTAGTCGGGATTAGGGTGATCCTAGATCTCGTGTCGACAATAAAGCGATGAATCTCCACTCTATTGAAGTGTCCAGTGATGTAAAATGGGTGAATGTTCCCTTATATTGGAGAACCATCATCTTCTTTAGATAAATAGATAATGATCTGACATTCTGCATGATCAACTACCTCAGAATGTATGGCTTCTATGATTGCTACATCCATCTCAAACATGAGGGGGATTTTTAAATCCTTCACATTCATATTAGATGAAAATTGTAGATCCTGAAGGATATATATCCTTGCAGGAATGCTGGGAAGATGCTTAAGGATATCATACTTCTATTCCAAGAGTGAGATTCTACGAACAAGAGGTCATTCTATGGCAGGAGGCATGACGTGCCCATCTGGGTGAACCGATGGCTGGATGGTGATGGTAGTGTGTAGTTTCTCATGAGTCGATGATCATGGAGTGACTACAGGATGTGGGCATGATGACTGAGGTCATTCCATAACAGAGCGTGGATGATTTCAGCATGGTCAGTGTGACTCTGCCTAATCAAGTAACACAAATAGCAGCGAAGGTGGACATGATGACACCAGGTGAGAAGGCTGCATGTTCTGAGCTCTGTGCTGAGCCTATCGTCTAGTTTCGGTGGCATGAACGGACTATCTAAAAGTACTAACAGAAATATATTGACAACCCATATAGCCAGGCCTCCATCAGTGCTAGCGATGATAGAGGATGTGGGGAGGATCCGTTTGGTGATCCTCATTGTCAGTAATTATATTGGGATTTACTAGCTCCATGGTGTTAACCAAAAAAATAACTTAATCTTCACATGAATAATCCACCACCACTAAACAGATTCTAGGGGGAATCATCATCTCTAGGAACATGAAGTCTTTTGGAGTATGGGATAGCGACTAAATCGGTGAGGGACTTTGTTTTCCCTTTTGTTGTTGATGCTTGCTCTTTTGAGAAGAGGGAGGATGAGACGTTGATGTAGTTGTAGTGGTTGCGGGTGAAGCGACGTCTTTTGAAGTATCAGGTCAATTTAGATGTGAATAGATAATATCATGGGCATGAGATACTACCTTAAAATCCATCTAGTAATCATAAATTTGGGAACCATAATTAGGGACCTGATGCCACCCACCTTTGATGTCACTGCCGCTATCTAGCATCACGAATACCCATGTCACATGTGCCAGAGCTGTGCCTAACCCAACTATGTTGTTATCAACATGGGATTGAATCCAGTCTTTAAAAACTTAGAACTTTTTGAGGGTGTGTTCTATGATTCAGTGATGGGGGAATTAATTGGGGTGATCAGTGAGATCCACCTCTTTAGGCCTCCTGCATTTAGGCAACCATATAATTCTCTACTCCAAAGAACTTCGAAAATAACTGGGGACCTGAGCCTCATTGAATCAGTAGGTATAGTTTTTCCTATATGAAAAGGTGGATTTGGGAGCATGGACCTGACGAGGGGATGTAGGAGCCTATTGAGGACGTGGAACCTGGTTATCTCGCCTATGTGGTGGTGGCGCGTTTCGTGGGGTGCCTGCTGGTTTTGGGGTGGGTGCTACTAGGATAGAGGTTATGCTTGAGGTGGAGAGCCCCTTCAAGGTTGTAGAGGTGGCCTCACTACTAATAACTCCATCTACCCAGGGCCCTCTATTTGGGCCACTACGGTGGGCTCACCCTTAACGAATCTTCTTACAGGAATTGCTGAAGGCAACAACAATGCCTTCTTGGCTTGATACAAGGCTTCCTCTAGATGGTGAGACTTATCAGAGAAGTCTCGAAATCCCTTGGGGTAATTTTGAGTAATGAGATAGGGGACCAATTAATTTTTTACATTCCCCACACACATTTTCAACTACTTTTCTCGTGGCAGCTGCATAACCATGGTGTAGGTGAGGCCTTTCCACAAAGAGATGAAGTATAAAACACGCTCTTTAGGCCTCTATTTTCACTTGAAGAGGTATGATATACTTGTATTCTGGGTGGTATAGTTTAACTAGAAAATAAACAGGCTACGTAGATCATCCCAGCCAGCTACTGACCCGATGACTAGCTGGTTGTAACAGACAAATGCAAGACCTTCCAATGTCTGTACAAAACACCAGAGTTTGGTGGCCTCCTATTGTGCTAGAGTTCCCAACATGGGTTCACACCTTGAGATGAGCTATCTGTCCACTGGCTGAGGCATAGAGTGAGTCTCTGTGGGAAGTGATGGAGTGGGAAGGACCTTTCCTAGAGCGGGTAGTAGCATGGGCAGTTCCTTAATGCTTATTTTCTGTGGCAGCATCAGTATGAGGAGGGTCCTCATACTGGTCGAGTGGAGTATAGTTTGGGCCTCTGTGTTGGGTGCCCATGAAGTGAGGAAAACCTCTGATTCTCAAATTTCTCAAATGAGAAGGACCTTCGTCAGCTATTGTAAGTACATCATGAAAACCCCCGCATGGATGATTGACCATACGTGTAGAATCATCACACCAGTGACCTATGATTGGATGATAGGATCCATACCTGGGGTCATCGGTGTGGGAGAGACTTCCTTACTAGGTTTCAAGGCAGCAAGGAGGACCTTCGCATGAATTGATGGTGGAAGGGGGAGGACCTCCACGCCGAGCTTGGGAGTGGGATAGAACTGCACTCACATTGATGGTGGTATGGGGAGGAACTCAGTACTGAATTTCAATGCCATAGGTCAGACCACAATAGATGCCACCTGTGTCAGTGACCAGAAAAGTCACCCTAGCCTTCCAATGTGGTGGTTGGGGCCTTAATCTGGGTTAGGCGTAGCTGCATCTCTGGTCATCATAAACATGGGATTGATGGTAAGTGTCATCGATGTAAGGATCCATTGTAGTCGATGAAGATGATTCCCCTTGTCGGACCCCCTCCATAGCCTACGCTTGATGCTAGAGTCAGGTTAACTGGATGGGGGCTGGAGGTGCATGCACATATCCCACATTTTCCTCAGCTTGGGGGGGGGGGGGCGGGTGGCGGTGATGACGTGTCCACGTGGAAGTGCTCCTTGAGATACCCTAGATAGGGACACCTACTTGGTTGACCCGGACATCCCTCACCTCATTAACATTGGGGAGGGAGTCATCGATGCATTCTAGGGAGAGGCTCCCAAAACGATTATACATCAGAGTGGTGAGAAGTGTCTCCCTACACGACCCTTGGGGTGGTGGTGTTGATGGGGTGTAGAAACCTCTATGTATTGTCGGGCCATATCCCGGGTTGGGATAATCCCCTCCTCATATCATTGAACGAGGTCATAGGCACCCAGCATCCAGCAGCACCCAGTAGCCGTGGATGGGGATATGGGGTGTAGGAACCCAACAATCAGGGATGAGGAGGCTTCCATGGGGGAGATGACGCCTTGCAGGATCGTCAAACTTCCGTTTCCCCTACCCCTGTATTGGTTGTTGGGAGGTGATTCTTTTCTTGTCATGAATTCTTGGGTCCTGCAAAGCTGGGAGATTTAACCACTTGTGGTGAATGAAGGAAAGTTATGTCTAGTGCCCCAATGCCATTCTGACATCCATAGTTGTTAAGAAGGATCCACTCTAACAACATCACAAACTGGGATGTCCAACGTTCAACTATACTAACTTCAATTGAGTTTCACACCAAGCCTTGTAATTGCATGGTGGGACCTGGAGTCGGATAACTGGATCTTGTGAAACACTAATCTACTGATGTATAGAGCACTTAAAATATTCACATTGAGGAGAAGAGTGTCACATTGGGTTCACCATTTCTATTTCTGACACATTCTCCGGGTCGCACATCCATCTGCTAAGGAGGATGCACTGGATTTTGCCTCGTATTCCCACTTTCCAAAGGCCGGCCGCATCCATTGCTTATTCAGGGACACTTACTCCTTTATCAAAATGGGATGATTGGATGTCGATTCCTCCTTCTGTGGATTCCTCCTCCAACCTTGTTCCCTAGTCTAGGTCTCCGACATAGATTTAAGTTGTTTTTCATGAAAATCTTCCCAGTGCCATGTCTTTATGGACATTGATTAATTGCACTACTTCTATAAGGACAATCCAAGGGGCCGAGTCAGGACAGGAACCTTCAGTCAGGGGAGAAGTCATGTGGTACATCCTTGACATGTCTGGAAACTATAACACTTGTGCGTCTGGGTTTCTTCCCCTTATGATAGGGATACTTGAGGGTATGAAGTCTCAAGGAATCCCACATCGAATGTGGGGAATTATATTTCATAGGAATGTCTCTGAGGTTTTCCATAGCTTCCCATTTTTAACATAGGGTATGCTCTGAGTTTAACATCTGGAAGAGATGGATTAGAATAATCACAACCCAGATTAGAGTGGATAATATGGGTTCAACTCCCAGAGGGAACACTGATGTTGGGGCTAACGCGTGGTTAGTTACCTCATTACTGCTATGATCAGTTATAAAGTTGGTGACATAATCTCACCTGGATGTGGAATCTTGAGTATGCATTGGGAGGGATACAGATGGTTGATAGAAGTTTATAGAGAATGAAATGGAATCGACGTGAGGATTATAGTGTTGTTGGGCTTGATCCTCAGAGAGACTTGTTACATATCCCCGTGCTAGGGAATCAATGTTTGCGTAGTTTGGTGGGGTGATGGCGCAACTGAAGAGGAGACCCATTAGAATGGATGCATGGATGGGATTCATAAGAAGTACAACCTATAGGTTTTGGCATGACCTTCCCTAAACACATAGTCTTAAGGGAGGGAGGCCACAATGGGACATAAGTCATGGGGGTATAGAATCGTTGTGCACACAAAGGACAATGACCAAACAACATGTTGAGGCTTACAAGTGGTTAATAGCACAGTTTGGTCTCACACACAAGGGGGGGACCATAGATGTGGGTCCCAATAGTGGGGGACACCAATGTTTACCAGTTTTTGGTTTTGAACCTTAGGGAGGCTTGTTATATACCTTTCCTATGAGATAGGGATCAAACCCATGTAGTTTGTATGAAGTTGGGTACTACAACGACTTACCACTGAATGGGGTACAATGGATATGCACTGATGCAGTTATAATGGCTTACCGCTGGATAGGGTACAATGGATTACCACTAATGGGGATCACAATGTCTTACTGCTAGATGGGGATCCCAGTATGTTTTCACTGGTTAGGGATAAAAATGGCTTACTTCTAGTTGGGGTTCACAATGGCTTACTGCTGTATGGGGTTGAACCTCAAGGAGGCTTCCTACGTACCCAACCTAGGTGACAGGGATCAAAGCACAAGTAGTTCAAATGTGTATAGTATGACATCATGTGGGACGAAAAGAGGCATGCGGTTTAATGTCATGCAGGAAGAGGGTGAACCAACATGAAGTGGTTGGGACCCATTGTTTTTGGGATTTAACCTCAGGGAGTCTTCCTACGTACATTTCATAGGAGACAAGGATCAAAGTCTCCATAGTTTGGGATGTGGGATACAATTTAACGTCATGCAAGATGAAGGTGAACCGACATTGAAAGGGGTTGGGACAAGTCGGTGTTAGGATTGAACCTCAGGGATAATTTCTGCATACCTTTCCTAGTAGACAATGATAAAAGTCCATGTAGTTCGGGATGGTTTGTGGTTTACACATTATGGAGGCCCATGAAGGATGTCATGGTCAATTCGTACTCTAATACCACATGAGTCATGCGCGGTATGAGAAACAAGAGGCAGCAAAGGCCTGAAAATCATGCCGTAAAAGATTCGTATATGGGAAGTGGAGTGGAGCTTACACATTTTTATCGACCCAAAGAGGAAAAACGGTCTTATACATGGTTATCTTCCTAGAGGAAACAAGGGATTGTGTGTGGTTAGAAGCCTAAGGAGATTGAGATTGGGACATACTCCAGTATGGAGGCCTGGTGGTGGCAAAGCCCAGAGGGAGAGGGAATGGGTAACAAAGGACCTTGTTCCCCTCTCTCATCTAGTACTTCGCATGGAATAAGAGAGGATTATGGATTATACCTCCCATAAGAAAGGTTAGGGGATTACACCAAGGTGGTTTCCCTCCCCCGAAGATAGGCACCACTCCAACAAAGAGGATCTCATTCCATGTGAGGATGATTTCACTCCCATGAAAACCAGTGGGTGTGGAGAATGTCTGAGATGGGGAACCCTGTGTATGATGCATGGGGCGAGGCTACAGTTTAACATCATGTACTGAGTATGATGGTGCTTGGCAGTTTAACGTCTTGTATCTCGAACGAGGTGAGTTCACTCCACAACCCTAGGACATACATAAATGATACACACCCACCCTTGGGGACGATATGGAATCAACAATTCGATGGTGTTGGGGTGTTGCGTATTGATCTATTGAGTGTCCCACGTCAGCATCGCTATACAGAGAAGATATATCCTTTAGCATGCCTATGAGAAGTAGAATGAGGCTAAGAAATGAAACATGAATCACATCCCAAGGGACCTTGAAATCACTTCGTACAAGACTGAAGGGACATATGGGATAAGTATGCATGAGACAGGGGTGTTGAACACAAGAGGGTCTCGAAGATGATTTCTATGAAAGAGACATTGATGAAATGATGAAGTTCGCACACAAGGAGAGAGGATTGTATGCAAATTAAGTGGTTTTCTTGCAATAGGAGCACATGTGGGAACTCTTGCGTGAAAAAGGACATGTTGCATGGATAAAGGAGGTGTGCACACAATTAGAGGATATTTTCATGAAATTGGACAAGGTTTGTGCATAAGTAAATAGAATTGAGTGCAACTATCCCATCAATAAATTAACTGGGTGAGGTTCAATGCCTAGGGGTTTCACGCGATGATAGATCCATGGGAGACCTGTCATAGAAAATTTTGTACCTGAATGTCATCATTTTCACACATAAGATTACTTTTCCCGCAGGAGAGATGGTTCAAATTATTCATCTGCCAAAGGTGAGGGGGGTTCCCTTATTTTTATAGGCAATTTGGAGCAGTGGGTGCACGTTGAATTTGGCCTCCATGGAAAATCCATCCCATTAGTCAACAACATGGTACTTTTCATGTGGTGTGCAAAAATTCTCCTAGATGTGTAAATTTGCAGGCCGTTGGGGAGGAATTACGAACACTCCTCTGATTTGCTACACAGACATTCGTCCGGTCCCGAACTAGTTCACTCAGTCGAAATATGCCTTTTATTTTCCCAATGTGTTGGCCCGAGCCCTTCAGCGGATTTCAACGTCTACAATATTTTTAAATTATTGAAAAGTAATCAATGAGAATATTCAATTACTATTCACATTAGTTGCTAATTATATTTCCCCAAAACTAGCTTGACGGGAGATAGTAGCACATTCCAATGATATATTATGTTAGGTAAAAAAATGACGAGCCTTCTATAAGTATTGTCAATTAATCACCAAGATGGTATATAATAATAAATAGAGGTAATGAAAATATGTTGAATCCCTATCTATATATATTTTTAAAGAATAAATTCGTAACCTCTCCTAGTTATTCATATATCCAATCCAAGTTATTAGACGAATAGATTTTGGAATCAGGACCCCCATGAGTCCACTTTCCAATTTTGTGAATGAGTGTAAGTACATCAGCCTCAGGCACTATGTCTGACTCTGTTTATGCCTCAATTACCTTATGAGAAAAGGAAGGTGAATCCCCTTCCATAGATGTATATTAACATAAACAAATATGAAAAGGACCAGAATAATTGAATGGATCGATAAAAGAAATTATATAAATTAAGAAGAAGAAAAATTAGGCATCCAAGTATGTCATTTATGGGTTGATTCTAGGAGAGGATGATTTGGTGACCTGGAAAAATTCTGCTTCGTTGAATACACTTAGTAAGGTCCTTCAAAAGGGTCTAACACTCGAAGAACTATATTTTATGGGAAAACACAAAATCTTTTGGAGATGGGACTAATTGAGGCACAATCTATGTTGTTTCTAAATTAGAAATCATTCCATTCATCAATTCCATTTGACCTTGATAGTTGTAGTTATTTACCTCCATGTCACTATTCAAGTGAGCCTCATCCTTCATTATTCGATGAGAATATATAGAGGTGGATAGAGTTGAATGGATCCCAATATCATCCTATAATATCTAAATGGAAGATATAAATATCAACACTATGATTATAATAATAAAAAAATATGAGGGTAAAAAAGGAATACATATTACCTCTTAATTAGATCCAAAATGGATTCCACCATCCTCACTAGATACTATTGTTCATGTAATTATAATTAATAACACTTGGGGAATTAGATGGACTTGGCCCTTGATGTAATGAGTCATCAGATCAAGGAACTAGATGAATGCTTTGAATTTAGTGGGTTGTTGTTCAATGGAAAGTTTATCAAGGGTGATCCAATTCCTAAAACCTTCTTGCTCCACCTCTTCATAGTACAAAACCTTTCAAAACTAGATCTGAAAACTCACTAGATGGAATAATACTCATAGTCACATCAATTATAATTGCCTCATTAGTTTTTGATTTTATAATCATTGAGGTTTACTCCAAATGCATTAACATATTCTAGGGATTAAACAGAGCCCAATTCCTTTTGGGTGATTAATTCTTTCCAGGAAATAGTTTTTTTATACCACTATAGCCACATTCACCTCACCCTCGACCATTTCATGATACTCCATGGCCTTTATCTCCAACCAAGAAAAGTTCAAATTCAGGTATAACCAAACCCATGCGTCGACATTGGATTTGGAAATAACAAAATTCACACCAACTTGGGTAAGCTCACTTAAACGAGAGTCTCCTCCTTGATGACCATCATCCACAATGGGTAGGACACTATTGTATGCCTCTCTGAATGGATGTGGGGAGGTGGGGGAACCATATTTGAACACACAAAAAATATCACCCAAACTGGAAGTGTGCATACCACTCACAAATGTACTTTTCATTTGTCTTAGAATACTGATTACACTCATAAATGGACATTAAATCTTTTTATTCCTCAAGATCACCCATTCAATTGTCTGTGATTTCTCCAATTGGTGCCTCATGAAATATGAGGAAAAATTGTTCATGTCAACATAGACAACTCCTTATTTCCCAATTCTTTAGAATAGTGGGCTTGAATCCACAAATTCAATGTAGAAATTGATTCATATAAGATCTATGAATTGATTGATTAATAAGAAACTTATATCTACCTATATGGACCCCATCCAACCACATGGTACTTAGAATCTACCGAATATCTTATATGGGACCCTTACCCTATAGATATGGCCATGATGGAGGTATAGTTTGGCCAAAATAGGAATAACGAAACCAATGTTCCTACTACCTACCAATGCTATTATCCTCATAAAGGTGGAAACCCTCACTCTACCCTTTATCTAACTTGTAACAAGTACCCTTTTAGGTTAATTTATAGGAAGTCCTCCAAATAAACAAGTTTTCAAGCCTGGGAAGTGATCATCCATCTCTATTCCTTGAACCAATCCTCTTTGATTGTTGACCAGTAAGAAGATTATTCCCCATGAGACTCACATAATGGGAAGGCCCTTATTTTATTGTCCTAGAGTTCATGTAGCATTTTCTTGATGGAAAAAATATCCCACTTCTTATAGGGGATATCATCCCCTACATATGTGTGACAAACTGATGTTTTATAAATGAAATTCTCTTTTGAAATGATTAAATTAATTGTTATGAAATGTAGATATAGAAAAAACATTCACTAATTTGGATAATTTTGACCATTATATGTTATATCCTATATAATTTAGGGTAAAATTATGAATTATAACCGTTGATAATATATACATTGTAAAATGAAGGTTACGATTAATATATATTAAGGGTTATGCTAAAGTCCAATTTATAAGGATGGAATAGTTGATGTCCTTTCCAATAGAAACATACCTTATGAATCCCATATATCAGTGATTATGAGGGAGATGTAATCAGATGTGTTTTCCCTTGATCAAGAATAAGGAGAGATTCAATGACTAAAGCCAAATATAAACTATTTTCAGGATAAGTTCAAGCATATCATGGTCACGACCTAATCCATGTTCACTAAACCTCCCATCCAACTGCCTGATGGCCTTAAATTTTTATTATTATTATAAGATAAAGCGCCATTTTAAGGTATGAAGAGGGTGAAAACCATGCAGACTTCATTGATATAGGAAAAATCACACTCAAATGGTAGAAATAATAAAACTAGAATGACAACATGAGACTGCTCCTTAGAATTTGATCATGATGAAACTCTCCACCATTGAAAGGTTATTCGGAAAAAAGTGTCATTTTCCGAATCATATGCTAGATCCAATGGCTAAAGACATAACCTTTCAGACAACCAAATCCAAATAAAATCTACAAAGATAGATCTCCATATATGAATCCTCTTCTGAAGCAATTTCCATGAAGTCAAGTCCGGTTCTGTAGACTTCTTGCCTTCAAAAAAACATCCAAGAAAAATACTTTCACCATTCAATAAAATCCAACAATAATTTCACAAAACATTCACCATGAAGCCTTCACAAGAAGCCTTCATGAGCAGCAACTCCTCCACCAAACAACAATGCGACGCAAACACTCCCAAAACACACCAAATTCATGGCCATTGAAAATCACCAAACATCAAACATTCAAGGAGCTGCCAAATTCCAGAATGAAAGAGATCCCTCCCCTATGGACCACTCAGGAGACGATGGTGAGCCACACCTAAAGACCATGTCGGAACCATCACAGATCGCACTGTCGCAAAGCATAGAAGGCTGAAGACAACCTGATCCACACCAGAACCACAATGAGGTCGTCGATCCATGCCAAATCCGCCAAGGAAAGTTGGAGACAACTGGATCCACTCCTCCATGTCGAGGCTATCTATCCTGCAGAGGTCGTCGACAATGGATAAACTAGAGGCACTCTACCACACTGAGGAAGGAGAACCACACCGAATCCTCCATGCCGTACCAAATCCACGTCGTTGAGGCACACCAAAGATCCGAGCCACACCGCCTTCAAAACGAGATCTAGGAGATGCGGAAGCCGAGTCGCTGAGCTTTTCCAGAGGAGGGAAGAAAAGCTATTCTTGAGGAGAAACCCTAGATGAAAAGTGACATAGTGACCTGCCGCTCAGAGGCTGTGCTCCCAACTTCCATAAGTCACCCTCATGTTCACTAAACCTCCACAAGAAAGTTTCTTCATCACACACCATACCCTTAGAAAATACACTACTGTAAAAATGGGTTGTCTACCTTAAATCTAGCAGAATGAATTTTTAAATTTTTATTTTTTTATATAATAATGATTATATTTTAACTTTTTATTATTACTTTATATATGACTAAACAATGATTTTGATAGTTATTATAATTTGATATAATGAAACTCAAACTGTATTTTTGGGAAACATATTGTTTCAATCAATACACCATTTTTATGAATTCAATGATTTTTAAAATAAATTGTATATTAATAATGAAATTTTATTAAATAAATTTTATATTAATAATGAAATTTTATTAAATAATATTTATTTAAATATAAATGATATTATAATTTTATGATGTCAAATGTAATCTTTATACTGGTCTCAAAACTATTATCATCACAAAACTAGAATTTTACAATAAATAAGGATTTTCATTTAAAATTCTTAATTATCATAGTTAGAGAATATTTTTGGTAAAATAAATATTATTTTTTAAATTAGAACATGTTAATTTTCTAGGTGTGAATTATTCATATTTTTATGAGACTATCTAATTTTGGGGTAAAAAATAAATATTGTATAAATATGTAGAATGTATAATGACATCATAAAATCCAAAAAGTTATGTAGGAAATATTGTAAATAGTATAAAAAAACTATATTTCCCCTTTAAAAAATGGGTTTTTGAATTTATTTGATTAATTTTATAAACCCTTAATGAATCCTCTAAAACCTATATTATATTTTTTTAGTTTAAAAGAAATTATTTATAAACATGACTCATTTCCACACCACCAAGGGTATTATTTTAATTATTTTGAATCATATAATTATAAAATATTAAAAAATAATAATCTTTCATTGAAACCTAGGGAAAATTCATTGTAAGGATTTTATCATTTATTACTTTATCATATAGAGTCCATAACCTATGTTAAGAAATTTAAAAATAATCCCCATCTATTTGGATATAAATACCCATAGAACCAGCCATTCCTATTAAATAAAAACAATTTTACCATGTGGACACTCTTCTTGTACTTATATGTATCCCACCCATGGTGTTATTAAGCACTTTAGAATCTCCTCCCATGTTTTTAGAAAGCACCCTCTCAGGATAAAGGATCCTATCCTTCCCCTCTTTATTGAAGAACCTTCTTTATATCATGACTTGTGATTTCCAATTGTTAACATTGGGATATGTTGTAACAGATCAATTTTACTATCCTTTTTATGACCAATTGTTGATATACACCCCTCAATATCATTAAAACCATTCATGAACCTTAATGTACACCCATTATGATTTAGAAATTGTCTCATGATTTTACACTCCAAACTTTTGTGTAGTGAATACCCATTATCATTTGTACTGAAGGGTTTTCACATAATCTTTAATTACCTACTGATTTCCATATATGTAACCCACAATCCTTAATAATAGGATTGATATAGATGAAATGCATTATTGTTTTGTATGATCTATGTGGAAAAATATTTATTGTACATTATATGAATGTGAGGAGTTGTTTTGGAATTATATAGCCCTCTAATGCACTGGGTAATGTTTTTATCTCATTATATACCATGTATAGTTAATGGTAGGTTATCCTAATAACCATATTTTATGGTCTCTCAGTTTTTATCCATAAATTATGTTTATTATGTCTTGTTTTATGTTGTTTTGCACATTCTCATGTTTTCTTTATGTTATCATCTTATATCATTATTCGATGTTTAGGTTTATGATTATCACCAATGTTATGTAACCTTTATATGCCTATTGACTTACATATACTTCTTTCATAAATTCATGGTTTGATTATTCCCATAATATTCATTATATATGACAAATTTCTTAAGAATGATCCTAGGTTATCTCATGTAGTTTTATAAGATCCAAGGAATATAAGGGCATGTTTCCTAGTTTTTAAAAAATAATGTTGTACACATATTTTATGTTATTGTGATATGTACCTACTTTCTAAAAGACATTAGGACTCACGATATTTGGTGACTACATTAATTACATTTTATGTAATAAATAATTAATTATTGTGTATTAAAATTCGGGTTGTAAAAAATAGTGTCATATGAATGTCGAAGAATTGTTTGTAAGGATAACACTAAATATAGTGACACATCCCTAAATTTTGGAAATTTATAGGGTAAGTTGTTTCTTTGAAAATAAATCCCTCTCTAGATACTACATGTGTATTTGGATGTTGAACAGTTGTACCTAGGGTTAATAACCCGAAAATAAGTACATTGGTCTTTGAATCGACTGTCACGTGGTGCATAAGAAAGGAATTTCTAAACACCTCATTTGAAAATACAATGGTAAATGATTTTTAAAATTTTAAAGCTCATCACAATCCATTACGAAGGATAATAAATTACAATAAGATTTTACTTTATGAAATATATCTTTGATAACTTATATTGAAACATATAAATTCACTGGTAAGTAATGGATTTCATCTTTCAATTATCACAAAAAAATCATGATTTCCCTTTTTTGTGTTTAGTATATTTCAAATTCTCATACCTATGTCAATTTTGGATGATGTAAATGTAGGGAACCAAAATAAAGTAGTGGAGGGTAGGCTAAAAATAAACTCATGAACATGAAATTTCATATGAGAATATGGTTGTATTCATTCATTCAAATCATAAATGTTTAGTTGAACTATTCAAATTCGACGAAAAAACATTGAATACATATTATCATTTAAAATGGAAAATAGTTTACTTGTCACATCCCAAGAATATAACTCATCCCATATCAAAACATGTGAGATTAATTTCCCATAAAACCATGTGATACTCTATTTAGTGTAATTTGATGTTATTTTGGGTATGGATTGGATTTCCTTACATAGAGACAATATAAACTTCCAACATAATAAAATCACCCACCCTATTGTAAATCGTCCTCCAATTCTATAAAAATAAAAGGGGAGGATGAATCTAGTTTGGTATAATCATATCAATCTAGAATATTAATGCCTTATGAGAATGTTTACCTTGCTCAAATGATTGAGACTTAGGATAATATAATCCTTGATAACATTCCCATTGTAAGGCAATTCACTAATGTGTTTCTCAAATAATTTTTTCTCTTCCTTCTAGCCTAGAGGTTGAGTTCTCGATCAAATTTATACAAATATATATTCCAATAATCAATACCCCATATGAAATGGATATTTTTTAACTTGACGAGATGAAGAAAAAACTACAAGACAGTATGAATAAAGGGTTTATGTTCCTATGTGTTTCCCTATTGGGTATACCAGTCCTTTTTATTAAGATGATGAATGGGTTAATTATCCTATGCATTGATTATCCTGATCTTAACATGATCATGATAAATAAAACGTACCCTATTCTATATATTGATGACTTGTTTAATAATCTATGTGGATCCCAATACATCTTCAAAGTGGATATTCAGTCATGATATTATCAAGTAAATTTAAAGAAGGGGAATATCCAGAATACTAATTTTCATACAAGGTACGATCACTACATGTTCATTGTGATTCCATTTGGACTCACTAATTCTCCAACTATCTTAATGGACTTAATAATTATAGTATTTAGTGATTCCCTCTAATTGTTTTTAGTATTTATAGATTATATTCTTATCTAATCTAAATGCAAGCAGGAATATGAAAAGTATTTGAATTCTATGTTAAATACCTTGTATAATGAATAGTTTTATGAAAGGTATAGTTAATGTCAGTTCTATATTGAGAAAATAACATTCTTGGGACATGAAATCTTCAGAAAATGGATATTTATGGATCCTTAAAAAACTAAGGCACATGAAGGATGGACCAATATAACATCAATGATGGAAATAAATAGTCAACATGGATTAGTAGTGTGTTTTCATCGATTTTTGAGAAACATCTCATGAATTTCTAGCCCATAAAATAATATAACATGGAAGAGGTTCATGTTTTTCTAGATAGTAAAATTACAATAGATATTTAATGATTTATAAATGTCAAATCACTACACATATTCTCACATTACCAACCTGTGGGGAGGGATCTGGGATCTATATTGACGTTTCTAAAAATGGATTGGGTTGTGAACTCAGGATAGATGAAAAGGTGATATCATATTCCTCTTTATAATTAAGGATTCCTAAATATAACTACCTAATGCATATTATTGAATTTTATGTGCTGGTCTTTACATTAAATATTTTGTGAAATTATTTATACATTAAAATTTTTGATGTATAAACTAATCATAAAATCATCAACTATATATTCACACAAAAATAGATAAATATTAACTAATGGATGTGGTTAGATATGATAAAGGATTATGATTGCTAAATTCATTACCATCCTGGGAAATTGAATAAAGTGGAATTTTCATTGAGTAGAATGGATTCCAAAAACCTATCAAAGAAGTGGATTTCAAGGAATCTATTATTCATGGGAACACTAAATATAGACGTGGGGTATACAAAATGAACATAATCTTATCCTAATCATAAAAATTCCCAACCATCCATTCTTCATAGAATCAAGTAGGACTAAAAAGATTATGTGATTCTACAGAAACAAATTAGTGAATATTATAGAGTATATATTTTAGAAAGATGGAGTTATATAGTTTTTAACCAAGATATGGGTCCCATGGAAACCATAACCGAAGAGGGATCTTCTAGATGATTCTCATATATCAACCTTATTAATTCATCTAGAATAAAATACTATTTATATATCTCTATGGAAAATATTATACTAGAATAACATGGATAGAGAGATTGAAAAATTAGTATTTTGATGCTTTGTATGTATAAAAGTTAAGGCTAAATATTTGAATTCTATAGAGTTTTTTGCAACCAGTTTCATACCAATATTTAAATGGAAAAACATAAATATGAATTTAATTTTATTAATCCCTAGAACCTCTAAAGGAAACAATTTCATCTAGGTGGTATTCAATCACCATAAAATGTTGTTTAATTTCATTGTTATCAAGGAAGACTTCTCTCTTAACAAACTCACCAGGTTATACGTAAGGTAAGTGGTAAGTTGAAATAGAATGTCACTCTCCATTGTATGAAATTGGGATCTGTGGTTTAATGAAATGTTTTGAAGAAGTATTTAGAAAGTGTTTGATTCATATTTCAGTTTCAAGACTACTTATCACCATCAAATGGATGGTCAGTCTGAAAGAACTATTCAAAATATGGAGGAAATGTTGAGATAATGTTAAATGGATTTCTAAGGATTTTGGGATGAAAATGTTCCCCTAATTGAGTTATCATATAATAATATTTTCCATTATAGTATTAAAATAGAACCTTAATAGGAACTATATTGGAGGAGGTGTATAAATCCTACATGATGGGATGATTTTAGAGAACTAAAATTATGGGACATAGAATTATCCAAGAGATGATATATGAGGTCCAAACCATTCAAAAACATAAAAAATATGAAATAAGTTAATAGAAAATCTATGAAGACAACTATTTTTGGGACTGAATGTTTATGTTCATTGATAATGTGATCCTTTATAATGAATTATTGAAGATATTCATGAGGTTTGGGAAAATAGTCAATTTTATTCCAAGATAAATCATCCTATTTGAGATCCATGATCACATTAGAGTTGTGGCCTATAGAATAGAAATCTCACCAAACCTATCTCAAATACATTATGTGTTCCAAGTATCCATATTGAGGACATAATTACAATAACCCCCACATTTTCTAAATCTAAAGGTGGTAAGAATGATATTTTAAACAATGAAAATTTATTTAATATCTTAGATCAAAGGGAGAAATTTCTAAAAAAATACTAGTCACCTAGTCAAAGTACTATGGTGAAACCAGAAGTTTGAGAATGTGAAATGGGAACTCAAAGAGGTGTTTAAAGAGATGTACCCTCATTTATTATAGTTTTTTAAATGAATTGTTTTTGGAGGAATTTGTGAACGGGGGATAATATAATGAAAATAAGTTTCATAAATGACATTCCATTTTAAAATGAATTAATTCATTATTATGAAATGTATATTTAGAAAACAAATCACTAATTTGGTTAAGTTGGACCATTATAAGTTATATACTATATAATTTATAAAATTTCAAAGGATCAAATTCATTGATAACATAATTTTATTATAGAAACTGTTGATATTAGCATATATTAAGGGTTATGATAAGTCCAATTGACTAAAAAAATGAAGTGATGACCTCAAATAGTATGATTTTACATTATGAAGCCTTCATATTGAAGCTTCTGAGGGAGATGGAATCAATAAGATTTTCACATTACCAATCCCAAGAAGATAATCAATGACTAAATCATGAATGGAACTATTCATGGTATAATTTAATGCTTATTGAGATCATGACCAAAACATTATTTTGCGAACCACCCTAAGAAAGTGTCTTTATCACACACTTTATCCTTAGCACATACACTGGTGTCAGAAGGTTTTATGTATATGGAACCAAACATTATAAATTTTTATATAGTTTTATATATAATAAATATTATATTTATCATTCTTATTATTACTATATAAATTTTTTAATAATGGGTTTGATAATAATTGGATTTTGAGACAATGAAACACAAATTAATTTTTTTAGGAAATATGTAGTTTTAATAAAGAAAATATTTGTGATACATTCATGAGTTTTTGAAAAATATTTTATTTTATAAAATATTTCTTTTAAATAATATATATTTAAATATAAATAAGAACATAATTTTATGAAGTCAAATGTAATTTTGATAATTGTTCATAAACAGTTATCATCATTAAAAACAATATTTTTCAATAAATGGTTATTTTAATTTGAAAGTGTAAATCCTAATATATTATTTATTTTTTATGATATAAAATAAATACCATTTTTAAATTAACATTTAGAGATTACTCAAGAGTGAATTTTGTATAATTTATTGACGTAGTCTAATTTCTGGGTAAAAATTAAATACGGTCTAAATAGAAGGTATTTATTATCATATCATAAAATCCAAAAAGTGAAATAAAAAATAATATAAAGAGTATCGATGACCAAAAATATGTATACCCTTTAAAATAAAGTGTTACAAATTTTATTTTATTAAAATTATAAATAGTTAATAAATCCTCTAAAACCTATATTATATTTCCATTTTTTAAAATTAATTCTTGTTAAACATGACTCTCATCCAAATCCCCAAGGGTATTATTTTAATTATTTTTGTTCTTAGAGATATAAAATATATAAAACACCTTCTATTTTCTAGAAACCATGGTATGATTATCTGTTTTTTATTACTTTATCATATAGAGTCCAAAACCTGTGTTTAGAAATTTATAAAGAATCCCCATGACTTATTCTATAAAACCCCACCCACCCTCCAATTCCTCATATCTAAAAACCCTGTAAGGACTAATTTAAAATAAATTTACTTATTTATACACCTCTCATGTTTTTTCCTAGCTCATAATAATCTCATACCAAGTTTATAGGACCACCCTCTCAAGGTAAGGGATCCTCTACTTCTAAAATTTCTTCAAATACCTTCTTTATATTATGATTTTTGATTTTAAAATTTTCATGTTTTGATATGTTTAAAAAAATGTTACTATCATTATGATTTAAAAGTGATGATATACCCCTTTTACTCTTAATAAATCTTTAACGATCCTTTCATTACACCCGTTATAGTACTGAAATTATCCTATGATTTTCCATCACAAACATTTATAGAGTGAATACCCATTCCCATTTCTACTCAAGGGAATTCACATAGATTTACTTATTATTCATTTATTTTTTACATCTATGTATGTAACCAACACTCCTTGATTTTGGTATTAAAAGTGATGAAAAAATTGTTATGTTGTATGGTTTATATGGAAAAATAATGAATTCACATTATATGAATATGCTGGATGGGACTAGAATTATATCACCGTCCAATAAATTTGGTAATATGTTTATCTCATCAAATACCATGCATCTTACATGACATGATATACTAAGAACCCATTGTTATGATGTCATGGATTATATTGTTTCCAAATTCTAATGTTTCCTTTATGTTTTGATCAAATTTCATGATTCGATGATCATGTTTATGATTCTCACATTTTTATGTCACCTTGATACGCGTCTTGAATATCATGTATTATATAAATCATGCTATATTTTTATTATTACCCAAATAGTATTGATATCTCACTCCTTTCTTATGTATGTCCCTCGGTTATCCCATATTGTTTTAGAAGACATAATAAATAAAAGTGTATGATTCAGAGTTTTTCAATAACGATGTTGTACCCATGTATTTACTTATTATTCTATGTACCTAGTTTGACTAAGACACTAGTGCTTAGGATCTTATAGTATTTTATTAAATTTTTTTAGTTATAAGTCATGAATTATGGTGTTTCAAAATAAGGGTTTTCATAAAATAGGTTATCCTGGGGGAAATTATATTCTAGGTTTCTCAACTTTCTTGTGATGGGAGGAATTCATTCTGTATCATCCCAAGTAAACTAAGGAGGGAGAAGCTAATTGTAAATATATCTTAGAATTTGTGTGCCTCTAATTTTCTTGACATCATAGTGATTGAATCTGGACTCACCGTACATCAGATATAATACATTTGATTCATTCTCCATCAACAGACCATGTATGCCATCAGAACCTTGTTGTTGTAGGAAAGGGTTTGGGAGACCCAAAACATATCGCAGAAATCTATATACCTAAACTCATAACCAAACATAGTAATAGTAGGCTACACCCTGAATGTACAAACCCACTTCATTCTTAATCATTTCCCTAATGGAATATCCTATCGGAAAAACCAACCAATATTATTTTTAGAAATGTTATTTTACATTATCGATCGATAGATGTGGGTATTAGGTTTATATTATGCTAAACTCTATAAAAATCCATTGGTAGTGACTTAAAAATATATCCATTCGAGTGATACTATTTTTAGATGAAATGACACACATAAAATGTTTTCCTAATATATGATATTATTCAATTGGATCTAGGAGGGAGGCATGATACCTACCTAAGGTCGAGAAATCAGAGCATGTTTCGGGAGATCAAACTCATACAAGGGAATCCAATTGAATAATGGATACTCCAATATAATCTTCCCCATTATGCATGAAATATGAACTTGATTAGAATAGAAAATTATGCGATGGTCAATGTCCACACTACTGCCCATGGCCTTCAGACGAACTATGATAACTTCAACATATATTCTTTAAGACATATACATTAGTATAAAAAAATAAAATTCTCTTTATGTATATTTTAAAAGAGTTCGGATTCTAATAGGGTATTGAATAAAAAAATGTTCATGTAGCTGGTAATCATCACCAGAAGGTTACAACCCATATAAACTCACATGATCACATGACCACAACAGGGTCACATGATCACGTAGCCCCAAGGAACTGTTTGATCACATAACGATGTTGGGATCATCTAAAATATATAAGTACATTGGAGATATGAGATGCTAAATCAATGTTATTAACTATTGATTAGTTATCAATTTGGTTATGTGGTATAGGTTTGTGCCAAATCTCACATGAAAGAGTCACAAGATATGATCACACAGTGAGATCATGTGGTGGGCCTATGCAATCAGATCACATGAGAAGAAAAAACTTAAGTCCTCTCACTCCTCTAATTTATAACTAAAATGGATGCTCCATCACCCTCTTATTTATAAGATACATTATAGTATACAAAGATTCATTTATAATACAAAAATAAATAATGGAATCTCTAATAGACTCAATAAAACATTTACTTCCATGGAAGATATTCCTCCCTTCTTCTTACATAATTTATTCGTAAGGGGAATTTATTGACCCCTTGCAGAAAATAATTATAAAACTAATGTAGGGAATATACCTAAGAACAGAAGTAATAGTTTGATGAAAAAAATCCATTATGTCATGTCTCATTCCCCAATCGTATGCACACTTAAGGTTCATGTGATCAGATTACATGATCATGTAACCCTATCCCAGGAACACATCACCTAAAAGATAAAGAAAGGAGGTAGACTATGACTTGGACTTCATAAAGCCACCAAGATTATCTAATACTAGGTGGATTATGTGATAAAATATCTTTGATATGGGAGGGTCTCATTGTGGTTTTTATTTATGTGATTCCCTCTTGAGTCATATGATGGATATATGGAAAAACAGTTATGAGAACAACACCAAACAGAGGATGTCCAATATGAGAGGGTCTCTCACTTTATTTTTACTACATGATTCTCTCTAGGGTCGTATAATCCCCCAACAGAAAACAAGTTATACGACCTACTATAAGATAAGTATATCTAAGATTGTAGGGCCTTGTATTCATTTCTATTTATGCGATTCCCCCAAAAGTGATGTAATTTACCATGATAGATAAATAATACTACGTGGTTAGGTGAACATGTCTATAATGAGACTATATCATGAAATATATCCTCCATGTGATGCATTGGGATATGTTAGTAATGTCATATAAACATATTCACTATTGATGCATGGGTTTATGAAAAACTATGTAGACAATATTTCCCCAATTATGCTTGGTTACATAGCTCACCCACCTTATGAAGTGATGTAGACATAGATGGGATTAACTCTAGCCCCACCCCCTCTAAATTTTTAAAGGAAATATGATATTCTAAGGAAACATTATTTGGATTTAATAAAGATACAATCAGTAAGTGGCTAAGAAGAATCACATGATTCCAAGGACTCTTGCATGATTAATTTAGTGAGTATCATAAAATGAATTTCAAAAGAATGTGATGTCCTAGAAAATGTGTATGACCCTCAATGTGATAGTTGATCATGTTATGACATATTATTCATGTGATAACATTATTATTTCTTTGTCATGTTATCCAGAGTTGGCCCCTCATTTAGGAAATCATGTCCCATGACCCTCATGCCTTTGCATTCTCACATGACCTCTACTGCCTTCATGAGATCATGAGATACCTTTTCAGTTATGTGATCACTTTACTCCATTTCCATTACACAATGTTAATGAATCTTACTTCTTTATAAAAATTGAATGATCCCATAGTCATTATGAGATTACCAAAATCCCAAGAGTGCCTCTCAAACACATCTATGTCCATGTTTCATTTTCATTACCATTAGTCTATATCCTTAATATCATCCAAAACCATCTAATAAATTGATATATAATCCCTATGGGTCCAATCATCCTTCAATACCTATCTGTGGGCAAAGAAACTATGAAATATGATGACTCTGACTCTTATTATAAAAAGGATTCCCATGAACAAATGTAAGGGTTGAGCACTATAATAACCTCAAATATATATATATATATATATTCATACCATGTATTTACATGTGTCCATAGTCCCAATAAAGATCTTAATACATTTGGAATATCTAAAAAATCCATATTACTATATCCCTTGTTGAAATTAACATCCTCTAGATATGAGGTTAAACTGAACGGTTAGTGTCATTGTCATGTGATGTCAAATAGTATGATATGTGAACTACATGGACTCAAATTTTAGTTATGATCAGGATGTGTAGGATTCCTTTTTAAGAATTGATCTATATATCCAACATGATTTTATTTTTACTTTTATGAGTCCATATTCCCCATTAAGACCATATAATTTTTATTACATTACTGTCAAGTTCATTTATATATTACTTCCATATTTCCTTGTTCTTTGTGGAAGGTCAAAATTCTTTTGTTGTAGATTCATATTCTCTGTATGACTCCTAATAATACTCTTATAAGGGAAACCCCATTTAGTATACCCCATTCAAATGTGTTCTTATACTAAAAATTACTTTATCTAATCTCTTGTTTTTCTATTTTTTTCTCACACTAAACACGACTCATGTGGGATTAGAGGTTTTTTGTTATCATGAAATTTTTATAATAAAAAACCATCATCAACATCTTCCTTGTCTGTAATTACTGGTTACATATTATTTTTCCTTCAAAGATTCATACTTCCAATAAATAATATTATGGTATCCTTTTATATATTTTCCTTAAACAGTCCTCTAATAGAGTACCCATTATGACCTAGATTTAATTAACATCTAAATAATGTGTAATCTAATTCTTATCTTCACAAGATTCATAGGATGCCTCTCTAAGGCTCGAGACCCCATATCAAATATTCAAATATCCCTATATACATCCTTTACTTATAATGTTAAATTTCATGGGGTGTTCACATCATACAACATTAAACTATGTCACTTGGTATACATGTGTCACACAATTATATTTTAAAAAATCCATTCATTTATATAATTCAATATGTTCAATAGCTTTCACCACACACAACATGAAACTAAAAGAAAACTGCAATATATTTAGATAAAATATAAATATTTAAGTATGACCACCAAAACCATTCCATTGAATTTGTGGGAATCAATAGGTGTAACTTCTTTATGAAATATATGTATAAATAAAATAAAGGATAATTTTAATATATATGAAATCCAACAAGTTTACATAAAATGAATAATAATATCTTTCATTATTTAGTAAATTATTTTTCTATAAATTTTTATTTTTATGTGATAGGAATTTATATTTCAAGACAAATATGACTTGTGATGAAAAATTATGTTTGATATTAATATTTTTTAAATAAATTATTTTTAAACGATATGAAATAACATTAATTGTAGGTGATATTTGAAAAATTCATTTTGAAATAAAAACATTTCTTAGTTATATTTTATATTGTTTTATTAAAAAAATGAATTTATAAATTTTATAATTTCTATTTGATAAGATAGAGAAAAAATATTTTGTATAATAACTTTATCTTATGTTGAGGTCTTGGGTTCTATCCCAAAAAGATTGATTTTCAATCAAAAATATAGTTTTTTCAAAAAATATAATTTTTATAATTATGTAAATATAGAATATATGATCACAAAAACATTTAATTAATAAAATATATATTTTATGAATAAAATTAAACATTATTTTATATTATTTTATCTAATAATTACTATTCGAATAAATTTTTGAATGTTATTAAATTTTTAGATTAATAAAAAAATTAATTTGTGGAATTTTCTTTGATACAAGTATTTAGAGACTGAAATTTATATTGGATTTCCATGAAAGATTCATAATTTTTTATATTTTTTTAATAAATTAATTAATATCATGGACAATGATGATTTTTATAACTAACTATTGCCAAAAAAATATGCTTAAAAACACATTTTTTCTAACAACTGTTTTTACATGTTATATGTACCAATCATAAAATTGACTTTTCAGATCCTAAAAAATATTATTTGATAAAATAATTTCTAAATTTGAAAATAAAACGGTTAAAATTATGTAAATATATAATTTTTATATATTCCAACAATTTTAATTACTAGGGTGAAAAATTAATCACCAAGGAAAAAATAAATTTCAGTAAATGTATAAAAGTGAAAATAAATACCATGAAACACAAAAATTTTAATAGAAATGAGTGGTTTATGTTAATTTATACCCACACTCACTTTACCCTCCTATTTTTTATATTTTTTATCCATTAAACAAGGATTAGTAACATCACATTAATGAAAATGAAAAATGTTCTTCCCAAAGCGCCTTCCACTTTTCTTAAAATAAGGAATCATTTCACTCACTTAAAAAAAATTACCCTGTCAAATTACCACTTAAAAATATTCCAATATTCACCTTGTAGAACCATATACAACATTAAAAATATTTTGGTTCCTTTTGTTTACCATAGGGCCTTATTTTCCAAGGATAATTCTAAGGAAAAATCTAGTACCCAGTTTGAGTATTATCAACCACTAATATTTTCTTCTTTGTTATCTTCATTAAAATAAATTATATCCGAACTAATATAATGATATTATTAAGTTTTTTATATTTTAAATTTATTATAATAATGTTATTATCATTGTCTATTTATCTATCTTATCAAACAATAAAAATTAAATCGTCATTCGTGTGTACATCCATACTGTCACCACCATGAGTAATGAAATTTATTTTTCATCACCACCCATAAATGAATGTTAATAAAATGGTAGTTGTAAAAATACCTCAAAAAACATTTCATTATTTTTTGGTTGGTTGGATTTGTGGAAAAATCCGGTTTCCATAGTCTATTGTGGAATTCCAGAGAGGTTGATGACAAAGATCCAAGACGAAGGAATGGATGCTCCGGAGTCGGTAAAAAGAGATCTTATATAAGGTATCACCATTTCCCATTGTTTTCAAAATTTGTGGGTCCAAAATATGAGTGGATCCATTTCAATAGTTTAATATCAAACATAATTTTTCATAAACTATGAGTGAATCTAAATGTTATGCCAAAGTGGATTTCTTGGATCATCACATCCTAATATGGAAAAAGGAAATAATTGTGTGAAATATTGAATGTGGTTTGGAATGTTGTGTGCTAGAAATGCTTTGGGATCGTTGCATAAAAATACAGAAAATGAAAAACATGTGTGGATGATATGGATTTTTATGAATGATTAGTTTTCGTGGAAGATACATACACACCCAATGGATTGTCAAATCAAGTTCTATGTGCTCAAGTCATTTTTTCATGAAATAAAATTGGTGGGTGAGAATCTAACATGCATGGGTGGTAATTCCTATAAATAATAGGATACCCTCTAATTTTAGAAGCTCAACCCTTAGATAAATTTGAGGTTGTGAATCACATAAAAATTTAGTGAAAAGTTTGTTTCGTGTAAGAAGGGAGTTTCTAATAAGAAGGGAGTGTGTGAAAGAGGTTTTCTATGAAAAAGTATAAATTTTATAGGCAAGCCATCAATGTTTCATTCAAGACGCACAAAAGGTTGCGCGAAATATGCAGTTTCCCAGGCATTCTGTGTTAAAGTGGTATTCATCAATTGGATGAAAGTGGAAGTTCAATAGAAAATCCATATATAACTAAGGATGTATTTATTAGTGATAATAAAGGGATGCACAAGTCCATAAACTATGAGTGGATACATTTCAATAGAAGTGAGCAATGGAAGAGGTATCCATTGATCCTTTCCACTGGTATTGAGCTAGATAAGGATAATCAGGGAGTGGTCCATGGGAATGTAGTTAGTTTACCCCAAACATTGTAAGGCAGTGATCCTGGGTATAAAAGTGATCTATCCTGAACATTATATTTTGGTATTGATCCCGAGTGTATTTAGTATATCATGACATCATTGTTGTATACTCCTTGGGTGTATCCCAATGTTGGTGAACCAAGTAAAATTATTGTGTCTCATGCATGATTTCATTTCCATCCATAAATTGTTACAGAATAAGGAGATAAGATTATTTTGTTTAATGAATTAATAAGATCCTGAGGGGTTATAGTATTAATCTATCATACCTTGATCCACCCCCACCATGGTATTTGACCTAGTGGGATTTAAAATTTGTATCAAACCATTGGTTTATATTATTAGATTTTTTTCCTATTACTCGGTTTAGTTGATTATGGAAATTAATGTTTCATCTAGATCTTATGTTGGTGTTCTATTGGAAAGGTTATAACATCAAAGAAATAGCACAAGTTTGGTGAAACCCCGTAGTGTGGATGTTTCAATGAAAATATTATGATTCAAATATAGTAAACTAGTAATGTATCAAGATATATGACTATTTATTCATTTAATGATAATGTTGAAATGAATGATGAACTTGACATGACATGTAATTTGGGAACTCTTAATGATGAAGAAAATATAGGAAGGGTAGTGGTAGATTTTGAGGACATGAAAAATGGATTGAATCAAAAATTGAAAGAGGAAGATAAGTCTCAATATATTTAGATCCAAGTACTAGAAATTGAGGTTAACAAGATTATAGGTTTATATAAAATTATTTTTGAGGTGGACACTTATCTGATTGAGAAGAATAATTCCAAAATTGAAGAATGTAAAAATCCATCTACAAAGATAAAAAAACTCAAATATGATGAAAAGGTAAAGAATATAAATTCCAAAAAAATCATAATATATAATCCATAAATGGTGATATTTCTACAAATCTATCTCAATTGGTTTTAGAGAACCAAAGGATATAGTAGGATACTTCATTATATAATTATTTGTTTCCAAAAATATTCTAAAATAAAGTATCAAGGTGACATGATATATAAGATCACCTAATAATTGGAAGTTGAGATAACTATTAGGAATAATATCAAGAGAGAACCTAATTCTCAACTTGAATCAAGGGGTATAAAGATTCAATAATTGGGAGAGGATCTCGAATCGATCAAGAAGTATGTAGAGTAATACAATGCCAATAGTAATCCCAAATTGAAGGATGCAATGAACTTACTATTTTATTACCCTTGAGGAGGTAATAATAAAATGAAAATAAAATATGCTACATCTGAGGAAAACATGAAAGGATTGTCTTATCTTAAAGGATATATAGGTTGGGAAAAACTAGAATTGGATATTATTATCCATCTCCCATTGATGATAGGAAGTGAACTGAGAATTTTTCTAGAAATAGGGAAAATCATGTAGGTCCTAAAGGAATACCTAAAAAGGATTTTACAGGATGTAATGACATCATGTGTTAATTATATGGGATACATAGTCATACTTCATGTTTTTGGTCTGAAGCCTTGGACTATATTTCATATTGTGATGGTAGAAATTTTCTAAATCTTATAATATGAAGAATATTTTGGAAAAGTTTTAATAGAACACCTCTAATAAGAAATAATCCATCATATTCTATTCTTGTTGAATACAAGGACACACCATGAGTATGTTTCATGAAGTTGAATGAATCAATATAAAAATAAGAATAACTCTTGATTCATTAATATATCATCCAAGAAATTATTGAATGAGGTATGTTTTTAATGGGAGATTTTTTTATGTTCTAATCATAGTTATTTGGAAGGATAGATTAGTTGGAAGAATGTATTGAAAGAAACATAACTCTAAAGGGGATTGTTAATTTCAATGGTGTATAACAAGAAATATTACACTACAAAGAAAAATGTAAAAAATAAAAATGAATGAACAAAGTCTTTAAAAACTCACATTTCATGAAACAATGTAATAGGTGAAGGTAAGAGAAATATCTTTACAATAGAGGAATAAGTAAGATAGGAATGTAAGTCGAATGATCACTATAAAAAGAAAGAGTCATGAAAAACAACATACTTGTAGAGTATCAAAGAAATAAATTTTATCTAATGGGTGTAACCCCTAAATTATGAAAAATTAGAAGCCTATAGAACCTAAATATCATAAGAAAAATCAATATGTGGGTAAATAATGCTTAAACATTTGGAAAGAACAATTGATTTTTTCTAGGTAGTTAGAACAAAAACAAATATAGTACAATTATTTGAAATAAATTGTTAAAAGGTTGGTCCCTAATGATCGAACACAATCATAATCATAATAATTCTATAGGTAACCCTATCCCCATGAATTAAGTGTTTCTAATATCTAATAGATGTTGTTAAGGTCTAAGGAGGAGATACAATCCTTGGGGTGTGTGTGATGAAAGAGATTGATTTCATAAAATGAATGGAGATACATATGAATAGAATTAGATGATCAATTGAAAATTACATATGATATCATATTCAAATAGTGGTGTTACAAAAAAAATAAATTTTTCAAATATGTATTTGAACGTTTTTTGCAATGGAAAAGAGAGATCATGGGATGACGAGTATGTAGTGAAATTGAAGAACTATCAAAGCTATACGTGGATGATCCAGTGGTTCCAAGTTTCATTGAATATATAACTTGTGGTATAATTCTATAGTTTAAGTGTTATTTTTCCTCCAAAAGAAGACTAATTGGGGAACATGAAAGGTTCCCAAGGAGATATGGCGATAATCACACTAGCTGATACAACCTCATCTGAAAGGATAATACATTGAAAAATTGAGGAATGTGATGTTATTATAATATGTTAAATTAAGTTATTGATAGAGAAAACACTTAAATATATTAGTTTAAACATCAATCTCCAAAAAAAAAATTCTTTCTCAGTAGGCTTAGAAGATTTCATAATGAATTTGTGCCAAGTGGTAATTTAACTTTTGGAAAATATTATAATTATGTGGTGGTATAACAAAATAATACGACTCAAATCATAAAATGTATAAAATAATTAATGTTTCAATTAATTGATGACAAATGGAGTAAAAGATGAAATTGCATATAGATTATATTTCAAGGTGGTGTTGGAATTTAAACCCATGGTGTCCCATGAGCTATGCAGAATTTCATGAATGAAGAGGGGGAATAATTTTTCTTTATCAAGATTATAAGAGGATAATGATGATGAGGAAATAAACATATAGGAATTTGAAGTGGAAATTGATGAACGAGGAGAAGAAAATAATGATGATCATGGGGAAGTCATATAAGTATATGTATTAAGATTGAAGAGAAGAGTATGAATTGGAATATAGATCATAATCAGTGATAAAAAAGTTCCATTGTAGAAAAGAATAATGAAGAATGTATAATAATAATTATTCTTATCATAGGTACAATCTATATGTTTTAATGAAGAATATAGACATAACAATTGGGTTTAGGCTATGAATAAATATATTGACCAAATTGAGAATAATCATACATGATAGATTGTTTCGAGACCAAAATACAAGAATGTTATTAGGAAAAAATGGGTTTTCGTAAGAAGATGAATGAAGATGGTGAGGTGATTCGAAACATAGCACAACTAGTGTTCAAATGGTAAAAATAGATATATGGTAATGATGTTGATGAAACATTTTCACATGTTTCATGACTATATAAAATCATATCATTCTTGACCATAGTAGTGCAGAGAAGGATCAAGGTTTTCCTGACAGATGTCAGGTACAAATTTATGAATGGTGTTCTGGAAGAAGAAGTTTACATTGACCATTTAGATAGTTTTATCATTTACTATGATAATAATATAGTTTTCTGTATGAATAATGTATTATATGGTTTAGATAAGGAACCTAGAGAATGGTATGTCAAGGGAACAATGGATTTTGGTTTGATGTACAATGATAAATCTCCGAAATAGTTATTGGGATATATAGATGAAGATTGGGATGAATTGGTAATTGATATGAAATCAACATCTGGAGGTGCATTATATATAGTTATATTTCTTATTTCTTATCTAACAAAGAAACCAGATTTTATTTCATCGAGCACCACAAAAGATAATGATATTATAGCTACTCAATCATGTGGATAGTTATTATGGATGAAGTATCAGACCAATGATATGATAGTTGAATTTATATCTCCAATTGGAATCCATTGAGATAATTCAAGTTCTATAAATCATATAAAAAATGTATAACATCACACAAGAAGAAAGTACATTTAAATAAAATATTTTTTTTTCAAGGAGAACGTAGATTAAGTGCTTATGAAGTTAAATTAAGTGCCTATAGAAATGTAGGTTTTATAAAATATAACATATGTCTTACACAAAGAATCATTTACACTACCTTGACTAGATCTGAGATTCCAATCAATTCCCCACACTTTAAATAGATTGGATGTAGGACCCCCTCTCTCTATGGAATAGAGTGTTTTCCCTAATGCACTGATCTTTTTGCTTTACCATGTTGAAGAAAATAACAAAGTGACCTTAATGTTTGTTTAAAAAGGGGGAGAAGGTGTGGTAATATAAGGGGAGAAACAAGATAGAGGGAGAAGCTGATCGGTGGTGCAGTGTGAGAGGGGGAGAAGTTGATAGGGGGAGTAACAGGATGAGAATTATTCAGAGTTATGAGAAAATATTCAAAGAATAGTTTGGACATATTTATTCATTCTTCTAAAATTATCAATAATATGATATATATAAAAACAGTTGGAATTCATTATAAAAGTAGTTTAGTGGTTTATAATTGTCATGACCCATCCCCCGGGGCCCGTTCTGTGACTACCCCAAGCCTTCCTTCCATAGGCCCAGGGCTGAAGACTAGCACTGAAAGGTGTTTTCCCTAGAAATCGGAAAGGCATTGCCTTTATATCCTATAAACGGACACAAAGAAGAAAAAATTAAGAAATAGACATGAGTAAACCGAATAGTAAAAATTGTGAGCACAGTAAGTAAAAGGCGCAATAATACAAGCCTGACTAGACAGTACAAGAAAACTGAAAGGTACAAGTAAACTGAAACAAATCCTGTGAACACCTGCCATAGATTCCAATTGAAGGGTAGATACAGCTCTCGAATGGTCGTCTATACTGTATGCCTCATCAAAGGTCCATCTCCGAGCAACCTCCAGTCCAGTTACCATTTCCTTAGTTAATGATGACCGTCGTCTGCACCAAACACAACAAGGTGTGAGAATAGCACGTGCACAGGTGAGTATAATGATACTTAGTAGGGACCCCGAGACCCTCAAGGTCTCACAAAATCTACAAATGATAAACCAAACAACAAAAAATTAATTGACAACCCTACTTAGGTATATACCCATACATATACCTAAGTTATCAAGTATACCTATCTCAATCATGAGGAAAAACAGGGTCCAACTCAGAAGCCCAAAGCTCAACTGTTCCACAAAGGAAGGATTACCACGAAGGTAAGTACCACACAGGTACGCCACACAGAAGAATACCACCATAGTATCACCACGAAGGAAACTACCACATAGGTACGCCACAGAGAAGAATACCAAAAAGGTGTCACCACAAAGGTAAAGACCATAAAGGTACAGGCTCAGCTCACATTAGGTATTACATAGGCATAATAGTATAGATTTTTAGATTTAACTACTAAATAATCTTACTCTTTTAAGAGGTCAAACCATGAAGGATCCTAAATTATAGACCCACACAAGATCCCAGTAAATCGTCAGACCCACATTGGATTCTATTACATTATCAGACCCACACAGGATCCTAGTACATCGTCAAACCCTCACAGGATCCTTGTACATCGTCAGACCCATAGAGGATACTAGTACATCATCAGACCCACACACGATCCTAGTACATCGTCAGACCCACACAAGATCCTAGTACATCTTCAGACCCACACAGGATACTAGTACATCATCAGTCCCACACATTATCTTGTTACATCATCAGTCCCACACAGGATCCTAGTACACCGTCAGAACCAACTATAGGGTTCCCGCACAAAGTTTTCTTGTATCTAGGAGGGTCCGCTCCTCAAGACATGGGTAGATACTCCAACTACCATGAAGTCCCATTAAGAAGTATCCCAATGTAGCTGCATGTAATAGGGGTCTTAATGTAACAGACGGTGCATCAATCGGACGCCCGGTCTATAAGTTATTCGCCTTTTAGTCCGTAGGGCCTGGTTGGATTCGTTCTCGATCCAGGCCGACCATACCCCATCTTTATTCAAATATCTAGTGGGTAATTCCCAAGTATCATATTACTCCAAGTTTTTGAGTACCACAAACAGTTCAGGAAAGGGATGCTCGGTGCCAATGTTATGGCCAAAAGAGCGGAAATGGGTCAACACCGGTCCAGGTCCGGTCTGACCCGGCCTTACCCGGCCCGCACTAGGTGGCCTGGCCTAGCCGCATGTGGGGGGGGGGGAGTTGCGTGACCCCCACCTCCACTCATCGAACGGTCGAAGCCATTCGGTCGCTAGCTGCACGCGGGACCGGAGGGTCCCGATCAGTTCTACTCGGTCGGCCGTAGCGGTCGGGCCATTTGCCTCCTGGCGGTGCGTCCTACACCACCCCTCCTTGGCCGGATGATCGTCAGCAACCCTCACTTCTCTGTCATGGCACAATCCATGACCCTTGCTCACTGGGGGGCATGGACGCGCGCTGTCGCCCAGTGGTGCGTCCGGCCTCCGCTGTCTGCCACCCTTGCTCCACCAAGGATGACGGGCCACGACCATTCTCTAGTGGTGTGGTTGCGCTGCCACCGTCTTCACGGCCAGCCGTTAGGCCGACCACCTCTCTCGAGTCCCACTAGTTCCATTCTCCAACAACGGTTTTCGTCCTACACCATCACAAATATTGCATCAAAAACCACAAGGAATTATAGAGAGGAAGGGCCTTGTTCGTTTGGTCTACACCCTTTGCGTTAGAGCGGTTGCAAGAAGCTCCTCAATTTTGGAATCACAATGAACATCAAGGTCGGTAAGGGGGTATTTAAAATGAAAAACCCAACCTTGAAGGTTCATATATTTGTCATAATATGAAAATGGTGAAGGAAAAGAGGGTGTCAATGATCGTCGCTTCCACAATCACGCCTCCAAAGTCGGCACGTGCATCCTCCTATTTCTTGATTCCGAAGAATGTTATTTGATGGAGATGGTGTGTTCTTCATTTGGAGGAGAAGTTCTTCATTGGATATGGTGCGTTCTTCTTTGGATATGAGTTTCTCCAAGTTCTCTCCCAAGCCTCTACCTTTGCCAATGAATTCTCCCAAGGAAAAATGAGGTGCCAATAAAATATTTTTTAAAAATTTAATTATTGGCACATCTTAAGTTGGAATCATTAATTACAATTATTTTGGCATAACTAATTTAGGGGAAACCAAAAGTCACCTCCCTTATTAAAGAGGGAGTTGAAGAGTTGGGTGGTCCCCACCTTTATGAATTCAAATTGGGGGTTTTAGTTCGGGTGGTCCCCAGCTCCGAGGATTTGAATTGGGAGGATAAAAATAAAATAAAAGTTATATTTTATTTTTATTCCATGAGAAACACAAAAACTAACTTTCACCCTCGACCAACTATCATCGAGGTGAAAGTCTCCTTAAGAAAATACTGGCGCTGCGAGTTCAACAGTGTCCTTGGATTTCAATTCTATGCACTATTTCAAAAGTTACAAAAACCCACTTGCACGTTTACTAAACATACCCAAAAGAATGTTCAGAAATTCATTCTGGGCACTCAGGGCCCTGGAATTATGCGTCGTCGATGTAGACGCCGGAAAAGTCCATTGTTCCCAAACGAAGCTCCGGATGCGGAAAGCGAGGTCATATTTGGAGTCGGAAGCATGTTTCGGAGGGCCCGGAGGCCTTGCGCGGAATTTTAGGAGACCGTGTGCAAAGGTGTAGAGCCGCGCGCAAACCTCCCGGGATGCGCGCTATGTGCTGGGCCGGCGCGCAAGTTTGCGCGCCCGGGGCCCGCGCGACTCCCTTGCGCGCCGGGCCCGATTCCGCGCCGGCGAAGAGGATTTCGCGCCCGCGAACCGGATTCCGCGCCCGGGGTTGCCTATAAATATAAGGCGACCCCCGACGTTTTGGGGGTTGCCGGAATTCGAAGAGTCGCTCGTTCACGCAATCCAATCCACTCCGCGCACAATGCAGATCTTCAGGTAACCTCTTTTCTTTCGCGCAAGAAAGCCTCGGGGTTCGCCTTTGCGCGAAATCCCCTTGGCTCCTTTCCTTTGAAACAACTCTTAACCCTAAGGCCTTCGCGCGCAAAAGAAGCCTCTTGCGCGCAATTGCCCCCGGGTGCGCGCAATCCAGCCCGATTGCGCGCACCCCCCCCCCCTTACTATGAGGCCATTCGTTAAAGAATGAGCCGTTGCCCCCGCGCGCTATCCGAAGCCCGGTGTGCGCAATCTCCATCTCCCGCGCGCAAAGCGCTGGCCCAATTGCGCGCCAGCCTGCCCTATTGCGCGCCGACCCGCGGTATTGCGCGCCATGCTTCTCTTTTGCGCGCAATCCTCCGGGGTCGCCCCTTTGACCCCCTGAGGGTACCCGCCTGCGTGGCACCCAATGATCTTCATCCTGGGTGCCCACACCATGTGTTGTCTTCCCGTGCGGCCCTCCAGGCTCGCGCGAAGTGACATGGACACATCGGCGGCAGCATCCTCGTCCGAGATACAAGACGTTAAACTGTATAGCATCTGTCCCGCATGACGTTAAACTGCACTTTCGTCCCGCATGACACTAAACTGCACCACGTCCGCGCTGCAAGACGTTAAACTGCCAAGCATCTTCGTCCTTAACACACGACGTTAAACTGTACTTCGTACGGTGAGACGTTAAACCGTCCGCATCGCCCGATCCCGTGCCTCGCACGCAGGGTCCCCCTCCCGATTTGGATGTGGCCCCCGCCCGCTCGTCTCTGTAGGGATGTCGGGATAGGAGTGGCCTTCGCCCACGGAGGCAGAGTATTACGAACAGAGTGAACTACGTGGACTTTGATCCTTGTCTCTTAAACAGGGTACGTAGGAAGCCTCCCAGAGGTTCAAGCCCACCACCTGGTCGTCCCGGTCGTATTCGCGTCGGTTCGTCCATCAGTGGACCCCTCCCGGGTTCACATTCGCGTCGATTCACTTATGAATCCTCTCTTGTGGGGGACTGCACATGTGTATCTCCATTGCGCTTCCCCACTGCCTCTTTCTATCTCTCTTTTCAATGTCCAGCATGACGTTAAACTGTGATCCACCCGGCCGTTCCATCCCCCTCTGTGTGAGGTGGTTCGGTTCAACCCTCCGCTCGGCAGCCTCGACCTCCTTGTGAGTCGGCTCGCCAATGTCCAGCATGACGTAAAACGGTGATCCACCCGGCCGTTCCATCCCTCTCTGTGCGAGGTGGTTCGGTTCAATCCTCCACCCGGTAGCCTCGACCTCCTCGCGAGTCGGCTTGCCAACGTCCAGCATGACGTTAAACTGTATATCCGAACTACGCTGACGTTGATCCGCGCTAACGCGCGGTACGTAGGAATCCCCTATGGGGTCCAAGCTCTTCACTCCATCATCCATCCTGATCCTTACCCGGGCCGCCACATCCTGGCAGGGTCATGCCATTTCATTCCACTCCACTTCACTCGGGAAGCCGCCCATGTGATGGCCCCAGCGTCGGAGGTTCCTCGCAAGGGGTTCTGTCATCTGATCCACTTCTCGTGTTGATCAGTCCGATGCCGTCCCCGCTGGACGTTAAACTCGCGGCATACCCCGTGTTAGACATGGGAACCTGAGGAAAACCTCAGGCAACGCAGTTCCCCGTACCCAGCACAGGATGCCTCAGGCCATCACGCCTTCGAGAATCCCTATTAGGGACGGAAGGCAGATATGCAGAGCCGCAGTGTCAAGACACGCCCCCAGCACCCAGAGCTACCCGGTCTACTCACCGCAGGTTGCCGCCCCGACCAGATCCCTTGGAGCATCTGGGCGGAAGCGGCGTAATTAACCGGTGTCCATGAAGATATGGCGCCGGGAACGAGATTCACGAACATTCTTAAATCTATGAGGGAGACCCGGATTAGGCGACGAGTTCCGAGGAGACGTCCACGGAAGGAGGAGCCGACATCCCATCATCCCGGTTTCGATCAAGGAGCAGACGCCCCTGAATAAGGGACGGATGCCGCCCGCCTTTGGAAAGTGGGACTGCGGGGCCACAAGCTGCGCGCCCATCCCCTCGGGTCGACGGGCGCACGCGCGAACGCGTCCTGGCGGAACAGCGTCGGAACAGAAACCCGACGCACATCCGCACCAAAACAGTTGATTTTCGCGGTCTCGTAAAATTCCAATATAATTTTAAAAAACATTACTTGGAAATTTCTGCTTCTTACATTATCCCCACCTCTAGGCTTTGAATCCCTGAAAGATACATCAAAAAACATGGAAAACAAGTGAGGGGGTATGGAGCATGTTTCTGAGCCTCCCACTCCCATGTGCTCTCCCGGAGGTTCTTGTGCTGGCAGCAAATGCACACAAGAGGTATTGACCACCCACGAAGGACCTGCCCTTGTTGATCCCCAATATCTAATGGAACCTCTGTAAACTCCACCCCATCATCGATGACCAACCCCCCGTGGTTGATGACGTGGGTGGTATCATGCACATATCTTCTCAAATGGGATATGTGGAAGATTCCATGAACCCATTGCAACTGAGGGTGAAGTTCTAGGCAGTAAGCCACCACGCCAACTCTTCTGAGGACCTGAAAGGGTCTGATGATCCTCAGAGAGAAACTTTCCTCCCTAAAACATTTTTTGCAAACATCGTCAAGGTAAGAACCTTAACAATACGTGGTCACCATCTTAAAACTCTAGAGGTCTCTGTATCCTATCGGCATAAGACTTCTACCTATTCTGTGCAGTCTTCATTCGCTCCTAGATTATTTTCACCTTCTCCATGGTAGCTCATACCATCTCTGGCCCTATGAGTGTTGACTCCCCTGGGTCAGTCCAGCACATAGGCGATCTCCAAGGTTAGTCGCACAACGCCTCGAAAGGTGTCATCCTAGTGGTGGAGTGATATCTATTATTGTATGAAAACTCCAACAAAGGCATGTGATCCTCCCAGCTATGACTGAAGTCAAGGATGCAAGCACGTAGCTTGTTCTTGAGGGTCTGAATAGTCCGCTCAATCTGGCCATCCGTCTGAGGATGGAAGGTGGTGCTCCAGCAAAGATGTGACCCAAAAGCATCTTGCAACCCCTTCCATAGCTGGAAATGAATCATGTGTCAGGATCAGAGACAATCATCAAGGGTAATCCATGTAGCCACACAATCTCCTACAAGTAGAGGCCTCATAAGCTCTCTAGTAAACCCTACTCTATGATCAATAGGAAGTGGTCCGACCTGGTGAGTCGGTTGATGATCACCTAGATAGAATCATGAAAATTATATGTACATGGAGGCCATGTAACGAAGTCCATGGATATCCTATCCCACATCCACTCTAGGACCACTAAATGATGAACCAAGCCTACTGGTACCTGATTCTCTACCTTCACATGCTGACAAGTGAGGCACCGAGAGACAAACTATGCTACTAATTTTTTCATTCTTGGCCACCAGTGTTGTCATCGGAGATCCTGGTACATCTTCAACACTCCTAGATGTACCAATATATGGGATGTGTGGAACACCCTCAACACTTCCTCCCGAAGCAACAACAGATCCATGGTACATCCTCTGAAGATTATGACGTGCTCCACACCTTCAGAAAATCCAACTGGTGCCTGTCCTATGGATATCTGAACACATCGAGTCTCGTAGTCAGTGTCCCCACACTGAACCTCCCTGACTCGCTTAAGAAATGGGGGAGTGACTGTAAGAGACTAAACTAAAGCTGATCCATCTCGATCCACAATGGATATCGTCAAAGTAGTCATCTACTCCGTTGCCTCACCTATCAGCTGTATACTAGATCTCTAGCTGAGTGCATCTACTACCACATTCCCCTTCCCAGGTGTATAGACTATATCGAAGTTATTGTCTTGGAGGAATTCAATCCAATGTCACTGTCTCAGGTTCATGTCCTTATGAGAGAAGATATACCTGATACTCTTGTGATCAGAGTAGATGGTAAAATGTTCGCCCATCAAGTAATGTCCCCACATCTTCAAGGAAAAGACCACTACTACTAACTCCAATTCATGGGTGGCGTAGTTCTGTTCATGTTCTCTACATTGATGAGAACTATATGTGATCACTTCTTGCTCCTATATCAGGACGCATCCAAGATAGATCCTTGATGCGTCATAGTAGACTATGTAACCAATGCCCTCTATCATTATCCTGAAGATGGGGGCACTAGTCTGCCTTTCCCTTAGCTCCTAAAAACTTTTCTAGCATCTCTCTGAGCAAACAAACGGTTTCACCTACTTATTCAATGCTGATAATGGTGTGGCAACTATGGATAATTTTGGAACAAACCTCTGGTACTATCCAGCCAAACCTAGGAATCTTTGTTCCTCCGTCACACACCTAGTTGAATCCCAAGTAAGTACCTCATCAATCATTGCTGGATGCACCGAAACTCCAGCCTCTGAGATGACATGTCCCAGAAAGTGAACCTCTTGGATCCAAAACTGGAAATTTGAGAGCTTACCATAGAGATGGTGCTCTCAGAGTGTGTCTAGAACTTTCTGCAAAAGATAGGCATGCTCCTCCTCAGTAGCCAAGTAGATCAGAATGTCGTTGATGAAGACTAATACAAAGAAATCAAGGTATGTCTAGAAGATCCTATTCATGAGTCCCATGAACACTGTTGGGGCGAATGTCATGCCAAATGGCATCACTAAGAACTCATAGTGTCCATACCAACATTTAAAATCCCTCATCTGCACATCCTCATCTCATACTCTGAGCTGGTGATAGCATGAACTAAGGTCTATCTTTGAGAACCACTATGCTCCCTTAATTTGATCAAAGAGGTCGTCAATCCTTTGGAGTGGGTACTTGTTCTTCATGGTCACCTGGTTTAAGAGACGATAGTCAACACGAATCCTCAAGCTCCCATCTGGCTTCTTAGAAAACAAAATCAAGGCTTCCCAATGAGAAACACTTGGCTGAATGAATGATTTCCCCTGTAAGTCCTCCAGCTATACCCACAGCTCACGAATCTCCGTGGGAGCCATCTGATACACTGGTGTTGATATCAGTGTCCTCCTAGGGTACATGTCAATGTAAAAGTCCACATCTCTTCGAAGAGGTAAACTGTGAGAATCATTAAGGAAAACATCCACATATAGTCCATTACGCCTAATATAGTCCATCTGAGCATAGACTATAGATAACTAGTCCATACCCAAGATGACGTTGTAAGGCATCGACGCCACTACTAGGAGATCCCAGATGAAGCTCTCGCCTCCAAGAGTATGGTCACACTGCCAGAACTAGTGTGTAATCATCGAATCCACTCCCATAAGAGTCTCTAGCTGTAAGGATTGAGCCAACGACTCCATCAAAATCTCCAAGATCTGAATGAGGGTAGTGTAAATAAAAGAATGATTGACACATGTGTCTATAAGTACTGAAGCTAAGGTGGAGTAGATATAGATCATACCTCGTATCATCTTCGGAGTGCCATGGTCGTTGGCCACAGCTGCCTGGAGCTAATCTCACCCATGTACACCTGCTCCCTGTGGTGAAGGTGTACCACCTGGTGGTGGTGGAAGATACACCTTGAATCATCGCCCACTGCCAGGTGCACGACCAGCTCCTCTGCCACGTCTTCCTGCTTCCTATGGACCTCTTTAGTTGAACCTCTATCTCCGGCTGGGTAGTCCTTAGACCTTCTACTGATCATCCGTAAGGCGGGTCGGACAGTCACGAGCCATGTGACCCTACCTTTTTCATGTGAAACACTACCTCGTCCTCGCATGACTTTCTCTGTCTTCGTTACCCTGCACAACTGATCCTGAGCCATGCGGTCGTCCACCTGTAGGTTTGGTCATCTTGGACCTCTGTGTCATCTATCGGTTGCCAACAATAGGAGACTCTTCTATGGGACTTATGGTGGTGGGTCTTGTTTCTGGTGACTGCTTAGCAAGGAAACTCTCCACTAAGAGGGTTTCTCTAACACCCCTGTCTGCGTTAGGAGTCTGAGAGAAATCATCGAAGCCCTGATCTCCCACCCGAGTCTATTCTTGAAGGTCATTTCCCTGAAAAATGGGTCCCACACCATATTAGAGGAGTAGTGTGAGAGATCAGTGAACCTTGCTAAGTAATGAGCACAGTCATGCTGCCCTGCTGTAGATGAAGAAGCTACTCCATGTGCATAGTGCGAAGAGTCGTTGGGACAAACTCTTCCTAAAATAGGATCTTGAAGTATTCCTGGAGAAGGTTCACCTCGTCGTGAACCTAGAGCATCAAGCTCCACCATCTTCGTGTTGGTGCTTGTAGATGATTGGTGGAAAGGATAACCTTGAGATCCGTTGGTGAACCTACCAGTCGGAAGACTCCAACAACAACCTCCAGCCAATCCATAGCCGCCTGTGGGTCTATCTCACCCCTGAACCTGGGTGGCCTCTGGTGATGGAACTCGTGCAACGCACTTAAGTGGAATGCACCCTCTGCTACTGGGGCTAGTGGCATTAGTGGCCCAATGGTTAATGGTACTGCTGGTGCCTCTACATGAAGAGGACCCTGCAATGAGGCCTCATCGTTCAGTAGGCTATCAGTGCATACTATACCTGGAACCCTAGCAAGAATTCTGCTTGGAGGAATCCTAAAAAGAAATAGGTGTTAAACAATCTGTAAGTTATACCTAGTGAGATTACTCAAAGATATCACAAGGAAAACTCTTGAAAAACAGACACGCAATCATTGTATTCATGCACTGAGTCAAAAATTAGAAGTCCGGGTCCTAGTGTATGGATACATCATCCGCCGTAACAACACGGGATTCCCTAAACCAATAACCACACTCACTACAATTAACACTATTTCCATTAAAATATCGGAATCCAACATTCTACGGTAGAACCGACTCCTTTGATACCAATTTTTCACAACCCGTCCCTCAGGACCCGTGTTGTGACTTCCCCAAACCCACGTTCCATAGCCAGGGGCTAGAGAATAGCACCAAAAGGCATATTACCTAAAAACTAAGAAGGCGTTTCTTTTATATCTTGTAAACACACACAACCTAGCACAGAAAAAGATAGAAACATGAGTAAAACGAATAGTAAAAAGAGTTAGCATAGTAAGTAAAAGGGGCCAGAATACAAGCCCAACTGGATAGTACAAGAAATATGAATGGTACAAGTAAACTGAAATAGCTTTTTGTGATCACCTTCCAAGGATCCCACCTAAAGGGTAGGTACAAATATCGAACGATCGTCTCTATGGTACAACTCTTTTAAGGTCAACATTTCAATTACTTCCAGTACTAGTACCCTCATCCTCAGTCAGTGTTTCCTGTCCTCTGCACCGAACACAACAAGGTGTGGGCATAGCCCATGCAGGGGTGAGTATAACATTACTCAGTAGGGACCCTTACACCCTCAAGGTCTCAAAAAATCCACAAAGGGTAAACCACACACCATGAAATCAACTGAAAAAACCGCTTAGGTATATGCCCATACATATACCTAAGTTATCTAGTATACCCATCTCAATAATGAGGAAACACAAGGTCCAACTCAGAAGACCAAAGCTCAAATGTTCCACAATGGAAGTAATACCACAAAGGTAAGTACCACACAGGTATGCCACACAAAATAATTCCACCAAATTATCACCACGAAGGAAAGTACCACACATGTATGCCACACAGAAGAATACCACAAATGTATCACCACAAAGGTAAAAACCACAAAGTTATGGACTCATCTCACACAAAGTATAAATTAGGTAAAATAGTAGAGATGATTAGATGTAACTACTGAATCATCTTACTCTATTAAGAGGCAAACCCATGAAGGATGATAAATTACAGACCCACACATGATCCTAGAACATCGTCATACCCACAGAGGATACTAGTACATCATCAGACCCACATAGGATCCTAGTACATCATCAGACCCACAAAATATCCTAGTACATCGTCAAACCCACACAAGATCCTAGTAAATCGTCATACCCACACAGGATTCAAGTACATCGACCTTCCCACACAAGATCCAAGTACATCTTCAGACCCACAAATGATCCTAGTACATCATGAGTCCCACACAAGATCCTAGTACATCTTTAGACCCACACAAGATCCTAGTATATCATCAGACCCAGTTGCAGGGTTCCTACACTAAGCTTACATGTCTCCAGGAGGGTCTGCTCCTCAAGGCATGGGTAGATAATCAAATTTCCACGAAGTCCCATAAATATGTATCCAAATGGACTGACACGTTATAGGGGTCTCAACACAACAGATGGTGCATCAATCGGACGCTCGATCTGTAAGTAATGAGTCTTTTAGTCTCGAGGGCCCAGTTGGATTCCTGCTCGATCCAACCCAAATGTAACCCAACATTTTCCAAATATCACGTGGGATATAAAAAAAGGACTGTCTCACTCCAAGGAATCTATCACTCTAGACGGTTTGTCAAACGGATTCTTGGTGTCAAAGTTATGGCCAAAAGAGTACAATTGGGTCAAAACTAGTTAGGGTTAGGTCAGACCTAGTCAGCCCAACCCAGCCCGACCCGGCTTGGGCCAACCTGACCCGGTTCGAGTCGACCCGGTCCGCCGTGCGGTCCGGCCTGTGCTGAGGGGTCCGACCCACACCGGGCATCCCGGCCTGGCAGCCCAGCCTAGCAGCATGCAGGGGGAGTCACGCGACCCCCTCCTCCCCTCACCGAATGACCGAAGCCATTCGGTCACCAGAAGCACACAGGACCCTTGAGTCCCACTTGGTTTGACTCGGTTGGACATAACGTCCAGCCCATTTGCCTCCCAGTGGCGTGTCATGCACCACCCCTCCACGGCCGGCCAAACACCGACCACCCTCCCTGTAGGATCGAAATAATGATGTAGATGCTCAATATACAAGAGGGGGGGTGAATTTTATACTTTAAAAATTCCTTTGGAACCTTTAAAGTTAGTTACGACTAACTATGTTTTCCTTAAGAAAAGGAAAGGGCTAAGTTTAACAAAGTTATACTAAGAAAATTCACAACACCTCTAAAACCGAATGCAAACTTGGAATGAGATTCCGAAAGTGGGTTCCGGAAATATGGTTCCGGAAATTGAAACTTAACAAAAGTTACAATATGAGATTCTACCTTAAAGCGTATAGAATCTAAATGAATCAGAGTAAGTAAGGAAGTATAAGAAAGTTATACTTTCCTTAAGATACAAAATGCAGCGGAAATAAAACAAGTAGTTAAACTATAAGTAACAAGATATAAGTCTTTTAACCCAAAGAGAAGGGTATCCAACAACCTTGGATAAAGGTCCCATGATTTATACTTTCAAGAAAGTCTGTCTTACCCACACTAGGGTAAGCCCTCGATACAAAGATCGGAGTCTCTGTCTTGCTATCCCCGCAAGCCCTCAACTTCAAGGTAGTTGGCGACCTCTGTCTTCCTCAGCAAGGAAGCCCTTGAACATCAAGGTAGTCAGCACCTCTGTCTTCCGATCCCCGGAAGTCCTTGAATGTAATCACCAACATTCGGAGTCGCACGAAGCTTTGAGAGTTAATAAGAGCCTCTCTCTCTAGAAATCACTTCAAGCATGTACTCACATGAGTCGAAGATCAGTCAGCCTTTCAGCACTTTCAACCACCCCGAGCTCTTTCAAATGAGATCCTATTTATAGGTAAGGTCGGCTCCTTCTCCAACTGTCATATTTTCCGTAAAGATCGGAGGGACCTGTACACGTGTCACTTAGACAACGGTTAGTTTATAACAAAATAGACGACATCGTTTTATAACAAAACAAGTGAAACAGAAGGTACGACATCGTTTTAATTTTAACTCAAAAGTTCGGAATGAAAGCTTCGGAGTGAAGATTCGGAGTGTAATGGAAATAATAAAGAGTAGACAGATTATAGAAATGTAAGCAGAATAAAATTTCATAGTCTAACCAAAATATTTTTCGGAGTCTGAATTAATTCAGAGTGTATAAAATAGAGATGATCAGATTCTGTTTGATAGGAGAATTCGAAATGAGAATTCAGAATGAGAATTCATCATTGTAATTCATAATGAGAATTCGTCATCAGAATTCGTAATGAGAATTTGTCATCAGAATTCGTAATGAGAATTCTTCAACAGAATTCGTAATGAGAACTCTTCATTGGAATTCGTAATGAGAATTATTCATTAGAATTCGTAATGAGAATTCTTTATTGGAATTCGTAATGAGAATTCGTCATCAGAATTCGTAATGAGAATTCGTCATCAGAATTCGTAATGAGAATTCTTCATCAGAATTCGTAATGAGAATTCTTCATTGGAATTCGTAATGAGAATCCTTCATTGGAATTCGTAATGAGAATTCTTCTTCAGAATTCGTAATGAGAATTAATCATTAGAATTCATATTGAGAATTCGTTATCGAACTTCATAAGAATTCGTATCCTGAATCTGGAATAGAACTTAGTCAGAGTTCATATTCGGAATTCGGAATGAAACTTCCTTATAGTTCTTATCCAGAATCCAAATCCTAAAACAGAATGCTTCATATCAATGTTTCAACGATTCCGAGAAAATAGAAATGAATCAGAATCTCATACTTAAGAAAAATATGGATGAAAATAAGATAAAGATAATTTTTCTTATAAAAGCGATTTTCCTTAAGAAAGCAATTTTCCTTATAAAAGCAATTTTCTTAAAAATAAGGTGTTTGTGATTTTCAAAATAAGAAGGAATGGAAAAGTCATAAGGAAAACCTTATTGACTCAACAATCTCCCCCTTTTTGGAAAGCACAAATATCCTTACGAAAAATAAATTCTAAGAAGAAAGAAAAAAAAATAAGGCTTATCACCCTTTGCTTTTAAGGATATTGATGAATACCACTAACTCCCCCTTAGGCGTTGAAACTCTAAGGATCGTATTCTCGATTTCCGGAGGGACATTTCATTACGAAAAATAAAGTCTTCTCTGATGAAAAAACTCCCCCTTAGATAAACTTTCTTCTTTTTCTTAAGGATCTTTTCCTTCTCCCCTTTAGATAAACTTTCTTTTTTTTTTCTTAAGGATCTTTTCCTTCTCCCCCTTTGTGATTTTCAAAAAGAAATTGAGGGAATGGAAAAAAAACAAAGTACCTAAAACATTAGTAGCAAAAGGAACGACAAGCACAAATTTCACTAAGTTTGAAATCTCAGCAACAAAGAAAATTAGATACAACAAAAAGATCGGATTTAGTTATTTCGGATCTTTTTCCTTCGACATGAGACCTTTAAGAATAGTCTTGATCTTCTTCAGGTCTTTATGATCTTCTTTAGCTTTCTTCTCTAAGACCACTATTCTTGCACTTTGAACTTCAATTCTTTCTTCCTGGGCTTGAAGTTTTTCTTTCTGAGCTTTGATCTTTTCTTCCTGAGCCTTCATCTTCTCTTCAAACTCAATCCGATGATCTCTTTCAAATTTCCAGTTCTGAGAAACAGAATTTAACTTCCCATTCAGATCTCTGACTTGTTGAATCCGGATGTTCTTTTCATCTATCAGCTTCTCTTCAAAGGATGAATTCAGGTCATTTATCTTCTTGTCCTCAGTCTCAAAGGCATCCTTGAAATTGTCTTGAAACTCATCGAATAACCTCATCTCTTCAACAGTGTTCTTCGACCAGTTTGTCATCTTCTTGCAAGATTTTCTATGAGCTTCGTAGCCAACAAAGAAGGTTTTGAACTGAGCCTCAATCTCAATGCACATGTCCATAACCATAGATACAGAGTCAGTTTTCTGATTCAATGCATGTTGGAGCATCTGGCACCTTGAGTCAATACTTGAGAAGGTCGGGATAGATCCCACCAACTTCTTTAAAGACTGGACAACAAAGTCATGCCCCACAGAGGATGACTCCGAATCTGAAACTTTTCTTGGAGAATTTTCTTCTTCAATAAGGTCAATCTTTCTTTTCGAAGAACTACCAACTTCCTTCCTCTTTCTCACTTCTGAGCTTGGAGTATTAGCAAGAATTTTCATTCCCTTGACTTTTTTCGGAATTGAATCCTGTTTCGGAGTTCTCTTCTCACTATCAATAACTTGTACAACATTATCTTCCTCATCAGCAACTTCCTGAATACGAACCCCTACGTTTTCCTTCTGAGAAACATCAAGTAAAAGATGTTCTTCTTATCCATGATAAGTAACTTCTTCTTCTCCTTTCTCTTCTTCCATTGCTAGAGTAACTAGCTTCGAAGATTCATCTTCTGAAGTTCAGAGTGATAAGTGTTCCAAAGGTGTCCCCTTGTAATCATCTACTTGTTTCAGCACATCTCCGATTTCACCACTTCCTTCAGCACCATCTTATTCTTGTTCCACTTGCTCAACTTGCTCTACTTCCTCACTATTCTTAGCAACAGCTTCTTCCGGAGCAACGAAATTTCTTCCTGGAGTCTCAGGTAGAGATTCCAAGGAGAAAGATCTCGGAAGATGAATAGTTGCTGAAACCATCTCATTGAATTTCAACAAAGTCTGAGCTACCTCAGCCTCAGACATCTTCTTCTTGAGCTTCTTTTCTTTTACTTGTTTTTCAAGCTGATCAGCAGTTCTCTCCTTTAAGGCTTTAGCTTCCGCAGGGTTCAAACCGAACTGTGGATCCCCTTCTTTCCTTTTTTCTTTATCTTATCTCTACTTCGCAACAACTTCATCAGGATAGGCTTTCTTCTTCTTTGGTTTTGGAGGTGCGGAATGGACTTCCTTAGTCTTAGGATTATCTGCTTCTACTTCCACTTCTTTCAGCTTTCTCTTCCTTACTGTATTAGAGGATTCCAGATCAGCATCTTTCGGAACTGCTTCTCCTTGAGCAGGTAAATCAATAAACTCTCCAGACTCTTTGTCAAAAGCTACAAGCATTCTCTTAAGAGTACCATCGCTCACCAGCATAATCTTGCAAACTCTTGGCTTATATTTGCAAGCCTCCTTGAAAGACTCTAGGAACCGAACTATCAAATTCGAGAGGATTGCTGGATAATGATAATCTGAGCTCTCAGATTTCCTTTCTTCAAATTTTCAAGTGTGATAAGAATGTGTTTCATCAAGTTAAACTTCCTCAGATTTATCAGAAAATCTAGGATGTAGATCTCACTCTTTTTCAAGCTGTCTTTATCACCTTCCCTTGGTACGATAAGCCCTTGTACCCATAGCTCTAGAATTCGGAAATTTGTGGATAGACTTGCAATCTTCGGAGCCTTGTCATCAGCAAGACCGAGAGTTTCTAAAGCTTTTTCCTTATCGAAGCTACCTTTAGAATCCGGCAATACATGAGAAACAAACTCAGCTTCACCTTCATTCTTTAGGCCTACCAAGCTGGCTGCCTTGGCATATGAAAGTTTATAAGTCTTCCCATAAGACTTAAAAGACAATTTTTCATTACCATCTTCCTGAAGAAGAAAAAACTGTCTCATAGAATTCAACAAGTAAGTCTGAATACACTTCATCTTGGTTCCCGGGTTTTGACACCGCAACATCTTCCCAACCATTAAGCTTGATATTCTTAGAAATAAGAGAATCATACTTGTTGAAGAAATCCGGATGAACCGGCCTCTCTCTATAAAACTAACCACTTCGAGATCGGCTTAGTTGAAGACATATCTTGAGAAGCTACTTCCACAGACATTCGGATTTGAAAACCTTTGAGAAGATCGGAACGGAGACAACTGATGTTCAGAACGGCCTTAAAATAGAGAGGCAGAGATTCGAGATGCGAGAGCTTGAGAACCGATGTGGGATGAGTATTCGGGCCCCCTTTATATAGACAATGAGATGACGGTTCAACTTCCTCGGTTGATCTAACAGTTGTGAGAAACTGAGATCAGATCTGACGGTTGAAAACTTGAATCCGATCTTTTTGAGGTTTTTATTAAAACAAGGAATTAAGAAAACTATAATCCGAAATCATAATACAAGAAAATTCCAGCAAGTAAAATATGACTACTAAAACTTGGGTAAGGTAATCATACATTTCGGATTAACTTAGAAGGATTATTCGTAATGGGTAATATAAAGATGACTACGGAAAAAGATCTTTATTACGAGAAGACATATTTCGCAAAAACTTTACTACGGAAAATTAGCTTGGTACGAAAAACTCATTACGGAACACTTATTACGAAAAACTCAGTACGAAAAACAATCTAAAAAACCAAAAAAAAAATAAATTTTTGAAAACGGGAAAGGAAGAAAAAAAACTTATTATGGAAGATTCGGTACAAAAATATCATTATGAAATATCAGTACGAATTTTTCCATTCAGGAAATTTTCAACATGAATACTTCCATTCTAGAAGTGTTCTGTACGAAAATGTCCATTCTGGAAAATTGTAGTTCCGGAGATTCCATTCCGGAATTCTTCGTTCCGAAAATTTTGAAAATAAACTTTGAAAAACATTGTTAAACTAACAATCAAATGTACTCCCCCTATGAAAAAGAGTTTATTGCTGTAAGGAGACTTTTTCAACAGAAATTTACTTAAGGAAAATTACCTTACAGTTATCATCCCTAACATCTGTTTGATATATTCAAATCTATCAGAAGGCAAATATTTTGTGAAAATATCAGCAAGTTGATCTTGCGTTCCGATAAACTGAAGAATAATATCTCCTTTAAGTGTGTGATCCCTAAGAAAGTGATGCCTAATATCTATGTGTTTTTCACGAGAGTGATGTGCAGGGTTCTTACTAAGGGAAATGGCACTTGTGTTATCACACAAAATTTGAGTTTTGGTAAAACTCAAGCCATAGTCTGTGAGTGTGTTGCATCCACAACACTTGAGCACAACAACTTCCAGCTGCTACATATTCAGCTTCAGCAGTGGAGAGTGCTACAGAATGTTTCTTCTTGCAGGACCATGAAACTAAAGAATCTCTTAAGAAATGACAAGTTCCGGATATACTTTTTCTACCCATTCTACATCCACCAAAGTCAGCATCAGAAAATCTTTTTAGAACAAAATCATTTCCAGAAGTATAAAATAATCCTAGATCCATGGTTCCCTTAAGGTAGCGAAAAATTCTTTTTACTGCCTTTAAGTGAGATTCCTTAGGATTGGATTGATATCTTGCACATAAGCATACTGAAAACATTAAGTCTGGTCGACTAGCTGTTAAGTAAAGTAAACTTCCTATCATACCTCTAAAAGATGTTTGATCTACTGGTTTCCCAGCTTCATCAAGATCTAAAGAGTTTGAGGTACCAATAGGAGTACTTATACTCTTAGTATTGTCATAACCATACTTTTTAAGAATATCTTTAATATAATTATGTTGAGATATGTAGGTTCCTTCTGGTTTTTGAGAAATTTGAAAACCAAGGAAAAAAGTTAACTCACCCATCATACTCATTTCAAACTCAGATTTCATTAGACTTGCAAAGGAGTCAGTCAAAGATTGCTGAGTTGAACCAAATATGATGTCATCAACATAAATTTGAACAATCAAAACATTTCTCTTATCTTTCTTTATAAAAAGGGTTGGATCTGCATTTCCCTTAACATGGTTATTTTGAAGCAAAAATCCAGTGAGTCTATCCTACCATGCTCATGGGGCTTGTTTAAGGCCATACAAAGCTTTGGTAAGTCTAAAAACATGATCAGGATGTTTTGTACCTTCAAATCCAGGAGGTTGTTCAACAAAAACTTCCTCTTGAACATAACCGTCAAGAAAAGCACATTTCACATCCATTTGAAAAAGTTTGAAATTAAAGAATGCTACAAAGGCAAGTAGAATATGGATAGATTCAAGTCTAGCTACTAGAGCATAGGTTTCTTCATAGTCTATTCCCTCTTGTTGATTATAGCCTTTAGCAACAAGTCTAGCCTTATTTCTTACTATGACTCCATTTTAATCACATTTATTTATGAAAACCCATTTTACTCCAATAACAGATATTTCCTTAGGTCTTTCAACCAAGGTCCAGACTTTGTTCCTTTCGAATTCATTTAGTTCATCTTGCATGGCTTTAATCCAATCATCATCAACTAAAGCTTCATCAGTGCTTTTAGGTTCTAATTGGGAAAGAAATGCTAGATGTTCTACTTCATTTCTTAAGGAACTTCTAGTCCTTACAGGTTGATTTACATCACCAATGATACTATCACTAGGATGATTCTTAAGAAACATCTGGTTTGGGTTTTGTAAAACCTGTTCATCAACATAGGGTAGAAAGTCTTTTGGGGTAAATGTTTCAGAAGTATCTTCTTGAATAATTTCCTTATCAGAAGGTTCTTCTATCAAAGGTTGAAAATCAGTTTTCGAAAACACATCCGAGGAAAAAGGTAGGGATGGTTTAAAAACAAAAGGATCTGACTCATCAAATTTTACATGTACTGTTTCTTCAACAGTACAAGTATTTTTATTAAAAACTCTATAAGCCTTAGAAGTTGTGGAATATCCTAAGAAAATCCCTTCATCAGATTTTGGTGCAAATTTATATAAGTTATCTTTAGTATTCAAAATGAATACTTTGCAACCAAAAACCTTGAAGTAGGATAGTCTAGGTTTTCTACCATTCCATAACTCATAAGGAATTTTACTAAGAAAAGGTCTAATCAAAACTCGATTTATAGTATAACAAGAAGTACTTACAACTTCAGCCCAGAAATGTCTAGAAATAGAATATTCACTCAACATGGTTCTAGTTATTTCTTGAAGAATTCTATTTCTTCTTTCAACTACACCATTCTGTTGAGGAGTTCTAGGTGCTGAAAAATTGTGAGTAATACCTTTCTTACTACAAAAAGTTTCAAAATCTGAATTTTGAAATTCTCCTCCATGATCACTATGAATAGTTTTCAATGGAAGGTTTTTCTCATTTTTAACTTGATCTCTAAAACTTTTGAAATATGAAAAATCTTCAGACTTCTTTGCTAGAAAATAGACCCAAGTAAATCTAGTGTAATCATCAACTAGAACAAACACATAGTATTTTCCTCTAATACTTCCAGTTTGTGTTGGACCAAAAAGATCCATGTGCACTAACTGTAATCCATTGGTTGTTGAGACTTCACCGATCGATTTAAAACAAGATTTATGTTGCTTTCCATATTGACAAAGATCACAAACTTTAGAAGAATCAAATCTAAGCTCCGGTAGATCCTTAACTAGTTTCTTCTTAGAGAGTTTACATAGGTTCCTAAGATTACAGTGACCTAGTATTCTATGCCATAACCAGGAGTGATCTTCCATTGCACTTAGGCAAGGTAAATATTGGCTTCTGAGGTCTTCTATGTTTAAGGTGTAAACATTCTATTGCCTGTTGGCTGAGAGAATAAATTCTTCCTTGGAATTGTGAACTAAACACTTATCATTCCTAAAATTCACAAGGTAACCTTCATCACATAACTAACTTATGCTAATGAGGTTGTGCTTAAGACCTTTAACAAAAAGAACATTTGAAATCAAGGTTTTACCAAGAAGATCAATATTACCTATACCAACAATCTCTCCCTTAGCATTATCTCCAAAAGTTACCTTTCCTCCTTTCGTTTTGATAATCTTTTCAAAAAAGCTTTTGTTACCAGTCATATGCCGGGAACATCCACTATCCATGTACCATGTATTGTTGCTGGTACTCTCTTTATTTTCCTGAAATTAAGAAGAAAAGTAGACTTTCGGAGTCCAAACTTGTTTGGATCCGAGATTTCCAGATAATAAAATTTTTGGAACCCACATCTTTTTAGAAAAGTAAGCTTTGTGAAATCCTAAAGATTGGGTTTTGTTTAAGGAACAATCCTTTGCCCAGTGACCACCACATTGACACTTGGTGCAAAATGGGGCACTTTGAGGAACAAAATAATTGTTACTGAAAATAGGTTTTGCATGGGTATAACCAAATCCGGATTTATTTCTTAAAGGTCATATTTGGGAATACATCTTATCAAAATTTTCCTTACCATGGGTAAAGTTTGATAAACACTTCTTTAAGGAAAAAATTTTGGACTTGAGTTTTACAACCATATTTTTATCCTCAAAATAATTAGTTTTTGAACTAGAGTTAGGCTCGAAAACATTTTTCTTAGAAATTACTTTTTCTAACTCTTTATAAAGTTTATTCTTCTCAGAACTTACTTCCTCAAAAAAATTTTAAATACTTTCAAAATCAGCATTTTTCTTATTAAGATCTTTAGAAAGATCTGATATCCCTTTTGTAAGAATAGAATTCCTAGAGTTTGCCTTATCAAGTTTCTTATTGAGTTTGGAATTCTCAATCTCAAGAAGTTCAGCAAACCTAGAGACTTCTTCATAAGTAGGTAAAGTATTTTCTTCATCAGAAGAAGATTCTTCACCAGAAGAGTTATAATACTTACTATCGTTAGAATTTAAAGAAACATTGGTCAATGATTCAGCATTTCGTACCTTATCCATGAAACAATGATTATCAATAGGTAATCTGGCTATAAGACCAAGATTCTTCTGCCCTGAAGATTCATAATCAGAAGATTCATCTGAAGAGTCACCGCCACTGGCACTCCAGGTGTCATTAGATTTCAAAACTTTCTTAGCTTTGGCTTTATAATATTTCTTTCTTTTCCTGTCTGAATGCCTTTCTTTTCTTTCTTTCTTTTTGAGCATAGAGAAATCTGGTCTAATATTTCCAGCTCTTTTACATTCATAACAAGTAACTTCTCCATCTTTCTTATCTTTCCTGTTCTTTTTCTTATACTTGGATTGGAAATTTCTATGGCCAGCTATCTTGTTAATCGTTCGATCAAGATTTTCTAGTTCATTTTCTGAGATTTCACTCTCACTAGATTCTGATTGGAAAATAACTTTCTTAGACTTGGATATGGTTACTCTCTCAGGAGTCTTAGCTTTCATCTGATTTGAAGTTTTAGTAAAAGAAACAGTACCATTTCCATTCTTCTTCTTGATATTGTCAGCATCTCTCTTCATTCTAGTCTCATGTTGTAGAAGAGTTCCAAAAAGCTCATCAAGAGAGATCTGAGTGACCTTCCTGTTCTCATCTATAGCTGTTCTTTTGGATTCCCACTCATTGGACATAATTTCAATTATTTTATCCACAAGAGCTTCATCATCTAAACCTTTCTCTCCCATAGATTGTAGACTGTTGACTATAGTCATGAATCTCTGTTGAACTTTACAGATAGGTTCTCCATAAGGAAAATTGAAGCCATGATATTCAGCTCTAAGCATAGCTCTTCTAGTCTCAATCACTTTAGAAGTCCCAAAGTGTGTAACCTCTATCTTCTTCCAGATACAGTTAGCTGCTTCAAAAGAAGAAATTTGGCTATATATATTTCTGGTCATTGAACATAGTAGAGTATTGCGTACCTTATAATTGAGTTGATATTCTTGCTTTTCCTGGTTAGTGAAAGTTCTAACTTCCTTGTCAGGAATTTTATAATCACCAGTAAGCATAAAAAAATTATCTACTCCAGTGTTGATAACAAATGTCTTCATTTGATCTCTCCAGTACTCATAGTCATTACCATCGAATATTGGTGGTCTTGTAGGATTTATATTATCAATCGAACCAACGTTAATTCCTGCCATGCTAGAAACCTTCGATACACAAGGTTTTTAGTAACAAAAGATTCGTAATAACAATGTTCAGAATGGAAAAGTTCGGAATGACAAAGTTCAGAATGAGAAAATGATCAAGAAAAACTTATTCGTAAGTATAGGTATTTCAGAGACCTCCTCTGATACCAATTGTAGGATTCAAATAATGATGTAGATGCTCAATATACATGAGGGGGGGGTGAATTTTATACTTTAAAAATTCCTTTGGAACCTTTAAAGTTAGTTACGATTAACTATGTTTTCCTTAAGCAAAGGAAAGGGCTAAGTTTAACAAAGTTAAACTAAGCAAATTCACAACACCTCTAACACCGAATGCAAACTTGGAATGAGATTCCGAATGTGGGTTCCGGAAATATGGTTCCGGAAATTGAAACTTAACAAATGATACAATATGAGATTCTACCTTAAAGCCTATAGAATCTAAATGAATCAGAGTAAGTAAGGAAGTATAAGAAAGTTATACTTTCCTTAAGATAAAAAATGCAGCGGAAATAAAACAAGTAGTTAAACTACAAGTAACAAGATATAAGTCTTTTAACCCAAAGAGAAGGGTATCCAACAACCTTGGATAAAGGCCCCTTGATTTATACTTTCAAGCAAGTCTGTCTTACCCACACTAGGGTAAGCCCTCGATACGAAGATCGGAGTCTCTGTCTTGCTATCCCTGCAAGCCCTCAACTTCAAGGTAGTTGGCGACCTCTGGCTTCCTCAGCAAGGAAGCCCTTGAACATCAAGGTAGTCGGCACCTCTGTCTTCCTATCCCCGGAAGTCCTCGAATGTAATCACCAACATTCGGAGTCGCAAGAAGCTTTGAGAGTTAATAAGAGCCTCTCTCGAGAAATCACTTCAAGCATGTAATCAGATGAGTCGAAGATCAGTCAGCCTTTCAGAACTTACAACCACCCCGAGATCTTTCAAATGAGCTCCTATTTATAGGTATGGTCAGCTCCTTCTCCAACGGTCATATTTTCCTTAAAGATCGGAGGGACCTGTACACGTGTCACTTAGACAACTATTAGTTTATAACAAAATAGACGACATCATTTTATAACAAAAAAAGTGAAACAGAAGGTACGACATCGTTTTAATTTTAACACAAAAGTTCGGAATGAAAGCTTCGGAGTGAAGATTCGGAGTGTAATGGAAATAATAAAGAGTAGACAGATTATAGAAATGTAAGCAGAATAAAAGTTCGTAGTCTAACCAAAATATTTTTCGGAGTCTGAATTAATTCAGAGTGTATAAAACAGAGATGATCAGATTCTGTTTGATAGGAGAATTCGGAATGAGAATTTGGAATGAGAATTCATCATTGTAATTCGTAATGAGAATTCTTCATCAGAATTCGTAATGGGAATTCTTCATTGGAGTTCGTAATGAGAATTCTTCATTAGACTTCGTAATGAGAATTCTTCATTGGAATTCGTAATGAGAATTCGTCATCAGAATTCGTAATGAGAATTCGTCATCAGAATTCATAATGAGAATTCTTCATCAGAATTCGTAATGATAATTCTTCATTGGAATTCGTAATGAGAATCCTTCATTGGAATTCGTAATGAGAATTCTTCTTCAGAATTCGTAATGAGAATTAATCATTAGAATTCGTATTGAGAATTCTTTATCGAACTTCATAGGAATTCGTATCCTGAATCTAGAATAGAACTTAGTCAGAGTTCATATTCGGAATTCGGAATGAAACTTCCTTATAGTTCTTATCCAAAATCCGAATCCTAAAACAGAATGCTTCATATCAAAGTTTCAACGATTCCATGAAAATAGAAATGAATCCGAATCTCATACTTAAGAAAAATATGGATGAAAATAAGATAAAGATAATTTTTCTTATAAAAGCGATTTTCCTTAAGAAAGAAAATTTCCTTATAAAAGCAATTTTCCTTAAGAAAGCAATTTTCCTTACAAAAGAAATTTTCCTAAAAATAAGGTGTTTGTGATTTTCAAAATAAGAAGGAATGGAAAAGTCATAAGGAAAACCTTATTGACTCAACAATCCCCTTCACCGCCACTGAACAATCCGCGACCCTTTCTCGTCGGGTGGCATGGACGCACGCCACCAGCCACCACACTTGCTCCGCCGTGGCCCTTCTCTGACGAAGTGGTTATGCCACCGCCATCTTTGTGGCTGGCCGTGGTGCCGACCCCCCCCCCCCCACTCGATTCCCACCTATGCCAACACCGACACCAGTTGTCTTCCACCACCATTGGAAATATTGCATCCTAAAACACATGAATTTTGATGTGTTCGGGCCATGTTTGTTTTTTCCGCAGCCTCCGCATTAGATCGGTATCAAGTAGCTCAAAATTTCTTATATCATGAAGAACATCCTCAACGGTAAGGGGGTATTTAAAATGACAAACCCTACCAAGAAGGTTCATTGATGTGTCACATGATGAAAATGGTGAAGGCCAAGAGGGTGCCAATGATCGTCGCTTCTGCAATCATGCTTCTGAAGTTGGCTCATGCATCATCCTCTTTCTTGACTAAAAAGAACATTCTTCAAGAGAGATGGTGTGTTCTTTGTTTGGAGGAGAAGTTATTCCCTGGATATGGAATGTTCTTTGTGGGAGATGAGTTGCTCCATGTTCTCCCAAGCCTCTACCTTTTCCAATGATTTCTTCCAAGGAAAAATGTGGAGCCAATAAAATATGCTTTAACAATTTAATTATTGGCACAAATTAATTTGGAATCATTAATTATGATGAGGTTGGAATAATTAATTTAAGGGAATCCTAAATTCACCTCCCTCATTAAATAGAAAGTTCAAGAGTCCGGTGGTCCCCACCATTAATAATTCAAATTGGAGGTTTTAGTTCGGGTGTGCCCACCTCCATGGATTTGAATTGGGAGGATAAAAATAAAATTATAGTTTTATTATATTTTATTTTTATTCCCTAAAAAACAAAAAAACTAACTTTCACCCTTGACCAACTACCGTCAAGGTTTGTAGTCACATTAGGTGAATATTGGCACTGTGAGTTCAACAGTGTCCACAAAATTCAATTTCAAGAACCGGTTCAAATGGTACAAAAACCCACTCGCACGTTTACTGAACGTACCCAAATGAAAGTTTATTAATTCATTCCGGGCACTCTGGGACTTGTAATCACACGCCGTCAATTTTCGTGGTCTCATAAAATTCCCATTTAATTTTACAAAATATTAATTGGAAATTTCTGGGTCTTTACAGGAATTAAGTTATTTATTAATGAACATTGCATTAAATTTGTATTTCTCATGTCGAGCATGGATCATGTGGTATTAGATTGTGTGATGAGTTATTCTTTAATCACTATTTGAATCACAAGAAGTTAATGGTGGTAGAAGATGGAAGAAGATTTACTATGGTATCAATGTTTTTAGAGTTGTACAAAACACAAAGGATGATATTGTTAGGAACAATCCCTCTAGGAAACAATGAAGATTTTTGGGTTGATGGTTTTTTTTGACAAAGAATGTTTCCATTGTTTATTGTCAAATTCTAGAGATATTATTAACAAGCTATGTTGAAAAATATCCAAGACAAAGGAACTGATGCTCTAATGTTGGTAGAACAATATCATATAAAAGGTGTCATCATTTTAGAGTGTTTTTTTGGGTCCAATATCAGGAGAATGGAGAATGGTGTTTTTTAGTAAAGAAATATCCATTCCAGATTAAAGTCGAATATAAATTTTTAACACAAGTGGAGTTCCATGATCAGAACTTAAAAATATGGAAAAGGAAATAATTTCATGCAAGATTGAAGGTGGTTTGGAATGTTCGGTGTAAGACATGTTCTGGGATCACCACATAAAAAATTGAAAAGTAAAAAAGATTGTCAAATATATGGATTTTCATGAAATATGAGTTTACAAGGAAGAGAATTACATGCCCAATGAAACATTAGATTTGGTTTTCTACACTCAAGTAAATGTTGCATGGAATTTGGCCAGTATGGGAGAATATTGGAAGATGTGGTTGAAATAACTATAAATAAGAGGTTACCTGATCATTTTAGAAGATCAAACCTTAGAAAAATCTGAGACTCTGAATTGCATAAGAATTTAATGCAAAGGAAGTTTCATGTAAGAAGGGATTTGCACATAATAAGGGAGTTGTAACTATCAGTTTTCAGCAAAGAAACATAAATGTTGTGCACAAGCCAGTAAGGTTTCACACAAGACACCCAAAAAGTTGCATGAAAGTTTTTAGTTTCCCATTCATTCGGTGGTAATGGGGTATTAATCAATTTGATGTAAGAATATATTCAAAATAAAATCCATCTAAAACTGAGATTGCATTCATTATTGATAATTAAGGGACATACAAGTCCATAAACTATTAGTGGATCCCATAAAAGATTAGTGAGAAAAGGAAGAGGAATACATGGATCCTCTCCATCGACATTTATCCAAATAAAGAGACTCAGGGAGTGACCCTTTGGAAATCAATTATCTAACCATAAACATTTTAAAGGTAGCGAACCTAGGAATAGAAATTATCTAGCCTAAAAGATGTATTTTGGCAGTGAGCTTTAGTGGATTTGGTACATCGTCACATCCTCATTGTATACTCCCTGGACACAGAACAATGAGGGAGAACCATGTAAAATCATTGTTTCTCATGCAGAATTTCATTTCTATCCATACATTATTATGGGAGAGGAAGATAAGAGTGTTTTGTTTAATGATGAAACAAGTTCTGGAGGGGTATTATTTTACATATATAGTACCCTAATTCCCCACTCTTAGGGTATTTGACCTAGTTGGCCTAATAGTGGTTTTATGATTAATGCGATGTTTATGAAATAATAAATTTTTTTAATAAATTAAAGAACTTATTAAATATATGATTAGTAAACTATTATTATTAATTCAAATGTTTAAAATAAGTGTCTGAAGAGTAAAATCGTATATTGAAATTATGTAATATTTTCTTATCCATTAATTATTATTATAAATACTTTATCATTATGATATATCACACTAATAATCATAAAATAAGATCTTTATTCTTCTAGTTTAATGATATTACAACTAAAGCATCTTATAATTTTCCACTAATCGTGGTATGTTCATGTTTGGGTCAGTTTAACCACCAACTTGAAAAATAGCATACATTTATGTAATAGATGACTATGAGAAATTATTAATGGATTTAAGGTGATATACATATGTAAGTAATCTTTTTTTGTTATATTAATGTAATATCAACATTTATCACATTAATTAAGAAAACACATTTCGTTCATTAAGAATTGTCGAAACATGATCATTGACGATTTCATCTTAATTTTGTGTAAAGCCAACTAACATGAAATGAAATTATATAAATATAACAAATCGTGGAATATTTATTTTAGTACCTTATGGACTTTGAATAAATAATAGATTCCAACATGAATTTATGAAACTAGTTGATGGTGAAAAGATTACATACACATGGTGTAAAAAATAGGTAAAAAATAACTAGAATTAATATGCATAGAATGATTGTAAATGAAGAGTATAAATGGTTATAGTTATGAATAAGGTTATTCAGTATGTATTCCATATAAGTAATTTAATTATTCATGATGCTTGGTGAAACTATGGAATGAATGAGGACTGAGGTAAGGGTTTTCATATCAAATTCCTCTCTTTGACACATGTTTGGTTTTATCCAAATAATATCATTTATTTGATACAAATATATATCCAATTTGAGATATCATATGATGAAATATATTTTAATAGAGTTATTTTAATTTCTATTACAATACCTCTCTTTCAATGGGACTTAATCAATGCATTACTCAATCTATAAGGGTTTTCTTGGTCTCAATTATTACTATTTAATACATGTTACATTTTATGAATCATGTTTTGTTTGTATGGTTCATTCACTGAACACGTATATATTATTATCACTATAATTGAGTTTAATGGGATTTAATATATATATAATTTTTTGTTATTCAGGTTGCCATTGATTTAGTTTTCTTCCAAGTAGTAATTATTTTTTTGTAACTAAACTATCGATTAATGGGTTATGATCGTTCAATTAATATTATTTAATATATGTTTGGAATATTATGACCTTTGATTTTATTAACTGAAAATATTTCATTTTTTCTTAACATACACACTCTTACAACATAAACCATTTGAAAAATAGTTCTCACTTCTTCAGATATATTGAACATAAGTGATATTCATAACACAAATCTCCTTCTTTAAGTTAACATGTTTCATCATGAACATTGTTCTTAAATGATTGGGTAAAAACAAAATAATATTTTCTGGTATTTTATAATCCACTTACTTACAATTATTTTTTAATAAAAATAATTTTTTATAACTCTTTTTACAATTTTATTTTTAAATAAATGTATTCTGAAAGTAACAAAAAGTGTGTTTCATTTTTTACTTTCAAATGTTACGACTTCTTCTCCTCACATATCCAAGATAAAATTTATATATTTTCAGGGATTAATTATTTGAGATTATTTTTATCAGAAAATTATTTTAATGACTTTTTCATTACTTTTTCATAAGTTACCTTTGAATGTGACATGTAAATGTTTATTTTACATCAATGGTACAAATTTTTTATATCAACTCTTTTATGTTTTAAATTAAATTTCCATTGACATTTTCCAAATAATTTTCCTTAACGAGGTTTATGTTTCATGATATATATTTATATGAAAATGTTTTTAGGATTGAACTCACAGTGTCAAATAATTCGATTCATAATCTCTTCTTTTCTAAGACCATTTAAATCATTATTTTACAAGGAGTTATTCTAAATATGTCATCAACTTTCTATGTTTCCATTGTTCAAATAGTGTTATGTTCTCCTAAACCCACCTAAATTTATTCTATGGAGGGATTATGTTCATGTTATTCTAGTATTGACATATCATAATACTTGTTTCTTGATTTGGTGTGAATATAAAATTTTATACAATTCATATTGGTTAAAGTTCATTCTATGGTTTTTTTCTATTAACAAATGAAAAATTATTGGAGTTATGTATATTATTAATCCAAAATTGAATATTATTATAAATTTTACTATGTAATATGTATTTTGATAGTTTATAATCTGGTTAACCCATTTATTTATGTGGTTAGATGAATTTTTATTCTTCATGATTATTGACTATTAATTTAGGTTTATTATGTCTTGACATTTTGTGTCTCTTATTATGTAGATAGCTATGTTTTTATTTAGTAATAAGTTCTTTAGGAAATGGTATGAAATATATATTTGACTCATATGGTGAATTCAATGGGCTTAATTGGGTGACAAGGGGGTGGATAATTATATAACACATTGATTCATCAATATGTATCAATAGATAATATTGGTTGGGATTTGGGGTATCCCTCTTCCCATGATAGTTTTTTCTCTCGAAAAAAGGCCTTGAGAGTAGTTTTATGATTTCTAACATTATAAATTCCATCAGTATGTATTAATTTTTATTTAATACATGTTTTTATTCATTTTAATTGTTATGGAATGATCTATGTTTCATGTTGATTATGGATTCATGTTGTTTAATTGTTCCTATAATTATATTTATATCAGTTTTATGCTATGATTTACCCAGTTTTTTATTTTATCTTACTATGTATTTGAGTTCCCCCTTATTATTTTTTCATTTACCCAGGATATGAAGGAAATTAATACATGTGAAGTATTTTGAGGGATATAATGTGTGAATGAATTTATGGGATATACTGAAGATTCATTATAGATTAATTATTTTAATATATAGTGGAAATGAAAGTGGCTAATTGATACAAATAACAAGATATTTATTAGTTTCTGATATGTCCTAATTATCTAAATCTCTAATCCTAAATAATATCTTTTAGAAGGATGTTATTAAATAATCAATATTTATCTTATAATTCAGGATGGATATGTCTTGTCTTTTACAACTAGAATCAAGTTGAGTATTAAATTATGTGTTCACAGAAGCAGATCTGAGATTACTTGTCTGGGTGTCACAATTGGTAACATTGTAAAGGTTTAGATAAATTTGGAGATTATGATGTTTAATGAGGATGTTTTAAGGGATGATATGTTAGGGTTTATCATAATTTCAATTGTCTAGATAACCCTTTATTGTAGTATAAATTTAATTTTGATGGAGTAATTAAATTCTTTAGGAATTTGGATGATAGATATTTAGTTAAAATCCTTGGAAAAATTCAAATTATAACATAGCAATGATGTGTTATGAATGGTGTTATTAATTTCTTATCAGGTTATTAAAATATGTTAATATAAAAATGACTCAGAAAAGTGAGTGTGTTGAAGATAAAACCCAATAGATAGTGAAAGTAGATTTGTAGGAATTTAAAAATTGGTAATTTGTTTTTTCTTTGGGTTTAAAGGCTCATTTTATTGTTAAACCAAAACAATGACCTATTTTGACTATGCAGAGGGAGACCCATTACATAGCCTGAAAGACTAGGGGCATGAAAGCCCATTTTTCCCCAAAGGACCCTCTGTTGAATATTACTACTACAGTACCCTAGCTACTATAGTACTGTCACCACTACAGTTCCGGTATAGTGGCTCCGCCACTAGAGTGTCTTCACCGCTATAGTTCTATTTCTGCTAAAATTATTCTACACTTCCTTGCTTAAGTGTGACAAATTAGAAAGAACATTTTAGATTCTTAACCTAATTGGAATGAGAAATTATGATGAATGAAAATTTAAATTTTAAAAATATAGAAACCGAAACATTAATAAATTACAAAATAATTACTAAAACCTTCTCCCTTAATAGAAATCATTAAAAAATGTGGGAGTTATCCTCTCATGATCTTCATGATAGGTCAAATAGGTGGACAAATGAATTTTTATTGATAAATGAAATGGTGGTGTAGAATCGGTGAAGGAATCTATAATAGCACTACAGTGTACCCCAAGATCTAGTCTCTGAATAAATGATGATCTCTATTGTAGTAGCCTAACCATATTATTTATATCTATAGATATCAATAGGGTATTGGAATTCTAGTAAGGAAACTAGATTTTGAATTTTTCTCATTCCGAACCCAATAGATGACAATCAAATATCTCAAAATCCTCTAAAATCTCACAAGTTTCAATCACATAGTTTTCTTCCTATTGATGATGAGTTTGTTATATAAATAATTATTTCACACTTTCAATATGTGACTCTAAAATTCCATATCTTCTTTATCAAACATTCACATAGTAAATTATTCTTCACAACCTAGATTAGTATGGACACTTTCTCTAATGAGATCAACTCCTGACATGAATGTAGATTCACATTATGAAGAACTATAGTGAAACATAACCATAACATTAACTTTACTTCTTATAGTGTGAATTTTCAACTTGATTTTTTTATTTCATCTTCAACCCAGTCAAAAAATGAATAAAATTCATGATATGGATATGTCTTTTCCCAGAATACTTATATTTTATCAGTGGAATTTTTTTGATGCTGCATTCTTACATGGATATTTTTTCCTTCATAATAATTTTGAAATTATAATTCCATAAAAGGAGTAAAATAATCAATATATTGGAAATAATAATATTTTTATAAATACACAAGTGAATTTCATGCAAAAATTATTGTTCATGAAATATATATATCAAATCACCGACACATAAATTCAGGATTATCCTCAAGAATTTACTCTCAATACTACTATAAATTCTATTCAGCCAACCATGGTTTACATTCATTTGTAATAAAATATTGTAATTAAATAATGAATTTAATTTTCAAGTATCAAATAAGAAAATTTCATCAACTCCTCAATTTTCAAAGAACAAGTGAACAATTTATTTTAATATTTCTATTTTGAATTTACAATATCACTTTACTCTTACATTAATATTTTTTTATTCATTATGAATATACAAAAAAATTTCCATTTAGGACTTGTTTAAAATTTTCACTCGTCATCACATTTAAATTGTTAATTGGGTTTCTCCTCATTCTATAAATTCTTATCATTACCATTGGATTTAAATGAATCTGCATTATTTAAAAAATTGTGAAAAATTCACAAATAATGATGATAGATTCATCATTAGGATCAAATTAATCCTCGTCTCCAAGAAAGATGGGTAAATGTTGTAAAAATAATAAATATAAAAGGTTGGTTAATATATAAAGAAAATTTCATAAAAATAAATAAAGAACAATGGAAATATACTCTATAAAATTCATCAACATTTTCCCTTAGAAACTCAATGTAGGCACATGAATCAATGAAGTTTGATGAATGATACTACTTGATGTATTTTTTCTTTTATTTGTTTCCCATTTTTATTATTTTTAAAATATTATGCTCAGGTCAATTCTCAAGTCAAACACCCTAACCTAAATGATCTACATGTAAATTTTTTTTTAATAGTTATAATAAGATCATCAGTAAATAAATTTTGATTTTTTTATTTCCCAAGTCCCCACCATGTTTTCAATATTAATTATTTTTTAAAATTTTTCTTGAGGATGAAAAATGAGATAATTGAATGATAATAATGGCAATTTTTCCTAATTCCCCATAAAATAAACCCCACAATTTTTCATTTATATACACACAACCATTAAATAATAGAATAATCTCCCCCAAACATATTTTTAAAAATATTTCACAATAGATAAAGTGGGATGGGAAAGGAAAATTTAGGCTTATGTTGTAGATATTACCTAAAGAGGATATTCATGGACTTTATGGTCGTAAGAAGGGTTATTTTATGGGATGGTATTAGGAAAATGGATAACCATAATTTTCATAAATCATGTCAAATCTGACTTTTTACAATCATAGATTTGAAAATATTCAAATAATGTTCTTGAAAAAACATGCTCGAGTATTGCTATAGAAATTTTATCAAGAAAATAATGGGAAATTTTAGGATTAAAAAATGTCTTGGGAATGATAATAAATGATTAGGGAAATAAGTTATAAAAGTTTATTACAATAATAAATTCAATTAACACATATATAAAAATTTCAATGTATGGGAAATATAATAAAAAATTCATTTATAAAATTGAACCCATATCACCAAAATCATAATTTTTCAAATCAAAATCCCTAGGATTATCTATAAAAATTATTTCCTTACATTTTTTTCATATATATTTATTAAAAAATAAATTTAAAAATATAACATAGTGATTAATCTAATAAGTTGTTTTTTACTAGAATAGTGACTATTTAAAAACGATAACTAAAATAATGAAGTTAATAGTTAAAAGATATTAAAAGAAATTTATAATTGTGTTTCTAAAACAAAATAAATAAATGAAATTCAAAATCCCCTTAAAATGATTTGTAAAAAAGGGATTCATAAGTACTATGTATACTATTTCATGACATGAACTAACATCTCACCACATGAATCATATGTAAGAAGCTTCTTCAGTTATCTTATTTATTATTGCTTTCTAGTTCCATTATTTGGGACCTATAAATGAAAAAAAATCATATTAAAGTGAATGAATTTTTTAATTTAATTTAGTATATTTTGGGGGTGAGTGCATTCACTAAAAATAAAAAACTAAAAATCCTAAAAAAAACTTGAGTTTCCTCTTAGAAGTGTTATTGTTAATTTTTATTGGATTAACCTTACCCCTTTAGCTTGGGTGACTTGATATAGGAAATATTATACCTGATCATGACCGATAAACAACCTCATCTATTACCTATCCACATAGGTTATTATATGTCTCTATTCTCATTATAGCTTAACTCTTCCTTGGCACAACACTTTCTCAACCTCCATAGATCTAATTCACATGTGTTTCTTTAATAGTAATAATATAATTCAATGATCATGTACCATCCATATCTATTGTAACTCTATAATATTAGTGTATTTGGTTTCTCCTCTAGTGTCCTCATTTTTTCAAAAAAAATCTTTTTTTCATATTAGAAGCTCCACATTGTATTCTATCTTATTGAATAGAATCTAACTCCAGGATTTATTCAAAATTAAAATTTTCATCATCTTCATGAATTCTTCTAACTTATATTTCCCTATCTTTCATATCGTAATTCATTATCACCCAATGAATATTGAAAAAATATTTTTGTCTACCAACTCCTAGGTATAGTTCTTCATGTTTTATGTTGATTGATGCTCAGTAGTGGGATAATAAGGGTGTTAATAAGATTAGAGGGGTCTTATTTGCCCATATTTATAGAACTAATATATCCACTAAGAAGTATAATTTTTTATTTCATATAGTGATATCATTAATTATCCATTGAGGGTATTTCACTATTAAATCAACCAGTTGGAGTGAAACTCTTCCTTTCTTCATCTTCTCTAAAGAAATTTTTATTAATGTATTTTAAGTCATGATATTCACTTTTGAACCAAGATCTCACAATGATTCCCTAGTTTATTTATAAATGATATTAATTGGAATTGAAAAGCTACTTGGTTCTTTTTGCTTCATAAAAAAACTCAATTAAAACCACTTTCTAGAATTACCATGTGAGATTTATAGTTCCATTCACTTATAGTATCTTCTTGTTAGACACAAAATATTTTTATAAATTTATCATATGTTGTTATATTAGAGAGGGATTTTTTGAAATGTATATTAATATGTAATTTTTTACAATGTTCAATAAATTTAAAATTTTTACGATCAATTTCTCCTTACACAAGCCACTTAAAAAAAGGAGACTTATCTGGAATAGAGGGGGTTCAACTCTTTCTTCTTCTTCATCTACATTCTCCTTACTGTTAACCATTTTTTATTATTCCCTTTTAGTTTGTAATTTCTGATTTTCACTAATTGGTTCATGGTTTTCTTATATTCTTTTCTTGCTTCTCAAGATTAAATATTTCAGTTCTCCTCATGGAATGAAATATGGGTGGCCATCTAGTATTCCTCATGGTATCTATCTAAGATCATCTATGATATACCCTACTTGAAATTCAAGGTTCTATTGTAAAACATTTTTATCACTATGAAATTCCATAATATAATTAATAATGTTCACATGGTATTTTTTATAGTATAAAAGATTCTTGATGGAATATCCAAAATTAGTAATAGAATTATCCATGGTCTCCACCAATATATAGACATGGATTTTATATGATAGTCCTTATTGTACTTAAAAGTATGGTACCCAATATATATAACTCGGACCATGTGGTTGTTGTGGCCCCAAGCCTAAAATTTATTTTGATAGTTATAATCAATGTAATTGACTTATTCTATGTACATACCTTGTGTTTTTTTGTCGGACCGTCATTGTGTATTTTTTTTCATATATTCCATCTAAGCTATTATCTAGATATTATTGTTAACAATATGTATACCTACACTCTTCTATGATTATATATACTATTATATGTTTCTTCTTGCTATCTCATTTGTAAAACTGTAGCTCTACTAGAGTGATTTTTTCATATGTGATCCTCTTACTGTAGTTTCTACAATTCACCTGTTACCCTACACAAGACCTGTATAGAATGTTTTAATTAAGATTAATATCTTTATTCTATAATGTAGTAATTTTCAAATATTGTCCTTAAAACTCTCTCTTGTGTTGTATAATTATCGATACTCAAATTATATACAATTCAGTATATTGAAATGGATGTACATGGATTTAGAGGGAGAAAATAATAGTGTGAGATAATTTATTTGGTAAATCATCCCATGTTGTCCTGGAATGGGTTAGTAAAATTTTTATCTATTCGTTAGCTCTCTATCTTAAATAAATGCAAAAAAGGTGATGTCATACCAGATCACATGAAACATTAGAAGATTTGAAGGTTTCACAAATAGTGAGTAAACTACCTGTATGTATATTTGGATGTTGATGAGGAAATACAAAGAATTTAATCATTTTGGAGATCACAAAAATGGAAGATCTCATGATCTCAATGTTCATAGTATCCACTAGTATTATTATTATGCTAGGGTAATCTTCCTTGTTTGATGGCCTTCCATATTCTGTTAGTACTCATAGTGTAATATATCTTGGCTATGTCACTTCAGCAACTTGATTTTATTTGGTTCAATCCATGGATGATTCAAATTTTAACATCCATAAGTTTTCCCAAAATAGTTTTAATCTCAAGGATTAATTTTCCCCCCAGTTTTGTAATCATGAATTGATTATTAGAACATTGAAACCCACAACATGATCATACATACTTTAAATGAGGAAATTAAAATAATAAATAATAAAATAAAATCAAAACAATTTCTAGTATACTTGGTCACCATCCCTAGAAATGGTGACATAAATATAATGGGTCTTGAAGATAGTCATAAATTTCCTATGGGGCTATAAAAATTTAATAATTTATAAATGGATCAAACAAGTGTGATTAACTATCTAGTTATAGAACTTTCGATGTTAAGAACTTTCCTTAAACATTATATATTAATGAAACCTTAAACTAGAATTCAATTTCTTACATTCCCAAATATATTTTAGGTATATAGTTTTATAGTGTTAGTTCACAAATCTTACATAACAACCCCATATATTATGAAATGTACAATTCTATTTAGTATCATTTTTTCCACAAACGAAAACTTTTAAAATAATACATGATTTATTTTCGTGAAATTTTTTCACAATTTTGATCTTGAACGTATAATATTTCCTAAACATCCTCAAACACTATAAAAAATTTAGATGAGGGATAAGAACAATATTATCAGCAAGAGACATAAAAGTAATGAATGAAACCATTAGTCCTTAAATTATTATAAAAGTTTCCTTTCTCAAAATAAATTTTGGCCTCCATATAAGAAATCTGTTACTCAATAAATCACTTTATCTTCCAAAATAATTTCAAAAAAAATTTCATAAGATGTTTTAAACTCCAAATAACACTAATAATGATTTCTTTTTAAAAATGAAACATTAAAAAGTATTATTTCAAATTGTTAAAATTTTCACCTATGAAAAAATAGAATAAGATTTCCTTTAAATGTAATTTTATTATCTTACCTTAGGAAATCATAAGACTCAAAAAAAACTATAAAAATCATAGATAAAACATATATATTTTTTGGTGAATCATATTAACATTACCCTTACAATCATTCTTACAAATGTAATAATCATATTTTCGACTTTCATTCCCAATTCATTGTAGGGATTTAGCAGACCCACCCATCCATGGATTATAATGGATCCAAATTTCATTAGTAAGTAACATAACTAACCATACATGGTATATAAGAAACCACCCGTCATCATAATAATTCCCAAGAACTATAAAATAAGAAAACATTCATTTTCATCATTACACTAATTAAATATTCTTGAGGAAAATCAATATTCCATTTTGAAATTACTTATTTAAAAAACATTCACAATTAAAAAGTAAGAAATTAAATTTCAAAATAACCTTGTAGACATGTATTGTAAGCTTAACCTAAAATATTAGTCACGATGGTAGGAAAATACATTCTTGATGAAGATGTTACTAAAATATTCCTTTTATAATTTGTGAGAAAAGTAACAAAGCTCATCATTTGGAAAAATATTAAAAATATTCATTTAAAAAAAATTAGTAAAAATTATAACATGTGTGAAAATTAAATTAATAAATAATAATATAATAAAAAAAACCTTACAAAATACCTTTTTAGAAAATATGGATTTAGAAGAAAAGAGAGTTATAGGGGAAAATTTAAAAGATGATTTTTCAAAGAAAGTCTTTAACCTTCAGTCTGGATCATCTCATACATTATTTATCATACGTAATGATAAAATTAGGTTACTTATTTACTTTATTAAAAAACATTTTCAAGTGTTTTAATTCATTTTTTATCTCATAAAAAAATATTTTTAATTATTTAATTAATTAAATTCATGTCAAATGTTTTGAGGATATTAATCTCATAAGTCCAAAATGGAATCTGTAGGTCGACTATGGTCAACGAGGTAATTATTTCATCAGATCCATAATATTAATAACGAAATAATTATAAATTTTATAGTTAAATTATACTTTTAAATCCAATAATGAATGATAGTTATAAAAAAGGAACTATGTTACAATCATAGAGACGATAGGTTGTACGTACTAATGAGTAACGTTTCCATTTTCTAATGCTCATTTTAGTAATAAGTTATGTATATTTATTTATTTTTATAATTATCATACCATAATAAATACTATATTATATCTTATCTTTTTTATATATATATATAATCCATGGGTTATGGTGATGAAAAATTAATTGCATCACTTCGTGGAAGTGGTAGTCCATACATACACATGAACGATGTTACCATTTCTCAATTTGTGGAAATGTTAAAAAAATAGTATATTACATTTTAAGAATAATAAATAATTCATTAATATCAAATATGTACATTAATCCATTCCATATAACCTTTCATTAGACATAGTGATGGAAAATGAATTAAAACTATTCGCAAGGCGGAAGTATATTGTACACATGAATGATGATTTCCTCTCCCATTTGATGGAGATTGGAAATGGATATAAGTTATTATATTAATATAATAATATATTATTAAATTTATTATACCATTTTTATTATTTTATCATGATTGAATAATATTTACATGAGGTTAGAGAAGAAATAATACAGATACTCTTGATTAAAAATGATACTTCTTCTTTGGAAAACCTCCTTTTATTATCATCTTAAGACCACAAAGGATGGCGTTCTTCCTAAAAAAATACCTATAGAATGAGTGGAGGGATTTTGGTTAGGTATTTAGGTTTTTATTGTATAAAAATTGTTTTTATGATTGAAGTAATGAGAATAAGTGGTACCCATTTTAAAGAGAAGAGAGTGACACTCATCTAATCCCTCAAAATATTAAATTAATATAAATTAATTCTCATTTATGAATGGATTAAAACTATTTTATTTTGAAATAGGATGAATATGGGTCAAAATAAACTCATAAAAAATAATAATTTTCTTATATTTTTTTGCCGTTATCTATTATTTTTAACCCCCCATTAACCCCTTTCACACATAACATGAAAATAATGATTTTTACTCTTTAGGGATCAATATAATTAAAATAAATATAACGGAGACTATAAATAGATTGTGGTTGATATTATTAACCATATCCTTTAAATTTTGGTAAATATAATATTTTTATGAAGTTTATATCATTTAATAAAATATTATTTATTATAAAATATTATTAATGTTAGTTTTTATAACTATCCATCACTTTAATTTTAATGACTTTAAAAAAAGAAGTTAAATTAGAAGAAAATATTTTAATAAATATATAAAATGTAATTTTTATCTATCAAATAGAAGGATCACATTATTTACCAGAAATTATATTAGTATCAACATTTTCAGTATCATTTATTTAATTTTTCCATTAATTGAACAATTAATGCGTCCGCATTTCGTAAGTAGTTAAGGAAATTATATTTCACTAAGAATTAAAAATAAACATCCATGAAGTTGAAAAATATTATATATTTTAAAATAATATTTATAAATAAAGATATTATATCTTAATAACTATTTAAAAATATTATAGACAATAAAAACAATATTGTGACATTTTTTACTTTTCTTTAAATAAAATATTATAAGGGTTAGAATCTCATTAAAATGGCCAAATAATTCTATATGAAATAATATAGTTTGAGTATGGACTAAATTCACTTATGAAATATAATTGTTTCAAAAGTTATGGGTATTTTCTCTTCCTTATCATTTTATTTTCAATCTTAATTAATGGATTTCCCTTTTTTACTATGGTAACAAAAATTACCAGGGAACTACTAATATTAACCAAAAATAAAAGGAGTGTATTTACTAAATTTATTAAAACTAATTAAAAATATTAAATACATTTTTCAAAAATTAGTTTATAAAAATTTAAAAATTTAATTTCAAATCAAACTAGCAAAACATGAGGAAAATCATTTTTTCAAAAAAATGACCTTTTAAAATATAAATTTATTTATACTAAATTTTAAGATAAAATCCATTTAAAATTCATAATTTTATTATTTAGATCCAATGGAACTAATTATTTTTTTAAAAAATATAAATATGAAATTTAATTTTTAAATAATCTAAAAGATGTTAATTATCAATAAAAATCAGCATTTTTCACCATTTATTAAAAAATTATTTTATAGGGAAATATTCAATGTTAACCATAGGATTATTTTTATTTTATGATTTAAAAATAATATTTATTTTATAAAATGCAATTTTCAAAGGATCTGAAATAAATTATATTATTCCCTCACAAATATAATTAGAAAATCTCTTTTGAAGAACACATAACTGTAAAGAAAAAAATGGTTTTAGTAAAACATCTATGCTTATTTTCAAAGAATTAACCAGTAAATTTTTATTTATTATATTATTTTTGAATATTTTAAAAAAATTAATCTTATTCATACCCACCAATTTAATGTCTTGTTTATACTGGTTTTATTTAAATAATAATATTTTGTTGTTTTCTTAAGCTCAGTGTTGTGTGTCATACAAGGTATCAAAAATATTGTCCTTATTTAAAAATATTGGGATATTACATTCTACCCCCCCCCCAATAAATTTAATATTATCAATTTTATCTTAATATTTGTTACCAGAAGTTAAGCATTACAAAATACCTTTTTTGAAATCACAAATCCTAAAAAGGATTAATAAAACATCAACCCAAAAAGGGAGAAAAGGGATGTGTGAAGGTCATCAGGAATTAAAAAAAACTAGGCTTCCATAATATAAGTATTTAGTGGGAAGTGAAAACATTGATATAGAAGAAAAAACTAATTAACAAGGACATATGTACAGTGATACATAGCAAGGTCATGAGAACATTAACCATCAAAAAACACTATATTCGTGAAGGGTTAAAATTCCCATGATTTCTCATTAAGAAAAATAAATCAATAACATTTTTCTCTCAAGATCGATTTCCTTGAGTTTATGAATTACTTTATCATCAAGAACAAAATCATAATGAAATTTAATTACTTATAAAGAAGTACTTCATCTTCTAATCAATTTCCACAACAAACCAATATTTTTTTATTTAAATTATGAGCATTAAAGATGAATTATTTTATGGCTGAAGGAATATAATTGAATTCTAATGGATCATGTAATCCACAAATGTTTAAAAATTTATTCCTAAGACATTAGACAAAACCCAAAAATGGAAATAAAAGATAATTCCAAATAATAATAAACCTCTATATAAATAAATACTACATTAATTTCCAAAATTAAATACTAATACCCAAAGTTGAACATATATTTTTCAATAAATAACTATCCTTTAAATTCCTAAAAATATTCTATACTATGATTGAATCCCACAAATCATAAGGATTTGATCACATAGTCTTCTAAGATTTATATAACTTTTATGTACAAATAATGCTAATCACTTTTAATATCTCATTCCAAAAAGTATATTCCTTAGTCATATAATCTCTAATTAAGATAATAATTCCCATATATAAAATAAACTACTGTAAACATCTTTAAAATAGTATATTTGTAACATCCCAGGTAAATGAAGAATAAAACATTTTCATATTTATCAATATTTGTGAATTAAATATTAATTATACTTTAAATGGGATGCTATCTTCGATAGCGTACCTGATATGCAACAAAGAGTTTCTTGGAAATCTTACGTTTTACCCTAGTAATAAAATATTATTATTTTAAATGGTAGTTAACACGTAGCATTTTTATTGGCGGGAATGAATAGAAATAACTAAAATATGATTATATATGTTTGTTAAATGTTTTTACATTTATCCAATAAAGGATACATGCTTAATATGCGAAAAGAATTCAATTTTAGGCATATATACTCTAATATTCACTAAAGGTCCACTAATCGTCTTTTGATGGCGAAACGTCGTTAAATATAGTTTTGGTCACTCTTATACATTCTATTGGACAAAATAAAATTATTCTTTAGAATCAGGACATCAAAATTTACTTTGTGTAATGTTTTTGTATTTTTCCGATAAAGTTCATTTTTTAATGAATAGTGAAATATGTTGTATTTTAATTCTAAAACTCTTTTTAATATAATTTATTAATATGATTAGATTATCTTTTGAATTGATTTTAAATTGAAATTATAATATATTTTTACCATTTATTCCAATAGTAGTCATTGGAATTAATTTCACTTTGAAATTAGACATAAACTAGTGTAAATCTTTTGATATATATTATTTCATAAAAACACGCTATTTATCATGATAGCAGGAATTATTTATTAAATTAATTAATGTGTCTTATATTATTTTAATTTTGTAAAATAAACATCATTTTATAATTTGGAAAATCAAATATAGCTTAGGGTGATGTTTTGGTATTTTTCTGAAAAGCATCAATTTTTGATGAATAGTGAAACCACTAAGTGGTACTTAAAAAACTGATATTCCGTTTAAATGAAATTTTACCACCTCTGTGTTTTGAATTTAAAAAATCCGACATTAATGGATTTCATTAGGAAGTAAAATGTGGTTCAATGGGATAAAAATATTATTTTGGTGAATAGTAAATTTTAGGTTTTTAATCGCGATTAGAGGTAATTAGTGTAATTTATGGTAAAAATAATGTTTTAATATTATTAAATGACCTTGAAACATGTCCTACCCTTATTTTATGTGTCATGGCCGACCAATAAAATCCATGGGTCATCTTGGGGACCCCATGGAGCCACTTCGGTAGGAAAATGACATTAATATCTTTTTATTTAATGTTAAAATAAAAATGTCACAAACATGTGTTATTTTACTAAAACAAATTTTACATGGGGTTATAAAAGTAATATTTTATTCTATAAATATTAATTAGAAATATAAAGAGATTTCATACATCATGATATTATTTTTATAATTTTTAGACCTTAAATAAATTAAATTATTTATGACACCATGATGATGCAGCGATTACCTCATTATTTAACGATTTAATTAAAATGAAATGATAATGTAAAATCTAAGACCTAAACTTGTCAAAAACATATTGGATGGATGGATTTAGAACTTTTATCATCTTATCCTTGAAATATATAATTTTGGGACCTTTAAAATCTGAAAATCATTTTATAATAAAGTAACCTTTTATAACATTCCAGGAGTACCCCTCCTCTCCTCTTATAAAAGTCCCCCACCTCTACCACCATACTCACACCTCTCAAGCCTTTGTCTCAGAAAAAACCTACACATTTTGTCTCTCCACATCCATATCTTCCTCCTAGTAGCCTCACTTTGGGAATAAGTCTTACCAAGGAATCCTTTGGCTCAAATCAAAAAGAGTTACCCGATTTAAAGGTAGTGTCTTCTCTTGTGTTCTTATATTTTATTTTGCTTCTCCAACCCCCTAAAATCTTTTTATTCCTTTATTTTGTAATAACACCAGTATCTTCAATATACTAGGATGTGTTTATGAGAAGTATTAGAGCTACACATACACACACCTTCGTCTAATGGTTTAAGAACATACTGTTTATGTGGTTGACGAATTTCTGCCTCACGAAACGATGATTGTTCAATCTTCTTTTAACACCTTTCATGATGGCCATTAAGATGTCACTATATTTATATATGATATATATTATGTTTATGTTTTCCTTATGATTCTGTATTTTTCATTTTTTTCATACCTTTATGGTTTTCATTGTGGGTAAACACGATAATTTCATTTTAGGAAGCGCGAACTACCGCCCCCTCAAAGTGATTTGATTCGTTAATGCTATATATGGGATGTATAAAGGATAGAGTTAATGTTATTATATATGATGTTATACTGGAATTATAATATACCCTTATATCATTATTATTTCACTCCATTTAATATGAAATAGAAATTAATGTAGTGTTTATGCGTACGCACGGCTTACTATCTCCATGAACGGTGCATTTCATTTCTTACCTCTAAATGTTATATACTTTTATAAATACATGTATATGATGGATATATATGATATATATGATATCCAAATCGTGAATATCATTCTGGATATAATGAACCTTTGACCACATGAACAACATGTAATTTATGAGAAGTCCATTTTTGACTTATGAACCAGATATCGACAAAACAAACAGTATTAACATAAATGATTACATAACGTTTATAACATAGAAATAAGTTATATAAGAGGAATAATGAACTTGAAAAAGTTTCTTAAGCAAGTATAAATTAACTTTAGTTTATTATTCAAGAGATTAAAGATCAATCGAGTTACATCGGACACGAGGTAAGGGGCTTCGTCTCAATCTCCTTTCATTGATGCATATTTTGTTCTAATACAAGACTTTATTTTATACGGTGTATAAAACCCATTGAATTTTAATTTTATACAAAAGGAATCTTTTTCTACCAAACGTTTTACAAAATGAAAAAAGGAATGTTTCTTTTAACCTACGCAGTAACAACGACCTTTTCCGCCGCCGCGAGTATTATTTGGTCTTTGGCTTCCTCAACTAGCCGTGATGTTTTTTAAAATGAAATAAATACCATATAATATTTTATGTATTTTGGTATTGAAAATAGTTTTTATAATTGATTTTTTATGTCAATATATTTATGTGATATATTGTGTTTGAAATGTGGAAATGTTTTCTTTCCATTATTTTTGTTTTATGTCTTATGATTTTATAATGGTACTTGGATATTTGACGGGTGGTTATGTGATAAACCATATGACGGGTGGTGTCGTGAATTCCAGGATGGGTGGTTACGTTATAACCTCCAATGGGTTGGGTATGGAAGTTGGCCATATGGCTATTACATTAAGTGATATGTGTGGAAGTCAACCGTCTGGTTATTCTATTTAAGTATGTTTATGTCCCAAGTTACCTTTATATGTTATGTGTTCTTTATGTGGGTTTTATGGTAATATTTTGGTTAAAAAGGGTAATTAATGATATTTTATTCAGTGAGGATTATTTATTATTCCATAAAGGTGAAAAGTATTTTTTTGATAAAGTATTCATGGTTTACTTGTTGTTTTGAAAAACTTACAGTTTTCCTTCTTTGTGTATCCCTTACTGAGCTTTCTATGCTCACCCTAATTTTTTTCTGAAATGATTTTCACAGGTCATAATGTGGAATAAGGTTCAAGGATGGGATCAGGGAAAAGTCATGCTTTCTTAAACATGGATCTAGAAATGACTTTTTTTTGAGTTCATGTTTTGAAAAAAAGGAAACATTTTAGAAGTGTCCTCTGTGTAATATTTTGATATGTAATAGTTATGGTATAATTCACTAAAACTATAAAGCTGAAAAGATCCTCAATGAGAATTATTCATTTAATTCAATATTAAGTAAAGAAGTTCAGGGATTTATAGTTGGTATCAGAGGATAGTTTAGACAACTTTAGGAGTTAGAAAATTGTTAAATTATAAGATAATTTATGGTATGATTGAAATGATATAGCATTTGAAGACTACCATGTTGCTTCACCTAATATATTTCCGTGTTAAGAATGGTTTTTCATAGAGGAAACAGAACAACTTATCTAGGAAGGCATACAGAGGGAAATGACCTTTCAAATCAGTATCCCGAGATGGTCAGAATCAGAACTAAATAGTTTGTTGAAGTGATGGCTTAGTTGACTCAGGTGAAAAATTTTGGTTGTTTTTATTGATGATTTTTGGTGTTTTCTAAAAGTAATGAGGAGAATGAAAGTCATTTAAGGGTTATTTTGCAAACCTTAAAAGAAAAGAAATTGTGTGGGAAATTCCGCAAGTGTGAGTTTTACTGGCAACAAATTTCTTTCCTTGGTCACATTTTTTCTAAAGATGGAATAATTGTTGATCCTGAAAGAAACAAAAGTTTTTGTAGAATGGCCAAGACCCAAAAATGTAACCGAGATCCATAGTTTTCTTGGTTTGGAAGGTTACTACAGAGGGTTTGTGGAAAATGTTTCACGGTTATCTAGTCCAATGACTGATATAACTTGGAAGGGTGTTAAGTTTATCTGGACAAAAGAATGTGATGATTGTTTTCAGGAGTTGAAAAGAAGATTGGTGAATGCTCCAGTTTTAGCAGTTCCTTCCAGGAATGGTGAGTTTTTTATCTACAGTTATGCTTCATTGAAAGGACTTGGTTGCTTCCTAATGTAGAATGATCAGGTAATTGCTTATGCTTCACTTTAGTTGAAAATTAATGAGGTAAATTACCCTACACATGATTTAGAATTAGCTTCTTTTTTTTCGGTTTAAAAATTTGAAGGCATCATTTGTATGGAGTAAAGTGTGAAATATATACTTATCAAAAAAGTTGAAAGTGTATATTCACTCAGAAATAATTGATCATGAGATAGAGGAGATGGCTGGAATTAATCAAGGATTATGATTGTATAATTCATTACCATTCGTGAAAAGAAAATAAAGTGACTGATGCTTTCAGTCAAAAATGTAATGATTCATTATCCATGCTACGTTTGGAACGATATGCTTTGGTTTTTGATTTGATGAACTTTGGCATAGAAGTTGTTGGTGTAGGAAGTTCTTCTGTTTTCTTTCAGGTATCAGTGAGATCATCCCTATCAGATAGAATTAAGAAAGCACAGAAGAAAGACAGTGGGTTATAGAAAAAGGTAGAGCTGGTTCAAAAGGGTAAGTTGCCTGAATTTAACATTGATAATGATTGTGTTTTGATTTTTGGGAAGAGAATATGTGCCTGTTGATTCACAGTGGAAGAATGAGTTGTTATGTGAGGCTCATAGTTTCCCGTTTTCAGTTCATCCTGGTAGTACTAATATGTACAGAGATCTACATGAGTATTACTAGTGGGATGGAATGAAAAGAGATATTGCTGATTTTACTATAATGTGTTTGACTTGTCAGCAGGTTAAAGCAGAGAGGTAGTTACCGAATGGGATGATTCCGCCTTTACCAGTGCCAGAGTAGAAATGGGAAAATATATCCATGGACTTTGTTATGGGATTACTGAAAACATCTCAAGGTAATAATGCAATCTGGGTTATTGTTGATCGCTTGACTAAATCTGCTCATTTCCTTCCTATTCGAGATACTTTCTCTCTAGATCAACATTCTCGGTTGTATCTTAAAGAGATATTCAAGTTTCATGGAGTTCCCCTATATATTTTATCTGATTGTGATCCCAAGTTTACTTCTAACTTTTGGAAGGGCCTTTAGAAGTCATTGGGTACTGGATTAAATTTTAGTACAGATTTTCATCCTCAATCAAATGGGAAGTCATAATGAAAAATTCAGACTTTGGAGGATATGCTACGTGCTTGTTCGATGGATTATTAGGGATGTTGGGACCAACATCTTTCTTTGGTTGAATTTTCATATAATAACAGTTTTCATTCCAGTATATAGATGGCTCCGTTTGAAGCATTATGTGGTAAACGGTGTCGAACTCCTGCTTCTTGGGATGAAGTGGGTGAGAGGAAGCTGATGGGACCAAAATTGGTAGAAGATATGGCAAAAAAAAGTTCAGTTGATTCCGAAACACATGAGAACAGCTCAGAGCAGACAAAACGTTATGCAAACAACAGGAGGAAGGATCTATCTTTCGAGGTAGGTGATCATGTTTTTCTCAAAGTTTTGCCGTGGAATAGTGTGATGTGTTTTGGTAAGAAAGGAAAGCTAAGTCCAAGGTTAATTAGACCATATGAAATTATGGAGAGAGTCGGATCAGTTGCTTACCGAGTGGCTTTACCTCTGAGTTTATCTCAGGTACACAATGTTTTTCATGTTTTGATGTTGATAAATTATATGCCAGATCCATCTCATGTTTTGAGCCTAGAGGTAGTTCAGTTAGAAGAGAATCTATCTTATAAACAACAACCAGTCCGGATTCTTGACCATAGAGAGCAAGTGTTGCAGAATAAGCTAATTCACCAGGTAAAGGTTTTGTGGAAAAACCATATGGTTGAAGAGGCAATGTGGGAATCTGAAACTGCTATGAGGGATAAATACACGCACTTATTTTGATAAGTGAATAAAATTGCAAGGACGCAATTCCCAATAGTGGGGAAGGATTTAACATCCCAGGTAAATGAAAAATAAAAAATTTTCATATTTATTAATATTTGCGAATTAAATATTAATTTTACTTTAAAGGGGTTGCTATGTTCGATAGCTTACCCGATACGCAACAAATAGTTTCTTTGAAATCTTATGTTGCACACTAGTAATAAAATAATATTATTTTAAATGGTAGTTAACATGTAGCCGTTGTATTTGCGGGAATGAATAGAAATTACTAAAATATGATTATATATGTTTGTTAAATGCTTTTACATTTATCCAATAAAGGATAAAGGCCTAATGTAAAAAAAGAAATCAATTTTAGGCATATATACTCTAATATTCACTAAAGGTCCACTAATCGCCTTTTGATGGTGAACCGTCATTAAATATAGTTTTGGTCACTCTTCTACATTCTACTGGACAAAATAAAACTCTTCTTTAGAATCGGGACTTCAAAATTTACTTTGTGTAAATTTTTAGTATTTTTCCGATAAAGTTCATTTTTTAATCAATAGTGAAAAATTTTGTATTTTAATTCAAAAACTCTTTTTAATCTAATTTATTAATATGATTAGATTATCTTTTGAATTAGTTTTTAATTAAAATTAGAATATATTTTTACAATTTAATCCAATAGTGGTCATTGGAATTAATTTCACTTTGAAATTGGACTTAAACTAGTGTCAATCTTTTGATATATATTGTTTCATAAAAACACGGTATTTGTCATGACTGTGGGAATTAATTATTAAATTAATTAATGTAAATTATATGATTTGAATTTTTTGAAATAGAAATAATTTTTTAATTTGGAATTTAAAATATAGCTTAGGGTGATGTTTCAGTATTTTTCTAAAAAACTTCAATTTTTGATGAATAGTGAAACCACTAACTAGTACTTAAAAAACTGATTTTTCATTAAAATGAAATTTTACCACCTCTGTGTTTTGAATTTCAAAAATACAACATTCATGGTTGTCATTAGGAAGTAAAATGTGGCTCAATGGGATTAAAATAATTTTTAGTGAATAGTAACTTTTATGTTTTTAATCGCGATTAGAGGTAATTAGTGTATTTTAAGGTAAAAATAATGTTTTAATAATATGAAATGACCTTGACACATGTCCTACCTTTGTTGGATGTGTCATGGCCGACCAATAAAATCCATGGGTCAACTTGGGGACCCCATGGAGCCACTTTGGTAGGAAAATGACGTTAATATCTTTTTATTTAATGTTAAAATAAAAATGTCGCAAACATGTATTGTTTTACTAAAAAAATTTACATGGGGTTAAAAAAGTCATATTTTTTATTATAAATATTAATTAGAAAGCTAATAAGATTTCTTACATCATGATATTTTTTTTATAATTTTTAGACATTAAATAAATTAAATTATTTATGACACCATGATGATGCGGTGATTACCTTATTATTTAACGATTTAAATAAAATGAAAAGATAATGTAAAATATAAGACCTAAACTTGTCAAAAACCTATTGGATGGGTGTATTTTGAACTCTTATCACCTTATCTTCGAAATATTTAATTTTGGGACCTTTGAAATCTGAAAAGAATTTTATAATAAAGTGACTATCTATAACTTTCCAAGAGTGCCCCTCCTCTCCTTTTATAAAAGGCCCCCACCTCTACCACCATACCCACACCTCTCAAGCCTTTGGATCAGACAACCCCTGACCATTTTGTCTCTCAAAATCCCTCTTTTACCCCTAGAAGCCTCACTTTGGGCAGAAGTCTATCCAAGGAAGCCTTTGAGCTCAAATCAAAAAGAGTTACCCGATTTAAAGGTATTGTCTTCTCTTGTGTTCTTATGTTTTATTTTTCTTCTCCAACCCCCTAAACTCTTTTTATTCCTTTATTTTGTAACAAAACCAGTATCTTCAATATAGTAGGATGTTTTTATGAGATGTATTATAGCTACACCTATGCACACCTTCTTCTAATGGTTAATGAACATACTGTTTCTATGGTTGGCGAATTTCTGCCTCATTAAACGATGATTGTTCAATATTCTTTTAACACCTTTCATGGTGGCCAGTAAGATGTCACTATATTTATATATGATATATATTATGTTTATGTTTTCCTTATTCTTCTATATTTTTCATTTGTGGCAGACCTTTATGGTTTCCATTGTGTGTAAACGCGATAATTTCATTTTAGGAAGTGCGGACTACCAACCCCTCAAAGTGATTTCATTCGTTAATGCCATATGTGGGACGTATAAAGGATGGAGTTAATTTTATTATATATGATTTCATACTGGAATTATAATATACCCTTAAATCATTATGATTTCACTCCATTAAATATGAAATAGAAATGAATGTAGCGCTCATGCGTACGTACGACATACCGTCTCCAGGAACGGTGCATTTCATTTCTTACCTCTAAATGTTATATACTATTATAAATACATGTATATTCTGGATATATATGATATATTTTATATCCAAATCATGAATATCATTCTGGATATAATGAACCTTTGACCACATGAACAACATGTAATTGTGAGAAGTCCATTTTTGACTTATGAACCAGATATCGACAAAATGAACATTATTAACTTAAATGATTACATAACGATTATAACATGGAAATAAGTTATATAAAAGGAATAATGAACTTGGAAAAGGGTCTTATTCAAGAATAAATTAACTTTACTTTATTATTCAAGAGATTAAAGAGTAATCGTGTCATGTCGGACACGAGGTAAGGGACTTCGTCTCAATCTCCTTCCATTGAGGCATATTTGGTTCTAATAAAAGGCTTCCTTTTATACAGTGTATAAACCCCATTTATTTTAATTTTATACAAAAGGAATCTTTTTCTACGAAGCATTTTACAAAACGACAAAAAGTAATGTTTCTTTTAACGTACGCGGTAACAACGACCTTTTCCGCCGCCGCGAGTATTATTTGGACTTTGGCTTCCTCAACAAGCTGTGATGTTTTTTAAAATGAAATACATACCATATACCCTTTTATGTATTTTGGTATTGAAAATAGTTTTTATAATGGATTCATTATGTCAATATATTTAAGTGATATATTGTGTTTGAAATGTGGAAATGTTTTCTTTCCATTATTTTTGTTTTATGTCCTATGATTTTATAATGGTACTTGGACATTTGACGGGTGGACACATGATAAACCATATGACGGGTGGTGCCGTGAATACCAGGACGGGTGGTTACGTTATAACCTCCAATGCATTGGGTGGTAGTCGGCCGTATAGCTATTCCATTAAGTGATATGTGTGGAAGTCGACCATATGGTTATTCTATTTAAGTATGTTTATATCCCAAGTTACCTTTATATGTTATGTGTTCTTTATATTGGTTTTATGGTAATATTTTTGTTACAAAAGGGTAAGTAATGATATTTTATTCAGTGAGGAGTATTTACTACTTCATAAATGTGAAAAGTATTACTTTGATAATGTATTCATGGTTTACTTGTTGTTTTGAAAAACTAACAGTTTTCCTTCTTTGTGTATCCCTTACTGAGCTTTTTATGCTCACCCGATGTTTTTTTTGAAACTTTTTTCACAGGACATAATTTGGAATAAGGGTCAAGGATGGGATCAAGGAAAAGTCATGCTTTCTTAAACATGGAACTAGATATGAATTTTTTTTGAGTTCATGTTTTGAAAATAAGGTAACATTGTAGCAGTGTCCTCTGTGTAATCTTTAGAGATGTAATAGTTATGGTCTAATTCTCGAAAACTCTAAACCTGAAAAGATCCTCAATGATAATTATTCATTTCATTCAATATTACGTAATGTTTAAGGCCAGGGCCTTATAATATTATTCCTAAATAAAATTCATCCTTTATTCCTCAAATATAATCGTATAATATTTTTATTAATATAATCAAATAATTTATCCAAAATACTGAACATTTTTCCAAAATAAATTTACCACATAATCACTAAATCACTTTTTCAATCCCATGGTTATATATCTATTATAAAATATATGTTCCAAAAATAAACTTAAACTTTACCTATATAATATTTTAATTTAAAAAAATCATACTAACTAAGACATCACATAGGTCAGCGCTATGTGACACAAACTTCTTACCCTTATATTATGGTTTCAAGAATCTTTATCTTTCCAAATGTGATGGGTAATCGCATGACCTATTGGTTAACCATTTTATAAAATGATATTAATATAATATATATAAAATTCCCTCAAATTTTAAAAACATCCTAAAAATATACCTAATATATTCAACATTAATGAAAATTTTTATCTTCAAATTCTATCTCATACCTTTCCATTTTCCTTCCCAAAAATGTAATAACCCATTATTCACAGAAAATCAAAATCATATAAACCATAAATGATATTTATACCTTATAAATAATGTCTGAAAAATTAATATATATTTATTCCACAAATAACTTTTACCCATGAAAAATATAATGTTTTTATATACATCAAATATCTATCAAAACATAATAAATTTATCCCAAAGTATTCCTATCATTAAATGGGTATTGATTCTCTTTATCTTATGATCATCCTTAAAACTACCATAACTGTTGAATCCCTTATATATATATATATCTTAATTATTGATAGCCCATTATAATATATTAACCATGATTTTTAATATTATTAAGTGATACTTATTTCCTACAAAAAAATATGAATCATGTCCTAATATTAAATAATGTCAAAACAAAAGCCATGAAATAACAAATACATTTCATATGCCTTTTTTTGTTTCCTCATATTCAAATACAATGGAATTTTGTGTTTCTAAATAGATATCTATATAGTATTTCCATTACCATTCATGTTACTTCCTCATATGAAATCTATTTTCAAAATGTTCATACTCCCCACATTAAAAAAATCAATTAATACCATAGGAAGAACTTATTACCCCTTTATTTAGTTAACTGAAAGCTTATTTCATCCATGGAAGATTATGTGTTATGACCTCCTTTTCCACAAAAAAAACATATTCCCATTCATTTAATAGATTTTACTTGGTGTTTATTTTAACATTCAGGACACATATATCATTTAATACATATACCTTTATGAACATTATCATTTAAACTTCTTAAAGGATTTATTTAAATGATATTTGAGGCATTAGAATACTCTCCAAGGATCATGTTGTTAAAATTTACTTCTAATTACTTGTCATGAATAACCACAATAGTTCTTACTATATTTCTCATTATATTTGGTTTCTCATTCAGATAGCCAAGACATTTTCTTCATATCTATTTTTACTTTATTTCCTACTCGATCCAACCATTTTATAATACCAAAATGGTTAGTGTGATCATATCATTAAAATCACAGTACAACAACTTATGAGGAGGGTAAAAACTAATATAACCTTACCCATGTCATAACAATAATTTTATACTTATCTGAAATAACTAATATTATCCCTATCATGCTATCCATTATAGTTATAAAGGAATATTAACATTTTCCATAATACCATCTTATCCTATAAAATTATCTAGACCCTTATTTGATACCAAATGTAATGATATGGTCCTAAAAATTACATATTCTCGTTATATTAACTTATAATTAAATTTCTTACATCCCTAAATATATTTTAAGAATATTTTTATATAGATAGTTCATAAAACCTACATAAGAAACCCATATATTATAAAATGTACACTTCTATTTAATATACATTTCTCTTACAAAATATGGTTTTTAAAATAAAACATGATTTATTTTCTTGACACATATTTACAATTTCGATCTTGACCTCATTTTTTATCCTACTCTTCCTTAAAACATATAAAATAATATGATCATGCTATGACCACAAAAAACTCAATAAAAGAAGAAAATGTAATGAATGAAACTGTTAGACCTTGAATACATATAAAAATTTACATTTTTCAAAATAAAATTTGTGTTCCAAATAAAAATTTTCATACCCACTAAATTACTTACTTTTCCCAAATATTTTCATAAAACATTTCACATGAAATATTAACGGAAAAATAAAACTCATAAATCATTCTCTGAAAACCTGAAAAACTCATCATAACTTTTTCACAAAGTTATACATCACACACCTTAAAAAGTATCATATGATTTTCTTTATATAAAAGATCAATATCTTATCTTGATAATTCTTAATATTACTATAAACCTCCATAAAAATATTAGATAAAACCTATATATGACTTATGGGATCATTTCAATATCACTCTTAAAATAAATATTATAATCACTCTTACAAATGGAATAACCATACTACCAAATTCCATACCCAATGCATTAGAGGGCTATCACAGACCCAATCATTCCTTTTTTATCCTAAAAATGAACTTTAATTGGAAAAAACATAACAAAAAATCATTTGTTTATAAAATAACCACCCATTATCATAACAATGATCAAGAAGCATAAAATATTAAATCTTTTATTTTCATCATTACACTCATAGAATATTCTTTTGGAAAATAAACTTTCCATTTTGAAATTAATTTTATAAAAAACAATGCAATTAAAAATTTATCTTTTATCCTTGAAAAGAAAATTTTAAACAATTAAATTAATATTAAAAGAAAATTATAGTAATGATATTGGAACAATATATTCACGCCAAATAAGTTAAAAACATTCATTTAATAATATTTCAAAAAAGTCACAAAGTAACTCATTTGGAAAAAAAAAGAATTCTTTAAAAACATTTTGTAAAAATTAAAACATGGGTAAATTGACTCTAAAATTAATAATATAATATTTAAAATCATTTTCAAAACATATTAATGATATATGTATATGGAAGAAAATAGTGTTTTTAAAAAATATTAAAACATTATTTTTGAAAGAGAATTTCATACCTTGAGTTTGACTCATTATGTTATTATTTCTATTGAAAGATAATAAACATGGGTTAATTATTTACATGATCAAAAATATTTTTATTTATTATTATTTTTAATTTATATTTTTTCCATACTCTATATTATATATTAATAAATTTAATTCATGTTAGATGTTTTGACTTTATTCATTTCGTAATACAAAAATAGATTTGGTAAGTCGACTATGGTCGAACGGGTAATTATTCCATCATCTCTCAAATTATTATCATGATAGGATTATAATTTTTTTTAATAAATTTTACCTTTAAAACCAATCATTAAATATGATTTTGAAAAATGACTATGTTACAATTGTGGAGACAATAGGCCATACATAAGCATGAGAAACATTTCAACTTTTAATTGATAATTATAGAAATAAGTTAAGTATCATTTTTTCTATGAAAAATTTCCATACAATCATAAATATAATATTATTTCATTAATTATATAAATTTATAAATCAAAAATTTTATTTTGTGATTAAAAATAAATCATATCGCTTTATGGAGGTGGCAGGCCACACTTACGCACAAACAACATTATCATTTTTTCATGAATATAAATTTAATATATTAAATGATATATTATATTTTATGTATTATTAATAGATAAATATTATAATATATATATATTAATTCAATTATGATTACTAGTAGTGATAGATGGTTATGGAAAACTAATTACATCGGTTTGATAGGCGATAATCCCCTAAACACACGAAGGATAAATTCCTCTCCCATTTAATAGAGGATGAAGATAGATATATTTTATTATATTAACATAATAACATATTAGTATATGTTGGATATGGTTTATATTATTTTATAATTGTTTAAGAATATTTAAAGTAGGTGGAATGAGAAATAAAACATACATTCTTGATTAAAAATGATTTCTCTTCTTCGGAAAACCTCCTCTTCTTAACACCATAAGAGCACTTAGGTAGTTGTTATGAATAAAACATTACATATATGATTATAGTAGGTATTATAGTAAGTGATTTATATAGTTATTGGTTGATAAAAATGTGTTTGGAAGTGTTAGGGAATGAGATGAAGGGTTTCCCTTTTATAAGGGACGTTAGGGCCACTCTTTGAATTCATCAAAACATTTAAATATTATAAATTATTTTTTAATTATAAATGGATCCAAAACAATTTATTTATAATAGAAGATTAATTTGGATCTACATAACCACATCTATCTGAAATTTTACAAGTTTTTAATTATTTCTATTCTTATCGTTTTGTTTCAACCCCTTGTTAACCCTTTCCACACTTACCATAACTATAATCAGTTTTAATCATTGGGGGTAATGATAATTACTATAAATTGATTAATAGACCATAAATTTTCAATTATTGATATTATAAATATTATAATATTAATTTGTATGAATATACTAATTTTTGTAGTTTTATTTCATTTAATAAAATATTATCTATTATAAAATATCATTAATTAAAAACATTGGAAATATAAATTACATTGACTTTAATAAAATTATTAAAAGAAGTTAAATTCAAAAAAATATTTTAATACATCCCTAAAAATTCATTAAAATATTTATAATTCATGGATCACATTATTTATCTCAAATTATATAACTTCTAATACTTTTAATATCATTTCTTTGATTTTTGCATTAATTAAATAATAAATGTGTCAACACTCTATAAGAATTTAAGTTAATTATTTATTCACTAAAAATTAAATTTAAATTACCATGATGAATATTAATCCTTCAGATGTGAAAACACATTTTATAAAAACCAATATTCTTCAGTTATCACTATGTTGAAAATATTATAGTTAATAAAAACAGAGTGTGACATTTTTGACATTTATATTATATGAAATATTATAAAGGTCATAATCACATAAAAGTCACCAAAAATACCATATAGATGAATAATTTATGATAATTGATGAAATTAAATAATAAATAATTTTTTTGAATATTTTGGGTCATTTTCTTGTCTTTATAATTGAGTTTTTATTCTAAATTAACTAATTTACCCTTTTACAGTGGTAACAAGAATTACTAGTGTTTTTATTCATACTGACCAAAAATAAAAGGGTCCTATTTTATAAATTTAGAATCACTAATTCCAAATGTGGATTCCATTTTTAAAAATCCAAAAAATATAAATTGAATAATTTAATTTAAAATCAAACTAGAATACATGACAAAACATTTCCAAAAAATATGAGATTTTAAAATATAAAATGTTTTTATATTAAATTACACTATAAAATTAATTTAAAAAAATAATAGTTAAATTATTGTAATCTAGAAAAACTAAATAAATATTAAAATTAATAAAAAATGTAATTATAATTTATAAATAAACGAAAATAAAATACAATTTTCAATAAAAAATAATATTTTTTATTATTCATTGAAATTAATAATATTTTTAGAAAAATATCAAATTTCATCATAAGTTATTTCACATATGGTGATTTCAAAAATAAAATTTATTTTATCAAATAAAATTTCTAAAATTTATCGAAACTAAATAAAATTTTCACTCATAAATAGTAATTGAAAAACATTTTTTATTAAAGCAAAACTTTTATTAATAAAATGATTATACTAAAACATGTATTCTAATCTCCTAAGAAATAATCAATAAATTTTTATTGTTTATAATATTTATATATATTTTAAATTTTATTTAATCTTATTCATGCTCTCCAATTTCATATCTTATTTATGACAATCATATTTAGATAATAATATTTCATGGTTCGTTTAAACATTGTGTTCCATGTCATAAATAATATCAAACATAGTGTCCCTATCATAAAAAATTTGCATATTAATGGTGATTTTGATGTCTAATCAAAGAGATAGTGAAGGTGGATTTTTATGAATTTAATAATTTCTGATTTAATTTGTTTTTGGATAAAGTGAATAGAGAAAAAAATTATTATGAAATCAATTTATTAAAGTATGCCATTATTTTTATATTTTAGCTTTATGTGTTATTAAATTTAGAAATTAAATTTATTTTCCATGATTAATGTAGATGTTGAGGTGAGGAAGATCCCTGTTGTTGGTTTCACCTCTTTAACATAATAATCTACCTATTTTTGGTTCGTGTACTTTGGGATTATTAATGAATTAAGTGTTTTCATAACATATTTAAACATAATTACCCTAACAAATTCCATGGTCATTCCATGTTAAAGGAAATTACACAAACAATTTAAAAAGAACATCCTATATTCTTAAACAAATGTTCATGAAAATTAAAGTGGAAATATATTAAAAAACTATGATTATAACAACAAAAACATGAACAAAGTAATAAAAAATTTATACACCCTCCAACTTTGTCTACTTCATCTAATAGTTGTTGCTAGTTACCAACTCAATCTGGTCATGAGGGAGAGAAATGGGAGAATATAATAAATTAAATGCATAAACATAATAATGTTGTGGAACTGGTGAAAGACTATATAATAGAACAATACCTTTACATATGATTTAGTCTACAAAAGAATGATGATCCATGAAATAACATCCTGAAACTCTTATTTCTAGGCATAGATATCACCCACAGTCATAATTTCAATCATTAAATAGTCCTTTGAAGTTTTCATGGCCTGCACCTAGAATTCCAAATTCAAATATATCAAAATTCTCTAAAATCACGCAAGTTTGTATCATTTATTTTCTCCTATTCATGACGGGTTCAACACATAAATGATTAATTCACCCTGTGAATATATGGCTCTAATATTCTATATATTCTTTCTAGATCATTCACTTGGTGAATTATGTTTCATTTATTGAATCGATATGCCCCCTTTCTCTGTCTTGATCAACTTAGGATATGACTAGTTATTCTAATCTTAAAGAACTTCAATGTATCATAAACATCATGTGAACCTTATTTATTACATATTGAAGGTTCAAATTTAATTTCAAATTACAACTAACTCAAATTGGTCACAACATGAATGATATTCATGAAATGAATATGTCTATTCTCTGACACATAATCTTTTCCCTTGGATAATTTCCTCATGTAGTACTCTGACATGAATATGTTTTCTGCCAAAATAATTTTAAATATCTCCTTCTGTAAAATGAGTAAAAAAATCAGTGATTTGGAAAGAATAAGAACCTTTTGTTCCATAGAATAAAAAAAATTATACAAAAAACATGTTATGAAATATATTTATCATACATTATACAGTTTTGGTGAGGTTTTTTTTATTTGGTTTTTCAATAAGTTACAACATAGTCAAGATATTGGATAGTGGATGTAGCTATGGCAGAGATACCTATACGGATAATCACCCAGAAAATAGTTCATTGAACATTGAATTGATCATCACTTTTGTTGATGGTGAATGATTATAAGATTGAACATTTGGCTAGACACTCCCTAGGGAATGATTTAGTGAATTTAAATTCAACATTAAGACATTATTAAGGATTTAAGAATTATATGTTCCTAATTATGTTAGAGAAACTAATAGAAACATGAATTTTGATAACCAAGGATTGAACAAGGAGAGTCAGAGATTAATATATAAGTCACATTTGTTAAAAAAAGGTGTCATAGGGGAAGAAATATTATGATTAATTTTTTCATATTCATATTTTGTATATTATAATATCCATCTTTGTTTTAGTATTTAGTTAAAATAAGATCATGAATATTAATCTGAGAAATTTATTCATCGAGAAACCATAATGTATTATAACTAAATAAGAGAGCATACATAAATGATTAAGAGTTTTAGTAGATTATTATTAAGATAGCAAAGGTGAATTATCTAGGCTTGCATGTGGTAGGGCGGTTTATATTTTAATAGAAATTAAATATTCAATCTCTTAGTTATTCTCATTAGTGGGTGATATCTATCAATGATATTATCGTTTATTATAAATATTATTTAATTTTATGAAACATAAATGGATTATTCTTTTGAAGTTAGGTTTTTAAGGTATGGAAATGTATATTAAATTATATCTACAAACCTGGTAAGTGATTTTATGTTATGGTTTTATTTTTATGATAATTATTTGACAAAATTTGATTGAGGTGTGAAAAAAATCCAATGTATGAAATTTTTTTGATATTGAGTTAATAAGGCATTGGTTTATTTTGAGAATAGTGATTTAGATAGTATTAGTAACCGAGTTATTGACAACGAATTTATGATATTATTGGTCAATTCCATCATATTTTTAATATAATGATATGTATTGAATAGTTTGTAACCTTAGGAACTAGTGGTTAATACCATTTAAGGGTTAAATATATAGTTAATTTTTAGAGGAATATAGAAAACGTTTTTTCATTATTGGCTTTGATATTCAAACGTTTTTGGTAAGCGTATGTTACAGATAAGTGTATTTCATGCATACTTATTTTGTTATTTTATTGAATTAATTTTGTATTTATATGATTAATCATTTCAATTTTGTAGAGAATAGACTTGTTTTATGGGTTTTGGAATGAAAAAACAGATTTGGGAAAAAGTAACGAAAAAACTATAATTTATGAGCTAAAATACACTTCACATCGGAACCTTCACTTGTGGTGTGACACCAGATTTTTTTGGAATTATGTAGAGCTAAAAAATTATAGCAACAAGATTATGCATCATGTAATGAAATTTCATATCATGAGTTTTTAAAATTACTTTTTATAGCATGACAATTCGTGAAGTCAGTACATGTTGTGAAGGGCCACTAAATGTTGGGTAACCAGATTACAAAACATGACATTTTTTGGGAAATGTTTTCAGAGTAAATTTTCGCAAGATTCGTGATGAAAACTATTTTAGATATTACATGTTGTGTAATATACTAACATGTCCTAATGACTGAGGTGTGAAAAAAAATAAATGTGACGCGACTAAGGAATTCATGGGTTAGCCTATAAAAGGATCCACTCGACTACCCTTCCAAGACATTCTGGGACCCTAGGAGCTGGAGCGTTACCAACAGAGGAAAAAAACACATAATGATTATTTGGGTCCCAACTTCATCATCATTATTCGTTTAATTTCTTCTTCACATACCCATACTACTCATTCTCATCTTTTCATGCATGAGCAAGTAGTTTCATTGGAGTCGTGTGATGTGATTTAAGGTGATGTGATTCTAGGTATTATTTCTTTTTTCAATTCATGTTTTGGATTGATGCATCATGTTCTATAAATTATTATTTTCATATTTTCCTATTGTATGACCATTGTTTGTGATTTGAGGTATTTTATATTATTGCATCAATTAATCTCCATATTTCTGGAATGACCATTACACAATCTATGTCATTTATGTTTAAACAAGGTTTTAGGTCAACTAGTCATCTGTTATCAATAAGAAGAAGACCATTCCAAAGGTAAAATCACATGATTAGGGCAGGATACCCAAACCAAGGATCCTTTCCGACCTAATTCTGACACCAAACGTGAATAAATAAATTAATAATTAAATATATAGCACACGATCATAAAATTCGTTGAACCTGTCATGCCTCTCATCTTAATTAAAACCCCAATCAGTCTGGGAACTATTTATTTCTATCAAAACAATCATGGAATTTCAGTTTCATTTTCTTTAATTAATTTTGAATATTCGGATTTTCCATATGGTTTTTGACACTTAGACATGCTGGATACTACATTTTTGGTTTGTTTGTTTGATTTTTTAAAATAATTAAATTTTATTGACCTTGTAGGAATTTCACAATACCCCATGGGCTATCAATGTTTTTGAACCATTATCGGGGACTGTTTCTGCTATTTTAAATCTAATTATATGTATTCATAATTGTTTTCATTTTAATTAATTATCATATACTTGGTCCTTTCGCACCAATTTTTTAGGTACCAATATCTTTCACGACTACTCTATACATGGGATAGAAAAAACTAATGATGTTTCATATGAAACAGAGTTGGAAAAGACATTACACAATCAAAGAAATAATGAAATGGCAGGAAGAGGTCATGTTGAAGGAGCTAGTCTTGAGATAGTCTAACTAGAAGGACCATAGGTCCTAGGATGAAATCTAGGTTTCAGTCAACGATATACTAGGGGATACCCTCAAACATAGAAGTCAATCCAAGCATTATAATACCCACCATCGCTGGTCAACACATTTAAATCAAGTCAGTGGTCATCAAAAAGATCATGTATTTATTACAATTCATTGAGATGCCTCATGATGTCCCAAAATCACACATCATAATGTTCTTATAGATATATGACACGTTCCACCTTCATAATGTCATAAATGATGTTGTGAGACTACACCTATTCAAATTATCAATGTAATACAAATCATCAGAGTGGATCCAATGTCTCCATTAGTATTTCATTTCCACCTAGGAGAATCTATTGAGGAATTTTTAAAGAAGGTTTTTCCCACCCTCAAAATAAATTGATCCATGGGTATGTACATTAAATTTTATGAAATTAAATGAATAATATTTATGTAGTTTATAGTAACTTTTTAAATGTTTAATAATATGATGTCCTCATCAAGGAAGCAAAATATTGTTATTAATTCAAACCTCTTATAAAGGATTTTCATTGGGGAATCTTTTTATAGTTTCTAGTGTTGTGGGAGGTTCATTATTGAGAAATTTTCCATAAGAGAGCTATGATATACTGGATGAGATATTGAGAAATAGTTTTCATTGGATACCAAAAGAAGGGTGAGCACAATGAGTACACATGGTCGACAATAGTTGGGTCGACACACAAATGAACGTCATGTCAAAGAAGCTAGATGCGATGATGGATAAAAAATCCCCATGTTATGTATTGTGGAGATATATATTATAATATTTATAATAATCAAAATTATGTATAGAGAATGAAGAAAAAGAAACCACAATAGATGAATTAGACTAAAGGAAAATATTTCAGTTGAGACAACAAGGTTTTCAACCTCAACACCAAGGTCCAACACAGATTAGTCATGTTCATTCACTAGAGGAGACCCATGAAACATTTATAACCACAACAGGAGCAGCACTAAATGAGTTAACAGCTTATTCAAGAGATCAATGGAAAGAAATCATAGAATTAAGAAATGACTCATGAAACCAACAAGATGAAATAAGGAACATTGAAGGTAATGTATGTTAGTTTGTTGAGAAACATAGAGAAAACCAAAGTGGAGAACATCCATGATACGCAAGAACAACATCCTTGTGCAGATGTTCATGCCACATTTTATAGAGGTGTAAAGAAGACCATATGAAGTGGCATATAATTTTAAGGCAATTATCGAGAACCAAGATAAAGAAAATAAAATAAGAGAGATGTTTAGTAACACAATGAAGAAGAATCTCCACCATTATACCAAACATTATAACCATTTCTAAATCAGGTCAGGCAGGAGAATACTGATGATAAGAAAAAAAAAGTTTTTTGAGATGTTCTAGAAGATAGACATCAAGGCTCCATTTTTCGAGGCAATAGAAAAAATGAATGTCTATGAAAAAATAATTAATGAACTGGTGAAAAAAAAGAAGAATATTGATTAATTTTCCACCATTTCACTAGCAGGAGAATGTTCAAAATTTGTATCAAGAATTATACTAAGAAAACACTCTAGTTTTGGTAGTTGTTCTATTCTGATTACTATTGGTACTAATAATTGTGGTAGTACTTTATGTGATAGAGTTTCTAGTGTATATATTATATAATATCTGAAATTCAAGAGCCTTGGATCGATGGATATGGAATAAACATGAGGTATGTATAAACTATATGATACAATAATGAGACATTCATGAGGATTACTTGAAGATGTCATCATCAAATATGAAAACTTCTATTTTTTACATTTTTTGGTGATGGACATTAATGAAGAAAATATTCCAATAATATTGGGAATACCGTTGCTCACTACGGGAAGGGAACCTGTCGATGTTCACAAAAAAAGATCTGAGTTTGAGAGGTGGAGGATTAGAGTGAAGTTAAATGTGAACTGAGTGATGTAAAGGTCAAATAAAATAGTTGATTACATTTAAAGAGATAATTTGGTAAAATAAATAGATGATATTTTCAAAGGAATAAAAAATGAATTAGTTATTCAATAAAGTGAAGATAAAAGTTTGATCAAGGTAACAAAATGTAAGAAGTGTTGGAAAAATATGAATAAAATAGAGGAACATTCAAACAAGATTAATTAAAAAGGAGAACATGTTTGGGAAGTCATTGAACTACCATATGATTTTTCCAGAAGGTAATAGAAGAGCTGGATTGGGCCTCAGGAGATTGAAGAAGTTTTCACCAAGGGGAGAGTGAATTTTTTTTAAAATAAATGAATAAGAGAAATATACATAAAGGAATCAAGTCTTTGAATTTATTATATTTATATCATGTATTCTCTTTCCTACTATCAACTGCCAAGAGAGGATTGAGGTAAGGTCAAGGAAATGATAGTAATTAAAAGTTATTCCGAGAGGCAACCCAGGTTTATAGTAATTTCATTATTGATTTTCAATTTTTAATGGGAATAAATCATCCCTTAATATTTCTAAATTTCATTATTATGTCATGGTATTTAACTTGTTTAATTTTATTTTTACAAAACCATCAAGGCAGATAGTAGGTAGAATCCTAAATTTGGAGAAGAAGTTATAGAGGAATTACCCATTCTGAAGGGAATTTAAACATCATTTAAAGGTTCATGAATAACCTATATATCCCTTGTTTAAATCATGAAAGTAAAAAATAGGAGTAATCGTTTCATTATTTTTAATTTTCTATTGTACTACCCACATTTAATTGTTTTATAGCTTTAATTTCCACTTTCAAGCCCGCACTAGATTCTAACTTTACTCAATTTAACTAGTAGAGACCAACTACTCAGGATAATTACCATCCCATGAATTTAAAATTGATTTTTCAAAAAATTTGAATTTGAAAAATGTGGAAAATAATTATTATAGGTTAACATGTAGATTAATATTTGAAAAATCATTATTTAAGAAGCATGTTGATTTTTGATAAAATAAATTTTCATGAGAATTAGCCATGTTTTGAATTTATGATATTTTCATTAATTAATTTAATTTTTCATATGCATTTCCATGAGTAATTGGAACAAATATTAATATCATTCATAATACATACAATGAGATAATATTTTTCATTCTTTCTATAGTATATTTCACGATAAACTCATGAATGCTTTCTTCTTGAACTTTCATTACATTTTATTGAAGCTATGCCTAAATAGAATTGTGTCTAAAATTATTGATGAATTCTTTTTTTAAGCCCTTATCCTTGGACCCACATTGAATTAATCAATTTTTAAGCCAATTAAATCCATGAAATTCCTTTTTAAAAAATGAGACTAGTTACAAGATTATTTTATCCACTACTACCTTCCTTAAAATGTTTTTCATGATGTTTGAATGAATAATTGTGGGCAAGGATCTTTATTGGGTGTATCAAAATTAAAATAATTTTAGATATTTTTTAGAGGATTATTGATTATGATATGGAGAGAGGCCATGAAATATTTCATTGTATTTTATTTTTCACCTCCCTTGCAAAAACTATAAATCAAAAATGGGTTATACGTTAGGAGGAAAAAATCACCATTTCTTGACCAATTATATTTTGATCATATGTTTTTAGGTGATGGATGTGATATTTCTCCTAAACAAAGAATTATAAAAAGAAAAAAAAGTAAAATAAATAAATAAAGGATAATTCATTTATTATGATTACATGAATCATGAGCCCATTGTGATCTTTTTGGGGAAGATGGAGATAAAATTTGTAAAGGGATATTTTCAATAATATTTAATTTCAATATCATGTATTTCTATTTAGATATCAAAATCCTTTTTGTGAATTAATTTTTATATCATTTACCTGCCTAAACTGAAGCCTCAGAGTTAATTGATCCTTAATGGTGAAGCCCTCGTGATTATTGGTGTTTTTTCCTTTACGGGGTGGATATGTAAAATGCTTTTCAGTCTTATGGTCAGCTACATGTTCTTGAGATATGCACATCACTATATTCATTCATACATTGGTTATTAATACAAAATTCAAAGTAAGGTAAATTGAAAGTGGAATTCGTACTAACAATGAATCAAAAAATTAAAATATATTATTGGAAAGGATTCACTATTTAAATATAGGAAAAGTAAAATAATTGGTTATCTTTTTTCTTTAAAAAAATGTTGCATTGATGAATTTTATGTATGTGATTCTAAAACATTTTATTTTCCATTTGATCAATTGTTTTTTATTGAAATAGAATTTGAATCATGATAAGGTAAATGTCATTTTTAGTTAGTTTTGATTATGTCCTTGAGGAAAAGTATGAATTCAATGTGGTTGAATCAAGAGAAATGATCTTTGTAAAATGGTATTTTTATTAATGTTTAATTTTGATACCATGAATTACAATTTCGAGTTGAACCTCTTTTTTGAGCCTTAATTTTTATGTCATTTACCTACCTAAGATGAATCTATAGAGTCATTGGATCCTAAATGGTGAATCCCTCATGATTATTTATGATTTATATCTTTACATGGTGGATATATTAGATTAATTGCTAGCCTATGGTAAGTAATATGTTCTTGAAGTATATGAATCACTCTATTGATTTATACCCTTATAATAAGAATAAAATCCAAAACATGGTAAATTAAGAGTGGCATGCATACTCCTAATGAATTTAAAAATGAAAAGGGATGTTTGTAAAGACATTACTATTTCAGAAGTGGAAAAGTAAAATACTTGGTTAGCATGATTCTTTTAAAAATGATGCAATGAAGAATGTTTAATATGTGATGCTCAAATTTTATTTTCTATTTGTTCAATTGTATTTATTAAAATTTAATTTAAAGCATTGTAAGGTAAATGTCCTTTGTATTATGTGGATATTCCATCCTTGAGGAAAATTACGAATTCAAGTGTTGGTGTATTTCATAAGTGTATTTCATACATACATTAATGGTATTTTATTGTATTTATTTGGTATTTAAATGATTAATCATTCAAATTTTAGAAGAGAATTTACTTTTTTATGATTTTTGCCACGAAATAATAGATTTGTGAAAAATGAACAAAAAAACCAGAATTTATGAGATAAAAGATAACTCACACAATGAGCTTAGCTGTTAGCGCGATACTAGAATTTGGAGAATGAAGTGAAGGAGGAAAAATGGAGCAACACGATTTCATATAATGTAATGCAATTACACATCCTATGATTTTCAAAATAATTTCTATGGAGGACAATTTCAGAAGTTAATACATGCTGATAAAGGCCATTAAACATCATGTAACAAGATCACAAGACATTATGTCTTTTGAGACATGTTTTTAGAGATGATTTTGTTGTGATTCACAATGCTTGAAATTTTAGAGATTACACATCTTGTAACCTAGTTAAATTTCATGAATAAAGAGGTGAGAAGAAAAATAGATGTTATCCAACTTAAGATTTGATGGGTTGGGCTATAAAAGGATCCCCTCATCTGCCCTTCAAATAAATTTTGGGACTATAGGAGATAAACTGACACCAACGGAGGCTACAGAACACAAATTGATGATCCAGGGTCCCACTTCGTCATCGTTCTTCACTGGCTTTCTTCTTTGGGTACCCATGTTTTTCGTTTACCTCATTCCTAGAATATGAGATTAGTTTCTTTATTGTTGGATGATGTAATTTTTGGGGGATGTGTTTCTAGGGATTATTTATTTTTATTATTCATGTTTTAGATTATTTCCACTTGTTCAATAAATTTATATATTCATGTTTTCATATAGCTTTACCATTGTATGACATTTGAGGTGTTTTATATTGTTTTATCAATTACTCTCCATAGTTTGTGTGTAACGACTGCATGTTTTTTAATGGAAATCCCCTTCTTATTTTTCTATCATAAAATAACATAAAAACAAAAAATAATAAACTAATAAGTGACAAGTGACCTTTAAACATAATTTTGTCACTTCTGTGTTTGGAATTATAAAAATCTTACATACACGGTTGTGCTCAAGATGATTTTTGGAGTCTAATGAAATTAAAATAATTTTCGGTGAATAGTAACGTACCCGTAAGAATAGTAACATACCCTTATGAAAATTAATATGACCCTTATTAATAGTAAATCATCCATCATAATAGTAACCTTACCCATGAATAATTAAATAAAATTTAGTCATCTTAGAAAGTGACAATTTCACCTTAGTAAACGTTTTTTAATTTTGGAAGTCATAAATAATTAATTATTACTAATTAATTAACTTAAAAGAAAATTTATTTTCTTAAAATGTATTCATTATTTATAAAATCAATGTCTTATAGTTTTTAGATAATTTTATAAAACCCTATGTTATTTTTTAAAGCACTATAAAATCAGTTTTAATCTTAAAAACAGTTTTTTAAGTAAATTAGGAATTTAATTGAATATTAAATTAATAATATTTAGAAAATTATTTTTGAAAGATGAACTTATTTTTTTGATTCCACATGTCGAAAAAAGGTTGGGGTAAATGTTTAGGATTTTTCTGAGATACTTGAATTTTTGATGAATAGTAGAATCTGATAATTTAAAATAAATGCTAAATAATGAATTAATTGAGTCATCGATGATGCTCTGCTGATGTAAGCCCAATTGGTTCAGAATCAAATGATAAAATTACTATTCTTGGTCATTCCAGACTTACTATTCCTTGTCTGAGGGGAAATTAATAAACTAATGAATTTTATATTAAGGAAACCCCTCTACCCTCCACTATAAAAGCCATCCTTCACACCCTCATTTCCTCACACCTCTCAAGATCCAAGACTTCTATAAACTCTATCCAAACAATTTCCCTATCCCCTACCCCACGTACAATAGCTCTTGGTCTCATCAAAAGACAAATATTAGGCCCTTAAGGAGGTTCTCAAGAGAAGGATTCAAGAGGTAATTTCTCTCCCTCTTCTCCTTTAATTTCCTTTCATGTTCAAGTTCATTTCTTGATCTGTCCCGACCTATATTCATAAAAATGGTATTTTAACTCCATTATTAAAAATATACTGTAATTTTAAGATTCTAATGGGATATTATATCATCCAACCCCCTTTCCCTCTTCCTTTTATTTTATTAAAGAGAAAGTTGTTCGTGAGGTGTTGATTTATCACCTTCAAGAACGACATGATTTCTTCTTCCATTTATACCTTTAAATCTGGTCATGAAACCATTTTTATTGTTGAACCAGAATATTTTTATGTATTATTTCCTATTTTATGTTCTAGAACTGACTTATGACCAAATTACTAAGTGATAAATTAAAACAACTTCATTGTGATCGAAAAACCACCGAATTAACCCAAACAATCTTCATTTAATTATTATCTAATGATTCATCCACTTGGATATAATATCATTCATTATAATACCATTAAAACTCCTTTAATATCATTAGTGACATGTAATATCATTTCTGGATGTTTACCCATGTTCTACATGAAATTCAATTTATGAATACAAGTGAACCACCCAAGAAAAACCACAAAAATGAACATCCCCGAACTGTGTTTTTAAACTCTTTAAGTCATCCAAAGGAACATAAAATGACATAATGAAACCAGAATCAACCATATTAATGTATAAAAGATTATTTAATTTCTAATTAATGAATATAATTTTATTATACTGGATATTAAAGAGAAGTATGAATTCAGATACAAGGTATAGGGAAATTCTCGAACCTAACATTCATCCTTTGGGTTTTACCTCTTTCACTCCATTTTTGATATGGTCACTCCTTATAGCTAATTTTTTCATAATTTTATTTACTTCTTTGGTATATACATGTTTTCTAATGATGTTTATTTCAAGCTAAAAGAACTCTTCTTTTAAGAACTCAACTTTAACCTCTCATTCATGTTTGATGGTTCTTGTATCAAATATATTGTTCCCTCTATCTTTTGGGAACCAAATGATTATGAATGTATTCTTATGTGATGAAACCAAATAAATTTAATGGGTTAGATATGTTCATTTATGTTATGTGTTCATTTTTTCTGCATGATAAATGATAATTTTATGATGTGACTGGTGCGCCTGGAATTATATAGCGCAATATCAATGTTTTAATGTGACAGGTGCGCCCGGAATTATATAGCATTCCAATGCATTGGGTAAAGTGATTAATATCATAAGTAAATTTGAAGTGATGTTTGAAAAATATTCTAGCTTGGTTTACAAGTATGTTTGGTAGTTAACCACTAAGACATGATGTTTCATTTTTTTTTGCATTGCCACATTTCAATTCTTTTATTTATGTTCCACTCATGTTCATGATATTTTTCCTATGTTATGATTATGCTCACCCCATGATATATTTTTCTTATATATCCTATTACTGGGCTTCTAAATCACCCACTTTTATGTATATCCTCAGGTGGATACATGTACTAAGTAGAGGACAAGTGCCAATAAGAATCTATAGAAGAAGAAATTAAATAAACGTTTATGCTTGATGTTGTATTTGTTATGTATGTTCCCAGTTTTTCCAAGACACTAAATCACTATCAGTAGAAAATTCATTTTTTTAAGTAATTAAATCATCCCCAAGTTCACTCAATTTCTAATTATGCTAAGAGATAAAGAAATAATAATACTATAAGTTGATATTAATAAAAATAAAAAATTATTACATTTCTATAAAACTATCCAGATTCTCAAATTTGGTATTATTAGGAGGTTAAGGACACATATTTTTACATTCTAATTTTATGAAGCTCACATTAAACATATTATCTACCGTAAAATACTAATTATATGTTTATAATACCTCAAAATGGGAGTTGTATGGAACTGAATACAAATTTGATATAGGAGAGGAGATTCCCTTATAAGGAGTGTGTTGTGATTGTTAATTAACAACCTGAGAATCATTATCAACAACAAATAATTATTCATGGAGGAAAACTTCACAATATATAGTGATGATTTCCGTAATTATACTCTCATATCGCTTAGGTATTTAAAATTCTTATTTAAATTTAAATTCAACATATTTTAATTTAAAATGTTTTTTCACTCACCCTTGAATTATTCTCTTAGAAGGGTTATGAATGTCCATACTTACCTCATCACTAAAGGATTCTTCATAAAAAAATATTAGTTTATAACACACCTCTAGTTTGGATTTCATAAGAACATTGAATTATTCTTAGACATCACTAACATAGAAAACCATTTTTCTCATAAAACATGAATAACACCCCCAATTGTAGCTAAAAATAATCTTCCCAACAATTATAGGTACCTTCTTATCACCCTAAAAATTAAAAAAAATAAATGGTAAATATAATATTTTCTATATTAAGTAATAGTTCACCTACCCTATTAATGGGATGATTCATTGAGTTATTAGCTAGCTATAGAAAATCATATGTGGATTTATTCTCCCCTAGAGCTTGATATTGAAATAAAGACTATGGAATCATTTTGATCGTTGTACATAAGTCACACAAGAAATTTAACTCATAACTTTCTATTATTTTACATTACAAAGTAATGATTATAGGGTCTTTCAATTTTTGATGTAAATTATTTTATAATACAAAAACACATTGCTGAGTTTTAATAATGGTTTCAGTATCATATAAGTTTCATTTTTACCCAAAAATATTTTAAACAATTTCACCTATTATAAGAATTTTTTATGGCCTAAATAAGGTTAATGTTCTAGTAAATTATTCTAAACATATCAATGCATTTTAAATAACTATGTTAATTATTCCTTGGATTGAATATTTTTGAAAATTCAATAAGTACTTAAATATGATATAAAACATGATTATTTTTCTCTTAATATTTAAACATGAGTTTCTTTTTACCTTGATTAATTTACTCTTAATTTTCATTTTTAAATATACTATTTTTTGTAAAGAACATCTATTTAGCTCATTTTTTGATCTTGTTCTCCACTTTTCCATAATTTTACTTTTCTAAATTTTTAGTTTCTGAATCACCAAATACTTCTAACATGACCTTTTTATACCTCTCTCTCATTAGTTTTAATGATCACAAAATATCTCAATAATATCTAATTTTTTCATTAGAGTGAATTTCAAACACATTAATTTGACATTTATTCAATACATTAATGGGATTAATGAAAATTTTAAATTACATTAAATGGAAATTTTAAATTCTATTAAATAGAAATTTTATGTCCATGTTAAAGTCTTAGACCAATAAATTTTCATAAATAAATACAATGTAATGGAGTTAAAAGATATAATTAATGTAATATAATGATGGAAAACATGATCTAGATCAATGTTAATCACTACAAACAGCATCCCCCACTCTGTACAGTGCATCAATTAACATGTGAAATTTGATAAAATTAGTACAAGCTCCAGGAGACCATTAACTATTTGGTTAATGAGCATAAAAATACTATAGAGGGTTATCATGCCCAGGAAACTCCAAAATGCCTATTTTCTAGTCATTGGTGTTGGGAAGTTGGCCAGTGACACCATTATATAACCCTCATGGGTGCATTAAATGAGGTCTTAAATGGATTGTCCTGACTTCTTATTTCCTCATCTCAGCCTAAGAACTCTTAAAATCCTTCGAATAATATAAGTAGAGTCCATGGGTTTCTCGGATCTCAACTCATAATAACAGTGAAACTTAAAAACATCAATGATGGATCTTCATCCATTCACTCACAATATTTAAGCCCTCTCTTAATGATCTATTAATCATTAAAATATTTCAATGTCTTTAAACATTTAAAATCATTCTCTCTCAACATTTTAAATATTTATATTAAGATACAGGTCAAAATTGTAATATATTTTCCCCTAGAAAATATTCTCTTCTCATCATATCATCTGCCTTTGGATTCATTCTATCCATGTTTAAATGAAAGGGATGTTGGTTTCTTCCTATCTTCATCACAATTCAATGAAATTTTTTTCTTTAAATTTCCATGAAAAATAAATAGAGTAAATGGAAAGTTATCTTTGTTAAAATCAAGGTATTCATAATATATTCTTCTCAATTCTATGGTAAGAGATGTTGGGTATCACTCTCAGCTATTTCTTAACACCTTATCAAACTGTGTTGGTTATCTATTTTATTTAATGCATTACATAATCCAAATCATGATATAAATAAATATCATAAAATTGATATATCCACATTCCACTATTCTTACTCACCAAATCGTGTTTTATGTTAACTTAACAATATGGATTGAATTTATTACCTTATCAATTTATCATATTGATATTGTTTTATTTTGGATTTGTAGTTTTTATTTATTATTTCTTTTTTTAATAGAAATCCTCCCTCATCTAGCCAACTACATCGACCAAAATATATTACTTTTCTTTTACATTAAATTTCTCTTGACTGTTCAAGTTGGATCTTATGGTGATAAACACCACCCATTTTTTATATATAAATTTTATAGTGTTGGGAAGATTTCCCTTTTCTATAAAAGTGAGGTATATATCCATTTGTCTCAATTTAATTTATATATTATTCAAATAATTTTTTTTAAATTAAATGAAATTTCATCCCTATTCCTAGCTTATTTTGACTCCCTGGAATCCTTAATCCTTTCTTCCTAATAATCTATTTTCCAAAATTTTAGGTCAACAACCCCTCTTCATTCCCATTTCAATTATAACCCTACACCAGATACTTATTTTGGAATTTTTTCATAGATATAATTGAAATCCATGTGTATCTTATTTCTTTATAACTCTTTACCCGTTCCATGTCACGTTGGGGTGATTTGCAAATCCATGGTTAATGTTTCTTGAAAATATGTTATTTATACCTATATTTATATACCTAAATTTCACAAATCAGTAACTTTTATGTTATTTTGCATGTGTATAATGTTGTGATAACATTCCCTAGTAGGATAAAATATTCCACAATAGTTTCATTATTTCTAAATATACTTTCCTGACCATATTCATAATTCCAAAAATATAAGGATAAGACTCACTCTTATGGAATGTTATCTTCGTATAACTTTTATGCTAAGAATGTTGAGAAAGTTTTCAAATATTTTATTAATCTTGTCTATTGTCACAACAGGGAACTCACAACCTAAGTATTGATCAGCTTTATTTTACAGGTATGGGGTAAGTCTATTATAAAATATTTCCATTAAGTTATGTTTAATAATATGATGTTTTTTAAAATAACTAAGAATGATAATAAATATATACCATGTTCAATGGAAAATCTCTCCCTTATCCTAGAAGGATCTTGTGATTTTTCTCCTTACAATAGTTGTTATATACCAAGAATATAATTTTTTCACGATAATATTGAGTACTTCATTCCAAGTGTTAAAAATTACCGCATAAATTTTTTAGATCCATCTCCTAGCCATAATTTTCAATCACAAATGAAATACTCTAATCCTTATATCATCCCCACTAAGATCATATAGTTGAATATTTTTAAAAGTACTGTAAGAGTCATTAATAGACTCCAGACAATCCTCATTAGGCTTACCATTAGAAAAGGGAAATATGGAGAGGTAAGATTTTTTTATCTCATAGTTCTAAAATGAAGGTTATATCCATATGCATGATGGGTATCTTGAATCCATTAGAAGTTGGAAATCCAGAATCATATGACACTTGACATTATGATTCCATTTTTAAGGTGGAATATAATTTTCAGTTAATTCTTAAATCACTTAATTTTAAAATTTTCCATTTTATCTTTATTCTTTCTTTTTAGAGTGGTTTCACGTTTATGGGTATTAAATATTACGAATCATATTTGGATGATTCCCTAATGATCATCCAAGATCATGTTGAAAATGATTAATAATTTCTATACGAGTAGTGAAAACAAGCATATATTTTGAAAATAAATTTACACTAAATTTTTTTAATGGTTCTTTTGTTTTATTTTTTATTTTGGAAAAATGTTCCTTCCTCCAAAATGATACCACTTTTTCTGATAGTGTCAATAAATTCATTCAAAACTAAAATTTATAAAACCAAATATACTTAGATAGTGGTGGGAAGGTACAAACCATAGATAAGGTTTTATGTGTGATGTCCAAAAAAAAGTAAAAAAACCTACAAGAAACCAAAAATAAATGAAGAGATATTGATGAATGTTGAATATTAATGTTATAATGAAAATTAAAATGTATGAAATGTGAAACACGAGAAAAATATAGAATTGTTGAACAAGGGATTGAGTTAGAAGAAAATAGCTGAATTGAATTGAGAATTTATCTACCTTTGTATCAAGATTAAAAATTTTGTCTAAATAATCTATGAAAAAAGAAATTGAAACATCTAACTATATTTTATGATCAATGCAACCTAAGTTAACTCTAGAGTTGATAATATATCTATAAAAACTTAGGATATGTATGAGTCTTTATAGAAAAGACTCTAAGATAATAATTTCCCATAAAATTAATTTCTTTAAGACTCCATGGTCCAAGATTCCACTACCCTTAAACTATTGGTTTAATACATAGTGTTGATGAAATATTTATGAAGAGGAGAAAAATAGAACACTTGTGAAAAGAAGAATCTGAAATCTAAACTAAAGAATGAAAATTTATCATATTTATTTCAGACTAGTTTTCCAAAATGGATTTAGTTGTACAAGGTCATTATAATAGAAACAAATATATACAATGAATTCATCTTAAAATAATATAAATTATTGATCGAACATTGATAAAAGAGTATTCTCTATTCAATATCAATCCTATTCTCCAAGTACAGCTTCCTTTTACCTAATAGAGTCAAAAAAATTTCCCCTCTATAGTCTATCTATTCTTCTTTAAGTTATAGAAATAATTAATTTTGGCCTCTCGAATGATGATTATCTCCTGAATGAACATGTATTTCACTTTTAAAATTAATCATAATCCAAATAACACACCAAGTGTAAATAAAACATGTTCATACTCAAATCCCTAGTATCCTTATGACATGGGTCACTATGGATCATATTCCTTACAATGACTCAAGAAGAACCCCTCACTAGATTTTGAAATACCTATTTCTTCATCTTGCTTCCATTATTGAATGTTGACAAGGAGTTCCCCAACAAATGTCGTGATATCACATGTTTTCTTGGTTCATCCTTTTTATTCCTCAGGATGCTTCAAGATCTTCTCAAAAACTATACTTTATAGGATCAATCTTGAAATCTATTCTTTGTATTTCATATTCAATTGTTAATTAGGACTCTGTAATTTTAATTTTCTTTTAAACACTTTTATGTAACTCAACAGTACCCTTACGTAACCGTTGAATGCTCAAGATACCCTAATGTAGATCCTTTTTTACAGTGTAATTACAGTTATATAAGTTATAACATGATTTTACCTTTACACAAGTGTTATATAATCTTTATATTGGTTGATTCTGCATTCATCATGATAAATTGTTACACAATTTGTGTATCACTATTAGATGAGTTGAGTTTGTCTTCTATTATGCACAGAACCTTCACTTTACCTTCATGGAAAGAACCAACATTCATGGTGGATTTTGTATCTTTACATTTTTTAAGTTTAATTGTGGATATATTAAATCTTTTGATGTCATCAGAATATGTGATTTGGATGTTGATATGAATAAAATTGGGTTCTATATAATTAAACGAGTTAGGCACATCCCAACACAATAAAAGAATATTATTTCTGTTAGAAAAGGTTATAAGAAAATATGTGGAACGATGTCCTCAGACCAAGTATACAATGTGAATCTGTCATCATCTTTTCAAAAAAAAATTAGAGATTTTGAATTTCATATCTATAATACATTGAAGCGTATGACCTGATGTTACTTTTTATACAAAATAGTGTGAATAAAAAGTCTCAATAAGTGGTAAATTGATGCCTTTAATTATTTTCAATAAAATTAAACAGACGTAATAAATTTAGTGAATTCTTCCTTAATTATTTAGTGGATTTATGTAATAAAAATAATAATAAATAATGATTATGATACACAAGGCTTTTATAATGGTTTGGGACTATAAGAGAATCCCATAGTCTACTCCACCAACATCCAATGTTGGAATGGAAATTTTATTTAGATCATTTTACTATGGATCTCCAAATCAAATTTAAGAAATTTTCCAGTACTAAATTAAGGATTTTATTAGTCCTTTAGATCCTTTAACCGGAGACCACACAAATGAGTGAAAGAAGTTGATACTTTACTCTGTTGTTAAGTTGACGTAACTAAAACTATGTCCATATCTGAGTACAAGCAGTAGTTAGTTGGGTAGAAATAATATATAGAGAGTGAACAAAATCAAAGAACAATTTATTCTTACTTCCATCAACTGAGAGATGTTATAGACTTCGAAATAATAGATACACAACAAGGGGAAGCTTTCGGAAACAAATATACAATATATTCAATGAATATAATAGAAATAAATACTCATAAAATTAGTATAATTGGATTATTTATTCCTTATTCTTCTATTTAACAATTTTGTTATTATTCTAGATTAAGTTCCATCATCAAGAGAAAAAAATAATTTTTATTAAATAATTAAATTATCATTTCTAGGTATATCAAGTTTCATACAATATTACATTTTATGTGTCTAACATTTTGTAACATTTCAACACACTCTCAATCCAACTAGACAACATATATATAACATATATAATAATATATCTATTACGACCCATTTTTCTGATAAGAATACCAAAAATAAATATAGTAAAATTCATCCATAAATATCTACATCATTTTAGCACATTCATTGTAGTCTACTCCTTTCAAAAAAATATCTAAAAAATAATTATAAAAAAGAATTAAAGAGATTCATATAAATTAGAAACATTTCCCTTAAAATAGAATCTTAGAAAAACTTGAATATTTTCTTCAAAACATATCTGAATAATTTCTTCACTTGAAATATTCCTTAAAATTTGACAAAATTATAGTCATAAGAAATGATTTCTATTTACTCCCACATATTCTTAGGTAAAATTTTTGTCATCATTTAACTAATTCTTAAATTCTTATTCATACATAAAATTATTATCATGGAATGTAAAGGTAAAATATTTATCAAATAAATACATAAAATCCAATCATCACATCGCCCATCATATATAAGGGCTATTTACTTTTTGAAAGTTCCAAAAATAAGAGTATGTTCTCATATTGAAAAAATATATAATAATAAATTATTCAAATCTCTCTTCCCTTTCCAATTTTCCATCTTCATTGTACTACAAATTATAAACAAGAATATTCCTAAAACATAATGTTTAAATAATATTATATTATCATAGAATTCCAAAAATAATTCATCAAATACGTTGCTGCCCTTTTGAGTATATTCGTTACAATAAAATGATGAATAAAAAACTAATAAACTAACATGAATAATCATTAAAATAGTGAAGTAAATAAAAATTTCAAAATTAATTTGAAATAGTGTAAAAAATCATAATTCAAGAGTCAAAATCATAAAAAATGATAAAAAATGAAATATATATTTCCATTGTAGTTAAATCTTATAATGTTCTTGAATTTTAATTTTTAGTCTTCTTATATCATAAATTCTGAATCATATTATCATAAAACCCAATTTTTATATAATAGGAACATTATGGACATGTCACTTTAATATATTTTTCCATATGGTGTCTTATATGCATCATAATGTTTTATAATCCATTTAATGAAAGATCCATTTTCATAGTTGTGGACTTCAATATTAAAGTACAAAAATTTCCTTCTCATAATATATGAATCCTAGTATACTCTTATTTCATAGAATCCAAAATTATGAATCATAATTATTTTGTATATTTCTCACATGAAATTGGTAACTTATAATAAAATTTTAAGTGGTGTCTAATAAAACATAATATTTTTATATATATCATGTAATATATTATACTATATAAAAAATTATATAATGTGACTTGTATGTTTTCCCTCATAGCCACAAATATATATTTCCATAACCTTTAAAATATTTATTCATATTATGTGCAACATGTTTGTATTTCTCTATGAATGATTGATATATTTCCATTTAATTAAATAACAAAATATCATATTCTTCAATATCTGTAAAAAAATATCTCTGATATTTGACATTTTTGAGTTTCCCAAAATTCAAATATTCCATACAAAATGATTAGTATCCCTTAAAAAGTTAGATTTCCTACATCAACATAGCATGTTTATGATTCATTTATTCATACAGTAAATGTAAAATCAATCCAATTTAAATGTTTAATATTAAACATCTACATTCACTTTTATCAACACTTATCGAAAATTAATCTTCTAGAATTCAATGTTGTATAAGTTATAGTTTTAATATTTCCTCCCATATTTCAAATCCATTGGAAATAACATATTCTTAGAAAAATTTCTCAAACATAGATTATGGAAACTTTTATAATAAATAAAATAATAGAGAATAAAATATAAACTATAAATAATGAATAAAAAATGAATAACTAATCATAATAACAATTATACTGTACCTTATTTAAATAGTAACAACATTGATTAATGATAAATTTGTAAATATATAAAATATAAAATAAGGTGATGGATAAATAAATTATCAAATAATAAATAATAATAAATGTAAAGGAGCCACTCAATATGCTAGGGATTGTTTTAATGTTTAATTAACTAATTTAAATTATGATTTAAAATGAAGATAAATCTCATTTAGGGTCATTCATCCAATAATAAGAGGAGTTTTTCCTACCTATATCCCTCTAATTTACCTCTTCCTTCTAATAATATCATTCTAATTAGTTATATTTTCTTCATGTAATTCACCTTAAAGAGTTTAAGTTGGTATGACTCAACTTATTTTTCTGTATATTTCTGGTTTAGTTACTATTGAAAATAGTTTCGACTAAAATATCTATTTATGAATTTTTCTATGGTTTCAATATTTCATTTGATTAAGTAAATACAAATTATATATGCTTGATGAGTGGATTCCTGAGAGAAGTATGTAGTTTTTTCTATTTTCTTAACTACCTACTATTTTAATAGAAAATTTTGTTCGATATATCACGTTGAACTCAACAGAAACCCCAAACAAAACCCAACATATTACAGTTACAACAAATTTATTAAATTGAAAGGTATGAATAATTTAAAATAAATAATGAATCATTTATATAAATAACTCACTCAAAAAATTTAATTGATTAATTCTTAGGAAATTTGTACTCAATTTTTAGTAATGTTATTTTATTCTTTAGATATATGTTTTCTTTAAAAATGGGTTTTCTAGTTTTTATAAGGGTTTGTTATGATAAATTTTATAAACTTATATGAATTTTATTTTATGAAAAATAATACTATTTTTTAAATTATAATACCAAAATATTTTTAGGGATAAAATGTAAATTTTTTTAAACAGATTGATTTTCCAACGAATATTAAAAATACATATTTTTATTTAAAATTGAATTTTTGTTTCAACCATCTGCGAAGTTCCATTTAATTTTAAATTTGTCTCGGAGAAAAATTAATTTTTTTATCTTATTAATAATTAAAATATATTCATTTTAATCAATTTTATAATTGAAGTTATTATAAAATATTTTTTTTACATAAATATGCATTTTTAGAAAAAAAAATTCTAAGAAGCAATTTTTGTATTGTTTTGTGAACTTATTTTAAAATTGATATCTATCGCATATTGGAATTTAATTACAAGAATTATTATTTATTTTTTTATTTACTAACTAAAATTTATCCAATGGTTATTTTTTTATATTTTACTGATGAAATTAACAGTGAATAATAAAAAATGTTGTTCTTATGAAATACATTGTCTTTTGTGGTAATGCCAAGACATAGGAAAAATATAAAAAAATAGAAACTTTTGGAATGAATCAAGTATGATAAATTTAAATTAATATAATTAAAAAAGTGAGGAAATATATAATATTATTTCTTCCATAATAAATATAAAAATCATTTTCTATGTCGACGTAGAGCCTCTAGAGCACTGGAAAAGTAAAATTTTTAATTTATAAAAATGTAATTAGGACTAGATAAGTCCTTTCTTGACTGGGATATAAAATATTAAGTATTGTTTATTATTATTTTTTCTAAATTCATGAGTTTTATAGTTATAAAACTATTGGCTTACCCAAATAGTTGTTCAATGATTACAGAAGGCCATAAAAGTCAAAGTAATACATTAAATATGTTGTTATGATATATGTTGGAGTTAAAATAAATATTTAATTAATATAAATAGATATTTGGATCTTAATAAAAATATTTTATTGATGTAAATTGATTTATAATTTTTTAGAAATTATATCATTTGATTATATGCTTGTGCAATGCTAATACAATATTAATTTATTTAACATAAAAATAAAACAAAAGATATTAAAAATATTAAATGTTACGTAATTTGACATATTTAAAGTGATAAGATAATTATCTATCTTATCATGACATGTTTGTGATATAATAAAATATTTTTTTAAAACATTACTTATTATCTTGATATTTTTAATTTGAAAATGATGAATAGTATCGAAATTGAAAATATTGATATTTTATGGGATTAATATTTTATTAAAGTAATTAAAAACCATTAAATAATAATTAAGGAAAAATTGCACAACATATTTTCTAATATTTCATACCATGTTTATTTATAGTCCATTTGAAATCATTTTTCTTGATAATTGTTTTATTATTTTTTAATACTTTGAAAATTCCAAAAGTACCCCTCACCTCAATTATATTTGGCCACCTCCTCCCTCACTTCTTCAAACCACTTTGAGCCTAATATCTCAACCAAATCCTAACCATTACCCTTTAAAACATATGTAGACATGTTTTATAGGCTATGGTCCCACTAAAATGCCAACCCTAAATTAATAAATATAGTATCATAACAATACATAGATATTTTTAGGATTATGGAAAACCCATATTTCATCTCATTTCCATCCTAGGAAAAGAAAAATTATCTCTCATATATACGTACGACTTACTTTCTTTACATAGTAGTGTAATTTATTTTTCATATCCACATTACATGGATGTTTAAAGAGAAATAAATAATGAATATATATTATATATATTAAATAATTATTATTATATAATGTTTAATTATTCTTTATCATTCTTGTTTTCATCCATTGAAAAAATGAAAACAACATTCATGCGTACGTACGACCAATCATCACAATGAATGGTGTATTTAATTTTTATATCTATGTCTTTATGTATGACAATAAATATGTATATATTTTATATATATGATATTTAAACCATACAAATATATACTATTCATGTGAACCGAAAGTTATATTACAAAATATTCATGGGAAAATTAAGTAGTTTACACCCAAAACAAGGTTAATAAGGAAATATTTTCAACAATGGGTTAATTAGAGTATATAATGGGATAATTTATGCTATTATAAATATGAATAATAATATTTTATAAATTTATTACATGGTTTAAACCATTATACATGAGGTTAAATTATTTTTAAAAATAGGGAAACATGAGGTAAGGTATTTTTGTCTCACTTTTATTTTTGTGGGACATATGCCTTATAGACTATATATTTATTTTATGTGGTGTATATACTACCCATGAATGTATTTTATAATTATTATCATAACAATTATTGGATATAAATAATATTATGTAGTTATTTATTTCATGTGTCTTGTTATTCAAATGTTACCAAAGCAGTAAGGTTTATTTCAGAATATTATCATTACTAGAGATTGCTTATGTATCTATTAGGGAATATTTATTTTCCGTGTACAAGTTTTCTTAAAATTATCTAAAAAATTTGTTTTAATTATAATATTAAATTTTTTTAAAATAACTTTTACTCATGTTTTACATTTAATGAAATGGTTTGAAAAGAATCTTTTTTATCCTTTTCCAATCAAGGTACTTTATGGATTTTCTGAAAAAATACATAAGGGGTGTTTTTAACTTAAACAGTATGAGTGGATTTTACCACCATCATGAATCCATAATGATTTATGAATCCTTTACAATTTTACAATGGTATTTTTCTTAAAAAAAATTCATGTATATATTCATTTTTTTAAATGTAGTGATTTCTAAAAGGAAAATTTATTTTCCTCATGAATTCTTCCACGTGATCTTTCAAATTCATTTTCTATTTAATATGACATAATTTGAGCATAATTAAAATTTTTTGAGGATGTGATCCAAGGAAACAAAACTTATCATTTTATATATGGTTTATGTTTATGATGAATTTTTGTTGACGGGACCCATTTCCTTTTCAATGGATTTTACTTTGATGAAATATTTATGAAATTAATTTCTTTTCATGAGTTATGAGATGTTGAATATTTTTCAATATTTTGTAACATGTAGGTATGATTTTCATTATGTGATGGGTAGGACCTATATATACATTGAATTCATTGGGTAAAGAATGTTATCTCATAAGATAAATAGGGTTATAATGGGGAGTAAACCTTGTTCAATAAGGGACTATGTCCACCATGATAGAAATGGGAGTGATCATTTACTACTATGATGGTTTTAGTCGTTAACTCATTCTATCATGATAGTCTTGTGAGTTAACCTTGACTACTTGGATTGATTGGGGAGTGAACATATTTCAATATCATAGACTTGGGAGTCAACCTTGAATATTAATATGGTAGGGGGAGTGAACCCATTTATCTAAGATAGTCATGGGTGTGAACCTTGACTACATTGTTTATTCTGGAAGTAAACCCATTACACTAAGACAGGAAAGGAAAAAATCATTGACTACTAAGGAAATTATTTTCTATAATTATATATATTTCACAGTTCTATGTCTTGTGTCAATGTTATTCTCTCATGGCTCAATTTACTTTATGATTCATATCTCATAAATTAAAAAGTTATATTATGTGACTCAATATTTTGATCTAGACATGTGTTGTATAATTTTCAAATGTTAATTTCATATTCTTATTCCCTTATTCTCATGTTAGGATAATGTAATCCAAGATAACTCTTTTTTACCCATACATAGAATCTAAAAATTGTATTTCCTTATCTTTCCTTTCTCTATGTCATGAAGAACGGTTTTAAGTATGGTATGTCTAATAAGGGACCTAGAATTGATTAAATTATATGGGATAATATATATTTCTGGGATCCATATGTTTATTTATCCAAGACATGGAATAATTTTTCCTAATTATATAAATCTCTAAACCTAAAATATCCTTCATTATGAAATAAACCATATATATCCTTTGATTTCATATGTTTTGGATGGTTGAAATTGGGTCTTGGTAATTGGTATCAAATAAAAAAATATAAAGATTATGTTTCCTACACTTAATATGAGAGCATGGGTTCTGGGCTATCATAGTTTGTATTAGAGGTTAGGTTAGACAAATATTGAGATTCTGATGTTTTTATAGGAATTTATCTTATGATTTATAGATACTATCCTGGTAATACAAGTTTGGGTTTGACTATAAGTTCAAAGTCATATACACCCATTTTTATGTTTTTAATGATGGAATTTTAAGGGGACAATTGGAATTTGGTAATTGGTATATGTTACCAGTAGGGTTAGAATGAAGTATTATTTGATGAATAATTCCTTAAATTTTATAGGATATATGTTTAAAGTTATTGGTGCCCTTTATTTTTTATAAGATATTTGATTTTGAGTTAAATTTGGGTTATTAAATTTTTTAGGATGTTCATAATATGCTAGGAATTATAATAGAATTATAATAATTTAGTTTTAGTAAAAAGACAACCCAAAGGTTGGGGGGAAAGAATTCACATCTGAAAAGGCCAAGACTGTTCAGCCCACAACCAAATGGTGAAAAGGGTGAATCACCTACAACTTGTTTACATGATTAAATGGTTAATACAAAATAGTTTTTCATTATTTAAACTACATGAAATATAATAGTAAATTTCATTTTAGGAAAATATTTTTTATCATATAGATAACCAGTGGATTGTAAATTGATTTGTTGTTAAGTGATAAATGTTATTGGATAAGATGTTCACTATTTTTTCGAATTCTATTTGATTAAGGTAAATCAAACATTAAAGAATTTTATTTGAGGAGTAAATGTATAAATTTATCTTAGAGGAATATATGATTTTATTTTGAAGTTATGGTGATTCATGTTATTTATGGAAATGGTCAGTATATCTTGGATATTATATTTTTAGGGAATATAAATTTTGGGTGATAAATACTAAATTTATCATCGAAGATGGTGTGATAAAATACTTCTTATTTTTGGGTTTAAAACTTCAAGTGTAATTTTTTTTAGAAATATTATGGATAGTAAATCATTGAATGATCTTTTTTGAACTTTGGGTATTACATTTGAATTTTTCAGACAAAAGTAATTTTTCTAATATGGTAGTCTATTATTTTTGGGAATTATCTTATCATGTGCTTAAAATATGAGTTTTTTATTAATGCCTAAAGAAAGGAGGAATATATTTTTATTATTTTTCCAATTATGAAATCTATTAGAAGTTGATTTTAGTGCTTCAATAATTAAAAATTTATCTTAATTACTCATAATTTGGAGAAAAAGATAAGATTGTGGTAAAAATTAACTATAGGATGAAACTCTAATATTCATATAAGTATACTTAATCATGTTTTCATGTTAGGAAAAAAATAAATTCCTTAACTATATGAAAAGTTATCTTCAAATAAAAATATTCTTAGTTTACTTTTCTTATCAAGAAGTCAACGACCTTTTTACTCATCACAAAATTGTGCTTTTGTGATGGTTAACTTTCACATAACCATGCTCTATATCACTCTCCATCAGTCATTAAGTGTTAGTCTTCTCTTACATATCCTTTTTTCACTTCCGACTAATTATTAAATACATGGAAACCATGTTTGTGTTATTTTAGAAGACCGATATTATTTTGTTTCATTCTTTTAAAAAATATGATTTATTTACCCTTTTTAGAATGTGATATTTCAACCGAGGTATTTGAAAAATTCAAACATTGATTACCGAGACCAAGTTAAAATTAGAAGGATGAAATTTCTTAAAGCATGGTTGAATATATCACCCCGATATTTTGTAATAATAATATGTTTGATAGAATACTTTTCACTTAATACTGATCATAAACGAACCTCAACATATTACCATTATAATCTATCCATTAAATTGGTGGGTATGAATAGTAATAAATGAATTATGAAATATATATATATATATATATATATAAAGGAAACACTCAAGAAAATTTATCGATTCATTCTTATGAAATATGTACCCATTTTTTAGGAACATTAGTTTATTCTTAAGAAGAACATTGTCTTTAAAATTTGGTTTTTTTCGTTTTATGAGTGGGTATTATAATAATTTTTTTTAAAAATTATTTGAATTTTATTTTATAAAAATAATTTAATTTATTCAATCATAATATAATTATTATCTATGGGGAGAGTTTTCTTTTTTTTTTCTAGAAAATATTTATTTTTTAGTTAATAGTGAAAAATACTGATTTTTATTTAAAAATTATATATTTTTTGAACAATATGCTGAGTTCCATATTATTTAAATTTTTTTTTAAAAAATAGATAAATTTTATAATAAAAAATTCAATTAGTTTAATATGAATCAGTATTTTAATGTATGTTGTTATAAAGTCATTTTTATACATAAATAGGCATTTTTATGAAAGAATATATTTTTTTTCTTTCTAAAAAGTGGTTTTTATCTTTTTTACGCACTTATTTTAAAATTACTTTATATCACTTATAGGAATTTAAGTTTATTAAATGGAATTTAATTTTGGATTCATATATCAAAATTTATCCATATATGTGTTTTTTTACATTTTTCTGAAGAAAATAATTTTTTAGTTAATAAAAAAGTATTTATTTTATGAAAAAAACTATCTTTTATGATAACCCCAAGACATATAAATGACATAAAAATTTATAAAACATATCAAATTAATAATTTACGATAAAATTATAATAATATAATCAAAAAAATAAATTCATAGATAATTTAATTTATTCCACAATAATTATGAATGTCATTTTCAATACTGACTCAGAGCCAACACATGATGGGAAATTTAAAGTTTTATATCTTAAAAAATAAAATTGGGATGATAGAAGCCCTTTATAGACTATAAAATTAAATATTATTTATTATTTATTATTTTTATGTTCAGACATAAATTTTAATGTTTTATAACAAGTGTTTTAACCAATTGTTACTGCAATGATTGCGTTAGGACAAAAAAATCAAAATAACACATTGAATGTGTTGTAATAGTATTGAAGTGAGTTAAAATAAATAATGAACGAATGAAATTTATATTTTGAACCACATAAACTTATTTTCATGATAAAACTTTATTTATATTTCTCATAAAATATATAATTGCTTTATATTCTTGTGCAACACTAATACATTAAAATTTTAATTAATAAAAAATTAAAATAAATGATATTAGAAATATTAAGTGACATAATTTGATATATTTAAGGTCATAAAAGAATTATATAGATTAAAATGACATGTTTAGGATATAATAAAATATATTTTTATGAATTTGACTTGTTTTGTTGTTTGTTTTAATGTCAAAATAATGAATAGTATCAAAATTGAAAAAAATGATATTTTATGGAATTAATATTTACTTAAATTATTTAAAAACCATAAAAATAATACATAAGGAGAAAGAGGATAATTTTTGGTGTACAATTTTATATTTTATTAATTTATAGGTTATTTGAAATAATTTGGATCTAGAATAGTCTTGTTATATTTTAATCATTTGAGAAATTCCAAAAGTACCCCTTGCCTAAATTATAAAAGGGAACCTCCTCTCTCATTTCTTCATACCACGTTTATACATATAGATTGACCATGTCTTATCCATTAATATTTTAAACACCCTTATAAAAGTTATAAAGTTTAGTTTTATTCAAAATATCATCCCTAGAACCCTCAATAAAGGATCTAATGGAAGTTCGTTGAAAATTTTATAATCTTCTTTACCAACTCTTTAATGTTTATTTATTTCTAGAATTATTATTAATGTGATTTTTCCAACCTAAATTAATAAATAAAATATAATAAATATAGTGATATTTTATAATTGTTATGGTAAAACAATATTTCATCACATTTCAGTCCAATGAAAGGAGAAAACATCACTCGTGGGTACATATGGATTTTCATCTCCACATAGCTGTGTAATTCTTTTGCTATAACAAATTTTCATAGATGGTTACACATATATAAATAATTAATATATATGATATATATTTCATAATAATGATTTTATAATAGTTAAATATTCTTTACCATTCTTTGTTTCAATCAACTGAAAAAAGGATAATAGTGTTCATGTGTATGTAAAACCTACAGTCTCCATGAACGGTGTAATTCATTTTTGATATCTATATATTTATGGATGAATTCAAATATATATATATATATTATTAAATTGAAACCATACATATTTTTTTAGATGCTATAACTATATCCTATATATAATAACTATAACTTACATGATAAAATATGCATAGGGAAATGATGTTGTTAACACCCGACACAAGGGTATTACAATAATATTATTAACAAATATGTGATAATAATAAATAAGAGGATAATATATGGTATTATAAATATGAATATGGTGTTGGTTCTGGTAAAAATTAATATCATTTTTAAAACCATTATACAGGAGGTTAAAACAAGTTCAACTAAAGTTTTTATGGGACATATACCTTATACACTGCATGTTTATTTTATGCAGTGTATATAATATCCATGAATTTAATTTATTAATATTCTCATGAAACTTATTGGACCCACATATCCATTTATTGTATTTTATTTCATGGTTCTTATGATTCAAATGATTCCAAAGTTGGAAGGGTTTATTTCATAATATAATCATTATTAGAGATTGTTTTTCTCTCTACTGGTTAATATATCTACATAATTTTCATGTTTAATGAATTTTTTTTACTATTCCCCAAAAAAAATTAAAATCCATTTTTACCTATTTTTTAATTTCTATGAAACTTTTTTAAAAAATATTTTTATCATTTCCAAAAAGTACTTTAGGACTTTTACAACAAAATATGGAAGGGATGGATTTTTAACTTCTAATGAATGAGAGGATTTTCCAATCATCAAGATGCCTTAGTGATTTTAATATTCCCTAAAAATTTTACACGTTTATTTTCAAATAATTTTTTTCATTCATAATTAAGTATTTTTTTAGTAAATGAAGTTATTTCAATATGTAAAAGTTATTTTTTCTCATGGATTTATTCAAGGGATATTTCAGAATAATTTTTCAATATTATATGAAATACTTGGATGATAATTAATCTTTAATGAGGATATTATCAAGGGATACCAACATTTTTCTTCTGGATTTTTTATTATTATGGTGATAAGATGTGTATGAGTCATGTTTCTCTTTCCCTAGATTTTAGTTTTATAAAATGTTTATGATATTCATTAATTTTCATGAAATCTGAAATGATTAATATTTTGTGATCTTTTTGAACACATGTGTGTGATTTAGTTTATGTGATGTTTGGAACCACTATCTTTATCAAATTTATTGGATAAAGAAATATATCTCATGAGATAAAATATGTTTTAATAGGTAGTTAACTTAGTTAAGTAAGGGACCTTTTCCACCATGATTGTCCTTGGAGTAAACCTTAACTATAACGATGGTTTTGTGAGTGACTGTATTCCACAAAGATCATCTTTTACGAGAACATTGTCTACTAGTATGGTATGGGTAATGAAATAATTACACTATAACAGTCTTGGAATTGAACCTTGACAACAATGATGGTTTATGGTGTGAAGAAATTCAACTATTATTGTCTTGGGAGTGAACATTGACTACTATGATGGTTTGGGGAGTGAACCTATTCCACTATAACCATATTGGAAAAAATAATTGACTAATACGGAAAATATTTTTCCAAACATATGTGTATATAACAATTCAATGTCTTATGATAATGTTATTCTCTCATGGATCTTGTTCTTTTATGATTCATATCTTATGAACTACAATGATTTATTCCATGACATAAGATTTTGATATTTGACTTCCTGGGTATAATTTTAAAATGTTTATTTCATGTTATTATTACCTTCTTATCATGTTATTAAAATGTAATAATTAATATTTTTATTACCCTTACTGGGCATCTAATCTCACCCATTCCTTATGTTTAAATTCCACAGGTTATGAAGAAATGTTTTAAGTAGGGTATATCTACTAAGGGAGATGGATGTGAATACATTTTGGGAAATAATATAGATTTTTCTGAATCATTTGTTTATTTATCCACGATATGTAAGTGTTTTTAATAATTCATTAAAATCCTAAACCTAAAATATCCTTCAGTCTGAAACTGATCTTTTTTTTAATTAATTTTTTTAAATTTTTGATGGTATAAATTTTGTCAGATTTATTGGTGTCAAATATAGAAATGTAATGATTATGTTTTTATCAATGAATTTGGTAGTGCTGGTTCTGGAATGTCAGAGTTGGTATAAGAGGATTGTTTAGACATCTTTGGGGACTATAATGTTTTCATGAAAATTTACCTTATGAGTTATTGATACAATCATGTTTGTATAAGTTTGTTGTTGATTATCAGATCAGAGTCTTAGACATCCCTGATGTGTTTTTAGTGATGCACCATTAAGTAGTCTAATGATATTTGGTGGAAAGTATATATAACCCTTATATTTAACATGAAGTATTATTTGATAAATAATTCATTTAATTTTGGTGGACATGTGTTTAAAGGTATTAGTATCCTTTATGATTTAAAAGATAAATGATTTTGAGGTAATTGTGGTTTATAACATTTTTTAAGATTTTAATAATATTTTAGGGATGTTATTGAAATGATATTAATATTGTTTTAGGGAAAGGACAACCCACAGGTTTTGTGACATCCTGTTGATTTTGATAAGTCCATGAGGTTTGAATCCCAACAGAAGGGGGAAAATGTTCAATCACCTACAATTGGCTTATATAATTCCATAGTTCGTATCAAATTGATTTTCTTTTTATAAACTATCTGATAAATAACAGTTAAGTTCATTTTTGGAACATATGTTTTTTAGAATACATAACCATGTGGTTTGAAATTGATTTAGTGGTAAGAGATTAATGTTATTATAGATGATGTTAAAATATTTTATAATCCCGTATGATTAATGTAAATAAAGTATAATGGAATTTATTGGAGGAAAAACAGTTGAATTTCCTCTTAGATTCATATATGATTTTATTGTGGAGTTATGGTGATTTAGGTTATTTATGAAAACAGTTAGTATATCATGGAGGTTATATTTTTATAGAGTTTACATTATGGGTGATAAATACTAAATTTATCTTCAAAGATAATGCCATCAAATCCTTGTTATTTTTTGGATTAAAAATTTGTTTGAAATATTTTTTATTAATTTTATTGATAGTTATTTATGGAAATATATATGTTTAACATTGTGTATTACTATTGAAATTTTGTTATTAAAATAATTTTCCTCATATAAATGTTTATTCTTTCTGTGAATCATCTTATCATGTGATAACACATTTGGGTTTTTAATGCCTAAATATAGGATGAATGTATTTTTATTCTTTTATGGAATGTGAAATCCATTAGAGGTTGATGTTAGTTCTTCAGGCATGAAAACTTCCTCTTATAAACTCATCATTTGGAGAAAAATATGAGAATTTTGTGGAAATTATTTAAAGTATGAAACTATAATTTTCAGTTAAGTATCCTTACTCATGTTCATTGAATATGAGTTAAATTAATTCCTCAACTATAGGTAAAATTATCATGAAAAAATAATTTATTTGTTAACTTTTCATACCTAGATGTTAATAGCCGTTTAACTCATTAAATAATTATTGTTCTATGATGGATAACTTTCTAATGATCATGTTTCATATCACTCTAAATCTGTAATTGGAATTATTTTTCTCTTACATATTCATGTTTTCAATTCCAACCAAATTTTTCCTATATGTAAGCCCAATATTTTTTATTCTAGATTACATTCGTACTTCTATTTCTCTCTTTTCAAATGGAAGTTTTATTGACTATATTTACAAAGTGAGATTTAAACAAAGGTATTTTAAAAATTTAAACCATGGTCACCACGAAAAAGATAAAATTATGAGGACACAATTTAATAATTTTGGGGGTGAATTTAATATCCCTATATTTTAAAATCATACTATGTTTGATAGCTTACATTGCACTCAACACCGACCCTAAATAAAAACCAACACATTACCGTTACGAATATTCCATTAAATTAAAGTGTATGAATATTATTAACCAAATTATGAAATATATATACAATACCCACTCAATAAAAATTAATTTATTAATTATTATTAAATATTTAATAAATTGTTTGGAAACTTATTCTATGCTTTGGAAATATATTTTCATCAAAATGGGTTTTCTTGATTTTTATAAGTGAGTATGAAAATAATTTTTTAGAAGTTATGTAATTTTTTTTATAGAAATACAATAATTTTTGAAATCATAGTACCAAAATTATATTGTGGTTAAAATTTTTCATTTTTCTAAATTGATTGACTTTCCAGTGAATAGTGAAAATTACTAATTTTTATTCCGTAATGTATTAATGTTTCAACCATTTCTGATGATCTATCTTATTATAAAATTGATTAATAGATAAATTATTTATATTATATTATTATTCATACTATTAGTTTAATTATAATCAATTTTATAATTCATGTCCCTATAAAATCATTTTTATTCACAAATTTTCATTTTTTGAAAAACTCTATTTTTTCTAAAATGCAGTTTTCATCTTTTTTTGAACACTTATTTTATAATTAATTTATAATACTTATAAAAAATTAATTTCATGAAATTTAATTTATTTTTTGATTCGTCAATCAACATATACCATATTATGAGTTTTTATTACATTTTACTGGTGCAACCAAATTTTTAGTGAGTAATAAAAAATACAGGTTTTAGGAAATACCGTAACTTTTATGAAAATTCCATGAAATAAAGGTAATATAATAATTTATTAAACATATGGAATTAATAATTTAGTATAAAATTATTTATATATAATTAATAATTAATTGAAAACATATAGATTATAATTTATTCACTAATAAATATTAAAATCATTTTCACTACCCAAGGAGAGTTTGCGTGACACTGGGAAAGTAAAAATTTATTTCTTAAAAAAAATTGGGATTAGAAAAGTCTTTTATATACTTTTATATTATATATTAATTATAATTTATTATTTATATGATCATAAAATATTTTTAGAGTTATATAACATGTGGCTTATCTAAATGCTTGTGAAATGCTTGCATAAGGCCAAAAAAGTCAAAACAATACACTAAATGTGGTATCATGATATTGATGTGAGTCAAAATAAGTATTGAAAGAATATAAATGGAAATTTGATACTAATAAATTTATTACCATGATATAAATTTATTTATAATTTTAAGAAATTATGTAATTACATTATATTCTTGGGCAACAATAATTCATTATTAATAAAATTAAAAGAAAAATAAAATAAATGATATTAAAAATATTAAAAGTGACATAATTATATATATTTAAGGATATAAATTAAATCTATAGATACCCATGACATTTTTATGATATAATAAAATAGTTATTTATAATTTTAAATGTTTCTTTGATATTTTTAAATTCAAAATGATGAATAATATCAAAATTGAAAAATAATTATATTTTGTGGGATAAATATTTTATTAAATTATTTAAAAATCATAAAATATTATATAATTAAACATGGGATAACATATTCTCAAAATAATCTTCTAAAATTAACTTATATTATATTTAAAATCATTTAGATATAGAATAATCTTATTTTATTTTAATCTTTTAATAAATTCCTACAGTGCTCCACACCTCAATTATAAAAGGAAACCTCATCCATCACTTCTTCACACCACTTTAATACATATATATAAACAAATTAATAACCATTAAAATTCTCAATATCCTTATTAAACTTATATATTTTCTTTTCCATCCAAAATTCCATCCCAATATCCCTTAACAGGATATCAAATTGAATTCCATCGAAGAAGGTGTAATCTTATATACCAAATCTTTCATGTTTATTTCTTATTATACCTATAATTTAGTATTTTTTACAACCAATAGTGATTAATGAAATATTACAAATATAATTTTTTGTTATTATTATTATGGTACAATAATATTCCATCATGTTTCCATCCTAAAAAAATTGAAAACCTTGTACATTCGTACATACGACTTATCGTCTCCACATAGCGATGTAATTTGTTTTTCATCACCAATTTACATGGATGGTAAAACATGTGGAACTAATATATATATATATATATATCACAAGTATAACATTATAATTATTCTTCTAAATTTAATTATACTTTTCAATTATTTTTTTATATCCGTTTTAAAAATTAAAATCATCATTCTTGCGTACGCACAACCTACCATCTCTATGAACTATGAAATTCATTTTTATATCTCTATATTTATTTATGAATATATATATATATGATATTTAAACCATAGATAATATTCTTTATATTATGGAACTATATCTTATGCATAATAATCAGAGCATAGATGACAAAATATTCATTGGAAAATGAAGTAGTGAATTCCCAAAACAAGGGAAATAAGGAAATATTATTAATAAATGGGTGATACTATGATATAAAATGATTATATATTATATCATCAATTGGAATATGGTTCTTTTATAAATTAAAAAAACAAATTTAAAACCATTATACTTGTGTTTAAATCATATTCAACTAAGGGAAAGTATGTGGTAAAAGATTTTCATCTCACTTTTATTTCTGTGAGATATATGCCTTATACGATACATGTTTCTTTTGTGTACAAAATATAATTTTCATTAATGTATGTTTTTATTCCTCTAATAAAAATTATGGGATATAAATATTCTTATAGTTTTTTCTTTCATGTTGATTATTATTCAAATGATACCAAAGCGATAAGATTTTATTTCACAATCACATCATTATAAGATATTGTTTATGTCACTAGTGGGGAATATTTCTCTTCAATGAGCATGTTTTATTTAAAAACATTTGAAAGGATTTATTTTTAATCTCTTAAATTTGTTAAAAATTATTTTTACACATGTTAAACATAGTACTAAACAGTTATAATGGAATATTTTTATCATTTTACAAACAAGGTTCATTATGACTTATTTGAAAAAATATGAAAGGAATGTTTTTTAACTTAAAAAAATGAGAATATTTTACCACCATAATGATGACTCAATTATTTTTTTATTTGTTTCAATTTTATATTATTATTTTCAACAAAATGTTTCCATTTATAATTGTATAGTTTTTTTAAATAATGTTGTTTCAAAATGGAAAAGTTATTTTTTCATGAATTATTGTATTGGATAATTCAAAATCATTTTCCATATAAGATTATATCCTTTAATGATAATTAAAATTTAACTGGGATTTTATTAAGTATTACTTAATATTTTTTCTATATTATTTATGATTATGATGAAAAGATGTGTATGAGAACTATTTCCTTTTCCATGGGGTTTAATTTGATGAAATGATTATAAAAATCATTTATTCCTGAGTTCAGAGAAGATGAATTTTTTGTGATCTTGTTGAACACATAGGTATTATTTTTTTTATTTTATTGGAGGGACCTATATCTCAATCCATTTAATCGGGTAAATAATGATATATTATAAGACAAATAGGACTGAAAGGAGGAGTGAACCAAATCATTAAGGGACCTTGTCCACAATAATAGTCTTGGGAGTGGACCATGACTACTTGAATGCATTGGAGAGTAAACTCATTCCACCATGATAGTCTTTAGAGTGAATCTAGCATACTTAAATGGTTTGGGGAGTAAACCCATTCCACTGTGATAGTTTTGGTATTGAACCATAATTACTAAGATGGTTTTCTGACTGAACTCATTCACCTATGATTATATTGGGAGTGAACTTTGACTACTATGATGGGTTGGGGAGTAAAACATTTCCACTATGATGGTCTTGGAAAAAAGCATTTAATACTAAAGAAATGATTTTCTATACTCATGTGTATGCCAAAATTCCATGAATTAGGCCAATTTTATTCTCTTATGGCTAAATTTTCTTTATAATTTAAATATATGAACTACCAATATTTATTCTATGACTTGAGATTTGGATATGTTATATGAAAGGTATAATTTTCAAATATTAAGTTCATGTTATTATTCCCTTATGCACATTTTATGTTAATTTAATCATTAGTAAATCTTTTTTTTACCCTTAATTAGAATATAAGTCTTACCATTCCCTATATTTCATTTTCAATGGCTACGAATAAAGTAATTAAGTTGGATATGTCAAAGATGGGTGTTAGGTGTGAATAAATTTTGGGGGATGATATAGATTTTTATGAAATAGTTTTTTATCCAATATATGTAATATTTTTTCCTAATTATCTAAAACTATAAACCTAAATTATACTTCAGTGTGAAAGTGATCCAAAATATAATTTTAATTTATATGTTTAGGATGGTTGAAATTTCGTTAGGTTTATTGGTATCAAAGGCATACATTTAAAGATTATGTTTTTAAAACTTTATCTGAGAGTGTTCATTCTGGGCTGTCACAAGATTTATCCTATGTTATTCATTTTTTTATATGTAATGTGATTTTTCGGTGTGTGTAGGTTTATGTCTGAAACTAAGTATAAAACAACATATATTTTAAATTGTTCATATAACATATATAGTAGTGGTATTATTTGTGAAACAATGGGTTATACTTAGTATGTGGTTTATTTTTCATGATGGATTGGGGGATTCTGTAGTAATTCATTATGTGTGTAATGTATTGATACTTGTGATTCTTGGATCATGGTGGTTATTTTAGAACCCAATTAGTGTGTCATATGAAATTTTGGGGAAAGTTGGTTTTCCTTTGTAATGCAGATGGTGCAGAACATTTCTATGGGTGTAGATGTAATTTTTCTAATTTGTTGGTATATTTATTTAGTGATTTCAAATAACCAAGGGGATAAGGCCATTAGGGTATTTTGTTCACAATATGGGGATTTTGTGGTGGTTTTGACCACTAGTTATTATAGGTATCATCCATATATTCGAGAAGCTTAGGGGTTTTTTACCATCTTCTTGGATGAGTAATAGAACACATGTTTCCCTGAGAACAGAAGGGTGATTGAGATCACTAATCATGAGTGATATGCTCATTTTATATGTAGGATATGTTGTAACCAGTGGGTCAGACTTGGTAAAGGATGGGTGTTCACCATTCCTTGGGTTTCATTAGGATTTTTAGTTTGATGATTGAATGAGAATTACATACCATGTGACTCTATGGGCTATGGTACTAACCGTAGAGTCTATGAAAATTATAATATGATAGACTATATTAAAATATTCCAAATCAGGCATGGGTCAATGCAAGTAAAGTGTTCACCCATGGATAATTGATAATTTTTTTGAGAAAATTAATTGGATTGAATAAATTTTTATTTATTACACTTTTCATGAACTCATACATGTATGGATATTAACTAGGAACATCATTGGTGGTGGCCGACTGAGTTCACACCAACACACTTCATAGCTCATTCAGGACACATGGAGGCTTTATGTATCATTTTCTAGGAATGGGTAAGATATTGGTGTCTAGAGCTCTATATATGGGGATTTAGTTGATGTGTGAGTTACTTATTTATGGTTGGATTTAGACCAGGTGGATCCTTGGTACCAAGTTAAGGGGTTTCATTTTGTTATTTTTGGAACTGTTGTGTGTGATCGGCCTATGATAAATGTTTTAATGTCTTGTATAACTAGAATTTAATTATAGTTATACCTTATATATATCTTGTGGTATGTTGATTCTTGTAGTGATGTGTTTATATTATGATTGTTAATTTTTCTTTTTTAGTAGTTTAGTTTGTAAAATTTCTATTTTTAGACGATATAACCAACCCACTATCACCCCATAGACCATCACAAAATCTTTGTAGTATATTATATATAGAATGTGAACGTGATGTCATGTATTTTATATTTAGAGATTCATTTGGGTGATTTGTGTTATTGATTCTACATTTGTCCAATTAATCATTCAAATAAAATTCAAACACCACCATGAAAAGATCCCACAAGAACCGTAAATGACTGGAACATGAATTTCTGAAATCCATGGACCTGAATTCCTTACAGCATGAAAAAAAATCATATCAATGTAAACCTATTATTTATTTTAAATACACATCTCAATCTTCAACCTCCCTAAGTACTAACATAGCATGATTACCATGACTATGGTGTAGAAACTAAAGTTTAAAATATTTATGGATTATACACTGTAATTCACATTATTGTGAAATATATACATGGGGATCTACTTTGACTTTCTCACCATCGTGTAAACTATCCTACATATAATGATATCCATCAATAAGATGGAACACTTGAAATCTACCTCTGAATCATCATGGCATAGCCTTTAATTCTATAGTGTAATAAACAGGTGTTATTCTCACTTAAGTTTAAATTAATAATATGGAAGTCTATTAAGGTAGGTCTTATTCTCTTATAGCATTTAGTTTAATCCATCCTAAGGACCATCATGGAATTATAACCTTTAATGATCTCTTGATTCTCTTCAAATAACCTGACACATATATTTCATAGGTATTTTCTATAATATAGTGTCTCCTTATAACAAATATTGTGGGAAGGATATGATTCCTAATAACCCAACATGCCACAAATTTATATAACCTCTAGAATATTTAAAATATCCTCAACTATATAAGACGGTTTAATCTTTATGTTTCATCATAATGTCTTCATGCCCGATAAGTGTTTTGGCATAAACCATGGTGCAACAACGTTACTTATTTTCATTAGACAAAACCTTTTTAACTTTCCCCAAAATTACACAAACCATCATGAATATTTATTCTCTATACATTCCTAAAGCATATGATAATATTTAATAATCATCATTATCAATAAACATCATATATATTTATTCCAAAATTATTTTTGTTAACACTAGATTACAAAAACCTAATAAAATTACTAGATGAAAAAATGGCATAAAGAACGAATTGATAAAATAAAATGACTTGATTCATGATGATTCAATATCATCCCTGAAGTCCATATATACATTTTAATTAACATTTTTATATAAATTTATTCATCCTAAATTTATTTTGAAACCACTAAATTATATAATTTATATTCCATTAAATAAATTCTATTTGTTTAATATCATTCTTGATAGGAAACAATTATTTTAAATTAATTGTGATAAATTGTTGAATTATGATTATTTAAATTTTAACATTATTACTATGTTATACAATTTTAAGTGTGAATTAAAATAAATAAATTAAGAAAAAAATATTGATAAGGTTATTTATTTATTAAATCATATTAAATAAGTACTCAATTTTTAGTAAAGTCATTTTATGTTTCAAAAATGGTTTTTATTGAATTTTGGGCATTGAAATTATAATAAATTTATAAAAAAATTGATATTTTATTTTAATAAATTAGTATAATTTTTTTTTAAAAATTCAATATTAACTTGTGGTCAATTTTTAGGATTTTTCTAAAAATATTTATATTTCAGTGAATAGTGAAAACATAAATTTTATTAAAACCTGCATTTTTTAAAGTCGGAGTCTCATAATGATTTGAATTTAATCTTAGTAAAAAATAATAATAATTTTATTATAAATAACATAATATCTTGCCTTGAAAGCCTCATTATATATAATTTTGGTATACTTTCATTTTTGTGCTTAAAACACATTTTTATAAAAACTGGTTTTAAGCACACAATGTGTATTAATCTAAAAAAACAAATCAATCCCCATTGCTGATATATTTTAATGAAATTATTTGATAATAAATTCAATAAAATATGGTTAAATTATTTTAATAGTTTTTACATGGCACAAAATGTGTAACACCCTATGATTCCATGATACGTTTCCTTTTGAATAAAGCAATAACTTGCATTGTACGCAACTTGGAGACTCTAACACACCACGACCAATCAAAGTAGCCATTATGAATAGTAATAACCAATTTTTTAAATTTTATAAATTTTACCTCTCAAAATGGACTTCATTCATAGATTCATAATATTGAAATTAGCCTAGGGTAACATTTTGGTACTCTTCGGATAACTTTTATATTTTGATAAATAATGAAAATTACTAAATTGTAATTAAAAACAACATTTTTAATCAATATAATTAATAGTGATAAATTATGAATTTAAGTGGTTTTAAAGTATATTTATAATATATTTTTACCATTTAATACAATTTTGTCCACTGTACATAATTTTCAATTAAACCCGACATAAACAAGTGTCAATCTTTTGATAGTTATTATTTTTAAAAACACGCTTTTTGTTTTGACAGTAGGAATTAATTTTAAATTAATTTCTGCCACTTTTGTATTTTGAATTTGGAAAAATAGACTCCATATTTGGAATCAGGATATCCAAATTGTGTAAATAGATAAATTTTATTTTTAAACATTTTGAATAATTACTTCGGTAAATATTTTATTTACCACGGTTAAAGGGTAAATCCGGTAAATAAGGGAAAAAATAATACTATAATAAAAATAAATTACCCAAAAACGTGTCTTAACCCTATTGGTTGATACATGTCCGACCATGGGAATCTTTGGTTCTATTTTGGGACCCCATGGATCCACTTGTATGTGATAATGACACTTTATATTAATTAAGTTAAAGTAATTACCAAATAACATAAGCATATATCGTTTAGAAAAAAAATTTACATAGGGTTATATATATTATATTTTAGACTATAAATATTCATTAGAAAGATAAAAATATTTCATAAATATTGGTATTTTATATATAATATTTAGACATTGACAAATAAAAAATATATATGCCACAATAATGATGCAATATTTTCCTTATTAATGAAAGAATCAAATAATTGGTATTATAAATGACAAAATAAATATAATTTGACTGTTTTGATGACATCCACGAATTTTATTGGTTAATATATAATTTTAGTATTTCTTAAATGAATTTTATTCAAATTGAAAATTTTTTAAGACTTTATGAACAATCAATTATTAAATATTGTCAAAATTGACATAAAAGAGTTTTTAAAACAAATATTATATTATTAATTGTTATTATATTCCTAAAAATATAAGGTCCAGCCAAAGGACTTATATAATGATAGGTTTATCATTAATGGACCACTTGGGGGTGTCTTGGATGTATATAGTATGTTTATTTACTATATATTATAAAAATACAATGTGACACGGTAAGTGTTAAACTAATTAACCAAGAGTTAAAACTAAAAGATAAGGCTAATATAATGAACCAAAACCTATCTAAATTATATTGGTTGAAAGGCTTTCAACCCATACCAACATTAGACTTTGAATAATAATCTTTGAAGCCATAAAAAACCGATTATAAATTTATTATAAATTAATACTTTAAGTTTTTTCATAAAGAGCCCTTCCTCCCCGTTATAAAAGGACACCACTTCTAACAAATTCTTCACACCTTCAAAGTCATTTGGTTCGGTAAAACCATGTACAAATTCTCTCTCAACATTACTCACTTGACCCTATAGGCCTTATTTTGATCATAAATCCAACCGATGGAGCCCTTTTGATCAAATCAAAATGAAGAATCCAAAGAAGAGGTAATGTTTTCAACACGCTTTTTCAGTTCATTTCTTCTTCAACTTCTCCTTTATTTGTTATTTCCTTTATAAAATAATAAATCTAGTATCTAATATATACTATGATGTCATTATAAATATGGTATAACCATAATCAGTATCATATCCATCCTTTGAATGACATTTCACCATACATGCATACGTACGACTTACCGTCTCCACGTCGTGGTGTAATAGTTATTCAAAATATTATTATTTGGATGAGTATAATAATGTTGTGTAATTCATGTAAATAATAAATACGAAATGATAAGGATTATATATATATGATATACAATCCAATTATATATTATTTTAATATCAAAAGAATGATATTGTCGCTCGTGCGTACGTACGGACTACCGTCTCCATGAACGCAATGAGATTCATTCCCCATCGGATCCATTCGAGTCTAATTATCATTTGATGATTTAAAATAATGTTTAAGGACATTATATAATTATTTATATGAATAATATACATACCAATCCATAACAAACATGGCTTATACAACAAAACATATAAAGGAAAATGAGTAAGTTAACACCAGAAACGACGATAATACAAAGATATTATTAACAAAGTAGTATAAAAAGATCATATATGATATCATATTAAAGTATATGATTATTGTATAACATAATACCTATTATTTCACCATTATACATGAGGTTAACCTACCCTCAACCAAGGAAAAGTACAAGGTAAGAGGTTTTCATCTCACTCCTTATTCTCGTGAGATTCGTACCATATTGCCACTATTACCTTTTGTGTGGTGTATGTACGACCCATAATTGTATTCTTTCTGTAATACACATGAATTTATGTGTATTTATATATTCATTGTATGATACATCTTTCATGGGGTGTATTTTTTGGAAGTTACCAAATTAGTAAGGGTTATTTCACAATCTCTTCATTATCTGAGGTTGTTTATACGTAATTATCTATTGGGACCTCTTTATCATCCACATCTATGTTTCATAAAAAAGTATTTCAAAACTTTCTTAATATTTTACAGAAAAAGTGTTAAAGTAATTTATACCCTTTTTTGACTTTTTATAAAAATTTTATAAAGGATTCTTTCCATCATTATCCAAACAATACCTTTTTAACCTTTTCGATAGAATTAAGGAAATAATGTCTTTTTAACTTATACAGTGGGTGAGGCAATTTTCTACCATTATAAAATCTTTGAATCTTACCTTATAAGATTATTAGAATATTTTCAAAGTAAATGTTTTCTTTTATAATCATGTGACTTTTAAATGATTTCAAAAAAAGAGATACTCCTCTAAAATAGTTTTGATTCCATCTATATCAACATCCTTTGATAAATTTTACACTTGTTTGAAGTTGATTTGTTATGATACAAATCTTCCATATTATATTTAAGGTTTTGTGATATGTTTGAATATGGATGAGTTTTTTTATGCCATTAATATTTTATGATTAATGTCATTTCATTTCGTATGCTAGTTTTAATACGAATGTGTATGTTATATTTCATCCTCTTTTAAGATGAATGTGTAGGACTAGTATGTTTCGGGTTGGGGACCGGTAAAAGTAAGACCTCCGGGTTTGGGTCCGGTAACAGAAGACCCTCCGGGTTAGTGTCCGGTTATTAGAGTCACTCCGGGTTGGAGTCCGGTTACAGAGGCTCTACGGGATAGAGTCCGGCTACATAGGCTCTTCGGGTTGGGTTCCGGTTACAGTTAGCCCTTAGGTCTTGGCACGGGGCCTTGAAATACAAATTAATGTTCAGAATTATGCATTCCATCATTATGAACGTTTTTATTGATATTTCATGTGATTATTTTATTAGTAGAATATCAATGTGAATAATTAAATAGCATTATTTCATTTTAGTTTTTCCGTACTATACTGAAGTTCATGTTTAAACGGCTTTAGTTTGTTATACATTGCCTTAAATGTATATTCTTAATTATGAAATTTTCCTCTATATTTTTATCCTTACTGAGCATCTGAGCTCATCCCATTCAATGTTTTTTTCCAGGATGTGAAGAAGTAATTTATGAATGACCCCCAGGGATTGAATGAGGGGATATAGAGATAAGATGTTGTTGTAGTTTTTTTACTTTATGATGTAATGTAAGACTTATGAATATATATAATGTATCCATGAATACTAATCTAATCGGTCTTTCAATACTTGATCTTTTGTGATCATGTGAACGTTATTTAATAATGCACTGACTTTGGGTAACCAGGGTTGGGGCGTTACAATTAGTATCAGAGAAAGTTTAGTACAAACATTGGAAACTAGATTCAGATAAACTCTGATTAGAACACATAGCCCTAAGATACACTGTGAGGATTAGTATAGAATAAATTCCGAGAATTTTTGTATTATAGAGATTTTTTTGTTTTCCAGGAAATAAATCCATGTCTAGATACGAGCAAGTAGAGGCGGCTCTAGCACAGATGTACCTAGGGTTTAAACTCAAAAACACAACTTTGAGATAGACTCAAATGGGAAATGGTGCATGACAACAGGCCTTGCGACACTCTTGGTAATGACACTCACAAGGGATATTCTTAGGATAATTCTCATTTTCTTTACAAATAATTATCAAGGTTTATTGTTATATACTTCCTCAAAGAAAACTTTTTTATGAATATGGGTTATATCTATAAACTTTTGAATTTATGTTAAGTGTTTTAGAATTTTGGAATTATATATTTCCATTCATAAACCAATATAGTTTATACCATTGTTTAGAAATGGCACCTAGTAGAAGGAATAGAAACTGTATCAATGCACGCACTCCATGTAGGGATTTCCCTCCTGCTCAAGATAATTATATTGGAGCTGGTGATGCAACTGAGGCTGATCATCTAATCACCATACTGGGACAACTCACTCATGTTATGAATAATAACCTTACCTGTATGGAGAACCCTGGTCTGTAGCATGGAGGATCAATGTCAGATCGCTATATGAGGCAACAACCACCAACATTCAAGGGGATTACAAATCCCTTAGTAGCTGAGCAATGGATAAATTCCATAGAGAAATAATTCCATGCCTTGGGGAGTATTGAAAGGGAAAAAGATAGCATGGCAGTTTACCACCTCACTGAAGATGATGACCAATGGTGGAAATTGATTCAAAACACAAAGGAAGATGACGAAGTATCAAATATGGAATGGAGGGAGTTCAAAGAGATTTTCTTAGAAAAATACTTTCCTCATAACCATCGAGCAGATATGGAAAGGAAATTTCGGAGTCTGAGACAAAAGGAGGATAAGAATGTTGCAAAGTATTAGACTAACTTTACAAGGTTAGTAAGGTATGTTGAAGATTATATATGTAACCCAAGAAGTAAGATTGATTTTTTCTTTGATGGGTTAAAACCATTTCAACATCGATCATTGATCACACAATCCTTTTCATCTTACGAAGACTTTGTCTCGTGTGCTATCAAGACAGAAAAGGAATTCTCTAAATCATATGACAATAAAGTAAAGAAAGAGAAGAATAGAATGATGGATGAAGATATAGATAAAGGGAAAAAGGGAAAGAAGGATTTTCTATTATGTAAAATTTGTGGGAAGAAACACCCTGGTACTTGCCTAAAAGGAATGGGGGTTTGTAAAAAATGGGGAGAAAAAGGTCACCAGACTCGTGATTGCAAGGGAAAGAAAGAGGTTGTCAATATTGAATGCTAAAATTGTAGACAAGTGGAGAATTATGCAGATGAATGTCCTAAATGTCTGGGAAATGTACCTCAGAAAAGGCCAAGGGATCAAGGCCAAGCTTAGGTTGTTACTACAGTTGAAGAGGAATGATTAATGTATTTGTATTTTTTGACTCAAGGATTATATTCTGGTTTTGAGAATAACTTGATATATATAAGGATTTTACTGCAGTACTTATTGTTTCATTAAGGTTTTAATATGACTAGGGTAATAATATTTTTAGTATGTGACAATAAGAGAAAAGTTACTTTGTTTGGAGAATCTGATGTTGCGATTAATTTTTGAATTTAGATAACTTTACAGAGAGTCTGGACAGAGGTACTTTGGATAACTATAATGTTTTGGAATGGATTAAGTTGAACCTTGGATATTATTTTTCAAGTTTAAACCATTTCTTATGATTATTTTTGGAATATTATGATATTATAGTTTTAGGAAAAGGAAAACTTGTAGGTTGGGCGATAACCTGATGCGTCAGACAAAACTGCAAATCGAACCGACAACCATAGTGCGACAGGCCTTTATTACCTACCACTAGCCTACTAGAAGTCCCTGGTTATTACAAAATATTTTTTCATTATAATGGTATGTGTTAATTATTGTAACCTTATTCTATTAGGATAAATATAATATTTTTGTGTTCTATTATCTTTTGGAGTGAAAGTTGAGTTTGTGGTAGAAATTACTTGAAGGATGAAAACTCTATTGGTCAAGATGTATATATATATTTATCTTACTCTATGAAGAAATTAATTCTTTAGGGAAGGGATATTAAGACCAAAAATGTGTTATCCTAATACCTTATTTTTTGATGAACTGATGATATTTTAAATCATTATAGATTGATGGCTTTGAGGCCCTCAATTCTACACTTGATTGTGATTGATGACCACAATCACTCCCTATAAATATTTACGTTTTTCTTCTTATTACATGTCTATAACTTCCACCAATGTTATCCTATTCGAAACCCTAATTTGGTGGTGAAATTCTCATTTCCTTTCCCTCTTCTTAAAACTAATTTTTATTAACCCTATTTTCGATATGGGTTTTCCACAAAGGTATTTTCTATTTTCAAACTTTTATTTTCAAAGAACAACTTCAAATTGTGAGGTCGCAATTATATGAAGTAGGGGAGAATGTAACACCCCAAGATTCCATGATAAGTTTCCTTTTGAATAAAGTAATAGACTGTATTGTACGCAACTTCGAGACTCTAACCCACCGCGACAAATCAAAGTAGCCGTTATGAATAGTAATACCCACTTTTTTAAATTTTATAAATTTTTTCTCTCAAAATGGACTTAATTTTTAGATTCTGAATATTGAAATTAGCCTTGAGAAACATTTTGGTACTTTTCGGATAACTTTTATATTTTGATAAATAGTGAAAATTACTAAATTTTAATTAAAAACATCTTTTTTAGTCAATATAATTAATAGTGATAAATTATAAATTTGAGTGGTTTTAAATTAAATTTTGAATATATTTTTTTACCATCTAATATAATTTTGGTCATTTTACATAATTTTACTATTAAACCGGACATAAACAAGTGTCAATCTTTTGATAGTTATTATTTCTTAAAAACACGCTTTTTGTTTTGACAGCGGGAATTAATTTTAAATTAATTTTTGCCACTACTGTGTTTTGAATGTGGAAAAATAGACTCCAAATTTTAATCAGGATGTCCAAATTGTGTTAATAGGTAACTTTTATTTTTAGACATTTTGAAAAATTACTTCGGTAAATATTTTATTTACCATGGTTAAAGGGTAAATCCGGTAAATAAGGGTAAACAATAATATTATAATAATAATAAATTACCCTATATCGTGTCTTAACCCTATTGGTTGATACATGTCTGACCATGAGAATCTTTTGGGTCAATTTTGGGACCCCATGGATCCACTTGTATGTGATAATGACACTTTATATTAATTAAGTTAAAGTAAATACAAAATAACATAAGCATATATCGTTTAGAAAAACAATTTTTACATAGGGTTATATGTATTATATATTAGACTATAAGTTTTCATTATAAATCTAAAAATCTTTCCTACATAATAGTATTTTATTTATAATTTTTAGACATTGAAAAATTAAAAATATATATGCCACAATAATGATGCAATAATTTCCTTATTAATGAATGAATCTAATAATTTGTATTATAAATGTTAAAAGAAATATAATTTGAATGTTTTGATGACATCCACGAATTGTATTGGTTAAAATGACATGATAAGATTTCTTAAATTAATTTTATTCTAATTAATAATGTTTTTAAGACTTTAAGAAAAATCAATTATTAAATATTCTCAAAATTGACATAAAAGAGTTTTAAAAAAAATATTATATTATTAATTGATACTATATTCCAAAAAATATAAGGTTCAGAAAAAGGAATTATATAATGATAGGTGTATCATTAATGGACCACTTGGGGGTCTCTTGGATGTATATATTATGTTTATTAACTATATAGTATAAAAATACAATGTGACACGGTAAGTGATAAACTAATTAACCAAGAGTTAAAACTAAATGATAAGGTTAATATAATGAGCCAAACCTGACTAAAATATATTGGTTGAAAGTATTTAGACCAATACCCACCTTATACTTTGAATAATAATCTTTGGAGGCATTATTAACTGAATATGAATTTATTATAAATTAAAACTTTAAGTTTTTTCTAAAGAGCCCCTCCTACCCTTTATAAAAGGAGACCACTTCTAACCAATTATTCACACCATAAAATCCTTTTGGATCGGCCAAACCCAGCCCAAATAATCTCTCAACTTCCCTCTCTTAAACTTATAGGCCTTAGTTTGATCAGAAATCCATCTTATGGAGCGCTTTTGATCAAATCAAAAGGAAGAATACGAAGAAGAGGTAATGTTTTCACCGCCCTTTTTCAAGTTCATTTCTTCTTCAACTTCTTCTTTATTTTGTATTTCCTTCCTAACATAATAACTCTAGTATTTTCTATATACTGTGATGTTATTATAAATATGGTACATTCATATTCAGTATTATGTCCATCCTTTTAATGACATGTCACCATACGTGCGTACGTACGATTTACCATCTCCACATCGTGGTGTAATTGTTATTAAAAATATTATTATTTGGATGGGTATAATAATGATGTGTAATTCATGTAAATAATAAATATAACTTGATAATGATTCTGTATATATGATATACAATCCAATTATATGTTATTTTAATGTCAATAAATGATATTGTCCCTCATGGGTACGTACGGACTACCGTCTCCACGAACGCGATGAGATTCATTATCCATCGTATCCATTCAAGTATTATTCTCATTTGATGATTAAAAATACTTTTTAAGGACTTGATATCATTATGGATATGAATAATGTAAAAACCTATCCATAACAAACATGTCTTATATAAAAAAACATATAAAAGAAAACGAATAGGTTAACACCCAAAATGACGATAATACAAAGATATTATTAACAAAGCAGTGTTAAAAGATCATATATGATGTCATATTACTGTATATGATTCATGGATATATTAATAACATTTATTTCACCATTATAAAGGATGTTAACCTACCCTAAAACAAGGAAAAGTACAAAGTATGTGGTTTTCATCTCACTCCTTATTCCCGTGAGATTCGTACCATATTGCTACTATTACATTTTTTCTGGTGTATGTACTGCCCATAATTGTATTATTTATGTAATACACTTTAATTTATCTGTATTTACATATTCATTGTATGAAACCTCTTTCATGGGGTGTATGTTTTGTAAGTTACCAAATTGGTAAGGGTTATTTCACAATCTCTTCATTATCTGATGTTGTTTATACATAATTATCTAGTGGGACATCTTTATCATCCACATCTATGTTTCTTAAAATTGTATTTCAAAATGTTCTTAATATTATACAGAATATGATTTAAATTCATTTATACCCTTGTTTGACTTTTTATAAGAAGTTTATAAAGGAATCTTTCCATCTTTTTCCAAACAAGGTTCTTTTTAACCTTTTTGACAGAATTAAGGTAAGAATGTCTTTTTAACTTATTCGGCAGGTGTGGCTATTTTCCACCAATATAAAATCTTTGAAGCTTCCCTTAAAATCTTATTAGAATATTTTCAAATTAAATGTTTTCTTTTATAATCATGTGACTTTTAAATGATTTCAAAAAAATGATATATTTCTCTCAAATAGTTTTGATTTCATCTATGTCAACATCCTTTGATAAATTTTTCACTTGTTTGAAGTTGATTTATTATGATACAAATCTTCCATATTGTATTTAAGGTTTTGTGATATGTTTGACTATGGATGAGTTATTTTTATGCCATTCATTGTTTATGATTAATGTTTTGTCATTTTGTATGCCAGTTTTAATACGAATGTTTATGTTATATTTCATCCTCTTCTTAAGATGAATGTGATGGAATAGTATGTTCCGGGTTGGGGACTGGTAAAAGTAAGCCCTCCGGGTTAGGGTCTGGTTACATCAGACCCTCCGGGTTGGTGTCCGGTTATTAAAGGCACTCCGGATTGGATTCTGGTTACAGAGGCTCTCCAGGATGGAGTTTGGTTATAGAGGCTCCCTAGGTTGGGTTCTGGTTATAGTTATCCCTTAGGTCTTGGCATGAGGCCTTGAAACAGAAATTAACGTTTGGCATTATGAATTCCATCATTAATAAAATAGTTATTGATATTTCATGTGATTATTCGATTAGTAGAATATCCATGTGAATTAGTAAATGGAATTATATAATTTTTTTTTCATATTATACTAAAGTTCACGTTTAAAAGGCTTTTGTTAGTTATACATTTCCTTAAATGTTTTTTCTTAATTATGAATGTTTCCGATATATTGTTATCCTTACTGAGCATTTGATCTCACCCCTTTCAATGTTTTATTTTTCCCACGATGTGAAGAAGTAATTTATGAATGACCTGTAGGGATATAATGAGGGGATATGAATACAAGATGTTGTTTTAGTTTTTTTACTTTATGATGTTATGTAAGACTTAGGAATATATCTAGTGTTTCCAAGATTACTAAACTAATTGGTCTTTCGAGACTTTTTCTTTTTTGATCATGCCAATGTTATGTAATAATGCACCGACTCTGGGTAACCGGGGTTGGGGTGTTACAGTTGGTATTAGAGGAAGTTTAGTACAAACCATGGAAACTAGATTTAGATAAACTCTGATTAGAACACATAGCCCAAAGATAGACTTTGAGGATTAGTATTGAAGAACAAACTAGAATTTTGGTATTGTAGAGAGTTATGAGTTTTCCATGAAATACATCCATGTCTGGATATTAGCAGGTAGAGGCAGCTCTGGCAGAGATGTACCTCGGGGTAAATCATGAAAACACCTCTTTGAGCTAGACTCAAACGGGAACTGGTGCACAACAATGGGCCTTTATATACACTTGGTTACGACACTCTTGGGGGATATGCTTAAGATAATTATCATTATCTTTAAAAACCATTTTGAAGGGTTATGGGTATATACTTCCTCAAAAAAACTTTTTTATGATTATGGATTATATCCATAAACTGTTGAATTTATGTTAAGTGTTTTAGAAGTTTGGAATTATATATTTTAATTCATAAACTAATCTAGTTTATACCATTGTTTAGAAATGGAACCTAGTGGAAGGAATGAAAATCGTATCAATGAACCCACTCCATATAGGGATTTCCCTCCTACTCAAGATAATTACTATGGAGCTAGTGATGCAACTGTTGCTGATCAGCTAATCACCATACTGGGACAACTCAATCAGGTTATGATTAATAACTTTACCCGTATTAAGCACCCTGATCCACAGCATGTAGAATCATTGTAGGATCTCTTCATGAGGTAACAACCAGAAACATTCAATGGGAGTATAAATCCATCAGTAGCTGGGCAATGGATAAATTCCTTAGAGAAAATATTCCATGACTTGGGGAGTAGTGAAAGGTAAAAAGTTATCATGGAAGTTTACCACCTCACTGGAGATGATGACCAATGGTGTAAATTGATTCAAAACACAAATGAATATGATGAAGTATCAAAAATGTAATGGATGTAGTTCAAAGAGATTTACTTAGAAAAATACTCATGACCATCGAGCAAATATGGAAAGGCAATTTCTGAGTCTGAGACTAAAAGAGGATGTGAATGTTGCAAAGTATGAGGCTAAATTTACAAGGTTATCAAGGTATGCTGGAGATTATATATGTAACCCAAGATGTAATATTGATCATTTCATTGATGGGATAAAACCATTTCTTCGTCGAGTATTGATCTCACAATCCTTCTCATCGTACGAAGATATTTTTTCATGTGATATCAAGACAGAAAAGAAATTCTCTAAATCATATGACTATAAAGTAAAGAAAGATAAGAAGAGAACAATGGAGCAAGAGACAGATAAAGGGAAAAATGGAAACAAGGATTTTATAATATGTGAAAATTGTGGGAAGAAACACCTCGGTACTTGCCAAAAAGGAATGGGAGTTTGTTATAAATGTGAAGAAAAAGGTCACCAGACTCGTGATTTCAAGGGAAAGAAGGAGGTTTTAAATGTTGAATGCTACAATTGTATAGAAATGGGGAATTATGAAAATGAATGTCTTAAGTATCAGGGAAACTTACCTCAGAAAAGGCCAATGGATCAAGGCCAAGCTTATGTTGTTACTATAGTCGAAGAGGAATGATTAATGTATTTGTATTTTTGGACTCATGGTTTATTTTCTGGTTATGAGAATAACTTGACACATTTCCAACCATGGGAATCTTTGGGTCAATTTTTGGACCCCATGGATCCACTTGTATGTGATAATGAAACTTTATATTAATTAAGTGAAAGTAAATACAAAATAACATAAGAATATATCTTTTAGAAAAACAGTTTTTACATATGGTTATATATATTATATTTTCGATTATAAATATTCATTAGAAATATAAAAATATTTCTTACATAATTGTATTTCATTTATAATTTTTATACATTGAAAAATTAAAAATATATATTCCACAATAATGATGCAATATTTTCCTTATTAATGAAAGAATCAAATAAGTGGTATTATAAATGTTACATAAATATAATTTGAATGTTTCGATGACATCCAAGAATTTTATTGGTTAATATGACATGATAGGATTGCTTAAATTAATTTCATTAGAATTAATAATGTTGTTATGACTTTAAGAAAAAATTAATTATTAAATATTGTCAAAATTGACAAAAAAGTGTTTTTATTACAAATATTATATTATTAATTGATATTATATTCCTAAAAATCTAAGGTTTTACCAAAAGACTTATATAATTATAGTTTTATTATTAATGGACCACATAGGGGTCGCTTGGATGTACATAGTATGTTTATTAACTATATATTATAAAAATATAATGTGACATTGTAAGTGTTAAACTAATTAACCAAGAGTTAAAACTAAAAAATAAGGTTAATATAATGTCACAAACCTGTCTAAAATATATTGGTTGAAAGGATTTCGACCCATACCCACCATAGACTTTGAATAATCATATTTTAAGCCATTATAAACCGAATATGAATTTGTTATAAATTAATACTTTATGTTTTTTCTAAAGATCCTCTCGTCCCCCTTATAAAAGGACACGACTTCTAACCAACTCTTCACACCTTCAAAGCCTTTTGATTCATCCAAACCATGCCCCAATCATCTCTCAACTTCCCTCAATTCATCATATAGGCCTTAGATTGATCAGAAAGACAACCTATGGAGACCTTTTGATCAAATCAAAAGGAAGAATCTGAAGAAGAGGTAATGTTTTCACCACCCTTTTTCAAGTTCATTTCTTCTTAAAATTCTTATTTCTTTGTTATTTCATTTATAAAATAATAACTCCAGTATATTCTACATACTATGATGTTATTATAAATATGTTACAACCATATTCATTATTATATCCATCCTTTTAATGACATGTCACCATACATGCGTACGTACGGCTTACCGTCTCCACGTCATGGTGTAATTGTTATTCAAAATATTATTAATTGGATGGATATAAAAATGATGTGTAATTAATTTAAATAATAAATATAACATGATAATTATTATGTATATATGATATAACATCCAATTATATATTATTTTAATAACAAAAGAATGATATTGTCGCTCGTGCGTACGTACGGACTACCATCTCCACGAACGCGATGAGATTCATTCCACATCTTATCCATTCAAGCCTAATTCTCATTTGATGATTAAAAATAATGTTTAAGGACTTTATATCATTCTGGATATGAATAATATAAAAACCCATCCATAAAAAACATGGCTTATATAACAAAACATATAAAAGAAAATGCATAAGTTAACACCCGAAACGATGATAATATAAAGATATTATTAACAAAGAAGTGTTAAAAGATCATATATGATATCATATTAATGTATATGATTCTTGTATAAATTAATAAAAATCATTTCCCCATTATACAAGAGTTTAACCTACCCTCAACCAAAGAAAATTACAAGGTAAGGGGTTTTCATCTCAGTTCTTATTCCTGTGAGATTCGTACCATATTGCCACTATTACCTTTTGTGTGGGGTATATGTTGCCCATAATTGTATTATTTGTGTAATACAAATTAATTTATGTATATTTAAATATTCATTTTAGGATACCTCTTTTATGGGGTGTATTTTTTGTAAGTTACCAAATTGGTAAGGGTTATTTCACAATCGCTTCATTATCTGATGTTGTTTATAGGTAATTATCTGCTGGGACCTCTTTATCATCCACATCCATGTTTATTAAAAATGTATTTCAAAACATTCTTACTATTTTATAGAATTTGGGTTAATTTCATTTATACCCTTGTTTGACTTTTTATAATAATTCTATAAAGGAATCTTTCTGTTGTTTTCCAAACAAGGTCCTTTTTAACCTTTTTGACAGAATTAAGGTAAGAATGTATTTTTATCTTCTACAGTGGGTGTGGCTATTTTCCGCCATTATAAAATATTTGAAGCTTACCTTACAATATTATAAGAATATTTTCAATGTAAATGTTTTATTTTATAATAATGTGACTTTTAAATGATTTCAAAAAAAGAGATATTTCTCTTAAATAGTTTTGATTTCATCTATGTCAACATCCTTTGATAAATTTTACATTTGTTTGAAGTTGATTTATTATGATACAAATCTTCCATATTGTATTTATGATTTTGTGATATGTTTGACTATGGATAAGTTATTTGTATTCCATTAATTGTTTATGATCAATGTTTTGGCATTTCGTATGCTAGTTTTAATACGAATGTGTATGTTATATTTCATCCTCTTCTTAAGATGAATGTGTTAGACTAGTATGTTCTGGGATGGGGACCGGTAAAAGTAAGCCCTACGGGTTCGGGTCCGGTTACAACAGACCCTCCAGGTTGGTGTCTGGTTATTAGAGTCACTCGGGGTTGGAGTCCAGTTAAGAGGCTCTCCAGGATGGAGTCCGGTTACAGAGGCTCTCCGGGTTGGGTTCCAGTTACAGTTAGCCCTATGGTCTTGGCACGAGGCCTTGACACAGAAATTAAAGTTTGGCATTATGAATTCCATCATTTTGAAAGTGGTTATTGATATTTCATGTGATTATTCAATTAGTAAAATATCCATGTGAATAATTGAATGGCATTATTTCATTTTAGTTTTTTTCATATTATACTGAAGTTCATGTTTAAAAGGCTTTTTTTAGTTATACATTGCATTAAATTTTTATTCTTAATTATGAAAGTTTCCGCTATATTTTTATCCTTACTGAGAATCTAATCTCACCCCTTTCAATGTTTTATTTTTTCCAGGATGTGAAGATGTAATTTATGAATGACCTGCAGGGATAATATGAGGGGATATGAAGACAAGATATTGTTGTAGTTTTTTTTACTTTATGATGTAATGTAAGACTTATGAATATATCTAGTGTTTCCAAGACTACTAAACTAATCGATCTTTCAAGGATTGATCTTATGTGATCATGCCAATGTTATGTAATATGGCACTGACTCTGGGTAACCGGGGTCAGTGCATTACAAAATGTAGGAAAAATTAGTTATATGCTTAATAATGCATTGTGTGAGAAATTTTTTTGTTACATTTTGTGTATTTATTTTCAAATGAATTTATTCCAATTTTAGAAACCAAATCTCGAAAAAAATGAATTCCATATTTAGATTCAATATGATTAATATTATTTAATAATTAAAACTATTGTGACTCTAAAATTTCTATCTAACACATCATAATATTTTAAAAAATATTTCTAGAGTAAGGCATTGAGTCAACATAGAGTTCTAGTTCTAGAAGAGCCTCAATGCTGATATATTAAAAAATTTAATTTATTTTATCACACATGGTTTTTTAATGAAATAATGAATTATCTCTTAACTGATGTCTTTGTTTGAAAAATAGACTCCATCATTAAATCCAGATCATATGTTTTACCATAGGCGGGATATAAATATTTTCAGCATTAGATGTTTCAATAGAGTGAAATATTGTGGTGGGATAAATTAAATAAAATAAATTTTCAATTTAATTTTCATTTTATTTCAAAAAATTAATCAAACCTTATTACAAAATATTTTGGGGATAATTCCATTGGATTAGACACATAACCAAAGATGATCAAGGGGATAGAAGGAGAGCCCAGGTGGACAACATATTGGTGGGTGATCATGGGATCATGGATCAGTGATTAGAATAACACAATATTTTTTCATCATCAATGATGTTCTTGAATACATCCAACATCAATAATGTAGATTCATTCTTCATCAGTGATCAGTCCAACTCAAGGAAGGTTTTTTGTTTTTTGTTCGTTAATTCTTAATTCTTGGTTTTTGAGAAAAAACATTAATTAATTCTTTTAAAATTAAATCATGGATTGTTAATTGTTACTTTCCAAATTTTTTCTCTTCATATAATTTGGAATTTGAGATTTTTTATCTTTAAATTTATTAATTTAATAATCCACCATTTTCTTTGAATTCTAAAGATGATGGCCAAAATGAAAACAATCATTGTTTGAATATCAATTTTGTGTTTCATTCTATTCTCTCTCCATTCTTCGATGTACATCATAAAATTTTTGATTAGATGAGGATTAGATGATACTTGGGGAACCATTCATTTTGAATTTTTTCTTTGGTGAAACAGATCATGGTTATGGGTTTGGTTTTTGTATTTGGATACATGATAGAGGCATGATAGTAATGATGGAAATCTGATGATTGTTTGGGAAATGGAAGTTATATGAGCCATGTTAAGTGGGTATATTCAAATGTGAGATGATAGGATATTATGATAAATAGGTGATTGAAATTTCTCTGTTAGAGAGAGTGTTGAGCTTGTGATGGAGTGTTTTATAAAGTTTTCATAACTCTGGTTTTTTGGGTTTATCAGGATGGTGACAATTGGTGAATTATGACCAACTAGCGGTCATAATCTTGCATTTGATGATATTGAATGTAACAACCCGAGATTTTATAAGATATATTCATTTTAATTTCTTTCATATCTCTTGTTGTATTCTACAACAAGATTATCTTGAACTATACGCAACACCGCAATAGCTTGCAATATACGCAACACAATTCTTGGATCGTGTTATACACAATTTCAAGTTCATTTGATAGAAGTTATTCTACGCAACATTGAGTATATATATATATATATATATTCAATTTATAAATGAAATATTTTTGGATATTTTTATATGCAACAAAAAAAGAAGTCTTTCACTACACACAACCCTGACTTGGCTTTCATTACATGCAATCACGACCTTCCTCGATAGCGTGTGTTGTACGCAATACTGGGTTTCAATAAACAACGATATATGGTTACAATATTATTATGAACTAGCCGTTATGAATATTATTAACTAAATTTTCAATTTTATAACATTATTATTCATCTTACATATTTTCTAGAACATGGTATGCGAACAAAATAATTTTTTCATGTAAAATAAGTATTTTTCAAAAAAATGCAGTTTCGCCGCCTTTTGATGGTTCACCCACTTTAAATATAGTTTTTGACATGTTAATAAGTTCCATTTGACAAAATAAAATTCTACTTTTGAATAAAGATCTAAAAATTTACATTGGATAAAGTTTTGATATTTTTCTGATAAATTTCATATTTTAATGAATAGTAAAAACACGTTATATTTTAATTAAAAACAAATTTTTTCATTGTAATAATTTATATGGTTAAATTATAATATTGAATGGTTTTAAAGTATAAACAGAATATATTTTTACCATTTAATATAATGGATGTCATTAGCATTGATTTTACATCGAATTCGTAGGTTAAATCAATTCAATCTTTTGCAATGTTTTAAACAAAAACCAATTTTCATTCGACCACAAGATTAATTTTAATTTAATTTTGGAAACTTATATGTATTGAATTTGAAAAAATTGATTCCATATTTGGATTCAGTGGGTCCAAATTATGTTAAGAGGCTACTTTTTATTTTTGGGAATTATGAATAGTAACTATGGTAAATTTTATTTACCATAGTAAAAGCTAAATCAGGTAATTAAGGGTGAATATAGTATTATAAAATTACCCTAACACATGCCAAAATTCTATTGGATGGCTAAAAGTATACCCATATCACCTAAGGGTATGATTAGATTCATTTTATGGACTTTTGACCATGAAAATAATTTAATTATTATTAAAACCAATGAAAGTGACAACATGTCACTCTCTTAAATCTTATAAGTATAATAATTTTAATTTAGTGATAAAAATCATAAAAAAATCAAACATGAATATTTTCCAGAAATATAATAAAGTTATCTACATCATGATAATTTATTTAGAATTTTTAGGGATTAAATAATTGTCATTAATGGTGATACATTAATGATGAAGAAATTATTTATTAAGTGAAAAATCAGTAATATAGTTTTTATTGAAATAATAATACCCACTAAAAGGCCCACAAACCTAAGAAAAACTTATGTAGTGTATATATACACCTTAATCATCCAATTACCTAATATATAACCGTTTTGAGTCTTATAAAAGTGATTATGACACTTATATTATTTTATTTTATATGATGCCAAAGTTGTGACCTTCATAATTTAATAAATATAACAATTTACATATTGTGATTTTAAGATGATAAATTAGAGTAAAAGTATTATTATGAAATTTAATAGATTTATCTTCATCATAGGATTTTATTTTTAATTTTTATGCAACAAATAAATATATTAAATAATTATACAAAAATGTTATAGTAATTATTTTATTAAGAGATAAACCAAATAAATGGTTTTAAAAATAATAAAATTAATATTATATGAACTATTTAATGTGATACACTAATTTTATATATACATATGACCTATTATGAATCTAATAAAGATTTTATTTCGAACATATTATCTGTATATATTTTATTTAAATTCAAATAAATGAATAGTGTCAAAATTGACACTATTGTTATTTTATAAAAATAACATTTTATAAAATTGTTTAAAAATCACATAAATATATAAAAATTATAATTTCATATTTATATAGTTTAAAATATTTCAAATTATCCAATTATGGACAATTAACAACAAATAAGTTATTATAATTCAAAATTTAGAATGTTATTACCACAAATAAAATAAAATTGATTAAGTAAGGATAATTCAAGTTGATAATGTTTAAAATAATATCCTAACATGTATAAATTTTATTGGTTGATGAGATTACAACTCTATCTCATCTATTATTTGAATATGAGTCATTTTTTGCGGTTTTTAAGTGGGGTTAGATTTATTATAAATTAATATTTTTAAGATTTACAAAGGTGCCCCTCTCCTCCCTTATAAAAGGGCACCTCATTCTTCTCTTCCTCACACCACATTGAGCCATCAAGCTCAGACAAACCCTGACAAATTCTATTATACACTTCCCTAGAAACATCCTAAAGGTCCTGGTATTCTTCAAAGACCAATTTTAGTGACATAAGAGGAGGTCTCAAAGAGGCGCTTCAAAGAAGAGGTAATGTCCATTACCGATTCTTTCAACTTTATTTCTTCTTATACTTCTTCTTATTTAGTTGTTTCATTATGAAGTAATAACATCAATATCCCTCATATACTTATATGTTATTATATGTATGAAACAACCCTATTTCACCATCTATCCATCCTACGAAAAACGAAATCACCGCGCGTGCGTACGTACGGAATACCGTCTCCACATGTGGTGTAATCTATTTTTCCAACACCACCTTACATTGATGGGTATAATGGTGTAATAAATAACTATTATTATTTTAAATTAATATTGATTCTGAAATATTATACATACACTTTGATACAACTCCACAATCATGGGAATGATATCATCGCTCGTGCGTACGTACGGACTACCGTCTCCACGACGCGATGAGATTAATTCTCCATGTTAACCATTCATGAATGATTATAAAGTATATATAATGAATAATAATGAAATATATTACATAATAATGATACTTTATTTTTTTATATATGTATTTCATCTACTTAATTCCAATCAATTCATTAAGGAAACGAAAACAATGTTCATGTGTACGTACGGCCTACCGTCTCCATGAACGATGTATTTCTTTCAATTTATCGATCTATTATATATATGTAAATTCTGTATATATTATGGAATTATTTAATCATGGTCTAAGTAATCATATGAATAATTAAAAGTCAAAACACGGACGAAAAATGATACAATTTTACCCAAAATGCTCTTTAACATGGAATTTACAAAAGAACGGGTAATATAAAGTCATAAGTGAATCATATATGATATTTTAACAATGAATATGATTCTGTAATAAGTCAATGACATTATTTAAGTCATTATATAGGAGGTTCGGATACGTATGAAGCATATCGGACCTAAGGTAAGGGATAATTATTCCAATCTCAATCTTATCTGAGATTATTTACTCTTAAGTATTTACTGGGGGTTATGTTTACTATCCATGTCCATATGATCTCAAAATGTTTTCATAAAATGTTTACTTTCCTTCGATGTATGTTTAAGACATTTTTAACCTTTTCATACTTTTACCACATCGTATGGAACGAATCTTTCTTTTTTTTACCATATGAGGTACTTTTTGACTTTTCCGACAAAAGTACAAGGAGAAAGTTTTTTTAACTTATACGGCATGAAAGGATTTTTACGGTTTTATAAAGCTTTATTTTAATGAAGCTTACTCCAAAAGGATTTCAGGACTATTTTCAAAAAAATCTTGTTCTTTTAAAATTGCATGATGTTTTGTGATAAAAATTGATTTTGAAGAAGAAAGGATATTTTCCTCAAGAATTCATTTCAAGTGTTTTATCAAAACCATTTTTCCATCTAAGATGAAATTATTTCATATGTGTATGTTTCAAGTATAATTTCTATATTATTTACATGATTTCACGTTTCTTATTATGAAATGATATCCATTTCTATTATTTGGTCTATTTGATGATGGGATTATGTTTATAAAACCCATTTTATTCGTTGGGTTATTATGAATAATGTATGTTTATTTTGTGGCACAAGTAAGAATGATTTCATTATGAGATGGGTGGGACCTATATCTCCCTCCAATGCATTGGGTAATGATTTATATCTCATGGGATAGACATGGCTGGAATTGAACGTTAAACCGGTTTAGTAATACAGGACTGGAATGAGGAGTGAACTCGATTCAGAAAGGGACTTTGTCCACTAAGATGGTCTTGGCAGCAATCCCTTGGCTACTATGGAAATCACAACATGTGGTTAATGGTTTCCACAATTACATGTTTTACTCCCATGCTATTTTATCATGCTTAATGTTTCTTTATGATCTATGTCTTACGTACTTCCATGTTTTAGGTCATTACTCAAGCTTTTGATGTTTAAACATTATGTTCATGTTTTTAAGTTCAAATGTATATGATTTGTTTTATTATATCCATGCATACCCTTACTGATCATTTGAGCTCACCCTTTATATGTTTTCTTTTCCCCAGGATATAAATAATGGTTTTAGGTAAGAAAACAAAAGGGGAAGATCTTTATGGGAGATGTTGAAGATCTTTCACCAAAATTAGGATATTATGTTCCATGTTTCCAAAGACACTAAACTATTATGGTCTTTGAGTGTTGGTTCTTATTATGTATTAAGTATTCCGCAAAAGTAATGTAATGTTCATGTACATCAATCTTCGGGACTCTACACTTGGTATCAGAAGAAAGTTTTAGTCGACCTTTGGAAACTAGGATGCGAAAACGTTAGTGAGATCCCTAGAGATATTTCTAAGGTATGTCAGGGGATGTACCTAAGGATAAGTATAAATATAGGATATAGTCCTAGAACTATAGTAACGATCTTATAATTTAACCTAAGATGTTAGATATTGAGGGTACTCCCCCTTTACTATGTTGTTTTCCCTAGCATGATTTTTGCCTCTGATAGAATTCTTTTTGTGTTTTAGTCAATCGAGGGAACCAGAAGGAATTCGGTTAACATTGAATCCAATGGAAAAATTGGTGACTATGAGAAACAAAATTTCATAATTCCGAGAGAGAAAGATATTGTGATTATGCCGAATCAGTCATCGCGATATATGATTAACAAGGTAAAATTTTGTGGTATGCCTAATTAATCAAATAAGAGGAAGATAGACTTTTATGCATGTTCGTATGTTGAGGAGCATAAAGAAAGGAAGATTGAGATTTCTAAAGAAGGGAAGAACAACCTTGAGGAATACATCAAATAGAGGGACATATGTTTTCTATGTGGAGAAAAGGGTCATAGAGTGACAGACTGTTATGGAGTTCAATGTCTTATTTGTGGAAAACATGGGCATTACCCAACTCAATGCCCTAACCTAAAAAGTTACTTCTAAATCAAGGAAGGAATTATTCCAGGACAATCATTGAAGAGGATGTATTGAAGTGTTTATGTATTGGTATTAAAGAATAATGTTGTTGAGGTACTTTTATGGTGTACTATAATATTTTTGTAATAGTCTATTGTGGTTTTCAAAACTTTTATGGTAACGGTAACCATGAAAGGTTATCCAGATATTTTTGGAAAGTAGATGATATGCGAATAATGAAGGGATAAGAAGATAATGAGATGTTTGATTGTATTCATGATCTCATGACTGATATGAGGACTAAGTGATATTATGGTTTGAGTATATATAATTTTTTGGATTTTGGTATGTGGAAAGTGTTAAAATTTAACAGCATTCATGTTTTCACTAAGGATTAATGAGTATTCATATTTTAAAAGAATACATGATTAAGGTATTCACATGATTTGAATGTGACCAACAAGATATATGAGGGATAAATGATGGTATTCACATGCTTGTTATATGTCCTTTTTAGTTATCGTTCTCTTTATACTATGAGTTTGGAAAGAGGTATTTTGGATAAGCCTAAAGATTGTAATGGATTATGTTGAACATAAGATAGTATTGTTTAAGGCTAGAAATTTTTGATATTATTGTTTTAGAAAAAGGAAAACCTGCAGGACGGGCGACAACCCATCGTGTCGGACAAGGCTGTGGGAATCAAATCCACAACTGAAGTGCGACTGGCCTTTATCACCTACCACTGGCCTACAGGAAGTCCTTGGTTAGTAGAAAATAGTTTTATTTTATTAAGCGGTATGATATATGAAGTATAAGTTCATTTTTGGAATCGTATATGATTAACCTCACCATAGATGGACATATGTATATTTGATAACTTTTTCTAACCTTTTGGTTGAAACAGATGGAATGACCCATCATTCTATCACATGATTTTTTAACACTTCATAAATAAAAAATTCAACTTCATTTGATTAAGAGATGAAGTGGAAATTGTTCAAAGCATGAACAACCATGAGATTGTACCAAAATCATGAAAGTATTTCTTCTAATTAAAATTTTAAACTTTAGGGAAATGATATTGAAAACAAAAAATGTTGTACTTGTGCTATTATATCCGATGAATCAGATGTTACCTTAGATCATCACAAATTTATGGCTTTGTGATTGATGGCTTTTTCATAGCCATGTCCTCTACCACTCTCCATCTGAACTTGATGGTTAGATTTCTCTTCCATATCCATATTTTCACCTATGTTCTCCTAGGTGGAAACCCAGTGATTAGTTAATTTGGGTAACCGTTACGTTTCATACTTTAGTTTTTAAAGTTAATTTTTAGTATTTCATTTTACGATGTGGGTTTTAATTAAAGAAGCGTTCATGTAGAAAACCATGTATAACCCCGACGAATTTCGAGGGAGAAACCCATTTTAAGGGGGGTAGAATGTAACAACCCGAGATTTTATAATATATATTCATTTTAATTTCTTTCATATCTTCTGTTGTATGCTACACCAAGATTATCTTGTGCTATACACAACACCGTATTAGCTTGCAGTATATGCAACACAATTCTTGGACCGTGTTATACACAATTTCAAGTTCATTTGATAGAAGTTATTCTATGCAACATTTAGTGTATATAAATATATATTCAATGTATAAATGAAATATGGTTGGATTTTTTTTATATGAAACAACAAAGGAGTCTTGCACTACACGCAACCCAGACTTGGCTTTTATTACACGCAATCACGACCTTCCTCGATAGCGTGTGTTGTACGCAATACCGAGTTTCAATAAACAACGATATATGGTTATAATATTATTATGAACTAGCCATTATGAATAGTATTAACTAAATTCTGAATTTTATAACATTATTATTCATCTTACATATTTTCTTGAACACAGTATGAGAACAAAATAAATTTTTCGGGTAGAATACGTATTTTTCAAAAAATACAGTTTTTCCACCTTTTGATGGTGCACCCACTTTAAATATAGTTTTTGACATGTTTATATGTTTAATTTGACAAAATAAAATTCTTCTTTTGAATCATGATATAAAAATTTACATTGGATAATGTTTTGATATTTTCTGATAACTTTCATATTTTAATGAATAGTAAAAACACGCAATATTTTAATTAAAAACAAATTTTTTCGTCATAATAATTTATATGGTTAAATTATAATATTGAATGGTTTTAAAGTATAAATAGAATATATTTTTACCATTTAATATAATTTATGTCATTATCATTGATTTTACATTGAATTCACAGGTTAAATCAATTCAATCTTTTTCAATGTTTTAAACAAAAACTCGTTTTCATTCGACAACGGGATTAATTTTAGTTTAATTTATGAAACTTATGTGTATTGAATTTTAAAAAATGGATTCCATATTTGGAATCAGTGGGTCCAAATTATGTTAATAGGCTACTTTTTTTTTGTGAATTATGAATAGTAACGATGGTAAATTTTATTTACCATAGTTAAAGGTAAATCAGGTAATTAAGGGTAAATATAATATTATAAAGTTACCCTAACACATTCCAAAATTCTCTTGGATGGCTAAAAGTATACCCATATCACCTAAGGTTTGTATTAGATTCATTTTATAGACTTTTAACCATGAAAATAATCTAATTATTATAAAAACCAAAGAAAGTGACAACATGTCACTCTCTTAAATATTATAAGTATAATAATTTTAATTTAGTGATAAACATAATAAATCTTAGAACATGAATTTTTTACAGAAATATAATAAAATTATCTACATCATGCTAATTTATTTAGAATTTTTAGGGATAATTTTCATTAATGGTGATACATTAATGATGAAGAAATTATTTATTAAGTGAAAAATCAGTAATATAGTTTTTATTGAAATAATAATACAAAAAAATGCCCACAAACCTGACCAAAACTGATTGTTAGTTTATATCTACACCTCAATCATCCAATTACCTAATATATAACCGTTTGGAGTCTTATAAAAGTGATTATCACACTTATATTATTTTATTTTTAATGATTCCAAAGTTGTCACCTTCATAATTTAATAAATATATAAATTTAAATATTGTGATTTGAAGATGATAAATTCGATTAAATGTATTATTGTGGAAGGTAATAGATTTATCTTCATCATAGGATTTTATTTTTAATTTTTATGCAACAAATAAGTATATTAAATAATTATACAAAAATGTTATAGTAATTATTTTATTAAGAGATAAACCAAATAAATGGTTTTAAAAATAATAAACTATAATATTATATGAACTATTTAATGTGCTCCACTAATTTTCTAGATATATATGACCTTTTATGAATCTATTGAAGCTTTTATTTCGAACATATCTTCTGTATATATTTTATTTAAATTCAAATAAATAAATAGGATTAAAATTGACACTATTGTTATTTTATAAAAATAACATATTGTAAAATTGTTTAAAAATCACAAAAATATATAAAAATTATAAATTTAAATTTATATGGTCTAAAATGTTATAAAGTATCCAATTATGTACAATTAACAACAAATAATTAATTATAATTTAAAATTCAGAATGTTATTACCACAAATAAAATTAAATTGATTAAGTAAGGATAAATCAAGTTGATAATGTTTAAAATAATTTCATAACATGTCTAAATTTTATTGGTTGATGAGATTACAACCCTATATCATCTATTATTTGAATATGAGTCATTTTTGGAGGTTTTTATGTGGGGTTAGATTTATTATAAATTAATATTTATAAGATTTCCAAAGGTGCCCCTCTCCTCCCTTATAAAAGGGAACCTCCTCCCTCTCTTCCTCACACCACATTGAGCCTTCAAGATCGTCCAAACCCTGCCAAATTCTCTTCTCCACTTCCCTAGAAACATACTAGAGGTCATGGTATTCTTCAAAGACCAATTTTAGTGCCCTAAGAGGAGGTCTCAAAGAGGCGCTACAAAGAAGTGGTAATGTCTGTTACCGATTCTTTCGACTTTTTTCTTCTTATACTTCTTTTCCATTTGTTTTTTCATTATGAAGTAATAACATAAGTATCACTAATATACTGATATGTTATTATAAGTATTAAAAAACCCTATTTCATCTTCTATCCATCCTACGGAAAATGAAATCACAGCGTGTGCATACGTATGGAATACCGTCTCCACACCATGGTGTAATCTTTTTTTCCAACACCACCTCACTTAGATGGGTATGATGGTGTAAATAAATAACTATATATGATTATTTTAAAGTAATATTGACTCTGAAATATTGTACATACACTTTGATACAACTCCACGATCATGGGAATGATATCATCGCTCGTGCGTACGTACGGACTACCGTCTCCACAACGCGATGAGATTCATTCTCCATGTTAACCATTCATGAATGATTATAAAGAATATATACTGAATAATAATGAAATATATTACATAATAATGATACTGGATTTATGTATTTATGTATTTCATCTACTTAATTCCATTCAATTCAATAAGTAAATGAAAACAGCGTTCATGTGTACGTACGATCTACCGTCTCCATGAACGGTGTATTTCTTTCAATTTATCGATCTATTATATATATGTATATTCTGTATATATTCTGGAATTATGTAATAATGATCTAATTAATCATATTAATAATTACAAGTCAAAACACGGACGACAAATGAAACAATTTTACCCAAAACGCTCTTTAACATGGAATTTACAAAAGAACGGGTAATATAAAGTCATAAGTGAACCATATATGATATCATAACAATGAATATGATTCTTTAATAAGTCAATGACATTATTTAAATCATTATACATGAGTTTCAGATATGTATGAAGCATATTGGACCTAAGTTAAGGGATAATTATTCCAATCTCATTCTTATCCGATATTGTTTACTCGTAAGTATTTACTGGGGGTTATGTTTATTATCAATGTCCATATGCTTTCAAAATGTTTTCATAAAATGTTTAAATTCCTTACATTTATGTTTAAGACATTTTTACCCTTTTCTTACTTTTACCACATTGTATGGAAGGAATCTTTCTTTTGTTTACCATACGAGGTACTTTTTGACTTTTCTGACAAAAGTACGAGGAGAATGTTTTTTAACTTATACGGCATGAAAGGATTTTTATAGTTTTATAAAGCCTTATTTTCATGAAGCTTACTCCAAAATGATTTCATGAATATTTTCAAAAAAATATATTTCTTTTAAAATTTCATGACGTTTTGTGAAAAGAAATTTATTTTGAAGTAGAAAGGATATTTTCCTCAAGAATTCATTTCCTATGATTTATCAAAACCATTTTTCCATATAAGATGACATTATTTCATATGTGTATGTTTCAAGTATAATGTCTCTATGATTTAAATAATTTCACTTTTTGTATTATGAAATGATATCCATTTATTTTATATGGATTATTTGATTATGGGATTATTTTTATGAAACTCATTTTATTCGTTGGGTTATTATGAATGATGTATGTTTATTTTGTGGCACAAGTAAGAATGATTTCATTATGAGATTGGTGGGACCTATATCTCCCTCTAATGCATTGGGTAAAAATTTATATCTCATGAGATAGACATGGCTAGAATGACAAGTTAAACCGGTTCAGTAATACAAGACTAGAACGAGGAGTGAACTCGATTCAGAAAGGGACTTTGTCCACTAAGATGGTCTTGGCAGCAATTCCTTGGCTACTATGGAAATCATAACATGTGCTTAATGTTTTCCACAATTACATGTTTTACTCCCATGCTATTTTATCATGCTTAATGTTTCTTTATGATCTATTCCTTACGTACTTCCATGTTTTATGTCATTACTCAATCTTTTGATGTTTAAACATTATGTTCATGTTTTTAAGTTCAAATGTATATGATTTGTTTTACTTTATCCATGATTACACTTACTGAGCATTTGATCTCACCCTTTACATGTTTTATTTTCACCAGAATATAAAGAAATATTTTATGTAAGAAAACAAAATGGGAAGATCTTTATGGTAGATATTGAAGATCTTTCACCACGATTAGAAGATTGCGTTCCAAGTTTCCAAAGACACTAAACTATTACGGTCCTTGAGTGTTTGTTTTTATTATGTATTAAGTATTACGCAAAATTAATGTAATGTTCATGTACGTCAAGCTTCGTGTCTCTACATTGAAGGCCTTGTCAACTCATATATAGAAATTTATGGCAATTTTTTATGGCTAGAGTGGTATAGAAGGTGACATTGCCTGTATGCATAAACACAATGGTTTTCTATTAATTTTTTCGGTATATGGAATATACTTTGGAAGAAAACTCACCATGTGGACACCATGTGGGATTCCATTTTTGTGTGTGCATCGAGTACAAACCCAAGAGGACATGTGACCTCACACAACATGGGAGACAGGTCTCACACCTTGTACATTAGAAAGTGCATGGTCTTGTTTAGGCAGCACACATTGAGTATCGGCCAAACCTCTACACACCATGTTTCTAAAAAGAACGTTCTATATCTAAGGAGGTATATTCCATTTGATACAAAAGGAATAATGAAATTCCAGACATAGTGAGACACAACAGGTATTCCATGGGACACACTCTTTAATCCATCTAGGGAAGGTTTGATCCCTATATCTTCTCAGTCCTGCTATGATATGATCATGGGTGAGTTCCCTAAAAAAATATAAGTATGGGTGGATTCCATTAGTCCATCCCTATTGTGGTACAATTACATGTCACGTCTTATGAATAGAATTATCGATCCCCTCCCTGGGTTAGTTTCAAATAGATTTGGGTATCCCTCTATATTTCCAAGGGGTGATCCTCTTTCATTCATCCCTAGGTCGAGGATGGTATCCTATTTTTGATATCCAGGGTATGTGATCCCCTTCCATGTGGGTTAATCCAATTAGGATTAGGTATCCCGCCATAGGACCTATGTATCATCTCTTATTTTTGAATCAATATCTATTATCTTCCTATGATTTGTAGTATATTTGAGTGAGTACCTTTTATGATCCCTCTCAGTTCCTACATGTTTCTTAATGGTATTTTCCCACGTATATGACCTCATGGTTGAGTGTCATCACCATAGTGAGACCCAATGAGTGAGTTATCTTAATCAAATGATACCATAGATACTCGATTTGAATATTAGGCTAGATGTGATAACCATAACACTCCTTGAAAATGGAGTTTCACTTTGAGAATATGTGTTTACTTTTTTTATTCTCTTAGTTTCGTGACATATACCTTACATACTCTTTGATGCTTTGTGTTTGGTGAATTCAGCGTGTCTTACTGGATATATTTATACACACCCCTTTATGTGCCCGTCCCATACATGCAATTTCTTATAAAGATGACAAACCATTCAATAGAGTCCTAATAGGATCAAGAGAATGTGGATCCTAGAAATTATAGAAAAACCCCATATAGTTTTTTGATATAAATTTTGATCGATTTCCCCCTTTATATTTTCTGGTTAGACTCTTTTGCGCTTTTTATGGGATTGTATTTACCCCTTTTGTTTTTGTTGTAACCATTTTCATACTCTAATATGGGATAAATAATTATGAATGAACCTATAGTACTATTAATTTTTCTATTCCTCTATATAATTATTTATAAAGTTGTGTGTGTGTACATGCACTTTAGGGTAAGGCCTCCGATGTCTATGATATGCCGACTCAATGCTAGTTTCCCACCCATGGCCTATTGAAGGTGGGATTGGGGTGTCATTCTAAACTTACCTCTGTCCACGAATGCCCTGGTGGGTTAATTCATGAATTATTGGTATCATAGGAGGTCATCTTAGTACAATTGTTTAAAGATAATATAATTGTGAGCTTTTTTCTGGGAACTAGGGAAAAGGTTTTAAAAGTGTCTCGATTTTGGATATCAAACTAGGTAATGTAGTTATTGTAAAGAGGCGGATTTATCCACTGAACAAGTCTCCTATGACATTCTTATTGGCTCATCACATAGTGTAACTAGTAACAAGACAAAATGGTATGTAAATCACATATAATTGGGTTTTGGTTTCTATATCCTTCCTGGTTCATCTCCCCAAGTATTCTATTTTCATAATTGTGTGTCTTGGTTACTGAAGGATTACTCCAATATGACAGCCAACTTGTATTGCATAACCAAATTTCGATTATCAATCTCTTAATGATGAGACTTCAGTCTTGGGATCTGTGTGGAATGAAATTCCTCTGTTTGTATAGTGAGAAGTGTCTCCACCTTTTGGGGAACATATAGTTCCACCTCTGGTGTTCATGTAGATTTTCCACATCGGGTTGAGTAGTATTTGGTTTTGATAGTACCAGTAGATGATGTACCTATATTGAGTTCACTACATTATTTTTAGATATAGATATTGACCAACTTCTATGGTGAGTCAACCCCCTTCATAAGAGGAATAGGACCAACTGATGTCTAATGGTAGTGTTCCACCTAGTTTGAACCCCTCTTGACATCGTTCTATGAAAGGATCCTTCTCTAAGTCGAGACATGACATCATTAAACCCCAATGTTGGTGATGATTTATATTTTTTATAAATGAAAGGAAGATGGAATATTCTCTAAATAGGATATGTTCTCTTGTTACTCACATTAAATTTTTATGGGTGAGTAAGTTCCACCAAAAGTGGATAGTATCAATTTGTGGTGGATGAGTTCATTGATTTTTTTTATTTGATAACATTTTGGTTGTTCTATGGTCCCGAATCAAAAATTATTGTGGAGAATGGGAATTGAATGGGATGGATACTTATAGGCTATGAAGCCAGTTAACTAGGAGGCTTCAAGTGTGATAAAAGGTATAGCCTATGTCTTCTCAACTATAGATGTAGTTTTGGAAGGCATATGTTCATACCACTATTTCTTTATTGAATAACTATTTTGAGACCTAGTGTTTTTTATGGATCATATAACTCAACCCTCGTGCTTAGAGGCTCCAGTTGATTATGTTTAGATGATATTTGTTCTCTCTCAGTAGTGTTACTTGACTCTTGGATGGGGGTTTCTAGGGGATATCCCTATTTTTCAAATTATTCCCAATGATATTTCCCTCTATATAGATCAACATCATATTATCCATGGATATTTTGACTATTACTAGTGAGTATTACATTTTATATGAGTTGTTGGGATTAAATTTTCCTTCATTGGTGATAAAGAATACCATTCATAGAAGGATGATCTAGTATACCAGAGGATACAACTAATTTCTCAACGATTATTTTCTTTGACCATTACAGTGGAATATTTTATGAGATTTTAGGTTCTTATTATGGTAAATGAATCTCAACAAGCCATTCCTAAGGATTTAATGAGAATATGTCCCCATCAAAAGAATAAATTATGTATATGTTCTACAACTCGAGATGGCCCTATTATCTACAGTAACCTATTAGATGACTCATACAGAGTTGTGGGAGATGAATGTTCATTTAGAGGATCTATAAAGGAAGGGATTCATTAGACCTAGTGTTTTCCCATTGTTAGCTTGAGTGTTTTTCTCAAAAAATGAGGATGGTAGATTTAGGTTATGCATGTATTAAGGTCACTTAAACCAAGTGACTATCAAGAAGAAGAATCCATCTATGGGAATCGATGAATTCCTTGACTAGTGGTTAAGAAGGAAGTAGATCTCATAGTATTGACCTAAGGATGAGTTATCACCACCTCTAGGCTTGATAGATATATTTTATAAAAGAGTATTTCTACATCCATAAAATTTAATTTGAGTTAATTTTTATTCCCATAAATTTTATGAGCACTCCAATAGTGTTTAGGAATCCCATGAACTTGATCTTTTACCCCTTATTACAGCGGTTCGTGGTGTTCTTATTAGTCTAAATCCGCATGTGCTACGCAATTAAAAAGGATCATGCTAGATATTCAAGAATGTTACTAGATATACTTTCATAGAACCAGCTTTATGGGAATATATAAAAGTGTCAAATCAGGTTTCTAGAGGTCCATATCTATGGATTTGTCTTATTATAAGAGGAAGTAGTAGTGGAGCCATCAAAATCTGTGGTGGTTCAAGCTTGTGATCCACCTAAGATCATATCCGAGGTTTGGAGGTTCCTTAGGTTGGTTGGCTTTAATCAGATATTTGTAATCATATCCCCCAATATTGTGGAACCTTCAATAGCTTTGACTCAAAAGGGTAATCCATTATTATTGACAAAGAAGTTTCATCAGGCTTTCTAGGAGTTTCAACTATGGTTCATGAGCATCTCATACTGATACATCTAGTGGATGGTGTTGAGTACTTGTTTTTTTATTACCTCTAAAGATGTGCATAGATGGGGTTTTATGTTGAAGAAGATAACGATTGACTATGGGTCCTAGTATCTAGGACACCATGGTAAAAAATACACAACCCATGACTTAGAGGGGAAAGTAACAGTTTTCTCTATGAATACTTTGTGATACTATATTAAGAAAGATCTGGCATGAAAATGTATCCACAATGGCATGCTCATGATGGATTTATGAAGCTATGAAGCACATAATCCTTTCTAAGGATGTTCAATGGTATTATTAACACTATTAGTGGAGGTTCTAAGAGATTTTCATGCATGCACCTTATTATTAGATCAAATATTGGTGAGGATTGCGTTAGTTTTGGTGTCTAGGGATGTTGTGGAGTGTTGATGTATTTATCTTTCCATGACTCAACTACCAAAAGGTGAATACTATAGTACTAAGATAGAAGTTGATGTGGTTTGGTATCTCAATGGAATTTTTATTTGAATTATTTTATTATCGTGTGGTATCAATGTTATCTATGTTATTATAGAATAACTTAGAAACTAATATGACTTCCTAGCTTTCCGAGATTAGAGTTCAGTGAAGATCATGGGATACTTGTGTGTATAGGAAATATTCTGTCTTCATAGAGTTTCTTCAATGTTTTTTAGACTATGATGCTCACTTCACATTAAGATAAATTAGAATATTATGGGAGGATTTGAGACTAAATTGAATCTATTTATATAATTCCACCCCGAGGAAGATGTCTACCTAGATCAATTCATTCAAGTTATGGAAATCATTCTTTAGGCCAACATGTTAGATTTTTTCCCTTAGATAATAGGTTTATCAACCCCTGGTGGAGTTATGTGTGATAAAAGTTATCATTAAAACATATTTATTTCACCATTTGAGACCTTGTATGGGGGACCCTATAGGTTATTAGTGTTCTAGTTGGAATCAAGAGAGATAGATCTCATTAACTCATAGTTATGGTGAATAAATATAAGGAATTTTTAGGTTATCCAAGAGTCGATGGGGATTGCCTAGAGCTATCCAAAGTGCTATGTAGACCAATGATGTAATCATTTGGATTTAGATGAGTTGGACTAATTATTCGTAGAGGTTTCACATCAAAGAAAATTTTGGATATTTTGATGAGGAAAAATGTTATATTTGAGTTTCATATTCCCTTTTTCAGTTACTCTAAATGGTTAGAAAGGGTGAATACCACTTCAATATACCACTAAATTTAGACTGAGTGCATCGTGTTTAAAAATTATTGCTACTGAGGTGATATGTGCATTACTAACCAATCATTTTAAACTGGAGTGAGATGGACAATAAGGATGGAGCAATCCACTAAGAGTACTTAATTAACATCAAGGTTCGGTAGGAGATGATCTTTAGATGGAGAGGGATTTACCTTTTTGCATGTTTGTTAGCAGAACACAAACCTCCATGATAGCACATTTGAGCAAGAGAACCAGATGAAAACAATGTATCTACACCTATCTGAGTAGGTTTTCACATTTCATGATGAAAATCATTTATGGTGGGAAGAATAAAACTACTTAAAAAAATTTAATAGTTGAGAATATTTTTAATAATATATCCATAGTTATTTAGAGAGTTATCATGGTGTTTGGGGTCCTGTATATCATTATTGTTGATATATTAAAAATAATAAATTTCTTATATCACGTGCATGGTTTTTTAGAAATAATGGATTATCTCCCAAATAGTGAATCATATATGAAAATTTAAAACACCATTAAATATAGAGCATGGTTTTCACCATAGGCACAATACAAGTCTTGTCAGTTTTGGATTATTCAAAAGAGTGTTGTCATGGGTGTGTTAAATGAATTAAATTAATTTATTCATAAAACAATCATTTAATTCTCAAATGTTGCTGTCACTCCATTATAAAATCCTCTTTGAAAAATTGTCTATGATTATATGAATATAATTATAGGATTGAAGGGATGGAGAAATATCACTAGTCGTGAATATGTTCTTGGGTGATCATGTGATATTGGATCGTTGATTGGAACATCATGATATTTTCCTTTATCAAATTAGTTCATGAATATCACCAATGATAGTGATGCAGAATCATTCTTCATATTTTTTTGATCCAACCCAGTGTAGGATGTTTGTTATTTTTGTTTAATTCTTCATTTTTTATATAAAAATAAATAATTTATTTAAAATTAATTCATGTATCATTGTTTTTTTGGTTTTCCCAACATTATTTTTCTAATACAAAAATAATGAATTTGATATTTATTCATCTTTTAATTTTTCTTTCATTTTCTAATCCGCCCCATTCTTTAGATTTTGATAATAATGGACAAAATTAACAAGGCCTTATTTTGATTATCACTTTTTTGTATCTTTCTCCCTCTATTATTCAATTTTCTTCATCAACATTTTATTGGTCGATGATTTGATAATACTCGAGGAACTATTCCTTGTGTAATCATTCTTTAGTGGAATAGAAGTGCTGATGGGAATATAATGATGGTTATAGTGATGGTGGTTCCATGAGACTGATTGAGTGGGTTTCTCCAAAGGTGAAACAATAAGTTATTAGAAGCAATATGTGGCCGATATCTTTCCACTGATGACGATGGATTTCTAGATAAAGAGAAGATTGTAATGAACCTAAATTCAATCAATGGAAATTCCCTTCTTAGAATTATAAAATATTTCATAATAACAAAAAATCACATTAAAAACTTAATACAAACTTTATAAATGAATAATTAATGAAATAAAAGGCATTTTTAGTAGTTAAGGAACATGTACCATAAGAATAGTAACTTGGCCTTTGGAATAGTAACATGGCCATTATAAATAGTAAACGAGACATCTTAATAGTAACATCACCAATAAAAGTATTAAATTAATTTATCCATGTTATAAGTGAAAATATGATTTAATTATTTCATAATAAAAGTAAATAAAAAAAGTTTTAATTTTGTGTTGGTTTGTTAAGTCGTAAATATTTAATTAAACATTTATGATTAATTTAAAAAATTAAAATAAATTTTATTTTTATAAAATGGATTCAGAAATTAGTATTTTGATTTCATATGATCATAAGATAATATTAAGACAATTTTTTTAAATTTTTATAGTGTTATAAAATCAGTTATAAATTTAAAATGGGTATTTTTTAGTAAATGATGGTTTTTATTAAAAAAATTATTTCCCATATATAGAAAATTATTTTCATAAAATGGATTTTATCTTTTAATTCTAAACATCAAAAAATGGTTAGGGTGAATTTTTGGGATTTTTCTAAAGTACATGGATTTTTTATGAATAGTAAAATGTGATAATTTATGATAAATGTTAACTACATGAATTTTTTGAGTCATTTTTTATGTAACGTTGTGGTAATAACCACTAATTAGAACTAACGGGAAATAATTAGTATATATAGTCTCAAAAATCACAATATTTCTTATAATGATTGAAATTATAAACTAATGAATTTAATAATGAATAAACAAACCTCTCCTCTTCTATAAATAACACCCCTCACCCCCTCCTTAGTCACACCTCTATACATTGGGATATATCCAAATTTGACTTAAATATCCTCCCAATACCCTCCCCCACGTCCTAAAGATTTTTTTCAAAATAAAATACTAAAAATGATCCCATGTGGAGGCTCTCAAGAAGAAAGAATCAAGATGTAAAACCCTCTTTCTTTTCTTTTAATTCTTTTTCAGGATCCTTTAGTTTTTTCTCTCCTCACATACCCTAATCTAAATGGTACAATAAATGAAGTACCTTAAATGTACTTTAATTTTTTATGATAATGGAACAATTCAACATCATCTCTTTTTTCCAATCCATTTATACTAAAAATAAAAACATCGTGAGTGATGTGTTAATATATAACATTCAAGGACGACGTTGTTTTGAATTTCCATTTCAACATTCAAGGTTGGTCATGAAACCTTTTTTTTAAGAACCACATTATAATTTATGTATTATATCATTTTCGATGTTATGGAATCATATTTTACACATGCTATTATTTTATAAAACAAAATTAGTTCATTATGATAAAAAATCGACAAATAAACCCAAACAATTATGATTACCTTTTTAACTAATGATTCATCCTCATTCCATAAAAAATGATATAAAATACCAATTGAACATTTGTATGATCATTAATAACATGTAAGTTCAATGTTTGTTAATTACACCCACATTACAACACCCATCATACATGTATACAAGTAAACTGATTACGAGTACCAAGGAAACCAAGGCCCCCAAACGATGAAATTGAATCTATTAACCCATGAAAAAGAGATAAATTAACTTAAAAAATTTAATAAATCAAATTCAAATATAAATTTTTATGTAATTATTAGTTAATTAATTTAATTTGATTATCCGGGACATTATGATCATGTGAAGAACACCATAGGACATACGGTAAGGGATTCTACCGGAACCTCCATTACTCCTTTAGGTTATTCTTTCTCTCTTACCAAAATAAAATTATCTTTTTTAATGTAAATAATATAAATTCCGTGTATATGTCTCAAACTCGTATATCATGATTCTTCCATCCTTCTTTTTCAGGGATATTCATGTTTTTTAAAGGTTCCCCACTCAATTCTTCCCGATAAGTAAGCCCTATTTAAGGGAACTTCCCATATTCTTACCAATTTAAGGTGCACTCTATAATATTTTTTTAGGACACCATTAGTTTCCTAAAATAAATCTTTTATTATAAAAACGTTCTTTGGACAGATACTTTTATATAAAAAATTATTCCATTTTTTCTTTAAAATATAGTTAATATTTTTTTAAACCATAATAAAGTATTTTAATTATAAAGTTTCATAAAAAACTTTTTAAATATTATTAATTATGTTTCATGTAATTTATCATGATATATTAAAATTTTAACTTATTAATTTTAATGTATGATTTAATTCCTTTCTTTCATGGAAACCATTTTCATATTCTCTTATTTTATGCCTTTTGAAAAGATTATGATATTGAATTCTTACCATGGGTAACCTTTCTATTTATCGTTTATTCATTATGTATGATTCTTCATGTGGAATACATATTTTTGAAAATATTATGATGTGTGAAACTAGATATATCTCTAATTAATTGGGTAATTTAGTCTCATCAAATGTCATGTGAAACGATCTTTGTGGTTAGCATTGACTCATGCTCCATGTGAAATGGACTTCATTGTTAACCATGAATCTTGACACTTCACGTTTATTGGGCCATGAATCATGCTTTTTTCTTGTTTTATGTTGTTTCCAAATCCCCTAGTATACCATTATTACATATTTTATGCTACCTGGTGTATATTCATGCCTTTTATGTCATATTATTATGCCTCTAACCCATTTTTTTCTTTATTCTTATGTTTATTCCCTTACTAGGCTTTTTAGCTCATCCTTTTCTTCAAGTTATCCCCAGGCTATCCTATTAATATGTAAGGGCTTAAAGGAAATTAAGAGATCATTTTGGATGTTAACTAGAAAAAGGTTTAATTTAGTCCCACGTTTATTGTTTCATGTACATAGCCTTCTAAAGACACTAGACATTATGATCCATGGCATGTAATTTGATAGATAATTGTGTTTGAAATAATGTAGGAAAATTTGAAAAAGTATGATGTCTCCATATCTTGAATCAATGAATGGTATAGTTATTTTTGAAGATTATGAAAAGATAACTTTAGTATGAACCACATGGATAAGACTATGTTTCTGAAAACATCCCCAAATTTTGGTTAGTATAGAGTAAGTGTTTTTTCAAAAAAATAAATACCTGTATGGATACTAAAAGTGGATGTGGTTCTAAAACAGATGCTCCTAGGAGAAAAAACTCTGACAATGTGTTCCAGTCCTGACACAGGGTAACCTGGTATACGACAAGGTGTTGTAATATGCCCCTAGTTTGACACTCATATGGGATATGTTTTTATAAACTCATATGCTCATTATGAACCATTATTAAGGGAAAAAATAAATTCCCATAAGAAAATATATGTTAATAAATATATCATGGAAAACTAATATTGAAACATCGGTAATCACAAGTTAGAGTATACATTCCCTTTGAGAGTTTATCCATTTATGTTTAAAGTTTCTTTTTTATTCTTATAAGTTATGTATTCATGGCCCCTAATTGAAATTTATTTTTCTTAGTTAATAGAGGTAAATAGAAGAAGACATCCCAAAAATACATTTTAAAGGAAAATTGATGATTTCTCGAATAATATACAAAATATTATGGGAACAGATGTGGAAAACATTATGATAATACTTTCTCAGCTGGCTTAAGTTATGAATAATAACTTCTATCAAGTGGAATGCCCTCTTTCTCCAAATAAATTGAATATTTTGAAAGGTATGTTGGTTATTCATTCAAGAATAGAAAATTTACTATTTGATTCTTCTTTTATGCATTCTTTCACATCTTCAATGTTTGGTATAACTATTCAAACACCACCTCAAAATACATATGTTGAGTTATCGTTGAGAACTACAAATCGGGAAATTATTGCATCTAAAGTATATATCCCCTCACCAGTTAATGTTTGTTGATTAGTCCTCCTAGAAAATCATGTCATACTTTCTTTGGTAGAGTTTGATGCTATAATGGGAATGGCTTGGCTATCTTTATACAAGTCCAACATCAACTTTTAGGAAATGGAGTTCACTCTTCACATCCCGAAGCATCCTCCAATTCACTACAAGTGTAAGGATAATGATGAATATCCTTTAGAATCATTATCTCAAGTGTTGATATTTCTACCTTATGATCAAGCATACCTAGCTCAAATTATTGAGACAATGGAGAGAATAATGATAGAATGCATTCCAATTATAAGGGACAACACTAATATATTCCCTAAATAGTTTCTTGGTCATCCTTCAGACCAAGAGGTTGATTTATCGATTGAACCTATTCTTAGATCTCTCCCTCTATCAAATAAAACTTATTGAATGGTCATTCTTGGGTAGGGAATGTTGTAGAACATGTTATAGGAGAATCTGGATCGGTGTTTTATATACTGGAGTGCTTCACTATGGGGTGCACTAGTCCTCATCATCAAGAAGGATGGATCAAGTCACCTCTATATTGATTATCATGAGAACAATAAAATCATGATAAAAGAACAATTATCCCCTACCATTGATATATAAATTTTTTGATCAGTTATGTGGGGCCAGTTATTTCTCTATGTTCAACCTTTTTTTATGATATCATCAATTAAATGTGAGGAAGGTAGATATTCCAAAGATTGTCTTTCGAACATGGTAGTACACTATGAGTTTATAGTGTTTCCTTTTATAATCCCTAATGCTTTAGAAATTTTCAAATACTTAATGAATATAATATTTATATATTACATCGACAAATTTGTGTTGGTCTTCATCAGTGATATTATAATATACTCCAAGAGAAAGGAGGAACATGAGGTGAATTTTAATATTGTGATGAAGACATCAAGAAGGTAGAAACTATATGTTAAGTACAATAAATGTGTGTTTTAGATGTAGAAAGTGTTATTATTAGGGAATGTTATCACCAGTGAAGAGTTTTTTTGGACCCTTCCATGAAAAAAGAAATCGAAGAGTGGCCCAGAAAAATATCTATAACAGAGATCTATTGTTTTCTTGGCCTAGCTGGTATTGAAATGATTTGTGAAGAACTTATCACGATTGTGAAACCCAATAACCAAGATGACACATAAATGAGTGAAGTTGGCCTAGACTCGAGAATGTGAGTAATGATTTAAGGATCTTAAAAAGAGACTTAACATTGTTCTGGTACTCAAACTCCTAAAAAGTTGATAACTATTTGTGGTATACAGTTATTCTTCAAAGAAAGGTTTAGGTTTTTTACTCGTAAAAAATGATAAAGTGATGGCCTGCATCTTATGAAATTTAAAAATTAATAAATAGAACTATCCTATTCATAATCTGTAGTTGGAAGCTATGATCTATTAATTGAAAATCTATAAGAATTATCTCTATGGGGAGAGGTGTGAGATATATACTGATCACAAGAGTCTCAAACATATATTCACCCTAAATAAGATTAATATTCACCAATGGATGTGGTAATATCTCATAATGGATTTTGATTTCTCAATCAACTACCATCATGGTAAGGAAAATAAGGTAGTAGATGCTCTAAGAGAAAGTACTAGGCATCTTTATCAATGACTAGAATGTAGAATGATCTAAAATTTTTAGACCTGAAAAGGATGGACATGGTAATCATTAAGGTAGGTACATCATCAATCCTTTCTCAACTGATTTATCAACCATACCTCATGGTGAAAATAAATGATCACCAGCGAAATAATATATACATTCAGAGTAGGGTGGAAGCTATTAGAAATAGTAAATCGTCTACTTAAAGATTTATAAGTAGCCATAATATATGGGTTATGATTATGTGTGACATCCGATCTAGAGATAATGAATAATCACATGAATGACATGAATAGCTGGACATTCTCTATTCTCCAAGGGTTCAAAAAGATGTATCGAAATCTCTCACAGATCTATTGGATGGAAAATATGAAGAAAAATATTGTTGAATATACATCAATGTGCCCGGTATGTCAGCAAGTGAAGGCTGAGAGGAAAAAGTACAAAGGTTTTATGTAACCATTACCCATACCAACATGGAAATGGGAAAACATCGCCATAGACATTTTCACTAGACTTCCAAATAAATCTAGAGGGAAAAATTATATATGGGTTATTGTGGACTGTATTATAATGACATTTCACTTTATCAAAATTTAAGAGGACTTCTCAGTGGGTCCACATGCATAGATATATATCAGATAAGTGGTAAGTCTACATGGAGTTCCAAAATCGATTGTATACGATCAGGATATGACATTCACCTCAATGTTCATGAAAAGTATTCAACATACCCGAAGCATAGAGCTGAACTTCAGTACGGCCTATCATCCTCAAACTGATGGCTAATCTAAGAAAACTCTTATGAAATTAGAATACATGTTGAGAGTGTGTTCTATGGACATCAAAGGATGGTGGGACCAATATCTTCCTCTAGTTGAGTTATATTACAATAATATTTTTCACTCTAGCATCCAAATGCTTCCATATGAAGACCTTTTGGGGAAATGGTTCAGAGCACTAGAATGATGGGATGAATTTGGTGAGTGTAAATTGTTAAGACCTGAAATGGTTGATGAAATGGTAAAAAATGTGAAAACCATTCCGCAGAATATCAAGGCAGCCCAAATTCGGCAGAAGAGTTGTGAAAATAATCATCAATGAGACCTCAAGTATAAGGCTAGATACATGTAATTCCTCCACATATCTCTATAGAAGAGGATCATGATATTTGGGAAGAAAGGAAAGATAAATCCCAGGTATATTGGCACCTTTGAGATCCTTGATCGTGTTGATGTTGTTTTTTATCAATTAGTATTTCCACCAACCATGTCTCATGTCGACAATGTATTCCATGTCTCCCTCTTGAGTATGTACATATTTTATCCCACACATGTAATGAATTCATAGGTGGCATAGTTGGGGAATGATCTCTCTTATGAGGAGAAACCAGTGATGATCTTGGATCGTAGAGATAATGTTTTAGGCAACAAGACTACTAACATGGTAAAATTACTATGATGGAACCATAAGTATAAAGAGTAAACATGGGAACCAAATGATTCAATGAAGGAAAAGTACCCACAACTATTTTTATCTTTGAACCTAAAATGAAATTTTGAATGAAAAAATACATATAAGGGGAAGAATGAAATGACACCAAATTCTATCAATGGAAATATTCTTTTATAATTATTTCATATAGTATAATCACATAAAATCACATAAAGACACAATAAAAACTGTATAAAAGAATAATTAATTAAATAAATGGAATTTCTATAAGTTAAGGAACATACACCAAAGGAATTGTTACTTGAACTTTTGAATACTAACATCACACTTATAAATAGTTAACAGGACAATTGAATTGTAACCTCACCAATGAATGTATGAATAAAACTTTTCCATCTTATAAGTGACAATATGATATAATTATGTCATAGTATGACTAAATAAATATTTTTTAAATTCTTAATTAAATGTTGGTATTTTTTAAGTCACAAATATGTAATTTAAATTTTCTGATAAATTTAATAAATTAAAAGAAAAATAATTTTAATAATTTATTATTTTTATATCTAAGGATTATATGATAATTTTATGAGATCTTAGTTAATTTTATATAGTGTTAAAAAATCAGTTATAAATTTAATATCTCTATTTTTTTGAGTAAATTATGGTTTTAATTAAAAATGAAATTTCTCATATTTGGAAACATATTTTCATAAAATGGAGTTCATTTTTTGAATTCTAAACATCACAAATATATAGGGTTAATTTTTATATATTTTTTGAAAATATGAGAATTTTTTGTTAATATTAAAATATAATAATTTATGATAAATGTTAAATACATAAATTCATGAGTCATTATTGACATAAGTATGAAGTAAGCATCATTATTTAGTACTAAAATGAACTAGTTACTAAATTTATTCTCAATAATGAAGAATATTTCCTTTCTTGAGAAAACAAAATAAAATAATGAATAAAATAATGATAAAACACCCATATCCTCTACTATATATACCACCCCTCCCCACCAATTCTACTCACACCTATCATGACAAGATCCTTGTAAAAATTTATTTAAAACATCCTCCCAAGCCCCTCCACCTGGGCTAAGATATATTTTCTTAATAAAAGATTAAAACTGATAACCTAGATAGGATCTCAAGAAGAAAGAATCAAGAGGTAAAACCCTCTTTTTTTCGTTTAATTTCTTTTCAAGTACCTTTCTTTTATTTTTCACTCATCACCTCAACTCATTATAATAGAATGATAACTTTATTACCTTAAATATACTATAATTTTCTTATTATAATTTAATAATCCATCATAATCTCTTTGCCCCCTCCTTTTATACTAAAAAGAAGTCATCGTCTCTCATGTGTTAATATATCACATTCAGGGACGACGAAGTTTTCAATTTCTATTACTATATTCAAGGTTAGTCATGAAAAAAATTTATCATTGAAATAGATTATAATTTATGTATTATAACGTACCTATTATTTTCAATTCATTTTGCACACATGATATTAATTTATAAAACAAAATGAATTCGTTGTGAACAAAAACCGCCAAATAAACCCAAATGATTATCATTAACTAATTGCCTAAGGATTCACACTAATTATATAAAACAAAATGATATATAATACCAATTTAAAATATATTATAAAATTAATAACATATAATTTCAATCTTGGATAATTAACCCCACTTTACATGACCCTTCGTACATGTATACAAGTAAAATGATCATGAAAACCAAGGAAACCAATGCACCAAAATAACGAAATTGAATCTATTAAACCATCAAAAATTACATAAATCAACTTAATAAAATTGTAGTAAATAAAATAAATATAGAAATGTTTTTTTAATTATTAATTATTTAATATAATTTTTGTATCACGGACATTAATATCATGTAAAGAACACCTTCTAACATCAGGTAAGGGATTCGACCCGAACCTTCATTAATCAATCGGCTTATTCATTATGACATACCACAAATAAATTCCATTTTTTATTTAATTATTATAATTTCGTGTATATATTCTAAAAATAGGTATCAAGAATTATATATCCTTTATTTTCATGGATATAAATATTTTTAAAAGGTTGAATACTCGATTCTTCCAAATATGTACGCCCTATTTAAGGGAACTTCATGAATTCTTACCCATTTTAAAGTGAACTCTATAATCTATTTTTAATCCACAATTAATTTTATAAAATCACTATTTTTATGTTCAAAACCTTCTTTTTTCACTTCTGGCTTTATATAAAATACTATTCTATTTTCTTTCTTAAATTCAATTAAATATTTTTCGTAAACTACAGTAAAGTGTTTTAATTATTTTGTTTTTAAATATTATTTTTTCACGTAATTACTTAATTTTGAAATAAATTTTCATGATCTAAACCTATTTTTTTATTAATGTCTATCTTTGATTTAAATACATTCTTTTATTGACACCATTTTTATATTCTCTTATGTTATACCTTTTGAAAGGATTGTGATACCCAATTCTTACCATGTGTAACCCATATGTTTTTGTTTAATTCCTTATAAATGATTCTGCATGTCACCCACATACTTATGAACATGTTTTGATGGGTTCACCCAGATAGGGCTCTAATACATTGGTAATATTTGGTATCATGGGACATCGTGTGCAACGGTCTGTGTGGTTATCCTCGACTTGTTCTCTATAAGAAATGGTCTTGGTGGTTAACCTTGGCTCATCCTAATTTATGTGAAATTACCCTTTAATCATTCTTATGTCATGTTGTATGTTATTTACCTATCTCCTATGATACCATGATTACATATGTTATGTTTCGTTATGTAGATAAATGCCTTTTATATCATCTTATTATTCCTACAAACCCATTTGTTATGCTTTATTATTATATTTATTCCCTTGTTGGAATTTTTAGATCATCCCATTATTCATGTTATCCCCAGGATATCTTATTTAGATGTTGGTGTTCAAGGAAAGTTAGGAGCTCATTTTTTATGTTAAATAATGAAATGTTTTATTTATTCCCATGTTTTCATTTTCATGTACCAATTCTTCCAAAGACACTATACATTCTAATCCCAAGCTTGTATTTTGATAGTTAATTATGTTTGAAATCATGTAATAATATTTGATAAAGGATGGGATATCTATATAGATGATGTATATTTAGATACCTAGATCATGTGGGTTCTTCAAGATGGTGTTGTTTGATTATTTCTTATCAATAGGTGTCCAGAATCCGGTTTCAAATTACATTAATGGCTTGATGAACTCAGATATGGTAAGTTATATATATGTTTTATGGTTTAAGCATTGAAGGAGGTTACATGGATGCAATGTGTGGTGACTGTTGTTTTTAATGAAACATTTAAACACCCTACATTTACATCATAATAACAAACACTATGTAGACCACTCTGTGTGGCAGTTAGGGCTTGGGCAGTGATTTAAATGTCACATGTCGTGTGGTAGACCAACACATTGTGAGACCTATAGCCGTCTAGTTAGGAATGTACAGAGAGTAAAACCTTAGATGTCTATGTCACCCCACACTCCATGCATGATGGGCCACACCCTGTATACATTATAATGTGCACGGTCTTCGGTTGGAAGCACACACTAAGTGTTGGCTAGATCTATTCCCATTGATTGTCCGAATAACACATATTGTATCAAGGGAGGAAAATCCCATTTGAGAAGGAAAGATATTTTTAATTCCATAAAAGGTGTGGAACAATATATACCCCATGTGAAACATTGTTTACTCTATCTATGGGAGTTTATATACATTTTTATTCTCATTCCAGCTATAATATGAGCTTGGGTGTGTTCCCTAAAGCTGTATCAGTGTGGGTATGTTCTCTCACTCCATTACTAAGAAATTAAAATGAGTTATCTTGAAATATTCAAAGGTTATGTGATCCCCTAAATGAGTTAGTTCTGGTTATATTTATGAATCCGTCCATGGTTCCATAGGTTTGATAATTTATCATTATTCCCTAGTATGGTTCAAGTATCTCATTTTTGACATCGAGGTCATTTGATCCCTTTCCCATTGGGTTAATCTAGGTAGGGTTAAGTATCCCCCATATTCCATGGGCGTGTTCCAATATCTATTTATTGAAATATATTTTATTTTGGTGAGTTTTTTTATCGAGTGAGTACCTTAGGTGATCCCTCTCAATTACATTTTTTTTCTTTAATGGCATGTCCTGATGAGTATTAACTCTTGGATGAGTTCTGTCGACATTGCAAAAACTGATGAGTGAGTTCCATCTGATGTTTGATGCCTTGGATACTCAAGAAAAATCCTAGTATGGATACGGGTACATGAAATCACCTTGGAAGTAGGATTATTTATTTGATCATATCTGGTCTACCATGTTTATTCTATTTTCTTTACAATATAGACCATACCCCCTCTTCAATTCTTTATGGTTGGGGATTTTGGGGGTGTCCTAATGGGTATGTTTATACACACCCTTGTATGGTCGCCTCATATACATGTCATGCATTATGTAATATTAATACATTCAATGGAGTCCTTATAGGACCAGTAGTATGTGGAGATTAATCATTCTAGACAGACAACAAATGGTTTTAGAAGTCACATTTTGAAAATATTCCCTCATTATATTGGCTGGTTGGACTCTCTCTATTTTGGTGGTCTTATATTTTTCCATTTTCTTTTTTTGTACCCTGTTTTCATAATATGATGTGGGATTAATTGTTATTAATACATATATTGTATCAGTTTTTTACATTTTCTACATTATACTTATATATGGATGTGGTTGTGTGTACATGTACTTTAGGATAAAGCATCTCAGGTGTGTGATATGCTCACTTGACACAAATCTCCATTAAAAAGACCATTGTATATAGGTTATGGGTGTCATTATCGGATTACCATCAACCATGAAGGCACCAATGGTTTGGTTCATGATATCAAATTCACTTTTGGTAATAATGTATAGTAAAAACAGTAAGAAATTATTTCCATGTTAAAAGGGTAAATCAGGACCTAGGTTAAAAATAAGTTATACAACCAATATTTACCATATTAATTTATATTGAATAAATGTATTTATATCCTTATCACCTTAGTATATAAATTTAATTTTTTATAGGATACTTGTCTATGAAAATTACTTGATAATATTTTCATCCTCAAAAATATCTAAGGAGTCCTATTGTAACACCCCAAGATTTCATAGTGTGTTATTTCTTCAAAATAATTCAATAACTTACACTACACGCAACACCGAGTTCAATCGCACCATGACTTACCAAAAAAAGGCATTAAAAAGAGTACATGAATAGTAATAACTAAATTTTAAACTTTATATAATCCTTATAATTTTAGAATCCATATTATGAGTTTCTTAGATATAATGCAAGAACAAATTCATTTTCAGTATTTCACTTTTATCAACTTTTAATATTGAACCCTTTTTAAATACAATATTTTAAACGTTTTGACTAAATGGGGACATCAAAAATTTAAAATGAAACATCCCAAGCTTCCACGGTACGCTTTCCTTTGAATAATACAGTAGCGTGTGTTGTACGCAACTTCGAGTTTTAACACACACCACAACCGATCAAACTAGCCGTTATGAATAGTAATACCTACTTTTTGAAATTATATATATTTTATATTTCAAAATGGACTTCATTTTTGGATTCGGAATATCGAATTTATCCTAAGGTGAAATTTTGGTACTTTTCGGATAAATTTAATATTTTGAGGAATAGTGAAAATTACTAAATTTTAATTAAAAACAACTTTTTTAATCAAAATAGTTAATAGTGATAAATTATTAATTTGTGTGGTTTTAAAGTATATTTAGAATATATTTTTACCATTTAATATAATTTTGGTCATTGGACATAATTTTACAATTAAACTGGACATAAACAAGTGCCAATCTTTTGATAGTTATTATCTCTTAAAAACACGCTTTTTGTTTTAACAATGGGAATTAATTTTAAATTAATTTCTGCCACTTCTGTGTTTTGAATTTTGAAAAATGGATTCCATATTTGGAATCATAATGTTCAAATTGTGTAAATAGGTAACTTTTATTTTTAGGCATTTTGAATAATTACTGCGGTAAATATTTTATTTACCATGGTTAAGGGTAAATCCGGTAAATAAGGGTTAAAAAATAATATTATAATAATACTAAATTACCCTAAAACGTGTCCTAACCTTATTGGTTGATACATGTTCGACCATAATCATCTTTGGGTCGATTTTGGGACCCCATGGAGCCACTTGTAGGGGATAGAGACACTTTATTTTAATTAAGTTAAAATGAATACAAAAATGACACAAGCATATATCTTTTAGTAAAACAATTTTTACATAGGGTTATATATGTTGGATTTAAACTATAAATATTAATTAGAAATATAAAAAGATTTCCTACATAATTACAGTTTATTTATAATTTTTAGAGATTACATAAATTAATTTATTTATGACACAATGATGATGCAGTAATTAATATAATAGTCAAAATTTAAAATAATTGATATTATAAATACCCAAATAAATATAATTTGAGACTTTTAATGAATTAAAATACTTTTCTAGGATAATATGACATATTAGGATTGATTTAATTAACTTTTTTCGAAGTAATCATTCGGTTACGAGTTTCACAAAATTCTACTATTGAATAGTGTCAAAATTGACATAAAAGAGTTTTTAAAACAAATATTATATTATTAATTGATATTAAATTCCTAAAAATCTATGGTTTGGCCAAGAGACTAATATCGTTATAGGTGTATCATTACTGGACCGCTTGGGGGTATCTTGGATGTATATGGTAAGTTTATTAACCATATAATATAAAAATACAAAGAGATATTGTAAAAGTGAAACTAATTAACTTAGAGTTAATACTTAAAGATAAGGTTAATATAAGTACCCAAACCTGTCTAAATTCTATTGGTTAAGTGTTTTTCAACCCATCCCCACCTTAAAATTTAAATAATCCACTTTGGAGCCATTAGAAACTTAATATGAATTTATTATAAATTAATATTTCTAGCTTTTCCAAAGGTGCCCCTCGCCCCTGTTATAAAAGGGCACTCCTCCTTCTCATTTCTTCACACCTTCATAGCCTTTTGGTTCGGCCAAACTCTGCCCCAATACTCTCCCAACTTCCCTCACTACAACCTAGATGCCTTAGTTTGATCAGAAAACCAACCTAAGGAGCCCTTTTGATCAAATCAAAAGGAAGAACTCGAAGAAGAGGTAATGATTTCACCACCATTTTCCAAGTTCCTTTCTTCTTCCACTTCTTCTTCCTTTGTTGTTACCATTATAAAATAATAACTCCAGTATCATATATATACTGTGATGTTATTATAAATATGGTACAACCATATTCAGTATTCAATCCACCCTTTGAATAACATGTCACCATACGTGCGTACGTACGGCTTACCATCTCCACGTCGTGGTGTAATTGTTATTCAATATATTATTATTTGGATGGGTATAATAATGATGTGTAACGCATGTAAATAATAAATATAACATGTTAATGATTCTATATATATGATATACCATCCATTTATATATTATTTTAATATCAAAAGAATGATATTGTCGCTCGTGCGTACGTATGGAGTACCGTCTCCACGAACGCGATGAGATTCATTTTCCATCATATCCATTCAAGTATAATTATCATTTGATGATTTAAAAATAATGTTTAAGGACTTGATATCATTCTGTATATGAATAATATACAACCTCTCCATTACAAACATGGATTACGTAACAAAACATATAAACAAACGAGTAAGTTAACACCCAAAACAACGATAATACTAAGATATTATTAACAAATCAATGTTAAAAGATCATATATGAAATCATATTAATGTATATAATTCTTGTATAATTTAATAACAATTATTTCACCATTATACAGGATGTTAACCTACCCCAACCAAGGAAAAGTACAAGGTAAGGGTTATTTCACAATCTCTTCATTATCCGAGGTTGTTTATACGTAATAATCTACTGGGATCTCTTTATCATCCACATCCATGTTTCTTAAAAATGTATTTCAAAACATTTTTACTATTTACTAGAATATGAGTTAAAGTCATTTACACCCTTTTTGACTTTTATAAGTGGTTTATAAAGGAATCTTTCTGTCGTTTTCAAAACAAGGTCCTTTTTAACCTTTTCGACGGAATTTAGGTAAGAATGTTTTTTTAACTTATACGGCGGGTGCGGCTATTTTCCGCCGTTATAAAATCTTCAAAGCATCCCTTACAAGCTTATAAGAATATTTTCAAAGAAAATGTTTTATTTTATATGGATCTTAAATGATTTAAAAATAAAAAGAGATATTTCTCTAAAAAGAGTTTTGATTTCATCTATGTCAACATCCTTTGTTGGATTTTACGCTTATGTGAAGTTGATTTATTATGATAAAAAACATCTATGTTGTATTGAAGGTTTTGTGATATGTTTGACTGTGGATGTTCTATTTTTATACCATTCATGGTTCATGCTGAAATTATTGACATTTCATATGCTAGTTTTAATACGAATATTTATGTTATGTTTAAACCTTTTCATATGGGAATGCATTGGACTTAATATGTGACGGGTGGAGCCCGCTATAGCTCCTCGATGCATCGGTAGGTCTCATGAGACAAACTATTGTCTTGGCATAAGGCCTTGAAAAAATCTTATTTGTAGTCTTGGAACGAGGCCTTGGCTATGTGGTTATGATAGTCTGGCATTATGCATTCCATCATTATGAAAGTGGTTATTGATATTGCATGTTATTATTCGATTAGTAGAATATCCATGTGAATAAGTAAATGGAATTATTTCATTTTACTTTTGCCATACCATGTTGAAGTTCAAGTTTAAAAGGTTTTTGTTTTAGTTATACATTCTCTTAAAAGTTTATTCTAATTTTTGAAAGTTTCTGCTATATTTTTATCCTTACTGGGCATTTGAGCTCAGCCCTTTTCTATGTTTTCTTTTTCCCAGGATGTGAAAAAGTAAGTTATGAATGACCTACATGGATTTTATGTGGGGATATGTGTTTGGAATATGGAGACTATGTTTTTGTAGTAGTTTTTCACTTTATGATGTAATGTAAAACTTTATGAATATATCTAGTGTTTCCAAGGCTACTAAACCAATCGTTCTTTCGAGATTTCATCTTTCTTGTGATCATACCAATGTTATGTACGGCCAAATCCTTTTTTTTTGGAATTTTCAAATAACCACTTTAAGGAAAAGTGGGAAGCCTACAACAAAAGTTTCAAAAACACACATCCCGCCATCTCCATAGCAAAGTATTTCAAATTCAAAAAACCCTAACTTAGACCGCTTTCCAGTTTTCAGTCCGTGTATCGCCCGACTCTGGGTAACTAGGGTCGGGTCGTTACAGTTGGTATCAGAGGACGTTTAGTAAAAACCTTGGAAGCTAGATTTATATAAACTCTGATTAGAGCACGTAGACCTAAGATGAACTTTGAGGATTAGTATAGAAGAACTTACTAGAATTTTGGTATTGTTGAGATTTTGTGAGTTTTCTGAGCAATACATCCCTGTCTGGATACGAGCAGGTAGAGGCGGCTCTGGCACAGATGTACCTTGGGGTAAAACCCGAAAACACTGCTTTGAGGTAGACTCGAACGAGAACTGGTGCACGACAACGGGCCTTGCTGCACTCTTAGTTACGACACTCCCGGGGGATATTCTTAGGATAACTCTCATTTTCCTTACAAATCATTATGAAGGGTTTATGAGTATATAATTCCTCAAAGAAAACATTTTTATGATTATTGATTATATCCATAAACTATTTAATTTATGTTATGTGTTTTACAAGTTTGGGATTAGGTATTGTTATTCATAAACTAATCTAATTTATGCCATTGTTTAGAAATGGCGCCCAGTAGAAGGAATGAGAACTCTAGCAATGCACATGATATAAAGAGAAAGAAGGATCATATATTTCATGGTCTTAAGCCAGAATTTATAAGAGAAATAGTCTCGCATTTATCATCATCATATGAAGAAATAATATCATGTGTTGATAAGATAAGTAAAGAGTTTACTGAGTCCTATGGATTTGAAGGGAAGCAAAGAAGAAAAGGATGGAAGAGAGAAAGATTGATAAAGGGAAGAGGGAAAAGAAGAATTTTCCCATATGTGATAACTGTGGAAAGAAACACCCTGGAACTTGCCTGAAAGGAATGGGAGTTTGTTATAAGTGTGGAGGAAAAGGGCACAAAGTACGTGACTGCAAGGGTAAGAAAATGGTTTCAAATGTACAATGCTTCATTTGCAAGGAGTTTGGACACTACGCAAACCTATGTACCAGTCATCAGACTATGACTCAAATGATGCTATTGGATAATAATCAAGTTATGATACTACCACAGATGAAGAGGAATGATTAGAGTTCTTATGTTGATTATGTCATTTGAGTGTTGTATCAACAATGTACTTGTTATAATAAATATGGAGTATATAAGGATTTTACTACATTACTATTTCATTAAGGACTTGTGATTGTGTGGAACAAAGAAAAGTGACTCAATAGCAGGTTAAATTTTTGGAAAATATATGGTTGAGAGAAAGATAAACCATAATATGGTTCTGATACCGAGGTAGTGATTTTAGAATAATACATGATTGATTTGGATAAATTATATTGGATATTCTTGAATACCATGAAGCTGATTAATGATTTGTATATTCCATCATTTTTGGGGTTTAAAAAAAATTTGGATTGATGAAGTATATCCAGCATTCTATATGGAATAAGGGAGCATGAATGTAATCAATAAAGATTATGGTAATTCAGGATGTTTCAGTGTTTTAAAAGAATACATGATGAAGGTATTAATATGATTTTACGGGGTAAAAAGGATCTAAATTATGTTTACCATCCTTATAAATGTTGGACTGTGAGTTTGGACAGAAGTATTTTGCAAAAATTCTAGTTTGAGATTAATTTTGGATTGCCATAAAAGGACAACCCGGAGGTCGGGCGGCAACCCGTCGCGACCGGCAAGGCCGTGAGACTTAAACCCGCAACCAAAGGGAGACAGGGGTGTATCACCTACCACTGGCCCATGAGATGTCTTCGATTAAATAATGTAGTTTTTATTAAAAGATCCGGTAGATGAATTATAAATTCGTTTATTTTGGAACCTTGTATGAATAGTATAAATAGAATATTTTTACGTTCTATTATATTTTAGAGTGAAAGATGAGTTTGTGGTAGAAATTTATTAATGGATAAAACTTTACTTATAAAGTAATTATATCTCCTTATGATCTTAGCCAATCTCATAAATAAATTCCTCAACATTAAGAAAAGGAACTTAGAACAAAAATGTTGTCCGAGATGGTACCTTAAATCATCACTAATTTATCGCTTTGGGACTGTTGGCCTTTTCATAGCCATGTTCTCTACCACTCTCCATCAGATAATTGATGGTTAGAATTTTCTTCCATATCCATATTTTCTTACATGGAACCCTAGTATTTGTTATTTTTGGTAATCTTCATACTTTCCACTCTTTATTTTAAATAAAGGCCTCATTAATTCATTTTTCGATGTGGGATTTCAACTAAGATATTTTGAAATGTCAAAAATGTCTTATCTAATAATCTATGTTTTGTTGAACCGATGGTATTTAAAATCATCATAGATTGATGAATTTAAGGACCTCAATTTTATACTTGTTTTTGATTAATGACCTCAATCACTACCTATAAATATTTACATTTTTCCTACAATTATATGTCTCTAATTGCCTCCAATGTTCTCCTAATTGAGATCATAATTTGTTGGTGACCCTTTCATTTCTCTTTTCCTCCTATTAAGAATAAATTTTAGTAACCCAATTTCCGATGTGGGTCTTCCCAAAAATATATTTTCTATTTTCAACCTTCTATTTTTGATGAACAATTTCAAATTGCGAGGATGCAATTTATTGAAGGAGGGGAGAATGTAACACCACAAGATTTCGTAGTGTGTTATTTCTTCAAAATAATTCAATAACTTGCACTACACGCTACACCGAGTTCAATCGCACCATGACTTACCAAATAAAAGCCATTAAAAAGTGGTTATGAATAGTATTAACTAAATTTTAAACTTTATAAAATCCTTATAATTTTAGAATCCATATTATGAGTTTCTTAGATATAATGCAAGAACAAATTCATTTTCAGTATTGCACTTTTATCAACTTTTCATAGTGAACCCTTTGTAAATACAATATTTTAAACTTTTTGACTAAATGGGGACATAAAAAATTTAAAATGAAACATCCCAAGCTTCCACGGTACGCTTTCCTTTGAATAATACAGCAGCGTGTGTTGTACGCAACTTCGAGTTTTAACACACACCACAACCGATCAAACTAGCCGTTATGAATAGTAATACCTACTTTTTGAAATTATATATATTATATATTTAAAAATGGACTTCATTTTTGGATTTGAAATATCGAATTTAGCCTAAGGTGAAATTTTGGTACTTTTCGGATCACTTTAATATTTTGATGAATCGTGAAAATTACTAAATTTTAATTAAAAACAACTTTTTTAATCAAAATAGTTAATAGTGATAAATTATGAATTTGTGTGGTTTTAAAGTATATTTAGAATATATTTTTACCATTTAATATAATTTTGGTCATTGGACATAATTTTACAATTAAACTGGACATAAACAAGTGCCAATCTTTTGATAGTTATTATCTCTTAAAAAGACGCTTTTTGTTTTAACAACGAGAATTAATTTTAAATTAATTTCTGTCACTTCTGTGTTTTGAATTTTGAAAAATGAATTCGATATTTGGAATCAGGATGTTCAAATTGTGTAAATAGGTAACTTTTATTTTTAGGCATTTTGAATAATTATTGCGGTAAATATTTTATTTACCATGGTTAAGGGTAAATCCGGTAAATAAGGGTTAAAAATTAATATTATAATATTACTAAATTACCCTAAAACGCGTCCTAACCTTATTGGTTGATACATGTTCGACCATAAGCATCTTTGGGTAGATTTTGGGACTCCATGGAGCCACTTGTAGGTGATAGGGACACTTTATTTTAATTAAGTTAAAATGAATACAAAAATGACACAAGCATATATCTTTTAGTAAAACAATTTTTTCATAAGTTTATATATGTTGGATTTTCAACTATAAATATTCACTAGAAATATAAAACTATTTCCTACATAATTATATTTTATTTATAATTTTTAGAGATTACATAAATTAATTTATTTATGACACAATGATGATGCAGTAATTACTATAATAGTGAATATTTAAAATAATTGATATTATAAATACCCAAATAAATATAATTTCAGACTTTCAATGAAATAAAATAATTTTCTAGGATAATATGACATATTATGATTGATTTAATTAACTTTTTTTGAAGTAATCACTCTGTTATGAGTTTCACAAAAATCAACTATTGAATAGTGTCAAAATTGACATAAAAGAGTTTTTAAAACAAATATTATATTATTAATTGATATTAAATTCCTAAAAATCTAAGGTTCATCCAATAGACTAATATCATGATAGGTGTATCATTAAAGGACCACTTGGGGTCGCCTGGATGTATATGGTAAGTTTATTAACCATATAATATAAAAATACAAAGAGATATTGTAAAAGTGAAACTAATTATCTTAGAGTTAATACTTAAAGATAAGGTTAATATAAGTACCCAAACTTGTCTAAATTCTATTGGTTAAGTTTTTTGCGACCCATACCCACCTTAAAATTTAAATAATCCACTTTGGAGCCATTAGAAACCGAATATGAATTTATTATAAATTAATATTTCTAGCTTTTCCAAAGGTGCCCCTCACCCCTCTTATAAAAGGGCACTCCTCCTTCTCATTTCATCACACCATAAAAGCCTTTTGGTTCGTACAAGATCTCCCCAAATACTCTACCAAATTCCCTCAATACAACCTAGAGGCCTTAGTTTGATCATAAAGCCAACCTAAGGAGCCCTTTTGGTCAAATCAAAAGGAAGAACTCGAAGAGGAGGTAATGATTTCACCACCCTTTTCCAGGTTCCTTTCTTCTTCCACTTCTTCTTCCTTTGTTGTTACCATTCTAAAATAATAACTCCAGTATCATATATATACTGTGATGTTATTATAAATATGGTACAACCATATTCAGTATTCTATCCACCCTTTGAATAACATGTCACCATGCATGCGTACGTACGACTTACCGTCTCCACATCGTGGTGTAATTGTTATTCAATATATTATTATTTGGATGGGTATAATAATGATGTGTAACTCATGTAAATAATAAATATAACATGTTAATGATTTGGTATATATTATATACCATCCATTTATATATTATTTTAATATCAAAAGAATGATATTTTCGCTCGTACGTACGTACGGACTACCGTCTCCACGAACGCGATGAGATTCATTCTCCATCGTATCCATTCAAGTATAATTATCATTTTATGATTTAAAAATAATGTTTAAGGACTTGATATCATTATGAATATGAATAATATAAAACCAATCCATTACAAACATGGATTACGTAACAAAACATATAAAAAAACGAGTAAGTTAACACCCGAAACAATGATAATACTAAGATATTATTAACAAATCAATGTTAAAAGATCATATATGATATCATATTAAAGTATATGATTCTTGTATAATTTAATAACAATTATTTCACCATTATAAAGGAGTTTAACCTACCCCAACCAAGGAAAAGTACAAGGTAAGGGTTATTTCACAATCTCTTCATTATCCGAGGTTGTTTATACGTAATAATCTACTGGGATCTCTTTATCATCCACATCCATGTTTCTTAAAAATGTATTTCAAAACATTTTTACTATTTAGTAGAATATGAGTTAATGTCATTTATACCCTTTTTGACTTTTATAATTGGTTTATAAAGTAATCTTTCCGTCATTTTCAAAACAAGGTCCTTTTTAACCTTTTCGACAGAATTAAGGTAAGAATGTTTTTTTAACTTATACGGCGGGTGCGGATATTTTCCGCCATTATAAAATCTTAAAAGTTTCCCCTAAAAGCTTATAAGAATATTTTAAATGAACATGTTTTATTTTATATGGATCTTAAATGATTTCAAAATAAAAAGTGATATTTCTCTAAAAAGAGTTTTGATTTCATCTATGTCAACATCCTTTGTTGGATTTTACGCTTATATGATGTTGATTTATTATGATAAAAAACTTTTATGTTGTATTGAAGGTTTTGTGATATGTTTGACTGTGGATGTTCTATTTTTATACCATTCATGGTTCATGGTGAAAGTATTGACATTTCGTATTCTATTTTTAATACGAATGTTTATGTTATGTTTAAACCTTTTCATATGGGAATGCATTGGACTTAATATGTGATGGGTGGAGCCCGCTATAGATCCTTGATGCATCGGTAGGTCTTATGAGACAAACTAGTGTCTTGGCACAAGGCCTTGACAAAATCTTATTTGTAGTCTTGGCACGAGGCCTTGGCTATGTGGTTATGATAGTCTGGCATTATGCATTCCATCATTATGAAAGTGGTTATTGATATTGCATGTGATTATTCGATTAGTAGAATATACATGTGAATAAGTAAATGGAATTATTTCATTTTACTTTTTCCATACCATGTTGAAGTTAAAGTTTAAAAGGCTTTTGTTTTAGTTATACATTGCCTTAAAAGTATATGCTTATTTTTGAAAGTTTCCGCTATATTGTTATCCTTATTGGGAATTTGAGCTCACCCCTTTTCTATGTTTTATTTTTCCTAGGATGTGAAGAAGTAAGTTATGAATGACCTGCAGGGATTTTATGTGGGGATATGAGTGTGGAATATGGAGACTATGTTGTTGTAGTAGTTTTTCACTTTATGATGTAATGTAAAAATTTATGAATATATCTAGTGTTTCCAAGGCTACTAAACCAATCGGTCTTTCGAGATTTGATCTTTCTTGTGATTATACCAATGTTATGTAATAATGCACCGACTCTGGGTAACTAGGGTCGGGGCGTTACACCTATGCCCCCTCTTTCAAAAGGACACCCATCAATTGTTTTCACTATACCATATTAATAAACCTATATCAACCAAAAACCTACCAAATTATCATATCAAATTAAATATCCATTCATTATAGGTTACGTAATTATTAAAATACCATTCCATGGGTCCTTAAGAAGGGATCTAAATGAGGCCTAACGAAGAAGTTGTGATCACCTTACCCATATTCTTTCAATTTATTTAATCTTCATAATAAGTTTACTATATATTCACAATAAAATAATAAATTTAGTATCATAAATAAACTAAAATGTTTTATTACTATGAAAACCCCATTATCAACCATTTAGACTAACAAATCGTAAATAAAAATATTGCTTATGTGTACGTGGGGACTACTACCTCTACATAAAACTATGGTTCATTTTAAATTTCCATAACTCATAGTTGGTTGTTATTATGTATTTAAGATTTTTAGATATTATCTTTATGAAATAATAATTCTTATGGAAATATATCATCTCATTTGTATTCTTACTTTTCAATCATTTCAAAAATTATAATATCGCTCCTGAGCAAGTGTGGACTACCACTTTCATAAAGCGATGTGATTCGTTTTTAATTTTCACTTAACATGGATGGTAATAATGATTTATTTAATACATATATATGTGATTTATTATATAATAATTATTCTTTAAATTTTAATTATTATTTATGTTTCTTTCTTCCTAACCATTGAAAAGTGGAAATATCAATCATGCGTACGTACGGTTTACTGTCTCCCTAAATTAATGTAATTCATTTTTCATCACCACATTATCTGAATAATTATAAAATTGTATATAATGAATAAATATTATAAATATAGTATGATTAATAATATATTGAGGATGAATTCATGACCAAGGATCAAGTACCAGAATAGTCGAGCTGAAACATGCATCGAAAATGAACCAGTTTTCACCTGATTGTTGATTTTAATGAAGATATTACTAATAAATGGATAATTAGAAATTATAAAGGCATTATAAATATTATTTTATATATAAATATTTTTTAAAAATATATTTTAAATAAATAAATATTTATTATTTAGTATATTTGAATTAGCATGAATCCGGATGGAACTCGGGATAAGGGTTTCTCGTCTCCCATTAATTTCTATGAGACCTATGTCATATTCACAAAATATTTCATTTATTTGTTGTGTATAACTCCCATGAATATATTTTAGGATTATTTTCATGAAAACTATAGTAATTTAAAAATACATATACAGTTCTCCCTTTTATATGGTTTTTATTCATAGATTACCAAAGAAGGAAGGGTTCTTCATCTCAATATTATTTCGTTGAAACAGGTTTACTATTATACACTTATTTAGGTTTATGTGGTGTATCCACTGACCATTTAAAATGTAATATCATATATACATAATAATTTATTATATTTAAATTTACAATTCAAATTATTTCATTCAATGGGTAATGATTTTAACTTTATCAAATTAATAAGGGTCTATAGTCTGAAATTGTCTTCTTTGAGACATAAGTTAGGTTATACACCAATATTATTGTAATTATCTGTATATTCTAACCATTTGATATGTTTTAACATTAATATTCAAATATTCAGGGTATTTAATATTTTATTTGAAAATATTTCTTTTATGGGGGATATGAATCAAAAGTTACCAAAGAGGAAAGCGTTATCTTATAATCTCATTTTTGGGATTGTCTATAATAAACTTATATTGAGGTAAATTATTTAAATAATACCCTTATCCCACCCCCACTTATTTTCTAATCCAATTTTTATTCGTATAATTTTTATTTATTATTGTCATTTTACACTCATTTTAACTTACATTGACATAGAAAATATTTTTATAGAATATGTAAACTTATTTTATATTAGGCTGAGGAACATTTTCTTCCATATCTATATTCTTCAAAATTGTTTTTTAGTTTTTACCTGTACATAAAAAATTTTAAAATTTTTAATTTCATTACCTTTTATGTTATTTAAAATGTTGTAAAAGGAAATCTTGTAATGAATTTTTTTTGAACAATTTATTTATTGACTTTTTATGAAAGTTTGAAAGAATTTCTATTCTAACATATATTGTATAACCATATATTTACTCTATCAATACATTCAATTTACTTCAATCCTACTTTATAGGATTCCTAATATTTTCAAAAACTTTTTTCCATAATATTTTATAAATTTTTATATTTTAAATATGTGATTTCAAAATGAAACTTGATGTTTCCTCAAGAAGTATTTCAGTGATGTTTTAAATGAAATTTCAAATATGATATTTTCATTTTATGTTATATATTCTTTACTAGGGATATAATCCAATGATATAATCCTTATTATTTTCCTAGACGGTTTATAATTATGATGATTTAATTCTTATGGAACCTATTTATTTTCCATGAGTTATAAAATAATGAAATAATGAAATGCTTTTGAAAATAAATTATTTTACATGGGATATGATATGATATTTTATGAAATTTTTATGATTTGGTTGTACACTTATGAATGGATTAATATTATTTGATTAGTGGGACCATAATTATATATCTCTATAATTCATCAGGTGAAGAATAATATCTTGTGATATTGTAAGGACTGGAATTTGGAGTGTACCCAATTAGTTATGGGTGTTTTTCACTATGATAGTCTTGGGAGGGAACCATGACTAAGGAAATGATGGAATAAAAAGTTAACCCAATCAATTATGACATACTTGTTAGTGAGCCTTGGCTAAGGAAATTATTTTCTAATCATATATGTATGACACAAACTTGAAACTTATTGTTATGATCAGTTCACATGGATCATGATTGCTTTTTAATGATTTTTCATTCTCATGTATATGTATTTTTATTGAAGAAACCTTATACCTTGATTCGTGGTTAAATATATTTAACTGATTTGTAATGATTATTAAAATTAGTGATCACATGCCCATAACTTTATAGTTATATTATTCTTCTATATGATCATCAAGTTATCTATTACATTTACCATTACTGAGCATCATGTATCACGCTTTATTTTGTTTCCTTTTACCAAATATGTGAATGATTTTTTAAGTATGATTTGTATAATAATTGCGTTATTTCTGAAGAACATAGTGGTGGATGATGTAAATATTGTATATACGAGTTGTGTATGTATTAATGAATCTAAATAAACTAAAACATTATGGTTATAGCATGGATTTTAATGTTATATATTGAATATTCATAAAATAAGATGTAATAATTATGTATGAAAATCGTTGTTCACTATATAAACTCAAACTCATAATTTATGGAATGGGTTTCAAGTCTTCCCAACATGCTAGTGACATCCTATATAGCAATGAGATCTGGTTTGATTCCAAGGAAGAAACATTACCTTTACATTCCTTTATTTAATATGGTTTATAACTAATAAAATGATTACTAATTATAGTGACACCACTAAGGGAGACAAGTGAATTGAAAAGGGTTTCTGTAAGAGTAACATCATATAACTGTTATGTTTTCCCTTCCTTTACACAACCACCATTCTATTTAGTAGTCTTCAATCCTCATGCTCCCTCTGCATAAGTGGTCGTTATTGTTTAAGATCCAAATATCTAAAACATATAATCCTATGTCATGGTAAAACCTAAACTTCTACACCCAATGATCTAACTTCATATATCATTCCCTTTTTCCAATATTTGGTTAGGTTATTTAGCCAAAAAAGGATACTCTAGGGGATAATGGGGGTAGCAGAAATAAACAATAGTAAAGATGCACTAGATCCACATAAGAGAGAAACGATCTTCTTGAATCAATAAAAAATAGTAGACAAGAATTTTTCCTAACCAAAGGAGTACCCTATGATGTAGTCTCATATTTATGAGAAGGGTCTTCCCAAAATGGATGGGTTTCCTGTCCAGTTCCCACAATAACTGTACATTCCCATGATAATAGAACATAGCCATATTCCTTGAAATCCATTGAATATAGAGCCAGTTTTCTTACCATCCTACCAAAAAATACCTCCCTTATTACATTGATAATAATTTGAGAGGGTATACCCTTCTCGATAATAAGAAGAACAGATCTCAATCAGTTCACTGTAACAAATATTCTACTATAAACATTCCTCTATATCAATATATAGTTGATTTTGATGAAGATACTTAAATAGGTTTATATTCTTCAATATCTTGGTAGAGATAAAATTATTTAGTTAATTATTGAGCTCATATTTTTTTTAAATACCAATATTATCTCTAACTCCATTTAGGATAGGAATGCTTTTTAAGGAAATGGGTAGTTTAAGAAAATGAATCCACATAATTGTGTTACTATAATATATACCACTGTTAAAGTCTGTTTTACACTAAATGATAAAGAAATGTTGACTAAAAATAATATGAAACTCAAATGATGAACAATGAGAAGATTCCTAATTAAATATATGTTCCATTTAAATTCTGTTTCTAAAGGATTCCAATCACAGATGATAATTTAAAAGACCAAATAAAGTTGAAATCTTCTCAAAAATATCCACATATGGTCAATCCTTACTGAATTTACTGACAATGTGTTGGGTGAAAAAAAATTCTCATATCTTTTTCCTGAATTAATATTGGTTGAAATATGATTTTGGATGGGGTTCTACCTATATCACCAATTAGTTTTAAGATATAACCCAACACTATGGGAAATATAGATATTTGCAACGGGTCATTTGCGACGGGATCCCGTCGCAAATCGCCCGTTGCAGAAAACGCCGTCGCGACTAATTTTTTTTGCGACGGGCCCGTCGCAAAAACACTTATTTGCGACGGGAAATTGGCCCGTCGCAAATAGGTTTCTGGTTTTTTTTAAAAATCTTTTGTGACGGGCCCGTCGCAAAAATTATTTGCGACGGGCCATATTCCCGTCGCAAATGGTTGCTTCGAAGGGGTATTTGCGACGGGCCCGTCTCAAATAAGTATTTGCGACGGGAATATATTCCCGTCGCAAATAATAATAAAAAAATTTAAAAAAAATTTAAAAATTTAATTATTATTATATAAATCAATAAACCTATTTATATTGATATAAATATAATATTTATTTTTTAAATATGTTTTAGAAAGGAAAAATGAAAATCAAAAATGAATGTATAAGATGTTCAGTAAAAGAGGCTTATAAAATAAATTAAAAAATATTATTAATTAGTAATTATGTAATTTTTATCAATTAATAGTCATTTAATAACTCTTTGAATATAAAAAAAATAACAAAATTAATGAAAGATGGAAAATAAGTTAAAAATGAATCCCAAACTTCAAACGACCATAACCTTTGATCCGGGACTCCGTTTTAGCTCCACAGCATATCAAATCAAAGCCTGCGACGAGCTCTACAGCTCTATGGACCGGTTGAACCCATCCAAGGTTGTTTCAAGGCCAAAAAAGGTCCAGAAGGCCTCAAAAATAGAGTTTTTAGTCGGGGTACCCCGGTTTTTCACCGTTTAAACAGCTATAACTTCTGCTCCCGATGTCCGATAAACCTCTACCATATATCATATCGAAGATCGTTTCATGTTCTTCGATTTGAATGATTATGGAGCTGAAATGGACTTCTGGATTAGAAGTTATGGTCATTTAAACATTCAAATGGCTATTACATCTGATCCGGATGTCCGTTTGGCCTGTACCGCATATCATATCGAAGATTGTTTCATGTTCTTCGATTTGCTGGTTGTGGAGTTGTAACGGACTTACGGATTAGAAGTTATAGCCGTTTTAACATTCTCGGTGGATTTTCACCCCCTCATTCCTATGTATTCATTCATAACTATACATATATATATATATATATTTGTGTGTGTGTGTGTGTGTATCTATTGTATATATGTATTTATTTATTTATTTATACATATAAATAAAAACCCATATTTTATAAATTTATTTAAAACAAAGCTTATAAATATATATTAATTAATATACAAATAAATATACGAATAAAAACTTATAACTACATATATATATATATATATATAGAATAAATATATATTAATATACGAATAAATAAATATATATTTATTTATATAACCAAATATATTTATATTATTATAAATATATATTAATATACGAATAAATATAACTATATATATATAGATAGATCATTAAATGTATAAAAAATGAAATGGCTTAGTTGTAAAGGTTAATGCGCGCATGGGGGAGGTTTATTCCTATTTATTATTAATTATTCCTTTTTATTATTAGTTATTTCTAATTATTATTAATTACTACTAATTACCATTAACTATGAACAATTAATACTAATAATTTAAATTTATTAAATAACAAAACAATATAAACACAATTAAATTACATCTAATTAAAAATAAATAAAACTGATAAAAAATTTAAATTAAATATTAAATTAAAAAGAAAATAAATACCTTTAAAATTGATCTGAGGTTGATCTCCGATAATTGTTAAGACATCAATATCAAATCTGGAAATAAAAATTAAACTTAAGAAACTATGAACTCTAAAAATAGAGTTTTGAGAGAAGTTGAGAATGAATGGAAAAAACGGGTGGGGGTATTTATAGGATAGATTATTTGTGACGGGAGTATTTGCGACAGGATACCCATCGCAAATAGTATTATTTGCGACGGGACCCGTCGCAAATACTTGAGCCTGCATTTATCACGGTCAACGGTTAAATAGTTATTTGTGACGGGACCCGTCGCAAATATTAACCTGCCGACATACTATTTGCGACGGGGGGTATATTCACGTCGCAAATAGTTTTTACCGCCACTGGGTATTTGCGACGGGGTATATTCCCGTCACAAATAGTTTTTACCGCCGCCGATTATTTGCGACGGGTGGTAACCACCCGTCGCAAATAACTTTCCCGCGGTTTGGCGTGCATTGTGTGCCAATCCTTTTGCGATAGGTGATATTTCCCCGTCGCAAATAAGTGGTTATTTGCGACGGGAAAATACCCCCGTCACAAATAAGTTTATTTGCGACGGGATTTATTCCCGTCACAAATAACCCGTCGCAAAAACCCCTTTTTCCCGTAGTGAAAAAAGGGATTTTTTTTGTATTAATCATTTGGGATAGAGAAATTGTACATGATAAGTTGTATTAAATCCATTATGTATCCAAGGTGTGATTTTGGTGTCATATCCTAAAACTAGTTTTAAAGTGATAATGGTGGATCGAGTTATGTATGTGATTACATTAATCCTTATATCAAAATTTCTTAGGATAGTAGTGGTTAAGGGTATGAATCTTGGTGATGAGTTAAAAATTGTGGTTTAAGATGTTTTGATCTGGTGTATTATCACTGAAGGAGAAACCTGACTATGTGGTCTTTGGTTTGAGGGGGGATATTTTGGTGAGAAACCCAAATCTAAAATCAGTTTCCACAAGGTATATGAGATTCAATATAATATTGGATATATTATACATGTAATCACTAATTGGTTTTACGATAAAACCATGAATGGATTATTTTTTAGTCCAAAAAGGTCTGGGATGGAGAATTGGAACTTGATATGAGGTTGTGTGCATGGAATGATGACGCATCATAAAATATTTAGGGATATATGGTAAATGTTCATGAAACCTTGAACGAGTTCTTTGTTTTTTGGATCTAAAAGGGTTGATGGGATTTATGTGAGCCTAGAAAGGGTGATGACTATTGAATCAAGAACCCTTGGATAGTAAGATTGAAATAATGGTGGGGGAATCAACATCCTTACCATATTAGCCCCTTTCACCTGAACTTATCAATCACATGTGACTAGCATTAACATAGTAGACCCAGTATAGTAATCATTTAGGTCAATATATGATGCAAATTAAAGATCCCATGACTATCAAGTGTCCCATATTGTTTGATTTTGAGTGTTTCGTTATTTTTGGAATGTTATTTTTGGATAATTTTGTTAATATTTTTATAGTATTTTTTAGTAAGTTTTTATAAGATTTGTGTTTACCTATAATAGCCAAGTAAAATCTTTGAGTAATATGAGTCATACCTAGATTTTATAGGAATACCGTTATCATAAAAACATGGCCTCATCTACATGAGCAATTCTTTATTAGAAAGAAAACTAATGATGACATTGAAGTTTCATTAAAATACATGAATATTTTTATGCTACAATTGAATAATGAATAACTTCTTACTAAATAAAATAAGAAATGTGGTACTAAACTTAGTACCAAAATCTTATATTTGATACCAGTAATTTTAGAAGGTACTAATTAATATATGAGGGGAACATTTCAAAAATCATTAATTTGTTGAAGAAGTATTAGAGAATTTTTTATTGACTTTACAAAATATAAAATTGATAAATTTTAAAAATAATAACACGATTATTTTTCCCAATAAAAAAATTAAAAAATATTTAAGTATAAGAAAACTTCAAATAGAAACAAATTCTCAAAATAATAATGGAATACATTTAATAATCAATGAATATTTTGAGAGTGCTGCTGAAGAAACGGAGTTCAATAATGAAGTGAAACTCAATATGAAACAAATAACATTTATAAAACATGTTTTGAAGGATGAAATGAAATGATTAATAAGGTGATAAAATATATGTGGATCACATGTTTAAATATGAGTCGGAATCATTCATTAATAAAACTTTAAATCATAATTGGGTAATCAAAATTTCTTAATTAATAATTAGAAAGTGAGAATGATAATGAATCTAAATTCTTGGAGAGTTAAATTATGTTTTTTGGAAAAAAAATTGTATATAAAAAATTCATGTTAACAAATTTGATAATTTTAAATAAAAAAATTGTATAAATTTTTTACAATGGAAAATGAATTAATGTTGTCATAAAAAATACCTTTTGGTAGATGAAACATTGAAGATATTAGAGGATAATTTTAGAAAAATATATTAAGATCAGTATATAATATTCAAAAACTATTTAGGAATTTATAGATTTTTAAAAAAAATTGATGATTTTCTTGGTCATCAAAGACATAATATGACTGGATATAAAGGCTTGGGATATTTTGAAGATATAAATTTCATTATATAGAATAGAAATATGTAAAATTTATTCTAAATTTTTTTAAAAAGGTTGAAATTTTTTAACTCATGCTTTATGTTTAAATTCAAATTTTAGTTAAACATTAATTAAGGAAAATGGAGAAAACCCTATGAAAATTTTAATTTGATCTAAAATAAGACCTAGAAAAAATTATAGTTTATTATATCATTTTAAAATCTATATAAAAAATAATATATATATATTATTGATTATAATATAGAGATAATATACAAGGTTTCATTATTATTAGTGGTGTCATACAAGATATAGATACAATTTTTTTATATTAGTTCAATATTAAATTTTAAAGGATATATAAAGAGAAATAATTTGGAGGGTTCAAATTAGTATGAGAATATGTAACCTAAAATTGAACATTTATATGGAGAGGAATAATTATAGTCCAAATGTTCTAAAAAATAACTGTATGGAATAAATAAGTGGGATATGTAATCAAATTGGTCATTATGTTGAAGATTATATTATTATCCTACATGATCAATTAAATAATGTTGGTTTCTCTAGATACAATAAAAAAATAATGATATATTAAATATAAATGGTGTTTCAATTCACATTGAATGCATTTAATAATATAAATTCATGGATACATTATAGTAGTCATTCCTCTCATAAGGAAGTAGAAACAAAATTTTAGAAGAATTTGAAGTATCCTGATGGAATATTAGTGATTTTTTTAAATGAAATTTAATGACAAATAAAATTGTTTTTTACTAATGAAATAAAAATGTTAAATTTTAAATCAATTGAGGTGTTATTCATCAAAGTTATAACATATAATATTTTAAGGGTTGACTAACTGTGTGATTTTAGACATGAATCTACTTTCAAGAAAAATTGTAGTATAATTATGATTTGAAAAGAATAAAGTTTGTCACTAGAGTTAAGATAATTATTTTTAATATATTTCAAATTGAAAATGCCCAAAATATTTGTTCTTTTAATATAATGAATGAAAAAAGTCAACATTATACTTTATCAATTATTCTATAAAAATATGAGAAAATCTCAAGGAAATAATCTGAGAGAAAACTACCTAGAAAAAAGGTGGATGATAAATTTTTTTTAATACATGTAAAAAAGATAATATGTTACCATAAATCTGTAAATAACTGAGATTCAGTCTAAAATGCTTCTTGAATTAATTCATTTTGAATCATGTGGTCCCATGAGGCATTAGTAATCAAGAGGTGGCAAATATTCAATCACATGCATTAATGGTTATCAAAGAATAAAAATAATTATATTTGAAAACCGTTAGTCAAACTACCCTTATAAATATATAATTTTCCTATTAAATTTTTAGAAAACATTTGGGTTGTCCATAAGCAATGTAAGGAATAAAAATTTATGTGAGTATATATCTAATTCTCTAAAAAATTATATTTATATATATGGAATCATGAATTTTTATAATATTCCCCACACTAAAAAATTAGAGGATGTAATTGAATTGAATAACATTGGTCTTGTTGATATGTGAAGAATACTAATTCCTAAACTCTTTGACTTAATAAAATCAAATATCAAAATATGGGAAATTTTACTTATAAACTTGATAAGTTGATATTTATAGGATATTTTTCCAATGGAAGAGGATATAAATTATATAAAAAGGGAAACATAAGATAGTTGTTTTTGTGATATTAAGACTATTAAAAATAAGCCTATGGTAAGTGAGAAGAAATTTAAACTTCATGAAAATTAAAATTAGTGTGGCATGTGGGTTTTTGAATACATTTTTGGGGGAGGTTTTATAAATTAATAGATATTGGGTTATGTTGATTATATTTGTATTAGAAATGACTATTTTTTCTATTAAGGATCTAACAAGATTTATTCAATTATTAAATATTATGTTGAGTCATAAAATTTAATTTGATATAAAAGTTCACTAATTCAAAACAAAAGAATATTTAGTACAAAAAACCATCCAACAATTTTTTCATGGGGTAATCCTAATTTAATTGGTTGGTTTTTTTCAACACAAACAAGGTGTGTGTTTTATGAATGAATAGCTGGATCAAACTATGAATAAAATCACATGTAATATTATCCTTATCCTAAAATTAAGAAATGTGGTCTGTTCAATGTAGGTATTCATATATAAATTGAATTATAAAGGTAATTTTATATTATTCATGGAGAAAATACAATGTAAATGATATTATCAATTTGAAATTACAGTTTGTTTTAGAAAAAAATTACTCTTAATATAATACTTTAAAAATTTAATATATGTGAGAATTAATAACTTACATAAATTTTAAGATATATCATATGTATGTTAAATTATAATTAGTATGTATAGAGATTAATGAGGAAGTATTTATTGCTAAATATAAGTGTTTTATTCTTAGTGAAGATAGAACATGAGTGTATAGAAGAAAAAGAGATATATATGAATTAATTGAAATATCAATTTTATGTTATTCTATAATGGAAAACATATTAAATAAAATTAATTACAATAAAGTAATAGTGGGTTATAATATATATATATATAATAGAGAATATCATATTCACCCTAATTATATTTCTCTAACTCCTATCTTTTTGGAATTGTAGTTGGATTTTATCTATTCATAAGACATGTCCTTTTATGTATCACGACCTTATCTTTTCTGATTTGTGTGTAGTGATTTTTTGAATGAATGAAGAAAACATTTGAAATTTTTATGTTGGGTGAGATATAATTTATTTGCGTTCATACATTATTTAAAAAAAATTACATTTCTTATCATAAGATACATATTCACATGAACTATTGAAAAGGACTATAATAAATATTTTATAGATATATCCAAACCCATGATTGTCGGTATAAAAATAATGAAATATGTTGAAGGAAAATGTGTGTTTCTAAAAGAATTCTGATATATTATTTGACAGTTATTGTACCTCATAGAATCAAGTATTGACATAATTTTTATTTTCAAACATTCTATTAAATTTTAATGAAACATATAATATTAAAACATGAAGGTTTCAAAAAGGATCTTGAGATATTTAAAATGATCATATAATTATAGTCTGTATTATAAGATTAAAAATCAAACTGAACATTATTTATTTACATATGTAAACTAGTATAAAAATATATACATCTTTAGAACATTTTTCTTGTGTAGAAAATTTTTTGGTTGGAATTACAAAAAGTATAATTCAATTAGTTTTAGAAATATAGAGGTTGAGTAATTATCAAATACCTAGGCATACAAATTCTATGGATTAGAATATTGTTTTAAGATCTAAACATATATGTGTTTTTTAGTAGTGGTTTCCCTATACCCAACTTGAAATGTACCACTAATTATCATTACATGTCCATATTTTGATATATATAAATCTATTTAATCCTACCATAATCATGTGGATATTTACGCATCCATTATTTATATGGAATTTTTCTTAGATTAAGTTTCTTATAAAAAGGTTGTAGCATCTCCTAGCTACAACGAGAACCTAGAGAAACTAGGATGGTAATCCTAAACATATGTCCCATTTTCTAGATACATAATACTAATATGACATAGATGATGTCTTAATATTATTTTATATAGGATCATAAGCATTGATACTTATTCTAATTAAGTTCTAACTCAGTGATCTTGAGTAGATAAGATTATGATGAAAGACCCGCCAATAAAAACACCACAAGTTTTAGATGTTTTTAGTGGTTCCTATCTATGAACATTTGTATTGGTCTCCAAAAATGATATCATTATCAATGTGTACTATTAGATCACATAATTTTCAAGGAAATATAATTACAATGAAATTGTGGAAATTTAGCATGTTTTGGGTACATCATTTGTGGTAAGGCATTTATTGAATGATCAAGATAGAATTTTTCACATCCGAGTTGAGGAAGATATATCTCATGGGCCCATGCTGACCAGGATGGTAGTACCTTCATTAAATCCATATTAATGGTATAGGAATTCAAGTCTATCCATCAAGTTCATGAAATATATAATGCAACAAAAGTTTAATGACACAATTGTGTAAACAACCTTATGAGAAATAATGAGACAAAGAGATTATATTATACACAACATTTTCATAAGAGGTAGTCATATCAATTAAATTCCATATCTACTTAGGGTCTATGATGTGTTACTAGAATCCCCTCATGGTATATGGGTTATAATCACTACTATCGAGATAAGGACGTAGATGGTCACACACTAAGTGTGTCCACAAGTTCCACTTATTCTAATAAATAGATGTTTAAAAATATGTGGGGCCCACTTTTGGAGTCTAATGACCATATATTTATAAATGAAAACATTTAAAACTAATTCAATTATATTATTCATGTTTAAAATAATTATGACTGAATGTATTTTTCATGGTACTCACAAGTTGTTTGATCATAAAAGGAAATAAAAGAAAATAAAATTTTTCGAACAAACATAGGATGTTTAAGTTTTATTAAATTATTTATGGATATTACATGCTGATTTAATGGTTTATAATTTATCATTTATCATTTTATTGTTTTTTAAGAAATTTATTAAATATTTATGACATTTATTATAATTTTATTAAGTCATATTTGTGCATAAATGTCTAAATTTGAGGTTATTACTTTCAAGGAACCAAAGTGAAATTTTGAAAAGTATAAAATATGTAGAGAAGCTCATTTCATCCTCTTGAATAGTGAAAACCACCATATAGATGAATTTTAGTGAGATAATATTACCTCTTTATTCCTCTATGTTATTAAAAATAATTCTTGAAGGAAGAAAAGATCATATTGATCCCATTTTCTCGATCGAGTCTGCATTTTTTAGGCGATTATAGAGAAATTCTAATGCTATTATATTTCCCACGATAGAAACCATGAATCATAAAATGATGATCATGGAATAGTTTGTAATGTGTGTAATATCCAGAGTATGTACATCATGGTGCCTTTCAGTCACAACACATCAACATTGTGTGAATCAAACAGGAAACTTCAATCTAACATGGTAACGTTTAATATTTTGTTCGATTTTATTTTTCATGATGAAATTGAATTACGCACAATCCTTATAGAAACATAGAAAATTATTTTTTTTATTTATTCTTTTTAAATTGAATAAAATACAAGTTTCTAAGTTGTGCATTTTTTTTCATTTCTACTGTGCCTCGAGTTCCTTCAATTGGTATCAAAGGGAACACGTAATTGTTTAAGTCAAAAAAATTAAATTTGAAATGAATTTTATACAATTTTAGAATAATGTTTTGATATGGTCTTACTTCAAATGAAATCATGTCAATATGATTTTTATTTCCAATGTATGGAGAATCGAGGATTTATGGGTTTCACATAAAATTTTCTACAAAATTTAAATATTTATTTTTTTCTCCACCTTAATGGATTCTGGTGTGGTGTATTTTTATGAATATAATTATATACGTATGTTTCATGTTATCTGGATATACCATAATTTTGATGGGGTAGTCTGTTGTCCATACCTACATTCCTTGGAAGCTTGTTTAACTAAAAGGATAAAGTGTCCCTTAGAATCCTATTTTGACCTTCCCTTGGAAGCTAGTTTAATTGAAAACATAAATCTTCAATTGGTAATTTTTTAATTAAAAGCATAAACATTCCCTTGGAATTATGATTAAAGCTTCCCATGGAATATTTTTTAAAACATCTGTTGAAATAAAATATAACTAAAAGGATAATTCATCCCTTGGAAACATATTAAATTCAACAAAAGGAAGCTTTTTAAAAATATATAAAAAAAGGGATGAAGATTCTTTTGAAATCTTGTTATCATATTATATTATTATATATATATGTATATATATATATATATTAATTCCATTAAAAGGATACCCCATCTTCGATCGGACCAATTCAGCCTCGGTCTGAGTACCCTGACATAGTTAACCCTCCATAATCTCTAAACTAATTTTTGGGGATTATCTTTAGGTCCAAATAGACCCAAAAAATTATGAAATTTTTCTGAACATTAATTTAATTTTTTTTGAATTAATAAAATTATGTCACATTTTGTGGGACGTATCCCTAATTAATAATTTTTTTATAATTCAAGTTAACACATTAAAAATACCCTCAAGTTGAATATGATAATATTTTTTTATGCAATATAATTACTTATTGAATGATAATGAGACTAGAACAATCCATACATGTTTGGTTTATTATTTATTTAATTTAATTATTTCATTTAAGTTTTTTAAAATGTAATAATTATTTTATTTTGAGAATATTTTCAACATCCCACCATATTTAGTTTGAATTGGGGCCTGCGTGTTCACATTTTATTGATAAAGTGTAATTTCACACCTTGAGTTCCTCTTACAAGTGTGGGATTATACATTGTAAAAATTAACGGAGATTGTTGAAAAGTGGTTCAAGTCCAGATTCAGTGTGGAGAAAACTAGTGAAGTGCACAAGAGTTTCAGCCACTACAATTAATGTCCGGTATTGATCTATGGAATTCCCCTATGGTGTCATTTAATCCATTAATTATTATATGGATTAACTAATACTTAATATCTCAAGATAGTTTCATAATTTATTTAGTAATTTTTTTATCATTTTCATGATTTATTATATTTAGAATGTGTATTTATGAAGTGTGATCACATATTATAATAATAAAAAACCCTAAAAAGGTAATACGAGAATGTGCGATGAATGTTTTCTATTTAAAAGCATGGTTAGATTTTGAGTTTGATCACATAGAACAATCATGTTAAATAGAAAAGGATTTAATTCACTGATATTAACTTACCAAATCCCTCAAAGAAAACATCATGTCATTAAATTCCTTCCATCTCTCAAATTTGATCAAAATCGGGTGTATAGGGTGCTCGCGAGCCCTAGTTAAGGGTGAATCATACTACTGAAGAGTTCTTATGATGATGGTGGGATGACTTAAATAATTTTTTTGAAAAGTAGTTGTCATTGATGTCATGTTTAAATGTTATAGTAAAATTTTGGAGTAAGGAAATTTAATTATTTATAGTATATGAGACTCCACTCAATATATCAAGGAGTTGTGAGTTACTGTGGTTGGCCATTCAATCATGTACCTTAGACTCACTAAGTAGTGGCATAGACATAGTTTATAGATAGTGAGGAGAGGTTTCAAGGATCATTTCCACTAGAAAACTCAAACAAAAGTGTATTCTTAATCTAGTATTTTAGGGCTACTAGTATTTGATAAAATTTTGTGCGACATTTAATGTTTAAAATTTGACAAAGAATACTAGTAATAATGATAAAAGTACCAATCTAATGAATTTAATATTTATAGAAAATAGGAAGTAATGACACAATTAAATGGATATCATATTGGATAAAATAAAGGTCCATACTATCTTTAGTTTTGAACTAGTAGTACAATCACTTGAAAAAAGTACAACAACCACATAAATTAAAGGTATTGGTGTCCCCAATACGTGTTAAACCATCTCACAAAGAGAGGGTGTAAAAATTAAAATAGGTGCTCATGTTTGACATGTATGGCTGTTATATCATAATTTTATCATCAAAATTTAATGCAATTTTTTGATACACCATCGGTACATGGATTATTTTACATGTTTTACCATCTCTAAGAAGTTTTTTAGGATAAAGTAAAGAAAAATATGAATGGGTGATGATTTCACTGGATACATGTAAATTAAAAGATGGATCATGATATTTTAATACATCATATTATTATATCATTTTCACCCAAAATATATTTTTTCATTTAATATTACCAAAATGAATAGTAAATGGAGAAAAATATTTCATTTCCTTTTTGGTAATTTTCATCAATAAAATAATAACTTAAGGAGAGTTTAATACATAGTTCTTGTGGATAATAAGTTAAAAGGAAAGATGAAAAGGCCAATGGAAAGTTTTAGGCTAAAATAACCTTTGTAAAATCTTTCTAGATATATAGGTATTAAATATGAGGTTATTTTAATCTCATTCCATTAAATAATTCTATGGAAGATAAATGAAACATAGCAAATTAAATAAACTAGAAGTCGTTTCTTATTCTGGTATATTCGTCAATTGTAAGTAATTTTTTTGTAAGTAATTTTTGTGTATCAAATAAAATATTCCTATTATATACATGTATTTAAATATTATAACAAAGTATGTAAATATCTGTTACTAGAAGTAAGGTGTGTTCTCCAAGAGGATTAAAAATGGTGCTTCCTATGTTAGGGGTGAGAAGCACACAACATCAAATTTCCATGTAAATGGTTCTAGGTGAATTTTTATTAAGTATTCCCAAAAAATTTATCTCATGATTCTATGGGATATAAGGAGACATTATTTCAGTTATAAAATGATTTTTTATCATGTTAAATAATCAAAAATTATTTTTTTAATTGTTAAACTGTTGGAAATATGTGATAAATGTAAAATGTAGGACTTATATACTAAGTTGTGGAAAGATAATACATTTTTAATAAAACTAATTTTTTTTCAAGGATATACTTTATACTATTTTAGACTCTTCATATTTAAGGACCTTAAGAATTATCAACATACTTATATACTTGGTTTTGGACAAAGAAACCTTTTTAAGAAAATGTAAGTCGCAAATCATTCATAACTTTTTTATCTAGAGAGCCTAAACTATTACAGGGGCAGGCTAGTGGTAAGTATAATTTATAATATTACATTTATTGTTTATGTAATGTGACAATGAAGTATGGTATACTCATGTTCAGAAGAGTTGATATCCTTCAGGCAAGTTTACTGAAAAATATCCTTACTCAAATTTCATCAATCAATATAATATAGTGTGGAGTAACTTCTAAACTCACATTAAATTTTACAAATAAAATATTTTATTCTAATAAGGAGGATTGATGATGAGTTTTACATGTTAACATAGATCAATAAAATTTATCACTGAGAAATTAGTAGATGAACATTTCCTTATACAATTTAGGGTCCTGATGTACATAAAAGGATCATCAATTTTAACTCGTACATTTCAAATTATTTTATTTTTTGAGACATAATTTTATAATAGAAAAATTAGAGCATAATCATTTTCCGATTATAATGAAAAATTTATGTCATATTAGTTTTAGTTATATATAAATCCATTTTCATAACAACATTTGGTTATATTCTAATATTTTTTTAGGATATAAACAAACTTCAATTAAGAAAAAACACAATGTTCATCTATAGTATTCATCCTAAATATTTGCAAGGTTATTACTGAAATACCTATAAATGATAATATATAGTAATTTATATGCTATATTTCTCTAAAGTGGTTCACATATCTATTTTAGATAGTTTTAGAAATATTAACTTGGGTTTAGTTAATTCTAGAGATGACCAAATTGTTGACATGGGAACAAGATCCACAATACCTTGAGGAAAATCAGTGTTCTAGAGACAAATATTCCATAATAAGGATATAACCATGCGTATATATTTATATTCCCCACATTCAAAAATACATTATTAATTGATAAAAATAATTTATACAAGTTATTAGTATATTGAGATTATATAAATTTGATAACCTCAATTAAAATTCAATAATGAATTACATGTAACAAAGTATCTGAGACTTATTATTTTTAATACTATGGTGGGTATTCAAGTGAAACTATACTTGGATGGTACATGTGTGCTACCAAAAAGCCTCTATTGGTAATACTAATTATTTATGCCCAAATCTATTAGAATTTTACATTCCATGAATAATATCTATTGATAATTTTATGTCAAGACCACCAGTCATGGAATATGTTTATATGAAACAACCAGGAAGGGATGGTGACCTATTATAATGGTAATAAGGTGTATGTTTCAAAAATATAGTTTAGGATTAAATTAAGAAAAAAGATAATAGAATATTCATTTTTAATGAATATTTTCCATGTTTATACCATCAGTTAGTTGGATCACAATTTTATTCCAAGTAATATTTTTTTGATAACATATGGAAAATAACTATTGTTCATATAGTTGGTTAAGACCAAGATGATAGTAAATCTACAAATATTTAATTAAATTATAATACAAAGATCTCGGGAATTATTTCTAATGAGGTAGATCTAATGATTCCATATTATTGGAAAATAGAATATATATTTAACTAGTATTGATAAAATAAAAGTCCAAATAATTCAAATGATAATTGTTACTAGTTTCACATGGAAGAAATCCCTCCAAGAACACATGTGTATGAGTAGTGGGAGATTAATGTGTTGAGTATAATTACATAAGCATCACAAATGGATCAATAAAAAATCCCATAGTATGTAAAAATGTGATATTACCAATATATACTCTATGGTAGGAAAATATGAGGTATATCCAGGATAATTTCAAGGGATTCAGTTAGAGTTTTCCGATTTTACTTGAGAAAGTATAAAAGATATGTACCTACTATGTGCAGAGGAAACAATAATAGTTTTGAGGGGATACAAATCAGTCTTCCTTTAAGGTTAATATGATCTATTATTATATTAAGTCTATGGTAATTATATAGATAATCTCATTAAATATAGTTTTATCCATATCTACAAATACTAGGTTTATTATGGCTTCCCAAAAACATTATTAAGTAGTGTAAAATATGTTATGATTTGTTACAGTTCTAGGATCCAAACCTTGTGATTAATGTTTTCTCATCATGATAATTATATTACTAGAACTATTCAAGATGACATGTTTAGATAGTGAAAAAGGGATATACTACGGGATATTGTCTCTTGATAATTCTTACTCAAAGATTCAATATCCCTTGTAGTAGAATAGACATGTAGTGGAAACTTAGAAGGCCCTAGACTAAATCCATATCACATCAGCACATGATCTTATCATGTGAGAGCTAACAATGATGTTCCTCAAGCTGGCTCTAGTTCAAGTGGAATTATTGTAATAGTGGGTTCCCTAGAACCAATTTGAATAGTACTTTTGATTAACATTACATGTATACCGTTATATATATAAACGTGTTGAATATTACCATAATAGTATTGATATTTTTGTATCCACTATTTACATGGTAATATATTTATATTATGTGTCGTATTAAGAGGATATATTATTTCCCATATATAATGTGAACCACGATATACTATGGAAAAAATGTTAAACAAAATTCATATAGTCTAGATAATCATAAAAAAAATTACATAGATGATGTATGACTATATGATGTTAGGGGATCATAAGAATTGAGACTTCTTAACCTAATGTGTTGGACTCCTCAGGTGTTAATCATGTTTTAATGATCAGAAATCCTATAAGTTATGTAAAGCATTGTTAATTCTATTTAATCGGTCTCAAACCATGTGTACAAATGGTTGGTTTCTTTATGTTTTAAATAAACCTATCCAAGATCTCAAATGTTATGTTTGATCATTGTAAACTATATATAATTTGTTTTATAATAAATTTACATGATAAATGATTAAGTATAATCCATTCTTTGAATGTCACTATTTAATTCTGTATACAGATATTTGGCTATGTCTGAGAAACTGTGAGCCTGCCACAAGTTGTGTTTTTCTGAAAAATGACCCAGACACTGTGACTAGACACCATGACCAGAAACTGTGACCAGAAACTATGACTTAGACACAGTGACCCAGACACCATGACCAGACACTGTGACAAAACACTGTGTCTAGATACCTTTACCCAAACACCGTGACCCATACACTGTGACCTAGACACCATAACCAGACAATGTGACCAGACACCGTGACCCAGACATAGGGACCTAGACACCGTGACCCAGACATCATGACCAGACACCGCATTGGTGCTACCAGTTTCTGATCACTATACAACTATTCCATCATAACTGTCTCACCACTCAAAGGTAATAAATGAGACACCATTTCATGGAGAAACTGTTTCATGAATATATTGTTTCTAGACAGACTGTGACATTGTTCTTTAATCTATTTTTTCATTTTCAATTTAATTTATAATGGTCATATTTGAGTCTTTTAAATGCACTGACATAATTAATATTTCTTTGTAGATATGTCACCTGATATTACGAGGTACAAGGTGTAGAATAAGTGCATCATGTCGGCTCCAATACATTCACTCCAAGACATGCACTCAAAAAATAAAAGGATAAGTGTGGCCTAGAAAAGGAGAGTGTGATAATGAAGAAGCGTGAGCATCCTTGAGAAAAGAACTGACACATGCTACTCAATACATCAGAATAAAATACAAAGCATCCACTAGGATACCACAGATCATATTTGATCACATATTCTCAATACCAACTCCATGAAGAACATGAGCAAGATCAAACTAGAAACCAGAGCACCTAACTCGTGATACTTTGTTTCTCACAAGAGGACTCGATTTTTACATGTGCTTCATCCTAGAAGTATAGAGCTTCCTAGAATAAAACTCAGAGAACCTTTAACCTTATGTCATCATATTTTCCCTATTGTGTATTGTTTTACATTTCTATGAGAGTGTGTATACCTATAATAAAACACACTTTTTATCCTGCACTAATCTTGAAGGATAAAAGATATCCTTCCTCTCATATGTTTTCACTCTTTTTTACTACCACGGATAAGTTTGGAGGAGGTCCATGTGGACTTGTTAGTTTATACTCAGGAAGAACTGTGGAAGAGGTTGTGTGGATGGGATAGTCTTTCATACTATTATTTACTCCGATCCAGGTTGTGAATCAAGTTTATTAACATAAACTTCATGGTGTAAGGTGATCACTAAGTGGAGTGGATTAGGTATAGACTTGTGACTGAACCACTTGTTTTATATCTGTTGTTTTTTTTAATTTTGTTTTCATTTTTTTACGATCTAATTAAGAAATTACTAGATTTACTCTGATAGTTAATATTGAAAATAAGTTATATTTGATTTTCATTATTATAATATCTTTAAAAGTAATATTAATAACTGATATTATGATTACTAATAATTAATCAATATTCTGAAAAGTTATTTAAATAGTATAACGTTTGTAACCTTGTTTCTTTAATTAACTAGTCTGTATTTATTTTTTTTGGGGAACCTTTTAAGAACACTTTTCAAACATAAATTTTTATAGATACTCAATTCACCCCCCCCCCTCTTGAGTACTCTACTCCAACCAACATTTGGTCTCAAAGTTTATTTTTTATTCCTGTTAAGACTCCATTTTTTACACTATTCAACTATTATTTTAGTTTTACATTAAAGATTGATAAATTTCGGTTAATTCGAAATTTTTATCTAGTATTTCATTATTATTTATAATATACTGGATGTTTTTGCAACAAAGATACCACCATTTTTTATTGGAACTAATTATACCCAATAGAAAATTAAATTTAAAATCCATTTCGAAAGTATGTGTTTTGATATTTGGTATTCAATTATAGATGATTATAAGATTCCTTCTATTGATATAATCACATGGGCTAACCCAACCAAGGCTTCCTAAAATAAAAATTGAAAATCCATAAATTCTTTATGTTTATCTTTAAAAGATGTTGAATTTAATTGAATTTTTTAATGTAAAATTGCCCAAGAAATTTGGGATACATTGTCTGTTTCACATGAAGGAACTTCTAGTGTGAATGAAATGAGACTTAATAATTATACTATTAAATATGATAACTTTAAAATGAGACCTGATGAGTCTATTTCTGGCATGTTTCTCAGGTTAAACGAAATTTTCAACACAATGATTTCTCTTACAAGTGAAGTTTCTGCAAAAGAATTTTTTTTGAGAATTACCATATACCTACCTGACATATGGAGAGAACCCTCTATCTCTATTAGAGAATCATGTGAAATCAATAAGTTACTTGTAAAAGAAACACATTGAGAAATTAAGGATGTTTGAAAAATTGTTTAAAGTCAACAAGTAAAAGGAGGATGGACCAGAAAAAAAAATGTGGCATTTAAGACCACAACCTCTAAAAAAAGAGAAAGGGAAATTGGAAGTCTCTGTAGAAATCTTTAGTAGTGAGAAATGATCACCTAACAGCGATGAGGAGATGGTTCAATTATCCAGAAGGTTTAAAATATTTTACAAGAGTAATAATTTTTTTAGAAAACCTACCTTCAAGGAAAGATATGATCAAAAAGGAAGCTGGAAGAAAGATTGGAAAAGAAGTTATAAGTCTGATAAGATAATATGTTATAAATGTATGTGAAAGGTACATGTAAAGGTTTACTGTCCCAAGATCAAGTACAAAAATAATTATGAGAACAAAGATAGAAAGTATAGAAAATTCAATGAAAGAAAAGTGGAGTGATTATAATGACAATCCAAGTGACTTAAAATCTTCACATGATGAACAGGATAACAAATACAATATGTGTTTTATGACAAACACATCTAAGATAACACTAGAATATCCTGCACACAATTCTTATTATTCTAGAGAAGAGATTGGCTCTGAAAATATGTCTAATGAAGAAATATTTGAGTACTATAATATTCTTGAAGAGATATGTAATGAACTAATAGATAAATACAAATCATTTAAGAAACATCATGCTCTTTCCTCAACTGTTAAAACTAAACATACTTTATAAAGGGAGAAAAATTCTCAATTACTCATAAAAACAATGAACTAAAGCTATCCAAGGAGAAATTAAAAAATGATCTTCAATGGTTTTATAATGGTAAAGACACTTTGGTAAAAATTCAAGGTAAACAGGTTTCTCCAATATATACTACATGTATTGGCTATTAACCTGGTAAAAGAAGTTTCAGAAGAACTAATTTTGTCTCTATGTCTAGGACATACATCTTTACTCCTAGTTATAGAAAACATTCAGTTACTTCAAATTATGATACAATCTCTACTATTTCAAGATTTTCTGGACCAAATAGAGTTTATTTTTCAAGCACTTTACATAATTATTATAAAAAACCTATGTGACGGATGAGGGTTCCAAAAGCACTAGTCACTAATATTATTGGACCCAAAAAAATATGGGTACCAAAATATGTTTTTATTTGACTATTTTGTAGGAAATATTCTTAAATATCTCATGTAAAAGCTTATGGTACTTGGATAGTGGGAGTTCAAGAAATAAGGGAATATTCTATTCATGCTTCAATAATTTAATAAAAATTGATGGTGGATATGTAACCTTTGGTGACAATGCCAAAGGAAAGATCATTGGCCTTGTACAAATCGGTAACTCTAACTCAGTTTTAATTTCCAAAGTACTTTTTGTTGATGGATTGAAATATAATATGCTTAGTATTTAGCAATGATGTGATGATGGATTTAATGTTAAATTTGAAAATTATTCTTGAAGTGTTTTTAATTTTAAAAATTAATTAAAGTTTTTTCCATTATAAAATGAAAATGTATACTATGTTAACTTAGATTTTTTAGTCTCTTAAAATTCTTCATGTTTATGTATATTTCACAAAGAATCTTTGATTGGGCATAGGAGACTAGGAAATTTTAATATCCACTCTATTAGAAAGCTATGTAGAAAAAGATTAGTCAAAGACCTACCCAAACTTGACTATCCAAATAATAAAGTGTATAATCCTTGTCAGAAGGGAAAGCAATAAAAAATTTCCTTCAAAAAATGAAAAATGTTTCATCTTCTCAACCTCACGAACTGGTTCACATGGGTTTTTTTGGAACATCTATATTTTCTAGTTTAAATGGGAAGAACTATGTTTATGTTCTTATAGATTTCTATTCTAGATATACTGGGACTTTCATTTTGCCTCAGAAAATTGAAGCATGCTCTCATTTTACAAATTATTACAACATTGTTGAAAATCATAATGGACATAAAATTATATCCTTATTAAGTGATAATGTCCATGATTTTGAATATCAATAGTTTGAATAATTTTTCTAAAAAAATGGCTATAGTCATAATTTAACTTCACCTATAACACGTTAACAGAAAATATTTTATTAATAATAAATATAACCTTGCAATAGGTTTCTAACACCATTCTTAGTGAATATGACTTACCTATTTATTTTTTGGCTGAAGCAATAAATACAACATGCTATATTATTAACAGAGTATTGATTAGACACATTCTTAAAATAACTCCATATGAGTTATGGAATAATATAAAATCCAGACTAAGCTACTCAAATGAAATTGGTTGTAAATAATATATCCTTAATACTAACTAAAATCTTGAAAAATTATAATCCAAGAGTGATGAAGGAATATTTCTAGGATATTCAATATTTGGTAAATACTATACAGTGTTTAACAAAATAACTAAATGTGTGGAAGAATATTTCCATGTCAAACTTGATGAAACAGATCCACATGAGCCTAAGACCTATTTAGAGAACCTGGTGGATGATGTATCAAATCTGGACATAAATTCAAAATCCTCTAACCATCATGTAAAGGAATCTGTGAAAACATCCAATTCATGGAAATTCATTACATTCAAGTCACAATGAACCTAAACATGTTGAAGTACCTGAAATCACTAGTCATTTTTTCTAGATTTAGAAGAACTCTTAAGAACTATCCTTCAGATGCTATTGTAGGAGATTTAGATAAAGGAACTCAAACTAGATCCTCTCTAAGATATCAGGTTGAATATCAAGTATTCTTATCACAAATTGAACATAAAAAACAAATGATGCCATCAATGATGAATTTTGGGTGATGTCTATGCAATAAAAGATTAATCAGTTTGACAGGAACAAAGTTTGGAAACATGTTGATAGACCAAAAGACACATTTAAAAAAGGAAATAAGAGGGTGTTTAGAAGTAAATTATATGAATCTGGTAAAATAGTTAGAAAAAAGGACATATTGGATGCAAAAGGCTATAGTCAAGAATAAAGAATTCACTATGATGAAACCTTGGAACCAGTAGGTAAACATGATTCCCCCAGAATTCAACTTGCTTGTGCTAGACATATGAATTTCAAACTATATCAAATTGATGTTAAAAGTTCATTTCTAAATGGGTATATAGATGGGGATTTCTATTTTGAGCAACCCCTAGTTTTACAAATCCTCGTTTTCCAAATCATATTTTTGAATGATCAAAAGCTTTATATGGTTTAAAAAAAGCTCCAAGTGCTCGGTATGATAGGTTAAGTACTTTTATTATTTTCAAAGGTTTTAAAAAAGGAGTAGATAATACTACCCTTTTTATAAAATTAATTTCAAATGATTTTTTAGTTGTCCAAATTTATGTAGATGAAATTATCATTGGATCTTCAAGAAATTCTTTATGTACTGAATGTTGTAAAATTATGGAAAATGAATTTGAAATGAGTTTAATCGGTGAACTGAAATTCATTATTGGATTTCAAATCATTCCAAATAATTATGGTATTTTTTTAATAAATGATAATATACTAGATATCTTCTAAAACCTTTTTATTGGATGGAACTAAAAGTAGTGACACTCCAATGAGTACTACTTGTAAGTTGGATCTTGATGAAGATGGAAAATCTGTTGATCAAACCACTTACAGAGGAATGATTGGAAGCATACTCTACTTAACTTCTAGATGACCTGACATTATATTTAATATATGTATGCGTTCTTGTTTTCAAGAAAACCCTAAGGAATCTCTTTTAAATGTTGTTAAGAAAATTTTCAAATACCTCAATAATACACTCAATCTAAGACTATTCTATCCTAGAGGAAAATCATTTGAGTTAGTAAGTTATTCAGATACTAACTTTGGTGATTGTAAGTTAGATAGAAAAAGAACCTCTAGAACATGTCACTTTTTAAGAAAGTCACAAGTATCATGGTGTAGTAATAAACAAAACTCTTTTGAATTATCTATGGAAGAAGTTGAATACATATCTAGTAGCTGTTTTTGTGCATAAATTTTTTAGATAAAATAAATATTACTATATTATGGATATTATTTCAGGCATGTAACTATAAATTGTGATAATAAAAGTTTTATTAACATCTCAAAAATCATATTTCACACTCTAGGAAAAACGAGTTGATGTAATACATCACCTTTTGAGAGATCATTATCAGAAATGTGATATCACTTTGGAATTCAGTGGAACTGAATATCAGCTTGTTGATATATTCACCAAACCATTAAATTATGAAAGAATATATTACATCATAAATGAATTGGGAATGATAAATCGTATGTAGTAAGTATACTAATTTATAGCTTACACTTTCACAATTTAAGGTCTCATAGTTTTGATGTCACATAGCTACATTCTCACCATGGAAGCCTGTTATGGTGTCACTGTGAAATCCTATTATGGTCTCACCATGAAATCCAGTTTTGATCTCACCGTAATGATCTATAATGGTCTCACCATATAGAAACATTATTATTTAATTTACATACTATAACCTATATCTCAGTAATTAATTTTTTTCACTTTCTCATTCTTTTTGTTTTGCGATGCTTGATATCCCTAAAAGATAAAAATGAAAGAAGGTTCACTTTTTTCTTCACCCAAGATCTCCTATGTCAAACTGTAACTCCTCTTTCAACATTTCTCTCTCTAGCGTTTGTTGAATGCCTATAATGAAAAACACATCCTCATCAACTCTTGATAATTACATATCTATGAAGAAGATGAAAATAGCACCGAATTTTTTTCCCAAGTCGTTGTTGTCAAGTATGTCATTATTATTAAAAGTACTCAAAGAGAAAGGATGGTTGGATTGGGTCACAAAGGTGGATAAGCCAATATACCTGAAGCTAGTTTCACAGTTTTATCAATTCTTCCAATTATCATTTGATACATAATATGGTTTTGTTCTGATACGTTTGATCAATGGTAAAATATGTACTTCTTCTTTGAGGTTATGTGTTGCATGCCTAAGGATACCTCATGAGGGTATTTTTGAGGACTACCAGAGAGGTCCTCCACCTCCAAGCGAGATTTTGTGTAGGAAGAATCCTTGAGAATCATAACTAGGAATACAAAAAATTGAAGAGCTATAACTGTTGAGATAGATGCGGACACCAGACTTTTGTGTAAATGTTTTCAGAATCGGATCATCCCCCACAAAGGTGATTTTACTACAATCAAGTATCAGGATCTATTTTTGATACATATTATGAATAATGGACACAAGATCAACCTATTCAAGTATGTTATACTCCAAATGTTTGAGTTGATCAAGACAAACTCAAAGTTAACATACCTATTCTACTCAAGATTAATCTTAGTTATGATTCATGAAAATGGTTTGGTTGGAACAGATGAATAAGTTATTAAGGAATATTAATTTTGTATTTCAAAAGATACAGTAAAGATAATTAAAATTAGTTGGAATATAAGGAGAAAATACTGGGTGAAAGATAATGACAGGGTCTTTGAAAATTTCAGCCCGGTTAAACATACTTCAAGACCTAAAGACATTCCGGATCCTGGTTTAGAACAAGATGAAATAGTTGACTATTTTTATGAGGATGAAGAAGAAGATATTTTTTTCACTTATAGGGAATACTATCATGGATAAGGAAAATAGTGAACCTAATCCTCAAGTACTAATTGAGAAGGAAGTACCTCTCCCTGAAGAGATTGTTGGTCTGGATGTACCTACCTCTAAATAAGAATCTTTTATGGTTGAAAAAGAGAATTTTTTTTGGAATAAAATTTAGAAGATGATCTTTCTCCTAAGAAAGAATCTGCTCTTGAGGAACACCTAAAAAACAATTTGTTCCTAAAATTATCCTATCTACTGAAGACATAATGGAGAAAACCTTTCATTTTTCTAGAAAGGAAATGGGTGAGGCTATTGGGGATGAAATCTTGGAATTAAATCATGTATCTAAATCTTTTAGTCTGGATATAGATTCACATGTTGAGTGGGAGAAGCACCCGAATCTAGAAGTTGTTGATATTCCTAATACAGTTGATTCAAGCTCTGTGGATACATGGTATAAATTTTATAGCTATTATGATGTGAATGAATCTTAGGAAGCCTCAATTAATGGTATAGATTTGTCTATTGTGTTTCAATTAAAACCAGTATATGCTCATGATTTTATAGCAGAAAAGGAACCTAATCCTATCTCAACTCATATCCTCGAACCTTCACAAGAACCTTCCACCTTGGTGCATAAGGATGATTTGAAATCATTTGGAGCTACCCTATTGGCTGGGGTTGAGAATAACATTAATAATCAACCTGATCTTAAGACAAACTTGAATGAAAGAAATGCTGACATATTATTAGAGATGATTATTTGGTAGAATCAGCCAAAAATACTTCATGAAATTCAGGAAGTCAGAGTTGAGAACAAACATCTCAATGATGAAGTGAAGTCTCTCAATGGTATGGTTGAAGAAATGTAGAGATTGATGAACTCAAGACCAGAACCTATTTCTCATCTTATAGAGGATATTAGTGGTCATATTCCACCGGAAGTAGACTCCATGATTCAACCAAACCTAATTCACTTGGATGACATTGTGGCTAAAAGAAACAAGAAAATTGTTCATGAGATGTGTGATCTTGTTATTGGAATTCTTTTGTGTTAATCATATTTTAATTATCACAAATCCTATAAATTATATAAATCTTGTTAATTATATTTAATCTATCTCAAATCATGTGTACATATGGTTAGTTTCTTTATGCTTTAAAAAAACCTATCCAAGATCTCACATGCTATGTTTGATCATTGTAAACATTGTTGAATTTGTGTTATAATGAATTTCCTTGATAAATGATTAAGTCTAAACCATTAATTGAATATCACTATTTATGTCTATATACAGATATTTAGCTAAGTCTGAGAAACTGTGATTCTGCCACCGGTTGTGTTTTTCTTGTAAAGGACTCAGACACCATGACTAGACACCGTGAACTAAACACCGTGACCCAGACACCGTGACCAGATAGCGTGACCATACACCATGGCCGAGACACTGTGACCCATACACCATGACCAGACACTGTGACCCAGACACCGTCACCAAGACATCGTGACCAGACACCGTGATCCTAACACTGCATCTGTGTTACCAATTCCTGATCTCTATACAAAAATGTCATCATAATTGTAACACCACTCAAAGTCAAATAAGGATAAACTGTTTCATGAAGACATTATTTCCTTGAGACACCATTTCATGGAGACACTATTTCCAGATAGACTATGACACTGTTATTTAATCTATTTTGTTATTTTCAATTTAATTTATAATATTCATATTTGAGTTTTTTAAATGCAATGACATAATTAATATTTCTTTGAATACATGTCACATGACAGTATGTGGTACGAGGTGCAGAACACAATGCTCTTGTTGGCTCCAACACATGCACTCCATGAATAACAAGAGAAGTGTGTCCCAGAAACAAGAGAGAACAATAACAAAGAAGAACAAGCATACATGAGAAAACAACTGACACATGAAACTGTATACATCTGGGGAAAACATGAAGAATTCAATAGGATACCATAGATTAGAGTCAAGCACATATTTTCATACCAACTCCACAAAGAACACGATCCAAATATAAATCAAAACCAGAGCACCTGACTCAGGATACTCTATCTCTCAAAAGAGGACTCGATTCTTACACTGGCATCATCCTAGAAGTTTAGTGCTTCATTGAACAACACTCAGAGCACTTCTAACCTTATCTCATTATTTTTTATCTATTGTGTATTATTTTAAATTACGAGAAGTGTGTGTATATCTATATTAAAACACACATTGTCTCCTGCACTGAACTGATAAGATGCACTATATCCTCCCTCTCATATCTTTTTACTCTTTTTTTCTCCCATGGATATGTGTGGAAGAGGTCCATGTGTGACCTATTAGTTTATACCCAAGAAGAAATATGGAAGAGGTATTATGACCTGGACAGTCCTGTATACTATTTTGTACCCCAATCAAGGGTGTAGATCAAGTTTATTAATATAAACTGCATGGTGGTAGGTGATCACCATGTAGAGTGGATTAGGTTTTGTCTTGATACTAAACCACTTTTTTTATATCGAATGTGTTGTTTAATTTAGTTTTCTTTGTTTTACTATCTAATTTAAAAATCAATAGATTTAATTTGAGGGTTAATATCAGAATGAATTTATATATGTTTTTCCTTATTAGAATAGCTTCAAAAGTAATATTAATAACCAATATTAAGATTACTAAGAATTAATCAATCTTTTGAGAGGTTGTTTAAATAGTCAAAAATTTTTTACTGTATTACTTTGATTAACTAGGCAGTATTTCTTTCTATTGGGGAAACTTCTATGAATACTTTTCAAGGAGAATATTTTTATAGATACTCAATTCCCCCCCCCCCCCCCTCTTGAGTAATCTAATCCAACCAACATAAATATTGTACATTGTGATATTGAGTAAATGATATTATGAGGACAGACTATCCAATAAGAAGACCACATGTTTTAGGTGTCATTGGTTGTTTCTATATATGAAAATGTGTATTGGTATTTGGAATTGAGATAATTTGAAATGTGTACTATTGTTTCAAGTAATTTTGATGTACAGAAAACCCATGAAATTGAATTCATGGTGTGGTAGTTTGTGTTGGATGAATTATTTGTGGTATGGAATTTGTTGAATAATCAAGAAAAAAATTGTCACATCTGAGTTGAGGATGATATATCATGAGTTCACTAGGTAACTAGTATATAAGTACCTGTATTAAATCCATGGCCAAGGTATAAGAAGTTTAGTAAATCTAGAAATGTCATGAAATATATAAACCAAAAAAAGATGATGATACAAGTGTTCATTCTTCTTTGTGAGATATCATGAAACAATGAAATTATATTACACTGAATGTGTTCATATGAGGTAACTATGAAATTACTTATCTCTTTTGGGGTTATGATGGGTTTATATAATCCACTCTTGGTAAATGGGATGGACTCACTGTTATTGAGATAAGGACCTACAAGGTCAAAAACTAAGTGTATCCACATGTTCCACTTATTCTAATGAAGATGAATTTAGGATGAATTGGGTCTCATATGTGGGAGTCGGTGAACATCCGAGTTTGATTGATCAGAAATAAAACTCATTCAATAAAAATATTCAAATTTAGAATAAAGATTATTGATATTATTTCATTTGGTATTCAAAATTTGTTTGATTGTAAAATTTAATATGTGGAAATATAATTTCTCCAATGAAAATAGGTTGTTAAAGGTTTTTTAAATTATTTGGGGATCTTATGGGCTGAGTAAATGGTTTTTTTATCATGGTAAATTTTATACTATTTCAAGTGAGTGAGAAAATATTTCTGACATTTATACCCTGTTTACTAAGTAATATGTGTGTTCAAAAGTCTAAAATGACGTTTATTACATTCCAAGGACCAAAGTCCAATTTTGGAAATTATAACATAAGTATAAAATCTCATTTTAGCCCCTTTTATAGTGATATCCACCATTTAGACTAGCTATAGTGAGATAATATCTCTAATCATTTCCTCTCAAGTTCTTAGACAAACGTTATGAAGGAAGAACAAGGTCGGATTATTCAATCTTTCTTGATCGAGTCCACATTCTTCTAACGATCTAAGTGATTTCATAAATCTATTTAATTTACAACAATAGCACCCAAAAAATATAGATTGATGATCCAGGGATTGTAGAGGACGTGTGTATGATCTAGATGATTCCTAACTTAGAACCTTTCAGTCATGAAACATCAACGATGAGTGAATCAAACTAGTGACCTCATTCAAACAAGGTACCATTTATGCCTTCCTTGATTTTATTTTTCATGCTTAAATTAAATTTCATTTTTTCCTTATAGAAATTCAGGAAAGGAATTTTTCAGATTTAGTGTTTTTAAAATGAATCCAAAACAAAAAATTTAAATTATGTGTTTTTCAGAATTTTGTTGTGCCCCATATTCCTTCTTTATTGAATTACCTTTGTTAATTAGTTTTTATAATTATATTTTCATTAAGATTACTAAGGACCTAGTGAAATACTTATTATCAAGACATATTGTGACTAAATATCACCTTATTAAGAATTAATTTTAAGATGGAACTATAAATATTTGATATATTCTAACTGAAGGTAAAATAGTTCATATTTTCATAAATGAACTTTCAAAGGATTTATTTTATGAATTATAATAGATATTAGTTCTCAACCATCCCATTTTAAGAACTGATTTAAAATTTTTTAGTCTCATTTCCTTAAAATTCATTTGGAATATATTATTAAGGGAAGATGTCACATAAATATAAATGGGAGAATTAAGATGAATTCTGAGGGAAATTATGGATATAATTATTTAAAAAATGAGAAATTCTAAAAGTTAATATTATTTTATTATTTAAAATTAAATATTAAAGTATATTGGAAACATTAGAAAAAATAGATAATATATAAATGTATTATCATAAAGGGATGAATATTCCTAAAAAATATCACCTAATCCAATGGGATAGTGATAGGTTGTTCTTGATAAGGAACTGTTGTTAAAATAATGGTGTAATCTAGGATACATTGAATATTTATTGGATTATGTAAAAGATTAAAAAATTTAAAAGGGGTATAAAATATCTCTTAAATTATGATGTTTTATTAAATCTTAATAAGAAATTTTGGGAAAAATTGATTATTCATGGAATAGTAATTTTAGAATTTGGTTAATTTTTAGGACATTACACATGTTATGTGATATAAAAGAAAAAAACATTTGTTAAGGATGGTTGATCAAGATATGAAATGATGAATACATTTATTTAATAATTCAAATTAGGTTATAATAAAGATGAATTACTTTATTAATTCATTTGTGATGTTTTTAAGAAGGATAGATGTGTTATAGAAGTAAATAAGGTGTAAAAACAACTATGTGTTTATATAACACTTGGTTAATTTTTTGAGTAAAGTAATGGAATATATATAATATATTTTCTAATATTAAATGAATTTAATAAATCTCAAAAAAAAGTATTAATGCATAGAATATGTAAAAAAATTAAGATAATCCACAAGGAATGTATATAACACTTAATCCTTTAAAAATAATATTATGCATATAATATTTACTTATTAATATGATATATTATACATTTTCTTGTATTATAAAATAATTCATGAAACTTTTTCATGAAAATGAAACATGTGGTGAGGGATACATCATATGATTATATGTGAAATAAAGTATTTACTTGATATCATAACACTTATTTTCACATGAAATATATGAAATAAGGATCTGTGATAATTTTTTGAGGTATTTGGAATATTTATTTAGAGGTAAATCATTTAGAGGTATAACATATGTTGTGTCGAAAATATGGATAAAAATATTTTTTATATTATATTTTTTATATTATATTTTTTATAATATATATATATTAACAACATATAACATTAATGTTACCTTGGGTCTTGAATAAGGTCCCCCATTGAAAACTTTTCTAATGGAATGAAATATATTTCACACAATTACAATATTTGAAAATAAAAACACACATTATATTTGTAAGTTCTCAAAGCATTTTTTCAAGGGAATAATAATTATAAGAGAGATGAATACTAAAATATAACACTTTAAAAATATATAAAAAGATGAAACATTTACACCAAAACGTGTTATATATTCAGAAATTATTATTTTATTACTAAAACCATTTATTTAAGGAATAAAAATTTAGTTAGAAAATGATTTGAATAATTTAATGTCTTTTAAATATTTTTTAAGGTTTAGATAATTTTTAAGGTGAAAACAAGTTAGATTTTAATAAGATTATAAAAATTAAATTTATACTAGTAAAAAATCTTAATTATAAATAGGATGTTGATTTATAATGATGATACCATATTATATGAAATATATCATATGTTTCTTATTAATTTAATGATTTTTGGAAAGTATATCTGATAATTTCCCATTAGAATACATTATTTTCAATAGATTTTGAATTTTTTTTGGATTAAATTTTTCTAAAAAATTAACTTAGTTTTTGATCAGATGTAATGTTGTTAAAGGTGTTTCACAAGAAGAATTTATTGTTCAACGAGAAACATATTATATTTATTGAATATGATTGCAAATATATAATACACAAGAAAGAATTATATAATTAAAAAATTATTTATAATAAATGCAACACTTCTTGTTCCTATAAAGTTGTTGTTTCAAATAGAAAAATGATCATAAAAAATTATTTGATTGAACTTGTGTATTTTTAAAAGGATTAATCAACCAATGGTGTTCTAATGGATTCAAAAATTATATTTTAATTATTTTGATCAATTAAAAAAATTATTAATGAATGACACATTTTGGGAACTAAATTAATGAAAATTTGGTCATAATGCCTTAAATTATTTATTTATTTCCCCTGATAGTAATTTTTAGATCATGGGATATGAAAAATAAAAAAATTAATAATGGTGAATAGAGAATATTAATAAATTTTTATGTGTTATAAAATTTATATTTAATGAAATCTATGTGTAGGAGTCCAATTTATGAGGAAATTCATCAAATAATTAATATTGTTAAATAGTTGTAAAGAGTATCAAATATATTATAAATGATATAGAAACACATTGAGGATATTGTGTGGGATAAATGTTCTACCTTTAAAAGTGAATAACTCTTGGATGAATTTTATATACTACTTAAATGTCAATAGAAGATAAAAATTGTTTATATAGTGATATATATATATATGTTATCTTTTTCATCATCTTCAATGTGATTCTTTTCTTATATAATCAACTGGTATACTCCTATTGGTTGATAAGTAATAAAAAGGGAGTTTATAATGATTCATTATATCAAAAAATATAATACCTTTATGATATTATTGAATTCTTTTTTATTTGGATGATATCAGTCACATCAAGGATGTAGTCGCCTGCCTTGTGGATAATGTTTGAAAATAAAATATTTTAACGTGTTATTATTTATTTTTAAAAATAGATTTAAGGAAGATAAACAAATAAGAGTGGATTCATAAATTCAAAAAATAATAGCGGTAAATTAAAAAGTTATAAAATTTTATTATTGTTGATTCACCTTCCCCCTCCACAGTATTGCACTAAATTACATGAGAACATTAGAATGATATGTGGGTGAGTTTATGTTTTCAATTTGAAAAATCATCTTTTTAATATAAATGTTTATATTTAATTTAGTTAATCAATTTACTAGATTTTATTTTAAATTTTTGATGGTTGTTTATTGGAATTATGATGTTTTTAATTTGGATTTGTCGATGGGATAATCATATGTGCATGATGAAAACTTTTGAAAGGCTATTTCTCTCTCAAATTTAAATAAATAAACTATTAAAGGACCAAATGAGGTATGATAAACCTAGATTTGTACAATGATAATGTTTATTTATTTAAAAATAGTAATGGTATAAGATATTTTCATTAAGATCATGTTCATTGGAAATATGTAGTAACTCATACAGATGTTTGGGGTTTCCTTGAGATAATATAATTATTAGTGTAATGGTATATGTGAAATAAGATAATTATTTAAGAATCCTTTGGATCAACTCATGGGGTGAAAAAAAATCAATTTTCAATTTTATTATTTTTTGGTTGATTTATAGATGTAACATTAAAAATAAAGATGTTGGTTATCATAGATGAACAAAAAAGAAGGTTCCAGATGAGTAATAATTTTTTGAACCTTAGTTTATTTCATCATTTCATGGATATTCTAACTGAGTTGAAATTCACTATTATTTTCTACTCATATACTGTTGTTTTAAATTTATTATAGGTTTTTAATTACCCAACATATGAATAAATTTCATATCTAATTTAATTTCAGTAATTAATTTCAAATACATCTATTATAAAATTATATATATGAGTACTAAATTAATTTATTTTGTTTTATTTTAAATGACGTGAACCATGATTTTTTATACATATTTATCACTTAATTAATTCCTTAATTTAATATATATATTGGTTTATAAAATATTAATTCATGTGTGATGGAATTTAAAAAATAAATGGATGGTAACACATAATGACACAATCATTATTTTATTTACTCATCATAAAAAATTACATATGATGGATAAATTAATTCCATAAAATTTAAAATAAATATATAATGAGATAAAAAAACAAGTAAATAAAATAATTAAAATATGGAAATTCAAAGGGTCGTACTCTCCCATAAATACAATAGCCACGATTAAAATTTTAAAAAAAACATTAGAATCAATATTTGTATTTTTATAAGAAATAAATAATACATTAAGAGAAAATAATGTTAATGACTAATTAATTAATTATGTGATATATATAGGAATTATAATGTTTATATGACCACCGTAATCAGGTATATTAACCATTGAAAATGTAACTGGTATATTGGTAACCTAACTTTTGGAATTGTAAAATGGCCATAAGGGAAACTGTTCGAATAAATTTATAAATAATTATTACCATTAATTAAATAATTTAATATAAATATTATAATATCCAAAAATTATTTTTTACAACAGGTAACTAAAATTTGGTATAAGCTGAAATTTTTATTCAAGTGTGTTTGGAAAAACATTGTGAAATAGTATTTATTATATTATAATTTAAATAATAAGACTACCTAATTTATAAATTTTTTTGACAAAAAATATATCAATTTTGGCATAGGCAAATTGAATTAATCTTATAGGGATTTTTCTTATTTTCATGAAAAATTTAAATTTATGTGAATAGTTTGAAATAATGATTTGTGCTTATAAAGTAAATTTTATAACATCCTTAGGATGAAAAAATGACTCAATAATTTGTAAAATATTTTTTAATACATAAAATTTATTTAATAATAAAAATAACATATTAGAAATTAATTAACCTAATTTGAAAACTAATAAATCAATTTTTAAATCCAAAATTATTATTTCTTATGATAAAACATTGTAATTATATAATTTGAATAGAATATTTCATGTATTTAATCTAGTTTTGAGAATATTTTAATGTCAAGAAAGTATATATATATATATATAATATATTAATAGTCATAATAATCAACATTATTCATAATCCTCGGTCTAAATAATAATTAAATAAATATTGTATTCAATGACCCTGATCCCCTTTGTCTATAATTATACCCATTCTATTCCCATTTATCCGGACTTCCAAAATATCTTTTCTTTCAAATGATCATGAAATTTTCCTCTAAAATCCTTCATAGTTATGTTATTAAAGCCTTTTTCTAACAAAATCCCCTCCATAAAAGGTTGTATTCTCAAATCATTTTTTTTAATTTCAAAACATCAAATTTGTAGTTATGTAAGAACCTATAAAAACCATCATGATTAAAATCCAATAACCATCAATACTTAGGATAATAAAAAGAGATATGTTTCCATTCGCACATACTAATACATTTCAAACAATGAAATATAACCATTAATATTAGAATTTATCAAAACTAAATTAACATATAAATGAACTTTCATTGAATTAATGACAATTCGAGACATTCATTCTGAAAAAATTCCTATCTTGAATAATCTGAATACCTTTTTAAACATTAATACAACTTTAAACCTAACCCCTGTAGGGGGGTCGAGTGTTTAAAGGACACACATAATGAAAAAAATATGTATCCATGAATCAAATAAACAAACTTGTTCTGAACTTATAAAAATTTATGATACACCATTTATCTACATTTCACATCAGTATTGGAACATCACCACTGTTGAAAAACCCAACTAAATACAAATAATAATATATTTCCAAGTCAATATGAAAAACAAAAAAATAGGGAGGCCTCAATTTTGAAACCACATCATGATTAATTTTAATTTTCAATAAAAGAAACCAAGTACATCAATGAAATATTTCATAGATAAATTTTGGGATGATGTTTTTTGATATCATCAAGGGTGGATGAGAAACAATAACACAGCATAATTAATTCATCAATAGAGTAGGGAGCATACCCAAATTCTGGAAAAATTAAATCAAGTTTGAGGTGGTTCTATCACTCAAGATCTTCATTATGGATTATTGGTCCTCTCTCATTCCTCACATTAATCAAGTCCTACTGTGACACATCTAAATAAAATAATTGATATTTATTTTTTACATAATTAGAATCCTTACCAAATTATGTGTAGTCTTCTCGTATCCTTTTAGTGAAATAATAAGGAAACAAGAGGATCCCTCAATCCTCTGAGGAGTGTTCCCCTTATTCCATAAAACCATGATCCCCACACAACAAACATGGTATTTGAATCGTCAGAATATAATATGGTTAGAATTAGATATCCATGGTTATCATTCATAATGCAGAGATTATTAATGATTAATTGTCTAGGTTTGGATTTGGGTACCTTGATCACCAGATTTATATATTTACTTTTCACAGATTTTCCTATTGGTCTAGTAATTGTTTGTTTAGTTAAATGAGTATAATCCAGTGACCTTCTTGCTTCATCAAAGTATTCAAATAATACTATATAGCATCATATATGCCATTCTTCACTTTTTTCCCTCCTAAAAATAATTTATTTTCTGCTAGAGACTACTCTTCTAATCCAGAATATATCATTGAGGATTATCCAAATTCTAAACCAACCTATTATAGGGTATCATCTCAATGTATTTCCTATTGTATTTTACCTAGAACTGATCCTGAATTATATTAATTCTTATTATTCTTCTTAGAAACCACCATCTTCCAATCCCTATTTTCCATAATAGGGAAAACAACAATATTAGGCCCTTCCAATGAGGGATTAAACTACATAGCAGTCAGATGATCCAAAATAGTGTAAACAACCTTTCTAGATATGATTAAATCTTGAGTGATAGTTACACCCCCTTACCCTAGTTTACAACATCTAAAAATAAAAATCTCTATATTCTATAATATTTCTTAGTATCCATAGGGGGTATGGTGCTACACCTTCCCTTGAACTTTTCATGATTGATATTTTCCATTGAAGTAAATAGTAAGTCAGTCATATTATTTTCCTTGTATTATTATGATTTAATTAGTTACTTAACCTACACATAAAACATCACCCCATGAATGAGCTTATAAATATTATCATATTCAATAGCCTCATCTTCCATCTTATGTGTAAAATAACAAAATGACACTGAAGGCACTGATGGGTCTTCTATAGAAATCCAAAATTTACGTACATAAATATTAAATATTATTAAATAAATATTTAGTACATCACATTATGATATACACTAGAAACGTAATGTTTTAGTTCCCTTAGAAACTTGGATATATAAATAATTATTACTTAAATGGTCCACATCATCTCCCATTATGTTCTCCACAACTAGAAATTTTTTTATACATATCATACATAAAATTGTTCTTCATATCACATGGAAAATGAAACTTAATAACATGTGATCTCAAATTGTCATTAACAATAAAGAATATATATCGATCAATTATCATATGAAATAAAAAGATAAGAATAAGGGTATGATAACATTATCATAATTTATAATAAATATACACAATATGACAAATATATTTAATATTGAATCAGGGAATAAGGTTTTCTCAATCAAAATAAATAAGAAAATAGATTACTTAAATATCAATAATCAATCATGACCAATGAGTAAAAATCATAATCATAAGACATAACATTGTTGTATACACATAATTATAGAAACTTATTTCCTTATTCAAGGCTCAATACCAAGAATACCATGGTGTGTTGGGTTTAATCACTATTCCATTATTTCCTTAGTCAATTTTTACTCCCCAGAGTATCATAGTGGACAGAGTCCATTACTGAATTGGGTTCACTCCCATTTATAATCCCTATTATCTCATTAGATAACCATATTTACCCAATGAATTAGAGGGCTATATAATTCCAATACAAAGCATAAAATAATAATAATAATCCATTCATATGTTTTTTACAATACCATAAAACATTCTTATTTCTTAATATCATAATATGTATAAATGAGATTGGTTTCATAAACATTTCATCATTTCATTATACCATAACCCATAGAAAATATACATGTTTCATAAAAATATCAACACCATATTTATAAAGCATATATATAAAAAGGATGATATCATTGGATTATATACCTAGTAAATAATAAGAATCATCAATTTTTGTTATCATAGATTAAAAATTCCTTCAGAGGATCACCAGAATATTTCATTAGGAAAATATCATTTTTATTTTGAAATAACTTATTTAAAACCTAAAAATTTCAAAAATATTAAGGAAAAAATTATTTGAAAATAACCTCATATACTTATACATTATGATTTAATAAAATGGATGTTTCTGATAGTAGGAAATTCTTCTCATGTCATGTATGTTAAAAAAGACTCCTTCAATATTTTTGGTAAATGTTTAAAAGATCTTATTTTGGAAAATTGAAAAAAAATAAATTTAAAAAATATTATAATAAGTAAAAAATCCATAAAATTTACTTTAAAAGATCATGTAATAATGGTAAAATAATTTGTCAAATTATTTTATAGAAAAAATGATATGGAAGAAAAATATTCCATACTAAAGAGGATATAAAGTCCATTTTTCTTAAAAAAATTCAGGATCTTTTTAAGTACCAAAGAGATGAAAATTGTATTATTAACTAAATATTACATGAATGAAAATATTAGAATAAAATTAAATTTATTTATTAAATGAGGATAAAATAATTTCTCTCAATAGAAATTCAATCACAAAAAATCATGATTAAAATGAGTTTGAAACATAAATCTCTTACCACTTTAGAAACATTTAAATCATATTCCTTATATAATAATAACTTAAAATGAAAAATTAAATAAAAAATATGGATATTAATAATATGGAATGTCAAATAGTAAGTATGTATTCATTATAAACATAAATAGGTTAATAATATCCAATATGTCTTAATGGAATAGAATTTAAATGAATAACCCATACCCATTTGGTAATATCCAAATAAAATCATCATTAAATAGTTAACCATATATATATTTTTAAATACCCATAATATCCATGTTAATAATCATAAAATACCGTCATGAGAAGTATATACACTACATAAAATAAATAAGTGGTGAATATGGCATGAGTCTCATAGAAATAAAAGTAAGACGAGAATCATTTACCTCTTGTCCCACCTTACTTTCTACAGATTATAATATCTTGTATAACAAAGTAAAATATTTTATACTTATATAAAATTACCATATTAATACTTATAATATTATATTTTACCAATTATATCATTTAAACACCAATTTATTTAAATTTCTTTATTAAAATAATCATTTCATAGTGTCGATGGTTTGGTTTTTCAGGAACATTTGAATTTGGAAGTTTTGGTCATTTTAATTTTATTAGGTATCTATAATCTTGAAAATTTTAATCATGATATAAATATCATATATATTCATTTTATAAAAATTTATGTTCATCTATAAAAGGTATAAAAATGAAAATTAATTACATCATTTATGGAGACGGTGCGTCACATATACAAATGAACATTTTTTATATTTTCTAATGAAAATAAATAAAGAAATATAAAAAATATTTTATCATTAAATCACCATATTTATATCATAAATATCACTTATAAATATTAAATTCATCACAATAACCTACCATGGATGATAGTTATGAAAAAAATTCATATCGTTATGTGGATGCGGTAGTTCAGACATACGCATTAGTGATACATTCATTTCCCACTTGATAAAAGATATATTGAATAATGGTGGTTACATAATAATAAAATTTAAATATAAATAGGATACTTAATTTATTATATTATGATAAATAACACTTGTTTAAAGGAGTTAGAAGAAGAAATAAATTGAAAGTTATCTGGTAGGATGTTTATCACTTCTTCAGCAGACTTCCATTAGATTTCTTCTTAAGGAACCTTGGAAGGGTATTTTAAGAACATTAATACCTATAATTAGTTTCTAGTTACGTTTCTAAAAAAAATTGTTCAGTATTTGGTTGATATAGATTTCTCAATAAGGTGTAAATAAAATAGATGAGGGAGTCCATTTATAAGTGTGTGTAGGAACACACCTTTAATATTTTAGAGGATAAAAATATTATTTTTTAATTCTAATTTAAAAATCTACAATAAAAAATTAAATTTATTTATTAATTTAATTATGATTGGAATATATTCATTCAATAATAATTAAAATGAAATTTCTTTGCTTTATCATATAATTGTAACCTTGGATAACCTGATTTAAACTTTTATCATGGAGACAAATATTTACTGTTTTTATGATTCATTATGAACAAAATAAAGTTTAAATTACTATGTAATATTAATTATTGTGATTAAAAATATATAATCCAATTAAAAAACTCAATTTATAAAAGTTTCATAAACTCTTTTTATAATAAATGTGAAAAACACAACCAATATGTTTTTAGTAAAAGATATTTCTATGTTTAAAATTGAGATTACCATCATTAAATTCCATGAAAAAACTATTTTATTAATATTAAAATAATTTTTTGAATATATATTAACAAAAAATTTTGTTAAAAGTTTCATTAAATAGAGATTAATTTATTTTATTTGGATAAAAAGTATATTATACACATAAAATCTGTTTTTAGACAAATTTGTTTTTTAGCCAAAAATTAATGTTGAAAAAAGAAAAGAAGTATAATGATTATTACTATGTAATTAATTATATTAATTATAATCTAATAAGTCTTATGTTAATTTAATATCAATTTGAAAGTATAATGGTACTTCTACTTGAAAAAGAAACTGAATTTTTATAAAAATATTCATTTTTTATTTTGGTTTCAAAATAAATAGTTTTAGTTTAATATTAAAAATAAACCTAATATAATATTTAAAGTATAATGTAAAAAATTATATTCATTTATTAATATAAATTTTCTAAATATAGTCAAAATTAATTATAATTTCTATTTACAAAAGTCAATAAAAGCAATTTTTTAAGAAAATATATTTTGAAGCCTAAAATGACTCTATACTAATTAATTAACTTGTAAAAACTATTAAATGAATGTTAATATATTATTTCTTATGTTTAAATATCACATATCTTCATAATATTATTTTGAAAGTGATTAATTTATTATGCTAAAATATACAACACCTTAAAAATATAAATTTGAAATAAATATTATTTTAATCATATCTAATAATTGTTATTTTTTGATACAATTTATTTTTATTATACCTAATAAAAATATACTCACAATGGTCATTTAGTTCCAATGGATATATAGTCCCAATGTTCATATAGTTCCAATGGTAATATAAGACCAAATACTACATTACATTCCTATATAATCACATATAAATCTTTAAATTCATACTCCTCTATCATCATGTGAACAATATTAATACTTATGATCCTTTTTTATGTAGTTTTGATTGAAGTTATGATCTTCATGAAAGAAAATGTGGATAAACATTATATACTCATGGTATTTTTATATATTTTTTCATTTATTCCAATTATAATTTTTTGCTATTGATTATTAATGAATTCTATGGATGTATTAATTTTTTGCCTTAAATTTTAATTATCTTATAACAATAAATATATAACAGTTCATTTTAGTTATATTTTTCATATTAATAAATCCTTCAAACCCTTAAAATTTATTTCAATATAAAATATATTCTAAAATATTAGGTTGTTACATTCTACCCTTTAAATAAAGCTCACCCATGTAATTTTATTTTGTTTTTCATAGGTGAGTTATATGAGAATACCATTATTAAAACTCAGATCATACAGAAGAGATAATAAAACATAAATTAGAAAATAGGAACTGGGAAATTTAAAGGTTACCTAAAATTTCATATAATTTGACCCCAAATTACAAGAACATTAGAAGGAAGTTAAAATATAGAAATGGAGGGATGGGTGGAATAATGTCCAAGGACTAATATATAGTGATATAGTAACATGTTTATGAGAACTTTAATGACCAAAAAACCATATATTAAAGAGGAATAAAAATACCATCATTTAATCAGAAATGATATTCAAAAAACATTTTCATTTTTAGGATCCTATTTTTATATTTGAATGATTCTTATACTATCAAGATAGAGTATATAAAAAAATATAATTACTTTATTTCATTTTATTTCCTATAAAAATTTAGTCCGTCAGTTGTGCTTTAATGATTTTACACTTCATCTCTTACTTCATGAAATTAATATTCCAGATGAATTTATCAGTACTAAATTTTATATTTAATTTATCTTAATATCCATAAAATAATGACAATTAATTCCTCCGTTATCTTGATAGTTACCAAAACTATAATGGTTAACATATGTTACCCAAAATGAATAAATATTCAAATGATAAAATTATTCATTAATATATGAAATAATACCAATAACACCCAATGTTTAACATAAACTATTCTGTATGCAGTTAACCTAAATAATCCTCAAAAATATGTCTGACCAAATTGAAAACCAAAAAAATTAGAAGGTAAATAAATTTCCAAATAAATTTAACTTTAATTCCCAAACAATATAAATTATCACATAATGAAACACACAAAATGCATGAATTCCATGATCATATATTCTCTTAAAACGAGATCAACCTTTAGAAAAATAACCCAAATCACCATAAAACCTTTTTTAAAATATCAATTCTTCCAAAATAAACTTTATCATTTTTCATTAAATAAAATAACAGGTTATAAAATATGTTCCATAATTCCAAAAAACATAGTAAAAATAATTAAATATAACATAAACCATCTTTTCATCATATCACTAATCAATTCTCAGGTCATCAATACTATCCAATTTACATTATCAATAGCATTCATCTTGTTATCCCCACTAATCATTATTATCTTCACATCAATAACATTATAAGGTTTATCTATACCACAATCATGTGTTTTACATAAAATATAACCTCACCACCAAATCACTATTCTAGGTTGTCGATACCATTCAATATATTCATGAAAATCATTAAAGAAAAACAAATATATAAGTTTATTGAGAGGTTTCATGATTTGTGTAACTAATATGATTCATAAAATTATTATACAACATAATTATTGGATCCCAATACGTAAAAAACATAAATAATTCCCTTTACATATTAAATCATTATCGTAGTTTTCCATTTTATTCATTAATAATTCCTTCCTTTAATATGTCATTCATAGTATCATCATCATCAATATTGAAAGATTTAATTGAATCTATGTCTTTGTTTCCCACACCCAAAACATCTTCCCATTTCTACGAGATATTTCATGGAGGACTTCTTCTCACATACTTGACATATAGAAATGTGGTTATTCTTACCTCTGTGTTCTTTGTGAAAAAAACATCTTTCTATTTTCGTTCATCTACAAACTAACTTATATTTAGGTTTTTAATCATGTTCCCAAATAGGTGGTTAAGCTTAATCACAAGATTTTTCATCATATCCTTTATTCAATTTTGTTTCCCATGAGGTTAATTACTACATTTTATTACACATTCACTATGAACACAATTCTTTATTGTTACATTCATTGACTAATACCAAAAATAAGAGTGTGAGAAAAAATATTCATACTAATTAACCAGGAAATCTAAAAGACTTATTCAATGGATGTATAAATCATGACTCCTTCTCTTCAATCCTTTGAACCATCGATTTAACTTAGGACTTCCATGGTAATTATCTATTATAATCCTCCATAATGGCTTATAAAAAAATTTGAATTGAACCAAGCATCTTCCTCGGGAGATTCTATATAAGTGTGCAGTCTTAGACCCAGTCATCATGCATGAGAGGTGATTTAATTAATACCCAATACACCCTTTCAAGAGTTGTTACCCCTAGATTCATATGTGTCCCAACTCTATCCGCATTATAGTATCCAAAGAGGGATATATTTTCCAAGAATAACCACACAATCTCTACTTTACAAAAGCATTGGGATAATATCATATACATAGAGTTATCCCAATGTTTTTCACTAAATTTACCTAATAATAATCTTTAAAAATAACTAAAATATACTACAATATAATCTATAGAACCCCAATCATTGTATACATAATTATTATATCTTATTAAATGAATACTCAATAGTTATCATTCTGATCAATGCTAGAACAATATATTTTCTGTGTATTTGGAAACTTGGATACATGAACAACTTGTACATAAATGATTTAAATCATCTCCTATTTTTTTATTCAAAATTAACACCCTTATTAGATATATCATACTTAAAAAAAATATCACATCCTAGGGAAAAGGAAATATGATAAAGTTTGAACTCAACTACTTATTAAGGGTAAGCATGGGAAATATCAATATATGATCATATTAAATAATAATAATATAATCATAAGGTCATCAATTAATTATCATAACATACATTAATCATAAATAATATATCAAATATATTTAATCATGAATCATATTATAAGTTTTTTAAATAAAAATATAGATGATATAATTTCGAAGAAAAATTAATATTAATCCTCTAGTAAAATCATAATAATAAGACATAAGTTTTTGGCCTACACATTAGCATATAAAATAATTTCATTATCAAAGGATCACAAAAAATTATATCATAGTGGAATGGGTTTACTCATAGTTTCATTATTTCCTTGGTCAAGGCTCACCCCCATGACTATCACTGAACTTGGTTCACTCCTCATTCTTGTCCTTATTATCTCATTACATATCAATACTTAACTAATTATTTATAGGGATATATAATTCCAAAACCACCCATCACATAATCACAATTCATTCATATGTGTGCCACATAATAATAAAACATTCATTATGTCATCATATCATAACTTATGCAACTGATACGGGTTTCATAAAACATTCTTCATTTCATCGTAATTTTACCCATGAAATATACATGGGTTTCATAAAAATATTATTATCATAATAATAAACCATCAAAAATAATAATAATTATGGTGTAATTGGATTATATCCCCCATTAAATAAAAAGTAACATTAATGGATGTTATCATAGGTGAAAATTCCTTTTAAAGATCATGAAAATATTTTTTTAGGAAAATACACATTTCATTTTGAAAACACTTATTCAAAGTCTAAAAGTTTCTAAAATATTTGGAAAACAAATTATTTAAATAGAAACTTGTAAAAGTGTATGAAATTATTCAATACATTAAGTAGTCAATATTGTGGAAATTTGTTATGATGTATATGTTAAATAATATTATATTCAAATGTTTATCAAAAGTAAACAGTACGTTGTCCAAAATATGATATGAAAATTAATTTTAGTTTTCTTATAGAAATTAAAATATGGAAAAATTGAATTTAAAAAAAATAATATGACAATATTAAAACTTTTTTTAAAAACATTTTATAGATAATAGAGACATGAATGAAAAATATTTTTAACCAAAGAGGAAATAATGTTTGTTTTCCCATATAATATCTTCTCTATAATTTTAAGTAAAAAAGAGAGTAAATGGTAATATTAATTTTAAATAACTTGAATCACCATATTAGATGAATATAAATTTCATTCTTGTATAATTATTATGGAATATCCTATAATTTAAATCAATCATAAACAATCCTAATTAAAATTAGATTGAAACATGAATCCCTTACCACTTTTAGTAACATTAGAATTATAAGGCCCTTTAATGAATAACATCAAATTGAAATTTAAATATCATTAAAATAATTATATTATTGATATAATATTTTAAAGTTTATTTATATACACCTCATAATCATAAATATGTGCATAATATGAAACCTGTCTCATTAAAACAATATTGCGAAGAAAAACCCTTATCACTTTGGTTATTTCTGAATCAAAACCTCACAGTAGATATAACCCTAGATGGATTTTTAGATAAAAAATATTTTTATAGTAGGAATAATACATTATATCCTTTGGAATTATATGAACCTTATAAAATAAATAAGTGGTAAATATGTAATGTGTCTGATAGAAATAAAACTGAGATTAGAAACCCTGACCTCAACTTTTTTCTTTCTTAGTACGTTTTCAGATATCATGTATAATACATTTAACTTTATTATAATACTATATAATTACAATATTAATACTGTTAATATGATTTACTATCAACATATAATATTTAAAATCCCATTTATTAAAAATTATTTATAAAAATCATCATTTCTGGAGGTTAACTGTTTCATTTTTCATAATTTTTTGGTTTAGATTTCCCATTACTAGTACACCGATCATGGTTATATAATTCTATAATTTTAATCATGACATAAATATCTTAATTATTCATTATATACATAGTTATATTCATTTGTATAATGTACATATAAGAAAATGAATCACGCCATTCATGAACATTGTAGTTCGTATATACGCATAGACATTATTTTCATTAAAAAAATAAAAAGGTAAATAATATATTAATATTATAAAAGAATAATTATATCATAAATATCATATATAAATATTAAATTCATCGAAACAACCACCCATGAATGATAGTGGAAGAAAATGAATTATATCACTATGTGGAGGCGGTAGTGGTATGTACGCACAAGCAATACTTTCATTTCTAGTTTCATGGAAAAATGGTTGATAATGTTGGTTCCAAAATGATAATAAAATTAATTAATATATAGGATAATGATTTTATTATTTTGTGATAAATACCATAGATTTATATTAGCTATAATAATAAATAAATTGAAAGAGTTCGGGTTGGATGATTACCACTTCATCGGTAGACCTCCTTTGTATCCATTCTTAAGGACCATTGAAATTATATTTTACAGAGACACATGCCTATAATTATTTATTAAGTAAATTTATAGTGTCTTATTTTAGTTTTCGGTCAAGCTATGTATCTCCATAATTTTTAATGAAAATAGAGGAGGGTTGTCCTTTTATAAGTGGGGGGGGGGGTACACCCCTTGAATATTTTAAAACGGTTAAAATATTATTAAGTAATTTTTATGTGAAAGTGTAACATAAAAAATATAATTTTTATATTAATATTATAAGGATATTAATATCTTAATCTAATAATAATTATGATGCAAAATATTTTCCATATCACTTTGTATTTACCTATGTTAACCCAATTTACCCTTTTACCATGATGATAAATTCCTACTATTTTACTATTCATTATATCAAAAAAATTAACCTTAATAAGAAATCATAATTCTAATTAATAAAAATATATAATATATTTTATAAGATTAAATTTTTACAAGTTTTATCAAATCATTTTAAAATAAATATGCAATTCACAATTAAACTATTTTTAGATGAAATCATTTTTTATGCATAAAACTGAGCGTACATTAATTCTTCATCATGTAAAAAATATAATATTATTTTTAAAATATTTTATTGAATATATATTATATAAATATTTCCTTAAAAACATTAATCAAAAGATATTAATTAAAATTTTAAGATAAAAACATGTTTTCACACAAAACAATTTTTAGAAAAATGTCTTTTTAGACCCAAAAATGAACTTATAAAAAATAAATTATAATTATTATTACTATGTAATTAATTATATTTTTTATTAATAAATTTTACTTACATTACGTTAATATCATATTCCAAGTATAATGGAACTTCTATATGAAAATAAATGATTGTTTTACAAAAAATCTATATTTTTTCAATTCACTTAATAAATTATTTTTTAAAAAAAATTCTATAACATCATCCTAAGATAATATTTAATTTCTAATTTACAGAATTATATTAATTTCACTTAAAAAAATTACAATAATGGTAGAAATTAATTAAAATTTATATACAAAATGAAATAAAAACAATTTTTTTAGAAATCTTATTTTTGAAGCATATAATGTCTTTATACTCATTCCTAATCTAGTATCCACGATGAGATGAATATTAATATATTACTTAATTTATTTAGATATAGCATGATTTCATAATCATCATTTGAAACTGATTAATTTATTATGATAAAATAAAAAACACCTTAAAATATTTCATTGAAAAAAACTATATGATTTTAATCATATCTAATAATTTATTTTTATAAAAAAGTTATTAGTATTATACTCGACTAGTATATAAGAACAAGTTTCATATTGTTCTAATTGACATATAAACCCAATGACTATATTACCTTCCAATATAATTTCACATAATTCCCAAAATCCTTACTTATCTCTCAACTTGCCAATAATAGATTAATTAGTATCCTTTAATCATTAGACGTGATCAAGGTTATGATCTTCATAAAAGACCAAGGGGATAAATATTATATTCTCATGGTATTATTATATAATTTTCGTTTATTCCAATTGTATTTTTCTTAATATTTATTATTATAGCAGTCTAATAATGTATTTATTTTTTGTCTTCAATTGTAATTATTTTATCTCGAAAATGTATAAATATTCATTTTAGTTTAGTAATGTGTCTCAAGAAAGTTTTAAAATAGATACAATATATTTAAAAGTATAATATATTCTAAAATATCATGGCATTACATCTTCAACCAGCTTGGATTTCTTGTGATACTCACTAGGTTAATATGAAGGGGTCTTATATCCCTGGAGATAGAAACTCAAATAAAAATACAACCCTGACATGGGGAAATTATATTTTTTTAAATATCATTCACCATAAATTTACAGAAAAAAATAAAAAAAGTGATTGAAGATATCTACTTCCACAAAACTTCACAAAAATATTGGTTGAGAAAAGGTTCTAGTATTCCTATATAAGAAAATATATCTGTGAAAATAAATCCTTATGTTTAAGAATCAAAGGGTTATAAAAGGGGAAAATAAGGCTTTAAAAAATCAACCATACAGATACACTAATGAATCTTCGCTAAAATTAAAATCAAAACTCTATCTAAAAAAATAAATAATTTGACTTGAAAAATCTTTGAGGCGATACTACTAGCTTTAATCAGATACACGTTTGTTCATTTTAATTCTTCATATACAACTTTTAAAGTGTATACTATCTATAAATTAACTTTAAAATATAATTATAATTTCAATCTTTTGGTTTTATAAAAAAAATATGGATTAGGCTTTTTATTCTTTTAAAATATCTTAAAAACAGTACTAAAAATAGTAGGTTTATATCACCTTTTTACGTAATGAATTTTTTCATTACCAACATAAATTTTATCTTCTAAAAATGGATTAAATTTATAATGATAATACTAATAATAAAATTAAATTATATATAAGATTCTATAATGTTAAAATAGTAATTTTATTAGTAATATTAAAGATAAATTATAATGATAAATTTAAGAATCTAAAACAATATTTCTGAGAAATGTTCTATGATTTTTTACTCTCTACTGAACTATTAAAATTCATTACTTCTAGTTTTAAATTAACACAATACCTTGAAACTTCATTGGATAGTCCCTAAATCCATAAATAAACATGATTATATTTTTTACTTATTTTTTTTATTATTGGTGAAAATCATATAGTACAACATGCACAATTCATAGGCATATTGTATTCCTTGTTTAGGGATATCAAAATTCTTTCCACATCCTTTTCATGAAGGTGAAACATTAAAATGTTAACTTTACTATTTTACCATATTATTTTGATTCATTTCATAAGATTAAAAGCATGGGAGGATTGGTGAATTCATGTGCTTAATGAAAGAATGGTCGAAGTGTTTAACATGCAGTTTGTAATGAACGTGTTAATTAAATGAGGCTTACTAAGGGTGATATAAATTATCTATCACTATGATATAATTATTATCTTAAACTCCCCCAATCCTTGGCTAGTTATCTCCCACTCATTTAGCCCACATCTTCATTCTCTCTTTACATCATAAGGAACACGCACTGCATGAGATTATGAGGAATCCTGGTTAAGCATTGAGCGATTAAACCAACCCATGGATACACCATAGAGAAGTGATATCATCCATTTACCTATTAAGTGATATTTATTGAGAATACTATAAAGATAGTTATGTCATCTCAAAGGTATATATCGTGAAAATTTAATCTTGTACAAGGTTTCTTATCGTAAGGGATGAAGGATTATCCTTATACAATTGTATACCATGATTTATTTTCTTAAATAACACTTGGTTTAATCTGAAATAGGAAAATAGAGTAATTATACATATATTCCCTTTCTCAGATTGATTATACATAATCTTATGTGCATGTTACAGTTAGTCTCACCTTAGGTTACCCACACAGAGTTAATTCCATGAAACGCCTATCTCACATTCCACAATCCATCACCACACCTAGTTATTTTCACATGTGATAGCCATATGTTTTTATCTTAATCCTAAAAAATCCATTATTGTAGGACAACAATAGGATTACCTTATGTTACATATCCTAAACCGTTTTAATTATTTCTAGAGTACCCTACACAATTTTATTCTTAACTAATATTAAAACAATTGTTTTATAATTTTTCAATTGTCAATTGAATTAAATAAATTATATAATTTTTATAAATTATTGAAAAAGGTAAAATGTGATATTTATATATTTATAAATTTGTTTATAAATTAATTAATTATAAAAATTTTGCAATTAATTATATAAATATTCAGAAATAATTGTTAGATATACCATATTATTAATTCTTTATATTGAAAAATTCATAATTAATATTTATATTGATTACCTTAAAATTAATAAATATGTTTTTTATTTATAAATTATAAGGATAATAAATTAAATGTTTATATTCTCCTTCACATAAAATTTTTGGTATTTTGAAAAGACAATTTTTGTTTAATTGGTAACCTCACAATCCACAGGATCCAATTGAAAACTACAAATCAAAAAAATAAACAATATTCAAAATTTAAATTTGAAAAATAAAAGGGATCACTGTGGGGGAGAGTTTTTAGGCTAGGTATGTCTTGAGTCATCCACTAAAAAAGGATATAAAATACCACGATCTAAGGGTATTTCTCATCCTGTTAATAGTACTATCCTACAACTCAGCCCTCACACACAAACAATATCATCAACAAACCCCCAATCATCAGGAAAATTCATCCTCTACAGAAATTTTCATTATTCCGTGAAAGAAAAAACTATATGTGATCAGAAAAGAACAAAACACCACCAATGAACACCAAACAAATCCTCATTAATGAGATAACAATAAAACATAAAAATTCACCAAAAAATGATTTTGTTCTCAGAGAAACATATTTGTCGAACCTCATCACCTCACTCTAGACAACTATAAGCATTAGAAGCACCAAAATTGATGAACCTTCATCAAGAGACAACAGTAACCACCTGAAACTAGTTCCTCCAAACCAAACATGCTAAAGTAAGACACTTGAAAAGAATGTTTCCAACATATGAGGTCTATTCCACTCAAGAGTCCACATAAACTGTCAAATATCCAGCACTGTAGGCAATGATAAAATTCATCATCTTCTTCCCTTAGATTTCACCACTAGAAAATATATTACCAACACCAAAGAACTCCACTTTGTGATAGCACATCCAAGAAGTTATCCTAAGTGTATATCATGATGAAATGGATGAGGCAATGACATGATCTAAAGGGAAGTGAGGACCTAAAAACTAAGGTAGATCACCAAGGGAACTTGAAACCACTGTAAACGAAAACAATAAATACTCCAAATACGATAATTCATTGACTGGTATTACCAACATCGTCCAAAAACTAATTGGATCATTTCACAAAGAACCTAGATGGGTTTCTAAGTGATGGTTTTTCTATGAATATAATAGGAGGAACAAGAATATAACAGCAAATAGGGAAAACCAAAACCTCTAAAAAGAAAGGAATATATCGTAGTAGAGACACTGGAGAACACTATCAACATTATCTCTTGAAACTTTTATGTTCAACACCACAAAAATTATGAGGTCAAAAAATAGTGGGAGAATAATATAGGGTTGAAGTGGAAGAACAAGTGTCAATTACTACCACCTGCAAGAATAAAAATCTTGTACCCGAGAAAGAACGAAAAAAATATGAGGAAGAAGAAAGAAAAAACAATAAGAGTGTAGGGAAACTAAAATGGAGAAGAAAAAATAAAATAAGAAACAACAAAGCAAGGAACACCTCCACCTAAGAGGACAATCAATGTTATAATGGTAATTAAGGGAGAACCAATGACAAGATATTCTATCAATGATTACACTAATAGAAGTAGGATGAACCCTAAATTACTTGAAGTCAAGAAATAAAGGAGGACAGTGAGAGTGTTGTTCCCTTTAAATATTTATAAATTAAAAAATAAGTCTAAAATATAAAAATGTTTATATTTTAATCATGAAATATTTATAATTAGTTAATTTGAAATGGGTTCTCTTGGCATCTTGATCGCCTCAGCCTACCATGTGCCGAAATTGGTGGGTTATGTGTTGTGCAGGGAAACCTTGGGATTAGATGGACAGTTTCCACCACTTCATAAAGATGGAGTGAAGTCGCATTCTTTCAGGGAGACACTATCTACACCGACCCAGGATTCTGTCTCAGTCGAGCCGTCGGTGGTGGAGAATGCGCAGCTACCTGGGATTCCTATGATTAGGGTGGAGGCTCACTCAGTCCAAAATGTGGATGGTTTACCTATGGTGGGTTTTATTATTGTATAGTTTTTTTATCATTACTAAAATGGTTTTATGGTAGGTTTAATAAGGGAAATGGGTCAAAGCTCCACATCAAGTGGTGCTTGAAAAATTTTGGGAGCATAACGCCACTTGAAGTGGTGCTTATAGTGTACAGTAGATGTGATAAGCACCACTTCAAACGACGCTGATCTCTTTGGGCATAGCCTCTTAGAACCACTTGAAGTGGCACAGAGGCATCCACTAGCCTATAAAATCAGTTCCCCCCCCCCACTACCCATCCCCACTTCTCCCCTTACTCACTCTCTCTCTACTTCGGCTATCTCTCTCTCTACTTTGGTTGCTCTGCTCACATATCCACCTCTCTGCAAATTTGAGGTAATCCTTGTTTTAGATTTATTTAATATTTTGATTTATTTAGATAATTGTTTAATTAATAGAATTACTTTATAATTATTGTATTATATTTAGAAATTGTAATAGTTTTTTTAATATAGTTAAGTAATTAATTAATAATAAGTAGGTAATTAATTAATTATAATAAGGTAATTAATAAATTATAAGAAGGTAATTAATTAATTGTAAGAAGGTAATTTGTTAATTATAGGAATATAATTAATTAAATATAAGTAGGTAATTAATTTAGAGTAATTAATTAATTATCGTTGAGCAATTAATTAATTAGAAGCAATTAATTAATTATCGTTAAGAAAATAATTAATTATCGTTAAATAGTTAATTAATTATCATTAAGCACTTAGTTAATTACTGTTAGACAATTAATTATCCTTAGGAAGCTAATTAAATGTGATTAGGAAACTAATTAATTGTGATTAGGAAGATAATTAATTGTGATTAGGCACTTAATTAAGGTTTATTATGCACTTAATTAATTCTGATTATGCACTTAATTACCTATGATTAGGAACTTAATTAAATTTGATTAGGCTCAAAATTAACTATGATTAGGTACGTAATTAACTGTGATTAGGAACTTAATTAAATGTCATTGGGCACTTAGTTAAATGTGATTAGGGAATTAACTAATTATAATTAGGGAATTAATTAATTTAATTAGGAAAATACTTAATTCTAATTAGGCAATTACTTATATCTAATTATCATTAATAAATTAATTAATTATCGTTAAGAAATTAATAAATTATTGTTAAGAAATTAATTAATTATTGTTATGAACTTAATTAATTATTGTTATGAACTTAATTAATTATCATTAGGAAGCTAATTATATGTGATTAGGAAACTAATTTAATATGATTAAGCAACTAATTAAATGTGATTAGAGACTTAATTAAATGTGATTAGGAACGTAATTAAATGTGATTATGAACTTAACTAAATGTGATTAGGATCTTAATTAACTACGATTAAGAACTTAATTAACTATAAATAGGCACTTAATTAAATGTGATTAGGCACTCAATTAACTATGATTAGGGAATTAGCTAAATGTTGTTAAAGAATTAATTTTATGTGATTAGGGAATTAAATAAATGTGATTAGGGAATTAATTAAATGTGATTAGGTAATTACTTAAATTAAATGTGATTTGGATGTTAATTAATTTTGATTAGGGAATTAATTATTTATAATTAGGGAATTAATTCATTTTAATTAGGGAATCAATTTTTTCTAATTAGAAAATTATTTAAATATAATTATCATTAAGAAATTAATTAATTATTCTTATGTAATTAATTAATTATTTTTAAGAAATTTACTAACTGTTGTTAAACACTTAGTTAATTATCATTAGGCAGTTAATTAATTATCATTATATAACATATAAAATGTGATTAGGCAACTAATTTAATATGATTAGGCAACTAATTAAATGTGATTAGGATCATAATTAAATGTGATTGGGAACTTAATAAATATTAATTAGTAACAAAATTAAGAGTGAGTAGGCACTTATTTAATTGTGATTAGGCACTTAATTAACTGTGATTAAGCGCTTAATTCACTGTGATTATGAACTTAATTAAATGTTATTAGTCACTTAATTAAATTCCCCTACTATGCCTATTGAGGATGATGAACCACCACCACCGCTGCCAGCTGGATGACAAAGATGAGCTCATCAGGAGGGGCAGAGGCGGTGACATCGACATCTGAGAGCTGCTCTTGCAGAACCCGCCGCACCACAGATAGAGGATTCAGCGCAACCGACTGATGATATTGCACAATAGGTATACACTTATATACCACTAATACCGTCTTTAAAGATTACTATGGACTTCAATCTAGGTGGAGTAACACAGCTGATGGCGGCCCCCTCTCCTGACGAGCCCTACTTCATTGCCCCATTTCAAACATTTATAGGAGCTTTGGTTCTATATGGTACCCAATACGATTTTGGGTTGTCCTCCTCACATGGTTTTGCTCGTTCCTCTACGCAGCTCCATGGGGAGGCACTAGAAGTAGCCTAAGAGGAGGAACTCGCAGCTTGTACACCAGAGCAACACAGACGTTGGACGTAGAGAGGACGTGAGATTCAGATGCCACGTTTTGGTACCGGCGGGCATCGTCATTGATGATTTTGGATGTCATGTTGAATATATTAAAATAAAATTTACTATGATAAGTAATTTTGTTTAAGATAAATCAAAATAAAATAAAAAACATAGTAAATACAAATTTATTTAAATTAACTATTAATAATGTATATACTTTCAAAGTCTCATAATTGTAACATTATTATGCCTCATGTATGTGACTTTAGAAGAGTATAAATTATATGGTACAAGTACAATCTAAATAATAATTTTCACATAGACTAAATATATAATAATTTATTGAGAAACGAAATGAAAAATAAACTTACAGTAAATAAAAAAATATTTTACATGACAACATAAATATTTAAAAACATTATATTTATAATTATATATTTGTAAAAATAATTATAAATGTAAATTACTAATTAGTAATTAAATAATTAATAATTAACCATTAACCATTAATAATTATAATGACGAATAATAATTAATAATTATATTACTAATTAACTATTTAAATATTTTATAATTAATAATTATATTAATAACTAACGTATTATTTATTAGAAAATTAATAATAATATAATTAACAAATATTTTACTAATTAATTAATTTATTTTTAAATAATTTGTATATTTTTAATATTTATTTTATGTTTAATTTATATTTAGTTAATATTTTATAGTCTTTCAAAGCCATGTTCTTGAAACATTTTTATCTTTCAACAAGGTGGATTTGAAATCTTATAAATTAATTTTAAGCAACATTGTTTATGAATTTCTTTTTATTTTAAAATATTTATTAAATATTTCATCCATATTTTATGTTTCATTTATATTCATCTTATAGTTTATATTTTATATTTTTTAAAGTCATGTACTTGAAACATTTTTATGTTTCAAATAGGTGGATTTGAAAGCTTATAAATTATTTTTGATGAACATTGTTTACAAAATTCTTTTTATTTTCAACTATTTATTATGTGTTTAATCCATTTTTATGTTTCCTTTATATTGATCATATATTTTATATTTTATAGGCTTTCAAAGTCACAAACTAGAAACATTTTTAAGTTAAAAGTATGTGGCTTTGAAAACTTTTAATTTTTTTATCAACACTGTTTATGAAACTCTTTTTAATTTTAACTATGTCTTATATGTTTAATCAATGTTTTAGGTTTCATTTATATTTATCTTATTTTTAATATTTTATAATATTTCCAAACCAATTATATGAAACATTTTTATGTTTCAAGTAGGTGGATTTGAATGGTTATAAATTATTTTTAGTCTACATTGTTTGTGAAATTATTTTTATTCTCAACTATTTATTATATGTTTAACAATATTTCAAATTTATAAGAATTCAAATAATACAATTGTTATTAACAATTTATTATATGTCTAATAATGTTTCAAATTTATTTATAAATAAATACTTATAACTATTTAAATATAGATTAGTAATTATGGATTTAAAATTATATATATACATCTGTGTGTGTGTAAAAATATATAATTATAACTATATAAGTTTTAATATAATTAAAATATAATTCTAAATAAAATTATACATATAATTATACATGTATACATATACGTAGAAATATTAAATATATTTATAAATAAATTTTAAATATATTTGTAAAAAATATTTTCAAAATTATATATTTATAAATATATTTATATAATTACAATTGTAAATTTTTATCTATAAAGATAGGTTTATAATTATATAATTAGTAATATAATTTTTATTTAAATATGTAAATAAAAAATACACATAATCGGCCAAAAAAATAGAAACACAAAGGCTACTTAAAGTGGCGCTTTGTTATTTTATACTTATTAATAAGTATAATTAATAATTAATTATAATTAATAAGTATAATTAATAATTATCTCTAATTAATAATAATTAATAATTAATAATTATACATAATTAATAAGTGTTAATTAAAAATATATAAATATTTATTTATTCATAATTTATAAATAAAAATATAATTATAAGTATTTATTTATTAATATGTATATTTATATAATTATTTATAATTATTTATAATTATAAATGTATTTTTACTCGAATGGCCTAGAGGCCTTCTTTTTTATTTTATTATCTATAATCCCCATTTTAAGGGTTTAAGGGGAACCCGTACATGACCTGAAGGCCCAAGGCACAAAGCTCGACATGACCTACAATACATGGGCCGAAGGCCCAGAGGTATATATGGAAATTACATGACTCCTTGCCCCAACCCACTAGAAGTACCCCTTCACAGCTTCTGCATCATTGATCGCCTAACTCCCCACCTTGCATTGCTGATCGGCTAGCATTGCCCCATACAAAGTTGCACGGCACCTAGTCCCGAGGGCGGTGGTCATACCCTCTCATTCTTCCAATCCAGTTAGCTCTACTTCTAGTGACTACTACTCTGGTTGCTCTGATTCTGTTCTAGAGTCTGTTTTGTGTGAACTGGGCTACTCTATGGTCCCTATGGCCTGAAGGCCCTATGGCCTAAAGGCCTTGATGACCAGAAGTCCCTTGAGACCCGTAGGCCCAAACCGGTAGCCCGAAATCCCAAACCGGGTGAATAGTTCAGGAAGCTACAGTACCGAACGGTAACTGCTACAGTCCCTGTTATAGTGCCGCGAAAATTTTCCTCCACCCAGTTTTGAACCTGGGTATCTTGGATGCCATGTAAGATCCCTTACCACACTTGTACGAGCTCATTGGTAATATATTTTTTATTTCAATATAATTACATAAATATATTTATATTTATAAATATATATTTGTAATTATATATATACATAATTATATTTATTAATTATAAACGTTTATACTATTATATTTATAATTTTGAATATATATTTATATAAATAGATCCTTATTTTTAATTATATATTTTAAATTATATTTATAAATGCATTATCACAATTCTTTAGATTTATTTATATTTAAATATATTTATATAATATATAGGTATTTATTAATGTAATTATATATTTATGTATTTCTTAATATAATCTTAAATAAATATTTATAAATAAATAAATAATTATTATTTATATATAAATATATTTATATGTAAATATATTTATATGTAAATATATTTATATTTATAATTTTATTATAATTATAGATTTACTATAAATATATATAATGGGTAATCGGGTGGGAAAAAAAGGCAAAGCGCCACTTCAAATGGCGCTTTTGGTTTTTATACCAAATTTCTACTTAATGTGGCACTTAATAAACCTATTTACCTAAATAAATTCCACCTAAACCCTTTAAAAAAACCATATCTCGAAAATTTCTACCTGTGGTGGAGCTCTCAGATTTGAAGGTTTGGGACGCAGCATATTATCACAAGCTTTCATTGGTGAACAGGTTCAGTCTCATTAAGCCTTCTCTCAATGTCTTCAAGGATTTTGTGGACTCATGGGGGTTGCATCAACCAGCATCATTCTCCGATATCTCTATGTTTACTTTTTGTGATCATTGTTTCAACCACGAGGATTTCCTTTTGGTTATTTCTAGGCAGGAATGGCATTGTGGCTCATGGTGTTTCTCCTTATATCGATGGTCATGGGACTACAATAACAAATAGGAATCCCCTACAGCGGCAGTGTGTATTAATTTTCCTGGTTTACCACAGTTGTTTTAGAATCCTGTTATTCCGATGACTATTGGGAACTCGGTGGGGTCGTTCTTGTCCTCTGATCTAATTAACGGGACCCTTCAAGCGACAGATAACCTGAGGATATGTGTGGATATAGATCTCTCTTTAAGGTTTACTCCACATGTTTTAATTTATTCAGTGGAGGGCTTTAAATGGTGGCAAAACCCTTATTTCAAGAACCACAGTGGTTTTGGGTGGAGTTTGTGATGCATGGTCATTCAGTTGAAGTCTGTCAAAGATGAAGATCAAAGTCCCATAGGCTAGACTCAAGAAAGTCGGTGGTGGAAGATTTTTGGATGAATTTCCCCCTGGAAGGGAGGGAGAAGGATACCATTGGCATGGTGGGTTGGTCAAATTCAAATCCCTGGCCTCAATTGCCTATTTCTTGTATCATAGTTAGACCTGAGGTGGCTGATTTTTCAGACTTTCTAGTGGTTCAGGGGGAGGGGAGGATATGATTTCGTTTTCCCCAAATGTTAGCCATGTTGTGAGTTAATTATTTACCTGTAATTAACTTATTCTGTTTTCATATTAAATTTTTTATTTACCATATTTTTACATTTTTTTCCATTCACATGCTAACTTGTTGGAAATTCTCTCTTTTATTCCTGATTTATTTTCTGACCGTTGATCCCCCACACCGACGTTTTACTATGATCAGTTCATATTATGTTTGGCAGTTCGATTTGTGCGTTGTTGTTTAGGCTACGGTTTCACTCCCTGGGTGTGTGGAATCTTTTGATTAGGGGAGTCTGTTTTGTGAAAACCACCACTCGTAGGGTGTTCAATCAGCCCTACTACGGCTGATCCTTTGGAACACAGTTGACTTCTTTGTTCTGTTCGTGACAATATCCTTGGCGCTTCTTTGTTAACCCTTCTTCTTGGGTTTTCTGGTTGTATACTCAAGTCGCCCTATTGGAGAAGATCATCCTTGCCTGTTGTTCTCCCTCAGCACCTACATCACATGTCGGTTCGTGGTGGAGACAACGTTCCTTCTGAATGAAAGATGTTCGTCTCCAGTTGACGATTCTTAGAACCATGGAATAATTGAACCACTGCTACTTCTACAAAATCCAGAAGATGATGAGCCATCCTTCAATGTGTGAAGAGATTCAGACTACCAGGTATTGATAATTATGGAATTGTAAATATTTTGTAGTTTTTGTTTTCTTTGATGCAGCCTTATGCCTGTTTGCCTCTACTGTTCATTCATTAGGTTGTTTCTCTTCATAGTAATTATGTTTTTCTTTTCATAGTAATAAAAGCATGAGTGTGTGTGTTCTTGTGGTTCAATAGGTCCCCAAGGGGCCTAAGCACATAAATCTTTGTGTTGTTGTGTTATTTTTTCTTTTCATTACATTATGGTTGTTCTAATTTGTGATTGTATCAATATTTTGTCAATAAATCATTGATCCTGGAATTTTGGTTGTTGTGTTATTACTTCTTATACACACTGTACCATTCACATGTGGTATCTGAGGCTCTATGATCTTTGTTGCCCAGAATTTATTATTGCAGACCCCAAATTTGTGTATACTATCATTAGCTGTGAAAAATGCTTCATTTTTTCTTTTCACACTATTGTTATTATTATTTGTAAAGTTTCTAGTACTATTCATAATTTCCTGCATAGTATTCTTTTAATCTGATTCTTCCTTTGCGGTCTCTAGTTTAATGTTTGTCACACTATTTTCTATTTCTAAAAACTATCACCTCGGTCATAAATCACCATAGTGATTACCTAAATTATATTTTTTGTTAAAACATTATCACATTTAACATTTATCTGCATTTCATATTCCTTCATTAAAACATTGTTTTCCCAAGGTATTGGTTAGTTTTTGGGGTCATATTCTTACCATTTCTCGTAGGAACTTGTCATCTTCCTTGTGGGTAAACATGTCCACAATGAGGTATGAAATAGAGAAATTTGATGGCGATAATGATTTTACCCTATGGCGCATTAAGATGAGAGACTTACATATACAATAAGGACTAATTGATTACCTAATTTGGTCTGAGAAACCTATTATCACTATATATGAGACCAGGAATCCTAGTACTAAATATGTATATTTACCTTCTAATGTGCTAGTCGATGAAAAAAGTTCACTCTTTTTGTCCTGAGGAGATAAAGTCCTAAGGGAGGTTGCCTTCGAGTCCACTGTTGCTGGTATTTGGATGAAGTTAGAAAAACTTTATATGACTACCTCAATAGTTGGAAGACTCTATAAAAAACATTGTATGTTCACCTTTAAGATGAAACATGGTGCTTCAATTAAATATCACCTTGATGAGTTTAATAAAATTATATTAGACCTTGCCATCATAAATGAAACATTTGATGACGAGGATCAAGACATGATCTTCTTAATTTCACTTTATCACAATTACAACTCTTTAGTCGAGATCATGATATATGGAAGAGATAATTTAACCCTTGAAAAAGTTATGTAAACCCTCATATCTATGGAACTTCACTCAAGGCCAAGAGTTAAAGGTGAGGCAAAGATCATGTTCACTAGGGGTAGACCACAAATAAAGGGTAAAAAGAAACAATTTACCGAAGATAATGACAAGAAAAAACACCCAAAAACCAAAAAAGACTCTAAAAAAATAAAGGTCACATGCTTCCACTGTGGAAAGTCAGGGCTTACAAAGCTCAAATGCAGAAAACTCAAGTGAGAGTTAGAATTCAAACAGGACATCGACCAGTCTCTCTTGGTTGACTCTGGGAATGACACTAATAAAGTTCTAAATATTTCCATCCATACACTCAACCGAGAGTGGGTCTTTGACTCTGGTTGTTCGTTCCATATGTGTCCACATAGAGAGTCATTTATGGATCTGGTTAAAAGAATGGAAGGGGATGTCCTATAATGAAATAACAAGAAGTGCAAGGATGAGGGTAGAGGGTCTGTCCTAATATAATTGTATGATCAGTCAGTCATTACCCTACTTGATGTGAGGTGGTCCCCAACCTACAACAAAACTTGATTTACTTAGGAGTCCTTGATAAAAAGGGATTCACCTTTAGATCAGAATCGAGTTCTATCAATGTCTCTAAAGGATATTGAACCTTCTTAAATGGGTCTCTTGTGAATGGGTTTCATGTCCTAAATGACATGACCCATTCAACATAGTAGGGTAGTGTTTTCAATACAAACCCTGACAACCATATGCTTTGGCATAGACAGTTGGGGCATGTTAGCTCCTATGGGCTAGAATAAATCAGTAATTAGTGGTTATTGAGTGACTTCACACCTTCGAACCTTCTATTTTTCAAAGATTGTGTGATGGGAAAGGCTAAAAGGTTGGGATTCAATAGGTCCTCCTTCAAGGTGTCCACCCCAATTGAGTATATTCATTCAGATTTATGGGGGCTAGCCAGGACCACCTCTCATGGTGGAGGATCCTATTTCATCACCTTTATTAATGATTACTCCATGAAGGTTTGGGTTTACATCCTCAAGAATAAATTGGATGTTTTCTAAACCTTCAAAACCTATAATGATTCAGTTTAAAATCAAATTGGAAGTAAAATTAAAACCATGATAATGGACAATGGGCTTGTGTACTTTTCCATTGAATCCATTCAATATTGTGAGTCATAAGGAATTAAAAGGCACAAAAATATTAGGAAAACTCCCCAATAGAATGGAATTGTAGAGATTATGAATCAAACTATACTAGATAGAGTCTGTAGTATTTTTTCATACGCGGGCCTCCCAAAATCATTTCGGTTTGAGGCCACTGGCACTAATGTGTACCTGATCAAAAGGTGTCCCTCTTATGTGAATCAATTCAAAAAATTTGAAGAATTATGGACTAGAAATCCCCCTTCGTATTCATACATAAGGGTTTTTGGGTCTACAGCTTATGCTCATGTCAAGATAGATAAGTTAGATCTTATATCCTTCATGTGAATGTTTTTGGTTGTCCCAAGTGAGTTAAGGGATACAAACTTTGGGTTGATAACCCGAGATACCAAAAGTGCATCATTAGTAGGGATGCGGTATTTCATAAATCTTATTTCCCTAAGACCAGAACCATGACACTTGGTAGTAGTGAACCAGAACATTATAAGTCTGATGAACATGTGCCACTAGCTCATGTTGAGGATGATTTCCAACCTACTCCACCTCCTTCTCTTCATCCCACTGATGTGGCTGATTCGTAGTCTAGTTTGTGTTCAGATTCTGATTTTGGACCTTCTGCCACACATGATTATTATTATTTAACCCGAGATAGACAATGGTATGTTCTGAGATGTCCATCTTGGTGTATCCAATATGATATGGCTTTATATTCCTTTCATGTGGCCTAGGATCTCATTGATGATGATCCGCAATCATATAATCAAGCATTAAAAGACAAAGGTTAAAAAAATTGGATCTTTCCCATGAATGAAGAGATGAAATCTATAAAGAAAAATCACACCTGGACCATTTTCAACAGGCCACCTAATGTTAAGGAGATTGGGTACAAGTGGATCTATATGAGAAAAGAAGAAAACAACGTGGTAAATAATGTTAAATTTAAATCTAGGCTAGTCGCCAAAGGATTCCTTCAAAGAGAAGGAATTGACTATTTTAATATAATTCCCACTATTTTCAAGAACACTTATATTAGGATTTTATTATCTTTTGATGCTTATCTCAATCTTCACATCAAACAACTAGATTATAAGACTGCCTTCTTACATAGGGATTTGAATGAAAAACTCTATATGAAGCCTCCTGATGGTTATTCCAAGGAATTCAAGTCGAAACATGTTTTCCTATTAAATAAGTCCTTGTATGGATTAATGAAAGCATCTAGGCAACGGTAAAAAAAAATTATTCCTTCATATTAGATAACCAATTCACCCGGAGTCAATATGATGCATGTGTTTACTTTAAATCAATTTAATTTTGTATGATATATCTGCTACTTTACATAGACAACATGATAATAAAATGTATGAATATGAGTTTTATCACCTCTATTAAATCCAAATTAAATGGAAAGTTTGAGATAAAATACTTTAGTGCAACAAAGAAGATATTAGGTGTTGAAATCATTAGTGAAATAGAAAACAAATTGCTATATTTATCTCAGCACGCTTATATTTTAAAGATCCTAAAGTGATAAATGTTTGAATCTCTCAAACCTATTAATGTACCTATTTCTCAAAACATTAGGTTTTATATAACACAAGAACCCACTGATGATGATAACGTGCAATTTATGTCTAAAATTCTATTAGCTAACATTGTTGTTAGAATAATGTACTCTATGATTTCCACCATGCGTGACATTGCTTTTGTAATCTGTACTTTAAGAGGATTTATGGCTATACCTGGGAAGCCATATTGGAATTCCCTTAAGTGGATCCTTAGATATCTCCCATGTACATCTAATTTATCTTTTTGATATGGTAAAAATATTGATGATTCTGATATGTTGGTGGGTTTTGTATATTTTGATTATTCAGGTAATATTGACACTAGAAAATCATTGACTAGATATGTGTTCATTGCTTGTGGTGGGCTTGTCTCTTGGAAATGAAACATGAAATCCATGGTTTCCCTTTCAATCACGGAGTCTGAGTACATTACCCTTACTGAGGTGGTAAAAGAAGCCTTATGGCTTAATGACTTTTCTTCTGAACTCAAACTTTTTAATTCAGTCATTAATGTTTATTTTGATAGTCAATTAGTACTAAATTTATCAAGAAATTTATTTTTCCATGGAAAATATAAACTCATAGATATTATATTACATTTTACTAGAGATTTTATAGAATAAGGGACAGTCTGGGTTAATACGATACACATTGATAAAAAACTATCTGATAGTTTGAATAAAGTTGTGGCCTTATCTAAGATAAATTTTTGTTTTGAAAAAATGAAATTGGTTCCAATTCTATAACCTTAGGTGCATAATCATAACAAAATTTTAATTGAAAAAGGTGGAGTTTTGTCGATTAATTCTTTACATGTAATTAATTTATTCTATTTTCATATTAAAATTTTCATTTATGCTATTTTTACATTTTTTTTCCTTTTACACACAGACTTGCTGGAAATCCTCTCTTTTATTCATGAGTTTTTTACTAACGGTTGATCCCCTAAACCGACATTTTACTATGATCCATCCATATTATGTTTGGTGGTTTGATATGTGAGATGTTGTTTAGGCTACAGTTTTACTCCCTAGGTGTGTTGCCTCTTTCGGTTGGGGGATTCTGTTTTTGGGAATCCACTGCTTGCAGGGGGTTCAATCACCACATCTATGGATGATCCTCGGGAACACACTTGTCTTCTCGATTCTGTTCGTGGTAATATTTTTGGCTCTCCTTTGAGAACCCTTGTTTTAATGTTTTTGGGTTCTACAGTCAAGCTTGTCTATCGGAGAAGACTATCCTCTCCTATTGTTCTCCCTCAGTTCCTATATCATGTGCCAGTTCGTGGTTGAGACAATGTTCCTTCCGAATGGAAGATGTGTATCTCCTGTTGATGATTCCCAGAACCACAAAAGAAGAAAACCACTACTTCTTCTTCAAGATACAGAAGGCGACGATCCAGCCTTCAAAGTGTGAAGATGACCAGAGTGTTGGGTATTGTTAATCCCATCATTGTAAATATTTTTCAGTTTTGGTTTTCTTTGATGCATCCTTGTGCCTATTTGCCTTTGATTTTCATTATTTATTCTACTACTCATCAATGTAATTCCTTTTTTTTCATAATAATTAAAGTCTGAGCTTTTGTGGTTTTCTTATTGTGCAGTAGGCCCCCAAAGGTCTGAAACATTTAAATGTTTCTGTTCTTGGGTTCTTTTTTCTTTTCTGTACATTCGAGTTGTTCCGCTTTGTGATTTCATCAATATTATGGCAATAAATTATTGATCCTCTAATTTTGGTTGTTGTGTTATTACTACCTACAGACACTGCACCCTTCACACAAGTCTATGATTCATTTTTTTCATCTCCCACTTCGTTATCAGCCACGTTAGTTTCCTAGAGTTAGTGGGACTTGTTGACTTGCATGCAACCTCTTCCATAGAGGGAATTGGCATCTTGTACGATATCTTTTTGAATGTATTCTCAGATATGTCAAAATATTTTGTAGTAGTCCCTCCACAGTAGTTCTTTACATGTTGTGTCCTCTATGGATATGTTGAATAATGGAAAGGCTCCAGCGGGTGTGGTTAAGGATGTGCGGTCTTCTTGAAGATCTCCTTATAGAATGTTACTGATTTCATTGTTTCTGGGTGAAAGGGATGTTGTCATTCATACATCGTCTTCAGATGATAGGTTTTCACTATTGGATAATTTGGATGGTCTGTTCATGAAAAAAATCCCATCTCCAAAGAAGCGAGGTTGGTCTGAGAGTGCTCTAGGTCAGATCATGAGATCAAAATCAAAGGAAGTGGGGAGGCTCACACCTTTCTCTAATGAAGGTTGATTTTTCCATAAGGTTTGTTCAGTACCCTTATAATGTTATCTTTGATTATTTGGAATGCATGAGGCCTGGGGGTGCAGGATTAAAGGTCCTTTATTAAGGTTTAGGTGAGAAAAGTTCATCTCTCCTTAGTGGGTATTCAAGAGCCAATGCATGATCATAGCAAACTCGTTTACCTTTTCTGATGTTTGGTGTGTGTGGGGTGCATGAATAGGTATCCCTTGAATAAAAAAATCAGAATTTTTGGGAATATTAGTCTTCAAGTGGAGCTGGTTAGTCATATGGAATAGTGTATGAACACTAAGATTTCATAGGGAGGTTTTCGGTTTTTCTTCTCTTTTGTTTATGCTAGTTGTGATGTCCATCAGAGAGGCGATCTGTGGAGCTTCATGGAGTCCATTGATGAAGGGGGCCTACCTTGGTTTATTGGATGGTACTTTAAATCCATTGTGGATGCTTCAAAAATAAGAGGTGGGTCGGTGGCTGGGAACAATGGTATGCATGATTTCAACTCTTTGGGTAGTGAGAGGCCTTTTTGATTTGGGGTTTTATGGCAACAAGTTTACCTTGTGTAATAACTATAAGAGGACTAAAATATTATGTAATCGACTTGATAAATTTTTTACAAATATCTAAGGACGTGATTGCTTTAGAAAAGCATTTTTTAATCATTAAATCTGGTCCCTTTCTGATCATGCACCACTTCTGGTGGAGCTTAAGATATCTGTGTCGGGGTCAAACTATTTCTTTTACTCAGCTAGTAGGCATCGGGAGGGATGCTTTATGGAGTTGGTAAGATCGTTGTGGATTAGTGGGGAAGAAGGGAGATCCTAGGTTGGTCTCTCCATACATCTAAGGATGCTCAAGAATGACATTTAGGAGTGGTTTGTTAAAAATCATAAAGAGGACGTTGGGATTGAAAAACTATAGGAGGATATTGACATCAAGGAGGAGGATCATCATTTAAGGTGGGATAAAGGTTTTTATGCCATTATATGCAATCTAAAGGTGGCACTGTCTGAGAATTTATTTTAAGTTGAATGGTGTTCCAAACAAAGATCTCTCGTGAGATGGCACAAAGAGGGTGACCAAAACATAGCTTTCATCCAGTCTTGTATGAAGGAGAAAACGATTATGAAAGTGAATCTCAATCTTGGTGACATCTCATTCACGATGGATGTGGATGTAGTCAGAAACATGACTCTTTATATATTTATGTGTATGTTGGATAGTCCTCATCCCTCTGGGGGTATTCTCTTCCATGATATGGAGTTAGAGGAGGTTTTTGACTATATTCCACATGTGGTGAATGATCCTAATAATGAGTAGTTAATAGCCTTTCCATAGGAGGAGGAGATCAAAGAGGCAATTTCCAAGATGTCTGAGGACAGTGCCTCGGGCCCAGATGGCTTTCTGGGGGCTATCTATAAGGTTTCTTGGGAGGTGGTGCGTGCTCATGTAATTGAGTCTATTCAACATTTTTTCAGGTGTGGGTCCTTACCAAGTAATGTTTGTGTCTCTAGAGTGATCCTGGTTCCAATGATTAAATTCCCATAAACTCCAAATCATTATAGACCCATTTGACTTTGTAATTTATCCTTTAAAATTTAGTCTAGTATTATTTCTAGAATGGTGGGTAGTTTCATCCCAATGTGGGTGTGGAAAGAGTAATATAGATTCATTAAAAGTAGAAGCATACAAGGGGCCATGGAAATTGCTAATGAGTTGGTGTGGGATATTAACCAAGAATACATATGATCCAATATCATCATCCAAGTTGAAATGGATAAAACTTATGAAAAAATATAGTGGTATTTTTTCATTGGGGTTTTGAGGAGGCTTGGTTTTCATGAGTTGTTTTTTGACCTATGTTTCGGGTGCTTCTCATCCCCATGGATATCGATATGCTTTTATGGGGGGAGGCTTTGGGTTTTTCAAAATTGTGCAGGGTGTCTATTAAGGTGATCCTCTTTCCCCTTCTCTTTTTATTCTTACTCAAGAGGCACTATCCAGAAATATCTGTAAATGCATGCAAGGTGGTAGACTCCATCCCCCCTATAACCATAGGGTAAATGTTTTCATTTCTCACATTATGTTTGTTGATGACATCTTCATATTAACCAATTGAATGAAGATATCGCGGTGTGGTTTTCTTTAGGTCATGTCTGTTCATGGGGAGTTAAGTGGACACCACATTAATGAATAGAAAAGTAGTGTTTTCATTTAAAAAATTTGTCTCGACAGGCATTGTAGGGATATCCAAAATTAGCTCGGTATGTAGTAAGGGAAGTTACCTATGACCTATTTGGGAACCTCAAAGTCCTTTGGCTATGTCAAGAACATTTTCTTTGAAGATGTCACTAATAGAAAGATGGGTAGAATCTATAACTGGAAGAAAAAGTTATTTTCTTTTGCTGGTTGGGTGGCTCTAATTAATAGCTTATTATCATCCATTACCATACATATTATTTCAACCATGGTCCCTCAAAAGGTTATGGTTGATATAATAGATAAGGTTATTCCTACCTTCTTTTGGGATGCGAATCACACTGGGAGTTGTCATTGGTCCTCCTGGAAATGCATGGCCTTGCCAGTTTGTGAAGGCAGAGTAGGGCTACAGGACATTTTTCAAACTATACATGGCATGAATTCCCTCCTAGCATGGGAAATTATCAAAGGTGACTCGTTGAGGGATTCCTTCTTCCAAAGAAGATATGGTGATCAGTGGAAGGGTGGCACGGTTCGTAGAGGACATATCTCTCTATTGGGTAGGTTCTTGCTTCCCCTTCTATATGAGATTTAGATTACATCGCGTTGAGTGGTGGGGCATGGAGGTATAAACTTTTGGTCAGTGAAGTGGGTGGAGAGAAGTTGTTTTTCCTTGGTTTAATGTCTACAAAAAGCTCCTTCAAAGTGGAGAGCTCTTATCCGGCCCTGTTTATTCGTCTTCTCTCACAAAAACTACATGAGATATTTGATAATATCATCTTTAGTGAGTAGGTGGATAGATGTTGTTATACTGATTCATGCTCGGGGGTTTTCTCGGCTTAGGATTATCTGAAATCTCATCACATAAGTGTTGATCAGAAGGCAAGGTTGGGTGGGATCTGGTGCAAGGATTTCCCTATTAATATGAACTATCTAATCTAGAATATTAGGAATTGAGCATTACCAATGAATGAGAATGTCCAAAGGAGGATCATTTGAGATAGTTTTTTGATGTTTCTGATGCAAGGTATCCAAAATTGAATCCACGAAGCATCGAACCTTTCTTATAGACTGGGCGTTGTCTCTATGGTCCTCTTCCGGCCAACAGAACCACTCTAGTGAGGGGTGTTTTGATCCTCAGTTTTTTGTTTTGTCCTGGTTTAAGTGTGTGGATCAGAATGGCATGGAGTTTTAGTGGCGTAGTGGTATATTTACAGCCATTTGTTGGACCATCTAGGAAGCTCAAAATTAGGTTATATTGGGTCATAATTTCTCTATAACATTGATTCTTATAAGGATAATATTGCTGCTAGTGGAATTGAGTTCCCTGAAAAAAAGGGGCAGTGACGGGATCTCCAGGAGGAGGAATAGGCCTCGCTTAGCTGTTTCTCCTAGATGTCAATGGATTAAGTGGGAGACGCCCCCGGTGGGTCTGAAACTTAATGTTTATGGTTTTGTCTTTAATGGTCAGATGAGAGGTGGGGGATCATTAGAGATTCAGTGGGCTCAGTCTGGTGTCGTTTTAGTGCCTACTATGGGGCAGGTGATTTGTTGGGATTGAAAATCAGGGCTCTCCAATCTGGGATCATGTTGTTCCAAAGGCTTTATCATGAAATGACGGGAATATATTTGGACTCTGAAATCCAGGTTATAATGCTATTGGGGAAAATTGGCAACACTTAGGAGTTGGCTTATTTCTCTAGATGTTCCTCATTGGATACTAATAGTGGCCACCTAGTAATACATATTTGGAGAGAAGAAAACTTTTCAGCAGATTCCCTTTCTTGATTGGGGGATTCGAATAACAATTTCATCATCTTTTATAGTTTGGGTTCCCTTCTTATTGAATGTAGAAACTTTTTCAAAGGGGATGCTATGGGACTTCATCATTTCCATCCTCTTTGAAGAGGCTTTGTTGTGCCTTGGGTGTTATTGACCTCTTTGAATAAAAAATTTACTTTTATTCGGTCAGTCAGTAAATTTGAATTACTAAAATTAAAGAGAATATATTGGAAATTATTTAAACAAAGTTAGAAATATTTTTTAAACATTTCATATAATAATGTTTAAAAAATAAATATATGAATTTTGAATTTTGAATTTTTTTTAAATAATTGTAATTGGATTATAAAATGTTTATAATTTATTTAATAGAATATATTTAATTAAAAAATATATATTGAATAATATGAAATAGTTTATATTAGGAATAAATATAAAATTTTTATATTTATTAAAATTATGGAATATCTATAATATGTGTCCAGATTATAAAATTTTTATAATAAGACTTGTTTTTCAATTATGCATAAATGATTATTTGATGCTTAAATATTTTAATTTCCCATTTATTTATTTTCATTAACATGTTTATTATTCTATAATATAATTTTTATATTATGAATATATGTAAGATTTAGTTCAAAAAAGTAGAAACTTCTTCTAGGGATTTTCATACATGTATAAAAAAATTTACATTTTACGTATTATAATGGATTTATATTTCTTATACCCTAATTTTGTAATATGATATGTTATAAACAAGAGTAAGGAATTAAGTTATGATTTATAAATAAAAATAATTTATTTTAGATACCTTATGCATGGTTTTAATTTGGATGTGTATAAATATATCAAACTTTTAATTTAGGCTAGTAACATAAGCCATGGGTTATGTAAATAATTACACGTCAATATGATTTGATCAAATCTATTTTTTGGAAAGAAATAGGATTACAAACTAAATCATTATAAGAAAAAATACATATAAATGGAATAACATGACATAATATGTTGATATTAAATACAATTACAAATATTTTGAGTTAGATTATTTTCAAAGAGTCACTTGTTAATACCTCCATCATCTAATCGAGTAGGTCATGCCAAAGTTAGGTACCCCTAGATTATATTTTGTAGTAAAAGTAATGTGTGCTCCTAATAGGATTAGTTATCCATTATTAGTGTTTTCTTTGGGTCACACATATCCAAGAGAGCCAAATAAGATTTAGTTAGAATAGGAATTGTGTTGATTTTATCTATATAATGGATCGTGAAAAGTGTTGTCTGCTCAACTATCCTAGAGTCATATATGATATTACTCTGATGATTCCATAACTAAATCGAAAAATGGTGATATGAAATACAAAGAGGACTCATTTCTTAGATAAATATGGATATTGTATTGTATATGATAAATTTAAAAGGGGTATTCATTTTCATGGAAGCACATTTAATAAAAGTCCTTAGAAAATGTTAGTAAAACATGATACTCATATGATAAAAGGTTTTATAATATATAAATAAAATATTCAATGCCAAACATGACTTTGAAATCAATCATAGAAATGTTAAGTTTAGGTTCCATGGGAATGGTGCAGGAACACCTAAGAGGGGGTGAATTAAGGATTTCCAAATTATATTATGAAGAAACAATTATTCCTTTAGTATTTAAACACCATTTAGAATTTTGAACCTCCATGGTTAGTTAATACTCAACTAGATCTTATTTTTTTCACCCAACCTGCATACATAACTTGAAAATAAATAAATTATATAAAAAAATAACATGGTATTTTTATATGGTTCTCCCCCAATGTGGGATACCCACACCTTTTGAAGCCCCATTATTATCCATATCATAGATTTTCCTCAATAATATTGTTATTAATTAAAATATAAATTTTATTTTGTTATCATAACCCACTTTAACAATATATAACATAGGTTATGGTTTTAAAATATTATTTTTATGTGAACTTATCCACTACTATATTACACAAGTTAATTGATATTTATATTGCATTCCATAGTCTAAAATCTATTAATTGGTCTTGTAACTTCTTCATTCCTTCAGGTAGATCATAGTATTAATAGGGATGTATCTACATAAAAAACTAATCTATGTCCTTAATTATAGTGTTTTTTACTATATTCATGTATTTAATGAATGTATGTGAAACTCGGGACTTATTCACTCCAATGATTTAAGGTTCTTTTTCAAAAAATAAAAATTGAAAATTGCCTACTCCAAACTGATCTGACTCACTAGTTTTACTCATTCATTGGTAGAATTATTCTTTATATTCTCATCCCATTATTCTATTTCGAAAAGAAGTAGGTTTTTTATTATATATCTTATTTTGATCATCCTATTTATTCTTCAAGATAATTTCTTATTATTCCTAGGTCATCTTTCTTCTTCTCCCCTTAGAGAGTTCTCTTCTATCAGTTCTTTATTACATCTCAAAAATCATTCTCACTCTCAATATCACTGACTTTTTTATCTTGGAATATTTCTTCTAATTTTTTTGTAGAAACTTAAAAAGAAATTCTTGTATTATTATTTTCAATAATTAGAAATATCTCAGTAGACACATGTAAGAAAATCTATATGAACATCCATTCCCATGATATCCATGATCTTCTTTTTCAAAAGCTACCTCAACTCCATGAGTATTACTAAAATACCCTTATTAATTTTTCTCAAATATTTTAATATATCTTTAATTTATTCTATTATAGGGTCATTATTTTTTATCTTCTATATTAATTCCATAGAAGTGAAAAACTATTTCTTTAAATCAATATTTGAATACATTTGTACCACATCAGTGTCGACAATTTCATTTTTCGTTTGAGATCTTCATTAAAGTGGAAGCTATAGTTATAATATCAATATTGAATTCCTCATATGCATCTCATATCAATGTAAGCTTATTAGGCATGAATCAAAATGTATTTTGTGATATTTCTATCATTGAACAACAATAATTTAACTTTCTCATATAAATTTTCATTTTGATTATAAATATGGAATTTTTAATATTATTATTTGATATTACAAAATATATGGAACTATGACATATTAATCATTCATCTTATTCAATATTCTCCCAAATAGAGATTAAATAATGGATAACCAATATTTACGATTATTTTAACTCGAATTCACAACTCTAGATCATCATAAATAATTGTTTCTTCATAAAAGTAAATTTTGATGCTAAATCATCATATATAATAATTTTATAGTTTTCCAAAACAAATTATAATATTTTATGGCTTACATGAATCATAAGTTTGATATAGAATTTCTTACGTTGTTCTCTATAAAGTATCACATGACAATATGTTTTCATACATGGGGGGTCCTTAATTCTAATGTTTTATACTCAAATTCATACCCTTGGACAGGCAAAAACTTATTAATGAACTTGTAATGTCATACACTGGCTCACATGAAGGTTATATATCAATACAATGTCTTATTCTAGGTGTCTTAATATTATACACTAGAACCATAAAATTAATACATTGGGTCCCTCAAAATCATACATCTAACTCACCAATCCATACACTGGGCCTCATTAAGTCATACACTGCTACTCAACATCCATACATAATATGACTTATCAATTTTTATACTTTTATTCGAAAAATTTCATAATACTTTAAATGACTCATGTGCCTCATTAAATCAACTTCTCCCTTTTTAAACACATCATAACACCATAGAATAGATAAAATGAATTTCAAGGATTATCAAAATAATCAAAACTGACCTTAGCTTCTTTGTAAGAATATTCATCACTTCAAATAATAATTTATATGTATTTTAATACACCTCAATACAATTTAATTTCAACTTTAAATTTATCTCTTCTAAAACATCATCCAAGAATATTTATCACTGATTTCAGCTTAAAATATGATAATAACTCAAACTATATTTTATATTTGATTAAATTATATTCCTCTATAACTTTGAACATATTTGGAACTTGTTAGATATAGATTTTTTTTTCTAGTAATAGATTCAGTTCCCACCTTCTTCGACCACGAATTATTATAAATTCTCCACATCTCATAAACTATTATATATAGTTCTTCTTCAACTTCATCACTTTTCATTTCTATAAAGACTAGCCCTCTAATCATTATATTACCTTTTACATGTATTTAGCATGGAAGACACTCCATTCTTATTTACCTATAAAACATTCACATCTGTCACATTTTACACATTAACATTATTTATTTTAAATTTATTAACAAAAAATAAAACTCATAAACATCATGATTCCCACGTGAATCTATATGGATCTTTAATCATCCCCTTTGAGTTATTTTCATTACCATTTAACCTATTTTAAGAAAATTCAATTTCATTTCTCCCCCTTTATTAACTACAAATTCATTGGTGGAAAATATGTTCTCCCTCTTATGGACATTGTAGTGTAGTCTAAAAACTTTCATCCCCCCTTTTTTTATTTGCCTTCCTATCTTTCTATTTATTGCATAGGAGAAGGGTACCACAAAACATTCCCTTACAAATCTTCCATTAAATAATAAACTATAAGTCTAAGTTGGATAAGTCTTTATTGAAATTAATAGTTACTAATTGAGACAAAAAAAATTATCCATTTACCAACCACAATGCGATACCACAACTAAATTTCAATTATCATGGGTTGTTCACACATATTTTTACGAGATCTTATGAATATTCACTCACATGAATAAACATATCAAAACATTTCAAGTGAAATTTATTTTATTCATCCAATTTTTTAGATAGACTATCTTTATTAATAACTATATTCAATAACAATAAATGTATATTTGGGATTTAAAAATATGACCCCATCTTAATTATTATTTAAGGGTTTTTCAGACTTCGGTATTTGAGATAAATGAATATAAATATTGTATTTATTCACTTCTGATGAAGGTCCCCCTCAATGTATTCTCTACATATATCATCACCTACAATTCCTAACTTTTTAAAAAAACTTGAGAATAAGGTGAACTTCTTCATATCCATAGTTATTGCAGCTGAACATGGAATTGATTCTCAACCCAAAAAACATCTTATTTATTAATACAAAAAGTTTATAAATCTTAATTATTACATCACTATTAGTTTTCTAGGTCGAAACATGTTTGGATAGCATAGACTACATTTCTTCTTAAACTTTATTATTAACCAGAATGACCTTTATAACTGTTGTAGGTAGAGTGCTTTCCTTCCTTTCCTTTTGATCAATCTTCTTAGTAATTTCCAATGATCTAGCCATATGATTGGATAATCATTTGGCACATTCTCAACCTTATTTCAGAGTGTGGATTGTATTTTTTAGTAACAATAATTATTAATTTTATCTCATTGGTGTGTCACTTTATCTTGCAGTAACTTTACCTATTGTGGTATCTATGTCATGCACATTTTGGAAGTATATACAACCTTGTTGTACATTCCTAAATATTATTCTCCAATGTTCAAACTAAAATTTTTAGGTATCCTTTCAACATATTCATTAGGGATATCAACCATCATGCTAATCCTATTATTTCCTTCTTGGATTGACTTTGTTTTGAATTATCTCTTGTACCCTTTCACCGTGTGGTTAATGGAAATTTTTCCATGTTACAAGATTTATCCTCTTTTTTCCTAGTAGAAAATTTTATTACTTATTATTTTTCTATCCTTGTTAGATTTCATTACTAATGTATTGGGAGTAGTTTACTCATCACTTTTATTCTATTAATTTTGACCCATTATAGAATTTTTAATTTTTTTCACCATCTTTATTCACTATTATGGACATTACTTTACTTCGACATATGACTTATGATGGATTGGTACTTACCAAAAATATTTATATAGCTAGTCACTTTTATTTATTTACTCATAGAAATGTGAAAGTAATAAAAAATTTTCATCAGGGGTAGATTTATCCCATTCAATGAGGTATAATTTTATGTATGAATTATTGTATGAATTACAAATTTTCTCCATTGACTTCAGACCTTTTTTAACTTCCATATAGTGTCATGTTATACCAAAAATATATGGCCTTGTTTCCAAACCATTATCAGCATCGATAATACCCAATAAATCTCATTACATTCTGAGTTGATTTAGTCCATATAGTTTCTTTTTTTTATTTTTTCTCGATACAAACACCATAATTTTCATCTCCATTTTGGGATAAAATTTTCTTATACATTCCTAAATTCATCAAAGATTATGTGGTGAATTTCATTTAATTTATCTCCCTCAACATTTGTTTAGTTTTTAACTTTTTTTCAACACTAACATATAAAATGGATTTTTTTGAATTTTCTAAAAGAAAAATACCTTTTTTAATTAGCATGAGTTGGTTGATTATCTAGATAATCTCAAGCTCTTTAATTCACTTTTTTGAGTCCTCTTAAATGAAATAAATCTTCAATAGTTTGTGTAGAAAAACTTCTTTCTGACATTGTAACTAGTAATATTCCAGTCTTAACTACTTAAAAACTTTTCAATTTTATTTCAAACTCAAGAAACATTATATTGAAAAAACATTTCTCATATTTTTCTAATCAAAAACTTCTTTCCAAATCATTTTTCATCTTCTCAATCTAATCATGAGGAAACATTTTACATTATTGAAAATTAATTTCAAACTCCTTTATGTGATTTCCTTAAACTTCAATTGAGAATTATTTACATCCAAATCATCTTTATATGACTCTTTTAAAATTTAGGTATTATCCTCAATTTTTTATATGTTAAGATTTATCATAAAGATATAATTACAATTTATCTTCAACCATTGAAAATGTTTCTTTTATTATTTGTAATGATTTATTCTTGTACTTAAAATCCTTGATGAGAGAGTTTTACTATTTAAATTTTCTAACAAATTATTTTTTCATTGTTTCAACATTAACTTCAAGCTATTATTTTTCATCATAAAATTCTGAGATAAAATTAAATTTATAGGATTTAACCTCAATAAATATTTTTTTCATTTATTCTGTAACCTCAAAGGAAGGTCCTTCAATGGATTTCACAATACTATCCTCATCATATCATGAATTACTAGTACCACTATAATTAACATTACTTTGTTGTTATTTCTATTTATTTCTTGATATCTTTCATAGATTCTTGGTCTATTTATTTTTACATTTTGTAGATTCTTATATAACACTTCTTGTTTTAATCTAAAAGGGATTGAATCTTATTTTTTTATTTGAGTAACTTATTTGAACATTTCCAATATCCACATCATATATTTTACATAGGAACACCTAGAGAAAAAATCTATAACCAATCAAATAAAACAACATTTTATCAAATATAAATAGGTTCAATCAGATGGGACCTGGGATTTGATACAAAATTTAAGTGAACTAAGAATGGTGTCGAAACACCTCATTTGGGAGGGATGAATTAATTTTTTAAAATAGTTGTACCGAAACACAATTTTTTTAAAACAAAACCCACTTTTTTTTAACATCTTTGGTTAGTTAAAACTCAACTAGATATTATTTTTCTCACCTAACTCAAATAAAACACATGAAATAAATTAGATAAAGTTATATTTTTATAAGGATTGGATGGTAATCCTACTCTTTTTCATGCCCAATATTATCTACATCATAAATTTTTCTATAATAATATTTTTATCAATTATAATAAAAGTGTTTTGTTTTTATTATAACCCATTATTTCACTATATTACATAGGAGAGGGGTTTTAAATATTTCACATGTGAATTAATCATACATTGTACTATGCATGTGAAGGGATCTTTATATTAAATCCCTCTCTCTTTAGTCTCTAGATTGGTCTTTCAACATACCCTTAATTAAAGTATATCAAAATCTATCTAGGGATGTATATACATAAAAAATTGATCTCCTCACTCAATAAAAGTGTTTCTTTAACTTCGATCAAGTCTTCATGAATAATATATGCAACTCAAACTCTGCTCAAAGCCTAGATTTTAGGTTCTTCTTTTAAAAATTAATTTTTGATACTCTCAACTCAAAAAAAAATTGACTCATTAGTTATACTTAAGTAGAGGTTTGTTTCTTCTTATTCTTATCTTTGTTTTTTCTCCATAAATTCCCAATAGGTTTTCAGTTATATCTTCAGTTTAGTAGCTCCTACTTCTTCATTAAGAAAATTAATTAGTCTTCTCATCACCTCATTTATTTTCTCCCCATTAAGAGTTATCTTCTCTCAGTTCCTCACTACAACCTCACTCTCCATATCACTATTGATCTCTATCATTATTGTTATTTTGTATCAAGATATATATTTTATTTCTATGTAGATTAAATCCACATATTATGTGGGAGTATTCTAATATAACATAAATGGAAACATCTTAATTGATAAGTTCATTAAAAGTCACATACAAAGCTACACCCATGATCTCTATGATCTTATTTTTCAATGGTTGTATGAACTCATATAATATTACAAAAATAAACTTATTTATTTTTTATCATGTGATTGAATATATCTTCCTTTTTTACACCCCAAGATTAGTCATCCTTTCTTCATTTCTTTTTTTATGATAATACAACAATAACACAGTAGTGTGGAGTTTCTCCTTTTTTAGATTGAAATATTCTTTGTGGTGGAAGTAAAACTCAAGAATTAATATTTCATTCCTCATATGAATATCAACTAAAACTCATCATATCAATCATGAATCATATATTTTGTTATAATATTTTTATTATAAAAAAACAAACCTTTTATTTTCAAATTTAAATATCCATTTTTATCACAGATATTTATTTTCAAATATTTTTATTAAAAATTTCAAGAATATAAAAAACAATGACCTCTTCCTCATTCATCTTATTCAATATTCCAAATAATATTACTTCAATAATGGATAAACACGAATCATTATTATTTTAAGTTGAATTAATTTCTCTAAAAACACCCCAATAAATTTTTTATTTTGAAATCAAATTCTTGAAACCTAATACTCATACAGTGAAATTTTTGTTTTTTAAAAAAAATTAATTGTTGAAGTCTTACATGACTCATAAGTTTGACATGGAATATACTATGATATTATCTCTAAAATATCATGTCTCATATGGAATTCATGCATGAGGTTTTGATGACTGAGGTGATGTACTCAAGTTCATATGTTAGTACTTTAAAATTATTTCTTAGGCACTCGTATATTCGTACGTCGACTCATGTGAAATTCATACATCGAGGTAAAGTCTTAGGTCGGGTGTCTCAAAGTTATATAATAGAAACATAAAAGTATCATTACAATTTTATCAAAGTGATAATCTTGGGTCACCATGTTATATGATATTTGTAATGATGTAATACACCACCACTCAAAAGTCATACCAATTATGACTTAACCTTTTTTTATTTCTTCCATAAATTATAGTCTTTATCAAATGTAATCAAGGGTTATTCAAATATACATTTACTCTATTAAACACTTCATAACTCAATATAACAACTAAAATTAATTCCAAAGAATATTTATATAATTCCAAACCATCTTAAATTATATAAAAGGACTTTCATTGCCTTAAATACTCATTTTTTTGGTATTTAATATACCTCAATATCATTTTATGTCATCTTTAACTGTATATCATATAAAACTTCATCAAAGAGTATTTATCACTTATTTTTGTAGTATATATGTTACAAAATCAATGGATCATTTCTATTTAATTAATATTTCTTCCCCTCCAACATTTAACTTGTTTATTACTTTCTATATATAGATTTATAAGTAGTCATGTAACAGATTCAGTATGTATCATCTTTAACCTAAGCTTATTTGAACTATTCCATATCTTATGAATTATTTTATATATTTATTCTTTATATTAATCACCAATAATTTCCATACGGGTTATCTCTCCAATCATATTATGTAATTTTCTATTTATTCACCATGGTAAAAACATCATTCTTCTTTAACAATAATACATGAACATCCTTCAAATTTTACACAATGAGTTTCCTTCTTTAAACCTTATTGAAAAAAAATAAAACTCATAAAACATAGATCATCACATATGAATCCATAATGAACATTGAGAAGATTATTGTAAGAACTATCTTAGACTAGAATACAATGTTATGAATTGTTATTAAGTAAAAGGAAACATTCTATATTTTATAATAAACATTCCTGAGTAACCAAGTGATTAAGTAGATCACCAATTAGATCTTGATTCATATGGGGAGAATAAAATTATATAGTTAAGGATTAAAAGGAATTCAAAGTAAGATAAATTAAACAATTTTATTTTCAACTCACATACTCAATATCATTGAGTGTATTAATGACTTGGGGAGACTATAGACTTCCTTAAGGATTATTCTCATTGTATAATTCATTCTATTTTAAATTTCATAGCACAATGATTGAATCAAATAACTCTTAACTCTAGTACATAATGTGTTAATTATTATTGAATGTTCCATGTGATGTAATGATTTGATACTGTAATGATAGTACAAGTGGGTAGAAGTTCAAACCCGAAAAAAAAATTGTTGGAGATTCTAATAATTTTTATTCTAGAGTTTAGATAAGGATATTACATCCTAGATTTATTTGTAAGGATGAAAATTTTTTCTTTATGGTGGCTTTCTTTAATTTAGATTAGGGGTTTTTAAAATACCATTCCATGTTAGGTTTTGGTGTTATGGAAATAAATTATTTATCTTTTAATGGTATTTGATACCAAATATATAATTTACAAATTTTATATATATTTAAGTTTAAAATCAGGTGAATAATTGATCAAGATTTTTTTTTCATTCATATGTTGTAGAAAAGGGTTGCTAAATCAAATATTTGAATTTAAAGGAATATATTGAGATTATATTGATCTTATTAAAGGATGTGTCTGGTCTTCTTATTTCTGTTACATGATGAGAGAAATTTTTTATTAATAAAGATTTATTTTGAATAATGTGAGATTTAACACATGGTTTATGATTCATCAAGTTCTATAACATGTTTGGAATGGGAAACTAAGGAAAAATGTTTTATCTAGGAAAAAATTGATTATCAAAAACTGTTGTTAAAATATGATAATTTGATATTACACCACCATTCTGGCATATTTTTAATAATAGTCTTCTTCTCATAAAAATCATCCAAACACATAGAATACGATATATGATATAAATATGAAAATTTATTTTTTAAACAATCCCCCTATAAATAAATAAGATTTGTTTTTGAAACACAACTGAGTTTGTGTATCTTGACTTGATATTTTGAAGAGAATATGGTGTCTAACTGGAATATGAGTGTATGTTTATACTTTTAGAAGTTAAAATTTATTAAATAAAATATTTTTCCAATAAAAATAAAAAAGAAATATCACATTTCATAGTAACATTTTATGGTGTGTTGATAAAGAAAAATATAAATAGTTACATTTAGTTACCATAATGAATTCAATATATCTATATCCTAAAATAGTTTAGGAAATCTTTTTGTAAATATTTTCATTAGTTCCCATAAAATTTTCATGGAATAATTTATATGTAAAGGGTTCTATTAAATATTATTATATACCTATAAAGAGTTATATATATATATAATTTATTTACATTATAGTATTTTTATTTTTTGAAGTTAAGAAGATTGAATATGTTCAAGGAGGTGAACATTGATAATATGATTCCAAACTCTCACCATTATTCAAAATATAATTCTACATAGATTTTACTTATTAAATACTTTAGTGGTAGGGTTTTATCATGCATCCACATAGAGATGTGGAAATAATTTTATATATATGTAGTGAGTTTAAAAACCCCATAAAATTTTACTAAGTCTAAGGCTGGTCAGGAAATATATCATATAATATTTGTTAGATTGAATCTTATTTATAGTTTTCATAATAATTCTTTAAAGAGTTTAAGAATATAATATGCATTAGGATATATAAACATCCATATCTACTTTATCATTCTTTTACATTGGAAACACACACACACACATATATTGATACACATCTCAAGAGGTGTAATGAAAATTTACCTCTCAAAGTATTAGGTTGAGTTATCCCTGATTGATTTTTTTGTAATGGATAATTATAGGTTATTGTGAAATATTAAGGTTAGTGTGGGTAATTTTCTTGTATTGGGATATAGAATATACTCATTAGTAAAAAAATGAGTTGTGTGCTCTATATAACCCATGAATTACACCACATGAAGTGTCATACACTATGTATTTTGTATATTAGGTGTAACAACCCAAAATTCTATATGTATTGAATTTTTATTCTAAATAGGTTATGTTATATATATTTAGGAATATAATATAGTTTAACCAAATAAAACACATAATGCTTTATTTTATTATTCAAGAATTATACATTTACAAAATAAATATTTCCATGAAAATGGAAATATTAAAATATTATAATAAACTCACAAAAAGTAAGTAGAACTGGAAAATATGGATAATGATGATCACATGGAATTATCTCACCAATGAACAGTACTGTAAAAAATACATAATATAGGTAATCCTAAACAGGTTTTAGAAAAGAAAATTTTGGAACCTTGAATAGGATTGAGGTGAATGATGGATGATTGAATAAAAAATTATTTACTTATAGTAAACTGGCCATTAGAATAGTGATATTTCCATTTAAATAGTTACTCGACCATTAGGAATAGTGAACTGAGCATTAGTAAAAATAACATGGATGTTGGAATAGAAGATTGACCCCAAAATTTTGAAATGTTTTATAAATAATATTTATCTCTATTAATTTAAGAAAATATAAATATTTTAATTCTAGAAAACAAATAACAACTTTTGAAACATAATAAAATAATAAAAAATAATAATAAACTATATTTTGAATTTATTTTTTAAAAATATAATTTATAGTTTTTATAATTAAAATTAAATTTGATATGAAATTATTTTTTAAAAATGAATTTCATTTTTATAATCATCGAATTCAAATTATCAAAGGTATATTTTTGTACAGTTTCTAAAATACTTCATTTTTTAAGTGAAAAATTATATAACATGTGGCTTGATGAAAAAAAATTAATAAGATAAATTTTTCATTTAAAAACAATACACATAAATTCCAAACATAAAAATAGTTTTTTCTCTCCAAAATTGTAATGTATTACATTAAAATAATAATTTTTCATTTTTTCCCTTTCCTTTTTAGTAAACTAATGAATTTTGTTTTAAAAATTATTAAAAGCCCTGAAATAATTTTATTTTATTAAAATATGACTTGAATTTTAATAATGTCACTATTATAATATTTACCATGTAAATTATATTTTATTTATTATTTTTACTAAAAAAATGCACATTAACTAAAGTAAAAATACCCCCTCTCTCCCCTGAAAAAAAAATACTTCCCTATCACATAGAAACGACATAACTCTACTAAAATTATAGATGTTAATCAATTAAATTCCTTATTAATTTTATAGAGTCACTAAAATTAAATAATTCAAGGATTTAAGTGTCATAGAAAATAAGAAACACAAAGAATAAGGTAAGGTTTAATCAACATTTATTCAAATTTTCCTCTTCCCTTATTTATTTTCTCTATTCCTTTCAAACCCAAATTTTATAAAAAAAATTATTTTTAATTTAAAAAATATATTAATGATTCTAACCTACTTAATGATTTAATATACGACATATTTATATTTCATGATTCTCTCTTATCCTATTTGATAATGTCTCATCAATGTTCAGTTAACTACTTATGAGGTCATTTCAAACTCTCTGATTATAAAAAATATCCTTGATGATTAGTAGGAATTATATATATTATATAAATATTTACTTACATTATAGAATTAATTTTTCTATTGTATAAATGATCCTAAACAAGAATAATGAATTTAAAACAAAATAAGATAATTTAATGAATTACTCTAAGACCTTCGGGTCATGTAATGTCACAAAAATCCTATGTTCCATGTAAGGGTTCTCCTTAAACCATTATGAGGGTTATTATAAAAAATGAATAAAAATAAGTCCTTTAGGCTATTCGAGATAATGAAAACATCACATGAAAATAGTTCATGTCTAATAAATAGTATTATAAAATAGAATCTAATAATTATAATAGATCAATAGTGACATATATGAATATAATCTTCTTCCAGTTTCATGTGTTAATAGATATAATTATATTATATCCAAGTAATAAAAGGTAAAAAACACAATGGGATTTAAGGTAGGGAGATTCTCAAACCTAACCTTTTCTCTTTTTGTTATCGCCTCTTTCACATTATTTTTAATATAGATATTCCTATAATTTACATAAAATATACATTCCCCATAATTTCCCTATTTTTTCCCTACTATTTATTTGGATTAACATGTTCTTAACTTTTTTAAAATTATTTCTATTCCAATTTCAAATATTCTTTAAAGAGACTTTATTTTCTAAAACATTTCACTTACTCCCATTGAGTTATTTATTCTCCACCCAAGAATGATGATCATTTAAAAAAAATATGATCTCCCATGTTAATTTTGGAACCCCAAGGGTTATTCCTTAATGAATGTTTATGATGTTATTATGAAACTCTTTCCTTTATATGGGTTTATTTCATGACAATGACTATTATATGTTCTCCTTACATATGGTATGCATGATCATAAGCCTTTTAAATATGATGGGTGGGAATAAAAATATATATTATTTCATTACTTTGGTTAATGTGGAATATATCATGATTTTTTCAATATTATTAATTATATTTCATGATTTTACAATTCTCCTTATCAATTTTGATGATTGTTAAACTGGTCCTAACTTCCAACGACATGTGCCAATTAAAATAGGAGAGTGTACATTGTCTACATCATTTCACAAGATGAAGAAAACGAAAATATTTAATTGTATAAATATAATTTGAATGATTCCATTCAATATCCTTATTATTTCATACGGATACTTGGATAATTACATGAGAATTTATAAGAATAAAATTTTATAGAAGTTTGAATGAATTTTAAGGCCATAAAAATATTATTTTTAATTATTATGGCTGAGAAATGTCTTGAAAAAATATTATATATCTAGAATTAATATATGTACATTATTATGGTCCTTAACCAAAAACATTGGCCATCAATATGCCACAAAAGGATCAAATTAACCTCATATGGGACATAAGTGGTCAAAAACATGGGAGGAAGTCAACTTTCCCATCCCACGGTGAAGAGATTATGATGTTCGGTATGCATAACACCGGCATGGAATTCATGGGTGAAGCACATGTAAGTATGAACCTATTGTGGACACATCATGCCGGTTGGAATGCGTATGGGTGCAGGCATGTAGGTGGAAAAGTGTGTCTGTGTAGGGAGGCACAAACCATGGAAGAATGTGTGTGTAAGTGTATTGAAGTTCCCAACCCAGTTCCATATTGAGAGAAAAGTGTCACTATATGGAATATAAAGGACTGTCATACTGGAGATATCTCTGATGTGGGAAAAGAATCATACATGTACTATTTTCTTGATTAAAAATGTACACAAATAAGAATATTCATCTAATCTATTTATTCTAGGTTTTTTAATAATTCCATCAATTTTATCTTTAAACTCAACTAGTCTAGATTATTTTAAATGCATCAACGTTCATGGGTTAAACTCCATTTTTGAACCTGAGGCCACAATGGCCATTATGAGGCCAATATTTTGAGTCGATGAGGCTAAAAACCTCAATTCTTGAAATATCCATCTTTTATACATGATTCATTTTATATAAATCTATACTAACTAAGGATTATAAGAATATACAGTAGGTTGTTCAAGCGATGGTAATTCACGGATGAATTCGAACCCTAAAATAGAATGTGATTTCAATCACATGCTTGTGAGATTCTCACTGCAAGAAGAAAAATAAAACTCACATAGGAAGATATTATATATTTCATAGAATCACATAAGTCATGTTAATCTTGAGAATATTCTGAGATTTTTTTGATGTATTTAGTATTTTGAATTAGATTTATTTATGGGATTTTAGTTGTTGGTAAGTAATCAGAGACAGAAAAACTTCCCTATAAATACTGATATACTAACAAGTAAAAGTAATTCATCCATTATTTTAGAATCTCATTTTCTAGAGAGAAATAGTTTATTGTGAAACTCTCAGCTTTTGCAGTGAAGAAGAACGGCTTGTGATCCATACTCATCTATATAAAGTTGATGATATTTTTTTAGTCTTTTTATGATTTTACAATGTATTATGAATATCATACACTTGAGGTTATAGAATGATACTCATTTTATATGAAAAATTATTATGCAAAACAATAATGGTTTTCATGAAAAAGTGTTTTTATATTTGAGATGGTGGTGTAATTAGTTAGACGAAGTGAGCCATATTTTTATGAATAAATAGTGTGTTCTACTTTCTCTGTGAAGAGTATTAGACATTGGATACCCATTCAGGGTTGTGAGGGAAATATAGATAATTCATAAAATAGTTTGGATTCTAAATACAAGTAATGTTAAATAAAAAAATGACAAATTTTTCATAAAATAATAACAATATTTTCTGTACTGGGATTCTGGATGATAATTCCAGGGAATTCATATATGAAATTCCATTGAGGTAATCTGAAGAAAACAAATGAAACAGAATAATGAGAATTCAATAAGAGAATTATTTGGGTAGTGCCTGATTTTTCATGCATAAAAACTAATAATATAATTTTTTACCTCTTCTACAAATCTTATTGAGGCTATAACTTTATCATAAGAAATATGAATTTTAGAGCATTATTATCATGATGCAACTGGTCATACAAAAGTGATTCAAAATTGATGATCAAGACCAATAGGCTATAAAGGTACTTGAATTTTTCCATGATCGGAGTATCTATAATATTATCATGGTGGAAGATCTCTCTAAAGAATGAATAGAAGTTTCTAATAAAGGATAGGAATTAAGAAGTAGAATACCATGTGCAGTATTACAATGATCCTCTTTTGTGATTCAAGAGTGTGAAGGATAGTGTCAACTTTGGTAACACTGTTTGAATAAGTATAAAGATCTACTTTTTTTACTCAAGAGTGTGATTGAAAATTTCAACTTGGGTAAAACTATCTGAAGTATTATAAATATCCTCATGCATAAACTCAGGAGTAAGAATATAGGTTGACTCTTTATTCACCATTTTAACTAATGAAAAGATTATAGTGGAGAATCCATGTTGGAATTGACAACCAACATGGTAATTATTATACCTTTGTACCTAACCTTATAAACACTATGTTTTGTGATATTTTATATCATTTATGAATACAAGGTTAAAAAATGATATTTTACTAAGTGGATCGAGAACATTAACGAGTTCAAAAGGTGAAATTCAAAGGAAAAAATTCTTAATTGTAAACCATTGATTCACACAACTCCCAATGATCAATTTGACCTAGTGATCTATACTTAGAATTAGAGGAAAGCTCCCTCTATAGATGTAGTTTTTTATAAGTTTATTCTTATTGATTTAATAAATTGTAGATTTTAGAAAGTTTTATATTCAATTCAAAAGGAGAAAGATGAAGATGAAACTAATGATGCGAATTGTAGATTTCCACTAAGACTCGAAATATCTGAAGAAAATATAGGAAATAAAGTTTGACAATAATATTATTATAAATATAAAGACAAACCCAACTGAAGGTAATCATAATGGTATTACATGAAATAATTCTCTTGATCATGAATCTTTTGATGAAGCCTTCTCAATCTATGATTATGATGTATCACTTAGTGATATTTATTCTGAATTCAAATAAAATTCAGAGAATGTTGCAATAGAAGATTTAAATTTTATTCTTGTACGTATCATGGGTATTCAAGATGAAAAAATATAGCTATAAGAAGAGAATAGTGATATAGAAGAGGAATTGGCTAAAAAGGTTGGTATATTCAACACTCTAACAAAATATTTCTAAGAAAATGATGAATCAATATAACTTTACAATGATAGATATTCAGAATTTATTGAATAATTGAAAATTAATGTCAGTTAGAAATATATCAATGATATTTTTTTATAATATTTCTATGAACGTGAAAATTTTACGGTATTTTATATGGATGTCAAAGTTTATCCAATAAAGTTTAAGTAAACATGATTAGGGAGCATGGAAATTATTTATAATAATCAAAAAAATTCATTAATAAAAAATAAGGAATCTAAATAAGTATTAGGAAGACAATATGATAGTAGTTGAGGATGATTAGAAGTCCCTCAATATGAAGTGTTTAGATCTAGAGGTGAGGTTGAAAAATAAAAATCACCACAAGCTAGAACATCACAAATTACAAGAAAATGAGTTGATGTCGCACATATTTTAATTGAGAACCATGACTATAATAAGATAATGAGGTCATCCTATAAAAAAATTGAAACATCCAAAAAAAATTATCCCATAACCTATAAATTATCTTATGTACTAATTTTCTTTCAATTTCTAGTGCATGTTTTAATCCCAACACTAGGAATGTATAGATGGTGAAAGCTACTGATATACCCCTCAAGGGTGTATGATGCAATATGTGTGAATTGTTATTCCACATGAATTTTCCAAAAGGGTGGGGATTCCACTCAAAAATAGAAAGTTATAAACCTCATTAAAATAATATAGACTATACAGAAAAATAAGAGAAGACAATTCATAATATATTGTTGGAATTCGTTGATGTTTGGGTAAAAGTCATTAGATTGTTTTAATAATATGAAAATTCATATAAATAATATAAATACCACTATAAAGGAGGATAAAATATAAATAAAAGGTAAAATAGAAGAGGAGAAAATATTATTTCCCTAAATCAATTAATGTTAAAGGTGAATCTTCAAATGCTAGTGAAATTAAGGGTATAAATGAGAAATATCTATCTACATAAAATAATTCTCAAAGGAAAACAATTATTTTTAATATTTAAAGTGATAAAAACAAATATAAACCTGGTTAGACAAAGATGGGATGTAAGATATCATTTCCTACATCAAAGGGAGAGAACTAATATGTCATCAAAATTACCACCCCAAAAAGAATATATATCCATTGGATGAATTATAATAGAAATAAGTGTCTAAAAAGAATATATATCAAGTTGAAAGAATCAATTTTAGATGGTTTTTAGTGTTTTGAAAGGTCTGGGTACCTACTCTTGTTTGTATAATATATCATTTATAGTAAAATCCCTAAATCAAGGGGTAGTCATGGTGAATATATAAGTACAAGTTCTTAGAGAATGAATTTTCTGATTATAAATCCATCCAATATGACAATTTAGAATATATTTGAATACAGAAAAAAATTTGGGGAAGATTTAAGTAGTATGCTCATAGAGATATTAAATTCATAAAAAAATGCTAGAATATATTATATATGGTATGAAAGTGGAGTGTATTCAATAGAAAAGTTGTATTAAGTTATGTGATGATTCATAGAAGACATAAACTATCAGGTAATAATTCCTATTTCTTTGACCAGATCATTAGGAAATGGATATATAATTAGAGGAAGCTTAAAAAAATTTCTTAAGATAAAGGAAATCATTTGTCCTTAGAAAATGATGATAATATTGATGAGAAGTTTTCCACTAATGGAAACATGAAGATCAAGAAGTCTGATGTGGAAAAATGTATTCCACACAAAGAATAAATTCATGGGGTGAAAAATATAAAAAAGTAGATGAGACTCAAAATGGAAAAAAGATTACAAATAAATCTTCCCATGATAATATTGGAAGAAAAGAATTACCCTGGTTGAGAGGAATCTCTTCTTCTGAATGTTACACTTGAAGAACTAAAAGGTCCCTCCTTCTTCCCATATATATTTTTTCATTTATGTTAACCTTTAGGAAATTGAAGGAAATATATGTATCCCTTGTGTGGGATAATTGCTGATATTAAGCTATTAAATCATCACTAGGTAGTGATTGAGGGATTTATAAACATCTTTATAAAATTAGAAGATGAGGTATGAAAATTACATTGATATCCTTTCCATGAAAGAATTGATAATATCTTAAAAGGGGGAGTTGATATTGAGATATGAAGGGGCATCTTTATCATAATATTTTTTCACTTCAAAGTTTCAATGTGTTCGTTGATTTATGTGTAGGATTTTAAATTTGATTGATAAATATAATTATTTTTTAACCCCTAAAAGTTAATTGATAATTTCTAAGAATGATTTAACATTCATGGTAATTTATGGATAGAATAGAAAACCCTTAATATATCTATCATTTTTTCCACACTCGGTTTTCCCAGATAGACTTCTAGTTGATTAACTAATGTTACTTTGGTAAGAGAAATATAACAACCTATAATTTTATCAACCGAATTTCCCTTTATTATAATTTTTTCATATTTAGTAATATAGCATAATGAAAATAAAACAAATGATAAAACTAAAAATAAATTATTATATTAATATTAAATTTAGAGAATAAAAAAGGTCATAATATTTGAAAATATTTTAATCGCATATAAAATAGAAAATCAGATAACTAAAATATGAAAAATTGGATCGGCTCGATGCACCAGATTAAATAAACACATGTACAACACTGTAGAAATGAGGTAAAATAATATTAATACCTTATTCATATTGAAAATAACAATATATATAACCTTGAGAGATATTATAAGTGAATTAATAATTAATAAGATATGGGGTATTTATAAAAAGCATGGAACCAATATGATCATAAAAAATATGACTGTTGTACTATTAATATTACCATTTGTACAGTAATTTGACCATTAATAATAGTAACCTAATCGTTAGAATAGTATCTTCACATATGGAAGTGTAAAATAAATTTTACTAATCCTATAAGATGAAAATATGACATATTTATATCCTGATAAATGTAAAAAATAGAAGATGAAAAAAATAGTTTGTGTTTTTATAAAACATATATATTTTATTGGACAATATAATTATTTAATACAATGTTTATTTTCATAAAATGGTTTTATAAAATAATATTATGATTTATTATAATGATATTATTATTTTATAAATCATTATGTAATTTTTCAAAGGGTCATAAAATTGATTATAATATTAGAATTTGTATTCTTCAAATAAATGGGGATTTTATTTAAAAATAGAATTTATAATATTTGGAAAAAAATAATAAATTTCATTTCATTTTTTGAATCTATATATTAATAAATTTTTAAGGTGAATTTTTTTATTCTTCTAGAATATTGAGTTTTTTTTGAGTAGTGATACACGAATAAATATGGTATTTAACATTATAATCCAAATACATGATTTTTTTTATGACATTACTGATGTGAGCACTTATTTGTTCAAAATAACTTGCACCACTTAATATATATAGTCTCAAGAATCCCCAATATTAGTATTATTGAGCCAAATTAATAAACTAATGAATACAATATTCAAAAAAATATCTTCTTCCACCCCTTATAAATACCACCCCTTATCCTCACAATATCCAATCCTTGAAGATTGTAAAATTTCTAACCAAATATTTTCCCAATCATCTCCTTTACTTGGAATCAGTTTTTATTTCAACTAAATAAACTTCTAAAGATCCTTAAGGCAAATCCTAAAATGATTCAACCAAAGAGAGAGGTAAATTGTAAACTAAATTCCTTTTAATTTTATTCATCTTCTACCACCCTCATATGTTCTTCATCCAGCTAAAAATAATCACTTAAGTATCCTAAATATATTTATATTTTTTATTATGGTGTAAAACCCATATTTTACCCTATATTTTTACATTCTATAACTAAAATGTTGTTTACATTATAATTAGTTCCCCACAACCATGAAAAACATTCTTTTTTTTCTCCACCACATTAAAGTCTTGTTATAAAAATTTTATTATGCTTAAATAAGATTATAATAAGTATATTATACCTTATTTCACATTATTTAATAGATAATATGACCATAAAATAATTTAAAATGAAACTAGATTTGGATGGTTAGTAAAATCTCCCAATTGAACTAATCGTATAACATTAATATTTTTACTAGATTAATTGTCCATATTTCAAATAACTAGATGATATTTATTACCATTTAAATTTATATAAGTAAATGTATATCATTTAATTTCACTTATGGAGTCATAACACCATCCTAAAATAATTTCAATAATTTTTCACGGGTTATCTTGCCTTGGAACCATGAAATTAACGCCTTCAAAATAGTGAAATTGTCCTTTATATCTCAATAAAATAGTTGTAAATGAAAATAATATAATTATAATAAATAAAATATATTTTTAAAGGGTTATTAATTAATTAATTACTTTATTTTATTTTATTTTATTTTATTTTTCATGGAATTAAGTGTTCATGCGGAATGATTCTATAACATAAGTTAAGGGATCTCTCTATAAACAAAACTTTTTTCTTTTAGTTACGGTCATTCTCTCTCTAACTCAATTTACCTCTCTATTTGATTTCATGGAATTCATATAAATTATGTATGTATTTCTATTACATATATAAATATCTTATTCTACCTTCCTTTTATGGTTTAATATAATTGTTAAGTTCATTTATCAAATGTGTTCTTTAAAATCAAACCCGATTAAGAGGAATTTTTCTATCCATTTACCCTTTTGTGTAACACTTTTTTTAAAAAATTATTCCAATTACATATTTTAATTGTGAAAGGAATATTTTATAGATAATAATTCAATTTGACCTATGTTTTTTAAATAAAATTACATATTTATTGTTTCTTCCACGTCTTTAATTGATTCCTTGAACAACTATTTTGGATGTTTATTTCTATACCCAATCGTTTACTATTTTTCATTACATTTTTTATTTTAGCACCATATTTTGAGTCTTATTCTTAATTATTTAGATATGAACATATAAAATATTTTTATTCATTATTCTCTTTATATTATTCATAAAATATCTATTTATTTTTATATGAGGCAATAATTTACAACCCATTTCTTACCATGGTTAATTATTTTGTTTAAGACTTACATTTGATTTCCAACTCTATGACACATTTACTTGTAAATTTTATGATGGGAATTTTTAGATATATCTCCATTGAATTGGGTAATATTTATTTTTAATGATAGGATATGTATGGAATTAATGAGTAAACATAATCCATGACAAGAATTTTTCAAGCATGTAATGTTGTCTTGGCAGTTAGCCTCGACTTATACTTAAATAATGTTATATTTTTAATCCACATTCATATGTTTCTAGGATCATATGTTTCTATGTTATATATGTTATTATTTCATATAATTATTTTTTGTACTTTTTTTTATGATATCATGTTATTACTTCTAACTCATATGTAATGATTCAGTTTCATGATTATTTACTTAATGGGCCTTTTTGATTACCCCTTTTTTCTATGCATTTCGTAGTTTATCCTGTGTAGTTCTAGGTACTTTAAGGTATTTAGGAACTTATTATATTGGTTAAAAAAATTATTTTGATTTTTATGTTTTTGTTTTATATCCCTAGTATTCCAAACACACTTAGCCTTTTGATCCTTAGTTTTAATTTGTTGGATATTTATGTTAAAAATTTATATAACAATATGTGTAAAAAGATGGTGTCTCTATAGTTGGTATTAGAAGATGGTCTAGTAATTTTTGGGGATTTGTAATATAATATTTTACTTATAACCCTATGGATAATTCTATGTATCATGAAATATCATGATGTTTTGGTAAAGTATAGGCTAATCGGTCTCAATGATTTACATCCTCGTCTAGATACTATAAGTGGATTCGAATATAGAATAGTTTTACCTAGGGTTACTAACCCTGAAATGGGAACATTTTTTACTAACTCGATCATCACTTGATTCATGATAAAGAGGTTGTGTTATTTACCTATTTTGACACTACCAAGGGATATGCTTTGGTAATTTCAAAAACTCAATGTGAAACATTATAAAGGACTCAAATAGGTTGTTAGGTTAGAAAAATTAATAGGAAAGTTACCATAGATAACCTATATTGAATCCTTGATAATCATAAGTTATGATGTACTTTTCATTTATAATTTATTTCATATATATTCATAGTTTTCCATTTATATGATTTATAGTTTGTGTATTCCCATAAATAACTATAACTAAGAAAAATTAGTAAAATTTGTGCGCACTTTCAATCTATGAGAACACATGATTATGTTTCAATGATTTATTTCATATATTTCATGTTTAGTATAATTATTTAAAAACCACCTCAAAACATGGGGTTTGGGATATCAATAAAAATAGTAAAAGGACAAATTGTTGCTTCCTAGGTATATAATTCCTCCCTAGTTATTATTTCTGGACAGAACCACCCCAAAAATCTTATCATAAATTTATAGAATTTGATGATATATTGAGAATAGAATGGGTATATTTATATAAATCCATTATCAACTATTGAGGGAGGGATATCTCATTTCACATCCTAATGTATCCTTTGATTATATATAAGTTAATAGATTATGATGGATCTACTTTGGAATATTTATCTCAAGTGTTAATTTTATTGGATTATGAGGAATAATATATATCTCAAATGATTTAGAAAAAAGAGATAATCAAGCATCAATACATGCCCATTATGAGGGATTATACTAATTAATTATCTGGATAGTTCTTTGGTATTCCTCTTGATTGAGAGGTCGAGTTATCAATCAAAATTATACCTATATATCTTCCCTTATCAAAGACTCCCTGTAGAATAACTACCATTGAGTTGGTATAACTAAATAAGTAGTTACAAGAGAATTTGAACAAATGTTTTATATGCCCAAGAGCTTCAATGTGGGGTGTATTGATTCTCTTCCTCAAGAAAGAAGGATGGTTTAATGTTTTATTGCATCGATTATCATGAACTCAAATAATAGAGTTAATGAAAAACTATCCACTTCCATGGATTGATGAATTGTTCAATAAACTATGTTGTGCCTAGTATTTCCTTTAGGTGGACTACAGTTCAATAAATCAACAATTGAAAGAAAATGATGAAGATATTCCCAATATTTCCTTCTAAATATAGTATAGTTTTTATGAGTTCAGAGTAATTACCTTCTCACTCACTAATTATATATCAATATTTGTTGAAATAATGAATAAATTCTTTCTAGATTACATTGACAGGTTTGTATAAGATTAATGGATGGTATTCAAATATAATCCATAAGTAAAGAGGAGCATGAAGAGAATTTGAACATTGCAATAATGACTTTTTTAAAGGATAATATATATAAAAATTAGAGTAAATGTAATTTATATATCGAGGAAGTGTCATTTAGGGTGCATGTTATCACCATTAAAGGGATATATGTGCACCCTTCTAAGAGAAAGGGAATTGAAGAGTCATCTAGACTGACATCTGTAATATAGATCCATAGTTTCCATGTAATATCTATATTTTAACCATAATTTTTAATAAACTTCTCATGATTTACAAACTCTCTAACCAAGAAAAGTCAAAATTGTTTAATGTTTGTCTGGACTTATGAATGTGAAGAGAGATTTAAGGAATTAAAAAAGAGGCTTATCACTAAACCATTCTTCATTCTTCCCTCAAGTGGGGAACTTTTCATGGTATGTATAGATACTTCAAATAAGGGTTTAGGTTGTGTGCTATTGTAAAATGAAAAAATGATAGCCTATGCCTCATGGAAGTTGAAAATAATTGAAAAGAACTACCCATAACATGATTTCGAGTTGGCTAAATTGATCTTCACATAGAATATTTTGTGACACTATATTTATATGGAGAATTTTGATATACATACAGACCATAATAGCCTCAAATATATATTCACATGGAAGGAGATTAATATGTTCTAGTGAAAATGGATAGAGATAATAAAGGACTTTGACTTCTCAAATCACTACCATCTTGTGAAAGAAAAAATGTGGTCGATTATCTAAGTATAAATGATATGGAAACCTTATCAATGATGAGAACTGAAAATAATACAATATTATTAGAATTACTAATAATCTAAAGAGGGATCATGAAGGAAAGAATGTCATCATTCATTTCTCAAATGATTTCTCAACAATTCTTTATGGATAAGATAAAGGGTGATAAAAAGAGATGTTGTGGAAATATTGAAGAACGTGGAAACTATAAGAAGAGATAAATCCTTGGAGTTTAAAATTGATGAATAATAATTAGTAATATTTGGTTCATGACTATTTTTACAATACAATCCTGAGATAAATAAGGAATGGTTGAATATTACATATAGAGCATCCTTCTCTATCATCCTAGGGATCACGAATATGTATCGAGATATCCAAGAGAACAATTTTTTGGACAATATGAAGGAGATCATATAATATACATAAAAATACCTATTATGTCAGTAGGTGAAGGATGAAAGAAAAATATATAAGGGGGTGATGTAACCATTACCCATACCTATAGTGAAATAGGAAAACACCACCATGAACTTTATCACTGTTATCCCAAATATATATAGAGGGAATAATGTTATATTGATTATGGTGTATTATCTTACAAATACAAATCATTCCATTAATATTCTATGGGAGTTATCACTCTATCAACTTATAAGGATATACGTTAATGAATTGGTGACACTGCATGGAACACCACTATCTATCATGTCTGATTGAGAACTGAGATTTACCTCCATGTTATGGAAGAGTATCAAACAATCTCTAAACATTCCATTGAACTTTAGTACTGATATAACCCCCAAACTAATAGATAATCTGATTGGAATATCCAAAAACTAGAATAAATGTTTAGATAATTCTTGATGGAAATCAAAGGAAGATGAGATCAACACCTTCCTCTATTTGATATTTTATACAATAATGTTTTTCACTCAATTGTCTAAATTGTTCTACTCAAATTTAATGTAACCCTCTTGAGTATGTATATAATGGATCCCTCAAATGTTTTTTTATAGGTGGTACCGTTGTAAAACTAACTCTCTTCTGATGAGAATCAAGTGAAATATATTTATAACAACCTAGATTTTTATCAATGTAAATTAATTTCTTATAAATATATCATATAGTATAAATATGATACATCACATAGAGAACCCAATAAAAACATTATTCTAATTAATAAGAAATTAAATAAACCATATCTATATAAATTAAGGAACTTATGGAAAATTAACCTTAATGTTAGAATAGTAATAAGAAGATTTTGAATAGTAACCTTGCCCATAAAATATTAAATTCTCATATAAAAGATAAAATAAAATTTTGGTATCTTATAAATGCAAATATGATATATTTATATAAAGTAATAAGTAAATATTTTTTTAAAAAATGATAAATTTAGTGTCGGAATTTTTGTGAATTATAAATGTTTATTTAAAATTTTATAATTAATATAATTATTTAAAGGAAAATTTATTTTCATAATATAGATGTATAAATTAATAGTTTTTTGTACTAAAAATAAAATATAATTTTATGAGATCTTAATTAATTTTTCAAAGTGACAAAAATTCATCTGTAATTTTAATATCCGTACTTCTTGAATAAATAATGTTTTTAATTAAAAATGAAATTTCTCATATTTATAAAAAAATTCATAACATTGTGTCCATTTTTTAAATCAACACACAGAAAAATATTTGGGGATTAAATTTCGCTATTTTTTTAAAATAGTTGAATTTTTGGTGAATAGTGAAATATGATAATTTACAAAATAAGCTAAACACAAGAATTTTTTGTCATTGATGATGTATGGATCATGTAAGAACCATTATACTGAAATCTCATTCTCCCTTTACTATATTTAGTCCTAGTAATCAATAGTATTCATAGTGTTGAGCCAAAATAATAAAAATTGGAATAAAATAATAAAATCACCGCTCTCCTCCCACTATAAATAACACCTTCACCCCTCTTATAACCACACCTTATAAGACTAGTAGATTGATTATATTTTACATAATTAATCATCTAAACCCCATCCCTTCATTTTTTATTTCATGTCTCACCAAAAACCATTTACTAGTGCCTTAAGGAGGTTCTTAAGGAGAAGACACTCAAGAGGTAAAACCCTCCCTCTTTATCTTTTAATTTCTTATCTTTTCTTGTCCTTCCCTTAACTACTCTACCAAAATTAACATGATTAATCCATTATCATAAATATACACAATAATATATTTATGTTAATGTAAAATCCATAATAAAATCTCTTCTCTTCTCATTTTGTTTCTAAAAATGAAAAGATCACCCCCAATGTGTCTGTTGTCCGCCTTTATAGATGAGGAGTTTTTGTTTTGAATTACCACATTCAAGGATGCTCATAAAACCATTGTTATGGTTAAAACAGATTTTAAAATGTATATCAAAACTTTTATTATGTCTTGAAAGTAATATATATACATAATATTAAATAATAAAACAAAACTATTTTGTGAAAATTGAAATTTCACCAAAATAAACTAACATTCATCATTAACATTTTATCAAATGAGTCATTATCATATCTCAAAAAATGATATCTAGAACCATTTAAAATTATGGAGGTTCATAGATATCATATAATTCCACTTTTTTAGTTTTTATTCAATTTTATAAGAACTCCCATAATTAAACTCAAGGGAACCGATCATAAAATCCTCAAACAAACGCACCCAGAATATCAAAATTAACCATTATAACTCATCGAAATGACCATAAATGAACATCAAAAAAATTATAGTAAATAAAATAAATATTTAAGAGTCTTATAATTAATTTTTTGATGGATCTAATTTTATTTTACTAGATATTAGGTACAAGTGAAGCACACTTTCAGACATTTGGTAAGAGATTCTCTCTAAAGCACCATTTTTCATTAGGGATAAAACTTCCCTCTCTTTAAAAAAATGTAATTCTTAATTATTATTATATAATCCTCATATATTCTATTTTAATGTTGAAAACATATGTACCTTGATTAATTATTCTTTATTTAATGGGGAAATACGTGTTTTATAAGGTCCTCTTTTCAATTCCTCCCGATAAGGAAGCCTGATAAAAGGGAACATCCCAATTTTCTACCAATTTTAAATTACACTCCATAATATATTTTAAGCCAATAAAATTTTTCTAAAATAAACATTTTTATAATTAAAAAATATAGTATTTAATTTATGGTTTTATGAAAATAATTATTCACTTTTCCTCTAAAAATACTTCTTTATATTTTCCCTTAAATCTCACCAAAGTGGTTCATTTATAAAGTTTCATAATAAACCTATTATTAAATTTTTTCACATAAGTTGAACATCATTTTTACATAATATATACCTAATTTTACTTATGAATTTATGTGTATTCTTTATATCCTTTATTTTATGGACATCATTATGATACACCCATTTTTGAAGCCTTATGACATGATTTTGATACCCATTTCTTTTTATATGGTTAAACCTTTTTTTATTCCTTTTTATTGATTATTATTATGGAAAACATATATACAAACATGTTATGAGAGTTGTTCACATAGATATCTCCAATACATTGGGTAATGTTTATTCTCATGTGACGTCTTGTTGAAATATGGAGTAAACATTTTTCCTTTATGTGAATTGTTTCCACATGTGATATAGTATTGGCAGTTATCCTTGACTCATGCTTATGTCATATTGTATGTTTCTTCCAAATTTCTATGTTTCCTTGATTACAAGATCCCATGTACTATATTTTATTCATACATATATTTATTCAAGTTAAATGTTTTTAATGTCATCATGTTAAACCCTTGAAGACATGTGTTATTCTTTGTTTCTATGTTTATTACCTTAATGGTATTTTAGATCATCGTTTTTTCTATATTTTCCCATGTTAATCCTATAAATATGCGAGAGATCAAATGAATATAGGAGATCATTATGGGTTATTAATATAAATATTTTTTAATATAGTTTTATGTTTTCAGTTTTATGTACCTAATCTTCCCAACAAACTATACTTTACGATCCATGGAATGTATTTGATTATTAATTATGATTAAAATAATGTAATAATATGTGTAAAATTCTATAACCATTATAATCTTGGATTGTGGAGAAGAATTTCTATATAATAATATGACTCAATTATTTAGAGTTCAATGGAGAAACCACAAAAACACGAATAAAACATATGAATTTAAGGAAGCCATGAATTTGATGTTCCCTCATATTTTTTCACCTTAGTATAGAAAATGAAAATTAAAGGGTGAAATTTATTATAGGTAATGAATTAAATGAACCATAATTTTATCAATGGAATTTCCCTTCTTAAAATTGTGTCAAATTTAGTAATGAAGCAAAGTGAACAAGTACCACATGATGAAATATATAGAATTTTATTATATTAATATTATATTTAGAGGAAAATAATGGAAATAATAATTGAAAATATTAAAATGGGATAAAAAATATAAAATAAGAAAACTAAAATAGGGAAATTTGGATCTACTCGATCCACTGAAATAATTTCACTCCTACAAAACACTTTAGAAATGAAGAAAAATATTATTAATACAATATTTATCTTGAAAATGATAATAAATATATCCTTAAAAGAAAAGAGAATTGAATTTATAATTAATGAAATATGAGTTTTTTATATTAAGTAGGGAACCCATACGACCATTAAAAATTTAAAAAATGGGATAGTAATCTACATGTTGGAATAGTAATATAACCATTAAGAATAGTAACCCGAATTTTAAAATAGTATCCTAACTAATAGAAGTGTCAAATAATATTCATTAGTCTTATAAAATTAAAATATGGCATATTTATTTGATGATACAAGTAAATAAATGTAAAAAATTGAAAAAAATTAAATCTCAATATTTTTGTAAAACATATTTGTTTTATTTAAAAATATAATGATTTAAAATAATGTTTATTTTTATAAAATATTTTTATAAATTAATATTATGTATTATTATATTGATATAATAATTTTATGAGACCTTAATTAGTTTTTCAAAGGGTTATAAAATTGATCATAATATTTAAATTGGATTTTTCAAGTAAATGGGGATTTTTTATAAAAATTAAATTTTAATAATTATGATAATTATTTTCCTAAAATAGATTTACTTTATTAAATATATTTGTTTATTTATGTTTATGGTGATTTTTTTAATTTTTCTAAAACAGAAGAATTTTTTAGTGAATAGTGAAATACGGTAAAATGCATTTTTTAAGATTATAAGATAAATGCATGATCCTTTGAGGAATGGATTGTGTAAGAACCCATTATTTAGAACTCAAATACACCATTTATTTTATATATTAATAATAATCAATATTATTGATATAATAAAGTCAAAAAATAAACCAATGAATATAATATTCAAAAACAAAATTTTCACCCCCTTATAAATACTACCCATCACCACCCCTTCACCTACATATTTATAAGCCTTTAAGATTGAAACTTTTATACCCAAATATCTTACTAATACTCTCCCCATCATACATGTGATGATGGTATCATCCAAACACCATTCCTATGAGCCTTAATGGGTAGTCTAAAAGGAGACACTCAAAGGGAGAGGTAAACTCTAAACTAAATTTCTTTTAATTTTATTCTTCTTCTACAACCCACATATATTATCCATACACCTAATAAGAGTTACATAATTATCCTAAATATAATTATATGTTATTTTTTTGGTGTAATATCCATCTTCTACCCTCCCCTTTTATATTCTTAACTGAAACAAATTGTCAATGATATGATCTATTTACCACCTTTGTGAACAATATACTTCATGATTATTCACTACCATAAAGGTAGGTCATAAAAATATTATTATTGTTAAATAATATGATAATTAATATATTATAACTTTTTATTGTTTTTTAATTAATAATTTGTCCATAATATTAAAAAAAGAAACTAGTTGGTGGTGGTCTGTAAAACCAGAAAAATAAACTAATTGTATAACGTTAACGTTTTTACTAAATGAATTGTACCTTTTTCAGAAAACAAATATATATATTTTGATCATTTTAAAATTATATAATGTAATTAATTTAATTTTTGTTCAATTATGTATCTTTATTCCCATTTAACAGGAACTTTAGTAAATATCCACAACTGTTCAAATCTTGTTACCATCAAACGAACACGTTTGAAATAAAAAAATTAAACATAATATCTCAAATAAATGGTTTTAAATGAATATAATATAATTTTAATAAATAATATATATATGTAAAATTTTATTAATTAAGTAATTATTTAATTTTATCTTATTATTCATTATAATAAAAGAAGTGCATAATGATTCTGGAATATAAACCACCCTTTTTTCCTTGGGTTATGACCTTTCTCTCTCTAAATCACATTATCTCTATATTTTATGTTATTTAATGATTCTAAAATCTATATATATGTCTCTTACATATATAACTTTCTTATTATCCCTTCCTTTTATGGGGTAATACATATTTTAAGTTCATTTCTAAAATATGTTCTTTAAAATCAAACCATATTAAGGGGAACTTTTCTATCCCTTAACCATTTTATGTAACACTCATTTAAGATATTTATTCCCATTAATGATTTATATAATTAATGTAATATTTTATAGATAATTATTCTAGTTTACTAATGGATTTCAAATAAAATTCTATATATATTATTTCTTCAAAGTATTTAAAGAATTCCACAAACCATCATTTTGAAATTCAATTTCAATACCCAAATATCTACCATTTCTCATAATGTTTTGTTTTTAAAATGAAACCCATTTTTTGGGACTTATTATTCTGAATTTATATATAAAAATCAAAAATATTTAAATCCTTCTTCTATTTGGAATATTTATGAATTTCCTTTTTTTATGAGACAATATTATTCAAACCATTTCTTTCCATGGGTAATTATTATGTTTATGTTGTATGTTTGACTTATATTTGTGGGACTCATAATAATTTACATTTTATGATGATATTTATCAAATAATATCTAATTCATTGGGTAATATTTATGTCTCATGAGATTATACATATGGGATTAGTGAGTAAACCTAATCAATGATAAGACTTTATCCCCCATGTGATGTTTTCTTAGCAGATAGCCTTGATATATGGTTATGTAATGTTATATGATACTCCCTAGTTCCAATATTTTAATGATAATATGATTCAATTTTATTTATTTTATGATCTCATATGATTATTCATGAGCCTTGTGTTTTATGATATCATGTTATACCTTCTGACCCCTATGTAATGCTTCGTTATCATGTGTATTTTCATACAAGGATTTTTAGATCACCCCTTTTGCCTATGTATTCCCAAATTATCCTATATAGTTTTAGTATATCATATTTTTGTAGGTTATCATTATTGATATTAAAATAAATACATTATATTTTAGTTTCATTTCAATGTTTTATGTATCAATTCTTCTAAGGAGACTAGGACTTTCAATCCTTAATTTGTATTTATTGGATATTTATGTTAAAAATAATATTAAAATATGAATAAGAGGATTGGGTCACTATAAGAACCATGGGATATCATCCCAATCTCGAAAATATAAAAATAGTAATCATATAATGTAGGATAACATGTTTTCAGAAAATTTATGAGATGAGATGGCCGACACTCATCCTTTTCATTTGATTGTCAATAAGGTGGAGAAAAGAGGTTGAACCACATATTGAATTTTAAGATGTGAGGAGATATTGACCAAAACTAAAATGGGGGATTTTTTTAACACAATTATCTATTTAATTTGTTTTAAATAATTCAATATATTTTTTTAAGTTGAGATGAGGTGAGGACGCTTAAAAAATTGTTACGAATTCAATAAATGATATTTTATGTCAAGATTGTGTAATTCACCTTGTCAGTTTTTCTGATTGTTAAATTGGTCATAATGTCCAATTACATGATCCAATTTCATTAGACTAGTAAAAATTGTATACATAATTTAACAAGTTGAATACCATGAAAATATATATTTTCATGAAGATAATTTGAAGGAGTCCATACAATATACCTTTTGTTTCCTGAGGAGACTTGGAGAATTATTTAATGAATTTAGAAGAAGAATATGAATTAAAATAAGTTTTAAATAATATTAAGGCAATTATAAATACTATTTTTCATTATTATTGGTGATAAATTGATTAAAATTCTATTCTGTACATAGGATTAATCAAAGTATTTTTTGATGGCCCTTAACCAAAAAAATGGGTCACCCATAAGTCAAACAAGGACCACCTCAACCACATGTGTGACATAGGTGGTTTACCGTGTAGGAGGTAGTACAAATATCCAAAATATATAATTATGTTTGTGAATTATGGTTTTCATATATCTTATATAGAGTGAATTGGATAAACTCTTGCAAGAGGGAAAGCATAGTGGGTGCATAGAGCCTGCAGGAATGTACACAGGTGTGCGCATGTATGTGGAATTTAATAGGGAGGTGTTGGCCCTGGATGCTCCTATGTATAAGTTTATTTGGGTTTTCATCTTGGTTTTATCTAGAGATGATAGTTTCATAACATGGATTATAAATAAGAATCAAACTAATGAAATATTTTATGTTTGAAAACCAAAGTACATGCACTTTTCAAGTGTTTAAAAAGTTATAAAACAAGAAGATTCATCCATTCTATTTTTTCTATGTCATTTGATCAAGCTAGTGGTTTCATATTAAACCAAATATCTCTATATAATTATTAACATGTGCCTTAGTTCATGTTTGAACCTCAAATAATCCAACTGGAGGTCGACATGGTCATTCGAAGGTTAGGATTTTTGAGGTGATGAGGCTAAGAACCTCCATGCACAAAATATTCATCTTATATGTATGAATCAGTTTAAAGAAAAAAAATACTAAATGATATTTATTTGATTATACAGAAGATTGTTAATGAGTCTGTAATGAGTGTATGGGTTTAATCTTTAAGTAGCATGTGATCATCATTACATGCATGTGAGATCCTCAATGTTAGGAGAAAAATAGTTTTCACAAAAGAAGAGACCCCATGTTTTTTAGTTTTATGTATGTTGAGTAAATATTGAGAATATATAGAGACCGTAAGATGCTTGAAATATGTTTAATCATATTTATTTATTGGATTTGATTTATTGATAATGAATGAGAGGTAGTTATATGTCTTTATAAATAGCGATGAACTGAGGAGGAAAGGGCATGATACCATTATTTGAGGAACATGTTTTCTAGAGAGAAATAGGGAACCATGAAGCTCTCTTCTTAAGCAAAGAAATATAACCTCCCATGATCTATACATGACTATATGAAAGAGATGATATTAAATGAATCTTTTTAAGAATTTTTGAATTATTATAAATACTAAGAACATGAATTTTTAATGTAATTATTGTTTTCTTGAAGAAATTTTCAACAAACCCATAATAATTTACAAGAATACATGTGTTCATATATGATACGGTCAGGTAATCTATTATGGAAAGTACACTTAATTTTCAAAAAAAAAACTTTCATTATCTAATTTCATAAAGAAAAAAATAGGACATTGAATACTCGTTTGGGTTTTTTTAGAAAGGTAATACAAGCATAAAATAGTTTATCTTAAATAAAAAATGAACCTTGGATAAACAAAATTTATAAAGTGAACAGAAAATAATAACAATATTATGTGAACAAGGTTTTTTGATGAGAGGTCCATGTATTTCATACATGTTGTTCCATTAATGTAATCTTGAGAATTTAATGGAAACAAAATATTTAAAATTTAAGAAGATAATAATTTGAGTAGTGAAATATTATTCTTTCATAAAAAAATACTTTAAGAAGTTGTGCACATCTCATTCACACATATAATTTAGAATAATACTTAAATATCAAAAAGAAAAATTTCTTGAGAATTTTTATATTGAGTAAATAGGGTACACATTGGTGGTAAAATATATATGAGAAAGACTATAGATATGAAAATGTACTTTAAGTTATACACGATCAGATAATATCCAATGCACTCATGGAGGAAGATCACCCTAAAAAGGAATAGGAATCTCTACTACTTCATCAGTATTGAGAAACATATGGAGATGTGAATTAGCATAAGGATTCCTTTATGTGATTCAAGATTTTAGACCACCGTGTGGACTCTAGTAACTCTATATGAAGCAGTATAATGATCTTCTTGTGTGAATCAAGACTCTGAAGGCTAGTGTGGAGTTGGTAATAGTTTGTGATATAGTATAAAGATACTCTTATGTGGAATTAGGAGATATAAATCAATGTGAATATTTATTTTCCATTGTAATTAATTAAAATTTATAGTGGATTATCCATTTTGGAGGGATAATCAATATGGAAGGGAGTGGGTATTTTCACTAAAACTTATAAATACTATGTGTGGAGCTCTCTCTGATCATTTCTTCATATAGGTGAGATAATGACATTTCACTGAGTGGATTGAGAACCTCAATAAGTTCATGAGGTTTAATTTAATGGGAAATAATTTGTAAATACAAACCACCGATTCACCTCCCCACCCCCACCCCTACCTCTTAGTGGTTAATTTGGCTTTGGGTCTATAGATTCTCTATGCACCATAGTTTGTTCAATGCTTAAATATTAATAACAAAGGGAACTATTAAAGAAGGTACAGTAAACCAAGGGTCATTGAGGTTAATCAAAATCGATGACCACGAAATCTGAGGGATCAAGGGAAATCATATTTTGTCACCACCACTGAGGTGGAGCATAAAAATATATTTATACAAGGTACCCATTCTATTCACTACAGAATGAAAAAAAATCTTTGATTTTGGTTTTTCACATTCCTTTATATACAGTAGTTTTTCTATAACTATTGATTTTCATCCCTGATACATTAAGGTAGAGTTATCTATAAAACTCATAGTAGAGAAATCTATGTATCCCACGTTTTGGACTCTTATCCTGTTAGAATTTGTTGGAGGATTCTTCTAGATAATATAATAATCCTTCTTTTTATATAATTTTATGCTATACTTGTTATAGATTGGATATCATTATAAAAATATAACATCTACTATCAGGAAAGGTGAATATCTTTCTATATTACGAACAATCCAATGATACTTTAAAAATTCAAGGAATGTCATTAACGTACTTTGAAAAATCTCTCAATGGTGTGGGTTTTGATACTGAGTGAAGAAATATATCATGCCCAAATGGTTGTTTCAAAGGAATTCATAAAAATTAAGAAAATTCACATTATAAAGGAATATAATGATGTATTTTCCAATGAGTTTTCTATAGTTACCCCAAATCATAAGGTAGAGGTCACAATAGAACTCATACCCAGAGCCCCTCCTATAGCCAAATGCCCATATATAATGGCCCTAATAGAAATGAATGTGTTAAATATAAAGTAATAAATGAATTTAGAAAAAGGTTTCATACACCCAAATCCATCACATTAGTGTGTGATGATTCTCTTTATGATGAAAATTGATGGATCAATGCGGTTATGTATTGAATACCAAGAGGTCAAAAACATCACCATAATGAACAGGTATCCCCTTCCAAGGATTGTTGACTTGTTCGATCAACATTGAGGACCTTAGTACTTCTCAAATGCATATATTAATTCTGTATATCACTTAATAAAGTGGAAGAGAGAAGAAATCCAAAATAGAGACTTCCATAAAATATATGGAAAGTATTAGTTTATATTAACTCATTTCAGGCATACTAATGGCCATGTAATATTCATCGACTTGATGGATATATTCTTTAAAGGACAACTTCAAAAACTTTGGTATTCTTTATTGATAAAATTTAAAATAACTCTAAGAGTAAGGATTAACATGAGGAGAATCTATGGAATTTTATAACAACATTAAGAAAAGATAAGATGTATTCTAAGTTTATGAAGTGTGGCTTTTGGATACAGAAATTCACATTCTCAAGGAATGTGATCATAATTCATAGAATATATATATACCCATAAAAGAAAAAGGTAATTGGATAAAGGACTAGACCCCTCAGTGTCATGGATATAAATAGTTTTCTTGTATTATCTAGGTACTAAGTATGTTTTTCAACAAATTTCTAATTTTTTTCTATTATAAATACTAAGTTAAAATAGAATGGGGTTAATTATGTCTTGATTGAATAATATGAGGAAGTATTTAAAGATATAAAGAAGAAGATACTCACTACTCGTGTACTCACAGTACCTCTAGCAGAGGAGGGTTTTTGATATATAGTGATTCTTCAAAGAAGTTTTTGGGTTGTCAACTCATATAAATGATAATGTGATAGATTATACCTCATGACATTTAAAGATCCATGAGCATAACTACCCTATCCACGACCTAGAGTTTTCTATAGTAATATTTATGTTGAATATTTTGACTCACTACCTATATGGTGAGAATCATGATATATATACCAATAATAAGAGTATAATGTATATTTTCACATAGAAAGATATCATTATGCTATTATGAAAATGGTTACAGATGTGGTACATATCATACCCCAGTTGCCTAGAGCCAGTGCATTATTTTATTACATTTGATATAAACAAATATGTCTAAACCCTAAGGAATTAATTGTTTAATAGATTTGGAAAACAAGATACATACATAAGTTAAATAATACAACTTCAATGGAAATTTAACATATCAACTTCTATTAACTCACACATAAACTCCTTGATTATCTAGTAAATTCATTCATAATATTCATCTTCAGAAACATGGGAAAAATAAAACATAATAAAGTGGTATCTTCAGATGTTTAGTAAGAGTAAGTAATATGGAAGAGGTTATCATAATCATAAACACTAGGCATGGTGAATAACTAAAAAATGTTCTTTTGAAAATTATACTTGATCATAATATGGCAGGAATGAAAGCATATTAAATAAGGACATATAAATGATCATGAGGGAATAAAAAACCATTGATATTCCTCTAATTGGATAATCACATGGTTTACAAATCTCTAATACCACAATGAGGAAATACATAATGATGGACATCTGAAACATATTGTCAAGGCCTCGGCCAAGACATCAGAAAATACTAGGGTAAGGCCTCGGCCAAAATTCATTTCTATTTTGTCTCATGAGACCTTCCCATTCATTGAGTGGTTATAGTGGGTCCCACCAGTCACTTTATATGTCCAATTCATTCCTCGTATGAGAGGGGTTAAATATAACCGTCATGGTCATATGAAATAACATTCCCTAATCTGTACACGTAAACACTAACTATTATGAGTAGTATGAGGAATGGTGTCAATATTGAACATCTACAGTCAAACTAATCATAAATCATTTAAGACAATATGGTATATTATAGACATAAGATTTTAACTTCAATAATAAATAAAATTAAACAGATGTGTTGAATTAAAAAATACTCTAATAAAATCATTATGGAATTATTCAGAGAAATGCACTTTTAATCTCAAAGAAGAGTTATTTTGAAAAAAATTAGCATAAAACCATAAAATAACTAATGTAGTTTTTACATGATTAAATGAGTGGTTTTAGAAAATTAATAGTGTCTTAAATAATATTATATAGTTCACATGAATATAAGTAATAATTTGAAAAGTTTTAATGAATTTGGCTTGATTATCGAAAATAATTTAGAAAGATCATCATAAAACATTTTACTCCCCATAAAATAATGATGGATTTGGATTAGTAAAAATATATAGAACATTCACACATAACATATTTTGATTTAATAATATTAATTAATAATTTTATTTCAATTATGTGATACAAAGAGTATCCCGAAAGTAAATGGAGGTTCAGGTAGAAAACCCTTACCATATATCCTAATATATTATGCACTTGCCCTTAATGTGTAGTAAAAAAACATTAAATACATTAATTAATTAATCAATTAAAAACCTTATTTATATATATTTTATTAAATATAGTTTTACTAGGTTCATTTATGTTCTTATTGATAAGTTATAAGATTGAATTCCATCGTTCTGTAGTGTTTGTTTCCTTAATTTCATGATCGAATCACTTGATTATAAGATTATGGAAGTTCATGTAATATGGGAATTGAAGTCCATAATTGAATTTATATGATATTAATGATAATACATAATTTTATATGATCATATAAGTATTTTTTATATTTAGTGTGAGGATGAATCAATAGATAAAACTTTAATGATAATCCCTTGGATTATTTTGTGTCGTTTCACTCACCACAAGCTTGTTTTAATTTATTATTTCACATCATGTGTGTATGATGATTCCAGAACATTAAATAAGATAAAATAAATATATTATTATCTAGTTAAAACATAAAAATGTTTTTATGACCATCCATGAATAAGTTAATAAAAATTGAAAAACCCATCGTCATTGAATGTGATAGATTAACACATCTCGAATGGTGTTTTTAGTTTTTGTATAAAAGAAGGTGAAAGAAGAGATGAGGATGAATTTTTCCCTTATAATAACAAAATTATTGTATATTTAAGTTATTTTATTTATCATACCTTTTGTATTGGAGTATTTTAGAGGGGAAAAATAAAATAAAGGAACTTTAAAGAAAAAAAGTGAAGTTGAGAAATCCCTTACAAAAATTCAGCAGCCTAAAGACGTAAGTTAAAAATTCATAAAATACGTTTATGATAGAAAAAGGGGCATATCATAATTTTTACATGATATGGATAGTAAGTGGTATGTGTAATAAAAATTCCCAACATAATCTAATGGAAATTAAAATGGAATAACATAAAAGGACTACATGAAAAAGATGAGGGTGATAGATTCCCTTACCTTATTGAGTAACTCCAAACAAATGATGCTTCGGACCTTGTGTGATTGAAGAAACCATGGGAGGACTCCTAGGGAGATAAAATACCAGATTGTCAAGTATGATGAATTTATAATGAATTTAATGGTATAAATGGGTTGGTATTTATAGCTAAAGTGAGTGAATTTGTTATTAATTTATGAGGGCACCTCGGTAGTAGTTTATGCCAAATCATGGGGTTGCCTATGGTATTTGCTCATGGTATTGGACAAATGGGACACCTCATATCATATTTAATAGTAAATAATTTAACTGTTATTTTATGTTAATTATTTCAACATTTTTATTTCATTAAATATACTAAAAAATCAAACCTATATTTTTACTATTCATGAAAAACTAAGGTATTTTAAAAAATTCAAATAAATTCAGAATAAACAAATATTGACGTTATGAATTCAAAAATGAAATTTATTTTGTCATAATAATTCTCTAAATATGAAAAAATTTAATTTTATCTTTGAAAAAACTTTTTTATTAAAAATAATATCAGTAATAAAATGCATATAAAATGAATAGTAAATTTTTTTACACTTAAAAAAATAAAATTATTTTATCATTTATAATTAAAGAAAAGTTTCTTTATATAAATATTCCCTTATTATAAACATTAATAAAACCTTAGATTTCTAAATAATTTAAATCTCTCAAAAATGTATAATTTTTATATGAAATTTAATTTATTAAATTCATAATATTTTTTAGAAAAACAAAACTCAACACAGAAATTATGGAACAAAAAATTTTATTTATACATTCTTATGAGAGGTAACAATTAAATTGGTCATATTACCATTTATAAGGGTAGGTTACTATTCCCCAAAAATGTAATTTGATCCTTTCAGACTTTAAATATCTTATTGAATGTAATAGTTTATGTGAGTTTTTCAAAATTCAAATCACAGAGGTGGAAACTTTATGTTTACTATAGAGGTTATAACAAAGTGGTGTTTTGTTGAGATTCAGTGTTTCATGCATTCAACATCAAGTTTATTCATAAATCCTTGGGTTGTTACATTCTCCCCCCCCCCCATAAAAAATATTTCCTTGAAATTACCAGAATGTTACCTCATAAAAGGATTTGGGTAGTTCTTCATCATAATATCTTTATGCCCTCACGTAGCCTCTTCAATTTTATGATTTTTCTAAAGTACCTTTACCAGTCGAATCATTCGATTCCTCAATACCTGTTCCTTAATGTCTAGAATCCAGATAGGCTCTTCACATTATGATAAGTCATGTTCCAATTATATACTTTCACAACTGAGTACATGTGTTTAGTATGGCATGTACTTTCTCAAACAATGAGGCATGGAACACATTTTTCTCCTTATAAAGGCTAGGAAAATTTTCCAAACAATAATCCACAACTACAATTCTCTCTATAATTTTAAAAGGACCAATGTACCTAGGGCTCAGTTTACCTTTCTTCCCAAATCATATAACGCCCTTACATGGAGATACTTTTAAGAAAACGTGATCTCCCACTTGAAATTACAAATCATTCCTATAATTATCATCATATCAATTTTCATGATTTGATATGGGTTTTAATAGTATTTACCTTGGTTTTTGTTTCCTTCACAAGATTTGGGCGTACAAGCTTCCTTTCACCAACTTCATCCCAACATGTTGGTGTATAACATTTCTTTCAATACAATGATTAATATAGTGAAATTTGAATACATGAATGGAAACTATTATTGTAGTAATATTCCAGCAAAATGTAAATACTGATCCTACATACTTTGGAAATCAATGAGCATGATCTCAACATGTATTCTAATTTTTGGATCGTACATTATGATTACTTATTAGTTTGAGGGTGATAAGAAATACTCAATCGAATCTCAGTATCAAAATATTATTGAATATGTTTCCACAATTTTGATGTTAATTGTTAATCATGATCAAAAAAAATTAAGATAGGTTCTCCATGAAGTCTCACAGCTTCATTCATATAGAGACGCGCAAGGCGCTCTAGTGGAAAATCCTCCATTATAGCGAGGAAATGTGCAGATTTCATATTTCAATATATAATTAACCATATTGAATCATTATTTGTTGGATTTTTGGGTAATGTAGTGACAAAATCCACGATTATATAATACCATTTACATGTAGTAATAACCATAGTTTTCATGACTACTCTAGGAAGTTGTCATTCAACCTTTACTTGTTGACAGACTAAACATCTTGATACATAATCAGTAATTTCCCACTACATGTTGTCCCACCAGAAATATTCCTTCAAATCATGATACATTTTAGTTTTACCAGGATTTATAGAGATATTAGAGTTATGTGAATCATATATTAATGCCATTTTTATCTTAGTAATAGAGTGAACACAATGTCTCTTCCCAAATTTCTAAATTTCATCTTCACACATGATGTCAGCCAACTTCCCATCATTCACACCATTAATTTTCTTTTTAATATTCTCATCATCATACTAAGAATTTTTAATTCTTTCTAGTCAATATGTTTAGCAACCAATTGAAAAAGTAATTATGTTTCATCTTCTTTGATAATTCACATGTCCATATGTTCAAGATCTGTGAATACATGATCCCTTTCAATCCCCATTTTGTTTAAAACTCCATGTTCTTTCCTGCTCAATGAATCATCTACCATATTTTCCATTCCTGGGTGGTAGTGTATGGAACAATAATAATCTTTGAGTATCTCTAGTCATCACCTTTGCCTCATGTTATGTTCTTTTTTTGATAAGATATATTTCACGCTCTTATGAAGAATATATATCTCACACCTTTCACCATATAAATAATGTATCCATATATTTAATGTAAAGATTATTGTTTCTAATTAAAATCATGAGATGGGTATTTCCTTTCATGAGTTTTTAACTTCTTTGATGCATAGGAAATGACTATATAATTCTTCATAAGGATATAGCCCAGTCCTTTATTTGATTCGTTACTATAAATCACACATCCACTATTTCCTGATGGTAGATTAATGATTGTAGTATTAACTAACAAATTATTCAATTATTAAAAATAATCATTAAAATATTCTTCTGCCCATTCAAAATTAACCCCTTTATGAGTACATTTGGTAAAAAGGTTAGATAAACAGGTGAACTTCAGAATGAAATGCTGATAATAACCTGCTAAATAAATAAACATATTTACCGCGGTTATGTTCATTGGAGTAGGCCATTCCTATACAACATTTTTCATCATAGGATCAACTATGATTTCATCCATAGAGACAATATGTCCAAGAAAAGAATCTAATTGAATCCAAAATTCACCCTTTTTAAACAACCTTTATAATTCATTTCTTATCAGAGTCTTCAGAATAATGCACATGTGATTATCATGATCTTAATTGCTTTTGGAGTATACTAAGATATCATCAATGAATACATCAAAAATGTCATCAATATATTCCTTGGAAATAATATTAATTAGATCCATAAAACCAGAGGGTTCATTAGTCAATCCAAAAGACATTACTGAAAACTCGTAATGCCCATACCTAGTTTGAAATACTATATTTGGAATATCATTCTTCCTCACACACAACTGATGATATCCAAATCAAAGGTAAATCTTAAAAAAATATTGGGCTTTGTGAAGTTGATCAAATAAATTATCAATCTGAGGTAGGGGATACTTGTTCTTTATTGTAACATCATTGATTTATCTATAATCAATAGACAGCCTCATGGATCTATCTATCTTCTTGACAAAGAAAACATGGGCTCCCTAGGGAGAAACACTCAGGTGGATAAATCCATCATCACTCAATTCCTCTAGTTGTTTCTTATGTTCTACTAATTACAAATTTCCATTCTATATAGATTCATTGACATAGACCATGCACTATGAATTAAATCAGTAAAAACTTAAGTTCCCACTCTAGAGGATATGCAAGTAAATCCTCTGAAAATACATCAATGTATTCTTTAATAATTGGTACATCATAAATTTGAATATTTCTTTCCCCACTCATAAATATTGAGTTCTCATACTCCAAAATAGTTACACTCACTAAACCTAATGGGGGTGGAACTTGATAAGAATTAGATGGTGATATTTATTCTCCAAAGATAATGGATTTAATCCTTCCTCAAAAATCATAATTTCCTTGTTATTCCAATAGATTATTTCATCATATTATGAAATCCATTCTATTCCTAGGATTCTATTAAAGAAGAAAATAGGTATGGTGATAAAATTTGCAGATAAACCATATTTATATGCCCTAATAGGGACTACCTAACACATCTTTATTGCAATAAGACTTCACTTAGGTGTTTTTACTGAAAACTCCCTTGTTAAGGAGAATTGAAAATATATACTTGTTAATGAAAACTAGGAATATATAAAGGAATGTGATGATCCAAACTCAAATAATGCATTGTCCATGTTTGAGGACACTATTATAGTACTTTCCACCACATCATTAGGAATTTCATCTTCAGTAGTTGTTGTTGTGCACTGTGTTGCATTTGTTGTCAATAAGGTGTCAAGGATTGAATGAATGACAAGGAGTGTCAATATGTTAATGACAGAGGATGTGATGGTGATGGTGATGTTGTCAATAAGATGTCAAGGATTGAATGGATATGTGAATGACAAAGTAAGTAATGGTTTTGGTGGTGATTGGAGAATGACCATCGTACTGAGAAGCATGTCACTTAGGAGAATCACTAAGTGGCATAAGGAGGTATTGGTTGAAACATTCTCCATACACAATCAGATGATTTCAGAGCTAATATTAAAGTTCCAAGACTTGAATCAAGGAGATACAATGTCACAACATTGTTAGAAGTCCATGCATTGTCTTCACAATGCATGAGAAGATAAATAAGTGTCATCCACTATCACTAAGTGGATGAGGAATGAAAAAGATGAACCATCCACAACTCCTAAATGTATGAAGTGGTTTGAAGAAGACCATGCACTATCTCTTAGTGCATGAGGATTTGAAGATGATCTAACCTCATCTATGATTGGATCATCGAAGAACAACACTGAAGAAATATTTGATTCAAGAGTAATGGTTGAAGAAGAACCTTCGGTAATTCCCTCCTAAGTAGATAATAAATGTTGAAGAGGAGATGAGGAATTATAAAGAAGAAGAGGAAGTGAAGGAGAGGAGAATGGCATGAAGAAGACTTGTTCCTACTTGGTCATTTAAGGAGAGGAGCTTATGTAAAAAATGGGGCCAGCCAACGAGCTGGCTACCCAAGCTTCAACCCAAGGCACATGTGGGACTAGGTCACCATGCCCATGAGGAGGCCTAGGCAGAGCCAACCCATAAGAGGACGAGCCGTGTGTAATCCCGATCCATGAAGAGGTGAAGCCCATGTAGCGTGGGCGCCAAGGGCATGCCCGTGAAGGGGCATAGTGGGCACCAGAGTGCGCCTAGAGGAGCATAGTGGGCGCAGAAGCGCGCCCGCAGAGAACCGGTGTGGGCGGCACCGGAGGGGGGAGAGGAGATTTCTGAACTGATGCTGGAAGAGATTGATTGATAAACTGTGCGAAGAACTCAGTGCGTTTCGATATGGGATGATACTTAAAAACACGGATATAATCTACGTCTTCCATCTGATCTCGCGTCTGATCTAAGCCACACGATCCATCCACGGCGCCATGTTATAATCCTGGTCGTCCGCATTCATTAAACGCGGATCCAATGGAGTTGGGGTTTTCTTCAACCTCCCGCCAGCTGAGGGAAGTCCCACGACACCTCCCACAAACCAGAGGCACCCGAGAAATATAGATGGAGCTCCCAGCCACCTCTGATGAAGTGAAGGCCACTGTTGTGTTCATCTCCCCTTTACGAACACATGCATGCGTTAAAAGTCGCATGCATGCAACGAGATGAAGAAGTTCGAGGGAGCCCGAGGCAAATGAAGTTGACGAGGGTGCACTGCTCATTCGACGTGCAAGGAAAGGCTCTGCATGCGTTCGTAAACACATGAATGTGATGCGCAAACCAAGAACGATGGATTCTGTGGATGAAAAATAAATAGGAAATAACAAAGATTTCTAGGATATCTCATCCTCATTTGAAGATCTCAAAATGCCACAGATCTCGAGCCTTCAAAGATTTGAAACCCACGGCTTTGATCAATCTCTTTGCCTATAAAGGAAGTCGTCTGAGGCCAAATAATGATGCTGCTGATCTTCTGAGAGAAGAACTGCGGAGCTCTGAGAAACGCGAAGAAAATCTCCACACATCACTTGCGCGGCAGAGTAGCCCGAAGCCACTGGATGCTTTGAGAGATCATTTTGCGCAACCCCTACGCGAAAGAAGATGGGAGGAGGCCACCCTGCGCGCTCTCTTCCGCGACAGGGAAGAAGCCAATATTTGTGCGCCCGCTGCCTGCATTCTTGCGTGGTAGCAAGTGGATACTCCCTGCACGTACCTTTGCGCGACAGGAAGAGGTCAAGCCACACTTGCGTGCCCTCTGTGCCCTCAAACTCGTGCGGCATGAGGAAGGCATCGTGCCACCTACGCAGTAGGAGCTGCCTCACCTACGCGGTAAAAGGAGTTGTCGCGCCACCCGCACGGTAGAATCCACTCATGCACCCTGCCCGGTTGAAGACAGGAGGTGGCCGCATAACTTTCGTGCCCTCCTTTGGTGAGGTTTATGGTTCTCAATTGGAAGGCCACGCGTTTGTGTATGTGTGCTAAGTGAAGTAGATCCCATACACTTGGTGTGTGTGTGTGAAAAGAAACAAGAAGACCCTATGGGTTGTTTGTGTGTGAAACAAGTGAAGAGGCCATTACATTGGTGTGTGCACAAGTGGAGTGTGAACACTTTGAAGAAGAATAAAAGAACAAAGTGTGTTCAAAGAAACGAGAAGGTCGAAGCCTTAGTCTGTGAACAAGTGAAAGAGGACATACCTCTTGTGTGTACCCATGTGAAGGAAGATGATACATGAATATCCATGCATGTATGAATAAGTGAACAAGTGGGTGAACACCTTGAGAAGAAAGAGAGAAGGAGAAATTCACACTAAATAACAATACACAATTTGGGGTGTGTGAGAAAGAATAAAAGTGTGTGAGTCTAAGAAAAAGGTGTGTGTGCTAAAGGAGATTGCACCCTTTAAGGGTTTATCACACCAAGAAGAAAAGGGGAGTGCATGCATTCATGCATGCACATGCACACGTAAACAAAGTTTAAATCAGTGTGTGTGCATTTGAGAAGTCCGAGAACAAAGGTTCTTGAAGAAATTTCAGATTCCATGCAAGTCATGCATGAAGATTGAGAAGTCATGCAATCAGTGCATGAAGATTCATAGATGCCATGCACTCAGTGCATGATGTTTAATTAAAGAGAGAATGAAGCCAGACTGAAGTTAAATACCTCATTCATCTGATTTTTCAGTATTTGTAAAGACCAAGAAGATTGAGTGGGCATACTGAGTGCAAGAACATATTTGACAATCAAGATTCTTGAAGACAGAGGCCGGGTCATCCTTATAAGAAAGAGATAAAGCCCAAGCAAAGAAGAAGAGTCCTGGTCACCACAAGTGATCAGAAGAAGTGAGCAAGGCCATCAGACCTTATCCAAGGCTGTTGAAGACTCTTGAATAGCAATTAAAGAATAAGTGTTACTCGTGTGACTCGAGGAGCCAGGAGAATACGCCTTGTGAGACTCGGGGTGGAGAAGTCTTTGGTGGAAGCTGAAGCAGGACAGTGGGACTCTGGTAACACTATGGTGCAGTATAAAGAACCTCTTGTGGGACTCAGGAGAGAAACAGTGTGACTCTGTATCGACCATTGTAATTACTAACCGAATTATAGTGGATAACCCATGTTGGGGCGTTTAACCAACATGGCAAGGATGTAGGCCTTTGGAGCCGAACCTTGTAAATACATGTGTCATGTTCCTTTACATTTACAACATCACTCGAGGAAAGGCTAAGAGATACAAGAAGAGTGGATCAAGGCCTTAACAAGCCATAGAGGTTTAATTGATAAAGAATCAATTACTAAAAATTTTAAAAGGATCACTGATTCACCCCCTCCCCCTCTCAGTGATCACACTAAACCGGGCACTTAAATTGATATCAGAGCGAGGTTACCTCTAAATGTTCCAAGGGAGTCTTTATGAAGTGCGGATTGGAGGAAATGAGTGAACACCCTCAAATGAAGATATCTTCCAAGACTCAGAAAAATATAAAGAAGAAACAATCCAAGAAGATGAAGAAGAAGGTTGCTACTAATATAGAAACACCTTCCACTCAAGGTAATGTGAAAGTCACAACAGATGTCAATTCCTTTTATCACTCTTCTGATGAAGCTTACACTAGCTGTGATGATGATGGAACTACCAATGATCTTCTAAATGCACTCAAATATCTTCAGAAGATAGTCCGCAGGGAAGTGTCAATGTGTATTGCTACAAGTATCCATGATCTTCAAGAAGAAAAATTATAGCTAGAAGAAGAAGCCAATTTTATGGAAGATCAATTGGCAAGAAGGGTTGGTATAACCAACACTCTCACAAGTTGGTGAAGGATAAGGATGAAACCATTTCTCTTTGCAGTGAAATAATTGATGATGTCACTGAAGAACTACAAAGAAGCATTTGTGAGAAAGAATTATTTGAGAGAGTGTTTAAAGAAGTTTTCCATGAACTGGAAAAGAGGCATAGAGTGTCAATGGTTGTCAAAGATGCCCAACTAGAAGACAAAGTAAAAAGGGTAGAGGATCTTGAAAATTCATTGCAAGAAATGAAGAAGGTGCATGGAGACCAGATGAAAAAACTTAATGAGAATTGGGAAGGAAGGCTAAGATTTGTTGAGGATGAGAATATCTCTCTCAACATGAAATTCTTAGAGCTAGAGGTGATATTGAAAAATCAGCAATCACCGAAAACTGAAGCCTCCCAATCAGCTGAAAGAAGAAATGTTGCCACTCAAGTGTGTATTGAGAAGGATGATTCAAAAAGGAGTACATCCTCTAATGAAAGGGAAACAACTTCTAAGAAGAAGGTACCATTCACACCATCTTGTAATAATGATTCTAAATGTGTTTCCACAAAAAGTGTATGATAGAAGAATAACTCTAAACAAGTATGGATGAAGAGAGAGAGCTCTCCTGAAAAAACACAGCAATTCGAGAGAAAGACACAACAATCAGAAGAAGTCAAGAAGACAAGATTTGTGGGTCAATGTTGGTGTTACAATTGGTATGGAAATTTTGCAACGGATTTTTGGTACAATCCTCTAAATGAAAAAGCAAAAAGGAAACCCATGCCAAGGGGGATCAAGCAAGAGAAGAAGAAGTAGCATCCACAGATCCAGAAACATCTATTTTCTACAAACAGATTTGGATTGTTTGATAACATCTGGGATGAATGAAAAATTGGTCACAAGAATGATACATACCAATCTCCAAACGGTTCCAAATCTGAAAAGAAAAGAATATCACAGAACCTGGCTAAGAAGAAAGAAGTATCCTTGGGACGCCAGCAAAAGAAAGTAAAAAATGGTCCCAAGAAGATCTTAAAAAAGAAAGAGAGGTCCTTGGATTTCAAATCCAAGAAGGGTGATGCATCCAGAAGGACCACCAAGAAAAAATGCTTCTACTGTGGAAAGACAGGTCATACCATAGATCTCTATAAACAAGCCATGGAACTAAATAGAAGCAAACCGCACTCAACAGGACAATCAATCCAGAAGAGGAAGAAGCGATTGATTGAAAATAAGCTGCCTAATAAAGGTAACTTAAAAGTATCAAAGGAACCATGTGGAACATCCAAATCTGAAGCCTCACTTCCAAATGACATATTAATCATCTAGCCAGAAGATTCAGAAAGAATTAGAAAGGAAGAAAATGACCATACCAAAGCTAGTACAAAAGGAAAACAAAAGATTTCACATGAATATGAAGTTCTGTGTGTGCGGTGCAATAAATCCTGTCATATCAGTAATAAATGCATGACACTCATTCCAGCTCCAAAAGAATTCTTCAAAAGAATGAAGATTGCACCAGGGGATTCTAGTGCTCAGAAGGCACATAGAAAGAGAGGAATCACACACAAAGAAGTTGAAGAGGTGTTAAGATCCACACCAGCACAAATATCATTGAAGATCAAATGTGCAAGTGTGAAGAATGGAGAAAGTGGAACATCTCGGTTGAAAGAATATTCTCAAACTTGTTGTTCAAACTGATGAACCAAGGAGGTTCCATTTTATTCCCTAATCACTAATATATACATGAGCTTACATTTCAGGGAATTAAATATGAGGATCATTCTCAAATTGAGAATGGTATGGACAGAATAGAGTGCACCCCTTGAGGGGGAGCTAATCTGAAGAAGATTATATTTTGAGATTCATATCATCTTGTGAAGAATGAAGTTATTCTAATCACACTATCATCCCTTTTTTCTAAATTGTATTTAACATGTGAATTAAGGGGGAGTGTTTGATTGAAGAAAAATGTATGAAAGTGGGAGCTTTATCTTTTCACCTGAACTTTCTAATGAGTGTGGTGAAGTATGTGTAGGATTTATAAATTCATTGATATATCTGGAAAAATTTCAACCCCTTGAAGCCTAAGAATGATCTCACATGTATAGTGAATTGTGGACAGCATTGAATTCCTTGGTTACATCACTCTTTTTTTCTACACTGGGTTAGCCCAAGTAGACTTAGAGATGATTTACTAAAGGCTCTTTGCTAATGTTAACATGTGACATCATCCCTTTCTTAGTGATTTTCAAGAAGATTCTATTCAAAGGGAGGAAGAAATGTTTTGAAGAGAACCACACCACACCATTTCATTTGGTTGCCAATAAGGGGATAAAATCTTGGAACACATATTGACCCATTCATATGTGCTCTAGTGATATTGCCAACAAATACAAAGGGGAAGATTGTTGTGCACTGTGTTGCATTTGTTGTCAATAAGGTGTCAAGGATTGAATGAATGACAAGGAGTGTCAATATGTTAATGACAAAGGATGTGATGGTGATAGTGATGTTGTCGATAAGATGTCAAGTATTGAATGGATATGTGTATGACAAAGGAAGTAATGGTTTTGGTGGTGATTGGAGAATGACCATGGTACTGAGAAGAATGCCACTTAGGAGAATCACTAAGTGGCATAAGGAGGTAATGGTTGAAACATTCTCCATACAAAATCAGATGATTGCAGAGCTATTATTAATGTTCCAAGACTTGTATCAAGGAGATACAATTTCAAAACATTGTTAGAAGTCCATGCATTGTCTTCACAATGCATGAGGAGAAAAAGAAGTGCCATCCACTATCACTAAGTGGATGAGGAATGAAGAAGATGAAACATCCACAACTCCTTAGTGGATGAAGTGGTTTGAAGAAGACCATGCACTATCTCTTAGTGCATGAGGATTTTAAGATGATCCAACCTCATCTCTAATTGGATCATCGAAGAACAACACTGAAGAAATATTTGATTCATGAGGAATGGTTGAAGAAGAACCTTCGGGAATTCCCTCCTAAGTAGAGAATAAATGTTAAAGAGGAGTTGAGGAATTCTAAAGAAGAAGAGGAAGTGAAGGAGAGGAGAATGGCATGATGAAGACTTGTTCCAACTTGGTCATTTAAGGAGGAGAGCTTATGCAAAAAATGGGGCCAGCCAACGAGCTGGCTACCCAAGATTCAACCCAAGGCACATGTGGGACTAGGTCACCACACCCATGAGGAGGCCTAGGCAGAGCCAGCCCGCAGGAGTCCCGGTCGTGTGTATGCCCGATCCAGGCGGAGGTGAAGCCCGCGCAGCGTGGGTGCCAAGGGCATGCCCGTGAAGGAGCATAGCGGGCGCTAGAGTGCACCCAGAAGAGCAAAGTGGGCGCAGAAGTGCGACCGTAGAGAACCGGTGGTGGGCGGCACCAGAGGGGAGAGAGGAGATTTTTGAACTGATGCTGGGAGAGATTGATTGATAAACCGCGCGAAGAACTTGGCACATTTCGATGTGGGACGAGACTTAAAAACACGGATCTAATTTGTGCCGTCCATCTGATCTGGTGTCCGATCTAAGCCACACGATGCATAGGTGGTTCCATGTTATAATCCTGGTCGTCTGCGTTCATTAAACACGGATCCAATGGCGTTAGGGTTGTCTTCAACCTCCCACCGGATGAGGGAAGTCCTGTGACACCTCCCGCGAACTAGATGCACCCGAGCAATATAGATGGAGTTCCCGACCGCCTCTAATGAAGTGAAGGCCTCTGTTGTGTTTGTCTCCACTTTACGAACACATGAATGTGTTAAAAGTCGCATGCATGCAACGAGATGAATAAGTTTGAGGGAGCCTGAGGCAAACGTAGTTGCCGAGGGTGCACTGCTTGTTCGACGTGCAAGGAAAGGATTTGCATGCGTTCGTAAACACATGCACATGATGCGCACACCAAGAACGAAGGATACCATGGATGAAAAAGAAAAAGGAAATAACAGAGATTTCAAGGATATCTCATCCGCGTTTGAATATCTCAAAATGCCGTATATCTCGGGCCTTCAAATATTTGAACCCCGCAACTTTGATCAATCTCTTTGCCTATAAAATAATTCGTCTGAGGCCAAAGAATGCTGATGCTGATCGTCTGAGAGAAGAACCACGAAGCTATGAGCAATGCGAAGAAAATATCTGCGCATCACTTGTGCGGCGAAGTAGCCCAAATCCACCCGAGGCTTTGAGAGATACTTTTGCGCAACCCTTGTGCCAAATAAGTTAGGAGGAGTCCACCCTGCGCGCTCTCTTGCGCGACAGGGAAGAAGCCGATCTTTGCGCGCCCGTTGCCCGCATTCTTGCGTGGTAGCAAGTGGCTGCTCCCTACACAACCCTTTGTGCGACAAGAAGAGTTCAAGCCGTACTTGCGCGCCCTCTGTGCCTGCAAAATCACGCGGTAGGAGGAAGGAGCAGCGCCACCTACGCGGTAGGAGCTGCTGCACCTGCACGGTAGAAGGAGATGTCGCACCACCCGCATGGTAGAATCCTATCTTGCACCCTACCCGGTTGAAGACAGGAGGTGGCCGCATAACTTGTGTGCCCTCCTTTGGTGAGGTGTACGATGCTCAAGTGGAAGGCCACACATTTGTGTATGTGTGAAAAGTGAAGTAGATCTCACACACTTGGTTTTTGTGTGTGAAAAGAAAGAAGAAGAACCAACGGGTTGTGTGTGTGAGAAACAAGTGAAGAGGCCATTACATTGGTGTGTGCACAAGTGGAGTGTGCACACTTTGAAGAAGAAGAAAAGAACAAAGTGTGTGCAAAGAATCAAGAAGGTTGAGGCCTTAGTGTGTGCACAAGTGAAGGAGGCCATAAGTCTTGTGTGTGCCCAAGTGAAGGAAGATGGTACATGCATATCCATGCATGTATGAATAACTGAACAAGTGGGTGAGCACATTGAGAAGAAAGAGAGAAGGAGAAATTCACACTAAAGAACAATACACAATTTGGTGTGTGTGAGAAAGAATACAAGAGTGTGACTCCAAGAAGAAGGTGTGTGTGCTAAAGGAGATTAAACCCTTTAAGGGTATATCAAACCAAGAAGAAAAGGGGATTGCATGCATTGATGCATGCACATGCACACGTAAAAAAAGTTTAAATCAGTGTGTGTGCATTTGAGAAGTCTGAGAACAAAGGTTCTTGAAGAAATTTGAGATTACATGCAAGTTATGCATGAAGATTGAGAAGACATGCAATCAGTGCATGAAGATTCAGAGATTCCATGCACTCAGTGGATGAAGTTGAATTAAAGAGAGACTAAATCCAGACTGAAGTTAAATATATCATTCATCCGAGTTTTCAGTATTTGAGAATACCAAGACGATTGAGTGGGCATACTGAGTGAAAGAATATATTTTCCAATCTATATTCTTGAAGATAGAGGCCGGTTCATACTTAGAAGAAAGAGTAAATCCCGAGCAAAGAAGAAGAGAAATGGTCACCACAAGTGATCAGAAGAAGTGAGTAAGGCCAGAAGACCTTATCCAAGGATATTGAAGACTCTTGAAGAGCATCAAAAGAAGAAGAGAAACTCGTGTGACTCGAGGATCCAGGAGAAGACCCCCTGTGAGACTCAGGGTGGAGAAGTCTTCGGTGGAAGCTGAAGCAGGCCAGTGGGACCCTGGTAACACTGTGGGATGCAGTATAAAGAACCTCCTGTGGGACTCATGAGAGATACAGTGTGACTCTGTATCGACCATTGTAATTACTAACCGAATTATAGTGGAGAAACCATGTTGGGGCATTTAACCAACATGGAAAGGACGTAGGCCTTTGGAGCAGAAACTTGTAAATCCTTGTGTCCTGTGCCGTTACATTTACAGCATCACTCGAGGAAAGGCTGAGAGATACAAGAACAGTGGATCGAGGCCTTAACAATCCATAGAGGTTTAATTGATAAAGAATCCATTAGTAAAAAGTTTAAAAGGATCACTAATTCACTCCCTCCCCCTCTCAGTGATCACACTGATCCAGGAACTTCAGTTGTGATTTCTTAATCTTGGACTTTCTCTCTTAGCCTTCTCTAGGGAATGTTTCTTTAATGCTTATGATAGTCATTGGAATAATGTGCCTTCTATTTATAATTGTATCATAGAAAATTTGTAGTTTCTTTCTTTACCTTTCTATCATGATTTTGGTGGAATCATTCTCCACATTTGTAACATCCTCATTTTCCTTTTAAGTGGGATATAAGTTGTTCCTTTCCACAAGTATCACATGTTGGAAAACTACCGTTTTTATTCATCCCTTTATCCAATATTTCCACTTCCACCCTCTTCTTCTATTACTTTCATTTAAATTCAAAATAATTCTATAATTATTTCACTATTTTAATTTTACAAGAGATTATATCTTCAAATTATGAGATAGTTTGGGAAACTAGTTCACTTCAAAGGAATGGTTTTAAACCATGAAATAATTGTTCAATATTCCTCCTTGGATTAATTATGTAGTCCTCTACATTTATTTCTAGCCTTGTAAAATTGGACTCATACTTTTCAAAGTTTTTATCCTCTTCTTTTTTAAAACTCTAGATTTTTCTCCCTATATTTTCTTACAGTTCCTGAGGAAAAAAGTTTTTTTGGGAATATTTATTTAAATTCCCTCCATTCCATTTCTTATATTTTATCCATGTGCTTTTTTTTTAATCAAAGTCCACCACAGTTCCAAATCTTTTAATAGATGATAAACTATCATGAGAACCTTCTACATTTCAATACATACCAAAGAGATAAATATCTTCTCTAGGGAACTTATCCACTACTTAGCTACAAATGGGGTTGTAGTACCATTGAATGATAGAGGTTGTTATTGCATAAAGAAAAATAAAAATGATCATCCATGTTGTGGATGTAGATTCCCCAAACAAGTATGGTTATTATTCATAACCAGAGTCAACTATCCTAGCATATTTATAAGTTGCTGATCACCAGTCACAGCACCAAATCCAACATCATTATTTTGCATCTGAGAGAAATACTTACATGGGATATGCATATTCATGTGGTTTCCATTCCATACATTAGGATGAATTTATATATAATGGAATACAATAGATTAGTTATTTAATTATAATATATAATATCAACTTAAAAAAATAAATAGCATAAATTTAAATCCTATTGATAGCAAGTCTCATAATCTTAAATATGGTTTCTTTGAAGAAAATTTTACATTTAATGTAACATCCCAAGTATTTATAGAATAATAAATTTTAAAATCTATTAATATTTATGAATAAGATATTGATTTTACATTAAGTTAATGATTTGTATAATAGTGTACTTAACACACAACCTTGGGTTTATCTAAAATCGAATGTTTCACACAACATTGAGTTATATCGAAAAATAATACAATATTATTATTATTATTATTATTATTGGTAGTTATCACCTAGATGTCATATTAAAGGAATGAACATAAGTAACTAAAATATGACTAGAAATGTTTGTTAAATGTTTTTACATTTATCTAATAATTTTTAGAGGTTTAAAATGAGAATGAATCAAATTTTATGCATAAAATACTTTAATATTTTTAAAAGGCTAGTTTACCACCTTTTAAGGGAGAACCAATTTTAAATCTACTTTTTCTGACTTTTATATATTCTATAAGAAAATAATAAACTTCATATTTATAATTGTGAAACTATAATTTAATTTGTTTTAATTTTGGTATTTTTATGATAAAATTCATTTTTAACTGAATAGTAAAAAATAATGCATTGTAATTAAAAACAACATTTTTTTATAATTTATTAATATAGTAATACTATAAATTTAATTGGTTTTAAAGTGTAATTCAATTATTTTTTTATCATTTAATATAATTTTGGTATTTTGAAGTAATTTTAGATTTAAATTGGACATAAACACAGGTCAATATTTTGATAGTTTTCACTTCTTAAAACCCAGCTATGTGGTTTTAACAATGGGAATTAATTTTAAACAAATAAATAAAATTTATATATTTTAAATAAAGTAAAATTAATTCCATGTTAGGAATTAGAATTTCAAAAATTATGTAAATATGTACCTTTTATTTTTGGACATTATAAACAGTAACTTCAGTAATTATTTTTATTTACCAAAATTAAAGGGTAAATTTGGAAAATAAGGTTATGAAATAATGTTATAATAATATAAAAATTCCCTAAAACATGAAATAATCTTATTTTATGAGTCATTGATAACCAAGACAATCCTTAGTCAAAAATTTTGGCATTTGGGAGCCACTTGGGTGTGATAATGACATGTTATAAAAATTAATTTAATGTAAAATAAATAAATATTACATAAACATTTATCTTTTTAATAAAAAACATTTATGGTGGGGTTATATAATTGATATCATTGACTATAAATATTCATTGGAAATATAAAATTATTTACTAAATTATGTTATTTTATTTATAATTTTTATTCATTATATAAATAAATTTATTAAGGACACAATGATGATGCAGTGATTACCTTATTAATGAATGATTCAAATAAATGATATTGTAAATATTAAAATAAATTTATTTTGAAAAATTTTATGATATCTGTAAATTTTTTGGATGATTATGACATGTTATATTGGTGTTAATGTAGTTTTTTCAAATGAATCGAGTTTCTTCGAAGGAATCGAGCCACCATTGGCACCTCACTCTCCCTCCCTTGCTTCCCCAGCCACATGCATCCCTCCTGTTGAGCCAACCTCCTCACTTTATGAATGGCCAGCTGTGCCAACGACCTTCTCCCCTAAGCCTGTCTCTATTGTCATTATAGTCCCGGGTGTAGGTCGCCGCTACCTTTACCGGTGAATCCTCTAACTCTCTCTCCTTCTTGATTTGGAAAATTGTATCTCCTTCACATCTCCTTATTATGTTCGGAAGAATTCTAGTTCATTGGTCGTGTCTTTGATTTTCAGTTTTCTTCTATTTTAGGTTGGTGCAGATGGTCTCTTGAGGCCCTTCGGAGCGTGTCCCAGCAATCACCATTCAAGGCAAGGCGGTTCGGTGTGTTTCGGTCTGCTAGTATTTACCCGAGGTTAGTTTTTCTTATTTCCACTTGTTTCGCACATCCTGTATTTGGGGATTTTGGTATTTTTGAATCCCTATTTGGTTTTCGGTAGGGGGTTGGATAGTTTTGTGTTGGTTTGTCTTGTTTTGGTTCGTCGCCGACAGCCACTATAAGGATTAATTTTGTTGGATGGTTTCACACCTAGTTATGTGGAATCCTTATGTGTTTTAAGGTTTGTAGTAATTATCTTTTAGGGATTTGATCACTTCTTTGTGAATTCTATTAATTTCGGTTTGTCGGTCACCGTTCTAAGTGAGGATTCTTTTATTTCCTTGTTTTGTTTGGTTTGTTTTTTATTCAATTTCCTCACTAATTTTCTTAGGGTTCACATTATACCCCTTGTGGTGCGATTGTCGTGCGATGGTATTTTTGTTCCAATTTGGAAAAATTTTCTATACCATGGATGGTGGTTCCTCATTCAAATTTTATTTGAGGAATTACTTTGCCTATTTAATTAATTTATCATGTTCTTTAATTTATTTTTTTATTAAAAATTTGGGTTTTCCTTGAATTTATCATGTGTTGGATTTGTTTAGTTTCTTGTTCATATAGAATAGAGTGTGTTCATAATTAAATCCCAAGTATAGTATTTTATTAGTGGTTTATTATGTTGCACAAGTGTTGTAAATTCTGTTTTTTTATGTTATTGGTGTGCGTTTGGATGTAGAAGAATATTTTGAGTAGGCGTTTGTTTTCAAAGCCTTGTGATACCTATTGGAGTAGATTCATAAAATTTTTAGAAGTTTTATTAAATATTTAAATGGGAATTTTGTTTTAAATTGAGGTGTAGTCTCAAAAGTCTTCAAAATGGGATTGATGCATTCTTTACGATTGATAAAAAATTACAATAAATGTTTTCATTGTGATATGCACATGTTTATTAGACTTTATGACAAATGTGTTTTAACGTGGGTTGCCTTCATGTTCGATGGTCTTATTTAATTTAAAAAGGTTTTTTGGTTTTATAAAATGGGAATGGAGTTTCCCTTGATTTATGTGGTTATACTTGGATATTTTTAAGCCTTCCTTTGGAGTTCTATTTGAAATTTCAGATTGTTCTAGAAATGTGTTTTCAAGTATTTATGAAATAAGTGATGGCCCAGTTGGCACTTGTGATGTGATATTTATTTCACTTGTTGAACCCTCTTGTTCTATATTATGATTATGGCATATGTGATTAATTATTATGTTATAATAAATGGGTGTGTGATTGGTGAAAACCCCTAAGGAGTTATTTTGAAATGTTTTATGGATCGTTTAAGTGTTTAATTTCTTTATAAAATTATATGTGAAGTGTGTTGGGCCTTTCTTTGATGGTTTTGGGTAGCAGGTGTCAAGGGATCCAACATGTACATGCATAGGGTAAGGCATATATATATATATATTCCCTTATTGTAAAAATTCCCTCATGGTGCAGGGAATATGCACAATACTGCTAGGGGTGGGTACATATATATATGTATAAATGCATGTGCGTGTATGCGCCAAGTGTCAGTTCGAGTGGTCTTCGATAAATAGAGAAACTTTTGGGGTAGGTCCCTTATGCTTATTCCTTTAATTTGAATTTCATAATTTCCTTCTTTTTTTAAAAAACTGTGTTTTACATTTATGCTATATACACATGCTATGAAATTTGGTTATGTTTACTTGAATTGATTATGAATTTGTTTTAGAAATTGAAAGGTATTTCTAATGCTGTCAGTCTTAAGTGATCTTTTCTTGAAAATTGGTTTTCTATGTGGTTTAGAATTAGTAATGTGTATTTCCAAAGGTTTTTGGCCTTTTGGACAGTTAATTTTAAAAAAATTTCACCTTCAGGTAATTAAGCCCATTATACACCTAAAGAATGCTTTATGAAAAAGAAAAACCTCTCTTGAGGCAGACCCCCATTGGTTTTAGAAAAATGATTTTTAAGTTTAATGTGTTATTATGTGACTACTTCAATGCTTATGCATTGGGTGATGAGGAATAGAGGGAATGCACTTAATGAGGGAGAATGGTGGTGAGAGGTTGATTGGGTTTTAGAAAAAGAATGTTTTTTACATATATGTTTTCTTGATAATAAAAACTCACCACCACTTAAAATAGAGCAAAATGGGAAACCTGGGAATCTAGGTGGGTGACCAGGACTAGTATGCTAGATGACACGGAAGGGCTTCTTCCCAGTTCTTCTAGAAATATTGACGCAACAACACTAACTAAACATATGTATTTATGATGGTTGTGGTCTTCTAAGCCACATTTTTTTAGGGTTGTGGTCTTCTAATCCACGTTTTTCTGAGGGTTGTGGTTTTTAAGACGTGTTTCACTGAGTTACAATGTCCCTAGGGTCCTAATTATGCTAGCTACCTATAGGGATTTCCCATGGTGCTCATTTGCAACATGCTTCTTAGGATGTTATTTTCATTTCAGTGTGTTTGCATTTGATTTCTTATATGTGGAAACCATATTTTAATCCAAACTAGTTTCTTTTAATTTTGATACATAATTGTATGCTTGGAACCTATTTTGAAAATGTTTTGGGAGTGAAATACTTTACTTGAAAATGAAAACTCATTACTTCAATTTGAAAACAATGAAAAACATTATTTTATTATATCATATTCTAAAACTGGAATGATTGGATTTCTTACGAAAGGTAGGGGCATAGTATGTGGTTATAATTTGGAATTCCTACTAAGAATCTTAGTGCTCACACCTACTTTACTTTTCAGTTGCAAGATTCAGTCTGGGATTGCTTTTGGGATAGAGTGTAGTTTACGTTCTGTGGTGACCCACAGGGTCACCTGAGGTATGTCATGTTGCTTCATTAGATTACTTTTTCCACTTCCAAGTTGTTCGGTTTATTTTTTTCCTTTATTTATCTACTTGTTCAATTTATGATTATTTATCTTTGTTATGGGCCTAATCATTCCAACTAGTTTATTTTTATGGTCGACACTAGTTGCTAGCCCATGGGGATCAGGAACGCCCTTCTAGCCATTTCATGGACCGGCTCGGGCGACTGCATTAGGGTCGACCTGGTTGGTTCATGAAAAAATGGTATCATTGGACGCCCTTGTTATTTGGGGTGTTAGGTAGCTTGTTGATTAGGTGTGTCGGGACTCGATAGGTTAGTGCGGGAAGGACGTCATGATCCCTTGCCCGTATCGAGACTCAAGCTGCCAGGGGTATTCTGGGATTTGAGTTTTTCTTTTTCTAAGTCTGAGTGGATGATGGATGACAAAGAAAGTGATTTGGTGTTATTCAACGAGATTTAATGGAGTAGTGACCCATGTACAACCCGAGTGCACGATTCAAGATACTTCCAGTGGTGGATGCTCTCTCGAAGCATGGTTTACTAAGCCATTTTATCGGGTTGGCATAGCCCCTAGTACCTTATTTTTGAATTTTGGTTGTGAGTTGTGTTCGGGATTAGTTTTGACTGACTTTAGTGGATTTCAAAAATGTAAATGGTTAATAAAAAGGTGGGTTTTCAAAATGGAATGTGTTTTTGCAGTGGAAATGGTGGTTTTGAAATGAAAATTGTTTTCTTTTAATGGAATGTAGTTTTAAAGGGAAAATGGGAGGTGTTTTGGATGTTTTTTTGCGATCTTGGTAACACTTTCTAGAATGTGAATTGTAAAATGAATAAGGACTTGGAAATTTATTACTTTATTGATAAGTGACTTTTTCAAATTGGTTGGGAATTTGTGCTTTATGCTGAATGGTCTATTTTAAAAACGAGATTTGTTTTGAATTAACCCTTGGTGTTTATATGAGGGATCACATATATAGAGTTTTGCATATGTAATAAGGATAATAGGGGGTATGGGTGGATTGGTGCATTATATATCACAAGGGTGCATGTATATGTGAGACATAATGGGATACCAATGGCGGGAAATTAGGTTGTTTGGTTTTCTGAAAAATCATTTTTAAAAAGGTAATTTAAATGATTCGAAAGGTAAGTAATTGTTTACTGTTCTCTTTTCGTGTTTGGCATTATTTTTTGTGGGCTCTTGGATTTGACATATTGAATTGTGGTTGGAATAGTGATTTGAGTTTGAGCTTTAGTTTTTGATTTAGGTGGGGAATTTTGATTTATGATGAATTTTTAATACAGATTTGTGACTCTTGTTTTTGAGTATGCTACCCAAAAAAGTCCTACAGGTTTCTAGTGAGTCTCTTCTAATTGTTGGTTCTACCCAAACTGTTAGCTAAGTGGTGGAATTGAATTATTTTCGGTTTTTTCCCATCTTCCATGGTGATCTTGATCTATCAAAGGTAGCGGACTGGCTTGGTGAAATAGTTTGTGTTTTCAGGTTATTGGAAACTCCAAATGCTATGGGAGTCTGTGCTGCTTCGAGTTCATTTGATGGTTCAACTTTGGATTAGTGTGGGAGGAAATCCCAACATTGTTGCGGTATGGGATGTCTTGGAAGGTGTTTAAGACCACTCTCGTCTGATGGTTTATATATTAGTAAGTGAAGTTGAGGGAAGTGCCAGAGCTCGTGAGTATCTAGTAAGGCCATTGGATAGTGAAGGCTTATGTCAGGCATTTCAAGGGGTTGATTCCCTTTTCATGATAGGTAGTGTCAGGAAATCAGTTAAAGTTTCTCTTTTTTGGGGTCTTCATATAGTGTTCAAGGACAAATTCCTTTTGGTGTTTGGGATGGTTCCCCATTTGGTGAGAGCGAGTCGGAGGGACCAATCTCAGACATGTGTTCTTGTAAATTCCATTTTCTACTAGGCGGACCACTATCTTGTTCACTTATTATGTGTCCGGTTTGGGTACTTTAAGTCACCTCGTCGTCATCAATTGAAGGATTGTTGTTGGTGTGACTGTTTGGGGAACATAGAGAGGTTCTTCTAGAGGTAACGACAGAAAGTGTCTTGACTTAAAGATGATAGCTCTTGAATGTGGGGCAGTAGATGCTTTAAGACATCATAGATCCACCCGTAGTCTCAGAGTGAAGCTTTTTACGTAGTCGGGAATCATTGGGTGTGGGACACCTTGGTCTAACTTTTAACTTCAATGCTAAAATAAGGACGGTTTGAATTCCTTTGTTTTAGCTTCCTCATCTTTGAAGGTTCTGTTTTGTTGTAAGATGTGCAGAGGACTTTTTTTCTTGTTGTGGTCTTTGTTCTTTGAATACCCTACCTTGGTTGTAAAAAGGCTTGGTGATCTTGTTTTCTTGGAATTTCAGTGGTTTTGCCTCCTCAAATATGATCTTTGAAGTTTTTCTCTTTATGGTTTTGAGTCTCAAGATGATTATCTCTCTCATGTGGATAGCTCTATTGGTGACTTGTTCTTGTTTTAGGATGTGCTCGTTTTGGAGACACATACAGATTGGGAAATAATTAAGAGGGGTTTAGTCCAGTACTCGGTTTTGGGTCTTTCGTCGATGACCCCATGTGGTGGGGGTCTTGATTATGTGGAGAGTTAGTGGGTTGGTTTCTATTGGGCCCATATCAGTTGGTGCTAATTGGCTTAAGCTGGTCGGTTCTTAGATGGTGGGGAGACCCACCATGAATCTTGTTGTGCCTTCTTTGAGAGTTGGTTTGTGTAGGAGTTGTGGTCCTTGTGGGTAGTTTTCACTTGGGTTCAAGTTATCAGTTCTAGAGTTGGCCCGTGCTGAGAGTCTCAATGTTGGTTGTGCTAGTTGGGTTCTTGTGGTGGGGAGAACCCTCATCAATTCTTGATGGCTCTTCTCATTGAAGTTTCTCTGAGAGTTGATTGGGTGTGACTGGTGGAGTGAATACTCATGTCAAGTTGTGATTTTTTTGGCCTCCTTCAATTTCAAACCTGAGTTTGATTCCTCGTTTGGCTGGGTAACTTTGTGGGGGAAAAAAGTTTTTGTGGTGGGGAGAATTGTCAGACCCCAACCCGGTATTTTGTGGTCGTAGTTGTTTTTATTTATTTATTTATTTTTATTTGTCTCTCGGTTTCTTAATGTTCTAAAAAAATTATTAAATTAAAATCCAAATGAAATAAAAACCAAATGATTGAAAAAAATGATACAATATTAATAATGATGATAATATTTTTTAGTTTATTATTATTATAAATTCAGTTTTCATTAATATTATTATATTGATTATTATTATTGATTTTGTTGTTGTTATTGTTGTTTTTGTTTCTGTTCTTATTATTATGTTTTATGTTTTTGTTACTATAATTATTATTATTATCTTTATTTTCTTGAAACCCTAATTGCTTTATTTTCTGTGTGCCCAACCCCCCTCACTTCTCTATAATTCCATCCCCTCCCCACGTGGCCTCTACCCTACACGCACCCCCTGCCTGCGCGACCACCCTCCACTCAGCCAACTCCCTCCCTTCGACCGCTCTCCCTCCCAAAGCCTCCCTCATGCGAGCCACCACCGACACCCCACGTTCCCTCCCTTTCTTCCCCAACCGTTTACCTCCCTCCTGTTGAGATGAACTCCTCTCTTTTTTACCATCTAGTCGCGCTGGCGACCTCCTCCCATGAGCCAGCCATTGTCGTCTTTTCCGTCCCGGGCACAGGCTGCCTCTACCTTCATCGGGGATTCCTCTCCCTCTCTATCCTTCTTCATTTGGAAATTTTTTTTCTTCACATCGCCTTATTATGTTCAACTAAACCCTATCTCATTGGGTGTGTATTTGATTTCTAGTTTTCTCCTATTCTAGGATGGTTTAGATGGTCTCTTGAAGCCCTTCGGAGTGTGTCCTGGCAACTGCTGTCGAAGGCAAGGTGGTTTGGTGTACTTCATTCCACTATCATTGACCCAATGTGAGTTTTTGTTGTTTCCACTTGTTTCACACATATTGTATTTGGGGATTTTGGTGTTTTGGACTCCCTGTTATGTTTTCAGTAGGGAGTTGGATAGTTTTGTGTTGGTTTGTCTCATTTTGGTTCATTTCGAACACCTGAGTAAAGGTTTAATGTTGTTGGTTGGTTTCACACCTTGTTATGTGGCGTCGTTTCTGTGTTTTAATGTTCGTAGTAATTATCTTGTAGGTCTTTCATCGCTGCGTTGTGATTTTGGTCCATCTCAGTTTTTTGGACACCATTTTAGGTGAGGATTCTCTTATTTCCCTGTTTGATTTGGTTTTTTATTCAATTTCTTTGATAATTTTGTTTTGGATTCACATTAGACCCCTTGTGGTTCTATTGTCGTGGGATGGGAGTTTCGCACAAATTTTGAGAATTTTTCTATACCGAGGTTGGTGGTTCCACATTCAAATGTTATTTGAGGAATTACTTTACCTGTTTAATTAATTTATCATGTTCTTTCATTTATTTGTTTTGTGAATATTCGGTTTTTCCACGAATTTATCTTGTTCTAGATTTGTTTAGTTGCTAGTTTATATGGAATGGAGTGTGTTCGTTATGAAAACCCATGTCTATTATTTTATTACTGTTTTATTGGGTTGCACAAGAACTGTAAATTCTATTTTATCATTTTATTGGTATGCGTTTGGATTTATAAGAAGTTTTTGAGTGGGTGTTTGTGTTCAAATCCTTGTGATGCCTATTAGAGTTGTTTCATAAAATTATTATTTGGTTTATTAAATCTTTTAATGGGAATTTGGTTTTAAATTGAGGTGTGGTCTCAAATGTCTTCAAAATGGGATTGATTCATTCTTTATGTTTGATAAAAAAAATTGCAATCAATATTTTCATTGTGATATGCATTGGATTATTGGACTTTAGGCTAAATGGGTTTTAGCGTGGGTTGTCTTCGTGTTCGATGGGTTTCCTTAATTTAAAAAGGGTGTTTGGTTTTATAATATCGAAAATGAGTTTCTATTGATTTATGTGGTTATACTTGGGAATATTTAATCCTTCCTTTGGAGTTGTGTTTTAATTTTTAGATTGTTTTGGAAATGGATCTTCAAGTATTTATGAAATTGGTGAAGGCCTATTTGGCACTCGTGATGTGATATTGATTGCCCTTATTAAACCCTCTTCTTGCAGATGACGATTATGTTTTATGAGATTAATTATTGTGTTATAATAAATGGGTGTGTGATTGGTGAAAACCCTTTATGTGTTATTTTGAAATGTTTTGTGGATCGTTTTAGTGTTTAGTTTCATTATTAAATTATATGTGTAGGGCGTTGGGCCTTGCTTCGATGGTTTTGAGCTAAGTGTGTCGAGGGATCCTACATGTACATGCATAGGGTAAGGCATATATATATATATATATGCCCTCTTTTTACATATTCTTTCATGGTGTGGGGAATATGTGAAATACAGCAATGGGTGTGTATATATATGTATAAATGCATACGTGTGTTTTCTCCAAGTGTTGGTTCTAGTGGTCGTCAACAAATAGTGACAAGTTTGAGGTAGGTCTCCGTTGCCTATGCCTTTAATTTGAATTTCATAATTCCCTTGTTTTTTTAAAATTATGTTTTTCATTTATGTTGTATACACATGCTATGAAATTTGGATGTGGTTTCTTGAAATAATTATGCATTTGTTTTAGAAATTGAAATGTATTTTTAATGATATCGGGCATAAGTGACCTTCTTGGAAATTGGTTTTATATGTGTTTTTGAATTGGTAATGTATATTTCCAAAGGTGTTTGTCCTTTTTGACAGCTAATTGTAAAAAAATGTTCCCTTTATGTTATTAATCCCAATACGCACCTTAATAATTCTTTATGAAAAAAACCTCTCATGAGGTGTGCCCCCTTTAGTTTTAGAAAAATGATTTTTAAGTTGAATGTGTTATTATGTGCCTAATTTAATGATTATGCATTGTGTGATATAGAAGAGGGGGAATGCTCTTAAGGAGGGAGAATAGTGGTGAGAGGTTGAATGTGTTTTATAAAAAGCAAGTGTTGTAAATATATGTTTTCTCGATGAAAAAACTCACCACCACTTCAAATAGAGCACAATGGAAAACCTGGGTATCTAAGTGGGTGAGTAGGACTATCATGCTAGACGATAGATCATGGGTTCATCCTGGTTCTTCTAGTAGGATTGACGCAACAACACCAACTAACCATATGTATTCATGAGGTTCATAGTCTTCTAAACCACATTTTCATAGGGTTGTGGTCTTCTAATCCATGATTTTCTGAGGTTAGTGGTTTCTATTCCATGTTTCACCGAGGTACAAGGTCCCTAGGGTCCCAATTGTGCTAGATATTTATTGGTATTAACCATAGTGCTCATTTGAAACATGCTGCTTGTGGTGTAATTTTCATTTCAGTTTGTTCACATTTGATGTATTATTTGTGAAAACCAAATTTTAATCCAAACTGGTTTCTTTTCATTTTGAAACATAAATTCATTCTTGGATCCTATTTTTGAAATTTTTTGGGAGTGAAATACTTTATTTGAAAATGAAAACCCATTACATGAATTTGAAAAGAAGGTAAAAGATTATTTTATTATATCTTATTTTCAAACTGGCATGATTGGATTTCTTACGAAAGGAATGGGCATAGGTCATGGTTATATTTTGGAATTCCTACTGAGCATCTCGGTGCTCACTCCTACTTTACTTTTCAGTTTCATGTTTCAGTCTAGGATTGCTTTTGGGAGAGAGTTTAGTTTATGTTTCATGGTGACCCACGGGGTCAGCTGAGGTATTTCACTTTTCTTCTTTGATTCCTTTTTACGCTTCCAAGTTGTTCGGATTATGTTTTCCCCTATATTTATCAGCTTTTTCAGTTTATGATTTTTTTATCTTTGTTACTGGACAAATCATCCCCAACTGGTTTATTTTGAATCCTAGCACTAGTTGCCACCCTGTGGGGATTGGGAATGCCCTTTGGGACATGTCTTGGACCGGCTCTGGTGACTAGTTCAGGGTCGACTCAGGTTGGTTCATGACATATGATATCATATATGATGCTATAATATTGATTTGTTAACAATATTTCAGTGGTATCATTGTTTAGAGTGTTAATTGATTCATTTTCCTTTATAAGTTTTGTTATATAAGTCATTTTTTGATAGTGTGTATTTCATTCATATACAGAATGATATTAGGTTCTTAAAATTTATTTTTAATCATAAAATTAAAATTATTCTGGAATGGTTACAATGGGGAATGAAATCTCATCGCATCGTGGAGACGATAAGCCATACGCACGAGCGGCAATATCATTATATTGATGGTGAAATCATATATAATTGGATAGTATATTATACATATATAATCATTAACTTGTTATATTTATTATTTACATCAATTATATTCATTATTATACCCATCCAAATAGTGATGTGTTCAATTACAAACTACACCATGATGTGGAGACAGTAAGCCATACGTACGCACGTATGATGACTTTCTGATTCATAGGATGGATAAAATAATCAATATGGTTGTAACATATTTATAATAACATATATGTATGTATAAGGAACAAGATTTATTCTTTTAATATGGAAACAACAAAGAAATAGGTAGTGGAAGAAGAAATTAACTTTCAAAGAGATGATGAAATAATTACCTCTTCTTTCGGTGCTTCTTTTGATTTGAACAGAAGGGCTCCTTAGGATTGATTTCTGGTCAAAGTAAGGCATCTAAGTTTTGTAAAGGCTAGTTGGGAAGATATTTTATCTAGTTTTGGTAGAGAAAAATGGCTTTCAAGGTGTGAATTTAAGAAAGGGGTAAGTACCCTTTAAAAAGAGAGGTGAGGCGCACTTTATGAAAATATTGAAATATTAATTTATTCTAAAATTATTTTCTATTTCTAATAGCCCCAAATGGATTTATTTTAATACTAAGGTGTTTATGGATCTAAATACTCTCAACCAATTGGTTTTAGAATAGTTTAGGTCACCATAATAACCTTATTTTTAGATTTTAATTTTAGTTAAATAGTATAACATTTATCATGTCTTCTTGTATTTTTATAATACATGGTTAATAAATATACTATAAAATACCAAGCTAACAAGTAGTGGTTAATTAATGATATATTTAAACTTATATAAGTATTTTGGCCAAATATTATATTTTTAGGAATATTATATCATTTAATATATAGTGTTTTTTACAAACTCATTTATGTCAATTTTGAAATTTTTAGTATTTGTTATTTGTGAAAGTCATAAAAACATTATTACTTATAAAAAATAAAAGGAATCAATAAAAACATGCCATATTATACTAGAAAATTCTTATATGGAATAAAAAATTCCAAATAAAATTTATTTTAGTATTTATAATATAATTTATTTGATTCTTTCATTAATAAAGAAAATACTTTATCCTTATTCTGTCATAAATAAATATATTTATTTTATGTCTAAAAATTATAAATAAAATATGATGATATAGGAAATATTTTTAGATTTATAATTACTATTTATCATCTAAGATATAAATTATATAACCTCATATGAAGTTTTTTACTAAAATATATATGTTTGTGTTACATTTTCCTTATATTTAAATTAATTTTTACAAAGTGTCATTTTCACTTAAAAGTGAATCCATCGGTTCCCAAAATCGACCCAAGGATGCCCATGGTAGAACATGTATCATCTAATATGGTTACAAAATGTGTTAGGATAATCTAATATTATTATAATTTTATTTTTTACCTTTATTTACCAGATTTAACCTTTAACCATGGTAAATAAAACATTTACTGAAGTTACTATTCATAATGTCTAAAAATCAAAATTAACTATTTACACAATTTGGACCTCCTGAATCCAATTATGGAATCCATTTTTTCAAATTCAAAATGCAAAAGTTACAGAAATTAATTTAAAATTTATTCTCATTGTCAAACCAAAAATATGTTTTTTAAGAAGTAAAAAACTATCAAAAGATTGACATTTATTTATATACAATTCAAATGTGAAATTACATAAAATGATACATTATATTAAATTATAAAAATATAGTCTAATGATACTTTAAACCCACTAATATATATAATTTAATACTATAAAAAATTCTGATTTGAAAAGTTTTTTTAATTAAAATTATTATTTTTCACTATTCATCAAAATATGAAAGGTATTAAAAAAGTGCCAAAAATCTACCCTAAGAAAATTTCAATATTAAAAATCCAAAAATGAAGTCCATTATGAGAAATAAAATTTATAAATAATCAAAAAGTTTGTATTAATATTCATAATTGCTTTTTAAATTTCTAGATTGATTGGTCCTGGTGTGCTAGAACTCAGAGATGCGTACATCGCAAGCTATTGCATTATTCAAGGAAAATTATACTGTGGAAGATTGAGGTGTTAAAATTAAATTTTATTCAATATCTTATTTCTTTTATCTTTAATTACTATGGATGGGATATGATCTTCCATATCATAAAAACATTCCATTTTATATATAAATGATGAGAAATTCCTTTCACTCTGATTAATCCATTCCATAAACATTTATACACCCCCATTATGATTCCAAGATTTCATGATGATTATCTATGACAATAAATTGTGTAGTGAATACCAATACCAATTTCCAATAAATATTTTTCACCGCAATTCAATTATACTTCATTGATTGGGGAATTAAATTTATTTCTTCAACACTCTTTGATCATGGAATAAAATTTGATGATAAATGATCCCATGTTTTATGATCTATATTGGATGCTTAAAAATGAAAATGAAATTAAAGTGATAGGTTATCTCGAAATTATATTTCACTCCAATTCATTGGGTATTATTTTAGTCCCATGATACATCATTCACAAGATTAAGGAAATAATCTAATATATTTTCGTTCTTTTCCATCATGATGTCATGGCAGTTAGCCTTGACCTATGTTTATGATGCAGTGTTGTATGATATTGTCACACTTCCCAAGTTTCCTTTATGTTATCCTGATATATAATTCCTCATTGTTCATTTCTCTTATTCTTAACTTTTTTATTTCGTATTTATATGCCTATTTTATAACATGTAATACATTCCTCATATTATGCCATGTTTAATCATATACTGGGATTTATAGCTCACACCTTACTTATTTATGTCCCTAGGTTATCCCATGTGGTTTTACATATGATGGAATAATATGAACATGTCAAGGAAGTTTTCAATAATTTTTTAATATCTAATGTTTTAAGTTTTTATGTAATGTGTCTAATTTTATCACCCCAATATTTTGTGGATTTTTTTCAAATTAATTTAATCTTCTTGATATTATACATTTCACAAAACACTAAAAATAGTTTTTTATATATATTAAGGAACTATGTTTGGAGTGAATTATATGAAACAACAAGTTAATTATACACTACACACAACATACATTTTATATTTCTATACACATAACACAAAGTATGTCTTATATTACACGCATGATCGGAATTCCTTAATGACTTTCATACCACACTAGACCAAGTTTTAACAAAGAATAGCATATTGTTAAAAATATTATTATTTAGTAAAATAAGATATAACCTAGGAATTAATTTGGTTGTTATTAATATTATTAATTAACATATTAAAGACATTATTTAATTCATTGGTTAAAAATTAACTATAAATGAATATAAGAACCAATTGAATATAAATGGAAGGTTTTTATAGAAGCTATTTTTATGCTCGTAGAATAATTTTATCCTAATAAATTAAATTAATTTTTATTGGTGATTGATATTAATGAAATATATATTTTATATATTCAATAAAATATTTTCATATTCATCTAAAATATTTTATAGGCATAAGATAGAAACAAACCCAATATTACACATAAAACCATATATTTTTACAAATGCAGTTTTACTGCCTCTTAATAAAGATCCTATTTTAAATAAATAATTATGAACTTTTTTAAAATTTATATTTAAAAAACAAAATTTTTGAAATAAAAACATAAAAATTAGTTTTTGGTGAATTTTTTGTATTTTGGTGAGGTTTCTTTTTTTTTTATGAACAGTGAAAAATAATGAATTTTAATTCAAAACTGTTTTTTCATCTAATTTATTTATAAGGTTAAATTATATTTATAATTGGTTTTAAAATATAATAATATCTATTATACATTAATTAGAAAAATTTATGCTATTATGTTTAATTTCACTTTGAAATTAGAAATAAAAACCTACCAATCTTTTGAACATTCTTACTTTAAAACCCACATTATCGTTCTGTGTGCTATATTTAATTTAAATTAATTTTTCACACTTTTGATATTTTAATAATGAAAAATGGATTCAATATTCTTAATAAATACAATATATAATTTATAATAAGGTAGAATTATTTTTTTACCTAAAATATTTGTGAATGTAATTAAAATTTATTAGAACGATTAAGAGTTAAATTAGCTTAACAAAGGAATAAACCTTAATCTTAGGGAACAAAATAACCTAAAAACATTTAAAAAATCCATTTTATGGACATATTCCTACCATATAATCCCTTTTATATAATTGTATCCAATATAGGATCCATTTTACAAGATAAAAACATTGGTGGAATTCCCTTTTTGAAAATTTATAAGAATGTCATTCCTCCACTATATAAAAATAAACTAAACCCTCCCACATATTCACTCCTCTTGAGCCCTATAGATCACCCGAAATATGCTCCAATAAGATCCAAAAATACCTCCCTATATCACATAAGACTCAATTTATGCATTAATCTATCCATGTAAACCCATGGGTGAATCCAAAAGGAGTTACCCAAAAGAGAGTTAAAATCCTTCCTCAAGCTCCTTTAGTTTACTTTTATTATGCACCCCGTCAACTCTTCTTATTACATGCTTATATAATAACCTTAGTATAATAAATATATAGATATTTATTTATCATGTGTTTTATACCTACACTTAGACACACTTCAATATAATGGGTAACAATCTTACCGTTCATGTGTGATGTGAACAATCACATCACGAAATGATGTTGTTCATTTTTCCTTTACCACCTATCATGGGGGGGGGGGATTATGATGGAAACTTAATTTTCATATGATACTTATAATATTTAGGATATATTTATTCTTATTTAATTTTTAAATAAAACAGACATTCATGTTTTCTAATTTTTTAATCTATGATAACTTCTTTTTTTTGAAGTGTGGACTACCACCTCCTTAAAGCGATGTGATTCATTCAAACATTAGATAGAATCTGTTAACGATGGGTTTAGTAAATTTTTATGAAATATATGACATAATAATTATAATTTAATGATATTATATATATATATATATGTTTCTCTATTTGTGTATTTGTGTGTTTAATTTTCTTTTATTCCTTCAACACGACAATAAAACAAAACAAGTGTTTATTCGTACGTATGGACTACCGTCTCCATGAATGGTGTATTTTGTTTAACATTTATATATTGTATAGTTTAATATAAATATTTATATACTTAATATATATGATATTTACATCATTTTTTACATTTTTTAAATAAGTAAATCATGACCTAAGTAAGTGGATCAAGAATAAAAATTGAAAACATGTATGATAAACAAAGTGGTTATTACCCGAAACATTACTTTTATGAGGAATTGTTAATAAATGGATAATATAAATTCATAAGTGAATCATATATGGAATAATAATATGGTTTTTTGGTATATTTATAATAAAATTATATTTATTATATAGGAGTTTTTACCATGTAGAAATAAATTCAAGACTTAAGTTATGAGAATTTCATCTCACTTTTTTATTTCTGTGAGATACATTCTATATTCAACACTCTATTCTTTTATGTGGTGTATATACTACCCTAGGAAACTTTATATCATTTATTTCATTTATTTATTGATTTTAATATAATTAAGTTTTTCTATTCTCTCATGGGGACCACAATTTTAATATTAATCAAATAATAGGGGTTTTCTCATCCTAATTTTATTTTCCATGAGACACAAGACATGCACACCAAATATTTATTATACAATGTATTTTTACTACCCATGTATGTATTAAATTATTATTATTATATTTATGGGTATTTAAACATCCATTTGATGATATTTATTTCATGGGTTTTATTTTTGAAAAGATACCAAATCAGTAAAGTAATTTTCTCTAAATTTTGCATCTCTTAGACACATGTTAATTTGTGCACCAATATTCATTTGAAAGGTACATATACATCAATTTTTTAAGATATATCAGGAACCTATTTATTTTTATGATATTTTAAGATTAATATAATTAAATTTTATTAAATGGGCATTATAATTCCAGATACCAAGTATTAAGAATTTATTGAAACAATTTCATCATTTATCGAGATTTTTATTGATTATTCTTCCATTGATGAAATATTATGATTCATCTCTCATGATAACTCAATAAATTTATTATCCTCTTTATTTCAATGATTTATTATTGTATTATTACCATTTTTACATTCTTTGGAAATAATGAAAATTAAGAAAATGTTTTTAGGAAAATCTGACATTATTTCTCCTTTCATTCGGAAATCTATTCTCTTTAAAAACCGTGTTTTCTAAAAATGTTTTCAAAAATGTTTTAATTTAATAAAATTAGTATTAAAATGAAATTTTACACATTTTTTACCTATAAAAAAAATCAATGTATTAATATTTTCATTTTTTGATCATGACACTTTTCAAAAAATTTATGGAGCAAATGGAATGTTCAACATGTACGAACATACCCAACATCATAACCATCATTTCCTTGAATCATACTTTGTATGTTTAAGATGTTATTTTTAAAGGAATTTTTTTCTGATTATATGGATTTTTTTAAAATCTAAATCGGTTTTTAAAGAAAAATGTGTTCAAAAATATTTTATGTTTTGAAATTGTTTTAAATGATCTTGAAATATTACTTTATAAGTTTCCAAATTGTTATTTTCTAATAAAAAGGATTCAATTATTTAAAAATTTATTTATATGATTTAAAATTGAATTTTTAGAAAAGGTTCTTCAAATGATTTCAAGCCTTATTTTTAGGGTTTAAAATTATTTTCAAAGAGAGAAGTTTTTAAAATATTTTCAATATTTCATTATGTGTTTTCAAGGTGTTTTCAATGAACAATGTTTTTAAAATGATTTATGTTTTAAAATTATTTTTCAAAGTGGAAACAAAATTTTCCTCAACATATTTTTAACATGAAATTGAATATCCTTCTTTGGAATAAAAGTATTTTTTTAATTAATTAATCAAAATGATTTTCAAAAAAAGGAATTTTTCCTTAGGAAATTTTCCATGTGATCTTTCGAAATCCTTCTCCATTCTAAGAAGACATACATTTTTATAGTTTATGAATAATATTAATTTTATTTATTGAATGGTTTGTGCTTTTATGGAATGATGCTTACGATACCTATTTCTCTTTAATGGGTTATATGATTTTTAAAACTAATTCTTTCCATAGGATTTACTTTGATGAAATAATTATAAAACCAATCTCTTTTCAATAGGTTAAGATATGATTACATGTTTATTATACAAATTTCATTTCATAAGTTGTTATATGATTGTCTATTACCTTTTGGAACACATTTTTATGATTTAATTATGATATGGGTGGGACCTATATCTCCATCCAAATCATTGGGTAATTATAATAGCTATATGATCTCAAAGGATACACAGGTTGTAGCCCAAGCCTAAAAAATAAGTAGGTACATGGGTAGTATCCCATGTGTGAAAGTAAGATGGTACATGGATTTTAGCCCAATCTCAAAATAATAGGGTATATGGGTTTTTATCCCAAGCCCAAAGTAGGTACATGGGTTATTATCGAAGGCCTAACATGTTATGAATGTCTTGGTAGGTATCCTTGACATTGGATTTTCATTGCTGATGTGTACTCCAAAAATTCTATGTATTATTCCAATGTTATTATTTCATGGAATATTCTCTTTATTTACTTGTGATTAATTTATTTTGAAATTCAAATATTTATTCCATGATTCATGTTAATGATATTTTATATGCATAGAATGATCATATAATGATGTGATCATGTTATCATACCATCATGTTCATGTTTATGCTTACATATCTCTTGGTTTTAACCTTAATAAGCATTTGAGCTCGCCCCTTTCTTATGTTTCCTTTAACCAGGTTATGAAGAATGGATTTAAGTAAAATTATGGACAAGTAAAATCTTTTTAGAAAACATTTAAGATCATTAAAAAATTAAGAATATTATATTCATGGTTACCAAAGACACTAAACAATTATGGTCTTTGCGCATGTTCTTTTTTAATGTGTTGAATATTCATCTGAATTGATGTAATATCCATGTTTGTTAAGCATGGTTATCTATATTTGTTATCAATGTAAAGGTTTAATCAAAATTTTGAAACTAGTATTAAAAACATTTGTTAGATCCCAAGGTATATTTCTAAGAATATGACTATGGATATCTCTAAGGATATGTCTAAGGATAAGGAAGAGTATATGAAAATGTCTTATAATTTTTATAAAGGATAGAGTAAGTAGATTCCTAGTAATAAATACTCGTTTGGATACCAGAATTGGATCTACCTCTAAGACAAATGGACCTATGGGTAACAACTCGTAAAATTTTTGTCAGTCCTAACTCGAGAGTAAACTGGTACAAGAAAATTGGCTTTACCGTACACCTGGTTTGACACTCTTAGGGGATATTATTTGGTAATTTTAAAAATATTTATGAAACATAATGAAGTTTTTAAATAGAATATGAATATTAATAACAAAATATAAAACTCAAGAGTTATATATTAAATAAATAGGTGTTATTATTTATACATTCTATAAGTAATTGTTTTCATGATTATGTGATTTTATTCTATGATAAGTGTTGCTCTCACTATTCTTTCTAGCTTTAGTCAATAGTAGGAAATATAAGGAACTAGGTTAGCATTGAATTTTTATATGTTGAATGTATGGGAATCATAAAAATTGATGTCCTATGTGAATATCCAATGAATATAATCAAGAAGGTGGTATGAGTATTGGTAATACTTTTGATGATAAATAGATTGTGAATGAACTGTGAAATGTATGGAATGTTCTAACAGTATTTTTTACCTTAAACATAAGAATAATGATTAGATTAAGGTTTAGGAACAATAATACAGGATTCATATTTCATATTCCTGGATAAGGGGTATTAAAGAATAATATAATGAATCCTTAGTAATGGTTTAAGAATAAAGTTTGATGGTTGAAGTGTATATGTTATGGAATTCAAATTTTATGTTATATCAATCATGAAATATATAATTATTTTTAGTATAAGTTTTTTATTAACTATTGAAAATGATATTTTTAATGTTTATGGAGACATAGAAAAGTGATTTAATTGAAATGAGTTGTTTTGGAATAAGGGAAGGTAAATCTTAATTTGTTCAAGATTCTGAGACAATTATGTTTATCTTGGATAAAGAGATGATTGATTTGGATTAGATAGTGTTAATGAACTGAGAGCTGATAATGGATTTGTTGAAAAAATGGTCTATGTCATCATGGGTGAAGTTTAAAACATCTAGTATTTACAAAATATATCCATTAATATTTAGAATAAGGAAGCCTATATGTTTTTCAAAAGGATTTATGGTAAATCAGGTTATTTCCATGATTTAAGAAAATATACAATGAGGGTATTCACATGTTTGTAATGTGACAACTGAGAGATACATTGGGACATATGTACAATAAGTTTTAATCTAATTTAGTAATCCTCATTATAAAGTTTTAAATTTTATTTTTTTGGAAGGGTTACAAGTTTGACCATTTATGGAATGGTTTAAGTTAAACTTTGAATGATTCTTTAGATATAAAATTATTATCTCCTCATATGTGGATTTATGCATATTGTATAAATTATGATAACTTTTTATTATGATAAAAACATATGGAATCACATATAATTATATTTATGGATCTCATGATCTGCTAATGATTTAGAAATGTCAAATTCACCTTCATTTCATGGAATAATAAATGGAGTAGAAATTGATCAAGGCACAAAAATGGTAAGTTTTTCCTGAAATTATGTAAGTACACCATTTAATTAAAGTTAATAAACTTTATGAAAAATGATCTTTAAACCAAAAAATTTATTCTAGTAATATAGTTTTTTATGAATAAAATGGACCCTTGATTCATCATGTATTTATAGATTTTTTATTGTTAACTTTATCCTAATCATGTCCTCTATCAATTCCCATCAGAACATGATAGTCATATTTATCTTCCATGTCCTTATTTTCACTTCACACCTATGTTCTCTTATGTGGAAACATAGTTATATGTTACTTTGGGTAACCATTATGTTTCCAAATTTCTATTTTTAAATGAAGTTTTAGTATTCATTTTTACAATATTGGTTTTAATTAAAGGAACATTCAAGTATAAAACCTTTTATAACATATAAAATTTTTTAGGGGAAAATTCATTGGGGGGTATAATTAAACACCCAGATATTTTGTGAAATATATTTTTTAATTAATTTAAAAATTTTAATATTTTTCATTTAACGCAACACCAAAACTTGTTTTTATATATATTAAATAAATAATGTTGTCTTGCATTACATTAAACACCAATTTAACTGTTCACTACATGCAACAAAAATTTTATCTTGATCAACATAGAACACCAAGGTTGTCTTACATTACATGGAATACTAACTTTACTTGATTTCTTGCAGAACATTCAAGAATGATTTTTACCAAACAATAATATATCATTAAAAATGTTTTTATTTAATATAATAAGATATAACTTAGTCGTTAAGTTGGTGGCTAGGAATACAATCATCTAACTTATGATATACATGGTTGAATTCATTGGTTAAAAATTAATTAGAAATGAATATAATAACTAATTGAATATAAAGGGAATGTTTATATAGAAACTAAATTAATGATCACAAAGTAATTTGATCCTAATAAATTAAATAAATTAATATTGGTGAATGATATTAAAGAAATATATTTTTTATATATTCAAAAAAAAATATTTTTACATTCATCTAATATGTTTGACAGGAATAATATAGTAACAAACCCAATATTACACATAAAACACAAATTTATAAAAAACTAGTTTTGCCACATTTTAATAAACAACCTATTTTAAATATAAGTTTTTGAATTTATATAAATTTTATATTTCAAATTAAACTTCGTTTTTTAAATTGAATCAAAAAATTAGGTTAGGGTGAATTTTTGTTATTTTTTTGTGAAGTTTCTTTATTTTGATGAGTAATAAGAATATTGAATTTTAATTCAAAACTATTTTTTAGTCTAATTTATTTGTTATGTTATATTATATTTATAATTGGGTTTATAGTCTAATTATATAATCAAAAAATAAATTAATCTAATTTAGGTCATTGGGATAAATTTCATTTTTAAATTCTATATAAAATCAAAGAATCCTTAGAAACATTTTTAATTTAAAAATCTACATTGTCATCTCATCTACAAGATTAATTTTAAATTAATTTCCTCCACATATGTGATTTGAATTTTTAAAAATGGATTCCATATTGTTAAATATAATAATTTATAATTTATAATTTATAATTTATAATAAGTTAAACTAATTTTTTGACTAAAAATATCTGTGGATGTAATTAAAATTAATTATAATGATTAAGAGGAAAATTAACATAACAAGGGTCTAATCATTAAACATAAGGGCCAAAATGATCTATAAACTTGTAAAAATTTCACTTGATATACTTATTTATATCTTATAATCCATTTAATATAATTTTTTATTTTATCCACTTTAAAAGGAAAAAATGTGCCTGGAATTACCTTTTAAAAATGTACAAGAATGACCCTCCTCCTCCACTATGAAAAGTCACTCACCCCTCCAACTTATTCAAACATCTCGTAACCTTTGCATCACCCAAAATATACTAAAATAGTATCCCAAAATCCTTCCATACATATTACAATCCTCTCTTTTAAATAAATCCATCCAAGTAATCTCTTTGGTTCTACCAAAAAGAAGTCACCCAAAGAAAACGTAACATCCTTCCTCAAGCTCTTTTATAGCACGTTCATTACTCATCCCTAAAAACTTATTATTCCATGATTATATAATTACCTAAGTATCCTAAATATACATATATGTCTTTATTATATTGTTTTGACATTCAATTACACATAATTCCATCTAATGGGTAATCAACATACTATTCTAGTGTATGGCGAACTACCGCCTCACAAATCGATGTTGTTCGTTTTTCCTATTCCACATCTCATGGTTGGGAATTATGAAGTAAAATATATTTTTATTTGATATTTATGCTATTTATGATCTATTAATTATTATATTATTATTATATAAAACATACCATTATGATTTATATTTTATGTAACAATGATAACTTCTTGTGTGGATGTGTGGACAAACCCTCCTCAAAACAATGTGATTCATTTACAATTTACATGGAATGTATTAAAGATAAATTTAGTAAATATATATTAAATAAATGAAATAATAACTAAAATATAATGATATTTTATATATATTCATGTCTGTCATTTACTTACTTTCTTTCAATATGATAATAAAACAGAAGTAGTGTTCATTCATACGTACAACCTACCATCTCTTTGATTGGTGTCTTTTGTTTAATATTTATATCTTTTATATATTACTATAAATATTTATATAGTGAGTATATATTATATATACATCATTTTTTACATTCTCTAAATAGGTAAATCATGATCTATGTAATAGGATCATGAATAACAAGTTAAAACATGTACAATATACAAAGCGGTTGTTGCCCAAAACATTACATTAAGATTGAATTGTTAACAAACGGGTAATATAAAGTCATAAGTGAATTATATAAGGTATAAGAATATGTTTATTTGGTATATTTATAACAAAATTAAATTTTTTATACATGAGGTTTGGATGTTTAAAAATATAGTCAATACTTAATGTAAGGGAATTTCATCTCACTTTTTATTTTATGGAGATACATGATATATTCACCACTCGCTTATTTTTTGTGGGGTACATACTTCCCTATTACATATTATTAAAAAAAATTCCTGTATTTAGTGATATTGAAAGATTTAAATGATGTTACTATCTTATGGGGATCATGATTTTAAAGTTACTCAAGTAGTAAGGGTTTTCTTGTCACACTTTTATTTTCCATGAGACGCAAGACGTGTTCACCACTTGTTTCTTATATGTGGTGTTTTCCATCCCATGTATTTATTCTATTATTATTATACTTAAATTTATGGGTATTTTCATATCTTTTTTATGAAATTCATTCATGGGGTTTATGTTTCAAAAGTTACTAAATTGGTACAGTAATTGTGTCTCAATTTTCCTTCTTTGAAATACATGACATGTTATGCACCTATATTATTTTTCAAGGTGTATATAATACCATTTGACATTTTATATCATAAACCTTCAAATTTTGATGATAATTGAAGATTAATGTAATTTTAGTTTCTTATATGGGTATTATAATTCAAGTTTATCATGTGGTAAGAGTTTATGGTAACAATCTCATAATTTATCGAGATTGTTTATGATTATGATTACATTGATGAAATGCTATGATTCATATCTCAAGAAAGCTCATAAATTTAATTATCATTGGTATATTAATTTTTTCTTCATGTATTATTACTATTTTCCCATTCTTTTCCACTTAATATATTTAATAAAATATTTTTTATGAAAATCTCATTTTATTTCTCCTTTCGTTTGAAAATATGTGTTCTATCAAAACCATGTTTTCAAAATATGTTTTCAAAAATTATTTAATATTATCTTATGATGTTTAAGGGAAATTGTTAACCATGTTTTACCTTTTTATAAAATTATTTTTAAATTAATCATTGGTTTGTTTTTCGATCAAATAACTTTCCAAACTTTTATAGTGTAAAACCAACATCTAGAATATATGGACTTACCCGCTTCATGACAATAATTTCATTGATCCTTCCTTGGTAAGTCTACAAGGTTACATTTAAATAAAACTTTTTCTTAATATTCTATAAAATTGTTAAATTTTAAGTGGTTTTCAAAGAAAAATGTTTTCAAAAAAATTTTATGCTTAAAAAGTAATTTAAATGATTTTTAAATCTCCTTTTATATGTTTTCAAAATGTTATTTTCCAAGAAAATGATATAAATTATTTCAATATTTCTTCATAGGATTTCAAAAAAAATCATAAAAAAGGGTTTCCAAATGATTTAAAGAATTATTTTTATGTTTTAAAACTATTTTCAAATTAAAATGTTTTCAAAATGTTTTCAAGCATTAATTATGAGTGTTCAAGGTTTTTTCAAAGGAAAATGGTTTTTAAAATGATTTATGATTTAAAAAGTATTATTCAAATTGAAAATATATTTTCCTTAAGAAGTGTTTTAAATTAAATTATAAAGCTTTATTTACTAGAAATTTATTTTTGAAATGGTTTTATGAAATTGATTTTAAAAGAAAGGCTATTTACCTTAAGAAAAGATCCATGTGATCTTTCAGAATCCTTCTATATCAAAGATGGTTTATTTTTTTATAGTTTATAAACACCATTAATATTTTTTCTTGATTTTTTTATCTTTTGTATGTAATTATATTTATGATACTCATTCCTCTTCAAAGGGTTATTTTCTTTTGAATCCAACTTCTTTTCACAGGTTATTCTTAGATGAAATTGTTATGAAACTTGTCTCTTTTCCACAGGTTATGATGTGATTTCATGTTTGTGATACCGATTTAATTTCATGGGTTATGATATTATTGTTTATAATATTGTGACACACATATGTATGATTTAATTATGAGATGTTTGGGACATATGTCTCCCTCTAATTAATTGGGTAATTACAAATAGTACATGAGCTCAATGGGTAGATGAATTGTATCCCTTGCCCGAAAACTATAAGATACATAGGTTGTATCCCAATCCTAAAAATAAATAGGTACACTTTTTTTAGATCAAGCCTTAATTTAATAGGGTGCATGAATTATAGACCAAGACTAAAAATAAGAGGTAATATGGGGGTTTTTCCCAAGCCTGAAGTAGGTACATGGGTTATTAGCTCAAGCCTAACATGTTATAAAGTTCATGGTAGGTATCCTTGACATAAGATTTTCTATGATGATATGTATAACCCAAACTCCGTGTCTTATTCCTATTTTATTATTTCATAGCTTATGATCATGATTCTGTTATGCTTCATATCTTATGAAATATATATATTTATGCCACAATTCATGTTTATGACCTTTGATATACAGGTAATGATCTATTAATGTTATTATCATGTTATCATACCATCATGTTCAAGTTTATGCTTATATATCTCCTTTGTTTGACCTTACTGAGAATTTCAGCTCACCTCTTTCTTATGTTTCCTTCCCCTGTGATTTGAAAAAATGTTTTAAGTAGAAGTACTAAAGGGGAATATCTTTGTGGGAAACATTAAAGATCATTAACCAAGTCAGAAGATTTTTTTCCATGTTTCTAAAGACATTAAACTATTACGGTCATTTAGAATTAACTTTTTTAATGTGACGAATATTCATCTAAATTGATGTAATATCCAGGTTTGTTAAACATGTATTTATATACTAATTTCCATATAAAATAAACTTATTGATCTTTAGTTTTGTATTATGTTTAATCTTATGTAATCAATCAGGGATTAATGTGTAATAATTATCAGGGTTTTTATAGTTGATATTAAAGGAATTTTTGGTTTTTTTGGCATTAAGATTAGAAAACTCTATAAAAGTATATAAGGATAAAACTAAATACAATAACACAAACATAAACTTTGGTAATGTATAGAGTAAGTGGTTTAGCAAGAAAATACATCCCATTATGGATAATACATGTGGATGTGGCTCTAGAATAGATGTACATAGGGTTAAAACCTAAAAACACCGTGTCGATTTAGACTCAATCAGGAACTAGTGAATTATAATGGGACTTATTGCACAACTGGTATAACACTCTTAGGGGATATACTTTAGTAATTCATAAGGTTATTATAAATAATTATTAAAGGAACCTAAATATCATATGAAACTATATTAGGAAATAGATAATGGATAAATTTTATTGTATACTAAATATTCATAAGTTTAGGAATAAAAGTCATTTATAATTTATCCCTTTACATCAATTTCTATGAATTGATGGCCACACCACCCATAATATGTTTATGGTTTTGTAGTCAATGACTTTCTACTATCTATATTCTCAATCACACTATTAGTTTTTTGGTATTATTTTTCTCTCTATGTTTATATTTTCACTACCCACTAATGTTATCATACTTGTAAAACTAGTTATGTGATGACCTTCATACTTATCTTTTTCTCCTTTCAAGTGGATGCTCCACTAACCATTTTTACGATGTGGGTTTTCAATAAATATATTTTCAAGTGTGAAAATATTTCTTACTAAGACTAGTTTAAAATTGTGAGGATGAAATTTATTAAAGGTGGTAAGAATTTAATGACCCAAATTTTTAAAAGAGAAAACTATGTTTGATAGCATATTTGATTTTCAACACCAAACCCAAATAAATAATGATTATTTAAATTTGACCCTCTTAACCATTACATTAATTTTTTTTTTGATATGAGGGGGATTAACTAATTTATTATATATATATATTTATTTATTTATTTATTTATTTATTACATATTTTGATAAATTATTGGTAAATAATCAATAAATTTTTCTATTGTATTTTTTCATTAAAATATGTTTTCTTCCAAAATGATTGTTTATTTATTTTTATAAAAATTTATTACAATTATATCATAGAATATTTAGATACTTTATTTGGTAAAATGATATCCATTTTTATATAAAAATATCTTGATTATCATAAGATGAAATTTATGGATTTTTAGAAAATATATAGTTTTAGTGAATAGTGAAAAATAATGTTTTTATGTAAAATTGTCATTTATTTTGATAAATTAATTAATTTTCAAATCGAATTAATATTTTAAATCGATTTAAAAGTAAGATAAGAATTCATTTTTATATTTAATTGAATAAATTATACCATATTTTATTACAAGTTTACTTTTAGGCTGCAAAATGCATTTTTCTGAAAAATAGTTTAAAATGAATAACAGTTCTACATTATAATTAATTAATTAAAATAACAAAAAATGAGGAATTATATAAATGGAATTTTTAGATATTATATATAAATATTTATTAATTAAAATTCATATAACAAATATTAATATTTATAGAGTTAAATTAAAATCATCTCTTCCTTAAATAAATGTATTTTTCGAAAATCCTTTTCCAATCATGCTTGCGTTTCTTATATTAAATTAAATTATTCCACCTCTATGAATTGATTTTTATAAAATGTTTTATATATTATTAATCATCACAATTAATTTTAAGTTGTAAGTTAAACTTAGTTTTTGCACAATACGAATAGTAATTATAGTAAATATTTATTACCATAGTAATAAAAACTAGGTTAATTAAGTTTAAATATAATTTTAAAAATACAAGAAAAAAAAGTAACCCTAATAGTATGAATATTTATATTTAATTTAAATTTAAATAATTGTTATATTTCTTCCTTATTGTTTTTAATTTGTAAATGATTGAGTAATTAGATTGATTAAAAAACTATTTTGATAGGATAAAACACAAATTGTGTTTTTGAGTAATATATAATTACAATTATTCCTTGTGATGATTTAATATATTTTTTAAATAAATAATATTTTAATAAATTATTATTATTAAATTATTTTTAATAAAAATAACTGATCATAAAATTTTTATGACATCAAATGTAATTTTTATAAGGTTTCAGAAAATGTTTTTTGTCAAAAAGTCAATCATTTCTCAATAAATGTCGATTTTTTTTCTAAAATAAAAACTTCATATCTAAATAAAATTATTTTTATACAATTAACATTATTTTTGGAATTATAACATCAATATTATCCAACGCTAAATTTTTCATAATTTTCTAAGATGGTCGGATTTTCAGGTAAAGGTTAAATATGGTATATATATATGGTGTATATTTTGACATAACAATACCCAAAAAAGTAATGTGGTAATTATTATTAAAGTTTTTAATGACCAAATATATGTTTAGTGTTTAAAATATTATGATTTTAATTTAATTTATGAATCCTTTATGAATCCTTCAAAACTAATAATATATTTTACAGTTTTAAAATCATTTCCTTAAAGACGTGACACACTTCAACATAAGAAGGGGTATTATTTTAATAAGTTCATCCATTTGAATTATGAAATAATAAAAAACACGTCTAATTGTCTGAAACCATGTGAATTTATTTGTTTTTTTTCTACTTTATTATATAGAGTACAAAACCTAAGTTTGAGAAATGATAAAGAATTCCCTACTCATTTCATATATAAACCCACCCAATAACCCATTTCTATTCACTGAAAAATCATAGAGAAAATATTTAATCTACCATAACCACTATATATTCATCCCAATGTACCCCCAATATCTCAGTAAGCTCCTCCAAATCTTTTTGGAATCACTCTCTCAAGGTGAGGGATTTCTCTCTTCTTTTTTATCCAAGCACCTCTTTTATGGTATGCATCTTAGTTTCCATTTGTGGTTGTTTGGGTATGTTTTCCTACAACATTATTATTTTAATTTTTATTACCATTTAATGGAAAACCCATTTAACTATCATTAAGAAAACAAATTAACCTTTATGTACACAAGTTGTCATGCAAAATTTAGTAAGGGATCTCCTATTGTCATTTTTATTCAAGAAACTCTCTTATGTGATACCTATTAATTTCCATTTGTTCATGTTGGTATTTTTTTTAAATATCCCCTTAATTTTTATTTTATTTATAACATATTATATACACATTTCAATATCATTAATCCCTCCCTTGAACCTTTATGTGCACCCATTACTATGTCAAACTTCAAAAGGGATCTCTCAGTCTTCTTTTTATTCAAGAACCTCTCTAATGTGATGCCTCTTAATTTAAATTTTTTCATGTGGGTATATGTTATTCCAAACACTTAGATACCATTTAATGTTTAAATTATGAGATACCCATTTCACCCCCATTAATTTCACTTATCATCCATTATGACCACTTGTTACCATGCCGAAATTTAGTAAAGAATCCTCTATATCGCTTCTTTATTTAAATTTCTTCATTATCCTATTACTTTTATCTCAAATTCCTAATGATGGGATATGTTCTCCCATATCCCCCTTAATTTCTATTTTATGTATAAATGATGATAGACCCATTTCAATGTCATTAATCCCTTCCATGAACATCAATACACCCCCGTTATGATGCCAGAATTTCACTACAATTTTCCATCCCAATCAATTCTATAGTGAATACCCATACACATTTATATAAAGGGTATTCACCTTAATTCACCTATGATTATTTTATTGGTGACTTAAATATATTTGTTCCTCACTCCATGATCATGAAATAAAATTTGATGATAAATGATCCCATGTTTTATGATCTATGTGGATCACTTAATCTTGAGAATGAAATCAAAGTTATGGTTTCACCTAGAATTATATAGCAATCCACTGCATTGGGTAATATTTTAGTCTCCTGATACATCATAAATGTGATTATAGAGTGAACCTAATACATCAGGGGACTTCTTCCATCATAATTTCTTGGTATTTATCATTGACATGTGTTTATGATGATGTGTTTTACGTTTTTTTACACTTCCCATTTTTTTATGTTATCATGTTATATCATGCCTAATTGTTAATGTTTATGGTTATCACCCATTTTTGGTCTTAGTAATATTTATATTTTCTAACATATAATACATTCCTCATGTTATGCCATGTTTACTCTGTTACGAGTCTTTATAGAACACCCATTTTTTATGTATGTCCCTATTTTACTTCTTACAGTTTTAGTTATGATTGAATAATATGATCTTGTTAAGGATGTTTTCAATAATGTTGTTATATCCATTGTTTTAATTTTTTATTTAACTTACCTAACTCTGAAATACACTATACTCCTCATTCATTTAGGAGTTATTATGTGTAATCTTATATAAAAAATAATGAATTAATGTGTAATAAAGAGTAGGGTTTTTATATACTTATTGTTTTGGATAACATTAGTTCTTAGTATTATTGTTTATAAAGATAATTGACTAATGTGATCCATGATGTTTTTCATTACCACGTTTCTTCCATGGTTTTAAAATTTTTTCCATGTATAAGGAAAATATTAAAACATAAATTAATCCATATTCATGATTTTTAAGTTAGAAATTGTAATTATATTAATAACATTAATGATAAATATTTATGGTCGATTTAACCATTTAAAAAAATATTTCCAAGAAACAATCAACGATTTAAAAACTATCTACTAAACTATTAAGCTCCTTTAATTTTGGAATGAAATGGACACAATACCTTTATTATTTTTGATATTATGGAACAATTTTATTGTTCCATATAAAATTAAATCTATATCAAATCTTTTTTGGAATTATGAACCATAGAAAATCAAACTGATTGATATAATAAGAATTAATCAAATAAATGAATAATACATATAAATTAATGAATTAAAATAAATAATAATTTTTTAATAAACATGAATAAGGTTCTACATCAACTGATTAATAAATTTATTTTAGTTTTTCATAAAGTTAGAGTGATTATGAAGTGATTTGGGACTCGAGGTAATGGTTCTCTTATGAATCTATATTATTTTCATTCATTATTTATATATTATTTATATACCATGAAATATCTTATATCTAAATTTTCATATTTATAAATTGTTTGTATTTTTTAGAGGTAATACTTGACTTATTAAATCTATTTTATTTCAATAATTTATAGGTTCCATTATTTATAAATAGTTTTTTGAAATAAATATCATTTCATTGAGTTATGCTCTTTCTTATTTCATAAGTTTTATATATTATACCCTTTGAATCTATCATATTTTATTTTTTATTATTTAATATAGTATTTACATTTCTATATCATGATACCATTTTATATTTTTATTACCTCATAAAATATAAAATTTTAAATGAAAACATTAACTCTTTATTATGATTATTTATCTTCCATATCCATATTAATTCATTCCAATATTTTTTTTCTTATTTTTGAATATAAATGTATATTTTATTATATACCACACATTTATCCACTTAATATTAATATAAATTCAAATTTTTAACTCTTTTCATCAACATGGGTTATTTCAGAATGTATCGAAATTGATAAAAAGGTATTTTATTCAATTTTCTTACCATTATATATCTTCCTTTATGTGTTTCATGAACATTAACTCTATTTATTTTAACAGTTACATTACTGGTAAATTTTTATTATTAAAATAATTTTTAAAAATAATTTTTATTGCCTTTAGAATCTATGAGTGAATTATATCTTTGTTTCTATGAAATCATTACCAAAATGTTAATAAAAATATTTTCATTATTTATTTTATATATTCAATTCATTCTCTATATTGATCAATAATTTTCATTATTATTATTACTCATCAATTATACTAAATAAAAAACTTTATATCATAAATATCCTATAATTTCTTCTGATTTTTGAAAGTTATTCACCTAAATTAACATACCATTCGATTGACTAGATAAATATATTGACTTGACTTTATACCTTTTATTACAATGGGAATATACTACACCTAAATATTATAGTTAAATTTTATTTACCTAGATATCTATATTATATCTTTATAATATATTTTTATTTCCATGGGTTAATCACGTCATGATTAAAATATATATTTTATTATTTTCATATTCACGTGACACATATATTAATGAATATATCATAATGGAATTATATATACCTCAAAGGCATTAGTAAATGATTTATATATCATGATATAATTATGAATTGACATAATATAGTCATTTTTATTCACAATTTTATTCTAGAACATGATGTGGTTAGCTTTATCAATTATGTTATACAAGGATATGATGAAATTAGATTTATTCACAAGGTTGTAATGATCTTGGAATATATCTTTAACATATCTAATGATTTTATATTCTTATTCATATTCCATATTCCTATTTTATGTCACCACAGTTAGTGATTATTGTATTTTTATTTCACAAAATTTATCATATATATGTTATTCTTTTATTATCATAATTTTATGGATTGTATTCCATGATATATTATTATGTTATTATTCCTCATGATCACTTATTATAATTTAATTTTTTTTTTAATTAATCACGTCATGTATCTCATGATCATTTATCTCACTTGTTTATGATCTATTACTAAATCATTTATATCTCATTGATAATGATTTGTCCCTTACTGATCAATTGATCTGACTTGTTTATTATGTTTACTCATTTCCCTATGTGATTGTAAATGTCAAAGAAATTTTAATCAATTTTTATATGGTCTTAAATGAATTATTTGATTAAATTATATGATATAAGTATATTTGGATGATGTACCATTTACATAGTTCCTGAAGACAATAGACTTTTGATTATAAGAGAGGGTTGTATTCATGATCTGTATAAATGTATGTATATATATTCAGTAGTATGGGTCAGTGGGTATCACATCAATAATGATGATTTTAAATTTATTAAATGTTATTATTATAGAAATACATTATTTATAAAGGTCATAATTAATTTTTATAAAAATGGTAAAAAGATATTCAAAATCTCAATAATATCATCCAAATAAAATTAAAATTATATGAGTTTTTTATCCAATGTGTCAGAAATTCACTGTATAAATCCTTTAATTTGTGGGATATAACTCTTGGAATATCAGGAATTCCAATTCATCCATTTAAATTCCAAAATAGTTCAATAATTTTATAAAATAATTATTTTTCATAGTCAAGATGGACCATAAATTACATAGTCATATCTTCCACTATAGACCTTAAACTGTATCTAATTTTGGGCAGTGAAACCAATGAGGTTGGTGTAAGCTTTTCAAGTTAATTTAAAGAAATATAAGTTTGAATCATTTCTAAAAGAATATTATATGTTATATTTTAAATATTTTTGATCCAAAATTACCTTCCCATTTGTTTATAAATTGGTACCTTTTGTACCTTGGTTGGGAGTTCAACCAAGGGGGTGAATTGGAACAATTTTGGAGAGTTGGATCATTATTATAATCATCCTAGACACTTTATATCACCGTATTCTCATAGAGAAAACAAATATGAAGTTTTTTTCCTATATGAGACTCTTCCACCTCCCTAAGGAGAGATAGTAATTCAACAATAAATTAATGTGAGCTACAAACCATTTGTGGAAGTTATAACACAATATTTAGATAATAATTTGATTTAATTTAATTTTAAAACATTTCATTTAGTTGTATAGTGATATGGTTTTAATTTAAATTCATGTTTTGAGTATTATTGAATGAAATTTTCTTCATTAATTAACCAATCATCATGTGATCTTTAGTGGGAAACTATGGGTTTTCAAACTAAAGAGGGCGATTTTACCATTTATCTCTCAAAAGTAAAATAGAACTCAATATTCTCTAATATCACTCTCATGCATACGTATAGAATTTTTCTTTATTAAATGATTGTTTTTTAAATATTTTGATTGAATCATATCATTTGATGGGGATAAGTGGATATTCAGGATATCCATTAAACCTCAGCTGAATACTTTCACTGAATAGAATTAAATTTTATAAACAACAAAAATGACTTGTTTTGTATTTTTCATGCAATGATAACACACCATATCTATCTTGAAATCCACTTTGTAATATAAAATTAGTTTTTGTTTTTGTTTTTTTCTTTATTTTAAATTGAACAATTCTAATCCCCCCCCCCACACACACACCGTGCACATTTGAATTACTTTTATTACATGTATTTAAAAATAATTACTATATACCTTCAAATATCATTGATATATATCTTAGTTTATACCCTACCTTCTCTATTTCAATTTACAATGATTAATTTGATGGTATATTATAAAATGATTAAATTTTTTCATAATTTCCAATGAGTTCTAACATTTAGTGTGTATTTTTTATATGTGATTTATAAATCTCATAAATATTTATTTTATTTTTTTACAATTATTCAATGTTTACTTATAATCTATTCTATTTATGTGGTTCTTGTAATATGTTTTTTTATATAAGTGAACTATAACACTTAGAGCTCAATCCAAAGAGGATTTTGCAACATCAATATAAAAACATGTCAAAAAAACCATATATGGAGGATATCCAACCAATCAAAAACCCTATATAACCCATTACATCTATAAAAAAATATAAGAAAAATTAAAAATTTATAATATGGATGAAAATTTTTATATGTTAAATTGATTAACTTCCCCTCATGTTGATTATCAATCTATGTGCATCCAAAAGATTAGTGAATAACTTAATTTTGAACTAAAATTTAGTTCAGTTCACATATAACCAAAATTCCATTGACATAATGGAGAGTAATTTCATAATAACTAAAATAAATGAATATTATATGTTCCACATTGAAACATATGAAAGTGTCCAAATATCTAGTAAAATTATGATCTTTTTCTTCTTTCTAGAAGATATTTCAAAGTATTAGATCTATTATGTAAACACACAAATTTTAGGTTAGGAAAACATGAAAGGTATTTTTCTTCATACATAATTTCTAAACTCTTGAACTATAATAATAATAAAATAATTTTTTTAATAATTTAATCACAATGATAAAATTATATGAATATTGGTAATGTTTTAAAATATTCTTTGTATGTTTTAAACATAGCCAAATAATTGATAAACTTTTAATCTAATATTTTTATGAATTGATAACTTCATAGGATTATGGTATGATTTATGTGATTTTATATGGTTCCCTCCTGGAAAATACTCTTCCCATGGAAAGAATAATAATTAAAAACATGGTGTAAAAAACATTGTAATTGATTTTTAGATCTAGTGTTCCTGTAAAAGGATTTCATACGGTTCATACCAATTATTTTGAGAAAACTTTTGATATAAATTTTTATGAGGTGGTTTACCTTCTATGATAACTTTTCATCAACCATGGGAAATCCCTACCTCCTCCTATAATAGATTGTAGTATATGTTTCACTAACACTCACTATGTCAGCAAATACCAGAACTAAAAAATCATTCTAGTAGTTGTGAAGAAACTTTTCTAGTTTGACCATAACAATAACCATTTTGGAATAATCCCTACCACCCTTATAAGTTTTTAAATAATGAAAAACAAATATTTTTCAATAAGGAATTATATTCATCTACAATAGTTAGGGTATTCATCAAGATAAGGTATACATCATCAATTTCCACCCCAAATTCCCCAACCTTCACAAAGACCTTTCCAGCTTCCTACTCAAAAACATATTTTTGTTTTATAATTTTTAGTAAAAAATTGAGGAAAATAATATCCAATTTCAAACAAAAACCAATCTTCCATACAAGATTTAGCAACTCAATTAGGCCAACTCATTAACTTAGTGAAGGGGATCCAAATTCATGGTTCAGTTAAACTTACTTCCCGTATAGTAGTTAACCTAAGGGATAAGGAAAATTTTAGTTTTATCATTTAATGGAGTGGTTCACAATATTACAACCCCATGGTAACTACACATAGGACATCCTCATATAAATATTCCACCTTCCTTACAATCCCTAGAAATCTATTTTAAGAAAAAACTATACCACAGTGAGGAAACCCAATAAGGTTAAGAATGTTTTTATTAATGAAACCCCAATCTCAATTATTCATCTATCATTTAACCAAATATAGAGGCAAAAAAATAATCCAAAAAAAGATCTTTCCAATTAAATCATCGAAACATTTTAAATAGTGAAAGTCAAAATTACTTTGATTTATTTCAAGGAATAAATACTACAATATGATGTGTTCTTAAATAATATATATTCCCCCTGATGAAAAAATCAATGTCAAAAATGGGTGATCTTATAATGGAATTTATCTACATTTATCCAACTAGTAATTTCTACTATATTTAAGTATCCTATTATTTTCTCAATTACATGTACCATAAGGGTATTCATCATTTTTATGTTATGTTTAATTTGGTTAAATCAAAAAATGTTATCATTTACTCAAGATTATATTATTTGTATGTTAGAGAGTTAAAGGATATAAGAATATTTATTTGACTTGAAAACTGGATTACCTCACACACTACTAATGAGTTAAAGTATGTTCTTGTGAGTGTTAAAAAGTTAATTCTCCCTACTAAAGTTTATATAAAAAATATAAAATGATATGACGAATGAACATTACCTAATAAAATTTGGCGTACTTTTCTTGGAGACCACCAAAACCAAAATTAATGGACATAATGGTACCTTATATATAGATTTTAGTGGTGATATTTTACACTTTAACATATTTGATTCTATGAATCACCCCTCATAATAAAATTATTCTCAATTAGTTAATTACTTATTCCTGTGAAATCTTATATTCTTTCCCCTAAACCCCTTTATAAGTTTTCATCATTCTTAAACATGAAAGTTATTGTTTAATGTGGTCTATTTTTTAAGTTTTTTGCATGATTCTTCTCAAATTATAAATGATTATACCATTTTTCATATAGATATGATTGCTAGAATCCCTATTTATTATTCCCTCATTCTGATAAAATTTTACCATTAATTGAAACATAAACCATTTATACTTTATTTAAAATATTCAAATCATTTAATTAGAAATAATATTCCTTCCATAATTTTTTTATTCAATCTCTTTATAGCATTAATTATTATTTTTTTTAACCTTTTTAAGGATTATAAACATTAATTAGGATAAAAAAATTCTAGAATTACTTGTATTATCCCATTAAACAATTTTTATAAACCATGTATTATTAATTGATGATTATAAATAGGTAATTCATAAATAAAAATGACTAAACCAAAAACTATTTTATGTCATTAATAAAGTGTTCAGAAAATTATTAGCTACTAGAATATTTTCCCTATATCTGTTAACTAATGTGTAATATTGGTAAAGGTAGTTCTAAAATTAATGGGCTAATAATCATTAAAAATTAGACTAAATAATTGATACCAACCTTTGTAATAAATACTTTAAATATCTATATAGACTATCACAAACTAAACCATCATGCTAGGGAGGAAAATTTACCATTACCATTCATCGACCAAATTTTAGAGGGGTTAGATCAGAAGACTCCCTATTTTTTCATCAATGGTTATTTTAGATATTTTTAGATAATATTTCCCCATAATATTAGAAAATATCAACCTTTACTTTCCCCTTCAACACATTTTCATATAGGTGGATTGTATTTGGACTATAAAATTCTCCATGTAATTTTTATCAATGCATATTTTTTATTTTTTTTTAAATTACTTGGATAATACCATGAAAGTGTTCATGGATTTTTTTCATTATTAATGGGTTATATTTTGATGTGTGTTTACATTGTTTGGGTGATATCCTATTCTATTTCATTGAAAATTATAATGTATTAAATTATGAAAAATGTTATTTCATGGTGTGACAGGGGATGGCCCTTATAAATATAATTTCTAAAAAATGTATCCAAGTGGATATATAAAAATTGGATATTATTTATTTCATATATTTCTATATAAATATATGATATTTGATCTCCTTTTTAGGATAAATTGTATTTTATCATAGTTTTATTTATGACATTTATAGTATTTCACTCTCTATCTTCTAAATATATAAAAATATATTTAATTTATGTTCAATAAATATTGTGTTTATGATTTTAATAAATTTAAATGGATTCCCATTTCACCACTTATGGTATCCCATGCATTGATACATAATCATTTTCTAAACTGGTTCTTCACAACACCCCAAACACACTTCTCAATTGCAAGTGGTTGGAGTAAAAACATAGGGATAAGTAAAAAATATTTGGAAATTATTTTATCCTTATTGATATTTAATGAAAACTCAATATTTCCATGTTAAAATTTTAACATAACCTTTATAGCTAATGGATAAAATAAAAAAATAAAAACACATGTTCATCAGAAAAGTAGACCTATATACCATTAGGAACCAGAATATATATATATATATATGAAAAGAAAAATATATACATGTCCATAAAACAATATACATAATGAGAATATAAACCAATAAAAATTCATTACTCAACACAAACCATAAATAAATTACCCCAAATGATAAAATAAAACACTTGAGGAAGCATGGTTAGGTCATAAGAACATGATAAATCCTCTAGGAATCCAACATATATCCTATAATTTCCCAATATAAGTAGGCCTTAGGATTCCAAAAAATTATTTATCTATACTCTAAAACATAAAACCTTAGAGTCACAAAGTTCTGATTCTTTTTCTTTTCCAATATTATATAAACTAGGATTATATTCATCTTAAAGAACATGTGCAAAGTGTGAGTATATCTTACAAAGTTGGAAATCAATATATTAACCTTACAAATCTATCATAGAACCAAGTTGATGACATTGAAATATAAATTCAACAATATAATAATAGATTAGAATAAGAAACAAATGAATGAAATTTGAGGCCAAAAAATTATAAACCAAGAAAAATTAGCTTATATTATAAGAATTATAGTCAAATAGATTAGACAACAATATGTTGGTATTTAGGTTCATCATGAGACAAAATAAAACCAAAACATATCTCCCTTGATCCACCCTATGAATATATATTGATATAGCTAAATATCATAGTAATTTAATAAATAATTAAATAAGTGATAAGGAACCTTTATATAGTAAATAAGAATACTCAAAGAACCTCCATTATGAGCCTTAAATTAGCTAGAGGTGGGTCCCCTCATACTCATTCCCATGGATTATATATAACGTGTAGTAAGAGTACACATGTATGTGGTTTCTATAGTACCCATATAAAACTATTTTACACTCATCATGTACCTACAACATGTTTCATAAAAATATCCCCATGTATACATCCAAGGTATGACAAGTGTTCCCTAGGAATATCCATATATGGTGTAATGTTTCGGTATAACGATACTTTTCTATAAATTCTCATAATGTATTGTAACATCCCAGGTAAATAAAAAAATGAAATTCTCATATTTATCAATATTTGTGAATAAAATTTTAATATTACTTTAAAGGTAATGCAATGCTCGATGGTGTTCCCAATACGCAACAAAGAGTTTCTTTAAAATCTTACGTTGCACACTAATAATAAAATAATATTATTGTAAATGGTAGTTAACGCCTAGCCATTGTAATGGCGGGAATGAACAGAACTTACTAAAAAATGATTATATATTTTTTTCAAATATTTTTACTTTTATCCAATAAATGATATAGGCTTAAAATGCGAATGAATCCAATTTTAAGTGTAAATATTCAAATATTATTTAAAAGGTCGATTAACCACCATTTGATGGAGAACCCTTTCTAAATCCACTTTTTGACAATTTTATATGCTATATTTGACAAAATAAAATCCTTCTTTAGAATCGGGACATCAAAATTTACTTTCTGTATTTTTTTGATATTTTTTCGATAAAGTTCATTTTTAATGAATAGTGAATTGTGTAGTATTTTAATTCAAAACCTCATTTTAATCTAATTTATTTATATGGTTATATTATATTTTTAATTGGTTTGAATGTTAAATTAGAATATATTTTTACCGATTAATCCAATGGTGGTCATTGGAATTAATTTCACTTTGATATTAGACAAAAACAAGTGTCAATATTTTGATAGATATTGTTTCTTAAAAACACTCTTTTGAGAGCCAGAATAATTTATAAAATTAATTAACGAAACTTCTATGTTATTAATTTGGTAAAATGGACATCATTTTTTAATTTGGAATATCAAATATATCTTAGGGTGATTTTTTGATATTTTTCTGAAAAACTTCAATTTGTTATGAATAGTGAAACCATTAAGTGGTAGTAAAAAAATTGATTTTTTGTTTAAATGAAATATTACCGCATCTATGAATTGAATTTTAAAAATCCGACATACATGGTTGTCATTATTAAGTAAAATTTGGTTTAATGGGATTAAAATAATTTTTGGTGAATAATAAATTTTGAGTTTTATTAATCACGATTAGAGGTAATTAGTGTAATTCAAGGTAAAAATAATGTTTTAATAATATTAAAATATCTTGACACATGTCCTACCCATATTTTATGAGTCATTTTAGACCAATAAAATACATGGGTAAACTTGGGGACCCCATGGAGCCACTTTGGTAAGAAAATGACATTATTAACTTTTTATTTAATGATAAAATGAAAATGTCATAAACATGTATTGTTTTACTAAAACAAAATTTTCTTGGGGTTATATAAATTATCTTTTTGAAAATAAATATTAATTATAAATCTAAAAATATTTCCTAAAAAATGGTTTTTTTTATAATTTTTATACATTAAATAAATAAATTTATTGATGACACCATGAAGATGCAATGATTACCTCATTAATGAATGATTTAAATAAAATGAAAAGATAAGGTAACATCGAAGACATATACTTGTATAAAACCTATTGTATGGATGGATTTCGAACCCTTATCACCTTATACTCTAAATATATCATTTTGGTACCTTTTCAATCCAAAAATCATTTCATAATAAAGTAACATTTCATGACCTTCCAAGAGTGCCCTTCCTCCCTCTTATAAAAGGCCCCACCTCTACTCCCTTACCCACACCTCTCAAGCCCTTGGATCTTAAAACCTCTGATTATATTGTCTCTAAACATCCCTATATTTATCCTAGAAGCCTTAACATAGGCATAAATCTCTTCAATAAACCCTTTTGGTTCAAAACAATGGGAGTTCCCCGATTTAAAGGTAATGTCTTCTCTTATGTTCTTTTGTTTTATTTTGCTTCTCCAACCCCCTAAACTCTTTTTATTCCTTTATTTTGTAACAAAAATACTATCTTAAATATATAATAATTTTTTTATAAGAATTATTCGAGCTACACTTACACACACCTCTGTATAATGGTTAAAGAACATATTGTTTTCGTGGATGGTGAATTACGGCCTCACAAAATGATGATTGTTCAATCATCTTTTAACACCACTCATGGTGGCCATTAAGATGTCACTATATTTATTTATGATATATATTATGTTTATGTTTTCCTTATGATTATTTATTTTTCATTTATTCCATAACTTTATGGTTTCCATAATGGGTAAACGTGATAATTTCATTTTAGGAAGTGCGGACTACCGCCCCCTCAAAGTGATTTGAAACGTTAATGCCATTTGTGGTATTAATAAAGGATGGAGTTAATAATGTTATATATTATATTATAGTGTAATTATAATATACCTATGTTTCATTACATTTTCATTCCATTAATGTATGAAATAAAAATGAAAGTAGTGTTCATGCGTACGTATGGATTACCGTCTCAATGAATGGTGGATTTCATTTCTTATCTCCAAATGTTATGTAATATTATAAGTACATATATATAATGGATATATATAATATATAATACATATATATTGTTAATATAATTATGTAATTATAATATATATCTATCTATCTATCATTTATTTTTAATTCTATTGATATGAAAAAGAAATGAAAGTAGCATTCATGTGTACGTATGGCCTACCGTCTCCCTGAACGGTGCATTTCATTTTCTATCTCCAAATGTTATGTAATAGTATAAAATTAATTTATACTGGATATATAAGATATTTATATCATTAATACTATTCTGTAGATTTTGTACGTATGACTAAATGGACAATTATTTTTAAGCAAGTTCATTTTTGACTCATGTACCAAACATCGACAAAAACGTATGATATGAACTCTCATAATTATCTAATTATTATAAAATTATAATATTTGATATGAATTGAATAATAAAATTTAAAGGATTTAATAAAGAAATTATAAATTCAAAAAATTTTATTATTCAGAAATATAAAGAAACGAACAAGACAAGCCGGACTTAAGGTAAGGGACCTAACCTCTCTCTTTCTTTTCAAGTACTCTCTTTTATGTCATTTCTTTTATGCTCCACGTTCGTTTGTTGGAGGATGTTATATTATATTAACCATACTCTAATTTGTATTTTCGTATGATTAGATACCCCCTATTACTCTCAACAATTCATTTTATGAATTTTTATGTGGCCTCGTTAGGCTGCTGAATTTTCATTAGGGATTTCTTTTCTCACTTTTAATTTCGTGAGATTTCCAATTGTCGCAAGTTATTTATGGAATTTGTTTTATTGTGTACTTCTAATTGATATATATTATCATGATTATATTCATATTCATGTTGTAATGAAATTCATTTGGTGGTTATTTTCATTTTTTCATATGACTCGATTGATTACAATGAGGTAAGGGGTTTTTATCTCACTTTTTATTACCTTGAGATTAATGCTACATTTGGCACTATTTCCTTTTTGTGGTGTATTTACTGAGAATTATTCTAATATTTGTTTAATATAATCTCATTTATGGGTATTTACATCTTCATTTTATGACCCTTCTTTCATGGGGTGTATGTTTTGAAGGTTACCCAACTCGGTAAGGTAACCTTTCACCCTCCTCTTTTTAAAAGACTTTTTTTTGTAAGGTCGGTTAATTTACACATTCTTATGTTGTGATATGTTCTTATATATCATTATTGCTACAAATGATATGTAAAAGTGATGAGATTCCCTTTTTATCTCTCATCTTCTCATTTTTGGAATTTTAAAATGACGTCGTTAAGCTGTCGAATTTCTGTAAGGGAACTTCTTAACCCAATTTCAATTCTTTGGGTTAAACCTCTACTTCTTGATTATGTCATACTATGAATATGTGTGGATGAACTTTGATTGTTTTACACTTAATATCCTCTTATATTGGGTGTATTTATATTTGTCACACATAATTATGTAGTTGATTTATCCTTAATCTATGGATACCGACTTTGTAAGCGTCTTCGTCTCAATCACCTTTCATTGAGGAATATTTTTGTTCTAATACAAGACTTTATTTTATATGCTATATAAACACCTTCGAATTTTCCTTTCATTCAAGGGAATCTTTTTCTACTAACAGTTTTTCTAAATGAAAAAAAGGAATGTGTCTTTTAACATACGCAGTGACAACGAACTTTTCCACCACCGCGAGTACTATTTGACCTTTGGCTTCCTTAACAGGTCGTAATTTTTTTAAAAGAAAATAAATACCATATAATATTTTATGTATTTTGATATTGAAAATGGTTTTGATAATGGATTTGTTATGTCAATATATTTAAGTGATATATTGTGATTAAAATGTAGAAATGTTTTCTTTCTATTATATTTGTTTTATGACTTATGATTTTGTAACGGTACTTGGAAATTTGATGAGTGGTTGCGTGATAAATCATATGATGGGTGGTTCCATGAATACCAGGATGGGTGGTTATATTATCACCTCCAATTCATTGGGAATGGAAGTCGTCCGTATGGCTATTCCATTTAGTGATATGTGTGAAAGTTGACCGTATTGTAATTCCATTTAAGTATGTTTATGTCCCAAGTTACCTTTATATGTTATGTGTTCATTATTTGGGTTTTATGGTAATATTTTGGTTAAAAAAGGGGTATGTAATGATCTTTTATTCAGTGAAGAGTATTTACTACTTCATAAAGGCGAAAGGTATTACTTATGATAAAGTATTTATGATTTACATTTTTTTTTGAAAGAAAATAAATAGGTTTCCTTCTTTATTTATCCTTTACGGGGCTTTTTATGCTCATCCCAAGTTTTTGAAATGTTTTCCATAGAACTTAAAGATGAATATGGTCAAGGATGGGATCAAGGAATGACATGCTATCTAAAACATGGAACTAGACATGTTTCTTTTTAAGAGGTATTATTTTATGGAAACTTAGTAGAAGTTTCTACTTTTTAATATTTTTAGATGTAATAGTTATGTCCTAATTCTCTAAAAATATAAACCTAAAAATATCCACTATGTGAATTATTCATTTTTTTCATGATTATGTAATGTTTTAAGGCCAGGTCCTTATATTTATAATCTATAAAAATAATTAAAAATAATGCATGTATATTGGATCCATATCTAAAAACATACTTAACAATATCAATATATCAAAAGATATATAACATTACATGTACATAAACATGGAATATTCAATGGAATTGATAATCATATAGCATATTTACATAATAGGGAACCCAAATATAATTCACAATAAAAATATGGAAAACAATGATTTTAAAAACATTTATTAATTGAAACATGCATTTATAGTTTAGTTTCACTATACACCATGCTATTATTATCATTACCACTAAAATCATATTATAGGAGAGGATAGGTCACCTACCAACAGAAATTATAACTCTTTTTCAAAATCTTATGAAACAATATAGATTACACTACATAAAAGATAAGGAAAACATTTGTTAGAGTAATATGAGGTTTCAAGTCATTATTCTAATAAGAAAACTAAAACTAGGATCACACACAACTCCATTAACTCATGATCATCAATGAAATATCATGCTACCACTAGATGAAAGTATAATCAAAGTAAGGCCTTGATTTTAAAAATTATACAATGTTAAATTAGGTATATGAGTTAACTACCTAAAAGGATAAAATGAAAATAAAGATTATAGGGGAGAAATACCTTAGCGTTTCCAAGAACTAAAACCATTTTCACCTAGGTATTGAATCTAGTTGATTATTGAAGGTATAATTTAATGTATATTAATATGTATGGGGATAGGATCTCTCAAACTCTATATGGAAAAATAATGGAATGAAAATTCAAATCCACTAGGTTTATGCTATTAATATTTATGTCTAAAACCAAAAATACCCCTGATCTCAAAAATTACACAAGAACTCTATTAAGTAAATAATATAAGTCTAACACGTACCCAAAGCATCTGATAGATTTATCTATAGTCTATAATACACTACTAGGTACCCAATAAACCTTGACTATATAATCTATGATATCCAAGTACCTAAACTATCTATTTCTTCCCACTCCCTTCCATTATATCCAAATTCTTAATATAATTAATATTTTTCCATATTAACATTAAAAGTATATAAAATTAATGGAAATTCCTAACCTGAAGGATAAGGGTCACTACAAAATCCCCACCATCATGCTTCTCATCCTCAAGAATATTTGAAGAGCACCTAAAGGGAAAAAATATCTACCATTGATCTTGAATGTCAACTGAAAATTTATAATCCTCATTTAACAGTTAATCATGCTACCATTATAGATAAGTAGAAAGAATATATTTCTTTGGATGTATTTTTCAATACATTTTGAGGAGAATAATATACTACTCCATATAGGAACCATTCACATCCAAATATATATCATCATACTTAATGGTATGAGTAATATCAAATATATATTTCATTATACATGAATCATGAAATGCATAATGTATATTATTGCACCAAGGAGGTAAATCCAACTTATACATTATTTTATAACCTATTCCAAATTCCTAAAGGTTTTAATGAGTTTATAAGTTAGCTTCCCCTATATTTACACACAATTATGACCAAATCAAGGAGGAACATGATGAAAAACATAGTCATCGACCCAAGATTCCAACAGTCATTGTCTCTGATTAAAATTATATTTTAGGTGAATCAATTTAATTATAAATTTCTATTGGTTTAAATTTATTAATCTATCATCTCATAAACTATAATAGGAATAATAAATAGTGACTCAACAATATCTAATTATAATAATAGATAATAATAAATCCTTTTATAGAGATAATCAAATAAAGAAATACAAAAAGGTTAATAAGATATATAATTATAGAAAAACTCTATGAGAGATAGATGATTCTATAAAGACACATGAAAACCATGGATATGGACTCTAAGAATACTTTTTAATATGAAAAGGTTCTTATATAATAGTCTATCCATATTAGGGTAATATGTTTTCTTCCCTTTCACCTAGATACTGAGGGTACACAATAAATTTTGATAAAATATAAAGATAAACCACAGTTCATGATTTGAAACAACATTATTAGTTACTTTGTAAGGATCCAGGATTCTTTAGACTAATAATATCCCAACTCATTAATAGATGAAAATCCTCTTGTAGTTATAAAATGAGTAGTTTTAGTTAGGTGATTAACCATCATCCAAAATACATCTCTTCCTCTAAGATATTGAGGTAATACATTCATGAAAGCCCATGTGATTTCAAGTTTCTAATTTTCCAAATTATCCCAAATAATTAAAATTCATAAATTAATCTAGAATTCTCTTACTTCACACTAGACCATTATAATTATTATATAACATCACAATTCATTTTTGAAATGCATAGGTTATATCCCAACAATATGGGTCATATTTTCTCATATCCTATTATTTTATATGTGTTGTAACTAATAAATTTCCATTAATATATGTTCAATAATATAAAATCCAAATATCATCATCTAGGATCTCCCCACTATCAAGTATCTCTTGAATTTTGATGAAATACTGATCAATGATCCAGTAATTATAGACATAGTGGGATGTTTTGTTGGGGTGTGATGTGTCATTGGTCAGGATGATAACTAATCATGGCAGTTTTAAATGATTATAATATTATTATTAGATAATATTTTGGTCATGGAAGATAATTTACAATAATAATGAGTAGGTTTCTCACGCTAGGGAAAAACATTGTAAAAATACATGTGTTATACATTACTTATCTTATGTATTGTAAGTGGTATTTGTGATTGGTGAAATACAAAATAAAACCACTTGTATCTTAATTGGAAATATAGGTTCCAATACCAATGGGAGTATGATATAAAATAAATAATTAAAATTTTCTAACATTTAGGAAAATCTAGATTCAACCCCCCCCCCCCCCCTCCATCACTCTTAGATATCTGCACTCATCCTAATGTTTATTTTTGTACTAATATTATCCCCATTTGGATTTTGTTATCAAATATATCAGTAATTTATCATCCATTAAATACCTATGAGACTATGTATTTATGATCCCCTTGACTTTATTCCACCATAGACATTAAAATGAAAAGTTATTTGTCATCCATATCTTTATTTTATTACTCTTTCACTTTCTCGTAGAATCTCTTAGAGGATACCTGGTTAGCTTTACTCCCCCTTCATTTATAATATTATTAATCCATATTTTTAATGATTTGTTAAAAATTTCCATTTAGGGAAATATGATACCAATTTCTTGATATTTTCATTCATTCATACAATATATTGTTTACTCTAGTTTAGTGTCTCACCTTTGGGGAAATCAAATATAGACTTATTGTTCTACTCCTTTGTCATAAACATCTTTCATAGACCATTTTTCAATAGGCTCTTCCAATATCATCTAAAACCCACATACTCGTTAAGTTCCACTTAATAACATTAGTTGACCTCCAAAAAATCTTATCTCAATAAAAAAATAAAATATACCTTTAGAAAAATTATGTAGTCATAATTAATTCCAAATTTTCCTCAACTCATTAAATATTTACTCCATTTATCAACTTCAAACCATTATAATATTACTCAACTTATTATTTATTGAACCTTTCACTCTTTTACCATTATTTATGGTAAAATGTTTTCTATTAAAACATGACCCAAATTTTTAAATAAAATAATTCCATTTTCCTTTTTTAAGATCCAAACCATTTACACTTTCTAACTATATTCCACTTAAGGATTTTGAACATGTTAATTCACCACATATAATTTAGACATTGAAAAATCCTCTATGTCTAATGAGCCTTCAATCATTATAGGAAATAAGAGTTTAAGTCAACAACTTAAAATTTTTCCATGTACCCCGCATTAATTAACACCACCAACTTCAGATTTTACTCCGTCCCATAATATAGTATTTGATATCAATATCACATACAAAAAATATTCAAAAAATAAATAATAAAGTTTAAAGTGTGTGTGGTATATCACATACTAATGTAGTTTGTACCACTTATTTATGATAAAATTGTAATACCAGTTGATATTAATGAATATTTATTTATTCATATAGAATCTTCTTTTTTAATTGAGGATAAACAGTCATCGAGTTCTCCTAACTAACTCCTGGTTTATTCCTTCAACTTGTGAATGTATGTGTAAAGATAATATTTAGTATAGTAATATGATTTTTTGGTCATGGTACTTCCATTCTAGTTGGTTTTTCTATCTAGAAACAAATTAGTTGAGGCCTTATTTGTTATTTTAAAAACTAATAAATATGAAATCCATTATCATTACTACTCAATCCATTAATATGCCTTATAATATTTTGTGGTCTGTTACCATTTACGATATAACCTAACTTCACTTATATGTTACAAAAGTTTTCTTGACTCCAATGACATTTTTATATCAGGTTTTGACACCTATTTCATTATATATAAATTTTTTTCATTGTTTGGACTTCTTTATTTCAGCAAGAAACTATCGATTCAATAAATAAATATAAATTTGATGCTTGAAACCATTCCTTAAGTAAGATAAGTCATTGATACAGTTTATTAAATTAAAAAAAAAAATCTTCAATTGTATTATTTTTCTCTTTTCATATCTTAAACATCTTATTTCAAAAAAAACCCAATGGATAATATATCATCCTTAATTCTTCACTACTTTAATCAATATTTAAAAAAATTAAACCCATGGTGAGAGAGGTACTTCTCAGTATCCACATGTTGAGGATTCACATTGTTTATTTTGAACAACCCCTTTGCTCTCAACTTTCCTCCAAAAAAATTTAGTGGTGACTATTTACATGACACCACTTATAAAATATTCATTTAGGATTTTTGATATAGATCTCACAATCTTATTTTTCTTGTAAATTACCTCTAAAGTGATTCTTATCCTATTTATTCATGTTTGTTATTTTGATGAAAAACTAGTGAAACCTTATTCATATTTCCCCCATCATCAGAGGTATCTTATACTAGAATTTACTTCTTTTCAAGATTTATGATTTATGATAATATTTAAGACTTATTAATGCTTTATTTTTTGTAAAATCCATTAGATGGACAGAAAAAGTTTTTTCCCTTGTTGATGTTTTCTTCAAGTGAACTTCCTTTTTCACCTAGTTGGAGAAAATTTTATATTTTATATAAAAAATATGTATTGTTCACTATATAAGTTATACTATGAATGAAAAACTCTAATTTCATGGAGAACCCTTCATTATACTCAATTATTTACCTATAAAATAGTAAAAAAAATTCTAACACCCTAAAATATTCGTTTTAATTTCCATTTAAATAAGTAATGTGCTCAATAACTTATTCCATAGGCAGAACCAATCTAAAAGGAAATATTATAAATTTTATTGAGATTAAAGATTACAATTAAAGATAAACATTAATACATTTTGATAGTAAAATATCAAACATTATTAAGAAATGTAAAAGTGTAATAAATCCAAAAGTAAATTAAAATAATAAAAATATAAATTCTTATCCATATGGGTTTCCATATAGATAGTCACCCCATCTAGAAATATAAAGAGAATTAAAAGCATTAGAGATATAATAGACAACTTCCGAGAGAATTAAGAGAATAGTATGAATGATTCAAAGAATGTATGTAATGTTATATATATGAATGAAATGTGACTAATATATATATAGTAATTGAATATATATGGGCATTGAAAATATGGTAATTGGATATATGGTCATTGGGTATACATATATCAAATAGATATATTGATGTTATTAAAATATTTTAAATTAAATTTAAAAAATATAATTCATAAATGATAAATAGTTAAACAAATAGAAAATATTTAATTTGAATATTATAATATAAATATATATTTCTATTCTTTTCAAATTACTATTATTAATAAAAATTTGAAATATTTATAAAATTAAAGAAATATTATAATAGAATTGATAAAATTTAATTTTTAGATGATAAATAATTAATTTTAAGGGTATATGATTAAAATCATTTAATGATAAAAGGGGGAATTTTTCAAAGGATTTTTTATTTAGAGTGTTGTCTATTTTTATCTTAATATATTAAATTGGTGATTTTTATTGATTATTCTTATAAAATGGTTCAGTGTATAAACCTATAGATTAACACCAATTTAATAATTAATTGATATAAAAAATTTTAAGAGCACATAAAGATTAAACAGTCATTTTTCTATTAAAAGTGTTTGTTTCCTATAAATTTTATGTTTCTATTTAATAGTTAAATTTATCTTTTTAAAAAATTTAATTATATAAAATTGAGTCCAAATTTTTAATCATCATGTAAAAATTAGGTATGTTGGTTAATTTTATTTTTAGGTAAAAAATAAGTTACTAGGGTAAAAATTGAGTTCCCGTGATAAAGGTAAAACAATGTAAATGGGATTTAACTAAGTAGTAATAAGTTAAATTATCATAAAAATATGTATCTACATTTTTAAACAAGATGTTTATGAACCAAAAATTAACCAACAATCATTTAGTTCATAAAACATTTTGAGCTCTTGAATTCACTAAATAATGAGGAACATGATCTTGAGTCTTTCATGAATTGATGACCACCTACCATTAATGGCCCTTATGATAGACTAATTATTGATCAATGGATTAAAATGACTGAAAATATTTATTCCATTATTTAATTCATAGGTTAATAGAATGTAATTTTGGATATATACAATCTGGAAGGTGAAGTATACCAATGGTGGGATTCAATAAAGAACATGAGGCCAAATGAAAAAACTCCAGGAAATGGGAGGAGTCTAAGGATTTATTTTTTAAAAAATATTTTCCATAAACTCTTCAGTCTAAAATAGAGAAATAATTACTTGGGATGGAGTAAAAAAGAGTATTAATCCTTTGGTACCTATGAAATAAACATCATAATAATTTCAAGGTATGTCTCCAGTTTTATCATTGACCGTTAAAAAAATTGATTATTTTATTAGGGGCTTAAAAAATTCTTTTAAAGGAATTGTCTAAAGTGTAACGCCCCAACCCCAGTTACCCAGAGTCAGTGCATTATTACATAACATTGTCATGATCACAATAAAGATCAAATCTCTAAAGACCGATTTGTTTAGTAGCCTTGGAAACACTAGATATATTCATAAGTATTACATTAAAACATAAAAACGAATACTACAACAACATATTTTCTTCATAGTCCATGATCTTATCCCCAGATACTATCCCTGCAGGTCATTCATAAATTACTTCTTCACATCCTGTGAAAAATAAAACATTGAAAGGGGTGAGCTCAAATTCCCAGTAAGGAAAATAATATAGCAGAAACTTTCATAAATAAGAAAAATAATTTAAGGCAATGTATAACTAAAACAAAAGCCTTTTAAACTTGAACTTCAACATAGTATGGAAAAAATAAAATGAAATAATTACATTTAATTATTCACATAGATATTCTACTAGCCGAATAATCACATGCAATATCAATAACCACTTTCATATTGATGGAATGCATAATGCCAGACTATCATAACCACATAGCCAAGGCCTCGTGCCAAGAATACAAATAAGATTTTGTCAAGGCCTTGTGCCAAGACACTAGTTTGTCTCATGAGACCTACCGATGGATCGAGGAGCTATATCGGGCTCCACCCGTCACATATTAAGTCCAATGCATTCCCATATGAAAATGTTTAAACATAACATAAACATTCATATTAAAACTAGCATAAGAAATGTAAATAATTCATAAATAAACTAGGAATGGTATAAAAATAACACATCCACAATCAAACATATCACAAAACCTTCAATACAATATAGAATTTTTGTATCATAATAAATCAACTTCAAATAATCATAAAATCCACTAAAGGATGTTGAAATAGATGAAATCAAAACTCTTTTTAGAGAAATATCTCTTTTTATTTTGAAAACATTTAAGATTCATATATTTAAAAGAAAACATTTTCTTTGAAAATATTCTTATAAAATTTTAAGGGAAGCTTTTAATATTTTATAACGGTGTAAAATAGCCTCACCCACTGTATAAGTTAAAAAAACATTCTTACCTTAATCCTATAGAAAAGGTTAAAAAGCACCTTGTTTGGAAAACGACAGAAAGATTCCTTTATAAACCTCTTATAAAAAGTCAAAAAAGGGTATAAATGAATTTAACCCATATTCTTTTAAATTGTAAAAATTTTTTGAAATACATTTTGAAGAAACATTGATTTGGATGATAAAGAAATCCACGAAGATTATTACGTATAAACAACCTCAGATAATGGAGAGATTGCGAAATAAACCCTTTCCTTGTACTTTTCCTTGGTTGAGGGTAGGTTAACCTCCTTTATAATGGTGAAATAATTGTTATTAAATTATACAAGAATCATATATATTAATATGATATCATATATTATCTAATAATAATATCTTAGTATTATCGTCGTTTTAGGTGTTAACTTACTCATTTTCTTTGATATGTTTTGTTACGTAAGCCATGTTTTTCATGGATAGGTTGTATCTTATTCATATCCAGAATGATATCAAGTCCTTAAACATTATTTTTAAATGATCAAATGATAAATATACTTGAATGGATACGATGGAGAATGAATCTCATCACGTTTGTGGAGACGGTAGTCCGTACGTACGCACGAGCGACAATATCATTCTTTTGATATTAAAATAATATATAATTGGATGGTATATTATATATACAGAATCATTATCATGTTATATTTATTTTTTACATGAATTATACATCATTATTATACCCATCCAAATAATAATATATTGAATAACAATTACACCACGACGTGGAGACGGTAAGCCGTACGTACGCACGTATGGTGACATGTTATTTAAAGGGTGGATAGAATACTGAATATGGTAGTATCATAATTATAATAACATCACAGTATATATAAGATACTAGAGTTATTATTTTAGAATGGTAATAACAAAGAAAGAAGAAGTGGGAGAAGAAAGGAACTTGAAAAGGGGTGGTGAAAACATTACCTCTTCTTCGGGTTCTTCCTTTTGATTTGATCAAAAGGTCTCCTTAGGTTGGCTTTATGATCAAACTAAGGCCTATAGGATGTAGTGAGGGAAGTTGAGAGAGTATTGGGGAAGATATTGGCCAAACCAAAAGGATTAGAAGGTGTTAAGAAATGAAAAGTAGGAGTGCCCTTTTATAAGAGGGGTGAGGGGCACCTTTTGAAAAGCTAGAAATATTAATTTATAATAAATTTATATTCGGTTTCTAATGACTCCAAAGTGTATTATTTAAAGTTTACGGTGGGGATAGGTTGAAAATAAATCAACCAATAGAACTTAGACAGGTTTGTGTTACTATATTAACCTTATCTTTAAGTATTAACTCTACGTTAATTAGTTTCACTTTTACAATGTCTCTTTGTATTTTTATATTATATGGTTAATAAACTTACTTTATACATCCAAGAGACCCCCAAGTGGTCCATTAATGATACAAATATCATGATATAAGTCTCTTGGCCGAACCATAGATTTTTAGGAATTTAATATCTATTAATAATATAATATTTGTTTTAAAAACTCTTTTATGTCAATTTGACACTATTCAATAGTTGATTTTTGTGAAACTCATAATAGAATGATTACTTTAAAAAAAAGTCAATTAAATCAATCCTTATATGTCATATTATCCTAAAAAATTAGTTTAATTCATTAAAAGTCTCAAATTATATTTATTTGGGTATTTATAATATCAATTATTTTAATTTTTCACTATTATGTTAATTACTGCATCATCATTGTGTCATAAATAAATTAAATTATCTAATGTCTAAAAATTATAAATAAAATAATATTATGTAGGAAATCTTATTATATTTCTATTTAATATTTACAATCTAATTTATCTTATGTATAACCCTATATTAAAAATTTTTTAGTAAATAAACTTTGATTTTAACTCTTTTAACCCTTCTTTGAATTAAATAATAATAAATGTCCTAATCTAATCCAAGTAGACCTAAACGATAATATTTTATTCCTAAGGTTGTTTTTGGTCGAGATAAACTTGTCCAATAGAATTAGGACATGTGTTATGGTATTATTAAAATCATTTTTACCCTTAATTACCCTATTTACTTTTAACTGTGGTAAATAAAAGTAAAACGTTACTATTCAACAAAAATTATTTTCATCTCATTGAACCACATTTTATGTCTGGATATTAACCGTGTCTCTAAGATTTTTGAAATTCCATTCAAAGAAGTGGTAAAATTATGTTTTATGAAAAAATCAGTTTTTTAACTACCACTTAGTAGTTTCACTATTCATCAAAAATTGAAGTTTTTCAGAACAATTCCAAAATTTCACCATAAGCTATAATAGATATTCCGAATCCAAAAATAATGTCCATTTTACAAAATTCCAAACATATAAGTTGAATTAATTAATTTTATAATTAATTCCCGTTGTCACAACAAATAGCGTGTTTTTAAGAAACAATATATATCAAAAGATAGACAATTGTTTCAGTCCAATTTCAAAGTGAAATTAATTCTAATGAACACCATTGGATAAAATGGTAAAAATATATTCCAATTATACTTTAAAAGCACTCAATAATATAATTTATCACTATAAATTATTTTGATTAAAAAAGTTGTTTTTAAGTATTTTTCACTATTCATAAAAATTTGAAGTTCTCAGAAAAATACCAAAAATTCATCTTAGGATAATTTCGATATTCTGAATCCAAAAATGAAGTCCATTTTGAAATATAAAATACATATAATTTCAAAAAGTAAGTATTACTATTCATAACGGCTAGTTTGATTGTTTGTGATGTGTTAGAACTCGATGTTGCGTACAACACACGCTATCGCATTATTCAAAGAGAAGCGTACCATATAAGATTGGGGTGTTACATAAAGGGAATTCTATTGATATGAATACATTTTTTGATGTGATCTCGAGTAATAAATATATATTGGATTCTTACATGATTCTAATGGTTTTGGGAAAATAAAATTAAAAGAAATTGTTTCGAGGAAACTAAAATGATAAAACTCGTGTTGGAAATAAAATTAATCTTCCCATATGCACAATATGTGGGAAGAATAATGTGATAATTATATTAAAAGAATATATAAATCACATGAATTTTATGAATCACATAAAATTCTAATGTATATGAATAATGAAAATAATGTCTAACCTAATGCACCACCCACACTCTAATGATTTAATTTTCATAAGTATGAACATTAAACCAATAATAACATTGATCCAAAGGATAATGATTATAATCAATGATAACATCCTCCCAATCCAAGGAGAAAATGGAAATCCTATGCAATCACAACTAATGAAGTGGGTCATGGAGATGAAATATTTTAAGGTACACTCATCATTAACTCTAAAACTGAAAATATATTATTTGATTCTAGTTCTACTCACTAATTCATATCATGGAAGTTTTCAAGGAGTTTAAAGTTACAACTTCAATGATTGTATACTGAATTATTGGTGAAAAATATTAGTCATGTGATGATTTCATAATATGTATTTATGTCCACTTGGATAAATGTTTGTGGGAATATACATCCTATAAATATTATTATTCTACATTTAGTAAATAAAATTGTGATTTTAGGGAAGTATTGGCTCTCTCTACATGGATTACATATGAATTGTTTGGATAGGGAAGTCACATTTCAATTCCCAAATCAATCTATGATCGAATACCAATAAAAATCTAACTATAAACTTCCTATGGAAACTAATTCTATTATATTGGTCTTAATACCCAATAATGATGGGTATTTAGCTCAGATTATTTGGGAGAAACTCATTTTTTAGGGTATTACTACTATGATGTAAATATGGGTATCATAGTCTTATAAAATATAGTTAGGTTTATATCTTTTTAGAAATAATATCTTGTGTCTTGTGCATATTTTGCATATCCTCAACTATTTTCATCAGTGAGATATAATGAAAAATGTGAAGTTGAAAATCATTGAAAGGGGGTAGAATGTAACTCTCCAAGTTATTCATATGAATTTAACTTTAAAAATTTATTTTTTGAATAGATTTTTTCACATGAAACACTAAAAATAAAATGAATTGTGCTACATTTTATTTAGATAAAATATTAAAATTAAAGTTAAACATTGATATATAATTATAATACAACACAAAATATCATTTAGAAAACTAAAAGTAAAATAAATCCTCTAGTAAATAAAAATTCCATACATATAAAAACCTTATCCTCACTATTTTCCATATAGATTACCACCCCAAATGAAACTATAGAAATAATGAAAATCATTTCAAATATAATGGACATGTTGAGAGATAAGTAAATTAATTGGATTAATGATTCCAATAATTTATTCAAGGCTATATATAGGAATGAAATATTATTGTTGTGTTCATCGATATTGGACATATAATCATTGGATATATAGTTATTTGAAATATGGTCATTAGTAATTTGGCTATTGGAAATATGGTCATTGGGTGTACATGTTTCCAATAGGTATATTGAAGTTGTATAATGTAATGTCCAAAATTTTTGATGTGTCATAGATACTTAAACATCTATTCAAACCTATCATTTTATTTTAATCATGAATTCAAGAGGATAAGGGGCGGTTCGAGAGTGTTTAGGGATATTTTGGAGGTCAAAGCTCTGAATTTGGATGGATGGATTGAGTTGCGCAGTTAATGCATGGTTCGTTCTTACCATGTGACTAAACTATGCGTGGTGATCCATTTCACTACAGGGGTCCACGTGGTTTTTTCTAACTATGCCTCCTAATAATCATGTTTGTGAAAGTGATGCAAGCCTTGTGACATAGGTGATTTACAAGGTTTGTTCATGGTTAGATAAATTGTGCACTAAGCCCATGTGAGGGATGTCTTTGGGTAGTTCTAGGTGAAAAGTTGGTGCATGGTTTGGAAAACCCTGTAGCCAAACTGTGCAACCTTTAAATTTCAGGGGAAATTTGTATTTATCAACTATTTATATTTAACTCACCACCTCCTTTTTCGTTATTCCTCTATAGGCAGTAGCCTCTCCCACATAAATATCCTCATCTACTCTTTACTAGGATATTAATAGACCCTCTCATCCAGACTATATTTCCTTTATCATCAATTTCATTGGATACATAATAGTAATCAATCAATTCCTATTCATTTCTTCCATCATTTATCTCTTTATATTATTTCTTATTTTTGTGTGATCCAATTATCCCTATTTTCAGGGTATTTGTATATTTTTATGATTTCTTCCCTTGGGATTGATTCAATGGTTGAAATTGTATGAGGGGTCATCTACCAACCTAAGGTAGGCGGTATAGTTATTTTCAAAATATTTTTTAATCTTTATAAGGTGCACCATTGTGTTTTATGCCATACATTTCAAGAAACACCTCCTAAATGTTTAATTTAATAAAAAAAATTGTACTATGCATAGTATATTCCTAACTAACCACGAACAATGTGGGAGGTTAACCACCTCGATGTGAGCCTCCCTTAGGGTTTTTCTTTCCTTAAAAGAATAACATGCCTCGTGTCTTGAGTTAAATTAAATCACCCATTGATGTGTGTTTTTTACCTTATAATGATTTTAATTCTTTTTATAAATGGTCTAAATTTTGTGTGAGCTAAACCCTTATTCCCATGACAAGATTAGGGTGATATAAGGTTCTCAACAAAAGTAATCCTTGTACGGGATCATCATGATTTATTATTATAACATGAAAATTAATCTAAATATGTTTTTAATGATACATGTTTTCTTTATAGAATATATTGGAAAGGATCACTAGGTGAATGGTTTACATACTTACATGTGAGTTAAACCTTGATTCCTAGTGGATATCCTTGGACAAACCTAGTGGAAAGCATGATATTCCATTCCAAGAGTGATTCACAGATCCTAATGTGAAATAGGAGGGATTGTATCATTGGGTTTGTCTTTATACCATATCAAGAGTGATCTTTAGATTCTTTTTTACAGATCACCTTTAACAGACTCTTATGGTTATGGGTGATTATAGTGCTCCTTATATGATACTTGGGATTCATCTTTACAGATTGCCTTGTATGGGCCCTATATGACTTTTGATTAAAACCATGTTTTCTTTTACTAATAGATAAAGAGTTCCAATTTTAGTAAAATAAATATATATACACCATGACATAGAACATGGTTGGGTTGGTCCATGTTAACACTCAACTTTTATGTTGGCCCAGTTACGTATCCATACATGTATTCCATCAAACATATATGGAAACGATGTAGACACACACACACACACAAATATATATATATATATATATGATTTTACATATATAGTATATTTTTATAGGTTTACCTTGGTTCACAGATATCTAGATTAGCCCAAAGTAGGCAGTTTCGATTGGGTATCCCATGACGAACCCAAAATAATGTTTTTTATTTATTTATTGATTTACCATCATGCTGCTCATATTATTTGTGAATACTAGATAGTTCTAGAAAAAATTGGCGGTGGACTACTGAGTTTATCTCATACTATGTTCTGGATGCCTATGGTACACAAACATACTTCAGGATTTCAATAGTAGAAAAAGGGAATCACCCAACTTCTGATGTTTGATTTTCAGTACTAGGATGGAGTACATGAGCAGAGCAATGATCCTATTTTCATTATTCTAGTGAAGGAGTTTTTTTTTTATTTTTTCTGTTTTTTTATCATTTTGTACATTTATATACCCCTATAACCCATGTACTTCACTTTTTGTATATAATCATGACATGGTCATCATTTTTGTAATTGATATTGATTTAACTTCCACCATCTTTTTAATCAATATGGTTTATCTTTCACTTTTATTCATTTAATACTATTTACACTACTAATCAGTATTATTCACCATTGTACTACACTCTGATCAAGAGGGAATAATCTCCCCATAGATACACCCAAAACCCTCACTACTCTTTGGAAGCCTCTTGTGTGCGGGGATTCATGCTTGTAGTCACGTGGCCAACTGTCTCGAAGAACCTCTTAGTGGATTATGGGTTGGGGTGAAAAAAAAATGGTATCAAAGAACAATTTATTTCCCTTTTATATTACTAATTTGGTATTATATTGGAGACTAATAATGTATCATAATTTGGAAATGAGGATATTTCTAGGAGTATCTAACCCAGGTACATGGGAAAATCTAAACTACTTAGGATTTGATATTTTTGTTGTCTCTTTTTGCCAGTTATTGTTGTATTGATTTCACCATTGGTTGACACACATATTTTGTGATGTGATTATTGTTGATATTATTATTATAGACTTCCTTTTCCTTGACTTGGTATGTAAAGTAGTTGTCATCTCATGAATTATTATAGGCACTTGAGAATTCTCATGTCATGCATTATGTCAGGCCATATAGGTATATTTCATTACTTTCATTACTTGTGATGCATGTGATTGATATAAATTTCATTACTGGTATATTTAGAACTATTCTTACTCGTATATTAGGGATAAAATATTTTGATTATTTAAGGTTTATGCATCAATCTGAACATCATTTTCCCATAGAGATTTATGATGGCACCATAATTAACCAATTATTGCATCTATGATTCATGGACCACTAGTTCTATGGGATAAAAAATTATAGGAATTTGATTATATGAATTTCAATTCTTATTTATGAATCTTTTACTTCTATAAATAATAAATGGTAATTAAATTAATCATAATAAATTTATAGTACCTTCTACATCATGTTTTCATATGTATGGTCCAGGTCCCAGTAACATGATGTACTAATTTATATTTATAAAGAGTATGGGCATTTATAAATTGGGAATGGTGATGTATCTAACTAGATTGTGATATCTGTATGCATATAAATAAGTTTGAACTTAAATAAATTTAAACTTTTAAATTAAATCATTACCATTAAAGGTAGATGTCAATTGAGAAGTAAATGGGATATTACTCTATGCCTTGTAATGAAACCCCGTATATGGGAACCTATTTTGTGTGATATGAGATCTGAAATCTGACCTGAATTTAATATTTTTTGGTAGAAAATGTATCTTTTGATCAGTTGTGACCATTATTATCACCAAGAATAGGCTTTAGAATTAGGTATAGTGGTGTGAATTAGCTATAGGAAGGCTTTATACATGTCCTTTACTATTATCTTCATCATATCTATTAATAAATCTTATTTGAGGCATGAGTTAGTAAATTTTATAGCTATGTAACCATGTTGTCCTTGAGTCTTGATCCGGGTGGGTGGTAACGACCATGATCTATATTTAGTGGGGCCTGAACTACTCGTATTACCTCTTATATTATAACTAGAGGCACCTCCTGATCTTTCTCCATTGGTTGATGATGTTTAGTTTACTGAGAGCTTCATGCACATTATACAGTCGATATAGGGAGCACCATAACATGACCCTCCTAGGAATAGTTGAGGTGAGAATAATAGTAGCAACTTCCTCCCACCTCCTTAGGGGTGGTGGACCTCAGGCTATAGAATCTTGTCAAGAGGCCATGTTATCCATCTTTGAGAACATAGAGATGCCTCCAGAGTGGAGGGTGAAGCTCTCCACCTATATGCTCTGTGAATCCACCAAGTGTTTGTGAGATTTCATCACTCAAGATGATCATCATTAGGTAATGGTTTAGGAAGACTTATAAATATCCTATTATGACTACTTATTTCTAAAACACTTGATAGAATACTATCATAGAGATTTTATGAACCTACAGTAGGGTGTTATGTCTATAATAGAGCATTCCTCTTATATCATTAAGATTCATCATTTTTTGTTGACACTCATCGATGAACAGTTTATGAATATGATACATTTTGAGGTTGGGATTGTGTATGTCATCCAATCATAGGTGAATGTTTTTCAGTTGACCATGATTTTAAATATATTGAACCAATTATCTATCACTAAGTGAAAAATATTGGAATTTTATAGTGTGATCCACAGAAGTTCATCATTGAGATAGGGAGAATGATCACCTAATGGCAAGAAACATCACTTTGAGTTTTCTCACGGGGGTAGCTCCTTCCAAATGACATGCACTGACAGTTATTTGGTGTGTCAATAGTGGGGTAGGACATACCAAAAGAAGACACAATGTACGAGGAACCCAATCGACTGCTGAGATTGCGGCGATATGGGTCACCTTCATAATTTACATTGATTTTTCCCTTTTGTTCCTGGTGAGAAGGGATCTATACTGATACTAAACTTAGGTACAGGATCGGTATCTCTGTATAGGGTAGGGAGATAGTCTACAACTAGCCAATCGAGCCATTAAGGTTGAAGTAGATGAGGTAGTTATACTTCATAGGTACTTCAACAAATGATCAAACATACTCTCATGTCATTCATGTTCCATATTAGGGATATGGATCTGGAAATATCTATGAAATATATCCTAGTCTTAAGGATAAGAGTCTAGAACCTTATATAGTTTGAGTTACTATTCTAGTAGCCTCTACTTTAGTTTCTCCATTTTTTATACCGGCGCTACACTCCGTTTTATATTTGTAGAAATTATGGAATTTATGGGCCTATAAATTGAATTATTCTACATATTAATGACTCTCAACACACTTTTAAATGTTCAATCAAAGATAATGCCCCTTTCTAGGGATTAATCTCTTGATGGGAGCAGATATATCTTACTCTAGAATCTTTTTTTCCTATATATGATTGTATTCGACATCATTTTTTGGATTGACTAGTGGGTTTAAAATCATAACCATTTTGATTTATATCAACAAAGGGTGTCCTTTACATCACCCTAGGGTAAAACCTATGTTCGTAAGGGTGAATGGGATTTCTAGGAAAGTTGATCTAGACCCAAGTGTTATGGGCTAGGCATAGTGACATCCCTGATTGATATCCTTTTATGAGTGATCAGGGAATACAACATAATTAATTTCCTCCTGTGGTTGTTCCTTTTAGGGATGTTTTCTATGGTTATTTCTATGGATTACCTATTATGATAGAGGTACAGTTAGCCTTTGATCTAGTTCTAGGAGTGGAGCTAGTTTCAATTCCTCTTTATATAATATAATAAAATGATCTCTCAGAACTCAAGAAGAATTTGGAAGACTTGGAAGATAAGGGTTTTATATGACCTAGTACTTTTCAATGGGGTTCACCTTTCCTTTTCTCCATGAATTTATATAGTACTCTCATATTGTGTGTGGATTCTAACGAATTTAACTAGCTAATGATAAAGAACCTATATTCATTACCTCAAATAGATGACCTCTTTAACCAGCTCTGAGGGGCCACGATTTTCTCTAAGATCTACTTGAGGTTGAGTAATGATCAGGTGTGTGTGAGACCATCAAACATACTATTTATGGAATTCTACAATACATATGGCCCGTATGAATACCTGGTTATGTTTTTCTTCCTTATAAATGTAGTAGTAGTTTTCATGGAATTAATGAATCAGGGTTTTCACCCATATCAGGATTCTTTTGTTGTGTTATTTGTTGGTGACATATTGGTGTATTCACATAATAATCATGACCATGTTAATAATCACTATATCATGTTTAATACACTAAGAGAGAATTAATTGTATTCAAAGATCACCAAATGAATCTTTTGGATTGATAATTTTCACATCCTATGTGATATCATCTTAGACGTAGGAGTATTTAATGACCTAGAGAAGGTGAGTTCGTTATCTTCTTGGTAGAAACTAATGAATGTATTTGACAGACATTGTTCCTTGGGACTGGCTGGATACTATAGGCATTTCATTTAAGACTTCACATACCTAGTAGTCCCTCTCATGAGCATGCCTAAAAAACATGTTATGTTTTTATGGTCTGATTCTTGGAAAAAAGTCTTTTATTAGATAAAAGGGAAACTGTCATCAATGTTGATCTTGATTCCTCCAAGCTGGGTAGAATATATATATTTTATGATGATGCTTCAGAAACTAGGATAAGAGTAGATCTTAAGCAGGAAGATCGAGTGGCAATGTATTGGTCTTGCCAGCTGAAACATCATGAGTGGAATTACCCAATTCATGAACTCAATCTAGTAAATGTGATTCATTCCTTATATTGTTGGAGGAATTATTTATTGGAGTAGTATTTATTCATTTACATGGACCATAAAATTAAAAAATACATTTCCACACATCATGAATTTAATCTCGGCTACTGTATGTGGGTAGAATACCAACAGTCCATTGAATTTGAATTTTCTTATACACCCGAAAGGGGGAATTTACTATCTAAAACCTTGAGCTAAAATACTCATACATAGACTATCTAATAGGCCATCACTGATTGGTAGTTGATATATCTATTTTCTGAGATGCACCTTGTATTTCAAGAATATCATGGGAATCTTGTTTTGGCATCTCTGGTAGTGACATAATCCCTTCAGGGATGGGTATAGGTGATACAGATTTATGATCCTGAAGTCTAAGTCCTAAGGGAGAGTGTTTCAGGTAAGGAGTCACCTTCTGGTTTGTTTATCAATGAGGGTGATATCACTCACTTTCACAGACATCTTTTGGTCCCTACAGATATATGGGAAGAGTTTTTATAGTAATATCATTCATTTATTTTGTAAATTAACCCTCATATTACCAAAATGTACTGATACATACATAGTCTGTATTGTTGGTCGACTATGAAGAGGTAGATTTCTGGTTTTATCGCATGATCATACACATTCTAGTAAGTGAAGATGGAGAACCAATGGAATTATAGAATTTTATATCTTCTATCTATTCCGCATTGGAAATGTGATGATGTCACCATGGATTTCATGATAGGATTTTTGAGATCCCCTTGATGTATTGATGCAGTATGGGTTATTATCGAAATTTTGACCAAGGTTTCACACGTATTACCTATCCAAGAGACCTTATTAGTTTAAAGACTTGGTAGGATTTACATTCAGAGTATTATACATCTTTATGGTGTTCCCGATTCTATCGAATCGTATAAAGATTCACAATTTACATCATAGTTTTGTAAAGGTTTTTAGAAATCATTGTGTTCATAGGTGCTCTGGAGTATATCATATCACCCTAAGATTTATGGTCATTCTGAGTATACTATATGTGTGTTAGACGAGATGCTCAAAAAATGTGTCCCAGATTTTGGGTGTTTTGGGTAGAAACATATACCTCTCATCAATTTTTCCTATAATAACAATTTTAAAAAAACTATTTAGGTGGATCTTTATGAGGACATTTACGGTAGGCCATGCATTTCACACCTATGATGGTTAGAGAAGATGAGGCAACACTACTTGGACATCATCTCATTCAGGATACTTCAGAACAAGTTTAACTGATTCAGAATCATATGGCTATAGCTCAGTCAAGAAATAAGTCTTATACTAATCACCACCACCAACCTCTAGAGTTTGAGGTGTGACATTGAGTCTTTTTGTGATTTTCATGTAGATTGGTTCAAAAACAGATTCATAGATTGGGAAATTTATCACCTTGTTATGTCGATCCCTTCGAGTTATTACAGAGATTCGGGCTATTAGATTATATGTTGGCTTTACCCTAGAGGAATTGGTCAATGCATGATGTCTTCCATGTATAAAAACCTCATCATTCTCACTCTGACCAGTCTCATTCATTTGACCCTAAAGATGTTGATCAAAAGGTATATGTGTCCTTTGAGGAGAATTTGATAGGTATTGTTAATCAGATAATGAAGGCTCTCGGAGGTAGGCCAGTTCCTATGGTTTGGGTGCTATGTAAGAATTTTAATGTATATGATGAGACCTCGGTGCATGATTCTGATGTGAATTCTCAATGTATGTAAATTTTCATAGATGATGTTTTACCACCCTCGAAAGGGAAACTCTGTGATGAGTTGTTTTAAGGAGGGGAGGTTTTAATGTCCCTAATTTTAAAAGAGGTATGGATACCTTAACTATTGTTAAAAGCCTCTCAATTTATGTTAATAATGTGCTCAATAGGATCAGGAGTATTTGAAGAGATTCTAGGTCTCTTTCAAATTTTAGAGATCTATATTTTGGAAATACTTGTTGAGGCTCACAATTAGTGCATGTTTGGGGATAACTGTGTGGCTCAACTGTGAATGGTTCTCTAGGGAACTACAAGGGGATTCACGATTTTTTAAAAAAAATGACACTTAGAATGCATGGTCATTCAGCTGTTCTAGGGCTTGTTATAGAGGTTATTTTCTTGGGTTACAGACAACTAGAAAAATTGACTACCTGGCCCATGTGAGGGGAGTCTTGGGGATATGTTGGGTTCACGGTTAACCCATAGTTTGTATAAACTTGTGGCCAAACCCAACAACCTTTAAATATCTGTTAAAATGATTATTTTTACCCTATTTTTATTTAACTCATCCCCTCTTTTTTCTTTCTTCCTCCATGCATAGAAACCTCTATATTATGAATATCCTTTTCTCCTCTTTACTATGCTTTGAAGCAACTCTATCATCCAGAATATTATTCCTTCATTGTAAATTGTGTTGGATAACTAACAATAATCTCTCTAATCCCCCTACATTCTTCCATCATTTATCTCACCATCTTATGTGCTATTTTTGTGTAAGCTCATATGACAATTTTTATGGTTTTTTTATGATTTGTTCTGTTCTATATTGATTAAACATCCGAAAACATATGAGGGTTCATATACGAAACTATGTTAAGTTGCATATTTCCTTTCCCAGAATTGTTGATTCTTTATAAGGTGCACCATTTTTTTGTGTGAAATACCTTTCCATCAATGCCCTCATAAACATTTAATTAAATAAATAAATTTATATACCATTATTACTATATTCTTAGTGACCCATGAACAACGTCGGAGGTTAACAACCTCGATGTGAGCCACCCCTATGGGTGTTCCTTCCTTAAAATACTAGGATGCCTCATATATTTAGTTAAATTAAATCACCCAATGAGGAGTGTGGTTTTTCCATGTAATGATTGTAATTATTTTCCTAAGTGGTATTAATTTTGTGTGATATAAACCATTTTTCTCTTGAAACTATGAGGACTATACAAGTATCCCTACTTAAGAACACCTTAGACAGGATCATCATGATTTATAAATATATATTGAAAATGAATCTAAATATGTTTGGATTCATATAAAGTTTCTTTATAGAATACATTGGATGTGCTCACTTGGAAGATGCTTTACATACTTACTAGTGATTGAAACCTGGATTCCTAGTAGATTACCTTGGATGGGCCAACTAGGAAGTGTTATATACCATTCCACAGGTGGTACATGGATCCCTATGTGGAATAAAATGGATATAATTAGTGGTTTATGATATTATACCATACTAATATTGATACATGGTATTCTTCTTTATGGATCACCTTAGATGGACTTTTATGGTTCTGGGTGATTACAATGCTCTTAGTGCGATAATTGGGATTCCTATTTATGGATCACCTTGGATGGGCCTAGGATTAGTTTTGATTAAGAATCATGTTTTTTTTACTAATAACTAGGGTGTTCCAATTTATGAATTCTAAATATTTGTATTCCAATCCAAAGAACATACTTGGGTTTGGTCTATGTTTACACTTGACTTGTATGATTGCACAGTTATGTATCTATACACGTATCCTAAAAAACTTATACGATATATATATATATACTTATATATATATATTTATATTATTTTACATAATTACTATATATATAAGATAAAATTAGTATAAATATATTCTTCTTAGGCTGAAGCAGGTAGTATTGGTGAGGAATCCTATGAGGAACCCAAAATGATGTGTTTTATTTATTTATTTATTTACTTATACAATGCTCATATTATATACATATAATGGATATTTCTAGACACCATTGGTGGTGGGCTACTAAATATATCTCATACCCATATTGGTTTATCTATGGTTCTCAAACAGACTTCATGATTGTGGAGGTAGAAAAAGGGAAGTGCCCAACTTATGACGCTTGATTTTCAGTACTAAGATGGAGTACGATAGCAGAGGACCGAGCCTAGGCTTGTAATGATTTTGGAGTCATATTTAGGTATTTTTTCCCTTTTCTCATGTTTTATATTCATGTATCCCTATAACCCATGTAATTCCTTTTTTGTATTTCATCATTACATGATCATCATTTTCGTAACTAATATTTCTTTTTCTTCTACCTACATATTTATTTGTATGGTTTATATTTTAATACTAGTTATTTATTACAATTTCTACTTATTATCATTATTATTAACTGTTTTTATACACTCTAATAAAGAGGGTATAGTCTCCCGATAGACACACCTTAGGCCCTCGCCGCTAGTTGGTATCCTCGGTTATTGAGGAGGTCGTCTTGAGTTCATGTAGCCAGCTGACTTAGAGCACCGCTTAGTGGAATTTGGGTCAGGATGCTACATGTAATTTCTAGTTACAAATTTAGGACAATATAATTCATAAATTATAAATAATGAAATATAAATTATAATATTTAATTACAATATTTTATTAAAAACAATTATGTTTAACATATTACTAATATTGTTATTGTATAATGATTTCATGTATTTATAAAATTAAAATAAATATTTTGTTTATTGATAAAAATTAAATGGTTATATGATAAATAAATAATTTCAAGTGGAGGTGATTAAATCCATTTATTGATAAAAGGGGATATTTTAGACAGGATTGTTTTTAAAGTGTTACATATTTTTATCTTAATGGATTAAATTGATCAATTTTTTATGATTGTTATAATAAAATGTTATAATGTATAAGATATTATATAAAAACTCAATTAAATATTAATTTATATGAAATAGGATTAAAAACACATAATGTTTAGAAATCTAATTTTTTACAGTTGTTTTCTATAAACATATTATGTTTTCATTTAAGAGGTCAATATATTATATTTTGAAAATGAAATATATTAAAATGAGTCCAAATTTTTAATAATCATGTTTAAATTAAATTAATAATTAAATTTAATATTTAGGAATAAAAATATGTTTCAAAGGTAAAAATTGAGTTACCGCATTAAGAATAAGACAATGTAAAATAGGATTTAAATAATTGGTAAAGATGAAAAAATATCATAAAACCATATCTTTAAATATTTTATTGAAGTATTTATTATCCAAACATTATCCCACGTCCATTATTTTTCCTCATTTTACCCACTCTCCTTTTAAAATGATAACCTTTACATTGAGGAATGTGAATTTTATGAAACACCACTCAAAATGTAAAAATAAAAGGATCCCTTCACTACCCCTTAAAAAAACTTTTTCTTAAAAACATATATTTAATACCTACCAATTTGTTCCTATCATAAATCCTTCTTAGACTTTTTGTAAACTCTGATCTCAAGAAGGAAGCATAAAACCTTTATTCTGAAGGAATATGTGTCCAGAAAGAATGAATTCATCAAAGTATTTAACTAGTTATTACCAATAATTTTTAATTATATTCACCACTAAACTGATTCTAAATATCATTATCTAATGTAATAGTATTTTATTAACATCATTAATATTCTAAAAAAATTATTACTATTATATAACTCTAAACTCTTTCACATTCACTATGATAAAGTGTTCTTGTTTGGTTCGATTCATCCACCAAAATGAAAAATTTCATGCCAAGTTAATCACTTTAGTAATGAATAACTATCAATACATTAATACATGTTATGTATGATATTATGGTGTAATTAATTTCATGATTATTATTATGGAAGTATAGAACAAAATAATAATTCTCTTTAAAATGTAATCAATTATTATTGGTAAATTACTCAAAACAAGCTCTTTATGGATTCTGTTCTCACAAACCATACACATACCTTCCATCAAATTAACATGGGACTATATAAATAATTTATTCAAAATGATTAAATTTCCTTGAAAAATATTTGAATAGTAAACTTGGTATCATGGAAGAAGCTCTAATATCACCATTGTGACGTTCATATAAAACCATAAAAATAATAAACATTAGATGATGAAACTAACAATTACTAACTAATTTATGTGTAATGTTTGAATTGTGTCACCACTTCTAAGAGTTAGGGTTGTGGTACCTCATGTTTCCCAACATAATACATTTTATTTTGGTGTTTTTTCTCTTTTAGTTGGTCATTGTAATGGAGGATTTCCTTATGAATTATTTTTCCCCTTTCCTACTGTATTTTATTTCCATATGGATATAGTTATCACAAGTAAAGAATCTCTATATCATACATCATATAGTAATTATTAGGTTAAAAGGTTGATACGTAATTTTTTTCCTTTGAGCCCTTTAGCTTTTAGACACACAATCATGGTGTGCCCCAATATTAAAAAATGTATCATTTCATATCTTGATTATTTATGATATTTCTCTTTTGGATTTAATAAGAATATTACTTTTATTGAATAATTTCATATTTATAGTTTTTTCTACTCCACTTATTGAGGTTTCCTTGTGCGGAGGGGGGAATCTCCACCTTTTATTTTCTCTTTGATTGTTTATTATTTTATAAATGATCCTGGATCTTCCCATTTTTCTCTTTCACTTGGGTATTCATCTCCTCTATCCTTGAGAAAGCGTATTTTCCAGAAATTCTCATCTTTTAAAGATGTGTTTTTATAGGGATAATTAATTCTTTAATATATTTCTCTCTGGCTATTTTTCTCTATCTCTTTTTCCAGTTATTCTAGTAAGTCACTTTGACCCTTCATCTTTTCACCCATATTAATTATGTCCTTATTAAAGGAAATCTCGACTCTTTTCAACATTTTATTTTCCATGGACAGGTATTATATAATGTACAATTCACTTCGTGAGTGATTTCCTATTTATCCAACTTTGTTTTGTATGAATAGGATTTCATGTTATTTTCTTCATTAACAACCTCTATATTTTCAAGTTGATGTAGTTTTCATGTCATTATTAGAATATTCATTTCTATCAACCTCTAGGGGTGAATCTAGATTTTTAAATTTGCATGAATCATCCAAAACATTTTTTAGAATCATATTTAATGATATAATTATAAATGAGTAACTTTATTGAATATTACATCTTCCTATGAGTATTCTTCCACTTCTTCCTAGCTTTTAATATAAGGAAGACTTCAATAAATTTAGATAATGGTTCTTTCATTTACATAGTTATATTTTTCTTCCACAAATAATCTCTAGAGTCTTCCACATATTAAATAAATAATCACAATTAGAGTTGTTCTTATAAATATATTTTGACTAGTATTTAGTCAAGATCTTCCTATCCTTACATTATAAATTATTTCATTATGATTGGTAAAATAAACATAGCTAATAATTTATTCCCTAACAACCTTGCCACAAGCTTGAAGGAACATAACAATTTCTTTTTCTAACCAAAAAAGTAAGTTCCTCTATAAAAATGGAGGTCTCATCATTTAATCCGTTTTCACAAAAAATTCAAAATAAAGTTCCATATTTAACATCAAAAAATATCCCTTTAGCACTCATACCACTTATTGGAACCTAAAACATCCTAAGAGGGGTAGTGAATCAGGGATCTTCCCAATTAAATTTTTCCCTTCACTACATTGTCTTAATTTTTAGATATTATTCCCATGATAGTAGATATAGTTTTTGATATATTTTTTAATTAATCCCATATAAATTTTAATTGAAACATAAAGCGCAAATACAGAAATTTAATTCATGCAAAAGACATGTAGATTTTACTTGATTCACCACAGAGGGATAATCTAAGGAGGATGCACACAGTTATATTCTAGTATACCTAAATCCTCAACAATCAGTTTTGGTGGATGTTTTTTAGGCTATTATCTCTCCACACCAAGGTAAACTACCTTTAAAGTTATTTAATAAATAAAAACATTTGATTCAAGGGCACTCCCTCTTTTTTCTCTATATAAACTACTTAAGTGATGGAAATAATAATTTTATTGACATGATTTTATCTTCAAAAAATAAATATATAATTAAATATCTCTATATGATAAACTCATATTTTATTCTAACTTGATATCAATGTTTACTACACTCCTCTTCTTCATGATATAAGATATCAAATCTATGTTGAGATTTTATTCTTGTTCCTTATTCCTCTAAAGCTAGATGTGATTATTTTTATTTTCTAAGGTTTTACTCCATGTCTCTCAAATAATCACAGTATAAATAATCATCATATATAAGAAGATAGTTCCACACTATAATTATATTTTATTCATCCATCTTCACATTCCAAATATGGTAGTGTAACCCTCATAATCTTCTAATCCTTCTTCCTTCATAAACATTATATGTTCAATCAAATCACTTAGCAGTTCCCCTATTATCTTTATTATCTTCAGGTGAAATATACAAGGAAATACATAAAACGCCTCTTTATTTTCTCATGAAAACTAGTTATTTGATATCTCTTGACCTTCATCTCTTAAAAATTTAATAGTTAAATGTACTTTATCTCAATTTCTTCTCATACAATAGATGTATCAGTATGTTCTATCATTCTCCTTTGAATCGTAGAAATTTAAAATTACAAAAACACCATTATTTTCCTATTTTTATAATTTTATTAATAAAAAATAATAGGCTAATCATGTGGGATATTTTCAAATTTCGAATATAAAAACTCCATAAAATAATAATCATGAAATCATTATTTTTAATTCTTCATAATCATTGTGATCTACCTCAATATCAAAATATTCATTTCTCTATAAAACCTATAAGAATATTGACTCTCATTTGACCATATTATCAATTTAATTTTCTAATTGATGAAGTATCCATATATTTAGTCATTATGGTGTGAGGATCTAGGTTATAAAATGGTATTTATTCTCCTTCTTCAAGTATCCAAGTGAAAAACCTAAGATTATTTCATAAAATCTTACTCGTTTTAGGGAGGTTTTTATTACATTCATAAGAAAAAACATACAGACCACCAAATATTTTATTTATTGAAATAAAAAATTATGTTCCACAAACAAAATTTTATGCACCACCAAAGATATTATATATGGTAATAAATTCTTATTAAAAAAGAGGATTTTTACCTTTTCAAATTCTATGAACTTCTTGTTAGATATGTTGTGCATACAACGAAACTCTATATATTTTTCAATTTTACTTCATCAATATATCTTTAAAATCTAATAAAATATGTTAATCATCATCCTTGTATATTATATATCTTATGAAGATTCTAAATTTCCACTTTCAACCACTCTAAAGTATATTACATATCCTTATAGTATTCTTTATTTTTCACATTATGAAAAACTTCCCAATATATCTTATGAATAAATTAAAATATATTACCTATACGGGGAACCTCTTGATATTTTACAAAACTATGCATAATGAATATATTGTACACCTCTATACATATCTTATGTATCAAGATACTTTTCCATTTCTCCAAAGAACTCCATGGAACTTCTATACTATCAATTTTTAGATTCCAACTTCTGGAATCATAGCATAAAACTCAAAATAATTTTTAACTTCCTATAACCATTTTCAAACCTACTATATCTCCACAAAACCCATAACATCATAACATTAGATAGTTCAACAACTTCCTTGAAAACCTATGAAATCCACCTCTAGACAGCATATTCTAAAACACCTTTTGGATTTTAAATTCCTAACTTCCAAATACATCTCCTAGACACCCAAATTATGATCATCAAATTACTAATGTTATATAAATTTAATTACTCATCTTACAAATCATATAAACTACCATGTGTACCATTTCCATGATTCTAGTGATTTAAAATATATCAAACACCAAACACACCTTTTTTCCAATAATTATACTCTTTTTCCCTAGTAAGAAAGATATCATCTATATAAAAAATAAAATAAGAGTATTTGTGCTCATTTTCTTAACATAAATATTGTTATAAAATCTCTATTTAATGAACTTTAAATTTCTTATATAGTTATACAATTTTAAATACTTGTATTTGGGGGATTTGTTTAACCTATATAGATATTTCATTACCTTTCACAGTATAGTACCATTCTTGTTATGAAAAAATGATAAAGTTGTTCAATGTATACATCTTCTTTAAGATCTCTATTCAAGACATATTATTTCACATATATTTATTAAATCTTATAATGATTTGGAGATTTAATTACTAGGAACATACTTATGGATTCATACCTGGAAAAGGGAGTAAAAGTCTATTAAAAATTAGCTTCGTCAACCTAAGAGTAACCTTTGAACACTAATCTAGATCTATTTCTTAACAAATCATGATTATCATTGAGTTTACCTTTGTATACCCACAAAGTTAAAATAACATTATTACCTTTAGATTTGGGATAAAGAATCCATTTCAAATTCTTTTTAATCTTATCATTCTCTTCATTCATAGGATTTATACACTCTTTGTTCTCAAAAACCTCAAAACGTATTTGTGGCACAATGATTACTAATGGTTTTTTGTGGTTCTTCATGCTTCCTTGGCCTTTGATGTTTTAGTTTCTCATCTCCAGTATCACCATCTTCATCACTAGTCTGATTTGATTCAGTATATATATTATATGGTTCATTTACATCTCCTTATTTAATATTTTTTTAAATATGTATGGTGTATACTTTATATTTTCAAAATATACTTCAATTGACTCACTATGATTGGGTTCACATTCAACAATATTTACATTGTAACATTCAATCAATTTTTATAAACAAAATCCACAACTTATAACCACTTTCATTGGATATATATCTAATATAAACACCTTCATTGTCTTTTTCATCAAATTTTCTTATATTTGAATTTTATCTTGATTAAAAATTGACTTCCAAAAACTATAAAGCAGTCCATAGTGGATTTATTTTTGTACCATATCTCATAATAGGTTATTTTATTATCCAGTACCTAGTAAATTTCTATTCTAAATATCTATAATTATCATTATTTATTTCTTTTAGAATATTTTTGAAAGATTTTGTTCAGGAATCATGGTTCCTCTCATTTCAACCAATAATATATACTTTCATTATACAACTCCAATATTTTATGGAGTATAAGATGATATGTAATGATGATCAATACCATGATTTTATATGATATGTTTCAAAATAATTACAATTGAACTCCCTTCCATTATCAATTATAAACTTCTTCATATTAACTCCCAACACATTCTCAATATCTCTTCTAAGTATTTTAAACAAATCTATTTCGCATTACTCATGATTAATGAGCAATATATTTTTTATTTTGGTGAAATAATTAATTAAAGTAATAATGTAAAGATCACTTTGAGTGTATTGATGTCTCGTAGACCCACAAAAATCATATATAATTATTTCAGGTGTCATAGTTTTCTGAATTTCCACTCATTTATGAGTTCTATGTGAGATCTTCCCTTTCTTACATTATTCAAATATAAAATATCATTCTATATTCAGTAAGGTTATGTCTATCACCACACCATTCATTGAGATTTTTCTCAATATTCATTGACCAAGATGATCACATCTCATGTGCTTTTGTTTTTTAATCATCTATCATCATCTTTAGAGTATTTTTAGATTCAATACACCTTGATTTTAGAATAAATAGCTATTATTACATTATAGAATGTTTTACATGAAGATATTTCAAAATTTTTTCTTTCTATTCATCATTTAACATGGGTTTTTCTGTTTATTAAATGTAACCAACTTCTCTTTTCAGATTCACTTATTTTCCTTTATTCTTATTTCCATCCTCTTTTCTCAATTGTCTAATTTCATTCTTGAGTTTTTTTTTTATTCTTACAAGATATGGATTATGTTAAGATCTCAACATATTCTAAAAATAACATTCTCCACCTTCTTCTTCATTAATACATGATGTTTATTCATTTTTTTCAACTTGATCCATGAACTTTCTAGAATCTTTGATAAGTTTTTCTTCTAATTGAATAATTTGTGTGTAGTAGTCTTCATATTCTTTTCTCGTTATACTTCTTGCTTTCTTCTTGGAATCATTTTTTCCTATAATAATACTTTTAAACCTCCTCTGATCTTTTAATCAATTTTTTATTTTATGAATTTCTTCTTTCTTATTATCCTCATTATCACCACCTTTATTATTTGGATAGTTAATTGAAAAATTCCCAATCCCTCCAAATTTGATGCATTTTAGAGGGTGTTTACCTTTTTTATTTCCTTCTCATTTTCTGAATTCCATTATGATAAGTGTCATAATCATGTAATATTTTTCCTCCTTTTATTCTTCATATTTATATTATATATATATTCCTCATCTACCTCATCCTTGACTTTGAGTATTCTTATGGATTCAAATTCCATCTCCTCATTCATATTCTTCTTAAACAATGGAGTTTCATTTTCTCATAATCAATAAGTGTATTGTATAGTTAATCAAGAGATAAATAATATATATCTATTACTAGATATATTTTTTTCATCAATACTATCATGGATATTCATTATCGGTTTCTTGACAATAGTAGAATATTTTAGAGACACTCTAAATCCTTTGATATTGCTAAAAATTTCATTCACCCTGGTGAAGTAATCATTTATGGATTCATCATTAGTCATTCTCAAACATTAAAATTTACTTTTATAAATATATGTTTATACATTCATGACTTTAATATTCATATTAAAGATTATTTTATGTTTTCCCATGTCTCTTTAGTAGTTTTGAGACCCAAAGCATTTGGATAATGATTGTGTAATAAATACATAATTATCACATTTCTTGACCATCCATCAACATCCAAGATCCTATTATCAGAAAATATAATATGATAATAGTTCTCCTTTGGGGGAAAACACAAAATAATACCATCTATAACATCGAGAACAAGTGAAAGAACATAAAGAATCATCGTATTCTTACCTCCAGGATAATGTTTTAATTGAAAGTAGGTATACCATTATTGTTGATTGAGTTTATATTCTCCATCAAAAAATTGAGGAATATTTTATAGGGAACTCGATTTGGTCTAATAGAAAATTATGTTATTAGAATATGATGATCCATTGATAAGGGTTGTTGAATATGTGGTATTATTTTATAAATTCTTTTTCAAAAATACACTTTTGGGACTTGTTATGGTCTGATCCACTCAAATGATGTAGCTCTCATTTACCTAAATGTAATAAAAATAAAAATAAAACATATGGAATGCAATATTTTTGTATGTTTTACCCCTGATATAGGTGACTACATCATTATTGTTTTTTTAACACCTCAAGCATCTACGGTACGCTTGTCTTTGAATAATGTGATAGCGTGTGTTGTACGCAACATCGAGTTATAACAAGCCACAACCAATCAAACTAGCCGTTATGAATAGTAATACCTACTTTTTGAAATTATATATATTTTTTATTTCAAAATGGACTTCATTTTTGGATTCGGAATATCGAAATTATCCTAAGAATAATTTTTGGTATTTTTCTGAGAACTTTCAATTTTTATGAATAGTGAAAAATATATAAAAACATCTTTTTTAATAAAAATAATTTATAGTGATAAATTATATTTTTGAGTGGTTTTAAAATATAATTAGAATATATTTTTACCATTTAATCCAATGGTGTTCATTAGAATTAATTTCACATTGAAATTGGACCTAAAAAATTATCAATCTTTTGATATATATTGTTTCTTAAAAACACGCTATTTGTTGTGACAGCGGGAATTAATTATAAAATTAATTAATGCAACTTATGTTTTTGGAATTTTTTAAAATAGACATAATTTTTTAATTTAGAATATCAATTATATCTTAAGGTGAATTTTTTGCATTGTTCTGAAAAACATCAATTTTTGATGAATAGTGAAACTACAGAGTGGTAGTTAAAAAACCGAATTTTTCATAAAACATAATTTTACCGCTTCTTTGAATGGAATTTAGAAAATCATAGGGACACGATTAATATCAAGAATTAAAATCTTGTTCAATGAGATGAAAATAATTTTTGGTGAATAGTAACTTTTTACTTTTATTTACCACGGTTAAAAGTAAATAAGGTTATTAAGGGTAAAAATGATATTAATATTACTCTAACACATGTCCTAATTCTATTGGATAGGTTTATCTCGACCAAAAACAACCTTAAAAATAAACTATTATCATTTAGGTCCACTTGGATTAGATTAGGACATTTATTATTATTTAATTCAAAGAAGAGTTAAAAGAGTTAAAATCAATGTTTATTTACTAAAATATTTTTAATATAGGGTTATACATAAGATAAACTCTATTGTAAATATTCATTAGATATATAATAAGATTTCCTACATAATTATATTTTATTTATAGTTTTTAGACGTTAAATAATTTAATTTATTTATGACACAATGATGATGCAGTAATTACCAGAATAGTGAAAAATTAAAATAATTGATATTATAAATAACCAAATAAATATAATTTGAGACTTTTAATGAATTAAACCAATTTTCTTGGATAATATGACATATTAGGATTTATTTAATTGGATTTTTTGGAAGTAATCATTCTTTTATGAGTTTTACAAAAATCAACCATTGAATAGTGTCAAAATTGACATAAAAGAGTTTTTAAAACAAATATTATATTAGTAATTGATATTAAATTCCTAAAAATCAAAGGTTTGGACAAGAGACTTATATCATGATAGGTGTATCATTAATGGAGAACTTGGGGGTATCTTGGATGTATATATTATGTTTATTAACTATATAATATAAAAATACAAAGAGACATTGTAAAAGTGAAACTAATTAACATAGAGTTAATACTTAAGGATAAGGTTAATATAGTAACCCAAACCTGTATAAATTCTATTGGATGATTTTTTTTCGACCCATCCCCAACTTAAATTTTAAATAATCAACTTTTGAGCCATTATAAACCTAATATGAATTTATTATAAATTAATATTTCTAGATTTTTCAAAGATTCCCCTCACCCCTCTTATAAAAGGGAACTCCTCCTTATCATTTTTTCACACCTTAAAAGCCTTTTGGATCACCCAACCCCTACCTAAATACTCTCTAAACGTCCCTCAAAACATCCTAGAGGCTTTAGTTTGATCAGAAATCCAACCTAAGCATCCCTTTTGATCAAATCAAAAGGAAGAACCCGATGAAGAGGTAATGTTTTCACCACCTCTTTTCAAGTTCCTTTCTTCTTACACTTCTTCTTTCTTTGTTATTACCATTCTAAAATAATAACTACATTATCTTATATATACTTTGATGTTATTATAAATATGGTACAACCATATTCAGTATTTTATCCACCCTTTGAATAACATGTCACCATATGTGCGTACGTACGGCTTACCGTCTCCACGTCGTGGTGTAATTGTTATTCAATATATTATTATCTGGATGGGGATAATAATGATGTATAATTCATGTAAACAATAAATATAATATGTTAATGATTCTGTATATATAATATAACATCCATGTATATATTATTTTAATATCAAAAGAATGATATTGTCGCCCGTGCGTACGTATGGACTACCGTCTCCACGAACGCGATGAGATTCATTCTCCATCATATCCATTCAAGTATAATTATCATTCTATGATTTAAAAATAATGTTTAAAGACTTGATATCATTCTGTATATGAATAAGATACAACCTATTCATGACAAACATGAATTACGTAACAAACATATAAAAGAAAACGAGTAAGTTAACACCCGAAACGACTATAATACTAAGATATTATTAACAAAGCAATGTTAAAAGATCATATATGATATCATATCAATATATATGATTATTTTATAATTTAGTAACAATTATTTCATCATTATACAGGAGGTTAACCTACCATCAACCAAGGAAATGTACAAGGTAACGGTTTATTTCACAATCTCTCCATTATCCGAGGTTGTTTATAAGTAATAATCTACTGGGATTTCTTTATCATCCACATCCATGTTTTTTCAAAATTTATTTCAAAACATTTTTACCATTTACAAGAATATGGGTTAAATTCATTTATGCCCTTTTTTGAATTTTTATAAGAGGTTTATAAAGGAATCTTTCCGTCATTTTCCAAACAAGGTACTTTTTAACCTTTTCGACAAGATTAAGGTAAGAATGTTTTTTTAACTTATATGGTGGGTGCGGCTATTTTTCGCCGTTATAAAATCTTCAAAGCTTCCCTTACAAGATTATAATAATATTTTCAAAGAAAATGTTTTATTTTATATATATGACTCTTAAATGATTTCAAAATAAAAAGATATATTTCTCTAAAAAGAGTTTTGATTTCATCTACGTCAACATCCTTTAGTGGATTTTATGCTTATTTGAAGTTGATTTATTATTATACAAAACTTCTATATTTTATTGAAGGTTTTGTGATATGTTTGACTATTGATGTGTTATTTTTATACAATTCATATTTTATGGATGAAGTATTTACATTTCGTATGCTACTTTTAATACGAATGTTTATGTTATGTTTAAAACTTTTCATATGGGAATGCATTGGACTTAATATGTGACGGGTGGAGCCCGCTATAGCTCCTCGATGCATCGGTAGGTCTCATTAGACAAACTAGTGTCTTGTCACAAGGCCTTGACAAAATCGTATTTGTATTATTGGCACGAGGCCTTGGCTATGTTGTTATGATAGTATGGCATTATGCATTCCATCATTATGAAAGTGGTTATTGATATTGCATGTGATTATTCGACTAGTAGAATATCCATATGAATAAGTAAATGGCATTATTTCATTTTATTTGTTCCATACTATGTTGAAGTTCAAGTTTAAAAGGCTTTTGTTTTAGTTATACTTTGCCTTAAATGATTATTCTTATTTATGAAAGTTTCTGCTATATTGTTATCCTTACTGGGCATTTGAGCTCACCACTTTCAATGTTTTATTTTTCCCAGGATGTGAAGAAGTAATTTATGAATGACCTGCAGGGATACCATATGGGGATATGACTGTGGACTATGAAGAAAATATGTTGTTGTATTTTTCATTTTTATGTTGTAATGTCAGACTAATGAATATATCTAGTGTTTCCAGGGCTACTAAACCAATCAGTCTTTCGAAATTTGATCTTTCTTGTGATCATGCCAATGTTATGTAATAATGCACTGAATCTGGGTAACTGGGGTCGGGGCGTTACAGTTGGTATCAGAGGAAGTTTAGTATAATACTTGGAAGCTAGATTTAGATAAACTCTAATTAGAGCACATAGATTTAAGATGGACTTTGAGGATAAGTATAGAAGAACTTACTTGAATTTCGGTATTGTAGAGATTTTGTGAGTTTTCTGGGCAATACATCCCTGTCTGGATACGAGCAGGAATAGGCGGCTCTGGCATAGATGTAACTTGGGGTAAAACCCGAAAACACCGCTTTGATCTAGACTCGAACGGGAACTGGTGCATGACAACGGGCCTTGCTGCACTCCTGGTTATGACACTCCCGGGGGATATGCTTAGTATGGGATTATGTTAAGTGTTTTATAAGTATGGGATTATGTATTTTGATTCATAAACTGATCTAGTTTATGCCATTGTCTAGAAATGGCTCCTAGTGGATGAAATGGAAACTGTATCAATGCACGCACTCCATGTAGGGATTTCCCTCCTGTTCAAGATAATTATAGTGGAGATGGTGATGCAACTGGTGCCGATCAGCTAATCACCATACTGGGACAACTCACTCAGGTTATGAATAATAACCTTACCTGTATGGAGCACCATGATCCACAGCGTGGAGGATCAATGTTAGATCGCTTCATGAGGCAACAACCACCAATGTTCAATAGAAGTACAAATCCCTTAGTAGCTGAGCAATGGATAAATTCCCTAGAGAAAACATTTCAGGCTTTGGGGAGTAGTGAAAGGGAAAAAGTTATCATGGAATTTTACCACCTCACCATAGATTCTGATCAATGGTGTTCATTGATTCAAAACAAGAAGGAAGATGATGAAGTATCAAATATGGAATGGAGAGAGTTCAAATATCTGTTTTTAGAAAAATACTTTCCTCGCGACCATCGAGCAGATATGGAAAGGCAATTCTTGAGTCTGAGACAAAAGGAGGATGAGAATGTCACAAAGAATGAGGATAACATTACAAGGTTAGAAAGGTATGATATAGATTATATACGTAACCCAAGAAATAATATTGATCGTTTCTTTGATGGGTTAAAACCATTTCTCTGTCGAACATTAGTCTCACAATCCTTCCCGTCATACGAAGACATTGTCTCATGTGCTATCAAGACCGAAAAGGAATTCTCTAAGTCTAATGACTTTAAAGAAAATCAACAGAAGAAGAGATCTTCTGATCAATCTGGGAATGGAAATAAGTGGAAGAAGGGAAAGTTTGAATATCCATCCTGTGGTAAATTTGGGAAGAAACACCCCGGTACTTTCTTGAAGGGAACGGGAGTCTGTAACAAGTATGGTGAAAAAGGCCACCAAGCTCATGATTGCAAAGGGAAGAAGGAAGCTACCAATGTTCAGTGCTACAATTGTAGGGAGATGGGACATTATGCAAATGAATTTCCTAAGCGTCAGGGAAACTTAATTCAGAAAATTCCAAGGGATCAAGGCCAAGCTTATGATATCACTACTGCTGAGGTAGAAGCTCTAAAAGACGTGGTGGCAGGTAATTTAATGGTTTCCTCAAGTTTAGAAAATGCATTATTTGATTCTGTATCATCAAATTGTATCATATCTTCCCAGTTTCTTAAGAAAATTAGATATTTCCTATTTGATTTAACAAGGGAGTTGTCAGTTAAAACTCATAAGGGATGTATCATTGCAACAAAGTTTTGTGAATCAGTCCCCATTAGAGCACATAAATGTTCTTTATCTGTTGATCTCATCATCATACCTATGATTTAGTTTGATATAATCCTCAGTATGGACTGGATTTCGGACTATGATGCGAAGATTTATTGTAAGAAGAAAGAGGTTATGATTCTTGATGATGATGATGATAAGGAACACCTAATCTTTAGAGCAGAATCATCACCACCTAATTCTTATCTAGATCCACCCCCAGTAGCTCAACTAAATTCAATTATTGGGGAGGAAAAGAATGAAATAACTGTGGGTGAGGAAAGGAATGTTCAAATAGAGGATGTACCTACTGTGAAAGAATATGTAGATGTATTTCCGGAAGATTTACCTGGATATCCTCTAGAACGAGAAGTTGAGTTTTCCATTGATTTAATTCCTGGATCATGGCCTATATCAAATACCCCTTATAGAATGGCCATCGTAGAATTAGTCGAACTAAAGAAACAACTATAGGAATTGAGTAATAAAGTATTTATTCACCCTAGTGTTTCTCCATTGGGAGCCCCTGTTCTTTTTGTTAAAAATAAAGATGGATACATGAGGTTATGTATCGACTACAGGGAGATCACTGCTATAACAATAAAGAACAAGTATCCCCTACCTCACATTGATGATTTATTTGACCAACTGCATGGAGCTCAATACTTTTCAAAGACTGACCTTCGATCTGGATACCATCAGTTGTGTGTAAAGAAGGAAGACATTCTGAAGACAGCATTTCGAACCAGGTACGGGCATTATGAGTTTACAATAATGCTTTTGGATTGACTAATGCACCCTCTATATTCATGGATCTGATGAATAGAGTTTTCAAGGAATATCTCGATGAATTTGTGGTGGTATTTATTGATGATATCTTTGTATACTGCAAAATCTACGAAGATCGTGAAAATCACTTGCACATTATCCTGAAGACTCTGAGAAGACATGAATTATATGGGAAGTTTAGCAAGTGTGAATTCTGGCTTCATGAGATTTCTTTTCTTGGCCATATTGTCTCTAAATATGAAATCTCTGTTGATCCTTCTAAGACCAAGGCAATCCAAGAAGGGCCAGCACCTATGAATATAACTGAGGTACGGAGTTTTATTTGTTTAGCAGGTTATTATCGACGTTTCATCCAGAATTTTGCCCGATTGGCTAACCCATTAACAAAGCTCACACTTAAAGGGGTTAAATTTGTTTGGACAAAAGATTTTGAAGAATGTTTTGAAGAACTGAAGAGAAGATTAGTCAATGCTCCTATATTGACTCTACCATCGGGGAATGATGGGTTCGTTATTTATAGTGATGCATCGAAGAAAGGACTTGGTTGTGTCCTTATGCAGAATGATAGGGTTATTGCCTATGCATCATGACAGTTGAAAATTCATGAACAAAACTATCCTACTCATGATCTCGAGTTACCAGCTGTGATCCTTGCTTTGAAGATATGGAGGCACTACCTCTATGGTGAAAATGTGAGATTTATACTGATCACAAGAGTTTGAAGTAACTTTTCTCACAAAAAGTACTCAACATGAGGCAAAGGAGATGGCTTGAATTACTCAAGGATTATGATTGTATGATACACTACCACCTAGGGGAAAGAAAACAAGGTGGCAGATGCTTTGATCAGAAAAGACCATGGAGTTTTGAACGTGATGAGAATTGAAAGGGATCCAATTTTCATGGATCTAGTGAATATGGAAATGGGAATAACCAGGGAAGGTGAAACATCAATGCTTTTTCAAATGGTTGCCAATACATCATTACTAGAAAAGATTAATAGTTCTCAGGCCAATGATGAAGAATTTCAAAAGAAGGTTAAAGCATTGAATGATGAGAGATTGGGAGACTTTGTGTATGAAGAAGGAATTTTGAAATTCAGGAAGAGACTTTGTGTTCCCGATATACCTGATCTAAAAAGGGAATTATTGGATGATGCTCATAGTTACAATTTCTCTATACACCCTGGGAGCACCAAAATGTATAGAGATTTGAAGAAACATTTTTGGTGGGACAACATGAAGAGGGAGATTGTCGATTTTATGTCAATATGTATGGTTTTTCAACAAGTGAAAGCTGGAAGGCAATAGCCTGGTGGAGTATTGCCACCTCTTCCCATGCCTGAGTGGAAATGGGACAATATTACGATGGACTTTGTCATGGGACTACCAAAGACTCCTAGAAGGAACGAGGAAATATGGGTTATTGTTGATCGTCTTACCAAGTCAGCACATTTTCTTGCTATAAGAGAAGAGCTACCACTGGAACATCTAGAAACACTATATATTAATGAAGTTGTGAGACTTCATGGAGTACACCTATCGATTGTTTCTGATCGCGATCCCCATTTTACATCAAGATTCTGGAAAATTCTTCAGAAATCCTTTGATACTGAACTTCAATTGAGCATTTCCTACCACCCTCAGACAGACGGACAATCAGAACGGACTATTCAAACCTTAGAAGACATGCTGAGATCTTGTTCACTTGACTTTCAGGGTGTGTGGGATCAATATTTACATTTGGTAGAATTTTCCTATAACAATAGCTTCCATTTGAGTATTCTGATGGAACCATATGAAGCGTTATACGGAAAGAGATGTCGCACACCAACCTATTGGGATGACGTTGGTGAAAGAAAACTTGTAGTTCCAGAACTGGTGAGGAAACGATGGAAAAGGTGAAGGTAATCCAAAATCACATCAAAGCAGCTCAAAGTAGGAAAAAGAGCTATGCTGATAATCAAAGGAAGGATTTGGAATTTCAAGTCGGTGATCATGTTTTCCTAAAGGTATCTCCATGGAAGGGAGTCATACGTTTTGGTAAGAAAGGTAAATTGAGTCATAGGTACATCGGACCTTTCAAAATTCTATAACGAATTGGGGTTGTAGCTTACCGATTGGCAATGCCGCCAAGTCTCTCCAAAGTTCACGATGTGTTCCACGTATCTCTGTTGAGGAAATACATGCCTGACCCAATGCATGTACTTGCCTATGAAGAATTATAACTGGAACCTGATCTGTCTTATTGTGAAGAGCCCATCAGGATTCTTGATATGAGAGAACAAGTACTGAGATACCGGACGACTCATCTGGTAAAAGTCATGTGGAGAAAAAATAAGATGGAAGAGGCAATGTGGGAACCCAAGCAACTTATGATGAAGAACCACCCGAGTCTTTTCATGTGGTAGTATTCTAGAAATTTCAAGGACGAAATTATTTGAAGGAGGCGAGAATGTAACACCCCAAGCTTCTACGGTATGCTTCTCTTTGAAAAATTCGATATCGTGTGTTGTACACAACATCGAGTTCTAACACACCACAAATAATAAAACTAGCCGTTATGAATAGTAATACCTACTTTCTGAAATTATATATATTTTATATTTCAAAATGGACTTCATTTTTGGATTCAGAATATCGAAATTATCCTAAGATGAATTTTTGGTATATTTCTGAGAACTTCCTATTTTTATGAATAGTGAAAAATACTTAAAAACAACTTTTTTAATAAAAATAATTTATAGTTATAAATTATATTATTGAGTGGTTTTAAAGTATAATTAGAATATAGTTTTACCATTTTATCAAATGGTGTTCATTAGAATTAATTTCACTTTGAAATTGGACCTAAACAATTGTCAATCTTTTGATATATATTGTTTCTTAAACACACGCTATTTGTTGTGACAGTGGGAATTAATTTTAAAATTAATTAATGCAACTTATATTTTTGGAATTTTGTAAAATAGACATCATTTTTGAATTCAGAATATCAATTATAGCTTAGGGTGAAATTTATGCATTGTTCTGAAAAACTTCAATTTTTTATGAATAGTGAAACTACTAAGTGGTAGTTAAAAAACTAAATTTTTCATAAAACTTAATTTTACCGCTTCTGTGAATGGAATTTCAAAAATTCGAGAGACACAGTTAATATCAAGAAGTAAAATGTTGTTCAATGAGATGAAAATAATTTTTGTTGAATAGTAACTTTTCACTTTTATTTACCACGGTTAAAAGTAAATAGGGTAATTAAGGGTAAAAATGATTTTAATATTACCCTAACACATGTCCTAATTCTATTGGACAAGTGTATATCGACCAAAAACAACCTTAGGAATAAAATATTATCATTTAGGTCCACTTGGATTAGATTCGAACATTTATTATTATTAATTCAAAGAAGAGTTAAAAGAGTTAAAATCAAAGTTTATTTACTAAAACATTTTTAATATAGGGTTATACATAAGATAAATTAGATTATAAATATTCATTATAAATCTAATATAATTTCCTACATAATTATATTTTATTTATAGTTTTTAGACATTAAATAATTTAATTTATTTATGACACAATGATGATGCAGTAATTACAATAATAGTGAAAAATTAAAATAATTGATATTATAAATATCCAAATAAATATAATTTGAGACTTTTAATGAATTACACTAATTTTCTAGGATACTATGACATATTAGGATTGATTTAATTGACTTTTTTCGAAGTAATCATTCTGTTATGAGTTTCACAAAAATAAACTATTGAATAGTGTCAAAATTGACATAAAAGAGTTTTTAAAACAAATATTATATTATTAATTGATATTAAATTCCTAAAAATCTAAGGATCGGCCAAGAGACTTATATCATGATAAGTGTATCATTAATGGACCACTTGGGGTTCTATTGGATGTATATAGTAAGTTTATTAACTATATAATATAAAAATACAAAGAGACATTGTAAAAGTGAAACTAATTAACTTAGAGTTAATACTTAATGATATGGTTAATACAGTAACCCAAACCTGTATAAATTCTATTGGATTATTTGTTTTTGACCCATCGCCACCTTAACCTTTAAATAATCAACTTTGGAGCCATTAGAATCCGAATATGAATTTATTATAAATTAATATTTCTATCTTTTCCAAAGGTGCCCCTCACCCCTCTTATAAAAGGGCACTCCTCCTTCTCATTTATTCACACCTTAAAAGCCTTTTGGTTCGGCCAAACCCTGCCCAAATACTCTATCAACTTCCCTCACTACAACCTAAAGGCCTTAGTTTGATCAGAAATCCAACCTAAGGAGCCCTTTTGATCAAATCAAAAGGAAGAACCCGAAGAAGAGGTAATGTTTTCACAACCTCTTTTCAAGTTCCTTTCTTCTTCCACTTCTTCTTTCTTTGTTATTACCATTATAAAATAATAACTCCAGTATCTTATATACACTGTGATGTTATTATAAATATGGAACAACCATATTCAGTATTCTATCCACCCTTTGAATAACATGTCACCATACGTGCATACGTACGGCTTACCGTCTCCACGTCGTGGTGTAATTGTTTTTCAATATATTATTATTTGGATTGGGATAATAATGATGTATAATTAATTTAAAAAATATATATAACATGATAATGATTCTGTAGGTATTATTTTTATATCAATAGAATGATATTGTCGCTCGTGCGTACGTACGGACTACCGTCTCCACGAACGCGATGAGATTCATTCTCCGTCATATTCATTCAATGTATAATTATCATTTGATGATTTAAAAATAATTTTTAAGGACTTGATATCATTCTGGATATGAATAAGATACAACCTATCCATGAGAAACATGGATTACGTAACAAAACATATAAAATAAAACTAGTAAGTTAACACCCGAAACGACGATAATACTAAGATATTATTAACAATGAAATGTTAAAAGATCATATATGATATCATGTTAATATATATGATTCTTGTATAATTTCATAACAATTATTTCACCATTATACAGGAGTTTAACCTACCCTCAACCAAGGAAAAGTACAAGGTAAGGGTTTATTTCGCAATCTCTCTATTATCCGAGGTTGTTTATACGTAATAATCTACTGGGATTTCTTTATCATCCATATCCATGTTTCTTCAAAATGTATTTCAAAACATTTTTACCATTTACAAGAATATGGGTTAAATTCATTTATACCCTTATTTTACTTTTTATAATAGGTTTATAAAGGAATATTTCTGTCATTTTCCAAACAAGGTGCTTTTTAACCATTTCGACAGGATTAAGGTAAGAATGTTTTTTTAACTTATACGGTGGGTGCGGAAATTTTCTGCCGTTATAAAATCTTCAAAGCTTCCCTTAAAAGCTTATAAGAATATTTTCAAATAAATTTTTTTATTTTAAATATATGACTCTTAAATGATTTCAAAATAAAAAGAGATATTTCTCTAAAAAGAGTTTTGATTTCATCTATGTCAACATCCTTTAGTAGATTTTACGCTTATTTGAAGTTGATTTATTATGATACAAAACTTCTATATTATATTGAAGGTTTTGTGATATTTTTGACTATGGATGTGTTATTTTTATACCATTCATACTTTATGGATGAAGTATTTACATTTCGTATGCAAGTTTTAATACGAATGTTTATATTATGTTTAAACCTTTTTATATGGGAATGAATAGGACTTAATATGTGATGGGTGGAGCCCGCTATAGCTCCTCGATGCATCGGTAGATCTCATGAGACAAACTAGTGTCTTGGCACAAGGCCTTGACAAAATCTTATTTGTAGTCTTGGCAGGAGGCCTTGGCTATGTGGTTATGATAGTCTGGCATTTTGCATTCCATCATTATGAAAGTGGTTATTGATATTGCATGTGATTATTAGACTAGTAGAATATCCATGTGAATAAGTAAATGGCATTATTTCATTTTATTTTTTCCATACTATGTTGAAGATCAAGTTTAAATTGCTTTTGTTTTAGTTATACAATGCCTTAAATTATTATTCTTATTTATGAAAGTTTCTGCTATATTGTTATCCTTACTGGGCATTTGAGCTCACCCCTTTCAATGTTTTATTTTTCCTAGGATTTGAAGAAGTAATTTATGAATGACCTGCAGGGATAGTATATGGGGATATGAGTGTGGACTATGAAGAAAATATGTTGTTGTAGTTTTAGTTTTTATGTTGTAATGTAAGACTTATGAATATATCTAGTGTTTCCAAGGCTTCTAAACCAATCGGTCTTTCGAGATTTGATCTTTCTTGTGATCATGCCAATGTCATGTAATAATGCACCGACTCTGGGTAACTAGGGTCAGGGCATTATAGTTTTTGGATTGATTTTGATATATATAAATATATATATATATATATATGTATTATTTTATAATAGGATCACAAATAGTTATTGGTAAGTGTCTTTCTAAACAAAATAGTTCTTCCCAAAATGTTATCTCTTGAAAGAATATTATTCTAGTTCTTCCTAATTAATAAAATCACCCCTATAATACATTTAAAAATATCTTAAAATGAACACCAGGATACCGCAATACAACCATTTGAGATATTCTTATTCAACATCAAGAAATTCAACTATTATATTAAAATCAGATAAATTCATACTAATTAGAATTTGTCTTAGTATTTAAGAAATATTATTTTATACATGAAATAATACACACAATATCTTTATACTCCAAAAAAATTATCACCTTAGATATATATGATATTTATAGTTGTCATAGTATCATGTTTCTTAATTATTTTTTGATACTCTCAATATTATACCAAAAATTGTATCATGTATCATCTTATTTTTTATTTGATATATAGAACTATAACCAAGAAACATCTAATATTTATCCTAGATTCTCAACATTTTCATTCTCATGGTCACCCTTAATTATCATGGTAACTTTTTTGAACTCCCTCATAGAAACTCTCACATTAACCTACTTGTTTAAATGAAAACAAACAGTGAACCTATCATGATGCAAAGGAATCTATCACGGCGTAGATTCATTAGTTTTTTATATGGTAACATGGTAATATTTACCATTATGGAGTGAAGCAATTCATTATTACATTTTATAGATAATATTAACTTTAATGGTATGAAATTTCAGTGTGAAAGTCACCCATTTTACTCACCCATACATCAAATTAATATTTCTATTATAGAAGAAGAAAAAGTGACACAAGGTCATGGGGGCCTAAAATTATGAATCCCTCTAGAATAACCCTTAAAAATGTCAATGAAACCAATAAGACACATACAAGAGCTCTCCAACCTAACCTAGGAAGCCAAAAAATATACTTCCTTGTTCCCTTCATGCCATGTATGGAGAATGGTACTATGAAAGATCACCCATTATATCTTCTTCATCATGCTCCACCGTATGGAATCTTCCTCATAGTATGATAATATATTGAATAAAATATCTAAATTTTTATTGTTCTTGATTTTAATACTTCTTTATGTTGTTGATAATTTATTTTTAGTGTGGAAGCACTCCACATTATTCTTGTCACGAATCATGGATTAATAATCAACCCATGATGTTTGAGAATTGAAGTTCACCACAACATCACCTGATTCAATTTTCTTGAATTATCTTCTATAATTCCAAAATCCATCTAATTTTTTTAATAGTTTAAACATACATAATAAATATAATTTCTTATACATCATAGTTTGTTCTCAGTAATATTAAACATGATTAGATGTATCCTAGGAATTGCATAAGGTTTTTAACTTGACAAGATTTCCTCTTTAGCCTTCGAAAATTATCCAATGCATGTGTCTTAAACATCTTACAAACATATATAAGAATTTTCTCTTTTTCCACATCTATGTCTAAGGATAAAAAAACATATTTAGAATTAGAGAAATTTCATATATATAAGATATAAAATATTTCATGTGCATATAAATTTCATATGCACCAGTAAAAAGTCTTTCCCTTTCCATATTTCAATAGCCAGTAAATTCCACATGAACAATATCTTAAGTAAAAGTTTAATATCATTTCGTTTTCCACATTCTAGTATGAATTAAATAGAATATGTTATATATTCAACATGTATCTTACACATCATAGTATCCTACTTCCTTTTCCAATTTTATTCTTTATATTGGGAGTTCCCCTAATGTATTGAATAATTAACTAATTTTGTGTTATATTTTGTTACCTGTAAGTTCTCTTGAAAATATTTAACTCCCTCTAAGAACTGCTCCATCCACCCCTAATCAATTCAAAAATTCCTAAAACATCTCAAAAAAAATTTAATAGAATCTAGTAATATTTACTCATAGTTGACAACAATTAAAATGATTCAAAAATTCCATTGTGCTCTTCAACTATTGTAAGAAAGGTATCAAAGTATAAAGGTCCACATGCTAGGTATCTTGTATCATATTATGTATAAGGACTAGATATGAACATGTGGACATAATATATGAAATATATAGTGTGTGAAACTATATATGATATACTTGAGTGGTCATCAGCACAAAAAATTCATTTTATGTCTCATGAGCTTATTTCATATCTCTATATGAATGAAAACCCATGTTAACCTTAATATTTTATTATAAATTATAATATTTCATAAAAAACATCAAATTGGGATAATTAAACCTCATAGATTGATAGGTAAATTATAATTTCCATTCTGGTATATATACAACCAACTTAAAATAATAAAAAAGGGGATACTACCTTTTATATAACATGATATGTTTTATATCATTAGACTCATTTAAGAAAAATAACAAAATCACACATAATCACATTTATAATCATATCCTATATGATATACTATTAGAGAATCCACATATTTTTTATAATATTTGGGTGTTTTAAACTCAATATTCCTCTATATAATTCCTATTATATCTCTATATGTTCGTCTAATAAATATTCCTACTAAACTTCTTTAATGGGAAACATATATAAAGAATTTTTTTTAACAATTGTGAGATATGGACTGAAATCATTAATGTTCAAATCCTTGAACATAATATTAAAAGTTATTTTATTCATGAAATTAAATTTTAGGGTGTTAATAAGTTTTTGTGTCTAATTAGGGATCTTTTTAAGTTCATCATCATCATCATGAAACATTTCCATTTAAAATTTCCTTCAAGATAACTTTGATAGAAAATATAACTTTGAAAACTAATATCATTCATTATTAATACATATTAATTATTTTAGGATATAAAGTAACTTTCATATTAAATTAGATTGGTATAACCATTTATTTATTATACTTTGAACCCCTATATATCCAAAAATACTCCCATAAGCCTCTTAGACACTTTATTTTATACAAAATATATTTCCAATGAAAAAATCATTAATGTTATGAAATAACACTTGCTTCCTTTAGTGGTAATATTTAACAACTAAACTAATAACATCTATATATTATATGATATTCTAGGTATTTAAAGAATTATTCTAAAAAATTTGTTTTATTTTTTATAATATTATACTATAAAGTGGCAGATACTATTCCCCTGATATTTTAAAAAATATATTTGATAAACTTCTTTATCCTGGATAAAATATTTATATGCTTTCCATGTTATCAAATTTGTTATAGAATCAGATCAATCATAACAAAATTGACCAATCTTGGATTGCATTCATTTTCAATGGGGAATACTTTCATTATGATAAACTGGTCAATATGTGTGTGGAATACGTGAAGGAGTTGTTTCCCATACATACAAGAATAAATTGTGGTGCTATAATTAAAGAAAAGGGAGATGGTGGCTACTACTTGGAATATTTGTTTGAATTGGTTCAAGGATAATCCCTTTATATGTGATTATTGATGTATTACTGTTCATGATAAATACTAGTAACTATGAGTTTAATGTTTTTTCTACAATAGTAACCATCGAGTTCAGATATAATTGGTGAAATATATTGAAGATTTCAATAATGAAATAGGTTATCCCTGAGTTATAAGGAAAATTATAAGAGTTGGATAAACCATGAATAGAGGATAAATCACACCAACTAATTTTTTAGGTGAATGAATATATTTGGATGATTTTTTTAAAATACATAAGAAGACCTTTGGGGATTTGAATTATTTTTTAAAAAACTTGAGGTAATTCTAGAATTTTGGATTTGAAACGGGAAGACTGAAAAAGTCTTACTTCCAAAGTCCCTGAAAGTATATAATAATACTTTATCCCTATGAGTGTATGAATTTGGATGGATGTAATAGTTATTAAATTACAAAAATTATATAAAGGTAGATATTTCCCTATGCATGTTGTAATTTTATATATTGTGAATAAGACATTCAATATTTCAATCATGATTTTCTTGATAATCCTAAATACTTTAGAAGTAGTTCATAAACCTTTTGAGAACCCATAATACGTTTAATAACCTTAATAATTGAGGATGTGTAAGTTTTTAAAGAGTGCAAAAGACTTTCAAAGAAATTACACATATAACTTAGAGAGTTATTTTTAATACATTCATTGGTATGGTGTATAGTAGCATGAATTTTTCAATACATAACTATTACATCATTTTTAAGATAAAAAAATAATAGTGAAATAATCTTGGATCCAAAGGTTTGATATCTTGGTTAAATTGGGCTCAAGAATCACTTTTACATAATAAATCTTAATCATTATTTAATTCCTACTTCTCTATGCTCTTTGTGTCACTCATATTTCCTTTTCACAAGTAATCACCTAAGGATATTCATCAATGAAATGGGTGACCTAAAATCCTACTAAGAAGAGGTATATCATTGGTAGAATAAATGACATGAATCAAAAGTAGATCGGTGATCATAATAATATAGTAATCATAGGATCATCATCATAATCATGAGGTAAAAGTTTGTAAAATTCATGTAATATGTAATAAGCATAAAATAAAATATCACTTATTAGTGGTCAAATACCACACAAAGTTGTGAACAATGGTAACATCATGTTCATGCATAAAATTGATCATAAATTATAACAACCTAATTTTGAAAAAATATAGCATCATGTTCATGAATATTAAACATAATATCATGAGATACATCACATTTCATGATGAATTGGAGGGATATATAATTCTTGTCCCACACATCACAACATAAATACTCATAATCATGAACTCCACATAGAATGCATAAAAATCATAGTTATTAAATAATCTCATGGAAGAGAAAGTATTTCATTAGTATTTAATAAATCATACATTCATGAATAAACCTTTTTATTCCTAAATGAATATGTTAAACCATACTTGGATATAAATTATTATTATTCTTGAGTGTGCAAGAAGTTTTTCAAGACGAGTAAAAATATGATGTTTTGGAAAATGAAGTCTCTTTGAAAAAAATTTTTTATTAGAATCATTTCCACATGGTAGGAACATGTGTATCCCTAAAATTAAATGGAAATTAAAATTTTAAGGGAATTATATGAACATTCATACAATGGAATAGAGGACAACCCAAAGAAAGAAATTTCGTTCTATAATCTCCTAACCTTAAATCCCACTTTATTTTATCAATTTTTCATCTACAGAACAATAATCTTAAGAGTATTCAAAAAAATTCAAAAAATTGAATTATATTCATTTAATCCACTATTTATAAATTTTAATTATTGGATTATATTATATAACATACTTTTATAAATGTTAATTGTTTGGATATCATGAATTCATTAAATTTTACCATTTTTTAAAAATTGCACTGTTTTTTTTTCAAAGTCATACATACATAAGTATAATTAACTACAGAAGATTAGAATATATTTAATTACATATTTTTGTATTTCAGATAATTCTCACTACCCATCCATAATGATATTTATAATATTTTAATTGGAAGTGTCTCTACATGTGGTTAACTGACCATTGAGGGGACATTGGCAAAAGAGAGGGAAATATAATTTTGAAATGTATATAAGTAGTAAATATTACACATACATTAGGTTAAAATAATTAATAAAATGTTAAATAATTGACTAATTAATATTAGGAGGTTTTTTTAAGGGTGGTGAAAAATAAAAGAGAATAAGAAAAAATAAAGAAGAGTTAATTGAAACTTGTTTAATCCTTAGTGAAGCTTCTCCTATATGATAATAAATCTCCAATGATGTTTGCAGTTATATTAATCTATAAAATACCAAAGTATTATAGGAGGATTGAGAGGAATTTTTTTTAAGAGGTTAGTGTTTGTAAATTGGGGGATGAGTGGTTTCCAAGGGGATGGATTTTGGTTATTTATACTTAAGGAAAGGGGTATTTTTAGAATAAAATATTAAATAATATAATATATCAATGGTAAAAATTTTATAGTGAATTTTTGAATATAAATCATATATAAATATTATATAATGTTTTTTTAGACTTTATACCTCTTTATAATTCTAATTCAATATTTTATTAAAAATTAATTTGGGATGAAAGAAACATTTTTATTTTAAGGGATCACTTATGACTTGGGTTATGGAAAATGAATTTTATGTTTGGAATTTAAGTTTATATTATTATAGTGAATCATTTGTGAAAAGAGAAATATCATTATCAAGCCTGAATTTATATGAATTATTAGTTCATTATTATATCATGAATGATTTAATTTAAGATACACTAGTTATGTGATAAATTTTATTTTTACTATTCACTTGAAAATTTATGTATTTCAGAAAATTACCCAAAAATCACCCTTGAAAACATTTGATAGGATTATTTCAAAAATTATATTTATGGTCTCAAAATAAATTTAGAGCATATTTATTTTTAATATTTAATATTAAATTAATTATTTTAAGAAATAATTTAAAATATAATTTTTTTAAACATTGTTATATTTTCTTTGAGTTATTAAATCACGATATTTATTTTTTTGGAATTATAATATTTATATTTATATAAATTAATCATGATAAATATTATTTATATAATAATTTATTATTTTTAGGTAAAATTAATCTTCTAACGGTCCACTTACTCTTCCCTATGGTCATGTTACTATTCCCAAATGTCATATTTCTATTTCAATAGTCACAGTACTATTCCAACGATCACATTACCTCATATATGTATACTACTTAATTAGTTCACTAAATATTCACTAAAATTACTCCCAAGGTTATATATTTTTATTTTCAAAGATATTTAATGGTTTATTTTAATTTTCTTCATTTATATAGTGTTGGTCGTGAGGGCGGTGATCCTAGCATGTTGGGGAAATCCATATTTTCTCAGTTTAGCTTTCTTATTTTATATTTTTCTTCATAATATAATGTTTCAAATTTTAATTGGTTTTGTATCTATCTAATGTAAGGATCTTTATTAATGAGAAAATTTCTTTATCTATTTCTCAATAGTTTTTATGTATATAATATTATATAATATAATATAATATAATATAGCAGACATTTATTCAAGAAAAAAATATTAATAATAAACAACACGGTGTCACATTATTCCACCTTTAAAAATTCCATCCAAAATTTCATGTCATATTATCAGTTTGGAATAGATGAGGGTACTTCTATTTTATTTTTTTCCTCTGGTTCCCACGTCACCTCTTCATACTTGTGGTTCTATCACAACACTTTGAAAATGTTACATGTCTTATTGCATATAAATTTATCTATATGGTCCAAGATTTTTACCACCTTCTCCTCATAAGAGAGGTCATTATCCAATAGTACCACTTATTAATCCATTACATGTGATTGATCAGGTATGTACTTCCTTAGGAGATATACCTAGAACACCTCATGAACTTGATCCATATTTGGTGCAAGTGTTAGCTGATTGGACACTAATCTAATACGATCAAGGATCTCAAAAGGGACAATGTACATTTGGATGAGTTTTCACTTTGGTAAAAATGCATGGCTCTCTTCCATGGTGATACTTTAAAGAAAAAATTTTCTCCCACATCAAACTACCTGTCCCTTCGATGGTTTTCAATATAGATCTTTTTCAGAATCTAGGGAGATTATATATCTTATTGGATGGCTTGAATCTTCTTTATCAAATCTTTCAAAATATCAAGTCGGATTATATTTTATTCCCCAAATTCATCCCAAAACGTAAGTGTTTTACATCACTTCCCATACACCAATCCATATGTATCCTTTTTAATACTTAATTTAATGTTTTTGATGTATGAGAACTCAAATAATGGGATTTGTTGATCCCTTAATCCTTTAAATTCCATTGAGTAGGATCATAGCATATCCTAGTGCATTTTAATAGTCTCTTCATATTATCCATCAGTTTTGGGTGATAGATCATACTAAAATTCAATTTTGTAATCAAATAATGTTGAATACTTATTAGTAATTTAGATTTGAACCTTGGATCATGATTATAAATGATAAAATGTGCAACCCCATGCATCCTTACCCCATACTTTAAATATATATGAGAAATCTTTTCCATATATAAATCTTCTTAAGTGGAAATAAAGTGGGAAGTTTTTGTGAGTCGATCCACCACATCTGAGATTGCATTGTTTCCTTTGGATTTTATTGGGAGACCAGTGAAAAATTTCATGGTGATATTCTACCATTTAAACATGGGTATGGGAAATGGTTGCATCATCACCTTATAATTTTATCACTCTTCTTTAACATTCTAACATATGAATCACTTTGAGTTGAGCTTAGTAATCTCTTTATTCATCTATTCCAATCAAAATTTCTCTCAAAGATCACGATAAATCACGGTCTTCTGTGATGGATAGAGAAATATAATATATATGAATTTTCCAAAAGATAAATCATTTTTTCTGGATATGTAGTCACACAATTTATATTTACAAATTGAATGAAATTATCCCTATAAATATGGAACTCATGAATCTTTCCTTCTATTTATGATTTATCCTTCTTTTGAAGCTCAAAATATTCCCTTTGTACCTCCTTGATATTCTCTTGGATAGATGGTTGTGAAATCATTTGGACAAGGTAGGATTTATTCCCTATTGTTCAGATTTCCAAATCTGTCCTTTCTACATCCAAGAAGATAAGGTATTTCTCAATCCGCATCATGGATATTGGTGAAAATTATTTTCTAATAAGTGAATAATATACCTTATTATCCTTTTAAAATGGTAGTAAATAAATAAATTGTAGTCTTTGATCATCTCTAACCATATTTTTTGACACATGTTCAGCACAATTTGTGTGAATATATACTTTGACACTTTTGATTAGTATATATATCACATGTTTCACCATAAAGGTAGTGTTGTTAAATCTTAAAAGTAATGATCACTAATGCAAACTCCAAATCTTGTGTCAAGTATTTTTACTCATGTATTTTCAATTGTTGTGAGGCATAGGCAATCACATTATCATTATGAATGAGTATAGAACCCAATACATTATTTGAATCATCACTATATATCACTAACCCTTATACACTTTTTGGTAATGTGAGTACAGGAGTAGTGATGAGGCTCTTCTTGATCTCCTTAAGTCTTTCCTCATATTATTCTATCCAAACATATTTTATCCATTTCTATGAGAACTTAGTTATTAGGCTATAAAATCAAGAGAAATTTCTCAAAAAACGTCAGTATTACTTAGTTAAGCCATGAACACTGTGGATTTCCCAAGAACTAGTTGGACTGGGACATTTCTTAATTGACATTGTTTCTTAAGGGTCTACAAAAATTCCCTCACTAGTGATCACGTGATATAAGAAAGTAATCTACCACATCCAAAAGTCACACTTCCTAAACTTAGTGTACATTTTCTCCTACCTTGATGACACTAGCTGAATCCATATATGATCTTCTTATTCATCCACACTCTTGGAGTATATGAGAATATCATCGATAAATACTACCAAAATTTTTTTGAGATAGTATCTAAATATTATATTCATCAAATACATGAATATTTCAGGATAATTAGTAAATTTTAATGGAATCACTATGAACTCATAATGTCCATACCTTTTGTGTAAATGTCTCTTTTGAATATATTCCTTCTTCACCTATGATTGATGAAATCCATAATGAATATCCACCATTAGAAAAAACTGATCTGCGTGAACTTGATTGAAAAAAACATAAATCCTTGGTACATGATACTTGTCCTTTATGGTGATATTTCTGATCTCCTAGTAATCGATACACAACCACAATAATCTATCCATCTTCTAGAAAAAGAGGAATGTTTCACCCTATGGTTATTCACTAGGTTTTATGAACATGTTTTTCCAAATTCTCTTGAAGATTCTTCCTTAAATCCTCTAGTTTGATCAAGGCCATCATATAGGGGAATTTTGAGATAGGAGTGGCACAGATTATAAGTTCTATTGAGAACACTACCTCATGATGTGGGGGAATTCTATGTAACTCTTCAAGAAATACATCACTCTATACCCACACAATGGGAATTTCCTAAAGATTGGTAATTTTCATCAACTCTATCATATAGTAAAGGTATGATTTTTTATAGGTTATCATCACCCACACCATTGATGGATATTATAAAGGTCATTCATGTTCTTCCTTGAATTTCTTCAGGATTATGGGATGGTTAAGAATATAGAAATATATTTATTTTTTCAATCATTTGATCTGTTCTTTATATAACGAGATCTAATCCATGCCCAGTATAGCATCAAATTCCACCAAGGGATGGATTATGAGATTTCTTGGAAGAATACTTGGATACTAATAGGCGAATAATTCAACATGTGGGTTACATTGATCACACCACTAGGTTTTTTTATGTATATGTCTACTTCAAGATATTAGTGTTTTAATCTAACAGTTCTAGAAAACATTCATGATATAATGGAATATGTAGAAACAGAATCAAATAAAACTCATTCCATTGTTGAGTGAATAGGAAGTATAACTTTTATGAAATAAGTTTTTTACTCCACCTCAGTAGTGGTAATGTCATAAGCTTTCCCTATATCTTTATTATTTAGTAATTTATAATAGTGATTAATCTAAGGGACCTATAATTTAGTGCATTATCTTGCATAGTTCACTTGATCTTCATAGTTGAAGCATTGAACTATGGGTGATGCTTTTATTTTCCTTCATCACATTGGTAAAATTATTCATGTCTCTGTGATATTCATGAGCTTGGTGTCCATCTCTCCCATACATGTAGCATTTACTAATCCATTTGAGGTGGTTTCCATGATGCTTCTTCTTAAATTTTTTATATATGGGTGGTTAATCCTTCTTTAAACCATTTCCATTAGATCCTCCTTCTTGAAACTCTTTATTTTGTTTCTTATATTCATATACATGGGACCATTCTCCAAATTTATTCTTTACTTTCAGAGCACATAGAGAAAGATCTTCATAATTTTCAAAGTTTTGAATATCTAGAGCCTTCCAAATATTTGGTTTTAATCCACTGAAGAATCTATTGATTTTCCTATCATGTTTATAATAAAACCTTAGGTTTATCTTGAAATCCTTGTAAATTATTCCTCATAAGAAGTTATATATTATCCATCATAATGCTTAATCTCTAAGATTTCTCCCTCATTTTTTCAACAATTTAGAGGGAAACACTTGTTAATAAATAACTTATTAGTGTTATCTCATTCCATTTATTCCATTTCATCCTTCTACTTAGTATTTTTTATCATCCCCCATAATTTATCATCCTCTCCATCTAACTAATATATGGCCAGAGTAAATTTCTACTTCTAAAAAATAGGGGACTGAAAATATCATCTCTATTTAGTTAACCCGTTATTCCATAATAAGTGAAATAATAGATCCACTAAACATTGATGTTATTGGACACATAAAGTATTTTATAGGAAGTTTCATCTTCTTAGGTGAAGGTGGATATTCCACATAGTTGAAGTTATTATTCATACCCTGAGACAGTTGGGTAAGCATCATCATAAATATTTGAACTCCACCTCCCATTTCATTGGTAGTTTCATTCGAGAAATCATTTCATTATCCCTAACATGGGTTGTTGGCCTGGTTTCTCTTAGTTCATATTATTCTCTAAAATAGAAAAGTTTTGAACATAAGTCTATAAAGTGTGAATAAATAATTTATTATTTTTTGAAGTTAATTATATAGAAAAATATTATGGTATATTTAATATTATTTGTTCCCATGAATGAACCATATAGGATCATGTAATTTAATATTTTACTAGTCTTAAAAAGGAATAATTACTTTAGCTATATAACCTTCATAATGGTTTGTAATAGTATTTTTTATTAATTGAATATTTTCCCTCGGGAATTTAAAATAGGGGTGAAGTAAGGCCAATTGTCATGTACCCTTTATCGATCGATTTAGCTCAATATGGTGTTTTTGTGGTTATCACTGCAGGGTAAATCTGTTCTAGAGACACGTCCACTTGTAGTATCCAAATACGGATTTCATTTCTTGGAAACGACAAAATGTTATACTTTACCAAAATATAGGATTTTAGCTATATTTAGACTTTTAATTAGGATTTTACACTAACATCTTCTAATCCTAAGTCCCATATTAAGTAAACCATGCTATGATACCAACTATAGTGACCTAAAATTTTTATTCTATAACTATTACATGATTTTTAAGAAAAAGAAATAAAAGTGATGCAATCCAGGATCCAAATGTTTTGTATCTTGGGTAAATTAGGCCCAAACATCGCTATTAAATAATAACACTAAAACATTATTAAATTCCTTCTTACTATCCTCTAATTTTCCCTCACATACTCTTTCGTACAAGTAATCTCTTGAGGATAAAAATCAATGAAAGGGTTGATCTAAAATCCCGGTATGGCGAGGTATATCATGATGTGAATAAAGGACGTGAATAAAAAGTACATGGGTGAGCATAATCATACCATAAGAATAGGATCATTATCATAATCCAGAGGTAAATTTTTTACAAAGACATGGAATATGGAATATACATAAAATGAAACATCATTACTTAGTGGTCAAATACCACACATAGTTTTGATCGAAGCTAGCATCATTATAATGCATAACACATGTGCATAAATCATTACATCATCATTTTGAACAACGATATAATCATTTTAATTCATATTTTACATAATATCATTAGATTCATCACATTTCCCAATTAATTTGAGAGATATATAATTTTGGTCCCACCCCCCACATCATAAATGCTCATAATCTTACATGCCACATAGATTGTATAACAATCATAGTTTTAAAATAAACTCATTGGAATTGGTTTCATAAGGATTTAATAAATAATTATTTCATGAATAAACATTTTGGTTACCAAATGAATAAGTTAAATCAAAATTTTACAAAAAACATCATTATTCATCAGTGTACAAGAAGAATTTCAAGAAGAGTAAAATACAATGTTTTGGAAATTAAAGTATCTTTTAAAAAAGGATTTTCTTAGAAAACATATAGACATGGTAGGAACGTTTATATCCCAAAAGAAAAAGGTAAAACACATTTTGAAGAAACAATATGAACATTAATATTACGGAATATAGTATAACACCAATAAAGGAATTGGGTTTGAGAATCCACTTACATTTAATCCGGCTTAATTTTTCTCTTTTCCACCACCTAAACAATAAAAATAGAACTATTAAATCACACTTCCAAAAGTGTATTATTATCATATGATCCAATATTTAACCATTATAATTATTGGATTATTATTTATAATAGTATTTTTAAATGTAAATTGTTTTGATATCATGTTTTTATTAAATTTTCCCATGTTCTTTCTATTTCACTATTTTTGTTCAAATTTATTTATATATAAGTATAATTAACAACATAATCTTATAATATTTGTAATTAAATATTTATATATTATATATAATTCCTAATTTCCATCCATGAATTTGGTTATAAGCATGTACTTGTAAATTTCTTTATAGGTGGTAAACAGACCATTGACGGAATAGTGTAGAAACAACGGGAATGGGAATTTTGAAATTTGAATATATAGTAAATATAATACTTAAAGTAAGTTAAAATAATTAATATAATGTTATATTACTACCTAGTTAATATTATATAGTTTTTATTTTGAATAGTTTATTGAAAAATGAAATAGATGAAGAAAAAAAAGGAAGATTTAATTGAAACTTACTTAATCCTTAGTGTAGCTTCTCTTATTGGACACTAAAACTCCCTTGATGTTTGGAGTTTGATTACTCCAAAATGTCACTAAGGATTATAATGTTATTAAGAAGAATTTTTTGGAAGATTTTATGATTTTTCAATTGGGGTATGAGTAGTTTTCTAAGGGGGTAGTGGGGTTATTTATACGTGAGGGGAGTGGTATTTTGGAATAAAATATTAAATAATATATTATATCAAAGATAAAAAACATAATAGTGAATTTTTGACAATAAAAATAATTTAAAAATATAATATAATTTTTTTCAGACTTTAAAAAAAAAATTTATTCGAATTCATTAGTTTATTAAAATGTAAAGTGGAAAGAAATAAAAAAAATTATTTTAATGGGATCACATTGTACTTTAGGTTTTGGAAAATGCTTTTTAGGTTTTAGTTTATTTTACTTTAATAAATAATTTATAAAATTAAATATATAATGGCCAAACCTCTTGTCCTATAAATCTTTATATCATTATTACATCATGAATGATGTAAATTAAGATACATCGTTAATGATAAAATTTATATTTTTACTATATGCCCAAAAATTGAGGTTTTTCAGAAAATTTCAAAAAAACATCCATAAAAAATTTTAATCTGATGATTTAAAAAATGGTATTAATTTTATGAAAATAATTTATAAATTATGTATACTTATTAGTTAATATAAAATAAATTGAATTTTATGAAATACATTAAAATACGGTTTATTAAATATGTAGGTATATTTTATTTGAGTTTTATAATCATCGTATTTCTTTTTTAAAAATTAATATATATATATATATATTAATCATGATAAATAATTTTTATATCACAATTTATTATTTTGTTGTAAAATTACTATCCCAATAGTCAAGTTACTATTTACAATTGTCATGTTGTTGTTCCTAATGGTCAGGTAACTATTCTAACTGTCACATTACAATTCCAATGGCCACCTTACCTTTTATATATACCACTTTTTATTTCACTCAATATTCACTACTATTTCTCCCAAGGTTATATATTTTCATTTTCAAAGACATCTATTTGTTTACTGATATTTTACTATATTTTTATAGTGTTGGTCATGGGGGTAATTATCCTAGAAAATTGGGGCCATCCATATTTTCCAATTTTATCTTTTATATTTTATATTTTTTTCAATCGTAATGTTTGTAATTTTAATTGGTTTTTAAGATGACTTATGTATTGATATTTATTAATGTGAATATTGTTATTAGTTTCTCTATTATTTTTATATGTATAACATTATATAATATAATACAAAACATATTTATTCATGAAAAAATATTACTAATAAAAACTAGGTTTTTATAGTTAATAGGACTTTTCTCATTCAGGTATGACTTTATAGATGAGCATAATACATTTTTTATGCACTATAAGACTTACATATATTGATCATATGAATTTATAAGTTATATAAGAAAATCATATTTCTCTATTTTTAAGAGTTTCCATAACTATGTATTTGGAATAATTGAGAATTAAATCAATTGATGAATCTCTAATGATCTTCAGGGAATTAAATTTCACAAAAAAGATTTTGATTCTCACCGAGAATGACGGAGGATCACTCAAGAGTAAAATAAAGATAAGAGTTCTATGTATCTAGAGGGATGTTCTATGTGGAAATAGTGCATGCTTCCATGCATATCCATAAGGATTTAAGAAGATTTGAAGTATAGGAATTGTATAGATTTTTATATCATGATATTAAAATAACTTTGGAAGGAAAAAATATCAAGACTTCAGTAATTTAAAAGAGAATACATGACTATAATTAAATGAGATATGAGATTATATAAAAATGAGTAAAAAACTGGAAAATATCTTCTAATTTAAAATAGAAGAATCTCATTTTCTTAAGATTAATGGAGTTTAAAAAATTTTATTTTTGGAACTAGTATTCCAGGTAATATTTTTTGAAAATATACTAATATGAAATAGATAAAGAATGTGTGGAGAACTTTAGTATTTTGATACTTCTATAATCATGAAGAAAATATATTGTGTATCTAGGGAGAAGAACCCAATGTATCTATGATTGAAATTTTCATTGAAGAAGATGATTATGAGACCCATAATATAACTATACCATGGAAGGTAATTGATAAGAGTAATAACTGATCTTATTTCTATTGTTTATCCTTGGTAGTGAGACTCTCAATAGATTTAGAAGCCAATGTAATAAAATCTCATAGTGATTTTGAGTTAACAATAATACCAACCTACTTAAATAATTTTTTATAATTTATTAGAGGTTGGATACTTATTCTCCAAATCACGGAAGAACCTTTGAAGTAGTGGTCCTACAAATTTAAAACAAAAATCCAATTTATTGGGATCTAAAGACTGCAAGATGCAATATGAAGATATCTCTACATGCATCATATAGTATAGAAAAGTAAGTGGATGATACCCAGCTATAGGGACATAGATGATGCGTGAAATACCCTTGTGTGATATTTTTACTACACTTGTAAACACATAAAATTAAATTTATAATAAGATCCATATACTTGATAATGTCAAACAAGAAAATGAGTATGTTCTTTGGGAATCATCTGAAACATTTAAAAACATCATATAATAGTGTAATTTTGTATTTATTCATTTCATATTGTGCAATAGGATGATAGTTCTTTTAAATATTAATATGTGATAACCTAGATAGAGGGCCATTTATAATTGGGGATAATTGAAAGTGAAATAAAAACATGAAAAAATGGGGAAATCATTGATTCGTACCCCCTAGTGTCTCTATACTATCCACTCGGATATATGAGTGGCATTGGAGATAAACATGTCAACCACTAATGGGATATACTTTATTTCCCCAAATTTTAAAATATATTATATGAAGTACATATTTTAAGAAATATTTGGGCTACCTCAAATAGAGAAAAAGGAAGTTACTTATATTGATGATGTTATTGAGGTCTCTAGAAAAACTCTATGAAATAATAGTAAAAGAGAAAAAATTAATTAAATAGTTTTTTAATGGAAAAAAGGGAAAACTACTACATAAATCTGATCATAGTGGTAATATTTATTCAATCAAAATTGTTGGAATTTGTCCTTTTGAAGAGACTAGTTTCATCTTTAGAGAGTATAAATAATATTAGTTTGTTATAAATTTTCAATACTTCTACTCACAATTTTTAACATATATAAATAATTTTCATGTTTAGTAGTTATATATATACTTGGTTGTTTAAGGTACTTTTGGAGGACAAAACACAACTATAAGAAGGAATTAAGGAAATATATGATATAATATGAAGGAAATTATAATAGAGAAATTTCCTGAATATCCTAGTGGAATCAAAGGAATAATCAATATTGCAATGAAATTAAAAGGTGTCCTTATTTTAAGAAAAAATTTAAAGAAATATTTTTGGGAAATTTTTAATAGAAATTTTTTTTAATAATTGATTTATGAATTTATAAAACTACATAAATCATCCATAAATTTCAAAGATTCTCAATTTAAAGTTAAAAAAAATAAAATTAAAGAGTATAAAAACTCTATATAATATTCAAGAAGCATGAATCAAGATCAAATCCAAATATTAAAGAATAAAAGTCCTGAAATAATGACATATTTTGATTATTTTAAGAACTCTCTAAACATAAAGTGTACTGATCATGAGGTAAATTTAAGTAATTTGAATCAATATAAGTTGGAACATCCTGATTTTATGAGAATAAAGATACATCCACATAATATTTGTATTGGTATCCTATCCAAAAAATTACCATGAAAGTGAAAAAAACGTTTCTAATATAATATTTAGAAGCATCTAAATCATTTTCTTAGATGAAGGTAACCCATAATCTAGAAACTACTTTCTCACTGACGTTGTTTCATCTATTAATACAAGTTTAAACCTAAAATATAGACAAAATGGGTATCTAAAAAATTGAAAATCCCACTATATCATCATTTTTTGATGTGTTTATATCTATTGAATGAAATCCCCAAATAAGAGCCTAAAAGTTTTGTTTCACAACCTAAAAAAATAAGGTTCATAAGTAAAAAATTTCTAGCTAGATTACTATTAAAGAAAAAAATAATGAGGATTATTATATATTGATGGTACTATTAGATGTTCCAGAATAAAGACATATAATTTTTGAATAATATGCTAATTTATGAAAAAGTATGAGTCCTAAATTAATCGGTATGATAATTAAATAAATAATAAAACATATTTTATAAAAGGATTGGTCTTATAAAAGGATAAATATATCCTTAAAAAATAGATTCAAATTCATAGTGAACTTTTTAAACTATTTTAATATAATTTTCCATGATTATGATGATTCATGGTATGTAACACCCGAACACAATTCATATAATTATAATAAAGGAATTCCAAAATAGTTTAATAAATAAAAGTAATTCCAATGTAATCATACCTTGGGAAGTAGTCAAATGAACAAAAGTGAGTTAACAACATCCAAGAAGTCAGTAAAAGAAGATAAAAAGGGTTTAAAATATATAGGGAATAGTTTCTTCTATTTAGGAAGGAAAGGACACACTACGGGACATTGAAATAGGAAATGGAAATGAATATCAAGGGAGGTAAGTATAATTCAAGAAAAGAATCATTTCAAGAGAGAGTGATAAATGGATTGGTTTGCTGGTTAATATCCTAGAACATGAAGTGGGGAGTTTCCTAAAAAGTTAAACACAAATATTTCCAATAAACCATGTGAAAAAAACTTGAAATATCAAAATATTAAGAAGTATCCCATGATAGTTTGGCCATAATAGTTGAAAATTGTTAAAATATAAAGAATAATCGAGAAATTATTTGATTAATAAAGTTTGTTTCACATGATGAAAATCTAATATTTCATGAGAGGTTATCCAATAATAAGGGATATGGAGTTCTTGAAATTTTTTGTAAATGGTTCAAGAAATATGAATATTATAAAAAATATTGTATGTATATTTTTATATCCCAATTAAATATTTTCAATATGATCAAAACTATTAGATAAAATTTATTTATTTTTCAAGGTGATTAATCCCATTCCACACAAGAATATTGCTAAAAATAGCACTAATTTCATTTTTCCTAAGAAATTTTAGAGTTAGAAATGAAAATGGTATTTATGCTTGATGATTTTTCCCAATATCAATTCGATAAATAATTATAGGTCTGGGTTGATGTTAAACTATAAAACATTTATTATTAATGAAGAGTAAGTAAAATCCCTCCTTATTTTAATTTATATTTATTTGACTACAATCATATATGGAATTGAAATTGATAAAGTATAGGTAGATACTGGATAAGCTATTGTATATATGGTATATCTATGAGGAGCTGGCCATTATGAATTATTTTCCCTTCCATGATTAAGTAATGAGAAATTCATCCATTTATGGGGAGAAAACATGAAGAGAATTCAATATCATGTTCTTTTAAGAAAATTTGAAATTTCTAAAAATATCAAATTTTTGGACATCCTGAAAAAAATAAAAAATTTAGGTATTCCAATCACACTTTTGATACATGTTTTTTATATAAAATATTTTTAATAGGGGATATTGATGGTTAATAAAAAATTAGTTCCGGGGTATTTTTATATCTTGAACTTAAAAAATTTTGATACATTTATTGAGACAGTATTATGATTAAATATATATTAAATAATATATTGTACAACCCCTAGAAGTGAAAAATGAAAAATGGTATCACTTTTATAGAAACATATATATATAATTTATCACCTTGATTATTCACTTTTGTTCTACATTGAGTTTTCCAATGTGTATTTATAGTTGAAAAGATAAATTTTAATTACTAAGAAAACATGTGGTATCATCCTTATCTCAATAAATGGACTTATATAATACTAGAATAAACGGGAGTAAGATTACTAAATATGAAATAGGGTTTATCTCTACGTGAACTCCTCATTTCTTTTAAATAAGAAGGAGATGAAAAGGTTATACATATTGAAAGAAAATTATGTATTGACAACAAATACAAAGTGGTAGATTGAAGGACCCAATATTAAATTTCATTTTTTTATAAATAGGGAATATCGTCAATATGTTAGTGTGGTAAATGTGTGTGTAGAAAAGTTATTATAGGTTCTTATCATACTTACATGAGAAAAGTGGGCTGAAACCATTATAGAAAATAGAGATTTGGGCTATTACTTTGAACACATCACATAATATGTATAATGATTGTCCCTTTTTATGTGATGATTGATGTTTTTATCCTCAAGATAAAGACTAGTAATTATTAATAGGAAGTGATATCTAAAATTTTTATGATTGAGCTTAGATGATGATGATTCAAAAGGAGATTAAATATTTCATGAAATAAATAGGTTATTATATATTTATAAGGAACATTTAAAGAGATAGTGAAACCATCCATATTACACCAAGAATACCAACAGATTAATAAGAAGAAGAAATACAATTGCATGATTTTTTGGCAATATTTGAGAAGTGATGTGGGGATAATAAGATTTTTATAACAAAATTTAGTTAATTCTCTAATTTTGGACATGAATTAGAAAAACTATAAATGTCTTACTTCATATATCTATGGAAACATAGTGTAAACTGTATCCTAATAAGCATATAATGTTGGTTGAATATAAGAATTATTTGTTTTCTAAAAGTGTTAAATTTTTTAAGTATCCTTGTGTAAATTATTACTTTATTAATTATGCATAAGACTTTCAATAAAAGTTTCAATATTTGTTTGGTATTCTGTAAGACTTTATAAGTAGTGTTCCATACTCTAGTGAGCCCATAATAATTCGAAGTGTCATAAGTCTTGAGGTCACATAAGTCTTTGAATATTGTATAATAATTTCATAGAGAATGTGTCTATGGGTTTGGTAGTGCTAATTGAGACTCTCATAGGAATCACATGTCATGGACTAGCCACACTATGAACCCCTCCATAAATACAATGAAAATGGTTGTGACCCCAGAATCCCACCTCTAATAAGCCCTTGGTTGGTTACTATAACTAAGGGTATAAAACACGCAAATGGGAGTAATTAACCATATATATCCCATAAATAAATAAATCAACCATTTATTAACACAATAATATAAATAATCCAATATCCAAAATAATCCACATAATTCATAAACAATGTCACATGAATGCAGTCCTAAGGTAAAATACCAAATAAAAACTCCTTGGAATTAACTCCATGGTAAAACCCAAGATCTAGTATATCACTATCCAGATCAGTTTCTAAAAACACTCTAGAAACTAGAAAACAATTTAAATGTGTATATGGGTGATCATAACATATATACTCAGTTTAATGACACTCAATACTTATCATGAAAATATGGAAGAAGCATACTAATGCATCAGTGAAAAAATAGCAAAACTAATTATTACATATCATCTCTACTATCACCCAGCCTCACTAAGGCTCACTCACCAAGTATCACATCTAGGAATAATAATATAATATCAAAAATATTTTAAATAGGTTCTCTATAACAACGTACCCACTGATTTTCTTCTCTCATTCCCCAACATCAATCATCATGTACTCACTCCCTCCAACACTATTTTAGGTCAGGTTGTAACTCTACTTATCCCAACCTCCATCAAAGTGTGGAATCAAATGATGGAATTAATCTATATATTCCATAACCACCAATATACCATAAGACATAGAAATATCATACCCATCATCCCATATCCACTTACATGCATCACATCCCATATTTACATCACATTTCTAGTACATTAGGGTATCGTAACATAATGGGCATCGAACTCATGTACCCATCCTACCATGCATTACACCCACTATATAAATTCCCACACGCATCCATCACAGTAGTGTATTATAAAGATTTATAAAATCACCCTTCTTCCCTCATTATACCATGCATGATCCCCCCCAATTACAAATACAACTATTTTCTACACATGAAGGGATGACATTGAAGAGGGGTGGCTAGCCATCCGTCCTCACTAACTTAGATATTAGAGTGGACACCTGAAACCCAAATCATTTTAGAATAAATAAGTTTATCTGATTTGTGTGAGGAGCAGAAAAAATTGTAGGAAAATCTATCATATGTATATATATACCACACACAATCCCAACCTATAGGGTTTGCACCAATAAATCATCCTTGTGACCCACATCTTTCACTACACTACCATTACAACACCTTATCACTACTACAAGCTACGACAGTAGAAATAATCCCACCACCTCATAAAAAATAGCCACACTAAACATACATATGTTCCCATTTAATAATTTCATTGATCCATTTTCAAATTTACCAATTAAAAAAATTGTGTTAATTAATACATTTCATTCCATAATTAGTGATAATACAGTTATAGCCAATACCCATGTCCATTCCATCCACTAACCATTCCATTTCAACAATACCACTTATAAAAGTTTCTACTAATCGGAAACTATGGAATAGAACAATAGAAATCATTACTATCAAACATCACATCCATCACAAACACTCCAATCATAGCCCTAACGCCTATGCCACACTAACAACCTATCCAACATCAACTAACCAAGGTAAATCCATCCCACAATGCATATCATGCTACCCAACACATCCCCACTACCCCACACATTCAAACCAACACATATAAACCCATTTATAACAATAACCCCATAACAACCATAAAAATATTTTCACAATAATAAAATTTACCACAATACACAACAATAATTACCACATCAATTATTAATTCATACTATTTTCAACAAACATGATTCCTTGTCAATTATTTTCTTCTATGAAACTCATTCATTATTTTCTTGATGTAATTATCCATTTATTTGTGGGTATTACAAAAAAACTCATAGTATCAACACACAAGGATTAAAAAAATATTTATTTTCAGAAATATGAAGAAGGAAACATAAATCTTATAATAAATATCATCAAATAAAATAAACACATTTTTTATCTAATCCCAATTAATTTCACTTTGTTTTGGTTTATTATCTTCTAAAGTTCAATATATGATACTCACCCAAAGACTACAAAATCATGTTAATCCAATAATTTATGAAAATTAAAGGAGAGTCCTCAAATCCCCTTTCCCTTAAAATCCTCACTATCTAAGGAATGAAGAACTAAGAAGAAACCACCACTAATTTCATTGAGAAATGACTTCAGATGTATCAAAAAAACCATCATCAACCACACTATAACACCTACCAAACCAAACAAAACCTTTCTTTCATAATTTTTGGAAGAAAGGAGATGGATGGGGGAGGAGAGAAGAAAAGAAAGAAGGAGTACCTAAAATCAAGACATCTATATTCAAGAAGAACCAAGAGGTTTGAATCCTCAAGAAAGATAAATAGAGAACCCTAAGAGGTTTTGGTGTTTGATAGGGTTTAAAGTAAGATAATAAAAGTTAAACCAAGCGACACCTAACCCCCTATTTATGGAGAGCACTAAACATACATTCAGCATAGCATTGTGTCCACCAAAATGAACACAATGGACCTCAATCCAAGTATATTCAATTTTATAGTGTTTTAGAATCCATGAATTACACACTTTCAAAACTATTTTAAATAAATTTAACTAGCACCATGACATTCTCAACTCTGTGGCAGACATTGTTTTGACACCCCAGACAAAAACTATAGTAACTCAATATGGCATAGGGGATAATCGTTTACCGTTTCAACCCCCTACAATGCATACCATGACTTAGTGATACCCATCTTTCCATTTTACTTTTTACACACACAACATGACTCATCTTCGACTATACGCCATAATGCCTATCACCCTAGGTATTTCAAGGGATCTCATTTACCATAGGTAAACTTTACAATAACCATGTTCATCCCTACAACCACTCCATCGGCGTGGATACCTCCACCCTACTCACCTAAAACTCCTAGGATCTCTTGTAGCACCACAACTTCCACTATGGATGTGGATCTCTCCCTGTTTCCCATGAGGAAACCTCCCACATAAAATTCTTTCTAAAATGGTCATTTTGGACTTTATATTTCATGAAATACTAATATTGGGTAGCTCCATCAGTCTTTAAAATAAATTCTTGACTCACCAAACCCATAGGTCCAAAACGACCTCCACCACAGTCGACTCCATAACATGGTGAACCCCATTGATGGAAAAAACACAACCCTGACCTCCAGAACACCTCAAAACACCCTCTCGACACCCAAACACCCAAAAAAATAATGGTTTGGGAAGGTCCATGTTTTTACGTTAAAAACCTCTTAAATGATTCTCTTCCATAAAAATAATTACCAAACCCAGAAGGAAAACCATAAATATCAGCATCTAATAACTCTCCAATATTTAACTCTTAAACAAGAATACTCCATTAACCAAATGGAACAAAAAATGAAATAATTAATCTTTTTTGATCAATACCAAGGGATAAAATAATCCCACAAATCATCTCAACAATAACCTCAAACATCAAACTAAATAAAATAAAAAAATACAACCTTGGATACTGATTCAGAATCTATAACTAACATTCCAATGTTCTCTCTACCATACCAAAATACCTTCATAGATTTCAAACTAAATGAATTTATTTCTCATGTAAAATGTTCTCCCAATGATCTAGGGTCTCAACCAGTTATTTAAGAAACATTATGAAATCTTTGGTTTCCATCTATACATATTCATTGAGATATGATTCATCATTAATATATTTATAGATCTGTGACATGTAAAATGTCTCATGAATCTAATCTATAGGTTGAGAAAGTTCAAATGGATATTCCACCTCTCCAATGTGCTGAAACACCTCAAAATATCAATGAATTGAGGGTAAATCATACTCGCCTGGACCAACCTCCACTGACCATGATGAATGAAAACATTTAAAAATGCATGGTATCAACCCACTAACTCTAATTTATTCATCCTCCGATCATAATACAATTTATGGTGTTTATGAACTTATTTTATCCACTCTCAGATCACCCAAATATTCTTAGTTGTACTATTCACCACATTTGAACCAAGGTTTATCGACTCCCCAACCTCAGTCCAAAATAATGGATATCGATAAGTCTATTCATAGAGCTCCCTGAATAGTTTCATTCTAATGGAAGAGTGGAATATGTTTTTATAAGTAAACTAAACTGAGGAAAATTTCATCCCCAAAGATCCACCATAATCTAGAATGAAAACATGTAACATATCTTCAAATATCTAGAAATCTTGTCCAATCTTCCCATCTATTTAGGGATGGAAAGTAGTTATGATTTGAAACTGAGATCCAAAATAATATTGTTTCCCTTTATAGACTCATGATGTAAAATGAGGATCTCAATGAGAAATTATTTTTTGTGGTACCTTTTGAAGAGAAATTGTCTTATCCATATACTTCTTTACTAAAATATCCACAACACCCAACTTCTTCATCCCCAGTAAGTTTCTAAGCATCATAAACTGATCCATAATCACCCAAATATAATCAAATAATCCATGTCATTATGGTAGAAGAATTATGAAATCCATTGATATATCTCCCCACTTCCACTCAGGGACATCAAACAATTACAAAAAATACCCACTCAAAACTCGATGCTCTCCCTTCACCAACTGATAAAATAAGAATTATGATATAAAATCATCCACTGACAGCTTTATCTTAGGACACTAAAACTCACTTTTTAAATCATTAATCATCTTAGACACCCCCAAGATGCATGGACAATATAGAGCTATAGAACTCATGGAGAGCCTCCTCATACCCATTTTATGTAACGAAAAATCACCCTTGATATATAATTCAATGTTAGTCGTCATTTAACTATACCTATAGAGTATCATCATGGAAAATAAGATTCCTTATCACCTCTACCTCTGAGTCTCCCTGCTAATAGTTCATCACCTACTACATCAAGGAATATTTCATAGTTATCTAATATAAGAAACCTCTACTAACAACCTCCTCGGTATAAAGATGCATTGATGACATCTCCTCAAATTCCCTCCAAGAATTTATAAATTCTTGAACAATACCTCCCCACAACATCATACTTATCCTATATATAACTGAATTCCCCTTCCCCATGGTGTAGTTTATCTCTATGTAAAAAGTGCTAAAGATACATCATCCCCCTTCATTATCGTTGTTTTATACCCTACAGAGAGAAACATACCTTATCACCTTGTGATATATGAAGATCACAATGAACTTAATGATGAGGTAATATCACTGGATCTTTAGAGAAAAAAAACATTTAAAAACTCAAGATCATGAATTTCATAGTTATGTTCATGGGTTTGTAACTTCTGGGACACATATGTTATCACTACCTTCTATTTCTTCATGAAACAACCTAAAATAAGATGAGAAACATCAAAGAACTCCTCAAACATCACACCCTCGTCTAGAATATAAATGATAGTATAATTGATCAACTTATCAGTTAGGTAGTAAATATATACTTACCATATATTAGTCCATTATAAATCCTAGTCCTTCTTTGTAAATGATATCGATAAGGCTACAACTTGAAAAAAATTAGATAGAAACATCGTATTATAACCCATAACACCTAGGAAACTATAGAACTCTAGAAAATACTTGGGTTCTTCCAAATAAATAATGGCCTCAATCATAGGTGGATCCACTATCAGTTCCACATGATACAATAGAAATCCATGGAAGTTTACCTACTACATCTAAAACATACACATGGGAATATTCTCATAAACTTGATGGTGTTGAAGGAACTATAGAATGGAAAAATAGTTTTTAGCATTCTCATCCTATGTCCTCAAGTATATAAGTATATCAACGATGAACACAACCAAAAATCAATCCAATAACTCATGGAACAAATAATTTTGGAGCCCCATGAACATGGTTATAAAATATAAGAAAATGAGTGGAATGTACAATAAATAAAGTTCCCATATCAACATAGAAAATAAAACTTCTAGATATCCTCATTTTTAACCCCTATTAAATGATACCCAAACCATAAATCAACCTTCAATAACTATCTAGATCCCTTAAAGTTGTTAAACATATCATAAAACCTTGGGAGAGGGTAATGATTCTTGAACATAACTTGATTCAGCATTAAATATTCTATACAAAACCAGATACCACCATCTAATTTCGTGTAAAATAGAATAAGATCATCCTAGGGGGATAAATTGAGCTAAATAAATCCCTTATACATCAAATCATCAATCTAAATCCTCCATTATTATGGCTCAGGATTTATCATCCTACAAAGATCCATCAAAATAAAAGAGTATCCAAACTGAAACTAAATCCCAACCTCAATATTAAAATGAGAGGTTAAATAAAAAACCAGGTTGAGAAACAAATCAAGAAACTCTTCCATAACTCTGGTAAACTCCTCTTCTCTTTCCTCTACTGAACCCAATGGAAGACATGTTGATTGAGACAGAAACAAATCCAAAATTATACAGCTTATTTGATGATACTTCTCACCAACGAACACTAAACGTTAACCCTCCTAATCATATAACACAAATATTCATTGGAAGTAATAAATAATATTTTTTATATGATACACCTAGTTGGAATATAAAACGAAATTTCATGGATTTACCTAAAGAAAAATAAATCTACAAATGATGGATGTTTCTATATCATCAGCTCATAATCTTGGAACACATCAAGCCTAATCATCTAACCATTAACTAGGAAAGTCAACAACATGGGTACTGGAAGCCTCTCTATCTTTATTATCAACATATAAACTATGTTAGGTTAAATATATATTTTTATGCTTTATAATAAAATTAAAAAAACAAGGTAGATTATTATATAGTACCTTAGATGAGCTCAAGACCCTATGTCATTGGAACATCCATAGCATGACGTTTTCTACATAATTATCCCCTACCTAACTACTAATGAACACCTACAAGGTTGTTTAAATACATATTTCTGAATGGTATAGTAAAAACATGGGGTTTTTATATACGAAATCCATCCCCCCTTAAAGGAACATAATATTGTTGCAACAGCTTCTGATACGGCCTCTAGGGAAACCTCTATTTTTGGGGTTGATAAGGTACCTAACCACATCTTCCATAATATCCTCCTTAAATTATTAGGAACCATACCTGATGGTTCCCATAACCTTTTAAGAAGAAGACACTATCACAGAGCTCCCAATAGACACAAGGTAACATCTAGCCTCAAATAAATGGGAGGATGAAAACTTATATGGTCGAATCTAAGGTGTCCAAAACCTATATTACCCCCAACAACTATGATCCACTTCTAATAGCCTTTTCCCCAAATATCCATGATTTATATAACTACCCTATTATTTTAAACATATTATTACATGATTTTGAGAATGACTATCTATAAAATACAAGACCAGGATCGTAAATTATAGTTTCTTTAGAAGATTAGATACATAATAAAATAGAATGAAACCAAAATAAAAACATATTTTATTTAATCTCCACAAATAGATCATAACATAATTTGAGCCCTTGCAACTTCATAGGGTAATCTATGGAATACTTGAAAAAATGGATGAACTAAAAAACCTAGTAAGGGAACAACCATAAGAATAAAGTATATCATATGGGTTAGAAGGTATAACATAATGACATAAGAAGACATGGAACCCAAAAAACATATGGAAGCATATATGAAATAGGATCATATAACCATGGAACCATAGGAAATATGGAAACAACATATAGAATTACATAATCATGAGTCAATTCTAACCTCCATGAAAATTTCACATGAAGAAGAATGGGTTAAGGCTAACCACCAAGACCATCGCACATAACGGATCATGAGTCAAGGATAACCACAAAGAATATTGCACATAACATCCCATGAGAGTAAACATTACCCAATTAATTGGATTGATATCTAGGTTCACCCATGATAACATTTTCATGAATATTTTTTTTACATAATGAATCATAAATAATTAATTAATCATAAACATACGAGTTACCCATGGAAAGAATTGGTTATAATAATTATGTCAAAAGAAATGACAAAAGGGAATCTCAAAATGGTCTCTATAAAATAATATATTTAAATCATAAATGGAATTTAATAAGGTAAAATAGGTATATATCATGATTAGTTATGTCAAAATGAAGTGAAAACATGGAAAAAGAGTGTTTAATAAACTTTATAAATAGAATATTTTAGTGTGGTTTAAGGAAAATGTTAAATATTATATATAAAGGAAGTGGAATATTGGTTGTATAAAGCCAAAAATGAACTTAGATGTTTTTCATGATAAAATTAGTGATTCAATAAAAAAAATATTGTGTGTTAGAAAATATTATTGAGATTTCTTTAAAATGGGTAAGAAATCGGAAAGTTCCCTTTAATTAGGTTTTCTTATCAGGAAGAATTGAGAAGGGAACCTTTTTAAAACAGATATTCCCCTATAAAATAAGGATGAATTGGTCTTCATACATGATTTTGTAAAATATATAGAGAATTTAGAATAATTTTATAAAAATAAATAATAAGTTCATTGGGTTAAATAGATAGAAAGTGTAACATGAAGGAGAAAATGATGTTCGGAAAGAATTTATATCCTTTTGTCCAAAAGTGTTCTTCACTTGATCTTAATATCATGGATAATAAAATTAAATCCATTAATTAATTAATAAAAATATATAATTTTTTTTATATAGTATAATTTTATTTATTTCATTTACAACCTTCTTGATGGTTTATAATATACAATTTCATCATTTGGGAGTATTTATTTCATTGGATTTAATTATCGGTTCACTTGTTTATTTATATGGAAGATCATGTGAAATGATAATAGTTTTCCAAAATTGAATTTAAATTTTATTAATGAAATTAAATAATATTGAAGGGTCTTATGTATCATTTTTTTCCTATATGTGAGGATTATTAATTACATAAAACGTTAATGATAACTATTTAGATTATTTTGGCATTTTTTGGATCATCATGAACTAGTTTTTTATTAATTAATATTATGTATAAACACTAGTTACATAACATTAAATAATATTTAATACATATATTATAAAATATTTTAACAAAATTCTTTTAATACCATACTTTAAGGGGGAATTTATAAATGAAAACGTGATGTCTATGAAGGTGGTAAATCAACACCTCATGGATGATGTTTTCATTTTTTGAATAAAAGAAGAGGGGAAGAGAAATGATGATGGGTTATTGAATTAAAATAATAAAAATATACTATATAAAATATATTATATTTATCATTTAATTTTTATAATGTTATTTTATGTGAGAAGAAGAAAAAATAACATTGAAAATAAATAAAAATAAAAATAAAGAGGTTTTTACATCTTACATTCTTCTCTTTGAGAACCGCCTTCAGGTACTTGAGTTTGGTATTTTAATCGCCCAAAGGCTCCTAGAAGAGGGTTTATATTGTTCTGAGAGTATTGGGTAGAACTTGGAAAAGCTTTAAGTCTTTTGAGGTGTGAGGATAAGGGGTGGTTAGTGGTGGTATTTGTAGTGGAGGAGATGAGTGTTTTTTATTATTTTAATCATTTGTTTATTTTTTGGATCAAGAAAAGAAATAGTGTCAATTATTTTGAGTAATTATATTAAATAGTTAGTATGTGTTCAAACTAATATTTTTTACATCATTAATTATTTTACAATCCATGTATTTGGCTTAAAATATTAAATATCGTAAATTACCATATTTCACTATTCATCAAAAATTAAACTATTTATGAAAAATACCAAAAATTAACCCTAACCATTTTTTATGTGTATAATTTAAAAATTAAGTCCATTTTATTAAAATATGTTTCTAAATGTGATATATTTAAATTTTATTTAAAATAATCATTTACTTGAAAAATACTGATTCTAAAATGATAATTGATTTTATTACACTATGAAAAATTAATTAAGGTATATTAAAATTTTCTTATAAACATAATAGAAGAATATAAATTTATGAATATATTTTATTAAAATAAGTTTTGTTTTAAATCAGTATATTCATTATAAAATTTTAAATATAAATTTATGTTTTATAAAAACACCAACACATATTGGGAGTTGTTCTTTATATGGAGCAGCAGCATGTCATTTCAAAGAATGTTTTTTGAAAACTTTTATTATGTTGTGGATTGGGGTTTGCCTAATATTTATGGTTCAACTATTTATAGATATATTAAATTAAGATATAATGATCAACAAATATTATGTTGGTGTTGTTGCGCGTCTACCTGCTGCATTTTTTCTCTTTTCGCTCATTCTGGGTATTCATTATCATTTGATATTTTGTTGGTGAAAGTGCATTACACCTCATGAAAACTATGTACTCTGTTTTTTTAATAAATTCTTGGGAATTGTGAGTTGTGTTTCTAATTCATACTTCAATTTTCTAAAAAAACAAACACATAATTTATCATTTTCAAAACATTTTTTACGTAAACTGTGATATAATTATATCATATTTTCATTTATATGTTGGATAGATTTTATTTATACTATTATCAGTGAGTTTACTATTCTATTGGAGGGTTTACTATTCATAAGGTTCATATTAATATTCCAAAGGTCAGGTTACTATTCAATTTTTATAGGTTCCTTAATTTCTAAAAAGCCTCTTATTTCATTAATTCTTTATTTATATAGTTTGTTTTGTGTTATTTATATGATTTTATGTGATTTATAGTATATAAAATAATTATAAGAAGATAAATTTCATTAATATAATTTTGGATCATAACATTCATCCCCCCATATAAAATTTCACCCTCAAAATTTGGCAAACTAAGGGGAAAACATGTGAGGTAACTTCTCTTCCATCGCTTCAATGAGGTATTCAATATTTCTTGTTCATATTTACATCATGGAAAAAGGGTAAATTCATCCCAATGGTACTTAAATATATTTTCAAAATAATATACATAATTTATCCAAAAACACCTCATGTTTCTTGGAATATATCAATAGAAACGTCGATAAGTTATTAAAAATATTTATTATATATAATTTTGAAACATATTCTTGAACATTTTTTTATAAAACATTCTTACTGATGAATTATAAAATATTTAAAAATACGGTTTTTATAAATCATATTTGGTATTTCCCAAAAGATAGAAATATTTAATTAGATACATATAGGATTCTCTAATTTCTCACTCTTCTATATCATCTAGAAAATCATTTATTCCTTCGGGTGTTTGAAATAAGGAGAAGAATTTTAAAAAAGCCTAATGGTACTCCCAACGCTTGCCATGGATAGAAAGTTGGGAGTACAAGATTCTCCCATATATGATACTTGATCCTTGAAATAATAAGGCTACGGTAGAGGTATTGGATTCTCATAAATTTATCTTCATGTAACTTGTATATTGGAAAACAATTTGAAGTCATCTGAGTATGACTTTGGGATAATATTTCCAAGTTATTCTTCAGTAAGAGAGGGAAGTGTTTTTGTGATCTTCCTCCTTATATATTTTAACTATGAAAAATAAAATACAATTAGGGGGATAGAATACTTAGATAATAATCATAATAAAAGGAAACATTGAACATTAAAGGATAAACTTTCAAATGAAAATCATATTCTAACTTGTGATTCCCAATGATTTAATCTAGGTTATATATGGGGATAGAATTAACTATATGTCTCTTACTAAATGTTTATATGTTTTAATATATAAAAATAACAATACTATGATTTTATACCAAATATAACCATATAATCCTTTTACACAAATTATTAAATTATTTTAAGCATAAAAAGACATCAAATACAAGACATGTATCATAAATTCTAGTGTCTTTGGAAGATTAGATACATAATTAAACAACAGGAAACAAAAATAAAAAATACATTATTTAAACATCATAAAGATCTCTTAAATTCATTTTATCCCTTAAATATACATAGGATAACATGGGGAATACATTAATAATGATATGAGTTCAAAAGGACAGTAAAGGAATATGAATAATAATAATTCATAGAACATGGGTTAGAAGACATAACATGATGACATAAAAAGGCATGGAACATAAACAAAGATATATAAGTATATAGAACATGGGATCATTTAGTCATTTAATCATAGGAAATTTGGAAATAATATAGAACATGAAAAAATCATGATTCAAGGATAATAGCCAATACCATTGCACTTGAAGAAGCAGGAGTCAAGCCTAACCACCAAGACCATTGCACATGGAGGAACATTAGTAAAGGATAACCACCGAGACCATTGTATATAATGTATCATGAGACTAAACATTAACCAATTCATTGGAGTGCTATTTTTTCACCCACCAGAACATATTCATTAATATGTGTGCCACATGAGTAATCATACATAAGGAATCAGATATAAACATAAGGGTTTCTGACGGAAAGAATTGTGTATCATAATAATGTCAAAAGTAAAGGTTAATATCCAAATAGTGTCCATGAAATAATTTATTTAAATAAAAAATATAAATTCATAATGTAAATATTCCTATATAATGATAATTTATGGCAAACTAAAGTGAAAAAATGTAAAAATAGTGTTTAAGAAACTTTGTAAGTAAAACCTTTTAGTGTGATTTAAGGAAAATATTAAAGATTATTTAAAATTGAAAATAAATAATTGTTTGTATAAAACCATAAATTAACAAATATATTTTAACATAGTAAAATGAGTCATTTTAGAAAAAAAAATTGAGGCTTAAAATGGAATATAGAGATCACTTGAAAATGGGTATGAAATCTAGAAGTTCTCTTTAATCTGGGCTTATTTATCGGGAAGAATTGAGAAGGGAACCTTTTTAGAACAGGTATTTACCCGTCAAATAAGGATGAAATGATATGGATACAAGATCTTCGAATAAATACATAGAATATTGAATAATTTTAGAAAAATAAAAAAGAATTATATGGAGTAAATAGAGAGAAATCATAACATGAAGATAAAATAGAGGTTCGGAAAGAATCCCTTACCTTATGTCTGAAAGTGTTCTGAAATTTATCTTAATATCCTAGATAACAAATATAAATTTATTATTTAATTAACTAAGAACCATTTATATATGTATTTTATTTATGAAAATTTTATTTAGTTCATTTATGGCCTTTTTGATGAGTTATAAGATAATGTTTCATCGTTTGGGAGTGCTTGTTTCCTTTATTTTCATGATCGGTTCACTTGTATACGTATATGTATGATCATATAAAATGATAAAAGTTTTCAAAAATTAAAAATAAATGTTTTTATTGAACTTATATAACATTAAAAAGTATTATATATCATGTTCATTCCATATGTGATGATGATTCATTATATAGAACGTTAAGGATAACGGTTTCGATAATTCTGCTGTTTTTTATCATCATGAAATAGAAATATTTTATTAATTAATATTATGTATATAAACTAGTTATATAACATTAAATAAGATGTAATAAATATATTATATTATATTTTAACCGTAAAATGGTATTATGACAATTGATTTGGGTGGAATTTAAAAATGAAAACACGTCGTCCATGAAGTTGGTAAATCGGCACCTCACAAACAATGATTTCATTTTTAGAATAAAATGAGATGGGAGATAGAAAGGATGATGAATTATTCTAATAAAATATTTATATTAAATTATATAAAATTTATTGGTTTTACCATTCAAATTAGATAAGTGTAGGTGAGTATATAATAAGAAATGAAATTAAATTGAAAAGAAATCAATTCAAAACGAAAGAGGTTTTTACCTCTTAAATTCCTCTACTTGAGGAACTTGAGTTTGATATTTTTTTGAGATGATCAAATACCACAAGTGTGAATAGATTATTGGGAGAGTATTGGGATTAATTTTAATAAGATTCAAGACTTTGGAGGTGTGTGGAAAAGGGGTAGTGAGGGATAGTATTTACATTAGAGGTGTGTGGTGTTTTTTATTATATTAATCATTTGTTTATTATTTTGGCGCAAGATAAGAAGTAGTGTGGATTCATGGGACTAATTATAGTAAATAGTGCATGTGAGTTCTAAATAATATATTCTTACATCATTCATGATTTTAAAATTCATGTATTTGTCTAAAACTGTTAAATATCTTAAATTTCTGTATTTCACTATTCATCAAAAATTCAACTATTTCAATAAAAATCCCAAAAATTAAGTCTAACCACTTTTCAACATGTATAATTCAAAAATGAACTCCATTTTATAAAACAAATTTTCTAAATATGATAAATATAATTTTTAATTAAAATAATCATTTAATCAAAAAAACTAATTTTAAAATTTATCTTATTTTATAACACATTGAAAAAATAATTAAGGTATCATAAAATAATATTATAACTATAAGACAAAAAAATAATAATTTATAAATATTTTTTATTAAAATATTTTTTCTTTTAAATATGTATAATAATTTTAAAATTATAAATATATATTTATGTTTTTTAAAAAGACCAACACATAATTTAACATTTTCAAAACATTTATTTACATGAACTGTGATAAAATTATATCATATTTACATTTATAGGATGGATAAATTGTATATATACTTTCATCAGTGATTTTACTATTCCATTGGTTGGTTTACTATTCATAATGGTCATATTAGAATTCCAAAGGTTAGGTTACGATTCCATTGGTATGGGTTCCTTAATTTATGAAAGTCCTATTATTTCATTAATTATTCATTTAAGAAGTTTTATTTCTATTCATTATGTGATTTTATGTGATTTATAATATATGACTGAATTATAAGAAGGGAAATTTTATTGGTAGAATTTTGTTTCGTTATAATATCGCTCCAATTGAGATGATCTTTATTGATAATTTATCCTCTCAATCACCTCAAAATTTTTATGAACCTCCAAGTACATAGGTAACATAATTGGGGTGACTGTATAGTGAATCACTGGAAAAATAATCTCCTAAAAAAATTGAGCTCTCGAATCCACATCAGGGAGAAGATCATTGGTAAAGAGAAAGATCTACTTAAACTAGATCTCAAACTATCACACACCCAGGCTCCCTCATGGAAGGGAGATCAACTCTTGTCTCTTTGCTGCCCAAATTTTCAATGATAAGATATTTTATTGAAACTACCTTTGGAAATCCTCCCACGAAACATCTTATTTCTTCCATTCCTTAAGAAACATAACCTCTGAATTAAATACTACACCCAACATCTGACTAACGTCCGACAGAACCTGATTATTATCTTTAGATCATATCAAAATAAAATTGATCTCAATCTCCTCTAACCAGTTATTTATCTCCATATCAGAGTTACTCCCCCCATAATTCTCTAATACATGATGTTAAAACTCACATAGAGACTTTCTTGAAGCCTCATCCTCCTTAGTCAGGTAAACCCTCCTACGGTCAACTACATAAACCTAATAAATCTAAAAAACCTGGAAATTTGTGCATGATGACCAGTAAGAATCTCGATAAAAAATAATAACCTATTAAACCTGATAGAAATAAATTCACTTAAATAACTCAATTTCATTCAATTTCATTTAATTTCTCTAAAAAAACCCAATTTCAAACACAATAAAAAAACCTGATGCATGTACATATCCTACATATCTACCATAAATTTAAAACTATTTATATAACACCATGATATTTTATAAAAAAAATTTATTCAAATTAATTTAATTCATTTGATAGTTTCTCTTAAACCTAACACCGTATTTAAACGAATCGCAATATACTGTTGATATTATTATTAAAATGTGATTGTTAAGACCTAAATGTTAAGCTAGGTGGTATGAAATGGAATAACCAAATTTTTAAAATTATGTAAAATGTTTTAGATTAATAATATATATTGATAAATAAGTAATTAGTATTTGGTAAAGTCTTTTTATGCTTCAAAATACATTTTTCATAAAAAATGACTTTTATTTCAATTTGTGATAAAATAATATAAATATTCTTTTCCAATTTTAAAAAATATATTTGAAAAAATAAAATTCATTTTTTAAATATACAAGTTAAAATTATCTTTTAGTTAATTTTCGAGAATTTTCTGTAATGTTTAATTTCTCAATGAATAGTAAAAATAGTGATTTATGTTAAAAAATATATTTTCCTTTAATTAATATACAAGATAAATTTTATTAAAATATTTTTTAAAAAGTAAAATTAGTTAAATTATAAATTTATCAATATAATTTTGTTCATTTCAATCAATTTTATATTGAATGTATATATTAAATTTTTCTATACTTGTGAAAACTTTTTCCTTAGAAACCTATTTTAATCACATAAATGGGGTTAATTATAAATTAAATTATAACACTTATATGTTTAAAATTTTAAAAAAATAATTTTATTTTTTTAATAATAATAATTAAAATTATATTATATGTATAAATTAATTTTTGGTCATAATGAAAAGTAAAAAAATAAAAATTAATTATCACAATTAATGTTTTGATGGGTTTACAGGGGGTTAAATCAAAAGATAAGGGTATGTTTCCAATAAAACATATATAAATCTTATTTTATTGTTCTATTTAAACCTTATCCTATCAAATTTTCTAATATATGTTCATTTAGAATTATTTTTCATAGGAATTACTTTATGATTTTGGATTCGTTTGGGCAATTTCCAAGTAGTTTTCAAGTGGGTTCTATTCCCCACATATAAAATGGACATATCCTCTACACCCATATTCATAATTTTAAAGCCCTCTATTCATATAATAACAAAACAAATCCATTAATTACTTCTCTATCCATGTACTAGAGGAATTATTTTTACTAGGAAACCCTTCAATGAAGACATTTGGTTCTAACCTAACAAAGTTGTCTGAAGAAGAACTATTGTTCATAACCAAGCAATTTTATTTTATTTATTCTTATAGATAATTACAATATTATAAAAATGAGAATAAATAATTGCAAATATTTCTCCCGTATAATAATATTTTATTATTTTATTTTCATAACCTACACCCATCTTCTATTATATATAATGGGAAATGAAACCGTTGATCCTTTGTACAGCGAACTACCACCTCAGGAAGTCGTGTAAATAATTTTCCATAACCACCAATTAATGATGGTATAATTATGGACTTAACATATTTATATGATATTTATTAAATAATTATAACTTTTAAATTATAAAATCACATCTACTTTATTACCTTCTAATCTATTGTAAAACGATATTGTAGCTCATGTGTATGTATGGACTACCGCCTCCAAGAGGTGATATGACATAGTTTTTATTTTATTTTGACAATAATAATAATAATTATATATTTAATTAATAAATGTGATATATATGATATAAAAATTCTTCTAAAAAATTGAATTAATATTTTCCTTTATTTCATTCCATTCTTTGAGAAAATGGAAACAATATTCAAGCGTATCAATGGCCTACCATCTCTGTGAAAATTGAGGTTAATTTTCTATATCTGTCTTTCATGGATTAATATAAATACATATATAATTAACATATATAATATTTATATCATGTTTAAAATTATGTATATAATGGAATTGTGATCAAATCATAAGGACCAAAATTACCAAACCAAAACATATCTGAAGGATAAAGAAGTTGTCACTCAAAATAGTGATTTTTACAAATAATTGTTATATACGGGTGATAAATGGTTATAATTTAATAATATTTTTTATTATACATGAGTATGGTTCATTAATAGATTTATAATAAACCAATATTTTTTATATAGGATGTTCAAACATGTTTGAGGGAATTTGAGACTTAAGGTAATGGATTTTCATCTCAATTTTTATTTCCGTGAGACACATGCCATATTCACTACTTTTTTATTTAATGTGGTGTATATTATAAATACTAATTTATATTACTATTTATTCATATGAAATTTATTAGGATTTACATATGCATCTATGTTTATTTATTTTATGAGGAATAATATTTAAAAGTTACCAAAGTTGTAAGGGTTTAGGTTACAATATCATTATTTATCAGGATTGTTTTTTATTAAGATTATGATGATTAAATCATATGATATATCTCTCAAGAAAATAATGAATTTTATTATATTTTATTTATGGGGAATAAAATTCTTCCTTTATTTTCAACCTCTTTATGTACTCAAGATTTAAAAATAATGTTTATAAGAAAAACCAACTTTATTTCTCTCTTTGTTGGAAAATCTTTTTTATTTCATGTCCATGTTTTCTAAAAATGTTTTAAATAATGTTTTCACTATTATCCAATGATTTTTTAAATAAATTTTTACCCATGTTTTATTTTTTTTAAATTGTTTAAAATGAATCTTCTTTTCTTTTTCCAAATAAAACCCTTTTGGATTTAATCAAAAATGTGAATGGAATCTTCCTTTTAATGTGTATTCCATGAATGGTATTTCCCACCATCATGAAAACCCCTGTAATTTAAATAATCCTTTTAATGTTTCCAAGGTTATTTTCAAAGAAACTATTTTATTTAATATTTGGGAATGTTTTTATATTTTAAATAATTCATTTCAAAGTAGAAATGATATATTCCACAAGAAATGATCCCAGTGATATTTAAAATCATTTTTCCTCTAAGATGAAGTCATTTGATATTAATTAAGATTTAATGGGAATATGATCTAGTGATTCCATAATTATTGTTTCTTTGGATGGTTTATATTTATGTTCACATGATTTTTATGAAACTCATTACTTTTCCATAGGTTATGCTTTGATTAAATGATATAATTTTTATGAAAGCAATTTCTTTAGATGGGTTATACTATTATTAAATGTTTACGAAAACCATTTCATTTTCATGGGTTATTATATAATGAATGATTTATGATCTTTTGTCCCTAAAATGTATGTATTGTATTATATAAAGTAGCTATATTTTCCTCCAATGAATTTGGTAAATATGGATAACTCACGAGTTAATTATGTTATGTGTGAACCTAATTTCATGTTCACTATGTTATGTGTGTCCTTGATTTCATGTCTATAAGGTAATAAATGAACTTTATTTCTTGTACACAAGGTTATTCATGGAGCTAGATTTATTTCTATAAGTTTAGGTGTTCACATACTTTTATATCTTTGAGGTTATTTCAGGAATATATTTATTGTCTATAGGGTTATGAATTGACCTAATTTCATGTTCCGAAGGTTATGCATAGACCTAGTTTCATGTCCATAAGTTTATAAGAGCACTTGAATTCATTTTATTAACTTAATTAGTGAACATCATTATATTCTTACATGTTCCCAGTGTTATAATATTATGTTTTTCCACAGTAAAATTTCCATTTTATTCTCTCATGACCAATGTACTTTCATTCCATTTGGTTTATATATTATGAACTGTCATGATTTATTAAATAACACAAGTTTGTGATCCATGATATGAAGGGTATGGTTTTTAAATCTTTCTCTCACGTTCCCATACCCTTATGCTTGTGATATGTTTATATCTCCCTTTCTTACCCTTACAGGTCATCTAATCTCACCCTTTTATGTTTATTTTCCCTAGGTTACAAATAAATGTATTTTGCATGATTTTTCTAAGAAGGTCACTATTTATTAATAACTTAGTGGGATATGATGTAGAACTCTTATGAACCAATTTTCTATGTTTTCCAGTTTATAAAGGCACTAAAACTATATGATTGTGGTGTGGGTCCTAATATTATGTAATGAATATAAATTTATTAAGACATATTATCTTTATGTTAAAAATTTGGGTCACCGTACTCGGTATCAAAGAAAAGGTTTATTTAACTTTTAGAAACTAGGATGAGAATACTTTAGTGATTACCTTATGGATAAGTCTAAGGATAATTTAAATTACAAGAAAATGTATTGTAATTTTGTTAAAGGAATGCGCAAGTGGTTTCTAAAAAATTACATCCTAGTGTGGATACTGCGGGTTAACGTGGTTGTAGAACAATTGTACCTTGGGGTGATAACTCTGAAAAGGGTGCATTGAGATAGACTAGATTGTCACTTGGTACAAGAAAATAGGCCTTTTTTGACACTCATGTGGGATATGATTTATAAATTAACAAACTCTTTATGAACCACCATAAAGTATTTTAATATATTATGACTATAAACATAATATTGAAAAGATATTTTCATGATCTTACTTCCTATAAATTATTTTTCATTGGTATTTGGTTCCCCCATAATGATTATTATGTCTCACACAATGATATTTGGTTTTATTCAATGGTTGGAATGTGAAGAAACCATCTTAATACTGAATGTGGTGGAAAAAATAATGATTTTCCTTATGATTAAACAACTGTTATGTGATATGAAATGAAAAATATTGTTCTTATGCTCACACAACTTTATTAATATATAAATCGCGTTGATCTTATAAAGGAGAAAAAGAGGGAATAATATTCTATTTAATCCTTCATGAGGAAACATCTACCTTCTTTTAGTGGTTTCTCTGATCCGCTAATTACTAAGAAATGGATCATTGCCACTAAAAATATTTTTTACATTATCTTTTTTTTGGAACATAAAAATACATTTTGGTTGTCACTAATTTGTATGTTAAAGCATATCAATTGTGTAATATCATTTATAATAAAAGGAAACATGAGGAAATTGACTCCCTGGAGTGGGATGAGTTTAATATATTACTTTTCCATAAGTAATTCCCTCGTATTCTTTATATAAAAATGAAAAAGGAATTACTTGAGCTAAATTAGTAGGATGATGAATATTTTGGTACCTATGAGGAAGATTTTAAAATAATTTTAAAGTATTTTTCATATATTATTATACAACCTTAAAGTAAGTTTGATCAATTATTCCATGGATTAAAACAAAGACTCTGAAAGGAATTGTTCAAAAGGGACTTCGGTGGCTATGAAGAAATCAATGGATGTGATATCAATGCGGAAATAGTGATTAAATTTATCAATTGATCCCATGGTTATGATAATAAAAGAAAGATATAATTCAAAGGAAATCCTAAAAATCATAGAGATAAGAAGATGACATTTCCTTCATGCTCGAAGTGTGGAAGAAAACATGGTGGAAACTACCTTAAGGGTACTTATAATTTTTTTCATTGTGGAAAAGAATTTCATTAAGTAGATGAGTGTTTACGTGATGGTAAAAAGATCTATAATGATGAAAATAAATATAAATAACTATAGTAAGTACAACCCACATTCTAGTGTTTCTAGTGAAATGAGTGTATGAATTATGCTAACTAGTTCCCAAATCCAAAGGTTAACGATGATGGTAAAAATTAGTAACATACTAATACTAATTAAAAAGGGAAATATGATGTGATCCCTAATTTTGATAAGGGGTATAATAATTATGTGGTGAAAGGTGCACTTACCATCAGCTCTAGAACTTCTAATGTCTTATTTGACTCTAGATCTTCCCATTATTTTACATCTGAATAATTTGATAATGGTATCTAGATGAAACCAAAAAAATAGGTGTAGAAATAGTAGTGAAAACCCCTAATTGTATAATTATCACACTCAAATATATGACTCTTATCTAGTTGAAATTTTTTGGAATATTTTTCCTACAGATCTTTTTATTATTCTTCCATTTTAATATAATGTTATCGTTTGCATATATTAGATTTATGTACATAAATCTAGAATCAATTTTGGAGGAAGGGAAGTTGCATTTGAAAACCAAAACCAACCTATTTTCTTAGGTAGAAATGATCTTCTAATGGAAATCACATCCATTGTATGGGTCTTGATTCCCATTCAATAGGGTTGGTATCTCATATGGTTGGGGAGAAAATCATCATCGATGATATGCATATTGTGTGGGAGTTTTTATGTCTTCTTAGAATAGTTATTCGTCTTCCACTAAATCATGTAGTTGAGTTCTCAATAGAACTCATACCTGGTGATACACCTATATCAATGTCTCCCTGTAGAACGACCCTGATTGAGTTTAAGGAATTGAAGAAAAAACTATAAGAGAATCTTGACAAGGGATTTATTTAGAAAACTTTGTCACCCATGGGTACACCATTCCTTTGTTTTAATAAGAAATATGGATTGATGTGACTCCATATTGTTTTTCAGGAACATAACAACATCACAGTCAATAATAGGTATTATTTAAACTATATTGATGACTTGTTTGATCAACTATACGAAGCTCAATAATTTAAAAGATTGACCTTCATTCTAGATATCAACAATTAAGGTTCAAGAAAGATGTTACACCCAATACAACATTATGTACAATGTATGGAAACTATGAGTATATAATTATTCTATTTGGTCTTAATAAATCCCCCACTATCTTCATTGATTTAATGAAGAAAGTCTTTAGATATTACCTTGATCAGTTTTTTCTGTTCTTTATTGATGATATTATTATATATTCAAATATTAAAGAAGATCATGAATATCTTTTGAGGATTGTGATGAATACCCTATAGAAGGAGAAACTGTATGAAATATTTAAAAAGTATTTAATTTTTAAACAAAAAATTTCATTTTTGGATCATATAATCTCAAAAGAGGTTATATTGGTTGATCCATCAATGACGGTGGCTATTGAGTGTTGACCAGGACTAACCATGGTAACTCAAATCCATTATTTTCTTTCTTTGTATATATATAATTGAATTTTCTAGAAAATTTTATCATGGTTTTCTAATCGATTCATTATGTTAACCCGAACGGGATTCGAGTTCCTTTGGAAAGATGAATGTGATGAAAATTTTATGGAACTAAATATAATATTATCCATCACACATTTTCTTACATTACCCAGTTTTGGAGGAGGGTTTATAATATATAGTAATGCATCAAACAAAGGAATGATATGTGACTTCATGAAGAATGACATAGTGGTATCCCATGCCTATAGAAAATTTAAATTCCATGATAAAAATTACCCAACTCATGATTTGGAGTTTGCTGTAATGATTTTTACATTAAGATATAGAGGTATTATCTTTATGGAGAAAGGTGTAATATATATATATATAATAATCATAAAAGTTTAAATTATATATTCACATAGAAATATTTGAATATTCACAAGACAGTATGGATGGATATGGTTAAATATAATGACTACTCAATACATTACCACCCGAGGAAGGCAAACAAGGTGGTTGATGCTTTGAGTCTAAAGGATCATGGAAGATTATCCTTGATGAGGATCACCAAAGATCCAATATTTTTTATTTTAAAATGATGAATCTAGGAATCCAAAATTAAGGGTAGCAATACTATCTTTCTCAAATGAGTTTTAAACCATCTACATATGATAATATTAAAGATGTTAAAAGGGAAGATGTAGAGTTGTTGAAGAAGGTGAGAAATGTTCCTGATTTTAACTGTTATTCGGAAGAAATAATAAGGTTAGTGGACTATGTATGTGTTTAATCCATACTAGATTTTAATAAATAGATATTATAGGAGGATCATAGTTCTTAATTCTCTATTCGTCCTAGAATTATGATGATTCATAGAGATTTGAAAGAGTATTTCTAGTAATATGGAATGAAGAGAGATATCACAGAGTTTATATCTCAGTGCTTGGTATTTCAACAAGTTAAGGGTTAGATAAAAATTTCCAAGGGTATATTACTACCATTACCCATACCAAAATAGAAATTGGAAAACATCCCCATGTATTTTTTTTTCATTGGACTCCCCAAAACATCCAAGGGGAATAATGCTATATGGGTTATAGTCAATCTCCTTACAAAGTTATAACACATAATTTTTATCAGAAAATATTTTTATTTAGATTATATTTATAAGATATAAATTATTTAAGTTTAATGTTTCATGGAGTACCACATTATACTATATCTAATAAGGACTTGACTTTTGCCTCAATGCTCTGCATTCCACTGTATCTAATCAGGATCTGAGGTTTGCCTCAATGTTTTGGGAAAGTCTTCAGCAAGACCTTGACATAGAGATGTATTTTAGAAATGGGTATCATCCTCATATATATGTTCAGTCTGAGAGAATAATTCAAACCCTGGAGGATATTCTGAGATCTTATTATATTTATTTTAAATTTAGTTGAGATCAGCACCTTCTCTTAAATGAAATTTCTTGCAACAATAGCTTTTCCTTAAGTATTCAAATAGCTCCTTATTATGACCTCTAGGGAAATAAGTATAGAATTGAAATGTGTTGGGTTGAATTTGGAGGAAGAAAAATATTAAGATCATATCTGGGTGAATAAATCATAGATAAGGTTAGAGTTATTCAGCAACAAATAAGGGAATAACAAAGTTGATAGAAAAGTTAAACAGAAAATCATCATCATGATATAGAATTTTATGTTAGTGAGAAGATGTTTCTACAAATTTCTCCATGAAATAATGTTATGATATTCAGAAATAAAGGAAATTTAATCCCTAGGTATATGATTCACTTTGAGATTCATAATCATATCAGGGTGGTACCTTATCAATTGTCGTTTCCACTGAACCTCTCTCAATTCCATGATGTGTTCTATGTATCTATCTTGTGGAAGAACATGCCTAATTTGTCACATGTACTGAACATAGAAGTCATACCATTGGATAATGATATTTCTTATAAAGAATAACTGGTTTATATTCTTGATCATAGATAAAAAGATTTATGAAACAAGACCACTCACCTAGTAAAATTTTGGGGCAAACCCACCAATTTGTTGATGCTATGTGGGAACCGAAGAATATAATGAGAAATAAGTATCCCTTATTTTTTATACTGATGTGATGTAATTTTAAGGTTGAAATTATTTTTTTGTGGGGTCAAATCTAACACCCTAATATTTTATGACTTTTTTTCAAATAAATTTAATTCCTTCAATACCTTATGTTACACACAACACTGAGTTTTAATGAACTGTGATATACTATTAATATTATTAATTAAACACGAATGTTATCACCAATAAAATAAACATTCAAATACTAATACAAATATTTTTTTAAAAAAAAGTATAATGGTCTTAGATAATGAAAATATACTGATAAATAAGTACTTAATTTTTAGTAAGTTAATTATTTGCTCTAAAATTCATTTTCCATCAATGAATTTTATTACAATTTTTTAGAAAATAATATAATTATTTTTTAGAAAATTTATAAAATCTATTTGAAAAAATAAACATTTATTTTATTAATTGCATATGAATGATTAATCTTAAATTAAATTCTACAAATTATATTATTTTAATTTATAAAAAATTATTTCATATTTTGAATTATAATATTCAATATTATATAATAATTTAAAATTTATTTTTTTCATAATGAATAGTAAAAACTGTAAAAATTAATTATCGTAGTTAAGGTTAAAATGAGTTTACTAGGGGTTAAACAAAAATATAATGTTATTTTTTCCCATAAAACAGGCATATATCCTATTGGATGGCCATATTTTAATATTATCCTATCCCAGGTTGGAAGATATGGTAATTTTGAAGCATATTGTTTGGGAATTTGTAATGCCCCAATCCCTAGTTACCCAGAGTCAGTGCATCATTACATAGCATTGGCATGATCACAAGGATGATCAAGTCTTGAAAGACTGATTAGTTTAGTAGCATTGGAAACACTAGATATATTCATAATGTTTTACATTTAATCATAAAAATGAAAACTAAAACAACATAGTCTCTATATTCCACACTCTCATCTCGTCATACTATCCCTACAGGTCATTCATAATTTACTTCTTCACATCTTGGGAAAAATAAAACAGAGAAAATGGGTGAGCTCAAATGCCCAGTAAGGATAACAATATAGTGGAAACTTTCATAAATAAGAATAAACATTTAAGGCAATGTATAACTAAAACAAAATCCTTTTAAACTTTAACTTCATCATAGTATAGAAAAAATGAAATAATGTCATTTACTTATTCACAAGGATATTCTACTAATCGAATAATCACATGCAATATCAATAACCACTTTCATAATGATGGAATGCATAATGCCAGACTATCATAACCACATAGCCAAGGACTCGTACCAAGACTACGAATAGAATTTTTCAAGTCCTTGTTCCAAGACACTAGTTTGTCTCATGAGACCTACTAATGCATCAAGGAGTTATAGCAGGCTCCACCCATCACATATTAAGTCCAATGCATTCCCATATGAAAAGGTTTAAACATAACATAAACATTCTTATTAAAACTAGCATACGAAATCTAAATGCTTCATCTATAAACCATGAATGGTATAAAAATAACACATCCACTGTCAAACATATCACAAAACCTTCAATACAATATAGAAGTCTTGTATCATATTAAATAAACTTCAAATAAGCATAAAATCCATCAAAGGATGTTGACATAGATGAAATCAAAACTCTTTTTAGAGAAATATCTCTTTCTATTTTGAAATCATTTAAGAGTCTTATATTTATAAAATAAAACATTTTCCTAGAAAATATTCTTATAATCTTGTAAGGGAAGCTTCGACAATTTTATAACAGCGGAAAATAGTCGCACCCTCCATATAAGTTAAAAAACATTCTTACATTAATTCTGTCGAAAAGGTTAAAAAGGACCTTGTTTTGAAAACGACGAAAATATTCCTTTATAAACCACTTATAAAATTAAACAAGGGTATAAATTAATTTAACCCATAAAAAATGTTTTGAAATACATTTTTAAGAAACATGTATGTGGATGATAAAGAAATCCTAGTAGATTATTACGTATAAACAACCTCGGATAATGAAGAGATTGCGAAATAAACCCTTACCTTGTACTTTTCCTTGGTTGGGGGTAGGTTAACCTCCTGTATAATGGTTAAATAATTGCTATTAAATTATACATGAATCATATACATTAATATGATATCATATATGATCTTTTAACATTGATTTGTTAATAATATCTTAGTATTATTGTTGTTTCGGGTGTTAACTTACTCATTTTATTTTATATGTTTTGTTATATAACCCATGTTTTTCATGGATATTTTGTATCTTATTCATATCCATAATGATATAAATTCATTGAAAATTATCTTTAAATCATATAATGATAATTATACTTGAATGGATACGATGGAGAATGAAACTCATTGCGTTCGTGGAGATGGTAGTCCGTACGTACGCACGAGCTACAATATCATTATTTTGATATTAAAATAATATATAATTGGATGGTATATCATATATAAATAATCATTATCATGTTATATTTATTATTTACATTAATTACACATCATTATTATACCCATCCAAATAATAATATATTGAATAACAATTACACCACGACGTGGAGACGGTAAGTCGTACGTACGCACGTATGGTGACATGTCATTCAAAGGATGGATAGAATACTGAATATAGTTGTACCATATTTATAATAATATTACAGTATATAATAGATACTGTATTAATTATTTTAGAATGGGAATAACAAACAAAGAAGAAGTTGAAGAAGAAACGAATTTGAAAAAGGGTGGTGAAAACATTACCTCTTCTTCGGGTTCTTCTTTTTGATTTGATCAAAATGGATCCTTAGGTTGGCTTTCTGATCAAACTAAGGCCTCTAGGTTATATTGAGGGAAGTTGAGAGTTTATTTGGGAAGGTTTTGACCTAACCAAAAGGATTTGAATGTGTGAATTAGTGAGAAGGGGGAGTGCCCTTTTATTAGAGGGGTGAGGGGCACCTTTGGAAAAGCTAGAAATATTATTTTATAATAAATTCATATTCGGTTTATAATGGCTCCAAAGTGGATTATTTAATGGTTAAGGAGGGGATGGGTCTAAAAGCACTCAACCAATAGAATTTATACAGGTTTGGGTTACTATATTAACCTTATCATTAAGTATTAACTCTTAGTTAATTAGTTTCACTTTTACAATGTCTCTATTTATTTTTATATTATATGGTCAATAAACATACTATATACATCCAAGAGACCCCCAAGTGGTCCATTAATGATAAAAATATCATGATATAAGTCTCTTGGACGAACCATATATTTTTATGAATTTAAAATCAATTAATAATATAATATTTGTTTTAAAAACTCTTTAATGTCAATTTTGACACTATTCAATAATTGATTTTTGTAAAAATCATACCAGAATTATTACTTCGAACAAAGTAAATTAAGTCAATACTAACATGTCATATTAACCTAGAAAATTAGTTTAATTCATAAAAAGTCTCAAATTTTATTTATTTGGGTATTTATAATATCAATTATTTTAATTTTTTCACTATTATGGTAATTACTGTATCGTCATTGGTTAATAAATAAATTAAATTATATAATGTCTAAAAATTATAAATAAAACATCATTATTTAGGATATCATTTTCACTTTCCAATTAATATTTACAATCGAATTTATCTTATGTATAACCCTTTATTAAAAATGTTTTAGTAAATAAACATTGATTTTAACTCTTTTAACTCTTCGTTGAATTAAATAATAATAAATGTCCTAATCTAATCCAAGTGGACCTAAATGATAATATTTTATTCCTAAGGTTGTTTTTGGTCCACATACACTTTTCCAATAGAATTATTACATGTGTTAGGGTAATATTAATATCATTTTTACCATTAATTACCCTATTTACTTTTAACCGTGTTAAATAAAAGTAAAAAGTAATTATTCACCAAAAATTATTTTCATCTCATTGAAACACATTTTACTACTTGATTTTAACCGTTTTTCTCGGATTTTCGAAATTACATTCACAGTAGCGGTAAAATTATGTTTTATGAAAAATTCGGTTTTTTAACTACCACTTAGTGGTTTCACTATTCATCAAAAATTGAAGTTTTTCAGAACAATGCCAAAATTTCACCCTAAGCTATAATTGATATTCCAAATTCAAAAATTATGTCTATTTTAAAAAATTCGAAACATATAATTGCATTAATTAATTTTATAATTAAGTCCCGCTGTCACAACAAATAGCGTGTTTTTAAGAAACAATATATATCAAAAGATTGGCAATTGTTTGTGTCCAATTTCAAAGTGAAATTAATTATAATAAACACCATTGGATAAAATGGTAAAAATATATTCTAATTCTACTTTAAAACCACTCAATAATATAATTTATCACTATAAATTATTTTTATTAAAAAAGTTGTTTTTAATTATTTTTCACTATTCATAAAAGTTGGAAGTTCTCAGAAAAATACCAAAAATTCAACTTAGGATAATTTCGATATTCTGAATCCAAAAATGAAGTCCATTTTGAAATATAAAATATGTATAGTTTCAAAAAGTAGGTATTACTATTCATAACGGCTAATTTGATTCGTTGTGGTGTGTTAGAACTCAATGTTGCATACAACACACGCTATCGCATTATTCAAAGAGAAGCATACCGTAAAAGATTGGGGTGTTAAATTCTCCCCTCCTTCAAATAATTTCATCCTCGAAACTTCTAGAATACTACCGCATGAAAATACTCTGGTGGTTCTTCATCATAAGTTCCTTGGGTTCCCATGTTGCCTCTTCCATCTTATGGTTTCTCCACAAAACTTTTACCAGACACGTCGTCCGGTTTCTCAGTGCTTGTTCTCTCGTATCAAGAATCCTGATGGGCTCTTCGCAATAAGACAAATCAGATTCCAGTTCTAATTCCTCATAGGTGAGTACATGTGTTGGGTCAGGCATGTATTTCCTCAATAGAGATATGTGGAACACATCGTGAACTTTGGAGAGACTTGGCAGCATTACCAATCGGTAAGCTACAGCCCCAATTCGTTCTAGAATTTCGAAAGGTCCGATGTACCTGGGACTCAATTTACCTTTCTTACCAAAATGTATGACTCCCTTCCATGGAGATACCTTCAAGAAAACATGATCACCAACTTGAAATTCCAAATCCTTCCTTTGATTATCAGCATAGCTCTTCTTCCTACTTTGAGCTGCTTTAATGTGATTTTGGATTACCTTCACCTTTTCCATCATTTCCTCCACCAGTTTTGGGCCTACAAGTTATCTTTCACCAATGCCATCCCAACAGGTTGGTGTACGACATCTCTTTCTGTATAACACTTCATATGGTTCCATCTGAATACTCGAATGGAAGCTATTGTTATAGGAAAATTCTACCAGAGGTAAATATTGATCCCACATACCTTGAAAGTCAAGTGAGAAAGATCTCAACATGTCTTCTAAGGTTTGAATAGTCTATTCTGATTGCCCATCTGTCTAAGGGTGGTAGGCAGTACTCAAATAAAGTTCAGTATCCAAGGCTTTCTGAAGACTTTTCTAGAATCTTGATGTAAAATGGGGATCACGATCAGAAACAATCGATAGGGGTACTCCATGAAGTCTGACAACTTCATCAATATATAATCTTGCTAGACGTTCTAGTGGTAGATCTTCTCTTATAGCAAGAAAATGTGCTGACTTGATAAGACGATCAACAATGACCCATATTGCATCGTTACTTCTAGAGTCTTTGGTAGTCCCATGACAAAGTCCATCGTGATATTATCCCATTTCCACTCTAGTATGGGAAGAGGTTGCATGACTCCTCCCAGTTGTTGCCTTCTAGCTTTCACTTGTTGAAAAACCATACATCTTGACACAAAATCAGCAATCTCCCTCTTCATGTTGTCCCACCAAAACTGTTCCTTCAAATCTCTATACATTTTGGTGCTCCCAGGGTGTATAAAGAAATTGGAACTATGAGCATCATCGAGAAATTCCCTTTTTTGATCAGGTATATCGGGAACACAAAGTCTCTTCCCGAATTTCAAAATTCCTTCTTCATACACAAAGTCTCTCAATCTCCCATCATTCACAGGTTTAACCTTCTTTTGAAATTCTTCATCATCGGTCTGAGAACTCTTAATCATTTCTAGTAAAGATGGTTTGGAAACCATTTGAAAAAGATTTGATGTTTCACCTTCCATGGTTATTCCTAGGTTCATCTTTACTAGATCCATGAAAATTGGATCCCTTTCAATTCTCATATTGTTCAAAACTCCATGATCTTTTCTGCTCAAATCATCTTCCACCTTGTTTTCCATCCCCGGGTGGTAGTGTATCGTACAATCATAATCCTTGAGTAATTAAAGCCATCTCCTTTGCCTCATGTTGAGTTCTGTTTGTGAGAAAATATACTTCAAACTCTTGTTATCAGTATAAATCTCACATTTTTCACCATAGAGGTAGTGCCTCCATATCATCAAAGCAAAGATCACAGCTGCTAACTCGAGATCATGAGTAGGATAGTTTTTCTCATGAATTTTCAACTGTCTTTATGCATAGGCAATAACCCTATCATTATGCATAAGGACACAACCAAGTCCTTTCTTCGATGCATCGCTATAAATAACAAACCCATCATTCCCCGATGGTAGAGTCAATATAGGAGCATTGACTAATCTTCTATTCAGTTCTTTGAAACATTCTTCACACTCTTTTATCCAAAAAAAATTAACCCCTTTACGTGTGAGCTTTGTTAATGGGTTATCCAACCAAGAAAAATTTGGGACAAAACGTCGATAATAACCTACTAAACCAATAAAACTATGCACCTCAGTTATACTCATCGGTGCTGGCCATTCTTGGATTACCTTGGTCTTAGAAGGATCAATAGAGATTCAATATTTAGGGAAAATATGGCCAAGAAAAGAAATCTCCTGAATCCAGAATTCACACTTGCTAAACTTCCCATATAATTCATGTCTTCTCAGAGTCTTCAGGATAATGTGCAAGTGATTTTCATGATCTTCGTAGATTTTGGAGTATACCAAGATATCATCAATAAATACAACCACAAATTAATCAGGATATTCCTCGAAAACTCTATTCATCAGATCCATGAATACAGAGGGTGCATTAGTCAATCCAAAAGGCATTACTGTAAACTCGTAATGCCCGTACCTGGTGCGAAATGCTTTCTTCAGAATGTCTTCATTCTTTACACACAACTGATGGTATCCAGATCGAAGGTCAATCTTTGAAAAGTATTGAGCTCCATGCAGTTGGTCAAATAAATCATCAATGCGAGGTAGGGGATACTTGTTATTTATTGTTATAGCATTGATCTCCCTGTAGTCAATACATAACCTCATAGATCCATCTTTCTTTTTAACAAAAAATAGGGGCTCCCCATGGAGAAAAACTAGGGAAAATAAATCCCTTATTACTCAATTCCTCTATTTGTTTCTTTAGTTCAACTAATTCTACAGTGGCCATTCTATAAGGTGTCTTCGATATAGGCCTTGATCCAGGAATTAAATCAATGGAAACCTCAACTTCTCATTCTGGGGGATGTCCAGGTAAATCATCTGGAAACACATCTACATATTCTTTTACAATAGGTACATCATCTATTTGAACATTCCTTTCCTCACCTATAGTCATTTCATTCTCCTCCTCCCCAATAATTGAATTTAGTTGAGCTATTGGGGGTGGATCTAGATAAGAATTAGGTGGTGGCGATTCTGCTCTAAAGATAATGTGTTCCTTATCATCATCACCAAAAATCATAACCTCCTTCTTCTTACAACAAATCTTCACATCATAGTCTGAAAGCCAATCCATACCGAGGATTATATCAAACTCAATCATAGGTATGATGATGAGATCAGCAGATAAAGAACATTTATGTGCTCTAATGGGGTCTGATCCACAAAACTTTGTTGCAATGATACTTCCCTTAAGAGTTTTAACTGACAACTCCCTTGGTAAATAAAATTGGAAATATCTAATTATCTTAGCAATCTGTGAAGATATGAAACAATTCGATGATCCAAAATCAAATAATGCATTTTCTAAACTTGAGGAAACCATTAAATTACCTTCCACCACGTCTTTCGGAGCTTCTACCTCAGCAGTAGTGATATCATAAGCTTGGCCTTGATCCCTTGGCATTTTCTGAGGTAAGTTCCCCTGACGCTTAGGACATTCATTTGAATAATGTATCATCTCCCGGCAATTGTAGCATTGAACATTGGTAGCTTCCTTCTTCCCTTTGCAATCACGAGCTTGGTGGCCTTTTTCACCACACTTGTAACAGAAACCCATTCCCTTAAAGCAAGTACCTGGGTGTTTTTTTCCCACATTTACCACAGGATGGATATTCAACCTTTCCCTTCTTCCTCTTATTTCCATTCCCAGATTGATCATTAGATATTTTCTTCTCTTTCTTTGCTTTAAAGTCATAAGACTTAGAGAATTCCTTTTCTGTCTTGATAGCACATCAGACAATGTCTTTGTACGATGAGAAGGATTGTGAGACTAATGATCGACGAAGAAATGGTTTTAACCCATAAAAGAAATGATCAGTCTTACTTCTTGGGTTACATATATAATCTCCAACATACCTTGATAACCTTGTAAAGTTAGCCTCATACTTTGCGACATTCTCATCCTCCTTTTATCTCAGACTCAGAAATTGTCTTTCCATATCTGCTCGATGGTCACGAGGAATGTATTTTTCTAAAAACAGATCTTTGAACTCCCTCCATTCCATATTTGATACTTCATCATCTTCCTTTTTGTTTTGAATGAATGAACCCCATTGATTAGCATCTCCAATGAGGTGGTAAAATGCCATGATAACTTTTTCCCTTTCCCTACTCCCCAAAGCCTAAAATATTTTCTCTATGGAATTTATCCATTGCTCAGCTACTAAGGGATTTGTACTCCCATTGAACGTTGGTGGTTGTTTCCTCATGAATCGATCCAACATTTATCATCCACGCTGTGGATCAGGGTGCTCCATACGGGTAAGGTTATTATTCTTAACCTGAGTGAGATGTCCCAGTATGGTGATTAGCTGATCGGCACCAGTTGCATCACCAGCTCCACTATAATTATCTTAAGCAGGATAGAAATCCCTACATGGAGTGTGTGAATTGATATAGTTTCCATTTCTTCCACTAGGCACCATTTATTAAACAATGGAATAAACTAGATCAGTTTATGAATCAAAATACATAATTCCATAATTATAAAATACTTAACATAAATTGAACTATTTATGGATATAATCCATAATCACAAAAATGTTTTCTTTTAGGAAGTATATACTCATAAACCCTTCATAATGATTTGTAAAGAAAATTAGAGTTATCCTAAGCATATCCCCCGGGAGTGTTGTAACCAAGAGTGCAGCAAGGCCCATTTTCATGCACCAGTTCTCGTTCGAGTCTAGCTCAAAGAGGTGTTTTCGGGTTTTACCCCTAGGTACATCTATGCCAGAGCAGCCTCTACCTGCTCATATCCGGACAGGGATGTATTGCTCAGAAAACTCACAAAATCTCTACAATACCAAAATTCTAGGAAGTTCTTCTATACTAATCCTCAAAGTCCATCTTAGGACTATGTGCTCTAATCAGAGTTTATCTAAATCTAGCTTCCAAGGTTTGTACTAAACTTCCTCTAATACCAATTGTAATGCCCCAATCCCTAGTTACCCAGAGTCGGTACATTATTACATAGCATTGGCATGATCACAAGGAAGATCAAATCTCGAAATACCGATTAGTTTAGTAGCCTTAGAAACACTAGATATATTCATAATGTTTTACATTACATCATAAAAATAAAAATTACAACAACATAGTCTCCATATTCCACACTCTCATCCCCTCATACTATCCCTACAGGTCATTCATAATTTACTTATTTACATCCTGGGAAAAATCAAACATAGAAAAGGGGTGAGCTCAAATGCCCAGTAAGGATAACAATATAGCGGAAACATTCATAAATAAGAATAAACATTTAAGGCAATGTATAACTAAAAAAAACCTTTTAAACTTGAACTTCAACATAGTATGGAGAAAATAAAATAATTCTATTTACTTATTCACATGGATATTCTACTAATCGAATAATCACATGCAATATAAATAACCACTTTCATAATGATGGAATTCATAATGCCAGACTATCATAACCACATAGGCAAGGCCTCCTGCCAAGACTACAAATAAGATTTTGTCAAGGCCTTGTTCCAAGACACTAGTTTGTCTCATGAGACCTACCAATGCATCGAGGAGCTATAGCGGGCTCCACCTGTCACATATTAAGTCCAATGCATTCCCATATGAAAAGGTTTAAACATAACATATTCATTCGTATTAAAACTAGCATACGAAATGTAAATGCTTAATCCATAAACCATGAATGGTATAAAAATAACACATCCACAGTCAAACATATCACAAAACCTTCAATACAATATAGAAGTTTTTTATCATATTAAATCAACATCAAATAAGCTTAAAATCCATCAAAGGATGTTGACATAGATGAAATCAAAACTCTTTTTAGAGAAATATCTCTTTCTATTTTGAAATAATTTAAGAGTCTTATATTTATAAAATAAAAAATTTTCTTAGAAAATATTCTTATAAGATTGTAAGTTATGCTTCGACGATTTTTTAACGGCGGAAAATAACTGCACCCGCCGTATAAGTTAAAAAAACATTTTTACCTTAATTCTGTTGAAAAGGTTAAAAAGGACCTTGTTTCGAAAACGATGGAATGATTCCTTTATAAACCACTTATAAAAGTAAAAAAGGGTATAAATGACTTTACCCCATAAAAAATGTTTTGAAATACATTTTTAAGAAACTTGGATGTGGATGATAAAGAAATCCCAGTAGATTATTACATATAAACAACCTCGGATAAGGAAGAGATTATGAAATAAACCCTTACCTTGTACTTTTCCTTGGTTGGGGTTAGGTTAACCCCCTGTATAATGGTGAAATAATTTTTATTAAATTATAAAATAATCATATACATTAATATGATATCATATATGAGCTTTTAACATTAATTTGTTAATAATATCTTAGTATTATCGTTGTTTCGGGTGTTAACTTACTCATTTTCTTTTATATGTTTTGTTATGTAAGACATGTTTTTCATTGATAGGTTGTATCTTATTCATATCCAGAATGATATAAAGTACTTAACCATTATTTTTAAATCATCAAATGATAATTATACTTGATTGGATACGACGGAGAATGAATCTCATCGCGTTCGTGGAGACGGTAGTCCGTACGTACGCACGAGCAACAATATCATTATTTTGATATTAAAATAATATATAATTGGATGGTATATCATATATACAGAATCATTATCATGTTATATTTATTATTTACATGAATTACACATCATTATTATACCCATCTAGATAATAATATTTTGAATAACAATTACACCACGACGTGGAGACGGTAAGCCGTACGTACACACGTATGGTGACATGTCATTCAAAGGATGGATAGAATACTGAATATGTTTGTACCATATTTATAATAATATTATAGTATATAAGAGATACTGGATTCATTATTTTATAATGGGAATAAAAAAGAAAGAATATGTGGAAGAAGAAACGAATTTCAAAAAGGGTGGTGAAAACATTACCTCTTCTTCGGGTTCTTCCTTTTGATTTGATCAAAAGGGATCCTTAGGTTTCCTTTATGATCAAACTAAGGCCTCTAAGATGTAGTTAGGTAATTTGAGAGTTTTTTTGGGTAGGGTTTGGCCGAAACAAAAGGCTTTGAATGTGTGAATTAGTGAGAAGGGGGAGTGCCCTTTTATAAGAGGGGTGAGGCGCACCTTTGGAAAAGCTAGAAATATTATTTTATAATAAATTCATATTTGGTTTCTAATGGCTCCAAAGTTGATTATATAAAGGTTAAGGTGGGGATGGGTCTAACACCACTCAACCAATATAATTTAGAAAGGTTTGGGTTACTATATTATCCTTATCATTAAGTATTATCTCTTAGTAAATTAGTTTCACTTTTACAATGTCTCTTTGTATTTTTATAATATGTGGTTTATAAACTTACAATATACATCCAAGCGACCCCCAAGTGGTCCATTAATGATAAACCTATCATGATATAAGTCTCTTGTCCGAAACTTAGATTTTTAGTAATTTAATATCAATTAATAATATAATATTTGTTTTAAAAACTCTTTTATGTCAATTTTGACACTATTCAATAATTGATTTTTTTAAAACTCATAACAGAATTATTAATTCGAACAAGGTTAATTAAGTCAACCCTAAAATGTCATATTAACCTATAAAATTAGTTTAATTCATAAAAAGTCTCAAATTATATTTATTTGGGTATTTATAATATCAATTATTTTAATTTTTTCACTATTATGGTAATTACGGCATCATCATTGTGTCATAAATAAATTAAATTATATAATTTCTAAAAATTATAAATATAATATAATTATGTAGGAAATAATTTCATATTTCTAATGAATATTTAAAATAGAATTTCTCTTATGTATAACCCTATATTAAAAATGTTTTAGTAAATAAACTTTGATTTTAACTCTTTTAACTCTTCTTCGAATTAAATAATAATAAATGTCCTAATCTAATCCAACTGGACCTAAATGATAATATTTTATTCCTCAGGTTGTTTTTGGTCGAGATACACTTGTCCAATATAATTAGGACATGTTTTAGGGTTATATTAATATCATTTTTACCCTTAATTACCCTATTTACTTTTAACCGTGGTAAATAAAAGTAAAAAGTTACTATTCACCAAAAATTATTTTAATCTTATTGAACCACATTTTACTACTTGATATTAACCGTATCTCTCAGATTTTCGAAATTCCATTCACAGAAGCGGTAAAATTATGTTTTATGAAAAATTCAGTTTTTTAACTACCACTTATTGGTTTCACTATTCATCAAAAATTGATGTTTTTCATAACAATGTCAAAATTTCAGCCTAAGCTATAATTGATATTCTGAATTCAAAAATGATGTCTACTTTACAAAATTCCAAACATATAAGTTGAATTAATTAATTTTATAATTAATTCCCGCTGTCACAACAAATACCGTGTTTTTAAGAAACAATATATGTCAAAAGATTGAAAATTGTTTATGTTCAATTCCAAAGTGAAATTAATTCTAATGAACACCATTGGATAAAATGGTAAAAATATATTCTAATTGTACTTTAAAACCACTCAATAATATAATTTATCACTATAAATTATTTTGATTAAAAAAGTTGTTTTTAAGTATTTTTCACTATTCATAAAAATTGGAAGTTCTCAGAAAAATACCAAAAATTAAACTTAGGATAATTTCGATATTCCGAATCCAAAAATGAAGTCCATTTGGAAATATAAAATATATATAATTTCAAAAATTAGTTATTACTATTCATAACGGCTAGTTTGATTGGTTGTGGTGTGTTAGAACTCGATGTTTTGTATAACACACGCTATCGCATTATTCAAAGAGAAGCGTACCGTAGAAGCTTGTGGTGTTACAGAATTACTTTATCATTTTGGATTTATTTGGAAAATTTATAGGTAGTTTTCAAGTGGGTTCCTTACCCCACTCATAAAAAGTATATCTTCTCTCCACCCATATTCACACTTAAACTATTTTGTTTAGAAAATAAGTACCCAAATAATTTCCTTACTTTCCTCTCCATGCATTAGATGGATTATTTTGATTATGAAACCCTATTAAGAAGGTTTTTAGCGCTAATCTAATGAGGTTGTCCAAAGAAGAGGTATCGTTCTTAATAGAGAATTCTTATTTTATTTCTTATTCCACCTACTTTAAATATTCTCAAAATATGATAACATAATAACATAATAATATAACATATACTAAGATATTGTTATGTTAATATAATAACCTATACCCAAAGATTTACTAAACATATATGATATATATGATATAAAAACTACTCTTTAAATTTTAATTAATATTTACATTTCTTTTATTCCATCGGTTGAGAAATTGGAAACAACATTCATGAACACATACGACCTATCGTCACCATGAATGGTGTAATTCATTTTATATATCTAACTTTTATGTAATACATAAAATACATTTATAATGAATATATATGATATTTATATCTATTAAAATATGATATATAATTTAATCATGACTAAATTACAATTACCAAAATTACCGAAACAAAACATACATGAAAGATGAAGTAGTTAGCACCCAAAACATTGATTTTAACAATGAATTGTTAATAAATGGTTGATAAATGGTTATAATTAAATAATATTCTATTTGATACCTGAGAATTATTCTTTAATATATTTATAATAAACATATATTAATTATATAAGAGGTTATAATGTGTACTAAGGAAGTTAAGACTTAAGGAAAGGGATTTTCATCTCACTTTTTATTTCCACAGGACATATGCCATATTCGCCACTTATTTATTTTATGTGGTGTATATATTTCCAATTAATTTCTTTTATTAATATTAATATAAAATTTATGGTTATTTGCATATCCATATTTTTTTTATTACATGGGTATTGTGATTCAAAAGTTACGAAAGTGGTAAGGTTTTATGTTACAATCTCCTTGTTTAACGATGTGGTTCATGATTATGTTTCTGATGATGAAATATTATAATATATATCTCAATAAACTCATAAATTTTATTATTTTACATTAATTTAAAGTTAATAAATTTTTCCTTTAATTTTAATCTCTTTATAAACTCAAGATATAAAATAATTGTTTTAAGGAAAACCAACTTTTTTCTCACTTCAGCTGAAAATCTATTTTCTTCCATGTCTTTGTTTTCTAAAAATTTTTTAAAGAAATATTTCAATATTATAAAATTATTTTTTTAAAGAAATTTTTATCCACAGTTTACTTTTAAAAAAATTAAAAATTAATCTTCTTTTCATTTTCTAAACAAGATCCTTTTGTATGTTACTGAAAGTGTGAAAGAAATCTTCGTTTTAATGTGTAGAGAAAGAACAGTATTTCTTACTATCATGAACACTCAATTATTTAAAGAATACATTAAAATTTTCAATTTTTATTTTCAAATAAAATTGTTTCTTTAATATTTGGGAAGTTTTTTAGATTTTAAAAATGTTATTTCAAAGTGGAAAGGATATTTTCCTCCAGAAATGTTCCATGTGCTTTTTTAAAATATATTTCCATCTAAGATGACATCATTTGATGTTACATAATATTTTAAGTGGATATGGTGATATGATACCGTTCATATTATTTATCTATATGGATTATATATATGAGGAATATATTTTCCTGAAACTCATTCCTTTTCGACTGGTCATGTTATGATGAAATGATGAACTATTTATGAAACACATTTATTTCTATGGGTTATACTATGAAGAAATGTTTATAAAACTCATTTAATTTTGATAAGTTATGATATGATGAATTTTTTATGATCCTTTTTCAATAGAATTTATATATTATTTTTTTATTGGGACTTATATCTTCTTAAAATTCAATGGGTAAATATGGATAAATTTTAAGTTAACTATGTTATGCATGAACCTAATTTCATGTTCACAATATTATGTGTGGACCTACTTTAAAATCCATAATTTTATTCTTGTAACTTCTTTAATGTCCATAATTTTTTTATATACCCTATTTCATGTCCATAAGGTTTCACTTAGACCTGATTTCATGCCCATAAGGTTATGTGTGGACCTACTTTCAAGTTCATAAGATTATACATTAACCTTCTTTCACATCTATAAGGTTAAACATAGACCTACTTTCATGTACATAAGTTTATGTGAGGGCTTAACTTCATGTACATATCTCAATTAGTTGACCTATTTCGATTTATAAATTTTCAAAATGTTATAATATTATTTTTACCAAATTCTTATGACTATGATATGCTTTTATGGATTATTCACTTTGATTCTTTTAAAATTCATGTCTTATGAACTGCCAAGATTTATTCAATGAATCAAGTTTTTGATTTATGATATGTAGGGTATGGTTTGAAATTTTTATTCTTGCATTATCATAACCTTATGCCCATTGTATGTTTATATATCCCTTTTTTACTCTTAATGAGCATCTGAGCTCACCCTTTCTTATGATTCTTTTTCCCAAATTATAAAGAAATGTATTATTTATAATTTTTCTAAGGATGGTTCATGTTATGAAGAAATTAGTGGGATAAGTTATAGAAATCTTAAGAACTAATTTTTTTTGTTTCCAAGTTTCTAAAGGAACTAAACCTTAATAATTATATCATGGATTGTTATGTTATATAATGTACATTCATCTATTAAAATGTACTATCTATTTATGGAAATTTTGGGTCACAATAATTTCACTTGGTTATTTGGTAAAATTATGGTCCTTGCCTCAGATCATGGGGTCCCTAAAATATCATGTCCTGACCAGTATGCTTAACTTATGTCACACAATGAGATTGATTGATATTATTTCCCAACTAAACCATGCAATCCTCCCTATTTTAGAACTCCAATATCCAATCTATATCTATACAAAAATCATCGATTTCACTCTATCATGACTCATTCCCATGAGGTACCACTCCTAAAATAATAATAATTATGGGAGTGACCCCATAACACCTCATCCAATAGGCCATTGGTAGGAATCTAGTTATGAGTGTATAGAATGTAGAGATAAGAGGAATTACCCACATGTATCATAGGAATATATAAGAGAACCACTAATCAAAACCAGAATATAAATAAACCAAGATCCATAATAATCCCCAAAATGAATTAATAATTTCACAAAAATTCAATCCTAAGGTAAAATAATAAATGAAAACTCCTAGGGAATGACTCCATAGTAAAACAAATTCTCCAAGCTAATGTTATTCAAATCAGTCACCAAACTCTCCTTAGAATTCTTAAAAATAGTTGACAAACATAGGGGTGATAATAAAATTCCTACTGGATGGGATAATACTCAATGACTCTCATTAAAATGTGGAAGATGCTTGTTAATGCATTAATGAGAAAACTGCAGAACCAACAAGCACCTATCAGGTTAACTATCACCGAGCCTCACCAAGGCTCACTCACTAGGTATCACATCTATGAGTAATAATATAATATCAAGAACATATGTGGATAGGTTCCCCATTACATCATCCCCATTTTTTCTAAGATCATACCCTAATGTCAAATATCATTTCTTACTCCTACAACAATGACATGATTCATGTTGTTACCCAACCTATTGTAGGTTCCAACATCATGTTCCGGCATTAGTCCATTAATTAAATAACCAAAACCATACCAAAATCCATAACCACATCATATTAATCATCCCATGTCTACTTACATTCATCATATCTCATTGTTACATCATGTATCTGGAATAGTTGGGTGTCATGAATATAAAGTACATCAACCTTGATCCATCCTCCTACTATGTACAACCCCCACCATATCACATCCCATCCACGTCCAACACAGTAGGGTATCATAAACATGAATGAAATCAACCTCATACCATCATCATACCTTTCATAAACCCCACTATATAGTAGGGTATCATAAACATGAATGAAATCAACCTCATACCTAAAACATTTGGGCATCATTTAGGTAATCTAACTTAGGTGTGGTTTATAAACAAATCATATGTATATATATATATATATCACACATAAAACCAACCTATATGTTCTACCCCGATACTATATCCTCACAACTCACAACTATCGTCATGCTAACATTGTCCCATCTCACCAATGCTGACAACTATTATAACACAAACCATCCCACATCCTCACAAAACATATCTACAATAAACATACAATAGTTTATGTTTAATCATTACATTTCTCTATTTCAAATTTTACCAATTACTAGTTTATTTATATTTATTAATCCATTTTATTACATATTAAATATCAAACTACATCAAGGAAATACCCTCATTAATTTTGTACATTACCCATTCCATTTCATCATTACCACAAATTATATTTTTCTACTATCAAGACCCCGCATGAATCATAACTGTAAACCACCATGTCTATCATAAATAGTTTAATCACATCCCTGGTTATTATCACAAACTAACGACCCATCCAAAATCAACATACCACTAAAAATATATTCAACAACACATATCATACTAACCAATATATACATTCTTCCCTAAACATGAAAACAAACATAGTTAAACTGAACATATAAATCACTCCATAAAAATCATACAATCAAAACCACTATAAAAAAATCGAACACAATGCACAAAAAAATTATTGAATCAAATACAACCACATCCTTTTATTTACAAACAAGATTACATATTAATTATTTTATTCCATGAAATTCATTCACTATCATTTTTAAGTGATTTTCTTTTTATTATTGGTTACTCCAACAAACAACCCACTACATTAACCCAAAAGTCTTAACAAAAACAATTATTTTTTTCAATAGCAATAACTCTTATGATAAATATCAGAAAATAAAATAAAAATATGTGATTCATCCCATCCCCATAGATTTAACTTAGGTTCATTTCATTATCTTTGTTAGGTCAATATATAGTACTCACCCATAGAATTCAAAAACATGGTAATCCTGTAATTTATAAAAATGAAATGATATTTCACAAATATCCTACCTCTTATAAGAATCATCACACACTAAAGGAAAAAAAGTATCAAAAACCAAATCTTTTGAAGGGAAACACTTTTGGACCAATCCACAACAAACCATCATCAACCACACTCAAACACTAACCAAATCGAAAGAAAACTCACTCCCACAATCACTAGAATAAATGAAATCAATAGGGGGAGTAAGAATAGGGTAAGAAAAAAATATAGAATAATTCAAATTAAGGGAGCTCTATTCTAGGAAAACTAAGAGGTTTTAATCCTAAATAGAGACTAATGGAGAATACTAAAGGTGTCTGGGGTTGTCTAGGGTTTGAAGGAAGAGATAAAAAATAAATTAATGATAAACTGGATCCATTTTATAGAGAATACCAATCATATCTCTACCACAATGTGGTGTCCACCAAAATGGCCATAATGGACCCTAGTCAAAGGAGATCTGATTTTCCATTGATTGGGACAATGAACATTTCATTCCTTCAAAACTATTTTCAATATATTTTACTAGTATCGTGCCTTACCCCATGGAATGGCAGATGTCATTTTAATTCCCAACACAACCTCCATAACTTCCCACCATAGCATGGGGGAAAATACCTCATCATCTTATTGAACTGCTCTAGATACCAAGTGAAGTGATACCTAGCTCATCATTTACCATTCTCATCACAAATATTGACTCATCAACCCCACACCATAAAACCCAAAACCATGGTCATTTCAATAGTGTATTGTTTTCGTAGGGAAACATCCCAGACACTGTGTTAATAACTATGGATACCCCTTTTCCATTGAAACCTCCACCCATCTCAACCAAAACTCCCAATATCTCTAGCATCACAATTAATTCCACTATGGGTGTAGAGATATACCTATTACCCAATTAAAAACCTTCCATGAAAAAAACCTTCTGAAACAGGTGATTCAGACCCCATGGTTCACAAACTCCTAAAAATCACCATCTCTACTAGAATTGACTATAAAAATTGATCTCTCCAATCCCATATATTAAGAATGGACTCCATCACTATCATCTTCTGGGTTTTATGAACCTCATAGATGGAAAAAACTAAACCCTCAACTCCAAAATACCCCCAAACTCCCTTTGAACACCCCTAACACCCAAAACATTTAAAAGAATAGGTTCGGAAGTTCTGTTCCATTATATTGCATTTAACATTTCCCAATCACATAAACCATTGTAATTAAGTGTAAAACATTGTTTTTTTCATTATAATACTTTCATAGGTATATTTTATAAATTTATAAGTCATATTAAAATATCATTTTCCTAATTATTTAGATGAGGTTACAGAATTATGTATTTAGAAGAGTTGATAATTAAATTTTTTTGTCTTTATATTTATCATCATGGAATTAAATATCACAAAAGGTATTGTTCTGCTAGCTGATATTGAAGGGGGTTTGGCTAAGAGTAGAAGATATAGAATATCTCCATGTTTCATGATGGAAGTTCCATTTGTAAATGGCATATAACACCATGTATACATGGGGAATTTTAGGAGATTTGAAATGTGGGATTTTTAGTGATTTTGAGACTGTGATATTCAAATATCATGTTGAAGGAAATATTTTTGAGTCTTTAGGAAATTTAAAAGTGGAAAATTGATGTGAGTTAAATGAGATTTTAGAATATTTAAAATATGAACAAAATACTAAGAAATATATACATATCTGAAAGAGAAGGATCATCAGCTTCTAAGATTAATTTATTTTCTGAAATTCTATTTTGGAAACTATTATTCTTGATAATATTTTCTGAATAAAAAAGAAAAAGTGGTGGAGAAATAATGTGTGGAGAACTTCAGTATTCTTATAGTATTGTATGATTGAAAAAAACTATTTTGTATCAAGGAAGAAGAACACAATGCATCCAGAAGTATACCTTTTTGTTGAATAAGAGGAGGAGGAGGCTCATAATAAAACTATGTCAGGGAAAGAAACTGAGAAAGGAAGAGTCGATGCTGGATATGCTTTATATATTTTGCATTGAGACTCTTAGGAGATTTAGTAGACACTATTATCACAAATAATAGTGTGATTGAGTTAAAGAACAAGGCTAACCTTCTTGAGGGTTTTTTTTATTACTTATTATTAGTTGAATGAATTTTCATTAGATCGAAGAAAATTGTTTTAATAACTAGTGGTACTGGTATAAAAATACTATTTCTACAATATCTGAAGACTATGGGATGTTGTTTAAATAACTCTCAACTTACATCATATAATGGAGAAAGGTAATTGAATAATACTTTCCTTTAGGGACATTTATGATACAATCCTAAACCTTGTGTGTGAATTTTGTTACTCTTGTAACCACTTTAGAATAGAGTGATAATAAAATCTATGCACTTGATAAAATCAAACATGGAAAGAACTGGGATTTATAGGAAAGATATGGACCTTTCCAAAGGAAATTATGTTATTTTTATTGTATATTTCTAAATTTCATATTGAGTTTTGATTTTTTATTCTCGAAATGGTATGTAATTTATACTATAAGAGGGTGTGAATTGTAGTTCAAAATCAACTATTTTTTTCTATCCTCGTCAAGAAATAAAATTTTTGACGTTTTAAAAACAAAATGAATCAACCATAAAAACAAATTAAGATCATCATAACTATATTTAAGAATAATTACTTAAAATTACTAATGAAATTAATGCATAATATAAATATAATACTATCGATGTTTCACAACTAAAATTCAGAAAAAAAAATAATTAACATGATTGCATTAAAAATAATCAATAGAGTATAGATTTACAAATCATGTACTCCTATAATTTATTTAAAACCCTTAATTTTAAACCAAACTGAATATCATATCTATATACTTTATTTTAGGTATCAATCACTTTAAACCTGTTGTAAGGTATCCACTTCTTAAATACTAAAGCTCGGCTCAATATTCCTTACCCTAGAATCCCTTGATCATCCCAGTTAGAATTTTCCCAACTACAACAACAACTATCTTAGTTTACCTTGATATATTAACAAATAGATTTGCAATTCCACTACTAAAATCAGTATCTCAGTATCCCACTACTTAACTAGTATCTTAGATATCCCACTACTTTACCAATAGAACGGTAAGAAAAATACAACAATAAATTCTAGAAGCTTTTATAATGAAATCATCACAAGAATAATCTCTATAAAAACACTAAAAAATACAAAAAATCTTAAGTAAATTAATCCAAAAATAGTTGAAGACTTGAAGTGATTATGGATGAGTTTTATTGTATCACTTGTCATATCTTCAAACCCAAGATGTGTAGATCTATTTATATGCATTCCTTAAAAGATCAGGTTCCTCATTTCTCAGGGCTAGTAACAATGGTATCTGCAATAGATCAATTTTATTCATCTTATAGACATATATTATTTCCATATCTATCAATAGGTTGGTTCATGACTGCTACATTAATTTTTTGAAAACCATAAATTTTTGGTATTATAAAATTCTTTTGGTCATCTGATTTTCATAAATTAGTTCCATCAGTATTACATTAAACCATAAGTCATCAATATTTTTCTTAAACTTATTCCTATACAGAAAACATCAATAATAATGAAATAAACTTAAGTTACACCAATTAGTAAATTAATTGTTTCATGATATTCAAAACATGTTATGTGAAGAGAGTCAAATATTCAAAAATCTCCCTTTTTGAAAAAACAAAATCAATAAGGAAAAATTAAAATGATCATAAAATTATTCATGTATTACTCCCTATATATTTTTAGATGGATATATTTTTATTTTATTTTTCTAAAGAGTTCTATTAATATTTATCCATTAAAAAAATTTATCATCATTTATAAATTAAAAAAATCTCCCCATTTGTAAAACATATCCCTCTTTACGAATAATTTTAAGGATATTAATTATTAACATCATTATCCCCCTTTTTGGTTTTTGAGAATAATGTATAAGGAAAAGGTTTTCCTTGAAGAATTCATAAAAAAATAATTTTTCTACATATAAATTAAAATAAATAAAAGAAATTATAAAAATTGTGTAATGGTAAATAATTTATCAGATGATATCCATACAATGAATATTAAGAAAATATATTTAAAAATATTAAAACATTATCGTCAATAAAATATAGTTCAATAGTTTAATTTTTATAGTTTATAATTTCATGAAATCAAATTTTTAACAAAATAAACCCTTATTAATTTATTTTTTGACCATTTTTTTATATTATTGATATATTTATATTTTTCTACTCTATGGAATTCGTATATTTTAAACATATACTCAAACTTGGAAACTCATTCTAAAATTTTTTTTTCTTGAAATTTCAGTTATTCTTCCTATTTTTCAACTTCTTATTCTAACAAATGAATTGTATGGGCTTTCTCTTCTAAATATAATTTTGTTCAACCAACATTAAATTTTGATCTTCTGACTATTAATTTTTAAGTAAAACAAATCCCTTAAGATGTTCAACTAAATAAGAGATTCATTTGATTTTTTTTCATATCTTTCTGAACATCATCATGAATAATTGACTTATCAAAAAAGATTTCATAATTCTAATGGAGTGAGATTTCAATCTCACTAATGGAATTTACATCCTCGATGTGGGATTTAAAAAACATTGTGAAATTCATTAATTCCCATTCAAAAATGTATTATTCATGTCTGATTTACTTAATATATTCTTTTACTTTTTTATAGAATCTATCAATTAGATTTGTGCATTGGTGTTTTTAACATAAAGAATTTAATTTTAAATAATTCACATTCTTTCAATTAGATAAATAATAAATCTTACATTATAATCCATATTCCTATGCAATATTAAAATAATAGATTCCTTCTGATAAAAATATTATTCTTTTAATGAAACTATGGATTTTGATTAATGTTCTATATTATTCTTCTGATCTTTATATATAATCAGATAAAATTCTGATTCTTTGATATTTTAAAGAGATATATCTTCAATATCAAAAAGATCATTATTTACTTAACTTTTTTCTTCAAATATTCTTTTAAAATAACTTGTTGAGGAATAACATGATATATAACTTTCTTCTAATGAGATTGAATTAAGAAATTATTTATTTCATGGTGAATAAATAACTACATTAGATGTGTTCACTAATGATTCAAGAAGGTATATATATTATACTATTAATTTCATTAGAGGTGCTTCACCTTTCTTTTCAACTAAGTTTTCAAACAAAATCATAGAATAATCTCTTAAAACAACTTCTCATTAAACCTCTACTTAAATATTAAGTATATGAAAAACTTGAATTTTAGAAGGAGTGACATATGATCATTTAACATTAGCAGGTTTTACAACTAGACTTCCTGTTAACCCTTAGGGTAAGGATGAGGATGGGGATTTTTTAAATACTTCATCAGTAACATCCTTTCTTTTCATTTAAAGTCTAATTTCCTCTTCAAATGAATCTCAGGAATCCAATGCCCTTTGAATGTTACTCCTAGTATAATTTCACTAAAAATATATTTTTTACTTTAACATTAAGTTATTTTTTCCTTCTTCTATTAAACTAATTTCTCTTAAACTTCTTCTCTTAAGGCCTTATCCTATGATTTGTACAAATTGAAAAAGAATTATATTAAAGCACAATTTACCTTAATTTTTTATCTTACTCAACTTTCTATTTTAGGAACCTATTTTGGGTATTAATAGTCTTCTTTATTCAGTCCAATGAAATTATTTTATTCTTTAAAGATTCATCTTTCTTGTGATATTTTTATTCAGTAAACTTTTATTTATTTTTCTCCATAGAAACAAAAAAAAATCAGTTTCATATTTTTTCTTTAGTTTTAGGATTTTTCATAGAAACCTTATCTAAATTATAATCTTTAGATGAATTCCTATTTTTTGTAATCTCAAAATTTTATTCATATAATTTTTAAACTTCCTTAGAAGAAACTATATATTATCTTTCTATGAACATTCTCCCTTCCTCATCATTCATTAATCTCATTTAAGATATTATTTTTTCATTAGTAGGGTTTTCCTTCTGTATTTTAGGCTGCACTTTATTTTATAGATACTCTTCCATTAGAAACATTAAAAAATCTCTATTCAAAAGTCTCACATATAGTAATATTTTCATCTTAACTGAAACATTCATGGTAGATTTGATATAATACCAAACAAACCTAGCTGGGTTTAAATTTTCAAATCTTACTGAATAATCCAATTGATAAACATCTTATATTTTAATAATAACTTTATCTATTATTATAATTAAAAGAAATGAAAAAAATAAATATAAATACAATTCTCACTTCTAAATTAAGATTTCATGTCTTATGAACTTTTTCGTTTATTATAAAAATATTCTTCTCATCATTAGATTTCAAAAACACACTATAAACTTTAAGAAGTTTATGAGAAACAAAAAGGTAATATTCTTAAAATATAAATTCCAATAACTTATGAAACTTATATAAATTCATAGAGAGCATCCAGAAAAAAATAATAAGTGTTTCCTTTTTAATTACTTTTTCTTAAGATAACTTAGAGGAATCATATAATTCTATGAGTTACAATGGATAATACAGTTCATTAACTTCTGGTATGGAAACAAACTTCCTCCATCCTTTAAATAAAAGGATATGTTTTAGAATGAACTAAAACTTATCTAGTATATTTAAATTTATCAACATTTATTGAATAATTTACCTAGTCATTATTTATTTGGAAGAAACAATTTTATAATCGAAATATGGAAAAAATATTTTTTAAAAACTACAACTGATTCACCTTCGATTGTAGGGAATGTGTCTAACAGAAATTGGTTCCACCTGTTTTATAAATGAAATTTGGGAAAATTAAAGGTCACCATTGATTTTATTGATCCAATGACTCATATCAAATACTTTTAAAACACATGATGACATATATAATTTTTGAAATATTTGTTTTAATTTTTATTTTCAATTATTTATGAGTTTGATTGAATTTTAAAATTTAGGAAAGTAATCAATATTTCTCAATTCAGATAGAAAATTATATATTTATAGAAAATTTATTTCAAGATATATATATGAATGAAATATATGTAATAATTAAATATTGGTAAATAAAAATATTGGGAAAATCTTATAAATGTTTAAAACTTCTTAAAAATATGATTAACTAAAAAATGTTGTTGTAAAAAAAATTATGTTATATTTTATTGATAAATGGAATGACCTTTTTCATTCAAATATAGTTCTATAAATATTCTAAAAAAATATTTAGTTCTTTGTAAAATTGAAAATTATTTTATATGTTGGCAAGAATTGATTAAAAACACCCCCTAAATAAAAGTAATAAATAAAACATAACAATTAAACATTAAGTAATGGATTTATATAAATATATATAAGCAATACTAGGGTTAAATAATATTTACAAATATAGATAATAAATACCAAAGGTATTGGTTATAGGTATTCCACTATCGATGTGCATCAATATTAGATCTTCAGAATATTTCTTTAGAAAATATTCTTCTTTTGGTCTATAATTTTTTTAAATAGAATATTTAGAACCCATATTTGAAATGATAGTTAATTCTTATATGAAATAATTTTTAACTATATGAAATCTCTATGTTTTCCAAAAGATTGAACTCTATTGAGAGAACAATTTTTCTTCCAATGTTCGCCTTATTGGAATTATGTGTAGCAAGGTGATTTGTTTGCAACATAATAACTTTTCATATAGACTGAACTGCCATTGGATTTTCATACTAATCTTGATTTTTTTCTAATAGGTATTATTTTACTATATATATTTTAAAACTTCTTTCTTCTATAATGAAACATAATAAATAACTTATTTAAACTTTCAAGTACATCAGCTTTACAATATCAGCCTTATCTTGATAGAAAATTAAAATTTTAATCTATTATTTTTTATTTTTTAGTATATATAAATTAAGATCTCCAAAATATATAAATTTTTATTTCCCTGTCAATTTATAACTTAGTCTTGAATCTTTCTTATTTGAATTTTCTTACTCCAAAAAAAATATTTCCATTCTATTTTCTTATCTCAGTTGTCTTATCTTCAACTTTTAAAGACATTTATTTTCATTAAGTGGATTTTAATTTAATCTCAGTATACATATTGAACAATTTTTTATAAATATTCTTACATTAATAAATGTATAATCTTATTTATACATGATTATCAAGATAAATTTCATCATCAGAACAATAAGAATTATCAACATCAGTACCATTTTCACTATATTAAGAATGAAAAAATTGAATCTAGAGATAGAATCATAATATCTTCAGCAGTTAATATCATCATGAAATAGCTTTCAAATTTTATAAAATTGGTATAGAGTCTAGTAATTTTTCTTATATCATCAAGGGAAAAGGTATGGAATCCTCTGATGAGCTCTTATATTTGGAAAAAATAAATCTCAGAAGGAATTATGACAAGGTTCTAGCTCAATATGATAGCTCAGAGTGGGAGTCAGCTACTGCAGATGAAGCAAAGGATTTTGGTGATGGAGATGGGCATGATTTCTATGATATGTATCTAGATTGTATGGTTTGTGTTTCTCTTTTTGTGTACTTTTATTTATTTTAATAAATGGTCAGGGACTTTGTCTCTGGCTGAGCCTTCCTGGTATAATCACATTCACTAGAACTCCAGGTTTCCATATATTTGATACCAGTCTTACTTTTCTTCTAAGATTACATTATAAAAGTATTTATTTAATTCTAGTTTAAGTTAGGAAAATTAGTTTATATATTATCTTATTTTCTATATTCATAATAAATTGGTTCTTAAGTATAATTCTGTTATTTTCTTTCTATTGGATTTTTTTTGATGTTATTCTATTTGAATATTCTTCTTTCTTGATTTGTAAGTTCATTATCAGTTGGTTCATTTTAAATTTAATCAAAAACTTTTCTAAAAATTTCTTAGATGTTATTGTTTTATAATTTATAGTATCTAATGTTTTTTAGTTTTAAAGGAAACTCCATTTTTCTTTTTCTCTTTTATTTCATCTCTTTTTAAATAGAATTCATACTACATTAATGTACCAATTAATTCATATAGACTTTACCAGGTAATATTATTTTTATTGTCTATTTAATTTCCTTTAGTTCCCACTATATTTTTAGGATATCATTAACATTATTAATAATATTATCATCATATAGTTCTTTATCTCCCTTATAATTTAAACTATTTACAATTTTAAGGAGTCTTTGGTGTATTTGGGAAACTGAATCTCCAAAAAAAAATCAGATGCTTCGTAATCAACTCTTAACATAGCTCTATTAGTTTCAAGATATTTTGAAGTTATGAAATGTGTAACTTGAAGATTTTATCATATAACACAAATAGTTAAATGGGGGGAAATTTTACTATATATATTTTTTTCATATAAGATAGAAGAGTATTTCTAAAACTGAAATTTAATTAAAATTCATTCTTATCTTCTCATGTAAAAGTAAAAAATTCATATTAAATATATTTATATTCTCTAGTAATCTTGAGAAATTTCTAAACTCTATTTTTGATAACAAAATATTTTATTCTATCACTCAAATATTCATAATCATTTTAATAAAAAATAAATAGTGACCTAATCCTTGTATACATATTGATACATGATTTTTAATATAAACATCCAATAAACACTACCTAAATATCTTGAGGTCTATTTTATTTTTATGAATAGGTACAAAATACATAAATATAAAACTAAAATAAAAAATATTTATTTAAATCTATATAATTAGATATAAATTCCATTATGCTCTTAAATTTTCCTAGAATAACCTAGGTAATTCATAAACAAAAGGTTTGAGCTAAAAATGTTTGTAAGGGAATGAGCATGATAATGAAGTATAGAATATAATTCAAAATACATATTATGATATAATAAAAGGTAAGTATCATGAATAATCACATGATATCATAACATAAACAACATGGTATAATAATACCAAGGAAACATAGGATTGTAGTGAAAATATAAAACATGACATAAGCAGAAATGAAGGCTAACATTCATAACAACATCACATTGTAGACAGAGTCCTATTATAGATTAGGTTCACTCCCTGATCTCATACATCCCATATCATGAGAAAAACACAATACCCAATGAATTGGAGTTCAATCTGGATACACCCACCATAACATGTACATTCTTATGTGTTCCACAAAAGGAAATCAATCATAAGTCGTAAACATAAAGATCACCCATAGAAATAAATGGCCTTCCATAATCTTCCCTCATATCATAATAATATGATATTTCAAGATTATTACTAAGAGAAGAAGAAATTAAATATTTTTTACATTAATATTTAAATACAAAATCATAGGCCTCAAAATTTGGTGTTCATTTATAAACATCTCTTGATAAAGGGTAGATAATTGGGTATATAAATACACTTTCAAAACATTGTTTTAAAGAATAGTTTAAAACATTTTGAGAAGAAATATGTATAGAATTTTATTTGAAAAACAAAGGAAACTGGATTGATTATATAAAAAAGTATTTAATTAATTAAATTAAGAAGGGTAATAAATACATTAAATTATTGTTACAGAAAATAATTAAGGGATATAAGAGTTCCCCTAAATTTTTTTTGATTTTAAATAAGGAATTTGATAAAATAACTTAAGGCATGTATTACCCCATCAATAGAAGGGATAATAAGAAAGGTGTATATGTATGATTCATTTATATATAATTTTAAAGAATTTTATAAATAAAAATAGATATATAAATTTATTTAGAGATATAAATGTCATAACACAAAGAAAAATGTTTGTTTAGAGAGATCCCCAGCCTTATTTTTCCAAATCATTTTTCAATTTCACTAAATATACTTGTTAACAAATTTTGATTAGTTAATAATATAATTAATTAAAATTTCCAAATATATTTTATTTTATATAATTTTATTACATTAATTTATAAATGTTTCAATGATATATAAAGTTTAATTTTTCTTTTCTATGGGTGTTCGTTTCATAGTTCCACGAAAGGATCACTTGTGGATAATTATTGATGTTAGTTTTATATGTGAATAAAATAGAAATGTGTAATAAAATGTTATACATGTCCTGAAATAAGTTTAAATAGTCCCAAATATCCTTTTGTGTTCTAAATTAGGTACGATTCACTTAGTAAAGATGTTAATGTTATGTGAATAGTTCATTTAGGTCGTTTTACCGGCCATTACGAAATGGATTCAATTTATTTAATTAAATGACCGGTTAAAACATTTCATATTTTAAAATTATATATAATATATTTATTAACATATTATTTAAACTTAATAATATTTTTATGACCATCCTTGAAGGTGTAAATTGAAAATTAAAACTCATTATCCATAGAGGTGGTGAACTGACAAAATGTGGATAGTAGTTTCATTTTTTGAATAAGAGGAGAAGAAAATAGGATGGATGGTAGATACTCCATTAACACTATAAAATTATAGTATATATATGCAAATTTATTTATTCTAACATTTTATATGATATAGATGAGGAGAAGGTAGAAGAAAAAAGAAATTTAAAAGAGGTATTTTCAGAATGTTGCATCATGAATGTTGTTTCCTTGAAAAACTCCTTAAGCCACCTGGAATTGCTCTTTTAGTGGGACCAAAAGTAATAGGAAGTGGGGGAAAGGATTTGGATTATATTTTCATAGAAATATTTTGATATACAAGCCTTAGAATGTGTGCTAAGAAGGGGTTTTAAGGGGTGGTATTTATAATAGGAGGATACAGGTGTTTTTGAATGCTCTGTTGATTAGTTTATTATTTCAGATCAAGAAAAAAATAAATATGATCCTTGTGATTATATACAGTAATTGTTTCATGTGATTTCAAACTAATATGTTCTTACATAATCCATTACTCAGAAATTCATGTATTTAGCATATAATTTTAAATATTTTATTTTTACATAATTCACTATTTATAAAAAATCAAATATTTTAGAAAAATAACAAAAATTACCCTCAAATTTTTTCAACATTTATATTCCAAAATTAAATACATTTTTTAAAAATAAGTTCCTAAATATGAGATATTTAATTTTTAAATAAAATAATTATTTATTTAAAAAATACATATTTTAATATTATGATCTATTTTCTAACCCATTGAAAATTGATATAATGTCTCATTAAATTATATTATCATTATAATACACTATAATATTAAATAATAAACCAATTTTATGAAAATAAAATTTATTTTAAATCATTATATTTTTTATAAAAATGGAAATAAAATATATTTGTTTTATAAAATATGAATGCTTATTTTATTACTTTTTGAAACATTTATTTACTGGAATCATGATATAAATATGAAATATTTTCATTTTATAAGATAAATAAATATTAATTTACACTTACATATGTAAGGATACTATTCTAACGATCAGAATATTATTCCTAATGGTCATGTTACTATTCCAATGATCGTATTTGTAATGGTTATATGAGATCCCAAATTTTTATAAATACCTAATATTCCAATCATTCTTTATTAACTTCTATTTTATATCAAGGTTATATATTTTTTAAAAAAAATTAATATTCCATTAATAATATTATTTTTCATTTCCTCTGTGTTTTTGGTGTGTGATATTATTCTACTGGAAGAAGCTAATCCAAATTTTCCTATTATTGTTTTCTTTTTTTTCTCCCACTATAATTATTTCAATTATTATAGAAATTGTTATTCTAAAAATGAAAATTTTAAATTAATATAAAGAAATTTTGTTGGCTTCATCATGTATTTCATGGGATTTATACTATATTTCTAAATATGACATAATTATAAGAATGGAAATTCAATTGATAAAATTATAATTATATTTTTCACCCATTAATAAATTTTACTCTCAAAATAAATTTTACATGCTAAGGTGAAAATAGGTGAGGATAATTATAGTTAATGGATTCCTTCAGTTCCCATGTTTCCTCCTCATACTTATGGATTTATTATAGTAATTTTACTTGGTGACTTATCTTGTTCTGAAGAACTTTTTATCTATGGTCCAAGATCTTAACCTAATGCTCCTCAAAGGAGAGATCATTTTCCACCTATAAAACCACTTAGTTCGGTGAGTGTGATGGATCTTGTATGTACTTATTCAAGAAGGATACATATAATATTTCATATACTTAAGATAGGGTTGGTGGCAGTTTTAGTCAACATGCCACAACTCTGATGAGATCCAGAATCTCAAAAGGGATAATGTTTCTCAGAATTAGAATTCCCTTATTCCCAAATCTCGTGATTGTCTTCCATAGTTAAATGCATAGGAACACCTTATCTCTAACCTCAAACACTAGATATCATCAATTATTTTCATTATAGATCTTATATAAACTTTGAGAATCCCTTATATGATTTTAAATGGTCTTGAACTTTTTTACCATTTACTCAACCATTTGAGGAACCAATAGCTTGTGTTCACCAACTTCATCCCAATATATAGGTGTTCTATGTCTCTTACCATAAAGGGATTCATATGTATCTTTCTGGATTCATGAGTAAAAGGTATTATTGTACAAGAACTTGATGATAGAAATATGATGATCTCATAGACCTTTTAAGTCCATTGAGAACCCTCAAAATAAGTCTTCCAGTGTATATATAGTCTACTAAGATTAGGCATAATTTTGGGAACGATAATATATAGTGAAGTTCAATTCAATATTTATATCATGTTTGAGACTCTTCTGTAATTTGGAGGTAAATCTTGAATCTAGTTCAGATATAATCGATAATGGTGTTCCATATATCCTCATTACTTCCTTAATGTATATCCTTCCATATTGATTGGGTGATAAGTCCTCTAAAAAAGATATAAAATGATACATATTTATAATATGGTCCCCCAAAACCATTGTAGCATCTCTATAATCCCATACATAAATATACATCTTTTTATATGAATATTCAATAAATTTTACAAACACACACTTGAAGACTATAAAGGTCTGGTGTTATTGAAATCTTGTACATGAAAAAAACTAGTTCATAAAATATCTACATCATCTCCCACTTAGTAATTCACAAATATCACCCTTTATATTCAAATCATACTTAATAAATTTATTCATAACATGGGGAAAGGGATCATAAGAAATAGTGAGCTCAGATGCTCAGGGTAAACAAGAGAGATATCAATGATCACTTTATCTTAACATGAACATAAGGGTAATAGAAAAAGATCATAACATTTAATAATCACTCCCTACATATCATAGATCATAATCTTGAGTTATGGAATAAATATTACCATTTAATAAGACATGACTCATAAAAGAAACCCAGAAAATGATCCATGAGAGCATAACACTGGCATAAGATATATGTTTTCTGCATACACATAAGCATAAAAAATCATTTCCTTGGTAGTCAAGGCATATTGACAAGATTACCACAGTGGAATGGGTTCACTCCCAAAACCATCATAGCTATCAAATTTCAATCCAAAGGACATAATAGTGTAAAAAGTACCTTAATAAATTGGTTCCCCCCCATTCCAGACCTATTTATCTCATGAGATAACAATCATTACCCAATTAATTGGAGGGAGATATAGGTCTCACCCTTCCTTGGTTATAAAAAACCATGGTCAGTAGTTATAACATAACCATCATACATGGTTATAATATAACCACTATCCTTAATGAAAACCATACATATTAATTCCATAATATCAAAAAGAATCATCATATCAAAACCCATGAAAATAAATTTGTTTCATAAACATTTCATCACAGTATAACCTGTAGAAACAAAATGGGTTTCATAAACATTTTATCATTTCATAATAACTCAGGAAAAATGATTGAGTTTTATAAACATATTATCATCATAAATATAAAACATCGAGATAAATAATAAGGATGGTCATTAGATCATATCACCTTTAAGTCTTAAGTAACATCAAAGGATTTCATCTTATATGGAAAATGATTTTGAAAAAATCACTTGGAACATTTCATGAATAAAATATCATTTTCACATTTAAATTCCATTTTTAATATATCAAAATATAAAAAAAATATTAAGGAAACAATTTTACTTTAAAATAACCTTCAGAACATTTAAATTAAGATTCAAAACTTTGATCAATCCTAATAGTTGGAAATTCTTTTGAAATCAAATATGATAAAATAAAACATTTCATTCACACTTTTGTAGAAAATTCAATAAGTTTCTTGATTTAAAAATGAAAATAATATTCCTTTTAAAAAATAAAAAGTAAAACATGGGTAAAAATGACTCTAAAAATCATAGTATAATAGTAAAAACCTTATTTAAAACAATTGAAAAAAATAGATATGGAATAAAATGTTTTTTTGACAGAAGATATAAATAATGTAATTTTATAAAAAAACATATTTTCACTCTCTTTAGTAATTAAGTTGATGGAAATAAAATTTAAAATAAATAAATAAATAACTATATAATAATAAAATTCATGAGTTTTTTTATAGTTATATCATAATGTTTCTTCACTGGAAACTTAATCATAAATAATCTTAATAAGTAATGAGATGGAATCATAAATCCCTTAATACTTTGGTAATATTTGAATCATTATCTCCATGATATAAATAAAATTAGATAGATATTTAAATCCCAATAAAATTCATTAGAAGATTCATAAAATAAAATCATTGTTATCATATACACTACATTAAAAAACGAGTGGTGAATATGGAATGTGTCACACATAAATAAAAGTAAGATGAAAATCTATTACCTTGGGTATGACTTCCTTCATATAAATTGAAAACACCTATATAATAAATATATATTTATTATCAATATATTAAATAACAATAATAATATATATAATACCATATGTTATTTACTTATAACCTTTTATCACTAGTTTTTTAACAATTCTTTATTAAAATCACTGTTCCATGAGATATTTGATTCCTTTTTCACGTATGTTTTGGTTATGTAGTTTTGGTGCTATAGTTTTGTCAATGTTCCATAATCTCCCTAATTTTTATCATGATATAAATGTAATATATATTAATTACATACATTTTTATAGTCATTCATAAAATATATATATGAAAAATGAAATACATCATTCATGTAGATGGTAGGTTCTTTGTACACAAGAACGTTGTTTTCATTTTTAGATGGATGGAATCAAAAAATGTTAAATAATAAATCACCTTTACATAATAATTATTTTTCCATATATATCATATATATATATATATTCATTAAATCTATCCTTATTATAATCCAAGTAAAATTTAAAAAAAATAACACCACATTGTGGAGGTGGTAGTCCACACGTATGCATGAGTGATGTTATCATTTTCCAATGGCTTGGAATATTAGAAGGTAGATATGATATTATCATTAAATATGTGTAATTATGTCATAATTATCATATGTAAACATTAAATCCATGAAAATAACCATTCATAAATGATGGTGATGAGATACAAATTGTATCGCTACGTGAAGAAGGTAAGTCAACCATACCCACAAGTGATACTTTCACTTCCCATTAGACAGAAAGACGGAGATTAATGGTTGTATCATAATAATAAAAACATTTAATTATATTTAGGATACTGAATTTATTATTTTATTAATAATATAATATATTTTTGCGAGTTAAAATAATTAAAAATAAAAAAAATGGTTAAGGCGATTACCTCTACTTTAAAAGAACTCCTTTAGATCTCCCCTTAAGGGCTCTAGAGATAGTGTTTTAGAAACACTAGAACCTCTATAACATGTCTAAGGAATCTTATAATATAAAATTTTAGGGTATGGTTGATATAGAATAATATATGTGGTGTAACTAGGAGAAAGGAGGGATTCCGTTTTATGATTGATGGGTGAGGCAGTTTCGCAATTTCTTAACATATTGAATTAATATAAATTAATTTTGATGATCTAATATATCCAAATTAATAATATTAAAATATAAGATTATTATAAAACTAAATAATCTCATCCAAAAAAATTTGGACATGTTTTGGGTATGATTTATCCCTTATCTTTTATTTTTAACACTCATTAACACATTTGAAAATTAATATTGAAGTTTTATACCCATAAATCATTAATAATGTTCCTATAAAATGAAAAAAAAATACCCATAAATAGAGCACGGAAAATGTTTACAATAATGTCCAATTAATTTGGATGAATTCAGTATTTTTATGAATTTTATATCATTAAATGAAATATTATTTATTATAAAAAATCATTAATGTCGTTGTTGGCACCGAAAAACGTGTCCCCAAAAATTTTACAAATTCCTTCATACATGATCCAAGATCGTAGCCCATTTTGAAATCTTTGATTTGGTAGGTCATAGGGCCCGAACGGAGTTACAGATTTGGAGTTATGGGCATTTGAAGTCGGGCTGGAAAAGTGGTTCTCAAAGCCCATTCGTGAAGCCCCCTCCGCGATCACGGAGCACCGCCGCGAAGCAATGAGACGGGATGCTCTACGAACACATTTTACATTTTTGATGCACCGCGAAGACCTGCCACGAAGCAGATGAGGCGGGAATCATCACGAATGGATTTGACATTTGTGAACCCGCCACAAAGCACAGGAGGTGGGACGCTCTGCAACCACATTTGACATTCGCGAACCGCCACGGAGAAAGCTCCATCTTCGCGCCGAGTGCACTCGGCTTCGTGGCACCCCTTGCCTATAAATACCCGTCTTGCCCCCCTTCTCCATATTCCCACTCTTCCCCCTTGGATGGTGACTCCACCCCATGGGCGGCTGATCTCCCGGTTCGTGGAGCTCCGCTTTCCTTTGCGAAGTGGCTCCGCGATGCCATGATCCGCGAGTAGCATCCTTCATGTTGCTACTCCGCAAGTGCATTCTCCACGAGACCATGCTCCGCGAGCAGCTTCCTTCTTGTTTTTGCTCCGTGAGATCATGCTCCGCGAGCCCATGCTCTGGGAGCCCATGCTCTGCGATACCATGCTCCATGAGACCATGCTCTGTGAGACCATGCTCCGCGAGTCCATGATCCGCGAGACCATGTTCTGTGAGCCTATGCTCCGCGATTCCATGTTTCGTGAGACCCTGTGCTCTCCGAGCCCCTTTTCCCTATGAAGCTACTTCGTGAAGACCTATCCATTGTGAGGCTCCTACCTTCATGGCCACCGGGTCCATACCGCGGGGCCTGCACCCCCGTTTGGGGACAGTGCCGGGCTTTGGTCCCGGTCCTCTAGGTCGGTCCCTCGCTACCATCACATACCCCCATGAAAATGGAGAGTCGCACCACGAAATTTTTGGGCCGGGATGTCGGGATTTCCCATTGCACCCTTATGTACACCCACCTTCCACCTATGGAATACCATGATTTGAGATACTCCTCCAAACACCATGAAACACCTTGAGTCGATATATTCCTCTTGGTTTCATTCCCATGTCATGAGGTGAGATTCCCATCATCGATTCCCCGAGTACCTTGATTCGAACCATTCCTTAGGAAACTCCTCCAAACCCAATCACTTGGCTCCTATGCTAGGTTGAACCAGAAAGGGCCGCCCTCACATAAGACCCAACTCCATCCATTTCTAGGCTACTTATTCCAATAATCCTATCTACAAGAAACTAAATTGTAGTTCACCCTATGTTCTAAACATAGGATGCCTCTTGCTTCTAATAAGAGATGCCTTATTCTCCAAACATAAGATGCCAATAGTCATATCTACAGGACTTTAAACTATAGTGCTCCCTATGTAACAAACATAGGATGCCTCTTACTCAATATGAGAGATGCCTCATTCTCCAATCATGATATTCCAACAGTCCTATCTACATGAATATAAATTGTAGTACACCCTATGTTCTAAACATAGGATGCCTCTTCCTATAAATAAGAGAAGCCTCATGCTCTAAGCATGAGATTCCCGCAGTCCTCTCTATATGACTATAATATCTAGTATACCCTATGTTCCAATATAGGATGCCTCTTGATCCAAACAAGAGATTATTTATGAGCCAAGCAAAAGATACCTAATGCCATGATTACAGGGGCGTAATTTCAAGAGCGTTGGATTCCGTTCAAATATTCTATCACTGCACCTCACGCTTTGTGTGTCCTTTATTCGGATCCTCATCCACTTCCATGTCCGGAGAGACCCCCTAATGGCCGGTCCCATACCGCATCAGCTCACCTGTTGTCCTGGGCCAACGCCTCGGTAGACTTTTGACAAAACTTTGAGTCCGGTCCTATGTTTCGAACACGGTCAGCAGTCGACCCTCATTTGTTTGTCCCCATTACAGGATAACGCGATATGGATGCTATGTTTAGAACACAGTCAATAGTTATCCCCCATTGCCCTGCCACCCTCATTGCATTCCAACTGTCGGGCATGTAATTCACACTCTCCATCTACCTTTGTTCAGACTGATTCCAATGACCTTGGAATTAACCTTTTTCTTCTCTAGCACATAGGTGAAGACCTCAACCCACCACTGAGTTGGGATTCCCCCATGGCCAGAAATAAGGAATACATTATGGGTTGCTTCCACGCGTAAGCCCCATCCATCATTGCCACCCCTTAGTGGCACCTGGGCATCTTACTTGTGTAAGCCCCACACCATCCCGAACTACGGGGTCTTTGATCCATGTCAAGTCATGGTACATAGGAAGTCTCATGAGGTTCAAGCCCAACACTCATCGGACCCCCGACACCCCTTCACATCGATTCACCAACACTTGGGCAACCTAGAGTGTAAGCCCCACACCATTACGAACTACTGAGACATTGATCCATGTTAATTCATGGTACATAGGAAGCCTCTATGAGTCTCAATCCCATCACTCATGTCTCATACTGATCTCTCCCTCAAGCCTATGTGTCTCGGGAGGGTCATGCCCCAACCCGAAGGTTCCACTTCCTCTGGGTCCCATCCATGCGTCCATTCTCACGGGCTGCCTCCTCAGGTGTCCCACCATCCAACCCAACTGAGCGGAAATTGATTTCCTGCCACGGGGATACGTAGGAAGTCTCTTCGAGGCTCAATCCAATCACTACCGTCACCTCCATGACGGTCCCATTTCATTCCCCCTCTACTCCATGCAATTCTCCATCATCCATCCTAATTCTTACCTGGGCCGCCACATCCCTGTGGGATCATGTCATCCACCCTCCTCACTGTTCCTAGTAGTACATGGGAAGCTAACCATGCATAATCCCCATTATGTCTTCAGGTTTTTGTCCTTTTTGTACACCCCGATTCATCACCCCTTGGAACTATGTGGGTTTTTATTAATGTCGTCTACACAGTGTACGTAGGAAACCTCCATGAGGTTCAATCCCAACCAATGGTAAACCGTGGTGTCCCCCATCCTGGGGTGCACATTCCCTGATCCGTCATCAGTGATGTTCAAATCATCCATTACGGTGTAACATCTCTCCTCTATGGGGCGCACCTCCTCAAATTCGTCCTCATTAGGCATTCTGATCCATCCATCTTTCAGGTGTTCCCTCCCTGGGATGTTCCAGTCTAATCCATCTATATGGGACGTTCTAGTCACCCTCATACCATCTCAGCAAGACGTTAAACTCACAGCCTACCTCATGATAAACATTAGATGCTTGAGGAAAAATTCGGATGACACGCCTTTGGCGTAACCGTCTCTGCAAGACGTTAAACTCGCGGTGTACCCCGTGTTTAACATGGGAAGCTGAGGAAACCCTCAGATACATGCCTATGGCATATGATTACCTGCATTTGATGTGGGATGCCTCAGGTTCTGTACCCTTGAGATGCCCCCTTATGATGAAGGATACAGTTTCCCCAATGTCCACGCACCTAGAGATGCCCTGACATGCCTTATGTTGTCATCTACTCCGACCGAAGGTCACTACCATGTCAAGACCCCATGGATTGTCTTGACGGAAGTAGTGTAATTAATTGGCGTCCATTTAGATATGGCACCAGGAACGAGATTCACGAACCACAACTTAATCTATGAGGGAGACCCGGACTAGGTGATGAGTTCTGAGGAGGAATCCAGGGAAGGAAGAACCGCAATCCCATTATCCCATTTCGATCAAGGAGCAAACGTCCCTGAACAAGGAGCAAATTTCGCCCACCTTTGGAAAGTGAGAATGCGGGGAAATAGCTGCACGTCCTCATAGATGGATACACGCACCGCAGAAAAAGCATTGGAAACATTCAACTTTAACATTTTTCATTTTATTTGACTTTAAATACATCAAGAAAAATAGGGAATTAAAATGAAATTATTAACACCTTCATAGTATGTTATATAGATCTAAAAAATTTGGGACACATTAAATCATTCAAATTATATCACTTTTAATATTTTTAAAATCATTTATTTTATTTTTCTGTAAATTGAATAAATAATGTATTAACATTGCACAAGTATTTAAGGTAATTATTTAATCACTAAAAATTAAAAATAAATTAACGTGATGAAAAAAATATATATTTAAAATGAATATTAATAACTAAAAATATCCTTTGTTTATCCCTATGTAAAAAATTAATATAATATAATAAACAAAGTGATATTTTTTACTTTTCATTATATAAAATAATATAAAGTGTTCAAATCATGTAAAAATAGAAAAATGGCCATATATTTGAATTTTTGGTGATTATTTAAGAGATATACTAATAAAATATAATTAATTCATGTTTTATGGTCATTATTTATTCCTTATCATTTAATTTTTATATTTATTACCTGATTTAATTATTAATGTGGTAAAAAAATTAGTAATGTTTACTATTAATAATGTCTAAAAATAAAAGAAAGCTGTTTTAAAATTTTAACCCATTATTAAAAATATGGAATCCAAGTTTAATGATTCAATTTATAAAAGTGGAAGTAATTACATTCAATGTAAATGTGTAAAATTCAGCAAAAACAGTTTATAGAAAAATTTATTTTTTAGCCCAAAAATTTACATATACCAAAATTCGATAAAATTATATTTAAATTGAATTCAATTATATTATATATAATTAAATAATACTTATGTTACTTTAAGATAAAATTAAAATTTTGATGATACATTTTAATGAAAATAAAATGACATTTATACAAAAAATGGTATTTTTCGCTATTCACTAAAAACATCAATTTACTGTCAAAAAAACCACAATTTCACTCTAAGTTAATTTTTATATGATTATTTCAAAAACAAATTACCCTTTTACCATATGAAATTTCTAAAACATTAGGAAATTAATTATAATCATTTTCTCACAAAAAACAATAAAACCTATTTTTGAAGAATAAAATAGATTTAACAAAAATTGAGTGTTTATTTATTAAGGATTAACGAATACATTTACATTTAGTAGGAAATTTATGTATATACCCTATAATTTTAAAATCAAGTTTATAATGAACACATAATATTATTTTAACAATATATCATGGTTTCTTTAAACTTTGTGTTACGTGTAAAGTAATCTATCAATGAAATAAAATTAATTTATATATAACTATTTCATAAAATATTGAGTTGTTAAATTATCCCCCTATAAAATAGATTGTTCCCTCAAAATTTATATTGTCATAAAAGGTTTAATTTTTAAAATTCCTTTATCAAAAACCACATCATTCAAAGGAATAATAAAACATCCCCTAAAAAGGAAAAGTGGAAAACATAAAGGTTAACTAAAATATCATAAAATTGGGTTCAAAAATTAAGAAAACATTAGTGTAAAGATAAAATATTTACATTTATGATTAAACTAACTCTTTATTACTGATATAGAGTTCTGGAGAACCTGGTTAAGGGACTGTTGACAACCACAAAACCATAAATTTGTGATAAGTGACATGGTCATCGATTGTTTAGAAATAAAGGTAAAATTATAACACTCTTAATTTATGATATTTTACCTAAAGTTGAGGAATTATTTTACTATCAAGATATAGAACTACAAAAAATATACCTATTTGATTTATTTCCATATTTTAAATAGAATTTCATCCATTGGTTTTGATTTGATCAATTTTTTACTTCAACTTTTTACCCCAAGAATTAAATAATCAAGAATAATGTTATTTTTTTCTGAAGCACTAAAATTAACCTTTAACAAATTATAATATCTTTAAAATAATGAAAATCAATTCCTATTATCTCTAGGTTTTTACCAAAACCCAAATTATTAACAAAATTTATTCAGTATAAAAAATACTTTAATATAAAAAACCTTATCCAAAGTTCAAGTTAAAACATTCCATAAATAGTTAACCTTAAAACTCTTCCAAAATATTTATGGAAAAAATAAAAATAAAAATATTTAGAAAGAAGGTTACTAAATTTCCAAATCAACTTAACATTAATCCCCCAAATAGCATAAATGATTTTTTAGCTACATCTAACAAATATGTGAATACCTTGACTTTATATTCTCATGAAACATGGTAATAACATAAATTACCATAAAACCAAAATGAAAAAATGCATGATTTTGACAAATAACTCTCTTATCAGTCCATAAATAAAATCCTAGATTGTTGAATATATTCCATAAATTCGGAAATGATATAAACTCCATGAAATATAACATAAACCAATTTTTTATCAAATCTATCAATAATATCCCATTTAATTTATCACAATCAAACGTATTTTTATCTTATTATTATCTCAACATTATGCACATATTAAGGGTTATTTTTCCCTTGATTGTGTATTCTCCAACAAATTCTCATTACCACTAAATCACTTTTCCTTATCATTAGTACCATTCAACTCATTATTGAAAATACTTTTAGAAAAAACCTTTTTAGAAAGAACATTAAATGTTTCGTGGAACTTATAACTAGAATATTACTATAAAAATACTTATTCAATATAGTTCTTTAATTCCAATACATAAACACTAAAATCATTCCACTTCCATATTCAAATAGCCCTTACCTTTATTATTTCATTCATAGTATCTTCATCATCATTAGTAAAATCATTACTCAAATAGCCTTTCTAATTATATTATAAATATTCCCCCTAGAACATAAATTTTAATAATGCCCATACATTCAGCATTTAAAACAATAAACCATCGACGATTCCTTAAGGTGACCATTATTCTCATCCAGTGTGTTAACTAAAAGTTTCATTTTTCTTTGGAAATTTCTTACTCTATTCCTTTCATCTCCACACATAGAACAAATTATTATTCCTTTGATACATATCCTTGATTGTTTTGTCTCATCTTATCAACAAATAGGTAACTAAATCTTTTTTCCTCCATGGTCTCAACCATCCAAGCTCTCAGTGAACTCTATAATTCCCTACTTTAGTGAGTCTTATAATTTGTTAAGGTGAAATTTGTTAATCATATATCATGATAAATGATTTTTAATAATCATAATATCCTTTACTCTATTAATAATCTCATTTATATTCTTATCAAACCCTTTTCCATCACATTCAATGTTAACCTAGTTGCTTCTAGTTCCCATCATTGACTAAAACCAAAAGATATAGTTTGATCAACAATAATCATATTAGAAAACATCATAATCATTAAAATCGTTAATAGGTTGTTTAAATAATGATACCTTATTTTTAATCTATTATATTTCAAGTTTAATCTAAGTAATTAAAATCATTCAAAATGAATTAACCCAAGCATACCCCTCGGGAGTGTTAAACTAGGTGCATAATAAGGGAATGCTTGTTGTTTATTAGAATGATGGTCGATACATACTCAACCAACTATTTTGAGGGTTCTTACTCCAAGATGAATCTATACTAAACCAAATCCACATGTATGTATTGATATGAAAATTGAATAATCACTTCCATACAAAAACATTAGGATTTTATCCTATACTTAAATATATTCCCATGGTTTTCACCATAGTTTTATAATCCTAATATCTAAAGATTGACTAAGACTTTCCATTGATACCAATTATAGTGACCCAATCCTCTCATACATAAATATACATATCTTTAGATTAATATTCAGTAAATTTCTAAAAGACATGCCTAAGTACCATAATGGTTTAGTGTATTTGAAAAATTAGACACATAAAAAACGGGTTCATAAAATATTTACATCATCTCCCACTTAGTTCTCCATAACTGGATCCCTTCTTAGAGAAATCATACTGAAACCCTTTCTTCATAACCTGGGGAAACAAAACATAATAAATGGTGATCTTGGATGCTCATTAATTATGAAAAAAATAGGTATCAATTATCACTTAAACATAACATAAACATAATGGTATAAGGACATGAGAATAAAATTTTAAAATTATTCCATGTATATCATAGATTATAATATTGAGTCATGTCATAAATAATGGCATTTCAAAAGGCATGAATCATAAATTAATCAAACGAAATGATCCATGATATCATAAAATTATCATAATGCATACATTTTTATCATAAACATAATCATATAAAATCATTTATTTTACAGTCATGGTTTATTTTCAAGACTATAAAAATGGAATGGTTTCACTCCCCATACCAATTTAGTAGTCAAGGTTAACTCCCAAGACTATCATAGTAGAAAAACCCTTAATTAAATAGTCTCACTCCTCTTTCCAATCTTGTTTATCCCATGAGATATAAATATTTACCCAATGCATTAGAGTGATATATAGTCCCTTCCCATCCTTTTTACAACAAGACTACCATCCTTGGTTATAACATAACAACCATTTGTGGTCATAACATAACCTCCTTCTATTGTTATAACATAACCACTATCCTTAATTAATATCATAAACATGTTTTCTATAAAGTCTTAAAACATTAATCATATCAAAATCCATGAAGATAAATTTATTTTAGAAACATTTCACAATAGCATAACTCATGGAATTGGAATAGGGATCATAAACATTTCATCATTTCATCTTAATCCATGGAAATGAAACAATTTTCATAAAGATATTTTCATCATAATATAAACCATCAATATAAATAAAAGTATGGTATAATTGGATAATATACCCAGAAAATCTTAAGTAACATTAAATGTTTTCATGTTATGTGGAAAATGATTTTGAAAAAATCACTTGGAACATTTATTGAGGAAAATATATTTTTCAAATTAAAATATCATTTTTAACATTTAAAATTTTCAAAAATATTAAGAAAATAATTTTATTTAAAAATAAACTTAAAAAGTTAAATTAATCTTCAAAAAATTGATCAATCATGATGGCGGTAAATTCTATTCATGTCATATACATTAAAATAAAACATTCCTCTATCACTTCTATTGAAAACGTCAGGAAGTGCCTCATTCCGAAAATGACATAATGATTCCATTTAAAGTATTTTTAAAAAAAGTAAAAAATTGATAAAAAGGCATTTAAAAATAATATGATAATATTAAAAACCTTCTTTAAAATATTTTTACAAAACATGTATATGGAAGGAAAGAAATTCAAATGAAGGGATAAATGAAGTTTATTTTTCTAACAAACATATTGTAGGTCTACTGAGTACTTAAGGTGAGGAAAAATGTAAGGAAAATGGTAATATTCAAGAAATAACTAGAGGGTAAGAAAATTCATGATTTTATTGAGGGTTATATCATATGTTTCTATCATCAGAAACTTAATCATAAACAATCCCAATAAACAATGAGATTGTGTCATAAAACCCTTACCACTTTGGTAACATTTTAATAATAATACCCATTACCGAAATAATATAATATGGATATGTAGATAAACATAAAATTCATCTTAATCATCATAAAATACATTCATGGTAAGTATATACACATCATCAAATAAACAAGTGGGGAATATAGAATTTTTCACATAAAAATAAAAGTGAGATGGAAACCTCTTACCTTCAGCCCGACTTCATTCATTCATGATGAAACCTCCTATATAACAAATTTAATTTTTTTTATAAGTCTATTAAAGAACCATAATAATATATATTGTGCCATATTTTATATATTTATAACCTTTTATCACTTTCTTTCCAATGATTACTTATTAAAATCATTGGTCCAGGTTATATCTGCGTCGTTTTTCAAATATGTGTTTGGTTCTATAGTTTTGGTCATTTTAATTTGATTATGGTTCCATAATCTGAAGAAATTTAATAATGGTATAAATATCATACATATTCATTATATACATATTTAGACTCAATTATAAAATATAGGGATGGACAATTGAATTACAACATTAATGGAGATGGTAAGTCATGCGTAAGCATTAACACTATTTTCATTTTTTGATGGATGGAATCAAAGAAATAAATCACTTATCCATAATGATTATTATATGATATGTATTTATATATAGTATTTATTAAATTAATAATTATTACCATAAAATTAATATATAATTTAAAAGAAAATAACATCGCTTCGTTAACGTGGTAGCCCACAGGTACTCATGAGTGACATTATCGTTTTCCAATTGTTTGGAAGTTAAAAAGGTATATATGATTTTATAATTAAATTAGAATAATTGTTTCATAATTATAATATATAAATATTAAACCAATAAAAATATTTATCCATAAAATATGGTGATGATAAATTAATTGCATCGCTTTGTGGATAGAGTGAGTTGTAGGTTTACACAAGTAATACTTTCACTTCCAATTTGGTGGAAATAGGGTGAATAATCGATTTTTATTAATCATAATAGAATTTTTCTATATTTATGATACTTATTTTATTATTATATGAAAAATAAAATATATGTTATAGGTGGTAAATGAATAATTAAAAAGAAATATATTGGTTAATGCAATTACCCCTCCTTTGAAGGAGCTCCTTTAGATCTCCTCAAAAGGGATCTAGGGATTGTATTTTGGGAAGAATAAAACCTCTATAATGTTTATATGTAATTTTAGATGAAAAATTGATAGGTTATTTTCTGGATTTAATAATAAAATTGGTGTAAATAATAGAAATTATAGATTCCCTTTTACAATTGATGGGAGAGGAACTTTTGGAATTTCTTAAAATATAATTTAATATAAAATAATTTTGATTAATAAATGGATGTTATTTAATAATATTTCAAGATAATATGAGTATAATTATAAATACTATCATAAAGTAAAATTTTGACAAGTTTTGGTTTTGTTTCCACCCATATCGTTTAGCTTTTCCCCCCCGTTAAGACTTCTGACAGTTACTGTAATATTAAATTCTTTCACTCTTTGGGGTTAATAATGTTACTATAAAAGGGAAAATTCCCATAGATGGATCATGGTTGATTTTTAAAAACCATATTACATTAATTTAGATGAATCTAACATTTTTATTAATTTTATATCATTTAATAAACAATTATTTATTATAAAATATCATTAATTTTATTAATAACATTATTCATTTAATTTGACTTTAATTACAACAATAAAAAGAGAAAATTCAAAAATAATTATTTGAAACATACCTAAGTTTCCATATATATAAATAATATTTTTGGTATATAATAAATCATTCAAATTATATCACTTTTAATGTTTTTAGTGTTGTTTAATTTCTTTTTCTATTAATTGAATAACTACATATATTAGCATTGCACAAGCATTTAAGGTAATTATTTAATCACTAAAAACTAAATATAAATAACTATGATGAAAAAAATAATTTATAGTTGAAATTATTATTTATAACAAAACATATACACTTTTTATCACTATATCAATAATTTAAAGATAATATAACAAAAAATGACTTTTTTGACTTGTCTTTATATAAAATAATATAAAGGATCAAAATCATGGTTAAATGAAACAAAAGCCCATATATTTGAATTTCAGATGTCTATGGATGATATATACTCATCCATTATAATAAATTCAAGTGTTAGGGTCACTATTGAGTCCTTAACATTTTAATTTTAACCTTACTTACCTTATTTACCCTTTAACATGTTAATAAATTTTCTAAAGTTGTTTTTCAAAATGTCTAAAAATAAAATGGGCCTGTTTAAAAAATTTGGAAACCTAATTAAGAATATAGAATTAATTTTTAAGTATTAAATATATATAATTGGAAAAAATTTCTTTTAATTTAAATTTTTAAAATGTTAGGAAAAACACTTTTTAGAAAAATGTGATCTTTAGACCATAAAAGTATATATAACAAAATCAGGTAGAATGATGATTAAAATAAATTTAATTATATAATATATAATTAAATAATATTAATTTTAGTCGATAATAAAATTAAAATTATATTGATACTTTTCAATGAAAATAAAATGGAAGTTTTACGAAAATTCGAATTTTTCTCTATTCACTGAAAAATCAATATTTTCTAAAAAATAAAAAACAATTCGAAAAGTTAATTTTTTTTATGATAATTTAAAAAATGATATAATATTTATAAAATAAATTTTTTTAAACAATAATAAATAAATTATATTTTTTTTCTTATAAAAATCAATAAAGGCCATTTTTGAAGAAAACAGGTTTGTAGATATTTAAAATATATTTAAAAAATGAGTGATTATTTTCTAAGGATTAATCAGTGCATTTATATAGAGTAGGACCTTTATATATATTTAATAATTTATTAAATCCTATTCATACCCACAAATTTTAATGGATAGGTTATAATGGTCACACAATAATATTTTAATAATATATCATGGTTTGTTCAAACTCTATGTTGCATGTCGTACAAGATATTATATAAATCAAATTAATATATATAGAAATATTTTATAAAACATTAGGCTATTAAAACCCATATATAATTATTTCCCTTTGATTTATTTGAAATTCCATTGACAATGCCTATGGTGATGTCTTCCCATTTCTATATAGGTAAGGGTAATGGTTGCATCATCCATTTGAAATTTACCTTTCATCCTTAACCAGTATGGATACCTATAATTTTTGTGTATATTCTATGATCTAATTATTTATATTGTACCATTAATATTTCTCTCATAGATATCGACACATATTCATTCTCCCTAGGTGGATTGAGAAGGTCAAGTTATGTACATCATTCAATAGATCTTTCTTTAACATGGGATTTAATAGTACGCATAGTTGTGACACAAATCGTACAAATCCTTCTTCATAAATTTTAAAATATAAGTTTTTCACTTTTCTTAAATCTTTTCCCTTATTCTATATTTCAATATTATCTCTTTTAAAATCCTTTATCTTCTCTAAATGGTATGATTGAGAAATTATTTGAGAAATGAATTATGATGGTCTTTCCCTTATGATTACCATCTCCATCCTTTTTAAGTTTAAGAAGGCTAGATCCTTCTTAATCATTATCATTGATAAGGCTATAGGATCCTATAGATATTGGAAATCTACAATTTTATTTTATTTCTTAGGATGTTAGTGGATTGTATAGTCATGATCCATGATCGGCTCTAACCGTCTTTTTCGGAACAAATTAATCTCTTTCTATGTGAATATATACATTAGGATCTTGTGATATATATACATATATCACACTTCTCCCCATAGATATAATTCCTATATATTTTCGACATGAATATCACTAAATCCAACTCTATGTCATGCATTGGGTAGTTATTCTCATGTAATTTAAACTTCTTTAAGGCATAGGCTATCACTATATCATTTTACAATATTATACAGCCCATGACTAATTTGAAGCATCACTATATTCCATGAAAATTTTCCCACATGAGAGTATTATTAGGACTAGTGTAGTGAAAATACTCTTTTTCAATTCCTTGAATCTCGCTTCATATTCATTGGTCTATAAAAACTTTTCTCACTATTAATTCATCTTGTTTTGAAGGTTCATAAATCATGATATGTTTATACAAATCATTATAAATTCCTAGTTCATCCAGGGAAAGAAAAATTTACTATTATAGGTGTTGGTTTGGGATACTCCACAATTGTATTTTTCTTACAATGGTCCATAGAGATCCCTTTTTTGGTGACAACATTCTCTAAGATTGATACATCCTCCATCCAAAACTCACATTTACTATAATTTGTATATATATTCTCCTTTTTAAAAGCATCTAGCATAGTGTTAAAATGATCCTCTTGCCCCTTCTTGGTTTTAGAGTATATCAGAACATAATCTAAAAATACTATCACAAATTGGATAAGGTAATCTCTAAAGACTCAATATATTAAGTCTAAAAATATTAATGTGGAATTATTGAGTCTGAAGGGCATCACTATTAACTTACACTATCAATACCTTGTTTGAAAGAAAGTATAGAGAATTTCTTACTTATTCACCTTTAACTTGTGATATCCCAATAAAAGTTCCACCTTAAAGAAATATCAGGCCTCATAAAAATTCGAATTTGTATGTACATATAAGATAAATTTAATAAGATATTATTCATGTTTTATTCCATAATGCACTGGGTTTTGGTTTAATTTTACATGAATTAAGAATTTTTTACTTTAAATAAGAAATTCTAAAAAATTAAAAAAAATTGGGTTTTCTTGTCTTGTATAGCATACACAACATGTATAAATAATTCACATCATGAATGCAAGGCCATAGACTAGCCTATGAATCCATTACATTAAGTTTAGATAGTACATGATGCATACATTCATTACATGGAGTTCCAATTTTAAATATAAATATCCCACTAAAAGTGAATCAAATACACAACTTATAGATAATGAATGATGTGTACAGTTCAAAGGATCTCTCATTCAAAGATATGAACTAATTATTTAGGGGGAAATGTGGATCTTAAATACATGACATGTAGAAAATTTACATAACATGAAGATATCGAGATAGAATTCACTTAGGCCAGTACAACATGTACATGACTTACATGCAGTTTAATTCTTAGACTATTAATATATTGAGCATCCTCTGCATACAGAAAAATAAATATTGTTCTTTTTTCTCTCATTTTACTTCTTCTATTTCTTCTCATTTCATCCTTTTTTATTCTAAACTTGATTTAATTCATTTGTTTAATTATTTTTTTAGTGAATACTATTGGAGTTTTTTATCATTATATGCATGTTATTCATTCTTTGAAATACCATTTCCATTTTAGATATCTGTTTCAACACTACTTTCTGTTCATCATCAATGCTTACACTGTTCTTCAACATTTCTTCATTCATAGATAATTTCTTATTTTTTATTAATTTTTTGATTCCAGATTGCTTGTTCTTAATTATTTCATTTTGATATGTTGAATTTTTAATAAATTTACATTTCCTTATATTCTTTAAAATTTATTCTTGTTGTTTTAATCCTATATTTATTCTTTATAAATCGTATCATGATTATACATATCATGTTTAGTATTCCCTTTATTTTGATCATCACTTCCATGTGTAGCTAATCCACCTTGGTTGGGGGTCAATATTATGGGTGTTTCTGAACCTAATGATTCTATATATAGATACTTGGTAACCCTATATATAGTAATTAGTTTAATAATAATTTTTCATCAATGGTCTCACCCAAATTTACTGAATTTTTTAGGGTTTATGTGGTTTCTTGTAGTGTATATTGGTTTGTCAAATCCTTAGAGATTGAAGAAGAAGCCTACATACACGTACAATCTATATATTGTATTTGGCTATGAAGTTCCCAAAATTGGATTTTAATATATGTGGATTACAAAAATACTATTATATCTAATTTTATATAATTTATGATAAAGGGTTGATCCAAGGTTATTACAAGCGATGTATTGGATGAAATTACTTTTCAGTGATTTCAATTTCTTAGACACAAGAGTGATTCAATTAAGTAGATCAAAACAACATTATCACTTCTTGGTTTAATAACAACAAAAACCTAATAATAATCACCTATAAACATAAATTATTGTTTTTATGATCACTCCAAGGTAAAGGTTTGTATTATCACTTTATTGTATTTCCTTAAAATTCAACAATGATGAAGAAGTATTAAGATTTCCTAATGGAGCATTAAATTAAAAGAAGTGATGAAGTATTAATAGAGTGAGAAATAAAATCCAATACATACCCTTGATACTCCCTTGGATCAACACATAAGAGTGTAATCCCTCCATTGATGATATTCCCTTAATGTAAGTGGAAATTAGACTCATGAGAATGGAATTGAAGAAGTGAAAAATAATAAAATAACAAACCCTATAATATTTTATTAAGGATATCTCTTTTTATTGTGTGAATAAATTCACACCTTGATGAAACTATATCAACATTTAAAAAATAATAATATAAAATTATAATAAGAAAAGGTTTTATAAATATACTAATGTGATTTGAATAAATTACAAATGATAGAATAATGTTAAAAAGAAAAAGCGGTAGCATATCATTACAATGAAAGAAAAAAAAACTTCAAAATTACTCTAAAACCACAGCATTATATAAGTATTTTTGAATCCTTGGGTAGATCCACCAATATTAAAAGTCATCCCACTTGATTATGGTAGTCCTAGGATGGTGGAAATCTTGAGTAATTTTGACTTTTCCACCAATGACTCGAAATAGGATCCAATTTTAATCCCCCAAACAGACATGCCAAAAAAATATTCTAGATAGTCAAATTGTGGTGGGAAATAGAATAATAAAATGATTCTAAGGACATCCCCTCATAGATTTAAAAATTTTAGACTAAATGGATGGGTTTTTTAGATATGATTTAAAGGGTGGGATATATTTTGGGCCACAAATTCTGGACCAGAATTTGATATTCAAATTTTTCCACCAATAACTCCAATAAAAATCATAACTAGATCTAGTAACTATTTTATGAAATTTTTTTAATGAATTTATATATCTCCAGTTAAAATTTATGCTTCATTATGCTTGGATATTTTCTGATACAGTATTTTTATTGGGATGTTGTCCAGTTCACTTCACCCATAATATTCTTGGTTTAAGGACCATTTTGGACATCTTCCAATGTGCTTACTGAACTGATACATAAGAATTAAATATTCCCAATGTAATGGGAAATCCGAAAATAAAATATAAAATTCCAATAAAGAGTAGTGGTTATTAACAACTTTTCTCAAAATGTATCAAGTATTAGTGGACTTTAAGAAGGAATTGTAATCATGATGTGAAATGATGTTTAAATTGTAAAATTCACTAAAATGGAGTTTATAAATAATAAGGAGCATGAATATTATAATATAATAAATTAATATTATCCATTATAATTTTCTAAATACCCCCCCCCCCAACCTGAATTTTTCGTGTCCTAGGACAAATGTATCTCAAAAATATGAATTTAAAATTCCTTTTTCCAAAAACATTTTCATATACAATTCTCACCAAAATAACTCAATGAAAAAAATTATAAAACCCATCGAAATAATTTTACAAAAAATAGGTTCATAAGAATATCCCAATTCCAATCCCATTCCTTTATTCAAATTCATCACCACATTTCATCCATTTTCAATTAAAAAATATTATGTGTTATGCATCACAATAGACATTGGGGTTCATTATTATTCAAGGGGGAAATATGGAAGAACAATGTGGAATCACATTTTGATATTAATATGAGTATTCATTTTTTTATTTTTTTAACATTTCCATGTTAACTGAAATTACACTCAATCAAGTCAACCCATGTAGTGAGACTTTTTAAATAAATCTCAAGCTCAGAGACCTTAGGGTACCAAGTAAATACCACATACTCAGAAATCATCTCAAGTTAACAAAATAAAAAAAATCAAATTACCACAAATAACGGAAAAATTACCAACTTTGTGTAAGAACCTAGATCTTTATTTTAGGTTTGGATCTTTATTTTGGGTTCTTTCTTAGAAAAAAGGAAGAAATTGGTTTTTTCTTGGTATATGTCATGTAATTATGAGTATATGTCGTGTACTCAGGTATCGAGTACAGCCGCGTACTGGCCGTGTAATGGCCGGGAACATGGTCATGTGGGTGAACTTGCAGAAAACTTAAGGTGGGGTCTGGTTAAGGCTATTACACAGCATCTACATTTAATGAACATTACATGTATTTTTCTTTTTATTTGTTAAATCGGAGTGGGGTTGTGTCTGATCCTCATAAACATCTTCTTCTTCCCTGGGTTCATGTATGAGAGCAATGGAAGGGCCGACAAATTCTGAACACCTCCCGATTCTCATTCTGACCTCTGATTAAGATGTCATCAGGTATGTTGGAATCCCACTGGTGAGTTCTCAATATCAATAGATCCCTTCTTCCTGATTCTTCCTCTCTAGTGAGTTATTTTAAGGTTGAACTTTTTTCACATTTTTATAGATCTATGTCATTCTAGGCTGATTCAAGGGCCGATGTTTATGGGTATTGATCGTATGACTTCAAGGTATTTTTTTCTGCCTCTGGTTGACTGTATTTAAATTATATATGCTTAAATTATTGTTTACCCACTTTGGGGGTACTGTGTGTTTTTGAATTCAAAAATGTTTCATACCTCATATGGTTTGGTTTATTAATTATGGGTTATTACCTTTGGGTAAGGTTTTATACCTTTTTATAGGACACCTTATGGGTGTTTTCCCTTCTTTGATTGTTTATGACCATTTTTTCTAGGATGTCTTTTTGATTTCAATATTTTTCATGCCTTGTTTTGTTAAGATAGAGTTAGTGATTAAATAAGATACATGTGATATGCATTATGAATGTTTGACCAAGGGGAATTTGACTATGAGAGCTTCCCTAGGTAGGGTCATTTATGTATGTTTTACCATTATGTTGACTAAGGGGTATTGACTGTGAGATCTTCCAGGTGGTCATCGACCCGGGGGTTTAGACTATGAGAGCTATATAGGTGGTAATTTTTGAATTATTGATGCTATGTTGATCAAGGGGTATTGACAGTGTGAGTTTCCTATGTGGTCATTTGTAAATTATTAGTGATGTGTTGACCAGAGGGGTTATACTATGAGAGCTACCCAGAGGGTCATTATTAATTGAATTTTTGTTATGTTAGACTAGGGGGATTAGACTGTGAGAACATTCCAACAGGGTCATTATTGAATAATTGAATGATTTTAATGAGTCATTCGAGCCAAATAAAAATCTTGGACACAGTCTTACTAGATTTTCTACATGGTCTTCTGAGACATCTATTTGTTACTATTACATAGGGGATACAGAGCTTAGGCTAGATCCCAAGGTTTAAATGGTTCAACGAATTGAATGATAAAGTAAGATTAATGTAATTGAGAACTATAGGATTGTTTTATTTTGAGTACTTCCTAGTTTATTACTTTATTTTTTCATATTACTTGCTATGTATAAATTCACTAATAGTGACACATAGTTATTTTGGTGGTTTACTAATAGGATTTATCTCACACCATTTTTTGGTTCTTGCTTTTGGACCCAAATAGATTATATGGTTATAGGTATAGATAAGGATAAGTTACTTTCTTCATGAGGTACTTGAATGCTGTTGGAACTGGAGAGTGTGAGACTAAGCTGAGGCTTGAGATAATATTAGAATTTACTTAATTTTGAATACATTGGTTTTTTATTGTGTTTACATCATTGTGACCTGTTTGGCTACTTTCTGAGACACATGTGACTTGCATCATTTATATATATGCTCTGTTGGATTTACTTTCAGTCTTTCATTGTTTACTTCTATTGTATGGTATTACTTCTTCCATTATTGTTTACTACTTGTCTTCCACTATGAATACTCTACCAATGAGATCATTTTTTCCCCATTAGCACACCTTGTCCCACTCTTTATGTCTTTAACATCTGGCATTTGGGGAAACGCGCTTGAGGTTATGTGACCAACTGGGTTCGAGCCACATTTGGGTGGCGCCCGGATCTAGCATGTTACAAAGAGGTATTAGAGGAGTTATTTTGTGATTTTCATTACTATTAAGAGCCCATAGACTGGGATAGGAAATAATCGGTAGTTAGTAATAAGTTATGATCGAGAGTAGCTAACCTGTGTACAGGGAAATCCAAGTTACTTTGAATATTGCAATTTTTTCTGGTTTTTGAAATTATTACTGTTGATTTGATTTAACCATTGGGGGATACACATGTATTGTACTTTTATCATTGATATTATTGAGGTTATATTTCTATTTCAACCTGATGAGACGAGGGAATTCCATCCCATGAATCATATAGGCACTTGTTAGAGATCACATGTCATGCAATCTTGTCATGCCATTTAGGTTGAATTATTGATTGAATGCTACTGTGATAGACGTGATGTAAGATATGTATGTTGTTGTGATAGATGCCTTGATATAAATACCTGCTATTTTGATAGAGTATTGGTAAATGTAAGGTTTCATGTGTATGGATGCCAATATTTGGTCCCTGATGTGTTATGGGCCCTCTTGGATCGTAATTTAGTGGATCATTTTTAAGCTTTAATTGAATTTTTTCAAGTTATGATATGAATAAGGATGCCAAACTTTGATTCGTAGGGAGTATGGGCTCTCACAGGTCAGTATTTTTCATACCTTGGATGAAATTTTAGGTTTATAAGGGTTCTGTAAAATTTTGAGAGGCTTACTATCCAGAAACCTAGACAACACGACGTGTGATGTTATGAACACACGCCATGTGTTCTTCTATTCTGGAAGAAACAAAATTTCTTAATTACACAATGTGTACATTATATACATGCCATATAAATTTTTACCATGTGACTGACTATGTGAGAAAAGACACGGGGTTGATAAAATCTTTCTAGAACATGTTTGGTACTGGTCGTACACGACGTGCTGTAAGAGACCACGTATCTGGATATGTGACTAATGAAAAGAGTGGATGAAATTTGTATGGTACACATCGTTTCTATCTTGTACATGTTGTGTGGTAATCGGCCTTGTATCTGGACGCATGACTAATGACACGGGTGGATGGAACATAAGTAGTACACACTGTTTCTAGGGTGAACACGCCATGTAGTGTTACACAATGAGAGAACCATGTTGTTCTAGCCATGTAGAATAAATTGAGAAAGAGGTAATATTCAAGTACACGTCGTGTCTCAAGAGAAAAAAATTGTATGGGATGTTACAAGACCTGGTTGGTAGAGGTACACAGCCATGTAAAAAGCAAAAGGAAACACACTGTGTAGTTGTTATGCACATCGTATAACCCTATTTTGTAAAACTTGAATGTTTTCCTTGTACTATTACATTATTGAAATTATATGTTTTTTTCATTGATAATATTGTACTGAGGTGTATGCTTGACCTTGCAGAGTCATGCCACCAAGATTTCCTCCAGTTGTACACCGAGTGAATTGTGATGATCACACACTAGAAATAGTAGATCAGGGACTACCAGTAGATCCTCTCGTCATGCCCATCTTAGCAAAAACTGTTATACCACACATAGGTTCAAATGTACAGTTCCATGGAGGATTTTTGAGGATGATGTAGACCTTTCAAGATGCACTATATCCTACCTCGACTACAGCAAATTTGACGCGGGTGTTCCAGAAGAAACATCCTCCCACTTTTTTAGGGGATGGAGTACCAAAGACTGCAGATTCTTAGTTGGAGGTCATGCTTGATTTCTTTGAGAATTTGTAGATTCCTCCATAGATTAGGGTGAAGCTCACAACGTACATGCTATGTGATTCCTCCAACAGTTGGTGGGATGTTATCTCACAGGTTAGACATCATCAAGATATGGCTTGTGAATAGTTTCAGAGGACCTTCTATTATTACTTCTACCATGAGATGTTGAGGGATGATCAAGACTAAGAGTTAATGCATTTAGAGTAGGGTGATCCTTCAGTGATGGATTATTCTTCATGATATAGATAGTTTTAGCACTCCGCACCTGTTTTGGGAGGTGACAAGTTATATTTGGATAGGCGATTTGAGGATGGTCTCTTGTGTGACATCTGATCACATGTGAATGTTTTCAGGATGACTTTGGTGACTACTATAGTAAACCAAGAGCTGATTACTGAGCATAGTCTGAGGGAGTTGGGATCAACTATCTAGGGTGGTTTAGTATCCAAGGATAATACTCCTTGAATAGATAGCAGGAAGCATTGCAGAAATATTTCATGCAATGTTTCTATAGGTATCCAGGCGATATGCTGCTAGTGTGGAAGAGTGGGCATACAAGACTACATTGCCTGAAGGAGCCAGTCGAGTGCTGATATTGCAGCAATATGGGCCATATTCAGCATTTTTCCTGGATGTTCTCACCATAACCAAGTGATAGGGGATCTATTACAACTCTATGTACAGGAGCAGGCCCACCAGTTTTTCATCATATAGGGAATTGGGGATCGTTAGGTTGAGGAGGTGGTCGTGGATGAGGTATCTAGATGACAAGTTTTCAGGGAAAGTAGGGTGGATCATCTCAGGGTATCTGGGAAGGGTCAAAGGTCCACAGTACAGGTCAGACTTTTTCAATAGAATGAATCCGTAAAAATAATGATCCTGAACCCTCTATGGTTATAGGTACGATTCTAGTTCCCTTAGTTTTAGCTTCTGCTATTTTCGAGGTAGGTTCATCCCATAGTTTTATACCTGGTACTATTTTGGAGGGCCTCGGGATTTGTATCTTTACTTATGATGATGTTATGACACTATAAACTCTGTGTGGGATTAGGACAGCTAGTGTATGTTAGTGAAAGGAGTTCCCTCTTGAGGATGGTGGGGGTCACTTCTTGTGGGACCTCTATGTCTTAGAGATGACATGCTTCTATGTCCTTCTTAAAATGGATTGGTTGGTCTCCTTTTAGTCATTTTTTGACTACTATCATTGTAGGGTGAGTTTCATATCACCAGAGGATGTGTTTTTTCTACACAAAGGAGAATGGGATGTCTAGGTGATCAGAGATAGACCTGAGCATCGTGGGATGGGAGGAATTAAAGCCCATGTTTCTATTTTATATCTATATTACTAGGGGACTTCGCATATGGAATATCCTCCAGTGGTGTATCATTTTAGAGATGTCTTTCTAGATGACTTTTTATTTTTACCTCTGGAGAGAGAGGTATATTTATCTTTTGCGATTGTTCCAGGATTGACATTGGTGTCCATTCCTCCTTATAGGATGGATACACCAAAGTTACAGGAGCTCAAGAAGTAGTTAGAGGAGTAGCAGAAAAAGGGTTTCATCTGACCCAGTACTTCTCCATGGGGTTCGGCTGTCCTTTTTACGAAGAAGGCGGATGATACCCTAAGTCACTATGTGGATTATTGGAAGATGAACCAATTGACTGTTAAGAACTAATATACCATGTTGATGAATGATTGTCTCCTTGATTATATTCGAGGAGTGTGGGTGTTCATAAAGATTTACTTGATATCCTTTTATCATTATTTTTGCGTTAGACCATCAAATATACCTCTTACAGCCTTTCGAAGTAGGTATTGTCTATGCAAGTATTTGGTTATGTCATTTCATCTCACAAACGTGTCGACATTGTTCATGTAACTAATAAACTTAGTGTTCCATCCATACTTGGAATCTTTTATGGTGGTCTTCGTAGATGATATCATGGTGTACTCTGACACTCGACACGACCATTTCATCCATCTCGAGATCATATTGAGTACACTGAGAGAGAATTATTTATATGCTAAGCTCTCAAAATTCCACTTTTGGATGGACCAGATTCACTTCTTAGTTCATGTCATCTTAGAGACAACAGTATCAGTAAACCCAAAAAAAATGAGAGCATTAGTTTTCTGGGAGCATCTGAAAAACTTCTTTGAGGTATGGAGTTTTCAAGGGATGTCTGGATACTACAGATGCTTTATTCAGTAATTTTTACACATATTATCCCCACTAATGGGCTTGAATAAGAAGGGTGAGAAGTACTTTTAGAAAGATTCATGTGATTCAGCCTTTCAGGAGCAGAAATGGGGGTTGAATTTAGCACCAATACTAACTTTTTCAAATTCGGGCAAGAGTTACACTATTTACTGTAACACATCAGGTATTGGGCTGGGAGAACTACTTATGTAGAGGGGATGTTTTTTTCATATGGGTATCGGTATTGGAGTCCACATGAGAGTAATTACCTGACACGTGATCTCTATTTAGCTTTAATTGTGCATGCTTTACACTATTAGAGAAATTATCTTTTGGGAGAGCATTTTGTGGTATACAATGACCACAAAATTCTCAGGTATATATTTACTCAACATGATATGAATTTGAGAAAATGAAGGTGGGTTTAGTACCTTTAGTCTTTTGACTTTGGGGTTCCCTAAATGCCTTGAAAAGGCAATGCAGTGGCTGATGCACTGAGCAAGAGGACTCAGATATAGGAAATTCAGGAGGCCAGCAGTGATTGGAAGCCTATGGATATATTATTTGAGATGAAATTGGAGGTGAAAACAGATATGTTAAGACATTTCCTTCTTCTATATCTATTACCTCTACTCTTATGGATTGATTGTGAATGTGGGAGATATTACATTTCGAATGCCTAGTCCTACGGGAGAGTGTGTTAGGTGAGGAACCTACTCCTGGGTGTGTTATACCCCTCTCTCTTGGATTTTAAGGATCACAATCACTCTCATAGTGTTCTAAATTGTTTTCAAGTGTTTTGATGCTAGGAAAAAGGTTTCCCAGGAGTTGGCCCAAGAAGGCTGATAGTGGACTCTCTGAGTCCACCGGCCAACCGGTGGATTCCCACCGGCCCGCCGGTGGTCTCTGGCAAAAGCATTGCTTTCTGCCAGATCCACCGGTCAGCCGGTGCTAGCTCACCGGCCAGCCGGTATGGGCACCGGCCAACCGGTTCTTGCCCACCGGCTCGTAGGAGGACCCAGGCAGTAGGCTTGCCCACTGCCTGGTGCCACCGGCCAACCGGTGGATGACCACTGGCTAGCCGGTGGAACCCAGACAGAAATCCTGCTCTGTCTGGACCACCGGCCAGCCGGGAGCTCAGCACCGGCCAGCCGATGGACCACCAGCCAGCCGATTAGACACCACCGGCCATCCGGTGTGCCCAGTCAAACTAGATGTTGGGCTTTGACCAGACTTGTACTTTTGACCCCCAACGGCTCTAGAAGCCCTCCAACGGCCATATTGAAGTGTTTATGGGTATTTCTCCTATAAATAGGAAACCGTGGATGTCGGGAACACTACCAAATGATATTTTGATGTCTTGAAGCTCTAACGACAAATCTCTAAGGCCTCTTGTGATCCATTTCCATCCTTGAAGCTTGAGCTCCCTCTCCATCAGTTGCTCTCACACTTTTGGTGCTTAAGACTTCCGTGTGTTTTATTATTTTATTTGTTTAGTTCTTCATTGGGTTTGGATTAAAAAAAACCTCTCATTTCCATTCTTTCTTTCAATTGGGTTTCTTGCTACAACCATAATAAAAAATCAAGCTGTACGAAGGTGTTCTAGCCTACCTTAAAACGGCTAGTGGGTTTCTTGCTACAACCATAATAAAAAAGCAAGCTGTACGAAGGTGTTCTAGCCTACCTTAAAACGGCTAGTGGGTTTCTTGCTACAACCATTAAAAATCAAGCTGACGTAATTAATCTCTCAACGGTTCTTGTTGGGAGCGGAGACGTAGGCTTGGGAATTAAGCCGAACTTCGTTATCAAATTGTGTCTTGCCTTTTTTTTTATTTCCGCTGCATTGATAATTGTTTTAAATTGTTAATTATTTTTGAAAAGGAAATTCACCCCCCTCTTGCCATCCTCTACGACCCAACATTTGGTATCAAAGGGAAGTTTGTGTAATACCTTAACCGGTTACAAACTTAAGATCCTTAGTGATGGCTAATTCCTCGCATGCTCCCGAAGGGTATTCTATGACTCGGGCTCCATTCTTTGATGGAACCGATTACACTTATTGGAAAACTCGCATGATTACTTTTCTTAGAAGCATTGGTTATCCTATCTATAGGATTGTAATGCAAGGCTATACTTTATCTAACAAGGATGAGTCCAAATGGACCCCCGAAGACATTGCCAATTTTGAGCTTGATGGCAAAGCCATGAATTCTCTTCATTGTGGGCTAGACCATAATGAATTCAATCGTGTTTCTACTTGCTCCTCTTCTTATGAAATTTGGAAACTTTTAGAAGTAACCCATGAGGGCACTAACAAAGTCAAAGACACTAGATTAGACATGTATCGCAAAGATTTTGAAAGTTTCACCATGCACCCACACGAATCAATTACTGAAATGTTTACTCGTTTTACTAACGTTTTCAATGGAAGAAAATCTCTTGGTGAGGATGCTTCTGCAGAAATGATGGTCAAGAAGATTCTTTGGGTCCTACCAAGCTCATGGGCACCAAAGGTGACCGCAATTCAAGAAGCAAAAGATGTCAAGAAAATGCCGGTTGAAGAGCTCATTGGATCACTCATGACCTATGAGATCACCATGAAGAGGCAAGCCGATAAAGAAGGTAAAACCTTCAAGGAGAAAAAGAACATTGCTTTCAAAGCAAAGGAAGAAAGCTCCTCTGCTGATAGTGAATCCGAGATTGCTCAACTAGCAAGAAAAATGAGCAAATTCATGAAGAAAAAGAAGAACTTTTGAAGGGCACGAAAGGAAGAGCCCAAAGAGGAGAATGAAGTTACATGATTTGAATGTGGAAAGAAAGGCCACATCAAACCGGAGTGCTCCATTTTCAAGAAAAGGGTAAAAGAAAATAAAAACAAGAAGGCTTTCAAAGCATCCACATGGAGTTCAAGTGACGACTCCATGTCTTCAAGCGACTCAAGCGATGAAGGTGAACAATGCCTAATGGCATTTGATGAGGTATCTTTTTCCGACTCCTCTTCCTCATCTTCCTCTTTCAATAATGACATGTCCTATGAAGATCTCCAAAATGCGAGAGATCAATTAGAGGAAGGTTTTCACAAACTTACCTCTAAATTTATGGCTTTGAAAAAGAAAAATAAAATTCTCATTTCTGAAAAAGAGCAACTTCTCAAAAAGAATGAGGAACTTACCCTTAAGATCCAAGATATTCCAAATGTTGATTCTTTGAATTCAACCATTAAAGATCTAAGGGACTCTCTTCCCAAGTTCACCCAAGGTGAACAAAATTTGACCAAATTACTAGGTTCTCAGCGTTCGGCTAGAACAACACATGGACATGGCTTTAACAAACAAGCCTCTTCTTCTAGAGCACCCACTACTTTTGTAAGGGGTAGCTCTCAATATAAATTTTGTAATTATTGTAAAAAGACCGGGCACATGATTTATGAGTGTGATTGTAAAAATTCAAGGTATGGAAGCCCAAAAACCATTACCTACTCGGATGAGTATTTTAGATGGAAACCCTCTAGAAAAATATGGGTTCAAAAGTCTCTTTTAGCTAATCTTTCCGGACCCAAACTTATATGGGTACCAAAATCTATTCTCTCTTTATTTTATAGGATAAACACCAAAGAAGTAGGACTTCGAAAGGCTCGTGGTATCTCGACAGCGGATGCTCGAGGCACATGTGTGGAGATCCCTCCGAGTTCAACTCCCTTGAAGAATTCGATGGAGGATACGTCACCTTCGGTGACAATTCAAAAAGAAAGATCTTCGGAATAGGTACCATTGGATTGGGTAGCACCTCTTTAATTAAATATGTTTTATTTGTTAAAGTTTTAAAACATAATCTAATTAGCATTAGTCAACTTTGTGATAGTGGTTTTTCGGTGAATTTTCAAAATGATTTATGCAATGTGTTTGATTTTCAAAACAAATTGATATTTTCTGCTTCCCATTTTCAAAATGTTTACATTTTTTATTTAAAGTCTTTAGCTAGCAAAAATGTTAAATGTTTAAGTGCTCTTGACAATGAGTCTTGGCTTTGGCATAGAAGGTTGGGGCATTGTAGCTCTCATTCACTTCTAAAGATTAATAAGAACAAGCTCATCCGTGACCTTCCTAAACTTAAGTTTAAGAAAGATTTGATTTGTGAGCCATGCCAACTTGGCAAGCAACACAAGTCTTCTTTCAAATCTAAGAAGGAAGTGTCCACTTCAAAATCTCTTGAGCTCCTACGTCTTGATCTTTTTGGTCCTACCCCTATAGCAAGTCTAGGTGGAAAATCCTATACCTTTTTCCTATTAGATGACTTTTCTCGTTTCACCTGGGTTTTCTTTTTAGCTCATAAAAATGATGCTTGTAGAACCTTTTTGAAATTCTCTAGGAAAGTAGAAAACGAAAAAGGATATAAAATTATATCGCTCCGTAGTGACCATGGAGGTGAATTCGAGAACAAAGAATTCGATGAATTGTGTTCCTCTCAAGGATACAATCACTCCTTCTCTGCCCCTAGGACTCCACAACACAGTGGAGGGGTTGAAAGGAGAAACCGAACTCTCCAAGAAATTGCTCGAACCCTCCTTAGTGAATTCAACCTCCCTCAATTTTTCTGGGCCGAGGCAGTTAACAATGCTTGTTATACTATCAATAGAGTCCTTGTAAGACCCCTTCTTAAGAAAACCCCCTATGAACTTTGGAAAGGAAAATTGCCCAAAGTTGGTTATTTTAAAGTGTTTGGTTGTAAATGCTTTATCCTTAACACAAAAAATAACCTTGGGAAATTTGATGTCAAATCCGATGAAGGTATTTTTCTTGGGTACTCCAACTCAAGCAAAGCCTGTCGTTTCTTCAAAAAACGTTCAAAAACCATCGAAGAATCATCTCATGTCAAGTTTGATGAAAATATTCCAAAACCCCATCCAGTCATTGAAGATGTTGAAGATAAGCTTGATAAACTTGAATTAAATGATTCCTATTCTCCTCTCAAGGAGGATGATGATCATGAACCTTCTTCACCTTCTTTTCCTTCCACCTTGCCTAAGGTTTGGAAACCTTCTAGAGACCATCCTTTAGAAAATGTTATAGGTGATCTTCAAGCCGGTACTCAAACTAGAAGATCAATCCTCAACGAGGTTGAACATCAAGCCTTCATTTCTCACCTAGAGCCTCAAACCATTAATGATGACATTAATGATGAGAATTGGGTTCTTTCAATGCAAGATTAACTAAATCAATTCTCTAGAAATGATGTTTAGACTTTTGTTGAAAGACCCAATGATCATCCAATTATTGGCACTAAATGGGTTTTTAGGAACAAACTTGATGATCAAGGAAATATAACCCAGAACAAGGCTCGCCTAGTAGCTAAGGGCTATAATCAAGAAGAAGGAATTTATTATGGTGAAACCTTTGCGCCCGTTGCTAGATTGGAATCTATTAGGATCTTGTTGGCTTTCGCCGCCCACTTAAATTTCAAACTTTTTCAAATGGATGTTAAAAGCGCCTTTTTAAATGGTTTTATTTCAGAAAAAATCTTTGTTGAACAACCTCCCGGTTTTGAAGATCCAAAATTTCCAAATCATGTTTTTAAATTAACCAAGGCTCTATATGGCTTAAAGCAAGCCCATCGGACTTTGTATGAGCGGTTAACAAAATTCCTTTTAGAAAATGATTTTAAAATGGGTCAAGCTGATTGTACCCTCTTTTTAAAACACACTTCAAAAGATCTTTTAATCGTCCAAATCTACGTCGATGATTTTATCTTTGGTTCTACCAAAGAATCACTTTGTACTGATTTTTCAAATTTAATGAGAAAAGAATTTGAAATGAGCTTTATGGGGGAATTGAAATTTTTTCTCGGTTTTCAAATCTTTCAAAATTCAAAAGGTATTTTTCTAAGCCAAGGCAAATACACAAACGAGCTCTTAAGTCGTTTTGGTATGGATCAAGTAAAGGAAATTAGTACCCCCATGAGTACTTCCTGTAATCTTACATTAGATGAAGTCGGGAAACCGGTTGATAACAAGCTTTATAGGAGTATGATCGGGAGTCTATTTTACCTAACTGCGACCCGTCCTGACATCATGTTCAGTGTTTGACTTTGTGCTCGTTTTCAAGCCAATCCCAAAGAATCTCATTTTAAATCAGTCAAAAGGATTTTTAGGTATTTAAGAGGATCCAAAAACATTGGTTTATTTTATCCTTCTAATAATTCTTTCGAACTTTCTTCATATTCGGATGCTGATTTTGGCGGATGTCAATTAGATCGAAAGAGTACTAGTGGAACCTTTCATCTGCTAAGCAAGTCCCTTGTATCGTGGAGTAGCAAGAAGCAAAACTGTGTTGCTCTTTCTACTGCCGAGGCTGAGTACGTAACCGCTGGGAATTGTTGTGCCCAAATTATTTGGATGCAGCACACTCTCTTGGATTATGGCCTTTCCTACGATCATGTCCATATTTGGTGTGACAACACTAGTGCCATTAGTATTTCTAAGAATCCAATAAAACACTCTAGAACAAAGCATATAGACTTAAGGCATCATTTCCTTCGTGACCATTTTCAAAAAGGGGATATCACTTTGGACTTCATTTCTACTGATTTTCAATTAGCTGATATTTTTACCAAACCGCTCCCGGTTGAACGTTTTGATTTTATTAAGGGGGAGTTAGGAATGATTCATCAATAAGCACTATTAAATATTTAACTCTTTTTTATTTTAATTCAATTTTTTTTTAATCTAATTTCTTCTCATTTTTTTCGTCTTTTTCCCTCCTATTTTGATAATCCCAAAGGGGGAGAAATTTCTCTATTTACTAGTTTCATATTTCAATTGATTAAAGTGCTCTTTTTAAAAGTTAAATTTTTTTTAAAAAAACGGTAAGTTATTGATTTTGTTCCTTTTAAAAAAATGACATATGGTTACAATTTCAAAATGACTCATTCTCTTTAGATTAAGATCATTTTCAATACATGGTACATCTCTTCATTTTATTTATTTTTTGAAATGATTTCTAATATATTTTCATGTCCAAAATTGTTTATTTAAGTTTTCAATAGGCATATCCTTTTTAAAGCTTTCTCTTTTGTGATTGTGATCATCAAAATAGGGGGAGATTGTTGTACCCCTCTCTCTTGGATTTTAATGATCACAATCACTCTCATCGTGTTCTAACTTGTTTTCAAGTGTTTTGATGCTAGGAAAAAGGTTGCCCAGGATTTGGCCCAAGAAGGCTGATAGTAGACTCTCTGAGTCCACCGGCCAACCGGTGGATTCCCACCGGCCAGCCGGTATGGGCACCGGCCAACCGGTTCTTTCCCACCGGCCAGCATGAGGACCCAGGCAGTAGTCTTGCCCACTGCCTGGTGCCACCGGCCAACCGGTGGATGACCACCGGCCAGCCGGTGAAACCTAGACAGAAAGCCTGCTCTGTCTGGACCACCGGCCAGCCGGGAGCTTAGCACCGGCCAGCCGGTGGACCACCAGCCAGCCGGTGAGACTCCACCGGCCAGCTGGTGTGCCCAGTCAAACTAGCCATTGGGCTTTGACCAGACTTGTACTTTTGACCCCCAACGGCTCCGGAAGCCCTCCAACAGCCATATTGAAGTGTTTATGGGTATTTCTCCTATAAATAGGAAACCATGGATGCCAGGAACACTACCGAATGATATTTTGATTTCTTGACGCTCTAACGACAAATCTCCAAGGCCTCTTGTGATCCATTGCCATCCTTGAAGCTTGAGCTCCCTCTCCATCAGCTGCTCTCGCACTTTTGGCGCTCAAGGCTTCTGTGTGTTTGTATTATTTTATTTGTTTAGTTCTTAATTGGGTTTGGATTAAAACAAACCTCTCATTTCCATTCTTTCTTTCAATTGGGTTTCTTGCTACAACCATAATAAAAAAGCAAGTTGTACGAAGGTGTTCTAGCCTACCTTAAAACGGCTAGTGGGTTTCTTGCTACAACCATAATAAAAAAAGCAAGCTGTATGAAGGTGTTCTAGCCTACCTTAAAACGACTAGTGGGTTTTTTGCTACAACCATTAAAAAGCAAGCTGACGTAATTAATCTCTCAACGGTTCTTGTTGGGAGCGGAGACGTAGGCTTGGGAATTAAGCCGAACTTCGTTATCAAATTGTGTCTTGCCTTTTTTTTATTTCCGCTGCATTGATAATTATTTTAAATTGTTAATTATTTTTGAAAAGGCAATTCACCCCCCCTCTTGCCATCCTCTACGACCCAACAGGGTGGACCATAGGCGACGATGAGGTATTTCTTTTTCATGTTCATGTATGGGTGACATCAGAAATATGTGAGGATTTGATGTGATATTTTTATGCCTTAGTGTGGATAGTTCATCCAAGTGTTACTAAGATGTATCGAGATCTACATCGTCAGAATTGGTGGCCAATTATGAAGAAGGATGTAGCTAGTTTGGTTACGAGATATTCAAATTATCAGCAGGTGAAGGTGGAGAATCAGTGACTTGAAGGTATTTTACAGTGGTTACCCATTCTTAAGTTGAAGTGGGATGATATCATGATGGATTTCATGAGATGTTTACCAAGGTATCCTTTAGGGAATTATGTGGTTTGAGTTTTCATTGACAGACTCACAAATGTTGCAAAAAAATTTTGATCAAGGGAAACTTCAGTGTTAATGAGATTGGAAGTTTTTCATTTGATATATTGTACGTTTTCATGGGGTTCTTCTCTCTATCATTTTAGAAAGGGACACCTGGTTTACGTCTCATGTCTGGTAGGGACTATAGAGGGCTTTTGGTACACAGGAACTTTTATGTACAACATACCATCCCCAGATAGATGGCCAGTCCAAGTGCACGGTTTAAGTCTTGGAGGACATGCTTCGACTATGAATTCTGTATTTCAGGGGCTCTTGGGAGATACACATACCCCTAGTGGAGTTTTCCTGCAATAACCATTTTCAAGAAATGATTCAGATGGCACATTATGAGGCTTTGTATGGTAGGCCATACCGATTACCCTTATGTTGGATAGAGGTAGGAGAGACAGATATGTTGCGACCTTGTCTTGTCCAGGAGACCACTGAGCTGGTGGAGTTGATTCAAAAGTGGATGGCTACTCCATAGTCTCGGAAAAATTAATATATTGATCGATGAAGATGACCTCTGGAGTTCAAGGTCATAGATCGGCCTTTCTTACGTGTCACACCGAATTGGGACACAAAAGGATTAGTAGATAGGTGTGATTTCACCAAGATACATTGGGTCATTTGAGGTTTTAGAGAGATTTAGGTTGGTTGACTATTGGTTGCACTTTCTATAAAGGTATCTGGCTATGCATGACATCTTTCAGTTTTCTCAGCTACGATGTTACTTTTTTGACCCATCTCATGTTTTTCAACATGATGAGGTTGAGTTGGAGCTGGATGCATCCATTGAGGAGCACCCTATTCAGATTGTGCATCGTTGTATAAAGGTTCTCTGTGAGCAGTATGTTCCTCTAGTCTAGGTGCTATGACAGCATAACTGAGTTTAGGAAGAGACTTAGGAGAGGGAGGTAGATGTATGATTATAGTTTCCATAGTTGTTTTAATCTTCTTCTTTACCACCCTTGGAAGAGAAATTCTGAGATGAATGGATTTCAAGGGGGGAGTTTGTAAGAACCCATATCTTCATTTCAGGTATAGATCTTTATTTTGGATTTTTTTAGAGGAAAAAAGTAATAAATTTGTTTTTTCTATCTACACATCATGTAGTAATGAGTACACACCGTGTACCTGTCTACCGCATATAGTCATGTACTGGACGTGTAACAGTAGAGTACATGGCCATATAGGTGACCAGGTATACCACATAAGGTGGGGCCTGTTAAGAAAACTACACAGCATGTACATTTAATGAACACACCATATATTTTTCTTTTTATTTTTTAAATCAAAGAGGGGTCACGTCTAATCCTTAGAAACATCATCTTCTTCCTTTGGTTCGTGCAGGAGAGCAACAGAATGGCTGATGAATGTTGACACCTCCCGATTCTCTATCCGACCTCCAATTGATATGTCATCGGGTGTATTGGAATCCCACAGGTGATTTATCAATTTGTCTAGATCCCTTCTTCATAATTCTTCCTCTATCGTGAGTTACTCAAATTAGAATTTTTTTCACCTTTTTTTAGATCTACGCCATTCTAAGTCGATTCAAGTGATAAAATTCAAGGGTATTGATCGTATGACATCAAGGTAGGTGTTTTTCAGATTTTATTGATTTTCATTGGATTATATGTGCTGAAAGTTCCATTTAACCACTTTTAGGGTATTGCGTGTTTTGTAATTTTACCATTTTTAATACCTGTTATGGTTTTATTGATTAATTAAGGGTTGTTTCCTATGCATAAGGTTAGATACTTTGTTAATAGGAAACCTTATGGGTGTGTTCCCTTGTTTGGTTTTTTATGACCATTTGTTGTAGGATGCATGTGGGATTTACTTTTTTTCCATGCCTTGTTTTGTTATGATAGAGTTACTGATTAAATGAGATGCATGTGATATGATTTTTGAAAATTTGACCAAGGGGAAATTTACTATGAGATCTTCCTAATGTAGGTTCATTTATGTATGTTTTTCCATTATGTTAACCAAGGGTTATTGATTGTGAGAGCTGTCAATTGGTCATCGACCTGGGGGTTTAGACCGTTAGATCTTCCCTAGTGGTGATTTATAAATTATTGATGCTATATTGACCAAGGGGTGTTTACCATGTGAGCTTCCCAGGTGGTCATTTGTAAATGATTAGTATAATGGACCAGACATCTCTGGTCTATTCCTTTGTTAAAATCTGGTATCTAAGGTGTTCTGGGAGGTCAAGGTGACTTCTCCCCATCACCTTTAAAAATTTCTTGTTGTGTGAACAATGTTTCCAATTTTCTGAATAGTGCCATTGGTGAGTAAGATGTGAATAGTGTTATCGGTGAGATAGATGTGAATAGTGTCATTAGTGAGATAGATGTGAACAGTGTCATCAGTGAGAGAGATGTGAATAGTGTCATCAGTGAGAGAGATGTGAATAGTGTCATCAAGGAGATAGATGTGAACAGTGTCATAGGTGAGTCATTTGTATTGTCAGTGTCAGTGAGTCATGTGTACTGTTGGCGTCAGTGAGTCATTTTTATTTTCTGTGATGATGAGCCATTTGTACTATCAAAATCAGTGATTCATTTGTAATCTCGGCATCGGTGAGTCATTTGAAATGTCACCATCAGTGAGTCATTTTTACTCTCGGCATCGGTGATTCATTTTTACTATCAGTGTCGGTGAATCATGCGTACAATCAGCATCATTGAGTCATTTGTACAATAGACATCAGTGAGTCATTTTTACCATTGGTGTTGGTGAGTCATTTGTATTGTCGGCATCGGTGACTCATTTGTACTATTAGTGTCGGTGAGCATATGTAATGTTAGTGTTGGTGGGTCATTTGTACTATCAGAATCAGGGAGACATTTGTACTGTTAGTGCAGGTGATTCATTTCTACTGTCTTTATCGGTAGGTTTATAGTGTTTCCATCCTTTGGTAGGTGTACAGTGTTTCCAGCCATTGTGTAGTGTTTCCAGCTTCCTATAGTTTCTCCCCTTTGATGTTTTCTTTGTCGTAAAATTCATTAAAAAGCATTTTTTTAAGATATTAAATATGATTCAAAGCCCATAACTCCTACATTAATTTTCCTAAGGCTCGGGCAGCCCTTACTCTGTCAAACCACATGTTTAATATGATCGTATTTTAATGGAAATTCCAATGTATCTTAAACCACTGTTCTATTAAATCATCTAAAGCGACGAGATATCTTCCTCTCTTGTTCTACCATATTGTTCCTTGGTGTGAGATGCTCAAACTTTTTCCTTATCCCTATAAGAGTGGTGTTATTGAACCTTAATCCTTGTATTTTTTTGTCACAACCCGTACCCCTGGGCCCGTTCCGTGACTACCCCAAGCCTGCCTTCCATAGGCGAGGGGCTGGCGACTAGCACTAAAAGGCGTATTCCCTAAAACTGGGAAGGCATTTCCTTTATAACCTATAAACACACAAAACCATGCACACAGTAAGATACGAACAACAAGTAAACTGTATAACAAAAGTGTGTGTACTGAAAGGAAAAGGGGCCAGAATACAATCTCAGCTGTAAAGTACAAGAAAACTAAAAAGTACAAGAATAACTATAAACATCTCTTTTGAACACCCGCCAAGGATCTTACCTGAAGGGTAGGTACAGCTCTCAATCAGGTCGCCTCTGCAGTACACCTTGCCTAATTTCCACCTCTGAGCTACCCCTAGTCCCGGTACCCTCATCCTCAGTCGGCATTGTCTATTGTCTGCACCAAACACTACAAGGTGTGGGCATAGCCCATGTAGGGGTGAGTATAATGATACTCAGTAGGGACTCCAAGACCCTCTAGGTCACACAAAATCTACAAAGGATAAACCAAAAAGCATGGAATCAAATAAGATCCCTACTTAGGTATATGCCCATACATATACCTAAGTTATTAAGTAAACCCATCCCAATCATGAGGAAAAACACAAAGTCCAACTCAAAGCCCAAATCTCTATTCTCCCACAAAGGATGGAAAACCACGAAGGTAAGTACCACATAGGTACACCACACAAAATAATACCACCATGGTATTACTACAAAGGAAAGTACCACACAGGTACAAAATCAGTTCACCCGGTATAACTTAAGTAAAATAGTAGAGATGATTACATGTAACTAATAAATCATCTTACTATGTTAAGAGGCAAACCCACATAGGATCACTCGATGCTGACCCACATAGGATCACTCGGTGCTGACCCACACTAGATCGCTAGGTGCTGACCCACACAAGATCGCTATGTGCTGACCCACATAGGATCGCAAGGTGCTGACCCACACAGGATCGCTTGGTGCTGACCCACACAGGATCTCTCGGTTCCGACCCACACATGATCGCTAGGTGTTGAGCCACATAGGATCTCAAGGTGCTGAGCCACACAATATCGCTAGGTGTTGACCCATACATGATCGCTCGGTGCTAATCCACACAGGATCGCTCGGTACATTTTCAGACCCTCAAAGGATTCTAGTACATCTCCAATACATCGTCAGACCCACACCGGATCCAAGTACATGTCCAGTATGTCATTTGACCCACATAGACTCCTAGTTGATCTCTAGTATGTCTTCAGACCCACATAGGTTCCTAGTACATCTTCAGGTCATAGCCACTTATGGGGTTCTCGCACTATGCTCACTTGTCTCCAGAAGGGCCCACTCCACAAGCCACTTGTCGATACTCAAACTACCACAAAGTCCCATGAAGGAGTATCTCAAAGGACCGCCCAGTCATAGGGGTCTCAACACAATAGACGGCACTTTAATCAGACGCCCGGTCTGTAAGTTATAAGCCTTTTTGTCCCGAGGGCCTGGTTGGATTCGTGCTTGATCCAACCTAACCATACTCCAACTTTATCCAAATCTCCAGTGAAGTATACCAAAGGTACTATCTCGCTCCAAGGCTCCTGTCACCGTAGACGGTTTTTCAAATGCACGCCTGGTGCCAAAGACATGGCCGAAGATGCGTAAATGGGTTGAAGTGGGTCTGGGTCCGATTCGACCCGGTCGGATTTACCAGGCCCAGCCCGCGCTGGGTGGCTCAGCCTGGAAGCAGCACGGTGGCCGCAACAGCAGCGAGGGGTCGCGAGAGGCCATGAAGGCCACAAGTGGCATAGACGACGCGAGGGGATCTTGGACGGCCGTTGGGCGGCGCAAAGGGCCGTGAGGCGGCGCGGTGAGACCACGGGGCAGCATTGGCTGCAGGACGGCGCGGTGAGGCTGCAGGGCAGTGTTGGTCATAGGGCGATGCAGTGAGGCTGTGAGGTGGCATTATCTGTGGGGCGGCGTTGGCCGCGGGGTGGCGCGTTGAGGTTGTGGGGCGTCGTTGGCTGAAGGGTGGAGCGGCGAGGCTGTAGGGTGGGGTCGCGAGGATGCAAGCGGTAGTGGCCGCAGAGCAGCGCCGTTGTGTCGTCACCTTCTTTGCGGTCAGCAGTGGTGTTGACTGCCGTTCTTGTTCCCCTTTGTGGTTGGTCTCTGACCTCCTCCATCACAACGAACACCAAAAATAATCACAAGAATTGTAGAGAGGATAGACCATGTTAGTTTGGCCCACACTCTCCACATTAAAGCGGTATCAAGAAGTTTAATCTCTTTTTGAATTACAAAGAGTCGTCAAGAACGATAAAGGGAAGAATTTCAAACAACCACCCTACCTCGTTTTTTTTATTCTTTGAGCATTTTCCATGGGGAAAGAGACGATTTCGTTGGGAATAGATGATCTTAGGTGACATTGGTATTTCCTTGATCATTGGTTAGTTGACTTTGAAGATGTTCCTCATCAACTATTGTCATCGGGTAGAAGTCAAAGTTGAAGTCTGCATTCTTCATTGGCATTCTTCATTGGAGAGCTTTCTCCCAATTCTCCATGTATATCCCTTTTTCCAAGAGTTTACCCAATTCCACCAAAATGAGGAATAGCCAACTTAATAGATTATGTTGGCGTAATTTCAAATTGGTTTAATTAATTAACTTATGGGTTGGCTTAATTAATTAAAGGGGAGATTTTTTTATAATTAATTGGGGGAACTCAAGAGGTTTCTCCCCACTTAAGAGGTAGTTCAATAGATTTCATGCCTCAGGTGGTCCCTACCACCATAACCCACACGGGAGGTTAGGCTAGGGTGGTCCCCACCACCATAACCTATGTTGAGAGGTTTTAGTTTAGGTGGTCCCCACCTCTCAACATCCATATGGGAGTCTCAAAGAAAAATAAAATAAAATTTTACATTATTTTATTTTATTTTATTCTTTCACAAAAAACCCAAAAATTAACTTTCACCCTTGACCAACAACCGTCGAGGGGAAAGTCTTCATAAGTGAATATCAGTGCTACGAGTTCAGCGGTTTCCTCAGATTTCAATTCCAAGCACCGGTTCAAAAGTTAGAAAAACCCACTCACACATTTAGAGAACGTACCCAAATAAAATTCCAGAAATTCATTACGGGCACACCAGGCCTCGGAATCACGCGCAATCAATTTTTGCAGACTCGTAAAATTCCCATATATAAAAAAATTTCATGGAATTTCCAGGTCTTTACATTCTCCCCACCTCAGTTCATTGCGTCCCCATAAGCCACAACTCAAAATAAGGGAACAAGTGGGGGTACTGAGCACGTATTTGATCCCCTGCTCCCATGTGCTCTCCTGGAGGTTCCCGTGCTGCCAGCGAGTGCGCCCTAGAGGTATCGACCACCCACTAAGGACCCGATCCTATAAATCCTCAATATCTAATAGAACCTTCATAAAATTCACCCCATCATCGACATCCAAATCATCATGGTCGATGATGTGAGAAGCATCGTGTACATATCTCTTCAGCTGGGATACGTGGAAGACATCGTGCACCCGGTGCAACTGATGTGGAAGAGCTAAGAGGTAACCCACCTCCCCAACTCTAATTAGGACCTAAATGGGTCCAATGAACCTCTGAGATAACTTTCCATCTCATCCAAATATCTACAAACCTCATCGGGGTGAGACACATAGAAAGATGTGGTCACCACCCTCGAAATCCAGAAGTCTATGTCTCCTATCGGCATAAGACTTCTACCTACTCTGTGCAGTCTTTATCCACTCCTGGATGTTCTGTAATTTCTCTATGGTAGCCCATACCTTCTCTGGTCCCACTAGTTCTGACTCCCCTTGGTCATTTCAGCACAAATTTGTACTACAAGGTCGCCCGTACAATGCCTCAAAAGGCGTCATCCCAATGGTGGAGTGATAGTTGTTGTTGTATGAAAACTCCACCAAAGGCAAGTGATCCTCCCAGCTACGACAGAAGTTGAGTACACAAGAACCCAGCATGTCCTCGAGGGTTTGAATGGTCCGCTCAGTCTGACCATCCATCTGAGGATGGAAGGTGGTGCTCAAACAAAGATGCGTCCCAAAAGCCTCCTACAACCCCTTCCATAACCGGGAAGTAAAACATGTATCATGATCAGAGAAAATCTTCAACGGTAATCCATGTAGCTACCCAATCTTCTACACATAAAGGCGTCCTATGCTCTCTATTAAACCCTAATTTTTGACCGGTAGGAAGTGGGACGACTTTGTGAGTCGATCTAGGATCACCCGGATAGAATCATGACCTATGGACGTACTTGGAAGTCCTATTATGAATTCCATGGATATCACATCCCATTTCTACTCTGGGACCTCTGAAGGCTGAACCAGGCCCACTGGTACCTGATTCTTTGCATTCAATGGCTGAAAAGTGAGGCACCATGAAATAACCTCTTCTACTGCTTTCTTCATTTCCTGGACACTAGTGCTATTTTTGAAGATCCTGGTATATCTTCACCACTTCTGGATGTACCGCTAGAGGGGATGTGTGAAACTCCCTCAAAACTTCCTCCCTAAGCGACATGAGTACCATGTTATATCCTCTAAAGATGATGAAGTGCTCCCCACCTTCATAAAATCTATTACGTTCTTGTCATGTGGATATCTGAGCACGTCGTATCTCACAGTCAGTGTCCCCATGCAACGCCTCCCTGACTCATTGAAGAAGTAGGGGAGTGACTGTAAGAGACTAAAGCAAAGCTACTCTATCACGTTCCACGAAGGATATCTGAAAAGAGTCCAACTTATTTTTTGCCTCACCTAATAGTTTTATACCAGATCTCTTGTTGGGTGCATCTGCTACAACATTCCCCTTCCCAGGAGTGTAGACTATCTCGAAGTCATAGTCCTGGAGGAACTCAAGAAAACTTCGCTGCCTCAAGTGCAGGTCCTTCGAAGAGAAAATATACCTGAGACACTTGTGATCAGAGTACACTATAAAATGATCGCCCATCATGTAATGTCACCAAAAATTCAAGGAAAACACCATTTCTGCTAACTCCAGGTGATGGGTATAGTAGTTAGTCTCATTCTGTCTCAACTATCAGGAACTATAAGTGATCAATGCTCGCTCCTACATCAGGACACATCCGAGTCTGGTCCCTGATGCGTCACAGCAGTCTACGTACCCTAAGGCCTCCTTTGGAAGCCTCAAGATGGGGGCTCTAGTCAGCTTCTACCTCCGCTCTTGAAAACTCCACAGTCATCTCTTCAACCACATGAAGGGTTTTCCCTTCTTCATCAATGCTGATAGTGGTGCTGAAACTCTGGCGAAATCTGGCACAAATCTTCAGTATTATCCGGACAAACCCTGGAAACTTTGTATCTCTGTCACACTCCTAGGTGGCTCCCAATAAATTATTGCCTCAATCTTCACTGGATCCACTACAACTCCAGCCACCGATATGATATGTCTCAGAAAGTGAACTTCTCAGATCTAGAACTGGCACTTCAAAAAATTACCATAAAGTTGGTGCTCTCAAAGTGTGTCTAGTACTATCTACAAATGATAGGAATTCTCCTCCTAAGTAGCCAAGTAGATCAAAATGTCATTAATGAAGACTACTAAAAAGCGATCAAGTTATGGCTGAAATATCCTTTTCATGAGTTCCATGAACACTACTAGATATTTTGTCATGCCGAATGGAATAACCAAGAACTTTTAATGTCCATACTAACATCTGAAAGTTGTGTTCTGCACATCCTTGTCTCGTACTTTGAGCTGGTGATAGCCTGATCTAAGGTCTATCTTTGAGAACCACTATGCTCCCTTCAGCTAATCAAAGAGGTAATCAATCCTTGAAAGTGGGTACTTGTTCTTCACGGTCACCTGGTTCAGGCGTAGATAGTCAACACAAATCCTCAAGCTCCCATCCGCCTTCTTGGTGAACAAAATCGGGGCTGCACAAGGTGAAACACTTGGTCAAATGAATCCCTTCCCCCCGCATGTCCTCTAGCTGTACTTGTAGCTCACGAAGCTCCGCGGGAGCCATCTGATATGCTGGTGTAGATATCAGTGTCATCTCGGGGTACATGTCAATGTAAAATTCCACCTCTATATGTGGAGGTTGACCCAGAACATCATTAGGGAAGACATCCACATACTAGTCCACCACGACGGGATAACTCATACTCTCCACATCAACTATTCTGAGGTTAAGGCTAGCCAAATTATGAGCGATCAGCTGTAATCTCCTCTGAGTAGGTCCATCCTGTGCTGTATAGGCTCACTTCTTTCTGTTGAAGGTAAGCGTGGTCCCATCCATACAGACACACTGCACTTTGTGCCTAATACAGTCAATCTTAGCATAGACTGTAAATAACCATTCCTTACCCAATATGACATTGTAAGGCCTCAACACTTCTACTAGGAGATCCCAACCAATTCTCTCACCTCTTAGAGTAGGCTTGCACTGCCGGCACCAGTGCGTAATCGTCGAATCAACTCTTGTAGGAGTCTCTAGCCGTAAGGATCGAGCCAACGACTCCGTCGGAATCTCCGAGCCCCAAACTAGGGTAGTGGAAATAAAAGAATGATTGGCGCATATGTTTATAAGTACTAATTTTAAGGTGGAGTAAATAGAGATCGTACCTCATATCATCTCTAGAGCACTGTGATTGTAGGCCTCAGCTACCTGGAGTTGAGCTCGCCCCTATCCTCCTGCTCCTTGTGATTGGGTGGACCACATGGTGGGGGTGGCGGTAACATCTCGAATTGTTACCCACCACTATTTGCACGGCCAACTCCTCTGCCACGTCTACCTGCTCCCTGTTTTCGATGAAGTAGCTCCTGAATACACACTGCATGAAGAGTTTCTCGGAAAAACTATACTCGAACAGGCTCTTGAAGTCGGTCCAAAGAAGTGTCACATCGTCATGAACCGAGAGCATCAAGCTCTGCCATCTGCCTGTTGCTTCTTATAGAAGGCTGTTAGCAAGGATCGCCATGAGATCAACTGGTTTCCCTAACAGTCAGGAAACTCTCACCATGGCCTCCAGTCAATTCTCAACTGCCTACGGGTTCGTCTCCCCCCCTGAACCTAGGTGGCCTCTGGAGCTAGAACTCATGCAACACGCTCAAGCAGTGTGCACCCTCTGCTGCTGGGGCCGGTGGAATCGGTGGACAAACGGGTAAATGTACCACTGGTGCCACTATTGGAAGAGAGCCCTACACTGAGGCCTCATCACTCAGTGGGCTATTAGTGTGTACTACTCTCGGATCCCTAATTGGTTGTCTTCGTTGAGGTATCCTTAAAAGTAACAGGTGTGACACAGTCAAAACGTTATACCTACTGAACTAACTCAAAGAGATCACAATGAAAACTCCTCAAAACACACACACAATCAGTGCTTTTGTACACTGTGTCAAAAATCAGATGTTAGTGTCCTGGTGTATGGATATGTTAGTCGCCGCACCAACACTGGATTCCCTAAACTGATAACCACCCTCACTACACTTAACATTATTTCCATTAAAAAAATATATCAGAGTCTTATGTTCTATTGTACAATCCACTCCTCGGATACAAATTTTTCAGGACCCGTCCCCCAGGGTATGTGTCGTGACTACCCCAAGTCTGCCATCCATAGGCCAGGGGCTAGCGTCTAGCACCGAAAGGCAAATTCCTTAAAACTGGAAAGGAATTGACTTTATAACCTGTAAACACACACAACCAAGCACACAGAAAGATACAAACAACAAGTAGACTTTATAAAAAAAGTGTAGCAACTCATGTTTTGGCCCTGTCAGACTTTGGAAATTTTCAACGAATAATTCCAAAGCTAGGTGCGAACACGGCGTGCGATTCCGAGGCCCGGTGTGCCCAGAATTAATTTTATAAAAATATTAAGTATTTTTATACTATTCATATGGTGGGGTGTGTTATCACCTAAACGGTAGGTTGGAATGGGAATATGAGGTCATGGTTGCGTCTGGAGTGTGTCGTTTACCCTAGGTGAGGTGTAAACTTTGCGGCCGCATGCCTGCGGTGGAAAGTGCCACCAGGGGTGTTTTTGTAAATAAGTGGAAAAGCTATTTTATGAGCGTCGGCTCAAATAACTTCTGAACAGAGTCTCGGATCGAAAATCCGAGTCTGTCGTTGTGTTTAGAACAACATGTTTACCCTAAGGGTGACCATACTTTTTTTTGCATCGGGCATCGGGCGGATGCTCGTCGGGGGAGAGAGATATTTAAAAAAATATCATGTACCTCCCCCTAGGACATATCATGCGCAACAGAGGAGGAGTTATTCCACCTTCCTCCTCCTTCTCCTCCTCTTTCGACGGTGAATCGGCTACCAAATCGTGAGATCAAGGTGTCGTAGAGCTCCGATTTCAACGAAGGACGCTTCAGGATCATTCATCGGAAGCTTTGGAGCGCGGATCATTGGCGTTTCACCCGCGAGGTAGGTGGTTTGAGTTTTAATTCCCCAATCCTATTTATGCTGCATTTTTCTTCGATTTGTCTTCATAGCAGTGGTGATCAGGTCCCGAGGGTCGCGCAGATGACTTCGGATCGAAAAACGAACCATCGGGTTGGTCTCGGAGGTCCGCGGAAGACTTTCCAGCACAGTAAGGCAGCGGTGGCCACCTGGAGCGTGGCGGGGCTGTGGTCCCGTGGCTATGCGGGCTGCGGCACGACCGGGGGGGCTGGCCCGGCCCCTTTTAAACACACATGGGTTTTTAAACTCCCATTTCTTACAATATGAGAGTTAGATTTGTGTGCTGTCTGCGGCGACATTACCCTAGCGATCAGGCGGTCCTTTCGGTGTGGGTTCAGGAATTTTAAGGTTCGGGATCGTGGCCTAAGAGATTGAAATGTTGAATAAAATAATGATATTTTATTATTATTCGACTTCGGGTCGTTGTATCATCTACCCAGAGCGTCCGATTGATGTGTCGTCAGTGGCACTGTGACCCTAGTGATATAGTGGACTATTCTTGAGGGTTTTCGGCTGTTGGTACTGCGTTTGGGGTGCGGGCCCCATGAGGCCGGGTTTTGGCATTTGTGGAGAAACACAACTTTCACACCAGGAGTCCGATTTTGGAAAATGAATAGTTGATCCTGTGTGTTTTTTCGAGAGGATCGCAATGGTGTGATCCCTTTGATGAGTTTCAGGATTGTGGTGTGGGCCCTACTCAGGCTGGCTAGGGAGAATAGTAAATTTTTCACCGGGTGTCCATTTGGGGAGAACGAGTAGTGGATCCTGTGTGTTTTTTCGAGGGGATCACCATGGAATGATCTGCTTGATGAGTTTTGGGATTGTTGTGAGGGCCCCACATGGGCTAGCTGCGGTGAATAGTTCCTTTTTCACCGGTTGTCCATTTCGGGTGAGTAAACAGCCTATCCTGTGTGTTTTTCTGTGGGGATCGCGATGGAGGCCTTGGTATCAGCCTTGGTGGTGTGAAGGGTGGTGTTGTGGCGGGTCGCTCAGGTTAGCGACATTGGGACCAGCAGTGGTTGAGGGTACTCCCTTGGTTCGTTCCTATGATGGTTTGCGTGACATCACAACCCTATTCTAGGCTTGTGATCCTCTTGATGGGATATTTAATTTGTTAGAGTTGCAGCATCCCTCCAGTGGGCCTGGATCAGAATCCTCTAGCATCATTACCCTAGATCGGTTTCTTGGTATCGTTGTGACCTCTTATCCATGGGTGGTGATCCCCTATCTAGCAGGATAACCCTATAGGGTTTGTGGAATCATCATGAATATGATCCCCTACATGGTGGGCCGTCCTCAGTAGGGTTGGGGTATCTTCGGGAATACGAACCCCTACTCAGCATGAGGATTATAGTAGGGTTGTTGTATCGTTGGTTATGTGATCCCCTACTCAGCGCGTGGTTTCTGTAGTGTTGCGTCATCGTCAGTTCGATCCCCTAGATCATGAGTTATACCAGATAGGGTTCTTGTATCATCATGACCACCTTTATATGTGCGACGATCCTCTATCTTGGTGATGTGATTTTGTCGAGCGCCAGATCGGGTTGTGGTATCCCCCAGTAGATCTTGGGTGTGATCCTCTATCTGTGAGTTCTACGAATGCCAGACCGAGTTGTGGTATCCCCCAGCAGACCCTGGGAGTGATCCCTTATCTATGAGGTCTTTGTATACCGGTGTGGGTTCTGTTATCTTCTATCAGACCCTATGAGTGATCCCCTATCCGATGAGTTTGGTGTTTATGTTGTTTCAGTGATGTTTTCCTCAGTGACGCTATCCGACAAGCGTGATCTCTCAAGTAAGTGTCTAAGATGTTTGTGTGGGACCCGATGGAGTGTATCTCTTGGATGTGTGTCATCTGGGATGACGGTGATCATGGAGTGTTCTCTCCTGGTTGTGAACAGTTGCTGGTGATGAGGTCAGTACCTCTTGTGGCTTGGTGCGTCAGATGGGTATATCTAGATTGTTCATGGTGTATGTATGGGCATACACCTAAGCTGAGCTGACTAGTTGTGTTTAGCTGAGGATGGTCACGAGATGGAGTTTCTCTCTCATCTGGGTTCCCTCTGGCTGGGACAAGCAGATTGTTGCCTTTCAATTGCTCTCTTTTGTTTTGGGTTTTTGGGGTGCCTACTGAGTATTGTTATACTCACCCCTACCCGGGCTTTGCCCGCACATGTTTGTGTCTTTTTCAGACCATAGGTCTTTCAACAGAGTCCCAGGAGGACCCAGAGCTGGCAAAGCTTAGTGAGCGGGTTTGACCGGGGTGTTTACCAGAGATGTGCCAAGGAGCTTACTGGCAGGTGTTTTGGCAGTGTTTTCCCTCCTTCTAAGCAGGTTGGACACTTTTGTAGTTTTCTTTTGGTGGGGCCTGTTTTTCCCTTTTGTACTTCTGCTATACTCTGGTTTCGGATAGTTGTATGCATGCATTTTATTTTCAGTTTTATATATCTCTATAATATTTCATAGAGGTGTTTGTGGGTGTGTGTGTGTTTAGGTACCTTAGGCTAATGCCTCCCATGTGTGTGATAACCTACTCGGTGCTAAACGCCAGGCCCTAGCCTATTGGACGTGGGCTTGGGGAGTCACGGCTAGAGCCCCGTTAGGTCGGGTCGTGACAAAAAGAGTGAATACTAAAAGGAAAAGGGGCTAGAATACAAGCCCAACTATAAAGTACAAGAAAACTGAAAAGTACAAGAATAACTAAAAATAGCTCCTGTGAACACATGCCAAGGAACCTACCTGAACGGTAGGTACGGCTCTCGATCAGGTCATCTCTGCGGTACACCTCGTCTAATTTCCACCTTTGATATACCTCCAATCCTGGTACCCTCGTCCTCAGTCAGCGTTGTCCATCATCTGCACCAAACACAATAAGGTGCAAACATAGCCCGTGCAGGGGTGAGTATAACTATACTCAATAGGGACCCCGAGACCCTCTACGTCTCACAAAATATACAAAGGATAAACATCAAAGCATGGAATCAACTGATAACCCTAATTAGGTATATTCCCATACATATACCTAAGTTATCAAGTAAACCGATCACATTCATGTGGAAAATACAGAGTCCAACTCAAATCCCAAAGCTCCCCTGTTCCACAAAGGAAGGAAAACAATGAAGGCAAGTACCAGATTGGTAAGCCACATAGAATAATACCACAAAGGTATTACTATAAAGGAAAGTACCACATAGGTATGAACTAATCTCACACCAGGTATAACTAAAGTACAGTAGTAGAGATGATTAGATGTAACTACTGAATCATCCAAATCTGTTAAGAGGCAGACCCACACAGGATCGCTCGGTGCTGACCCACATAGGTTCGCTTGGTGCTGACCCACAAAGGATCGCTAGGTGCATACCCACATAGGATCTCTAAGTGCTTACCCACATAGTATCACATGTTTTTGACCCACACAGGATTGCTAGGTGGTGACCCACACAGGATCGCTCAGTGCGAACCCACACAGGATTGCTAGGTACTGACCCATATAGGTTCACAAGGTGCTGACCCACACAGGATCGCTAGGTTCTGACCCACAAAGGATCGCTCGATACATTTATTGACCCACACAAGATCCTAGTACATCTCCAGCACGTCATTAGACCCAAAAAGTATCCTAGTACATCTCCAGTATGTCGCCAAATCCACACAGGATCCCAGTACATCTTCATGCCACAGCCAACTATTGGGTTCCCGCACTACGCTCGCTTGTATTGGGGAGGGTCTACTCTACAAGCCACTGAACAATACTCCAACTACCACGAAATCCCATAAAGAAGTATCTCAAAGCATCTCCACGTCATAGGGGTCTCAATGAAATAGACAGTGTGTCAATCGGACGCCCGGTCTGTAAGTTGTTAGTCTTTTTGTTCTGAGGGCATGACTAGATTCATGGTCGATCCTACCTGACAGTACTCTAACTTTATCCAAATATCTAATGAATTGTACCAAAGGTACTATCTCACTCCAAGGTTTCTGACACTGCATACGGTTAGTCTAACGGATGCCTGATGCCAAAGATATGGCCGAAGATGCATAAATGGGTCGAAGTGGGTCCAGGTCCAGTCCGAAAAAGTTGAACCGACCTGGCCCAAACTGCACTCGGTTGACCTGGTTCGGGATGACCCAGCCCATGCTGGGTGGCACGGCCCTCTCTAGGTATGGCATGGCCTGCACTGGATGGCCCGGCCTAGCAGCGGTGCGGTGCCCACGAGAGCCGCGAGGGGCCACGGGGGCCTGTGGAGGTTGCGAGGGCTGAGGAGGCCACAAGGTGGCTGAGGAGGGATGATGGGAAGTAATGAGGGCCACAGGTCGGTGCGGCGCGGCCGCAGGATAGCGTGAGCCATGGGGAGGCATTGGCCGTGGGGCGCCGCGGCGAGGCCGCGGGACAACGTTGTCAAATGGGCGGCATGACGAGTCCATAGGGCGTTGTGGGCCGCGGGTGGCGTGGGGAGGAAGAAGGGCAACGCTGGCCGTGGGGCGGTGCGGTGAGGCCATGGGGTGGCCTAGAGGGGCTACGGGCGGAAGAGGCCACGGGCGGTGGAGGTCGCAGGCGGCAGAGGCTGTGGGGTGGGGTGGCCGTGGAGTGGCGTTGTTGGTCGTCACCTTCATCACGGTCAGCGGTGGTGTCGACCGCCATACTCGTGCCTCTTTGAGGTTGGTCGCCGACCTCCTCCCTCGTGGAGAACACCACAAATCATCACAAGAATTGCGAAGAGGATGGAAAATGTTAGTTTGGCCCTCACTCTCCGCATTAGAGCTGTAGAAAGTGGCTATAATCTCTCCTTGAATTACGAAGGATTGTCAATAATGATAAAAGGTATAATTTCAAACAACCACCCTACCTCATTCGTTTGATTCGTTGAAGATTGTCTATAGAGAAAGAGATGAGGTCGTTGGGAATAGACAGACGTTGGTGATGTCGGCGTTTCCTCGATTTTCGATTCATTGACATTGAAGACGTTCCTCATCAACGATTGTCTTGAGGAAGAAGTCGAAGTCAATGTTGGCGTTCATTGTTGGCATTCTTCTTTGGGAGCTTTCTCCCAATTCTCCAAGTTTCTCCCTTTTGCCAAGAGTTTCCCCTAATTCCACCAAAATGAGGAATATACAGCATAATAGATTATGTTGGCATAATTTCAAATTGGTTTAATTAATTTATTGATGGGTTGGCTTAATTAATTAAAGGGGAGAGTTGGCATAATTTAGTGTGGGAGCTCAAGAGGTTTCTACCCACTTAATAGGGAGTTCAATAGGTTTCAAGCCTTCAGTGGTCCCCACCACCATAACCCACATGGGAGGTTAGGCTTGGGTGGTCCCCACAACCATAACCAATGTTGAGAGGTTTTAGTTCAGGTGGTCCACACCTCTCAACATCCACAATGGAGTTCCAAAGAAAAATAAAATAAAATGTTGCACAATTTTATTTTATTTTATTCTTTCATGAAAAAACCCAAAAATTAACTTTCACCCTCGACCAACTGTTGCCGAGGTGAAAGTCTTCTTAAGTGAATACTGATATTGCGTGTTCAATGTTGCCCTCATATTTCAATTCCAAGAACCGTTTCAAAAGTTAGAAAAACCCACTCACACGTTTACTGAACGTACCTGAAAAAAAGTTCAGAAATTCATTTCGGGAACACTGGGCCTCAGAATAACATGCCATAAATTTTTGTGAACTTGCAAAATTCCCATATATAAAAAAATACATGGAATTTCTGGGTTTGTACATGTTTCCCCTTGAGGTTTCTTCCTTCTTCATGCACACCGCCTATTTGGGTGCAAGCAGAAAGTGTTGATTTGTCATCGATAAAATGTATGATCTACCACTATTCTTGTATTTTATTCTATCCTTATTCTCTCATTTCTCCTTGACATTTTAGGGCATGTGATCTCCATGTTTCTAATATTGTTTTCTTGGGTGTCAGTTGGTGCAGTCATTCCGCGACATCCTCGGGTGGATGCAGTTGTCATGGGGGGAGGCGATAGTGATCGGTTGCATGGATCATTATCATGTAAAGAACATCAAGAACCTTTTGAGGTAGGGTATTCGTGGTTTCTCTATCCTTTTACATTCAACTATAGAGTTATGATGTTTTATCCCAATGGATCACAAGGGAATTGACATAATAAATATTTCAAGTGGATAAATAAATTGGTATCGATCGTATGTTATTACCTCTTGTTTTTTCTAGAGAGTATGATATTTATGCTTTTAATACTAGGTTGTTGTTCTTCATGAAATTTTTAAAGAATGTAAATACATAATTAATTGATAATTATTTGGATAAAGATAAAGAGGCATGTAAATGATTCCGGTTGTTGTTGTGGTAATTTGATGTTAATAAAATTGATGCAGTAAACATGTTTAATTATTTGTGATAGCTATGACAACTTACTGGTTAATTTACCCATAGATGGAACCAGTTAATTATGAACTGGTTAATTCAAGACATATTAAAGAACTAGTTTTTTGATAAAAGGTAATTCCAAGTAGGGTTCTGATTTACCCTCTTTCTTGTAAAGGCCAAGATCCTTATGCATAAAGTTGTGAGATCTCATTGCATGTGAATGAAAAATTCCTTGTTTAGGTCCAAGATCCCTATTGATTTTTTATTTCCTACTCCTTGTGATATATTGTGAGCCTAGATGGATGTTGTGAGATGTGGGGGCAGGGAGGCCTATTGGTTGTCACAGTAGTTGATGCATATAGTGGAGAGATGCATCGATTTATGCATGTGGGTATCGGGGAGGAAACCACAGATGATTAAATGGGTTGGATGTGAATGATTGGATGCTTACTAAAACTTGGTGATTAGTTATCTACTTTACTTTCCCCAATGCTCAAGGAAATTGTTCTTTCTTACCCTCCTTATAAAAAGGGTGAAAATGCACGACTTATGCCGCATGCTTTCTATGTTTAGCTTCTTAATGAAGGATGGATCTATGCTCTTTCTATAGGTGGAAAAGACTTGATGGGTAGTTCAACTACTCACCGTGTTGATCCCCCTTGTGTTTAGTATCTTTGAATGTTTTTCTAGAATGCCTTGGAATATGGGAATGTAATAATTTTGTTAATAAATGATTGAATAAATGATGTTAACCCATAGGGTTGGAGCTTTCTATGATGAAATACTGGGGTAATATTTCTGACAAGTAGTGGGCTTGGTTTGGTTATGTCTAGAGGGAATTAAACTATAGTGCGATTGTAATGAAATATAATGTGGAATTGTTTATAGTTAATTAATGATTAAATAATTAATTAACATAAATTGAAACTGGTAAAAATGGAATGAATTAATGTAATAAATCTCTTTAAATGGTTGTGTGCTTATAGGATACCTAGCCTTTATAGTGGCAGTCCGAAGTCTGAGAGACGTTAGCTAGAGTTTATTCTAAAACTAGGTTATTCCCATAGTGTGGTTCTGATCTATAGTATATTCTTTACTTTTGTGTTTCTATACACTACTCTACCCAGTCAGTTTGGAAAACTAACACCATGTGGATTCTGAGCCTGGGGGTGATTTCCCCAATATTCTGGTGAGAGGAAGGATTGATGAATACCCACTTTGGCCCAACTCTCTTCTCTTGGTAGTTACTTATGCTGGTAGGAATGATGGCTAGTTTTCCTCATATATGTGTGTAGAAGGCTATATTGTCTTGTGGTTATTCACAAACATATATTCTAGATATAGTTTTCTATGGACTACTATAGGTGTAACTTGTATAGGCTATGATGGCTTGAGGATCCTTACTTGGTGTATGGGATATAATGTCTTGAGGTTTAATACCCGATGTATGATACACATTATGTGAGCTTGGGTGGATCCCAAAAACTACATTGTTACCTTGGTTACGTGGATGCGGCAATTTTTTTGCATGAGGTTCATGTTTTCATGCTACACCCAGGTGTTTATGGGCAAGCCTTTTTAGAGAGAGATTCTTAGGATGTTCAACAATGGGGAAAAGCATCAAACCCGTGGGTAAGTAGTAGCAAGGTACCTTTTATATTCTTTATTATATTTTATTTTATTTTATACTATACTTGGTTGGAGTAGCCATGGTGAGGCTGGGAACTTAGTATACTTGTTTAGGTGATGAGTTAGTTTCACTTGTTGTTCATTGTGCTTTAGCATGCATGATTTACTTTTACACGAGAGTCTCTAGGGAGGATTCTATTTAGTATAATTTTATACTCACCCTACGTATATATAAACTATTTTTTAGGTCACTTGGAGTAGGATGTAGATCGTGATGGTTAATACTAGCTTGGGGTTACATGAGTTGTTCGGGATTCATGGTCACTGTGGTTTTTACTTTCCTTTGGTACTTGTAGTTCCCATTTCAATTGTAGTAGTTTTTCATGACCTTACATATGTTTACTTGGGATTTATTTTATATTACATTATGATTTGGAGTTATTTGGTGTCTATCTTATCTCTCTCTTTTGAGTGTGTTCTCTTAGAGGGTAATTTCTCCCATTTGTGTGTTTATTATACCCTCAGTGCTAGTCCGCAACTTGGGGCCTATTGGACGTAGGAATCAGGGGTTATTATCTCCCTTCTTGCGTTGTCGGCCTAGGAGGGGTTCACTTTGTAGGGAGGGGGTCGCATAGAGTTCCATATTTCACCTTTTGCAGTACATCCTAGCATGAAAAAGATATACTGAGCCTTGAGGAGTCAATTTTGGGGTCCTAGGTTGAAACATGTAGTTGCAGAGTTTGTGTCTCAATGTTTGGTTTTCCAGAAGGTGAAGGTTGAGTACTGTGTCCCTAGCGGTTTTCTCTAGCCATTAGATGTTCCTCCGTGGAAGTGGGAGGAAATCTCAATAGACATTGTTACCGGTTTACCTCAATCTCTGAGTGGCCATGATGCTATATGGGTGGCAGTGGATTATTTTACGAAACCATCCCACTCCATAGCGATCAAGGAGTCGAGATCAGTGGAAGTTTTGTCGATGAAGTATCTAGAGGAGGTTGCGAGACTTCATGGAGTACCAAGGATGATCATTTCTGATCGAGATCCTCATTTTTTCTATAGGGTGTGGAGAGGTATCCAGCATTCTTTCGATTCTCAGCTATGACTTAGCACTGTTTTTCATCCACAAATATACGGTCAGACAGAGTGGACCTTCCAAACTATTGAAGACATGTTTCACTCTTGTGTCCTAGTTTTCAGAGGTTCATGTATGAGGCACTTACCCAAGGTGTATTTCTCCTACAATAATAGTTTCCACTCCACCATCGATATGGCTCTATTTTAAGCATTGTATGGCTGAAATTTCCATTCTCTGTTGTTCTGGATTGGGGTCAGAGAGTTAGCAATTCTAAGGCCAAAAAAGCTATAGAATACGACAGATATGGTTCAGGTGATTCGTGATAGGATGAATATAGTGCAGGATTGTCAAAAATCATATTTTGGTCAAAGGAGGAGACCTTTAGAGGTTGATGTTAGGGATCCCGTGTTTCTAAAGGTGACTCCACATTATGTCTTGTAAAGATTTAGTCGTGGGAGTAAGCTTTCTTCCTAGTTTGTTGGGCCTTTCGAGGTGTTGGCTCGTATTGGATCTATGGCATATTGTGTAGCACTTCCCCCATAAATGATCAGGGTACACAATGTTTTTCATGTGTCACAACTCCATCATTATCTCCATGATCACTCTCACACCATCAATTGGGGAAAGATCGATGTTGAAGATGATGTGACCTTTGAGGAGTGGCATGTAGAGATCCAGGAGTACAAGGAGAAGGTGTTTTGTGGGAATGTTATCCCCTTGGTTCATGTCTTGTGGTGACACAGTGTCTTGGAGAAGATTACATGGGAACGTGAGTCATAGATATCTGCTCAGTACCCCGAGTTGTTTGATATTTAACTCTTTTCATGTAACGATGTTCACATTGTTGTTTCATACCTTTAATATTTTTTATATGTATTTATTTTGTTATTTTTTGTGTGGATTCTCTCTTTTGAGAGGTATCTAAATGGGTGGTTTTTTGGATACCTTTCCTGTTTTCATTTAGGTTTGTTTTCAATTCTCAATGGTGAGAATGTTTTGAAAGGTATCTGATGTAATGGAATGAACCTCTTTGGTCCATTCCTTTGCTGAAATGTAGGGTCTTAGGTTTTCTTTGAGGTCAAGTTGACTTATCCCCAACACTTTTCCAAATTTATAGTTTTGTGAATAGTGTTTCCAGTTTTTTGAACATTTTCATCGGTGAGACAGATGTGAACAGTGTCATCGGTGAGACAGATGGGAATAGTTTAATTGGTGAGATAGATGTGAAAAGTGTCATCGCTGATATAGTTGTAAACAATTTCATCGGTGAGACAAATGTGAACAGTATCATCGGTGAGTCACTTTTACTATTGGCATCAGTGATTCATTTGTACTGTCAGCATTGGTGAGTCATTTATACTTTCGTGTTTAGTGAGTCATTTGTACTATCGGTGTTTGTGATTCATTTGTACTATCGACATCAGTGATTCATTTGTACTGTTGGCATCAGTGATCCATTTTTACTCTCGACCTCAGTGATTCATTTGTACATTCGGTGTCGGTGAGTCATTTGTACTATCGGTGTTAGTGAGTCAATTGTACTGTCGGCGTCGGTGAGTCATTTGTACTGTTGGCATCGGTGAGTCATTTTTACTATCAGCTTCGGTGATTCATTTGTACTTTTGGTGTTGGTGAGTCATTTGTACTGTCGACGTTGGTAGGTGTACAGTGTTTCCAACCATTAGAAGGTGTGCATTGTTTCTAGCCTTAGGTAGGTGTAGAGTGTTTCCATCCATTGTACAGTGTTTCCAGCTTCCTACAGTTTTTCCCCTTTGAAATTTTCATTGATGTAAAATGTATTAAGAGCCTTTTTGAGATATTTAAGGTTGATTCAAATCCCATAACTCCTATATTAATTTTATTAAGGCTTTAGATGCCTTTACTTAGTCAAACCATATTGTTTAATGTGAGTCGCTTTTAATGGAAAATCATTTGAATCATAAACTGCAGCTCCGTTAAATCTTCTAAAGGGACAATATATCTTCCTCCCATGTTCTACCTTCTTGTTCCTTGGTGAGAGATGCTTGGAAAATTTCCTTTTCCCCATAGTATTGGTGTGATTGAATCTTACTCCTTCGATCATTTCCCCTAAAAGTTTCTTCCTACTACATGTGTGCCCCCTGTTTTGGTGCAAGAAGCTAGTATTGATCCGTTATCGATAGAAGGTATGATCTACCACCATTATTTTTTTCTTCAGTTTTTCTTCTCCCATTTCTCCTTTCAATTTTATGGAATGTGATCTCTATATATTTAATGGTGTTTCTTGGGTGTCGGTTGGTGCAGTCGTGTCGTGACGTCCTCGAGTGGATGTAGTTGTCACAGGGGAGGGGGGTGATCAGGATCCATTGGGTGGATCGTTATCATGTAAAGAACATCAAGCACCTTTTGAGGTTAGGAATTTGTGGTTTCTATATCATTTTAAATTTAACTATAGTTTTATCATTTTTTAGCCCATCGAATCATAAGGGAATTGACATAATAAAAATTTAACCTGATAAATAAATTGGTATCGATCGTATGTTATTGCCTCTTTTTTTCTAGATATTATGATGTATATGCTTTTCTTGTTAGCATGTCATTATTGATGAAATTGGTAAAGAAAATAAATCTGGAATTAATTGATAATTATTCGGTTAAAGATAAAGAGGCATGTAAAAGAATTCGATTATTCATGTTGTAATTTTATGTTAATCAAATTGATGCAGTAAGCATGTTTAATTATTTTTCATAGCAATTATGTTTCCAATAGATGGAACCTGCTAAAAATAAATTAGATAATTTAAGAAAGATTAATGAAATTGTTGTTTGATTGAAGATAATACCTCATAGGGTTTTGAGTTACCCTCTTTCTTTTAAAGACCAAGAGACTTATTCTTAAAGCTGTGAGAGCTCGTTGCATGTGAAGGTAGAATGCCTTGTTTAAGGCCAAGTGCCTAGTTGTTTTGTTATTTCTTAATGATTGTGTTGTGTTATGAGCCTATATGTATGTTTTGAGATGTGGGGGATAGGAGACCCATTGGATGTGGCATAAATTAATTCCTAGAGTGGCGAGATGCATTTGTTTATGCATGTGGGCATCGTGGAGGACACCAGAGATGATGAAACGGGTTTTATTTGAATTATTGCATGCCTGTTAAATATTTTTGGTTGGTTTTCTAATTTACTTTCACCCTTCTTAGGGTAGTGGTGATGGCTTACCCTCCTTCCAGAAGGGTTTAAGACTCATGGGGTATGCCACATGCTTTCTGTGTTTATCTTCTTGAGGTAGGATGGGTCTACCCTCCTGATATAGGTGGAAAAGAATTGATTGGTAGTTTAACTACTCATCATGTTGATCCCCCTTGTGTTTAGTAGATTAAAATGTTTTTCTAGAATGCTTGGGAATATTAGAAAGTAATGATGTTGTTAGTAAATGATTGAAAAAATGATGTTAACCCAGGGGTTAGAGCTTGAAGGGATACAATGCTGAAGTAATATTTATGAGAAGCTCTGGACTTGTTTTGGTTATGCTTAGAGGGCATGAAACTTTGGTGTGATGATAATGAAATATAATGTGGAATTGTTAATGGTTAATTAATGTTTAAAGAATTAATTAACGTAAATTGAAACCCTTAAAAAGGGAATGAAGTAATGTAATAAAGCTCTTTAAATGGTTGTGTGCTCACAGGATACCCATTCAGTAGTGGCAGCTGGGAGTCTGAGAGATGTTAGCTGCAGTTGAGTCTAAGAATATGTTATTAAAATAGTGTGGTTTTTAGCTATAGTATATTCTGTACTTTTGTGTTTTTATACACTACTTCACCCCATCGGTTAGGGAAACTGACACCTCGGGGATTCTGATCCCTCGGGGGTGTTTTCCCCAACATTCCAGTGGGAGGATGGATGGCTGACTACCCCCTCTGGACAGGGTCTCTTCTCTTATTAGTTAATTGTACTGGTAAGCACAGTGGTTAGTTTTCCCCATATATGTGTGTAGAGGGCTATAATGTCTTCTGGTTATTCACACACATATATTCTAGATATATTTTCCTATGAACTATTGTAGGTGTAATGTGTATAGGTTGTGATGGATTGAGGATTTTTACTTAGTGTATGGGCTATAATGGATTGAGGTTTAATACCTAACATATGATACACAATATGCGATATGTGGTGGCTCATAAAAACTACTTGGTAAGTTTGGTTACATGGATGTAGTGGTTTTGTTGCACGAGGTGAATGTTGTGGTGCTACACCAAGGTGTCTATGGGAAAGCCTTTTTGGAGAAAGATTATTAGGTCATGCAACATTGGGGAAAAGCGAAAAACTAGTAGGGAAGTATTAATGGGGTACCCTTGATATTGTTTATTATATTATATACTCTTGTATGTGATACTTGTTGAGAGTATCCATGGTGGGGTTGTGATCTTAGTATACCTGTTTAGGTGACAATTTAGTTTCACTTACTGTTCATTGTGTTTTATCATTCTTTCATTACTTTTGAACAAGAGGCTCTAGGGAGGATCCTACTGAGTATAATGTTATTCTTACCCTGCGTATATATAAACTATTTTTCAGGTCACTTGGAGTAGGTTGGATATCATGCTAGTTACTACTATCTTGGAATTACAGGAGCTATTCGGGCTTCATGGTTTCTGTTGTTTTTACTTTCACTTTGTACCTGTAGTTTCCATTCCAATTGAAGTAGTTTTGTAGGTAATTTCATATATGTACCTTGGATTTATTTTATATTGTAGTCTGAGTGGGAGTTGTTTGGTGTTTATCTTATCTCTTTTTTTCACATGTGTTCTCTTATAGGGTAATGTCTATCATTTGTGTGTTTATTATACCCTCGGTTCTAGTCACCAACCCATGGCCTACTGGAGGCAAGACTCGGGGGGTCACTATCACCCTTATTGCATTTCCGGCCTTGGAGGGGTTCACTTTGTAGGGAGGGGGTCATGACAATTGATGTTATGTTGACCAGAGGGGTTAGACCATGAGAGCTACCCATATGGTCATTATTAAATGAATTATTGTCATGTTAGACCAGGGCGATTAGACTATGAGAACTTTCCCTAAGGTTCATTATTGAATAATTGAATGATTGTGACGTGTCTGCCAATCCAAAGAACAAGCTTGGAGTCAGTCTTTCTAGATTGTCTAGATGGTCATCTGAGACATATTTTTGTTACTGTTACATAGGGGATAGAGAGCATACACTATATCCCAAGGTTTACATGATTCAACAAATTGAATGATAAATTATGATGAATGTAATTTAAAACTGTAGGATTGTTTACTTTTGAGTACTTCCTATTTTATTGCTTCACTTTTTCATAATACCCATGGTTTATATACTCACTGACATTGAGGCACAAATCTTTTGGTGGTTGCCTATGGGTATTTATCTCACACCATGTTTGGGTTATGCTTTTGAACAAAAATAGATTATATGGTTGCAGGTATAGATAAGGGAAATCACCCTTCTTCATTAGGTACATGATTGTTGTTAGAGCTGGAGAGCATAGGACCAGGATGAGGCTTGTGATGCTGTTGGATATTAATTAATTTTCAGTAATTTGATTTCTATATTGTACTCCAGTATTGTGACATGTTTAGATGCTTTCCTAGACACATGTGACATGCATAATTTATATATATTCTATGTTGGATTTACATTCAGTCTTCCACTACATAATTCTATTGTATGCTATTTCTAATTTCACTATTGTTTACTACTTTTTCGTCCACTATCTATACTCTACCCATGAGGGCATATTTTCCACATTACCACACCTTGGCCCTCACTGCTAGTCAGCAGCCTCTAGAGTTCATGGAAATGCACTTGAGGTTATGTGACAAACTAGGTTTGGGGCACTTTTGGGTGGCACCTGAATCCAAGAAATTACATTTGGTCCATAAAACTATGGATTCATTATCCCCAAGTGTTGAAATCCACGCATTAGGTCAATCCATTACTCTCTGTGAAATTGTATTTTTTTACTGTTGTTATTTTTTTACATTATTTTATGATTTTTTTTTGAATACTCATATAAAAATTAAAATTATCACCAAACATATGCCAGTTATTATGGGACCTTAAGAACTCAAAATAATACCCCATTATTTAAAGGACATGAGTTATGATTTTTTTGGATAAGAATAAATGGTGAAAATTACATTAGATTGAAACACTTTCCATAATTTATTCTTATGAACTTAAACACGAATTAAAATCATAATTGAGGAATGAAAAATTGTTTTATATTCAATTTAAAAGTTGACAATGTGTATTATCATGTTCAAGGTTAAATAAACATGTCTTTATATTAACACTCTTTTTTTATTTCAAGGTTTTTTAAAAATTATTGTCTTTTTATGAACAGAAAATCTTTTTTTAATTCATCCCACCCCCCAACATAGAATAACATTATCCCCAATGTTTAAGGAAAATAAAATTTAGAAACATTTAGAGATAGATAAGATGAGTTAAAAAGGAAATTTAAAATTATAATCAAGGAATGGAGTCACCTGGTTATTAAAGTTAAAGTTTTGGAAGCTCTTATTCAATCCCTTAATATCCACGTCACTCAGAGTATCCTTATCAATGATGGTATTTTGTATTTGTACACATGTGATTTGCTTAAATATTCATTAATTTCAGCATCCCCTGAATCTTAAACACTAACACCATTAGAACACAATAAAGACCAATTGAGGTTCCCTTAAATAAGACTAAACAATGACAAAAGAAAAAGATAAAATTATACCAATTTATTTTAGAACACCAAGGACTTATACTATGAACATGTAAAAATTAAAATAAAAATTTATATTGATATATATATATATGCAGTTATATATATAAATAAATTATAATATATAACCACTATAGGCCATAGGTTTGTGGAAGGTACACTCCCCTATCTCCCTTCGGTTATAGGTTCTATTATTAAGGCTTTGCCGGTTGTGATGAAGGTTCCCCCATGACATATGTTGTGGCCTTTTTCACAAAAATGTATTTTTTTCTTTTTTTCTTTTTTTAAAATTTTTCTTCTTATTTTATTTCACTATTATATATATATATATAATCACCTAAAATAAAATATATATTAAATAGTAGAATAAAAAATTGAAAATAATAAAAATAAAAGAATAAATAAAAAGATATAGGAAGAAAAATATTTGAAAAGATTTTTTTTAATATTGATTTTTTAACACACAAATACACAAAAAATAATAAATAAAATAAAATAAAATTCATGTTCATGTTGGGTTTCCTCCCAGAAAGCACTTAGTTTAAATTCATTAACTCAACATAGACTCCCCCCCAACATACCCAATACCAACTTTCAAAGTTTTAAGGACCATGTTTGTAAACACTTCAACTAGATTGGGTTTGATTCTTTTTTTTTATTTTTTCCCTAAAAAAACCTATGTTATAAAATGAGTGGGAAAATACAAGGAATATCAAAAATCATGGATCCAGTTACTTCTATAGTCATTTATATAACATCAAGGATCATTACTCTTTTATTTGTAAAAAGAGATGTAATAATAAAAACATGAAGGTCTTGGATATCCCCAATGAGATAAAACTTGAGGAAGGATGGAAATGAGATATATTCAAGTTCAAGTAGGGTGAAACATTGATACATGGGTTGGGAATTTGAATCAAACTCAATTTCATTTCCAAAAATTCTCAATATAATTGGTTCCTTTTGAACAGAAAATGCAACAACCAAATTGGAAATATTAGTGTCAATATTGGATAAGAACTCAAATATTTTTATTTCTCCCAATGGTTGAGTGATTATCATTTCTGAAAAATTATAAATGGATATATAATTTGGATTCTCAGCCCATAATGTAAAATTAACCTCTTTTAAAAAAATTAAATCAATTTCCCTTAGATTTAAACATGTATTAATAGTCCCCTCATGTTCCTCGGACTAACATTAAACATTACCTAACCAATCCACCTCATTATCTAGATCTAATTTTAAATATTCTGAAGTTGGTTCTTCAATATTTTCCTCTAATTTTGAAGCCTCCAATGTTTTGGGAATTAATGTTTAAGGATTTTCATTAGTTTTCCCACTCATGTAAATAGTCACAACATGGAGTTGTTCATGTAAATCTTGTGCATAACAATATTCTTTTGTCAATATTGGGGGTGGATAACCTTATTTGGAATGGTTTCTATAACCAGTTAAATAATTTTTTGTTATACTATCAATGATGAAACCTCATAAGTCATTATCTTTACTTTTTGACACAATTTCTCAATAAATTGTTGTAGATCAGGTAGGAAATTAGTTTGATCCAAATGGTCTTTTCCATGATTATAATTATATTGTTGGAATTGTATAGGAGGATGTTCATATTGGCTTTGTGTGGATATAAACTCATTATAAGTTTTAGTTTTTTTGAGGATAATAGGATTTCAAATATTATGGTTGATTAGGATGTTGATTATCCCCTTGTTTAGATTTGTTGAAAATAGCATTTCATAGGTGTGAAATAGGGGGTGAGAATAGAGAAGTGGGGTGAGAATAAGTGTTTAAGATAACTTACTTAGGTCCCCAACAACGGTGCCAAAATTTGATCTTGCCTAACTTTACATAAGTTTTTAGGGTTGAAGCGATATCTTTTAGTCTATCTTGGGTTGTTTAATCCTCATACACCTAAGATGAAACCTATAAATACATACATTATATGGATTGTTTGGGATATCAAGTATCCAACTTTGGGGTTTAATTGATGTGGGTTAAAAAAATACTATGATACCTTAGTGAATTCAATTTATTTGAAATTTTTTATCCTAGTTTATTATAAGATATGTATTTCATGAAGTTAATTTTTAACAATATCAATATCTTAGATTCAGGATTGATTCTTTTAAGTAGATCAAAACAACTTCATCATTTATTGGTTTAATAAAAATTCAAACTTAATTATAATCACCTATACACTTGGAGGATAATTTTTATGAGAACTCCAAGGAAAAGGTTCTTATTATCACTTAAAGTGATTGGCCTTAAAATTCAACAAAGATGAATAAGTATTAAGATCTTCAAATAAAACTCTCAATTAAAATAGGTGAGTAAACATTAATATAGTGTGAAATAGTATCCAATATAGATCCTTGATACTCCCTTGAATCAACCCATAATAATTTTATCCCCGCACTGATCTCACACTCTCAATATAAGAGGTAACTAGATTCATGATGATGGAATTGAATAAGTGAAAAAAAAATAACACTCCACCATTTCGTGAATAATTTATCTCTTTGTTGTGTGAATAACTTTAACCCATGATGAAAAGGTATCAAAGTGTTAAAAATAATTATATAAAATGAGAATAATAATATGTTTTATTAAGAAACTAAGGTGATTATAATAAATTAAAAATTAAAGAGTAATTTTACAAAGACAAAGTGATTATATAACTTTGCAATGAAGCAAAACAAAAATATTATCAAATCCCCCAACACCACTACCTAAAATAGTAATTTTTTAAGCCTTGGGTCAAACCCCTAATATTAAAACTCATACCACAAGATTATTTTAGGCCTAGGGTGGTGGAAATTTTGTAGAATTTGGACTCCTCTACACTTGACTTGAAATTGGATCTAGTTTGCATCCACTAAATAGACGTGCCAAAGTGAGATTTTAGATGGCCTAATTGGGGTGGTACAAAGAATAAGAAAATTAACCGACATATTTCCCCTAATATCCTATAAAATAGTATCACAAATGGATGTTTTTGTTTCTAAATAGGATTTAAATGGTACGATGTTTTTTCGGGACACAGAATCTGGCCCAGAACTTCATATTGACCTTGGTCCACTAGAAAATCTTGTAAAACTTAGAACTAGATATGTTCATTGTAGAATGTAATGTTCCTTATGATATTATATATATCTCAAGTTCAAATATTAGCTTAATTAGTCTTTTATATTGGCCTCTATAGTCCAATTATTTGGATGCTTCCCAGTTCACTTCACCTAGAATGTTCTCAGTTCAAGGCTCACTTTGTTCATCTTCTAATGTACTTCAGTAAGTGCTCTAGAATAATGAAATATTCCCAATGGAATGGGAAATATGAAAATTGAATATGAAATTGAAATAAATATTAGTGTGGGATTAACATTGTGTCTCAAAATGTACCAAGTAATAGTGCACTTTAATAAAGTATTTCAATCATGATGTTAAATGATGTTTGAATTGTAAAATGAACTAAAAATTGTGTTTATGAATAATGAAGTACATGAATATTATAATATTAGAAATGAATATTATCCTATTCTAGTGGCTAGTCAATCAAATTATTTTACACAACCTTGACCATGGTAAATGCAATTGAATGAAACTAACCTACTTGGAGTTGAGCAGGACTATGACCATTAGCCTATGATGATTTCTACATAGAATCCAATCATAATGAATCTAGGTTTTCTTATATACCCTAACTATGGGATTGTTTCAAAAAATTTAGATCTAATTGGTTTGACTGAAACCAATTGGTCACTTTTTCACTTCTTCTATACTAAAAAATATAGGACTATTCCCAGATTAATCTAGTATTATCTTCTATCAAAATCCCTAAAATTGACCTTTTAAAAATCATTTATTATGTGAATTAAATAAAAATGACTTAGCTTAGTAAAAAATAATCCTGAAGAGTGTAAGTGAATAATACTTTCCATGAGTTTTTTTTGATTGATTACAGGCCTTCCAATAATCCTCATGGGTTCTACCCTACACTAACACATTACTACGCCCTTGTAGTTATTGTAGTTTGGGATTATAAATTTCTAATCTCATCATTTCCCACACAAATTCAAACACATGTGTGGACATGTCAAATTTTGGAATCGTTTATAGAGGCTATTGTTTCTTAGTCATAGTAACCTTTTGATATTACCATATAGTACCTTACTCCCTCTCCCTTTCTTATTTTTCCTTACCCTTTCCCTTTTTACTTTTTTCTCCTTCAGGAACACCTACGTCATATTTCACTTTCTATCGCTATCTCTCTTCTCAGCAAGTGCACGCACCAGGGACCCTTGACTTGGTCAAGAATCATGGATGCACAAGAATAACTTCTCTCCAATCCCGATATGGATAGAAAAATAATTGAACTCCACAACTTCACAATGGTTGAGCATCACAATATGGTGCCACCATAGCTTAAAGACCCCCAATATGCACCACTTTCCAATTAGGGTCAGCAAACAACACTACAGGAGTGCACCGTTTTGCATTACATCTTGTCATCCATAAGTGGTTTTGCACACAGCATTGTGTACCCACCTATCTAGGCGCACCCTTTCGATATTAAGACTAAACTCATCCATTTGATCCATAACATGGAGATGTTCAATGGTATTTAATGTGAAGACCCTCATGATAACATCTCTAATTTCATATAGGTTTTTTATTCCTTTTTTAACCATGGTGTATCATGAGGAACAATTAGACTCTATGTATTCCCTTTCTTTTTGCGTGATGGAGATAAGGATTGGCTAAAAATTGAATATTATAAGTTAATCATTCTTGGGGATGAATTAGAAATAAATTCTTAGACAAATACTTCCCACTAATCCAAACCTGGAAGCTATGTAATGAAATTAAACACTTCACACAATTGGATGAAGAATTGGCACAAGAAGCATGGTATAAATTCAAGGTGTGAACATGAAAATTACCACATCATGGACTAGATGTGTGTCTTGAAATTTAAACATTTTAAGAGGGACTTAAACAATTTTCACGAACTATAGTAGACATCATATCTGATGGAAGAATAATGCTTCAAACACTAGAATCTGGCCAATAAATTCTAGATAAAGTCCCTGACAATTCCAGACTATGTTAAAAGAGATAGAGGGATATATCTATGTGGAATCCATAAACTGGAGGAGACTACCCACCAAGAAGCTCAAGTAGAAGCCCTGAAAGAGAATATGGATTCATTTTAGTAACCTATTGCGCCACTACCCCCTCTTTCTATAATGATGGAAATTCAATCCTGTGAAATGTGTAGAGGTACACACCAATACCAAGACTTCATGGAAGGCGTATATGAACCTTGATTCTAATATTTTAATAATTTAAATTACAATCATCAAATCCAACAATACCAGAATCCCCAAAAATATCAACAATAGAAAAACTATCTATAGAGACTGTCTTAGTAGCCATATAAACACCAAGGTTATTTTCAACATAAGATTATGAAGGTGCCATGAAGGAATCAAAGACCACCTAGGTACCAACAATAAGGTCTATATCCTCAACCACAAAAAAAATACAAAAACCATTTTCTAGAGCTCAGTAGTATCCACCAGTACAACCACAACAATTCCAATAAGCTCTAAAAAGGCCACCATAACAACCTCAACCTCTCTAGACTAATTTTTAAAATATATTCATTGAATATATGTAAAAATATGATCAATGAATGACATCCTAAGATGTAGAAATGTAAAAAACAAGTATTCACTATGAAAATTGGAGCAAAAAACGGAGGAAATCACTAAGACCTTATCTGATCGACTATCAGGTACTTTTCTGGGTAATAGTAACCTCATCCGAGGGAAGAGTATAAAGCTATAATTGTTAAAATTGGAAATATGATAGATTTTCAAATACCATTTGTATCTAATAATACACATTTAAAAGAGTTTAATATAGTTGGTCAAGGGACAACTAAAAAAGTAGAACCATCTGAGAATTCTCTAGTTGAGGAACATCATGAAAATTGTGTAACAACTTGGCCCTGCTGAAAACATAGACACCCCACCCTATCATGGTACTAGAGCTCAGTAGTATCCACCAACATAGCCACAAAAATTACAATAAACTCTACAAATACCACCACAACAACCCCAACCTCTCCAAACTAATCTTTAAGATATACTCCCTAACTTTATGTAAAAATAAGATCAATGAATGACATAGTAAGAAGTAGAAATGTAAAACCAAAAGGATGTACTAAGAAACCTAAAGCAACAAATAGGGAAATTTTCTAAGACCTTATTTGATCGACTATCGAGTACTTTTCCTGGTAATATTGAAGCTCATCTAAAGGAATAGTCTAAAGCTATAATTGTTAAAATTGGAAAATGATGGATTTTCATATACCATTCGGAGCTAATAAAAAATATTTAAAAGAGTCTAATATAGTTGGTCAAGGGACAAATAAATAAGTAGAACCATATAAGAATGATAAAGTTAAGGAACAACCTGAAAAGGGTGTAACAACTCGTCCATGATGACAGCATAGACACCCCACCCAAACATAGTCGTTGGGTCCCAACCCCCCGGGTACCACCAATTGCCCCGTAAACACGTGGTCCCCTCCCAAGGACTCACCCATGTTCTTGAATAGGTCATCGGAGTAATGAATGTCCCCATAGGCCAAAACATGTTCTTTCTAGTGTGCTTTTTCCTCACTCACACACACCCTATTAAACATCCCCAATGGTCACCCATCCCGATCACTACTCCATGCCAATCATACTTAACTATGGAGTTATAATTAGATAGGTTCCTGAAAATAAAGATGTATTTTGTTGAAATGAGTCATATCATTTAGTCATTTAACCATTTATCATTTTGAGGTGTTACACTCACCGTCGCCCCTTTAGAGCACAACATCCTTATTGTGGACCCAACATCTCAACCCTGGTAATGCGCCAAACGTAAGGTTGGGTTCCTCCTGTGATACCAAATGCTAAAACTGGGCTCGACTAACAGCACAGACACCTCACCCTAACATGTTCATTGGGTCCTATCCCACTAGGTACCATGAATTTGCCCAAAAACAAGTGATCCCTACCATGGGTCCCACCCATGTGCCTGAACGGGTCATCTAACTAATAAATGACCATATAGGCCAACACATGTTCTTTATAGTGTTATTTCTACACACTCGTACATACCTTGTGAAACTTACCAGAAGGTCACCCATCTTGATCACTACTTCATTACAAGCACGCTTAACTATAGAGTTCTAATAATGTAGGCTCCCAAAAATAAAGATGAACCATGTTGGTATGAGTCATATCATTTAGTCATTTAATCCTTTATCATTATGGGATGTTAAAAAGGGTGATGACTACATGGTGCTTACACCATATAAAACACATCTCCTCCTTAATAAATGGATGAAACAAAGAAAAAAAGGAAAGGAGATATAAAAAATTTATGGATATGTTTAAAAATTTTCATATCAATATTCTCTTTGTAGGGGAAATTTCTCAAGTTCCTGCTTATGCAAGATTCTGTAAAGACATTCTCTCACAAAAAAAATGAGCACATAGGAGTCATATCTCTTAATAAAGAATTATCTATAGTTTTCCAACAAAATCATCATCCAATAATATTAGATCCTATAAGTTTCTCAATCTATTTCACTTTCGGGACATTTAATTTTAGAAAACCCTTCTGTGATCTAGGTGAAAGTATCAATGTAATTCTCATGAGTGATTATTTGATGATGGGTCTTAGATAATTGAAACCAACAAGGGTGGAACTCTAACTCACTAACCACATAGTCAAGCACCCTCATGGATTTACCAAGAATGTCTTGGTAAAAGTTACAAAATTCATTTTCTCCACTGATTTACTTGTTCATAACATATAAGAGGAAAGTGATATTCCCCTAATTCTAGAAATAAACTACATCATATTGATAGTGGATTCAGTTCTCCCATGAATGGAAATTTCACTACACCTTTAACAAGGTTATTTTATTCACCTTTCATCCCCTCTATTTTCAAGAAACATTCTACAAGGGGTATCAAATCAAAGATAAAGTATTCTATATCAAAATATCTCTAGATATAAACAATAAATAAAGATATGACTAGGAGAAAATCTCAGGTAGGTTTAATAGGCAAAGATAAGGTATTTTAGTCATTAGTAAGGTGAAATATTAGTAGAAGTTTTCTGAGAGGATCTGGCCTAAAAAGGAAAAAAATGAAAAATGAATTTCATGTAAGTGATAAACGACATGTAAAATTTGATAGATTAAAAAATAAAAATAAATCAATATTTTCACGTTGTGCATCCAATACATGGCATGTAAATATTGGGGAATATTTTTAAAAAATGTGAACTTAGGGCCAATGTTGACCCCCACCCCCCACATCGCTCCTCCTCTCTGATGCACCCCCTCTCATTACACCTCCCATCCCGCAAGCCCCCTCTCCCAAATCCTAACCCCCTATTCTCCTCTTATGCACCATCTCTAACCCACAAACCTTCCACTCTATTCCTAATGGTTAGAAACAAGATGGTTCACACCCTACCCACCGACTGGGCACCCAATCACAAGGACACACCCCCACTACCCATGTAAATGAAGGACCCACGTTCTCCACCACCCACAGATCTATCCTCCTCAACCTCTGCTTCTGCATCTACCTCTAGTTCCACCTCTGGCAATTTTCAGTCAGCTTCCTGCGGGTCATAGAGCCCTACCTATCCTCACCTTTATCCCTACCTACACTTTTCTGACCCACCACAATGGGTCTAGTTGGTTCACTTGTAATCTCAATCGATGTGGACCAACAATACATTGTACCTCACAATCCTAGAGAACATCCACATTTATTAGGAGGTCCTTAACCTCATCGATCGTCTAAAAAAAACTCTGATCACCTAGGTGTTAGAGGAGAGATTATGGGATCTCTTTCTTGAGTTTCTGGCCACCTTCAAGTTTTCCATCGATTATGTCCACTTAAAACTTAGAGGTCAGCCATGGGAGCTCACCCTCAATGATTTTGGTGTTAGCTTAATAATCTATTTTGTTGATTTTGTCACTTCTAAAGTCTTACTAGCATTGTTGCTCTAGCCTAACAAGTCTGAGGGTACACAAATTTTCTCCAAGATTAGCAAAGAATCTTATAGTATATTTGATCCTCACACCATGAAGAGCATCATGCTCTGAGGTTCTAGCCTCTAGATCCTGCACCGGGCCTTAACTCATGCTTGGTTAACCCATGATGATTCCCACAGGGGGTACACTAGATCGAGGTCCTCATTATCACATCATCTATGGGAGGGATAGATGTCAACATTGATAGGTAGTTTAGTTAGTTCTACAATACCCTATAAAATAGGACTCTGGATACTTTGATGGGTGGCTATTTCATTACCCATTTTCAAGGAATCTGGGTGCCTTCAAGGTAGCCAATACCCACACCTCCCTTATCCCTATAGAGGGTATCAGCCTGCTACTACTCTACATGATGTGGCTACTCATGAAGTATGGTAGCATCTACTAATGGGTTTCAACATATATAGAGGAAGCTGATAAGGCCCATTCCCAGAATGCAACTGAACCAGCTGCACTAGAATTCCCACTGTATTCCCCTAATCCCACATCATCCTCTACCAACATAGTTTACAACCCTTCCACCACTACTATCCCACCTTCCACCATTCCCCCTACCCCTACCACCAATTATTTTAATTATGTATCCACCACTACCTTTCCCACATCATCACCCACCCCATCATTCCCTACAAATCTCTGGGCATTCCAATAATGTATTCTTGAGAACATATGATGGATTTACTAACACTTACGACTTCTATTTTCTGAATTTTCTCTTTTCACCACCCCTCCACCACCACCAGCTACCACAACCTCCCACCACCACCACCAGTAGGCCCTTCATCCTCTGTTATTCCCTCACCATATCCTTCCCACACAACTCTTCCCTATGAGATAATAGACCTTGTGGCCTAGTAAGATTTTTTAGAAGATAAATCTCATTGGGGAAAGGACCTAGCCCATCCACCATCTACTAAGGTTCCTTTAATCAAACCTAATTTTAGACATATGGCTACAATCAGGATCAGCACCTCGTATCCACCATCCATTGATATCTATTCCAGCACCATATCACCCACTAAAATAGTTTATCTTTGATCCCCTACCTCCATAGATGATATAAATAATGTGGGATAGATATAGGCACCCACTATTCAATATGGAATATCTTTTGTGGACCTTGGTGACATAGATTTTACTTCATATTTTTCTCTCAGTCCCCTCCCCCTTTTTTACTTTGTTTGGAAGACATTTTTAAAATTCTTGTATTTCATTTCTCATAGATGTATCATTTATATATACATAAATACATAGTATAAATTTTTTTTATTCACTTATAGTTATCTTATTTTCATTTTAATTGTGACTTAAATTATAAATTTTAAGATATTTTACCTCATCCATGGTCATTGATGTGCCTGTTATGCCACCATATTCCCTGCTACTTCAGATGAATCGGCATCTGGGTGACATCAAGTGCCAGCTTGAGGAGTAATCACTAGACATCCATGATCTGTAGGTATCCCAACCATGATGATCACTGATTATATTCTTTCCATGTGAGATTCATACTCAATACACTCTAAAGGAGGTTAATCCCTCTAAGAATATATGCGTGCATGATGGCACAACCACCAGTTCTTATATAAGGAAGAAAACTTTTGAGAATATGGAAGACACATATTGAATCTCTTGTCCATCTATTGGGATGATGATGTTATTGATAGTGTTTTATAAGATGAAACACATATTTTTGTTTCTTTTATTTCATCCTAGTTCTTAGGATCTTGGTTTCCATTTTAGTAGAATTCTTGTTCATAGGGAATTCTTAAACTACATTGTACTCACATATATGCACTTATTTGAGATGATTTTTTTTTCTAATAATTATTTTTACCTTCACATTTCTCTACTTTCATACTATTTAAACCCTGTGGACTGATTTTTTATCTATTGAATGTTTTTCATTCTAAAAAATTATGTAGGTATACTAATTTGAAATAACCATCCGCCAAGTTTCCTCATGGAATGAAACTCATTATAGGGAGAACTCAATTCCCTAAATTCAATTTAAAATTTCTATTTCATTTTTGTCTATGTTTTTATTAATATATCTCCCATGATACTTTCCAATACAGTGCAGAAACTTTCTCATTTTAAATATGGGGGAGTATTTCTTGAGATTTATTGTAGATACACTTGGATTATTTCTTATTTTCACCTATCTAGGATACATTTTTTAATGAAAGAATTATTTAAACTAGAAAACTCATTATAACAATTTAAATAAAAGACAAATTTAGGTTGAAAATTATTGAAATCCATGTTTTAATCTTTCTTATATTATTAGCATGATTACTGAGTTGAGTAATTTAATTCTAATTCTAGACTATTGAAACTCTTTTTGATGAACCTATTACTAAATTTTATACACTGATTGATTTCGATATTTTTTTTATACTCCCATTCTTGGGAGGATTCTAGACCCAGATTTTCATATTATTTTCTGAGAATATTTATTGAGAGAAACTCATGACATGTAAACCTAGAATAACCTTCATTGAGATCTTATTGAGGGTATTATTGAACAAATAGACTTTCGATATAATTGACACAATCATTGTTGATCTAATTTTCCATATGACCCACCTTACATTTTTTCTTCTCTATCCCATAGTATCCTTAAATAACCATTTTTGAATGGATCCATTTTAAGCTGATTATCCCTTCCTACCCTTCCATTGGTATTATGCATGATTATATATTGAACAAGTGGGGGGAATTTTCATTATTGGTGTACATGAGATGTTGTTATTGAGGATATGTGTTATGGAATTTTTACCAGACTGATGTGATGGTGTCCATGATTACTTTTGGAATTTTCTAAACCTAACCTATTCCTTTTAAAAAATATTTATAATGAAAAAAATATATATTGGGTTTTGTGTTAGGAAGGTCAAAAATCACCATTTCCAGACTGATGAATCCTATGATGGATCATTTTTTGTTAGGTGATGGATGAAAGATTTGGACTAAATATGAATTTTGAAAAATAAATAAAATTAAAAAAAAGGATCAAGGTACATTTTTTATATTTACTAGATATATTTATAGATCCACTTTGAGATTTTTGGATCATGGACACATTTTGATCTTGGAGGAGTTACTTCATTACATTTTTCATGAATTTCTTGTATTATACTTTAGAGATTACCCTCCTTTTGATCTTTATTTTTACTTTCTACCCACCTTCCCTCGTCCTCGTATTCAGGGTATGGTCATTACTCTATATGGATTTTACCTAGAGTTATGAGAGAAAAATCATTATGAGGTAAATTTAAAAATGTTTATATAATTTAAGGAAGAATAATGAAATTTTAATTAAAAAAGGAATCTAAATAAAGAACTAAACTCTAAGTAATGATGAATTTTATCTGTAGGATTGATTCTATAGGACTAACTTTTTCTTATTACACTAAATTTTATTTTCCTATTTGTAATGAAAGTTTCATATTTTAAAAACTATTTCTTTTGGAATAACCATTAAGATAAATTTTTCTTGAGGACAAGTAATTGTTCAAGTGTGGGGGAATTTGATATGCTGAATTTATATATACCTATGGATACATTTAATAAGATATTATTCATGTTTTATTCAATAATGTTTTGGGTTTTTTTTATTATAATTAGGAATTTTGAACATAAATAAATAAATGCTGAAAAGTTCCAAAAACAAGGTTTACACACCGTGTACATCATACATGAAATGTAGACTTCATTCACATCATGACTTTAAGGTAGAAAACAATCATGTGAATCACTCACATGATTTGAAGACAATACACAACATGTACATTCATTAAACTGCATGCCAATTTCGGAGACAAGAATCCCACTAAAATTGAATCACATATACAACTTGCAGATATTTCATGCCATGAAATGTTTTAAGGATCGCTCAGTCAAAGATATAAATTGATTCATTAGCAGTAATTTTTTATCTTAAATACATGACATGTAGACAATGTAAATGATGTAAATATGTTAGTACACAAGTAATTTAATCTATTACAATTTTTTTCACGGCTTATATATCATTTACTTCTCAAGCCTATTAATATATTTATCACCCTCTGTATAAAAAAGGTTTAACATTGTTCATTTACCCCCATTTTTCCTACTTTGTTTCTTATTATATTTTTATATTTTTATTATGAACTATATTTCATTCAGTCCTTTAATTATGTTATTGAATCCTTTTGAATTTTTAATAATTATATTCTTGTTCTTCATACTTTGAAATCCTGTTAATATTTTTGACTTCTGTTTTAGCACTGCCTTCCATTCTTCACCAACACTTGTGTCTTTCTTCAATGTTTCTTCATCCACGGTGTTTTTTTATTTTTTCTCACTTTTTTTTTGATTTTGGATTGCCCATTCTTCAATGTTTCATTATGAAAAGTCATTTTTCAATTATAGTTACATTGATTTCAATTTTTTAATAGTGATTCTTCCTTTTCTTAATCATGAATTGATTCTTTATCAATTGTTTCATGATTATTCATAGTATGTTTAGTATTTACTTGATTTTGATCATCAACATCAGGTGCAGCTAATCCACTAGAGTTATAGGTCAATATTAGGGGTCTTTCTAAACCTGATGAATCGATATATTGAACCTTAGTAACCCTGTGTCTAGTAATTAGGTTAGTAATAATTTTTCATGACATTATTTTACACGACCTGGACTATGGGAAGTGAAATTGAATGAACCTAACCTAATTGGATTTGAGTAGCACCATGACCATTATCCTATGACACTTTCGGCATAGAATCCAAATGTAATGCATACAGATTTTCAATTATACCCAGATCATGGGATAGTTCTAACATAGGTATATCTAATTAGTTTGACCAAAACTAATTGTTTACTTTTTCACCACTTCATTGCCTATGATGTAGGATTATCCCAAGATTAATCTAGGATTATCTTCAATAAAAAACCCTAAAAATGACCTCAATTCCTTCTTTTATTACATGAATTAAATCCAAACTAGTTCGGTCAATAAAAACCAATCCTGAAGAGTGTAAGTGAGTTATTATTTTTAATGGTTTTGTTCAATTGATTAATACTCGTATAGTAGTCCTTTTGGGTTTGACCACAAACTACCACTTTACTATGTCTTTATAGTACATGTATTTTGGGATTATAAATTTATAATCTAATCACTGCTCAAATGAATTCAATTACACATGTGGGCACATAACTTCATGTAATTGATTGAACAATTCATCTATCTATGGCATAGAATACTAGTTCTTTGTAATTTTTTTTAGTTCATGATAATCAATGTATAGGAACATTAACACATCCTTATTCTGGAAAAATAGGATCAGTGAACCCCATGGTGAAGCATTCAAGTGTATAAAATCCTTTTCCAGATTATATTTTAACTACTTATTTAGTTCTTCCAACTCATTGGTGGATATTCTCTAGGGAGTCTTGGATATGGGTAGAGAACTGGATATAATTTCAATAGAGAACTCAACCTCTCAATTAGGGGGATGACTAGAAAACTATTTAGGTAAAACATCATTTCAGTACATCATAATGGTCATTAATTTGAGCATGATACTCTCATTAGTATCACTTATTTGAGCTAGTAATTTTTTATCACGAGGAAATAATATCCATAGTTGATATGAAATTTAAAAATGAGATTAATCCTCTTCCATACACTTGTATAGAATTAGAGGATAACTCAGGAGGAGAAGATTGATCTCTCACTCCAAAAAGTTGATTTTGGATTTATATAAGGATAACCAATACATTCCCAATATAGAATCAAACTACACTAAAGTAAATAAGAAAATATTTTATGGAATTTTTAGACCACACAAATTGATTGGGGAGGAGTTATATACATAGGATTCAATAATTTCTCTATTAGATTTTACCACATATAATATAACCCCTATGTCCTGAGGTGTTGTTTGAATACTTGTATTAAACCTATAGGATATGAAATAATTTCTAGAACCATAATAAAAAAGTATGTTCATAATTATTGAATGAATAACCAATATATCTATCACAACATTATTTTAGAGATCCACCTCATAAATAGTGATACAATGTTCACTTCCATTATCTCTATGCCTTGAAGGTTTTTTTTATTGATTTTATCTGATAACCCTTGGCTTATGGAATTGGTTTTTATAAGGCTCATGTTCCTTACAATTGAAACACTATTCTATAGGCTCAGTATTGATCTAAACCTTTTTTATTCCATATCATTTGTGGGTTTTACCATCCATATTTGGAATTTATTTCCAAATTACCCTCTTTTCCACATTTTAATTATCCCCCAACTCCATTGAGATGTTTTCGGGGATGCTTCTTCCCTTATTTTTTGACATGTGGGATGATGGGTTTTCTTTCAACTATGATATTAATCCATTGATCCTCCCAAATAAAACTCTAGTTTAGCCCTTTAATCACCATCCCCATTATGATATTGAGATCCATTGATCTCCATATAAACCATAAGGGTATAATGGAAAGTATATCTATAGCTATGAAGTTATTAAATCTCTAAATATTTTCATATACTTATCTTTAACCCACTAAAGAAATAGCTTATCTTAGTTTTGGTGTTGTTGAAAATTTGTAGGCATACCATGAAAGCCCTGTAAAGTTTACCTTATATGCCCTGATAGACTCATCTCCCTTTTACATTAGTACAAGGAACTCCCTCCCCATTTTATGATGGAGATTTTGGAGAAAATATTTTCCTAAATCCTTCCCATTATATGGAATCAATTTCCTTTGTATACTTCATGTTCTTGATCAATGACCACCACTAATCAACTTCCCCCTCCATGTTATAAAAATTATGATCATTTGATGATAGATAATATATTTTCAATTGAGTTAATCCATTATTCCACGATGTTGGGATCATAATAACCACTAGATAATGGGACCTTTTCTCACTAATTAATCAATTAGAACTTTCCCTTTCTTTAGAGAAGGTTGTAATTCCACATGATTCAAGTAATTATTCATATCTTTAGTCAGTTGAGTTAATAATTAAATGAATTTCTCATATCCATTTCCAATAATGTTATTTATCTAATTAAGAAAATCATAACATTTATTATCATGTTTTTTGTTGGAACATTTCCTCTTATTTCCTATAATTAACTAAAATAAAAAAAGATATGAGAATACTCTCACTAAAAATCATCTAAAAATGGAAACTGTGAACATAGATGGGATAATTTATAAATGAAAAGTATATACTAAATTGTGAGTTTCTAGGATTTAATCTAGGTTATACATTTTAATTTCACAATTAGGTTTTATAATAAAAAAATAAATACAATTATTTCATAATGGTTTTTAAAGAGTTCATGGATTTTCCAAAGCAATCCCATGGGAGTTTCAAACCATGTGTAAAGAAAGGAATATTTGTTTTTCATAGTTGATTATCGAGTTAATACCCAATTCACCCTTTTCTAGGTTATTACCTTTTGGTAGAACTATTTTAGAGCTACATCTACTTATAGTATCAAGATAGAGATGTAATTTCATGGAAACCACTCACTCTATACTTCACAAAAATATCATAAAATTCTTGTATAATTAGAATTATCTCATGGGTTCTCAATTAATAATTCTATTCCCAATCCCTAAAAATAACTATACTTTATATTATTCCAACTATAGTGACCAAAGACTTTTATATATATTAATTGATTATTTTATACATAAACGTCCAATAAACACAACCCAAAGATTTTAAGCCCTAGTGTCTTTAGAAAACAAGGTACATAAAATATCAACATGCAACTGAAATAAAATGTCTTTATTTTTTATCTATAATGATCTCATAAATACCATTTATCTTGTAATAATATATATCATACCTAGTCAAAACATAGAAAAAATAGGTGAGCTAAAAACCCCATTAACCGAATGGGCATGATAATGAAGCATAGCATATGAGCCTAAATATATAACAATATTTCATAAAAGAGAAGTCTCATGAAAAAACACGTTGGGTCATAACATAAATTGAATGGTATAGTAGGATCATTGAAACATATTAAATTGGTATAAATATAAAACATTACATAATCATAAGTCAATGCTCACTACCAAGACAATATCACATGGTGGAAAAAGTCCCATTATGGATTAGGTTCACTCCCTAATTCCATAAATCCTTTATTATGAGACAAAAACATTACCCACTTATTTAGAAAAATATCAGGTCACACCAAGGATAACATATACATGTTTACATATTCCACAAAAGGAAATAAATCTTAGGGAATAAATATCATAATTACCCATGGAAAGAAATTTTTTTCATAATCTTTCCTCTTGTCATAATCAAACGATATTTCATAATGATTATAAAGATAATAAGAGATTAAATATTTTTTATTTTAAATAAAATTAAAAAATCATAGGTCTCAAAATATGTTATTCATTTGGAAAAAATTCCTGATAAAGGGTAGAAAATTTGGTATATAAATGAACTTTAAAATAGGTGTTTTAAGAAATTGGTTGAAGACTTTCAGAGAAGGAATAAGTATGGAAATTTATTTGAAAACCAGAGGTAAAAAACTTGTTATACCTAACATATTCCTTTATTTAATTAAGTTTTTAATGGGTATAAATACTCTAAATGAGCATTACATAAAAGGATTAAGGGAAAGAAAAGCTCTATTTAGTCGGGTCTAATTTCAAATAAGGAATTTTTGAAAAAAATGTAAGTCATGTGTTACCCCATAAAAGGAAGGGAGAAAAAGATAGATATAAATTTAATATAAATATATACATAATTTTTAATCATTCTATAACATCAAAGATATTGATAAAGTTAGTTATAGAGACAAAGGTTGTAATCCAAAGAAAAAGGGTAGTTCAGAGAGAACCCTTACCCTTTTGTCCAAAATTGTTATTCATTTTCACATAACATATTATATAATCAAATTAGATTCATTAATTACCTAATAAATAAACTTTTATAGATATATTTAATTTACAATATTTTACTAAATTCATTTAAAACTGTTTTAATTAGAAATAAACTTTAATTTCACTTTTCTAAGGGCGTTTGTTTCACGGTTCCATGGTCGGATCACTTGTGGGTAATTATTGATGTTCTAGTAAAATTATAATATGACTAAAAAATTGAAATAAAATTGTATTAATGTCCTTTAATAATTTAAAATGGTCCCAAACATCACTTTTTGTCCGGACATAGGGACAATTCACTTTGTAAAAATATTAAAGTTGTGTGGTTAATTCTTTTAGGTTGTTTTACCGACCGCTATGAACTAGATTCATTTTATTTAATTAAATGATTATTTAAAACATTATATAACTTGAAGTAATTTATAATATACTTATTATAATTTTATTTAACCATAATAATATTTTTATCACCATCCTTGAAGGTGGTAATAGAAAATGAAAACTCATTGACCACGTAGGTAGTGAACCAATACAATATGGATAAAAGTTTTGTTTTTAGAATAAGAGGATAAGATAAGAAGATGGATGGTACATATACCATTATAAAATTAAAATTCAATTATATAAATGATAATTTATTTATTATTCCATGTTGTATGATCAATGTGAGGATACTGTAGAAGAATATAAAAAAATTAAAAGAGATAGCTTGAGAATATTACCTCTTGAATGGCGTATTATTTAAAAACTCTTTAAGGCACTTTTAATTGTTATTTTTGTGATACTAGTATCACTAAGTGTGGGAGAATATTGGGAAGATAATTGGGTATAAATTAGAAAAGATACAAGGAATATAAGGTGTCTTGAAAATGGTTTGTGAGAGGTGGTATTTATAGGGGAATGAGATGGTTTTTTTAATATTATATTCATTATTATATTATTTTAGCTCAAGAATACCAATAGTGATGACTATTATGACTATATAAAGTAAGTTGTTCATGTGAGTTTTAAATAATGGGTTCTTACATCAGCTGTGACTGAAAAAGTTTTCTTTTTAGCTTATACTGTTAAATATCATATGTTGTCGTATTTCACTATTCACCCAAAATTAAACTATTTATAAAAAATAGAAAAATGCATATAATTATTTTTTATTTTTATATTCAAAAAAATAAATCCAATTTATAAAAATAAATTTAAAAATATTTTAATTTTAATTTTTCAATAAAATCCTCATTTATTTGAAGAATAACAATTTTAATATTATAATCAATTTCTGATTGTTTAAAAAATTACAAAACTTATCATAAAATTATATTATTATTATTATAATAAAACATAATATTAATTTATAAACCCATTTTTTAAAAATAAAATTTCTTTTAATTCATTATATTTTTTATAAAAATGAAAATAAAATATACTTATTTTATACAAATATGGATACTTATTTTATCAACTTTTAAAACATTTATTTAACTATATCATGATATAAATAAGTTATATTTTTATTTTATAAGATGCATAAATATTATTTTACACTTCAATTGTTAAGGATACTATTCTTAAAATTATGTTTCTATTCATAACTATCATATTACTATTGCAAGGGTCAGGTCAATATTCCAATGGTTAAATTTTTAACGATCATATGGGACACCAGCTTTCTATAAATTACTCATATTTAATTCATTTTTCATTCAATTATATTTTCACTAAAAGTTATATATTTTCATTTTTAAAATGCATATTTCATTACTAATGTTCTTCTTCATTTCTACAGTTTTGTTCATTAGTACGATTATTCTAAGGGATCAAGTATATCATCATTTTCCTATTATTGTTAACTTTTTTTTTAACCTATTTTAATGATTTTAATTATTTTCCCCTTTTTTATTCTATAAATTTAGTGATCAAATGAATATAATAAAAAATTTTATTTCATCATCTTGTTTATGTGATTTATACTACATTGCTAAAGATGACATAATTATAAAAAAGGAAATAGTTTTCATAATGTTATGGTTCATTAGAAAATAAGGTGTATAATTGGATTCAAATCATAAATTGACCTAACATGTATAACTTCCATAGTTAAAAAAATTATCTACATTCTTTTTATGAACAAAAAACTGAAATATGAAAATTCAATATAAAAATAAGAAATAGAAATATCTAGTTTAGTTTATAAGGTAGTAATTGTATCTGATACCAAATGTAGGAATAAAATGGTATGGAAACTATTATATAAGAGGGGGTGAATTATAGTTTGAAATCAACTATAGATTTTCATCCTCCTTAATATACAAAAGTATTGGTATTATAAAGATTCAATAAACCCATAATAAAAAAATAAAATCAGAGTAACTGTATTTAATAATTGGTATTTAAAATTACTAATACAATATATATGTATAGTTTAAGTGTAAATATATTTGTATTTCATAATTAATATTCTTGTAAAATAGTTAACACAATGGTATTAATAAAATAAATAGATTTTATATTTACTAATCAAATACTCTGAATTTTTTTAAGAAAATCACTTTTAATCCAAAGTTAACGGTAGATATGTAGACCTGATCTAAGATATCCATGACTTTAAACAAGTCTTAAGGTATCCTATTCTTAAATCTTGAATTGTGGATCTATCTTCCTTAACCTAGAATCCCTCAATTGTCTTGATCTGAATTTCCCCCTCTACAACAATTGGTAGCTCAGTTTATCCTACTATAGTAACTGGAAGCTCGATTCTTTGATTACTTCAATTAGTATCTTGGAAACTCTCTACTTAACCAGTAAATCAATTATCCAGTTACTTAATCAGTATATATATAATAAATATACAATAATAAATTCTAGACACTTTTACAATGAAAGGATCACAATCATAAGCTCAATAAAAACACTCAAAAAGTAAAACTATTGGAAGTACATTAATCAAAAAATAGTTCAAGACTTCAAGAGATTGTGGATCTAAGAGTTTTTCTGTATAAATTTTTGTATCTTATGATCCACAAGTTTTAGCACTATTTATAACCAGTCCCCTAATATTTGGATTGCTCATTTATTAGGGTCATTTTCAATGATATCTTAAGTATATCATTTTTCATCTTTTTATGGTAGTAACTTCGTGCCAAATCTATCTATAGGATGGTTCAACACCGTTATAGTGTTACTGTTGACAACCTTAAACTTTTTTTATTATGAAATTCCTCAAGTTATATGATTTTCATAAATTAATCCCATCATTATTTCATTAAACCTCATGTTATCATTATTTTTCTTAAACTAATTTATATACTAGAAAAACTAATGAAAAAGTAATAAACATAGGTTAGAGAAATTACTAAATTAAGTGTTTTTTATTTTTCAAAACAAGGGAAGTGAAGTGTGTCAAAGACAAAACAGGGTTTACTGCACATGGAAAAATCCATATTTATGAACTGGGATAGTGATTCATATATAAAAGGGGGTAATTCAAGGAGAAATAAAAACTTGGTAAAATTAGGTAGACACTAATTCACCCCCCACCCAGTTTCCATCCATGATTCACTAGGCTCTACAATAACCTTGTATATTAAAACTATAATCTTATTTAATTATAACAACCATTGTTTTTGATAAATCATGTTATCATATAAGAGAAAAATAATATAAAAATATACAATATTTATTTTGATCCGCAAGTGTTTTGAATTTTATCAAACTCCTTAATTTATAAACTCATTATCTATCATTTTAGTACATACTTATTTTAATTAACCACTACAAATTCAATAATTTTAACTCTTACACATATTCAAAAAAACAATAAAGTATATTTACTATTATATACCATTTAAAAATAATAATTGATTACTATAAAGTTAATAATTGACGTGGACTCTCCATGGAGTTTCTTTCACCCCTTCATTTATTTTGTAAAATTACTCCTCCAGTTACTAGGATTTCTGCAACAAAATCACCACCCCTCTTTTCTAAATCCTCCCATAGGTTTTAAAAACTTTGACTGGATATTGTATTTTATAATATACCTTTTATTATTTTGGGTTTGAACTTTTACCCTATTGTATTGTCAATAAAAAACTTCAACATTAACCAATCATTTCCTACTCAGCTATCCTCATTATATTGAGGGGACTAACTAAAATTTTATTAAACTAATTCATATTTTTATTGATAATTAACTATCAGGAACCTTTCTGGTAGTTATTAGAGAATGAAGTATTCCCCAATAATAAGTCTGAAAGGAGACCTCAGCCACTCCAAATCATTAACGTACCCAATTATGTTGAGTAGTTAGAAAAGAATAAAGTTCCTTCATAAATATTTCATATAAATAATACCTTTGAAAAAATTTACCTCTCATTCCTAGAATGTTTGTAATAGAGACATTTCAGGTTATCTATCATCTTGAAAGTATTCATGTTCTCAAGTTTTTCTTGTATCATAGATTTCATTGATACTAGCATGATATTAGAGACACCAATTTAATCCTTCAAATTCTTATTATAATTATTTAGATCTATTTTTAGAACAACTTCACCAATTTTCTACTTAGGGATGGGTTCTCTATCACATGAAATTTTCCTTCTTTCCTAAAAATGATTCATAAGTTCCTATACTATTCTATAAATCTTATTATGTTAAGTTCATCCTTCTATAATATTTATCTCAAATTCATGTTTGATAATTATGATTCCATTTTATCTATAATAGATTCTCTTTTATATTAGTATCAGGTTTTTTATCCATTTAATATGTACTTTTATTAAATTTACTCCCATTAAAGTGATAACCCATTTTAAATTCCATCATACAAATCAGAGGCCCAAGATCCATATTTTAGTAATATTTGAGTCCACTTTAGTGTTCCATTAATAACTTAGATATATAGGTAAGTTATCATGCCAATCATATCATATATGAATCTTGGAGAGATAAATGGATAACTCTTTTCCCAAATCTATCTTACATAATATCCTAACTCCATTCCTCTCGCATCCTAACTCTTAGTCTATCATAGATGGGTGTAACCCAAATATCAAAATGAGGTTTTGTTGAAAAACTCTTAAGGTTATATATTTACACTATTACTTACATAATATCATCCATGGGCACCCAACTTTAGCATGAATATGCCATATTTGATAGAGAAGGTCTTGATATGTGTTCACATTGGAATAAATCCAACACTTGGTATTTTTCAGGGGATTTAAATATCTCACAATATTATCTCATGTATTCCCTTTATATGTATGAATTTTTATAAATATTTAGTTTTGAATCCTCATTCCTTCTACCAAATAAATATGTTCAAACCATATCAATTTTTAATGATTTACAAAACTCATTTCTGATGATACTAACCTAAATTAAAATCCAATTGTATTTACACGTATCTAAATACATTACATGCATGATATAAATTAAAATCATTATTCCAATGTCTTAGAATCATATAAAATTAAAAAACCTATAAGTGGATGCATTTTTTGATAATAACTAACCTCTAGTTTTTTAGATGGAGAATAAGCCATCTAGCCAGAGAGCAGTCATACCACAAGTTCCACAACCCATTGTTCAATACTCAAGAGAAATCTCAATTCCTTTATGATTCTAACAATTAATATTTATAAACTATAAAAACCCTATAAATTCAATATCATAACCCATGAACAAACTAATGTGAATTTGGAATAAAAATAAATCAATTATTATACCTTGCAAGTGACTCCTTAAATTAATGTTTGATAATTTAAAGAAGCAATTTAAAAATATCTAAATTAAATCATATATCAATTTTTAATATAAAAAAATTATATATATGAATAAATAAATGAGTCATACTAATTAATAAACATCTTATAAACTTTGTGATGAGATAAAAATTTATAAACAATTCATAAAATTAAAATTAAAAATAATTTATAATTGATTGCAAATTATGTTAATTTAATAAATTAGTTAAATATAAGCACAATATACTTATTTTTAATATTAAATCTTTAATATTATCATTTTATATGGAATTTATTAAATATATTATATTTAATTCAAATATAAACCCTGTATATCTCATATGAACAATTCATATATGACATTAACATTTTATATAATAAAAATATTATATTCTTAATATTATTCAAACCTTGATTATATAAATTATAAAAACTAATTTTGATTTTATTGAAATAATTTCTAAAAATGGCCTTTAATTTGAAAATATTAAATTAAAAATTATAAAATATCATATTTTAAAATAAATTATTTATATATTTCCTTATTTATTCAATTTATAAGCTATATAAATTACATTTTGTTTTCTATATAAATGATTTGAAATAAACATATAATTCATTTCAAATAGATTAAATGTATTTAATGTTAAAACTTATAATTAATAATGATACTTAATAAATTTTCTAAAAACATTTATTAATTAATTGTAACATTTAATAATTTATTAATTTATAAACACATTATAAATTAAATTACCATCTCAAAACACCTTTTTCTATAATTTATAAAAAATATAAATTATATAAATCAATTCATAATTGAAAAAAAAAATTACATATATTGTATTTTATGATATATCCATATCATAAGTCACAACTTAATTATTTATTAATATCACTATTTATGATATGAAAACAATGGTGTGTGACAAACTCTTCACTTGTTGGAAATTACAGCTTTCCATAAGTACTTATATGATAAAGATGATATGATTCATTGTGTTTTGGAATGTGAAATGATATAAATCAGCATTATATTTTCCTATGATTCACAATCATATGTTACCATATAGAACAAATTTTATACTAAAAACTTGGATAAACACATTTCATAAATTACAATATATGAAAACTAATATATTTACACAAAATCATAAGTTATAATATCACATATCATTGAACATTATCCCATCGTAGCTTACTATGTCCCATATCATATGATATTCCACAAAGAAATATCATATTTTATGATTCTAAATAAAATATCTATTATTATTCATTCAAACACGATTTCAAAAATAAATTCAGGCATGACATGGATTTAATACCACTTATGTGTTTCTAAGGATTTAATACCACTTATGTGTTTCTAAGGATTTAATACCACTTATGTGTTTCTTAGGGTTTAATAACACTTATTCATGTGATGTAAGAAAAAAGAAACTATAACCCATGGCCATACATGCTTTGAAACTAGAACCATGCATAAATAAAAATGAGGAACATACCATACATCGATGATGGAAAATATTCTACATTCAATCATGCACTTGATGAACATCAATTAGAAGAAACCAAAGGAATTATTCCCAATAAGGTATACAAGGGTTCATGAATAACCCAATTATTGGATATAATTATCCTTGTATCTAAGATATGTTAGTACCTCAGGGGTAAAAGAAGAAGGAGAGGAGAGATTTAGCTTAGGAAGAATCAACAGATGATCCATGCATCATTATCATGGATTTAGACTCATTATATAGGCATTGGGGAACCTACTAAAGCATCCATGAATTTTACTTGAATGTTTCCCAAGAAATATATTAATTGAATTTGGTTATACACATTTTTTAACTATTCTTCCATATATGGACTTTACCTTAAAATGTATCATAATATGAATCATTAATAATTATCATAACCTGCATTAAAGAAAACACAAACATGAATGATTAAAGTTGAAATTCTATATTACCAATAATAGAATATGATTTATACATATCACTAAATTGTGATATGTATATTTCATAAAATAAATTATGGATCAAGGTAGTAGTGTGATATTTCTATACCACACTATATGATATTTTATACTAAAGCATATGATATTCCTTGGTTTTCTGTAAGTCCTACAATGTGATATAACAATAATGTAATGACCATGACATTAGTCATTATGTTTTTTAGTAAATTTAACTATGAATTTATGAGGAGATTTAATTTTTGTATTCTGGAGAGGGGCCCCACTTTTTATTTTGGCATTCAACCAGTGAATTGTAAGTCTTAATGTGGAATTATTGGTTATTTTTTGGGTTATTTGAGGTTTTATATGAGGTTTGGGGTTTCATATGTTCTTATAATGGACCACATATATCCTTAAGACTACATCTAATTCCCTCAACCCTTTTCACCCATAGCTGGTGGGTTATTTGTTACCTGGTAATCATATTACATGAGATTACATTTCCAATATCAAGGTTTAGTAGTCCTTAAGAGACTAGATAAAAAAACATTACATTACAACATTAGATTTTATATCATTTGTGTAAAAAAAATCATTCCCTAATGATATCCATAAATATGATCATATATAGTATTCCACTTCATTACAAGGGGAATTATGAAAGAAAATGAAAGGGTGGTCTCAAACACTCAATAAGGGATAGTGTATAGTAGAAGATAACCTGGCATAATAATGGTGTAATCTATAGAGAAATAATAGATAAAAACGATTTAATATCAATAAAACATAGAATATTTTATTGATGAAAAAAGAGATACATAATCATGTGCATAAAATTAAATGATAACATAGTGATGGAAATAATTGGAATTCATAATATCAGACATCATAATTATACTGTTGAGGTATTTTTCAAGATTTTATAGATAAAGTGTAAGCAGACTCTCATTACCCAATCTTAGTGGTCTCATTAGACCCACCAATGAACTTAGATGATATATAATTATATTCCACACCCAAATAATAAAATTATAATTCATTCCATCATATATTAAAAGTATATAGTCAATACATGGTATAACGATCAATAATGAACAACTTAAAACTAATTAGTATGATTTCTCAGTAAAACATTTTCTTCAATATTCTATCATATGGAACAAATGATTATATGATCATTTCAATAGCTTTCCCTAGTTAATGAATTAATAAGTATGTCTAGGTGAATTCACATGAAACTTATTAAGGATAATTTTGGATTCAAAATGTTCACATTAGTACCGTTATTAGGTGAGAATATAAAATTTTATTAATCAGGTACTTATAATGATTAAGATGGTCAATATATTTAGTCAATAAAATACATATTTTTGTAATTGTAAGAGACCAAATAAAGTATAGACAATTAACCTCTAAATTTGATTTATACAGTCATACATATTTGATATGTATTGTGGATATAAAATTTCCTAGATAAAAGTCCACCAAGTCACTATGAATTGATATAAAATGTAAACAAAATCCAAAATCAATTTTTATCCACTTGGGACCTGATAAGGGCTCCACCAGCAACATCACTATCATCCTTCATTCAAAAAGTCCCACATATCATAAATAATACATCCATAATACCTCATATATGTGTCGTGTATAGTGATTAGAATAATGGATTTTATGGATATGGGTTTGTTTTAGAATAATAATGGCTTATGAATGAAGTTTAATATGATTGAAATGATTACTCACATGGTTAGTATATATTAATTATAGTACATAAAATGATATCATGATGGTATTTGAATAATTACTTGGAAATTTAAAATGATACGACAATAAAAAGTTAGATAGGAATTAGAAATATAGAGAGAAAAGAATATTTATTTTGGCATGGTAAGGACTTATAAAAGGGTAATCATTAGAGGAATTGTGGTATTATAACATTGATAATAGATCAAATGGGTTATAATGACATGAATATATAAACATGGTAGCATATAAAGTGTTATTTTAAATTATATTAAAAAAATAATTTCAAACAGGAATGAAATTGATGGTGAGTGAAACTATGTACAAGAATTTTTTCTACACATCTTCATGAATTTGAATTTTTACCTCCATTTTAGTTTACTAGGCCACCCAAGAGGTGTTGGTGACATCGGTTCTAAATCCTCCCCATCCCCCTGGGTCTATTTTCACTGCATCTTCCTCCCCCTAGTCTATTGATCCTCATTCATTGGGTCTTGATATCCCTCTTGGGCCATCGCTGAAGTATTCCATTCTCATATCCCCCCTTCTTATGCTCCTATTCTTATATAATTCCTTGTGGTTCCTCTAGTTTCCTCCAGCACTGGATTATTGGATATCTCTCTGGTGCAGACCTTTTTGGTCTCTACCTTCTAAGAATCTGTGGCGCACCTTAGGTGGACCTTGGTAGCTTTTTTTGGTGAGGACAAGATTCCTTTGTGTTTATTCTAGATCTTTGTGCACTCTTGGGGGTTATACTATCCATATAATGTCTCTGAGTTTAATATAATATATTTTTTTATAGTCCTAGCTTCCCATGAAGAATTTTTCAATGCTTCATATTAGAGTCCAAGAAAAAAAAATTCGGTGGCATTTTTATCTTTCTTGTTGTTCCACGGAGGTTCATCCAGGACAGGAATCCCCTTAGGTAGTGGTGTAGTTTAATATTATTTTCCTCCTAATTCCTTTTCATAATATCATATTTTATAAGATGATAGGGGTATTACATGGGTAATCCCTATGTGTGGACAATCACAGCCTCCCGCTTCAATATTCTTTGGTGGCTCAGGTCTACATAGCCACGAATATCTCTTCTCCTCCTCCATCACATCTCATCCTTTGAGTTGAATGTATATTTTAATGGATACTACCCCTTGTTAATCCCACGGTGCCTAGATACTATACATCATGCCACCTCCATGGAAAATCATAATTATTTTGAAAAAATAAGATGTATAATCCTCCATATTCACATCGGTTAGATCCCTCATCAAGTGGAATATCTTCATGTTTGGCCATAGGGGGTTCTTGGCTGTCAGATCACATAAATTTAGTGATTAAAGAAGTTGGGAGTGATCCCTAAGATCTTCCCTCAGTGTCCCCCCGCCCCTCTTCATTATGGTTTAGCGGGTGGAAACCCCCTAATTCAACATGTTCATGGATATCATCCCTTTCCAAAAAAAGGTTTTCTTCAGCACCTTTGGGTCTCAAGATCCCTTCCAATTCTACTAGACATGCAATATTAAATTATCAAGGGAATAGATAGGTCTTTCCTTTTCACCTATGTGCTTTATTTTTCCTCGCATATCTATACCTTTCACCTCCTCCTTGATCATGACATCAAATAGCTATAGTGTATTATATTGTGCTCATGAAATTTTGTCACCCCATTCTTTAGTCTATACATTCATCTTGGTCACTTCTCAAATTTTGTTAGATGATCCCCGGACCCCCCTCACCCCTACTCCTTCCTAAAATGGTGTTTTCACCAGGTCTCATTCTAAGAGGGTGTCTTCCTGTTCTAGTTATCACGCTATGATCCTTCCCAAATATAGTGGTCATCCATTTAGTTCATGTTCTTTCATACCACTCCCCTCTCTTTATCAACATGAATTCTATTAATGGTGGTGGTGGCTATTTATTTTTCTCTAACTAGTGGATGCATCAACCCAATTATGAAAAATGTGGTGCAGAAATCCTAGGATAAGATTATATAGGGAAGTCTTTGGATTGGTTTACAAAAACAGCTGTGGCGCTTGAAGAAAGATCTTTTTGTTTGGGCCAACTCTCAATCCTCCCAAACCCCAAACCTAAATTCCATCAAAACACAGATTAAATTCGTGGAATCTAGACTTGAAGAGGTGAGGTATGATCATACCTTCACCTATATTTTACATAAAAATAAATTGTTTAATGTGATACTAATTGATCATGAGATAAGTCTTCGTGAAAGGTCTATAGCCACATGAATCATCAAAATAGATCATAATACTATGTTTTTACATGAACTCTTGAAATAAAAATGTCATGGGAGCACTCTGATAATTCGACTATATGATAGATCTTTAACTACTGACCTAGAGGTGGTGGATGATATGGTTTTTTGTTCATATCAATTCCTTACTCTACAACCCTAACCTATTCAAGAAGGAGGGTTACCCTAGAAATTGGACATACGTATTCCAATCTATTCCACATATGGTTTCTCCACATGATGATGCCCTATTTGAGAAAAAATTGAATGAGGAGGTGTGGGATATGATTATATATCTTAATTATGATATCCCTCTAATATCTTATGATTATCTGATAGCATTTTATGTGAATTATTTGGATATCATCAAGAGAAATCTGGTTAAATCTATTCAAAACATATTCCATGGATTCTCTCTCACCCATGTTTTATGCACCAAAATGATTGTTCTCAATCCCAAAGTGAATGACCCCTCGTCTATAAAGAAATTCAAAACCATTAGCAGGTTTAATTTCCCTTACAAAGTATTATCTTTCATTATCAATAGGAGGATTTCTCACTTCATCCACAACTGGATTTCAGAAGAGAAGTATTACTTTATCAATGGTTGATCCATTCCAGGATCCATTGGTATAGAATAATAAATGATTATAGATGTTACAAATAAAGTAGTAGGTTACAAAATTGAAATTAAAGTGGATATGGACAAGTAATTTGATAGTATTGAGTATAATTTTATTATTCTGTTGATGAGATGCATTGGTTTCTTGGATCATGATGTTTATTTGTTCTTTCACTATTATAGCTCACTCTGGTTCTCAATGATTTTTATGGGAAGGCAATGTAGATTCTTAAATCTAATTAGGGGGGTATGGATGTGAGTTCCCCTATCATCCAGAATCTTCATCATGGTTTAGGATACTCTTAGTAGACACATTACTTCTTATATGAAACTCATCATTATCTATCATTACCGCTATAAGACCCACTTCAGTGAGCTATCTCACCTACTAATTTCTAATGAAATGGTATTATTTATCAATGGTTATAGATATTATGTCATGGGTTTTAATAATATCATGTGTTAATATTCCATATGGAGTGGTAAAATTATCAATCATGATAAAATCTATTTTTTCCATCTGCATGCCCAAATAGTTGAATTTAGAGAATTGAATCCATGTTGGGTATCCAAAGGAAAAACATCCTAATGGACTAACTAAGGGCCCATCTTTCTCCTGTTAGCATTTTTATCCATCACTTTGATGATGTGGTCGATAAGATCACAAAGTTCATCATGAATTGAAAAAAATATTTTATTTCATTTTGAGGGAGAATCACTCTCATCAACTGGATCATGTATTCTATACCTATTCACATCCTATTAGTTATCAAGGTGACTAAATATGTTCTTAATGATATTTATATCCTCTTATCCTCACTTATTTTGGATGACCATAGAGAGTGTATATTTCATTAGACCTCCACAAAATAGGCTCAGTAGAAAAATGGATATTGGAGGTATAAATGTGGGGAATGTGGTGGAGGAGATGCACAATCTATAGGGAAATTGATCTAAGAGGTCATTAAAATGAATTATATTTGGAGAAGGATTATCATTAGAAAATATTTAAAGGATCTAAATTCACCTAGAGGTAACTTCCCCCCCCCCCCCTTATGAAAAAATCTTCAATTCCACATACCAGTTCTTCAGCATCATTCTCTCTAGATTATTGGTCGTAGGGACATCAAATTATGGGACTACAATTTGGTGGGTGAGATTTTGGTCTACCTAGAATGACCCACACCATAGAAGACCTTAAATCATGACTTCATCAATCCCTATTTTTGTTAGGTGGTCTTGAACCCCATCTAAAAAAGCATCTTTGATTTTATTAGGATGGTGGATGTCTCGGATGCTGGAATTTTCATGGGATCTACATGAGGTATTTTCTCAACTAAGGCTTAAAGAATCATGATGAAAGTGTCCCAAGTTATTGATGTGGGATGGGTATTCTATAGTGAAATTATATTCTTTAAAAATTTAACTTACTGGTTTGGAGAAGTTAGAATAATGTGTTACCTACTAATGCAGCGGTTAAAAATAAGGGAGTACACTTAGCCTCCATGTGAACTTGTCGAACATTACATAAAGAGGAAACTACCATGAACATCTTTTGTCAAATTGAGTGGGAGAACATTATTTGGATATATTTTTTCAATTTAATTGGTTTTACACTTCCTGTAGATTCCTTTGAGGAGTTCCATTATCTTTGGTTCAGTAGTGTTACCAGTAATTAGCATGAGAGGGTGGCTTGGTCACTTCTAGTATCAAGATGTTGGTTTATCTGGGAGTCAAGAAACAAGTTTTTTCACAACAGTCCCCTCTTGCCCAATAATTATTTGTTTTTGAGGGCCATATTCCATTTTTAAGATCTCTAACATCTTATGAATCACTGGAAGGAAGCTCCCTATCTATGGAATTGTATGGCTAGAAGTTATCCTTCACTTTTATCTAGGAACTCACCTCTAGGTCACTAGGTTTGTTTTAACCCTCTCTACCTTGTCCTTAAACTCAATTTTGATAGATCTTTGAGTCATGGGTTCATGCAGGGGGAGGATTAGTTCTAAATTCCATCAGTTTGATTATTTTTTTCCTTTAGCGCGTTATATGGTCATGGTGATTCTTTTAGGGTGGAGGCTAATTCCATCCTCAATATCCTTGATCTAGGACACTCTTATCACATTTCCCTAGATATAGTGGAGATAGTCTTGAAGATCATATGTAACTCTAATAAAGTACTCATTTCTAGTCCTTATAAAATCACTTATTTGATTCATAATTTAAGTCCTTCATTATCCATAATATTGATATTCTCCACACATGGTATGAATGAAATTGTGTGGCTGATATTCTTTCTACAAAAGATTCTCATGAGTTCCCTCTCAGAGAGTTTTCTAACACTAGATCCATTTCCCCAAGATGTGTTGAAATTTTTATATGTTATTATTTTAGTATTTACTTTTTCAGGACCCCCTGATTGTTCTCACATGTATTTTTTCCTTCCTTTATTTAAAAAGAATTTTTTTTGAATTTAAATAGGAAATGAATAGTGTGAAATTGGAAGCCCTACCTCTCTTGAGTTTATTATCCTAGATCTGACCCATAGGACCAGAAAACTATTTTAGATTAAAGGGAGAGTTATGGGAGAGACTATTAATAGATATATGATGATGGAAATTAAAATATTTTGTGGGGGAAATGAGAAGAGGTGGATGCAATTTATTGGTGTGGTGACTGGAATTTCATGGAATAAATTAATGAATATTTTATTTATCCATTATTTTAAGTTCTCCACTACAAAACATAGTGAACCATTATTTCCCTTAGTGATATAGTATAATTTTTAGTTCTAAAATTAGGCAACCAGTACTACCTTAGCTGAGTTGATTCATGATTACATATTTATTATATCATATTTACCATATTTTACTATTTTTACAATATTTTATTATGTTTCCTAAAAATTACCAAATTTCTCCCATTGGATAATTTTGACATCATAATTTAAAATATAAAATCAATTTTTTCATTTTAATCATATAATCAAGTACATTTTATCTTTCGTATAATGATGATAATTTTGATTTAAAAATATGGTACTGAAATAAAAACCATTTAATTTATAAATAATTTAAAATTTAACACTAATTAACCCCTAGAAAAATAACCCCTTATCACACCATAATAATCTATAAGGGTAAGCTCTGAAATAGTGGAACTTTTATGTGTAGGTTTTTCCATGATTGATCTGGTAATGATGTCCACTAATTTGAACTTATCCCATAGATGATCCCACTCAAACCTAAATTATTAAAGTTCTACTTGGTATTTCTCAAGGGTGAACCCTTGTGATGATACCTCCTTCACAAGATCTTCTTAAGGTATGTTACTTCTAGTTGAGGCTATAGTGACCCATTACTTTTTCAAGTATTATTACATTATTTTAAACACAAATATCCATTAAATATAAACAAAGGATTGAAAATCCTAGTATATTTAGATGTCTAAGTACATAATTAGATAATAATAAACTAAATGAAACTTATTTATTTTTAATCCATGAAGTGATACTAACTTCCATTTATCTCTTAAAATTTCATAGAAAAACTTGGGGAACACATAGACAAAAGAAGTTATCTAAAAAGAATAATAAGGGAATAAACATGGAAATGAAGCATAACATATGAGTTGGAAGGCATAACTTGATAACATAAAATGAATGGATCATGAATGATCATATGGATGCATAAAATAAAGAACATGGAATCATAATATCTTGTAAACATATGAATTTTGAGGTAACATATGACATTACATAAACAAAAGTCAATGCTAACTGCTAAGATAATATCACATGGTGGACAAAGTCTTATGATGGATAAGGTTTACTCCCTAATACCATAAATATCGTCTGATGAGACTAAAACATTACCTAATACAATAGAGGACTATCTGGTAACACCCATCATAACATGTACAATCATATGTATTGCATATAAAGGGATAAATCATAAGTTATAAACATAAGGATTACCCATGGAAATAAATGGGTTTCATAATCAAGTCATAAAGCATAACCAAAGGACACATCACAATGGTTTCCTTGAAAGAATGGATTAAATAATTCTTATAAATTAATAAATTATAAATAATCATAGATCATGATGAATTGTGTCAAACTAAACTGAATATGTGAAAATGAGTGGTTGGTAACTTTGTAAATGTGCCACTTAAGCAGAGTTTTAGGGAAAGAAGTATTTAATGAGGGTAAGAGCATAATAATTTATATAAATCCATAAGATAAATACAAAGTTTTTACACATTATAATGAGTTTTTTTATAAAAAAATTAATTTTTATAACATTTAATTGAATGGTACTTTAAAAGAGGAAGTGAAATAGATAAGTTCCCTTTAATTAGCTTTTAGAATTAAATTGAGAAGGTAACTATTAAAACATGTATATACCTATAAAATAAATGTAAAATAAACTTAGTATATATGTTTTGGACATATATACAGAATATATAGTAAGTAATTAATAATATTATAGTTATAAATTGAGGTACTATAGATAATGCGTAACCCCAAAGGAAATAGGGTAGTTCAGAAAGATCCCTTAACTTATGTGACAGAATCATTCTTCACTTGACATTAATGTCATGAATAACTAAATTAAATTCAGTAATTACTTAATTAAAAACCTATTACATTTATATATTTTTTATTATAAATTTATCAAGTTCATTTATAACTATTTTCATGAGTTATAAAGTTCAATTTCATTGTCCGGAGAGCATTCATTTCGTGGTTCCAAAGTTAGATCACTTGGGGATATTTATCGATGTTCTTGTAAAATGGGACTAAAAATATAGAACTGAAATGAAATGGTACTCATGAAAATCCATAAATTTAAATGGTCTCAAATACCTCTATGCATGGGGATGGTTCTTTGAGTAAAAATGTTAAAGTAATATGGTTAGTTCATTTAGGGATTGTCATGAACTAGTTTGGTTTTATTTAGTATTGTGACTATATATTAATTACACAACATAATATTAGTTATAATATACTTATTAACATTTTATTTAACCATAATAATATTTTTTTTACCATCCTTGGAGGTGGTAATGGAAAATAAAAAATCATTATCCACGGAGACGGTGAACCGACATAATATGGGCAATGGTTTCTTTACTTTGAATAAGAGGAGAAAAGAAAAGGTTGGATGGTATATATTAAATTATAAATATAAAATTATAGTATATATATGATATTTTAGTTCTTATGTCACTTTGGATAAGGTAGGTGAGGATAAGTTTGGAGAAGAAAATAATTTAAAAGAGATCGTTCGAGAATGTTACCTCTTGAATATCGCCTCCCTAAAGAACTACTTAAGGAACTTAGAATTGATCTTTTTGTGTTATCTTAACCTCTAGGTTATGGGGGAGTGGGTAGGATAGTTTTTGTAATATATTTGGAAAGGTAAAACACTTAGATGACATGAAGGGAAGGGGTGGTGTTTATAATGATACTGGAAGGGAGTTTTTGAATATTATATTCATTACCTCATTATTTTGTCTCAATATTATAAATAGTATAGTTTCTTGTGACTATATACAGTAAATAATGAATTTCAGTTTGAAATAAAGGGTTATTATTTCATTCATGATTCAAAAACTCTTTTATTTATCTTATAATTCAAAATACCATAATTTATCATATTTCACTATTCACCAAAAAAATTAACTATTTTCGAAAAATACCAAAAATTCTGTGTAACTATTTTTTGATGCATAGATTCAAAAAATGAAATCCATTTTAGTAAAATAATTTTCTACATATTATAATTTAATTTTTAAATAAAATCCTCCTTTATTTGAAAAACACCAATTTTAATATTACGATCCAGATTCAAACCCTTTATACATTTTATCTGAATAAATAATTTTTAAATCATTTTATTTATTATAAAAGTGGGATTAAAACATTTTTGTTTTATAAAAAATCTCATTTATCATTTTTAAAACACTTACTTACTTGTATCATGGTTTAAATACATAATTTTTTTATTTTATAAAATAAATAAATGTTATTTTACACTTACATATGTGAGGTTTCTATTCTAATAGTCATATAACTATTCCTAATGTTCATATTACTAATCTGATGGTTAGATTTTTAATGGTCATATGGGTTTCCTACTTCCTATAAATACTTTTTCCATTAATTCTTCATTCAATAAAATTTTATCTTAGGGTTATATATACTTTCATCATAAAAATGAAAATCATGTTATTAAAATTATGTTTTATTTATATATCTTTGTTCATGAGGGTAGTCATTCTGGTAGATCAAGAATATCCAAATTTTCCTATACTACTTATCTTATATTATATTTTTTATCCCATTATTATATTTGTAATTATTATTGGTTTATTTTATGACTAATGTATCATTATTAATTTATGAGAAATCTTATTTTTGTTTCTTTCTATGATCTATGTGCTTTATACTACATTATAATATGGTAAATTTCATTGATAAAATTTTCGGTCATTAGATTCTTCCCAACTTAAGAAATTTCACCCACAAAATTATGTTTTACATAATAAGATGAAAACATATGAGGTTACTTATATTTAATGGATCTATCTTATTTTCATGTCTCTTCCTTATTCATACGGTTTCTCCATAGTAATTTTACTAGTTGATTTGTCTTGTTTCATAGAACATTATCTCTATGATCCAGGATCTTCATTAGTTGCTCCACATAAGAGAGATCGTTTTATAGTTTTACCACCTCTAAATTTAGTACATGTGAAGGACCTAGAATTTAATTCATTAAGGGGGATACATAGAATACATTATATACTTGAGAATTAATTTTTGGAAGTTATATTCAATAGGCCAAAACATTGATGCAATCAATAATCTCAAAAGGGATGATATACTTGGGACTTATCTTTCCATTCTACCCAAATCTCAGGACTCTCTTCCATGGAGATATACAAAGGAACACTTTATCTCTAAACTCAAACTCCATGTCCCGTTGAATATTATCAATATAGTTCTTATGTTGACTCTGAGTATCTTTGATGTGTTATTGAATGGTTATGTCCTTTTTTATCATTTCCTCAACTATTTAAGGTCTCCGTATATTGTGTTAAATAAACTCATCCCAGCACGAATGTGTTATGAATCATTTAACATAAAGGTCTTCATATTAAACCATTTGGATGATTGATTGGAAACTATTTTTGTAATAGAACTTTACCAGAGGAATATGTTGGACTCGTTCTCCTTTTAAGTCCTTTGATCAAGCTCTCAACATGTCTTAAAGTGTCTAAATTTTCCATTTAGATTGGCGAAATATTTATGGGTGATAAACCATACTCAAGTTCAAATTTGTGTTTAGATCATGTTGGTGGATCTTCTATATCTTTTAGGTAAATATAATATCTAAATCGTAAACAATTGATAATGGTATTATGTTGTCTCACCACTTATTTGGTGGATATCCATGTAAGTTGATTGAGTGAGAAGTATTCTTGAATTATAATTAAGTGATCAGCCTTTGTAAAAGGATTCAAAATAGCCCATATATCATTATTTCTTTTTTACATCTTCAAAATATTAGTGAAAATATCCATGATTTTGTTTCCAAATTTCCATGTAGGTATGGATAATGGTTGCATCATACCTTAAAAAAATACTTTCATCCATCACTTTATGATATACAAGATACTTTGATATATTTTTAATGATTTACTTCTTTATATTGCCCCACTAGTAAATCTCTCAGAGATCTCGATATATATTCATGCTCCCTGGGTGCATGGAGAAGGTTGATATATGTAAATAATTCTAAATATATTCCTTTATCTTAGTATTTGATGGCACACATAGTCATGAACCAAATATTATAACTCCTTCCTCATCAATTTTGAACTCTGAGGATTTTCCATTTCTAATAGATTCCATCTTCTTCTGAATTTCCACATTATCTCTTTGGTAATCCTTTATCTTCTTAAAAAGGGATGGTTGACCAATAATTTATGAAAGTAATGATGATGTTCCATCATTTATGATCCCCATGTCTATCATCTACAAGTCAATGAATATTTTATCCTTCTCAATTCTCATCATTGATAATAGAGTCGAATCCTTTTTACTTAGAGTATCAACCACTTTATTTTCCTTCCTAGGATGGTAGTGGATTGATCTGTTATAATCCTTGGTCAACTCTAACCACCTTCATAGATTTATATTAAGCTTAAACTATGTGAATATATATGTTAGGATCTTATGATCCATATATACCTCACACTTCTCCTCATATTGATAATGACGCTAGATTTTCAATGGGAATATTTCTACCACCAACTCCAGATCACGTGTTAGATAATTCTTCCCATGAGTTTTCAACTTCTTCGGGAGTTAATTAATCACTTTATAAATTTTCAATAGTAGAAAACCTAATATCTTCTTTGAAGTATCTCTGTATACCATGAAGTGTTCCCCACTTGTGGGAAGTATAAGTGTTGGTGTAGTCGCAAGCAACTTTTTTAACTCATTGAATCTCACTTACCATTCACTAGTCCAGACAAACTTTACTCCCTTATAGGTTATCTTGGTTAGTGGGTATGAAAATCACAATAAGTTTCTCAAAAATCATTATTATACCTATCTAGTCCATAGAAACTATGGATCTCTATTACAGATAATATTCTAATCCACTCCTCAATTTTATTTTTCAAAGAAGGGTCCATAGATATCCCTTTTTGGGGATAACATACCCCAAGAATGATACTTTATTCATATAGAACTCATATTTAATATAATTTATATATAGATTATCCTTTCACAAATTATTCTATATAGTATTCAAATTCTCCTCATTCTCCTCCTTGATTTTATAGTATATCATAATATCATCAATAAATACTACCACAAATTTTTTGATGTAATATATATTATAATCTATTCATAGAGTCCATAAATATTTTTGGATCATTAGTGACTCTGAATGGAATCACTATGAACTCATAGTGTCCATACCATGTTTGAAAGGAAGTTTTGGGAATATCTTCCTTCATCACCATTAATTGGTGATATCCTAACCGATGATATACCTTATAAGAATACTTGGCCCCATGTATTTCATCGAACAAATTGTCAATATATTGTCAGGTATATTTGTTCTATATTGTGATTTTTTTGTGCTCATGATAAAAAATATAGATATTCATTAACCCATCCTTCTCTATGACAAAGATAACATGAACACCCCACATTGAATCACTTGAGAATATAAAAACCATTCCCATATTCTCTATTAACTGCTTCTTTAGTTATTATATATCAATGGTTATCATTATATAGGGAATCTTGGATATGGGCATAGATCTAGGTATAATTTTTATTGAAAATTAAAACTTTTGGTCAGTAGGAAGACCAGGAAATTCTTTAGGGCACACAACTATATAGTCCCTCACAATGGGCATGTCTTCAAGAATGATCCACTCCTTTGAATCAATAATTTGATCTAATTATGATTTATTATAAGGAAATAGTATCCACACATGAGATTATGATTAAAAATTATATTTCTCCTCCAACTTAAACTTCTGTGGAATGAAAGGGTGACTCGTGATGTAAAGAGTGATCTCCCTTGCTTGACAGTTGATGTTTTCTTTATATAATGATAGGAAAACCAGGCCCATTATAACATAAAACACTAATAAAGTAAGTAATATATGATTATATATAAGTTTAAATCCCAAAACATTGATTTAGGATGAGTTATATACTTGAGATATAATAATTTTCCATTTTTTGTTCTCACGGATATCTTAACTCTCAGGTATTTGAGGTTATTTATGAAATTTCCTACTAAACTTTCAAAATATGATAAAATGAGTAGAACCATAATCAAATTTAAATTTTTAATTCTTGAATGAATAACTAGTATACCTATCACCAAAAAAAATTTGGGATTCACCTTAGTATTAGTGATATTATGTGACCTTACTTTAACTCTAAGACTTAGAGGTTGTTTTCATTTATTGTCTCCAAAAACTCTTGTCTTAGGGAATTGGAACACATAATTCCCATGTTCCTTGCAGTTGAAAAACTATATAGTAGATTCAGTGTTGATCTAAAATTTACTTTCTTATTTTTCATTAGATTAATTATTTATATCTGTTTAGCAATTATTTTTCACATTCACCTATTTTCACATCTGAAAAATCTCTAGGTTCCCATTACATATTTTCTGGGATGCTTCTTCCCAAATTTTTTACACAGTAGGGTGTTCAGTTTTCTTTCTTCCATAAGTTTTATCTAGTGATCCATCCAAAGTAAACTCTATTTTATGACTTTTACCATTGGTTCTATGAGACCACTCACATTCACCAATCTCCATCTCAGCCTTCCGAAATAAAAAATCTTCTTATAGATGTTGAAGTCTCAAATAACCAAGGCTTTTCATAGACTCTGATTTTATCCACTAAATAAGTGATCCACCTTAATTTCAGTGTTCATTACAAATCTATAGGTGTATCATACAAGCCTTCTAGATTTTACCTTATAATCCCCGATAGATTCATCATTCTTTACTTCAGTGTGTGGAACTTCCTCTCTATTTTATGATGGAGAGTTTGGGGAAAATATTTATTGAAAAATACTTTTCTTGAATTCTACCCATTCCATGGAATCAAATTCCTCTTTTAGAATTGTGTTATTGATCATTTACCACCACTTATTAACATTCCCTTAAAAACTATAAATAGAAATCAGAAAGTTATCTTCTTCTAAGCATTAGAGGATAGAGAATATCTTCTCAATAGTTCCAATGCATTGTTATGTGACAAGGGGATCTAAAGATTCATAAAATGCAAGAGGCCTTTATAGTGTAAAGTATTTTAATACAACATGATATTTACTAGAAGAATGAGGGTATTCTATATAATTCATGTTATTATTCATAACTTGATCTAGTTGATCTAGTACTATATTGAAGTTCAGAGCTCCTGATCCCATTATGTTAGGAATTTCATTAGGGAAATCATCACTTTTCCAATCACATTGGTTTTTGGAATGGGTTCTCCTATTTTCCACCATTAACTAAAAAATAAAAAATAAAAACCAGGGTTTGAATACACAACTAGTGATCATATAAAAATGAAAGTATGAATTTAGATGTAACAACTTATAAATGAAAATTATGTCCTAAATTATGAGTCCCTAAATTTAAATCCAGGTTTTCAATGGTAATTTTTTCCATACATAGACTTAACCATAGGGTTATCACTAAATGTTTCTAGTCCTAATCCACAAAAATAACTATATCATGATATGGTACCAAGTATATTGACCCATTCCTTTTACATGTATTATGAAATGATTTTGAACATAAATATCTATTAAATAAAAACCAAGGATTGAAAAACTAGTGTATTTGGAAGACTAGGAACATAATTTTACAACATGAAACCAAAATAAAACTTATTTAGTTTTTTACTCCATAAATATTTCCTAATTTTACTTAATCTTCCAAAACATCATATTATAACATGAAGAATAAATACACAAAAGTGGTGATCTAAAAATCCTAGTAAGGGAATACACATATAAATAAATCACAAAATATGAGTCATATAGAATGGCATGATAGCATAAAATGCATGGATAATGAACAATAATATAGGATAATAACATAAAGAGAATGGAATAATAAGATCTTATCAATATAGGAATGTGGTCGAAACATATAAAATTACATAAACATGACTCAAGGATAATTTTAAAGACAATATCACATGGTGGATTGAGTCCCATAATGGATTAGGTTTACTCCCTAATCTCATACATATCACCATTTAAGAATAAACCATTACCTAATGAATAAAATATATATCTAGGTACACCCATCATAACATGTAAATGCATATGTGTTCCAAAAAAAGGGTTCAATCATAAAGCATAAACATAATAATTACCCAAGTAAAGAAATAGGTTTCGTAATAATGTCATAAATCATAATCAGAGGGCAAGTAACAATGGTTTTAATGAAATAAGAGATTAAATAATTCTTGGATATTACTAATGTAAAAAAATCATAGATAATTATTTATGATGTTCAACTTAATTTAAAATGTGAAAAGGAGTGGTCAGGTATGTTTTGACATGTTTCACTTAACTGGGGTTTTAGGGAAAAGAGTAAAGAGTATTTAATTATGGTAAGGACATAATAATTTTTATGAAACTAAAAGTGAAATAAAATGGTTTTCCATATAATTATTAGTGTTTTTTTATTCCTTTTAAGTTTTAAAAAAATTAATTTAGAGGTACATTAAAAGAGGCAATAAAAGAGATAAGTTCCCATTAATTTTCTTTTCAAAACAAATTTAGAAAAGAACCATTAAAACATTTATATACATATCAAATAAATGTTAACTAAAATTTTTATATATTTTTAGTACATATATAAATAATATAGAATAAGTAATTAATAATATTATATTGATAAAGTTATGTAACATAGGGAATGAATAACCCTAATGGAAATAGGGAGGTTCAGAAATATCTCTTTCCATATGTTCTAGAATCATTATGAATTTGACATTCATATCCTGAATAACCAAATTAGATTCATTAATTAATTAATTAAGAACCTTTTAAATACAATTTTAATTTATTATAATTTATTAAGTTTTTTATGGCCATTTTGATTTGTTATAATGTTCAATTTCGTTGTTCCAAGACCGTTCATTTCATGGTCCCAAAGTCGGATCACTTGGGGTTATTTATTAATATTCTTTTAAAATGGGACTAAAAATATAAAAATTAAATGAAATGGTTTTAATGAAATTAAATAAATTAACATTCTCCCAAATACCCATATGTTTTCTTAAATAGGGTCACTTCTTTGAGTAAAATTTTTAATGTTATGTGGTTAGTTCATTTAGATGGTTTTACTAATCATCAATGTAACATCCCGAGTAAGTAATTAATAATAGATATTCTTATCTATGTCAATTTATGAATTAGATAGTGTTTTAGAGGCTTAAAATGAGAATAAATCCAATCTTAAGCATGGAATACACTAATATTTTTAAAAGATTATTTTAATGCCTTTTGATGGCATACCATTTTTAAATAAATTTTTTGACAATTTTATAAGGTCTATTTATCAAAATAAACATATTATTTATTATTAGGACATTGAAATTTACATTGGATAATTTTTTGGTATTTTCCTGACAATGTTCATTTTTAATGAATAGTGAAAAATACTGCATTTTACATCAAAACTACTTTTTCATATATAATTTAATTATATGGTTAGATTATCTTTTTAATTGTTTTTAAAGTATAAAGAGAATATATTTTAATCATTTAATCCAATATTGGTCATTAGAATTAATTTCACTTTGAAATTTGGCATAAACTAATGCCAATCTTTTCATAGATATTGTTTCAAAAAACTCGCTATTTGTTTTGACAATGGGAATTATTTTTAAATTAATTATTGAAATTTATGTGTTTGGAATTTGGTAAAATGGATTCCATATTTGGAATCAGAAGGTCCAAATTATGTAATTAAGACTCTTTTGTTTTTGGAATTTGTGAATATTAACGACGATAATTATCATTAATTATCTTGATTAATTAGTAATCGGGTAGTTAAGGATAATAATATAATTTCATAATAATAAAAAATGACACCAACATGTGTCCTAATACTACTGGTTGTGTCATTTTCGACCATGGGAATCCTTGTGCCAAACTAGGGTACCCCATGGAATTACGTTTGTGTGATAATGACTTTTCATCTTTTTATTTTTTTAAAGAAAGTAAATATAACAAAGAATGTATCACCTGAGTAAAAAAAATTTAATTTTGTCTATGTAAATGATCTCTTGGACTATAAATAGTAATTGTAAGAATAAAAATATTTCCTACATCATATTATTTTTTATAATTTTTAGAAATTAAATAAACTAAATTATATAAGATACCATGATGATGCAGCGATTACCTCATTATTTAACAATTTAAATAAAATGAAAAGATAATGTAAAATCTAAGACCTAAACATGTCAAAAACCTATTGTATGGGTGTATGTCTAACCCTTATCACCTTATACTCAAAATACATCAATGTGGGACCTTTAAAATCCGAAAATCATTTGAAAATAAGGTAACATTTTATACCTTTCCAAGAGTGTCCCTCCTCACCGCTTATAAAAGGCCCCCACCTCTACCTCCTTACCCACACCTCTCAAACCATTTTCTTGGCCAAGATCTACTCATTTTGTCTCTCCACATCTCTCTACTCATCCTAGAATCCTTACCTTAGGCAGGAATCTCTTCAAGAAACCTTTTTGGTTCAAACCAAATGGAGTTACCCGATTTAAAGGTAATGTCTTCACTTGTGTTCTTTTGTTTTATTTTTCTTCTCCAACCCCCTAACCTATTTTTATTCATTTATTTTGCAACAACACCATTATATTTAATATACTAGGATGTTTTTATATGAATTATTCGATCTAAAATTTCACACACCTACATCTAATGGTTAAAGAGCATACTGTTTCCATGGATGGCGAATTTCTGCCTCACGAAACGATGATTGTTCAATATTCTTCTAACACCTTAAAATTTTTCCATTAAGATGTCACTATATTTATATATGATATATAATATGTTTATGTTTTCCTTAAGCTTCTGTATTTTTCATTTATTTCAAACCTTTATGGTTTCCATTATGGGTAAATGTGATATCTTCATTTTAGGAAGTGCAGACTACCGCCCCCTCAAAGTGATTTGATTCGTTATTGCCATATGTGGGATGTATAAAGGATGGAGTTAATGATATTATATATTATATTATACTAGAATTATAATATACCTTTATATCATTATGATTTCACTCCATTGAGTAAGAAATAGAAATGAAAGTATCATTCATGCGTAGGTACGGCTTACCGTCTCCATGAACGGTGGATTTAATTTCTTACCTCTAAATGTTACGTAATATTATAAATGCATGTATATACTGGATATATATGATATATATGATATATAAATCATGAATATAATTCTGTATATAATGGATATTTTACCCCATGAAGAACTTGTAATTATAAAGTGTTTATTTTTGACTCAAGTACCAATGATCGACAAAACGACCATTATTAACATAAATAATTACATAGTGTTCATAAAATGGTAATAAGTGATATAAAAGAAATAATGAACTTGAAAAAAGGTTCTTGAGAAAGTAGAAATTGACAAAAGTTTATTATTCCGGAGATTAAAGAGTGATCGAGTCAAGTCGGAACCGAGGTATGGGACTTAGTCTCAATCTCCTTTCATTGAGGCATATTTTGTTTTATACACAACTTTATTTTATATGGTGTATAAACCTCTTTTACTTTTATGGTTATTCAAAAGTAATCTTTGTTTATATGAAGCATTTTACTAAATGGCAAAAGGAATGTTTTTTTGTCATACGTATGCGGCGACAATGACTTCTCACCCGTCGTGACCATTATTTGAGTTTCAGCTTCCTCTACAAGCCATAACTTTTTTTAAATGAAAAATAAATACCATGTTTTACTTTTCTTTTATTTTGGTATTGAAAATGGTTTTCATAATGTTTTTATAATATCTATGTGTTGTATTGATATCTTGTGATTGAAATGTGGACGTGTTATGTTTCCTTTATGCATGTTTTATGTGATAAGTTTATGTTATGGTTCTTGGGAATTATTATTAATATGGGTGGTTCTATGATAAACTAAGGGAGGGTGTGCCCGATATAGCTCTCCAATGCATTGGGTATCGTGAAGGAGTCAAACTTTAAGGTTTCTCCGAAGAGATTTTGGGAATATACTGTGATGGGTATTCCAAACGTAACCATGAGGGTTACTCCCTACGTAAGAATGTTATAAATGCCTCAAGTTACCTTTATGTCTTATGATTTCTTTGATTTTTTCATTATTTGATGAGGTATGTTAAAATGCTTATGTTTTATGAGTTAAGTATGATTTCATACATGGAATAATGTTTTCTTTTCGTACTTTTATATCCCTTACTGATATTTTTATGCTTATCCCAAGTTTTTGAAATGTTTTTCACAAGTCAAGGGAATGGTAAAGGATGTGATGATAGTGTCAAGGAAGTTTCAATAATGAATCCATGTTTTATTTTAAAAAACAAATTCGTTGATGGGAAAAATGAGTACTATCTTTTATGTAACCACTTTGTTTAAATGTGGAATGTAATTCATGTTTTATGATCTAATTCTCTAAAAATCTAAACTTGAAAAGATCATCAACGTGTATTCTTGAAGTAACTCAAGATTAAGTAGTTTTTAAGGATGAGGTCTTATATTTGGTATCATAGGTCGGTTTAGATAACTTTAGGAGTTAGAATTCTATTAAAGGATTATCCAAAAATATTTTTTTTATGGTCAAATTGAAATTATATAGCATTTGAATATTACCATGTTGCTTCATCTGAGACATGTTTTTTCAGAATGGTTTTCCATAGAGGAAACAGGGAAGCAGTTCTAGGAAGGCATACAGAAGGAAATGACCTTCCGAATCAGCATCCTAAGATGGTCGGAATTGGAACTGAACAGTTTGTTGTAGTAATGGTATAGTTGACTCAAGCGATAAATGGTGGCGGTATCCATGCACGAGATCATCTAGATCAACCATAGAGGAACATGTTATTGGTGGAACATTTCATGAGGCAACATCCTCCATCATTCAGAGGATCATCTGACCCTGTGCTAGCTGAAGGGTGTATTAAAGCATTGGAGAATATTTTCTATGTCATGGGGTGTTCATAAAATCAAAATGTCAGTCTTGCTATTTACCATATGGAGGGTTATGCAGATTAGTGGTGGTCGATGGTTAAAAATATCAGGGATGCTGATGAGATTGATGCTCTCGACTGGGATGAATTCAAAGGTATGTTTCTTGAGAAGTATTTTCCTAAGGATGTTTGAATTAGGATAGAAAAAGAATTCCTGGAATTGAGGCAAGAGGAATACTCAGTGGATTCTTATGAAGAAAGGTTCACTCGATTGTCAAGGTATGCTCCAAATTTTATCTGAGACCTTGATAGTAAAATCAATCATTTTTACTCAGGATTAAAGCCAAAATATCGAAGGTCTTTAGCTTCTCGTGAGTTCAGGAGTTATGAAAATCTTGTTTTATGTGCTGAGAAGGTGGAAATGGAGTTTGCTGATGATCAAGTGTTCTATAACAACCATCAAAAGAAGAGACCGAGGTGGCAGGAGAAAGGAAAGAATTCTTCAAAAAGGTCTGATGGTAAGAAAACTAAGTTTCCAGTTTGTGATAAGTGTGGTAAAATTCTTGCTGGGGAATGTCTTCTGAATTCTGGAAAGTTCTACTGATGTGGTAAGATGGGACATAAGGCTCGTGATTGCACTGAAAAAGATCAGGGTGATGGTAAGACCAAATTTGATTTACATTTAGTGAAATGTTTTAAGTGCAATGAGGTGGGTCATTATGAAAATGAGTGTATGAAAAAGAGCTCAGGTGATGGGATGCAGTTAGACTACAAGCAGAAAGGGGTGGTGAAATCCATTGCAACTACTTAAGCAGATGTTGGGCCATAAAATGAAGTGGTATCAGTTACTTTGTTTGTTTTTTCAGATTATGCCAGTGTGTTGTTTGATTCAGGGTCTACACATTCTTTCATCTCTAAAAACTTTTCTAGTAAAATGGGAATTCCATCTTAAGAAATGACTCATAAACTTGTGGTAAAAACACCTGGGGGAAATGTTGAGGCAAAAAGAATTTATAAGAATCTTCCTATCCTTATCTGTGGAAAGAACCTTCTTGCAAACATTATTGTTTTACCTCAAGTAGAGTTTGATGTTATCCTAGGTATGGATTGGATCTCTATTTACCATGCTAAGATTGATTGTAGAGCTAAAGAAGTTTCTTTTCAGAAAGACTTTCAGTTTGTGTACAAGAATGAACCCTTACTATTGATAACATATCAAGAGGCCGAGAAACTTGTAAAAGATGGAAATAAATGTTACCTTGCACATATTGTTGAAAATAAGGGAACTTTTCAGATTAATGATGTGCCAGTGGTAAATGAGTATCCTGATGTTTTTCCTGATGAGTTTCCTGGAATAATACCAGATTGGAAAGTTGAATTTATTATTGACTTAGTTCCTGATGCTAAGCCAATTTCAAAACCCCCTTATCGAATGGATCAAATTGAACTTTTAGAGTTGAAGGAGCAATTGAAAGATTTATTAGAGAAGGGTTTCATTCAGCCTAGCACATCACCATGGGGTTCTCCTATTTTATTTGTTAAAAAGAAATATGGTTCTATGAGACTTTGCATTGATTATAGATCCTTGAATAACATCATTGTTAAGAAAAAATATCCTTTGCCTCATATTGATGATTTGTTTGATCAGCTCCAGGGAGCTCAGTATTTTTTAAAGATTGACCTGAGATCAGGGTACCATCAGTTGAAGGTAAAGGAAGCAGATATTCCAAAGACAACTTTTCATACAAGATATGGCCATTATGAATTTCTTGTTATGACTTTTGGGCTAACCAATGCACCTGCTGTATTCATGGACCTTATGAATAGAATTTTCCATGAGTTCTTGGATAAGTTTGTGGTTGTTTTCATTGAGGATATTTTGGTGTTTTCTAAAAGTAAATAGGAGCATGAAAGACATTTAAGTGTTATTTTGAAAACCTTAAAAGAAAAGAAATTGTATGGGAAATTCAGAAAGTGTGAGTTTTGGTTGCAACAAATTTCTTTCCTTGGTCATATTGTTTCTAAAGATGGAATAACTGTTGAGCCTGTAAAAACAAAGGTTGTTTAAGAATGGCCAAGACCCAGAAGTGTAACTGAGATTCTTAGATTCCTTGGTTTGGAAAGCTATTACCGAAGGTTTGTTAGAAATTTTTCACGGTTATCTAGTCCAATGACTAAGCTAACTCGGAAGGGTGTTAAGTTTATCTGGACAAAAGAGTGTGATGATTGTTTTCAGGAACTGAAAAGAAGATTGGTGAATGCTCCAGTTTTGGCATTACCTTCCAGGAATGGGGAGTTTGTTATCTACAGTGAGTATTCATTGAAAGGACATGGTTGTGTACTAATGAAGAATGAGAAGGTAATTTCCTATGCTTCACGGCAGTTGAAAACTCATGAGGTAAATTACCCTACACATGATTTCGAATTAGCTTCTGTTGTTTTTGCTATAAAAATTTGGAGGCATCATTTGTATGAAGTAAAGTGTGAAATATATACCAATCACAAAAGTTTAAAGTATATATTCACTCAGAAATAATTGAACATGAGATAGAGGAGATGGATAGAATTAATCATGGATTATGATTTTACAATTCATTACCATTCGGGAAAAGAAAATAAAGTGGTTGATGCTTTGAGTCGAAAAAGTAATGTTTCATTAACAATGTTGTGTTTAGAACGTGATCCTTTGGTTAAGGATTTGATGAACATTGGCATAGAAGTTGTTGGTGCAGGATTTCCTTCTGTTTTGTTTCCGGTATCAGTGAAATCTTCTTTATCAGATAGAATTAAGCAAGCACAGAAGCAAGACAGTGAGTTGTAGAAAAATGTAGAGTTGGTTCAGAAGGGTAAGTTGCCAGAATTCAACATTGATAATGATTGTGTTTTGAGATATGGTAAGACATTGTGTGTGTCGTGTGATTCACAGTTGAAGAGAGATTTGTTATGTGAAGCTCATAGTTCTCTATTTTCAGTTCATCATGGCAGTACTAAGATGTGTAGAGATCTTCGGGAGTATTACTGGTGGGACAGAATGAAAAGAGATATTGCTGATTTTACTATGAAGTGTTTGAATTTACAACAGGTTAAAGTAGAGCAAAAGTTACTGAAATGGATGCTTCAGCCTTTACCAGTGCCAGAGTGGATATCATAGAATATATCCATGGGCTTCATTGTGGTATTTCTGAAGACAACTCGAGCTAATAATGCAATCTGGGTTATTGTTGATTGCTTGACTAAATCTTCTCATTTCCTTGCTATACGAGATACTTTTTCCCCTAGATCAACTTTATCATTTGTATCTTAAAGAGATATTCAGGTTACATGGAGTTCCTCTCTCCATTGTATCTCATCGTGATCCCATGTTTACTTCTAACTTTTGGAAAGTCCTTCATAAGTCATTGGGTACTGGATTAAATTTTAGTACAGCTTTTCATCCTCAATCAGATGGGTAGTCAGAATGAAAGATTCAGACTTTGGAGGATATGCTACGTTCTTGTTCGATGGATTATCATGGATTTTGGGACCAACATATTTCTTTGGTTGAGTTTTCTTATAATAATAGTTTTCATTCTAGTATACAGATGGCACCATTTGAGGCATTATATGGGAAGCGGTGTCGAAATTCATCTTTTTGGGATGAAGTGGGTGAAAGGAAGTTGATGGGACCGGAATTGGTAGAAGAGTTGGTAGAAAAAGTTCAAATTATACAGAGACACATGAGAACATCTCAGAGCAGGCAGAAGTGTTATGCAGACAATAGGAGGAAGGATCACTCTTTTGAGGTAGGTGATCATGTTTTTCTCAAAGTATCTCCATGGAAAAGTGTGATGCAATTTGGTAAGAAAGGAATGATGAGTCCAAGATTCATTAGTCCATATGAAATTCTGGAGAGAGTTGGATTAGTTGCATAACGAGTGGCTTTACCTCTGAGTTTATCTCAGGTACACAATGTTTTTCATGTTTCAATGTTAAGGAAGTACATGCCAGATCCATCTCATGTTTTGAGTCTAGAGGTAGTTCAGCTGGAAGAAAATCTATCTTATGAGGAACAACCAGTCCAGATTCTTGACCACAGGGAGCAAGTAATTCTTAATTAGTTGATTTATCAAGTAAAGGTTTTGTGGAATAACCACATGAGTCAAGAGGCAACATGGGAATCTGAAAATGCAAAGAGGGATAAATACCCCCACTTATTCGATAAGTAAATAAATTGCGGGGATGCAATTTTCTAAAAGGGGGGAAGGATGTAAAATCCCAAGTAAGTAATGAATAATATATATTCTTATCTATGTATATTTATGAATTAGATAGTGTTTTAGATTCTTAAAATGGGAATAAATCCAATATTAATCATGGAATACACTAATATTTTTAAAAGATTGGTTTATTGCCTCTTGATGGAAAAGCATTTTTAAATAAAACTTTTTACAATTTTATAAGATCTATTTTTCAAAATAAACATATTCTTTATTATTGAGACATTGAAATTTACATTGGATAATTTTTCGGTATTTTTCTGACAATGTTCATTTTTTAATGAATAGTGAAAAATACTGCATTTTACCTCAAAACTGATTTTTCATATATAATTTAATTATATGGTTAGATTATCTTTTTAATTGTTTTTAAAGTGTATATAGAATATATTTTAACCATTTAATCCAATAGTGGTCATTATAATTAATTTCACTTTGTAATTTGGCATAAACTAATGCCAAACTTTTCATAGATATTGTTTCAAAAAAACCTGCTATTTGTTTTGACAACGGGAATTATTTTTAAATTAAGTATTGCAATTTATGTGTTTGTAATTTGGTAAAATGGATCCCATATTTGGAATCATAAGGTCAAAATTATGTAATTAAGACTCTTTTGTTTTTGGACTTTGTGAATAGTGACGACGGTAATTATTGTTAATTATCAAGATTAATTAGTAATCTAATAGTTAAGGATAATAAAATAATTTCATAATAATAAAAAATGACACCAACATGTGTCATGATACTATTTTTTGTGTCATGGACGACCATGTGATGACTTGTGCCAAACTTGGGGACCCCATGGAATCACTTTTGTGTGACAATGACTTTTTATCTTTTTATTTCTTTAAAGAAAGTAAATATAAAAAAGAATATATCACCTGAGTAAAACATTTTTAATTTTGTCTAAATAAATGAAATCTTAGAGTATAAATAGTAACTGTAAAGATAAAAAGATTTCATACATCATAGTATTTTGTTTATAATTTTTAGACATTAAATAAATTAAATTACATATGAGACCATAATGATGTAGTGATTACATCATTATTTAATGATTTAAATAAAATGAAAGGATAATGTAAAATCTAAGACCTAAACATGTCAAAAACCTATTGTATGGGTTTATTTATAACCCTTATCACCTTATCCTCATAATACATAAATGTGGGACCTTTAAAATCCGAAACTCATTTGAAAATAAAGTAACATTGTTTACCTTTCCAAGAGTGCCCCTCCTCTCCTCTTATAAAAGGCCCCCACCTCTACCTCCTTACCCACACCTCTCAAGCCTTTGGCTGAGCCAATCTCTGCTCATTTTGTCTCTCCACATCCCTCTCCTCATCCTAGAAGCCTTACCTTAGGCAGGAAGCTCTTCAAGAATCCTTTTTGGTTCAATCCAAAGGGAGTTACCCGATTTAAAGGTAATGTCTTCACTTGTGTTCTTTTGTTTTATTTTTCTTATCCAACCCCCTAAACTCCTTTTATTAATTTATTTTGTAACGAAACTAGTATCTTCAATATACTATGGTGTTTGTTTATGAATTATTTGATCTACACTTACACACACCTACATCTAATGGTTAAAGAGAATACTATTTTCGTGGATGGCGAATTTCTGCCTCACGAAATGATGATTGTTCAATATTCTTCTAACACCTTAAAAGGTGTCCATTAAGATGTCACTATATTTATATATGATATATAATATGTTTATGTTTTCCTTAATCTTCTTTATTTTTCATTTATTTCATATCTTTATGGTTTCCATTATCGGTAAACGTGATATCTTCATTTTAGGAAGTGTGGACTACCGCCCCCTCAAAGTGATTTGATTCGTTAATGCCATATGTGGGACGTATAAAGGCTGGAGTTAATGATATTATATATGATATTATACTGGAATTATAATATACCTTTATATCATTATTATTTCACTCCATTAAGTAAGAAATAGAAATGAATGTAGCGTTCATGCGTACGTACGGCTTACCATCTCCATGAACGGTGCATTTCATTTCTTACCTCTAAATGTTATGTAATATTATAAATGCGTGAATATACTAGATATATATTATATATATGATATCTACATCATGAATATAATTCTGGATATAATGGATATTTTATCCCATGAACAACTTGTAATTATAAAGAGTCTTTTTTTACTCAAGTACCAATGATCGACAAAACAACCATTATTAACATAAATAATTACATAGTGTTCATAACATGGTAATAAGTGATATAAAAGGAATAATGAGCTTGAAAAAAGGTTCTTAAGCAAGTATAAATTAACTCAAGTTTATTATTCAAGAGATTAAAGAGCGATCGAGTCAAGTCGGACCCGAGGTATGGGACTTCGTCTCAATCTCCTTTCATTGAGGCATATTTTGTTTTATACACAACTTTATTTTATACGGTGTATATACCTCTTTGACTTTTACGTTTATTCAAAAGGAATATTTCTTTATACAAATAATTTTACTAAACGACAAAAGAAAAAAAAATTGTCGAACGGATGCGGCGACAATGACTTCTCAACCGTCCTGGCCATTATTTGAGTTTCAGCTTCTCTACAAGCCATAACTTTTTTTTAAATGAAAAATAAATACCATGTTTTACTTTTCTTTTATTTTGGTATTGAAAACGGTTTTCATAATGTTTTTATTATACCAATTTTTTTATTGATATATTGTGATTGACATGTGTAAGTGTTATGTTTCCTTTATGCATGTTTTATGTGATACGATTATGTTATGGTTCTTGGGAATTGTTATGAAGATGGGTGGTTCTGTGATAAACGAAGGGTGGGTGAGCCCGATATAGCTCTCCAATGCATTGGGTAATGTGAAGGAGTTAAACGTTAAGGTTTCTCTGAAGATATTTAGGGAATATGTTGTTATGGGTATTCCAAACGTAACCATGAGGGTTACTCCCTACGTAAGAATGTTATGAATGCCTCAAGTTACCTTTATGTCTTATGATTTCTATGATTTATTCATGATTTGATGAGGTATGCTAAAATGCTTATGTTTTATGAGTAAAGTATGATTTCATACATGTACTAATGTTTTCTTTTCATACTTTTATATCCCTTACTGAGCTTTTTATGCTCATCCCAAGTTTTTGAAATGTTTTTCACAGGTCAAGGGAAAGGTACATGATGTGATGATAGTGTCAAGGAAGTGTCAAGAATGAATCCATGTTTTATTTTAAATATGTTTCCGTTGATGGAAAAAATGAGTACTATATTTTATGTAACCACTTTGTTTAAATGTGGAATGTAATGCATGTTTTGTGATCTAATTCTCTAAACCTCTAAACCTGAAAAGATCCTCAATGTGAATTTTTGAAGTAACTCAAGATTAAGTAATGTTTAAGGCTGGGGCCTTATAATCAAGAACTAGTTTCATTTTATTTAGTATTATGTATTTATATTAATTATAGAACATGAAATAAGTTATAATATACTTATTAATATATTATTTAACCATAATAATATTTTTTTACCAGCCTTTAAGATGGTAATGGAAAACGAAAACCCATTATCCACTAAGGTGGTGAACTGAAATAAAATGGATAATGGATTGGTTTCTTGGAATAACAAGAGAAAATAAAAATTATGGATAGTATATATTCCATTATAATGATAAAATTAAATTATATATATGATATTGGATCTATTATTCCATTTTGGATGAGGGGTTGAGGGGAATTTAAGAGAAGAAAATAATTTAAAAGAGGTCGTTTGAGAATGTTACCTCTTGAATATCACCTCCTTGAAGGACCCCTTAAGAATCTTGGAATTGGTATTTTGGTGATACCAAAAACTCTAGTATGTGGGAGAGTGGTTAATAGAGGGTTTTGAAAATATTTCTAAATCTTTAGGGCATATAAGGTGTCAATAGAAGGGGTGGTGTTTATAAGGGCAGGAGATGGGTGTTTTTGAATATTATATTCATTACATTATTATTTTGGATCAAAGAAAATAAATATTATTGATTATGGTGACTATATTTAGTTCATAATGCATGTTAGTTCGAACTAATGGGTGATTAAATTATTCATGACTCAAAAACTCATGTATTTAGCTTATAATTCTAAATTTCATAATTTACCATATTTCACTATTCAGCAAAAGTTCAATTATTTTACGACAATAAAAAATAACCATAAGAATTTTAGATGTGTAGAATAAAAAAATGAAATCCAATATATTAAAATTAAATTTATAAATATGATAATTTAATATTTAAATAAAATCCTCATTTATTTGGAAAATGTCAATTTTAATATTATGATCCCTTTTCTGACCCTTTGAAAAATTATCTATTGTCTCATAAAATTATCTTATCATAATAATAAAAATTATATTAAATTATAAATTAATTTTATACAAATAAAATTTGTTTTAACTCATTTTATTTATTATAAATGTGTGATTAAAACATGTATGTTTTATAAAAATAAAAAACACTAAATTTATAATTTTTTAAAACATTTATTTTCTTATATAATTTTTTAAATATATTATATTTTCATTTTATAAAATACATAAATATTATTTTATAGTAACATTGGTGAGTTTACTATTCTAGAAGTCATATTATTGTTCTTAACTGTTATATTATTATTCTAACAGTTAAATTTGTAACGGTAATATGGGTTCTCTACTTCCTATAAATACCTTTTATCACATTCATTCTTCATTCACTAATATTTTATCAAATGTTTATATATACATTAATCTTAAAATTATTATTTTATGATTAACATTATTTTTTATTTTTATTGCTTCGTTTGTGGGTGCGGCCATTCTAGTGGATGAAGAAAATCCAAATTTCCATATATTATTTGTCTTATTTTATATGTTTTATATATTTTATATATTTTATCCCATTATAATATTTGGAATTCATATTGGTTTAGTTACTCACTAATGTATAATTTTTCATTTATGAGAATAATGTTATTTTTGTTTCTCTATGTTATGTATGTGATTTATACTACATTATAAGATGGAAAATTTCTTTGATAAAATTTGGGGTCGTTACATTCTTCCCACCTTAATAAATTTCACCATAAAAATTTTTCTTTACATACTAAGGTGAAAAATAGTTAGGTTAATTATGTTTCATGGATTTCTTTAATTCCCATGTCTCCCCCTTGTAATTATAGTTTCACCATAGTACATTTACTATGTGATTTTTCTTATCACATATTACTTTATCTCTATGATCTAAGATCTTCACTAACTTCTCCTTATAAGAGATATAATATTCCAATTGTACAACCTATAAATACAGTACATATAAGGGAAATGGTATGTACATTCTCATTAGGGATACATGTAATTCATTATGTACTTGATACATAGTTGGTGGAAGTAATAGTCAATAGGCCAGTGATCTGACATGATCTAGAAATTAAAAGGGGATTATATACCTGTGACTTAGATTTACCTTATTATTATATCACACACCTCTCTTCCATAGAGGTATATAGAGTAATTCCTTATCTCTAACATCAAACTCTAGGTCCCATTGATGAATGTTAGCATAACTCTTATGTGGACTCTTAGTATCCCTGATGTGCTATTGAATGGCCTTAAACATTTCTACCATTTCCTCCAACATTTCAAGCCTTAGCATCTTACATTCATTAACTTCATCCCAAAATAAATGTGTTATGAATATTTTTTCATAAAGGTATTCATATTGAGCCATTTGGAATATTTATTTGAAACTACTGTTATAAGAGAACTCGTCCAGAGGAATATGTTGGTCCCATCCTCATTTTATGTCCATCAAGGATGCTCTCATCATTACTTACGATGTCTGAATTTTCCATTCAGATTGGCCATATATTTTAGGGGTGATAATACATATTGAAGTTCAAATTAGTGTTTAGATGATGTTTTATAATCTTCTATAAATTATTGGTAAATATCATATATTTATTGAATATAATAGATAAAGAAATGCCATGCAGCTTCACCACTTCTCTGATGTATATCCATGCATATTGGTCGAGTGAGAATTCTTCTAGAACTATAATAAAGTGAGATGAATTTTTAAAATTATATACATTATCCCATATGATATTATTTTCTCTGGATGGTTTTAAATGACCAATGATAAAGTCAATGGTGATGTTTTCCCATTTATGGGTAGGTATGGGTAACAGTTTCACCATCCCCTTAAAATGTTTCCTTTCATCCTTCACTTTCTGACATACTAGAAACTTTTATGTATATTCCATGATTTCATTCTTCATATTCTCCCACTAGTAGAGCTCTCAGTGATCTTGATACATCATTATGCTCCCGGGATGGATATAGAATGTTGAGATATGTGAATCATTAAAAATCACTTTCTTTTATCTCGGGATTTGATTGTATACATAGTCATGACCCAAATCCAACAAATCCTTCCTCATAAATTTTCAACTCTAAGGATTTCCAATTTATGAGAGCTTCCACCTTTTTTGAATTTCCAAATCATCTCTTTAGTCATCCTTAATCTTCTCTAAAAGGAATGGTTGAGAAATTATTTGATGAAGTAATGATGATGTTCCACCATTTATAATCCCCATTTCCATCCTCTACAAGTCTAAGAATATTGTATCCTTCTCAATTCTCATCATTGATAAGGAATTAAAATCATTTCTACCTATAGAATCTTTTACTTTATTTTATTTCTCGATTTGGTAGAGTATTGAGAAGTTATAACCCTTGATTAGATCTAACAATCTTTACTAATACATATTAATATTAATATATGTGAATATATATTTAAGGCTCTTATAATCCATATATATCTCACACTTCTCCCCATAGAGATAATTACACCATATTTTTAACATGAATATTTCTACCACCAAATCCAGATCCTGTGTTAAATAATTCTTTGTGTCAAATTTCAAATGCCTTGAGACGTTGGTAATCACTTTATCAATTTTCATCAGTACACAACCTAAGGCCTTCTTTGAATCATTACTATATACCATGAAGAGTTCCACACTTGTGGGTATTGTAAGTAATAGTTTAGGGATAAGCCTCTTTTTAACTATTTGAAGATCTCTTCACATTCACTAATCCAAAAAAACATTACTCCCTTATAAGTTATCTTGGTTAGTGGGGTTAACAATTGTAATAAGTTTCTCACAAATCCTTAGTCATACCTAGATAGTCCAAGGAAAATATAGATCTCTGTTACCAATTATATTCTAGGACACTCCTCAATTTCATTTGTCTTATAAGGATCTATAAATATCCCATTTATAGTGAAAACATACTCCAATAATGATACTTCTTCTATCTATAACCCACATTTACTTTAGTTTTCATATAGCTTCTATTTTTTAAAAGTATTTAGTATAGTATTAAAATACACTTCATACGCCTCATTGATTTTAAAGTACATCATAATATCATCTATAAATACTACCACAAATTTTTCAAGGTAATCTATAAAGACTCTATTCATTAAGTCTATAAATATTTTTTGGAGCATTATTGAGTCCTAAAGGCATAACTATGAACTCATATTGTCCATACCTTTTTTAAAAGGTAGTTTTGGGAATATCCTCCTTCTTCACATTTAATTAGTTATATATAAACTAAATTCCCATCGTAAAGAAATATAAAGCTCCATGTAGTTGATCGAACATGTAATATATCTATGGTAGGGGATACTTGTTCCTTATTGTGATTTTTTGATCTTTTGGTAATCAATTTAGAGGTGAAATGACCCGTCCTTATTCTTGACAAAGAGGACCGGATCACCCCATCGTAAAGCACTCAGGCATATAAACCTTTATCCATATTATATTGTAATTTCTTCTTTAGTTATTCTAACTCAATGGTTCCCATTCTTTAGATAGTCTTAAATATGGGAAGATATCCAAGTATAAGTTATATTTAGAACTCAACCACTCAGTCATGAGGAAGACTGGGATATTATTTAGGGAACACATCAGTGTACTCCCTCATAATGATAATATCTTGAAGCACTATCCTCTCTTTTTTTTCAATAATTTGAGATAGATATTCTTAATAATAATGAAATAATATTCACACTTGAGATGATGATTCCAAATGATATTAATCCTCCCCCTTACACTTGTATAGAACCGGAGGTTTTCTTGCGATGTGAAGAGTGATATCACTCTCCCAACAATTGATATTTTCATTATATGAAGATATTCAATCCATGATAAATATAACATCAACCACTACTAAATGAATTAATACAAGATTTTATGGGAGGTTGATTCCATAAACATTGATTGGGGAGGAGTTATATACCTGAGATATAATAAAGGCTCCATTTTTTGTTCTTATCCATACCACAACCCCCATATTTTAAGGTGGTTTTTGAATAGTTCTACTAAAAATTCATGATATTAAATAATTCATAGAACCATTATCAAAAATTTTGTTCTCTATTCTTGAATTAATATCCAGAATACCTATCACCACCACGTTGTTGGGATCCACCTCAATAGTAGTGATAGCATATGGATTACCTTACTCTCTAGGCCTTAGAGGTTGTTGTTGTTGATTGTATATGATAACCCTAAGATTATGGAATTTACATTCATAATTACCATATTTCTTACAATTGAAACACTGTACAATAGACTGAGTGTTTATTTGACCCTTCTGTTATTTTTTTACATTGGTGGGATTCTTTATATTACTTCATCAATTATTATTCTAATGTCCCTATTTTCTACATTGGAATCATCTCTTGGTTACCTTGAGAAAGTTTTGGGATTCTTATTCCCATATTTTTGACACATGGGGTGTTGGTTTTTCTTTCCAAAATGATATTTATCTATTAATCCATCAAAAGTAAACTCCATCTCATGATTTTTATCTTTGGGCCCGTGAAATTGCTGAGAGTCACCAATCTCTATCTCAAACTTAAGGGCACAATGGGAAATATCCTCATAAATATCAAAGTCTCAAATCACTAGGGTTTTTCAAATACTCGTATTTAATCAATTAAATAAGTGATCCACTTTTATTTTAGTTTTTATGAAAAATCTAGAGGTATATCATTAAATCCTTGGAAAGTTTTCCTCATACTCCCTAATAGATTCGTCATTATTTTTCTTCAATTTTAGTAACCCTCTCTCTATTTTAAGATGGAGAGTTTGGGGAAAATACTTATTTAAAAATATTTTTCATGAATTCTTCCAATTCCTTGGAATCAATTTACTCTTTTAACTTAGTTTTCTTGATTATTTTTCACCATTGGTCATCTTCCCCTTCAAAACTATAGATAGATAACAATAATTTCTAATCTTCTAAGCATTATAGGATATAGAATATCTTCTAAATTGTGTGAATACATTGTTCCATGATAAGGGGATCATAAAATCCACTAAAGGTAAGAGGCCTTTGTCATATAAATCATCCGACCACAACTTGATATTTCTTAGGATAAAGATGGTGTCCCTCACAATTCAAGTTATTATTCATCACATGACACAGTTGATCTAGTACTATCATGAAGTTATGATCTCTCATTCCCATTAGGTTAGGCATCTCATTTGGGAAATCATCACATTTCCTATCACATTGGTTATTGGAACAGGTTCTCTTATTTCCCTCTATTATCTAAAAGGTAAACAAATAAATTTATGGGTTTGAATACTCAACTAATGAAAATATAAAAAGGAAATTGTGAACATACAAGTAATAAATTATAAATAAAAAGTATATCCTAAATTATGAGTCCATATGTTTCAATCTAGGTTATCCATAGTAATTTTCCCTATACATAGACATATCCATAGGGTTATCACTAAATATTTCTAATAATAATCCCCAAAAACAACTATATCATGATCTGATGCCAACTATAGTGACCCAAACCTAAGACATATATTATTACAATATTTTAACATAAATATCTATTAAATAAAATCCAAGGATCAAAAATCCTAGTGTATTTGGAATACTAGGTACATAATTAAACAACATGAAACTTAAATTAAACTTCTTTATTTTTAAACTTTGTAAAGATCTATTAACTTTCTTTTTTCTTCTTAAACAACACAGGATAACCTTTAGAATACATAGAAAAAATGGGTGTGCTAAAAATTACAATAAGGGAATAAACATGGAAATGAAGAAAAACATATGAGACATAAGCCATTACATGATAACATAAAAGGCGTAGATCGTGAATAATCATATGAAGTCATAACATAAAGAATATGAGTCAAGGATAACTTCTAATACAATATCACATGGTTGATAAAGTCTCATAATGGAGTAGGTTTACTCCATAATCCCAAACATATTTCCACATGGGGATAAAACATTACTCAATAAATCGAAGGAAAATCTAGTAACACACATCATAAAATTACTATCAATATTTTTTCCAAATAAAGAGATCAAACATAAGTCCCAAATATAAAGATTACCCATGGAAAGAAATGGGTTTTGTAATCATGTCATAAAACATAACCAAAGGGTGTGTCATAATGGTTTCCATGAAAGAAGGGATTAAATAATTCTTGGAAATTCATAATTTAAAAATAATAATAGATCATTATGAATGATTTACCACAAAATTTAATACATGAAAAATAATAGTTAGTTAAATTTGGATATATTCCACTTAAGCGGGGTTTTAGGGGAAAAAGTAAAGAGTATTTAATGAGGGTAGGGGAATAATAATTTATATAAAATAAAAAGTGAAATAAAATGATTTTCTAAGAAATAATGAATTATTTTAGAAACGATTAAATTATTAAAACATTTTATTGAGTTGTAATTTAAAAGATTCCATAAAAGATAGAACTTCCCATTAATTATATTTTCAAAGGAAATTGAGAAGGGGGTCATTAAAACAAGTATATATCCAAAAAATAAAGATTAAATAAACGTTTTACATATGTGTAGGACATATATACAGAATATAGAATAATGAATTATGATTATTATTATGGAGAAGTGAGGTAATATTGGTAATTCATAACCCCAAATGAAATATTGAGGTTTGGAAAGATCCCTTACCTTCTGTTCCAGAGTCGTTATGCACATGAACTTATCTTCTTGAATAACAAAATTAGATTCATTAATTAATTAATTAATAACTTCATACATATATATATTATTATTATAATTTTATTAAGTTTATTTATTTCCATTTTTATGATTTATAAAGTTCAATTTTGTTGTTTCTAGAGTGTCTATTTCATGGTTCCAAAATCGAATCACTTGGGGTAATTTATTAATGTTCTTGTAAAAAGGGACCGAAACACTAGAAGTGAACTAAAATTGTATTCATTACCTTTCAAAAATTCAAGTAGTCCCAAATACCCTTTTTTAATCTTACATAGGGATGGTTATTTGATTAAAAATATGAATGTTATGTGGTTAGTTCATTTAGGCGGTTTTACTAACCATCTCGAAATAGTTTTTTTTTATTTAGTATTATGTATATATAATAATTTAAAAACATGATATAAGTTATAATATTCTTAATACCATATTATTTAACCATAATAATAGTTTTGTGACCATCTTTGATGGTTTTAATGGAAAATGAACACTCATTATCAACAGATGTGGTGAACCGGTATAATATGGACAATGGTTTCGCTTCATCAAATAAGAGGCAAAAAGAAAAGGATGGATGGTAGATATTCTATTATAAATATAAAATTATATTTTATATATGATATTAGAGTTAATATGTAATTTTTGATGAGGTAGGTGAGGAAAATGAATTTGAATAAAATAATTTAAAAGAGGTAGTTTAATAATGTTACCTAGTGAATATTTCCTTCTTGAATGACCCCTTATGGAACTTGGAATTATTATTTTGAAGATTCAAAAACTACTAAGGAGAGTGGGAGTGGGGAGGAGACATTTTGGTAGAGATTTGGAAATTTTAAAGGCTTAGAAGTTGTGAGGAGAAGGGTTGGTGAGGGTGGTATTTATAATGGGAGGAGAGGGGTATTTTTTAATATTATAATCATTAATTTATTATTTTGGATCAAGACTATCAATAGTATGGACTCTTGTGACTATATGTAGTAAATAATTCATGTAAGTTCAAAACAATGGGTTATTTCATTATTCAGGACATAAAAACTCATGTATTTAACTTATAATTCTAAGTACCGTAATTTAATGTATTTCATTATTCACCAAAAATTTATCAATTTTAGTAAAATAAAAAAAAATATCATAACCATTTTTCAACGTGTAGATTAAAAAAATGAAATCCATTTTATTAAAATAATTTTCTAAATATGATATTTTAGTTTTTAAACAAAATCCTCTTTTATTTCAAGAATATTGATTTTAATATTACGATCCATTTTCCGACCCTTTGAAAAATTACTTATGGTGTCATAAATTTATCTTAGCATAATAATAAAAATTAATATTAATTTATAAATTCATTTTATGTAAATAAAATTTATTTTAAATCATTGTACTTATTATAAAAGTGTGATTAAAACATTTATGTTTTATAAAAATATAGACACATAATTTATCATTTTTTAAAGCATTTTTTACATATACCATTGTTTAAATATGTAATATTTTTATTTTATAAAATAAATAAATAATATTTTACACTAATATCATTGATTTTTATATTCTAATAGTTATATTAATATTTTTAATGATCATATTACAATTCCTACGGTTAGATTTGTAACGGTGATTTGGGTTCCCTACATCCTATAAATACCTCTTTTCCATTCATTATTCGTTCACTTATATTTTCTATCAATGTTATATATAATTTCATATTAAAAATTAATATTTTATAATTAATATTATATTTTATTTCTATATCTTTCGCCATGAGTGTATTCATTCGGGTGGATCAAGAAAATTCAAATTTTCATATATTACTTTCATTTTTTTATAATCCCATTTTAATATTTGGAATTATTATTGGTTTAGTTGCTAATTAATGTATAATTATTCATTTTTTAGAATAATTTTTGGTTTTTTCTCTATTTTATGTATATGATTTATACTATATAATAATAATGTAAAATCTATTGATAAAATTTTGGGTCATTACATTTTCCCCCCTTAAAAAAATTCACCCTCGAAACTTCATTTTACATAATTAGGTTGAAAAAAGTGAGGTTACTTATATTTCATGTCTTCCATTAGTTTTCATGTTTCCTCCTTATACTTATGGATTCTCCATATTAATTTGACAGTGTAAGTTTTCTTGTTGTGTTGAAAATTATATCTACATTCCAAGACATTCATCGGTTTCTCCTCATACGAGAGATCATTTTCCAATTGTACTACCTATAAATTTAGTATGTGTGATGTATTTGGTATATGATTCCCCAATAGTGATGAATTGAATACATCATGTACTTGATAAATGTTTGGTAAAAGTGTTATTTGATTGGCCATAGCTCTGATACGATCTAGAATCTCAAAGGGGATGATATACCTAGGACTTATCTTTCTCTTCTTCTTAAATATTGTGAATATATTATATGGAGATATGTAGAGGAATACCTTATATTTAACCTCAAACCCCAGGTATCATTTATTATTTTTAGTATAGCTCTTCTGTATACTTTTAGAATCCCTAGTGTTTTGTTGAATGGTCCAGACCTTTTCTGTCATTTCTTCAACCATTTCATGTAACAGCATCTTACATTTACAAACTTCATCCCAACATGAATTTGGTATGAATATTTTCCCATAAAAGGATTTATATGGACCCATTTTGATGATTTATTGGAAACTATTGTTTTAAGGGAACTCATTCAAAGGAATATTTTGTTCACATCCTCCTTTTATGTCCACCCAGAAAACTCTCAACATGTCTTCCAGTATCTGAAATGTCCATTAAGGATGGCCATCTCTTTTGGGGGTGATAAGCCATACTAAAGTTTAACTCAGAATTTATTTCATGATGAATACTCTTCTAGAACATATAGGTAAATATCATATCTCAATGGGATACAATCAGTAATGTTATTCCATGTAACCTCACTAATTTTATGATATATATTCATGAAATTTAATTGATTGAGAGGTCTTCTCAAATTGCATTGATGTGAGAAGTCTTTGTAAGATGATCCAAAAAAACCATATGGAATTAGTTCCTCTATATTTCTTTATATGACCAATGAAAAGGTCCATGGATTTTTTTTCCCATTTCCATGTAGGTATGGGAAATGGTTGCATAATCCCCTTATATTTTTTTAATTTTAGCCTTCACTTGCTAACATAACAAGTAGTATGAGGTATATTCCATGATTTACTCATTCAAATTTTCCCACTAGTAAAGATCTAAAAGGTCTTAATACATCTCCATGCTGAAAATGTCCATAGTTATAAACCATTTCTCATATTATAAACACTCTGATACATAATCTCATTATCTTTAAATTGAGGTAGCTGGTTCCGCCCATTTGGGATACCTCATGTTGTGCTTGAGATTTATTTACGTTAATTTTTCATTTATTATTAAATTAATTCCTCCTATATTTTAGAAAATAATATAACATATGAGTTTTAAATTATCATTTATTTCAATCAAATTATTAAAGTCATCCTTTTATATTTTAGAACATACACACAAATTGAAATGTATATATCCTTTACCCTGGGTTTGAACCAAGGTTTTGATGTTGTAAATTGGTAAGTCAACCTAACATTCCAGTATTGTATTCTCATTTTATGGAAAACCTTATTGGATACTCATGTTTATTTGGAATCTATTTATTTAGTATATTTATGTTAAAACATGATGAGTAAATGGTGACACCATACCTCTTTTGGTATGTAGAATATAAGTGGATGGAAAGGGCCTCATGAATTAAAAAAAAATTATATTGTTTCCACATCATTTATATATTATTCTAAGACACTTTGGAGGGAATCGTCTTATAGAACCCTTTATTATGTCTTGGATAACTTATCTTGAGGTTTCCCTTATGAGAAGAATATGGTTTATTTACTTCAAGGACCATAACGAGTAAAAGGTTTTAGGGTTTTTCCAATATCTTATAGTAATCAGTAAGTATTACAATTAACATAAATTAATTATGGAATTTTATCTAAATGGTTGAAATATAAATTAGGGTCTTTAGGTGAGAATAAAATGATGATCCATTTGGAGAACATGGCATGACTAAGTCAAGACTCCTTTAGAATAAATACAAACTAGTATGAGTTAATAAATGTGTATAATTTATAGAAATGGTATATAAGGTAAAATGATTTCTTAAAAAACAATATCCTTAATCTAAATGAGTCTAAATAATGGGAATATTTACCTTCAGATGAGTGAACTGAATTAAAAAGTGAAGGGAAAAATCTTCTGGTGTGTAATAGCCTTAAATCATCTGGATATAACTTAATTTTTTATAAAAAATACAATATGTGAACTTTATTCATTTATCATGATACATGTTATCATAAAAAATTTGTTCAATTATGAATTAAATGAGTTGTAAACAAAGGAACCATACTTAACCATTGAGAAAAAATGGTGATTCAATTATGATGTGATAGATGGGTAAGATATGAAAAAGTAAATAGTTTAAGTTGTAATTAATTTTGATAATAAATGATAGATAAAATTAATTTGATGTGTTCATTTCATAAAAAAGTCTTTACTAAAATGGGTGAACCAGTAAGTCCTTACTCACGTCCTTAGACACCACTATTAGGATACATACTTGAAATTCCATATGTCCACTCTACATTCTATTTTAATTTGCTTATATCTACTTCATGTCATATCATAACTCGGTCCATGTCTAGATTGACATTGTATACATGTTTAGATTTTATAATATATTTTACATGCGTTACTCATGATTTATAATAAGTTTATGTGAAACCCAATGTTATGATTTGTTGATATGTTGATTAACATAGTTTTTTCAAGTGTGTCTATTCCTTTACATCATTGTACATATTTTCATTTAGTTATATTAACCATGATTACTTATATACATAGTGATGTACCATGTTCATGGACATTACTTTGATATCTATAATTTCTAGTTTTAATTACAATGGTTATAACATGTGTTCATAAACAGGGTTCCTAGGTACACCTTATGGTTCATTAGTAGGTTAAATGTATGGGATGGGCTCACAAGTCTCAAACTATTTCATACATATTTCCCCATTATTTAAAGGATAGGATATGTGATTTACCACACTTGAATATAAAAAAATACTATCCCCTTTATATAATGGGTATTTCACCTATGCTCATCTAATGAGAACAACTATAAGATTCACTAATCTCACTCATCTCGGATCTTGACCACTTATCTCAAAGAGGGAATATCATGTATGGATCCAATTGGTATAGGGAGTTCTGTTTAAAAAACATTCATGTTTTATGTTGTGATTTCCTTATAATGTTTTCTCAATAATATCATTGTGTTAAAAATATTTTAATATATTTGTGTAAATGTGTAGATTAATCATATGCATGAACCTAAGTTTCTCTATGTGTTCTAGACCCTTGGCAGTTGCCAATTGAGTATTGTTATGATCACAAACTATATACCCACCCTGGTGTGAAACTCTATGGTTTCTGTTATAGGTATTATAGGTATCCATTGATTCTTAGGTCATTATTCTATTATGTATAGTTAGCTCATTTTGAATTACACCCAATGTTGGAGCTACATACCAGGGACCCTAATGAAATTAGATATGATTGTGTCTTCTCTTTATACCAAGTATTTTTTTAAGGTGTGTTTGTTATTAAGGTAAATTTTTTTTGATTTTTAAAAATAGATTATTTATGCATAGTACTTATTTTTTCTCGATGTTAATGTCTGCATAAATTATATCATATTTTCCATTATTTAGTTAGTTACTTCTTTTATTGATAACTAATGGATAAATCACTCCCCAACTCACATTACTGGACCCTTGGTGATAGTTACCATCCCCAAGGGGCCTGGGAGTTATATTAGGTTCATGTGGTGGCCCAATATGTGTGTCATTTAGGTGATTAGGGTCATGGTCATTACATAGTGGTATCATAGTTGGTTTTGATATCATTGCCCATTTAGAGCTGTCAAGATGGTTGAGATCGTGAGTAAACTAGTGATAGGATAGATGGGATTTTAGAATTAACCCATAAATATTTTTCATTAACCTATTTATATTAGAATCTTTATTTGACAAGGGTATCATGGTAGTTAGGTAGGCACCCCCCCCCCCCCCATAGTGGATGAGGAGATATTTTGAGCGCCTCAATCGTTCATCTATTGGTAAGAATTTATGAATTTTATAAGGCTTATCTAGGAGATAATTTTTCAGTATATGAATTATGAGTATAAGATTATGTATAGGCACTATAGGGAATCATTTAATGTTTTGTTCTTGTGTATGCTTTTTTTTAATAAGAATGAATTGACACTAATATTAACTTAAGCATCAAAAATTTGTAAATAGTGTTCCCTAATTTAGACATTGGTGATGAATAGGTTAATATGAGCCGGAAATTTATTCATTTCAGACAATATCTTCATTCATTCGACTATTTATATAGATTACTTGATGAGAATTATGGTCGATATAAATTCCATATTTGTAACTGTTGCAACCAAATTATTAATGCACCCTGGGAGGGGGGATTAGGGTGTTATGTTTTTTCTTTTTCCACAATATTGTATCATCATGTTAGAAAGAACTTTTTGATTCTACCATTTTTTATAAACACACACAAATTCTAGATGATGAACATAAATTAAATGACACTTTTATTTCACTTAGTTCACCACAAAGGGTTAATCCAAGAAGCATAAACTGAAATTGTTTCAGTGTACCATGAGGTAATACTATCTACTATAGGTATTATAAATTTTTTTAAGGAATAATTTCCCATACCAGGAATAATTCCTCTTCTTAAACTCTAACACACTACTCCAGTTCAAGGGTTACAAAGATAAAATGCAATATAAAGGTGGCTTCCAATAGTTATAGGATCAGATTATGAACTCCAAATCAATGATGGTGTTATAATTATTCTTCTTTCTTCTTCTACAACTCTGAAACATCAATTGTATTCCTTTATTCCTTATTTAAACAATGAACATATTCTCCTTACCTAGATTTTTTTGATAACTACCACGAGGAATCCTTATCTCTTCTCCTTCATATTATCCTAAATTATTTTCTAAAAGAAATTCTCATATTGTTTAAAATGTAAATTCCATGATAGATGTAGAAATATTATATCTATTTCTTATATTCTTCTATGAATTATAATTTCCATATTTTGAATTTTGAAAAACCATTAAAGTAGTGGTGATAAAATATCTATATAATCTTTACAATCTTTCTTTAATTTTATAGTCTTAAAAGATAAAAAAAATCTCTAAGTTTCCTTATTATTGATTTACTATGTTATCAATAATTAAATATGACTAATAATTAATAATATAATCAATATGTCTTCTTGAAACTGGTTAGTATTCATTTTTATTCACCAAAATTCTTACAACATAATATCCATTCAATTTCAACATGATTCTCTCCATGAGTATTTTATCAAGTTATTAATCATATTTCATTATTAATTAAACCTTATTATACATATCGTTTTTATCCTCCAATGAAAAAATATTAATGTAATGAACCTTATGAAATGATTAATCTACCTTAAAAAGTCTATTATGGACCTTAATAACTCTATATGAACCTTAGGATGTTCCTATATAAATATGTTCATAACCCAACATTATGAAGTTTAATAAACCTTATCATAAACCTCATAAATTTCAATCAACATTAAAATGAATCTTATGGATTTCTTGATAATCATTACAAAGTTCATATGTTAACATTATGATTTTAACCATCAACCTCATGAATTTCCGCATCAACATTACTAAGTCAAGAAATAAACATTATGAAGATTTTATTTTCTATAAAATTAATAATATTGAAAAAATGTGGATTTCATACCTTTGTCACAAAATGAACCTTACATTGGTATATTATCATCCTTTTTCAAAATCACAAAAACCCTTCAAATCTCAAATTTACCAGATTTATTCCAAAACTCTTCTAAGATTGAATCCTAATAGATTTTAATTTAAAATTTAACAATTAAAAACAAATAAAAAATGTAATTATTTGTTCCAACATTCTTCTCCATTATATTTTATTTTCAATTATCATGCTCTATTCTCAAGATCTTACTCCAAAATCTCCTCGTGTAGATGTGCACTAATCTTCGAATCTCCCCCTATATGTGAGAATTCTATTTTTGTTACTTCCTTTTGTAAATATACCATTATCTACCTTTCATGTGTCTATTCCAATCTTCTGACATTCTACTCTTCTCCCCCTTTAATAATAAAATTAAAATTTGGGTCCTTATTCACACCATAATACTACTCCATAAGCTCTTATTAATTCATAATAATTACTAAGAAAATTATCATTAATAAACTCTAAAATCCCACATGATCCTAATATATATATAGTAAATAAGATAATATATTAATGGTCACAATGTTTTCATTGAACATAAATAACCCTCCTATTTCCTTTTATCACTCCCCTTGTATAATATCTCCCCATTTCTCTTCAACTACACCAGAATATAAGAACCAAAAAAAATAAAAAATAAAATGAGTAAATCATAATAAACAATGGTAATAGAGGATACTATCAAGCCTAATTAGTTTTGAATAGTTTTTTAAACACAAAGTATTAACCTTTATCTCTCAAATGTTGGAGTGAGAAAGGGTTTAGTCATGTTATATACTATTTTTTGACCAGTCCCAACAAGATCCATATTCGTAACTCCTTGATCCTAATTTTATATATAAAATGATACTTGATATTAATGTATTTTATCCAACAGTGCTACAATGTATTATTTGTGGACTTTATTACACTAGTTTTTTCATAAAATATTAATATTGTTTGTTTCATTTCTTCACCAAAATCTTTCACATGTTTTTTCATCTACTAAAGCTATGTGAATTCCCTAGTTACTATAATGTTTTTTCTTTATCCATGATAAGGTATGTAGTATCCTTTATCTTAATCATCTTTCATACACACTTAGTTCCAATATTAAAATTGTCTCCATTTTTTGGACTTTCTATATTCCACATCACCAGCCCAATCAGCATCATAGAATATTGATAGTACATGTTCCTTTTATTTATTAAAGATTAATACATGAGGGAGAGTTCCTTGAATGTACCTAATTATTATATTTACCACTGTGAGGTCCTCCTCCTTGGGATTTCTTTGAAATAAAGACACTAAAAAATTGGAATAATAAATATCTAGTCTGGTTCAAATCAAGTACAAAAAATAACCAATTATTTTCCTTTATAGGGTATGATCCACTGGATTCCCATTTTTATGCTTCCCAAGTTTTGTTCAAACTATAATGGGGGTTGAAACTAGTTTTGAATATTGCATGTCAAACATCTTACATAGCTTATAAGAATATTTATCTTATGATATGAAAGTGTACATTTCCTTATGAATTACATTAAATATAATAAAATAAGTGAAATCACCAATAATTGACATTTCGGACTATAAAATAATCATATTAGTAGATTCTTACACTAATATTTATTTTGTTCCACAAAAAATTATATGAACCACATTAAAGAACACTACACATTATTTTTCCTTGGATGTATTTATATAAAGGTTATGATTAACACTGCCTATTTTGAATTCTATTTTCTATAGATATGATTCAAGTCAACCATACCATGAACAAGACACCTTATTTAGTCTATAAAAGTCATTTTTAAATCTTTTCACTGTGTTGTCATCACTTCCAATCAATAATCTCATTAGTTTCTCAATATAAACTTACTCATTTAGAACACCATTCAATAATTTCATTTTAACCTATATTTTAAATATTTTATGTCCTCCATGAATCACCAATATTGAGAAGAATATAATTGGATGATAAATATATACTTACTACTTTAGTAAACCATTCAAGAATTTCCTTTCAACATCTATTTTAAATATTTTAAATCCTCTATGAATCAGCACTTCTAGAATAATTCTAATTTACTCAAGTCAATCAATAGGGGTAATAGTCTACGCAACATCTATTCCTTTAATCTATGAATATCCTTTACACACAAATTGAATTATGAATGATTTTCACCTATTAACCTTCAAATATATAGTGATATACTATAATATATATACTATTACTAGGATCAAATCCTCAATGGTAATACTATTATTTTCAAACCAATTGAAGTTGTTTGTCAAAGAAATGGGGGTGGGGGTTATTTTCTAATATATTTAAGATTAATTACTAAATTTACTTTTAATGAAAATATTAATGAGAAAATAGTTTAATGATAAATTATTTTAAGTTAATGAATTTCTTCCATCATTCATTAAAAAAATATAATGTCAAATTATCTTTCACAACACGATATGTGAAGGACCAAGATTCTATGAAATTTAAGCTATAATCCAAACCTCAACATGATATATAATACATGAAAAAATATTGTTGATGAATAGTTCAATAATATATAAACTGTTAGGTTCCTAGAGAACTAATAATCCTTGTAACCCACACATCCATCAAGCATTTAAATAGTTCATGATACATTCGATAGAGGCACAAACTTTCAATTTGACAATCAATAAGCATGGTTTCTCTCAATTAATCAATTATCACTAGCCCATTTCTCACTCTTAATGAATGTTTAATAAACCATATAAATGTATATTAATGTGTCTAGGTATTTTTATGATTAATTAAAATTTAAAAGATAAAATAAATGGTAAAGAAAATATTTAGAGCAACCAAATTCATACACATGAATGGAATGAAAAAAACACACAGATATGATTAAATTAAAAGGGGATTAAGGGAAGGGATTCTGAAAAAAATAAACTACCTTAATAACATGATATTATTTATAGATAATGTGGTTATAAATAATAAAATAAGGGGGAACTTGAATTAACATCAAACATTTATTAGAAACAACACTTACTAGGTTACAATAAATAAGAGAGGAACATAATGAATAAATAAGACAGGTGGAGGGGTATTTCTAGTTAAAAATAAAGTTAGGAATATAATAAATCCCTATATAAATTTTTATATGTTCTAAATTTCCTTCCTTCTCTTCTAAAATTTCTAACCCCTTGAATGGAAGTGGAGACACGTTTTTTTTTTGGAAATAGGGATGGCCAGTCTCCTTCCAAATCTACCCTTCTAAAGTATCCAAATATTTTACCATAATACAAAAAAATATCATAAATTGATTATATAAAAAAAATTATTATCCATATTAGTGATATATATATATAAGATAAATTCATCTAAACATCTGTATCCAAAGTTTTATCAAAAAAATTGAAGTAAACTTTTATGGCCTGACAGACCATTAACATTCCAAAATTACAGATTCCCATGAACTTTCTACCATGAAAATGAATGAATCCTTGCATAATTTAATTTATGAATTTATTTAAAGTAATTTTATCTATATTTATAAAAACAAATTAATATTTTGAGTGACTATTTGTGAGATATGATCACAACACTCTAATTGGTCCAAATTGTTAAAATATTTTTAGGTCATTAATTAATTCTTGCTTTGGTATACTTACTTTATGAATTGAACCCTAATATTTCTATAAAATTTAGAAACATGAGTTTAATTTCTATACATTTATTTTCAAGGAATTTTTTATTTCTTATTTTTTCCAGAAAAAAAACTTCACTACTGGTCCAGGATGCATGGTGAAATTTTTGTGTCTTTTTCCATGATCAAAATGAACCTCCAAATGATAGATCTAGCTTGTGATGTATTTTAATTATTTGTAGAAAAATAATATATAAATACTAAAAAAATAATCACATGAATTGTATTAGTACAAAAAAATATGATCAAAATAAAAAAAATTGAAATTTATCAATTAAAAAATGCTCTCATGTTACCATGAATATCAAACATGAATATTGCATAAAAAATATGCAACTTTTATGATAAAATCAGAGTAGAAAGTTATTTAAAAATATTAATTTAATGTCACCAATAGATCCTCATTTTGAACCAAGTTACTACATTCACCAAATTTATTTCAGAATTCCCACTTTGTTCCAATTACATTGTGGTTTTTCAGTCTCTAAATAAATTCCCATGTCTATTTTTTGTCAAACTTCTCTAGCATTTCATTTAAGGATATTATCCATGAGTTATCCTGCATAAACTATTAAAATTATGTAGGCTCTATAGTTGATAGTATAGAAGCAGGTTCTATTATCCTCATTCTTTATATTTGACTTGGTGTGGCTTTATCAACAATTAAATTTATAGGATCAACTTCCATCCTCCTGTTTCTTCTCAACGTTATAGACTAAGTTTATTAAATGGTAGTTTCCTCCTATTAATTATATTTAGAATCCTTATTTTTTAGGAACTTTTCATGATATCATTATTTTCACTAATTTCATCATCTTCTTCATAGAATTCAACTGATCTTGAGTTTTTAGTATTATTTATAGTTTTCTATTTAATAAAATTGATATTATTTATTTAAATAATATTTCTTTGCCTTTTGTTTAAGTAGTTGTTGGATTTACTATTTTTTGAGTATCCCAAATCAATCCTTCATCTATTTTATCACCATATGTACTTTATTCCTTTCTTTATTAGGAATTGACACTTTCTCCCAAAAATATGAAACTGATTTGGTGATGTATTTCATCCATTCCAAATCTTATAGGGGTTTCTTTTTTTATCGGGAATTATTAAAGACCTATTTTGAGTATATAATGTAACCTAAAATTCATCCTTTTAATATTGAATATAGGATCCACTTTCAATAAGTTATGTTTTAGCTATATTTTTTACCATTTTATTTTTCCATTCAATGACTCTAATATATTGTGGAGTTTGTATTGAGGACACCCCATATTTTATATAATGACCCAGCCTTAAACATTACTTAATCAAGAGTTATTTCAAGAATACATGTTGAGGATCTTTTCAGGTTTAGAGTTTTAGAGAATTAGATCATAAATCATGCATTACAGTCCATATTTAAACAAAGTGGTTACATAAAATATAGTACTCATTTTTCCCATCAATGGAAACATATTTAAAATAAAACATGGATTCTTTCTTGACACATCCTTGAAACTATCATCACATCATTTACCTTTCCCTTGACCTGTGAAAAACATTTCAAAAACTTGATATGAGCATAAAAAGCACTGTAAGGGATATAAAAATACAGAAAGGATACATTAGTACATGTATACATAAGAATCAATGAAATAATAATTTACTCATAAAACATAAGCACGTTAACATACCTCTTGAAATCATAAGACTAATGAATAACTCATAGAAATCGTAAGACATAAAGGTAACTTGATTAATTCATAACATTATTACGTAGGGAGTAACCCTCATTGTTATGTTTGGAAAACCCATCACAGTATATTCCCTAAATCTCTTCGGAGAAACCTTAACATTTAACCCCTTCGGGTTACCCGATGCATTGGAGAGCTATATCGGGCTCACCCGCCCTTAGTTAATTATGGAACCACCCGTCTCCATAATAATGCCCAAGAACCATAACATAATTGTATCACATAAAACATGCATAAAGGAAACAAAACATTTCCACATTTCAATAAAAATATATCAATACAACACATTGATATAATAAAAACATTATGAAAAACATTTTAAATACCAAAATAAAATAAAAGTAAAACATGGTATTTATTTTTCATTTAAAAAAAAGTTATGGCTTGTAGAGGAAGCCGAAACTCAAATAATGGTCACGGCGGTGGAGAAGTCGTTGTCGTCGCAAACATATGACACAAAAACATTCCCTTTTGTCGTTTAGTAAAACACTTTGTATAAAAAAATATTCCATTTGAATAGACATAAAATTCAAAGGGGATAATAAACCATATAAATGAAAGTTGTGTATAAAACAAAATATGCCTCAATGAAAGGAGATTGAGACGAAGTCCCTTACCTCAGGTCCGACTTGACCCGATCGTTCTTTAACCTCCTGAATAATAAATTTGAGTTAATTTATACTTTCTTAAGTAACTTTTTCAATTTAATTATTCCTTTTATATCACTTATTACCATGTTATGAACACTATGTAATTATTTAAGTTAATAACGGTCGTTTTGTCGATCATTGGTACTTGAGTGAAAAATAAACTCTTTATAATTACAAGTTGTTCATGTGGTAAAATATCCATTATATACAGAATTATATTCATTATGTAGATATCATATATGTCATATATATCCAGTATATAAATGTATTTATAATATTACATAACATTTAGAGGTAAGAAATGAAATGCACCGGTCATGGAGACGGTAAGCCGTACGTACGCATGAATGCTACTTTCATTTCTATTTCATATTTTATGAAATGGAAACATAATGATAAAGGTATATTATAATTCCAGTATAATATAATATATAATATCATTAACTCCATCCTTTATATGTCCCACAAATGGCATTAATTAATCAAATCACTTTGAGGGGCGGTAGTCTGCACTTCTTAAAATGAAGATATCGCGTTTAACCATAATGGAAACCATAAAGGTATTCCATAAATGAAAAATAAAGAAGCTTAAGGAAAACATAAACATATTATATAACATATATAAATATAGTGAAATCTTAATGGCCACCTTTTAATGTGTTAGAAGAATATTGAACAATCATCATTTCGGGAGGCGGAAATTCACCATCCACGGAAACAGTATGCTCTTTTACCATTAGATGTAGGTGTGTGTAAGTGTAGCTCGAATAATTCTTATAAGAAGATCCTATTATATTAAATATACAGGTTTTGATACAAAATAAATGAATAAAAAATAGTTTAGTGGGTTGGAGAAGAAAAATAAAACAACAGAACATTAGAGAATACTTTACCTTTAAATTAGGTAACTCCTCTTGGTTTGTACCAAAAGGGTTTCTAGGAGATCTTTCTGCCTAAGTTAAGGATTCTAGGATTAATAGAGGGATGTGGAGTGATAAAATGATCAGAACTTGTCTAAGAAAATGGCTTGAGAAGTGTGGGTAAGGAGGTAGAGGTGGGGGCCTTTTATAAGAGGGAGGAGGGGCACTCATGGAAAGCCAAGAAATGTCACTTTATTTTAAAATGAGTTTCGGATTTAAAAGGTCCCACATTGATATATTTATAGGATAAGGTGATAAGGGTTCTAAATATACTCATCCAATATGTGTTTTACATGTTTATGTCTTAGATTTGACATTATCTTTTCATTTAATTTAAATTGTTTATTAATGAGATAATCACTGCATCATCATGGTGTCCTAAATAAATTAATTTATTTAATGTCTAAAAATTATAAAAAAAATAATATGATGTATGAAATATTTTTATATTTCCAATGAATATTTATAGTCTAAGAGATCATTTACATAGACAAAACTAAAAATGTTTTACTCGGGTGATACATTCTTTAGTGATAGTCTCCTTTAAAAATAAACTGATAAAGTGTCACTTTAACCCAAACGTGATTCCATGGGGTTCCAAAGTTTGGAACAAGGCATACCATGGTCTTCCATGTCACAAAAAGTAGAATTAGGACACATTTTTGGGTCATTTGTTATTATTATGATATTATTTTATTATCCTTGACTACATGATTACTAATTAATCATGATAATTAAAGATAATTACCATCGTTACAATTCATAATGTCCAAAAACAAAAGATTCTTAATAAAATAATTTGGACCTTAGGATTCCAAATATTGAATCCATTTTACCAAATTCCAAATATATAAATTTCAATAATTAATTTAAAAATAATTCTTGTTGTCAAAACAAATAGCGGGTTTTTTTGAAACAATATCTATGAAAGTTTGGCACTTGTTTATGCCCAATTCCAAAGTGAAATTAATTATAATGACCAACATTGGATTAAATAGTAAAAATATATTCTAATTACACTTTAAAACCAATTAAAAATATGATCTAACCATATAATTAAATTAGAAGAAAAAGCAGTTTTGCTGTAAAATGCAGTGTTTTTCACTATTCATTAATAAATGAACATTGTCAGAAAAATACCAAACATTTATCCAAAGTAAATTTCAATGTCCCAATCATAAAGAATAATTTTATTCTGACAAATAGAACTTATAAAATTGTCAAAAGTTTTATTTAAAAATGATTTTCCATCAAAAGGTAGTAAAACAATATTTTAAAAATATTAGTGTATTTCATGCTTAAGATTGGATTTATTCTCATTTTAAGCCTCTAAAATACTATCTAATTCATAAATAGACATAGATAATAATATCTATTATTAATTACTTACTTGGGATGTTACATCCATCCCCCTTTAGAAAATTGTGTCCCCGTAATTTATTTACTTAACGAATAAGTGGGGGTATTTATCTCTCATTGCATTTTCAAATTCCCATGTTGCCTCTTCAATCATGTGGTTTTTACACAAAACCTTTAATTGATGAATCACCTTATTTCGTAACACTATCTCCCTATGGTCAAGAACTCGGGCCAGTCATTCCTCATAAGATTGATTCTCTTCTAGCTGAACTACCTCTGGACTCAAAACATAAGATGGATCTGGCATGTGCTTCCTTAACATTGAAACATGAAAAACATTGTGTACATGAGATAAACTCGGAGGTAAATACACTCGGTATGAAACTGATCCAACTCTCTCCATAATTTCATATGGTCCAATGAACCTTGGACTTAGCTTTCCTTTCTTACCAAATTGCATCACACTTTTCCATGGTGAAACTTTGAAAAAAACATGATCACCTACCTCAAAAGAGAGATCCTTCCTCCTATTATCCGCATAACTCTTCTACCTGCTCTGAGCTGTTCTCATGTATCTCTGTTTCAGCTGAACTTTTTCTGCCAAATCTTATTCCAATTCCTGTCCTATAAACTTCCTTTCACCTACTTCTTCCCAAAAAGTAGGATTTCAACACCGCTTCCCATATAATGCCTCAAATGGTGTCATCTGTATACTGGAATGAAAACTGTTATTATAAGAAAACTCAACCAAAGAAATATTTTGGTCCCAAATTACCTGATAATATATCTAAAAAGCATGTAGCATATCCTCCAAAGTCAAAATCGTTCATTCTGACTACCCATCTGATTGAGGATGAAAAGCTGTACTAAAATTTATTTCAGTACCCAACGACTTCTGAAGGCCTTTCCAAAAGTTAGATGTGAACCTAGGATCACGATCAGATACAATGGAGAGTGGAACTCCATGTAACCTAACTATCTCTTTAAGATAAAAATGAGAAATTTGATCTATGGAAAAATTATCTCATATAGCAAGGAAATGGGCAGATTTAGTCAAGCGATCAACAATAACCCAGATTGCATTATTACCTCGAGGTGTCTTTGGAAATTCCACAAAGAAGTCCATAGATATATTCTCCCATTTCCACTCTAGCACTGGTAAAGGCTGAAGCATCCATTTAGGTATCTGTCACTCTTCTTTAACCTGTTTATAAGTCAAACACATCAGAGTAAAATCAGAAATATCTCTTTTCATTCCATCCCACCAGTAATACTTCTGAAGATCTCTATACATCTTAGTACTGCCTGGATGAACTGAAAATTGAGAACTATGAGCTTCACATAACAACTATCTCTCTTCAAATGTGAATCACAAGGCACACACAATCTCTTCCCAAATCTCAAAACACAATCATTATCAATGTTGAATTCAGGCAACTTACCTTTCTGAACCAGCTCTACCTTTTTCTGCAACTCACTGTCTTGCTTCTGTGCTTTCTTAATTCTGTCTGATAGAGAAGATTTCACTGATACCTGAAACAAAACAGAAGTACATCCTACACCAACAACTTCTATGCCAAAGTTCATCAAATCCTTAACCAAAGGATCACGTTCCAAATGCAACATTGTTAATGAAGCATTACATTTTCGGCTCAAAGCATCAGCCACTTTATTTTCTTTTCCCGGATGGTAATGAATTGTACAATCATAATCCTTGATTAATTATAGCCATCTCCTCTGTCTCATGTTTAATTCTTTCTGAGTGATTATATACTTTAAACTTTTTTGATCGGTATATATTTCACACTTTAACTCCATACAAATGATGCCTCCAAATTTTTAAAGCGAAAACAACAGAAACTAATTATAAATCATGTGTAGGGTAATTTACCTCATGATTTTTCAACTGACGTGAAGCATAATCAATTACCTGATTATTTAGCATTAGGACACAACCAAGTCCTTTCAATGAAGCATCAATGTAGATAACAAACTCCCCATTCCTGGAAGGTAGTGCCAAAACTTGAGCATTCACTAATATTCTTTTCAGTTCCTGAAAACAATCATCACATTCTTTTGTTCAGATAAACCTAACACCCTTCTGAGTTAGCTTTGTCATTGGACTATATAACCGTCAAAAAATTTTAATAAACCTTTGGTAATAGCCTGACAAACCAAGAAAACTACAAATATCGGTTACATTTGTGGGTCTTCGCCATTCCTCCACTACCTTTGTTTTTATAGGATCAACAGTTATCCCATCTTTAGAAATAATGTGACCATGGAAAGAAATTTGTTGTAACCAAAACTCACACTTTCTGAATTTCCCATAAAATTTCTTTTCTTTTAAGGTTTGAAAAATAACCCTTAAATGTCTTTCATACTCCTCTTTAATTTTAGAAAACACCAAAATATCATCAATGAAAACAACTACAAACTTATCCAAAAACTCATGGAAAATTCTATTCATAAGGTCCATGAATACAGCAGGTGAATTGGTTAGCCCAAAAGGCATTACAACAAATTCATAATGGAAATATCCTATACGAAACGAAGTCTTCAGAATATCTACTTCCTTTACCTTCAACTGATGGTACCCTGATCTCAGGTCAATCTTTGAAAAAAACTGAGCTCCCTGGAGCTGATCAAACAAATCATCGATATGAGGCAAAGGATATTTGTTCTTAATAGTGATTTTATTCAAGGCTCTATAATCAATTCAAAGTCTCATTGAAAAATCTTTATTTTTAAAAAATAAAACAGGAGCACCCCATGATGATGTGCTAGGTCGAATGAAACCTTTCTCTAATAAATCTTGGAATTTCTCCTTCAACTCTAAAAGTTCAATTTGATCCATTTGATAAGGGGGTTTTGAAATTGGTTTAGCATTAGGAACTAATTCAACAGTAAATTCAACTTCTCGATCTGGTATTATTCGAGGAAACTCATCAGGAAAAACATCAGGATACTCATTTACCACTGGCACATCATTAATATGAACAATTCTTTTGTTTTCAACAATATGTGCAAGGTAACATTCATTTACATCTTTTACAAGTTTCTCAGCCTCTAGATATGTTATCAACAGTAAGGCTTCATTCTTGTACACAAACTGAAAGCCTTTCTGAAAAGAAACTTCTTTAACTCTATAATCAATCTTAGCATGGTAAATAGAGAGTTAATATATACCTAGGATAACATCAAACTCTACTAGAGGTAAAACAATAAGGTTTTCAAGTAGGTTATTTCCCCGGATAAAGATTGGAAGATTCTTATAAATTATTTTTGCCTCAACATTTCCCCCAGGTGTTTTTACCACAAGTTTAGGAGTCATTTCTTGAGATGGTATTCCCAATTTACTAGAAAAATTTTCAGAGATGAAAGAATGTGTACACACCGAATCAAACAACACATTAGCATAATCTAAGAAGACAAACAAAGTACCTGATACCAATTCATTTGCTAGCCCAACATCTGCTGAAGTAGTTGCAAAGGATTTCACCACTTCTTTTTGCTTGTAGTCTGACTTCTTCCCATCACTCGAGGTCTTTTTCGGACACTCATTTGCATAATGACCCATCTCATTGCACTTGAAACATTTCACTATTTGTAAATGAAATTTGGTCTTACCATCACCCTGGTCTTTTTAAGTGCAATCACGAGCCTTATGTCCCATCTTGCCACATCGGTAGCACTTTCCATAATTCAAAATGCATTCCCCAGAATGCTTTTTACCACATTTATCACAAACTGGAAACTTAGTTTTCTTACCATCAGACCTTTTTGAAGAATATTCCCTTTCTCCTGCCACCTCGGTCTCTACTTCTATTGGTTGTTATAGAACACTTTATCATTGGAAAACTCCATTTCCACCTTCTCAGCACATCGAAAAAGATTTTCATAACTTCTGAACTCATGAGAAGCTAAGGCCCTTCGATATTTTGGCATTAATACTGAGTAAAAACGATTGATTTTACTATCAAGGTCTCAGATAAAATTTGGAGCATACCTTGCCAATCGAGTGAACCTTTCTTCATAAGCAGCCACTGAGTCTTCCTCTTGCCTCAATTACAGGAATTTGTTTTCCAGCCTAAGTCGAACAGCCTTAGGAAAATACTTCTCAAGAAACAAACCTTTGAATTTATCCCATTCGAGAGCATCAATCTCATCAGCATCCCTGATATTTTTAACCATCAGCCACCACTGATCTGTTTCACCCTCCAAACGGTAAATTTCAAGACTAACCTTTTGATTGTATGAACACCCCATGACATCAAAAATCTTCTCCACTGCTTTAATCCATCCTTCAGCTAGCACAGGGCCAGATGATCCTCTGAATGATGGGGGATGTTGCCTCATGAAATGTTCCACCACTGAAATGTTCCTCTGCGGTTGATCTGGCTGATCTCGTGCATGGATACCACCACCATTTATCACTTGAGTCAACTGCGCCATTAATGCAACAAACTTTTCAGTTCCAATTATTACCATCTTAGGATGCTGATTTAGAAGGTCATTTCCTTCTGTATGTCTTCCTAGCACTGCTTCCCTGTTTCCTCTGCAAAAAAACATTCTGAACAAACATGTCTTAGATGAAGCAACATGGTAATCTTCAAATGCTATATCATCTCAATTTGAACATAAAAAAATATTTTTGGATAATCATTTAATAGAATTATAACTCCTAAAGTTATCTAAACCGACCTCTGATACCAACTATAAGGCCCCAGCCTTAAACATTACTTAATCTTGAGTTATTTCAAGAATCCACGTTGATAATCTTTTTAGGTTTAGAGTTTTAGAGAATTCGATCATAAATCATGCATTACAATCCACATTTAAACAAAGTGGTTACATAAAAGATAGTACTCAGTTTTCCCATCAACAGAAACTTATTTAAAACAAAACATGGATTCTTTCTTTACACTTCCTTGACACTATCACCATACCATGTACCTTTCCCTTGACCTGTGAAAAAAATTTCAAAAACTTGGGATGAGCATAAAAAGCTTAGTAAGGGATATAAAAATACAGAAAGGAAACATTAGTACATGTATACATAAGAATCAATGAAATCATAAATTACTCATAAAACATAAGCATGTTAACATACCTCATGAAATCATAAGACTTATAAATAACTTATATAAATCGTAAGACATAAAGGTAATTTGAGGCATTCATAACATTCTTACGTAGGGAGTAACCCTCATGGTTAAGTTTGGAATACTCATCATAGTATATTCCCTAAATCTCTTCGGAGAAACCTTAACGTTTAAACCCTTTACGTTACCCAATGCATTGGAGAGCTATATCAGGCTCACCCGCCCTTAGTTTATCACAGAACCACCCATCTTCACAACAATGCCCAAGAACCATAACATAATCATATCACATAAAACATGCATAAAGGAAACATAACATTTCCACATTTCAATCACAAGATATCAATACAACACATTGATATAATAAAAACATTATGAAAACCATTTTCAATACCAAAATAAAAGAAAAGTAAAACATGGTATTTATTTTTCATTTTAAAAAAAAGGTTATGGCTTGTAGAGGAATCCGAAACTCAAATAATGGTCAATGCGGCGGAGAAGTCATTGTCGCCACATACATTCGACAAAGAAACATTCCCTTTTTTCATTTAGTAAAACACTTCGTAAAAAAGATTCCTTTTGAATAGATGTAAAATTAAAAGGGGTTTATACACCTTATAAAAGAAAGTTGTGTATAAAACAAAATATGCCTCAATGAAAGGAAATTGAGACGAAGTCCCCTACCTCAGGTCCGACTTGACTCGATCGTTCTTTAACCTTATAAATAATAAAATTGAGTTAATTTATACTTTCTTAAGAAACTTTTTCAAGTTCATTATTCCTTTTATATCACTTATTACCATGTTATGAACACAGTGTAATTATTTAATTTAATAACGGTTGTTTTGTCGATCATTGGTAATTGGGTCAAAAATAAACTCTTTATAATTACAAGTTGTTCATGTGGTAAAATATCCATTATATCCAGAATTATATTCATGATATAGATATAATATATGTCATATATATCCAGTATATACATGCATTTATAATATTACATAACATTTAGAGGTAAGAAATGAAATGCACCGTTCATGGAGACGGTAAGCCGTACGTACGCATAAACGCTACTTTCATTTCTATTTTGTATTTTATGGAATGGAAAAATAATGATGTAAAAGTATATTATAATTCCAGTATAATATCATATATAATATCATTAACTCCATCCTTTATATGTACCACATATGGAATTAACGAATCAAATCACTTTGAGGGGGCGGTAGTCCGCACTTCCTAAAATGAAGATATCGCGTTTACCCATAATGGAAACCATAAAGGTATGCCATAAATATAAAATACAGAAGCATAAGGAAAAAATAAACATATTATATATCATATATAAATATAGTAACATCTTAATTTCCACCTTTGATGGTGTTAGAAGAATATTGAACAATCATCATTTCGTGAGGTAGAAATTCGCCATCTACGGAAACAGTATGATCTTTAAACAATAGATGTAGGTGTGTGTAAGTGTATCTCGAAAATTATTATAACAACATCCTATTATAATGAATATACAGGTTTTGTTACAAAATAAATGAATAAAAAGAGTTTAGGGGGTTAGATAAGCAAAATAAAACAAAAGAACATTAGAGAAGACTTTACCTTTAAATTGGGTAACTCCTCTTGGTTTGTACCAAAAGGTTTTCTTGGAGATATTTCTGCTTAAGGTAATGCTTCTATTATGAATAGAGTTATGTGGAGATATAAAATGAGCATATCTTGTCCGAGCCAATGGCTTGAGAAATGTGGGTAAGGAGGTAGAGGTGGGTGCCTTTTATAAGAGGGAGGAGGGGCACTCTTGGAAAGCCAAGAAATGTCACTTTATTTTAAAATGTGTTTTGAATTTAAAAGGTCCCACGTTGATATATTTCGAGGATAAGGAGATAAGGGTTCGAAGTATACTCATCCAATAGGTTTTTGACTAGTGTATTTCTTAGATTTTATATTATCTTTTCATTTTATTTAAATCGTTCATTAATGAGATAATCGTTGCATCATCATGGTGTCATATGTCTAAAAATTATAAAACAAATACCATGATGTAGGTAATATTTTTAGATTTACAATGAATATTTATAGTCTAAGATATCATTTACAAATAGAAAACTAAAAATGTTTTACTCGGGTGATACATTTTTTAGTGATATTCTCTTTTCTTTAAAAATAAAATGATAGTGTCACTTTCACCCAAAAGGGATTCCATGGGGTCCCAAAGTTTGTAACAAGGCATCCCATGGTCCTCCATGACACAACCAGTATAATTAGGACACATATTGGTGTCATTTGGTATTATTATGATATTATTTTATTATCCTTAACTACCTGATTACTAATTAATCATGATAATTAAAGATAATTATTGTCGTTACTATTCATAATGTCCAAAAACAAAAGAGTCTTAATTACATAATTAGGACCTTATGACTAAAAATATGGAATACATTTTACCAAATTCAAAACATAGAAATTTCAATAATTAATTTAAAAATAATTCCCGTTATCAAAACAAATAGCGGGTTTTTTTGAAACAATATCTATGAAAAGTTTGGCACTTGTTTATGCCCAATTCCAAAGTGAAATTAATTATAATTACCACCATTGGATTAAATGGTAAAAATATATTCTAATTACACTTTAAAACCAATTAAAAATATTATATAACTATATAATTAAATTAGATGAAAAATCAGTTTTGATGTAAAATGCAGTATTTTTCACTATTCATTAAAAAATGAACATTGTCAGAAAAATTCCAAAATTTTATCCAAAGTAAATTTCAATGTCCAAATATTAAATAAAAGTTTATTTTAACAAATAGATCTTATAAAATTTTCAAAAGTTTGATTTAAAAATGATTTTCCATCAAAAGGCAGTGAAACAATCTTTTAAAAATATTAGTGTATTCCATGCTTAAGATTGGATTTATTCTCATTTTAAGCCTCTAAAATACTATCAAATTCCTAAATATACATAGTTAAGAATATTTATTATTCATTACTTACTTGGGATGTTACATTTTATGTTATATTTTCAAGGTAATTATATATTTTAATGGATTTTTATTATGTTCCATTTTTGAATCAATGTGTGTTGATGGTTTGGGGAGATTCATTCTCCACTCTCCTCTGGTACCTTTTCAAGCACTATATAACATCCTTTTTCTTTTTATAAACATGACACACACCATTATATTATAATCATAAACAAAGAGAATAAATTAACTTTCTACATGTGTTTTAGATGGATTTATCAGGCCACAAACATCAGTTTACATCAGAACAAGCTAGATGGATACTCATTTCTTCTTTTATTGATAAGGGTTATGTACCATATTCCCCCACATTCATACATCACATGTTCACTCTAATTCATTTATAAAGTTATGGATATACACTATTTATTTCTTATTTAATATATTTTCCATAATTTTATTATTAATATGTCCCAGCATTTGGTTCCAAAAACTATTCTCTTTCTCCACAATAAGAAAACAAATTTTCTCCATATTTTCCATGAGATAAAGGTTGTCACTTTTCCACCAACATTTCACGAGGGAATTCTCAACTTTAATTTTGATCAAGAATCCTTTATTCTTTAAGGATACCTCAATCCCAGATTCATGTGGATGAATCATACTCAACAGGTTATTCCTAAAAACATACACAAGGAGGAATTTTTTCTATTTAGTTCATTTTCTCTTAGTCATATCATGCTGATTCCCTTTATCTTTGGTGCTCCATCATTATTAAAATGAATATGATCATAACATTTCTCCTCCAAATTATTCAAGATATTAAAATTACCTATTATGTGATATGATCACCCACTTTTGGGGATCCAAATACTAATATTATTTATTTCTTTGAGTGATACTTTATCCAGGTTTTCTTTCTCTCTCATTTTCATTTCTTTCTAAGAGAGACCCTCCCGATTTGAAATATGAGATTTAATATAATTTCTTTCTATATAATATATAACATTTTCATATTAAACATATTCTTCCATTGGAGAGTATCTATATTATAGGGGAATCAATTTGGATTACCTCAAATCCATTCTCCATCAATTTACATGATATCCATTTTTACTTTTAATTACTATAAAATCAGTGGATTTATGACCAAAGATAGTGTAGTGAAAATAGTATCCATAAAATGAGTTTTTTATTTTTGTTGAAGGATATTGTTCAATCATTATTTTCATACTCTTGGGTGATTCTACCCTAAAGTATATCTCATTATCTCCACATTATGACTAAGGAAGCCAAAAAATTAGAATTTTATACGATGGAATATCTTCCCCCTCTCACCTCTCTATATATTGATATATTTTGAGAGACTTATTAGTTATTCATTATTCCTAAAATATTATGGTTTATCTTCTACATTTTTCTTCCCATTTTGTTTAATTCCTTCTATTTAAATTTTTGATGTCTCAACATCATATTCAACTCTACTCATATTCATGTTCTTAGGTCTTTTATCGTTCAAAATTTTCTTTAACACCTTCATCGAACTATTTGGATATTTCTAATAGTTCTAAGTCATTGAAATTATCAAACTATAGATTCTCATTAGGATCACTTGAATTTATTTTAGTTTCAATTTTACTTCTCTGAGTAACCACTTCTTATTCAATAATTTTAACTATATTTCTCTTTTCATCCAAATATGCATTAAAAACATCAATAATTTTAGTTTCTTATTTAATTTTTATCTTAAAATCTAACCCTTATCCTAAGTTTTCATGGAATGATGGTTGATCTTTTAACTCATTTTATAATCTATATATTTCATCTTCAAGACAATCCACATACATAGAAGATTTTTTCAATAGTGCACCAATCTTCATATTATTATTTCTATAAATATCAATATCTTAAGAAACTCCCTCAAGATACACCTTGAGATCCACAACACCCTCAGTTTGAGTTTAATTTTCTCTTTTAGTTTCATATTTCACAATGGTGACCATCATTGAATATTATGTGACTGATTTAAATTCAATTTCTTATTCCTTTAAGTAGTCTCCATTTGCTTATTATTTTATTATTAAAAGTCACATTCCCTGGAAATTATTTGTCAAATAATTACTTGGTTTAAACCTTTTCAGGTTAAATCCTATTCCTAGATTTTTATGTCTTCTACTCCACCTTCATCGCCATTAAATTTATTAAGAAACCATACTCTAATGTGTCTCACTTTTCCATGCCTGAAACAGGTTTTCCTTTAAATATTCATTTTCCTCTTTTAAACTTCCTTTCAACCAGATATAAAAACTCATTATCTATATCTCCTTCCTCACCTCTATCTATAGTTATGTTAATATTTTACATGTATTTGAATTTCATTTCCCTATTTTTCTAATTTTGTATTCCTTCTAGCATTACTCTCATTTCATTGTCTGCTAAACTAACATTCAGGTCATAAAAAGATGTATTATCCAAGTATCATCTTTAATTTTATATAATTTTGGGTTATAAAGGTGTTTTAACCTCCTTAATATTTTTTTAATAGAATTTATTTCCATTATTTCTTTATGGAGTCCTTGGATAGTTCCAACCACCTCAATAATGATATTAAATAACCCAAAAATATTTTTAACTGGATAAATATTTAGATTATCAAAATTATTATGTAAAACTTGAATATTTTATTATTTAAACTTGAGTTTACCTTTATATATATTAGATAACATATCCCACAAGGACTTTTTTGAATTGTAGCTTATCACCATTGTTAGGGTGGAACCTAAGTGGTAAAACTTGTAATCCTGCATCCAAGTGACCAGGCTTCGAATACTAGAAAGCCCCTTGGGAGATTTACATCACAGATGGTGAAAAATGGCTGAAATGGGTAGGTGGTACTGTAGTAATTATGTAGTTAGGTGATGACACAGATATGATGTAGGCCTGGTAAAGCAGGCAGGATGATACAGGCATGATGTTGCACTAGGCATTCGGGCTGTGTTAATGGGTCACTTGGACTTGGGCGTGTTTCCTATGTATTGTGTATCTCTTTATCCAGATATAAAGTGTTATTTAAATTCATAATAAAAAGAGTCTTCATACCCAAGTTGAAAAAAATGTAACTCGTCACCATTATATAGATATGATTCTATAGACGAGCAGACAAATCATTCTAGGATTTGGCATCAATACCAAGAAACTTTTTATCTCTTTCTATCATGGATAATTTAGATGCATTATTAACATGTATTCCATGGACAATGGTAGATAAAAAATTGAGTTAAAGAGACCATATATGAGATATCATCCAATTATTCTAGATTTGGTAACTGAATCCATCAAATAGAGGAACTCTCTTTGCATTTACTGGATTCTCCACAAGAAAAAGATTATATATTTAGTATCTAAAACCCATTTCTTTAATACCAATTATTGAAACCATATTCCTAATATTCCCTAAGAGGGAGAGAATTAGGTTGTTGATGTTTATTTTTTTCAAAATTTATTTTCCTCATGTTAACAATAACATTCTAATACTGTCATTTTTTTATAAACACACAGACATTATAGATAATTATAGTAAATACAAGGACATGAATGTTTTATATGGTTTTCCATAAATGGGTAATCCAATAATCAAAAACTAATATTGTATCAACATACCATGATGTAATACTATACACTATATGTATTACAAAAATTTTGGAAGGATGTGTTGTTGATCCTAGGAACATTTTTACTTCTTAACCTCTGGCACACTACTTTGCGATAAGGGTTATGAAAATAATATGAAACAAGTGGGTTGCTTACAATAGTTTTAGAATCATATTATGAACATCGTCCCAATGAGGGTGTTATTTTTCTCTTTTATTATTATTCAACTTTGGATATTAATGTGTGTCCCTTTCCTCCTTCACAAAATTCACTCCTTCTCCATAAGAAGTTGTTTTTCAATATCTATCAGGGAAACTCTTTCTCTATTTTCCTTCATATTCTTCTGAATAATTTTCCAAAAGAATTTATCATATTTTTATATATAAACTCTATAAAAATAATAATAATATTCTCTCTATTTATTATATTCTTATACTCTTTATTATTTCCATATTTTTGATGTTGAAATCCAATAAAAGTAGCAATAATAAATCCTCAACATAATCCTTATGATATTCTATTAATATTGCAAACATAAAAATTCCAAATAAAACTATAAGTTTCCTTATTCATTATTTACCAAATTATCACTTATAATATAAAAATGATAATTAACACTATAGTCCATGTCGATTCCTAAAATAGTTTCATATGAATTTTAATTCACTAATAATATCACATAAAATATTCCATCAGTATCATCTTGATTCTCTTCAAAATTAGTTGACAATGTTATTAATCATATTTTATGATTAATTAATCATTTTTCTATAGCTCTTAGTGATACTCCATGACAAAAATACCAAACGAATGAACCTTATTAAATTCTTGATATACCTTACAAAGTCAAGAATAAACTTTAAAAATTCTAAATAATCCTTATGGATTTCAAAAATAAATTTTATAAAGTTCACTCAACCATATGATAAACCATGTGAAGTTCTTGATAAATCTTTCTAATTTTATTGGTTAACATTGTGATATCTTCCATCAACCTTATGATGTTTCCCATAAACCTTATAAATTCAAGGAATAGACCTTATAAATATTTCCTTTTTCATTAAATGAACATTATGTACATAGGGTGGATTCTATTCCTTTGTAACAAAGTAAACCTTATGTTTTTAGGGTGACTTCCCCACCATTTCACCAAATTAACCATATAGTTTTTCAATGAAAATTGGATTTTTCAATGAAACTTACATGCATAAATAGTTTTTCATGAATTTTTCATAGAATAAGAAATCCATGAAATCTCAACTTTACAAAATTTATTTTAAACTCTTAAAAGATAGAAACCCAATTAATTTGACTATCAAATGATATGACTAAAAAATATAACAATTTAATATATGGTTCTAATAGTAACATTATCAATATGCTTATATTATTAAATTTATATGTTTAAATTATTAGATTGTAATTCATATTTCAAGTACTTTTCATATTTTACTTGTAATTTTGATTTTAAAGTATGATTTTCTTTGATACCTTGTCAGTAAGTTTTTTCTAGGATATTAGTTTTCACAATTATGATCTTGTTACCAGTAGATTTTTGACACTCTATATCGTGTTGATAATTATCATTTATTTGAGAACGCTTTTTTGTTCTATTGATAAATTATAAACATACTGAGAATTGTTTGAAGTTCCTTTTGCATTGATTTTTTTTTCAATGTGCATGTCAATAGTTTTTAAGGAGACATGGATTATGGAATAAATTATCCACTCATTACATGGAAAAGAGGTTTCCCATGACTTATGGGAAATAATATTTCATTTGGATTCCATTGGAACTACAAAGTCTGTTCATATATTTGAATTGGAATAAGAAAACACTTTTTATGCTTAAAGATCTTTTAGATAACTTTGAGTTCTTTCCAATGTATCATATTATTTAATTAGATGATCTTTGTGGTTGAATATATCAAGTTTTTAAAAAAAGTTCTAGTGTTATCTACAATAGTGTGGAATAAAGGACATGATGGGGGTAGTAAACAATTTCAACAATCTATTTCAAACAGAGTTATAAAACTATCTCATTAGTGAATTTTGAGACCCATGATATGGTAAAAGTCCATACTAGTGTGATTATATAGATGAAAAAGGAAATTAATGTGTATAACACTTTGTTGAAGGTTTTGTATTTGATGGAGGTATTTTGAAGAAATTTCATACATGGATAATAAAGTGTATAATTTTCTTAAGTCTAGAATCATATGGATGATCAATCTATTTCATAATTAGTAGGTCATGTGGCCAATATTCAATTAATGTAATCAATTCATTAAGTTATATGGTTGGTCCCATGAATCTTGGACAGTCAAATTTTGTGTGTGTGGTCAATATTCTAAGTCATATAGTCGATCCAATTCCTCATGGTTAATTTCCAGGATAAGTGATTTGGACATATAATCAATCTAAAAATCATAAGTTTGATTAATTTGTTCATTTGGTTGATCAGTTACTCATACAGTTGATCTAACACTTTAAAAAATGGATAATGCTTTATCTGGTCACTTGAGTTTAGTCATGTATTCAATCAGTTGTTCATATAGTTGATCATTAATTCATTCAATAAATCAAAGTTATTTGTATATTAAGTAGGTTTTTCATGAAATATATTCACCCAAAATCAATTTTTTACATCAATGTTTGATTGATTTGACATTTAGGGAAAAAATATATTGTTTAGAACAAAAAAACAATGATAATTTACATATGATATATCTGAAAGGGAAATTAAATGGGATGGTTATTTAGAATGTTTTCAATAATCAAAATATCATAAGACACATGTGATAAAATGTTGGAAATAATAATTATTGATCTTAAATTATATTCAATTAAGATCAGAGGAATATGATTTCTAAAACATTTAAATATATTTTTAGTGAATAAATTCAATAATTATGTGGAAATAATATTGGTTGATGTTGATATTGTTCCAAATTTATATGAACATCAGGATGTTGTTGTTGTTATCCATGATTCCTGATGGTCTAAAAATAATAAAATGTTATGATGAATTTATATGAATTAAATTAATCCAAAAAAATTTCTTCTAGGTTTATTGAAACATGAAAAGAAGATACATCTAAAGATGATTATGTTGAGATGTAATATTCTTAATATCAAAAAGAGTTTTAATTCATGACTGATATGTAGTAATATGAACCAAGTTATTTATGTAAATTTTTATAATCATTATATGTTTTTGGATACTGACTTATATTTAGTGTGGACATCGTACTAAAGAAAAATGATTAATCCAATCTATATATAAAAGAATCCAAAATATTAGTGGAGATGAAAACTATTATGTGATTATATGGGTTCAAGAAGATAAATATCAATATTGATTTAGTAATAATTATTTATTGAGATGAAATATTTTCTATTTCTAGTAGTGATGAAAATTCCAACCCACATATCTATTTACTATATGATTTACCTATATCCAAGAGAAAAATGATTCAACATGATAATTTTATCTGATTTTTAGTAGTTTTAGAAGGGAATATTAGGAGAACTTAAGGGCTCTAGATGACTCTAGAAGACTATATTTTCCCAAAATAAAATTGAAAAGGAAAAAAGTAAATAGAAAAGTAAACTAAATTCAATAAATTCACTAGAGACAGTCATTATAGTGAAAAAGGAATATGAGAATCATGGGGGGACTATCGTATGAAAAAGTCCGGGGAAATTTTTTAGGATCATGTGAATGGAATAAGTTGTGAATATTTTATATTCCAAAAGGTTTGACCAAATTTAAAATGACCAATATATATAAAGAATATAATGGTGAGATAGGAATTGTTTTAAACTTAAATATTCAATAGTTGTGATATAAATGTTTAGAAGAACTATTGATGAAGAAGAAGGAGAATATATTGATGATGAAGATAATGATAAAGATAAAGAGGAAGATGATGAAATATATAGAACTATGTTGAAGATAATTGTGTTTTTGTAATTGAATATAAATGAATAAAAAGTGGTTCTTATGAAATATTTTGTTACAAAAGCTTAAGAAGAAGAAAAAGATAGTAAAGTTGGCATGTTTTGTATAGTTTCCTCTATTGATGTCGAGATTTTAGTAAATGAGGATCTATTGGCTTTCAATATCATATAATATTAGTGAGTGAGGAATATAGTGAAGCCAAGTTTCAAGTAGTGGTATAGTTATAGAGTATTCTTAAAGATATTCTAACATTTGAAGAAGTTGTTATTGATTTGAAATAGATCTATTACATTGATGTTGAAGCATCCTATGAAGGGTTATTGATCTACTTATAAGAAGAAATATAAAAGGAAACTTTTCTTATATATGGTGGGACTCTATAGAACCTGTGTGATCCAGGGTATGTAGGAAGATTATAGTGTGACTCTATGAACATAGTGTGAAGCTGTAGAAGGATGTGTTGTGCGATAAAGTCATTTTTAAATCCATTTATATTCTGGTAGTGAAGGTGTTACAAGAACTAACCAATTTTTTCACATTTATTTTAGTGGTAAATACTTTATTAGGGTGATTATATATGCACTAAAATGATATAAGTGTTAAATTAAAGAGGAGTTTCAAGATATTTTAGATTTAAAAAAAAATAGGCAACACCTGATTCAGCCCCCCCCCCTCCCCAAGGTGTGTTCTGTAGTCTTATTGGGAATTTTAGGCGGTATTAGATCCAAGTTCACATCTAATTGTATCTATTTTGAAGACCCAATAAATTTCATTTGGATTAATGAAGTTAATATTTCAAGTTTTGTTTCAATTTTAACTTCTTCAGATGAATAATTCTAGTTTCACTTCAATTAATGAAGTATCATAAGTATCTTCCATGACACTGAAAAAATAATAAATAAATAGAACAATAAAAGAAAAAATGTGAAGAAACAAAGGGATCAACAATTATATGAAGGTGCTAATAATGGTATATAAAAATATATTTATTCAATTTATGAGATCGTTTTGATGAATCTGGTTAAAGATATAAAGAGCCTGAAGAGATTAAATCAGTGAAATAATTTTAATCTCATGTAAAATCCTACTTAAAAAATTTTCCTAATGAAGTTTTTACTTATGTAATTGGTTTTATCAATGATATTTTTAATGAAAAATCACTACAATAGGAAGAATATGGAGTCATGGAGAATTCATTGGCTAGGTGGGTTGAAAGATACAACACCCTCTCAAAAATAGTAAATCCCAGACTGAATCATGCACTCTTTTCATTGATAACATGTCTCTAATTGATGAAAAATTGCAAAGTATGGTTTTTGAGAATGAATTATTTAAGGTGGCTATGACTAAGGTACTCCATGAATTTCATAACCTATATATAGTCATAGTGAATATCAAGGATGCACAACTAGAGTTGAAAGTTAAGATGGTTTAAGAGTTTGATAGTTTACTTCATGAAATAATAAAGATGCATGATGAACATGATGAGAAGATAAAGAGTGGTTGGGAAGTCAGGTTGAGATATATTTAGGATGAAACAAAATCACTCTACCAAAAGTGTCTTTAGTAGAGTATTAAATTGAAAAATCTAGAATCAGTTCATGTTGTACCTTCTCAAAGATCTTAAAACAATAATTCTATCAATCATGCTTCAGAGATATAATTTCCCACAATATGGAATAATGCTGGTGGTAAATATTTCATGAGGACTTCTGAATAATCTTCCACCTTGGGTATTTGAAGGAATGTCACTCAATTTTTAATAAAGTTATATGTATAGAATCTATTTTATCAAATAGAGGAGGAAAAAAATGAAAATTGTGTATATATGAGGGTAGATAAAAAGTATAAAAATCCTATAATATCATCAATAGTATATTTGATCAAGTTTTTTAAGAGATATTCCCCAAATGAAACCTAAAAGACATGTGAAACAACCAAAAAATAGAATGCACATAAATCTAGATAGATTTCAATCAAAAAGAAAATAAAGAGGTTTGAAATTTTTTAGGGTTGTTAGAGGTTTGGGAACATGGCCATAGATTGTTAAAATAACCTATCAATATATTAAATTTAAATAACTCCAAAAAATATGGGGATCAAAGTTAAAAAAACTATTGTATAGAAGTTGAATTCACATAATAAGATAAATCTACCATTGAAAAAACAGATATGAATGTCTTAATAATTGTTATGAAATTTACTACATATATAGACACTATTATGATGTATTTTGGTATATTACAATTAGTGATAACTCTTACACTAAAATAAAAATTATCCAAAATATTATAAAAAATAAAGAAATAATGACAATTATGCCTTGATGAGTAATCAAGAGAAGAAATATATTAAGACTATTATTTCTAAGAATACAATGAAGGTGTATAACTAGGATTTCAGACCTATAGGAGGAAGAGACTTCTAATTTTTTAATAGAGGCCACACAATGGACGTTTTTAAGAAATCCATGGAAATTAATTATATAATTGGGTAGTCTGGAATCTAATATGAAGCTAATCAAAGAGATGTATAAAAAAATTATCATAGTGGAAAACATCTCTGATGTAGAGAATGAGAGGATTCCCTAGAAGGGTATGTCAATGAAGAAGTAAATCAGGTGTTAAAGGTGAAACTTTCCTAGACACACTCCCATCAATTTTATGATAGTTCTACTTGGTCAATGGGAGTTGAAAAGTGATAAAGAGGAAGCACCAGTGGCTTCTAGTGAAAAATAAATTGCTACAAATAAGTAATCCACACCAAAGAATATTGGGGTGCATGAGAAAAATTATATTTTGATCATATCACTTAATTAACTTGAAGAATCAAGGATATTAGAGAAAGAATCAAAAATTGAATCTATTATGCTTGCTCAAGAAAAGAAATATACTCTAGCTAAGAATAAAGCTATGAATGAAAAGAATACCATGTTCCCCGATAAAGTAAAAAATTAGAATGTAAATAATTATTCATGAATGAATAAGTATAGTTGTTTCAGAGCATCAAATAAAAAAATTGGGTTGAGAAAGAATTAATAGCCCTAGTACTATAGTTTCGAAAGTTATAAAGTCCACCTTATTCTCAAATAAATTGTGATTGTATTTCAATGATGGGGATTAAAGGTGTGGTTTGAATAAGGGTTATAATATTTATATAGACCAGGTGGATAACCATCATGGTGGACTAAATTTCAATTTAATTTTATTTTAAAATTGGTATCAGTGACCAACCAGTATCAATTGAGGCCCAGTTTCCTAAAGGTTGTTATGAATTTGTTGTATGTAAGAATATTTTTGAAGAATTGTATTTTCTTTACTTTGAAAAATTCACCTTGCTTTGTTAAAATTTTACAACATGTTGATCGAATAGAGCTGTAATCGGATGAAGTGTATTAGACAAAGTTTTGTTAACCAAGTCCATCAAATATACAAAAATATCGGATAGAGTTTTCAAAATGAAGTCTGTCTGTTGAAGTTTTATATTTAATGTTTATCTTATTATGTTTTTAAGGTTCCATCATATGGAATGATCGATTAAATAAAATCAGGTGATGATTTTCTATTATGAAAGTTTCAAATATATTGAGTATAATAAATCTAATGATATACGAATTTAGAAGAAAGAGGGGAAACTATTTCAGATGTATAGAGTTCACATTATGAAGGTTTCATGTAGTTCATCGGATAGACAAAATCAAATAGTGTCTTGGAAGAGTAAAAAAGTTTGTGAATATTAAAAAGTTTTAAATGTTTTTGAAATTTAGAAAAGTTTTTGAAATTTTAAGTTTAAGTTGAGGAAAGTTGACTATACATAGAAATTCCAATCTATCGAAAATTTAATTTTTAAAGATCAATCAAACAATGAATTTTTATGAAAAACATAATAGGGATGTTTTTTAATTAAATCACCAGACAAAGATTTCATTGAAATCCCATAGATCAGAGGAAGGAGTATGAAATCAAAGTTTCTGATATTCTAATACAAGTCATTGGATAGAATAATTGGTATGAATTCCACTAAAAGTATGAAGTGTCATCAGACTGAGTTCATCAGACAAACCTTTTTGAAGTAAGACTTGTAACGACCCAATGTATTTTAATGGAAATTCCATTCATATAAATATGTCATAAAATCATATGAAAACACAACATAATGAATTACTAAGTGATAAGTGACCTTTAAACTTAAGTCTCTCAGTTCTGTGTTTGGAATTTCGAAAATCTGACAGACACAGTTGCAATCAGTAAGTTATTTGGAGTTCGATAAGAAAAACTTGATTTTTAGTGAACAGTAACCTACCCATATGAATAGTAACATATCCTTATTAATTGTGATATACCCTAATTAATAGTAACCTTACCTATGATATTATAAAAATAATATTCAAGTTGAAAGTACGATATACCTATATTTTAGAATAAGTAAATGAATGTTTTATAACTATTTTTGATAATAAATTATTATTTTAATAAAATATTAAAATAATCATATTTATTAATTAGTTTTTGAAAAATGGATTTCATTTTTGGATTATACATGTCAAAAAATGGTTAGGGTGAATTTTTGGGATTTTTCTGAAATACGTGAATTTTTTATGAATGGTAAAATGAAATAATTTACAATAAATGCTAAATAAAGGATTTATTGAGTCATTGATGATGATTTAATGATTTAAGGACAATTGGTTCAAAGTCACATGAATTTATTACTATTATTGGTCATGAAATACTTATTATTCCTTGTCTTGTGGGGAAATAATAAATTAATGAATTTTATATTGAGAAATCCCCTCTCTCCTCCACTATAACCCCCCCCCCCCTCACTCCATCTTATCTTCAATCTTCTAAATACTTGTATCATGCCAGTGTTCTTCCCAAATCTCTCCCCAAGATCCTTACCCATTTTCAAAATCTCCCATACTCTTCAAAATACCAAAACCTCTCCCCTTAAGAGGTTCTCAAATGAGGAAGTCTCAAGAGGTAAATTCCTCTTTCTAATTCCATCATTTCTTTTATGATCTTTTCTTTTTTGTTTCTTTCCTCACCTCACTTAACCCAGGTGGTATGGTAACTCTAGTAACATACATTTACAGGAATTTTTTTATGATAATGTTATATTTCATTATCTTCTCTCCTTTCCCCACCTTTTATTTGAAAGAAATGAAAACACTGTGTGAAATGTGCTAATTTAGACCATTCAAGTACAACAGTTTATCAATTTCTATTTTGTCAATAATTATGGTAATGAAACCATTTGTGTTATGTTTGAACCATATTATTATATATTTAATATATACTATTTTTTCTGTAATCATTTTTGTACAAATGGTATAAATCAAAACATGCTCTTTGTAATCAAACCCACTGATTAACAAAAACGGTTGTCACTATGTTTCTATATAATAATTCGACTTCACTCTAAGAAATAAAATTACATTTAAAACCATTTAATCTCATGGATGTGAAATAATAGAATATTACTTCAATTATTGACAACCACTTTCATCTTACATGTTTATACAAACATGAATATAATTGAACCGGTCATTAAAACCGAGTAAACAAACGAGCCCGAACAATGAAATTGAAACTTATAACTAATCAAAAAGGCCTTGAATGAACTAAAAATGGTTATAATAAATAAATTACATATAGAAGAGGTTATGGACTTGTGAATTAATAATCATAATTTTTTTATTCAGGTCTTTAATAACAAGTGGAGAACACCAATGTATTTAAGTTAAGGGATCCTCTCCATTTCTCTCTTTAATCAATATTGTACTCTATACTATTCCATTTTATGTGCAATTTCTAATGACGATGTATTTTTATGAACCTCCCCCATAATATATTATTTATTTCTAAGTGATGAGAAACCTCTTTTATCTCTCATCAATCACTCTTAGTTACACCTGATAGCAAGCCGATAAACTGTAAGGAATTCTACCTGAACTTCCATTATTCCTACGGGTTGCTCAATCTTTATGTTCACCAAAATGTAGTTGTCTTTTATTTTTATGTAAAACATCTAAATTATGTTTATATTCTCTAAACTCATGTTCCAAGATCCATCACTAACTCTCTTTCACATATATACATTCTTTTAAGTGAATCTCTCCTCGATACTTCCCAATAAGCACAACTATTTTAACGGAACTTCCCGAATTTTTACCCAATATCAAGTGCACTCTATCATATTTTTTAAGAAACCATTGTATTTATAAAATCATTATATTTATTATGAAAACCTTCTTGTTTAAATTCTGTTTTGATATAAAAGATTCTCCCCTTTTCTATTTTAAAAGCTCTATAATATTTTCCTTAAAACCACACAAAAATGTTTTAATGCTAATGTTTATCAAATACATTTATTATATGTTGTCACTTATATTTGACACCACCAACCATTTTATATACCTGTTTTATCTTATGAACATCCATGTATGTTCTAATCCATTTCTTTCATGGACACTTTCATTATATGCCCATTGGATATGCTTTATGTCATGATTGTGGTACTCAATTCTTTCCCTTAGGTATTCTTATGTTTATGAATGGTTGATTATGTATGATTATTTATGTGGAAAGATTATTTATGTGGTAATATTATTTATGTGTTAATAATATTCATGAAAATTTTTATATGGGTTCACCCAGATAGCACTCTAATTAATTGGTTAAATTTAGGTCTCATGAGATGTGATGGGAAACGTAATTGGCAATTAGCCTTGACCCATACTAAAGAAATTTTTTATGATTCTGAAACATTTATATGATTCCAAGTTTATATGATCCCATGATTATATAATATGAGTTCATGTGTTCCATTCTTTGGATATCATTATGTCATGCCTCCTAACTCATGTGCTTAAGATGTATCCTTATGTTCATGCCCTTACTGGGCTTTTTATCTCATCCCTTTGTTCATGTATTACCCAAGGTACCTTATGCAGATATAAGGGCTCAATGGAAGTTAGGAGCTCATTATGGAGAATAAATAAATAAGTGTTTTTTTAGCCCCATGTTTTATGTTTTATTTACCTAGTCTTCGAAGACACTAGAATTAACGATCCTTTGCATGTACTCTGATGTATAATTATGACTAAAATCATGTAATGACATATGTAAAAGGATTAGGTCACTATAGTTGGTATTAGATCATGGGCTAGCTATTTTTGGAGATTATGAATAGAGAACATTAGTGAGAAATTTAAGGATGAGACTAGGTATAAGAAAACATTCCTAAATTTTGGTGAGTATTGAGTAAGTGGTTTATCAAGAAACCACATCCCTGTCTAGATACGAGCAGGTAGAGGCGGCTCTGGCATAGATGTATTTAGTGGTAAAATCTGAAAACATCACTTTGAGCTAGACTCGAATAGGAATTGGTGCACGACAACAGGCTTTGCTACACTCTTGGTTACAATACTCCCAAGGGATATGCTTTGGTAGATTCATGAGCTTAGTATAAACCATTATTAAGGAAAAAAACCCCATAATAATATAAGTTAAGAAATAGGATTTAAACCTATGGAATTACCAATTAGGATATACTTATCCATTACAAGTTTATCCTTTTATGTTCAAAGTTTCCATTTTTATGCTTAATAGCTAAGTGTTAAATCCCTTTAATTATATTTTCTCTCTCTTAGTTAATGGAGGTAAATAGAAGAATGCATTCCAACAACCAATGTGATAGGAAATGTGAAGATTTCCCTAATGATATGTCTGATATGATGGGAGCGGGTGCTCAAAACATCATGATAGTACTTGCTCAGTTGGCTCGAGTTATGAATAATAACTTGAATCATGCGGAACACCCTCCTCCACCAAGTAAAGAGAAATTTGTCGTAGAATCCTTCATGCAGCAAAGGCCTCCCATGTTTAGCATATCCTTTGATCCCCTCTTCATGGAACAATGGATTAACTCCATTTAAAAGAAATTATCCATCCTCTAGTGATCGGAAGAAGATAAGGTGGTACTGGCAGTCTATTATTTTGATGGGGAAGCTGATTAGTGGTGGAAACTGATCAGGAACACAAAGTCCCAAGAGCAAATTGATTCCATATATTGGGAGTAATTCAAGAGGATGTTTTTCAACAAATATTTTCCTCAAACCCTCTATATCAAGATGGAAAGAGAGTTCCTTGGACTCAAACAGAAGAAACATGAGTCCATCAGGGCATATGAAGAAATCTTTACAAGGCTTTCAAGGTATGCCTCTAGATTTTTCATGAACATCGAAAGCAAGTTAGATCGCTTCTTTAGCAGACTAAATCCAAGTATACAAAAAGTGTTGGCAATTAGAGACTTAAACATTTATGAGTATATTATTCGTTGTGCCCTAAAGGTTGAAATAGATATTGGAGACTCTAAATAGTCTTGTGGGCCAATGACAAGAAGTGGAAAATGGAGAACAACATGGGTGGTTAATCAAACAAATCACATGATGTAAAGAAGCTTTACTCTTCCCCTTGGAAAATTTTTGAGAAGAAGCATCCTGGTAACTATTTAAATGGAACCAATAATTTCTTCAAATGTGGAAATTTTGGTCATCTGGCCAAGAATTCCCATTGGGATGTGAGGAATCCCACCAATTTGGAAGATGAAAGGAAGGTTCAAGTCAACACTCAACCTGCAGTGTAGTGTTACAACTGTAACGTTCAATGGAATTATATGAACAATTTCCCTAAGCCTAGGGTTTTTAGAGGCAATAAACAATAGCCTCCAAGGAAACAAGGAAGGGATTATGCTATCACTACTACTGAGGTGGAGCCGGAAAACAGTGTGGTGAGAGGTACATTAGTTATTCATTCAAGAATAGAGAATGTACTATTTGATTCTAGTTCTACAAATTATTTCATATATTTCAAGTTTAGTAGAACTATTCAAACACCACCTCAAAATTTGGATGAAAATGTATCTATGAGAATAGAGAATGGCTCAATCAATGCATCCATGGTTTATAAATCTTCCCCGGTTAACATTTGTGGACTGAACCTCCCAGAAAATCTCGTCATACTTATTTTAGTGGAGTTTGATGCTATCTTGGGCATGTATTAGCAATCTTTATACAAAGATAACATCAACTGTTAGGAAAGGGAGATCACTTTTCACATTCGGAAGCATCCTCTGATTCTTTACAAGTGTATGGAGGAAGATGAGTCTCCTTTAGAAACATCATCTCAAGTGTGGATATTGTTGCCTTGTGAGCAAGCGTATCTAGCTCAAATGATTGAGACAAAGGAGAGAATCATGCTTGAAGACATGCCCATCATGAGGGATTACACTAATGTATTCCCTGAATAGCTTTCTGGTATTCCTCTGGACCGAGAGTTTGAGTTCTCAATTGAACTTGTCCCTGGATCTCTGCCTATATCAAATAAACCTTACAGAATGGCCACCGTAGAGCTGGAAGACCTGAAGAAGCAGTTACAGGAGAATATGGAGAAGGGTTTCAAATGCCCGAGTGCTTCACTATGGGGTGCACTAGCCCTCTCCATCAAGAATAAGGATGGATAAATGCGCCTCTGCATCAATTATCATGAGCTAAATAAAATCACGATAAAGAAAAAGTATCCCCTACCACAGATAGATGGCTTGTTCAATCTACTTTGTGGGGACAGTTATTTCTCTAAGGTGGACCTTCGGTCGGGATATCACCAATTAAATGTGTAGAAGGAAGATATTCCCAAAACTTCGTTTTGAATGAGTTATTGACACTATGAGTTTATAGTGATGCCCTTAGGACTCACTAATGCTCCAGAAATTTTCATGGATTTAATTAATAGAGTCTTTAGAGATTACCTGGACAAATTTGTGGTAATCTTTATTGATGATATTCAGATATACTCCAAGAATAAGGAGGAACATGAGGAGCATTTGAATATTTTGTTAAAGACCTTATGAAGGGAGAAGTTGTATTAAAAGTATAGTAAATGTGAGTTCTGGATGGAGGAAATATCATTCCTGGGGCATTTTATCACCAGCAAAGGGATATCAGTGGACCCTTCCATGATGAAGGCAATTGAAGAGTGGACCATTCCAAATTCTGTAATGGAGATCTGAAAATTTTTGGGTCCAGCTAGGTATTATTGAAAATTCATGAAGAACTTTTTCTGATTGTCAATCCCAATGACCAAGATGATAGAGAAGGGATTAAAGTTTGTCTGGACATAGGAATGTGAAGACTATTTCAAGGAATTGAACAGGAGACTTTTCACTATGCCAGTACTCACACTCTCTAAAAGTGGTGAATTATTTGTGGTGTATAGTGATGCTTCTAATAAAGGATTAGGCTGTGTGATAACGAAAAATGATAAAGTGATAGCCTATACCTCATGGAAGCTGAAAATCCATGAGCAAAACTATCATACACATGATCTGGAGTTGGCGGCGGTGATCTTTGCATTGAAAATATGGTGGAATTGTCTATATGGGGATAAGTGTGGGATATATATTGAACACAAGAGTCTCAAATATATATTCACATAGAAATATATTAATATGTGCTAGCAAATATGGATATAGCTCATCAGGGATTATGACTACTCAATCCACTACCATCCTAGTAAGTAAAACAAGGTGGTAGATGCTCTAAGTAGAAAATATCATGTATCTTTATCAATGATGAGAATTAAAAGGGATCTGTTCTTCTTAGATTTTAAAAGGATGGACATGGGAATCATTAAGGGAGGATCATCATCAATCCTTTCGCAAATGATTACTCAACCATCCCTCTTGGAGAAAATAAAGGATTCTCAAAGAAAATATGTGGAAATTCAGAAAAGGGTGGAAGCTATCAGAAATGGGAAATCCCCCAATTTTAAAATTTATGAGGAAGGAGTTGTAAGATTTGGGACATGATTATGTGTACAATAAGATCCAGAGATAAATATGGAGCTATTGAATGATGCACATAGCTCAACCTTCTCTATCCACCCAGGGAGCACAAATATGTATCTAGATCTCTAAAAAATATTTGGTGGGACAATATGAAGAGGGAAATTTCTGAATATACATCAAAGTGTCTGGTATGTTAGCAAATGAAGTCTGCGAGACAAAAGTCTAAGGGGATAATGCAACCACTACCCATAACAGCATGGATGTGGGAGAAAATTACCATAGACTTCGTCACTGGACTTCTAAGGACATCTAAGGAAAATAATTCTATATGGGTCATTGTGGATCATCTTACAAAGATAGATCACTTTATTGTGATTTGAGAATACTTTTCATTGGATAAACTTTCATAGATTTACATCAAAGAAGTGGTAGGACTCCATGGAGTACCACTGTCTATTGTATCCGGTTGTGATCCAAGATTCACCTCAAAGTTCTGGAAAAGTCTCCAACATCCTCTAAGCATTGAACTAAACTTCAGTACAGCCTATCATCCTCAAAATGGTGTCCAATCTGATTGAACTATTCATACACTAAAATACATGTTGAGAGAATGTTCTATGGAATTTAAAGGAGGATAGAACCAACATCTTCCATTGGTTGAATTCTCCTACAACAACAGTTTCCACTCAAGAATCGGAATGGCACCATATGAAGCCCTTTATGGGAAAAGGTTCAGAATACCAGCGTGTTAGGAAGAAGTCGGTGAGCATAAGATGCTAGGAATGGAAATGGTCGAATAAATGGTAGAGAAGGTGAAAAACATTCACCAGCATATCAAGGTAGATCATATTTTATAGAAGAGTTATGTAGATAACCATAGACGAGACCTTGAGTTCAAAGTTGGAGACATGGTATTTCTACGCATATCACTATGGAAGAAGGTCATGAAGTTTGGAAAGAAAGGGAAGTTAAGTCCTAGGTACATCGGCCCCTTCGATATCCTTGATTAAGTCGGAGTTGTAGTCTATCGAATGGAACTTCCACCTACCATGTTGAAAGTACATGATGTCTTTCATGTATCCCTCTTAAGGAATTACATACCAGACCCTTCACATGTACTCTCTTAAGAGGTGGTACAGTTTGAGGATGATCTTTCCTATGAGGAGTAGCTAGTGATGATCTTGGATCGTAAAGACAAATTTATACGCAACAAGTATACTCATCTGGTCAAGGTACTATGGAGAAACCATAAGTACGAAGAGGTAACATGGGAATTGGAGGAAGAAATGAAGGAAAAGTACCCACACCTGTTTTTTTCTTAGAATGTAAAATGAAATTTTGAGGGAGAAATTTCATTAGGGGGGAGAATATAATCACCCAACGTTTTTCAATGGAAATTACATTCTTATAAATATGTCATAAAATCACATTAAAACACATCATAATGAAATATTAAGTGACAAGTGACCTTTAAACATAAGTTTGTCACATCTGTGTTTGGAATTTCCAAAATCTAACATACATGGTTGCAATCAGTAAGTTATTTGGAGTCAGATAAGAAAAACTTGATTTTTAGTGAATAGTAACTTGACCTTGTGAATAGTAACATACCCTTATGAATAGTGATATAACCTAATGAATAGTAACATTACCTATGATATCATAAAAAAAAATTCATGTTGAAATTATGATATACCTATATTTTAGAATATGTTAATGAATGTCTTAAAACTAGTTTTGATAATAAATTATTATTTTAATTAAATATTAAAATAATCATTTTGATAAATTTATTTTTGAAAAATTGACTTCATTTTTAGATTCTACACATTGAAAAATGGTTAGGGTTAATTTTTGGGATTTTTCTGAAATACTTCAATTTTTGATGAATAGTAAAATGCGATAATTTACAATAAATGCTAAATAGGGGATTTATTGAGTCATTGATGATGATATACTGATGTAAGACAAATTGGTTCGAAGTCACGTGCATTTATTACTTTTCTTGGTCATGTAATACTTACTATTCATTATCTTGTGGGGAAATAATAAATTAATGAATTTAATATTGAGAAATCCCCTCTCTCCTCTACTATAAAACCCCCCCTCACTCCCACTTTTATTCACTCCTCTCAAGCCTTGTGACTTTCCTATATTCTTTCCAAATCTCTCCCCAAGATCCTCCCCCATGTCTAAAATCTCCCAGCCTATTCAAAATACCAAAACCTCTCACCTTAAGAGGTTCCCAAAGGAGGAAGTCTCGAGAGGTAAATTCCTTTTTCCAATTCCTTCATTTCTTTTAAGTTCTTTTCTTTTTTGATTCTTTCGTCACCTACCTTCAACCAAATGGTATGGTAACTCCAGTAACATACATCTAATGAAATTTTTTTATGCTAATGGGATATTTCATTACCTTCTCTCCTTTCCCGGCATTTTATTTAAAAGAAATGAAAACACCAATTCAGATGTGAAAATTTAGCCCATTCAAGGACAACAGTTTATCAATTTTTATTTTTTCTTTAATTCTAGTCATGAAACCATCTGTGTTATGGTTAAACCATATTATAATATATTTAATATATCATATTTTTGGTTCTATAATCCTTTTTTACAAATGTTATAAATCAAAACATGTTCTTTTTAATCAAACCCACTGATTAACAAAAACGGTTGTCGCCATGTTTTTATATAATAATTTGACTTCACTCTAAGAAACCAAATTAAATTTAAAACCATTTAATATCTTGGATGGTAACTAATATAATATAACTTCATTTATGGACAACCAATTTCATCTTAAATGTCTATCCAAATAATAATATAAGTAAATCGATTATTAAAACCAAGTAAACAAACGAGCCCGAACAATGAAATTGAACCTTATAACTAATCAAAATGGCCTTTAATGAACTAAAAAGGGTTATAATAAATAAATTAAATAGATAAGAGGTTCTGGGATTATGAATTAATAAGCCTAATTTGTTTATTTATGTTTTTAATAACCAGTGGAGAACACCAATGGATTTGAGGTAAGGGATCCTCTTCATTTCTCTCTTTAATCAATAATGTACTCTATGCTATGCCATTTTATGTGTAATCCCTAATGACAATGTATGTTTTCAAACTTCCCCAATACTTACCTCTTTATTTATAAGTGATTATAAATTCCTTTTCTCTCTCATCAATCGCTCTTAGTTACACCTGATACCATGCTGATAAACTGTAATGAATTCTACCTAAACTTCCTTTATTCCTTCGGGTTGCTCTATATTTCTTTTTACCAAAATGTAGTCATCTTTTATTTTTATGTAATACTTATAAATTCTGTTTATATGCTCCAAACTCATGTTCTGGGATTCATCTATCACTCTATTTCGGGGATATACATGCTTTTAAGTGAGTCCCTCCTTGATACTTCCCAATAAGCACTCCTGTTTTAACGGAACTTCCCGAGTTTTTACCCAATTTCAAGTGCACGATATACTCTATTTTAAGACACCATAGTCTTTATAAAATCAGTATATTTATTATGAAGACATTATAGGTTCAATTCTATTTTTGTATAAAACATTTTCCTCTTTTCTATTTTAAAAGATCTATAGTATTTTCCTCAAAACCGCACAAAAATATTTTAATGCTAATGTTTCTCAAATGCATTTCATATATGTTGTCACTTATATTTGATGCTACCTACCATTTTATACGCCTATTTTACTTTATGAACGTCCATGTATGTTCTAATCTTTCTCTTTCATGGGCACTTTCATGATATGCTCATTGGTTATGCTTTATGTCATGATTATGGTACCCAATTCTTTCCACGGGTATCCTTATGTTTATGAATGGTTGATTATGTATGATTATTTATGTGGGATGATTATTTATGTGGAAATAATATTCATGAAAATGTTGAGATGTGTGAACCAAGATAGCACTCCAATGAATTTGGTAAATTTAGGTCTCTTGAGATGTGATGTCAAACGGGATTGGCAGTTAGCCTTGACCCATACTAAAATGGGAAACGAGATTGGCGGTTACCCTTGAACCATACTAAATAAATGTTTTATGATTATGAAACATTTATATGATTCCATGTTTATATGATCCCATACTTATATGGTACGACTTCCTATGTTCCATACTTTGGATATCATTATGTCATGCCTCCTAACTCGTGTGCTTCAGATGTATCCTTTTGTTCATACCCTTACTGGTATTTTTAGCTCATCCCTTTGTTCATGTAATCCCCAGGGTACCCTATGCAGATGTAAGGGCTCAATAGAAGTTAGGATCTCATTATGAAGATTAAATAAATAAGTTTTTTTTAACCCCATGTTTTATGTTTTATGTACCTAGTCTTCGAAGACACAAGACTTAACGATCCATGGATAGTAATTTGATATATAATTATGCTTAAAATAATGTAATGATATATGTAAAAGGCTTAGGTCACTACTGACTATTGGATAATATTTCCAAAATATTCATATATTGTTTTTTTGGATAATCAGTTGGAATCTCACTAGATGAATAAATTTTATAGACTTTTCTGGACAAAAATTTGTTAGATGAAATTTTTTGAAGTTTAGTTCTTTACAAAGGTTTCATAAATATATCCAAAGTTATGATGTTTAGAACATAAATAAATTTTTATAAAAAAAGGAAATTTATGATGCTTACAATGAGAATGAAGTATTTAAAAATTTCCATAACACTAAAGATAAGAAAATTAAAAGAATAAAGTGGTTGTTATATATTGCATTAAGATTTAAGAATATCCTAGAATCCTTCAGAAACTTTCGGTAAATTGGTTTGAATGGTAGTTTAGAAATATAGAGTTTTTATTGAATGAGAAAATAAATTAGAGTTCCCACCTTTTATTTTTTGAACACACCTATATAAAGGGGTAAAAGTGAAGAGTATGTGTATATTATTCACATGTGTGGATAAGTAAAAGTTCTTAAAATATGGTTTAATATAAAAACATAAAACAAAATTATGTTGGATAGATTTTTTACTAGAATTTTTCCAACCAAGGAATATTTTTGTTAAGGTTAAAGAAGAATGAGGTTTTGGGTTAGAAGAGATAAACATCAAATAGAATAATTTTTGGATGAATGGATTGGATAAACATTTTAGAAAAAAATAATTATATAGAAAATTTATGGACAAAGGGAGAATAAGGTAAGGGAAAATTTTAATTTTCTATAGATTAAGAGACTCTTCTGAAATGACATCAGATGGAATGATTTGGATAGGTAGGATCAGATGGATAAACTAGATGGTTAAATTCAAAAAGAATAAATAATAATGAAGTTATTACCTTCTACTAGGTAAGAAAGTGTTGTAGAATCTTTTATAAGAATTGTAAAAGTTAAGTTTGTATTAGAAGTACAGTGATAGATTTTTTAGACAATTGGTGAAGGTTTCTAAAGTTTTATGAAATATTTTCTACTTATTATTTTTTCTAGGAAGAATGTGCACTACAGTTTTTATCATGGTCAAATACAATTATAAGGTTATTCTCTTATTTTTGTAACCATAAAAAATGGATTTTTTTCTATAATATTGTGCAGAATTAGATTTTTTCCAAACCATCCCAATGACTACATAATCTTATTGAGTAGTGAATCCTGTAAATAATTTTTTTCTTATGGTTTTATTTGGAAACTTATTTCTCATAAAAGTTACAACTACTTAATTAGAGGCGATGATTATTTCGTAAAAATAAAACATAAATGAAAAATAGATCACTGATTCACTCCCTCCCCCTCCCGGTGATCACATAGATCCTATATGGGAATTTCAATTAGTATCAAGAAAAAGGTCCCTTTATTTAATCTTTAATGAAGTTAGTTTAAGTTTTTATGGATGTTTATAATTCTATGAACAATAAGGGTATTTCGTTTTTCCATGAAAATAATTATCATATCTTGAAATATAAAAAAAATCATATCTTATTTATCTTGGTTATAATGTTCATGAAGCTATAACAGATGGCTTCCCCCATTATCATGAGAATGTTCCTGTAAAAACTTCTAGTAAGAAAAACATAAATATTGATGGGTGATCCATAAATGATATAATTTACTCACTCTCTGAAAGTTAGTTTTTTAGAGTTAAAAGAGTTGGAACTGTTAATGGAATTTGGGAGAAGTTGGAGGAGGTATATAAATGAAATACTAAATATATAAAATATTCATTACAAATATAGTGTATAAAGTACCAAGATCTCAAAATTTGAGATTATGAATATTTTGGTTACTTCTTTATAAGGTTGAATGAAATTTTAGGCACCATAATATGTCTTGGTAAACATTTTAAAGATTCAAACATTGCTGAAAATATTTTATGAATTCTTCCTAAAAATTTTGATGCCAAAGTTTTATCATTAGAATATAGATATCCAAAAACTCTATCTATATATGATTTACATAGCACTCTCATCATTTATGAAATAACATTAGATAATTTTATGAAACGAAAAGAAAATAATGATCATGAAATTTCCATCAATTTAGCCAAAAATAAAAAATATAAGAAAATTCTTAAAGATAAAGAAGTTAGTGATGCCACCATAAAATATGAGGTTATTAATAATTTTTATAAATTTATGTCCATGTTTTCTAAAAAATTGAAAAAGGCATAAAAAATTACAAAGTGGAGTTACCAGTGAAATTTTTTTATTGTAGTGTTATTGGGAACTTTGAATAAATTTACCTCAAAGAAACAAAGATGAAGAAAGTGATCGAGATAAAAAAAATCAAGAATATTTTTTAAGAAAAATGTAGAAAAATATAAATCCTATTTAAGATAAAATATAGAAAATTCTATAAATCCAAAAGGAAAATATTTTTTCCAGATATGATAAAGATCATAATAGTGAATAAGAATCTGAAAACATCAGTGTTGATGCTGCTAAAAATAGTTATATAGAAAAAGTGAATAATGAAAATTTCACTAGTTATGAACGTATTAGTTCTTAAGAAGAAGAAAATATATTGAAATTTTCACTGAAACGAGAGCTAAAAGGGTTTATTTGAAATATTCTGATACTTGGAAGAGATATCAAAAAGTTGAAGAAGAAAAATCCTAGAAAAAAGAATCAAGAATCTACTCTTGAGGAAAAATCCAAGATACTTAGAGATATTGATAATCTAATGAATCATTTTGGAGAGAATAAAATCCTAATTTTCAATATTGAAGAAAAAATGAAGGTAGAGGAGTAAGAGTTAGAACATATATAATAAAAACTTTCTAAATATGAGAAAGGAATTTAAAATTTCCAAAACTTAGTTACAGAAGTTGGTGAAAGTTATGATATTTACAAATCTAAGGAGGATCAATAAAAATTATCCTAAAATATTTATAATAAATATGAATATGTTCATAATAGTAATCATGTTCAAAAAATCTTGTACGTATCCCAAATTAAAAGAGATAAAAAAATTGAAGTTCCTAACATTTTTATGTTTGAACCAAAAAATTATATTACTTGTCATCTTATTGAGGTTGAAACAAAGTCTAAGATAAAGAAGAAAATATTTGAGGATAACAAAAACTATAGGGAATAAAAAAGTTATAAAGTGAAAAGTATGAAAGTTGATGAAGAGTAGGTACACAACTACAGACCGTATGAAAGTTATAGAGAAAAATAATCCTTATATGATTTATTTTACTGTTTTATTAGATTTTTACATACATATAATATGTGTTGGTTCAATAAAAAACATTAAAATATTCTCAAGAGTAACTAGAAGCATATTTTGAAGGGAATTCAACCCATTCAAATAAGAAAACCTAAGAAGTTTAGTGTAAATATTGAGAGTAGATTCCAAAATTTGGAAACTATCTGTGAAAGATGTGAACACCTAGGACACCTTGTAAAAGGATGTATTATTTTTTTAATATCAGAAAAAAAATTATAACAATTCTCAAAATGTATATGTGAAGAAATAAGGTCGAGGAAAAAGATCTTGTTGTTGAGACAGCTCTCAAAGATAAAAAATTAGAATGACCATGGATTTGGAATATCAGAATTTATTCACACATGATAGAAGATTTGAAGTTTTTTAAAAATATAAAATATTTTAAATATGGTACAATAACTTTTTGAAAATACGAGTCTCTCACAATCAAAGGTGTTGGATCTTCCATCATTAGGAAAGGAAAGTTAAAATCTAAAAGATACTTTTTTATTGATGGGTAGAAACATAATGTTTTATGTTTTTCACAACTTTTTGATGAAGGTAATAAAGTTTTTTTAGAAAATATGGGTTTTTTGTGAAAAAAGTAAAAGATGGTAAAGTTTTTACCATAGTCCAATAAACCATGGAAAATTTGTTTTTGGTTGGTTATGTAGAAGGTTCATGATATCATATGATGATGGAAGAAAATAATCTATGTAATAAATGTTTGGGTAACATGTGTCAAAGGAATATGTGAAAGTTAATAAAGAGATATAGTATTCGTGATATTCCTAATATGATAATAAGGTATTAGTGTTACTCCATTTTTTAAAAAGGGAATATTACAAACTCAATGTATAAGAAAGTCGTTATTCCTTCAACTCGACCCTTGGGGATGATACATTCTAATGTTTTTGGGCTCATGAGTAAACAATAAATAGGTGGAGATAAGTAATTTATTTATTTATTTTCTTTCTTTACTCTCATTAAAATTAATATTTTTTTGAAACATAAATATAAGTTCTTAAAAATGTTTACTAATTTTAAGACAAGTGCAAATAAATAATGTGGATAATCTTATGAAATGATAATAATGGAGAATATAAAAATAATGAGTTCAATAATTTTATTGAAAATCATTCCATCCATCAAGAATTTAGTACACCATACACACCATAGAAAAATGGTGTTTCAAAAAAAAAAAATATAATTTTTTTGGAAATGGCTTGAATAATACTGATCAAACAAGATACTTAGCATTATTTTTGATGTCTAATTTCCCGTACAACATTATATTTTGAGAATAAATATTTATATATACCAAATTATGTTATGAATCCAAATTAAATGTTCTACAATGAAATCTTGAGTTTATAGCACCTAAGGGTGTTCAGCAGTACCTACGTTATAAAAGTAAAAGGCAGAAATCTTGGGAAGTTTGATTGGAGTGGTATTGATAGAATTTTTCTTAGATAGGATACTTATGGTAGAGGATACAAATGTTTTAATAAATAATCCTGAAAAATATTTTTTTCTATATATCTAAAATTTCTTGAAAAAAATGATAATAAATTTTCAGAAACATATGTAGATGTGAATTATAGAAAATATGAGGAGATTGGGATTGAGAAAAGTGAAAAGGATATTTGAAATAAAGACTATGTCTCACCTATTTATAATGATGAGGAAAAACTTAATATATCTCATCCTAGGTTTGTAATGTTGGTGGAAGTTTGAAACACCATTAATGATCAACAAAAAAAACTTCAAACTAGAAGAACGTTAATTTTATTTTAACATACTTTATTATATTCAAAAGTTGATCCAAAAGTTGTTAATATAGATTTTGAGAATCAAGAGTGGATTGATGCCATAAATGAAGACCAATATTAGATTGATAAGAATGATACATGGTAAATTTTACCCAAGATAACTAATAAAAATATTATTAGTAAAAAGTTTGTATTCCAAAATAATTTGAATGAATATGATGAATTGATAATAAAAAACATGACTATTTTGTAAAAGTTACTCTAAAATATAAGGCATTGATTTTTATGAAAAAAATTTCTCTAGTGAAATAATTAGAAACTATCAGAATATTTCTAATCATCGCTACACAATGAGGTTATAAAATTGTTTAGATGTATTTAAGGTAAATTTTTCTTAATAGATAACTTAATGAATAAGTTTATATTTAAAAAACTATGTAGCTTCATGATTGGTAAATATTAAAGTTATGTGTTCATGTTGAATAAGGATTTATATACGTTGAATCAAGCTCTGAAAGCCTGATATTCTAGATTGGATACCTTCTTAAGAAAATTGAACTTCATGAAAGGAATAGTTTATAGTAATATCTACATCAAATAAAATAAATAGGTTTACCATATCGTGATTTTTTATGTTTATGATATAATCTTTTTTTGGGAATTATGAAGAAAATTTTGAAAAGTTTTTTGAGGAGAAAAGGAATTTATTTGAAGTTGACATTCTTAGAGAAATCAGATATTTTCATGGCTTACAAATCACATGAATGAATGAATATATTTTCCTATATCAAGAAAGTATGCTAAGGAACTTATTAGGATGTTTGTAATATATGTTCTAAAGATGGTTTCTACACAAGTTTTAGTGGGAATAAATTTTTCTAATGATGTTGAAGGACAGAAGGTAGATCCTAATGAATTTAGAAAGTTGTTTAGAATTTTTTTATATCTAATGGCATCAAGACCGGTTATTTTTTATAATGATACCTTGTGTGTAATATTTTAAAGTTACCAAAAGAATATAATTTATTAGTATGAAAATTATTTCTCATATATATCAAAGACACATTATATTTTTGTATAAAATGTGAAAGCTCAAGAAAGATTTATTAGTTTGGTTATACAAATATTGATTGTGCAGGAAGTGTTAAAGATAAAAGATCTACATCTGGTAGATTTTTAATTTGGGGGGAATTTTGTTTAATTTTAAATAAAAGGAATAAATATTCTATAAATATTATTATATTTGAAGATTAGTATGTTTCTTCCACTCAAGATGAAACACAACTTATGTGGATAAAAACTCAGTTGGAAGAGTTTTTGATACAAGTGAAGTTACCCTTACTCTTGGGTTATGCTAATCAAAGTACTATAAATCTCACTAAAAATCCAGTGCAACATTCCCATTCAAAGCATTATGATATCAAATATCACTTCATCAAAGAGAACATTGAGAATAGTGAATATAGTTTGGAATATATTCTTACAATAAAGCAAGTTGATGATATATTTATTAATTCCTTTCTGATGGAAACATTTTATAAGCTACAATTAAACATGGACATCCAACATCCCTCACTATAAGGTTAAGTTATTTTTTTCCACTCTCTCATATTTTCTTTGGATAGTGTTGTAACAGGGGATAAAATGATCCTTTATAAATCTATCGATTTGTATGTGCTAGAACTTTTAAGGAAAGCATGTATTTATAGGGAGTTCTTAAAAGGGTTAAGCAGTGACTTCAGCATTATTGAACTATTATAATAGTTTATTAGAGTAGTTGTTGGAAAACCTTTGTTTACAATAAAATTTTATAAAATTTCAAGTTTTAAGGAAAAAGGTTTTTATGATGTGTGGAAGAAAAAGTTTCTTAAGTCACCTCTTATAGACGGTATGGTTTTTTTGTTTAATGATTTTTATTTCATACATCAAGATTTCTTACATATGCTTAAAATTGTTGGATAAGTGATCCATAGAGTGATTTAAAAAGTTTTAGTGATTTATGATGCATGGTTGATAATAAAATTCCAAATGGGAGATTTTTTGGACTATGTTGGATAAAGGTTATTATGAAGATGTTGGATGTAAGAATTTTATTGAAGAATATTTTTTTTCTTTGAAAAAATCACCTCAATTTGTTAAAACCTTCCAAACATGATGATCATATAGAGTAGGAATCAGATGATGTAGATCAAAAAAGTTTTGTTATCCATGTTTATCAGACATGAAAAAATATTAGATGTAGATTTCATAAAAAAGTCTATAAGTTGACATTTTATTATGAATTTATATATTCTTAAGTATCAAAGGTTCCATTTTATTTAATGTTCAATAATATAAAATTATGAAATTATTTTTTGTTATGAAAGATTCCAACATCATGAGTTTAATAAAAATCATTATCCAATCATTTAGAATAAAGGGGGAGAAACTTGTTTGGATTTACAAAGTTTTGATTATGAATGTTTTTTGGAGTTTATCAGACAGAAAAAATTGGAAGGATACTTGGTAGAGTGAAGAATTTTTTGAGGTTTATAAAGTTTTAATATTTGTGGAGTTTAGAAAATTTGCAGAAATTAAAAGTTTAAGCTAAGTCAAGTTGACTATATGGAGAGATTCCAACCTACTAGAAATATATTTCTTAAAGATCACTATGATATGGAATGTTTATTAAAAAATCATATGGTTATATTCCAATGAAATTATCAGACAAAATTTTCATTGAAATTCAATCGTTGGGGGAAAGTTGAAAGAAAGAAAAGTTTGAAATGTTATAATTCAATTCATCAGATGAAATAATTTTTATAAATCCCATCAAACGTATAAATTCCCATCTGAAAAATATCATCCAACAAACCTTTTTAAATAAAGTCTCTAGGAGAATATTTCTAAAATGTTCCTATGAAGTTTTATTCAATCATTGGATGGACTCCCATGGGATGAAGAAATTTTATATAGTTTTTTGGATAAATATTTTTTAGATGAGGATTTTTTAAGTGGATTTCTTTGAAAATGTTTTGTAAAGATATCCAAAGTAGTGATGTTGATTTGGTCGATCAATGTTCATTAAAATAATGAAGGAATTTTGTTATGCTTATGATAATAAGGAAGTATTTCTAATATTCTTTAACACTTAAGTTAAGAAAGTTCAAAGAAGAAAGTGGTTTATGGAGATTTTACAAATATATAGGGATATTATAGAATCATTGAGAAGATTTTGGGAAACTAGTTTCAGTAGGTGTTTTAAATTTTGAGTTTTCATTGAGTTAAGAAACTAACATGGAGTTCCTTCCATTTATTTTTCAAATACACCTATATTAAGGGGTTAAAGTAAAAAATTATGTTTGTACTATTCATTTGTGTCCAGAATTAGAAGTTTTGTATATTTTTTTGTATAGAAACATAGGACAAATATATTGTGTCCAAAATTTTGAGAAAGATGATTCCAACCAAATAATCTCTTGGTTGAGGTTGAATAAAAATAATTTTGTGGGTTAAATGATAGAAACATCAAATAGAATATTTTCCAGATGAACATATTAGATAGAAATTTCAGACAAAATAATCGTATGGAAATTTTCAAAATAACTAAAAAAAGAAGTGCATATTTTAGTTTCTTGTAGAGAAGAAGAAGGTTCCACTAAAATGATATTAGAAAAACTTTTTTGGATAGAAAGGATTGGATGTAGAAATTAGATGGACAGATTCCTGACAATGAAAGAAAAATGAAGTTGTTAATTTTGTCTAGGTAAGAAAATGAAGAATAAGTTTATATAATAATATAAAAAGTGATGTTTGTACAACCAGTATAGGGATAACATTTTGAGCTTGTTGTGTTAGATATCAATATGATATATAATGATATTCGGATCTAAAGAATGTATTCTAGATGAAACTATTACAATAGGGGTTGAATTGTAGTTTTAAAAACTTCAGTTTAAAATAATTAAACAAAAGCGATTTGCAAACCACTCTAAGTAAAATTATTGGGTTTAGGCTTGGACCTCAGTACAATTACCAAAGTATCATAATAAATATGATTCAAATAAATTAAAGTAAAGGAATCATAATCATAAAATATTATATTTTATCATAGTAAATAGTTGTAATCAAGATTTTTCAAAGTTATAGTGGATCTGATTAAAAGTAAAAATTGTATTATCGTATTTAAAATCATTACAATAAAAAAATTACAAATAAGCACAACAGAATAAAATTCATAAAATAAAAAAGTAAAATAATAGAAACAATATAATAATGGATTGTATATATTAATAGAATAGTTCCCTTTTAACCTTCTGATTGAGGTTTCCATAAACCTTGGATAAAGGTGTCCCTTGTACTACACTTACAAGAAATTATGTCTTTATTTAGCAAGTAAATACCTCGATATGAATACCAGATTTGTTTTGTATACCTATCCCCAGTAGCCCTCGATCTCATGGATAAACATTTTCTTTATATCCCTGTAATCCCACGATCTGAAGATCGTATTCTCTATCTTGTTATCCCAACAATCTCTCAATCGTAATCATAGATCAGACACATGATTACAATGCAAGATTATTCTTAAGGGGACAACCTGACAAGGTTCATTTAAGAATAAAAAACTCTAAAAACAATTACAAAAGACTAAGAACAATTCATTCACACTTTTTAATCTTTAAAGATCTCTTATAATGATAAATTCCAAATAAGATCGATCATGTAGATACAAACTACTCAAATGACAAGGTATTTATAGGAATCCTTCCCAACAATAATATTTTCTCCAACAGTTATATTTTCTCTGAGTTTCTCTTAATGACTTGGATAGCTGGAACTTCAATGAATATATCATAACTAATTATCTAAGGTCATATTTGTTTACACCATCATAGTGTAAAAGTTGTTCCATTACAATAGAAATTAGTTTTCCGTATTCATAATTTAAACTTAGTCAGTCTGATGGAATTCTATACAAATTTCATTATGATAATATTTATGAGTGTGAATCCAATGTTTATCGGTTACAAAATTAGTCAAATTATAAAGAATTTTTTAGTATTAAGACAAGATAGAAAGTCATAAATATTATTTGATAAAGGTTAATTTTATGTTTATTGTATCCATACCCATTATGATAATCATAATGAAGAATGACAGTTTAAATTCATGAATAATTTATAACTAATACTAAGTATGGTAAAAGATTACGTTTTCTACAAAAACATTATAAAATTATTCGTATATAAAAAGTAATTAATCATGTATTTAAGAAAAATTTTGGGATTTCCAAAAATAAAGGAATAGAAAATCCATAAGTAAAACTTTTGACCCAACAATCTCCCCCTTTTAGGAAATTACAAACCACAAAACTTAAATAAAAATTAATATTGAAAAACGTACTCTCCAGTATCTTTTAAGAAGTTCATGTTCATAATTATCATTTAATTATTAACTTATCTAAGTTTGTAAAACATCTAAATATAATGGTGAATAAGACTAACTCCCCCTTAGGATAATAATTCCCCCTAATTATCATATTCCCTCCTTAATAAAATATTCTCCTTCTTAAGAAATAATTCATCCCCTTATCTATATAATTATTTCATATAAAAATATTTTCTCCCCATTTGAATAATTTCTCTCTATTTTTGATTTAAAAAAAGAATGGTATAACTCTTTGAGTTTCAAAAAAATGGTTAAAAGGGAAATAATACAAAAAAATATAATTAACTCCCTAATCATCCGTAAAAATGAAAGAATATTCCACCAATCAGAATTGTAAAACATTCAAAAAAATCGTAATGGGATGAAAAATTAATTTATTTATAAACATGAATTTCAAAATACAAAGATTATTATAACATGAGTTCAAAATAAAAAACATTTTAATCTTTATTCATCAAATATTTCATAATAGACTTCATATTATTAAACTACTTTATGTCATCTTTAAGCTTTGAAATTATTTCATCTTAAGACCGATTTTTCTATTCTTGGATACGAATTATTTTTTCCAAAACCAAATTCCAATTATTCAAATAAAATATTTCATCTTTATAACATTCCATTATTAATAACTCCATCTACATATACTTCGTCTTCTTATTTATCTATTTTACTTCTTGTTTCTAGATATCATTTTTTTTTTGAATTATTCCACAAATTTCACTTTATCTGACATAACATTGGATAATTCATTGAACTTTTCTATAAATTAATTATGATATTTTTCATATCTTCAATAGTCAATTCATGTGACTTGATATAAGTATATTTATTCCATGCCTTCTTATGATATTTAGAACTTTCATGAAGAACTTTGAGATCATATTCATTCTTAGACACCCTATCTGTAAAAACTTTAATAGATTCCATTTTTTAAATTTTATTTTCATGGATTAAATACACATTGGATTATAGTCTTTGAAAATTTGAATTGTTCCTTAAAGTCTCTATAAACCCTAAATTATATAATAAACTCCTTGCACTGTAATCACATTCACTGAATATAATACTTCAATGTCATGGAGTTAAGGATGACTGGTTCTGATTTCCACTTGTTTTCCTTTACCTTTATCATATCTCTTTGAGTCTAATTTTTACAGTCTACATACATAGTCCTTACCATTCGACAATTTAATAATATCCTCATTAACATTATCAGCTTTATTACCTTCTATCTTTGAGTTTTGATATTTTTAAATTTTTTCAAATAGATATTTGGCTTCATCTTTTGAATGAAATTTTTATTTCTTATTATTTTCATGCTTACAATCCTTATCAATCTTGGAAGGTAGATCTAATAATCATGACTCTACTGATTTTAAGTAAGATTTCTAAAATTCAACATCTGTATCTTCATCTTTATCCTCTTCTTCATCTTTATCCTCTTCTTCATCTCCATCTTCTCCATTTTCATCATCAGCGACTTATTCCTCAATAATCTCTTCTTCGTATTAAATTTATTCTTAAAGTAATCCATATTTGTATAAAACATTAATACTTTTGGAACCTTCCACCAATGATTTAAAAAAATCTTTATGAATTTGAGACTATGCTCTTGAATCGTCCTTACCAGTTGGTACTAATTCTGTTTATTTTTCACGATCTTGAGGTGGTACCAATTCATCAAAAACTTTTTCTTTTCCCTTGTATACAATAGAGGTAACTTTAGCATTGATAATTTTGGTTTCCTTAAACACCAACCCTGCATCCATATTAGGTTGATTGATTTTATGAGGAGGTAAAATAACATTTGTTGAAGCTTCCACAACACCTTTCATCAAAAAATCTACAAATATTGAACCTTGTAGTTTCTTATTTTATTCCATTTCCTTTACTTAATTTTTTAGGGTATCGGCACAATGAATCTTTATGGGTAAAGCTTATTCTAGGTTAAGTCTGATTTGAGGATATCCTTCCTTCCTTTCATCCTTCTTTCTTATCCACTCAACCCTTACTTCGTGTGGTACTTTCTTTTATTTCCTTAATTTTTGAGGCTGGGAAGTCTCTGCTTTTATTTTGTTACCCTGATCATCCTGATCAAATTTCTTCTTCTTATTCTAAACACTTTTCTTAGTTTTCTTAAAGAGTTCTACTTCTGGTGTGGTGCCACTAGAAACATCAACAAACATCTTTGTTTCTTCATAAAAACCAAATCAAAGTATCTTCAGTATATCATCACTGATGAATTGTATTTTCAATTTCTTTAAATTTGAATTATTTAAAAAATTTAAAACCTTTGTACACTCAATCATTAACTTTGTTATCACATCTCGAAACATAAAAATATGATACATAATAGAACCAGACTTGATTTTTCTGATGGTAAGAAATATATATCTGATAAGATCTATCTTTCATAAATTCACAAGAAAATACAAAATCAAAACATCAGTGACCTTTAAAGTACCACGATCTCCTTTACTCAGAATCAGGAACCATTGCATTCCAAGGGAAAAAACCTTATTATTCGGTTTCATTCGATTCGCCTTCTGAACTTTTTCATAGTGATCAAATATGGAATCGTATTATTTATTATTATTAAAATAACCAAGATTATAAAGTAATTTATGAGATGGAAAAAAAGGCCTCTCCATCCAATGGAATTCCGAAAATAATATTACAACATTCCTATAATACATCTGATAACCTTTTCCATATATCATGAAAGAAATATTTTGTTTTCCTTCCTGGTTAAGAAACAATAATAAACGATACAATTCTTGAATGATATTAGGATACACAAAATCATGTTCCTCATCATATTTTTTACAACACAAATATTCTTAACCTTGTAATTATATAATTTTCTTTAGAGTAGAATAATACTTTTCAAAAAAGGTTTTCCGAACTAAAATTTCTCTGAATATGAGCCACTCATTGAAATCTTTAGTTGTAGGCATTGTATTCAGAAAGAAAACAGGATATTTTGACATACAAAAATATTTTTAGATTGGATATTTTTAGCGTAGCAGCACTTTGAGGCAGAAAGATTATAATTTTTGATGTGGGATATTGGGGTTCCCCCATTTATATAAGTAATGAGAGTTTCAATTCAAATTCCAAATAAAATAAAATAGTTGGGATTAAAAACATAAACATCTGACGGTTGAACAATCTATAAATAAATTTTTTTTAAAATAAAAGCTCTTGAAGTTTTGAAGGCTATATTTATATTTAGAGTGAATATGATAAGAAAAATTTAAAAACAAAAAATATCTTTTTAAGAAATTTAAAAGGAATTTTAACAATAAAAAAGATAAAAAATTATAATGGAATAGTAAAAATTTTAAAAAGGATGATGAATACCTTTCAGAGTTGGAAAGTGCCATTGGTATGTACAAGATGTTCTTCTTGAATTTTTTAAACTAATTGAATTATGATAGTTTTAATATAGAAACTAAATATAAATATTCTAAAAACATAAAATAGTTTTTATTGATAAAACTAAATATGTTATATTTTAAGTGAAAACTTATTACAAAAAAAATCGGAATTCGAAAACATTAAAGAAACCTTGGGTCTAGAATATTTGTATTAATTTCTGAGATCAATGTTCCTTTTGAGAATACTAACTCCAAAAAAAATTTAATGAAATATGAGTTCAGAAAATCCATTATGATGAAGTTTTTAAGAAAACTAAAAAAAATTAAAAACAAAAAACATATGTACTTCCCCTATGAATAGCAGTAACTTATTGTAAGGATATGGTTAAATAAAAAGTTTATATGAATGATTAAATTATATTGATCGTACTTAAATTGTTTTTAATATATTAAAATTTATCTGAAGTTAATGGTTTTTTAAAAATATCAGTAAGTTGTTCTTTCATTTTGATGAATTATATAATGATATATGATTTATGTGTGTTATCCCTAAGAAAGTGATGCCTAATATATATGTTTTTTCATGGGAGTGATGTGTACGGTTTTTAATTAAATCAATGGAACTAGTTTTATAACATAGTATTTTAGTTTTAGTAAAACTCATTCCATAATCAAATGATGTGTTACAGAAATACTTTTTCTATCCATTCTACAACCACCAAAGTCAGCATCTGAAAATAAATTAGTTCAAAATAATTTCTAGGAGAATATAAAATTCATAAATCCATAGTTCTCATAAGATAACAAAAAATTAATTTTAATAATTTTAAATGGGATTCCTTTGGATATTCTTGATATCTTTTACATAAGAATACTGAAAACCTTAGTATGGTTGACTAGAGGTTAAGTATAGTAAATTTTATATCACACCTCTAAAAATATTTCGATCAACTGGTTGCACAGCCTTAACCGAATCAAGTGTGTCTAAGGTTCTGATAGGTGTACTTATACTTTTTATGTTCCTTCCGATTTTTGTGAAATTTGAAAACTAAGAAAAAAAATTTAACTCACCCATTATACTCATCTCAAAATCAAATTTCATAAGATCTTTAAAATAATCTGTTAAATATTATTGATTAGGTCCAAATATAATGTCATCAAAATAGATTTGAACAATCATATTATTTTTGTTAAATTATTTTATAAATAAATTTGGATCTGAATCTCCTTTAACAAAATTTTTTTGTAACAAAAATCATGTTAATCTATCATCAAAAGTTCTAGGGGATTGTTTAAATCTGTATAAATCTTGGGTAATTTTATAAACATATTTTTGATGTTTTATATTTTCCAAATTAGGGTTTTTTTGACATAAAATTTATCTTTAACATATTTGTTAAAGAAATCACACTTCACATCCATTTGAAAGAGTTCTAAATTAAATAATTCTACAAAGTCAGGTAGAATTTTAATAGTTTATAATCTTGCAACATATGAATATTTTTATTTATAGTTTATGAATTATTATTGGTTATAACCCTTAGCAACAAGTCTTACTTTATTTCTAATAAATATTCTATTTTAATCATATTTATTTATTAATCCCCATTTTAATCCAATTATAAAAGTTTATTTAAGTCATTCAACCAAGGTCTAGACTTTGTTCCTCTTTAATTCAGTTAACTCATCTTGCATAGCCTCCTCACCTAAAGCCACATCGGGATTCTTATATTCAAATTGGTAAAGGAAAGATAGATGTTCAAATTACTTTCTTAAGGAACTTCTAGTCCTTATTGGTTTATCAACATCACTAATGATAATATCACTACGATGATTCCAAAGAAAAAATTGACTTTTTGGGTTTTGTAGAAATTATTCCTTGACATAAGGTTGAAAATATTCTTGGGTAAATTCTTTAAAAACTATTTTCGGAGTTATTTCCTTATTAGAATAATTCTCTAACAAAGGTTGAAAATAATTTTTTTTAAATATGAGGAGGATGTTGGTTGGGGTTTTTTTAAAACAAAAGTATTGGTTTCATCAAATTTATCATGTACTATTTACTCAACTGTACAAGTATTTTTATTAAAAACTCTATATTCCTTATAAGTAGTGTAATATCCTAAAAACATTCCTTCATCATATTTGGGTGAAAATTTATATGAGTAATCTTTCATATTCATAATGAATAATTTACATCCAAATACTCTGAAGTAAGAAACTTTTCATTTCCAACTAGTCCGCAATTCATAAGGAGTTTTATTAAGAAAAAGTTTTATTAAAACCTAATTTATAGTATAAGAGGAATTACTAACTTCTTTATCCCAAAAATACTTAGCAATTGAGTTTTTACTCAACATGGTTCTTGTTATTTCTTTAAGAATATGATTTCTTCTTTCAACAACACCATTTTTCTGAGGGGTTCAAGGAGATGAAAATTTATGTTTTATACCTTTATTAAAAAAAAGTTTCAAAATTGGAATTTAAAAATTCTCCACCATGATCACTATGAATAGTTATCCAGGATGTTTTTTCTCATTTTTGAATTTATCTACAAGAGTTTTAAAATAACATAAGGCTTCAGAATTCTTTACTAGAAAATAGACCCATGTATATCTATTGTAATCATCAACCAAGATATATACATAGTATTTTTCCTATAATACTCATAGTTTGTGTAGGACCAAATAAACCCATGTGCGCTAACTATTAAGCATCAGTAGTTGTGAATTCACTAATATATTTAATACTAAATTTATGTTGCTTTCTATATTGACAAGGGTCATAGAGTTTTTAAGAATCAAATCTAAGTTTTAGTAGATCCTTAAAAATTCATTTTTTAGCCAACTTACATAAGTTTCTAAGGTTAGATAGTCGTAACCTTCAATTCCATAACCGAATTGGTCTTCTATTACACTAAGGTAAGGTGAGTCTTGGCTCTCAAGGTCTTCTAACATAAGTGTATAAAAATTCACATGTCAATGGGTAGAAAGAATTTATTTATCCTTCAAATTGTGTGTTAAACATTTATCATTTATAAAATTCATAGGGTAACCTTGATCACAAAACTAACTTATACTTATAAGGTTTTTCTTAATACCTTTAACAAATAAAATAGTTGAAATTAAATATTGACCATGAAGAATGATATTATATATATCGATAATCTCTCATTGATCATTATCTCTAAAGGTAACTTTTCCACCTTTCATCTTGATGAACTTTTCAAAAAAGTTTTTGTTACCAATCATATGTTAGTAACATACACTATCCATATACCACGTATTCTTGTTGCTGGTAATTTATTTATTTTTTTAAAAGTAAAAACATTAGACTTTGGGAACCCAAATATTCTTGGGTCTAATAATGTGAGAAAACAAAATCTTAGGAATCTATATTTGTTTTGAAAAATCATCTTTATAGAAACCAAAGGATTAGAATTTATTAAGAGAATAATTTATCTTCCAATGTTCACCACTTTGACATTTATTAAAAAAGGGGTAATTTTTAGGAACAAAATAATTTTTGTTTAAAACTAGTTTTTTTATGAGTATAACCCACTATAGAACTTGTACCATAAGGACATATTTGTTTATAAATCTTATCAAAATTTTATTTACCAATAGTAATGTTTAACAATTGTTTCATCAGGGAATAAATTTTAGACTTTATTTTAATAACTAAATTCTTGTCCTCAAAAGTATTAGTTTTAGAATTGAGTTTAGTTTCAAAAACATTTTTCTCAAAAATTACCTTTTCAAAATCTATAGAAACATTATATTTATCAATAATAACAATTTAAAACTATATAGAAATTGTTTTTTTTTCAAATTGTTTCTTATAAATATCATTAGATAGTTCTAATATTTCTTTTTTTAAAAAAATTATCCTAGAATTACCCATATCATGTTTTTTACTAACCTTGAAATTTTCATTTTCAATGTTTTTAGAAAAATGAGATACTTCATCATAAGTAGGTATTGAATTGTCTTTACTATTTGATGAATATTATATATCTAAAGACTTATAAATCATATTCATGTTAATTTTCATTTAAAGATAAGTTTTTAAGGTTCTCAGTGTTGCATACCCTATCCATAAGATAAATATTTTCATTAGGAATTCTAGAATGAAGACCAATGTTCCTCTTTCTAGAAATATTATTGTTAGAATATTTATCTAAGGAATGTTTTCCACTTTCACTCTAATAAACAGTAGATTTAAGGAATTTTCTTCCTTTATAATTATAAAACATTTTCTTATTCATATCATAATTTCTTTATTTTTTATGTTTTCTTTTTTATCTATATACAATTCGGTCTGATATGTTCATCTTTCTTATACTAATAACAACTAACTTCATATTCATTCTTATCACCTCTTTATTTTTACCATTATTATACTGATACTAAAAAACTTTCTTAAAAACTATCTTTTTCATCCTCTAAGAAATATTGTCTTGTTCATTTTTAGAATTTTTTGATGAACTTTTTTCTGATTATATAACAACATTTTTCTTTCTGGATGATTTCACTACATTCTCGGCATACTGAACTTTTATAGGAACTGTAGTAGTATTAAATACAAAACCTCCATTATTTTTCTTAGTTTTCTTGGAATTTATATTTATTCTACCCTCATACTACATAATATTACCAATTAAACCATTATGGGTAATATTTTTAAACTTCCCTTTATTATCTATAATAGTTCTTTTTTATTCCTATTTATTGGGAAATATGTCAATAATTTTCTATACAATGATTTAATCATCTAATAATTTTTATCAAAGGGATTGTAAACTATTTATGACATTCATAGATCTTTGATACATCTTGGCCATAGATTCTCCAAGTAAAAAATTAAAAAACTTTATAGTCATCTCTCAAAATAGCTCTCCTAGTTTCAACTACTTTTCACATTCTGAAGTGAGTAAATTATGACTTTTTCCAAATACTATTTGATACTTCACATGATAAAATTTGACTTTATATTATTCTTGTAATTAAGAATAACAAATTATTTATGAATCTATAATTAATTTTATATTCTTTCTTTTACTGATTAGTAAAAGGTGTAACATCCTTATCAGTTATTTTTTATTTTCTAGCAAACATTAAAAATTATCTAATCATGTGTTAATCACAAAATTCTTACTTTTATCCCTTTAATACTCACAATAAGAACCATAAAAAAAGTTTATCTATTGGGATTAAAATTATCTATATATCTCATATTTAAGCCTATCATCTTAAAGAAAAAATTTATTTTCCGCAAACATGTTAGTATAGTAAATGTTAATAAAATAAATTTTATAACAAAATTAAACAAAATTGCAATAATAAAGAAAATAAAAAAATATTAGTATGTATTTAAGCATTGGAATCCTCTTATGATACCAATTGTTGGATATAAATATGAAAAATATTGATATTTGGATCAAAATAATGTTTTCTAGATGGATCTATTACAACAGGGGTCAATTATAGTTTTAAAAACTTTAGTTTAAAAGAATTAAACTAAACCAATTCAAATACCTCTTTAAGTAAAAAGATCAGATTCGAACTTGGCCCTTAGTTCGATTAACAAAGTATCGTAATCAATATTATTTTGATAAATTAGATTAAAGGAATCATGATCATAAAACATTATATTATATTAGGGTAAATATATTGTAATCAGAATTTTTCAGATTTATAGTGGATCTGATTAAAATTTAAAAAAATATTTATCATATTTAAAATCATTATGATAAAATAATTAAAAATAAGCATATCCAATTAAAATAATTGTAAGAATCAAGTCAAAAATAGCAAAAATATCAAAATTACTAATAGCTATTAAAATTTTAGTTCTCTTTTAACCTCAAGAGTAAGGTAGCCACAAAATTTGGTTAAAGGTGTCCCTTCTTTTATACATACAAAAATGTTTGTCTTTCCTTAGAATGGAAAACCATCGATAGAAATATCATATTTGTTCTGTCTGTATATCCCCAGTAGCCCTCGATCTGATGGATCAAATTTTTCTTAATATTCCCACAAACCATCGATCATAAGATCGGATTATCTGTCTTACTATCCCCAAAATACCTGATCGTAATCACAGATCAGATGCACGATTACAATGCAAAGTTATTCTTAAAGGGACAACCTGAAAAGGTTACCTTAATAAAACAAAAGTATAAAAACAATTAAAAAATACTAAGAATAATCTTTTCACAATTTATAATCATTAGAACTCTCATACAATGAGAAATTGAAAATAAAATCGATCAGTTAGCTTTAATCTCTTCAAATAACTAGGTATTTATAGGTAACCTTCCCAACAGTCATAATTTCTATAATGGTCATATTTTCTGTGAGTTTGTTGAAATGAATTGGATAGAAGGCACTTAAATGGCTATATCATAACTAATTGTCTAAAGTCGTATTGTTTTACACCATCACAATTTAAAATATGTTCCATTGCAATAGAAATTAGTTTTCCATATTCATAATTTAAACCTGGTCAGTCCAATGGACTTATTTAAAAATGTCATTAAGATAATTTTATGAGTGTGAATTTGATGTTTATTGGTTCTAACATCTGTCCAATTATATAGTTTTTGTCAGTATGAAGACAAGAAACAAATTCTTAAATATGATATGACAAAGGTGAATCTAATGTTTATCAGATTCATACCCATTACAATAATCATAAGGATTAGTGATATTTTATATTCATGAATACTTTAGAACTAATTCAAAGTATCGTAAATGATTATGTTTCCTACAAAAAACATTATAAAACACATTAGACATAAAAATTTAGTAATCAAGTATTTAAGAAAGAGTTTGTGATTTCCAAAATTAAAGGAATGTAAAATTCAAAAGTAAAACTTTTGATTCAAATTGTTGGTGAATGTTTATAAAGTTGTTGTGAAATCATTGCTACATCTTATATATACTAGGAATCACAAGCACTATAGTTTTTATCATAGTGAAATAAAAGTTTAAGGATATTATCTACTTTCTATACCGATGTAAAATGGATTATTTTCTAGTGGATTTGATGGTATTACATTATTTTAAAACCATTCTAAAGACTAGATACTCATATTAAGTAGTGGACTTTGTAAATAATTATGTTCCAATTATTGTTTTTAGATGCTTGTTTTCAAAAAAGTTACAAATCTTTAAGAGGAGTAAAAGGTTGTTTGATAAAAAATAAAATATAAATGAAAAAGATTTCATTGATTCACCCCCTCCTCCTCTAATTGATCACATAGATCATGCTTGGTCCGTTCAGTATCAAATACTTAGAGCTTATTTTTAAAAGAAAATAAACATGGTGATAAAGTATATAATGCACATATTTAAGGGAATAAACTAAAGAATTCACGGTTTCTATAAATTTATTATGTTATTAAAATATGGAAATTGTAATACCCTAGCGTATGTTGATGCTTGAGGTATGACACTCACTCTCCATGAAATTTTGTGATTTTTTCTTATTATAATCAACAAGGTTTATTGGTTTGATAAAAGGGTAAGTAATTTACTTGCACTTGAACAGTCTGATCTATTTTGTTAAGATGGTAGAAGGTTCATATAATTTTTTAAAAATATGATTTTTATAGTTCATAATAATTCATATTTTGAGTTGGAACAATATTGAGAAATATATTTGAAATATTTTGTGTCAAGGTTATGAAATCTTCTTTTCTACACTAATTTTTCCCAACTAGACTTATATTGATTCAATGGCTCGTTGCTAATGAATTTGTGGTGCATACCTTCATTAAATGGATGATAAGATCAATAGTGGGAAGATAGTTCTTGATATCATATGAGTAAGGGGAGAATAATTATCCATTTTAAAACCTCTTCATGCACCTATTGTATTTCAACTTGTGTCATCAAGGGAGAGAAAAACATTTTCCTCCATATTTTTTCTATTAAGGGGGAGAGGACAAGTGAACTTGTAATGTAAATTTACATGAATCTAAATTGTTTAGAAGTTAAAAGTAGTGATTAAAAATTCAAATATGGATAATGAGGTTCCATATGGATTGAGGGTGTGTTTTTTTTCAAATGTGCATGTAAAAAGTTATCAAGGATAAATGGTTGATAGATTGGAGTATCCACTAATTACATGGAAAATATATTTACCATATGTTATGGGTAAAGAATATTTTATTTGAATTCCATTTGAACTTCCATGTCTATTCATATATTGACAGTGAAATAATAAAAAAAAACTACTACTACATAAAGATGTGGCAATAAAGGTTTGAGTAGAATCCTATGCATTAGAAAATAGAATTAGATAGAATTAATGGTTAAATATGGAATGTGCTAGAGAAATATTTCCAGTGATATCTATAATATTTTAGAATAGTGGAAATTTTTAATGAAGAAAACAGTTTCAAAAATCTATTTTAAACAAATTTATAAGGTTACCTCATTAGTGAGTTTGAAGACCCATGAGATGGGTCAATGTCATCCTATTGTGCTATTGTAGATGACTGATGAAATTACTGTGTATAACACTTGTGTTAATGTTCTATAAAGGTAGGAGGTAGTTTAAATAATTTGTAGATTTTGACTACAAAGTGAATATTTTGGCTATGTTTGTACCAATGTGGTTGATCAAGCTGTTTCATGATAATTTGATCATACAGTCAATCTGCTAAGCCATGTGGTTGGCACATTATGTTTTGTGGTCAATTCACTAAATCATGGTAAGTTTAATTTTGTACATGAATTTTATTCAATTCCTTTTGGTCAATTACCATAGTAAGTGATTTGATCAGGAAGTTAATTATACATTCAGGCAGTCAATTAGTTTGTTCATTTGGTCGATCGATTACTTGTACTGTTGATTTGAAACATTGTGAAAAATAGATAATGATTCATGTGGTCTCTTGAGTTTATTCATGTAGTAAATCATTTGTCCATGTTTTTGATCATTAAGTCAGGTATTTGATCTCAGTGCTTCATGTGTTTGATAGGTCGGTCATGTAGTCACTCACTAACGGTCAATTTTTTGGCTCAACCTATGGTCAATATGATACGTAATGAAAAATATTGATTATTGAAAACATAAAAGTAGTGACAATTACATATATTATACATGAAGAATAAATTCAATGTTATGATGATTGGTCGAGTTTTCAATTTTCAAAAAATTACAAGACACATGTGGCACATGCTTGGAAATAATAAGTGTTGATCTTCAAGGAAATTCAATGAATATCAAAGAAAGAGTAGTTTTGAAACATTAAATTTCGGATTTAATGAATAGCTTCCATAATTATATGGAAACAATATTTTTTGATGTTGATGTTTTTCTTAATTGATCTGAATGTCATAATTTTTTTATTACACATGATCTAATATGGTCGAAAAAAATCAAAGTTTGGGGAAAAATTTTGGGAATAAAATTAGTAATGAAGCTATTCTTATAGGTTTATTGAAACTAGAAAAGAAGATACATATAAATATTATTTTTTTGAGATATAATGTTATTAATATCAAAAACTATTTTGATTCATTCCTGGGATATACGAAGATAAACCAAGATAAATATGTAATGTCTTATAATCATTATATTGATGGGGATACTAAAGTACAGCTATTGTGGACATCTAAATAAAGAAAAATGAGTTAGTAAATACTTACATAGAATAATTCAAAATAAAATTGGAGATATAAAATATTATTTAATTATATATGTTAAAGAAGTTGAAGTTTTACATTATTTCAGTGATAATGATTTAATAAGCTAAATTGTTGTTTGTTTTGAGTAGTGGAGAAAATTCAAACTCAAAGATCTATTTGTTGTATGATTGATATATAGACATGTAAAAATGATTCAAGTCATAGATTTTATATGGGTTTTTGAGTGTATTAGAAGATAATATGAGGTGATATCAAGGTTACTATAAGACTCTACAATAATAATTTTTTCTAAGAGGAAGTTGATAAAGAAAAGTCAAAAGTAAAAAAATAGAGGAAACTCCAATAAATGCACAGGAGAAAACCATTAGATGAAAAAAATATATGAGTATCATGGGGGAACCCTTATATAAAAAATTTATGAGAAATTTATTAAGGATAATGGGAATATAATTAGTAGGGAATATCTTATATTCCAAAAGGGTTGATCTAATTCCCAATGAACAGCATATATAAATAATATTATAGATAAATAAGAAATTTTTGAGACTTGAATATACAAGAGTCGTGATGTGAAGTTTTAAAATAAATATTTATGAATAATAAGAATAATAATAATAAGGATCATACATAATGTTGAATATGATTATCTTATAGGTATTTTGGCTAAAGGGAGAAGACAGGGTTACTGTGACAGCCATTATTATAGAAGCTTGAGTAGAAAAAAATTGATCAAAGTCAACCTATTGTGTATGGTTTAATTTATTGATGGTGATATTTTAATAAATAAGGATCTGATCAATTTGAATATCACAAAATTTCATTGACTGAGGAAGTTGGTGAAGCAATGTTTCAAGTAGTGACAAAGTTGCAAAGTATCCTTGAAGATATTATAGAATTTGAAGAAGTTTTTATTGAGTTTAATAAAATCTATTAAATTGATGTTTAATAATCATATACAGATTTATTGATCTACTTCCAATAAGAACTTCAAATAAACTATATAATATATATAGTGGGACTCTATAGAACCTATGAAACTCAAGGTATGTAGGGATATCATAGTGAGACTCTATGAACATAGTCTGAATCTATAGAAGGAATTATTATGTGATATAGAAATTTTTAAGCCTAATGAGATTATAATAGTGAATATGTGTGAAGCACCACCCATTTTAGTCACATTGACTATAGTGGATAATCCTCGGTTCGAGTGAAAAACCAATCAAAGAAAAAAGTGGGTACTTGAACTTAACATTGTAAAAAATTGTATCCCTTTTTATTACTTTACTTAAATTTTGTGTAGTAGATAATTTATAGGTGAAATAAGAAATATATCCATATTCACTAACTAGTAATAGTGTTTAGATTCTAAAGGGGTTTTATTATAGTTTAGAATTTGTTAAAAATTAGGAAACACCCCCCCCCAAGTGTCTACACCATTTTTATTGGCGATTTAATTATTACTGGTCAAAACATGTCTAGATGATTACATATAATAGATGTGTTAAGTTGATTATATGCCTGTTCAGCTGGATTTTTGATAGTGATTGTTGATATGGACATGTTTTTCGTTAGTTTAATCATATTTATGTACCTCAAGAGTGTTTTCATTCATGGATTGATGATGATATTATCTTGCTAAATTAAGTATTTATAGAAAAGGTTTTTAAAATTTTATTTTGAAATGGTTTTTAAAAAAACAATTTTTTCTTAATGGATTCATATCAAACCTTATTTTTTGAAAGTAAAGGCTTTATGAAACTAGAAACCTGGTTTTCATAGGCGAGATAGTAGTAAGATTTTCCTTATTAAAATAAATTATTTATAGAAAAATTATTGTAAATGTGATTTTAAAATGAAATTGGGATTATCTTCTCACTAATAGACTTGTTATGAACTATATTTTATAAAATGGAATTCTTTATGAAACTAGTTTCGAAATTTTTTATTTAAACAAATGGGATCCAAAAAGGAAAGGAATTTTTTTTCATTTAGAATGTATATTTTGAAATGAAATATGAAATGGGAGTGTGGAAATTGTTTTAATAAGTAGACAGTTTTGTTAAGTGTGAAGGTAAAAGGAAAATGAATATAAGTAGCCCTATGGTGGACTATATGGTGGGGATTGATTTTAATATCTCTCTAACTGATTTATGGTCTCTATATAATTGTTAAAATATTGGGTACACCCCTTAGGTGATAGTAACTCTTGAGTATCATGGCCTCATCTCTCGAGTGTTGGAATGTCATGGGCTCTTGGATTTGGCTTGAGTTTATGGTGTATACCCTAGAAGTGTGAGTATTATTTAAGATTTCATAAGTAATTTGTGACTTATTATATTAGAAATACTTTAGTTGGTGTCTCTTTTTGTTTTTCAGGGATAAAAAACGTTATAGTGGGGAGTTTTTAATGGCCCTAATCTTGGTCATTATGTTTTCTAGAAACATTCAATATAAATTTTGAGAAATTTATTTTTTTTGTTCTAGATAGAGGTTGGTTTTTATTTTATAATTTAGTTAGTGATTTGGATGTATTGGGATGAAATGTTTAGTGATTTTGGGTGTTATTTAAGGTCTGATAAGAGGATTTTGGGTTTAGGTGGTCTAAAGGTTGAAACATTTGCAGTCTTAATATTATAGGGAAAATTGAGTACCAAGTGTTATTCGTGGAGGGGTTTTTACCCTAAAGATGCCTCTAGGAACCCATTGGACTCCTAGAAGGTATCCATTAGGCCTCCTGGGATGTTTTTCTTGAATTTTTTATTTTATAAAAAAATCATAATTTCCCCTATAATCCTTTAAGAACTTGTAATCTCCACTATATTACCTTTTTTCTCCTTGACTGAATTCCCGTGATAGGATTATCCTTCTTCTCCTCAAGCTTTCACTTTCCCTTCTCCATGTATTTAAGTTGATTTATTCAATGGATGAGCCTAGGTAAGCCTCAAGCCTATTATACCCTCTTCTTCCTTCACCGGTACTTGGTTAATCTTTCTCCCACCATTTATTTATGTTTTATGATGTATTTCTTTGAGATTATGTTGAAATAATCTTATTTTCCTTGAGTAAATCTCATTTGGGATAAATAGGTCTTGGGGATTTTTTTCCATGGATTGTTTCACTAATGTGTTGTTACCCTTTTATACAGTGATTATTTTGAGCTTTTCGTAGATTAGGGACTCTATTTAGGGTTCTTGGTTTTTCTAAATTAGGTATTTCTATATAATAACTATTCGGATGGACTTAATGATATTATTCTTATATTTTGTTGGATTTGTTATAGAGTAATATTTTTGGTGAATTATTATATGTGAGTTGTTAATTGGGTTTGGTCTTGGAACTTATATCAAAGGATTTTATGGGGTATTTGGAATAAGACCACAGATTAATCAAGAATAAATTATGTTTGGTGGTTCTGGACCATTTTGGATACCTCATGTTGTGATTTAGATTTATCTTCCTTGGTTTTTCATTAGTAGTAAATGAATTCTTCTTCCTTTTAAAAAAACTATAACATGTGAGTTTTAAATTATCATTTATTGTAACAAAATATTTAAATATATAATTTTATTTTTTTATTAACTTACACATAAATTGAAATGATTGTTTCCTTCACCATTGGTTTAGACCTGGGTTTTGATATTCTAAAATGGTTAGTTGACCTAAAATACATTGATGTAACTACCGTTTTATGACAACCCTTATTGGGTACTCATGTTATTTTGGAATATATATATTTATCTTATTTATTTTAATCGTAAATTTTAAGGGGTGATTCTATATCTCCATTGGTGTGTAACTTGGAAGTGGTTTGTAAGGGCCTTTAGAATTAGACTCCTTATAGTGTATTCACCTCATGCCTATATTACACCAATCCTTTTGGGAGTGACTCAACCTATAGAAACTTTTATTATTACTTGTATTCCTCAACATGAGTTCACCCTTATGAGAATAATTTGGTTTTTTTATTTCAAGGAGAAAACTAGGTAAATGGTGTTGGGGTTTTCCAAGCTCCCAGATTTATCCCTAAGCATTATAATGAACTTACGCTAAGTATAGAAGTTTATTTAAAGGGTTAAATTGTAAATTATGTTCTGTTTGGATATAATAAAATGTTAAACCATTTAAGGAACATGACATGACCAATTCACGACTCCTTTGGAAGAAAAATAGTCTATTATGAGTCAATAAAAGTGTAAAACTTATAAAATGTTGAGTTTTGACTAAATTATAACTTATATAACATCATTAAACCAAATTAGTCTAAATAATGGAAAAATTTCTGTTTAGATGGTTTAACCAAACTATACAATAAAGGATAAAATCTTCTAGTGTGTAGTAGCCTTAAATCAACTTGGTATCACTTTACATATTATAATAAATTAAGTATTTTATCTTTACTCCTTGATCATGTGGAAGATTATTATAAACCATTTAGTCCAAAATGACTTGAATGATTTTTAATCTAGGTAACCATACTTAACCATTTTTTAATAGGACGCTGCAGTGGAAATGTAGTGGCTGGTAAGATATTATGGAGGAAATGGTTTTCCTTGGAATTAATGTTCATAATAAATAATAGATTAAAATAATTTGATGTGTTTATTCCCTATAATATTTATAAAAATGGAAACCATGTTAAACCTTACTTTGAATCCTTGGAAATAATTTTTGGAATATATACTTGTAATTCCCTTTTAATCCCATATATTCTGGTTAAAAATTCCCATATATACTTAATATTCTATTATGACTTGTATTTTGTATGGATTAATTTTATATACATATTTATATTTCATAATGTGGTGTACATGGTCTACCCATGTTTTATGATAAGTCTGTTTGAAACCTAATATTATGTTTTGTTAATGAATTGATTAATATATATATATATATACTTGTGTGTTTATTCCTTTAATTTGTGGTGCACATTGGCATTTGATTAAATTAAGAATAGTTGATTGTATAGATAATTATGTTCCCTGATCAAGGATACTGTATTGATATATAGTAATACTAGTTGTAATTTTAAGGGTTATAACAAGTGTTCATATAAAAGGTTCTCATGTACACATTATATTAGTAAGAAGGATGATGGTATGGTATTGGATCACAATGCCCCGACTCTTTAATACCCTTTTCCCTAAACTCAAAGGGATGGGATACAAGATCATCCCAAATTTAATATAAAAAAAATTATCCCCTTTAATGAATGGGTATTTCACCCTGACTTATTTATGCACATCTAGTGGAAAAAGTTATAATATTTCCTAGTCTCACTTGTCTTAGATTCAAAGTGCTAGGCTCAAAGTAGGTATGTTGGTTATTAATCATCCAAGGATAGGCATTTATATTTCAAAACTATTCCTATAATATGTTGTGTTTTATTAATAGTGGTTTCTATATAAAATATTTGTGTTAAAAATGATTTTGTGTATTAATGTTAATTTTTATATTTTTCTAATTCATGTACCTAAGTTTCTCCATGTGTTATTGAATCTTATTAGTTACCTACTGAGTATTACTATACTCATATCCTATATGTCCACCCTAGAGTAAATTCATCCCTATGGTCCGTGTTGTAGGTATTATAGGTACAAATTTATTTTCAAGTCATTATTATTCTATTTATGGTTGGATCGGGTCGAGTTCTTCTCAGTTTTAGATATTGAGACTGGGGTCCCTGATGGAATTTAGTCACGATTTTGTATTCTCATTATATTAAGTATTTTTATTGGTTTTTTATGTGTATATGTGTTTTATTAAGGGTATTTTTAGGTTTTAAATTTTAAAAACCAGTTATTTATGGATAGTACTTTTTTTGCCTAAATTTCCTATGTATTCATGCATCATGTCAGATTTTCCATTATTTGATCTATTCCTTCTTATTTAAATACTAGTTTGTAAATTTCTCCCAAACTTATAAACCTATACCCATGGTTCTAGTATCCAAACCCTAAGGATTAGGAAGTTCTTCTGGTTCCATGTTGTGGCCTAATCTAGGTGTTGTTTAGATGATTTGAGACAAAATTATTACGCATATCGTACATTATGATATAATACAATAAACATCATAGATAAATAATTATTTTTTTATATATCACCATCAATCTCGGTACCTACACATTCCTTTAATTCTAACCCTTACTTCCCTTATCTTCACATCCTATATATAATTAACATTCCTTCATATTAATACTAATATTATATTAATTCAAATTTATAAACTAATACATTATATTCACTACACTCCCAGTAATCTAACCACCTCAGTGGAATTTATGATTTGAGCTCATGTGTGACACTTACAACTATGCAGATGGGGGAATCTTGTCATGATGTATAGTTACATTCCACATGTCACTACATATGACTCTCACAAACTAGACCCTTTCTATAAAAGCTAAACCATAACTAAAAAATATTTCTGTATTTTTTTTCCTCAGATAAATTCATGTTATAATTTTAAGGCTATAAAAAATATTTTGTATCCTATTCAGAAATCCCTCTGGTATCTCATTAAGAAGTCAGAAGCTAAACTACATATTATTCATTGGACTCTCCTTTAGGATTTTAATTTATAAATTAAGGATAATAATAGATTAGAGAATATGGTTGTTTTATATATCACTAGGATCCTTCCATCCTTATACATTAAATTAACCATCTATATTCCCATAAATGAAATGTTTTCTGTTGATAATTTGTGTTGAATTCCAGATATTATTTCATGTTATGAAGACTCTATAAATTATTTGGTAGCATCTAAAATTATTGCTAATTTGTAGAAAAACAAATCACATTATCATAAACATGGTCCAATTGGTATATTTATGAAGACCCTTTCCTATGGAATACATATAGATATCAATTACTAAGGTGATGTATTCCCTATAGTGAGTTTAATTCTATACTTAAGATTTATCTTACTATTACATGAGTGGGATACTTTGTTCCCTAATGGGATCCTTCAAAGGTTCTTGGTTCTAGTCTATTTTGTCCAAACTTATTTTGGATGCCCATAATTTTTTGAAAGAATTTCATAATTATCAAAGGACATGGAATGTGTCTAAAATAAGTGAAATATAAAATAAACCCTTGTAATTTCATGAAATTTTTAATATTGGGGTTGTTAGATTCAAGAGGTAATTTGGAAACTTGTACATTCTTCTAGTTATAGATAATTTCTAACAATTTATAGTATCATGAGCCACAAGAACTAATGGATCCAAGGTTTTTGTATACCTTTTTAAAACCCAAATATTATTTAGGTTGAGACTACCTAGGTTAATTATTAGTTACCAGTGTTCTTATTTCAAAAATTGAACAATTCATGCACTATTTTTAAAATTAAAAAAGATTTGTGTAGATGCACTCTTATGTTAGTATGGAGTTGGGTTTTGAGATTCCACATCTTATCACCCTCAAACCAATGGGTATGATAAGTAATCTATTAGATAGTTAAAATAAATAATTGGATGAATAGAATAATGTAATGGGAAATATTGGAGCTGTATACTTTATGATTCTTTGTGTCCATACCATACTACTTTCAAAACTCTCATTAACATTTCACCTTATGAATTTTAATTAGGAAATAGATTATACTACCTAGTTGAGATTGATCACCAATCCTATTGGTCCATCAAAAAAATTAATTCTAACCTTTTAGGTGAAGGTTTTCAAAGGAGACTATAGATTCAGTAGTTGGAGGAAATATTGTGGGATTTACATGGGATGTCCTAAATCAGCAAGGAAATAACCAAGGATTCCCATTAATTTTTTATACTTAACTATAAATTCAACATAAATGAGAAGGTCATTTTTTACAATAAAAGTCTAAAGTTTCAACCTAGAAATATTCATTCACATGGGTTTGATCTATAAACGGTTACTAATTCTATCCTTCTAAGGTTCTGTAGGTTAATAATAATGAAACCAAAAAAATCATCATCAATGGTAAGTGGATAAATCACTTCCATTGAACCATTTTGAAGTCCATGATGGATGAGATCCACTTTAAATGATCTCTTTATGTATAACACTCACTAGGATGATCTCTCCTTCTCACACGTTCTTGTATTTACATTATTGTGAGGATAATGAAAATTTTATTTGTGGAGGTGAATATTTTCCTAAGTTATTTTTTACATTTATATATTCAATTTTTATTCTATTTTGTCTTTTTTTATGTTTTTAGGATTGTTTTGCTTCATTTTTATCAACTTTATATCAGAATACTCATATAACATATATGTATCATCTTATAAATTATTAAAAATCCATGTTGAATTCCCCTTTTCTAAATTCCTTAAAACATTCCAAGTGAATAAATTTCATTAGTATCATGTGAGTATTAATAATAATTTATATTTTATTATTTATTTTAGTATAATTAGATGTATTTAAATAAAATGATTGATTATATCATTAAGAAAACATTGACATAATTTTATTATCCATGTGATATTTTTATAGGAAATTATGTAATTTAATATCTATTCACATTATTTCACACAATCATGGAAGGTGGATATTTCATACTTAATTAAAGTTAAATGTTATATAAGTTAATTTTAGTTGTATTTCAAGAAAAAAAATCCATATATTCATTTATTATCTAATCAATTTCATTCCTATAATGGATTAACTTGTGGTTGACACCAAATAATTTTATTGAAAAAAACCCTCTTAAAATACAAAAAATATTAATAATAAAGTATACATCATAAAATATATGATGATAAATAAAAATTTTTACTTATGTTAATTTTTAATTATGATAAATAGTGGTTTTTACTTATGGTAATTTTAAATTAAGTGGGTTTAAAATATTTTATTACAAGGGGTATGAAAAGGTTGATTGGAAAAGTATTAGGTAAGGAAAAAAATTAAATTCACCTACATATAACAAAAAATGGGGAAATAAGCATGAAATTATCATTACACACACATGTAGGAATTTAGTGACATAGTTTACTTGTTAATTTTCTCACTAATATTAGTATGATGCATCTTCTTCAAAAAAAATTGATATAATTTATGATATTTTTATTTACATTCTTATTGAGGCTAACTCCTTCACATGGTTATTTATTTGGTTACATTGTTACCTTAAATTTAATTACTTATAGATATTAAATAATTTGTTAATTGGGGATATATAAATAAATATATAATTAAAAATTTTGTGGAATTAATTAAATGTGGCCTTTCCCAAGAGTAAAAAGGTTTGAGTGGGTGGGTGTGATGGCAATGAGATTCAATATTCTTTTCGAACATTGTACTATTATTTTTAACTACTTTTGGGTATTAATTGTCCAACATAATTCTTAATTACATATATCATTTAATTAATTTTTCAATTTTTAAATACTTTTATAAAATTAACTTTCACTTGTTTTAATGTTTTCATTACAGATGGAGGTGATTTGGAAAACCCATGATGATATTGGAGGAGAAGGGGACAAACTATAAAAAACACTTAGAAGGTTAGTGGATGAAAATTGACATTATGAGCACTATATCCATATAATGGGACTTGTATTTGACATTGTATACCTATCTATATGGGATATAAAACTTTATAATATCAAGAAGGTGATTTTTTCATTTTAAAGCCTAAATAGTTAAATCCTTAGAGAGAATATTAACTATTGACAGTCAAGAGGAAAAAAATTATAATTATAAATATATCTCGATATAAACCTCCAATGAATATGAAATATTTTATAGTTATATAAATTTTAATTGGATATAATATTTTTATTTTTTTATACTATAATATAATCTTGTATCATTTCATAAATTTTCAATCCAAATGGTATTATAAATATTTTGTACCAAAACCACATTCCACTTTGGCTATAAATTGGATCCTTGGCTACCTTATTTGGAATGTTTTATAATAGGGTAATGTGCTACCATTTAAGAGATTTACAGTGATTTTAATATAATTCTAGATGTTATAACATTCCATGTCCTCATAGTGAGATAAAATAAGAATGTGGAGTATTGTATGAACCTACTCCACCTTTCCATAGTGATACACATGATGAGGGAGTTTTGTCACAGTATTATGCTACTAGTTTTATGTAATTTTAGTTTCCAAACATTTTATTCAGTTATATCATGACATGGTTCTCATTTAAATGCATGTATTGAATATTATTAAATAAATCACACTTCATTTCTTAGCTAATCAACTTGAGATATTGAGTGGGTAACTTGTGTTGTTATGATGGGAGAGCACAATTTTACCTTATATATCTCACACATATGAGATCAAAATGTACTTTTTTATACCTAACATTCAAAACATATGGGTTGGTACATGACTGGATTATTTTTCGTCAAAATTTGACTCAAATTGTACTATTTTAAGGGGATAATTGGATAATTGTACTATTATCTAAACATGAATAAAATACTTTTATTAAACTAATGAAATTTTATAAATAATTAACATGATTGTTTTGTAAAATAATTATAATTATCACCTCCCTATACTTATATTTAAACTCACTTTACCTTATAAATTTCATATTCAAGTTTTTTGTTTCATTTTTTCACTTTGAACCATTCTAAAAACCACTATTTTAGTTTACTTCTATTTAACTTGTTTAAAAATGAATACCCTTTAACTTAAATTCTCTTTGTTATACAACCTAGGGTTGATCCTATATAAGGATACCTAGACCTTCACTCCTAGATTCAATGCTAAAAACACATATTTGCCCATAGGCTTTGATACCAAGTTAGATTACCCATGAAAAACATATTATTTAGAAAAAATCAATAAGTTAAACATTACATCTCACAATAATCACACAATCCCAAGAAGGAAAGGTTTAGTATATTTGAGGTCTATGAACATAAGCATCTTATTTTTTAATAATTGTGAGCATTTCTATATAATTTATCTGTAATAGACTCCCTTATATACTTCTCATTAGTTATAATCATATTTAGAACCTAGGGAATGAAAACATAATAGCAGGGAGATATTTAATGCTTAATAAGGTAAAACTTATCAACATTTAATAAAGGGTTGGATCATAAGAATATTAGAAAACATGATCACTTGAGAAATATCTTTTTAAAATGTACATGGAACAATAACTGTTGTAAAAAAGACATGATATATAGTCATATAATCTCAATTGAAAAAAATATGTACCATGGAATAAGAGTGTGAGATAAAAACATTAATTGTATAATCACAAACATATAAAAATATAGCATAATCATAGGCATAGGAAATCACAATATTGTGAAAAATGTTAAGATAAATAATTTCCAAGAATAATCTTATAAACAAAGAAAACTTTGATCATGTCCATATACATTAATGTGAATAAGGGTGTATGTGATCATTACCATGAACCATCATTTGAATAGATCTATATGTGATCATGTTTATGTGCCATCATGTGAAAAATCTATATGTGATCATGTACACACAGCATCATGTTATCTCATGAGGTATAAAAACATAACCAATGCATTGGATAGAGATATATAACCCCACCCATAAATAATCTATTCATATGTGATATAATTGAAATCAATCTTAATTGCATTATAAATAACCCATGGAAAGAAAAAAATGGGTTTAGTAATATTTCTAGATGGTATCACTAAAATTGACCTCAAGGATGTAAATAATTGATACCCAAAATTAAATCACCATAAAAGGTTATTTTTTAAGAATATTTAGAGGGTGATTCGTGAAAAATAATTTCCAAGTAATTAAAGACTTTATATATATGGAGAAAAATGGAAGTGAAATCATAAAATAGTGAATGATTGTATCTTTGGTGAAAAAATGAAGTTACAAGAACTTTGAAAATTCATTTTCAAAAAGGTAAAGTGAAAGAATTTGAAATAATATACTTTAAAAAATAACTTTCAATATTGTATCCTTCGTAAATACATAAATACTTTCTCAAGGAAATGTGGAGTGGAAGATAAAACAAAGAAAAATAGATGGAAAACCTTTTTAATACTTTAAAATGAATTTTTTGAAATACCAATTCATAAAACGAGTAATAAAACATCCATTTGAAAAGATTAAAATGGAAATTTGAAGATCAAAAGAGATATCACATAATTGGATTTCCAAATATAATGGAGAACATTAGCGGGAATAGAAAACTTGGATATTGAATAGAAATATATTACTTATGAAGGATGGGAATTGTTCTAACCAATGTTATACTTTTATGAGAAAGGAATTCATCATAGAAGGATCTTTAAATTGAAATTTAATTTTTACTTTAATATGAATATAAAATAAAATATCATATAATTTTATGGTGGAATAATGCAGTCATAGAATAAATAAGTTCAAGAATAAATATCATAACTTGAATAAAGATGTTTTGAGTTATCAATATACTTTACGACTTAAGAAACATTTAAATAAAAAACCATTGAAAGAGATATATTGAAATTAAGATTCATATGACACGAATAAAATGAAATTCATGATATTATATATTTGATAGTCATTATACACACTATTTAACTGAAATTGGGTGCATAAACAGAACATGTCTCAAAGAAATGAAATTGAGATGAAACACACTTTCAACTTTTGTAAATTTAGAATTAAAAATACATAAAAAGAGATAACATGGAACAGATTTTAAAACCAGATTAAATTTAGGAAAACTATGATAATATTCATTCAAATGTAATAATATAATTCATATTAAATAAAATAAGTTTTGAATATGTAATGTGTTTCAATGAAAGAAAAATGATATGATAAACCCTTAAATCATTGTTATCTTTCGAATTGAATGCCCTAAAATGTAGAACTTGACATGGATTTTTAAATCCCATAGATTTCATGAAAACTTATGATAAATTAAATCCATGTTCAATATATACACTAAAGAAAGGAAACAAGTGGTTAATATGCATCATATTATAATTAACCAAAATTGAGATGAAAAAAACCTTACCTTTTTTCCTTCTTATCTGAACATGATAAAACCTCCTATATAAAAAAATAATTATCTTAATCATATATTTGAGAACATGTTTCATACCTATAAACTTTTATAAACTTCATTTATAATTATTAATTATAATTTTATTAGTTATTTATATCTTATCTTCATCATTAGATGTTACTAGATTTGATTGTTTTTTTAGCATTAGATTCATGATGATGGTGTCAAATATTATTTAAAGATTAAATGTTAATAATTTCTAGTTAATTAAATACACTATAATAAATGATTTATAATGATTATAATTTTTTAATTTCATTTATTAAGTATTTTATTTATGATTCCTGACGATGAACTCAGTGATGATCTTATTTTGATAATTTTCATGAATGAGGTGTGGTATCTTAATAATGGGTTAGATATTAGCATTACCATTCCAAAACCAAAAGCAAATAATTATTTACTAATTATTTTCAAATAACACTAGTAATTATATTTTATTAGTTAACTATGTTAGAAATTTATAGCATTTCTCATACAGGTGGTTAAACTGACCCAAATAAGAACATGTTCTAATATATGGGTGAGTATGGTTAAGAAAGTGATTTTTTGGCATAATATTATTATTAAAGAAGCATAATTATATTATTATATTTTTTTAATGTTTTTAATTAGGTTATAATATAATTTTATTAATAATAAAATACTAGAGTGAAAAAAGAAATATGTTACTTTTATAGAGGTGGTGATCCACAAGAACAAATGGGTGACATGTTGGTTTTCCATATATTAGGAGAAATATAGGGAATGGTTTATAATTTAATAATATTATTAATGTTTAAATATCATATTAATACTCTAAATATACTTTTATAATCATTCTTTTATGGTGGTCATGAAAACCCAAGAACGCCGTTCATGGAGGCAGTAGTTTGTATGTATGCATGACGACAACTTCCTTTTTTGAATGGTTTTGGGGGAAAGTATAAAATTTATATTACATAGTATAATAATATTTAAAAATGTTTATAATACTTATTTTATAAGACTTACATGTATATAATAATTTTTAGGGGTAGAATAATAAAACAATTAAGAGAGCTTAGTTGAGAATGTTATTGCTCCCTTTAGATGTTCTCCCTTGGTTAACATCTTAAGGCTTCTTAGCTTGGTATTTTGGAAATAAAACGGATTATAAAAAATGGGGAGATATTTTAGGATAAAATAGGGAAGATTTTTGGTTGATATAATTCTTTATAATGAGTTTATAAATGGGGTGTAGGTGATCTCATTTTATAGGTGAAGTGAATGACATTTTTGTAAATATAAATATTTCATATAAAGAGAGAACATGTTTCACATACCATGTGGATCCAAATTGAACAATAATGGATTTTTGGATTATTTAAGTTCTATAATCCTTCAAAATTCATTTTTACATGTGTTCTAAACATTTTTTTATATCTTTTACTCTTATATTGTTTACTTTTACCATTTTTTGTTTTTACTGTGGTAAAATAATTTTACATAAAAAATTTCATTTTAATGCATAAAAAAATTGGCCTTATTAAATAATTTAGACCTAATTATTCCAATTATTAAATCAATTTTATCAAATAAAATTTCTATGTGAGAAAAATTAATTTTAATATCACCGCATGTAATGCATGAAAACTCATTTTTAGAAAAAAAAAATGTATTTTTAAGCATAAATGTTATGTTTGGGAAACAATTATCAATATTTTTGAATTTAATAGAATTAATTGGTTTTTTATGAAGAAAATAATATTTATATATATTTAAAATAAATCATAAACCTAATCTCACCTAGATAAAAATTAATTATAAGAGAAAGAATAAAAATATTTTTTTAGAAAAAGTATTGCTTAATTTTCAAAATGTAAAACATGAGTTTTCCCATGTCAATATTGTATTTTTCAAAATAATAATATCTATTTATAAATAAATTTTGGATAATGAGAATTTTTTATAAGATTTAAATTTATATTTCTTGATATACTAATAAATTCTATGGTTTAGTAAAAAATCCATATTTTTCACTATTCACCTAAATATCAACTTTTTTAAAAAAATCTAAAAAAAATATCCCTAAGTTAATTTTGAAAATATAGATTCAAAAATGAAGTTAATTTTTGATAATTAAATTCTAAAATTTATATTTTTATATTTTTAATTAAAATTCAAAATATAAAGAAAAAAATCTTTTATTAAAAATAGTCTTTTTAAACATTATGTGTTCTTAATACAATTTCATAAAATTTATAATTTAAATATTTTTAACATATTAGTTAATATATTTAAATATTATAAATTATCATAATAATCTTTTAAAATTGATCTATTTAATTTATAAATACATAAAATAGTTAATTGAGAATGAATAATTTTTTTAAATATTAAATCTTATTAATTATATATCCTCTAAATATAATAATTCTTAATTGGTTGATATATTTTTATATTTTAGAAGGTTTTATATTTTGATAATTTATTAATAATATTCAAAAAATAATTTTGAATCATTTTAGTTGAGTGTTATGTGTGAAAAGGTCTATTGAACATATTATTAGCTTAGAAATAAATATATTACAAAATCCTAGGGAGTTAAATTCTCCCCCCTTTAATAAATTGTGTCACAACCTAGCCCACCAAGGTCTAATCTATGACTACCCCAAGCCCGCCTCAAATAGGTCAGGGGATGGCGACCAGTTCTAGGTAGGCATATCATACAAATTAGAGGCCTTAACCTATAGTACCTGTACACACACACAAACATCTCTATGAAACAATGTAGAGGTAATATAAACTAAAAAGAAATGAATTCATACATATATCTCACAAATTCAGTATAATACAAAAAATGAAAGTGTAAATTGTAAAAATACAAGCCCAACAAAAAATTAAAAATAGTCCAACCTACTCAGAATGAGGGGATCACTGTCAAATAAAACTACCGAAAAGATCCTCATCCCATCTCTGAAACACACCTTTCTCTATTTAGCTATCTAAGATCTACTTACTCTAGGTCCCACTTAGACTCCATAAAAATACTTTTCATCTTCACAAGACACAACATGAATGCTAAAACCCTGTTTAGGGGTGAGTGAAACAATACTAATTAGAATCCCCAAAAGCAAAAAATAAAAGGGACCAACTAAAAGGCAATAGTTTGTTCGACCCAGCTACAGGGAACCCAAACGAGATAAAAAATCCATCTATAAACCATCCTTGACTCTATATGACTAGTCATATCAATAAACATGGTGTGTCAACCAAGAAGTGACAACACCATATGGACTCTCAGATATACTCGTCTCAAACTCCAAGTCTCATGAGGTTTCAACCACATATTCTGCTATAAAATTCTACTCAAGTCTCTAAGGTAACACACACCAATAAGAACACACTCTATGAGCTCATCAGCCCCTTTTAAAACTCATTTGAGAGATACACTCCATTGGGAACAACTATACCATCCATGATAGTACGTTTGAGAGAACATGCTCCATCGGGAACAACCCACTATGTAAATCTCTAGCACCCAGTACCAGAGGTCTTATCGCCACTGTCTTGCGCCCTATGTAAGAACATAGGAACTAAAGTTGAGAGGACCACCCCTGACCACAGCATACAATCTAGGGAGCACTGATATATATTATTCACCATGTGTGTCCTCTCTAAAGAGTTAGATCGAAGGGACCTGTGCCATATAGTTTCCCTACAACTAATTGAGTACTAGCTAAAAACCATCTGATCAAACCACTAAAATACCCATAGGAAGAGTACCAAACCTCACTACATTGAGGGACCTCCAACTCCTGACCACAAATTTTGCATAACAATTGGATGGGTCTGCTCTTCATAACTACGCTCCACAACTGAGGGAACTCCAACTCCATTGGAGGACCTGCTCTTCGTCGCTACTCGAAGATGGAGGAGTACCACTCCATAGATAGAGAACCTTCACCCTACATAAAGGGGTGTTCCAACTCAACCTAACAGACCACAGTAAGGGATTCTCACTCGAAAATGGTAGGGGAGTACTAACCCTAGAATAGAGGAACTATACCCTAGTATGATTGGGGAGTACCAACTTTATCTATATGATCACTATAGGGGACCTGCACCCTAACATAATAGGGTAGTACTGACCCCGGGATAGAGAAACCATAAACTAGAATAATAGGCGAGTACCAACTCTTCCTGAACATCACTTTTGGAGGATGCACACCTAGAAACGATAGGGGATTTCTCACTCTAAGGATAGAGTACCCATGCCCTATAATAATAGGGGAGTGCCTACTCCATCTATCCAATTAGTATAGAGGTCCAACACCCTAGTGTGATAGGGGAGCTCTATCACCAAATACATGAACAACACAGGGGGGCCCACACCCTGGTCTAATAGGGGAACTCCGACCCTGGTAGAACTACTCTGTGGTTTGAGGACATGCACCCTATGTGAAGGGGAGTTCCATCTCTACATATTCGATAGGTAAGGGAAACTTTCACCCTGATACGATAGGGGAGTACCAATCCCAGCATCTCTCTAGTAAGCCCAAATAATCTCCTTTGTCGATCAATCATTTCTTAAAGAAGAATCACAATCATCATGCCTCGCATTGTAACATAGCCACAGGTAGGGGACCCACACCTTAAAGTATGGGAGCACCCTACTATCGGCCTAAAGATTCTAAGGTACTCACATCCTAAGATGATACGGAATGGTATCAACCCCGACATCACCCCAGGGATCCACCATGATAACTACCCATGTTCAAGAAGTGCTAATGTATCATCATTATTGAATCATGCTATGACATATCTCAAAATTAATCCCAAAATCTACCATCACATTATACATGGAAAACTATTAGGAGAGGCTCATCATGGGCTTGAATTCGAGTCTTGAAGGAGGAGGTATGCAAGGAGGAATCTCCAAGAAGACTACACGGTGTTTATGGGGGTCCACATGGAATGTTATCTAACCTAAACACTCATTCATGTCCTTTAAATCATGTCTTGGCTGTCCATATAAGCTTACATGGCATGTATAGGATGTACACGGCGTGTATCACCTCACACGAACCATCGACCATGTCTTTTCCACACGGCTCAGCCAGTCGTGTCTCACACATTGTGTGTACACCTTGGTACATGGAATGTCTCAGTTAAACATCCCATCTAGCTATGTCATCTTCTTATACCCATGTCTGAAACCCTTTTTCCATGTACTATGGTCATGTACTTTCACACGACTGTGTCCTTTGACACGATTACCCTTTCTATGTCCCTTGACCACATGACATGGGCTCCCTGTATTGAGTGTAACCCTAGTACATGGTGGGTAGTCCCCAAAATTAATATTTCTTAAATGGTTAGAACACACATCATGTGACCCTGTACTACATTCCATGTGATCGTCAATTCCAAACTTGAATTCCTTGTTATCCACTCGAATCACCTCGGTTCTCCCAGAAACCTATAGATCAACCCCCAGGGGATCACTAGAAGTCATAATAGGTATTTAAAAACTTAAAAAAATGCACAAAAAAGTGGATCAGGACTTAAAACTCAAATCATCATACCTTGTGGATAAACACCAATGTTTCAGGTTCAAAATGGCACTCTAGAGCTATTGCATCATGATCTAGGATCAATCACTATCATTATAAAATATCAGAAAAATCTCTTCTCTTTTGTTTCACCTCAATTTATTCATTGATCCAAAGGTGGAGGGGCTCTCCTCCTCTATTCCTTGTGAACACCAAAGGGTTGCAGGTTTTAATTGATATATTTTTTATTAAATCAATTAAACTCCTTTTAACACTCCGCCAACAACTTACCTATGACCAAGCACACAACGATGAAAAATATTATATCACAGAAAGGCCAAACACCAAGTTTTCAACTCAACTGCAGACTCAGATTTCCAATATGATACTCCTCATAGTAGTTACTCCACATTTCTCAAGAAAATGAGTCCATGTGATATAATATATTTAATATTTTTAATATTACAACATCGAGGCTCTTCAGGCCCTAGAATCCTGCACCAGATCGGCACTTAGATTCAGAAATATTCCTAGAAATATTCCAAAATTCTATAGGTGAGAACCCAAGTAAATATATCCTCCCCACCCTAAGTATTTTCTTCCTAGAAAAGAGAAATTACATGAAGAAGTATAAAAACTTTTATATTCACTATGACTCCCATACGAGCGATCTCACCAAGAGGTTCTCATGCTGCTTACAAGAACGCACTTAGGAGAACCCCAAATGCCAAACCACACCCAAATCCAGCTCAAACTATGTCAATGTTATTCAAAAAATTAGTAACATTACTCCTCATCTATGACTGGTGGAAAAAACCATGTAACAAGGTCCATACTCAGTCATAGGGTCTAGTGGTATACCACCTCACTAACCCGATGCAAAAACCGATGTAACTTAGCAGTTCTCATCCAACCCTAGATGAACTACACCACACTAAACTCAAACGTATCACACAAAAATATATCACTAATAACAAAAGGGTACTAATGAACAACAAATTGTTTTCCAGGTGTAAACACTGGGTCTTACCAGGCCCTCTGTATTCAAACCTCCAACTACCACACCCACTAGTGGAAACCCAACTGAGCATGGATAGTAGGAAACCAGACCACACTGAAGAAAATTCGTAAGGCCTCTCTCTTACACCATGGAATGGTTATATGAAAAAATTTCCATCCACCAGGGCCTCCAAGAATATAAGTCAAGAAAAAAGGATCCAGTGGTAATTTTAGGGCCTCCTCCAACACTACAGTACGTAACCACACCCCGCACACACAAGTTAAAGGAACTCACCCACCACACCTCGACACTATACACTTTGGGTAAAACTAACTGGCCCTTATAGTTTTACTCACATCACAAAAACACATCTCGATTGGGTAATAATACCTCTTTCTTGTGCATCTGATGCTACTCCAAACAACCCCAACATAGGGTTCTACCGATGCCCTGTATCACCCTGGAAAAACCTTGATCAAGAAATGTCAAGAAAATTATACCTAAAAATAGTGTCTAAAACTGGGAATGGGTATGTCCTATGGACCATGATCCATTCAACTATTTCCTACAAGCTGATGCAGATGACTCAGCCCCAATATCACCACTACCAGCCACATCCGCCCGACCCTCTGTTAGGAAGCTCTATATCAATAGAGCTCATTCCAGCACCCTCATGAAAAGTGGGAAGGCATAATGAGACCACACATTCTTAGATTTATATGTGGATTCCCTTATCAAATATATGATCTCAGAAAAAAAGGCCTATAACCATACATAGGGAGTATCGTGATAGGTCTATGAACCTTGATGAGTAATTTTCCACAGACATGCTACCATGCCCAAGTTGCAGAAGTTCCAAGATACACACAAATCCCAACGTGGATGGATAAAACTCTTCCCTTGCGATATGCTCAAACTCCACCCAAGTGAGAGTTGAATCATCGGGGGTAAACATCACTATACTCCACCATAACCTAGCTGATCCCTATAGAAGAATCAGCTCTAGGACCACCATCTGGTCGGGATATTTCCTCACAAGTCATAAAATGCATGTGGATTTCTCAAGCTAGTCATAAACTCCCTGGGGGTATAGATCACCTTGTTACCTTAGAGGTTGTTTCCTCTATAACTCATGCAGTGCACTCATCCTTCTCACATACTCAACTTGAATTATTTTCACAACCTATTTCTCAATGGGTGGTGGCTCAACTAGTGGGACACCCTAAGGTACTGCCTCAATTCTAGTTCCCTGCACTGAAGCCTCATCACCAGGTGGATCATCATCATAATCCTACCATGGAACCCTGTCTAGATAGTGTTGTTGTGTTATCCTAAAATATAATCAAGACACACCAAAGTCAATGAGTATATCTAGGGAGATGGATCAAGAATTACATGGAACCTAAAACTCATCCCTATATGATGCACGTACGATATTTCCCTATGACTAGTGCACTATTGTACCAAGTCAATAATAAGCTTATCAAAGTCCTGGTGAATAGATATGTTGGTTTCTGCACTAATACTAAAGTCCATGGAATAAAATTTGAACTCAAAACACTATAACACTATCTCTAAGGAACCCAAACCAATCTCACGAACACCAGTCCCAAAGAAGGACCAACTCTAATACTACCTTGTCATAACCCAACCAACCAGGGCTCGAGCCATGAATACCCCAATCCCACCACCAATAGGCCAAGGCCTAGAGACCAGTGATGATTAGGAATATAACACTAATGGGAGGCCATAGTTTATGGTACCTGCATGAAGGCACCCACAAACATATATATGCAATAGTGGAGAGGTAATATAAACTAAAAACAAATGCATGCATACATTTTTCTCCTAACCTGAGCATGAAAGGAAAACTGAAAGCGTAAAATGGAAAAATACAAGCCCACCAAAAATGAAAAAAGTGTCCAACCTGCTTGGGAGGAGGGTATTATTGTCAAATTAAACTATTGGAAAGATCCTCAACCCATATCTTGAAAACACCTTGGTATTTATATCTCTCTAATCTCTTCCTACTTCAGGTCCCCAAATGAATCTTTTTAAAGGTCTGCCATCTTCACAAGACACAACAAGTGTGAGAAAATCCCATGTAGGGGTGAGTATAAAAATACTCAAGTAGGTTCCACAAAACCCAAAATAAAAGGGAGAAACTAAAAGACAATAGTCATCTTGACCCAGCTAGATGAAACCCAAATAAGAGTGAAACTCCATATCAAACCCATCCTCAACTATAAATGACTATTCAGATCAATCCACATAGTGTGTCAACCAATAAGTTAAAACATAGAAAGGACTCCCAAAATTACCCAGATATACTCATCTCGGACTCCAAGTCTCATGAGGTTATAACCTCATAACCTGCTATAGAATTCTACTCAAAGATCAAAGGTAACACGCGCCCAGGAGAACACACTCAACAATCTCATCCATCCCAAGTGGAACTCATTCAATAGATCCACTACATTAGGAACAACTCTACCATCCCTTATAGTACATCTGATAGAACATGATCCATCAGGAATATCCCACTAGGTCAAACTCTAAAACCCATCACTAGAAGTCTTATCACCACTATCTTGCACCCTGTGCTAGCTCATAGGAACTCAAGTAGAGATGAATTCCCCTCACCACTACATACAGTTGAGGGAGCGCAGCTCTAGAGCATGAACCACATGCATCCTCTCTAAAGAGTGGGAGTTGAGGGACCCACACCTTTCCACTGCCCCATAGCCAATGGAGCACTAGCTCCTAACCATCTAGTGAATCCACTAAAGTACCCATAGGAAGAGTCCCACACCTCACTATGTCAACGGAGTACTACCTTCCAACCAGGTATCGCGCATAAAAAGTGGAGGGTCTTGCTTCTCGTAACAACCCTCTACAACCAAGGTAGCACTGAGTCTAGTGGAGGACTCACTCCCCAATGCAACTCACATATGGTGGATTATCACTCCATAGATAGAGGACATGCACCATGCATAGAGGGGAGTTCTGACTTTACTTGAATGATCACAATAGGGGGAATCTCACTCTAACCCGATAGGGGAGCACCGACATTATAATAAAGGACTATAACCCTATTAAGACAAGTGAGTATTGATACTATCTATATGATCACTATGGGGGACCCACACCCTAACTTTCTAGGGGAGTACTGAACCTAGACTAGAGGACTCATACCCTGAAATGATAGGGGAGTACCGACTCTGCCTGAACATCATGTACGGATGACACGTAGCCTATAACAATAGGGGAGTTATAACTCCAAGGATAGAGGACCCACACCCTAGCATGTCAGTGATTACTTTCTCTATCTGTCTAATGATTATGGAGGGCATGTACCCTAGTGTGATACGGGAGATCCTTCTCCAACAATGCAAACAACATGAGGGACCCATATCTTGGTTTTAAAGGGGTTCTCCAACCCTGGGATAACTAATTCGTGGGTAGAGGACCCACACCCTATGTAAAGGGGGGTTCTTACTCTACCAAACCGAAAGATAAGGGAAACTTGTACTCTAATATGATAGGGGAGTACCAGTCCCAATGTCTCTCTAGTATGCTCAAAAAATCTCCCGTGTCAGTCAAACATCTCTCAATGGAGCATAATTCTCATAATGCCTCACCTTGCAACACAGCCACGGGTAGGGGACCTATGACCTGAAGCAAGGGAGAACCACACTATAATCCTAAAGAGTCTAGGGGACCCACACCCTAAGATGATAGGGATGGGTACCAACCCCGACATCACCCCAATGATCCACCCTGATAATTACCCAAGATCAAGCACCGCTAAAGTATCATCATTCTTGAATCATGACACATCGTATCTCAAAAATCATCCCCAAGGATACCATCACATTCTATATGGAAAACTACTCAGGATAGGCTACTCATGAGCCTGAATCTGAATCTCGAAGGAGGAGATACACAAGGTGAAAATATATAAGAAGATGATATGGCATGTATGGGGGGTCCACATGGAATGTGACCCCACCGAAACACCTGGTTGTATCCTTTACTACATGGATTGTCTTTCCATGTAAGCTTACACATTGTGTAGGCTTTACACAGTGTGTCTCACCTAACCTGGGCCACTAACCATGCCTTTTCCACATGGCTCGACCATCCATGTCTCACATATGGCATTTACCCCCTAGTACATGGCATGTGTCCTATAAATGACCCCTTTAGTCATGTCATCTTCCCATTCCTATGTATGAAACCCTGTGTCCATGTACTCTAGTCATGTAATTTCGCACAGCCATTCCTTTTGACATGGAGAATCTTCCCATGTACCTTTTCCAAACAACCTGGGATCCCTACAAGGTGTGTAACCCTAGTACACAACATGTATTCCCCAAAATTAATCTTCCCTAAATGGTAAGAACACACAGTGTGTGATCCTACACTATACATTATGTGACCGGGAATTTCCTACGAGCATCACAAATCACACCGGTTCTATCTAAAACCTATAGATCTACACCCATGGCATCTCTAGTAGTAGTAATAGGTATATAAAACATTAAAAAAATTCACAAAAAATGGTAGTGATAATTAAAACTCAAATCTTCATACCTCATTTCAAAACATCAAAGCTTCAGTTTCAAAACGACACTTGGGATCCATTTCATCATGATTCTTGAATGATCACCATAAATATTATATAATATTGGTTCCACTTCTCTTTTTTTCACTTTGGTTTGTCAATCACTCCAAAGGGGTAGGGTATATCCTCCTCTTTACCATGAACACACCAAAGGGAGGTTTTAATTCATTTAATTTTTATTAAATTAGTTAACCTATCTTAACACCCCTCAAAAAAATTGCCTCCAACCTGGCACCCATCCCTAGAAAAGTCATGCCTAGGACAAACACCATATTCTTGAACTCAACCATGGACAGATATTTTCAATATGATACTCTGCATGGGAGTTATTTTATGTATCCAAAAGAAAATATGAGTGTGTGATGAAATATATTTAATATTTTTAATATCACCACACTGATGCTCTATAGGGCCTAGAATCCCATGCCGACTTAGTGTCTGGCTTTGAAATATTCCTAGAAATATTACAAAGTATTCTAGGTCAAAACCCAAGTCATTATAATTAAATCCTCAAAATTTTAATTATATCTTACTAATAAAAACACATAAGGGATCTAAAAGATAATAATGAATCAAGTTATATATTACAAATAGATACAAAGTTTTCTATATTAGGGAAGTCTATGTAATATATATTTTCCTTCATAATAATCATATATTAATATTCTCAACTATTTTTTCCAAATATTCTTCTATAGTTAATTATTAGGAGTTTCAAGATACATAACTACCATAATTTCATTTTCAAGATCCTATTTCCAACCCAATATTAAAACCAAAATGATTATGATAACATCTAATAAAATCATAGTAAATGATCATATGAATATAAAAGTGAAATACGAATATGTCTTATCCTATGAAACCTTCATTTTAAACTATGACACTTTTGGTTCAATTATTTCACACTTGGTTCATCCAATAACTCTCTCTAATTAATCGAGGCTATCTAAGGTCATTTTTATATTAAGTTCAAAAACCATGTTGGGTATATATTACATTCTCAAATTCCATGTAGATCTTTTATAACGGTTTTTAATGGGAAGTTAAATCAACTAAACCATATCCCCCATGAGTTTCTATCCGGTTGTGAAATATTATCCCCACTCATCATGCATTGAGTAAATATCAATTTGATACTCAACCCTCATTTTTTAGGGTAATTACCCCTAGGTGAATTTATGCCATAGCTACATCTGCTTGTCGTTATCCCAATGGGGATGTAATTTATAGGAAAACTATATACTAAAAACATTAAAAAACTTCCAGGATGTTATATAATACTTAGTATTATCCCTAGTGTTTTCAATAAATTTATCTCATCCTAATCCTCAAAATAACTAAACTACTCCTCAAAAATAACTAATCCTTGGTCTAATGCCAACTGAGGTGCCCCAAACCCGCACTCCTAGATCCTATTATAAAAACACAAAATTTACATATAGTATTTGATACCAAATGTGATAAACCAAGTGAAACATATATTTATTTTACATCATTTCCAAAATTTAAATAATACATATCATAATAATCACACAATCCAAATAATGGAAGTTTTAGTGTATTTTGGGGAATTTCTACTTAAGAATATTATTTTTCAATAATTAGGAATATTTCTTTATAATTGAGCCACACTAAACTCCCTTCTATAATTTTCATAATTTATACTCACTTCATAGCCTTGGTAATGGAAACATAAAAAATATGTGATCTCAAACCCTCAATAAGGTAAAACTTATCAACATTTCATTAAGGGTTGGATTAAAATAATATGAAAAAACATGATCATGGGAAAAATACCTTATTAAAAATATCATGGAATAATAAGTGGTATACATAAGACATGATATAAAGACATGTAATCTCAATTGAAAAAACATGTATCATGGAATAAGAGTGTGACACAATAAACATAATCTATGGAGCATAATAATAGGCATATAAAAAGATGGTATATCACAGGTATAGGAAATCATAATATTGTTAACAAGGTTAATAGAAATCATATCCAAGTTAAATATTGTGAATAAAGAAAAATGTGATCATTTCCATGCCCATTTTTGTGAACAAAGCTATATGGGATCATTTATACACACCATCATGTGAATAATAATGTATACTATCATGTACATGCACCATCATATGAACAAAGCTATATGTGATAATATCCACAAACCATCATTTATCACATGATATATAAAAACATACCTAATGAATTGTAGGAAGATATAGGACCCCATCCATAAATCATATATACATATGTGTTCCAATTAAAAATAATCATTAATCGCATCATAAAGAACCCTTGGCATGAAAAATGGGTTTCATAACATTTCCAAATGCTATCACCAAAATTGTCCTCAAGAATATAAATGATTGATATCCAAAATTAAATCACCCCAAAAGAGTATTTTATAAGAAAATTTAGTGGTTGATTCATGAAAAATAATTTCAAAGGAAATAAATCCATTAGATATAAATAGAAAAATGGAAGTGAAATTGTAAGATTTGTTAGAAAATGCCTTTATCTTTTTCATAAAAGATTAAGTTACGATCACTTTAAAAAGTAATTTTTAAAAAGTAGAAGTGAGATTTTTTGAAATAGTTTACTTTTAAAAATAACTTTAAATGGTTTAGCCTTGAGAAATACATTAATAGTATCTCAAGGAAATGTTATGTGGAAGATAAATCAAATGAACATGGAAGAAAACCCTTTTTAATATATTAAAATACATTTTTTGAAATACCACATCATAAAAAGGGTAATAAAACTTCCTTTTAAAAAGAGGAAAATTAAAATGTAAACATAAAAAGATATATTAAATAATTGGATTTCTAAATATAATGGAGAATTTTGGTTGGAATAGAGAACATGGATATGGAAGATAAATAGATTATGTGGGCATGATGGTAATTATTCTTAACAATATTATAATTTTATGACAAAAAATCATTATGGAAGGAGAATTTAATTAGAGATTAATTTTTTTATCATATAGGAAGAAAAAATACAATATAATATAATTTTATGGTAGAAGAATACAAATTTAGAAGAAAAATTTGCAAGAAGAAACATCATAACTAAAAGAAATAATTTTTGAGTTATCGATATACTTTACGAGTTCAGAAATGTTTTAATAAAACTCCCTTAAAATAGGGGGATAGAAATTAAACTTCAAAAACTATGAATAAAATATAGTTCATGATATTATATATTCAACAGGAAATATAATCACCATTTAAATGAAATTAAGTGCATTACAAAAACGTGTATCAAAGAAAGGAAATTGAGATGAAATGCCCTTACTAATTTTGTAACTTTTGAATAAAATGGACATCGAAGGTGAGAACATGAAATAGATATTAACCCCATATGAATTTTAGGAAAATTATGATACAATACATTCACATCAAATAATATACTCCATATAAAATAAAACAATTATTGAATATTTCATGCATATCAAAGAAAGAAAATGAGATGAAAAAACCCTTACATCATCATTATCTTTTGAATTTAAAACCCCATGAAAGGTGGAACAAAAGATGGATTTTTAAATCAATTAGATTAATTGAAAAATTATTATAAATTAAATACATGTAAAATATATACACCAAAAAAAATTTAACAAGTGGTGAATACTCATCATATCTCAATGATGAAAAGTTGAGATGCAAAAACTCTTAACATTTATTCATGCCTAGTCAAACATGTTCTAAAATATTGTATAAAAAATAACTATCTTAATAACCTATTTTAGAAACTAATTCTTACCTATAACCTTTTATAAACTTCATTTATAATTTTATATTACAAATATATTAGTTATTTATATTTTATTTTCATCATTGTATGTTTCTAACATCAATTGTTTTGTTTAGTAATAGATTCATAATGGTGGTGTTGATTCTTATTTAAATATTTAAAGTTTATCATTATGATATCATTAAAGGTATTTGAATGGATTTTTTATACTTTTTTATAATTTTCTAATTTCATTTCTTAATTATTTTAGTTACGATTCATGAGGACGAAGTTAGTGACAAGCTTGTTTTGGTAATTTTCATGAATGAGGGGTGGTATCTTAATAACGAGTTACATATTTCCATTTATATTCTAGAAAAAAAATATTTAGTTATGATTTTTCCAATATCACTAGTAAATAGTTTTCCTTATTTACCCAAGATATAAATTTGTAGCATTGTTCATGTAGGTGGTTAAACGACCCAAACAAGAACATGATATAATTAATGGATGAATATGGTTAAGAAAGTAATTATTTTGGAATGATATCATTATTAAAAAATAATAATTATTTTATTTTATGTTTTAAATGTGTTTAATCATGTTATAATATAGTAGGATAAATAAGAAAATACTAGAGTGAAAAATGAAATATGTCACTTTCATGGATGTGTTAGTCCGCACATATGCATAGGCAACACGTTTGTTGGCCATAGATTGGGAGAAAGATAGTAAATATTTTATAATTTAATAATATTAATAATTTTATAAATATAATTTTTATCCTTTAAATATAATTTTATAACTATCCATTTAAATCAGTTATGAAAAATCAATCATATCATTCATAGAGGTGACAGTTCTCATCTACGCATGACGACATCTTTATTTTCTGAATAGTTTTATAGGAATGTATAAAATGTATATAACAGTACTATAATAACATTTAAGAATATTTGTATTTCATATTTTATCATAATTTCATGTATATAATAGGTTTGAGGGGGTAGAAGAAGAAAATTATTAAGAGAGCTTTGTTGATAACATTACTTCTCCATTTAGATGTTCTTCCTTAGGTAACACCTTAAGGCTCCTTAGATTGGTTTTTTGTCAAGACAAAGGATTCTAGTATAGTATGAGATAATTAAGTAGATACTAAGGTATTGGTTTTTTGGATATAATTCTTTATAATTATTATAAAAATGTAGTGGAGGTGATATTCTGTTATAGGTGAAAGGAATAACATTTTTGTAAATAAAACTTATTAATATAAAGAGAGGAGATGTTCCACATGTCATGTAGAGCCAAAGTGGAAAATAATAGAGTGGGGGTGAGTTAAGTCCAATCATACCTCAACTATTCATTTTAGAATGTATTTTAAACATTTTTTTAAGTCTTTAAATCTTATATTTTTTACTTTTACCATTCTTATTTTTTACCTGCGTAATTAATTTTTACCTGCGTAATTTAATTTTAATGTCTAAAAATAAAATGGTCCTTATTAAATTATTTGGATATACTGATTCCAAATTTAAAATATATTTTATAAAATAAAATTTATATGCTTACTAAAAAATAATTTTAACATTAACACATGTAACATGTAAAACCCCATTTTTAAAAAAATGTAGTTTTAAGCATAAATGTTATGTTCAGGAAAACATTTTCAATATTGATGATTTTAATGGAATTAATTGTTTTATTTTTAACCAAAATAGAGTTATGTAAATTTAAAAGAAATACCAAACCTAATTTCACCTATCAAAAAATTAATTAAAATATAAAGACTAAAAATAGTTTTCATTAGAAAAATAATGCTTGATTTTAAAAATGTTTAACATGAGTTTTTTAAATTAAACATATTAATTTTAAATGTATCATTTAAATTCATAAATAAATTCTTAATCATTTAAAAAATTAATAATTTTTTTAGTTATATTTCTTCATAGTCATAAATGCTATAGTTTTATTAAAAAACTATGTTTTTCACTATTTACCTAAAAATAAATTATTTCATAAAAGATAAAAAATAAAAATATCAAATATAATTTTGATATTATGGATTTTAAAATGATTTTAATTTTATAAAATTAATATTCTAAAATTTATAAATTTATCTTTTAAATTAAAATTCTAAATATAAAGTAAAACTACAATTATTGAAGAAATATCCTTTTTAAACATTAAGTGTTCGAAATATTATTTCATACTAATTTATAATTTAAATAATTATAATATGATAGTTAATATATAAAAATATTATATATTATAATAATAATTATTTAAAATTGTTCAATTTAATTTATTAATACTTTAAACTGTTAATTAAGAATGATTAATCCTTTTAAATATTAAATCATATTAATTATATATCCTCTAAATGTAATAATTTTTAATTGATTAACATATTATTATTATATAGAAGTTTTATTATTCTGATAATTTTTCTATAATGTTCATCAAATATTTCATGACTCGTTTTAGTTTAGTGTTGCATATGAAATAAACTATCGAACATAGTATTAATTTTGACAGAAATATATTCCAAAATCATGGGGTGTAACACTATAATTAAATTTTTTTAATTAAAAAATTATTAATTTTATGTTTTGTGGTTGTTTAGTCACATTCCAATAATAATAAATGGAATTTATTAAAGAGGGACCCTGAATGTTTATTTTGTTGAAAAATATTAATGTTTAAATTCCTCAACCATTTCATGGTATTGAGAACCACATGATAATAATGAATGGCATGAAAATATAGGTTATATATTTATCTATTAAATAATATAAATTATTTCTAGGTGAATTCGGAGACATTGATAATGGTATTTATGGTTAATCGACGGTGTAATATAATGATTTTAGAAGAAAAATACATGATTGTTTAATTGGTAACACTTTAAAACACTATTTAAACAGTAATTCATGGTTTGTTAAATAATTACAGGTAGTAACAAGCCAATTTAAGGACATATATTTCATTACATGACACATTTGGTTATTATAAGTTTTTAATTAAATGTTTGTGAAATTTACAATAAGTTAAATGTGTTGTAAGTGTGGTTTTTGGGCATTTCTGAACGTTAAGTTTCCATATAGACCAAAGTGTAATTTATGGGAAATAAAACCTACATATAAATATATATTTTAGCCCAAAAATAGGAACCCGAAAACTTTGAATGATTTTGATTCCTCTCATACCATCTCTCAAGGTTTATAGATAGATAGAGGTGAGAATAACAAGATTAGACCAAAATTACCTTCTCTGGTCGAGTTTTCTCCCTTACCATGATAACGTATTCATCATAAAGCTCTATATTTTTTTATGATAACACATAAATGATCATATATTAGTAACCTAGGATATTAAATTGCACACAAGGAAGATATAGAGGGTTCTTAATTTGGTTACTTCAAGATATGGTGATCCAGAGATGATCTGATTACACTAGAATCATGTTGTTCTGTCAAGGTACCATTTACATTTTTGTTTCTATAATTTTCTATGAAAAGGGATAAATCATTTTTTTTCAAGAATTCTTGTCCATGTATTGAATCCATGCATAGTTTTTTTATATAATTTTAATTTTTTCATGTTTTATCAATAGTAACATAGTGTTTCATGGAACATAGGTCTGAAATATAGAATAAACATGTTATATCATGAATATAACCCCCATGATATTGAAATTCCACCCACAAATTGACATTAAATCATTTTTATTAGATAATATTTATTGAATTATTTAAGGATAGAGTTGTTTGTTGTGTTTACGAAGGTTAAATCACACCTAAAAAGTAATTGATTAATTTGTTACCATAGGTGAAATGACTTACTTCATGGTATCTAATTATTCAAATTTAGGTGTAAAGCCTTCCTATTAATGTGATATATTAGTAAAGATCGTACAATTATCCGAAGAGTAACTTTTATTCATTGAACAATTAACCTTCCACTCAGTACCATCAGATCACTAAGGTTGACTTTTTTTCCTTCATGATGGGTGGGTCTTATCGTCAAGCTCTCTTTTTTTCCATCACACTAAAGGGAAAATACTTCCATCCTAAGGAAAAAAATTCACCCCTATATTACCTTTTGGGATTCCTATACACCATAAGAAACTATCAACCTGAGATTTTCCCATAGCTTGTACATCCTAACACAAAGTTATAATTCTAGATCTTACAGAGTAGTATCTCACTAATGGCCCACCCACGGTAAGGAGGCCTTATTCTCCCTACAAATAAGGTTTATAATAAATTCCAAAACCCAATCCCAAGGATATTTTAGTTATTTATTTCAATTAGGAAATCTATGGAATTTTATTTCTCTTCATGACACTTTTAGGTTAATAGGTTTTATGTTATATCGATTCGATATTGCTTGATCTATTAAATTGTAAACTTTTAATATAGTATCATTATTTTCACCCATTGTAATTTTTGTTTCAACCTAAATAAGAATCTTGAACAATGAAAAACTATATACTTTTTTATTCTTATCGATCACTACATTTAAAAATTCCCAGGAAAGATGTAACATATGAAAATTTAAATAATTATATAGGAAAAGTTTTTTATCTTCTCCATTAACTAATCATTATATTCACTAAATAATAACTTAAAATAAGAAAATATCAACAAGTGTGATCCACTAATTTCTCATTGATTGAGAATTATCCATGAATTTTCTATAAAGAGGACTTGAACCCCCATGTTATGTGGCATGATATTTTGGCTAAAGTATTATATGAGGCATCAAAAAAATGATATGTTGATTGGTGTGTTTTTAAAATAAAATATAAAATTAATGATTATTGATCATGGATTCACTAAAAATAATCATTACGGCATTAAATTTTGAAACAAATCCAAGTTCCATGGCTACTTTTCCAGTCATGTTACCTTGGTTATGATTTTACTGCCCATGATAAACATATTGGGCCTAGTTTTTGGTGATGGGGATTTAAATACTTGAAACCATAGTTCATAGACATGTGATCTAATCCTATAATATAGATTCCATGTATTCACTAGGTATGTTCTAGATATCACCCTCCCTAAACTCACCCCTTTCCTTTCCCCCAACCATTTTCATTTTAGGTCTTAGTCACTCTTATGTTTAAAAAATATGTTTTCTAATTAGACCATGAATGAAAAATAGCTATAAATAATAAATTACAATTTCTAAAGGAAATCCAAATTAATGTAATGAAATTTAAGGTCCCATATTAATGATGGAGTTCCATAAATAATCTACCTATTTACCAAGGAAATTATCAAGAAATCTTCCATTTTTTGCTAGCAAGTGTATCTAAAAATTACTTGTAAGCTTTAGTATGAACATCTGTATGACTTGGTTCTACTTATTCTATGAGTTTGAGTAGAATTCTGATTTTAGTGATTCTCTGGCCCATTGAATTTTAATGCAAATATTCTTTTTTAATGAGATTTATTTACATTAGAAAAATAATATGGTTTTTTGAAACCATCCACGTGTTATAAATAAAATATGTAGTCAATCCAATTTTATTGAGATAGAAATGTTTGTTAATTTAATTCTATATTATATTATTTTCCCAAGGGTAATATTTTTCAATATCTCAATTTCTTTATGTTCACCTCTGACCATCAAATGAAATGGGAATAAGTCTTCCTAATATCTTTGAGACAAGTCAATGCTTACAGTTTTTTTGTGCTTGAAAATTTTTCTATATCCATATTATTATCATTTTACAGTTAATAATTAGATATTATAATGAAATAATGAATTTAATAAAATAATTTATTCACATGACTTTATTATGAATGAAATATAGTGAAAAAATGTCATCTTTTTTTATTTTTTTAGTTTTAACTTTATGAAGCTCTCAAAAAAATATAGCAAAAAATTTATTCATAGATTTAAGAATATAAGGAATTTATAAGCCTATGATTTCATATTTCAATCATAGTTAAGTGATTTTTTAATAACAATCAATGAATGTCTCTCTTTCTAATAAATATGATCTATAGTACTTATAATTCCTGAGATGTCTTTTATAAATGTCAACTAAGTATCATAAGTCAATTTACTTTGGTTGTTCAATAATTTTATAACCAAAGTAATTATTTTATAAATTATCATGATGAGTCAGATTCCAGGGAATTTTATCAATCCTTTTTTATATCATTATGGTATATAATTGAACCAATAATTATCTTTCTTCATCATCTATAAAATCACTATTCATGGTCAAGGATTATATTTTTTCATCCATCCAATCATTATTCATGTTTTTTTATCAATAAATAGAGATATTTACTTGTAGGTTTAGATCACTTGTATTTCTTGAAAATTTGATTAATGTATGGGATGTTTTATGATAATACTTATGATTATATTGATGATATAAATTAGTCATTTGATTCTTCCAAATATCTTTTTTTCATACATGGAACTATCATAATTTGGTTCATTACTCTTAGATTGTTTTGGATAACTATAATTCTTTAAAAAAATCAATTGTATTTCTAGATCACTCAAAGAATAATGATTCTTGTCAATTGTACAAATAATATTTTCAATATCAAAATATATTCAATAATCATCAATGATTTTATCCCTAATTAAAAAAGTTTCATATCAAAAAAAATATCCTTGGCACTAAATAAATATAGGTCTTTACAAAGTCTTATGACCATGTATGGTGGATAACACCTACCTGGTATTGTAAGGTCATAGAGGTGGGTGACCTGATGATAGGGGGTTTACATCTAAACCCCTGTGAATGGTGGTTATAACTATAATTATCCTAAGGCTGAGAAATTTCTTATTTGGTAAGTTCTAATAACAGAAGGTGTAATTATTTGGGATCTGTCTTAGAGAGAGGGTTTATGAAATAGACATGTATGGGAAGATTCATACTCCCTACTCTTGGATATAAAGGCCCTATGAAGATTTATTATTCCCTATGATTGGTTTTATTTCTTTTACTGAACAGGTTAGGTATATGGTAAAGAAGGCCTCCTTATAGGGTCCCAAGCCATTAATGAGTTACAAATCTAGAAGATATAGAATTATAAGAATGTATTATTACCTATAAGATAAGGGAAAATCTTAGTTAAATATCTTATATTGTGTGCATTCATATCAAAAGGTAACAGAGGCACATAATGGTTTCCTTGGGCCAAATAGATTATCCCTTGATTACAAAGGTCTAAGGGGTCTTGACTACAAGGCCAACCCATAAATTAATGATGAAATTAAGCCTTGATGATTCAGAGTAACTGAGTGGTGGGGTTATTAATAAATATATAAATGTTACTATAGTGATAACACATTGATCTTACCTAAGATACCACATCAACGGGAAGGTTTTCTACCTCAATGTCAGATCTTTTCCACCTAAGGAAGTAATATATTCCAAGGGTTGGGTAGTTCATCCAATACTCGATAACAATCAGACGATAGTAAAAATTCATAGAAAAAATTGTATCAACTTATAGTAAAAATAAATTAATAATAATTTATCCAAGATAAAAAAAAATATGGTTACATGTGGACTAATATGTATGCTCATAATATCATCTACAGTCTCATAAATTTAAAGACTAGTTATATTCAAAAATGTTAAAAATAGAAGAGGCTTATAATATTTTAGAGATACAGCAAATTTGGTTGTCTATGATGGAATATACCACATTATTTATTTATTTGGTTAACTTTTTACTAGATTTGGTTGGGTGTGAGGTCATAGAGTCTACGAGGGATAAAATAGGATAATAATCAAAGATATGTTCTAAAGTTGGGATGATTTTTTTCCTTTATATGTGAAGGTTTTGAATAAATATATCATGGTAGAAATTAGAATTTATGGAAATTGTGATCAAAGAAGAAGGATATGCATTGATGATCCTTCAAGTGGCTTTTCATGTGGTAAAAATATTTCAAGAGAGGATTCCATGCATAAGATCAGTAATCTTAGACTCGTGAAGGGGTGAATTATCCATTTACTCCCATTAAATTTTCAGGTGATAAAATGGATTACTTTAAGTATGGGAATCATAATCATATTAATTATAAATGTATTTCATAATCTATATAATAATGATGATGAGACACAGAGGTTCGTATTAAGGGTATTTTCTAACATTAACCTTATGAGGTGTTGGAACATATTTAAATCAAGCATGATAGTCACAAAAAGAGTTTTGAATGTTTTGACATGGTAGATTATTTTAACCATATATGGGTAGGTTTAAGAGGATTCTTTAAATTAAGATCAATAGTGGATGGGATTGCCTCGAATGGGTCAAGGGATATAGAATCTCAGATCTTAGGGAGAATCAATGAAAAACACTTGATATTTGTTCATTTTTAAGATAAGGATGTGGTACTACCTTTATTTTTACAAGTATATCTTATGTTATTTTATATTTTTATATATATTCTTATAGAATTTTTAGTTCTTACTTATATTATTTCTCCTTAACACATTCCCTAAGATAAATTCTTATTTGAAATACATTATATAGTGATTTTTAGGGTGAGGCCCTAATGGATTTATTATTTTATATAGGATTTGGATCTTTTATTCTTTTATGAGTATACCTATAGGATATGTTAATGATAAAAATTCTAGTAACGTCATATGAGAGACACAATTCATGGTTTTTTTGTATATCAGTTTATGATATGGGATCTTAGTTATTAATACTCACTTTATGGATGAGTTGTAGGTCATGATAAGAATCCTTCCCTTGTGGATTACTGAAGTGGAATGTGATGATCAATAATGGGAAATTATTATAGGAATTTAGGGATACTAATGACTATTATGTCTTATTATGATGATATGATATGTTCTATTGGATTAGTGGCTACCTGATAGTGTGAGTTACATTATTGTTAAGGTGGAAACCTTTGGTGGTCTGTTCAAATGTAATATTAGTGTATTTTAGAATAATAGTGCACCCAAGTGAGGGGTTTCTATGAATGATACCCTAAGTAGTAAGTTAGTTATTTGATGGTATGAATATTAAACAACTAATTGAGGGTTTTTCGTGGTTTTTTTATCATTCTTATTTATGATAATTAATTAAATAATAGGTTTAATACCTCTAATTTTTTATACATCAATTTTTTAATAACTTTTTTCACATACGAAGTCAAACTAAAATGAATAATAAAATATTTTATTAAGTTATAATATTACAATAAAAAATAAAGATTAATACATTATGATAATTCTATATAAAACATAATTATGAAATTTTTAAGAGGAAGAAAAATACAATTAAATAAAAAATCCATGAACTTGAAATCTTCATCCTTGTGGTCTAGCATAAAGCTGATAAAGATAATTATAACCATGTAAATAAATAAAAACATTATAAATATAATATACATTTTGACATTGAAATAATTAAATAGGATTAATTGATTTTATAGAAGTGTGTAAGGTTATATATTGGAATGAGAAATGGAAATATGAGTATTATATGGTCATTGTGTGAGTATATGACTGTTAGGAATAAATATTGTCAATGGGTATATTGAAAATGTTATAATGGGAATATAATTCTTTTATAGAAATGAATAATGTATTATAAATCATATATTTATCATGTAAAATAAATAATTGACATCTGGTAAATAATTATGGGATAATAATAAATCAAAATATAATCACTTATTACATAAGATTTTTTTGTTCAAATAAATTATATTTTTAAAGTACTATAAATTTTTATTTAAAAGTTAAATTTATCATATTTAGAGTTTGAATTTAATAAAATGGATTTTATATTTCTAATTATGGCATCAAAATTAGATAAGAGTGTTAGTTTCATTTTTTGGAAAAAAATAAATTATCAGGGTGAATAATGAATTATGTTAGTAAATAGTGAAAATCGTAAAAAATATTATACAGTAAAAATTAAGCACATAACATATAAAAATAAAAATAAATTTTAAAAATTTAGGTAATTCAGACCACCATTTCTTCACTTATGGGCCATTTTTTATGTTAAAATGACATTCATTAACCATTAAGGAATGATAAATTGTAAATAAATCTATAAAACTCATCAATAAAAGCACCCTCATCTACTCATTACAAACCCATTTGGTTTCAACTTTAAGAAATGACCAAATTTCCTCTCATAAAACCCTCTCTAATTTTGGGTAATATATGTTCATAAGGAGGCCTAAATCCTTCATTATGAAAGATGTTATTATTAGAATGAGTGATTCTATAAAAGTAAGAATCTAGCACTTATATATGTTTTTAATTACCTACTGATATAAAATATTCATAAATCTCATTAAACACTCTAATGACGTACTATTAACATCATTATTCTTATATAAAAAATTATATTACTATAATATAACTTTGTACTCTTACTCATTCAATATTATAATGTGTTCTTGTTTAGGTCAGTTTAACCACCTAGATGGACGATGTTAAATTATCTTCATAATTTACATTATGGATGAGTATAAAAACATAAAAAATGATAATATATGATATTAATGAGTAATTTATGTTATGATTATGGTTCTATGAGAGTGACATAAAAACTAATGATCATTATAAAGTAACTCATTATTATCTGAAAATTACCTAAAACGTTCATGTTGTGAATTACATTCTTGAGAACTATATTTGGAACCTATATCAAATAAACAATTTAATTTATAAATAATTATAATATTATGGCTAGTTTGGTAATGATTAACAAAATAACATAAAATTATAATCGAAATCATTATACTAAAACTAGTATGAAATATTCAAAATTACAAACATAAGATAATGAAAATAAAATATAACTAACTAATATATATGTAATAAATGGATATGATTTATTAAAATAAAAAGAAATAGGTATTAATAAGTTTATTAAATTTATTATTAATAAGTATATGTTTATTATATGGTGAGTTATAGTGCATTTGTGAGAGTTGGAAGTAAAGTTAAGGGTTCATCTCCTAATACCTCTTAATAATTGAGATTATCTATGTCTAAATTTTTATTAGGGAATTTTTATGTACTTTCCATTTAAACTCGAATTTTATATTCTTCACCTATGTTTATTTTTTTGATTTACATTTCATCTTACCATTTCCCCTCTCATTGGTTTATAATCTAACTATAATGATATGTATAAGGTGAGTTGTCTTCATCCCTCTTTTATTGGCTGAAATCTTTCTCATCCTTGTCAATATTCTTTATATTATTTCAAAAATTTCATTTTATATATTGATATGATTACTTACGATATTTTTATATTGAATTCATTTTAATTATTAATTTTTTAAGATATTATTTTCATATCTCATCATTACATTTCCCACTCGGTCTCTTTTTCTCACTATTTTATTTAGTTTTTTACAAAGCTTACTTTTTTAGTTTCCATGATTATTTAAATTGATTTATTTAATTTATAATTATTTTTTAAAGCATTTATTTATGGATTATTTATTTACAAAATTTATGAAAATTCAAATGACATTTATTCTTATTTTCTAAATAATTTTCCAACCATCATTTTAAGGGATTTTTATACATGTCAATACCCTTTAATACATCTCAAGTTTCACTAAGGATATGTTTTAATGAAATCATCCACTTTCATTATCAGTATGATTTATTTTTATGTATCATGAATATTTCTATGAAATATAATTTATTTTCACAGGTTAATTATGTTTTTATGGATTTATGGATGATTTTAAGTTCATGTGAAACACGTATATATGGTTTATCAATATGTGATGGGTGGGCCCAGAATTATATAGCCTTCCAATGTATTGGGTAAATATTTATATCTCACGAGATGTTATTTAATTGGACATGGTTAGTTATCCTAGTTCACTATGTTGTGGTATACATTATCTACTGTGATGACAGTATTTGTAGTGAGCCTCAATATAAGATATCATTTTCTATGCTTATGAATGTGCCATATTTCTAATTTCATGCCATATTTTATTATTATACCTCAGTAATGTGTTATGTTTTATGTTATTTTTCATTTTTCTTAACATTTGAGTATGAGTTTATGATTATTTTCTCATTACTAAGTGTCGTTTTAGTTCTTCTTCATTATTATCTTTATTGTGAACATGTATGTGGTTTAAATTAATAACTCTTATCTTTTTCACCTTAATGGGTGTATGGGCTCACTCGTTTCTTAATTTTCCATTCCTTAGGTTATGAATAAGATTGTAATAGATGATAGGTCTAAAAATGAGGCAAGTATAATGTAATTGTGGAAGATATTTACATTGTGTTTTAAAATAAATTTTCAATGTAACTAATATCAAAAAACACTAAACCTTTTGGTACTAGGGGTGTAATGTATTATGAGTTATAGTAGAAAATCATATATAATGATCTAATATTTATGTGTGTTATTTTTGGTTCATATCAATTGGTTTATGATTGGGGTTTAGTTAATTTTATAGATTATGTTATAGATAATAAGAGGATAAAACCTAGAACAACCTAGGTTTAACCAAAATTTCCATAAAGGGTTCATATTTTAGGGTATCTTAGGATTAATGTACATTATCATGTAATTTGTTAGCTCTATATAATGATATCTAATACTCTGAAAAACCTTTTTGTTTTTAGTAAATTATTGGAACTATGGGGAATTGAGTGAAAAATGAATGTTATGGATAATGCAACGATTATCCCAACAAGTAACCAAAATGGGATGAGAGTTGGGGAGAAAAATCTCATGGATATACTCAACTCGGTATCTCATTCTATGAATAATAATTCTAACTACATAAATCTTATAAATGAACTAAATAAGGAATAAATTACCATTGATTACTTTATATGATAATGACCACCATACTTTAGGGGGGATTCTAAACCACTAATTTCAAAGAAATAGATCAACACAATAGAAATCATATTTCATATTCTTTAGTGTTTGGAATAAGAAAATATTTTTTAAAATGTTTATCTTTTGTAATGTAAGGAGTATCAATGGTGTATTCTCATCAAGAACATGATACACAAGTAAGAAATTGACTCCATGGAATGGGAGGTGTTAAAGAAAATATTTTTCAATAAATATTATCATCAAACTCTTTACATTAAAATGAAGATAGAATTTTTTGGGCTAAAATTAAAGAAGGATGAATCATTTGGTTCTTATAAAGATAACTTCATAATACTTACAAGGTATTCCTCTAGTTTTATTTCTTGCCCCAAAAGTAAAATTGATCTTTTTTAATGGTTTAAAATCAAATATTAAAAGAAGTGTTAGCTATAATGGGATTCAACAGCTATGAAGAAATCCTTTGATGTGATCTCAAGGTTGAAATAGAAGTTGGATATACTCGATATATTTTTATAATTTTGGGGATAAGATGAGAAAAATGGTGTTTCATTGAAACTCAAATGATAAATCTCATAGAGGAAAAAAGATTAAACATAATAAATGTTAACAATGTGGAAAAATACACCTAGGGAATTACCTTAAGGGAATTGGAAAATTATTCAAGTGTGGAAAAGAAATTCAGCAATCACACAGATTCAAAAGAGATATGAAGAGGGAATTTAACAAAATGGATGAAAATAAATCTCAAAAAAATGCATCACCCAAAATAAAATGTTACTATTTTAATGAGTTTGTATACTACAAAAACCATTGAATAAAAAAAGGGTTAATGAGGACAATAAATTCTAGTAACCTCAAAATCTAAGAGATAAAGGGAATCCTATGCAATCACTATTATTATTATTGATCATGAAAACAAAGTGGTGAAAGATAAACTTATCATCCACTCAAGAACTAAAAACATATTATTTGATTCTAGTTATACACATTACTTTCTATTTAGAATGTTTGTTAAAAGTATTAGTTCATAGTCTCAATGATTAAATATTTAATTATCGATGAAAAAATCTAGTTGCATGATGATTACATACTAAGTAGATTGAGGTTTGTGGGAAGGTGATTCCTACAAATATTATTATTCACCCTTTTTTCAAATTTTATGTGGTATTTGGAATAAAATATATCTCTTTAAATAACACCCATATCAATTTTCTAGATTGATAAATTACATTTTCATATCTCAGATCAATCTATGGGAATATATCTATCATGAATTAATCTACTGGGACATGAACTTAATCATATGACCCCATGAGTCTCCTGTAATACCTTGGTTTACTTCCCAACACACCATAGGATATTACTCATTAGGGTCACTTATTAGACAAATGACAATCCTTATAGAAAAACACATTTTATTTCATTGTGTCTTTTCCTCACTCACACAAACCCTGGGAAACTTCCCTGGAGGTCATCCATCCTGACACTACTCCAAGCCAAGATCACTTAACTAAGTATTTATAATAGGATTTAATTTTCAAAATAAATGTTAAACCTATTAACATGGGTAGTAATGTTTAGTCTTTTAAGTCTCATTTTTTAAAAGTTGTTACATTCTCCCCCCTTTAAAGTATAATTCCCTCATTAAAAACTCTTAACCTCAAACCTAGGCATCTCATGTACACTTCTGGTAGGGTATTGGCTCTGATAATATTTTTCATGTGTGACATCTAGACCTATATACCTCTGAATAGTGCCTCATGTTTTTGGGTCACATGGCCTCAAGAACACCTCCCTATATAATAGAGGCTACTTACTAGCAATGAGAGTCTATGGTGGTATAGTGGGGAGACTATACACTCATGATTAGAATATCATAGTGGTGAAACAGATAGATAAATAGTAGAAGTGTGATAAATAACTGACTGTAGTAGAAGGTAAAGCATCCAACAATAATAAATAACTAACGTCCATGTTTCAACCTGAGGTGGGAATTTTGGTTTCGACCAAAGGTGACGTGTTTGGGAGTATGAAAAATGGTCTGATGGGAATCAACACTCATCTGTTATGTCAGAGAGTTTCATGTCACCATTTTTGTTCCAGCCTGATCCACATCATTATCCTTTAGGTGGATTGGATTGACCCTCTGAGGACTGGGTAGTTTATCTCTTATGCATTATCAAAGAGGTTCCACAACCAAATGGTCCCAGTGGGCGATTGTAGTGGTTTAAGTATTTTTGAAATCGGTCCTCTTAGGATATGATTTACTCAGATGGTCTCCAACAAGTTTATTCATCGATCCATAAACACCTAAAGGCCCTAGTATCCATGATTAATGGACCTACTTTCCAAAGTCAGGCGCTTGTTAGATGACGATTTGGCCAAAGACCCTGAAGGACTCCATTGGTAGAGAGGATGGGAGGTCAGTCTCATCACACCCTTTTGGGGGATTATTTCATATTCTGGGACTCTCTTATTAATTTAATCCATGTAAATATGTTCATGAATCCTTGGTTAATTCCCAAAGAGTGTATCCATGGGCTATCCCTGGGTTTCAAGATCATCATGGATATAAATATATTTGATGCTACGGAGGAAATTCTAACTTAAACCATACAATTAGGTGCTCTAGAGTTTACCGTCATCTAGGAGAGATGGAAGGAATTTTGATGTTGAGGTCAGACCCATAAGATGGGCTTCCTATGTATCCTTAGGAGATAAATCAAAGCTCATTTAGTTCGGATATTGGGACTTACACCTAGGAGGAAGCCCTTTTAAATTTGGGGGATCATTTTACTGGGACTAACATTTTAGGAGAACGTACCTTGAGCTCGGGCCCTGGACAGGCATCCTACGTATCCCAATTAAGGTGGGAATCAGAGTTCTCATAGTTCATTTATCTTGGGGATTACACTTCGAAGGAGGAACATTTATTGGCGGCATAATTGGGTGGACCTTTTGGAAGAGAATCCCTTTGATCTCAGGAATTTAAGCAGGCATCCTACGTATCCAAGTTGGAATAGGAATCAGAGTTCTTGTAGTTCGTTTAGATTGGTTTTTTCCAATGTTGTATCATCACAGATCTCTAAGTCCGTGTGATTCATGCTCAATGTGAGAACCAAGTTTATGTGAAATATCCAACAATGGTGCATATTCTCACCTCCACTGATGGAAAATGAGGATGATGACGGTAGAAGAGGATGTGTCTATAAGCCCAAAGAGAGAGGGAAAGGGGAGCTTTAAGCATGCAACCCCCACCTATGCTGATATCTAAGATAGTCATATCTGGGTGATTTATCCGGAAACATCCTGAGATTTGGTGAAGAGGGTGAAGATTGATACCTCTCGTGAAAGGATACAAGATTACCTTAGGAGGAGTTCCCTTATAAGGGTCTAGGGAAAGTGGAGGATCAGCATCCCAGGTTAAAGGAAATAATGACCTTTTTGCTTGTCACTAGCGCTCATTGAAGGGAAAGGCCAGTGGTTACCCCTAAACCTGAAAACTAGAAGGTTCACATTTTCCTCTTGAATTTGGTGATTAGGTTACCTTGTAAATGTATAATTAAAGAAATTTTTGGGGTCCAAACCATTGTTGGGGAAGCCTTCATCACTCTGCTTACCTTAGGTATATAGATTCATAAAGGTGCACTGATGCGACCGATGATCTGATCATACAGGTCCGATGGATTTGGAGGAGGGTTTGGCCTGATGCCAGTGGACTGGTTCACAAAGAAGGTATGGAGGGTTGGAGGGTGATGGAGGGTCATGAATAGAGTTGTAGGGAAGGAAACCTGAAGACACCCTATTCCATGTACGATTTTCTCATGCGGGATGGGGGCAGCCCCACATAGCATAATGATATGCGGGTGGAAGGGTCGTCCGCCTACTGATGTAGTACAAGGATGTGGGTATTGACCACCATGTAAAAAAGTGGTATAAAATTTTAGACATGGTTTTCCATGACACAATGGGTTCTATCTGCATATTGATTCAATACACGGCGAAAGGTTCCATAAGCATAGCGATGCAATATGTGGAACACCGAATTGAAGGATGGTCCTAGAACTTGTGGTTCATGAGGAATTCATTTTTGAGGAATTTATGGTTCATGATGGAACTATTTAGGTTCATGGTTCTCCAATTATTATTAAAGACCTTCTTTTTATAGTTTGTGGCTGGTTATACCTACAGAAAATTGATTTTTGGTTCTCACTTCATTGATGATTAAAAACTAAAGTCTGAATCTTCTATGTATCTGAATTATTTGTTCCAACCTCTAGGGTCTCCTTTGTGCTCTCTTCCACCCATCATATTCTGTATCTTCCAACTTGTGATCATTTTATAGAGCATTATGGAAATCATATCAATGGGAATGTGGAACCATTTTATGAATCCTGTGAAAATATATCTCAACCCATAGAAGACTCAGTCAACCGAGATTTTCATGGTTTGTGGAACCCTGCTATCTTGCTTCATTCGCAAACTTCATAGTTCATGGGATGGTTTGCAGATAGAATTTTTGCACTCGATTTTTCCAATGACACGGTTCGCAATATCTTGGGTTTGTCGGCCATTGCCCCATGGGCTAGCTCCTCATGAGTCCATCCACATACTGATTGTTCATAGTTAATACACCCCATGAACCATTCCTAGTGATGGTACATGGTACACTAAAAACTCTTAAAAATTTTGATTTATTCAAGTTTCTTCTCAAATTTTCAGTAAAATTTGCATCCATTTTATTTTCTAGAATTATAGGAATGTTTGTTTCTCTATAGAAAGTGCTTGTGGGAGTATTTACTTCCCTTTGATATGTTTTTAGGACCCTACAAAAGCCCCCATCAAAATGGGGTCTGATCCGAATGAAGAGGAGGCTATTATGATGTAGAACCAGTCTTTAACTAAAGTGGTTTCTTGTAGAATAGGTAGGTCTGGTAGCGGGGACCATTCCAATTTATAGGGTCCTAGGTCATTTTTCTTTTACCGTTTCTCATGGTGAAAATCACTCTCGACCTCCCATCATCTTCCTCTATATCTTCGTACTGACTCCTTTGAAAAATATATATTCACAAATCACACTATAAGTTCCACGAACTGAACACTTCATAGTTTCTTCTACCTGAAAACTGAATTTTTGGTCCATCAACTGCACTGTGGAATTTAGAACTTAAGTCTGGACCTCCATGTAAGAGAATGCTACATGATTTTCATGTTCTATACACCAAATACTAAACTGGAGAACTGAACATTAATATTTGATAAACTGAACTTAAAATTTCAATTAGAAAACTACGAACATCTATATAGTGAGGCCTCAGTTTTCAGTTCCTTCATTATGCAAACCACTTAGTTAGTTGGCTGACACTCTGTGCGCCATCACCTCGTGGGCCTTCTGTATACTGAGCTTGAACACAGGAAATGGCTTCTGCGTACCATTTTATAATGTGGGAAATGGCTTATGTGTACCAATGTCGTAAGAAGTATGTGGAGCCCCATGAGAACCTTATTTTCTTTAAGTCCCTTGGCCATTTTTGTGGCTCATGTCCAAAAAGTTTCTCATTGAATTGACTTTTTTTGGCCTTTTAGATATTTTACTATAGACTGCAATGGCTCTTCCACAAACCATTGTTGATGCTTTTGTTCCTACTGAGGCTACCACTACTTCCCCACTTTCTGCTTCTGATGAAAGATTAGAGAACTTGGTGGACTTGGTGGATGACAAAGTTCTAGTTAATCTAGTACATCAATATATGTAAATTCTACTCTTGATGAGTCAAAGGGAGTATCCAGCTTCAAACAGGATTCCAACTTATGGAATTGGTCTACTGTCTGATACGTCTATTCTAGCACCAAATAAGTTTGACCATCTTATTTCTTTTATAACTGACACCTCCATCCCAAAGGTCCTGATCTCTTCAAGAGGACGATACCTCTAGAGAGATATTATTGTTGGGTTCCTGCTAAGCTACACACCCCGAACCTTAGGGGAGATGCAACAGAAGCCAGAAAAGATGGCCTGTTTTTATCAAAGTGTTTTGTGTAAGGCCATAGCGAATGAACAACACAACTGGTCATCCAAGAAGGGCCTTCACTCCAGGGGCCCATTTAGCTTAGACTAGGGTGACCTTTCTAGGTTCTCCAGAGATGTGAAGAATTTTAAAATGATCTATAGGTTGTGGGACTATAGAAGGCTGCTTCGTTATCACAAACATACACTCATAGACCCAACACCCTTATTGTACAACTCTTGAGTAGGTGGATCCCAGACACCAATACATTTCATTTAACCCATGTGGAAGTTGGCATTAGCCTTTGGGACATCCAGCTAATTTTAGGAGTCCCTATTGGTGGGGACATGTATGATGAATTCTTACCCCCTTCCTCTACTTGGGACAATGATGAGATGAATCATACTTTGTCCAAGAAACTCATTGTTTAGGTGAAGGAACCTTTGGAGGAATTTGATCCCTGTTCAAAGCAATACATTCCTTTTATTGAGTATTTTGGCGTCTTTTTTAGGATAAATGGTCTAGAGACCCACCCATGCAGACCTAAGTCCTTCCCTACCAAGGAAAATCGAATACTAGTGGGTACCTATTGGCCCACCTTGGAAGAGGGGAAATTTCATGAATGGTGATGGGGGTTTGTTCTTAATGTTGATCAATTATTTCAAATGAAAGCCTTCTTGGCCATGTTTTTGAGAAGATGGATCTTTCCAGTATGGGAATTTGGTGGTGTGAGAGTCTCAACTTTCATCATGGATACTCAGCTAGCCACTAGTAGATGCATCAATCTAGCTATTCTAGTACTGGATAAGATTTATCACTTGTTATGTCGGATCAGTGAAGGGGGCCACCTTATTAGATGATTGGGCCTTTCCAAATATTTTGGGGTTGGATAGGATCTCACATGGAGGTTATGCCTTTGTCAATTCCTTTTCGATTCCACATTCCATCCTCCAACCGTATCTTCAAAGTACCTAGAGGGTTATCTCGATGGCTTGGGCATCGCAGGATAAGCAAGAGGAGAAGACTGAAAATATTGACCAAGACTTAATGTATTTCTCAATATCCATGACCATTTTTCTTATCATATTTATGATTCCCCTACTAGTATTATTTTTAATAATTCATCTGAATACTTTTTCAATTGAGGATACTTTTTTTCTTTGAGAGAATGTGCCTTGGTTTCCCGCATCGATGGGGAACTTATCTGTGAGGGGTGTTCTTCTAGTTGATTCAGTCATCAATTTAATTATGTCTAGAATTTTTGTCCTCCCACTCTCAGTAGTTAATTTCAAGAGAAAAATCTAATAATAGCATGTTAAATGTTGTTGGTGTTAACCCGGGATGACACCCAGTGCCAGTTCAGACTTTTGGATTCCAGGGATTTTGTACCCTTCCTCACCAGAAGTTATAATGAGGCTTGGGTTAAATCATATACAGATTTCCAATTAGCTGATATGGTTACTATTGTAATATCTTTCAAGTTGTCTGGGGACAAGGGGAAGGAGTAGCAAAAGGAATTTTTCAGGCTCTCTAGTCCAGGAAAAGTCCTTCGAAATCCTCTCGTCTATCACCCAAGGAAGGTTGTGAAAGACAGGGTTGTGACTTCATGGATTTCCAAATGAGATTTCAGAGCTACTATTGGGATTCAACCATCTATCTTACCTGAGGATCATTTTCCAGTGGCTTGGAGGCAATGGGACATTTTAAGAGGACACCAATCCACTTGCAACCGATTCCCTTGTGCATTATCGTAGTTCCTTCATATTGGGGAGGTTTCCCTTACCGACATTGGTTATGTGTCATCACCTACTGATGTTTCTTTCGATGAGGATCCTGAGAAGGTAGGTAATTAACTTGAGGACATCGAGACCTTGATACATTCCCAGATCAATCTTCTCAAATACTCAGATCAGGTACTTTTCATGCTTCGACTAGAAAATGATGATGAGGACGAAGATGTTGTTGGATCGCCTATTATGATTACAGTGGGAGAGGCTTCTTACCTATTCCCAAAGTTTCATAAGATATTGAATCCTAGGTGTTCTAAGAATGTAGAAGCACCTAGGAAGAATTTACGGCAAGCATGACCTAATTTCCTCCCCTGTTCCAATCCTCCAGCACTGGCCATCCCAGTCACAGTGGTATTTCCAGACGCTTGGAGGGTCTTGGATGAACTAAGGGAAAATTCTTCTAATGAGGACATTTAGAGACTACTTCAAGGAGGATTCTTTGACCTTCCATGTTTCTTAGGAGCCATTTACCCCACCAGTATTTCTGCTGAAGAATAATCATATGAGGTGGCTACTTATTTGAACAAAATGGACAAGTGCCTTCACACCTCCAAATACAGGCATTACAAGTCCGATAGATTAGCATTGATGGCAGTACTCTTATGGCCGATTACCATTGAGGGAGAGATTGTTCTATATACGAACCCTAGTTTTAATTTCCTTTGTTGTGGAGATGCTAAATCCCCCCCCTTTTACTTTTCATGAGCTTTTAGGGTCTTGGGAAATGGTTCTTTACTTAGTTTATTCCCCCAGGGGCACTGTAGTTGGGAAGTGTACCCATTCAATTATGGGAGGTTCTATGGAAGGATCTCTTAGAGCCTAATAATATATGGAAGTATTGATCGTAGACCCTTCCTGTGCATTTACACCTCTGGCTCCCCTAAGTGATCTTATTCAGGAACCATCTCCATAGAAAACTAGGAAATGAAGACTGGCATACCAACTATTAAGGTGCATTATGAGGGTAATCACAAGTAATTATATGTTCACCTGATGGTCAAACCGAGTGCCCTTATCTTGTTGACTCACTATTATGTGTGTATTTTGATTCAGATATTATCAGTAACCAGGTATCAGTTTCTAAATAATCTTTATCTCTTGTTCCCTTTATGGTAGAGGAAGAGTCACCAGCAATTTTTATTGACTGAATCATAGGAACATGACTAACCAAGGAGGTTGGGGGTATTGTCGAACCATTAGGTGTGCCTACTCCTACTCAAAAAAACTCTAACTCAATGTTAGTAGAACAACTAGAAGTTGAGGCCTCTATGGAACACATTGAACCAATTTCCATGCAAAAAAAATTGGACAAATTTTATGGTAGGGTTTTAATCTATTGAAGATCCCTAAGCCCTATAGGATGTTAGAGGGACTTTAAGTCTTGAGGAACCAATTTATCTCGATAAAATAGACTTTTCTCCTATAGAGAGAGTCTCTTCAGAGATTGATGCTCCACTTTCACATGTTGAATCCACCACTATAGAAGCCAAAACCGCATGGGATACTATTTTCCTAGCTCTTGAAAACTTTGAGTGGGATATTGTTCCTTTTTCTCCTGTTCTAAGAGATGTTGTAGTCTCAGCCACCAAAATTTCAAGACCATACCATTTTCTGGAGAGATCATCCCTATAGGACTGATATCGGTGAATGATCTTCTGGGGCCTATTCTAGAGGTTTCTATTCTGGTTGGTCATAGTCCTTGGCCATCAGTGCCCTTAAAATACTGTGGGGTGCGACTTCTGATTGAAGATGTGGTTCCAACTTTGTCGGGCAGTGATATTTTCGGGGATGTGGGAGTTATTGAAGCTTCGATAGATGTAGGTTAGTTCTCTATTATTTCGATCATACCTTTTTTTTCATGAGTTCAAGAGTTCACCTATCTTTCCTCCACATCTAGAATTTAAATAACAGTAATTAGTAGTTGTGGCGTATGCTCTGACTCTTTCCTCCATTTTAATCATTAGAGGTGAGGTTGTTGAGGGGTTGATTCATTTTGTAGCTGCTGAATTGAGTCCCTCACTCATCAAGTTAATCCATGACTATATTTCATCATCACGGAGTGACTTTCAGACTGACTGATAAGGCTTGGTCGAACTTCATCCCGTCCGCCAAAACACATGGAGGAATGTTTGGAGATTACTATTCCAAACTCCATTAGCTGAGATGCTGGAAAATTTTCCAAAATTACAATTCTAGTTTGTGGTCCTGGTATTCAAAATATTCAACTATCATGGCATCTATGATATAGTGATGCAAGTGGTTACTTCTAGGGAAGCTATTGGCACACATGAATTTCAACTTTCTTCCACAGAGTCGACTGTTCATCTTGCTACTATAAGGAAAATCCTCATTGATGAAGCCTCCAATCAAAATAGAGTGGTTTCAAGGCTGTAAAATGATCTCAAAAAGAAAGATTCCTTAGTGGAATAACTTAACCAGGAAGTGGAGAAGTAGATCTAGAAGATTGAGAAACTTAAGTCGGAGCGGGCACATGCTGCGGTCACTGTTGAGGAGGGGTGATGGCACATGAAAGAAGGAGAAATGACTAGCCTTGAATCCATGAGGGATGTAGAGGAACTGTGGGAAGGTGTGTAGGCTGAGACCATGAACCTGTTAAAACTTCGTTAGGATATTGAGGAGTCACATAAATTGTTGATGCAACTTTGCAAGTTTGTTGAACATGTCTTGTAATGATCATATCCCACCCGTAAGGAGAGGCTCCAAGCTGTGGATTCCCTCAATATCTCTATAAAATAGAATAGAAATATTTCACCCTATTATGCATCTATTTTTTACTTTTTTTCTTATATTTTCAATCAATCAAAATTGACCATATAAACATCATTTTGATCATGTATTAATTTAAGCATGGATTCGAAATCAGTAAATCGAAATAATCAAATTAGGCTCAATTTTTTTCCTGAGTCATGGGACTCAGTGATCATAGTTCAAATATTTCTAGGGTTACATGGAAAACCTCACGAACTTTTGTGCCTCTTTACTTATTACCCTAATTTTTTCCTAAGCCTGTTGGGTACAGGCTTAGTGGTTATAACTTTACATTTTCATATGATGCCCTTTTGAGGGTTTTCAACCTAAAGAGCTTTATCACTCTTTTGAATGTTTTATTTCTCAATATTTCTACTTAAAACATACATAGTATAGGTTTATAAAGCTGATACGCAACTTTTATCTAGGGTTACCATTTGCAGGCTTTCATTCTGGCGAGTATTTCATCTTTTTCATTGGTGGTTTATAGTCTTTCCAATTAGACTTATTACTGATGTTTTAGGTATAATAGCTTTAAACAAAATTGAAGGGTCAATGGCCCCAATTTGGGATTCATTATCCAGGAATGTTCTAATAAATCTCAGACATTAATGAGGGATTTTTCTTGACTCTGAATTTTTGAGTTTTGGAGGTATGTGGGGCTTGGAAGCCATTTTAGGAATATAGAGGTAGGAAAAGACTCTCATGTAGATTAATTTGGCATCGGTTGATGGTCTTTTTGTAGGCTACATATGCAGAGCCACCGAGGCATGATGTGTGTAGTTAAAAAAAAGTATATGTGGGACACTGGACATCCATTTCCAATGGCCTAGGAGATTTATAACACATTAAATTTATTTTGAGGTTGGGGACCACAGTTATTGGCCTATCTAATAGATGATTTCCAAAAGTATTAGGGACATCTGTATCGGCTTTGAATGGAAAACCTCTCCCATACAAATTTTGCTTTTATACGGGAGAGCTGGTGAATGGTGCAGTTTAACATCATACAACCAGGACACTTGAAACTTATTATGGTATATCATTTTACTCTAACCAATAGAGAGTAAATGATTCATTAATTCAACTAGAAATGATTTTCATCTTTGGTAATTTGAAAGGGGGAAAATATATAAATTGTGATCCATGGGGTTTCAGAATCTGGGATGTGAGATGGGACATAAATTTCATTCGGGCATAAAAAAATAGGAAAGGACTCTCCTGATTACAAATTGGCCTTTGGTTTATGGTCATTCTATAGGCAACATATGTAGATCCATTGGGGCATGATGTGCATAGTCAAACAAAGGTTCATGTAGGACACTAGCCTTCCATCTCCGATGGTAATGAAAGATTATGGGGATTGGGACCTTTCTTGACACAATGTGTGTCTTATGAAAGAGGGTTCACCTAAAAATGAAAGGTAGAATTTCTTTTTTTGTACTTTATGGGGAAAACTGGAAATAAGTGGGGGAATTTTGTTTTTTTCATACATGGATCAACTTCGTGCATATGAATGGGGAATCTTTTTTTTATAGAATCCTTGATAGACCTGAGGCGAATTGGAGTAGGATGTTAGGATATATCCAGGACATGGGTAGGAAAGAGAATGTAAACCATGACAATGAGGGTTCTTGAATCAAGAGGGATGTCACGGGGCTTGGGAGTTGTTAGGAATATTGAGGTAAGAGAGGAATCTTTTGAGGAATAATTTTCCTTTGATTGATGGGTTTTTGTATGAAACAAATGCAGAGCCACCGGGGCATGATGTGCATGGTCAAACAATGGGGTCCATAGGACACTGGCCTTCCATCTCCGATGGACATGGAGGGTTATGGGGATCTAATATTACTAAAATAATGGAGTTTGATGTGTGGAATAAGTGTATCTAGATACATTAGAAACGTCTTGTCTATGATTCGCCTATGGGATCAAGTAATCCCCTAATAGATCTGGCTCATACATAGGGTGAGGAATTTTTTCCATCTTTGGAGTACCCTATAGTTTAACATTGTACAATAAGGACCTGGGGTTCCTAATGTGGAAGTGAACCATAATGTGCCTTTTAGGGTCATGCTGCTAGGACCAAAATCCTAGACTAATTTTCCATGACGTCATGTTGGATATCCTACTGAGGACCCAAAGATCATGTGAGTTATTCTTGGTGTGAGAAACAAGGGATTACAAGGATTTTATGTCACCACTTAAGAATGGAATAAGTAATGGTAGGGATCATTTTATGCTTAGACCAAAATTGTGTGTTTTAACATCATTTATCAAGGATGAATTCCACACAATTTATTATCATGTGGGGTGGATGTAGGGAAATACTGTCATGAATGAAAAAAAATATGGTTATCATTGAGCATCCCTATAAATAGTACTTGTCTAGGGATTATCTAATTTGATTCAATTCATTCATAGAAAAGGGTACATTTAAATACATTCTGTGGCTAAGTCTGGATCGTAGGATTTAAGTCTTCCACACATTTATCATGGGGTAACTGAGTTATAGAGGATTCCTAATTAACATTCCTTGCAGAGGTCAAGCCCATGTGTAGGAAAGAAAATCATTTTGATTGAGGTGGTTGAGCTAAGATAAGAATCTAAGCATCGCCATTATGTGGTACAGTTTAATGTCGATTAGCTAAGACACTTATGGCCTTGCAGTTTAGCATTGTGCGGTAAGGATGTTGGCAAAACATTTTTCCATCATGTTGTGGAGACAACTTGTAACAAAGACCATAAATATCTTTGAGTTAATCATGGTCTAAATATTCTAGTATTCCCTGGACATGAGTGATGATAGAAGGTGTATAACAATAGTCTCAGGGGCACTTAGATCTGGATAAATTACAAGGGGCTTGGGATTCATTAGGCATACCTAGGTAGGATAGGGCTCTCCTGATGATGAATTTTCCTTTTATTGATAGGAACGTTTTATAGGAAACATATGCCTAACCACTAGGGCATGATGTGTATAGTCAAACAAAGGTGTCTGCATGACATTGGACTTCCATCTCCAATGTTCATGAATGGTTATGGGACTCAAGATTTCCCGGAGTATGGAGTTTGAAAAATGGGAAAGATGTACCTAGTAACATAAGAAATATCAACACCATGATTAACCATGAACTATTGAAGCATATACATATATTTTACTCATATTTAGTGGGAAGCATGGTCTTTTTACTCCTTCCAAGTGTCACAGTTCAGAATTTTAATTTCCTTCATCTCTTTGCATTTTTTGTCTAGGAAATTGGGCGCATTTTCAGGATCTTGAAATGCTGAGAATTGGGCAGCACATAATTCTTGAGGAACCTTATAGTTTAATGTCATGTGGTTAGGACCTTTTATGGATTTCCCTTTACAAGTCTGGCCTATACACAGAGTAAGGGGCATTTTTTGGTTTGGGCTGCTAGACTAGGATGGAGGATCCGATCATCACTACATATCCTTTAAGGGTAGGAATCAAGACAGATGTAGTTATAGAAAGGAATTCCCTACATAAGTCTGGACCATGCTTAGGGGAAAGGGGAATTTTTATTTCCTAGTGGAAAAACCAAGATTTGGGGTCAAGGTTTCACTATGTATCCTACAAGGGTAGGAATCAAGCCACATGTAGTTCTAGATATATCCTCCCTAAAAAGGTTTGGTCCATGAATTGGGAGGGGGAAGGAATTTTTAATGATGGATGAACGGGGATAAGAGATATGGGCATCACTATATATCCCACTAATATAGGAATCAATCCATACGTAGTTCTAGAAGATTCCATGCAGTTTAACTTCATATGGTAAGGATGAAGGTAAACTGATGTGAATTATAACCATATTGCGGCTAGGATCGAAACCTGGGATTTGGGCATCATTACGTATCCCTATTGAGATAGGGATCAATCCATACATAGTTCTAAAAATTTCCTCCCTATATAGGTCAATTACATACACAGGGAGGGGTTCATTTTAATCTAGGCCTAATGGATGGGTCAGGATAGATGATCCCAACGTCACGGCATATCCTGCAAGGGCAAGAATCAAGCCATACGTAGTTTTAAAATTCACCTACAGAGGTCTGGTCCATGTGTAGGGGAATAAGAGGGAATTTTTTGTTTGATTGTTAGATGGGATAGGATGTTAAATCTGGGCATCACTACATATCCTGTAAGGGCAGTAATCAAGTTATATGTAGTTATGCAAAGGATATGCTCCCTGTACTAATCTTTCTTGGGTGTAAGAATAAATGAATTTTAGTTTCATCCTCTATGGGTGTTGGGTCTATCATATTCCTCTATAATTTTTTTATATAAGGGAACCCTTACCACAGGTCCTAAGCACATGTGAGTTATACTCTATGTGAGAAACAAGGAGTGACAAGGATTTCCTTCATAGTATGGAGTGATAGAGGATATAATAGGGGTGTTTGGTTTCATGTCATGGTTGGGCCAAGATAGAGGGTTGAGGCGTCGCTATGTATCCTGCAAGGGTAGGAATCAGGCCACATGTAGTTCTAGAACTCCCTTCCTATGTAGTTCTGACCCATGCATAGAAAGGAGGAGGGTATTTATATATTTTCCAAACATGAATTTGACTTATACGCGATGGATTCTTAGATTGAACACAATACCTACCATGTAGTTTAATGTCATACGGTAAAGATGAAGGTGTTTCTATGCAGTTTTACATCCTACATCTATGATATATGTGTCAATATGTAGTATAACATCTTGTAGCTAAGACATTTTATGCCTCTATGTAGTTTAACATCTTATAGCTATGACATTTTATGTCATTATACAGTTTAGCGTCTTGCAGCTAAGAGCTATGTGTCGCTATTATGCGAAATATTTATTTAGAAACTTTTCATTAGTGGGAGTTTTAATGAGTTGTTTATCTATTCATATCAAGTCATATACTCTATTGGAGAATACATTATTTATTACATATGGTCCCTCCAATTTTGGCTCAAGCTTTGGGGGTTTCTTCCCATGTATCATCAGGGTTCTGAGAACCAACACCTTCTCTTCTTCTAGGAAAGATCGAAGGCGAACCTTTTTGTTAAAGGCTTAGGCGATCTGATTTTGGTAGACTTACAAATGGTGAAAAGTGTGCAAACTTTTCTCATCTAGTCACTCCAACTCATCAAACCATTTCTGGGATTTCTCATCCACATACATTTGATCAAAAATGGTTTTGTGGAGTGATGGCACTTGAACTTCGATGGCCATAACCGCCTATGTATTGTATACTAGTGAGTACAGAGTTTCCTAGGTGGCAGTACAAGTCATAGTCCGATAAGACCATAAATCATGGAGGAACTTGTCTGGCCATGATTTCTTATCCTTTTCTACCATCTTTTGGAGTATATTGGATAGAGTCTTGTTGAAATCCTCTATCTGTCTGTAGGTTACTGCATGTGAGTGGGATGAACGGTTGTCTTTGATTCCATACTCTTGGTATAACTTTTCGAACTTATCAGAGCTTAAGTTGGTGCTATTGTATGTCAGTGTTGTACGAGGGACACCAAATCTGGTAATGATTTTGGATTTCACAAAGCTAAAAATGATACTTTCCCCAACCTATTTAAGGTGTATGGATTCAACCTATTTGAAGAATAAGTCAGTTGTTGTGATAATTAACTTAAATTATCTGGCTGGAGTGGGAGGATATGGTCCCACGACATCCATCCCCCATACAAAAAATGTCCAACAGTACTTATCCATGTTAAGTAGTTCCAGGGGTTGAATAATGAAATTGGAATGATCTTGGCAGGGATATAACTTCTTCGAGAATATGGAACAATCTTGTATCATAGTGGGATAATAGTATCAAAGCCTTTGAATTTTATGGGAGAGCTCGGATACTGATTGGTGTGCTCCACAAGTTCTGGTGTGCACTTCTTTCATGATGGCATCAATCTCTTCTCCATTGATTCACCTAAGAAGGACTCCATCAAGGCCTCGTTTGTATAGAAAATTTTCTTGGTTTGTGCCATTTTACAAAACAAAATTTACTGCCTACCTTTGGATCTGTTCTCTTCTAACCCTATCTACTAAGAGTTCACCCCATTCAGATGTAATTTTCAATAGAAGTAATCTAGCCAGTGCTGGAACTATAAGGCTTGGGAATGTGGATAATCTCATCAATTTCTCATATGTTGTTCTGAATGAATGGAAAGACCATCTGACGGTGGGCAATGTTGATGACTATTTCATCCCTGTCTGGATCATCCAGGGTTGTGGCTATATTTTCCAGTGCATCGGCTTGAGAATTTTGTGACTGAGGGATGTAGGTCATTATTGGTTCTGATGAGAATTATTCTATCATCTCTCATACATGGTTCATCAAAGGTACTGATACTTCTTTATTAGTGTAATAGTCACCATTGACCCACTTTATGACCATCTCTGAATCTCCTTTTATCTTCAAGTGTATGGCTCGTGCATGAAGTGCCAACTCCAGGCCTATAATGAGGTCTTGGTATTCTAATTAATTATTTGTACACCCCTCTAAAAGTAGTAAGGAATAAGGTAATATGGCCTTTTCTAGAGATATGAGTATAACTCCCAGCCCTACTTTGTTGGGCTTTGGATCCTCCATCCATTTACCTATTGGGATTCCGGAGGCACCATCAAAGTACATTTCCCATGTCTGGGAGCCTTCTTGGGTTGAGAATACTTCTTCATTTGGAATTTCAGTATCCAATAGGGTCATTTCTTCCTAGGGGTACTCTTCTAGGAAATATTCTAACACCTGGCCTTTGATTTATTTTTTGGGGACATATCATATGTCAAACTGTTATAGGATTACTATCCACCATGATAGGCATCTATTTAGAATAGAATGGATGAGGATGTACTTGAGTGGGTTGCAGCGGGAGACCAGATAGACCTCATGGTGCTGTAGTTAATTCATGAGTTTCTAAACTAAAAATATTTGGGCTAGGCAGTTCTTTTTTATTCATTAATATCGAGTCTCAGCATCGATCATTGTTTTTATGAGGTAGTAGAGACTATTCCCACTATCAGTATCATTCTTCTATGCAAGGAAATCACCTAGAGACCATTCCAAGGTTGTTATATACAAAATGAGTGGTCTTACCTCAACTAGCATCATCAACACCAATGGTCTTAGGATATACCTTTTAAGATAGTCGAATGCTTCTTGACAATCATTATCCCACTAGTATGTGACCCATTTCTTCATCAACCTGGTCAAGGGAAAACACTTACATGAAAGGTTGGATATGAAGCACCGAATATAGGCCAGGTTCCCCTAGATACCCCTCAACTTAGTGAGGTTGCAAGGTGGAGACAAGACAAGGATGGTTTTTAACTTCTCAGGGTCGACTTCAATGTTGTGATGGCGTACGATGAAGATGAGTAATTTCCCTAAGGTAATGCCAAAAGCACACTTCAGGGGATTCAACTTAAGACTATGCTGTCGCGTTTTATTAAAGAAAGATTCAAGATATGTTAGGTGTTTTGAGAACTGGCGTGATTTAACCAACAGGTTATTGATGTAGCACTCGATGAATTTTCCCAATAAAGGTTTGAAAATGCAATACATGGCACGATGATATGTAGCACCGACATTTTGTAAACCAAAGGGCATCACCTTATAACAGAACACTCCCTAGGGGGGGTGAAAGCAGTGGATTATTGATCTTCTTATGCTATTCAGATTTTTTCTATCTAGAATAGACATCCATGAAAGAGAGGGCCTCATATTTGGTGGTCGTATTGATCATCAATTCCATGATTGGGACTAGAAAATCATCTTTCAGGTAGTGTCGATTAAGGTCCCTGAAGTAAATGAAGACTCTGATTTTTCCATTCTTAATTTTTATAGGGACTCTGTTTTCTATATAGATCGGATATTTGAATTTCTGAATGAAGTTATCTTTGATTATTTTTTCAACTTCAGTCTTTATTTTGGAAGCATGTGTCAGGTGGGTCCTTCTGGAAGCCTTCTTGTAACCACGGTGGTCTTCCGGCAAACCCAATTGATGAGTGGTGACCTTAGGATTTAGGCCTAACATTTCTGTGTATTTATTTGAAAAAACATCTCGATTATTCTTTAAGAAGGATTTATATGGCTTCTGGTCATCTGGATACATATCCACACTAATCAGAGTGGGCTGTAGATCATCTTCGGTTCCCAGGTCTATCTCCCTAAGTTCATCGATACTGGTAGAGACGCCTTCTTCGAATGAGGAAGAAAAATCTTTGAGATATTCTTCTTCTTATTGATCCTCTTAATCATCTTATCCCTCTTATTATGGATAGATGATTCTTCAGATGAACTTTCCAGCGTTGGGAGAGGAATCACAACTTTGATTTTGAGAAACTAAAACAGCTCCTTTCACCCCAACTAACTGTGGGGAATTTTCTGAAGAGGATGGGATGGGGTGGAGGATTATACTAACTTTATTTTAGTGATAGTAAATTTTCTTCTACCTTAGTGAGTAATGCAGGAACTATATAGGGCCCCATGTATGGTCTAGAAGCATTTTTTTGAGACCTCGCCATCATCATGGGGGTTAGCATGCTTTTTAGCATCCTTAGACTAAAAATTAAATTTTTTATTATCAAAACACTTTTATGGAAAAATTGAGAAACCCGAAGTTTATCCAGGACATGCACTAAATGAAAAAACATAGTTATTTTAATGAAACTTGACCCTATAATCATTCTTATCCATAAATATTTTCCAGTATAAGGAAGTTACCGGTGTTTCTGGAGCAGCATCAAGCAGGCCTTCAAAGTGAGACACCATCTGATCCCACACTTTCATATACTCCTCCTGTGTGATCTTCTTGTCATTGAAACCTCTTACTAAAATCATACTCTTCTTGTCAATCCACTCACCCTGTTCATTATTAGTATACACCCGAATTGGCCTTCCCATCATCTTCTCAGAATCCTCTACGGAGGCATCTATCACAAGATATTCTTCTTCCATATCCTCTACAGAATGCAAAATCATCTCCAAAGGACCCACCGCCTGATCGTCCCTATGAATGCCTGCCCCACAGCCCCCCTAATCCAAACTAATTGAGATTCCATTAGGATTTGAAATATTACCCTTATCCTTTTATTTTTCATTTTTAGAAGCTCGAGTCTCCATAGGTGAAGGTAAATAGGGTTAATCCTTGTGGCCTTTCTTACTACCTTTCCATCCCTTCCTCCTCCGCTGATCACAGGTATCTTTAACATGAAACTCAATCTCAATGTCTTCATCAAACTGATTCAATGACTCATCATCAAACCCCTCCTTGGGAAAATCAACATCCTTATCAGATCCTTCGGCCTCCAACCCCGCAAAGTGATTACCCATCTTAATGCCTGGAGACCCGCTCCTCGAACAAGACATGTTCCTTGCCTCAGACTCTTGATGATGGTCTTTTCCTGATGATCCCAGACCGGTCAGGATGACCTTAGTATATGAAACAGGCTTCATGGATTCAGCAATTCCATCCTCCCCAATGAAATTATCCACTGGTTCGCCCAAGATAACATAGGAATGACCTTGCCTAGGCGGTTATAACAAAAATCATATAGATGGCTGAGTTCACATCTGATCTTAAAATTATGCACTCAACCTGGTTGATGGGTAATACATACTCTTCCCCGAAGTTGTTTAAGGGGATCATCAAGATCCATTTTCAATCCATTTGGGGAAATGATCCAATCAACGTCATTGTCTAAAGACTGCTTCTCTTTAGGTTCATAGGACCATGAATCGATGTAATGTGACTTATAAGATCTAAATGGGGATTTATCATCATTTAATGACCCATTTTTTCATTAGTGTAATATTTGATGCACTGATGGTATGATAAGTGAATCACAGCGTGATGATGTATCTAGGGTCTTCCCAATAGGACATTTAAGGCCTTAATTTGCTAAACTACCAGAAACTTAGAATCATACACGAGGTCACCAAGCTATGTTTCAATGTTGATTCCTCCCAATGGATTTTTCTCACTTTTGTCATATCCCAGTTGATTTGTGGTTTAGAGTGTCTGACTGTCCTCATCATAGCCCAACCAGTGAAGTGTTCACAGCAGGAAGAGATTAAATCCATAGCCATTACTGATGAAAATTTTTCATACATCAATTCCATTTATCTTGAAAGATACATATAATGGTTTCATGTGTCCCTGCATGATGGAATCTTCATCCAGATCTGTGAAGGAGATGACAAAATAGAATTCTTTTGGATTGGTCTCTATTTTATATACCTCGGCAGCTGCATCTTTGGCCACGAATTCTTGGGGACTTAGTAAGTCTTCGATGAGTGCCTCCATAAGGTCTACTGATAGACTTAAAGCATCCATGATCAATAGCTTTACCGGTACTAAGGATAGATGATTTAGAATATCATATTTCTTCTCTAAAATATAACACTTCCCAGGTTGGGGATGCTCTTTCATGGGTTCTTTATGGGATTAAGCTTTGGATATAGATGGTTCGACTTCTGTGACAGGGTTTGATGGTGTTGTTGTTCTTTTTGAGTCTGGTTGAACCGGTCTGCATGTATGCCTTGGGTGATTAGACATCTACTCTTCATCTGATAGATACTTCAAGATGATTGGGCTCAAATTTTTTCTAGCAGGGTAGAGAAAAGATCTAGTTCTTATTGTGTCTACTGGAGGTCCCTTTTGTGAGTTTCCAAAAAATTAACGGTTTGATTTATAGTGTGTCCAGAAATTTGACTCCTTCCCCAATCACGCATTCCTAGAAACCCTCGGCCTCTACAGTCACTTCCTTCGGCTCTTCTATTAGACGCAGGGAATTCAAGTTTGTGTCCATAGTCTCCCTTAGATAAGTGGTCCATCAAGTGAATGACATTAACGGATCCAAAGATCATTTCTTGATCTAACAGTAATTCTATCTGCATGTATTCTTCTGATAGTGTCATTTGACGGGGTGTTCCCCATTATCCCATTTGGTGGGTCGATGCATATTGTCTCATTTGGTGGTTCAGTTCCCATTGTCCCATTTTTTGGGGCAGTGACCATGTTTTCAATTCCGCTGGCATGAAGTCCAAAAGTGTCAAGACCAATTTCAGCTTTGGTGAAGGTTTATCTTCTGGTTCCGGCCTTCTACCTTTTCAACCCTCAGAGGATTTTGGGTCTAATGATGATGGTTGTGTTGCATCAGGAGCTATTGGGGGAATAGTTGGTTGCTTCAACTGTGCCTGGAGAATTCCATGATCTCGGTTAACTATTTTATGAGTCATCCATCTATTTATTTTGTAACCTTTTTACTGGTGAATGTTTTTCACTCCTCTTTCTCTCTTGGGTCTAAGGTGGAGACATACGCCACTTGTGCTGGCAGCAGACCTAAACTGACTTGTTTCGAATCCACCATCTTCTACAGGAGATCCTTAGAGAAGAAGCACTCCTAAATGGTGTGTCCTAGTATCTGGTGGTAGGGAAAATAATTTGGATGTTCATTGAGACCCACTTCATTGGCTCTCTTTGGATCTAGTAGTCAGAGCAAGTTGAAATTCATAGTGGCTACAAAGTAGCCATGAACTTGGTTATCTCATAATGAGTATACTTTATTCCTTAATTATTTAAACTAATTTATTTTGGTACCCCTTCACTTATCTTGCTAAGGTGGGGGTGGTTGATGGCCTCCAGGGGGTCCTGTGTGGTTTGGTGGAGGCCTAACAAATGGATCTCGTGATGGGGGTGTCTTAAGTGTGATAGAATCCACTTCTTCTTTTCCTGTTATTTTTCCTAGGGCCGATGGGGCCACATGGGGATTAATATTGGTCCACTTCAAGGAGTCTTATATACTTTGGGAAATGGTGGAGAAATCTTGGAACCTAATTGTGTACTTCACTGGGATTAGTGGTGTCCACAATTCATTACGGAGATTATCGATTCACATAGAGATCATTTTATCCTGGGGGAGTGGCTGGTTCAGTGATTAAGTCAGTCCTTTCCACCTATCAAAGAATTCTATTACTCTTTCATTCTCTTGCTGCTTGCAGTTCATGAGATCACTCACTATTATCATAGGCAATGTTGAACTGAATTGGAATAGAAACTATCTTCGGATGTCCTCTTATCCTATGATTAAGTTATCTAGAAAACTAATATACCACACTAAGGCTAAACCCTATTGAGTTTGTATGAATCACTTGGTTTTAACTGCTTCTTGTTGCTCTAGGGTACCCATCATGGGGTCACAGTGATATTCATAGTGTATAAGAGGTTGTTCTGGGTCTCCTAAACCATTGAACACTAGGAATACAGGGTTCCCAAAGTTTGGTGGTGGTGGAATTTTTCTCACCCAATCAGGGTAAGGTTTGTGTTCTGGTTATATCGGAGTGTGCCGCCATTCCATGGATTCTAGTCAGGCTGTGAATTGCTTGACGGTTTATTAGCCAATAAAAACACATATTTTAATTACATTTTAATGATATTAAATGTTCATTTTTTATCTTATCACCCTGAGTTAGTGGATTTTAATTTTTTATATCCATTCTCATCATTTGTGCACTTCATGCCTAATGTACACCAATTTAGGCCCAATTATTCATCTGATTTTAATGAATGTAATTATCCATATTTTAATTTGATATTTAGGAAAATGGATCTACACTTCAATATGAACATTTTTTATTAAGGGGTCAATGGAGGATTCATAAAGTATAAAGGGGATATTTAATGTTGAAAGGAAACAATTCTAGAGAAGGTAGGTTGGACACCAGCCTACTAATGAGAATGTGGGGCCCACAATAGAGGCCCACTGAATACCAAATTTCTTGGGATGATAAAATAAATATATAGGAACAAATAATTTTGTCATATCCATTGATAAGTTGGCCTCCATGGTGGTTATTAAGGCATCCAAATTTGGAAATAAAATTCTAGGCCAGATTCTGCGGCCCAGCAAAACAGCCCACAAATTTAATCATATATCTCAAACCATAAATTATTTTGGGCTCAAAATTTACAGGGGGTTATAAAACATCTGGAGATCCATCTTCTTATTCTATGTCCCACTTCAATTCAGCTATCTAGAAGGCCATATAGGTGCACCTGTTTGGTGGAGTCAAGTTGGCTGCAACTTCGGGTCAAGGGTGGAAAAGTCTCCTCTCCCTTACTTTCCACCACCCTAGGCCTACCATACTCAAGTGGGATGATTTGTAATATTGGTTTCTCAACTCAAGCCTCTTTAAATGCCTATTTAAGGCAGTGTTGGTGGAGTAATTTAGGATCTTGGGTGCTTGGTTTCATTGTATTGTTATGCTTCCGTTTTGTGTTTATAATTGCATTTCTTTTTCATGTAAGTTGTTCAATTCACTTTAGTTTCTTAATAAAAGTTCTTCATTTACTCTTATTCTGTTCTTATACATATCATGTTCTTACCTTTTCTTAAAGTTTTAAATTTATTCACACCATACCTTGTGAAATTTATCACACAATGATGGAATGATCATTATTTTGTTGTTTTTACTTCTTCAATTCCACCCTCGTAAGTCTACTTCCCACTTCCATTGAGGAAATGTCATCAATAGAGGGATAACTCTTTTATGGGTTGATCTAAGGGAGTATAAAGGGGCTGGATTTAATTTTCTTTCTCACTCTCTAAATGTTTATTAATTTCTTTTATTTGAGTTTCTTTTATTCAATTATTTTCTCTCTTCCTCTTCCATATTGAATTTAATCACCCCACTTTTATGTGCTAATAAGATCCTTTACCTTGGAGTGATCATGAAAATGATCCTATAAGTGTATAGGTGAATATCATGTGTTTGTGAAGGTGTTTAGAAAGTATGTGATGAGGTTATTTTGAATTCATTGAATGAATCCTTCTTGAGTTAATGAAATTGAAATCCTTAAAAAAGAATTTATCCAATACACCCCAAGTGATAACCTAGGATCAAAACATTATCTTAATTTTAATTAACTTAAATCTGTTAGTGATACTTTAAACCCATCTAAAGTCAACCCAAATTTGGAAACTTCATAGCCAGAAATCCATCTCATAGGTTGTGTATCTTAGGTATATTCTTAGGTCTCAGTGGATTCAAGTACCCAAGATAGACTACAAGGACCATTCTACATTCATCTCTTAGGTAAATTTGAGCGTGAATAAATGGTATTCAAGATCCCTTGATGCATATTCTTCCATATTTGAGCTTGGGAGGGTGCATCAGGGGGAAAAACTGGATGCATTGGCACTACTAGAATTTGGGGTGGATACCTAGCTAGGGGTATCCTTTGTGGGTTATCCTAAATATATTCTGGATAATTCCTTAGTGGAGGGAAGTCTTTATGTCCTTCTAGGTCTGGATTCATATAGACTGATAATCCTGGTGATGGATTGCATGGGAATATTATCTTAGTATCTTTTCCTAGGATAAGTACCTATGGAACCGGCACATCTTCTAGGAACCCCTGTTGATGTTCTGCTTGAGAAACACATCTGGTAAGATAGCTTCCTCAATGCAGCTCGGTATTTATTCATCTGAGCTCTTTCATTTCTTCCTCCTGCTTAATGAATCTTTCATCGAGCATGAGGGACCCATTATCAGGGGTAGGAGGATGTGGTTCATAGATGAATTGGGATTTATTATTCTCCTTGTTGGGGATTCTCAAGGGAGGTAGTAATGGGTTTGATAAGGGAGCACCCAAATTTAGGGCAGCTCTTTGATTCTAGGTATGCACACTATCAGGCTCAGTGTGGGCCACCTCTGAGAGGGAACCATATTCTCTTTCATCCTATCCATTTTTATCATTTCCTATGAGATCTATGGTACTGGAGTTTACCGCATTCACTGATGCATACTACATTGGGAGTGGTGTACCCGGTATCAAATGGTAGGAGAGATTTTTGCATCCTTTATTGGACTTTCTCCTTACATTATGTGGTATTTTTTGGATTTCTTAGTTAAAATCAACCCGAAGGGTGCCCTGATATGACCTTGCAATATGAATTTATCCCGATGGGTATGAACCATAAGATGATACTGAATGAGTGACCTCTTTGATCATTGTTCTTCCTAGATCAGAGAATATAGACATCCATTGTGTGGGAATTTAAGGTAAAAATACCCCTCATCATGTCGAATGGGGTTGCTTACATTCTTCCATCGATGCACTATGGCCTGAATTCATTGGTCTTATGGGGGCATTTGGAGTTAAAAATTCCCCCAGCCCTACAGGCTGGGGTTGTTCCCATATTGTAATGGTAGCTGATTCTATTGAAACCTTCTTTATTTCATGCACTCCCAAGCTGGTGTGAGCTGATTATGGCTTAATATTTTTAGGGGAATTATTTTCTTTTAAGAACATGAGCACTTCTTGTTGTTTGGATTCCCTTAGGTGGGAATCCAGCTGGATGTTCTCAATTTCCTGGCTCAGAAGCTTCTCTATGGATTGATCTTGTCAGGTCTAATGCTTTTCAGACTTACTCAAGGATAGTTCTTATTGATCATTCCACCTTTTCTAAGTATGGATTTTATTTGATTTTTTTCTTTGGGTAATGACATTTCAAGATGTCATTTTCGATAAGGTCTGTTGGATGGTACATGGTGTGTAGTTTAGAGCTCCATGTTATCCCCATCCCCAGATTTGAATTCCAAACAGGATGTCACCAATGAGGCAAAGAAACTTGTGCAGCACGTAGAGGTAGGATAGTTTAAGGTTTTTCTTTCTCCTTTCTGATTTTTTCCATCGTTCAGATGGGAGGGCTTCTAGTTCGATTTGACGGTGAATCTCTCCTATTATTTTGACATGGTCTACATACCCTTCATAGGGAAAAAACTTTTTTTTGATGGTGAATATTTGTCCAAATATTGAGTAAAATGTTATGCATACATTCCTCATACAACTCCCTTGGTATGTCAAAGTGAGAAGTGGTTGTGGGACAATACATTACTGGTATATCATCCTTAGCTAGTTGCCTTCTCACGAGAAATATATCATGTTGTTGTTATTTTAAGGACTCCTCTACTTGATATGCCCAGCTTGACTGCTTCTAAGTGATTTCGTTCCAAGTAGCGGGGCTGGTAGGACCCTCATTGATATGTGAGAAGTGTAGGGGTTTCTTGGAAGATGAGCGTGGACCTGGTGTAACAACCCGATATTTTATGATAAGTATTCTTTTTAATTTATTTGATTTCATGTGTTTTATGCTACAGCAATATTATCTTGTGCTATACGCAACACCATATTAGCTTGCAGTATAAGCAACACAATTCTTAGATTGTGTTACACACAATTTCAAGTTCGTTTGATAATAGTCATTCTACGCAACATTGAGTATATATATATATATATTCAATTTATTAATGAAAAATGGTTGGATTATGTTATAACAAAACAACAAAAGATTCTTGCACAACATGCAACCCTGACTTGGCTTGCATTACACGCAATCGTGACCTTCCTCGATAGCGTGTGTTGTACGCAATACCAGGTTTCACTAAATGGCGATATATTGTTATAATATTATTGTGGAATAGCTTTTATGAATAGTATTAACTACATTTTTAATTTTATAACTTAATTATTCATCTTAAAGATTTTCTAAAACATTTTATGTAAATAAAATAAATTTTTCAGGTAAGAAAACTATTTTTCAAAAAATGCAGTTTTGCCGCCTTTTGATGGTGAACCCATATTAAATCTAGTTTTGACATGTTTATAAGTTAAATTTTACAAAATAAATTTCTTCTTTTGAATATGGATATAAAAATTTACATTGGATAAATTTTTGATATTTTTCTGATAACTTTCATATTTTAATGAATAGTAAAAACACGCTATATTTTAATTAAAAACAACTTTTTTCATCGTAATAATTCATATGGTTAAATTATAATATTTAATGGTTTTAAAGTATAAATAGAATATATTTTACCATTTAATATAATGTATGTCATCAGCATTGATTTTATCTTGAATTCATAGGTTAAATCAATTCAATCTTTTGCAATGTTTTAAACAAAAACTTGTTTTCTTTCGACAATGGGATTAATTTTAATTTAATTTCTGAAACTTTTGTTTTTTGAATTTGGAAAAATGGATTCCATATTTGGAATCAGTGGGTCCAAATTATGTTAATAAGCTACTATTTATTTTTGGCCATTATGAATAGTAACTACGGTAAATTTTATTTACCATAGTTAAAGGTACATCGGGTAATTAAGGTTAAATATAAGATTATAAAATTACCCTAACACCTATCAAAATCCTATTGGATGACTAAAAGTTGACCCATATCACTTAAGGGTCGGATTAGAATCATTTAATGGACTTTTGTCCATGAAAATAATTTAATTATTATTAAAACCAAAGAAAGTGACAACATGTCACTTTCTTAAATCTTATAAGTATAATAATTTTAATTTAGTGATAAACATAATGAAACTTCCGATATAAATAGTCTCCATAAATATAATATAATTATCTATAACATATACATTTATTTATAATTTTTAGGGATTAAATAATTATCATTAAATGTGACATAATAGTGATGTTGAAATTATTTTATTAAGAGAAATATCAAATAAATTGTTTTAAAAATATTAAAATAAATATTATATGGACTATTTAATGTACTCCACTAATTTTATAGATAAATATGACATTTTATGAATCTATTAAATCTTTTATTTCGAACATATATTCTATATATTATTTATTTAAATTCAAATAAAAGAATAATGTTAAAATTGACACTATTGTTATTTTATAAACCTAACATGTTATAAAATTGTTTAAAGATCACAAAAATATTTAAATATTATGAATTAAAATTTATATGGTCTAAAATGTCATAAAGTGTCAAATTATGGAAAATTCACAACACATATGTAATTATTTATAATAATTTAAAATTTAGAATATTATTACCACAAATAAAATTAAATTGATAAATAAGGATAAATCAACTTGATAATGTTTAAAATAAATTCCTAACATGTCTAAATATTATTGGTTGATGATATTACAACCCTATCTCATCTAATATTCGGATATTAGTAATTTTGGAAGTTTTTAAGTGGGTTTGGGATTTAATATAAACTAATATGTTTTATATTTCCAAAGGTGCCCCTCTCCTCCCTTATAAAAGGGCACCTTCTCCCTCTCTTCCTCACACCACTTTGAGCCTTCAAGCTCGGCCAACCCCTGCCAAATTCTATTCTAAACTTCCCTATAAACATCCTAGAGGTCCTGGTATTCTTCAATGACCAATTTTAGTGCCCTATGAGAAAGTTTAAAGGAGGCACTTCGAGAAAGAGGTAATACCTTCTACCGTTTTCTTCAAGTTCCATTCTTCTTCTACTCCCTCTTCTTTAATTGTTTCATTATGAAGTAATAACCTCAGTATCCCTCATATAATGATATGTTTTTATAAATATTAAACAACCCTATTTCACCTTCTATCCATCCTAAGGAAAATGAAATCACTACGCGTGCGTACGTACGGAATACCATCTCCACACCGTGGTGTAATCTGTTTTTCCACCACAACCTTACTTGGATGGGTATAATGGTGTAAAGAATAAATAAATATGATTATTATAACATCATACTGATTCTAAGATATTATATCATTCACTCCAATTCGATTCAATAAATATGGGAATGATATCATCGCTCGTGCGAACGTACGGATTACCGTCTCCACGACGCGATGAGATTCATTTTCCATGTTAACAATTCAAGAATGATTATAAAGTATATATAATAATTAATCATGAAATATATGACATAATAATGCTACTAGATTTATGTATATATATATATATATATATATGTATGTCATATACATAATTCCATTCAATTCAATAAGAAAACAAAAACAGCGTTCATGCGTACATACGGCCTACCGTCTCCATGAACGGTGTATTTATTTCCATTTATCGATCTATTATATATATATATATATATATATATATTAGGAATATATATTATATATAAATCATGTTTTATATCATGGAATTAAGTAATCATGATCTAAGTAATCATATGAATAATTACAAGTCAAATCATGGATGACATATGAAACGATTTTACCCGAAACGCTCTTTAACATGGAATTTACAAAAGAACGGGTAATATAAAGTCATAAGTGAACCATATATGATATCATAACAATTAATATGATTCTTTAATAAGTCAATTACATTATTTAAATCATTATACAGGAGGTTCGGATACATACGAAGCATATCGGACATAAGGTAAGGGATAATTATTCCAATCTCATTCTTATCTGAGATTGTTTATTCGTAAGTATTTATTGGGATTATGATTATTATCCATTTCCATATGTTATAAAAATGTTTTCATAAAATGTTTACTTTTCTTACAAGTATGTTTAAAGTCATTTTTACCCTTTTCTACTTTTACCACATCGTATGGAAGGAATCTTTCTTTTACGAGGTACTTTTTTGACTTTCTCGGCAAAAGTACGAGAAGAATGTTTTTTTTAACTTATACGGCATGAAAGAATTTTTACGGTTTTATAATGCCTTATTTTTATGAAGCTTCCTCCAAAATATTTCATGACTATTTTCAACAAAATGTCTTTCTTTTAAAATTTCATGACGTTTTGTGAAAAGAAATTGATTTTGAAGAAGAAAGGATATTTTCCTCAAGAATTCATTTCAAGTGTTTTATCAAAACCATTTTTTCATCTAAGATGACATTATTTTATATGTTTATGTTTCAAGTATAATGTCTCTATTATTTACATGGTTTTACTATTCTTATTATGAAATGATATCCATTCATTTTATATGGATTATGTGATGATGGGATGATGTTTTTGAAACCCATTTCATTCATTGGGTTATTATGAATGATGTATGTTTATTTTGTGGCACAAGTAAGAATGATTTCATTAGGAGATGGGTGGGACCTATATCTCCCTCCAATGCATTGGGTAAAGATTTATATCTCATGGTATAGACATGGCTGGAACGGTAATTTAATCTGGTTCATTGTTATAGGACTGAAACGAGGAGTGAACTCGATTCAGAAAGGGACTTTGTCCACTAAAATGGTCTTAGCAGCAATGCCTTGGATACTATGGAAATCATAACAAGTTCTGAATGGTTTCCACAATTACATGTTTTATTCCCATTCTATTTTATTGTGATTGATGTTCCATTATGATATATGCCTTACGTACTTTCACGATTTATGTCTTTGCTCATGATTTTGATGTTTAAATTTCATGTTCAAGTTTTTGATTTCAAATTTTTATGGATTGTTTTATGTTCTCTATGTTTTCCCTTACTGAGCATTTGAGATCACCCTTTTTATGTTTTATTTTCCCTAGGAAATAAAGAAAGGTTTTAGGTAAGGAAACAAAAAGGGGAATATCGTTATGGGAGTTGTTAAAGATATTTCAATATGATTAGAAGTTTATATTCCAAGTTTCCAAAGACACTAAACTATTATGATCCTTGTGTGTCTGTTTTTGTTATGTATTAAGTATTCCGCAAAAGTAATTTAATGTCCATGTACGTCAAGATTTGGGTCTCTACACCTAGAATCTCCTTTGTTTGAGAAAGAATATCACTCACCATAGATAGAGTGTACGACATGTCTGACTCCATCTTTCTGAGCACCTCGGCATGGGAGGGCTTTCTCACATTTTTTCTCGAAAGGGGAGGACCTTCTTTCCAGTGTGAATTTTGATTGTGGGGAAGACCATCTCAATTGTTTCTACAATGGTGATGGATACCATTACAACTTGAGGCTCGACCATGGGGAATGTCCCTATAGCATATACCCTAGGGAGGACCTACAAGTTAGGCTACAGTGTGGGGAGGACCTACTCGATGACTGCTATAATGGTGAGAACTACTATCACTGCTTGATATCTGGCTGCAGGGAGAATTTCTACTGTGTACATTCTGGGCAGGGCCTTTTGGATGTACTGCAATGAGAGGAGGACCATCTTGTTTCTTGATGTTGCTGAGGGAAGGACCTTTATAGTAACTTCTATTATGGGTAGGGTCTTCACAATGGCTTTCATCATGGTGAGGACTATCATCATGACTTGACGTCTGAATATAAGGAGAATCAAACTTACAGCGTATACCCTAGGGAGGACCATCAAGGTGGAAAATAGAAAGGGGAGGGCCTTCTTACTATTTGCTCTTCTGGTCTAGGGGAGGACTACCCTGACACGCATCAGAAGATAGGCTCTCGTAATCGATCATTCATGCCCCATGTAGTAATCCCTCGTGGGTTCTCTGGAGAGGACCTTCAGAGCTAATGGTAGCAACATTGCGGGGAGGGACTTTACAATAGTTAATGCCACTTTCATAATTTGATAATGGACTGACAGTGTCTTGGGCCTTTATTGATATATTCTTAATTCCATCAAAGACCCCATATTCTAGAAAAGTATAATCATGTATATTCTCTTTGTTTTCTAGTTTCCATTGGTGCATTTTATTTTTTGGGCACTCTCTTAAGGGTAACTGGGGCCATATTATGTTGTTAACAGCTTTTAAATATGGGTCCCTATTTTGTTGGTTCTCGTGATGCGTCCAGTATATGCCTATGGATATCTTGAGTTTTGGAAAGGATATATGTCTACCCTGGGGTGGCCACCATATGGGAACGGAATCACCTAGTTGGAATGGTATTTGTTCCCGATCTATTTGTATGTGTATCGTGGGATATTCCCATCGGCCCTCCTGGATTGGAAAAAGGATTCATAACTGCTCCGTAGTGACCGACCCATTTTGAGGGTAAGTCATTCTGTTTGAGGAAATCGGGTGATGGGCTTGGTTCCTCACATTTTCCGTTGATGCGAAGATATCATGACATGTCTGGAGGATATGGTATCTAATCGATGTCCTATCTTTTATCATTTCCAGGATGTGTTGTGATAAATCTTTGGCTGGGATGGGTATGAAGGCCCATTCTGATGTTGGAGCAAGAGTCTGTGCCTACTCTGGTCCTCTATTGGTTTCTATTGGATACTGGTAGTTCTCATATGCCCGGATAGAGTAATGAGTCTGCAACTTGTTTTCTTCTCTGGTTGGAACCATATTTGACTGGTGGGATTCATATTCACGAGAAAGAATTTTCTTTTTCTCTCTTGCCGTTGTATTTTTTTCACAGGCATTTTATGCGTCTGTAGTAATTTTATTTTGTTAATATTTGTTTGCCTCTATATTTGGATGGCAGGCTTGAAGCGCATCAGCAGGTATTTGTTCCTGCCTATTGTCATTTGTTGTCCTATTTGGATGACAGGATTTTTGCACATCGGAAGATATTTTCATCTGCCTATAATTGGTCCGTCTATCTGCATGGGGGGACTGACAGGAAATGGTAGGAATGTGCAATTAATTATATTGTGCTACCCTATTTATGTGGTAGGATTGAGTAGAAGGGTAGGATCTGTATGTATTCTGGTTTAATGTTTCCACGTTTTTATGGTGGAGTTCTTCCTCAGAAATTAGGGTGATGGTATCCTCCTGGTTATATGTTGGTCGCCATCAGTGGGCGGCCTGAGGGGCCTGTGTCCTTTGGATTTTAGAAAGTTCCCTCAACATGATATCCTCTTCAGAGTGAGGATACTTGGTTTCCCGGTATTGGTGGCAATGCTCTTTGGTAGAGGCCAGTGATTAGGACCCATGTGCAGCTAGGATGAAGTCATCAGCATCAAATTCATCAGCCTCTTAGAGATAATAGAGGTACTTGTTGTCACACTGTCACGAACCAGGCCGGGTCGCCATCTGACACGGCGCCCGACCCGGTCCGCGGCAAGGCCCGAAGGGCATTCCTGATCCCCACGGGCTAGAACAAGTGCCCGGGTACCAAGAGTAACATGTGGGAACGGTTTACCCGAGATAAAAGACAGAAAAACAACCAGCAAGATAAATAAACTGAAACTGGAAGTAGACAACAAGACACACCATTAAACTATAAACAGGTTTAAATTCTACAACTCGAACCAATAGCTAAAAAGAAAATACGACAGCAGAAACTAAAACTCTGACTCAAACCTCCTAGCAAAGAGATGCCACATCAGCACCATTCTGCATGAGAAAACCAACTACAACCTGAACCACCATCACTGAGCACGAAGTCACAACCTGGAAAGTAGAAGAAACAGAATCTACATACACCCAAGGGTGTATGTAGGGTGTGAGATAAAAGCCCTGTAGGGTTCCACCGAGAAAAGTTTCCACACACAATTATTAAAAGACAAATACATTTGTAATTTAACAGAATAAAAATATATAATTGCTTAAAAATTTTAATGAAAACAGTTTTTAAGGTAAACTTCTCTAAAAGGAAAATAACTTAAATTAACTTACACACACACACACACACATAGACACACACACACATGTACATGCGCACACACACTTTTCTTAGTAACCCCAACGTCACACCGTGTACCGACATTGAGCAGAAAGCAAAAGAATAGGACAATACATTGGAGAGACCCTAATGATACTAGCGAGAAGTGGCACCCTAGAACCTCATGTCTCGGTGAACCACATCATACATTCCCGTGCACGAGCCACTGGTAGGGAAACACCTCCTACCATAGTGGTCTCCAGTCATCAATCAATGTTTAGTTAGTGTTGTAAGCATCAATCCCGCTAAGTGAAACTGGGACGAGGCCACTCCTGTATCACTAGCACACTAGTCTAGTCCGCCCATCGAGTACCCAGGCTTCCCGTTTGTGCTCAAGTAATTCAAAGTTCATTCCACATGTCATAATCGTACACTCAAACCCAATAAGACACTACACATTCCAAAACAACCAGTTGCACACTCAAAATCCATTTGAAATAATACACTTCTAAAATGTTTTCCAAACACGTTTCACACTACTGATCTAATATAATAAACCACTTAAAAAGTTTACAAAACAATAGAAAAATAGTGTCACATGGTTTTACACACACAAAAGTAACCATTTATAAATCCAAAACACATTCCAACATCGCACGCACTCAAATACAATATAAAGTGTCACCTGCACCACCAGAAGTTTTGATGGAAAACCCTTACACCATATAAAAAAACACCATTGCATAAACCAAATAATTTAACATGCCAAAATAAAATCTTATAAAACAATTTAGAAGAAATCGCTTAACGTTAACCACCAAGCTCACGCAAAACTTCTTTTACGACCAAACGCACCCGACGCCATGTAAAAAAACAGTTCGCACCACTTGCACGACTTAATAAGATAACTGCACAATTTAAAAGTCACTAATAGAGTTCTTAGTAGAAAACACCCAAAAATATGAACAATCTACTAAACAATTTCAATGAAAATCAAACTTCAAAAGAAATTCACTTTGCACAATAAAAAATAATTAGAAATATGCAAAGCAAAATAATATTCCAATTTAATTCATCAGATAACAATTAGATGAGGAACCACCTAACTTGTCGTCAAAACCCAAACATTGATGTGAAATCTTCAAATTCTAGTGTGGAACCTCAATCGCGCGACATTTTCACCCCAAGCAACCTAGCGCAAACTCAAACACATGAATTTACACCCAAAAATATTAAATTAAAACCCCAAAATAGAACTCATACCAACTAAAAAACTCAAAGAAGATGAAGAATCACTTATCAAGAGGGGGCGTTGAGCCATGCCGCGGCCAACAGGGGAGGCGCGCTGGGTTGCTGCTCCGGAACAGAGCCACGCCTGGAGGAAAGAGAGGGAGGGTCGGCCTAGGGTTTGCCGGAGGAGAAACCGGAAGGGGCGGTGGGTCACAGCGCCGGAAGAGGGAGGCGGTGCTGGGGTTCGCCGGACCAAGCAAGGGGGGGTTGGGGTTTGCCGGACCAGGTGAGGGGTTGTTGGTGTTCGCCGGACCAAGCAAGGGGGCCGGCGGCTGAGGGAGAGGGGAAGTCCAGCGGAGCGGAGGGGGCATTTCCAGGGGAGTGACGGTGCGGAAAATAGGTCAGCGCCAAGGGTTCCAGGGGGGGTCGCGCTTCTAGCCGGACAAGAGGGAGGGGGAGACACCATGGGGAGGAGCTGCGAAGCCGGACAGGAACCGAAGGGGAGGTGGAGCACGTGATCCAGGAGAATACAACAGCAGCCCGAAAAAAAAAGGAAACCCTAAAGCGTTGGGAGGAAAAAAAAGATAAATAAAGATAAATAAAATATAAATAAAACCAAATTAAAACCAATAATAATAATAATAATATCATTAATAATAATATTCTTAAACTAAAACCATGAAATTAATATTGTTATTATCATTAAAACACAATTTATTAACTCAACACATTTCGATTTTTTTTCCACATATTGATTTTATTTTGTTATCATTGTTAATTCATTCATTTAATTAGTTAGGCATTGGTAGGTCACCCAGTGGATGCGGCGAGGTCACGCAGTTTCGAAAATGTGCCTCGCCCGAGGCCGCACGTTCTCAATTTTCATTGTGTTCTCATTTTATTATTCGCTGCATATATTTTTTTCATCCCCCTTAAACATCAGGTAGGCCGTGCGGTGAACCGAACGAGGTTACGTGGCAACCAAGGTGAGCTCGCGCGGCTTCGACCGCAGTGCGCTAGATGCAACCAAGAGAGAAACATTAGTTTCTAAGTAAGAGCTCAGAAAATTTATGTCGGGCCTCGACCTGAACTATCTGATGCCCAATAAAATAAATAATAAAAAAGGGACAGGTGTGACAATTCTCTCCACCATAAAGCTTTCTGTCCCTGGAAAGCCACAACTAGGACCAAACCCCAAAACAGAAAACCACACTTCCTTAAGGTTCAAAGGGGATCCTCACAAACACCAAGCAAAGTGATGAAAAAGTATCATTCTCAAAGAATGTGATTCAAATACAACATCAAGAAACCCATAAAAAGACTTTCTGATAAGTTTCTCCCACTTTGAAGAGCTAGAATCCCTCCAGTTTATTGTTTTAGAAAACGAACTCTTGAACCCACAGAAACTGACATCACAAGTCGAGACATCTCAAGCACTATTAAATGAAAATCACAACATTTGGATAGAACGAACAAAAAATGTCAAACCACGTCCAAGGAACACTCTTATCACTTATCACCAAGCCATATTTAAAAACCGAAGAAAAAGATCAACATAGGGAGGCCCGAGGGGCTCCCCACCATTAGAAACTCCCTAACACTCAAGATGAGACTGGAAAACCGACACGGGGAGGTTCGATCGGACTCCCCACCATTAAATAAAAGTCCAGCACTGATTCATTCTAGATACTTTCGTGCGAGACCCAATGTGGGTCTCCCCACCATTAAGAACCTATCAACGCCCAAGACGAGACTAGAAAACCAACATGGGGAGGTCTGTGCGGGCCCCCCACCATTAAGGAAAGGCCAACACTAATTTATTCCAGAGACCTTTGCGCGAGGCCCATCGTGGTTCTCACCACCATTAGAACAAATAGAGGATACAGAACTTTGAAAAATTATTGATGGTGACCAAACACCCTACCACAAGGGGCGGGGAGGGAGGGGCCCGACCACCAGGCGCCAAAACCATGGCCAGCCACAAACCAACATCTAAAAATTTCCTATATGAACACCATTAAAATTTGAGACTGAGTTACCCAATAGATTCTCATAAGGACCACTAAAGAGATTGCGTCCAGTGGACGCAACCTCCAAGACTATAAGGCATGAGACGAACACGCCTCCACATGTACACGAAAACCTTACGCAACCAGATGGATCATTCGGAGAGGAACAACCATAGAAACAATTTAAACCACCTCTACTTTTAACACTGATGACAGAATAAAGTCGGGTCTCATACACTCCAGGGGTTCCTGACCACGCGCTGGCTTCACTCCGAGGCCTATGGCTGGAGCCCTGATGTTTGAAGCATCTTCTACCCCGCAGTAAGGCATGGAAGACTCCCGAACAGAGCTTCTCCTTTTGGTGTCACATGCAACCACACTGCAACCAAGACAACACTAGAAAACACAACACATTATGATATCCAACTGATCATACACGGAACATTCACCAACACTAGAGCTGAAATGGTGCATGTGCATCACCCCTTGTCACACTGGATGAGAACACAACACCACAAATTGTCACCTGAACATGACCATTGCTGTAGAAAGGAACATTATACGGAGAGGGACTTCAAGCTGAGTCTTAAACAACATGTGATTCCTGCAATCGACTATAGCATCCCCATGTGACTGGTTCTACCACACTAGTAGACTAACGTAGACCAACGAAGGACCAAATGTCATTTAGAATAGTGGCATGCACCGACAACTCCAGGCTTCTTCCACCTTTCCCCACTGGAATATCCTTCACCATTTCCAAACAGGACTTTCAAATTAATGAGGTCAAAATTCACCCTTGAAAATCAAAGAGAACTCACACTGCAAGACGTCACCGAGCATGACCCTTGCAACCAATGAAAACACTACAACCCATTCAATACATCGGTAAGCACTGATAACTCTGAATCGCCTTCACCCTTCCCTATTGGAATTCCTTTCACCGCTTCCAAGGGAACCCTTCAGGCGCAATGATATCAAACTTCATACCCGACGACTCCAACAACTCAAAGAGGCCAAAGTTCCCTTCAACTCCTCTCGCGTCGGCCATCTCGTTGTGAGAGGATCTGCTTAACCGAAAAGGATCAGGTAAAAACTTAGCACTATCACTAAAAAGGGAGATTCCTCACTTTAATCAACTAGAGGGTCGGCCAACGGCGAACTGCCTGTGGCCGCACTTCAATTACATGTTAACACTTTATGGGGGGCGTGCACTTGTCAAGAAAGGAAACCACAAACCCAATCAAACAGGTCCAATGACTAAGAAATATCCCAAGAGAACACCAAATGTTCAGGGGGGACCACTGCAAGGGCTCCCTGATATACTCTTCAAAGGAATTCACTAACCACACACTTCCATACCAACTTACAAATAAGAATTCAAACTCAGGACATAAACCAGTCAAAAGGATTCTCGGCTCGAAATGCCTCACATCCAACCTTTAAAAAATACAAGGACACACCACACAATCACCGGTTATTTAAAAACACCAAATTTTCCTTTAACGAAACATTTTGCAAATAAGCAAAGTAAGTGGGTTGCACAAACACCAATGGTGTCCCATGGGCCTCGCACATTCATGTTCTCGTGTCGCACCGGCACCCACCTCATATCCATCCAGGCACTCATCCGCTCATTTCATTAACCCTTTCTCTTTCCATATGCACTCATGCATGTGGTTTCCCATGAGAGCACCAAGGATCAAAACCAGACCTTTCCATTTTTTCAAAACCAAAATATCCAACCCACACTTTTCAAACCTCACACGCCATTTCCTTTTTAAACTGCTTCATTTGAAAACATTTTCCTAAGACTAAAACATTTTTACTTAAAAACCAAATTTCTACACTCCAAAACAAAGAGACAAGAAACGACTCAAGAGAAAACTTGTGTCAGCAGGTGACTGGAACGTATGGTCTGCAGCCATACGCCAGTCATGCCACCACCATGGAGGGTATTCTAGGACAGTATCACCAGCTCCACATGGCTTTCCAGACCTTGTGAGCTCACTAGGACCACTGACCTTACCCCTTTTTCATTTCCCTTAGACAAGATTAACCGTAAGGACCAAAAACTCAGACAAACCTCTACATACTTTGGTAACTTGAGTCCTACCATGAGGTGTGCTGGTCAGGCACCTTACTCGTAGCCAGGACGTCGAGTCCCGACAACCTTAACTCGAGTCTATCATGACTCTATCCCAAAATAAAATGACCCAAGAGAAAAACCCCTGCCCTCTGATACCATTTTTTCACAAATCAGGCCGGGTCGCCATCTGACCCGACGCCCGACCCGGTCCGCGGCAAGTCCCGAAGGGCGTTCCTGATCCCCACAGGCTAGCACAAGTTCCCAGGCACCAAGATTAACATGTGGGAAAGGTTTACCCGACACAAAAGACATAAAAACAACCATCAAGATAAATAAACAGAAACTGGAAGTAGACAACCAAACATGCCTTTAAACTATAAATAGGTTTAAAGTCTACAACTCGAACCAATATCTAAAAAGAAAAGACAACAGCGGAAACTAAAACTCTGACTCAAACCTACTGTCAAAGAGAGGCCACATCAGCACCATTCTGCATGAGAAAACCAACAGCAACCTGAACCACCATCACTGAGCACGAAGTCACAACCTAGAAAGCAGAAGAAACAGAATCTACATACACCCAAGGGTGTATGTAGAGTGTGAGATAAAAGCCCAGTAGGGTGCCACCGAGAAAAGGTTCCATGCATAATTATTAAAAGGCAAATACATTTGCAATTTAACAGAACAAAAATAGATAAGTTCTTAAAAACATTTAATGAAAATGGTTTTTAAGGGGAAACTTCTCTAAAAGGAAAACAACTTAAATTAACTTACACAAATGCACACATTCACACACACACACACAGATGCACACACACACATACACACGTGTACACACTTTTCTTAGTAACCCCAATGTCACACCAGGTACCGACGGTGAGCAGAAAGCAAAATAAGAGCACAATACATGGGAGAGACCCTAAAGATACTAGAGAGAATTAGGACCCTAAAACCTCACGTCTCGGTGAACCACATCATACATTCCCGTGCACGAGCCACTGGTAGGGAAACACCTCCTACCATAGTGGTCTCCATTCATCATCCAATGGTTAGTTAGTGTTGTAAGCGTCAATCCCGCTAAGTGAAACTGGGCCGATGCCACTCCTGTATCACTAGCACGCTAGTCTAGTCCACCCACCTAGTACCCAGGATTCTCGTTTGTGCTCAAGTAATTCAAAGTTCATGCCACATGTTATAATCTTACACTCAAACCCAATAAGACACTACACACGCCAAAACAATCAATTGCACACTCAAAATCCATTTGAAATAATACACCGCTAAAACGTTTTCCAAACACGTTTCACACTACTGACATAATCTAATAAAACACTTAAAAAGTTTACAAAATAATAAAAAAATAGTGTCACATGGTTTTACACAGACAAAAGTAACCATTTATAAATCCAAAACACATTCCAACATCGCATGCACTCAAATAAAATATAAAGTGTGACCTGCACCACCAAAAGGTTTGATGGAAAACCCTTACACCATATGAAAAACACCATTCAATAAACCACATAATTTAACATGCCAAAATAAAAGCATATAAAACTATTTAGAAGAAATCTCTTAACGTTAACCACCAAGCTCACGCAAAACTTATTTTACGACCAAACGCACCCGACGCCATGTAAAAAAACAGTTCGCACCACTTACATGACTTAATAAGATAACCGCACAATTTAAAAGTCACTAATAGAGTTCTCAGCAGAAAACACCCAATAATATGAACAATATACTAAACAATTTCAATGCAAATCAAACTTAAAATAAAATTCACTTCGCACAACAAAAATTAATTAGAAATATGTGAAGAAAAATAACATTTCAAATTAATTCATTAGATAAAAATTAGACGGGGAACCACCTACCTTGTCATCAAAACCTGAAAATTGATGTGAAATATTCAAATTCTAGTGTGTAACCTCAATCGTGCGACATTTTCACCCCAAGAAACCTAGCGAAAACTCAACCACATGAATTTGCACCCAAAAACATTAAATTAAAACCCCAAAACAGAACTCATACCCACTAAAAAAACTCAAAGAAGAAGAAGAAGAACTTTTCAAGAGGGGGGCACTCAGCCAAGCCGCGGCCAGCAGGGGAGGCGCGCCGGGTTGCTGCTCCGGAACAGAGCCACCCCGGGAGGAAAGAGAGGGAGCGTCGGCTGAGGGTTTGCCGAAGGAGAAACCGGAAGGGGCGGTGGGTCGCAGCACCGGAAGAGGGAGGCGGTGTTGGGGTTCACCGGACCAAGAAAGGGGGGGCGGCGGTTGGGGTTCACTGGACTAGGTGAGGGGGTGCTGGGGTTCACCGGACCAAGCATGGGGGTCGGCGGATGAGGGAGACGGGTAGTCCAGCGGAGTGGCGAGGGTGTTTCCAGGGGAGTGATGGTGCGGAAAATAGTTCAGCGCCATGGGTTCCAGGGGGGTCTCGCTTCCAGCCGGCCGAGAGGGAGGAGGAGACACCATGGGGAGGAGCTGCGACGCCGGACAGGAACCGAAGGGGAGGGGGAGCGCGTGATCTAGGAGAACACAACAGCAGCCCGAAAAAAAAAGGAAACCCTAAAGAGTTGGGAGGAAAATAAAGAAAAATGAAGAAAATTAAAATATAAATAAAACCAAAATTAAAACAATAATAATATTATTATTATCATTAACAATAATATTCATAAACTAAAACCGTGAAATTAATATTATTATTAACATTAAAACACAATTTATTAACTCAACGCATTTCTATTTTTTTCAACATATTGATTTTATTTCGTTATTGTTATTAATTCATTCATTTAATTAGTTGTACATTGGTAGGTCACCCGGTGGAGGGGGCGAGGCCGCACGGTTTCAAAAATTTGCCTCACCCGAGGCTGCACGTTCTCAATTTTCATTATGTTCTCATTTTATTATTCACTGTATACATTTTTTTCATCCCCCTTAAACATCGATCAGGTCGTGTGGTGAACCGGATGAGGTTACGCGGTGACCCAGGTGAGCCTGTGCGGCTTCGATCGCGGTGCGCTGGATGCAACAAAAAGTGAAACATTAGTTTCTAAGTAAGAGCTCAGAAAATTTAAGTCAGGCCTCGACCCGAAATATCCGATGCCCAATAAAAAATAATAAAAATAATAATAAAAAAGGGACGGGTGTGACACACACTCTGGGGACAGGCTCACAAAATGGTTCGAGACAACCACTTGGTTCGCCTTGTGTTGGGGTTCTAGTTGCGCCTGAGATGGTGGTTGGAGATATTTTGTATATTGGTGGTCTTATCTTGTAGCCTACACTATGGGTAGAGTATCATTTTGGTGGTACTCACTAATCATCATGTTGGATACCCAACATTGAAGAATTTTGGTTGGATAGGGGTTCATGATCTTCATTGAGGCTAGGCCGCCTGTGGAATCACTAAGGTTCATGTCTCTATTGGTTTTTGGGATTCTATTTGGATCAATGGTTTCTCTGTGGAAACCTACAATATATATATATATATGACATATACAGACAAAAAACCCTGACAAAGTATCATCTCCTGATCATATGCATATTTGATCATTTATCTTGGCCCCCTTATTTTTTTGTGAGGCGAAGGGGCTTGAGTGGGGTAAAATTTACACCTTGGTTGAGGATTCACTTCAGGTTCACCATTTTTGTTTCGACCTGAGGTAAGAATTTTTGTTTTGGCCAAAAGTGATGTGTTTGGGGGTATGAAAAATGTTTTGATGGGAATCGTCAGTCATCAATTGTGTTAGAGAGTTTCATGTTTCCATTTTTTTTCAGCATGATCCACATCGTTATCCTTTAGGGGGGATTGGATTGACCTTGTGGGAACTAGGCAGTTTATACCTTATAAATTATGAAGTAGGTTCCATGGAAAAATAGTCTGAATGGGTGATTATATGGGGTTAAGTATGTGTGAAATTGGTCCTCTTATGATATAATTTCCTCGGATGGTCTCCAATGGGTTTATTCCTGGAGCCATAAACACCCAACGGCCCTGGTATCCATGATTCATGGACCTTATTTTCAGAGGTTAGAGCTCTTTGGATGAATATTTGGCCAACAGCACTTAAGGACTCCATTGGTCGAGAGGATGGGAGGTCGGGCTCATCACACCATTTTAAAGGGAATTATAGCCTACTTCGAGACTCTCTTATATATTTAATCCATGTTCATATGTTTGTTAATCCTCAGTTCATTCTCGAAGAGTGTATTCACGGGATACCCCTAGGTTTCAGGATAATCATGGATATACATAGATTTGATTCTATGGAGGCAATGATGACTTAAGCCATACAATAAGGCGCTCTGGAGTTTATCGTCATCCAGGAGATACGGAAGGTGGTTTGATTTTGGGGTTGGACCCATAAGATGGGATTCCAAAGTATCCTTGGGAGAGTAATCATAGACCACATAGTTTGGTTATTGGGACTTACACCTTGGAGGAAGACCTTTCAAATTTGGGGGATCATTTTATTATGACTGACTTCTGAGGAGAACGTCCCTTGAGCTCGGGCCTAGGACAGGCATCCTACGTATCCCAATTATGGTGGGAATCATAGTACTTGTAGATCAATTATCTTGGGTCTTACACCTATAATGAGGCCCATTTATTGGGGGCATAATTGGGTGAACCTTTTGGAAGGGCACCCCTTTGAGCTCGGACCTTCAAACAGGCATCCTACACATCTTGGTTGGAATAGGAATTGGAGTTCTCATAGTTTTTTTAGCTTTGGTTTTTTAAGTGTTGTATCATCACAGAACTCTAATCCCACATGAGTCATGATTAGTGTGAGAAACAAGAGTATGTGATAGATTCAAAAATGGAACATAATCTCATCTCCACTAATGGAAAAGGATAATGATGATCGAAAAAGATGTCATGGCTACAAGCCCAATAAGAGAGGGAAAGGGGATCTTTAATCATGAAACCCCCACCTGTGTTGATATCCAGGATAGTCATATCTTGGGGATCCATCCAGACATGTCTTGATCTAAGGGAAAGAGGGTGAAGAGTGATACCTCTCACAAAAGTCTAGGGGATTACCTCAGGAGGAGTGCCATTATAAGGGTCTTGGGAAAGGGGAGGAGCATCATCCCTGGTCAAAGGGGAAGGAAAGAATGACCTTTTTGCTTGTTACTGGTGCTTATTGAAGGGAAAGGCTAGTGGTTACCCCTAAACCTGAGAATAGGAAGTTTCACGTTGGCCTCCTAAAGTAATTCCTTAGGTTACATTGGTAATGTAGACTCAGAGACATTCTAGGGGTCCAAAACGTTGTGGGGGTAGCCTTCGTGCTCTCTTACACTTATCGTCTTCTGTCTATTCCCTCTTATGATTGTTTTGTAGAGCTATGGTGAAATTATATATGTGTTCATGTGGAACCATTTTCAGAATCCCATAAAGATATATCTCAACCCAAACAATACTCGGTCAACCGGGGTTTTTTTGGTTTGCAGAACCCTGCCAGCTTGCTTCGTTTGCAAACTGCTTATTTCACGAAATGGTATGCGGATAGTATGTCTTCACTCAATTTCACCAATGAAATGGTTTTTGTTGTCCTGGGTTTATGGGTCATCACCCTGCATGTCAGTGTCTCATGGTTTCTTTTGTGTATCGATGGTTCGTAGTTCATGCACCCCGTAAATATTTCCCAGTGATGGTACACGTACACTAAAAACTCTTGAAAATGTTGACTTCTTCAAGTTTCATCTAAAATTTTCAATCCAATTTGCATACATTTTCTCTACTATACCTATAATAATGTTTTGTTCCCTATACCAATGTGATTATAGGAGTATTTACATACCTTTTCAAAGTTTTCAGGACCCTACAGTCTAGTATCATATACAAAATAATGATATGTCATATATCTAACAAAAATAAACAAGCAGACATGTAATACAATGCATGTATCAAAAATACAAAAAGAATAAAAATTATATCTCCAATAGAATCATGAGCCACAACTCATTGATGTTCTTCCCTACTCCTAGACTATATACAAATCAAGTATCAACCACTGGTCACTTTCCCATATCCCTACCTGCATCCACATAATCTATTCGGGTACCATCGGCGGCCTGGATATGGTGTGAGATAAACTCAATAGGCCACCACCAACAGTGACTATAAATATCCAATTAGTGCATATAATATATCATTGTGAAAGTAATAAATCAAAATAGTAATAAATCTATAAAGGGTCATCTTCGGTTCCAGAAAGACACCAGGCTGATAGTATATGTTTTAGCCTAAGGCAGATAATCTCTAAATAAGTAACCATATGTATACACATATATGAACTATATATGTAGTGATGTTGATAGCCATATATATGGCTACTACTACTATCCTAGACCTAAGGTGTAACTTAGGAATCTATAATTTTTAGTATAAGTCTCATGATTATCTAGGGATACAATGCCTTGTAGCACAAGAATAGGGGATGCCATGCCTAGTATCACAGTAGTAGGGATGTCATGCCCAGTATCACAGTAGTCGGGACTCCATGCCCAATATCATATCAATAAGGGTCTTCATGCTCGTATATCAAATTAAGGTACATCATGTCTGATATCATATCACTAGGGTCACCATTCCCGTATTATATCACTAGGATCATCATGAATAATATCATATCATTAGGGTCTCCATGCCCATATCATGATTATAGGGTCTCCATACCCAGTTATCATGTCAATAGGGTTTCAATGCCTGTATATTAAATCACCATATGGGAATATATGACTATATATAATAATTAGAAAGTAGGGACCTCATTCCCATATAATAATGTATAAGGGACGTCGTGCCCATTAACCATAATTTACAAAGTTCGCAATAATAAGGGTGTAACCATTGTTTCATTTAATTGGGTGAAATGGTCGTACCACTCACCTCCATTAAATAAATCTTAAACTGTTGAGTGTGTTAGTCATGTTATATTACTACATTCATCCATTATCAATTTTGATATTGCTATTTAGAAGTAAATCCAAACACACAAATAGGTGGTTTGGCTACAAGACCATGAAATCCAATTAGGCATATAAATGGCACACCCATAGGGGTGGCATACATTGAGTTTAATGAACTCACATGTGTCTTGGGATCAAATAAAGTCATTAGGTTCCTGAACAGGGCAACCAATTTATGGCATATTCAATTTTGGGGAAACGTACGGTGAAATTGGTGTGTGGCACATAACGCATATTATAAAACATCATGACATTAAGGGATAAAGATTAGACCACCTACCTTATTTCTATAGAGGATAACTCATTTAGTATCGGCCTTTGGTTTGGTCCATATATAAATAAAATGGAAAAAAAGATGATCACGGTTAGGAGAAACCATGTGGGTTGGGCGGCATGGTTTCTACTAACCATGAATCCCAGTGATTTCTTCCAAAAAGTGGATCTTCGGGGTTTGAACAAGCCCCGGACACCCTTATTTCTTCCATAGCTTCACTAGGCATCCATATTAGGTCAAAACCAAAGAATTAGACTGAAAAATAAAGGATCCATACCTCATATAAAAGCTAGGTACTTACAGTCTTCCCCCCTTAAAGGAACTTGTCCCCAAGTTACCCTTCCAAGGGAGGTGAAATGTTGTCTGAGAATAACTCTGACCACTGAGAACATATGAAGGCCTCCCGCTCCCAAGTCTCATCTTATACCCAGGCGTGCTGCCATAGGACCCGTACTAATGGAACAGACTATCCTCAATGAGCCTTCATGCTCTGATCAACAATTTGTATAGGATACTCCCTAAAAGAAGCATTGGAATCTAACTCAACATCATCGAGATCAAAATTATGAGATGGGTCGGCATGATAACGGAGAAGCTTTGAAACGTGGAAGACGTCATGCATGGTAAAATACCTATAGGGAAATAGAAATCAATATACTATTGGCCCAAATCTCTCTAGAATCTCAAACGGCCTGACATAATGAGGTGGCAGCCTCCCTTACCTTTGTATCCATTTATTCCCAAGTCTGGGTGATACCACTACAAAAAAAATGGCATTTCGCAGTGGTATTTTTGGCATTTAGTGGCGCTTTAAACCGCCACTAAATGATGTACAATCCATTCTAAAAGTTTCTGGTATTTGCATATCGGGAATCATTTTACGATGCTTTTTGGGCGACAGTTTTTTATTTGGCGGTGGTTTTTTGTTTTTTTAAATTATTTACGTAATTAATTGATTTATTATTTATTATTATCATCATTATTATTATTATTATTATTATTTATTATTATTATTTATTACTTATTATTTATTATTTATTATTTATTATTTATTTATTCATATTTATTATTTATTTATTCTTTATTATTTTTTATTTATTCTTATTTATTTTTTATTTACTATTTATTTATTATTTATTATTTGCTTATTATTTATTTATTATTATTACTTATTATTTATTTTATTATTATTATTACTTATTATTTATTTATTATTATTACTTATTATTTATCATACCATGCATGGTACAGTACCTCTAGGGTAATGACAATCGATATTCAACCGGCCCAAATCTCCCCAAAATCTCAAACGGCCCGACATAATGAGGCAACAACTTCCCTTGCCTCTATATCCATCTATGCCCAAGTCTGAGTGATACCACTACGAAAAAAATGGCTTTTCCCAATGGTATTTTAGGAATTTAGTGGTAATTTAAATCACCACTAAATGATGTGTGATTTTTTCTAAAAGATTCATGTATTTGTGTGTCGGAAATCATTTCATGTCGCTTTTTGAGCGACATTTTTTTATTTGGTGGCGGTTTTTTTTGTTTTGTTTTTTTATTTACGTAATTAATTAATTTATTATTATTTATATTATTATTATTATTATTATTATTTATTATTTATTTATTTATTATTTATTCGTTTATTCATTTATTCATATTTATTATTTATTTATTTATATTTATTATTTATATATTCTTGTTTATTATTTATTTACCATTAATTTATTATTAATAATTTACTTGCAATTTATTTATTATTATTACTTATTATTTATTTATTATTATTATTACTTATTATTTATCCTACCATGCGTGTATATTTCATGCATAAAACCATACAAATATATGCGCTGTGAGAGATTTGAACCCCTTATCTCTTGGATATACTGCAAAGACTTTAGCACTCCAACAAGTTCCTTATCTGGTGAGTAAAAAATGTGTAATATACTTATACATATACAAATAAAATATAAATAATGATATTAAATAAAAATAAATAATGAATATATAATGAATAAATAATAAAGAAGTAATAAATAAATAATAAATTAATAGATAATAGATAATAGATAAATAATAAATAGATTATAAATAATTATTAAATAAATAATATATACGAAATAAATAAATAATAACTAAATATTACATAAATGGTAAATAAATAAATAATAATAAATAAATAAATAAATGATAATAAATGATAATAAATAATAATAAATGTTAATCAATAATAAAAAATAAAAAATAATACATGATAATAAATAATAAATAATAAATAACTCAATAAATAACTAATACACAAATAATACATAAATAATAAATATTAAATAAATATTAAATGAATAATAAATATTAAATAAATAATAAATACTTAATAATTAAATATTAAATAAATAATAAATAAAAAAATAATCATTAAATAATAAATAAATAAATAAGAAAAATAAATAAATAGTAAATAAATAGTAATTAATAATAAGTGATAATAAATAATAAATAATAAATAAATAAATAATAATAAATAATAAATAATAAATAATAAATAAATATTAACTAAATATTAAATATTAAACAAATATTAAATTTTCCCATAATAGTAAATTAATAATAATAATAATAATCTATAAATATTAAATATTAAATATTATAATAATAAATAATAAATGATAAATGGTAAATGATAAATAATAATTGAATAAAAAATAAATAATAATAAAATAATAAAATAATAAATTGATATAAATATATATACTTATAAAAAAATTACATAAATATATATATATGCATATTTATGTTACATAAATATATTTAAACACACTCAGATATTTAATTGTATATTAACATAAATATATATACAAACATAAGTAAATATAAATATCTATATATATATATATATATCTACACATATATGATATAAAAATATATGAGCATAAATATGTATAAATATTTATAAATGTATATAAATATACACAAATACTCACATATATATGAATTTATTTACATATATTAGAATATACAAATAAGTAAATATTTTTTTATTGACACACACATGTTTATATATAAACATTACTTATATAGGTATATATATACAAATTAATGCATTTTTTATACGGTAAATAAAATCAATAGTTATATATATTAAATGAAATGAATAAAAAATATTTATTTTCATATGGTTTATAAGTTGAAAAATACATTTCTATGTAAATATGTATTTATACAAGTGATTTATTATAAGTAAATATAAGAAAATATACATATATTTAATTATAAATAAAACTACATTGTTAAAATTGATAAAACTTAAAAACCATAATATCAATATGAATGCAAGTCTTGAGAATAAATTTAGTCCCTACTGAAAAAAAAACAATAATACCCCCTTAAACGAGGAAGAAATTCCATCGAATATTAAAAAATTGGGATACCCAGACTAAAAACTCAGTTTTGGAGGCATTTGGGGCCTATTTTGACCTCAAAAAAAGTAACCACGCCTCCCCTATTTATAATGGCATAGAGATCATCACAGGATTTTATTTGATATGTGGTAGAGCCCAAACAGATACCTGTATCAAAAGTTATGGTCGTTTGAAGTTCAAGTTTTATTTCCTACTTTTCTTGAAACTATAATAAATTTTATTTTTTTAATTATTACAAAATTTGAATCTAATTTGATTTTAGTTCATTTCATAAGCTTTGATTTAACTAGTTGTGGAGCTAAAATGGAATATTGGATCAAAGGTTATGGTCAATTGATGTCGAAGTTTGATTTTCAACTTATTGAACATTTGTTTTAAGTTTCAAATTAGTATTAACTAATAATTATAAATATTTTTTAATTAACACATTATAATTAATTAAAATTATATATAATAAAGTATATATGAGAGTAAATAATAAATCATAAATCATATATCATAAATAAATATATTTTTAAATTTTTTTCCTTTTAATTTAGCAGTGATTTTTTAACACCACCGCTATTTCCTGAAGGTTTTTTAAAAAAACTGCTACCAAAAAAATTGAATTTTTTTAAAAGAAATGAAAAAAAATAAAAAAATAGTTAAAAAAATCTGGTCATGATTGTTAAAACTGTCACTAAAATACAGGCCCAAAATTTTTTTTGGGAAAACATTTAGTGGCAGTTTTAGAAACCACCAGGAAACGTTATTTTTTTGAAGTGTACCCATAAGAAAACATGATCCCCAACCTTGAACTCTGGAAATCATCGATTTCAATTGTAATAATATTTATTTTGATACTAAGTAGTAGATATATTCTTCCAGATAAGATGAATCTGCTCTAAAGTCTCCTGCACGAGATGAGGACCTCATAGCACTATCTTTCCTTCCTCTAACCAGGACAAGGGTAAACGAAACGGCCTACCATACAAGGCCTCATAAGGATCCCTCTGAATCATCTCCTGGTATCTATTATTATAGGCAAACTCGGTGAGAGGGATATGTTTCTCCCAAGAACTATCAAAATTTAGGACACGTGATCAGAACATGTCCTCCAACACCTATATAGACTATTTCAACTGGTCATCGGTCTCAGGTTGAAAATATGTGCTCAGAAGAACCTGTGTACCCATAGATCTCTACAACCCCAACCAGAATCTTGATATAAAATGAGCATCCCTATCTAATATGATAATAAAGGATACCCCATACATCTGTATAATCTCATGGATATACAGTCTTCCTAACTCATCAATTGACCAAGTCTCTCAGATAGGAAGGAAGTGGGCTACATTGATTAGTCGGCCCATGACTGCACAAACCACATCACTACCTTAAGGAAAACTTGGTAAACTAATGAAAAAATACATTGCAACATATTTCCATTTCCATTATAGGATCAGTAACGGCTGTAACAAGCCAAAAAGTCATTGGTTCTCTGCCTTCACCTATTGAAAGATGTGACACCTAGTGATAAAACTCACTATCTGACATTTCATTCTAGATCACCAATACTAACGGTGTTTATCAAAATACTTCTTGAATATACCTAGGTTCACTTCTCACTAAGAAGCATGGGGCTCTTGCATCATCTCCTCTCTCATATCTATATAAACCCAGATATTTCCATGAATACACAGGCTGTCATCATCATTGATAGACCAATCACGAGGTGGGTTCTCACCATAAATACTCTCTCATAACACCAAGCCTTCAGGATCTGAAGACTACCACATCTTCACTCTCTCCAAAATTGAAGAGGTCAGTTATATCGATACAAGTACATGCTATCCAAGATGATCCTAAACCTCTATCTGCATATCAAAAAATAGGTTCATAAGATGCCACTCACTAATAGTCTCCTAAACTACCAGTGTATGAGTTCTCCTACTCAGAGCATCAGCAATGATATTTCCCTTTCTTAGAATATAGGCAATCTCAAAGTCAAAATACTGTAGGTTTTGAACTTATATTTTCCGTCTAAGGTTCAATTCATGCTATGTAAAAATATACCTAATGTTTTTTTGGTCAATATACACCATAAAATGCTCTCTTAGTAGGTAATGACTCCAACAATTCAAGGTGTGTACAATAGCTATCAAATCGAGATCATGTGTCAGGTAATTTCACTCATGAGGCCTTAGCTACCATGACCGGTATGCATCGAATCAATATTCCTACATCAGAACTACTCCTATACCGATACCTAATGAATCAAAATAAATGGTATATCTTCTTTCTGACTCTAATAGAATCAGGATCAGTGCTGAATTCAGCCACCTTTTCATCTCCTAAAAGGCTATCTCACAGGTCTCTAACCCTGTAAACTTCACACAATTCTTAGTCAAGTTTGTAATAGATTATTCTAAGCATGAAAATTCCTATATAAAACTTATTTAATAACAAACTATCCCAAAGAAACTCTGTATATAAAAGATGTTATTAGGATAGTATCTGGTAACTACAGCACTCACCTTCTCTGGTTCAACTAAAACTCTCACCACTAAAATAATATGACCCAATAAGTGTACCTTATTGATCCGTAAGTAATAATTAATGATATTATCATATAGTTTATTCTCTCTTTGTGTATTCAAAATGATCTCAAGATGTGTGGCATGGTCTCTTAAAGTATGAGAATACACTAAGATGTCATCTATGAAGTCTTTCATGAAGGAATATAGATAAATATGGAAACTCCTATTCATAAAATCCATAAGAACGGAAAGCATATTCATATGACCGAATGGAATAATGATATACTCATATAAACCATAATGAATATAGAAATTCGTGCATAGAATATCTGAAGGTCTATCACAAACCTGATGATAACCTGATCTTAGGTCGATCTTCAATAATACTCTTGCTCCTTTAATCTGGTCAAAGGGATATTCTATACGAGGTAAGGGATATTGTTACTTAACTGTTAACTTTTTCAACTTCTAGTAATCCACGTAAAGGCTGAGGGTTCCATCCACCTTCTTGGAAAAAAGGACCACTAAACCCCAGGGAGAAGTATTAAGCCATATAAAACCTTTGGCCTCTAAATACTCTAGCTGTCTCTTGAGATCATGCAACTCAATATTAGCCATCATTTAAGGATGAATGAATATTAGTGCATCTCCATAAACTAACTCGATAGTAAACTCTACCACTCTCTTAGGATATAGTCTAGAAAAGTCATTAGGGAAAACATCCCCGATTCAATCGACTATAAGAGGGAATTCAATCTAATGTAATCCTTAATCATCCATGTAAAGTCTATTAATCTACGTGGCCACTCCACCTAGACCAAGATACTATGGTCCATCCCTACCTTCCTATATCCCACTCTCCCTTGTAGAGATATTTACCACCCTCTGGTGATGTTAACGACACCCTCCGATGATAAAAGTTCACATAAGAATGATTGGGTACCGACCATTCCATCTCGAGAATACATCAAATATCATCATCTTGATGATGAAGAGGACCCATAAGAAATGATAGTCACCTAACTCAATAGGATATCCCCTGCATTTGTGTATTCTCTCTGATTATAAACTCAAAGGTCTATCAATTTTTATAATCCCATATGAGTACTCAACATGAAGCCCAATTATTTCCACTATATCCATATATATAAAGGAATGTGAAGTAAATGTGTCAAATAAGGTAAACAAAATAGTAGAGGCTACTAGAATAATACATTGAAAAATAGATGGCATGACACCCTGCTTCTCAGGTATAGGCTACACAAAACAAATATTGCTTGATCCTCGACCCTATGTTACAACCAGACTACCTAAACCAAATCTTCTCTTCTGGTGCTATATATCTAAATCTTGGCTACCATAGCCACAACCTCCACCTTTTACTGCATGACCAGTGGTACTCTAGATACCTTCCTAGTGAGGTACTACCTAAAGGTGGAGTTGATATAGATCTTATCCCACTCGACAAATATGGGAAGTATAGCAACCCATAATTTTCATACATTAACATTTCATCATTTTTTTAGAATACATAACAAATCACACAAAGAGATTCCCAAAGAATATATTAGTTTAGTTAATTTGAAAACATGGAACACAAACTTCTAGTCTAGTGAAATATCTTATATGTTACCCACAAATATCTTCCCCTTTAGTACACCTACCTAAAAACGTTTTTTATAACCCAAAGAAAATAAAACATAAAACATGGGTGAGCTCGGATGCTCAGTAAGGGTAAACAATAGAGGTACATAAGCTTAAACAAGAGAATAAGGGTATGAGAATGTGATCATAACATTATAAGATTATACCCTATAAATAAAATATCATAAACATGAATCATGTAATAAATATTGGTAGTTCATAAGACATGAATCATAACTGAATCAAGAGTATAATCCATGAAAGCATAACATGAAATTTATGACAGACACGTAAACATGTAATATCATTCCCTATAAGTCAAGGATAATTTCCAAAATATAATAGGGAACTTCATAGGGACTACACCAACTAGTAGAGACACACCAAAATCCACATTCTCAGTCATTTCCTTGTAATAGATTGGGTTTCCCCATCTTTCCATAGTGGATCGAGTTTCCCCATATTCCATCATGGATCAAGCCTAATGACTTGATTCCCATCATTATTTCATGAGATATAAATATTTACCCAATATATTAAAGGGATATATAGGTCCCTCCAATCATATATTAAAAACCATACATATTTTTTCCATAAGAACATAAATCATTCATTATATCAGAACCCATGGAATGAAATGGGTTTCGTAAACATCATTCAGTCATAACATAGCCCATGGAAAAGAAATAGGTTTCATAAATATCACTTCATCATAAACATAAACCATTATTAGAAAGAATAATAATGGTATAAATAAATCATATCCGCATTAAAGCATAAGTAACATCAATTAATGTTATCTTAGATGGAACATAATTCTGAGAGATCACTTGAAAACAATTCTTGAGGAAAATATTCTTTCTTCTTTGAAAACATTTTATTTTACTAAAATGACGTTCAATTTTAAAATAAAACATTTTATTTAAAAATAAAATTATAATATTTTAAATTAAACTTCAAATCATTAAGTTTTCATGATGGCATAAAATTATGCTCCTGATTTATAAGCTAAAAAAACCTTACTTTCATACTTTTTCCAGAAAAGTCATAAAGTACTTCGTTTGGAAAACGATAAGAAGATTCCTTTAAAAACATGTAGTAAGAATTAAAAAATGGGTAAAATTGATTTTAAACATCCATAATATAATAGTAAAAACATTTTTAGAAAACATGGATGTGGAAGATATATATTCCCCAACGAGGACTTAAAATGAAACGATCCCAAATATTGATGAGATTGTGAAATTAACTCAATGCTTATAATTAGTAAAATAATATTCCAGATGGAAGAAATAAAATTTTATGGATATGAAAATATCATAAAATTATTTATAAGACTCATAAAAAATTCATGGGCAGTATATACACCATGTAGAAAAAATAAGTAGTGTATAAGGCATGTGTCCCGCAAAAATAAAAGTGAGACATAAATCCCTTACATAATGTCTGGAATCTCTTCATATTCATTCAAAAATCCTATATAATAAATATAAGTTTTTTATACATATATTAAAGAATCATATTTAATTACATAATACCATAAATGATTTACTTAGTACCTTATTCCAACAAGCTTGTACCCAAGTGGTACATGCTCCTTCTTGTTATCCAAAATACCCAGGATCAAATCCGAGTAGGGACGAAATTATGGGCACTGTAGTAGTACTGTAGCAGGGTACTATAACAGTAATAAAGTAGTGGAGTAAATGTAGCAGTGACGGCACTGTAGTGGTGGAGGCACTATAGTATGAACTGTAGTGATGGCAGTACTGTAGTAGGTACTGTATCAGCGTAGGTATTGTAGCAGTACTGTTCATCGAGGGGTCCTTTGGGCCAAAAAATAGGCTTTCAATCCTTGTATTCAGGCCACTTGTCCTTGGGACTTTGGGTTATGTAATGGGTCACCTTATACCCAGAATAAAATAGGTCTTTTCTTTAATAATAAATTGAGGCTTCGTCCCCAACCTTTTAAAAAAATTACTTAGGACCTTCTATTACCCATTTATTAACCATTCTATGTTAGTGTTACATTTCAGGTAATATCCTCTTATTTTGACTTGTTATTCTTGATCCTCTTACTTAGATCATGATTTACATACTTACATAATGTATAACATGATATAAATATCATATGTATTCATTATATAAATATTTATAATAAACTATAAATAATAGAAATATGAAATGGAATTCATTGTTCATAGAGATGGTAGGTCGTACACACGCATAAATGATATTTTCATTTTCTTATCATATTAAAAGAAATAAATCATATGGTATATTATCAATAAAGAATAATTTTTATATTATATATATCATATATATTCATACAATTTATCCTTATTACCATTGATGTAAAATATATATGAAAAACAAATCACATTGCATCGTGAAGATGGTAAGTCACACGTATGCACGAACAACGTTATCATTTACTAAAAGATTAGTTGGTAAAAAGGTATATATGATTTCATCATTACAAAAGTACAATTATTTCATAAATATCATATATAAACATTAAACCCTCACATAATTCCCAGTCATAAAATATGGTTATGGAAAATGAATTGTATCGCTACATAGAGACGGTAAGTCGTACGTACACACGAGCGATGCATTCACTTATTGTTCGATGGGAAAGGCTATGTATTATGGTGTGTTCATATTCATAATAAAATTTTAGAATATTAAGGATTCATAATTTATTATTTTATTATACATATCATAGATTTATTGGAGGTATAGAAGAGTAAAAAACAAAAGTGATCAGTTAGATCGATTACCTCTTCTTCGAAAGGGATCCTTTAGAACTCCTCTAAAGGACTATAGAGTTTGTCCATTGGGAATACCAGCTCATCTAGAATGTTTATTGGGATAGAAGTTCCACCATGCTCTAGTGGATTTATATGAACATCATCACTTCCTCCATCTTTATCTGACTCAAATTAGTCAAGTCCAAGTTGTACACATCCTAGGGACTTCTCTCCCTTAGAAGGTGTTTTGTCGTCACCTTTAATATGTTTCTCATTCATAAGAGTGGTAAAAAAACTAATTAATCCTTGTGGATTGACTTCTTAATGGAAGAACTTAGGGGGTTCCTCCCCATCAACAGATACTCTAGGATTATCTCTAATAGTGACAGCATCATTAGCAGTCTGAACAGAACCTAGTCTATCCACATTTATAGAACTACATAAAATAAAAACAATAGGATATAGATGTGATTGTTCCCTATCAACAATGTCATCATCATGATGACCTTTTTAGTCTTGTGTTACATTACTATTCCCATTTTATAAACCATCATATCCACCTAACACTTCAACTATTTGTTTTGAGGTCTTAGAAGAACTCTCAACATGTTCTTCTCCTGAGACTTTGGTCCCCTATTCTTAACCTTAAATCAACAAGATCTCTCTAGAAGGGAGAGAAATATAAGGGATAGTATCTCTATAGGAAACATATGGACTCTTGAACAAATCTGGATCACTCCCTTCCTTAACTAAAATAACTACTTTTTCTTAAACCTCAACTACTTCTTATACCACTCCCTCATCATAATAAAACACAACTTCATTTGTCTCTAATATAGGGACAACTATATTTTTATGTATTTTAGAGTGTTCCACTTGATTAAAATCCTCATAAATTTTATCATTATCCTCCACCCATTTCTTAATTAATGGATTCTGGTTAACCTTCATTCTTTAATAGGTAAATTGGATCAAACAAAAACCACCACATTTATCTCTAATTATTCATTCTCATCTACTAATCCCTTGGCTTTATACATAACTAATATCAACTTAGGAGAGATAAAAGATTTTTATCTGGAATAAAATTTTCTCATCTCCATCATATGTATCATAATATATCAACATAGATTTATTTTATCCCCTATTTTCATAAGGAATAAAATTAAAAAAACATATTTGTACCTCATCATGCTAAAATCCCCTTTTATGGGACATAGAATGTGCTGGATGAATTTGAATAAGATTCTACACTCACCATCGAGTTTTGTAGTAGTAGGTATTCATATTGTACCATTTCCAGTTAATTCCATAAAATCATTCTCATAGACAAACAGATCATTGTCACTTGGAATAGAACCTTTATAATCATCTGAAATACCTTGGTGAGGTACATTTGTGAAACTAGACTATTACTTTGAAGAAAATATGGCCTTTTTAAAATTAACCACACTTCAAATAGTATCTTTATTCTCACAAAATCTATACTCTAAAAACTAGTAAAATTGGTGTACCAAACTAGGAAAGAATGGTCTATCATTCCTTGAAAACCATTCCATCCATCCTTGGTCCTGAATCACCTTCAAAAATAAAGAATTACTCCAAAATCATCCAATTATAATCTATCTTTTTCTATGAAACAACTAGTAGATTACCAATGGTGTATCTACAATGATGGATCTTCCAACGGTGGATCTTCTAATGGTGTATCATTTAAATATGGAACTTCCAACAGTGGATCTTCCAATATAAAGGATTAGCTGAAATTTATCATTACTAGTTCATGTTTTATATAGCTTAATATTTTATAATTCAAAGGCTTTGTAGAAATGTTAATAATATGATGTTCAGTTCCTATGAATTCAAGAGTTATATCACTATTTTTTAAATGATATCTCAAAAAGTGATGTCTTATATCAATATGTTTTGTCCAAGAATGAGATACAGGATTTTTGGAAATAGTTATCACACTTTTATTGTCACAATTTATAGGGACATTTCTAGATTTATATCCATAATCTAGAAAAGTGTGTATCATATACAAAATATATGAATAGAAACTTCCTACAGCTATATACTCGGTCTCAGTAGTAGAGAGTGTAACTATTTTTTTTACTATAATATGTTACTAGTGACTTTCCCAAAAGGTAAAATGTTCCAAAGGTGTTTTTTTATATCTAAATTTCATCCGCCAAAGTTTTCATATGAATAACTTACTAAATTGAATAAATTTTTTCTAGGATGGAACAGTTCTAAATTGGTTGTATACTTGAGTTATTTGAAAATTATTTTAACATCAAGTAAATGTGATTCTTTAATATTTTCTTGAAAAAAATCACACATACACATACTAAACAAAATATATGGTTGAATAGTAGTTAGTAATAGAAAGATTCTAATCATACTTATAAAATTGGTTTGATCTATTGAATTTCCAATTTCATCATGATCCAAATTTCAAGTTGTACTCATGGGAGTATCACTACTTTTTATTCTATCCAAACCAAAATGTTTTAGAAGGCATTTAGTGTAATTACTTTAATTTAAAATAATTTCATATTTATTTTGAAAATTTTGAAAACTAATAATTAATTTAAGTTATCCTATTAAACTCATTTCAAATTCACTTTCCATCCTTTTTGAAAAATTTGTACACAAATAATTTTTAGAATATCCAACAATAATATCATTAGTAGAAATTTAAACTACTAAAACATCCTTTGAAATTATTTTTATAAACTAAGTAAGATAAGTTATGCCTTTTAAAATATCTTTATAAATTATAAAAGATATGATCCTATCATACCAAGATCTAGGATATTGGTTTAAAACATATAATGCTTTTGTTAATTTAAAAACATGATTTGTAATATAAGGATTTTAAAATCTAGGGGGTTGTTCAACAAAAAATCCTCAATTATATAAACATTTAAGAATTCACTTATAACATCAATTTGATATAGATTAAAATCCAAATGTGCTACGTAGGAAAGAAGTATTATAATTGATTAAATTCTAGCCACCAGTGTAAATGTTTACTCATAGCCAATTCCTTCTTCCTGAATATATACATGTGCAACCAATCTTGATTTATTTCTAACTATAGTGACAAACTCATCAAATGTTCTTATAAAAACCCAAACTATTGCACATGTTCAGAATTTATTTAGTTCTATCTAATATTTCCCAGACTGTATTCATTTCAAATTGATTAAGTTCTTCTTTCATTTCCATTATTCATAATTCACCATTGATTGAATCATTTATGTTATTTGGTTCATGTTTTGAAAATAATGATTTATGTTCAACCTAATTTCTAATAGAATATATAGTTTTTGTTCCTCTATTTAGTTCTCCAACTACAACATCTAAGGGATGGTATCTATGAGTCCTAACAGTTCTAGGAAAATAAGTAATAGATATCTCATTGTCTTTTATAGGTTCGGGTTCAGGTTGTTCATCGGAACTAGATTATTTTTCTAATTATTTTATAGAATTTCCAAAAGGTTTGGAATTTATATTAATATTTGAAATATCATCTTCATGGTTTTTTTAAATGGTTCTTAGGTTCATATGTATCTGCTTCATAAAATTTGATATAAACATATTCTTCCACAATTGTTGTTCTTTTATTAAACACACTATATTATTTACTAGATGTTAAATATCTAATGAAAATTATTTCATCACTCATGGAAACAAATTTATCAAAATTATCCTTAGTATTATGAATAAAGACTCTGAAACCAAAAACTCTAAAGTAATTATCCTTTGTATTTCTTCCATTACATAATTCATAAATATTTTTCTTTAAGATAGGTCATATAAATACTCTATTAATTATATAAAAAATTGTATTCATAGCCTCTTCCCAAAAGTTGATAGGTAAATCATATTCATTGATCATGGTTTGGGTAATTTATTAAAGGGTCATATTTATCATTTCCAATAAATCATTCTATTGTGGGGTCCTAGGAGAAGAAAAGTTATGATTATATCCATTTTGTGATCAAAATGATTAAAAATATTGATTTTCAAACTCATGAACATGATCACTTCTTAGGGTCTTAATTCAAATCCCACTAATATTTTCTATATATTTATATCACTTGGTAAAATAGGAACAAGATTCACTTTTGTGATCTAGAAATAATACCCAAGTATATCTAGAAAATTCAACTACTAGGGCATAAACATAGTAAATACCATGATATGTTGAAACTCTAGAAGGTCCAAACAATTACATGTGACCCAAATCTAGATGTTGAGAATTTGAAACTTATTTCTTTGATTTGAAATATATTTTGGGTTGTTTCCCTTTTTAATAGGGGTTGAAAAATTTATCATTTTGGAATTCTAGTTTTGGTGGATCTTTGACTAACCCCTTCCTTGTTAGTTTTCTAAGTGAGTGAGTATTGCAATGATCTAGTATCCTATAAAATATCCAATATTATTTATTAAAGCCACTTATATAGGAAATATTTTTATAAAACAAGGAAACTAAATTAACAGCATAAACATTATCATTTCTTGAAGAAAAAAAACTAATGCATATTTAGAATCAAAAACTTTGCAGGATTTTTTTTTCAAATTTAACATGAAAACCATCATTATATATTTGTGATATTCTAAGTAGATTATAAATTAATTCATCTATAAATAAAATTTTAGAAATTAAAATAGTGTTAGAGTTAACAGTTTGACCAAGACCAATAATTTTTCCTTTGGCATTATCACTAAAAGTGACATGTCCACCATCAACCATGATTATGTTATTGAAACTTGAGTAGTCCCCAGTCATGTGTCAGTATAATCCACTATCCAGATACCATAAATTCTTACTATACCTTTTCAAGTAGGTTTACTATAAAAATTAAAACCAAAAATGACTTTGGTACCCAAATCTTTTTGGGTCTAGAAATGTTAGTATTCAAAGATTTAGGAATCCATAATTTCTTAACAAGTTTTATATAAGTATATTTTATTCTTTTAGAAATAAATTCTTTGTTAGGTGTAGAGGAATAAAAACAAGTAATAGGATTTTTAGAACTGGAACTATGAATAGAATTATTTTTAATGATCTGTCTTTATCAAGGTTGATACCCTATCTTAGTAATATATTTAGGAGTTGTTTGATTTCCAATAATTTGATTCAAGTTATTTCTTAAATTTGTAAATATTTAAAAATCCCTTTTTAATTACTCATTAGATAATTTTAACTCATTGTTATCTTTTAGAAATTGAGAATTTTTATCCTCTTATATATTAAGATAATTCTTAAAATTAGTAGTCAGAGCATGTTGATTCTTTACAATCTTATATTTATCTTTAATTTCATTAAAAGTATCCTCTAAAATATTATAGTATTAAAAAATTTATTCATTATACATGTTTTCATGACTATTTTCATCTCCAGATATGTTATAAAAATGAATAGGAGATGTAGAAAATACATTAGAAACCTCATATGTATTTGTCATAAAACACATGTTGGCTTTATCATGGTTGTATTCTCTGCTTGAATCTGATTCACTTGAGTTATCCTCTGAATCACTCTAAGTTTATTTCATATGTTTCTTATAACTATTATCCTTATACTCATATTTATTCTTAAATTTTATCTTAGGACAATCAGCTTTGACATGACCTTTTCTCTTATATTCATATCATACTGTCACATTCATAGTATCATCATTTTTCCAGTACTTTCTCCAATTACCTCTATTTTCATACTTTACTTTATAATTGGGTTTCCTAAAGAACTTATTCCTTTTTTATAACTTCTCGAATCTTCTACCTAAGTGGGTCGGTTCTTTATCACCATCATTAGGTTAATATTCATCACTTAAGTTTCTTGATTTGATCTTCTCTTTTTTCTTTGAAGTAATAGTTTTAAAGGATAAAAATATCCACTTTGGTTCATCTTCTCCTTCTCTGTTCACCTTGAGTTAATCTTCATACATCATGATCTTTCCTGTTATCACTTTAACATGAAACTTTCTTATATCACATGACTCTCATATTGAAACTAAAGTTCCTCTTTATCTGTCTAGTAAACACCTCAATAGGCACATCACTTGATATTTTTCAGGAATTGGTTTCTCTAGTGAATTTATTGTGTTCACAATCTCATTAAAACTAAGATACATATCCTAAATAGGTTCATCAAGTTTCATAGTAATAGTATCATATTTAATAGTTTAATTATTTAAGAACATTTATTTAACATTAGATGTTCCCTCATGAGAAACAGCCAAAGTATCCCAAATTTCAAATGCAGTAGTATAGACATAAATTATATTAAATTTTTTATCACCCAAAACATAATATAAAGCATTCATAGCTTCAAAATTATTATTATAAGCTTCTTTAGTAGAATCACTCCATTAATCTCTAGCATTTTTGGGTAATTAATATTTATCCTCAATTACAGTCCAAATTTCAAAACTTGTGATTTCAATATTCATCTTCATTTTAATCTTCCAATAAGTATATTTTATGCCATTAAAATAAAGAGGCCTATTTTTAGTAGATCCCTCTTGTCTATTATCCATAAAAAAAATTTAGAAATAACATAAATTTAATATCTTTAAAAGATAACTAAATCACAATTCAAAAGATATTTTGAAAAAATCCTTTGATACCAAATGTTGGTCGGAGTGAGTAACTAAAGAGGGGGTTAATTGAGTAACGAATAAAAATTTATGTTAAAAATACTTTAGAAATAAATCACAAAAATTAATTAAAAATTCCCAATTAATCAAAATAGTAGAATTATATAATTTTTATCTTTTAAATAATTTCTCAAAGTAGGATTAAGGATTGATTAAAACAATTTTTGAAATCACTTTAACTTTTGAAACTATATTACTTAATCAAACACTTTATATAAACATGGGTTAATACTGACTATAAAAGTAAATTTTTGTTTACAGATTTAAATAACAAATGAATTTTCAACATTGAAATGTAAAAACAAAACCAATAGATCACACAGTGGAATAAAACAAGGGGTTCAGTCTCAAGCTAAGAATCAATACTATCCACTTAGAAATCACCTATCTCCAAGAAGATTATTATAATAATAATCAAATCCAAAACCCAGATCAGGTTTTACAAACAACAACACATAGTCTATCCAAGATTAAATCCTATTCAACAGTTATACGTGGGAAGAAAAACAATAAACAGGTCATATAAGACATCTTCCACAGTGTTCGTGGGTATATAAATAAATAAAGTTGACAGTGTGTGTCAAGAAATCTCCAGTTTAATCATAGGAGACAGTATGTACTAATAAAAAAGAGTAATACAAAACGCTGCTCAAGTATAAAGCATAAGCTGGTAAATCAAATGAGTAGAGATAAGAATAGATAATGTTTCTCAATCTATGATGCTTCAACTATTCATCGGTCCTTGAATATGACTTTTAAGGGATCTCAAATGTATTTTTCAAAAAGTATAGGAAAATAGAGTATCATAGGATTATGTAAAAAAACATTTTGTTTTCAGTCTATAGGTGTCATGAAAAACGTCTGCACACTTCTCTCGATTTAGTGTATGAAGGTTCTTATTTTTCTATGTATTCTACTCCGCTAGTCACTTTCCTTTCATACATAGGTACATGAGGGGGATTTTTGAATAAATATATCTCTAGGTCTAATTATCCATTGCAGAATAATAATAAATATACCATGGATCCTCATACTGATCACTAAATCAGGAAACTATAAATTTTTCTTTAATGAATCTATGGAGTGGTTTAGTAATAATGATTAATAAATTCACGTGATACTATTTTCATTTAATTACTTAAACTAGTTATTGGAGGAATTAAATTTGAATGAGAGACAGAAAAACAGAAGTGTCATGCTAACAATAGATCATCTATGATGGTAGAATAGACCAACAACAGATTAGACTAATGATATCATGGTCTAACATTAGATCTGTCAATGGTATATCATCTGAACTGGTGGTAGATCTTATCTGGAAGTATATCTGTTCAGGTGGTAGATCTAGTCTGGTGGTAGATCTATTTTGATGGTAGATGTAATCCACTGGTAAATCTAATTGAACTAATAGTAGATCATCACATCCAATAGTATATCTCTTTTAACTGACAATAGATCTTCATAAATGAAAATAGATCTTCATAACTAATAGCAAATCTGTACTTAGTCAAGTTGCTTCACAAAATAATGTATTTTCATAAAACAATAATATTTTTAGAAATATAAAAAACATGATTTGTGATCATTCAAATAAGGTGGTGCCAACAGATCAAAAATAGAGTTTAAAAACATATAATAATGGTATACATAGAGTTACTGAATTAGGATATTATGGAAATTTGACTAATATTATCAAATTAAAATATCATTCTCATTTTTTGTTATTTTATTCAAATTAAAGTTGGTTGATATTATCAGTGGTATTAAAAGTATTCCTTTAAATTTACTTCTATGAACTTCTCTCTCTTGATGGATGTTGGTGACTATGAATTACATGATCCATATATCTTCTCATCATAAGTTAAAATGGTATATTTTGTAGAAGATGTCATGGGTGAAGGGTGGAGTGTATTTGTTTACATAAAACAAGGAGACTTGTATGATATGGTTGATGAAGTGGAATATTTGACCTCTGACAATGAATCCCATCAACAACACAAAACTGACTAATTTTTCCATCATGATATTGAAAATATTATTATTGTAATAGTAGATGAAGTAATGATGGATATAGATAACGATATTATTGAAGGAAAAATGAATGTATGTGCAGTCATCCATTAATTTATTGACCACCTATGTTATATGTTATTAATTTCTAGTACTGTGGATCTATGATCATATTTAAATTGATTTTTATGCATGATTTGTTTAATTTTGAAATAATAAATGTTATATTTTTTTGTATGTGCAGTCATTCACTATCATTATTATGTATATTATGTTTTCCAGTGTTTTTCATATGTTATCATTTCTAAATTTCTTTTTCTTTATGAATTTTTCAAAATATATACTTTAAAATTATTTGTACTTGTTTAAATGATAGGAATTACAAGGAAGAAGTGTTTAAATGATCCTAGTCAACTCCTAGTGGATGTTCCCTTGACCACAAAAATACCAAATGATCCCTTAGGAACCCTCCTATAGCATATTAAACACCCTCTGTTTTCCCCCATGTAACCATTTTACACACCCTCCATCTCCCTCCTATCAGCGTCTTGCTCACCCTCCTTCTCAATCCCATCAATATCTAGAACATTGACTTTTGATTTAGCAGGTTCAATATGAAACAACTACATAGTTAGGGAATAAGTGGTCACTTTTATTTATTAATGAGGATATTGGGTGGTGATAGTTATAGGTATAAATTTTAATGTGAATAAATTTATTACAATTTTTATACTAATAAATTTTTTTTCATAAAATATGGAAACAATGTTACTACCAAGAAAAATATTAACAATTTAGATGTCTGGAATCTTAATATATTAAATATAGTTGTCCTCTTTGATTATTATGGGGTCCCTATAGATTATGTTGTGGGATTATTTTTCCAAATTTTAGGCTAGTCAGAGGTTGAGTCGGTTACCCTTCAAATTACATTCTCTGAATGGAGGCATATGCCTCAATCGTGGAATAATGAAGTATTTGAGTCCCATATAAAGGTAATTTTAATACATTATGGCTCAATTTAATTCCATTATTTAATTAAATTATAATATTTTAAAATTAAATCTCTTTGTACAGATGTTATTCCACTTTATCATTGCTAATATTATCACACGAAAGTGAACATTGAAAAATCTGGGTAAGAAATGGAAATATTTTAAATGGAGATTGTGGAATGAATTCAATGATACATCATTGACCACTCAACAATAGTATGACAGGGTACCTAAAGGGGTACCTAGAGAGTAGTGGAAGGTGTTTGTTGATAGTCATCGTTATGAGAAACACATGATATTGAAAAATATAATATGATATTAATCTCATTATACATATATACATGAATATGAAAAGGATGTGACATTGAATAAATTATTATCAATTTACATGTCATTTATTTTAAGGTGTTCCAAGAAAAAATCATCATGTTGAGCTAAAAAAATCATCCTTCGTACTACCTGTTTAAAGAGTTTTTCAAGAAATAGATTGACTATGGTAATATTTTCATTAGTTTAAATATTTTTAACATAACATTATATGTTTCATATATTAAATTATTGATTTATATTTTTTTAATGTATCCAAATAATTTAGGGTACCATGTCTCCTAAATGGAACTTTTCTTGGATATTCATATGAAATATGATGGGAGTGATGTGAGTGATCATGGATAAGATATTGGGGTTTGAATTCCTTCTTCATTGTAATAAATTATTTTTAATTTTCAATTTTTAATATGTATTTTTTTAAATATGATTGATATTTCATTTATAGGTAAAATAATATATAAGGGATTTCAATACCACCCAATACTTCTCTGTATCCCAAGATAATTCAGTTGCTCAAGTCCTTAGGAAGGAGCATTCAGGTCGTGTGTGTGGGATGGGTCTGGGACCATTACCATTTGAGGTCTTTGGTAGGTCACCAGGGATTGCAGTAGCATCTACTCCTGGTTGTAGTTACATTATACCATGAGATTCTCATAGGTAGTTTAGTGAAATTCAAAACAAAATTCAGTAACAGGGGAGTACAATCTAGGTATAGGGGGATCATATGAAGATGTAGTATGTGAAGGCCATTTTTCTACAAGAAAAATGGTTAAATTATATTAGAATGTGATTCGATGTATCCAAAATGATATTGAATTGATGGATGGTTTGAGTGAGAACACAACTTCATAATTATTTAGTATACATACTTTTATTTGTTTTAAGTTTAAATTAAAATATACATCACTATTTAATTTTCAATAAAATTACCATAAAGGTTCTGGCAGTAGGGATTGTAGGTAGAGATAGAGACAGCATCGATCCTAGTTCATTGGTTAGTGATGAGGGTTGACTTTGGATTCAATGATGGTGATGTGTAACTAAACTCATGAATGACTAAAAATGATATTGTGATTGATAACCCATGTTGTGGTTTGAGGTAGAGGATATATGTATTTCTCTTATATAGCATCAAATATATATTATTGGTTGATTTTCTTTGTTTTCTTATGAATTTTCACTATATTCATCATTCTTAGTCTATTTTGGGTTATTTTTTAAAACATTCCATGTAAATTATTCCATTATAGTTTGATGAATTTTTCCTTTTATTATATGTTATATTAGTGTTGGGATAGGTTGTGTATGATTAATATGATGAAAGAATGGATTTTAGTGTGCTCATTTTAGAAGGGAGAGTTAGGTTGGCCCATATAATGAGGTGGTTAGAAGTAATACATGGGTGTATAAGTTTTATGTTCTATCCATTGTTTCTTATGTTATCATTATTATGATTGTTGGTGTGGGGGTGTTGTGTGATTTATAGGATGAAAGTGGGGTTATGGTAGCATTTAGGGATTGATGGAGGAAAGGTCTATGGGATTATGGGGGAGTAGTTAATTGTTTTCTTGTTATGGAAAAATTATTACAGTAACTAATTTCATGTTATTTTTTGATTTGTGGTGCATTGGAAGCTGTTTGGTGATGATGTGGTAACGATTTAGCAGTATATGTGGTGGAAATGTAAAAGAGGTGTGAAATGGATATGAAAAGGTGGTGATGTTGTTAAATGAAGTGTGGGGTTAAATATATATATAGTAGGGTTATGTGATTATATAGAGGAATGTGGTGATGTGGTAATATTGTGGTTATTGTAATCATATATACACTACTATAAAAATGGGTTTTATCAGCACTCAAAACAGGATTTAACAGCACTAAAAAAAGAGTTGTAAAGCTCAGGGATGATAAAGGGGGGTTCCCCTTTATCAGTGCTAAAAAAGAACTGATAAAGGGTGCCTTTATCAGTGCTAAAAAAGCACTAATAAAGTGAACCTTTATTAGTGCTAAAAATGAACTCATAAAGGGTGCCATTATCAGCGCTAAAAATGCGCTTATAAAGGGATCCTTTATCAGTGGATGTTTAGCGCTGATAAATGCCTTGCCTAATATAACATGAAATTCTACAGCAGCACACTCAAACAAGACCTTCAAAAAATCAGCATATAAAACAATCAGTTCACACATATAAAATATGTAATGGTAGTCAATTTGGGATCAAACGATGGGAAAAATCCATACCTAATGTGATGTACTAATTATTCATTATGATTATCAAAAGGTACCATTAAATACTATCTCCTCCAAATGATATCTTACATTGCCTCAAATAAAATATATAGAGAGATTTAAATGTCAGAACCTTAAGAAAAATTTGATTAAGGCATGCATACGAGTTATTCTTCATGTTTTTTGTGGTAAAGATTCATGTCATGCTTGGATATGGAATTTGTTTATAGATTTTGAGTTCTTTTTTGTATAACTTTCCTTAGGACTTAGAGAGTTTCTCCTATATATTCCTCATGTAAGTTGGATTTGGGTGATTATTGGGACACTTAAGGAAATGTGTTCTTGTGGTTGATGCCTTTATCTTATGGTGTGTTGTCTTCTTTTCACACCATTTATAGAATTTATAAATTGTGGGGAGATATATGTTATTCTGTGTCCATCTTAGAATCTTAATTAGTTGTCATGTAGTGTTTATATTGGGGGACACAACTTATAAGAACCCATGTGGGTACACTTTCAGGGGGAATTTTCCTATTCATTTTGAACTTTTATTGTTTACATACATAGGAAAGGAATGGGTTGTATGACTCCAAGAAAAAACAATGAAACTTACCTTTTTGAGGTAGTTGTTAGGTAAATAGGTTGTTCGCGATTAATAGAAACAATTTGGTATTGATATATAGTTTAACTAAGTAATTTTGAATGATTGGAACACGTTTAGTTAACTGTTTTTCCAAACTATGAAGAAGAGGGTTTATTATCCAATGGCTCCCAAAAAGTTGGTGAATTGTTTGGAAAACTGCCCAACCAGACCATGAAAGTTACCGATGATATGGAATAATTTAAGGTATTTCAACCTATTTCCTCTCGTCCCCTTCCTGAAACTTAGTTTAAGATCCCTTTATCTTGAAAATTTATCCAATTTAAATCCTCTATTCTTTTTTCTTTCCCTTTTAATCTTATCCCTCTCCCTTTCCTCTTTGTTTTCATCCCTCACCATGAAATATAGAGATAAAGTTTTATATTTAGGGTGTGTGATGAATTATTAATTGGTTTTTATTGTCTAAGTACAACTTAGGACTCTATGAGTCTTTTCTAAGTGTCTTATGTCATAGGAAATGACTTTTGGATTTTTTTTCCGTACGTCAGTTGTTGTTTTCACATAAAAATTATGTCCATTTTAAACAAAAGAGAGATACTTTGAGTGATAACGGTCATATCATGCCTCAGATTGAGGTGGGTTTGACTCATACATGTCCAAAATTACCCATGGATCATTCTTCTAAAGTATCAATGCAATTTGAATGTGTTTGGTCGGTTTTCTGTATGTCAGTTGTTTTTTCACTTAAAATTATGTCCATTTTAAACAAAGAGAGACAATTTGAGTGATACCAACCACACCATGCCTCTAATTGAGGATGGGTTGACTCTTACCCGTCACACATGACCCATGGATCATTGGCCTAAAGTATAAACACAATAAAAATCTATTTGGTAGGTTTTCCGTATGTTAGTTGTTGTTTTCACTTAAAATTCTGTCCATTTTAAACAAAAGAGAGACACTTTGAGTGATACCGGTCACAATATGCCTCATATTGAGGCGGTATTGACTCGTACATGTCAAAAATCACCCATGGATTGTTCTCTTAAAGTATCAACACAATCCTAATGTGTTTGGTTGGTTTTCCGTATGTCAGTTGTTGTTTTCACTTAAAATTCTGTCCATTTTAAACAAAAGATAGACACTTTGAGTGATACCAACCACACCATGCCTTTTATTGAGGTGTGGGTGACTCATACACATCAAAAATTACCCATGTATCTTTATACTAAAGTATCAACACAATACGAATTCATTTGGTTAGTTTTTCATATGTCGGTTGTTGTTTTCACTTAAAATTGTGTCCATTCTAAACAAAAGAGATATACTTTGAGTGATACTGGTCACATCGTGCCTTATATTCAAGAGGGGTTGAATATTAAAAATATAAAATTACCCATATATCATTATCCTAAAGTATCAACACAATTAGAATCCGTTTGGTCAGTTTTCCATATGTTAGTAGTTTTTTTCACTTAAAATTATGTCCATTTTAAACAAAAGAGAGACACTTTGAGTGATACCAACCACATCGTGCTTTGGATTAATTTGGCATCGACTCTTACATGTCACACATTACCCATGGATATTTTTCCTAAATTATCAACACAATATGAATGTGTTTGGTTTGTTTTTTCTATGTCAGTTGTTGTTTTCACTTAAAATTTTGTCCATTTTAAACAAAAGAGAGACACTTTGAGTGATACCGGTCACATTGTGACTCATATTCAGGCGTTTTTTACTCTTACATGTCAAAAATGGACCTTGGATATTTCTCCTAAATTATCAACACAATCCTAATGCGTTTGGTTAGTTTCATACATGTCAGTTGTTGTTTTCACTTAAAATTCTGTCAATTTTAAACAAAAGAGAGACACTTTGAGTGATACTGGTCACACCATGCCTTAGATTGAGGTCAGGTAGACTCTTAAACATCATAAATGACCCATGTATAGTTTTTATAATGTATCAACACTATCTGAATGCATTTATTTAGTTTTTTGTATGTTAGTTGTTGTTTTTACTTAAAATTCTGTCCATTTTAAACAAACGAGATACACTTCAAGTGATACCATTCACAACATGCCTCGGATTAAGGTTTAGTTGACTCATACATGTCAAAAATGACCCATGTATCGTTATCCTAAATTATCAACATGATCTTAATGTGTTTGGTTAGTTTTCTGTACATCAGTTGTTGTTTTCACATAAAATTATGTCCATTTTAAACAAAAAAAGAGAAGCGTTGAGTGATACTGGTTACATTGTGCCTCTAATTGACAATAAGTTGACTCAAAAACGTCACAAATGAACAATGGATAGTCTTCCTAAATTATCAATTCAATTAGATGGCATTTGGTTAGTTTTCCATATGCTAGTTGTTGTTTTAACCTAAAATTCTGTCCATTTTAAACAAAAGAGATACACTTTGAGTGATACTGGTCACACCATGCCTCAGATTGAGGCAGTTTTGACTCTTACACATTAAAACTGACCAATAGATCGTTCTACTAAAGTATCAACATAGTAAAAATGTTTTTGCTCAGTTTTCCATATGTCAGTTGTTGTTTTTACATAAAATTTTGCCCATTTTAAACAAAAGAGAGACACTTTGAGTGATATCGGTCACACCATGCATCAAATTGAGGCAGTGTTGACTCATACATGTCAAAAATGACCCATGTATCATTATAATAATGTATAAACACAATATTAATTTGTTTTTTCAGTTTCTCATATGTCAGTTGTTGTTTTCACTTAAAATTATGTCCATTTTAAACAAAACAGAGACACTTCGATTGATACCATCCACACCATGCCTCATATTGAGTCAGGGTTGACTTATACATGCCACACATGACCAATGGATCATTTTCATAAAGTATCATCACAATTTTAATGCATTTGGTTGGTTTTACATAAGTGAGTTGTTGTTTTCACTTAATATCTTGTCCATTTTAAACAAAAGAGAGACACTTTGAGTGATACCGATCACACCATGCCTCGTATTGAGGCAGGGTTGACTTTTACACATCAAAAATGACCCATGGATTGTTATCCTAAAGTATCAAGATAATCTGAATGCATTTAGTCAATTTTTCAAATGTCAGTTGTTGTTTTCACTTAAAATTCTGTCCATTTTAAACAAAAGAGAGACACTTTGAGTGATACCGGTCTCAACATGCCTTAGATTGAGGCTATTTTGACTCATACATTTTATAAATGACCCATGTATTGTTATCTTAATGTATCAACACAATCTGAATTCATTTGGTTGGTTTTTCGTACATCAGTTGTTGTTTTCACTTAAAATTTGGTCCATTTTAAACAAAAGAGAGACACTTTGAGTGATACCAGTCATACCGTGCCTAGGATTGAGGTGGATTGAATTTTTCATGTCAAAAATTATCAATGGATAGTTCTCCTAAATTATTAACACAATATGAATGTGTTTGTTCAGTTTTCCATACATCAGTTGTTGTTTTCACATAAAAATTTTTCCATTTTAAACAAAAGAGGGACTCTTTGAGTGATACCGGTCACACCATGCCTCGGATTGAGGCAAGGTTGACACATACACATCACACATGACCCATGTGTTATTTTCCTAAAGTATCAACATAATCCAAATGTGTTTGGTCAGTTTTACATATGTTGGTTGTTGTTTTCACTTAAAATTCTGTCCATTTTAAACAAAAGAGAGACACTTTGAGTGATACTGGTCACACAGTGCCTCGGATTGAAGTAGGGTTGACTCATACATGTCAAAAATAACCAATGGATCATTATCATGAAGTATCAACACAATCCAAATGCATTTGGTCAGTTTTCTATATGATAGCTGTTTTCACTTAAAATTTTGTCCATTTTAAACAAAAGAGAGACACTTTGAGTGATACCGGCCACACTCTGCCTTAGATTGAGGTGGGGTTGACTCGTACACATAAAAAATGACCCATGTATCACTCTACTAAAGTATCAACACAATACAAATGTGTTTTCTTGGTTTTCTGTATGTCATTTGTTGTTTTCACTTAAAATTATGTCCATTTTAAACAAAAGAGAGACACTTTGAGTGATACCAGTCACACCATGCCTCGGATTGAGGTGGGGTTGACTCATACACGTAAAAAATGACCCATGGATCGTTGTGATAAATTTAAAACATGGATGTGGGGGGATAACCTGTGGATAAAAGAGGTTCTAACAATGTTCATTTTCTTATTATGGATAATCAGAAAACATACAATTTCTAGAAATGAAAATATTCAACACATGGTAATCCATTTGGCATCTCGATGCTCATACTGCAATCAATTTAGGGTGGATACGTTTAATCATATTTTCTTTGAATGTGAGTGGGAATGTGTGATATGAATGTATTTTAGATATTTTACTGGGTTTTCTTATCCAAAGCCCAAAGAAAAGTGGTTCATCATTCTTGCATGTTGCAGGTGCATTTCATCTATTAAAATGGAAAAATGACTTATTGGAGAAAGGATGTTTTATTTAATAACAATTACAATTTTCCTATGAACATTTACATACAAAAATGTTTCATCTTCTAATCTCCATGAACCCCTCTACAAAATGTTCACCAATTGTACACATCCCCAAGTCAGATCATCATGCTATTTGTGTACAATCTTCCATCAGGTATGCGGACCACTCGTTTCAAAAAAATCTATATCATCTTGTGAATATGAAGCTTTTTGATAGTCAGATTAGTACTGCAAAATATATAAATAAATAATTTAAATGAAATAGTAGTTGTTTTTTAAAATACCTCTTTAGGGATGCTAGTTTGTTGGTGGAAAATGATCTCTCTCATAAATTTACAAACATAATAACCACAATATATCTTTATCGTTTTTTTTAACACTGCAAAAAACTTTGATCATTAGGAGAATAAGTAACTTGTTTTGATATGTGTTTGGATAGTGAAATTTTATTATATATACCCTGATACTTGTCCAGATGTAGTACTTCCTCACCTCCTTATGCTTAGCCCCTGTCCTCATTCCTTTTTTAGACGATATTGATACACTGCCCCATTATAACAGAATCCTCAATAAAAGATAATATAAATTCTATAACTTTTTTTAGACCTAAAACATAGGATGTTGTGTCTTACATATTCACAAACTCCATCATGTGTGGTCGGTTTGTTGGATATCCTTGCATTGAATCCAGAAAATAAATCTTTGGAGTATCCAATTTCACCTCAATTAGCAGCCAATGTTGCCTAAAAACACAAAAAGGAATAAGTAATGAAAGAAGTGAAAAATATAATTGATATGTTTTAATCATAGAGTTATACCTCTGAATAGTTGGTATTAGGAAGATTCTGTCATCCATAATCTTGATTTCAAATGTTTTCATCAAACCTTTCACTATTTAATCCCTTTTTGATGGCTCTAATTTCGTTAGTTGTGTTGATGTGGTATGAGGACTAACGAGTCTGAATTTTGGCTCATGGGAAAATCCCTTCAAATTTTTTTCATATATACGCTTTCCAATAATATAAAATTAATTTAGTCATAATTAGAACATTATATCAGCTTTTAGAAAATCAATTCATGAAAACATACCTCATATATAAATTTACAACTATGACGTCGAGCCAATCGTATTCAAGGATGTCATTTACATTTTCATCAGAAACGAAATATTCAATTTCCTCTCCATATATATTCTTTTCAAAAAAAATATGACTACAGCCACTTTTTAGCTTCATATCCACATGAGTCTTCAATGCTAGTAAACAAGGATATAGAACAGGCAGTGTAATTGTGCTTTTAGAAGATCTTTTGGAATGGTTGGTCGGTCCTTTAGATGCTTTTGAGCCCACATTTCTTGTCACCCCCTTCCCTTTCTCTATATATAATAACACTCATTAGTTCAGACCTTTTTTCATTAACTGTTAAAGGTTTTTCTTGAAAAAAATGGAAATAAATACCTCTTTTCCACATGTACTCTTACAGGTTGTGACGGCCATGTAATTAATGTCCCAATAGACTTTTTGACCATATGAATATCATCGTCATCAAGTGGAATAGGTAGCTCTGCATTTGTCTCGTGATCTATAGTAATCATCACTTTCAGATGATCTTTTGGAAGTGGTCTATTATACAGCTTGTCCTCTGGGATGTTGAACAATGTAGCCCTCACTACAAGGTGATAGGTGGGTGTTGACAAATATAAATCACATTCATTATCACCCTATAGAAGATCAGTACATGAAAAGTATTAGTGTTTTTATGATTCAAATTTCATGGGAAAAATTATTAGAATATTGATTACCACGGTTAAGACAGCTCTTTGAGGGGAATGGATCTCCTCAAAGCTGGTGGGGGTGGGGCGGGATCTTCACGCGCTGGTTGTTCCTGATTTTTGTATTCTCCTTGCTTCTCACCAATAAAAGTTGCTAGAAACTCTCCATGTCATTAAAATCATTCTTCAAGAGTTTCTATTCTTTCTCTCATTTGTTTCATTCCTTCATTTATATCATTCATTGATTTTTTTTTCAAAAAATATACTCGGGGTGTCACCCCAAACCCCGCACCTCTGACACGACCATATTTTTCTAGCCACTTCAAATCCGTCGATAAAAGTTCTACATCCACTATAGGAATAGCTGATTCATGTGACTACCCAATATAGGAAAATAAGTAATTATTATATAATATCAATTTAAAACAAAACTTTTTATCATGTCATACTTACACATATTTCCCACACTTTTTGTGTGTTTTCATCTACTAGCTTCTTTTCCTTATTCACACGTGCCTCCTTCCATAGCACGTGATGTAGGATGGAAGTGTCTTTGGCTTTAGACTCATCAATCGACATATAAATATAGAAAGATAATTATGATGTTGTTTCTTGGCACATAACAATAAAACTGTAAATTTAAAATACATACCATTTTCTTTTCTATTGAAATGTACTCTATCCTTGCTTTACGATAGGGGTATGTTGGTTTTGATGCACGTTCCTTATTTTCAGTACTGATTTGTTTTTTTATAAATGAAATATTGACAATAAAAGTGATGAATACACGTATCATTAAACGACTTATTATCAGCCACAATGTACCTGAAACTTCTCATCCCCACAGTGGCCAATAAATGTATCCCATGATTCTTGGGATATCAGGTGAGCATAAACAAGGGGTGTGTGTGGGTTTATTTTACCTTTGGAATCTTTTAGGTGATGTTTTGTTATAATAGTTTTAAAACCTCGATGAATCCTTCATGAAAGCCTTATTACATAATTCTTATGTGAATCATCTAATATAAATCTACTCTTTAAGGGATTTAGAAGAGTAAGACACTGTTTCATTATTTTATTTTCTAGTAAATTAAAGAAATAATATCATAATGTTACCATAATTTCTTCCCAGATCACAGCCTTCAGCCCAGACATAACATGGTGTCATGAATCTACGTCAATCGACATGCATTGCTGAGTGACAATTCCAATTTAACTACTAAACATATCCTTGTTGGGATTCACATATTGGCCTCGTGCATTCCATATGACATCAAATTTGATGCCTTGGATTTTCTCCTTAAGAACTTTGGCTAACACCGTCAAACTACGATGCACCTGTGTTTTCTGCAACGTTAGTCCTTCATCCCTGACCATTTCATCGATATCAACATCATCAATATGTTCATCTGAAATGGTAGAAATGGAATGTGTTGATGGTTGTTGGACCTCAACACTAGGAGCAGCAATAGGTTCAGAAACTTTTTGTTGCTCTGCACTGTGATCAGCAGCAGCAGCTTGAGAGACTTGTTCAGCCTCGAGGTTAGGAGCACCATATTATGCAGAAGTCATTATCTGTAAAAGTGGTTGAACAGTTAATTTATATTACATAAATTTAGTAATGATAAGATAATTACATGAGATAACAAGATCTATATTACAAACAAAATATAACCTATTTATTGAACTTTATTCCTTTTTTTAAAGGCTGAATAGATTTGAAACCTCTATCGATTATCCAAATCCCTTAATTGTGGTCTCCTCTAACATACAAAACATCATCTACATTGGGACTATTGAGAAATTATTGCGACGTACCACTTAAAGGATCATCCTCAATTAAATTTTCATCAAACCCTTTAGTATTTTTGGATGATAATAGAATAATCAACCACTTTCAGTTTGCAGGATCTGGGACATAAAATACTTGTACCACTTGTGATTACATTATAAATTGTTTGTCTTTGTACCCTTTATTACTAAAATCAACTTTCACAAATCCCAATTCATCTATTTTAACACCACTATTGTTATCAACCCATTTTCATTGAAAAATAGGCAATTGGAATGTCGTATAATCCAACTCCCATATTTGTTTGATAATGCCAAAGTATGACATATTCGCATAAATTGGATTTTTGTACTTACTACCAGAAACATGCATCGCTTCAGTAACAAGTGTAACTCCACTATTTTTCATGGTACTATCTTTATCATGTTAATCTGTATAGAATGTATAACTATTAATTACATAACCATTGTAAGATAATACCTACACACTTGGTCTTGCGGCTAGCCATCGAAGTCCTTATAAAATTTAATTCAGATTTTCATATAACTTCTTAAAAATATGGTCCCAAAACCATCCTATAAACTAGTTATTATGTGTATTTGATATCCATTTTCAGCCCTTGATGGACTTAACAACCTAAGAATTTATTTATGGGTTTCAATATATGGATCAACCTTCCAACTATTTCACAAAACATAAAGGTGGGCCCACTCCCAATCTGTAATATTGATTGTCACCACATCTCTTCTATAAATTCCCTCACCCTCAATGCATCCAGTGTGACGATATTTTAGGAGACCAATGCTTTTCACATCAGATAGGTATTCGGTACAGAATATAATGGCTTCCTCAACAATATATCGCTTCATAATACAACCCTCTGTCCAACTTTTATTTTTGACATACCCTTTCAAAATCTTAATATATTGTTCAATGGGGTACATCTATCTATAGTGCATAGGACCACAATGTTGAATCTCTCTCACTAAGTGAACCATCAAATGAACCATCATATCAAAGAATGTTGGTGGGAAGAATATTTCTAATTCACATAATATGATGACAATTTCTCTTTCCATAGCTAGAAATTTTGTCAGTTCTAAAACTTTGTTGCATATATATTTAAAAAAGAAACAAAGTTTGGTTAACATATGAAGAACATTCTTGGGAAAAATGCAACATAAGGATATAGAAATTAAATCTTGCATCAAAACATGGCAGTCATGTGATTTCAAACCATTTAACTTCAAATAATTCATTGACACAATGTTATTTATATTTGATGAATACCCCTCTGGAACCTTTACATCATTTAAGAAGTTTCAAAATTGATATCTCTCCTCCCTGGAAAGAGTGTAAGAAGCTGGAGGAAAGAAACATTCAATTTTCACCCTTCATGGGAGCCAACTCTTCTCGTATTCCCATGTCAACCATGTCCAACCTTGACTTAATTACATACTTTGTTTTTATAGGGGAATTTATAAACATTAAGATAACACTTTCACATAAATTTTTTCCCATATTCATCACATTAAGAAAATGTTTGACGTACAAACAATTCCAGTATGCTAATTCAAAAAATCTGATCTCTTTTTCCAACCGATTTTTGTAAGGTTTTCAGAAAATGATTTACCAAAAATAGTGTTCACGTATTTTACTTTCTCAAACATCTTATCACCTGTTAGTGGAGACGGTGTTGTGCATTTTTCTAAACTTCCATTGAATGAATTCATCCAAAATCGGTACTTATGCCAACGGGGTAGAAATCTATGATGTCCTAAAAACACATATTTCAATGAATGTTTCAACCTAATCGATTATGTATCTTATTCTCACATGGGACACCCTTGAGTTACTTTAATGCTATAGATTAACAAATTTCAATAAGTAGGGAAATAATTTATCGTCCCATACAACATCGGTCTCAATGTGAAGTATTCAATTTTATAAGCATCATACAACATAACACTTGAATCCCACAATGACATAAAATCCTCAATAAAAGGATCCAAATAAGAATCAATATCATTACCTAGTTTTTTTGGTCCTTATATAAGCATAAATAACATGATGAATTTCCATTTCATGCATAACCAGGGTGGAAAGTTATAATTTACCAACATAATAGGCCATGTACTGTGAGTGCTAGTTTGAAAACTAAAAGGATTCACTCCATCTGTAGATAACGCAAGATGAAGGTTTCTTGGCTCATTTCCAAATTCATGATACTCATGATCAATTCTCTTACATTGAGGATATTTGGTCAGGTGATGTAATATCCCATCTTTATTTCTTTTATTTGCATGCCACAATAATTGTCTTGCAGTTTCTTCACTTCCATATAGATGCCTAAGCCTTGGAATGATTGAAAAGTACCATACAAATTTTTTAGGATTGGATTCATCTTTCTTGTATCGAGAAGCAGTACACTTCGTGAATTTTGTAAGTGATTTTTTCTCCTTGCAAAATAATATACAGTCTTTCAGGAAGGCATGTATTCTTTTAGAAATCATACCCGTCTAGTGTGGCATTCGTTTGGCTTCATATTTTTAGCTTGGGAGCTCATTAAATTCTGGGAGCATGTCATTCAAGAGAGAAAGAAGTTCCTTAAAACTAAAATCACTCCATCTATTGCCTGCTTTCAATTTATACAACTTCAGTACAGCTGACAATGCTGTATATTTAGTGCAACCAACATACAAGGGCATCTTTTCACAACTCTTTAACTTCTCAAACAATTTTAAGCAATCAAAGAGTTCATCTTCAATTGTACTTGTAATTTCCTCAATATGATCTTCATCATCATTAACATATGTAATAACATCCTCCATACAGTCTTCTTCATTATCCATATTTTTAATCATATCTGATGATCCATAAAATCCAGTTTCATCCCATCCAGTAGCTATATTCTCTTTTTCTCCATGTTTATTCCAACATTTATAACTTTGATCTATTCCATGATATACCAAATGTTATTCCAACTCCTCTTGAGTAATTAGTCTATAATAACAACAACTTAAACATGGAAAAAGGATTTGAGAAGGATCATTTTCATGATCCTTTAAAAACTTGATGAACTCTTTCACTCCATTCTCATACTCTATTGTCAAGCGATTGGCATCTATCCAATATTTATTCATCTCCATCCTATTTGAATCTCAAATATTATTATTTATTATTAAAATACAAAAAACAATACTTCCAAATATAGTATAAGAGAACCACTTCCTTATAAAAATAGAGATTAATAGAGCCTGACAATTTCTAATAAAGATTTGGAAATCAATAGAACCAGGATAGAACCCCCATCAAAATCAAAACACTTTCCATCCCTCTTACCAATAGTTCTAGCACCCACTACCCTTGTAGAAAAACATTAATCATCTTTTTAACCACCCCTACCAGGCACCTCATTCATAATAAAATAATCACATTAAACAGCCCAAAACTAGTGACCAAACTCAAAAAAAATGAAAACAAGGATACGATTTTGATGAGAAAACTAATATAGTAGATACATTTCCAAACACAAAGGGGTTCGCGGGGGAGAAAAATAACCGAGGTTTATCCAAAATTACTATGGAATATCATAGGTTTTGTTACCCAAATTAACATAAGAAATAGAAAATTGAGGCTAGTGAACATAAATTCTATCATGAACATCTAAAGGATATTCAATAACTCTCCCACACCTTCCCCAAACTTGTAACTAATATTCAAAGACACCTCTTACATCCATTCTATAAAACAGCACATTCCCATACAAAGGGACAAACAACAATCCCTTAGTGTTAAAAAACTCACACATGAGGGGATAAAAGTATCAAATATTGATAAAACATCCCTCACAAATTGGTGAATTGTTCAAGGTTAAATCAAGAGGGGAAAACAAGATTTAAAATATACACTATATAAAGTGTAATCTTGACATTTACTATAAATAATAGAATATAATTCCAATATAGTTCAGACTTTATAAATCCTCAATTAATATAAATTAAAAATTAATGCCACCATAAAAACATTTTCAAGACATCATTTAAATAATTTTTCTTTCTCATTAAAATATAAAACAATCCAAAGAAGGATCCATGAACCCTACTCCTCCATAACTCAATGCCAAGAATTTCAAGGAAATCTCTATTTCTATAAAAACCCATTTTCTATTTTTACTCACACAAAAACCCCTTTCAAATACATTTTCCATTACCCAAACATTTGAAAAATTCCATTTTTATGAAACACAATAAGAGAATACAGTTAATAAACCAACTTCATGGGTGGAGCCCCCTTGAAAAATCAAACATAAACTAAGAATAATTTCAAAACATGTCTTTCATATTTTTAGAAACTTACAAATCATATTTAAAAAATCACAACAAGAAAAACATTCTAAATTATTATGTTTCCTTTTTAAAACGTACACCCAAACCCATTCGCACCTATAGGGCCTTTGAAAAAATATTTTATACCTTTCAAACAACCCATAATACCATTTCTAAGAAGTATTAAATTACAACACACACAATACATAACCATTTCCTTTATTAAAATTCATTTCAAACACATAGGCATGAAAAATGATTCGAAAACACAATTCGCACCAATAAATTAATTTATAGAACAAGAATAAATGCACAAAAAAGCATATTAAAAAAATATAGAAATTTTAGGGCATGGTTCCACTGAAATTGGGTAATGAAATTTCTGAAATCCAATGTGTAACCCCAATCGCACCTCAACTGCACCACAAAGAAACCCTAGCAAGGAAAGATTTACCCAAAAACAATAACATTAAACCCTAACACACAAGATTAAATCCTATTAATAGAAACCTACCCTCTGTAAAATATAAACCTAAAATGAGAAGTGGGATACTTACCTATAGTAGATCGCACCCATGATAGTGGGAGAGAAGAAGCGTCGAGCGGTCAGGGAGCCTTCTGTGCTACCTCAGGAGGGGAAGGAGCGACTTCCGGAGGGGGAGGTGCATAGGAGGAGCCGAAAACCATTGAGAAATAGTGGAGTAGGTTTTTCAAGTAGTATGGTATAGTGGGGAGTAGGAGAATTAGGTTTCGTGGGGAGGAAGATCCGCGGAAGGGGTTTGAGGGGGAGGATAAGGAGTGGGGTTCGCGGTGGAGTATGTCTAGCGGTGGAGGTCCAGCAAAGAGAAGATTGGGGGAGTTATCACAGGGGTACAATATCATGAGATCTTGAGGGAACAATAAAAAGAGGGCACTATGCACCCCATTTTATAAAAATGGATTGTGGTTTTATCAGCACTAGAAAAGTGCTGATAAAGAATCCCTTTATCAGCATTAAAACAATGCTGATAAAGGAACCCTTTATCGGTGCTAGAAAAGCAGTGATAAAGGGATCCTTTATTAGCACTTTTAATTAGCACTGATAAAGAATTACCTTTATCAACACTTTTAATTAGCGCTGATAAATAATTACCTTTATCACTGCTTTTTGATTAGCGCTGATAAAGAATTACCTTTACCAGTGCTTTTTTCTTAGTGCTGATAAAAGGTGGCGCTTCCCTTGCCCGTTTTTGTAGTAGTGATAATTTAAAGTTTTTTAATTATATTACATGAATACTATTTCTTGTTTATTTAATGTTGTACATGTGATGAGGCTTTTCCTTTTTAGGAATTTGATGTGTTTCCTCTTGATTGGTCTAGGTATTTCTATACATTTTTTTATTTAACATGTCATAAAGTTCTCCAATGATTCTAAAATTATTTTTTATTAATTTATAATTATATTAGATACCCATGTGGAGTTTATTAAATGTTTAATAAGTTTTAATTAATTTTCATGAAGGATTTAAATGAATTTCTTATGTTTGTTTTTAATTAAAAAAAAATTATAGGCCAAGTGTGTGAAAATTCATTTGAATCCATTTTAAGTGAAATTGTATGTTTAAAGAAGTATTTTGACCCTTCTTTGATTTCCAACATATGTGACCCAGGTTTCAAGGGCTTTGTTTTCATTAATTTAATGTATTAATTTCAAATTATTTCTAAGGGATGAATGTGATTTTTTAAAATTCAATAGTCCAAGATTGATTTCATTTGGTATAGTTTTTATGGGGGTATTGTTTTTGTATATTTTATTTTTTTAGCAGCGATATATAATGGCGGTTTAAACCGCCACTATATATGGTAAAAAATAGCAACAGTTTAAATAACCTCTATATATGCTAAAAATTTTAATGCTTGTTTAAACCTCCATTATATATTATTAAAAATGGTAGTGGTTTAAACCACTATTATATATTATTAAATATAGAATAGGTTAAAACCACTGTAAAATCCTTGGTTGTTTTGAGAGTAAAAACCACCACTAAAAAACAAAATTACCGCAACTAAAAAATCATTCCATGACACTTCCCAGAAACCTCCACTAAATGACTAAAACTTCCATGAGTTGGATATTGACACAAAATTTAGCAATGGTTTTAAAAAATGATCACAAAACCATTTAGAGGTGGTTTAAACTGCCACTAGTACCCTATTTTGTTATAGAGTTTGTTGTGTTTCCAAGTAGTTTTGAGTCACTTTTTCATGTTAATACCGTAAATGATTATCCCACTACTGCAGTGATAATAGCGAGATAAAATAAAATGAAAAAATACAGAAATAAATGACACTAGATGTAACATTGAAAAACCCCCAAAATTAAAGGTAGAAAACCATGGATAAATAGAAGGGTCTCTAGGGGTAAAATTGGGTAAAAAATCCCCCACTAATATAAGGATAAAACCCTTATAAATATATCTTGAATATATGTGGAATCCTCCTTACAAAATACCACACAAATACTGATGGAATAATATGTGATTGTTAGTGACGCTGATGAGAAAACTGTTGGGGGAGATGTAGCACCCCCGGTTTAAATTAAGTAAACTTTTTTATGAGTTTTAAGTATATAAAGTTAATGGATGAAGTTTTGGAGGGCATTGGAACCTTTTAAAATGTTTTTGGGATTTTATATAGGTTCTTGTTTTAAGGATTGTTTTTGGAAACTATGTAACTCCTACAGGAAACTGTGCACAGTGTAGTAGTGGCTAATGGAAAGGCGCACAGGAAAGCGCACAGTTTTTCCAAACCATTCAGCCACCTTGAATAAACCATGCAAAGTGGGATAGTGGGACATTTCATGGTTTATTCACAACTTTTCTAATTGGTAATCCAACCATTCATGGTCCTCCTTGAGATAGAGTTCATTGTAAGGTTATTGCATGGTTTTCCTAACCATGCACAATTTAAAGGTTAGATCCTTAAATTCTGTATATAACATGTTTTTACCTCTAACTCCCTTTTTTTACCCCAAAACAGCACTAACTAGATATTTTATCCTCCCAAAGGTAGTAAAGGCTTCTCCTATTGATCTGGAGGCAATCTAAAGGCTTCTCTTGGTGTGTTGAAGCCGGATTCTCATGGTATGTCATCATTTATGGTAGTTTTTTATGGTTTTTCTTAGATCTAAAAATCTCTTTATTGGATTCTTATATCTAGTTCAATGTGGATATATATAAGGTGATTTAATCCAATAATGGTTAGTTGTGCCTTTGTTAATGATATGTAAATACATCTAAGATGGGTTTTTGGAGATTCAACCTGGTTTTGTTGGTGTTTTTGTTCCGTTCTTTATTGTCATCATAATTTTCGAGTTAGGTGGAATCACTATCAACTCCTCTTATTATAACTGGAAGTCTTAGTTTAAAATTGAATTTTTTGATTGAAACTAGTTTTGAATTCTTGTGAATTGATTTTCGGAAACCCTCTTTGGTGATGGTTTTGGAATTGTAAAAATTGGGTGTTTTGTGGAAAGTGAAATTGGTAAAATGATTTTAAAATGGTTTTTTGGTTTTTATTTATGGAAAAGTGTTTTCAATAAAAGGGCTGGTTTTATTGAAATGGATTTTTGGAATGGTTTTAAATAAAAGGTTCATTTTATTGAAATTTTTAGAATAGTTGTTTTGGCATTGGTCTTTAGAATAATGGTTGTGTGTTTTTATGTGCATTTAGGACGGATAAGGGTAAGAAGTATCCCCTGTCATTAGTGGGATGGATAAGGTTCAGGACTCTCCCCCATCAAAATGGTTCATTAAGTGATGACTTATTGAAAGGATGACTCACCACTCCCAGGTATAGGTAGGTCCAGGTTTCATGCATGGTTGGATGTGTGGATATGATGAATGGAACGTATTATACCAAATTGGACTTGTGAAATGGTTAAATGACTTAGTTAGAACTTTCCTTGTAAAAAAGTATTTTTTGGAAAACTGTTTGAAATGAAAATTGTTTTATATTATATTATAAACTATTCTAATGTTTTTTATATAATTTGTTTTATATAAATGTGCTAACTTGTTCTATACTAGTGCTATGAGTAGGGAAGTCATTTGGGGAAAACCTATTGAGATTCATTACTCACCCCTAATTTGGCTTGTTTGTTACTTTGTAAATATCGTTTATCAAGACACTGGAAAAGGTAAAGTATCACACATCTTTAGCAGTACACTGTGATACTTGGAATTTTTGGCGGATTTGGGGCATGGATCATGTTTGGGAGTTTTAGAGTTATGTCATGGAGTCTTTGATTTTTTTGGGTTCTCCCCCGCTTTGTACTTCGATATTTGTAGTCTTCTGATGCGGTACTTTGTTATGGTTAGGTTTGATATCAATGGTATTACTTTGAGTTAGTTTACATTGTTATCATGCATCATCTAGTTATTGGTTATGGTTTGTTTGGTTTTATTTATTTTATTTCTCAAAGGGAAATTTTTTCCACAATTGTATTGAAGCCCTTGGTATTTATTGCCAGGCGTTGGCATGTTGGGGATGTATCTTAAGGCCAAGTAATGTACTCCCACCTTTTCTATCCAATGAGTAGGGGTGGGATGTTACAAGTGGCATCATATTGGTCCTTACAAATATCTTTCTATAACAAGTGGTCTTTGATGTGGTATCGGTTGTCGGTCTTGGAGTTGAAATTCATTTTGGTCTATTCCTTGAGTTGGGATCGTATAAAGGGGTATGATTATCATAACTTGAAATGTAGAGCATAAAAAGACATATCTAACCTTTTTATTCTAAACTTTAAGTTACTAGGGAGTTGGGTACATAAGTGTTTTGGATACACTTATAGGATTTGGAATCTCATTTTCATGGGTTTAGTCAATACTACTACAAATCAAACCTTTAACAGTGCTAGTAAAGGGGCTTTATAAGTGCTATAGAAGCATTGATAATGTAAGTGATATTAAAGGTTTATCTTTAACAGTACACGTAAAAAGAAATGATAAAGGCCTCGCTGATAAAGGGTATATTTTTTCACTCCCCCCCCATCATTGCTTTAGAAAATCCCACCCTCTCACGTGTGCCCCTAACTCTAGTGAGTTTTGAACCTAAGACCTCCAGATTATAAAAAAATGCATTTTCCACTCCTATATCCTAATTTTTTTACATTTTATGATATATATATATATATAGATTTCATTAAAATTTCTATCCATATATTTATATATGTTTATATATATATATATATATGTTTGTATATATAAATTTATATATTTTTAAATACATATATAAAATAATACATACAAACATAGATATATCATTTATATATATATATATGTCCATATATAAATATAATTATGCATGTTTATATTTATTTACATGTATTATATATTAATATTTATATATATATATATTATAATATATAGATAAATATATGTATGTTTGTCAATACACACACACATATATATATATATAAACATTATATATATTTATTAATTGTATAGGTATATAAATATTCATAAATTTGTATTTTAAATAAAATGAATATTATATTTTATTTAAATCAGGTTTATATATTGAGAAATATATTTTATATGTAAATATGTTTAATTATTTATTTATAAAATTAAATTATTGTATGTGAATTTATAAAAAATATGTATATATTGTTATATATTTTAATATAAATAACATTACATTATGAAAAAAGATAAATTTTCAAATCAATAATATCAATATGAATGTAAGAACCAAGAATAAATTCAGTCCTCACTAAAAAATGGAAAAAATACCCCTTAAATGCGCTTTAAAATCCATCAAATGTTAAAAAATTGGAGTACCCTGACAAAAAAATAGTTTTGGAGGCCTTATGGGCCTTTTTTTGCCACAAAAATTTAACAAAGGGTCCCCTTGTGTAACAAGTATATATAGATCATTTCAGGATTCGATTTGATGTGTGGTAGAGTCCAAACGGACACACGGATCAAAAGTTATGTCTGTTTGAATTTCAAGTTATGTTTTCAACTTATTTTAGATATTTTACTAATTTTTTATTTTTTTTATCATTAAATTGTTATTAAGTGACTATTAATCAATAATAGTTTTCAAATTATTAATTAAAAATATTTTTTAATTATTTTATAAGCAATCCTCACTAAATATCTTATATATTATGTGTAAATATCTATTTAGCCTCATCTAAAACATATTTAAAAGATATATATTGTATTTATATCAATATAAATATATATATATATATATTAATATATTTTATTTAATAAAATATATTTTTTTTTAAATATACCCTTTATTAGTGCTATTAAAATAGCACTGATAAAGACCCCCTTTGTCAGCACTGATAAAAGCACCCATTATCAGTGCTTTTTTAGAAGCGTTGATAAATGCCTCTTTTTATCAACTCTTTTATTCTAGTTCTGATAAATGGGGGTATTTATCAACACTTTTTTATAGGAACTGATAAAGGTACCCCTTTAATAGCACTACAAAATCATTGTTAGATACCCCTTTTAATAGTACTTTTTCTAGCACTAATGAAGGGAGTTTTTAAAATCACTTTTAGCAAGTATTGTTAAAACCCTAGAACAAGATAAATCCAGTTTTGTACTAGTGTAATGAGATGAGCATGACATGAATTATATAATTAAATTCCCATTAAGAGCGCATTTTTCATTTTGGGTAATGACCTATGACTTTTTGAAAAGTGTTAATTTTTTAAAATGGTTACATTTGTTTTCAAATCTGAGATTTTGAAAAGGCATGAAATTGGTAATTTGAAAATGGTTTGATTTTCAAAGGTATGGTAAATTTTTTAAAATAATTTTAATGTATAAAATTTTGAATTTTGGAAAGCTTTATTTTGATAGTGTGATATGGTTAACTTGAAATTTTTTAATCCTTCAGTTTATAGAGAGTGACACATATGTCGTTTGTTTTGTTTCTAGAAAATGTCACTTGGTAGGCATTGTAAGAACCAACTAGAAGAAGTTGTTGAGAATGTGTTTTCACCTAAGTCACAGGTGAACCAATAGTTGGTTCAAAGTATTGTCCAAACTTTTCATGTGATGGATATAGGGGACCGATGGGAGGAACCAAGATAATAAGATGACTCCATCCAGTTTTAGAAGCATAATCCACCCATATTTCAGGGTGATTCGAAACTAGAGAAGTTGGAGGTGTGGATGAATAGAATGAATCAAATATTTGATTTACTTGGAACACCAGTAGAGCTGAAATTCAAGTCATAAACGTATATATTGTAGGATTTTTCAAGCCAATGGTGGGATTTAAATGTTCAAGCTAAAATAGACCAAGAAATTGGTTGGGAGGATTTTTAATAATTGTTAAATAAAAAAATTCTATCCACATACGTTTAGAATTTCAAGAATTATATAATTCTTCATCTTGAAGCGGGAGAGACTCATAGTGATAGAGTACAAGGAAAAATTTATGAATTTAGTCTTCTTTGAAGCCAAATTTATTATTAGTGTGTCCTTGAAGGCATGAATCTTTGAATCAGGGTTGAGGTAGGAGATTCACTCAAATATTGTTGTTTTCTGTATCATGTATTATACAAAGATTGTCAATAGAGAGACTGTGGAAGAAAGGGACATCATAGGAGCTATAACTAGAGGAAGCTTGTTGATACCTATGTGAAATGGTGGTAAATCTAATATTGGGACAAAGATAAATAGGGAAACCTATTTTTAAGGTATAGGGATGGCTCATAATCAAATGATTGGATCAGAAAATCTTCTAACCAAACCAAAGATTCAGCCTAGATGTTTTCAATGTGGATCATTCAACCACATGAAGCGATAGTGTATGGCGCCACCTAGATCATGCCACAATTACAATCATATAGGGGATCTTCATCATAATTTTCATAGTACTCTAAGGTCGGGTGTTTGGGATACTTATCAAGTGTCACAGATGTCGTATGATTCGATGGGGAGAGGGTAGTAGAATACCTCTCATCAGCAGAACGGAGCCATCCATGGTGATTCTAGTAATACTATGAATCCTCAGGAAGGGAAATATTAGCAAGGTAATAGAGAAAAAAGTGAAACAAAGAATAAATTATATGGACCTGAGAAGGTTATTGTGGATGATCAGTCTAGACCATAAAAATTGAGAGGTACAACTCTTTTGAATTATACCTTTATGAAAGTATTGTTTGATAATGGTTCTTCCCATTACTTTATTATTTCTCCTATTGTTTATTTGCTACATTTAAATGATAATATGTTGTTTTTCATGTTAAAACTTCAAAATCCTCTTAGATAAAAAAAATGATCCTTTCTATATATATCATGTTTTATAATTGTCGATGGAGTTGAGTTGATATGGGATTTCTTAGTTCTTAAAAAGGATGCCTATAACATAATCTTGAGTATTGATCGATTGAAAATGGTCAAGGATCACATCAAATTCTATACATAAAGAGTCAATTTTATGATTGAGGGTGGTGTCGAGCATCTCTTTAAGGTATATAGGAATGTAAAAGTGTGTGCAATGGGATTTTTGGCACTAGTAATTGGAAAAATCTCATATGAATTAGCAGCATTGACTTTCGAAACAATGGAATATATCAAGAATATAAATTTTCCAGCAGTCATTGATCGGTTTTCTATAGTTTTTTCTAAAAATTTCTCAAGGTTTCCACCCAAAAAATAAGTGGAGTTTATGATTGATCTCTTTATAGGGACTAGTCCTATTTCCCTTCTATCTTACCATATGGAACCAATAGAGTTAAGGGAATTGAAATTATAGTTGGAAGATCTATAAATCACATGGTTCATTAAGCCTAGAATGTCTCCATGGGCAGTACTGGTCTTGTTTGTGAAAAAAGGCGGATAGAACTCTAAGGATGTGTATTGATTATCGCAATATTAACCGAGTTATGATAAAGATTAGATATTCACTTCCATGAATTGCTTATCTATTCGATCAATTGAGGGGATCTCAGTGGTTCTCTAAGATTGGAATATCACCAATTGTGTGTTTATAAGGAGGATATTCTAGAAATAGCTTTCAAAAGTAGATAAGGCCATTATGAATATGTGTTTATTCCTTTTGGTCTTACAAATTCACCAAAAATAGTTATGACCTTGATGAATTAGATATTTTAGAGATATCTAGATTCTTTAATGGCGTTGTTTGTGGATGACATATTGGTATATTCAAGGACAAGGGTTGAGCATGAGTAACACTTGGAGAAAGTGTTGGGAATCTTGAGGGATCATCGGTTGTATGCCAAATTATCAAAGTGTGATTTTTGGATAAAATAGGTATGATTCCTTGGCCATGTAATCTCTCAAAGTAGTGTTTATGTGGGTCTAGAAAAGATAGAGTTTGTTATCTCTTGGCAACCGCTAAAGAATGTCTTTAAGATATGCAGTTTCCTAGGACTAGATGGTTATTACCAAAAAAAATTGTGACTTCTCGTGACTAGATTCACTTATGACTTCTTTAAAAAGGAATAATATTCCATTCTAGTGGTATGAGGAATGTAAAAAGCCTTTTCAAGACCTCAAATTTCACCTTACATCAACGCCAATCTTAATTTTCATGGAATCAGAACAAGGGTACATGGTGTATTTTGATGTTTTGGGATCAGGGTTGGTATGTGTTATCATGCAGGGATATCATGTTGTTTATTATAACTCAAAACATGTAATGAAACAACCCAAGTCAACCCTGAACTAGTCACCCGATTCGGTTTATGGCATGGCCCGAGGGGGGTTCCCAATCCCCATGGGCAGAAAACTAGTGCCGAGCACCAAAGTAAAATATTTGGGAATGATTTTCCCATAAATAAAAGACAGATAAATAAATATAAATTTGAAAAAAAGATAAAAACTAATAACAGAAATAAGATAAAGTCGCGTATCCAAACGTGCCACTAAGTGACTTCATGGGTCACCACCTAACATATAACCACACTTGCTGCAAGAGCGATCCAAAATTAGAACCTAAAATTGAAAAGATAAATTAGGAGTGAGAATCAAAATTCTCAGTAGGAATTCCAAAGATAAACCATAGAATCCATGTATTTTCCTTCCCTAAAAACATTCAATTAACACTAGTATTAAATACATTTAAAAACATTATTTTTCACATTTTATTAAAAAAAATAGCTTCCTATTTCAAAATCCAACACACTCCATATTTCATTTTCAAAACAGACTATCCTTTTGATACCAAAAACTAAACCAAAAAACTAATAAAAACAATATAGGGTTGTGTTGAAAATAAATAAATTAATAAGTAAACTGTTAATGCTAAAACTAAAGGCAACAGAAAGTAAAAAAGTAGATATAAAATTAACCATGGGTGGTCTTAAACATCCCTAGAAGACCCTTAGAAATACTTGTTTTAGAACCACCTATCGATGTATGGTGAATCTCCTAAGTCTATAACCAACCGTCCACCCTCAACTAGCCAATCCAATGGCACATCCCACAGGGTCTATCTGCAATCCAGGAGAAACCAACCCATCTAATCGGGGTTGGTCAACAACTATCACTAGATCCCCTAAAAGATGCTTAGGAACCCATGGTATTAGTAAACTGTGTAAGTGGGAGGCCCTCACATTTGTGACCCACCTTACCTACCACCACTGCACTTGCCTACCCCAAACACATACATTACCTATATGATAACCCACAAAAAGAAAAATCCTAGAGAGCGGTACCCACTATATACATAAATATATATTTATATCTCACAACATATGAAGTGTCAACCAGGCCATCACATCATATAAATATCAAAACCATTTTATAAAACACTTTGAATTTCTAACTGATCCATCACATCATATAAATATCAAAACAATTTTATAAAACACTTTGAATTTCCAACCGATCATTCACACATTCTGAAATGCACTCTTTTCTAAAATCAACACAAAACACCACTTTTAAATGTACAATTCCAAAAGATCCCTTAAGCTTCACACCTCCAAATACATTTACCAAAAACATTTCCAAATCATTTCTAAAACCATGTGGAACACCAATTTCCCAAGAACTTTCCAAACGAGCATTTTCAAACTATAGTAAAAACATAAAACTTTATAAAACATGCCAAACATGCACTTTATTCCAAGTCCCACTTTATTTCAAAACAAGATGAAAACATGAAATGCACTTAAAGATTCCAAATGGGATTATGTTACACCAAATGAGCCATCACTTTGGAAACCAAACTTGAAACTACTTTTTAAAACCCACCCTAAGGAACCAACACACCATTTGAGAAACCAAGGCTCAAAGTAAACACCGCTTTTAGGATACATCATCCAAAGACACACTCTAAATTTTCCATGAAAACACCCCCAAACCATTTATAAAACCACCAGTTGCTTTTCAAAACCAAATCCAGCCATCCCATTCGATTGCAAAAACACAAAAAACCCCTTTTTAAAGAATTTACACTACAACTTTTCAAAACATGTAAATTACTGATTCACATAAAATTCCACACCATAATCCAACCAATTTTATAAAATTTCCCAATGAGAAAACATCAAACAAGACACCCAACTTTTCCAACAAAATATATTTGGCACTTTATCTCACCCATTTCATATAAATTCACATGAACATAAACATAGGATCACACAAAAACCTATTTTTAACAAATTATATCAATGGGAAAACACCACAAAAAACTAACTACGTGCATTATGAAGGTGTGAATCATGATTAAAAAAATAAATTATCAAAAAAATTGACATTTAACCAAACACCTTTAGCATGGATACATGTAAGAATAAGCTGAGAATAACCTAGAAACCTATTTATAACAAATTCTATTAATTTGGAAATACCATAATATGCTAACCAATAGTATCAAGGGTATGTGAATCATGTATAAAAAATTAATTGAAGTTTTTCAGGTGTCAAAATATTTCCTTATAAGGGAAAAACACAGATTCACCTACCTCTATAGTGTAAGAACGTGAAACAACCTTCATAGGGGGAAGAGTACACCCCAAAGAACCATCCTCACCGCCTAGAATCCAAGAAAATGTAACTGAACATAAACCTTGTCTATTAGGGTTCGGGCATAAAAGAAAACTCCATATAAGAACCCCGAAAATGAAGTAATACCTATCAGAGGGGGGAGAGGGGAGGTCAGCCATGCTGTGAGGAGGGACGGTTGGTAGAGGTGTCGTGTTCCATAGAGGAGGTCGGTTGGAGGAGCATTGCGTGAGCAGGAGGGCATGCAAGGGAGTCATGTGAGGGAGAGACAGTGCACATAGGGGCACCTAGAGGAGGAGAGCACCATCAGGGAGGAGGTCCAGCTGGAGCGGGTGCTAATGATGGTGGGGGAAGGCTGGGGTGGTTACATTAGAGGGAGAGAGTAGGGGGTAGGGGATGATTTAGGAATGAGAGAGGGAAAGGGGGAGGTCATAACCCATCAAGGGTTTCTATCAAAAAAACAAAAAAACCTAAATAAAACTATTTCAATTTAAAAAACAATAATAATAATAATAATAATAATATCATTATTATTATTAATCATTATTTTATTTTTATTTTATTTTTCATCTAATTTTATTATTATTATTTTGACAGAGAGAAGACCCCACGATTTTGATGCATGGTCTTCCAGACTGTGCGCCAACCGTGCGCAGGCCAATACTCACCTGAAAGTTTTAAAATTCGAAAACTTTACCAAAGAATCAACCCAAACCTCAATCGGCAAAATCCAAGACCAATAAAAGTTTATAATAAAGGATTGTCTAGGGTCATGGTGTGACAATTTTCCCCACCAAAGACACTTTCTGCCCCCATAAATCCACCAAGCCCAAAGATAACTAAAACTAGAGTGCATACCCAGTCAAAATTGAGAGAAACTAAGAATCTAGGGGAGACCTTTCACTTCAAAAGTCACACCTGACTGATCTAGAAAAAATCATAGAGCGGGAAATTGGGAGAACACAAGAGGGTTCTACCCAACACAAAGATTAAACTAGCATGGAGATTAAAACCAAAACATACCACCCTGAGAGGGGGCCAATGTAGGAACTCCCAACCGATCCAAACCAACTTCTATAGGATGAGAAAAACAACCCACCACTAGAAATATGATCTTTTCTCACACTAACCAAACCCCCAATATTATGGGAAAACTCACAAAAAGAAACTATGATTAAACAACATATCAGAAACACCATTCACCTTTCTTACAAAACCCAAAAATCTCCAAAAGAGTACCAATAAATCGAAATCATCACATACAATGGACAAACACAGTTTAAGAAAAAATAAAGATTTAGAAAACCATATTCAATATAAATGAAACTGCTTGGGTTGTGATAGAGCAAGTTCATAAAACTATTACAATAAGAGATAAACTTGCAACATCAGGAGAATAAGAATAAGGGAACCTTAAATTTATCTATTCTAATACAAAAAATAAAGAACTGGGCCAAGGTCACACATATCCCTAGAAATCCTGACTGTGTGTGAGCTTCACCCCAAGACTTGTGGCTGGGGTTCTGATGGGTGAATCATATCCTACCTCACAATCATGTATGATCATCCCTCAATCATAACATCTTCTTCAGGTGACCCTTTTTACATAACATTTTCAAATGACCCAGACTGATGTAGTGATGACACATCATCAAAGGGATGCGACTTGATGGATTCAAGTGCTTGAACCGGCCACACTAGTATCACACATGAGGATGATCCAACGAACTAAAAAGCAAAACCATTGAAGGAGACTCCTTAGAAGAAATTTCCTCTTGAATATACTTCTCACCGGATGGGGAAAATTCATGAGCAGCAAGAGAAGCATTATTTCTAACCACCTTTGATCCGGAGACTAACTCATCTAGTAACGCTTCATCTACTAGATTATCAAAATAAAGGTTCTTTAACGAGATTACCAACTTCTTAATCTCTATAAAAATACCCCTAATGGAAAGAGAAGTCTTCATAAAATCAAGTGACACTGCCTCTGGAGAAAAGGAAACAAGTTCCTTAAATTGGTCAACATAGGCCTTCACTGACCACTAGCTTTGTTGAATACCCATGAGATCTTCCCTTTTCTTCATCTTCACCTCCTCAGGTATGAACCATCAGATGAAGACAGATTTAAAAACTTCCTATGTTATCCCAACTTTCAATGATGGTAGGGCTAACAGCTCCAATTCATCCAAAGTTTGACCTTCAAACATACCCAATACAACATGTACTTTGACAGCTTTGGGAGTTCCCAATGCCCTGAAGACATGCTCAACCTCTTCAAGCCACCTCACTACCTCTAACAGACCTTGATCACAGTGAAGGATATATACCATTTTGGAAGAATTGAAAACTGGGTGTGACTCCTTAGAAATCTTGGAAACCTTCTTGAGTGGCATTTTCTAAACAACACGAAAAACACAAACCAAAACCGACTTCAAATCGAAGTACAATCAAAATCAACATCCTGATCCAAAATTACTGGCTCAAAAACCAAAAAAATACAAACAAAACCAAAAACATTTCTTTCAAAATCCACCCTTTTCATTTAAATTTTACAAACTACCTTCTTCTAAGTCCACTTTTCCAAATTCCAAAAACCCCCTTTTTAAACCAAAACTGACATTAAATCAAAGTACAATAAAAATAAACATCCTAATCCAAAATGACTGGCTCAAAAACCATAAAAATACAAACAAAACCAAAAACATTTCTTTCAAAATCCTCCCTTTTCATTTAAATTTCAAAAACTACCTTCTTCTAAGTCCACTTTTCCAAATTCCAAAACCCCCTTTTAAAACCAATTTTCAATTTAAAAAACATTTCCCTTCTCCAAATAACCTTATTTCAAGGCTATTTTCCAAACACAAAACTAATTTTCACCAAACAAAATCCACTCCTCAAAGAGAAACCAATTTCAAAGACCGTTAAATTTAAAAAAACTCACCCATTACATCCTATGAACTATCACATGTGTGTCCTTCTGTTTCCATGCACACGTGCCAATACGCACTTTCCACACACATACCCCCACATGTGCCAACATTCATAAAGAACACCATGGGTTGCACTAATCCATTTACTTACCAATTCCAAACAAGCACCAAATTTTCAAACCAAATAACTTTCAATTTTAAAACCCACTTTACCAATTTATATTCATTAGGAAGAATAATTTCCATTTAAAACCCATTTTCATCTTAAAAATCACACTTCCAACAACCAAAGCCAAGGAAAAGCACAACTTACACAAAACTACTGAAAGGAGGGACTAGAATCTTTGCCTAACTCAGCAACATGGTAGTAGTTCATGACCCAAGTAGGTCATAATGCTAAGAGGGTCTTGAACCATGCACTTGGACTCCACATGGGTCAATACTTAATGTGGGATCACAATTTGACATCGGCTCACCTCCATTGTCATCCCTCAATCCAAAACCAAGATAAAAGTCTCAATTACTAGACTACCCCTAGCAACTCGATGTTCGGAATGAGCAAGGGTTCATGATGATCATCCCCTTACCTACCTATTAAGTCCCGGCAGTCTTAATCTTCATCTGCCGGACACCCCAAATAACAATATCCTCCTCTGATACCATTTTCTCACAAACCAACATGGGTCAAACCTAAACCGATCACTCGAGTAAGTCTATGGAAAGGCCTGAGGGGTGCTCCCGATCCCCACAGGCTAGCAACTAGTGTCGGGAACCAAAGTAAAATAGTAAAAAAATACTTTTTCCCCTAAAGAAAAGACAAATAAATAAATTTAAACTGGAGAAAAATAAACACTAATAGCATAAATAATATAAGTTCACACATCCAAACTTACCTCCAATTGACATCATGGGTCACCACCTAACACAGAACCATGCTTTCTATAAGTGAGATCCAAAACATGAACCTAAAACTAAAAATATAAATTAGGCATGAGCACCAAAATGATAAGTAGGAATTCCAAAGATATACCCTAGAATCCATGTATTTTCCTTTCCCAAAAACATTCCATTAACACTAGTTTGAAATACATTTATAAAAATAAGTTTTTAAAATTTTATTAAACAAACATAGATTCCTGTTTCAAAATCCAACACACACCACATTTCATTTTCCAAAGAGTCTATCCTTTTGATACCAAAAACTAAATCAAACACCTAATCAAAATAATGCAGGATTGTTCTGAAAATAAATAAATAAGTAAATAGTTCGTGCAGAAACTAAATTCAATGGAAAGTAAACAAGAATATATAAAAGTAACCATGGGTGATCCTAAACATCTCTAGAATACCACTGGACATACTCGGTTCAGAACTACCTTCTAGTGTATAGTGAATCCCATAAGCCTTTAACCAATTGGATGCCCTCAACTAGAAAATGTAGTGTCACATCCCACCTGGCCTATCTACAATCCAGGGGGTACCAACCCATCTAATTGGGGTTGGTCAGCAACAGTCACTTGATCCCCTAAAATATTCCTAGGAACCCATGGAATTAGTAAATTTTTTAAGTGGGATCCCCTCACATGCGTGACTCACCTTACCTACCACGGCGACACTTTCCTACCCCAAACACGAACATCACCTATACGATAACCCATAAAAAGGAAAATCCTGGATAGGGGTACCCACTATATACATACATACATACATACATATATATATATACATATATTTATATCTCATAACAAACTAAGCACTAATTGTTCCATCACATAATATAAATATCAAAACCATTTTATAAAACACTATGAATTTCCAACCAGTTCATCACATCATATAAATATCAAAACCATTTTATAAAAAACTTTGAATTTCCAACCAGGAATTCACACTTTCTGAACCACACTCTTTTCTAAAATAAATACAAAACACCACTTTTAAATTCACAATACCAAATGAGCCCTTAAGCTTCCCACCCCCAAATACATTTACCAATATAATTTCTAAATTTTTTCTAAAACCATGTGGAACACCAATTTCCCAATAACTTTCCAAATGAGCATTTTCAAACTTTAGTAAAAATATGAAACTTTATAAAACATGTTGAACATGCCCTTTAATACAAGCCCCAATTTATTTTAAAACAAGATGAAAACATGAAACTCACTTAAAGATTTTAAACGGGCTTATGTTACACCAAATGAGACATCACTTTGGAAACCACACTTGAAATCCCTTTTTAAAACCCACCCAGAGGAACCAAAACACCATTTGAGAAACCGAGGTTCAAAGTAAACACTACTTGTGGGTGCCATCATCATTTGAGTGCACATCCATGTGTGCACCTTATGAACCCATGGATGTTCCATCATCTAATGACACACTCTAAATTTTCCATGAAAACACCCCCAAATAATTTATAAAATCACCACTTTATTTTCAAAACCAAATCCAACCATCCCATTTGATTGAAAAAACAAAAACAACCCATTTTAAAGAATTTACTCTAGAAATTTTCAAATCATATAAATTACTAGTTCACGCAAAAATCCACACCACAATCTAACCAGTTTTTATAAAATCTCTAAATGGGAAAACATCAACCAAAACAACCAACTTTTCCAACAAAACACAACTGGAACTTTATCTCACCCATTTCATATAAATTCACATAAACATAAACACAGGATAACACAAAAACCAATTTTTAAAAAATTATATCGAATAGAAAACACAAAAACAAACTAACTACATGCATTATGAACGTGTGAATCATGTTTAAAAAAATTATAAAAACAAAAGTTAACCTTTAACTAAACACCTTTAGCATGGATACATGTAATCATAAACCAAGAATCACCTAGAAATCTATTTTTATCAAATTATAATAATTTGGAAACACCATAATATGATAACCAGGAGTATTAGGGGTATGTTAATCATGTATAAAAAATTAATTGAAACTTTTTAAGCATAAAAATATTGATTTGGAATGGAAAAACATAGATTCACCTACCTAAATGGTGTAGGAACATGATGAAACCTTCAGAGGAGGAAGAGTACACCCTGAAGAACCATCCACACCCCCTAAAATCCAATAAAATTGAACTGACCATAAACCCAATCTATTAGGGTTCATCCAAAAATGAAAACCCCAAAGAAGAACCCCAAAAACAAAGGAATACCTACCGGAGGGGGAAGAGGGGAGTTCGGTCACACCGAAAGGAGGGAAGGTCATTCATGCTGTGAGGAGAGATGGTCGCTAGAGGTGTCGTGTGCCAGAGAGGAGGCTATCTAGAGGAGCGATGTGTAATTAGGGGGCATGAGGGGGACCCACATGAGGTAGATGAAGATCAAGGAGTGGTGGTGTGAGGAGGAGAACATCGTCAGGGTGGAGGTATAGCCAGAGCAGGCACCGATGATGGAGGTGGCAGGTTAGGGTGGTTCTGTGAGAGGGAGAGATAAGGGGGGGTGGAGACTATAGACAGGGATAGGGAAAGGGGGAGGTCATGACCCCTCTAGGATTTATCTAAAAAAACTAAATAAAAAATACATTAATAATAAAATCAATATTATTATTATTATTATTCATTATTTTAATTTTATTTTATGTTCCATCCAATTTTATTATTATTTTTGACACGAGGAAAGTTGTACAATTTGGCCGCACGGTCTTCTAAACCGTGCATAGGCCAAAACTCACCCAAAGTTTTAAAATCTGAAAATTTTACCTGGGAATCAACATGAACCTCATTGAGGAAAATCCAAGACCAAGAAAAGTATAGAATAAATTAGTGTCCAAGGTTGGGGTGTGACAAAATAGTTATGCTTTCATGATAAAAACTACCCAACACATGATTTGGAGTTAGTTATCGTAGTCCATGCTTTGAAAATTTGGAATCATTATCTCTTTAGTGATAAATTTACTGTCATTACAAATCATAAGAGATTGAAACATATTTTATAACAATGATATTTTAACCTGAGACAAATAATATGGATGGAGCATCTCAAAATGTTTGACTTTGACTTGATGTATACACTAGGTAAAGGAAATGTGGTGGCAGATGCATTAAGAAGAAAGTGTTATGCTTGGTTGGAAAAAGATGTTTTCGATCAATGGTAATTCATTTTAGTGATAGCAGACATGAACTTGGAATGTGAATACTGAGGCAAAGTTTTGGTTTCTTTCTAGTTTTTGTGGTTCCTGATCTGGTGAAGATGGTTAAAGAGGCACATACATCCGATTCAGAATATGTGGTGATGATGTCAAAACTTAATGGTGGCGAGACCATAGATGGATGGATGCTAGATGGGAGTTCAGTGTTGTGGTTCAAAAATTGGATGTTCTTACCTATGAATTATCAATAAAAACTTCTTCATGATTACCACCATTCAAGATGGGTTGTTCGTCTTAGAGTATAGAATATTTATAAGGTTTTGAAAGAAAAATTTTGGTGGTTCAGGATGAAATGGAAGGTGGCTGAATTTTTTTATAATATGTTTAACTTGTCGTCAAGTTAATGTGGAGCATCAGTGACCAGCAAGTATATTGTAGCCTTTACCTATTCCTATTTGAAAATGGGAACAAATAGCCATGGATTTTTTAACAGGTCTCCCAATATCAGTTTGAAAACATGATTCCATATGGGTGATAGTGTATCAGATCACAAAGTTAGACCATTTAATTCCAATTCATTAATCTCATATGGTGGAGGACTTGTCAAAAATCTATATTCAAGAAGTTGTAAAGTGACATCGAGTTCCAGTTTCGATAGTGTCATACAAAGATCTGAGGTTCACGTATCGTTTCTGGAAGTCCTTACAGAAATATCTTGTTAATTAGTTAACTATGAATACAGTGTATCACCCTTATATGGATAGAAGATCTAAAAAGATTATAAAAAATTTATAAGACATGTTTCGGGCTTATGTAACGGATTTTGGTCACTCATCTGAGTAGCACGTACCATTAGTAGAGTTCTCATATAACAACACTTATCAGGATATGATACAAATAGATCCTTTTTAAGAATTGTGTGGGAGTCCTTGTAGTTCTCCACTTTTATTGGGTGGAAAAAGGTGAGACTCACTAGTTGGGTCGAGCCTTATCTAAGAAAAAATGGAGAAGATTATTTTGATCAGGAAATGGATAGAGATAGCTCATAGTTCTCATAAATTATATGTGGATAATCATTTATGGTCATTTTTATTCAAATTGAGTGATCATGTATTCTTGAGTATTTATCCAAGGCTTGGACATCATCGTTTTGGGAAGCAAGGAAAGTTATCTCCTAGATACATGGGCCCTTTTGGGAAACTGTAACATGTTGGAGAGTTGGAATATCAGTTGGCATTGCCACCATAATTTTTCCTAATGAATTTTATGTATCTCAATTGAAAAAAGTATTAGCTTGATCCTGACCATGTGATTTTATGGGATCACATTGAACTGGAGTTAGATACTTTGTTGGTGCATGTGATAGTGTGTGTTTTGGATAAGCAAGAGAAAGTCTTGTGTGGAAAAAGCATCATTCTAGTGTGGGTTTTTTGAAAAAATTGTCATATTCATGAAAATATTTGGGAACGAGAGAAAGAAATGGTCAAGAAATGGATCAAACTCTTTCAGGACAGTAGTGGTTTTATACTTTCTGAGGACAGAAAGGTCAATAGTGGAGAGAATTTAGCACCCTTGGTTTCAAGTATGTAACCCTTTATTTATGATTTTTAAATATGTAAAGTTTATGGGTGTGGTTTGGGAGGGTCTCAGAACCTTTTGGAATGTTTTTGGGGATTTTCTATAGGTTCACATTTAGAGGACGATTTGTGGAAATTGTGAAACTCCAACAAGAAACCCTGCATAGTGAGGCAGTGACTAAGGGGAAGGCGCACGGGAAGGTTCACAGGTTGTCCAAACCGTGCGGCCGCCTCGAAGAAACTATGAAAAGTGGGAAATTATCCTTTTTCATAATCAGTGCATGGTTTTTCTAACCATATGATCCAACCATGTGAGTTCCTTCTTGAAATAGAGCCCTATTCATTGTTTTCTTAACCATACAACTAACTATTCATAGTTTAAAGGTTAGATCCTTAAATTGTTGATCTAACACGTTTTCACCTCTAAATCCTTCGTTTTTTTTAAAACAGCCATAACTCAACATTTTCTCCTCTAAAAGGTAGTATAGGCTTATCCCATTGATCTAAATATAATATGACATCCTATCTTGGTTCATTGAAGTCATATTCTCATGATATGTCATCATTTATGGAAGTTTTTGATGTTTTTCTTAGATCGACTTCTCCCTCTCTCTCTCTCTATAGTTCTTATATCTAGTCCGTTATGGCTATATCTAAGGTGTTTTAAGCCAATCATGGTTATTTTTATCCTTGTTAATAATAGGGAAAGAGATCTAAGGTGGGTTTTTGGAGATTCAACCTGGTTTCATGGGAGTTTTTGTGCCATTCTTCATTATCATCATAATTTTAGGGGTAGTTGGATTCACTCTCAACTCCTCTTATTAGAACTAAAAGGATTAGTTTAAAATTGGTTATTTTGATTGAAATTGGTTGTGAATTGCTTTTTGAAAACCCTCTTTGGTGACGGTTTTGGAATTGTGAATGTTTAGTGTTTTGTGGAAAGTGAAGTTTGTAACTTGATTTTAAAATGATGATTTTAAAATGGTTATTTGGTTTTGATGCATGGAAAAGTGTTTTCAACAAAAGGTTTGGTTTTATTTAAATGGATTTTTGGAATGGTTTTTAATAAATGGTTGGTTTTATTAAAATGGTTGTGATGGTTGTTTTGGAATTAGTCTTTGGAATAATATTTGTGTGTGTTCATGTGAATTCAGGATGGATAAGGGTAAGAAGTATCCCCCATTAATAGTAGGATGAATAATGGTTATTAATTTTCTCCATCAAAATGGTTCATTAAGTGATGGATTAGTGAAAGGATGACTCACCACTCATGAGTATAGGGAGGTTCAGGTTTGATGCATGGTTGGATATGTAGATATGATGAACAGAATAGATTGTGCTAAACAGAACTTGTGAAATAGTTATATTACTTGGTTCGAAATTTCTTAGGAAAAAATGGATTTTGTTGGAAAATTGTTTGAAATGAAAATTGTTTTATATTATGTTATAAACTATTCTAAATTGTTTTATATAATTTTTTTATGTAAATGTGCTAACTTGTTTTATCATGGTGTCATGAGTGGGGAATTAATTTGGGGAAAACCTACTGAGGTAAATCTAGTAGTTTGTTAGACCTAGTCAATCATACATATACTGATATAGTATTGAAAAAATACAATTTGGAATAATTCAAGAGATAGTTTTTACCAGTTTTACATGGAATATATCTCTCTAGGTAGACATGTTCAGGACATAGGAAGAGATTAACATGGTGATTTGAATTATATATGCTTTAATGATAGATCAATCACATATTCCATGATATGTACAAGAATTGATATTTCCAATATATACTTTAGAATAGGAAAATATCACTTATAACCAGGATATCTACAAGGGATATAGTCAGAAATATCCAATTTCACTTGAACAAGTACAAAGGATTTGTACCTAGTATGTGGAAAGGAATGAATACTAGTTTTAAAAGGACACAAACTAGTCTTACTTAGATCAGTGTGATTTAATATCGTAGTCAGGATAAGGTAATGAGAAAGAAAATCTAATTCATGTAAGTGGTAGTCATATCTATAAATAGCGAGTATGTTGCGGCTTTTAAGATAGCTAAGAATTAGTTTAAAATATGCAATGTTTTTTTGACAATTCTTGGAATCGTACCGAGTAAGTAAAGTATTATCACAATGTAAATTATGATCCTCCTACTAGCCAATATGTTGAGTTTGGAAAAATGAAAAAAGATATACACTCATGGATTACATCTCTTGAGGAGTTTTACACATGGATATAAGGCTGCACATATCAGAATATCCACATAGTGGACATGTGGCAGTTCCATAAACTAAAATTGTGACTCAGGAGAAACATGATTTTAATCATGTGAGAGCTAACAAGGATGGTTATCTAGTTGGATCTAGTGCAATTGGGAGTGCTCTAATAGTGGGCTCCCTTAACCTAACTTTAATAGTAATATTGATTACCATTACATGTATACAGTTTGATATATACATGTGTTTATTCTTACCACAATAGTGTTGATATTCCTGTATCCAATATTTACATGGTAATGTCCTTAGATTACATGTCATATCAACGGTTATAGCAGTTTCCTTCTATAATGAGAACCACAAGATAATATGATGTTAATCTTAAACATTTTTTCTAGGGTATAGATACATCATACTGATAGGACGTATATAATGTCTAATTAGCAGGTGTTGGGGGCTCATAATAATTGATATTTCTTCTCATGAAGTTCACACTTGGTGATCTCTAATAATGAGATCATGAGGATAGACCTACCAATATTAACACCACATGTTTTAGGTGACTCTTTCTGCAAAACATTTCTAGATGACCCAGACTGTTGCAATGATGGCACGTCATTAGAGGGATGTGACATGACAGCTTTGAGTGCCTAAACCAGCCACACTGGTATCACATGCGAGGATGATCTGACGAACCAAAAACTAGAACCATTGAAGGAGGCTCCTTAGAAGAAGGTTCGTCTTGCATATACTTATCACCTTATGGGAAACCTTCATGAGTAGCAAGATACACAAAATTTTCAACCACCTGCGCTCTGGAGACCAACTCATCTAGGAACGCTTTATCTACCAGATTCTTGAAATGAAGGTCCTTAAAGAAGAGGACCTACTCCTTGATCTTTATACAAAGATCCCCAATGAAGAGATAAGTATTTATGAAATCATGTGACACTGGCTTCATATAAAAGGAAACCAATTCCATAAAGTGGTCAACATAGGCCTTCACTGACTACTATATTTTTTGAATACCCACGAGCTCTTCCCTTTTCTTTGTATTCACCTCCTTAGGTATGAACCATCAGACAATGAAAAATTTAAAAACTTCACATTTCATCCTGAATTGAAATGATGGTGGGGTGAATAACTCTAATTCTTCCAAATCTGGACCTTTGAATAGACCCAATATAACATGTACTCTCATAACTTTGGGAGTTACCAATGCCCTGAAGCCATGATCGACCTCTTCAAGCCACCTCACTACCTCCAACCGACCTTGATCACTAAGAAGGACATGTACCATTTGGGAAGAATCGAAAACTGGGTGTGACTCCTTATAAATCTTGGAAACCATTCTAGGTGGTATTTTCTAAATAGCACGGAAAACACAAACCAAAACTGACATCAAATCGAAGTACAATAAAAACAAAAATCCTGATCCAAAACAACTGGCTCAAAAACCATACAAATACAAACAAAACCAAAAACATTTCTTTCAAAATCCACCCTTTTCATTTAAATTTCAAATACTACCTTCTTCTAAGTACACTTTTCCAAATTCCAAAAACCCCTTTTTAAACCAAATTTCAATTTACCAAATCATTTTCCTTTTCAAAATCACCTTATTTAAAGGATATTTTCCAAACACTAAACCACTTTTCACCAAAAAAAATCCACTCCTCAAAGAGAAACGAATTTTCCAAGTCCTTTAAACTTCAAAAACTCACACATGGAATCCTATGAACCAACACATGTGTGTCCTTCATTTCAATACACACATGCCAACAGTCACTTTCCACACACATACCCACACATTTGCAAACATTCATAAAAAACACCATGGGTTTCACTAATCCATTTACTTACCAATTCCAAACAAGCACCAAATTTTCAAACCAAAGAACTTTCAATTTTAAAACCCAATTTACCAATTTAAATCCATTGGGAAGAATAATTTTCATTTCAATACCATTTTCATCTTCAAAATCACACTTACACCAACTAAATCTAATACAAAGCACAACCTACACCAAACTATCAGGAGGTGGGACTAGTGTTTATATGCCTAACTCAGCGACATGGTAGTGGGCCATACCCCAAGTAGGTCATACTACTAAGAGGGTATTGAACCATGCACATGGAATCTACATGGGTCACTACTCAATGTGGGATCACAATGTGACACCATATCAACTCTTTTGTCATCCCTAAATCCAAAACAAAGACAAAAGTCTCAATTCCTAGACTACCCCTGAAAACTCGATGTTCGGAACGAGCAAGGGTTCATGACACCCTTCTTCTTACCTACATCCTAATTCTTAACAGTCCTAATCTTCATCTATCAGACACTTGAAATAACAAGATCCTCCTCTGATACCATTTTCCTATGAACCAACCTAGGTCAACCCTGGACCAGTCACCCTAGTCGTTCTGTGGAATAGCCTAAGGTGAGTTCCTAATCTCTATGGGCTATCAACTAGTGTAGGGGACCAAAGTAAAACAATTAAGAAATATTTTGTCCACTAAATAAAATAAAAATAAATAAATATAAATTGGACAAAAAATAAACACTAATAGTGGAAATAAAATAAATTTACACAGCCAAACGTACCTCCAAGTTACCTCATGGGTCACCACCAAACACAGAACCATGCTTGTTGTAAAAGAGATCCAAAACTAGATCCTGAAACTGGAAAGATAAAGTAGGCATGAGAAACGAAATGCTAAGTATGAATTTCAAATATATACCATGGAATCCATGTATTTTTATTTCCTGAAAACATCCCATTAACACTAGTTTGAAATACATTTATAAAAATATTTTTTCACATTTTATTAAACAAACATAGCTTCCTGTTTCAAAATCCAACACATGCCACATTTCATTTTTAAAAGAGACTATCCTTTTGATACCAAAAACTAAATCAAACACCTAATCAAAACAATACAGGGTTGTGATAAAAATAAATAAATAAGTAAATAGTTCATGGATAAAATAAAGGCAATCAAAAGTAAACAAGAATATAAAAAGTAACCATAGGTGATCCTAAAAATCCCTAGAAGACCCCTGGACATACTCGGTTTGGAACCACCTTCTGATATATAGTAAAGCCCCAAAGTCTATAACCAATTGTCTTACCTCAACAAGAAAATGCAGTGGCACATCCCACCCATCCTATCTACAATCCAGGGGGGTACCAACCCATCTAATAGGGGTTGGTTGGCAACCATCACTCGATCCCCTAAAAGATTCCCAGGAACCCAATGCATTAGTAAATTGTGTAAGTGGGAGCCCCCCGCATGAATGACTCGCCTCACCTACTGTCACCGCAATTTCATACCTCAAACATGAACATCACCTATACGATAACCCATAAAAAGAGAAATACTAGATAGGGGTGCTGACTATATACATGAATACATATATATATATATATATACATACATACATACATATATATATATATATATCTCACAATATATGAAGCACCAACCAATCCATCACATCATATAAATATCAAAACCATTTTATAAAACACTTTGAAATTCCAATCAGGTTATCACATCATATAAATATAAAAACCATTTTATAAAAAACTTTGAATTCCCAACAAGGGATTCACACTTTCTGAACCGCACTCTTTTCTAAAATAAACACAAAACACCACTTTTAAATTCACAATTCCAAACGGGCCCTTAAACTTCACACCCCCAAATACATTTACCAAAATCATTTCCAAATTGTTTCTAAAACCATGTGTAACACCACTTTCACAAGAAATTTCCAAATGAGCATTTCCAAACTTTAGTAAAAACATGAAACTTTTTAAAACATGTTGAACATGCTTTTTATTCCAAGTCTCACTTTATTTCAAAATAAGATGAAAACATGAAGTGCACTTAAAGATTCCAAATGGGCTTACGTTACACCAAATGAGCCATCACTTTGGAAACAACACTTGAAACCCCTTTTTAAAACCCACCCAAAGGAACCAACACACTATTTTAGAAACAAAGGTTCATAGTAAACACTACTTTGAGGTGCCATCATCATTTGAGTGAACATCCTTGTGTTCACCTTGTACACCCATGGATGTTCCATCATCCAATGACACACTCAAAATTTTCCATGAAAACACCCCCAAACCATTTATAAAACCACAACTTTATTTTCAATACTAAATCCAACCATCCCATTTGATTGAAAAAATACAAACAGCCCCTTTTTAAAGAATCTCCACTATAAATTTTCAAACCATATAAATTACCGGTTCACAGAAAATGCTACACCACAATCCAACCAATTTTTATAAAATCTTCAAATGGGAAAACATCAACCAAAACACCCAACATTTCCAACAAAACGCAATTGGGACTTTATCTCACCCATTTCATATAAATTCACATAAACATAAACACAGGATCACTCAAAAACCTATTTTTAACAAATTATATCAACGAGAAAACACCACAAAAAACTAAATATTTTCATTATGATGGTGTGAATCATGTTTAAAAAATAGAAATTATCAAAACAAAAGTTGACATTTAACTAAACACCTTTATCATGGATACATGTAATCATAAACCGATAATCACCTAGAAATATATCTTTAACGAATTATGCTAATTTGGAAACACTATAATATACTAACCAAGAGTATTAGGGGTATGCGAATCATGTATAAAAAATTAATTGAAACTTTTCAAGCATCGTATTGCTTTGGAAGGGAAAACATGGATTCACCTACCTCAATGGAATACGAATGCGATGAAATCTTCAGAGGAGGAATAGTACACCCTAAAGAACCATCCACACCCCCTAGAATTCAATAAAATCGAACCAAACATAAACCCAATCTATTAGGGTTAGGATAAAAAGGAAAACCCCAAAGAAGAACCCCAAAAACAAAAGAATACCTACTGGAGGGGGAAGAGGGGAGTTCATTCATGCCGTGAGGAGGGAAGTTCAGTCACACTGGGAGGAGTGATGGCCACTGAAGGTGTCATGATTCAGAGAGGAGGATGTCTGGAGGAGCACTGTGCAGTCAGGGGGAGCTCTACGCACCAGCGTGAGGGAGAGGCAGCTCAAGGAGTGGTTGTGTAAGGAGGAGAACACTATCGGGGAGTAGGTCTGGCTAGAGCAGGAACCGGCGATGGAGGTGGCGAGTTGGGGTGGTTTCTTGAGGGGGAGAGAGCAGGGGGAGGGGGTGACTCAATAAGGGGATAGGGAAAGGGGTGGGTTGTGACCTCTATAGGATTTCTCTAAAAAAACTTAAAAAAATTATATCAATAATAATAACAATAATAATATTATTATTATTATTATCATCATCATCATTATTATTATTCATTATTTTAATTTTATTCGTTATTTTAATTTTATTCATTATTTTAATTTTATTTTATTATTCATCCAATTTTATTATTTTTTTAACATGGGGAAAGTTGCACGGTTTGGCCGCATGATCTTCCAAACTGTGTGCCAACTGTGCAAAGGCCAAAACTCACTCGAAAGTTTTAAAATAGAAAAAAATTACACAGGAATCAACTTGAACCTCATTCAGGAAAATACAAGACCAAGAAAAATATATAATAAATTAGTGTCCAAGGTCAGGGTGTGACAAAATAGTTATGGTTTCATGATAAAAACTACCCAACATGTGATTTGGTGTTAGTTTTTGTGGTCTATTCTTTGAAAATTTGGCATCATTATCTCTTTGGTGAGAAATTTACTATGTTTATGGATCATAATAAATTGAAACGTATTTTATAACAATGATATTTGAATCTGAGACAAAGAATATGGATGGAGTATCTCAAAATGTTTGACGTTGACATGATGTATACACCAGGTAAAGGCAATGTGCTGGCAGATGCATTAAGTAGAAAGTATTATGCTTGGTTAGAAAAAGAGGTTTCAGATCAGTGGTAATTGATGTTAATGATAGAAAACAATAACTCAGAATGTGAATACTGAGGTGAAATTGTGGTTTCTTTCGAGTTTTTGTGGTTCCTGGTCTAGTGAAGATGGTTAAAGAGGCACAGACATCTGATTCAGAATATGTGGTGATGATGTCAAAACTCAATGGTGGGGAGATCATTGATGGATGGATGTTGGATGGGAGTTTAGTGTTGTGGTTCAAAAATCAGATGGTCATAGTCTTATCAAGAATAAATTCTTCATGATTACCACCTTTCAAGATGGGTTGTTCATCCTAGAATATAGAATATGTACAAGGTGTTGAAAGTAAAATTTTGGTGATTCAGTATGAAATGAAAGGTGGCTGATTTTTTTTAAGATGCTTAACTTATCAGAAAGTTAATGTGGAGAATCAGTAACCAGTAGTTATGTTGTAGCCTTTACCTATTCCTATTTGAAAATGGGAACAAATAGCCATGGATTTTGTAACCAGTCTCCCAAGATCGGTTCAAAAACACGATTCCATATGGGTGATAGTGGATCAGTTCACAAAGTCAGACCATTTAATTCTAATTCATGAATATCATATAGTGGAGGACTTTTCAAAAATCTATATTAAATAAGTGGTAAAGAGACATGGAGTACCAATTTCGATAGTGTCATACAAAGATATGAGGTTCACGTATTGTTTTTGGAAATCCTTACAAAAATCTCTTGGGAATAAGTTAACTATGAGTAAAGTGTATCATCTTTAGATAGATAGAAAATATGAATGGATGATACAAAATTTAGAAGATATGTTGTGGGCTTGTGTAATGGATTTTGGTCACTCATGGGAGGAGAACATACAATTAGTGGAGTTCTCATATAAAAACACTTATCTGGCTATGATACAAATGGATCCTTTTGAAGCATTGTATGGTCATCCATGTCGTTCTTCACTTTGGTAGGGTGGGAAAAGGTTATACTTCACTATTTCGGCTGAGCCTTGTCTAAGAAACAATGTATAAGATTCTTTTGATCAAGAAACAAATAGAGATATCTCCGAGTTCTCATAAATCATATGTGGATCATCATCAACGGTCGATTCTATTCAAGTTAAGTGATCATGTGTTCTTGAGGATTTATCCAAGGCTTAGACATCATCATTTTGGGAAGCAATGAAAGTTATCTCCTTGATACATGGGGCCTTTTGAGATATTGGAATGGGTTGGAGAGTTGGAAAATCAGTTGGAATTTACACCATGATTTAGTGTGGTGCATAATGAGTTTCATGTATCTCAATTGAAAAAAGTATTATCCTAATCCTGACCATGTTATTTTATGTGATCGTTTTGAACTATAGATGGATACATCATTGGTTCATGTGCTAGTGTGGGGTGTGGATAGGCAAGTGAAATTATTGCATTGAAAAATCATAATTCTAGTGTGGGTTTTGTGGAAACGTGGTCAAATTCATGAAAAGACTTAGGAACGGGAGAAAGAAATTGTCAAATAATGTCCCAAAATCTTTCAGGACAGCAGTGGTTTTATACTTTCCAAGTAAAGAAAGGCCAATGGTCGGGATAATTTATTACCCTTGGTTTCAAGTAAGTAACCATTTCTTTATGATTTTTAAGTACATAAAGTTTATGGGTGAATTTTGGGAGGGTCTCGGAAACTTTTGGAATGTTTTTAGGGATTTTCTACAGGTTCATGGTTTGAGGAAGATTTGTGGAAACTATGAAACTCCAATAGGAAACTGTGCACAGTGAGGCAGTGGCTAAGGGGAAGGCGCACAAGAAGGGTCACAGTTTGTCCAAACCATGTGGCCACCTATAATAAACTATGAAAAGTGGGAAAATATCCTTTTTCATAGTTAGTGTATGGTTTTTATAACCATGAGAGCCAACCGTGTGACATCCTTCTTGAAATAGAGGTTGGCACAAGGTTTGCCTAACCATTCACAATTTAATGGTCAGATCCTTAAGTTGTTGATCTAACACATTTTCACCTCCAACTCCCTCATTTTTTTCCAAAACAGCCCTAACTAAATATTTTCTCCTCCAAAAGGTAGTACAGGCTTCTCCCCTTGATATGGAGACAATATGAAGGCTTATCTTGGTGCGTTGAAGTTGGATTCTCATGATATGCCATCATTTATGGTAGTTTTGATGTTTTTCTAAGATTTACTTCTCTCTCTCTCTCTCTCTGGTTCTTATATCTAGTGTGTTATGGGTATATCTAAGGGGTTTTAAGCCAATCATGGTTAGTTTTAGTCTTTTTAATGGTAGGGAAAGATATCTAAGGCTAGTTTTTGGATATTCAACCTAGTTTCATGGTCATTTTTGTGCCATTCTTCATTGTCATCATAATTTCTGAGATAGTTGGCTTTAATATAAACTCCACTTATTAGAACTAGAAGGATTAGTTTAAAATTGGTTATTTTTATTGAAATTGTTTATGAATTTCTTGTTGGAAACCCTCTTTGGTGAGAGTTTTATAATTGTGAAAATTGGGTGTTTTGTGGGAAGTGAAGTTGGTAACTTGATTTTAAAATGATGTTTTAAAATGGTTATTTGGTTTTGATGCATGTAAAAGTGTTTCCAATAAAAGGTTTGGTTTTATTGAAATAGTTTTTTGGAATGGTTCTCAATAAAAGGTTGGTTTTATTGAAATTTTTGTAATCGTTTTTTTGGCATTAGTCTTTGGAATAATATTTTTTTGTGTTCATGTTAATTCAGGATGGATAAGGGTAAGAAGTATCCCCCATTATTAGTGGGATGGATGATGGTCAGTAATTTCCTCTATCAAAATGGTTCATTAAGTGATGGATTAGTGAAAGGATGACTCACCACTCGCGAGTATAGGGAGTTCTAGGTTTCATGCATGTTTGGGTACGTGGATATGATGAATGGAGTATATTATGCCAAATGGAACTTGTGAAATTATTAAATTACTCACTTGGTACTTTCCTTAGAAAAAATGGGTTTTGTTGGAAAAAATTTTGAAATGAAAATTGTTTTATATTCTGTTATAAACTATTCTAAAGTGTTTTATATAATTTTTTTTATATAAATGTGATAACTTGTTTTATCATAATTTCATGAGTAGGGAAGTTATTTGGGTAAAACCTACTAAGGTAAATATAGCAGTTTCTTAGACCTAGTCAATCATACATATACTGAAACAGTATTGAAAAAATACAATTTGGAACAATTCAAGAGAGAATTGTTACCAGTTTCACATAGAATATATCTCTCTAGGTATACATGTTCAGGACATAGGAGGATATTAACATGGTGATTTTAATTATATATGATTTAGTTACAGATCAATCTCATGTTCTATGATATGTGCAAGAATTGATATTTCCAAGATATACTTTATAGTAGGAAAATATCACTTATAACCAAGAGAACTACAAGGGATGTAGTTAGAAGTATCCAATTGCAGTTGAATAAGTACAAAGGATGTGTACCTGGTATGTGGAATGGAACGAATACTAGTTTTAAAAAGACACAAACTAGTCTTCCTTAGATCAGTGAGATTTAATATTGTAGTCAGTCTAAGGTAATGAGCAAGACAAGCTAATTCAAGTAATTGGTAGCCATGTGTACAAATATCAAGTATGTTGCGGCTTCTAAGACAAGTAAGAAGCAGTTTAAAATATGAAACATTTTGTTACAGTTCTTGGAATCATACCTAGTAAGTAAAGTATTATCATAATGTAAATTATGATCCATCTACTAGACAAGATTTCAAGTTTGGATAGATGAAAAAAGGTATACACTCAGGGATTACATATCTTGAGGAGTTTTACACAAGGATATAAGTTCATACATAGAATAATATCCACATAGTGGACATGTGGTAGTCCCAACAAATAAAGCCATGAATCAGTATAAACATGATCTTAATCATGTGAGAGATAACAAGGATGGTTATCAAGTTTTCTCTAGTTCAAGAGGGGGTGTCTTAATAGTGGGTTACCATAACCCAAATTTAATAATACTCTTAATGACCATTACATGTATACAGTTTGATATATATATGTGTTTATTCTTACCATAATAGTGTTTATATTCCTACATCCACTATTTTCATGGTAATGTCCTTAGATTACATGTCATATCCAAAGTTATAGCAGTTCCTTTCTATAATGAGAACCATAAGATAATATGAAGGTAATCTTAAACATATTTCCTATGGTATAGACACATCATACTAACAGGACATATATGATGTCTGATTATCATGTGTTTGAGGCTTATAATAATTGAGATTTATTCTTATGAAGTTCACACTTGGTGATCTCTAATAGTGAGATAATGAGGACAGACCTACCAATAGGAACACCGCATGTTTCCGATGTCATTGGTTGTTCCTATCTACGGACATGTGTATTGGTCTCCTGAATTGAAATCATTATCAGTGTATGCCATTTGATCATATACCTTGATGCCAGGTTAATACCATGATAATTAAATCATGGCTAGGTAGTTTGTGTTGGGTTCATCATTGGGGTATGAAATTGGTTGAATGATCAAGATATAATTTTTCTCTTCTTAGTTGGGGAAGATATATCTCATTGGCCCAGGTTGACCGGGATGGTAGTACCTTAATAAATCCATGGTCATGGTACAAGAAGTTAAGTCCATCTAGTAAGGTCATAAAATATATAAAGCAAAAAAGTATGATGACACAAGTGCGCATCCATCTTTTTGATATATCGCAAGACAAAGAGAAAATATTACATAGAAAGTATTTGTAGGAGGAATTTATAGCTTTGACATTCCTTTTCTCCTTAGGGGACATGATGGGTTACTATACTCTACTCTTGATCTATGGTTTGGACACAGTATTATCAATATAAGGACCTAAAAGTTCATAAGTAAGTGTATCAACAAGTTCCACCTATTCTAATGAATAGGAGTGTAGGAGGAAGTGGGCCTTATGTGCAGGTGTCGTTGAACGTCCAAGTATGATCAACCAAAAATAAAAATAATTTAATTATATTATTCATGTTTATAATAATGATTATTGAATTTATTTCTCAATGTATTCATAATTTTTTTGATCATAAATTTGAATATGAGAAAAATATAATTTTTCGAAGGAACATTGGATGTTCAAGGTTTGTTAAATTATTTAGAGAGATTACAGGCTGAGTTAATGGTTCATATTTTATAATCTAAAATTTAATAGTGTTATAAGTGAGTGATAAATTATTTGTGACATTTATGACAATTTTATTAAGTCATACATGTTCTCAAATGTCTAAAATGAAGGTTACTACTTTCCATGGAAGAAATTTAAATTTTAAAAAAATATAACCTAAGTATAAAAGCTCATTTTAGCCTCTTGAATTATAATCTCCACCATTTTCAAGAATTTATTGGTAGAAGTTATCCTCTCCTCTCCTATCAGGTTCTTAGAGAGAGATTCTAAAGGATGAACAAGGTCAGATCAATCCTTCTTTCTCGATCGAGTCTACATTCTTCAAGCGATCGATGGGATATCATAAATCTCTTCGATTTGTTGTTCTAGAACCTGGGAAATGTAGATTGATGATCCATGAAATGTTTGGATGATCTATAAGATGTATAGTTTGGCATCTTTGATCCAATAAGCATCAAAGTTGTGCAAATCAAACTGAAAAGTTCAAACAAATGAGGCACCATTTAAGATTTCTTTTGATTTTATTTTTCATTCTTAAATTGAATTACACATGATCCCTAAAGAAATAAAGTCAAGGGGTTTTGTAGATTCAATGTTTTTAACATGAATCCAAACCCAAAATTTTAAATTGTGCCTCTTTCATGCTTCTACTACTCCTTGTGTTCCTTTAATTGGTATCAAAGTGAACATGTAATTATTTAAGTCAAAAACTTTGAAATTTCAATTAAATTTTCTATTATAAATAAATTGGGTTTTGATACGGTCCCAATTCAACTAATGGTGTGTCAATACGAGTTCGTATCACCAAGATATGGCTGATTGAAGATCGATGGGTTTTGAGAAAAAGTTTTTATGAAAATTAATGTTTTTATTTATTACTTAATTTTAATGGATTCCTTTGTGATAGATCTTTATCCAGAGCATGATGAAAGTGCATTACATATTAATTGGATATATCAGAATATGGTTGGGGTAGTCCATTTTCAATGCAATCTTTCCTTGGAATCTTGTTTAATTAAACTCATAAAGCTTCCTTTGGAACCTATTTTAAAACTTCTCATGGAATATTGTTTAATTAAAAGGTTAAATATTGTCATGGAATCTAGTTTAAATCTTCTCATATAAGATTTTTTAATTAAATGGTTAAACCTTACCTTGGAATCTAGTTTAAATATTATCATAGAATCTTATTTAATTAAATGGATAAAAATTCCCATGTAAGCTAGTTTAAAGCTTCTCATGGAAGATTCTTTAATTAAAAGGATAAAGCTTTCCATGGAAGCTAGTTAAAAGCTTCTTAAGAAATCTTGTTTAATTAAATGGAAAAATCTTCCCTTGGAAGCTTATAACAAGCTTACCCTGGAATATTGTTTAAAATATATAAAAAATATGGACAAAGATTTTGTTGGAATCTTGTTATCATTTTATATTTTATAAATATATGTGTACTTAAAATGGATACCCCATATCGGGCCAGACCAATTCAGTTCGGGTCTGATTGGCCTGACCCATTTAACTCGTCACTAGTTCTAAATTAATTTTTGGGGATCTCCTTTAGGTCCAAATATACCTGAAAATTTATAAAAAAATTAAAAATTTAAATTTAATTATATTGGATTCAATGTAATTATTTTGGTTGTTGTGAGACCTATCAATAATTAATTCAAATTATTTTAATGCAAGTTGATGCATTAAAAATACCCTCGAGTTTAATTTTATAAAATTTAATTTTTCTTATACAATATAATTGTATGTTGGCTGATCATGAGTCGAGACAAACCCGTGCATGATTGATATATTATTTATTTAATTTAATTATTTCATTTAAGTTTAATAAAATTTAATAATTATTTTATTTTGATGATATGTGCATTCTACCTCCATATTTAATTTGTATAAGGGCCTGTGTGTCAAAATTGAAGTGTTGAAAATGTAATTTCACACCCCGAGTTCCCCTCACCTATGTGTGAGTATAAACTGTAAGACTTGGAGGATTTTATGGTGACACAATTTGATTTGAGAGCCAGCATAGAAAAAATAAGTGGAATTCATAAGAGTTGTGGGCGCTCCAATTCAGGTCAGGTATTGACTTAAAGAATTCCCATAGGGTCTCGGTTAATCCATTATTCACTCGATGGATTAACCATTAGTTAATGGATCATGATTATGTCGTTATTTATTTATTTTATCATGTACATGGTTTATTATTTTATGAATGTGTATTTATTACGCACGATCACATAGTATAATAATAAACAAACATGAAAAGATAAAATGAATATGTGCGGTGAATGTTTTCTATCTAAAATAAAGGTTAATTTGTGACTACGATCACATATAATAATAATGTTAAATATAAAAGTATTCCACTCACTGGTATTAAATTACCAAATCCCTTAAAGAAAATATTAATCCATTAAATGAATTCCATCATTCAAAGTTGAGAAAAACTGAGTGTTCGAGGTGCTCATCAACTATAGTTGAGGGTTCCTCTTACTAATGGGGGGTTCTTATGAGAGTGGTGGTTCGACTTAAATAAAGTTGGTAGAAAATAAGTAACTATATCTAGCTTGTTGAAAATTTATAGGCAAAGCATTGAGCAATGTGAATTAATTATTTTTAGGATATGGGACTTCACTCAACAGATCAAGGAGCCATGAGTTAATGTGGTTGGCCAGTCAAATGCCTACCTAAGACTCTCTGAGTAGTGGTTTAGCCATATCTTGTATAATATGAGGAGAGGTTTCAAGTATCATTTCCACTAGAATACTCAATCGGCAGAGTATTCAAATTCTAGTAGAGAGGATTCCTAGAATTTGATAAAATAGTGGGAGAAATTTAAAATTTATAATTTGTAAATTTCTAATCAGTAATAAAGATAAAAGTTATAATCTGTCAGATTTTATGTTTATAGAAAATGGAATGTAATTACATAATACATGCTGCAATAATCATTAGAAAAAGCCAGTGTCCTATCCAACATGAATTTTATAGTAGCACAGGCTCTTGTGTACAATACTACGATATAGGAAATTCAAGACGCTGGAATCCCCAATACCTATTAATCCACCTCAGGAAGCTAGGGTGTTAAAAATGCTTATATAAGACTCGTGTATTAAGTATATTATGGTTATTTCGTAACATTGTCATCAATATTAGATGTGATTTGTGGATATAACATCACGACATGGATGATTTTACATGTTGTCTCATCTCTGATAAGCCTGTGAGGAGAAAGTGAAGTAAAATATGAATGGATGATGATTACACAGGATACGTGTAAATTGAAAGATGTATCATGATCATTAAATGAATCCCTTTATCATATCATTTTCACTCATTTACTCTAGATTCTCTTAAGATTACAAAACGAACATTATAAAGAAAATTCTTTATTACCTTTTGAGTAAATTTTACTAAGAAATAATAACATTAAAGAAATATTAATCTTTAGTTCTTATGGAAAACAAATTTAAAGACAAGGTGAAAAGGCCAATGGTAAGAGTGATTCCAAGGGAACCTTCACAACATCCTTCAAAGGAATAGTTATTAAACAAGAGGTTATTTTCTCTTCATATCATGAAATAATTTTATGGAAGATAAATGCAATGTACTGAATTAATGATGCAAGTAGTCACTTCTTCTTTAAACATATTCATCGAATATAAGTAATGTTTTAGTTTTACTTATTGGGTATTAAATACAATGTTCTTGTCACGTATGTGTATTTATATATAGTAAAAAAGTAAATAAATTTTACTATAAGTAAGGAGTGTTATCCAATTAGTTTAGAAAATATGGTTCCTAAATCAGTGGTGAGAAGTACACAAATTCTATATTGCCAAGTTTATTGATTCTAGTTGAACATTTAGAGTATCACCAAAAAATTAATATCATTTTTCCATTGGACACAAGGAGACATTGTTCCGGTTTTGAAATGAATTTTGTTTTTTGTGTCAAATACTCAATTCATAGTTTAGTGACACATGAATCATTGGAAATACATGAGTAATATAAAATGTAAGACTAATATACCAAGTTTTGTCATGAAAATACTTTGTCAATAAAAAATAGATAGTGTTCAAGGATATAACCAATATGGTTTTAGAATCTTTGAAGTTAAATACCTTAGGTACTATCAACATACTTGTGTACTTAGTTTTGGAAAAATAAACCTTTAGAAATAAAGGTAATCCATAAAGCTTTTGAAACTAGTTCAACTAGAGAGCATGAACTATTCCAAGGTTAAGATAGTGGTAAGTATACTTTATAATATTATTTTAATTTTTTAAGGAATATTAAAATGAATTATGACATATGCCTAGTCAGAAGATATGAGAGGCTTCGGGAAGGTCTACCAAAGAATATCTTGATCAAGAAATCATTGATCAATATAATGTAGCGTTGTGTTATTCCTAATCACACATTAACTTATACATATAAAATATATGATTCTAATAAGTAGTATTGATGATGAGTCTTATATATTAACATTTATCAATATAATTTAGTGTGTAGAAATTCCTAAATGCGCATTTCTTTATACACATCAGAGTCTTGATATAAGTAAAAGGAGAATCAAAGTTAAAACTCATGCATTGTAGATACTTCCATTTTTAAAGACATGCTTCGAAAATAAAGACATTATCCCATGACCATATGTCAACTATCATGACAAATGGATATAATATTAGTTATAGTATGATGGAAATCCATTATATCCTAAGAAAATGTGTTTAGATACAAAGATTTTGTTAATATATAAACAAACTTGCATCAAACAAAAACATAATGTGAATATATAGTAATCATCCAAAATTATTATAAAGATATTATATAAATAATTATTATAGAAAATATATAGTCAAGTTATTAACTATATTTCTATAAAAGGGTGCACATCTCTATTTGAGATAGTGGGAGAAAAATTGACTTGGGTTTATTCAATGCTAGAGATGTACAAATAGTTGACATAAGAACAAAATCCACAACACCTTGTGGGAAAGGGATATTCCAGAGATACATACTACATAGGAAGGATAAAACCATGGTGATGAAGTTATATTCACTGTGGTTGGTGATACATTATTCATTGAGAATAATGATTCCTACAAGTAATTAGTATATGTAAATTAGCTAAGATTGAAAAGAATAGTTAAAACTAAATAATGGATTCCATGTATTATAGTAAAGGAGGCTTATTAATTTGAATATTATGGTAGGTATTCAAATGAGACTATACTGGTACAAGTGTGGTACCAATAAGGATCGATTGGTTATACTAAGTCGTTATTCCAAAATCCATTAAAATTTTACTTTTCATAGCTAATTTCAATGATAATTTTATTGAGCATTGGATGTTAAGACCACCAATCTTGGAAGACATCTATGGGATGCAACCAGAAAGGGATGGTGACATCATAAAATTCAAAAAAAGGGTGTAAGTTACTGAAATCTAGTTTGGGATTAAAGTAAGAAACTATATCATAGAATATTCATTTGCAATGAATTTTTTCCATTTGTCTATTATAGGTTAGTGGGTGCACCATTGTTTTCCAAGTAAAATATGTTTCTTAATTTATAGAAAATAGCTATTGGTCTTACATTTAGTTATAACTAGGACAAAAATAAATCTTCATAGATTGACTTAAATTAGAAACCAGAGTTCTATTGAATGGTATTTACTAAGGTAAATCTAGCGATTTCTTAGACCTATTAAATCATATGTATACTAACATAGTATTGAAAAAATTCATGTTGGAACAATTGCAGAAATAATTGTTACCAGGTTCACATGAAATATATCTCTTCATGTCAACATGTCTAGGACATAGAAGGATATTAACGTGGTGATTTGAATCCCATATTATTTAGTGATGGAACAATAACATATTCCATGATATGTGCAAGAATTGATATTTCCAAGATATACTTTATAGTAGTAAAATATCATTTTTAACCAGGAGAATTGCAAGGGATGTTTTCAGGACTATCTAATTACACTTGAAGAAGTGCGAAGGATGTGTACCTTGTATGTAGAGAGGAAAGGATACTATTTTTTAGGGGACACAAAATAGTCTTTCTTGGATCAGTGTGATCTAATATCACATATAGACTAAGTTAATGAGAAATAAAAGCTCATTCAATCTAGTGGTAGCCATATCTACAAATATCAAGTACGTTATTGCTTCTAAGGTATCTAAGAAGTAGTGTAAAATAAACAACATTTTGTTCTAGTTCTTGGAATAAATCCTAGTAAGTAAAGTATTATCATAATGTAAATTACGATCCTCTTACTAGACAATATGTCAAGTTTGGACAGATGATAAAAGGAATACACTTAGGGATTACATCTCTTGAAGAGTTTTTCTCAAGGAGATAAGGTCTCACATAGTAGAATAACCATGCAATGGAGATTTGTTAGTCCTAGTAACTAAAGTCGTAACTTAGCATAAACATGATCTTAGTCATATGAGAGCTAATAAGGATGGTTAGAAAGTTGGAGCTAGTGCAAGTGGGAGTGTTCTAATAGTGGGTGCCCTATACCCAAATTGAATAATATCTTTGATTACCATTACATGTATACAATTTGATATATACATGTGTTTATTCTTACCATAGTATTTTTGATATTTCTACATCCACTATTTACATGGTAACATACTTAGATTACATGTTGTATCAAAAGGTTATAGCAATTCCCAACTATAATGAGAACCATGAGATACTATGAGAGTAATATTAAACAAACGTCATATGGTCTAGATACATCATACTAACCAGACACATATGATATTTTACAATTAGGTGTTGGGGGATCATAAGTATTGAGATTTATTCTCATGAAGTTTTCACTTGGTGATATATAGTAGTGATATTATGAAGAAATACCCGCCAATATGAACACCACATGTTTCAGGTGTCATTGGTTGTTCCTATCTTTGGACATGTGTATTGGTCTCCTGACTTGAGATCATTATCATTGTGTACCATTTGATCATGTACATTGATGAAAGAAGAAAACCATGATAATGAAATTATGATTAGGTAGTTTGCGTTGGTGTGTCATTGGTGGTATGACATTAGTTGAATGATCAAATTTGAATTTGTCACTTATAAGTTAAGGAAGAGATATATTGTGGTCCTAGGTTGACCATGATAGTAGTACCATCATAAATCTATGGACATAGTACCAAAAGGTAAGTCCATCCAGTAAGCTCGCAATAAAGCAACAAAATGATGATGACACAAGTGTGTATCCTGCTTTATAAGATATCATGCGACAAAGAGATTATATTACATAGAAAGTGTTTGTAGGAGTAATTCATAGCTTTGACATTCTTTGTCTTTTTAGGGGCCATGATGTGTTTCTAGACTCCACTCTTGATCTATGGGTTGGACTCACTACTATTTATATAAGACCCTAGAGGGTCACACACTAAGTGTATCCTCAAGTTCCACCTATTCTAATGAATATGAGTTTAAGACGAAGTGGGCCCCGTGTATAAGGGCCAGTGAACTTCTAAGTATGATATATCATGAATAAAACTAATTCAATTTTATTATTCAAGTTTAGAATAACAATTATTGAATTTATTTCTCAATGTATTCACAAGTTGTTTGGTTATAAATGTAAATATGAGAAAAATGTAATTTTTCGAATGAACATTGGATGTTTAAGGTTCGATAAATTATTTGGAGGGATTACAGGTAGAGTTAATGGTTTGTATTTTATCACATAACATTTTATAGTGTTATAAGTGAGTGATGAAATATTTTTTACATTTATGAAAATTTTATTAATTCATATATGTTCACAAAGGTCTAAAATGAATATTTTTACTTTCCAGGGACCAAAGTGCAATTATAAAAAGTATAACCTATGTATAAAATTTCCTTTTAGCCGCTTGAATTCTAAGATCTGCTATTTGAACGAATTTACTAATATAATTTCTCCTCTCTTCTCCTCTTCGGTTCTTATAAAAATATTCTCAAGGAAGAACAAGGTCAGATCGATCCCGCTTTCTTAATCAAGTCCGTGTTCTTTAGGAAATCATTGGGATGTCATAAAGATATTTGATTTCCCATTATATCACCTAGTAAATGTAGATCAACAATCTAGGAATTGTGGAGAACATTTGAATGATATATATGATGTCTAGCTTTGTGTCTTTGAGCCATGGCATATCTATGGTGAGAAAATCATATGGGAAACTTCAAATGAATGAGGTACCATTTAATATTTCATTTGATTTTATTTTTCATGCTTAAATTGAATTAAATTAAATCCTTAAATAAATTAAGTAAAAGGGTTTTGTGTATTCATTGTTTTTAACATGAATCCAAACCCAAAACTTTAAATTGTACCTCTTTCACGCTTCCGCTATGCCCTGAGTTCCTTCAATTGGTATCATAGAGAATATATAATTATTTAAGTTCAAAACTTTTAAATTTAAATCAAATTTTATATAATTTGGAATAGTATTTCAATGTGTTCCCAATGAAACTGACGGTGCATCAATATGGGTTCGTATCACTAAGATATGGTTGATCGAAGATCGACGAGTTTTGTGAAAAAGTTGATATGAAAATTAAAGTTTTTATTTTTGCTTCATTTTAATGGATAAAATTGTGACATATCTTTAGCTGGAGCATGATGTAAGTATTTTGTGTATTAACTAGATATACTAGAATCTTGTTAGGGTAGTCTTTTGGAAATACAAGCTTACCTTGGAAGCTTGTTTAATTGAACGCATAAATTTTCCCTTAGAACCTAGTTTAAAGCTTCTCATAGAAGATTATTTAATTAAAAGGTTAAAGATTACCATAGAAGATAGTTTAAATCTTCTTGTAGAAACTTGTTTAATTAAATGGATAAAGTTTCCCTTGGAAGATAGTTTAAATCTTTTCATAGAATATTGTTTAATTAAATAGATAAATCTTCCCATGTAATCTAGTTTAATGCTTCTCATGGAAGATTCTTTAATTAAAAGGATAAATCTTCTCATGGAATCTAGCTTAAAGATTATCATGAGATCTTGATTAATTAAAAGGAAAAAATATTCCCTTGGAAACTTTTTTAAAATATATAAAAAATATGGACAAAGCTTTCATTGGAAGCTTGTTATCATTTTATATTATATATGTGTGTGTGTGTGTGTGTCAATTAAATGGATACCCCATCTCAAGTCGGATAAATTCGATTTGGGTCTAACCAGCCTAAACCATTTAACCCATTACTAATTCTAAATTAATTTTCAGGGATCTACTTTAGGTCCAAATATACCTGAATAATTATAAAAAATTTCAAAAATTTAATTTAATTGTCTGGGATTCAATAAAATTATTTTGGGTGTTTTGAGATGTGTTGATAATTAATTAAAATTATTTTAATGCAAGTTAAAGCATTAAAAATACCCTCGAGTTGAATTTTAGAAAATTTAATTTTTCTTATACAATATAATTGCATATTGACTAATCATGAGCTAATATAGACCTGTGCATATTTGGTTTATTATTTGCTTAATTTAATTATTGCATTTAATTTTTATAAAATGTAATAATTTTTTTATTTTGATGATGTATGCATCATGCCTCTATCTTTAATTTGTATAAGGGTCTGCGTGTCCACATTTAAGTGCTAAAAATATAATTTCTCACCCTGATTTCCCATCACCTATGTGTGAGTATACATTTTAAAAATCAAAGAAATTCATGGCGATGCGGTTCAAGTTGAGAGCATGCATCGACCAAACAAGTGGAATACATGAGAGTTGCGAGTGATGCAATTCAAGTCAAGCATTGACTAAAGAAATTCCCCTATGGTCTTAGTTAATCCATTATTCACTCGATGGGTTAATCATTAGTTAACGGATCATGATTACATCATTATTTATTTATTTTATCGTGTTTGTGTTTTATTATTTTGTGAATGTGTATTTATTATGCGTGGTCACATAGTATAATAATAAACAAGAATGAAAAGATAAAATGAACATGTGTAGTGAATGTTTTTTATTTAAAATCTTGGTTAATTTTTTATTGTGATCACATAGAACAATCATGGTAAATAGAAAAGGATTTCATTTTTCGATATTAAATTACTAAATCCCTCAAAGAAAATATTAATCCATTAAATGCCTTCCATCGCTCAAATTTGTGGAAAACAGGGTGTTCGAGGTGCTCATAAACTATAGTTGAGGGTGAATCTTACTACAGGGGAGTTATTATGAGAGTTTTGGGTCGACTTAAATAATTTTTTTGAAAAATAAGTAGCCATATCTATCTTGTTTTAAATTTAGAGGCAAATAATTGAGCAATGTAAAGTAATTCTTTGTAAGAGATGGGACTTTAATCAATAGTTCAAGGAGTTGAAAGTTAATATGGTTGGCCAATCAGACACCTACCTTGGACTATCTGATTATTAGTGTAGCCATAGCTTGTAGACTACGAGGAGAGGTTTCAAGGATCATTTTCACTTGAATACTCAAGCAATAGAGTATTATGATTCTAGAAGAGAGGATTCCTAAATTTTGATAAAATGGTGGGAGACATTTAAAATTCATAATTTGAAAATTTATAATCATTAATCAAGATAAAAGTTCTAATCTATTATATTTTATATTTTTAGAAAGTTTCATGTAATACCACAAGACACACTGCGATAATAATTGGACTAAGTCAGTGTCTTATCCAACATGAATTTTAGAGTAGCACAGGATCTTGCACACAATACTACGATATACGAAATTAAAGGTGTTGTAATCCCCTACCCTTAATCCACCTCAGGAAGTTAGGGTGTTAAAAATTCTTATAGGATACTCATGTAATATACATATGATGGTTATTTAATAATTTTATCATCATTTACTGATGTGAGTTGCGGATATAACATCAAGACATGGATGATTTTACATGTTGTATTATCTTTGAGAATATTGTGAGGAGAAATTAATGCAAAATATGAATGGAAGATGATTACGCTGGATACATGTAAATTGAAAGATGGATCATGATATTTCAATGAATCCCTTTCTCATATCATTTTCACCCATTTACTCTAGTTTCATTTAAGATTAAAAATGAACATTATGGAGAAATGTTTTATTTCCTATTGAGTAAAGTTCTCCAAGAAATAAGAACATTAATTAAATATTAATCTTTATTTCTTATGGAAAACAAGTTGAGAGACAAGGTGAAAAGGACAATGGAAAGAGTGACACTAAAGGAACCTTCACAGCATCCTTCAAAGGATGAGGTATTAAATTGGAGGTTGTTTTCTTCACATATTGTGAAATAATTTTATGGAAGATAAATGTTATGTATTAAATTGAAGAAGAAAGTAGTCACTTATTCTTCAATCATATTCATAAAATATAATTAATGTTTTATTTTTACTTCTTGGGTATTAAATATGATATTATTGTCACATATGTGTATTTATATATAGTAACCAGGTAAAGAAACATTATTGGAAGTAATTTGTGGTCTCCAAGCAACTGAGAAAAGGTGGTTCCTAAATCAGTGGTGAGAAGTACACAACTTCTATATTTCTAAGTTTATTGATTCCATTTGAACATTTAGAGTATCAGCAAAATATTAATATCATGTTTAAATTGGACACAAGGTGACATTGTTCTAGTTTCAGAATGAATGTTGTTTGTGGTGTCGAATACTCAAGCCATAGTTCAGTGGTAGATGAATCATTGGCAATATGTGATGAATATAAAATGTAAGAATAACATACCCAATTGTAGCATGAAAATACCTTTTCAAGCAAAACTAAATAGTTTTCAAAGATATACTCAGTATGGTTTTAGAAACTTCAGAGTTAAAGACCTTAGGTATTATAAATATACTTAGGTACTTTGTTTTGGACAAATAAACCTTTAAAAATAAAGGTAAGTCATAAAGCTTTTGGAACTAGTTCAGTTTGAGAGAGTGAACTATTAAAAGGGTAAGATATTGGTAAGTAAAATTCATAAGATTCATTTAAGTGTTTAAGGAATGTGAAAATGAAGTATGGAATATGCCTGGTCCGATGATATAAGAGGCTTCGGCCAGGCCTGTCGAAGAATATCTTGACCAAACATTCATCAATCAATATAATGCAGTATTGAGTTATTCCTAAACACACATTAACTTATACACATCAAAGATATGATGCTAATAAGGAGGATTGATGAATATTCTTACATCTTAACATTGATCAATAAAATTTAGTGTGGAGAAATTCCTAAATTCACATTTCTTTATACACATCAGAGTCATGATGTAAGTAATAGGAGAATCAATGTTAAAACTCATGCATTGAAGATAATTCCATTTTTAAAGACATGCTTCGCAAATAATGGCATTATCCCATTACCATATGCCAAATATCATGAAAAATGGATATCATATGAGTTATAGTATGATGGAAATCCATTATATCATAAGAACATGTGTTTAAATGCAATGATTTTGTTATGATATAAAAAAACTTGCATAAAAAACACAATTTGCATCTATAGTAATCATCCTAAAGTTTTCTAAGGATATTATAGAAATCCCTATGATAGAAAAGATATAGTCAAGTTATAGACTATATTTCTATAAAAGGGTGCACATATCTATTTGAGATAGTGAGAGAAAGATTGACTTGGGTTTAGTCAATGCTAGAGATGCACAAATAATTGACATAGGAATAAGTTTCATAAGACTTTGTGAAAAAGAATGTTTCAGAGACACATACCATGTAGAAAGGATACAACCATGGTGATGGAGTTATATTCACCATGGTCGGTGATACATTATTTGTTGAGAATAATGATTTCTACAAGTAGGTAGTATATAAAAATTAGATAAGATTGATAAGAATAATTAAAATTCAACAATTGATTCCATGTATCATAGTACAATAGGCTTATTAATTTCAATACTATGGTGGGTATTCAAATGAGACTATACAAGGATGGTACAAGTGTCGTACCAATAAGGCTTGATTGGTTATACCAAGTCATTATACCTAAATCCATTAGAATTTTACTTGTCATAGCTAATTTATATGTTCATTTTATTGAGAATTGGATGCCGATACCACCAATCATGGAAGACATATATATGATGCAACCAAAAAGGGATGGTGACATCATAAAATGCCAATAAGGGTGAAAGTTACTGAAATCTTGTTCAGAATTAAAGTACACAACTAGATCATATAATATTCATTTGGAATGAATTTTTTCCATGTGTCTACCATAGGTTAGTGGGAGCACCATAGTTTTCCAAGTAAAATATGTTTATTAATATATGGAAAAAATCTATTGGTCTTACTATTAGTTAATACTAGGATAAAAATAACTCATTATATATTGACTTAAAGTAACAACCAGAGTTTTGGGGAATGATATTTACTAAGGTAAATCTAGAGAATACTTAGACCTAGTCAATCGTACATATACTGACATGGTATTGAAAAAATATAAGCTCTAACAATTCAAGAGAGAACTATTACCAGTGTCACGTGGAATATAACTCTTGAGATAGACATGCCCAGGACATAGGAGGAGATTAACGTGGTGATTTGAATTCAAAATGCTTTAGTGATGGATTAATCACATATTCCATGATATGTACAAGAATTGATATTGTCAAGATATACTTTATAGTAGGAAAATTTAATTTGTAACCTAGAGAACTGCAAGGAATGAAGTCAGAACTATCCAATCACACTTGAAGAAGTATAAAGGATGTGTACCTGGTATGTGGAGAGAAAATGATACTAGATTTTAGGGGACACAAACTAGTATTCCTTCGATCAGTGTGATATAATATGATAGTTAGGATAATTTAATGAGAAATACAATCACATTAAATCTAGTGGTACCTATATCCACAAATATTGTGTACGTTGCAGTTTCTAAGGCAGCTAAGAAGCAGTGTAAAATATGAAAAGTTTTGTTCCATCTCTTGGAATCACCCCTAATAAGTAAATTATTATCATAATATATATTATGATCATATTTTTAGCCAAGATGTCAAGTTTGGATAGATGAAAAAAGGTATACAATCAAGGATTACCTCTCATGAGGAATTTCACTCAAGGAGATAAGGTTGCACATAGCAGAATATCAACACAACAGAGATGTGGCGGTCCCAGAAACTAAAGTTGCAACTCAGCAGAAACATGATCTTAATAATGTGAGAACTAACAAGGATGGTAAGAAAGTTGGATCTAGTGAAAGTGGGGGTGTTGTAATAGTGGGTTCCCTAGACCCAACTTGAATAGTACTTTTGATTACCATTACATGTATACAGTTTGATATATACTTGTGTTTATTATTACCATAATAGTGTTTATATTTCTGCATCCACTATTTATATGGTAAAATCCTTGGATTACGTGTCGTATTAAAAGGTTATAGTAGTTCCTAGCTATAATGATATGCAATATATACTATAAAAGTAATCATAAATATATGTCATGTGGTATAGATACATCATACTGACAGGACACATATGATGTCTAACTATCAAGTGTTGGGGGCTCATAAGCATTGAGATTTATTCTCATGAAGTTCTCGCTTAGTGATCTCTAGTATTGAGATCATGAGGAATGATCTTCCAATAGGAACACCACATGTTTTGGGTGTTATTGGTTGTTCCTATCTATGGACATGTGTATTGGTCTTCTGAATTGAGATCATTATCATTATGTACCATTTGATTGTGTACTTTCATGCATGGAGAAAACCATGGTAATGAAATCATGGTGATTTAGTTTGTGTTGGGTGTGTTATTGGTGGTATGAAATTGGTTGAATGATCAAGATAGAATTTGTTAATTATAATTTGAGGAAGAGATATCTCATTGGCCCAGGTAGACCAGGATAGTAGTACCATTATAAATCCATTGTTGTGTTATAATAAGGTAAGTTTGTCCAGTAAGGTCATGAAATATATAAAGTAACAAAAGGATGATGACACAAGTGTGCATCTACTTTATGAGAAATCATGAGACAAAGATATTATATTACACAAAAATCATTCATTGGAGGAAGTCATTGATTTTACATTCCTTATCTTTTTAGGGTCTATGATGGGTTTCTAGACTCCACTCTTGGTTTGTGGGTTGGACTCACTACTATCGAGATAAGGACCTAGAGGGTCACACACTAAGTGTATCCAAAAGATACACCTATTATAAAGAATAAGAGTTTAGGATGAAGTGGGCCCCATGTATGGGGGCCAATGAACATCCAAGTATGATCAATCACAAATAAAACTAATTCAATTATACTGTTCAAGTTTAGAATAATTATGATTGGATTTATTTCTTAATGTGTCCACAAGTTGTTTGATCATAAATGTGAATACGAGAAAAATATAATTTTTTGAACGAACATTGTATGTTCAAGTTTTGTTAAATTATTTGGAGATAATTTGTGACAATTATGATAATTTTATTAAGTCATACATGTTTGAAAAGGTCTAAAATGAAGGTTATTACTCTTCAGGGACCAAAGTTCAATTTTGAAAAGTATAACCTAAGTATGAAATCTCATTTTATCCTCTTGAATTATAATCTCTACCATTTTAACAAATTTAGTGATATAAGTTCTCTTATCCTCTCCTCCTAGGTTTTTAGAGAGAAATTCTGAAGGAAGAACAAGGTCAGGTTGATCCCACTTTCTCAATCGAGTCTGCATTCTTCAAGTGATTGATGAGACATTTTAAAGATATTTTATTTCCCATGCTAGCACCCAGGAAATTTAGATTGATGGTCCAAGAATTTTTGAGAACATTTTGATGATCTGGAGAACATCTAGTTTGGCATCTTTGAGCCATGACACATTGACGGTGAGTGAATAAAACTAGAGACTTCAAACGAACAAGGTATCATTTAAGATTTCGTTTGATTTTATTTTTCATGCTTAAATTGAATTACATGTGATCCTTATAGAAATTTGGGTAAGGGTTTTTTTCATTTAGTGTTTTTAACATGAATCCAAACCCAAAATTTTAAATTGCCTTTTTCAAGATTCCATTGCACCCTGGGTTCCTTCAGAGCTTCAGGTAGAAGGGGATTCTGGACTAGAGGCTCGAGTGTGGTTTGAGGTATGACATGTGAATAGTTTTCCTCAATTGCAATTTTCTCAGAGTCATGAGCCACTTTTTCCTATAATTATCCCCTATTTGAGGCCTAGTGACACCATATGAACCCTTTTCACTCGACTATTAAGTCGGAGGGTTTCTGCAGGGTTTCATGAGTTGGTGGTTTTGTGAGGGCTCATAAGACCTAGTGTGTTCACTTGGGAACCCCTGTATTGTTCTCCTAGGATATTGAGGATTTTCTTATGTCTAGGTGTGGATGAAGTTTCTAGGTTTAGTTCAATGTCAGGTTATCACCAGCTCTAGGTTCGAGTGGAGTTTTTCTTGGGTTCATGGTGATACCTTTAGGCACGTTGAATGCCACATCGGTGTTGTGGGACTGATAGACTAGATCACTAACCCTTTTCTGGGATTGGTTCTCGATGGTCCCTGCGAAGGGTTGTAGTAGGTTCTTGCAATGAAGTTTTTCAACTGTTGTTGGAGAGCAAGGTGATGGAGTGGTAGAATTCTTTTAGTTGACCCTTGAGGATGGGGTAGGTGAATATTTTCTCCAGTCAGGGTTTTTTTTGTGAGGTATCATTTGGCCAAATATCCACGAGACATGATCTTGATGTATTTTTTAAAGGCAGGGAGTACATCACCCATTAGAGGATTAACGATGGCACCAGTCACATGGCGAGATAGAGTGTTGAGGTATCTTTCCCTCATTGGTGTACCCAAGAGGGGTGGTTTCTCCAGATAAGAGAATCATTCAGGTTCCAGAAAACATGCTTTGGGTTTTTCATGTTGGAGTGGGTGTGGTGTATCCCTTTGTGGTTCCCATAGTTGTGTGTCTATGGTAGCATGAGAAGATTCTAGAGAGTTTGGTGGTGTGGGAGATCCAGTTGAGAGCTAATTTTTCTTCCTTGTGCCTTGGTTTTTTCTTTTCAAGGAAAAAAATCCTTAAGGTGGAAAGAGTTTAGAGACTCATTTTTATTCATGTAAGACTTTTTAATATTTCTATGAATATTTCCAAAGCCAAGCATTGATTCAGCATGGGATTCCATATCCCAGGGTGTCACAGTGAGGTGATATTACAAATATTAAATATATTTTATCACGAACACGTGATTTTTTAGTAAATATGTAATAACGTCTGAGTGGAGACTCAAATAAAAAATCTGATATCATGGTTGAGTTCAAAATGGTTTTTTTACTCTAGGTGCAACATAACATTTTTCAACATTGAGTGTCGTTGGCAGGGTGTTGCGAGAGGTCTATCAATTTAATATAATTAAATTAACACACCAATATCTCCCCTGCACCCCCATTTTATTCCTATGTATGGAAGAGGTAGGGAAGGCTTCCTCCTAGGAGACAGATGACCCACTGATGAATGAAAGCGAGGAGGTGGTTCCAGATCATGTTTTTGATGTCGATCGTCACTAGATCAAGGATCAGCACGTTCTAGACATCATTTTGGACCCAAATCTTTGGCGTTTCTCTATGAGGTATGAAGATTTACGAGTTTCACATCCCAAACACCTTTTTAATATTTTTAAGGTTTTAGATCCCTTAGATGATTTCTAGGGACCCTGTGGGGTCGATCTGTGGTTTTAGATAAAAATCAGCAGTTTCCACTAGCTCAAAGGAAATTCTCATCAGAAATTTCTGATCACATTGTGTGTATTTCGATGGAACACTCCATTTGTTCTTCCCATTAGGAAAAGATACTCTTATGGGGATACACTCCATGTATGAGGGTTACATGTCATGTAGTGTTTCAAGTTGTGTGGTTGAGGAACATAGCCAATCTTGTCGTGTCAAAGGACATGGTCGTGTGGCAGTACATAACCAAAAGATGCAGGCATGGGTTGAGTTATATGGGCATAGCCAAAGGACATGGGCTAAGGCTTGTCTGAGAAGGATGCACTATGTATTGAGGGTACACACCATGTGTGGTGGAATTTCCAACCGACCATGTATAGGCAAGAACACACCAAGGAGATTAGATGTGGTCACACACCATGTGACATGGGTTACACACCGTGTATTTACCTTTATAAACACCAAGTACCATCAGGGGACACAGACAGGGGCCGGTGTCTAGATACACAATGGGTACTATGGGTATACATCGTGTAGTCCTTTCAGAGTATTTTATCCCTCACGCATATCCTTCTACTAGACTCAGATGGAGGCCCGTGAATGGTCTATCCTGAGTAGTTTTATATGTAGGACACAATGGTGGCCACAGTTTGGGCCTTTATGATTCGATGTGAGGTGATGTTTTGAGTTTCTTCAGTTAGTGACATATAGACCAGCAGCAGTTGAGTGAGTCCCCTTGGTCGTTTCCTACAAGTGTTTATGGCATCACGTCCTCATCACAAGATTATGACCCCTCTATGGCTGCCCCGAGCTTGTGTAGTTTGGGTGTATTCCTATATTCTAGAGTGATTTTTCTAAGCCCGCTTCAACTATTAACTCAGTATCTTAGAGAATGTATCCCTCCGAGAGTCCCAGAGTGATCCTCACTTCCTTTCGTGTTTCCCTTGGTAGGGATTGTGGAATCTATCTGACTAATATTTACCTGGGTGCCGACCCTCTACCTGAGAGGATGTTTCCAGTAGGGGAAGGAGCCCCCAGTGAGCCCTAGGTGTTGACCCTCTATCTGTGTATTGAGATATGATCTTTCCTATTAGGTTATAGTCTAATGGAGCGTGTGTCTTGGATGAATCACCTCAGTTTTCATTCAGAGTTCTATGATGATGCTTTCCTAGGAAGAACTTGGGGAATCGGCATGACCAAATCTATGTGGGAATTGATCCTCTACTTAGTGTACTGTTCTATATTAGGGTTGTTAAGCGATACCCTTTTTTGAGTGCAGTGTTCTAACTAGGGTTTGTAGTGTCCCCCAACGGTCTTGGGAGGCATCCCCTCTCTAAGTTTTGGAGATCTACTAGGTCACTGGGTGACTTTATCTATGGCGCTGTCTAATGAGTGTGCCCTATTGGATAGGTACCACCATGGATGATAGGGTTATGACATCGGTTGAGCGATAACCAATGATTGATCAGATGAGTGCCATCAAGGATGGAATATGTGTACCCAATGGAGTGACATCTCTAATTTGAGTGATATATGGGATGTAAAGGATGTGAAATTGGATTTGAAATGTCTGATGTGTGACATCTCTCGGTTGTGTGCCATCGGGGATGGCTGGGAACATGGAGAGAACACTCCTAGATGAGAGTTATGTATGAATCTTGAGACGGTGTCTATGGACAGTCTATGGTTGAGGACTTTGAGACTTGAGAGCCTATTGTGAGTATATTTGGGATTATTCTAGGAGACCTTGCGATATGTGTCGTCTTGTTTGACATACCAAGGGGTGATGATCTAACTTGTATTTCTTAGATAAAGAATGATTGAGATGGAGTTTTTTCTCACTTGGGTTTCTCCTTTGGCTTTTTGTTTAGTAAAGTGATGCTTATCAATTAATCCCTTTTTGGTTTGGGTTTTTGGGGTGCCTATTGGGTATTTTTATAATCACCCATGTACAGGCTCTGCCTGTGTAACGTCCCGGTTCCGGGTGTCACTCAACAGGTGCCCCGAACCTGGTTCACCATGTGACATCAAGCGCATTTCCCCAAACGCTAGAGGCTGCCGACTAGCAGCGAGGGCCCAGGTCTGATAGTGGGGAAACTATGCCCTCAATTGTCAAAGTGTTGCGCAGCGGAATGAAATAAAACATACAATAAGAGCGGAAGCAGTAAACCATAAACAATTGAAATAAAAACAGTAGTGGATATATCCAAAAATATATAAACAATGATTCTACATGTCTCAAGTTCTAAGAAAATAGCCAGAACATGTTATACATCAATACAGTACATCAAAATGCAGAGTACAGCAAAAAAAAGCAAAATAGCTGGGAACGACATCGCAAGCCTATGCTCGGTCCCATGCCCTCCTACTCCTTAGCAACAGTCAAGTACCTGTATAGGGACTCTTACACCTATCCATACCTACAGAAATGTAATCTGTTTGGGCCGAAAAGCATGACCCAAACAGGGTGTGAGAAATATATCTTAGTAGGCACCCACCAAAGGCACGTGCCCAACTGCGTGTAAGCATTCATCAACCGTGTGTAGTAGTAAAATTCAATAAAGTAAGCAGTATTCAAAATTAACTAACTTAACAGTTAAATTTCCATTTAATTATTCATTTAATCCAATAAATATTAGAAATCACCACAATGCATTTCTGAGTAAACAGTCCATGTCCTCAGACAAGAAAAACCTTACCCTCAGGTAAGCAGAACCCAACCCACAGGTAATTACCCTCAAGCGTAACATAATTTTTCCCTCAGGCGTAGGTAGTGTTTCCCTCAGGCACAGAGTCTATTGCCCTCAGGCATGAAAGAAGTTTCCCTCAGGCCAAAATAACTACAGCCCTCAGGCTAAACAGTGCAGTGCCCACAGGCTAATCAGAACATCGCCCTCAGGCTAAACAGGTAATCGGGTAATGCCCAACAGGTAAACAAGAAGTAAACAAGCAATTCCTCTCAAGTCAATTCTACAATTACTACATTAAAGTCATACCCTCGGGTATCCTGGCCAAACGGCTAAACAGTGGAACACACCCCCGGGGTGGTTCCGGATCCAAGAAACGATCCCAACCAGCATTTTAATATCATATTTAGATACATAATCAATTATAGGTGTTTAAATATAGAAATAGACTCAAACACACGACACCCCAACATGGGTTCATGGCACAAAAATGCACAAAACACGCGACAGTTTGAAAAACAAATACCAAGTCACCTACCTTATACGTCAAGGAGCGGTATACACGATCATCGATCCCAGAAACGCCCAAGAACGGCGTAGATCTGAGGTAAGAAAACTTTCATTCAACCTTAAATAAGTCCCATTAGGAGAAAAATTGGTCAGCAATATTCTAGGAGAAGAGAGGGCTTACCCACACGGTTCCAACAAGATCTTTCAAGGCGGAAATGGATTCCCAATGCTTGATTGGTTGATCCATGAAGATCCGGACTTCCTCCCAAGCTCCTTCCTCCGGTTCTAAACATTCCCAGTGAACAGGGGAGGCTACTGCCAATTTAAGTGAAAAAAAAGTACACGGTGTGTAATTCCAAGTACACGGCGTGTACTTCCAAGTACACGGCGTGTACTTCCTTCATTTAACTATTCCTCTGGAGGCACCACCATACTGTTCATCCGTCAACTTGAGTACATGGCATGTACTCTTGAGTACACGGCATGTAATGTCGCCCAGCTGGCGGTTGCTCTACCACCTTACTGTTTCGGCCTGCTGACTGACTACACGGCGTGTAAAGGACCACCACACGGCATGTAGTCGGTTCCTACACCCTTCGTCGCCGGCATGGCTACATGCCCCATGTACTCATCCCACACAGCCATAAGTACACGGCGTGTGGAAAAGGACATGGCGTGTAGTTACAAAATTTAGGAATTTTCCCCATTTTCCATATTTTCTCAAAACACTTAAGGAAAATAGAAAAGAAGAAGCCCGTACCTCAAAAATAAGAACCGGGTTCTTAAAAACTTCTCCCCTTATAGCAATTCGTCCCCGAATTTCCCTTCCATGGGTGGAGAAGATATAGTCGTGAACAACTCTGGCCACTGAGTACGCACATCGGTTTCCGGCTCCCAGGTTTCATCCTACACTCGGCCATGCTGCCATAGCACTCGTACGAGAGGAACTGACCGGCCTTAGAGAACCTTCGTTCTCCTGTCAACGATACGAATCGGATGCTCCTCAAAGGACGCATCTGCTTCCAAATCAATCTCATCAGGCTGAAAGATGTGATACGGGTCTGAATGATAGCGATGCAACTGAGACACGTGGAAGACGTCGTGCATGGCTCGGTACCACTGCGGTAACTACAACCGATAGGCAACCATCCCGACTCTCTCCAGAATCGCGAATGGCCCCACATACCCTGGTGAAAGCTTACCCTGTCTCCTGATCCACTTGTGTCCCATCCTCGGCGAAACGCGAAGAAAAACCTAATCCCCGACCACGAACTCTAAAGGTCATCTGTGGCGATCAGCATAAGACTTTTGATGAGACTGCACGGTAGCCATCTGCTTCTGAATCAACTGGACCTGCTCAGATGTCTCTTGCATGAGCTGTGGCCCCAGTAAAGCTACCTCACCTGCCTCTAACCATCACAAAGGTGAATGGTATGGCCTACCATATAAATCCTCATATGGTTCCATCTCAATAGTTTCCTGAAAACCATTATTATAGGCAAACTCGAGTAGGGGTATATGCTTCTCCCGAGAGCCCCCAAAGTCTAGGACGCATGCGCGCAGCATGTCCTCTAGCACCTGTATCGTCCGCTCTGACTGTCCATCTATCTGAGGGTGGTATGTTGTGCTCAAAAGTACCTGTGTACCCAGCGTCCTCTGAAAAATTTGCCAGAAATGAGAAGTAAAGCGGGCATCTCTATCAGAATCGATAGAATGAGGGACCCCATGAAGACGTACGATCTCTCAGATATACAGCATGTTGAGATCGTCAACACCATAGGTATCCTTGATCGGAAATAAGTGAGCTACCTTCGTGATTCTATCCACAATAACCCACATGGAGTCATTTCCATGAGGTGACCTCGGAAATCCCGTCACGAAATCCATCCCGACATCATCCCATTTCCACTCTAGAATGGGTAACTGCTATAACAGCTCAGCTGGCCCCTGGTGCTCTGCCTCCACCTACTGACAAATGGAACACCTCGTAACAAAACCATCTATCTCACTCTTCATACCCGGCCACTAGTACTGACGCCTCAAGTCACGGTACATCTTGGTAACCCCGGGATGAACTGCCCAAGCTGAAGCATGAAACTCCTGTATCAGCTCCTCGCGTATATCCCCTGGAACCCACACTCGTCCATGGAAATTCAAAACCTCATCATCACCTATCGTCCACCCAAGAGAAGGGTCCCCACTTGCTACCAACTCCTGTAGAACTAGTCCTTCTGAATCCGATAGTTGTCTCATCCTCACTCTGTCCAGGAGGGTAGAAGTCACAGCTAAAGAGGAAAGATAAGTCTACCCATGACTGTCGTGCACCTCTAGATGCATCTCAGAGAACAAGCCCATGAGCTCCCACTCACCACTAGCCTTATGCATCGCCTGTATCTGATTCTTCCTGCTTAGTGCATCAGCTACTGCATTACCTTTACCAGGTGTGTAGGCAAGCTCAAAATCAAAGGACTGTAGGTACTGGACCCATCTCCTTTGCCTCAGGTTCAAGTCATGCTGAGTAAAGATATACTTGAGGATTTTGTGGTCGTTGAAAACCACAAAATGCTCTCCCAACAGATAGTGTCTCCAATAGCGCAACGCATGAACAACTACATCCAACTCGAGATTATGTGTTGGGTAATTCCACTCATGTGGCCTCAACTTCCGAGACCCGTACGCAACAACTCGGTCACCCTACATCAACACTTCTCCTAGCCCAATACCTAATGCATCACATTAAACTATATAACTATTCCCCTGCTCTAGGAGTATCAGGATTGGTATCGATGTTAACCTTCCCTTCAGGTCCTGAAAAGCTGTCTCACAAGATTCTGACCAAAAGAACTTCACACCCTTCTTAGTCAGACCTGTCAATGGTGCTGCTAAGAGGGAGAAGTCCCATATGAAGCATCTGTAGTAACCATCCAGCCCTAAGAAACTTCGTATCTCAAACACGTTCTTAGGATGCTCCCAGGAAACTACTTCCCTCACCTTCTCTGGGTCTACTACAACTCCTACCTCTGATATAATGTAACCCAAGAAGTGAATCTGGTCCATCCAAAAGTGGCACTTTGAGAGCTTAGCATATAGTCGATGCTCTCTCAGTGTACTCAATACGATCTCAAGATGGGTGGAATGGTCCTGTCGAGTGTGATAGTACACCAATATGTCGTCCACGAATACTACCACAAAAGAATCAAGATACGGATGGAACACACAATTCATCAGAGCCATGAAAACTGCTGGCGCATTCATGAGTCCGAACGGCATAACCAAGTACTCGTACAGACCATATCTGCTCTGAAAAGCTGTAAGTGGTATATCCGATGGTCTCACGCGCAGCTGATGATATCCTGATCTCAAGTCAATCTTTGAGAACACTCATGCTCCACGAAGCTGATCCAATAGATCATCAATCCTCAGCAAGGGATATTGGTTCTTAACCGCCAACTGGTTCAGCTTCCGATAGTCCACGCAAAGTCTGAGGGTACCATCTGCATTGTTCACAAAAAGAATAGAGAACCCCAAGGAGAAGTATTGGGTTGGATAAAACCCTTCGCATGTAACTCCTCTAACTGCCTCTGGAGCTCCTGCAGCTCAGGTGTAGTCATCCTATAAGGAGAAATGGACACCGGTGCTGCTCCTGGCACAAGCTCAATAGAGAAATCCACCTCACGCACCGGAGGTAGACCCGACAAGTTTTCTGGGAAGACATCCCTGAAATAATCAACAACTAGAGGGGAATTTTTCTGAAAAGTCCCCTGGTCATTCAGATATAAGCTCGCAATCGGGGTTGTGACTCCACCTCACCCATGATGCTCTGGTCTGGCTTGACTCGCCTGAACATCCCATTCGCCCTTGTATAGAAACTCTCCGCCCTATAGTGACGTGAAACTCACCCTGCGACGATAGCAGTCTACAAAGGCTCGATAGGGAACCAACCAGTCCATCCCTAGAATGACATCATAGCTCATCATCTCTAAGACATAGAGGTCCCAAGGAAAGTGACACCCACCAACCTCAATGGGGCACTCCTTGCACCGACGCACACCAGCCATTCTAGTCCCCAACGAAGTGTCTAGCGTCATGATATCAGAAGAAGTAGAAACATAGAGACCAAGGCTCTCCACAACGGGTACAGATATGAAACTATGCGTAGCACCTGTATCAAAAATTACTGAAGATAAGATAGAAGCTACTAAAATAGTACCTCTGGCTATAGAAGGTCTGGGATCCTTCTCTTGCTGGGTCTGCTGCACTGCATAAGCCTACCCAGTGTCATGGCCCTATGACACAGCCTGACTACCCTGAGTTGTCCCACCCTGCTGCCTCTGAGATCTTGGTGTCTGGCTACCACGACCATGACCACCATCTCTACCTCTACGTCCTGATGTATTCCAGTTCCCTAACTGGTAAGAATCCATTGGTCCTGCTCCTACATGCGGAGTCTGCACAGAACCCCTCTCACTAGACACTGGTGGAAACGCCCTGCAAAAGCATTGCAGATGTCCCATATTGCCGCAAGATCGGCACTCCACTGGGTCTCGTGGACACTATGGTCTCTTGTGCCACTCTCTGACACACTAGTAGCACCTGACCGGACCACCTGAAGAAGCTGCCTGGATGGTACTACCACCCTGAGAGAAGTTCATTTATCTCTTCCTCTTGCCAGCAGAAATAGTACCAGTAAATGGTGCTGAACCGCCCTGGCCCACACCACTAGATTCCCATAGGTTCCTATCTATAATTAGCACCTGATTCACGATAGCGTGTACTAAAGGCAACCTGAAAACATTCACCAGCGCTAGGATATCATACCAAAGACCATCCTCAAAACGTCTGGCTCTCAACGTCTCATCACCCACCAGCACGGGTGAAAAATGTTGAAGTTCCGTAAAACAAGAATAATAGTCCATCACCGACATAGTTCCCTACTGCAGATTCATGAACTCTCGAGCTCTATCTGCTCTCAGCATCTTCGGGAAGAAAAAGTCATAGAAGACTGCCTGAAATTCTTCCCACGCCATGTCCCTGTGATTCTCTGACTGGGTGGTAACATCCCACCACCTCTTGGTGGAATCACGCAGCATGTAAGTCGCGATATTGACCCTCTTCCCTGGAGGTGTCTCCAGATGATCGAAAATAGTCTGCATCGATCCCAGCCAAGACTCCGCAGCCTGTGGTCTACCATCCCCTAATAATGTAGGCGGATGCTGTTGCTGGAAGATTTGCGTTAGCTCGACCATAGATGTAGTAGCCTGCGGTGCTCCCTAAAAGGTCTTCATGCACCGTATAAAGCCCTCACGGAACTGCGCCTCCACACCTGTGTCCGGTATATCAGCTGGCACTGCATCTGGCTCTGCTGGAGGATCAACTAGTATCCCATGGCCCACCACCTCCGTAGTATAATCGTCTCCGCTCTCCTGGCGAACAATGTGCGGTCGTCTAGGCGGAATAACACTACAAGGTCAAAAACACGCCTTAGATTAAGATTCATCAAAGTCTGAAAACGAAGTAACCACAAAGGGAACAAGAGGAAGAAGGCATTTCAAAATTTTCAAAACAAGACTACATGGCGTGTATACTGACTACACAGTGTGTACTTGACTTCCCTTCCCCTGCCTGGGTCCTCCGACACGGCTAAGCCACACGGCTCCCGTTAAACAAAAACTACACGGCGTGTATATAATCTACACGGCGTGTATGGTGTTATTTTCCAACTGCCCGTGTCGTCTGTGACACGGACGACTACTTAGAATACAACTATACGGCGTGTTACACCCGCACACGGCATGTACACCACCCCATTTCCCAGCCACACGGCTAACACCACACGGTCTGTCCTCAGAAAATATGACACAGCATGTCCCACAGGTACACGGCGTATTTAAGGAGAGGTGACACCAGCCCGTGTTGTTAGTTACATGGCTGAGTCCCCAGGTCACACTACACGGCGTGTTCATTATTGACACGGAGTGTTCGGTACAGGAGTTCACCGACTCGTGTTGTTAGTTACATGGCCGGACTCCGGGTCAACACTATATGGCGTGTACAAAATCTACACTGTATTTTTTACCCAAGCCTTTCCCTACCCCGTGTCGTCGCCCACACAGTTTGTGACACGGGAAGATACTACACGGCGTGTACTCAGGGTACATGGCATGTACTCAAAAAGTTCATTTTTCTTCCCGAACAGAAGAACATACACAGTGTGTATAAAGTACTACACGGCGTGTATACTGGGTTTTCTGACAGTATGCCTTAAAAACTTCCCCAGAACCTAGAAAATACTAGAAACCAACACCTAAGTGTCAAATTCCGATCTGTGAGGAACCATACTCCCCATGAATCAAAGTTTGACATCTTATCTGTGTTATAAAAAATAAACAGTCAATGATCCACCAAATCCCAGTCAATAGGGGCCCATACTCTCCAAAAACCTAATTTTGGTGTCCATTATATAAATAGGCTCAAACAAAAATACCATATCAAAAGCAGGTATTTACCAAGTAGAAATCACAACAACATGCTTTATTAGCACAACAACTATCATAACAACATGCAATTTCTAATGCACCTACATGGCATGGAAACTATGCATGGAATGTGATTTCTAGCATGTGCCTAAATGATTCATGAGATGGAATACCCTCATCTCATCGGGTTACAACTAAATAGAACCCACAGATAAATTATAACCATCACAATCTGAAGTGCGTTACCCAACGGTGAAATCAAATCAACTGTAAATTACAAAATCAATAAAATTGTAACACGAGGTAAATTAGCTTTTCCATGTACTTGGGTTAGCTATGCTCGGGCACAACTTATTACCAACTACCATTCATCCTATCCCTGACTACGGCTCTAAATAGTAACTCAAAGAAAAGAACCCCATCTGATACCACTTTGTAATGTCCCAGTTACGGGTGCCACTCAACGGGTTCCCCGAACCCGGTTCGCCACATGACCTCTAGCGCATTTCCCCAAACGCCAGAGGCTGCCGACTAGTAGCGAGGGCCTAGGTCAGATAGTGGGGAAACTATGCCCTCAATTGTCAAAGTGTAGTGCATCAGAATGAAATAAAACATACAATAAGAGCGGAAGCAGTAAACCATAGACAACTAAAATAACAACAGCAGTGGATATATCCAACAATATATAAACAATGATGTTACATGTCTCAAGTTCTAAGAAAAGAGCCATAACATGTTATACATCAATACAGTACATCAAAATGCAGAGTATAGCAAAACAAAGCAAAACAGCTGGCAGCGGCATCGCAAGACTAGGCTCGGTCCCATGCCCTCCTACTCCTCAGCAATAGTCAAGTACCTGTATAGGGACTCTTGCCCCTATCCACACCTGTAGAAACATAATCTGTTTGGGCCGAAAAGCATGACCCAAACAGGGTGTGAGAAATATATCTCAGTAGCCACCCACCAAAGGCCCGTGCCCAAACTTGAATCGGTCTTCTCTAGAGATATTTAATGCTTTTCTATAATTCCTAATGTGTAGTCTCACCCAAACTCTATCCCCTTTACCTCAAAACTGAATCACATTGATTCAAAAAAATATTTAAAGAAATATAAATTTGTCTTTGATGCATTGATAAATGAAGAGATTCAAATTATACGGGCATGTCTTTGATAATGACTTTACTTTGTGAAAAATGTTTCGTTTTATTGTATAAACAATGTTTTACCAATTTGGGTTTTATAAATCTCTATTTATAATCTGTGTCAATAGATGTTATAATTTTTGTTAAATAATCTACAAACTATGCATATCAATCTGTTTATTATAATTTTCAATTCTTACCAAATTTCAATTGTAATGTTATAATCTATATATAACAATATATATCAATGACATTTGTCTTATGTATTATAGTATGTTTATCATTTGTAATCACAATTAGTGTATTAATATATTTATTATCTGTATTTTTTAATAATATGTGTTTGTTTAATTTTACTACTATTTAATTTATTAATCATGACATATGTTTGATTTTATCATTTTTGTATAAATTCTAATAACAAATATTGTTTCAAGTACAAGTTTTCATCTCCATTTTAAATTATATTTTCTTTCTTCATGTCATATTTTATATTTTCTTGGCTTGAATGATAAATGTATACGTGATGTCAACGTCTATTTTATCATTAAACTTGACTGCTCATGACACTTTTGACGTAATTTTTTTTCTACATTAACATCTTATGTAGATTTATATGGGATATTCTTCACAAGGTATCTCTGGTTTTTGTTGAAGAAAAAAATACGAGTTTGAAATTGTTCCCTTTGATGAAGCTGGATTCTTTATATGGGGAGTGTTGAAATTCGATCTCCATAAGGATCGCTTTAGGGATTCCTCAGAGAAAGGGAATGGGGAAGATGACTAAGGCACCCCCATAGATGACATTCATTGATCCTGCTGATCTAACCTTTCAATATTACTTTCCAAACCAGTGGACACCAATTGAAGCAGGTTATTGATGGAAACAAGGGCCTTATCCTTTAGTTCAAGATTTTTGGATGATGTTAGATTGTCCACTGACATCAAGGAGGGATTTCCAAACAAAGGAAACTTAGATACTTCATGAAAAATATCTAGGTGGAAATGAACTAAAATAGTCACCAGGGTAACGAATTTTCTGCAGTCTGATATCAATGCTTGAGTTGAACATTAATCCCTAAAGGAGTAAGTCCCCAAGTTTTATATATAATAACTTTTGTCCAACTAAATTATTTCTAATTAGGGATGAAATAGCATATAATTCTTTGATTTCTTCTTCAATAGAACTGTAATTAATCATTTTTATTAGAGTTGTTAAGGACCCTAGTTCTAGGATCTTCTTCAATACTACTGGGTTATTTTTACTATATTTCCCAAGAACCCATGTAGTAATTCTTCTCATATCCGAGTTAGGGTGACTAGGTGCCTGAATAAGTGCACCAAGTTCTCCAAGATAATTGAGATCATTATCATAGTCTATAGGTTCAACGAGTATAAGTAGTTATTATAGTATGCATTCCCTTCACTCATGACTATGGTATTTTCATACACTTATTCATTAATACAAATGTTTTAGTTCCATGTGAACAATTGAATTTTTTAATATTCATTAATAGTAATCTTATGATATGTTCAATTATTTATTCCAATAGGTTTTATTCTCTTGATGGATAGGTTAAATGATTTAAGGGAAAGGTATTATTTTAAATGTCCATTTTCATATTCATGTTTTGCATGATACATGGTTGGATACCCTATGTACTATAAAACCTTTATTTCATTTTTCATTTTAAAAACCCATTATTATATGAATATTCTTAATCTATATAGTATATTTGGGTTATGACTATTTTGTATACTATGAAGATATACATCGCATATATTGTATATGAATATTTCATATCTAACACATCCATTATCTATATCCATTATACTAAAGCATGTCCTCTACCCTTACACGTGTCTCCACCTCCTTCATTATCATACTATGGCCATCTATACTATTGGTATATTATTAACACATCTATGGATGTATTGTGACATACTGTTTGCATTGTATCACTAACATTTTTTTGAACTTACACCACTCTATATATCCTTCATGTTGTGTGAAATATTTATTCGCATTTCTCTTTGGTGTGAAAAAAATGTAAGAGTTTTTTTTTATTAATGTTTTATAAAATTTATTCTGCATTGACTTTGGATTTTCTTCGGATTTTAAATGCAAGGAAGGCTCAGTTAGTGTACTTGGGAAGTGTGGGAGATCATGGAAGGGGTTTGATGGGCCTGCACCTACATCACACATGCATAGTGCACTAATGTCAGGTTCACATGACTGCTCATTATGAGGGAGTGGCGGTCCGGGTAGGTGTGGAGAGCCGGGAAGGAGTTTCACATCGCCTAGACAACTAGTGGGGTGAGGGTTATGCCCTGGCTAATGTTCAGGTTAATGATCTCCTCCTCACAGCATTGGGCGAGTCCCACACCTCATGCTTGCTATTGGTGTTCTTCATGAGGCTATGGGCCAGCGTGTATATGCCGAGATCAATTATGTTGTTGTAGTAGTGCAGCCCCAGGGACCATAGGTGTGGGGACCATGTTGAAAAAGTGACCACACTCACATTTGTTATGCAGACACGGCTGCACAAGTGTGCTAAACCAATCACACCCCTGAATCACCCACACATTTACACTATCCCTTGAATATTATTGTTAAACTCTATATTCAATAAAGAAACTGTATATTTGAACCATTTTCATAGTTTCACTCTTTCATTATCAATTGAAAATTTTCATTTATATTCATTAATGAATTAGCATTTATACTTTTTCCGGTATCAATTGTTTAAACCTTTTTCAGTACTATGACATTTTTGAATATTTTAGATCTATATATATCATCACTTACACATTTACTGCTTATAGAAAATAAGTGCATACATAAATAAGTGAATATAGAATATGCATATAGGATATTTTTGTATATGTACAAATAATCATATATATAAACCTTTATATTTTCCATATACACTTATTTCTATATGGAGTAATTTCTCTAAGCATTTATGTATGCAGTTATATGTGTTTTCATATTCTATATGAATTTATTCTCTATGTAGCTCCATATTTGTATTTATTTTTCAATATACATATTCATATATGCATTTATTTTTCTAGTATGTATTACCAGTTTGCACTTATATAGAAAATAATTATTACATGACTAATGTATGCATTCCTGTATGCACAGATTTTTCACTATGCATCCATGTATATAGAATATAAGTGACATTTATATTAGTTCATTCACATATGCACTTATTTTCCAGAAATGAATATTGAAAAACATCCAAATTGCGTGTAATTGAATTTTTTAAATGAAAATGTCGTGCAAATGCACGGTTTGAGTACTAGTTTATATATATATGTATATAGATTTATATACATATCTATAAATATATATATTTATTTATTTATTTCTAATTTCTAATACATAAATTCATTATATATTTATTTATATATTAAAAATTATAAATAAATATAATTATAAATAAATATATACATATTTGTTGTCGTATGATTTCGTTGCATTCCAAGGTCTTTCGGGTGGTTTTGACCACCCAGCGCGCCCTTTTAGAGCGCGCTGAACTGCTGAAAACAACACATTCGGTCATACCATGCGCACCGCACGTTTGATTGATGTGTCGTCTCCTCCTGAATCTCACGAATAATATTCCTATCATTCTCGTGCGGTTTCAGGTCATTCGGAGCACGTTTCCTCTGAATTCGACCGTGACATGCCGTTTTGGTGTTTTATGACTCCGAAAGCACGTTTCCATTCACTGTGGTCAAACGGAACCTCCGATTGACATGTCTTATGTCCGACCATTTCACAATTCACACCGCGGTTGTTTTCGTATGATTTCGTGGCATTTCGAGGTAGTTTGGGTGGTTTTGACCACCTAGTGCGCCCTTTAAGAGCGCGTCGAACTGCTGAAAACGACACATTCAGTCATACCGCCTGCACCGCACGTCTGATGGACGTTTCATCTCCTCCTACATCTCAAGAATAATATTCCTATTGTTCTCGTGCAGTTTTAGGTCATTTGGAGCACATTTGCTCTGAATTCGACTGTGACACGCCGTTTTGGTGTTTTTTGACTCCAGAAACGCGTTTCCAGTCACCACGGTCAAACGGCACCTCCGATTGATGTTCCGTCTATCCGACCATTTCACAATTCACACCACGGTTTTTTTTCGTATGATTTTGTGGCATTCTGAGGTAGTTCAGGTGGTTTTGACCACCCAGTGCGCCCTTTAAGAGTGCGCCGAACTATTGAAAATGACACATTCAGTCGTACCGCACGCACCGCATGTCCGATGGACGTTCCGTCTCCTCCTGCATCTCAAAAATAATATTCCTATCATTCTCGTGTGGTTTTAGGTCATTTGAAGCAGGTTTGCTCTGAATTCGATCATGACACGCCGTTTTGGTGTTTTCTGACTCCAGAAACACATTTCCGGTCACCGCGGTCAAATGACACCTCCGATTGATGTTCCGTCTATCTGAACATTTCAAAATTTGCACCGCGGTTGTTGTCGTATGATTTCGTGGCATTCTGAGGTCATTCGGGTGGTTTTGACCACCCAGCGTGCCCTTTAAGAGAGCGTTGAACTGCTGAAAACAACACATTCGGTCGTACCGCACGCACCGCACATCCTATGGACGTTCTGTCTCCTCTTTCATCTCAAGAATAATATTCCTATCGTTCTCGTACGGTTTCAGGTCATTCAGAGCATTTTTTCTCTGAATTCGACCATGACACGCCGTTTTGGTGTTTTATGACTCTAGAAACGTGTTTCCGATCACTGAGGTCAAACGGCACCTCCGATTGACGTGTTTTCTATCCAACCATTTAACAATTCACACCGTGGTTGTTGTCGTATGATTTTGTGGAATTCTGAGGTAGTTTGGGTGGTTTTGACCACCCAACGCGTCCTTTAAGAGCGCGCCGAACTGCTAAAAATGACACATTCGGTCGTACCGTGCGCACCGCATATCAGATGGATGTGTCGTCTCCTCCTACATCTCTCGAATAATATTCCTATCGTTCTCGTGTGGTTTCAGGTCATTCAGAGCATGTTTGCTCTGAATTCGACCGTGACACGCCGTTTTGGTGTTTTTTGACTCTGAAAACGCGTTTCCGGTCACCGCGGTCAAAAGGCGCCTCTGATTGACGTTCCGTATATCCTAATATTTCAAAATTCACACCACGGTTGTTTTCGTATGATTTTTTGGCATTCCAAGGTCGTTTGGGTGGTTTTGACCACCCAGCACGCCCTTTAAGAGCGCACTGAACTGCTGAAAACAACATATTCGGTCGTACCGCGCGCACCGCACTTCTGATGGATGTGTCGTCTCCTTTTGTATCTCATGAATAATATTCATATCGTTCTTGTGCGGTTTTAGGTCATTCGGAGCACATTTGCTCTGAATTCGACCATGACACACCGTTTTGGTGTTTTCTGACTCCGGAAACGTGTTTCCGGTCACCGCGGTCAAACGGCACCTCCGGTTGACGTGTCGTCTGTCCGAACATTTCACAATTCACACCACAGTTGTTGTCGTATAATTTTATGGCATTTTGAGGTAAGATATCTGGGGGTGCGGGGTGGGCTGTACAGGGGTGCGGGGGGGGCTGTCCGGGGTGGGGGTGTTGTCCGGGGTGGGTTGGGCTGTTCGGGGGGGTGCAGGGGGGCTTTACGGGGGTGCGTGGGGGCTGTCCGAGGGTGTGGGTGGGGGCTATCCGGGGTGGGGAGGCTATCCGGGGGTGGGGGGGCTATCCGGGGTGGGTGGGGGTGTCCGGGGGGCCTATATGGGGGGTTTGTGTGGGGGGGCTGTCCGGGGGGGTTGTCCAGGGGTGCGGGGTGGGGGGGTTGTTCGGGGGTGGGGGTGCTGTCCAAGGTGAGTGGGGCTGTCCGGGGGGGTGTACGGGGGTGCGGGGGGCTGTCCGGGGGTGCGGGGGGGCTGTCCGGGGTGGGGGGCTATCCGAGGGTGCAGGGTGGGTTGTACGGGGGGTGTGGCGGGGGGGCTGTCTGGGGTGGGGGGGGATGTCTGGGGGTGGGGGGTACTGTCCGGGGTGGGTGGGGCTATCCGGGGGGTTCGAGGGGAGGGGGGATGTCCGGGGGTGCGGGGGGGGGGGGCTTTCCGGGTTGGGGGGCTATCCGGGGGTGGGGGTGCTGTCCGGGGGTGCGGTGGGGCTGTACGGGGGGTGTGGGGGGGGGGATGTACGGGGGTGTGGGGGGCTGTCCGGGGGTACTGGGGGGATGTCCGGGTGGGGGGCTGTCCGAGGGTGGGGGGTGCTGTCCGGGCTGGGGGGTTGTCCGGGGGGTGCGGGGGGGCTGTCCGGGGGTGCGGGGTGGGCTGTACAGGGGTGCGGGGGGGCTGTTCGAGGTGGGGGGCTGTCCGGGGGTGCGGGGGGCTGTCCGGGGTGGGGGGGTTGTCTGGGGTGGGGGGTGTCTGGGGTGCGGGGTGGGCAGTACGGGGGTGCGGGGGGCTGTCCGGGGTGGGGGGGTTGTCCGGGGGTGGGGGGTGTTGTCCGGGGTGGGTGGGCTGTCCGGGGGGGATGCGGGGGTGGGGGCGTTACGAGGGTGCGGGGGGGGGGGGGGGGGGGTTGTCCAAAGGTGCGTGGGGGCTTTCCGAGGGTGCGGGGTGGGTTGTACGGGGGTGTGGGGCTGTCTGGGGTGGGGGTGATGTCAAGGGTGGGTTGGGCTGTCTGGGGGGGTTGTACGGGGGTGCGGGGGGGCTTTCTGGGGGTGCGGGGGGGGGGGGGGGGGGGGGGGGGGGGGCTGTACGGTGGTTCGGGGGGGTTGTCCGGGGTGGGGGGGCTTTCTGGGGTTGGGGGTGCTGTCAGAGGTGGGGGGGCTGTCCGGGGGGTGCGGGGGGATGTACGGGGGTGCGGGGGGGCTGTCCGGGGGTGCGGGGCGGCTGTCCGGGTGGGGGGGGCTTTCCGGGGGTGCGGGGTGGGTTGTACGGGGGTGTGGGGGGGCTGTCTGTGGGTGCGGGGTGGGTTGTGCGGGGGTGCGGGGGGGGGGGGGGGGGGGGGCTGTACGGGGGTGTGGGGGGGTTGTCGAGGTGGGGGCTATCCAGGGGTGTGGGGGGCTGTCCGGGGGGTGCGGGGGGGGGGGGGGGGGCTGTCCGGGTGTGCGGGGAGACTGTCCGGGGCGGGGGGGCTGTCTGGGGGTGGAGGGTGCTATCCGGGGGGTGCAGGGGGGCTGTACGGGGGGTTCGGGGGGATGTACGGGGGTGTGGGGGACTGTACGGGGGTGCGGTGGGCTGTCTGGGGTGGGCGGCTGTCTGGGGGTGGGGGGTGCTGTCCAGGGTGGGGTGGTTGTTCGGCAGGTGCGGGGGGGGGGGGCTGTCCGGGGTGGGGGGCTGTCTGGGGGTGGGGGTTGTCCGGGGGTGCGAGGGGGCTGTCCGGGGTGGGGGAGCTGTCTAGGGTGGGGGGTGTCCGGGGGTGCGGGGTGGGTTGTATGGGGGTGCGGGGGGGCTGTCCGGGGTGGGGGGGTTGTCCGAGGGTGGGGGTGTTGTCCGGGGTGGGTGGGGCTGTCCGGGGGGATGCGGGAGGGCTATACGGGGGTGCGGGGGGGTGGGGGTGGCCAGGGGTGCGTGGGGGCTGTCCGGGGGTGCGGGGGGCTGTCCGGGGGTGCGGGGGGCTGTCTGGGGTGGGGGGCTTGTCCGGGTTGGGGGGGCTATCTGGGGGTGGGGGGTGCTATTCGGGGGTGGGGGGTTGTCCGGGGGTGGGGGGCTGTCCGGGGGTGGTTACAGAACATGGTTTTAAACTATCATAGAACATGAAATTTAAAACATTAAAGAATTAAATGAACAAAAAATATCCAAATCATTAATCAGTTTCATTGTTACTTCTCAATTCGTACACACAAAAATTGCGTCAGACCAAAACACACATGATACCCCCAAATCACAAAAAGCTCACTACAAACCCAACTTATACATCAATAACAACCCCACCAGTAAAAACAAAAACACACCTCGTGAATATGATGCACCATGCGTGGTAATCACTGCTACCTCAATACGGTGGGACATGGGCCTACAACAAATAAACATTATGAATATTTTCATAACAAAAATAATTTAAATTAAATAAATAAATACAGTATAAACTTGCATCGTATGATCCCCGGCACCATCACCTGGACGCACATATTCCCGCAGTGCTCTAACCTCAGCGGTCAATTGCGCATTTGCCTCCTTGGAAGCCCGTAGTCGTGCCTCGAAATATGACAACTATTGTGTCATCTGAGCAACAGCAGGACCGACAACCGCAGCACGTGACACTACAGAATGAGGAATCCCTGTTCCATAGATCAAACTATATCCATGCCCATCCCGACCAATAATGCGATGAAAGATCTCATCCCTTCGCATGGGAATTTGTCGCTGGTCCTCTGGCAGATGTTCTAACTCAGCTTCAAATTGAGCCTATGAAATATTTAAATATATATACATATATATGTTAATATACATATTTATGTAAGTATTGGTAAGTAAAAGCACTAACTATCAATGCTGCAGCCTCTGGATCATTGTGATCACGAGTCCTCATCCACACCGACATTTTATCGGTCGGTGCACCTTTCTCCCGCAACTGTATATGAATAGAATATAAACACAAAACCATATTAATTAATAAATTAAAAAATGAATAAAATACCTCATGTCGGATCTGAGAGATGTGATGAGTCCCAAGCCTGTGAGGTGGTCCCTACAACGCTCGATTCTCAGAATCGCATGCTGACACCTCCTACATTCAATTCATTCAAATTTCAAAAAAATCACACATTCTTGAAAATATATATACACCAAAATAAATATACAAACCGAAACACCCTCAGTAGACCAATATGAAACCAAGTCACGCCACTGAGTCGGGAGGACACCTCTCGGGACTTTTTCCAGAATGTCTAGGGCACCCACATTTGGTACCCAGTGGTCCCTCTTCACTTTACCTTTATAGTCTTTCCACATCTTACGACATTTTCTCATACACACCAGACGAAACTCTTCAGGGCATACTTTCAAATTTTGCTATAAAGAAAAAAATCACACATATTTGTATTGTTTATACATAGAGAATAAAGTAAAATGGTCTTCTTACCTGAACCTCCCTCCAAAGACGATCTAATGTGTCCTGATGGATAGAAGCCCAGTCACGCATGGTCAATGGAAATCGATTTGGGTCACGTATGATATGACCCAGCTGATTAATGAATGTAGGGTAATTCGGTCCCACAGGATGAAATACCTCATCAAATGAAACATCAATCGTCGTGTTAGAATTCCATGATAAAATTCCACGACTAGGGCCTCTCTTGCGAGAGGAAGAAGCAATCGAGTCTGATCCTATTGAAATTTTATATATAATTTGATAGATGTTATAAATATATATATATATATATATGTTTATAAATTACATAAAAAATAGATACAATGACAATCAAACATACCTCGACCCTAAGTCATAGATGCCTCAAATGGATGATGTGGATCTGCTGCCTCTTCCCCTGACATGACTGCAGTCATAGAAAACATTAGTAAGAGGACTATCCAAAGTTTCTAAAAGATAAATTGGATTGTTCTTAAAAAAAATCAAACTTGAACAATTTTTAATCAAACAAAAAATGGATTGAATAATTAGTTGTGAATGAATTTTAAAAAATCATAAAGTTAACAAAATAGATATACAAATTATGTACAAAACCAGTCAATGCATAGCCAAATTTTAGATAAAATTAATAAAAATTCAAGCAGCACTTGAACCAGATGAAGAATACCTCAAAGGGAAGATACACTGACAATAATATTAATAAACCAAGAGTAAAATCACCCTAAATATTTATAACTGAATAAAATTCCAAAAGTGAGGATTAAAACTTACAAGGATTTATAAAATGGTTAGATAATTTATGATATCCTAGGAAATTCAATACTGAATAGCGGGAAAATAATTATACCTTTCATTAAGCATGAAAATCGACCATTTCTCCTTCAACATCTGCTCTGACCCAATAAATATCTTCTTCACGTTGAACTACGGTATGTTGATCAAGTTGTTGGTAAACAAACGAAATAGTCTCGGGTTCATCTTCTTCAAATAAAAACACTCCTCACCGAGACATTTTGACAACAACTTGACAACTTGGATCTAAAGACAAAGTAATGAAGAATACTTATTCCGCTTGTGATGTCAAAATAAAAGGTTCATTCTCAACTCGTTCATTATTTCTGTATAACATATAGTTAAAATTCACCAATGAAAACTGATATTGATCAACTTTACATCCACGTACTGGATCAACCCAATTACACTTTAACAATATGTACTTAAAACCGTGTGTGTATACAACTTCAATGATGTCTATCAATTGACTATAGTAATAACCAAAATCGACAAATGGACAACTGATGCCACTGTTTTGTGTTGCTCGTTTTTCATCAACATCTTTGATGCGAAATCAAAAACTATTAGTATCAATAGCTTTATAACAACGAGCCGTTATAGATGGACCCTCAGCCAGTTGGATAAATTCTTCAGTTAGCGTGGGGTCCCCTAACTCCCTCATCTTACAAACCTACATAATTTATAAAATTCAATACTGATATATTCAGAAATAAATTAGTATAATACTTCACTCATAATTAAAATCAATTTATACATACATAATCCTTGAACCAATCATGAAATGATGCATAATGAGATTGTTGAATTTGCAACTCAGTTGCATGATACATCTCTTCTTTTATCTCATTAATGTGTTTCCTGCAAATGATAACGCGATGTTTAAATGATCAACTTATGCAAAAAAAACATGTAAAAGTTATACAAGCACATTGATAAGATACTTACCGCATTAATGGTGCAAATGATGGAGTATTGAACAAGATATATCGATGTGATTGTATCCACTCGATGTTGTCCATATCAAATGTGGTTCCTTCTCCAACTGGAACATCATGAATCCGAGAGGGCTTATCTAATTTTTTTTCAACATCCATAAGATATTCTGCACAAAAATTAGTGTACTCATCCATCAAATAACCATTGGCTATTGATGCCTCTGGATGAGCTCTGTTGCGTACAAATATTTTCAATCTACTCAAATATCGTTCAATAGGATACATCCACCTGAATTGCACTAGACCAGCAGTCATTAATTCATCAGTTAAGTGCACTTTCAAGTGGACCATAACATCAAAAAATGAGGGGGGGAAGTTTCTCAATGTGACAAAGCATAAGTACAATTATGTCCTGCAAAATTTTTAAATCACTCATTTGTTGATTTATTAAACAAAGCTATCTAAAAAATTACTCATCTCAATCAACGACTGAACAAAATTGGGGGATAAACAATCACAAATCGCGATTGGAATCAACTGCTGGAGTAGTATGTGATTGTCATGACTTTTCAACCGTTGCAATGTCTTGCTCATCAGATTCACACACTTTGAAATATTAGAAGAGTAACCATCAGAAACCTTGACCATCTTCAAAATGGAAAGAAATGTCTCTTTCTCCTTTTTATTCATCGTATATTGTGCAGTAGGCATATATGTGTTGTTTCCCTCAACTAACTGTAAATGAAACTATTTCCTTAAACCCATTTCTTCCAAATCACGAAGTGCATTGACATGGTCCTTTGATTTTCCACTGACACCTAAAATGGTCCACAATATGTTATCACAAACATTTTTTTCAATGTGCATGACATCCAAATTATGCCTCAGCATGTTAGTTTTCCAATACAGAAGACTATAAAAAATAATTTTCTTTTTCCAATTGTGACTGCGCTGCCTACCCGCAGCACGAATATTGCGTACTGAAGGAGCCACCAAATCCTGAATTTCATATACCGTGCGGATGTTTTCTTCCTCAATCTGTGATAACATTTCGACTCCTGTCATGATCTTTGGTGCTGGGTTGAACTCTCTAGAACCATCAAATTCCACCCTGTCCTTTCTGAACCTGTGCTAAGGGGGGAGAAAACATCTGTGACCCAAGTATGCCCATTTTTTAGAATGTTTAAGCCATACAGATTTTTTACTTTTATTTTAATAAGGGCAAGAAAATTCCCATTTCTTACTACAGCCTGATAAATTTTCCTAAGCTGGGAAGTCATTGATTGTCTACAATAAAGCAGCATGCAGTTTGAACATTTCATTCGTTTCACAGTCATAAGTCATCATACCATCGCCTCAAAATTCATTCAACTCATTAATCAATGACTAAAGGTAAACATCAATCTTATGCCCAAGACTTTTAGGTCCATCAATAAGAGTATAAAATAATATAAATTGTTACTTCATACAAATCCACGGAGGAAGATTATATGAAACCAACACCACGGACCATGTGCTATGAGTTGCACCAACCATAGACTTGAATGGATTGAAACCATCTACTTCCAATACCAATCGGACATTACGAACATCTTTAGCAAAGTCGGGATGTCTCTTACCAAAATCCTTCCATGCCTGAGAGTCTGCCGGGTGGGTTAACATATCACTTTCATGAACTCTTTCTGCATGCCATCTCATTAAATTAGAAACTTTAGATAACATAAAAAATCTTTTCAACCTTGGTTTAAGGGGAAAGTAACACATTTTCTTTATGGTAATCAGTTTCCCCTATATCGCAATCTACTTTGATGAGTCTTATTTCCCTTGTTCTCTTTCCACCTGGAAGCACCAAAAACCATCCAAATATCCAAATGTGTAGTTTCCTTTCTAAACAAAATACAGTTGTTTGCACATGCAGCTATGGTCTCATATGTAAAACCTAATTTCTATGTTAACTTACGAGCATGGTAATATGACTCATGAATCTTAGCATCAACCGAAAGAACCTTTTTCAATAACACCAAAAGCATGTCGAATGATGTGTCTGACCAATTATTCAATGTCTTCAAATGAAATAACTCCACGATAAATGACAGTTTATTGTAAGAAGTACATATAGGATATAATTCTGTTTTCACATCATCAAGTGATTCATAAAACCTCCTCAAATCACGATCTTCACCAGAGCGAAGATTTATCTCACCGGTCTCAAGATTCTGGATGTCAATGCCTTCAAGATCAAACCCACATACCATTTCAGTAAGCATTTCATGCATTGGATCATTCATCCTTGCATCAACATCCATCTGAGCTGTATCCGTATTTTAACAACGAACATATTCTTCTCCATGATGAGTCCAACTCTTATAATTTTTCATAAATCCATTAAAGAATAGGTGCTCCCTCACAGTATCTCATGTGAATTGATATCTGTTATCACATTTTCTATATAGACAACTAATATAGTCACTTTCAAATCCTCTAGTGAAGTCAATAAACTACATAATTCCATTGAAATATTATGTAGACGTTCTATTTGGAAGATCAATCCAACTCTTATCCATAATAATATTTGTATAACAAACATTTACACAATACTTATTACATTTTCATTTTTCAAATCAACTATATTTAAAATAAATACTAATCATTTGTTTATGAACCATTGATAAAATAATAATTTAAGTGAAAGCCCATGTCATACCTGATTGTGCTACAAACCTGGAAGGGAGGGGAGCCGAAGGCAGGGCTGCAAGGGAGAGGAGAGGCAGCGAAGGGGAGCCGGAGCCAAAGGCCGGTGAGGGAGGGGATGGGTGGCGGCGGCGGCGGGGAGCCATAGGAGAGGAGGCGGTGAGGCGATGGGGGACTGGCAGCGAGGGGGGGGGGTTGTCCGGGGTGGGGGGGCTGTCCAGGGTGTGGGGGGGGCTGTCCGGGGTGCGGGGGCCGTCCGAGGTGGGGGGTAGGGCCGAGGGGGCGGAGGGCCGAGGGAGGAGGCCGGAGGCCAGAGGGCAGAGGGCAGAGGGGTAGGAGACGGAGGGGCGGAGGGCGGAGGCCAGAGGGCGGAGGGACGCCGGAGGGGAGTGGAGGATGGCTGGAGGGCGGAGGGAGGCCGGAGCGGGAGGGCGGAGGGTAGAGGGCACGCGGAGGGTGGAGGCCGACGAGGGCGGAGGGCGACGACGATGGCGATCAGTGGAGGGTGGCGGGGCGTGCGGCAAGGCAGGGCAGCGGGAAAGGGCACGCAGGGAGGGCGGAGGAGGGCGACGATGAGGGAGGGAGAAGTCCTAAAACAATTGTACTCCCACTGAACCGTTTGTAAACACATGGATCGTATCCGTTCTTAATTAAACCAAATTTCTTTACTGCTTAATCAAATCTATTGTTCCATAGTCTGGATGCTTGTTTTAATCCATAGATGGATCTCTACAACTTACATACCTTTTTATCATTTCCTAGTGTCAAAAACCCTTCTGGTTGTGTCATATACACATTCTCTTAAGGTTCTCGTTAAAGAATGTAGTTTTGACATCCATTTTCCAAATCTTGTATTCATGGTAAGCTACCATGACAAACAAAATTCTAATGGATTTAAACATGAAAACTAGGGAAAAGTTCTCATTGTATTCAATTCCTTGACATTATCTAAACCCTTTATCAACTATTCGTGTTTTATAGGTATTCACTTTACCTTTCATGTTCAGATTTCTCTTGAATACCTATTTACACCCAAAGAGTTTTACATCAGCTGACAAATCAATCAAAACCAAAACTTGGTTTTGATATATGAAATTTATCTCAGAATTCATAGCTTCTTGTCATCTTGCATCTTCTGAGCTCTCTACTACATCCTTGTGGGAAAGAGGATCATCACTGCTAACCCATGATAATTTACCATCATCACTGACTAGAAAATCATCTCTCTCTGGTTCACTTACCTCTCTAGCACTCTTATGTAAAACTTATGTTTTAGGAACATCCTTTTCCATTGGGACTTGTGAAATCAGTTCTTGTACCAACTCTGGTGTATCTTGAGCATCAACTCCATCGAAGTCAATCTTTTTCCCACTATCCTCCTTGAGGATGTGCTCATTCTCAAGAAAAATGACCTATCTTGCAACAATTACTTTTTTGTCTAAAGGGTTGAATAGATAGCATCCCTTTATTTCCTTAGGATACCCTATAAAGATTCAATTTGTGTCTCAGGGTGCTAGTTTGTTGCTTGAGCTAGGCTTAACAAACACCTCGTATCTCAATGCACGAACATGTGACAAAAAGAGTTTCTTTTTACTCCATAACTTGAAGGGAATACCGTTTTCTGCTTTAGTTGGTACTTGGTTTAGTAAGTATATTGTCGTCTATAATGCATATCCTCAAAAGGATAATGAAGACTTGCATGACTCATCATCAACCTTACTATATACAACAAGTTACAGTTCATCATTTCACTAACATCATTCTACTACAGTGTATAAGGTGGAGTGAATTGGGATAAAACCACAAACTACCGTAGAAAGTCAATAAAGTATTGGTTAAGATATTACTCACCTTGATTTGATCAAAGTTTCTTTATCTTTTTACCAAGCTAATTCTCAACCTCATTCATGAAATCTTTGAAATTTTCAAAGGATTCAGACTTATACCTCATTAAGTAGATATAATCATTCCTTCTCATGTTATCGATAAAAGTATGAGTACACATGTCCAACCTTTACTTGAAAATGTCCATACACATCAGTGTGTACCAATTCTAGAAGCTTTTTGGCCCTTTCACCTTGGTCACCAAATAGTAGTTTGGTCATCTTATCTTGTAAACAATTGTGACATCTTTCAAGTGTCTTAAGCTCAAAAGAGTTTAAATAACAATCTTGATAGAGCTTTGCCAAATGCTTTTCATTTACGTGACCAAGTCGGTGATTCCATAACTGAGTGTTATATGAGTCGTGCGTATTTATTTCGTTATCAACTGCCAATATTTGGTTTTCATAATTTAATACATAAATACCATTATTCAACTATGTCATACTATAACATATGCTATCTTTATAAAAGTAGCAACCATTATTTCCAAAACTGAAAATAAATCCATCCATATATAAACAAGAAATGAAAATAACATTCTTGGTAACACTAGCCGCATAATAACAATTCTTTAAAACAAAAATCACTCACATCGACAATGTGAGATGTTAGTCTTCAATGGCTAGAGTAGCCAACCTCACTCCATTGGTAGCCTATAAATCAACCTCATCTCTGGTAATCTTTCAAAATCTACTTAGTTCATGTATTTGGATAAAAATTTGAGTACTACAAGCAGTATCTAACATGAACTTGTAGATATGGAAATATTACACTCAATAATGATCCCACCTGAAGCTTCCCCATGCATCTTTGGTGGGGCATAATTCTTTTTCCAGTGAATCTATTTGCCACATGAAAAACAGACAACATCTTATTCCTTTCCCTACCTTCAGATCTTATTCTTCTTGGAAGGATGGTCCTTGGGAGCCTTATACTTGGAATGAGTCTTCAGTGTCTTTGCCTTGTTCTTAATTTTCTTATTCACTATAAAGACAATGATTTTTTCATGCCCCATGTATTTATAAACTAGGCAAATAAGTGTAAGAAGTTTAGAAAGTGTCTTCTCACTATTGCTCATATTATAATTCACAATAAAACTAGAGAAGGTTCTGGGTAGTGAGGATAGAATGAGATCTTCCTGTAGCTCATCAGGGATCTTAAAACCCAATATGTCCAGGCTCTCAATGTAGCCAATAATCTTGACCACAGGTGCCCCAGCTGATGCTAACTCTCCAAGCTTGCACATGAATAGTAAATTAGAGATTTCACATCTCTCTGATTTTGTATTCTCTTCATAGTGATCCTTAAGGTGAGAAATGATGTTATGCACATTCATATCCTCATATCGCTTTAAAATATTATTGTACATAAAAGGATAACATGAAACATTGGACTTACATAGCATCTTCCACATGCTTCAAATAAAGAGACACTTATTCCTCATTAGCCTCTTTGGAAATGGACTCAGGAAGTGGGGTTTTCTGCATGTACAATTTCCGTTCATAGCATAGTATAATGAGCAAACACCTATATCATTCCTGGAGATTTTTTTTTTGGATAGAAGGTTATACCTTTCAATTTTGGATCACAGTGATATTGTCGATATCATTTGATTTTCCATTTCTACAAATTAAGAGTAGATAATTAGTATTTTTTTTAGATTACAAAAAAAGATTAACAGATTTAAAATGAATTAAACTCCATTAATCTCTCACTATTTTTCAAAGCCTAATATTCATCACCATCAGTTTCAAAATATCTTGTCACTTAGATATTCTAGTGTTAAGGATCCATATTCCCCCTCTCATAACCTGGATTGGGGCCTACCAAGCTATTTGAAGGGTTTTAGGTTGGCGTAACTTGCCAACTACATTAACTCGCATTCCTTGATCCGTTGAGTGGAAGACTATACCAATTGAATATTTTTGTTGAGGGACTTTTTATCCATTATGTGTAAAGCCCATTTTACCTTTTACATGATTTGTTTAATATTAAGTGGATTTTACTTAAGTGATTAACCATGTCTAATAAAATATTTACGCATAATTTGATTATATTTTATTCTATCTTGCATGCTTTTTAATTCATTTATCAGGTGATCGCATAGCTTTTACATACATAAACAATTTACCATGCAACTGGAAGAAATAAAATATAAGTGGCATGCTCATGAGATTATTTAATGTTTAGTTTATCTGGCGGATGTTAAACTAACCCTCGACCCTATGAGTAAACACACCTTGAACCGTAATTTGGTTTTTGTTGCAACATTTCTCCTTTGCTCTTATGTATCGCGTTGACTTGTTTCACCTCGTCTCCTTGACTCAGACGGTTTCCTCTCACCCGGGAGCTCCCTCCTTACATAAGCTTGTACTCACACACAGGGGAGGAAATCCAATGGATTGGGTAAAAGGATTTTACATAAAAGAAACTGCATGCACGTACTCCATTACATAATAAGGGAAGATGTTGAATCCCATACCATCATTTTAAATTAATCAAAATAAATCAAATAAATCAATCATATACCACTACTACAAAAGAAGTCTTTAATAGCGTTGACATTTATCAACGCTAGTAAAAAACACTAATAAATGGTACCTTTTATTAGCACTTTATTTTTAGCGCTGATAAAAGACTAGAATAACATGAAATAATTAAACAAATAAAAAAATATTAACAATTTTATCAATAAAATAATTATTGATAAAAATGGATAAATTGAATATACATATATATAAATTATAAAAATTAATAAAGAGTATATATTAAATATATATATATATATATATATGTAAAATGAATAAAATCAAATAATTAAAAAAATAAAAATAAGAAATGAGTAAATTAAAGAAAAATATTAAACATTTTATTAATTAAATAATTATCGATAAAAATGAATAAATTTAATATACATATGTATAGATTTTAAATATTAATAAATAGTATATATTAAATATAGATATATAAAATGAATAAATTGTAATAATTAAACAAAAAAATTGAAATGAATAAATTGTAATAATTAAAAAAAATTAAAAATGATTAAATTACAAAATCATTTAAAAATTATTAATGAAATAATTGTTAATAAAAGTTAATATGTATAATATATATATTAATTATATATAGTAATAAATAATAAATAATAAATAAAAATATATAGAAAATGAATAAAATTTAATAATTAAAAACATATTAATGTCTTATATATTTTTAATGTTTGATTTTTCAATTTAACATATATCAAACGTCGTGTGTTACATTGATTTCACATAAATATACATAATTAATGTATTTTTATATAAAACACACAATTATTTACGCAATTAATGACATCTTATATAGAAGCACATACACCTAATATTATTGTAATTTATTAAAATTTTAGTATATTTATAGAATTTTATTATAACATGATACATTTAATATATTATGTTTTTACTCAGTCAATTTTATTTATTTATTTTTAATATTATTATAGTTATGTATTATTTATTCATTTTTAATATTTTCTATTTTCTATTTTTTATTTTATTTTTTGAATTTTATCATTTTCTATTAGTTATTTATATATATTTATTTACTATGTTTTAGTATTTTCAATATGTATTCATCTTTACTTCAATATATATATTCATATTTTTTTAATAATTTATATTTAATTAATAAAACTTATCCATTTTTTCAATATTTTTAAAGTGTACTCATTTTTAATTATTCAATTTCACTCATTTTTACAATGCATGTATTTAAGATTATATATTCATTAATAATGCCAAAAAATATATTTGTAAATAAATATTTATAAATAAATATATTTATAAATTTATATTTACTACATTTGTAAATTTATAAATTTATAATTATTATAAATAAATAAATATTATTTTTTTAAAAAAGTATTTATATAATTATAAATAAATAATTATATATTTAAATAATTATAAATTTATAATAAATTTATTTAAATAATGAATATACTATATATATATATAATTTGAGGCTAAAGCCTCAGTTTATTCGGGAAAAGGGGTGACATCACAAAGAAAAACAGACAACATGCAATGCAGGGATGTACTTAGAGAGACTCAAACTCGAGACCTCGCCAAAACCCATAGGGGCGGCTATCACTGAGTTACACCTTGGGGGATATATATATATATATATATATAATTATATAAATATATAAATATTATTTTTTTAGAAGTATTATTCATATATTTATAAATAAATAATTATATAATTAAATAATTATAAAATTATAATAAATATATTTAAATAATGAATATATTTACTATGTTTATATATATTTATTTAATATATATAAATATATAAATATATATAATGATATAAATATACTTATAATTATAAATATATTTATAAATGTATATTTACTATATTTATAAAATTATATATTTATAATTATAAATAAAAATATAATTTTTTTTAAAAATGTTAATGTAATTATAAATAAATAATTATATATTTAAATAATTATAAAATTATAATAAACAAATATATAAATATATAAATATATTTAAAAATTCTTTAATTATAATTATAATTATATATCCTTTATCAACACTAAAAAATCTCTGATAAAGACGCATTTTATCAACGCTTATCAATTTAACACTGATAAAAGGGATCTTTATTGACGTTTTTTTGTAAACGTTGATGAAGTGTCCCTGATCTATTTAAAAGAACCGTAATCGCGGCTCATTCAGTCGCGATTCTCAAGCTCTCTCGGAACTCTCCTATTGTCGGTGCTACTCCTCTATGTTCTATCGGACAAATCAAAGCTAGAATCCAAGATATGTTATTTTCTCATTTTTCTCTCTCGTTGATTGTTTGTTTGGGTTCCACGGTTTTCATTTTTGTACTGTTCTTAACCATAATGAACCCTACATCTCATCTCTCTCTCTCTCTCACTTACCTATACCTACACAACGCCTCCCCTGATCTGTAAACTCATACGGGCTTCATACGAGACCCCTGCGAATTGCATCTCCATCCGCTGTTGCAACTGGTGGTGATTTTCTTCATGTTTCCGTTATTATTTCTTGTTACCTTTTAGATAGTGTGGATTTTCATTGTTTGAATTTTATTTCCACATCATGGCATTCACATGAAGAAGAAAAAAAGTTCAAGATAATGATAAGAATTATGAATATATGTGTATTTATTGAGAAAACCATCTTCATAAAATTTCATAGAATGATAGGTGCCTATTTTCAATTAATTAGTATTGGATGATTAGTGTCACATATGTGATGTAGTTGAATGAATAAATGGAGTTTGTTCCTATGTCATAAAATGATCGAATTTTATGGTGGTTTATGTATATTTTCTTTCATTTGATTATTTTTTTTGTTCATATTCAATTTGAATATAATTTTGAATATAATTTCACATGTTGAATATATTATTTAATAATGAGATGATGATGATCCATATGAAATAATTATTAAAAGTGTTAAGTTAAACTTGTGTGAAATATTAGAAAATTTAGTGATGTTTAGCACTATTATATTATATTTATTATTGTGGTAATTTTTACAATAAATGAATTGATAAATTCAAGCTAGTTAAATGGAAAAGTGTTTACTGTGATTACATCGTGGTTGTTGGTATGTTGTGATAGAAAGTGAATTATATTTTTGAAATGTAATATGTTAAAATCCATAATTAAAATTGCATTTATGTTATTTTTGAATATGAGTGGGTCTAGAGTATACATGGGATAAACATATTTTTTATAAATAATAAGTGCTAGGTTACAATTATGTTAGATTTGAGAATACATGGGTTATATAGAATCTTGATCAATTATTATGTATTACACATGCAATAATAGAAATATTTAAGTGATTATCATGTTTTATTATCTGATTAAGGAATTTGATGTTTACGATACCAAATTAGTTATAGTTTTTTTATATGTATTTGATATTTTAGTTTTTAGACAAAATGGTTCAATATATATATATATAATGATAGGATAAATATATTCTTCAAATTATTTTACTATAATCATACATAAATATGGTTTTAATAATCTTTAAATTGTAAAATGAACCAATACACATTTATAAATAATTTTTTTCTAGACATTATAATTTTAGGAAATGGAAAATATTTGTGAATTTTATTTATTAAGTATTCAATTTTATTTTTGTATAAATTTTTTACTAATTGTTTAACTAAAGTTTTTTGTTTACTTATCTAATATTTTGTTCTCTAGAGTATTTGTTTTTGAAAATTATTGTATTAAATGTAATATGTAACTATTTTTTTGTTAAATTCTAATAAATATTTCCTTATAATATTTTCTTTGAATAATCACTTGATATTATTTGAAATGATTTTTAATATACCTCTCAATGTATGAATACAATATTTTTCTACAAGAAATACATTTTCTAGATGTGATAAAAATAAATTTTATCATATATTAGAATATGATTGGTATTATATGAGGGTTAGGTATGGTATGTTAGAATGTGAGTCACTATAGACATGTTAGTTATTCATCAAGGGCTAGGGTGAGGGTGATGTGACATTTGTGTTGTTTATTATTCTTTTTGGTTTTTCAAAAGTCAGATTTAATTAATGTAATGTGGCACCCATTGTGTGGTTCTTTCCTAAGGGAACCAATTATGTTAAGACTTCTCCATATTTCAAATGCACTTCCTAAAAAATGTTTATGTTATACCCATTTCATGATTTGGATGCAATAAGTACATGTGATGGTTATCCCTGAGGGATACTCTTGGATGATAAGGGTTTGAGGTCGAGTCTCATGGTACCTATGATGTGGTTATTTCCAAAGGAAGATAAATAATTTTCGTTCCTCCTATGATTCAAATGTTAACCACTTATTAGTGAAATGATTTGAATGTCATGGAACAACCATGATATAAACTTATAGTATGATCACTATAATTCACTAGTATTAAATGAAGTCGATACATTTGATTATCATGGTGTCATGTTTAGTACACAGTGACTTTACTTACATGTGTATTTTGAGTGTTACTACTTTGAACATATACTCAGATATATGCATTGTTGTATATTTTAGGGTCCCTATTGGTATTTACTTGTTTATTTTTATACTCACAGCCTACACATGAACCTTAGTGGATATAGAGATCTTATATTTGAGATACAGGTGAGAGGAAAGGACTAGTAACATATATTAGAGTCGGTGTAGCTCAATGGGGAAGAGTTGATGTTCTAATGGTAGTGTCAGAGACCTTTTAGCATTTTGAAATGAGATTTTAAATTTTAAATTAAGATGTGGTAATTTAAAAAGTTTTAAGGAGACAACTATCATCATCATCAACTTAATTTCTTGAATAGTTATTATTGCATTTTTTTGCTTGATACTCATCCATTATCTCTTATATGTTGTTTGAACTACTCTGAGTAGTATTCATCCAAAATGATCACCATTACCCGATATGGGATGGATTTTGGTTAGATTAGTTCAAGATACATAATTGGATGTCCAAACTAGATGGGTGATGATTATCAAGAAACAAAATATGATAATAACTATTTGATAGATGAAGTTGATGAGGATGATAGTTTTCTATAACTTTCACATTTGGATGAATTTAGAGGATAACACCACCATAGTGGGGTAATTCTTTTATTAAATTAAATTACACGTTTCCTTCATAGTGGATGCACGCTAATTGTTTGATAAAGGAGTATGAAGATGTAGTTAAAATGAACATCAAGTTTAAAATATAGAATACATATGACCCTTCTAAAATAATTTCTCCATGTTTATATTGTTGTTATTAAAGACAAGTTAAATTTTTGACTACTCATGCAGACAATGTCTTTTACACATGATGATGTTACCAATCCTGAGGAAGAACAGATTTTTTATGATGAAACTGCAGAATTATTAGGGGATCAACAACATGTTGATGAAAAAAACAACAACAATGCAACATCATGATGTTGAATAAAATTATCAAGGTAAGAAGTCGGGATATAAAATCTGAGGTTGGTTGGAATCAACGTGACCAACCTATTGACCCTAATAATTCAATGTTCATTAGTTATCTTGGGGTCACAATGAGGATGAATGTGATGATTGATATTGATTCATGGTGACATTTCCAACCTGTAACGAAGAAAATTCTTTGGAAAGATATGATGGTAATGTTATGATATACTTTCTCTATTTTACTAAAAAATTATATAATGAAATGTTGATTTAATTTTCATTATTACTTGTAGAGTTCATTTATTTTAGAATATTTCTGAAATAAATGTTTATTAATGGACACTAGAAAATCCCATAGAGACTTCTGGACTCTTCTTATGAAGTTACATCTTAGGGATGTTGAGGGGAAAGTAAAGTCTCACCGACTAGTTAGTTATGCACACATTATAAAGCAGGAAAATGGGATGATTTTGTTAATTTTTGTAATGAGAAATCATTTTAGGTGCATTGCAATTAATAATATATTAGTTGACATTATTTATTTTATCTAAATTGATTCAAATTTGTTAATCTATAAAACATAAAAGGAGTGTTGAAAATAAAGAACATGCATCAAAACCAATGTACCCCTATCACAAATCAAAGATGGGGTATGCTTCATTAGAGAATAAATAGATATGTATTTTAAATCAACAATAATATTTAAATTATGTGATATGAAATATAATATGTTCTTTTGTTTATATGCAGATTGATGAATCAAAATACGAAGCCAATTCCATCCCACATCATATGTTATGGAAGGAGGCTCATGTAAATAAGGAGGGTAAACTAGTTGATGAAAACAAAAAAAAGTATAGAAAACATGTGTAAGTATGGCATAATTGTAATTTTCTATGCTTTATAATAGTATTACATAAAAATATTTATTTTATATTCATATTTTTTTATATGTTTTAGACACAAAAATTAATAGTGGATATACCAGAAGAAAAGCTACTTTCAATAGCTTTGAAGTGACCAGAACAATATGGCCGCATTAGAGGATTAGGTTTTGGAGTATCTCCTCGAATATATTTCAAGAAGATAAAACTACATGAAGATACCTATAATATGGTGAGATTATTGTAGACACAAATAGACTCACTACAAGATATTATTGTTCGGTCTGTTTTGGAAGACCAATGTATGAGAAAATATCAAAGCGAACTGGCGGTTGAACAAATATCCGCACATAAACCAGATGATCCCACTATCTTCAAGGCTAGTCATTCCCCCCAACCACATACCTTACCTGAGGAAATTAATTTTTTCATTAATCTTTCTCCTAAATATGAATCAAATAACTCCCGATAACTTTATATTACTAAAATTCTACAGGGGTATAGTTATATGTGATTTATATTTTTCAACACTCACACACCGCCTTATTTTGATGGGTATAATGTATAATATCCCAGGAGAAAAGATATACCATAAAGACCTCCCAAAAGACCACATGAGAGTGGGTATTGAGGTAGATCATGAGCCAACTACTGAGTTTCCTGTTCCACTTGATGATCCAAATATTATAACGGTCAATGATGTTATTGGAGCTTTCATAACATTGTCATCTAATCTTATAAAGATAAATGTGTTATGTCTCTAACAAATTTTTTCATATGAAAAACCTATAATGATTGATGATAAAAGGTATAAAGTGAGGTATGATATTACAGATGGATAAAGAAATTGGAAAATAGAAGGTCAGATCAAGAAAATCTAGTGAATTGACCAGGGAATCAAAATGAAATTCCAAGAGTATCTTCTCCCCACCAGTTCTAGAGAAACATTTATTATCATTAAAACTTCATACAGAGACCAAATTTAAAGATACAAATATGTCTTACATTCTATATGAAAAATAAATATATGGAACTTTCATGATATACATAATTGGTCTCAAGACTATAAATGAGATTCTCGAGCATGAATGGATGAGAATCTCAGTTGTGAATACATACATAAGGTACATTTTCATAATACATTTATCCAAATAGTGAGCTAATATGTTTATTAAAGTTAATAACTATTTATATTTTCTATAGGTGTTTATATTACCACTATATAAAGGGAAATTCATGTGAATCACGATTTGGATTCATTAATCCCTATATCATTTCTATGAAAAAACTTAATTTGGATAATGAATAAATTGTGAATAAAAAAGACGAGTTACTCAAAGCGTTTGATCAAAAAATATTAGATCATAGACTTTTTTTGATTCCTACAATACATAATTAAAAATCTACAATCTAATAACATAAAAAATATTTTTAATTTTTTTATTACTTACTTGTTTTTGTTTTTTTAAGTAGCACTGGATGCTGATCACAGTTAATATGGATGTCCCAAATATTTATTTTTTGGATCCAATACATGGATATCCAACCAACCGACCACACATGATGTGTATTGTGAATTTATAATACACTGTAATCAACATTTTATAGATAAAATTTCAAATTATATGTTTCAGTCTTTGTTTTAACAAGAATTTTTTTATGATAGGGCGGTCTCTAAATATAGGCTAAATCATAGCATGAAGTCAGCATCTGAAGAGATAAAGCCTGTAGATTACTACAAATAGAAAAAATTAGGTTATATATAAAAATATTTTACTATCAAAACATTTCAAAACAATTTAGTTATTTTGATCAATGTTTCTGCAGTGTTTGAAGCAAGATAATGACAACGATTGTGGATATTATGTTTGAAAATTTATGAGAGAGTAAAGCATGAAAAGACCAGTATCCCCCAGTAGGTAATTTCTGAAGGTAATTACAATTTCATTAAATATATTTCATAATAATTTTTTTTCAATATTTTCTCACTACTATCAAGATTTCTGAAAACCTTCGTACTTAAAAGAATAAGTAAATTTGTTTAGAGATGAGTGGGAAACACACATGTTGTCAAAATGTCTGCCGAAAACGAATTTAGGTGATTACCTGCTATATTTCTGATCTAGTATGAGTTATGACCTTAGAAATATATTTGGGGTGTGAAACATTAGTTTCATGATGCTTATATATTATTTTTGATATGTTTATCAAGGAGAAGTATAATGGAGGAAATCAATTTGTTTAGAAGTGCTAACCTATAAAAAATAAAATTTTTGGGAAATGATGGAGGTAGAGGCAGAGGTGGAGGTGGAGGCAGAGGAAAAGGTAGAGTCGAAGTTAGAGACTTAGGTGGAGGAAGAGGCAGAGGCAGAGACCCAGGTGGAGGTCCTGGAGAGGAGGAGACAAAGCACTGTCTTGCAAACAATAAAATTGTTGGGCAATGGAGTATAATGAGGATCATACCAAGATTGTGTTTGATAAAATTTGTTGAAAAGTTATCAAAACACGTTTCACTTAACATAAAAGATATTGTGAAAGTGTTTTAGGTGGCTTATTGAAAAAAAGTTTTCACCACTTGTTTAAGTGACTTTATACAGGAAGTTTAGTAGAGGATTTTTTTTCATAAAAAAACAAACACCACTTATTTTTTCAAACCATTTATTATAGGATACAATTTATATTATAACATTACAAGTACCATCAAATATTACTGAAGTTTTTAAAGAAACCCATCACCAAGAACAAATAAAACAACAACAAAAAAACAAATGCACTTGCATTTTCTTTCCCATGACTTCTCTACACTACAAAGGGTCTTAGTAGTGGAGCCATTAGTCACTTGAGAGTCATACAACAACAATATAATCATAAAACAGGTATATAATACAACTTAAATGTTTGAATAAATATGTGTGTAATCAACCATGAAATCCAATAGGTGTATAAGATAACCATTGGAGGAAAACCAACATTGAGAGATCTGGTCATCAAGGGGGGCCGGTGTCAAAGGAAACATGTCATCAAATTAAAAGAAACTGACTTATGAATAGATCCCTAAAAATGAAAAACCCACTTCAAATGAAATTGTGAAGCACCGAAAATCCAAACAAACACCCCTTTGAAAAAGAATCTAGTAACTTGATCCAAGACCTCTAAAAAATGAAGAAATACAAAGTTTCATCATCCGAATCATGAATTTTTAGAAAAGAACAATATAGTGGTTTCACTTTGGGGGTGGTGAAATTATTTAGTCCATTATATCATCAATTATATTCATGATATAATATCACAAATTCTTGTGAAATCCATACAAGTAACATTCACTATTTATGTGCACATTCATTATATAAAATGATCCATGTTCACAATATCATTAATAAAAAACGTATTATCATTCTAAAAAAAATATTTTAGAATAGGGATATTCCCATTTTTATGAATAAATAATTATAATTTTATGTTAGATTTTATCATCACCCAGAAAAGGCATTCGGATTGTTTTGAAATTGACATTAATTTTAGTAAAAAAGAAAAGTTACATACTCAAAACCCAGAAAATACATTTGGAATATTTTGTTTCTTTAGGAAAATTATCCATAAGTCATTTTTGGTGTGTAGGAATCAGCCTCACCTCAATCTGATACACGATGTACCTGATATGACTCAAAGTGTCAGTTATCAGTTTAAAATCGGCATTTTAATACAAAAAATTTCACCTATTGAAAATAAAGAAAACGTTCTCAAATTGTATTGATAATTTTAGAAATTGATTCATAATTAATTTTTTAAATTTAGGAATTAGTATCACATCAAACCCACACACGATATGGCCTGTATGACTCAAAGTGCGTGTTTCTAGTTTAAAATGACATTTTAATAAAAAACACAAATAGCGTACTCAAAATAAAGTAAATGAATTCATTTTTTTGATAATTTAGTAAAAAAATCCATAAGTTATTTGGGACATGTATAAATCAACCAAACCTCAATCCGAAACACAGTGTGACTGGTATGAATCCAAGTGCATCTTTTTATTCAAAATTGGCATTGATTTTAGTAAAAATACAACTAAAATATTAAAAACCAAGAAAACACATTCATAGTGTTTTGGTAATTCAGGAAAATGATCCATAAATCATTTTTTACTTTTAGAAATCAGCTGCACCTCAATCTGATACATGATGCGCCCAATATGACTTAAAGTGTCCGTTATCAGTTTAAAATTTACATTTTAATATAAAAATATGTCACTCACTAAAAACTGATAAAACATTATCATATTGCCTTGATAATTTATTATAATGATTAATGATTCATTTTTTATGTTTAGGAATCTGTATCACCTGAAACACACACACGTTGTGACATATATGACTCAAAGTGTGTGTTTTCAGTTTAAAATGACATTTTAGTAAAAAACAAAAGGGGCATAATCAAAAATTAATAAACACATTCAGATTGTTTTGATACTTTAGTAAAACAATAAATAAGTCATTTGAAACATTTTTGAATTATCCCAACCTCAATCTGATGCACGGTGTGATTGGTATGACTCTAAGTGTGTCTTTTTATTCAAAATTGACATTAATTTTAGTAAAAAAGACAACTGACATACTCCAAACCAAGAAAATGCATTTATAATGTTGTGGTACTTTAGAAAAATGATCCAAAAGTCATTTTTAATGGTTAGGAATCATCTAATCCACAATATGATACACGGTGTGCCTGATATGACTCAAAGTACCTGTTATCAGTTTGAAATTTCCATTTTAATGCAAAAAAGTGTCACTTACTGAAAACTAATAAAACAAGCTCTAATTGTATTTATAATTTATGAAAATTATTCATAATTCATTTTTTATATTTAGTAATCATTATCATACCAAACCCACACACGATGAGACTTTCATGACTCAAAGTGTGTGTTTCCATTTTATAATGACAGTTTAGTAAATAAACAAGTGGTATACTCAAAATTGAGGAAACACATTTGAATTGTTTTTATACTTTATTAAAATGATCCATAAGTCATTTGGGATGTGTAGTAATTATACAAACCTCAATGTGATGCATGGTGTGACCAGTATGTCTCCAAGTGCGTCTTTTTATTCAAAATTGACATTAATTTTAGTAAAAAATACAACTAACATACTCAAAACTAAAAAAATGTATTTTCATTATTCAGGTACTTTAGAAAAACAATCCATAAGTCATTTTTGATTTATAGGAATTAACATCATATGAATTTGATACACGATGTTCTCGGTATGACTCAAAGTGCCCGTTATCAATTTAAAATTGACATTTTAATACAAAAATGTGTCACTCACTGAAAACCAAGAAAAAATTATCGTATTGTATTGATAATTTATGGTGAAAATTATTAATTCATTTGTGACATTTAGGAATCAGTCTCACATCAAACTCACACACGATGCGACCTGTATGACTCAATGTGCGTGTTTACAGTTTAAAATGAAATTTTAGTAAAAAACACAAGTAGCGTACTCAAAATAAAGGAAATCGATTCAAATTATTTTGATACTTTAGGAAAAAAATACATAATTCATTTGGTAAATAAAGGAATCATACTCATCTAAATTCTATGCACGGTGTGACCAGTATGACTCCAAGTGCATCTTCTTATTCAAAATTGACATTAATTTTAGTAAAAATTACAACTGACATACTCAAAACTAAGAAATAACATTAAAATTATTTTGGTAGTTTAGGAAAATGTTCCATAAGTCATTTTAATGTGTATGAATTATCCACACCTCAATCAGATTCACTATGTTCCTGGTATGACTCAAAGTTTCTATTATTAGTTTAAAATTGACATTTTAATACAAAAAAGTGTCACTCACTAAAAACTAAGTAAACATGCTCAGATTGTCTTGATAATTTAAGAAAATGATTCATAATTCATTTGTGATGTATAGGAATTAGACTCAAGTAAAACCCACACATGATGCAACCTGCATAACTCAAAAAGATAATGCTTGAAGATAAACAATAAATGGTATGCGATGTGAAAAAATCAATCGCAATGCAATTAAATACACAATGTTCCTGGTATGACGCATAGTTTAATTTAAAATCAACACTTTCTATTTAATTTATTTCTTTACATTATTACTAACATAAGAATTGTTTTCTTATATAGGAGTGATATTTTACTCAAGTAGGGGTGTCTTTTTATTTTATATAGGTGCATTCTTTTGCTCTATATTGGTCTTTTTTTATTTTAATTGTGTTGGAAATTTTGTTTCATTTAAATTATGTATTTATGTATGATTTTTCTAATTTATGGTGTTGTAGTGTGTTGTTATAGCACACTACAGTATGCCCTATTTTTAGTGTTGTAGTGTGTTGTAACATTACATTGCAGTATTCCCCTTTATCAGTTCATTTAGTAGCGCTGATAAAGTAATCCTTTATCAGTGAATATATTAACACTAGTAAAGGATGTCTTTATCATTGTTAAATAAATGTGCTGATAAATGGTGTCTTTTATCATCACTTTTAAAATCACTGATAAAAGGGTGATTTATCAGTGTTTTTTAGCACTAATAAAGCACCCCTTCATTAGCATTTTTCTAGTGCTGATAAAATCCTAGGCCTTTTAACTGCACTGTGGTAGTTAAAAAAAATTTAGCACTAATAAAGGTCTATTTTAGCATTGTTAAAGACCTATTTTGTATTAGTTTACAAAGAGATGGTCTAATCACATGATCATCCACACATCAAAATGCAACAAGCATACATTTTCAATCTTGTTATTAATTAATTCAATTCATTCTTTAATTAAGATAACACACCAAAAATTAATCCAATTAATTCAATTTATCTTAATTCTATCCAAGCATATTTAAATTTCCATCATCTATAATTTAAACAAAATTACTCTCATTTCATGAAGTACACAATCATACTTGGAGGAAACCTCATGTTTTTATTGAAATTTTAAAATGAAAATTAATTTAATATATAATAGTTAATCCTATGTCATGACATGTACTATCAAATGAACAACATAAGGAACACATAATCAATAGGTTTAATTAGACATTTAATTCATATTTCTATGAAAATTTGAGAACAATGCCGATATTAGACTACACGATGTGTATTTTACATGGTGTGTACTTTTCTTCTACCCGTTTCCACAACTTGTCAGTCCCCATGTCTTGTATCTGATACATGACATGCTTGGCATACCCCATGTAATATCCAGATGAATCTTTATTTTTAATCATTAACCAATTACTGACTATTTAATTGAGATATAAGAAAAGAAAAGATGATGATGTCATATTATTAAAATGAACCGTTTTAGGTAAAAGAAAACACAAATGCATGCAAATAATAAATGAATAATAAATAATTATAAATTAAACATTTGACCACTCTAATACCACTTTTAGGTTCTAGATACAATGGAAGTGTCCTTTAAAGGTATGTCCAAATTGTATTTTAGTCTCAAATCATGTTTAATCATTACTTTACATGTTTATGAGATCATTTCTAATGAAAATAGTATATTAATGGACTACATTAATACGCCATAACTGGAGGGTGGTGATTTTCACATGTGATTTATAATTAATTTGTAATCAGATAAAGAATTATCTCAACTTGTAATTCCACTTTCGTTGGTGATCCGATGGAATATATTTCATTGCACCATTGTTGCGCTATAACATTTAAGTACAGAATTCCTTTAGCGGTGATCCACACATGCACCAAAATCTCTGGTCAACGTTATTGAATCACTAGGTGCTAGCACGAACGATGCTGATCGCTTGCATTATTTGTGGTTGACCGTATCAATTTTCTTCTCAAAGAGGAAGAACTCTAGGTTCTATCTTGAATACACGAGAGAGGAGGAAGAGAGATCTATTTATATAACTCTAGATATCACTTTAGATATTTCTATCTTGATATATATCAATATATATCTCTAGATATATCTACCTAGATATATCTCTAGACATATCTAACTAGATATATCTCTAGACATATCTAACTAGATATATCTCTAGATATATCTACCTAGATATCTCTCTAGATATATCTACCTAGATATATCTCTTGATATATCTACCTAGATATATCTCTAGATATATTTCTTGATATACATCTATAGATATATTTCAAGATATATTTCTAGATATATCTCTCTAGATATATATCTATATATCTCTCTTATCCATTGTGAACACCCAAAAATTTACTTTAGGATAGGTTTAGGGTTGGAAAATTTCACACAAGACCTTAACTGTTTATAATATTCTTAGTTGACCCCATATCAATTATTAATAATAATATTATTATTATTAATCGCTTGAAATGTGAAACACACTGAGAATATAAATAAATATCAATTATTTCTAAGTGGACAATTAAACTTGGCCAGCTTTCCCTCCTAAACATTTATCAATCCTAAAATAATGATTATTTAATTAAATAAATGTCACTACATTATTTCTATGATAAATATATTAAATATTATATTCATCAAACTTGCTGACTAATATTTATTATTTATTATTTAACTCACTTTATTATTTTGAATAACTTGCGATTAAATTATGATTATCATCCAAACCTGAATAAATATTATTTATTATAACTTATTAATTTAATTACTTGGATTTAACTAAGATTATGGATACACTTAGTGTGTGACCCTTTGGGTCTCCTTCTCAGTGACATTAGGCATAACCGCCTAAAGTCCAAGGTTAACATCTAGTAACACACCACGACACCCATAGAGAAAGAAGTTAATATCGTAACTACAGTCAACCTCCTACAAATTCTTACCATGTAATATAATCCATTTATTGTGATATCTCTAATCAAGCAGGTTTCATGCTGGTGGCATCAACCTATATACTTGATTTCCCTTTCTTTGACTTTTTGGAAATGAACTCACACACCGAACACCATGACCATGGATTTATGCAGGTCGTTCTATTACATTAAATGGGCCGATATATCAAATTGCACTATATGAAAAAAGGGATAAATCCTTTATTGCATTATTTATTAATAGAATATCACTCATGACAGACCCAATGTATCCTACCTGGCCGTGAATATATGTTGTCATGGTTTTTGTAAATACATCAAAGTACATGAGTCATGATAACTATTAATGATAATCTTAATGTTTAAGGATCAATACACATGTTCTCATATAATAATATCTAATGACACATATAAATATGAATTTCTTATTTGGGGGTTTTGTTCTCATAACCTTCTATCTTGGAGATTACCGAAGGCGAACACCATGAGAAGGTGTCTCAATGTATTATGAGTCTCCTACCCCTAATAGTCTATATCGACTATGTCCCATTAGACAATAGCATCCATCCATAGAACAAGATTCAAGAATAATATCGTGACACTCTAGGTTCTCAGTATAGCATGGAACTACTATAACTTTTCAATGCGACAGATATTCTTATAAAAATATCACATAAAAATATCATATATAGAAACAATAATAATGTGATAAGAAAAATTCATTAAAACATGTAATCAAGTACTAAATGGGTTGAATCTAGGGAACCAACTCCAACACATGGAATTTTTGTTGTTCACTACAATCATTAAATAGGATTTAAAGGGGTTGTTAATCACTTCTATGTCCACTCTCCACTTAAATGAAATGGAGAAGGTTTCAGGTGTCTTGTGACCACAAGAGGCTGGGCGGTATTGACTTATTACTTCCTATTTCATGTTCAAGTAACACCCTATTGAGATCATCAAAAGGCCCATGTGAGTCCATCATGAGGTTTCAACCTTTTTTAGTCGAATAGGTCTAAATTAATCAACATGTTGAGGTAGTTATTTCATAAGAGCTAGTTTTTTGTTCATGTGGCTTACTTGTGGATCGCTACTACTGAGACAAAGGTGGTTGGGATTGGATTTATTCTCTAGGGTTTGGTATTGACCACTGGAAGCTAGGGAATGGTCTATTTGGATTCTTGTGATTTAAAAATGCTATTTACCGAGGGTGGATAGACGGGAATCATGCTATTATATAAGGAGGTGTAGGATGACATGATCCCAAGTTGTGTCCCTGCACCCAAGTCAGCCCCTTCATCCCTAAAATCCCACACCAAACCAACCCATACCTCATCAAAGTTACCTCCATTCCATACCACTCCAATATTACCCATCCAAATGGCCCCTACCAATTTTCAATGCCCATCGCATCTCAAATTCCTCAAGTCCACAACCTTTACAAATTATACCCGCCCATTTCCCATTTTCAAGATCAATCCCTTCTACATCCTTTATACATATTCCTCCAACCTAGGAATCCTGAACTCATTAACCAATTACCTAATTTTCATCATAATTTGTTACAACTAGGCTTTATCTTCACAATCAACCAATAAGATCCAATAATCACTACCACAAAATAGGGCAAGGCCAGCGCCACCCTTTATCAGTGCTAACGAAAAAGCGCTGATAAAGGGGGGTACCTTTATCAATGCTAAAAAAAGCACTGATAAAAGTACCCCTTTATTAGTTCTTTTTTTTTATCACTGATAAAGGCACCCCCTTTAACAATGCTTCTTTTTAGCGCTGTTAAACGGTACCCCTTTATCGATGCTTTTTTTAGTAGTGCTGATAAAGGGGGGTCTTTATGAGCACTTTTTTTAAAAGCGCTAATAAAAGGTCTACTTACAAAACAATAATTAAAAAAATATTAATATTTAAATATATATTTATATTTATATTGATATAAATATAATATATATTTTTTAAATATAATTTTAAATATATTTTAGATAAGTATAAATATATAGTTACACTTAATATATAAGATATTTAGTGAAAATGGCTTATAAAAAAATTAAAAAAATATCAAAAATATGTTGAAAACGCAACTCGAACTTCAAACGGCCATAACTTTTGATCCGGGTGTCTGTTTGATCTCTAACACATATCAAATTGAATCCTGTGACGAGCTCTACACCCCTATGACTTGGAGAAACCCCGGTCAAGGTTTTTTTGGGGCCAAAAAAGGCCTAGAAGGCCTAAAAAACTGATTTTTTTTGTCGAGATAACCCGATTTTTTAAGATTTTGTGGATTTTCAGCCTCGTTTAAGGGGGTATTATTGGCTTTTTTTGTAGGGACTGAATTTATTCCATGGTATTACATTCATATTGATATTATGTCTTTGAAATTTTATCATTTTTTATAATTAACTTCTATTTATAATCAAATATATAACAATATATACATATTTTTTATATATTCACACATAAAAATTTAATCATAAATATAAATAATAAAATATATTTACATATAAAATATATTAGCTTTATCTAAATAATAAATAATATCCATTTTATTTAAAATACCAATATATAAATATTTATATACCTATATATTAATCTAACTATATATATATATATATTAATATGGCTACATATATATATTGATATAACTATAAATATATATATTAATTTCACTATAAATATATATATTAATATAACTATATATATATTAATATAACTATATATTACTATATATATATATATATAAATAAATAAATAGATATGTCATTAACTGGAGAACAAATCAATATGGCAGAGTGGTAAAGGCTTTAGGCGCGCAAGGGAGAGGTCTTGAGATCAAATCTTGGTGGAGGCAAGGGCGCGTGCATGGGGGTGGATTTGGGGGGCTAGAGCTGATAAAGGGGGTGGGTGTAGCACTGATATAGGGTGTAGGGGGTGCGTGCGAACACTGGAGGGGCTGGAAAGCATTGTTAAAAGGGGGGCTCAAGCACTATAAAAGCCCCCCTGATTGGTAGGGTTTTTTTTATTTTTTTTTAAATTTTTTAATTTTTTAATTTTTTTTACTTTTATTAGCGCTAAAAAAGTGCTGATAAAAGGGGTCTTTTATCAGTGCTAAAAAGAAATTAACTGATAAAGGACCCTTTTATCAACGCGTCTTTTTAGCACTGATAAAAGACCCCTTTTATCAACGCTTTTTTTAGCACTGATAAAAGGGGTCTTTATCAGCGCTTTTTGGAGTGCTGATAAAGGGGGGCCCCCTTTATCTTCACCGGCTTTAATAGTGCTTTTATACCACTATTAAAGTCCATTTTTAGCACTGATAAAATGGGTATTTGTAGTAGTGAATCCCTATAAATCCCACAATCCTGAAAAACCATCCAACCCCATAGAATCCCAAGTTCTTCAAAATCCATTCCAGGAACTCAAAACCACATAGGACAAGTGGAATCTTATCATAGATAGATAGAAAGCATAGGATTTTCTAGAAAATTCTAGTTAAGGATGTTTCAAGAGGATTCCCCATGATGTTCATCTTTAATTCTTCATTATAATTCATTTTTTTGGGTTGTTAGCATTGTGAAGATGCATTTATTCTCTTGAAAAAGTAATTATATTTCCTGGAAACATGAATATATTTTTTATTTAGATTGATATTATTTATTTTATACTGTAGATGTTATCAACATATTCATCTAGGGGATTCATGCAAAAACAATATGAGCAACTTGATACCAATTTAACCTTTAAACCATTTTTATATTTAATGATCTTAATTGATGAAATCTTTTCACGACAGAGTTGGTCACATCCTACCATTTGGCATGAAAATGTCCATATTTCATGATCATCAAGACCAATTATTCTTCAGTTAAATCTGATAAGATAAATTAGAGGAAGATAAAGGTTAACCTCATTAGTTAATCATGAAAATGGTTATACCAATGAAGGTTGTCCTAGTTTATCATTTATGATTTGGTCATTTTCTTGTAATGTTGAACCATATTTTTAAAACTGAATTGGTTGTGTGCCCCTTATATTTTCCCTTTCCCCATCATTTATTTTCATTTTTTGTTTTTTTTAAGGTTTATTCTGTTAGAAAGAAAAAAAAAATATAAAAATACTTCAAAAAAATCCCCCATTATCCACAGATTCAACAACCAATCATCTCTTTACTAGTAGTGTTAAGAAATCAATAAAACTATTTTTGATAATAGTGAACTGTCAATAGTTTCAAGGAGCTAAATAGGAGGTTGGTCATTGAACCTGTACTCACACTAATCTATAGTGTCGAATGGTTTGTGATATATAGTGATTCATAAAAGAAAAACTTGTGGTGTGTCCTTATGAAAAATTACAAGGAGGTAGCATATGTATCGCATCAAATAATGGTCCATGATAAAAATTATCTAACGCATGATTTGGAGCTATAAATAGTAATTTTTATATTAAATATTTGGATTCATTATCTATATATAGAGAAGTTTTATATATACATTGATAATAATATCTTAAAGTATATATTCACAGAGAAGGAGTTGAATATGAATTTAAGTAGAATATTAGAGTTGATCAAGGATTATAACTACTCAATACATTACCATCCTAGGAAAGAAAACAAGGTGGTTGGCTCTCTCAGCAGAAAAGATCATGCAACCTTATTCATGATGAGGATGGAAAGAGACCTAATACTCATTGATTTTCAAAGGATTCACATGGAAATAATAATGGAAGGGGAAAAACCTTAACTTATCCATATTATTGTTCAACCATCCATCCATATGAAGATCAAGAAGGTATAAAAAGATGATATAGAGCTATAGAATGTGATAAATATTCTATATTTTAACCTTAACAATGATGAAATTATAATATTTGGGAAATGAATATGTTTTCCATCTATATTATAACTAAATGAGGTGTGGAATGATGCAAAAATCTATCCATTATCTATTCATCCTAAAAACATAAAGATGTATTGAGAAGTCAAGGTGAACTTATGAAGAGATAACATAAAGAGGGTGATTAAAGGGCATACATCACAATTCTTGGTATACTAGAAAGTTAAGGTTGAACATTAGAAGTCCAAGGGGTTGATGCAAATATTACCCATATTTATATGGAAATGAGAGAACATCACCATGTATTTCATCATAAAACTTCCCAATACCTATAAAGGATATAATTCCATTTGATCTATAATTGACCAACTTATTAATTTGGCTCACTTCATTGATATTTGAGTGGATTTATCACTTGATATACTTTCTAAAATATAAATAAAGTAAATTTCAAGACAAGATGAAGTACTAATTTCAATTTTATATGATCAGGATTCTATGTTTACCTTAGATTTATAAAGATGTCTTAAACACTCATTGGATACATAACTAGGATTTAACATGACCTTACATCCTTAAACTGATAGTAAAATCTGACAATACCATTCAAACTCTAGAAGATATGGTGAGATACTACTCGATGTATTTATAAGAAGGTTGGGATCAACATATTTCACTATTGAAGTTCTCATATAATAATAGTTTCCACTATAAAATTTAAATGGAATCATATGAGGCTCTATACAGGAAGTGGTTTCGAATTCCAATATGTTGGGATGAAGTTTGAGAGTGAAAGATTTTGGGGTCAGAACTTTCTCAAGAAATTTCATAGAAGATTCAAATCAATCAACAACATATTAAATTAGCACAAATATTGTAACGACTCGTGCCATTATGAATCTTTACTCTATTGTTTATTAGTGTTGTAGGTGTTTTAGAGGAGTATTGAGGAGGTTCTATGGTGGTTGAGGTGAAATAGAGTTGCTGTAGGAAATTCACATCATGGAAGGATTAAAAAACATGAATTAGAATTTTACAGATTATGTATCCATTTGAATTCAAGGCTTGTATGAAACTGATGGGGAACCCATGAAACAAATTCAAATCATGAACTTAATTTATGATGTGTAATTAAATAAAGGTCAAGGTGACATGATTTTCAGTGAAAGTTGGAATTTTTGGAAAACCCAAGGATTTCACATCATGAATGGGTTACATGATGTGAAAGTTCCAAGATTGCGGGTTTTAAATACTTTTGTTTGACCAAATTTATTCATTTAGCCATGGATTACTTCTCCCTCATTTGAGGAGAACCCTAAGTTATTTTGATAGATCTTATAGTCCTCCTTCTCTTACCTTGATTTGTTTGTTCCGGTGGATGCCCATTGGTGATCAGTGGTAAGTTCTTATCTCTTTATTGGTGGGTTTTCTCATATCATTCTCTCGAATATCCACCATAGTGGTGTGGGTTGTAATTTTGGATGTGTTTTGATGATCCTTAGGTGCAGTGTATGTTGATTCTTAGTTCCTCGTAGTGCAGTTGTGGTTTTAGGGTAGTTATTCTTTACCTTGTGGTGTGCTGTGAGATCAAAAATCTTCTTTGGGGTAGGGAATCCCTCATTTCTCACTTTGATGCATCATACAGGAGGGGTTTAATCTTTTTTATCTCAAGGGGGTGGTTTTCACTGGCCTAATCATGATAAATTAATTAGTTAATTAAAATTGACGGAGAAAAGGAAACAATTTTAATTCTTTTACAGCTTTCATATTATTATGATGTTTTGTTTATTCGGGATGACTGATCCATTGAAAATCATGGCTATTGGGATCCTTTGCTTATATTGTAGTTATTTTTATATAGAAAACTTATTTCATGTTGTTGTGATATCACCCAAAAGTGAAAATTGGTTAACCAATTATAATTGGATAATGAAATGGTCGCCCTTGGATTTATGGCTTGTGTGATAACGCCCTTAAAATAAAGTGAAATGTGATCAATTCCCCTTTGTTAAATCTTTAAAATGGTCTTTTATGTGTTGTGATGTGTAGTTGTGCTTGTGGGGAGGTGATGTATAGTTGTGATGTGGTGTGGGGTGATGTTTAGTTTTTTGGGCCGTGCTTTTGGGTTGGTCAAGTGATGGTTTGTTTGGATGTTATTTTGGAGTGGCGTGGTGGTGGTTTTTTTTCTATGATTTTGGGTGGTGAGGTGGTGGTTTGTTTTTCTATGATTATAGGGAAGCGATGTGATGGTTTTATTGGAATGATAAGCTTCTTGTGATGTGTGGTTGCATTGTTTTAGAAGCTCGAGTAGTGCTGGAATAACTGGTTAATAATGTTCATAATGAATGGGGTTTGGTTTGGTCAATGAGATGGAACTGACTAATGAACAAATAAATTATGGGTTGTGTGGTTAAATGTGGTTGTTGGTAAATAATGAAACTAATGTGTTGGATAGTGGAATTGGTTTGTGGTGTGATATGTGGCATGTGGTTTGTGTAGTGTTATGCATTTAGAGGTGGCAGAAAAATGGGGATGTTGTGAGTTGGTTATCATTTTTTTGCGAACCCATAGGTTAGGATTTTGTGTGGTAATATATATATATATATATATATATATATACACTTGTGTATTTTTTTTGATTTCTGTATGCACTCCATCCGCGTTGAGTACTATGTAATGAAACTCGTACTTTCATACATATGGTGTTTTTTCCAACATCCTGGTGATGAGGATGGATGGATGTCTACCATCTCTTCCCCGCTCTCTCTTCAAGGTGAGTAAATATGTACTGTATGTGATGGTCAGAGGTTTGTTAGTGCACTAGGTAATGGACCATGTGTCTTTGGGTGGGATGTGATATGACTTTGATGTGGGGAGGTGGCCCAAGTGTCTTCGGGTAGGATGTGATATGACTGTGTTATGGAGAGGCTTATGGTGGGGGTTGTACATGGTAGGTGTAGGGAACTAGGTTGATGCCCTTAATGTTCATAATACCCTACTACTTTGGTTATGGTTATGATGTGATGACCCAGTTGTCTACGTACATGATGTGATGTGACTGTGCTATGGGGAGGTGGTATATGTTATTCATAAGTGATGGGAGTGCCAAGATGTACAACGTTGAGGTGTGAGAGTATAAAATCAATGGGAAAGTGGTTCGGGGCACCCTTTGTCAATATTATTCTTATTATGTTATTAAACTTGGATTGTTTTATTTGGTAATTGTGCCTTGGTGAGGTTGGAATGGATAGCTAGCTTGTTAATGTGTTATTGTTTTTTTATTTTCTCATGGGTGTATTAGTATGATTATTTTACATGTGAACGACAGGATTTGGTTTTCCTACTAAGTATACTTGTATGTTCACCCTATATATAATTTTTTTTCAGGTTTCTTGTAGAATTATGTGGATCGTACTGGACATTAATGGCTCAGACCTTTTTGGATAGTTACTATATCACTTCATTAACTTTTTCTTTTGAGTATTTACTTTTGGATACTTTTATCTATACCTATTTTATTTATATATTCATTCTAGGATCATTTTAGTTTATTTTTATATTATATCATGAAGTTTATTGTGGATGATTCATCTTATCTACTGATCTTATATTATTATAGAGGGAAATTACTACCATTTCATGATATTTTTATACCCTCAGTGCTAGTTGCTAACTTGGGGACTACTAGATTCAAGACTCGTGGGTCATCATCTCTCTCCCCACATTGCAGTATATTTGAAGGGAGGGGTTCATGACAGCATGGTATCATAGGTGATGGTTGAGAGATAGTATGAAATTTGGAATTAGGTATGGTGAGGTTTGCATGATTTGGTATGGTAGCGGTGCCAGTCGACCTTGGTGCATGACATAGGCTAGGGAGATTGGCTAGGATATGGGATTTTAGGGCCCCCGTGATCAAGTGCATGGACTCTGAGCTTAGTGAATGACCAAGTAAGGAGGACTTGTTTATAGGGTAAAGACTTAGGAAAGGTACATGCATCATGATGACTTGTGTTCCTATTTGAGTTAGGTTGTTTTGGGAAGGTTAAAATGAATAAAGTGAATTAAAATGAATCTAAATAAAATTCCATACTACTTGGGATTAATAAATCTTTTCTTCCTCTTTTAGAAATAGATCCTATATTTCATCTGTCACGACCCATCCTCGGGGCCCATGCCGTGACTACCCCAAGCCCACCTTCCATAGGCCAGGGGCTGGCGACTAGCACCAAGGTGTAAATCCCGGAAAAATGGAAGGCATTGCCTTTGAATAGTAAACAAGCACCACAGAGTAAGAAAGCGGAAAAGTAAACACTAAGTAAAAATTGTAACAAGCTGTGCTGAAAGTAAAGGGGGCCAGAAATACAAGCCCAACTGTAAAGTACAACTGAAAGGGAAAAACAGCAACTGAAAGGAAAAGCCGCAGCATCGAGCCGTCCTCTGGAAGTCCCACCTGAAGGGTGGGTATAGATAGCCTCCACTGCTCCTCGGGTCCACCTGACCGCTCTGAGTACGTCCCGCCCAATGGTCCACCTCTAGGTACCGTCCTGCTCCGCACGCCTCCACCACGATCAGCGCTGTCCGTCATATGCAACCAACACAACGAAGTGCGGGCATAGCCCGTGCAGGGGTGAGTATAAGCTACTCAGTAGGGACCCCGAGACCCCCGAAGGTCCCCCTAAATCCACAAAGGATAATCCACAAAGGAAAGATACAATCACGAAGTAACATCTGACACGGCTTAGGTATATTCCCATACATATACCTAAGTCATCAATTCCCGTTCAGCTCCAACGTCCGAGCCCAAGCACAACCCAGTCCACACAGGAAAGCAAAAACGTATATCCACACAGGATAGCACAACACAATCCACAAAGGAGAGTAAACAGTATCCACATAGGATAGCTCAACACAATCCACAAAGGAGAGTAAACAGTAAATCCACACAGGATAGCTCAACACAATCCACAAAGGAGAGTAACACAGGATTCAGCTCACACAGGTATACTTCTTCGGATGACGATAAAGATGATCACTGATCCATCTAAGTCATCGGACCCACAAAGGATCGATAGGTAACTAACCCCCGCAATGACCCACACAGGATCGAGCCCACATAGGACCTGTAGGCGCTGGCTCACACAGAACCGCTGAGCGCTGACCCACACAGGATCGGACCCACACAGGATCGGGCCCACACAGGACCTGTAGCACTGATCCACGTAGGATCGCTGAGTGTAGTAGTCGTCGCAGTCCACTGAGGATCTCTGCACAGTCGTCGTCACAGTCCACTGAGGATCTCTGCACGGTCGTCGCCGCAGTCCACTGAGGATCTCTGCACGGTCGTCGCTGTCGAAGTAGCAGTCGCAGCCAGTACTAGGGTTCCCGCACACGGCAAGCTCGTTCGGGAGGATCCGCTCCACGATCCGAGAGGCTGTTACATCAACTGACACAAAGTCCGAAGTTGATGTATCCAAAAGTTCTGTGTCGTCAACAGGAACTCAACGTCGCAGACGGCGCGTCAATCGGACGCCCGGTCTAAGAGTTATTGGTTTTTTCATCCCAGGGGCCCGGTTGGTTTTTAAGGCAAAACCAACCCGATCGTACTCCACCTGCGTCCAAACTTCGGGCGGAGTATTCCAAAAGATCCATCTCACTTAGAGGAATTCAACAAAGCTGACGGCACGTCAATCGGACATTCGTAGATCAAGATATGAGCGTTTCCGCTCTGAGGGCCCGATTGGTTTCGTGTACGAACCAACCCGGCCGAACCCAAAGTATTTTGAAACCTTGAGTGCGATATACCGAAACGACCGTCTCGATCCAAGGATCGTGTTTCCGTTGACGACGTGTCGTTCGGAGACCCTTAGCTCAAGTTACGGGCATTTGACCCAAACGGTCCGAAGACGGGGGGTCCGGGTCCGGGCCAACCCGGCCCGACCCCCCCTGAGTCGGTCGAACCGGGTCGACCCGGTCCGGCCCGGCCAGGGTGTGGCCTGGCCGGTCGGACCGGCCTGGCTCGACCAGCCCGGCCCGGCTCGGCCGAGCGGCCGAGCGACGCGGGGGGGAGCTGCCACTCCCGCGTGACACCCCCGCGGCACGCGCGGGGTGTCGCCCTGGACGACCCGGGCGACGCAGGGGGGAGCCGCCGCCCCCGCGTGACACCCCCGCGGCACCCGCGGGGTGTCGCCCTAGATGGATGGACGCGGCTTCAACCGCATCCCGCACGCGCGGGACCCGCGCGGCCGCGGGTCCGCGGGCACCGCCGCCGCGGCGGCCCTGTCCGGCGGCGCGCCGGGGCGGCGCCGGCGGCTTCCGCGGGCCACCGGAGTCGCTCCGGTGGTCCGATTCCGTTCCCGTCTGCGCCGCTGCTCCTCCCAGGACTCGTTCTTCACTGCGGAACCATCAAACTTCCGTTGCGGCACGTTCCGTTGTCGCCCGTCAAATCCGCACAACAACGAAGATCGGCGGAGGGTTGTCGGGCCGTGTTCGTTTGGCCCACACCCTCCGCGTTAGAGATAAACAACGGGAGAAATAAATTCAACACATGAAACAACAATTTTAATGGATTAAAATTGTTCTTATTGTCCGGTTCTTCACTTTTAAAAGAAATGATCACGGGAAAAAGGAAATAATCACAACAACCCCAACCTCGTAGTCGTCGACGTACGCACGTTCTTCGCGGATTTGCTCGCCACGGAAGGAGGGGATCGTCGCGTCGTCGCGGAAGGGCGTCGCGTCGTCGCGGAACACGGTGTTGAGTCGGCGAACTCAACGGACCAAGAAACAACAGATTTAATTTAATTATATAAAATTAAATCCGTGTTTTGTTAAAAAGAAAACACAAGGGAGATTTAAGAGAATCCCAAAGTCTCTTACCTCAAACAGCTGATCGAAGATTTCGTTGCAGAGGAAGAGACGTCGCAGAAGAACGTTGCAGGAAGGGAACGTCGGCGTCGCGGAACACAGCGTCGCGTCGTCGACTTCCGCGGGTTCAGCATTCTTCGTCGGAGGCCGGCGTTCTTCGCATTCTTCGCGTTCTTCGCATTCTTCACGAAGGAGGATGAAGGCTCAAGAACTCAGACAGAACCTCTCAACGAGTAATCCTCCAAAAACACTTGTTGGTCTTATTTTATTATTACGCCAACAAACGAAAAAGGTAAGTAACAACCCATCAATTCGTTGAATTAATTCAACAAAAAAAACCGCCCATTTAATTCACGAAATAAACCGCCCAATTAAATAGTACGTTAAGGATTCAAGAAAACGCGTCAGTTGACTTTCATAATGACGGGTTTTCGCGGGTGTGTTACTTAGCGGAAAGAAACGGCGGGGCTCGTGCGGGCCCCACCTCACAAATATCCTACCAAGAGGGTAGGATATTTCTGGATAGCACCCTATCCGTTTCAACTCAGTTTAAGTGTCTTTCAAGTTGCTTCAAGTGGCTTTAGTGAAATAAAATAAAGTTTGTCGAACAAATTATTTTATTTCTAAACTTTAAGCCCAAAAATTAAAAACCACTCCCGAGCAAACGCAACTCCGGAAGAGGCGTTTCTAAGCAAATACCGGCGCTGCGATTTCATCGGTGCCCTTAGAATTCGATTCCGGGCACCGGTTCAAAAGTTTGAAAAACCCGCTCGTCCGTTCACTGAACGTACCCGAGCCAAACTTCGGAAAATGATTTCGGGCACACCGGGCCTCGGAATCAGGTGCCGTCAGAAACTGCGTTCTTGTAAAATTCCAAAGAAAATTAAGAAAAAAATTTCCTTGAAATTTACGGGTCTTTACATCATCTGTGTGTTGCTCAGACAGTTAAGGTTCAGTAGGCTGATCCGATTGATCTCTGTAGGGTTGATCCGATAGAGGAGGATGAGGCATGGTTGAGGGTGTTGCGTGATTTTCAGTGGTAGGTTTTGGGGAAGTATGATTGTAGTGGTTCATATGTGGATACATATAGATTCTGATAGGATCTTGATATTCCTTTAAAATTGATCTAGACCTGGTGGAGTACTAGGTCCCTTTGTCAGTTAGTTATATACATGGATCTGTGCGTCAATGGTGGATGTTGTATCTAGGTGGGTGGAAGGAGGGAGATGTTTCATTGGTTGAATTTTAGAAAGATTTCCAGAGAGAGTTCCTTTTGTCGACTATGAAGTAAGTGAAGAGGAAGGATCTTCTTTCTCTTCATCAGGGGTGTATGTTTGTGTGGAAGTTTGGAATCAAGTTTAAGTAACTTATACACTTTTACCTATATCTTTTTTTAGATGAGGAGTCTCGTTTGATACGTCTTGAGGAGGCACTCCACCCTTCTATCTAGTATACAGTTAATTCTTTTATGTTTCCAACATATCTGGAGGTTTATAAGAAGGTGGATTTTATCAAGTGGATGAACTCAAGAATAGATTTTTTGAGAGGGGGGAATCAGCAAGGTTCCTTGAGGAATAGGGTTTTCAGTGGTAGGTCTTAGGCATTAGGACATTAGAGGTTTCGACTAACGAGGATTCGACCTCAGCAGCTCCACTTTTGGACATCACGGTTCATTGGTTTCTATACTTTTCATGGAGATATATGGATAGTGAATTTTTTCTATGGGGTTCATGGACATCACCAGAATCAGTGCCCAGCGGTTCTTCATTCTCAATTTGGTGGAGACATACATGTTAAACACCAGCCTCAACAACAGTTTCCAGTGATATCATTTCAGCAACAAGGGCAACGGGCTTATGCTATGTTGATGGGAGATGGAATGGGTAGAGGAAAACCTTAGGATGTTCATCATGTTCATATAATTTTAATATAGCGTGGTCATGGAGGTGGTCGTTAGTAGAGAGGTAGAGGATCTGGGCATGGTTAGTTCTATATAGTGGAGGAAGCAAATTTAGAGGGGCCAAATATCATTCAGGGTATGCTGATTTTCTTATTTGCCATTGTTTGTGTCTTTTTTGATTCAGGATATTCTTACTCCTTTGTTTCATCCACTCTATTTCATTATTTAGAACTAGATGTTGAGAGGCTACCCATTCCCCTGATGTTGACTATGCCATTCAGAGGCCAAACTATCTTGTTTGATGTGTGTTGAAGGTGTAGATTGATGATGGGGCCGCATCAGTCTTATGTGGATGTTTTCTTACTATAGATGCAGCCATATGATGTCATTATAGGCATTTATTGGTTGTATTCAGTGTATGTTGTTATTGAATGCTTCTAGATGAGAGTTGTGTTATTGTATGTGGATGGTCAATGTGTATTTTTCATCATTGAGTGGGTTTTTCATGTGGGAAGTTAGTGTGTGGATCCCCTTATTTATTTAATGGATGATTTTTTGGTGGAATCAAGTGGGTTTTGGGATAGTGGGGGTCCTAGGTTCATTGGAGAGTTTCTAGATATTTTCCCCGAAGAGGTTGTGACACTACCCCCTCAATGTGATGTTGAGTTTTGGATGACTTACAACCTGATGCTTCTCCAATTTCAATGTATCCTTATCGGATGACACCTTTTGAGTTGTTGGAGTTGAGGAATCAGATATATGATCTGATGAATAAGGGTTTTATTTTGGTTACTCTAGCATTGTTCACCAAAAAGGCAGATGGTATTCTGAGTTTGGTCATAAAATATCGAGGTTGAATTATGTAATGTTCAAGAACTATTACCCACTTTTGAGGATATATAATCTCTTCTACTAGTATAGAGGTTCCATTTGGTTTTCTAAGATCTATCTGCAATCTAGATATCACCATTTGAGGGTGAAGGAGGGTTATATCCCAAAGACTTCCTTTAGTTGTTGGTATGGGAATTTTGAGTTTGTATTCATGCTGTTAGGTGTCACAAAAACACAATATATGTTCATGGGACTCATGAAATTTTTGTTCCATGAATTCCTGGGCCAGTTTATATCCATGTTCATTGACGATATATTGATCTATTTGAAGTCATAGGAGGAGCATGTCGATCATCTCAGAGCTGACTTGTAGGTTTTTCGATGCTACCAGCTATATGGAAAGTTATCAAAGTGTATGTTTTGGACAAGATAGGTGCATTTCCTCAGGAATGTGGTGTCTTAGTAGGGTGTGATAGAATACCCATCTAAAGTCAAGGCAATTGTTTCTTGGGAATCACCTAAGAACATGGTATAGGTTTTGTAGATTTCTTGGTCTTTCAAGCTATTAATGGAGTTTTATGCCATATTTATCTAAATTTGCAGTTTCATTGATAGAATTGACCATTAAGGACCAAGATTTTGTGTAAAATTATTAGTTATAGGAATCATTCAGTTACCTGAATGGGAAGTTGTCTAGTGCTTCAGTGCTTTAGTTTCCTAATGAGGGTGTGATGTTTGAGGTGTTTTGTGAAGCTTCTTGTCTGGGACTGGGGTGCATGTTGATGCAGTAGAGGGAAATGATCTCTCATGGGTCTAGGAATTTACATCCCTATGAGTGTAACTATGATGACCCAAGATGAAATAGGCGATGGCGGAGTTTGTGGCGATGTGTTTGGTTTTCCGGCAGCTAAAGGCCGAGCATCGTTTTACTGGTAGTTTGTTGCATCCTTTGGATGTTGCTAAGTGGAAATTGTATGAAATATTGATAGATTTTTTCACAGGTTTACCCTGATCTTTGGGAGGTTTTGATTCTATCTGGGTGATCATGGATCGGTTGATGAAATATGACCACTTCTTAGTGATCAAGGAGTCAATCGCATTGAATGCTTTATCTAAGAGGTATGTGGATGAGGTAGGGCAGTTGTATGGAGTTACGAGGTACATTATCTCATATAGGAAAACATGTTTTATTTTTTTCTTGACATATGATGTGTGATAGAGTTCTAACATATGAAAAGGGTAGGTCCTAATTCCTAATCAAGATTCATTATACTATGATGGGATTAAACCTGTGTGGGTGAGTCAGTGCCACCAAGAGAAGATAGTATCTTGACATGGAGAATTGAATTCTCTGATTCATGTGTTTGGGGAGGTTCAATTTATTGGTTGTAGCAGTTGTTTTTTTGGACTACATGGATGTTGATGTGGTTATGTAGTGGTTGTGTGGTGATGCAGTTTTCATGGGATATTTGTGGGCTTTTTTTAATTGGTGTATTTGGTGGGTGGTAGTGTAAAGAAGTAACGAGATACTTGAGAGGTATCTTGCAGGATAGTTGTTCAGACCCATTTCCTTTTGAGCTTGGTTTTAGATTCTTGAGGGGAAAAATAATCCGATAGGTATTTGATGTAATGACCCATCCCTTCCCAATCCATTACTTTATCAGTTTTGGTTATTGGAGGTGTTTTAGTAGAGGCTTGAGGAGGTTCTATGGTGGTTGGAGGTGCAGTAGAGATGTTGTAAGAAATTCACATCATGAAAGGTTTACATGACCTGAATTGGTGTTTCACAACTTGTATAGCTGGTTGGATTCATGGCTTGTTTGTGGCCGAGGGGGAACCCATGAAATGGATTCATGCTGTGAAATTAATTCATGGTGTGTAATTAAATAAAGGTTTAGGCAGCGTAATTTTCAAAGGAATTTGTATTTTTTAGAAAACTTAATGATTTAACATTGTGAATGAGTTACACAATGTGAAACTGCCAAGATTATAGGTTTCAAATCCTTTTTTTAGAAAAATTTATTCATTCATCCTTGGCTTACCTCTCTGTCATTTTTGGAAAACCCTAGGAGATTTTGAGGGATCTTCTAGCCCTCCATCCCTCACCTTGATTTGTTTGTTCCGATGGATGCCCATTGGTGATTGGTGGTAAGTTCCTCTCCCTTTATTGGTGGGTTTTATCCTTTTATTCTATCATATATCTGCTGTGGTGGTGCATTTTTTGGTTTAGGGTGTGATTTGGGCTACATTTTGATGATCCTTGGGTGCACTGTAAGTTGATTTTTAGTTCCTCATGGCATGGTTATGATTTTTAGGTAGTTTTTCTTCATCCTATAGTGTGTTGTAAGATTCTAAAACTTCTTTTAGGTAGGGAATCCCTCGTTTCTCAATTTTTTGCATCATACAAGAGGGTTTTACTATTGTTTGTCTTTGGGGGATGGTTTGAGTAGGCCTAATAAAGACAAATTAATCAGTTAATTGAAATTGAAAGGGGAAAAGGGAAAGATTCACATGACTTTATAGTCTTGATATTATTGTGATGTTGTGTTTGTACGAGATGAATGCCCCACTAAAAATAATGGTTAGTGGGAACCTTTTCTTGTATTGTAGTTGTTGTGGTATGGAAACCTTGTTGCATGTTATTGTGACATCACCCTAAAATAAAAATTTGTTAACTGATTATATTTTCCTAATGAAATAGTTTCCCCTAGATTTATGGCCTATGTGATAATTCCCCTAAAATAAAGTTAAATGTGATAAAATACCCTTTATTAAATCTATAAAATAGTCTTTGATGTGTTGTGATGTGTGGATGTGCTTGTGGGGTAGTGATGTGTGGTTTTGATGTGGTGTGGGGTGATCTTTGGTTTTTTGGGTTGTGCTTTTTGGGTGGCGATGTAATGGTTTTTTGGATGTAATTTTTGGGTGGTGACGTGATGGTTTGTTTGGTCTTGATTTTAGGGTGGTGAGGTGATGGTTTGTTTAGCCTTTATTTTGGGGTAGTGAGGTGGTGGTTTTTTTTGCCGTGTTATTAGGGAGGTGAGATGGTGGTTTGTTTGGTCATGCATGTGGGGTGGTGAGGTGATGTTTTGATGGGAATGATGAGATTCTATTGATGTGTGTTTGTTTTGTGATAAAAGCCATAGTAGTGATGGAATAATTGGTTAATAATGTTTGTAATAGCTAGGGTTTTATTTGTCCAATGATATGGAACTAACTAATGAACAAATAAATGATGGTTTGTGTGTTTAAATGTAGTTGTTGGTAAATAATGAAACAAATGGTCCAGATAATAGAATTGGATAACAGTGTGAGATGCGGCTTGTGGTTTGCGTGGTGTTATACATTTAGAGGTGGTAGAAAAAGTGGGGATGTTGTGTGTTGGTTAGTGTTTTTTTGTGAACCTATAGGTTGGGATTGTGTGTTAAAATATGTATATACTTGTATATTCCTTTTTATTTATATACTCACCCCACCCACATTGAGTATTATGTGCCAACACCAATATTTTCATAAGGAGGGTGTTTTTTTCCAACATCTTGGTGATGTGGATGATTGGATGGCTACTCGCTCCTCACATCTCTCTCTTTTTAGTGAGAAGATATGCATAGGATGTGATGTATGGAGGTCTGTTAGTGCAATAGGTGATGACCCAAGTGTCTTCGGGTGGGATGTGATATGGTCACGGTGGCCCAGGTGTCTTATAGGGGGATGTGATATGACAATTCTATGGGGTGACTTATGGCGGGGTCGTGCATGGTAAGAGGAGGGTACAAGGTTTATGTCCTTCATGTTAAGGATACAATACTACTCAAGTTATGGTTGTGACATGATGGCCCAGGTGTCTGTGTGAATGATGTGATGTGACCCTAAGGTATGGGGAAATGGTATATGTTATTCAGAAGAGATGGGAGTACCAGCACATATAATGATGGGATGTGAGATCAGAAAATCAGTGGGAAAGTGGTGCAGGGTACCCTTTATTGATATGCTTCTTATTATGTTATTACACTTGGCTTGTTTTATTTGGTGAGTGTGCCTTGGTGAGGCTGGGATGGATAGTTGACCTATTTAGGTTTTGTTGGTTCTGTTATTTTCTCACGGGTGAATTAGTATGTGTCTTTCACGTGTTCATGAGAGACTTTGTTTTTTCATATTGAGTATACTTGTATTCTCACCTAATGTATAAACTGATTTTTAGGTTTTTAGGAGGATTACATGGATCGTGTTGGAAAGTACTAGCTTGGACCTTTTTGGATAGTTGTTATATCATTGCTTTATCTTTTCTTTTTAGAATTTACTTTTGGACACTTTTATCTGTACTTTTTTTATTTATACATGCATTTTGGGATGGTTTTGGTTTCTTTTTATATTATTTCATGGAGTTTATTATGGATGATTCATATTATCTCTTGATCCTATTTTATTATAGAGGTCAATGCCTCCTATTTTATGAGATTATTATACCCTCAGTGTTATTCGCCAACCCGAGACCTACTGGAGGTGGGAATCAAGTTTCATTATCTCTATCCCATCATTGCAGTATCTTTAGTGGGAGGGAGTTATGAAAAAGATAAAAAAATATCTATGCTGATAATTGTTGATGAGATTTGAAGTTTGAAGTTGGATAAAGGGTATTCCTTTCAATATCACCATTGAAGATAGTTATGATATTTAATAAGGGAATGTTTTTCCTAGATATATAGACCCCCTAGGGATCCTTGATCATGTAGGGATTATATCTTATCACCTAGTGCTTTCGAAAAACCTCTCACAAGTGCATGATGTGTTTTATGTATCACATTTAAGACTTCATATACTTGATCCATCACATGTGATGAAATCGTAGTCTTTGTAATTGTAACTCAGTCTATCTTATTAAGAACAAATGATGAAGATATTTGTTTACAGAAATAAAGCACTATGAAATAAGACCACCCACTTGATAAAAATTCTTTGGAGAAATAATAAGTTTGATGAAGCGAAATGAGAACCTGAAGATAAAACGAGAAAAAAGTACCCTCATCTATTTTCATACGAGTAATGAAATTTTAAGAGTAATTGTTTTTAAGGGGGTAGCATGTAACGACCCACATTTTTATTCCTTGAATGAATTGAATAATTTTTTTTCACACAAAACACCAAACTAAAACAAATAATGATATATTTCATTAATTTAGAATATAAAAATACAAAGTAAACATTAATATATTATGATAAATATATATGAAACATAATTATGAAAATTATAAAATGAATAAAACTGTAAGTAAAAAAAAGAGTACGAACTTGAAATCATCATCCTTATAGTCTGTATAAAGATTATACCATCAATTATAACTATGGAAATAAAGAAAAAACATTAGAAATATAATATAAATTTTGATATAGGAAAAATAAAATAATATTAATTAATTTCATATAATTATGTATGGTTATACATATGGATGAAAAATGGAAATATGACTGTTGAGTATACACATGATCATTGTGAATGCATATTGCTAATGGGCATATTTAAAATGTTATAATGGGGATATATTTATTTTTTTAAATGAATAATGTATTATAAATAATATATTTAACATGTAAAATAAATAAATAATATCAATTAGATAATTATGGAATGATAATGAATCAAAATATATTCACTCATTACAAAATAAATAGTTTTTTTCAAATAAATAATATTTTTAAAGTATTATGAATTTTAATCAAAATTTAAATTCTTCATATTTAGAGTTTGAATTTTATAAAATTGATATCATATTTTTAATAAGGGCTTTTAAATTTGATAGTAGGGTTAATTTCATTTTTTGGAAAAAGATAAGTTACTAGGGTGAATAGTGAATTATGTCGATAAATAGTAAACTTGGTAAAATATCATATAAGGTAAAAATGAAATATAAAACTGATAAAAAAATGTTAATAATTGATTTATTATTTACCCCTCATTTTTTACACTTATGGGCCACTTTTTTGTTAAAATGACATTCTTTAACCATTGTGGAAAGGGAAATTGAAAATATATAACTCAAAATCATCTATAAAAGGACTTATCCTCTACCCATTCCAAATCACTCATTCCATTTAACTTCCTCTTGAATACACCCACAAATTTCTTCTTATAAATCTCTATCTCACATTCGGTAGCTTCTATTAACTAGAAGGAGGCATAAATCCTTCATTATAAAAAAATTTGTTATGAGAAGGAGTGATTCTATCAAAGTAAACATCTAGTTCTTCTCCATATATTTTAAATCACCTTCTCATATACACTCATTTTAAATATCATTCACCACTATAATTATGTACTATTAACATCATTATGTTTCTATAAAAATGATATTGCTATAATATAACTCTATACTTTTACTCGTTCATTGGTATAACATCATTGGTATAATATGTTCTTGTTTGGGTCTACTCAACCACCTATATTCACAATGCCACAATATATTCATAATTTACATCATGGATGAGTATAAAAACATAAATTATGCTAATATATTATATTAAAGAGTAATTTATGTTATGATTATGGTTTTGGAAGGTTGAAACAAAAATGAATAATCATTATAAAGTAAGTCATTATTATCGGTAAAGTTTCCTGAATTGCGCACATTGTGAATTCAATTCATGTGAATCATACTCATAGATTCAGTAAAATAAACATGGTAATTTATAAATCATTCACTAACTTGAAAAATCTAATAATTATGAACTTAATAAAATAGAAAAATAATCAAAATCATTATACTAAATCTAGTATGAACAATCAAAAATACTAACATCTGATGATGAAAATGATCACTAACTAACTAATATATGTCTAATAAATGGATATAATTTATTAAAATAAAAAAATATGAATAATGTTTTGAAATATGTTATTAATAATTTTATGTTTATTATACATGATTTTAGAGTGCATTTGTGGAAGTTGAAATTAAAGATGAGGGTTTCTCTCTTAGTCTCTCTTCTTAATTAAGATTATCTATATCTAAATTTACATTAGGGAATTTGTATGTACTTTCCTTATAAATTTCCCTTTTATTTTATTCTCCTCTTGTTATTTTGGTTATTTACATGTCTTCCTACCATTTCATTTCTCATTAATTCATACTCCACTAATCATGATATTTGTAAGGTGATTTTTTTATCTATCTTTTATCAGTTGGAATCAGTATCCTTCGCATATATATTATTTATATTGTTTCACAAATATACTTTTTTATAATTATTATGATTTATTAAAGTTTTTTCTATTGATTTTAATTTACATATGAAATTATGAAGGTAATATTTTCATCTCACCTTCCTCATGTATTTTCTTTGTAACTTATCTCGTTGTTTTCTTTGGTTTATTTTATAAAGTGTTGGATTAGTCTAGTAATTCATTATTTTAATGATCCCAAATCATTTTTCTTATATGATCAATTAATTCTATATTTTATTTTAGTATAATTTTTTTTCTGGAAATATATGAATTTTTTTTAATTGTGGAAGTTAACACACATTATGTAAAGCTACCGCATGAAGTTAGTCTTCATATTGTGAGAAGTGACCATGTATGACAGATAATTTTTTTGAAAAGTGTTGAAGCGACCACATAATGAAATGAAGTGAACATATTAACAACTCAACTGAACATGTTAGATAACTAGAATATGTCTAAGTATTGAAACCATTTCACGAAGAAGTTTTAACCAACCTATCTTTCAACTGAATTCATGTTGAACTTTTAAGCGACTGTGAGTTATAGCTGATCGGCTGTAGGTAGAGATCAAGTGACCAGATGAAAAACCTGTGAATTTTTTTCTAAGTATGGAGAGACCATATGTCGAGACCAAGTGAACAAAACTGAAAATATTTCTAATTCAACCATCACACGATTATATCAAATGAATGCAAGAAGAATTTCAAGTGATTGTATGAAGTAAGCCTCAATCTGCTATAAAGATTAACTCAAGGAACCATGCATAAGTGATTTTTTTAAGGTCATAACCGCCATATATAATTTAAAATAAAAGTCATTTAAATACTCTAAAGACTGTATTTTGTAGATTTTAATGAAAAATAAGAGCATCTATGCAATTCTATATTTCATAATTTTTATGAGGATTTGTTTTTTATTATTTCTAAATGGATAGTTAGAGAAGATATCTATAAAAATCCTCTCTCATGTAGTATGGGGAATGTGGATCTAAATTCAAAATTATTATAAACTATGAATCTTTGTTTCTCATGTGATATTAAAAATCCAGGAGAAGGATTCACAAGATATTTTTCATTTGATCTTAAGGATATAATTAAAGACAATTGTTCAAGATAAGAGAACCTTGTTAATCAACCAAAATTAAATTCGTGATAAAGATGCATCACACTTCACTAATCTCTATCTCTTACTCTGTTTCCTTTAAATTTTGAGTTGTTCTTGAATTTTCTTGTATATTTATTATCAATTATCATGTACAGTAAAAAAAATCACTCAGATACTCCTTTAATTTCCTTACATCTATTTTCCCACGTTTAACTGTGGAAGAGGATAAGTATAGCCTGGACTTCCTTGTGAGTAGTTGTGTCTATAAAAACCAATCCAATCCATGTATTTTTTATTAAGTTGTAAAAAAATTTCTTAATATTGGATTAATGTCAAGTGGATAGGACTAAACTTTATCTTGGAGCTAGCCTCTTGATTAATTTTATTGTGTGTTTTAAACGTTTCTTTCACAGCTTTTTTAAACTTACTTGAAAATATTTTTTTAGTAAGTGTTTTTAAAACTATGAATGCAAGACATACTTTGATAGTTTGGATTTATAAATAATATTTATAATGTGTTTTGTGTGAGTAAAATTGTTTCCAAAGTTAAAGTAATTTAAATTTGTTTTAACTAGGTTTTGATCAAGCCTTTGAGAATCTATTTCAAAGTACCAAATTATTTTTATCTACTATATTTTTTAACTGGGTTGTGTATTTAATTGGGAGATTTTGAATTTATAATTCTCAAAATAGATTTTTTTTATCAAAATATCAACTAAACCTCTATTTCCAACAATCCATTTTTTTCATTTTTTAAAAAGACAGTTTATGGGTTACCGGTAACCATATAGACAATAACCCAACATCATAAACGGTGGTCATAGAACCCACATACCAGATTACAAATCACAACATCAGCTGGATTCAAAATCAAAAGATCAAAACCCCATCAACACACCCGCATAATGTGACTCATCCAGGAAAAATATGAAGATTCACCCAACACCGGCATCATGTTCATCCAACAGATCACGAACCAGAGGCAAAATATGAAGATTCATGGAAGAACCCACCCCAGCATCCAAATCAGTCTAACTGCACGATGTAGAAGTGACCAGTAGGAAACTGGAGGCCCTTCACGCCACGACACCACCGCAAGAACATCCAAAGCGCACCGAAATCAAACCAGGAAAACTGAAAGCAAACCTCCCCCCTTTGAGTTGCTTCGGAGAAGACATTGAGCCTCATCTGAACGCATCTGAATCTGAAAGACATCCAAGACAGGTCCCGAACCCAGAATTCATCACTGAACCACTTGACGCACGTCGAAGCAGCTGAAGAAAAAATCACTGAGCTGAAGCCAGTCCGAGATCCATCCACCGGAAGTCGATGCCAAGATCCAGACCACCGGATCCTGTCGAGATTCACCGCTTCCAAGCTGCGATATAGACCACCGAAGCTGAGGCTAAATCGCGACGTCTCCAAGCCAAGAGAGATCTGGAGACAGCTTGAGCCACACTGAAATGGCGCAGAAGCCGACACCAAATGCTGCCTCCGAGATGAGGTCCAGAAGAAGACGTCGCCGAACTCCTCCACCATCGAGACGATATTAAGATGAGGCATGCACCAAGCCGCCGAGGGACACCGGAGGAGGGGAGGAAACTATCACCTGTGAAGAAACCCTAGATGCGCCGAAAAGGAGGAACCTGCCGCTCAGAGGCTATCTCTCCCAACTAAACCCCTATTGAATATTCCACTGGGACTAATATTTTGTATCATAGCAAGTATTTCTCTCTATTTTTCTATTTTTCTATACCTTTATCAAGTTTTGAGAACAAGATATTTACTTTATATTTATCTACTATGTAATTATAGATTCTATGCCTGAAGTTCATGCTAATAATCAACCTACCTTCTTTAATGGAATTAAAAATTCTCAATGGAAAATTAAAATGAAAATATATTAAAAAATCATGTGATTTTATATTTTTCGAACTTTATAAGATAAATATGAAAAACCCCATGCTGTTAGAAAATAATGGGATGATCCAAATAAAATGGCTCATGATTGTAATTTTAAAGTTATGAATTCTTTATTAAGTCTTTTAGGGGAAGTTGAATTCAATAGAATATCTTCTTATTTTAATGATTTTGAAATTTTGGATACTTCATTTGTTTCACATGAAGGGATATTCAGTGTTAAATAAATGTGATTGAATACATATGCTATAAAATATGACTCTTTTAAAATGAAACCTGATGAATTCATTTCATAAATGTATTGTAAATTTAATGAAATTATCAATACTATGATGTCTCTTGGGAAACTGATAGAAGAAAATAAGTAAGTTATAATATTACTAAGATTATTACCTAATAGATAGACAAGTACTGTTATTTCAATTAGATAATCCTATGACATCAATAAGAAAAAATTTAAGTAACTTATTGGAAAACTGATGATGCAAAAAGAATAATTGGAAGCTAAAAATGAAGATGTTGAATATAAAAACTATAGTATTAAAGACATATGAGTAAAAATAAAAATAATTTATCAAGGATGATAAATCAAGTAAAAATGAATATGATTACAAAAGTTTTGAAGAGATGGATCATCTATCCATAAGATTCAAAAAATTCCACAAGAAGAAAATATTTTTCAAAAAATAAATTACAATGGAATGTATGAAAGAAGAGAAAACTGAAAAAATGATAAATTCACTAGTGAAATTACATGCTATAAATATAAAAATAAAGGAAACATCAATTCATATTTCCTATGATAAAATATAAAAATAATCATGATGATAGAGAAAATAATCCAAATAAAGTAGTGAAAGAAACCTGGAGTGCATCTAAGGACAACTCCAGTGATCCTAAATATATTAGAGAGGATGCTAGTGAAAAATATAAATTTTACTTTATGGCTAGTGCACATAAGGTAAAAAATAGCACTATTAATTCTTTTTTATCTGATGATGATGTTTTAAGTGAATCTAAAATATTAAATGAAGAAATATTTGAATACTTATCTTTGTTGGAAGACACTATGAATGATAATAATGATAAATACAAGAATCTAAAAAAGTTTTATTCTTTATTCTATCTTGATAAAATTGATCTTGCGATTGAAAAAGAAAATAATTACAAATTATTAAAAGATAAAAATTAGATAAAACTTTAAAATAAACAACATAAGAAGAATTTGGGTAAATTTACCAATGGGACTAACACTTTGAATAATATTTTGGGAAATCAGAAACCCACCAAATTTCATACTAGAATTGGATATAATTATGAACATCAAAGGAAGGTGTATAGGTTTTATTTTATCCCTTTATCTAAGAACAATACCTTAGTCTATAAGACTAAAGGAACTTCTATTTATGGACATAACACTAATTTTTTTGGACCTAAGAAGGCTATTATTTAAAAATCTATTTATTTTATAGTTAAAAAATCTATGAAATATATTTAGATTCCAAAATCCTTATTTGTAAACTTCTCTGGACCTAAGAAAGTATGGGTACGAAAATCATTTTTTTGCTTGACTTTGTTTAGGTGAAATGCTTGAAGATATCCAGAAAAAGTTAATGGTATTTGGACAATGGATGTTTTAGACACATGATTGTAAATTTCTAAAGCTACAAGAATTTAATAAAAGTGGATAGTGGACATGTCACCTTTGGAGATAATAAAAAAGGAAAAATAATTGGAAATGGAAAATTGGTAACCCTGAAACTATTTTAGTTTCTAAATTTTTGTTTTTTATGGTTTAAAATATAACCTATTGAATATATATAAATTGTGTGATGATGATTATAATGTTAAATTTGAAAATAATGCTTGATTTTTTTTATTCTAATCATGATTTAGTGTTTACTACATTAATAAATGACAATGTTTATGCTATTAATTTAGATTCTTTATTTTCTAAAAATGTCTCCTTCTTAAATGAGTTTCATATAGAATATTGGTTATGGAATAGGAGACTATTCCACTATAATATACACTCACTTAGAAAGATAACTATAAAATTATTAGTCAAGGATCTTCCTAAAATATAATTCAAAAAAGAAAATGTGTGAAATCCTTATCAAAATGGAAAGCGAATAAAATTTCTTTCAAATAAAAGAAAGAGGCATATACCAATCAACCATAATAATTGGTTCACATGGATATTCTTGAACCTTCTAGAGTTTCTATTCTAAGTGGAAAACATTATTTTTATGTGATTTTTTATGATTATCCAAGATACGCATGTGTATTTTTTATAGCCCAAAAAATTAAAACCTCTTCTTATTTTGTAAAATATGAAAAGTTTATAAAAAAATCATAGTGGATTTACCATAAAAACCTTGATAATCAATCATGGTCATCAATTTTATAATCAAGAATTTGGATCTTTATGTTTAAAATATGGATATACTCACAATTTCTCTACACCTCAAAAATCTCAACAAAATGGGGTTATTGAAAGGAGAAATAGAACTCTCCAAGAAATTTCCTGAACTATACTTAGTGAATATGACTTTACTATCTATATTTTCACTAAAAATGTAACAAAAAAATGTTATATTATTAATATGTTTCTAATAATACCTATAGAAAAAGGAATCCTTATGAATTTTGGAGTGGTATAAAACTAAAGGTAAATTACTTTATAGTTTTTTATGTAAATTCCTTATTCTAAATACCAAAGATAATCTGGAAAAATTTACACAAAATAGTTATGAAGAAATTTTCCAAGGTTATTCAACCACCGATAAAGAATATAGAGTCTTTAATAAGTAATCTAAAGTTGTAGAAGAGTCTGTTCATGTCAAATTTAATAAGATATATCCACATGAATCTAAAACTTATGTAGAAACCTTGAGGATGATATTTTTACTTTAAATATCAATAATACCCTAAACCTATGACCATGTTATTGGGATTTTTTGAAGTCTACTTCAGTTGATGAAAGTTAGTTGACTAGAAGGATTTATTATAAAAGATCTCTAGTTAACTATAGTAGTGGAAATAATGGGTTTTACTTTAGCATTTCTAGAAGGATGTTGGTTTAGAAGAAGTTTATTTAGATGTTCTTAGTGCCAGGTGGTCTTGTTTCAAAAGTTGGGATGGTACTTTTGGAAGATGGAAGATATTAAATTTTTTATTGAGAGGTTGTTAGTTTACCAAAGTTGGTGTTCATATCGAGGATTTCTACAGGAGATTGGCAGTGGAAATAGTGGAATAAATGGACTCCCACATTTCTCAAAGGTCGGTGAAACTTGATGAATGGGAAAAACTCTCTATAATTTGGAGGTGGGGTTATCATTATGGAGGTTTATCATGATTACTTGTTGTAGTAATCCACATGGATTATTAAATAATAATTTACAATCTTTTTATTTTCATTGAAATTGAATACTACAGTTTTTATCCCATGGATGTAGTCTTTTCAGTATGAACCACATAAATCCAAAGTGTTCTTTATTTATTATATTTACTTTTATTTCATGAATGTATTGTGTGTGTTGGCGTGAATAAGGATGAAGTTGTTTCAACTTAGTGCATTGATTTGGGTGAATTATTTCTTCTATGTTTTAAATCACTAAAGTTCCAAGAGTTCTATTCTAGAATCTGATTCTACCAGAGTAATTTTGGATTGACTGCTTTTGGTAGATTAGAAAGATGGTGTGGGGAATTCTTAACAAGTGGTATTGAAGGATTTGGTTCTTAGGAGGCTCATCAATTTTCTTGTCAGTTCTGGTAGCATTATCTTGCTCATTTATTTTTTTGAGTTTTAGTGGGATTCATTATTTTTTATGAGGATGGTTTCAAAAGACAAAAAGGTTCAGATGGAAATATTTTAGGGAATAAAATTTAGTTTTTGGAAAATATAGATAAAAGAATATATCATTTATAACGATCTAAAGATTCTATTGAATGGTTTCAAATCAAAAAAATGTATAAATATGAATGGGAAATCTGGATCAAAAGGAACTTGGTGTGATACAAATTTTATTAGTCTATAATATGGATTTGAACATTTGGGAGAATAATACCATAGTTTAGTTGATGGAAGACCTTGAAGATGTTTACGAGAAACCTGTAACCCTGAATAAAGTGTTCTTGATGCAGAGGTTATTCATCATGTCGTTATTGGAAGGAAGATCTACATTAGGTATTTTGAATTATTTAAACTTAATTTGGAGCCAACTAGATTATATTAAGGTTTCATTCATATATTATTTTTGGGTAATTGTATTGTTATCATCCACACCTGAATCACATGAGGATATGATGATGATTGTGAATAGTTAAAGTGGAAAGAATGAATTGTTTTTCACTGATTTTCATAACTTAATTATGAATGAGGGGCTCTAAATGAGAGAGAGTTTATCTTATTTGGGTGAAGTATTGAATATAGATGGAAGGATACACTCACCTCATTGGAAGAATCAAAAGTAATCAGATAATAAATCAAGGGATGGGAGTGGAGATAATTCTTCAGGAACCTAACCTATTTGTTGGCATTATGAAAAAAGACGACACCTAAAGAAAGATTGTCATGATAGGAATAAAACATCTATAAGAACTATATTCATATAGATGAGTTAAAAATAGATATTATTGTCAATATAACTTCAAGTGTTTCTACTCTAGTGAAATTTTGGATCATACATTCCAGTGATACTCTCCATTCCATAGGAGAAAAGTGGTTCATGTCAAACTATGTATCCATAAAATTTGGTAGAATGTATCCTTATGATGATAAATCTTCTGACATTTTAGGAAGGGATAATTTAATGTTAGGTTGAGGAATGAGATTTTTCTTGTTCTAAAGGAAGTGTGACATATTCCATGTCACTAGAAGAACTTGATTTTAGTTGGTTTGCAGGATGAAGTAGGCTTCAAAACCATTTTTTCAAAAGGATTGTGGAATATTAATTGAGTATATCTTATCATATCCATATGTGTAAAATATGGGTCATTGTATCTGACTGGGAGGGAAATGAGAGATGCACTTTATGGAATTTCATCTTCAAAAATTTTATAACTTTAGAATAATCAATTTGGGAATCTTAATGATGAATATATGAAGATTCTAGTGGAAAAAAGTACACTAAAGTTGGATCATTAAAACTTCAGAAGATGTGATATTTTTATATCCAAGAAGAAATAAAATTCATCTTTTAATATATTCAAAAGAACACCAAAATTCCATAAGCTAGAGTTGGTATATACAGATTTATAGGGACTTATCCAAGTTCTTTACCATGAAAGTGAAAAGTGATTTTTTACCTTCATTGATGATTCAATAAGAAAAGTATGAGTATACTTTATAAAAAATAAGAATGAAGTTCTTGGAATCTTTATTCAATGGAAGGATATAGTGGAAATAAAAACTAGAAGCAAATTGAAATATATGAGGTTAGACAATGGTGGTGAGTTTAACAAAAGGATTTTTCTGAATTACTACAAGCACATAGGGAATCAACATGAGAAGACTGAAGGTACTAGGGCGTATAATGAAAGATGGTGGATCAAAGATTTAAAATTTTTCACCAATTATTGTCATCACTACATTATCATCGACAAATAACTACCCTAGTTAAAGCTCGAGGATCACACATGATGAATTTTAAGCACAAAATAAACCATAAATACGTGGTCAGTTCAGAAGCTGAGAATTCATCATCCACTCATTGAAAATGATCATTTATTGAAAAATGTAAATTCAAATTCTTCTAGATCATCCAAACGTGCTTCAAAATCTGTGGGAGAATTGATCATTGAATCTCGAGTACTAGAGTGGAGATACAATGATGCCTTCAACATCCTAATGATCACCACAACTCTGTTCTATTGATCAATGAAGAAGCTCTTAGATCAAGTACTTAGAACAATAGAATCTCTCTCCAGGAGGTGTTAGAGAGGAGAGAGAAGCTATGAAACTCAAGTGATGAATATTCATTTCCCTGAGATCCTCTTCCTCTTATTTATAGTGAGTTTCTAAAATACTCAAAAAGGTTCACCGACCTTGAATATTTCTTACTCACTATAATAGACATCATATGACTACTTTACGAAGTCATAAATATAATTTATATTTTTATCACTTACTTGTAATATAATAAATATATTATGTGATAAAATTGATCAATTAACTCGACTCATTATTCCTGAAAATATTAAATGAACCTTTAATATTCAAATAATATTTTTCCATATAATATTTTTCATGTATTTACTTAAATACTTGTAAATACATTTAATAAATAAATTCTATAATAATTTTTCTTAACTCAAATAATATATGAATTTATTTATTCCTTGGTGATTGTATTTCCTTAGATATATCTCAGACCTCATAGTAGGGTCCACCATGTCCTAAATTCCTATTCACCAGAAAAGGGCAGAATTTTGAATTTGCTATTGTGTGTGACCCTCTAGAACCTTATCTTGATATCAGTGAATACTATTCAAAAACCAAGAGTAGATTCTATTAACCCATCAAGTCCCCTAAAGAGATAATGAGTAGTCATATCAATTATAACCTTTATACAAACACACGCCATGTAATATAATCTCTTTGTCTCATGATATCACATAAAGAAGGAAACACACTTTTTGTCATCATCCTTTCTTTCTTTATTATTAGTTTATATTACTATATGGAATTACCTTTCTACTATCATGACCATGGATTTATTAAAGGTACTATTATCCTTATGAATTGGGCATGAGATATCTCTTCCTATCAGAAGTAACAAATTCTACCTTGATTATTCAATCAATGCCATACCACCAATGATGCACCCAATGCAAGAAACCTATCCATGAATTCAAGGCCATGGTTTTTTCCTTACATCAAAAAAAATTATCAAATAGTACACATCAATAATAATCTCAATTCTAGATACTATTACACATGTTCATAGATACAAACTACTAATGAAACCTGAAACATGTGGTGTTTCTATTGGTGGGTATATCCTCATGATCTCATAAACATGAGATCACCAAGTGAAAACTTCATGAGAAGAAGAATCAATGATTATGATTCCCCAGTACCTGATAGTAAAGCATCAACTGTGTCCAGTCAGTATGATGTATCTAGACCATAATACATATGTTTAATACTAATTTCATAGTATCTTTAAGTTCTCATTATAGCATGGGAACTTCTATAACCTTTTAATATTCCAATTAATATATAGAAATTTCCATTTAAATAGTGGAACAGAAATATATACACTATAATGGTAAGTGTACATCATGCATAATTCACTATACACATGATATGGTAATCAAAAGTACTGATAAAGTTAGGTCCAGGGAACCCACTTTTATAACACCCCCACTTGCACAAGATCCAACTTTCTAACTATCCTTTTTATCTCTCACATAATTAAAATCATGTTTTTTCTGAGTCATGGATTTAGTTTTTGGGTCTTCCATGTCTCCATTGTGTGATTATTTTGCTATGTGTGACCTCACCTCCTTGAGTAAGAATCCTCAAGAGATGTAATCCCCAAGTTTATTCTCATTTGTCCACTGTAAAAACATTACATCTTGGCTAGTAATTTTAGTATAATTATCATGATTTACATTATGATAATACTTTACTTACTAGGTATGATTCCAAAAAACTCAAATCAATATTTTCATATTTTTCACTGCCTCTTTAGCTAGCTCAAAATCTAAAATGAACTCAATATTTGTATAAATGGATATCACTGGATTGAATGATCTTGTATTACTCATTACCTTATCCTAAATTTGATATTAGATAATATTGAATTTATAGAAAGGATAGTTTGTGTCCCTTTATAACTAGTATCCCTTCCTCTCCTCATACCAAGTACATATCATTTATACTTGATCAAGTACAATCATATAGTTTTGACTACTTCCCTTACAGTTCTCCTTGATATACTTGATATTTTCCTACTATAAAATATATGTTGGAAATATCATATATTTTACATATCATGGAATATATGATTTATCCATCATAAAATCATATGGAATTAAACTCACAACATTAATCTTTTCCTATGTCCCGTACATATCTTCTTGGAGAGATTTATTCCATGTGACATTGGTAACTGTTTTGACGGAAAAGACAACAACCTCTAGGTTTGGTTTGGCATGAAAGTTGATTGTGAGTGAGGGGGGTTAAATGTGTTTCACTATCATTTACATTGAGTTTACCATTATTGTTCTTAATGGAAACTCCCAACGGTTCCCATATCCATAACTGGGTACAAACCTTCTTTCCAAAGGCAGGTAGGCAGTCAATTGGGGTTTCAGACCCAATGGAACTTAGGAAATCACATTGGTGGAGAAGATGGGAGGTTGGGCTCATCACACCCATTTTTTGGGGAATTGTTGCATGCAACAGGAATCTCTTATAGATTTAATATATGTTCATTAATCTATTCCTAATCCCAATACAAAACTAGTTACCCTAACAAAATGACCATATATTGAACCTCTTTCCAATCCTAATACGGAATTCATTTCCCTCAAAAAATTACTATAGGTTAAATCTATTTTATACATGAAGGGGGATATTTTAGTGACTCTATATATATGTATCTGAGGTTCTTCATCCATATCTCTTGATGGGTAGCTACTTATATATTGAATTTTTATAGATGGATGCTTTGGAATTTGCTGCCGTGTGGGGAGGCGTTTAATATGTCGAGGATGGGATTGAGCCATTATGAGGGTTCCTATATATCCTATTTATAGAATGAATCAAAGACAAAATATTTTATTAAACCTATTTAGTTTAACATCATGAGAAAAGGACATATGTGTGGGAATTGAGTCACTGGGTATTTGAGATCGAGTCTCAAAGAGACATTTTACATATCCTGGTTATGGAAGGAATCGAAGTTATTATATTTTGATCATACCCTTGGGATTGGTCCCAAGGTGGATATCCTCATATTTAAGAAGTCATATCATAAAACTCATTAGGGATTACACACTAAGGTTTCCCAGTCTAGTGGAGATTCACGATTCGAATGATATGACCATTTAAACTCCCTAATCACACATAATCTATACCCAGTGTCAAAAATAAGGGATATCAAGTAGTCAATCTCACTGTAAATGGATGTAGGAATTATTTACTGGGACTTACCTTGGGATTTTTAATATGGAGCTCAGGCATTAAGAATTCATCCTACATATCCTAGTTATAGAAGGAATCAAATTCATTATAGTTTTGTTCACTTCTCAATCCACTAATGGATAAGGTAGAACGATCATTCCATGGTAATGATTGGGTCTCGATGGTTGAAGTGTCATATATATGGGTGGACTTATACTTAGGTAAGTGTATATTTGAGCTCAGGCCTTGGAAAGGCATCCTACATATCTTTATTATAGAAGGAATCAGAGTTCTTATAGTTTAGTTGATTTGGGACTTACACACCAAGGTTTCCCTAATATTGAGGACATATCATATTATGTCCTTTATCTAGGATTATGCACTAAGTCTACCCTTTGTGAAGAATATGATCATTGGAAATCCCTAATACCACATGACCTATGCTCGGTGTGGGATACAAGGTATGGAAAATTACTAGTCTCACTTATTGTGGATATTAGACTTATGTATTAGGATAACTCTTTGGATGTATAATATTGAGCTTGGGCCGTAGGAAGGTTTCCTATATATCCTGGTTATAATGGAAATCAAATCCATCAAAGTTAAGTTAATTGGGGATTACACATTGGGGTTTCCCTAGTATGGAGGTTGGACAAATTTATCATGTCCTATGATACCCGCTTGTCCTAGCCTTCTTTTCTACCTTGGCATGCTTGATTGTCTTGCTGACATGTATTGATTGTATGAATTTCATGTTGAGGGATGTTTGGACATGCCTGATTGTATTTCTAACACATCCAAAGAAAATCACATGATCAAGTATGACTTTTTCAGAGGACATCACAAGATCTGTCTAGAAGATGCTGGATGTTATCCCATGATCTTGGTCAACAAGCTTGGAGGGTGTCACATGATCCAGATGATTTCACCTAGTCTCATCATGAAAGCTATATGACACACTTAGAGGGTGTCGCGAGAGTCAATGTAACATGTTTGTAGGGTGCTTCATGTCTTGGATAACTTGTACTGGTGTCATCATGAAATCCATATGACACGTCTGAAAGATGTTCCAAGATTTAACTGGCTTGCCTGAAGGACATCGCGAGATCTGGCTGGCTTATCCAAAGGACATCATGAGATTTGGATGGATTGTTTGGAGTATGTCGTGAGATATGGATGGATTGTTTGGAGGACATCACAAGATCCAATTGGATTGTCCAGAGGACGTCACATGATTCAGTTGGCATGTCCTTATTCCATCATGATACTTAGATGAATTGCATATGTGCCACCATATGACTTGGGTGACATGTCTAGAGGGAATCATGAGGTGTGGATGGTGATCCTGGAGGGTTTTTTGAGACTTGGGTGGCATTCTTAGGGGCACCATGTGACTTGCTATGACATTTCCAAGGGTCTTTTCATGATCCAAATAGTATACTAAAGGAGTTCCACATGATCTAGGTGACATGTCCCCATGTTATTGCATGACCTGAGTGGTTTATACAAAGTGCACGAGGATCAAAATATATGTTTTTCTCATTGGTATAATGTCTTTTTAGTCTTTTTTCAGCCTTTTATTGTATATGACATATATTTTTTCAGTTTTATCTTGTTTTAAGTCTCAGGCGACTGATCAGGTATGTGGGATGTCCTTTTCATAACCCTCCCAAAGCCCTTCACATGATCTATGAGTGATCGCATAAAGTGACTATTCATGTCGCGTGATCTCTTAGGTTGTTCCTCAAACATTACCTTGTGAAAAAACTTTTTGTTCTCAAGATCATCCACTCCAAGAAATCCACTCTGATGCCTAGGTGCACCGGTACAAGGATCCAAGGATACATTTTTTTGATGTTGGGGTGGGGGATTTATAGGTTTTTCCACCCTAATTATTCACCAATTTTCTTGTTGCATATCGTGAAAATCCAATATGGATTCTTTGGAGGGATTTTATGTCATGTGTTAGGCGATATCATGTTGTAGGTCATTCTGTAGGCATTGCATGATTTTTAGTGACTGTAGGACCATCCCATCAATGCCTCATTTATTGGATTATATCCAATTAATGGGGTATTTCCTAATCATGTGGGAATTCCAAGGGTGATTCATACTATCAGAAAAAAATATCTAAAAGCCTTCATGAGATCAATATTCCAACTAAAAGGATTTTTTGTGACCTCAGATGCCTTTTCTAGGACATTCCGCAAGACAAAGGTAGCTTGTTAGGGGGACTTTACGTGATGTGGGTGACTTGTCCATGGGCTCTTGAAAAATAATCCATGCATGATTCCAAGGATTTTATGGTGTTTTTTAGACCACATAGGTGTTTCGTAAGATATTTATGAACTCAAGAGGCTCCTACCTTTTCCCTTTTATTTCCTTATTTTATTCATCAAAGTATTGGGGATCTTGCGAGCTTGGATGAGTGTTTGTTGAAGAAAATCACTCTCCCCATCAGTGATGCATCATGTGACCAAAAAAGGTTCATGTTTTGATGCATGATCATTTCATTTACAACCCTTCTATTTGCCATATGTAGCCAAAGGGGGAGCACAGGGCCGATTGGACATGTCTGAATCCCTTCACAAGGTGAGGGGTGACATGCCACCGGGCTGTCAAAAGGAAAGGTAGACATGTCACCATGGGATTACGATGTATAATGAACTTCATGGGTCATTTTACATGATTTTTACAACTTTAGGAGGCTCCCCCCTTTTAATTTCCATGTTTATTATACAAGGGCATGGGGTATCGCGAGTTTGATCGAGTGTTGTCAAAGATAGTCACTCCCCCTATTGGTGACGTGTCACATGACCAAAAAAGGGTATTATGGTTATTCATGATCATTCCATGGAAAAACCCTTTTGTCTAATAATAGAGCTAGTGGGGTAGTACAAGACTTCCTGGACATGTCTGAAGCCTTTCACGTGGTGAGGGTGACATGTCTGTTGGATCTTGCATGACAATGATGACATATCACCAGGTGCTTTTGTGGTGTCTTCTGAATCTTCTAGGTGCACCTCATGATATTTATGACCACAAGAGGTTCTCGCATTTCATATATTTTTCTCCTTATTTTACAAGGATTTTTGGATGGTTTTTCAGGTGTCCATCGGTTAACAAGTCGCGTGACCCAGGGGGAGCTCATATGGTCGTCGCTTCATGATCAACGAGTGTCTTGGATGTTTTCTCAATAGAAAAAGAATTTGTCAAAAGGGGATCCTTGAGATATTCTGAAGGTTATTTACTACACATGAATCCTTCATGTTACCTTACTAAAGGTCTCACGATCATGTGTCTTCTGGAGGTTCACGCGATCTATGTGATTTTGGCCACCTTCTTCTTCCTTTTATTTGTGGAGGAAATAAGACCCATATTTAGGTATTTTTTCCCTTTTTTATTTTCTAATGATCATTTGGAAGGTGTTAAAAATCCCCTTCCCCATTGGAGTGACATCTGTGAGGAAAATGACTTAATTATGAGGAAAGTGAATTCCTGCCTAAGGATTTTTCATTGTCACGAATTAGTTTCTTAGTTAATGCTTAGTCTTACAGGTGATGTTTGGTATTATATAGAAGTCCCTATAAATAGGGGGAAAATAGAGTCTCATTCATTGGAACCTATGCACTCTTCCCCTTTCATGTGACCCTTTCACAAGACCCTCCTGCAAAAACTCATCGCGAGACCTATTCTCAAGACATACCCTTGAGAACTATTTCACAATATCTATTTCTCCCAGGTGTTTATTCAGACCAAATACGAATACATTTTATATAATTGGTTGAACTATTTCTATATTGATACATTATTATCTTTGAAGGTTTCATAGGATTTGTGGACTTGGTCGCATGACCACTTTGACTATTTTATGGTTTGTGTGACCATGTCAAGGTCACGTGTTCATGAGTCTTCTGAGGGGTTATGGGGTTGTGATATGTTCTATGGGTTTATAGTGCCCATGATATTTTCATGGGACAAGAAATTTGTGAGTGACCTACTAATTCACGTGATGTGCATGATGCTGTTGGAGTTATGTATTTCCTTTGAAAATATTTTTTTCATATATTTGACATATGCCACTTACTTTTGTTCAGATGGATTCTAATTCCCATCACACTTCCTCAGATGCAACTAACTAGAGGGATATGATTTCTGGGAATCATAATGACAACCCTCAATATCTTGTGTGCTCTGAAAATGAGGTTCTAAAAAGGATTCTCTTATCTAATATCCATATTTATCCTTTATCACACCAACTTCCTCTATATGGGTTTAGCCTACTGGATGAAGTCAACATCCCTTCTCCAAACTACAATCTTCCGTCTCATTGGGTGTCAAATTCTATTGACTATTTTCAGATGATAATTGTCTAGGATTACCGACTGGTCATAGCTCAATCCTAGGGGTTATCTTATATGCTGGAAAATTCTCCCCTAAGTCCAAAAGGCTGTGATTTTGATAACCATCACATCACTCAGATCCATTCGAGTATATTTATCTCTTCTATGAACAACCCTAGAAGCAAATGGAGATCAAAATGGGATCACCAATCTTATGGTAACTTTTCTTATGAATGGGTGTGGATATTATGATTCAAGAAAATATTTTTATAGTGTACTGACTAGTTATAAATTGTCCATATTTATGTAGTTGTATGGGTTTTCCAGCTCATTTTTTATCACCAGTCTGACCTGCTTAGAGAAATGGTTAGTCATTGGGGTCATGGAACCAACTCATTTTATCTATCTCATGGAGAGGTATGAATCTTCCTCTAGGATATCTATAAACTAGGCTGGATATCACCTCTCAGGGAGATGTATGACAAATTAATTCCTACTAAAAAATTTTGGGATGACCCTTTTCAAACTCCAGTCTTGGAAAGGGACATGATCAACATCATGAAGGAAAAGTTAATAAAGTATATGACTGTATGCTTTATCATCTCTTTCAAATATTGTATCTACATTTTCCTTCATCGTAGTGGAGCTAGGAAGACTGTTATATGCCTCCATTGGTGCCCCTCCCAAAAATTTTGTGATAGTGGAAGTTCGTATTGGGCCATTTTGGAAGTTGGGGACCATACCTCATGGGGATATCGAGTGAAGCCTGAGACATCACCAAGACTTAGGTTGGTAGGATTCATGTCCATGTTCTTGAATGGGTGTCTCTTCCTAGATGGGGATGCACACTCAGGTATTTAGGTCAGTATGATAGTGATGGAAGCATGACTACTATAGGGATGGTGCCTCAACCTGGAGATGTCGACACTTTCATGTATCTACCAACTCTTAAGCCACATATAGTAGGGAATCAACCTGCAGAATCAATGATCCTTTCCAATTTTTATTTAGATAGATAGGATAGAATTTTCAATGCTATAAATACTACAATGCCACTGGGATCCCTGGTTCCCTATATCTTCTTAGGATGTGGAACATATCTGAGGTTTAGGCCATGTTGTTATTCCCTGATGAGGTTGTTGATGTGTTGAGCCTATCTGATCACTTCAATTTTACCCTTTATCTGGCAACGATTGGGCCAATTATTGATGATGGTGACGACACTCTTGATGAAATTTCCTATAAGATCTCCCTTTTGGATGGGGTTCTTAAAGACAAGATATATGAGATGATCTTGTGTGATCCATATAATCTCTCTTGGTTCACTTTCTAGTTCGGCTGTGTCTAGAGGGTTTTACCTCTCCATTTGGCTGGTGTGCTAGGGGAGCAACACCCCAGGATTATCTACCTTTGGATGACATTGGCTTGTGAATACACTAATGATGAGAACATTCTTACACCAATTGACACTCCTATCTTTCTATCTTAAGATTATGCCCATGTTTGGTTATAATCCTACCTGGGTGGTGTTCTAAAATGATTGTTCCGCCATGTGGAAAACCATTTTACCTTCTGAACCCTCTATCTGTGGAAATGATGGGGTTGATCCAAGACTTGGGAAAGAATTTTTGGAAGAGTTCTTTTTTTATTGATGACCATCTCATTGATAGGGAAAACCCTATTTATGAAGATATCACTTCGACACAAGAAAAAAATGATGCACATATTGAGGGAATAATATATGAATCTTTCTCTCCCACTACCTTTTCATATCAATTGGTTATTACTCCTCTTGACATACCCACCCTATTGTCCATAGAAGCTCAGGCATGGTGCATGATGGTCTGGAAGCAGATTCATTTCTTAATTACAGAGACTCCTCATGAAATTTTTTGTGTCTAAGATAAAGGACTTCATCAGCTATTTCATGACTTAGGGGAATACGAATTTGAATTCCAACCACTATAAAAAATCATGAGAAAAATTATCCTAAATCATAAATATTTGGACACTAATGAGAGGGGATTGCATGATCATAAAGATGATGCTCCCATTTCTGAACATATGAAGGGGACTTTGGAGTCATTGGATCAGAGTCTCTAGTATATTTCTAATTTTCAAGACCATATGGATGCCTGAACCATACAGATATAGAGATATGAGGAAATCATTACTCACCTGAGGTATGAACTCTCAACATTATCATCCTCATTGGAAATCACTCAAAAAAGAGATGATGAGATGACTTATTTAATCGAAACCCTCTATCTTGGGGAAAAAGTAGAAGAGGTGGGGAAAGAGGCACTTCATGGTTCAATTGATGCTTCTCACCAGAATCTTTCCAACTTTTCCAACTCATTTGATCGAATCTTATTATAGTTAAATCAATGATATGTAGTTGTTTTGATGAAATTATTGGAGAGACTTTGAAATGTAGATATTTTCCCTATTTCATGCTATCAATGAATGTATTTTCTAATTCTTTTATTACTTTATATAGTTTTTTTTCATTTATGATGTGCATGACATTTTTCTGGTCCAACATTGTATAAAACATCAACGATGTCCATCCTTTGCATAATATCAAGTAAACCTGAATGTCTAGATTTGAATGTTTAAATTATAATAGATTATTCTTGATAAATGCTTATGAATTCCCATGAACATGAGATTCTTCATTGATATATTTATTCTAGCTATCATGAGATTTCCTAATTCACAAAAGGATAATTGAGCATAATATATTTCATAGAGGGATAATAATTTATCTTTTTATGATGTCAACAGACTTAGAGAGCATAACTTGATTTTTTTTAAAGCCATATGTGGGGCCTCAAAATATTATTTCCATTCTTACAGGCTAAACCACTATTGTGATTTAGTTTAATGTATTTTAGGCCAGACCTTCTATCATTGTAGTTTAGGATCTTTTATATCGGAATTTCTATCGCTATAGTTTATATTATTTTAGCTCAGAACTTCTGTCTCTTTAGTTTAAGGTATTTTATCTCAGACCTTCTATATCTATAGTTTAAGATCTTTTATCTTAAATCTTCTATCATTGTAGTTTAGTTTATTTTAGATCAGACCTTTTATACATTTATTTTAGGTTATTTTAGATCACACATTAATATTCCATTTAGTTTAATTTATTTCTAGTAGGACTTGATCAATAATCATGGAATATGGTGAAGACATTCCAGGAATGACCAAAAACACCCTAGGATGTTGAGTTATTTTGTGGTGTTTTCAAGGCTCATGAGGATTAGAGATCCTTTCCTATAAGGAGCTGATACCTCTGGTTGGTAGGTCAAGGCCCTTATGCATCAGTAGAATTTTCAAATAGAGATGTATTTACTCTTTTCCAAGGGACTTGGAATATTTATGGGTGTGATATTGTCTTGAGGGAGAAATATTAGGGATGCTAGATCCACATGGATATTTGGGATGTGGGTTATGTAAGTCATAACCCAAAAGTTTTAGTCGATGAATATGGTATGGGGAAAACATATTAGAGATGACCCATAACACCCTGAGGTGATGGGTTCCACCATAGTTTTGTTAGGGATCACAAGGATTGGAGTTACTTTCCTACAATGAGGATATTCCTTTAGTTGGTAGGAAAAATCCCTTATGCATCGATAGCATGGATAGGAAAATATGATATTCACTCATTTCCTAGGGCCATGAAATATTCTTGAAGACTCAAACATCTAGATGATGAGGTTGGGTAAGGAAAGAAATACTATCCAGGAAGGATCCTGTCACCCTAGGGAAATCTAGATCTTATATGGAACTCAATTCCAACACCCCCATGGTTTCAAATCATGAGGTGTGGGCTGTCAAAAGGTTCAGTAATGGAGTGTCACATTTCTTCTTTGAGATAGGGTACAAAACACGGTGCCGTAACATTGAGGATGTCAAATATACTTTAATATTCTAGTTATGGAAATTATAAATCACGCTCCAAAGTGTGAGGGTCATGAGGATGGTGTGGGATAATAATGTCAAGAATGGACCATAACACATTGAGGTGATGAGTTCTGCCATGGTGACATCAGGGATCACAAGTATCAAAAAACCCTTTTTTCAGAGCGACACATTTGGTTGATAACCATAGGCGTATATGAAGGATCTATAGGCATACATTCATAATCAAACAAATAATACTTTGAAGTTGGGTATCCTTTTATAAGTGACATGGAAGATTACAGTGACCCGAGGAACTCAAATCATGAAGTGTGATTTATGGATATTTTAATATTCAATACGGGTTCAAGAACCCTAAAATGTTTTGTCACTACCTAGAAAACATATTAACACAGTGATGAGATGTGAAAAATCACTACTCTAACTTTTTCCTGAACCAGATGATCTAGTGAGCATAGTTTGTCTTTTACTAGGGCTACAAAGTAGGTCCTATGATATTTATTCCTTAATTATTTATGCCCTAATTTTTTTCTTAAAATCTAAAGTTGAAGAGTTTAGCCAGCGAAGACTTGAATTTTTCTCAGACCTCCCTTTGCGGTTTTTTAACCTGACAAGTTTTGTTTCTCTTTCTCTAGTAGTTTAAGGTCTTACAATTTGGACCATCAAAGGATAGGGTATGAGGTCGTAAAACTTTGACCAAAGTGCAATAAATTTTAAGTTAGTGATTCACATGAACCTAATATTAGAGGAATGTTAAAAAATAAATTTATTAAGATACCTGGGGTCAAGAGTACTCCAACATCCTTCTAAGTAGGGGATGAGAATGTTGTAAATCATAGCTCGAGGTTCTTAGGTCATGAGTGATGATATGGGACAAACATGTCAAGAATGTCCTGGAATACATTGAGGTGATGATTTATTTCATGGTGACATCAGGGCTCATGAGGATTAGAAATTCATTTTTACAAATTGATACATTTGGTTGATAACCATAGACACATATGTAAGAGCCATGGGCATACATTCATAGTCAAAACAAAGGGTCCCTTGAAGCTAGGTATCCTTTTCTAGGGGATATGTAAGGTTTGTGGAAACCAAATGAATTAAAGGTTTGAAGTGTGATTTATGGATTGAGGGGATTAAAATATGATGGAAGAACCTCATACTTTGGTTGATCGGGGTCAGGATCTTGTGGTACTTTGATAAGGGATAAAAATGGGTGATGGTTTGCATAGTTTAATGTTGTATTATAGGGATGTATTTGTTTTTATGCATTTTAATGTCATATAGTAAAGACATTTTCCATGTAGTTTAACGTCATTCAGTAAGGATATTTTACTTGAAGTTTAACATCATGCAGTAAGGATTTGAAAATTGTGTAGGATGTATTATCTGCACAAGAAATCCATACACATATCTATATCATACATATGAAAAATGAGCTCGTATGACTCAACCCCTATGTAGTTGGTGAAGTTCCTTATGAAGGTCTAACCTGTATGTAGGGATAGGGGAATATTTTGTTTTATCATGGCTGGACCCAAAAATCAGATATTCAGGCATCGCTATGTATCCTGTGAGGACAGGAATCAATCCAAACATAGTTCTTAATTATGAAACACTCTACGCAGGTATAAAACATATGCATAGGGGGGATTTTTCTCGTTGATTGTTGTGTATAGGACTGAGATTGGAGATCTAGGCATCACTATGTATCCTATTATGAAAAGAATCAATTCAGACATAATTCTTGATGAACGATCCCTGCATGGGTCCGACTCATACGTAGGGAGGGGGAATTTTTATGTTTATTGCTATATTTGGGCCCAATATTGGTGATCTGAGCATCATTATATATCCTATGATGACAGTAATCAAGCCACATGTAGTCCTGAAATGAAGGTGTAGTGGGAGACCAACACCATGGGTAGTGGTTCTCTCTGGTGAGGCCCACGGTAATGTGTAGTTTTGTGTCATGTAAGGGGACATCAACTGTGCAGTTTAATGTTATATGTTAAAGACTCATGATAACCTTGTGATGAACTGATGTTTTTTAGCCACATGGGGAGATCCTTTACCAAAATTCCTAAACTCGTGTGAGCTATGATCAGTGTGAGAAACAAGGAATGGAAAAGGTTCCTCATGTCATAAAGGTAATTGGAGGATGAACATGGGATTTTTTGTACCATGAAGTGTCTGGGCTAGGATATAGGATCTATTCATCCCTATATATCTTATTATAATGATAATCAAGCCGCACGTAGTTCTAAAAAACCATGTAGTTTAATGTCTTGTGGAAAGGACATCATATGTGTGGTTTAACGTCGTGTGGTAAGGACGGGGGTGAATCAATGTGAAAGAAGAGTAATATTAGAGATATGTGAATTTTCACATCATGCGGTAAGTACATATTCCATAAAGTTTAATGTCATGTTGTAAGAAAACCTTCCATAAATTTTAACATCATACGGTAAGGTAGAGGGTCACCTAACATAGAAGAAAAGAAATATCATGTTCAGACCCAAGAACAGAGTTATGGGAATCACTACATATCTTTTGATGGTATGAATTAATATACATGTAGTTCTTAGATAAAGGGATTCCCTATGGTGATCTGAATATAACACATGGATAGGGGTATTTCATATTCCTTCTGAATATATTTGGCTCATGTGTGGTAAATCGTTGGTAAGATGATGAATCTCGTTGAGTTTAATGTCATACAGTGAGGACATCCTTCATACAGTTTAACATCTTGAAGTAAGGATGAGGGTCACTCGATGTGAATGAAGATGAACATTAGGGATCCGTGTAGTTTAACGTCATGTGGTAAGAAAAAAGTATTCTGTACAGTTTATCATCTTATTGTTAGGATGGGTTTCATATAGTTAATTATCATGTGGTTAGAATGAGATCCATATAGTTTAATGTCATGTGGTCAGGATGTATTTTTGCAGTTAATGTTATGTAACCAAGACGATCATCATATAGTTTAACATTGTGTGTTCAGGAAGAGGGATGTTGTACAGTTTAATGTCTTGCTGCTAGGACATGCTCTATAAATTTTAACATTATGTGGTCAGGATGAGGGATGTTGTGCAATTTAACATCTTTCTGATAGGACGTGATCTATATAGTTTAACATCATGTGGTCAGGATATAGGAAGTTGTGGATTTTAACATATTATTGCTAGGACATACTCTATACAGTTTAATGTTGCATGATTATTAAGAAGGGACATTGTTCAGTTTAACATCTTGCTTCTAGGACATTGTCTGTACAGTTTAACACCATGTGTTCAGGATGAGGGATATAGTGCAATTTAACGTCTTGAAACTTGGACATGTTTTGTATAGTTTAACATTGTGTGGTCAGGACAAGGGACACTGTGCAGTTTAATGTCTTTCTATTAAGACATGATTTGTCCAGTTTAATTTCACATGGTCAGGATGAGGGATGTTATGCAGTTTAATGTCTTTCTGCTATGACATGATTCATATAGTTTAATGTTGTGTGGTCGGTATGAGGTATGTTGTAAAGTTTAACGTATTTTTTCTAGGAAATAGGATGCTTGATGAAAACTATGAACAATATTTCTTGATAAATCTTTCATTGGTGGGGGGTGACATGCTCCCCATCCATTGTGACTAGTGAGTAATCTCCGTTGTGATAGACCTTATGTATGATATAAGGTCTTTCCCATTTGGGTTATAGATTTAGAGGCATCTTTCCTAGTATCATTGGGGTTTTGAGATCCAACACCAATTCTCCCTGGAGGAATGAACGTAGGAGAAATTTTTTATTAAATTCTTGAGCAATCTAATTTTAATGGACCTTAAGGTTGTGCAATATACGCAACCTATTACAATCGATCTGTTCCAATTCATCCAACTACTTTTATGATTTATCATCATATGAAATTTGTCCACAAATGCAAATCTAGATTGAAGGCAGCTAGACTTCTATGGGTAACATCACCTTGGTCTTGTACACTAATGAATATGGTGATGCTTTTATAGTAGTATGTGTGGTGGTACGGTAGTCCCATAAAGCATGGAGGAGCTTGTCTGGTCAGGACTTCTTATCTTTATTCACCGTATTCAAGAGTATATTTGATATATTCTTATTTAAGGCCTATATCTATCCATTTTTTGTTGCATGATAGCAATATGAGTGATTAGACTCGATGTTGTACTCCTAGTACAATTTCTTCAACTCCATAGAATAGAATTTGGTGTCGTTGTCTATCAATATTTTGTGAGGGACTCCAAACCTAGTGATGATATGGGAATTTATGAATTTGATGGTGTTATTCATTCCAAATTCTTTGAGGGTTATCACCTCATCCCATTTAGATAAGAAATCAGTAGCAGTAAGGATGTACTTGAACTGCTTAGCTGTGGCTGGGGGATATGGCCCCACAACATCTATCCCCCATATGGAAAATGGTCAGGAATACTTAGTTTTATGTATAAATTATAGCGGTTGATGGATGAAGTTTTCATGGATCTATCATTCATGATTTTTTTGGTTAATTTCACACAATATTGTATCATAGTTTTCTAGTAGTAACCCTACCTCATGATCTGGTGGGAGAGCTTGGTCCTAGATTTATGAGCATCATAGAATCCCACATGGAATTCTTCCATTATGGAAGGAATTCCCCTTTCTAATATGCATATGAGTAGGATTCCATTAAATCCTTACTTTTATAGGGATTTATACTCATTTGGACCATTCTATAGGGTAAAATTTATTACTCACCATCGAACCTATTCCCTTACATCTTGGTCTTTCGAGAGAATCCCATTTTGGATTATGGTCTCTATCTATCCAGGGGTGGATATTAGTTCATAATTATCTAGGGAATTGTTTACATGGTTTATTTCTCCCATATCGTAGATGATAATCGATGAGACCATTATTTAGTGTGTGATATAGAAGATTTCTTCCTCCTGATTAGGTTCAGCCAGGAATGTGGTCATATTATCCAATACAATGGTACACGTGATTAGAGAATATGGTGCAATTTGGTCTCAAAAGGGAACTCTGCCATTAGTTTCCTAACATATCCAGCGAGAGGGGCCAATTATTCCTTTTTGATGGCATATTCACCATTGATTTTCTTTATCACTAGCTCTGAATATCCTTTGATGTTTAGGTAGGTTATTTGTAGCTGTAGGGATAATTACAAGCCAGTGATTAGGGCTTGGTATTCTTCCTTGTTATCTGTGAAGACTTCAGATAGTGAAACAGAGTAGGGAAAATTTCTTTTTCTATATAAAAAATATAATTTCTAAGATGACTTGATTGAGTCTCGAGTTTTCCAGGATCTTGCTAATAGGAATCCAAGAGGTTCCATACAAATAAATCTCCCATGTCTGGGGAGTGTAATGGGAATAAAAAACATCTTCATCTATAAATTCTATGTTTATTAGAGTTCTATATAGATCAAGGTTTGCTTCAAGGAAATCAACCAGGGACTATCCTTTCATTGACTTCTATGGCACAAACTGAATTTCATACTGTTTTAGAATGATCGCTCATCATACCAAACACCTAGTCCACATGGTTTGGCTAAGGATTTACTTGAGTGGGTCAATAAAAGAGTTCATATGGAATTCACGGTGCTACATGTAATTCCTTATCTACTTCACTATAAATATGAGTGTGGGGGAACTCTTCTTGACATAAGATTATCAGTTATTAGTACCTAGAATCATTTGGATGAGGTAGTAGAGACTATTCTCACTTCCTGCATCATTCTTCCATGTGATTAGGGTGACTAGTGAGCTTTCTATAGAAGCCTTATATAATATGAATTTCCTCCCTTTCACTAGTGGTATCAAGGCTGGTGGGTGCACCGGGTGCTGTTAGAGACTCTCAAAGGATTCTTGGCAGCCCATGTCCCATTGATATGTGATTCCCTTCTTCATTAGCTTGGTGAAGGGGGGGACTTTTCCAGCCAAATTGGTTATGAATATCCTAATGTTAGAAAGGTTACCTTATACCCCCCTCAGTTCTTTGAGATTATAATGGGGTTAAATTTCTATAATAACACTATCCTTTTTAGGGTCAACCTCAATGCCACGGTGGTGTACCTCAAAGCCAAGGAACTTTCCTGATGTTACCCTAAAATAGCATTTTAGTGGATTCATCTTTAGACTATGTTGTCATAGATTATCAAAGACTATTTTAATATTTTTGAATTGATCACATTGCTATTAGGATTTGACCTCTAGGTCATTGATGTAACATTTGACTATTTTTTCCAAGAAGGTATTAAAGATATGATGCATGACATGTTGATATGTAGTGACAACATTCTTTAATCCAAAGGGAATTACATGATAGTAAAATATCCCTTGGGGTGCTTTGAAGGTAGTTGATTTCTCGTATTCAAGGGTCAACTTTATTTGTTTTTACCTTGAGTACCCATCCATGAAGGAGAGGGCTTAGAATCCAACAGTTACATTGATCAAGAGTTCTGTGATCGAAAATGATAAGTCATCCTTTGGAAAATGTCAATAAGGTCTCTGAAGTTGATGAAGAACCTAATCTTTCCTTTTTTTGATAGGGATGATATTGGAAATAAATTTTGGTTAGTTCACTTCTCGGAAAAAGTTGGCTTTGATTATTTTGTCAACTTCTACCTCTACATTGGTAGCATGAAAGGGGTGCATCCACCTGGCTATATGTTTGAAGCCGTGATGGTCATTGGCTAAGACAATATGGTTTATAGCCATATATGGATTTAGTATGGTAATTTCTAGACAATTCCAAGTGAACACATATCATTGTTTCTTTATAAATGCGATGTATATCTCTTTATTTTCGAGAGACATGGTGACACTAATCAGTGTATGCCACGATTCTTCTTCTATTCCTATATTTTCCTACCTAAGCTTATCAATGGTAGTGTATATTCCTTCCTTGAATACTGAAGGGGAGTTCCCAAGGCCATCCTCCTATTCCTATACCTACGAGTCTTTGGAGGTATTTTTAGATAAATTTGGTAACCTAGGGGAATCTCTGTCACTATTGAGGTAAGAGGGGCCATGAGAAAAGATATTATCATCCCCTATTAACAAATTCTTTATAGAGATATTCTGAAGCTGATTTTATTTTACAATACCATTGATGAAAAAAGGATCTTGGTCATCTAGTATTGGTTTAATTACCTCAACTATATTTACGGGGAGTATATAGTCACTATTGAGAATACTCCAAAGACTTATAGGGGAATACGCCAATCCATTGAGGAATGAAACCTGTATATCATCATCCATCATTGGTTGTTTTTATTCCCTTTTGTATAATCCTACTTCAAAATACGTGGCTTCACAAGTTTTGAAGGGGGCATTGTCACCATGTAGTATGTTGAACTTTCCATGGATAGAGTATTTCAAACATTTATGGTTTGTTGAGGGTAAATCCATGAGGTTGTGGATCTAGGACCTTTTGATTAGTACATTTTATGTGATTTTTTTTTGGATAACCATAAAATCATCTTTATATGTGAGATACCCAAAATGAGTTTTGAGTTTGATCTTCCTGAGAAGTATTTTCTTATGTTTATCATACCCTTGAATGGTTAGCTTTGTCAGAGAAAAATCCCATTCAATATACCCCAAATTTTGGAGGGTTTTAATTGGGATTAGGTTGATCATGGAACCATTTTAAATCAGAAACCTTCATATGTCAACATTATTGAGTCTACTTGAGCCATATACAGGCCTAATGTATCCCTAGATGACTTCTTTCGAATCTTAGTCTGTAAACGAGATGGTGACATGAAACTCTACTGGCATGGTATCCACTCAATAAAACTAGACTATAATGACTTCTATCTAAAATTATTGTGGGATATATAGGGATTAAACAAGTTCCTACTTGAGTTCTTTTGAAATATAGAGTGTATCCAAGATTTAGAGCTTGGATAAGACAATCACCAGCTATTTCAGAATGTCATATTTTTGTGTCAGAGTTTGGAACTTTCGGATGTGGGGTTTCTCCTTATTATACAGATCAGAAACTAAGGAATTTTAGGTAGAAAACTCTGGTGCTTATGAATAGGTCAAGGAATCATTTTCTTCTAGTGGCTTAGGTCACGCTGACCTTCCATGTTGTCTGGACTGATCAGATAATCACACCCCCACTTGATGATTATACAAGACTTCTGGATGTGTATGACTGTTGGAGGGTTATGGGATACCTCCATGCCTCTATTGGGATTACTAGAATAATTTACCATGCATATCAATTTCATATATTTCCTCTATGTGTATGTGGCCAAGATATTGGGTCTGACCATGCCTGTGTTGTCCCATGTATCCTTGGTTCCTGGTCCTACAGCCTTCTATTCCCCAGTTTGGTGCAGGGAACTCATACTCGAAGGAATAATCATAATTAGAGAAGGGGTATTCTAAGTGTATTACATTGATAAAACCAAATATGATCTCTTTTTATGATGAGGTTTTCATTTGGTGGGGCGATGCCCGTTCTTTAGATGTTGTAGGAAAGAGTTATGCAGGAGTCGTAGCTTGCATCAAAGTAGAAAATGACTCTTCCTCTTATGTTTTCTTCTATTTCTAACTATTGCATCCACATTTTTGAGAAATATATGATGTTACCTCCCGAGGTGGAGGAACTATTGTGGGTCTATGAATCTGTGCTCTAAGAGAGGCATGATCTCAGGTAACTATCTTTCAAGTCATTCACTTGTTGAACTTATGTATGCGCCTAGAAAGAACTTTTTTCCAATCACCTTCTTCTTTTGATTAGGTGATGGTTATGTAGGATAGTTTTTGTGGGAAGTTATCCAACATCACCTGTCTAGAATCGACCATTCCTTGGAGGTCATCCTTGAAGATGAATTAATTCTGGATGTTATGACCTAGTCTCCTATGAAAAGGGAAGTAGTCATGATGGTTGGTGAGGTTGACCTCATTGGGATTCCTGGGATATGGTAGCTTGAGAATTTTATTGTCCATGGATACTAATAAATAACTAGGGACTTCATTTCGGAAGGAGTGTGCTTTATTCACCCATTCCTCAAATCTCGGGTGGCCGTGATCTCTTCTGGATTCTGGATGAGGGTAATTTTGTGGTTGTTTCTTCTTAATATGAGGTGTTGGGTGGTTTGAGACCTACCTAGGTGTTTGAATGGGAATTTATACTGGTTTGAGGGTAATAATTACAAATTCTACTTTTCCAAGACTTTTTCACCATGCTGAGGGCATGAGTTGAGATTTGGATTGGGTTCGCTGAATGGAGTCTTCCAGACATTGTGCCATTTCTATGAACTCACATAGCCCACCTTGATACTTCATTGGTATTAAAGGGCTACAAATCATCCTAGATATTTTCAGCATAGAGTTCCAGAAGTTTCTCCAGTGAGATAGGGATGCTAAGTGAATAGGTTAAACCTTTCCATCTAGATATAAAGTCAGACATCCTCCCATTTTCACATTTATTACAGTTCTCCAGGTTGATAATTTTCATCTTTCTCAACATGGAGCTGAATTGGTAAAGGAATTAATGATGAAGGTATTTCCATACTATAACGGATCATGTTGGAAGGCTGTTGTACCAAATGAAGGTTGGTTCTACTAGAGTCTGTACAAAACACCTTAGCTTTAGTTACCTCCTTCTGATCTCTAGGGCCCATCATCAGACCGCATCAGGATATGAAGTGCATAATATACTATTCAGGGTCTCATGTTCCATCAAAGGTGGAGAAGGTAGGATTTCTAAAATTTGGTGGAGGCAAAGTTTCATCCACCCATTCGAGATATGGCTTCTTCTCAGGCTGCAAAGGTGAAAATCACCCTTCCATGGCTTCCATTCAAGTAGCCAGGGACTCTATGGCATTGAGAAATTATAGAGGTACTACTGTTTGAGTTGCCTCTCATCTACAAGGAGTGGGAGAGGCTTGATGAGGTGGACCTATTTTCATTTCCCACTAATTATCCATTGGTGAAAGGACTGAATGATTAACCAGGTGAGGGAGAGGATGTCATTTTAATTGAGTTAATTCACAATAATTTTTTATTTCCTCATTTATGTGGACTGGATATCTAAATCTAGCACTGGTATAACATTCAGATGCCGCTCTTATAGACATATCAGATCTAGGAGGAATAATATTCATCTCTTCCTAAAGACGACACCCTATGGGAATGTTTCCCCTAACTATATCCTCATTGAGATATTTAAGAGTTTGTATCTCACTATCATATCGTGACATTTTTTCCTCTATGTAAGGATATTTGGTTCTTCTGGGTGGTGATTGGGATGTAGCCACACCTTTCCCTTTATCTTTGGTAGTGTTCCACCATAGAGGTGGTAACTTAATATTTGGAGGTGCTAGATTTTGGATCCTCTTCTGATTTTGGGTGCATGTAGCATCAGTTGGTGCATCCAGATCACCCTCCTCTAGGGGTAGGTTTTCTATGTTGCAACCCTCTGCATCTACATCTTCATCCACATTATCTATAATGTTGATGGTGATGAAATTTATAGAGGTGTATCGAGTAATGGTGGTTGTCCCGTTACTTTCAACACTATAGGATGATTCTTCACTACCTGAATTATGGTCATTTCTCAAACCCTTGGCCATATTGGTCTTTTTTATCTTGCAACCCTAGTGGGGTTTTATTTCCTTCACCATACATTTATCCTGTCTTGGCCTGTGAGTAATGACCTTGAGTGAGTTTTCGTTCATGACTACTGAACGAGACCCATATATCAGAGGTTTTCTTTATGGTGGGAGGAACATATGGGATGCTGACCATTGATATTTACCTCCAAACTTGGAGAAGAATGATTCCCTCTACAGTTATTATGATGATGAAAATCCCCCCAACCTTACAGGTTATGGACTATTCAGGGCCATAATTGGCATCGATTGATCCTGTTGTTAAGAATTCAATGATTCCAGTCTGGGATTTGATGAATCTCAAGATAAACATTGAGATATAAAATCCTCTATCCCAGTGGGATGTGGTTGATCTAGAATCACCATTGATTTAATCAGGACCCCCTTGGGGGATGATGAATCTGGTGATGGTGATTGAGATATAAATTCCCCCATACCAGTGGGATGGGATTTTTTCGTAACTATTAGTGACATGTCTTGAATCCTCTTAGGAATTGATGATCTTAGGGGTGGAGGAAGTGGAAGATATTCCCTTGGTCTGGTGGGTTGGGTTATCTCCTGGGTGGCTACTAAGATAGTGTTGGACCCGTGAGGAGAGATATCCAGATACCCGACCCAAGTTAGTGGCCCAAAGCATGGATCCCATGAGTCAATGGGTTGTGGAGTATATGGTCTGTTGTCGGGAGCATCACAGGTCCAACAAATAGCTACTATTATGACCTGTTTTATGTGGTGTAGTTGTGATTGTGTAAGAGTTTGGTGAAATAGAATCCCATGATGGGAGTTGGTTTCTATGGGAAGTTGTTGAGTTGATTTCGACTTTAGATTCTATTTCTAAAATACATCCCCATTGGTTCAAGGGGGCTAGTTCAAAGCTTCTCAGCTTGTTCTCTTCCTCTGTTTGTGATGTATTGGCACCTTTGAAGTAGGGTAATTTTGTTGTAGTTACCAAATGCCTTGAGAATTACCCAGTCCCCTTGTTTCACTGGAGGCTATAACATTGTAGGATTCCATATCTGATGGGTTCTTCTATTCTATGGGTATGGTTAAGTGTAATGATCTATACTTTCCCTATCATCGAATACACATGAATGATGTGGATTTATATATTAGCTATCAATTATTTGTGATGGAATGGTGGAAGGTGTGCTATATTAATACGTTGTGATTTTCTAGTTTTGGATCCTGGGTCATGGAGATAGCAGTCAGGTCTAGCTAAAAATAGATTATCTTGATAGTTTGAAGGTGACCCTCATATCCTGGATAAGAGAGGTGTCTAGCCTTAAAATTATTATGAGGTTACCATATATTTTGACATAGATAAGGAATGAACTCCTTCTCTAGCTCATCTGGGATGTCATAATCAAAATTAGAAAAGGGACAGAACATGGTTGGGAGGTTGTTTTCAGATACCTCTCCCTATATATCAATGTATGCATCTTCTTCATCATAATTACATGCCTCCATCCAATCATACCACATAAGATGCTTCTTAGGGTCGCATACTGATAGGAGTGGAGTATTGTTGGTAGTTGATGGGGAACTATATATAGTTGACCCTAATGTTTTGAGCACCTCTCTATATGAAGGTGTTTGAGTTTTGAAAGACTATCTATATGGAGGTGTTTGGGAAAGGTGAGGATTTCCTTTTCTGTGGGAGATATCATCATGGGGAGGTTGACCATGGAGGATGTTAGGAGTAGAGTCCTTATGACCCATCACCAAACTACCATGGGGAGGATTATTGTGGTAATGATCACCTTCTGATTTATTTTAAGAGTTGAAGGCCCCTTGGGTTATTGATAATGTGTCGTGAATGACCTCAAGGACACTGTAATTGAGAATATTGGGGATATGATCTTCATTCTACATCATGGTTAGAATATTCCAACCTACCTTTTGAGACTGTATATGGATATAAGCTTGTTTTATGGTGGTTACTAGACCTTGTTGATAATCGTATGATGTTATAGGAATATGAGCCCATGTGATCCATGCCTAGTGTGAGAAACAAGGGTTATAAATTCATCATTATCATTGTATATAGATGCAGGAATTATGTAATTGGACTTAACATGGGATGTTTAATATAGATCTTGGGCCTTAGGAAGGCATCTTGCCTATCCTGGTTATAGTAGGAATCATAGTCATCAAAGTTCAATTCACTTCTCAGTCCAATGATGGATGATATGGAACGATCGACCCATGGGAATGATTGGGTCTCGATGGTTGAAGTGTTAGAGACATGGGTGAAATTATACTAAGTCAAGTGTATATTTGATCCTAGGCCATAGAAAGGTATCTTACATATCCTGATTATAGAAAGAATCAGAGTTCTCATAGTTCAATCGATTCAGGGCTTACACATTGAGGTTTCCCATATATTGGAGAAATATCATATTATTTCACTGATCAGGGCTTACATACTTAGGCTTCCATTTGTGAAAAATATTATCATTGCAACTCCCTAAGACCATGTGAGCTATACTCAGTGTGGGAAACAATGGATGAAAAATTAAAAATCTCACTTCTTCTAGATGCGGGATTTATATACTAGGACAACCCTTTGGATGTATAATATGGATCTCGGCCCTTAGGAAGGTGTCCTACATATCCTGGTTATATCAAGAATCAGATTCATCATAGTTCAATGAATTGGGGCTTACACACTAAGGTTTCCCTAGTATGGAGGCTGGACAAGGTTATCATGTCATGTGATGCCCTCTTGGCCTGACCTGCTTGTCTTCCTTGGCCTACTTGATTGTATGCCTGACATGTATTGATTGTCTAACTAACATGTCGAGGGATGTTTTCACATGATTGATTGTATTGCGTACATGTCCAAAGATAATTGCATGGTCAAGGCCGACTTGTCTAGAGGACATCACAAGACCTATATGGTTGATCCTGGATGACATCACATGATCTTAGTCAATAATCTTGGAGGGCATCACATGATCTAGTTGACTTTCCCTAGTGTCATAGTGAAAGCTAACAAGCACACTTAGTGGGTGTTGTGGGATTCAATGTGACATTTCTGGAGGGCGCTACATGTCATGGATGACTTTTCTGGGTGTCATCGTGAAAGCCATTTGACATGTTCAAAGGACATCGTAAGATCTGAACGACATGTTCAAAGGATGTCACGATCTGGATGGGTTTTCCAGAGGTCATCATGTGATCTTGCTAGATTTTCTAGTGGATGTCATGATATCTAATTATCTTGTCCCAAAAAAGTCATGAGATATAGTTGGCTTATCTGGAGGACTTCATGAGATCTAGTTGGCATGTCCTGATGGCATCATGAGACTTAGTTGACCTGAACCAATGCCACTATATGAAATGGGAGACATGTCTATAGAGAATCATGAGGTCTAAATGGCAAGTTTAGAGGGTTTCACAAGACTTGGGTGGTATGCCTGGGGGCACCATGTGACTTTCTCTGACATGTCCAGGGGACTTTACATTATCCAAATAGAATACTGAAGGAGTTTCGTGTGATCTGGGCGACATGTACTGGTGTTATCTCATGACCTAGGTGGTTCATGTGAAGTGCATGAGGATCATCATATATGTTCTTCGCATAATTCTTCCATATTTTTAGACTTTGTTCCAACCTTTTATTGGATATGCCTTAGATTTGTTTAGTGTTAGCTTGTTTTAAGTCTCGCATGACTGATCAGGTATGTAGGATTTCCTTCACATAACCTACCCAAATTCCTTTGCGTGATCTACTAGAGATCACATGAAGTGTGTATGAATTTCTTATGATCTATTAGGTTGTTCCCCATACTTTACTTGATGGAAAACCTTTCTGATGATGAAATCATCCTCTTTGATAAATCTGCTCTGATTCCTATGTGCACCAGTGCAAGGATCCAGGGATTCATTTTTTGATGCTGGGGTGTGGGATTTATAGGCCTATCCACCCTGATTATTCACCACTTTGTGCGATGTGTATTGCTCAAATCCATGCTAGAGTTGGTGGAGGGATTTGATGTCATGCGTTTCGCAAGATCCTGCTATAGTTCATTCTGGTAGCATTTCATGATTTTAAGAAACCACAAGACCATCCTATCAATGCCTCATTTATTGAATTATATCCAATTAATAGGGTATTTTCTAATCATGTGGTCATTCCAAGGGTCTTTCATACTATCAGGCTGACATATCCAGCGGCCTTCGTGAGATTAGGATGCCTCCTGAAAGGCTTTCGTGTGACCTCAAATGCCTTGTCTAGGACATTCCACGAGACAATGGTGGATTGTTAGGGGGCCTCCGCATGATGCAGAAGACATGTCTGCGAGCTCTTACATAACAAGATAGAAATTCTTCCAAGGATTTTGTGGAGTTTCATGGACCACATCAGTGTGGAGTGAGATATTTATGACCAAAAGAGTCTCCTAACTTTTCTCTTTTATTTCCTTCTTTTATTCGTCAAAGGATTGGGGATCTTGCGAGCTTGCATGAGTGTTTTCAAAGACAATCACTCTCCCCATTAGTGATTCATCGTGTGAAGAACAAAGGTTCAAGTGGCTATGCATGATAATTTCATAGACAACCCTTATCTTTGGCTAATGAAGCCAAAGGGGAAGCGTAGGACCGCTCAGACATGTTTGAAGATCTTCACATGGTGAGGGTGGCATGCTAGTGGGATCTTGCGTAGTGAGGAGAAAATGTTTCCAAGGGTTTGAATTGTCTCATGAAACACATGGGGTGTATCACATGATGTTTACAATTGCAAGAGGTTCCCACATTTTCCCCATTTTATTTTATTGTTTATTTTACAAGGGTCTGGGGTCTCACGAGTTTTCTTGAGTGTTGTCAAAGACAATAACTCCCCCTATCAGTGATACATTGCATGAACAACAAAGTTTCTTATGGTTATGTGTGATCATTTCATGTAAAAATCCTTTTGTTTATCTATGGAGCCAGTGGGGGAGAGCAGAACCGCCTAGACATGTCCAAATCCTTTAGCGTGGTGAGGGTGACATGTCCACAGGATCTTGTGTGACAATGATGACATATCACCGGGTGCTTATATGGTGTCTTGAAAACTTCCTAGGTGTGTATCACGATATTTATGAACTCAAGAGGCTCCCACCTTTCAGATATTCTCCTCATTATTTTATAATGATTTTTGGATGGTTTTTCAGGTGTCCTCTTGTTGACGAGTCATGTGACCTGGGGAGCTCATCTAGCTGTTGTCACGTGATCAGCGAGTGACTTGGATGTTTTTATGAGAGCATAATGATTTTTCAAAAGTGGATTCATGAGATCTCCCATATGTTATGCACTGTACATGGATCCTTCATGTGACCTTCCTGAAAGTCTTGTGATCACGTTTCTTCTGGAGGTTCACGCGATCCGCATGATTTTGGCTACCTTCTTCTTCCTTTGATTTGTAGAGGAAATAATACCCATATTCAGGTATTTCTTCAATTGTGGATTTTTTAATGCTCATTTTTTGGGCATCAATAGTAATAATTCTCTCTCAAATTGTTCAAATTTTTATTTATCAGTACATTTTCAGTATATGTACTATTGACTTGATCTAAAAGCCATTAGATGTACCTTAGTAGATCTCATTCCCTAGAACTTTGGTTGCTACTTTAAGTCAATATCTGGAGAGTTACTTTCATCCTAGTCTTAACTAACTGTAAGACCAATTGCTATTTTTCATATTTATCAAACATATTTCACTTAGAAAACCATGGTGATCCCACTAACCTCTTGTATACATATGGAAAAGATTCATTCCAAATGAATATTCTATGATCTTGTTGCTTACTTCAATCCTAAAATGGATTTTAGTAACTTTCACCCCTTATTGACATTCTATAGTGTCACCAACCCTTTCTAGTTGCGCCACATAAGTACCTTCCATGATCGACGGTCTTGACATCCAATACTCAATAAAATGATCATAGAAATTAGCCATGAGAAACAAAATTATAATGGATTTAGGCATAATTAATTGGTATTACCAATCAATCCTTATTGGTACCACACTTGTACCACCCATGTATAGTTTCATTTGAATGCCCACTGTAGTATTCAAAATTATAAGCCCCTGTACTTTGATACATGGAATAAATTATTAAATTTTAATTGATATTGTCAGTCTTAGCTGATTTTCATTTAATGATTACTTGTAGGAATTATTATTCTCAATGAATAATGTTTCACCGACCACAATGAATATAAAACCATCATCATGGTTTTATCCTTCCTACACAGTATGTGTCTCTGGAACATTTCTTTTCCTCATGATCTTGTGTAACTTATTCCTATGTCAACTATTTGTGCATATCTAGAATTGGATAAATCCAATTCAATCTCCACTCACACTATCTCAAATAGATATGTGCACCCTTTTATGGAAACATATTCTCTAACTTGATGATATCTTTTCTATTAAATGGATTTTTGTAATATCCTTAGAAAACTTTAGGTTTATTACAATAGATGTACAATGTGTTTTTTCTTGATGCAAGTTTTTTTATACCCTCAATAAACTCTTTGTATCTAAACACATATTATTATGACAATGGATTTATATCATACTAAAAATCATATGATATCCATTTTTCATTATAGTTGAAATTTCATTATGGGATAACATCGTTTTACGATGCATATATTGAAAATAATGGAAGTTTCTATAGTGAATATAATTCTCAACATTGATTCACCTTTTACTTACGTTATGACTCCGATTTGTTTAAGGAAATGTGCATTTAGGAATTACCCCACACTTCATTATATTGATCGATGAATTCTTGGTCAAGATATTTTTCAGCAAACCAGCCCGAAGCATCTTATATCTCCTGACTATGTATATAACAAACTTTACTTTCACATTCCTTAAACATTTAAAGGAATCTAATTAAGTATATTTACCACTAGCTTAACTTCAGAGTAGTTTGTTCTCTAACTGAACTAATTTTGAAAGCTTTGTGGCATACCTTTATTTCTAAAGGGGTTTTTTTCCAAAACTAAGTACATAAGTGTGTCAATAATACCTAAGGTCTTTAACACCAAAATATTCTAAAACCACACTTGGTATATCCTTGAAAACTACTTTGTTTTACATGAAAATTATTATCCTACCACAACCGGGTATAACTAAGTCTTACCTTTTATATTCATTAGTTAGTGCCTATGATTCAAACTCAACTATTAATTGAGTATTAAACACCACAAACAACATTCATTCCAAGTGAATAATGTATCCTTATGTTTAAAGGACACATGAGATAAATGTTTTGGTTATACTCAATAAAATTTATACTAGAACCATTTACTTGGAAATATAGAAGTTGTACACTTTTCACCGCTGACTTAGGAACCACCCTTTCTTTGCCGCTTGGAGAACACACTTTACTTCTTTTAATGTTTTTCTTACTTGGTTAATGTATTTAAATACACATACATTATATAAATATTGTATTCAATACCCAAGAACTAAAACTGAAACATCACTTACAATTGATGAATATACCTGAAGAAGAAACAACTACTTGCTTCTTCGTTTTAGTTCAATGCATTTAAACTTCCATAGATTTATTTCATGATATGCAAAGAAAATAACCTCATGTTTAACAACCAACCTCATTTCTTTAAAGTACGTTGCAAATGTTTCATTTGTGTTACAGTTTCAATTGGGATTTTCTTCTTGTCTTTCAACTAGTTCACTATAAGAACTATATATTATTCTACATTTAAGTTCTTATTTCTTGGAGAACCTTACCTCAAAGACAACAAATACTTTTCTCCTTATTGCTTGTTTTTGTAATCTTGAACAAAAAACGAGTAAACTGGCGCTAAATATATATGAATGATATTTATTGAAAAATCATGACCCATTTTTCAATTTACACATAACCATTGTAATCATCACTTACTCAGATATTGCTTCACTTTCTTCTCATAATCTTCTCAGAGATGAGACAACATGTTAAATAATCCATGTCCTGATGTTGTATCCACAACTCACATCGTACATTGGTGATAACATTATGTCATAACCATAATATGTGTCATACATGAGTCTCCTATAAGATTTTAACACTCGCTTCCTGATGTGGCTTAATAGGTATTAGAGACACTAGCACCTTGAATTTCCTATATCGTAGTATTGTGCATATACATCAGTACTACTTTTGGAAAATCATGTCATAAGGAAATTGAATTTTTCGAATATAATCGCAGTATTCTTGTGGTATTACTTTCCATTTTCTACAAGAATAAAATCTAAAAGATTAGTACTTTTATCTTGATTACTAATTAAACATTACCGATTAATTACATCATTAAATGTCTTTCACTATTTTATCGATAACAATCATCTGCGCTAGAATTAGAATACTCTGTCACTTGAGTATTCTAGTAGCAAGGATCCTTGAACCTCACATCATAGTCTACAAGCTATGGTTACGCCACTACTTAGAGAGTTTAAGGTTAACATTTGACTGGTCAACCGCATTAACTCGCAGTTTCTTGATCTGTTGAGTGAAGTCTCAGCTTCTAAAATCATAAACTTGATTTACTCAACGATTGCATCTAAAGTTGTAACAATCTAGATTTGACTACTTATTTGATGCCAACTTCAATTAAGTCAACCCATCAATCTCATAAAAACTCTTTGGTAGTAGGAGCTCCCTTAAATTTGGTTGACGAGCACATCGTACACTCAGTTTTGTTCAAATTTGAGTGAGGAAAGGCGTTTGCAACTTAATATTTCTTTGAGGGGTTTTTTTATTACATGAAGAAATGAAATCATTTTCTATATTATAATTTGATACTATGTGATTACTCACAACTGATCATGCAATAAATAGAAAACATTCATCGCGTCACATGTTCATTTTATATGTGCATACTTTCTTATTATTTTATGTGATTGCACGTAAAAACTATACATACATAAAATAATAAATCATGCATAAATAAAATTAGGTGACATGATCGTGAATCAATACTAGTGGCTGATACATTGAATGAATAGTGGATCAACCTAGACCCTAGGGGTAACTCCTTGAGTCACATCGCTTGCAAATCAAGTTGCAATGCTCACTCATCCAATACTTCAAACTCCTGTCTGATGCGTTTTCAAATCTTGGCACGAAGTACATCACCGCTTTTCCTTATCATTATACAGAATGCAGATAAATTTTTTATATGGGCACGAAGACCCTGATGCATATAAGGATAAATAAGACGATTCACAGATCATCATTTATTAAATAATTATTACAAACATGCATTGCAATAATTAAATAAATAAATATACAAATACCAGACATGAATTAGTCGGTTTATGGCTCATGATCAGTCGATGCGCATTAAACTCGCGTATGTAAATTAATTGCATAAACTAAAATTAAAATTGCAATAATTCTTTCTGAGGGGGATTTTAATGAATTAAAAATTCACTCTTATTTTAAATTCAAAATTTACGTCGTCCAACCCCTTTAATTAATTTAATTATATTGAAAATTTTAAATTATTTTGAAATATTACTTCTTAAATTAATTTTTTTCAAAGTATATTCCAAAATTTAAACTTAATTTTGAAATACATATATATATATATATATATAAATTATGTGGGTTCCCGTGCCGCCCGGATAAAGTCGGGCGGGTTGGGCGGTACCTGCCCCGGGCTTCCGTGGGTCGGGTAGGACCCATCCAGACCTGTTATGGATTGGGCTGGACCTGCCTGTCCCGACGTGGGCTAGTCCACTTGGATCTATTCATTAGGTAGTGGGGTCACCGGATCTGGCCAGACCGACTTGTCCACAGGGGGCGCTATCCCGGTGGTCCGAGGTGAGGAGGGAATCGCTCGGCCGATTGCCATTTGACCGGGGCCGCTGGGTGTGGAAGTGGCGGGCCGACACGGTTTGTTTTGGCGGGAGGCCGAGCCGCGCGAGGCTTGACTCGACCCCTACACACTTTTAATTTTAAAAAGTTCTTTTTTATTATTGTTGACCCGCCCAGCAAAGCAACCTCTTCCTCCCCTTTTTAAAAATTTCTCCTTTTGTTTTTACGTCAATTTTTTCAACATCCTCCTTGAGTAGGCCATGGAAAAATATGTTTGTATTTTTCTACAATTCCACATTTTGGTGGAATCGCGGCTGTCGGTTACTGTTCCGGACATTGGAACTCCGGCCAACAGGTTCGGGTTAAAATTACATTTCTTTTTTAAGTCAATGTCATAGTCAAATACCAATACAAAAATTATTATTAAAAAGAAATTGGAGATTACAAGTTTTATTACAATCTTTCTCGTAAAGAGGGTATAGCTCAACCTGAAGACCATCCACCACCATATTTGATTCACAATAGGCGTGTGTGACAATGTATCTAATCACCAGGAGCGAGTTGAGACATTTCATCCAGCGCGTTGTGGGAGATCTAGTTAAAATTACCAGGGCGTGCAACGGAAGTCGGTGAGATGGAAATTTAAAACTTTTCACCAGCGATTGGCATGATTACGTTATCGACGACGAAACACTACACTAGTTAAAGCCTGATGATTACATGTGATGAATTTTAAGCTCAAAAAAACCATAAATATCTAGTTAGATATGAAGTTGAGTGTTCTTCATCTGCTCGTCACCAATGATCGTTGCTTGAATAATCTGAATTCGAATTCCTCTAGATCATCCACACATGCTTCAAAATTCACGGAAGTGTAGATCGTTGAATTCCGGATGCTAGCGTGAAGATTAAACGACGTCTTTGACGTCCCGACGATCACCACAACTCCATTCCATCGATCTGAAAAGAAGCTCTTCGATCGAGTGCTTGAAACGAGAGAATCTCTCCCTAGGAAGCAGGAGAGAGGAGAGATAGGCTTTAGAACTCAGACAATAAATAGTCATTACCATGAGAGACTCTTCCTCCTATTTATAGAGAGTTTCCAAAATACCCAAAAATGTTTCCCGACCCAGAATATTTCTTACTCACTATAAACAACATCTTATGATTGCTTTAATGAGTCATAAATATCATTTATATTTTATCACTTAATTATAATATAATAAATATATTAAATGATAAAAGTGATCCATTAACTCGACTCGTCGTTCCCATAAATATTAAATAAATCTTGAATATTATAATAATATTTATTTATATAATATTTTCCATGTATTTACTTAAATACTTATAAATACACTTAATAAATAAATCCAATTCTAATTATTCTGAACTTGAATAATATATGAATTTATTTATTCCTTGGTGATTGTATATCCTCGTACATATTACGGACCTCGTGGTGGGGTTCACCATGTCCTAAACTCCTATTCATTATATGGAAGACTTTTGAATATACTATTGCGTGCAACCCTCTTGGTCCTTATCTCAATACCAGTTAATACTATTCACAGATCAAGAGCAGAGTTTATGAACCCATCAAGTCCTCTAAAGGGATAAAGAGTAGTCATATCAACAACATCCTTCCTATAAAACACCCTCCATGCAATATAATCTCTGTCTCGTGATATGTCATAAAGTAGGACACACACTTTTTGTCACCATCCTTACTTTTTTATTCATTGACATTACATGATTGACTTACCTTTCTATTTCCATGGCCATGGATTTATTAAAGGTACTATCATCGAGATCAACTGGGCTCAATATATATCTTCCCATTAAAAGCGACAAATTCTATCTTGATTATTCAATCAATGTCAAACTACCAATGACACACCCAACGGAAACTACCTCACCATGACTTTAATGTCATGGTTTTTTCCTTGAATCAAAGTGGATGATCAAATAATACACATCAATAATAATATCAAGTCTAGAGACCATTACATGTGTTCGCAGATATGAACTACCAATGAAACCTGAAACATGTGGTGTTCCTATTGACGAGTCTGTCCTCATGATCTCATCTACTTGAGATCATCAAGTACTAACTTCATGAGAAGAAGTCTCAATGCTTATGAAGCCCCAAAACCTAATAGTCAAATATCCATTGTGTCCAGTTAGTATGATATATCTAGATCACATGAAATATGTTTAAGAATAATGTCATAGTATCTTGAGGTTCTCATTATAGTTTGAAAACTGCTATAACCCTTTGATATTACAATTAATATATGGAAATTACCATTTAAATAATGGATGTAGAAATATTTACACTATAATGGTAAGTGTACATCATGTTTAACTCACTTTACACCTTGTATGATAATCAAAAGTAATGATAAATTTGGGTCTAGGGAACCCACTTTTACAAAAAAGACTATTCTAGGAACGCTTGAAAAAAAGGTGTAGCTGAGAGAATGAACTGAATGATGATAGAGAAAATAAGAAGTATGTTTTTGCATTCTGGTATGCCTAAGGATTTTTGGAAAAAATTAGTGATAAAATCAACGCACTTAATCAATAAAAGTCCATCAACTCCAGTGGTAGAGAAATTATTAGAATAATTTTGGTTTGAAAAAATTATAGATGTTTCTCACTTAGAGTTTTTGGAAGCTTAGCCTTTCGATGAAAATAAGAGACAAGATTAAAGCAAAATCATGGGCATGTTTCTTCATAATCTATAGAGATGAATACTTTGGTTTTTAGATTTGAGATGATGAGAATAAGAAAGAATTCAGAAGTCATAATATTCTCTTTAATGATCAAATCTTGTGGAAAGATCAGAACTTGAAGGGAAAAGAGGTCGAGGTTAATGAATCAACTTCAATTCAAGTAGATTTGGGTGGAGGTTCCAGAAAGTTAAGAAAGTTTTACAATTTTTTTGAAAGTTTTGACAAAAAAAATACATACCTGAAAGCCCAATAACTGATTAAGATCGATCTAGAGTTCTAGAAGGTAAAGTTCTAGAAGTTTAATTTCTTGAAGAAGCTGAATCACAAGTTAATTTATGGATATATTCGAGGGTCAAACTTCTAATAAATAGGTATAAAGATGACCTTAGTTTCTTACTTTTAGCAGATGCAGGAGAACCAAAAAGTATAGAAGAAGTAGTTACTTTGGGTGATTTTAGAAAATGGGAGGTAGAAATGTAGGAGGAGTTAGATTCACTGTGAGTGAATAACACCCGAGAGATAATGGAATTACCATAAGGGAAGAAAGAACTTGAGAAAAAGTGGGTATTCTGTTTGAAAGAAGGAATTGATAGAAGGAATAGGTATAAAGATAGGCAATTTATGAAAGGGTTTCATCGGAAGGAAGGTATTGAATTCTCAGAAATATTTTCTTTGATAGTTAAATATACTACCATTTGAACTATTTAAAACTTGGCTGCTTTTGAAAATTTGTACCTAGAACAAATGGATGTGAACAGATATTTTCTTCTTGGGGATTTTTTTTAAAGAAATTTATCTAAAGAAACCATTTGGTTTCATGGACATTCAAAATTAAGGCTTGGTGTATAAACTAAAGAAGAGTCTTTATGGTTTGAAAAAAGAACCAAGGTGTTGGAATCGTAAGTTTGATTCCTTCATAAAATATAAAGGTTTCAAGTGAATTAAATATAATCATTTTTGTTACCAGAAGGTGTTAAATAGAAATGAATTTATTATCCTACCCTTATAAATAGATGATATGATGTTGGTGGGTCTTAATGTTCATCTGATTCATAAGTTAGAGGAGTTGTCTAAAAATTTTGAGATGGAAGACCTTGGTGAATCAAATACGATATTGAGCATGAGAATTGAATGTGATAGGAGAACCAAGAGTTTGTTTTTATTACAAAATTATTACATCTGAAATATCATTGATAGATTTGGAATGTGCTGATGTAAGCCGATTTCAATTCCTCTCTCTGGTCACTTCAAACTTACCAAAGAACATGCACCATGAATGAAATAAGAAATGAAGTATGTAGAGAAAGTTATGTATGGATCAGAAATTTGAATTATGATGTATGGTATAGTGTGAACTTGTTCGGATATTTATCATTTAGTGGAAGTGGTTATTCATTTCAAGAAAAGATCATTGGGAAGCTTTTAAAGTGGAGTATTCGACATCTCAAAGGAATGGAAGGTACAAATATTTGTTTTAGAGATGACGATTAGTTACTTGGGTTTGTATATGCATACTTTGGGGGTGTTTCCAATTCTTATAAGATAAAAACTAGATATATTTTTTTTACTTTTGGTGGAACCATGATCGGTTGAATATCCAGGTTACAATCGATGATTTCACTTTCTACAATAGAATAAGATTATATGACTGTGATGGAAGCTAAAAAGGAGATGGTGTGGTTGAGATGTTTAGTTGAAGAACTTGGATGTAGTTAGGGGAAAGGTTTTCTCTACAATGGCATTTAGAGTGCAATTCATTTGGATAAGTATCTAGTATTTCATTTAAGAAATAAACACATTGATCTGAAGTATCATTACATCTAGAATATGTAGGAAGATGGAGAATTAGAGTTACATAAGATAGATAGGAAGAAGAATCCAATATAAATGTTCACCAAAAGTTTGAGTTTGGAAATATTGAGGCAACATCAAGCTTCAGTTGGGATTGGGTGAATGGAAGAATATGGAGAAGCATTCTGTGCATCAAAAGATGAAGGTGGTGCTATGGTTTTCTCTAAAGAATTCTTCAAGTGGGAGATTATTGGGATTGTGTTATTTCCACTTTAGTAGATCGAAGTTAGTTGACCAGAAGGAGTGGTTTTAGAAGGTCTTCAGTTTATTGATGTATTGGCAATGGTGGTTTTTCCCTTAGCATTTTTGGAAGGAGTTTCCAGAACATGATTGGTTCAGAAGGAGGATCTTATGATGTTCTCAGTGCTAGGTGGTCTTGTTATGGAAGTTTGGTCAGTACTTATGGAAGATGGTTGATGTTTATTTTTTCATTGGGAGGTTTCTGGTTTATCAAAGGTGGAAGTCGCACTGAGGATTGCTACAGGAGATCAGTAGTAAAAATAATGGAATAGATGAACTCATGTATTTCTTAGAGGTTGATGTAACCGAATGACTAGATAGAACTCCTTATAAACTGTAGGGTGAGGGTATCTTTACAAATGTGTATCACAATTATTTGTTTTATTAATCCATGTGGCTTGTTGAGTCACAAGCTGTAATCATTTTATTTTCTATGAAATGGAATACTATAGTATTTCTCCTGTGGATTTATGACTTGAGAATGAACCACATAAAACCAATGCATTCTTTCTGTTTTCATTTACTTTCATTGCATGAATGTCTTGTGTGTGTTAGAGTGAACATGAATGATTTTTTTTCTAATTAGTGTGGTGATTTGGGTGAATTTATTTCTTACAAGTTTCAGAGCACTAAGGTCCTGATAGTTTCATTATAAAATATGATTTTACCAGAGTGATTTCAGATTGACTGCTTTTGGTGGATTAGAAGTATAGTAGGGGGAATTATCAAAACATGCTGTTGATTTACATGATAAATCTTCCATTAAAGACCATGAAGACCAACCTGACCTTGAATTGGACTTGGAAGAACCATATATTTGATTCCTAGAACCATTAAGACCCATAAGTATTACCCTATAGATGTTGTATATGGTGATATTGACCAAGTAACTCAAACCCGAGCTTTAATTAGAAACTAGGTTGAACATAAATCCTTTTTATCTCATATAGAACCTAATAAAATCACTAAATCAATTAATAATGAACACTAGGTAATGGAAATGCAAGAAGAACTGAATCAGTTTGAAATAAATAAATCCCAAGAACTAGTTTAAAGACCTAAAGAATACTAGACTATTATCACTAAATGGGTAAATAGAAACAAGGTTGATGAATCTAACACTATATTTAGAAACAAGGCTAGCTTGGTTGCACAAGGTTATAGTCCCGAGGAAGGTATTGATTATGAAGAGGAATTTTCACCAATAGCCAGACTTTAATCCATTAGAATACTACTAGCTTATGAAACACATCTTAATTTCAAACTATATCAAATGAATTTCAAGAGTGAATGCTTACATGGTTATATTATTGAGGATGATTTTTTTGGAAAAACCTTGGATTTTCAAACACTCATTCATCAAATCATGTTTCCAAACTTTCAAAATAACTTTATGGTTTAAAATAAGCCCCTAGAGCTAGGTATGATAGACTTAGCTCTTTCTGGATTTCAAATTTATCTTCAAAAGGTATAGCCAAACCTATACTATTTATTAAAACAATTTAAAATGATGTTTTGGTTTCTAAAATCCATTTTGATGATATAATTTTTGGTTCATCGACAAATTATTTGTGTATTAAATATTATAAATTGATGAAGAATGAATCTAAAATGTGCTTAATGGTTGAGCTAAATTTTTTCCTTGGATTTAAGATTTTTCAAAACAAAAATGGATTTTTTTAAATAAAAGTAAATATAAAAAATATATTTTAAAAGTTTTTGGTTTGTATATAACTAAAGGAAGTGATACTCCAATGAGTACAAGCTGTAAACTAGATTTGGATAAAATTTGGAAACCACCTGACCGATTTTTTTTACAGATTTATGATTAGAAGTTTACTATACTTAACAACTAAACGACCAAATATCTTTTTTATTGTGTGAATGTTTTCAATAAAACCCAAAATAATCACATTTAAATATACTCAAAAAGTTTTTTAAATACCTAAAAAAATACCATTTATTTTGGACTATTTTATCTAGAATACATGAATTTGAATTGTTTAGTTATTCCAATGTCGATTTTTGTGGCTGTAAGTTATATAGAAAAATAACCTTTGGTACATGTCACTTTTTCAAAAATTCTATAGTGTCTTGGTGTGGTAAAAATAAAAACTATGTGTTTCTTGGAAAATTTAGAATGGTTTCTCCTAACACTTGGTTACGGGTGATTGAGAGTGGTTTCACAATCATTTGCATTGGGTTTACCATATTTTTCTCTAATGGAAACTCCTAATGGTTCCCACATCCATGTCAAGGTATGAAATTGGTTTCCAAAGGTAGTTGGTAAATTGGTGTTTCAAACCCAATGACGCTTAGGAAGTACCATTGGTTAAGAGAATTTGAGGTCAGAGTCATCACACCCTTGGAGGGGATTATTACATAATCTGAGAATCTCTTATAGATTTAAGATATGTTCATGAGATCTTTCCCAAGACTTGATACAATACTAGGTACCCCTATTCCAATGAATTGATTAAAACCAAGTGTTGTTGGGAAAAACTATTTGTGTCACTCGTTCTCCATTATTCCATTATTAATTTTTAATGCTTTAGTTTATAGCCATGTTTGGGAGATCTAGAGTTTATTATCATCCAGGTAGGTGGTTGGTTCATTGAATATGGGATTGAACCTCTATAAGGCATCCTATGTATCTTGTGAGAATAGGAATTAAAACCCACATAGTTAGTTTGACATAGTTTTAGGTCATATGATAGGACTATACCATGTAGTTTAACTTTATGTAGAAAGGATGTTAAAATAGGGCTTGAGACTTAAAGAGGAATCCTATATATCCTATTAAGATAGGAATCAGGGTCCACATAGTTCATGTTATGGTAATCTGCATCGTAAAAGATGCGACAGTAGAGGCCTTGAGCGATACTTATGTACATAAGGATTCCATAAACTGCCTCATCAATGACATGACCCATTGAGTGTATATGATATTTAATCAGGATTACATACCCACAAAATTCCCACATTGGGTGCATTCTCATTATTCTATTGGTACAATCATTTATAGTCTTTAAGCCTATGCGAGTCTTGCTCGGTATGAGAAATAAGAGATAGCGGAAAATTAGACACATTGCATGAGAGCATATTCACATGGATCTTAAACATTAAAGTTTCCCTTAGAGAGGTATAATTACCAGTATCATGGGAAATATGGTATTAATATTGTCTCTTAGGAAGGCATCCTACGTATCCTATTTATAATAGGAATCAGAGTCCTCGTATTTCAGTTCATTCATAACCTACTGATGCGTTTAAGGTACTTGAGGTCATGGTCAGGGATTACACTTAAAAGGATGCCCGCGTATGATCCCACTTCTCATTCGATGATGGAAAAGGAAGGATGATAGAATCATATGAATATTTGAGTTCTATGAGTTAAGGTAATTGGAATATGGAGGGACTTACACTAGGGTGGATTCCCATTGGATCTTGGGCCTTTGGAAGGTGTCCTTTATATCCTTTTATAGTATGAATTAAAGTACTCATAGTTCAATTACCACCTAATCCACTGATGGGTTTGGGTGGGTGATTACACTCAGAGACATTATTGTTATCCCTGAGGATTAAGAAATTCAGGGGCTTATACTGGGATGGATGCCCAAATTGCATATTAATTATCTATATTTTGATAGATAAAGGGAGACGATGACCATGAAAGGTATGTTAAATATGATTAGAATAAAAAAGAAGACCCATCCAAGATCATGACACAAATAGGGTTGCATGAGTGCATAACCCTAACCCATTAAGGACACTCCCCTTATAAAGGGGTATTCGATTGAAGGTTTCGGGACAGGGGTTCACATGGTGTAAATCCAAGTGTGTCTTCCAAACAAGGTTGACATGTATGCACACCATATTTCGAGTGTCTACCCAACATGTCTTCATAATTTTCCCAAAATGACTTGATCTTCTGCTCAACATTTATTGGTTGTCTTCCCAACATGTATTGATTTTATTCTAGTCATGTCTTGATTTTTTGTTTGACATGTTCGGACTGTCTACTCGACATGTCTTGATTGTCTGCCAGACATGTCTTGATTGTTTGTCCAACATGTTCAAGGAATTGTTATGACATGGAAGAAACATACAAGGGAATATTACTAACATGTACAATATGCTTCACATAATTGAAGTTGATACATCCAAGGCCTTTCGCATGGTCAACTGACTTGTCCAGGATGAATTCTCATGATCAAAGTGACTTTTCTAGGATGTCTTCACATGATCAAAATATAAATATCTAAGGATTTTTTCATGATCAACTAACATGTAGAGGATTTATTGACATAATCAAAGAAAAAAAATTCTAGGGACTTTTTCATGATCAAATGACATGTTTAGGATGTCTTCGCATGATCAAAAAAGACATGTCCATGGCCTTTCTCATAATCAAATGACATGTCCAAGATGTCTTTGCATGATCAAAGTGACTTTAACATGGGATATAAAATAAAAATTCTAACATTTCAATGCACTATTTCATGAATATTATTTCATGTCTAGGGTTACATAAGGGCATTGCGAGACTAGTGAATCATGTGATCGCATGATCTTAAGAGGGTCACCCGATGAGATCTCATGAACATGTCAATGATTGCAATCATGAAAAAGAGTGCACGTTCGAGAGTTTTCATGGTTAGAGGGTATGCACACATTTTTATATTCATGTTAAGGCCACCTATCAAGGAGTGTTCACATGAAAATGGATCCTTCCCATGGGTGTCCACATTTCATGGTTTAGGGTCTGCAAGGGAATTTCATTCCATGTTAGACATGTCTAGGGCCACATAAATGTCAATGTGTGCCCGTATGATGGTGTCACATGATGTTTAACCACTTATTTGATTGACTTTCCTTAATGGGGACTTGTTTGGGGTTCTAATAATATGTTCAGGGGCTACAAATTGGAGCCTTAGCATAGAAAAGGGTGAATGGATGCGGTAGTCAGTCCCCATGGGGCCATCACATGACCAAGGGGGATATGTCAAGGGGGCCTTCATGGTAAGTAATACACATCCAAGGAATCATGCAAGTATTGAGGGATTTAGGGTTCTCATGGTCCCCTCTCCAAGACTTCATAGAGGCATTACATGTCCACTATGAGATGCCATCATAGTGGGTTCTCATGATGGGAGTCTTGCGGTTACCTAGAGATACTCTCTAGAGGTGGTATCCAGATCCTCCTTTGTTTCTTCTACGCTTCTCCCTCCGCCTACCCTCTTTCTTTTCTCCCTCACCTCTCTCTTTTTTTTGTGGGTAGGAAGGGTTTATATAGGATGGGGTTTGACGAAGACAGTTTCGATTTCCAAGGGGAAGACGCCACATGCACTGACTTGAGGCGATGGGTAGCTTTGCATGATCAACATAATGTGATCTTAAGAGCCATGATACATTTCTTAACGACCTCACTTGATCACATGATCGGTTTCATGCAAAGGATATATTTGTTGAACATTTATAGCATGTAAGGAAAGCATGGATATGACTTTCCTATCCTTCATTTGACGAAGTAGAAGACATATGCATATGACTTCACATGATTTATTTTGGAATATTTATAGATGGATGCTATAGGGTTTCACATGAGATAATAAATGAATAAAATTCTAGAGGTGTAAGTATCACACAATAGCAAAGATACACTGTTCTTTATGTGAGCTTGGTGATGTCATATTGGCTCGTATGATCATCATCACCTTAATTTTGAGGGATTCTCACAGTTCACATGATGAGTTTTAATGAGATCATCTCTTTGGTAGTATTAGAGCCTTCAAATGGTATCATGGTGTCCCAAAAATGCATGTAGTAATCCCTTTTTAGGCCATAGGTTGATGTATGAAGTCAATGACCATTTTTAATACACTATGTATTAGTGATCACAGTGCTGGATACGCGATTCGTGTGATCCATAATGCATCATGTGATTACTTCATGAGATAGCACACGGTGTTATTATGATGTCACTGGTGATATTTGGAATGTCTTTATGCGATGTTTCATGTTCCTATGATGGATCAGTGGCTATCTACATTAGATCATATGATAAATTGTGCATCTTGTGATGGATTCCTATGACAGATTGATCAGCTTCATGTGAAGTGAATCTGCATGCATGGATTTGATATACCGAGGATGATTCAGATGTCTTGGGATTGATCATTTGAGAAGGATAACATAAAGGAATTTGAGCGATGGGGTCAACATAGGGTGTCTCAGGATCGAACCAGTGGCGTATAGAGTACAAAAAGCAAGTGGCAGGTTGAAGATGATGTGGGAGTAGGATCAGACTTCTTGGACCAGCTTGATCAAATGAAAAATCTTTTATCTGTATATTTTATGGAGGAAAGGAGATTGAGACGAAGTTCCTTACCTCGAGTCCGACGTGTCTCATATTTTTCTTGTTCTTCCTAAATAATAAACTTAAGTAAATTTATAATTGATTCAGAAACTTTTTCAAGTTTATTATTCCTTTTATATCACTTATTACCTTGCTATAACACTTAGTTAATTATTTGAGTTCATATCGGATATTTTATCGATGGTCGGAACTCAAGTAAAAACTGAACTTGTTATAGTTACAAATTGTCCATGTGGTAAAAATTACATTATCTCAAGAATAATATTAATGATTTAGATATAATATATATAATATATATCCATTATATATGTATTTATAATAGTCTATATCTTTTTGATATAAGAAATTAATTGCACCATTCATGGAGACGGTAAACCGTACATACGCATGAACGCTATTTCATTTATTTTTCATATTTAAAGGAATGAAAACTAAATGATAAATAGGTATATTATAATTAAAGTATAATATCTATTTTATATATGTTACATAAGTTCATTAATTACATCCTTTATACGTTCCATGTATAGCATGAATGAGTCATATCACTTTGAGGGGGCGGTAGTCTGCACTTCCTCTAATGAAATTATTGTATTTATACAACATGTAAAGCATAAAGTTATATTATAAATTATATTTGAATAAGAATAGTGATAAAATAAATATCATATATAATTACATCTCCATCATAATGGACACCATAATATGTGGTAGGAGAAGATTGAACAATCATCGTTTCGTGAGGCAGTAGTTCACCGTCCACAGAAACAGTATGTTCTATACCCATTAGACGGAGGTGTGTGTAAGTGTAGTTTTAATAATTCTCATAAAAATGAACTATTATATCTAGGATACTGGTTTTGTTATATAAATAAATAATAATAAGACCATAGGGAGTGTATAAGGAAAAATAATGGAAGGGAACTTGAGAGAAGACGTTACCTCAAATTGGGTAACTTCTTTCGATTTGTGCCAAAGGGATTTATTAAATTGCCTTATTCCTAGGGGAAGGCTTATAGGAGGAATAGAGGAATGTTGAGAGATTATTGGATCTGATTTTGGATGATAAAATGGTCTTTAGATGTGTTGGTAATGGATTAGAGGTGGTGTCCTTTTATAAGAGGGAGGAGGGGCACTTTAGGAATGTCTTGAAATATTAATTTATTATTAATTTATTTTAGAATCATAATAACACCAAAGTGATATATTTAGAATCTAATATAAGTATGGGTCTAAATAATCTCATAAAATGGGTTTTAGGCAAGTTTAGGTTATAAAATTAACCGTATCTTTTAGTTTTAACCCCTAGTAAATTTAATTAACTTTTACCATGTCTTCTTGTATATTCATAATATATGGTTACCATAGTTACTATAAAATGCTAAGAGACCCAAAAATGGACCATTAATGACATCTTTAACATCATATATGTCATTTTGCCGAATATTAGATTTTTAGGACTATTATATCATTTAATAAAATATTAATTGATTTAAAAACTAATTTATGTCAATTTTTATACTATTCATATCATGACTTTTTAAAAATGCATAACAACTTGATTAATTAAAAACAACTTCATTAATTAAAAGATAAAAAGTCATAATCATCCATAAAATTCTTGGATGACATAAAAAGTTTCAAAATAAATTTATTTTAATATTTATAATCTTGTTTATTGAAATCTATCATTAATAAGGTAATCACTACATCACCATTGTATTATAAATAAATTTATTTATTTGATGTCTATAAATTATAAATAAAATAACATGATGTAGAAAATATTTTTAGATTTATAATTACTATTTATATTCTAAGAGATCACTTATATAACCCCATATAAAAATTGTTTTAGTAAAAGATACATGTTTAGGTTATATTTTCCTTAACTTTAAATTAAAAGTAATTAAATGTCATTTTCACACACAAGTGGATCCATGGGGTCCTAAAATAGACCCAATGATTCCCATGGTCTTAAATATCTCATATAATAGGGTTAGGACATGTGTTAAGGTAATTTAATATTATTATAATATTATTTTTTACCCTTATTTACCAGATTTACCCTTTAACCATGGTAAATAAAATATTTACTAAAATTACTATTCATAATGTCCAAAAATAAAAGTTACATATTTAAAATTTTTTTAACTCATGATTCTAAATATGGAATAAATTTTTACAAATTCAAAACATATAAGTTTCATAAATTAATTTAAAATTAATTTAGTTGTCAAAACCAAAAAATGTGTTTTTAAGAAGTAAAAACCACCAAAAGATTGACATCTGTTTATATCCAATTTCAAAGTGAAATTATTTAAAATGACCAAAATTGGATTAAATGATAAAAATATAATATAATTAAACTTTAAAACCAATTAAAGAAACAATATAATCATATAAATAAATTAGATGAAAATATAATTTTGACTTAAAATGCAGTATTTTTCTCTATTCATTAAAAAATGAAATTTATCAGAAAAATACCAAAAATTTACCCAAAGTAAATTTTGATATCCATATTCTAAATAATAAGTTTATTTTGTCAAATGAAATATATAAAAGTGACAAAAACTAGATTTAAAATGTTCTTACCATCAAACGACAATAAAACTACCTTTTAAAAAAACATTAGAGTATCTATGCTTAAAGTTGGATTTATTCTCATTTTAAGCCTCTAAATTTTATTGGATAAATGTAAAAATATTTAAAAAATATGTTTAATAATAATATGATTAGTTCTATTCATTTCCTCCAATACAATGACAAGGCATTAACCACTATTTAAAATATTAATATTATATTATTATTTTTCAGTATGACTCAGCCTTGTGTGCAACATGAGATTTCAGAGAAACCCATTGTTGCATGTTGGGTACGCCATAGAACATAACATACCCTTTAAAGTAAAATTAATATTTAATTCACAAATATTAATAATTATGAAAATTTCACATTCTTTAATTACATAGGATGTTATATCCTTCACCCCTTTTGGAAATTGTATCCTCACAATTTTATTTACTTATCAAATAAGTGGGGGGGTATTTATCCCTCATAGAATTTTTAGATTACCATGTTGCCTCCTCAACCATATGTGTTTTCCACAAAACCTTAACCTAATAAGTCACCTTATTCCGCAACACTTTCTCTCTACATTCAAGAATCTAGACTGGCTGTTCCTCATAAGAAATATTATCTTCCAACTGAACTACTTCTAGACTCAATACATAAGATGGATCAAGAATATACTTTACTAACATTAAAACATGAAAAAATTGTGTACATTTGATAAATTCAGAGGTAAAGCCAATCGGTAAGCAACTAATCTAACTTTCTCCAGAATTTTATAAGGTCTAATGAACCGTGGACTCAACTTCCTCTTCTTACCAAAACACATCACACTTTTCCATGGTGAAACTTTGAGAAAGACACGATCACCTACCTCAAAATAAAGGTCCTTCCTCCGGTTGTCGACATAAATTTTCTGCCTGCTCTGAGATGTCCTTATGTGTTTCTGTATCAACTAGAATTTATCTACCATATCTTCTACCAATTATGGTACCATCGGTTTCCTTTCACTTACTTCATCCCAAAAAGATGGAGTTTGGCACCGATTCCCATATAATTCCTCAAATGGAGCCATCTGTATACTGGAATGAAAACTGTTATTATAAGAAAACTCAACTAAAGAAAGATGTTGGTACCAACTTCCCTGAAAATCCATTGAGAAAACACGTAGCATATATTCCAATGTTTGAATTGTTCGTTCTGACTGCCTATATGATTGAGGATGAAAAGCTATAATAAAATTTAATTTTGTACCCAATGACTTCTGAAGGCCTTTCCAAAAGTTAAAAGTAAACCTGGGATCACGATTAGATACAATGGAGAGGGGAACTCCATGAAACCAGACTATATATTTAACATACAACTGAGAAAGTTGATCTAGAGACAGAGTATCTCAAGTAGGAAGGAAATTATTAGATTTAGTCAATGGACCAACAATTACCCAGATTTGATTATTACCTCAGGATGTGTTCAATAATCTCACAATGAAGTCGATGGATATATTTTCCCATTTCCACTATGGCACCGGTAAAGGATGAATCACCCCTTTTGGTAGCTACCACTCTACTTTAACCTACTGATAAGTCAAATACTTCACAGTAAAGTCAACAATATCTCTTTTCATTCCATCCCACTAGTAATACTTCTGAAGATCTCTGTACATCTTAGTACTACTAGGATGAACTAAAAATAAATAACTATGAGCTTCACATAATAACTCTTTCTTCAACTGTGAATTAGAAGGCACGGATAATCTCTTCCCAAATCTCAAAATAAAATCATTATCAATGTTAAATTTAGGTAACTTACCCTTCTAAAAAAACTCTACCTTTTTATGAAACTCACTATCTTCCTTCTTCACTTGCTTAATTCTGTATGATAGAGATGATTTCACTGACACCTGAAACAAAACAGAGGAATTTTCTGCACCAACAAATTCTATACCAAAGTTCATCAAATTGTTAATCAAAGGATCTTGTTCCAAACATAACATGGTTAATGTAGCATTAATTTTTTGACTCAAATAATCAGCCACTTTATTTTCTTTTCCTGGATGGTAATGAATTGTGTAATCACAATCCTTGATTAATTTAAGCCATATCCTCTATCTTATGTTCAATTATTTCTAAGTGAATATATACTTCAAACTTTTGTGGTCAGTATATATTTGAAATTTTACTCCATACAGATGATACATCCAAATTTTCAAAGAAAAAACAACATCAACTAATTCCAAATCATTTTTAGGGTAATTTAACTCATGAGGTTTCAACTGATGTGAAACATAAGAGATTACCTGATCATTCTGCATTAGTACACAACCAAGTCCTTTCAACAAAGAATCACTGTAGATAAAAAATTCACCATCTCTGGAAGGTAATTCCAAAACTAGAGCATTCACCAATCTTCTTTTCAATTCCTGAAAACAACCATCATATTATTTTGTCCAGATGAACTTAAAACCTTTTCGAGTTAACTTAGTCAGTGGGCTAGATAAACATGAAAAATTCTCAATAAACCTTCTGTAATAGTCTTCCAAACCGAGAAACTATGAATCTCAGTTATATTTGTGGGTCTTGGCCATTCTTCAGCAACTTTTATTTTAGCAAGATCAACAGTTATGCCATTTTTTGAAGCAATGTAACCAAGGAATGATTTTTTTTGTAACCAAAACTCACACTTGCTGAATTTTCCATACAATTTATTTTCTTTTAAGGGTTTTAAGACAAACCTAAAATGACTTTAATGTTCCTTTTTACTTTTGTAATATACCACAATGTCATTAATATACACAACCACAAACTTATCCAGTAACTCACGGAAAATTCTATTCATAAGATCAATGAATATAGCAGGTGTATTAGTTAACCCAAAATGCATAACTACAAATTCATAATGGCCATATCTAGTACAAAACACGATCTTTGAAATGTCTTCTTGCTTTACTTTCAACTGATGGTATCTCAATCTCAAGTCAATCTTCAAAAAATACTGAGCTCCCTGGAGCTGATCAAACAAATCATCGATATGAGGAAAATGATACTTATTCTTAATAGTGATATTATTCAAGGATCTATAATTAATAAAAATTCTCATTGAACCATCTTTATTTTTAACAAACAAGACTGGATCACCCCATGGTGATGTGCTAGGTCGAATGAAACCTTTATCTAAAAACTCCTGTAATTGTTTCTTTAACTCTACAAGTTCAATTTGAGCCATTTGATAAGGGGTTTTTGAAATTGTCTTAGCATGAGAAACTAAGTCAACAGTAAATTAAACTTCTCGACCAGGTATAATACTAGGAAACTCATTATAAAAAACATCAAGATACTCATTTACTACTGGCACATCATTAATCTGAATAGTTCCTTTGTTTTCAATAATATGTGAAAGGTAACATTCATTTCCATCTTTCACTAATTTCTCAGCTTCTTGATATGTTATCAAAGATAAGGGTTCATTATTGTACACAAACTGAAAGTCTTTCTGTAAATAAACCTCTTTATCTCTACAGTAAATCTTAGCATGGTAAACAGAAATCCAATCCATTCCCAAAATAACATCAAACTCTACTAGAGGGAAAAATAACAAGGTTTTCAGGTAAATTATTTCCATAAATAAGAATTGGAAGATTCTTATAATTTCTTTTTGCCACAACATTTTACCCAGCTGTTTTTACCATAAGTTCTGGATTCATTTCTTGAGGTGGAATTTCCAAATTCACCTAAAAATTTCTCAAGAATGAAAGAATGCGCAGATCCCGAATCAAACAATACATTGGAATAATCTGAAAAAACAAAAAAAAGTACTCGATACCACTTAATTTGATAGTCCCACATCAACCATGGTAGTAGCAAAATATTTTTCCTCAACCTTCTGCTTTTGATTTGTCTGTCCACCCTGGGTAATCAACTTTGGACGCACATTGACATAATGCCCAAACTCATTGCAGCTAAAACATCTTACCGCTGGATTTTCATTGTCTGCTTGATCATCTTCCATATAGTTATGAGCAATATGACCAGTATTACCACACAAGAATCACTTTATATATTTTGAGAGACATTCTCCAGGATGATTTTTACCACACTTCTCATAAGATGAAAATTTAATTTTCTTATCTCCCAGATTATTTGATGAATAATTTCCCTTTGCCTGCCAACATGACCTCTTCTTTTTCTTACTCTCATGGAACAACTGATCATCAAAGAACTCCATTTATACCTTCTCGGAACATCTGAAAAGTTTCTCATAGATTTTTAAGTCATGAGAGGAAAATTATCTTCGATATCGTAGCTTCAGTCCTAAGTAAAATTGATTTATCTCACTATCAAGATCTCGGATAAAATTTAGAGCCCACCTTACTAGTCGAGTGAATGTTTCTATTTAAGAATCCATTGAGTAATACACCTACCTCAATTCCAAGAATTGTTTTTCCATCCTAAGTTGAACTACCTTAGGAAAATATTTCTCGAGAAACATACCTTTGAATTCGTCCCAACCAAGAGCATCAATCTCCTCACTGTCCCTGATATTTTTAACCATCGACCACCACTGATCTGCTTCTCCTTCAAAATAATAAAAAATAAGACTAAACTTTTGATTTTCTATACAAACCATGACATCGAAAATCTTTTTGAGTGCTTTGATCCACCCTTCAGCTTGAACAGGGTTAGATGATCCTCTCAATGATGGGGAATGTTGACTCATGAAATGCTCCACTATAGACATGTTCCTCTGGGGTTTATCTGGTTGATCTTGTGCATGTATACCACCACCATTTATATCTTGATTCAAATGCACCGTTACTGCAACTTACTGTTTAGTTCCGATTCCAACCATCTCGAGATGCTGATTTGGAAGGTTATTCTCCTCTTTATTCCTTCCCAGCACTACTGCCCTGTTGCCTCTATAGAAAACCATTCTGAACAAATTATCTTAGAAAAAACAACATGGTAATATTCAAATTCTATATCATTTCAATTTTCCCAAAATGGAAAAATCATTTATGGATATTCTATTAACAAAATTCTAACTCCTAAAGTTATCCAAACCGACCTTTGATACAAACTATAAGGAACCAACCTTAAACATTACATAATCTTGAATTAAGTTAATAATTCACATTGAGGATCTTTTCAAGTTTAGATCTTTAGAGAATTAGGACATAACTTATACACAACAAATTTATTATTACAATGTAGACACTTCTACTCACTATCCATTTTCACTCATAAAACACAAAATTTTAAAAAAGAACATGGTTTCGTTTTATGCTTAAACATCACAACTTTTCCTTGATCCCATCCTCAACTCTATTCACCTTTAAATCCTATGAAAGACATTTCAAAACTTGGTATGATCATAAAAATATCAGCAAGGGATACACAAAGAAGGAAAACTGTTATTTTTTAAAAACAACATGTAAACCATAAATACTTTATCATAAGTAATAATTTTCACCTTTATAAAGTAGTAAATACTCTTCACTGAATAAAATCTCATTTATTACCCCTTTTAACCAAAATATTACCATAAAACCCATAAAAATAACATAAAGCATATACAAGGTAAACTTGGGACATAATCATACTTAAATAGAATAACCATAGGGTCTAATTCCACAAATCATTCTTACAAAGTAAATAACCAAATGGATGACTTCCATAACCAATGCATTGGAGGTTATAACGTAACCACCTGTCCTTGGTTTATCACAGAACCACTTGTCATTTGGTTTATCATGTAACCACCCGTCAAATGTCCAAGTACCATTATATAATCATTACACATAAAAGATTACAAATATCAACATTTCAATCATAAAATTTCATTTGAAATCACAAGAAATAATTTCAATATATTGAATTATTAAATCCACTTTCAAAACCATTTTAAATACCAAAATTTTTAAAAATGGTATATGACATTTATTTTCTATCTAAAATCACCATGGCTTGTTAAGGAATCAAAATATCAAATAATGCTCGCAACGGCGGAAAGGTCATTGTCACCATGTACATTAAAAAGAAACATTCCTTTTGTTATTTAGTAAAACACTACGTAGAAAAAATATTCCCTTTTAATTAAATTAAACATCAAAGGGGTTTGTACACAATATAAAAGAAAGTTGTGTATAAATCAAAATATTCCTCAAAGAAAGGAGATTGAGACGAAGTCCCTTACCTCAAGTCCGACTTGTCTCGTATGTTTCTTGTTATTCCTGAATAATAAACTTAAGTTAATTTCTACTTGCTTTAGAACCTTTTTAAATTTTATTATTCATTTTATATAATTTATTACCTTGTTATAACAATTAGTTAATTATTTTGGTTCATATCAGACATTTTTTCGATGTTCAGAACTAGAGTAAAAAATAAACTTGTTATAGTTACAACTTGTCCATGTGGTCAAAATTATATTATCTCTAGAATGATATTCATGATTTAGATATCATATATATATCATATATATCAAATATATATGTATTTATAATAGTCCATAGCATTTGGATATAAGAAATGAAATGCACCATTCATGGAGACGGTAAGCCGTACGTAACCATGAACGCTACTTTCATTTCTTTTTCATACTTAAAGGAATGAAAACTAAATGATACATAGGTATATTATAATTCCAGTATAATAAATATTTTATATATGTTACATAAGTTCAATAATTAAATCCTTTATATGTTCCATGTATAACATGAACAAGTCATATCACTTTGAGGGGGCGGTGGTCCGTACTTCCTCAAATATAAATAGGTTGCACAAGGGTATCCTTCTTCAGAACCTTTTTCAAAATCATAATATACTTAAAAATCTAATGATAAGGTATAATATTTGAAAATAACTTTATAATATTTACCTTTCTTAAAAACATGAGAATATTGAGAAAGTAGGATTTGATTAAATACAACCCATTATCCACGATGGTATCAAGGTCTAGTGGAGGTGTTTGATATCTCAAACAACTGCTTCCAAGTGAGTTGTATGCTAGAAAAGTTTCACAATAATCCGAACATGACTTTTCAATAATTATTGCAAGCATGTAATCAAGAAGAGACATGAATGTGGTTTGAGATCCTCCTCCTTCCCTTTATAACCGAATTTCCTTAATCTGAAAAAGTTATAAAACAAGGATTTAACTGAGATAATAGACATAGGGACTAACCGTGTGTTTAAAAAAAACTCCTAATCCCTAAAGTTGTCTAAACCTTTCCTTTGATGCCAACTATAAGGCCCCAACCTTAACATAGATATTATACTGGAATTATAATATACCTATGTATCATTTAGTTTTAATTCCTTTAAATATGAAAAAGAAATGAAATTACTGTTCATGCGTACGTATGGCTTACCGTCTCCATGAACGGTCCATTTCATTTCTTATATCCAAATGTTATGTACTATTCTAAATAAATATATATTGTATATATATGATATATATGATATCTAAATCATGAATATCATTATGTAGATATGTACTTTTGACCACATGTACAATTTATAATTATAACAAGTTCATTTTTGACTCAAGTACCGAACATTGAAAAAACGACAAGATCATAGGGAGTGGAGAAGGAAAAATAATGGAAAGAAACTTGAGAGAAGAATTTACCTGAAATAGGGTAACTTCTTTTGATTTGAGCCAAAGGGATTTCTTGAATTGCCTTCTACCTAAGGGATGACTTCTAAGAGGAAGGTAGGAATGTTGGGAACTTATTAGAGCATAGTTTGGACGAGCCAAGGGGCTTGAGAGGTGTGAGAAATGGGTTAGAGGTGGTGTCCTTTTATAAGAGGGAGGAGGGGAACTTTAGGAATGTCTTGAAATATTATTTTATTATTAATTTATTTTCAAATTATAATAACACCAAAGTGATATATTTCAAAGGTCAGATGAGTAAGAGTCTAAATCTTCTCATCCAATGGGATTTAGACAAGTTTAGGTCATAAAATTAACCTTATAGTTTAGTTTTAACCCTTAGTAAACTTATTTAACTTTTACCATGTCTTCTTGAATATTCAAAATATATGGTTACCATAGTTACTATAAAATTCCAAGAGACCAAAAAATGGATCATTAATGACATTTGTAAAATCATTTATGTCAGTTTTCCAAATCATAAATTTTTAGGACTATTATATCATTTAATAAAATATTAATTGATTTAAAAAATCATTTATGTCAATTTTTATACTATTAATATCAAGAATTTTTAAAAATCCATAACAACTTGATTCATTATAAAAAACTTCATTAATTCAAAGATAAAATGTCATACTCATCCATAAAATTCGTGGATGGCATAAAAAGTTTCAAAATAAATTTATTTTAATATTTATAATCTCATTTATTTAAATCTTTCATTAATAAGGTAATCACTATATCACCATTGTGGCATAAATAAATTTATTTATTTGATGTATATAAATTATAAATAAAATAATATGATGTAGGAAATATTTTTAGATTTATAATGACTATTTATAGTTGAAGAAATCACTTATATAACCCCATATAAAAATTATTTTAGTAAAATATATATGTTTAGGTTATATTTTCCTTAACTTTAAATTAAAATAAATTAAATTCCATTTTCACACAAAAGTGGCTCCATGAGGTCCAAAATAGACCCAGTGATTCTCATGGTCAGACATATCTCATAAAATTAGGTTAGGACATGTGTTACTGTAATTTAATATTATTATAATATTATTTTTTACCCTTATTTACCAGATATACCCTCTAACCATGGTAAATAAAATATTAATTGAAGTTACTATTCATAATGTATAAAAATAAAAGTTACCTATTTACATAATTTGGACAAAAAAAGATCAGTAAGGGATACACAAATAAAGAAAACTATTATTTTTTTTCAAAACAACATGTAAACCATGAATATATTATCATAAGTAATAATTTTCACCTTTATGAAGTAGTAAATACTCTTCACTAAAAAAAGATCATTGCTTACGCTTTTTTAACCAAAATATTACCATAAAATCTATAGAAAGAACACATAACATATACAAAGTAAAATTGGGACATAATCATACTTAAATGGAATAACCATACGGTCGACTTCCATAAATGATTCTTATAAATGGAATGGCCATACGACTGACTTCCATACCAAATGAATTGGAGGTTATAATGTAACCAACTGTCCTTGGTTTATCACGGAACCACCCTTCATTTGGTTTATCATGTAACCAACCGTTAAATTTCCAAGTACCATTATATAATCATCACACATAAATTTTTTCAAATATCAACATTTTAATCATAAAATTTCATTTTCAATCACAAGAAATAATTTCAAGATATTGAAATAGTAAATACACTTTCAAAACCATTTTCAACACCAAAATATGTAAAAATGGTATATATTATTTATTTTCCATTTAAAAACCTCACGACTTGTCAAGAAAGCTAAATATCAAGCAATGCTCGTGGCGGTGGAAAAGTCGTTGTCGCCGCATACGTTAAAAAAAATTTCTTTTGTCGTTTAGTAAAAATCTTCATAGAAAAAAGATTCCCTTTGAATGAAAGTAAAAGTTTAAGGGGGTTTATCACACACCATGTAAAATAAGGAGGTATATATTATCAAAACATGCCTTAATGAAAAGAGATTGAGACAAAGTCCCTTACCTCAAGTCTGACTTGTCTCGTATGTTCCATGTTCTTCCTAAATAATAAACTTAAGTTAATTTCTACTTGCTTCAGAATCTTTTTCAATTTTATTATTCATTTTATATCACTTATTACCTTTCTATAAAAATCATATAATTATTCAAGTTCATATCTGTCGTTTTGTCGATGTTCGGTACTTGAGTCAAAAATGAACTTGTTATAATTACAAATTGTCCATGTGGTCAAAAGTACATTATCTAAAAAATGATATTCATGATTTAGATATCATATATATTATATATATCCAGTATATATGTATTTAGAATAGTACATAACATTTGGATATAAGAAATGAAATGGACCGTTCATGGAGACGGTAAGCCGTACGTACGTATGAACACTACTTTCATTTCTTTTTCATATTTAAAGGAATGAAAAATAAATGATACATAGGTATATTATAATTCTAGTATAATATCTATGTTAAGGATGGGGCCTTATAGTTAGTATCAAAGGATAGGTTTAGACAACTTTAGGGATTATGATTTTTCGTTAAACACATGATTAGTCCCTATGTCTATTCTCTTAGTTAAATCCTTGTTTTATAACTTTTTTAGATCATGGAAAGTCGGTTACAAAGGTAAGTAAGAGGATATCAAACCAAATTCCTATATATTGCTGATGACATGCTTGCAATAATTATTGAAAAGTCATGTTCAGATTATTTTGAAACTTTTTCCAGTATACAACTCACTTGCAAGCAGTTGTTTGAGATATCAAACACCTCCACTATATCTCGATACAATCGTGGATCATGGGTCGTATTTAATGAAATCCTATTTTCTAAATATTCTCATATTTCTTAGGAAAGGTAAATATTATCAAGGTATTTTCAAATATTTGACCTTATCATAAGATTTTGAATCATATTATGATTTTGAAAAAGGTGCTGAAGAAGGAGACCCTTGTGCAACGAATTTATATTTGATTTCAAAATATAGTCTCTCAGCACATGCTTATAGTATTTTAAATGGACCATTGATTAAAATTTTCAACTCAAACTCTGTCTGACTATTTTATAAAAATAAAGTTTTATCAGATGTTTTGAAATTATATGTCATACATGATTATTTTCCAAAACAAATTTTCTACGAACACCCATATGACCCAAGTTGTACAAGGTGTATTTGGATGAAAGAAGCAAATGATTTTGAAGGATCTATAAATCATTGTTTTAATGCTTGGAACTTATACCTACCTGAACAAGATGACAATTAAACCATGTGGACACCATGATCAAGGTATGATGTTCTTTCTATTAGAAATAGTTTTATTTTATCATATGAAGGTGAAAAAAATGAAAATATATATAATATTTCATGAATTAAGATGTTGAGGTATTAATGAGTTGGGATGAAAAATATAGAAAACCTTTGAGTTTAAAACATTTTAGGCTTATTTTTGAGTTTTATATAAAGGGAAAACTTGGTCACACCTATTGAACTAGAATCAACTTCTAGAGAATCACATAATCCACAAAAGTTGAACTATATATTTCTCCTGTATTTAGAAATTAATCAAACCCAAAATGGTTAGTACAAGATCAGATAATCCCCCAAAAGGACAATCTTTTATAAAAGGAAATACTAATTTTAATCTCTAAAATTGAGAAAACAATACCCAAAGTTCAATAAAGACCATTCAATACATTATTGTCTGAAACATTCTTCAAAATAATCCAAACTAAGATTGAAACCTAGAATTCATAAGGGTTTGATCACATATTCTTAAATAATAAATCTTAACATTTATCTCTAAATAACATAGACTACTCTTAAAGTATCATACTTAAAATTAATTAACCCAATAACATATTCTCCAAGATAGGTTAATCATTTCCATAAATAATCCAAATCGCTATATGTCCAAAATAAAAACATAGATTCTTCCAAAATAAAATTCAACCATTACTCCTTATATGAAATCCCATAGTATTATACTTTCCTTAGGCATATAGTGTTTCCCAAAAGAGAGAACTTCATCCAAAATTTCTTTATAACTTAATCACCAAATCATTTTCCTATACTAAGGATATCCATTTGATAAAACATAAGTTCCAAAATCAACTTATTCTTGATCTATAAAATAATTTAACTAAAAATAATATTTTATACTAACCAGGGACTTCACATAGGTTAGTGGTAGGTGATGCACCCTTATCTCCCTTTGGTTGTGGGTTCAATTCTTGTGGCCTCTCCAGATGCGGCGGTTTGTCACCCATATTACGGGGTTTCTCTTATATAAAACACAAAGATAAAGTTACAATTGTGACCAAAACTTGTCTAAAACCTATTGGTTGAGAGGATTTCAAAAAATTATCATCTTATATTCGAATTAAATTACTTCTGGTACTTTTAAAATCTAAATTTAGTTTATAATAAAATAATCTTTCAAGATATTCCTAAAGTACCCATCCTACCTTTTATAAAAAGCCACCACCTATAACCTCTTACTCACACCTATAAAGCCCATTGTATCATCCAAAATATGCTCCAATAATCTCCAAATATCCCGCTCTTCCTCCTAGAAGCCTTACCTTGGGCAGAAGGCAATTAAAGAAATTATTTTAGCTTAAATCAAAAGGAGTTACTCGATTTGAGGTAATGTATTCTCTCTAGATTCTTTCATTTATTTTCCTTCTCCAACCCACTAAACTCTCTTTATTACATTATTTTATAACAACACCATAATCTTAAATATATTAGAATTTTTTTATGAGAAGGATTCGAACTACACTTACGCACACCTCCATATAATGGATACGAACAGACTGCTTCTATGTACGGTGAACTACTGCCTCACGAAACGACGATTGTTCGATTTTCCCCTACCACCTATCATGGTGGATATTATGATGACACTGTATTTTTATATGATATATATTATATTTATATTATCTCTATGATATTGTAATTTTTATTTACAAACATTTCTTTATGCTTTTCATGATGTGTAAATATGATAATTTCATTTGAGGAAGTGTGGACTACCGCCCCCTCAAAGTGATATGACTCGTTTTCTTTCACATTGAGGATATATTTAGGTTTAGAGTTTTATAGAATTAGGCCATAAATATTAATTTACATCATAAATATTACAAAGTGGACACTTCTACTCTATTCAAATTTTTCACAATAATAAAAATCATTAAATAAAACCAGAATTATTTTCTTGATATAAATCTTCTTGAAATATTCCTTTCTCTTACACTTCCTTATAACCTATTAAAAACATTTCAAAAACATGGGATGAGCATGAAAATTTTAGTAAGGGTTATAAAATAAGGAAATAAAACATTAGTCCATCAATACATACAAATAAAAAAAATCATACTTTTCACTCATAAAACATAAGATCTTTAACATACATCATGAAATCATAAGATTTATGAATAACACATAGAAATAATAAATCATAAATGAAACTTGTGGCATCCATAAGATACTTACATTGTATCTTTCACAACTACATAGGGAGTCATGTTTGGAATACCTGTCACAATATATTCATTAAATCTCTTAGGAGAAACATTAACATTTACCTCCGTCATGTTACACAATGCATTGGAGAGCTATCTCGGACTCACCCACCCTTGGTTTATCACAGAACCACGCGTATATGTAAACAATTCCCAATAACCATAACACATAAAACAAGCATAAAGGAAAGATAAAATTTCCACATTTTAATCACAATATATCAATTCAAGATATTGAAATAATCAATGCATTCTCAAAACCATTTTCAATAAAAAAATTTAAAAAAATATTATATGGTATTTATTTTCCTTTTTAAAACATTACAGCTTATTAAGGAATCCAAATATCAAATAATGCTTGCGGCAGTAGAAGAGTCGTTGTCGTCGCATACGTTAAAAATAAAAATTCTTTTTTATCATTTAGTACAATGATTCATAGAAAAAATATTCACTTTGAATGAAATTAAAAGTAAAAGGGGTTTATACATCATATAAAATAAAGTCATGTATAAATCAAAATATGCCCCAATGAAAGGAGATTGAGATGAAGTCCCTTATCTTGCGTCTGACTTGTCACACATGTTCCTTGTTCTTCCTGAATAATAAACTTAAGTTAATTTATTCTTACTTCAGAAACCTTTTCAAGTTAATTATTCATTTTATATCTCTTATTACCATTTTATAAAAATTATATAATTATTTAAGTTAATATCAATCGTCTTATCGATATTTGGTACTTGAGTCAAAAATGAACTTGTTATAATTACAAATTGTCCATGTGGTCAAAATTAAATTATCTCTAGAATGATATTCATGACTTAGATATAATATTTATCCATTATATATATGTATTTATAATAGTACATAACATTTGGAGATAAGAAATGAAATTCACTATTCATGGAGATGGTAAGCCGTACGTACGCATGAACACTACTTTCATTTCTTTTTCATATTTAAATGAATGAAAACTAAATGATACATAGGTATATTATAATTATAGTATAATATAATATGACATATATATTACATAATCTCATTAATTTCATCATTTATATGTTCCATGTATGGCATGAACGAGTCATTTCACTTTGAGGGGGCGGTAGTCTGCACTTCCTCAAATGAAGTTATCCCATTTACCCATTATGGAAACAATAAAGGTATGATGTAAATGAAAAATACATAAGCATAGAGAAAATATAAATATAATATATATATCAAATATAAATGCAGTTACATCATAATGTCCACCACGAGAGGTGGTAGCAGAAAATCGAATAATCATCATTTCGTGAGGCAATAGTTTATCGTATACAAAAACAATATGTTTGTATCCATTAAACGAAGGTGTGTGTAATTATAGTTCTAATAATTCTCATAAAAAAATCCTAGTATGTTTAATATATTGGGTTTGTTATAAAATAATGTAATAAAGAGAGTTTAGGGGGTTGGAGAAGGAAAATAAACGTAAGAAGATTGAGAGAAGACATTACCTCAAATCGGGTAACTCCTTTTGATTTAAGCTAAAAGGACTTATTGAATTTCCTTATGCCCATGTTAAGGATTATAGGAGGAAGATAAAGATATTGGGATCTTATTTGGGTAGATTTTGTATGATAAAAGGGGCTTATGAGGTGTGATTAAATGGGTAGAGGTGATACCCTTTTATAAGAGGGAGGAGGGACACTTTAGGAAGGTATTGAAATATTATTTTATTAATAAATGATTTTCAGTTTCAAAAGGTCCAAAACTCATTTAATTAGAATATATGTTGATTAATTTTAGAAATACTCTCAACCAATAAGTTTTAGATAAGTTTTGGTCCCAAATTTATCCTTATCTTTTAGCTTTAACCCTTAGTTAACTAATTTAACTCTTAAAACGTATTCTTGTATATTCATACTATATGGTTAATATAGTTACTATAAAATTCCGATATAAACTCAAGTGGTTAATTTATGACATTTTAAACATTATATAAGTAATTTATCTGAATCTTATATTTTTAGGACTATTATACCATTTAATAAAATATTATTTGTTTTAAAAACTCATTTATGTCAATTTTTATACTATTAATATCATGAATTTTTAAAAATCTAAAAAAACTTGATTATTTAAGATAAAATTCATTAATTAAAATATAACAAGTCATAATAATCTATAAAATTCTTGTATGGAATAAAAAGTTTCAAAATAAATTTATTTTAATATTTATAATCTCATTTTTTAAATCATTCATTAATAAGGTAATCACTATATTATCATTGTGTCATAAATATATTTATTTATATGGTGTATAAAAATTATAAATAAAATACCATGATGTAGGAAATATTTTTATATTTATAGTTGAATATATCACTTATATAACCCCATATAAAGTTTTTTTAGTGAAAGATACATGTTTAGGTTATATTTTCTTTAACTTTAAATTTAAAGTAATTAAATGTCATTTTCACACACAAGTGGCTCCATGGGGACCTAAAATAGACCTAAGGATGCCCATTGTTGTAAATATCTCATAAAATACAGTTATTACACGTGTTAGGGTAGTTTAATATTATTATAATATTATTTTTTTACCCTTATTTACCAGATTTACCCTTTAACCATGGTAAATAAAATAATTACTGAATTTACTATTCACAATGTACAAAAATAAAATTTACCTATTTAATTTTTTTTACATCCTGATTAAAAATATGGAATCTATTTTTAGAAATTCAAAACACATAATTTTTATTAATTAATTTAAAATTAATTCCCTTTGTTGAAACCAAAAAGCGGGTTGAATAGTGAAAAATACTACATTTTAAGTCAAAATTGTCTTTTCATCTAATTTATTTATATGATTATATTGTACTTTTAATTTGTTTTAAAGTGTAATTATAATATATTTTTGTCATTTAATCCAATTTTGGTCATTTTAAGTAATTTCACCTTGAAATTGGACAAAAACACATGTCAATCTTTTTATAGTTTTTACTTCTTAAAAACACGCTTTTTAGTTTTGACAATGGGAATTAATTTTAAATTAATTTTTGAAACTTCTGTGTTTTGAATTATTAAAAATGAATTTCATATTTGGAATCACAAGGTCTAAATTGTTTATATAGGTAACTTTTTTTTAGACATTATGAATAGTAATTGCAGTAAATATTTTATTTTCCATGGTTAAAGGGTAAATCTGGTAATAAGGGTAAAAAATAATATTATAATAATATTAAATTACCTTAACACATGTCATAACCATATTGGATGAGATATTTTCAACCATGGGCATCCTCGGATCGATTTTAGGCCCCCATGGAGCCACTTGGGGTCTGAAAATGACATTTAATTACTTTTAATTTAAAGTTATGGAAAATATAACCTAAACATGTATCTTTTACTAAAATAAAATTTACATGGGTTTATATAAGTGATTTATTTGACTATAAATATTAATTAGAAATATAAAAATATTTCCTACATCATGGTATTTTATTTAAAATTTATAGACACCAAATAAATAAATTTATTTATGGCACAATGGTGATGTAGTGATTACCTTATTAATGAAAGAGTTAAATAAATGAGATTATAAATATTAAAATAAATTTATTTTGAAACTTTTTATGCCATCCACGAATTTTATGGATGGTTAAGACTTGTTATGTTTAAATTAATGAAGTTTTTTCGAATGAATCAATTTGTTATGGATTTTTAAAAAGTCATGATATGAATAGTATAAAAATTGACATAAATGAGTTTTTAAATCAATTAATATTTTATTAAATGATATAATAGTAATAAAAATATTATATTCAGAAAAATGACATATATGATGTTACAAATGTCATTAATTATCCATTTTTGGGTCTCTTTTCATTTTATAGTAACTATGGTAACCATATATTCTGAATATACAAGAAGACATGGTAAAAGTTAAATAAGTTTACTAAGGGTTAAAGCTAAAAGATAATGTTAATTTTATGATATAAACTTGTCTAAAACCCAATGGATGAGAGGATTTTGACCCATCCTCATATGAGATTCTAGATATATCACTTTGGTGTTATTAGAATTCAAAAATCAATTAATAATAAAATAATACTTCAAGACATTCCTAAAGTGCCCCTCCCCCCTCTTATAAAAGGACTCTACCTATAACCCATTACTCACACCTCCCAAGCCCCTTGTCTCATAAAAAAGCTTCTAAAATAATCTCCCAAAATTCCTCTATTCCTCTTATAATCCTTCTCCTAGGCAGAAGGAAATTCAACATAACCCTTTGGCTCAAATCAAAAGAAGTTACCCAATTTGAGGTAACATCTTCTCTCAAGTTCCTTTCCATTATTTTTCCTTCTCCACTTCCTATGATCTTATTATTATTATTTATATAAAAAAAATAGTATCCTAAATATTCTAGGTTGTTTTTATGAGAAGTATTTGAACTACACTTATACACACCTCCATCTAATGGGCATGAAATATACTGTTTCTGAGGACAATGAACTACTGCCTCACGAAACGATGATTGTTCAATATTCTCCTACTACCTATTATGGTGGAAATTATGTTGGAACTTTAATTATATATGATATATATGATATTTTTTTTTTATATTTATGTTTTTTTAATTATCATTTAGAATATAACTTTATTCTTTTCATGTTGTATAACTACAATAATTTCATTTGAGGAAGTGCGGACTACTGCCCCCTCAAAGTGATATGAATCGTTCATGCTATAACAGAACTTATAAATAATGGAATTAATGAACTTATGTAACATATATAAAATATATATTATACTTTAATTATTATATACCTATGTATAATTTATTTTTCATTCCTTTAAATATGAAAAAGAAATGAAAGTAGCGTTCATGCATACATACGACTTACCATCTCCATGAATAGTGCATTTAATTTCTTATATCCAAATGATATTAAATATTATAAATACATATATAATGTTTATATATGATATATATGATATCTAAATCATGAATATCATTCTGGAGATAATGGAATTTTGATCACATGGACAATTTGAAACTATAACAAGTTCATTTTTTACTCAAGTTCTGAACATCGACAAAATGTACGTTATGAACTCAAATAATTAACTAATTGTTATAGAAAGGTAATACGTGATATAAAAAGTAATAATAAACTTGAAAAGGGTTCTAAATCAAGTATAAATTAACTTAAATTTATTATTCAGGAAGAACAAGAAACATACGAGACAAGTCAGACTTGAGATAAGGGACTTCGTCACAATCTCCTTTATTTGAGGAATATTTTGATTTATACATGACTTGATTTTGTAGAGTGTATAAAACCCTTTTAATTTTAATTTCATTCAAATGAAATATTTTTTCTACATATAATTTCACTAAATGAAAAGGGGAATGGTTCTTTTTAACTTACGCGGTGACAATGAGCTTTTCGCCGCCACGAGCATTATTTGATATTTGGATTCCTTAACAAGCCATGGTGTTTTTAAATAGAAAATAAATACCATATAATATTTTTACATATTTTAGTATTGAAAATGGTTTTGAAAGTGTATTTACTATTTCAATATTATGAAATTATTTCTTGTGATTACAAATGAAATTTTATGATTGAAATGTTAATATTTGTAATCTTTTATGTGTGATGATTATATAATGGTACTTGGAAATTTGATGGGTGGTCATATGATAAACCAAATGACAAGAGGTTCTGTGATAAACACAGGATGAGTGGTTATGTTCTAACCTCCAATGAATTGGGTATGGAAGTCGACCGTATGGCTGTTCTATTTGTAAGAATTATTTGTGGAAGTCGACTGTATGGTTATTCCATTTAAGTATGATTATGTCCCAAGTTTACCTTATATATGTTATGTGTGATTTATATGGGGTTTATGGTAATCTTTTGGTTACTAAAGGGCACCCAATGAGATTTTATTCAGTGAAGATTATTTACTACTTCATAAAGGTGAAAAGAATTACTTATGATAAAGTATTTATTGTTTATATGTTCTTTTGAAAAACTAACAATTTTCCTTCTTTGTGTATCCATTACTAATATTTTTATGTTCATCCCATGTTTTTAAAGTTTTTTAATAATATTTGAATATGAATAGAGTCAAGGATGGGATCAAAGAAAAGTTGTGATGTTTAAGCATGAAATGAAACCATGTTCTTTTTTAAAAGTTTTTGTTTTATAAGTGAAAATAGATAGTAAATAGAAGTGTATAATTTGTAATAATAAAGCTATTATGTATAAGTTATGGCCTAATTATCTAAATCTGTAAACCTGAAAATATCCTCAATGTGAATTATTAACTTAATTCAAGATTATGTAATATTTAAGGTTGGGTCCTTATAGTTGGTATCAGAGGTCAATTTAGATAACTTTTGGAGTTAGAATTTTGTTAATAGAATATACATAAATGATTTTTACATCATGGTAAAATTTAAATGATATATAATTTTAAGATTACCATGTTGATTCATCTAAGATATTTTGTTCAGAATGGTTTTCCATAGAGGAAATAAGACAACAATGCTGGGAAGGAATACAAAGGAGAATAAAATTCCAAGTCAGCATCCCAAGATGGTTGGGATCGAAATTGAATAGTTTTCTGTAGTAATGAAACAGTTGAATCAGGCTATAAATAATGGTGGTATATATGCAGAAGATCAACCAGATCAAACCTAGATGAACATGTCTATAGTGGAGAATTTCATGAGGCAACATCCCCCCATCATTCAGAGGATCATCTAACCCTATTCAAGATGAAGAGTGGATCAAATCACTAGAAAATATTTTTGATGTCATGGGTTTTATATAAAATCAAAAGGTTAGTCTTACTGTTTATAATTTTGAAGGAGAAGAAGATCAGTGGTGTTCAATGGTTAAAAATATTAGGGATTGTGAGGATATTGATGCTCTTGGTTAGGAAAAATTCAAAGGTATGTTTCTTAAGAAATATTTACCTAAGGCAGTTTGACTTAGGATGGAAAAAAATTATTAGAATTGAGGTAGGAGGAAGACTCAGGGGATGCTTATAAAGATAAGTTCACTTGATTGGTAAGGTATGATCTGAATTTCATCTGAGATCTTTATAGTAAGATAAATCGATTTTACTCAGGACTGAAGCCGCGATATCGAAGAGCATTAGCCTCTCATGAATTCAAAATCTATGAGAAACTTGTTAGATGTTCCAAGGAGATAGAAATGGAGTTTTTTAATGATTTTTTGTTTTATAAGAGCAAGAAAAAGAAGAGGTCCAGTTGGCAGGAAAAGGGATAGTATTCATCAAAGAAGCATGGAGGTAAGAAAATTAAATTTCCATCTTGTGAGAAGTGTGGTAAAAAGAATCTTGGAGAATTTCTCTCAAAATATGGAAAGTGATTCTGATGTGGTAAGACTAGTAATATTGCTCCTAACTGTAAGTAAGATGATCGAGCAGAAAATGAAAAGCCAATGGTAAGATATTTTAGTTGCAATGAGTTTGGGAATTATGCCAATATGTGTCGAAAGTTGATTACCCAGGGTGAAAACCAAACAAATCAAAAGCAGAAGGGTGGGAAAAAATATTTTTCTACTACTACGATTGATGTGGGACCATCAAATGAAGTGTTATTAGGTACTTTGTTTGTTTTTTCAGATTATACCAATGTATTGTTTGGTTCAAGGCCTACACATTCTTTCATTTCTGAGAAATGTTTAGGTAAATTTGGAATTCCAACTTAAGAAATGAATCTAGAACTTATGGTAAAAACACCTTGGGTAAATGTTGAGGTAAAAAGAAATTATAAGAATCTTCCTATCCTTATTTTTGGAAATAATTTACCTGAAAACCTTGTTGTTTTTCCTCAAGTAGAGTTTAATGTTATTTTAGGAATGGATTGACTTTCTATTTACCATGCTAAGATTGACTGTAGAGCTAAAGAGGTTTATTTTTAGAAATAATTTCAGTTTGTGTTCAAGAATGAACCCTTATCTCTGATAAAATATCAAGAAGCTGAGAAACTAGTGAAATATGGAATTAATGTTACCTTGCACATATTTCTGAAAAAAAAAGGAAATATTCAGATTAATGATGTGCCAGTAGTAAATGAGTAACTTGATGTTTTTCTTGATGAGTTTCTTAGTATTAAATCAGATCAGGAAGTTCAATTTACTATTGAATTAGTTCCTGATGCTAATCCAATTTCAAAACCCCCTTATTGAATAGCTCAAATTGAAATTTTAGAGCTAAAGAAACAATTGTAGGAGTTGTTAGACAAAGGTTTCATTCGACCTAGCACATCACCGTAGGGTGATCCAGTCTTGTTTGTTAAAAATAAATATGATTTAATGATATTTCTCATTGATTATATATCTTTGAATAATATCATTATTAAGAACAAGTATCATTTTCATCATATCGATGATTTGCTTGATCAGATCCACGAATTTCAGTAATTTTCGAAGATTGACTTGATATTGGGGTACCATCAGTTGAAATTAAAGGTAACAGACATTCTGAAGACCGCGTTTTGTACCAGATATGGTCAGTATGAATGTGTAGTTATGCCTTTTTGATTAACCAATGCACCTGCTATACTGATGGATCTTATGAATAGAATATTCCATGTGTTCTTGGATAAGTTTGTGGTTGTGTTTATTGATGACATTTTGGTATATTATAAAATTAAAGAGGAACATGGAATTCATTTAAGGGTTGTCTTGAAAACCTTAAATGAAAAGAAATCATATGGAAAATTCATCAAGTGTGAGTTTTTGTTACAAAAAATTTCATTTTTTGGTCACATTGTTTAAAAAAATGTTATAAATGTTGATCCTTCTAAAACAAAAGTTGTTGAATAATGTCCAAGACTCACAAATATAATCGAGATTCATAGTTTCCTTGGTTTATAAAGCTATTATAGAAGGTTTTTTGAGAATTTTTCACAATTATCTAGCCCACTGAATAAGTTAACTGGAAAAGGTGTTAAGTTCATCTGGACAAAATAATGCAATGATTGTTTTTAGGAATTAAAAAGAAGATTGATGAATGCTATAGTTTTAGAATTACCTTCTAGAGATGGTGAATTTGTTATCTATGGTGATTCTTAGTTTAAAGGACTTGGTTGTGTCCTAATGTATAATGATCAGGTAATTGCTTATGCTTTATGTCAGTTGAAACCTCATGAGTTAAATTACCCTACACATGATTTGGAATTAGCTGATGTTGTTTTTTCTTTAAAAATTTGGAAGCGTCATCTGTATGGAGTAAAATGTGAAATATATACTGAACACAAAAGTTTAAAGTATATATTCATGTAGAAATAATTGAACATGAGACAGAGGATATGGATTGAATTAATCAAGGATTATGATTGAATGATTCAATACCATCCAGGAAAAGAAAATAAAGTGGATGATGCTTTGAGTTGAAAAAGCAATGCTACATTAACCATGTTATATTTAGAACAATATCCTTTGATTAATGTTTTTATGAACTTTGGAATAGAAGTTGTTGGTGCAGGAAATTCCTCTTTTTTGTTTCAGGTGTCAGTGAAATCATCTCTATCAGACAGAATTAAGCAAGTGAAAAAGGAAGACAGTGAGTTGCAGAAAAAGGTAGAGTTGGTTTAGAAGGGTAAGTTTCCTGAATTTAAAATTGATAAAGATTGTATTTTGATATTTGGGAAGAGATTATGTATGCCTTATGATTCACATTTCAAGAAAGAGTTATTATGTGAAGTTCATAGTTCTCCGTTTTTAGTTTATCCCATCAGTACTAAGATGTAAAGAGATCTTCAAGATTATTACTGGTGGGATGGAATGAAAAGCGATATTTCTGAATTTACTGTGAAATTTTTGACTTGTCAATAGGTTAAAGAAAATCAACAATTACCAAAAGGGATGCTTCAGCCTTTACCGGTGCCAGAGTGGAAATGGGAAAATATATCCATGGACTTCGTTGTGGGATTACCAAAGACATCTCGAGGTAATAATGAAATATGGGTTATTGGTGACCGAGTGAATAAATCTTCTCATTTCCTTCCTATTTGAGATACTCTATTTCTAGATCAAATTTATCATTTGTATGTTAAAGAGAGAGTCATGTTACATGGAGTTCCCCTCTTTATTGTATCTGATCGTGATCCCAGGTTTACTTCAAACTTTTGGAAAGGCCTTCAGAATTCATTTGGTAATGAAATAAATTTTAGTATAGTTTTTCATCCTCAATCAGATGGGAAGTCATCATCATCATGAAATAATTTTATTGATATGAAAGGGTAGAAGAAAAAGAATGAAAAAAAGTGGAGAGACCAAAAGAAGAGATCCCCCAAGAGAGAAACCTACAGGGGTCTAAAATAGTGCAGCCTGAGAGCATCCCCTTTAATAAAATATACCCCATTGGGATTAATACTACCAGCCATGTGTAGAAACACCTCCACTATACTAGGGAACTCCACTAAGACCAAGTATTCTGCCATCTTATTCCCCTCCCTCCAGGTATGGCACACACGAATGTTGCTATTGAGGAATGTTTTTCATTTTTTGATAACATAACATATCGACCAAGGAGGCCACACCCTTTCAAGGAATCATGAACAACCAAAGAATCCATTTCAACTTTTGAAAATTTCTTCCCCTGCTGCCTACAAAGGTTGAGATCGATGAGCATATCCATAGCCTTCACTTGAATAGAAGAGCCATGACCTAGCCTGGCCGAGAAGGCTATGTAAACCAAGCCATTAAAATCCCACACCACCCCTCCACTACGCATGTTACCCTAGACACAAGAGATGTCTGTATTAAGTTTCAAGCCACCTGATGGAGTATTCCATCTTACCTAGTTGCCTGACCTACTGTTGGAAGGAACATTCACCCTGGATGCTGTTTGAAAACGATGAAGCGAGGGAGCCTCCTTCCAAGACTTCACTGCCTTATTCCAGTCAAGCAGTAGGTTTTTTTTTCAGATGATGATCACACGATCTGACACTGCCCCACCCTCATGCTTTGAATTATTCTGCATCTTTCAAATACACCAGCAACTCACATGAAAAAACAACGAGTGGGCCACCCTCTTCACCGCACCCCCCTCAACACCATGAAACCAATTCTAAAGAAATGGAAAGATATCATCATTCAATGGAAGGACCGTAGAAAATTCCCCAAGGTATTTCTATACCTCACTCGCCCATACACTTCCGAAGAACATATGATTAGATCCCTCCTCTCTGTCCACACTACAACACACACACCTGGACACCATTTTAATTCCACACTTACAGATGTTTTCATTAGTAGGTAGTGATCTGTTTCGAATCCTCCAGGTGATAAATGTGAACTTTGTGGGTATGCTTTTCACCCAAATAATCTCACCCCATCCCCCAGGCTGCACTGGTTCATAAACCACACCATGAAACTCCTTCGAAGAGAAGAGGCCCAAGGAGGAAGTGGTGAAGACTCATTTATCCTCCTCATTATTAAGCTTAATAAGATGGAAACACCCACTCTGTTCCTTATTCAAAACCACAACAGTGAATGCTAGGAAAAAGCTAGCTTCCCTGAATGATATATTTGTGATCGGGCACCCAGGAAACTCCAACACACCACCACCCCAGTCCTGGTGCTAGAAATAAAGGCCGCCTCTCCCAACCAACCAATAAGAGAAGGGTCAAAAGACCTCAAAAATAGAACCAATCATCACCTAGATGGAAGAGCAACACCCCTCCATCAATCCTTGAAAACACGAAGTGTGCCTGTGCATGGTAGAGACCTAGAGAGTGAAAATTTCGAACATGTGCCATGCAAGCCTTGCATGCATGTAGTAGAGGGTATCATTTAAGTTTTTCACATTGATACCCCCTTCACCCACTGGCCTCACCATTTTTTTCAGTCCACCCAGTGTTTCTTCCCTTCCACGTAAGGATCCTAGATGAAGTTGGAGAGAATCCCATCGATGGAGTTGATGACACCCTTAGGAACCTTGATAGAGGAGAGGCCATGAATGGGAGAAGCCACCAAGATGCTATTCACCAGAGCAATCCTCCTGCAAAAAGATAAAAACTTATTTTTCCAGTTCAACACTCTATCCGTGATCTTGGAGAGGAGGGTGTCTAAGTCCCAAATCAAAATCCTTCCAGAAAATAGAGGCGCGATGAGATAAATCATAGGGATCTCCCCCCTCGAAATGCCCAGAAACCTGATAACAAACTCCACCCTATCATCCGAGCACTTGTTGGAAATAAATAATTCATTATTTCCTTTATTGATGATCTGGCCACTACATCAACAATAACCATCTAGAACATTTCTTAAACTACGTAGGGATATACTTTTTACATTCAGGAATAAGATGGTATCATTGGCGAACATGAGGTGAGATATCGCCAGAGCCTTCAACCGGCAGTGATAAAGTAGGTGATCATGTCTTTCTTAAAGCTTCACCATGGAAAAGTGTGATGTATTTTGGTAGGAAGGGGAAGTTGAGTCCATGATTCATTGGACCTTATGAAATTTTGGAGAAAGTTACATCAATTTCTTACCAAGTGGATTTACCTCCAAATTTATCCCAGGTAAACAATGTTTTTTATGTTTCAATGTTAAGAAAGTATATGTTAGATCCATCTCATGTTTTGAGTCTAGAAATAGTTCAGTTGGAAGAAAATATTTCTTATGAGGAACACCTAGTCCAGATTCTTGACCTCAGAGAGCAAGTGTTTTTCAGAATAAGGTGATTTATCAAGCTAAGTTTTTGTGGGAAAACCATATGGTTTAAAAGGAAACATGGGAATCTGAAAATGATATGAGGGATAAATACCCCCACTTATTTGATAAGTAAATAAAAATTGTGAGGATGCAATTTCCAAAAGGGGGGAAGGATGTAACATCCTAGGTAATTAAAGAATATAAAATTTTCATATTTATTAATATTTTTGAATTAAATATTAATTTTACTTTAAAGGATATACTAAATTCGATGGCGTACCTGACACGTAACAATGGGTTTCTCCAAAATCTCATGTTGCACACAAGGCTTAGTCACACTGAAAAATAATAAAATAATATTATTATTTTAAATGTTAGTTGACGCCTAGATGTTGTAGTGGTAGTAATGAACAGAACTAACCATATTATTATTAAACATGTTTTTAAAATGCTTTTACATTTATCCAATAAAATTTAGAGGCTTAAAATGAGAATGAATCCAATTTTAAGGATAAATACTCTAATATTTTTTTAAAAGGTAGTTTCACTGCCTTTTGATGAAGAACCATTTTTAAATCTATTTTTTTTAATTTTATATGTTCCATTTGATAAAATAAACTTCTTATTTAGAATTGGGACATCAAAATTTACTTTGGGTAAATTTTTTGGTATTTTTCTGATAAAGTTCATTTTTAATGAATAGTGAAAAAATAAGCATTTTAAGTCAAAACTGTCTTTTCATATAATTTATTAATATGATTATATTATCATTTTAATTGGTTTTAAAGTGTAATTAGATTATATTTCTATCAGTTAATACAATATTTGTCATTGTAAGTAATTTCACTTTGAAATTGGACATAAACCCATGTCTATATTTTGGTAGTTTTTACTTCTTAAAAACATGCTTTTTAGTTTTGACCGCGGGAATTAATTTTAAATTAATTTCTGCCAATTTTTTGTTTTGAATTTGGAAAAATTGATTCCATATTTGGAATCAAGAGGTCCAAATTGTGTAAATAGGTAACTTTTATTTTTAGATATTATGAATAGTAAATTCAGTAAATATTTTATTTACCATGGTTAAAGGGTAAATCTTGTAAATAAGGGTAAAAAATAATATTATAATAATATTAAAGTACACTAAAACATGTCCTAACCCTATTGGATGAGATATTTCTGACCATGGTCATCCTTGGGTTGATTTTAGGACTCCATGGAGCCACTCACGTGTGAAAATAATATTTAATTACTTTTAATTTAAAGTTAAGGAAAATATAACCTAAACATGCATCTTTTACTAATTTTTTTACACAGGGTTATATAAGTGATATATTTAACTATAAATAGTCATTAAAAATATAAATATATTTCCTACATCATGGAATTTTATTTATAAATTAGACATCAAATAAATAAATTTATTTATGACACAATGGTGATGTAGTGATTACCTTACCAATGAAAGATTTAAATAAATGAGATTATAAATATTAAAATAAATTTATTTTTAAAATTTTTCTGACATAAAAAAATTTTATGGATTATTATGACTTGTTATATTTTAATTAATGAACTTTATCCGAATTAATCAAGTTGTTATGAATTTTTAAAAAGTCATGATATGAATAGTATAAAAATTGACATAAATGAGTTTTTAAATCAATTAATATTTTATTAAATGATATAATAGTCCTAAAAATATAGGATTTAACCAAATGACATATATGATGTTAATAATGTCATCAATTATCCATTTTTGGGTTTCTTTTCATTTTGTAGTAACTTTGGTAACCATATATTATGAATATACAAGAAGACATGGTAAAAGTTAAATAAGTTTACTAAAGGTTAAAGCTAAAAGATAAGGTTCATTTTATGACCTAAAATTGTATAAAACCCATTGTATGAGAGGATTTAGACCCATAATCATCTTATCTTCTAAATATATCACTTTTGTGTTATTAGAATTTGAAAATCCATTAATAATAAAATAATATTTCAAGACATTCCTAAAGTGCCCCTCCCCCCTCTTATAAAAGGACACCACCTCTAACCTATTACTTACACCTATAAAGCCCCTCGGATCATCCAAAATCTACCCCAATAAGTTACCAAAATTCCTACCTTCCTCCTAGAATACTTCCCATAAGAGGAAGGCAATTAAAGAAAGCTCTTTGGCTCAAATCAAAAGAAGTTACCCGATTTGAGGTAACGTCTTCTCTCAAGTTCCTTTGCATTATTTTTTCTCATACACTCCATATGATATTCTTATTATTTGTTTATATAAAAAAAAGTATACTCAATATACTATGTTTTTTTTATGATAAGGATTTTAACTACACTTACATACACCTCTGTCTAATGGGTATAGAACATACTGTTTTTGTGGACGGCAAACTACTGCCTCACGAAATGATGATTTTTCAATCTTCTCCTACCACCTATTATGGTGGAAATTATGGTGGAACGATAATTATATATGATATATATGATATTTATTTTATCTCTATTCTTCTTTAATTCTCATTTAGAACATAACTTTATGCTTTTCATGCTGTATAAATACGATAATTTCATTTGAGGAAGTGCAGACTACCGCCCTCTCAAAGTGATATGAATCGTTCATGATATACATGGAATGTATAAAGGATGGAATTAATTAAATTATGTAACATATATAACATAGATATTATAATTTAATTATAATATTCTTATTTATCATTTATTTATCATTTCTTTAAATATGAAAAAGAAATGAAAGTAGCGTTCATGCGTACGTACAACTTACCGTCTCCATGAACGGTGCATTTAATTTCTTATATCAAAATGTTATCGAATATTATAAATATATATATACTAAATATATATGATATCTAAATCATGAATATCATTAGGTAATGTTTTTATAATATAAATCTTCTTATTTTACACGGTTTATAATAAACCCCTTTGAATTTTACTTTCATTCAAAGGGAATTTTTTTTCTATGAATATTTTTACTAAACAATAAAAGGAATGTTTTTTTAATGTATGCAGAGACAACGAACTTTACTCCACTATGATAATTATTTTATATTTGTATTCCTTAAAAATATGTTATGTTTTTAAATAGAAAATAAATACCATATACCTATTTTACATATTTTAGTATTGAAAATGGTTTTGAAAGTGCATTTACTCTTTCAATATCTTGAAATTATTTCTTGTGATTTAAAATGAAATTTTATGATTGAAATGTTGATATTTGAAATATTTTATGTTTGATGATTATATAATGGCACTTGGACATTTTATAGGTGGTTACCTGATAAACCAAATGAAATGTGGTTCCATGATAAAACAAGGATGGGTGGTCACGTTTTAACATCCAATGCATTGGGTATGGAAGTTGGGCGTATGGCTATTCAATTTATAAGAATAATTTGTGGAATTTTACCATATGGTTATTCCATTTAAGTATGATTATGTACCAAGTTTACCTTTTATATGTTATGTGTTATTTCTATGGGTTTTATGGTAATATTTTTGTTACAAAAGGGTAAGCAATGAGATATAATTCAGTGAAGATTATTTAATACTTCATAAAGGTGAAATATATTACTTATGATAAAGTATTCAGGGTTTACATGTTGTTTTAAAAAACTAACATTTTTCCTTCTTTGTGTATCCATTACTGAGCTTTTTATGCTCATCTCATGTTTTGAAATGTTTTCCCCAGATTTAAAGGTGAATAGATTCATGGATGGGATCAAGGAAAAGTTGTGAGGTTTAAGCATGAAACAAAACCATGTTCTTTTTTAAACGTTTTTTTTTCATGAGTGAAAATGGATAGTGAGTAGAAGTTTATAATTTGTAATAATAAAGCTTTTATGTATAATTTATGGCCTAATTTTTTAAATATATAAACCTAAAATGATCCTAAATTTGAATTATTAATTTAATTTAAGATTAGGATGTTGTTATTCCAAGGATTCTACCTACACTCACACACACCTCCATCTAATAGATTTAGAACATACTGTTTCTATGGATGGAGAACTACTGTCTCACGAAACAATGATTGTTCAATTATCCACTACCACCTCTCATGGTTGGTATCAAAGGAAATGTTTAGAAAAAATTAGGGATTAAGAGTTTTCTTTAAACACATGGTTAGTCCCTGTGTCTATTCTCTCAGTTAAATCCTTGTTTTATAACTTTTTTAGATCAAGTAAAGTCAGTGACAAAGGGAAGGAGGAGGATCTCAAACCACATTCTTATCTCTTTTTGATGACATGCTTGCAATAATTATTGAAAAGTCATGTTCAGATTATTGTGAAACCTTTTCTAGAATACAACTCACTTGAAAGAAGTTGTTTGAGATATCAAACACCTCTACTATACCTCGATACCATCGTGGATCATGGGTTGTATTTAATCAAATAATATTTTCTCAATATTCTCATATTTCAAAGAAAGATAAATATTATCAAGGAATTTTCCAATATTTTACCTTATCACAATATTTTGAAGTATATTATGATTTTGAAAAAGGTGATGAAGAAGGATACCCTTGTGCAACTTATTTATATTTTCTTTTAAAATATAGTCTCTCAGCACATACTTATGGAATTTTAAAGGGACCATTGATTGAAAGTTTCAACTCAAACTCGATTCAACTATTTTATAAAAATCAAGTTTTATCAGATGTTTTGAAATTATCTTCCATACATGATTATTTTCTAAAACAATTTTTCTGCGAACACCCATATGACCCAAGTTGTATAATGTGTATTTGGATAAAGGAAGCAAATGGTTTTGAAGGATCTATAAATAATTGTTGCAATGCATGAAACTTCTACCTACATGAACAAGATGAAGATGAAACCATGTAAACACCATGATCAAGGTATGATTTTCCTTCTATTGGGAATAGTTTTATTTTATCATATGGTGGTGGAAAAAAAATGAAAATAAATATAAGATTTCATGAATTAAGATGTTGAGGTATTAATGGGATGGGATGAAAATTATAGAAAACCTTTGAGGTTAAAAGATGTTAGGGTTATTTTTTAATTTTATAAAAAGGACAACCCATAAAATGGGTGACAACCCATCGCATCTAGAAAGACCACATGAATCGAACCCACAACTGAAGGGTGATAAGGGCGCATTGCCTACCAGTGGCCTGCGTAAAGTCCCTGGTTAGTATAAAATATTCTTTTTAGTTAAATGATTTTATGGATCAAGAATAAGTTGACTTTTAGAACTTATGTTTTATCAAATGGATATCCTTAGTATAGGAAAATGATTTGGTGATTAAGTGATAAAGGTTATATTGGATTCCGTTCAATATTTTAGGAAACACTATTTTCCTAAGGAAAATAGAATACTATGGGATTTCATATAAGGAGTATTGGTAGAATTTTATTTTGGAAGAATCAATGTTTTTATTGTGGACTTCTAGAGATTTGGATTATTTATGGAAATAAATAACCTATCTTGGAGAATATGTGATTAGGGTAATTAATTTTAAGTATGAGACTTTAAGAGTAGTCTATGTTATTTGGATATAAATGTTAAGATTTACTATGGAAGACTATGTGATCAAACCCATCTAACTTTGGGGTTTAAATCTTAGTTTGGATTATTTTGAATAATTTTCAGGACAATTATGTATTGAATGGTTTTTGTTGAACTTTGGGTATTATTTGTTCAGTTTTGAAGATTGAGAGTAATATTTCTTTTTATAAAAGATTATCTATTTTGGGGATTATTTGATCTTGTCCTAATCATTTTAGTTTTGGTTAATGTCTAAAGATAGGAGAAATATATAGTTCATCTTTTATGGATTATGTTATTCTCTTGAAGTTTATTATAGTACACCAGGTGTGACCAAGTCATATTGAATACTCATCATTTAGAGAAAAGATGAGTTTTTGGTAGAAATTTATTAAAGGATGAAACTCTAATTGAAAATTAAGTATATTTCCTCATTTTCTTAGTCAATATCATAATAAAATCCCTCAAATTTATGAAAGTGAACTTAAAACAAAAACATTTTCCATTCACTTTTCCTTCTGGGGAATCAAAGACCATTTAACTCATTAAAAGTTTATGGTTTTCTGGTAGTTAAATTTCTCTTGATCATGTTTTTTATCACTCTCCATCAGAACTTGACACTTTGTTTCTCTTCTATATAGATGTTTTCTTACATGTAATCCTAGTATGTGTTATCTTAGGTGACCTTTTTTACTTGTCCTTCTTTATTTTGAATGAAAGTAACATTCATGCATACGTACGACTTACCGTCTCCATAAACGGTGAATTTCATTTCTTATCTCCAAATGTTATGGACTATTATAAATAAATATATACTGGATATATATGATATTTAAATCATGAATACTATTCTGGAGATAATGGAATTTTGACCACATGGACAATTTGTAATTATAACAGGTTTATTTTTGACTCAAGTACTAAATATCGACAAAACGTCTGATATGAACATAAATAATCATGTAATTTTCATAACGTGGTAATGAGTGATATAAAAGGAATAATAAACTTAAAAAATGTTCTAAAGAAAGTAAAAATTAACTTATATTTATTTTTCAGGAAATTAAACAATGAACGAGTCAAGTCGGACATGAGGTAAGGGACTTCGTCTCAATCTCCTTTCATTGAGGAATATTTTGATAATATACACCTCCTTATTTTATATGGTGTATAATAAAACTTTTAGACTATTAATATCATTCAAAGGGAACCTTTCACCCTCCTCTTTTTGGAAAATACTTCTTTTATTTTATGTCTTTTAATTTCCATTTTCTTATGTTGGGATATGTTCTTTTATATCTTTATTGCTGTAAATTTTATGTCCAAGTGAGAAGAGACCATTTTCTCTCCCATAAACTAATTTTCTGAATTTTAAAGTGACGCTGTTAGCTTGCTGAATTTAAATAAGGGAACTTCTTAACCCAATTTACATTCTTTGGGTTAATATTGTACTTTTTTATTTTGTTGTGCTTTGATTATGTGGGAAAAAACTTTTGATATCCTATATTGTATTTATACTTTCTTTATGTGTACTTATAGTGAATACACATAATCGATCTATTTTATTTACAAAATGATTTTTGTAAGGGACATCGTCTCAAATCTTTTCATTGAGGCATATCTTGATGTTATGCACCTTTATTATCCTATAAGGTGTATATAAAACCCTTTTGACATGTTATATCATGAATTATCATATTGTCATGATATTTAAATTTTTGTTCAATGTTATTCCTTAATGATTTTTATTCAAGTGTTTCTCAAGTGGAAAGGGAAACTTTAACTAAAACATTGTTTAAAATGTTTTAAATATTTATTCTTCTAAATCATTCTCATTAATGTCCATGTTTTCAAAATAGTGTTAAGTATTTATATATATGGAAATTAATGTTTTAAAATGTTAAGTTATTTCAAAGGATTCAAAATAACATGGGACACTTTGATTCAAAGTCTTTTTTATTAAATGTTTTAAATGGTTTTAAAAATAGGTTGAATATTGCAATATCTTAAAATGATCTCTTGTGATTGAAATGTGGAAATTTTATTTTTCCTTTATGCTTGATTTATTTGTTAAGATTATACAATGGTACTTGGACATTTGACGGGTGGTTACGTGACAAACCAATGATGGGTGGTTACATGATAAACCAAATGACGAGTGGTTTCGTGATAAACCAAGGATGGGTGGTTACGTTATAACCTCCAATGCATTGGGTATGGAAGTCGGCCGTATGAGTATTCCATTTAGTGATATGTGTGGAGTTCAAACGTATGATTATTCCATTTACGTATGTTTATGTACCAAGTTACCTTTATATGTCATATGTTTCTTTCTATAGGTTTTATGGAAATCTTTTGGTTACAAAAATGTGTAAGCAATGAGCTTATTTTCAGTGAAGTGTTTTTGCTACTTCTTAAAGGTGAAAAATATTACTTTATTTTAAAGTTTTCACTGTTTACATGTTTTGGAAAGACTCATAGTTTTCTTTCCTTATGTATCCCTTACTGATATTTTTATGCTCATCCCAAGTTTTAAATATTTTTCACAGGACTTAAAGATGAATATGGTCAAGGATGAGATCAAGGAAAAGTCATGATGTCTACAACATGGATCTAAACATGTTTATTTTTTTAAAGAGTTTTTGTTTTATAAAAAAAATAGATAGTGAGTATAAGTGTATAATTTTAATATTCAAGTTGTTATGTATAAGTTATGACCAAATTCTCTAAATATCTAAATCCAAAAATATCCTCAATGTGAATTATTAACTTAATTCAAGATTATGTAATGTTTAATGCCCTTTAAATTTAGTTTCTCTTCCATATCCATGTTTTACTACATAGAATATTAGTATGTGTCATATTGGGTGACCTTTTTTACTTTTCTTTCATTATTTTAAAGTGATAGTTTTATTGAATCTTTTTCCGATGTGAGACTTTCAATGAAGTTTCCAAGACCAATTTTAAAATTGCGAGGATGCAATTTCCAAAAGGATGAAAGGATGTAATGACCCAGGTATTTATAGAATAATAAATTTTAATATCTATTAATATTTATTAATAAGATATTAATTTTATGTTAAAGAGGAAACTTTTTCTAATAGCATAATCAACACACAATAATGGGTTTCTTTGATATCTTACATTCCACACAACTTTGAGTTATACCGAAAAATAATAATATAATAATAATATTATAAATGGTAGTTAATGAATAATCACTGTATTACCAAAAATTAAAAATAACTAACTACATTATTATTACACATGTTTGTTATTTTTTTTATAATAAATTTTAGAGCCTCAAAATAAGAATGAATCTGATTTTAAGCATGAAATACTCTAATATTCTTTAAAAGGTTGTTTTATTTCCTTTTGATGACGAACCCTTTTTAAATATAATTTTTGTCACTTTTATATGTTCTGTTTGAAAAAATAAACTTATTTTATAGAAGCGGGATATCAAAATTTATTTTGGATGAAATTTTAGTATTTTTCCGATAAAGTTCATTTTTTAATGAATAGTGAAAAATACTGCATTTTAATTCAAAACTGTCTTTTCATCTAATTTATTTATATAGTTAGATTGTACTTTTAATTTTTTTAAAGTGTAATTGGATTTTGTTTTTATCATTTAATACAATTTTTTTTCATTGGAAGTAATTTCACTTTGAAATTGGACATAAACACATGTTAATATTTTGGTAGTTTTTACATCTTAAAAACGCATTTCTTGGTTTTGACAATGGGAATTAATTTTAAATTAATTTCTGCAACTTATGTGTTTTGAATTTGGAGAAATGGATTTCAAATTTGGAATAAGGAGGTCCAAATTGTGTAAATAGGTACCTTTTTTTAGACATCATGAATATTAACTTCAGTAATTATTTTATTTACCATGGTTAAAGGGTAAATCTAGTAAATAAGGGTAAACATAATAATATTATAATAATATTAAACTACCATAAAATGTTTCCTAGTCATATTTGATGATATATTTTCGACCATGGGCATAATTGGGTCGATTTTGGGACCCCATGGAGCCACTTTGATGTAAAAATGACATTTTATAAGAATTAATTTAAAGTAAAGAAAAATGTAACATAAACATGTATCTTCTAGTAAAACAATTTTTATATGAGGTTATATAAGTGATATTTTAGACTATAAACAGTCATTAGAAATAAAAAAAAGATTTAATACATCATGTTATTTTATTTATAGTATTTAGACATCAAATAAATAAATTAATTTATGACACAATGATGATGTAGTGATTACCTTATTAATGAATTATTTAAATAAATATGATTATAAATATTAAAATAAATTTATTTTGAAAATTTTTATGCCATAAAAAATTTTATTTATGATTTTGACTTTTTATATTTTAATCAATGAGTTTTTTTTGAAATAATCAAGTTGTTATCGATTTTTTAAAAATTCATGATACGAATAGTATTAAAATCGACATAAATGAGTTTTTAAAACAAATACTATTTTATTAGATTATATAATAGTATTAAAAATATAAAATTCGGCCAAATGACTTAGATAATTTTGGAAATGTCATTAATTAACCACTTGAGGTTCGATTGTAATTTTATGGTAACTATATTAACCATATAGTATGAATATACAAGAAGACATGGTAAGAGTAAAATTAGTTAACTAGGGGTTAAAGCTAAAAGATAAAGTTAATATTAGAGAAAAAACTTGTATAAAACCTATTTGTTGAGAGAATTTCAAATAATTATCATCTTATATTCTAATTAAATGAGTTTGTGACCTTTTTAAATTGAAATTAAGTTTATAATAAAATAATCATTCAAGACATTCCTAAAGTACCCATCCTCCCACTTATAAAAGGCCACCACCTCTAACCGCTTACTCACACCTTCAAGCCCATTGTATCATCTAAAATCTTCTCCAATAAGCTCCCAAAATCCCTATATTTCTCCTAGAATCCTTACTTTGGTAATAAGTTAATTTAAGAAAGCCTTTTAGCTTAAATCAAAAGGAGTTACCCGATTTGAGGTAATGTATTCTCTTAAGATTCTTTCATTAATTTTCCTTCTCCAACCCATAAACTCTCTTTATTACATTATTTTATAACAAAACCAGTATCTTAAATATACTAGGATTTTTTATGAGAAGTATTCGAACTAAACTTACACACACCTCCATCTAATGGATACAAACATACCATTTCTATGTACGGCGAACTACTGCCTCACGAAACGATGATTGTTCGATTTTCCCCTACCACCTCTCATTGTTTACAATATGATGGCAATGTATTTTTATATGATATATATTATATTTATATTTTATCTATGATACTGTAATTTTTATTTCCAAACATACCATTATGCTTTTCATGATGTGTAAATATACGAATTTCATTTGAGGAAGTGCAGACTACCACCCCCTCAAAGTGATATGACTCGTTCATGAAATACATGGAATGTATAAAGCATGGAGTTAATGAAATTATATAATGTATATATCATTGTAACGACCCGAAATTTTGAATAAATCTTGTTTACTAATTTCATGTGTTATTTTATTTTATTTTTATACTCAACAAAAATGTTTTATTTGATAAACATGATTATAATTAAAATGAGATCAGTGGGTTTTGACTATTATATAACCATCGGTCAATATGACCACTATGAACAAAATGTTTTGATTATTGTCTCTAAATATAAGTAATCTTGGTTAATTATTATAGAAAGAAGATTCTATGGCCTCACCTAGTAGTCTTGGACCGATCGAAGCCCATCTAACAGAGCTTGGGAAGGAGGTAGCACCATTGGGCTTTGCTCTGGATCAAATCCAAGCCGAACTTCATCATGTGAAGCTGGAACGGAATCGCCTTCGTGAGAAGTTCAAACTGATAGAAATTACTACTCGGGCAATATTGACTGAGCCGCCCCAAGCTTCTATCACCCTAGCACACCTTACTCTTAGGTCCTATGCTGGTATTATAAGGGGCTATGTAACGAGACCGTAACTACCTTGTGTAATCCTTGTTTTAAATAAAAATTGGGATTTCTTCTTATGATGAAGTTTATGAATTTTGAAATGACCGGATAAATATAGTATGCATATTTTTGATGAATTTTAGAAAAAGGATATTTTAAAAATGTTTATGTAAACCTTAAATAATTAAAAATGTGTAATGATTTTCAAAAAATGGTCTTCTAAAATTATGTTCAGTACAAAATTTGGAGTCTAATAAGATCAACTTAATTTTTGATGAATAGTAAATTATGAATAGTGATTTTACGCTTAGGATTAGTAAGGTGACCAAATGGATTAGTAATCTCACTTAAAGAAAGTTTTAAAATAATCTAGGCACCTTGATTAAGTAATGTGATTCAATAAAATGGTTAAATAACGATTTCATAAATTATTATTCAAGTATTAGTTTTTTCAGATGAATAGTGTTTTTTAATTAAAAATTTAATTAAAAATAATTAGAAAATTATTTTTATAAAAATGACTTTATTTTTGAACTTAGAGCATCGATATTATGTTAAGGTAATTTTTGGGGATTTTTCTGAAAAAAATGAATTTTCGATGAATAGTGTTTTTATTTAAAAATTAAATTAAAAATATTTAGAAAATTATTTTTATAAAATGGATTTCATTTTTGAAATCAGAGCATTGATATTTGGTTAATGTGAAATTTTGGGATTTTTCTGAGAAAGTTGAATTTTCAGTGAATAGTAAAAATACAGTTTTAGGGTTTCAGTATGTTTAATGACATCATAACGGTGTCATGATGATGTCATGAGATCTTTTTAGGGTTGGCCGGCCAAGGGTGATGAATTATTGTTTTGGGGGCCCCATGTGGCCTAACTCCATGATAAATTCCAAGGGAGAGCACATGGGTTTGAGAAAAGCACATGTGAGGTGTCCCTTGGCCATTAATGCTTTGTCCCCTCACTTTCCCTATAAATACCCACCCTTTCCTCCTTTAGTTTTCACTCCCAACTCTACCCCAACTAATTTCTGGTCTTCTTACCTCCCAAAGAGTCCTCCCAAGGTGCCCCCAAGCCCTCAAGGTCCAATCCTTTGAGTTTCAAGAGTCACGTTTTAAGGTAAGGGATCCGACCCCTCTCTTTCTTTTCATGTAATCTCTTTTATGTCATTCCTTTTATGCTCCATGTTTTTATGTGAGAGGATGTTATTTTATATTCCTCTTACTGAACTTTCATGTTTATATGATGAGAGATCCCCTCTTACTCTCATCATTTCATTTTATGAAAGTTTAAGTGACGCCGTTAGGCTGCCGAATTTTTAAGGGATTCTTTCACCCTTCTCATTTTTCAAGATCGATTTTCATGTCAATTCTTTCAAGTTCCTTTTTATTATGTTGGGGTATGATCTATATATCTATCATACTGATCTATTATGATCATATGATGAGGGACCCTATTTGATCTTGTCAATTCTTTTTTATTGAAGTTTAAGTGACGCCGTTAGGCTGCCGAATTTTCATAAGAGAAATCTAATTTTTGTCTTCCTTCCATGTTTTTCATTTAAATGGTATGTCCTTCAAATTTCATTCCCATGTCCATATATCCTTCTTATTCTGTCCCCTACTGTTTTATGGATCATTTATGAGTGGGTGACCCATGTCCCCTCTCTTTTCAATGTTTTCTAAAACCCCAAAACATAGCCGTTATGCTGCAGAATTTTCGTCTCAAAATGCCTCTCCCTCTTTTCTCAAAATTATTTTATGTTATAAAGTGAATACTCAAAGCTCTTATTTATACAATGGTATTAACATATATATCAAAATGTTCTATTTTAAATTCTGGGATTTACATACATGAGACCCACTTTCCCTTCCGTGGGTTTAAAGTGCCGTAAAGATCATGTCTTTAAAGCAGTTTTTAAAACGTTATAATTATGAAATGAAACCCATTTATTTTATGCTATATGGGTTATTTATGAAATGTTTTATGATGATATATGTGGCTCACATGATAATAAAGGCAAATTTAAGGGTGCGCCCTGATAGCGCTCCAATGCATTGGGTAATGATGTAACCAATAGAGATTACAATTTTCACGATACCTTGGTGAATAACCTTGGTAATTTTCAAATGACACCTTGGGGATGGACCTTGGTGATATGTTCATGATTGTCTATGTTAAATGATGTAGCCACATCTTCAAGTTATGGAAATTGTTGTTTTTATTATGAAATGCCTCATGATTTCTTTCTCATGCCTTAAAGTTCTTTTCATGTCCTTATTGAAGTATATCAAGTTTACATGTAAAATGTTCCTCTTGTTTCCCTTACTGGGCCTTCTGCTCACCCTTTATTTTGATGTATGTCCCCAGGTTATGAGATGCAGTAATGAACCTAGAATGAACTTAAGGAGATGCCTTTGAAGTGTTTAAGAAGAATGTTTTATGTTGATTTCATGTATTATGTTCCTGGTTTCCAAGACACTAGACCTTAAAGATCCTCAGTTTTGTGTAATGTAATGAAAGTTTATGTTATAAAAAGGCGGGATGATATAGTTGGTATCAAAGGATGGTTTAGTTATTTGTGGAAATTAGGATATAAAAACTTTAGGAAGAACCCTATAGAAAAGTTTAAATATAGGAAATCTTCCTGGTATTTTGGTGAGTATTGAGTAAGGGGTTTCCAAGCAAATACATCCCTGTCTGGATACGAGCAGGTAGAGGTGGCTCTGGCACAGATGTACATAGGGGTAAAACCCGAAAACACCGCTTTGAGCTAGACTCGAACGGGAACTGGTACACGACAACGAGCCTTGCTGCACTCTTGGTTACGACACTCCCGGGGGATATGCTTTGGTAAATTCATAAGCTTAGTATGAACCATTGTTAAAGGATCAAAGATAAAATAAAATAAAGGTTCACATAAGAATATATGATCATGGATAACCTAGATGGGAACCTAGGGGATCACAAGTTAGGGTATACTTTTCAACTACAAGTTATCCTTATATGCTTTAAGTTTCTTTTCTTGATTATTGGCTAAGTATTTAAGCCCCTAATTATAGTTTCTTTTCTTAGTTAATGGCGGGAAATGGAAGAACATGTCTCAACAACCAATGTGATAGGAAATGCTACGATTGCCATATTAAGATGACAGAGATGATTAGGGGATTAAAATATGATTTTTATTTTGGAAGACGTTCACTATTTTGGGGACCCTATATGATCGAGGTAAATAGATTACAACGGTATTTTCATTGAGGAGTAAGGTTGAATTATATTTTGAAGAATCGATGAATTTAAGGTGGACTTATAGTAATTTAGGTTACTTACGGGAATGATTAACCTATCTTGGATAAAATATGTTTAGGTTAGCTACTTTTGTTATAAGATGTTAAGAGTGGTTGATGTTGTTTGGAGATGAACAATGAAGTTTATTTTGGAAGACTATGTTATCAAATCTTTCTTGTATTTGGGTTTCAATCTTAATTTGGTTTATTTTGAGGAATCTTAAGGACCATTATTTACGGAATGGACTATGATGAACTTTGGGTAGTACCATGGAACTTGAAGATTTAAAAGTAGTTTCCATTCCTATGGGATTATTTCTTTTTGAAGAGTTTTTTTTACCTTACTCTTTCTGTTTTTGGGATAATGTTTAAAGATAGAAGAAATAGATAGTTGATCTTTTGTGGATTATGTGATTCTCTAGAAGATGATTCTTGTGTTTTGATGAGACCAAGTAGTTTTGAATGCTCATAGTTTAGAGAAAAGATTAGTTTTGGGTAGAAACTTATTAAAGGATGAAACTCTACATGAAGGTAGATATATTTCATTATGTTTTTGTTCTATGTTGTAAATGAATTCCTCAAAGTTATGAAAAGGAACGTAAAACAAAAAATTTGTTGGTTTACGTTTCCTACTAGGTAATCAAAGACCGCTTGCACACATCATAATTTTGGGATTTTATGGTGGTTAACTTCCTCTTAATCATGTTTTCTATCACTCTCCTTTTGGATGTGACCCTTTGTTTTCTCCTCCATGTCCATGTTTCCTACATGGAATCCTTGTATGAGTAAACTCGGGTGGCCTTTGTACTTCCTTTTCTTTCTTTTAAAGTAATGGTGTCACGGACTCTTTTTATGATGTGGGACTTTCAATGAAATTTCAAAACCCAATTTTTTTTTTAAATTGCGAGGACGCAATTTCTTAAGGGGGGAAGATTATAACGACCCGAAATTTTGAATAAATCTTGTTTAATAATTTCATGTGTTATTTTATTTTATTTTTATACTCAACAAAAATGTTTTATTTGATAAACATGATTATAATTAAAATGAGATCAGTGGGTTTTGACTATTATATAACCATCGGTCAATATGACCGCTGTGAACAAAATGTTTTGATTATTGTCTCTAAATATAAGTAATCTTGGTTAATTATTATAGAAAGAAGATTCGATGGCCTCACCTAGTAGTCTTGGACCGATCGAAGCCCATCTAACAGAGCTTGGGAAGGAGGTAGCACCATTGGGCTTTGCTCTGGATCAAATCCAAGCCGAACTTCATCATGTGAAGCTGGAACGGAATCGCCTTCGTGAGAAGTTCAAACTGATAGAAATTACTACTCGGGCAATGTTGACTGAGCCGCCCCAAGCTTCTATCACCCTAGCACACCTTACTCTTAGGTCCTATGCTGGTATTATAAGGGGCTATGTAACGAGACCGTAACTACCTTGTGTAATCCTTATTTTAAATAAAAATTGGGATTTATTCTTATGATGAAGTTTATGAATTTTGAAATGACCGGATAAATATAGTATGCATATTTTTGATGAATTTTAGAAAAAGGATATTTTAAAAATGTTTATGTAAACCTTAAATAATTAAAAATGTGTAATGATTTTCAAAAAATGGTCTTCTACAATTATGTTCAGTACAAAATTTGGAGTCTAATAAGATCAACTTAATTTTTGATGAATAGTAAATTATGAATAGTGATTTTACGCTTAGGATTAGTAAGGTGACCAAATGGATTAGTAATCTCACTTAAAGAAAGTTTTAAAATAATCTAGGCACCTTGATTAAGTAATGTGATTCAATAAAATGGTTAAATAACGGTTTCATAAATTATTATTCAAGTATTAGTTTTTTCGAATGAATAGTGTTTTTTAATTAAAAATTTAATTAAAAATAATTAGAAAATTATTTTTATAAAAATGACTTTATTTTTGAACTCAGAGCATCGATATTATGTTAAGGTAATTTTTGGGGATTTTTCTGAAAAAAATGAATTTTCGATGAATAGTGTTTTTATTTAAAAATTAAATTAAAAATATTTAGAAAATTATTTTTATAAAATGGATTTCATTTTTGAAATCAGAGCATTGATATTTGGTTAATGTGAAATTTTGGGATTTTTCTGAGAAAGTTGAATTTTCAGTGAATAGTAAAAATACAGTTTTAGGGTTTCAGTATGTTTAATGACATCATAACGGTGTCATGATGATGTCATGAGATCGTTTGAGGGTTGGCCGGCCAAGGGTGATGAATTATTGTTTTGGGGGCCCCATGTGGCCTAACTCCATGATAAATGCCAAGGGAGAGCACATGGGTTTAAGAAAAGCACATGTGAGGTGTCCCTTGGCCATTAATGCTTTGTCCCCTCACTTTCCCTATAAATACCCACCCTTTCCTCCTTTAGTTTTCACTCCCAACTCTCCCCCAACGAATTTATGGTCTTCTTACCTCCCAAAGAGTCCTCCCAAGGTTCCCCCAAGCCCTCAAGGTCCAATCCTTTGAGTTTCAAGTGTCACGTTTTAAGGTAAGGGATCCGACCCCTCTCTTTCTTTTCATGTAATCTCTTTTATGTCATTCCTTTTATGCTCCATGTTTTTATGTGAGAGGATGTTCTTTTATATTCCTCTTACTGCCCTTTCATGTTTATATGATGAGAGATCCCCTCTTACTCTCATCATTTCATTTTATGAAAGTTTAAGTGACGCCGTTAGGCTGCCGAATTTTTAAGGGATTCTTTCACCCTTCTCATTTTTCAAGTTCGATTTTCATGTCAAGTCTTTCAAGTTCCTTTTTATTATGTTGGGGTATGATCTCTATATCTATCATAATGATCTCTTATGATCATATGATGAGGGACCCTATTTGATCTTGTCAATTCTTTTTTATTGAAGTTTAAGTGACGCCGTTAGGCTGCCGAATTTTCATAAGAGAAATCTAATTTTTGTCTTCCTTCCATGTTTTTCATTTCAAATGGTATGTCCTTCAAATTTCATTCCCATGTCCATATATCCTTCTTATTCTGTCCCCTACTGTTTTATGGATCATTTATGAGTGGGTGACCCATGTCCCCTCTCTTTTCAATGTTTTCTAAAACCCCAAAACATAGCCGTTATGCTGCAGAATTTTCGTCTGTAAATGCCTCTCCCTCTTTTCTCAAAATTATTTTATGTTATAAAGTGAATACTCAAAGATCTTATTTCTACAAGGGTATTCACATATATATCAAAATTTTCTATTTTAAATTCTGGGATTTACATACATGAGACCCACTTTCCCTTCCGTGGGTTTAAAGTGCCGTAAAGATCATGTCTTTAAAGCAGTTTTTAAAACGTTATGATTATGAAATGAAACCCATTTATTTTATGCTATATGGGTTATTTATGAAATGTTTGATGATGATATATGTGGCTCACATGATAATAAAGGCAAATTTATGGGTGCGCCCTGATAGCGCTCCAATGCATTGGGTAATGATGTAACCAATAGAGATTACAATTTTCACGATACCTTGGTGAATAACCTTGGTAATTTTCAAATGACACCTTGGGGATGGACCTTGGTGATATGTTCATGATTGTCTATGTTAAATGATGTAGCCACATCTTCAAGTTATGGAAAATGTTGTTTTTATTATGAAATGCCTCATTATTTCTTTCTCATGCCTTAAAGTTCTTTTCATGTCCTTATTGAAGTATATCAAGTTTACATGTAAAATGTTCCTCTTGTTTCCCTTACTGGGCCTTCTGCTCACCCTTTCTTTTGATGTATGTCCCCAGGTTATGAGATGCAGTAATGAACCTAGAATGAACTTAAGGAGACGCCTTTCAAGTGTTTAAGAAGAATGTTTTATGTTGTTTTCATGTATTATGTTCCTGGTTTCCAAGACACTAGACCTTAAAGATCCTCAGTTTTGTGTAATGTAATGAAAGTTTATGTTATAAAAAGGCGGGATGCTATAATCAAAATATGTTATACTAGAATTATAATATAACTATGTATCATTTAGTTTTCATTTCTTTAATATGAAAAATAAATGAAAGTAGTGTTCATGCGTACGTATGAATTACCGTCTCCATGAATGGTACATTTCATTTATTATATCCAAATGTTTTGGACTATTATAAATACATATATACTAGATATATATGATGTTTAAATCACAAATACTATTATGGAGATAATGTAATTTTAACCACATGGACAATTTTTAATTATAACAAGTTCATTTTTGACTCAAGTACCAAATATCGACAAAACGTTCGATATGAACATAAATAAATATGTAATTTTCATAACATGGAAATAAGTGATGTAAAAGGAATAATAAACTTGAAAAAGGTTTTGAAGAAAGTATAAATTAACTCAAGTTTATTATTCAAGAAATTAAATAACTAACGAGTCAAGTCAGACATGAGGTAAGAGACTTCATCTCTATATCCTTTCATTGAGACATATTTTGATAATATACACCTCCTTCTTTTATATGGTATATAATAAAACTCTTTGACTTTTAATATCATTAAAAGGGAACCTTTCACCCTCCTCTTTTAGTTAAATAATTATTTTATTTTATGTCTTTTAATTTCTATTTTCTTATGTTGGGATATGTTCTTGTATAACCTTATTGCTATAAATTTTATGTCCAAGTGATGAGAGACCATTTTATCTCCCATCAACTCCTTTTCTGAATTTTAAAGTGACACCATTAGGCTGTCGAATTTTTATAAGGGAACTTCTTAACCCAATTTCAATTCTTTAGGATAATCTTATACTTCTTGATTATGTCATGCTTCGAATATGTGGGAAAAAGATTTTGATATCATATCTTGTATTTATACTTGCTTTGTGTGTATTTATAGTGAGTACAGATAATCAATCTATTTTATTTAAAAAATGATCTTTATAAGGGAAATCGTCTCAATCTCCTTTCATCGAGGCATATCTTGATGTTATGAACCTTTATTATCCTATAAGGTGTATATAAAACCCTTTTGACATTTTATATCATGAATCAGTATATTCACATGATATTTAAAGTTTTGTTCATTATTATTCCTTAATGATTTTTATTCAAGTGTTTCTCAAGTGGAAAGGGACTCTTTAACTAAAATGTTGTTTAAAATGTTTTAAATATTTATTATTATAAATAATTCTCATTAATGTCCATGTTTTCAAAATGGTGTTAAGGATTTATTTATATAGACATGAATGTTTTAAAATGTTAATTTATTTCAAAAGTTTTAAAGTGGTATGAGATAATTTGATTCGAACTCTCTTTATTAAATATTTTAAATGGTTTTAGAAATGGGTTGAATATTTAAATATCTTGAAATGATCTATTGTAATTGAAATGTGGAAGTGTTATTTTTTTCTTATGCTTGATTTATTTATTAATATTATGCAATGGTACTTAGAAATTTGATGACTGGTTACATGATAAACCAATGATAGGTGGTTATGTGATAAATCAAATAACGGGTGGTTCTGTGATAAACCAAGGATAGGTGGTTACGTTATAACCTCCAATGCATTGGGTATGGAATTTGACCATATGGATATTCCATTTAGTGATATGTGTAGAAGTCAAACGTATTGTTATTCCATTTAAGTATGTTTATGTCCCAAGTTACCTTTATATGTCATATGTAGTTTTCTATGGGATTTATGGTAATGTTTTGGTTACAAAAATGGTAAGCAATGAGATTATTTTCAATGAAGTAATTTTGATACTTCTTAAAGGTGAAAAGTATTAATTTATGTTAAAGTTTTCAAAATTTACATGTTTTTGAAAGACTAATAATTTTCTTTCATTATGTATCCCTTATTGAGCTTTTTATGATCATCCCAAGTTTTGAAATGTTTTTCACAGGACTTAAAGATGAATAGGGTCAAAGATGGGATCAAGAAAAAGTCATGATGTCTAAAACATAGAACTAAATATTTTTATTTTTTTTAAAGAGTTTTTGTTTTATAAAAAAATGGGTAGTGAGTAGAAGTGTCTACTTGAAATATTCAAGTTGTTATGTATAAGTTATTACCTAATTATCTAAAGCTCTAAACTGAAAAACATCATAAATGTGAATTATTAACTTAATTCAACATTATGTAATGTTTAAGGTACTCTTGAATTAAGTTAATAATTCACATTTAGGATCTTTTCAGGTGTAGAGATTTAGATAATCAGGCCATAACTTATGCATAACAACTTTATTATTATAAAGTAGATACTTCTAATCACTATCCATTTTCACTCATAAAACAAAAAACTTTTAAAAAAGAACATGGTTTCATTTCATGCTTAAACATTATAACTTTTCCTTGATTCCATACTTGACTTTATTCACATTTAAATCCTGTGGTAAACATTTAAAAATTGGGATAAGCATAAAAATCATAGTAAGGGATACACAAAGAAGGAAAAATGTAAGTTTTTCAAAACAACATGTAAACCATGAATACTTTATCATAAGTAATACATTTCACATTTAAAATGTAGTAAATACTCTTGAATAAAACAACTCATTTCTTACCCTTTTGTAACCAAAATATTACCACAAAACCGATAGAAAGCACATATAACATATAAAAAGTAAACTTGGGACATAATCATACTTAAATGGAATAATAATACAGTCGAATTCCACAAATCATTCTTACAAATGGAATATCCATATGGCCGAATTCCATAACCAATGTATTGGAGATTATAATGTAACCACCTATCCTTGGTTTATGGTGGAATGAACTGTTATTTGGTTTACTACGTAACCACCTGTCAAATGTCCAAGTACCATTATATAATCATCACACATAAAAGATTTCAAAATATCACCATTTCAATCATAAAGTATCATTTGAAATAACTAGAAATAATTTGAAGATATTGAATTAGTAAATCCAATTTGAAAACCATTTTCAATACCAAAATACATAAAAATGGTATATGTATTTATTTTCCATTTAAAAACATGACGACTTGTTAAGGAAGCTCAATACCAAATAATGCTCGCAACGGCAGAAAGGCCATTGTCGCCGCATAAGTTAAAAGAAATATTCCATTTGTCATTTAGTAAAAAGATTCATTGAAAAAGATTCCCTTTGAATTAAAGTAAAATTGAAAGGGGTTTATTATACACCGTGTAAAAGAAGGACCTGTATATTATCAAAATATGCCTCAAAGAAAGGAGATTGAGATGAAGTCCCATACCTTGAGTCCGACTTGTCTCATATGTTTCTTTTTCTTCCTGAATAATAAAATTAAGTTGATTTATACTTGATTCAGAACACTTTCAAAGCTTATTATTCCTTTTATATCACTTATTACCTTACTATAAAAACCATATAATTATTCAATTTTATATCGTACATTTTTTCGATGTTCGGAACTTGAGTCAAAAATGAACTTGTTATAGTTACTAATTGTCCATAAGGTAAAAATTATATTTTCTCCAAAATTATATTCATGATTTATATATCATATATATCATATATATCCAGTATATATGTATTCAAAATATTTCATATCATTTTTATATAAGAAATTAAATGCACCGTTCATTGAGATAGTAAGCCGTACGTACGCATGAACGCTACTTTCATTTCTTTTTCATATTTAAAAGAATGAAAAATAAATTATAAAAAGGTATATTATAATTAAAGTATAATATATATGTTATATATGTTACATAAGTTCATTAATTACATTCTTTATACGTTCCATGTATATCATGAACGAGTCATATCACTTTGAGGGGGAGGTAGTTTGCACTTCCTCAAATGAAATTATCGTATTTATACAACATGAAAAGCATAAAGGTATGCTCTAAATGAGAATTAAAGTAGAATAGAGATAAAATAAATATCACATATATCATATATAATTACAGTTCCATCATAATGACCACCATAATAGGTGGTAGGAGAAGATTGAACAATCATCATTTCGTGAGGCAGTAGTTCACCGACAACAGAAACAATATGTTCTATACCCATTAGATGGAGGTGTGTGTAAGTGTACTTTGAATAATTATAATAAAAACAAAATAGTATATTTAGAATACTTTTTTTGTTATATAAAAAAATAATAATAAGATCAGAGGGATTGGATAAGGAAAAATAATGGAAAGAAACTTGAGATAAGACGTTACCACAAATTGGGTAACTTCTTTTGATTTGTGCCAAAGGGATTTCTTGAATTGTCTTCTGCATATTGGAAGGATTCTATGAGGAATGGAGGAATGTTGGGAACTTATTTATCATAGTTTGGATGATCAAAGGTTCTTTATAGGTGTGAGAAATGGGTTATAGGTGGTGTCCTTTTATAAGAGGGAGGAGGAGAACTTTAGGAATGTCTTGAAATATTATTTTATTATTAATTGATTTTCGAATTATAATAAAACCAAAGTGATATATTTCGAATTTCAGATAAGTATGAGTATAAAACATCTCATATAATGGGTTTTAAATTAGTTTATGTCATAAAATTAACCTTATCTTTTATCTTTAACCCTTAGTAAACTTATTTAACGTTTACCATGTATTCTTGTTATTTCATAATATATGGTTACCATAGTTACTATAAAATTCCAAGAGACCCAAAAATGGATCATAAAAAGTTTCAAAGATAAAAATTCATAATCATCCATATAATTCGTGGATAACATAAAAAGTTTCAAAATAAATTTATTTTAATATTTATAATCTCATTTATTTAAATCTTTCACTAATAAGGTAATAACTACATCACCATTGTTTCATAAATAAATTTATTTATTTGATGTATATAAATTATAAATAAAATAACATGATATAGGATTTTTTTTAGATTTATAATGACTATTTATAGTCAAAGAGATCACTCATATAACCCCATATAAAAATTGTTTAAGTAAAAGATACATGTTTAGGTTATATTTTCCTTAACTTTAAATTAAAAGTAATTAAATGTCATTTTCACACACAAGTTGCTCCATGAGGTTCTACAATTGACACAAGGATTCCCATTATCAGAAATATATCATCTAATAGGGTTAGGACATTTTTAGGATAATTTAATGCTATTATAATATTATTTTTTACCCTTATTTATTAGATTTACCCTTTAACCATAATAAATAAAATATTTACTGAAGTTACTATTCATAATGTTTAAAAATAAAAGTTACCTATTTATACAATTTGGATCTCATTATTCTAAATATGGAATCCATTTTTCCAAATTCAAAACATAGAAGTTGTAAAAATTAATTTAAAATTAATTCCTGTTGTCAAAACCAAACAACATGTTTTTAAAAAGTAAAAACAAACAAAAGATTGACACGTGTTTATGTCTAATTTCAAAGAGAAATTACTTTCAATGATAAAAATTGGATTAAATGATAAAAACATAATCTAATTACACTTTAAAAACAATTATGAGGACAATATAAGCATATAAATAAATTAGATGAAAAGGCAGTTTTGACTTAAAATGTAGTATTTTTTACTATTCATTAATAAATAAACTTTATCAGAAAAATACAAAAAATTTACCCAATGTAAATTTTGATGTCCCGCTTCTTAATAAGAAGTTTATTTTGTCAAATGGAACGTATAAAATTGAAAAAAAAACTATATTTAAAAAGGGTTCTCTATCAAAGGGTGGTAAAACTACCTTTAAAAAAATATTAGAGTATTTATGCTTAAAATTGGATTCATTCTCATTTTGAGCCTCTAAATTTTATTAGATAAATGTAAAAAAATTTAAAAAACATGTTTAATCATAATATGGTTAGTTCTGTTCATTCTTGCCAATACAAAGTTTAGGTGTTAACTACCATTTAAAATATTAATATTATATTTTTATTTTTCAGTATGACTCATCCTTGTGTACAACATGAGATTTAGGAGAAACCCATTGTTGTGTGTTGGGTACTCCATAAAACATAACATCCCCTTTAAATTAAAATTAATATTTAATTAAAAATATTAATAAATATGAAAATTTCATATTATTTAATTATTTGGGGTGTTAAATCCTTCCCCCCTTTTGGAAATTGCATACTCACAATTTTATTTACTTATCAAATAAGTGAGGGTATTTATCTCTCATAGAATTTTCAGATTCCCATGTTGCCTCTTCAACCATATGAGTTTTCCACAAAATCTTAACATGATAAATCACCTTATTCCACAACACTTGCTCTCTACAGTCAAGAATCTGGACTGGTTGTTCCTCATAAGAAATATTCTCTTCCAACTGAACTAATTCTGGACTCAAAACACGAGATGGATCTGACATATACTTTCTTAACATTGATACATGAAAAACATTGTGTAACTTGGATAAATTATGAGGTAAAGCAACTCAATAAGCAATTGATCCAAATTTCTCCAGAATTTCATAGGGTCCAATGAACCATGGACTCAACTTCCCCTTCTTACCAAAACATATCACACTTTTCCATGGTGAAACTTTGAGAAAGACATGATCACCTACCTCAAAATAAAGATACTTCTTCTAGTTATCTGCATAACTTTTTTTCCTACTCTGAGCTGTCCTAATGTGTTTCTGTATCAACTAGACTTTATCTGCCACCTCTTCTACCAATTCCAGTCCCATCAGTTTCCCTTCACTTACTTCATCCCAAAAATCTGGAGTTCGACACTGCTACCCATATAATGTCTCAAATGGTTCCATCTGTATACTGAAATGAAAACTTTTATTATAAGAAAACTCATCCAAATAAATATATTGGTCCCAACTTCCCTATTAATCCATTGAGAAAGCACATAGCATATCTTACAATGTATGAATTTTTCATTCTGACTGTGCATCTGATTGAGGATGAAAAGCTCTACTAAAATTTAATTTAGTACCCAATGACTTCTGAATGCCTTTCCAAAAGTTAGAAGTAAACCCGAGATCACAATCAGATACAATGGAGAGGGGAACTCCATGAAACCTAACTATCTCTTTAACATACAACCAAGAAATTTGATCTAGAGACAGAGTATCTCGAGTAGGAAGGAAATGAGAAAATTTAGTCAATCAATCAATAATAACTCAGATTGAATTATTACGTCGAGATGTCTTCGATAATCACATAATTAAGTCCATGGATATATTTTCCCATTTCTACTCTGGCAATGGTAAAGGCTGAAGCATCTCTTTCAGTAACTACCGCTCTACTTTAACTTGTTGACAAGTCAAACACTTCACAGTACATTAATCATTATCTTTTTTCATTCCATTCTATTAGTAATACTCCCGAAGATCTCTGTACATATTAGTAATGCTATGATGAATAGAAAATAGAGAACCATGAGCTTCACATAACAAATCATTCTTTAATTATGAATCACAATGCACACATAATCTCTTCCCAAATCTCAAAATACAATCATTATCAATGTTAAATTAAGGAAACATACCCCTCTGAACCAACTCTACCTTTTTTTTACAAATCACTATCTTCCTTCTGTGCTTATTTAATTCTGTCTGATAGAGATGATTTCACTGACACCTGAAATAAAACAGAGAAATTTCCTACACCAACAACATCTATGCCAAAGTTCATCAAATAGTTAATCAAAAGATCTTATTCCAAATGCGACATGGTTAATATAACATTACTTTTTCGACTCAAAGCATCTACCACTTTATTTTCTTTTCATGGATGGTAATGAATCATGCAATTATAACCCTTGATTAATTCAAGCCATCTCCTCTATCTCATTTTCAATTCTTTATGAGTGGATATATACTTAAATTTTTTTTGTTAGTATATATTTAACATTTTACTCCATACAGATGATGCCTCTAAATTTTTAATGCAAAAAAAACAGCAGCTAATTCCAAATCATGAGTAGGGTAATTTAACAAATGAGATTTCAGCTGACATTACGCATAAAAAATTGCCTGATCATTATGCATTATAAAACAACCATGTCCTTTGAAAGAAGCATTACTTTAGATAAAAAATTCATTATCTCTGGAAGGTAATGCCAAAACTAGATCATTCACCAATCTTATTTTAAATTCCTAAAAACAATCATCACATTATTTTTTCCAGATGAACTTAACACCTTTTCAAGTTAACTTAGTCAGTGGGCTAGATAACCATGAAAAATTATCAATAAACCTTCTATAATATCCTTTTAAACCAAGAAAAGCATGAATCTTAGTTATATTTGTGGGTCTTGTCCATTCTTCAATAACTTTTGTTTTAGCAAGATCAATAGTTATGCCATTTTTTGAAAACATTTAACCAAGGAATGAAATTTGTTGTAACCAAAACTCACATTTTCTGAATTTTACATACATTTTCTTTTCTTTTAAGGTTTTCAGGACAACCCTTAAAGGACTTTCATGTTCCTATTTACTTTTGGAATATATCAAAATTTCATCAATAAACACAACCAAAAACTTTACCAAGAACTCATGGAAATTTCTATTCATAAGATCCATGAATACATTAGGTGTATTTGTTAAACTGAAAATCATAACTACAAATTCATAATGTTTTTATCTAGTAAGAAACACAGTCTTTGTAATTTCTGCTTCCTTTAATTTCAACTTATGGTACCCCGATCTCAAGTCAAACTTTGAAAAATACTAAGCTCCCTGGAGCTGATCAAACAAATCATCAATATGAGGCCAAGGATAATTGTTCTTAATAGTGATATTATTCAGGGCTCTATAATCAATGAAAAGTTTCATTGAACCATCTTTATTTTTAACAAACAAGACTGGATCACCCCACAGTGATGTGCTAGGTTGAATGATCCCTTTGTCTAACAACTCCTGCAATTGTTTATTTAACTCTAAAAGTTCAATTTGATCCATTTGATAAGGGGGTTTTTAAATTGGATTAGCATCAGGAAATAAGTCAATAGTAAATTCAACTTATTGATTAGGTATAATACCCAACAACTCATGAGGAAAAACCTCAAGATACTCATTTACTACTGTCACAACATTAATCTAAGTAGTTCCTTTGTTTTCAGAAATATGTACAAGGTAACATTTATTTCCATATTTCACAAGTTTCTCAGCTTCCTAATATGTTATCAGAGGTAAGGGTTCATTATTTTACACAAACTAAAAGTCTTTCTGAAAAGAAACTTCTTTAGCTCTATAGTTAATTTCATCATGGTAAACAGAAATCCAATCCATTCCAAAAATAACATTAAAATATACTAGAGGAAAAAAAACAAGGTTTGTAGGTAAATTATTTCCAAAAATAAGGATAGGAAGATTCTTATAATTTATTTTTGCCTCAACATTTCCCCCAGATGTTTTTACGATAAATTCTAGATTTATTTATTAAGGTGGAATTCCAAATTTACCCACAAATTTCTCAAAAATGAAAGAATGTGTAGACCTTGAATAAAACAATACATTGGAATAATCTGAAAAAACAAAAAAAGTACTTGACAACACTTCATTTGATGGTCCCACATCAACCATAGTAGAAGAAAAAGATTTTTATCCACCCTTATGCTTTTGATCTATCTGGTGTCCACCCTGGGTAATCAACTTTGGACACACATTGGCATAATGCCCAAACTCATTGCAACTAAAACATCTTACCGCCGACTTTTCATTGCCTAGTCGATCATTTTACGTACAATTACGAGCAATATGACCAGTATTACCACACTAGAATCACTTTATATATTTTGAGAGACATTCCCCATGATGCTTTTTACGACACTTCTCACAAGATGGAAATTTAATTTTCTTACCTGCAGGTTTCTTTGATGAATACTTTCCCTTTTCCTTCCAATTGGAACTCTTCTTTTTCTTGATCTCATGGAACACATAATCATTAGAAAACTCCATTTCTACCTTCTGGACACATCTAACAAGTTTCTCATAGATTTTTAATTCATAAGAGGCTAATTCTCTTCGATATTGCTACTTTTGTCCTGAGTAAAATCAAATTATCTTACTATCAGTATTTTGGATGAAATTTGGAGCATACCTTGAAAATCGAGTGAACTTTTCTTCATAAGCATCTAATGAGTCATCATCCTACCTCAATTCCAAGAATTGTTTTTCCATACTAAGTCAGACCACCTTAGGAAAATATTTCTCAAGAAACATACCTTTGAATTCTTCCTAAGAAAGAGTATCAATCTCCTCACTTTTCCTGATATTTTTAACGACCGACCACCCCTGATGTTCATCTCCTTCAAAATGATAAATAGAAAGACTTAAATTTTGATTGTCTGTACAACCAATGACATAGAAAATCTTTTCTAGTGCTTTGATTCACCCTTCATCTTGAACATGGATGGATGATCCTCTGAATTATGGGGGACTTCTATAAGGACCCATCCTTAAAACATTACTTAATCTTGATTTAAAACAAGAATTCACATTGAGGATATTTTTAGGTTTAGAGTTTTAGATAATCAGGACACAAATATTACATTACATCTCAAATATTACAAAGTAGACACTTTTACTTTAACCAATTTTTTCACAATAATAAAAATACTTAAATGAAAAAAGAATTCTTTTCTTGATATAAGTCTTCTTGAATTCCTCATTTCTCTTACCCTTCCTTATAACATGCGAAAAACATTTAAAAATACTTGGGATGTGCATAAAAAGCTCAGTAAGGGTTATAAAATAAGGAAAGAAAACATTATTACATCAATTCATACAAATTAATGAAATCATGATTTTCACTCATATAATATAAACTCTTTAACATACCTCATGAAATCATAAGATTTATGAATAACACACAGAAATCATAAATCATAAAGGTAACTTGTGGAATCTATAAAATACTTACATTGTAGTATTCACAACTAGATAGGGAGTTATGTTTGGAATACCCATCACAGTATATTCTCTAAATCTCTTAGGAGAAACATTAATGTTTACCTCCACCATGTAACCCAATGCATTGTAGAGCTATCTTGGGCTCACCAGCCCTCAGTTTATCATGAAACCACCCAAATATGTAAACAATGACCAAGATCCATAACATAATCATAACACATAAAAAAATCATAAATGAAAGATAAAATTTCCACATTACAATCACAAAACATCAGTTCAAGATATTTATATAATCAATCCAATTTAAAATACACATTTAAAACATTTAAAAATAATATTTTTGAATTGAAGTTTCCCATACCAATTTGAAACTTTTAAAGGAATTAACATTTTAAAACATTAATTTACATATAAATAAATCCTTAAAACCATTTTGAAAACATGAAAATTAATGATAAATATTTAGATGAATAAATCTTTAAAACATTTAAAACAATGTTTTAGTTAAATAGTCCCTTACCACTTTAGAAAATACTTGAATAAAAATAATTATAGAATAACATTAAACAAAGATTATAATATTATGAGAATAAGGATATTAATGATATAACATGTCAAAAGGGGTCGAATATATACCTTAAAGAATAAATAATGTTCAAAATATCAAGATATTCCTCAATGAAAGGATATTGAGATAAAGTCCTTTACAAATTTTTTATAAATGACATAAGAGTTTATCAATGGGGTGATTATATGTACCAATAGTATATCCACACCAAGGGAAGTGGAAATTACAAAATAAATAAATAAATAGTAATTCCACACATAATATTTTATAATATAATCAATGAAGTATGTGTAAAACCCAATGAGTGAAAATTGAGTTTAGAAATTCCCTTACAAAAAATCATCAGCCTAACAACGACACTTAAAAATTTAGAAAATGGGTTGATGAGAGAAAAAAGGGTCTATAATCACTTGGAATTAAAATGTAAAAAAATAAGTATATATAAGAAAATATCCCAACATAATAAAATGGAAATTAAAAGACATAACATAAAAGAAGTCTTTAACTAAAAGATGATGGTGAAATGTTCCCTTACCTTGAGTCCGACTCGTCATGTATGTTCCTTGTTATTCCTGAATAATAAACTTTAGTTAATCTATACTTGATTAAGAACCTTTTTAAAGTTTATTATTCCTTTTATATCACTTATTACCTTGCTATAACAATCATATAATTATTCAAGTTCATATCATTCATTTTTTCGATGTTTGGTACTTGAGTCCAAAATGAACTTGTTATAATTACAAATTGTCCTTGTGTTAAAAAGTACATTATCACTAGAATTGTATTAATTATTTAAATATAATATATATAAAGTATATATGTATTTATATCCAGTATATATGTATTTATAATAGTCTATAATATTTGAATATAAGAAATTAAATACACCATTCATGGAGACGGTAAGCCGTACGTACGCATGAACGCTACTTTCCTTTCTTTTTCATATTTAAAGGAATGAAAACTAAATGATACAAGGTAAATTATAATTAAATTATAATATATATGTTATATATGTTACATAAGTTCATTAATTCCATCCTTTATACGTTCCATGTATAGCATGAATGAGTCATATCACTTTGAGGGGGTGGCAGTGCACATTTTCTCATATGAAATTATCATATTTACGCATTATGGAAAGCATAAAGGTATGATGTAAATGAAAAATACATAATAATGGAGAGAATATAAATATAATAAATATAATATATAACTATATTTCCATCATAATGGCCACCATGATAGGTGGTAGAAGATAATTGAACAATCATCGTTTCCTGAGGCAGTAGTTCGCCGTCCATAGAAACAATATGTTCTAAATCCATTAGATGGAGGTGTGTGTGAGAGTAGGTCTAATACTCATCATAAAAATATCATAGTATACTTAAGATACTATTTTTATATAAAATATTGGAATAAAGAGAGTTTAGGGGGTTGGAGAAGGAAAATAAATGGAAGAAGCTTGAGAGAAGACATTACCTCAAATCAGGAAACACCTTTTGATTTAAGATAAAAGGCCTTCTTAAATTGCCTTATGCACAAGTAAAGTATTCTAGGAGGAATATAGAAATTTTGGGAGATTATTTGGTCAGATTTTGGACTAGAAAAGGGTACTGATAGGTGTGAGTAAGGGGTTAGAGGTGATGCCCTTTTATAAGAGGGAGGAGGGGTACTTTAGGAATGTCTTGAAAGATTATTTTATTATAAATTGATTTTCAATTTCAAAAGGTCAAAAAATCATTTCATTAAAAGATAAGATGATTATTGTTATAAATCCTCTCAAACAATAGTTTTTAGACAAGTTTTTATTTCTAATTTAAACTTATCATTGATCTTTAACCCTTAGTTAACTTATTTGACTCTTACCACGTCTTCTTGTATATTCATATTATATGGTTAATATAGTTACTATAAAATTTCAATAGAACATTAAGTGGTTCATTAATGACATGTTAAACCTTATCTAAGTAAATTGATCTAATATTAGGGTTTTAGTACTATTATATCATTTAATAGAATAATATTTGTTTTAAAAACTCATTTATGTCAATTTATTTACTATTTATATCATGACTTTTAAAGAAATCCATAACAACTTGATTATTTTGAAAAAACTTCATTAATTAAAATATAAAAAGTCATTATTATCCCTAAAATTCGTGTATGGCATAAAAAGTTTCAAAATAGATTTATTTTAATTTTTATAATCTCATTTATTTAAAACATTCATTGATAAGGTAATCACTACATCATCATTGTGTCACAAATAAATTTATTTATTTGATGCATAAAAATTATCAATAAAATACCATGATGTAGGAAATATTTTTAAATTTATAATAAATAGTTATATTCTAAGAGATCACTTATATAACTCCATATAAAAATCATTTTAGTAAAATATATATGTTTATGTTATATTTTCCTTAACTTTAAATTAAAAGTAATTAAATGAAATTTTAAAACAGAAGTGGATTCCCAGGGTCCCAAAATTGACCCAAGGATGCTCATAATTAGAAATATCTCATAAAATAGGATTAGGACACATGCTAGGGTAGTTTAATATTATTATAATATTATTTTTTTACCCTTATTTACCAGATTTTCCCTTTAACCATGGTAAATAAAATAATTATTGAAGTTACTATTCACAATGTACAAAAATAAAAGTTACCTATTTAAAAAATTTGGATCTCCTAATTCAAAATATGGAATATTTTTTTCTAAATTCAAAACACAAAATTTTCAGTAATTAATTTAAAATTAATTCTCGCTGTTGAAACCAAAAAGTGGGTTTTTAAGAAGTAATAACTATCAAAAGATTGAAATGTGTTTATTTCCAATTTAAAAGTGAAATTAATTCCAATGAACATTATTGGATTAAATTATAAAAATATAATCCAATTTGTAACACCCCAAGCTTCTACGATATGTTTCCTTTTGAATAATACAATAGCTTGCGTTGTACACAACTTGGAGTTTTAACACACCACGACCAATCAAACTAGCCGTTATGAATAGTAACACCCACTTTTTGAAATTTTATAAATTTTAATTTTCAAAATGGAATTTATTTTTGAATTCGGAATATCTAAATTAGATTAGGGTGAATTTTTTGTATGTTTTTGAAAACTTTCAATTTTTGATGAATAGTAAAAAACACTACATTATTGTTTAAAACCGACTTTTTATTTAAATAAACAATTATTTTAATTAATTTTATTTTAGGAAAAAATAGATACATAATACCTATATATATTAAATGTAATTAATTGGAATCATTTTATAATAATATTAGATATATAAAATTTTATTGAACCTTTTACCATCTTTTACACACCTTCTAAGCACGTTAGCAAATTTGCATAAAACGTAATTTTACTGCTTCTATGAATTGAATTTAAAAAATCTGAGAGACATAGTTTATATCAGTAAGTAAAATTTGGTTCAATAAGATGAAAATAATTTTTTGGTGAATAGTAACTTTCAACTTTTATTTACCACGGTTAAAAGTAAATAGGGTAATTAATGGTAAAATGATATTATTATTACCATAACACATATCCTAATTATATTGGATAAGTTTATTTAAAAAAAATCAAACTTAGGAATAAAATATGATCTTTTGGGCCATTTGGATTAGATTAGGACATTTATTATTATTTTATTTAAAAATAGTTAAAAGTGTTAATTTCAAAGTTTAATAACTAAACCATTTTTAATATAGGGTTATACATAAGATAAATTGGAATATAAATATTCATTATAAAGATAAGAATATTTCCTACATAATGGTATTTTATTTATAATTTTTATACATTAAATAATTTAATTTATTTATGACACAATGATGATGTAGTAATTACCTTATTAATGAAAGATTAAAGTAATTGATATTATAAATATAGAAATAAATGTAAATTGATACTTTTGATTCATTCCAAGAATTTTCTAGATTAATATGAAATGTTAGGGTTGATTAAATGAATTTTTTTCTAAGTAATGATGCTGTTCTGACTTTCACAAAAACCAAATACCAAATAGTATCAAAATTGACATAAATGAGTTTTTAAAACAAATATTATAATATTAAATGATATAATATTCCTAAAAATCTAAGGTCCAGTTAAATGAATTATATAATGATATATATATATATATAATAAATAACCACTTTAGGTTCTATTGGTAGTTTATAGTATGTTTATTAACCATATAGTGTAAGAATACAAGAAGACATGGTAAAAGTTAAACTATTTAACTAAGAGTTAAATCTAAAAGAAAAGGTTAATATGGTGACCTAAACCTATATAAAACCTATTGGTTTAGATAATTTCTACACATACCCACCTTAGTCTCTAAATAAATTATTTTGGAGCCATTATAAACCAAATATGATTGTATAATAAAATAATATTTCATGCTTTTCCTAAAGTGACCCTCACCTCTCTTATAAAAGGGTACTTCCCCTTCTCTCAAAATCACACCTCCAAAGCCATTTGGATTAGCTAACCCCTACCCAAATATCCTACCAACTATACTCAATTCAAATTAGAGGCCTTACTTTGATCATAAATCCAACCTAAGGAGCTCTTTTAATCAACTCAAAAGGAAACACCCGAAGAAGAGGTAATAATTTCCCCACCTCTTTCAAAGTTATTTTCTTCTTCCACTTCCTCTTTCTTTGTTGTTTCCATACCAAAATAATAAATCCAGTAACTTATACATATTTTTATGTTATTATAAATATGGTACAACCATATTCATTATTCTATCCATCCTATGAATGACAAGTCACTATACATGTGTACGTATGACTTACCGTCTCCACGTCGTGGTGTAGTTTGTTATTCAGACACTTCATTATTTGGATGGGTATAATAATGAGTTTAATTGATGTAAATAATAAATATAACATTTTAATGATTATTTATATATGATATAACATTCAACTATATATTATTTCACCTTCAATTGAATGATATTGTCGCTCGTACGTACGTAAGGATTACCGTCTCCTCGAGCACGGTGAGATTCATTCCCCATCATAACCATTCAAGAATAATTTTTATTTTATGATTAAAAATAATTTTTAAGATCTTAATATAATTATAGATATGAATCAAATACATCCTATCCATATCAAACATGACTTATGTAACAAAATATACAAAGTAAAACGAATCAGTTAACACCCGAAACAATGATACTACTGAAATATTATTAACAAAGAAATATTAGAAGATCATATATGATATCATATTTATGTATGTGGTTTTTTGATAATTTTAAAACAATTATTTAACTATTATAAAAGAGGTTAACGTACCCTCAATCAAGGAAAAGTACAAGGTAAGGTTTAATTTTACAATCTCTTTTTATCTGAGGTTGTTTATACGTGAGTATCTACTGGGACCTCTTTATCATCCACATATGTGTTTCTTAAAAATGTATTTCAAATTATTTTACCATTTCCTAGATAATGGGTTAAATTAATTTATACCCTTTATTGACTTTTTATAAAATGTTTATAAATTAATCTTTCTGTTGTTTTCTAAACAAGGTCCTTCACAACCTTTTCGAAAAAATTAAGCAAAGAATGTTTTTTAACTTATACAGTGAGTGCGGCTATTTTCCACGGTTATAACACCTTCAAAGTTTCCCTTATAAGATTATATGAATATTTAAAAAATAAATGTTTTCTTTTATAATTATGTGAATTTTAAATGGTTTCAAAATAGAAAGAGGTATTTATTTCAAATAGTTTTCATTTCATCTATGTCAACATCCTTTGATGGATTTTAAACTTGTTTGAAGTTGAAATATTTTGATACAAATATTCCATATTGTATTGAAGGTTTTCTGATATGTTTGACTGTGGATGTGTTATTTTTATACCATTCATGGTTTATGGAATAAGTGTTGACATTTCGTATGCTAGTTTTAATACGAATGTTTATGTTATGTTTAAACCTTTTCATATGAGGATTGAATTAGACTTAGTAAGTGATAGGTGGAGCCCACTATATCTCCTAGGTGCATTGGTAGGTCTAATGATACAAACTAGTGTCTTGGCACAAGGCCTTTACAAAATATTATTTGTAGTCTTGACACGTGGCCTTGACTATGTTGTTATAAAGTTTGGCATTATGAATTCTATCATTATGAAATTGGCTATTGATATTACATGTGATTATTCGAATATTAGAATATCCATGTGAATAAGTAAATGGAATTATTTGATTTATCTTTTCCATATTATGCTAAATATTAAGTTTAAAAGTCTTGTGTTTTAGTCTTATATATTGCCTTAAATGTTTATGCTTATTTATAAATGTTTCTGCTATATTGTTATCATTACTGAGCATCTGAGCTCACCCCTTTCTATGTTTTATTTTTCCTAGGATTCAAAGAAGTATATTATGACTGAACTGTAGGGATAGTCTAAAGGATATTAATGTGGTCAATAGAGACAATGTTGTTGTTGTTTTTCATTTTATAATGTAATGTAAATATTATGTATGTATCTATTACTTCCAAGGCTACAAAATTGATCGGTCTTTCAGGATTTGATCCCTTGTAGTCATGCCAATGTTATGTAAAAATGAATTGACTATGGGTAATTAGGTTCGGATCATTATAGTTGGTATCAAAGGAAGTTTAATACAAACCTTAGAATCTAGATTTAGAAAAAACTATAATTAGAGAACATTACCCTAAGATATAATTTGAGGATTAGTATAGAATAACTTCCTAGAATTTTGGTAATGTAGAGATTTATTTGAGTTTTCCAAGAAATACATCTTTGTCTGGATATGGGTAGGTAGAGTCTGCTCTGGTACAAATGAACCTATGAGTGAAAACTCCAACAAGGAGTTTTGGGCTTGACCTAGGGTATCATGGGGCATGACAACGGGCCTTGCTTCACTCTTGGTTACGACACTTCCAGGGGATATGCTTAGGATAATTCAAATTTTATTTAGAAACCATTATGAAGGATTTATGAGTATATACCTCATCAAAGAAAACATTTTTATGATTATGGATTATAACCATAAACTGTTCAATTTAAGTTAAGTGTTTTACAAGTTTGGAATTATGTATTGTGATTCATAAACTAATATAGTATATGCGATTATTTAGAAATGGTGCATAGTGGAAGGAATGAAAACCGTATCAACGCATGTAATCCATTTAGGGGTTTACCTCCTACTCAAGATAATTATAGTGGAGCTAGTGATGAAACTAGTTCTGATCATCTTATCACCATACTAGGAAAACTCACTCAAGTTATGAATAATAAACTTACTCGTATGGAGCACCCTGATCCACAACACGGAGGATCAATGTTAGACTTATTAATGAGGCAAAAACCACCAACATTAAATCTGACTAAAAATCCATTTGTATCTGAGCAATGGATAAGTTTACTATAGAAAATATTTCATGCTTTAGGGAGTAGTGAAAGCAAAAAATTTGTCATGGAATTTTATCACCTCATGAGAGATGTAGATCAATGGTGGTCATTAAATAAAAAAAAAGGAAGATTAACAAGTATCAAATATAAAATGTAGGGAGTTTAAAGAGATGTTCATAGAAAAATACTTTCCTCGTGACCATCAAGAAGAAATGAAAAGACAATTTCTGAGTCTGAGGCAAAAGGAGGACGAGAATGTCGCAAAGTATGAGGCTAACTTTACATGGTTAGCAAGGCATTCAAAAAATTATATATGTAACCCATGGAGTAATATTGACCAATTATTTGATGGGTTAAAACCATTTCTCCCTTGAGAATTAGTCTCACAATACTTCTCATCATACAAGGATATTGTCTTATGTGCTATCAAGTTAGAAAAATAATTCTCTAAGTCTTACGAATTTAAAGAAAAGAAAGAGAAGAAGAGATCTGCTGAACACTATAGAAATGGAAAAAAGGGGAAGAAGGGAAAAGTTGAATATCCATCCTATTATAAATGTGGGAAGAAACACCTGGTACTTTCCTGAAGGGAATGTGAGGCTGTTACAAGTGTAGTGAAAAAGGCCACCAAGCTCGTGATTTCAAGGGAAAGAAAGAGGCTGTCAATGTTGAATGATAAAATTGTAGAGAAATGGGGTATTATGCAAATGAATTTCCTAAGAGCCAAGGAAAATTACCTTTGAAAAGGCCAAGGGAGAAAGTTCAAGATTCTATGATCACTACTGCTGAGGTCGAAGCTCCGAAAGATGTGGTGGCAGGTATTTTAATGGCTTCCTCAGGTTTAGAAAATGCATCATTTGATTTTGGATCATCGTATTATTTCATATCATCCCAGTTTTCTAAGAAAATTAGATATTTACAATTTAATTTAACAAGGGAGTTGCCAGTAAAAACTCCTAAAAGAAGTATCATTGCAAAAACGTTTTGTGAATCATTTCCCATTAGGGAATATAAATTTTCTTTATCTGCTGATCTCATCGTCATATCCATGATTGAATTTGATATAATCCTCATAATGGATTGGCTTTTAAACCATGATGTGAAAATTTATTATAATAAGAATGAGGTTACAATTTTTGATGATGATAAGGAGTACCTTATCTTTAGAGTAGAAATTCCACCACCTAATTCTTATCTAGATCCACCCCTAGTAGCTCTAATAAATTAAATTATTATTGATGAAGATAATGAAATAATTATGAGTGAGGAAACTAATGTTCAAATATAGGACGTACCTATTGTGCAAGAATATGTTGTTGTGTTTCTAGAGGATTTACCTGGACATCCTCCAGAATGAGAAGTTGAGTTTTCCATTGATTTAATTCCTAGTTCAATGCCCATATCAAAGACCCCATATATAATGGACACTATGGAATTAGTGGAACTAAAGAAAAAACTATAATAATTGAGTAATAAAGGATTTATTCACCCTAGTGTTTCTCCACGGGGAGCCCCTATTCTTTTTGTTAAGAAGAAAGATGGTTCTATAAGGTTGTGCATTGACTACAAGGAGATCAATGCTATAAGAATAAAGAACAAGTATCCCCTACCTATAATTGATGATTTATTCAAAAAACTTCATGGACCTCAATATTTTTCAACGATTGAACTTCGATCTGGATATCATCAGTTGTTTGTGAAGAAGGAATACATTTCAAAAACATCATTTTGAACCAGGTACGGGCATTATGAGTTTACAATAATGCCTTTTGGACTGACTAATGCACCCTATGTTTTCATGGATATAATGAATAGAGTTTTCAAGGAATATCTTGATGACTTTTTAGTGGTATTTATTGATGATATCTTGGTTTAATAAAAAATCTATGAAGATCATGAAAATCAATTGCGCACTATTCTGAAAACCCTCAGAAGAAATGAATTATATGGAAAGTTTATCAAGTGTGAATTATGGCTTCATGAGATTTATTTTCTTGGATATATTGTCTCTAAGGATGGAATATCTGTTGATCCTTCAAAGACCAAGGCAATTCAATACTGGCCAGCAACGACAAGTTTAACTGAGGTACGCAGTTTTATTGGTTTAGCAGGTTATTATCGGCACTTCATCCATAATTTTGCCCGATTGGATTACCCATTAACCAAGCTCACACATAAAGGGGTTAAATTTGTTTGAAAAAAAAGAGTGTGAATAAAGTTTTGAAGAACTGAAGAGAATATTAGTCAATGCTTCTATATTGACTCTACGATCTGGGAAGGATGGGTTTGTTATTTATAGTGACGCTTCAAAGAAAGGACTTGGTTGTGTCCTTATGCAGAATGATAGAGTTATTGCCTATGCATCATGGAAGCTAAAAATTCATGAACAAAACTATCCCACTCATGATCTTGAGTTAACAGCTGTAATCTTTGCTTTGAATATTTGGAGACCCTATCTTTGTGGTGAAAAATGTGAGATATATTAATGATTTAAATATCCCACTCATGATCTTGGGGTCAAAATTACATTATCTCTATAATTGTATTAATGATTTAAATGTCATATATATCTAGTATATATGTATTATATCTAGTATATATGTATTTATAATAGTCTATAATATTTGGATATTAGAAATGAAATGAACTGTTAATGGAGACGGTAAGCCGTACGTACACATGAACGCTACTTTCCATTATTTTTCATATTTAAAGGAATTAAAACTAAATGATACAAGGTAAATTATAATTAAAGTATAATATATATGTTATATATGTTACATAATTTCATTAATTACATCCTTTATATGTTCCATGTATAGCATGAATGAGTCATATCACTTTGAGGGGGTGGTAGTCCGCACTTCCTCATATGAAATTATCGTATTTATGCATTATGGAAAGCATAAAGGTATGATGTAAATGAAAAATATAGAATAATAGAGACAATATAAATATAATATATAACATATATAAATATAGTTCCATCATAATGGCCACCATGAGAGGTGGTATGAGATAATTCAACAATCATCGTTTCGCGAGGCAGTAGTTCGTCGTCCACAAAAATAGTATGTTCTAAATCCATTATATGGAGGTGTGTGTGAGATTAGGTCAAATATTTAAGAACCCAGATCTTCTTTTTAGGCATGTTTTCCTTTTTCTGGTGTTTCTAAGAAAAAGGGGAATTTCTAGAAATTTCTTAAGTACACACCGTGTACTTTATAAGTACACTCCCTGTACTTGGTTACCGCAGGTAGCCGTGTGCTAGCTGTGTAACGACCATACACACGGTTGTGTGTGGTGAACTAGAGACCACCTAATGTGGGGGCTGGTAAAATAAAGTACATGCCATGTACTTTTTTTCATTAAACAGACCGGGGTCGCGTCTAATTGGCAGATATCTCTTCTTCTTTTCCTTCTTCATCCGAGAGCATCTGTATGACGCAGATCTTTACTGAACCCCTGATCGAGCATCCATTCTCCGAATCTAACTCTGTCGGTTGCATTGGAATCTCATCGGTGAGTTCTATCTTATTCTTGAACACCATCTTCTGATTTATCCTCTCTCGTGAGATATCCTTGGTTGAGAGTTTTTAGAATTTTTGTAGATCTACGGTGTTACTAGGTGATTCAAGGATCGAGGTTCATGTATAACAATCCTAAAACACCGAGGTAGGTGGTTTGTGCCTTTCCGTAGATATTATTTGAGTTATATGTGCAAAAGTGCCCAATACCATTGAACGGGGTATTGCGTGTTTTGGTTTTTAGCCTTGATTTTTCCTGCTATGCTTTATGTGCTTCAGTGGAGGTTTGTTGATTGTAAATAGGGTTATTTACCTTGCAATGGATGTGTTTTTCCATGTTTGCATGATTTTGACCGTTTGGTCTAGTTTTTCCTGATAGGATGTTGTTTGCTTTCCATGACTAGTATGGTTAGGATGGAGTGATTGTTATCTGACATGATGTTATACTGTAAACTGTTCAGCCAAGTAGTTATTGAGGTTTACTTTGTCCGCTATGCATTGTTGTGCTCGATTTACTTACACAGGGCCGTAAGAACTTGGTTTAGTAAACCATAGGGAGAATGGACATTGAGGGCTTCTCTAGAGTGTCTGTTTACTGTTACGTTGTGAGACCATAGGGGGAATTGACATAAGTGATTCCTCAGAGTGTTTGTAGTTCCTCGACACAGGCCACAGGGGGAATGGGATGTCGACTACTTCCCTAGAGTGCCTTTTAGTTACTGATACGATACTATAGGGGGAATTGACGGTGAGTGCTTCCTTAAAGAGTCTCTGATTAAGCTAAACCAAAGGGGTTAGACTGTGTGTACTTCCCGGAGGGTTGCTTGTTCTTGTTTGGTTGAACCAAAAGGGTTAGGCTATGATTACTCCCAGAGGGTTACCTGCTTTTGATTGTCTGCTTACTTGAGATATGAAATTAAATACATTGAAACTGTAGGATTGTTTACTTGAGTACGTCCTTTTTTACTGCTTCCTTTTATTATTTCATTCCATATATATTCACTAATTGTTAGGAAAATATCTTTGGGTGGTTGCCTACTGGGATTTAGTCTCACACCCTATTTGGGTCATGCTTTTGGTCCCAAATAGATTATATTGTTGCAGGTTTAGATAAGGGAAAGTGCCCTTCTACTTCAGGTACTTGACTACTTTGGAGATGGAGAGCATGGGACCAAGATGAGGCTTGTGATGCTGAGGAGTTATTTATCTTTTTTCTTTTTTCCTTGGTTTAGTACTTTATTTCAGCATTGTGATGTGTTTGGATGATTTCCTAGACGTATGTATCATGCATCATCAATATATATATGTGCTCTAGTTTATTCTTTCAGTATTCTACTGTTTAAAGTTGTATGTTATGTTTACTGCTTCCGCTATTGTACATTTGTTTTACTTCCACTGTGTTACTCTGTCAATGAGGGTATAGTTTCCCCACTATCACACCCAAGGCAATCATTTCTAGTCGGCAGCCTCTGGCGTTCAAGGAAATGCGCTTGAGTCCATGTGACCAACCGGGTACGGGGCGCCTCTAGGAGACTTCCAGAACTGGGATGTTACAGAATAGTTATCATAAAAACATCATAGTATACTTAAGACACTATTTTTTAATTAAAATAATGGAATAAAGAGAGTTTAGGGGGTTGGAGAAGGAAAATAAATGGAAGAATCTTGAGAGAATACATTACCTCAAATCAGGTAACTCCTTTTGATTTAAGATAAATGACCTTATTTAATTTCCTTATGCACAAGGTAAGGATTCTAGGAGGAAGAGAGGGATGTTGGGAGATTATTTGGTCAGAGTTTGGATTAGACAAGGGGCTTGAGAGGTGTGAGTAAGGGGTTAGAGATGATTCCCTTTAATAAGAGGGAGGAGGGGTAATTTTGGAATGTCTTGAAATATTATTTTATTATAAACTGATTTTTGATTTCGAAAGGTCCAAAAAATCATTTAATTCAAAGATAAGATGATTATTGTTATAAATCCTCTCAACCAATAGTTTTTAGATAAGTTTTGATTTCAAATTTAAACTTATCATTGAGCTTTAACCCTTAGTTAACTTATTTGAGTATTACCATGTCTTTTTGTATATTCATATTATATGGTTAATATAGTTACTATAAAATGTCAATAGAACCTCAAGTGGTTCATTAATGACATTTTAAACATTATCTAAGTAATTTGACATTATCTTAGATTTTTATAACTATAATATCATTTAATAAAAAAGTATTTTTAAAAAAACACATTTATGTCAATTTATTTAGTATTTATATCATGACTTTTAAAGAAATCCATAACAACTTGATTATTTTGAAAAAACTTCATTAATTAAAATATAACAAGTAATTATTATCCCTAAAATTCGTGTATGGCATAAAAATTTTCAAAATAAATTTATTTTAATTTTTATAATCTCATTTATTTAAAAAATTCATTGATAAGGTAATCACCACATCATCATTGTGTCACAAATAAATTTATTTATTTGATGTCTAAAAATTATAAATAAAATACCATGATGTAGGAAATATTTTTATATTTTTAATTAATATTTATATTTTAATAGATCACTTATATAACTCCATATAAAAATTATTTTAGTAAAAGATATATGTTTATGTTATATTTTCCTTAACTTTAAATTAAAAGTAATTAAATGACATTTTCAGACACAAATGGCTCCATGGGGTCCCAAAATCGATCCAAGGATACCCATAGTCAAACATATCTCATCCAATATGATTAAGACACATGTTAGGGTATTTTAATATTATTATAATATCATTTTTTACCCTTATTTAAAAATATTTACCCTTTAACCATGGTAAATAAAATAATTACTGAAGTTACTATTCACAATCTACAAAAATAAAAGTTACCTATTTACACAATTTGGATCTCCTGATTTCAAATATGGAATCCATTTTTCTAAATTCAAAACACATAATTTTCAGTAATTAATTTTAAATTAATTGCCGTTGTCGAAACCAAGAAGCGGGTTTTTAAGAAGTAATAACTATCAAAAGATTGACATGTGTTTATATCCAATTTAAAAGTGAAATTAATTACAATGAAAAATATTGCATTAGATAATAAATATATAATCCATTTTGTAACACCCCAAGCTTCTACTGTACTTTTCCCTTTTAATAATACAATAGTTTGCGTTGTACGCTACTTGGAGTTTTAACACACCACGACCAATCAAACTAGTCGTTATGAATAGTAATACCCAATTTTTGAAATTTTATAAATTTTATTTTTTAAAATGGACTTCATTTTTTAATTTGGAATATAAAAATTAGCTTAGGGTAATTTTTTTGTATTTTTCTGAAAAATTTCAATTTTTGTTGAATAGTGAAAAACACTGCGTTATTGTTTAAAACCAACTTTTTATTTAAATAATTAATTGTTTTATTTAAATTTATTTTAGTTAAAAATAGATACATAATACCTATATATTTTCAATGTAATTCATTGAAGTCATTTTATAATAATATTAGATATATAAAATTTTATTGAACTTTTTACTGTCTTTTAACCATCTTCTAGGCACGTTAGTAAATTTGCATAAAACATAATTTTACCGCTTTTGTGAATTGAATTTCAAAAATCTGAAAGACATAGTTGATATCAGTAAGTAAAATGTGGTTCAATAAGATGAAAATAATTTTTGGTGAATAGTAACTTTTAACTTTTATTTACCACGGTTAAAAGTAAATAGGGTAATTAAAGGTAAAAATGATATTATTATTACCCTAACACATGTCCTAATTATATTGGATAAGTGTATTTCGACAAAAGTCAACCTTAGAAATAAAATATTATCCTTTTGGTCCACTTAGATTAGATTATGAAATTTATTATTATTTTATTTAAAGAAGAGTTAAAAGTGTTAAATTCAAAGTTTAATAACTAAATCTTTTTTAATATAGGGTTATACATAAGATAAATTTGACTAAAAATATTAATTAGAAAGTTAAAAATATTTCCTACATAATTTTATTTTATTTATAATTTTTAGACATTAAATAATTAAATTTATTTATGACACAATGATGATGCATTGAATACCTTATTAATGAAAGATTAAAATAATTGATATTATAAATATCAAAATAAATGTAAATTGATACTTTTAACGAATTACATTAATTTTTTAGATTAATATGAAATTTTAGGGTTGATTCAATTATTTTGTTTCGAAGTAATCATGGTTTTATCAATTTCACAAAAACCAAATACTAAATAGTGTCAAAATTCACATAAAGGAGTTTTTAAAACAAATATTATATTATTAAATGATATAATATTACTAAAAATATAAGGTTCAGGCAAAGGACTTATATAATGACAGATATATCATTAATTAACCACTTTAGGTTCTCTTGGCAGTTTATAGTAAGTTTATTAACCATATAGTGTAAGAATACAAGAAGACATGGTAAAAGTTAAACTATTTAACTAAGAGTTAAATATAAAAGATAAGGTTAATATGGTGACCTAAACCTATATAAAACCTATTGTTTGAGAGGTTTTCAATCCATACCCACCTTATCCTCTAAATAAATCATTTTTTACCCATTAAAAACCGAATATGATTGTATAATAAAATAATATTCCATGCTTTTCCTAAAGTGAACCTCACCTCTCTTATAAAAGGGCACTTCCCCTTATCTCAAAATCACACCTCCAAATCCATTTGGCTCGGACAAAAACTGCCCAAATATACTCCCAAATATCCCCACTTTAACCTAGAGGCCTTAATTTGATCATAAAACCAACCTAAGTATCCATTTTGATCAACTCAAAAGGAAACACCCGAAGAAGAGGTAATAATTTCACCACCTCTTTCAAAGTTCTTTTCTTCTTCCGCTTATTATTACTTTGTTGTTTCCATACCAAAATAATAACTCCAGTACCTTATATATATTGTGATTTTATTAAAAATATAGTACAACCATATTCATTATTCTATCCATCCTATGAATGAAAAGTCATCATACGTGCGTACGTACGACTTACCGTCTCCACGTCGTGGTGTAGTTGGTTATTCAAACACTTCATTATTTGGATGGGTATAATAATGAATATAATTGATGTAAATAATAAATATAACATGTTAATTATTATTTATATATGATATAACATTCAAATATATACTATTTAAACTTCAATTGAATGATATTTTCCCTCGTGCATACGTACGGATTACCGTCTCCACGAACGCGATGAGATTCATTCTCCATCGTAACCATTCATGAATAATTTTCATTTTATGATTAAAAATAATTTTTCAGAACTTAATATCATTTTGTATACGAATCAAATACCTCATATCCATATCAAACATGACTTATGTAACAAAACATATAAAGGAAAACGAATCAGTTAACATCCGAAACAATGATTCTACAGAAATATTATTAACATAGAAATATTAGAAGATCATATATGATATCATATTTATGGTTTTGGTTCTTTTATAATTTATTAAAAATGATTTAACTATTATACAGGAGGTTAACGTACCCTTGATCAAGGAAAAGTTCAAGGTAAGGGATAATTTTACAATCTCTTTTTATCTGTGGTTATTTATGTAAGAGTTGGTGTCCTAGAACCAACTGGTTTTACTTTAATTACATGAATATTTAATGTATTATTACATATTGTTCATTTTTATGCATGACTATGATGTAATAATGTTCTAGAGTATTTATTGCATTAATAAGGACATGGTAGTTCCCCGCTATGATGAGAACCTTGAAATGCTATAACAATATTCTTAAATATAGTTCTAGAGTTGGATGACATGCTTTGATGGGACACATATCATACAGACCATCAAGTGGGAGTACCCGTAATCAGATGATACTTCCTCTCATGAAGTTCACACTTGGTAATCTCCAAGATAGGAGATCATGGGAACAGACCCGCTAGTAGGAATTCCGCATGTTTCGGTGTCATCAAATATTTCTATTTGCAAGTGTGTGTAATGATCCTTAGACTTTAATATTATGATTAATATGTGTCACGACTTACGCACTTTGATTTACTGACAAAAACTGTCACACAGATTGTTGGTGGGAAGTAGGGTACGTTGGGTGCATCATGAGTGGCATGTTATTAATGGATAAGTCGAGGAAGAATTTGTCCCTTCCATCTATGGAAGTTGATATCTTATCCCTTTGATTGAAATAGAACCATCACGCGAAATTCCATGTCCATGGTGTAACGACAAGTTTATTTTAGGTAGTCAAAGAACGATGTATCAAGAATAAAATTTGATGATACAATCATGAAATCTTCTTGATGAGATATTGCGACAATGAGATTATATTACACAGTGAGCATTCATATGTGGATGTCGTTGTTGCGACCTTACGTTATTTCTCTTGGGTGCCTTTACCCGTTGGTAGACAGTACTCTTGGACTCTAGGCAATCCCACCTAATTCTAACAAGAAAGAATCCTAGAGGGTCACACACTAAGTGTTGTTGGTGGTCTCGGTTAAATTCTATTTGAATTTAATTAATGAAATAAATATTATTCTCAAGACCGTGGAATAATTTTATTCAAGTTAAAATAATCTCATAAATTAAATAAAATATATTTATTTATTTTATTGAACATTTAATAAATATTTATTTACTAGTTTGTAGATAAAATATTTATTTAAGAGAATAAATTATTTATTTATTTATTCGGGTCTTCAATAAATGGAATTGGAGTTTGAGCGGACCAAGTTCAGTCCGGTAGTAAAATAATTATTTGCAAGATGGTAAATAATTATTTAACTAGTTGGAACAAATTAAAATAACAGTTTTATTATTTTTTGACATGTAATTTTATTTATAATTCCGTTTTTTGCAAGTTGGTGCACTATAAATAATGACACAGTATTATTATTAAATGCATGTGTTTTCTCTAAGTTCATGAATGTATTTAATTATTGCTACACAATTAAATATTGTAACTGAAATTCCATGTATATAAATAGGCAAGTACCCCTATTATGCCACACACCACACCACACGCCTGGTGAATTGATAATTGTTGAGCCAAACAATTTCTATCTCGAATCCTCTTCTCTCCCCTCTCAAGAATGAGAGATGTTCTTCAAGGCCGAAGAACAAGCGATCAAGAATGACCGACACAAGACACTCGCTTAACCACACTAACACCCGAAGAATGAGTTGTGTTGATCGGAGGCCATCATAGCCCGTGTGGATCACCGCTAGAGGGATTCTAATTTAGATCCTTACAAGCACAATGAGATAATCCAGAAAGGTTATTCCGGACGATCAACATCATTAATGAAGAAAAATACCAAAGATCCAGGCATTATGTTTCTTTATGAAATTAATTAAATTAATTATAAACATGATGTGAAAGATCCTCTCTAAATGTTTTAGGCCTCTTTCTTATTTATCTAAATCATTGATTATATTTCGTAGAGACTATCGTTCATCATCGTATTGATCCCGGAATAATCATTGATCATGGTAAAAATCCAAGTTGGGTGCCGTCGCAACCACGCTTCCACTGTGCCCGAAACGTTCATGGGGAATCAGAGGGGTTACATCATAGTTTATAATTATTTAAATATTTCATTGATGACTTACACATTTAATAATTTAGTTGTTTCAATTAAAGTTAATCATTCTGTAAGTCTGAATCTCAAGATCTATTCCTCCTCTTTTGTTTGTCGTTCACCTTATAGAAACGATCTTTTATTTTAATTTTGATTAAAATAAAATAGAGTATCTCATCTGGAGGTGCCAAAGCTTCCTGGCCGTACAACACCAGAACACATGGTGTGTATTCGGAAGTACACACCATGTAGTCCAGATTCAATGCATCGGACCGGTCTGCCAAACCAAGACGTGTGTTGGAGTCTTTCTAAGTCTTAAATGTCTTCGTGTGTTGACCAGGAACATGTGACACGTGGTTTTCGGATTGCATCACGTGTGGCCAAATGGACACAATGTGTAGTCCCTTCAGGTTAGGGTTGGACTGTGTACCCCGTACATGGCTTGTCTGGTTGGAGAACGTGTAACGAGGAACTATACGGCGTGTGGCCCACTGGACACGCCGTGTACTCTGAATATTTCCGAAAGTACACTCACATGCTGTTTCCCCAGGCGTGTACTTCATATAGACGGTGAAAAATAGTACATGCCGTGTAGTTGGAACTACATGTCGTGTACTCATTCAAATTACACATATTTATTAAAATTTATTATTATATTATACAAACCATTGATACGTATACCATCGTGCGGGCGTAAAGCTGAGGCACAACACGTGATAGGTGTTTTATATATATGTATTTAATTTAACATCTGCATAATGTCCATTTCTAATCATTGGGTAGTTATGAATAGGAATTCACCGGGTTTCCTTCAAGGTACATGTTATGTACAAAGATAATTTTAAATGAATTTATTTGTTTAAAATTTTGATGGATGAGAATCTCAAGGAAATTCAGAAAAGTATTTAAGATAAAAGGATTGATCAATTAAAGATGATAATTAATTGATTCGAGCATTATTTATATTAAATAAGAATAATTAAATAATTGAATTCTAGTTTTATTTATGCGTAAATATCATTGCATGTATGGATGATCATGAGCTAGACCAAGACCTTTATATATGGATGGTTTCTTTTAATTTATTTATTTGAATTAAATTTTTTGGCCTGTGAGCCTTCTCCTCATTAATATGTAGGGCCTGCGTGCCCAAGGTTTCTTTTATGTAAAACCCCCTTTTACCCCTCACCTACATGTGAGTTAAAAAATGGCATATGTAATGGATGGAACTACCAAGATAGTGGAGGTGGTTCAAGCTAGAGCCAAGATGAAACCAATCCTAGGAGATATAGAGGTGGACAGGTGGAAGTTGTAAACCTGAACCCAAAAGGTTCAAGGTGTTTCTCCCCTAGGCCAGGGTTAGTTTATCAACCGATAGATAAACTAACCATTAGAAAATATCATGATCATTCCATTTACCTTATTTTATTTCTGTCATTTTCATGGTTTATCATTATGGATGTGTTGTTTCGATCTCATAGTTAATGAATTAAACAAACATGCAAGATAGAACTAAAATAAACTAGACTTATGCATAAATATTATAAATACATGGTTAATAACTTAAGTAAGTTCCACTTAATATTAATAGACATGTGATAATAATAAATTCATGCATAAGAGATAAAAATCCCTCAAATAAAATATTAAGTCAGACCAAGACTTCCATTACTTGATTAAGGGAAAAACTCAATAAAACTATGTATTTGACCAACCCTTGTTGGGACACTTAATTTTATACAGGAAGCCCTTATGAAAGTTTTTTAGGTTGACTTAACCGTATTACATAAAGAGGAGTGGACCTTGCAAGACTTGGTGTAATATTGAAGGAAAGAGTTGAGGAAATCCAAAGTCATGATTTCAGGATTGGGGAGTCCACTCAATAGATCAAGGAACTGCAAGCCCATAGTTGGAAAAGACCTACATACCTACCTAAATACCTTCAAATAGCTTGAACAACCCTTGTTGGGGTTATACAAAGGGGAATATGGATCCTTGTCACTAGAATGTCATGGAAACTGGACATTCTGAGTTCAATGGTGAGGGCCATTGAGACTTGATAAAATAGTGGGAGACTTAATAAAATTTATTATTTCTCATAAAATGCAATCAATAAAGTACTAATGATATTCTATTTTAATTATAGAATAAAAAATGACAAGCTTGTTAACCACACTATCTATGTGATCAATTCTAGATAAAGTCAACATCCTCACCACTAGTAACTTTCAGGAATGGTTTAGACGACTTCGGGTTATCCTACACCATGAATGAATGTATTACGTACTGGAGTCAGCATTACCTGATCCGCCTTCCAAGGAGGCGAGTGATGAGGATTTACTAGTCTATGAGAAACATATGAATGACGCGGTCAATGTTCAATGCTTGATGCTATCATCAATGTCTAGTGAGCTCATAAAGTCTCCTAAAAACATGGATGCTCATGGCATGCTCGCGCACTTCCGTGGTCCTTACCAGGAGAGGTCAAGACATGAAAGGTTTTAGATCTCTAAGGCACTCTTTCAAAGTAAGCTTGGAGAATGTGCCCCAGTTGGGCCTCATGTAGTCAAGCTCATTGGCTACATTGAGCACCTGGAGGTTCTAGGGTTTAAACTCCCCGAAGAACTAGGCACTGATCTCATTCTAACATCACTCCCTCAGAGATGCTCTAACTTTTTTTGTCAATTTCAATATGAATAACTTTGATAAGTCTCTATCTAATATTCTTATCCTCATTCGCCAAGTGGAAAAAGATATCGAGCGTGAAAATCATTCTGTCCTTATGGTGTATAATAGGAAAGGGAAGGGGAAGAGCTTTAAGACCAAAGCTTCTTCATGGCCTTATAAGAAAATAAAGATCAAAGGGGAGGCAAGAAAACAAGAGGCTATTTGTTTCGTATGTGGCAAGAAGGGCCACTGGAAGAAGAATTGCACCCATCCTAAGAAGCAAGGGGAAGCTTCAAGTGCATTTGTTATCAAATGAAACCTATCTATTTTTAAAAATTGGGTATCAGATACAGCTTTTAGTTCTTACATATGTATCCAAATATAGGAACCAAGTAGATTCGGGAATATTGATCAAGGGGAGGTAGATCTACGAGCAGCCAACAGAAACATATTTGTTGCTGTAGCTATTAGGGACTACCACCTCACATTGACAACTGGGATGATATTGGTGTTAAAGGGTTGTTATTATGTGCCTTTTGTTACTAAAAAAATTATTTCTGTATCTAGATCAGATATAGATGGATTTGTTTTCAAGTTTGGAAATGAATGTTTCTTCTTTTAGAAAGATATAATTTGTTATGGTAGGTCACATTTATACAATGGAATTTACATGTTGGATTACAAAAACCAAGTAATGAAAATCGATAACAATGATACTTGACATGACTCATACCACACCCAACTTTATCATCACTGTCTAGGCCATGTAAATGAGAAATTCTTGAAAAAGTTACATTAATATGGATATTTAGATTCTTTCAAACAAAAACCACTTGGCATATGTCTTTCATGTTTACAAGGCAAAATGTCCAAATCCCCATTTAGTGGGAAAGGTGAAAGAGCTAAATAACTTCTTGAATTGGTTCATACTGATGTGTGTGGACCATTTCCAGTTGAAGTAAGATGAGGGTACTCATACTTCATAAATTTTACTGATGATTTTAGTAGATATGGATATATCTACTTAATGAGGTATAAGTCAGACTCTTTTGATAAGTTCAAAGAATACAAGAATGAAGTTGAGAACCAGCTTGGTAAGAAGATTAAGAAACTCTCCTCATACCGAGGTAGAGAATATCTTCATCAAGACTTAATTGATTACTTACGGGAGTTTGGGATCCTATCCCAACTCAGTCCTCCAAACACACCCCAATGGAATGGTGTGAGAGAAAGGAGGAACCACACCTTGTTAGACATGGTGAGATCAATAATGAGTCATGAAAGTCTTCCAATATAATTTTGAGGATATGCATTAAAAATAACGGCACACATACTAAACCAAGTACCAACTAAATCGATAAATGGTATTACATAAGAGTTCTGGAGTGGAATAAATGCCATGTTATAGAATTTACATGTGTGGGGTAGGGAAGCGTTTGTTAAGGCCTCTTTAGGTAATAAACTCGCACCCAGAGGCACAAAGTGTACCTTTATAAGATACCCTAAGGAAACAAGGGGATATTACCTATATAACCACTTAGACAAAAAGGTTATAGTGGCAAGAAATTCCATATTCCTTGAGATAGATAACATATCCAAAATAGATAGTGGGAGTGATATAGACTTCGATAAAGTTGAGGCTCAAGGTGCACAAGAGTTGGTACAGGAATAGATTCCACAAAGCCCCATGGAAGAAGAATCTGTTCCAGAGACACAAGTACTATATAAGAGTACAAGAAAGGTTAGAGAACCAAAATAGTAAGGTTATATAGTTATCGAGGATAGTGAATCCTTATTAGTTGATAATAATGATCCTTTAACCTATAAGGAAGAAGTAAGTGGCACAGACATTTCCAAGTGGAAAGAAGCCATGAATTGTGAAATGGATTCCATGTACCAAAACCAAGTCTGGATTTTGGTATATTCTATAGTTGATGTAAAGCCTATTGGTTGAAAATGTGTATTCAAGAAGAAAATAGACATGGAAGGACAAGTCAGTACCTATAAGGCACGACTGGTTGCAAAAGGTTTTAAACAATGTCAAGGAATTGACTACGATGAAACATTCTCACCAGTTGCAATGCTAAAATCCATCAGAATTCTACTTGCTATTGTAGCTTAACATGACTATGATATTTAGAAAATGGATTTAAAAATAGAATTCCTTAATGGGAACCTTCAAGAATATGTCTACATGGAACAACCTGAAGGGTTTGTGACTCCAAAGTATGACAATAAGGTATGCAAGTTACAGAAATCCATTTATGGATTAAAGAAAGAACCCAAGTCATAGAACATTCATTTTGATGAATCCATAAAATAATTTGGTTTTATCAAAAATTAATGTGATCATTGTGTCTACAAATGATTTAGTGGGAGTGTAGTCATTTTCCTAATAGTATATATTGATGACATATTACTCATTGGAAACGAGATACCGGCCTTGTAGTCTGTCAAGGCATGGTTGAATCAATGATTCTCCATGAAAAACTTGGGCGAGGCAACATATATTCTTGGAATCAAGATACATCATGATAGATCCAAGATATTGCTGGGCTTAAGTCAAAGTACATACATTGATAAGATACTAAAGAGATTCAGTATGGAACAATCCAAGAGGGGATTGTTGCTAGCATCACATGACATTCATCTTTCTAAGAAAATGTGTCCTTAGGCACATGAGGAAAGAATTATAATGGAAAGGACTTCATATGCTTCAGAAATTGGGTCAGTCATGTTTTCCATGATATGTACTAGGTTGTATTTCACCTACTTATTGAGTGCGGTAGGCAGATATCAAGCTGACCCAGGTGAACAACATTGGATGGCAGTCAAGACTATCTTAAAGTATTTGAAGCGTAGTAAGGATATGTTCCTATTTTATGGTGGAGATGATGAACTAGTCATTAGAGGATATGAAAATGATAGTTTCCAGATTGATCAAGATGACATGAAGTCGCAAAGGGGATAAATATTCACTTTGAATGGAGGTGCAGTGAGCTGGAAGAGCTCAAATAAGAGCGTGGTCGTAGATTCTATAGTATATTCTGAGTATATCATAGATTTTGAGGCATCTAAAGAAGTAGTTTGGATGTGAAGCTTTATCCAGGAGATAGAGGTGATACCTAGCAGTAAAAATCCTATCACACTGCACTGTGATAATAATGCAGCGGTGTCTCTTGAAAAAGAGCTAAGGTCACACCAGCGGATGAAGCACATACTTAGGAAGTATGATCTCTTGAATGATTTTTCTCAGAGAGGTGAAGTTGCAGTGAGAAATATTTCCATGGAAGACAACGTGTCAGACCCCTTGACTAAAGCCTTGACTCAGCAGAAACATGATCATAATGTGAGGTCTAGCGGATTGAAAGTCGTTGGCAGTTAGCTCTAGTCCAAGTGAGAGTTTGTAAGAGTTTGTGTCCTAGAATAAATTGGTTTTACTTTGATTACATGAATATTTAATGTATTATTACATATTTTTCATTATTCTGCATGACTATGATGTAATAATGTCTTAGAGTATTTGTTGCATTGATAAGGTCATGGAAGTTCCCCGCTATGATGAGAACCTTGAAATTCTATAACAATATTCTTAAATATAGTTATGCGGTTGGATGACATGCTATGATGCGACACATAACATACAGACCGTCGGGTGCGAGTACTCGTAAGCAGATGATACTTCCTCTCATGAAGTTCGCACTTGGTAATCTTCAAGATAGAAGATTATGAGAACATACCCGCTAGTAGGAATTCCGCATGTTTTGGTGTCATTGGATATTTATATCCATGAGCATGTGTAATGATCCTTAGACTTTAAGATTATCATTAATACGTGTCACAACTTATTCACTTTGATTTACTGACAAAAACCATCATGCAGACAGTTGGCGGGAAGTAGGGTACATTGGGTGCATCATGAGTGGCATGTTATTAATGGATAAGTCGAGGAAGGATTTGTCCCTTCCATTTATGGAAGTTTATATCTCAGCCCTTTTATAGAAACAGAACTGTCATGTAAAATTCAATGGCCTTGGTGTAATGAAGAGTTTATTTTAGGTATCCAAAGAATGACGTATCAAGCATAAAAGTTGATGACACAATCATGAAACCTGCTTGATGAGATATTGTAACAAAGGGATTATATTACACAGTGAGAGTTCATATGTGGATGCCATTGTTGCAACTTTATGTTCTTTCTCTTGGGTACCTTGACCCATTACTAGATAGTACTCTTGGACTTTAGGCAAGCCCGCCTAATGCCAACAAGAAATAATCCTAGAGGGTCACACACTAAGTGTTTTTGGTGGTCTCGGTTAAATTCTATTTTAATTTAATTAATGAAATAAATATTATTCTCAAGACCATGGAATAATTTTATTCAAGTTAAAATGATCACATAAATTAAATGAAATATATTTATTTATTTTATTGAACATTTAATAAATATTTATTTACTAGTTTGTAAATAAAATATTTATTTAAGAGAATAAATTATTTATTTATTTATTTGGGTGTTCAATAAAATGATGTGGAGTTCGAGCGGACCAAGTTAGGTTCGGTAGTAAAATAATTATTTGCAAGACGGTAAATAATTATTTAACTAGTTGGAAAAAATTAAAATAACGCTGCTATTATTTTGTGACGTGGAATTTTATTTATAATTCCATTTTTCACAAGTTGGCGCACTATAAATAATAATGCGATATTATTATTAAATTCGTGGGTTTTCTCTAAGTTCATGAATGTATTTAATTGTTTCTATTCAATTAAATATTGTAACTGAAATTCCATGTATATAAATAGACAAGTACCCCTATTGTTCCAAACACCACACCACAGGCCTGGTGAATTGAGAATTGTTGAGCCAAAAAATTTCTCTCTTGAATCCTCTTCTCTACCCTCTCAAGAATGAGAGACATTCTTTAAGTCTGAAGAACAATTGATCAAGAACAACTGACACAAGACACTCGCTTCACCGCACTAGCACCCAGAGAACGAGCGGTGTCGATCAGAGGCGATCAGAGCATGTGTGGATCACCGCTAGAGGGATTCTCATTTGGATCCTTAAAAGCACAATGAGATAATCTGTAATGGTCATTCCGAATGATCAAAATCATCAACAAAGAAAAATACCAAAGATCCATGTATTATTTTTCTTTATGAAATTAATTAAATTAATTATAAACATGATGTGCAAGATCCTCTCTAAAGGTTTTAGACCTTTTTCTTATTTATCTAAATCATTGATTATATTTCATGGATACTAGTGTTCATCATTTTATTGATCCAAGAATAATCATTGATCATTTTAAAAATCAAAGTTAGGTGCCGTCCCAACCACGCTTCCACTGCACCCAGAACCTTCAGTTTATACGTGAGTATCTACTGGGACCTCTTTATCATCCACATACGTGTTTCTTAAAAATTTATTTCAAAATTTTTTACTTTTTCCTAAACTATGGTTTAAAGTCATTTATAACCTTGATTGATTTTTTATAAAATGTTTATAAAGTAATCTTTCCGTCGTTTTTCAAACAAGGACCTTTATGTCCTTTTCGACAAAATTAAGCAAAGAATGTTTTTTAACTTATATGGAGAGGGCGGCTATTTTCTGCCATTATAACACCTTTTAAGTTTACCTTACAAGATTATAAGAATATTTCCAAAATAAATGTTTTATTTTATAATTATGTGACTTTTAAATGGTTTCAAAATAGAAAGAGGTATTTCTTTCAAATAGTTTTTATTTCATCTATGCCAACATACTTTGATGGATTTTAAACTTGTTCGAAGTTGATTTATTATAATAAAAATATCCCATATTGTATTGAAGGTTTTGTGATATGTTTGACTATGGATGTGTAATTTTTATACCATTCATGGTTTATGGAATAAGTATTGACATTTTGTATGCTAGTTTTAATATGAATATTTATGTTATGTTTAAACCTTTTCATATGAGGAATGCATTGGACTTAGTAAGTGATGAGTGGAGCCAGCTATAGCTCCTTGATACATCAGTTGGTTTCATGAGACAAACTAGTGTCTTGGAACAAGGCCTTGACAAAATCTTATTTTTAGTCTTGTCACGAGGTGTTGACTATGTGGTTATGAAGTCTGGAATTATGCATTCCATTATTATGAAGTTGTCTATTGATATTACATGTGATTATTAGACTAGTATAATATCCATATGAATAAGTAAATGGAATTATTTGATTTATCTTTTCCATATTATGCTGAAGATTCTGTTTAAAAGTATTGTGTTTTAGTCTTATAAATTGCCTTAAATTTTTATGTTTATTTATGAAAGTTTCTGCTATATTGTTATACTTACTGAGAATCTGAGCTCACCCCTTTCTCTGTTTTATTTTTCCCAGGATGCGAAGAAGTATATTATGAATGACCTGTAGGGATAGTCTAAGGGATATGAATGTGGTCAATGGAGACAATGTTGTTTTTTTTTCATTTTATAATGTAATGTAAATCTTATGTATGTATCTAGTACTTCGAAGGATACTAAACTAATCGGTCTTTTGGGATTTGATCCCTTGTGATCATTCCAATGTTATGTAAAAATGTACTGACTCTAAATAATTGGGATCCGGGCGTTACATTTTGTATCATAGGAAGTTTAGTACAAATCTTGGAAGCTAGATTTAGAAAAAACTCTGATTAGAGAACATTAACCTACGATAGACTTTAGGGATTTGTATAAAAGAACTTCCTAGAATTTTAGTAATGTAGAGATTTTTTTTGAGTTTTCTAAGAAATACATCCCTATCTGGATATGAGCTGGTAGAGGTAGCTCTGGAACAGACGTACCTAGGAGTGAAAACTCTGACAAGGAGTTTCGATCTTGACCCAGGGTATCTGGGTACACGACAATGGGCCTTGCTGCACTCTTGGTTACGACACTCCTGAGAGATATGCTTAGGATAATTCACATTTTCTTTACAAACCATTATGAAGGATTTATGAATATATACTTCCTCATAGATTTTTTTATTTATGATTATGGATTATATCCATAAACTGTTAAATTTATGGAAAGTGTTTTACAAGTTTGGAATTATGTATTGCGATTTATAAACTTATTTAGTGTATGAGACTGTTTAGAAATGGTGCATAGTTGAAGGAATGAAAACCATATCAATGCACGTAATCCATTTAGGGATTTTATTCCTACTCAAGATAATTATATTGGAGCTGGTGATGCAATTGGTGCTGATCATCTTATCACTATACCTGGACAACTCACTCAGGTTATGAATAATAACCTTACCCGTATGGAGCATCCTGACATAAAACATTGAGGATCAATGTTAGAACACTTCATGAGGAAACAAACACCAACATTCAATGGTACTACAAATCCATTTGTAGCTGAGGAATGAATAAGTTCATTAGAGAAAATATTTCATGCTTTGGGCAGTAGCAAAAGGGAAAAAATTTTCATGGTAGTTTATCGCCTCATGGGAGATGCAGATCAATTGTGGTCATTAATTCAAAACACAAAGGAAGATGAAGAAGTATCAAATATGGAATAGAGGTAGTTTAAAGATCTTCTCATAGAAAAATACTTTCTTCGTGACCATCAAGCGGATATGGAAATACAATTTATGAGTCTGAGGCAAAAGGAGGATGATAATGTCACTAAGTACAAGAATGGCCAGCACTGACAAGTATAATTGAAGAAGTATCAAATATTTCTTTTATTGGACATATTGTCTCTAAGTACGAAATATTTGTTGATCCTTAAAAGACCAAGGTAATCAAATAATGGCCAGAACTGACAAGTATAATTGAGGTACATAGTTTTATTGGTTTAGCAGGTAATTATCGACGCTTCGTCCATAATTTTGCCCGATTGTCTAACCCATTAACCAATATCACACGTAAAGGGGTTAAATTTGTTTGGAAAAAAGAGTGTGAAGAATGTTTTGAAGAACTGAAGAGAAGATTAGTCAATTCTCCTATATTGACTCTACGATCGGGGAAGGATGGGTTTGTTATTTACAGTGATGCTTCAAAGAAAGGACTTGGTTATATCCTTATGTAGAATGATAGAGTTATTGCCTATGCATCATGAAAGCTAAAAATTCATGAAAAAAACTATCCCACTCATGATATTGAGTTAGAAATTGTAATATTTGCTTTGAAGATTTGGAGACACTATCTATATGGTGAAAATGTGAGATATATATCGATCACAAGAGCTTGAAGTATATTTTATCACAAAAAAAACTCAACATGAGGCAAAGGAGATGGATCAATCTACTCAAGGATTGTGATTGAAATATACACTACCACCTGGGGATGGAAAATAAGGTGGCAGATTCTTTGAGGAGAAAGGATCATGGAGTTTTGAACTAGATGAGAGTTAAAAGGGATCCTATTTTCATGGATCTAGTAAAGATAGATATGGGAATAACCATGGAAGGTGAAACATCAATAATTTTAAAATGGTTTCCAAACCATATTTACTAGAAATGATAAAGAGTTCTCAGACTGATGATGAGGAGTTTAAAAAGAAAATTAAAGCTGTGAATGATGGGAGATTGATCTACTTCATATATGAATATGGGATTTTAAAATTTGGGAAGATACTTTATGTTCCTGGCATACCTAATCTAAAAATGGAATATTTGGATGATGCTCATAAATCCAATTTATCTATATGCCCTAGTAGTACTAAGATTTATAGATATTGGAAGGAACATTTTTGGTGGGACAATATAAAGAGGGTGATTTCTGATTATGTGTCAAGATGTATGGTTTATCAATAGGTGAAAGATGGAAGACGACATCCTAGAGGAGTCATGAAAACTCTTCCCATACCTGAGTAGAAATGGGATGATATTACGACAGACTTTGTCATGAGGCTACCAAAGACTCCTAGAAGGAATGATGTAATATGGGTCATTTTTGATCGTCTTACCAAGTGAGCACATTTTCTTGCTATAAGAGAAGATTTACCACTTAAACGTCTAGCAAGAATATATATTAATGAAGTTGTAAAACTTAATGGAGTACCCCTATCGATTGTTTCTAATCATGATCCCCATTTTACATCAAGATTCTGAAAAAGTCTTCCGAAGGCCTTGAATACTGAACTTCGTTTGAGCACTTCCTACCACCCTCAAATTGATGGAAAATCAGAATGGACTATTCAAACCTTAGAAGACATGTTTAGATCTTGCTCACTTGACTTTCAAGGTATGTGGGATGAGTATTTACTTCTGGTAGAATTTTCCTATAATAATAGCTTTCATTCAAGTATTCATATGGCACCATATGATGCGTTATATGGAAAGTGATGTCGCACACCAACTTTTTGGGATGATGTTGGTGAAAGAAAACTCGTAGACACAGAACTTGTTGAGGAAACAATGGAAAAGGTGAAGGTTATCCAAACCCACATCAAAGCAGCTCAAAGTAGGAAAAAGAGATATGCTGATAACTAAAGGAAGGATTTGGAATTTCAAGTAGGATATTGTGTTTTCTTGAAGGTATCTACATGGAATGGTGTTATACGTTTCAGTAATAAGGGTAAATTAAGTCCTAGGTACATCAGAACTTTTGAAATTCTGGAACAAATTGGAGTTGTAGATTACTGTTTGACAATGCTGCCAAGTATCTTGTAAGAACCTGGATCTTCTTTTCAGGTATGTTTTCGTTTTCTGGTCGTTTTTGAGAAAAAAGAAGAATTTATGGAAATTTCTCAAGTACACGCCATGTACTTTATGAGTACAGGCCATATACTTTATGAGTAAACATCGTGTGCTGGTCGTGTAGCGGCCTTACAAACGGCCATGTGGGGGTGACCTGGAGGCCGCTTAAATTTGAGTACGAAAATGGAAAGTACACTCCGTGTACTTCAAAAGTTCACGCTGTGTATTTTTTTTTTCATTAAACATATCGGGGTCGCATCTAATCGCTAGAAACATCTTCTTCTAGGTTTCGTTTGGCCAAGAGCTCCCGTACAACTACAATCTTCCTCTGAGCCCCCGACCGAGCATCTGAACTCCGATTTGACCGCCGTTGATTGAGTTGGGATCATCTCGGTGAGCTCTTCCTTATACTTGAGCTTCGTTTCATGTGTCGTCCTCTTTCTCAAGTTATCCTCTATTGAACGTTTTAGAAATTTTCATATATCTTCTGTGTTATAAGGTGATTCACGCCTCGAGACTCAAGTATAGAAATCTCCCAATGCCGAGGTAGGTGGTTTGTGCCTTTTCATTGAAAGTCTTTGAGTAATATGTGCAATTTTGACCAATAAATTTAATCGGGGTATTGCGTGTTTACTGTTTAACCCTGATATTTTCCTGCTATGATGGTATACGTGAGTAGAGGTTAATTGGATATAAATAGGGTTGATTGCTATGCTTTGGACATGTTTTCCCATGGATGTTCTGTTTACGGCCATTTATCCCTTTTAGCCTGTAAGGCTTCCTTAATGTTTTTCCCCACACCTAGTACTGTAGGATGGGGTGATTATCATTATCTGATATGCTTGATGTGCTATAGACTATTTAGCTAAGTAGTTCTGAAGGTTTACTTTGGCCATATTGCATTACTATGCTCGTTTGATTTACATAGGTCCATGAGAACTTGGTGTAGTAGACTATGAGGGGAATTGACCATGTGAGCTTCCTCAGAGAGTATTTAATTACTTTTGGGATATAAGGGGAATTGACCATGTGAGCTTCCTCAGAGAGTCTTTAATTACTTTTGGGATATAAGGGGAATTGACCATGTGAGCTTCCTCATAGAGTCTTTAATTACTTTTTGGCTATAAGGGGAATTGATCGCGTGAGATTCCTCAAAGAGTATTTAATTACTTTTGGGCTATAAGGAGAATTGACCATGTGATCTTCCTCAGAGAGTCTTGAAATAATTTTTTACTGTAAGGGGAATTGAAAGTGTGAGATTCCTCAGAGATTCTTTAGTCATTTGACTATAAGGGGAATTTCCTACGTGAGCTTCTTCAGAGAGTCTTCATATATTATTATAACTGAACTAGAGGGGATAGGCTATGTGTACTTCCTAGAGGGTTACCTGCTTACTTTATATGTAAAATTGAATTCTTTGAAATTGCAGAATTGTTACTACTGAGTACTTCCTTGTTTACTGTTTTCTTTTCTTATTACCTGCCATATATATTCACTAACTATTAGGCACATATCATTTGGTGGTTACCTAATGGGATGAGTCTCACACCCTGTTTGGGTCTTGATTTTTGGCCCAAACAAATTATATTTTTGTAGGTATAGATAAGGGAAAGAGCCCTTCTACTACAGGTACTTGACTGCTTTGGAGCTGGAGATCATGGGACCAAGCTGAGGCTTGCGATGTTGAGGAGTTTATCTATTTACTTTTTTACTTTGGTTTATTTCTGTATTCCAGCATTGTGACTTGTTTGGCTATTTTCCTAGACATGTGTATCATGCATCATTTATATATGTGGGATCCAGTTGTTTATTACTTCCGCTGTTTACTTGTTTCATGTTTTATTTCTATTGTTATATGTTTTACTTCCACTGTGTTACTCTGACAATGAGGGCATAGTTTCCCCACTATCACACCCAAGGCCCTCGCTTCTAGTCGGTAGCCTCTGGCGTTTAGAGAAATATGCTTGAGACCATGTGACCAACCGGGTACGGGGCGCCTCTGGGTGGTTTCCGGAACCAGGACATTACAAAGTGGTATCAGAGTGGTTCTTTTCTTCTTGACTTACTTTTTGGAGCCTATATCTAGGGATAAGATGGAATAGGTACTTGGTAATAAGCTGTGCCTGGGAGTAACTAACCCGTATATAGGGAAAATCCAATCTACCTCATTTATTAAAATTTTTCTGGTTTTTCAATTTTACAGTTGATTTGATTTCACTGTTGGGTGATTCACATGTTTTTTGCGGTTACCGTTGATGTTATTGAGGTTCTATTTCTATCGCAACCCAATGAGATGAGGGTATTCCATCTCATGCATCATATAGGCAGTGTCTATAAATCACATATCTTGCATTCCTTTCGTGCCATTTAGGGTGCATTAGCGATTGCATGTTGTTGTGATAGATGTGGTTTATAATGTTCATGTTGTTGTGATAATTACCTTGATAAAATACATATTTTTGATAGGGTATTGTTTGTGTAAGGTTTTGTTGGAATAAACGCCAAACTTTGGTTCTTGAGGTGTTATGGGCCCTCATGGACCGAAATTTGGTAGATCATTTCCTTTTTTCCTTATTATAACATTTATAAGATGCCAAGCTTTGATTCGTGGGGAGTATGGGCCCTCACGGATCAGAATTTGGCACTTTCAATGATTGTTTCAGTGTTTTTTTGGGTTTCAGAGTAGTTTTTGAGGCTTACTAAACCCAGAATACATGGCGTGTAATGTTAAATACACACCATGTGTTCTTCTGTTCAGGAAGAAACTATTTTTCTTAAGTACACGTCGTGTACCGTATGTACACGCCCTGTAGCCTCTAACCGTGTCATAGGCCGTGTGGGCAGAGACATGGGATCGGAAAATTCTTGTGGGAACATGCCGTGTATCGGTCATACACGCTGTTTGGTGTTGACCCTGTGTCCGCTCATGTGACTAAAAACACAGATGGATAAATCTTAAGTAATACACACCGTGTCCAGTTTGAACACACCATGTAGAGTAACCCTGGAATCCGGCTGTGTAACGAACAACATGGGTCAGAAAAATCTTCCGAGTACACACCGTGTCCATTTGGAACATGCTATATAGTGTGAGATGTGTATCTGGCTGTGTCACTAACAACACGGGTCAGTGAATATCATCTAGTACATGCCATTTCTGGAACAAAAATGCCGTGTAGTCTTGTATTAGGAGAGTCGTGCGGCTTAACCATGTAGAAGGACTTGGGAAGAGGAAGAGAAGTCGAGTACATGCCGTGTGTTAGGACAAAACACCGTGTGTAGGGGGTGATACATGACCAGTTTTGGCAGGAGTACACACCCATGTGAAAGACTTAAGGGAACACACCATGTAGGGTTTATACACTCCGTGTAGTCATGTTTTGTAAAATTTGAGTACTTTCCTTCTCCTTCCCCCTTCTTGTTTTTCTAGTTTTTCAGTCCTTAATAATATTGATGTAAGGTGTGCGCTTGACCTTATAGAGTCATGCCTCTAAGACGTCCTACGGTTGTACGCCAGTTAAGGTGGTGATCAGACATCGGACATGGCTGATCAGGGACTTCCAGCAGATCCTCCAGTTGTGCCAGTCTTGGCACCAGCCGTTATACCTGACACAGGTGATGATGCATAGTTCAGAGAGGGCTTTATGAGGATGATTCAGAACTTTTAGAGAGCGCCACCTCCTACCCCGTAGATGGAAGAATTGACACGGATCTTTCAGTAGTAGCATCCTCCCACTTTCTCAGGGGATGGGGGACCCCAGGCTGCAGATTCATGGCTAGAAGCCACACTGACGATCTTTGAGCATCTGGAGTACCTCCAGAGAGGAGGGTGAAGCTCACTACCTACATGCTTCGAGACTCTACCAAGAGGTGGAGATATGTGATCTCATAGGTGGGACGCTAGAAGAATATGGCTTGGGATGAGTTTTAGCACATCTTCTATGATTAATTCTATCCGTAGACCTTGAGGGCCGATCGAGCCTGAGAGTTTATGAGTCTGGAGCAAGGTACTCTTTCTGTTATGGAGTATTCCTATCGCTTCACAGAGCTGCAGTAATTTACACCCTCTTTAGGGGGAGATGAGTTATTCCTTGCATGGAAGTTTGAAGATGGTCTCAGGCAGGATATCCAATCCCAGGTGAACATCTTCAGTTTAACTTCAATATTCTCTATTGTCAACTAGGCGCTGATCACAGAGCGCAATATGAGGGATTTTGGAGTAATGGGCCATGGTGGTTTAACATCCAGGGTTAGTGATTCTCCTACCAATAGTAGGAAGCACTGCCAGGAAACTGCACGAGGAGATCAGAGTAGGCGGGATGCATCTTCTGTTAGCTAGGTGGTGGGCTACTAGTGCGAGAATAGCGGGCATAGGAGGCCACATTGCCCAAAAACCTAGTTGAGTGCCGATCTTGTGGCAAGATGGGTCACCTTTAGTGCTTCTGTCAGATATTTTCACCAATAGCTGGTGAAAAGGGTTATTCTATGACTCCTCATTTAGGTTTAGTACCACTGGTTTCGCATCAGTCGAGGAATTGGAGTTCTTTCGGTCATTTAGGCTGAGGTGGAAGTCGTGGTCGTGGTAGCCATTCACCCGGTTTTCAGCGAAAACAGGGCGGACCAGCTCAGAGTTGTTAGACAGGGTCACATGGTCATGGTACAGGTCAGACCTTTGCAGTGAAGAACATCCAGTAAGATCAGGATCCCAGACCCTCTATAGTGTGAGGTATGATCTTAGTGGCCTCAGTTTTATCTTCTACTCTTTTCGATACAGGGGCTTCCTATAGATTTATATATTTTGCTTTTTTGGAGTGTCTTGGGATCTATATCTTTTCTTTTGCTGATATTTTGATGCTAGATACTCCGTTGGGGACTAGAATGTCTAGTGTACGTCAGTGCAAGGAGTTCCCTCTAGAGGATGGTGGGTGTCACTTCTTATGGGACTTTTATGTCTTAGAGATGATAGGATATGACATCATTCTTGGAATAAACTTGTTAGTTACCTTCCAGGCTGTTGTCGATTACTATCGCCATAGGGTAAGTTTCACATCACTATAGGGTGGATATTCTCTCTACAAGGGTGAATGCGATGTCCAGGCGAGCAGAGAAGGACCTGAGCATCATGGGTTGGGAGGAGTTACAACCCAAATCGCTAGTATATATCTGGATGACCAGGGGACTTCACATTTAGACTTTCTTCCAGTGGTGGATCATTTCATAAATTCCTTTCCAGAGGACTTTTCAGGTTTTCCTCCAGAGCATGAGGTAGAAATTTCTATTGAGCTTGTGCCAGGAGTGGCACCGGTGTCCATTCCTCCTTATAGGATGGCTACACCAGGGTTACATGAGCTCAAGAAGCAGTTGGAGGAGTTGAAGGAAAAGGGTTTCATCCAACCCAGTACTTCTCCTTGGGGTTCACCTATCCTTTTTGTGAAAAATGTGGATAGTACCCTTAAACTTAGTGTGGACTGTTGGAAGTTGAACAAGTTGACAGTCAAGAACCGATATCCCTTACTGAGGATCGATGATCTCTTTGATCAGCTTCGAGGAGCCTGGGTGTTTTTGAAGATTGAATTGAGATTTGGTTACCGTCAATTGTACGTTAAACCATCTGATATACCTCTTACAACCTTTTGGAGGTGGTATGGTCTATACAAGTATGTGGTTATGCCGTTTAGTCTCACGAACGCACCTGCAGTTTTCATGGAACTGATGAACCGAGTGTTCCATCCATACTTGGATTCTTTCATGGTAGTATTCATGGATGATATATTGGTGTACTATCACACTCTACATGACTATGCCGCACATATTGAGATCATTTTGAGTACACTGAGAGAGAATCAGTTATATGCTAAGCTCTCAAAATGCCACTTTTGGATGGATCAGATCCACTTCTTGGGTCATGTTATCTCAGAGACAGGAGTATCAGTAGACCCAAAGAAAGTGAGAGCAGTAGTTTCCTGGGAGTAGAAGAAGAACGTATTTGAGGTGCAGAGTGTTCTAGGGCTAACTGGATAATATAGATGTTTCATACAGGACTTTTCATGCTTAGCAGCACCACTGACAAGTCTGACTAAGAAGGGTGCAAAGTTCTTGTGGTCAGATTCTTGTGAGTCAACCTTTAAGGAGATGAAAGGGAGGCTGACTTCAGCCTCGATACTAGTGTTTACAGAGCTGAGAAAGAGGTATACTATGTACTGTGATGCATCAGGTATCGGGATAGGAGATTTGCTTATGCAGGGAGAAGGAGTCGTTGCGTACAGGTCTCTCCAGTTACAGCCACATGAGATGAATTACCAGATGCATGATCTCGAGTTGGCTGTTGTTGTTCATGCTTTACATTGTTGGATTCATTATCTTCTAGGAGAGCATTTTGTGGTCTTCACCAACCACAAAAGTCTCAAGTACATCTTCACTCAACATGATCTGAATTTGTGGCAGTGAAGGTGGGTCGAATACCTTCAGTCTTTTGACTTTGAGATTGCCTACACTTTGGGGAAAGGCAACACAGTGGCTGAGGCATTGAGCAGGAGGACTCAGATAAAAGTAGTTCAGGAGGCCAGTAGTGAGTGGCGACTTTTGGCTCTGTTATCTAAGATGCATTTGGAGGTGCATAACAGATAGGGGAAGACATTTCTATCTTCTATAAATGTTACCTCTACCCTTATTGATCGAGTACGAATGAGGAAAATATCAGATTCTGAAGGACTAGTCCAATAGGAAAGTGTGTCAGGAGAGGAACCTATTCCTGGATGGACCATAGGTGAGGATGAGATCTTGCGTTTCGAGGTGCGCATATGGGTGCCAACAGATGTGTACGAGGAGCTGATGCGGGACTTTCATTCCTCAGTTTGTGCAGTTAATCCTGGTGTCACCAAGATGTATCATGATCTACACCGTCATTATTGGTGGCTAGGTATAAAGAGAGATGTTTCAGGTTTCATCATGAGGTGTTCCACCTGTCAGTAGGTGAAGGCGGAGCATCAGTGACCAACTGGGCTTTTGCAGTAGTTACCCATTCGTGAGTGGAAGTGGAACGATGTCACAATGGATTTTGTGAGAGGTTTGTCGAGGTCACCTCGAGGGAATGATGCAATATGGGTTTTCATTGACAGATTCATGAAGGTTTCTCACTTATTACTGATCAAGGAGACCTTCAGTGTTGATGATTTTGTACGATTGTACATCCGAGAGATTCTACGTCTGCATGGAGTTCCAAACTCCATTTTTTCAGACATGGATGCAAATTTTACTTCTCGGGTCTGGTAGGGGCTTCAGAAGGCTTTGGGCACGCAAGTACTTTTGAGTACAACTTATCATCACCAGACATATGGCTAACCCGAGCGTACGATTCTAGTGCTTTAGGACATTCTTCTAGCATGTATTTTCAATTTTGGAGGTTTTTGGGAGAAGCACATACCTCTTGTGGAGTTTTCCTACAATAATAGTTTTCAAGAAACTATTCAGATGGAACCTTATGAGGCTTTGTATGGTAGGACATGCTGATCACCCTTATATTCACTGGAGGAAGGAGAGACAACTATGCTGGGACCTTGTCTTGTTCATGAGACCACAAAGGAGATAGATTTGATTCATAAAAAGATGGCTACTACACAATCTTGATAGAAGTCTTATGCTGATCAGTGGATACAACCTCTGGAGTTCGAGGTCGGGGATCAGGTTTTCCTATGTGTCACACTGAGGTTGGGACACAAGAGGATTAAGAGATAGGGTAAGCTTTCACCACGGTATGTCAGGCCGTTTTAGGTGTTGGAGAGAGTCGGGCTGGTTGCCTATTAGTTGCAGTTACCTTAGAGGTACTAAGCTATGCACGACATTTTCCACGTTTCTCAGCTTCGACTTTACTTATTATGCTCGTCTCATGTTTTCCAACCCAAGGAGGTTGAGTTGGAAGTGGATGCATTATTCGAGGATCATCCTATCCATATTTTTTATCACAGTACAAAGGTTATCCATGGTTGGTCTGTCCCTCTAGTACGAGTTCTATGGCAGTATGGGCGAGTACAGAACGAGACTTAGGAGAGGGAGGCTGATGTATGAGCACAGTGGCCGAAGCTGTTCAGGGTTTCTTCTTCTACGCTGCCTTGCTAGAGAAATTGGGGGATGAATTTATTTAAGGGGGGAAGTTTGTAAGAACTCAAATCTTCTTTTCAGGTATGTTTTCCTTTTCTCGTCATTTTTGAGAAAAAAGAGGAATTTCTGGAAATTTCTCAAGTACACATCGTGTACTTTATGAGTACATGCCGGGTACTCGGTTACCACAGGTAGTCGTGTGCTGGCCGTGTAGTGGCCTTACACACGACCATGTGGGGGTGACCTGGAGGCCGCTTATATTGGATTATGGAAATAGAAAGTATATGCTATGTACTTCAAAAGTACACACTGTGTATTTTTTTTTCATTAAACGTACCGGGGTCGTTTCTAATCACCAGAAACATCTTCTTCTAGGTTTTGTTCAGCTGAGAGCTCCGGTACAATCATGATCATCCTCTGAGCCCCTGATCAAGCATCTGAACTTTGATTCGACCACCATCAATTTCATTGGGATCGCCTCACTAAGCTCTCCCTTATGCTTGAGCTTAGTTTCATGATTCCTCCTCTTTCTCAAGTTATCCTCTGTTGAATGTTTTAGACGTTTTCGTTGATCTTTGGAATTATAAGGTGATTCAATCCCCGAGACTCAAGTATAGCGATCACCCAACACCGAGGTAGGTGGTTTGTGCCTTTCTGTTGAAAGTATTTGAGTAATATGTGCAATTTTGGCCAATACCCTTAATCGGGGTATTGCGTGTTTACCGTTTTAACCCTGATATTTTCTTGCTATGTTGGTATGCATGAGTAGAGGTTAATTGGATATAAATAGAGTTTATTTATATTCTTTTGATGTGTTTTCCCATGCATGTTCTATTTACGACCGTTTGGCCCTTTTAGCCTGTTAGGCTTCATTATTGTTTTTTCCCATGACTAGTACTGTAGGATGGAGTGATTATCGTTATCTGACATGCTTGATGTACTGTAGATTGTTTATCCAAGTAGTTCTAGAGGTTTACATTGGAAATATTGCATTAATATGCTCGTTTGACTTACACAGGGCCTTGAGAACTTGGTGTAGTAGACTATGAGGGGAATTGACCATGTGATCTTCCTCGGAGAGTCTTTAATTACTTTTGGGATATAAGGGGAATTGACCATGTGAGCTTCTTGAGAGAGTCTTTAATTACTTTTGGGATATGAGGGGAATTGACCATGCAAGATTCCTTAGAGAGTATTTAATTAATTTTGGGCTATAAGGGGAATTGACCATGTGATCTTCCTCATAGAGTCTTGAATTACTTTTTGACTATAAGGGGAATTGACCATGTGAGCTTCCTTAGAGAGTATTTACTCATTTGACTATAAGGGGAATTGACCGTGTGAGTTTCCTCAGAGAGTCTTCTTATATTCTTATAACTGAACCAGAGGGGATAGGATGTGTGTACTTCCCAGAGGGTTACCTGCTTACTTGATATGTGAAATTGAATGCTTTGAAACTGTAGAATTGTTACTACTGAGTACTTCCTTGTTTACTATTTTCTTTGTTTATTACCTGTCATATATATTCACTGACTGTTAAGCACAGATCTTTTGGTGGTTGCCTACTGGTATTAGTCTCACACCCTGTTTGGGTCATCCTTTTGGGCCCAAACAAATTATATTACTATAGGTATAGATAAAGGCAAGTTCCCTTCTACTTCAGGTACTTGACTGCTTTCGAGCTGGAGAGAATGGGACCAAGATGAGGCTTGCGATGCTGAGGAGTTTATCTATTTCCTTTTGTACTTTGGTTTATTTCTATATTCCAGCATTGTGACTTGTTTGGTTGTTTTCCTATACTTATGTATCATGCGTCATTTATATATGTGGGCTCTAGTTGTTTATTACTTCCTCTATTTACTTATTGCATGTTTTACTGCTTCTTCTATTGCTATATGCTTTACCTCCACTATGTTACTCTTCCAATGAGGGCATAGTTTCCCCACTATCACATCCAAGGCCCTCACTGCTAGTCACAGTCTCTGAAATTTGGGGAAATGCACTTGAGGCCATGTGACCAACCGGGTACGGGGCGCCTCTGGGTGGATTTCGAAACTGGGACGTTACATCTCTCCAAATTTCAGGATGTGTTCCACATATCACTGTTGATAAAACACATGCCTGACCAAACACATGTACTCATCTATGAAGAAATAGAACTAGAACCTGACTTATCGTATTGTGAAGAGCCTATCAGAATTCTTGATACCAGAGAACAAGTGTTGAGAAACCGGACAACTCGTCTGGTGAAAGTTCTATGAAGAAACCATAAGATGGAAGAGGCAATGTGGGAACCCGAGGAACTTATGATGAAGAACCACTCAAATATGTTTATGCAGTAATATTCTAGAAATTTCAAGGACAAAATTATTTGAAGGAGGGGAGAATGTAACACCCCCAGCTTCTATGGTACATTTCCCTGTGAATAATATAATAGCCTGCATTGTACGCAACATGGAGTTTTAACACACCACGACCAATCAAACCAGCCGTTATGAATAGTAATACCTATTTTTTGAAATTTCATAAATTTTATTTTCAAAAGGAACTTCATTTTTGAATTTAGAATATTGAAATTATTTTAGGGTGATTTTTTGGTATTTTTTTAAAAACTTTCAATTTTTGATGAATAGAGAAGAATACTGCATTATTATTTAAAACCAACTTTTTATTTAAATAAATAATTATTTTATTTAAATTTATTTTATGTTAAAATAGATACATAATACCTATATATGTTCAATTTAATTTATTGGAGACATTTTATAATAACATTAGATCTATAAAATTTTATTGAACTTTTTACCGTCTTTTACGCACCTTCTAGGCACGTTAGAAAATTTGCATAAAACGTAATTTTACCTCTTTTGTGAATTAAATTTCAAAAATCCGAGAGACATAGTTGATATCAGTATATAAAATTTGGTTCAATATGATGAAAATAATATTTAGTGAATAGTTAATTTTAACTTTTATTTACCACCGTTAAAAGTAAATAAGGTAATTAAAAGAAAAAATGATATTATCATTACCCTAAAACATGTTATAATTATATTGGATAAGTGTATTTCGACCAAAATCAACATTAGGAATAAAATATGATCCTTTTGGTCCACTTATATTAGATTAGGACATTTATTATTATTTTATTTAAAGAAGAGTTAAAAGTGTTAAATTCAAAGTTTAATAACTAAAACATTTTTAATATAGGGTTATACATAAGATAAATTTGACTATAAATATTGATTAGAATGATAAAAATATTACCTACATAATTTTATTTTATTTATAATTTTTATAAATTAAATAATTAAATTTATTTATGACACAATGATGATGCAGTAATTACCTTATTAATGAAAGATTAAAATAATTGATATTATAAATATCAAAATAAATGTAAATTGATACTTTTGATGAATTTAAAGAATTTTATATATTAATATGACATGTTAGTGTTGATTAAATGAATTATTTTAAAAGTAATCATGCTTTTATGACTTTCAAAAAAACCAAATACTAAATAGTGTCAAAATTGACATAAATGAGTTTTTTTTAAAAATATTATATTATGAAATGTTATAATATTTTTAAAAATATAAGGTTTGGAAAAAGGACTTATATAATTATATATATATTATTAATGAACCACTTTAGGTTATCTTGGCAGTTTATAGTACGTTTATTAATCATATAGTGTAAGAATACAAGAAGACATGGTAAAAGTTAAACTATTTAACTCAGAGGTAAATATAAAAGATAAGGTTAATGTGGTGACCTAAACCTGTATAAAACCTATTTGTTGTTAGTTATTCGACCCATACCCACCTTATTCTCTAAATAAATTATTTTGGGCCATTATAAATCGAATATGACTGTATAATAAAATAATATTTCATGCTTTTCCTAAAGTGACCATCGCCTCTTTTATGAAAGGGTACTTCCCCTTCTCTCAAAATCTCACTTCCAAAGCCATTTAGCTCAGCCAAAACCTGACCAAATATCCTCCCAACTATCCTCAATTCTACCTAGAGGCATTAATTTGATCAGGAATCCAACATATGGAGCCATTTTGATCAACTCAAAAGGAAACACCTAAAGAAGAGGTAATAATTTCACCACCTCTTTCAAAGTTCTTTTCTTCTTCCACTTTATATTTCTTTGTTGTTTACATAAAAAAATAATAACTCCAGTAGATTATACATATTGTGATGTTATTATAAATATGGTACAACCATATTTTTTATTCTATCCATCATATGAATGACAAGTCATTATACATGCGTACGTACGACTTACCGTCTCCACGTCGTGGTGTAGTTTGTTATTCAAACACTTCATTATTTGTATGGGTATAATAGTGAATATAATTGATGTAAATAATAAATATAACATGTTAATGATTCTATATATATTATATAACATTCAACTATATACGATTTTACCTTTAATTGAATGATATTGTCGCTCATGCGTACGTATGGATTACCGTCTCCACGAACGTGATGACATTTATTCCCCCTCGTAACCATTCAAGAATAATTTTTATTTTATGATTAAAAATAATTTTTAAGAACTTAATATCATTCTGGATTTGAATAAATTACATCATATCCATATCAAACATGACTTATGTAACAAAACATATAAAGGAAAATGAATCAGTTAACACCCGAAACAATGATACTACTGAAATATCGTTAACAAAGAAATATTAGAAGATCATATATGATATCATATTTATGTATGTGGTTATTGTATAATTTAATAAAAATTATTTAACTATTATACAGGAGGTTAATGTACCCTCGATCAAGGAAAAGTACAAGTTAAGGATTAATTTTACAATCTCTTTTTATCCGAGGTTGTTTATACGTGAGTATCTACTAGGACCTATTTATCATCCACATCTGTGTTTCTTAAAATTAAATTAATTAATTTTTACTATTTCCTAGACTATGGTTTAAAGTCATTTATACCCTTGATTGAATTTTTATAAAATTTTTATAAAGGAATATTTCTGTCATTTCCCAAACAAGGTCCTTTATGACATTTTCGACATAATTAAGCAAAGAATGTTTTTTTACTTATACGACGTTTTCCATTATTTTCCACCATTATAACACCTTAAATGTTTTCCTTATAATATTATAAGAATATTTCCAAAATAAATGTTTGCTTTTATAATTATATGACTTTTAAATGGATTCAAAATAGAAATAGGTATTTCTTTCAAATAGTTTTCATTTCATCTATGTCAATATCCTTTGATGGATTTTAAACTTGTTTGAAGTTGATTTATTATGATACAAATATTACATATTGTATTGAAGGTTTTGTGATATGTTTGACTATGCATGTGCTATTTTTATACCATTCATGGTTTATGGAATAAGTATTGACATTTTGTATGATAATTTTAATACGAATGTTTATGTTATGTTTAAACCTTTTCATATGAGGAATGCATTGAACTTAGTAAGTGATGGGTGGAGCCTGCTATAGTTCCTCAATGCATCAATAAGTCTCATGAGACAAACTAATATCTTGGAAAAAGGCCTTGACAAAATCTTATTTTTATTCTTGGCATGAGGCCTTGACTATGTGGTTATGAAGTCTGACATTATGCATTCCATCATTATGAAATTGGATATTGATATTACAAGTGATTATTTGACTAGTGGAATATCCATGTGAATAAGTAAATGAAATTATTTGATTTATATTTGACATGTTATGCTAAATATTATGTTTAAAAGTCTTGTGTTTTAGTATTATACTCTGCCTTAAATTTTTATGCTTATTTATGAAAGTTTCCGCTATATTGTTGTCCTTACTGAGCATCTGAGCTCACCCTTTTCTATATTTTATTTTTCCTAGGATGCGAAGAAGTATATTATGACTGACCTGCTAATGATATGTAAAAATGCACTGACTTTGGGTAACTGGGGTCGGATCATTACAAAATTACACTTTAAAACCAATTAAAAGTACAATCTAACTATATAAATAAATTATATGAAAAGGCAGTTCTCTATGAATTAAAAAATCAACTTAACCAAAAATTCCCAGAAATTTATCCAAAGTAATTTTTGATGTCCCGCTTCTATATAGTAAGTTTATTTTGTCAAATATAACATATAAAAGTGAAAAAAACTATATTTAAAAAGGGTTCACCTTTAAAAGGTGGTGAAACGACCTTTTATAGAATATTAGAGTATTTCATGCTTAAAATTTGATTCACTGTTATTTTAGGCCTCTAAAATTTATTAAATAAATGTAAAAACATTTAACAAAAATTTAATCATAATTTAGTTAGTTATGTTCATTCCCGATAATAAAATGACTATGTGTTTACTACCATTTAAAATAAAAATAATATTATTTTATTTTTCGGTATAACTCAAAGTTGTGTGCAATGTAAGATTTCAAGGAAACCCTTGTTGCGTGTTGAGTATACTATCAGAAAAAGTTTCCTATTTAACATAAAATTAATATATTATTCATAAATTTTAATATAAATGAAAAATGTATTATTATAAAAATACCTAGGTTGTTACATCCTTCCCCCATTTTGGACATTGCATCCTTGAAATTTTAAAATTAGGTTTGGAAACATCATTGAAAGTCCCAAAATGGAAAAAAGTCAATAAAAATATCAATTTAAAATAGAGAAATATAATTACAAAGGTCACCTGAGATAACCCATACTAGGGTTTCATGTAGAAAAACATGGATATGGAAGATAAAACCAACCATCAAGTTCTGATGGAGAGTGATAGAAAACATGATCAGGATAAAGTCAACTGCCATAAAACCATAAACTTGTGATAGGTTAAACGGTATTTGAGTACCAATAGGAAGAGTAAATGGAAAATGTTTTTGTTTTAAGTTACTTTTCATAATTTTGAGAAATTTATTTATGATTTTGAATAATAACATAAGGAGATATACTTACTTTTCAAGTAGAGTTTCATCCTTTAATAAATTTCTACCACAAACTCACCTTTTCTCCAAACGATGAGTATTCAAGATGACTTGGTCACACCTAAAGCACTAGAATCAACTTCTAGAGAATCACATAATCCAAAAAATATGAAATATATATTTCCATTGTCTTTAGAAATTAATCAAAACCAAAATGGTTAGTACAAGATCAGATGATCCCCCAAAAGGATAATACTTTATAGAAAGAAATGCTACTCTTAATCTCCAAAATTAAAAAAAAACAATACCCAAAGATCAACAAAGACCATTTAATAAAACATTGTCCTTAAAATTATTCAAAATAATTCAAACTAAGTTGGAAACCAAAAATTCCGAAGGATTTGATCACATAGTCTTCTATGATAAATCATAACATTTATCTCCAAATAACATCAACTACTCTTAAAGTCACATACATAAAAGTAATTAACCTAATAAAATATTCTCTATGATAGGTTAATCATTTACCTAAATAACACAAATTTATATAATTCCACAATAAAAACATAGATTCTTCAAAAATAAAATTCCACCATTACACCTCAAATAAAATCCCATAGTATTCTATTTTCCTTAAGCATATAGTGTTCCCAAAATATCAAACATCTTCCAAAATTACATTTATCACTTAATCACCAAATCACTTTCCTATAATAAGGATATCCATTTGATAAATTATAAGTTCCCAAAATCAATATATTATTGATCCATAAAATCATTTAACTAAAAATAATTAGTCATACTAACAAGGGACTTCACGTAGTTTAGTGGTAGGCAATAAATCTCAATCAAACTTTGGTTGTGGGTTCAATTCTTGTAGATTTTTTCAACGAGATGGGTTTTCACATGGTCTGCGTGTTATCGTTTTTCAAAAACTATATAATTTTATAACATTCCCAAAAAATGAGATAAATTCCTCAAAAATAACCATAACATATTTTAACCGCAAATGTTATCTCATAACTCACATTTTATCCCAAAAAATAATAACCTATAATTGCCTCAAATTCAAGGATCATATAAACCCAAATGATTTTTTATAACTACATCCACAAAAGAAAATATAATTATTCCTCAAATATCATTTTCACATAACAAACTGTAGGGTTACACATACAAGAGAAAATTCTTCCAAAGTAACCCCATCAACAAAGATAATTAACACTTTTAAACATTTCATCACCTATATATCTAACATTTAGGATCTTTTCAGTTTTAGAGTTTTAGAGAATTATACGATAACTATTACATAACATCTCAAAAATTACAAAGTAGACACTTCTACTCTATCCAAAATTTTCACAAAAATAAAACTTCTTAAATAAAACAAGATTTCTTTTCTTGATATAAATCTTTTTGAATACTTTCTTTCTCTTACCCTTCCTTATACCCTATGAAAAACATTTTAAAAACTTGGGATGAGCATAAAAATATCAATAAGGGTTATAAAATAAGGAAAGAAAAAATTAGTTCATTAATACAAACAAATCAATGAAATCATACTTATTAATCATAAAACTGAATCTCTTTAACACACCTCATGAAATCATAAGATTTATGAATAACACATAGAAATAATAAATCATAAATTTATCTTATGGCATCCATAACATACTTACATTGTAACTTTCATAGCTATATAGGGAGTTATGTTTGGAATACTCATCACAATATATTCCCTAAATCTCTTAGGAGAAGCATTAACATTTAACTCTATCATGTTACCCAATGCATTGGAGAGCTATTTTGGGGATCAACCATCCTAGGTTTATCACAGAACCACCCATATACGTAAATAGTTCCCAATAACCATAACATAATCATAACATATAAAACAAGCATAAATGAAAGATAACATTTCCACATTCCAATAACAATATTATATTTCAAGATATTGAAATAATAAATACTTCCTCAAAACCATTTTCAATACCAAAATATGTGAAAAGAGTATATGGTATTTATTTTCCTTTTAAAAACATTATGGTTTGTTAAGGAATCCAAATATCAAATAATGCTCATGGTGGTGGAAAGGTCGTCGTCATCGTGTACGTTAAAAAGAAACACACTTTTTTTTGTTTAGTAAAACGATTCATAGAAAAAGATTATTTTTGAAAACCATTGAATTAAATTAAAAGTAAAATGGTATAATTATACACTGTACAAAATAAGGTCGTGTATAAACCAAAATATGCCTCAATGAAAGAATATTGAGATGAAATACCTTAAAAATATCATTTTGTAAATAAAATTGATCAATTATGTGTATTCACTATGTGCACACATAAGGAAATTATAAATAAAATATATGATATAAAAATTTATTTCTCACATAATCATATCACGACATAATCAATAAGTATATGTTTAACTCATAGAATTGAAATTGGGTTAAGAAGTTCCCTTACAAAAATTCTGCAGCCTAACGACGTCAATGAATATTCAGAAAATGAGTTGATGAGAGAAAAAAATGTTCCCTCATCACTTGGACATAAAATTTACAACAATAATGATATATAATAACATATACCAATATAAGAAAATGGAAATTAAAATATATAACATAAAATATGTCTTTGACTAAAAGAGGAGGGTGAAAGGTTCCCTTACCTTGAATCTGACTCATCACGTATGTTATTTGTTCTTCTTGAATAATACACTTAAGTAAATTTCTACTTGATTAAGAACATTTTTAAGGTTTATTAATCCTTTTATATAACTTATTACAAAGTTATAAAAATTACATAATTATTTAAGTTAATATCAGTCATTTTGTTGATATTGGGTACTTGAGTTGAAAATGATCTTGTTATAATTACAATTTGTCCATGTGGTAAAAAGTCCATTATATAAAGAATAGTATTCATGGTTTAAATATAATATATATCCAATATATATGCATTTATAATATTACATAACATTTGGATATAAGAAATGAAATGCACCGTTCATGGAGACAGTAAGCCATACGTACGCATGACTGCTACATTCATTTATTTTTCACATTAAAGAAATGAAAAATAAATGATATATAGGTATATTATAATTACAGTATAATATAAGATAATATATATGTTACATAAGTTCATTAACTCCATCCTTTATACATTCTATGTATGGTATGAAGGAGTCATATCACTTTGAGGGGTTGGTAGTCCGCACTTCCTCAAATGAAATTATCGTATTTACACATCATGGAAATCATAAATGTATGTTTGTAAATACAAATTACAGTATAATATAGAAAATATAATATATATCATATATAAATAAAGTTCCATAACAATGGCCACCATGAGAGGTGGTAGGGGAAAATCAAATAATCATTGTTTCACGAGGCAACAATTTTCCGTACACAGAAACAGTATGTTCGTATCCATTAGATGGAGGTGTGTGTAAGTGTAGTTATAATACATCTCATAAAAACATCTTAATATATTTAAGATACTGGTATTTTTATAAAATAATGGAATAAGGAGAGTTTAGGTGGTTGGAGAAGGAAAATAAATGAAAGAAGCTTGAGAGAAGTCACTACCTCAAATCGGGTAATTCCTTTTGATTTAAGCTAAAAGAATTTCTTGTATTGACTTATTCACAAGGTGAGTATTATAGGAGGAATATAGGGATGTTGGGAGCTTATTTGGGCAGATTTTGGATGAGGCAAGGGGCTTGAGAGGTGTGAGTAATGGGTTAGAGTTGGTGGCCTTTTATAAGAGGGAGGAGGGGTACTTTAGGAATGTCTTGAAAGATTATTTTATTATAAAATGTATTACGATTTAAAAAGGTAAAAAACTAATTAAATTTGAAGATAATATTAGGATTATTTTGAAATCCTCTCAACCAATAGGTTTTAGACAAGTTTTGGTTTCAAACTTAACCTGGTAATTTAGCTTTAACCCTTGTTAACTTATTTGACTATTACCATCTCTTCTTGTATATTCATACTATATAGTTAATATAGTTGCTATAAAACGACAATAGAACCTCAAGTGGTTATTTAATGACATTTTAAACCTTATATAAGTCATTTGGATGAATATAATATTTTTAGGACTATTATATTATTGAATAAAATAGTATTTGTTTTAAAAACTCATTTATGTCAATTTATATACTATCCATATCATGATTTTTAAAAAATCCATAAAAACTTGACTATATAGAAATAAATTCATTAATTAAAATATAAAAAGTCATAATTTTCCCTAAAATTTTTGGATAACATAAAAATTTTCAAAATAAATTTATTTTAATATTTAGAGTCTCATTTATTTAAATCATTCATTAATAAGGTAATCACTACATCATCATTATGTCATAAATATGTTTATTTATTTGATGTCTAAAATTTATAAATAAAATACCATGATGTAGGAAATATTTTTATATTTATAATTACTATTTATAGTCTAAGAGATAATTTATATAACCCCATATAAAAATTGTCTTAGTAAATGATACATGTTTTGGATATATTTTTCTTTACTTTGAATTAATTCTTATAAAATGTCATTTTAAAATAAGAGTGGCTCCATGGGGTCCCAAAATCGGACCAAGGATTCCCATGGTCATAAATATATCATCCAATAGGGTTAGGACACGTTTTAGGGTAGTTTAATATTATTTTTAACCCTTATTTACCAGATTTAACCTAATAATGGTAAATAAAATATTTTCTAAAGTTAATATTCATAATGTCTAAAACTAAAAGGTAAATGTTTACACAATTTAGAGATACTGATTATAAATATGTAATCCATTTCTCCAAATTCAAAGCACAAAAGTTGCAGTAATTAATTTAAAATTAATTCCCGTTTTTAAAACCAAAAAGCGTGTTTTTATGAAATAAAAACTACCAAAAGATTGCAAGTTGTTTATGTCTAATTTCAAGGTGAAATTACTTACAATGAAAAAAATTGGATTAAATGATAAAAATATAATCCAATTAAACTTTAAAAATAATTAAAAGGACAATTTGACTATATAAATAAATTAGATGAAAAGGCAGTTTTGACTTAAAATGCAATATTTTTCACTATTCATTAAAAAATGGACTTTATCAGAAAAATATTAAAAATTTAACCAAAGTAATTTATGATATCATGCTTCTAAAGAAGAATTTTATTTTTTCCAATGGAACATATAAAAGTGACAAAAATGTTTCCTAATACTATTAGATTAATTTCTGCCACTTCTGTGTTTTTAATTTGAAAAATGGATTCCATATTTGAAATCAGGTGGTCCAAATTGTGTAAATAGGTTCCTTTTTATATTTAGACATATGAATATTAACTTGAGTAATTATTTTATTTACAATGGTTAAATGGTAAATCTGGTAAATAAGGATAAACAATAATATTATAATAATATTAAACTACCCGAAAATCTGTCCTAATCATATTAGATAAGATATTTATGACCTTGATAATCCTTGGGTCGGTTTTGGAACCCCATTGAACCACTTTGATGTGAAAATGACATTTTATAAGAATTAATTTAAAGAAAAAAAAATGTAACATAAAAATGTATCTTCTAGTAAAACAATTTTTACACAGGGTTATATAAGTGGACTTTTAAACTATAAATAGTAATTAGAAAGCTAAAACAATTTCCTACATCATGGTATTTTATTTATAATTTTTAGACATCAGATAAATAAATTTATTTTTTGAAACAATGATCTTGTAGTGATTACCTTATTAATGAACGATTTAAATAAATGAGATTATAAATATTAAAATAAATTTATTTTAATTGTTTTATGCCATCCATGAATTTTAGGGATAAGTATGAATTGTTATCTTTTAATTAATGAGGTTTTTTCAAAATAATCAAGTTTTTATGGATTTTTAAAGAAGTCATGTTATGAATAGTATAAAAATTGACATAAATGAATTTTTTTTTAAAAAAATTACTATTTTATTAAATGATATAATAGTCCTAAAAATCTACGTTTCAGAAAAATGAATTAGATAATTTTGGAAATGTCATTCATGAAACACTTGAGGTTTGATTGGAATTTTATGGTAACTATATTTACCTTATAGTATGAATATACAAGAAGACATGGTAAGAGTTAAATCAGAGTTAAAGATAAAAGATAAGGTTAAACATGGAACCAAAACATGTCTAAAAACTATTGGTTGAGATGATTTCAAGAAATTATCATCTTATATTTGAATTTAATGAGTTTTGTACCTTTTTAAATTGAAATTTAGTTTATAATAAAATAATCTTTCAAGACATTCCTAAAGTACCCATCCCCCCTCTTATAAAAGGCCACCAACTCTAACCCCTTACTCACACATATCATGCCCCTTGGCTCATCCAACCTCTACTTAAATAATCTCCCAACATCCCTATATTCATACTAGAATCCTTAACTTGGGTAGAGGTCAATTAAAGAAATCCTTTTAGCTTAAATAAAACGGAGTTACCCGATTTGAGGTAATGTCTTCTCTCAAGGTTATTTCATTTATTTTCCTTCTCCAACCCCCTGAAGTCTCTTTATTACATTATTTTATAACAACACCAGTATGTTAAATATACTAGGAGTTTTTTATGAGAATTATTTGAACTACACTTGCACACAACTCCATCTAATGGATACGAACATACTGTTTCTTTGTATGATGAACTACGCCCTCACGAAATAACGATTGTTCGATTTCCCCCTACCACCTCTCATGGTGGCCATTATGATGGAACTATATTTTTATATGATATATATTGTGTTTATATTGTCTTTATGATACTATAATATTTATTTAAAAAAATAGAATTATGCTTTTCATGATGTGTAAATACGATAATTTCATTTGAGAAAGTTCAAACTACCGCACCCATAAAGTGATATGACTCGTTCACGCCATACATGGAACATATAAAGTATGGAGTTAATGAAATTATGTAACCTGTGTATCATAATATTTTATACTAGAATTATAATATAATTATGTATTATTTAGTTTTTATTTATTTAGTATGAAAAATAAATGAAAGTGACGTTCATGCGTACGTACGATTTACCGTCTCCATGAACAGTGCATTTCATTTCTTATCTCCAAATGTTATGTACTATTATAAATACATATATAATAGATATATATGATATTTAAATCATCAATACTATTCTGGAGATAATGGAATTTTTACCACATGGACAATTTTTAATTATAACATGTTCATTTTTTACTTAAGTACTAAATATCGACAAAACATCTGATATGAACATAAATAATTATGTAATTTTTATAACGTGGTAATAAGTGATATAAAAGGAATAATAAACTTGAAAAAGGTTCGGAATCAAGTAGAAATTAGCTTAAGTTTATTATTCAAGAAATTAAATAATGAACGAGTCAATTCAGACATGAGGTAAGGGACTTCATCTCAATATCCTTTCATTGATCCATATTTTGATAATATATACCTCCTTATTTTATATGGTGTATAATCAAACTCTTTGTATTTTAATATCATTAAAAGATAACCTTTCACCCTCATCTTTTTGTCAAAGACTTCTTTTATTTTATGTCTTTTAATTTTAATTTTCTTATGTTGGGATATATTCTTCTATATCCTTATTGTTGTAAATTTTCTTTCCAAGTGGCGAGAGACAATTTTCTCTCCCATCAACTCATTTTATGAATTTCAAAGTGAAGTTGTTAGGCTGCCAAATTTTCATAAGGGAACTTCTTAACCCAATTTACATTCTTTGGGTTAATCTTATACTTCTTGATTATGTCATTCTTTGATTATGTGGGAAATAACTTTTGATATCCTATCTTGTATTTATACTTGCTTTATGTATACTTATTGTGAATACACATAATCGACCTATTTTATTTAAAAAATGATCTTTGTAAGGGACATCATTTCAATCTACTTTCATTGAGGCATATATTGATTCTATGCACCTTTATTATCCTATAAGGTGTATATAAAACACTTTTGACCTATTATATCATGAATTAGTATATTCTAATGATATTTAAAGTTTTGTTCAATGTTATTACTCAATGATTTTTATTCAAGTGTTTATCAAGTGGCAAGGGACTCTTTAACTAAAACTTTGTTTAAAATGTTTTAAATATTTATTCTTCTAAATCATTCTCATTAATGTCCAGGTTTTAAAAATGGTGTTAAGGATTTATTTATATAGACATGAATGTTTTAAAATGTTAATTTATTTTAAAAGTTTCAAAGTGGTATGGTACACTTTGATTCAAAGTCTTTTTGTTAAATGTTTTAAATGGTTTTAGAAATGGGTTGCATATTTTAATATCTTGAAATGATATCTTATGATTGAAATGTGTAAATGTTATTTTTTCTTTATGCTTGATTTATTTGTTAAGATTATACAATGTTACTTGGACATTTTATGGGTGGGTCTGTGATAAATCAATGATGGGTGGTTATGTGATAAACCGAATTACGGGTGGTTCCGTGATAAACCAAGGACAAGTGGTTACATTATAACCTCCAATGCATTGGGTATGGAATTCAACAGTATGGATATTACATTTAGTGATATGTGTGGGAGTTGACCGTATAGTTATTCCATTTAAGTATGTTTATGTCCCAAGTTACCTTTATTTGTCATATGTTTCTTTCTATGGGATTTATGGTAATCTTTTGGTTATAAAAGGGTAAGCAATGATCTTATTTTCAGTGATGTTTTTTTGCTACTTCTTAAAGGTGAAAATTATTACTTTATGTTAAAGTTTTAAAGGTTTAAATGTTTTTGAAAGACTAATAGTTTTCTTTCCTTATGTGTCCCTTAATGATCTTTTTATGCTTATCCTAAGTTTTGAAATGTTTTTAATAGGAATTAAAGATGAATAGGGTCAAGGATGTGATCAAGAAAAAGTGATGATGTCTAAAACATGGAACTAAACATGTTTCTTTTTGAAAGAGTTTTTGTTTTATAAAAAAACGGATAGTGAGTAGAAGTGTCTACTTGTAATATTCAAGTTGTTATGTATAAGTTATGACTTAATTCTATAAAGCTATAAACATGAAAAGATCATAAGTGTGAATTATTAAATTAATTTAAGATTATGTAATATTTAAGGCTGAGTCCTTATAGTTCATATCAACAGAAAGGTTTAGATAACTTTATGGATTGGCCATTTTTGTTAAACACATGGTTAGTCCCTATGTCTATTCTCTCTTTTAAATCCTGGTTTTATAACTTTTTCAGATCAAGTAAAGTCGGTTACAAAGGGAAGGAGGTGGATCTAAAACCACATTCCTATCTCTTCCTGATGACATACTTGCAATAATTATTGAAAAGTCATGTTTGGATGGTTTTGAAAGTTTTTTATCATAAAAATCACTGACAAGCAGTTGTTTGAGATATCAAACACCTCCACTATACCTCGATACCATTGTGAATCATGGGTTGTATTTAATCAAATCCTATTTTCTCAATATTATCATATTTTTAATAATGAAAAATATTATCAAGGCATTCTAAAATATTTTACCTTATCATAAGATTTTGATGCATATTATGAATTTGAAAAAGCTTCTGAATAATGAGACCCTTGCGCGACTTATTTATATTTTATTTTAAAATATAGTCTCTTAGAACGTACTTATGGTATTTTAAAGGGACCATTGATTGAAAGTTTCAACACAAACTCAGTCCGACTGTTTTATAAAAATTAGGTTTTATAAGATGTTTTGAAATTATATGTCATACATGATTATTTTATGAAACAAATTTTTTGTGAACACCCATATGACCCAAGTTGTACAAGGTGTATTTGGATGAAGGAAGAAAATAATTTTTAGGGATCTATAAATCATTATTGCAATGCATGGACCTTATTCATAGGTGAACAAGATGATGATGAAACTATATGGACACCATGATCAAGGTTTGATGTTCTTTCTATTAGGAATAGTTTTATTCTATCAAATGGAGGTGAAAAAATGACCATATATATAAGATTTCATGAATTAAGATGTTGAGGTATTAATGATTTGGTATGAAATTGATAGAAAACCTTTTAGGTTAAAACATGTTAGGGTTATTTTTGATTTTTATAAAAAGGACAACCCATAGGATGGGTGACAACCCATCGCTTCCAGCAAGGCCACAAGAATCGAACCCACAACTGAAGGGCATCAAGGGCGCATCACCTACCACTAGCCTACATGAAGTCCCTAGTTAGTATAAAGTATTATTTTTTGTTAAATAATTTTATGGATCAAGAATAAGTTGATTTTTGGAAGTTATGTTTTATCAAATGGATATCCTTAGTATATGAAACTCCTTTGGTGATTAAGTGATAAAGGTTATTTTGGATTATATTATCTATTTTGGAAAATACTATATGTATAAGGAAAATAGAATACAATGGGATTTAGTATGAGGAGTAATGGTTGAATTTTATTTTGGAAGAATCTGTGTTTTTATTATGGACTTATAGTGATTTGGATTATTTATGGAAATGATTAACCTATCTTGGAGAATATGTGATTAGATTAATAATTTTAAGTATGAGACTTTAAGATTAGTCTATGTTATGTGGAGATAAATTTTAAGATTTACCATGGAAAACTATGTAATCAAAACTTTATAAATTTTGGGTTTCAATCTTAGTTTGGATTATTTTGAAGAATTTTCAGGACAATTGTGTATTGAATGTTATTTGTTGAACTTTCGGTACTATTTGTTCAATTTTGGAGATTAATTATGGTATTTTCTTTTATAAAAGATTATCCTTTTTGGGGATTATCTGATCATGTACTAACCATTTTGGTTTTGGATAATGTCTAAAGATAAGAGAAATATATAGTTCATCTTTTGTGAATTATGTGATTCTCTAGAAGTTTATTCTAGCGCACTAGGTGTGACCAATTCATCTTGAATACTCATTATTTAGAGAAAAGATGAGTTTGTGGTAGAAATTTATTAAAGTATGAAACTCTACTTGAAAATTAAGTATATTTCCTTATTTTCTTAGTTAATCTCATAATTAAATTCCCCAACTTTATGAAAATGAACTTTAAACAAAAACATTTTCTGTTCACTTTTCCTACTTGGTAATCAAAGACCATTTATCTCATCACAAGTTTATGGTTTTCTAGTAGTTAACTTTTCATGATTATGTTTTCTATCACTCTCCATCAGAACTTGACACTCATTTTATCTTCCACATACATGTTTTTCTATATGGAATCGTAGTATGTGATATCTATAGTGACCTTTTTACTTCTCCTTCTTTCTTTTAAAGTGATAGTTTTATTGACTCTTTTTCCGATGTGGGACTTTTAGTGAAGTTTCTGAGCCCAATTTTAAAATTGTGAGGACATAATTTCCAAAAGGGGGATGGATGCAACGACCCAAGTATTTATAAAATAATAATTTTTGATTTCTATTAATACTTATGAATAAGATATTAATTTTATGTTAAAGGGGATGCTTCTTCTGATAGCATACTTGACACGCAACAACGAGTTTCTCTAAAATATTATATTGCACACAACTTTGAGTTATACCAAAATATAATACAATAATAATATTATTATTTTAAATGTTAGTTAACACCTATCCATTGGAACTACAGAAATGAATAGTATCAACAGAATTTTGAAATATGATTTAGACATGTTTAAATAATGATTCATTGGTTATGATATTTATTTGAAATGGAAATAAAAACCAATTGAATATAAAGGATGTGTTTTTATGAAAACCTATTTAAAAGAGAATAATTTTGTTTTCATATCACTCTTTAAAGATTTTTATTTAATAAAAAATGTATGATATATATTCAATGTAATGTTTTAAATTCATCTTATATGTTTTCTAGATATGATATAAGAGCAAGTTTTATTTTTCGGATAAAAGAATTATTTTTCTAAAAATGTAGTTTTACCGCCTTTTGATGGAGAAACCTTTTTAAATATAGTTTTTGCCCCTTTTATATGCTCTATTTAATAAAATAAAATTCTAATTTAGAAGCAGTAAATCAAATTTACTTTTGGAAACTATTTGGTATTTTTCTGATAAAGTTCATTATTAATGAATAGTAAAAAATATTGCATTTTAAGTCAAAACTATCTTTTCATATGATTTATTTATATGGTTATATTATATTTTTAATTGGTTTTACAGTGTAATTAGATTATGTTTTTATCATTTAATCAAATTTTTGTAATTGTTTAAATTATACATAAACACATGTATTTCTTTTGATAGTTATTACTTTTTAAAAACACGTTTTTTGGTTTTGACAACGAGAATTATTTTTAAATTAATTTCTGCTACTTATGTGTTTTGAATTTAAAAAACGGATTCTATATTTGGAATCAAGAGGTATAAATTATTTAAATATGTACCTTTTATTTTTATAAATTATGAACTGTAACTTTAGTAATTATTTTATTTACCATGGTTAAAGGGTAAATCTGGTAAATAAGGGTAACAAAAATAATATTATAATAATATTAAACTACCCTAACATGTTTCTTAATCCTATTTGATGAGATATTTCTGACAATGGGAATCTTTGTTTTATTTTGGGACCCCATGGAGCTAATTTCTTGTGAAAATAACATTTTATAAGAATTAATTTAATGTAAAGAAAAATGTAACATAAACATGTATCTTCTAGTAAAACAATTTTTGTATAGAGTTATATAAGTGATAATTTTGACTATAAATAGTAATTAGAAATATAAAAATATTTCCTACATCATGGTATTTTATTTTTAATTTTTAGAAATCAAATAAATAAATTTATTTATGACACAATGATGATGTGATGATTACCGTATTAATGAATGATTTAAATAAATAAGATTATAAATATTAAAATAAATTTATTTTGAAACTTTTTATGACATAAAAGAATTTTATGGATGATTATGACTTGTTATCTTTGAATTAATGAGTTTTTTTTCAAAATAATCAAATTTTTATGGATTTTTAAAAAAGTCACGATATGAATAGTGTAAAAATTGACATAAATGAGTTTTTAAAAAAAATACCATTTTATTAAATGATATAATAGTCCTAAAAATATATGATTCAGACAAATGTCTTAGATAATGTTGTAAATATCATTAATTAACCACTTTAGGTTCTATTTGAATTTTATGGTAACTATATTAACCATATAGTATGAATATACAAGAAGACATGGTAAGAGTCAAATAAGTTAACTAATGGTTAAAGCTAAATGATAAGGTTAAATTTGAAACCAAAACCCATCTAAAAACTATTGGTTGAGAGGATTTAAAAAAATAATCATCTTATATTCTATTTAAATGATTTGTGGACCTTTTTAAAATCTAAATTCAGTTTATAATAAAATAATCTTTCAAAATTTCCTAAAGTATCCCTCCTCACTCTTATAAAAGGACAACAACTCTAACCCTTACTCACACCTCTAAATCCCCCTTTGATTGTACAAAATCTGCACAAATAAGCTCCCAAATTCCCTCTATTCCACCTGGAATCCTAACCTTGGGTAGAAGGAAATTAAAGAAATCCTTTTAGCTTAAATCAAAAGTAGTTACCCAATTTTAGGTAATGTCTTCTCTCAAGCTTATTTCATTTATTTTCTTTCTCCAACCCCTTAAAATCTATTTATTCCATTATTTTACAATGAAAAATTATCTTAAATATACCAGGATATTTTTATGAGAATTATTCTAACTACATTTACACACACCTCCATCTAATGGATACAATCATACACTTTCTGTGTAAGGCGAACTACTGCCTCATGAAATAATGATTGTTTGATTTTCCCCTACCAGCTCTCATGGTGGCCATTATTATGGAACTATATTTATATATGATATATATTATATTTATAATGTCTTTATGATACTGTAAATTTTATTTAAAAATATACCTTTTTTCTTTTCATGATGTGTAAATACAATAATTTCATTTGAGGAAGTGAAAACTATTTGTTTCAGGCTTAAACATCACAACTTTTCCTTGATCCCATCCTTGACTCTATCAAAATTTAAATCCTATGAAAAACATTTAAAAAATTTGGTCGAGCATAAAAATCTCAGTAAGGGATACACAAAGAAGTAAAACTATTAGTTTTTTTCAAAACAACATGTAAACCATGAATACTTTATCATAAGTAATACTTTTCCCCTTTATGAAGTAGTAAAAACTTTTCCCTAAAAAAGTCTCACTGCTTACACTTTTTTAACCAAAATATTACCATAAAACCAATAGAATTTACACATAACATATAAAAAGTAAACTTGGGACATAATCATACTTAAATGGAATAACCATACGGTCGACTTCCACGAACCATTCTTACAAATAATATATCAATACGACCGACTCCCATACCCAATGCATTAGAGGTTATAACGTAACCACCCATCCTTGTTTTATCACATAACCACCTATTATTTGGTTTATCACATAACCACCCGTCAAATGTCCATTTACCATTATATAATCACCACACATAAAAGATTTCAAATATCAACAATTCGATCATAAAATTTCATTTTCAATCACAATAAATAGTTTCAAGATATTGAAATAGTAAATACACTTTGAAAACCATTTTCAATAAAAAAATACATAAAAATGGCAAATGGAATTTATTTTCCATTTAAAAACATCATGACATGTTCAGGAATCCAAATATCAAATAATGCTCGTGGCAGCGGAAAAGTCGTTGTCGCTGCATATGTTAAAAAACATTCCTTTTGTCGTTTAGTTAAAAGTTTCATTGAAAAATATTCCCTTGGATTAAAATTAAAATTAAAAGGGGTTTATTATACACCTTGTAAAATAAGGACGTGTTTATTATCAAAACATGCCCCAATGAAAGGAGATTGAGACGAATTCCCTTATCTCGAGTCCGACTTGTCTCATACGTTCCTTGTTCTTCCTGAATAATAAACTTAAGTTAATTTCTACTTACTTTATAACCTTTTTCAATTTTTTATTCCTTTCATATAACCTATTACCTTTCTATAACAATCATATAATTATTTAAGTTCATATCGGTCATTTTGTCGATGTTCGATACTTGAGTCAAAAATGAACTTATTATAATTAAAAATTGTCTATGTGGTCAAAATTAAATTATCTATAGAATGATATTAATGATTTCTATATCATATATATCTTATATATCAAGTATATATGTATTTATAATAGTCCATAACATTTGGATATAAGAAATTAAATATACTGTTCATGGAGACGGAAATCCATACGTATGCATGAACGCTACTTTCATTTATTTATCACATTTAAAGGAATGAAAAATAAATGATACATTGTTATATTATATTTAAAGTATAATATATATGTTATATATGTTACATAATTTCATTAATTCCATCCTTTATACATTCCATGTATATCATGAATGAGTCATATCACTTTGAGGGGGTGGTAGTCCGCATTTACTCAAATGAAATTATCGTATTTATACAACATGAACAACATAAATGTATATTATAAATGAGAATTAAAGAAGAATATAGATAAAATAAATATCATGTATATCATATATAATTATATTATTATCATAATGGCCTCTATAAGAGGTGGTAGGAGAAGACTGAATAATCATCGTTTCATGAGGCAGTAGTTCGCTGTCCACAGAAACAGTATGTTCTATACTCATTAGACGGAGGTGTGTGTAAGTGTAGTTAAATTACTTCTCATAAAAGCAACCTATTATATTTAGGATACTGGAATTATTATATAAACAAAGAATAATAAGATCATAGAGAGTGGATAAGTAGAAATAATGGAAGGGACTTGAGAGAAGACATTACCTCAAATCGGGTAACTTCTTTTGATTTGAGTCAAAGGGATTTCTTGAATTTCCTAATGCCTAGAGGAAGGATTATAGGAGAAAGGGAGTAATTTTTTGATATTTTTGGAGTAGATTTTGTATGAGAAACATGGCTTGAGTGGTGTGAGTAATGGGTTTGAGGTGGTGTCCTTTTATAAGAGGGAGGATGGGAACTTTAGGAATGTCTTATAATATTATTTTATTATTAATTGATTTTCGAATTATAATAACACCAAAGTGATATATTTCAAATCTCAGATGAGTATGGGTCAAAATAATATTATACAATTGGTTTTATAAATGTTTAAGTCATAAAATTAACCTTCTATTTTAGCTTTAACCCTTAGTAAACTAATTTAACTTTTACCATGTCTTTTTGTATATTCAGAATATATGGTAACCAAAGTTACTATAAAATGACAAGAGACCAAAAAATGGATACTTAATGACATTTTTAACATCATTTATGTAAGTTGGACGAATATTATATTTTTAGGACTATTATATCATTTAATAAAATATTAATTTATTTAAAAACTCATTTATGTCACGTTTTATGCTATTCATGTCATGACTTTTTGAAAATACATAAAATCATGATTAATTCAAAAAAAACTTCATTAATTAAAATATAAAAGTCTTAATAATCCATAAAATTTTTTTATGTCATAAAAAACTTGAAAATAAATTTATTTTAATATTTATAATCTCATTTATCTAAATCTTTCATTAGTAAGGTAATAACTACATCACCATTGCGCCATAAATATATTTATTTATTTTATTTCTATAAATTATAAATAAAATACCATGATTTATAAAATATTTTTAGCTTTCTAATGAATATTTATAGTCAAATATATCACTTATATAACCCCATTAAAATTTTTTTAAGTAAAAGATACATGTTTAGGTTATATTTTCCTTAACTTTAAATTAAAAGTAATTAAATGTCATTTTCACACAAAAGTGGTTTCATGGAGTCCTAAAGTAGACCCAAGGATTCCCATGGTTAGAAATATCTCATACAATAGGGTTAGGACATGTGTCTGTGTAATTTAATATTATTTTTTTACCTTTATTTACCAGATTTACCCTTTAACCATGGTAAATAAAATATTTAATGAAGTTACTATTCATAATGTCTAAAAATAAAAGTTACCTATTTACACAATTTAAACCTCCTAATTTAAAATATGGAATCCATTTTTTCAAATTTAAAACATAGAAGTTGCACAAATTAATTTAAAATTAATTCCCGTTGTCAAAACCAAAAAGTGTGTTTTTAAGACGTAAAAACTACCGAAAGATTAACATGTATTTATGTGAAATTTCAAATTGAAATTACTTCCAATGAGGAAAATTTTATTAAATGAGAAAAATATAATCTATTTACACTTTAAAACCAATTAAAAGGACAATTTAATCAGACAAATAAATTAAAAGAAAAGATAGTTTTGACATAAAATGCAGTATTTGTTACTATTCATTAAAAAATAAATTTTATCAGAAAAATACCAAATAATTTACTCAAAGTAAATTTTGATGTGAATTTTCTAAATAATAAGTTTATTTTGTCAAATGGAACATATAAAAGTGACAAAAACTAGATTTAAAAAGGGTTCACCATCAAAAGGCGGTAAAACTACCTATTAAAAATATATTAGAGTATTTATGCTTAAAATTGGATTCATTATTATTTTAAGCCTCTAAATATTATTGGATAAATGTAATTTTTTTTATAAAAATTAATTTAAATTAAATAAAAATATAGCCTAAACATGTATCTTTTTCTAAAATAATTTTTATATTGGGTTATATAAGTGATCTCTTTGACTATAAATATTCATTAGAAAGATAAAAATATTTCCTACATCATGGTATTTTATTTATAATATTTATATATCAAATAAATAAATATATTTATGACACAATGATGATGTAGTGATTAACTTATTAACGAATGATTTAAATAAATGAGAGTATAAATATTAAGATAAATTTATTTTGATAATTTTATGCCATCCAAAAATTTTAGGGATAATTATGATTTGTTATATTTAAAATAACTAAGTTTTTAAAAAATAAAAAAGTTTTTATGGATTTTTTAAAAATCATGATATGAATAGTATATGAATTGAATTAAATGAGTTTAAAAAAAATAATATTTTATTAAATGATATAATAGTCCTAAAATTATAATATTCGACCAGATGACTTATATAAGGTTGAAAATTTCATTAATGAACCACTTGAGGTTCTATTGACATTTTATAGTAACTATATTAGCCATATAGTATGAATATACAAGAAGACATGGTAAGATTCAAATAAGTTATCTAAGGATTAAAGCTAAATGATAAAGTTAAATTTGAAACCAAAATTTGTCTAAAACCTATTGGTTGAGAGTATTTCAAACAATAGTTATCTTATATTCTAATTAGATTAGTTTTTTACCTTTTGAAATCTAAATTCAGTTTATAATAAAATAATCATTCAATACATTCCTAAAGTACCCCTCCTCCCTCTTATAAAAGGCCACCACCTCTAACCCCTTACTCACACCACTAAAACCCCTTGAATAGTCCAAACTCTTCCCAAATAATCTCCCAACATCCCTATATTCCTCCTAGAAGAATCACCTTGTGAATAAGGAAATTCAAGAAATCCTTTTAGCTTAAATCAAAAAGAGTTACCCGATTTGAGGCAATGTCTTCTCTCAAGATTATTTCATTTATTTTCCTTGTCCAGCCCCCCAAACTCTCATTATTTCATTATTTTATAAAAAAAAAGTATCTTAAATATACTAGAAAGTTTTTCTGATAAGTATTATAACTCCACTTACACACACCTCCATCTAATGGATACAAACATATTGTTTCTGTGTACAACGAACTGTTGCTTCGCGAAATGATGATTGCTCAATTCTCCCCTACCACCTCTCATGGCGGATATTATTATGGAACTGTATTTATATATGATATATATTATATTGTATCTATGATACTATAATTTTTATTTCTAAACATACCTTTATGCCTTTCATGATGTGTAAATATGATAATTTCATTTGAGGAAGTGCGGACAGCCGCCCCCTCAAAGTGATACGACTCGTTCATGCCATACATGGAACATATAAAGGATGAATTTAATTAACTTATATAACATATATATAATGTGATATTATAATATAATTATAATATACCTATGTATCATTTAGTTTTCAATTATTTAATATGACAAATAAATGAAAGTAGCGTTAATGCGTACGTTCAGCTTACTGTCTATTTGAACGGTGGATTTCATTTCTTATATAAAACTTTTATGGACTATTATAAATACATATATACTAGATATATAGGATATTTAAACCATGAATACTATTCTAGAGATAATCTACTTTTGACCACATGGGCAATTTGTAATTATAACAAGATCATTTTCGACTCAAGTACCCAATATCGACAAAACAAATGATATTAACTTAAATAATTATGTAATTTTTATAACATGGTAATAAGTGATATAAAATGCTTAATAAACTTTAAAAAGGTTCTTAAATAAATATAAATTAACTTAATTTTATTATTCAGGAAGAATAAAGAACATACATGATGAGTCAGATTCAAGGTAAGGGAACCTTTCACCCTCCTCTTTTAGTCAAAGACCTATTTTATGTTATGTCTTTTAATTTACATTTTCTTATGTTGGGATATGTTATTATATATCCTTATTTCTGTAAATTTTATGTCCAAGTTATGAGGGATCCTTTTATCTCTCATCAACTCATTTTCTGAATATTTAAGTGACGTCGTTAGGCTGCCGAATTTTCATAAGGGAACTTTTTAACCCAATTTCCATTCTTTGGGTTAAACTTCTAATTCTTGATTATGTCGTGATAGGATTATGTGAGAAATAAATTTTGATATCATATACTGTATTTATACTTTATTTATGTGTGCATATAGTGAATACACATAATCAATCTATTTTATTTAAAAAATGATCTTTGTAAGGGATTTCATCTCAATCTCCTTTAATTAAGGCATATTTTTGGTTTATACGTGACATTATTTTGTACAATGTTTAATTATAAAATTTTACTTTTAATTTAATTCAATGGTTTTCAAAAAGATTATTTTCTAGGATGCGTTTTACTAAACGACAAAATGAATGTTTCTTTTTAACGTACACGTTGAGAATGAATTTTCTGCCGTCATGAGCATTATTTGATATTTGGATTTCACAAAAATATGTAATGTTCTTAAAAGGAAAGTAATTTCCATATAATATTTTAATGTATTTTGGTATCGAAAATGGTTTTGATAAAGTATTTATTTTTTAAATATCATTAAATGTTATATTATTATTAGAATGTGGAATGTTATCTTTCCTTTATGCTTGTTTATGTGTTATGATTATGTTATGGTTATTCGGAATTGTTTACATATATGGGTGGTTTTATGATAAAACTAGGGTGGGTGATCTCGAGATAGATCTACAATGTATTGGTTAACACGATGGAGGTAAACATTAATGTTTCTCCTAAGAGATTTAGGGAATATACTATGATGTGTATTTCAATCGTAACTCCCTATGTAGATGTAAACGATACAATGTAAGTATGTTATGGATCCAATAAATCCTTAAAAACATTTTGAAAACATAGAAATTAATAAGAAAGATTTATAAGAATAAATCTTTTAAACTTTTAATATTATGTTTTGGTTAAAGAGTCTCGTAACATTTAAGAAAATACTTGAATATAAATCATTAAGTAATATCATTAAAAAAACTTTAAATATCATGAGAATATACTAATTCATGATATAACATGTGAAAAAGGTTTTATACCACCTTATAGGATAATAAAGGTGCATAAAATTGAGATATTCCTCAACGAAAGGAGATTGAGATGAAGTCCCTTACAGGTTCGTATAAATGACATAAGAGTTTATCAATGAGGTGATTATATGTAGAAATAGTATATCCACAAAAAGGGAAGTGGAGATTAAAAAATTAAATAAATAAATAGTGATTCTACACATAATATGGCATAATATAATCAATGAAGTATGTGTAAAACCCAATGAGTGGAAATTGAGTTTAGATATTCCCTTACAAAAAATTGGCAGCCTAACATCGTCACTTGAAAATTCAGAAAATGAGTTCATGAGAGAAAAAAGGGTCTATAATCACTTTTACATAAAATTTAAAACAATAAGGATATAGAATAAAATATTCTAACATAATTAAATGTAAATTAAAATACATAACATAAAATAAGTCTTTAACTAAAAGATGAGGGTGATAAGTTCCCTAACTTTGAGTCCGACTCATCACATATGTTCCTTGTTATTCATGAATAATAAACTTAAGTTAATTTATTATTGATTAATAACCTTTTTAATGTTTATTATTTATTTTATATCACTTATTACATTGATATAATAATTTGTTAATTATTTGAGTTCATATCGGACATTTTGCCGATGTTTGGAACTTGAGTCAAAAAAGAACTTGTTATAGTTACAAATTTTCCAAGTGGTCAAAAGTCCATTATCTTCAGAATAATATTCATGATTTAGAAATCATATATATCATATATATTCAGTATATATTTATTTATAATAGTCCATATATTTTGGATATAATAAATGAAATGTACCGTTCATGGAGACGGTAAGTCGTACAAACGCATGAATGCTACTTTCATTTCTTTTTCATATTTAAAGGAATGAAAAATAAATGTTAAATGGGTATATTTTAATTCAAATATAATATATATGTTATATATATTATATAAGTACATTAATTTCATCCTTTATACATTCCATGTATAGTATGAACGAGTCATATCACTTAGAAGGGGCGGTAGTCCGCACTTCCTCAAATGAAATTATCGTATTTATACAACATGAAAAGCATAAAGGTTTGTTATAAATGAGAATTAAAGAAGAATAGAAATAAAATAAATAAAATAAATATCATTTATATCATATATAATTACAGTTCCATCACAATGGCTACCATAAGAGGTGGTAGGAGAATATTGAACAATCATCGTTTCATGAGGCAGTAGTTCGCCGTCCAGAGAAACAATATGTTCTATACCCATTAGACGAAGGTGTGTGTATGTGTAGTTAGAATAATTCTCATTAAAACAACCTAGTATATTTAGAATAATAGTTTTATTATATAAAAAAATAATAAGAATAACATTGGGAGTGGAGAAGGAAAAATAATGGAAAGGAACTTGAGAGAAGACGTTACCTCAAATCGGGTAACTTATTTTGATTTGAGCCAAAGGGATTTCTTGAAATGCCTTGTGCCTAAATTAAGACTTATAGAAGGAAGGGAGGAATGTTTGGAGATTATTGGAGAAGAGTTTGGACAAGTAAAAATTCTTGAGATGTGTGAGTAATGGTTTAGAGGTGGTGTCCTTTTATAAGAGGGAGGAGGGGCACTTTAAGAATGTCTTGAAATATTATTTTATTATTAATTGTTTTTCGAATTATAATAACACCAAAGTGATATATTTTAAAGATAAGATTAGGATGATTCAAAATCCTATCATCCAATGGGTATTATAAAAGTTTATTTCATAAAAGTAACCTTAAATTTTTGCTTCAATCCTTTGTAAACTTATTTAACTTTTACCATGTATTCTTGTATATTCATAATATATGGTTACCATAGTTACTATTAAATGACAAGAGACCCAAAAATTGATCATTAATGACATTTTCAACATCATATATGTCATTTGTCCAAATATTATATTTTTAGGACTATTATATCATTTAATAAAACATTAATTGATTTAAAAACTCATTTATGTCAATTTTTATAATATTCATATCATGACTTTTTAAAAATACATAACAACTTTATTTATTCAAAAAAACTTCATTAATTCAAAGATAAAAAGTTATAATCATCCATAAAAGTTGTGGATAGCATAAAAATTTTCAAAATTGTTGGACTCCTCATGTATTAATCATGTTTTAATGATCACAAATCTCATTAATGATCCCAAATCTCTTTAATAATCACAAATCTCATTCAACCTAGTTTACTCCAATAAATCATATCCAATCATGTGTATTTATGTTTCAAGTTCTCTCATGATTTATAATGGTTAAGCTTGATCCATTTCATGCATATTACTGTTTAAGTCTGAATACAGTTATTTGCCTAAGTACAAGACACCGTGAAGCCAGACATAGTTAGCCAGACACCGTAAGCAAGACACCGCGAAGATCAGACACCGTGAGAAAGAAACCGTGAAGATTAAACACCGTGAAGATCAGACACTGTAAAAAAGACACCATGAGGATCAGACACCATGAAGAAGACACCATGACACTCAGAATGTGACACTCAAACTATGACACTCAGACACCGTGAAGGAGACGCCGTTTTCATAACATACTGTGACACCGTTTCTTAAACTATTTTGTCTTCTTTAAATTTAATTATTAACGGTCATATTTGATTTCTTTAATGCACTGACATAATTAATGTCTCTTTGTAGACATAGTACGAGGTACGAGGCACAAAACACATGGAACCTATCAGCTAAAACACATGCATTCGAAGATAAAGAGTAAAGAGTGACTAACGACAAGAGAGAGCGATACTGAACGAAATACAAGCATGTGAGCACGACCACAAAGAAATTTTTTGCAAGATTTATAAAGAAATAATTTTCACATGCATGAAATCTGACTCTGCTGAAGAAAATACGAAGTACACTGGAATCCAGAGAACATCTTCACATTTTTAAAGCTTGTGGAGAACACAAGCTGAATCACGACACTCTTTTTTTAAAGACAAAAAATAGAGAAGGACTCAGAAGCATTTAGGCTAAATCGAAGGAGTCCAGATCTGAACTTTAAATAACTAGAGCATTCTAAACTTAAATCTACTCTCTCTTAGTAATTATTTCAATTACCTTTTGACTAGTGTGTGTACTCTGTATATTCCACACACACACACTGAATCCTGTGAGAAACTGAAGGATTTCTAAATCCTTGCACCAAACTCTCTATTTCTATTTACCCATGAAAACTGTGGAAGAGGTCCCTGTGTGTCCTGGTTATTGTTTTTGTTTACCCATGAAAACTGTGGAAGAGGTCCCTGTGTGACCTGGACAGTCTGTGTACTGTGGTTAACCACAATCCTGGGTGTGGATCAATGTTTATTTATATAAACTGCTTGGTGGAAGGTGATCACCAAGTGGAGTGGATTAGGTCTCGTCTTGAGACTGAACCACTTGTTTTATATTTGCTGTGATATTTAATTTAGTCTTCTCCGTTTTAATGATTTATTGTATAATCCAGAAAACTCTAATTTTACTTTGATAATTAGTCTTGGAAAGAAGTTATAACTGACTTGTCTTAGTAGCATAATTTCAAAAGTAATATTAATTATACATATTAAAATTACTGAGAATTAATCAATATTTTAAGAAGTTGTTTAAACAGTCAAACTGTTATAACAGTATAAACTTAATTAACTGGGCTGTATCAATTTTTTGGGGAAAACCATTTCTTTTAAAATAATATTTTTTGTAATAGAAAATTTTATAGTTACTCAATTCACCCCTCCCCTCTTGATTAAACTACTACGACCAACATTTGTTATCAAAGGATGTTTTATTAGGACTCTGTGTAATCTTATTGAACTGTGATTGTAGTTGTACTTTAAATATCTATAAATTTATGTTAATTCTAAATTTCTAGATCTTTTAAAGTAATTAATTAGTATGGATAATAGATTGTAAGGTTTTTCAACCAATAGAACACCATTCTTTAATGGAACCAATTATGCTCAATGGAAAATTAAAATGAAAATGCATCTAGATTTCATGAGCTTTGAAATTTGGTCATCAATTATAGATGAATACAAACTTCCTGTGACTGATATAATTACATGGGATGAACCTACAAAACTTTCCTGTAATAACAATTGCAAATCCATGAATTATTTATACTGTTCCTTAGGAGATAAATAATTTAATAGGGTTTCTGCTTGTAAAACTGCCCATGAAATTTGGGATACCTTGTCTTTCTCACATGAAGGCACATCTAGTGTAAAAGAAACGAAACTTAATACTTATAATATAAAATATGATAATTTTAAGATGAAAACTGATGAGCATATTTCTGACATGTATCTTAGGTTCAATGAGATTGTCAACACAATTATTTCTCTTGGAAGAGAAGTCACTGCCCAAGAACATATCATGAGAATTCTTAGATGTCTACCTGATAGATAGAAAGGAACCTCTGTCTCAAGTTGGGAATCGTGCGATATCAACAAGCAACCTGTAGAAGAACTCATTGGGAAACTGATGATGTATGAGGAAGAGCTGATAGTTAACAAAGAAGTGGAGGATGGACCAAAGAGAAAATTTGTAGCATTCAATACCACCTTATCAAAGCACAAATACAAAGGGAAACTGGAAGCTTCTGTAGAAAGTTCCACCACTGAAGAATAATCACCTAAAAGTGATGAGGAGATGGATCAACTATCCAGAAGATTCAAATGATTTTAAAAAAAATAAGAACATTTTCAAAAATCCTAACTTCAAGGGCAAGTATGATAAAAAAGGAAACTGGAAAAAGGACTAGAAAAGAAGTAACAAAACTAATGAAATTGTATGTTATGAATGTAAGCACAAAGGACATATAAAGTCTAACTGTCCAAATCTCAAATATAAGAAGAAGTATGAGGACAAGGAAAAGAAGTAAAAAAAGGAAATGAAATCAACTTGGAGTGCCTCTGAGGATAGTTAAAGCAACTCAGAGACATCACATGATGAACAGGCTAACAAAGCCGATATGTGTTTTAGGAAAAACACATCTGTGGTAACACTAAAATCTTCTATACATAATTCATACTATTCTGAAGTGGAAAGTGACTCTGAAAATATGACTAATGAATAAATGTTTGAATATTGAAACATGCTTTAAGAGACTTACAATGAATTAAAAGATAAATACAAATCAATGAAGAAACAATATTCTCTCACTGCAAATGTTAAATCTAAACTTACTACTAAAAAGGAGAAAAATGATCAACTGCTTAAAGAAGACAATGAATTAAAAATGTATAATGAGAAATTAAAAAGTGACTTAGAAAAGTTTAATAATTGGAAAAATACCCTTACACAAATTCTAGGAAAACAAATTGCCCCCAAATACAATACTAGCATTGGTTATCAACCTGGTAAAAGAAACCTTGGTAGAACGAATTTTATTTCCAAGTCTAGGACATATAGTTTTGTTCCCAGTTCTAGAAACAACTGAACTAGCTCAATCCATGATATATATTCTATTGTTTCAAATTGTTGTGGACCAAATACAGTTTATTTTTCAAATAATTTACATAATGCTTATATAAAACCTATGGGGCAAATATGGGTTCCTAAAGAACTTATTACTAATGTTACTGGACCCAAACAAGTATGGGTACCAAAATCTGTCTTTTCTTGATCACGTTATAGGAAAACTACTTAAAGAGCTCCTGCAAGAATATATGGTACTTGGACAGTGGGTGTTCAAGGCACATGACATGAGACTAATCATGTTTCAAGAATCTGATAAAAGAAGATGGAGGACATGTCACATTTGGTGACAATGATAAAGGGAAGATCATTGGCTTAGGACAAATTGGTAACTCTGATTCGATTTTAATTTCTAAAGTACTGTTTGTTAATGGATTAAAATATAATTTTCTTAGTATCTCACAATTATGTGATGATGGATATCATGTTAAATTTGAAAATGATGCCTGTAATGTCTTTAATTCTAAAGATGAATTAGTATTTTCTGCATCAAGGAATGAGAACATTTATTCTATTAATATAGATTCCTTATCCTCTCAAAATGCTTCATGCTTAAGTTTATTTCATAAAGAATCTTGGATCTGGCATAGGAGACTAGGAAACTGTAACATTCACTCCCTTATAAAGCTAACTAGAAAAGGTGTAGTTAAAGACTTACCCAAACTTGAGTTTCCACATGACAAAGTGTGTAATCCTTGTCAAAAGGGAAAAAACACAAAATCTTTTTCAAACAAAATAAAGAAGTTTCTACTTCTCAACCTCTCAAATTGGTTCACATGGATTTGTTTGGACCATCTAGAGTTTCTAGTTTAAATGGGAAGAACTATGTTTATGTTCTGGTAGATGATTTCTCTAGATATACCTAGACCTTTTTCATGGCTCACAAAAGTGATGCCTACTCTTATTTTACTAAGTATGCCAAGTCTGTAGAAAATATTAGTGGCCTTAAAATTAAATTTTTAAGAAGTGATCATGGCCGTGAGTTTGAAAATCAAGAGTTTGAATCCTTTTTTCTCAAAAAATGGTTATAGTCACAATTTCTATGCCCCTAGAACACCTCGGCAAAATGGTGTTGTAGAAAGAAGAAATATAACCTTGCAAGAAATTGCTAGAATAATGCTTAGTGAATATGACTTACCTATTTACTTTTGGGCTGAAGCTATTAATACAACATGCTATATAATCAATAGAGTCTTAATTAGACCAATTCTCAAAAAGACCCCATATGATCTCTGGAACAATAGAAAGCCTAAGGTTAATTACTTTAGAGTTTTTGGTTACAAAGTCTTTATTCTCAACACTAAGGATAATCTTGACAAATTTGCATCCAAAAGTGATGAATGAATTTTCCTAGGTTACTCAATATAAGTAAAGATTATAGAGTATTCAATAAGAGAACTAAATGTGTGGAAGAATTTGTTCATATCAAGTTCGATGAAACAGATCCACATGTGCCTAGAACCATCCTAAAAAATCTAGAGGACGATGTATCAAATCTAAACATCAACTCAAAATCCTCAAAATCATCTGTGAAAGAATTTGTGAAAACTTATAATTCTATAAATTCTCTTCAATCGAATCATAATGAACCGGAATCTGTTGATGAACCGAAAATCACAAGTCCCTATTTTTCTAGAAAGGTTAGAAACCTTAGAAACCATCCCTTAGATGTTATTGTAGGAGACTTAGAGAAAGGAACAAAAACTAGATCTTCTCTTATAAATTAGGTTGAACATCAAGCCTTCTTGTCACAACTTGAACCTAAAAACATTGATGATGCCATCAATGATGAATTTTGGGTATTGGCTATGCAAGAATAACTTAATCGGTTTGAAAGAAACAAAGTTTGGAAACTTGTTGAAAGACCCAAGGACACTTTCATCATAGGAACTAAATGGGTGTTTAGAAATAAAGTAGATAAATCTGGAAATATAGTTAGGAATAAGGCTAGATTAGTTGTACAAGGATACAGTCAAGAAGAAGGAATTGACTATGAGGAGACCTTTTCTCTAGTAGCCAGACTTGAAGCCATCAGAATCCTACTTGATTATGCTGCACATTTGTATTTCAAACTATATCAAATGGATGTTAAGAGTGCATTCTTAAATGGTTATATAGCTGAGGATGTCTTTGTTGAACAACCCGCTGGATTTACAAATCCCCATTTTCCCAATCATATTTTCAAACTATAAAAAGCCTTATATGGTTTAAAACAAGATCCAAGAGCTTGGTATGACATATTGAGTACTTTTCTTATTTCCAAAGGTTTTACAAAAGGAATAGCCAATCCTAACCTCTTTATAAAATGAATTTCTAATGATGTTTTATTAGTTCAAATCTATATAGATGATATTATTTTTGGATCTTCAAAAAATTCATTATGTATTTATTTTTCTAAAATGATACAAAACAAATTTGAAATGAGATTAATGGGTGAAGTAAAATTCTTTCTTGGATTTCAAATCTTTCAAAATAATGATGTAATTGTTTTAAATCAAAGTAAATATACTAGATATATTCTAAAAAGTTTTGGATTGGATAACACTAAAATTAGTGACACTCCCATGAGTACCACTTGTAAGTTGGATCTTGATGAAGATAAAAACTATGTTGATCAAACCACTTATAGCGGAATGATTGGAAGTTTACTCTACTTAACTGCTAGTCGTCCAGACATTATGTTAATTGTGTGTATGTGTGCTCATTTTCAAGAAAATCCTAAATAATCTCATTTAAATGCTGTAAAGATAATTTTCAAATACCTCAAGCATACACCCAATCTATGACTATTCTATCCTAAAGGACAATCATTTGAACTAGTTAGTTATTCTGATTCTGACTTTGGTGGTTGTAAGTTAGATAGAAAGAGCACCTCTGGAACATGTCACCTTTTAGGCAAGTCACTAGTATCATGGTGTAGTAAGACTAAAAACTATGTTGCATTATCTACTACAAAAGATGAATAAATAGCTACTGGCAGTTTTTGTGCACAAATTTTGTGGATGAAATAAACATTAATAGAATATGGATATCAATTCAGACATGTACCAATAAATCGTGACAACACAAGTGTTATTAACATCTCAAAAAATCATGTTTCACATTCTAGGACAAAACACATTGATGTAAGACCTCACTTTTTGAGAGATCATTATAAAAAAGGTGATATTACCATGTAATTCATTGGTAATGAATATCAAATTGCTGATATATTCACTAAAACATTAAATTATGAGATAATAGACTAAATCATACATGATATTGGCATGATAAATATCAAATAGATATCTTACTTGTCTTACTGTTCAAATTTTTACCATGTTTTACTTTACTGTTTAATGTTAAAGGATTCTCAGTTACTGTCTCTCATGTTTACTATCTCACCGTTAGCACCTTGTACTCATGGTCTGACATTTACTGTCTCACCGCAATGCGCACTGAAAAGTTCACTCACTGTGTCACCGTGACGTTCGCTCACTGTCTCACCGTTATGACCACTTGCTGTCTCACCATAATGACCATTTACTGTCACACCGTGACAACCGATCACTATCTCACCATAACAACCATTCACGGTCTCACCATGAAAATTATTTATGATATTAGTTAAACCCGTATCACAGTAATTTTTATTTCACCACTTTTACTTTCCCACGTTTTTGTTTTTGTGACGTTTGACATTCCCAAATGATAAAACAAAGAGTTTCACTCGGTTCTTCACCCAGATTTTCCCTTACTCACTCGTTTTGAACCCTTTCAAACTTACAAACCTCTATCTCTCTAGAACCCTTAGTTGATTCCAAGAATTAAATGTCCTTTGTCATCTATACCTGAGAAGCGCCGCCCAAATAAGAAGAAGATAGCACCCAAGCTGACATCCGAAGGGCCTCTGAATCCGAACCTGGTAAATCAAAGTGTTGTTCCTGGGAAAGAAATCTACCCTGAATGAATTTTATCTAGAAAATATCTAGTCCTAAAAGTGTTAAGAGAACAAGGCTGGTTAGAATGGTTCTCAAAGGAGAATAGACCCATTTATCCGAGGTTAGTTGCTCAGTTCTACTAGTACGCCCAGTTTTCTTTTGACTCTGGTGAAAGCTATGTTGTGAGGAGCTGGATTAATGGAAAAAGATGCCCCTTGTCATCGAGGTTATGGGATGCATGCCTTATGATACCTCATGAAGGAATTTGTGATGATTATCAAAGAGAACCCCCACCTATAACTAATTTCTTTGACCTCGAAGATGCTATGAAAATCCTAACCAGGAATGGCACCAAAAGAAGTGTCATAACTGCTGAACTTGATGGAGAAACAAGGCTATTGTTTAAGTTTGTTCAAAATCTGGTTAGTCCAAGGAAAGGTGACTTTTCTATATTAAAGTATCAAGATGTGTTCTTGATTCATCTTATGAAGAATGGATACAAAATCAACCTGTTCAAATGCATCATTCACCATATGTGTGAATTGATCAAGGTTACATCCAAATACACCTATCTGTTCTACTCTCGGCTGATTTAAGCCATGCTTGTTGCCAAAGGATTAGTTGGACGTAATGAAGAAGTACTTATGGACCGTGAGTACTGTCTCTCTGAACCCATCATCAGGAGAATGAAGATTAACTGAAACCCTTGGAAAACGGAGTGGGTGGAAGACAACGATAATATTTATGAGAAGTTTAATTCTGTGGATTATCCATCAAGGCCGAAAGACATTGCTGATCCTAGTTTGGAACTATATGAACTTGGTGAGTATTCAGAAGAAGAGGAAGAAGAAATTGAAGTACCTCAAAAGGAAGAAGTTGTTGTTGAGTAAGAAAGGACTATTATTCCTCCTATTGTTCTTGAAGAAACAAATCTAAAAGAACTCCCTATTATGGAAGAACCAAATCTAGAAGAACTCCCTGTTATGGAAGAAGAAAATCTAGAATAACTCCCTGTTATGGAAGAAGAAAATCTAGAAGAACTCCCTATTATGGAAGAAGAAAATCTAGAAGAACTCCCTATTATGGAAGAAGAAAATCTGGAAGAACTCCCATAGGAACAACTTGTTCCTCAGATAATACCCTCTGCTGAAGAAAGGATGGAGATATCCTTTTAGTTGGATAGAAAGGAGATTATTGAGGAACTTAGAGATGAACCTGTGGATTTAGAACGATCTCATGAGCCTCTAAATCCTAAAAAGGTAGCATCTATTGAGGGGGAGGAAACTCAAACTCTTGAGTCTGATGAAGCATCACATATGGCTGAGACCAGTCCTCTGGCCACTCAGTACAAATTCCCTAGATTTTATTATGTGAGTGAATCTTAGCAAGTTTCTGCCACTGGGCTTGATCTCTCCTCACTGTTTCAGTTGAAGTCAGTTTCTAACTTTGAATTTGAGAAATAACCAGAACCAGAACCTGCTCCTGTACCAGCTCCTACACCTGAACCTCTACCTGAACAACTGTCCTTTGTCAGTAAGGTTGATTTAAAGGAATTTTGAGACACTATCTTGTTTGGAGTTGTGAAGCTTATGAACTCCCAACCTCGACCTGTGAAAAATTTGAGTGAGAGTGTTTCCTCACTAATTTTGGAGAAAAATATCTGGCAGATCCAACCTAAAATGATTCATGATATTCAAGAAGTTCGAGTTGAAAAGAGGTTCATTAGTAGTGAAGTATCAACCCTAAGAAGCATGGTGGAAGACATGTAGAAACAGCTGTATTCCAGATCAGAACCTGTTGCTGCCTCTCTAGAACCTTCTGTTTCTCAAATTTCTCGAGATGTTGTGTCTTAGATTCACCCTTACCTGTTATCCTTTGATGAAAATATTTCATAAAGGTACAAACAATTGTTGAAATAAATGAGAGAGCTTGTGGTGAACCAGAATAAACTCACTGATGAATACACTAGTTGTCTTCAAAAGGTACTGAATTGGCTTAAGTCTCTAACCACATCCGTCAAAGGTTCTAATCCCTCTGGTGAATCCTCTACACCTTCCTTGGATAGTTCTTTTGTCAGATCGATAGTCCAAGAAGAGATTCAGACTACTTTAAGTGGCTTCAATGTGACTTATTTATCTGAAGTTATCAAGAATAGTGATAGAGTTCTTGATCTTGTGAAAATTCATTCCAAAATTTCAAATGATGCCCAAAAGAAGATTTCTAAGAAAGTGGATTTCTATTTCAACTAGATTTTCTCCAAGGCTGATATGACCAATCACTTTAAATACCTTGTAGAGAATATTCGAATTCCTCCTGTAACCCAAGCCTTTAAAAACCAAGTCCAGAAGCTAACCGAGTTTACCAGATTATTGGACAAGTTCATGGAAAACAAAGATGATTTTGAAAAGGCCATGCAATATGGTGGAGAAATTATTGCAGAATTCATCAAAAACTTGCGACCGTATCTCCATGTCCAGAGTATAGCAATTGTTTCTCCAGCGGCTGATCCTCTCAGACCTGGACTACCTACCTTTACTTCTGCCTTAGCCTCAAAAACCATGTCTGTTAGCCAAGCTCTTAGTTAGATTAGGCCTCTCATTCTTGACCAACAAATTCCTCGATCTTCTACTACTCCTACCTTGGGTCCCTCAATCTTCGAAGGTCTCCCTTTACCCTCTCTATATACCATGTCTCTACCTTATTCCACATCAGACACTGCCCCTATGTCTTCCTCTTCTACTGCTGATAAAGGCAAAGAGAATGCCAATCCCTAAAGAAGACCAGTGCTTACTATTTTTTGATGGGGCTGTCATTGTTTTTTTTATTTTACTTTAATTACTTTTAATGACATCTGCACTGTTTACCCTATCTTCTTTTAAATTTTTGATAATCCCAAAAGGGGGAGGAGAAGTTATATATATATATATATATGTTTTCATCTCTAGTTGCATCTAATTTACACTTTTACTGTATATGATTTGTGATCATCAAAAAGGGGGAGATTGTTGGACTCCTTATGTATTAATCATGTTTTAATGATCACAAATCTCATTAATGATCCCAAATCTCTTTAATAATAAAAAATCTCATTCAACCTAGTTAACTCCTATAAAACATATCAAATCATGTGTATTTATGTTTCATGTTCTCTCATGATTTATAATGGTTAAGCTCGATTGATTTCAGGCATATTACTGTTTAAGTCTGAATATAGTTATTTTCCTAATTACAAGACACTGTGAAGCCAGACATAGTTAGCCAGACACTTTAAGCAAGACACCATGAAGATCCGACACCGTGAGAAAGACACTGTGAAGATCAGACACCATGAACAAGACACCATGAAGATCAGACACCGTGATAAAGACACCATGAGGATCAGACACCGTGAATAAGACACCGTGACACTCATACCGTGACACTCAGACACCGTGAAGGAGACACCATTTTCATAACGTACTGTGACACCATTTCATAAAATATTTTGTCTTCTTTCAATTTAATTCTTAATGGACATATTTGATGTCTTTAATGAACTGACATAATTAATGTTTCTTTTTAGACATAGTACAAGGTAAGAGGCACAAAACATATGGAACCTGTCGGCTAAAACACATGCATTCAAAGATAAAGAGTAAAGAGTTCCCAATGATAACAGAGCGCAATACTGACCGAAATACAATCGTGTGAGCACGACCACGAAGATTTTTTTGCAAGATTTTAAAAGAAATCATTTTCACATGCATGCAATCCAACTCTGCTGAAGAACATACGAAGTACACTGGAATCCAGAGAACATCTTCACATTATTAAAGCTCGTGGAGAACACAAGCTGAATCATGACACTCTGTTTTTCAAGAAAAAAACCAGAGAAGGACTCAGAAGCATTTCTTCTAAATCGAAGGAGTCCAGAGATGCACTTAAAATCATTAGAGAATTCTAAAATTACATCTACTCTGTCTTAGTGATTCTTTCACTTACCTTTTGAGTAGTGTGTGTACTCTGTATATTCCACACACACACTGATTCCTGTGCTAAACTGAAGGATTTCTAAATCCTTGTGGCAAACTCTCTATTTCTATTTACCCATGACAACTGTGGAAGAGGTCCCTGTGTGGCCTAGTTATTGTTTTTGTTTACCCAAGAAAACTATGGAAGGGGTTTCTGTGTGACCTGGACAGTCTATGTACTGTGGTTAACCCCGATCCAGGGTGTGGATCAATGTTTATTTATATAAACTGCTTGGTGGAAGGTGATCACTAAGTGGAGTGGATTAGGTCTCAGCTTGAGACTGAACCACTTGTTTTATATCCGCTGTGCTATTTAATTTAGTCTTCTCTGTTTTACTACTTTATTGCATAATCCAGAAAACTCTAATTTCACTTTGATAGTTAGTCTTGGAAAGAAGTTATAACTACTTTGTATTAGTAGGATAACTTCAAAAGTAATATTAATAATACATATCACAATTACTGAGAATTAATCAATCTTCTAAGAAGTTGTTTAAATAGTCAAACTCTTATAGCAGTATAACCTTGATTAACTGGGCTGTATCTATTTTTGGGGAAAACCATTTCTTTTAAAATAATATTTTTTGTAACAAAATTTTTTATAGTTACTTAATTCACCCCTCCCCTCTTGAGTAAACTACTCCGACCAACAAAAATAAATTTATTTTAATATTTATAATCTCATTAATTTAAATATTTCATTAATAAGGTAATCAATACATCACCATTGTGTCATAAATAAATAAATTTATTTTATGTATATAAATTATAAATAAAATAACATGATGTAGGAAATATATTTATATTTCTAATGACTATTTATAGTCAAATAGATCTCTTATATAACCCCATATAAAAATTATTTTAGTAAAAGATAAATGTTTAGGGTATATTTTTATTAACTTTAAATTAAAAGTAATTTTCACACACAAGTGGCTCCATGGTGTCTTAAAATTGAGAAAAGGATGCCCATGGTTAGACATATCCCATCCAATTGGGTTTGGACACATGTTAGGGTAATTTAATATTATTATAATATTATTTTTTACCCTATTGACACAATTTGGAGCTCTTGATTCCAAATATGGAATCTATTTTTCCAAATTCAAAACACAGAAGTTGTAGAAATTAATTTAAAATTAATTCCCTTTTTCAAAACCAAAAAATGTGTTTTTAAGAAGTAAAAACTATCAAACAATTGACATGTGTTTTTGTCCAATTTCAAAGTCAAATTACTTACAATGACCAAAATTGGATTAAATGATAAAAATATAACCCAATTACACTTTAAAACTAATTAAAAGCCCAATCTAATCATATAAATAAATTAGATGAAAAACTAGTTTTGACTTAAAATGCAGTATTTTTCACTATTTATTAAGAAATTACCTTTATCAAAAAAATACCAAAAAATTACCCAAAGTAAGTTTTGATGTCCCTCTTCTAAATAAGAAGTTTATTTTGTCAAATAGAACATATTAAGGTGAAAAAAACTAGATTTAAAAATAGTTTTCCATCAAACTATGGTAAAACTACATTCTAGAAATATATTTGAGTATTTATGCTTAAAATTGGATTCATTCTTGTTTTGAGTCTCTAAATTTTATTCGATATATGTAAAAAAATTTAACAAACATGTTAGATAATAATATTGTTAGTTCTTTTTATTTCTGCCAATACAACGGCTAGGCGTTAACTACCATTTAAAATATTAATATTATATTATTATTTTTCAGTATGACTCAGCCTTGTGTGCAACATGAGATTTTAGAAAAATCCATTGTTGCATGTCGGGTGTACACCATCAGCATAACATCCCCTTTGAAGTACTATTAATATTTAATTCAAAAATATTTATAAATATGAAAATTTCGTATTCTTTAATTACCTAGGATCTTATATCCTTCCCCCCTTTTGGAAATTGTGTCCTCACAATTTTATTTATTTATCAAATAAGTGGGGGTATTTATCTCTCATAGAATTTTCAGATTCCATTGTTTCCTCTTCAACCATTTGTTTTTTCCACAAAACCTTAACCTGATAAATCACCTTATTCCGCAACAATTTCTCTATGCAGTCAAGAATATGGACCGGATGTGCCTCATAAGAAAGTTTATCTTCCAACTGAACTAATTCTCAAATCAAAACATGGGATGGATATGGAATATACTTTCTTAACATTAAAACATGAAAAACATTGTGTACCTTGGATAAATTCGGAGGTAAATCCACTTGGTAAGCAACTGATCCAACTTTATCTAGAATTTCATAAGGTCCAATGAACTGTGGACTCAACTTCCCCTTATTACCAAAACACATCACACTTTTCCCTGGTGAAACTTTGAGAAAGACATGCTCACCTACGTCAAAAGAAAGATCCTTTATGCGGTTGTCTGCATAACTTTTCTGGCTGCTCTGAGCTATCCTCATGTGTTTCTATATCAATTGGACATTCTCATCCATCTCTTCTACCAATTATAGTCCCATCAGTTTCCTTTCACCTACTTGATCCCAAAAAATGTAGTTCGAAACTGCTTCCCATATAATGCCTCAAATAGAGCCATGTGTATACTGGAATGAAAACTGTTATTAAAAAAAAAATGAACCATAGAAAGATGTTGGTCCCAACTTACCTAGAAATCTATTAAGAAAGAACATAGCATATTTTCTAATGTCTGAATTTTTCATTATGAATTCCCATCTAATTGAGGATGAAAATCTGTACTAAAATTTAATTCGGTGCCCAATGACTTCTGAAAGCCTTTCCAAAAGTTAGAAGTAAACCTAGGATCACAATCAGATACAATGGAGAGGGGAAATCCATGAAACCTAACTATCTCTTTAACATACAACTGAGAAAGTTGATCTAGAGACATGGTATCTTGAGTAGGAAGGAAATGAGCATATTTAGTCAATCAATTAACAATAACCCCGATTGAATTATTAACTTGATATGTCTTCAGTAATCCCACAAAAAACTCCATGGATATATTTTTGAATTTCAACTCTTGCACCAGTAAAGGATGAAGAATCCCTTTTAGTAACTGCCTCTCTACTTTAACCTATTGACAAGTCAATCACATCATAGTAAAGTAAGCAATATCTCTTTTAATTCCATCCCACCAGTAATACTCCCAAAGATCTCTGTACATCTTAGTACTGCTAGGTTGAACTTAAAACTGAGAACTATGAGATTCACATAACAAATATTTCTTTCACTGTGAATCATAAGGCACACGTAATGTCTTCCAAAATCTCAAAATACAATCATTATCAATGTTAAATATATGAAACTTACCCTTATAAACCAACTCTACATTTTTCTACAACTGACTATCTTCCTTTTGTGCTTTCTTAATTATGTTTGATAGAGATGATTTCAGTAACACCTGATAAAATATATAGGAATTTCCTACACCAAAAACTTATATTCCAAAGTTAATCAAATCATTAATCAAAATATCTTGTTCCAAATGTAACATGGTTAATGTATAATTACTTTTTTGACTCAAAGAATCAACCACTTTATTTTATTTTCTTGGATGGTAATGAATCGTGCAATCATAATCCTTGATTAATTCCATCCATCTCCTCTATCTCATGTTCAATTATTTCTGAGTGAATATATACTTCAAAATTTTTTGGTTAGTATATATTTCACATTTTAATCCATACAGATGATGCCTCCAAATTTTTAAAGCAAAAACAACAGCAACTAATTCCAAACCATGTGTAGGGTAATTTAACTCGAGAGGTTTCAACTAACGTGAAGCATAATCAATTACCTGATCATTATACATTAGGACACAACCAAGAAATTTTAACAAAGGATCACTGTAGATACCAAATTCACCATATTTGGAAGGTAATTCCAAAACTGAAGCATTCACCAATCTTCTTTTCAATTCCTGAGAACAATCATCAAATTCTTTTGTCCAGATGAACTTAACATATTTTCGAGTTAACTTAGTCAGTGGTATAGATAACCATGAAAAATTCTCAACCAACCTTCTTTAATATCTTGCATAACCAAGAAAACTATGAATCTCAGTTATATTTTTGGTTCTTGTCCATTCTTTAACAACTTTTTTATTATCATGATGAATAATTATGCCATTGTTTGAAACAATGTGACCAAGGAATAAAATTTATTGTAACCAAAACTCACACTTTCTGAATTTTACATAAAATTTATTTTCTTTTAAGGTTTTAAAGACAAACCTTAAATGACTTTCATGTTCCTCTTAACTTTTGGAATATACTGAAATTTCATCAATAAACACAACCAAAAACTTATCCAAGTACTCATGAAAAATTCTATTCATAAGACCCATGAATACATCAGGTGAATTGGTTAACCTAAAAGGCATAAATTCAAATTCATAATGGCCATATATAGTATGAAACACGGTCTTTGGAATGTCAGCTTCCTTTACTTTCAACTAATGGTACCCCGATCTCAAGTCAATCTTCGAAAAATACTGAGCTCCCTAGAGCTGATCAAACAAATCATCGATATGAGGCAAATGATACTTGTTCTTAATAGTGATACTATTCAAGTCCCTATAATCAATTCAAAGTCTCATTTAAAAATGTTTCTTTTTAACAAACAAGATTGGAGAACCCCATGATGATGTGCTAAGTCGATTGAAACCTTTGTCTTACAGCTGCTACATAGTGATATTATTCAAGGCCCTATAATCAATTCAAAGTCTCATTGAAAAATGTTTCTTTTTAACAAACAAGATTGGAGAACCCCATGATGATGTGCTAAGTCGATTGAAACCTTTGTCTAACAGCTGCTACAATTGTTTCTTTAAATCTAAAAGTTCAATTTGAGCCATTTGATAAGGGGGTTTTGAAATTGTCTTAGCATCATGAACTAAGTTAATAGTAAATTCAACTTCTTTATAAGGTATAATACCAAGAAACACATCAAGAAAAACATCAAGATACTCATTTACTACCAGAACATCATTAATATGGACAGTTCCTTTGTTTTCAACAACATGTGAAAGGTAACATTAATTTCCATCTTTCACTAGTTTCTTAGCTTCCTTATATGTTATCAGAGATATGGTTTCATTATTGTACACAAACTGAAAGTCTTTTTGAAAATAAATATCTTTAGCTCTACAGTCAATCTTATCATGGTAAACATAAATCTAATCCATCTCCAAAATAACATCAAACTCTACTAGAGGAAAAAAACAAGGGTTTTAGGTAAATTATTTCCAAAAATAAGGATAGGAATATTATTATATTTTTTTTGCCTCAAAATTTCCCCCATATATTTTTACCATAAGTTATGGATTCATTTATTGAGGTGGAATTTCAAATTTACCTGAAAATTTCTTAGAAATGAAAGAATGTGTAGACCCTGAATCAAAAAATACAATGGCCTAATCTGAAAAAACAATGTACCTGATAACAATTTATTTTTTGGTCCCACATCAACAATATTAGTAGAAAAAAATCTTTCCCCACCCTTCTGGTTTTGATCTGTCTGGTTTCCACCTTGGGTAGTCATCTTTGGACACACATTGACATAATGGCCAAACCTATTGCAACTAAAACATCTTACCACTGGCTTTTCATTGCCTGATTGATCATCTTCCTTACAGTACAAGCAATATGACCTATCTTAGCACATCGGAATCACTTTCCAGATTTTGAGAGACATTCTCTAGGATTATTTTTACCACACTTCTCACAAGATGGAAATTTCATTTTCTTACCTCCAGTATTCTTTGATGAATACTTTCCCTTGTCCTACCAAATAGAACACTTCTTTTGCATGACCTCATAGAACTCCTGATCATCATAGAACTCTATTTATACCTTCTCAGCACATCTGATAAGTTTCACATAGATTTTTTATTCTCAAGAAGCTAATTCTCTTTGATATCGTGGCTTCAGTCCTTTGTAAAATCGATTTATCTTTCTATCAAGATCTCGGATGAAATTTGGAACATAACTTTCTATTCGAGTGATATTTTCTTAATAAGAAGCCATTGATTCATCCACATGCTTCAATTACATGAATTTTTTGTCCATCCTAAGTCAAAATTCCTTAGGAAAATATTTCACAAGAAACATACCTTCGAATTCGTCCCAACCTAAAGCATCAATCTCCTCAATGTCCCTAATATTTTTAACCATAGACCACCACTAATATGCTTCTCCTTAAAAATAATAAATATAAAGACTAACCTTTTTATTTTCTGTACCACCCATGACATCAGAAATCTTTTCTGGAGCTTTGATCCACCCTTTATCTTGAACAAGGTCAGATGATCCTCTGAATGATGGGGTATGTTGGCTCATGAAATGCTTTACTATAGACATGTTTTTCTGGGGTTGATCTAGTTAATCTCATGCATGTATACCACCACCATCTATAGCCTGTGTAAACTGTGATATTACTACAACAAACTATTTATTTTCGATTCCAACCATCTTGGGATGCTGATTTGGAAGGTTATTCCCCTCTATATGCCTTCCCAACACTGCTACCCTATTTCCTCTGCAAAAAACCATTCTGAACAAACATATATTAGACTAAGAAACATGGTAATCTTTAAATTACATATCATTTCAGTTTGAACATAATGTAAAAATCGTTTATGGATATTATATTAACAAAATTCTAACACCTAAATTTATCTAAACTGGCCTCTCTTACCAACTATAAGGCCCCAACCTTAAACTTTACATAATCTTGAGTTATGTCAAGAATTCACATTTAGGATCTTCTTAGGTTTAGATTTTTAGAGAATTTGGCCGTAACTATTACATTAAATCTCAAAAATTACAAAGTAGACACTTCTACTCTATCAAAACTTTTCACAATAATAAAACTCATTAAACAAAACAAGATTTCTTTTCTTGATATAAATCTTCTTGAATACTTCCTTTCTCTTACCCTTATTTATACCTTGTAAAAAACTTTTGAAAAACTTGGGATGAGCATAAAAAGATCAATAAGGTTTATAAAATAAAAAAATAAAACATTATTCCATTAATACATACAAATCAATAAAATCATACTTCTCAATCATAAAACACAAACTCTTTAACATACCTCCTGAAATCATAAGATTTATGAATAACAAATAGAAATCATAAATCATAAAGGTAACTTGTGGAATCAATATCATACTTAGATTTTAGCTTTTAAAGCTACACAGGGAGTTACATTTGGAATACCCATAACATTATATTCTCTAAATCTCTTAGGAGAGACATTAACGTCTACCTCTGTAATGTTACCCAATGCATTAGAGAGACATCTCGGGCTCACCCACCCATAGTTTATCACAGAACCACTCGTATACATAAACAATTCACAAGAACCATAACATAATAACAACACATAAAATAATCATAAAGGAAGGATAACATTTACACATTACAATCACAAGATATCAGTTCAATATATTGACATTATAAATCCAATTTTAAAGACACATTTAAAACATTAAAAAAAATATTTTTGAATCAAAGTGTCCCATACCAATTTTAAATTTTTAAAGGATTTAACATTTTAAAACTTTAATGTTCATATAAATAAATCCTTAAAACCATTTTGAAAACATGAACATTAATCAGAAATATTTATAAGAATCAATCATTAAAATATTTACAATAATGTTTTAGTTGAAGAGTCCCTTACCACTTTAGAAAAAAATTAATAAAAATAATTAAAGAATAACATCAAACAAAACTTTAAATATCATGAGAATATATCAATTCAGGATATAAAATTTTAAAATGAGTAGTATATATATCTTAAAGAATAAATAAGGTGCACAATATCAAGATATGCTTCAATGAAAGGAGATTGAGACGAAGTCCCTTACAAAATTCGTATAAATGATGTAAGAGTTTATCAATGGTGTGATAATGTGTATCAATAGTATATCCACACAAACGTAATTGGATTTTATAAAATAAATAAATAAATAGTGATTCCACATATAATATGACATAATACATTCAAAGAAGTATGTGTAAAACCCAATGAGTGGAAATTGATTTTAGAAATTCCCTTACAAAATATCGGCAGCCTAACGATGTCAATTAAAAATTCAGAAAATGAGTTGATGAGAGAAAAAGGGTATATAATCATTTGGAAATAAAATGTACAGAAATAAGAATATATAATAACCTATCCCAAAATAATTAAATGGAAATTAAAATATATAACATAAAATAAGTCTTTAACTAAATGATAAGGGTGAAAGGTTCCCTTACCTTGAGTCCGACTCATCACGAATGTTTTTTGTTATTATTGAATAATAAACTTAAGTTAATTTATAATTTATTAAGAAAAGTTTTAAAGTTTATTATTTCTTTTATATCACTTATTACCTTGCTATAACAATTAGTTAATTAATTGAGTTCATATCATACATTTTGTTGATGTTCGAAACTTGAGTAAAAAATGAACTTATTATAGTTACAAATTGTGCATGTGGTAAAAATTCCATTATCTACAGAATGATATTAATGATTTAGATATAATATATATAATATATATACAATATATATGTATTTATAATAGTCCATATCATTTGGATATAAGAAATTAAATGCACCATTCATGGTGACAGTAAGTCGTACGTACGCATGAACGCTACTTTCATTTATTTTTCATATTTAAATGAATGAAAAATAAATGATAAAAAGATATATTATAATTATATTATTATATATATAGATTATATATGTTACATAAGTTTATTAATTAAATCTTTTTTATATTCCATTTATATCATGAATGAGTCATATCACTTTGAGGGGCCGGTAGTCCGCACTTCCTCAATTGAATTTATCATATTTATACAACATGAAAAGCATAAAGGTTTGTTATAAATGATAATTATAGAAGAATAGATATAAAATAAATATCATATATATCATATATAATTATTTTTCCATCCTAATGGCCACCATAAGAGGTGGTAGGAGAAGAGTGAACAATCATCGTTTCGTGAGGAAGTAATTCGCTGTCCACAGAAACAGTATGTTCTATACCCATTAGACGGAGGTGTGTGTAAGTGTAGTTCGAATTATTATCATAATAAAAACCTATTATATTGATTATAATTGTTTTGTTATATATAAAATGAATAATAAGATCATAGAGAGTGGCGAAGGAAAAATAATAGAAAGGAACTTGAGAGAAGACGTTACCTCAAATCGGGTAACTTCTTTTGATTTGAGCCAAAGGGATTTCTTGAATTTCCTTCTGCATAGAGGAAGGATTCTAGGAGGAATTTATAAATTTTTTGAGCTTATTTTATAAGAGTTTTTATGAGACAAAGGGATTGAGTGGTTTTAGTAATGGTTTAGTGGTTGTGTCCTTTTATAAGAGGGAGGAGGGACACTTTAAGAATGTCTTGAAATATTATTTTATTATTAATTTATTTTAGAATTATAATAACACCAAAGTGATATATTTCGAAGATAAGATGAGTATGGGTATAAATCCTTTCATAAAAAGGATTTTTGTCAATTTTAGGTCATAAAATTGACCTTATCCTTTAGCTTTAACCCTTAGTAAACTTATTTAACTTTTACCATGTCTTCTTGTATGTCCATAATATATGGTTACCATAGTTAATATAAAATACCAAGAGACCCAAAAATGGATCATTAATGACATTTTTAAAATCATATATTTCATTTTTCTGAATATTATATTTTTAGAACTATTATATCATTTAATAAAATATTAATTGATTTTAAAACTCATTTATGTCAATTTTTACTATATTCATATCATGACTCTTTAAAAATCCAAAAAAACTTGATTAATTCGAAATACCTTCATTAATTCAAATATAAAAAGTCATAATAATCTATAAAATTATTTTATGGCATAAAAAGTTTCAAAATAAATTTAGTTTAATATTTATAATCTCATTTATTTAAATCTTTCATTAATAAAGTAATCACTACCTCACCATTGTGTCATAAATAAATTAATTTATTTAATGTATATAAATCATAATACAATACCATGATGTAGGAAATATTTTTTTATTTTTAATTAATATTTATAGTCTTATAGATCACATATATTACCCCATATAAAAATTTATTTAGTAAAAGATACATGTTTAGGTTATATTTTCCTTAACTTTAAATTAAAAGCAATTAAATGTAATTTTCACACAAAAATTTCCCCATGGGGTCCTAAAATCAACCCAAGTATGCCCATAGTCTGACATATCTCATCCAATATGGTTATGACATGTGATAGTATAATTTAATGTTGTTATAATATTATTTGTTACGCCTATTTACTAAATTTACCCTTTAACCATGGTAAATAAAATATTTACTGAAGTTACTATTCCTAATTTTTAAAAATAAAAGTTACCTATTTACACAATTTGGACCTTCTAATTCAAAATATGGAATCAATTTTTCTAAATTCAAAACAAAAAAGGTGTATAAATTAATTTAAAATTAATTCCCATTATCCAAACCAAAAAGCATGATTTTAAGAAGCAAAAACTACCAAAATATTGACATGTGTTTGTGTCCAAATTCAAAGTAAAATTACTTCTAATGACTAAAATTGGATTAAATAATATAAATATAATCTAATTATAGATTAAAACCAATTAAAAGTGAAATATAATCATACAATTAAATTAGATAAAAATATAGTTTTGACTTAAAATCCAATATTTTTCATAATTAATTAAAAAATGAACTTTATCATAAAAATTCTAAAATTTTACCCCAAGAAAATTTTGATGTATTGATTCTAAATATGAATTTTATTTTCTCAAATAGTACACATAAAAGTGACAAAACTATATTTAAAACAGGTTCAACATCAAAAGGTGGTAAAACTACCTTTAAAAAAAATATTAGGGTATTTATGCTTAAAATTGGATTCATTCTAATTTTAAGCCTCTATTTTTTTTGGATAAATGTAAAAACATTTAAAATACATGTTTATTAAAAATATGGATAGTTCTGTTCATTCCTTCCAATAAAATGACTAGGCATTAACTACCATTTAAAATATTAATATTATATTATTATTTTTCAATACAACTCAACCTTATGTGCAACATGAAATTTCAGAGAAACCCATTGTGGAGTGTCTGTTACGCCATCAAAAATAGCATCCAATTTAAAGTAAAATTAATATTTAATTCACAAATATTAATAAATATGAAAATTTCATATTCTTTAATTACCTGGGATGTTACATCATAACAATATCCTAGTATTCTGAAGATACTGGTGTTGTTATAAAAGAATAGAATAAAGAGAATTTAGGTGGTTGGAGAAGGAAAATAAATGGAAGAAGCTTGAGAGAAGACATTACCTCAAATAGGATATATCCTTCTTATTTAATCTGAAATTACTTCTTGAATTTCCTTCTACTCAAGGTAAGGCATCTTGGAGGAAGAGAGGGATGTTTGGAGCTTATTTGGGTAGAGTTTGGATGAGCCAAGGGGCTTGAGAGGTGTGAGTAAGAGGTTAGAGGTGATTCCCTTTTATAAGAGGGAGGAGGGGTACTTTAGGAATGTCTAGAAATATTATTTTATTATAAACGTATTTTTGATTTCAAAAGTTCCACAACTCATTTAACTCGAAGATAAGATGATGATTATTCTAAATCCTCTCAACCAATAGTTTTTACACAGGTTTTGATTTCAAATTTAACCATATCATTTTGATTTAACATTATTTAACTTATTTAATCTTGAATTAAGTTAATAATTCACATTGAAGATATTTTCAGGTTTAGAGATTTAGAGAATTAGGCCATAACTTATACATAACAACTTTATTACTACAAATTAGACACTTCTACTCACTATCCATTTTAATTTATAATCCAAAAACTTTTAAAAAGGAACATGGTTTTGTTTCATGCTCAAACATCACAACTTTTCTTGATCCCATCCTTGACTCTATTCACCTTTAAATCTTATGAAAAACATTTAAAAACTTGGGATGAGCATAAAAATCTCAGTAAGGGATACAGAAAGAAGGAAAACTCTTATTTTTTTTCTTCATAAAAACATATAAACCATGAATAATTTATCACCAGTAATACTTTTCACCTTTATGAAGTAGTAAATACTCTTCACTAAAAAAAGCTCATTACTTACACTTTTGTAACCAAAAGATTACCATAAAACCCATATAAAGCACACATAACATATAAAAGGTAAACTTGGGACATAATCATACTTAAATGGAAAAACCATATGGTCGACTTCCAAAAATAATTCTTACAAATAGAATAGCCATACAACCGAATTCCATACCCAATGCATTAGAGGTTCTAACATAACCACCCATCCTTGGTTTATCAGTGACCACCTGTCATTTGGTTTATCACATATCCACCAATCAAATATCCAAGTACCATTATATAATCATCACACATAAAAGATTTCAAATATCAACATTTCAATCATAAAATATCATTTGCAATCACAAGACATATTTTCAAGATATTGAAATAGTAAATTCACTTTCAAAACCATTTTCAATACCAAAATATGTAAAATAGGTATATGGTATTTATTTTCTATTTAAAAACATTATAACTTGTTAAGGAATCCAAATATAAAGTAATTCTTGCTACAGTGGAAAGGTCATTGTTACCATATACGTTAAAAATAACATTCCTTATTTCTTTTAGTAAAAAGCTTCGTAGAAAAAGCATTCCGTTTGAATGAAAGTAAAAGTCAAAGGAGTTTATTATAAACCATGTAAAAGGAGGTGCATATTATCAAAACATGCCCCAATGAAATGAGATTGAGATGAAGTCCCTTACCTTGAGTCTAACTTATCTCGTATGTTCCTTGTTCTTCTTGAATAATGAACTTAAGTTAACTTCTACTTTCTACAAAACATTTTCAAGTTTATTAAAAAGTAAAATGGTTTCATTTAATTCTTAAACATCAAAACTTTTACATGGAGAAAATTTGAGAAATACATAATCACCTACCTTGAAAGAAAGATCCTTCCTCTGGTTATCCTCATAACTTTTCAGCATGCTCTGAGCTGTGCTCATGTGCTTCTGAATCAACTAAACTTTTTCTATCATCTCTTATACTAATTCTGGTCCCATAGACTTCTTTTCAGCTAATTCATCCAAAAAATCCCAAGTTGACACCTCTTTCAGTATAATGCCTCAAATGGTTCCATCTGTATACTGGAATGAAAACTTTTATTATAAGAAAACTCAACCCAATAAAGATAATGATCCCAACTTCCCTGGTAATCCATTGAACAAGCACATATCATATCCTCCAAGGTTTGAGTTGTTCATTCTTACTACCCATCTGATTGAGGATGAAAAGTTGTACTGAAATTTAATTTAGTACCCAATGACTTCTTAAGGCCTTTCCAAAAGTTATAAGTAAACCTGGGATAATGATCAGATATAATGGAGAGGGGAACTCCATGCAACTTGAATATCTATTTAACATACAACTGAGAAAGTTTATCTAGATATAGAGTATATCGAATAGGAATGAAATGAGTATATTTAGTAAATCAATCAAGAATAACCCAAATTGTATTATTACCTCGAGATGTCTTCAGTAATCCCACAACAATGTCCATTGATATATTTTCCCATTTCTACTCTGGCACCGGTAAAAGCTGAAGCATCCCTTTTGGTAACTACCGCTCTGCTTTAACCAATTGAAAAGTCAAACAATTCATAGTAAAGTCTATAATATCTATTTTAATTCCATCCCACCAGTAATACTCCTAAAGATCTCCATACATCTTAGTACTACTGAGATGAACTGAAAACATAGAACTGTGAGCTCCACATAACAACTCTTTCTTCAAATGTGAATCACAAGGCACACATAATATCTTCCAAAATCCCAAACTACAATCATTATCAATGTTAAATTCAGGCAACTTACCATTCTGAACCAACTCTACCTTTTTCTGCAAATCACTTTATTTCTTCTACACTTGCTTAATTATATCTGATAAAGATTATTTCACTGACACCTGAAACAAAACAGAGGAATTTCCCACTCCAACAACTTCTATTCAAAAGTTCATCAAATCACTAATCAAAGGATATTGTTCTAAATGTAACATGGTTAATGTAACATTAATTTTTTTACTCAAAGCATTTTCCACTTTATTTGATTTTCCTAGATGAAAAAGAATTGTGAAATCATAATCCTTGATTAATTATATCCATCTCATATGTATCATGTTGAATTCTTTCTAAGTGAATATATAATTCAAATTTTTTTGATTAGTATATATTTCAAACTTTACTTCATAAGATGATGCCTCAATTTTTTTAAAGAAAAAACAACAGAAGCTAATTCCAAATCATGTGTAGGGTAATTTAACTCATGAGGTTTCAATTGATGTGAAGCATAATCAATTACATGATCATTCTGCATTAGTACACAACCAATTCCTTTCAACGAAGCATCACTATAGATAAGAAATTCAGAATTTCTGGAAGGTAATGGAAAAAATGGAGCATTCACCAATCTTCTTTTCAATTTCTGAAAACAATAATCACATTATTTTTTCCAAATGAACTTAAAACCTTTTCGATTTAACTTAGTCAGTGGACTAGATAACCATGAATTTATTTTTCAACAAACCTTTGGTAATAGCCTTACAAACTTATAAAACTACAAATTTCAGTTATATTTGTGGGTCTTGGATGAAGTGACCAGATCAGTGTGAATCACTGAGAGGTGGGGGGGGGGGGGTGAATCAGTGATCCCTTTAAATCATTTTAAAAATTGATTATTTTCAATTAAACCTCTATGTATGGTTAAATCATTGATCCAATATTCTTGTGTCTCTCATTATTACCAAAAATGATGATATAAATATAAAGGCACTGAACACAAGTATTTACAATGTTCAATTAAAAGACCTACTCCTTGATGTGTTGGTTATTCTCCCCAACAAATATTCTCCACTATAATATTATTATCAATTACAATGTTCGATACAGAGTCCCACTATATCTCTTCTGAGTCCCATAGGAGGTTCTTTATACTGCTTCCCATAGTGTTACTAGAGTCCCACTGGCCTGCTCGAGAGTCTCACTGAATTCTTCTTCTCCTCCCTGAATCTCACAGGGTTCTTCTAGATCTCGAGTCACATGATCAAATTCCTTCTTTAAGTTCTTTATTTATTCACTGTAGATGATCTTATGATCTTAACAAATAGGCTTGTTGAATCACACTTGACTATGTATCTCTTTAAGAATCTTTAACTGCCTTTGGTAAGTTCTGTTGACCTTGCTTAATATTTCTAATCACTTTTTTAACTAGTGCTCAGTTCAACAATTCTTGGGAAATTATTTCTTCTTCTGATACAGACCTGACCTCACTTATGTGTGTGCAAATGGTGTACAAAATTTCTTCAAGAATATAATATGCAAGAATGATCTTTCACGATATTAGTACTGTCTTTCTTCTTGGATTATCACACACTATCAACTTAGATAAAATATATTATTTAACTCTATATGTATTCAGTATCAATTCAAATCAACTTCATGCATGGATTTCATGGAATCCAAAAATTATTTTTTTTGATATCTCAATTAATTATGCTTCATGCATGAGTTTCATGGCATTTCATCTTCTTGTTTACACACATGCACTAACAATATTGATTCTTCTTTTAAGTGTCTTCATGTGTGCCTGTTCATGCATACATGCATGCACAATCATTTTATTATTTGTGTGAAAACAAAAATGGGTATAACATTTTGAGAACACACACTTCCTCTTTCTTTTTCTCACTTAATATCACACACTCATTCTTTCTTTAGTTCTTTGGACACACAGACTTATTATTTAGTTTAGGTTCAATATAAGTGCGTGTTAATTCAAACTTGAATGGGTAATCTTATTTAAGTGTGTTATTTATTATTTATTCTTCCTTATTCAAATACGTACACATAATCCTTTCTTGATTTGTGCTCTTTTTCAAACCCGAATGGGTATATTAAATGTATGGCTTGTTCTTGCACACTTGGGTGTCTCAATTCATGCATATTCATGCATGTTCATCGTGCATGCACTCTCCATCCTCATTTGTGAATACACGAGGGAATGGGTTTCTTCTTCTTCAAACAAAGAACACAATAGATTCAGACTTCATGAAATCACCTTATTCTTTAAAGACGACCCCCCTGAGAAATATTATATATATATATATTGACATAAGGGTGTTCTTCTTTGTGAAAACAGGAGGGCATGGGTTCTTCCCCTTCACACATGCAGTTTGAGTGGATCTTCTTCACAGAACCAAACATGATTCTTGGTTCTATATTTGCATAGTACAACAAGGGTGAAAGAATGGTTGTGTACATGTAGTTTCTTCTTTATGCACAAAGAACGATGAGGGTGTAAAAGTATATTGTGTTTCTGTGGTTTTCTTCGCATAGATGTGCAATTACTTTTGCGAACCAAGATGGTTTGATATTTTCCTTCACGCAAGGGATGTGCATAGATTCTTTGCATAGCTAGGATGCACAGAACTTCTTTGAAATGCTCTGTTTTTTAAAAACGAGATATTTCTATCAATTTTTACAACAACAAAAAACAGCCGAGGAAATCCTCCTTTTACAGGCACGTATCAACACTTTTCCCCTAGCTCAAATCCCTCAAAATACACTATGGGGTTCGTAGGTTTGAAGGTCCGTGATCTATGGATCTAAAATATTCAAACATGAGATAATATATATGAGAAAATATAGGTTGTTTCCTTTTCAACCGTGGGCTTCTTCTTTACATGGAGGAAATCATGTGCATGTGTTTTTAAACACATGCGAACCATCCTGCCTGAGCTTCATCCATGAAATATGAGGCTTCACAACTTTATTTTCTTCATCCTCATTTGAACACTTCATCTCGATGAATTGATGAAACTTTTAATTCATGAATGACATTATGGTGCTCATATGATCATCATTTAGTAGACTTTGTCATCAACAGTGGCTGGGAGCACGATCAAGGTGGATCGACAATGGAAATAATGAAAAACGGTGTCGGGTGGATCTCCATGCGGTCATAGGCTGAAGACAATGCCACAAATATTAGATCAACTCAGATAGATCATGGAATACCATGATTAGAAGGAGTATCACATATACGTTGAGCGGTTGAGATCAAGCATAAGACCATATGGACGGAGCTGATCACGTTCGTGTTCTTAAAAACCTGTCCCACATCAAAACGCGCCACAGATTTCGTGCAGTTTAACAATCAACTCATGCCGCCCTAATTCCAGACTACTCCTTTCCCACCTCTGGTGCCACCCCACACCGGTTCTCTGTGGGCGTACTCTTAGTGCCCACTCTGTCTCCTCTGGGAGTGCTCCTAGAACCCACTATGCACTCGCCGCACGGGTTCACCACCGTGCGCGCACCTATAGGCTAATACACACCCCGCATGCACCTCTTGTGGGTTGGCTTTGAGGCCTTCTCCTTGGGCGCGACATACCCTCAGGTCCCGCATATACCTTGGGGTGAGGGCTTCAGCTGGCCTGCATGGTTGGTCCTATTTTTTGGTAAAGGCATATACTAAGTACTTAGTATAAAAACTAAGGATGAATTCATCCTTAAAATGCCAAACCACCCATCTTCATTCAATGACCATGCATGCTTCCTCTCTCCTTCTTCATCTTCAAACATCATCAATCATCCTTAAGTTTTGGATCATGAATTCCAAACCTCTTCATTAGATTACTTTGAATAAATCATGGATAATGTGTGGGTTTTACTTCTCCTCATGCATTTGAAACATAATTCATGGTAACCTTGTTGTGAGTGATGTTTTATCCTTTAAAAACATGTCTTGGAACTTTGAAGACCAGCTCTTCAATCATCTGATTTATTTACCAACTTCATCCAGTTAGAAGATATTAGATGGATCTTCTAAATTCATCATGTAATCGAGTATTTCATGGCCTTATTCAAATGGTGTAATAATGTATCACCTTGATAAAAGTCTTGGAACTTAGGACCAGTTCAAAAATCAACATATTTTTATGGGGAATGTCAAAACATGTCATCCAATGTTAAATATTAATTCTCCAAGTTCCATTCGCTGTGGCACATCCTCATAATCAAAATGGGTCCTTCATTGAGTCGACAACATAACTTTAATCATCACCACTTCAATAATCATCATAGATTCCATCACTGCCTTTCCATTAACATATTGAAAATTGACAACTCATTGACATCTTATTGACAAAAAATGCAACATAATTCTTAACATTGGACATTTTTCATTACTTTTGTTTTAGAAGGATCAACAATTATGCCATTTTTTGAAATAATGTGACCATGAATGAAATTGTTTTAACCAAAACTCACACTTTCTGAGGTTCACACACAATTTATTTTATTTTAAGGTTTAAAAGTCAACCCTTAAATGGCTTTCATGTTTCTATTTACTTTTTTAAAATACTAAAATGTCATCAATAAAAAAAACCACAAACTTATCCAAGAACTCACCAAAAATTCTATTAATAATATCCCTGAATACATAAGGTGCATTGGTCAATCCAAAATTCATAACTACAAATTCATAATAGACATATCTAGTACGAAGCATGGTCTTAAGATTGTTTTCTTCCATTACTTTCAACTGATGATACCCCGATCTCAAGCTAATATTTGAAAAATATTGAGCTCCATAGAGCTGATCAAAAAAATCTTCGATATAAGGAAAAGGATACTTGTTCTTAATAGTGATATTATTCAAGGATTTACAATCAATGAAAAGTCTCATTGAACCATATTTATTTTTAACAAACAATACTGGAGCACCCCTAGTGATGTTCTAGGTCGAATGAAACCTTTATCTAACAACTCGTGATATTGGTTGTTTAACTCTAAAAGTTCAATTTGATCTATTCGATAAGTGGGTTTTAAAATTGGATTAGCATCAGGAACTAAGTTAATAGTAAATTCAAATTCCTGATTAGGTATAATACTAAGAAACTCATCAGGAAAAACATCTAGATACTCATTTACTACTGGCACATCATTAATCTGAACAGTTTCTTCATTTTCAACAATATGTGCAATGTAACATTCATTTCCATATTTCAATAGTTTCTCATCTTCCTAATATGTTATCAGAGATAAGAGTTCATTCTTGTACACAAACTAAAATCCTTTCTAAAAATAAACCTCTTTATCTCTATAGTCAATCTTAGCATGGTAAACATAAAGCCAATCCATTCCCAAAATAACATCAAACTCTACTAGAGGAAAAACAACAAGGTTTTTAGGTAAATTCTTTCCACAAATAAGGATAGGAAGAATCTTATAATTTATTTTTTCCTCAAAATTTCCCCTAGGTGTTTTTAACATATTTTTTAGATTCATTTCTTGAGGTGGAATTCCAAATTTACCCAAAAATTTCTCAAAAATGAAAGAATGTGTTGACCCTGAATCAAACAACACATTGGCATAATCTGAAAAAACAAAAAAAGTACCTGATACCACTTCATTTGACAGTCCCACATAAACCTTAGTATTTGAAAAATATTTCTCCACACCCTTATGCTTTTGATCTAACTGGTTTCCACCATGGGTAATCATCTTTGGACACACATTGGCATAATGCCCAAACTCATTGCAACTAAAACATATTACCACTAGATTTTCATTGCCTGCTTGATCATATTCCATAAAATTATGAGAAATATGACCAGTCTTACCACACCATAAGCACTTCCCAGACTTTGATAAACATTATCCAACTTGATTTTTACCACAATTCTCACAAGATAGAAAATTAATTTTCTTAACTCTAGACTTATTTTTTGAATTCTTTCCCTTTGTTTACCAACTATACCTCTTCTTTTTATTTCTATCTTGGAACACTTGATCATCAGAAAACAACATTTCTACCTTCTCAGCACATAGAAAAAGTTTCTCATAGCTTTTAAATTCATGAGAGGCTAATGCTATTTGATATCACAGCTTCAGTCCTGAGTAAAATTGATTTACCTTACTATCAATATCTCAGATGAAATTTAGAGAATACCATGCCAGTCAAGTGAACGTTACTTCATAAGAATCCATTAAGTCATCCTCCCACCTCAATTCTAAGAATAGTTTTTCCATCCTAAGTTGAACTGCCTTAGAAAAATATTTATCAAGAAACATACCTTTAAATTAGTCCCAACAAAGAGTGTCAATCTCCTCACTATCCCTAATATTTGTAACCATCGACCAAAACTGATCTGATTCTCCTTAAAAATGATAAATAGAAAGATAAAACTTTTGATTTTTGGTACAACCCATGACATTGAAAATCTTTTCTAGTGCTTTGATCCACCCTTCATCTTGAACAATGTCAAATAAACCTCTGAATGATGGGGGATGTTGCCTCATGAAATTCTCCACTATAGACATGTTCCTTTGGGGATGATCTTGTTGATATTGTGCATGTATACCACCGCCATTTATATCCGGATTCAACTACACCATTACTGTAACAAACTATTTAGTTCCAATTCCAACCATCTCGAGATGCTAATTTGGAAGGTTATTCTCCTTTGTATGAAATCCCAACACTGCTACCCTATTTCCTCTGTGGAAAACCATTCTGAACAAAAAATATCCTATAAAAATAAACATGGTAATATTCAAATGCTATATCATTTCAATTTAACCATAATGTAAAAATTATGAATATTATATTAACAAAATTCTAACTCCTAAAGTTATCTAAACTGACCTTTGATACCAACTATAAGGCCCCATACTTAAACATTAAATAATCTTGAATTAATTTAGTAATTCACATTTAGGATCTTTTCAGGTTTATAAATTTGTATAATTAGGTCATAACTTATACATAACAACTTGAATATTACAAGTAGACACCTCTACTCACAATCTATTTTTTTTTCATAAAACAAGAACTCTAAAAAAGGAAACATGTTTAGTTCCTTGTTTTAAAAATCATGAATTTTTCTTGATCCCATCCATGACCCTACTCATCTTTCAGTCCTATGAAAAACATTTCAAAACTTGGGATGAGCCTAAAAATCTCATTAAGGGATACACAAAGAAGAAAAACTATTAGTTATTCAAAAAAACATGTAAACCATAAATACTTTATCATAAGTGATAATTTTCACCTTTATGAGGTAGTAAATACTCTTCACTGAATAAAATTTCAGTTCATACCCTTTTATAACCAAAATATTACCATAATACCCATAGAAATCACACATAACATATAAAAGGTAAACATGAGACATAATCATACTTAAATGGAATAACCATACGGTCGACTTCCACAAATCATTCTTATAAATGGAATAGCCATACAACCGACTTCAATAACTAATGCATTGGAGATTATAACATAACCACCCATTCTTGGTTTATCACAAAACCACCTGTTATTTGGTTTAGCACATAACCACCCTTCAAATTTCCAAGTACCGTTATATAATCATCACGCATAAAAGATTTAAAATATCAACATTTCAATAATAAAATTTCATTTGAAATCACAAGAAATAATTTCAAGATATTGAAATAGTAAATACACTTTCAAAACCATTTTCAATACCAAAATATGTAAAAATGGTATATGGTATTTATTTTAAATTTAAAGACATCACGACTTGTTGAGGAAGCCAAATATCAAATAATGCTCGCAGCGGTGGAAAGGTCGTTGTTGCCGCATACATTAAAAAAATTTCTTTTTTCATTTAGTAAAATGATACATAGAAAAAATATTATATTTGAATGAATGTAAAAGTAAAATAGGTTTATTATACACTATGTAAAATAAGTAGGTGTATATTATCAAAACATGCCTCAATGAAAGGAGATTGAGACAATGTCCCTTACCTCGAGTCCGACTTGTCTCATATGTTCCTTGTTATTTATGAATAATAAAATTAAGTTAAATCATACTTTATTAAAAAAAATTCAAGTTTATTATTCCATTTATACCACTTATTACCTTGTTATAATAATCATATAATTATTGAAGTTCATATCAGTCGTTTTGTCGTTGTTCGGTACTTAAGTCAAAAATAAACTTGTTATAATTACAAATTGTCCATGTGAAAAAAGTAAATTATCTACATAATGATTTTCAAGATTTAGATATAATATATATCATATATATCCAGTATATATTTATTTATAATAGTCCATATCATTTTGATATAAGAAATGAAATGCACCGTTCATGGAGACGGTAAGCCGTACGTATGTATGAACGATACTTTCATTTCTATTTCATATTTAAAGGAATGAAAAATATATTATACATAGGTATATTATAATTAAATTATAATATATATGTTATATATGTTACATAATTTCATTAATTCCATCCTTTATATGTTCCATGTATACCATGAACGAGTCATATCACTTTGAGGGGGTGGAAGTCCGCACTTCCTAAAATGAAATTATCGTATTTATACAACATGATAAGCATAGAGGTATGTTCTAAATGAGAATTACAGAAGAATTGAGATAAAATAAATATCATATATATAATATATAATTATAGTTTCATCATAATTTCCACCATAAGAGGTGGCAGGAGAAGATTGAACAGTCATCGTTTCGTGAGGCTGTAGTTCATCGTCCACAAAAATAGTTTGTTCTATACCTATTAGACGGAGGAGTGTATAAGTGTAGTTAGAATAATTCTCATAAAATAACCTAGTATATTGAATATACTAGTGTTTTTATATAAACAAATAATAAGAATATCATTGGGAGTGGAGAAGGAAAAATATTGGAAAGGAACTTGAGAGAAGATGTTACCTAAAATCGGGTAACTTCTTTTCATTTGAGCCAAAGGGATTTCTTGAATTTCCTTCTACCTAAGGGAAGGATTATAGGTGGAAGTTTGGAATTTTGGGAGCTTATTGGAGTAAAGTTTGGACTGTTAAAGTGTATTGAGATGTGTGAGTAATGGGTTAGAGGTGGTGTCCTTTTATTAGAGGAAGTAGGGGCACTTCAGGAATGTCTTAAAATATTAGTCTATTATTAATTGATTTTCGAATTCTAATAACAAAAAAGTGATATATTTAGAAGATAAAATGAATATGGGTAGAAATATTGTCATACAATGTGTTTTAGACAAGTTTAGTTCATAAAATTAACCTTATCTTTTAGATTTACCCTTAGTAAACTAATTTAACTTTTACCATGTCGTCTTGTATATTCATAATATATGGTTACCAAAGTTACTATAAAATAAAAAGAGACCAAAAATGGATCATTAATGACATTTATAACACCATATATGTATTTTTTCCGAATATTAGATTTATAGGACTATTATATCATTTAATAAAATATTAATTGATTTAAAAACTCATTTATGTCAACTTTTATACTATTCATATCCTGACTTTATAAAAATCCATAACAAATTGATTAATTTTAAAAAAAAATCATTAATTAAAAGATAAAAAAGTGATAATCATCCATAAAATTCGTGTATATAATAAAAAGTTTCAAAATAAATTTATTTCAATATTTATAATCTCATTTATTTAAATCATTCATTAGTAAGGTAATCACTACATCACCATTGCGTCATAAATAAATAAATTTATTTTATATCTATAAATTATAAATAAAATACCATGATGTAGCAAATCATTTTATCTTTCTAATTACTATTTATAGTCAAAGATATCATATATATAACCCCATATGAAAATTGTTTTAGTAAAATATACATGTTTATGTTATATTTTCCTTAACTTTAAATTAAAAGTAATTAAATGTAATTTTCACACAAAAGTGGCTCCATGGGGTCCTAAAATAGACCCAAAGATGCGCATGGTCAGACATATCTTATCCAATAGGGTTAAGAAACGTTTCAGGGTAGTTTATTAATATTATAATATTATTTGTTACCCTTATTTACCAGATTTACCCTTTAACTATGGTAAATAAAATATTTACTGAAGTTACTATTCATAATGTATAATAATAAAAGGTACCTATTTACACAATTTTGAGCTCCTGATTCCAAATATGGAATCTATTTTTCCAAATTCAAAACACAGAAGTTTCATAAATTAATTTAAAATTAATTCCCGTTGACAAAACCAAAAAGCATGTTTTTAAGAAATAAAAACTACCAAAAGATTAACATCTGTTTATGTCCAATTTCAAAGTTCAATTACTTAAAATGAAAAAAATTGAATTTTATGATAAAAATATAACCCAATTACACTTTAAAACCAATTAAAAGGGAAATATAACTATATAAATAAATTAGATGAAAAGATAGTTTTGACTTAAAATGCAGTATTTTTCACTATTCATTAAAAAATGAACTTTTTCATAAAAATACCAAAAATTTACCCAAAGTAAAATTTTATGTCCCACTTCTAAAGAATAAGTTTATTTTTTTCCAATAGAATATATAAAATTGACAAAAATTATATTTAAAAAGGGTTCTCCATCAAAAGGCGGTAAAACTGCCTTTTAAAAATATTATAGTATTTATGCTTAATATTGTATTCATTCTCATTTTAGGCTCTAAATTTTATTGAATATATGTAAAAACATTTAAATTTTTTTTAATCATAATATAGTTAGTTCTGGTCATTTCCGGCAATACAACGACTAGGTGTTAACTACTATTTAAAAATAATAATATTATATTTAGTTTTTCAATTTGTCTCAACCTTGTGTGAAACATAAGATTTTAGAGAAACCAATTATTTCATGTTGAGTATGCCATAAAACATAGAATCCCCTTTAAAGTAATATCTATATTTAATTCATAAATGTTAACAAATATGAAAATGTCGTATTCTTTATTTACCTGAGAAGTTACAAACCCTATTCTTGGTAGATAGGGTAAGACTATATTTTAACATCATGTTTTTAAGTAATTGTTTTATAGTTTAATGTATTGTGAATGAGACAATATGGTGTCTTGTTGTTTTAGGTCATATGACTAGGACCATAGAAACTATGCAGTTTAAAGTCTTGCTGCCAAGACTTCTTCCTTGTAGTTTAATGTCATACGGTAAGCTGTATCATACAATTTAACATCATGAAACCAAGACATATTATATATTTTAACATCATGAAACTATGATTAATCATTCAATTAACATCATGAAACTAGTATGACAGGTTCTTGATGATATCCAAGAAAAGTACTTTTAGAGAAAAGTTGCATTGGTGGGTGGAATAACATGTTCCCTATATAGTGTGTCTAATTAGTAATCTCTATTAGAAAATATATTATGTATGATGTAAGATCCTTCCCATTTTGGATCTAGAATTGGGGGTTTCTTCCCTGGTATCATTTTGGTTTTGATATCCAATACTAATTCTCCTTGAAGGAACCAGTAGAGGTGAAACATTTTGTTTAATGCTTGTGTGATCTAATTCTAATGGATTTCGAGGTTGTGTAGTGTATTAAACCTTTTTTCATAGATCCATTACAAGTCATCCAAATACTTTTTAAATTGCTCATCATCTGATATTTTTCCACAGATATCTATTCTGATTAAGGAAAACTAGAATTCTATGGGAAATACTGTCATAGTTTCATACACCAATGAGTACAGAGTTTCATGTGTAGCAGTTCACATGGTGGTATGGTTGGACCATAAAGATTGAAGGATATATTTTGGAAGGACTTCTTGTCCTTATCCTCCATCTTCTAGAGTATTTTTGACTATTTTTTATTTAATTACTCTACTCATCCATTTCCACCACATGATAGTGGGATGAATGGTTGGATTTAATGTTGTACTCTAGGTAAAATTTCTTAAACTCGGTAGAACATGAGTTGGTGCTATTTTCCATCAGTATCTTATGAGGTACTTCAAATCTAATGATGATATTGAATTTTATTAATTTAATGATATTCTTCATCCTGAATTCATTTAGGGGCATTTCCTCATCCCATTTGTAAAAGAAGTCAGTAGTAGTAAGGATATAGTTAAACTACTTAGTCATAGTTGGGGGATATGGCCCCACAATATCTATCCCCCATACATAAAACTACCAAGAATATTTAGATGTTTGTATAAATTCTAGGGGTTGATGGATTAATTTTTAATGAGTCTGGAATGAATTAAATTTCCTGCTGAATTCCACATAGTACTATATCATTGTTTTCTAGTAATAAACAAGGCTCTTAATTTTATGGGAGAGTCTAGTACAGGACTAATGAGAACTGTAGGAGTCTACATGGACTTCTTCCACGATGATGAAAATCTCTATTTCTACTATTAATATGAGGGATCCCATCAAAACCTCATTTTTATAGGATTTTTTTCTTATTTAGCCCATCCTGAAGTGTAAAATTCACTGCTCAATATCAGGTTTGTTCCCTTTCATCTCAATCTAATAAGAGGGTCCCATTTTAGAGATAATAAACTATATGGTCTCTCTATATAAGGGTGTATATTGGTTCATCATGATCTAGGGTGGTATTGATTTGATTGATTTCCTATATGTCATAGACAATGACCGGTGAGACCATCCTTCAATGCGTGATGCGAAATATCACTTAATACTGATTGGGGTCGGCCAGGATTATGGATGCATTGGACAGTGCGCCGACATGAGAATTTTTTGATCTAGGTACATGATGAAATGTTGGTCTAAAAGGTTAATCTTTCATTAGTCCTTTTACATAACTGATAAGATGGTAAAATTATTCTTTTTTATGGTGTACTCACTATTGATATGTTTGATCACTATCTCCAAATACCCTTTGATGTTCAGGTAGGCTATCAAAAGCTGTAGTCATAGTTACAAGCTGGAAATGAGGGGATGGTATTCTACCTCATTATTAGTATAGTCTTCAGAAAGTTAAAAGAATTAGGGAATCATTTCTTTGTATGGGGAGACAAATATAGTCCCTAGACAGACCTGATTGAGCTTCGAGTTTTCCAGTCTCTTGTCGATAGGGCTTTGGGAGGCACCATCAAAATGAATCTCCCACATACAGGGAGAATCATGGTCATCAAAAAAGTCTTTTTCTGGGAGTTAATTATCTATTATAATGATTTCTAAATTGGTATGTGTCAAAAGGAAATCATCCAGGGCCTTCCCTTTTACTATTTTCTGTAACACAAACTAGATGTCATATTTTTATAGAATAACATCCCATCGGAAAAAATGCCTATTCAACATAGGGAATCCAAGGATGTACTTGAGTGGGTTGATACGAGAGGTCAAATTTTCTTAATGATGATGAAAGTAATGCCTCAACTTTTTCAGTACAAGGATGAGTGCAAGATAGTTCTTATCGAGATTGGAATATTGAGAATTAGTACCCAACATCATTCGACTAAGGGAGTAGAGACTAATTTCATACCCCACATCATTTTTCTATGTGAGGATATCACCAAGTGATCATTCTATGGAATCCATATATAAGATGAGTGACTTTACTTCCATTGAAAACATCAATACTAGTGGGTGTAACAAATACTGGTTGATATTCTTAAAGGATTTTTTCCAGTCCTCATCCCATTGGTAGGTGACTCCCTTCTTCATTAACGTGGTGAATGGTAGAGATTTTCAGGATTGGTTTTCTATGAAACATTGAATGTAATCAAAGTACCATTAGAACCACCTTAATTATTTTACATTTTGAGGAGGTTACATTACTTTAATTTTACTAGTATTTTATGAACTAACCTCTATGCCATGGTGGAGTACCACAAAGCCAAGAAATTTCTCTAGCGTCACCTTGAAAGCACACATCAGTGGATTATTCTTCAAAATGTGATACCACAACTTGTTGAAGATTGATTAAAGATCTATGAGGTTATCACATAACCATAGATATTCGATTACTAGGTCATTGAAATAACATCCTTCAATTCATTATAAGAAGGGTTTAAAGTTATTATATAATGCATGGTAGTAGGTAGAGCCAGTATTATTTAATCCAAATGGCATGACCTGATAGAAAAAGATCCCCTGATTTTATTTGAAGGTGGTGGATTCCTTGTTGTCACAACCCACCTTAACCAAGATGAGGGAAAGGGCAACAGATTTCCAGACCCTTCCTCCTTCAAGTTTAAGGAGAGATAATGACCCCTGAGACCCACCTTCAATAGGTCCCGGAGTGGCGACCAGCACCAAGGGTATAAAATCACATGAAAAATGGAAGGCATTAGCCTTTTTATTTAGTAGGATCAGGAGATAAGGTAGAAAGTCCCAAAAAAAAAACTAGAAGAAAAAGTAAAGTCCAAACAATACCTTCCCATATGTATGTTCAATAATAAGTGCTACAATAAAAGAAAACTCCAAAGGTAAATACAAAAGAAAAGAAAAACAACAACAACAACTGTCCCAACGTCCGAACTATTAGGGTCCCGTATAGTCCTCGAAGTCCTCCTAGAAACCAGAAAGCAGTTTTATATATATGTAGGGTGAGTATACAGGTATACTCAGTAGGGAAAACCAAAAGCTCTCATTCAAAAGTGGGGAGTCATTCTAATACCCCGTGAGAAAAGGAGTTAACCAAGCACCTAATAAATAAACTATCCACCCAAACCTCACCAAGGAACCCTCCCCAAACAACAAAAGTCAAGTAAAGTAATAGTAATAACACATTGATGTTTGGGTACCCTGCACCACTTTCCCACTGGTAATTGAAGTAATCCTACGTGTCATACCTCTCCCGCCATTCTCACCGCAGTCCCACTGCCATACCCCACCCACACATGCCTGGGATACCACAACCACACATCCCACCTGCAAACACATGGGCCTCAACCATCACATGTAAACACACCCACAAACCCATCATCTAGAACAACTACCACCACGCCCGAAGACACCTGGGCCTGAACAACTACTGCTACACCTGAAGACACCTGGGCCCCATCCCAAAGACACTTGGGAAACAACCTGCCCGCACACACCTGGGCCAACCACCACAACTACCCTACCCAAAGAATCTTGGGATATAATGGACCTCAGGCCATCACAACCTACCTGAAGTGTCTTGGGATACTCAGGAAAGGGATCAGAAAAGGATCTAATAACCAGCCACTCATAGGTGTGTTGGAAAAAACACCCTCCCCCATGAAATGGGGGTGTTCGGCACAAAGTTATTATCATGGGTGGATCACGAATAAGAAACATAAGTACTAAAATTATACATATAGGTAAACAATCACTCATCCAAACCAAGGGATTCCAAAACCATCCTATACACAAACTCCCTTGTTACTATTCATTCATAAAAAGCACAACCCCCATGTCCAAGTCACAACTCATTACCTAGAAATTAATTATCATTGAAACCATTCTTTTTTCATTATTTAAGTGATTCCATTTAAGAAATTCTTCATAGCTGGGAAACTAATAGGCATATCCATAAGCCAAGGACAAATAACCAAGAAACAATTTAAGCATTCACACCTGGTTCTATTGTAAAGTCACAACAACAAAAGGGATCTATGAGATCCCTCAAAGTACTGGAATCGAACCAAGCCCCAACATGCGGCCCCACACACCCTTATATCCGAAAACCAACAACTGCACCACAACAGGGGATCCCATACCCACCCTTTTCACCCCATAAGAATCAATAATAACAACCACACATATTTCTAGGACCGAGTTAGGGGGTTACAGATTCAACACATACTTAATTAATTTTACTTCTTCCGTTTTGTTAACCGGGATGACCACAAAAGTATTATTATTCATTGGAAATCCATTTAATCAACTGAGTTTATGTGGTTATCTAGTTTCCATGTTACATCATTTCAATCACATAAATATACAGAAAACCGAGGTTTATTAGTGCGCAATAAAGGGCCACCAACAAACATGATTTTCAGTGGAAAAAATCCCATTCAATTCACAACATATAGGAAAAGATAAAAGAGTACAACAACATTATCAAACACACCCCTTCATTATTTAAAAGTTCGTTTATTATCTTTATTAAGGTTTAGTTTCATCCATACCCATAGAAACATTAGAATACCCACCCTTCATGATACAAAGTAAAGAGAGACAAAGGAAAAACCTTACCTGGATTATCAACATTCTAAGTTTCTCTACACACGCCAAGAACTGGGGATGCGTGATTTGTAAAGGATGAACTTTGGGGCTCCAAGAGTGGGCATGAAATGCTCCAGCACAGACACACCACTAGCCTCAGGAAGGGGGGACTCCGAATGCACCCGGGAAAGGGAAAAGAAACCAACCAAGAAGAATAAATAAAGAAAGAAAGGAATAATTAATTCCCATGCGATAAAAAGTTGAGATCCTGAAGTTACGGGATATAAAAATCTTGAACGACTTTAATGGACGATCATGGTTTCACCACATGGTTGGGTGGTTACAAATGATGGAATTAATTTTCATTTAATAATTATCTTTGGAGAGGTTCCATACCACCTATGCGTTAAATAGTTTCCTTTAATTAGAGGAAAATGCGCATAATAGGGGTAGAATTGGAAAGTATGAGAAAAAGGTGTGGCATTGAGGAAAATACACATTTTTTGGTAAGTCAAGGGTTTCTAGGATCTTGGGGGATTTTAAATTTCATTTATGGGATTTAAATGGCTTTGATAGGGGTATTAAAACACTCTTATGTCAAAAGATACGTTGTGGGAGTGAAAAAGGTCAGAAAATTGAAAAAGAGACAAGGGAGGGACACCGTTTGGTGAGACACCATAAGTGGTGCCACGGTCACGGTTCCACCCTCACGGTGCCATGGTCATGGTACCACCCTCACAGTGCCACCGTCATGGTGCCACCCTCATGGTGAAACCGTCACGGTGTGCAACCATGACAGTGCGACCGTTACGGTGCCACCATCACGGTTCCGCCCTCACAGTGCCACTGTCAGCGGTGCTTCCATAAGTGGTGCCACCATTTCGGTGTGTGACCATAACCGGTGCCACCATTTCAGTGGAACCATTTGATGGAACCATGTTTTTGGTGAAGTAATGGACCAAGATGGTCGATGCCATTACATCAGATACCTCTAAAAATATTCTCACCCTCAAGAATAAAACTAGATCGAAGAAAAGAGAGGGGTCCGAACAACCACCTCTAATGATACCTCTCAGGAGAAAACCTCCTAGACATCTTGGAACACCTCTCCCTCAAGTAATCACAAAACATATAAAGGTGTCACTGTCCAGTCATATGGATCAGTGAGTCCTTTTATCCATGTGAAGATAATATCTGCTTTGGGTGACACTAACTCTCCCACATGGGTTTAATCACATAAACTCTAATTTTTATTGATTAGGGATCAATTCCTCCCTTCCCCACAGTCAGGACCCCTTACACACATTCAGAGAACAAGGAAAATGACACATTTCATAGTTAACAAGGTTAAACACTATATCACAACAAGTACAAAACAAAATAAAACAAAACTCAAAATATCTCTTGGTACTGGGTACACATCTATGCCTCCCGCTCCAAGGTACTCTCCTAGAGGAAACCATGCCTCCTTAACACCCAAACCGAGGGAATGATTCATCCACGAAGCACCTTCTCCTCACGACCTTCGATCATCACTGGTTGCTCTACGAACGTCGCATTGTCCTCGATATCTAGCTTTCCCAAGTCAAGGACATGCGAATCATCATGTAGATACCAACATAGCTAAGAAAAATGGAAGACACCATGCACTTTCAGTAGTGGAGTTGGTAGCTCTATCTGATAAGACACTTCACCGACCAACCACAACACATTAAAGGGATCAATGAACCTGGGAGAAAGCTTACTATCCCTGCTGAACCTCCATTGTCCACGCCAAGGGGAGACCTTCAAGAACATGTGGTCCCCGACCTCGAACTCTAAGGGTCTCCTCCTATTATCGGCATATGACTTCTACCTGTCCTTAGCCACCTTCATCCTCTCTCGTATAAGATAAACCTTCTCTGTCATGATCTGCACCACTTCTGGGCCAAGAACACCAGCTTCCCCAACCTCTGTCCAGCAAACGGGTGAGTGACCCGACCTCCTATAGAAAGCTTTGAACATAGCCATGATAATGGTAGAGTGATAGCTATTTTTGTAGGAAAATTACACCAGAGGAAAGTTTCACACCCACGATCCCCCAAAGTCCAAAACACATGCCCGTAGCGTATCCTCCAATGTCTAGATGGTGAGCTGTGTCTTCCCATCCATCTGGGGGTGTAAAGTATTGCTGAGGCATAGCTGGGTACCAAAATAATGTTAAAATCCTTTCCAGACCCATGAGGTAAGATGGGTATCTAGATCAGAGACTATAGACCTCAGAACTCCATGCAACCGCACCACCTCGTCCACATACCACTATGCCAGGGAATCCACTGTACTCGACTCCTTGATTTCCAGGAAGTGAGCTGATTTCGTCAGCCGGTCCACCACTACCCAAATATCATCGCAACCCCCTTGAAATATGAGTAGTATTGTGATGAAATCTATTGAGATGTCATCCCACTTCAACTCGGGGACATATAAAGGGTGTAACCTACTTCCAAGGATGTAGTGTTTTTCATTCACCTGCTGACACATGAGGCACTTTTCCACAAACTCTGCCACTTCCCGCTTCACCCCAAGCCACCAAAACTGATCCCTCAAGCACTGGTACATCTGGGAAACTCCTGGATGTACCTCTAGGGGTGAGTTGTGGAACTCACCAAGAACTCTCCCACGCATTGTCTCTGAAAAAAACAACTTCCCTCAGAAAATAATCTGATTCTGACCATCCTACAACCACCCTTCTGGAGCATTTCCTTGGTTAGCCTGATCACGCATCACTTCACTCTCTGAGTCTCCCCTGAGACTCCTCTACCTGCTACATTAGGGGGCACTGCGCTATTATCTTAAATAGACAACCTATACCACCATCCACCCTTACATCCAGGTGTAGGGAAACCAACTCCTCCATTGCCTTCCAAGCATCTGTAGACTCCTAAAATACATCCTTATGTGACTTCTTACTCAAGGAATTAGCCACCATATTCCCCTTACATTCAGTGTAAGAGATTTCAATGTCGTAGTCCTTAAGATACTCTATCCACCTCCACTGTTTCAAGTTCATGTCCCATATAGAGAAGATATACCTCAAGCTCTTGTGATCCATGAAGACCACAAAGCTCTGCCTGATGTGATAGTGCCAACAAAAATTTAGTGCGAACACAACTTCTAAGAGTTCCAATTTGTTGGTGGAATAGTTACTCTCATGGGGACATAACTTCCTAAACCCATAAGAGATCACCCCTGCTGTTGCATTAACACACACCCCAAGGCTTGGACCAAAGCATCACATAACACCTCAAACGTCACTCCTTCTTTTGGCAACATCAACACTAGGGAACTAAACAACTTACCATTCAGATAACTGAAGGCTACCTCACACTTCCCATTACACAAAAAATCACGGTCTTTCTTGGTCAAGGCTTTCAAAGGTGCTGCAACTCAAGAGAAGTTGGGTACGAACCTTCGGTAGTAATATTCTAGACCCAGAAAACTAAAAAATTCTGCCACATTCTTGGGTGCTTCCCAAGAAACAACCGCTTCGAACATCAACAAGCCCAATACTATCCTCTGCTCGGACACCATGTGTCCAAGGAAGTGTACTTTTCGTTTACAGAACTTGAACTTAAACAATTTCCCATAAAGATGGTGCTATCAAAGGACCTATAAAACCGTTCTCAGATGCTCATCGTGATCCTCCTATGATCTTTAGTAGTTCAGGATGTCGTCAATAAACAGAACTACAAACTGGTCTAGATATTCCGGAAATACAGAGTTGATGATCCCCATGAACATGGCTGGTGGATTCGTAACGCCGAACAACATGACTGCGAACTCAAAGTTCCGATATCTATACCTAAAGGCAGTCTTTGAGATGTCACCCTCCTTCACACTCAACTGGTGATACCCAGACCGCAGGTCTATCTTGGAGAACCATCCTCCCCCCTTCAATTGGTTAAATAGGTTGTCTATCCTTGGAAGAGGCTAACAGTTCTTGACCATTACCTAATTTAGTCTCCGGTAGTCTATGCATAGCTTGAGACCACCATCTTCCTTCTTTGAGAACAATGCTGGAGCACCCCACAGTGATGCACTTGGTCGAACAAAAACCTTCTTCATCAGATCATCAATCTAAATCCGTAACTCCTAAAACTCATAAGGCGTCATCCGATTAGGAGCCATCGAAATCGGACATGCACTAGGTATCAAGTATACCCCAAACTCAACGTCACGTCGAGGGGGTAGAGTCAACAACTCCTCGAGAAAGATGTCCATGAACTCACTGACAATCCCTGAGGCATCCACAATCTCTATATCCGCCAACTCTACTGATAGCTTGGCTAACAAGGATAGAAGGGGCTCCACTCTCCTGTTGTCCTCCTGGAAACACCGCTCATTAAAGAAGGTCACTTGTTGTTCTCCCACATCTGAAAACATGATCATTATTCCAAAAACGTTGATAACCACACACATGGAGAACATCTAGTCGATGCCTAGAATGACATTGTATGGCTTCATTTACAGAAAAATAAGGTCCCCATTGGACTGATGTGGTCCCATAATCAGTCTACATCCTCAGAAAACACGTGACAAGCTGGTATGACCTTCGAATGGAATTCTCAAAACCATGGTTATGAGAAGTCTCTCTGCATATAGACCCAAATCATGGGATAGAATTAGTGCAACAAAGGAGTGAGAAGCTCCTGAATGAAACAAGGCATAGTCAAGAGTACTAAACAAGCAGATCATACCTTGAACAACTTCCAGCCCTACTGGAACTGCTGCCTCTACGACGTGTAACTGATCACTCCCAGATCCTCTTCTCCTCGGCTGATGGCCGCCTCCCTGACCACACCCTGGTCGAGTTCCCTAAGGAGCACTATGAGGTTGGCCTCCTTCTGCAATGTCTACTCTCATAGGAGCGGGAGATCATTGTCCCTGCTTCTACTGCAGAAAGGGCCTTGTTGGAAACTGTTGCTGCTGAGGTGGGTACTGCACCAGCCCACCCCAACTATACTACACTCGGTCTGGGAACTGACTCCGAAGGTTCCCATGGATACCACAGATAAATCATCTCAGAACTGGGTCAGAAAAGAAAGGGTGAGGACTGGGAGATCAAAACTAGAATTGCTGGGGCCTGCTCCCCACTGGCCGAAACCATGAAGGACCTGATGTTGTAGGCCTACTGTTGAAGACCTTCCACTTTGAGAAGCCCAAATATCTCCCCTCTCACATCACACATCCAAGTGTGTGAATCCTCTCTACCACTTTAGCCTTCTTTTGGACCTCCAAGTACATTGGTAGAGTGAAGGGAGTAACATCTTACTGAATAGAAGGTCATAGTGCCTCCTCTAAATGTCTCGCCTGAGACTCTTCATGCAGGAAGAGGTACAGAGCAAAGAGAATGAGATCCTTGAACTTGATCCCCAATTATCTCACTAACATACTCCCCTACTGAAGGGAGAGTAGATCCTAACTCTTCTCAGCCTTCATTGTGGAAGAGAGAAATTATGCCCAGAACTCCCTCTCGAAGTTAGTCCACATAACCTCAGCCTCCCTTTTCTCCCCAAGGTAGAGCGTCCACCACTAACGCGCTGCTCACCACATCTAGATTATATCCAGAGGAACCCATTACTCCATTGGAGCACAAATCAAGCTGAAATCTATCACCAGATCCATGAGCCATCTCTCTATCTCCATATCTAAGACACTACCCTTGTACTTCCCAAGGGTCTGCCCTTGAAAGGCAAGAAGCGTCCTCTACCACTGATCGTCCTCCTCCTCTCAGTCAGCCTTCTACTGATCAGCCAAAACAACCTCCTGGGCCTCGATCGCCTAAACTACTCATGGTCTTCGTCTAGGTTCCATAGCTAAAAGGTAAACAAGGAATGCCTAAGCCCGAGTAGTGTAGAAGATTGCTTTTAAATTTTCTTATACTTCTTATTCATTTTTTAATCCCCAAAATACCCAGGACACACAAGAGAACAAGTCATTATGATGCACATACCATTCCTAGGGTCTCTACCCTACAATCAGTGTAGTCTCACTTGGTTTTTTGGTAGGCCCATAGTCCTTGCATCAGATCACAGGGGGCCCTAAAATCCCGTGTCCCAGCCAGTCTTCCCTGACCTATTTCATGCAGCAAGATTTCCTAACACTGTTTCCCTACCATCCCATTAAATCTTCACTGTGCCTAACCCTAAGCTCCATCCTATCTCTCAACCTCACCTCTGATACCATTCTGTCATGTCCCACATTCACCAAGATGAGGGAAGGGACGACAGATTTCCAAACCCTTCCTTCTTCATGTTGAAGGAGATATAATAACCCCCAAGACCTACCTTCAATAGGTCTCAGAGTGGTTACCAACACCAAGGGTATAGAATCACATGAAAAATGGAAGTAATTATACTTTTTATTTAGTAGGATCGAGAGATAAGGTAGAAAGTCCCAAACAACACCAAAAATAGAATTAAAAGTAAATTCCAAACAATCCCTTCCCAAATGTATGTTCAATAATAAGAGCTATAATACAACAAAACTCCAAATGTAAATACCAAAGAAAAGAAAATCAGTAACAAAAAATATCACAAAGTTCGAACTAGTAGGGTCTCGCACGGTCCTCTAAGTCCTCCTAGAAACCTGAAAGTAGTTTTATATATATGTCGAGTGAGTATAGGGGTATACTCAGTATTAAAAACCAAAATCTCTCCTGCACAAGTAGGGAGGCATTCTAATGCCCCATGAGATAAGGAGTAAACCAAGAACCCAATAAGGAAAATATCCACCTAAAACTCACCAAGGAACCCTCCCCAAATAACGCAAGTCAAGTAAAGTAATAGCAATAACACATCAATGTTTGGGTACCTCACACCACTTTCCCACTAGTTATTGAAGTCATCCTACGTGTCAGACCTCTCCCACCATTCTCACCGCAGTCCCACTGCCATATCCCGCCCACACACACATGGGCTACCACAACTACACATCCCACCCAAAAACACATGGGCCCAAACCATCACATGAAATTAGACCCGCAGACACCTGGGCCAGAATAACTACCACCACACCAAAAGACACATGGGCCCGAACAACTACTACCACACCCAATGACACTTGGGCCCCTTCCCGAAGACACTTGGGAAACAACCTGCCCGCACACACCTGGGCCAACCACCACAACTAACCTACCTGAAGAATCTTGGGATATAATGGAACTAAGGCCATCACAGCCTGCCCAAAGAGTCTTTGGATACTCGGGAAAGGAAGCAGAAAAGGAGCTAATAACCAGCCACTCATAAGAGTGTTGGGAGAAACACCCTCCCCCATGAAATGGAGGTGTTCAACACAAAGTTCTCAACATGGGTGGGGCGAGAATAAGAAACATAAGAACTAAAATTATACATATAGGTAAAAAAGAACTCATCCCAGCCTAGGGGTTCCAAAACCAGCCTATACACAAACACCCTCGTTACTATTCATTCATAAAAATCACAACCCTGACATCCAAGTCACAACTGATTCCATAGAAAACAATTCCCATTGAACCCATTCTTGTTTTATTATTCAAGTGATTCCATTTAAATAATTCTTCACTATTGGGAAACTAAAAAACATAGCCATAAGACAAGGAAAAATAGACAAGCAACAATTTAATCATTCACACCCGATTCTCTTGTAATGTCACAACAACAAAATGGATCCGTGAGATCCCTCAAAGTACTAGAACCAAAACAATCCCCAAAATGCAGCCCCACATTACCTTATATCCACAAACCAACAACCAAACCACAATAGGGGATCCCATCCCCACCCATGTCACCCACAAGCATCAAGCAGAACAACCACACATATTTCCAAGACAGAGTAAGTGGGTTCCAGATTCAAAACATCTTTAATTAATTTTACTTCTTCTATTTGGTTGACCGGGGTGACCAAACAAGGATTATTTTTCATTGGGAATCCATTTAATGTACTGATTTTATGTGGTTATCTATTTTTCATGTTACAGCCTTTCAATCACATAAATATCTAGGAAATATAGGTTCGTTAGTGCGAAAGAAAGGGATACCAAAGACCACGATTTTTAGTGGACATAATCCCATTCAATTCAAAACATATAGGAAAATATTAAAGAGTACAAAAATATTATCAAACAAACCTCTTCATTATTTAAAAGTCCATTTATTATCTTCATTAAGGTTTGGTTTCATCCATCCCCATAGAAACATTAGCATTCCCACCCTGCATGATACAAAATAAAGAGAGACAAAGGAAAACCCTACCTTGATGATCAACGATCAAAGTTTCTATCCATGGTCCAAGAACTAGGGATGCACGATTTGTAAAGGATGAACTCTAGGGGATCTAAGAGTTGGCGGGAAAGGCTCCAGCAGAGGCACACCACTTTCCTCGGGAAGGGGGGAATCCGAATGCACCCAGAAAAAGAAAAAGTAACCAACCAAGAAGAAGAAAGAAAGAAAGAAATAATTCCCATGCGATATAAAAGGTGAGATCCTAGAGTTACAGGATATCAAAATCTTGAATGGATTTAATAGTGGATTGGGGTTTCACCACATAGTCGGGCGGTTACACATGATTGAATTAATTTTCGTTTAATAATTCTCATCATAGAGGTGGCCATAACAACTATGCGTTAAACAGTTTCCTTTAATCAGAGGAAAACACACATAACAAAGGTGGAATTGGAAAGTATGGGAAAAATGTGTGACACTGGGGAAAAGCTACAAGTTTTGGTAAGTCAAGGGTTGTTTGAATCTTGGGGGATTTTAGATATCATTTATGGGATTTAAATGGTTTTGAAAGGGGTATTAAAACACTCTTACATCAAAATATACATTGTTGGAGTAGAAATGGTCAGAAACTTGAAACATATACAATGGAGGGACACCATTTGGTGAGACATAGTAGGAGGTTCCACGGTCACGGTGCCACCCTCATGGTGCCACCGTCATGATGCCATTATCACGGTGCCACTGTTTTAGTGTGTGACCGTGTTGTTGCGACTGTTAAGGTGCCACTCTCTGTGGTGCCACTGTAAGTGGTGGCACTATTTTGGTGTGCGACCATGACCGGTGCCACCATTTCGGTGGAACTGTTTGATGGAATCAAGTTTTTGGAAAAGTACTGGACCAGGATGGTCCTGGACATTACACTTGTCTTTAGGGTCCATATTTTTTTATTATACCCTGAATACCCATCCATAATGTAAAGGTCTTGGAAGCTATTAGTTCTATCAATCAAAAGTACTATGACCCTCAATGATAAATAATCCTTCATTTATTTCCTGTTAGTGTCTCTAAAATCAATGAAAACTCTGATATTACGATTATTTTTTTGAAAGAGATGATGTTGGTGAGTAATTTTGGGTATTTCACTTCCTAAAAAATGTTGTCTTTAATCAATTTGTTTAATTTTGATTCTAAATTAGTGTCATGAGAGGGTTGAATCCTCTAAGATGCCTATTTGAAACCCTGATGGTCATCTGGTAAGCCTAGGTGGTTCATAGCCACATTGGGGTTCAACCTGGGAATTTCTATATTATTATAAGAAAACAACTATTGATGTCGATTTATAAATGAAATATACATTTCCTACTTCTCAAGAGACCTGGAGGCACTAATAAAAAAAGGGTACAAGTCTTCTTCTATTCTAAAATTCACATGACTAAGTTCATTAATGGAGGTGGAGACGCCTTCCTCAAATATGAGAGAATAATTATTGAGGCCATAATATTCTTCTTCTATCTCTGAGTCTATGGAGGAATTTTCAAACATGGTGGATAATCTAAGGGAATCTTTTTCACTATTTAGGTAAGAGGGGCCATGGGAAAAGACATTGTCATCCCGAATTGTCAGGGTCATTGCAAAGAGATCTTAGAGTTACTTGTTTTATTTTATTCTATAATCAGGGATAGGAGGAGCCTTTACATCTATGACCAAGTCTCTTTCCTCAATCAAGTTTATGGGTAGCACATAATTGTTGTTAAGTGTACTCTAGGGATTTATAGGGGAAGTCCCCAAGCCATTGGGGGCTGCAACCTGCGTATTGTGATTCACCATTGGTAGTTTTCCTTCCCTTGAATAGAAAAATTTCCTAGAATATATGGATTCACAGGAATATAATGAGGTACTATCACCAAGTAGTATGTCAACCCTCCCATCTATTGGTTATTTCAAGAATTGATGAAATGTTGAAGGTACTACCACATATATTTGAAGCTTATATTTCTGAATTAGGATATTATATGTTGTGTCTTCCTAGATAACCATGAACTTAACATTATATGTGAGATCTAAAAACTAAGCGTCTAGATTGATCTTCCCAAGAGTCTTTTTCTCACTCTTATCATACCCTTGAATGGATAGCTTTATAGGAGATGAGTCCCCCTCACTATATCCCAAATGTCAGAGGGTATTAATCAGGATGAGGTTGAACCCAGAACCATTTTAAATGAGAGCCCTTTAGATTTAAACATTGTCAATTTTTCCTAAAACATACAGGGGTATGATATTTCCTTGGATAACTTCTTCCCTATCCTATTATCTAAACGATATAGCAACATGGAATTCAGATGGAATAGTCTCCACTCAATAAACCTTGTCTATAAAATCTTATTTCTTGAACTCCCATGGGCTATTAAGGGCCTCAATGAGTTTCTATATAAGTTCATTTGAAAGATGGAGAGTATCTGAGATTGACAGTTTGGCTGGAACACCTTACAACTATTTCAAAATGTCATACTTTTGTGCTAAAGGACTGCATTTCCCAATATAGGATTTCTACATATTTTATGTCTCAGGAGTTTCAATGTTTAAGGTGTACAAGCCTAGTTCTCAATCAGAGGTAAAGGGAGAATCTCTACTAGTGGCATGGGTCAAATTGTCCTTACCATTTTTCTGGGATGATTAGACAATCACACCCCTGCCAGTCGGTCGTGTAAGATAACTGGTCTTGGACAACCCCATGAGGTATCTGAGGCATCCTTGTGTTTCTATTGGGTTTTCTAGAGTGCTATTCCATGGATATAAACTTGATATATGTCCTTTTTAGGGATGCGACCAACATATTGGGTTTAACCGTGTCCACGCCACCCCCTGTATCCTTGGATCCCATGTCTTCAGCCTCTATATCCTCAGTCATCTATGAGGAACTCATACTAGAAGGAATATTCATCATTAGAGAAGGTGTCTGTTTACTGTACTATATTAACAGAACAAAAAATGATCTCTTCATATGATGAGGATTCTATTTAGTGGGGCAGTGCCTACTCTCTGGATGTTTAAGGAAAAAAGTATACAAGAGTCATAGATTGCATGGGAGTTGGATACAACTCTTCATATTCTGTATTTTCCTATGTACAATGATTATATCCACCTATAGGAGATGTATTCAATGTCACATCCCTAGGAAATGGTATTTTTGTTGGTTTGCAAAGCTTCACGCTCAAGGTGGAATAATCCCAGTCACCTGTATTTTGAGTCATCCAGTTATTGAACTTATATCCATGACTGGACAAGACCACTTTCTAGTTACCCTCTTTTTCTATTTGGGAAATGACTATACAAGTTACCTATGATGTGGAATTATCCAACATCACCTATCTAGAATCAACTAGGCTTTGTAAAATATATTTAAGGATGAATCAATCCTAGATGGTATGACCGAGCCTCCTATGGAAAGGGAAACAATTAAGATGGTTCATGAGGTTTACCTCACTAGGTTTCTTAGGATGTGGTAGCTTGAGTAGGTTATTTTACATGGATTAAAATAAATAATCAGAAGACTAATCATTTAGGAAAAAGTACAATTTATTCATCTATTCCACAAATCATTACCAACCCTTATCTTCTCTTGCTTCTGGTCGGGGGTGATTTTATTATTGCTATCACTCAAGAGGAGGATCTAGATGATTTAGGGCCTACTTTGGGTGATATAATGGGAATTTATACTAGTTTTAGAAAAAAATGGTAGTTTCTACCTTACCAATCCTTTTTCCTATTATGTGGGAATGGGACGAGACTTAAGCTAGGTCCGATGAATGATATCTTCTAGGAATTATTCCATATCTACAAACTCAATGAATCCTCCTAGATACTTAATCAGGATTAAAAGTGTTTTCTGATCACCCTAAAGGTTTATAGAATAGAGTTATAGTTGTTTCTCATGAGAGAGAGGGATGCTCAATGAATAGGTAAAACCTTTCCATTTATAGATGAACTTTGAAACCCACTATTGTTTTTTCATTTTTTGCAGTTTTTGAGGAAAAAAATTATCATTTCCTTAGTATAGAGATGAATTTATAAAGTAATTAAGAATAAATTCTACCCATACCACAATGTATCCTATTGGAAGGCCACTGTACCAAATTAAGGTTAGCCTTAGTAGAGTCTGTATATAACATCTCAACTTGGTCACCTCGTGCTAGTCTCGAGGGCCTATCATTGGGCCACATGAGGACATGCATCATGTGATATTATTTTCTAGATATCTCGTGCCATCAAATGTTTAGGAGGTAGGATCACTAAAATTGGGTGGTGGAAAAGTGTCATCAACTCATTCGGGATATGTCTTATTCTTGGTATGCCTGGATGCGCACTGCCCTTCTATGGATTCCATTTGTGCATCCAGGGATTCAATGGTGTTGATTAGTTTTAGAGGTACTAATTTCTAGGCTACCTCCAATATACAGGGAGTGGGAAAGTCTTGATGAGGTGGAACCATTTTTATATACCACTAATTCTTGATCTTTTCTAGGATTCCATGATCACTATGATGGGATAGAGGATGTTTCTATAATTGATGAAAATCGCAATCACCTTTCAATTCCTCATTTATATAGAGAAATTTCCAAGTTTCAGAGATAACTCGATGCTCAAATGATGCTTTTAATAATAGATTCTATCTTTACTAATATTTGGGAGGAGGGATATTTATCTCTATATAAGGAAGATACCCAGTGGGAATGTTTCCTCAATGTAGCTTCTCATTGAGTTGTCTGATATTTTGTATCTCATTCTCATATTATGCTAGCCACTCCTCCTATAAGGGGATTTCGATGCCTCCAGGTCGTTATTGGGAAGTATCAACACATTTCCCTTTATACTTGGCAGTTTTCTACTATATAGGTGGTAATTCATTTTTTAGAGGTTCTAGGTTTTGGATCATCCTCTAATTCTCTGTACATGTTTCCTTAGTTGGTGCATCCAGATCACCCACCTCTCGAGGTATTCTTTCTGTATTTTGTATCTATACATTTTCATCTTGGTCTACATCATATGTTGCATTTATGGTAATGAAATTCACTAATGTGTATTGGGAAATGGTAGTTATACCATCACTCTCAATGCAATAGGGTGATTCTGCACTAATTACTCCTCTTTCTATGGTTTCTCCAGGTTCATTTCTCAGACCCTCAGACACTTTAGACCATTATGGATCACAGAAATTAAAGGGTTTTCTTACCTTCACCATACATTCCTTTTATCTTGGTCTGTGAATAGTTACCTTAAGGGAGTTCCAATCGTGTTTTCTGAATAGGTCCCAAACAAAAAAGGTTTGTCTCAATGTGGGAAGAATAGATAGGATGCTGAACATCGATATTTACCTCCCAAACTAGAGTCGATCGATTTATTTTGGGGTGATGATAATGATGAAAATGCCCCCATATCTGTTGGATAGGGGTATTACGGGCCACTATTGGAACTTATTGAACATGTTTTTCAATATTTGATGATTTCAATTGAACATTCGATGGATATTTAGGTGGAAATTGAGATATAAATTCCCCTGACCCTGATGGTCGAGGTTTATCTAGAATTTCCACTGATTTATCTAGGACCCTCTTAGGGTATGATGAACCTAGTGATGGTGATTGAGATACAAATTACCCCATTACCATGGTATGGGGTCGGTTTTTATCTTCCAATGATATTCCAAGGATCCTCTCAGTGTTTTATGACCTAAGGGGTGGAGACAGATGTAAATATTTACCTAGCCCTATGGGCTCGGTTCAATATTGGATGGATATTGTGGCCATTTCCATTAGAATACGTTTGATTTGGTAAAATTATGACCATGTTTGAGTTAGATGCAATGTCATCCTATGATGGGAGTAATTTTCTATGGTAAGTTGTTTTCTTGGCCATGAATTTAGATTTCATGTCTGAAATGTGTTCCCATTTTTTTGAAGGGCCCAACTTAGGAATTTATTGTCAAAACTCTCCCCCCATTAATAATGTCTATGCATCTTTAAAATGGGGGTATTTAATTGTATTGACTAATTGGTGCATGAATTACCCGATCTCTTGATTTATCCTATGGATATAACTTTAAAGGAGGTTGTATCTAGAGAGTTCTACTGTTCTAGAGACATAGTGAAATGAAATTATCCATAATTTCATCATTCTTGGATATGTATATAATTTGGATCTAGAAATAAGTCAAATAAGATTTTTTATGATAAAGATACAAACACTACATAGGAATTTTTCATGCTCTTCCTTACCAGGGTATCGAGCTATAAAGAATATGGCCATGTTCAACTGCCAACATAGTGTATTTATGGTCTGATGGGGACCTTTGTATCCTTGAAAAGGGAGGTGTCTAGCCTACTGTTGATGAGTTAACCATATATTTTAGTATAGGTAAGGCATGGAATTATTCTATAGATTATATGTGACATCTTATTCAGAAGTGGCGAGGGGACAGAAAATGGTTGGGAGGTTATTTCTAGCTAAATCTATCCATATATCCATGCCAGCCTCCTCTTCATCAGAGGTTGTTTCTATGTGTTACTTGCTGACCATAGTGAATTGATTATCATGGTTGATGGGGGAACCATATATAGTTAACCCTGGTGTTTTAATAACCTCTCTATATTGTTGGAACCATGGATATTCTATGCATGAATTGGAGTATGGTTTGTGTTTGTTGTCAATACTCAGTGGAAGTTCAAAATGTGTGCCAGTAAAGTGATCATACAGTTCAATCAGACAACAATATTGAAGGTGGCACCATTTCCCAGTGTTTTCCAATTTTTTGGGTCTCAAAATTGGAAAATGAAGACATGGATTGTTATTAAAAGGAGGTGCGCTCAAAGAGGAAGTGGTGCGTGAAAAAGGAGGGATGTGTGTGAAAAAATCGAGTTGGGAGTGAAAAGAAGCATGGTGCATGAAAGTGTGGATCAAGGTTTTTCGCGCAAATAGTGTTTCAGAATTAGAATGTCAAAAAATGGCAAAGGCATGGGATGCACGAAAAATCTAGATATGTGCACGAAAAATGGTACCTGCACGAAATATTATGCACCGAATGAGAGGTTTTTCGTGCGAGAGGGGGTTTTGCACATTGGGGTCTGAGACGCCTATAAATAAGAGGTGACCCCCTCATTCCGTATAGTTGAAGACTTACAGAAGATTCGAGTGCTGATGTGATTAAAATGTTCATGTAAATGGAGTTGCGTGAAAAAGTCCGTGTTGTGAGAAAATGTTCGAGTTGCTTGAAAAAGGCTAGGCTGCGTGAAAAAGGCCAACTTGCACAAAAAAGGTGGTGCGTGTAAAGCTATGCGTAAAGGAGGTTGTTGCATGAAATATTTTCCACTCGAATATCATGTATTTCACGCAAAAGTGAGATATTTCGTGCAAAGGGTAAGAGTTGCACAAAATATTCAGTATAACCTATTTGCGGATTTTTGATTATCCGGATCAGGGGTTCAGTGTGTTCAAGAGAATCAATTCTGGACTTCGATGCAAGCATAGTCTCATTATAGGAAGAGACAAAGACTTCAATGCAAATCTATTAAAGAGACTCATGTCTATAAAATGACTGAGACTTCACCAAAGAAAGTGAGCTAGGGGGAGTCAACGGGAGTGACTCGAGGGATGCAGTGAGCTATCCCTAAACTTTTGTAAAGGTAGCGTGCCTAGGACAAAGTGACTATACCAGAACATTGTAATCCACATATAGTGAAGTTCATTGGAATTAGGTATGACCAAAAACCTGTCAGTGTATGCTCCTTGGACTTATCCCTTTGTTGTGAATCATGTAAAAGTATTGTGTCAACTTCCTACTTTCATTTGTTTGATAGGTTTAACAAGTTCCTACCAATGCGCGAACAAGATCCAGAACTTTAAAAAGAAAAAGTTAACACCCTGATTCACCCCTCCCCTCTCAAGGTGTTCAAGGGTCCTTCATATATGATGGTGCTAGTGTTTTGATCACATCTCTATACATATGTGTATGGGAAAGTTGAGTATTTACATATTCGAGAGAGATATCATCATGGGGAGGTTAACCATGGTGAATTTCAGGAGTAGAGTCCCTACGATCCACATCTACACTACCATGAGGAGGACTATTGAGGTAATTATCACCATGTGCTTCATTTGAAGAGTCGATGGACCCTTGAGGTGTTGTAGATATGCGTTGAACAACCCCAGGACACTGGAATTGAGGAAACTAAGGATATGGGCCTCATTCTACATCATGTATGGATTATACCAACCTACCATTTGGTGATGAGAAGGGATTTGAGACTGATGAAATATGTATATTGGAATATGTTGATAACCATATGGTGATGTGGGGATATGATCCTACTGTTGAGAAGCTTATAGACTATTCCAATGAGCTTATGTATTATCGGAAGGAATATGAGCCTACCTATGGGTGGTTGCTAGAATATTCCAGTCAATCATAGATGAATTGTAGGATATGATCCAAATTAGAATATAAATTTACTATTATAATATTCTAATGGACCTCTGGAATGGGATAAAGGATATGAGACTCCTCCTGTATAGCCTCTAAAGGATACTAGTATAGTATTTCATCAGCATAAGTATAATATGAGTCTGGCTTCCGTAAGATGCTGGAATATACTGAGCATCTCCATTATTAGGGGTATGATCCTATTCTAAGGTGATTTCCATATTTTCATGAAAATAACAATTGGAGTAGGGGTATGAGTCTAGTCTTATGCCTTTAGAATATGTAGCTGGTAACTTTTGATAGGAATACGATCCCATCCTGAGGCATGTGCCGCTCCCACTTGATGATCCTCGGTTGGAATGGGGATATGAGACCGGTCCTATGATTTTGAAGTATTCCACCAATATTTTTTATTCGAATATGTGCCTATCAAGTGGAATGTTCCAAACTAATTTGGTGATCCCAATTTGGTATGGGGATATAATCCCGGTCATGTGCCTCGTTCTTTATTAGAATATACTGATAATGCTCATGAATGGGATTAATAATGTGCACTTTCTAAAAATTTTCCACTTGTTCATACTGATCATGGTGATATGATGATCTAGATATCAAGATAAAAATATGTGCCTATCCCTGTATCTATACCAGTGCCCAAATATATCGACAGGGTTCTTCAGTTATTGCTAGAATGTAATGACACTTTAGCAAAGTGTGAACATAAATATTGGCCTGCACATTTGCAGTATCCAAAATATATTGGAAAATATATTGGATTAAAGTGGGGATATAATCCCACTCTTTTCCTCCTTATTCAATTGGAATATTAAAATGGTATTCATACATAGGGGTAGGGATATGTGCCTCCCCCATGCAAGTTGTAGGAATATGCGTGTAGACTTGATCTGAGTGAGCAAGGATATGAACCTGCTTACCAGTTACTATCAGAATATGTCGATGGGATTCATCAGTGAAAGTGAGGATATAATCCCAATATCATTTATCCATATCTTTCCATGCTTGATGTGACTTCCTTGGTACATATTCATGAGTTTACTAGGTGGAAACTTATTGGACGGTTCCTTCAGTAGGTGATTTAAAGGCATTGGCGGGATGATGCTGGTGACAACGGTTGATAGGATCCCTCCTTGATATCTCCAGAACTAGGATATATCCATAGTAGACTCCTTGAGCCACATTCAAAAGATATGGAAGGTTCTAATTTTTATGCTTTATAGGAAAATCTTTTGAAGCGATTGGTAGTGGAAACGAGCACCATTGGTTTCACTGCAGCTTTCTCTGAATGAGGTGAAATTACTGGATTCGATATCTGGATACCTTTACATGTATCCTCAAGGGTCAGTATTATACCATGTTGGTGGTATTCCCAAACCATTACATTTTACACCCAAATATGAAGGTGTTAGGTGGGTGAAGTTGTTTTGTGACCAGTAGGGGTTGCATATGTATCTGAGGTTCCAGAGAATTCTCTTGATGAAGACATGATCTAGGGATAAGGTTTTATTTTATAGGGTATTATTTTTAGTCATGAAGACAACAAGGAACAAGGTTACCAATCAGTGTATCATCTCAAGTGTGAAACATGCTCAATCAGCTATGCACAGGTAATAAAAATGTCCTTTTTTAGTCCTGGTTAGTCCATTTTAATCACACATATTTTTAATGGTAAGAATGAACTATTTTATGGAAACACTAGTCACATTTTTTATGGAGGGATTTCACATTAATCGTACCATTTTCATTTTTGTAGGATAAAAAAATCAAAATTTCCAGACGCATGGTCAACTGATCATTTTTATTATTTGAGATATTTAAATCAGGTTCACTATTTTTTCTTCACTCGAAAATTCTGAATGTTTTCTTCGTAAACATGGTTGCACATGATTAAGGGCGGTTCCACAATAATTTTAATTAGTTTTTACCATATTTTTCTTTAATGGATACTCCGAATGGTTCCCACATCCATAACAAGGCACATACTTTCTTTCCAAAGGTAGGCGGTCAATTGGGGTTTCAAACCCAATGATGCTTTGGAACACATATTGGTCAAGAGGATGAGAGGTTGGGCTCATCAAAACCTTTTAGGGTGAATTATTTTCTATTATGGGACTTTCTTATAGATTTAAGATATGTTATTGAAATCCTTCCCAAGCTCTGACACGAGACTGGTTACCCCATTTCCAATGAATTTATTAAAAGCATATGTTGATGGGAACAAATATGTGTGTCATAGGTTCTACATTATTATTTTATTAATTTATGATGCTTTATTTTATAGCCATGTTCAAGAACTTTGGAGTTTATTAATGTCTAATGAGGCAGTTGGTGTCTTGATGATGGGATTGAACCTGTACGAGGCATCCAACACATTCTGTGAAAGAAGAAATAAAAACACACGTAGTTCATTTGACATAGTTCAAGGTCATATGATAGGACTATACCATGTAGTTTAACATCACGCATCAAGGATGTTAATATAGGGCTCAAGACTTGAAGAGGTGTCCTGCGTATCCTATTAAGAATAGAATTAGATTCCATGTAGTTTTTTTATGAGAATATATGTCGTAAAAGATATGAAAATAGAGACCTTTAGTAGGACTTACATATGTAAGGCTTCCCTAAACCATATCATCGAGGATATGACAATTTGAGTGAAGATGATATGTAATTGTGATTAAATCATTAGTAGAAAAATTATTTTTAAATTTGCTTTTATAACATCAGTTATTTTAATAACCGACGCTAAAAATATAATGAGTGACATTTTTAGCATTCATTTTATAGAAAACCAACACTGAAAATTATGTATAATATTTTTAACATTGGTTTTAGTATATACGGACACAAAAAATCTTAGTGAACATATTTAACGCATCATTTTTAATAAAACCAACATTAAAAATAAAAAACTTTTATTTTTGACATTAGTTTCATGAAAAACCATCACAAAAATATAGGTTTTATCATTTTCGGTGTTGGTTTTATCAAAAACTGATGAAAAAAATAAAAATAATTTTTTAATGTCAGTTATAGTGAAAACCAATATTAAAACTCTTTAGAAAAAAACCCTAACACTGAAACCTTATTTAGAGTGTCGCTCGTTCTTTCATTCTCTTGAGTGAAGGTGATTTATATGGCTAACGAAACCCTTATGACTGAGTTTGTGATTGTTTTTTTATCAAGTTAAATTATATATTCATGATTTCTAATCATCAATACTTCATCCATCCACAATTCTGGTTTATATTTCATCTCTTTAACATTTATATGATCGATTGACAGGTGGATCGTAAGTTTTTCCATTTTTTTATTGTTCATTGTTTTGAAAATGTTATAATTGTTCTTTTGAGTGTTTTTCTTTCCATATTCAAGGGACATCTATCAGGTTAAATCCGCACTACGATTATAGATTTTTTTTTGTTTTTAGTGTTCTTTATTCCATTGAATTCAGGGGACATTATATATATTTAGGATCAATCTTGAAGTGTAAAACTCTTAAATTTGTAAGTGGATTTAATTTTTTTTAAGATAAATTCATTATTTTTTAGTTATAAATTTGTTATCTTTTAGTTATAAATTTGATTTACTCAATTTTTTGTTTGTATGAATTTCAATTTTAATTATTAAGTTTTGAATATGTTTGTTTAATTATATAAATTATTTATTTAGTGGGATCATCAAATAGTTTTGTTCTAGGTTATAACTAAGAGGAATATTGATTTCACTTTTGATGAATCTAGGTAGAACGACAGCGATGTTGATTGATAGTTGTTTCAAAGAACTAGGTAAACTTGATAGAAGTATCTTTTTTCTTTACCATGACCATCAATAATTGTTTATAATTATTTATTTAAAAAAAACTAAATTCATATATAATTAATTTTTCATTTTATTCCTTATAATAATCATTGATCTCTCACTAGATCTGAAATTTTTTTAATAAATTTTTTTGTTTGTTTAAAATCTATCTGTTCATATATATATTTTTAAATGTTTACATGTTCTATATTTATATATATATATATTTGTATATATGTTTATAAATTATTTAAATTATCTATTTTTTGATTCTAAAATAAACATCTACTTTTGGATCAATGACACATCACGAAAAATAAATACATATAGTAGATTAGTTTTTATTTTCTTTCTAATAATCATTAATATTTAATGTATGAGTACTAATCATTTTTATTGTATGTTTTTATGATTAAAATTTATCTATTTATATATATATTTAAATATTTATATCTTTTAATAGATTGACTAATTATATTATGATCTCAGTTATTGAATGGGATGTAATTGGATAAATTTACGAAGAACCAGTAATGAATATGAAAAAAGAGTTGATGATTTATTGGAATTTTCTAAAGATAATCTTCAAAAAATAGATATCATTTTCTGTCCATGTTTGAAGTGTTTGAATATAATTAATTTAAATTCTATAGAAATCAAGGATCATCTCATTTTCAATGGTTTTAGCCTTAATTATACACGTTGGATCTGGCATGGCAAAATTACTATAAATTTAAAATCTAATGTTGATGAAAATATTCATGATGACACAAAGGATCATATTAAGGAATTAATTCATGATTTAGGTGTTGAAACCATTGAAAAATACCGATTATTGAATGATTGTATGGAGATTCTGAAAAACCATTATTCTCTAGTTGTAAATATATAGTTTTATCAGCAGTTTTGAGATTGGTTAACTTAAAAGAAAAAAATGGTTGGAGTGATAACGGTTTTCCCAACTTACTTGATCTTTTAAAAGAGATACTTCTAGAAGGCAACAGGCTTCCAGATTCCAATTATGAGGTGAATAAAATATTATTCCCAATGGGATTGGGGTATAAAATATAAATTCTTGCCCCAATGATTGTGTGTTGTATAGGAAAGAATATGAATTTTTATTAAAATTTCATACATGTGGAACATCACGCACTATAATATGGATACAAAATTCAATTCAGATTCATTCTCAGGTAATGAAATCTAAGATCATGATAAATTAAACAATTTCTTCCAATAATAACCTCATAAAATTTTGATAAATTAACTCTAATTTATTCTTAGGTAATGAAATCAATTATCATTCTAAAAAAGTTTTCTACCTTACAATAATTCATTGTTTGAAGTATCTATTTTCAAATTCAATTGATGCAAAAGGTTAAGATGGAATTCATATGAACTCATCTCGGATGGTAAATTACGTCACCCTGTTGAATCATCATAATGGATGAGATTTGATAAACAATTTCCTGATTTTGGAAGTGACATTAGAAATCTCAGAATGGGATTGTGTATAGATGGAATGAATACAGATCGGAGTCTAAGTAACCAACATAGTTCAATACCTATTTTTTTGTTATTTTACAAACTATCCCCATAGATATGTATTAAGAAGAAATATGTTATGATGAGCTAGATGATTTCTGGACCAAAATATCTAGGAAATTATATTGATGTGTATCTTTCACCATTGATTGATGATTTGAAACTTATATGGGGGTAGGTGTTAATGTTTTTGATGCATATAAGAAAGAGCATTTTATTTTTCATGCTATGATAATTTTCATTATAAATGACTTTCCAATATATGGAAAATTATCTGGATACAGTGTTAAGGGACATAAAGTATGTCCAATTTGTGAAAAATAGACTTCATATTATCAATTGCAGAATGGTAGAAAGATAGTGTACATGGGACATCCAAGATTTTTTTGAATTGATCATCCTTATTATAGATTGAGAAAGGAATTTAATGGTTTACAATAATATAATGTTGCTACAAAACCATTTTTATTTGAATAATATTACAATAGGGTGAAAAATATTGATTTTACATTAGGAAAGAAAATTAGTTCTGGTCTTCAAAAAAATATCTGGAAGAAACAATCTATTTTTTTGAACTACCTTATTTGAGATTTTTAGAGATAGAACAAAAAATTGATGTTATGCATGTTGAAAAAAATATATGTGATAGTTTTATTGGAACATTATTAGTCATAAAAGGAAAGACAAAGTATGGATTGAATTATCGATTGGACTTGATAGAAATGGGAATACGATTGAAGTTATCTCCCACTATGAAAGGAAACAAATCATATTTATCTCCATCTTGTCACACATTAATCAAGAGAAAGAAGTTGAATTTTTGTTAGTATCTGTATGGTATAAAAGTATCTAGTGGATATTCTTAAAATGTGAATAATTTCATGTTAGTGAAGGATTTCAAATTAATAGGTATGAAATCTCATGGCTGTCATGTATTTATGCAACAACTACTACTGGTCACACTGCGTGGTATATTTCCATCAACAGTCAGAAATACTATCATTATGTTATGTAAATTTTTCAAACATATTTGTATCAAATTTATTGATCCAAATTTGTTATATGAGTTAGAGAATAAAGCTTATCTTATACTTTTTGAACTAGAAATGTATTTTCCACCTATATTTTTTGATATAATGGTTCATCTGGTGATTCATATGGTGTGTGAGATAAGAATATACATGCCTATTTATTTACATTGGATGTATCATTTTGAAAGGTATATAAATTTTTTACAGGGATATGTTAAAAATACTTATCGATGAGAGGCCTCTATTGTTCAAAAATATGCATCGAAAGAAGTGATCGAGTTTTGTATTAATTATTTGTATGACATGGAGCATAATGGTCTTTATATATCTCAACATTTTATAGTATATTGTGAAGGTAGAGGGATTCAAGGCTTTAAGTTAAAGTTCATTCCATATTATGAAGTGATGTAGGCACATTTATATATTTTGAACAATACAGATGATGTTCAATCATATATATAATCACATATTACTGAATGAAAGAGACGATATCCAAAGATAAATCAAAAGTGTTTAATGATTGAGTATAAAAATACATTTGTCTCATGGTTTAAAGAGAATGTGAGAATATATATATCTGCATCACAAATGTTAAAATGGTTGGTAGGGGGACCATATCTTTATGTGATCACATGGGCTGGTTTTGATATTAATGGGTATACATTTTACACAAAAAGATGGATGACAAGAGTATTGTTCAAAATAGTGGTGTTACGGTTATCACTGAATCAGTTCATTTTTCAAGTACGAAATATAAAAACCCAATTTCTACTTCGTTGGCATATTTTGGTGTTCTTTAGGATATATGGGAAATTACCTGAAAATTATATTTTTATTTGATTTTCGAAAACCGCTTTTTGGGTGAGCGGGAACCGGGCCATACATCATAGTACAAGATCACCAAAATCAAAAAATAGAAAATAAGAAATATACCTTCATACGAAATTCAAAATATCACTGACACTCGAGGGTGCCTCAGGACATAGATCCTCGATCCGTTAGCTTCCTCAAGCCACACCCCCAACATCGACCTGCCTCTCGTCATCTTCATCACATTCATCAGGGATCTCTGATGAGAACCCACCGGGCACCCCCATCTGAAGACCGTCGTCAACATCATCATGCTGTCATCATCCATAACACCCTAATGAGGATGAAAGATCAAACAACAAAGTGTTCTAGAAAGACCATAATCGGAACTCATTGCTTCAATAAACCACCATCAGAGAAGTACCAACCAAATCAAACAGAACCATCATCAACTCACCGTAGAAGATTACTCAAACAACCTCCACCAAATCTAGAAACAATAAATATCCAAGAACATGATGCCAAAACACGCCACCTCCATCAATACCCTGAACCAGATGCTCGATTTCACAACCCAAAGAAACAAGACGACCACTGCGCTACTCTGCCTCGGAGAGATTAGGGGAGTCTTAGATTTAGAGCAGAGAAACAAACGAACCAAGACGGGATGAAATGTCGGCAGAACCTCTTCTCAACACTGTCACATCACCATCGCCTTCAACACAACATCATGACCATCACCTACATAAACCAAAACTCATACGCATAAACGAAAACTCTAAAACACGAAAATGGCCATCGATGAAGAACTGCCCTAGACATGCCGACGACCACTGCACCCCAAATCCCAAAGTATCTACATTTCCACCACTCATGATCCTCCTTGGAGGGGTGCAGAAGAACAAAAGACTATAGCAGGGAAGGAGCGGCTGAGGGATTTGAGCACCGACACCGTCAACGAGGCAGAAGAGCAGATCAAGACGATGTCAAAAATAGAAGAAAAACACCCAAGTGAGAGGACAAAGGAGAAGCAAGAAGAATGTGAGAGGGGGAGATGATGCCGGAGAGCCGCGTGAAGGCCTCCCCCACTCTGAGCCTCCACTGAGGGTAAGCCCTAATGTGAGAGAGAAATCAGGGAGCCTCTGCTCAGAGGCCCCAATTCATTATGGGAAATTGATTATACAAAATTTTGAGTCAATGTGTTTAATTGTAATTGGGTTGATAGCAATAGTGGTGTGAAACATGATGATTGAGTATTTACACTGGTTGATTTGAAAAGATTTAATTACAATGAGGAACCATTTATCACGGAGACACATGCAAAGTTGTTATTTTATGTCATTGATCCATGGAATGATCAATCATCCATAATTTTTCGAGAAAAAAGATACTATTTGGGTGATGAGAATGATGCTGATGATGTTATTGATTTAGATGAGTCTTATTCATCTTTTACAAGATTTCTGAATGATTACAATGACTATGACACAGACATAGTGAATGCATTATGTAATAATCATGATAAGGAATATGAAAAAACACTAAATTATTCTCCTAATTTTTTCTGGTAATTATTTATATTTTGCTTCTTTTTTTGAATCATACAAATGTGTGCATCTTTTTTTTTCATCCTTGTTTCTAAATATTCAGTTTTCAAATGATATGCAAGTACATAAAATTTCATTACACTTATTTGTTTCAATGTCAGATACAAAGAGAGAGAGAGGAGAAATTACCGAGGTATATATATATTTTCATATTTTTATGTATTCAATAATATACTTATTTAATGCAAGAAAACTTTTAATTTATAATTTTCTTTGTTGGACTACTAATGCGTCCTCAACATAGAATACTTATCCTGTTACTACAGAGAAATCAAGTTCTTGAGTTATTAAACATGGTATTAAACATTTACCAAAACTTTCACAGGCTCATGTAGATTAGAGATTACATATTCTTTTTGATGATAATAATAATGAAACTAGCCCAAATACAGTTCAATTTATCAGTTATATATCAATACAGAGCTGTTGCATGATTATTATTTTATATCATAATTGAAAGTCTATGGATAGGATGGGGAAACAGCAGCTTTGGGAGGCCATGTTGATAAAATATCTCAATTTATTTATTTCATCTCATTTTTTTTGAATATTAAATATTTTAAATGACATATTTAATTCATTCAATTATAGTCGACACTCAATTTTTAGGAAACAAAAGAACCTAATAAAATAAATCTCTCTTTATAGGTAGTTAAATAGAGATATTTTAAAACAAAACTAACAAAAAATTATGTTTTTGGAAAGAAAAAGTTTGAAAACCCGTGCCTTAATTATCAGTTTATAGATGAAAATAGATAGAATAAATTTGCTGACAACTGTCATGAATAAAAATTTCAGGTATGCTAATTATTTTATATTTTAAAAATTTATAATATATTTATAAAATTGTTTATTAGTTTATTTTTATATAATAGGTCTCAAGGAGATCTAATCAAGAGATCTAGTTGAAAAATGTATACCCTCATAATTTATCATGTAGAGGGTATCCATTATTGGAGCAAAAAATGAATGAAGAAAAATTTGAAACATTAAGATATAGAAGTAGTGGTAGTTCAGAAGAGGTCCAGTTTTGTCCTCCATATCCTCCCACTCACCATGAAAAATGGAAACGAGTGAGAAGAAGGAAAAATGAAAATTATCTTATAGAGGAAGAAAATTAAGTAGATAAAATTTTAAGTAAATATTATTTATTTGTCCTGAATTTTTCCATTTTATAAACTATAAACACTAATTTAACATTTTCATTTTTCATTTCAGGATGAACTTCAAGAGAAAAAGACATAGGGATCTTTTATCCCTAAGGGTAAGAAGGACATACAAGCGACTGCTTTAGTGACTGTGTTAGAGGATATAAAGCATGTGTTAATATTCAAAAAGTTTTTGGTTAGAGTAATCAATCAAAAGACCCAGAAATATAATCATTAAAATCTGAGATGAAAGAGATAAAATAGTCTATGGGTGATCAAATTCAAGCATCCATACAACAAGATTTGTTAGAACACTTAAAAAGATATTCACAGAATTTATAGCCTTCCCAACCTTCCCAGCTTGGTCAGCTGGTTGTGTAGCCTGTAAAACCATCCTATCTAGACTACCCTACCCAACCTGCCTACTTTGATTCTCCACCTACTCGCTTAGACCAAACAGTATACTGTGATTTGTTTGCTGGAGATTGTTATATACATATTTTTATGTTAGGACTCATGCATTTTTTGGGAGATTATATACTTCACTATCCTATGAATATGGGTTAGGTTAGAGTATAAGTACTTGATATTATTAATCGTAATGATCTACTACCATTTCCTAGTAAGGATATCACCAGAGTTGGGGATTGTATGGGTTATTTTTTCACTTTTTTAAACTAGTATTCGTTGTTATATTTCATATGAGGTATAATTTTTTTTAATTATTAATTATGTATGATTGAAAATTACTTATAATTTTTTCTGACATTTAACTTATATAGGGTTATCTAAAAGAAAAATAATTTTCACAAATGAAACAAAATGTTTAAGAACAGTCGACTATAGATACTTATGATATTTCTTATTGTATACAAAGATTATCTCAGGCTTCTTCTTTCTTGAATTATATGTATGAGTTTCAGATGATGTCTGATATATACATAAGAGATTATCCATTTAGATTACTCAAAGAAGATATCATGCATCTAGTTGATTTTTAAGAGATCATATTGAATGTGCTGTAGTCATTTTCCATGTAATTAAATTGACGTTTAATTTTTTATTTATTTAATAAAAGATGGCTTCAATTAACTAATTATTTTTCATTTATAAATTAGGTATCTATACGCGCTTCTTGTAAAAGATGAAATCACAGATATTTACAATTTTATAGATCCCGAATAAATTTCCTTAGAAGTGAAACATGTGAAGAATGTTGATAGGGTTGCATATATCTGTGAGAGATTATCACAGATAGAGATTGTATATTGGTTTTTTACATTTTTTTGATAAGTAAGAACATAAACTTAATTATGAACTAATGATCATTATAATGTAATTAATTATAAAATTTTTGTATTTTTGGGGGCGTTAGATGTTAGACATATTTTTCCCAAGTGAATGCACGTTATATTCAGTTTTCTCTTTATCAGGGACTATTCGTAAAATATTTTCTACCTCATTAGACAGGTAAGTTTTTTTATAAGCTCATTATGTTTAATTGTAATTTTGTATACATATATTATTATTTCATATGTATGAAAATGTAGTTCATGGAAAAAATTTAACAAAGAACACCTGTCGATAAAGAAACAAAATGCAATCTAATATGTAGAAGTAAATGTAATTAATTATTATATTACCCAGTATTATGATTTTTTGATATATATATTGGGTTTTATTATCAATTAAATTTTTTATAATTGAAGTTTCATCGTTAAAAATGACATGTATAATGTGGTTATTATGTTCTATGATTCATGTACTAGATAATCACAATTGGGGTAACTATTGAATTTGATAATGTTAGTTATATTAATTTTTTTTCTATTTTTTTCATAGTATTCTATTTTTTAATCAAATAACATTCAATATTATTGTATAAATTCAATGATAATGAGTCTTATAGCCAAACTGAACTTACCCATATTCGGTCTTTGTTTGTGAACTATTTCTGAAGTCTGATTACGATTTGAGATATGCATATTCTAATGTTTATGAATAATATTACATTTTTCTAATAACATGTGTTCAAAAAACTAATTATTTTCTTATAATAGGTGTTTGAACATAATGATATAAAATGAATTCTTCAACAATAACCAACACTGATCATGTTGTAAATTTCATGTTTGTGTATTTTAATTCTACTTTATAATACAAATGCATAGAAATATTTTTGATTAACTAGATAAAATAATGTAAGTTTTTAAAGATTTTTATTCAATGATAAATTCTATTTAATTGCTGTATACTATGTTTTTATTATAGGGATTTTGATTATTTTAGATGTATAATATTATGAATTATATATTTTTTTTAGTTTTTGGTGTTGGTTTTCATAAAAACTGACTTCGAAACATTTTTAATAAAATACAAGGTTTTCGACGGTAGTTTATTTAATAAAATTATGATAAAAACCAACTTGTCTATGGTTTTTAGTGTCGTTTTATAAAAAACTAATGCAGAAAACAAGCATGTGCTCGATTTTTAGCATCGGTTTTTATAAAAACCGATGCAAAAATTGGTTTTCCACATCATTTTATTTTTAAAACCAACACATAAAACCAAGATCGTATCATTTTCGGTGTTTTTATCAAAAATGATGCTAAAAATATTGTTGTTTACATGTCCTTCATATACATCAATTAAAAACCGACGTAAAAAATTACACAAAACCAACGTGAAATCCATTTTTTTCACTAGTGAATCCCAATGAAAGGCCCACACTAGGGGAATATTCTTTATGCTATTAGTACAATCATTATTAGTACCTAAGCCCACATGTGTCATTCTTGGCGAGAGAAACAAAATATAGCAGAAGATTGGAAAAATTACGCGAGATCATATCCATACGATAATTAAAAATTAAAGTATCCCTTAGATATGTATGATTACTAGTCTCATAGTGAATATGGTATGGATCTTGGGCCTTAGGAAGATATCCTAAATATCCTATTTATAATAGGATTCATATTCCTTATAGTTTAGTTAATTGCTAACTTTATGATGGGTTAAGGTACTTGAGGGCATGATCAAGGGTTACATTTAAAAGGATGATTGTGTATGAGACCACTTCCCATCTGCTGATGGAAAATGAAGATAGACTCATGTTAAGATTTGAGTTCTATGAGTCAAGGTAACTGGAAGATAGAGGAACTTACACCAGGGTGGATTCCCATTAAGGTCAAGCCTTAAGAATTCAACCAACAGATCCTACTTATAGAAAGAATCTGAGTCCTCATAGTTCAATTACCCTTAACCCACTAATGGGTTGGGGTGGGAGATTAAACTTAGAGACATTATTGTTATCCCCAAGGTTTAGGAAAGTTAGGGGCTTATACCAGGATAGATGACCAAGATGTATATTCATTATCTATCTTCTGATAGATAAATGGTGATGATGACCATAAAAAGTCTGTTAAATACACATGGTACAACATGGATGACCAATTCGAGAGAACAACATATATAGGGTCTCATGAGTGCATAAACATAACCCATTAAGGACACTCCCCTTATAAAAGGGGTATTCAATCGAAGGTTCCTGGACAAGGGTTCACATGGTGCAAATCCAAGTGTGTCTGCTTGACAAGGTCGACATGTCTAATTGATATATCTTGAGTTTCTACCCAACATGTCTTGATCGTCTGCCTGACCTATCTTGAATGTCTTTCCAACATGTCTTGATTGTATTCTGGGCATGTCTTGATTGTATATCTGACATGCTTTAGCTATCTTCCTAACATGTTTTGATTATTTTTCAAACTTGTCTTGATTTTCTATCTGACATGTTTAGGGTGTTGGTATAACATGGAAGGCACATACAAGGGTTTCTTCCTGACATGTCCAAGATGATTTTCATGATTGAAGCTGACACATCCATGGAATTTATCATGGTTATATGAATTGTTCGGTATGTATTCACATGATCAAAATGATTTCTCCAGGATGTCTTCACATGATCAAAATAGGTATATACCAAGAAATTCACATGATCAACTGACCTATAAATGATTTCTACACATGATCAAAGAGGACATGTCTAGGTACTTTCACATGACCAATTGATATGTTCAGGATGCCTTCCCATGATCAATGTAGAAATTTCTAGGGCCTTTTACATGATCAAAATACATGTCCAGGATGTATTTTTATGATCAATGTAACTTTTCCATGGGATGTTGCGTGAAAATTATGACAGGTCAATGGAATGTTTTATGAAAATACTATCATGTCTAGGGCTACATTAGGGAATCATGAGACCATTGAAGCATACAATTGTGTGATCTTAAGAGGGTCATGTGATGGGGTATCACGAACAAGTACATGATTGCATGCATGAAAAAGAGGACATGTAAAATGGTTTTCATGGTTAGAGGGGGCATGTACACCTATTCATATTCATGTTAAGTCCACCTACTAAGGAGTGTTTGAATTATAGGGGCTCCATCCCATGAGTGTCCATATTTCACAACTGAGGTTCTATAAGGGTATTGAATGCCTTGTTAGATATGTCTATGGACGCATACATGTTAAGGGGTGCCCACATGATGGCATCACATGATGTATAATTACTCATGAAATCACTCGTACATAATGGGGTCTTGTGAGGGGTTTTTCTAATATGTGTAGGGGATGCACATTGAAGTTTTAGCATGGAAAATTGTGCATAGACAATGGTAGTTAATCCCTATGAGCCCATCTCACGAACAAGGGGAGTATGGAAAGGGGGGTTTACAAGCCAAGGAAGCCATGTCCATGGATTTATTAAGGCATTGAGTGATCAAGGGTTTTCATGGTCCCCTCTTTAAGGCTTTATGAAGGCATTTTATGTCCACTAGCTCTCATGCACCTTAAAGAAGCATGTCAAGAAGGGGTGTTCACATGACATGTCCATGTACATTTATAACTGAATGGGGTAATCACTTAATAGAGGATTTTCATGATGTTTTTTTTTTGTTTATGCAATTGCGCGATCTTATGGTGATCACATAATGACTTCTCATGATGCCATACTGACGCACGCCTGTCGTAGGGCGTGGCAAAAGTAATTTATTTTCCTAATGCAGCACAGAGGCTGACCAGGGTCGTCTCACTTGAGGAGCATTACAGTCGGTTCAATCACTTATACTAATTCACTTAATCTAATTTTTATTTATTTTTTTTATATTATTTATTAATATATATATTTTTATAGTTTTAGAAAATTTGAAATTTAAATTAAGCAATGCAATATTGAAATCTAAATGCAAATTATTACAGAATGAAATTATAAAAGAAAGGTCTTGGTCCTAGGTTTGGATAACACGAGTCCATTCATTATTTGTTGATTATTTAAATTATATTTGATAATTCATTTAGTGAAACCTCATTAATGAATTAAATCCCATTGATTTATTATGTGTGTGATTTTAACATGCCTTCGGCACACCAAACCACAGCTCCTCCAGTAATCCAGAAGAGTAACACCTCAACCGAGAATATTATCCCTACAAGACCCGACTCCACCGTATGCCGTTTCAAACCTTATGGAAACCCCAACTCCACCATATGATGGTTTTTCCTAAGATAAGGGAGGGGAAATGATTAATCAATGAAAAGAAATGGAATTTAAAATAATGTCGTAGTGGACGACCGCCACACCCGTGCAATATTCTCACCTCCACCACAAATAGATTTAAAACATTTTTTTTAATTTGAAGTGTAATAATGAATAACGTCATGAATCCTCCCCTATTTCCAAGCCTCAAGTTAGTCACTTTCCATGGCGAAGTTCAAAGAGATCACAATGGAAAGATGGAAGAGAGATAAGAAAAAGTAAAGTTATAAGTGAAAAGGGGTGGAAGAAGAAATGGGAAATACTTTAATAAAATTCTTATGAATGAATTACATAATAAATGAAAACTAAAATAAAAAGGGAAATAAAGAAATATAAATCCTAAATGTCCCTTTTTCCTCCTCTCCTTGGTGCCCCGGATGTTGTTGGGAAGGAATTGGAATCCTTTGGAGAGGAGGAGCTCCCCTCCTTTTATAGGAAGATTCTGTACTCAAAGAGTTGTCACGTGTTTGGACCCATAAATGACATCTTTACGCGTTCCACCCTTCATAAATGTTGTTTTAAAATCTATGTTCCGTTCACCCTCAAAAGTTCAGAGCAGGTGGACAAGTGACTCATGAGTTATGGCCAATTTACTCTGAGAATTTATTCTGTCCAGTAAGAATCATCAAACCGAAAACCACCGTTTTGTAATGAATTAATGTCCATGAAAACTGCAATTTAAGGCATGTATGACTTAATGAAACTTGTTCCAAATCTTCTTATACGTCAATAAACCAAATTTCAGCTCCATTATAGTCGTTTTTAGGGAGTTATGGATATTTCACTGAACCTTCTTCTTTTCTGGATGAAATTTCCAGGAAGCTTCCTTGGTGTTCCTGAAAAATCTTCAACTTCATTGAATTGTTTGGACCTCAAGATGGTCGAATTAGATCCTGGTCCAGAAGACAAAGTTGAAGGAAATTAAATTATTATTCTAAAAAAATTATAATCATAAAATTTGGATTTATATGTTTTGTAAATGACCAAAATACCCCTGTAGTGAAAATCTATCCAAAATGCAGAATTTGGTCATTTTTGCATTTAAACTTAAAATACTTCTTAAATCCAAAATTGTTACATATAATCTCAAAATGTTATCTTGGGATGTTTAAAACAATAGAAATGCATTAAAAAATGTGTAAATAATAAGCCCTGTCAATTCCCCCACACTTAAACTATGCTTGTCCTCAAGCATAAAATCTCAACATGGAATTCAAAGGGAACCAATGTCACCAACATTTAAATTTCAAATGGAATAAAATCAAATTATTATCAATGTCCAATCAAATTTTCCAGTTCCACAAAAAATAACAATTTAATTTCCCATTTTTCAAAGAAACAATCAATTCATGCATTTTACTTTTCCCCTTTGAAAAAAAATAATGAAGCTTCTCCTTTAATTCATTCAAGCTTCTCAATATATTATTATTAAACATGCCAAATCATGACCTACCTCAACTTTGAATCTTTTCTCTCATAACTCATGATACAATTAATAGTGGAGTTATGCTCATATCATGAGAACATGCTCCTTACCCATAGGCTTGTAAAGTAACTACTTTCTCCACTTTGTAAAGAAAAAACACACATAAAATCATGAGGAATTTCAATAAAGGTTCAAATGATTCTGTGGCTTAGGGTTGGTGGGTAAATTATTGAAATAATTTAAGGCCATAAGTAGGAGGTTTGACTCTTAAGTACAATGCATGATTAATCAAGTGAAAACACAAGATGAACCTCACTCAAATCCCCTTGAAATGTGAATCACAACACCAATCCCCTTTCAATGACATGGGTCATGAGTCAATAAATGATTACAAAGAATGATATCATCCATGTTCTCCCTGTTTTTTTTGTAAAGCTCCAGAAAGGCACAACTTTATTTTCTTTTTTTGTAAAGCTCCAGAAAGGCACAGCTTTGTTTTGAATTTTTTTATTATTTTTTCTTTTTTTTATGGAGAACCGGATGAAATGAAAGAAGCATAATGAAATGATGACTCATGCCCAATTTTGTAATAATACATTGCCCAAAATGATGACACACACATTACACCACCAAAAATGATACATATCCCAAGGAACGCACACGAAAGGACCTTCCCCCACACTCAAACTTGAAATAACCATGAAAAAATACTAAAAGTGCAGGTAGGTAAGGAAAAATTGGATTGTAATGTGGCTTAAACCTATAAGTAAATTCATGGAATCTAAGGGCTTACGAAGGATAAATGTAAAGGTGGGTCTTAGGATAAAATGTGGCTAGCCAAAGAGATGCCTCAATCATTTTAAATGTGGTTTTGTACAGTCATAGCTTTGACAAGTTTCAATACAAGTTCTAGCAGGTGGCACGTCCCAAGATCACTCAAGAAATATGCTCAAGATAAAATAGGAAATATTTGGTCTAGAAATTCTCTCAGGAATGAGAATATGATATTGGAAAATCACTCATGGCATGATTAATAATAACAAATTAATTCACATGAATTTCAGAAATTCAAAGAATGTAAAATGGAAGGGAAATTTCATTTACATGAATCAATTAATTCCCTCAAATCATGAGTCCTTATTTCAATATCCTTGCTTCACTTTAATCATCCAATTATCCATTTTAATCATTCAATCTCATTAACATTGAAATCTAAAACATAGAATCACTGGATTTCTATGAAACTCATGTCTCATAGATAAGTCAAGTAAAACATGAATTCAAGCATGGGAATGCATTTTTTTCATTAAAGCTTAAAACAAGTTTTGGACAAAATTTTTTAGGAGTTTAAAATTTAAAATTTAAAAATGAACTCCCTTTTGAAATAAATATTCAGTCCCCTTTAACAAATTTTTGGGGCTTCCTTCTGCCATCATGATCCTACAAAAGAAAATTTCAAAATTAAGAACAAGTATCATGTCATTAAAGCTCAAAATGATAAGGAGGAAAGGGATGAATGCTAAACTACTTCTAAGAAATGAAAATGAAATCTAAATTCCTAGAAAGCAAGGGATAAGTCTTGGTACGATCCCCCAAGTGGGTCCTGAATTTTTACTGCCTCCAGTGGGAAGTACCAGCTGTTATCCAAAGTCTGATGGTGGATGTAGCTTCTTTGATTTGAACCACCACATGTGGCTTTTCCCAGCTTGTGCTTCATTGTCCTTGTTGAGGAGGATTCCATGTATAGAGTACACCAGATCCACCCCCTTTGCAATGGGGTATAGCTTGCATGGCGGGGGTAGGATGAAGTATAGATCCTCCTCCTTCTTCATTGCTTCTTGTGCAACATCTTCTTCTATTTCCAGTGGTTGCTTCAAATGTGAAGCAGCATGTGTCTCTGGTTCATCAGGCAGAGCCACTGGAATCTCTTCATGATGGGGCTCCTCCAGTAGATGTTCAATGACTTCAGGGAGCTCTAGGTGTTCCTCAACAGGTGCATCTTCTTTTTCCACATCATCCTCCAAGGCATAATATGATTCACACAATTCTGAAAATTCAAAAAAGTTGGGATTTATACTCAAATCAGATTCAATAGATTTAAAAGAGTTTGAGTTCAAGATTGTATCATCTCCCTCAGTCGGTTTGGCTTGAATATCTTCTTCAATAGAAAATGCCACTTGGAGTTGATCTTTAATAGATGAAGATAGATAGTCAGACTCCTCCACCTTGAGTTTGTCGTCAACATCATGGATGTCTTCAATGAAATTTGGGAAGACCAGTGGCACATCCTTGTTGGCCTTAAATCTTTGAATGTCTGTTTGGAGATCATCGGCCAAGGCCATCAAATATTCTAGTGAGATCCATGTTGCTAATACTTTTTCCTTTTGTTTGAGCCTTATCATTAGAGCATCAGCCCTTCGTTGGAGGGACTCCTCAGTGTAGTCGGTTTCTTCTTCCGGCACCTGTGAGTAATTGTTCCATGCATTTGAATTTGAGATTAAAGACATTATGGGAAATGTTTTTTTTATGATTTTTTTAAAAAAAATTAAAAATATTAAAAAAAACTGTGAATTTAGAAAAAATTGATTGAATTAACTACTTAGCTCCCCGACAACGGCGCCAGTTTTGACGCACGCCTGTTGTAGGGCGTGACAAAAGTAATTTATTTTCCTAATGCAGCACAGAGGCTGACCAGGGTCGTCTCACTTGAGGAGCGTTACAGTCGGTTCAATCACTTATACTAATTCACTTAATATAATTTTTATTTCTTTTTTTATATTATATATTAATATATATATTTTTATAGTTTTAGAAAATTTGAAATTTAAATTAAGAAATGCAATATTGAAATCTAAATGCAAATTATTACAGAATGAAATTATAAAAGAAAGGTCTTGGTCTTAGGTTTGGATAACACGAGTCCATTAATTATTTGTTGATTATTTAATTTAGATTTGATAATTAATTTAGTGAAACCTCATTAATGAATTAAATACAATTGATTTATTATGTGTGTGATTTTAACATGCCTTCGGCACACCAAACCACACCTCCTCCAGTAATCCAGTAGAGTAACACCTCAACCGAGAATATTATCCCTACAAGACCCAACTCCACCGTATGCCGTTTCAAACCTTATGGAAACCCCAACTCCACCGTATGATGGTTTTTCCTAAGATAAGGGAGGGGAAATGATTAATCAATGAAAAGAAATGGAATTTAAAATAATGTCGTAGTGGACGACCGCCACACCCGTGCAATATTCTCACCTCCACCACAAATAGATTTAAAACATTTTTTTAATTTGAAGTGCAATAATTAATAACGTCATGAATCCTCCCCTATTTCCAAGCCTCAAGTTATTCACTTTCCATGGAGAAGTTCAAAGAGATCACAATGGAAAGATGGAAGAGAGATAAGAAAAAGTAAAGTTATAAGTGAAAAGGGGTGGAAGAAGAAATGAGAAACACTTTAATAAAATGATTATGAATGAATTACATAAGAAATGAAAACTAAAATAAAAAGGGAAATAAAGAAATATAAATCCTAAATGGCCCTTTGGCCTCCTCTCCTTGGTGCCCCGGATGTTGTTGGGAAGGAATTGGAATCCTTTGGAGAGGAGGAGCTCTCCTCCTTTTATAGGAAGATTCTGTACTCAAAGAGTTGTCGCGTGTTTGGACCCATAAATGACATCTTTACGCATTTCACCCTTCATAAATGTTGTTTGCCAATCTCTGTTACGTTCACCCTCAAAATTTCATATTATTTGGACAAGTGACGAATGAGTTATGACCAATTTACTCTGAGAATTTATTCTGTTCAGTCAGAATCATCAAACCGAAAACCACCGTTTTGTAATGAATTAATGTCCATGAAAACGGCAATTTAAGGCGTGTATTCCTTAATTAAACTTGTTTCAAATCTTCTTATACTTCAATACACCAAATGTCATCTCCATTATAGTCGTTTTGAGAGAGTTATGGATATTTCACTAAACCTTCTTCTTTTCTGGATGAAATTTCCAGGAAGCTTCCTTGGTGTTCCTGAAAAATCCTCAACTTCATTGAATTGTTTGGACCTCAAGATGGTAGAATCAGATCCTAGTCCATAAGACAAAGTTTAATTAAATTAAATTAGAATTCTAAAAAAATTATAATCATAAAATTTGGATTTATATTTTTTGTAAATGACCAAAATACCCCTGTAGTGAAAATCTCTCCAAAATGCAGAATTTGGTCATTTTTGAATTTAAACTTAAAATACTTCTTAAATCCAAAATTGTTACATATAATCTCAAAATGTTATCTTAGGATGTTTAAAACAATAGAAATGCATTAAAAAATGTGTAAATTATAAGCCCTGTCACATACCATGGTGGGTTCTCACTATAGGAGTCTATCGGTTACATAGAGATACTCTCTAGAGGTGTTAGTCATCTCTTACTCTGTTTCTTCTCTATTTATCCCTATTCCTTCTCTCATTTTCCCCCCATCAAACATCTCTCTGTTTTAGGGAGGAAGGGTTTATATAGGCTGAGGTTGGATGAAGGTAGTGCTTCTATCCATGGGGAAAACACCATGTGCCTCATCTTGAGGTGGTGGGTGTATTTTCATTATCAACATAATGTGATCACAAGAGACATGATACATATCGTGATGGCCTCTATCGATCACATGACTAGTTTCATGTAGAGGATCTATTTTTTGAACATTGCTGGTATGTAAGGAAAGTATGGATCCGACTTTCCTATCCTTTATGCGACAGAGTTGAAGACAACCATAGATGTCATCATGTGTTTTCTTGAGGCATATCATTAGAAAACATCTAGAATAATTCATGCGATAAAATAAATGAATAAAATGCTATAGGTGTAAGGATCTCACGATAAGGAAGATACACTATTCTTTATGCAGGACTGATGATCTTAGATTGAATTGAATGATCATCATCGCCTTACTTGAGATGGATTATGATAGTTTTCATTATTGGTTTTCATGTGATCATCCCTTTAAAAGTATCAAAGCCTTAAAATGGTAGCATGTTTTCTCAATATCTTGTGTAACAAGCCCTTTGTAAACCATAGGCTGAAAGTTAAAGTCGACAACCCATTTGAAGACATCAAGGCTCAATGATCACTATATTATATATGTGATTCATGAAATCCATCATGAATCATGTGAATACTTCACACAATAGAACATAGTGTTCTTACGATATCACTGGTGATCATCGACATGTCTTTATGTGATGTTGCATGCTCTTGTGATGGATCGATGGTTGTATCCATTTGATCGCATGATATATTGCGTATCTTTCATTGGATTCACATGATTGCTTGAACTAATTCATGTGAAGATAATCTTCATGAATGGATTTGATAAATCTTGGATTATTCATCTATCTTAGGCTTGATCATTAAATAAGGATGGAATAAGGTACGTCAATTGACAGGGTCGACGTCGGGTGTCTCAAGTTTGAACTAGTGGCAATGATCATGATGGGGTCAATCCACCTAAACATGGTGGATCTTGCATCTAAATTGAATCCAAATATCTCAAGTAATCTCATATTACTCAATTTACATTGAAAGAATAATTGAGATCAGTCCTACTAAACCTTTTCTTGAAGGTGTCTCTGGTTTTTTTGTTCAAGTGTTGTTGGAAAATATGTTTGGACCTAATATTTAAAATAAAACTAAAAAACCTATTGAAATTAGTGACTTAAAACCATTAAAATATATTAAAATAGAGTTTATTGAAACTGGTGAGTTTGAGTATATTCAAAATGGAAATAATTTTTGAGTTTGAAGAATTTGAATAAATTGGTAGGGTTACTCCTTTTAGAGAGATAAATCCTCTAATTAAATAAATGGAAGCTTTACTATGGAAATAGAAACACACTCTCCTCATACTCTTATTTCTTCATATATTTATAATGAAGACTTAAGTGAATTCAAATATGATCTTATGTCTTTAATAAAGGTATTATTTTTGGTATTTGGATATTTAGTGGAACCTATAGGAGAATAATTTATTTCCAGGATTATTTCTCTTATTGTTTCACATATATAACCTAATTTATTTTTGATGCTTGATCATATGAATCAAGAGATTTAGAGTTTGAGAGGTCAAGTGGGAACTATGCAGGATGATTTAATTGACATGATGAGAAAGATTAATCATATATAATTGAATTCCATGGTGAAAGCTTCATCTTCTAGTGCATCTCCTCTTTCGGTTACAATTTCCCATGAAAATATTGGTGATAATTTGTTAATAAATATTGAACTATAATAAATCAAATTAGTGTTGAATTATTTTGAAAAAAATAAATAAATACTAATTTATGGTTTTCAAACTCAAATAACTAAGACCCTTGACGTAGTAATATCTAATGCCCTGTAAGCTGGAATATACATGAATATCATCAAAGGAGCCATTGATTATTATTTGAGAAAAATATTCACCAAAATGGATTTGAATACCATGTTTAGATCCCTATCCCGTGACATCAAGATGCCTTAAATGACTAAAAATTTCAAATATCAACAAAAATTGAATGTGATGAAGACTTTTTTGGAAATATTTGTAAAACAGAAGGAAACTTTTTTAAAATTGTGAAGCAAAGATCTTTGGTCCCGAAGTAATTCTATAATCTTATGGAGCCTTATATGTATAATTCTCACACTGGAATAGTTTCACATTTAACTTTGATTCTAACTTTAGTACAACCAACATTTATTACTATAGTTATCACATCCTCTTCTCTTTATGTTTCCCCGTTTGGATTTAATCCATTCTAGGCAGTTCAACATTTCACCCCCATTAATAGAGGAATTATAATTCTAGGACCTTATTCTTCTCAGCCATAAACAACTATGAATCCTTCCTCTCATCCATCTTAATAGAATAAAAAATCTCATGTGGATCCTCATTCAATAAAAAAGCCACTTCTTCAAATTCTGATTAGTATCTATAATAGGGATGATATTTATTTCTATAATGTTGTATTTCTGAACCATTGAGATTAATGTTATATCATTTTTTATTTTTTTAATATGAATGTGGAAATAACCTTTTTTTATTAAATGAAAACTTGTCTTTTTTAATAGGTAGGGGGAAACTCCCCATTTTCTTTCTTCTTTAGTTCTATAATTTCTTTTTTTTTCTATTTTTTATAACTATTCATTTTTTTACCTTTTTGATAATCCAAAAAGGGGGAGAAATTATTATGGAAATTAATAGATTAATATTTAGGTTATTTCACTGATATATTAATTTAGGAATTTAAGCTCTAATTTACTTTAAACTTTGTGAATTTATTTTTTTACACTTGAATCTATCTTTCCATGATTTACGATCATAAAAAAGAGTGATATTGTTTCCTTAGTCCAATAATTCCTTATTTTAGTAATCGCAAATAGTGTTTCTTATATTATTAATGAATTCTATATTTTATGTTAGTACAATATTTTTTTTGGAAATATATGAAAATTGGAAAAGTGTGGAAGCTACCACACATTATATAAAGCTACCACATGAAGTTAGTCTACCTACCATGAGAAGTGACCATGCCAGGGAGGCAATTTTTTTAAGTGTTGAAGTGACAACATGACAAAATGAAGTGAACCTGTGAACAACTCAACCTATTGTACCATATAAATTGAAATATGTGTAGGTGTTGAAGATAACACATTAATAAGATTCAACCAACTATTCTATTCAACTAACCTCATGTTGAAATTTCAGGTGACCACACATTATAGACAATTAACCAAAAGTTGATATCAAGCGACCACATGACAAACATGTGAATTTTTTTATAAGTATGGAGAAACCATACATTGATACCAAGTGACCAAAATTAAATATTTCACTAAGTTACGATACCAAATGATCACATAAAACAATCACAATAATATTTTCAAGTGACCATTTGAAGAAAGTATCATCCTACCATAAGGACCGACTCAAGAAACCATGCCTAAGTGACTTTTTATGGCCAGAACTACAACACCTACTTTTAAATAAAATTAATTTAAATACCCCCAACTATTATATTTTGGATATTTTAATGAAACTTTAAATCACATATGGAATTATGGATATCAGGATTAATATTAATATTTCTTTTTGATTATTATTAAATAGATAGTTAGATAAGATATCCATACAAATACTCTCTCATACAATTCAGGGTGTGTGGATCTCAATCTATCATTCTTCTGCACTACAACTCTCTATTTCTCATGTTATATTTCATATATAAGAGAAGGCTTCAAAACATATTTTTTATATAATCTCAAGGAAAAATTTAAAGAATATAGTTCAAGATAAGAGAACCTTTCTGATGAATTGAAATTCAATCAATGATAGAGCTGTACCACACTTCACTACTATCTATCTCTTACTCTGCTTATTTTACATTTAGAATTTTTCTAGTATTCTCTTTTATATATTTTTAGTACTTATCATGTATTTTAAATATTATCACTATGATACTCCTTATTTAATTTATTTACATAATCTAGCCCACATATAATTATGAAATAGGCTTGGTATATCCTGGAATTCCTTATGAGTAATTGTGTTTTTAAAACCCAATTCAGGTTGAGAATTATTTATTATGTTTTAATAAATGTACATGGAAATGGATTACAATGAAGTGGAGAGGAATAAGATCCACATATATATAAAACCTCTTGATTAATTCCACCATGTGTTTTAATCCTTTTTTTCCACCACTTTTTTTAAATTGAATTGAATATATTTTGTTTTTAATAAGTTTTTTTAAAATTTTGAATGAAAGAAATAGTATAATAGTTTTCATTCATAAGTGATATTTATATTGTGTTTGGTGTGAGTAAAAGTGTTTCAAAAGTTAATGTAACTTCAAGTTGTTTTAACTAGATTTTGATAGAGCCTTCGAGATGTTATTTCAAAGTACCAAAATATTTTTATCTATTATATTTGTGAACTAGGATGTGAATTTAATTAGTGGATTTTAAATTTTAAATTATCAAAATAGATTTTTTTTATTATAATAACAATTAAATCCCCTCTTGATCAATCCATTGGGACCAACATGAAGATTTCTTTTCATGTTTTATGATTCTTTAAAGTAATTTTTATTTAATTTCTTATTTTTTCTAAAGCAATTGATTTATAAATTATTTCTTTACAAAAAGTATCAAACTAAAAAAGAAATTTCTTATTATTTTATAGAAAAACATTAAACCTTTATATAAATATATTTACATACATGTCAATACACCTTAATGTTTCTCGAGTTTCATTGGAGATATAATTTAATGGAATTATCCATTTTCTTTCTCTAGATGATTTATTTTTTATTTCATGTGAAATTTTGTTATGAAATCCATTCATAATCACAAGTTCATTATGATGTGATGGAATTATTAATTATTTTATTTTCATATGGAACATATATTTATGGTTTATCATTATGAAACAGGTGGGCATATAATTATATATCCCTCCCATTCATTGGGTAAAGATTTATATCTTATGATATGTTATGTTATAATACATGAGAGGTTGTCCTACTTCACTATGTTATGGAACTTGTTTTTCTACTATGTGATGATGGTATTATAAGTGAGTCTCAACGTAATATATGATTTTATATGCTTATGAATGTGACACATTTATTATGTCATTCCAAATTCCCATGTAATTATTCAATATTTTGTTTTGATTCATATTCTGTTTCATGGTTCTTAATATCTTGAGTATGATTGTATGATTATGGTCTCATACCTAAGTTTATGTTTGTTCCTAGTCAGTTATGGTCTTTATTATGATAGATTAAGTGATTTTAATTGAAAACTATTATGTTTTATACCTTATTGAGTATATGATCTCACTCTTTTATTATGTTCCCATTCCCCTGACTATGAAGAAGATTATAACATATAATATGTCTAGTATGGAGTCAAGTGTAATGAAATTTTGAAACATATATACTATTCATTGTAAAATGAGATTTTGATATAGATAATCTCCAAATACACTAAACCTTTGGGTTATGGGGGTGTGATTTATAATGGATAATCATGTGTAATATTGTAATATGTATGTGTTGGATCAAATAAGGTAAATATCTTGTGGGGGGAGGGGGTGAATCAAGGTGTGTTGAATTTTTTTAAAAACCCTCACCAATGATCTTGGTACATCATTAATAGAAAAACCCGCAGTCCTCATAATAAATATAGATTGATAAATCATGTAAAGAAGTACACAAACAATTTTTATGTGGTTAACCCAAATATGGATAATATAAGGGTAATACAACAATGATGTTTCGATGTACCAAAATCACAAAGAACACTACTTTTTTTTACAATTTAGAGTGGTCACACTAACCCTATATGTTTTTGACCCTCAAAAAGTAGATAAATCATTGATAATCCTAGAAAAAGTATTTCTATATAAAAAAAATAATGATATTACATTATTTTTTGTGTATAAATCAGCTCCTCCTTCATCAACATGATGAAATACATGATCCTATAACTAGATAGACTTTTAGATATCCTCATTAATTTTATAAAACTTTCTAATATAGATATCCATTTATTCTATTCCTTATATTTTTATCCACAATCTTCCTTCCCCATTTTATAGAGAACTATATCTCTCTAATATTGAGGCAATATCCAAGTTCCCCCTTTAATTAACCTTTAATATTACTTAATCAATATGGGATTTTTTTTTCTAATTAATACATCAACTAAAAGTAAAAAAACCACCATGAATATATACCACATGATCCCCAAAAGATAAACAATTTGAGTTAAAGGTATTTTTCTTGACTCAACTTCATTACAGAATAACCATACGTTTCACGATGCAACACATAAATTTACTTGAAAAAAATATCTGTTCTTATACCAATTTTTCCACCACCATTGTGTGAATACCTCATTCATAGTGAAAATATCTTCACCTTTTACAATCACACCTTAGAGTCCTACTTTAATAGTGTGGTGAAAAACTCAATGTTTTACTTTAACCGAATCAATATAGAGAAAACATTAAATTTAGATAGAATACCAGATTTCTACTCTAATTTATTCATGATTCAATCATACTACTAGCAGTGTGATCAAACTTTGATCATTCCATATTCATTCTTACATGAAATTGATTTAATCACACATAAGACCAACTAGGTCATGATATAATCCACTGCAGTATGATCTTGTATCATATAATCTTCCTTAGGTTTGATTTATTCCTATATATCCTTAAACTCACCTTTTATTGATCCATCTTAGATTGGTTAATTCCATTAATGGTAAAACCTTTCATTCGAACAAAAATGTTTAATATTCCATGAGACTTTCTGTGACATGATTTATGTGATTGCAGGATGGTTTTTGTTTTTTTGACATAACTGTTCCATTTCTCTCATGAATAATTTCAAAATCCTCCAATCACACATTATTAATTTTTAAGACCCTTTAGAAGTATTCTTCACCAGTATATTTATAAAACATAAGATAAAAATTCCCCAAGTTATTTTTTTAGTAATCCCACCTTTTGGGTTTGTTGAATGTTCTTTAACATATTTGACATGTATTCAACCAAAACCTCCATAACTTACCAAAAACATAGTATGAAACCTATCAACTTTCAATTTTTTTATTAATGAATCATCAAAAAATCTAATTACATATGAGTCAATCTCATTATGATAAATAAGAGTTAAATGAAAAGTTCCTCATTAAAAAATTCCCATTATCATTATGCACATCAACAATTCTCAACCAAGCTTCTCCCATTGAATATAAATTTGTTTACACTCCTACTTTACAAGGAATTAACATGGGATAAATCCCCCTTTATTAATAAAAGAGAAAAATTACATTCATCTTCAAATCAAATCATAGAAAACTTTTCTACTATTATCAATGAACATAAAGATCACTTCTATTAAAGTCCATAAATGAGGGTTATAAATCATATAAATTAATTCAAGAGAACCAACATTGCTTTCTATAAATAATAAAATCCATATAGGAGTGGGGATACCTTCTCCAAAGCATCTAGTTATATTGAGATGGTTGGACACCATGATCCAAATAATGCCTCTCAAAATCCACCTTGGGCAATTCCTTGGAAATGATGTCTGAAACATAATTTTGTATTGACATGTACTCGAACTTCACTAGATAGTTTTTATAATTGTTAGGTCCAATAGGTTAGATACCCTGAGGGGGGGGGGGAAGTGAATCAGGGTATTCTAGATTAAAAAAACTACCCCTATTGATCTTGTTTCGCTGTTAAGAAAAACTCTCTTCTCTGTCTTTCCTATAGAAAAGTATAAACAGAAAATAAATCATGCATAGGACAAAATGATTTTTACTTCATCCTCACTGGGCTACGTCCAAGGATCATACACTAGAGATGTGCCGATGTACCAAATCCACTAAAATTGCACTACTATTTACAATGTTTGGAGTGGAATCACTGTACCTTCTAGTTTACAACCAATCACAATATGAAAGCTCACTGCTCTCTCAACTGAAGTGTGCTCACTACTTCTTCAGAATATCCACTCATAGTTTATAGACCTATTGGTCTCTTAATTATCTATAATGAAATCTTCATCCTTAACTGTTGATAGATTCTCTGTTGAAGTTCAACTTTCACCCGCAGATGAATCTCACTTTTCACCGGGTGTACCGGGAAACCCCAATTTTTACGCGTAGCCTTTACTAGTCCTTGCGCATAATTTTCGGATTTTGAGCTAAATCCACTTTTCGTGCAGCACCTCTTTTACGCACAACTGAATTCTTTGACACACAACATTTTCTTTACACGCAAACACTGCTTTTATGCGCAACTACCAACTTTTACGTGCAACCTTTGCTTTATGTGCAAACACTACTTTTACAAGAAACTTCCATATTTGACACACAACCATTGATTTACGTGAAAACAATGATTTTACACACAACTCCTTTGTATACTCTAATTTTGTGTGCTATAGTTCAGATACTCTCTAAGTCTTGAGCTACTACGAATGAGAGGGGTCACTTCATATTTATAGGCAAAATCGACCCCTGCGCAAAAAAATCTCCTTTTGCGCATAATCCTATTTGAGCATGAAAAATAGTTTTTCGATGCAACACCATATTTCTCGAAGTGCTCCAATTTTTCGCGCACCTCATGCCTTTGCCAATTTTTGAGCTTATGATCTCGAAACTCCTCTTTCACGAAAAAATTCAATCCTCTATTTTGTTCCCCACACAAATATTTGGCACACCACTTTATTTTTCATTCACCACTCTAATTTTTTGTGTACCTCCCTTTTCCAAAAACAAATCTCTCCATTTTCCAATTTTCAGCCCCAAAAATTTGGCAAAAACTGGAAAATGGCGCCACCTTATGTCTTCTCTTTTTATATGGCCTCCAGATCATCCATTCCTCTGTCGAGGTCCTTTAATCAAACATGGATTGTTGACAACATCCCTTGAGCTCGACAACCCACCATGTAAACCCCCTTTGTCAACAAATTTGTATATCGTGGTCTGATTTTTCAACAAATACAACACAAAGGCCTACTTTGTCATCAAACACAATCACCTCAAAAATGATTCAATGATACCTTGAGGTATTTTTTCTAACAATAATTCCATTTTATAAAGTGATACTTTATCAAGATTTTATTTATCCTTGATTGATGTATAATATTGTGTCTAATATTTATAAAACTCAAGATATCACACCTTATTGAAATGAGTGACAAAAATTAACTCTAACATCCTCAAGTTGTTATTTTATCCATAAAAAATGAGTAAATTCTTGATAATACACAATATAACAGGATAGTTTAGGAGATGAGAAAAAGCTCAGTCAAAACATTTATTAAAGAAAATAAAAAATCATAACAACATTACTAAAAATGTTCCCATTACCTCAAAATATTCCATTCCAAATATATTCAACACCTAATTTCCATATTTAAATTATGAAATAAAAGTTCCATGCCTTATTTTTGTAACTCGAAAGCTAAGGAAACATTTTAACTCACCAATCAAAGACATTTCAAACTCACAACTCAAAAAAATTTCAAAGAACTTTCATTATTCTTCATTCGATCCACCAAAAAATTATACTATCCAAATAAATGAGTAAAAAAATCTTATTTCAATTCTAATTATTGATGTAAAGAATGTGATCAACTCATTTATAATGAAATCCATGATTTCTAAAGTGTTGACCAAGCCTAGAATACCAATCCCTTGGTGAAAGATTTAGCTAGTACAACACCTTATTCACTTTTCATACCTTGATCTCATATTTATCGATGATAAAACCATATATTTTCTCAATGTACACCTCTTCCTCAAGTAATCCATTAAGTAATAATGATTTTATATCCATTTAGAATATCCTGAATCTCTATTGATCTATAATATCCAAGAATATAAGAATTGTTTTTAATTTATTTTGATTTGGGAATATCAGTTTCACACCAAGCATGCTTGGTTTTGAATTACCTTTCAATATTAATTGAGTTTATTATATAAAAACCACTTGGTTTTGATGAAACTTTTTAATATATGACTATACCTTGTTTTATTATTCTCAATTTATTATGCTCTTTATGTATCACTTCGACCCAATTCTAATCCTCAACAGCTTGTTCAAAACACTTAGGCTCTACTAGAGATAAGTGAGAAGTTTTTTTATAAATAATGCATTCTTCTTTTTTTAATTTAAGCTATAATATCACCAATAATGTTCTCTTAATTGATTCAATCCCCTATTCTTAACTTCCTCATAACTACTGATGTTTCTTCATTTTCCTTATCTTCAATTTCCTCTTACGAATTATCTTTAAATCCATGTGATTTCCCTTGGCTTATAACCTAAAAATAACTTTCCTTCACTATTTATTCATTGTTTTTTGTGAAAAATTCTCATTGGATTGGGAATTCTTCTTATTTTCACCAATAATGTGTTAAGAATACTTTGAGTTGTGTTGTATTTTTTTTGTCAATGTGTGTTAATATGTAAAGAAGATAAGATCTTGGAAGGAATTTGAATACCCCAACATTAATTGTAAAATGATTAGAGTTCCCGAGAAAGTAAATATTATTTATAGTAGTTATACATATTACATGATAATAAAAGGATAATATTTAAGATTAGAATTTGGTTGATTCCATGGTTTATATGGTAAAAATAAGAGTTCCTAAGACTAGATGCCTCTATGCGTTGAACTATGAAATATGGATATTTATTAGTGATGAAAAACTTGGAGGAACTATGAGATAATGTCATATTTATATGAAAATAGAAGTACTACCATTGAAGATTCCTAGATATATATTCAGGGATTGAAATGTTTTTTTTGTATTGGAGTTTCTTCTGTTGGATTATTAAAAAATTATTCACTTGATAGATAAGATGGTATCAAGATGCTACTTCTTAGTAAATCACATGTATATTTTGTTTAAGAATATTTGGTAAAAATAGGAGCTTCATCCTTGTGAAAATATACTTAGATGAAGTTGGGATTAAGTGTGCTGATTTTTTGTGTTGTCATTCATGTTTAAATAATAGTCCTTTTGTGGAAGTGTATTCTACATCATTTGGTGGAAGTTGAAGAAACAATATAGTAAGGAGATTAAATATCTTATTCTAAGAAACATATACTAGTTGAAGTTTTGAGATATGTTGTGGTTCTGTTTGAGGAGTAATACATGTTTAAGATGATGCACTTACTATTTAAACTCTCTTGGATGAAGTTTTGTGAAGGAAAAAAGTTGATTTAGGATAGCCTTTCAGTCTGATGATTACTAATCTAATCCCTGTTAAATATTCATACTTATAAAGTTACAGTGTTTTATACAATATATTATAGAAATTGTAAGTTTCAAATCATGTGAATAGGTTGATAAAATCTATTGAATGAAGTTCTTAGATGTATTGAGATGTGTTTTTAGGTTTTTATTGGTCTTTGAGATTTTTTTGAAGTTATGGTTTGATTTGAAATTGTTTGAATAAGCATGTAATTAATGAGTTGCACTCCGAGATTTAAAAAGTAATTCCATCTACGAGGATCCTCGTAAGATAATTCATCTACATAGAGTGAATTGGTCAACATGCTATATATTTTGAATAATATAAAATGGATATCTTTAACACATATCCCCATAATAGATGTCATATAAACACTGTATATTAATAAAATGGCAAAATAATTTCTTCTACATAGGCATGGGGCTAGATTTCAAAAGACTAAAAAATTATATTTTCATACAATGACCTGAGTATGATATTTTGAGAATCGTGTACCATAATTTTTCTATGTGATAAAAATTTAGAAAAGTAAAATATCATATGGTATCCCTATAAGATAATTAACTTACACAGTATAGATTTTAGGGACCATAAGTTAATTCACTTACGCATTTGATATTTGTGATCTTGCAAGACAATTTACTCATGCTCAAGAATAATAACACAACATTTCAAACATAGATATTACATGTCATTAGATGAATATTCAACACATAACATTAAGACACATTTAATAACCATAAAGGTTTAGTGTGTTTGGAGAATAGATACATAAACATCTAATTTAAGTACAATATTCACCATCTATCATAAATTTCATCTCACATTAAAACCTTCTTCAACATACCATACTTAAAACCCTTTTTCATAACTTTGGGAAAAGAAATATAAGAAATAAAGATATCAAATTCTCAATAAGATTAAAAATAGGAGATATGAATCTATGATCATATGAAAGCATAAGATAAACATAAGGGTATGAGATCATAATCAAAGATCATACCCAATGTGTCATAGATCATAAAAACGATTCATGATATAACACTTTACAATTTCAAAATACACGAATCATAAGAGTGAGAAATCATCATAAATAAATCATTAGTCATGAGTTAAAATCATAAGCATAAAGACATGTTAATAGAGTGTGGAATCATCATAGGCATAAAAAATATATCATATATCAAGGTTAACTACCAAGACCATCTTATCATAATGGATCAGACATCAATACCTATTTCCCATATCATAATAGATCAAAAATCACCACCTATTTACCATAGTGGATCATGAATCCCTTATTATTTCCCATATCATAGTGGATCATACATCCCTACTTGTTTCCCATAGTAGATCAAGTACATCAACTTGTTTCCTATAATTATCTTAGGAAATATAAAGATTTACCCAATGAATTAGAGCGATATATATGTTTGGAACCACACATCACTTAACTAAAACCATACATACATGTGATATAAGATCACAAATCATTAATTTTATTATCATATCATAACCCATGTAAAAGAAATGGGTTTCATAATAATTTCATCATTTCATCAATGAATAACCTATGGAAAAGAATGAGTTTCATAAAAATATCATCATCATAATCATAAACCATCCAGAAAAAGAACAAGGATGGTATAATTGGATCATTTACCCATTTTATCATAATTAACATAAAAAGATGTTATTATAAATGAAAATTCTTTTAAAAGATAACTGAAACATTTCTTGAGGAAAATACACTTTTCATTTTGAAATTACTTATTTAAAATAAAAATATTTATGAAAATGTTATGGAAAAAATTTCCTTTTAAAATAACCATGGAATATTGTAAAGGATTTTTTAAAACATTATGTGTTTATGATTATGAGAAATTCCTTTCATGTCGTGTTTGTTAAAATGAAGATTTTATTCATGTTTTCAGTAAAAATCCAGTAGTTCCTCATTCAGAAAATAAAAAAAATATTTATTTTACTTTATTTATATAAAAAGTTAAAAATAGGTAAAAATTAATTTAAAAATTAATTTTAGAATATTCAAAACTTTATTTAAAATATTTTAGAAAACACACATATAAAAGAAAAAGGTTTTTTGATCAAAAGAGGTCAATTAAGGCCTATTTTTCTTAAAAATATTTTCTCAACCATTTTGAGTTCCAAAGAGAAGAAAATGGTAATAAAACTTAAAAATTTCAGAAATAACCATAAGAGAATAAAAATTAAATGAGTTTATTAGACAAGGATTATATACTTTTCTCAATGGAAATTCAATTATAAATAATTTTGATTAAAATGATATTGAAACATAAATCCATTACTGCAGTGGTAATCTCTAAATCAAAACATTTTGAAAGAGAGAACCATAGATGGATCTGTAAATCCTTATAATTTCCATGATAATAAGTAAAAAATAAATTCATGCTAAGTATATACACCGTATAATATAAATAAGTAGTGAATATGGAATATGTATCATAGAAATAAAAGTGAGATGAGGAATACACTTACCTAAAGTATCATCTTGATTCGTACATGTTTGGAACTCCTATATAATAAATATATATTTATTATACATATATTACACCATAATGATATATATCATTCCATATTTTATTTTCTTATATCATCTTATAACTCTTTTGTTTACAATTATTTATTAAAATCAAAGTTTCATGTGACAAATACATCATTTTTCATTCATGTTTCGTTTTAGTAGTCTCGATCCTTTTACTTTGATCACAGTCCCATAGTATACATAATTTTAATCATGTGATGAGTGTATTAATTAATTATTATATAAAAATTTATAACTATTCATTAAAATTAGTGATAAAAAATGAATTTCATTAATTCATGGAGATGTTAGTCCGCATGCATGCACAAGTGATGTTTCCATTTTTCGATGGATGGAACGAAAAAAAGGTAAATAAAAATTCAAATTTACAAAACAAAAATAATATCATATACATAATATATATACATTATTATTTAATTATAACATTCTATGTGAATTTTTTATGAATAATGAAACACATCACTTCGTGAAGGTGGTAGTCTGCACGTACACACAAGTGGTGTTTTCTTTTCCCATATGATGGAAAAGAGGTGGATAATGGCTCTCAAATTGTAAAAATAAAAATTCATAATATTTTATATAATAAATTTTTTATTTTATAATGTATACCATATATTTATAGGAGGTATAATAATAAATAAAATTGAAAATACTCAGTTAAGAGTTATACCTTTTCGTTGAGAAAACCTTCTTTGTCTTATACCTTACGCCTTGGAAGGATGGTCCTTTGGAAATAATATAAGATATAGGATGTGGGTAAATAATCTAAGAAGGTATTATGTAAATTATTGGATAATATATAAGGGTAAAATGGTGTGAGGAAGAGATAAGAATATGTTCTCTTTTATAATTGAGGCTAGGGGCACTCTTGGAATTATATAAAGTATTAAATTAATATAAATTAATTTTGAGGTTCAAATGGATCCAAATTGATATAAATATAGGAAGATAATAATTCAAAAAAATATCATCCAATAATTTTTAGACAATTGTATATGATGTTTTGTCTCTTATCTCTTAGTTTTAAGCCCCCTTAACCCTTTTGATAATTACCATAATATCAAAATGTTTTACTCTTTAAGGGAAAAAATTGTATCATAAAATAAAAATTGACCCATAAATGTACTATGGTTTATATTTTCAACCATATACCATTAATATGTCCTAATATACTATTTTTTTAATTTTAAATTATTTAATAAAATATTTTTTATTTTAAAATATCATTAATGTCATTTTTTGAACTATTCATTTAATTTGAATTTTATGTCATCAAGATAACAATAAAATTTGAATTTAAACTTTAAAAAAATCATTATTATATTATATTTATCTGAAAAATTTGTGGAACATAATAATTCACTCAAATTTTATTACTTTTAATATTTTTACAATCATTTATTTTATTTTTCTATTAATTTAATTAACATTATATTAGTGTTGCACAATAATTTAAGGTGACAATTTGATAAAAAAAATTAAAATAAATTACCAGGATAAAAAATTTATTTCATATTTCAAATAAACATTTAGATCCAAACATAACATATTTTTTTATTTATGAAAAATTATTATAGACATTTAACTCAAAATAGTTGTACTTTGTATTTATTTATTTATTAAATAATAAAAAGGTCATAATAAAATAAAAATTGAACCAAGTGGCCATATTTTTAAGAAAACAATGATAATGGTCTAAATAAACTCATTCAATATGATAAAGTCAAGTTTTCGGGAAATTTAGAGCTTTATCTCAATGTCTTAACTCTATTTTACCTGTTTTACCCTTACCAAGGTGACAAATATTTACCAAGGTTACAATTCATACAGAAAAAGGGTCCTATTTTCCTAATTTAAACCTCCTAATTTTAAATATTGCATCCATTTCTCAAGATTAAATTCCTTGAATTGGATTAAATAAATTTTAATATAAATGCGTAAAATGAAATGAAAAAAAGTTTTCAGAGAAATGTGTTTTTTAAACCCAAAAAATGAAATTATACTAAAATAAGGTATCATAATGATTAAAATATAATTAATAAGGTTATAACTAATTGTATAAAAACTATTTTACTTATATATAAAATTCAAATCATAATGGTAAATTTTAAATAAAAATAAAAGCGTGTTTTAAAAAATTGACATATTTCATTATTCACTGAAAAATAAATCTTTTCATTAAAATCCAAAAAAACCACCCTAAGATAATTTGAATCGGAATATTTAAAAAATATAACCATTTTAGAAAATAAAGTTTTTAAAATTTCCAATAATTCATTTTACAATAATTTCACATAAAAATTGTTTTTTAGAAAAATAACTCTTTTTACCTTCAAACACTTTTATTTTCATTTTTAACGAATTGGAAACTAATGAGTTTGTTTTATATGTAAGTAAACAATTTTTTTCATAATTTAGTTATCCCTATTCATATATGAAAATGAAATGAATAGATGATAACTATCACCTTAAATAATAATATTTCAGTAATATATCACGGTTCATTTGAACTTGGTGTGATGTGTTGAGAAAGCTATCCAAAAATTACAATTTATTTAAAGATAAATATATTATAAAATATCTGGTAGCTACATTATACACCCATTAAAATAAATTATTCCCTCAAAGTTTTTATCTTGGTAAACAAAGTTTCAAAATTTAAAAATACCTTTATTGAAATCCCACTTTATAAAAATGGATAATAAAACATGCTTTAAAAAGGGGAAGTGGGAAATGTAAAGGTTAAACAAAATAATATATAATCAGTTTCCTAGATAAGTATAACATTTTTTGGAAGTTAAAATATAGACATGTAGTGAAAAAATAACATACAAGGACCGATATAGTGTGATAGAAAACATGTTCATAAGAAAGTTAATGACCATAAAACCATAAATCAGTGAGGGGTGAAAAGACCATAAATTTATCAGAATTGAAGCTAAAAGGATAATGTTTTTATTTTAAGATCATTTTACTAAATTTTAGGGATTATTTTTCTATCAAAATATAGTACATTAGAAAGTATTCTTTCTTGATTTATTTCCATTTCACAAGAATAAGTACATACTTTGGTTGAACTTCAATCAATTCCACTTCTATCTCATATCCTACTCCATGTAATGGATATTTGAGATGAATTATTCATTCTTGGAGTACTAAAATTAAATTTTAATGAATTACAATATCCATAATCCATTCCTTACATCTCAAAAATATTTACCAAAACCAAAATGGTTAGCATAAGTTATCCAATATGTATAAATACAACACATTAATATCTAAAACATAAATAATAACACCTAAAGTTAAACTTAAACCATTAAATAAGTATTTAACCTAAAAAACTTCAAAAAATGTATGAACCAATTCAAAATCCAAAAATTTATATATAAGTTAACTAAATTTTAAAATATACTTAACATTAATTCCCTAAATAGCATAGAGGATCTCTTAATGTCACATACAAAATATGTGAATATCATGATCATATGTTCTTATCAAACATGGTAATACCCTAAATTATCCAATAACCTAAATGAAAACATATATGATTCTAAAAATCTACTCTCTACTTATCCCTTACATAAAATTACAACTTATCAAATATATTCCATAAGTCGAAAAATGTAATAAACTCCATAAAATATAATATAAAACACTTTATCATCAAATCACTAATCATCTATAAGGTCACTAATGCTATCCAATTTAAATTATTAACATCAAAAATATATTTATATAAACTAAAAATTATTATCTCAACATTAGGCATATATTAAGGGTTATATTTTCCTCAAACATGTGTTTTCCATAAAACATCACCTTACTATTAAATCAATTTTCTAGGATATCAGTACCATTCAACGTATGCTTTCAAATCCTTAAAGAAAACCTTTTGCAGAAAAATAATTATATGTTTCATGATTCTTATAAATAGAATATCTTTGATAAAATACTTCTATTATATACTTATTTAATCCCAATTAGTAAACACTTTAATCATTCCTCTTCAATGTTTGGAACAACATAGGACTTTCCTTGGTCAAGGATTTAGCTATTATATTAGGTCATTAACTCATATAATGCCCATGTTTCCCACATTTAAGACATCAAATTCATTGGAAATTAATTTCTACATTCCCTTCATTTCCATATAGAAAACATATTTTCATTTTTTAAAACATTACCTCTAGTGCTTATTCCCATAATATCGATATGTAAGAAGCTGAATCTTCTTTTAACCATAGTCTTTATCAAATTTACTTCCATTAAACACCATTTTTATGTTATTAATAATGTATGTAATCTCACCCAAGTTGAGGTTATTAATCATATAACAAGATAAATGATTAGGAATAATCACTAGATTCTATATTCCAGCTTCTATTTCATTTTGTTTCTAATGAGTAAAATCATTCCATTTTCTATCACATTCATCATTAACAATATTATTTCGGGTTCCAACCATTGGCTACTACAAAAATTCGTAGTATGAGCAACATGAATCATAGTGAGAAACAATATAATCATGAAAAATCATTCATAGGATGTCTAAACCATGAAACCTTATTTTCAATCTATGACACCTTAGGTTTAACCTAGACTATCCATGATTACCATATATTCAAATCCTTTGTAATGGTATATAAAGGAAATTTAAATTCACTAAATCATATCCTCTAGGAGTTTCTAGGAAGGTGTGCAGTCTTAGTCCCACTCATTGTATATCACTGACAATCAAGTTAAAACTCAAACCACCCCTCTCAGAGTTATTAACCTTTAGTGAATGTATGCCACAACCATATCAATTTACCAATATCTTTATAGGGATGTATTTTCTAGGAAAATTATACAATCTATACTTTACAAGAACTTTAGGATGTTATCCTATACTTAGACCTATTCTTGAGGTTTTCACCAAAGTTTTCCAACCCTAATCTCCAAATATTAACTAAACCCTCCTCTAATAACAACTTTGGTGACCCATAATTTTCATACATATATATAACATATTATTAGGTTAATATTCTATATATAACATTATAATACACACTATAACAAAAAAGGTTTAGTTTTATTAGAGACTAGATACATAAAAATATTATTTAGGTACAATCCTAATCATATATCATAAATTTATTCACACATTATACCTTTATTTTATATATCATACCTAAAACCCTTCTTCATAACATAGGTAAAGTAAACATAAGAAATGTTGTGCTCAAATTCTCAATATGTGTGAACACATGAGATATAAAATTATGATCACATGAAAGAAAAAGATAAGAATAGGGGTATGATATCATGATCATATATTATTCCCAAACTATAATAGATAATAAACATAATTCATGTCATAAACCATTATCATTTCAAAATACATGAATCATAAGAGAGAGTAATTTTCATAAATCAATCAAGAGCCATGAGTTCAAATCATAGGAATAAAAACACGTCAGTTGAGTGTGGAACCATCATAGGCATAAAAATGATATCATATGTAAAGGCTAACTACCAAGACCATCATATCATAGTGGATCGGGCATTAAAACTTGTTTCCCATATAATAACATATTAGACATCACTACCTATTTCCAATGGTGGATCGAGAATCCCTTCTTATTTTCTATATCATATTGGATCAGGAATCCCTACCTATTTTTATTGTGGATTGAGAACATCAACTCATTTAACATAATTATCTTATGAGATATAATGAATTACCTAATGAATTATAGGTATATATAATTATGGGCCCACCCATAAAATACTAAAAAACATACATATGTTTTCCATAGGATCATAAAATCATATCATAACCCATGGAAAGGAAACATGTTTCATAAAACATTAATCATTTCATAAAATCCTAACTGGTAAAAATAACGAGTTTCATAAAAATTTAATCATCATAATCATAAAACATATAGATAAATATTAATGATGTTATCATTGGATCATATCCTCAATTAATAATAATTAACATCAATGGATGTTATCATAGATAAAAAATGATTTAAAATATTACTGAAATATTTATTAAGACAAATAAACTTATCATTTTGAAATCACTTCTTTTAAAATCCAAATATTTCAAAAAATATTAAGGAATTTTTTTTATTTTAATATAAACATGGAATATTATAAATAAATATTCAAAAAATTGCGCGTTCCTGATGGAAGTAAATTCTGTTCATGTTATGCACGTTAAAATGGGGATTCCATTCACATTTTGGGTAAATTTTTTAAAGTAGCTCATCTGGAAAATGATAGGAAGATTCCTTTGAAATTGTCTTATAGAAATTGAAACATGGGTAAAAAATTAATTTTAAAATTAATTTTATAATATTAAAAAACATTATTTAAAACATTTTATAAAACATAGATACAGAAGAAAAAAGTTTTTCAAGCCAAAAGAGGGGAAATAAGGCTGAATTTTCTTAAAAACAATTTCTAAACCATTTTGAGTTAGAAATACAGTAAAATAGTACTAAAAACAGAAAATTTCAAAAATAAATAGAATAGTAAAACCAAAAAGGGTTTATCAGATAAGGATCGTATAATTTCCCCACTGGAAATTCAAGTATAAAAAATCCTGATTAAATTGGTATTAAAACATAAATCACTTACTGTATTAGTAATATAAAAATAATAAACTCATAAAAGAGAGAACTATAGATGGATTTTTAAATCCCTATAATTTTAATTATAATAATAATAAAATATATTCCTGGGTATTATATACACCACGCAATAGAAACATGTTGTGAATATGACATATGTCTCACAAAAATAAAAGTGAGATGAGAAATCCTCTTACCTTAAGTTTTATCTTTCATTGTACTTGTTAAAACCTCATGTATAATAAATATATATTTATTATAAATATATTATAGAACCATTTACATACATATAATACCATATTTTATTTACTTACAATATCTTATCACCAGTTTATTAATAATTCTTTATTAAAATCACTGTTCAGGGTGATAACTACTTCATTTTTCAAGTATGTTTTAGTTTGAAAGTCACAGTCCTTGTACTTTGATCATGGTTACATATTATCTGGATTTTTAATTATTTAATTATTTCCATAATTAATCATTATATACAATTTTATGACTACTCATATAAATTGGTGCTTAAAAATGAATTACATCACTTATCAGAGATGGATGTTAGTAGGTATGCACATGTGATGTTTCTTTTTTTTGATGGAAGGAATGAAAGAATGGTAAATAAAAATTAAAATTAAAAAACTATAATAATATAATATATATCATTTATTTTAAGTAATTACATTACCATAACCATCAATGTGAAGTGATTATGGAAAGCTAAACACATCAGTTCGTGGAGGTGGTAGTCCACACATACCCATAAGCGATGATTTCTTTTCCCAAATGAGGGAAAAGATGTGGATAATGGATGTTAAATTCTCATAATAACAATTTAAAATATTTAATATAATTAATTTATTAATTTATAATGGATAATATATAATTATTGGCCTTACAATAAGAAATAATATTTAAACTAATCTGTTAAGAGTTATAACATTTCGTCGAGAAACCTTCTTTGAATTACACCTTAAGCCTTGAAAGGATGGTATTTTGGAAATAAAATAAGAACTAGTATGTAGGTAAGGAATATAAGAAGGAATTATTTTAGGTATTTTATGAGATAAAAGGATCATAAGGTGCGAGGAATAGAGGAGAAGAGGTTCCCTTTTATAAGTGAGGGGAGGGGAACTCTTGGAATTACTTAAAGTATTAAATTAATATAAATTATTTCTCTTGTTAAAGTGGACCCAAATTGATATATTTAGAATATAGGTGAGTATAAGAAAACATAATATCATTGAATAATATTTATACAATTTTATGTTATTTTCTAATCCTTATCTTTTATTTTTAACCCTCACTATTTTTTCTGACAATTACCACAATATCAATGTTTTTTATTCCTTAAGGGTAAAGAATATTATCATAAAAAGAAAAGTGACCCATAAATTGAACATTTTTATATTTTAAACCATATCTATCCAATTATCTAAATATAGGATATTTTGTTTTAATTTTAAATAATTTATTAAAATATTTTTTATTATAAAATATCATTAATATCATTTTTAGAACTATTTAATTAATTTGAATTTAATAGAATCAAGATAAAAATTTAATTAAAATATAAACTTATAAAAAATAACTATTATTCTATATTTATATAAATTTTTTTTGTAACATAATAAATCAACCAAATTATATTACTTTTAAATATTTTTAAAACCATTTATTTAATTTGTCTATTATTGAAATAAATACTGTGTTGGTGTTACATAAAAGTTAAAGGCAATGATACAATAACTATTTTTTTAAATAAACATTATTAAAAAATTAATTCATATTATAAATAATAATTTATAATCAAACATAAATACATTTCTTCATTATTAAAAAATATTAGAGGTATTAATGTCAAGAAAGTGGCATTTCGCATTTATCATTTTCTTAAAATAATATAAAGGTTGCAATCAATGAAAAATGGAAATAAGTGACCATATTGTTGAAATATTGATGATAATTTTTGAAATACAATTGTAAAATATGATAAAGGCAAGTGTTATTGAAATTTCAAAACCTTATCCCAAAGTTTTATCCATATTTTACCTGTTTTACCCTTACCTATGTGAAAAATATTTACCAAAATTACTCTTCATAAAGAAAAAAATAGAAAGGATATATTTATCAAATTTGAAACTAATAATAAAAACATGGTATCAAATTTTCAAGATTCAATTCCTATAAGTGGTAGAAATCAATTTTAATATAAATGTGTAAAACAAAATTGAAAAATGTTTTTATAAAAATGTGTTTTTGAAACCAAAAAATGAAATCATATCAAAATTAAGTATAATAATGATTAAATTGTAATTAATTAGATTATATATTATTAAATAATAAATATATTACATTGATATAAAATTAAAAGAATAATGGGGCTTTTTTAAAAATAAAAGAAAAGATAGTTTTATAAAAATCTCTATTTTTCACTTTTCACTAAAAAATTAATATTTAAAGAAAATTTCCAATAATTATCCCTAAGATAATTTTGTTATTATTATGTCATGACCCGCATTCACTAAAAGAAGGGAAGTGACAACATATTTCCATATCCTTTCTTCTTTATGTGGAAGGAGAGATAATGACCCCCGAGACCCGCCTTCAATAGGTCCCGGAGTGGCGACTAGCACCAAGGGTATAGAATCAAACACAAGATGGAAGGCATTACCCTTTTTATTTTAATAGGATCGGGAGATTAGATAGAAACCCCAACAACACCAAAGATGAAAGTAAAGGTAAATCCAAAAGTAAACCATTCCCATATACATGTTCAAAAGTAAAAGATAAAAGTCACAAGAACTCCAAAATTAATGTACCAAGAAAAGGAAAACAAAAACAGAAAATGCCCCAACGTCCGAGATAGTACGGTCTCGCACGATCCTTGAAATCCTCCTGGAAACCTAAAAGCAGTTTTATATATGTAGGGTGAGCATACAAGTATACTCAGCAGGGAAAACTGAAGACTCTTGTGCACAAGTGGGGAGGCATTCTAATACCCTGTGAAAAAGAAGATAACCAAAGCACCTAGCAAGGAAAACTATCCACCTAAGCCTCATCAAGGAACACTCCCCAAATAACGCAAGTCAAGTAATGTATAGTAATAGAACATCTATATTCGGGTACCCCGTGCCACTTTCCCACTAGTTATTGAAGAAATCCTACGCATCGAACCAATCCCACCATTCTCACTACAGTCCCACTGCCACACCCCGCCCGCACACACCTGGGCCACAACCACCATTCCCACCTGCGGACACCTGTGCCACTACCACAGATCCGTCCTGAAAATACCTGGGCCACTACCACCACGCATAACCACACCCGCAAACACCTGGGCTAGAACAACCACTGCCACGCCCGAAGACACCTGGGCCTCATCCCAAAGATTCTTGGGAAACAACCTGCCCGCACACACCTGGGCCAACTACCACAACTACCCTGCCTGAGGAATCTTGGGCTATAATGGACCTCAGGCCATCGCAGCCTGCCTGAAGATTCTTGGGCTATTCGAGAAAGGGAGCAGAAAAGGAGCTAATAACCATCCACTCATAGGAGTGTTGGGAAAAACACCCTCCCCCATAAAATGGGGGTGTTCAGCACTAAGTGCTCAACTTGGGTGGGTCGCAAATAAGAAACTTAAAAACTACAGATATATGTATAGGTAACAAGCACTCATCCCAAACCAGGGTTCCAAAACCTAAGCACAAACACCCTTGTTACTATTCATTCATAAAAGAATAGCACAACACTCATGGCCAAGTCACAACTCATTCCCAAAACCAATTCCCCATTTTAACCATTATAGTTTACACGTTCAAGTGATCCCATTAGGTGAATTCTACACTACTGGGCAACTAAAAGGCATAACCACAAGCCAGGGAAAAAAATACCCAAACAACAATTTAAGCATTCAGACCCGGTTCTCTTGTGAATTCACAACAACAAAGGGATAAGTGAGATCCCTCAAAGTACTGGAACCAAACCAAGCCTCGAGATATAGCCCCACACCATTTCAGATTCACAACCAAAAACTGTGCCACAACAAAGGATCCCATCCTCACCCACATCATCTTTCAAGCATCCAATAGAAAAACACACATACTACCAAAACAGAGTGGAAGACTTCCAGGTTCAAGCACATCATTCATTAGGTTATTCTTTCTGTTTGTTAACCGGGGTGATCACACAGGGATTCTTGTTTTACTGAACATCCATTCAAACCAAACTAAGTTTAGGCGACTAACCAATTCCATGTTACAGTTATATAGTTATCACAAAAGACAAGGGTTCATTAAGATGCAAGGAAAGACCACCAACGACCATGATTTTTAGTGAGCATGAGCCCATAGAGTTCCCAACATATATCAACATAAAAGAGTACAACAGAACATCGATCACACCCCCTTCATTATTTAAAGGCCCATTCATTATCTTCATTAAGTTTGGTTTCATCAATACCCACAGAAACAATAGCATACCCACCATGTATGATATATAGTAAAGAGAGATGAAGGAAAAACCCTACTTGGTTGATCAAGGATCGAAGTTCTTCTCCACGCGCCAAGAACTGGGGATGCACGACTTTCTGGGGAGGAACGTCGGGGACTCCAAGGGTGAGCAGAAAAACTTCAGTACAGGTGCACTACTTGCCTCGGAAAGGGAGACTCCAAACACACTGGGAAGAAAAGGAGGCCAGCCAAACGGAAGAAGAAGAAGAAGAAATTCCCAAGCAATATATAGATAAGATCCCGTTGTTACGGGATATGGAAATTTGAACGACTTTAAAGTCGGACCATGGTTCCCCACTTGGTTGGGTGGTTACACACGATGGGATTAATTGTTATCTAATAACTCTCATTGGGAAAAGGTGGTAAAATTTGTGATTTTAATGGATTTTATATAAACAGAGGGAAACAATACGCAGACACACACCTGTTTCCGTTGAGGGTCGCCCCACCATTAAGAATTTAAACATTTATTAAGGGATTATAAATGTCCTTGAACCACTCCCAAAAAGGTTAAAAAGGGACTAAAAGTGGTGTTATGGGATAAACTACAGAAGAAAAACCGACAAGGCTAGGTGGAACCGATCGTGCCACATACCGATCGGTGACACACTGATCCCATCACACCGGTTGGTGGGGTACCGATCGTTTCACACCGATCAGTCTCACACCGATCGGTCACACACTAATCAATCACACATCAACCGGTCACACGCCGATCAGTAGCACACGGATCGGTCGCACGCTGATCAGTCGCACGCCGATCGGTCACATGCCGATCAGTCACACGCCGATCGATCGCACCCCAATCGGTCGCACGCCAATCAGTATCTCGCCGATCGGTCGCACACCGATCAGTTTCACCCACCGAGACGCCACCCTTAGGATCCAAATTTTGGCAAAGGGATGGACTATGAGGGTCTGGGCCATCACATTAGATACCTCTCAAACTATTCTCGCCCTCGAGAATCAAACCAACCCAGAAGAGAAGAGGGGGGGGGGGTCCGAACAACCACCTCGAAAGATACCTATTAGGAATGAACCTCATCAACATCTATAAACACCTCTCCCTCAAGTAAACATGCAACATCAAAGGGGGTTAAGCTGTCTAGTCATATGGGTTAAGGAGTTTCTTTCTCCATATCAAGATACTATTCTCTTTGGGTGGCACTGACTCGCCTGCATGGGTTTAATCGCATCCACCTTAATGCGTCTTGATTAGGGATCGGGTCCTCTATTCTCCACAGTCAGGACATTTCACAACACTCCCTAGGTAGGTAAACAAAACATCTCATAAAATAACAAGGTCAGAACTACATCATGAAAAGTACAAGATGAAAAAGAACAAAACTAAAAACATCTCTGGGTATTGGATGCGCATCTGCGTCTCCCATTCCCAGGTACTTTCCTCGAGCCCGCCATGCCTCCACAACACACGAATCAGAGGAATGGTCCGTTCATGGAGCACCTTCTCCTCACGATCCTAGATCTTCACTAGTTTTTCCACAAAAGTCATGTCGTCCTCGATATCCAACTTCCCCCAGTCGAGGACGTGTGAAACGTCATGTAGATACTGTCGGAGTTGGGACACATGGAAGACATCATGTATCCTCAGCAGCGGCTGTGGTAGCGTTAGCTGATAATCCACTTCTACGACCCGCCTCAACACTTCAAAGGGTCCTATGAACCTTGGAGAAAGCTTAATCTCCCAGCCGAATCTCCATTGTCCATGCTGAGGGGAGACCTTTAAGAATACGTGGTCCCCGACCTCAAACTCCAAGGGTCTCCTTCTATTATCAGCATATGAATTATTCTGGTCCTGAGCTTCCTTCATCCTCTCCCGTATAAGCTGAACCTTCTCCATCGTGCTATGTACCACTTCTGGGCCAAGAACACTTGTTCCCCCAACCTCGGTCCAACACACAGGTAAGCAACATGACCATCCATACAAGTCTTCGAATGGAGCCATGCCAATGGTAGAGTGATAGCTATTATTGTATGCAAACTCTACCAGAGGCAAGTGTCTCACCCACGATCCCCCAAAATCCATAATACTTGCTCATTGCATATCATCCAACGTCTGGATGGTGAGCGCTATCTATCCATATGTCTAGGGATGGAAAGAAGTGCTAAGACGTAGCTGGGTGCCAAAAGCATGCAGCAATCCCCTCCAGACTCATGAGGTAAACTGTGCATCCGTATCCGAGACTATGGACCTTGTAACTCCATGCAATCACACCACCTCATCCACGTACCTCTGTGCTAAGGCATCCACAGCACTCGACTCCTTGATCACCAGAAAGTGAGCCAATTTCGTCAACTGGTCCACCATTACCCAGATAGTGTCGCAACCTCCTTTAACCTTGGGTAGTCCCGTGATTAAATCCATCGAGATGTCATCCCACTTCCATAGTAGGCATCTGGCCACAAACTCTGCCACCGCCCGCTTTACCCCGGGCCACCAGAACTGACCCTTCAAACCCCGATACATCTTGGAAAATCTCGAGTGCACTACTAGGGGTGATTTGTGGAACTAACTATGAACTATCTCACACATTTCCTCTAGAAAAAACAACTTTTCTCAGAAAATTACCCGATTCTGACCATCCTCCATCCACCCCTCCGGAGCATCACCTTGGTTAACCTGGTCACGCATCACTTCACTCTCTACGTCTCCCCAGGGAGACACCTCCACCTGATGTAGTATAGAATACTGTACTGTCATAAGATACAGGAAACCTCTACCACCATCCATCCTCACATCCTGGTGCAGGGTAGCTAACTCCTCCATCGCCTTCCAAGCATCTTCCGACTCTCAAACCGCATCCTTCTGCGACCTCCTGCTCAAGGCATCGACCACCACATTTACCTTTCCTGAGGTGTAGGAAATATCGAAGTCGTAATCCTGAAGAAACTCCACCCACTTACACTGCCATGAGTTCAGCTCCCTCTGGGAGAATATATACTTCAAGATTTTGTGATCTGTGAAGACCACGAAGTGCTCCCCTGACAAGGTAACACCAACACAACTCTAGTGAGAACACTACCACCGCAAGCTCTAGATCATTGGTGGCATAGTTATGCTCATGGGGACGTAACTGTCTTGACCCATTAGAGATCACCCCTTGTATTTGCATCATCACACACCCAAGGCCTTGTCCTGAAGCATCACATAACACCTCATATGCTTCCCATTCTTCTGATAACCTCATCACCGGGGAACTCACCAACTTCTCCTTCAGATAGCTGATGGCTGCTTCGCACTTCCCATTCCACACGAAAGCCTTGTCCTTCTTGGTCAAGGATGTCAAGGGTTCCACAACTCGGGAGAAGTTGTGCACGGACCTCCGATAGTAACCTGCTAGACCTAGGAAACTACATACTTCTATCACGCTCTTGTCTGCTTCCCAAGAAACAACCACCTAGAACTTCGATGGGTCCACTGCTATCCCCTTCTCAGACACTATGTGCCCAAAGAAATTCACTTCTCGCATCCATAACTTTCACTTGGACAATTTCCCATAGAGATGGTGCTGTTAGAGGACCTCTAAAACCATTCTCAGGTGCTCTGTATGATCCTCCTTTGATTTTGAGTAGATTAGGATGTTGTTAATAAACATGACTACAAACCAATCCAGGTATTCCCAGAAGACAGAGTTCAAGAGTCCCATGAACACAGCTGGAGTGTTTGTAATGCCGAATGACATGACCACAAACTCAAAGTGCCCATATCTTCACCTGAAGGAAGTCTTAGAGATGTCTCCCTACTTCACCCTCAACTCGTGATATCCTGACCACAGATCGATCTTTGAGAACCAACCTGATCCCCTCATCTAATCAAAGAGATCATCTATCCTCGGGAGAGGGTTGCGATTCTTGACCGTCACATGATTTAGCCTCCTATAATCTATGCATAGTATTATACCACCATCGGCCTTCTTCGTAAACAAGATAGGAGCACCCCACGGTGACGCACTTGGTCGAAAAAAACACTTCTTCATCAGATCATTAATCTGGATCAGCAACTCCTAAACTCAGAAGGTGCCATCTGGTAGGGAGCCATCAAAATCGGATGGGCACCAGGTTGTAAGTCTATCCCGAACTCAACATCACGTCGAGGGGGTAGAGTCACCACCTTTTCAGGGAATATGTCCATGAACTCACTGATGATCCCTGGGACTTCCACTATCTTTGCATCCACCGACTCTACTACTAGTTCAGCTAACAAGGAAAGGAGGGGCTCCTCTCACCTACTGCATTTCTGGAAACCACACTCACTGATGAAAGTTACACGTTGACCACCCAAATCGGAAAACATGACCCTTCCTTAGAAGAATTCAATGAAAGCACATACAGAGAACAACTAGTCCATGCCTAGGATGACATCGTATGGATGTATCTGCAATAGTAGAAGATCCCTGATAGACTGATGTGGCCCTATCATCAGTCTACACCCTCGATAAACATAAGACATGTCAGTCTGACCTTTGACTGGCGTGCTCAACACCAGGGGCGCTGAAAGTATCTTGAAATCTAAACCCATGGCACGGGCCAGACTGGGTGTAACAAAGGAGTGCGAAGCCCTTGTATCGAACAAGGAATAGGCAAGAGTACTAAACCAGATGATCATACCACAGATGACTTCTGGCCCTACTAGAACTGCTACCTCCAGGGTGTGAAACTGCCCACACCCAGCTCCTCTGCCTCTCGGCTATCGGCCGCCTCCCCGACTACGCTTCCGCTGAGGTCCCTGAGGAGCGCACTGAGGTCGACCTCCTTCTACGATGTCCACCCTTGGAGGAGTGGGAGATCGCTATCCCTGCTGCTGAATGGGCCTGGCTAGAAACTGCTGTGGCTGGGGCGGGTGCTGCACTTGACCACCCCCACTGTACTGCACTCTGTCTGGGCACTAATTCCGAAGGTTCTAATGGATCCCACAAACGAAGAACCTCGGTCCTAGGCCCGAAAGGAAAGGGGTGAGGACCGGGGGATCAGAACTGGAACTACTGAGGCCTACTTCCTACTGGTAGAAACCTAGAGGGTCCTGATGCTGGAGGCATGCTGCTAATGGACTTCCCCTTCGACGAGTCCAACTAGATCCCCTCTCATGATACACCTCCCAGCATGTGCATCCTCTCCACCACTTCAGCTTTCTTCTGGACCTATAAGTAGGTTGGTAAGGTGAAGGGAGTAACAACATACTAAAGAGAAGGTCGAAGTGCCCCCTCCAAACGCCTCGCCCAAGACTCATCTAGAAAGAGGTCCAGAGCAAAGCAGAGGTGATCCTTGAACTTGATCCCTAACTCTCTTACTGACATGCTCCCCTGCTAGAGGGAGAGTAGCTCCTGCCTCTTTTCAGCCTTCATCGTGGAAGAGAGGAATTCCACCCAGAACTCCTTCTCGAAGTCAGCACATGAAACCTCAGCCTCCTTCTTTTCCCCGAGATAATGAGTCCACCACTGACACACTACTCCCCACATCTGGATGATGGGCAGAGGAACCCAATACTCCATCAGAGATCAAATCAAGCCGAAAGATATCACTAGCTCCTCAAGCCAGCTCTCCGTCTCCATATCTGAGACGCTACTCTTGTACTTCCCGAGGGTCTGCCGTTGAAAGGCACGAAGCATCCTCTATCATTGATGGTCCTCCTCCTCTTGGTCAGTCCTCTGTCGATCGGCCAAAACAACCTCCGGGGCCTCGATCGTCTGAACCACTCGTGGTCGTCTCCCAAGTGCCAGAGCTGCATGGTAAACAAGGAATGCCTAAGCCCGAGTAGTGTAGAAGATTCATGTTTTCTTAGACTTTTTTTTTCATTTTAAATTCCCAAAATACCCATGAAACACAAGAACACAAGTCATTATGATGCATGTACCTTCCCTAGGGTATCTACCCTATAAGTAGTGTAGCCTCACTTGACCGTTCAGTAGATCTATAGTCCTTGCATCAGATCATGGGGGGCCCTAAAATCCCGTGTCCTAGCCGGTATTCCCTGGCCTATTTCACGCACCAAGATCACCCAAAACTGTTTCCCTACCATCCCATGAAATCCTCACTATGCCTAACTCTAGAATCCATCCTATCTCTCAACCTACCTCTGATACATTTATGTCACGACCCACCTTCACCAAAAGGAGTGAAGGGACATCAGATTGCTATAACCTTCCTTCTACAAGTTGAAGGAGAGATGATGACCCCCGAGACCCACCTTCAATAGGTCCCGGAGTGGTGACTAGCACCAAGGGTATAGAATCACACATAAGATGGAAGTAATTACCCTTTTTATTTCAATAGGATCAGGAGATAAGATAGAAACCCCAACAACAAAAAAGTTGAAAGTAAAGGTAAAGCTGAAAGTAAACCATTCCCATATGCATGTTCAAAAGTAAAAGATAAAAGTCACAAGAGCTCCAAAACTAAAGTACCAAGAAAAGGAAAATGACAATAAAAACTGCCCCAACGTCCGATCTAGTACAGTCCCACATGATACCTGAAATCCTCCTGGAAACCTAAAAGAAGTTTTATATACGCAGTGTGAGCATACAAGTATACTCAGCAGGGGAAACCAAAGAATCTCGTGCACAAGTGGGGAGGCATTCTAATGCCCTGTGAAAAAGGAGATAACCAAAGCACCTAGTAAGGAAAACTATCCAACCAAACCTCACCAAGGCACACTCCCCAAATAACGCAAGTCAAGTAATATATAGTAATAGAAAACTGATATTTGGGTACCCCACACCACTTTCCCACTGGTTAGTAAAACATCCTACGAATTGTACCAATCCATCCATTCTCACCACAGTCCCACTGCCACACCCCACCCACACACACCTGGGCCACAACCACCATTCCTACCTGTAGACACCTGGGCCACTACCACACATCCTGCCCGAAAACACCTGGACCACTACCACCATGCGCAACCACACCCACAAACACCTAGTCTAGAACAACCATTACCATGCCGGAAGACACCCGAGCCTCATCCCGAAGATTCTTGGGAAACAACCTGCCCGCACACACCTGGGCCAACTACCACAACTACCCTGCCCGAAGAATCTTGGGATATAATGGACCTCAGGCCATCCCAGCCTACCCAAAGATTCTTGCACTATTCAAGACTAGGATCTGAAAAAGAGCTAATAACCAGCCACTCATAGGAGTGTTGGGAAAAACACCCCCCCTTGAAATGGGGGTGTTTGGCACTAAGTGCTCAAATTGGGTGGGGCGTTAATAAGAAATGTAAAAACTACAGATATATGTATAGGTAACAAGCACTCATCCAAACCTAGGGTTCCAAAACCTAAGCACAAATACCGTTGTTACTATTCATTCATAAAAGAACAATACAACACTCACGACCAAGTCACAACTCATTCCCAAAACCAATTCCCCATTTTAACCATTATCGTTTACACATTCAAGTGATCCCATTAGGTGAATTCTACACTACTGGGCAACTAACATGCATAACCACAAGCCAGGGAAAGAGAAACAACCAAACAACAATTTAAGTATTCACACCTGGTTCTCTTGTAAAGTCACAACAACAAAGGGATATGTGAGATCCCTCAAAGTAATGGAACCAAACCAAGACTTAAGATACAACCCACACCATTTCAGATTCACAACCAAAAATTATGCCACAATAGAGGATCCCATCCTCACCCACATCATCCCTCAAGCATCAAATAAAACAACACACCTACTACCAAAACAGAGTGGGAAACTTCCATGTCCAAGCACATCATTCATTAGGTTCTTCTTTTTGTTTGTTAACCGGGGTGATCTCACATGGATTATTGTTTTACTGAACATCCATTAAAACTAAACTGAGTTTAGGAGACTAACAAATTCCATGTTATAGTTATATAGTCATCACAAAAGACAAGGGTTCATTAGGACGCAAGGAAAGACCACCAACAACCATGATTTTCAGTGAGCACGAGCCCATACAGTTCACAACATATATCAACATAAAAGAGTATAGCAGAACATCGATCACACCCCCTTCATTATTTAAAGGTCCATTCATTATCTTCATTATGTTTTGTTTCATCAATCCCCACATAAATAATAGTATACCAACCCGCATGATACACAGTAAAGAGAGATGAAGGAAAAACCCTACTTGGTTGATCAAGGATCGAAGTTCTTCTCCATGCGCCAAGAACTGGGGATGCACGAATTTATGGGGAGGAATGATGGGGACTCCAAGGGTGATCAGAAAAGATTCGGTACAGGCACACCACTTGCCTCTGAAAGGGAGACTCCAAACGCACTAGGAGGAAAAGGAGGCCGACCAAAAGGAAGAAAAATAAGAAGGAATTATTGTGTGATATATAGATATGATCCCATTGTTACGGGATATGGGGATTTAAACGGCTTTCATGTTAGATCGTGGTTCCCCACGTGGTTGGGTGGTTACACACAACAAGATTAATTGTTATATAATAACTCTCATCTGGAAAAGGTGGTAACAATTGTGATTTTAAAGGATTTTATATAAATGTAGTGGCACGATACACAGATACATAGCTAGGTCCGTTGAGGGTTGCCCCACCCTTATAAATTTAAACATCAATTAAGGGCTTTAAAACGGCCTTGAACCACTCCCAAAAAGGTTAAAAAGGGCCTAAAAGTGTTGTTACAGGAGAAACTGCAGAAGAAATACCGACAAGGCCGGGTGGCACCGATCGTACCACATACCGATCGGTGACACACTGATCGTGTCACACTGGTCGGTGGGGAACCAATAGTTTCACACCAATCAGTCACACGCTGATCGGTCACACACGATCGGTCGCACGCTGATCGGTCGCACGCCGATCAATCACACACTGATCGGTCGCACCCACCGAGATGCCACCCTTAAGATCCAGATTTTGGAAAAGGGATAGACCATGAGGGTATGAGCTATCACAGATTATTTAAAAAATGATAATAATTTTATCAAATAAAATTTAAAAAAATGTTAAAAATTTAATTTGTAATAAGTGCGCATAAAAACTATTCTTTAGAAAAAATAATCTATTTACCTCTACACACTTTTATTTTCATTTTTAACCAATTGATAACCCATAAATTTATTGTATAGATAAGTAAAAAATGTTTTTTTTTCATAATTTAGTTATCAGTATTTATACATGATAATCTAATGGGTAGGTCATAACTTTCACATTGAATAATAATATTTCAATAGTATATCATAGTTTTTTTAAACATGGTGTTGCATTTCAAAAAAGCTATCAAACACATACAATTTATTTAAAGAGAAATATATTATAAAATATTGGAATGTTACAAAATGTTCCCAAAAGATAATTTACTTACACATGGGTGATTTAAGGTTCCCAAAAGTAAATTTGAGCTATGTAAAGCTAAGTTAAGAATCTAGAATTTATATTATGGGGAAATGAAATAAGGGTTAAATCAGATGATAAAAGAATTATGGTATTAATGGATAAAAAATCATGATCATACATAGATCATGATCCAATATTAGATGATGTTAATAGAGCAAAGGAAAAATAAGCTGATGTTTAGAGATTTGTACCCCATATAATGAGATTCCACATCACCTTGATTACGTGGAAATATCAAGAGAAATGAAAGATATTGATTTTTTGGTTAGTTTAAATAAAGAGTAATATTTTGATAATTTAAATATTGTGTGTGGGAAACAAGTTGATTTTTCATATGAAATTTAATAAACAATTTGAATAATTCTTTGACTCGATGATTCTAAGTTTAAAAGGGAATTTTTAGGGATCTTAAAATAAGAAACCTAAATAAAGATTCTATAGTTTGAAGGTTGAGATTTAAGGGAGTTTGAAAATTAGAAATAAACAAAACTACTATAAATATTATATATATATATATATATATCTTATGTTGAAATATAAAGTAAATAGGGTTCTTTAATTAATCCATTGTATGATCTTCAAGTTGAAATAAAGAAAGAGAAAGAGATACAATACTGTACCTATTGAAAACCTGAGCAGTTGAGAAAAAAGAGACAAATGGAACCAGTGCCGCATGAATTGAAGTTTACTTGCACGGTGAAGAAGAAAAAGGTAAAAGGGAGAGACATATATATATATATATATATATATTAGATCCTACATTCACAATGAGAATATGGGAGAGCCATCCTACAATTTCTATATGATATATAAGTCTAAAGAAAACTAAGGCAACCCATTTTCTTGCTAAAAGTGAGGGAAAATATCATTCATATAGTATAAGAGAGACTTGATCCAACACAGGTCATCTTTATTCAAGGAAGTATAATCGCATTCTCTTGAACGAAGTAACCACAATCCATCACTGAAATTGTACTTGGTTTGTTCTAGGATAACAAGTTCATATTCATAAACTTGTTCATGCTTTCTTTAATAACAATAAGGGATATTTACACATGGGATAATAAAAATGATATAACGAGGAAATATTCATCATTGGGAGGTGAACCTCATTAACAAACCCTAATGTTCTATTATGATACTTTATATTTCTATATCCATTTTACTAACCAAAGGATATAAATATAAAGAGATATCTTCTCACCAAACATGTGAATAGGCAATTAAGGGAGAAAAGTAAAGTTATAATAAAATTCATTACAAACTTCTTCACCCTCGCTCTCACTATTTTCACATCCTGAAGTCATCATAAAAATTGACATTGGAGCCACATTAACACCTCTATTTGGATTCTCTTGTTTAAATTTATTTAATGAATTGGTTTTATCTTTAAAAAGGCTAAATGAAGTGAATATTTGAAGTTTCCAATGAATTCCCTATCTATGAAATCATGGAATAAATTTCTGATGATACACTGCATAAAATGAAGAAAAGGGAAGGAAAGAAGTTGGGAAATTCCTTGTATAATAAGGAAAATAATAACTCCATATTAATTATATCTACTCAAATTAAATATTATTATAATATTTCTATTGTTAAACCATCTAATAAATAAAGAAGATATGAGAAGCCATCCCTTTTAAGTAAAGAGTAAGACATATTAATTTCCCTATTAAACAATTTTGATAAAGGAAAATACTACATGGAAGATAAATATCTGGCGGATAAATCCACCACCAAGGAATTAGACAATAGTATGGTCTTATGTATTTCATCATATCTATATGAAGAAGGGGAAACTAAATTATTTTGTCTAAATATTCCTATAAGAGGATCATATATTAGTAGGAAATATCATAATTATGAGGGTTTTTAAGATGAATTAATTGGTTCTATAAAAGATATCATGTATAACTTCCCCAAATAAATTACATCATATATTTGTCAAATTTTATAGAGTATGAAGGAAGAGATCACACAATATGAGTATGAGCTTGAAAGGATGAATAATTCTTTGAAATAAAGTGTACAAACATATTTTATGTTTTCCAAGAAAGTGGGAGTCACATGTGAACTAAATTTGGAGCTCAAATAAAGATACACCAATTTTGAAAATGATTAGCTCTCTATAATTCAAGAAAGGGAAGATTCCAAGAAATCGATTGAGGAAAATACCCATGAATTAAAATAAGTCACTATAGTAAAAAATTATCAACTGAAGATTAAAGCTAATACAATTCAAGAGCTTCACCATGTTCTAAAAGGAAAGGAAAAAATACATGAAAATAAAATTAAAGCGATAAAAAATGCCAGTGAAGACAAAATAAAAAGTAAAAAATTAGAAAAGCATTCTCAATATTAATTATTTAAATATTTTTATTAAATTTTAGAATCTAGAATGTGTACAAGAAATATCATCCCAAAAATTTGAAAATAATTTTTTTGCTAAAAAAATAAAAAATGAGGAATATTTTTCTAAAATACCTCTTTCTGGTGGGAAAAAATTTGAGATCATCTTATGATCAGTTTAATGTAGCCACAAAAAGAAAGGTACCATACACTTCTAAAAATAATATCTGTTCCAAATCTGGTTACATGTGTAGTATAGGTTTGATACATAAATATTTATAGAATTTTTTTGAATAAAAATGGTTTAGAAGACAAAAAAACATCTAATATTTGTGAAAACATATAAATGGGGAGTTATTCCTTGAATGATGCCCAAATAATTGATTTAAATTATAAAAAATAGAAAGATTCTATTTTTTGTAAATCTGGACAACATGTAGTTCAAAGAAAGAAACCAAAATTTGTTTGTTATTGTTTTTTATAATATATTTAGACATAATTCATTAAATTTAAGTTATAATACATAAATTATAATAGAAAAAAGTATCCCATTTTGATAGGAAGAAAGCCTCATAAAAAGAAACATCCATAGAATATGAAGAGACACATTTCAAACTCAAACAGATTTGAAATGATTATAAATATTTGTGTTATTTGAAATGGTAGTGGTCATAGTTAAGAGGAATTCAAGTATATATTATTCAAACATGAAACTAAAAAATGAGGATAAAAGTCAATCAATGCTAAAGAATGTATACAACCCAAAATTGGGAAAGAATCATGCGAAAAATTCCAAAAAGAACATTCCTAATGATCTTATAAATAATAATAGGGAGTTATCCTTGGGTGATAAGAATATGGGGAATCTGGTTCAAAACAAACCCAATAAGTTCTAGAAGAATATTCCACCGACGATAAGAATAAGTTTCTTATTTGGTGGTAAAAGAGGACATACTGTTGATTTTTTTAAATAATCCATGTGTATTAGTTTAAATAGAAGTAGGTAAGAGCAGATTATAAGAATAGTTGATGTGTAAAATAAAGAGACTTCTTCTGTGATAATAAACCATGAAAACCCATTTGGAAACACCAAAAGGTCTGAGAATATTCCTAAAGTACGTTTGGAAATATAGCTAGCTAATAGGGGGAAATAAAGATAATATGAATCATAATAGAAGGAATGATCCAAATGGAAAGAGGTGATTCTACATGAAGGGGAAATTGTATTTTATGAGAGGTGGTCAAAATAATATAACCTAAGATCTCATTAAGAGCTTTGTAGGAGGTGCAAGGAAGCTGGAAACAACTCGAATGATTGTTTAAAAATTATTCCAGAACAAGAATAAGTATTTTGAAAATTGATAACTAAACCTAGTGATGTATGTGCCTAGATATATCATGTTAAAAATACAATCCCACATATAGAGAAAGGAAAAAAAATCCATGATGTCCAAATTAAACTTAGATATAAGGGAAAATGGTGCATGCATGAATTTTCTATCCGGATATTAAGATAAATTAGAGATAAAAAACCTTTTGGGAAGGAATTATCAACTCAAATTCTCACATTTATGACCAAGGAGGTTCCACCCTACTACCTTATTATTTGTGTTGTAATTCTATGATAAACTTACTTGGAATTGAATGTGATGCTAGTTCTTAAATAGATAACTAGTGAACTAAAATTAAGTCGGAATAACTACTCTAGATCTAAAGAAGTCACCATCTTAGTATCCTTTTAATGAATTATTATAAATAATATTTAGAGAAAATACCATCCATGATGAAGGTTAACAAGATGTAAACACATGATAATATAGTGATAAAAATACCATTATTGGCATGAATAAAATACATGATATACTGAAGAGTATTTGAATAAGTGAATATAACCTGATGAAGAAATAATGAATGCTACCATCTTGCTGGTATCTGAACAACTGAAATCATAAATATTACCTGATTATTCGATCACTACAAACAATATGAAGGTGGAGTTCATCCCTTTAGATGGATTTGTTTTTGAGAAGCTTCTAAGATCATTTAATTCATGAAAATTTGTAATTTATAGAAGGTTATTGAAATTTTTTTATTAAAAAGGTATGAATGATAATTATCTAATCCCTTTTTTAAAGAAATTATCCTAACATTATGTAGAAGAAATTATTTTAATCAGTAACAAGAAATGATAATTTTTTTGAGAAAGTCATTAGGCTATTTGAATCTAAAACCCATTGGATGCACATGAATGTTTTAATCTATATGTTGAGTAAGTGATGGAAATATAGGTTGAAAGGTATTGAAAATATTTTCAGTAATTAATATCAACAAGTTTAATTAGGCTAGATATATGTAAACCACCTTTTAATATGAGAATTAAAAAAGCAAATAGGTGGTATCTCATGATGTTAATTATAGATAACCTTATTGTTTAAATCAAACCCTCTTATTTCCCACACTGAGTGTGGATCAATTAGACTTATAGTAGAATGGTTGATGGAACATTTCTTAACAATAAAATTAGATCATCCCCTCTAAAATAATTTGTAATTATTTTCTATAAATATGAGAGAGATTAGAAAATTAAAACATGAATTAGTAAGGTGGGGGGAGGGGTAGAGGAAAAAAGGTTTAATATATTGATATAAAATTTTATATATGGAATTTATAACAAATACAAATGGGGATATTATTAATACCATTTTTATTGTGTTGTATTTTTTGTCAATGTCTGTTGATTTGAAAAAGGGACAAGATATTGGATGGAAGTTGAAGAATACAAGATTAATAGTGATATGATTGGATTTCCCAAGAAAGGAAGTATGATTTTTAGTAGTTTTACATATTACACGAGAATTGAAGGAAATTATTTAATCTTTTAATTTAGTTTCTTCCATTTTTTACATGGTAAATAAAAATATTTCCCTAAACTAGATGCCTATATATGTTGAATTGTGAACTATAGTTGTGGATTAGAGATGTATAACTTGTATGAATTATGAGATGAGATCATATTTATATCATAATAGAAGTTCTACAATCGAAGTTTCCTAGAGATCCATTCATGGATGGAAATGGAATTTTGTGTATTGGAGTTTCTACCATTATATTATTAAATAATCATTCAGTTTATGGAAAAGATTCTATGAAGATGCAACTAGTTATTATTTTAAATGCATATCTGATTCAATAAGATTTTGTGAAAATAGGTGTTCCATCCTTGTGAAAATTTACCTAGATGAAGTTGGGAATAAGTTTGATGATTTTCTGTGTTGTTGTCCATTTTTAAAGACTTGTGCTACTGTGGATTTGTAGTCTAAATTATTCAATGGAGGTTGGATGAAACCATATAGTAAATAGATTAAATATCTTATTCTAAGAAACAAATACTAGATAAAGTTGTTAGAAATTATGCGGTTCTATATGCAGAGTACTATATTTTTAGGCTTATGTACTTATTATTTAAATTCTCTTGGATGAAGTTTTCTGAAGGATGAAGTTGAGTTGGGGAAACCTTGAAGTCTGATGATTAATAAAAAGATCCTCCTGTGAAATACAAGTACTTATGATGTGAAATTGATGTCTATAATATATTATTGAAGTTTGGAAGTTTCCAAAGCATGTGAATATATATAAAATATCCTTTAAATAAAGTTTTAAGATGTTTTAGGATGAGTTTTTTGAGTGGTTTAGATTCTTTTGAGATCATTTGATGATGTTTTAGTTTGAGTTGATATTGTTTGAATAATTCTAGAATAATTTAGCCGAAATTAAAAATTTATAAAGGAATTTCATCTTTGATGAGCCTTATAAGAGAATTCATATATAAAAAGTGAATTGATCAATGTATAAGATATTTTAAATAACTAAAAGGGACTTCATCTATATGGAATCCCATAAGATAAGTCATCTATGTTCTGGATGTTAAAAAAATAACAAAGGAATTTCTTCAACATGATCCTAGGGTTGGAATTTGAAATATTTATAAAGGTTATTTTCATACAAAAATCCATGTCTGAAGTGCTGATAAATGTGCACCATAATTTATTCATGTGAATGAAATTTGGTAAAGGAAAATATCATACGGTGGTCCCCATTAAATAATTCACATACACACTGAAGATTTGAGAGCTCATAAGATAATTCACTTACATAATATATATTTGTGATCCCATAAGATAATTTACTTATGCACAAGTGATCATAAGATAATTTACCCATTCATGGCTGATTTAAGGTTCCCAAAAGTAAATTTGAACTATTGAAAGGTAATTAGAGAATCTAGAATTTATATTGCAAGGAAATGCAATGAGGTTTAATCCATATGATGCAAGTGCGATGTTCTTTATGGATAAAACAACATGATCAAACATAGATGATGATCTAAGTGGAGATGAAGTTATCTCCAGCTGAGGGAAAATAAGACGCTACTGAGAAAGTCCCACACCACAGAAGAAGACATCAAGTCACCTTGCTTACATAGAAATATAAAGATAACTGAAACCTAAATATTTTATGGAATATTTAAATAAATAGGAAGATTTGAATCATTCATGTATCACATGAAGAAATAAATATGCATCATCATATGAAATTTTATGAATAATTTGAAAAAACTTTTGACTCAAAGATTCTAATTTTAACTAGATAAGTTCTCATAGATATTAAAAGAAGGAAACACATTAAAATATTATTTTATTTGAAGGTTGATATTTGAGGGATTTCAGATATGAGAAACACTCGATGCTGCTAAAACTAATATATATATATATATATTGTGTAGGTTGAAATAAAAAGTGGAGATAGTGCTCGATTAAAACCATTGTACTACCTATATGTTAAAAGAAAGAAAGATAATGAGAGTTGATACTTTACATATTTAAGACCTGATCTTTTGAGGAGATAGAGAGAGTGAGATAGAACTAGTGAAAATTGAATTGAATTTTCCTTTCATGATGAAGAATAAGAATAAGGTAATAGAACATGGCATAAATATATTTTATCATATATTCATGCCAGGAATATTAGAGATCAATACTATAGTTTTCATATGCTGTATAAGTCTAAATAACACTAAGATAGCCCATTTGATTGCTGAAAGTGAGGAATAATATCATTCATACAAACCTAGAGGTATTTTAGCCGATACATGTGATATTTCCTCAAGGAATTAAAATCCCATTTTATTTTAAGAATAAATCACAAGGCCCACTTGCACTATACCTAGTCAATTCTAGGACAAAGAGTTCAATTTTATACCCTTTATCATCCTTTCTTTGATAATAATATGAAATCTATGAATGTGGTATAATAACCATGATGTACTAGGGACATAGTCATCCTTAGAGAAGAAAACCTCATTAATAACCATAGATATTACCCTGTGTTGCCTTATATTTTTATATCTATTTTAGTAACCAAAGGAGTGAAATAGAAAGATATATATTCTTACTAAACAAGTGAAGAAGTAATAAATAGATAAAATTAAAATTGAACTAAAATTCATTCCACACTGATTCATCCACTCTCAGTGTGGGAATTTCCTAAAGTGATCCTAACATAATGATGTATTGAATTTGAATGATTTTCAAAGAATTTTTATGTACCAATTTTATTATTTTATCTTATATGAGTATCAAATAAAAATACCTTTATCCACATGGGATTAAAGCTTTTACTTTTTCACCATTTTGATAATAAAGCACTTCTAAAAAATTAAAAGCATTTCAATATTTTCTTCTTCTTATACCACATTTCGTAAGGTTTCTTCTCTTCATCCAGACAAAATAAAAATATATTTGAGATATATAAAAATGTTAGGACTAATTCCTTACAATTAATATCCAATATATCATTGTCAAATGATCATCATCTTGGATATGTTGTTAATGAACCCATTACTCCTCATCAAAAAACTATTTTATTAGAGTTCACTATAATGCCCCACCCTGAGTTCCACTGAACCAGTTCCCCAAGATGGTGCACCACATGGACTAAATTGTACCACCCCATACACTAGTGACCACTTACTATTATAGAGGTTACATGAGGCTATAATGTAGAAAATATTCCCTCATAATTATAGTGCACAACATTGAAGAAAATAATAGTGATAACATCCAACCAAGCATAAATAAATAAAATACAACATAAAGTAGGTAATAGAATGATATACAACCCATGCTTTAATAAAATTCCTTGTATGGATATATGTGAGTAATACATGTTAGAGTCATAAATAACATTTTCCAAAAGTACCTAAAAGAAAAAAAGAGAAAAAATCTACCAAATAGCCCAAAAGTCTAAGAACTAGCCTTTTCCTATTCTCTATGCTTTATCCCAGCCCAAATAAAGAATTAGTAATAGAGAGCTTGCCTTTATCTAACCCTACATCCATGAAATCTTATTGAGTACCAAATGGTGGTCCAAGAAGGGTGAGAGTGTGACTCAGTATACCACCACCAACAATGTCTAAAAGCATATCCAATTTGAGCCTAAATAGAACATACATATATATATTTCATAAGGACAGAAGAATAAAAAAGTTAAATATATTAAATAAAAAAACATTGATCCACAACCTCCATAATGATACCCTATAATGACACAGTATTTTCATACATAAATATTACATCCTTTTAGATGAATATTCGATAAATTTCATAAATACATACCTGATGATCATAATGGTTTAGTATATTCTGAGACTAGTTAAAAAATTTATTTATTTCATGAAAGATCTTTAAAATCTACCATATATATCTTCACATTTATTACCCTTTGTAGACATATCCTACTTAAAATGTTCTTCCTAATTTTGGGAAATAAAACATAAGAAAGGGTGATCTCAAGTTCTCAGTAAGGGTAAACATGGAAGATATCAATCAATGATCACATGAAAGCATAAGATAATAATAATGGAATGAGATTATAAATATAAATTGAAATTTTCATATCTTATCTAGAATGGATCATAATCATGATCCATGGAATAAAACATTACCATTTCAACATAAATAAACTATAAGAGTGCGAAATAATTATAAATAAATCATGTATCAAAAGTTCATGTCATTTAAGTGTGGGACCATCATATGTACAGAAAACATTTTGTATGTCAAGGTCAACATCTGATACCATCAAACCATAAAATATTAGGAATTAGAACCCATTTTTTTATTTAGTAATGGATCGATCTTCATAACTTGTTTCCCATAGTGGATCAAGAACATCATTTTGTTTCCCATAGCGGATCAATTACATCATTTTGTTTCACATCATTATCTCATGAGATATAAAACTTTACCTAAAAAATTGGTGTTAGATATAGTTCCCACCCATCACATAATATATATATTTATGTGAAATAATATCATTAAACATTCATCATATCATAGCCTATAGAAATAAAATGGATTTTATAAACATTTCATCATAACATAACCCATAGAAATGAAATGTTATTCATAAACATCTCATCAATAAAATAACTAATGGAAATGTAATGGGTTTCATAAACATATCTTAATCATAATAATAAACCATATAGAGATAGAATATGTTTGTAAAAATTTAATCATATCCCTAGAAAAACATATGCAACACCATCAGTTGTTTTTTTTGATGAATATAAATTCAATAAAAAGATCACTAAAAAAATCTTGAGAAAAATATCCTTTCAATTTTCAAAACAATTATTTAAAATATCCAAATCCAACAAATATTAAATAAAATATTTATTTGGAAATAACCCTAAAAACTTTTAAAAATTGCTTTAAATAATTGAAGGGTCATGATTTCAGAAAATATCATTCATTCCGTACACATTAGAACCAAGTTTCCTTTCATATTTTTAGTAAAAGTAAAAAGTACCTTGTTTGGAAAGAGGAAAAAATTTTCCTTTTAAAATTTTTTTAAAAAATAAAAAAAATGGTTAAAATGACTTTAAAAAATCATAGAATAATATTAAAAACTTCATTAAAACATTTTTTTTATAAAAACATGGCTATGAAAGAAAAAATGTTTTTTGATCAAAGTTAGAAATAAATTTGGTTTTCCTTAAAAAACTTATTTTAGAATAATGAGTTAATAAAGTGAGGAAAATGAAAGTAAAACATATATTTTTATGAAAATAATATAGGATAATAGAATTCATGTATTTATTGAGTGATATATTATAATATTTCATCATCAAAAGTATAATCATAAATAATCCTGATAAACAATGATATTATAACATCAAACCCTTACCAATTTGCTAAGTTTTGAATTATAATCCCCATGAAAGTGAGAAACTTATACTTATGTGTATATCCTATTATTTTAATGAGAAGAATCATAAAAGACAATCATGATCAATATATACAAAAAAAGAAACTAGTGGTGTATAGAGCATGTGTCCCAAAAAAATAAAAGTGAGAAAAAAATACCTTACGTTAAGTATCAAATTAATTCATACACATTAATAAATCATATATAATAAAAATATGGTTATTAAAAGTACATTACATAACTATAATTATATATATTATTCAACATATGATTTAGTTATGACCTTTTATTACCATTTTATTAAAAATTCTTTGTTAAAATCATGTTTTAGTTAATAACTTCTTTGTTTTTCTTGTATATTTTGGTTTGGTATTTTCGATATGTGTATGTTGATCAGTGTTCCATAATATTAATAATTTTAACCATGATATAAATATCATATATATTCATTATATATGTATTTAGAGCAATCCATTAAAGTTAAAGATAGAAAATGAATTACGTCGTTAATGGAGACGGTAAGTCATACATACACATTAATGTTGTTTCCATTTTCTCATAGAAAGAAATAAATGGAAGGAAAATAATATTTTACCATTAAAAATTAATTATTATATCTTATATATAAAATATATTCATTAAATTTATTCTTATTACCTTCCATGAAAAGTTTAAGTGAAAAATGAATTGCATCGCTTCATGAGGTTGTAGTACATTGTACACATGAGTGAGTTGTAGTTGTAATTATATATATATCTTGATCAGAAGGTGGGTCGATGCCCTAGAAATTCTCTTCTTGTGGCGATGGCTGCTACGCCCCCCCTGACTACAGCTAGGGGGATCCTACCTTGTCATCTTTCCACCCTTAGCCTTTCCTCCCTTTCACCAATACTTCTTCCCTTACTAATTTCCCTTCCATCCTACTAATACCTAAAGTCCCCTTGCTCGAAAAAGGGATTCCCCAGCTTTCCATCTCCCTCCATAAGTTTTCTTGGGATTCTGATCCCCTTGACGTCTTGCTGGTTGCTCGTTTTAGCCGGCGGTGTCCGTCGATGGACTCCTTCGACCGTTTCGTCAACAACTTGTGGGGTTTGAAGGCCCATGCTATTATTGGTATGTTGGACTCCCACCACATGCTGATCTGATTGGCCGATTAAGATGATATCGCCTTAGCCTGGTCCCAGCCCTTGCGAGTTGTTGAGGGATTCCTATTCTCCTTCAAATGGACAAATGAATTTCATATGCAGAAGGACCCTCCAACTACTGCGATTTGGGTACGTTTTCCTGCCCTACCTCTCCCCTTCCAAAATCCATCCATCCTCTGTATGCTTGGAAACCTGGTTGACCATTTTCTGTGCTTTGACAGACATTCCAAATCCATGGGTCATCCCATTTCACCTCGCATTTGCGTTGAAGTGGATGTGTCCCAACCCCCTGTTGAGGCTATCCAGATTGAAGTTGGAGAGGAGTTCTAACGCCATAAAGTGGTAGTGTTTGAATCATGAAATGACTACTGTGTGAATTTCTTTAGGGTTGGGAATCTACAACAGGTTTGACGCCGAAGGACTCGTGGGGGACCTCTGGTTCCTTCCTTGAAGCCACAATATGAAGTTGTTGGCTCGTTTCCTTTATAGAACCTATGTCTGGAACCCCTTTCCCTAAGAAGAATCTCAAGCATCTTTACATCCATTACTGATATTGTGAGATCAGATGGTATTCCTCTTCAAGGGATGACAGAGGTGGATCCTGGGCCCTTTTTGGGGGATGATCTTCCTGGTAAGAAGGTAGGGAGTGGCCCACAAAAGGCATTGGATGAAATTTTTGTAAAGCACTACAAGACTGATAGACCCAAAAATGATTATCCAAAGGTTTCTGATATCTTCAATCATCTAAAGACCAATTTGGGGGATTTTAACACCATTGCGAAGGTAGACCTTATTGCAAGGGCAGTGTGTTCGGAACAAGAACTTATTCCTGGTAGCAGATGTGAGACCGAAGAGATGAAATCACTAGAAAAAATACCTCCTTCTCTAGGTAGGGAGATGGATAGTCAGATTGAAAGTGGTCTGGGTAATGGGAATGAGAAATCTGGTACTACTAGTGGTGTTTTCACCCTTGTGGATGCAATGGTTCTGGTAGAGAAACATGGTTCTACATAGCGGAATATTGTTTTGTATTCGAATCAAGGGGGGTTGATGCATCAAAGGATATCAAGACCCAAAATCGCTTCTCTGTTTTCAGTGGAGATGGTAAGGAGAATGCAGATCCAGAAGGATGGAAATTTAATATTCCAAGATGGAAGCAGAAACAACTTGGTTCAAAGAATTCAGATTAAAATGAGATCAGTGATAGAGAAGCGGAATCACAGCCAACAACAAATCATGAGCAGAATTCACAAGAGGACAACATGGTAGGTCCTGGATCAAGGAATAAGAAACTTGGAATTACTCTTCTTGAGAATTTCCTAGTCCATAAAGGGGAAAAAACAAGACCTCGCAAAGACTATTCGAATAATCCAAAGACTATAGTGACTAGACCATCTATTAAGGCAAAGTGGAATGAGACAGAAGTAAAATGGGTGGAGGTCTCAATAGTGGAAGGGGTCAAGTAGGTCTTTGACAATATGGGCTAGTAGTCTCCAACCGCAGACAACATGTCTCTTGATGAAGTATTGGAAGTAGACAAAGTGGGGTGTCCAAATCTCATTATTCACTCAAAGGAAGAAATGCTAGAAGGAGTCATTCAGATCAACTCTATAAGAGAGGATATTGATAGAATTTATTAGAGAAGTCTCCGAGTTAATGTTTCCATTGAGGATCAAATGGAGTGGATTCACGAACCAGACTCAATATTGGCTAGAGGTTTCAACAATCGTAAAATCAATGTGGAGGAATTCATTCATACATGGGACAAAATGGATAATCATCTTGAAGAACTCTTAAACAATGACCCGAATATTTAGGTAACTTCTCTATAATGGGAACTCTATAGGGTGGAAGATTCTGGAAATCTTAGTCTAGTATTTGGAAAATCTGTGAGTTCCTTTAGTACGAACTGATTTTTATTTTGTTTTGCATGGTTCCCCACTTCTTCCTTAAAGTGTCTTTGAAATAAAAATTCATTTTGGAGGTACAAATGAGCAACATTATCGTGTTCTAATAGAATATAAAGTAAGAAGGTATATGTGATATCATAATTAAATAAGTATAATTATATTATTATTATCACATATATAATTTAAACCCATCATTATATCCTTTTTTGAGAGACAGTGATGGAAAATGAAATACATTGGTTCGCGAGGCGGTAGTCCACCGTACACATGATCAAGATTTTCAGTTTTTTATTTGATGGAAGAGGAGATATATATAGGTTATAACATTAAAATAATAAAATATTAGTTCATTGGAGACAATTATTTTACTATATAAGCATATTTTAAAAGTATTTTAATGAGTTGTAATAAGAAATTATAATAAAAACACTCAGTTAAAAATGATACCTCTTCTTTGAAAAACCTCCTTAGGTTAAATCCAAAAACCTTCTTAGGAGGATTTTATAATCAAAGAAAGGATTGTAGTAAATGGATAGGGAATTAAGAAATGTATTTTTTTAGGTATTGTACAAAACAATGGGTTTTGGAATTGTGAATAGGAGAGGAGAGGGGGCTTCCTTTCATAAGTGGGGGAGAAGACACACTTAGAATTTTTGAAAAGAAAAAGGTTTACCCATATTTTAACGATTTAAAAAGATAAAAAATGGATCATTATAGAACCTTAGATGAGATAAGGTCTAAATATTTCCATAAAATGGTTATTGGAAAATTATTTAGGACTTTTTACCGCTTATATTTTTTATTTAACCATCGATAACCCGTTTTAACCTTAACCACAATAATTATTATTTATTATTTTTACTATTCATTATGAAAAAATTAAGTTGAAATCGTTATATAATATAAATTATAATGATTAAAGATATGGAAGCCATTCTTTCTAAATTACATACATAGAAGTGGAAAATTTTAATTTAAAATTAAACCCACAATCACGATACAAAATGATTTTCTAAAAAGAAACTTTTCATAAGTATAGAAAGTTATAATGTCAACAGTTAACATAAATTTGATTCTAATGAGATAAATTTGTTCAGTAATAAAATAATTGAAATATTTTTATTTTTAAGATATTTTTAAACAATACCTATATTTTTAAATTCTTAAAAAAAGATAATGTTTAATAAAAATTAAAATTTCCACTGTTCACTAGAAAATAATATTTTCATAAAATTATAAAAAAATCACTATAAGATAATTTTTTAATTTTTATTCCAGAAATGAATTTAATTTTTAAAAATAAAATTTTAAATTTTGTTAAAAATTTAATTTTATTATTTTTTCATAAAAATTAATAAATATTGTTTCACAAGAAAAATGTATTTTTGAAGCATATAAAGACTTACTAAAAATTAAGTGCTTTTTTATAAATATATTTTAATTACATAAAAACGTTATAATTAATTTTTAAAATGTATTTATTACTATTCATACCTCTAAATTAAATGAATAGGTTATAATGATCATGTATAAATAATAATAGTTTTAATAGTATATCGTAGTTCATTAAAACTCAGTGTCATGTTTAACGAAAGCTATCACAGAAATTATTTATTTTAAAAAATAATTAAATATCAAGGTGTTAAATTATAACACCCATAAATTAATTTCACCCTTGAAATTATATTACTCTGATAAAAACAATTGTGAGTACTTCTTCCTCATCATATCCTCAAGTTTCCAGGCAGCATCTTCAAATTGGTGAATTTTCAACCAAACTTTGACCTGGTGAGTGGTCTAGTTTCGTAGCACTTTATATTTACAATAAAGAATCTCTATTGGTTATTACTTATAAGAAATATCTTTCTATAGTGGTACAACCTATGAGTTTAGTACATGTGATGGGTCATGTATGTATTTCCTCAGGAGAGATACATGGAAAACATTTTGGACTTGAGAGTGGTTTGGTAGAAGTGCCAATTAATAAGGTACCATCCTGTTAAAACTGATATTGAAAGCCCTCATGGGAAGATTTCCAAGTCAATTTTATAAAAAACTAATGTTGAAAGCACGTAGATATCCAAATTTATTTCAATGTTAGTTTTATTAGAAACTAACATGGAAATTCACCCTTTCATTATTTAGGAATTGATTTTTACTAAAAACCAATGTTGAAATATTTATAGGGTTATTTAAAGTCATTTTTTTTTATAAAACCGACTTTTAAAGTTGATTTTTTTTAAAAAAAATTAATGACAATTTTATAATCCCACACCTGTAAACTCGAAGAAGAAAAAAAATAGTAAATATACATTAGATACAACAGAAAATAAATAAAACTCATTTATAAATTATAAAATATTTTTTAAAAATATACAACTAAATGAAACTAAATATCAAAATTATTCAAACTTAGAAAATATTTTGAAAATAATGTTTGAAGGTATTTCAGGTCGTTGGATTTATACAAATAAACATCATGAAAAACCTACAAAATAAAGTGTTACAAGATTAAAAAATAATATATTTTTCTAAATTACAAGTATTGTGTGAAACTAACCCTTTAAAAATCTTTTGTTAATATGGTTGTCATTATATCATAAATGAACCATAAAACATAATATCCACATTCATAATTTCCTTTCTGATGATGGAATTACATTTATCAAACCATATTTTAGAAATAAAAACTTAATATATGTAAGAAAAAGCAAGTATTCACTAATTTAAAAGTAATTTACCTAAAATTTCACATATTCAATTTTTTCTGGATCCAATGTTGGATTGAAAGCCTTGTTGAACCCATTCCATGACCTATTTCAATTTCAAATATTAATTATCAAAACTAATGTAAATTGAAAAAATTAAGTTTAAAGAACTAAAAGCATAGAATTAAACTTCGTTCTCGAACATTTTTCTAAATATTCTTCGAACACCACCTAATAAAGCACATAACCATTTTTATTTACTTTATTTTTTGGAAAATACATATAACATCGAATTTCCACTAAAAAATAAAATATTCAGAATTAATAAAATTATAATTAAAAGTGGTTCATAATTATATATTTGTTATTACCCATCAAGGAATTGAAAAAACTAACATATGATGTCCCTGTTTTTGAATATTATCGATACATATTTAATTCTAGTTTCTTATTTCAAATATTTTACTTCTATTGAAATATATCCAGGGTCGATCAAACCATAAATAGATATACAATCATAATGGATGTTAAGACTATAGAGATAACTAATTAAAAAATTAATTAATTAATTCAATATGAAATATGTTTACTTAATAAAAATAAATTAATAATTTAAATTTACTTACATGGAAAACAAATACAGCACAAGTTCACTGAGCTGATCAACTTTATAACATCCATGGTGTTGTTTTTAAAAATATTTAATGTATAATAACTTAAACATATATTAGTACTCTTTGAAAAATTATAATAATAATATAATATATAAAATCATGTGATAACTTAGTTACTCAATCAGCTTCCTGATGAATATCTAAAGGTAGTCGAATCCGAAATTTTCCTTTCCTTTGTTGTGATTTCTTTGATATCAGATAATCCTATATGAGGTAAGTGTAATAAAACATTATAAGTAATTTTTAATTAAATTATAAATAAAAAATTAAAATAATCCCATTCCTCATATTTCAGCTAACAACAATGATCAACTATCCATTGTAAAAAATGGCTAATAATATATCTAACTATGGACACCTCCTCAGCAGGCGGTGACACTGGATAATTTGGATTAATAATATCATGTATTTCTACTCTTAGTTGACCCGACTACATAAGATGATGATGTATGTAATATCCTAGATGATGTACAATTTTATATGCTACAATATGTCTATTGGGATCCCCAATAAGCAAGTCAAAGTACACAGTCAGGTCTGAATGTGTAGGTGGAAGATCTGGGTAGGAAGGTTTCACAAGCTGTATTGAATAAATCTGTCTCATCGCTTCTATAAGCATAGCTGATAGAGATTATTGAATATTATCCTATATCAACTCATTTATGTATCATAGCTCATCCTCCAAAGAATCAATTTCTTCCATATATTCTTCCCCCATCGATTTCGCACTAAGGGCATGGCTATTTTCTTTAATTAAATACTCTTCCCATACCCTATGACGCGAACAAGGTGTTTTGGATTTCCTAAAGAAATGATAAGAATATCCTTCCTACCCTCAGGGATAAATACCCCCCTATGTCATTTACTCTTTAAGGGTTCCCTGAAATAATATTTTCAAATGTAATATTAGTACGATAAATTTACTAAATAATAATATTGATGAAAAGTAATGATTGATTACCTATAATATTATCTCTTACATCCTTTATTTTATTAGTAATATACATTCCATTTTCAACATTCTCTCTATTTTCTATTTTTCATGATGAGTGGGAGGAGATGAAGGGTCGAGTGGAACCTATTCAAAGTCACTACTCGACGTGGATCTTAATTCACTAAGTTTTCCAACAATCATTTGTTCCTATATTAAAGGATACCATCCTCGTGAAAATTTATGAGGGTATAAATTGTGAGACTATATCCCTTGGTGAGTTTTCTTGGAGGACTATAACATAAGAAAAAATAAATAAGTTGTAAAGTAATTAAAATTCATTAAACAAATAATTTTTTTAAAGAAAACAAACACACCATAAAAGTTTCCTCCTAATTAATGGAGACAAACTTATTCTATGTCTCTCTATATATAAACTCATTATTAATACATGGATATTTATCCTTTTTACTCCCAAAAATATAAGTCAAAGTCAACTTTGTCTTAAAATATATCTATGTTGTTACCAAAAAGGAGAAACACACTTTTTAATTTCTTTTGTCTCTTAAAAGTAAAATATAAACTATAATTGAATGAATAAAATATTAAGAAATGTATATTATTTTAAACATTATAAAAATAAATAAATAAGTTATCGATTTTACCATTTGGGAGATCCATTGTAATGCCCCGTCCCCAGTTACCCAGAGTCGGTGCATTATTTTAATACATTGACATGATTACAAGGAATCAATTCCCAAAGAACTGATTAGTTTAGAAGTCTTGGAAAATAGATTTCATACATGAATGTTACATTACATTATAAAATGACTAATAACAACAACATCATTGTACACTTTTGAACACATTCACATCCCTTAGCCTATCCCTCTAGTTCAACTATAAAATACTTCTTCAATCCTGGGAAAAATAAAACATAGAAAGGGGTGAGATCATATTCCCATTAAAGATAACAATATAGCGGAAACACTCATAAATATGCACAAAACTTTAAGGCAATATGTTAGACTAAAACAAAAGACTTTTAAACAAAAACTTTAGCATAATATGGCAAAGATAAAATCAAATAATGCCATTTACTTAGTCACATGAATATTCTACTAGTCGAATAATCACATGAAAAATCAATAGCCACTTTCATAATGATGGAATGCATAATTCCAGACTTTATAACCACATAGTTAAGGCCTTGTGCTAAGACTAAAAATAAGATTTTTTCAAGGCCCTATTCCAAGAAACTAGTTTGTCTCATGAGACCTACCGATGCATCGAGGATCTATAGCAGGCTCCACCCGTCACTTACTAAGTCCAATGCATTCCTCATATGAAAAGGTTTAAACATAAAATATACATTAGTATTAAAACTAGCATATAAAATGTCAATACTTTATGCATAAACCATGAATGGTATAAAAATTTTACATCCACATTAAAACATATCAAAAAACCTTCAATACAATATGGAAGATTTGTATTATAATAAATCAAACTAGATCAAGAATAATATCTTATAAAGGATGTTGACATAGTTGAAAATGATCAGCAAAAATCTTTGAGAGAAATATCCCGTTTCCTGAAATCATTTAAAGGTCATATAAAGGAAGTAATTTAAAAGATAGTTTTGAATCAAAGTGTACCATACCACCTTGAAACTTTTTTAAGGAATTAACATTTTAAAACATTAATGTCTATATAAATAAATCCTTAAAACCATTTTTAAAACCTCGACATTAATTAGAAAGGTTTAGAAGAACGAATCTTCAAGATATTTAAAATGAGGTTTTAGTAAAAATTCCCTTAAAAAGAATCCCTTTGAAAACTCTTTTATGAAACATGGACATGGATAATAATTATTTCCCAGTAGATACTTACGTAAAAACAACCTCAAATAATAAAGAGATTGTGAAATTAACTCTCACCTTGTACTTCCCTTTAGTCGAGGGTACATTTAAACTCTTTTATAAAGACCATAGTACGTTATTAAATTATACTAGAACCATATTGATTTTTATTATATCATACATTATTCATTTAGGACTTTATACTACCCATTTAATAATAATTTCCATGTTAATCTAACATTTTGGCTAATACTTGCTTTCTTTATCGTACATGTTTTAATTTGTTACTCTTGATTGTATCACTTAGATCACGATTTACATACGTCCAGAATATAAAACATGATTTATATATCATATATATTTATAATATAAATATTTATAATAGATAGAAATATAAAATGGAAAACACCGTTTATGGAGACAGTAGGCCATACGTACGCATAAACGCTGTTTCCATTTTCATATCATATTGAACATAACTAAGTGAATAATATATATATATATATATATTTCAGTAGAATTATTATTTCATATATTTCATACTTATTAATAATATATATTTTTATAATTATCATTGAATGATGAATGTGGAAATGAATCTCATCACGTCATGGAGATGGTAATCTGTGCGTACGTACAAGCAAAGATATCATCATATTTATGGTGAAATCATATGTAATTGGATGGTATATCATATATATAGAATCATTAACATGTTATATTTATTAATTAAATCAGTTAAACTCATTATTATACCCATCCAAATAATGAAGTGTTTGAATAACAAACTACACCACAACGTGGAGACAGTAATCCGTACGTACGCACGTATAGTGACTTTGTCATTTATAGGATGGATAGAATAATGAATATGGTTGTAAAATTTTTATAATAACATTAAAATATATAGAATATACTAGAGTTATTATTCTATAATGGAAACAACAAATAAAGAGGAAGTGGAAGAAGAAAAGAACTTGAAAGAGGTGATGAAATATTTACCTCTTCTTTGGGTTCTTCATTTTGATTTGATCAAAAGGGATCCTTAGGATTTATTTATGACCAAATAAAGGCCTCTAGGATTAAGGGATGAAAGGTGGGAGGATATTTGAGTAGGTTTTGGTCGATCCAAATGGCTTTGGAGGTGTGATTTTGAGAGAAGGGAAAGTGCCCTTTTATAAGAGGGGTGACAGTCACATTAGGAAAAGATTAGAGTATTATTTTATTATACAATCATATTAGATTTATTATGGCTAAAAATGAATTTATTTATAGCCTTAGGTGGTTATGGGTCTAAATACTCTCAAAAAATATGTTTTAGAAAAGTTTAGGGGACCATTTTAACCTTATCTTTTAGATTTAACTCTGAGTTAAATAATTTTTCTTTTACCGCATCTTCTTGTATTCTTACACTATATGGTTAATAAACATACTATAAACTTCCAAGAGAACCTTAAGTGGTTAATTAATGAAATATAACATATTAAATAATCAATTTGGATGAAAATTAGATTTTTAGGAATATTATATCAACCAATAATATATTATTTTTTTAAAAAACTGTTTTATGTCAACTTTGACACTATTTGTTTTTTGTTTTTTGTTAAAATAATCACAACATGATTAATTCAAAAAAAAAAGATTTAATCAACCCTAACATGTCATATTAACCTATAAAATTATTGTTATTAATCAAAAGTCTCCAATTACATTTATTTTGGTATTTATAATATCAATTATTTTTAATCTTTTATTAATAAGGTAATTACTGCATCATCATTGTGTCATAACTAATGTTAATTATATAATGTCTAAAAATTATAAATAAAATACCCTTATGTAGGAAATATTTTTATCTTTCTAATGGATATTTATAGTCAAATTTATTTTATGTATAACCCTATATTAAAAATTGTTTAGTTATGAAAACATGAATATAACACTTTTTACTATTCTTTAAATTAAATAATAATAAATGTATTAATCTAATCCAAGTGGACCTAAGAGTTCATATTTTATTAAAAATGTTGTTTTTGGTCGAATTAAATTTATCCAATAGAATTAGGACATGTGTTAGGGAAATTATAATATCATTTTTACCCTTAATTACCATATTTACTTTTAACAGAGGTAAATAAAAGTCAAAAGTTACTATTCACCAATTTTTTTTTTCATCTGATTGAACCAAATTTTACTTACTGAGGGTAACCATGTCTCTCAGATTTTGGAAATTCAACTCACAGAAGCAGTTAAATTAAGTTTTATGCAAATTTTCACATGCTTCTTGAAGGTGGGTAAAAGACGGTTAAAAGTTCAATAAAATTTTATATATATAAACTTATTATAAAATGACCTAAATGAATTAAAATGAACATATATAGGTATTATTTATTTATTTTGACCTTAAATAAATTAAAATAAAATAACTAATTACTAAAATAAAAAGTCGGTTTTAAACAATAACGCAGTGTTTTTCACTATTCGTCAAAAAATGAATGTTTTCAGAAAAATACCAAAAATTCACCCTGAGCTAATTTTGATATTCTGAATTCAAAAATGAAGTTTATTTTACCAATTTAAAAACATATAAGTTTTTATTTTTTAATTTAAAATTAAATCCCATTGTCAAACCAAAAAGCGGGTTTTTAAAAAAGTAAAAACTATCCAAAGATTGACATGTGTTTATGTCAAATTTAAATGTGAAATTACTTATAATAAACAGAATTGTATTAAATGATAAAAATATAATCTAATTATACTTCCAAACCATTCAAATGTATAATTTAACACTATAAATTATTTTGATTAAAAAAGTTGTTTTCAGTTAAAATTTTGTAAATTTCAATATTCACCAAAATATGAAAGTTATCAGAAAAACACTAAAAATTTATAGAAACTAAATTTTTATGTCCCTATTATAAATAAGAAGTTTATTTTGTCAAATAGAATATATAAAAGTGTCAAATATTGGATTTTAATAAGGGTTTTCCATTAAAAGGCGGTAAAATTGCATTTTTTTTGAAAAATACTTCTTTTATCTGAAAAAATGAATATGTTCTTATATTATGTTTTAGAAACACATAATATGGATTCTAAAATTTTATAGATTATATAAAATTTAAAATTCAGTTAACACTATTCATTACCGCTTTTTTAATGGCTAGTTTGGTAAGTTGTGGTACGCTCAAACTCGGTGTTGCGTGTTGCGCAAGTTATTGAATTACATTGAAGAGATAATGTACTATGAAATCTTGGGGTGTTACATCCATAAAATATCCTTCATCAACTGGTTGAAACTCCTCCAATTAGGGTATAAAATACTCATCTTAAAATGGCTCTCTACAAAAAGGTAAGTCATAAACTGTATAGAGTTAGGGCCAGTTGAAAAGTCATTCTCATAAAAGTTAATTATCACCCTTTTCTCTCCACATGTGAGTGAATGTTTTGGTAAACATATAATCCCATTCCTACCATATTTAGATACCGTCCTCTCTGGTGAAGAATAGAAGAAACAAATATTATTAATAAATATAAATTTAATTTCATTAAATAATTTAATTACTATATATATACATATAAATGAAAAACTATACATTTCTCATTTCCCCTTACTTAATGTCTATTATTTTGAAATATGTATACCACCTCTTCAAAATTATGTGTACCTTTATTTTATTAAAATTAAATAACAGTAATAAATAAAAATTTGATTGTTCATAATAGATAAAAAAGAATATTATAAATGAAAAAAATTAATAAAATGTTATTTCAAGCACAAACATATTATACAGATAAAAAATGTATAATTAAAAAAAAGTATAAATATAAAAAGTCACAACCAAAAAAAATTACAATCACAAACATTATATATTCATAAAAAAATTTATAACATTAAATGTGTTTTTTTAACAAATTATAATTGACAAAAAAATATATAAAAAATGATGGGATTAATGGATTTTTTAAACAATAGATAATTAATTTATCCTAAAAAATAAAAAAATAACTTACAAAATTTGGATGTAAATAAATCTTGAATGCCGTTAAACTCAACCGAATGTGGTGGAAATATGGTGAACAGTACGATATTAAAGAGAAACATATAAGAACATATAAAAATAGATAATTTAAACATGAATAAAATTTTAATAAATAATTTATATCATAAAAAAATTTAAAAATAAAAAAAAATTTACAACATTTTTTTAATTAAAAGTTATTATAACGACAAAACAAATTAAAAATGAAAATAATTGAAGAAAAAAATAACCTACAAAATTTGGAGGTTGATAATGAAAAATAGATTGTAAATATTTACCTGAATTATTAAGAGAGTAATTTTGTGTTTTCCTATATCCCTTCAATATGATCATTTCATTAGCATGGGCCATGTTTGCATTATGATCATTTTTGTCATCTGAAAATCTTGTAATTGACCAAGAAACCTCACAAAAATCCATAACATCATCTTCATATTCATCACCCAAATGAATTATTTTTCCCTGAAAAACAACGGACCAATGATCATTAAATGAATCAATAATGTAAAAATATTTTCTTTGAATGTGCCTCCATGAAAAATGGTTCCTCTTTACAATTAAATCTTTTTAAATAAATGAGTTTAAATCCACAATCATCATGTTCCCCACCATTGGTACCATCAACCCTATTACACATAAACATTGTTATGTGAAATTTAGTATAATCAATTTCTCATATATCCTCAAGAACTCAAAAATACATCATTAATACAGAAATTGATTTTTTTTATCTTTTTCACTCAAAAAATGCAGTGCTTCAGCGATGACCATTACCCTAATATTTTGAACAGTACTCTTTTCATCTAGATTTTTTTGTATAAAACGAGTAACCATTAATATCAAAACCAGGCCATATGATCTCATTAAGATATAGTGCCCCTACTTACCATTTTAATTGTTCTAATATAGATAACTGTTTGTTCACTTTCTCCTTAAACCATGAAACATTGAATTTTTATGATCAATCATTAACAAATTTTCATTTCTTTTTAGATGATATACTTTTAATCTAGAAATATGTGATGATATATATGGTTGATCCTCATCTGTTCTATTTAAAATATATAAATTTTACTTCATCACTTCATCATATGGATTGAACTTTACCTTTAATATATGAATCCCTCTACCTTTACTATTAACTGTCAAATATTGAGATATAGAGAGACCAATATGCTCCACTTCATACAAATAATTAGTATAGAACTCAATCACATCTTCTAATAAATATTTATGAATAATATAGGCCTCCATCCAATGATCTTTTTTAACACATCCCTTCAAAATTTTAATATATCTTTCAAAATGATACATCTAATGTAATTAAAAAATCCCACATATTCTTATCTCACGAACAAATTGAATCACCATATGAACCTTTATATCCAAAATTTTTGGTGGAAAATATATTTATAGTTGGAAAATTATGGGCACTACTTCATTCTCCAACACATATAACAAACTTGGATCAATAAATTTTCTACACATAGATTTGAAAAAATAACATTACCTAATGATAGTATTTCTAATAGGTGTAAGCAATATACCAAGAAACGTGACTGATAGAAATTTTTGCAAAAATACATGATAGTCCTGATATTTTATACCTATTTATTTGAAATCCTTCAATAAAACCTAAATCTTCACATTTAAATAATATATATGGTGAAATTTAATACCATGTAGACACTAAAAAAATTAATCCTCTCACTCTTTCTTAATGCGTGACAAGGAAGAGGTAAATATTGTTTTATTTTCTTTCATAGTGGGAGATAAACCCAAACATATTCCCATGGATATCAAGTATAATATAACATTAAATCAATCTTTTTTTATTTCCTTTTATTTCAAAAAATTTTCTAATAAAACTTCCACACATGTTTTTCTCATCATGCATAATGTCAATGTTATATTTTGTCTCTAAACATCTCAAATAAGGCGGTCTTAAAAAGATTTAATTTTTCTTCCAGATATTATTTGATTACCAAAAATTACTTTCTTTCCAAATGTGTAATCAATATTTTTTACTCTAACTCAATATTCTTCAGTTTAAAATGGTTTTGGGGGGGAGATTCTATTCTTATAAACCATTAAATTCTCTTTTCAACCTACGATAATGATGATCAATTTGATAAAATCGTCCATTTACCATGTAAACTATCTTTTTTTCCATTATATAATTGATAATATGAAGTCTCTTCTTCATTAATTGGATATTACTTATATACCTTAACACTATATCCAGATAAGTTTTCATATGGAGGAAATTTGTTTATAGTTAACAATATCACATCACACAGAAGAAAATACCCTTTCTTGTTGGCATCGAAAACTGTAACACCTGTCTCCTATATAAGATTAAAATTATCAATAAATTGTGAAAGATACACATAAATATCATTTCCTAGATGTTTTGTTCTAGAAATAAAAAAGATAATCAAAAAATATTTTTTATTTATACATATCTATGGGGACATGTTATAAAATACCGACAAAAGAGTCCTTGAACTATGTTGGATACTGAGGCTCGGATATGGATTCATTCCATCTATACACAATCGCATTTTTAGATTTATATATTTACATCCAAAATTAGGATTTTGTTATCAAGTCACTTCCACTATGGTGCATCAATAGTGTGACTTAAGTTTCCATTAGAGATGAACTCATCAGTATGTCATCCTAATTTTTTTTGCATTAGTTGAATTTGAAAATAGACGCTTCAAATGAGGAATTATTTAAAGGTACTAAATTTATTTAGAAGGATGTTTGATTCTGACACATAATAATGAATCAAAGTTAAAATTTGGATCCATATTATATAATTATGTCCCACATTGATGATATTTTGATAAAAATTCATAATCCTTCCTATACAACATACAATCAGTGGGTCGAGCATGTATATTTTATACCCCAATCCCAATGGGAATTATGTTTTATTTTTTATAATAATTGGAATATAGAAGCATGTTTCCTTCTAGAAGTATCTATTATAAAAGTTAAATTAATTGAGAGAAACTTTTATCCCTTAACCCATTTCTTTCTTTTAAGTTAACTAATATTACTATTGTTGATAACACAACAAATTAAATGTAACCTAAGAATAAATATTTCTCATAATATCTATAAAATCATTCAATAACTATTTTTTTCAATGGTTTCAACGCTAACATCATGAATTAATTCTTTAAGATGATCTTATATTTCTTGTAGAATATTTTCATCAGTATTAGATATTGATTTTATATTATTTCACCATTCCAGATCCAATGTGTATAATTATGGATGAAACCATAGAAAATGAGATGATTATTTCTTTCTTTAGAATTTAAATTTCTCATATTAAAAAACATCAAAAATGGAAAGAAATTAAAATCTTTGTTTTGAAGATTTTATTTATAAAATTCAATGAAATCATCAACTTCTTTTTCATATTCATCCGTGGTTCTTTGTACATTTATTGAATTATGATCCATTAATTACCTAAGATCATAATATGAAAGTTGGATATTTTTAAACATGTAAAAATTTAAAAATATATATAAACAAATAAATTTTAAACATAAAAACATATAATTAAAATAATCAATTATTGATAACTTTTTGATCATAGAAAAAAATTATACATAATGATCAAAACATATAATTCAAAAATTTAAATATAACTGATTAAACATAAATAAAAATAGATAATTTAAACTAGGCATAAATTTATGAAAAAATAATTTGTCTTAAAAACTATTTAAAAATAAAAAAAACTTTCAAAAAAAATTTATAAATAAAAATAATTGAAGGAAAAAACAATTTCAACCAAAAAAATTACAAAAATTGAAATTTATAAATACTGAATGAAAATTAAAATTTTTATTTTCCAAACACTTTTGAGGAAAAAGTGAGAAACCAACAAACACTTTGAGGAAAATTGGTGAATAAAAAATGACTTCACCACTTACAACATTCAAACACCATTGATTAGAATAGAACGGCCAACCAAACAACTCATTCAACATACAAAATCAACCACTCCATCATTCAAACTAGAAACTATCACAGTATGAGCTAGAATCACCCAAGAGAAGGCCAAGGAACCACAAACCAAAAAGCAGAAAGCACAAACATTAGAAAATCATGAACAAACCTCAGAACCGACTTCCTAAAACACCACTGATGCGACCATCAACACCAACCCAAATCCACCATCCTACCAGCAAACTCTAGTTGGAGTCTCAGAACCGACCTCCTCAGACGCCACTGATCCGACCATCGACACCAGCCCAAAGCCACCAACCTACAAGCGAAATCCAGTCGGAGTTTTCCCAAACCCTCCATCGACATGAGATGGGCTCCTAAAAATCTTCCGAGAAGAACACACCCACATAAGGCCAATGAAGAATCCAAATCGAGGAAAACCATGATGTCTTGACGCCACATCCTACTCCGCCGAGTACCACAACCCAACCTTGAATGTCAACGACTCCACAAAATCAATCCAACAGATTCACCAATACAATATTAACACCATAAATAGAATGAATTCCTTCCATCCAGGCCAGATAATAATATATATGAATAATAACAGATGATTCCAATACTGAAATGACAATGTCTACAAGGAAATCAAAGAAAAACTCATAGAAGGTTAAATCCAGAAGAACACCACAAATCACAAATGAAGCAGGAAACTGTCGCACATGCTCTAGGAGGATTCCCGCTACCCAGATCCCATCACTTCCATCCTGTTCGAAGTCAAAAATCATAGAAAGACACTAACTGCACGCACCAGAAGAATGGAAGAGACCTCGGGTTAATGGATTTGAAACCTCAGTCTCAGACCATCACCGCCCCACCAAGGAAACCCTATCCAGTGAGAAGGAATTGGGTGGGAAGGGAAAGCAACGGTGAAAGGGAAAGATGACCAAGTCCACGAAACCACTGGAACTGAGGAAACTGCCAGATCCTTCCGAGCATGGGGGTGGTTGCCGTGAAAATCTGATCGGAATGAGGTGGCAGCGAGGAGAAATCCCAAGGAGAAATCCCTAGCATTGTGCCCCTATGAGATGTTATAGAATCCTTGAAATCCAGAGCCAGTCAAGACAAACCTCCCCCCTCCAAGCACACCGAAGCCGACGCCAAGCCACACCTGAAGCGCAGCCGAATGCCACGCCAGAGTTGTCTCTGGAACCATGGCCAATCCACACTGATCCGAGAATATATTCTAAATTTCCATTTACTCACTCGAAGACAGTGATAACAAGGCGAAGTCTGCAAGGTTGAAGAAAAATGAGTGAAAAAACAAATTAAAAAATTAACCAACAAAAAATTTAAACTGTAGTTTTGGGCCAATCGAGACAGCTTGAGAATTGTGAAAGAAGTATGAAGGAAAAAAGATTTAGGAAAAAAATATGAACAATTAATGAAAATAAACTACAAGAAAATATCGAGCATCATTAAATGTCATCGGCTGTTTTTGGGTGTCATCATTTGGTCGAGAGTCTAGGTTTTGATCAAAAATGAAATGAGGGTTTGGGGGACTCGGTGTATTTTTTAAAACACTTTTAACTTTAGTTTTTTACAAAAACTATGTTAAAATTAGTTTTAAAAACCTTTAACATCAGTTTTATTTTATAAAACCAACTTTATAAGTTGTTTTGAAATACTTTTATTGTTAGTTTTATAAAAAAATGATGTTAAAAGTTACCAGCATCACTTTTAACATCCATTTCTAAAAAACCTACATTAAATCCTTGATATCGAAGTCCCTATTTCTACTATTGATCCCAATACCTTCTTGGAAGAATCACTATAGATTATAAATGCTTCTCCACTATAGGGTAATGTAAGGACAAGTGTCCTGACTAATCTTCTCTTTAGTTACTTAAATTTTTTCTCAAATTCATATGTTTATAGAAACTGGATCCATTTCAAGTTAACTTGATGAGTGGATTATATAGTCATGATAAATTCTAAAAAAACCATCAATAATATTCATAAAAACTAAAAAAACTAAAGATATCTGTCACTATGGTTCGTTTGGGCCAATGTTCAATTGCCTCTATCTTTGATGGATCAACTGATATACCCTCACATTAGATTATATGACCTAAAAAATGATACCTTTTATAGAAAAAATTTATAATTTTTAAATTTTCCATAAAAATTATCCTTCCTTAAGTTCTTCCTTAAAATTATCGAGTGATCTCTATACTCTAACTTTCTCTTTGAATAGATAAGAATATTGTCTATAAAGACTATCACAAACTGATCAAGGTAATCCCAAAAGACTCTATTCATTAAATCCATAAATACAGTATGTAACACCCCGAGATATTTTGAGATATATTATTTTTTTAATTTCTTTGATGTCTTATATTATACACTACACAAAAATTAACTTGTGATATACGCAACACCGTATAATCTTGCAGTATACGCAACACTATTCTTAGCTCATGTTATACAGAATTTCCAATTCGTTTTGTGGAAATTATTCTACGCAACATTAAGTATATATTTTTTTAACATATATATGAAATAAGTTTTGATTATGTTATATGAAACACCAAACATAGCATTCACTACATGCAGCCTTTACTTGGCTTTCACTACACGCAATCAAGACCTTCCTCGATAGCCTGTGTAGTTTGCAATACCGAGTTTCACTAAATGAGATACTATTATAATATTATTATGAACTAGTCATTATGAATAGTAATAACCACTTTTTGAAATTTTATGAATATTATCTTTGAAAATGGACTTCATTTTTAGATTTGGAATATCAATATTAGCTTAGGGTTAATTTTTGGTATTTTTCAGAAAACTTTCAATTTTTGATGAATAGTGAAAACACTGGGTTACTATTTAAAAACCGACTTTTTATTTAAATAATTATTTATTTTATTTAAATTTATTTTAGGTAAAAATTGATACATAATACCAATATAAGTTCAATGTATTCATTGGAGTCATTTTATAATAATTTTAGATATATAAAAGTTTTATTGAACTTTTCACCGTCTTTTACCTACCTCCTAGGAGCTTTTTGCAAACTTACATAAAACTTAATTTTACCGCTTCTGTGAGTGGAATTTTGAAAATCCAAGAGACACAGTTAATATCAAGGAGTAAAATGTGGTTTAATAAGATAAAAATAATTTTTTATGAATAGTAACTTTTTACTTTTATTTACCACGGTTAAAAGTAAATAGAGTAATTACGGGTAAAAATGATATTATTATTACCCTAATACATGTTCTAATTCTATTGGATAAGTATAATTCAACCAAAAACAACCTTAGGAATATAATATTGTCATTTAGGTCCACTTTTATTAGATTAGGACATTTATTATTATTTTATTTAAAAAAGAGTTAAAATAGTTAAAATCAAAGTTTAATAACTAAAACATTTTTAATATAGGGTTATACATAAGATAAATTCGACTATAAATATTAATTATCAAGCTAAAAATATTTCATATATAATTCTATTTCATTTATAATTTTTAGACATTAAATAATTTAATTTATTTATGACACAATGATGATGCAGTAATTACCTTATTAATGAAATATTAACATAATTGATGTTATAAATACCCAAATAAATGTAATTTGAGACTTTTTATGAATTACACTAATTTTATAGGTTAATATTACATGTTATTATTGATTCAATTAACCTTTTTGGAACTAATAATATTGTTATGATTTTCACAAAAATCAATTACCAAATAGTGTCAAAATTGACATAAAATAGTTTTTAAAACAAATATTATATTATTAATTGTTATTATATTTCTAAAAATATAAGTTTTGGCTGAATGACTTATATAAGGTTTTATATATTAATAATAAACCACTTGGGGTTCCTTTGGCTTATTATAGTAAGTTTATTATCCATATAGTGTAAGAAAACAAGAAGACACGGTAAAAGTTAAATTATTTAACTTAGAGTTAAATTTAAAAGATAAGGTTAAAATAGTAACCTAAACTTGTCTAAAACCTATTGGATGAAAGGATTTATACCCATACCCACTTTAGCTTCTAAATAAATCAATTTGGAGCTATTATAAACCGAATTTGACTTTATTATAAAATAATATTTTAAGTTTTTCCAAAGGTGCCCCTCTCCTCCCTTATAAAAAGGGCACCCATTCCCTATTCTCTTCACACCCTTTCGAGCCTTGAAACTCGGCCAACCCCTGACCATTTCTCTTATCCACTTACCTAGAAACATTATTGTGGTTCTGGTCTTCTCAAAATACCAACTCTACCTCTTTAATAGGAAGCTCAAAGGAGGTGCGTCGAAGAAGAGGTAATATCTTCTTCCGATTCTATAAAGTTTCTTTCTTCTTCTAAAATTTTATCATTATAAAGTGATAAAATCATTATTACTTATATACTTATACGTTATTATAAATATGAAAAAACACTATTTCACCTTCTATCCATCCTACGGAAAACGAAATCACCGCGCGTGCGTACGTACGAAATACCATCTGCACGCCGTGGTGTAATCTGTTTTCAACCTCCACCTTACTTGGATGGGAATAATGGTGTAAATAAATAACTATATATGATTATTGTAAAGTGATATTGATTATGAAATATTATACATACACTTCAATACAATTCCACGATCATGGGAATGATATCATCGTTCAAACGTACGTACGGACTACCGTCTCGACGACGCGATGAGATTCATTCTCTATGTTAACCATTCATGAAGGATTATAAAGTATATATAATGAATTAAAATGAAATATATAGCATAATAATGATACTATATTTATGTATATATATATATGTATTTTATCTACTTAATATCATTCAATTCAATAAGAAAATGAAAACAGCGTTCATGCTTACGTACGACCTACCATCTCCATGAACGGTGTATTTCATTTCATTTATCGATCTATCATATATATATATATATATATATTCTGAATATATATTATATATAAATCATGTTTTATATTCTGTAATTATGTAATCATGATCTAATTAATCATATTAATAATTACAAGTCAAAACACGGACGATAAATGAAACGATTTTACCCAAAACACTGCTTTAACATAGAATTGAAAAATGAACGAATAATATAAAGTCGTAAGTGAATCATATATGATATCATAAATATTATTATGGTTCTGTTACAAGTTAATAATATGTTTAAACCCCCTATACAGGAGTCTTGAACACATATGGAAGAAATTGGACATAAGGTAAGGGATAACTATTCAAATCTCATTTTTATCCGAGATTGTTATTCGTAAGTTTTTACTGGGGTTATTGTTATCATCCATGCACATGTTTTCTAAAAATGCTTTCGTGTATTTTTAAAGTCCTTTTTAACTATTTTTTAAATTTACCACATGTTATGAAAGGAATCTTACTTTTTTTACCACACGGGGAAATTTTTGACTTTTCCAACAAAAGTACGAGAAGAATGTTATTTTTAACTTATACGGCGTGAATAGATTTTTACAGTTTCATAACACCTCATTTTCATGAAGCTTACTCTATAAGATTTTATGAATATTTTCAACAAAATACTTCTCTTTTAAAATTTCAGGAAATTTTATGAAAAGAAAATGATTTTGAAGAAGAAAGGATATTTTCCTCAAGAATTCATTTCAAGTGTTTTATCAAAACCATTTTCCATATAAGATGAAATTATTTCATATGTGTATGTTTAAAGTATAATGTCTCTATGATTTACATGGTTTAAATTTTCTTATGATGAAATATCCATTTGTTTTATATGGATTATGTGATGATGGGATGATGTTTATGCAACCCATTTTATTCTTTGGGTTATGATGAATGTTTTAAGTTTATTTTGTAGCACAAGTAAGAATGATTTCATTATGATATGGGTGAGACATATATCTCCCTCCATTGAATTGGGTAAAGATTTATATATCATGATATAGACATGGCTGAAATGGTAAGTTAATCCGGTTTAGTGATACATGACTGGAACAAGGAGTGAACTCGATTCAGAAAGGGACTTTGTCCACTAAGATGGTCATGGAAGCAATGCCTTGGCTACTATAGAAATAATATCATGTGCTTAATGTTTTTACATAATTTAATGTTTCATTCCCATGTTATTTTATCAAGATTGATGTTCCTTTATGATCTATGCCTTACGTACTACCAAGATTTATTTCACAACTCATGATTTTGATGTTTAAACTTTATGTTCATGTTTTGAAGTTCAAATTTATATGGTTTGTTTTATTTTTATTTTTCCATGATTAACCTTACTGAGAATTTGAACTCACCCTTTATATGTTTTCTTTTCCCCATTATATAAAGAAAGGTTTTAGGTAAGAAAAAAGGGAAGATCTTTATGGGAGATGTTGAAGATCTTTCACCAAGATTAGAAGATTAAATTCTGAGTTTCCAAAGACACTAAACTATTACGGTCCTTGTGTGTATGTCTTTGTTATGTATTAAGTATTCCGAAAAAGTAATGTAATGACCATGTACATAAATATTTGGGTCTCTACACACTAGGGGATTAGTAAGACTAAATGGAATTACTATATATTCATAGTGTACATACCTTGTATAGATTTTTGTCTTTGGTATATCCTCCTTATTGACTCTCAATTGATGATATCTAAAATAAAGGTCAATCTTGGAAAAGTATTGAGTTTCACACATTTGATCAAAAAAAGTCATCAATACATGGTAGGAGGTAATTATTATTGATTTTGATCTTATTTGGATCTTGATAATCAATTAAAAGTGTCAATAATCCATATTCCTTATTAACAATAGGTTCACCCCAAGGCGACACAATTGGTTGAATGAATCCCTAGTGAAGATTATCTTAGAGATGTTTATTCAATTCCTGAAACTCAATCAGATCCATTCTATAGAGAGTCTTTAAAATATGTTTAGAACCAGGTAAGAGTTTCATTGAGAAATCAACTTCACATTTTAAAGGAATATTAGGATAATATTCAATAAATACATAAAACAACTCCTAAAAAATAGGCATATCATCAATGATGAGTTTCTCCCCAACCACCTAACATAAATACCCCTTTTGAATGGGAATCGAGATCTATACAATGGATGTGATCTTCATTATAAGTTAACATTTATCATCACACTAATAACTAATCATAATTTGGTGTGGAATATCAAATTTTACTTCTCTTACTTAGAAATTAATGTGGGATTTATATAGATAAATCCAATCCATTCCTAAGATAACATCAAATCCAACCAGTGGAAGTATAGTAGGATTTTCAAGATGAATCTTCCCACAAAATTGAACTGGAGAATAATAATATACTTGAGATGCTATCATCATATCATTATGGGTTTTCACAACTAATTCAAAATCTAATCATTGACGTGGTACTATGACACCCTTAACAATGTTTTCAGATATAAAAGAGTGAGAGGATCCAGAGACAATTAAGAAATTAATAGTCCTAGAGTAGATGGTAAGTGTACCTTTCACCATATCATTATCACACCCCTCATAAAAAATAGTGATCAAATGATATTTCCCTTTGTCCCTTAGCTAATGGGATTCTGATGTTGATTATCATCATTAACATTCAGATTTTAGCATTGGTTAGCATAATTTACAAACTCCTTATATTTGATGTATTAGATCATGGGTGGTATGTTAGTGGGTATCTTCTTCTTTTTCATTGTGTTAACCATACCATTCATTTAATTTTGAAATTCAATGGCTTTATGACCCATCCCTACAATTTTAAAACAGTTCCCAATTCCATTTAAGAATTTCCATTAATGTTTCTTCCTACATTTTTGGCATATAGATGGCTATAATATCTTTAAACCATGTGATTTAATCAATTTTTCATGAGACTCAATCTTTCTTTTCCTATCAAAACTATTGGAAATGAATGGAATCTCTCATTTCCATTTTTACCTTGTGTGAAAATCTAATGATTTATTCATACATAATAAAGTCACTTATAAATAATTCCCTTTGGAGACTTTGTTTTAGGCTACCAATGAATCAATCAACCTCAGTTTGAGGTTAGATGATAATACATAAAGTTTACCTCACAAGTCGTGTAAATTCTTTCTAATGTGTATGAATAGAATCATAATCCTTTTGATTCAGCTCAAGGAATTTATTCTCCATTTTTGTACAAATAATATGAGGAAATTACTTCTTGAAAAATAATATCTTAAACTATTACCACTCTATTGATTTAATTTCTTCATGTTCCTTCATGTTCTTGATAACAGTCCACTACCGATCTGATTTTCCATCCAAATGATAAATATCAAAAATTACTTTTTCATGTTACAAACATTAGAGAACACAAATGAAAAATAATAAAGTTGTTAGATCATAAAAATGATATTTTTAATTCCATATCCCATAAAATTTGGTTTCTCCAGAGTACAATAAGTGCATTTTCCATCACATTCAACACTAACACAATTCCTTAGGGTTCTATCCATTTACTAAAACAAAAAATATTAGCGTGAGAAACAATAATCATATTGTAAAAACTCATAATTAAGAAATAAAAATCATTTATAGAATGTGTTAAATCATGATCTCAATATATGACACCTTAGGTTCAACCAAGTTCATTCACATTCACCTATTCAAATCCTGTATGATGGTTCATAATTATTTTGTGAATTTCGAAAGTATATCCCATAGGAGTGTCACATTAAGTGTGTAGTAAGTCTTATTGTCGTGCACCAGGTGACAATCAAGTCCAGTTCCATGCACCTTTTTCAGAGTTGTTACCCTTATTTAAAAGTATTCTAGAGCCATATACACTTGTAGAATCTATATGGATATGAATTACTTAGAAACCAATAAATTTATTCTTCACCAAAATTTCGGGATATTTTCCTTTACAATGAATTATCCTTGGACGTATCCTTATAAATAGCCCTAAGGATCTCACTAATGTTTTTATCATCTTAGTTTCTAAAGTTTAACATTTTCTATAATACCAATTATAATGACCTAAGGCTTTCATACATAAATATTAAATATCTTTATATGAATATTAGATACATTTGAAAAATACAATCCAAAGGTTCATAGATGGTTAGTGTATTTGGATACTATTTACATAATCTTCTTATTTCATGAAAGATATTAAACATCACCCATAAAGATCTTCAAATTTATTACTCTTTATATAAACACCCTACATAAATATATCTTAAAAAGTTAATTTACATTCTATCATGGATGATAAGAATGATCCATGCTGTAAAACATTATCATTTAAAAATACATGAACCATTTGAGTAAGAAATAATCATAAATAAATCGTGAACCAGAAGTTCATGTCATATAAGGGTAGCACCATCATAACTGTACAAACCAGTCGTATGTAAAGGTTTATATACAATAACATAATATCATAATGGATTAATAATCAAAACCTATTTCTAATTTTATAATGGATCAAACATCATCACCTATTTTCTTGTATTGGACAAGCACATCATCCTATTTCCCATAGTGGATCAAGCACTACTATTTTTTTCCCATCATTATCTCATTATAAATAAAATTTAACCCAATGAATTGAAGGGAGATATAGGTATAACTCATCACATAATCTATAAATTTTTATTCTACAAGATCATGAAAATATTCATAAAATCGTAACCCATGGAAAGGAAATGGGTTTCATAAAATTTCATCACAGCATAATCCATATAAAAGAAACGACTTTCATAATCATATCATCAATAGAATAACCCTTGGAAAAGGAATGGGCTTCATAAATATCCCTTCATAATAATCATAAACCATATAGAGAAAGAAAAAGGATGGGAAAATTGGATCATATTTATTGTAAAATGTAAACAACACCAAATATTGTTGTCATTAATGAATATAAATTCCATAAAAATACCATTAAAAAATTCTTAAGGAAAATATTTTTCCATTTTGGAAACAACTATTTAGAATATCCAAATATTCCAAATATTAATGGAAATTTATTATTTGGATATAATTTTTTAAAATTTTAAAAGAATATTTCAATCATTGAGGGGTCATGAATTCCGAAAACACTATTCATGTTATACACATTAAAGCAAAGATTCCATTCACATTTTCAGTAAAAGTTAAAAGTATGTCATTTGTAATGTGACATGAAGATTAATTTAAAACTATTTTTTAAAGAGTAAAACATGGGTAAAAATTACTTTAAAAAATCCTTGGATAATAGTAAAAAATTCTTTAAAACATTTTTATAAAAATATGGTTATGGACGATTTTTTTTGATTGAAGAGAGAAATAAAGTTGGTTTTCCTTAGAAATGTTATTTTGGACTCTTGAGTACATAAAGAGAGGAAAATTAAATGAAAACATGTATTTTAATAAAATTAATATAGGATAAGAAAATTAATTATTTGTAGAGACATAGATCATACTATTTCAGTATTTAAAGAATAATCATAAACAATCCCAATAAGTAATGAGATTAAAACATAAAACCTATACCACCTTGGTAACTTTTGAATCGTAAGACCCATGAATGTGATAAAATTATTTGGATATGTATATACTATAATTTTTATGATAATAATAATAAAATAAGTTCATGGGAAGTATATACACCATTGTAAATAAATAAGTGACTTATAAAGCATGTGTCCCACAGAAATAGAAGTGAGATGAAAATCCCATACACTAAGTCTGGAATTCCTTAATCATGTTCAAAATTCATGTATAATAAATATATGTTTATTAAATATCATTTAATAACCATGATTATATATATCATACCATATATTATTTACTGAATACCTTTTTCTATATATTTATTAATAATTCATTGTTAAAATCATGTTTTCGTTAATAATTCCTCTGTTTTTCATATATGTTTGGGTTTGGTATTTTTGGTCCTTTTACTTTGATCAGGGTTACATCATATCCGTAATGTTTAAAATTATATAAATATAATATATATTTATTATTTTTTAATTTATCGTAATCTATAAAAGTTATAGATAGAAAATTAATTACATCATTCTTGGAGACGGTTAGTCGTACGTACGCTTGAACGCTGTTTCAATTTTCTCAACGGATGAAGTGAATAGAAGTTCAATAATATATAAACTTAAAAAATCAATTATTATGTCATATATATCACATATATTCATTAAATGTATCTTTATTACCTTCCATGTAAATAGTAAGTGAAAAAAAATCACATCGCTTTGCAAGGTGGTAGTCTGCCGTACACACAAGCGACGTTATTGCATTCCCATGGAATGAAAAGTAAGAATTTATATGTAATATTATAATTAAAAAAGTATAATTATTTTATTAATATAATATATATAATTTAAATAAATCATTATATCCTTTCAGGAGAGTTAGTGATGTAAAAAAAATTATATCAGTTCGCGAAGCGGTAGTCCACTGTACACACGATTGATGATTTTGTTTTCCTTTTAATGGAAGATGAAGTAGATGTAGTTTAATAAATTAAAATTATAAAACTAAGTATATGGGATATAATTATGTTACAATATCATCATAGTTTAATATTTTTTGAATGAGGTGGAAGAACAAATAAAATAAATATTCTTGGTTAAGAACGATACATCTTCTTCAGACAACCTCCTTAGGTTTGGACCAAAATCCTTATTAGGAGGTTTTAATAATATAAATAAGTCCTATAAGATGCATTTAGGTAAGTAATGAATGTATTTGTGTTGTTATTTTCTTAAAAAAATTGTTTTTTAAGTATTAATAGTCGAGGATATGGGATTCCCTTTTATAAGTGGGGGAGATGACACACTTGGAATTTTTAAAAAGAAAAAGGTGTAACCACATTTTAAACATGAAAAAAGGCTCCAAAATGGGTCATTCTTGAACCTTATATGATTTTAGGTCTAAATATGTCAATAAAAGTACATTTTTATAAGTTTTTATGTAATTTTACCTCTTATCATTTTAGTTCAACCCCCTCATTAAAGTTGTTTTAACCTTAATTGCGATAATAATGTTTTACTATATTTACTATTAATTACGACAAAAAAATTAAGTCAAACTTATTATATAATATTAATAATTATGATTAAAAATATTTAATACATTTTTCCCAACTCCATTAAAATAAATAAAGAAAGTTATTTTAAATTTAAATAATAGACGTGATGAAAAAGAAATTTTTCAAAGAGAAAGTTTTCATAAGTATAGAAAGTTTTAATATCAAAAGTCAATATGAATTCAATTAAAAACACCTAAATCTGTTTAATAATAAAATTATTGAACTTATTTTATTTTAATTTTTTTAAACAACAAAGAACTTTTTAAATTCGTAAAACAAAAATCATTTCTTAATAAAAATCAGTATTTTTCACTATTCACCAAAACATTAATGTTTTCAAATTTTTTTTAAAACTTAACACTAAGAAAATTTTGACATGTTGAATAAAAAAATAAAGTTAAAATTTTCAAATAAAATTTCTAAAAGTTTCAAAAATTACTTTTATTATTTGTTCACAAAAAGTAAGAAAAATATTTTTTTTGGGATTTAGGTTTTTTCAAAGCATATAGACTTTTATAAAAATTAAATACTTATTTATAAATATATTTTATTTATATAAAAAATTTATAATTAATTTTAAAAATGTGGTTATTTCTATTTTTACCTCCAAATTTAATGACTATGATATAATAATCATATTTAAATAAAAATATTTTAAATAGTATATCATGGTTCGTTAAAACTTGGTGTTGTGTATCACACAAGCTATCAAATAAATTAAAATTATTTGATTTTTTTCATAAAATCCTTGGGTGTTACAACACCTAGGTCTAACTACCTAATTCTACCAAGTTAATATGTCTTTGAGAACTTCTTCATGACTATGCTAACAATAACCACCACATGAAAACTAGGTGATCATCCCAACATTCCCAATATCATATATCATATGAAATACTTTTATGAATTCCATCATTCCCAATCATTTGGTATCATGTAGAATCTACAGAGATCATTGGAACTTTTAAATCATGTACCAATGGAATCCAAGGAGCTCATCTTGAAATTGCTACTATTTAACATCACAGATCTTGTGGAATTCAAAGATCTGTAGTTGAAATTACCATTAATTTAACAATATGTATTCAATATAATCCAAGGAGATCATCTCAAAATTGACATTTATTTATAATTTTGTGAAATTCAATATTCTAGGAGATCATCCCGACACCCCCTTAATTTAATCATGCCAATACACAATCATATAATTCTTTTATATACATATTGACCCATGGTCATAATCAAATAAATTCAACTATTTTCCATTTAAAATAAGTAATTTTGTTTTCTATTATCGAGGTTATAATTATGGACCATTTTCAAGCCTAATACACCCCTTGGATATCTCTTTGACTTAAAATAATCAAACCACAATCCAAGATCACACTAAATGGGTGGAAAAAGTTTATTATCAATTTTAAAAAAGAAAAATTCCTTGTTTTCAATGGGTTTTGGGATCATCTTAGCGAATAGATTCATTATTTTTAGATTCTAGGAAACAATCATGGAGACTTGTCAGGGAGATACATATGGAATACAATATAAAAATGGGTAGACCCTTAGGGATAACTCTAATAACACCTAACTTAGGTGAGAGGAGCTACAATTGTGGAATATCACACCCTTAAATTCTAGTAGAAATGAAAGAACAGGATAAAGAAGATGAAAACCATAAAAATAGGGAATAATATACTTAAATTATTAGAATAAAAATTAAAATGGATTTAAAGAAGAAAGGAAGAAGTTTGAATCTTATATTTACCTAAGAGATTCAATAGCTTTAGATGGAACTCAGATTGAAGGAGGAACAAAGGATATCCATCAAGATTTATGAAGAAGGGTAAAGGAATCTTATAGAGAAGTTTATATTTAAAAAATGTATAAGAAGGAAAATTTAAGCTTTAGGGGTGAAAAAGGGAAGAACAATAATTTTTACACTTTTTAACTAGGTGCACAATTTGGCCGCATGGTTTTCCAAACCATGTAGCAACTGTGTGAGCTGAACTATCCATAAACTCTACATCCCATAAAATTAGATGTATGGTTAAACGAACCGTTCATAAACCATATGAAATATATCTATAATAAATAATAGGGTTTTCATTGTTTACATTACCCCTTCACATAGTTTGATAAAAAATGATCTTCCTTTTTTGAAAATGCATGATTAGGGTATATAATTAGCACTAATTGTACACATTGTCTTATCTTCCTAAAACATGAAATTTTGAGCCCCAAACCCATAGGTTACTCTTGTAACTTCCCCCACTCCCTTAAAATTATTACTATGGTAAAGGTAGGGGGTTTAAAAAAATTTGAAGGAGTTTGTTCCACCAAGGAAGGGAATGGTCATACAATATCCCCTCTATAAGATAAATATTCCTCAAGCCGCACCATCAAGCATCTCTCTCCTCTTTAGTGAATAGATAAAACCACTAGTCCCAATGTTTGATTCCCATTCAATATTTTTTACTGAACGAACATATGTTTCCCTAACACATCTACCAAAGGGATAGATTTTCCCTGACGAGTTTTCTTGCTACAGTCCATAATACATATAAGATTATCCTTAATAGAAGAATCAAACCTAAAAATCAATATCGTCAACATTAAGATCATGAGATATATTATAGAAGTATTATCATATCTAAGAGATGTGAAACAAATCATGACTGGAATTAAACCACTGAGGATGGGCCAGTCGGTATGCCACTGGTCTGACCCTTCCCGTAATCTCAAATGACCCCATGGACCTGGGCCCTAGTTTCCCCTACCTTTATAAGTGATAGTTTCCCAACCTATACAATACATGAAAGAATAATCATTCACTAATTTTGAACTTGGGAGGTTAATGACACCAATCTATATAAGTCTCCTACCAGCTCTATTCCATCTCCATCTTCTTATAAATTAGCTGGACATGCTTTTTCACTTCCTACATGAGTATCGATCCAACCATTATCGCCTCACTTATCTCCATCCAACATAAGGGTAAGTGAAATGGTCTCCCATATAAAGCCTCATAAGTTTACACTTGAATGGTGACCTATTAGTTATTATTATAGGAAAATCCTACCATGGACAAGTGTTTATCCCAAGATCTACAAAAATCAAGGACTCATTCTCTTGACATGTCCTCTAGGATTTATATAGTCTTCTCCTACTTCCCGTCAGTCTAAGGGTGATAGGAAATTCTTAGAAACACCTTTGTACCTAATGATTTTTGTAACCTATTAAAAAAGTGATACGTGAAATGTGAATCTTGATATGAGACTATTTCATGTGTAACTCTATGTAATAGTAATACCTTAGAGACATAAATCTTCCCCAAATTATCTATTGAGGAGCTCTCCAGAATATGCATGAAATGAGTGACCTTGGTCAAGATATCCACAACTATCCACACATCACCATTCGATAATTTTGTACTTGTAATTCTAGTCAAAATAATCAATAGTGACATTATACCACTTCCACTCGGGAATGGGAAATGACAGTAGGATGACAGTGAGCCATTATTGACCGACCTTCTCCTATTAAGAGATGGAGGACCTTAGGATGAAATTCACTATATCCTTCCAAATCCATGGACACCAGTACCATCATTATATATCATGACACATTCTCTTTATCCTATGGTGCACCACCCACTTTGAATCATGATATTTCCAAATTATCTCTTCATATATGTTCGTAGGAACTAAGACATTCTAATAAATGTGAATGATCTAATACTCATCAAGAAAGTAGTTTGGTGGTGGGACCCCACCACTATTGATATCCCTCAGATCCAGGTACTAAAAGTTTGATAACGATTTTTTCTTAATATAATTCATAAGTAAAGGCTCAATAGATAAGGATGTGAGAGATGCCTTCCCGTGATACTTCTCCACTCCCAAAAACACCTTAGTGAAGATATCCATAAACCCTCATTCACTGCTAAATTCCTATAAAAAACTGATCTGGATTCCTCTTTCTTAAGTAATCAATGACTATATTTACTTTTCTAGGGGTATATTCCAATTAAAAATCATAGGATTAAAGATATTCCACCAACCTTCATTGCTGAAGGTTCTAATATTGCTATGAGAATATGTATTTTAGGATTTTATGGTCCGTAGAAACTCTAAATCTATCACCTAGTAGATAATATAACTATAAATTTAGAGTATACACTACTAATACTAGCTAAAGGAAACATGTTTAATTTATTTTCTCAGATGGAATTAAATTTTAGGGCCCATAATCTATAACATGACCTCCCTATATCAAACCTTCCTCTAGCTTGATTCTTTATGCATCATAATATGTAGTATAATCCTTATCGGGCTTGGGTAGGGTCAGGATCAGTGTCATGCATAGTCTCTTATTCAACTCCTAAAACACATCCTTACATGATTTAGACTATAACAATTCCCCTTCCTTTTCAGACCCATCAATGGTGCTGTGGTGTAGAAGAAATCCTAAATAAACCTTCGGTAATATCAAACCAAACCTAGAAAACTATGAATGTAATTTTTTTTCTTGAGATGATCCTAACATACCACACCTGTAACCTTATTTGGGTCAATAGATACACCAACTTAGGAGATAATATTCCCAATAAATTGAACCTAGTGCATCCATAAATAACATTAGGAGAGATTAGAATAAAACTAATTCTCCCTCAAAGTTCCTAATACCACCTTCAAATATGAAGTGTGTTCCTCCCAGGTCCTAGGGTACATAAGGATGTCATTAATGAATACCCCCACAAATTAATCTAAATATGGTTGAAATACCTAGTTCATTAGGGCTATAAAATATTCTAGCACATTTATTAAGACAAACGACATAAAAAGGTACTCATACAAACCATGTCTTATTCTGAATGTCATACAAGGTATGTTTGTTGGTCACACCTTGACCTAGTAAAAAAACAAGCTCAGAACAACCTAAAAAAGCACCAAGGATCATCTCAGCTTGCCAAAAAAATCATTGATCTTAGGAAGTGGGTACCAGTTCTTTATTAGAATTTGGTTCATCTTCCTATAATCAACACATAACCATAAGGAACAATCAAACTTATTATGAAAAAGGACAAGATATCCCCAAGGGGAGGTTCTTAGCCTAAGGAAATCCTTGTCTTCCAAATCCTTGATTTAAATTTTGAGTCCCCTTATCTCTACTATATTCATCCTATAAGGTGAAATAAAAATTGGCTCCATTCATGGAATAATCTCAATCATGAACTCGATTACCCTATCTGGTGGTATTATAATGAATTATTCTAGAAAAAAAATCTTATAACTTATCCATAATAGGAGGAAAGATTATCTACTGAAGACCTCCATCATTTAACATCATACCAGTGAACTGAGCAGCCTATGGTAATAGTCAATGTGATATTGGTATAGAACCCACCGATCCATGATGAGGATCAGGTGAAAACCCTTGATATCTAAGATAAAGATATCCCATAGAAAAGGATAACCTTTTATCTCCAAGGCGAACTTCTAACACTGATGGATACCCTCCGACCTTTCTCCCAACAGAGTGTTGTTGGACATAACACTATATAGATACTCTATTAGAGTTGGTTCCCTAGAAACAACCTATCCATTACTTTATTATAGGTTATTAATGAAGTTTTCTCATCACATTATTATTGTTTCTTTTCATGAAATTTTTATATTATGATTTCCTAAGAATATATATCACACTAAAAGGTTATAGCCGTTACCAACTATAATGAGAACGTAGAGGTTCCACAACATTCTTAATGAATATTTTTATATGTATGGATTATATTTTCTGATGGGAGATAGGTGATATAGGCTATTAGGGATAATAAGATCATAAGTAATTGAGACACCTTTTCATGGTGTTCGACCTGGGTAATATCTAAGAAAAGAGTTTATGAGAACAGAACCATCAAAAAGAAAATCTACATTTTCATGTGTCATTGGATATTACTATATATGGATGTGTGTATAGATCCTTAGACTTTATGATTATCATTAGTGGATATCATGACTTTTATACTTTGATGTACTGATGAAATCCACAATGAAATATGTTTACATCCATATAGGGTGCGTTGGGTATGTCATGAGTGATATACTATTAATAGATGACGTGACAAAGGATTTATCCCTTTTGTCCTTTAATGGAAGTTGATATTATAGGCAATTTTATAGAATATAAATTCTTTTATAAATCCATGACCATAGTGTTTGGTGGGTGAGTTCATTTCTAGAAACTCAAAGAAAGAGAAATCAAATATATTGTTTGATAGCATCGGTATAAAACTTTCTTGATTAGAGATATCACGATAAAGAGGTTATATACATGGAAGACGTTTGTAAGAGGATGGAAATTATTGTGATGTTAAATTCTTTATCTATGGATTCCTTAACAGTTTTATAGACTCTAACCTTAGAATTTTTTCGGTTATGCCTAATTACATCAAGAAAGAGAACTAGAGGGACACACACTAAGTATATCCAAAATATCGGTTAAATTGTTATATTAAATTTAACATGTTAGAATAAATAATATTTATTCAGGTTTTGTTGATTTACCTAATTTAATCACAATTTATTCAAAATAATATAGACTTTTAAATAATAAATAATAAATGATAAATATTAGTTTACAAGTTTAGATACTATAATATTTATTATATTTATCACAGAAATAATATAGTGGCATTTATTTAATTAAATAGTCATTATTTGATGATTGATAAATGTTGATGAGGTAAAGTAGGCCTAGTTTAATGATCCAATTCGAAATAAATTATATTCTTAATGTGTTACACATGTCAAGAAGTTAACAATAATATTATTATTAAGATACATGCTGTCAATTTAGAATATTAGAAATGGTTAAAGAACCGTGTGCATTTTTCTAACCCTAAAACTTCCATAATTAATATATAATTATATATAATTATATATAAATATATCTAGAGAGATATATCTAGAATGATATCCATAGATATATCTAGAGATATAAATAGATAGATATATCTAGGTAGATATATCGTGAGATATATCCAGATAGAAATATCTAGTGAGATATCTTGAGATCTATCAATAGCCCTCTCTTCATCCTCTCTCAAGTCTTTGAGAGAGAACCAATATTTCTCCCTCTTCAAGAATAAAATTTCTGATCAACCATGATTAATGCAAGCGATCATGGATATCCATGACAGCACCCAGTTAATCGATGATGTTTATTAGAGATTGTAGTGTATAGGTGGATCACTGCTAGAGGTATTTTTTAATCGAATACTACAATTAAAAGATGATGTGTGAAAAAATATTCTATTATATATTTAAATAAATAGGAATTACAAGTTGAGGTAATTCTATATCAATTTATAAATTAATTATAAATTACATTTAAAGATCCTCTCCCTTTGCTTCTTCTGTATTAATGTAGTCCATTAATCTACTATTTTCATTGGACATGATCTCATGAACATGTAAGGAAACAATTAAAAATGATTTTAGACTAAAATATGAGTTGGTTATACATTCAAAGGATTAGTCTTCTACACCCAGAACCTAAAAGTGGTATCATAGTAGGTACATGTTTAATTTATAATTATTTATTATTCATTGATTTATTACATGTTATTTCATTTTATTTTACTTAAAATGATTCATTTTAATAACCCAACATCATTTTATCCTATTTTCTTCACTCTAGATAAAATAATCTGTAATCAGTTAATGATTAAAAAAAATTCATCTAGATAGTACATGGGATGTAATAAGTATGTCATGTATCAGATACATGACATAGGGAATGAAATTATGTGGAATCCAAGGCCACACACCATATATTCCCATCATACAATATATTCTTTGAACATGTATACTATAAGAAACACACCTAAATATAAGGTGTGTGATATATACATGGGAATAATTCAAGTACACGCTATGTAATATACTATACATTGTGTAGTCTTCTGCAAATTGTGTTCTTAAATTCTCATGTAAAGAAGAACTAAATATATAATTAAAACTATTTATTATGTGTTATGTGTGTCTTTAATTCGAAATTACATGCCATGTAACAGGATTAATAATTATATATTAAATAAATTTTCTTATTTAATTTTTTGATGAACACACGAGGTTTCCTCCAAGTATACTCATATAATTCAATAATTTTAAATGAATTTAATTTTGTTTAAAATAATTGGTGATGGTGGGTTAAATATTTATTAAGGGAATTAAGATAAATCAAATTAATTGGAATAATTCATGGTTCATTATCATAATTAAAAAATGAATCATAGTAATTGATAATATGATTGAGAATGTATGCTCATTGCAAGTTGATGTGTGGATGATCGTGAGATTAGAAAATCCATTTATATGTGTTGGTTTATTTTAATTTATTTCTATTCAATTAAAGTGATTTCCTATGATTAATACCCTTACCTTATTATGTAAGGGCATGTGTTCTCACGGTTTATTTTATAAAAACACCTTTTATCAAATCCATTGTATCCCCTCACATGCATGTGAGTAAAATCATATATAAGGAGGGAGCCCCTAGGTGAGTGGGGATAGTCCGAGTCAAAGAGCTTAAAAAAAAATCAAGGAAATACATGGGATAAAAGGAGGAATGATGCAACATGAAACAAGTTATGGTTCAAAGTGTTTTTCCCCTAGGATTGGGGGTTATATTTTAAACTAATAGATAAACTAACCATTAGAGAATCTCATGATCGTTCCACATATATTTTATTTTTTTAGTTGCATGGTTAAATATTTATCTTTGTGAATGCTATTAAATCACTTAATAATTGAATTAACATGCATTAAATATAGAATAAAATATAACCTGATTATGTGTAAATATGTTACCATCCATGGTTAATCACTTAAGTAAAATCTACTTAATATTAACAAAGCATATAAAAGGTAAAATTGGATTTATGAATAATGGATAAAAATCCCTCATCTAAAATATTAATTTGGTACAGCCTTTCACTACTTAATTTAAAATGACGTCATAGTTCAAAGTGATTGACAAACACAAGTTAGGGTTCTTTAAATTATCATTGAAACTTTAAGATTTGAGTATTGGATTGAATAACTTGGTTTACATCATGGGTATACTTCCAAAGTTGGACTTTTAGTAACTAGGAGGCATGTCTTCAAGAAATCATTAAAACATAATTTTAGGATCGGGGAGTCCACTCAATGGATGAAGGAACTATGAGTTAATTTAGATGGAAAGTTACACATACCTAAAACCTTTTAAATAACATTTTAGGGACAAGTCTAGTTTATGAGAAAGGAAATATGGATCCTTTATACTAGAATATATAAGAAAAAATATATTATGAAACTGATGGTGGGGTCTATTGGGTTTTAAAAAATATTGGGATGCTAATAATAATTTAATTAAATATAAATTTATTAATCTAATTTTATAATAAAAAACATACTAATTATCTGATATTAATTTATATAAATTGAAAATAAAATGAAATCAACAATATCAATGTGATATATAAAAGATAAAGATAACCTTATCACTGACATAAATATTCTGGAATGGAATATTATCTTGCACATTATACTATGACACGAACATAAATAATATACGTTAGAAGACCCACTTCCCAAGTTCATTTCCAAAGAGGCTAATGTGGAAGAATTATCTATATATTTAATGAACGTGAATGATGATATGGGTGCCTAATGTTTCATGATATCCTCCATTTACAATTAGATTCTAAATCAATATGAGGATATGGATGTATATAGTATCATTTATCACCATGAGGATCTCTATCCATAGAATGACAGATCAAAGAGATATGAGATCTCCAGTGCACTATTCACTTGGAAGCTAGGAGAGTCAACACCTTCTGGGGAATATTTAGTCATAATGATTGGTTACATTAAGAACCTATAAATCTTGGGTTTTAGGATCCCTAATTCTATGCACATAGATCTCAATCTTTCCTCGTTACCATAAAACTTATCCAGTTTTATTATTAATTATAATATGAACAATAGTGTGGGGACAATATTAAAACTTCTTTCACTTATTCACCCAGTCTATAAAGATATGGGGCATGAATAAAACCACTGTTCTTGTGGTAAATTAGAAGGTGAAGAACAAGGAAAAGGAACCAAAGACTTATTCAAAGTCTGAGGCTTCAGAGAAATGTCCTTTCATGAAAAAGAAGATCTAGAGTCATGTAAAAGAATATGATGAAATATGTTTTTCATGTGGAAAGAAGGGAAACTAGAATAGGACGTGAATGCAACCAAATAATCAAGGGGAATTTTTATGTGTTTTCATTATTAGATGTAATATTTACATATCTATAAGTTGGGTATTAAATACTTTTTGTAGTGCTCACATTTATATCCAAATAAAGGAACCATGTAGATTTAAGAAGATTAGAAAATATGAGGTGGCTTTAAAGGCTGCCAATAGAGTGAGGATAGTTACTCTAGACATTGGAGACTACCATCTCATATTGTCGAAATGAATGGTTTTTGTTTTAAATAACTTTTATTTAGTTCATAGTGTTACTAAGAACATTGTTTTCATTTCTTGTTTATAAATAGATTGATTTATTTTTATCTTTTTAGATAAAGGTTGCTACTTTTATAAAGATATATTATGTTATGTCATGTAAAAATTAAATAAAAATCTTTATCTATTAAATAATGAAAACCAAATATTTCTAATTGATAATGAAACTAACACATGAAACTCATATAAAACCTAGTTGTGGATCACCTTCTTGATCACATAAATGAGAATCATTTGAAAATGATATATAAAGATTGTTACTTTGAATCTTTTGAGATTAATCCACTTGAAATATGTCACACTTATTTAGAAGGTAAGATGATCAAACCACCATTTTATTGTCAAGGTGAAAGGGCCACAAAGATTCTATATTTGGTACACACTAATGACTGTGTACCATTTCAAGTAGAGGCTAGATGTGGGTACTCATACTTTATTACTTTTACAAAATACTTGAGTTGGTATGTTAATATATACTTAATGAGGTACAATTATTCATACTTTGTGAAGTTAAAAGAGTTTAATAATGTGGTTGAGAATAATATTGGTAATAAGATAAAGAAACTTTTATCAGATAGAGGTAGCAAATATCTTAACCAATATTTTATCAAATATTTATGAAAGTATGGTATTTTATATTAACTCACTCCCCCTTATAAACCGTAGTTGAATAGTTTTAGTGAAAGGAGGAATCGTACCTTGTAGAACATGGTAAGGTCGATGATGATTCACACAAGTCATCCATTATCATTTTGGGGATATTCATTATAGACTTTATTATAATTACTATACTGAGTTGCAACTAAAGTGTAAAATGGTATTCCCTTTGATTCATGGAGTGTAAATAAACCCATTTTTTCACATGTTTGTTCATGGGGTTATGAGAAAATTTTTAAGGCCATATCAAGAAACAAACTAACACCCTAAGGCATGAAGTGTATCTTTATAGGGTATCCAAAGGATATAAGGGGATAATATATATTAAACCCTTTAGAAAAGAAAGTCACTATCATAATAAAAGTTGTATTTTTTAAAAGGGAGCATATACTCAAGGAGTATAGTCAGAGTAAGATTGAATTCGATGAATTTGTTGCCCAAGATACACAAGTGTTAGTATATGAACTATTTCCAAAAGTCTGTATGGAAGAATTTGTTCTTGATAGACAAGTTTTTTTTATAATAGTGATAGGGAGGTAAGAGAACTAGAGAGAAATGGTTTTATAGTCACTAATGATGTTGACTCATTATTGGTTAAAAATAATGATCCTATCTCCTACAAGGAGGTAGTAGAGAGATAAGAATATAAAATATAAAAAGAATCCATGAATTCTGAGATGGATTCCATGTATCAGAAACTAGTTTGGGTTCTAATTGATTCAAAAGTTGATATAAAACTCAGTGGGTGTAAATGGGTATTCAAGAGAAAGTTATATACGGAAGGTAAAGTAAATACCGATAAAAAATAGATAGTGGCTAAAGGGTTCAAAAAACAGGAATGCATTGACTGTGATGAAACCTTTTCTCCAGTTTCCAAATTTAAATCCATCATAATTTTTTTTGACATAACATCTTACCATGACCATGAGATTTAGAAAATGGATGTAAAAACTTCATTCCTTAATAATATTCTTCAAGAAGATGTGTATATAAACCAAACTGAAGGGTTTGTGACTCTAGGAAATTCACAAAAGGTATAAAATTTATAGATATCCATTTACAAATTTAAGAATCAATATTGGTATTGGAAAATATGACTCGATGAATCCATAGAAGAATTTTGTTTCATTAATAATTAATGTGATCTATATATGTACAAACTATTTAGTGGAAGTATCCTTTTTTTCATAGTAGTGTATGATTATGAAATATTATGAATTGGAAATGATATACCATCCTTACAAGAGGTCAAGTCATGTTTGAGAAAGTTCTTCTCTATGAATGAATTAGAATAATCAGCCCACAATCTAGGGATCAAGATCTTAGAAGATAGATCTAAGAGGCTTCTTGGACTAATCGAGAGTAAATTCATTGACTAGATACTGAAGAGATTAAGTATGGAACAATCCAATAGGGGATTGGTTCAAATGTCACATGGTATACATATTTATAAGAGAATGTTTCATCTGACACAAGAGGAAAGAGATAGAATGAGTAAGATATCATACGCTTATACAATAGAGTTTATCATGTATGTTATGTTATATAATATTCTTGATGTTTGTTATTATTTGATCATAGTTTCTAGATATCAAGAAGTTACAGGTGAAAACATTGTACTACTCTCAGGATTATCCTTAAGTATCTGAGGTGAACTAAGTATATCTTCTTAGTGTATGGAGGATATGAAGATCTATTCATTAGGTGTTATGAAAATTATTGCTTTCAGACTGATCATAATGATATGAAGTCACATAATTGATATATATTTTTTCTCAACAGAGGAGCTATGATATGGAGGATCTTAAAGAATGGAGTTTTTACTGATTATATAGTGGATTCTAATCATATTGTGTCTTATGATGTAACTAAGGAATTAGTATGAATTCAAAATATTTTCCAAGAGCTTGATGTGGTACCTATAAGTGAATACCCTATCATAATTTACTATGATAACACTACAAAAATGGCTCTATCAAAGGAGCTAAGGCCATACTAGAAGGAAAAAAAACAGACATTGAAAGTTTCATCCCTCAAGGGATTTTTCTTAATGGGGTGAAGTTATGGTGAGAAGAGTATCTACAGAGGTAAATGTAGTAGACCCCTTGACCAAGGATTTATCTTATTAGAGGTATGAGTATCATGTGAGATCTAGTGGACTAAAATATTTTGTTTGTTGGCTCTATTATATGTGTGAGTCTTTTGAATTTAGTTCCCTAGAACCAACCTATTTAGTATGTGATTACAGGTTTTTTATGATGTTTTCTCAACACATTATTATTTTTATTTGCATAAAATCTGTATTATATAATTTCCTAATAATATATGTTACAGTAAAAGGTTATAGAATTTCCCTGATATAATGAGAACCAAGAGATTCTAGGAATAATTATTGAATCTTGTTCTATGGTTGGATGATATTTTATGATGGGATATAGGTGATATAGGATATTAAGGGGTATTAGGCTCATAAGACATTGAGATAACTTCTCACAATGTTCTCCCTTGGTAATATATAAGATAAGAGGTTATGAGAATAGACCAGTCTAATAAGAAAAACACATTTTTATACATCATTGGATATTTATATATACGGACTTGTGTTATGATCCTTAGACTTTAAAATTATCATTAATGGATACTAGGAATCACGCACTTTGATATATTGGAGAAAACTATGATGAAATATGTTCGAATTTAGGTATGGTATGTTAGATGAATCATGAGTGATATTATATTAATGGATGATTTGATAAAGGAGTTATCCTTTCTATCCAATAATGGAAGTTGATATCTTAGGACCTTTTTTGGAATAAAACATAAGGCATAAATCCATGTCCATCAGGTTCAGCGGGTGTCTTCATTTTCATGAATTAAAATAAATAGAAATCAATTATATAGGTTGATGGCACCGGTATGAATCTTGATTGATTAGAGATATAACGATAAAGGTATTACATAACATGATACACCTTCATAGGATGTTATACGTCATTAAGATGGTGACTTCTTTCTCTATGGATTACTTGGAGTGTTTATGGATGATAACCATAGACTTTAGGTGATTATGCCTAGTGCCATTGAGAAATAGACCTAAAAGGCTAGACATTAAGTGTATCCACAATATTTATTAAATTATTGTATTGAATATAATAATTTATAATAAATAATATTTATTCAGGTTTAGTTGATTTTCCTAATTTAATCGACAATTATTTGAATAAATAAATGGATTTAAATAGTAAATAATAAATATTAGTTTGTAAGTTTAGTGAATATAATACTTATTATATTTATCATAGGAATAATATAGTGGCATTTATTTAATTAAATATTTATTATTCATTGATCGATAAATATTTACAATGGAAAGAAGATTGTGTTTAATGGTTTAATTAGGAATAATTGATATTTATTTATATTTTCAATGTGTTGAACATGTCAAGAGAATAATAATGATGTTATTATTATTATTATTATTAATAATGAACATTGTGTATATTAAGAATATTATAAATGGGTCTGTGTGCAATTTTCCAACCCTAAACCTTCCATAATTAATATCTAATTATATATAAATATATCTAGATATATATATCTATAATGATATCTAGAGTTATATCTAGAGAGATATTTGTTGAAATGTATCTATAGATATATATTGATAGAAATATCTAGAGGTATATCTGGTGATATATTTGGATAGATATATCTATAGATATCTAGAGATATATAAATAGATATCTCATCCACCTCTCTCAATACTTTGAGAGAGCATTAAGAGTTATCCTTCTTTGAGAAGAAAATTACTACAGTCAATCACGAATAATGGAATTTATTAGGATTAGATGTTCTAGAACTCAATGATTTGATGGAGTTGATTAGAGATCATGGTTTACAAGTGGATCACCACTTGGGGGATTCTTCACTTGAATCCATTATCACAATGATGGTGTGAAGAAATCTATTCCATTATATCATCAAAAATAGTAGAATTACAAGTTGAGGTAATTATATATATGATTTTAAATTAATTATAAATTACATTTGAATATCCCCTCCATCTAGTTCTAGAATATTAATGTACTCCATCAATCTATTGTTTTCACTGGACATAATCTAATGATCATGGAAAGTAATGATTACATGTGATTTAAGACTAAAAGACTAATTGGTAATACCATAAAAGGATGATTACACTATCCCTAGAACCTACATACACTATATCCAAGCCCAAGAATTATATGCACTAAGAAGATATAAAGGAGTTAGAATACCATAAATCAAATAAATCACATGCTAAAGTGGAGGCTACCAAGATCATACTTCATATTGTAGATGTCCAAATATGTAGGTCTATAAGGGTAGGCTGCACCACATATAACTATCATTAACTACGAACCTAATGTTATTCTTGAATTACCTACCTAGTAAAACCCTGAAGTCACTACTTCTCCTAAACCTTCACTCCATTACCTCCTCCTTTCCTTGATCAGCCCATAGAACCCAAACTACACTCCTTACATGGCATAAATGAACTGACCCTAGATCACTATACTGTTCTGGATTCTTGGTCACTGGGAGAATACTCTACTATCCTATATAACCAGAAAATTGACCCATATTTATTCATTATCAACACTCCATAGGTTCCCAATCTCACTAGTTTGAATGTGTCCCAATAGAACACATTGGGGACATTATGGTGAACCATTGCCCTCTCTTCCCAGCCCACTGCTGACATGGAAAGTCCCCACATAAGGTAACTTTTATCTTCCTAATGATCCACTACCAATACTTGCTGAATCCATATGCCCTAGGGAATTTACCTCGCTCATATTCCAATCATAGATAGGCTCCTGGTTCACCATTGCAGAATATTTGGTAAGCCTGATGACAGTCACCTACACACAGATCTTATTCTTCAGCCCAACCTTGAACTGATTCACCCAAGATGCATCATCCTATGCTATAGTAAGGGTGTATAACTACAAGTTTATGTATTGGTTGGAATATTTTGTAATATAAATAATTCCCTACTTTTGGAACTTGAGCTATGTGGCCCTATCTTCCCTTAGGGACTCTAGGAATAAGTGATCGAAAACCCAGTCTCAAATTACTTCTAGTACATTCACATATGATACTTAGATTAGATAGTGATGTTCCACCATCATGTCACTAATCCTCACAAAATATAAAATTCCATATTCACCCTCTTATTTCAATAGGACTCAAGATGATTGAATATTTTCCAAATAGAATCAATCCAAAACTCCACTTCTTGGAGGAAACCCTCCCCAGAAAATATCAGTGGTTGTTGGAGCAAAAACTCCCGGGTCATCTCTAATATAGAATGTGTAATTCAAAGAGCCTCCCTCTCTATCACTTGTATTACCCATAGTAGACTAGCTCAATGTTGATCATATGAAACTGTGCTCGACACCATAAGAGGGCCTATCCTATCACCCTTGGGGGCTTACTCATCCACACTCTCTTAGAGCTCAACCAAAAGACAATATAGATAAATTCCACTACAATTTCAAAAACACGACTCAGATTAATAAACCATAATAGTGTTCAGTATCAATATTTTGGGAAAATAGTAAAAAGAAAAAAATCTCTATAATTCTAGTCCTGATGGGTCAATTTCATGCCAACTATACATTTATGTCTTACACAATTCTAGAATTTTCTTTAATTTTATTTAGAAATTTCCTAACCAAGGTGTACTAATAAGGATGGCCAACCATTATAAAGAGAACAATTTATAGGTGGTGATTAAATTCACATTTTACTCACCATCAATTATTTATAGTATTTAAGGATTCAAAGTAAATATTTTACCCATTTAAAGGACCATATAGATATAATGCCACCATAAATTTGTATGATACCCCATATAAATTAATGTGAAAAATTTATGTAATTGACCATAGAACTCTTTCGATATAAATAATTTCAAGGAATCTTGTTATATCATGAATCCTTGCATTTCTAAATGATTCATGAACATGCACCTTTTCTATACCAGGCCAAGAATGAGAAACCCATAAATCAATAACATCACACCCAAGTATACCACTTGAGGTGGAAATCATTCAACTATTAAAGTGTAAAGTATGAATTTAAATCCCTTCCCTAGAACCCTATATGTCCCCCTTAAATGTCTTAGCTACTCCTAGGAATGATATAATTACAAAAAAAACATCCTATTATCCTATCCACGAACCCCAAATAGTAAGGAAAGAGAAAACCTTTGATAACATCATGTGATTCCCCACCCTACGAGCTAGTGAACTGGTTCCCTAAGATGGTTTTACACATATCCTAAAGTACACCTCCCCATACGCCCAAGGCTACATACCAGTGGTGAGGGTCTATGAGTTTATTATATAGAGACAATAACCTCATGATTAGAGTGCACAATGTGGAATAAAATAATAGAGATAATATCCATCCAAGTATAAATAAATAAAACAAGCAATAAAAAAGGTAATTTATATACAGACAACCCATGGTATAATAAAAATGCTTAGTACTCCCATAGGAAAGTCATACATGTTATAATCATGCATAAAAAGTCCCAAAAGTACCCTAATGAATAAAAGAGAACAAAATATGCAAAAAATCCTAAAATTTCAAGCTTAATCTCGGTCCTTGTATCTCTTATTCATTCGATCCCAAATAAAGTGTCATACATTGGGTGTTTACCCTTATCTAACTATACATCTATGAAGTCTTATTGGGTACCAAACAACAACCCAATAAGGGTGTGAATATGACTTAGTAAGACTCCACCAACAGTGTCTAAAAACATATACAGTTTGACGCAAAAATAGTCCATGCAGATATATTTCATAAGGTGGGAATAATAAAATAGCTAAAAAAATAAAATAAAATAACCTCGATCTAAAGTCTCTACGATGACACCTTGGTTGAACCATCTTGTTCTGCCAAGGCCTGATCTCTTTAATAATGTCTCGATGACCATTCTGACCTCAAACATCACCAAAAATCCCAACACTCATCTCAACATTCTCAATATCATATATCATATAAAATCCAACTACCCATTCTATAATTCCCAATAATCTGGTAGTATATAGAATCCACCGATCCCATCATTAAATTCCTGACTAATGTACTAATTTAATCCAATGGGCTCATATTTATATTCCAATATGTAGCATCGTACATCACATGGAATCCAAGGATCTCATCCTGACATTCCTATTCCTTTACCAATAAATATTTTATGGAATCCAAGGAGCTCATCTTGATATACCTCTTCATTTAATCAATCCAATACATAACCATATAATTCATTTAGATACATTTAGTTTCATGACCAGAATTAAGGAAATTCCACTACTTTACCATATAAAACAAGTAATTTGTTCTTTAATTAATGAGGTTACACTCATGGACCATTTTCAATCCTAAGACACCCCATGGATATCTCTTTGTTTCAATGTAATCAACCTAAAATACAATATCACCTTAAAGGGGTGTCCAAGGTTCCATTCTAAATTAAAAAAAAAGAAAATTCATGTGTTTTAAAGGTTATAGGTTTCATTTTGGGGAATAAATTTATTTATTTTAGGTTATAGGAAAAAATCATGGTAAACCATCATGGAGACACATATGGAAAACCATATCAAAATGTAAAAAAATTTAGGTATAGCTCTATGGTCTTCTACCTTAGGTTAGAGGATATTTACTCACTAAATACCGACCTTTGATATGAGTATAAACAAAAGAAAAAGAGAAAGAATAACCCCCTTAAAATAAATAATAAAATCCTTAAAATAAAAGAACATAACTGAAACCAGATTTAAAGAATAATGGAGGTGGTTAGACTCTTAAATTTACCTTAGGGATTAAATAACTTTAGATGTTACTCAAATATGAGGACGAGCGAATAAGATCTATCAATATTTTAAAACAAGGATAAATAAATCCTAAAATGGAGTTACTGTGCAAAAAAATAGGGGAGAAGGAAAATTTATACTTAAGGGATGAAAATGGAAGAAACCATAATTTTAAAACTTATAAACTGGGTGCATGGTTTGTCCACATGGTTATACAGACATTTCACCAACCGTGTGGACCACACTATCCAGAAAATCCACACCTTGCACAATTAGTCACAAAGTAATAAGAACTATTCAAAATTTTTACAAAATGTATCTGTAATAAATTGTAGGTTTCACACCGTTTCATGGCTGCACTCACATTGTTTAAAAAACTATTCTCTTCCTTTTTTCAAACAACATGGTTATGTTACATGGTAACACTAACTTTATGTTAATATTTCACCTTTTCCTACCTCCCAAAAAATCATAAAACTCCACACTTTGAACCATGGGGTGCTCCTGAGACTTCTCTCACCCCCTTCAACATCCAACTAATGTAAAAGTAAGGAGTATTTTAACCAAATTGAAAGGAGTTTGTTTCTATAAGGAAGGTTGAGGTATCATATAATCATTTCCAAAACATTGTACTGAATGCTAAATTTTTTCAAAACACTCTTCTACTTGATTGTTTGTAAATTTAATACCTTTATTAGTTTGGATTTTTTTGTATTTTTCTTCCAAGCAATTTTCACTGATGATCTCAAATAATGTGTAATATACTAGAAAACATTTTATTTATTTGATATTACCATTTTCCATGCTATATTTTAGTAATAATCTATGAATATAACATAATACCTTTTTACACCCATGGATTTGGGTGATATTGGGCCACATAGATGATTATGAACCAATATAATAAAATTTGATGATTTATTATACTTTTACTTATAAGTGTTTAAAATAGTCTTTACCATTTGATAAGTATCACTTGTGTGGGTGTGATTATATAAGAGTTTAGGGATATCACAAGATCTTTCATTATTCACCAAATCCTCCATGGATTTTTGGTTTAAGTGTCTATATTTTTATACCACAACTTGTTCTCTTCTTCTATGGTTAAAAACACATGTCATATATTCCTGTAATGAGGTATAGATTCAATTTCATGTGATTCCCTTAAATTATATTTTGATAATCTATTCCATTTATAATAAAATAATTATTTTTTAAATTGATCTCATTCTCTAAGTCACCTAATTAACATAAACTTAGAAAATTATGACCAATACCTTCAACTACCAAGACATTTATGCACCTCATGTATTTGCCTCTAATTTTGGATCTACCAAATCCCATCACCTACAAAACATCATCATTAAAAAAATTAGCTACACTATATTTTTGATGATTGATTCCCATGATAATATCATCATTTATTATTATATGGGAAGTACATACATTATCAAGGATATGTACTCCAACTCAATCAATTACTCTCAAATAAATTTCCACTACATTCTTCTTCTGAAAATTTTCTTTCTTGATCCGTGTTTATTACTTCAAATAATTTAGTGAATATGAGATTTTTATACATCTAAATCTATTGGATCATCCCTATATTATAAATTTCTAAATTTATTATGAGTTTTAATCCCACATGATTATGATTCTAGATATTGATATTTCATTTTTTAGTCTTCTTTGTCACACCTATTTTTACCCATATTAACAAATTCATGACTTTGCATCCATAACCTTCACACTAAAAACAGTAGTAGTTAAAATCATACCAAGGGTAGAAATTTATGCTATTTTTTCTTTGTTTCTCATGGGTATTGAAGTATATTTTTTCTATAGAAGACTCATATTATATTTAACCCATATTTACAAAAAAATAAATTGTACATGGGGTGAATTATTGTGTTTTTTCTACTCTGCCTATAGTTTTTTGGGTCTTTTTTGACTGATTCAAATCAACCTTCTTCCAGGGAGTATGTTCTTACATACTTTTATTAATTATTATACCTTTTTTTACTTCTGATTAATCCCCTTAATACTTTTCCTTTATTTATGAAACACTATAATTATGAGAAATTTACAAAATTCTCTTTTTTCTCCCTACATTCCTCAAGTTCTTTAGTAGCCTTTAAAATCCAACTTCCCAATGTCTTTCCAGGAGACAGAAGTAACTCTTGATATTAAAGATATCATCAAATATCCTTGAAAAAGTATTCGATCTCTTTGATCCTTTTGAAATAATGCTTTTCAAAACTGGTAAAACCATCAATAATCTAGGGTTTCTCTTCAGTTTTTAGTTTACACTCTGCCACATTCTATAATTTTTATAGATTTCTATATGTCAAGATTTATTCCATTAAATTTCATTCTTCAACTCATACTTTTATTTTTCTAATTCATATAATTATTGGAGTCACATACCACTCCATTAACAATATTCATTTTGTCCCTCCAAAAATTAATTTCTTCAACAGAATATTTTAATTCAACCTTGAGGTAAAATCTTCCCTTGACATAGATTATTTCATCATCACTATCCACCAGTTTTTTTCTTTCTATGATAGAAATGATATCTTATTTATTGAGGTATTTTCAATCCTCAATTTCTTCCACTTTGGTTTCTTTTGTGCTCATATCTTCTGGTATAATCATGTTTCTTTTCGTGAATAAATTCTATCATTAATTGCTTTTTCCATTCACCTCCATGGATTATTTTTTCATATTCACTTAATCTTCAACATCATATTTGTATTTCATTTGTAACTTCAAAGTGAGATTCCCAAAAGCTTTGTATAAAAAAAGAAATTAAAAGATTTTTCCTTAAATTTTACTTTTCATCATTTTAGATTTATGGAAAGTAAATTCATCACCTCATAGACTTCCCTATCTTCAGGATCATCCTTTAATGTGACTTTATTCCTTTAATTAAATGAAAATTTCAGATATTTATCTTTTTCAAAGGACTCATTTTCATTGTTTTTCATTTTTTATGTAGTGAGGGTGATGTAAAGACTATCCAACATCATGTCCTTTGGATCCTTATCTTTGATCATCGATAATTTCACATTGAAACATGGAAGAAATATTCTTAGGATTCTATTAAATATATTGATATCATTAAGGGTTTCTATAAGTATGCATATTTCCTCCATAATAATTTTAAAGCAATAAATGAATGCATAAACTGACACATTCAGCTACATCCTCTAATCCTCATACTTGTTCCATAGGACCAATAAATTAGCTCAATGTGTCTTGGAATCATGTTTAAATATGTTGGGAAGTTTTCCCACATGGAATGTGAGGATATAAAATACAACAACTTGTTGTAGATAGCATTAGAAAAATCCTCTCTAATAAATTGAATCCTTTGGAATCAACGTCAATCTTTCTTTGTTATTTCTGTGATAATTCTCTACTTTCTATAGTGACTGGGATCCCATTTATAGTAGTTGTGTAGAAATCCATTACTAATTATTGGAAGTAGTATTCCATCCAATTATTCTATAAATGAAACTTTTCATCACCAAAGATTATAATTGCCTTGTGGTTGACAATCACATACATATATTTAAAGAGATAAAAATTCTCCAATAACCTTATACTATGATACAACTTTTTGATCTGAAGTAAGGTAAATACACTGAGAGGGGGATGGGATGAATTTGGATACATTGAATTCTGTACACAACCCCCACCAATGATCTTATTCCACCATTAACAGGAAAAATCCTCTACCTCATAGTAAATATAAAGATACAATTTAAGTAAAAAAAAGGAAACAAGTAAGTTTTACATGGTTTAACCAAATTGATATAATATAAGTATCATATAATAAAGGTGAGGCGATATACCAGAATCACTAATAGAACTTCTTATTTCTTAAAATTTAGAGTGGTTACACTAACTCTCTATGTTTATAACCCTCACAAAGCAGAAAACTCACTTCTATGAATCACTCAAAAAATTCATTGCTATTCTAAGTGAAATAATATCAATCTTCACAAACAAATAATGAGAATAAATCATTGTTAGTGTGTTAATAAACCCCTCCTTCATCCACATGTTGAACTAAAAAATCCTCCAGTGAGATAGACTCCTCAATTTTCTCACTTCTCTCCAATTAGGCATTCATGTATTCTCTTGATAACAAGGGTTCTTATCTGTTATTGATGAGAATTAGAAAATATCAATTATCAAAGGAATGCATAATTTAATGGGATAACTCTAGTGTGTATAACCTAATATTATTTCCCAGGTGGGTGTGTATGAGGCCTTTTGAGAATAAGATATCTTGGGATTCAACCATGGTAAAAGAAATCAAATGAGATCATTTGAGACAATTCAACCTAGGTTGATTACCTAGGAAGATGAAGGTATATAAAGGAGGCACGATTACCAGTAAAAGGGTTCCTTCAAAAACTAGAGCATTATAGTTCAAATATTTTGTAGTAAAAGACATTTGGGAAGAGGAAAATATATACTTTAGGAACCTAATTTTTGTATAAAATTATTTTTTGTGTGATTAGATATGGTTTTTAAAGTTATTATTTAAAGGATGATATTCAATAATAAATTTAAGTAAGTATCCCTCTACAAACGAATATAATGGGAGTCTTTTTATGAAGGAATTTACATAGGAGTCCCCAAGAGGTTCTTATGCGGGATGAAAATTATTTTAAAATTATTATAAATTCCTCTCTTCCTCCCCATATTGAAATTTGGATATTCCTATGGTGAATTTCATTAAATTTTTGCAAAAAAAAAATATATCCACAAACAAAGTGATTTCTCTCTCGGAGAGCTTATAGTAGAAGAAAAGATATCCTAGAATTCTTCTCTTAGGTAACTATTCATTCTTATATCTTTTGTTTGTTATTTATAGACATCACTTTATAACCAACTTTCTAGAATATATGACTTCATAGGATGGGTGAGGTATCATAGAGTTATGAAATCATGAAGAATTTGTGCCTCACATCTTTAATGAAATGCCTGACTGTGAAGATGTTATGAATCTACACATGATCTTCATTACTCCACCACAAAAGAATTCCAAACCATGAATATGGAAGGTGATTATAAATTATTATCATTATACCACCACAAATGGATGACCAACCATGAAAATTTTACATGATCTTGAATTATAACTATTGTGGTGCCACAAAGAAATGATCAACTGCAAACGATGGCCACCCATGAAGGAGAATGCTTTATATAGGAATGAAATTACATAACGGATTGGAATTATTTATGAATAAATGATTTTATTTAGGAATTATTTGGATTTCCTAATAGAAAAAACATTCTTTTTTCATTTCTCTTTATGTTCTCATATATTTGAAATCCATTCTATTATGAGTGTCAAAAAACCCCCACCTCAAAATTGGATTTTATCATAATAAAGATGATTTAATTTTTATAAGAACACCACAACAAAAATTAGTTTTATATAGTTCACATAAAATGACCCCTATATATATGGTGAGGAGGGGATTCTCCATACTTTGTGATCTGTAGAAGATTCTTATCTATCATGGATGAGTCACTTTTTTGTTTGTTGAAAATGAACCACTTCATGAATGAAAATCCCCCTGAATTATGTTATTTAAAAATGAAACTCTTCACAAATTAATCCCTGGTAGCTACATAAAAATTAGGTGAAATTTTCAATACATGAATTTCTTTCTACACAAACTCCACCCATCCATATAGCTCTTATCTACTGTGCATTTCATATAAATTCTATAAAAATTTTCAGCTTTACATTTTTAAAATAATTTCTCCCATATGGTTCCATAGATCTAAATTAATTTTCTTAAATTCATAAATAAATATTTAACAAGCTACCCAATCTGACAACATGAGGTGAATAAAGAAAATGAAAAACATTTATGACAATCAACACCATCACATCTACCCAAGACACATATTACTCTCATAGATGATAGGAGTAGTCCTTTAGGACTATCCAATATCAGAAAAGATATCCATATATGGATTTGGGTGGCTGATTGATGCATTTATCCCTAAACCATGACTAGGGAATCAACCAAGAAGTTGGATAGACCATCATCGTGAACTAGCCCAAGGCAACATTTCATTGGTGGGGTAATTCATCAGAGAGGATGACTATATAGAAGTTTATGATCTCAAATATACCCACCTAAACCCAAAATAAGGATGATGCATTCTATATCCTAAAGTCTATTGTAATTCATTTATTTGGAATAATTCCACTACTGATTAGATATTATGTTAGTCTTTGATCTAGGATATTCACCCCAAAAGTCATTTTCAGCATGGATTGGGGTTTGCCTTTTTGGGTGTGTCAGAGTTCTATGGAGTTCAGGTAAGATATTAGAGTATTAAGTCTATATTAATAAGTATAGGTATCATAGTTTTTCTCTTACCACAATAGTAAAGTTATAATAGACTTGATCAGTAGGTGAAGCCTTGACATGAACACTTTCAAATTGATGCATGAAGTGATTGGGATAATCCTATAGGACATGAACATGATTAATGAGGCTTTGATTTTGGGAGACATGTACAACAAATTTATTCCTGTGAATTATATATGTGATGATGCAGAGAGGACCCCTGACCCAGAAGAGAGTTGATTCAGCTTGCGAGTAAATCTATTAGTGAGGATATTCTCCCCCCCATTAATTGATATCCTATTTAGAATATGGATGAATATTTTAATGATGTTGATTAACCAAGAACCACAATAAGGATGCCTTGGATATTCCCAATCCAAAATATCTGTGAGATCTAAAGTGACTACTATCCAATATTAGAGGAAGTCCATTATACCTAATGAGTTTGGGAAGTCACCCCTAGGTTAACTGGATGGTCCGTCTGGAAGGCTTCTTGGCTATGTTAATTAGTGGATACATCCCCCTAGTGTGTGAATCTCAGATCCGAGTAAGGAGTGGGACCTTTATGATAGAATTTCAACTGGAAAGTGGTAGGTATATCAATTCAGTGGTGTCGATTATGGTTATGTTATACTAGGATTTTGGACATATTTGTTGGCGGAAGGTCCCATTCATACTTGTTGGGACCTTCAAGGTATTATGGGGCTAAATCACAAGCCATATGCGAGGTTATGAGTTTATCAACAACTAAATAATTTTTGATGATTGTTTTATTCTAGTTTTCTACAGAATAGATAGATTTTGGCCACTCCCACATGATTAATGATATTTGGGAAACACATTAAAATACTAAAATTAGCTCATATTTTTGCTGTAACCAACCCTAGTTGGCATCATTACTAACAACATGACTGAAAGGTGATAAAAAATTCACATAACTGATATATTTGAGAGAGGGGGTGATATTAGCCATGGTTTCAAGGGAGAGAATCTATAAGGAATATTTCCAAAAAATGAATAAAATAAAACACACGGGTCAGTATGCTCAACACTATAAAGGGATAAAGTACCAAAATCAAATAGAAAAACAGTACTCAAATGGTACATCATAAAAATACATAACATATTACAACATAAGGATCAAAGATAAACCTATGTAATAAGTGGATCACATCTCCAGTGGTCACCTCCATAATAATGGGTCCTAAGGATCAAGAACATCCACCACCTATAAGTAGTAATTTTCTTTTTCTTGGACCTTGTATAAGATAATCTATAAGTAATCAAAGGGAAAGGTAGGGTGTGAGATATAAATCCCAGTAGAGTCTCACTAAGTGTTCCAAAATCAATTTCACAAAAATTAAACCATATTTTATTTCAATTTAAATAAAGAAAGTCATGAAATAACATTTATACATTAAAAAAACATGCTTTCATAATCAAAATACGACATATATATCAATAATAGAATAAATGAAATTTTTTATAAACATTTATATAAAGAATTTGGAATGAATAAAGAAGTTCTATAAATAAATGGAATGTAATCATTAAATCAAATATATGATATAACCATGTATCAAGCCCTACATTCTTGTAATAGGATCCTCACACAACTTAATCAGGGATCTCTGATCAATATGTGCACACGACCCATGACTATGGTTGTCAAGACTCAACTCCACATCAGGGAAAAAAATCATTCCCTAGTATGTTTCTATCAGTTTTTCTATCATAAATCAAGTGATAGGGGGTCAGATCCCCGCATGTTTGTCTTGATTAAAAGATAGCTATCTTGGATCACATGTTATTTTGTAAATAAACAAATCAATCATGGGAAAATCAATCATTTTAGATTAGTTCAAAATACAACTTTACAGTTTTAGTTTTTAGTATGACTTTCTCATTTCAAAACCAAATCATAGGTTTACATAAATTAACTCCTTTTCAAATCATCTTTTAATTTAATCCATTTATTTAAAAATATATTTCAAATCAATCTATCATTTTTTTCTCATGTCCACACAATAATTTTAATTCCATTTAAATTGTGGGCTTTTAATATTCTTCACACATTTTTCAAAATCATCCATCAATAATCTCAAATACGGGTTTTTAAATCATTTAAAAATTCATTTAAAATAATTCAAGAAATTAAAGGTTCTAATTTTAGGGTAAAATCATATGAAACCACTTACCTTTTAACGATGGATAAAATCTACAACTGCAATAGGAAAAATCTAATGAAGAATGAAGGTGAAGAAGACCGATAATCAAATCCTAGATCGTAATCATCAAGATAAAAATTTAATTCAATCATAAAATGTTAGATATTACTTTTAACAAATAAGGGTAACTAATAGGAGGATAAAAACATAATGATATAACTCATCAGGGATCAAACATGAAAATGAGGCATCTGGAAGGAAACAAGTCACTCAACGCACCTAAGAGGAAGCCATGGGTTTCCAAGTGGAGTGACTGTATAATGCCTATATAAATTAGGCAAGAAAAAAAAATAAAAACATTTGGTTATGATACATTTATTTCATAAATCATGGGTTTACAATGTAAATGAATCTAGTTTCACATATGTCAAAATTTAATTTAATAGGGTTAAAAATCTCGATAATTGAATTTATGGTCTAAGTTACTTCTTTATAGTGTAAATAATTGTGTTCCGTAATCTATTTTTATAATTTGTGTATAGTAGAAAATTTATATTGTAATTGAAATATTTATTGTGTAAATTATTTATAAATCCATTACCCAAAAACAAAAGCCTACAAAAACACCCAACAACCTCAAACTCACACAAAAACCAAAGGGTAACCCTATAAACCCATTAAAACATTTATACTTAGACTCCATTAATTAAAAAAAATCTAAATCCTCAAACATTAGTTCATTTTACCCAAAAAATATCTCCATCCTAAAAAAGCTCAAAAAACCCCAAACCAAATGGGAGATAAATATAAGAGTCAACAAATATCTGAAATAAGGAAATGAGATGTTACAAATTCCCCATAATAAAAACTTTATGTCCCTAAAAAGACTGTTAAGTAGTTTCCACATGAAAGTGATGAGTACAATACTCTCTCATTAGTGTCACATCATCCCATGTTTCTTATGAATGATAACCATGCTTTCATTACACACAGACTAATGGTATTATCTTCCCATAAGAAACCTTTTCTTCAAAATCAACAATCCTAAATTGATGCTCAGTTATGGATAGATCTGGCTTGATATCAATATCTTTATAGATCAAAATATGAGAAGGGTTAGAAAGAAACTTAAGAATCTATGATACATCAAACATGGTGTTGATCTAAGTCAAATGCAGTGGAATTTAAATACGGTAGTTCACTTTCTCCACTGAAAAAATAATCTCAAAAGGACCCACAAGCCTTGGCGCAAGCTTTACCTATTTTCCGAGGTGTCAGTGAACCAACTGAGGTGAAAATGTCAATAAAACAGAGTCAACAAATGAAAAATCCAATGGTCATCATTGATGATAATAATAGGTTTTATATCATTTTTTCCATCAACACCCTATGATGAATAAATTGAACCCTCACTATCTTCTCCTAGACTAAACTCATTTCAACCAATTAAATTTTATCAATACTTGAAAAACACAATAGAGGTCTGTATGTCCGACCATAAAAGGACACAAAAGGAGAAATTATAATAGTAGAATGATAACTATTTTTATAGGAAAACTCAACCAGTACCAAATTTTCATCCCAATAATCACCAAATCCTAGAACACAAGTACATAACATTTCCTTAGGAATTTGTATAGCTTGATCTGTCTGGCCATCCGTATACAAATGATATTCCATGATCAAATGTAACTGGGATCCCATAGACTCTTGGAGGCCTCTCTAGATGATATAAGAGAGATAGGGATACCTATTATAGACTATTGCATTTAGAAATTCATATAATCTGATAATCTCCTACACATAGAGATGTACTAAGTAGTCAAATTTAGTTATATCTCAAATTGGAATAAAGTGAGCATATTTGGCCAGCTTATCGATCTCAACCATATTTCATTCTTTCCTATAAAGGTGTTTGACGATCCAATCCTAGAATCTATAGAAATCTTATCCCACTTCCAATTCGGAACTGGAAGTGGCTGATGAAAACCCAACGGTCTTTAGTGGTTAGCATTGATCTATTGGAAGGTATAACTATAAAAACATTAGTGATATCTGATCTCATACCCAACCACCAGAATCATGACCATATATCCTAGAAAATATTTTTGGTTCTAGGGTGAACCACCCATTTTGAATTATGGTAATCGACCATCACATCAATTATTATAGTAAAAGGGGTTAAAAACAGATTTTGAAAACATAAAATACCCTCTAAATAGAAAAGCTACTCAATAATAGTATCCCCACCAAAAACAGAGTCCCTAATTCCATGAAATTCATCATCAATATTTTCTCCTGAATAATCATATCGGGAAGAGATGAGGTCAACTATAAACTCTCTTAAAAAACCACAGAATAATATTTCCAGACTCCCAAATGAAAATAAGAAAATAGAGCCATCATATTTGACTCTTCTGATAATTCCTTTATAGCCTAGGTTGGATGCTTTCTAATCAAAGCATCAAAACTAACATTCCCCTTAATAGTGGTATAAAAAATGTTGAAATAAAAATACTATAAGTACTCCACCAATCAATTATGTCATAGATTCAAATATTTTTTTGAGAATATATAACTTAAATTTTTTTGTCAGAATAAATTTTAAAACTTTCAAAAAAATGTAATGCTACAAATTATTAAGAATATACATCACAATAATGAGTTTAAGATCATGTTTCAGATAATTATTCTCAAGTTTCATAAGCTATTTAGAACTATAGGATACCATGTGACCACCCTATATTAGGACACCACCTAAACACAATCTATATGTGTCACAAAATACTAAAACTCCATTCCTAGCCTTTGGAAGAGTCAACACCAGTCTAAAAGTCAAAATATGTTTCATATCAACAAAAGAACCTTTTTAAATTTATCATCTCAAATTAAATTCACTCATTTATGAGTGAAATAGGTCATCAGAGAAGCCATCATTGGGAAATACTAGAAACATCTGTGATAATATCCTACTAAACCCAAAAAACTCTGAATTTCGAAAATATTATACATTTTTCCCATGTTATAAAAAATTCCTCTTATTAGGATCAATTGAAATGCCTTGTTCGGAGAACATGTGTCCCAATAACATCACTTCTATAATATATAAATTACACATTAAAATATTTGTGTAAAGTCAATGATTTCTCAATGTTTTAAAAAATTCTCTTAAATGAAACACATGGTCCTCCTTGTTCTGAGAGTAAACTAGAATTTCATCCAAAAATACCACCATGAATGAGTCAAGGTGATTATGAAATATCTTGTTACTCAAATCTGTAAAAACTTTAGGATCATTTTTAAGACCAAATGGAACAAAAAGATACTTATAATGGTCGTACCTACTCCCGAAGGTTGTCTTATGAATATCAAACTCTTTTATTCCCAATTGATGATAACAATATCAAATATCATCCTTCAAGAACCACTTTATACCTTTTAAATGGTAAAACATATCATCAATATTTGGCCATAGTTATTTATTATTTTCAGTGACTCAATTGAGTTTTATACAATAAACACAATGGTGAAGTATTCTTCTAGTTTTCATTGCAAAGAAAATAGGTTCCACCCAAGGTGATACACTCGACTGTATAAAGCCTTTATCTATCATATCATAAAAATGAGTCTCAAACTCTTTGAAATCCATTGGTTCCATATGATAATAAAGAATAAGAACTCGATGAGTACCAGGTACTAGATGAATAGAAATCTCCACCTCACTTTTTGATGGAATGCCAGAGAAATTAGAAGGAAAAACATCGCGAAACTCGATAAGAAATGGAGGTAGATCATACCTCAAATATTCCCACTCCAAGTTGAAATAAAAACTAATATTACACATCCCAAAATTGTAAATGGATGTCTAGATCTACTCAACCTCAGATTGCAATATCCATGAAAGACATGGCACACCCCATTAAGCATAGTAAAGAAGACCCATTGGAGGTAGCAATCAATACAGGCCTTATGAGAAATCAACCTATCCATATTGAAAATGGAATCAAGTGGTTTCATGTTGAGAACTAGAAAACTATAGATAATCTCAATCTATGATAAATATAAAACACAACCAGGACACCAAAGAACTTATCTCTCTTTGTTCCAAGGGGAATAGTAATATCCATCACATAAGACAAAAGCTTTGTATAAAGATTTAGAAAATCCACAACACAAGTCAATATAAACTAGTGAGATGTACCAATATAAAATAAATTAGTCACTGAAGATGAATATATGGTGATGTTACTTCTCATAGTCAGTGGACCCACATTAGTTTCCTCTAAAGAATCTTCCATTGCATGAATAAGATTTGTTCTGGGTGCATGTGGCTAGAACCCCTTAGTTCTTAAATCATACGATTATGTTATATTGGTTTTTGGTGTTAATGATCCCATTAAAAAACATAGATTAGAAAATAAGTGGCATAACATCTATAGGTGGTATAAGTGATCGTACAAATTATAGATCTTGGGTGCCTTAGTGAGAGCCCATTTTGAATAACGAACATTTCTACACTAGGAAAAAGTCAAAGGGCCTCTACTATGCATTGTAGAAGGTATGGAAGAAACTTTCTATTTATTAACACCTTGATACTCATCACACATTACCTTTCATTTAAATTAACTAATAAAACTACCACTAGGAGAAAAATGAACTTCTTCCAATCTTGACTTACCATCCTGGTCAATCTCAACCATCAATGCTCTATCTAAAATGTTAACATAAAAATTGGGCTTCAAAAGGAAAAAATATGATTATATATCAAGTTTTATACCCATATAAAACCACATATACATCATCTTATCGTTGTATATAACCTCAAGTGAAAAATGATCAATCTTAGGAAAACGGTTTGCATGCTGTGTCATAGTGTTGTCACCCTACTGGAGGTTAAGAAAATCCATGGATTTTCAAAGACCATCAACTCTAGATAAAAATTATTAGTGAAAAGAACTGTAATGTCCTAACTCTCTAAATCCCCATTATTTTTAACCATCACCATAAAATCCCAATTTATTTTTCTAGGTCCTTCTAGCTTAATGGTAGAACATTTCATCTTTATAACTTCTAGAATTTTAAAGATCTAAAAAATAGTTCAATCCTTTTCAATCAATCCTCAGCCTCTTGAGGATCATTTTAACTTTGAAAGATGGTGGTTTTGGATGAAGAAAATCTTGAGGTTGATCTATATATTCATACCTTAAAGGTTACATTACCAGAGCCTAAATGGAAATGGGTGAAGGTGCCTATCCAAAATCTTGAATTAAATGCACCACTATCACAACCAGATTCGGGTCAACTGGAGGATTAAAATATAGTTGTTCACCAGAAGCTTCCTCATGTGGCCTGTTCAAATGTATTCTCAGAGGCTTGATGATACACAACATCAAAATAAAACACAAAAATCATCAGTAAGGATACATAGATCAACAACAAAAACAAGAGTCATAGGAATATCAATCCCATCAAATAGAATCCAAGATCAAGTTTTAACATACTCAGATAAGAAGCAGGGAAAAGTCTATAAGAAGATCGAAACATTCCTCAGGAAAATTCCCCAAAATATCAATGGATACATAAGGATCATTTTGAAGAGAGTTGGACATGAAATCTCTCAAAACTACCTCCTATGTCCCATACAACCAACCTATTATCTACCAGGACAACCCAACCGCACACCGACATCAAGGAAAGGAACACAACCAAACCTAGATGCTTTGATACCGCTTTGTCATAAACTGTCCTAGTAATTCTGGTACTCTGATGCCCAAGTCATCTCTAACATTCCTTGAAGGGTGTTCTTAATCCTTATGGGTTGGTGAATAGAATCCAGAGCCATACAATAATCACGAGGGAATGAGTTTTCTACAAATTGAGGAAAATAAAAGATATATATCATTATGTTCAACACTCCAAATGGGGAAAGTACCAGAATAAAACCAGTAAAACATTACTCAAATGATAAATCATCAAAATAAATAATTATTTCCAAATAAGACTCAAATATAAAACCACGTAACAAGTGGATCACACCTCTATTAGTCACCTCTATCACTTTGGGTCCCAAGGATCAAGAATATCCACCACCTCTAAGTGGCACTTTTCTTTTTCATGGACTTGGAATAAGATAATATATAAGCACCTATAAATAAATGTAAGGCATTTTCTATAATTCTGAGTAGGGACTCAAAAGTTGTTCCATACTCATTACATAAAAATTAAAACATATACACTTTCAATTTAAATAAAACAAGGCATGATATAAAATTTACATATTAAAAAAACATGATTTCAAAATAAAAAGTTTGACGATATATCAAAGCTATATTAAATGAAAATTTTATATAAAATTTTATATAAATATATTATCATTAATAAAATAGTTCTATAAAAAATGAAATGTAATCATAGAATAAAGTATATCATAGACCCATGCATAAAGACCTATGGTACATTAGTTTCTGTTAATAGGATCCTCACACTACTGAATCAGTGGTCTATAAAAGATTCTTATCTTTCATGGATGGGTCACTTATTTTTTGAGTTGAAAATGATCAAATTCTTGAATGAAAATCGATTTGAATGAAGTTATTTTAAAATGAACCCCTTTATAAATTATCCCATGGTAGCTTCATAAAAATTATGTAAAATTTCCCCTTCATGAAGATCATTATACATAAAATCCACCCATCCAAATAGATCTTATTTAACATGCATTTCTTATAAGTGATATGAGAATTTTTTAGCTTTAATTTTTTTTTCAATAGTATATCAAATATTTTTTCTTAGATATTAATTCATTTTATTATATTTATAAATGAATCTAGAACAAGCTACCCAAGCTAACAATGTGAGGTGAATATAGATAATCAATAACATTGAATCCAGTAAATACCGTCACATCAACCCAAGAAACTTATTACTCTAACAACTGATGGGAGTAGGACTTTAGGACTATAAAATATTATAAAGGATAACCATATATGAATTTTGGTTTCTCAGTGATGCATCCATCCCTATATCATGAATAGGGAATGAACCAAGAATTTGGACCAACTGTCATTATGAACTAGCCCGAGCCAACATTTTAGTGGTGTGATAATTCATCAAAGAGGATAACCATGTAGAAGTATATGTTCTTAAATATACTTACCTAAAAACAGAATAATAATGATGAATTATAAATACATAATTTCATAGTTATTCATTCATTTTGAAATTCCTTTGCTGATTAGATATTAGGTTGGGCTTAGAGTAGGAATCTTCACCCCTAAAGTAATTTTAAACACGGATTGTGGTTGAAATTTTTGGATTCATTATATTTATATAGAGTTTAGTAATTATATTATATTATTAGGGACATATTAATAATAATAGTCATCACAGTGGTTCTCATGCCACAATAAAAAGGTTTTCCCGAACCTGATTAGTAGGTAGATCCCAAAAATGAACACTTTCCTCTTGATGGATGAAGTGATTAGGATAATACTATGGGATATACACATGATCAATGAAGATTTTAGTTTGGGAGGCATATATAATTAATTTCTTCCTCAAACTTTCATATGGGATTATGTAAAGAGGACCCCCAACCCTCTCATAAGATAGTTGCTTTGGATAGTGAGGGAATATTTGAGCATGGATATACCCCCGTGAAATTGATATCCTGTTTAGAATATGGATTAATATTTTAGTAATTTTTGATAACCAAGAACTACAAAAAAGAGGAATTGTAGAGTACTTACCCAAAAGACCCATAGGATCTTGAGTGACTACTATCCAATATTAGAGGAAGGCCATTATACTAAATGAGGTTGAGATTTCACCCCCAGGACAATTGGCAGGTTCTTCTTATAGACTTCTTGGTTGTGTTAATAAGTGGATATCTCCTCCCAATGTGTGAGTCTCATATCGGTTTATTGTTTGGAAATTTTATGATAGAATTTCGACTATAAATTGGTAGGTATATTTATTCATATTTTCGATTATAGATAAGTTGTACCATAATTTTGGACATATCTATAGGGGAAGGCCACATTCAGACTTTTTGGGACCTTTATGATATTATTGGGTTGAATCATAACCCATATGGGAGGTTATGAGTTTATAAATGACTAAATAACTATTGATTCTGGATTCATTCCCTTTATCTATAACATAGGTAGATTTAGGACCCTCCAACATGATGACTGGGATATGAGCAACATGTTAAACCACCAAAATTGGCCCATTATTATACTGTACCTAGTTGCAGTTGGTTTTAGTACTAACAAAAAGTCTTGAAGGTGAAAATATTTCAAATAAAAAATATATTTGAGATAGGGTTTAGTATTATCCATGATTAATAGGGATTCCATCTATGAGGAAAATTCATATTAAATATTCCGGAATCAATTTATGTCATGAACCATCCCAGATACACTGATACCCTAACACCTGAGCTTCCTCTGACATGGCCAAAAGGTTTTTCCCAATCCCCACTTGTTGGATACTAGTACCTCGAACCATACAATAATCACGAGGGAATGATTTTTCCACAAAATTAAAAAAATAAAACGTACAATTCCGTATTCTCAGCACTCCAAAGGAAGAAAGTACCGGAATCAAAGAGGAAAAATAATACTCAAATAACACATCATAAAAAAAACATCTTCCAAGATAAGGATCAATTATTTAACCAAGTAATAAGTGGATCACATCTCCATTATTCAACTTCATCACTATAGGTCCCAAGGATCAAGAACATCCACCACCTCAAAGTGTAACATTTCTTTTTCTTAGACCTAGCATAGGATAATATACAAGAACCTGAAGGGAAAGGTAGGGTGTGTTCTATAAAGCTGAGTAGGGTCTCACCAATTATTCCATAATGAATTCTATAAAAATTAAACAATATATGATTTAAATTTAAATAAATCAAGGCATGGTATCAAATTTATAAATTTTAAAAAACATGATTCTATAATCAAAATTGGATAGATATATCAAAACTAGTTTAAATGAACATTTTATATAAACATTTATATAAATAACTTGGCATAAATAAAGCAGTGATAATAATAAATGGAATAAAATAATAAAATAAAGTATTTCATAGCACGATGTATCAATACATGAGGTCTGGTAATAGGAACTTCACACTACTCAGTCATTAATCTTGTCTCAATGTGTTCACATGTCCGACAGCTACGACTATAGGGACTCAACTCCCCATTGGGGAAAAAATAATTCCTCAGTATGTTTATGTTAGTGTTTTCATCATCAATCTAGTTCCAGGGGGTCATATCTTAGAATGAATGTCCAAATTACATAAAAACTACCTAGGTTCACATGTTCTTTAGTCAATAAATAAATCAATCATGGGAAAATAAATCATTTCAGATCAGTTCAAAATACAATTTATCACTTTCATTTTTCATCATGCCTTTCTCATTTATAAACTAAATCAAAGGTTTTCATTAATTAACTCATTTCCAAATCATCATTTAATTTAATCCATTTATCTCAAAAATAAATTTCTAACTCAATCAATGATTTTTTTTTCAAATCCACCCAAAAGTTTTTATTCATTTGAAATTGGGGGGTTTTTACAATCCTCATGCCCTTTTCAAAATCATCCATCAATCATCTCAAATGCATTTTTTAGATTGTTTAGAAATTTATTTCAAATAAATCAACAATTAAACGTTTCAATTATAAGTTAAAATCATATGGAAGCACCTAAATTTTAATAAGTGATCAAATCAACACCCGCAGTGGGAAAATTCCAATGAATAATGAAGGCAAAGGAGGCCAATAAAGAAATCCTAGATAAAAATAATCAAGATAAAACTATGATTAAATTATATAATATGAGATATTATCACTACCAAAGTGGGTATATATAGAGGAGGAGAAAACCACAATAAGGGAACTCATCAGGGATCAAACACCAAACCAAGGTGTCTGGAAGGAAATAAAATACTCAATGGGTGCGGGGGGAGGCCTAAGTTTATTGGGATGAGTTATTGTTTATGAACTATTTAATTGGATGAGAAACTAAAATAAAATCTTTTGGGAATGTGGAATATATGTTTTAAATCAAGGTTTTAATATATAAATGAATATCGTTTCACATATACTGAAAAAGGCATTGCCCTGGGTTAAAAATCCTGACCGATGAATTTACCCTGTAAGTTCATTCTTTATAGTGTAACTAATTTTGTTTCATAATAATTTTTTATTATTTTTTCCTAGAATAAAATTTACATCATAAATAAGAGATTTACTATGTAGATAATTTGTAGAGACAACACCTATAAAAAGAAGCATGTAGAAACACCAAAAAACCTAAAAGTCACCCAGAACTAGAAGGTCACCCTCTAAACATCTTAAATTATTTATACTTGGATTCCATTAATTCAAAAAAAACATACATCCTAAAAATTTAGGCCATTTTCCCAAAAACAAATCTCCAACCATGAAAAACTTAAAACACACCCAAATAAACAGGGATATCAAAACAAGAGTAAAGAAATACCTTAAATAAGGTAACTTGATGTTTCCAATTCCCCACCATAAAAACTTTCTGTACCTATAAATTCTATTAAGTAGTTTCCATATCAAATAGATGATTCCACTTCTCTCCCATTAGTTCATCATTCTCCCTTGACTCATGTGAATCAGAACCATGCTACCATAACACCAGACTAATGGTATCATCTTCCCATGAAGAAACTTTGCTTCAGAATCAACAATCTTAACCTAATTCTCAGCCATAGATAAATCTTGCTCGACATCAAGATCTTCCCAGATAAAAGTGTGGGAAGGGTCAAAATTATATTTTAGAAGTTTTGATAGATGAAAATTAATGTGGATCAAAGTCAAATGTGGTGGAAGTTCCTAGAAGCATGCCACTTTCCCCACTCGATCAATAACCTTAGGAGGACCCACAAAACATTGTGGAATATTTTAATTTTTCCAAGGTGTCAGTGAACCAAATTAGGTGAAACTCTCATTAACATCTAGTCACCAACTGAAAAATATAACATTCATCATCATCAATTAGAATAGGATTTATATCTATGATTTTCAATCAACATACTTTGATCAATCAACTGAACCCTCACCATAGTCTCTTAGACCAAACTCTGTCCAACCAAGTAACTTTCACCAATATTTGACCAAAATAATAGATATATACAAGGTTTACCATACAAGGCCCCAAAAGGGTCCATTCTAATAGTGTATTGGTAAAAATTGTTTTAGAAACATTCAACCAGAACCAAATGGTCATCCAAATCTCCACCAAAGTCATGAATGAAAGCATGTAGCATTTTTTTAAGAATTTTTATAGCTCACTCCATCTGTCCATCCATCTACAAATGATATTCCATGCTAAAATTTACTTGGGATACCATGGAATCCTGGAGGCCTCTCTAGAAGAGAGAAGTGAAATGAAGATCCTTATTAGAGACTATAGAAAATAGAACTCCATTTAATATGATAATCTCATTCATGTTTAGATGTCCCATGTATTCAATTTTTTTTGTATCTCGAATGGGTATAAAGTAAGATGATTTGGTTATCCTATGGATCAAAACACATTTCACATTATTCCCTTAAGGTGTGCAGGACAACCTAACCTGTAATCCATAAAATATTCATACCAATTCCAAGTTGGCACTGGAAGTGGATGGAGAAAAACCAAAGGTATATAGTGACTATATTTAATATATTGGTAGATATAACAACAAGAAATTTTTTTAGTGATGTTTCATCTCAAAACTGGCTACCAAAATCATCACCATAGATCATATAAAATCCTTGTGGATATAGGGTGCACCACCCACTCTGAATTATGGTAATACACCATCACAAAATTTCTCAAAGGAAAAGGAATAGAAAACCAGTTCATAAAACATAAGATGATATCATAAGAGAATGAATAATCACTAATGGTATCCCCACCATAAAGAGTCCCTAATTCCACAGAATTCATTATCAAGATGATACTATGAAGGAATCATCTCCAGAAGGCAGGAGGTCAACTGGACACTTGCTAAAATAACCTTAGAATCATTCATCTAAACTCCCAAATGAAACTAATAAAATAGAGGCATCAAATTAAAATCTTCTAATGGTTCATTCATGGCTTGTGTTAAATTTTTTCCTTCTAAAAGAATTTGTAATGACATTCCCATTAATAGTTCTATAGGAAATGTCGAAATAAAAGGAGCATATGTCCTCCACAGAATTCCTCTATTGGTGGTTCAAATATTTTTTAGAGAAGATATAAATCATGATTTTTTGGTTAGAATAAATAGTAAAACATTCACCAAAAAGGTAATTCTACCAACTCTTAAGTGAATTAATCATAACTATGAGTTTGAGATCATGGGTCAGATAATTATTCTTGCGCGGCCTAAGCTATATGGAACCATAGTTTACCACATGATAACCCTGTATAAGGACACAAACCGAACTAGAACAAGATGTGTCAAATAAGACCACATATCCTTTCCCATGCTCTCAAAAAGTCAGAACTAGTATAGAAGGAAAAAATGTTTCAACACAACAAAATTACTATGACATTTCTCATCCCAAATGAACTTCACTCATTTCTAAGTGAGAGCAGTCATTGAAGAATCTAACTTTGAGAAATCCTTGAAAAATATACAGCAATATCTTGCCAAACCCAAAAAACTACGAATATAGATAACCTTATAAGGTTTTACCATGTCATAAAAACTTTCACCTTCTCAAGATCAACAAAAATACAGTGTTTTGAGACCACGAGTCCCAATAACTTCACTTCCCAAATCCAAAAATTACACTATGAAATCTTCGTGTAAATTCAATGATTTCTCAAGGTTTCTAGAACTGATATCAAATAATGCACACAGTCCTCCTTATTCAGAGAGTAAACTATGATTTAGTCCATAAATACAAAAATTAATGAGTCATGACACTCATGAAATATCCTGTTCATGAAATCCATAAAAATTACAGGAGAATTAGTTAGACTAAATGGAATAAAAAGATACTCACAATGGCCATACCTACTCTTGAAGGTTGTATTATTATTGTTAGAATCCTTTATTACCAACTGGTGATAACAATATCAAAGATTGATATTCAAGAACCAATTAATTAATTTAATCAGGTCAAATAGATCATCAATCTATGGAAAATGATATTAATTCTTTACCGTTAATTGATTGAGTTTTTGATAATCAACAAAAAGGAAAAGTGTTCCTTTATATTTCATTATAAAGAGAACATGTGTTGCCCATGGTGATATAATAAAGTGTATAATTACATTCTCTAGAAGATCATCCAAATGAGTCTCCAACTATTTAAACTCTACTGGTTTCATATGGTAAGAATGAATAAACACTAGCTGGGTACCAGGAACTAAATCAATAGAAATATCCACCTATCTTATTGATATAAATATAAATAAATTATAAGGAAAAACATTGGGAAACTCAATGAAAACTGGAGATAGAATATCACTCAAATATTTACACTATAATTTGAAATAAAAAACTGATATTATATATCCCAAAACCATAAAAGGAGGTCCATATCTACCGAAAATTAGGTACCATTCTCCCTAGAAGAAAAGGAACACACCATCAGGCATAGTAAAGGATACCCATCAAATATTACAGTCAATAGAATCCTTATTATTAATCAACCTATCCATATCAAAAATGACGTCACGAGTTTCCATCTTGAGAACCAAGAAAATATAGATAATCTAATTATTTTATAAAGAGAAAACATAAGTAGGACACCAGAAACCCCCTCTCTTAATTCCAAGGGGCTTAGTTATATCCATCACATAAGAAAACAATAAATATTAATATTTAGAAAATCCACAACACCATTCAATATAAATGAGTGAGATGCTCTGGTATCAAATAAAGTAGTCACTAAAGATGAAGCTATTGTGATGGTACCTATTACTGTCACTGTATTCACATTAGTTTCATATGGAGACCCTTCTACCATGTGAAGAATATTTGTTTTGGGTTCCTATGGATAAAACCCCTTATATATTGAAGCATTTGATTAGAGAATTTTTATTTTTGGTGATTATGAACCCATTCCACTACTTAGAGTAGAAAATAAGTGGTAGAACTCCAATAGGTGGAGTAAGTTACTATAGAAACTATAGATCTTGTGTTATTTAGTGAAACCACATTTCAAATACACAACCTTTCTATACTAGAAGAAAGTCAAAAGGAATCTACTAGGAACTACAAGAGGTATGGATGAAACTTTATATTGATAACCACCAAAAGACTCATCATTATTCCTCTTTACTTTAAAAGAAATCATAGAACTAACACTAGTAGAAAAATGAAGTCCCGTCAACCTTGGATTACTAGCCAGTTCAAGCTTAACCATTAATTCTCTATCCAACATGTCAACATAATAAGTGAGCTTCAAAAAAAAACATGCGATCAAATATCAATTTGAAGACCTATATTGAACCATTGATCCCTCATTATCTCATTGGATACAACCTTATTTGAATACTGAACATGATCAAAAAAATGTTTCACATACTATGTTAATAATGAAAGCATGTAACAAGATCAACAAAATGTTTCAATACCAGGTAAATATCAACCATTATGCCTCTTTTTTTTAATTTCAATGGATCAATTTTTTTCTAAACCATGAGGAGTACATGTATAGAGAGAAAAATATAAACTCTTAACCCATGGTTACCTTTGTAGGTCTTCATCCTGGTGAGAATTATGCCTCATTCCATAATAATTATAGAGTCTTTCAAGATAGACTAACGAAATTTGTGTTTTAAGTTGAATAAATTTGACTATGAGTTATGGGAGTGATGACTCCAATGTGGTTTGATGGCTAAGAATGTTCTGACATTCTTTAGGCAAACAAATGGTAGTTTAATATCATGATTTTTTGGTTTCCAGATCCGAATAAACAATGTGGTGAATGTATAAAGGGAATGACCGTAGAGAATTTTTGAAAAGTGGTTTCTATCAGGATGTTATCGAGGATTAAAGTGATAAAGTTATTTATTTTGAGGATGAAGGTTCCTTGGGTTGATAAACCTTTTGGTGGTGACCTATGAAAATTTAGACTAGGGCCTATCATGCCTATTCAAAAAAGGTGTCCTCTAGAATCATAAATTATATTATCATTGGCTAGAGAGTTTATGATGATGTGGATTTATCAAGACCACTATTGTTGATTTTTAAGGGAATATGTCTGATAATTAAGGGAGTATCCAGGTTGGCACTATCCATGAATGATAAACTACTCCTATACAAATTTGTTCTGCATGTAAAGTAGGGTGCATTCTATTTTGACGATAAGCTTAAAAAATAGGGGTCTTTGGGGAAATATAGAACCCCCACCCATATCAAGGTTGATTCCCTAAATGGAGGAAGAATTTTTTTTGGCTTCTATAGAAGTTGGTTTTAGAATATAGGATCTAGGCATCACTATGTGTATCAATGGAATGAGAATCAAGTCATATGAAATTATTTAGGGTGATGCGGTGGATAAATAAAACTAGGAGGAAAGTATATTACCTGAAGAGGTTTGAATAATCATGTATTTTAACTTCTTTCATGATGTACATGGTATGTAACACCTTGATACTTTTTTATGAAATATTTCTATTTAAATAATTTTATTTCTTTGATAGCTTGTGTTTCACGCAACACCGAGTTTAAATGAATCGCAATAGAATAATAAAATATTATTATTATAACGCAACCATTATAACCTTTCCATTTATTTTGAATATATAAATATAAATAACCATGTTATTAAATATACTAATTCTTAGTAAATAAACACATAATTTTTAATAAAGTCATTTTATTCTTCAAAAAAATGTTTTCTTCAAAAAAATGATTTTATTTATTTCTCTGAGAAAATAAATATAACTAATTTTTAAAATTTTAGAAAATTTATTTGAATAAATGAACTTTATTTTTTTACTCAACATGTCAAAATTATCTTAGGGTTAATTTTTTGGGAATTTTCTGAAAAAGTTGATTTTTGGGTTAAAAACTGAAAATATCGTTTTTACCGAATACCATAAATCTTATGAAATAATTGTTATATGACAATGATTTAAAATTTATTAACCCTTATTATTGGTCAAAATTTATTTAGATAATGAAATAATTTATAAGGTGTTACATTTAGAAACACATCCTTAGCATTTTTGAAAACCATTATTTTAGCCATAAAAAAACTGCTTTAATGAGTTTTACAAGTAACACATTTAGAACTAATTTTTATCACTTTTATAAATTGAATCAATTATAATTTATTGTATATTTATAAGTATAAGTTCAAAATTAGTTAATAATTTTAATTTCATTTTTTGTATATAAAAAGTTAATGTGGTAAAAAAAGAGTTACCGCTGTATAAGTAAAATAATGTTATAGGTTAAAGTTAACATGTAAAAGCATAAAATAACAAAAAAATACAAAATTAAATGGGTTATTGATGCATTTAAAGATATTAAAAATCATTTCAAACTTTAATTAGAAACCAAATTATTTGAAACTAATTCCACCCAAAAGTGGTCATCTTTAAATACAAAATAATCATTATTTAGTCACTTAAAACCACCCCTCCTCAATTATAAATACCAATATTCACAACCCCTTATAATCACAAGACTTGAAGAATTTTAAATATATGAAAATACCTCTCCTCCCCACTCTCACCATTTCCAAGTTCTTGTGGTATCAGCAAAATGCCAATTCCAAGTTCCTCAAGTGGTCCTTAAAGGAGGTGATATTCAAGAGGTAACATTCAAAAACTACCTCTTTTAATTTTATTTTTTCCTTCTAAATTCTCCTCAAATAATTCATTTATAATAGTATAATAACTTTATCAGATTCATATACTTTAATTTTACATTTATAATGGAATATATTATATCCATCTCTTTTTTCATATCCTCTTATTTAAAGAAACAAAACCATTGTACAAAATATAACGATTAACTATCTCCATGGATAATAAGTTTTCATTTTCCATTAACACATTAAAAGAAGGTTATAACACTATTATTATGTTTAAATAATATTTTTTTATAATTATATTATAACATATTTCATGTTCTGGAATTAATATATATAAATAATAATAAATAAAAATAAACTAGATTGAGATGATTGAAAAAACCACCAAAATAATATGAACATTTATTATTAAAATTTTATCGAAGGAATCATCCTCATAATAGAAAAAATTATATAAGAGATCATTTAAATTTATGGAAGTTTATTAATAACATTTCATTTCACTTCTAGAATATTATTCCCATTATATTAGATCTTTCATAATTATACACAAATGAATCGACCATGAAACCATGAAATGAACACTCCTAGAAGGAAAAAATTGAACCTGATATATCATAGAAATGACCATAAATTAAATTAATAAAATTATAATAAATAAAATACATTTGGAATATGTTATTAATTAAAAAATTAGTGAATCTAATATGATTATTCATAACATTAAGTGCAAGTGAGGAATGCGTTTAGACATAAGGTAATAAATCTCTCTAAACCTCTATATTTTCTTTGGGTAACACTTTAACTATATTTACCTCAATTTATCTATGAATTATTCTTATATATTTATCCCATATTCAGTATATATGCACTAAAAATATCTGTCTCTCTGAATTCATCTATCATTTATGGGAAATACATGTTTTAAAAGGATTCACTTATCAATTACTCTTGATAAGAAAACCCGATTAAAGGGGACTTCTCCATTTCTTACCCATATTCAAGTACACATCATAAAATGTTTTAATCCAACAAAATTATATAAAATCAACAAATTTATCATGTAAAACCATTTAATTCAATTTTGGTTTTATGTAAATAATTATTTTTATCCTCTTTAAATACTCTTTATTCTTTTCCCTAAAACCGCACTTAAGTGGGACATTTATAAAGTTTCCGAACCACTATTGTTAATGTTTTCACTATAGTTGGAATTAATTATTCAAAATATATTCTTATATTTCCTTTATTAATGACAAAAAATTATTTAAATTCATTTTTTCATGAATACAATTATGTTACACCATTTGGTTATTCCATATGATACAATTATGAAACCCATTTCATTGAATGGGTAACCCTGATGTTTATTCCTTATGTTTATATTATTTATGTGGAAAACATATGCCTAAAAATGTTATGCTGGATTCACCTTGATATCACTCCTATTAATTGAGTAATGTTTTAGTCTCATCAATAGTTATATATTTGATTAGGGAGTAAACCTAATCCATTATGTAACTTTTTCCACCTTATAATATAGTATTGGGAGTTAACCTTGACTCATGTTTACGTCATTATATATGTATCTTCCCCATTTTAATGTTTCCATGATCATATTATTCCATGTTATATATGTTTATTCATAATACATGCCTTTTATGTCATCATGTTCGGTATTATTACTCATATGATACACTTCATTTCCATGTTCATTCCCTTACTTGTATTTTTAGATCATCCATTTATATATATATGCCCTAGGTTATCCTTTGAAGTTTTAGGAGATAAAATAAAATTAGGTGCTCATTATGGATATTAATAAAATTATGTTTTATCCTAGTTTCATGTTTTCTAATTATGTATCGAGTATTCTAAATACACTATACTTTTTGATCCTTGGTTTATATTTAATGGATAATTATTCCTAAAATAATGTAATAATATGTGTAAAAGTCTAGGGTTTTTATAGTTGGTATCGGTGGATAGTATAGTTATTTTTAGGGATTAGGATTAGAAATCTTTATCAATAACCCTAGAGATAATTTTATCACAATGGATAACCTAGATTAAAACCTAGGAAATCATAAGTTATGATACACCTTTCATTTATAAGTTTATCCTTTTATGTTTAAAGTTTCCTTTTTATATTCTCATTAGTTAACTATTCAAGTCCCCTAATTTTCTTTTTTCTTTTTTTAGTTAATGGAAGGAAATAGGAGAACTCGTGCCTATAATCAATGTGATTTAAAATGTGATGATTTACCTAAAGAGATTCCAAAAATAATTGGAAAAGGAGCTTATAATATCGTGAAAATGATGGATCAACGGGCTTATGTTATGAATAATAACTTAAATCATGTAGAACACCACCCTTCCCCTATGTAATAGAAATTTTCGGTCCAATTATTTATAAGAAAAATGCCTCATATATTTTGTTGATCTTTTGATCCCATTATCTCATAACAGCTGATTAACCCTGTTGATTATATATTCTCTATACTTTAGTGATTAGAAGAATAAAAATTTTTGATGGAGGTCTATCATTTTGACAGGGAAGCTGATTAGTGGTGGAAACTGATAAAGAAAATGAAGTATAAATAGTAAATTGATTCCATGGAATGGGAAAGAGTTAAGAAAATATTTTTCAATAAATATTTTCCCTGAACTATTTATTATAATATGAAGAGAGAGTTCCAAATATTTAAGAAAAAGGAAGATATATCCATTGGGTAATATTAGAAAAAATTCACCTGGATTTTAAGATATGCCTATGTCTTTTTCATGGACACTAAAATCAAGGTGGATATTTTATTTATGGTATTAAATTTGATTCTATAAAAATCCATGGTGATTTGAGACTTTTAAAACTAGGAGTAAATTTTACATTATACCCTTAAGGTTGAGATATATATTAAAGACACTCAGTGGTCTCATGGGATCAAAAATAAAAAATAAAAATGAATTTTAATATGGGAGGTCCAATAGATAAATCCCATGGAGGAAAGAAAACCCAACATCACATGTGTCAAAATTGTGGGAAGAAGCATATTGGGAACTTTTTAGAGGGAACCAGAAGATACTTCTAATGCGGAAAAGTGGGGCCTCTAGCTATTCATTTCTAAAGGGATACAAAGAATACCAATAATTCCGAAGAATACCAATAATTTAGAAGAATAAAGGAATGTTCAAATCTATAATAAGTCTACAGTAAATTGTTTCAACTATAAATAACATGGAGATTATATTATCCAATACCCAAATCCAATGGTTGTAAGAAACAATAAATTATAATAACCTCCAAGGTATTAAAGAAGGGAATATTCTTTGACTACTATATAGGTGGATCCTAAATAAAGATGTGTTGACAGATACGATGGTTATTCATTCAATAATAGTGGAATTTTTTTTGGGTTCTACCCATTCATTAATATCTTACAATTTTAGTAGAACTATTAAAACACCACCACAAAATATAGAGATTGTTTTATTCATGTGAATAGAAAGATGGGTATTTATTGTGTCTAAAGTATATAACTCCTCCCAAGTCAATTTTTGTGGACTAAAAATCCTAGTAAATATCACATTACTTACTTTAGTGGAGTTTTATGCAATATTGATCATGTATTGGATATATTTATATAAAGACAACATCAACTGTTGGGAGACAGAGACCACTCTTCACATCCTGAGGCATCCTCCAATTCTGTACAAATGTAAGGAGGTAGATAATAATTCTATAGAATCTTATTCAAAATAATTAATACCATTTCCTTTTGAGAAATCATATCTATCTCAAATGACTGAGAAGTAGAGAATCATGCTTGAAGAAATTCCCATTTTAAGGGACTACATTGATGTGTTCCCTAAATAATTTCTTAATGTTCCTCCTGAATGATAGGTTGAGTTATCAATTAAACTTATACATGGATATCTATCCATAATAAATATTCATTATAGGTTATCAAACATTGAGTTGGAAGATCTGAAGAAGTAGATGTTATATAATCTGGAAAGGGGTTTAATAGACTTGAGTCCTTCACCGTGGGGTGTACTAGTCCTCTTCATCAAGACGAAGGATGGATCAATCTGTCTCTTCATTGATTACCATGAGCTCAAGAAAATCATGATTAAGAAAAATTATCCCCTCTCACATATAGATGAAATGTTAAATCAACTATATGGGGCCAAGTATTTATCTAAGGTGGACCTTCGGTTTAGATATCTCTAATTAAAGGTGAAGCGGGAAGATATTCCCAAGACTAACTTTATAGCGAGGTATAAACACTATGTGTTCATATTTATTCCATTAGGACTCACAAATGATCCATAAAGTTTCATGGACTTAATCAATATAGTTTTTATACATTACCTCAACAAATTTTGGTAGTCTTTATAGATGATATTTTGATATATTCCAAGAGACGGGAGGGAATTGAAGAGCATTTTAATACCATGATAAATAATTTTTTAGGGGAGAAAGTGTATGAAAAGTACAGTAACTATGAGTTCTAGATGAAGGAGGTATCTTTCATAGGGAATTTAATCACCATCAAAGGGATATATATGGACTCTTATATGAAAAAACCAATAGAGGAGTGGCCCAGAATAGCTTCTGTAATAGAGAACCACAGTTTCCATGGCCCAGATGGGTGTTAATGATGATTTATGAGGAACTTTTCATGATTTTCAAACCCATTAACCAAGATGAATCAGATGGGAGTAAATTTGTTTTAGACTAGTGAATGTGAAGACTGCCTCAAATAGTTGAAAAAGAGGATTATCACTACATGAGTACTTACAATACCCATAAGTGGATAACCCTTTTTGGTATAAAATGATGCATCAAATAAAATATTAGGTTGTGTACTAATAAAAAATGATAATGTAATATCCTACACCTCATGAAATTTGAATGTTCATGAGAAAAAATATCCGACACATGATTTGAAGTTGGCTGATTTGATCTTCACATGGAAAATATGGAAGAATTATATCTATGGTGAGAAGTGTGAGATATATAATGATCACAAGATCCAAAAATATATATTCACATAGAAGGATATTAATTGGCTCTAATGAAGATGGTTAAATCCAATTAATGATTATGAAATCTCAATCTACTACCATCCTGGTAAGGCATATAAAGTGGAAGGTTCTCTAAGTGGAAATAATCCTACAACTTTATCAATGATGATAACTGAGAAGGATCTAATATTCTTAGAGCTATGAAGGATGAACATGGGAATTATAATGGAAGTAACATCGTCAATATTTTCTCAAATGATTGCTCAACCATACCTTATGAAGGAGATAAAGGATGACCAAAGAAATAATGTGGGAATTCAGAAGTAGGTGGAATCTACCAGAAAGGGGAAATCATCAGAGTTTAAAATTGACGAGAAAGGAGTCAAAAGATTTGGTTCATGATTATGTGTATCATTAAATCCTAATATAAAGAGCGATATTTTGAATGATTTACATAGATTGACCTTCTACATCCTCTTAGGGAGCATAATGATGTATCGAGATATTCAAGATCACTATTGGTGAGACACTATTAAGAAAAAAGATCAATCAATATAAATTAAAGTGCCTAGTATGTCAGAAATTGATGGATGAAGTTCAAGTGGATGATGAAATAATTACCTATACCTATATAAAAATTGGAAAACATCACTGTGAAATTATTCATTAGACTTCAAAAGACATTTAGAGGAAATAATTATATATGGGTTTTGTGGATAATATTACAAATACAACTCACTTTATTGAAATTTGAGATGGATTATCAGTCAATAATCTTTCATGTATATATTTTATAGAATTAGTGAGGCTGAAAGGAGTACCATTATCGATTGAATACAATTAATATTTGAGATTTACCTCCATGATCTAGTAAAATATCTAACATGAGATAAACTCTGAGTTGAAATTCATTATGGATTATCAGCCAAAAACTAATGGGTAATATATTCAGACAATTCATACACTAGAATATATGTTTAGATAATTCTCAATAGACATAAAAGGTGGACGTGATCAATATATTCCACTGTTTGAGTTCTCTTACAACAATAGTTTCCACTCAAGTATCCAAATGGCACTATATGAATCCCTTTATGGGAAGATATATAGAAAACCTATATGATGGGATTAATTTGGATAATTCATGCTTCTTGGACATGAAATTTTCAGTGAAATAATATAAAAGTTGAAGACTATTTAGAATCACAATAGGGTTTCCCAAAGTTGATAGAATATCTATAAAAAAAATAATTGACGAGACTTAGAGTTTGAGGTTAGAGATAAGGTATTACTCCACATATCATCATAGAAGAGAGTCATGAGATTTTGGAAGAAGGGAAAAATAATCCTCAAGAACATCATCCCCTTTTAGATTCTTCATTGCATTAGATGTGTGGCATATCAATTATCTCTTCCACGAACCATATCTCAAGTACATGATATATTCCACGTATCCCTCCTGAGAAAGTACATACCACATCCCTCACATATACTAAATTCATAGGTATTATAGCTATAGAATTAACTCTCTTATAAGGATCAACTATTGTAGATCCATGAACAGAGATAAAAAGTTATACACAATAAGACCAGAAACCTGGTTAAAGTACAATGAAGGAACCACAAATATGAAGAGGTAACATTGGAACTAGGGGAAGCGATGAATGTCAAGTAACCTTTCCTGTTTTTACCATAGTATTTAAAACAAAATATTGAGGGTGAAATTTCCTAAAGGGGGAAGAATATAACACCTCAATACTTTTTTTTTTAAATATTTCTATTTAAAAAATTTTATTTCTTAGAAAGCTTATGTTGCACCCAACACTGAGTTAAAACAAACTTTGATAGACAATTCAAATATTATTATTCTAACATGGATATTATAACCTATACATGTAATTGGAAGAAATTAATATTAATAACCATGTTATTAAATATAATAATTCTTAGTAAATAAACACTTAATTTTTAGTAAAGTCATTTTATTCTTCAAAAATATATTTTCTTAAAAAAATATTTTTATTGCTTTCTATGAGAAAAAAAATATAATTAATCTCTCAAAATTAGAAACATTATTCGACAAAAAAACATCATTTATTAACTCATGAAATAAAAATTATCTTAGTTTATTTTTTTTTGGAAATTTTTAAAAATGTTGATCTTTAGGTTAAAAAGTGAAAATATCATTTTTACGTAATACCATAAATATTATGAAATAATTATTATATGATCATGATTTAAAATTTATTAACAATTATTATTGATCAAAATTTATTTAATTAATGAAATAATACATAAGATGTTACATTTAGAAGCTCATTATTAGCATTTTTGAAGACCACGATTTCTACCTAAAAAAATGTTTTTATAATTTATACACGTAAACTATTTAGAACTAATTTTTATCACTTTTATAAATTTAATAAAGTAAAATGTATTGAATTTTTGAAATTACAAGTTCAAAATTAGGTAATATTTTTAATTTAATTTTTAGATATAAAATGTTACTCTAGTAAAAATAGTTTCTGTGGTATATGTAAAATAATGTAGTGGGTAAAAGTTAAAAGGTAAAAGATTAAAATTCCAAAAAATATAACATTAAATGGGAGTTTTATTTTTTTAAAAACCTTATACATCCTTTAAAAAATTAATTATAAACCAAATTCATTGAAATTAATTCCACCCAGAATTGGTTAGCTTTAAATACAAAATAACCGTTATTTAATCACTTAAAACCACCCCTCCTCAAGTATAAATACCACCCCTCACCACCCCTTATCCTCCCAAGACTTTAAGATTATAAAATATATGACAAAAAGAATCCTCAATAATCTAAAAAATCTAATTTCTTATGGTCTCACGAAAATTCAAATTCAATGTTCCTCAAGGGGTTCATCAAAGAGGTTATATTCAAGAGGTAATATTCTCAAACTACCTATTTTAATTTTCTTTTCTCATTATATATTCTACTAACATCATTAATCTATAAAATAATAATAAATAAAATATCATTTATATATTGGAATTTTATATTACTAATTTAATAAAATATATACATCCATTTTCTCATCTCCTCTTATTCAAAGAAACACAACCATTGTCCAAATTATAGCAGTTAACCATCTTTGTGGATAATAAGTTTTCATTTTCCATTAACGACTTCAAGGATGGTCATAAAACAATTATTATGGTTAAATAAGATTTTAATAATGATATTATAACTTTTTTCATTTTATAAAACTAATATATATAGATAATATTAAATAAAATGAAACTAGTTTGAGATGGTCTAAAAGAGAACCAATATAAACAAAACATTTATCATTAACATTTTATTAAAGGAATCACCCTAGAGAAAGAAAAAAAATGATATATGGGACCATTTAAAATTATATAAGTGTATTAATACCATTTAATTTTACTTATTTAATATTATTCCCATTATAAAATAACTTCATAATTTTACACAATTGAACCGACCAAAAAATCATGAGATAAACACTCTCAGAACAATGAAATTGAACCCTATAACTAATTGAAATAGTCATAAATGAAATTAATAAAATTACAATAAATTATATACATGTATAAGAGGTTATAAATTAACAACTTAATGAATATAATTTGATTATCGAGTATAATATGTTCAAGTGTAGTATGTATTCATATATAAGATAAGGGATCTCTCGAAACTTCCATATTTCCTTTATGTAATGATTTAACTCTCTTTGCCTCAATTTTTATATTCTTTATTCTTATATACATAAAAAATATTATATATATATATATGCTTTAAACTTATGTATCTTGCTCAATTCATCTTTCATTTATGGGAAATACATGTTTCAAAAAGGTTTCCTTCTCAATTACTCTTGATAAGAAAACATGATTAAAGGGAACTTCTCTATTTATTACCCATTTTCAAGTACACTCCATAAAATGTTTTAAGAAAGAAATATTTTATAAAATTAGTCAATTTATCATGAAAAACAATTTTAATTTATATCTTGTTTTATGTAAATAATTATGCCTTTATCCTCTTTAAAGAATATGTATTATTTTCCCTAAAACTACACTTAATTAGAAAATTTCTAAAGTTACATAACAACTATTTTTAATGTTTTCACTTCATTTTGAATTCATTATTCATATTATATATTTATATTTTCTTTATGAATGTCCAAAAATTATTTAAATCCATTCTTTCATGGATACCATTATGATACACATTTTATGCCTTATAACATGATTATGAAACCCATTTCATTCCATTGGCAACCCTTATGTTTATTCATTTCATTTTATTTATTTATGTGGAACATATATGCATGAACATGTTATGATGGGTTCTCCTAGATAGCACTCTAGTGAACTGGGTAATGTTTTTTCTCATGAGATCTTATGTATGGGATTATGGAGTAAACATAATCCATTATGGGACTTTGTCCACCATTTGATATAGTCTTGGTAGTTAGCATTAATTCATGTTTATGTATTGATATATGTTTCTACAACATTATATGATTCCATGTCCCATATGTTAGTCTTACATATGTTTATTCATGGGCCATGCCTAATATTTTATCATGTTATGCCTTATAACTCATGTGTTATGCTTAATTTTCCATGTTTACTCCATTATTAAGAGATTTAGCATATCCCATTTATCTATGTATTACCCAAGTTATCTTATTTAGTTGAAATATCTCTAAGAGATTAAGTATATCACTATGGATATTAATAAAATTATTTTTTATTCTAGTTTCATGTTTTTTCATTATGTACCTAGTCATCCAAATAAACTACACTTTTTGATCCTTCGTTTGTATTTAATGGATAATTATACCTAAAATCATGTAATAATATGTGTAAAAGTCTTGGGTCTCTATATGGACCGTGTAGTTTAAGATATTATAGAAAGGATGTTGAGGGATCCAGTTTAAGATCATTTAGATTTGCATGAAAGATTAGTGATTTTCTATTTCATATAGATTTAACCAGGAATGTTCCATCATCCTTCAGGAATGAAGCAGAAAAGTTATAATTTTCAATATGGAGGATTCCAGATCCTAAAGGTGATATGGGACAATTAAATAGGTAATGGCCTAAGAACATGTTTGAAAATAAGTTTCCATCACGATATTATCAGGGCTTATATAGATAGAAGAGGTATCCCTTGAGGAAGAAGGTGGCTTTGGTCGAAAGAAATTTTTGGGGGCAACTTTTGTGAATATAACTTAAAGAGTATCAAGGTATAGTCAACACAAAGGTGTCCTCTTGAATCACACATTATATTACCGACGACTGAGGAAAGCTTATGAAAATCCAAATTTCTCTAAACTGAGACTTTAATTTTGTAGAGACAAAATTTTGATGTACATGGAAATTACATTAATTTTGCGGAATAATTAATACATAACAAAAACAGACACCCAAGGATCGTAATAGTTTAGTGTCTTTGGAAACTCAGAACATAATATTCTAATCATGGTGAACGATCTTCAACATCTCCCATAAAGATTTTCCACTTTTGTTTCCTTAACTAAAACCTTTATTTATATCTAGGGTAAAGGAAAACATATAAATGGTGAGCTCAAATGACCAGTAATGGTAATCATGGATAAAATAAAACAAACCATATACATTTGAACTTAAAAACATGAACATAAAGTTTAAACATCAAAATATTGAATTGTAAAATAAATCTTGGCAGTACTTAAGTCATAGATCATGAAGGAAAATCAATCATGATAAAATATCATGGGGATAAAACATGTAATTGTGGAAAACCATTAAGAACGTGATATTATTTCCATAGTAGCCAAGGCATTAGTGCTAAGACCATCATAGTGGATAAATTCCATTACTTAACCGGGTTTACTTGCCCTTCCAGCCCTGTATTACTGAACTGGATTTACTTTCCATTATAGCCATGTTTATCTCATGAGATATAAATCTTTACCAAATGAATTGAATGGATATATTGGTCCCACCCATCTCATAATGAAATCATTCTTTCGAGTGCCACAAAATAAACATAAATCATTCATCATAACCCAAAGAATAAAATGGGTTTCCTAAACATCATCCCATCATAACATAATCGATATAAAATAAATGGATATCACTTCATCATAAGAAAAATCAAACCAAGTAAATAATATAGTCATTATAATTGAAACATATACATACTAAATAATGTCATCTTCGATGGAAAATAGTTTTGATAAAACACTTGAAATGATTTTTTGAGGAAAACATCACCTGTTCTTCAAAATCAATTTCTTTTCAAAAAATGCCATGAAATTTTAAAAGAAAAGGATTTTTTTTGAAAATAATTAAAAAATATTTTACAGGATTCTTCATTAAAATAAGGCGTTATGAAATCGCCAAAATCTGTTCATGCCGTATAAGTTAAAAAAACATTCTTCTCGTACTTTTGCCGAAAAAGTCAAAAAGTACCTCATATGGTAAAAAAAATAAATATTCCTTCTATACCATGTGGTAAAAGTCAAAAGAGGGTAAAAATGAATTTATACTTACATGGGAGAATAGTAAAATTTTTATGAAAACATTTTTAGAAAACATGGACATGGATGATAAACATAACCTCAGTAAGTATTTGTGAATTAACAATCCATGATAAGAACAAGATTGGAATAATTATCCCTTACCTTAGGTCTGAATTCTTTGTACATATCTAAACCTCCTGTATATTGATTTAAATAATTTCATTGACTTATTCCAGAATCATATTTATTTTTATGATATCATATATGGTCATTTTCTAATCGGTTTATTAGTAACATTTCATTGTTACTCGTTATTCGGGTGTTAAACATTTTTTGTTATTATACATGTTTTGTCGAATAAATTCATATTACTCTTTTTAGGTAATAAATATATCATTTAAATAATTTTATTAGTATAATATATATCATATTAATTCATTTAATTCATTTATATAATAATTATTCAATGAAGATCATGTAGAACGAATCACATCACATCATGGAGAGGGTAGGGCGTACGTACACACGAGCGATGATATCATTCCCATGATTGTGGAATTATATTGAAGTGTATGGTATATAATATTTCAGAATCAATATAAATTTTAAAATAATTATATATATAGTAATTTATTCCATCATTATACCCATCCAAGTATGTTGGTTATGAAAAAAAATATTACACCATGGCGTGGAGACGGTATCCCGTACGCACGCACGCACAATGATTTCGTTTTTCATAGGATGGGTAGAAGGTGAAATAGGTTGTTTAATATTTATAATAACATATCTGTATATTATTGATACGGATGTTATTACTTTATAATTAAACAACTAAATAAGAGTAAGTATAAGAAGAAATAAATTTGAAAGAATCAGTAGAAGATATTACCTTTTCCTCGAAGTGCCTCATTTAAACTTCCTCTTAGGGCACTAGAGTTGGTATTTTGAGAAGACCAGAACCTCTATAATGTAACTAGAGAGGTTAATAAGTGGAATATTTAGGGTTTGTCCGAGCTTGAAGGATAAAAATGGAGTGAAGATAAGAGGGAGTAGGTGCCTTTTTATAAGAGAGTAGAGGGGCACTTTTTGAAACTTCCAAAATATTAATTTATAATAAACTCAAACCCCACTTAAAAACATCCAAAGTGAATCAAATTTGAATATAAGGTAAGATAGGGTTGTAATATCATCAACCAATCAAATTTAGACATGTTTTTATTTTATTTTAAACCTTATCATTTTGATTTATCCTTATTTAATCTATTTAAATTTATTTGTGGTAATAATGTCATAAAATTTAAATGGTTATAAATACTTACTTATGTGTGGTTAATTGTACATAATTGGATACTTTATTACATGGTATTCCATGTAAATTTTAATTTGTAATTTTGAAATATTATTTTGATTTTTAAACAATTTAATAATATGTTTTTTATAAAATATCAATAGTGTCAATTTTTACACTATTCATTTATTTGAATTTAAATAAAATCAACACTGAAGATATATTCAAACAAAAATATTTAATAGATTCGTAAAATTTATTATTCATCTATAAAATTCTTGGATAACATTAATTAGTTCATATATTATTTATTTTAATATTTTTAAAACCATTTATTTGATATTTATCTTAATAAAATATTTACTACAACATTTTTGTATAATTATTTAATATTCATATTTGTTGCATAAAAATTAAAAATAAAATACTATGATAAAGATAAATATAAAATGTTTCATAATAATACTATTAGTCTAATTTATTCTCTAAAACACCCAACTTTTAAAATTTTATGTTTATTAAATTATGAAGGTGACAACTTTGAAATCATTTAAAATAAAATAATATAAATCTCAAAATTTGTTTTATAAGGCTCATAATGGTCCAAAAGTCGACACCTGGATGATCATGGGTTATATATACTCAAAAAATAAGATTTGGTCAGGTTTTTGGTCTTTTTGATGGGTATTATTATTTAAATAAAATCTATATTATTAATTTTTCACTAAATAAATAATTTCAGCATCATTTCTGTATCAGCTATTAAGGTAATTATATATTTCTTAAAAATTATAAATAAATAACCATGATTAAGAAGAAAAATTTATATTTCAAATGATTATTTATAATATAATTTATATTTAGTATAACCTTATATTAAAAATAATTTAATTATTAATTTTTCAGTGAGAACTATTTAACTTTTCTTTAAATAAAACAAAATAACTGTCTTAATCACATACAAGTGGGTTCCAATAGATACCATTTCAACCCAAGTATATTTTAGAACTAAATATAATCATCTAATTATATTAAGACAAGTGTTAGGGTAAATTTATAATATTATTTTTACCCTTAATTTTCCGATTTACCTTTAACTGTGGTAAATAAAATTTACCGTAGTTACTATTCATGATGGACAAAAATAAAAGTAGATGATTAAAATAATTTGGATCTAAGGATTCAAAATATGGAATCAATTTTTCCAAATCCAAAGCACATAAGTTGTAGTAATTAATTTAAAATTAATCTCGTTGTCGAAAAAATGGGTTTTGGTTTAAAACATTGCAAAAGATTGAAATGTTTTTACCTATGAATTCAATGTAAAATTAATGATAATTAAATAAATTATATTAAATGGTAAAAATATATTCTATTTATACTTTAAAAACATTTAATATTATAATTTACCCATATAAATTATCTTGACGAAAAAAGTTGTTTTTAATTAAAATTTAGCACATTTCTACTATTCATAAAAATATGAAGGTTCTCAGAATAATGTCAAAATTTTATTCAATGTAAATTTTTATATCCTGATTCAAAATAATAAGGTTAAATTGTCAAATTGAACTTATAAAATTGTCAAAAAGTAGATTTAAAATGGGTGTGCCCTCAAAAGGCAACAAACCTACATTTTTTTTGAAAAATACTTCATTTATCTGAAAAATTAATTTTGTTCTCATACCATGTTCTAGAATATACGTAAGATGAATGATAATGTTATAAAATTCAAAATGTGGTTAATACTATTCATAACATCTAGTTCATAATAATATTATAACAATATATCATTGTTTAGTGAAACTCAGTATTGCATACAACACATGCTATTGAGGAAGGTTGCTCTTGCATGCAACACAAGACAAGAATAGTGTTGCGTATACTACAAGATAATACTGTGTTACGTATAGCACATGCTAATCTTGGTGTATTGTACAACACAAGACATCAATAAAATTAAAAAGTGTCTTTCTCATAAAATTTTAGGGTGTTACATTCTATGCCCCTTAAAATGAATTTCGCCCTCGAAATTCATCGGGGTTATAAATGGTTTACTACTTGAAAGTTTCTTTCATAGAAACCCACATCGTAAAAAGGAATACTAAAACTTAATTTTAAAAACTAAAGTATGAAACACAATGGTAACCCAATTTAACTCATCACTGGGTATCCACATAGAATAACATAGTTGAAAATATAGAGATGGAAGAGAAATCTAACCATCAATTTCTGATAGAGAGTGGTAGAGAATGTGCCTATGAAATATCCAACAATCAAAAAGTCATAAATTTGTGATGATCTAAGGTACCATATGATTCATCGGATATGAGGGTACTAGGTTAGCATTTTTGGTTTTCAATATCATTTCCCTAAAGTTGAAAATTTTGAATTAGAAGAAATACTTACTTGATTTTGGTACAATTTCGCTGTTGGTCATTGCTTGAACAATTTAAACATCATATATTAAAGAAATGAAGTTGAATTTTTCATTCGTAAAGTGTTAGCAGATAATGTGATAGAATGATGGTTCGTTCTATCTGTCTCAAACAAAAGGTTAGAAAGCATTATGAAATATACATAAGTCCATATATGGGGTTATTAATAATATATGGTTCAAAAAATAGACTTATAATTAATCTATCATATCTCTAAATAAAATAAAACTAATTTCTAATACCAAGGACATCCTTTAGGCCAGTGGTAGGCAATAAAGGTCTGTCACACTTCAGTTGTGGGTTCGATTCTGACAGCCTTGCCCAATGCGATGGGTTTTCACCCATCCTTCGGGTTGTCTTTTTTCTAAAACTACACCATTATAAAATTCTAGAAATAATATAAAAAAAAGTTCTAGCCATAAACAATACTATCTGACGCCCAACTTAATCCACTCCAACCTTTAGGCTTATCCAAAAACACTTCTGTCCAAACTCACAGAATAATGAAAACAATTACTAGAAAGGTCATATAACAAGCATGTAAATACCATCATTTATCCCCCATATATCATGAAATATATCTTGTTGGTCACATCCGAAACATGTGAATACCTTAATCATGTATTCTTCGAACATGAATTACCATAGAACCTTAGTGAAAACACGAATGCAGTGAAAAGTTAACTCTTTCCACATACCAAAATCCCAAAAATTCTATATACTCAAATCATGACATCACCTTGTCCTTATATAAGTCATGAGCTCATTAATAATATCCAACATATTATTTTCTCCTTATCCCTTCATTATACACATGTCATCTACTTTCCAAAAATATTGTAATCACTTTTCATGGTTACCAGTACCATATAATTATTAAAAACCACAATAAAACTATACATAGATATTCCAAAATTCCACGATACTATAAATGAGATTCCACAACACTATTTTGAAATCTCGTTACATAAACACTTAATCATTCCACCACTTCGTTTTCATATTCAACATCGCTAATAGTGATCACATGTGACTTCCCTTTTTCCTTTTTCTTAAGAGGTATTTGATGTCAATCATCATTAACCCTTGGATTAGGGCATTGGTTAGCATAATGCCCCATTTCCTTTCACTTGTAGCATTGATGTGTTGGTGGTGTGTTCTCTATAGTCTTTTCTCTATTCACATCATTAGCTACCTTTTCCCATTAATTTGACACTCAGCTGCTTGATGACCTTCTTTTCCACACATAAAACATTTTCTATCCCCTTTAAGACAATCTCTACCATGCTTCTTTCCACACTTTGAGCATAACGAAACATTTTTATTCTTTTCACCATAGTTTTGTGATGTTTCCTTGAACTCCATCGTTCGTTTCTTGTCAAAACCATAAGATGGATATGTAACACCAACTTCTAGTTCTACCTTGATATCACAACAGACAATATCTTAAAATCTACTAAAGTCTCTTATAGATAATCCCTTTAGAAGACTTGATTTTAAGCCATTGAAGAATCGATCAAATTTACTTTCAGGTTGGATGATAAAGTCAGATGCATACCTTGAAAGCCTTGTAAAACATTCCTTGTATATAAGAACATATTCATCATCCTTTTTCTAAAGCTCAAGGAACACCTTTTCCATATTTGTTCGAAGAATACGAGGGAAGTACTTATTGAAAAACAAGTTCTTGAACTCATCCCATTACATGGATTCAATTTCATCTTGGGGACTTGTATTGTTAATTAGAGTCCACCACTGGTCTGCTTCACCTTCTAAACGGTAAACAACCAAAATGATTATTTCATGTCTTGAACAACGAAGTATGGAAAATATCTTTTCAATGGTACTGATCTATTTTTCAGCAACAAGTGGATCAGAAGACCCACTTAAAGAAGGTGGACGTTGCCTCATGAAGGACTCAACAGAATATTTTTCTCTTCTCTCCTCATTTGGAAGTCAAGAATGATTCATAGCTGGTGTAAGTATAGAAATAAAATTTTTCACTTCATTTCCCATAACATTTGGTTGTTCAGTAGGATAATAATTGAATTTCCTAGTGCATTTATTATTAACATGGTTCCTTCGGGTTCCAGCCATTATCTAAACCCCAAAAATAATAGTGTGAGATGAAAAAATATTATTTGAAAAACAACATAATGAGGGGGAGTACTTTCAATATCTAAAATCTTAGGTTTAATCCTAGGTTATTCATGATAGTTATCATAATTCTAGGACTGTAACCTATACTTATACTTAACCTTTGCGATATCCCTAGACATACCTTAGAAAAATCTCTAGGGATCTCACTAAAGTTTTTGCATCATAGTTTCCAAAGGTTAACTAAACCTTTTCTCTGATACCAACTGTAGAGACCCAAGTTTGACGTACATGGAAATTACATTACTTTTTCAGAATAATTAATAAATAAAAAACACAGACACCCTAGTACCTTAATAGTTTAGTGACTTTGGAAACTCGGAACATAATCTTCTAATCATGGTGAAAGATCTTCAACATCTCCCACAAAGATATTCCCCATTTGTTTACTTACCTAAAACCTTTATTTATATCCTGGGGAAAAGAAAACATATAAAGGGTGAGATCAAATGCTCTGTAAGGGTTATCATGGAGAAAATAAAACAAACCATATATATTTGAACTTAAAAACATTAACATTAGTTTAAACATCATAATCTTGAGTTGTGAAATAAATCTTGGTAGTACGTAAGGAATGGATCATAAAGGAACATCAATCATGATAAAATAGCATTGGGATAAAACATGTAATTGTGGAAAACCATTATGCACATGATATGATTTCCATAGTGGCTAAGGCATTACTGCCAAGGCCATCATAGTGGACAAATTCCATTACTGAACCGAGTTTAATTGTCGTTCTAGCCCCGTATTACTGAACCAGATTTACTTGCTGTTATATCCAGGTTTATCTCATGAGATATAAATCTTTAACCAATGCATTTTAGGGAGTTATAGGTCCCAACCATCTCATAATGAAATCATTCTTTCGTGTGCCACAAAATAAACATAAATCATTCATCATAACCCAAAGAATAAAATGGGTTTAATAAACATCATCCCATCATAACATAATCGATATAAAACAAATGGATATCATTTCATCAAAAGAAAAATCAAACCATATAAATAATAGAGAAATTATACTTGAAATATAAACATACTAAATAATGTCATCTTATATGGAAAATAGTTTTGATAAAACAATTGAAATGAATTCTTGAGGAAAATATCCTATCTTCTTCAAAACCATTTTATTTTCAAAAAATGACATGAAATTTTAAAATAAAAGGATTTTATTGAAAATAATTAAGAAATTTATAAGAGTAATCTTCATGAAAATAAGTCTTTATAAAATCGTAAAAATTGGTTCATGCTGTATAAGTTAAATAAAATTCTTCTCATACTTTTGCCGAAAAGTAAAAAAGTACCTTGTATGGTAAACAAAAGAAATATTCCTTCCATATCATGTGGTTAAAGAAAAAAAGGATAAAAATGAATTTAAAAATACAGGGAAAAATATTAGACATTTTATGAAAATTGTTCTAGAAAACATGGACATGGATGATATACCCCCGTAAGTACTAACAAATAAACAATCCTGGATAAGAATGAGATTGGAATAATTATCCCTTACCTTAGGTCCGATTACTTTGTACATATCTGAACCTCATGTATAGTGATTAAAATAATGTCATTGGATTATTCCAAAATCATATTTAATTTTATGACATCATATATGGTCATGTTTTTATCAGTTAATTAGTAACATTTCATTGTTACTTTTTATTCGGGTGTTAACCATTTTAAGCTATTAGACATGTTTTGTCGAATAAATTCATATTAATCTTTTTTAGGTTATAGCTATATCATTTACATAATTTTATTAGTATAATATATATGATATTAATTCATTCAATTCATTTATATAATCATTCTTCAATGAAGATCATGTAGAACGAATCGCATCACATAATGGAGATGGTAGTCAGTACGTACACACGAGCGATGATATCATTCCCATGATTGTGGAATTTTATTAAACTGTATGGTGTATAATATTTCAGAATAAATATCAATTTTAAAATAATAATATATATATATATATATATTAATTTTTTACTTCATTATAACCATCCAAGTATGTTGGTGGTGAAAAGAAGATTACACCATAGCATGGAGACTGTATTCCGTACGTACGCACGCGCGGTGATTTCATTTTTCATAGGATTGGTAGAATGTGAAATAGGGTTATTTTATATTTATAATAACATATAATTATATGAGTGATATTGATGTTATTACTTTATAATGAAACAACTTAAGAAAAGTAAGTATAAGAAGAAATAAATTTGAAATAATCGGTAGCAGATATTACCTCTTCCTCGAAGTGCCTCCTTTAAACATCCTATTAGGGCACAAGAGTTGGTCTTTTGAGAATACCAGAACCTATATAATGTGACAATAGAGGTTTATAATGGGAATTGGTAGGGGTTTCTAAGATTGAAGGCTCAAAATGGAGTGAAGAGAAGAGGGAGTAGGTGCGCTTTAATAATACAGTAGAGGGGCACTTTTGGAAACCACCAAAATATTACTTTATAATAAACTCAAACCCCACATAAAAACTTCCAAAGTGACTCAAATTCGAATATGAGGTAATATCGGGTTTTGAAATCATCAACCAATTAAATTTAGACATGTTTTTATTTTATTTTAAACCATATCATTTTGATTTATCCTTATTTAATATATTTAATTTTATTTGTGGTAATAATGTTATAAATTTTAAATGGTTAAAAATACTTACTTATGTGTTGTTAATTTTACATAATTGGATAATTTATTATAGGGTCGACCATATAAATTTTAATTTTTAATTTCTGAAGATTTTTTTGATTGTTATACAATTTAATAATATGTTATTTTTATAAAATATCAATAGTGTCAATTTTGAAATATTCATTTATTTGAATTTAAAAAAATCCACACAAAAGATATATTCAAACCAAAATATTTAATAAATTCATAGCATGTCTTATTAATCTATAATTTTTTTGGAGAACATTAATTAGTTCATATAATATTTATTTTAATATTTTTAAAACCATTTATTTGATATTTTTCTTAATAAAATAATTACTACAACATTTTTGTATAATTATTTAATATACATATTTTTTCATAAAAATTAAAAATAAAATACTATGATTAATATAAATATAATATATTTCATAAGAATAATTTTAGTCGAATTTATCTTCTATAACACCCATCTTTTAAAATTTTATGTTTATTAAATTATGAAGGTGACAACTTTGACATCATTTAAAATAAAATAATATAAATGTAAAAATCTATTTTGTAAGGATAAAAATGGTCCAAAAGTAGACCCTTGGATGATTATGGGTTATATATACTCGACCAATAAGGTTTTTTCAAGTGTTTGGTCTTTTTATGGGTATTATTATTTTAATAAAAACTATATTATTGATTTTCCACTAAATAAATAATTTCCGCATCATTAAAGTATAAGATATTAAGATAATTATATATTTATTAAAAATTATAAATAAATAAACATGATAAAGAGAAAAATTTTATCTTTTAAAATAGTATTTATAATCTAATTTATATTCAGTATGAATTTTTATTAAAAATAATTTAATTATTAAAGTTTCAGTGATACATATTTAACTTTTCTTTAAATAAAATAAAATAAATGTCTTAATAACGTACAAGTGGGTTCAAATAGATACCATTTATACCAAAGTATATTTTATAATGAAATATAATCATCCAATTATATTTATACAAGTGTTAGAGTAATTTTATAATATTATTTTTACCGTTAATTATCCAATTTACCTTTAAATGTTGTAAATAAAATTTACCGTAGTTACTATTCATAATGGCCCAAAATAAAAGTATCTTATGAAGATAATTTAGTCCTACTGATTCAAAATATGGAATCCATTTTTCCAAATTAAAAACACAGAATTTTCAGTAATTAATTTAAAATAAATCTCATTGTCAAAAAAACGGGTTTTTGTTTAAAACATTGCAAAAGATTGAAATGTTTTTACCTATGAATTCAATGAAAAATTAATGATAATTACATAAATTATATTAAATTATAAAAATATATTCTATTTATACTTTAAAACCATTTAATATTATAATTTAACTATATAAATATCTTGATGAAAAATGTTGTTTTTAATTAAAATTTACCGTATTTTTACTATTCATCAAAATATGAAGGTTATTAGAATAATGTAAAAAATTTATCCAACGTAAATTTTTATGTCATGATTCAAAATAATAAGTTTAATTTGTCAAATTGAACTTATAAAATGGTCAAAAAATTTTATTTAAAATGGGTGCGCCATCAAAAGGCGACAAAATTGCATTTTTTTGAAAAATACAACTTTTATCTGAAAAATTAATTTTTTTCTCATACCATGTTCTAGAATATGTTTAAGATGAACGATAATTTTATAAAATTTAAAATTTGGTTAATACTATTCATAACGACTAGTTAATATTAATATTATAACAATATATCAGTGTTTAGTGAAACTCGGTGTTGCGTACAACCCACACTATTGATGAAGGTTACTCTTGCATGCAACACAAGCCAAGAATAGTGTTGCGTATACTAAAAGCTAATACAGTGTTGCGTATAGCGCAAGCTAATATTGGTGTAGCGTACGACACAAGACATCAATAAAATTAAAAAGAATATTTCTCATAAAATTTCGGGGTGTTACAGATTTACATAAAGAGGGTTCCTAAGTACAGATGGAGAATTTCATGTTGAAATCACCCATGAATGGACATAAATGTTTCCTACATAGGTATAGCCCATATGTAGGGAAGAGGGGTTTTTTATATTGAACCTGAGACCATGACATAAGAATCATGATTCTCTAGATATCTCATAAATATGATAATCAATCCACACATAGTTCTAGTGTATATTACTCACAATGATGTAATTCTTATGTGGAAATGGGGAATCTGTATTTGAATACCTGCTCATGAGTGGGGTGAGAACCCATAATGGACCCTATTATGAAAATATTGTTTATATGTAGGAGAGTTGGGGAATTTTTATATTTCATATGGACAAGAATTTAGGTCTTGGCATCACTGTGTATCTCATCAATGTGAGAATCATGCCACACATAGTTCTTAGATGGAGTGGTGGGAGAAAGACACCTAGGATAGTGGAACTATTAGGAAAGGTCCATGGAAATGTACAATTTTACTTCACAAAAGATACACAACCCACATGATTTAAAATCATTTGGTAAAGATTTTTGGTGTTCCTTTTAAGGTATTGCAACCAAGACCATACTAACCTTGTTGTGAACTGATACACATTGATCATGGAAGGAAGCCATTACTAAAACTCCTAAGACCGTGTGAGCTATGATCAATGTGAGAAAAAATGATTGGAAAAGGTTTCTTTCACCACATATAGGCAAATAGAAGGAAATAAAAGGGAGTTTTGATTAGGGGGTATCTAGAACAAAATGTAGGATTCAAGCATTGCTATGTATCTCATAGGTGTGAGAATCAAACTGTACCCAGTTATTAGGACATCTTAACATAGAATAAGAGGGATGTTAACTGTTTAGTTTAGTGTCATGTGGTAGGAACTAATGGTTTCTTTCCATTTTAGGTCATATGACTAGGTCCATAAGTATGGAAATAATGAGTGACACAGGGCTTACCTGGCCAAGGATGTTCCCAAACACTTTGGTATGAAGAAGGAAATTTTAAACCACGGTCTTGGGAGTTCTTAGATTGGGATAAATGATATGGTTCAAGTATACAAGGAGTGACCATGGACCATGTTCGAAAAGTGATTTTGATCATGATATTTTTGGGGATTACAAAGATAGAATAGCTTTCTCCTAAGGATGAAGGTGCCTCTAGTTGACATGCCTTTTACTTATACAAATACAGAATGGGGCATATCAATGCATAGGAAAAACAAAGGTTTCCTATGGTATTATACATTCTTCTATCGATGGCCAGGGAAAATGTATGAAGGTCGTAATTTTTTCTAATACACAGAGTATGATGTATGGAATAAATGTGTTCGATCAAAAGCGAATCATCTTAACTGACGGTGGCCTAGGAGTGTGAAGTCCCTTGTATAAATATTGGTTCATTTATAGGGAAGGGGATATTTTTTTATTTGATGGGCTGCTGAATGAGGGAACCCAAATTAAGATCTCCTACATGGATTGTGGTCATATATAGGAGTAAAGGGAAACATGCTCCTTTTTTGTGTAGATGGACCGAGGTTAAGAAACCTCAGTGTCACTATGTATCCTATGTGGGAAACAATTACGCCACATGTAGTTATGAATCTGTAAGATGAGCCTACAGGTGAACAGATCCATATTGGTGTCTCGTGCATATATCATTTTTTATATATAGGAGACGACAAGTTTTCTCTTATTCATGGATCACCCTAGGAAATATGGTTTGTTTATCCGTACATATCCCATTGAGATGAGAATAAAGGCACTTTTAGTTCAAGAATAGAGGGGTAGTGGGATACCAACAACAAGGATTTTTATCCTCTTAATCATGGATTGAAATGTTATATAGTTTTACGTCATGCAACAAGGACATGAACAATGTAGTTCTATATCATGTAGAAAGGATGTCGTTGTATAATTGAATGTCTTGTTACTGGGACATTAGGCTATATAGTTTAAGGTCTTACAACTAAGAATATGATCTATTTTAGATTTAGTTCATAAAGCTAGGACAATAAGTCATTCATTTTAAGGTCATGTGATGAAGACCATCTGTAATTTCACAAAGTATTTCTTGATAAATATAACACCCCAATATTCTATAGTACGTTTCCTTTTGAATAATACAATAGCTTGCGTTGTACGCAACTTGGAGTTTTAACACACCACGACCAATCAAACTAGCCGTTATGAATAGTAATACCCACTTTTTGAAATTTTATAAATTTTATTTTTCAAAATGGACTTCATTTTTAAATTCAGAATATCAAAATTATCTTAGGGTGAATTTTTGGTATTTTTCTGAAAACTTTCAAATTTTGATGAATTGTGAAAAACATCGCGTTATTGTTTAAAACCGACTTTTTTATTTAAATAATTAATTATTTTATTTAAATTTATTTTAATAAAAAAAGATACATAATACCTATATATTTTTAATGTAATTCAGTGGAGTCATTTTATAATAATATTAGATGTACAAAATTTTATTGAACTTTTTACCGTCTTTTACCCACCTTCTAGGCATGTGAGAAAATTTGCATAAAATGTAATTTTACCGCTTCTGTGAATTGAATTTCAAAAATCCAAGAGACATTATTGATATCAATAAGTAAAATTTTGTTCAATAAGATGAAAATAATTTTCAGCGAATAGTAACTTTTGACTTTTATTTACCACTATTAATAGTAAATAGGGTAATTAAAGGTAAAAATGATATTATAATTACCGTAACACATGTCCTAATTCTATTAGACAAGTGTATTTCGACCAAAACCAACATTTGGAATAAAATATTATACTTAAGTTCCACTTGGATTAGATTAGGAAATTTATTATTATTTTATTTAAAGAAGAGTTAAAAGTGTTAAATTCAATGTTTAATCACTAAAACATTGTTAATATATGGTTATACGTAAGATAAATTATTCAATAAATATTTATTAAAAATATAAAAATAGTTTCTACATAATTATATTTTATTTATAATTTTTAGACATTAAATAATTAAATTTATTTATTACAAAAAGATAATGCAGTAAATACCTTTTTAATGAAAGGTTAACATAATTGATGTTATAAATATCTGAATAAATGAAAATTGAGACTTTTGATGCATTAAAATAATTTTATAGATTAATATTATATGTTAGGGTTGATTAAATGAATTTTTTTCAACGTAATCATGCTGTTATGCCTTTAAAAAAACTTAATTACTAAATAGTATCAAAATTGACATAAATGAATTTTTAAAACCAATACTATATTATTAAATGATATAATAGTCCTAAAAATATAATATTCGTCCAAAGGACTTATATAATAATATATATATCATTAATGAACCACTTAGGGTTATATTTGAATTTTATAGTAATATTATTATCCATATAATATAATAATACAATAATACACTGTAAAAGTTAAACTGCTTAACTAAGAGTTAAATCTAAATGATAACGTTAATATGGTGACCTAAACCTGTCTAAAACCTATTGGTTGGGAGATTTTCCACCCATACACAATGTATCCTTGAAAAAAATCATTTTTGATCCATTATAAACCGAATATGATTGTATAATAAAATAATATTTCATGCTTTTACTAAAGTGACCCTCACCTCTCTTGTAAAAAGGAACTTCCCCTTCTCTCAAAATCACACCTCCAAATCCATTTGTCTCTGCCAAACCCTACTCAAATATCCTAAAAACTACCCTCCCTTCATCCTAGAGGACTTAATTTGATCATAAATCCAACCTAAGGACCCCTTTTTATCAAATCAAAAGGAATAACTCGAAGAAGAGGTATAATTTCATCACCTCATTCAAAGTTATCTTCCTCTTCCACTTCCTCTTTATTTTTTGTTTCCATACCAAAATAATGACTCCAGTACCTTCTACATTCTATGATTTTATTATAAATATGGTACAACCATATTCATTATTCTGTCCATCCTATGAATGAAAAAGTCACCATACGTGCAGATGTACGACTTACTGTCTCTACATCATGGTGTAGTTGTTATTCAACAATTTAATATTTTAATGGGTATAATAATTATGTATAACTGATTTAAAAATATTAAATATAACATGTTAAATATTATTTATATATTATATAACATCCAAGTACATATTATTTCACCATCAATAGAATGGTATTATCGCTCGTGCATACGTACGGATTACCGTCTCCACGAACAAAATGAGATGCATTCCCCATCATAACCATTCAAGAATAATTTTTATTTTATGATTAAAAATAATTTTTAAGAACATAATAAATTTTTTTATATGAATCAAATACACCCTATCCATAACAAACTTTATTTATGTAACAATACATATAAAGGAAAATGAATCAGTTAACACCCAAAAAAATGATACTACTGAAATATTATTAACAAAGAAATATTAGAAGATCTTATATGATATCATATTTATGTATTTGGATATTTTATAATTTAATAAAAATTATTTAAATATTATATAGGAGTCTAACATATCCTCGATCAAGGAAAAGTACAAGGTAAGGGTTAATTCTACAATCTATTCATTATCTAAGGTTGTTTATACATGAGTATCTATTTGAACCTCTTTATCATCCACATCCATGTTTCTTAAAAAATGTATTTGAAAACATTTTCAATATTTCCTAGACTATGTTTTAAAGTCAATTATACCCTTTTTTACTTTTTATAAGATGTTTACAAAGGAATATTTCTGTCATTTTTCCAACAAGGTCCTTTACGACCATTTCGAAAAAATTAAGGAAATAATGTTTTTAACTTATATGGTGGGTGCGTATATTTTATACCATTATAACAATTTCAAATATTCCCTTATAAGATTATAAAAATATTTACAAAAAATATATTCTTTTATAATTATTTAACTTTTAAACGGTTTCAAAATTGAAAGAGGTATTTCTTTCAAATAGTTTTCATTTTATCTATGTCAAAATCCTTTGATGTATTTTAAACTTGTTTGAACTTGATTTATTATGATAAAAATATTCCATATTATATTGAAGTTTTTGTGATATGTGTGACTGTGGATGTGTTTTTTTTATACCATTCATGATTTATGGATTAAGTATTGACATTTCATATGCTAGTTTTAATATAAATATTTATGTTATGTTTAAACCTCTTCATATGAGGAATGTATTGGACCTAGTAAGTGATGGGTGGAGCCCGTTATTGCTCCTCGATGCATCGGTAGGTCTCATGAGAGAAACTTGTATCTTGTAACTAGGCCTTGAAAAAATATTGTTTGTAGTCTTAGAAGAAGGCCTTGACTATGTGGTTATGATGTACGACATTATGCATTCCATCATTATGAAATTGGATATTGATATTACATGTGATTATTCGACTATTTGAATATCCATGTAAATAAGGAAATGGAATTATTTGATTTATCATTGCCATATTATGCTCATATTCAAATTTAAAAGGCTTGTGTTTTAGCCTTATACATTTCCGTAAATGTTTATGCTTATTTATGAATGTTTCGGCTATATTGTTATCCCTACCGAGTACCCGAGCTCACCCCTTTATATATTTTATTTTTCCCAGGACGTGAAGAAGTATATTATGACTGACCTATAAGGATAGTATAAGAGAGATGAATCTGTTAAAATGAGTCACAATGTTATTGCTTTTTATTTCATAATATAATGTAAAACTTATGTTTGTATCGAGTACTTCCAATGCTACTAAACTGATCGGTCTTTAGAGATTTGATCCCTTGTGATCATGCCAATGTTATGTAATAATGCACAGACTTTGAGTAACTAGGGATGAGGCATTACAATAAACCTTGCATTGTAAGGGACCTTGATAATCTCTACACTCATCAAGATCAAGGAATAAGTTCCAGTAGAGTGGTCCTTATGTTTGTAATAAGGTCCCTACCTCTTTGTCTCTAGCTTTGGAGGTTTCTTCCTTGGCATCATGAGGGTCTTAAGGGCCAACACCAGTTCTACTTGGTTGAATAAGAAGAGGTGAAATTTATTTTTAAAATCCCAAAGTATTTGATTTTTGAGGATTTTTAAGTCATGCATGGTATGCCATTTTTTCTCATCAACAAAGTCCAATTCAACCACCCATTTTTGGGATTTCTCATCTATGGATTGTTTATCATAGATGGAAACATGAAATGAGAAAAATTAAACCCCAATGGAAAAGACTACTTTTTTTTCTTCTGTATACCAATGAATATTGGGTCACTTGTGTGGCGGTGTGGGTTGTAGCCCGGTAACCCCACCAGGAAAGAAAAATATCTTTATCCACCATATTATAGATTAAGTTGTATAAGGTCTTGTTATAGGCCTTCACCTATCCATTAGCTGCTACATGATAGTGATATGAATATTTAGATTTGATATTACACTCCTGATACAGCTTATAGAACTCATCAGAATAGAAATTGGTTCAATTTTTTATCAGTATCATATGAGGGAAACCCAATTTTGTAATGATATTGATTTCCATGAAGCTAATAATGATTTTCATCCTGAATTTTTTGAGTGGTATTAATTTTTTCTATTTGGAGAAGAATTTATTAACATTGAGGATGTATTTAAATTATTTGGTTGTATCTAGAGGATACGACCCTAAAATATCCACCCACTATATTGAAAATTTCCAGGAGTATTTAGATGTGTGTAGAAACTATGGGGTTGATGGATGAAGTTGTCACGTGATTGTAATGAATGAAACGTTTTAGTTAATTTTGTGCAATTCTATTCCATTGAATTCCATAAGTATCAATGCCTCAATATTTGATGGGAAATCCTAAAACCTAACTCATGGGAACCATGGGTTCTGTATGTACTTCATTCATGACAAAAAAAGTCTCTTATTTGTGAATTCACCTAATAAAGACACCATATAATCCACATTTATAGAGTAATTTATAGATATTTGGTATATAATAAAGAGTGAATTTAATTTCTCATCAGTAGGTTTTATATTTTACAAATTTATATGATACGATAAATACATTTTGAAGGTTTCCCACAATGAGAATCATCTAGCAGGTTATAGGTCCATCTAGATCTGGGATGTAATTAACCTTATTGATTCCTTCCATGTTAGCATGAACAAAGGGTGAAACTATTTGGTGATGCAAAATTCTAATGACTATTTCTTCTCGATCTAGATATACTAAAGATGTAGATGTAATTCTGATTCATCTTCTCTGGAATTATATGATTGTCGGACATGATTTAATGTCAGCTCTAGGGGGGGGGTCTACAATTAGTCCACAGACATTGTCAAGTATGGGATAATATATTCCTTTTTGATAATATAATCACCATCAATTTTATTGATTATGAAATATGAACCACCTTTTACTTTTAGTTGTTCTACTAGAATTTGAAGCACCAGTTCTAGAGATAAAATGAGTGCATGATATTCTACCTTATTGTTTTTAAAATCTTCTAACAATAGGAATAATTAAAGTAGTACTACCCTTTTTTTATAAATGAGAATGACTCCCAACCCGGCTTTATTGATCTTGGGGCTTCCACTCTCTTCCCTATTGGGATTCTAGAAGCGCCGTAAAAAATAAATCTCTAATATCTTGGGACATATTTAATTGGAAAGATATCTTCATCATGAAATTTGGTATTTAAAAATGTCATTTCTATAGATGGATATTATACAATAAATGCTACCAATGTCTAGACTTTTACTAACATCTGGGGAATGAACTAAATGTCAAACTTCCACAAGATGATGACCCACCATGCCAATGATCCATTCAACTTAGGACGACTAAGGATATATTAGACCAGGTTTTTACAAGATACCAAATAGACCTCGTAGTGCTATAAGTAGTTCCTCATATTCTAAACCACAAATACTAATGCTTAAATATCTTCTTGGTATATGAATAACGAGTCTCGATATTGAGCATGGATTTATTGAGATAATAGAGAATTTTTATATTCATGTTGTCATTAATTTATATAATAAAATCACCAAATGATTGTTCTAGGGATTTCAAATACAAAATGAGTGGATTCCCACCAACACAAAGCATAAACAATAGTGTGTTTGTTGACGTGTGTTTTTATTTCTATTTTGTTTTATTAAATGTTATTTTATTTTTTAAATAATTAAAACCCTTTTATTATTTTATGTGAAAAAATGGTTTTTAAAACCTCTCTGTATTTTAATAATAACTTGTGTTATAGTGATCATAATTTTATAATTCTTGTTTCATATGAAAAATAACACGTTAATATAACTTTTATTAAACTAATACGTTGTCTAATAATTTATTTAACATCTTTGAAATGAAGCATTCTCAAGAAGGTACCATGAATGATTTATTTAATGAAATTTTGAATAATTTATTATTAAGTAAGATCACCATTATCCTTGGAGCTGCATGTGCCGAGCTGGTACATGTGATTTGGAGGGGCAAAAACAAGTCCCTGCATGAGGGTGCACGCTTTTACTTTAGGGCTACTTTTTCTTACATTTTTTGGCAACTAATAATTCTAATTATTAGCATTCTAAGCACTGTACAAACTATTTATATGAATTTTTTATGCTGCAGAGACTTAAGGTGCATGGTCACTTTCCTCTTCCCCATTACATGCTGGAATTTCATTGGTCTCCCCCGTTCACTAGTTGTATTAAATGTAACACTCACGGGGCTCCCAAAGGGAACCCAAGGCCTGCTAGGTATGGTGCCATCTTCATGGATGTTTTTGGGAATGCTATGGAGTTTCTTTATGGACCATGTGGCACTGAAAAAACACGTGATGCTGAGATGATGGGTTTTAACAAATGCATAATCTTTTCTCAATAATGAGGTATTAATAACATTTGGTTTGAATACGACTCTGCAACTATTGTTTTGGTAGACAGAAATGGGAAGATTCACCTATCTTGGCAGCTGATTACGAAATGGAAACACTGTCTCAATATTCTCTCCTTAATGAACTACATTATTAGTCATAATTTGTATGGGGCCAATACTATTTCAGACGCAATCGCCAACAATGGTGTTTATAAAGAAGTCAGTGGCTCTTCCACTTTTCTCTTGGATGATCTGTTTCAATTTCATTAGAAAGACAAATGTAAAGTTTCCACCTTACGACTTTGGTAATTTTTCATTTTATCCAAGAGTCTCTGAGCTAATCTTTTTCAAAAAAAAAATCTTTTCCATGTTCACATTTAATCCCAAACACGATTCATGTATTTTATCTCAAGTAATATTTTCAGTATAAAATGATTTAAAGTTTTATTCTATATTTATTTTATAACTTACAAGTTACTAATTAGAGTATTTTAAAACTTAGGACATTTTAAGTAAAACTCATTTATATTAATTTAATTATAATAAATTAAGGTATGATTTTATTGTTTAAGGGGTGCTCCACATTTTTGAAGATCTTGAAACAGATTTTCAATTCGGAATATTTTAGAATTTAAAATATTTTTTATTTATTTTATATCTCATTCATTTATAATCGGAATCACATGGGGTTTATTTCATTAGAAATATAATGAGTTTTTATTCATTTCATTTAATTACATAAAACTCTAAAAATGTAATTCATATACCTAAAATTTAGTTTCAAGTTTTGTAATGGTTTCTATAGTATTCAAAACGGGTTTTCAGAGTATTTTGATGGTATATCATTCAATACTTATCTGAATTAAGAGATTATTCATTTGTTTTAAAGATATAGAAATTATATTAAAATAAATGTTATGTAACACCTATAAATTTAGTTTATATGTTTAAAAATTCTTTGAAGTTTATTTTTCAAAGTGCAATAGTGGATTCTTTCTTCCCTTACCCAAAGGTGGGTTGTTTTTCTTTTGCCAAATTTTTCCAACAGTTGTTCATTTATTCCTTTACCATATTTTTCTCAACGGTGGTTCATTTATTTTTCCAATATTTTTTACAATGGTGTGTCATTTATTTTTTTTCCAATTTTTTCCAATGGTGATTCATTTCATTCATTTGTCAATTTTTTCCAACAGTGGTTCATTTCTCTCATTTTCCATTTTTTCCTAATGGCAGGTAAATTATAACTGATGGTGGGTAAATTAATTCCAATAGTGGGTAAAATTATTTTTTAATGGTGTCTCATTTTTTCCACCACCAGGTATTTTTTCTACCGCCAATGAAGATATTTTCATTCTTTGTTTTCGTCACTTTTTATATTTTGATGATATGGGTGTTTTTATAATTATTTTAAGTATTTTATTAATTTTCAAATTAATATATATTATATTTAAGTCAATAAAATTTTTATTATAATATTTTAATGAGTTTTAAAATGTTATAAGTTTTTCATTTTTGTTACAAAACACTTACATCATATTTATGGAATGTTTATGCCATTATATTTTATGTTACTTTCATTGAATATGTCTTTTCTAAATTATTATTTAATGACATTGAATATATTTAAATACATTATATGGTATTAAAATTAGTATAATTATTTTTTAAATTACACAATTATCTAAATTAAATTGTATTTAATACTTTTTTTAAATAGTACTATGATTTTTATGGGATATCATTTGAATTATTATTATCATTTATCATGTAACTCTAATCAGATTGAATTGGAATTTGGTTTTAAATAAAAAATTCATTTTTTACAATTATTGTTCTTAATAATTCTCTCTCTCTCTCTCTTAAATAATTCATCCAATTTTGAAATAACATTTTTTTACCTGAAGATTATTTTTTTGGTTTTACTATATAGATCTTATTTAAAGGTTCCCAGACACTTCAAGGAGGACTACAGGTTAACATATTTGATACTCAGTTTTTCCTCAAGAAATATCTTTGAGCTTTTTTAAACTACTGTACATTTTCAAAGTCCTGTGACATCATGTTTCATCACATGAACATTATCGTAAGTGCCAAATTACTTCTTCTTCAAATTTTACTAACTTGACGAGATACGTCAATCCAAATATCAATAACCAAAACCTATTCTTTTATTATTTATGTTCTCATTTTTCTGGTTTCTTGAGTCTATAAAACTATTTTTCATCTCTCACATGCACTCTATTTTTCTATTTATTATTTTACACAAAAAAGCATTATTTATTCTCCTCCTCCTTGGATTGTGACTCCCAGATTCTAAAATAAGGATCTGAGGGTTATGACTACTTTTATGTAAAGTGAGGACTGTTCTGGTTGTGACTCATACTCTGTCAATTCAGGTTGTGAATCCTCATAAAAAATTTAGTGTCATGGTTATACCACCAACAGAAAAAGATTTTTTAATTAGGTTATGATTCCCCATAAAAAATAATTTTTAATGCAAACGTATCTCTCATCAAGTAGAGAAGTTTAAGAGTAGAGTAGGACCACTTTGGACTGAAATACTATAAAAAACATCCTTTTATTCTTTACTTTTTCTGCTACTAATTACCTATAATAATTAACATTATTAATCAATTTATTTGATTAAAAATTTTAATATAGTCTATTCACTCCCCTCTAGACCATCTTCTATTACTCTATCTGACCTAAAAATTGGTATCAATGAATACACTTATTATGAATAGTTTACCTCTATCATTATTTTTCCTGATACATTTCAATCTTTATCAAGGGTTGTTCCTTTAAGAATAAGTCAATCCCTCTATAGAGTCTTCTTTTTATTTTATTTGTGATAACATTTTACTATACCTCATGATATAAGGATAATTATATTTTAAAATGGTAGGATTGAAACCAAACGATTCTTGGATTCCTAAAAATCTGCCACACTTTGATTGAAATGATTATGGCTACTGGAGATCCCAAATAGATTAATTCCTAAAACAATTGGGCATTGATCACTAGCTTATCATGTCAAAGTAATACAATATGCGTAAAGATAACCGAAATAAACTTACTAGAAACGATGCTACTAGATATGTTTTAAATTAAAAAGTTGTTAATATTTTTTATTTTGATATTAATAGAAGTGTTTTTAGTCATGTGTCCTCTTATAAGAGATATCATAAAAGTTTTATGATTATATAAGTTGATCACCTTGGATCTGCCAAGTTAATTAGAAAAAATCTTAGAATGCTTCAAGTATAGTACCAATACTTTAAGATGGGTGAATATGAAATCATAAACCAAATGTTCCATAGATTCACAAGCATTGTGAATAGAATGAATTCACTTGGAGAAGCTCTGGAAAACCTATTACATGATGAATGAGTTATACAAGATTTACCAAAGAAATTGAATGCTAAGATGTTTTTCATTGATGAAAGAAAAAACTTCAAAGAGTACACCGTAGATGATTTTATTGGATAAATGATTTAGTATGAACTGGAACTGGAGAACATAGCTAACGAGGAGAAAATAAAAATAAAAGGTTTATATTTTAAATTTGTGAATATTATTTCTACTGAATCTTCTGATTCTGATCTACATGATTCTAAAAAGGAAGACTTGGTTCATATTATGACTACATTTTACAAAATAATGAAAAATAAAGGATTCATGATCTAGTTTAGAAGAAACACCAAAAAATAAAAAAATAGGGGAGATATGAAAAGTGGTTCAATTTACAATCCTTTAGATGTCACTTGTTATGAGTGTAGGAATAAAGGAAATATCAATACTAATAGTCCTAAAATGAAGAATAAAGAATAATACAAAATGAAGGATAAAAATGCATTGATAACCAATTATAGTTGTACGGAACTATGTCATTCCAATGAACCATTTGTAAATGAAAAAGAAACCGCTGACTTGTGATTCATGGAATAACCATATAAGGTTAGTAAATCTAGTTTTTATTCTAGATGTTCAAATTGCAACTTTGATTCTAAAATCATAAATTTTTTTGAATTAAATATATAAATTGAAATTTTGGGAAAAGATTTTTTAAAAGATTTTGATTTATACAATAATCTTAAGGAAAATAATCAGAAAATTATTTCTAAAACTACAATTATTTTTCAAGAAAATGAAAAAATAAGAAAAAATTCTTCTTCTTCTCTTTCTAGAGTTTATGAAAATTATAAATATTCTCATGATTTGATTGAAAATTTTAAAATTAATGTCGAGAGTCTTAAAACACATTTATATTCTTTTGTTCAGATATTTAAAAATATCATAAAATGATGTCTTTGAATAAATTAAATAAAAATAAATATGGTTTTTGATATCATAGTAGACTACCTCAAATGTTTAAAATCCATTTTGTTAAAAGTAAAAATGCATGTACTTCTACCGTTACTTATTTAAAATGTGGAATGAAGGGTCACAATGGAAATGATTGTTCTCTTAGATTCAAAACATCTTCGGGATTTACAAAAACTAATATTCCTATCAAAAATTATCTAGAGTACCTTATAATAAATATTTACATTTTATATGGGTACCTAAAAATTGTATTAATAATACTATTGGACCTAAATTTGCTTTGGTACCAAAATTATCAAGTAATAGATTTTAATAAAAAAATAACTTCAATGTCTCAAAAATGACATATGGTACATGGAAATTGGATTCTATAAGAAAATGATTGATGACCCATTAAAATTTACCACTTATAATACATGTGATGGAGGCATTATTACATTTAGAGATAATTCATTAGCCAAAGTAAAAGGTTTTAGTGAATTTGGGATTTCAAATTCTAACTTTATTTCTAAAGTTTTATGTTTTGAAATATTGAGACATAATTTAATTAGTATATCACAATTATGTGATGATGAAATCGAAGTTAAATTTAAAAATGATAAATTTTTCGTTTTAAAAAATGATTTTTTATTAATTTATGCTAATAGAAAATAAAATATTTATAAATTGATTTTATTTAACAAACTATTCAACATGTTAAGTGTTTGAATTCTGTAAAGCAAAAAATCATCCACTAGAATTGATGTTTAGGTCACGTTAATTTTAGAATGTCACATAAGCTCTCAAAACATGAGAATATGTAACAAAAACCTTCCATGAAGAAATAACATATTCTTATTTGTGATGTTTTCAGGAAAGGGAAACAACATAAGATTTATTTTAGAAATATCAATCAGATAAGTACTACCCAAACTTTAAAGATAGAATATTATAATATTTTTGTCCCTGATCATATTTATAGTCTTAGTAAAAAATATACAGTTTAGTAATTTTTCAAGATTATAGTATATTTACATAGGTATCCTTTATTACTCATAAAAATGATACTTTATGTAGATTTACTATTTTTTATAATTTTGTTCCAAATAAAAAAATGTTGTTTGATTGTTTCAATTCATAGTGATAAAGAGGGTGAATTTCATAATTTATATTTTGAGATTTTTTTTGAAAAAAATTCTATTTTCATAGTTTTTATAATACTAGAACACCACACAAAAATGGTATCGTGGAATGGAAAAATATCAATCTTATTAAAATAGCTAGAACTATATTTAGGGAATATAAATTTCCTCGATATTTTTGGGTAGAGATCATTGTTTTTTCTTGTTATATTTCTAATAGAATTATCATTATACATTTGTTAAAGAATACTCCTTCTGAATTATTTAAAGATAAAAATCATAAAGCTGGTTACTTTAGAGTTTTGGGTGGTAAAGTTTTTATTTTAAATTCTAAAGGATAATTTAAATAAATTGGATGATAAAAGTTATGGTGATATTTTTCCTGGATATTCAAATAATAGTAAAGGTTATTGAGTTTACAATAAAAAACATTAGTTATTGAAAAAAATATTCATGTTATGTTTTATGAAAAAATGTTAAATAAAATCCCAATTCTATTGTTTTTTATGATCAATTTAGAGATTTTAAATTTGTTAAAGAAAAAACATAGGATAAGGATGAATAATTTGGGGGGGGGGGTACATAATAGTTATTAACTTGATCTAAGATCATTTAAGATTCATAAATATCGTCCTGTAGAAAATCTAATTGGAAATGTTGATTCATGTGTTAAAACTAGAATATTTAATTTTTATATTTTGTTCCAATTCTGATTTCTTTCTCTGATTTTTTTCTAATAATATTACCGATTATTTAAATGTTTATAATTTTATTGTTACTATGAAATATGAGCTTAATTAATTTTCTATAAATAATTTCTGTTATTTAGTATAATTTTTTGAGAATAAATAGGAAATTAGAACCAAGTTGATCTTTAGATACAAGATGGATGAATCTAGATAGAGTATCAAAAAAAAAATCCAGACTTGTTGATCCAGGATACTCTCAAGAAGAAGGTATGGACTTTCAAAATTCATTTTTACATATTTCCATGTTTTTGGATGTTATATTTTTTTTTTATTTTTTTCTTATTTTCAAGGTTCTAAATTCTTTCAAATGGATGTAGAAAGTGATTTTTTAGATTTTTTGATAACTGAAAAAGTTTATTTTTCTCAACCTCTTGGTTTTAAAAATGAAAAATTTCATAATCAAAATTTTAAATTATCTAAATATTTTTATTGTATCAAACAAGCACATAATTCTTGGAATTAAATAATTTCTTCTTTTATTAAACGATTGTTTAAAGAAATGAAATTTTGTTCCATTACTTTTTATTAAAAGAAAATTTAATGATATTTTAATTGTAAAAATATATTTTGATGATATATTCTTTTGTTATGTAACGTCCTAGTTCTGGGTGTTACCGAAAGGTGCCCCGTACCTGGTCAGTCACATATCCTCAAGCACATTTCCCCAAATGCCAGAGGTTTCCGACTAGAAGCGAGGGCCTTGGGTGTGATTGTGGGGAAACTATTCCCTCATAGGAAGAGTAACACAATAGAGAAAAATAGGAAACAGTATCGGAAGCAGTAATACCATTCAAAAGAACTAAACAGTGGAAGCTTTCAAGTAATAACAACTAAAACATATATATAAATAAATGATGCATGTCAGATGTATCTAGGAAAACAACCAAACAAGTCACATTGCTGAAAATAAAATACTAAAACTAATGTATAGAAAACAGTAAACTCCAAGAGCATAGAAAACCTCAGCTTGGTACGTTGTTATCCATATCTAACATCACTCAAGTACCTGATGAAGAAGGGTTCTTCCCCTTTTCTATACCTGTAACCATATAATCTGTTTGGGCCCAAAAGCATGACCCAAACAGGGTGTGAGATGAGTCCAAATAGGCAACCACTGAAAGATCTATGCTTAACTGTCAGTGAATATATATTGCAGGTATTAAATAGAATAAAGCAATAAACTAGGAAGTACTAAAAATTAAATAATCCGAATGTTTCCAATTACATCCATTACATTTATTAATTGATCAAACCATTAAATAATGAAATCTTGGGATTTGGCATAAGCTCTGTTCCCCTTAGGTAATAGAAAAATAGATGTCTCAAAATACCATCTAAAAACAGTAAGACTGGGTCAAAGCTTGTGCTTTGGCTTTCCAGGCTTGTCTCAATCATTCAACCAATCAAAATCAACCCTCTGGGAAAGTTCTCTCAGTCTAACACCTCTGGTTTAGTATATCATCAATTCAATAAATTGTAATTACCCTCTAGAAAATCTCAGACAATCTAACCCCTTTGATCCCACAAAGTACCAATGAATTACAAATGACCACCTGGGTAGCTCTCATGGTCAATACCCCTTGGTCTACATAGCAATAATAAATTATAAATACCATTTGAAAGCTCTCATAGTCAATGCCCTATAGTCCAAAATTCATCTAATAATGACCCTCTAGGTAGCTCTAACAGTCTAACCCATTTGGTCTATGACCACCCTAAAACTCTCACATTCAATTCCTTATGGGTCAATATAACTAAAATTATATATAAAATACCCTATCTCAGGAATATCTCATAGTCAATTCCCCTTGGACTGAATTTCACAATGAAAATCACAAGCATCTTCAATAAAAAATAACTCCATCCTAACAACACAAGGAATGAAAAAAACCAATCCTAACATACTTTTTAGACCCAATGGTCATAATTAGTCAAATATTGAAACACATCCATAATTAGGGTATAAAACCTTACGCATAATCAAATAACCCATTCTCAAACAAACACACCATAACATGTCTTAAACAAGGTTAAATTCTAAGATACACAATACCCTAAACATGCGTATTCGGAACTTTAGAATATATAATTCAAAGAAAATAAAAGAATTGAACAAACCATATTCCTCGATGTTGTATGACGAAAACTCTTGAAAATCAGCCCTTGCATTGGCCTAGAATGATATATATATGAAAAGGTTAAAAATGATCAACCCTTGATAAATCATGAGAGGTGATAAATCAGGAAGATAAGTTCTAGGTAAAGAGAGAGATCACTGGTGGGAATCCAATGCACCCGACTGCGTCTCAATTGGAGCTCGGATGGAAGAATGGGAGGAGGTTGAAGATCTAAGTCCATACGTCTCTCTCCTAGATGAACCTAGGTTAGAAGAATCATTTTTTTGGAGATTAATCAAATAAAAAGAAAAGTACATAGCATGTTCATTCAATGTACATGCCGTGTACTAGCCTTAACTGGACCCCAATTTAGGCGGTCTTCTAGGTCACCATACGGCCATGTACTCGACCGTTACATGTCTAGTACATGGATACACATGGCAGCCGAGTACATAGTGTGTACTCAAGAGTACACTGCGTGTACTTAGATAATTTCCAAATCTCCCTTTTTCCTCAAAACAACACAAAATCAAGATCCATACCTGAAAGGAAGATTCAGGTTCTTATAAACTTCCCCCTTAAATCAATTCATCCCTAAATTTCCCTTCAAAGGGCGGCAGAGAAGAAACTTCAAACAACTCTGACCACTGTGATCATACATCGGCCTCCCTCTCCCAAGTCTCCTACTGTAATCACCCACTCTACCATAACACCCATACAAGAGGAACAAACCATCCATAGAGAATTTTCATGTTATGATCCACAATTTCTATAGGGTGCTCCTTGAAGGATTCATCCACCTCCAACTCAAACTACTTGGGATGAAATACGTGAGATGGGTTATAAAAGTAACGTCGTGGCTAAGAAACATGATAGACATCATGCATAGCTCAATACCTATGAGGTAACCACAACCAATAGGCAACTGGTTCGACTCTCTTAATAACCTCAAATGGACTGACATATCTCGGTGAAAGCTTTCCTTATCTCCAAATCCTCATGTGTCCAAATCTAGGTGTGACACGTAAGAAAACATGATATCTGAACTCGAACTCTAAAGGTCATCTCCATCGATCAGTATAAGATTTTTGGAAAGACTGTGTAGTAGTTATCCTCTTTTGAATCAACTCCACCTGCTTAGTGGTCTCTTGGACAAGACGAGGTCCCATCATAGCTTCCTCTCCTACCTCCATCCAACATAGGGGTGATCGACATGACCTATAGTAAAAATCATCATAAGGTTCCATTTCAATTGTTTCCTAGAAACTTTTCTTGTAGGAAAACTCCACTAGGGGTATATGTATTTCCCAAGAACCCCTGAAATCTACGACGCATGGTCAAAGCATGTCCTCCAAAACCTGAATCTTATGCTTGTACTGGCGATCTGTCTGGGGATGGTAAGTTGTACTCAGAAGTACCTGTGTACCCAAAGCCCCATGTAGTCCCTACCAAACAGGAGAAATAAAATGGGTTTCCCTGTCAGAAATGATAGAGTTCATAACCCCATGAAAATGTACAATCTATCGGATGTACAAATTTCCAAGTTCGTGAACACTAAATGTTTCCATAATTGGAAAAAAATGTGAAACCTTCGTGAGTCTATCAATAACAACCAAAATTGCATCATTACCTCTATAAGACCTTGGAAAAACTGTCATAAAATCCATCGTGATATCATTCCACTATGACTCTGGAATGGGTAACTACAATAAAATCCCTAATGGTTGCTGATGCTCCATCTTCACCTACTAACAGGTTGAACTTCTCATAACAAAACCAACAAAATCTCTCTTCATACCTATCCACCAATACTAACGGTGTTGATCTTGATACATCTTGGTAACACCAAGATGAGATACCCAAATTGAGGAATGAAAATATCACAAAATCTTCTCACATATGTCTGCTGACAACCCTATGCACCAATGAAAATGCAAGATCTCATCATCGCATATGGTTTTTCCAGGAGTAGGGTCCTCTTCTGACACACTCTCCCGTAGGACTAGGACATCATAATTTGGTATCTTCCTCATCCATACTCAGTCCAGAAGGGTAGAGGTAACAAATATAGAAGAAAGAAACATCTACACATGTCTGTTGTGTACCTCCAAATGCATCTTAGAGAATAGAGCCATAAGTTACCACTCACTGCTGGCCTCCTAAACTGCATGTATTTGAGTTATGTTGCTAAGAGCATCAGCCACTATGTTGCCTTTTTTAGGCGTGTAGGGAAGATCAATGTCAAAATAATGAAGCTACTCAATCTGCCTTTACTATCTCAAATTTAGCTCACACTAAATAAAGATATACTTGAGACTTTAGTGGTCAGTGCATACCCCAAAATGCTCTCCCAAAATATAATTTCTCCAATAGCGTAAAGCATGTACAACTGTAGATAACTCGAGATTGTGTATCAAGTAGTTCCTATAATGTGGCCTCAACTTATGAGACCTGTATGCAATGATTTGTTCCCCCTGCATAAGCACTGCTCCCAGCCCGATACCTGAAAAATCATAGTAAATAGTGTAACTCTTTCCCGGTAATGGAAAAATCGGGATTGGTACTGAAGTGAATCCCACCTTAAATTCCTAAAAGGTGGAATCATAGGAATATATACACAAGTATTTCGTACCCTTACTAGTCAATTCCATTAGGGACACTAAGAATCATGAAAAGTCTTATATAAAGCACCTGTAGTAACTGGCCAGCCTCATAAAACTCTGTAGCTAAAAGATTTTCTTTGGCTGCTCCTAGGAAACTAATGATCTCACTTTATCTGGGTCTACTGATACTCATGTCTATGAGATAACATGACCCAAGAAGTGAATCTGATCCATCCAAAAGTGGCATTTTGAGAGCTTATCATATAACTTATGCTATCTCAGTGTACTCAATACGATCTCAAGATGGGTGGAATGGTCGTGTCAAGTGTGAGAGTACACCAAGATATTATCCCTGAAAACCCGCACAAAGGAATGCATATAAGGATGGAACACTCAGTTCATTAGTTCCATGAAAACTGTAGGCGCATCTGTGAGACCGAACGACATAACCACATACTCATATGGACCATACCTGCTCTGAATGGCTGTAATAGGTATATATGATGTTCTAAGGCATAATTGATGGCAGACAGGTCTCAGTTCAATCTTTGAGAACACCCAAGGTCCTCAAAGATGACTAAAGAGATCATCAATCCTAGGTAAGGGATATCGGTTCTTAAGCATCAACTGGTTTAGCTTCCGATATTCCACACAAAGTCTGAGGGTATCGTTTGCCTTCTTCACAAAAAGGATAGAAAAACCCAAAGGCGAAGTACTGGGTTGGATGAAACCCTTTTCCTGTAACTCCAATAATTGCTTCTCGAGCTCCTGTAACTATAGTGTTGTCATTCGATAAGGATGAATGGACACCAGTTCCACTCTTAGAATAATCTCAATAGAAAAATCTACCTCATGCTTAGGAGGTAAACCTGAAAAGTCATCTATAAAGACATATATGAAATGATCCCCCACTAGTGGAAAGTCTATCTATAATTTCCCCTGGCCATCTAGAAATAAACTATAAATTTGGGATATAATTCTTCCTAACCCATGATTCTTGGGTCTAGTTTCACTTGCCTTGACATCCCACTCGCCCTTGTATATAAAAGACCCACCCTCTACTGACGTGAAACTCACCCTATGACGATAGCAGTCAATAAAGGACTAGAAAGAGACTAACTAGTCCATTATAAGAATTAAATTAAATCTTGTCATATCTAAGATATAGAGGTCCCCTAAGAAGTGACACCCACCAACCTCAAGAGGGTACTCCATGTACTGACATACACAAGTCGTCCAAATCCTCATTAAAGTGTCTAGTGACATAACATCCTCAGAAGCAAAGATACTAAGACCAAGTATCTCTATGATAAAAATACATATAAAACTATGGGGATACCTTGTATCAAAAAGAAAAGAATCTAAAACTGAGGAAATTAGAATCGTACCTATAACCATAGAGGGTTTGGGATCCTGCTCCTATAGGGTTTGCTCTATAGTAAAAGTATGACCTGTACAACAGACCTGTGACCCTTCCTGACTACCCTAAGCTGATCCACCTTGTTGTCACTGAAATCCTACCAACTGGTTACCACGTACACGACCTCCTCCTCGACCTGAATGGCCGGACGAACTCCAGTTCCCTAATTGATGAGAAACTGGTGGTCCTGCTTTTGAATGGGGAGTCATAGAAGAACCCATATCACTCACTACTGGGGATAACACTAGGAAAAAATGATGAATATGGAACATTTTTTCACAATATCAGCACTCAATTTTGTCTCTCGGGCAATGTGGTCTTGTATTCCCACTCTTCCCACATTGGTAGTATACCACCTAGCTACCTGAATAAACATCATGTGATGGCTCCCTATGGCGCTTCCTACTATCTGTTGAAGGAGTAAAAACCCTGAATGATGAACCGTCTTGGCTCATAGCTCCTAACTCCCTCATATTGCGCTCAGTAATCAGTGCCTGGTTCACTGTATCCATCACCAAATTCATCCTGAAGACATTCACCTGTGATCAGATGTCATACGTAAGACCATCCTCAAATCGCCTGGGCATAGACAACTCGTCGCCTCCCAACACAGGTGCGAAGCGTTGAAGTTCTGTGAAATGAGAAGAGTAATCCATCACTGAAAGAGCACCCATATCCAAGTGCATGAAATATTAGGATTGATCGGACCTCAACGTCTCGAGATAGAAGTAATCATAGAAGATCCGTTGAAACTCTTCCCAAACCATATACCTATGACGTCCCACCAGTGAGATAACATCCTACCATCACTTGGAAGAATTACGTAGCATATACATTGCGAGCTTAAACCTCCTCTCTGGAGGAATCTCTAGAAGCTCAAAGATAGCAAGCATGGCCTCCAACCATAACTCTATAGCCTGTGGTCCTCCATACCATGAAAAAGTGGGAGGATGCTGCTATTGGAACACCCTCGTCAACTCTTCCAAAGATGGGGTAGGATGCGGTGATCCTTGTAAGGTCTTTCACATCCTCATAAATCCTTCAAAGAACTGTGCATTAGAAAATTTGTCCAGTATAACAGGTGGTTCCAATACAGTTATAATGGGAGGATCTACTGGTAGTCCCTGATCTACCATTTCTGGTGTCTTATCACCACCATGCACCTAGTGTACAATCGGAGGGAATCTTGGTGGCATGACTCTGTAAGGTCAAGCAAACACCTCAGATCAAGATTATCATGGAAAACGAATTAGAAGTTCAATAAGTAATAGGAGAAGGAAAACTTTTAAGTGTTACAAAACATCGCTACATGGAATGTATAACTATCATAGGGTGTTTTCCCCTTAAACCATTAACATGGTATGTACCTATTCCAAAACTGGTCATGTAACACCCATACACATAGCGTGTGCCTCTTGAGACCCGATGTTTACTTGAATTTTCTCTCTTTTCCAAGTACTTATACATGGAAAAACCACACGGGGTTGGCCGAAACAACACTACATGGAATGTTAAACCTATACACAACGTGTTCTGGTTAAGTCCCATTGACCTGTGTCATTGATCACATGGTCAGAGATAGGATTGACTCTACACGGCATGCAAGAGTTGGACACGGTTTGTACAACCTATGTTTTACCCACCAGTGTTGTTAGTCACACGACCAGACACACAGTCCTTATGGCACGACGTGTACTCCTAGTACATGATGTGTTCTACCAAAGAGTTCCCAACCCTGTGTCTCTTCTCACATAGTTAGTCACACGGTTAAAGACTACACAGCGTGAACATACAATACATGTCATGTACTTAAGAAAAGTTGTTTCTTATAGAACAGAAGAACACATGGCGTGTGTTCATGACACCACACATAGTGTTGTCTATGTTTCCAGATAGTAAGCCTCTAAAACTTCCTTGGAACCTTTAAGAACATAAAAGTTTGTCTGAGGAATGAAAAATTATGACCCTTGAGAGCACATACTCCCATGAATCAAAGTTTTTCATCTTTTTCACATAATAAATTAAAAAACATCAATTAAATTTCAAACATGATACACCAAATTCTGATCCAAGAGGGCCCATAACACCTTAGGTACCAATGTTTGGCATCCACAAAAATGAAACTTTACAAATTCCAACACCTTATAGAAAATAGTGAGAATAATTTCAAGGCATCTATCATAATAACATGCATATCTTGAACAACCTCCATCCCGACAACATGCAATCAGTAATGCACCCTAAATAGAATGACAAGAATTTATGACATTTGATCTCTATCAAGTGCCTATATGATGTATGAGATGGAATAATCACATCTAATTGGGTTGCAATATAAATAGAACCTCAACAATTTCAACAATAACAAAAAAAAACAAGTGCATCACTCAACGGTGAAATCAAATCAACTGTAACAATTGTAAAACCAGAAAAATTGCAATAGTAGAGGTACATTTGATTTTTCTTATATATGGGTTAGCTAATCCTGGAAAAAACTTATTAAAAAATACATATTCCTTCATATCCATGTCTATAGGCTCTAAAAAGTAAGACAAAGGATAAAATTAACTCCATTGATACCTCTTTGTAATGTCCTGGTTCTGGGTGTTTCCCAAAGGTTCCCCATACCTGGTTGGTCATATAGCCTCAAGCGAATTACCCCAAATACCATAGGCTTCTGACTAGGAGTGAGTTCCTTTGGTGTGATAGTGGAAATACTATGCCTTTATAGGTAGAGTAACATAATGTAAATAAATTGTAAACTGCAGTGGATGTAGTAATACCATTCAACATAAGTAAATAACAGAAGACTGATAGTAATAACAACTGAAACATATATATAAATAAATGATTCATGTCACATGAATCTACGAAATAAGCGAAACAATTCACAATGATGGAGATACAATACTAATACCAAAGTACCAAAAACAGTAAACTCCAACAGCATCGTAAGCCTCAGCTTGGTCCCATTATCTCCAACTCCAACAACACTCAAGTACTTAATGAATAAGGGGGATTTCCCTTTTCTATAACTGCAACCATATAATATGTTTAGGCCCAAAATAATTACCCAAACATGGTGTGAGATGATTCTCAGTAGGAAACCACCAAATTATCTGTGCCTAACAATCAGTGAATATATATAGCGGTTAATAAACAGACGGAAGCAATAAACTAGGAAGTACTCAAAAGTAACCAATCCTACAGTTTCCAATTACATTCATTACATTCATTAATTATTTAAACCACTGAATAATGAAATCCTACTATCTAGACTAAAATCTGTACCCCTTGGGTAATAGAAAAACAGATGTCTCAAAATACCATCTAACTAACAATTAATACTGATTCCAAGCCTATAATTTGTCTTGGTAGGCTCATCGCAGTCAATCAAATATTTAAAATAACCCTCTGGGAAGGTTCTCACAGTCTTACCCCTTTGGTTTAGCATATCGTCGATTCAATAAATAATAATGACCCTCTAGAAAAGATCAGACAGTCCCGCCCACTTTTGTCCCATAAAGTACCAATCAATTACAAACAACCACCTATGTAGCTCTCATGGTCAATACCCCTTGGTCTACATAACAACAATGAATTATAAAGTTCCTTAGGTAGATCTCATAGTCAATTCCCAATGTTCCAACATTCATCTACTAGTGACCCTCTGGGAATCTCTCACGGTCTAACCCCTCTGGTCTATGATCACCCGAAAACACTAACAGTCAATTCCCTATGGGTCAACATAACAACAATTATACATAAAATACCATGTATCAGGAATGTCTCATAGTTAATTCCCCTTCTCCAGATTTTCACAATGCAAATCAGATGCATCTTAAATAAATAATCACTCCATCCTAACAACACTAGTCCTCGAAAACAAAGAAATCCTAACATGCTTTCTAGACCCAACAACCAAAATCAATCAAACATGTTAACACATACAAAATTAGGGTATAAATCCTTACGCATAATCAGACAACCCTTTATTAAACAAAAACACCATAACATGTCTTAAATAGGGTAAAATTCCAAGATATGCAATACCCTAAACATGGGTATTCGGATCTTAGGCATATGTAATCCAAATAAAATCAAATAAATTCACAAAGCACCCACCTTAATGTTGTATGATGAACAAATTGAATGTTGGCTATTGAATCAGCCTAGAATGAAATAGATCTATGAAAGGGGTATAAATGATCAACCCTCGATAACTCTTGAGAGAGATGAAATTAGGAAGAGAGGCTCTAGGGAAAGAGAGAACTCATCGATGGGAATCCAACTCATCTAAAAACATATCAGTCAGAGCCCAGATGGAAGAACAAGAGGAGTTCAAAGATCTTCAGATGTAAATCACTCTCCTAGATGAACTGAGGTTAGAAGAAGCATTTTATGGAGATAAGACACTATATCAATCCAATTAATCAAATAAAAAGAAAAATACAGAGTGTGTTCATATAATGTACACATAGTGTACTTGGCTCAATCTACCCCCACTTTAGGTGGTCTTCCAGGTCACCACACAACCATGTACTTGGCCGTTACATTGCTAATACATGGCTACATGCACCAACCGAGTACACGACATGTACTCAAGAATACATGATGTGTACTTAGAAAATTTACAAATCTTCATTTTCCTAAAAAACAACCTGAAATCAGGATCCATACCTGAAAGGAATATTCGGTTTCTTACAGGTTCATCTAGTGAAATACTTTGCAATGATTTTTCTATTTTGATATCTTTTATGTTTGAAATTATTTTAATGGTAGAATTAATATTATTTCTTGAAATTCAAATTTTTCAAAGAAAAGATAGAGTTTTTCTTAATCAATGTAAGTATGCTAAAGAGTTAGTTAAAAAATTTGGTCTTTATTCCTCTAAATCTATGAAAACAATAATGGTAACTAGTTCAAAATTATATTTTGATACATCTAAAAAATAGGTTTATATTAAAGTTTATAGAGGCAAGATAGGTAGATTGATATATTTAACTTCATCTAGAACAGACATAATGATTAGTATTTATTTATGTTCTTAATTTCATGCGGATCATAAAGAAAGTCATATTAAATCTAAAATAATAATAATTAGATATGTTGAAGAAACTATTGATTCTTGTTTATTTTATGTAAAATATAACTGTTTTGATTTAGTATCTTATTCTGATTCTGATTTTGAAGGTTGTATAATTGACAGAAGAATCCCATTAGATATGTGTTATTTTCTTAGATTTTTTTTAATTTATTGGTCTTAAAAGAAACAATTATTTGTTGCTTTATTTATTTTAGAATCTGAGTATATATTTTCTATTAGAATTTGTGCTCAAAGTTTATTGATTAATAAAAATATATGTGATTTTATAATTTATCTTAATAAATTTCTTATTTATTGTCTTAACATTTCTGCAATTTCTATTTCTAAAAGCCCATTACAACATTCTAGAACAAAGAATATTGATCTTAGATTTCACTTTATTTGAGATCATGTGAATAAAGGTGATATTATTATAGAATTTATCACAACTAAAAATTAGATAGCAAACATATTTACTAAGCCTTTAGACTCTACTCAGTTTGAAAAAAATTATATTTAGAATCTCAATTCAGAAAATTTAGTTATTTTATTATTTCATTTGTTTAGGGGGAGTTTTTGTTTCATATTTTTGTTTATTTACAAAAAGAGGGAGAAAATTGGTTTTAAATGTTTTGGTTTTTTATCAAACAAAAAGGGGGAGATTTGTTTTTTCATTTGAATGTGTGTATTTATATTTTATTTGATTACATTTTATTTCATGTTTTTAAATACTTTAAACCCTTTTATTATTATATGTGAAAAAATAGTTTTTAAAACCACTATGTATTTTTATTATGAATCATGTTATAGTAATTAGAAATTTATAATTCTTATTTTATATGGAAGATAACATGCTAATATACATTTGCGTAAACTACAATGCTGTTTAATTATTTTTTTGACATGTTATCATTTAATCCTAAACGTGATTCATATTTTTTCTGTCAAGTAATATTTTCATTATAAAATTCCATAAAATTTTATTATGTATTTATTTTATAAATTACACTATACCGATAGGATTATTTTTAAACTTTTCCTATTTATAATCCCACTCGTTTATCTTAATTTCGTTATAATAAATTAAGGTCTTATTTTATTGTTTAATGGGTGCATCAAATGTCTGAAGATCTTGCAATAGATATGAAATTATGAATTTTACATAATTGATTTTTTGTTTATTTGATATCTAAATTATTTATAATAGGACTCACTTAGGGTTTTTTTCAGTTAAAAAGATAACAAGTTTTTACTCATTTAATTAAACTACATGAAACACTAATAATGTCATTTAAATACCTCAAATTTAGTCTAAAGTACTATAATGGTTTCTGAAGTATTTGAAACATGATTTCAATGATTTTTGATCATATATCAATCAATACTTATCGGAATTAAAAAATTTATGATTATTTTCAAATATCTCAACACTATATTGAAATAAATCTTGTCAAAAAACTCAAAATTCAGTAGTTTTTATGGCTTAAAAAATATTTAAATTTTCTATTTAAAAGTGAAATAATGGCTTCTTTTTTTTACTTACCTAATGGTGGATTATTTTTCCTTTTCTAATTTCTTTTCCAATTATTGGTCATTTATTCCTTTGAATTTTTTTCTTAATGGTTGGTCATTTATTTTATTTTCCAATTTCATTGAATGGTGGGTCATTTCATTCCATTTCCACTTTTTTCCAATGGTGTGTCATTTTTTTCCTTTGCAAATTTTTTTCCAACTGTGGGAAAATTACAACTAATGGTGGGTAAAATTATTTTTTAATGGTGACTCATTTTTTCAACCACCCGGTATTTTTGATATAGCTAACAAATATTTCTCCAGGCTCTATTTTTCATCACTTTTTCAATTTTGATGAAATAAATTCTTTTTTTATAATTATTATTAAGTTTTTTATTAATTTATAAAATTAATATATATTATATTTAATTCATACAACGTTTTATTATAATATTTTAATGAGTTTTAAAATTCTATTAAATTTTTTCATTATTATTACGTGCAACTTACAACATATTTTCTAAATATTGTTAATTTTACCTTTTATATAAATTTTATTAACAGATTATGTTCTAAATTATTATTTAGTGAAATTGAATATATTCAAACACTTTATATGGTATTTAAATTTGTATAATTATTTTTTGAATTACACACTAATTTAAATTAAATTGTATTTAATACTTGTTTTAAATAGTCTTACAATTTTTATGGGATTTGATTTGACTTATTATTATCATTTATCAGGAAATTAAAATATCTTTGATTTTTTCTTTGGTTTCAATTAAAACATTTAATTTTTGTAGTTATTATGCACAATAATTCTACCTCTTTGTTGAATAATTCAACCATTTTTAAATTTTCATTACTTTACCCAGAGACTATTTTGTTAGTTCTCTTTTAAAGATCTTATTTAAAGGTTACTAGAATCTAAAATTAGGAATACATGTTGACATATTTGATACACTATTGTTTCTCAAGAATGATCTGTGAACTTATTCAAAATTTTATAAATTTTCAAAACTCTTGCGATATCTTGTTTCATCAGCTGAACATTCTCTCAAGTGCCAAATTACTTCTACTTCAACTTCTACTGTCTTGAAGAGATTTCTCAATCCAATTATCAAGAAACCATACATATGTTTTTCTTTTTTATGTTCTACTTCATCTGGTTTCTTGAGTCTATAAAACTATTTCTCATCTATAACATTGAATTTTTTTTTCTATTGATTATTTTACACACAAAGTCATTATTTCTTCTTCTCATCTTTAGGTTGCGAATCATGGATTCTAAATTCAGGATCTAAGGGTATTGAATCCTTGTATCTAAATTTAGGACTGTCTGGGTTGTGAGTCACACTGTCTAAAGTCAGGTTGTGACTCCCCATACAGAAGTTAGTGTCATGGTTCTCCCTCCACTAGAAAAGGATTCTGTAATTGGGTTATGATTCCCCTTCCAAAAATCAATTTTTGGTCACATGTACCCATCCCCAAGTTGAGAGGTATAAAAGTAGAGTACGCCCACTTTGGACCGAACTATTATAAAAAGTCATCCTTATGTTATTTATTTTTTCCAATATTAATTATCTATAATAATTAACTTTAACAGTAAATTTCTCTGATTAAACTTTTTAATCTGGTATATTCATCCCCTTCTAGACCATATCCTATTACCCAATCCAACCTAACAATTCGTATCAATGGTTAACCTTATTAAGAATAGTTTAATGCTATTATTTTATTTCTTGATACATTTCAATATTTTTCGAGGGTTGTTTCTTTTGTAATAATTAAATCCCTCTATAGAGTTTGTTTTTATTTTATTTTTCCTAACCTATTCCTATACCAATTAGTTTAAGGGTAAATCTTGTATAATATAGCACGATTGAACCCAAATTATTCTTGATTCCTCAAAATATACCACAATTTTATGGAAATTATTATGGGTACTGGAGATCCTGAATGGAGTCACACCTAAAATAGTTGAGCATTGAGCAGTGGTCTATCTTGTCAAAGTAGTACACTCTTCCTGAAGTTGGCTAGATTCAATTATCAAAAACTAGTGCTACTAGATAGGTTTTAAATTCTTAAGTTGTTAATTTTTTATATTAATAGAAGCATTTTTAGTCATGTGCATGCATCTCATGAAATTTGTAAGATTCTACAAATAGCAAAAATTGGTTATGAAAAATTAATTAATGAAAAGTTGTAATTCTTTGAGTAGAGTACCAATAATTCAATATGGGTTAAGAAAAAATAGTAAAAAAATGTTCTATATATTCACAAGCGTTGTGGATGGAATGAATTCACCTTCATATGATCTAAAAAACCCAATAATTATCGAATGATTCCTATGAGATTTTATAAATAAATGTAATTATTAGAAGGTTTTCCATTGATGAAATCGATAACTTCAAAGAGTACACCCTGGATGAATTTATTAGATCACTGCTTCAGTATGAAATGAAATAGAAGAACATAGCCTATGAGAAGACAATAACAATAAAAGGTGTAGATTTTAAATTTTTGATTATTATTTCTATTGAAACTTCTAATTATGATCTATAAGATAGTGAAAAGGATGAAATGACTAATATTATGACAATATTTTTTAAAAGAATGTAAAATAAAGGATTCAAGAACTGGTTTATAAGAAACTGTCAAAAATAAAAATTTAAGGGAGATAATAAAAGTGGTTCAAATTAAAATGCTTCAGATATAACATGTTATGAGTTTAGGAAGAAAAAGTATATCAATCTCAACTATCCTAAACTAAATAATAAATAAAAATAAAAAAGGAAGTACAAAAAGGCATTGGAAACTAGTTAGAGTTTTATAGAAGAATCTGATTCCTGTGAACCACTTGGAAATGAAAAAGAAACTACTAGCTTGTGCTTTATGAAATCACTAGATATAGTTAGTAATTCTAGTATTTTATTCTGGATGTTCAAATTTTGACTATGATTTTGAAAATATGAATGTTTCGGAATTATGTAAAAAATTTAAATATTAATAAAATATATTTTCAATTCTTTTAATTTCCACTATTACTTGTTTTAAAATTGGAATAAAAGGTTATTGTGAAAAAGATTATTCTCATAGATTCAGACAATATTTTATATTTACAAAAGTAATATTACTAAAACTCTATTATCTTGTGTAACTTATAATACATGATTAAATTCTTTATGGGTACTTAAAATTTTTATTATCAATCCTATTGGACCCAAAGTATACGGGGTACCAAAATTGTCAAGTAATAGATTTTTGTACAAAAAAATGCCTTCGATGTATCAAGAAAGAACTATGGTACATGGAAAGTGGATGCTCTAAGCATATGACCAGATTCCCATCAAATTTTACCACTTACAACACATATGAAAGAGTCATTGTTACATTATGCATAATTCCAAATGCAAATTAAAATGTTTTGGTAAATTTTGTATTTAAAATTCTACCTTTATTTATAATATTTTATATGTTGAAGGATTAAAATACAATTTAATTAGTATATAAAAATTATGTGATGATTAAAAGGAAGTTAAATTTCAAAATGAAAAATGGTTTGTTGTAAAAGATGAATCTTTGTTATTTTATGCTAATAGAAGAGAAAATATTTATACCATTTACTTCAGTGAACTAAATATTCAACATGTTAAGTGTTTTAATTCTATAAAGAATGATAACATCCTTTGGCATTGATGTTTAGGTCATGTTAATTTCAGAATGGTATATAATCTCTCAAAACATGAGAATTTTTTATAGCCACATTTATTGAAGAAAGAACATATTTATGTTTGTGATTCTTTCATAAAAGGTAAGAAAAACAAAATTTGGTTTAGAACTATCAATCTGATAAGTATTTATAGACGTTTACTATTTGTACATATTAATCTTTGTGTCCCCACTCAAATTTATAGTCTTGGTGGAAAGAAATATACTTTTTTTATTGTTGAAGATTATAACAATGTTTTATGGGTTTACTTTATTACTCATAAAATGATAATATATCTAGATTTATTGCTTTTTGTAATTTAGTTCAAAATGAAGAAGGTTTTATGATTGTTTCTAGTAGTAGTGATAAAATAGGTGAATTGTGTAGATTAAATTTTGATTTTTTTTGAAAATAATGGTTATTTTCATAAATTTTCATCTTCTAGAACAGTATAGAAAAATGTTTTTGTATAATAGAAAAATAGAAATCTTATTAAAATGATTAGAACTATGTTAAGTGAATATAATTTTCCCAGATATTTTTAGGTTATGACTATTTTTTCTCCATGTTATATTTTAACTTGAATTCATATTATACCTTTATTAATGAAAACACATTATGAATTTTTTAAAGATACAAATACTAATGTTGGTTACTTTAGAGATTTTAGTTGCAATGTTTTTATTACAAATTCAAAGTATAATTTAAATAAATTTAATTCTAAAAGTAATGATGACATTTTTCATGGCTATTCTAATAATTTTAAATCTTATAGAGTTTATAATAAAAAAATAAGGTTATTTATGAATCTTTTAATGTTATGTTTGATGAAAATAATGTTAAATTAAATTCTCATTATAATATTTTTGATGATGTGGTTAGAGATTTTAATTTTGGTGAAGAAAAACCTCAGGATAAGGATAAATCAATTAAGTGGGAGAATTCTCCTCCACAACATGATATAAGATCATGGAAGATTCATAAATATCATCCTATTTAAAATTTAATAGGAAATGTTGATTTTGGTGTTAAAACTAGAAATTCTATTTCAAATTTTTGTGCTAATTGTGATTTTTTGTGATTTTGTTCCTAATAATTTTAATTATGCTTTAAATGATTCTAACTATATTATTTCTATGCAATATGAGATTAATCAATTTGTTAGAAATAATTTTTGGTATTTAGTATAATTTCATACGGATAATAATATAATTAGAACAAAGTGGATATTTATAAACAAGTTGGATTAAAATGGACATATTATCAAAAATAAATCCAGATTTGTTGCTTAGGGATACTCTCAAGAAGAAGGTATAGAATTAGGAGATTCATTTCCACCTATTTCTATGTTATAGGATATTATAATTTTGTTGTATTTTTCTTGTTTTTTAAGATTTTAAATCATACCAAATGAATATAAAAAGTACTTTCTTAAATTGTTTTATAACTGAAGTATTTTATGTTACTCAACCTCCTGGTCTTGAAAATGATAAATTTCTTAGTCGTGTTTTTAAATCATCTAATGCTTTATATTGACTCAATCAATCACCTCATTCTTGGTATGGAATGTTTTCTTATTTTTATTAAATAATTATTTCAAGAAAGTAAATGCTAATCCTATACTATTTGAAAAATAATTTCTAATGATATTTTGATTGTAAAAATATAGGTTGATGATATAGTTTTTGGATCATCTAGTTAAATTATTTAATATTATTTTTCTACTTTGACATCTTCTATGTTTGAAATGAGTTTAATGGGAGAAATAAATTTCTTTCTTAGACTTCAAATTTCTTAAAGAAAAGATAGATTTTTTTAATATGTCTAATTATTCTAAACAGTTAGTTAAATGATTTGGCCTCAATTCCTCTAAATATATGAAAAATGTTATGGGTACTATTTCTAAATTATATTTTGATGTATCTGGTAAATATGTTGATATGAAATTTTACAGAGGTGTGATAGTTAAATTGCTATATTTATTTTCATCTAGACCTAAAATCATGTTTAGTGTTTTTTAGGAGTTAGATTTCAAGATAATCCTAAAGAAATAAATATTAAAGTTTTAAATAGAACAATTAGATATGGAATGTTTAATTTTTAAGGAAAAAGTTTAATTCATTGGTTTTTTAAGAAACAATTATCTATTACTTTGTCTACTCTAGAATCTATGTATATCTATTCTTCTATAAGTTGTGCTCAGAGTTTATGGACTAAAAAAGATTTATGTGATTTTAGAATTTATCTTGATAAAGTTTCTATTTATTATGATAACACTTCTAAAATTTATATTTCTAGGAACCCATTACAACATTCTAAAACAAAGTATATCGATCTTAGATTTCATTTTATTAGGGAGAATGTGAATAAATGTGATATTTTTCAGAATTTATTCTCACTAAAAATCAGCTATCATAAATCTTTACTAAGCCTTTAGACTATTCCCAGTTTGATAAAATTAAATTTGAACTTTGAATACAGAAAATTTAATTATTTAATTATTTAATTTATTTAGGGGGAGCTTTTGTTTTCAATATTTTTTATTTAAAAAAGTGGGAAAAACTGGTTTTAAATGTTTTGTTTTTATAATAAAAAAAAGAGGGATATTTTTTGTGCATGTTAATAAATGTATTTCTATTTTTTATTACATGTTATTTTATGTATGTAAATAGTTAAAACACTTATTATTTATGTGAAAAATTATTTTTAAAACCTCTATGTATTTTACTTATAACTTGTTTTGTAATGATTGGAATTTTTTAATTACTATTTTTTATGAAAATAAAAAACTAATATAACTTTTATTAAACTACAATGCTGTCTAATTATTTTTCAAATATGTTCTCATTTTAGCCCGAACATGATTCATGTTTTTCTATCAATTAATATTTTTAGTAAAAAATAATTTAAAATTTTATCCTATATTTCTTTTATAACCTAATATATACTAACTTTATTGTGTATAAACTTATCCAATTTGAAATACAAATCATTTATATTAATTTCAATAGAATAAATTTAGTTCTGATTTTTTAAGAGGTTCACTGTATCTGTGAAGATCTTGCAATAGATCTGTAATTCTGAATTTTTCATGATTGAAAATATTTTTTGTTTCTTTTATATCTCATTCATCTATAATTAGAATCACTCATAGGTTATTCTGTTATAAATATAAATTTTTTTTATTCATTTCATTAAACAACTAGAAACTCTAAAAATGTAATTTACATACCAAAAATTTAGTCATAAGTACTATAATGGTTTCTATAATCATTCAAAACATGTTTTAAAAGTATTTTGGTCATATATATTTCAATAATTATTTAAATTAAGTGGTTATTGATTATTTGAGAATATATAAAAAAATTCTAAAATTAATTATTTTATACCAAATTCAAATTCAGTTGTTTATATGGCTTAAAAATTCATTGAATTTTCAATTTCAAAGTGAAACAATAGCTTCTTTCTTCCCCTACTCAATGGTGGGTTGTTAACTTTGCCTTTTATTTTTCAAACGGTGGGTAATTTTATTCTTCAGTAAATTTTTTCCAATGATGGGTCATTTCTCTCAATTTATATTTTTCAAAAAAATTGGTAAATTATAACTAATGGTGGGTAAATTAATTCCAATGGAGGGAAAAATTATTTTTCAATGGTGACTCATTTTTTCCATCGCCGAGTATTTTTTCTACCTCTAGTGAGGATTTATTCATGCCCTTTTGTACACCACTTTTTATATTTTGATGAACTACATGTTTTTTATAATTATTTTATGCTTTTTATTAATTTTTAAAATTAATATATGTTATATTTAAGTCAAGAAAATCATTATTATAATATTTTAATGAGTTTTAAAATGTTATTAAATTTTGTCATTATTTTTATTGAACACTTACAATGTATTTAAAGAATGTTTATGTTTTAATATTTTAAGTTAATTTAATTGAAATATTCTTTTCTAAATAAACATTTAATGAAATTGAATATAACAAAACACATTATGTGTTCTTTAAATCAGTTTAAATAATTTTTTTAAATTACACACTACTGTAAATAAAATTGTTTTTAATTATTTTTTTGAAAAGTATTATGATTTTATGGGATTGAATTTGAATTATTTTTACTATTTATTAGGTAATTAAAATCACTTTGAATTGGTCTTTGGTTATAATTAAAATATATATTTCTTGTGATTATTATACACTATAATTCTCTCTCTTAGAAAATTCAACCATTTTGGAATTACCATTGTTTTACCTCAATATTGTTTTTTTAGTTATATTTTTTAGATCTTATTTAATGGTTCTAGGACACATCAAGGAGGAATATAGGTTAACATAAAATATACTATATTTTCCTTAAGAAATAGCTATGAACGTTTTCAACCTTATGTACATTAAAAAAGTCACACGATATCCTTTTTCATCACCTAAACATTCTCTCAAGTGCCAGATTACTTCTGCTTCAACTGCTTTTCCCTTGATTAGATGTGTCAATCCAGTTATCAATAACTAGTACCTATGCTTTTCCTATTTATTTTCTCCTTCATCTGGTTGGTTGATTCTATAACACTATTTCTCATCTCTCTCACACACTCTGTTTTTCTATTTATTATTTTTCACAGAAAAGAATTATTTATTCTTCTCTTTCTCAGGTTGTGACTCCCAGATTCTAAAGTCAGGATCTGAGGGTTGTGAATCCCTGTATCCAAATTCGGGACAGTTCACATTGTGACTCCCACTATATAAATTAATTTTGTGACTCCTCATACAAAATTTAGTGTCTTGTTTATCCCTCCACTAGAAAATGATTCTATAATTGGGTTATGATTTCCTCTCAAAAATCATTTTTAGTGCACAAGTATCTCTCACCGAGAAGAGATGTATAAGAGTAGAGGAGACCCACTTTGGAATGAACTAATATAAAAAAAATTAGTGCGTTCTTTACTTTTTCAACTGTTAATTAAATATAGTAATTCACCTTAATAATCAATCTATTTGATTAAATTTATTAATCTGTTCTATTAAAACCTCTTTAGACCAATCACCATTACTTTATTTGACCTAACATGGTGGACTCACAAGACATTTATTAAGACTATAAAATGCTTCCTCATAGTAATCAGACCACTAATAAGTGACCCCCCTTTTCATCATCTTGATTAAGGGTAAACAATTTCCTATAATTTTTTCTATTACCTTCCGAATATAAGAAATACATCCTTGTAATACCCTAACTATTTAAGGGTTTGAGGAGGTGACCCCCTTTTTCATCAGCCTAGTGAAGGTTAAACAATTTCTTATGAGTTTTTCTATAAAATTACGAATATAATAAATAAATCCTTGTAATCACCTAAACTATTTAAGAGTTTTAGGAGGTGAAAAATCAAGGTTTTCTTTTGTCTTACCGGCATCATCTTTGATTCCATGAGTGCATACCATGAAGGTAAGAAACTTTCCTAAAGTAAATCCGAAAGAAACTTTCAAGGGGTTTGTTTTAAGGCTATGATTTTTTGGTTTATTGAATATGGTCACAATACTTGATAGGTTGTTAAAATGTTATCGAGAATTGAGAACTAGATCATTGACATATAACTGAAAAAATTCTTCAAAAGTGTTGAAAGATGTGATGCCTAGAACATTGGTATATAGTGTTAACATTCTTACAAATGAATGGAATTATCTGATAACAATATACCCTTGGGGTGATTTGAAATTATGGATTCATCATCTCTAGGGTATATTCTAATTTAGTTATACCTGGAATATCCATCCATGAAGGAAAGGGCACGATATCTAGTCATTCCATCAATTAGTAGTTCTATGATTACAACAAGGAAATCGTCTTTTTTAGATTACCAGTTGACTTCTATAAATCCATTGGAGACATTTATTTTCACATTCTTCTTATTTTCAAGGGTTATATTGGAAAACCATTTTGGATACTGGACTTATAGAATGAAATTTTCCATGTTAATCTTGTAAAATTTATACTCATTTTGGTGGAATGATTTGGTTACATTCTTATGGATTCCTATTTGTAACCTCGATGGTTTTCTAGAAAACCTAGGTGGTGAGTGTCCACCTAATAATTGAGGCCCAAATCTTCTGTGTAATTCTAGGAAAACATGTCCCGATGTAACTTCATAAATGAGGAATATACCTCTTTTTCTTCATAATACATGTCCATGCTAATCAATGTGGGTCATGGGTCCTCCTGTGTAACCAAACTAGTACCCAACCGATGCATTTTCATGACATAATATTTTTTTACAAATTCACATTCATGTGATCATAATTTTTTACAAATTCACATTCATGTGATAATAATTTCTGTGTAATTATAGGAAAATATGTCCTGATGTTACAAATTCACATTCATGTGATCACATTTTATGAATACCTTGATTGAACATGAACTGGCCTTGGGGTTTTTGGTAAGTGGTTACATACATTAAGGGAATTAAAACCATATATCTCTAAGTATACTTCTAATATTCCACCAATAAAAATCTTTGTAGATTGCATCCCTGGAATCCCAAAAAAATTATCAGCTAGAGGCATCTAAAAAATGATCAAGATAGAATATAGTGACATCAATGAATGTAATATTGATAGCTACATCACAAAAATGTTATAGAAATATCAATTTTTCTCTTGTAGTGGAGTCATTGTTAGTCACTCATAATGTAGGTTTGATAATACATGTTAAAATCCAAAGATATAGTTCTAATGTCATCAAATATAATAAATTTTCCTGAATAAAAGTCTCCCATGGAGAAGATTGAGCTATCCAGATCCCCTCATCCATTTAAGAATTTTTTGAATTTCATTGAGATTGGTCAGATTGAGTTATATGTTTTATATAAAAAATTCAACTTTCATATTTCAAAGTTTATCAAAGAAATTTAATTAAGGAACATGATATATGAAACAAAAATAATTGGTAAACCACTTATAGAGCTTATCAATTGTCTGGAAACATTTTCCAAAGATGCTCAATGATCACCATCGATTGAAAATGGATAAAACACAAACCAAAGAGAAAGAAAAATTAGAGAGGTGAAGGGAGTGTGTCCTAAGGCTGGTGGGGGATTATGAAAATTAGCATCTCATGATGATCCCAGAGGAGGAAGAGATCAAGAGGATAGTATTTAACATTCCAAGGGATAGAATCCCTAGCCCTGATGGTTTTCCAATGGGTTTCTACGTTCATTCATGGGATACAGTTCGACACGAGGTGGTGGCAGCAGTCTAGGACTTTTTCCGACGAGGAGCGTTCGAAAAGGGTGTGAGTGCATCTAGGGTTGTGATCATCCCAAAGGCCAAAAACCCCTCAAATATTGGCCAATTCAGACTAATCTTCCTGTGCAATGTTTCATAAAAAATTATTGCGAGCCTCATTTCTATAAGAATAGATGGACTGATTCCTAAGTTGGTCTCCAAGGAACAACACGGGTTTGTCAAAGGACGTAGCATCCAAGGAGCGGTCGGTATTGTGAGTGAGCTGGTGAACAAAATCAACCGGTGCTCTATTGGATCCAACATCATTTTCCAGGTTGATATGAACAAGGCCTATGGAAAACTTGAGTGGTCTTTTATCCTGAGGATGATAAGCAGGATTGGCTTCTAGGAATGGGCATGTGACATCTTCTTCCGGTGTTTCTCCTCGCCCTGGTTGTCCGTCTCTCTTGGAGGAAAGCGCTTTGGGTTCTTCAATATGGTTTAGGGAGTACGTCAGGGAAATCCCCTGTCCCCTAGATTTTTTACTTTGGCGCAAGAATACCTTACTAGAAACCTTCAGAGAAAAGTAGAGGCCGGAAGCTTGAGGCTGTATATTGGATGGCGGGGTAGGGATACCTTTTCACATCTCATGTTTTCAAATGACATTTTAATTTTCACTAATGGTAGTCGAAATTCTCTTCTCATCCTTATGGAGGTGCTATCAAGGTACGGTAGGGATAGTGGGCAACTCATCAACTCATCCAAGAGCCAGGTGTATATTTCGACAAAGTGCTCTCCCAGGTGATGCGGAATTAACCAGAGAACTTTGGGCTACCAACAGAAGAATTTCCCCATGAGATACCCTGGGGTTCTTCTTTCCTATGGATGGATCAAAATAAATTTATTTGAGGGGGTCATGGATCGTATGCTGGGGATGATATACAACTAGAAAACTAGGTTACTTTCCCTTGGCGGTTGGTTTACTTTAATCAACAACGCCCTCTCTTAGATTTCGCTGCATGTCTTTTCTGTCACCCAGCCTCCAAAAGCCACAGTGGAGAGGATGGAGAAGATCCTCATGGCTTTCCTTTGGGATGCCAATCAGGTAGGCTGTTGCCACTGGGCCTCTTGGGCACAGTTGGCCAAACCTATAGAAGAAGGGGGAGTGGGGCTATGTGATCTTACGACTACTATCAGGGCATGCAGGCGCACTTAGAATGGGATATTGTGGTTGGAAATTCATTATGGGTGGAGTTATTCATAGAGAGTTATGGGGATCTGGAGATGAACACCAGCGAGCGCAGGGCATGACCATCTCTCCTGGCCAGGTGCATGATGGGATTGATGGAGGAGCTTCGCGAATCGGACAGATGGATCATTGGAAGAGGGGACGCCAGGTTTTGGAAAGACAATTGGGGAGGGGAGTGGTTGTTTTTTCCCGGATGCCCTACACCGGACATCACCTTCCAGGAAGCTTCAAAGAACCCCGATTTCATCAATGCTGTTCTCATCCAAGAACAGAAGAAGGTCTTTGATAGTATTTTAATTAATGAGGAAGAGGACCGATTCTATTTCATAGGTTCTAGCTCTGGAAGATTCTCCATTAAGGACTACAGAGAATAGAGGAGCATGGAGATCAATCCTGGTCACGGGTTGGAGAACACCTGGGGAAAGGAAATTCCAACCAATATGAACTTCCTGGTCTGGCATGTCAAGAACCGTACCCTTCTGACGGGTGATAATATTCAAAACAGGGGAATCCATCTCGTATCCTGCTACTGTAGCAGCAAAACTCCCAAGAGAGAATCAGCCAAGCATCTCTTTTTTCAGAGTGATTTGGCGATGACTGTTTGGAACATGTTCACCCCGCCAGTTTGCGCCAGCTTCAAACATTTCATCTTCTAAGAGATTTTGTCCTTGTGGTTTCTCAGAGGGAAGATCAGGGAATCATAAGGAAAGTTGGGAGCTTGTATTCTCACAGCTACCAGCTGGGTCATCTGGGAGGCCAGGAACAAAGAGCGATTGGGTTCCCAGAGTTTGACGTTCTTGATTCAGTTAAGAGCAAGATCGTTGGTCCATGCGTTAGTCTCATTAGCAAGGTTGGATAAGCCCTCATATGTGGCATCCAACTTCTTGCAAAGACCTCAAGGCATGATCTGTTCTGAAGGGCGGTGGGTAAGATGGAAACCTCCTTCCAATGGGCTCAATATTAACATGGATCATAATGAGAGGCGGTGGGGTTCTTCATGACTTAGAAGGCTTTGTATATATGGCCTTCAGTGTTACCTTCGGAATGGGAAACTCGTTGGGGGAGGAGGCCCGAGCCCTTCTAACGGGACTGAGAGCTTGCAGGAGTAGCGGCTTTCAAGCATCAGAGGTGGATTCGGATTCATAGGTATTGGTTAATCATGTCAAGGGATGGTCGGACGCACCATGGGATCTTGCTTATATCATCTGGCAGCGTGCCTTGGAGATCAATCAAGGAAAACTCATACAACATAGTTGGAGGGAAAGTAATTTTTTTACATAAGTGCTTGTGAAGATTGGAAGCCCCAGGGATGAGGTCGTTATGTATAGAAGATTGGGCTCCCTGCCGCTTGAATGTAAGACCTTCCTGTTGAAGTAAGCCTCAAGGTTACACTACTTTAGGCCCCCCGAGTTCCTTGGTTGTTTATGTTCCTTTTTGTTTCCTCTTTCTTATTATAATTAAAAAATCATTCATGTCAAAAAGGGAGTTTCAAGATATACTAATTCTGTGGATCGATATGAATGGGTTATGTGGTGAATGGGATAGAGTTCTGGTGATAATACACAATTGTAATTATAAAGAATCATCAAATATATTTAGATTTGAAGGAAAAGAAATATTTTTAGAAGTACATTATTATTAATAAATAGGGGGAAATGGAAGGATAATATCACCACTACACATAATATCACCAAGTTTCCTATGGAATTAGAAATCTAGGATATAACAAAATGTTAGTGAAATAAATATTCCATTCTCCTCTTTTTTTGGGTTTTTATTGTAACCCCTCACCGTGTCCATGATTAGGTCATAGATCTCCTTGGATAGCCTCCATGCCTCCTTGTTTCACTTGGTCGGTAGATACATGATGACATTGATGTGTGATGATTTTTTTATTTAAATTAATTTAATATAGAGAAGAAAAATCACCTGCCCCAAGAAGAAAATTTTGGATAGTATGGTGGGGGACTCTGTGGAATCATGTAGGGACTTCATTTATGGAAGAAAATACACCCCTTGGGCAAAGTCCCTCTCATACATCATCTTATATATCACTGCCTCCATGAAGAATCTCACATGGTTTTCCACCATTTTTTTAAATCCCACTATGGAATTCAACTATTATCCACTTCCATACAACCACAATTACGGTGGTATAACTCCCCATCTAAGTCAACATTCCCTGTGCACATGAACATTCATGATATTCATATGGATGAGAGATAAGAGTTAAAAGTATCTGAAATTTTTTGAGTCATACGGGAACCTATTCATATCTTTTCTACATGGAGTATCGGGGTGATTGTTTTTCTATAGTGTTACTATATCGCTCTATTTGAGGCTAATATTACCTTGCCTTATAGTGGCCCATGATCCTCTTTGAAATACCAAGACTTTGTAGTGTCCTATCACTATCACGGTAAATTCATTAGATGACAAATTTTGTTAATGAGATATGAAAGATCTGGAATCCAAAAGATCATCATCATAATTTAACATTCAATAATAATCATGTAAATTGTAGAAAGTAAATGTTCAAAGGAAAACTAACCGTTAGGTTCCTATTTTATTCAGTCCTTCTAATCCAAGCCTTCCATACCACACATTGTTACTTCCTTCTTGAGCAATGAATGTATAAGAAAATAGCATTCTAGTTCAAACATAATGGGTTCTTCCTTCACTATTTGTTCTTTGAAAAAAATTGATGTGATATTGTAAATCTGTGCATGGAAGGTCCATGGGAGAATCCATAGATTTTCCTACATAAAAATATCAACATAATAAAAAAACTAAATAATTAATATCCAAGAAACTCAATCTATGTCAAAATAACATATTTTACATCATTGAAGAAACATTTTTTTTCATATTTTCTATTGTGCGTTGGATTTCCATTATCATATAAAGGTTTGAAAAAAATTCTTTCCTAATAATATTTTTCATGTAAAAAACTTGGACTGTATTTTTATTAATTGAAAACATCTTTCAAAATAGACCAATGTTTTATAACACTACAAAAAATGACTAGTGATTTTTTTATTTTGATAAGAATTTTTCCAAATAAGATCAATGCCTTTTTATATTAGTTTCATGATTTTTGAAAGAAAAATGATTCTATTACAAAAAATGGAAATAATAGTTAAAATATATCAATATCATAATTTGAAGAGGCACATAATTGATGTTGTATTCTATAAAGGAGACAAATAGAATGAGAATTCCAGGCCTCTACTATGTCATTTGGGAATGATGAATTGTTATGTAAAGAGTCTAGTGTGATGAATGATTAAAAATAGGGAGAGAACTACTAAACTACTCAAATTATTCTAGCCCTTCCTCATTTAGAGATCTTATGTATTTATTATTATTTCAAATCATTAAATTAAACCAACTTAATATAAATGTAGACATGGACCGTGATAGTTTTAGAATATGAGGGAGGGAGGGAGATAATCTAATCCAGTGGAGTGTTAATTTGTTTCACCATATCTTCCCAATATACAACCCTTTCTCATTCACTAAATTATGAAGGAATAGAAAATGAAATAATTCAAAACCCAAACATAGACTTCAAGAAAACTACACATGATCATTTCAAAATCATAGACATCAAATATGTGAACTTTGATTCCTAAATATAGTCCCCAGTATAGTCCTTAACAATTCCACTAACATGGGTTGATCATACTTGAGTTTATGAGATAGTTGAATCCATGGACTTGTGATCATGGTAATTGGTGTCAACATGATTCACATGGAAGAAAAAAGAAGTTATATTTGTGATTTTTGCTGGTTGAAATGTTTTGGGGTTCAAAATTGATGAGGTTTGGATGAAGATGTGTTAATATATAATTTGAACTACATCATACATACAACTTGTTAAGTTAGTGTAAGTCAAACATGTTATAAATGAAGAAGAAACTGCTTTGGAAAGGTAAATACATTAAAGGTTCTCTTAAAGATACAATCAAAATATAGGACCTTTTTTAAAGAAGACTTTAAAATATAAAAATATATTTCATGGGTATTTATATTTTAAGAGATCATCATGAATTATGAAAGATATGTGATAATTAATTATCACTAATCAAGTATCTGTTGAAAAAATTGTAGAAATGGTTATTTATTATCTATTTTCCATTATATGGTGAAAAAATAACCATTTATTAACACCTATACAGGGTCATCAAAATTGATTACTTTTAAGAAAGTAAAATTTTTAAAAATATGGATTGTATAATGATAGAGTGAGTTTTAAACTGAAAAATGAAATTTAGAAAAATTAGATGAATCTCCATGGGGGGAGAATAGATAAATTATGAGAAGAGTGGGAGATAGTGATGTTGATTAAAGAACGTTTAGCTAACATGAATGCACTTTAGAGAGTGTAAAAATTGTATCTTCTCTAAAATTGACCTCCCAAGTACTCATTATTCTTCTTACCCAATTATTTCCCTTTTTTTTATGTTATTCACTTACTATATTTTTTGTTACATACTGAAACACAATAATAGAACCCTTAATTGAGGACTGATTTCTTTATGAGGCCTAATAGATTATCACAGTGAGGGTTATCAGATGGAATATAATGTTTAACTGATTATCATTTTCATGAGCCTGATATGTGTTACAAGAATCATTTAAACACTATTTGATACATTTATTTACTACAAATATCCATGACTCAATTAAAGAATTGATAATTAAATAACTAGGCCATTGTTAATAATTATATCACCTTTTCTTCTATAGAAATTTTATTAGTGTATTTTTTTTATGATAGAATGAAATATGTGAATGATAAGGGGGAGAACAAGAGCCTCATCCCAGTTGGTGAGGACTCGGTAAGTGCATCCAAGAGACCTAAGCTCAAAACTGGGAAGACACATATTTCAGAGTATTGTAGCACTAATGTAGTAGACACCATAGAGGAAATTGTTCGATACTGTAGCAGCTATAACTATTCATCCTTTTGGGCTTTTGGGCAACCAGTTTGGGACTCAGGTTTTGTAAAGCCTTTGAAAAACCCAAGGCCTTCGGTTTAGTAAGGCTTTTGGGCCACCTCAAGTCCTTCGGGCCACCTCAAGGCCTTCGGGCCACCTCGAGGCCTTCATGCCACCTGAAATTTTGCTTAAATGATCAGACAGAATCTACAAAGAGAAAAATATAGATGAGGATTCAGAGCAGACACATTCAACAGAGAATAAGCTAAGAGGATTTTTCAGAAATAGAGGGCATGTCATTGCCATTGGGACTGGCCTATGCTTTCATGGGAAGCCTAGCTGAACATCCAAGTGAAGGTGGAGAGCTGATATCATGATGAAGAAGTTGGGTGGAGGATTTCCATGTATAGTCTTTATATTTCCTAAGACCTATGGGTCATGTAATATCTAAGCCTATGATCCTTGTAAGGGTTCCCACTCATCCCTTAAAAGGGGGCTATCAAAAATCAATAAAAAGAAGGTCTTTAGTCCATTCGGGTAATGATAAAGGGGAGTCAGATGGTACTGGAAGTCAGATATGCTTATTATATGAATGATTTGTCTTTTATATCTATAATAAAATCATTAAATATGATGAATTGAGTCTGAGTGAAAATTTTAATAAAATAAAATATGGATTACACTTATGCTAAATCATTCCAACTTATATGAATTATAATATATTAATTTAATGGTTTTTCTATTAATATTTTTGATTTGAAATTTCATCTAATATGTAAGTAAGAGGTCATTCATGGAATATAGTAGACACACAAGAGAATGTTTCAAAATAATAATATGGTGAAAACTAAGACTATCAACTCTTTTACAGTGCATAATTTGATAAGTGAGAAAATATTACATCATCATGAATAATTGAATCTCATTACATAGAGATAATTCTAATTCAAAATGGATGATTTATGGATGAAATGAATGGTCCCAAATGGTATTGGGTGATAAAACATGTTATCTCTAATATATGTTGACTTTATACCTCATCCTTAAAAGTTTATTTGGAATAATAATTCATTACAGACATCATTTTAATAATTCAGTATGTTCTAAAACATAGTTTTGATATTTAATTTTTTAAAATGATAATATATTATGAAATTAGAAATTAATAAGGCAACTATAATATAAATATGAATTAAAGGAAAATTAATATTATTACCTATTAATGGTTTTCAATGCCTTTTAATGGAATGGGATAATGATGTGTGCTTTTAGAATATCTAACTTCGTGTACCATGAACAGTTTGAAGTAATAGGAATTTGACATCAATGTTTTCTTATAAGAGGCTGAAGGGTTACTAAAGGTCTTTTAATTGCGTGGAATAGACTATGGGTTAATAAGAGTATGATGATTTGAGAGTACACTCCTAGTATTGGTGAGCATTAGAAGGCTTGACCTAGAGATGGAGAGATAGATATATATGTTATCACTCATGTTTATAGGAATAGTATTCATAAAATATGAGTTAAGAAACATTAAAAATGAAACTATAAAAATCATAAAGACACATTATTTCATTACTGAATAAAATTTAAAATTAGAATAGGTGTTCGATGTTAATAAAAATATGTCCTCAACTCTGGTAGCTACTTCCACTGTCTGAGGAGGGCTTCTAAAAGGGATTGAGGAAAGAGTAAATGAATGAAATAATGAAACCCAATGAAAATAAGTAATGAATCAAATAAACTATACAATTTTAAATAATTCAAAACAAATCAGCCTTAACCAAGGAAAATATTAAAATAATGGAAAAACTAAATTGAAACCAATAAATCATACCTATTAAAAATTATAGGGGGGGGATAAGGATTAGTAATCAAAGAAACCCCACCCAATGATATAAATCAGATGACATATGAGGAAGTAGAACATCCTGGTTCAGATATTTTTAGGTTTGATCTGAATATGGGACTTTGGATTTTAGGAAATCAAAGATAATAAAAACAATGGTCATATGGAAGTAGATATTATAGGAAATAAAAACCCCAACTACATAAACTGGATAGATATTTGAAGAAATAATATCATCATCATTTAAGATAACCCTTCCACATACAAATATAAAGTGGTGAGTCATAGAGAACTAATCATAGAGATGTGGAGTAGTATCTTAATAGTGTGAATATGGAATGCAGAGTTCATACATTGAGTTGAAGAGTAGTGGTTCTGAAAAATGATAGACATGTCCTTGAAAGAACAATCTATATCATAAACAATTGATTTCTTGTAATTGAGTTGAGACTTGATTCCATCATCTCATATATATATACATATATATATTCTATATGTTGGGATTATTACATGCGTGTGTATTTTTAATAGGCATGTAGTGTATCATGATATTGTATCATAAAAAAAACTCGACAAGAACCCAAAAAAATAATATAAAATAAAATCCATATAAAATATAAAAATTTATATGAGTTGAATGTAGCATAATGTTGAGGTGGAAACAATGGAAATAAGGGTTGAAAAGGGGGAATAAATGAACTACAACCACTGAAGCAAGAATAGTATAGAAACACATAAATATTTTGATCAAATCAGTAGAATATTACCACGTACCACTATGTTTCACAAGTGAAGAAATGCATGTTTTATAACCACCAACTGCATTCCTGCAAATAATAAAATTATTGGACAATAGAGTAGAATGTGCATCATACCCAAGATTTGTTGGAGAAAACCTATTAAAATGTTTTAGGGGACATGGATTAGTATATATATAACAAATATTATTAATAAAATCATACCTTTATAAGTTAGGAATTCATATACCTATTGATGATTTAGGAATTTAGGAAATTATTTTTATTTCAGATACTACATAAAGGTTGGTTTAGCCTATAGTATATCAGATTTCCCTCACTGATTCGAACATTGATATCCTGAAGTAAGTATGTGGGCATGGGTTTCATGGAAGTGATGAATTGAAGAAGGGATATAGGTTTGAGATTCATGAACGAAGTTCCTTAGTGATATGAAAAGGTGAATACTAAAATAATAAATGGATTTGAATGATATTGATTATAGATGGACAAGTTCTTGAAAGAAACTCATTTGAAATAAATAAAGACCAATGTGCAATATGAAATACAAAAAATATGCATATGGAATTGAAATTGTAGTTGGGATGAAATTTCAAAAACATATGAGATGGTATTTGAAGAGGAATCCCCATCAATCTGATTATTTTAACCAAAAAGAAACTGATCACTATGGGATTAATGAATCATCAGGATGAAGCCATATACAATGAAATGTTGTGGAGGATGGTGTCACTGATTAAATAAATTAGAAACTAATTGCTAGAAGTTAGGATTTAGATGTAGAATAGGGAACAAAATCAGTTAAAAACACAAAAAATTAAAAAAAACATAAAAAATAGTTAGCCATATGAACAAAAAATAAGTACCTATATGGAAAAATAATACACCTATTTGAAATAAATATGAACATGTTAAAAAAATTGAACATCTAAATAAACAAAACTCACCATTCCAGCAGCTCTAAAACACCTCCACCATGGGATATACCATAGGTGTTTTAAAGAACAGATCTATGATGAAATAACTGATGATTATTCATGAAAATGATTTATTTGAAATAAATTATCAAAACATGATTCAGTTGAGAAAGAGTGAGAAGAGGGGATTGATTGAATATTTAACCTAAATTCAATTCCAATCTAGACTCTAATGTTTCCATAAAGTTATGGATTCACATATCTAAAATATTAGGTATTTAAAACCAAATTTCCATGAATGAAATCCTGTACTGACTAAAAAATTGATGTTAATGTTTAAGTACATTTTAAAAGTATGTAAAATGAAAAAATTTAACATTTGATGGTGTGTAACTTAGGGCTTGTGTTTGGTGATTCCTTATCCATGAACTGAATCTCACGGGGAGAAAAAGTCTATCAATGCACATGATGTAGAATTTGGGTACTGTGAATAAATTAATGGAATAAAGGAGAAAACAAATAAGAATAAAAAATAAGTTTCGTAGAATGAAAAAGAGTGATTTTTACGTACCGAATCTAATATGAAAATTTATATTGTATGAGTTTAGTAGGGAGTAAAAATCTATGTTTAGGTTTGTAGATGTGGACTATACTATTCACTAGAAGGAATAACCAATATGACAAGTGATGATGGAGGGGGGATTTATAGGAAACTCAATCTTGTTAGACATGGGAGGAGTGAGAGACGCATTGAAGAGGAGGAGAGGGTATTGTAGAGGAGGAGACAGGGAGGAGGATAGGTGGAGGATGGCAGGAAAAGAGGAATACTGGATGGATAAAGGAATTTGACATAGATGAAGGTCAATATTTTTGAATATAGGCTGTGAGTGAATATGAAATTACTAGTATCAGGATAGGGGAGAAGGAGAACAAGAATTATAGGTCTCCAAAATTGCAGATAGAATAACACATAAGGTAAAGCACTATGGTGATGGCATGTGGACGAATGGGGATGCTCTGTAGTATATATAATGGATAATAGATATTTTTAAGGTGTTCCTATATCCATTAAACCTTATTTGGACCCTATACATCCATGTACAGGGATTGGTGAAAGGATACTGGATAATAATAATAATAAGACCCCATTGTGGGTCTCCATATCTGCTGGGTGTGAGTAAATTTAGGGCCATCTGTCAGGCATTGAGGTAAATAAGGTGACCTAAAATCATGTTACCTTTAATTTTTTATAAATATTTTAGGCTACATTTCATGTAAGAATCCTAACCTCAACATCATGGCTCCCACATGGGTACTAAGACAAATGCAACCTCACATGCTGCAATAGTGAGAGATTTTATTAGTTTTATGAAATTAAATTCTTATTTAAGGTCCTCTATTATATGAGGTAAATAACATACTATATATATCATACATGTGAAAATCATATGGGTATATGCATTGTGATCAAATAGAAACACATGGTTTAATAATTCACATTTGTTTAAAAAAAGAGTTTAAACAAACTTAAATAACGGGAATGAAAATGTAATAGATAACCTTTAATAAAAAAATATACATGTTAAATAATATGAAATTAATATTTTAATATTGGGGTTTTAAAAAATATACACAGGTTGGTATAAAATTATTGTTAAATGAACTTTATTATATAGAATTTAAAGTACCTGAAAAAAAGAAACACATGGTGAATGGTGTATTTGTAAATTTATTTTCAATATAGAATTGAAACATATCGGAAATTAAATATTTCATACTATTGGGTATGAAGAAGTCATTGTTTTATTACTTATAATATATTCTGGAAAGGTTTCATCCAAAGTCACATCTTTTAAGAAATTTAAATTTAAATTTAGGCAATGAAATAACTATACATGTTATGTGAAATGGATTTTTAAGGATGTAAAGTTTAAATTGATATTTCTCCTATATTTTACAGAATTTATTTTGTTACAAAATTCATACTATTAGTTAGTTATAACTCTAAAAATTAGTTGAAAACATCACAATTTATCCCCTCTTATAGATAAAATCCATTACTTTTTACAATTCTTATAAGTGAAATCAGAAATAATTACATAATATTATTGGATCATATTTTGAATATCACGTTTCTATTGGAAGAAATATATCTTATAATCTAGGATAGGGAGTCATTGGTACCTGGATATCATGCCTCGTGTAGTAGATATATGAATACAAGAATAACTATGAGTATCAAATTCAAAATATTGAATAATAATTTATAAATTAAACTATTATAATGTCATAATTAATAAAAAAACAAAAACAAAAATAGAATATTTTAAAGTTAATAAATAAATCATGATGAAATTGAATTTATTATAGTATTAATATACCTTTACATTCAAGGAGTCACATGGAAAAAGAAACTGCTAAAGTAAATTAATTTCACCACCGGTAATAGAAACCCATTGAATATACAATAGTTTAGGTTAGGTTATAAGTGAACAGTTACCGGTAGATATCCATGAATTAGGAAACATGAAAACATGAAATAAATTAAAATCACTTCATTTAATAGTAAAACCTTAAAGAATAAACCACTTCATTCATGTGATATGATTAAATTGAGTGGGGAGTATAGAATCATTCAAAATTTGATTAAAATTTTTGGAATTAAAAAAATATCAGTTCAAAAAAATAAAAAATAACCAATTAAAGTAGGCGATATTAAAATAAATATACTAATAGAGAATAAATTGAAATTATTATAGCAGAAATATTCCTTCACAAGAAAGGAGAATCACAAAGACCAATAATATTTTATAATTATGGGAATAAAAATTAAATAGGAAGAATCAAACTTTTTCAAAAGTCAGTGCCTTCTATCGATTACTTTGTATCAAACAAATTTATACGTTTTCTCAAAATTGTCACACCTTTTTTTAACACATATCATTATCTGTTTTAATTACCCTTACCGCATATTTTTTATGTTATAAAACAAAAAAATTCACCAAATAATTAAGGATGATAATAAAAATCATGAACTCTTAATAAAAATTAAAAAACCATTCTAACAATAAAAACACAGTCAGGGTGTGATAAGTATTAGTTAGGGATTCAAGTTAAGAAAAAAATAGATTAATTTTTTTAAGAAATCATAGTTGATGAACACAATTTTGGATTTAAATAGGAAAATTTAATATCTAAAATCTAAATTACAATGTATTCTGTATACAAAAAAATCAAATATTTTTAGAATGATAATGAATATGATGTAATAAAGTAGGAAATTATAAATCAATAGTAAGAATCTATTTTTTTTAATGTCAATACCTTTAAGAGAGTGGTGTATGGAGACTTGGACATATTAGGAATGTGGGGTACAACATTATTCCAATCTAGAAGATGAAAAAAATGATGGTTAGTGGTTATGCCATAATATAACATGTAAAATGAGGTAAAAATAATAATATAGAGATCATATGGAATATTAAACAAATAGATGCACAAAAAAACATGTTTTCATAAATAATCAAATCTGTTGTCTAAATTACATGAAACCTTTGAAATACCATCATTGAAACCTGATTACACAAATAAACTAATGATTCATGTCACATAAAATCACAAAAATAGAGGAAAATCAAAGAAATTAGATGACCCAATAATAGAAGATAATAATCATATGATTGGGAGAACTGATGTATGTAAAGAATACATAAAGAAGCATAAACATAATGTATATTTCATGTTCCATATATTTAAACCACGGAATATAGAATTCGTGTTTTTTTATATCGAAATAAAATGTGTATGATAGAAATCAAACCTTTTAAACCATGGAATATACAGTGTTTAGAGATGAATAACCTTTATCGTTAGCCATTTCAAGAACCTTGAGAAGATAATAGTAAAGAAGAAATGATCATCAAAAGAAAGAGTTAATCAGAGGGCGATGCAACATGGGGTGGAATTAAAGTCTAATGATTAACCAAGAAATTGTTGGTGGGTGCTGATATACCATGTAAATGGTATGAATTTTTGAAATATGAATAATACCATGAAATTAGATGAAGGATGTCAGAAATATGGATACAAAAATTGAAATAAATAATTCATTTATTAGATTATATAATACACATAGAAATTACACATGATAATGAACTAATTATAATATAAATATTATAATGGGAAAAACTAAATAATTAATTAAAATAGAAAAAAATAAAACAAATATGTTTACAAAATTATGAAAAATAAAAGCCAGTGAAGGGAATAGAAGGATACTATAAATTGAACATGAGAACTTATATAATAAATTAAGCAGATGCAATGATGTGAGAACAATTAAATATACCAAAACATTCTTGAGAATGATAGAAATTTATATTATAGAGTAGTATATGTGTGGTTATATAGAATGAAATAATATTATGTATTTTTAATTTCAAATAGTCTTATAAAATTTCAATAATTTTTCTATAATTTCTGAAATAAAGAACCAATAATGAAAACAGAGGCAGAAGAAATCAATATAAAATAAGATCGGTGAAATTGGGGAAGAAAATGTTTGAAGATATTTTGATAAAGGAAGGATTAAAATACGGAGATGACATAGATAAGATATAGAGTAGGAAACTTATTGAGAAGCGATAGAAGGAATCCCCGAGAACCTATTCATGAGAGAGAAAGGGAAAAAATCCAATGATGAACATATGATTATAATTGTTTAAATAGGAGTGTATAATTTCTAAAATAAGAACATTTTAACATATTATAGTAATGGAAAAATTTGAGAAATGGTTTGGAATATTTATCAATGGAGGAGCGATTGTTACTGTAGGAAAATGATGACATATGTTGCATAGTTTTGAGGTTTAAAACGAACAGTATATTACCATAGCATTAATATAACATAGCTGACAGAGATCATGATTGTAAAGTATAACCGAATGAAGAACTGGATATTACTAAGAAAGTAAGGGAGCCATAGTGCGGGAGGAAAGCTATGATGAAAAAAAGAGGAAGGGATTGAATCAGAGGGTGATGTGACAGGGAGATGCAATTGGTATCTAAAAGAGAATCACAATGGAGAGGAGTTTGTGATAGGGTTTCGATTGTAAAAATTGTATGTGAATGGAAGAAAAAGGCAATGGGAGGTAGGGAGAGGTGGAGAGAGGGATCTCAAGATGCGGTCATACGGGGATGTAGGAATGAGTGGATGCGGTAGAGAGAAAGATAGTGAACCAGAAAGGAGGTGGAAAGTGGAGCCATATATGGAGATTGGGAAGGATGGGAGATGAATACATAATGTGAAGTAGTCAGAATGTGTGAGGATAAAGATACATTAAGGAAATGAAGGTGGAGTTGACATGTGGAATGATATTTACAAAGTTTAGTATAAATAATGCATTTAATTATCTAAGTTCATAAATAATGGTAGAGACCCCTTCCTCAAATGATTTAGGGGAATCCCTAATCTCATCCTCCTCCTCTTTATCTTACACTTACTCTTTTTCCTTAATATTATGAGAATAAGTTGATGAATGATATTTTATAGAGTTAGAAGCGGAGTCAACATTTTGACATCCGGAAGATGAAGTAGCCTTCTATGACGTGATTAATGATGTGGGGTTTCTTTAACGCTCATGGGATTGAGTGGTAACATTTTCACATGATATTTTATCACTATTTGGAGGGTCAATTACCATTTTTGTGCTGCTAGGATTAGTCATCATGAATGAGATCTTGAGAGTCATTGAATATATACATGAATTTGGACATATATCTTTGATATGACTGATAGGAAGTCTGTATTATTTGTTGAGCTATTTGAAGGTATTGTATGGGGTCATTATAGAAAATTGTGGGTAGTGACCTAGATTATACCATCAATCATGGGTAATTTAAATTCCCTCTAGTTGAATCTTGCATCAATATATTGAAATTAAAAATATTTGAATAGTGTTTTGTCACTATGGAACGTCCCAATTTCCCCATTAATTAAATATTTGAGGCATTGGTGGTATAACAAGGAGACATCAATGTTGATGAAACCACATTCTTTCTAGCAGAATTTTGAAGTTTGTATCATGATGGACATCCAAAAATTACGAATCAGATATGAGGTCTCCAAACTGAGCCATGAGTTTGATTTTATCGAGGCAATTTTTCTCTCTTTTTTCATATCCATATAGAATTAGAGTGAAAGTGAAAAACTGGGCCTCAATATAAAATATTCTATGAAGTTTTAGATAGGAATTAGGTTGACTTATGATCCATTATCAATGAAACCCCATTGAATATCAATGTCTTTTATCCTACCAAACACATACAAGGGTTTGATGTGTCCTTCTATAATGGCATCTTTTTCTACTCTATAAAAGAGATTATTGAGTGTAATTATTATGAATCAATCTCTGTACAACATAATAAAGTAGTGGTAACATTAGATTCAATCTCACGATGGGTTATCAAAGCCTCTATGAGTGCTTCTTAGAGGACCTTTAATAGACTTAGAGCATCTTGGATAAAAACTAGGCTGGAACCAGGGACAAATTATTTAAAATATAATATTTATTGGATAAATGTATGAAATTACTAGTATGAAGATATTATTTCACAATCACTTTATGAGATGAAGTACATGATACAGGTAGATCAACCTTTTAAATAGGAGTTCAAGGCACTCTTATCCTCGATGGGTTATTCCAAAACAGCTTGCCAACTTGCTGAGGTTGATCAGATAACTACACCCCCTCTAATATATCTTTTAGGATAGTTGTGTCAGAACAAAACCTAACATATGTTAGGGGACATTATATCTATTTTTGGGCCAGTTAGAGGTCTTTTCCATGAGTTTCAGCATCATAGATAGTTTGAGTAGGGACGTGTCCAGGATATTGAGTTCTACCATGACGAAGTCTCTCACTGTATCCTCAACTCCGATAGTCTCTCCCTTTATTTCCCTATTATGGTGCATGTAACATAGGTTCATGACCATATTCATCATCATATAATGGATCCATTAATTGAATGGAATTAATAGAACCCAAAATTACATCTTCTTTTGATGAGTATTCTATCTAGTGGGTCAACTCTTATGGTACCGTTCAGTAGGGTAGTGCCTATATGTTTGGGAATGAAGTCATGATGTTTGAGAGAGTGAAAGATAACATTGGCCATATTATAGGTTCATATTCATGCATTTATTTTCTACTCTTTTGATAAAGTAATTATTTAGAATACTGGCCTTTGGATGGATGCGGTGCTGATGAAGTCGATAATGCCATAATGGAAGTGACTGGGGGCACAATTAGTTTTCTCCACTATGATCGAAGGATAACACGAGTCTGGTTGATTTTTTTTCTTGTCATTAAATCACCGATATTTTGTACATTCTTTCTTTTAACTTTATACCATTCACCATCTTACTTCAGAGTAGTGGAAGAAATACATGCTACCTATTCATGTGGTCTTCCTAGATTCACTTTCCCATAATCAAACATCTTTTGTATGAAATATTTAAAAATGAAATAGTCTGGGATAGTGTGACCCAATATTCTATGACAGGGGAATTTTTTTGGCTATCATCAATGATTACTTGGTCAAGTATTTTGGACTCTAGAAGTGTTAACAGGTTGTTTTCCAAGGCTTCTAAGAAATAGTTGAGAACCTACTCATCTTGGAAGTAGTATACGTTGTTCCTCCGATCTCTAAATTGATAGCATTTCAGATCTTTCCTTTCATCCTGATGATGATACTTCTTATGATTCCTATATTAATAAGTAGGTACCACATGAGTAGGTGTGGGATTTAGATTTTTTGTTGTCATAGAGGCAAGTTTCAATGTAACTGTTACAAATTTCTCTCTAACCATCCTCATCCCTTGAGATACCGATGTAAGTTAAGAGTTATCCTTTGTTCAAAACAAAATAGAATCTTTAAAACTTTTTGAGACTAAAAAATATCAAAAAATACAACTGGATACCTTAATTGGATAAGTGGAGTTTATATTTTTTCAAGAACCTCTCAATTCAAATACCTAAAAAATCTTCTCAATGGAGTTGAAAGTTCAAGGAATAAGTCAAACTCTTCCACCTGACAATGAAATCCAAAAATATCTCATTTTATCGTTGTCTTCAATTTGAGAGATTGAGAACCATTTTATTCTAAAAAATATAATTTAATTGATAGAGGAATTGATGATAAAGATCATACCATCCCTTTATTGTTTCGGCTGGTAGAATATTTTACCAGGTGAAAGCTGGTCCTAAATTCTATACAAAAAAACCGATATTAGTTTATTCTTTCTACTCATGTGTTCCCATAATGGGTGACACTTAGAGATGAAGTGAATTAGGTTCTATTTTAGACCCCCTAAACCATTTAATATTGAAAATATATGATTCATAATGTTTGGTGGGGGAAAAAGTTTCTCTTCTTATTCGGGGTATGTTTTCCTCTCTAGTTGCACTGGTGCATAAAATCATTACATAGATTCTAATCGAGTTACCAGTGTTTTGATATTGACGATGAAATGGGAAGAATTGGCCAACTAGACAGGATCATGATCAAGGGGAATAATTGGTTGGGATAGTTGTGGTAGTTCTACTTTACTTTTAGTGGGTAACCTAAATGGGGTAGTCTGTGAGGATGTGTCTGACCTGGAACTTATTGTGTACCCAATGGAGGGAACCCTTGAGATCTTACTACCGTGGGGTCCAAATAAATTGGTTTTTAGTATCCCATATTGATCAGATGTTATGGCTCCATTTCAGTTGCTGGAATGAACCCTTTTGGTTGAGATATACCTATTGGAAACATGAGTTGAGGATTCACTTATAGAACAAATCCAGTAGGGATGTTTCCTTGGAATAGTTCTATATTGAGTTTTCTCAACTCCTTAAACTATTACTCCTGTAGAGAAAATATTTATTTAAGTGTGGGGAGTTTAAACTCGTCATATTGTGGGTGAGATACAACTACACCTTTACCCTTTTATTTAGAAGATAATAACTCATGATGTAGTAATGAAACAGTTGAGGGAATCCCCAAATTCATATAAAGCATCTAGTTTTGGGTATCCACACCTTCCTCAATCATCTATTTTTGGAACATATTAGGAACAAAAATATCCTCCTTATCTTTCTTTATATCTGGATCATGTTTTGTGTCATTTTTAGGGGTGGTTCTATCAATGTTCACCAATTCTTAATGTATTACTGGAGTTTTACCATCCTTTGAATGAGAATAGGGTTAGTATTCTAGGGGATATATTTCTAAAGAACTATGATCTCCAAGAGAAATCTTACCCTTGATAGATTTGTTTTGTGTCTTCCAGGATTCCTTATCCACTCCTGAGTTTCTCCTTTGAAATAATTTAATGAATGGTGATCCTAAAGGAATTTCTAGAAAATTTATTCATTTGTGTTTCTAGTAAGGAAATAGGGTCATAGGATAGGACAAGATGGAAAGATTTTCTTTGTAGCACTCCCCCCAAAAGGGAAAAGACTAAATTTCATTAAGGAGGAGGTTGAGGTAAAACCCCCCTAGCCCTATGGTCCGGGGTTACTCCTATTCCATTTTCACAATCATTAGATCATGGTTTGTGAGCCTCAAAGGTTATGTTAAAAATCCCCTATCCCTACAAGATGGGGTTTCTCTTGGATTTTTGTGTCTGTCACTTCCGTAAGGGTTTTCTTAATTTTACATAGATTGTTTTGAACATGATCGAGGTGCATTGTATGATTTTCACCTGATCCACCTACTTCCAAAGATATTATCACTGACTAATGATTGGATTCCATTTAGAGTGATGCTTGTGCAATATTTTTGGAAGTAGATGAAAGTCTATTTTGAAGACTCTTTTCCTTTAAGATTGATGTCTTCAAGATTCATTTAGGGTTGGTTTTTATAGATCATAACATATATTGTGAGCATATCCCATTTATTTAACCTGGAATGAGGCTATGAAATTATATTATATCACCTTTGGTGGGGTTTTCTAATCGGGAAATGAGGTCAAATTAAATCCCCTGCGTTCACTCCATCGTTTAATATGAAAAAAATATGGGACATTGATTATTATATAACATAACTCTTTTAAAGTATTGATACATACACACTAATGGGATCCTCACTGTTTTAACAATGTTGAGTACCATATGGATAGGTGGGCCACTAATTCATTTTGATAGTGTATCCCTTATATTACCTTGACATGTCTTGGATATTCATCATAAGAAAAGAATTTTGCTTTTAGGTGGAAAAGAGTAGTCTATAAATTCACGTGGATATACTTAACACATTCTTCTGAAAATTCATCGGGAATGCTATATTGGGGAGTGGATAAAATTTACGACATGATCAGTATATTTTCTTTTGAAAAATGTCTCCTCATTAACAATATGCATTCTTAGTGTTTTTCCAGGGGTTCCTCAACTTGATATAACCAAGGTAGAAGTTTTCATGTTAATTTATTGTAAATATCATGGTCCAGAAGAATTTTACCTATAATATTAGAAGGAAAGTGACCCAAGGGTGGTTCGTAGAATGACCATTTCCTTGTGATGTTTTTCAACTGATAAAGAATGTCACTAGTTGACGATGAGGCACTAGGTATGAATTAATTTATTTTCTTAAGTGCTTCATGATGTGTGGGCTTTATCACAGTTTATTTGGAAAGGGGAGGACCTCCTTGATGAAATGAAGTTTTACTATAGGGAGGTCCATCGTAGTAAATACCATCATAGGAAGGACTACCATCATATTATAATGTCTGACTATAGGGGGAATTATTACAATGTATACCCTGGGGAGGAACTTCCGAGAAGATGATAGTAAGGGGAGGTCCTTATTAATATTTGATCTTTTGTAAATGAGGAGGTTTTCCAAGATGATCATTAGGATATGGTCTCTCATGATAGATCAGATTTTGGGCATGAAGTAAGCCTTCATGCTAAGATGTTTTGGGAGGAACTTTGGAATTGTTGGAATCAATGTTGTAGGTAGGACATTTGAAATCGAATATACTATCTCCATAATTTGGTAATGGATGTGTTGGATTATGAAAAACATATGAGGGCTTCAAGAACAACTATATTAATTAGAGTAGGATCGTATACCAACTCTTCATTTTCCAATCACCTTTGGTGAGGATTCTTTTTGGATTCTCTCTTGTAAGAGACTGGTGTTTCTTTCTCTGGGTAACGACTTTCATATATGAGGGCCTATTTGATTATATATAATGTTATTTCTATAATTTTTTAATTTTTAATTTTTTTTTCAAAGATACAGGCTTAGCCTAGAGTGGCCACTGGGATAGACTGATGAAATCTAGTTGGAATAGGGGAATGAACCTCCTGGATGGGAGCAGGAATATACATCTGCTCTGTAATGAACCTTATATTATGTTGATGAGTCATCACAACTGTAGGGATGGAGTTTTGTGTCCTAAATTTAACCACTTATACTACCATTATTATATATTTATAGGTTTTTTGGACGTGGGTCATAATTTGAATCTTCCCTTTCATCATTTTCAAGATATGACGAGTAACATTAGCTTCTAGAATGGGAATATAATACCATTGTTTGGTTGGAACTGGGGTTTGGTCCTGATAATATCCTTCATTTCCCATCAATATATACTAATACTATTTTTTTGGGGTAGAGACATGGGTCTACCCCTATTTTTCATTAGGATTCACCAGCTTCTTTTACCAAATGCAGCCAAACTAAATAGGGAGGCCTGTTGGACACAGGAAGGTGTGTGCACCTGCTAAAAATTTTCCGTCATATTTGACTGGAGGGATTATCTAGAGGGAACATAGGTATGTTCCCATCACGTATTTATTTGTCAATTTTCTCAGTGTTCTATAATCAGTTCCCATGCCTGAGTGAACTTACATTCAATATCGATGCTAACACCTTCATCATACTGAGGGTTGGATGCATCTCTGCATTGGAGGTAGTGTCTACTAGTGAAACCCCCTTAGAGGGACCCACGTCTTACTGGGATGTGGTCTTTGGTGACCTCTTTATCAGAATCTCTAAGATAAGGGAGGAACTTGTGGTTGCATTCTAGGGATAGACTCCTAAAAGGGGATGAAACAGACAATGACGATGTTGACTTTTGGGCCACCATCCATCATTGAGTGGAAAATTGGTGGAGATTCATGTGTTGTATGGATTATCATATAGAATCTAAATTTAAGTTATTACCATTGAGGTGATACTCTCGAATCAAATAGTTTGATACCCATGGTTGAAGGCATTGGGTTGGTGACAACAAACTTTAATTGGATGTGAATCCTGCCTATTCAATGGCTGAATCATATGTGTACTTAAACTAGAAAGATGAAATTTGGATTGAAGAGAGTTTTGATGAATGTTCATGGATATATGTGACAAACAAAAACAATAAAACCCCATAAAATTAGTGTCTTAATAAAAAAACATGCAAAATCAATTGTTTTAGATCCATGTTTGGCATAATCTCCCTTTGTGTGAGCATGAAAGGGGAAATAAATGTGGGATACATATACATTTTGATTAAGGATTCACATCAGGTTCACCAATTTTGTTTCATAATCAAAAAACACATGTGTTTTGAATACTTTTTTTGTGGTGGTGGTGGTATGATCCTTCATGTCAGAGACATATTCCCACATCCTTTTTAGGTGGTTTCAAATGGGTTTTATTCATGGAACTGAAAACACCCAATAATTATCTAATTCGAGATGCTTCAAAAATATACATTTCAAAGGAAGGTGGTCATTGGGAAATAGATCCAAAAAAACTTAGGGACTCACATTGTTCAAGATAATGGGAGGTCGGGCTCATCACACACTTTTAGGGTAATTATTTACAACTCTAGGACTTTCTTATATATTTACGACATATTTTTGAATCCATTATTAAATCCAAAATATGAAACGAGTCACCCTTAAATAAAAAACAAGTTATTAGCATGTATTGGATTAAGAATAAAATTTATGTATCTAAGTTTCTTCATTTACAGAGACATTTATATGTATCCAAGGTTCTCCATCGATGATACTATTTTGTATGTACAAATTATGTCATTTATTATCATGTAACTAATTTTAAGCCACACAGTGGGGTGCACTAGAATTTATCATCATCTTAGAAGATGGGAGTTATATTGATATCAGGATTGGGCCCATGATAAGGGTTTCCTATGTATCCTTGTGGAAAGAATCAAAACCTACATAGTTTGGTGTCACTTAAAGGGACACATCATTCCTTTTAAGGTCATGTGATGAGGACCAAACCTTGTAGTTTAACGTCATGTGGAAAGGACTTATATGCGAAAGGTGCGTAGTAAAGGTTAGTATTTATCTTACACCAAAGTATCCCAAGGTACTTAGAAGAGATGTATCCTTCTAGATTGGATATGACACTACTAAGAATATGTATTAGAGAATATTGAGGTTGATTGGGGTGTTGTGTTTGATCCTGAAGGTAGCTTCCTATTTATCCCATTTGTATATGAATCAAATCCCACATAGATCAAAATATTAGGGATTACACCAATGGAGGAGGACCATGTAAATGTGAGAGGAAAATATAAGAAATGAATCCCATACAAGATAAGTAATTCATTCTCCTTGGTGATTCCTTCTTTAGGGATTATGTGTTCACTACCCCCGAACCTATGGGTGGAACATGGTGGAAACATTACCATAGACGAGTAAAAATACAGAGGTCAAAGTGTTTCCTCATTGTAAATAAGTCCCTTTGATGTGGTGAAATGGTTTTGGGGATTACAATGACTAGAATTCCCTAGGTATGGTAGTGGAAGATGTGAAAATAGACCCCCTCCTAAGATATGTATTTGACCATAAGGATGTATTGATAATGACTAATCTCTTACACAACATGATTCATGATTATCGTGAGAAACAATAGGAAGTGGAATATTTAGAAAACCATACAATCTCTATAATCCACTAGTGGAAGAGTCTAGGGATATAGATGGTGGGGTAATACCCTATAAGAAAGACTATGAGATTACTCTAGGAGGGATTTCCACGGGTGAAATGCACACCTTGTCTGCTGGTAGATGAGGGTGGAGTCTTGGTGGGGGAGTTATGGAGAGAGATAGGGCTATGATATGATTATCTCCTCTCTCATTTTCCACCATAGTGTCTCATCACTATCCCTAAGGTTGATATCCTCATTACCACAAGAATTTATAATCAATAACACTACGAGAATCCCACCTATTAGGTAGGATAAATATGGGACCTCCATTACCATAGGAATATATAATAGATAGTAATGTCTGATGTTCTCTATGGTATGATCATAAATATTTGGAGGATTTAGGGTATGCCTTATATTTTACCCCCTTGGAAGAGGGATCCAAAGGAAGAGGTGCCCACAATTAGTGGAATGAAATGGGGATCAAAGGGTGGCTCATTCAGGTGAGGCCTAGGAGAAAATAAGGTGTCTCATAAAGGTGAGTACTGGGAGAGATGAAGGAGGCTCACACCAGTGAGGATTGGGAGAGATGAAGGTGGCTTGAATAGGTGAGTCCTGGGTGAGCTTAACATGTATTGTATAGGGTTTAACTAGGTGATCTAAATCTGCCTTTGGTAGATGAAAAAACTAGGAATTAAAACTTGGTCGAGGCCTTTCTCTAGGCTCTATGGGTTTCCTCATGTGTCTTTGGATGACAAGTGTTGAAATCTCCGGACCGAGAAGGGGACTTCCCCCAAGAGCTCTTGCACTAGGGGAGGTTTCTCATCATCTTGGTATGTTGTGTTATGTACATTGGGGAAACATTAAGCCCACTAACCTTCTTAATTTCCTCCTATTTGAGTAATGTATATCTACTTGGAAAGTTATGAAGACCTTGGCGAAGGACTAGGGAAAGTAGAGCATCAAAGATTTTTATGGTCTCCCCATCACCTCCAATGAAGATCCCAAGAATATTTTTTATAAGAAATTTTATCACCCTGGGTGAATAGAATGGATCATGGTAGTGTAACCTACATGAGTTTCTTTAGTACGCATTCATGGGTCTTCATAGAGACATTGAGAAGGAAGAGTTGGATTGCACAATGATAATGAAATGCATACTCAACATGCATGATGACACTGAGCACATAGGTTGGACTTGGGTGATGATACTAGTTGGGTCTTACTTAGGAATATTTGGGAAAACTCATGTGATTATTTATGTATTTTTATTTTCTATTACTTGATGTATTTCAATTTGAAACTTCTCATCCTCATGTAAAATAGGGAGCAGCAACAATGACAATCAACATAGGATTTATAAGGGTTTTGAACCATCAATATTCTCTAATGAATAAAATGGATATTTTTCATCATACCTTGGAACAAACTTGGTCTATCCTTAGATGTATCAGTAACATATTATCAACTCAAGATAGATTTGTATGGGTGGCCATAAAAGTCCTGAAATAGTGCCATCCAGATGGATGACGGGTAACTGTTGTATAAAAAAACTCAACCAATCCCAAATGGCTATCCCTAGATCCACCAAAATCAACAACACAAGAATGAATCATGTATTCAATAATATGTATAGCTTATTAAATCAGGTCATCTATCTATGAATTGTATACCATGTTCCAACTAACCTGGGATCCCATCACCTCCTGGAGTCCTCTCCAAAAATTATAATTAAACAAGAAAAACCTATAATAGATTAAAATATATGGAAGTACATATAATTTGATAATATCTTACACTTATATGCTTCCTAAGTCCTCAAATATAATTGTATCATAGATGGGTATAAATTGAGATGATTTCGTTATCTAGTTGATCACAACCCACATTGGATTATTCCCTTGAGGGATATGTGGAAACCTGAAAACAGAATCAATCGAAATTGCATCCCACTTCCAAGTTTCCATAGGGAGGGGCTAAAGAAAATCCAATGGTTTCTGGTGCTTTTCCATGACCTTATTTTTAGTATAATAATGAGAAAAACCCCGATAATGTCTCATCTCATTCTTCATCACTAGAATCATCACCGCATGTCATGGAACATCTTCATGGTTTTAGGGTTCACCACCCACTAGGAATTATGAAGCCCACCCATATTTGTCCTTATAACTTTAAATGGTTCCAAATACCAATTTTGGAAACATCGGATACCATTAGGAGAGAATGACCACTCAGTGTTGGTCTCCTCACTATAAATAGAGTCCCTAGTGCCATATGATTCATCATCAAGATACTTCTCGTAAAGAATCAACTCAAGAAGAGACAAGGTTAACTAAATTCATTTGAGAGAAATCTAAGTCTTATCCTCCCAAACTCCCAAATGCATATGAGAAAACATATCCATTATGTTCTAGTCTTAAGATGATTCATTTATGTCTTGGGTCGGAAGTTTAATTCTCAATGAATTAGCAATGACATTCTCCTTTCTAGGGGTAAAATAAACGTTGAAATAAAAATACTCCAGAAGTTCCACCCAATGCCTCTAAATTAGATTTTGATATTTTTAAGAGAATATATAATTAAGGATTTTTTGATCTGAAGAAAATGTAAACCCTTCTCTAAAGTGGTAATTCAACTAACTCTTAAGAGCATGAATCATAGATATGATCTCAAGGTCATGAATAAGATAGTTCTTTTAATGTGACTAATGTTTTTGGGAACCATAAGCCACCACATGGTCACCCAACATGATAATGATGTCCAAACCCAAACTTTATGTGTCATAATAGGCCATATATCCCTACCAAGCCTCTGGAAGATTTTAAACTTCCATATAAGTCAAAAGGAACTTCATCTCATCAAAATAAATTTGAATTGTTGAATCACACAAGAAACTTAGACCTTTTTGAGTGAGGGAGGTTATCAGAGAATCCAACTACGAGAAATAAATAAAAAACTAGTAGTAATACCCCCTAGGCCCAGGATTATATGAATATCAGAAACATTACAAGGCTGTTCCCATGTCATAAAATCCTTAACCTTACTAGGATCGACTAAAATACCATGTTTCAAGACCACATGTCCCAAGAAAATAACTCCTTAAATATGGAAATTAAATTTCAATATCTTCAAATAAAGTTAGTGATCTCTCAAAGTCTCAAGAACTGATCTCAGATGATTCACATGATTCTACTTGGTTATTGAGTTAACCATGATTTATTCCACAAATACCACTATGAATGAGTTGAGATACTCTTGGAATATCATATTTAACAATTCTATAATAATTGTAGGAGAATTGGTTAGAACAAAAGGAATAAAAATATACTCATAATTTTCATACATACTCCAAAAGGTGGTCTTCAGAGTATCATATTATTTACTTCTCAATTAGTGATAACTCAGAAAAAGATCAATCTTTAAGAACCACTTTTCCCCTTTTAACGGATAAAAAAAACCATCAATCCCTGGAAAAAATGCATATTCTTTATCGTAACTTGATTGAGTTTTTATTAAACAACAAAAAGGTGAAGTGCCCCATCAGTTTTCTTTATAATAATAATAGGCGCCACCCAAGGTGAAAAACTCTAGTGACTGGAGCCATTATCTACAAAATTATCCAACTAAGTCTTTAACTATTAAATTAAATCTGGTTCTATATGATATGAAGGGATATTTATAATCTGGGTTCCTACCACCTAGTCAATAGAAAAATATACATACCTTACTAGTGGAATGCTTAAAAAGTTATATAGAAACATGTAAAGAAAATCAATGACCATTGGTGGAAGATCACCACTCAAAGATTCTTACTCAAGAGAAAAAACAAACACATATATCACCCTACCCAACTCTAAAAGAGGATTTTCGAATCTGCTTGATCTCAAGTCCTATTCCCACTAGTAAATATGGAAGCCAAATTGGGTGTATTATACGATACCCACCAAAGATAATAGGCAATAAAATTTTTATAGGAAATCATCCAATCCATCCCAATAATGTTATCAATAGTTTTAATATTGAGAACCAGAAAATTACACGTGGGATCGATCTATGACAAAGATAAGGTATAAGAAGATCATCATAGGCCATTCTCTCTCTTTTTTATAAGGGTTTTAACAATATCCATCATATAATACATAATCTTCATAGGATGGATTAGCTATTTCACAACATGGGTTGATATGAATGAATAAGATGAACTAGTATCAAATAAAGCAGCCACTAAATATGACTCTATAGTGATGGTACCTCTCACAATCGCTAGACCCACCATTTCTTCCTATAGATAATCTTCCACCGTGTGAATAATCTTTATTCAAAATGACTGTGGATAGAACACCTTAGTTATTTAACCATTTTATTGAAACAAAATACATTTTGGAGATGATGATACCATGACACTAGGAATTGTATATAATAAATAAAAAAACATCTAAATGTGTCCTAAATATCTTTATAAACCACAAATCATTGCTTAATTAGTGTAAACATGATTCAAATTCCTAACCCTTCCACATTAAAAGAATGTAAATAGGACTATTTCAAACAACTCATAAGGTATGGATGATTCTTGATATTGTGATTCACCATGAGACACATCATGTTTCTTCTTCCATTTTAATAAACTAGTAGAAATACCACAAGTAGTAGGAATAACTCTCATTGATATTGAATTAACAACCAGATCAATCACAACCATTAAAGCTTTATCTCGGATGCCCACATAATTAGGGAGCTTCAACAGGAAAACTAGAGACCAGATATTTTATTGAAGACCCATATAAAACCTTCAGGCCTTCAGATTCTCATTTTTCACTACCATGTGAGATAAATGAATGAGTCCAAAAAAGGGTTTTCATACCGAGTCACAATTATATTTCTTTTTTTAAGGTTGATAAACTCCAAAGACATCACCAAAACAATTTATTATGGATAAAATTACTCTATAAAATGATCTATGAAGACTTTAGATTCTATGAAATCATGTTTCTTTGCTGTAAACATCAAATCCCACTACCTCTTGCTAAGCCCTTAAAGATTCAAGGTATCAAATTTCTCTTTTATTGAATTGGGGGTTTCCAAGAACTCAAAAAGTATATCAATATTTTAAACCAATCATATGTCTCTTGGGGATCATTTAACCCATTTAAAGTTGGTGATTTATACTAAAGAAACTCTTGATCATGATCTCTAGTTTCATCCATTTGGGGTTCTACTGCTGGATCCTAAATGGGAACATGTGAAACAACCTATCTCACATAATGGAAAACATGCACCACTATCTATCATAAACCAAGTCTGAGTTCTAACCAACCTGACCCCAAAATCAGTCCACGACATGGATTTAATGGGATTCCTGATCCCCATGGGCTGGAAACTAGTTCATGAGTGTCAAAAATACAAAATTGAGAATGATTTTATCCAGGTTTGTAATAATAAACAACCAATATGAGTAAGACATCATCACATAAATGATGAAAAAAAAATGGATACAATAATTTTAAAATTCAATTTTTACAACTTTATCCCCAAAAAATAACACTACAGAAAGGAGAAAAATTAAACCAAAAATCAAAAATCTCAATGCAACAAGAGGGCCATCACCCATAATCCACCACTGCAAACACCTGTAAGAAGTGGACCACTAGCAACCATATCCACCATCACTATGAAACATATTTCATTTAACTAGGCCATACATAACAAAATCTACATACACCCAAGGGTGTGAGACAAGGCCCAGTAGGATAACACCCAAAATAAAGAATCCATGATATAATATTTAAATAAAAATCAACATGGAAATTTTTATATGAGAATTTGAAACATTTATAAGAAAACATTTTCAAGAAAACATTATGAGGAAACCATTTTTTAGGAAAAACTTATAAGGAAATTTTTTTCTCAAATAATATTGATTTGAAATTAAAAATACTCAAGGTCCACCATATAACGATAGTTAGCACCACATCAAAAAAGCACAATGTCACAAAAGAGCACCATGGAAAAATATATATAGGTTACAAGAACTAGTGGAACCATATAAACCTCATACATTAGTGATAAAACCCTCCAACCGAACCCCACAATGTCCTCATGCACAAGACAATAGAAGGGAACATATTCCAAGGTCTAGAAATTTAGAATGATAAGTGAAAAGATAAAATGATAATTTTCATGAGCCACAAGATGTGATCCCATCCTAAGGTCTATTTTCCTCCTACATGCTTAGTTAGTGTTGTTTCATCAATCATGATAGAAGAAACTGGTCTTCAGAGCCATCAAATCAACTATCATACTAATTTAGGTTTTCCAACCTAGATACCCAAGATTCCCTTTGTTCTCAAATTCTATTACACATGTCACATAAATCATTACTTTCACATACACATTCTAAGAAGCACAAGGACATAATGAAATCACCACTTTAACCATTCAAATTTATCCAATGATCAAAACTAACATAGAAACCACCATTTTATATAAATAAATTCAATTTCCATTTCACACGCACACCAAAACCATTTGGAAATTCATTTCACAGAACATACACAATAAAAAGAAGATTTTGAAAAAATAAAGGAGAAACACACATAAGATCAAATAATTTACATGGTAAAAGCCCCTTTATAATTCACACACACAAACACTAAACCCATTTAATAACATGCTTCACATCACATTCACAATTCACAAACACTTTTAAAGTTCATAACAAGGCATCTCACAAGACACAAAACCCATTAATTTTGGAAAACCAAATTTCTACCCATTTTCACCTTCAAATCCATTTGAAAACCCATTTTGCACCTTTTACACAAGTCATATAACATATCCAATAAGGAAAATAATGAGGCTTATATTAAACCTAACCATTTTTCTTTATAAAACCAAATATCATAACATATTCATCTCAAAACCTTTTAAAATTATGTTTCACACCACAGAAATAAACTATATAACACATTTAAATAACCAAGCAAGAAAACCAAAATTATCTACTAATGTAAAATCATGGAACCACCTACCAAAAACATGGAAACTTATAGAATCTGATGGAAATGCTAAAACACACCTCACACAAACCCTTTAAAGGAACGATCAAACCCCAAACATTAATATTTCACCCATCAACTAAATATTGGCCCATTATTAGGTCAAAAAACATGCTGGAAAAGAATAATTCAAAGGGTGAGTGATAACAGCCCTATAAGAAGGACTAAATCAAGGAAAAAGAGACCTACATGATGATTTCTTGAAGAACTAAGGTAAAAACTACACAAATATTGGAGTACTAGGGGTCCAAGGAGGTTTGGGGGAAGCTTATAGGGTTTTAAATTGTATATATATCAGATTAGGGGTGATTTATGGTAAAATATAAAGAGTAAAAAAAAAAGAAATTTTCTAGATTTAAATGAACTAGACAGGTTACACAGTTAGCCCACACAGTTTTCCAAACTATGCAGAAACTGTTCCTCCCACTCTGTACAAGAGGAATGACGCCACACAATTTACTGGGGGAAGGAACACTACCATGCGGCTATCTGTGTAGTTAGGATAGATCCACAATACAGGGAATATAGTTTTCTCTAGGCTAGCGCATGGTTTTTCTTAACCATGCACCAACCGTGCACCACCGATTGTGTAACAAACCAAACTTTTGAATAATATTTGATTCCTAAATTTGTTTGTTATTTTATTTTATACTCCACAAAACTACATCCTTTAATTAATGAATTGATACAGTTGGGTTTTGACTGTTATATGACAACTGGTCAATATGACCGTTGGAAACTAAACTCTTGACGTTATGATTATTGTTTATAAATACAAGTGATATACGTTAATTAATACATAAAGAAGAGTCGATGGCCTCATTCAGTAGACTCAGGCCATACGAAATCCATCTATTAGAGCTTGGGAAGGAGGGTGCATCACTAGGCATTGCTCTGGACCCAACCCAATCTGAGCTTCAACATGTAACACCCAAAGCTTCTACGATATGCTTCTCTTTGAATAATACAGTAGCATGTGTTGTATTTAACTTCAAGTTCTAACACACTAAAACCAATCAAACTAGCAATTATAAATAGTAATACCCACTTTTTTTTTGAAATTGTATATATTTTATCTTTCAAAATGGACTTAATTTTTGGATTCAGAATATCAAAATTAGCTTAGGGTGAATTTTTGGTATTTTTCTGAAAACTTTCAATTTTTTATTAATAGTGAAAAACACTGAGTTATAGTTTAAAACCAATTTTTTTATCTAAATAATTATTTATTTTATTTAAATTTATTTTATTTCAAAATAGATATATAATAACTATATAAGTTCAATATAATTCATTGGATTTAGTTTATAATAATTTTAGATATATAAAAAGTTTATTGAACTTTTTACCGTCTTTTACCCACCTCCTATGAGCATTAAAAAATTTACATAAAATATAATTTTACCACTTATGTGAGTTGAATTTAAAAAATCCAAGAGACATTGTTGATATCAGTAAGTAAAATTTGGTTCAATAAGATGAAAATATTTTTTTTTAATAGTAACTTTTTACTATTATTTACCACAGTTAAAAGTAAATAGGGTAATTAAGGGTAAAAATGATATTATTATTACCCTAACACATGTACTATTTCTTTAGGATAAGTGTAATTAGACCAAAAACAACCTTAGGAATAAAAATGATCCTTTAGGTCCACTTGGATTATATTAGGACATTTATTATTATTTAATTCAAAGAAGAGTTAAAAGTGTTAAATTCAATGTTTAATAACTAAACCATTATTAATATAAGGTTACACAAAAGACAAGTTTGAAAATAAATATTAATTAGAAAGATAAAATTTCCTAAATAATGGTATTTTATTTATAATTTTTAGACATTAAATAATTAAATTTATTTATGACACAATGATAATGCATAAATTACCCAATTAATGAAATAATAAAATAATTGATATTATAAATATATAAGTAAATTTAATTTTTGACCTTTTATAAATTAAACTAATTTTATAGGTTAATATGACATGTTAGGGTTGGTTAGATTAATTGTTTTCGAAGTAATAATTCTTTTATGAATTTAGTAATAACAAAATTCCAAACAGTGTCAAAATTGACATAAAAGAGTTTTTTTAAAAAATATTGTATTATTAATTGATATTATATTCCTAATAATATAAGGCTTGGAAAAAAGTTTTATATAATTATAGGTATATCATTAATTAACCACTTTGGGTTCTCTTGGATGTTTATAGTAAATTTATTAACAATATAATATAAAAATACAAAGAAACACGGTAAATGTCAAACTATTTAACTAAGAGTTAAATCTAAAAGATAAAGTTAATATAGTGACCCAAACCTATATCAACCCAATTGGTTGAGTAGTTTTCAATCAATACCCACCTTAGGCTTTAAATAATTTATTTTGGATCCATTAGAAACCGAAAATGATTTTATTATAAAATAATATTTCTAGATTTTCCTAAAGTGCCCCTCACCCCTCTTATAAAATGGCAGTCCCCCTTCTCTCTAATTCACACATTCAAAGCCATTTGGCTCGGAGAAAACCTTCTCACATACCCTCTAAAATACCATCCCTTCATATTAGTGGAATTACTTTAGTCATATATCCAACCTAATGATCCTTTTTTATCAAATCATAAGGAAGAACCCGAAGAATAGGTAAATATTTCATCACCTCTTTCAAGTTCCTTTCTTCTTCCACTTCCTCTTTATTTGTTGTTTCTATTATAAAATAATAAATCCAATATCTTCTATATACTATGATGTTATTATAAATATTTTATAACCATATACATTATTCTATCCATCCTTTGAATGACATGTCACCATACGTGCGTACGTACGGCTTACCGTGTCCGCGTCGTGGTGTAATTGTTATTCAATACATTATTATTTGGATTTGTATAAAAATGAGGTGTAATTGATTCAAATAATAAATATAACATGATAATTATTCTTTTTATATGATATAACATCCAATTATATATTATTTTAATATCAAAAGAATGATATTATCGCTCGTGTGTACGTATGGATTACCGTCTCCATGAACGTGATGAGATTCATTCCCCATCGTATACATTCAAGACTAATTTTCATTAGATGATTAAAAATAATGTTTAGAGACTTAAAGTCATTATGAATATGAATAAGATACATCCTATCCATAACAAATATTACTGACATAACAAAACATATAAAGGAAAACAAATCAGTTAACACCCGAAACGAAGAAAATACTAAGATATTATTAACAAAGCAATGTTAAAAGATCATATATGATATCATATTAATGTATATGATTCTTTTATAATTTAATAACAATTATTTCACCATTATGCAGGAGGCTAACCTACCCTCGACCAAGGAAAAGTACAAGGTAAGGGTTAATTTCACAATCACTTCATTATTTGAGGTTGTTTATATGTAATTATCTACTGGGACGTCTTTATCATCCACATCCATGTTTCATAAAAATGTATTTCAAAACATTCTTACTATTTATAGACTATGGGTTAAATTAATTTATACCCTTATTTGACTTTTATAAGATGTCTACAAAGGAATCTTTCCTTCCTATTCCAAACAAGGCACTTTATGAATATTTCGACAAAATAAATGTAAGAATGTTTTTTAACTTATACAGCGGGTGTGGCTATTTTCCACTATTATAACATCGTTGAAGATTCCCTTACAATATTATAAGAATATTTTCAAAGATAAATGTTCTCTTTTATAATTACATGACTTTTAAATGATTTCAAAATAGAAAGAGATATTTCTCTAAAAAGGTTTTGATTTCAACTATGTCAACATCCTTTGATGGATTATAAGTTTGTTTCAAGTTGATTTATTATGTTACAGAACTTCCCTATTGTATTGAAGGTTTTGTGATATGTTTGACTATGGATGTGTTATTTCATACCATTCATGGTTTATGGATAAAGTATTGACATTTCGTATGCCAGTTTTAATACGAATGTTTATGTTATATTTAAACCTTTTCATATGAGGATTGCATTGGACTTAGTAAGTGATAGGCGGAACCCACAATAGATCCTTGATGTATCAGTAGGTCTCATGAGACAAACTAGTGTCCTGGCATAAGGCCTTGACAAAATATTATTTTTAGTCTTGGTAGAAGGCCTTGACTATGTGGTTATGAATGTCTGGCATTATGCATTCCATCATTATGAAAGTGGCTATTGATATTGCATGTGATTGTTAGAATAGTAGAATATCCATGTGAGTAAGTAAATGGAAATATATTGATTTATATTTTCTATATTATGATAACGTAAATGGTATGATTTTGTTCAGGATGAGGGGAAGCATCATTGGTCCTCATGGGGTAAGATGGAAAGGTCTGTACAGGAGGGAGGGATTTATGTAAGAAGTCTGGCTGGAACCATTCATGGGCTTCATGCTAGATTGGCCTGGGAAATTGTGGAAAGTCGCACGTTGTGGGGGAAATCCAGGTCTGGATGTTTGGTTCCTCATGGGTCTGTTTTGTGGACTTTAATTCATGAATTGATCCATATCATTAGAATGAACTCCCGATGGATTATTGGCAAGGGTAATATTTCCTTTTGGTAGGATAACTCAGCTGGAACATGCATTGGATTCCCTGGGTGTCCTGCTCCCCAGATCACCTTCAAAGAGGCTAGTGGTTTTCTTAGTTTTATCAGTGTTGTCCTTAGTAGAGAGAAAATAGAGGTGTTTGATCTGGTTGATCTGATTAATGATCCGAACAAATGTGTTTTTTATACCTCTAAATCTGGTAATTTTGTGATTAAAGATTTCCAGCATATGATGTTTCCTCTAGGTATGCAGGACAAATGGTGTGATATCTTGTGGTGTAATAGGGTTCCAAATAAGTATAATTTCTTATTGTGGAGGATTAGAAACCAAGACATCCATACAGATGAGAATGGGAAGAGGCTGGGCATTTGTATTGTCTCAAAATGTTTTTGTTACAGGGCTCACAAGGAGGAGAGTGTTGGGAACTTATTTTTCGAAGGAGATTGGGACATGGCGGTCTGCGGGGTGTTTGGTGAGTTTACCGGGTGGTTTTTAGCAGATCTTCGGGGGGCCTCTTTCTTTGAAAGATGGTTCCATGGATGTAATGAAGCTGGGGCTGAAAGAAATGCTTGCTCGGTGATCCTTAAAATAGGCTGTTGGTGCATATGGAATGCCAGAAATAATGCTAAGTTTTAGGGTCGTGTGGTGAAGTGGGAATCCATTGTTATTAAAATAAAAATACTCCTTCTTGAACTAATTGGTGGCATCAACGGTTGGCACAATACCCCATCTTTTCGCACCCTATAGATGAATGAGAGGTGTGTATAGGGTTCTTTTGATAGAGGATGGTAGGTGTAATGGATCCCACCAATCATAGGTTTTAAACTGAACATTGATGGATCATGTGTTATGGGTGATATGAGAGGGGGAGGGGTGGTTAGTGATAGCAAGGGAGACCTCATTCTGGCTTATCCAACATTTTTTGGGAAAGGCAGCTCCCTCCAAGATGAGGCCTTAGTGATGCTGGCTGGGATTTATCAGTGTGAACAGAGGGACATTTCTATTGATTCTGTGGAAACTGATTCTATTATTGTCTATGATTATATGCAGGGGAATTTTTCCACACCTTGGGTAATTACTTATATCATTAGAAGATGTTGTTCGAAGCCGCGGAATCAAGGTATACATGTGTATCATACGTGGGGGGAGGGGAATATGGTTGTTGACTTCTTTGCCTCCATTGCAGATGAGGTCCACGGTAATGTTGTGTCTTGTTTTATGGATTTATAGTCTTTGAATCCTGAGGGTGTGCTCTGATTAAGAGTGATCAATTAGGACTGCATTACTTTAGGCCTCCTTGAGGTGTTGTTGTTCTTCCCCACTATTTTGTGGGTTTCTCTTTTATAAAAATGCAGTGTTAGTAGTAGTATGATGATGTTTATGTTGAAAAGGCTTTTGTTTTAGTTCTATACATTGCCTTAAATGTTTATGCTTGTTTATGAATGTTTCTGCTATATTGTTATCCTTACTGAGCATCTGAGCTCACCCATTTCTATGTTTTATTTTTTTTCCAGGATGTGAAGAACTATATTATGACTGACCTACAGGGATAGTTTATGGGATCTCAGTTTTTTATAGGGAAGCAATGATGTTGTTGTTTTCCATTTTATGATGTAATGTAAACCTTATGAATGTATCTAGTACTTCTAAGGCAAATAAACTAATCAGTCTTTCAAGACTTGATCTTTTGTGATCAATCCAATGTTATGTAATAATGCATTGAATCTGGGCTTCTAGGGCCAGGGTGTTATAGTTGGTATCAGAGGAAGTTTTGTACAAACCTTGGAAACTAGATTTAGATAAACTCGGATTAGAGCACATAGCCCTAAGATATACTTTGAGGATTAGTATATAAGAACTTCCTAGAATTTTGTTATTTTATAGATTTTGTGTGTTTTCCAAGGAATACATCCATGTCTGAATACGAATAGGTAGAGGCAGCTCTAGAACAGATGTACCTAGGGGTAAAACCTGAAAACATAGCTTTGAGCTAGACTTGAACGGGAACCGATGCATGACAACGAGCCTTGATGCACTCTTGGTTACAACACTCTTGGGGGATATGCTTAGGATAATTCTCATTTTCTTTACGAACCATTATGAAGTGTTTATGAGTATATACTTCCTCAAAGAAAACATTTTTTTTATGATTATGGATTATATCCATTAACTGTTCAATTTATGTTAAGTGTTTTACAAGTTTGGAATTATGTATTTTGATTCATAAACTAATATAGTTTATGCCATTATTTAGAAATGGGACCTAGTGGAAGTAATGTAAACTTTATCAATGCATGCACTCCATGTAGGGATTTACCTCCTACTCAAGATAATTATAATGGAGCTGGTCATGCAACCAGTGCCGATCAACTAATCACCATACTGGGACAACTCACTTAGTTTATGAATAATAACCTTACCCGTATGGAGCACACTGATCTGCAGCATAGAGGATCAATGCTAGATCGCTTCATGAGGAAACAGCCACCAATATTCATTGGGGGTACAAATCCACTAGTAGCTGAGAAATGGATAAATTCCTTAGAGAAAATGTTCCATGCCTTGGATATTAGCGAAAGGGAAAAAGTAGTCATGGAAATTTACCACCTCACTGGATATGATGATCAATGGTGGTCATTGATTCAAAACACAAAGGAAGACGATGAAGTATCAAATATGGAATTTATTGAGTTTAAAGAAATTTTCTTAGAAAAATAATTTCCTCATGACCATCGAGCAGATATTGAAAGACAATTTCTGAGTATGAGGCAAAAGGAGGATGAGAATGTCGCAAAGTATGAAGGTAACTTTACAAGGTTAGCGAGGCATGCTACAGATTATATATGTAACCCAAGAGGTAAGATTGATTATTTATTTTATGGGTTAAATCCATTTCTCCGCCGAGCATTAGTCTCACAATCATTCTCATCACACGAAGATATTGTCTCATGTGCTATCAAGACAGAAAAAGAATTCTCTAAGACTTATGACATTAAAGAAAAGCAAGAGAAGAAGAGATCTTATAAACACTATGGAAATAAAAATAAGGGGAAGAAGGGAAAATTTGAATATCCATCCTACAGTAAATGTGGGAAGAAACAACCTGGTACTTTCCTGAAGGGAATAGGAGTCGGTTACAAGTTTGGTGAAAAGGCCACCAAGATCGGGATTACAAGGGGAATAAAGAGGCCGTCGATGTTGAATTCTACAATTGTAGATAAAGGAGGCATTATGGAAATGAATTTCCTAAGATTAATGGAAATTTATCTTATAAAAGGCCAATGGACCAAGGCCAAGATTATGCTATCACTACTGTAGAGGTGGAAGATCCAAAAGACGTAGTGGCAGGTAATTTAATCGTTTCCTCAAGGTTAGTCAGTGCTTTATTTAATTCTGGATCATCGCATTGTTTTATATCTTCCATGTTTTCTAAGAAAATTAGATATTTCCAATTTGATTTAACAAGAGAGTTGTCAGTCAGAACTCCTAAGGTAAGTATCATTGCAACAAAGTTTTGTGAATCAATCCGCATTAGGGCATATAAATATTCTTTATCTTCTGATCTCATCATCATACCCATGATTGAATTTGATATAATCCTCGGTATAGATTTGCATTTAGACCATCATTCAAAAATTTGTTGTAAGAAAAAGTAGGTTACTATTTTTGATGACGATGATAAAGTACACCTTATCTTTAGAGAAGAATCATCACCACCTAATTCTTATCTAGATCTACCCACTCTAGCTCAACTAAATTCAATTATTGGGGAGGAAGAGAATGAAATAACTCTGGGTGAGGAAAGGAATGTTCAAATAGAGGATGTACCTATTGTGAAAGAATATGTTGATGTGTTTCCAGAATATTTACCTGGACATCCTCTAGAATGAGAAATTGAGTTTTCTATTGATTTAGTTCCTCAATCAAGGCCAATATCGAAGACCCCTTATTGAATGGACACTATAGAATTAGTGTAACTAAAGAAACAACTAGAGGAATTGAGCAATAAGGGATTTATTCACCCTAGTGTTTCTCCATGGAGAGCCCATGTCCTTTTTGTTAAGAAGAAAGATGGATCTATGAGGTTGTGCATTGACTATAGGTAGATCAATGCTATAATAATAAATAACAAGTATCCCCTACATTGCATTGATGATTTATTCAAAAAACTTCAGAGAGCTCAATACTTTTCAAATATTGAACTTCAATATGGATATAATGAGTTGTGTCTAAAGAAGGAAGACATTTTGAAAACTACATTTCAAACCAGGTAAGGGCATTACAAGTTTACATTAATGCCCTTTGGATTAACTAATTCACCCTCTATCTTCATGGGTCTAATGAATAGAGTTTTCAAGTAATATCTTGATGAATTTGTAGTGGTATTTATTAATGATATCTTGGTATACTTTTAAATCTACGAAGATCATGAAAATCACTTGAGTATTATTCTAAAGTCTCTTAGAAGACACGAATTATATAGGAAGTTTATCAAGTGTGAATTTTGGATTCAAGAGATTTATTTTCTTGGCCATATTGTCTCTAAGGATGAAATATCTATTGATCCTTCTATGACCAAGGAAATCTAAGAATGGCCAGCACCAATAAGTATAACTGAGGTACACAGTTTTATTGGTTTAGTAGGTTATTATCGACGTTTCGTCCAGAATTTTGCACGGTTGGCTAACCCATTAACAAAGCTCACACGAAAAGGGGTTAAATTTGTTTGGAAAAAAGAGTGCGAATAACGTTTTAAAGAATTCAATAAAAGATTATAAAATGATCTTATCTTGACTCTACCATTGAGTAATTATGGGTTTGTTATTTATAGTTATGCTTCAAAGAAAGGACTTGGTTGTGTCCTTATGCAGAATGATCGGGTTATTTCCTATGCATCAAAATAGCTAAAAATTCACGAGAAAAACTATCCTACTCATGATCTTGAGTTATCAGCTGTAATGTTTTCTTTGAAGATTTAGAGACACTATCTCTATGGTGAAAATGTGAGATATATACCGATCACAAGAGTTTGAAGTATATTTTCTCACAGAAAGAACTCAACATGAGGCAAAGAATATGGCTTGAACTAATCAAGTATTATGATTGCACTATACACTATCACCCAGGGAAGGAAAATTAGGTGGAAGATGCTTTGAGTAGAAAGGATCATGGAGTTTTGAACATGATGAGAGTTTAAAAGGATCCTATATACATGGATCTAGTAAAGATAGATATGGGAATCAATATAGAAGGTGAAGCATCATTACTTTTTCAAATGGTTTCCAAACCATATTTACTAGAAAGGATAAAGAGTTCTCAAACCGGTGATGAAGAGTTTCAAAAGAAGATTAAAGCTGTTAATTATTGGATATTGAGTGACTTTGTGTATGAAGAGGGAATTTTGAAATTTGGGAAGAGACTTTGTGTTCCCGATATACCTGATCTAAAAAGGGAATTGTTGGATGATGCTCATAGTTTGAATTTCTCTATACACCATGGGAGAACCAAGATGTATAGATATTTGAAGGAACTTTTTTAGTGGGAAAATATGAAGAGGGAGATTATAGATTTTGTGTCAAGACGTATGGTTTGTCAACAAGTGAAAGTTGGAAGGCAATATCCTGGAGGATTCATGAATCCTCTTCCCATAACTGAATGGAAATGGGATGATATCACAATGGAATTTGTCACGGGGATACCAGAGACTCCTAGAAGGAACGATGCAATAAGGGTCATTGTTGATTATCTTACCAAGTCGTCACATTTTCTTTCTATAAGTGATGATTTACCACTTGAACGTTTAGCAAGACTATATATTAATGATGTTGTAGGACATCATGGAGAACCACGATTGATTGTTTGTGATCATGATCCCCATTTTACATCAAGATTCTGGAAAAGTCTTTAGAAAGCCATAGATACTGAACTTCATTTGAGCACTGCCTACCACCCCCAAACTGATGGACAATCAGAATGGACTATTCAAACCATAGAAGACATGTTGTGATCATGCTAACTTGACTTTCAAGGTATGTGGGATCAATATTTACCTCTGGTAGAATTTTCCTATAACAATATCTCCCATTCAAGTATTTAGATGGCACCATATGAAGTGTTATATGGAAAGAGATGTCGCATGCCAACCTTTTGGGTTGATATTGGAGAAAGAAAACTCGTAGGCCCAGAACTTGTGGAGGAAAATATGGAAAAGGTGAATGTAATCCAAAACCACATCAAAGTAGCTCAAAGTAGGTAGAAGATTTATGTTGATAACCGAAGGTAGGATTTCAAATTTCAGGTTAGAGATGATGTTTTCTTGAAGGTATCTCCGTGGAAGGGTGTTATACATTTCGGTAAGAAGGGAAAATAGAGTCTGAAGTACATCAGACCTTTCAAAAATCATGAACAAATTGGGTCTGTAGCTTACTGTTTGGAAATGCCGCCAAGTCTATCCAAAGTTCATGATGTGTTCCACATATCACTGTTGAGAAAATACATGCCTGACCCAATGCGTGAACTCACCTATGAGGAATTAGATCTGGAACCCGATCCATCTTATTGTGAAGAGCATGTCAAGGTTCTTGATACAAGAGAACAATTGTCGAGAAACCAGACGACTCGTAAGCTAAAAGTTCTATGGAGAAACCATAAAATGGAAGAGGCAACATGGGATCCCGAGGAACTTATGATGAAGAACCACCTGAGTCTTTTTACATAGTAATACTCTAAAAATTTTGAGGATGAAATTATTTGAAGGAGGGGAGAATGTAACACCCCAAGCTTCCATGGTACTCTTCTCTTTGAATAATACAGTAGCGTGTGTTGTACCCAACTTCGAGTTCTAACACCACACAACCAATAAAACTAGCCATTATGAATAGTAATTCTGACTTTTTGAAATTTTATAAATTTTATCTTTCAAAATGGACTTCATTTTTGGATTTGGAATATCGAAATTAGTTTAGGGTGAATTTTTGGTATTTTTATGAAAACTTTCAATTTTTGATGAATAGTGAAAACACTAAGTTATAGTTTAAAATCGTTTTTTATTTAAATAATAATTTATTTTATTTAAAATTAATTTAGATAAAAACAGATACATAATACCTATATAATCTCAATATAATTCATTGGTGTCAATTTATAAAAATTATAGATATATAAAAATATTATTGAACTTTTTACCGTCTTTTACCCACACTAGTACAAAAACCTTTTTTTATATCGGTTTTTTTTTGCTTTTTAATGTCAGTTTTTAGGCGACGTTATTGCGAGCGATGTTTAAAATATGATTTTTTACATTGGTTATTTAATAACTGACGTAAAAAATGGGGTAATATAGTTTTTAACGCTGGTTTTTAAAAAACCGACGTGAAATACATTCTAGAAAATGGCGATAAAAAGCCATATTTTACGTCGTTTTTTGAAAAAACCGACGTTATAAGTCATTTTTTACATCAGTTATTTAATAACCGACGTTAAAAGTTAATTTTGACGTCGGTTATTAAATAAACGACGTAAAAAATGTTTAGTATCTTGTAGAAAATTTATCTATGCTTTCATTTGACAGGTCATAGAGCTCAAACGGATTTACAGATCAAAAGTTATGACCATTAGAAGTTTGATAATTTTTTCAAAGGAAAGATTGAATGAGAAAACTGTAGCTTCATATTAGAAGGAATTTTTGAATCCGTAGGGGGATTTTTAGTTTTATCATGATATAAAGAATCATCCATCATTATAATAAATTAACAATCGTTTTATGGTATATCAATTAAGAAAACTACTCATAGAAAATATAAATCATGGGAAAATAATTACAAATACCTTGACGAGGTCGCGGAAATAAGAAATCATTGATTCACGTTGAAGATAAAACAAGTTGATTCAGTGGAACGATGATGGTTGAATGAAATGATCATAAAATGGTATATCAATTAAGAAAAAAAAATCATAAAAACCACAAACCATGGATGTATGATTAAATATACCTTGACGAGATCACAGAAAGAATAAATAATTGATTCATGTTCTAGAGAAAAGAGTCGATTTGGGGGAATGATAATGGTTGAAATAAATGATCTTCAAATTAGGATGTGTGTATAATGGAAACATATAATTGAGATTCTATGAGAAAACACGGTATTAAAAATTTTAGGCGACAATTAAAATTTTCGATGCCACGATGTAAAAAAATTGAAATTTCACGTTAGCGGGATATTAAAAATACCATTCACGTCAGTTTTATGATAACCAATGTGAAAAGATATTAAAATTTTAACTTATTTTTCAGGTCGATTATTATAAAATTGACGTGAAAAATCAATCTTCGCCAATCTTTCACGTCGGTTATTAAATAACCGACGCGAAAAATCTATTTTCATGACTTTTTCACATCGGTTATTTAGTAACCGACAAGGAAAAAGTTTACAAAAATGTAGTTCATTTTCCAAGCTTTAATTTTATAGGTCACAAAGCTCAAACGGAGTTACGGATTAAAAGTTATGACCTTCAGAAGTTGGACATCCTTAAGACATCATTTTAAGATGATCAACTTCTGAAGGCCATAACTTTTAATCCGTAACTTCGTTTGAGCTCTGTGACCTGTCAAATTAAATCTTGAGAAATAAAATATATTTTGGTAAACATTTTTCACATCGGTTATTAAATAACCAATGTGAAAAATACCTTTTAACGTTGATTATTAAATAACCGACGTGAAAAAGTCAAGAAAATCGATTTTTCACGTCGGTTATATAATAACCGATGTGAAAAATCTGATAAAATGGATTTTTAATGTCGATTATTATATAACCGACGTGAAAAATCAGAGAAAATGTATTTTTACGTCGGTTATATAATAATCAACGTGAAATATCAAATTTTAGATATTTTCACGTCGGTTCTAAAAAACCGACGTGAAAAATCGGGACGTAAGAAAAGGTTTTTATACTAGTTCCACCTCCTAGGAGCATTTGAAAATTTACATAAAACATAATTTTACCACTTCTGTGAGTTGAATTTAAAAATTCCAAGAGACTCGGTTGATATCATTAAGTAAAATGTGGTTCCATAAGATGAAAATAAGTTTTCGTGAATAGTAACTTTTTTCTTTTATTTACCACGGTTAAAAGTAAATAGGGTAATTAAGGGTAAAAATGATATTATTGTTACCCTAACACATGTCCTAATTATATTGTATAAGTGTAATTCAACCAAAAACAACCTTAGGAATAAAATATGATCCTTTAGGTGCACTTGGATTAGATTTTCACATTTATTATTGTTTAATTTAAAGAAGAGTTAAAAGTGTTAAATTCTCATTTTAATAACTAAACCATTTTTAATATAGGTTTACACATAAGATAAGTTCTACTATAATTATTCATTAGAAATCTAAAAATATTTACTAAATAATTTTATTTTATTTATATTTTTTAGACATTAAATAATTAAATTTATTTATGACACAATGATGATGCTGTAATTACTTAATTAACAAAATATTAAAATAAATGACATTATAAATATCCAAATAAATGTAATTTGAGACTTTTCATGGATTTCAATAATTTTATAAATTAATATGACATTTTAGGGTTGGTTAGATGAATTTTTTTCGAAGTAATAATTCTATTACGAATTTAATAATAACAAAATACCAAATAGTGTCAACATTGACATAAAAGCGTTTTTAAAACAAATATTATAATGTTTATTGATATTCTATTCCTAAAAATATAAGGTTTGGAAAAAATAATTATATAATTATAGGTGTATTATTGATGAAACACTAGGGGTTCTCTTGGAAGTTTATAGTAAGTTTATTAACCATATAATATAAAAATACAAAGAGATTTGGTAAAGGTCAAACTATTGAACTAAGAGTGAAATCTAAAAGATAAAGTTAATATAGTGACCCAAACATGTCTAAAACATATTGGTTGAGTGGTTTTATACCCATACCCACATTTTAACGAATTCATTTTGGAGCCATTATAACCCAAAAATGTTTTTATTATAAAATAATATTTCTTGCTTTTCCTATGGTGCCCCTCACCCCTAATATAAAATAGAACTCACCCTTTTCTATAATTCACACCTTCAAAGCCATTTGGCTCATCCAAAACCTGACCCAATACCCTATAAACTGTCCTAAATTCATCTTAGAGGACTTAATTTAGTCAGAAATCCATACTAAGGAGCCCTTTTGATGAAATCAAAAGGAAGAACTCATAGAGGAGGTAAATATTTCATCACCTCTTTCATGTTCCTTTCTTATTCCATTTATTCTTTCTTTGTTGTTTCCATTATAAAATATTAACTCAAGTATATTCTATATGATTTTATGTTATTATAAATATGGTACAACCATATTCATTATTCTATCTATCCTTTGCATGACATGTCACCATACGTGCGTACGTACGACTTACCGTCTCCACATCGTGGTGTAATTGTTATTAAATACATTATTACTTGGATGGGTATTATAATGATGTGTAATTGATGTAAATAATAAATATAACATGATAATGATTATTTATATATGATATTACATCCAATTATATATTATTTTAATATCAAAAAATGATAATGTCGCTCGTGCCTACGTACGGATTACAGTCTCCACAAATGCGATGAGATTCATTCCCCAGTATCCATTCAAGACTAATTTTCATTAGATGATTAAAAATAATATTTAAAGACTAAATATAATTCTTAATACGAATAAGATACATCCCATCCCTAACAAACATTACTTACGTAACAAAGCATATAAAGGAAAACGAATCAGTTAACAGTTGAAACGATGATAATACTAAGATATTATTAACAAAGCAATGTTAAAAGATCATATATGATATCATATTAATTTTTTTTATTATTTTATAATTTAATAACAATTATTTCACCATTATACAGGAGGCTAACCTACCGTTGACCAAGGAAAAGTACATGGTAAGGGATAATTTCACAATCTTTTCATTATCCATGGTTGTTTATATGTAATTATCTATTGAGACCTCTTTATCATCCACATCCATGTTTCTTAAAAATGTATTTGAAAGCATTATTAATATTTTATAGACTATGGTTTAAAGTCATTTATACCCTTGTTTTACTTTTATAAGATGTTTATATAGGAATCTTTCCGTTGTTTTCCAAACAAGGTACTTTATGACCTTTTCGAAAAAAATAAGGTAAGAATGTTTTTTTAACTTATATAGCAGGTACGACTATTTTCTGCCGTTATAACATCATCGATTCTTACCTTACAAGATTATAAGAATATTTTCAAATATAAATTTTTTATTTTATAATTACGTGACTTTTAAATGATTTCAAAATAGAAAGTGATAATTTTTTTCAAATTATTTTGATTTCATCTATGCCAACATCCAATGATGTATTTTAGGTTTGTTTAATGTTGATTTATTATGATACAAAACATCCATATTGTATTTAAGGTGTTTTGATATGTTTGAGTATGGATGTGTTATTTTATACCATTTATGGTTTGTGGATAAAGTATTGACATTTTTATGCCAGTTTTAATACGAATGTTTATGTTATGTTTAAAGATTTTCATATGAGAAATACATTGGACTTAGTAAGTGATGGGTGGATCCCACTATAGCTCCTCGATGCATCGGTAGGTCTCATGAGACAAACTAGTATCTTGGAATAAGGTCTTGAAAAAATCTCATTTGTAGTCTTGTCACAAGGCATTGACTATGTGGTTAAAAAAGTCTGACATTATGCATTCCATCATTATGAAAGTGGATATTGATATTGCATTTAATTATCCGACTAGAATAATATCCATGTGAGTAAGTAAATGGAATTATTTTGATTTATATTTTCAATATTTTGATGAATTTTATGTTGAAAAGGAATTTTTTTAGTTATATACATTGGCTTAAATGTTTATTCTTATTTATGAAAGTTTCTGCTATATTGTTATCCTTACTGATCATCTGAGCTCACCCCTTTCTATGTTTTATTTTTTTCCAGGATGCGAAGAAGTATATTATGACTAACCTATAGGGATAGTCTATGGGATCTTATTTTTGTATATGGAAACAATGTTGTTGTATTTTTCCATTTTATGATGTAATGTAAACCTTATGAATGTATCTAGTAGTTCCAAGGCTACTAAACTAATCGGTCTTTCGACACTTGATCTTTTTTTATCATGACAATGTAATTTAATAATGTACTAACTCTGGGCATCTGGGGTCAGGGAATTACACAACATGTGAATCTTGAATGGAATCGCTAAAGGGAGAAGTTCAAGCAGATAGAAATCACCACTTAGGCAATGTTTTCTGAGCTGCCCCAAGATTCTATCACTATAGCACACCTTACCCTTAGGTTTTATGCAGGTGTTATAAGGGGATATGTATCGAGACCTTAGCTACATTGTGTAATCCTTTTGCGTAAATAAAAATTTTATTTCTTATTATGTCAAATTTTTGGATTTCAAATTTTAAAATAAATATAGGACAAATTTAAATATGTTCCATATTATTGGGGAAATTTTAGAAAAAAGGTATTTTAAAATATTTTTTGTATACATTAAATAATTAATAATATGAAATGATTATCAAAAAATGGTCTTCTACAGTTGTGATCAGTAAAAAATTGAGAGTCTAATAGAATCAACATAAATTTTGATCAATAGTTTTGGATGAATAGTGTTTTCTTGATTAATAGTATTTGATGAATAGTGTTATTTTGATGAATAGTAAAAAAATATTTTATTATTAAATAACTTTTTCTATGAAATGATTTTCAATAACCCGTCATACATGGTTGTAATCAGGGTGGAAAATGTGGTTAAATAAGATCAAAATAATTTTTTGGTGAATAGTAACAGACCCTTATGAATATTAAGGAATAGTAAATTGTTAAAAAAAATAGAAACTTCACCCATGAATGTATAACTTCAATTTAGACATCTTAAAAGTGAAAAAACAATCATAGTATAAGTTTTGGTATTTTTTTAATGTCATAATTATTTTATTTACAATTTTATAATTAATTTTATAATTTAAAATGAAAATTGATTTTCATAAAATGTAATAATAAATTTTTACATTATTGTATTACGGTTATAGGATAATTTTATTGGACCTTGATTACTTTTTTAATGTGTTACAAAACAAGTTATAGTTTTAGAGTTGTTTTTTAAATAAATAATGATTTTATTTAAAAATTAAATTAAAAATATTTAGAAAATTATTTTCATAAAATGGAGTTCATTTTTTAATTCATGGAATTGATATTAGGTTAGGGCTAATTTTTGATATTTTTATAAAATGTTTTGCTTTTTGGTGAATAGTGAAAATACAGTTTTGAGTTTTGGTGTGTTTAATGACATCCTAAATGATGTAATCTTGAAGTAATAATTAGGGTAGACTAGTTAATAGTAAGATATGTTATGTGGTGTCCCATTTGGAAAATACCATGGGCAAATACCATGGTCAAGCCCATGGTTTTGCAAATACCACCGATGTGGTCTCCCTTGGAAATTAATAAAATGTTCCCTCACATTTTCTATAAATACCAACCCATTCCTTCATTAATTTCATTCCAAATTCCTCCTCAATGAATCTATGGTCTTTGTACCTCCCAAGTATTCCTCCCAAGGTTCCTTCAAGCCCTACAAGGTCCCAACCATCTAGATTTATATGTTACTCTTCAGTGTAAGGGAATCTTTCATCCTCCTCTTTTAAGTCATGACTTTCTTTATGTTATGTCTTCTAGTTACCATATTATTATGTTGGGTTATGTTATTATATATCTTTATTACTATCCATGTCATTTCCAAATGATTAGATACCCTTTCCACTCTCATCAATTGATTTTCTAAAATTTTATGTGACGTCGTTAGGCTGCCGAATTTTCATAAAAGAAATCGCATTTTGTCTTTTATTTAATGTTTCCTTTTCAGGTGGTATGCCATTAAATTATCCACATCATGATCTTGGTTTTATTTTGTTCTATCTCTCTACTGTAAAATTATTCATTTTTGTATGGGAGACGCCTGTCCCCTTGAGTTTTATTGTTTCTAAAACCATGTTATATAACCGTTATGCAACAGAAATTTCGTCTTAAAATTTATCTCTCTTTCTCTCAAGTAATTATCTTATTTTCTTTATGTGAATACCCAAAAAAATTTTATTTTTGGGGGTATTAATCATGAAATAAAAATAGTATATTTGGTTCTGGTGTTGACATACATAAAACCATCAAACCTTTTCCATGGGTTATAAATGACATAACGATCATGTTTTTAAGAACTTTTGAAACATCATGATTTTTAAATGAAACCCATTTATTTTATTCTCTATGGGTTATGTATGAAATGTTTGATTATTATCTATGTGGATCACATGAAAATAAATACATACCAATGGTGCTTCTTGATTGTGCTCCAATGCATTGGGAAATGAATTTAATCTCTAGAGATTATAAGTTTTACGATACCTTGGTGAATAACATTGGTAAATGTTTATGACACCTTGGGGATATACCTTGGTGATATGTTCATGAATGTCTAAATTATATTTTTCAGCCATATTATAAAGTTTGGTTTCAAGTTATTATTATGATATTCCTCTGTATCTCTATGATCTTATTGATATTGCTCAAGTTTACATGTAAAATGTTTCACTTGCTTTCCTTACTGGGCCTCATACTCACCCATTACTTTGATATATGTATCCAGGTTATGAGATTATGTAATTTTACTTAGTAAGAACTTATAATGAAGACTTAAAAGTGTATTAGAATAATTTTTTATGTTGTTTTCATGTATATTGTTCCATATTTCCAAGACACTAGACTTTAATGATCCTCTATTAGTAAAATGTAATGAAAAGTTATGTAATAAAAAGGTGGGATGCCACAGTTGGTATCAAAGGATAGTTTAGTTATTTATGGACATTAGGCTATAAAAACTTTATGAAGAACCCGATAGAAAACTTTGAATATATGAAAAAATACAGGTATTTTGATGAAATATTAAGTAAGTGGGTTTTGAACAAATAAATCCATGTGTGGATACGAACAAGTGGATGTGGCTCTGGCACAGATGTACCTAGGAGTGAAAACTCCAACAAGGTGTTTTGGGCTTGACCCAAGGTATCCTGGTACATGAAAATGGGCCTTGCTTCACTCATGGTTTGACACTCCTGCGGGATATGTTTGGTTAATCATAATATTTTTATGAATCATTATGAAAGATTTATAGAGAAATGTAATTGATTTAGCATGAAATTTTAAGACATAAAATCCTTTATAGTTAAATAATTGATAAATGAAATAAGATTCTCACTAATGTTTTATTATTTTAGAAAATGGCGGGCAATAGGAGGAACCATGCAAATGGTTATCATAATGGACCATGTGCTGACAACCCTTCGATGGAAGCCAAAATATAAAAATTCATGAGAATGATGAACCAAATGACACAAGTTATGGGAAATAACTTGAATCAAGCTAAGAGACCAATCTCACCACAAAGGGAACAACATTCTATTGAGTCCTTTAGGCATCAACAACCACCAACCTTCAGTGGATCTACTGACCCATTGATCTCTAAAAAGTGTACTGGTATTACCAAGAAGATATTTTTTGTGTTCCACTATTCGGAAAAAGTGAAGGTCACCCTGGCTATTTACCACATAGAGGGAGAAGCTGATCAGTGGTGTGAACTGATTAAAAACTCGAGGCCAAGATAAGAGGTTGAAGCTATAGAGTGGAAAGGGTTCATAGGGATCTTATTTAGTAAGCATTTCCCTTGTTCCATGACAATAAGAATGGGGAAGGAGTTTCTCGAGATCAGGTAGAAAGAGAATGAATCTGTGGTAAGCAACGAGATGAGATTGGCATAGCTTTCATGTCACACCTATAGATTTATACAAGATCCAAATGGTAAGGTTGATAGATTCTTAGGTAGATTGATACCTCATCTGCGGAAGAATCTATCCAACCGAGATTATGATATCTATGAGAATATCGTGCGGAGTGTGATGAAAGTCAAACTGGTGTTTGGTGAGATGCAAGGGACTGATAAATCCATTGACAAGAAAAGATCCATAGAGGCAATCTTAGGGAGGACTTTTGATTATGGAAGAGGTGGTAAGAAAGTGAAACATCCCACATGTAATAAATGTGGGAAGAAGCATTCGGGGAACTACCTGTTCGGGAGACGGAAGTGTTACAAGTGTGGTAGAGATGGCTATACTGTGCATAATTGACGTAGTGAGGTGAGGCTTCAACTTCCCAACACTAACTAAAAGAAGAATACAGTGAATTCCCTACTTTATTCCCAATTCTATAAGTGTGGTCAACTTGGTAACTTTTCCAATCACTATCCAAATCCGAGGGCAGTGTAGGGGAATCACCATCAACCTTAGCAATGGCCAAGGGAACCAGGTTGTACGTTTTCAATCACTACATCTGAAGTTGAAGCACCGAATGATGTGGTGGCGGGAACTCTTATTGTTATCTCAAAGTTAGAAAGTACTTTTTTTGATTATGATTCTTTGCATTCATTTATTTCCACCACGTTTCAAAAGAATTTAGAATCAACCATCGATTTTCTAAAAGTAGAGTTATCTATCAAGACTCTCGGTGGGATTATCAAATCATCATCAGTGTTTAGAAACTCTAGTATTTACTTTAGTGATCAAAATCTTATCAAAAATCTAGTAGTCATTACCATGATGGAATTTGACATTATACTAGGGATGGACTAGCTCTCAAAGTATAATTCTAATATAAAATGAAGAAGAAAGGAAATCTCAATAGTCTTGAATGGGAAACCAGTAGTTATCTTCCAAGGAGAGATATCTCAACCTGATCTTTGTCTATAAGAACCTCGTATATCAATCTTTATGGAGTTGATCGGTGAGGAAGAAAAAATAAATGAGAGTATAAGGATAGAAAATGTCCCCATCATCTAGGAATACATTGATGTATTTCCTAAGGAGTTAAACAGACTTCCCCCAGAAAGAGAGGTAGAGTTCTCCTTTGAAATCGTACCTGGATCTCATCAGATATCAAAGACCCCATATAGGATAGAAATGTGGATTTGGATGAATTAAAGAAATAACTCCAATATCATTTGGAAAAGGGGTTTATCCAACAAAGTGTGCTTCCTTGGGGAGCATCTGTTCTCTTTGTGAAGAAGAAGGATGGATCAATGAGGCCATGCATTGATTATAGAGAACTCAATGGGATCATAATGAAGAAAAAATACCCTCTTCCTAGAATTTATGGCTTATTTGACCAACTTTGTGGGTCTCAATTCTTCTATAAGATTGATCTTCGTTCGAGTTATCATCAATTGAGGGTGAAGAAAGAAGATATTCCAAAAACTACATTCTGATCAAGATATGAGCATTATGAGTTTGTTGTTATGCCCTTCGGACTGACTAATGCACCTAATATTTTCATGTATTTGATGAATAGAGTCATTAAGGACTACCTTAATGACTTTTTGGTTGTTTCTATTAATGATATTATGATATATTCCAAAAGTCGTGAGGATCATGAGGATCATCTAAGGGTTATTTTTCAAACTCTGCAGAAGGGGAGGTTTTTTGGAAAGTTTAGAAAATGTGAATTCTAGTTACAACAAGTTGCATTCTAGGGGCACATTAATACCAATAAAGGAATCATAGTTGACCCTAAAAAGAAAAAAGTTGCAGAGGAGTGGCCTCAACCTACAATAATAATTGAGATTCATAGTTTCCATGGATTAGCAGGATATTATAGGAGGGTTGTGAAAAACATTTCACAACTTTCTAATCCATTAACCGAGTTAACTCTAAAAGGGGTCATGTTCCTATAGACAAAGGAGTGTGAGGAATGTTTCCAAGAGCTGAAGAATAGATTGGTTACCGCACTTGTGCTAACTCTGCCCTCATGAAAAATGACAAATTCATTACTTATGCTTCTCAACAGTTGGAGACTCATGAGCAGAACTATCCTACACATGATCTAGAGCAAGCTACAGTCGTTTTTGATATCAAGATATGGAGGAACTATCATTATGGGGAGAAATGTGATATATACATAGACCATCAAAGTTTGAATTATAGTTTCACACACAATGAATTGAACATGAGACATAAGAGATGGTTGGAACTTTTCAAAGACTATTATTGTTCAATTCTTTATCATCCTGGAAGAGTAAACAATGTCACTAATGCATTAAGTAGGAAAGACCCAATTGTTCTTTCCATGTAGAGGATTGAAAGAGATCCTTTGATCAATGACCTGGTAAATATGTACATGGGAATTATAAGAGAAGGGACATCATCAACCCCAACCCAAATGATTTCTCAATCGTCATTACTAAGGAATATCAAGAAATCTCTAAAATAAGATCCTTTGTAACATAAGAGGCTTGAGGATCTGATGGATGGGAAGTTTCCTAAGTTCAATATTGATCAAGAAGGTGTACTAAAATTTTGTACAAAACTATGTGTTCTATATATTCTGGAAATAAAGAACAAGTTGATGGATGACTCTCATAGATCTACAATCCCTATACATCATGGGAGTAAAAAAATGTATAAAGACCTTCTTGATATTTTTTGGTGGGATAATATAAAAATGGAGATTGATGAATACACTTCAAGGTGACTGGTATATCAGCAAGTGAAGGCAGAGTGAAAAATTTCTAAAGGGGTATTACAACCACTACTCATACCAGTATAGAAGTGGGAAAATATCACTATGGACTCCGTCACTGGTCTCCCGATAACTTCCTAATAAAACAATGCAATATTGGTTATTGTGGACCGTCTCACCAAGACTGCCCATTTTATGTCCATTTGGGAAGAATTCTCTCTTGATGAACTATCTAGTATTTACATGAAGGAAGTGGTAAGGATTTTTGTAGTTCCACTTTCTATCATATCTTCTTGTGATCTAAGGTTCACATGAAAATTATGGAGAAGTCCTCAACATGATTTGAGTAATGAATTTAATTTCAGTACATCCTATCGCACCCAAACTGATGTCTAATGTAAAAGGACTATTCAAACACTCGAGGACCTGTTGAGAACATGCTCACTAGAGTTTTAAGGTCGACGGGATCAACATATCCCTTTATTTGAGTTCTCTTACAACAACAGCTTCCACTCGAGCATTCAAATAGAACCCTATGAAGATCTATATGAGAGCCGATGTGTAACTCATACTTATTGGGATGAATCTTGTGAGAGAAATCTTATTGGGCCTAATCTTGTGCTAGAGATGAAAAAAAATTCATGCCATCCGTCAACACATTAAGGCTGCTCAGGGTCGAAAAAAGTGCTATGCCGAAAACTATCAAAGGGAATTGGTGTTTGATGTTGGTGACAAGGTCTTTCTTAGAATTTCACCTTGGAAGAGAGTCATGAGGTTTGGAAAGAAATGTAAGCTTATCCCTATGTACATCGGCCCTATAAAATCCATGATCACGTGAGAGTAGTGGCCTATAATCTTTCACTTTCTCCAAGTCTAGAAAAAATTTCATGATGTCTTCCACGTATCCCTCTTGAGGAAGTACATAACTGATCCTTCACATGTACTAAATCCATAGGTGGTACAACTGGAACATCACCTCTCTTATGAAGATCAGCTGGTGGAGATATTGGATCGTACAGAAATGGTTCTATGTAACAAGACTACCAACCTTGTTGAGGTGTTATAGAGGAACCACAAATGTGAAGAAGCCACGTGGGAACCAGAGGACTCTATGAGGCAGAAGTACCCACACCTTTTATCTTCTTAGGGTACGAGTTGAAATTTTAGGGACAAAATTATTTAAGGGGGGATGAATGTAATGAACCGAACTTTTAAATAATATTGGATTCCTAATTTTTTCTGTGTTATTTTATTTTATACTCTACAAAACTATATCCTTTAATTAATGAAGTGATATCATTGGGTTCCGACTATTATATGACTGTTGGAAACTAAAATCTTAACATTACAATTATTGTTTATAAATACTAGTGATCTTGGTTATTAATATAGAAGAAAGTGTTAATGGCCTCATCTAGTAGACTCAGGCCATACAAAGCCAATCTTTCAGAGCTTGGGAAGGAGGTTGCATCACTAGGCTTTTCTCTGGACCAAGCCCAAGCTGAGCTTTAATATGTGAAGCTTAAACAGAATTTCCTAAGGGAGAAGTTCAAGATAATAAAAATCACCACTCGAGAAATGTTGTCTATGCCTCCCCAAGATTCTATCACCATAGAACACCTTAAACTTAGGTCCTATACATGTGTTAAAAGAGGCTATGTAACAAGACATTAGCTAAGTTGTGTAATCCTTTTACATAATTAAAAATGTTATTTCTTATTATGTTAAATTTGTAGATTTAAAATATTAAAATAAATATAGGATGAATTTTTAGAAGTTCCATATTATTGGTGAATTTTGGAAAAAGGGTATTTTAAAATATTTTTTTATACATTAAATAATTAATAATTTGAAAAGATTTTCAAAAAATTGTTTTTACAGTTGTGATCAGTAAGAAATTTAGAGTCTAATAAGATCAACTTAATTTTTGATGAATAGTGTTGGATGAATAGTGTTTTCTTGATGAATAGTAATTGATGAATAGTTTTATTTTTATGAATAGTAAAAAAAAATTTTATTACTAAATAACTTTTTCTGTGAAATGATTTTCAAAAATCCGTCAACATTGTTGTAATCAGGGTGAAAAATGTCATTAAGTAAGATCAAACTAATTTTTTGGGGAATAGTAACATACCATTATGGATAGTCATGAATAGTAAATTTACCAAAAAAATAGAAACTACACCCATGAATGTATAAATACAATTTTGACATTTTAAAGTGAAAAAATGATCATAGTATAGGATTTGGTATTTTTGTAAGTCATAATTATTTTATTTAAAATTTTATAATTAATTCAATAATTTAAAATGGAAATGTATTTTCATAAAATGTAATCATAAATTTTTACTTTATTGTCTTATAGTTATATAATAATTTTATGGGACCACGATTATTTTTCAAAGGTGGTACAAAATAAGTTATAGTTTTAGAGTTGTTTTTTTGAATAAATAATGATTTTATTTAAAAATTAAACTAAAAATATTTAGAAAAATATTTTAATAAAATTTTGTTCATTTTTGAATTCAGAGCATCGAGAATAGGTTACAGTGAATTTATGAGATTTTTTTAAAATGTATTATTTTTCGGTGAATAGTGAAAATACAATTTTGAGTTTTGGTGTATTTAATGACATCTTTAATGATGTTATCAGGATGTAATAATTATGGTATAATTTTTAATAGTAATATATGTTATGATGTGTCCCAAGTTGCCAATACCATGGGAAAATACCATTGGAAAGACCATGGTTTTGCAAATACCACCGATGAGGTGTCTCTTGAAATTAATAAAATATTCCCTCACTTTTTCAATAAATACCAACCCATTCCTTCATTAATTTCATTCCAAATTACTCATCAACTAAGTTATGGTCTTTTTACCTCCTAATGAGTCATCCCATTTTTACTTGAATCCCTCCAAGGTCCCAACATTCAAGCTTTCAAAGTTACTACTCATTGTAAGGGAACCTTCACCCTCATCTTTTAGGTCTTGACTTCCTTTTTGTTATGTCTTCTAGTTTCCATATTATTAGGTTGAGGTATGTTCTTATATATCCTTATTACTGTCCATTTCATTTCTAAATGATGAGATCCTTTTCCACTCTCATCAATTGATTTTATTAATTTTTAAGTGGCATCGTTAGGCTGCCAGATTTTCGTTAAAGAAATCGCATTATCTCTTTTATTTCATGTCTACTTTTCAAGTGGTATTCCATTAAATTATACACACAATGATATTGTTTATATTTTATTTTGTCCCTATACTGTAAAATGATTCATTTATTGATGGGATACCCTTTTCCCCTCCCTTTTTATTTTTTTAAAACCATGTTATAAAGCTGTTATGCTGCAGAAATTTCGTCTCAAAATTTCTCCCTTTCTCTCAAGTAATTCTCTTATTTTCTTTATGTGAATACCAAAACATATTTTATTTCTGGGGGTATTCATCATTAAATAAAAATAGTATATTTGGATCCGGTTTTGTCATACATAAAACCCTCATACCTTTTCCATGGGTTATAAATGACATAACGATCATGTTTTTAAGCACCTTTGAAACGTCACGATTTTGAAATGAAACCCATTTATTTTATTCTCTATGGGTTGTTTATAAAATGTTTTATTATGATATATGTGTCTCACATGAAAATAAATACATATTAATGGTGCTCCCTTATAGAGCTCCAATGCATTGGGTAGAGAATTTAATCTCTAGACATGACATGTTTTATGATAATTTGGTGAATAACCTTGGTAGATTTTTATGACACCTTGGGGATATACCTTGGTGATATGTTCATTAATGTATAAATTAAATGTTTTAGCCACATTTTCAAGTTATTTTTCAGGTTATTATTAAGATATGCCTCTTTAACTCTATGATCTTATTTATATTGCTCAAGTTCACATGTAAAATGTTTCACTTGCATTCTTTACTGGGCCTCTTGATCACCCTTTCCTTTGATGAATGTCTTTAGGTTATGAGATGTAGTAATTTTACATAGGGTGAACTTATGATGAATCCTTACAATTGTATTAGAATAATGTCTTATGTTGTTTTCATGTGTATTGTTCTTGATTTTAACGACACTGGACTTTAAAGATCCTCTGTTTGTAAAATGTAATGAAAAGTTATGTAATAAAAAGGCAGGATGCCACATGTTCTGAGGTAAAAACATTCCAGTATTCTTAAAAAACTCATGGGATAATTGAAAAACAAAGATAAGAAAAAAAAACAATTAAATACCAAAAAATAAAATCACAGATGTGATAATTCACCACACCATGAAAACATTATACCCCTAGAAAGTCATCATGAGGTATGGTTAGAGAACATAAATTGATACTCATTCTCAACCCTAGACTTCCACTCCTATATATCATGCTCATCACCACCATTACACCAATGAATTTGGACCAATTAAATATACATACCATGAATAGTTTTTTTTCTAGGAATCCAAAATCCACACTAGCCACTCAAACATAGATAGATCGAGCTCTAAATCCAACTCATCAAATTTCAACACATGGGACACATGTATATTGTACTTTTTTAGCTAAGAGACATGGAACATGTCATGAATTAATGTCAGCTGAGAAGTAAAATCTAACTAGCAATTCACCTTAACAACTTATTTAGTGATCTAAAAAGGTCTAAAATACCTCAATAATAGATTACCTTTTGTACCCAAACAATGATGACCCAAGTGAGGTGATACCTTTAGAAACACCATGTCACCCATAGAAAACTACAAATATCGACACCTCTGTTCGGTGTATGATTTATTGTGAGTCTACACTATTAATAAACACTGCATGATAATATTTACTTTATAAAACATTTCATGTACAAGGCTTGGTCCTAACAATGAGGTCTCACCCACCTCATCCCAACACAAAGGATACAGAAAAGGATGACCATAAAGTGCCTCAAATAGAGCCATTCAAATTTATGATTGGTAAATATTATTATGTGAAATCTTGACCAACCCCAGATGGTTATCTCATGAGCCTTTGAAATCCAACAAACATTCTAGGATCATGTCTTCCAAAATCTGATTTTACCACTCCATCTGACCGCCCATCTGTGGATGGTATGTCATGCTCAACTTTACCTATGACCCCATATTATTCTAAAGACCTTATGAAAGCCGTGAGATAAAACAAGGGTACCTATATGAAGAAATTAATGATGTCACACCATGAATCCTTAATATTTCTTGAACATACAATAGACCCAACTCATCCACTTTGGATGATTCTCTAATTGGAATAAAATAGACCGAGTTGGTCTGATGGTAAATCACCACCCAAATAGAATTCAATCCCTGAGGTTTGTGTGGTAATAAAATAATAAATTCCATGGAAACCTTTTTCCCACATTTAGGTAGGAATGGATTTAGGTTGAAGAAAAGTAGAGGGCCTTTGGTTCTCTTCTTTAACTTATAGAAATAGATTACATCGTGATACAAATTCAACTAAATCCATCCTCATACCTTGCCACTAGAACTATTGATGCACATCTTAAAACATCTTAGTAACACAAGGATGAATGACACATTGAGACTGGTGGCTATCTTATATCACCACCTTTCGCAACAATAATGGAACCACATAGCAACCTATAAAGAAATAAGATCCCTCAGGAGGAAAATACCATTAAAATGGACCTACCACAATTAAAAACATCATAGAAAATTGACACAACTCATCACTCAGCTTCTCTTTCTGAATCAACTCTATAAGGAAGGGTTTCAATTGAATAGTAGCCATGAACACACCCCCACTATACTCCTTCGTCTCTAGATACATCTAAGGAGAAAGTACCATTAGAGTCCACTCATCACTAGATTCCTTTAACCCCAGTATTAAAACCTTCATACTCAATGAATCTGACCCCACATTACCTTTTCTTGGTATATAGACGATATCGAAATCAAAACCCTGAAGGTAATTAACCCAAAGTCACTGCCTCAAATTCAAGTACTTATGTAATAAAATGTATGCCAGGCTCTTATGATCAGAATAAATCACAAAATTATCTAGAAAAGAAAATGAAACCACTTATTCAAGGATTTTATCACTTATTCTAAATCAAGGTCGTGTCCTGGGTAATTGTTTCCATGTGGTCAGACTTGGAGAGAACCATACTACACCACATGGTCATACGACATCAGCACACAACCAATTCCCATACTCGAGACATCAATGTAAACCGAATATACCTTTCGAGGTCTTGGAAAGATCCAAATCTAGGTTGTGGTCAACCATCTCTTAACCTCAACAAATGATGCTTTACATTGTAGTCTACATTAAAAATTTTCCCCATTTTGTGTAAGTGTGGTAATGCATAATGAATGATGAGATCAATCCTGAAAAATTTCTTGTAATACCAAACCAGGCCTAGAAATCTATTGATGTCAAAAACTTCTTTGACTATTACCATGAAATCACTGCACTAATCTTCTTAGGGTTCACTGATACCTATTGTTCCAAGATCATGTGACCCCGAAACATCACTTCCCTAGTCCAGAAGGTTCACTTAGATTACATTTCATAGAGATGATGATCTGGAATAATGTCCAAAACAATCCTTAAATTCCACTCATGATCATCCATGGCCCTTAATAAGACTAGGATTCCATATACAAATACCACAAAAGAGTCCAAATACTGGTGAAGCACACGGTTCATAAGATCCATGAAGACCATTGGTGCATTTGTCCACCCGAAATGCATGAAAAAATATTCCAAACTGTCATACTTGTGAAGGTTATTTTCGAAACATCCACCTCTCTAAATCCGACTTGGTGATACTAAACAAAAATCTATCTTTAAGAAACACCTTACCCATTAATATGATCAAAATGGTCATCCATATGGGGTAAAGGGTACTTGTTATTGATATTCACCTTATTCATCTTCTAGAAATCGATACATAATCAGACATATCCATCATCCTTTTTTTCAAATAGAACTGGGGAAACCTAAGGTGAAATGCTTAGGCAAATGAATCTTTTGGATTCCTAATCATCCAGTTGTACATTTTGTTTCCTCAAATCGGTGGGGAAATATGGTATGAGGGAGGAGATATTGGCTGTGGTTTCAGTGCCAAGTCAATGGTGAACTCCACATCCCACTTCAGAGGTAAACCCATAAAATCCTATGGAAAAACCTCTGGGAACTCAACCGCCATGGATGGAAATCTGTATATGGGTCCACTATCTCCATAATCCAAAATGAGTGATGAAATATGATAAAAAAAAGGTTTTTGAACAGTGGATGTGGAGGTCCAACATGCCCCGACTGAGGATCCCACTCCCCCTAAAAAATTTGGGTACTTCCATCAGGTACCACCAAACTCACTCTCCGCCTATAAAAATCAATGTGTACCTAAAAATTCACCATCCAATCCATACCAAATATCATATTGTTGAGGTAAATTTCCAAAATAAGATAATATCATTCAAATTCAACCCCTTGACATAGTTAGTGTATAAGATAGAAACCTAAAATCCTTCTCTCACTTCTTACCAAGCGGTTCCACAAAATGCATCGCATAAAGAATAATCTAAATTGGAAAATTTAACAAATAAAAAATATGAGAACAAATAAAATTGACTGAAGAAACAATGTAAAATAATGAAACAACTAAATATCTTGCAATAATAATGGTACCTCAAACTATTGCAGGACCTACATCAAATTACATTGGCGCTTGATCCACTACATGAAGTTTCCTCATCTCTACCTGATCCTGAGAATGAGCACTGACCTATGGCTCTATCCTGAATTAAATATTCCTAAAATCATATCCAGCTCTGCCACCACAATCTCTAAATAGAGAGCCCATTGTGTTGGATGGTTCTCCCAAGGTTGACATCCCTTTGAAGGATACATATCTTGCACCACTCTAATATGGGAATTCCACTTTGAAAAAACATTGCAAGTGCCCCATAGCACCACATATATGGTAGGGTATAGGTGGACCTGAACACACAGATCACATGTTACTTGCCTTTACACTATGGTGGCATACAACATAACCAACATCGGAAGAAATGGACCAATAAAACTAGGAGGGATGGCCCAAACTACCACCTCCTCTCTTATACTTCTCATCCCACTTCCTCTTATTCTTAGATGATCTCCCCTTACAACTACTAACAATATACAAGAGAATCTAGTATTTAATTTATGATTAATTTCTACCATTATATCATGATTAACCACCTCAGCATAAGTTTTCTGCTTAAACAAGAAGACCTAAGAACTAATTTCTAGATGATGCCCCATATCAAACTTTTGAAACTCATGTTTTTCATTGGAAACTACATTCAGTGCAAACTAAATCAACTCTGTAGAGTGGTTAGCATACTCCATCATAGTTTGGTATCCCTAAAGAAGACCTAAAAACTCCCAGGACCTGGACAAGGCCAAAATATCAGGACAATACTGTACTTTTAATATGATCTTAAAATCCTTCAAAACCATCCACTCATGCTTTCCAACTTTCACCATTGAGACCCTACATTTTCAATAGAGACCTTCTGACATGAACGAAACACACTTCACCATGACTGCCTCATTATTTTCAAGAAACTCTAACAAACTCTCTATCTTCTCGATCCAGTCCTTTACTTCCTCAGGTTCCATGCTTCACTAAAAAGGAGTCTTTTTCATTAGAAACTCTGAAGTTTTTTCCTTTCCAGGACCTAGTGCGGCTTCCCCAACATGACCAGGACTAGTGACCACTCCATGACCCAAAGATTGGATAACCCAATTAATGGCTTCCACTGGTCTATGATCAATTAATTAGGGATAATTCCCTATTCCATCTTCCCACGGTTTCACAAGATGGCTATGGGGATGAATTTTTCTTTAACAAGCAATAACCATAAGGAAATAAAATTAATAAAACCATCAACACAACATTATGAAAAATTTTAACGACAAAAATAAAATCACAAACACTTCCATAACTAAAGAAACATATCCAAACCACTTCACCCCGACTCTGTGTCCATGCATAGTCCGAAACCAATATGTATTGCCCAACGGAGAAGTAAAACAAAATTTCCCAAAATCCCATGGAACCTTGAGTTCTATCACGAGGTGTGTTAGATAGACACTCCACTAGTAACTAGAACCTCAAGCCGTGATAATCCTAGCTCTGTTATATCCATACTCTTCCCATATAACTTGACCTAAATAGAGAGAATCAGGCTCTGATTCCATTTATTCATGAACCAAGATGGAGTTCCAAAGAAACTGACACCCAACCCGGCACGTGGAATGGGATTAATGGAATTCTTGATCCCCATTGTCTAGAAACTGGTGCATGGGTATCAATAATAAAAAATTGGGAAAACTTTTACCCATGAATATAACCATAAAAACCAATAAGAATAGAAAACCACTTTATAACTGATTACCAAAACCAAAAAGGTATACAACAATTTTTAGATTCAATGTTTTATAAATTTAACCAGAACCAAAATACCACAAAAAAGTGGAAAAATAAACCATAACTTCAAAATATCCATCCAAAAGAGGTATATCACCCTTAATCCACCACCAATGACACTTTTAAGAAGTGGAAAACTAGAAACCAGACCCCCCATCACCATAAAATATATTTCCTTTACCTGGGCCGTACATAAATGTATATGTGCACCCAAGGTTTTATATAGAGAGTGGACCAAATCCTAGTAAGTTTCCACCCAAAATAAATATTATATTCTATAAAATAATAAGACAAATCAATATACACAATCTTATAAGAAAATTTAAAAAATTTATTTGACTTTTTTTTTCCAAAAACATTCTATGTAAACCATTTTAGGAGAAATAATTTTAAGGAAAATATTTTCTCAAATATGATTTCTTTGAAATTAAACATACAAAAAGTGCACCATATACCAATAGTTATCAGCATATCACAAAATAATAATATTACAATAGAACATAATGGTGAAATCACTATAGGTAATGTGCACTTTTGGGACCCTATGAACCTTGTACCTCGATGATAAACTCCTCTAACCAAAACCCACAACATCCTCATACACAAGAAACTAGAGGGGAATTCATCCCAAGGTGTAGTTGTCTCCAATCATAATACAAAACCAAAATAATTCTCATGCATGATTCACTAGAGGGGATCCCATCTCAAAGACTAGATGTATCAGATTACATCACATGTTTATTTAGTGTTGTTGCATCAATCATACTAGAAGAAACTATGTCTCGTCCCCACTGACTCAACCAGCATACTCATTCCAGTTTACCCACCAAGATACCTGAAATTCTATTTGTGCTCAAATTACGTTTCACATGTCACATAAATCATTAGTTTCACATAAACATTCTAGGAATCACAAGAAAATAAGTAAATCACTACTCTTATAAATCAAATCAATCCAAAGATCAAAATTCACATGGAAACCACCATTTTCAACAAAAAAAACGAATTTCTAATTCACACACACATACCAAAACTATTTAGAAATACATTTCTCACCACTTTCACAATTCTTGAAACCCATTTGGTAACACTAAAAATAAAAAACACATAATATACAACCATTTAGATGGTAATGTCCCCATTTAAATTCATACACACACTAAATCCATTTTATAACATACTTCACATCACTTTCAGAATTTATAAACACAATTAAGGTACATAACAAGGAAGATAGCATGCCATAAACCTATTTATTTTATAAAACCAACTTTCAAAAAATTTCAACTTCATGTCCCTTTGAAAACCCATTTCACACCTTTCAAAAAAATCTAGGAACATATTCAAGAAGCACCACAATGAGGATCACATTAAACACAACTTTTTTCTTTTATGAAACCAACTATCATCATCTACGCATCTCAAAAACATTTATAAAAATTTTTTCACCACAAAAATAATCCATAAAACAAATTTAAATAACCAAGAAAGATATCAAAATTCATATAATAATGGAAAACCATTGAAACACCTACCTCAAGTTTGTAAAATTTATAAATCTGGTGGAAAACCGAAACCACACCTCAAAAAAACCCTATAAAGGAAATATCAAACCAGAAATATCAATATTTCACCCAAAAAAATCAATATTATACCCTTATTAGGTAAATCAAACCCACTATAAAAGAAAAACACAAATAGGGAGTGAGATAAACCATATAAGATAGAAGAAATAGAGAGAAAATATAATTACTTGATGATTTTTTAAAGAACCAAGCCAAAAAAACCTAATGATTAGAGTTTAAGGGGTCTGAGGAGGTATGTATGAAGCTCCTAAGGATTAAAATCTCATATTTCTCAGATTATGGGTGATTAGGGTTAAATATGAATAGGTATATAGAGTAATTTTCTAGTTTTTAATTACTTGGATAGGTCGTATAGTTATCCCACATGGTTTTCAAAAATGCACGACAACCGTGTACCCCTCTCCATCCAAGAGGAATGAGGATTCACAGTTTCCTGGGAAAGGTGATTTCCCATGCGACAAGTCATGTGTATTGTATAGTGACACTTTCTATGGTTCATGGTTTTATCTAAGATAGTGCATGGTTTCCATTAACCGTGCACCAACCGTGCACCACCTGCTGTCGGGTCTTAAAATTCCATTTTACTCTAAAAACTATCTGGAGATCTATGGAACTAAGATAAAACCAAAAATAAACAAAGGAATACCAAAAAATAAAATCATAGATATGATGCTATCTAAAAAAGATTTTTTTAAACTAGAGGATTCACTTGTCATGGATCATCAACAACTCCCTCATAAGGTCTGTTCAAACGTTTTCTTGGGGGAATAATACTATAAAAATCAATAAGAAATGTAGAAACATCAAAAAATATACTCAGATCATCAACTCAATCAAGAGATATATGAATATCAATTCTATCAATAAAATTAAAACATTTTTGATTTCATTATACTCAGATAAAATTTAAGAAAAATACTACAACTATACTAATTTATTCCTCAAGGACACTTTTTCCCAAACATCAATAGGGATTTAAGACTTCTACGATTAGAGATGGCTAGAAACTCACTCTTACCTTCTCCTTAAGTCCCAAGAATCCTACCTTATGTCTAATAATACATTCCAGAAAACATACCAACATCATGGAAATATGCACAACCTCCCCTTTGATACTATTTTTTCATGATCCAACCTAAATACCCTAGTACGCAAATACCCAATATGGTCTTGACAGGAGCTAAATCATGTTTGAAATACCCTCAGGCTGGGGACAAGTACAAAAAAATCATCAGTTTATTAGAGGTATAATTTTTTCCTTAGGAAAAAATAATTAATATATAATAGTGTAAGATAAATTAATAAAAATTTAGTATTTAAAACACTCATAAAAGAGAAAATAGTACCACAATTAGTCAAATAAAAATATCAAATAAAATCATTATCTAAAAGATAGAACAACATCCGTAAAGACTATACTCAGAATATGTTTGAAAATAGTGGATCAAAACTCCATTAGTCACCACTATCACCCAAGGTCCCATACACCACACACACCCACCACCTATAAGTAATTATTTCCATTTTCCAAGAACTATCTTAATAAAATCTAAAAATTCTTGAAGGAAAAGGTAGGGTGTGAGCTAAAAACCTATTGGGATTCCACCACATGTTCCATAAGTAGTTCTAATACAAATAAACCATTTTGTGGTTCATTTTACATATATATAATGCATGTTAAATAATTTCACAATTTCAATAAACATATGATTTAAAAAATGATATGTGGAATTTATATCAAAATAGGTTTAAATGAAAATATTATATAACACAAAAAGGCATGAATAAAATAATTATATAATCACTGGCATGTAATACTCAAATCAAAGCTAATAAAAATGTTCATAATCCCAAAGTTTTATTAGTTTTTAGATCTAGGATCCTCAAATTACTTATTCAATAACCATCTATCAATGTGCGAGAGCATGTACCTATGTATTAATCCATCGGGATAATCAACACCCCATCCGAGAAAATCATGCCAAACTTGGTTTAGTTATAGTTTTCATCATTAATTCATTGTTATGGTGTCAGAGTCAAAGAATTATTCTCCCAATCATCCAATAACATCCTAGGATCACATGTTATTTCAATCAATTAGTCATGGACACAACCATTCAATTCAATTTAAATTATCGACAATAGTTTATTTTCTAAATTTAATGTTTCAATATGCCATTTTAATTTCAAAACCAAATCAGGTTTTTTCATCAGGTTAATGTCTTTCAAAATCATCTTTCATTTAAATACCTTTTCTAAAGGATCAAAATAAAAATATTTCATCAAATAAATTCTCATTTGAAGACATATTTTGAAAACTTCACTCAATTTATAAAATCCCTTGAAAATGGGTTTTTTATTTCAAAAATCCATTATTTTTGAAATCATATATCAAATTTACTCAATTTCAAGGAAATCATTTGAAATTAAATTAAAAATAAAGCAAGAAATATGTGGCTTTAAGTTTAGGTAAAACCTTACAAAACTAACCACCTTTTTTTATAACAAGATCAATAAATCACCCACAATGGGATCCATTAACATAGAATCAAAGGTGAATAAGATCAAAGATGAATCCCAAGAATCAAAATACATAATATCATGGTTTAGATCTACGAAATACATGAGGATATATCACTCTCAAATAAGGAGAGAGAATAATGAGGGAGGAAACTAGAAAATATAAGTTTCACTTACCATAAAAAGATCAATCACATCCACTGATACTTTGATCTGAGAAGAAGAGAATTTATAGGATCCAAATAAACTCTAGAGATCCTCCATAATCCAAAGAATTAGATTAGTTTTAAATGGGTGGTTTTTAGAAATTATAACTATGATTTAAATATTTTAATTAAATTTTTTTGGTGATTAAAATTATGTTTACACAGATTTCTTGGCCATGAAACATTTTTAACACTGAACATTTTCCCTCACTAGGATTCTAGAAAGGGTGCATAGTTTGGTCAGATGGTTAGAAAAAATGTGAACCAACCATAAAAATCCTTATTATCACATTCTATGCAGTTTGATGGGTAGTCCACACAGTTTGGACTAACAATGTTCCACCCTCCATAACCACAATACAAGGTACACAGTTTTCTGGGATAAACTGCACAGTTTTCCCAAACAGTGCACCAAACATGAACAACCCTAAATATTTTAAAAATTTTACAAATTTACTTGAAAATAAACTAGAACAGGATCTAAATAAAGGATGATAATAAACAAGGGTCAAAATTACATGAAATATGGTAAAGATATGTTATTATAGTAGGAAGGAACGTGACTTTTCCTCATATAATTTTTTTAAATTTGTTGACTTGAAATGTTTTGTGCCTCTTCCCTTTTTAAAATACACAAATTTTTAATTAGTCACGAGAGGCACATCTTCAATTAACAATGACTAAAATTATTACTAGTTCTCCCATTTTGGAGTTTCTACAAAAATTTTGAAGCCTTTTTAGGACATCAAAATTAGTTCTCTGAAAATATATAGTTTAGATCATTAGATTTTTACAGGGGCAATAAATAATTCTACCCAATAGTAGACCCATATGAACGAAGTTACAATGAGTTTATTGGAATGTAGATCATACAATATATTTATAAATTCAGGAGGTCAGAATATGGAAAGTCTACAAAAAGTTACCATTCATTACTAGAACTATTTTAGGAGAATTATATTAACCATTGTGAACAGATGGTTGCCTTTAAAAATAGGACTCCAATGAAAAAATATGGCTAGATGGACTCAACTATAAATATGGTATGTGACTACCTGCTGATGTGTACTTTGAGTTATAATGTGATCAAAGGATTTGATTATTTACATGGATGAAAATTCATCATTGTAATATTTTTTACTTACAATGAAATAAATACTATAAAGTTATATCATGAATGTTGGATGAAAATATGAACTACGTAAAATCAAAGTGTTCTTCTCTTAGATATTTCCATTCTTGTTTTGTATGTTAGTGTGTGTGACCATTTAATGAATTTAAGTGTGAAAATTTCGAGTTTTTAAGCTTCCTAACTTCCATTTATTGTATGTTAGGGAGGTTTGGAAGTCAACTGTACAAGGATTCTCAAAGAGGTGTATTTATGATGAATTCAAGATCCTGAATTTGATGGTTTTACTTCTGGTGGTTTCATGATTTGGGCCAAATTTCATCCTTCAAATATTTTCAACCTAGTGAGTACTATGTATCTTTAATTGGGATGCTTAATGGTTTGTAATTCTATATGGTGAAACTATTGTTCAAGGTCAACTATATCTAAACTTTATGTGATACAGTCAATATTTTAAGGGAAAGGAAAACATGGAGTGAATACAGAGCGTGAATCTAATATATCTAGTCTCAAGAATAAGTGCATGTAGTTGAATTATGTAGTGATTGGAAAAAAAGTTTTTGAGGTTTGAGGGCATACATCTTTCACTAATAGATTGGATTACCTATATAGAAAGGTAAAGGAGATAACCTGATATGAATGAGATCCCAATACTAATATAAAATATCTTAGAGTGGGGATCATGAAATTTAAATTCATGGTTCTTGGACCAATGTTGGAGAATGTGGTATAATAACCCAAATGGGGCCTAGGGTCTAGTACTCTAACACCTTTTGAATAGGGAGTTAAACCGGTGTAAATAATAACATGAGGCACTTGAATTAGGAAGTTATGAGATAGAATAATAATGTTTAGGATGACCATTGAACAATATTTTAATTTCTAGTTTTAGAATAATGTTTTTGAGGGAATATAATTTTATATGACCTTTTCCTTAGGATGAAAAAATTCCTATAGTTGGAAGACTAGATATAGAGGCACTAATATCATTACCAAGTGGAGTTGTCCTTTTAGAGTAAAATAAAATAATTACCAATATCTATGAAATATTTATGGTGATTCAGACACTTAAGGTATGAAGTGTGGTGTACGGAAATAATATATTCAAGTGATTGGAAAAATCCATCCAAAAGCTAACCAAGGTTGGGCTATTATGGGATACTAAAGTGGAGATGAAATGGAAGAGGAATTATATATGGGTTAGATATATATGGTCCATAATTCACTACATATCCTAAAATAATAGGAATCTAGATGCATATTATTCTAATCAATGATATGTTTTCCCAGTGTTGAGACTATTATGGAAATACCCAACATGAATGAGAGGACCATACACTTGGAGGTGTTTAATGGTGATGGGGCTTGTATTATGGCCCATGATAATTAATATAAACACTACAATGTATCCCAAATGAAAAATAATCTAGTCATATATGGTTCTTTGAAAAGAGTATCTTCATAGATTTGGATCATATGTTGGAGAGGGAGCATTTTTTTTAGTGTAGAATAATGGAAAAGGATCTGTAACCTAATAGACTATTACACAAATCTAGCTATCATATAAGAATAATTAATTCATATAACATAGACCAATCCAAGGAGTTTTGAAGATTATGTAGGGTGGCCCACAATCTATATATTTTAATTATATATGATAAGGACTCATATAACATATAGTTTAGGGTCACATTACAAGGACTTTATATAGATATACTTTTGATGATCTGGCACAAGTGAAAAAAAAATTAAATGGATTCTCCTTGTATTGAGACCATGGATAAAGCCTTATTTGAATTGGTGGGGCCTCAGATGCTGATATGAAGTAGGGGTTTAAATAGGGTAAAACATATAGTCAAGTATAATACATACAACTTGAATTTCACTACATATCCTATAATAATAAAAATCAAGATACATGTAGTTTTAAAATGGTAACTCCTACATAGATTGAGATCATGTGAATAGATGAAAAGATAAAAACATCATCCCGATGATAGACTATTGTGATTAACCTGTTGGGAATGAGTGAGAGTCTAAGAACTATGAATTATGTTTGTGGGTTTATGGTTGGACCCAGGTCGACACCTCCAAGTGTTACTATATATCCTAGGATAACTTAAATCAAGCCACACATAGTTATAAAATGGGGAATTTTATTCTAGTTTAGGGTTGGAACTTGAATAAGCATTGTGGTTTTACCTAGGATATGAGACATGAGTTTCTTTATATGGTTTCCCAACATATGGTTGGTTTAGAAAACCCACAATGAATATGGAAACTATAGACTAGGGGTAGTTTGATGAAAGTAATATTTATAGCTTTGTCTAGGATAACTAATCTAGATGCCAATGTTTATCATGTGAGAATAGAAATCATGCCATGTGCAGTTCTTGTATGGTAACCCCTACACAAAACATGAATATTTGTATGGGAAATATGATGATAGATACATCCTAATGTAGTTCCATTGAGAAACCTGATTTGGATGAGAGGTCCCAAACACTAGAATAGAGAGAGGTTTTATGTTAATAATATTTATAGTTTTTCCTAGAATAAGAGATCTAGATATCACTATGTATATTATAGTAAAATGAAACAAGAAACATAAAATTCTAAAATAGGATCTCTTCGTATATATCTGACTAATGTATAGGGGTGAAACATAAAAATGTATGGATGATCTAGTGAGAGAGATAGGGATAAAACTGATGCGAATTAGAAAAGGCCTCATCACCAGATCAGAACCAAGTATGGAAATAAATGTTTCATCTAATCATGGTGTAGGTGAACTAGGTTTCACTATATATATTGAGGTACTAAAAATAAAACCAAAAATAGTTTTGGAATTATGAATTTTTTTCATAGTCAAAGAGAACCATGACATTAGGTTTTGAAATTGTATCCAAAACTATTAAATCCTAAAGAAAATAATACTTACATGTATCTGTGTTCTTGAAAAGGGGGGTAATTTTTTGATTTGAGGTCTAACAAAATATAACTCTCCAAGTAGTTTAAGTACACATGGGATGGACCAATCTGAACAGTTTAAAATCACGTGGGATGTAAAATATATTGTGAATTTTAGTGTTATGAAACAATGAAAATGTGATATAAAGATTATATTCTTGTAATTAGGACTTGTATTTCATGTAGTTTAAGGTTTCAAAAAATAATAATTTGTATGACCTATATGAAAATATGAAATTTAACTCTTGGAGAACCTTTCATAAGTGGAAGATGTGGTACACTCTCTATCCATTGTAATCATGGAGTAATCTCTATTGAAGTAGAAATTGTTTATGGCATAAGTTCCTTCCCATTTTGGATTGAGCATTGGAGGTTTCTTCCTAGGTATCCTGGTAGTTCTCAGGGACAACACCAGTTCCCCCAATGAATGATAAAAGGAAAACCATCTTATTTAACAATAAAACAAATCGATCCTAGTGGATTTCAAGGTTTTGTAGCGTGCATAAGATATCCTCATCAAGTCACTCTAATTCATCAATTTGAATATAATATTACTAATATTTGGTCAAATAATTGTAGATCGAAATATGAAGTGTGGGAAGCTGAAACATTATGGTATATGAAACCTATGTCCCCTACACAAGTGAATTGGTTATTTGCGTGGTAGTTCAAATCTTGGTGTGATAATACTAAAGAGAATATAAAAGTTTTTTTGGCCAAGATTTATTATCCTTGCACAACATATTTTGAACGATGTTAGATAAAGTTTTATTCTAGGAAATTTTCAATTCATTGGATACTATATAATAGTGGGATGAATGGTTGGTATGAATGTTATAATCTTGATTAAGTCACTTCAATTTGGAATCTAAAAAAGTGGCACCATTTCTTCTAATACTGTGTGTGGGACACTAAATATAGTAATCATATTTTACCTTTTGAAATTAATGGTATCTTTAGTTTTCAATTCTTTTATGGGAACTTATTCAACACATTTGAAAAATAATTTTGTGTTTATAATTATGAAATTTTACTTCCTGAATATGGTTGGATGGTAAAGACCCAAGAAATTTATCTCCCATACCAAAAATGGATATGTGTATTTGGTAGGGTGAAACAGTTCTGAGTATTGGTGTATGGAGTTGGAATATATCTAACAAGCATGGAATTTCAACCTGAATTCATAGGAATTCTATATTATTAATAGCTAGAAGTATCAAGTCCTCTTAATTTTATGGGATATATTGGTTCTTAACTGATGGGTTCCACATTCACTAGAATTTAATTCTTGCATAATAGTGAGTGTATATCCTCCTTCAATGTATTTAATGAGGACTCCATCAAATCCTTGTTTATAGAGGACCTTCTAAGAATTTTGGTCATCATAAATAATGTTTTTTTCTTTCTTCCAACATTTCTATTCCTTCTTGACTTAATCCGGTGGAAGAATCACATTTTATATGTACTAAATTATGTGATAAATCATTCCAATTGCGCTATCAATTAGTAGTGGTAGATGTTTTCCTTGACCAAGAATGGTGTTAACCTTATTAATATATTCCATATCATTATTTATGAATGGAGATAGAACCCCATGATGTACTATGTGAGTGATCATCACATACCGGTATGGATATTCTAAGATTAATTCTTCATTTTATAATGAATCTTTTTAGGTGTTCTATGAATGTGATATGTGAGGCAGCCTTGGTTTTGAGTGGAATTCAACCATTGATCCTAGTATTTAATCAACTAATGGGATCAAATACTCCTCATTGATGGTTTAATTGTCATTAATTTACTTGATTACTGACTGTGTTGTTGTGACACGTCAAATTTATAATGATTTTAAGGATTATTTACAGTCTTGGACAGACCCTAGGTCATCTCTCAAGGAGCTTTCATGGGATTATAGTGTGAGTTTTTAATAATAAGTATTAAAATAGGGGTGGTTTCAAAACAGTTTAAAAAAACGACTTGATTTAAAGTGTTTAATAGTTGATAAATAAAAGTGGTATTTTAGAATTATGATATAAGGAGATCATTTAAAGTTCACTACACACCGTTGTGAGTTCATCATCCTAAAAAATACACATGTTTAAATGTAATCCTTAGGTTAAGGGTTGTCAAGATCTCAACTTCCCTCTTGCCTCTTAAACAATGCTCAAAGAACCACCCCATGAAAAAAAAATCATGTTGTTGAGGTTTGAGTATCAAGAATAGAGAATAAAGGCTACCAAAGCTTAATTAAATCTTATGTATGTGTGATATAAATAGGATTCTTGTCTTGTCCAATTAATAAAACCCAAGATTCCCACTTGAAATCTCAACCCAACCGGTGTTGAAATAAAACGTGTTTCACTTAATTTAAACAATAAAAATGAAATAAGAGGATAATAATGTCAACATAATAAATAAGTGAAATATTTATCTCACAAGTTACACAAAACTAGTAGAACAACAAGTTCTGGAACTCCCTAACAAGTGTGTGTAGCTCCCTCAAAATTATCGTCCACCGTTTAGCTCGTCATCGGGAGGAGGAGGAAGCTCGGGTAGAAATTCGGCTTGATCCACGATCCCCCTATGAGGATAGGGGCCTCCAAAAACCCTTGGATGATAAGATGACTCCTTTCGGTCTCCAAAATACCAGATATTTTCCTCCTAGATGAACTTTCAAATATGGAGCTCAAGGTGCCATTTTATAGGAAAATGGAAATGTGGTTTTGAGAACACATATTTCCTAAAACCACTTGTCACATGGGTTTAGACCACTCGAAAACATTATTGTACTTTGAAGAAAATAAAAAATTTGTATCCCCACACCTTTAATATCTCTACTGAAAGTTTGGAACTCTTTGTACAAGTGGAGTGTGAGATATAGACATATCACAACACACCACTTTTGAATTCATGCAGTTCGGTGTACTGGAAAGATCCAGTATGTTGGGCCACCATATGGATGACTGAGTCCTGGGTTACTTCATATGAAATGTATCCCAATTCATTTTAGACCATACCACAAAATTTCATCCCATTTGGTTACACAGTTCTGGACAAGTGCGCGGATGAGTCCACTGGTGTGCATGAATGTTGCACAGTTTGGCCCATTTTTCTTAGACGTCATCATGGGTCCTCCAAATCACCTCATCCTGTAATGGAATCATAAAAAAAGTAATATTTACCTTTTTAACAGTGATAAAAACAAAATAAATTATTCAAACAAGGAATTAAATTTGTTATTATTTTTATAATTTTCAATATAAAACAAGTTTAGAACAGTGGTGTGAGGGGGAAAATGAAATAGTGAATCACGGTGAGATCACACCCCCACACCTAAGAATTTTCACTCCTTGGAAAAGTCATAATTTAAAAAATTATGCATATAGATATTTCCAACATCATAAAGATTTTAAAATTCAATAAAAAATTAATTCCTGATTGAAAATGTGATCAATTCCAAAAATCACACCGAGGAGTTATTCTCAGTGATCATGGAAAATGACGTCTCAAACATTGTATCAAATTAAATTACAAGAGATGCATGATACAAATAAAAGAAAACAATTAAAAAGTTAATCATGTCACAAATTATCCATGTGTGTGTGTGAAACCCATTTCATTCTATTCTATCCACTTGTTTTTTTGAAGAAAGAAGGATTATATTAATGGCAAATATCAGCAGCCGTACATAAAAAGAGCCAGGAGGGGAAATTGTGTAGCCATAGTTGGATGACATCGAAGGGGCCTAAGGCCGCCAGCTGATGGGCTGCATTGTTTCTTTCCCTTTAGGTAAAGGAGAAGGTGCAGCAAGAGAAATCGTGGTGTAGCGAGTAGATTCTTCTGACGATAAAGCCAAAGGCTTGGAGTCCGGCATCTCCATGGTTAATAGCATTGATAACCGAAAGGCAGTCATACTCGATGATGATATCGGCCTGGAGTCCCGCGTCACCATGCTATTCTTTCCACTTTTTATCAAGTAAATATATGCTGTTTTAATAATTGTCTACTTACAAGAACCTTTCCATTGAACTTGCTCTACATCCTTTGCAATAAAATTTCAAGACCCACTCACTTATGCATTCCCATAAGTCAAACCATAAGCTCCTGACATAGATATCCCCATACGTTGTACATTTCATAACACCCCTCATTTATTAATTTTTTAAAAGTCTCACTTGGAAAAAATCTCACACTCTTCTCCCAACCCATGTTTGATCTTCTCAGGACACTAATTGTAATAGTTATAACCAGATCAAAATTCAAGGAAGGGTGGTTTTGGACCTGCCCAATATACAACCCTTTTTTTCTTTTTCTTTTTTGAGGGCGTATAATAGTCAGATAACAGGTTCACACGTATAGGTAAATCTTTTATAGTAATGAAATATATCGGATAAGGAACGATCTTTTGGAAAATGATTTTTAAAGTATAGAAAAATCAACCTAACTTATATTTACTTTTCATTAAGTTAGAAATTTTCACATTGAATGGTTGGGTGCAGAAATATGTGGAGAGATTAAGTGACACAATTTTCCCTTAAATTATTCAAAAAAAGGGCACCATTCTTCTCAAAAGTTTCAAAATGATACAACCATTTATATCATCGCCAAAGAACTAATTTTTAAAAGAATCTCACACCACAATATTGAATTCTTGTTGAAATTCACATTTCATCAGTATATTTTTTTGAATTTTAAAACAACATGAAATATGGACATTCCACATGCATTTTCAATAACATCCATGATTAAAGGGGCATCATTTTCCTTGATAATGTGGGCATAAATAAAGTAGTATTCTAGAAAAAAAGTGATGGGGAGGTAAGTGGAAAAGTAAAAATACAATTCAATAAGCTAAAAAGAGAAAAGAAGAAAGATGATTAAAATTCCTAACTAACCCAGGAATATAAAAGTACCCCACACCTAAAGATTGCAGTGTCCTCAATGTAAGAAAAGAGAATGTGGAAAGGAAGGATAAAACCTGGTGAGTTTCATTCATATATTGCTTCTTGAACATGGAGTTCCTCCATCGGGGACTCCAGAATGGATTCATGGAAGTGCTTCAGTCACTGCACATTAATAGTGAAGGTTTTCTTTGTTTCTTTGTTTTGAGCCTGGACAACACCAAATGGAGGGATGTTAGTAACGGTGTATGGCCCAAACCAGTGGGAATGAATCTTACCTGGATGAAACATAATCCTGGAAGTGCAGAGGAGGACCTTCTTCCCAATTCGAAACTGGCGATGAAGGATAAGATGATCGTGGGCAGCCTTGGTTTGCTCATTATAAATCCTAGATTTCTCGTATGCGTATCTTCTCATTTCCTATAGCTCTTGAATCTCCAACATCCTTTGAGAACCCAAAAAAGAAAGATTATAATTTCATTGTTTGATGGACCAGTAGGCTGAGTGCTCAATCTCAATAGGGAGGTGACAACTCTATCCAAACACCATTCGATATGGTGACATGCCAATGAGGGTTTTGAAATCATTACTGTAATCCCATAATGAATCATCGAGTCTAAGAATCTAAAATTTTCTATTAGTTTGAACCATTTTTCAAGAATGTATTTTAGCTCTCTATTTGACACCTCAGCATGACCATTGGTGTGTGGGTGATAAGTAGTAGACACTCGATGACCGAACCCATACCGATGCAAAAGTGACTCCGTTGTTCAGTTTCAGAAATGATAACCCTATTCAATGATGATAAACCTAGGTAATCCAAACCTACAGAAGATTTTGGTTCTCAAAAATTCTAAAACTACCTTAGAATCAGCAGTCCTTGTATCTTGTGCCTCTAACCATTTTGACACATAATCAACATCTAGAAGAATTTACAATTTTCCAAAGGAATTTGGAAATGGTCCCATAATTTTAATGCCCCAAACATCAAAAATTTCAGGCCAAATAAATGGTTGTTGTGGAATTTCATTTCTTTTAAATACATTCCCTATTCTTTGACAGTGAGGAAAAGATTTGAAAAATTCATGGGCATCCTGAAAAAGTGTTGCCCAAAAGAGACCAGAATCAAGGAACTTCTGAGGAGTCCATTGGGGACCAAAGTGACCACCAAAAACTTGAGTGTGGAAGAATCTAAGGACAAGATGAAACCCACTATCAGTAACACAAAACCTAAGGAATTGATCACTACATGTGTGCCAAGGTTAGGAGTCATCTCAAATGTATCTATGGGAATCATGTTTTAGACGATTGGACTAGTTTTTATTGAAATTAGTAGGAATTCATGATGCTACCAAATAATTTACAATTTTATCATACCAAGGAATAACAACTTGCACTTAGTATAGTGGATCATCAAGAAACATGTCATTTATGGGAATATAGGGGGATGAGTCAATGTTTGGGGATGGGTGAATCCTACTGATATGGTCAGCCACTACATTCTATAATCCTTTCTTATCTCTAATTTGTAAATTGATTTTTTGAAGGAGGAGCTTCCAGTGAATGAGATGTCGTTTGGCTTCATGTTTCTTAAGGAGATACCAAAGGGATTCATAGTCAGAGAACAAAATTACTTTAGAACCTAAAAGATATGACCTAAACTTATCCAAGGTAAATGCAATGGAAATAAATTATTTTTCAGTTGAGGTGTAGTTTTCTTTGTTAGGGTTAAAAGTACGTGATGCATAGGCAATGACAAGTGGAGCTCGATTGACCCTTTGTGACAAGACTTCCCCAATTGTATAGTTAGAGGCATCACACATGAGCTCAAATGGTAAATACAACTGAGGTGGTTGGATTAACGAGGGTGACTTGGGACTCTAATTTAACTTATTAAAATATTCCTCACATTATTTATCAAAAACAAATTCTTTTTCTTTTTGGAGTAATTAGGAGAGGGGGTGTGCAATTTTACGAAAGTTATGTATGAAACGATGGTAAAATATATCATGAAATATGAAAGACCGCACATTCTATACATTTTTTGGGGAATGGTATGGAAGAAATGACGTCCACTTTTGATTTATCTACTTGGATACTATCCCCAGAAATGACATGTCCCAAAACTATACCTTTTCACACCATGAAATGATAATTCTCATAATTTAATATGATATTCTTTTCAATACAGTGATGTAGTACTAAAGCAATACTATCCAAAAAGTCATCAAAAGAATATCCATAAATAGTGAAATCATCCATGAATACTTCCATGCAATTCTCTAGGTAATCCAAAAAAACACTAACCATTCATTGCTGGAATGTACTTGGAGAATTGCATAGACCAAATGGAATCCTTCTATAGAAAAATTTTCCAAAGGGGAAAGTGAAGGTCATATTTTCCTAGTCCTCAAGGGGAATATGGATTTTAAAGTATCCATAATACCCATCAAGGAAACATTATTGTGAATTACCCACTAGCCTCTCTAGCATTTGGTCAATAAATGGAAAAGGGAAATGGTCCTTACTGGTGTTTTGTTTTAGTCGGCGATATTCTATGCAGACATGCCAACTATTCTGCACATGAGTTGGAACCAATGCATTGTTTTCATTTTTGATTAATATAAGGCCAGTTATTTTAAGAACTAATTGAATGGGACAGAACCATTGGCTGTCATAGATGGGGTAAATGATTCAAGTAGCCTATAATTTTGTTACCTCCTTTTTCACAACTTCTAGGAGGTTTTGGTTCAATTATTGTTGTGCCTGCCTCACTGGTTTAGGCACAACATTTAATAAAATATGGTGTGTTCAAATTGATAGGATAATACCAGGAATGTCATCAAGTGTCCATCGCAATGCTTGTTTATACTTCCTCAAAAGCTCAAGTAATTTAAATTCATGCTTAGGAGGGAGTGAACTAGAAATGATGATGGGAAACTTGTTTCCATTATCAAGATATGAATATTTTAAATTTTTAGGCAACTGTTTTAGTTCCAATTTAGGTGGATTTTGGAATTATGGGATTGTGCGTGAAAGTGAGAGCTCACTAATCTCATCTAACTGCTCAATGGTATCATCCTCAGTTGAGGAATGATCTTTAACAAGATTAGCAGTATCATCGATGGTCATTTGATCCTCAGTGTTCAAGAAATAGTCAATTAACAAACATGCATTACATTTCTCGAGACCACTACAAAAAAAAATTTCGGATTCATTACCAAGAATTTAAATCAATGATGAAAACTCATAATGGGGGATCAAGGGAATGATAAGAAGTGTTTTTAGGAGAAGGGAGTACAATAATTGAATTAACACAGAGAGAGGAATTTTCTTCTAAGGGGGGATTTATGGCATCAAGGATGTTGAAATGGACTATGTCACCACCAAATACCATATATAATGTACTATTATGGACATTAATTATGGTTTTGGTAGTTTTCAAGAAGGTTCGCCCCATTATAATTGGGGCATGTCCATTCATCTTATCATTTTTCATTTTTAGAACATAAAAATCAGCTAGAAAAATTAAACTTTTCATCCTCACAAGAACATCCTCTAACACACCAGAAGGGTGTGCGATACTACGGTTGGATAGTTGAAAAAGAATTATAGTGGTATTAAGTTCCTCAAACTACAATGAAGATTAAATTGAGTGAGGCATCGCATTTATAGAAGCACCGAAATCAAGCAAGGAATTGGAAAATGAACACTCCCCTATGGTGCATGGAATCGAGAAGGTTCCAGGATCATCGAATTTGGTAAGAAGTAATGGTTCTATCAATTCTGAGGCATTAATCCTTAATATTACCTTCTCATCACCCTGAAGTATCCTTTGGTGTGTACACATCTCCTTTAGAAACCTGGTGTATCTTGGAATTTGCTTCACGGAATCAATAAAAGGAATGTTAACCTACACTTTTTTGAATGTTTCCAATATTTCCTTATCAAGTACAGTTTCCTTTTGTTTTCTTGGTTGGGTGGACCTTTGGGGAAATGGGAGAGGACTGGTTGGGATAAGAGACTCATCGACATACACACTCTTTCCTTTGTATGGGATTCTCTCAGGATATAGATTTTCTTCTCTTGGACCATTTTCAGCAGTTAAGGTGGTGGTTTCGTAAGGAGTGGATGAATCTAATGGAGGTTTCATTTGGGTTTTTAGTTTTTTCCCACTCATAAGGTTTATATAAATAACATTTTATTTATCCCTAGGGTTAACTAATGGTTTAGAGGGCAGTTTACCTAACCCATGACTTTGAATTTTTACCACCAAGTTATCTAGTTTTCCTAATATGGTTTTGAGGTCTTGTACGGCTATCTGAGTGGTTTTTTGGAATTGGATATTGTTGGAAACCATTTGTTTCATATTATCTTCTAGGATAGGCTCAGGTTTTGGAGGGGATTGTTGGAAAGGCCTTCGGGGTGGTTGGGGATTTCTAGGTGGTGGTGGGGGATGACTACTCTGACCTTGTTGGTTCCACAATTGATGGGACTGGTTCGAATACCCCCCCTTGTCTATAGGTTTTGTTTTTTTCCACCCAGGGTTGGATGGATAGTAAGGTTCTTGCCTAAAGGGTTGGTTATAGGGGCCTCCTGGAAATATTTCCTCACAACTCTCAGAATGTTCTCTCAATTAGGGGCATTGGTCAGAGTAGTGGGTGTTATAAGAACATATAACACAATGGATGTGAATAGGAGATTGGAATTTCCCATGGGAAAGAGAAATTTGTCGAAGAAGGGTACTTACCTATTCGAACTTCATGTCCACCTTCATCTCAAATTTGGTACTTTGCACCTCATGGACACATTGAATGGGTACATTAGAGCTTGTAAAAAATTGTTGAGTGTTTTGTTCCATGTTATCAATTTTGTTTCTTGCAAAAGTTGGGGTCTTATCTACCAGCACACCACCTACAACACCATCAATCATGTTTCTATCAATAGGAATTAAACCTTTATAAAAATATTGAATTAGAAGTTGATCACTTATTTGGTGGTGTGGGAAACTTGAACATAAACTTTTAAAGCATTCCCAATATTCATGTAATGTTTCTTGTTGTGATTTCCTTCTACAACAAATTTCTTTCGTTATAGTTTTAGTTCGAGAGGCTGGGAAATATTTTTCCGAAAAAAGGAGTTTCATGTCCACCCAGCCTCTAATTGGTGAACTAACATAGTAAATCCAGTCTTTTGTAGTGTCTTCTAATGAAAATTGGAATTCTATGAGCTTTACTTGTTCTTGATCCACATTTTTAGGTATTAATATAGAACACATAGTATGTAATTCTTTTATGTGTTTATGTGGACCTTCTCCAGGAAGTCAATTGAATCTTGGTAATAAATGAATTATACTGGATTTCAGTTCAAAATTGGGTGCCTCTCCTTGCATTTGAATGTAAGAGGGTTGGATATAAACATTAGGTGATGATAGTTCTTTTAATTTCTGGTTATTTTCAGCCTTGTTATACAAGTTTATTTTAGTTTTGATGTCGATTTCGGAAGAAGAAGAGGAAGGATCAAGAAGAGTGTCAATGTTTTGTGTGTCCTCCATTGAAGGGTTCTCTTCCGTGTCTTGGTGTCGCTGACATAGGATCCTTTTCAGTTTGGTTTCTAAAGGAGGTAAATATCTCAGATTAAAATTCTTCATGCACCAAACCTACCCAACAAATAAATCATAACACAAAAGGATTGAAAAGTTAAATAAATATTCATAAAATTTACAAATATCTTATAAAAAACATGCACTAAAAACCGAAGCGCTCCCCAGAAATGGAACCAAAATTTGAGAATTCTCTAATGACACATCAAATTGATTATGATTTTAAGGTTGATTTATAGTCTAGGGCAGACCCTGTGTCATCTTTCAAGGAGCATTTGTGGGTTTATATTGTGCATTTTTAATAAGAATTACTAAAAGTGGGGTGGTTTTAAAACAATTTTAAAAAAATGACTTGATTTAAAGTGTTTAATAGTTGATAAATAAAAGTGGTGTTTTAGAATTATGATAAAAGGAGATAATTTCAAGTTAACTACACATATTGGTTAGTTCATCAGTCTGAAAAATAAAAATGGTTAAATGGAATCCTTTAGTTGAGGGTTGTCAATATCTCAACATCCCTCTTTCCTCTTAAACGATGCTCAAAGAACCACCCCATAACACAACAATCGTGTTTTCAGGGTTCGGGAATCAAGAATAGAGAAGAAAGGCTACCAATACATACTAAAATCTTATGGATGTGTGAGATAAATAAGACTCTTTTCTTTTCCAATTGGAACAACCCAAGATTCCCACTTAAAATCTCAACCCAATCGGTATTGAAATAAAAAGTTTTTCACTTAATTTTAACATTAAAAATGAAATAAGAGGAGAATCATTTCAAGATAAGAAATAATTGAAATAGTTAGCACACAAATTACACAAAACTAGTTGACGAAAAAGTGTTGGAACTCCCTCCCATGTGTGTGTAGCTCCCTCGAAATGACCGTCCACCGTTTTTCTCGACATCGGGAGGAGGAGGAAGCTCGGGTGGAACTTCGCCTTCATCCTTGATCCACCTATGAGGATAGGGGCCTCCAAAAAATCTTGAATGATGATATGAATCATTTGGGTATCCAAAATACAAGACCATTTCCTCCTGTCCAATCTTACAAATGGGGAGCCCAAGGTTCCATTTTATAGGAAAATGGGAAGGTGGTTTTGAGAACACAGATTTCTTAAAACCACTTATCACATGGGTTCTGGCCTCTATACAACATTATCTCAATTTTTAGAAAAAAAAATTTGTATAACCACCTATTTAATGTCTCCACCAAACGTTTGACACCCTTTGGACAAGTGGAGTGCAAGATATGGACCGATCAGAACACACTACTTTTGACTTCTTGCAGGTTCGGTTTACTGGACAGATTAGGTTGGTTGTCCCACCAGATGGCCGAATGAGTCTTGGGTTCATTCATATGAAATTTATCCCAATGAATTTTGGACCATACCACAAAATTTCATCCCATTTGGATTCACGGTTCAGGAGCAGTGTGATGATTAGTCCACTGGTGTGCATTGATGTTGCACAGTTTGACCCATTTTCTTGGACATCATCATGGGTCCTCCAAATCACTTCCTCCTACAATGGAATCATCAAAACAAGTCACATTGAACATTTTAACAGTTATAAACACAAAATAAATGATTCAAACATGGAACTAAATTTGTTATTATTTTTATAACTTTCAATATAAAACAAGTTTAGCAAAATGATGTAAGAGTGAAAATGAAACAGTGAATCACTGTGCGATCACACCCTATCACCTAAACATTTGCACTCCTAGAAAATTTCATAATTCTAAAAATTATGAATGTAGATATTTCCAACTTCATAAAGATTTAACATTCAATAAAAATTTAATTCATGATAAAAAATGTGATCAAAGAAAAAATCACATGGACGAGTTATTATCATTGATCATGGAAAAATACATCTCAAAAATTGTATCAAATGAAATTACAAGAGATGCATGATACTAATAAAAGAAAATAATTAATAAATTAATCATGTCACTAATTCTCCATTTGTTTGTGTGAAAAAACATTTCATGCTATTCTTTCCACATTTTATCAATAAATGTATGTTATTTTAATAATATTCTACTTAAAAGATCCTTTCCATTGAACTTAACCTGCATCCTTTGCAATCAAATTTCAAGACCCACTCCCTTAAGAATTCCCAAGAGTCAAACCATAATCTCCTGACCAAGATACCCCCATATGTTGTACATTTCATCACTCCCCTCATTAATTAATTTTTCAAAAGTTTCACTTGGAACAAATCTCACACTCTTATCCCAATCCATGTTTGATCTCTTCACAAAACTAATTTTAATAGTTATAACAAGATCAAAAGATACGGATGGGTGGTTTTTGACCTGCCCAATATACAAACTTTTTTTTGATTTTTTTGGGTGTAAAATAGTCGGATAATAGGTACACACACATAGGTCTATATGGTACAGTAATGAAATAAACTAGATAAGGAGTGACCGTATGGAAATAAGATTTTGGAAAGTAGATAAACATCAACATAACTTATATTTACCTTTCATTAAGTAAGATATTTTCACATTTCATGGTTGGGTGCAAAAATATGTGGTGAGATTAAGTGACAAAATTTTCCCTTAAACTATTCACAAAAAGGGAACCATTCTTCTCAAAGGTTTCAAAATGATACAACCATTTATATCAATGACAAAGAACTAAATTTTCAAAGAAAGTCACACCACAGTGTTGAATTCTTGCTAAAATACACATTTCATCATAATTTTTTTTGAATGGTAAAACAACATGAAATACGAACATTATACATTCATTTTAAATAACATCCATGATTAAAAGGGCATCATTTTCCATGATAATGTGGGCATAAAAAAGTAATATTCTAGAAAAAAAGTGAGGGGGAGGAAAGGGGGAAAGTAAAAATACAATTCAGCAAGATAACAAGAGAAAAAGAAGAAAGATGATGAAAATTCCTAACTAACCCAGGAATATACCCGTCCCCCCACACCTAAAATTTGCAGTCTCCTCACTGTAAGAAAAGATAATGTGGAAAGGGAGGATAAAACCTGCTGAGTTTCATTGATAGATTAATTCTTGAACATGGAGTTCCTCCATCGGGGACTCCAGAATCGATTAATGGAAGTGCTTCAGTCGCTGCCCATTGATAGTGAGGGTTTGATTTGTTTCTTCATTTTGAACCTGGACAACACCAAATAGAGAGACGTTAGTAATAATGTATTGTCCAAACCATCAGGAACAAATCTTACCTGGATGCAACTTCAAACTTTCATTGTAGAGGAGGGCCTTCTGCCTAATTCATAACTAGCGATGAAGGATAAGATGATCATGGGAAGCCTTGGTTTGATCCTTATTAATCACGAAGTTCTCATATGAATCTCTTATCATTTACTCTAGCTCCTAAATCTATTACTTTCTTTGAGAACCTGCACCAGAAAGATTATAGTTTAATTTTTTTATGGCCCAGTAGGACCTGTGCTCAATCTCAACAAGGAGGTGATAAATCTTTCCAGACACTAGCTGATATGTTGACATGCCAATGAGGGTTTTGAAAGCAGTATGGTAAGCCCATAATGAATCATCAAGTATAAGACTCTAATCTTTTATATTCGGTTGAACTATTTTTTCAATAATCTATTTTACATCTCTATTTGATACCTAATCTCGACCACTGGTTTGTGGGTGATAAGTAGTAGACACTCGATGATCAAACCCATACCAATGAAAAAGTAACTGTATTGTCTGGTTGCAGAAATGGGAACCCTGGTCATTGATGATGAACCTAGGTAAGCCAAACCTACAAAATATTTGGGTTCTCAAAAATTCTACAACTACCTTTGAATCTTCTATCATTGTAGCTCATGCATCTACCCATTTTGACACGTAATCAATGGCCCAAAAAATGTACAAGTTTCCAAATGAATTGGGAAATGGTCCCATAATGTCAGTGCGACAGACATCAAAAATATCATGAAAATGAAATGGTAATTTTGGCATTTCATTTCTTCTAGACACATTATCTATTCTTTGAAAATAAGGACAAGATTTGAAAAATTCATGGGCATCCCAAAAAAGTGTTGGCCAAAAGAGACCAGAATTAGGGACCTTGCGAACAGTCCGTTGGGGGCCAAAGTGGCCCCCGTAAGCTAGAGTGTGGAAGAATCTGACAGACTAAAACTCACTATCATGAACAAAACGCCTAAGTACTTGATCACTACATGTGTGCCAAAGGTAGGGGTCATCCCAAATTTACCAACAAGACTAATGTTTTATATGGTCGGCCTAGTTTTTATTGAAATCAGTAGGAATGAAAGATGCTACCAAATAATTTACAATTTTAGCATACCAAGGAATAACATCTTGCACTCGGTACAGTTTCCCATCAGGAAACATGTCATCTATGGGAATACAGGGGGATGAGTCAATGTCTGAAGATGGGTGAACCCTACTTATATGGTCATCCACCACATTCTATGCTCCATGTTATCTCTAATTTCTAAATTTAATTCCTAAAGGGGGATCATCTAGTTATTGATACGTGGTTTGGATTTTGGTTTCTTAAGGAGATTCCAGAGGGCTGCATGGTCTGAGAACCCAATGAATTTAGACCCTATAAGATAAGACCTAAATTTATCCAAGGAAAACAAAATGGAAATAAATTATTTTTCAGCTGTGGTGTAGTTTTCTTGGGTAGGGTCCAAAGTACATGAGGCATATAAAATAACATGTGGAGCTCGATCAACCCTTTGTGACAGGATTTTCCCAACTGCATAGTTAGAGGCGTCACACATGAGCACAAATGGTAAATCCCACCGAGGTGGTTGGATTACCGGGGGTGACGTGAGACTCCATTTTAACTTATTAAAAGATTCCTCACATTCTTTATCAAAAACAAATTCGTTCTGTTTTTAGAGTAATTAAGAGAGGGGGAGTGAAATTTTACTAATGTCATGAATGAAACGATGGTAAAATCCAGCATGACCTAGGAAATACCACACATATTGTACATTTTTGGGGAATGGTAGGGAAGAAATGACATCCACTATTGATTTGTCTACTTGGATACCATCCCTAGAAATGACATGTCCCAAAACTATACCTTATAACACCATGAAATGGCATTTCTCATAATTTAATACAAGATTCTTTTCAATAATAGGACATAGGACTAAAGAATAATACTCAAATATTCATTAAAATAAGAGCCGTAAATAGTGTAATCATTTATGAATACTTCCATGAAATTCCCCAGGTGATCAAAAAATACAAACCATACATCGCTGGAATGTACCTGGAGCATTTCACATACCAAATAGAATCCTTATATATGAAAATTTGCCAAAGGGGAAAGTGAAGGTCGTCTTTTCTTGGTCCTCAGGGGAAATATGAATTTGAAAGTATCCAAAATACCCATCAAGGAAACACTAGTGGGACTTACCCTCTAGCCTCTCTAGCATTTGATCAATGAATGGAAAATTGAAATGGCCCTTCCTAGTGTATTGGTTTAGTCAGCGATAGTCAGTGTAGACACGCCAACTATTATGCACACGAGTTGGAACCAATTCATTTTTTTCATTTATTTAATTATTGTATGGCCAGTTTTTTAGGAACAACTTGAACGGGACTGACCCATTGGCTGTCAGAGATGGTGTAAATGATTCCAGCAGCCAATAATTTTGTTAATTTTTTTTTCACAACTTCTAGGAGGTTTGGGTTCAATCGACATTGTGCCTAACTCACTAGTTCAGCCTCATCATTTAATAAAATATGTTCTCTGAAAATTGATGGGCTAATACCAGGAATTTCATCAAGTATACATACCAATGCCTGTTTATACTCCCTCAAAATTTCATGCAATCGAAATTCATGATTAGGAGGCAGTGAACTAGCAATGATGATGGGAAACTTGTTTCCATTCTCAAGATATGAATATTTTAAATCTTTAGGAAGCTGTTTTAGTTCCAATTTAGGTGGATTTTGGATTTATGGGATTGTGTGTGAAAGTGAGAGGTCACTAATATAACATTATGGACATTAATTATGGGTTTTCCGGTTTTCAATAAGGTTCTCCCCAATATAATTGGGGAATGTCCATTCGTCCTATCATCTTCCATTTCTAGCACATAAAAATTAGCTGGAAAAATTAAAATTTTCACCCTCACAAGAACATCCTCTAACACACTAGAAGGGTGTGCGGTACTCAGATTGGCCATTTGAATAATAATTCTTGTGGGATTTAGTTCCCCAACTTACAATGAAGATTAAATGGAGTGAGGCATCACATTTATAGAAGCACCTAAATCAAGAATAACATTGGAAAACGAATACTCCCCTGTGATGCAAGGAATCGAGAAGGTTGTTGGATCATTGCATTTGGTAGGCAGTGATGGTTCTATCAACGCTAAGACATTCCTCAACAAGCTTACCTTCTCATCACCCTGAAGTCTCTTTCAGTGTGTCCACATGTCCTTTAGAAACTTGGCATATCTTGGAATTTTCTTCACAAGATCAATCAATGTAATATTAAACAATAATTTTTTGAAAGTTTCCAATATTTTTGTATCAAGTTTAGTTTAATTTTGTTTTCTTTGTTAGGAGACCCTTTAGGGAAATCGAAGAGGAATGGTTTGTGTAGGAGATTCATCGACATACACACTATTTCCTTTGGAAGGGATTCTCTCAGGATAAGGATTTTCTTCTCTTGGACCATTTTCAGCAGTTGGGATGGTGGTTTCTTGATGAGTGGATGAATCTAATGGAGGGTTAATTTGGGTTTTAAGTTTTTTACACTACTAAGGGTGATGAAACTAACATTTCCTTTATCCCTAGGGTTAACTAATAGTTTATATTGTAGTTTACCTGACCCATGACATTGAATTTCCCCCCACTGAGTTATCTAGTTGGCCTAATTGGATTTTGAGGTCTTTTATGGCTTCTTGAGTGGTTTTTTGGAATTGGATATTGTTTTTAGACATTTGTTTCATCATATCTTCTAGGCTATGCTCAGGTTATATATGAGTTTGTTGGAGAATCCTTTGGGGTGGTTGGGGATTTCCGGGTGGTGGTGGTGGATGAAAACTCTAACCTTGTTGGTTTTATGGTTGATGGGGTGGATTGAATACCACCCTTGCCTATAGTTTTGGTTTTATTTCCACCTAGGGTTGGATGGATAGTAAGGCTCTTTCCTGAAGGGTTGGTTATAAGGGTGGCTTGGAATGATTGCCTCATAGCTCTCAGAAGTTTCTCACAATTGGGGGCATTGGTCAGAGTATTGTGTGTCAGAAGAACATATACCACATTGGGTGGGAGGAGGAGATTGGGATTTCCCTTGGGAAAGAGCAAGTTTTCAAAGATGGGTACTTACCTCTTCAAAAACCCTTTCCACCTTCCCCTCGAATTCGGAAATTTACACCTCATGGACACCTTGAATGGGTACATTGGACATTGTACCAAATTGTTGAGTGTTCTGTGCCATGTTCTAAACTAGGGTTCTTGTAGTAATTAGGGTTTTATCTACCGGTTCACCACCTATAACAACATCAATCATGTTTCTATCAATAGGAATTAAACCTTCATAAAAATATTGAATTCAAAGTAGATCACTTATTTGGTAATGACAGCAACTTAAAAATAAACTTTTGAAGTGTTCCCAATATTCATGTACTATTTCCCCTTGTGACTGCCATATACCACAAATTTCTTTCATTATAGTTACAGTTCGAGAGGCTGGGAAATATTTTTCAAGAAAAAGGCGTGTTAGGTTATCCGAGCCTCCAATTGGTAAATTAACATAGTAATGCTAGTCTTTTGTAGTGTCTTTTAATGAAAATGGGAATTCTCTGAGCATTACTTATTATTCATCCACATTTGAAGGTTTTAATGTATAACACACAATATGAAATTCTTTTAAGTGTTTATGTAGATATTCTCTAGGAAGTCTATTGAATCTTGGTAATAAATGAATTAGACCGTATTTTAGTTCAAAAATGGGTGCCTCTCCTTGCATTTTAATAAAAGTGGGGTGGATACCAACATCAGGAAAGGTTAGTTATTTTAATTTCCAGTTATTTTCAGCCATGTTATGCAAGTTTATTTCAGTTTTAATGTTGGTTTCAGAATAAGAAGAGGAAGGTTCAAGAAGAGTGTTGATGTTTTGTGTGTCCTCTATCGAAGGGTTCTCTTCTCTATCTAAGGGATGCTGAGGTAGGATCCTCTTCGGTTTGAGTTCTAAAGGAGGTAATTCTCCTAGATTATAACACATAATGCACCAAACCTACACAAACAAATAAATTAGAACACAAAAGGATTGAAAAAGTAAATAAATATTCACAAAATATGCAAATATATTACAAAAACATGCACTAAAAACCGAAGCACTCCCTGGAAACGACGCTAATATTTGACCACGATGTCGTGACACGTCAAATTGATTATGATTTTAAGTTTGATTTATAGCATAAATAAGACCCTAGGATATATATCAAGTAGCATTCTTGGGTTTAGAATGTACGTTTTTAATAAGAAATACTAAAAGTGGTGTGGTTTTAAAGCAGTTTAAAGAAAATGACCTGATGTAAAGTGTTTAATTAATGATAAATAAAAGTGGTGTTTTAGAATTATGAGATAAGGAGATAATTGTAACTTAAATAAACATCTTGGTTAGTTCATAATTTTGAAAAATACACCTGGTTAAATGGAATCCTTTGGTAGAGGGTTGTCAAGATCACAACTTCCCACTTGCCTCTTAAACGATGCTCAAAGAACCACACCTCGACACAACAATCATGTTGTAAAAGTTAGGGTATAAATCATAGAGAATAAAGGCTACCAAAGCATACAAAAATCTTATTTATGTGTGAGATAAATAGGAGTCTTGTCTTTTCCCATCATAACAACCCAAGATTCAAACTTCAAATCTCAACCCAATCGGTGTTGGAATAAAAAGTGTTTTACTTAATTTTAACAATAGAAATGCAATCAGAGAAGAATAATGTCAGGTTAAGAAATAAGTGAAATATTTAGCACACTAATTACACAAAACCAATAGAAGAAAAAGTGCTGGAACTCCCTCCCAAGTGTGTGTAGCTCCCTCAAAATGATTGTCCACCGTTTAGCTCAACATCGGGAGAAGGATGAAGCTCGGGTAGAACTTAACCTTCATTCTTGACCCCCCTATGAGGATAGGGGCATGAAAAACTCCTTGGATGATGAGAGGAGTCCTATGGTTCTCCAAAATACCAGATCATTGCCTCCTGGTCGATCATACAAATGGGGAACCCAATGTTCCATTTTATAGGAAAATGGGAAGGTGGTTTTGAGAACAAAGATTTCGTAAAACCACTTGTCAGATGGGTGTCAACCTTTAGAAAGAATTATCCAGATTTGGAGAAAATTAAAAAGTTGTATCCCTGCAACTTTAATGTATCCCCCAAAAGTTTGGCACCCTTTGGAAAATTGGAGCGTGAGATATGGATAGATCACAACACACCACTTTTGACTTCATGCAGATTCGGTGTGTTGGACAGATCAGGTTGGTTGGGACACCAGATGGAAGAATGAGTGTTTTGTTACTTCATATGAAATGCCCCCCAATGCATTTTGGACCAGACCACAACATTTATTCCCATTTGGATGCCCGGTTTAGGAGCAGTGCACGAATCAGTCTACTGGTGTGCATGGATGTTGCGCAGTTTGGGCCATTTTTCTTGGACATCATCATGGGTCCTCCAAATCACCTCCTCCTGCAATGGAATCATCAAAACCAGTAACATTTACCTTTTTAATAGTGATAAAAACAAAATAAATAATTCAAACATGTAATTTAATTTGTTTTTATTTTTATAACTTTCAACATAAAACATGTTTAGAAAAGTGGTGTAAGGGTGGAAATAAAACAGTGAATAGCGGTGCGATCAATTACCAACTTTGAATCATCATTGCTATTAAATTGGGTCACTGGTATCTGTAGATCCAGATCCATGTTTCAACGAGGGACTAATATGTTTCCTCAAATTTAGTGAAGACCTCTAAAATATGGAGGAATAAAGCATAATAATTTTTTTAGAGAGATGAAGACAGTCACCAAAACAAATATTTTGATCTTAATATTTTATATACTACTACCATTTTGGATTCTGGAAGCACTATCAAAGTAAATATACAATTATTGTAAGGTTTTATGGATAGAGACGACCAATTCACTGGGGTGATCTATATTGAATAGTGAATTCTCTCAAATTGGATAAATTAGGAAAAAATCTGCGATTTTTTTATTAAAATTTGAGACATGAATCAAATGTAAAAATAATATATAATGATAATAAAATTAAATATAAAACCAATTAAAATTAGATCATTAAATATATTTTTGAGAGAATTGATATTATATACCAGTTGGATATATTTTTTCTATAATAAATTTCTCAATTTGTCCATTGAAAATGTTAGTGTACATAAGCTCTTTTCAATGTTTGAAAATTTTGTCTCATCATCCGTCATTATTTTAATATAAGAATATATAAAATTTTCATTTCCTGCATCATACTTTGATTAGGTAGGGTTCCTAGAAATTTCCCCAAAGTTTATATATAAAGAATGATGGGTTTTTATTCTACAAATTACATCAAAATTATTGGGAGTAGAAGGTACCATTTGAGATCTTCAAAGGATCTCTAAAAATAATTTTCCCAATGATTAATGAACCCTTTCTTAATTTTATTTTTTAAGTTTGAACACTTTCTATGAATATTGTCTATGAACCACATGACATAAGAGATGCATCCTTGGAGTCCTCTCAACTCTTTTTGTCTTTAAAGAAGAGGTATATCGAGTATCACCTTGGTCCTTTTAGGGTTAAATTAGATGCTAGAGTGTAATACCATGAATATTATGGACCTTTTTAATGTTACCCTTGGAACACATTTCAAGGGTTTTTTTCTTCAAGATATTTTAGCATAGTTTATTGAAAACTACTTCAAGATTATGAAGATGATGGAAATATTTTTACTAATTGACCACCATATTATCTATTTAGAAATATATGATTTTTCCTATAAAGGACTTGAAGATATGATTCCTGGAATGTTGTTAAGTGGATCTATAACTCTTCATGATAAAGGTAATTATTTGAAAAAACACATTACTTGGGGTTCCATTAAGGTAGTATCTTTTCCATATTTAGGATCCATTTATATTTGGTTATAACTAGAATAGCCATCCATTATAGAGAGGTATTTAAAGCTTTTCATTACGTCTATTGGTAATTCTATGATTGGGACTGAGAAATCATACTTTGAGTAGTGATGACTGAGATCCACAAAGTCAATAAATATTTAGATTTTTTCATTAGTTTTCTTGAATGAAATAATTATGGTAATAAATTTTTAGTATTTAACTTCTCAAATGACTTTTTAGTTGACCAACTTATCAAGTTCATCTTTAACCTTGATAGTATGGGTCAAATGAATTTTCTTTGAAGCTTTTTTATAACCATAATGGGAACCTGTAAAAAAAATGATAGGTTTCCAATTTGGGATCTAATCTAGGGATTTCTGAATAATTCCATGTGAATAAATTTCATTATTTATTCAGAAAGAAGATTAAATTTTTCTATTACTCAGGGTTCATGGCATCACTAATCAACATAGGTCATAGGTCTAACTCCATACCAAGTTTAACTTGTATGAGTTCATCGACTGTTGTTGAAACACATTCCTTGAATATAAGAGGAGAATATTTAATAACTTACTACTCCTATTCATCATGTTTAGGAGCATAAAAAATTATAATATTTATATCCAAGAGATAATTTCTGGGAATTGTTATTCCCATTATAATGAAATACTTATTTGGAATGGTTAGGTTCATATGATATAGCCAACACCATGATAATGAGAGTGAGCATGTATAGACCTCATGATCTTATTATTCTAGGATTAATATATATTTAATTAAAGATCCTTGGATGTGTTGTATTTAAATTAGCTATAACTACACTCACATAAAAAAAATAGGGGAAGTATTGATCTTTATAGACTATGTAGTGGTATTTTCTTTTCATGGAGGTGGTGATTTAATGGAAATGTTTTTATGAACATCATATGAAAAGAATTTTATTTTAGATATTAATTCATATTCTAATGTGACCCATGTGACTAGACGACTTACTATATTAGGTGTTTTCACCTCAATTTGTTTGATTGGAAATATATAGTATTCATAAAGTTCATTCAATTGATTATGGAGAGTGATTAATAGACAATTTGGGGATACAATTTTGATGGAATTTTTAACCACTGACTGCTTCCCCTCCCGTTTGTAAAACCCTAAAATTATCTAATTATATTTTTAGTACTTATAGGGTATGAATCTCCATATATTACCATGACTTTACCACTAATAAAATACTTCCGGCATTGATGATATGAAAAGAGTACTACTACATCCATATGAAGACAATATATTCAGAGAAAGAAATTAAAAGTAATTATTTGGTGAAAAACAATGAACTCAGACTCATAAATGAGGTCACCAAAATGTTTCTCATCTTGATATTTTTAAGGGGATCTTGCATGCACTTATTATATCCCTGTATTTTCATATTGGAAAGGGATAAGATAGATTCAATATAGACTAAATATTATAGGATTTAGATTGGGATGAATATGATCTCAAAACCATTATTCGATGTGACCATGTATTTAAGCCATCCAGTATTTCTTTATGAAGGAAATAACTGCATGGAATTCCAAAATGCTTGTATCTATATGATATGTCTCGAATACATAAATATTGGTCTTAATCTCACAAGGTATTAAAAGAGACTTAGAGAGGGATTCCATAAGATCCTTTAATAGGTGAAGGGAATCCATAATTGATATCATGGTTGAGACGATAACGAGATTCTTTAAGATGCCTTATTTTTATACCAAGAGGATATTTTTCCTACTACGAGGCTTCTCCCTATATCGAGGATTAGGGGATGAAAAAGAAAATTCTGAATGTTCCTTTCCTAGAATAAAATTAGGGGACATATTTTTTGTATGTGATCTGGGTTGAATTGAAATTTCCAAAACTCAATGTTGGTTGGACCATTGCATGTTTTCAAGTTGGCCTTCTAATTTTATAAATGATCCCTAAATGATTCAGGATTAGATTTATATTCTCACTGATCTTGTTAGAGTTTCTATATTTAGGATTCTATAGAATATAAAGCCTCATCATAAATGATTCCTAATCATCGGGGTCCATAATTATTTCATCATCCCTGACCTACTTGGACTCTATGAACACCTTTCAGATTATGAATGTGGAATTCAAGTTCATAAGAGTCTCCCTATTTATTAATGAAGGTTTCGGTTATGTGAGTGAAATATACAGTCGTATTGTGAGTCCCCATCAAATGAAAATAACATTTGGTTAAATGGTTCACATTATACTAGTGATGGTGGTCATAAATATAGAAGAGTATGTACATGTTTGGGTACTATCATGGGTTCTTATTCCCACACATTACTCTTCTGGTGAATATTTATTTGAATATTAGAAGGAAGCAACAATGACGATTTCTACTATTTTATTTTAGAGGGAATTTCATTTGAAATTTTTTGTATATATTTAGTTCTAGGTATTTCATGTTCCCGACTAACTAATTTAAAAATCATCAATTCATCAAATTTATGTGCCCCTTTGGATGGAAATTATTTCACCTCTTTATCTCATACGAGTGACATAGTGGAGTCACTTGTCACCTATGTTGGTGTTTTCCTAACATTAAATGTCTAGATTTCAACATCCTCTAGAGTATATCCTTGATGATTATATAGTCTTGGATATTGTTCCCCAACATCTGATGGAATCTAAAGTAGTTAGGGTGATCATTCAATTCAACTTCATTAGGTTTTCCAACCTCTAGTAATTTGACCAAGTTATTCTCTAAGGTAATAATGAGAAATATTGGAATTTTTTTTAAGTAATATAATTTATTATTTAAGTCTTTTAATTTTGAACAACATTTCTTTTCGTCATATTGATGATGGTTTTAATGCTACTACTACAACTTTGGTGGAGGATCTCTATGATATTGAGCGGGTTTAGGTACTAGAGCCAAAAGTGGTTCCAATTTAAGTATGATAGTTGTAGTCTCTACACTACCAAGATTATTCCCTTATATTGATAGCATCAACTAATACTGGGCCTTAGATCACTGTTTCCTCTGTAAATGGGGATGACCTTGTCTGTTTAATGTTCAAACATTCCAATTGGTTTCTAACGAGTTTATTCGTAGAAACAGAAACACTCAATGATTCTATATACATTTGGACCTACCTTCCAAAGGTAGGTGCTCACTAGTTGTGGACTGATGAGGCTTAAGAATTTTCATTGGTTGAGAGTATGGGAGGTCGGACTCATCACACCTTTTTTGGGGGAATTATTTTCTACTATGGGACTCTCTTTATAGATTTAGGTTATGTTCCTGAATCGTTATTACATTTCAAAGTTTAAAAATGAGATTTCCTTTAGATCTGGAAATCAATGATTAATATGTATAAGATTTAGAGAATCTTTTATATATATATTTGTGGTTCTTCATCAATAGAGAATCATCTATATTTGTTAGATATTCTTAGTCAATGGTATCCTTCAATACATTGTATAGAGATCTCTTGGTCATTATGATAACCATATTGGTTTTAAAGCCACTCAGTGGGGCACTTGAAGTTTATTGTCTTTCAGAAGGACATGGATTATTTCAGAGTTGGGATCGTTCCCACGAATGGGCTACCTACATATCCTTGTTTATAAAAATTAATCATAACCCACTTAGTTTGGGAATTAAGATATAGTTTAATGTCATATGGGATAGATGAGAATTAATGGATGATAGGCTTGAACCTTAGAAAGGATTCCTACATACTCTACTTTTAAGGAAGATATCAAAGTCCACATAGTTCTAGATAGAAGTGTGAGGTTTATGCATGATTAATGGCTCAAAGAGAGATGTCATAATTACTTTTACACTCTAAGCTCACACGAGTCATGATCGATGTGAGAAACAAGAGGTATCAGTAAAACCTGATGATTATGCCATGAAAGATGCAATCATAAGGAATGATGTGGGGATTATGTATACATGAATGCCCAAATAGATAATGATCGGTACTTATTTCAGAGAATAAGTCTGGGAATAGGGTCCATAAAGGTATATGAGCTTTTATGGAGATTTGGATACTCTAACTTGGGGCTTACTCCTGAGGAAGATGCCCAAATTAAGAGGGGACTTGGGGCTTACTCTTAAGGAGGATGCCCAAATCAAAATGAATTAAGACTGGTTAAGAGAAATTAGAACTAGGGCTTACTCATGAAAAGGAGGCCCAGGTTAAAGGGACTTGAGAACTGAGGTTTACATCTGAGAAGGAGGCCCAGGTTAAGGGAATTTGGAATTTGGGGCTTACTCCTAAGGAGGATTCCCATATTTGGGAACTTGGGGCTTACTCCTAAGGAGGATGCCCAAATTGGGGAACTTGGATTGGGGCTTACTTGTGAAAAGGAGGCCTACGTTAGGGTACTATTGACTGGGGCTTACTCCTGAAAAGGAGACCCAGGTTAGGGGACTATTGGGACTTACTCCTAAGGAGGATTCCCATGTTAAGATCTTCTCATCTGTAAGAATGAGGTTGAAGGAATAAAATCTCCAACTCTAGTGACATAAAGATATCTAAATCACTAGGTTGTGAGAGATATTCCACAGAATCCCTTTTAGGTAAGGAATCCAACAAAGGAACCATGTCATAAATGACTTTGAAGAGGGTTTTGAAGGATAAATCTTGAAGAGGAGATGCAGATTTGAAGAAATGAGTTGAATAGGTAGGAGGGGCATCGAAAAGAATGAAGCCGCGCATGTCCTGTGGGGGGCGCGTAGGTCCTGGTCGCGTAGGTATACCTGCACGACACATGTGTACTTGCGTGCTGGTCAACCCATAGGGTAATACTTGGGCGAGACTTCGCTCAAGACCTTAGTATTATCCCTAAAGTCTTATTAAAGTGTGGCACACAGGTTCTGTTTAAGGGATAAGGCGGCGTGCATGTGTGACCATTTCCCATAAGGGTTGGACACTTAAGCGTGCAGGTGTTGATGAATTTCAACACATTGGCCGTGTTCCCTCTCATTAGATCTTCTATTCTAGGTAAGAAATTACCTTAGAAGTGTTTGGAAGACTTCAAGAGGATACTAGGGTGCCGAGAGCAGAAATATGAGTTTCTGTATTTTTTCATCCTCAAAATGGGGGGCCCACAAGGAGTATTTATAGGCTACTGAAGACCCTGTGCGAAAATCAAATAGGGTGAATAGGTCACCTGCAAACCCAAAATGTGGTGCACAGGTATACCTACGCAACCATCATGGAACTTGCATGGCCCATGCTCAAAGAAATCACTGTTCATGCCTTTTTTATTTTTTGATGTTTCTTCAAAGGGTGAATCTATTTGTGTTCCACCTATTTCCCTTTTCATTCGTTAGACTCTGTGATGGAAAGGAGTGTCAACAAAAGTCCCCCCTCAGAGTTGGATCCATAAGAAAGGAGGATGTGACTCTGAGGTAAAGAAGAAAACCAAGGAATTGTGGCATCAAGGTTTTTATCGCGCAGATAGGGGCATGCAGGTGAGAGGCGCACAGGCTTCAGCGCACAGGGGTGCGACCATGCCTATAAATATGCACCTCATTCTCACGCAAAGTACACAGCTTTGAACGCTTCTGAGCTCTCACTGCGTAGGTTTCTCTCGTCACACAGGTTGCTAATTTTTCACAGTTTCATTACTTCTATTTGTGTCACGCTGCTGCAGAGGTATTTGGACTTGCACTGTGATACCTACGTGCCAAAACTTGCACGAAACATTTACACTTGCGATCTAACATTGGACTTTCACGACTTAATTCCTTAGCCATTTTTTTCACATTTCATCACAAATTTTATGAAAAATCAACTCACTTAAGAGTTAATTATTCAACCTTTGTGCAGATTAAATGGCTCCTAGAAGAATTGGAATGGCTGATGAACTGGCTAGAATGAAAATTAATGACCTGATAAATTTTGTTGGCCATGATTACAATGATATTTGCAACAAAACTCTTCCATATTTGGACAAGTACTTGTAGAAGTATTATCTTAACTTTCCACAGAGCATCTACTTGCCTCTGTATGGGAATGGTCATCTGCAAGACGTCAATATTCCAGATGCAAAGAACTATATGTCCGAGATGAAGCCGCACTGCTACTCCTTTATTTTGGATATGTTGTGCATTAAGCGCAGCAACAATGGTGTGAACTTTCAAATCTTTCCTCAATGCCATTTCCTTGCAGATATGAAAATGGAAAACCCATTGGCAGAAATGTTTTCTACTACTGGTTGGTGGAGAAAAGACTATAAAGGCATCAGAACAATATCTAAAAAGATTACTCTCTCTAAATGGATCTTTACTTCCAATGCTCCATTATTAAATCCATGTATCCATCTTCCATGTCACTTGGACAGAAACATAGTCACTGTTTGATCAGCAAAAAATTTCTCAAACCGAACTCAAGAAAATTATTTTACAATTGTTCCAAGAAGAGCAGGTATCACCGCATCTCTTATTTTATCAAGTTAAATGTATGAATTGCAGGTGGTTACTGATGAAGCTTGGGATATCGTAAATCAAATGAAGAGTTATGTTGAATGTCTCTTGTAATTCTTGAAAAAGAGAAGAGACTCCAATATGTGGATTTCCTTCTAACTCATGTGCATCAATGAAAAACACATTCAACTTTAATCATTTGTGCATTCCTTATTTCGCTACTTGCTTTAAATTTTACCTAAGCTAATGGGCCTAGTAAGCATAATTTGATTTTTTTTCTAGGATTATTATAAACAAACCAACAAACTTTTAATCTTTCTATTTCTTAATATTACTTAAATCATACAAAATGTATATTTAATGAGCTGGGACTTGACTTTTATTCAGATTTCCCTTGTATTTCCGGGGCTGTTTAAATTCATGCACACCGGACATAAAAAGGATAATGTTAAAGGTCGAAATAGCTTTGACGAAATGGATTAAAATTGACTCAATTAGTTGATAATTTTTCTGAGAACATATTACCATATTCAAGTATGGGGGAAAAATTTGTAAACTATGACTTAAGAAATTTTGAATCCGAGGAATGATGTGAAAAAGGTCTAAAAGGAATTAGAAGAAGTACTTCATAAGAATGAAGTTACCACTATTTAACAACACCATTAGGGGGTTGAATTATGCAGGGTCACTTAAGGGCATTGGTTGCATAGTCAAATAATAGCATCTTTTGGCTGACAGGTCTGTTATGTAGACTACTTATGCAAGGCCACCTAAGGGCACTTGTTGCATAATCAGGAAAAAGAACTCTCAGAAATTTTACTTTTCTATTGATAAAAATCCAGTGGAAGTTTATGGAGATTCAAATTTTCTGAAGCATAGAGTCTGCTATATGGAGAGAGGTACTTGAATATGGAGAGGATATTTATGATCAAGATTGTCAAAGAATTGGATGAATGTCACTCCCACGGAGGTCTGACCCAAACGTGGGGAAGGGAAATTGTAGAAACCTGAAGCTTAACGTACATGGACATTACATTACTTTTCCAGAATACTTAGTACATAACAAAAACACACACATAAGGACCGTAATAGTTTAGTGTATTTGGAAACTTGGAATATAATCTTCTAATCATGGTGAAAGATCTTTAACATCTCCCGTAAAGATCTTCCTTTTTTTAACTAAAACCTTTCTTTATATCCTGGGGAAAAGAAAACAAAAAAGGGTGAGTTCAAATGCTCATTAAGGGTAAAAAAAAGAAATATCAATCACATCATATATATAAGAACATAAGTTTTGGAAATCGTAACCTGCAAAAGAAATCATAATTTCATAACATGGGATAAATCATAGTAGTGAAACGTAATCCCAATAATCATAACTTAAAACATTAAACTTTGTGGCATACACACATAATCATAGAGAATCATTTCTTATTAGTCAAGACTCATTGCCAAGACTATCTTAGTGGACAAAGTCCATTTCTGAACTGAGTTCACTCCTCGTTTCAGTCCTGTTTCACTAAACCGGTTTAACCTGCCCTTCCATCCATGTCTATCTCATGAGATATAAAATCTTTACCCAATGCATTGGAGTGAGATATAGGTCCCACCCATTTTATAATGATACCATTCTTATCTGTGCCACAAAATCATAAACCATACATCATAGCATAACCCATGTAATAAAAATGGGATTCTTAAACCTCGTGACATCATAAAACAATTCATATAAGATAAAGGAATTCATAAACATAATTCCATCACAACATAATCAAATCAATGTAATAGTATGGATAGAAACATAACCATATATTATCTTATATGGAAAATAATTTTGATAAAACTCTTGAACTCCATTCTTGAGGAAAATATACTTTCTAATTCAAAAACACTTTTCGTTTCTTAACATGTCATACATTTCTAAACTAAAAGAAGTTTATTAAAAATAAACTTGAAAACTTGTAAATTAAACTTCTTGGAAATAATATTTTAAAAATCCATTCATGCCGTATAAGTTAAAAAAACATTCTTCTCGTACTTTTGTCGGAAAAGTCAAAAAGTACCTCGTACGAAAGAATGACAAAAGATTCCTTTCATATATTTTACTAAAAACTCAGCGAAGGGTAAAATTGGATATAAAATATTATATAAGGATATAAATATTACATATTGAGGAAACATGGATGTGGATGATAAAATACACCCCAGTAAATACCAAAGTATAAACAATCTCGGATAAAAATTAGATTGTGATATTTTCCCTTACCTTAGGTTCGATTTGCTTCGTAAGTGTCCGAACCTCCTGTATAATGATTTAAATAATGTCATTGACTTATTCCAGAATCATACTCATTGTTATGATATCATATATGGTTCACTTATGACTTTATTTTACTCGTTCTTTTGTAAATTCCATGTTAAAGAGCGTTTTGGGTAAAATCGTTTCTTTTGTCGTCCGTGTTTTGACTTGTAATTATTCATATGATTACATAGATCATGATTTCTTAATTCCAGAATATAAAACATGATTTATATATAATATATATTCAGAATATACATATATATAATAGATCAGTAAATGGAAGGAAATACACCGTTCCTGGAGACGGTAGGCCGTACATACGCATGAACGCTATTTTCGTTTCCTTATTGAGTTGAATGGAATTAAGTAGATGACATAAATATATATACACATAAATCCAGTATCATTATTATGTCATATATTTCATGATTACTTATTATATATACTTTAAAATCATTCATGAATGGTTAACGTGGAGAATGAATCTCATCGCGTCGTGGAGACGGTAGTCCGTACGTACGCACGAGCGATGATATTGTTCTCATGATCGTGGAATTGTATTGGAGTGTATGTATACTATTTCAGAATCAATATCACATTAAAATATTCATATATAGTCATTATTTACACCATTATACCTATCCAAGTATGGTGGTGGTGGAAAATAGATTACACCACGGCGTGGAGACGGTATTCCGTACGTACGCACGTGCGGTGATTTCGTTTTCCATAGGATGGATAAATGGTGAAATAGGGATGTTTCATACTTATAAAAACATATCAGTATATGATTGATACTGATGTTATTACTTCATAATGAACCAACCTAATAAGAATAAGTGGAAGAAGAAATAAAGTTTAAAGAATCGGTAACAGACATTACCTCTTCTTTGTAGCGCCTCTTTGAGTCCTCCTCTTAGGGCACTAAAATTGTTCTTTGAAGAAGACCAGGGCCTCTAGGATGTTTCTAGGGAAGTGTAGAAGAGAAATTTTTAGGGTTTGGCCGAGATTTAAGGCTCAATGTTGTGTGAGGAAGAGAGGGAGGAGGTTCCCTTTTATAAGGGAGGAGAGGGGCTCCTTTGGAAAAACTAAATATATTATTTTATCATAAAGCCAAATTCGGTTTTAAATATCTCCAAATTGATTTATTTCTAAGATAAGGTGGGGATGGGTCGAAATCCTCTCATCAAATAGAATTTAGAGAAGTTTAGGTTCCTATTTGAACATTATCATTTATATTTAACTTTAAGATAGATAATTTTACTTTTACCGTGTCTTTTTGTGTTCTTACACTATAAGGTTAATAAAATTACTATAAGAAGCCAAAAGAACCCCAAGTTGTTTATTATTAATATATATAACCTTATCTAAGTCATTTGGCCGAACCTTAGATTTTTAGTAATAAAATAAAAATTAATAATATAATATTTGTTTTAAAAACTATTTTATGTCAATTTTGACACTATTTAGTAATTGATTTTTGTGAAACTCACAAAAGAATTATTAGTTCGAGAAAAGTTAATTAAACAACTAATAACATGTCATATTAACCTAGAAAATTAGTGGAATTCATAAAAAGTCTCAAATTACATTTATTTGGGAATTTATAACATCAATTATGTCAAAATTTTATTAATAAGATAATCACTGCATCATCTTTGTCTCATAAATAAATTAAATTATTTAATGTCTAAAATTACAAATAAAATATAATTATTTAGGAAATATTTTTATCTTTCTAATGAATATTTATAGTCTAATTTATCTTACGTATATCCCTATATTAAAAATGATTTACTTATTAAACATTGATTTTAACTATTTTAACCCTTCTTTAAATAAATTAATAATAAATGTCTTAATCTAATCCAAGTGGGCTTAAATGGTCACATTTTATTCCTAAGGTTGTTTTTGGTCGAATTACACTTATCCAATAGAATTAGGACATGTGTTAGGGTAATAATAATATCATTTTTACCCTTAATTACCCTATTTACTTTTGACCGTGGTAAATAAAAGTTTAAAGTTACTATTCACCAAAAATTATTTTCATCTCATTGAAAAAAAAATTTCTTACTGACATCAACCGTGTCTCTCGTATTTTAGAAATTCCACTCACAGAAGCGATAAAATTAAAATTTTCAAATTCTCCTAGGAGGTGGGTAAAAGAAGGTGAAAAGTTCAATGAAATTTTTATATATCTAAAATTATTATAAAACTACTCCAATGAATTAAATTGAACTTATATAGGTATTATGTATCAATTTTGACCTAAAATAAATTTAAATAAAATAAATAATTATTTAAATAAAAAGTCGGTTTTTAAATAGTAACCCAGGGATTTCACTATTCATCAAAAATTGAAAGTTTCCAGAAAAATACCAAAATTTCACCCTAGGCTAATTTCGGTATTCTGAATCCAAAAATGAAGTCCATTTTCAAAAATAAAATTTATAAAATTTCAAAAAGTTGGTATTACTATTCATAACGGCTAATTTTAATAATATTTTAATAGCATCTCATTGTTTAGTGAAACACAGTATTGCGTACAACACACGATATCGTGGAAGGTCGCGCTTGCGTGTAATGCAAGGCAAGTCAGGGTTGCGTGTTGTGCATGAATCCTTCGTTGTTTCATATAACATAATCCAACCATATTTCATTTATACATTGAATATATATATATATATACTCAATGTTGCGTATAATAACTATTATCAAAATTTTGTGTAACACGATCCAAGAATAGTGTTGCGTATACTGCAAGCTAATACGGGGTTGCATATAGAGCAAGGTAATCTTGGTGTAGCATACAACACAAGACATTAATTAAATTAAAAGAATATTTTTCAGAAAATCTCAGGGTGTTACATTCTACCCCCCTTAAAATGAATTTCGCCCTCGAAATTCGTCAGGGTTATAAATGGTTTACTACTCGAAAGTTTGTTTAATAGAAACCCACATCGTAAAATGTAATACCAAAACTTGGATTTAAAAACTAATGTATGAAATGTAATGGTTACCCAAATTAACTCATCACTGGGTTTCCATGTAAGAGAACATAGGTGAAAATATGGATATAGAAGAAAAATCTAACCATCAAGTTCTGATGGAGAGTTGTAAAGAACATGGCTATGAAATAGCCAACAATCATAAAGCCATAGATTTGCGACGATCTAAGGTACCATATGATTCATTAGATATAAGGGCACTAGGACAACATTTTTGGTTTTCAAGATCATTTCCCTAAAGTTGATGAAATTGGAATTAGAAGAAATACTTTCGTGATTTTGGTATAGTCTCACCGTTGGTCGTTCTTTGGACAATTTCCACATCATCTCTTAAAGAAATGAAATTGAATTAGTCATTCGTGATATGTTAGCAGATCATGTGATAGAATGATGGGTCATTCCATCTATCTCAAACAAAAGGTTAGAAAAGTTATCAAAAAATACATAAGTCCATTTATAGCGAGATTAATCATATATTGTTCCTAAAATGGACTTATACTTATTATATCATACTGCTTAATATAATAAAACTAGTTTCTACTAAACAGGGACTTCCTGTAGGCCAGTGGTAGGCGATAAAGGCCAGTCGCACTTCGGTTGTGGGTTCGATTCCCACAGCCTTGTCCGACGCGATGGGCTGTCACCCGTCCTATAGGTTGTCCTTTTTCTGAAGCTATATTACTATAACATCCCATCAATAATATCAAAAAAAAGTTCTATCCTTAAACAATACTAACTTATGTCCAACATAATCCATACCAATCTTTAGGCTTATCTAAAATACTTTGGTCCAAGTTCATAGTATAAAGAAAATGATTACTTGAAATTTCATCAACCAAGCATGTGAATACCATCATTTATCCCCCATATATCTTGTTTCTCACATTCCAATCATGTGAATACCTTAATCATGTATTCTCTTGAAAAATGAATACCCATTAAACCTTAGTGAAAACATGAATTCTGTCAAAATTTAACTCTTTCCACATACCAAAATCCAAAAATTCTATATACTCAAACCATGATATAACCTTCTCCTTATATCAGTCATGATCTCATGAATACAATCAAACATTTAATTTTCTCCTTATCCCTTCATTATGTGCATATCATCTATATTCCTAAAATATCAGAATAACCTTTAATGGATACTGGTACCATTAATCATACTGTTAGGTCCACTAGGCTGGATACCCTGAGAGGGGGGGGGGGGAGTGAATCAGGGCATGACTAATTCAAAATTAATGCCCGTTCTGATCTTGTTTCGCTATTAAGCAAAACACTCTTCTCTCTTTTTCCTACTGCACGATATAAACAGAATGTAAAGCAAGCACATCACACAGCAATTTTACTTGGTTCACCGCTAAGGGCTACGTCCAAGGAGCATACGCCGACAGGTTTCCGGTCGTACCAAATTCCACTAATCTTCACTAGTTGTGGATTACAAGGTTCGGGCTAGATCACTTCTATGCCCAGGCTCACTGCCTTTACAATGTTTAGGGTCAGCTCACTGCTTTCCCAAGGGTCACTCCCTGTTTCTCTCTCTCTGGCTCACTGCCGGTGGAGAGGATCACCTTCTTCCTCTTCCTGAGCTCACTGCTCTTGGATGGAATCCACTCACAGTTTATAGACCTGTAGGTCTCTTCATTTTCATGAAAGAATGCATCTTCTCTTGTATGTAGATGCTCTGTTGAAGTTTAACTTTCACCCGTTGATGAATATCTCTTTGCACCGAAGGTATCGGGCAAACTTCCAGCTTCCACACAGTCTGAAAATCACTGCGGGAACAAAACCTTACTTGGCACGCAAGTCAACCTCGGCGCGCAAGTATCGGCGCGCAAGTCACAACGGGCGCGCAAGTCCTCCTCTGACACTTGCGCGAAACAAGCTTCCTCAACTCCAAACTTGCGCGACTCTCTTCCCTTTACGCCCAAACCACTATTGGCACGCAACTGCAAACCGGCGCGCAACTTCTAACACCGGCGCACAACTTCAACCACTGGCGCGCAAGTCCCACCTGCGCGACCACACACACCACCTGCGCGACCACCACACCTGCGCGACGGGAGCTCTCGTCTTGAACTCCGGTGAGAAAGGAAGGGGGTGGTCCAGTATTTATAGGCAAATTGACCCCCCTGCGCGACGGCGCGCAAGTCACCTGCGCGACCCAATTTCGGCGCGCAAGTCTCCTCTCCTTTAGACACTTGCGCGACCAACTCCCAAACTTGCGCGAACCTATTTCCTTAGCCATATTTTGATCTTCTGATCTTGAAAAACATATGGCGCGCAAGTTTCCTATGCTCCAAGTCCACGGCGCGCAAGTCCCTTTGCCAGAAACACTTTTCTTCATTTGCCGATTTTCAGGCCCAAAAATTTGGCAAACACTGGAAAACGGCGCCACCTTGTATCTGTTCTTTTGTACCGCCTCCAGATCATCCATTCCATTTATCGACGTTCTTGAATCAAACATGGATCGTTGACCTCAGCTCTTGAACTCGACATTCCACCATGAAATCCTCTTTGTCAACAATCACAACTTAGCTGTCCGCTTTGTCAACAAACACAATCACCTCAAAAAGGCTTCAATGATACCTTGAGGGATTTTTTCCCAACACATACACTTTCAAAACTCAAGGAAAGACAACAGTGTAACAATCCTTAGATGTCTATTTATTCCATAGTACCATGAGATTACTTCTACAACATTACACTTGATAAACATGTAATCAATCCACTACCTTCTTAAACCATTGACCGAGCTTCAAAAATTAACTCATTTCACATATCATTTATAGTCTCTTCATTGTCATCAACATAAATACTACCCATACGACCGTACTGATTCTCTTCATGAGACTTTCCCTTAGGGCATTGGTTTTCATAATGCCCGTACATTCCACATTTAAAACATTTAACCATTGTTGATGTCGTAGCAATACCATTATCCTCATCCATGGTGTTAACTGAACCTTTTACTTTGCACTTAATGAATTTGTATCCTTCTTTTCCACACCCAAAGCATCTTCCAGTTCCCTTGAAACAATCTCCCCGATGCCACTTCCCACATGATTTACATGAGGGAAATTGAACTTTCTTTCCTCTATGATCATCATGAAACTCCATCTTTCTCTTATTATCTGAGTCGGGAAACTTACCAAAGTTGAGATTATTGATCATATTATGAGATTTCTAATTAGGCATAATAACGATGTTTAGACTTCCAAATCCCGTTTCATTTGGTTTCTCATGAAGAATATCATTCCATTGTCCGTCATATCCTCCATTATCATGAATCTTCCTATTTCCAGCCATTTTCTAAAACACAAAAATAATAGTGTGAGAGGCAAAAATCATGCTAGGGAAAAAAACATAGTAAAAGGGGAGCACCCTCAATATCTAACATCTTAGGTTAAATTCTATGATCATTACCGTAGTTCTAGGACTATATCCTATACGTATACTTATCCTTAGGGACATCCCTAGACATACCATAGAAATATCTATAGGGATCTCACTAACATTTTCGCATCCTAATTTCCAAAGGTTGACTAAACCTTTCCAATGATACCTACTGTAGAGACCCAAATCTTGACGTACATGGACATTACATTACTTTTGTGGAATACTTAGTACATAACAAAAACACACACACAAGGACCGTAATAGTTTAGTGTCTTTGGAAACTCGGAATATAATCTTCTAATTGTGGTGAAAGATCTTCAAAATCTCCCATAAAGATCTTACTTTGTTTACCTAAAACCATTCTTTATATCCTGGGTAAAAGAAAACATAAAAGGGTGAGCTCAAATGCTCAGTAAGGGTAAACAAAAGAAATATCAATCACATCATATACAAAAGAACATAACTTTTGGAAATCTTAACCTGAAAAAGAAATCATAATTTCATAACATGAGATAAATCATAGTAGTGAAATGTAATCCCAATAATCATAACATAAAACATGAAACTTTTTGGAATACACACATAATAATAGAGAATAATTTCTTATTATTCAAGACTCATTTCCAAGACTATCTTAGTGGACAAAGTCAATTTCTGAACCGATTTCACTCCTCGTTTCAGTCCGGTTTCACTGAACCGGTTTAAACTGCCATTCCAGCCATGTCTATCTCATGAGATATAAAATATTTACCCAATGAATCGTAGGGTGATATAGGTCCCACCCGTCTCATAATGATACCGTTCTTATGTGTGCCACAAAATCATAAACCATACATCATAGCATAACCCATGTAGTAAAAATGGGATTCTTAAACATCGTGACGTCATAAAAAAATTCATATAAGTTAAAGGAATTCATAAAAATAATTCCATCACAACATAATCAAATCAATGTAATAATAGGAATAGAAACAGAACCATATATTATCTTAGATGGAAAATAATTTTGTTAAAACACTTGAACTCCATTCTTGAGGAAAATATCCTTTCTACTTCAAAAACACTTTTCCTTTATTAACATGTAATACAATTATAAACTAAAAGAAGTTGATTAAAAATAAACTTGAAAACTTGTAAAGGAAGCTTCTTGGAAATAATGTTTTAAAAATCCATTCATGTCGTATAAGTTAAAAAAAACATTCTTCTCGTACTTTTGTCGGAAAAGTCAAAAAGTACCTCGTACGAAAAAATGACAAAAGATTACTTTCATATCTTTTACTAATAACTCACCAAAGGGTAAAATTGGATATAAACTATTTTATAAGGATATAAATATTACATATTGAGGAAACATGGATGTGGATGATAAAATACACCCCATTAAATACCAAAGTATAAACAATCTCGGATAAAAATTAGATTGTGATATTTTCCCTTACCTTAGGTCCGATTTTCTTCGTAAGTGTTCGAAACTCCTGTATAATGATTTGAATAATTTCATTGACTTATTCCAGAATCATACTCACTGTTATGATATCATATATGGTTCACTTATGACTTTATTTTACCCGTTCTTTTGTAAATTCCCCGTTAAAGAGCGTTTTGGGTAAAATCGTTTCATTTGTCGTCCGCGTTTTGACTTGTAATTATTCATATGATTACTTAGATCATGATTTCTTAATTCTAGAATATAAAACATGATTTATATATAATATATATTGAGAATATACATATATATAATAGATCAGTAAATGGAAAGAAATACACCGTTCATGGAGACGGTAGGCCGTACGTACGCATGAACGCTGTTTTCGTTTCCTTATTGAGTTGAATGGAATTAAGTAGTTGACATAAATATATATACACATAAATCCAGTATCATTATTTTTTCATATATTTCATGATTACTTATTATATATACTTTATAATCATTCATGAATGGTTAACGTGGAGAATTAATCTCATCGCGTCGTGGAGACGGTAGTCCGTACGTACGCACGAGCGATGATATCATTCTCATGATCTTGGAATTTTATTGGAGTGTATGTATACTATTTCAGAATCAATATCACTTTACAATAGTCATATATATTCATTATTTACACCATTATACCCATCCATGTAAGGCGGTGGTGGAAAATAGATTACACCACGGCGTGGAGACGGTATTTCTTACGTACGCACGCGCGGTGATTTCGTTTTCTGTAGGATGGATAGATGGTGAAATAGGGTTGTTTCATAATTATAAAAACATATCAGTATATGAGTGATAATGATGTTATTACTTCATAATGAAAAAACCTAATAAGAAGAAGTGGAAGAAGAAATAAAGTTGAAAGAATTGGTAACGGACATTACCTCTTCTTTCAAGCGCCTCTTTGAGTCCTCCTCTTTGGGCATTAAAATTGGTCTTTGAAGAAGACCAGGACCTCTAGGATGTTTCTACTGAAGTGGAGAGGAGAAAGTGGCAGGGGTTTTCTGTACTTTAAGGCTCAAAGTGGCGCGAGGAAGAGTGGGAGGAGGTTCCCTTTTATAAGGGAGGAGAGGGGCTCCTTTGAAAAAACTGAAAATATTATTTTATTATAAAGCCAAATTAGGTTTTAAATAGCTCCAAATTTATTTATTTATAATATAAGGTGGGGATGGGTCGAAATCCTCTCATCTAATAGAATTTAGACAAGTTTAGGTTCCTATTGTAACCTTATCATTTATATTTAACTTTAAGTTAGATAATTTTACTTTTACCGTGTCTTTTTGTGTTCTTACACTATAAGGTTAATAAACTTACTATAAGAAGACAAACGAACCCCAAGTTGTTTATTATTAATATATATAACCTTATCTAAGTCATTTGGCCTATCCTTAGATTTTTAGGAATAAAATAACAATTAATAATATAATATTTGTTTTAAAAACTATTTTATGTCAATTTTGATAGTATTTAGTAATTTATTTTTGTAAAACTCATAACAGAATGATTAGTTCTAAGAAAGTTAATTAAATCAATCATAACATGTCATGTTAACCTAGAAAATTAGTGTAATTCATAAAAAGTCTCAAATTACATTTATTTGGGTATTTATAACATCAATTATGTCAATATTTCATTAATAAGATAATTACGACATCATCTTTGTGTCATAAATAAATTAAATTATATAATGTCCAAAAATTAAAAATAAAATATCATTATGTAGGAAATAAGTTTATCTTTCTAGTTAATATTTATAGTCGAATTTATCTTATGTATAACCCTATATTAAAAATGCATTACTTATTAAACTTTGATTTTAACTATTTTAACCCTTCTTTAAATATATTAATAATAAATGTCCTAATCTAATCCAAGTGGGCCTAAATGGTCATAATTTATTCCAAAGGTTGTTTTTGGTCGAATTAAACTTATCCAATAGAATTAGTACATGTTTTAGGGTAATAATAATACCAATTTTACCCTTAATTACCCTATTTACTTTTAACCGTGGTAAATAAAAGTAAAAAGTTACTATTCACCAAAAATTATTTTCATCTCATTGAACCACATTTTACTTACTGACATCAATCGTGTCTCTTGGATTTTTGAAATTCCACTCACAGAAGCGGTAAAATTAAGTTTTATGTATATTTGCATATTCTCCTAGGAGGTGAGTAAAAGACGGTGAAAAGTTCAATGAACTTTTTATATATATAAAATTATTATAAAATTACTTCAATGAATTAAATTGAACTTATATAGGTATTATGTATCAATTTTGACCTAAAATAAATTTAGATAAAATAAATAATTATTTAAATAAAAAGTCGGTTTTTAAATAGTAACCCAGTGTTTTCACTATTCATCAAAAATTGAATATTTCCAGAAAAATACCAAAATTTCACCCTAGGCTAATGTCGATATTCCGAATCCAAAAATGAAGTCCATTTTCAAAACAAAAATTTATAAAATTTCAAAAAGTTGGTATTACTATTCATAACGGCTAATTTTAATAATATTTTAATAGCATATCATTGTTTAGCGAAACTCGGTATTGCGTACAACACATGCTAGCGTGGAAGGTCACGCTTGCGTGTAATGCAAGCCAAGTCAGGGTTGCGTGTTGTGCAAGAATCTTACGTTGTTTTGTATAACATAATCCAACCATATTTCATTTTTACATTGAATATATATATATATATATACTCAATGTTGCGTAGAATAACTATTATCAAAATTGTGTGTAACACGATCCAAGAATAGTGTTGCGTATACTGCAAGCTAATACGGTGTTGCGTATAGTGCAAGGTAATCTTGGTGTAGCATACAACACAAGACATTAATGAAATTAAAAGAATATTTTTTCATAAAATCTCGGGGTGTTACAGAAATATAAATCATAGACTTAAATAATTTCAGATCATGAAAAAGAGTATGGTACAAATATGTTAAGGATGGATATTTTTCTGGATCCCTACATATTGTCATTAAGACAAATAAGAACAAAAGAGGTTTTTATCCCAAGAATGAAGTTACCACTATTTAACAAACCTGTTAGGGGGTTAAATTATGCAGGGCCACCTAAGGGCATTGGTTGCATAGTCAAATAATAGCATCTTTTGGCTGAAATGTCTGTTATGTAGACTGTTTATGTAAGGCCACCTAAGGGCACGTGCTGCATAGTCATGAAAAAGAACTCTTGAGTATCAAACATTTTGTGACCAGAAGTCAAGAAACAAGGATTATGGAGATCTGGAATTATTTAAGGTTAGGAGTATGACACATCAAAATGGGAATTTTTTAATGCATGTGGAGATACACAGACCAATGCTAACCATAATCATGTTATGGATGGGTCCTGAATTGAGGTGATGGACTTCACTACGTATCCCATAAGGATGGGAATCAAGCCATACATATTTCTTGAAATATAGTTTAACGTCATGTGGGATGAGAGTCCAGGAGATATAGGTTTAGGGTCATAGAGCTCGAACCATTATAAGGAGTACACAGTGTGTTTTGTAAAACAGATGTGAATGAAGACCAGGGTTTCCATACCACATTCATGTTTTCACAGGGGGGATTTTCAGCCAAAGGATTGAAAGTGGAATTTGGGGGTAGGTGGAATTTGGGGTTAGGACCAAAGACTTGGGGATATATTCGAGGGATTCTCGAACATTCCAACGTATCCAATAAGGATGGGAATCAAGCCGTACATAGTTCTTGAAATACCCTTCGTACAGATTTGGTTCCTACAAGTGAAGGGTAAAAGGGGACTTTAGTGCAATGATGGTTTGACCCAAGATAAAAGGTTCGGGAATTTACATGTTTGCACGTAGTCTTTAGAATATAACATGATTGGAGATCAATGTAGATAATGATTCTCTCTCAGGTGAGGGTGTCAAATAATGTTGTAGTTTATTGTCATACAGGACAAAAGTGCTAACAATTTAACGTTATATAGCAAGGACGATGGTGAACCAATGTAATAAATATTGGTTTTGGGGGCGGTTTCATGAATCAACATCCTATGAGATGAAGGTGAACCGATGTGAAGAGATTGATTTTGGGCTTGACCCACGAGTGGTTGCCTATGTACCCAACCTAGAAGGCGAGGATCAAAGTCTGCATAGTTCGATTAAAAACGAATTGGTGATCAAGTTGTACTTGAGGACAACCCGAAGATGGTGTTAGGACTTACACGTGATTAGTGGACCAAAGAGGGTGTTATGGTTGAAGTTTAATCTAAGATCACGCGAGACATACTCAATGTGAAAAACAAGAGGTAGCAACAACCTTAATGATTTATAGTTTAATGTCATGTTGGGCGATGGAGGGACTCTGCAGTTTAATGTCATGCAGTAAGGATTCAGGGGGGACTATGCAGTTTAACATCTTGTAGTGAGGACAATAGGGACATAGTTTAACATCATGTTGGATGTATTAGAGACTTTTTCATAGTTTAACGTCATGTTGGACATAAGGGTGCTATATATTTTAGCGTCATGTAGTTTGGACATATGAGGCACAATATAGTTTAACGTCATGTTGGATGATGGAACAGTTTAATGTCATGCTAGACGATGGTGCGAATAGTTTAAGGTTATATGCATAGACCATATGATGTATTTTTATTATAAAAAATACTTCTTCAGAAATCTGGCATTCGTTGGAGTCGTGATGAGTTCTCCATCCATTGAGATTAAAGAATAATCTCCATTAGAGTAGACCCTATGTATTGAGTAAGGTCTTTCCCACTTTAGATCATGTTTTGGAGGCTTCTTTCCGGATATCATTGGAGTTCTGAGAACCAATACCAATTCTCCCTGAATGAACGAACGAAGATGAAATTTTTTGTTGAAAGCTCGTGCTATTCGATTCTGATAGACTTCTAAGTGGTGCAAGGTGCACAATCTTTTCTCGTCTAATCGTTCCAATTCATCCAATCGCTTTTGAGATTGTTCATCTGTTGATTATTGATCAAAAATGGCTACTCTGAGGGAGGGTAACTGAACCTCAATGGGAAAGACTACTTCTGTTCTATATACCAATGAATAGGGAGTTGACCGCGTTGTAGTGAGGGTGGTGGTTCGATAAGACCATAAAGCATGAAAAAGTTTATCAGGCCATGACTTTTTATCTTTATCCACCATCTTTTGTAGTATGTTGGAAAGAGTCTTGTTGAAGGATTCTATTTGGCCATTGGCCGTTGCATGATACTGGGATGAATGATTGGATTTGATGTTGTATTATTGATACAACTTCCTTACCTCAGATGAACCGAATTTGGTGCCACTGTCTGTCAATATGGTATGAGGGACACCAAATCTAGTAATGATGTTAGACTTGATGAAGCTAACAAAGCTTTTAGAACTGACTTATTTGATAGGTATTGCCTCTGCCCATTTGGAAAAGAAGTCAGTAGAATTAAGAATGTACTTAAACTGCTTGGATGTAGCTAAAGGATAAGGTCCTACTACATCCATTCCCCATGTGGTAATTGTCCATGAGTATTTAGCTATATGAAGCAACTTTGGGGGTTGATGAATGAAGTTGGAATGCACTTGGAAAGAAAGACACTTATTTGTGAAATCAACACAATATTGTATCATTTAAGGCCAAAAGTATCCAAACCTTTGAATTTGATCAGATAGTGTATGTCCGGACTGATGGGCACCACAGACTCCTGCATGCACTTCTTTCATGATAGCCATTGTCTCTTCACCATCAATGAATCTGAAGAGAGTTCCATCAAAACCTATTTTGTAGAGAATTTTATCTAGGTGATCTGGGCTATCATAAAGAGTGAAATTGACCACATTTCACCAGATTTGTTCTTTCCCATCTCTATCAGGTGTAAGTATTCCTTTTTGAAGGTATTCCCTGATAGGTGTCATCCATCCAGTAGTATGAACATATGGTTCATAAATGAAACTTATTTCATTGATTTCCTCTATTCTAGTTTGAAAATAAGGTGAAATTGTATGATGGTGGGAAATAATGATGATTGTCTCGTCCCAATTTGGATCTGCCAGAGCTGTGGCTATATTAGCCAGTGCATCAGCTTCGACATTTTCTGATCGCGGGACGTGAGAAAATGTTGGTTCCAAAGGAAACTACACCATTAACTCTCTGACGTAATCATAAAAAGGGATTAACTCTTCTTTTCTGATGGCATAATACCCATTGACTTGTTGGATTACCAGGTCTGAATCACCTTTCACCTTTAAGTGATTCACTTGTGCCTGAAGCACTAACTCCAATCCTATGATGAGATCTTGGTATTCTACTTCATTATTTTCCCCACCTTCGAACAATGAGAAGGAATAGGTTAGCCCTACCTTTTATGGTGAAATGAGCAAAATTCCTAACCCAAATTTGTTGAATTTAGGATCTTCCATTTTATTCCCTGTTGGACTTCTGGAAGAACCATCAAAGTACATTTCTCATGTTTGAAGAATATCCTGAATAGAGAAGACTTGATCATTAGGAAGTTCAATATCTGAAGATGTATCTTCTACTAAAGGGTGTTCAACAAAGAAATTAGCCAGAGCTTGGTCCTTTATTGTTGTTTGAGACACATACTGAATATCAAATTGCTAAAAAATAATTGCCCACATTTCCAGACGTCCTGTAAGCATTGGAAGACTAAGGATAAATTTGAGCGGGTTATTGCGAGATACCAAATGGACCTCATGATGTTACAGGCAGTGTCTCAACTTTTTAAATGCAAAGATTAATGCTAGGCATCACTTATCAATATTTGAATATTGGGTTTATGCTTCTATCATAGTCCGAATGAGATAGTAAATGTTGTTTTCATTCCAAATATCCTTATTTTGGGCAAGGAAGGCACCCAATGATCACTTTAAAGCTTTCACATAAAGAATAAGTGGTCTTCCACCAATAGGTGGAATTAATACCTGTGGACTCAAGAGATATTTCTTGAGAATATTGAATGCTTCTTGAAATTCTTCAGTCCACTGTTTAGTTACTCCCTTCTTCATCAATTTGGCGAAGGGTAAAATTTTTCCTGCCAAATTGGTGATGAAATGCCAAATATAGGCCAAGTGTCCTTGAAGTCCTCTCAATTCTTTCAAATTTAGAGGAGGTGAAATACTATGGATTGACTTTGACTTCTCAGGATCGACTTTGATACCACGATGGTGTATAACAAAGACGAGAAATTTTCTTGAGGTTACCCCAAAAGCACATTTTAAGGGGTTCATCTTCAAATTATGTTACCAACGATTGTGGAATATGACTTCCAAATTATCCAAGTGATTATAAAGTTGTTTGGATTTAACCACAAAATCTTCCACATAACATTCAACAAACTTCCCTAAAAAGGGTTTGAAGATACGATGCATGGCTCACTGATATGTTACGCCTATATTTCTCAGGCCAAAGGGCATTACCCGATTGTAAAACACACCCTGAGGGGCTCTAAAAGCTATAGATTCTTCATCTTATAGAGCCATTCAGATTTTATTATATCCAGAATATCCATCCATGAAGGAAAGTGCTTCATAGCCAGTTGTTGCATCAATTAAGAGTTTCGTAATCAGAACTGGAAAATAATACTTAGGACAGTGCTGATTAAGATCTCTGAAATCAATGCAAACTCTAATTTGTCCATTCTTCTTTTTCACAGGGAAAATATTATCCAACCATTTGGGATATTGAAGTTCTCTAAAGAAGTTAGCTTTGATAATCTTATCCACTTCAACTTCAATTTTGGAAGCATAAGTTGGGTGTGTTCTCCTTACAGCTTGTTTGAATCCTAGATGTTCTTCTAGAAAACCCAAATGATGAGTAGCAACATTAAGATCAAGACCTATAATTTCTGTATAATTCCAAGAAAATATATCTTGATTTTTCTTAAAAAATGAAATATACATTTCTTTCTCTTCAAGAGTCATGGCCGAACTAATTATTATGGGGTGTGGATCTTCTTTTGTACCCATATTTATTTCTCTGAGTTCATCCACAGTGGTGGAGATAACCTCTTCAAATGATGGAGGAGCATCCCTGAGATCTTCCTCTTCTTCTTAAACATGTGTAACTTCTTCTGTTTCTACTTGCATAATAAATGTGGAAGCATAATTTCCATGATCATGAGAGATTTTAAAATTTGAACATCTTGAAGAAGAGGCTTCCATTTCTGACCCTATTGATGATGAAGGGTCTTCCATGGGTAATGAAGAGGAGATGATGGATTGAGAATCAACATCATCATTCACCTCTGACATTTCTATAACTTCTTCTGTCCTGGTTGGCGAATTATAGACTTGCTGGATTTCAGCGGATGAAATGAAGACATATCCAATTGAGCTTTCATCATTTCTTGGGGAATCACCACTTTCTCCCATGTTGTCTGGCTTGATTTCCGTAATTGAAATTATGGAAATTTTCATAAGAGTACTTGGATTTGGGTCTATCCTGTCGATTTGACTGATAGGAAACACATAATCTATACTCACATGTGTGAATGGGTTTACTGCAATTTTTTCCAAACCATAGGGAGCATTAACTTTGGTAACCTCCCTTATTGTGGATTTCTCCTTTCCTTTCTTGTGATAGAATTCGACCTAATTGTATTGAGATTCACATGTCTTAAAGGGGGCCTTATCACCATACAATGTCCCAATTTGACCATTGAAACAATATTTGAGGCATTTATGGTATGATGAAGGGATATCCGCATGTTGATGTAGCCAAGGTCTTCTAAGAAAAACGTTGAAGGGTGTATCATGATCCACAACCATGGAATTTGAATTGGATACAAGGTCTCCAAAATGAGTTCTGAGTGTAATCTCGCCCAGTGGTTCTTGTTCATTTTTATCATATCCTTGTAACATCAAAGTAGAAAGAGATAAATCAGATTTTGTGAGGCCCAATTGACGAAGTGTACGAATGGGGATGAGGTTGACCCCTGAACCATTATCAATAAAAGATATTTTGATGTCTACACCATTGACCTTTCCAGATAGATACAAAGGTCTAATATTTCCATGCACAACATCATCTTCATATTCATTTGTAAAAGATATCACTGCATGAAATTATGCAGGACTATTCTCAACATGGTAGACTTCAGCCATAGTAATTTCAGTTTCGCATTCCTGAGGACCTGACAAAGCCTCAATGAGTGCCGCCCGAAGAACCTTTGATAGATTCAAGGCATCCAGAATAGATAACTTGGCCCGTACTTGGTCCAAATGTTTCAAGACATCATATTTTTGATCCAAAGGTCTGCATTTCCCAGTAGAAACATGTGGTTTCGTAGGTGCCTTAGAAGTTGATGCTTTGTAAGTAAATGCATCTTGTATCGGGGTAGGAGTTGGAAATACTCCTAGATTTTGAAGATTAGACCGAATAGGCCTATTTAATTGCTGAGAGGAAGAATGTGTAACCTCTAAATGATCCTCCAGAATAATTGTGTCAGGACTGAATCTGCTATTGGTGGAAGAATTTTCTTGTTCTTGTTGAGCCCGTTGAAGGGCTCTGCCATGAGTTTCTGATGAATATACAGTTCTATCAGGGGTAGGATTGTAATAGTGGCTTCTACGATATCCACGTCTTCCTCTGTATCCCAGACATCTGGAACTACCACTAATTCATCTAATTGATACAGGGAATTGAGGCTCATCAAAATCAAAAATGTGACCGGCATAAGGATATGTTAAGTGAATCATGTTAATCGAACCAAAGATCAACTCTTCATATGATGAATAACCTAAATGATTAGCCAGTTTAGGATGTGCCGTTTGGTGGGGTGGTGCCCATGGATTTGAATTAGATGACATAAAATTTTCTAGATTCAAGGACAACTTGGGCTTTGACATGATTTCATCTTCTTCTGATTGTTCCTCTTTCTTTGAATTATATTGTTTCTTTGAGGATTTTCCCTCTGATGAATAGGGTGTTGTTGTGGCATTCATATTAGAAGACACAATTGGTTTCATCAATTGTATTCACAAAATGTCATGATTTCGGTTGATTATTTTACTAAACATCCAATCATCACATTTCTGCGTATTTGTTTTTTGACTTCTTGCCACTCACTTTCTTCCTTTGGATTTGTAGCAGTAACACATGCTACCTGAGGTGAAGAACCTTTCAGTTTTCCCTATCCTGAGTCCACCATCTTTTTTAGGAGGTATTTTAAGACAAAACACTCCTGAATGGGATGCCCCATAATCTGATGAAATGGACAATAGTTGGGAAGGTCTTCATCTCCTTCCTTATTTGGCCTTTTGGGCCTTGGAAATTTAACGAAATTATTTTCCAGATCCAAAATGAAGTAACTAGGAACTTGTTCATTTCAGAAATAAAAAACTTTTCTCTTTAGATCCTCAAATTGTTTCTGTCTTTGATCTCTTTGATCATCTTGACGAAACGGACTCTGTTGTTGACGCTCAGGATGTGGATCCCTTCGATAAGATGAAGGTTTTGATGTAGAAGATGGTACAGGTGCTTGTTTAAGCATAACTATAGTAGTATCTTCTTTACCCATTCTCCTTCCTGAAGCTGATGGAATTACATGAGTTTTATCCTTAGTCTTCATAAGAGAGTCTGCAATCTGCTGAGTTATGTAAGTAAGGTCTCGAAACTCTCCTTTGTATTTGATAGGGGTCAATGGTGTGCATAATTCATCAGGCAGATTTTCCACAGAGATTGAAAACAACTCTTCTTGAGGGAGTTCTAAACTCAAGGAATATGTTAATCCCTTCCAGTGAGCAATGAAATATGAAACCATTTCATTCTCCCATTTCGTACAATTTTTAAGATAAAAAACTGTCGTCTTTGACAAAGTTGAGATGAATTGATGAAGGAATCATTGACGGAGATCCACCCACCCAGTAATTGACTGGGATTGAAAGCTTGTATAACAGACAAAAGAAGGACCTTGTAATGACTATACAAAACACCTGAGCTTAACTGCTTCTTGGTGCTAAGGGGTTACCATCATAGGATTACAACGAGAAACAAAATGTGTTAAGTGTTGCTATGGGTCTCCCGAAACATTAAATATTTGGAATGTGGTACTTGAAAATTTTGATGGGGGAGGAATTGCATCAACCCATTCTGGGAAAGCTATCTTTTCTGGTTGAATTTGTGCACTTTTTCCCTCCATAGCTTCCAACCAAGAAGTTAATGACTCAATGGTAGTCATTAACTTTTGAGAAACATCTGGTTGATCTTGGACCTGAGCAGGTGCAATAATTGGAGCTTGAACAGGTTTGGTGGCTGGTACTACAACTGATAGTAGCACCACTGATTGTTGTTGCAGATGACCCATCGGACTAGACCTGTGAGGGTGTACTGGTAAAGGAGGATACTCTTGATCCATCTCAGTAGCTGCAATAAATTCCCTTGGCAGACTGACTCTAGCATTCCTAGGAGGGAGACTAACTTGAAGTAGTTCTGCATTGAACCTCTTTAATTCCATCATTTCTTCCTCCTATTGTGCAAATATTTTCTCTAGTGAGAGTGATTGTCCTTCTCTGAGGGAGGGGGAATTTAACCTGATTCTTTCCTTTCCCCTTGTTGGATTCCTTTTGAAGAGGGGGAAGTTGGTTACTTGAAGGAATACCTAGATTCTGGGTAAGCCTTTGGTTTCGCGTACGCACACCTTCTTCATTGGCTTCCATGTGCATGGCCTCTTGAGTAGGAACTTCCTCATCTGATCCCTCTGAGTGAGCCTCATGTTCTGAAGGATCAGAAACAATGAAATTGATGACATTTATTGATTCATAACGCATTTCATCACTTCTATCGGCAATTCTGGGATATTTTCTTCTTCCCTGTCATTGATTAGACATTGCCTTTTTTTGATTTCATCCCTCAGGAACTTATTGATGAACCATAATGTGGAGGGAATCTAGTGATAATTCATCTCTTCGTTCTTCTTGTGGATTCTTCCCTAATCAAGAGAAGACTGACTTTCTCTGAGGAAGAGATTGAGGATTTGAAAAAGTCCCCAGTCCTATGGACTGGGGCTGTTCCTGCTCAACTCCTCAAATCCTATTTGTTGATTCTGAGAGTTGGGTTAAAAGAGTCCAAGTATGGAATGTTGTGGTGGATCTTGAGTTTCTATAGCTGAGTCTTTCTTAAAATCTCTTCTGATCTTGTAGACTTTAGTCCGGAAAATGGTTGGACGCATCAACCTACATCCAATCAAATCACCCGGATCAAATGAACGTTGGATGATTTCTGACACTTCTGTCACTTGATGATGTGAATGCTCTAAATGAGAAGATTTTTCGATATTCTCATTTTCCTGATGCAATAGTAATTCGACAACTTGTACTATGTATGGCAGATTTTGAGAAGAACTAGTTGAGGCATGTTCTTGAGAAAGCCTTTGATTACGAACAAAGCTAATTGGATGTGGCTGGCCATGGGAAATAACATTACATGAGACCATTTTCGTGGGCTTTTTTGGATGGAGAGTATAGTGAAATGTAGTTCTCTATGAATACCCCATCCCCTGATATGAATACCAAATGGGGCATTGGAAATTAAATAGTGCAATTTTCTTAGTGCGCCAAGACATGAACGCTGAAGGGCTCTCTACTGCTTTTCATCCTTCGGATATCGAGAAACTGAGAGATATGCAAAGTCAATTTGGTTTTGTAACCCATCTATTATCTTGAAATGATTTTCATATTAATCATAATATAATATTTTATTTTTCAATTGACAAAGATTTTTCCACATGTTGACACGAATATCTTGAAAACAATCTTCTGTCAACATCTCTGGAATGTTAATCTAAGAGTCATCCAAAGGCCAAAACATGATTGGCACTTCACCTTTCGCTAGTTGTTTTCTCATATTCAACACTTCCTCTGTATCATTCATTGAAGATTATTCTACTTGGTTAGACCAGAGATGGTGCTTCCTTGTTGATTCGTCAGATTCAACAAGATTGGTAGAGAATTCACTTATCAAACTAGAATATGAATGACCCAGGGGTGGTTTGGATAATGACCTACACCCCGGGATATCTTCTGATTGAGAAAGTATTTCACCTACTAATGATAAAGCATCAGACATGACTGGGTTCACATTTTCAAGTGCCTCAAGATAATAGGGCTTTCTCATTACTACATTGTCTATTAAAGAATTTTCCAGGAAATGTGAATTACTACTTCGGAAAGGACTTTCACAGCTAAATTCATCATCATGGGGAGGACCACCATGGTGGGTTACAAAAAAATATGAAACCTATGCTATTTAGTCCTCTGGCCACGAAGAGGGTTATCGTGGATCTTTGCTATAGATGATACTTTGAGATCGACCTAACTGTCATGAAGCAAGCCTTCATGAGGAAGTTTTTGATGAAGACCTTTGGGAATAATGTTCCCACTATTGGGAATTGAGAGAGTAGAATCTTGAGTTGCAATAGATAATTTCCTGAGTGCATCAAGAACTCCAGCATCAAGCAATGCCTTATTACAGATTGTCCCTTGATTTCTTGGATGTGTTGGATGGGTCTTTTTTTAGATGCCTTCTTACTCACTTTAGGAACCACTGGTTGACAAAAGTGATTATTATGGTTAGGTGTATGTTCCGGCTCAGGAGAAATAGTCAGGTTAGGATGATTATCTCCACTCAAATCAGGTGTATGTGTCTGACTTGGTTGTCCGTATGACATGGGAGTATTCCCTACAACCCTCTTAGACTGGAATAGAGGGGTGTGTCTATTTCAGAGTGAACTGTCAATGTGTCACTCCACTAGTAGGGATAGATTTTCATTTCTTTCCCTGTGATACTGCTGAAGCTGTTATAATATCTTGGCAGGAATCCAGAATATGTCAGGGATTTGCTTATGCTCCATCGCCATTATTAGAAGGTGTTTGGTGACTTCAGCTCTTGGAACAAGAATATACGTCCATTCCGTTCTTGGAGTAGGTGTGTGTTTCTGATCCTGTCCTCCTTTTACTACCCGTGAATTCTGACAGTACTCTTCTGTGGGGGCAAAGAGTTGAGTGTGCTCCAAATTTGTTGTTGGAGCTTTCCGGCTGACTTCTCTGAATGATACCAAATGAGACTGTTGGTAGGATTGATTTACATTGGCAGGTGTATGTGCCTTCTGTGTATTCCTCATCATGTATGGTTGACGATTTTCCTTCAATATTGGAAGACGAGACTACTGACAGAATTGTTGATTGCAAACAGGTGTATGTTCCTGCTTATCTGTTGACACTATATCAGATTGGTGAACTTCTTTGATTGTAGTTAGACGAGACTACTGACTAGCTGATTAGTTATAAATAGATTTATATTCCTGCCTATAATACTCCACTGGAATTGCCTGGCAGGATTGGCATTTTGCTGCTAGACGAGTCTGCTGGGGAATAATATCAGGATGGATGGGTGTGTATGCCTGCTCATTATCTGCCATCAAGTTGGTTTGATGGACTTCTCCGGAAGGGGAAGATGTAATAACCTACTCCCTGTTGACTATATTTCTCCTCTGGCGGTTCATCTTGCGGACTCAGGTCCGAGGAACCTGAGCCAAACCCATGAAGGTGTTACCCTCATCATGTTGAAGGCGCACTGTCGGACGAGTCTGGCGGCGATTGTTGATGTGATCCCTCGGGAATGACTCCTATGTCCTTGAATTAAGGCCTTGAGTGACCATATCATTCACCTCCTCAGAATATGGGAGGGACTGGTGATTTTATTCTAAGGATAACAACCCGAAACGGTTGGAAACGGTGGTTGGAACCACCTGATTCTTGATCGCTAGTCGTTGCTGTCCAGACAACTATGGTAAATTATTGACTTAGAGGGCTTGTCGAGCGGCCTCCAGAGTCGGAATGGTACCGTGTCGACGATATTCCTTAACTAGTGCATTTGATACCTAGCATTGAAGATGCTGAGTAGGTGATGTCATCCTTAGAGCGGACAATGATCCATCAAGAGTAGCAGTAGAGGTATTCACAACAGAGGCATTCACAGGTGTAAAATTTAGAGAAGCCATTTCTATAATGGAGAAGATCTTGTAAAAGAGTTACTATTTGATATAACATACATAATCAAGATAAGTTCGTCTACTAAATCTTTTGGATGAGCACATATTTTATTGATTATTTTGTTGGCCCTCTCATTGAGTTTAAATAGGGGCCTAACAAATAAGTAAAACATCATTTTAACTTGGTTAAGAATTCACGTTGGGTTCACCATTTTTTGTTTCCTCTAGAAATGGGGATGACCTTTTCTGTTTAAGGTTCAAACATTCCAATCAATTTCTAATGGGTTTATTCATATAACTGGAAACACCCAATGATTCTATATCCATTTGGGCTTACTTTCCAAAGGTAGGTGCTCACTAGTTGTGGACCGATGAGGCTTAAGAATTTTCATTGGTCGAGAGGATGAGAGGTCAGACTCATCACGCCATTTTGGGGGAATTATTTTCTACTTAGGGACTCTCTTTATAGATTTAAGTTATGTTTGTGAATCTTTATTACATTACCAAGTATGAAAATGATATTTACTTTAGATCTGACAATCAATGATTAGTATGTATAAGATTTAAAGATTATTTTATAGGTATTTGAGGTTCTTCATTGATAGAGAATCATCTATATTTATTAGATATTCTTAGGAAATGGTATCCTTCAATACATTGTATAGAGATCTCTTGGTCATTATGATAACCATACTGGTTTTAAATCCACTCTGTGGGGCACTTGACGTTTATTGTCGTTCAGAAGGACATGGATTATTTCAGAGTTGAGATCGTACCTGCGGATGAGCTACCTATATATCGTTTCTTAGAAAAAGGAATCAGAACCCATATAGTTCGAGAATTAAGATATAGTTGAACATAATGCGGGACAGATGAGAATTAATGGATGATAGGCTTGAACCTTAGAAAGGCTTCCTATGTACTCTACTTTTAAGGAAGAGATCAAAGTCCACGTAGTTCGAGATAGAAGTGTGAGTTTTATGCATGATTAATGGATCAAAGAGAGATGTCATAATTACTTTTACACTCTAAGCTCACGTGAGTCATGCTCTCTGTGAGAAACAAGAGGTATCAGAAAAACCTGACGATTATGCCATGAAAGATGCAATCATAAGGAATGATGTGGGGCTTATGTATACATGACTACCCAAATAGATAAAGATCAAGACTTATTTCAGAGAAGAAGTCCGAGAATAGGGTCTATAAAGGTATATGTGCTTTTATAGAGATTTGGATACTCTAACATGGGGCTTACTCCTGAGGAAGATGCCCAAATTAGGAGGGGACTTAGGGATTACTCCTTAAGAGGATGCCCAAATCAAAAAAAATTAAGACTGGTTAAGAGAAATTAGAACTGTGGCTTACTCCAGAGAAGGATGCCCAGGTTAAAGGGACTTGAGAACTAGGGCTTACTCTTGAGAAGGAGGCCCTGGTTAAGGGAATTTGAAATTTGGGGCTTACTCCTAAGGAGGATGCCCCTATTTGGGAACTTGGGGCTTACTCCTAAAGAGGATGCCCAAATTAGGGAACTTGGATTGGGGATTACTCCTGAAAAGGAGGCCCAAGTTAGGGGACTATTGAGACTTACTCCTAAGGAGGATGCCCAAGTTAAGACCTTCTCATTTTAATGAATGAGGTTGAATGAATAAAATCTCTAAATCCAGTGACACAACAATATGTAAATCACTAGGTTTTGAGAGATATTCCATAGAATCCCTTTCAGGTAAGGAAGAAAAAAAAGGAACCATGTCATAAATGACTTTGAAGTGGGTTTTGAAGGCTAAATCTTGAATAGGAGAGGTGGATTTGAAGAAATTAGTTGAATAGGTAGTATGGGAACCCAAAAAAGGTAGGCGCGTGGGTCTTATAGGGGCACGTAGGTCCTGGTCGCGCATGTATACCTATGCGACACATGTGTACTTGCGCGCTGGTCAACCGATAGGGTAATACTTGGGTGAGACTTGGATCAATCCCTTAGTATTATCCCTAATGTATTATAAAAGGGCGACACCCATGTTTTATTGAAGGGATAAGGCAGCACACAAGTGTGACCATTTCCCATAAAGGTTGAACACTTATGCACGCAGGTGTTGATGAATTTCAACACTTAGGCCCTGTTCCCTCTCTTTAGATCTTCCATTCTAGGTAAAAAATTACCTTAAAAGTGTTTAGAAGACTTCAAGAAGAGATTAGGGTGTCGAGCGCTGAAATCTTAGTTTTTGGATTTTTTCATCCTCCAAATGGGGGGCCCACAAGGGGTATTTATAGGCTAATGAAGACCCTAGGAGAAAATAAAATAGGGAACGCAGGTCACCTGCATGCCCAAAATGTGGCGTGCATGTATACCTGTGTGACCATCATGGAACTTGCACGGTCCATGCTCAAAGAAATCCTTGTTCATGCCTTTGTCGATTTTTGATGTTTCTTCAAAGGATGAATCACTTTGTGTTCCATGTATTTCCCTTTTCATTCATTAGACTCTATGACGGAAAGGAGTGTCAATAATCACCAAATCACATCTTTCATTCACTATGTGACTACTACAAATTCTCATAACTACTAGGGTACTTCAACAGAATTATAAGTGTTTTAAATTCATTATTATAATTCTATATGAAAATATCCAATATGAAGTTAAATGTTCAAGGAGTATGTTATTATTTTTAACTAGGTGATGAAGTCTAGTAATATATCATGCCCACACTATTTTCATTTTGAGAGTTCAATGATCATTTTATTCCTTAGTGTAGATATAAAATGGTCAATAAACTATCACCAAAGATCTCCCCAATTGGTGACATACCCAGCTGGTAACTTTTTATACCTAATAAATTCTATACCTTATAAATCCTTCATGAATCTCATAATATTTACTAATTCCAACTGATCTAGTGTTCCCATTACAGTTCCACACCAAGATACAAAGAGTGTGAGATGCTATTCTAGATCTCTCATTCCATTAAAATTCAAGGATGGATTCCATATATTGGGTGGCAGAGGAGTTAAGTCCACCTATTTAGGATATGGACTCCTCTTAAAATACACTAGTTCACTCCACCCTTCTAGGAATTATATTACAGTAGAAAAAGGCTCAATGAATTTGAGAATCTAAAATGGTATTGTCACCTAGGAAGATGCTCAAGTGGAGGTAGAGAGCGGAGATAGATATGTTCATCATTCTTGTTTCTTTTATTGATATCCATATTGAGTTTTCCTGGGGTAGATCCCTTGAAATGGATGTTTTTTCTTTCCCATCATAGGGGAATATTTATAATCCTTGTCCATTGGGGTTAGATAAATTAGCTTTCTGAGATTGGGGTTGGTCAGATGAATGGACTCCTCTCATTCCGATCAAACATATCCTTCTTGTCAAATGGGATTTTTCAAAGGATAGACTCTTACCTCACTTTAGGAGTTTAACTTAGTTGTGGATATTTCCACCAAGTAATTCAACTTTTATTTTATTTAGATTCTTCAACTCATTTACATATTGATCAATCTTCTCCTCATTTTAAATAGGCTCAACACCTTTAGGTGGTTGGTGGGATATAACCACTCCTTTCCCTTTATATTTAAAAAATACCCCTTTGATGGTGGTGGTAGAATTCTTTGTGGGGATCCCAAATCTTGATCTTTTATTTTATATCAGATACATACAGTTCTTCATGGACTTCAATGTAGACCATTTTTGGGTCCTAAAAACTCAACATACAAGAAGAAGAGAATCCCATTAACTTGGTAAAGGGTAGATGTAAAACTAGAAGAATATTTTGAATAAATTTTACATGGGGATGAATCCATAAAGGATGGGTTGATCCCACGAAGTGAAAATCAATTCACAAACCCACACTCTACGTGGTGTTCCACTGCTTCGTAAAGAACCCCATGAACCAAATAGTTCACAAGATGAGGCTGACTACCTATTCCCACAAAAAAACAATGTTGTTTGTGGGTATAGGTGGTTATTTCCATCCCTACAAACAACCATCCCCATGAAATTTTTTTTCCTAATGAGACTATACTTCCGACCCTCACATACAAAAACAAGTCATTTGTGGGGCTGGATAGTGATTTCCATCCCCATTAATGACTTTTCCCATGAACCAAATCATTTGTGGGATGGGGTATCATCCTTGGGCACTTGAAAAAGACAAACCATGGACCACCATGGATGACCATCCATTATAGTATCTATTCCCTCCATTCCTTAATAAATGAACCATGAGGGGAAATAGAAGTGGCTGAAAAAGTGGATATCATATGAGGAGAGCATGGATGAGATCCAAAATATGGATCTTTCTATTACCAATAGGTTAAAATACACCAAAGATCCTTAATGAGGAAATAATAAATAATTTTGAAATCCAAAAAATGAAAACCCCTTTGCGGACACTATTTCGTGAGGCTTAAATGGATACCCTCTTTGCGGCCCAACGCCCCCATAGAAAAATGCTATGTGGGCGTAACCCTAACCTACGTAGAAAAGTGCTATGTGGGAGGAACTTTTCCCTATGTAGTAAAGTGATACACAGGGGGAACTTTTCCCAGGATCGAAACATGCTATATTGGTAGAACCTGACCCTACATAGCAACACACTACATGGGAAAAACCTAGATCTATTTAGCACAACACTATGAGTATAGTTCCCTCAACTACATTGCATCATGCTATGTGAAGGGAACCCCATCACGAATAAGAACATACTATATATAATTGGGAATCCTAGGGTTTTATTCTCCCAACCTCCCATCACTCCCTAACATTGTCTCATTGGGCCCCACTTTTCCCCTCTGGAAACCAACCTAACAACATCAGGTCAAGGCCTCTACCAAAGCAACCTGACATGTATATTCAGATTATCAGTCACATCATCATGCCATCTCGAGTATATATACCCATTATTTGTGGATTCATGTGTGTAACCTCCTCAACAATGGGGAACCCTAGAATATATTCAAGTCAATATTCATTTGGTAATGAGTGTTCCGAACTCAGAGTTTATCACAAGAACCTACCCATTCTAGGTATTAAGGGGAACCATTAGCTATTCCCTTCGATGAGGGATAGTGACAAAAATTCCCCTATTCCCTAGAGACCACCAGGGAATCACTCCTAGAGTAATACCTTAGACTTTCCTATATAATGTGTCACTCTTTATCCTCATCACAATCCTGGGTCGCAGCCGGATGGATCATCAGATGTGACTCTCTTGGATACCAAAATAAAAGAGGAGACAAGAACATTCAAATCCCCCATCTCTCTCCCATTGGGCTCCAGCATCAGTCCACTAGAGGAGAAGAAGTGGATTGTGCAATATTCAAATATACAAGTTCTTATTTTTTTCTCACAACAAGAATGAATCCCATTAGCTTAGAGTTTAGTGGCGATCATGACATCTGCATGATCCAAAAACTCATGGGCCTTCACCATAGACGTAAGACCCATCCTCCACCACATGTGACTCCTATTTGGTTTAATACCAAACTTACCAAACTGCATGGGATTTGATTCCCAAATAATTTTGATATGTAGAAAGTCTTATTGAGGTCCAAACCCAACACCCAAATCCACCTTAATGTTTTCTGGTCCATTTTCTTAGTAGGGTCTTTTCCACTCGAGAGACCGCATCTCTTTTGGTTCCCTTGGGACTCTTCAGTGTAATTCTCAAACCATCATTGACCCAACACATTTCACATAGAATTCCATGCCACGTGATGTTAAACTAAATGTTTGGGTCCTCATCAAATGATCTTAAAAGGTGATGTGTACTATTAAGTGGCACCAAACTACATGGGTCTTGATTCCTCTCACGAGGATACATATGAATCCCATCTTATGGGTTCAATCCTGACATCAAAAAACATCTATCTCCCTGGATGATAATAAACTACAACGTACCTCACTACACAGTATAAAATATAATCATCCTAAAAAATGACGTAAGAATATAAGACCCATCCATAAAATGGTACCATTGATAGAAAACCAAAAATATATACCAATACCCCTATCAAGGGAGAACAATAGATATATACAGACAATTCTGGACCCATTATTATTCATAATGGATAGTTAATTTAGGTATATCCATGCATACATACTTGGTAATTAACAATTTATACACAAACATATCTTAAAACTATAATAATGTCCCTAAATTGGAAATAGTTCCACCCAAAAGGTGTGATGAGACCAAATTCCCATCCTTTCAACTAATGTGAGTTCTTAAGTGTCATTGTCCACGTTACCCAATGAACACCTACCTTTGGAAAGTAGATCCCTGATTATTCATGGATATGAGATCCATTGAGAATTTCCAACTCCAAAAACAAAACATGCTGGAGACCATTTGAAGATGATTTACCCGACGTGAGTGACTACACATAATTTAAACCCCAATAATAAATTGTCAGGCACCACAAATCTTCCTTTGAAAAAAAAAATGGTGAACTAAATTTGAATCCTTAACCAAGTTGGCAGTGTTACCCTGCATTAGCCCCCTTTCACATAAAATTTGGAATAGGTTCAAATGAGACAGTTAATTATGCATATGGTCATGAGATACTACTTTGATGAGGTTTTTTCAGTATTTTCAACATATATTATAGTCACTATTCATCACAAGTGTCTTTAATCATACGGATTCTCACCATATTTCGTAGACATGAGCAACAAACACTGCATAGGCTAGGTCCTCAACCAAATAGAGGAAACCATTGCCCACCCAATGTCTTAAAATTTGGATTTCAAATGCATTGGTATGAGAGTACCACCATAATGGTACTCTCCCAATCCTAGAGGTGTACTGTAAGGCCCTCAAGTCCATGAATCCCTGTCATCCATCCTCCCAATGATGTTCAGTGTTCAAGATCCAGATGGACCTCATATCCTTCTCAAATCATTTTGGGAACATGTCCTCTGAACACGATAATAATTTCCTCCCTTACCGTAGAGAGGTAGATGAAGTCATCACCAACAACTTAATCCTGGCAGAATGGGGTTCCTTCTTTAGGACCCCTACCGATAATCATCATCATCATTGTCGTTTCACCTTGAATCCTTTACATGAAGAGGATACCACCCAATGGGACATAGCTGAAGTCAAATAGACCCAGGTCCCTATGGCATCATATAAAGGGAAAAGATCATACAATCAGGAACATTCCATCATCCTTATTCTTTCTTAAGAATCCCTCTTTGTAAATACAACAACAACCTATGAGTGGATGCAAATCCCTTCTCACTCTTATGAATTCTATCAATAAAATACAATGGAAATTCAAAAGAGAATGAAAATACCTACTTGAGAATATTAATCCGTCCAATAAAATACAATAGAAAATAAGTAGACTAAATTCCCTACTCACCCATATCAAGGAGAACATGTAAATACAGTGGGAATTTATAGGCATATGAAAATTTATTCTAGTACACATCAATCCTTTCAGTCAAATACAAAGGAAACCCATGAGAAGAAAAAAATTACTTCTTATTCACATCAATCCCACCATGTTAATAAGATGAAAACCAACTTTGAATGATTGAAACTTCCTAGAGATGCACATGAATACCCTCATTCAAATACGGTGACAAACTAATAGTATAAAAAAATTATGATCCTTTACATCAAGCCCGCCATGAAAATATGGTGGTAATTAGAGAAAGTAGCTAGAATATTCCAATTGATAATCAGGGAAAGAATCATACCTATTCTCCTATATAAGATGTATCTTGGTATTTACTGGAAAGAAATGAAGGGCCAGAGAAGACACGTATTCTTACTCTGAAAAAAAAATGGAAATACATTTTTTTCCCAAAAAGGTCATCTCTCAACATATCTTAGCATTGATCGAGAGGCAACCATAAATCCCTGTCCATATCCTACAAACATTCCAAGATGTAATCACGTCCTTAGAAATATTAAGGAGCCATGCCCCAAACCATTCTTCCTCATGTGGGGTTATTAATCCACACAATGGGATGGTCACTCATGTCCAGACATGCATCCCTACTCCCATCCAGGATGGTTGTCGAGAATATTCCATGATAAATTGACAAAATGATTGGAAAAAATACCCATTCCCAATGGGGGACAATATTCCACTTCTATGTCCATCCCAAGGTAGGAATATATCCCTTCCATATTTCCAGAAACTCATTGGAATATCTCAAAGCACTATAGGATACACTTGAACAAGAACCCATATATGAATGTCATCACTTATAGAATGTATCCCCATTCACCTGTAAGAGAGAACCCAAAAACAAACCATGCCAAAGAAAAATAGAAAATAAATATAATTCTCACAACCCTACTATAATGGAATATAGGGTTCAATATTCCATCATACATTTAACACTGTTGGACCATGATCCTCTTGATTAGTTTCCAAACTACAGAAGTGGGAGTAGCAGTTGCAAAGGTCCTCCCAACAACAATGTTACCAATAGCTCTAGAGGTCCTCCCAAGAGCATATACCATGAATACTTTCTTCATGAGCACAAAATGATCAATCATGAGAGCTTATATTATAAGGATCATCACATTATCCCTCTTAATAGAGAAAATATCAAACAACAAGAATGTACTCCCTTTTTTGTCATCTTCCCTGAAGGTCCTTCTTAAGGAATATCCTATATAAATTCTCCCTATAGTTAGACATAAATTTACGGTGATAGTGATATCCATGATAGAACCCATTGTGATGGTCCTCCTTATAGTAATATTTCATGTCTTCAAGAAGGTCCTCCCCTTTCCGAGTAAAATATAAGAAAACCCTCATATTCTGAGAGTCTTGGAAAGATGGGGCTAGACATGTTAGATACCCTATCAATGATAAGAGAAATTATTTCTCAAACTAAAGAAGACCTAGTGAAACAATCATCTTTTGAGCCACCCCTAGACCATTCCCATACCAACAAGACCTCCAACAGCCCTAATAATTGCAATAAAATCATCATGAATTGCTTATATTGGGATGATCTAGAAGAAGATTATCTCACAGAAAAAAAGAATAATTTTTCTTGTGAGAAGAAAATTTTATAGGGATGACATTCTGATCATGTTTTGGTCCTCATTCACTTATCAGTTCAACATTTTAGAGGCATTTTCGGAATAATTCCTAAAAATATCCTTCTAAATCACTAGACAACTCTATGCCACTTGAAGGAAAAATTCTTACTTTAAGAAGGGTATGCAGACCATGTAAAAATATTTGGATAGGTTCATAAAAAAACTAATTTGGAATCCCTTCAGTTTGTATGGTGACTACAATAAGTGAATTAGATGAATGATCTTTAATCTACATACCTCAATACCATTCATAAGTATTTCTATCTAATTTCTGATCCCCACCTAGTGTTCACATCCAAGGATTGGGGGAACATGGATCTTTTCATTCCACATCATGCCTTATTCAGTAAAACCCACTGGAAATGAAATCCCGTTAATTAATTATTTCAAAGTGGTGATTTATAAAAACCCCTTCTTAAGAAATAAAACAAAATCAATAAGAATCACCCATGAATAAGTCTCAAAACATCATACCTGATGAGGTAAATCCATCCAAAAAATCCTAAACCATGAAAGTGAGAACAATTTTCAGGATTCTCACTTAAGGGAATCAAATTACCAAGAACTACTAATTACTTTAGAAGAAAATATTTCACATACATACATGGCATCACATCAGGCTCACACTCGAACAAGAATGTGTGAGATTAAGAGGTAAGTGATAATAGAAGTTTTCTCTACAGTACATGATCATCCCTAGCAGGAGGGATGGGTGTATTTTTATCAAAAAATCCCCATGTAAGAATGATTATTTTAGACCAAGTCATGACAAAAGGATAACGAGAGAAACCCTAGACTGTAGGAATGGGGGAATTTTTAACTCAACCACCCCTCAATAGAAATTAGTCTTTTACTATCTAGGGAGGAAAAATAGTGGTGAGATCTCCCATTCCATCCCATATCATGACCCATTTTCTCCAGAAGGGAGGCATACAACTAGGCTGCATATAGGTTCCCTCTGAGTCACAATTCTCCATGAAGCTCAAAGAGGATACCAGAGAGGATGGTAGAGGTCCTGAAAAGGGAATAAACAACCCTTCTACTATTTGATAGCCAATACAACTCCCATAATGCATTATGAATTGGTGAACATCATGGAATTAAATCCTACATGAAAAAAATGAAAATCATTTAAATGAATAAGATCAAGGATAAGATGGTTCCAACCATAATATGACCCACAATGAGAATGAAGGTGTGTGTACCTTGAACCGGGGAATCACCCAAAATTTGGGTTCTCCCTCGACTAATCCCTCTCTATTTTCTTAGTGAATATCTAACAAGAATAAAGGTAAGACCACATCCAAACCTCCTCCTTTTATCTATGAGGATAATATACCTATGATCAAAGAAAGATTCACTCAGTAGGAGGACGAATTGAAAGAGTTGAGGTGACTCAATTATGAGTTACTCTGATGCATCATTCCTATCGAATATTCTCCTCAGGGAGAGACTCAACGTATAATTATTATAGGTGTACCTTAAAAACAAGTATTAATCTACAGAATTTAATAAATTCCAATACATCCACCCAACTCAGTTCCTAGACCATCATTTTACGTAGACCTAGTTATGGAGGGATATCAAGATTTCCCTCCCTTAAGAAAAAACCAGAAAAAGTTTTGGAAACCCCTTAAAAGATATCCCTATTCAGATATCAGCCTCAAATAATGGTATATTCATCACATCGTATCCTTTTTATTGATGCAACTATGAATATTCATGTTCAATCAAATAGTCACTGAGGGTTTATCAATACCATCGATTCATTGGAATCTAGATTGTAAGCCGTGGAGAAGGGGTATGCAACAGTGCACCTAGAATGAAAAACTTACTCTGATTGGGTGAATGACACCCTACCATCACCAAAATTCATGAGTCCAATATATCTAATATTAAATAGATTAGGTTACCTAAATTTTTTTTGAGGCACTATGCATCCCATTATGATCCCATGATGGGAACTCCTGGGCAACAAGAAGTAGTGAAAGTCAGATGCTTTGTGTAAACCCTTAATGGATCATCTTTTTTATGGTATACCAGTTTCCCATCTCAGTAAATAATGGGATGAGATGATCTCCATGAAAAATTTCTCTTTCTTTTCATCTCAACATTGTAGAATACAATAATTGGAAACCTATCGAATTAAAAACATCTATAAATCAGGAGAGTCTCAGATTTCATTTCTATATGGAAAGGGTTAACCTACTCCCTAAACCAACAACTTATTCTATAGGGTATGCACACTCAATGAATTGATAACCTTCATAATGAACGGTTAATTTTCCTCATCCCGATGAAATATAAATGAGTTTGATGATTTCTCCTCCATTTAAAAAATAATGGTAGAATCTATATATAAAATTAATAATATTATAACATAACTCCACCGGTCTTGGGGAAAAGAGCAGTAAAGGTGGAGGAGTCATCCATTAAAATTAAACTAGCATCCTTGCCTACTCCATCTACAAAACCTGAACCATATCATGAATCTCTCCCATGGCATCAACAGAAACCCCCACCTCAAAAGGATGGTAAGGTGGGACCTAGGAGAAATAAATTTAAGGAGAAAAGGAATAAATTTTACTCATTTTTCAATGATCAAGTACATGGCTATTTTATAGAAGTCATGGAAAATTATTTACTCTTCTTTCTAGAGACTAAGAGGCTTAAAAAAGTAGGTCTTCATGACTCGCAAGATTATTAACCATTTCACTAGATACTGAGACACAAAATTCATGAATTATTCACCTTAAAAGAATCCCTAAAAATGGTATATTCCATTCATATTAATTTAGTAATACCACCAACACAAGTGGAATATTTTTCCACTACTTACCCTAAGGAAGGATGTGAATGGAAAGAAGATGTTTACATAAGTTCATATAAATTTGATAGTTCGAAGACTCACAAGGAAATAAACTGAACTCATGGTATTCTCTAAGAACATTTAAAACAACCAACTATTCCCCCATCCACTTCTTCGGAAACACAGCTTGTGTCGTCGAACTTAGAAAACACTTGAATCTAGCCTTTAAAAAGTATCTTGGATAAAAGACAAGGAGGAGGTGTAGGAGGATGAACCTGCATCAATACCAATTTTGGATTTGACACTCTTAAATTTTGTGCCATCAGATCTAAAATAATGTGCACCGACTCACAAAATGACACCACTAGAGCTGGTCAGTTAGGAAAATCCATCATCAAATGGGGAGTTAATCTTCACTTCCGTTAATTTTATCATTTTAATGGATCCATTATCTAATTATGAGTATGAATATGAACTTGTGTTCCCCTCATCCGATTGGGCAACTGGAAGAAGAAGTCTAAGAGATAAGGATACTTGGGAAGGTGCATCCAGGGTAGAATCCAGAATTATATTTATTCCCTTGGTTAAACTATCAATGTTAAAGATTCTCACAAAGATTCCCTCACTGAGTTTGATAGGAGGAGAAAAATCCTCTTGCATCATCTAGAATCCACTTTATCCCAATCAATCTAGAATATCAATTAGAAGTGGAATAGGTGTTACATTACCCTCGTTGGGTAGGCAGAGCTTCCCGAACCAACCCAACCAGTACAAGAGCACCTCAAACTCAAGTTTCAAGGGCTAATCCATCTACATAAAATACTCAATACCCTAAAATTCCTATGAAATATTATCCTCACCAAGGTAAGTGTAGGACTTAAGAAATGGAATATGATATCCGGAAACAATTAGACTTGATACCCATGAAAACTATTTATCCATGATGCCCTATGTTTGCCAAAAGACCTCAGGGAAGCACTCGTAGAGGCTTTTCTTAGAACTCAGTTGTTTGAAGACGTGGTTGTCTCTATTTATGCCTATCAAAAAGAGACTAATCCTATGTAATTCCATGCACTTATCTCCTTTACAGATCAAGATGAAGATTCCATTATATGGGGATACATAGGAACTTTGTATGGGTTTGACAAGATAAATGGTGCTGATGTCCAAAAATTATTTATTGACAATGGATCCGAAGTATTCAAGTATGAAACTTCACCTGTTGGGATGCAAAAAGGGTAACCTAGTGACTTCCTCCATAAAATTTCATGGATTTAACAAATTTGAGTATAATCCATTGCGCCAAATCAAGATCAAGGCCCAATTTGAATACCTTATAGCGGACTCAGAATTTTTGACAGTTCATAAGAACACAACCTTCAACATCTTACTATAAAGGCCCTGTTGCATCAACATGTGACAATCCCCTCATCGCACCATCAATTCATCAAATACTTCATTAATAGAAAAATTAGGACACTTCATGCTGATAAATACCCATTCTAATACTTCAAATAACACTATATAAACATAGTATTCTATCAAAATAATGGTAAACAACCCATGGTTGATGTCATGGCTTGGGTCCCAACTCCAAATGGTTAAGAAATGATCTCGTCCAAACCCTTTAAATACATTGGTGATGAATACGTGTTATCCATCAATCAGGTCGAGTATATGAGTCCACATTCAGACACATATTTAGTGATCCTCAAGATTTTATTCATCATCCTCAAGTCCAATTGTGTGGAAAAGTTTTCTGACTCCATGAATTGTGGAGAAAACTCAGATGAAGATGCCTTCAATCCACCCACAGAGCTATAGGAAATCCCTGTCTTTCCAATTGAATGATAATATTCTGTCTCATCACTCAAAAAGTATGGAGACACTCCTTCTCTATCTCTCACTCCATCCCCTCTATATTTTTATGGAGATACCACATTTTCTGTTATGTTAGAGGAAGTTGATTCATCTTTCGAATGAAAAGATATCGAATCCTCCCCCAACTATGGAGAACTTATCCCATAAGAGGGAAAAAGATGTAGAAGAGGAATAAGAATAGGAGGAGGACCTTAGAAATGACCCAATAGAATTTGAATATGGATTCTATACAACCTTTTATGAGATCAGAGAACTAAATCTGGGTATAGAAAAATATCCACAGACCACCTTGATTAGTAGTACATCCATGACCTCTGAGGAGAAAAAGGTATATACCTTTTTCTTGAAGAATAATCTTTATGTGTTCACCTATAACTATATAATAGTGTAAGGCTTATATCCTAAGGTATCTGGTCACCACTTCTGCTTACTAGAGGACCACCAGGGCTATAAATAGGTAGCCAGAAGGATGAACCTGACACATGCTACCAAAAATGAGGTTGAATTTAATAATATCATCAGAGAAATTTTCATTTATGAGGTTTAATATCTTATATGGATATCCAATATAGTCTTCATCAAGAAGAAGAATGATAAAATCATAGTCTGTATCAATTTTTGGGATTTCAATTGGAACTGCTTGAAGAATGATTTCCCAGTCCTGATCACAGAAAAATTGATCAATGGAAAATTCAAACAGCATACCCTCTCCTTAAAGAATGGATATTAAACATATAATCAAATACAAATGGCCCAAGAAGATGAAGAATACACCACCTCTAGGGTCCTTAGGGAGTATTTTTCTACCTGGTAATTACCTTTGGCTTGAATAATTTCAGCGCTACGTACTAAGGTTCCATGCAACGCATCTTCAAACCCTTAATCAGAATGTTTTTAGAATGTTATGTTGATTACTTGGTGGTCAAATCGCAAATAATCTCTGAACACCTAGATGATATTGAAACTCTCTTCAACAAATTATGAAAAAATATCCTAAAAATGAACCATTTTAAATGTTCTTTCGATATTACCTCATGGAAATGTATCATCTTCATCATAGGCCATCATGACATTGAAATTGACCCTGAGAAGAAAAAGGATATCCTTAGATTTTCTCCTCGTCAAAAACTCATAGAGTTGAGAGGATTTCAAGGAAAATTAGCATAAATTTGGATCTTTATATCCAACCTCTTAGGAAAATTTATTCCCATCACTTGGTAGATGAAAATGGGGGTTATATATCTATAGAATGAGGATTTTTAGGAAGAATTTGATAGTCTTAAGAAATATCTTTTAATTCTTCCAGTGCTGATGATGCCTATCAAAGGAAGGCCACTCATTGTTTATGTGATAGACTTTGAGTGATAATTGGTTACCTTTGTCGCAAAAAATAATGATTTTGGTAGTGAAAACAGCCTCTATTACCTCAGTTGAACCACGATCGATGCTAATAATCATTATTTTGATATTAAGAAGATATTTTTGGTGATAAGCGTTTCAGTCCAGTAGCTATGGGACTACCCAAAGAATAATAAGGTCTATTTAGTCTCTCGTAGCAACCAACTCAAATAAATTATCAGTCATCCGATGTTGACTGGATGTTTATCATGGTGGGAGGTAATCCTGCAACAATTTTACATTTAGTTTGTGCCTGAAAAGTGATAAATGGACTTGAATTATCATATTTTATGGCAGAGAACCCCTCAAAATAAATGACATCATTGGATGCTAAACTACCCGACGAATATTTTATCTCTCTTCAAGAGTACACCTAGATATTGGATATGTATTTCAACAGTGCATCATGAAGTCAAATAGTAAAGAGGATGGAAGACCCCAGGATCAACAATGTGGGGTTGTGAGTTATGCCCATTTCTCTAGCAAAGGCAGTCCTACCATATTCTTTCCCGAACTCGGAAGGGTTTATGAACTTTGAATAACAATTACAGGATCTCATTGTAGGGTTAAATATGGAACATTAAGTACAAGTAAATCCCTTTAAGATTTATAGAGATTCCAAAATGGTCATTCTGTATGTTAACAACGATTATGAAATAAAAAAAAGGAAGAGATAAACCCCTGCTAAGCCACATATGAGGACTAATAGAAGAATTAACTTTGGAGCTGACTTTGAATAATGTCCCATAGTCACGAAATATCCAAGCCTATACATTGATGAATACATCCAAACCTCTAGCTAATACAGAGCAGTATGAAATAGTTATCAGCATTGAAAACCGCTAGATGATCTCACCTTTCATTCAAGACAAAAAGTAAGATATCAATGAAATTAGTCCCATCCCCAAACCATATGGTCCCACCACCGACTGGATGACACCCATTGTGGAATACCTTTTAAAGGGAGAGCTCCCACCAGATAGAGATGTGAGAGAGAAAATATGAAGATGGTCAATTAATTTTGTTCTATATCATGGCATGGATCATTAAAAGGACCTTTATAAGAGGAGCCTTCATGGGGTTATTCTTAGGTGCACTAATAGAGAAGATACCACTATTGTTATGAAGGAAGTGCATAATGGTGTTTTTGGACTGATTCTCTCTCAAATTTACCCAAGATAAGAAGGTAAGATGGTCCTTGTAGTTTTGCTTGGGTTATCGAATCCTCAGAGACCTAAGAAGAAACCTATAGACACGTACATTCTATGGACTATTTTCGGCTATGAAGTGGCCAAATTGGATTGATTTTAGATGAGTTTGAAAGATATATAATATATTTAAGTGAATTAAATTTAAAATAATGAGTTTATCCTAGGTTATCACTTGGGGTGGATTGGACATATTTCCTTTTCAATGATTTCAATTTCTTATATTTGAGATGGATTCATTTAAGAAGATAAAACAACATCATCAGTTACTGGTTTAATTCCTACAAACTTTAATACTAATCAACTATACACTTGAAGGATAAAAGTTTTGATCACTTCAAGGTAAAGGTTCGTATTAGCACATGAAGTGTGTGACCTTAATTTCAACAAGGACGATGGAGTTTAAAAATCATCAAATAAAAATCTCAATTAAAGAAGTGATTATACATTAATGGTGTGATAAATAACATCTATTACATCCCCTTTCTACTCCCTTGGATCAACCCATAAGTGGCTAAGCCCTCCATTGATCCCATGGTTTCAATGGATGCGTAAAGTAGACTCATGAGGGAGGAAATGGAGAAGTAAAGAAAACAACAAAAATAAAATGATCACTCCACCGTTGTGTGAATAATTTAACAAGGTTTAGTGTGAATAAATTCACACCATTAACCAACGGTATCAAATTAATATGAATAAAAATAGAATAAGTGGAAAGGAAGAGATTTTATTAAGAAACTAAAGTGAATTGAACAACTTACATGTGAAAGACAAACTTGAGACAACAAAATTGCAGCATAACATTACAATTGAACAAAGCACCAAATATCCTTCAATCCTCCAACACCACTACCTTAAATAAGTATTTTTTAGCCCTTGGGTCGAGCCTCCAACAGTCCAAGTCTCCTCAATTAATTGTGGCAGGCCATATGTGGGTGGAAAGTAGGGGAGAGTTGATTTTTCCACCCTTGACCCGAGGTGGCAGGCAGCTTTCCATCACCGAACAGACACATTTGGAATACCTTCTAGATGTCACAATCAGAGTGGGTAAAATACTAATAAAATGGATCTCCTGATTTCTTCTAACCTTATGTAAAATATGGGCCCATTTGGAGTTTTGGATTCCGAGATATGATCAAATTAGTGGGCTGTTGTTCTGGGCTGCAGAATCTGGCCAAGAATTGTATCTCTAACTTGGGCCGCCTTAATGACCACCATAGAGGCCGAATTAGCATTAGATGTTGAATAGTGATTTGTTCCTAATCATTTCTTCTATCATACCACAAAATTTGGTATTCATTGGGATTGTATTTTGGGTCCCACAGTCTCATAAGTGCGATGTTGTCCAATCTGCCTTCTCTAGAATTGCTTCCATTAATCTCCAAATATCTCCATCATCGTTTATGAATCATACATTGATCCCTGAATGAAAAATGTTCACAATTAAGTGAATATATAGTTCCCAAAATATCAAATTAAAATATTTATAATTACATTCCTTAGAATCAGATGACTCATTGGGCCTAAATTGGTGTATATTAGGCATGAAGTGCACAAATGATGAGAATGGATGTTCATAATGAAAATGCACTAACTCATGACAATAAGATCAAAAATGAACATTTAATACCATTAAAATGTAATTAAAATATATGTTTTTATTGGATAATCACACCCCCAACTTGAGATTTTCTAGTCTCGAGCAAATAACTCAATGATTTTATTTGAATTCCTTTCTTCAAACACATTATAACAAACAGTGCTCACAATGTAAACTGCACACAAATATATTTTTATAACCAATCAAGATAATTTAAAAAAAGATTAATTTAAAATCAGATCCCAATCCTAAGCAAATTCCTTTGATCAAATCCATCATCATACTTCATCCAACTCAATTAGGTGTAATGATGTGTTGTGAATCACAATAGATATGGGGGTCCATTTTTATTCAAGGGGGAAATCATGGAAGCTCTAGGTGGAATCACATTTAATAATAATATGAGTATTCTTAATTCCTCTTTTTTTTGGATTTTTTTGCAATATTGTTATAGTAATTGAGATTTCAGTTAATCAAATTAACCCATATAGCAAGACTTTGCCGATGACTCCCAGACTCAAAGGCCTTAGGGAACCAAGTGAAGCCCACATACCCAGGAATCATCTTGAGTTAAATTAATAAGAAACAAATTCATATTACCATAAATAGAGATAGATTGAAAAACTCAGGGCTAGAAAACTCTGGAGTTATGATCCCCAAGTGTCGAAAGCCTCACATTTTATCAATCCATTGCTCTACAAGAATTTTTTTTTGAATACTCATATTATTGGTAAAAATCAAACCAGCCTATGCTATTTATTATGGGACCCCAAAAATTCAAATTAGTACACCACAGTCTAGAGGACGTCCATTGTGGCATTTTGATTTAATGGATGAAAATAAAAATGATGAAAATTTTCATTGGACAACCAAACTTCCAAAATCAATGCTTTTAAACTTAATGATAAATTAAATTAAGAGTCAAGGAAATAAAAGTTATTTTCTATATAGTTTTAATGTGAGCAAAGATGTTATTATATGAATGATAAAGGAATTTTAATTCTTTTTTTATCATTGTTTTTTTTGTTGTTTTTTTTAAACAAACATTTTGTTTCCACACCCCCAACTTAAAATGAAACTATCCCTAGTTTCGTAAAAATAAAATTTAGAATGGTGTAGAGGAATAAAAGGGGAGTTCAATAAGGAAATTTAAATATGAGGATCATGGAATGAAGTCACCTGGTGGTTGAAGTTTTAAGTTCTTGTCGCTCGAATTTAATCCTTTGATATCCATGTCGCTTGCAAAGTTCCCTAGTGGAAAAAGGAAAACAAACAAACAAACAAAACAATATATATATATATGTAATATATAAGTATATATATAAAAATTATAGAATAAGTAATCACATTAAGTCGTAGGTCTATGGTAAGCGCGCGCCCCTGTCTCCCTTCGGTCCCGGGTTCGAGTCCCCGCGGCTTTGTCGGTTGTGAAAGGGTTTTCCCCACGGCCTATGGTGTGTCCCGTTTTTTAATTTTTATATTATTATTATTATTTTAATTATTTTTATCTTAACCTATAAAATAATAAAAATACAACAAAATAAACTGATGATACATTGTCTTCTTTTTAAATTTTTGGGTAAGGTATTACTCAAGGATCACACCACGTGACACGGATGAATATGGTGCTCCCCTTTCATACCCATCCATACTCATAATAGAAGAATAGGTCAAAAGCCTATTTTTTTTATTTTTAAATATATAAATGATTAATTAATCTTATTTGAAAGATAAAGATGATTCAGAAAGATTAAAAACATAAAAACCATGGGTTGCCTCCCGTGCAGCGCTTTGTTTAACGTCGTTAGCCCGATATAGATCCTAAATTTATCAATTTTTTCCTGGTTCATAGATTGGCTCAATTAACTCAACATCTATTTCCTGTTTATTGAATGATTCAATGATTGTTTTTAACCTTTGACCATTGACCTTGAAAATGTAACCACTAGTGGGATCTTGAATATCTACTGCCCAATGGGGGTATACATGATGCACTATGAAAGGACCTGACCATCTAGACCTTAACTTTCCCGGGTGTAAATGATGTTTTGAACTATACAAGAGCACAATTTTTCCCGGTTCAAAATGTTTTACCTTGATATTCCTAGATTGGTAGGCTTGAAATCTTGCTTTATTGATCCTTGAATTTTCATAAGCCTCCATCCTTAGTTCCTCCAGTTCATTGAGATCTAATTTCCTTTTTGTTCCGGCCAAGGAGAGGTCATAATCCATTTTCTTAATTGCCCAAAAGGCCTTATGCTCAATTTCAACAGGTAAATGGCATGATTTTCCATAAACCAACCTATATGGTGACATTCCTAGGATGGTTTTGAATGCTGTACGATATGCCCAAAGAGAATCCAAGAGTTTCTCGGACCAATCATTCCTAGAAGGATTGACAGTTTTCTCAAGAATTTTTTTGATTTCACAATTGGCTAACTCAGCTTGACCATTGGTCTGTGGGTGGTAAGTAGTGGACACTTTGTGAGAAATTCCATATTTTTTCATGAGTTATGAGAATGGATGATTGCAAAAATGAGTTCCACGATCACTAATGATAGCCCTAGGAATTCGAAATCTAGAGAAGATGTTTTCCTTGAGAAATCTAATCACAGTTTGATGATCATTATATTTTGTAGGAATGGCCTTAACCCATTTAGAGACATAATCGATATCTAAGAGAATGTAAAGATATCCCCTAGAGTTTGGGAAGGGACCCATGAAATCAATTCCCCAACAGTCAAATATTTCAACCACTAAGATGAGAGTGAGTGGAATTTGATTCCTTTTTGTGATAGACCCTACTTGTTGACACCTAGGACAACTTTGAAAAAAATGTGTAAGAGTCCGTTGAGAGGGTGGGCCAGAAGAGACCACATTGAAGAATCTTAGTAGATGTTTTCTTAGAGGAAAAGTGACCTCCACATGCCTCACTATTTCAGAATTTAAGGATGGACTCTTTTTCAGATTCTGGAACACACCTCCTAATGAATTGGTCAGGGCAGAACTTATAGAGTTATGGATCATCAAACACATAGTGTCTAACATCAGAAAGAAATTTCCTTCGAGCTTGAGTCCCTGAGAATTTTGGAATGACTCCTGTAACTAAGAAATTGGTATGTTGGCATACCAAGGGCAGTCACTCACAGAGTATAAGTGTTCATTAAGAAATGAATCAGACACAGAAAGGTGATTTGAGTTGTCATTGAATTCCATCCTAGAGAGGTGATCAACTACAAAATTTTGAACTCCTATTTTATCCTTGATTGTGAGGTCAAATTCTTGTAAGAGAAGAACCCACCTAATCAGTCTAGCCTTAGCATATTGTTTTTGGAAGAGGTATTTTAGTGTAGAATGGTCAGTGAACACAGTGATGGGGGATCCTAAGAGGTAGGACCTAAACTTCTCTAAAGAAAACACAATAGCAAGTAACACCTTTTCAGTAGCGGTGTAGTTTATTTGGGCATCATTTAATGATTTTCATGCATAAGAAATGACATAAGGAGTTTTATCACAACGTTTTCCTAACACAGCTCCTATAGCAAAGTCACTGGTATCACACATAAGTTCGAAAGGAAGGTTCCAATTTGGAGATTTCATAATGGGATGAGAGGTGAGAGAGGATTTGAGGGTTGAGAATGAACCCTCACAGCTTTCTGTCCAAACAAATGGAGCATCCTTTACTAGGATAGCCCAAAGGGGACGGGAGATTGAACTAAAGTCCTTGATGAATCTTCTATAGAAACCAGCATGTCCTAAGAAAGACATTACTTCCTTGACAGTTTTGGGTGATGTAAGGTGACGAATGATGTCAAACTTGGCTTTATCAACTTCAATCCCCCTACTTGAGACCAGATGGCCGAGAACTAGTCCCTCGTTAACCATGAAATGACAGTTTTCCCAGTTTAGGACTATATTCTTTTCTTTACATCTTGACAAGACTCTCTCTACATTCCTCAAACATCCCTCAAATGTATCCCCAAACACAGAGAATTCATCCATGAATACTTCTAGAAAATCCCCTACCATGTCTGAAAAGATTCCCATCATGCACCGCTGGATGGTTCCAGGGGCATTGCATAACCCGAAGGGCATGCGTTTGAAAGCAAAGGTTCTGAATGGACATGTTAATGTAGTCTTCCCTTGATCCTCTAGGGAGACCTCAATTTGATTATACCCTGAGTACCCATCTAAGAAACAGTAGAACGCATGACCTGCCACTCTCTCAAGGACTTGGTCAATGAATGGTACGGGGAAATGGTCCTTCTTGGTGAATGAGTTTAACTTACTATATTCAATACAGAACCTCCATCCACTACTCACCCTTGTTGGAAGAATATCTCCATCCTCATTGGTTATCACTGTGATTCCAGCCTTTTTTGGAACCACTTGGATTGGGATCACCCATTCACTCTCAGCTATGGGATATATGATACAATCTTATAACAATTTCAGAAGTTCTTTTCTTTCTACCTCCATGAGATTAGGATTGAGTCGCCGTTGAGGTTGACGACATGGCTTTGAATCATATACCAGAACAATCCTATGAGTCCCGATAAGTGGGATAATCCCAGGAATATCATACATGGTCCAACCAATGGATTTCTTAGGTTTCCTAAGGACATCTAGAATCATCCTCTCATGATTGGCTTCAAGAGAAGAAGAAATGACAATAGGATGTGTTTGATTGTCCTCTAGAAAAGAATACTTGAGTGTAGCGGGATGTTAATTCAATTCAAGATTAGGTTGGTTCGAAATTTCAGCAGAAGATTCAGATATTGGATCAAGATCAATTTTATTTCCTAAAATTTTAGATAGGATTGATTCCCCACATATAGAAGTTTCAGCTACTAGATTGGCTTGATCAGATTTAGGGAAGGAAGTTTGATCGGTCTCCATGAATGTGGTTTGCTGAAAGGTTTCACTGATTATTGTACCTAGGACTTCATCATAAGAGAAATTTGAAAATGATTCAATCCAAGGAGATAAACTTCCTTCAGATGAACAAAGTAAATCAATCTCATCCTGACTTAAACATCCATCAAATATTCCTTGATGTTCTATGGATTCATTATCAATGATTCCTATCATGTTTACTTCATGAATTTCCTCATCATCCCCTATTTGTGAGCTCATATTATAGATGTTCAAGTCTAGACTCATGTTCCCAAAGGTGATGGTCATGTTCCCATTTCGGACTCAGATAACAGAGTTGATTGTTGCAAGGAAAGGACGACCAAGGATGATTGGGGTTTGTTCCTTATTTCCTAAGTTTGGATGGTTTTCAAGGACAATGAAGTCAGCATGGTAGATGATGTTTTCAACCTTTACCAAAACATCCTTAAAAATCCCTGTTGGAACCCTAATGCTACGATCAACAAGCTGAAGTGTGAAAGATGTAGGTTGGAGCTCTTCTAGGCCAAACTGGTAGTACACAACATATGGGATGAGATTCACACTAGCACCTAGGTCACACAAGGCCTTGATAACTTTTCTCTCTCCTAGTTCAACATTGATGTAAGGGAACCTGGGTCTTTCAACTTAGGAGGAATGGTACCTTGAATGGTGGTACTCACATTAGCAGCCAAAAGGCCTTGGTTTTTATGTGAAAATTTTCTTTTAAAAGTTCACAAGTCCTTAAGGTACTTTGAGTAGGCAGGTATGGTTTGGATGGAATCAAGAACATAAATGTTCAACTTGACTTGTGAAAAGATTTCCCTCAACATTTCACTCAGTTCAGGCTTGGGTTTCCCCCTCATGCGTTGAGGAAATGGTGCAGGTTGTGGGGTTGTTTGTTGAAGAGTTGTTTCCTTGACAATGTTATCAGTTTCTTTAGTTTGATCTTGTGGTTCATTTGAATTTTCATCCACGTTTGAATCTTTAGGTGGGTTCTTAATTAGTTTTTCAGGTTTCTCAATTGATTTCCCACTTCTTAAAATAGTCACAGCCTTTAGTTTTTCATGAGTTGATTGAGCACAACTTGAATCTCCCCTTGAAGTTGAGGATGGCACCACCTGAGTAGGCATGGGTGCCTTTCCAGTTTTGATGGTTTGAAGTTCTTTTTTTAGGGAAGATACTTCTGAGTTCATCCTCTCCATTTTTTTGCAATGTTGTTCTAGTAGGCTTTGTGGAACAGTTTGGGTTGGTGCTTAAGAAGATTGGTTTATCCTGGGGGGATATTTTGGAGGAGGGATGGTTTGTTGAAAATGGACCGGTGGATGTTGGTATTGGATAGGTTGGGTTTGGAACTAGTTATGAGTTTGGTAGTTCTGATGCGGGTAAGGATTTTTTCCCTGTGGTTGGATAGGTTGTTGGTTATCCTTCCAGCGGAAGCCTGGGTGGTCGTTATACCTTGGGTTGAAGGTGTTTTGGTATTGAGGATTTTGAAAGTTCAAAGCATTTACTTCCACTGGGGGTCCTCCTAAAAGAACATGCTTGATGGATGGAATGGTTGGGCAGTTATCTGTCTTATGGTCATGTTTGTCACAAATTGTGCAAACAGGGTCAACAGTTTGGATTTCATGGACTTTCCTAAGGTTTATCTCTTCAACCTTCCTAGAGAGTGCTGCGAGTTTAGCCCTAAGGCTTTCCTACTCTCTAAGTGTATGAATTCCAGTATTTCTTTGTGGATTTTCAGAATAAGGTAAAGTTCCCCATGTTTGGTTTTGTTCAGAAAGGCTTTCTAGATACTCGTAAGCATCATTTGGGGCTTTGTTTTTAAAGGTTCCATTACACATCATGTCAATGAATTGTTTATTCCCTAGACTCAACCCTTCATAGAAAATTATCACTTGTTAAGGAATAGAAAAACCATGGAGTGGAACCATGTTTAGAGTGTCTTTGAACCTCTCCCATGTTTCATAGAATGTCTCTCCCTCTTTTTCAAAAAAGTATTGGATACTCTTTTTAAGTGCAATTGTTTTGTGGTGGGGAAAGTATTTTTTTTGTAGAATTCTCTTTGTAGTTAGTCCCAAGAGTTGATGGATGATGGTCTCAAATTGTTTATCCAATTTTTAGCTTGATAATTTAATGAAAAGGGAAATTTCCTCATCTTAGCTTATTCTAGTTGATGTGGGGGACACATGGTTTCTACAATGTCATTGAACTCCTTAATGTGATGGTAGGGCATCTCAGACTCCATTTCATGGAATGTGGGAAGATTGTTTAGGACATGGGGTTTAAAGATGTAGTTGGCATCTCCTATGGAATTGTGTCTAATGCATGATGGGGCATTGGTACAGGATGGTGTGAGGTAGTCATTCATGGTTTGATCGACCGCATTCCACAAGTTTGGGGCTGCCTCATTTGGGTTTCCATTTTGGTTTCCACCCGGGTTTAGGAGTTGGTTTATTTGAAGACCTTCTATTGAAATGGGATCAATTTTGGACTCTAGAGTATTAGGAAGATTAGGATCTAATGGAATGAGTTCCCTTGGTGTACTTGACTCCCAAACCCTAGGACTATCCACCCTAACTATACGGTTTGATTGATCGCGGGTGTAGGCGGACATGCGCCAAAAGAAAAAAAAATGAGAAAGGGACAGGAAAAGAGAATTTGGATGAGAAAAGAAGAAATGGGGGATAATAGAATGGGTGTTTAGATGACTTACTTGGGTCCCTAGAAACGGCGCCAAAATTTAATTCTTGCTCAAATTTACCCAAGATAATAAGGTAAGACGGTCCTTGTAGTTTAGCTTGGGTTATCGAATCCTCAGAGACCTAAGAGGAAACCTATAGACACGTACATTCTATGGAATATTTTCGGCTATGAAGTGGGCAACTTGTATTGATTTTAGATGGGTTTGAAAGATATCTAACAGATTTAAGTGAATTCAATTTAAAATAATGAGTTGATCCTGGGTTATCACTTGGGGTGGATTGGACGTATTTTCTTTTCAATGATTTCAATTTCTTATATTTGAGATGGATTAATTTAAGAAGATAAAACAATATCATCACTTACTGGTTTATTTCCTACACACTTTAATACTAATAACCTATACACTTGAAGGATCAAAGTTTTGAGCACTTCAATGTAAAGGTTCGTATTAGCACATGAAGTGTGTGGCCTTAATTTCAACAAGGACGATGGAGTTTAAAAATCATCAAATAAAAATCTCAATTAAAGAAGTGATTATACATTAATGGTGTGATAAATAACATCCAATCCAGTGCCTTTCTACTACCTTGGATCAACCCATAAGTGGGTTATCCCTCCATTGATCCCATGGTTTCAATGGAAGCGGAAAGTAGACTCATGAGGGAGGAAATGGAGAAGTAAAGAAAACAACAAAAATAAAATAATCACTCCACCGTTGTGTGAATAATTTAACAAGGTTTAGTGTGAATAAATTCACACCATTAACCAACAGTATCAAATTAATATGAAGAACAATATAATAAGGGGAAAAGAAGAGATTTTATTAAGAAACTAAAGTTAATTGAACAACATACATGTGAAAGACAAACTTGAGACAACAAAATTGCAGCATAAAATTACAATTGAACAAAACTCCAAGGATCCTTCAATCCTCCAACACCACTGCCTTAAAGAGGAATTTTTGATCCCTTGGGTCGAGCCTCCAACAGTCCAAGTCTTCTCAATTAATTGTGGTAGGCCATAGGTGGGTGGAAAGTAAGGGAGAGTTGTTTTTTCCACCCTTGACCCGAGGGGGCACCCAGATTTCCTTCACCGAACAGACGCATTTGGAATCCATTCTAGATGTCCGAATCAGAGTGGTCCATAGAAAAAGAAAATGGATCTCCTGATGTCTTCTAACAGACTATACAATTGGGTCCCATTTGGAGTTGTGGATTCAGAGATATGATCAAAGTAGTGGGCTATGTTTCTGGGCCGCAGAATCTGGCCCAGAATTGTATCTCTAACTTGGGACGCCTTATTGGCCACCATAGAGGCCGAATTAGCATTACCTATTGAATAGTTATTTGTTCCTAAACATTTCTTCTATCATCCCACAAAATTTGGGATTCATTGGGCCTGTATGTTGGGCCCCACAATCTCATAAGTGGGATGTTGTCCAATCTGCCTTGTCTAGAATTGCTTCCATTCATCTCCAAATATCTCCATCATCGTTTATGAATCATCCATTGAACCCTGAATTAAAAATGTTCAAATTTAAATTTATATATAGTTTCCAAAATATAAAATTAAAATATTGATAATTACATTCATTATAATCCGATGACTCATTGGGCCTAAATTGGTGTATATTAGGCATGAAGTGCACAAATGATGAGAATGGATGTTTATAATCCAAATGCACTAACTCGGGCCCATAAGATCAAAAATGAACATTTAATACCATTAAAATGTAATTTGAATATATATTTTTATTGGATAATCATGGACCCCACCATTAAGGATCCAAGATTTCCCATAAAATCAAAAGGCTTGGATACTATATGCCTAATATAATGCAGGACTACACTAAATTGACCAAAAAGTTTCATTCCTTCCAGGTTCATGCCAACTTTAGTCACCAACCTCGAGAGTTGCTTCCTTAAATCAAATACTTCGGACCATTTTACATATGGGTAATTGATGTTATGGGACCATATCCTCCTACTATGACTAAGAATTTCATGTAAATTCTAACTAGAACTAACTTCTTATCTAATTAGGCAAAAATATACCCCTTAAAGAATTTCGGGCAAGGAACATTGTCAGATTCATGAAATATGACATCATCACTTGATTTGGTGTCCCTTATACAATAATAAAAAACAAAAACACCAATTTCTATTATGATGAATGAAAAAAATATCTGGAGTGTGACATCAAATCCAACACTTCATCTTGATACAATGCAGTGGATAATGAAAAGATACAGTCCTTTATCAAGTCACTATTAAATATGCCTCACAAGATGGTAGATGAGGATAAAAATTCATGTCTAGACAAGATCTTACATTCCTTGAGGGATTACTGGACTATAACCCACACTTCAACAAAGGTGACCCCATACTCTTTAGTATACAAGATAGAGTAAGTCCTTGACACATAAGTTTAATTTCCCTTACCCTTAGTTCAAAATTGTGATCAGCTATTCACAGATAATAAATATTAGAAAAAGATGGATGAATTAGAGAAACTGGATGAGAAAAGTTTACTTACCTTGAATCATTTATATTTCCGCAAAAATTGTATTTCATGAGACTTTAATAAAAAGGTTCACCATGGATCTTTCCTTGAAGGAGAGAAGTGTTGGTCATCAAGACTCCAATGTTAACCAAAAAATAAAACTCCAAAAATGGAACAAAAATGGGGGGGGGACCTTATAACTTACATAAGGTATACTCTAATGGAGATTATTCTCATATTTTTATGGATAAATAACTTACCATGACTCCCTAAAATGCAAGTTTATTCAAGAATTATTTTGTGCAATCACATGACATGTTTTTCCTGATCGTATGACATTAAATTGAATGGTAGAACAACCTAATCACATGATGTAAAACTACATGGTTAATTGTCACAACTACATGATGTGTAATTGTGTAGTCTAGCTTTTTCACGTGAGCTTAAAGATAATTACACTATTTTCCATGTCACAAGACAATAAACTACACAACATCAATAACCTCACCACATGACATTAAACTTCAAGATAATCATCATTTCAATCGATGATTAACCGTACATGAGCTAGATCTATGTGGGAGAAAGATAAAAAGCCTATATCCCCAAATGAGAGTGAGATCCATATAGGGAATGTCTTTATCAATAACTAATTGTGTATTGATTCATGACAACACAAGATATATAGTGACGCCCATACCTCTAATTCTTGAACTAGCCTTGGAAAACAGGAAAAAATCCTCCCCTATGCATATGGATTAGACCTACGTAGAGAGATCCCATAAAGAACTATGTGTGTCTTGATTCCTAACATTAAAGGATATATATGGATTCCTATAACTCTTGTGTTAGTCCATGCTACAAGTTTTCCTCCATTAATAAGATGATTTTCATACCAGCCACAATGCCTATTTTCATGTAAGTATTATTTTTTTCACTGGACCATGAAATATTATTTCCCATAACTATAAGACAAAATTGTCTAGATCATGTGATGTTAAACTACATGGTACATCATCCATATCACAAGACAATAAACTATATAACACCAATGTCCTCATAGTATTATGTTACACGCCGCATCAATGTAATCTTCTCACCCAAGATGATATTACCCCCAACATCAGTCATCTACCATGTTGTGTTTAAGAACTATGCATGACATGATTCCTATCCACACAAGATACATAGAAACTCTTGGATTTTACATCATGTTCCATCCACCGTAAAAGTAAAAAAATTAACCTATATGCATATAGGTTATACCTACGCAGAGATCTTTCTATAAAGAACTACACATGGATCGATTCCATCCCACACAGGATACATTGTGACACCCACATTTCTAATTGTGGGTCAATCCCTAATGATACTTCTTTCACCTCGAGTGACCCTCATTCTTACAGAAAGATGTTAAACTACATGGTTCATCAAGAACTACATGCAGCTTGATTCTCATTCTATGAGATACAAAGTGATTCCTTGACCCCATTTTTTGGGCCCATACATGAAATACATGAAATGAACACCACCACTTCATATAAACTAAGTCGAAGAAAGGGACACCAAATTGGTTCCTATTTATAGGTCAATTTCAAAAAAAAGTGCACTGTCTATGCACACGAGTTAGATATGTATATGGAATCACATTTAGAACTATTTGTGGCTTGATTATGACCCATAAAAGATATATAGTGATTCCCAGACCTCTAATACAGGGTACAACAACAATTAATTATAAATATTCCCTCCTCCCTGTGTACAGGTCAGATCATCATAGTGAGTCATTTTAGAACAATGCATGGCTTGATTCTTCCTACATAGGATATGTAGTGATGCTCAGATCTCTAATTTTAGGACCACCCATAAAAATCAAACAATAAATGAGAAAAATTCTCCCCTCTACATATGGATCAGACTCACATATAGAGCTCCAATTCAAAACTACATGGGTCTTGATTCCAATCATCACAAGATATATAGTGACACCCATATTTATAATTTCGGGCTCAGTCATGAAATTAACCTATTTCACATTAGTTCACCTTCAACCTTATTCCATGATGTTAAATTGTATGGGGTACCAGGACTACATATGGATTGATTCTAATTATAATTAAATGCATAGTAACACCATAATTCTATACCTTAGTCCAACCACCAAAAATTTTAAATGACTATATCAGTTATTTTATCACCTCTGTGTGGGAGGAAAAACCTTTTCTTACCCTCACTTCTCACTCTGAGGAAAACTCACATGGTATTATGAGTTTTATTAGGGGATTTCCCACATAATCAAGGCATATTAATCCTTGTTAGGTTTTCCATGGTCCTAGTTGCAAGACTTTGAAAAGCACACAAGATATCCTCACAGCATGATGTTAAATTAAAAGGTCAAATCTAGTAAGAGAACTAGGTATCGATTGATTCCTTTTATTTCATGATACATAGTGACACCCCAGTTTGTAAACTCGTGTCCATACTCAATATTTCATCTTTATGTTCGGGAAAATACGTTCTTAACACATAAAATTTAAATGCATGGAGAATGTACTTCCCACATGATATTAAAATATTTTGTACCTTAAGAAATATGCATGGATTTATTATATTTATGATAAGATACACAGATATGCCTAGATCATGTGTCTTAGACTTATCCATGGTTTAAAAACCCCCATATTCTGTATGAAAACAAAGATCTATGTATGAGATATCAAGTTTGGGTTCCTCATTCAGGGATTAAATAAGGAGAAAAATATGATCCCTATATATGAGTAACACCTATGTAGATAATTCCACATTGCATAGCTAATTGTGGTATGAAATTTTATTACATACCCATAATTATTCCTTCCATTCATCATACTCTATGCCCCATGAAACTTTGGATTTGGACAATCTTCATATGGTTATCATAGATTGAGGGGGTTAGTGTCCCAAAGAAATATTTGTTTAACTATGAAAAATCTTCCCCAATGGTATCTGCATAAGTTTCCCACAAAAAGGCTGGCAAACCATAGAAATATTACCCCTATGATAGTAATCTTTTATCTTTGTAATTCCCAATTACATTTTTTCCACAAATCAATTATGATAATATGAGAATCCCTAGAATCATGGTTTTCACTTTCTTTCTTCTAATATATGAGAATTTTAGAATATCCAAGATCGACAAGCTTCCTATTACTTATAATTTATATGAAAAATTTCCATAGATGCATGACCTAAAACTGTACATCCTGATTCCATCTTCAGAACACAATGTTAAAATTCAAGGATGATGTACTAATCACATTACAATAAATAGAATATTTTTCAAAACAACATGTGGCTTGATTCCTTCCATCATAAGATATGTAGTGACACCCAAATATTCAATCACAAGACCAACCATATTGAATGTTAGAAAACACCCTTTACCTATGCATGTTTAAGACTTTCTCAGGGAACCATATAATAACTATGTATGGTCATCTTCTCACATTGACGAGATTCTTAGCAAAACCCAAATCTTATATCCTAGTATAGTCAATAAAAAATTTCCCCCCACCCTCATATGCAGGAGATATATCTATATTGGGGGGGGGGTCCAATATGTGCCTCAGCCCATTCATGAGCTCATATTCAACGTAAAATTCCCATTTCTCATATAAGAGTTTGATCGATGTGTGGGGATACCTTTCCAAAACTACATATGGATTGATTCTAATTTTTATGAGATATGTAGTGATTCCTAGAACTTGTATCTCAGTACCAACCATAATGAAACAAATCCATCTAATGTATGGGTTAGACCTGTGTAATGGAAACATTTCAATTGATTCATGGTAAATTTCACCATGAAATGCTCCTTTCATATTCTGGTGCATTTATTTCCTGAACCAGAATCTATGTCTGGGGAATATTGAATCCCCATAAACCTCTATGTCTATTATTAAAGGAGGGTAAGTGTCATGGGGAAACCTTTTTTTGACTATTAATAATATCCCATAGTTGGATCTACATAAGTCACCCATAAAAACAGTCTCTCAACCAAAAGAAAATTCATCCTTAAGAGTGGATTTTTCTATCTCTGTATGCCCCAATGATGTTTTTCATCCCATGTCACAACTTGGATTAAGAAACCCCCATATTATAGTTTTTATCCTTTCCCCTTCATGCTATTAGATGATAGAACATTATTAGAAATGTTTCCATAAAAATGGAAAAAAAATTATCCCTCGGTCAAAGATAAGTGTCCTTAAATCTTATATATTGAAAGTCCATTCCGTAATACATTAAAATTCACGATCCATGTATCAGAGTCATGATATTAAATTAAAATATGCTCCATCCCACCTTTAAATAAGATAAATTAATATAGGAGTGGTTTTAATTCATGGATAGTGTCAATATGGATTTCCTCATCATTTTCATACATCATTCCCTTGACAAGACACCCTTTAGGGTCTTGAGAAACCAGATTTTTACAAACTATCAGGCCATCAGAAATAGAGGGTCAGTGTCATGAGGAAACATTTTTTTGACCACGCACAATATTCTATAGTCGGATCTAAATATGTCTCCAAAAAAAAGGTATGTCAACCAAAATAAAATTGATCCTCATGAGAGGAATTTATTGTCTGTATATTCCCCAGAAAAATCATGTGGAAAACCATTTCTACGGTTACTCGTCACGTACTTTCCACGTATCATGTATCAGATTCAAGAATCACAAAACTAGGGTATAAAAATCCTTGATTCATGTCTAAATAATATTGATACTTTCATGGCCAGTAATCCCTATTGGGGTTCTCACTCTATAATTCATGGTCAAATATGTTTGACCTAAAATTATTGTCATATTATTCCTGCTTGAATGTATTTAAATAGACCATGAAAAGTGACATAGTACTATCTGGGTTGAAAAAACACAAAGGAAACCTGGGTTAAAGTCAAGTACCATCTTTTTAAACCTACATTTTTTATGGTTTAGGAAAAAAATCACAGAATCAATAAAAAAGAGGCCAAAAACCTATTAGGTTGAAAACCCATAAAGGGAGGCCTAAGAAAATGTAAAGTTACACCCGATAATCCTGCACCATAGTGGAATTATGAAAAATTACGATGGTAATAGAAAATAAAAAAAAATTCATGGTTTTACTTGTAAATCTATATACATTGAATCTATTATCATTGAGTCCCTTGGATCAAGAATAAAATATTTCATTACATGATCTTTTGTAGAAAAACCAATCAAAACAGGACCACTTCTACATCAGAACAACCTATTCTTCATCATGATCGTAACCTATCCCAATTGGGGTTATTTTTTGGGTCCTCAAAATTATGTATGAAAGAAGAAGAGAATACAATTAACTTAGAAAAGGGTATATGTAAACCTATAAGAAGAGTTCAATGAAATGTTCAAATGGGACGAAACCAAAAAATAATACTTGATCTAGTGAAGTGAAAATAGCCACATAGAACGCCACTCCACATGGAGTTCCTCCAATTCTCAAAGCATCCTATAAGTAAAATTGTTCATTGGACGATATGGACCATCAATGCCTAGAAACTAAACGAATTCATTTTCGGGCCCCGGAGATGTTTTTCTCCCCCATGAACGATCATCCCTATGAAAAAAATAGTTCGCGATAAGAGATGGATCATCAGCCCTAAAAAATGAAACCAAGTCATTTGTGGGGCCATATGGTTATTTCCATACTTCTGAATGACTATCCCTATTAATTAAATCATTCACAGGATGATGAATCGTCCTTGGGATCCCACAAAAGAAGTATTATGGCCCACTGTGGATGATCATCTAGGTTAGTATCATGTCCGTCCATTCCTCTATAAAAAACCCCAATTGTAACTTATAGAGGATGAATAAATGAATATTTTTGGGGTATATACCATAAAAGATCCGAAACATGGATCTATTTATTCCCATTAGGTAAAAATCTACTGCTGAACATTAAGTAGGAAAAAATAAATCAGTTGTTTATCTGTAAACTGAAAACCCCTTCGTAAACTGTAACGACCCAAAATTTAAGCAATGGAAATTACCTTCTTATAATTATTTCATGTACTATAATAACATAAAATCACAATAAAATTCCACATCATTCTTAAATAAACAACTAAATACTATGTGACCATTAAACATAATTTTTCTACTTCCAAGATTTGAATTTCAAAAATATGACACACACGATTGTGATCAATAAGATGTTTAGAGTACGATAGAAATTTTTTTTTGGTGAATAGTAATATTAACCTTATGAATAGTAATATGACCCTTATGAATATTAAATCATCCATGTTAATAGTAACATTACCAATGAACGTATAAATAAAATTTATCCATCTTATAATTAACAATATGATAGTGTTGATATTTTTGGTAAGTTATAAGTATTTAATTACAATTTTATGATTAATTTAATAATTTAAATGAAAATTTATTTTGATATAATGTATTCATAAAATAATATTGTTATATATTTTGATTATAATATAATTTAATGAGTCCTTAATTAATTTTTCAAATTGTTTGAAAAAGAAGTTTTAATTTTAAAATTTGTATTTTTCAAGTAAGTTATGATTTTAATTAAAAATTATATTTCTCACATTTCGAAAATTGTTTTCATAAAATAGAGTTCAATTTTTTATTTTACATTTCAAAAAATTGTTAGGGTGAATTTTGGGGATTTTTCTGAAATACCTGAATTTTTTGTGAATAGTGAAATTCGATAATTTACGAAATATGGTAAATAAATGAATTTATGCATCATGATTGAGTCTTGGATGATATAAATTTCAATTTGTTTTAAATAAAATTAAATTATTATGGTTTTTTATCATAATATTACACAATATTTCTTTTATTTAGAAAAATAATAAATTAATGAATTAAATATTTAGAAAACTCCCATCCCCTCCACTATAAAAACCACTCCACAACACCTCTTCTCCTCACACTTCTAAAGACTTGTTCCATGTACAAATTATACTTAAAAATCTCCCTAAGAATCTCTACCACTTATAATGGTATTTTTTACTTAACATAAGACAAAAAACTAATCCCTTAAAGAGGTTCTCAAGAGGAAGGAATCAAGACGTAAAACCCTCTTCTGTTTTCTTTCAATTTCTATTCAAGTTCCTTTTTATTCGTTTCTATCCTCACATATACTCATAAAAATGGTTTGATAACTCAATTAACTTATATTTACTATAATTGTTTTATTCTAATTGAATAATTCACTATCTTCTCTCCTTTCCCATCATTTTATATTAGAAATGGAAACACCATCTGAGATGTGTTAAGTTATCACATTCAAGGATGAAGAGTTTTCAATTTCTATTGCCATATTTAATTAGAGTCATGAAACCATTTTTATAGTTTAACCAGATTATTTTTTTTTTAATATATCCTTTGTAATTTTCTGTAATCATGTTTTTAAAATTTTTATTAAATTATAAAACAAAATGAGTTCATTGTGATAAAAAACCACCAATTAACCGAAACAGTTATCATTAATGTTTTATATAATGATTCATCATCACTCCAAATAACCAAATGAATTTTATAACCACTTAATCTTATTAATTTTCTATAATAACATATAAATTTAATTCTAGACAACCATCCTCATCTAACATGAATATTCTTACATGTATTTAAGTTGACCGATCATGAAAACCCAGGAAACAAACACTCAGGACAATGAAATTGAACCTCTTAACCCATGAAAAAAGGCCATGAATGAACCTAATAAGGTTATAATAAATAAATTAAATGTTTAATAGGTTCCTTAATTATTAATTAATGAATATAATTCTACTATCCATGTAATTAATATCAAGATAAGAACACCTTCATACTTAAGATAAGGGATTCTACCTGAACCTTCATTATTCCTTCAAGTTGCTCAATATTTATTTTTACCCACCTAAAGTAATATTTTATTTTTTATTAACATATTATAAATGTTATTCAAATGTTATAAATTCATTTATTAAGATCAATTAATCATTACATTTTGGGGATATACATATTTTTAAGTGGTTTCCTTCTCAATTATTCCTAATTAGAAAGCCCATTTTATGGGTACTTCCAGAATTTTTACCCAATTTTAAGTGAATTCTATCATATATTTTAAGCCACCACTATTTTTATATAATCAGTATTTTTATTAGTAAAACCTTATTTATTCACTTCTAATTTTATAAAAAAATATTATTCCCCTTTATATATTAAATTCTCTTTAATATTTTACTTAAAACCACACTAAAATGTTTTAATGCTAAAATTTCATTAATAACATTTGTATATGTTTTCACTTATATTTGGCATCACTTACCATGATATATGACTATTTTTACTTATGAAGTTCCATGTATGTTTTAATTCCTTTTTTTCAGGGACACATTTATGATAGACCCATTCATTATGATTTATGACATGATTATGATACTCATTTATTTCCTTGGGTAACCCTATGTTTATGTATTCTTGATTATGTATGATTAATTATGTTGAAAACATAATCATGAACATGTTATGATGGGTGTGCCAAGATAGTACTCTATTTCCCTATGTAATGTTTTGTCTCTTGAGATTTTATATGCAACGGTCTTGGCGGTTAGCCTTGACTCGTGATCCATGTGCAACGGTCTTGGAAATGTCCCTTGACTCGTGCTACTCTATATGATAAAAGCCTTGACTTGTGAAAAATTCATGTTTTATATTTATTCCACATTACAATGATTCCATGATTATAATATCCCATGTTCTATATTTTAACATTTCTTATGTTCCATGCCTTTTTATATCATTATGTTATGACCTCTAACCCACGTGTTATGCTTTATTATTATGTTTATTCCCTTATTGGGATTTTAGCTCATACATTTTTTGATGTTATACCTGGTTATCATATGCAGATGTATGAGCACAATGAAATTTAGGAGCTCAATATCGAGATTAAAAAAAATCTGCTTTTAGGATGTTTAATTAGGTACCTAGTCTTCCAAAGACGCTGGAATTTATGATACTTGGCTTGTATATTCATGGTTAATTATGCTAAAAACCATGTAATGATATGTTTAAAAGGTTAGATTTAGTATAGTTGGATTTAGAAGATGGTCTAGTTATTTTTGTTGATTAGGAATGGGGAACTTTAGTAATAACTTTATGGATAATACTAAGTATAAGAAAACATCCCAAAATTTTTCTTAGTATAGAGTAAGTGGTTTATCATGAAAATACATCCCTATATAGATACTGCAATTGGATGTGGTTCTAGAACATATGTACCTAGGGGTAACAACTCTGACATGGTGTTGTAGGCTTGACTTAGGGTAACCTGGTACATGAAAATGGGTCTTACTATGAACCTAGTTTGACACTCCTGGGGGATATGGTTTGGTAAATTTATAATCTCATTATGAACCATTATTAGGGGAACAAAAAAAGACCCCATACAAATATAACTTAACAAAAAGATCAAGGCTAACCTATATTTAAACCTCAGGAATCACAAGTCAGGATATAATTTTCCTTTACATGTTTATCCTTTTATGTTCAGGGTTTCATTTTATTCTTATTATCTAAGTATTTAATCACCATAATTGCACTTTATTTTCTTAGTTAATGGTAAGAAATATAGGAACATGTTCCATCAATAAATGTGATAGGAAATGTGAGTATTTCCCTAATGATATGCCAAATATGATTGGAATGGGTGCTCAAAACATCATGATAGTGCTTGCTCAGCTGGCTCAAGTTTTTAATAACACCTTTAATCATGCAGAACACCATCTTACTCAAATTAAAGATAAAATTTTCATCGAATTCTTCAAGCGTAAAATGCCTCCCATGTTTAGTGGATTTTCTGATCCCCTCCTCTGGGAACAGTGGATTAACACCATGGAAAATATATTATCTATCCTCAAATGCTCAAAATAAGAGAAATTCATGATGGGGATCATTCATTTTGATGGGTAAGTTGATCAGTGGTGGAAACTAATCAAGAATACAAATTCCCAAGAGGAAATTTATTTCATGGATTGGGAGGAATTCCAAAAAAATCATTAAATATTTTCCCCGAACCCTTCATCTCAAGATAGAAAGAGAGTTACTAGGAATTAAGAAGAATAAATATGAGTCTATCAGTGCATATAAAGAAAACTTTATAGGGATTTAGAGATACTCTTACAACTTTGTCATGAACATCAAAAGAAAAGTGGACAGCTTCTTTAGTGAAATAATTCTGAGTCTACAAAATTCATTGGTGATTCGATACTTCGAAAGTTATAAAGATATTGTCTATTTTTTCCTCGTGGATGAAATAGATATTGGAGACTCTCAATGGTATAATGGTCCCAGTGAAATGGTAAATGGATTCCAATATTGTTGGATCATAAATTAAATCCCACGATGGAATGAAGACCGAACATCCCACATGTAAAAATAAAGGGAAGAAGTATCTTGGGAACTGTCAAAAGCTTACTAGGAATTTCATCAATTATGGAAGAATGGGATATATGGATAAGAACTAACAAAAGGATATGAATAATTCCAATAACTTGGAATAAGAAAGGAATACATAGATTAAAACTTAGCCTACATCGCAGTGTTACAATTGTAAGGAACATGGGCATTATGCGAACAATATCCCTAATCCAAGGGTTATCAGAGGAAATCCACAACAACATCCAATAACATAAAGAAGGGATTATGCCATCACTACTACTAAGGTGGATCCAGACAATGATGTACCAACAGATACTCTAGTTATTAATTCAAGAATATATAACATACTATTTCATTCTGGTTCTACACATTCTTTCATATCTTTTAAGTTTAGTAGAACAATTCAAACACCACCTAAAATTTTGGAGGTGGAGTTATCTATGAGAAAAATGAATGAAGAAACAATTTCATCCAGAGTTTATAAATCCTTCTCAATAAATTTTTGTGGACTGAACCTCCCCTCAAATCTTTTCATACTTCCTATGGCGGAGTTTGATGCTATTTTGGGCATGAATTGTATAACTTTATATAAATTAAACATTAACAATAGGGAAAGGAAGATCACTCTTCACATCCTATATTATCCTCCAAAAAATTAAAAGTTTAAGGTGGAATATAAATCTTATTTAGAATAATCATATCAAGTGTGGATAATGTTGCATTTAGATCAAGCATATCTTGCTCAAATTATTGAGACAAAAGATATGATACTTCTAGAAGATATGTTTATCATGAGGGATTACACTGATGTATTCCCTAATGAATTTATGAGTATTACTCCTGATCAAGATGTGGAATTATCAATTTAACCTATTCTGAGATCCCTAACAATATAAAATATACATTATAGAATGGTGACCATTGAGCTAGTAGAGCTGAAGAAGATGTTATAGGAGAATTTAGGGAAGGATTTTATATGCCTAAGTGCTTCACCATGGGGTGCACAATTCCGCTTTGTTAATAATAAGGATGTATCAATGCACATATACATTTATTATCATGGGATTAATAAAATCATGATAAAGAACAAGTATCCCAGGCCTTAGATAGATGACTTGTTAGATCAGTTACATGGGGACAATTATTTCTCTAAGGTGGAACTTCGGTTGGGATATCACAAATTAAAGGTAAGGAAGGAAGATATTTTAAATAATTTCCTTTGAATGAGGTATAGAAAATATGAGTTCATATTTATGACCTTCACACTCACTAATACTCCTGAAATATTCATGGATTTAATGAATAGGTTCTTTAGATATTACCTCGAAAAATTTGTGGTAGTCTTTATCGATGATATTTTGATATACTCCAACAGCAAGGAGGAACACAAGGAGAATTTAAATGATATTCTAATGAATTTGAGAAGGGGAAAATGTATAAAATGTATATTATATTTGAGTTCTAGATGAAGGATGTATCATTCTTGGGTCATGTTATAACTAGAAAAGGAATATTTTTGGACCCTTCCAAGACAAGGGCAATTGAAGAGCGGCCCAAGACAATATCTGTAACAAATATCTGTATATTTAAGGGTCTACTTGGGTATTATTCATGATTTTTGAAGAACATATCATGATTTTTAAATCAAATGACTGTGATGACTTGAAATGGAGTGAAGTTCATCTGGACTCAAGAATGTGAGGAAAGATTTATGGATCTCAAAAAGAGGCTTATCACTACGCCAGTACTCACACTCCCAATTAGTGGAGAACTATTTGTGGTGTAAAATGATGATTAAATAATGGTATGAGGATGTTTTCAGATGTAAAATGATATAGTGATAGTCTACGCCAAATGGAATATAAAAATTCATGAGAAAAATTATCTTATGCAAGATCTGGTGTTGGCAGTTGTGATATTTTCATAAAAAATCTAGAGGCATTATCTCTAAGGGGAGAATTGTGAGATATATACTGATCACAAGAGTCTCAAATATATATTCTCATAGAAATATATTAATATGAATCAGTGAATATGGTTAGATCTCATCAATGATTAGGACTTTTAAATCCACTACCATCCCAGTAAGGCAAATAAGGTGGTATACACTCTAAGCAGAAAAAGCTTGCATCTTTATCAATGGTGATAATTGAAAAGGATCCAATATTATTATATTTGAAAATGATGAACATAGGAATCATCAAGGTAAGAAAATCATAAATCCTTTCTCAAATTATTTCTCAACCATCCCTCATAGGGAAAATAGACGATGCTCAAAGAAATGATGAGGAAATTCAGAATAGGGAGGAAGCTATCAAAAATGATAAATCCTATGAGGTCAAGATCGACAAGGATGGAGTCATAAGATTTAGGTAATGATTATGTGTAACATATGATATAGATATAAAGAAGGAGCTTATTAATTATGCACATAGATAAAACTTCTCTATTCACCCAGGGATCATAAAGATGTATTGAGATCTCTGAGAGTATTATTGGTGGTATAATATGAAGAAGGAGATTTCTGAGTATACATTAAAGTGTCTGGTATGTCAGAAAGTGAAGGATGAAAGGAAAAAGTCTAAGGGGATGAGGAAACCACTACCCACACCAACATGTAAGTGGAAGAACATCAACATGAACTTTTTCAATAGACTTTCAAGGACATCTAGGGGAAACAATGCTATATGGTTCATTGTGGATTGTCTTATAAAGATATCTTACTTTATAAAAATTCGAGAGGACTTATCATTGGATCAACTTGTATGAATATATGTCAAAAAGGTCATAAGACTAAATGGATTACCAATATCTATTTTACATAATTGGGATTTAAAATTTACCGTGAAGTTCTAGAAAAGTCTCCAACGTGATCTAAGCACTGAACTAAACAACATAATGGGATATCATCCTCAAACTGATGGCCAATCTAAGAAAACTATTCAAACATTGGAATAAATTATGAGAGCGTGTTTTATCGACTTCAAAGGAGGATGGGACCAACATCTTCCAATACTCTAATTCTCCTAAAAAAATAGTTTTCACTCCATTATATGAATGGCACTATATGAAGACTTTTATGGGAAAAGGTATAGAACACCAGCGTGCTGGGATGCAGTCAGTGAGTGTAAGATGCTAGGACCTGAAATGGTCGAAGAAATGGAGGAGAAGGTGGAAATCATTCTGTAGCACATCAAGGTAGCCCAAATTCAATAAAATAGAAATGTATACAATCATTTATGAGTCCTCGAGTTTAAATTTGGAGGCATGATATTTCTTTTCATATCTCCATAGAATAAGGTCATGAGATTTGGGAAGAAAGGAAAGCCAAGTCCCAAGTACATCAACCCCTTAGAGATTTTTGATCAGGTCAGAGCTTTTTACTATTGAGTAGTACTCCCACCTAGCATTTATAAAGTACATGATTTCTTCCACGTATCCCTTTTAAGGAAGTACATTCTAGATCCTTCACATGTACTATCTTCTGAGGTGGTACAATTGGTAAATGACATTTCTTGTAAGGAGCATCCAGTGAAGATCTTACATCATAGAGATAAATTTTTACATAACAGGACTACTCACCTTTTCAATGTACTATGGTGGAAACATAATTATGAAGAGGAAACATTGGAACTGGAGGAAGTGATGAATGAAAAGTACCCACACCTATTTTTATCCTAGAATTTAAAATGAAATTTCGACGGAGAAATTTGATAAGGGGGAAGAATTTAACGACCAATAGTTTAACCAATGAAAATTCCCTTCTTATAATTATGTCATATAGTATAATCACATAAAATTAAAAAACAATGCCACATTATTATTAAATGAACTAATAAATAATATATGATCATTAAACCAAATGTTTCTACTTCTCTGATTTGAATTTTGAAAATCTGTCATAAATAGTTGCGATCAGTAAGATGTTTGGATACCGATAGGACAAACATAATTTTTTGTGAATAGTAATTTTTCCCTTATGAATAATAATATGACCATTATGAATATTAAATTTTTGAAGTTAAATGTTACCATACCAATGAATGTGTGAATAAAATTTATCCATCTTATAGGTGACAATATGATAGTGTTGGTAATTTTGGTAAGTCGTAAATATTTAATTAAAATTTTATGATTAATTTAATAATTTAAATGAAAATTTATTTTCATAAAATGTATTCACAAAATAATTTTTTTTGGCTTATGATTATAATATAGTTTAGTGTGACCTTAATTAATTTTTCAAAGTGTTTTAAAAAAATTTTTAATTTTAAAATTTGTATTTTTCATGTAAATTATAATTTTAATTAAAAATTAAATTTCTTGTATTTATAAAATTATTTTAAAAATTGAGTTCATTTTTTATTCTAAACATTGAAATATTGTTAGGGTTATGTTTTGGGATTTTTCTGAAATACTTGAATTTTTAGTGAATAGTGAAATTCGATAATTTACGGAAAATGATAAATAAATGAATTTATGAATCATGCTTGAGTCGTGGATGATGTAAATAGACATTGGTTCTATATCATGTTCACTTATTACTATTTTCTGGTTATAATAATCAGCACTATTTCTTGTCTTGAGAAAATTAATAATCTAATGAATTAAATATTTAGAAAACTCCCCTCTCCAATACTATAAAAACCACCCATCACTACTTCTTCTCCACAAACCTCTCAAGAAGTCTGACTTATCCAAATTCTTCTAAAATATCTCCCTACCACTCTCTCCCACTTCTAGGAGATTTTGGTCATAAAAAATAACAAAACAAATCCCTTAATGAGGCTTTAAAGAGGAAACAATCTAGAGGTAAAACCCTCTTCTGTTTCTTTCAATTTATTTTCAAGTTCCGTTGTATTGTTTTCTATCCTCCCTATTATAATAAAAATGGTTTGACAACTCCAGTTAAATACATTTACTATATTTTTTTTATTCAAAAGGAATAATTCAGCATCATCTCTCCTTTACCCTCCTTTTATACTAGAAATGGAAACACCATCCGAGATGTGTTAAGTTATCACATTCAAGGAAGACATGTTTTCAATTTATATTACCATATTCAATTATGGTTATGAAAAAAATTTTATGGTTGAACCATATTACTATGTATTCAATATATCCTATGTGATGTTCTGGAATAATTTTGTACAAATGGTATTAATTTATAAAACAAAATGAATTCATTGTGATCAAAAACCAACAATTAACCCAAAGGGTTATCAATATGGTTTTATATAATGATTCATTCTCACTCAAAATAACCAAATAAATTTTATAACCATTTTATATTATATATTTTCATTAATAATATATAACTTAAATTCTGGACAACTATACTCATCTTACATAAATATATTTACATTTATATAAGTAGACCTGTCAGGAAAACCCAGGAAACAAACACTGCCAAACAATGAAATTGAACCTCTTGACCCATCAAAAAATCCATGAATGAGATTTAAAAGGTTATAATAAATAAATTACCTATATATAGGTTATATAATTATTAATTAATGAATATTATTTGATTATCCAGGACATTAAGAGCAAGTGAAGAACACCTTCAGACTTAAGGTAAAGGATTCTACTCGAACCTCCATTATTACTTCGCGTTGCTCTATCTTTATTTTTACCCAAATGAAGTTATATTTTATTTTAATTTACATATTAAAAATTCTGTTTATATTTTCTAAAAACATGTATCAATATTCACTCATCATTCGCTTTTGGGGATATACAAATTTTTAGGTGGTTCCCTTCTCAATTCTTCCCGATAAGGAAGCCCATATTAAGGGAACTTCTCTAATTCTTACCCAATTTCAAATGCACTCTAACATATGTTTTATGCCATCACTGTTTTTATAAAATCTGTATTTTTATTATGAAAGCATTATTGATTGTATTCTATTTTTATATAAAATATTATTCCATTTCCTATTTTAAATGCTCTTTAGTATTTTCCTTGAAACCACACTAAAATGTTTTAATGATATAATTTATTAAATACTATTCTTACATGTTGTCACTTCTGTTTTACATCACTTATTGTGATATATTCCTATTTTACATTATGAATATCCATGTATGTTTTAATTCATTTCATTCTTGGACACTTGTATGCTACACCCATTCATTATGTTTTATAACATGATTATGATACCCATATATTTCCATCGGAACCCTTATGATTATGTATGATTGATTATTTAAGATTCATTATGTGGAAAAAATATTTAAAAACATGTTTATATGGGTGCACTCAAATAAAACTCAGATGCATTGGCTAAATTTTAGTATCATGAGATGTTATACGCAATAGTCTTGGCGGTTATCCTTAACTCATGCTCCATGTGCAACATTCTTGGTGGTTAGACTTGACTCATGATCCTCTATGTGCAAAGATCCTAGAATCATGATAAATTCTTGTTTTATGTTTCGTCCACATTACTATGATTCCATGATGATAAGATTCCATGTTCTATATGTTAATATTCCTTGTGTTATAAGACTTTTTATATCTTTATGGTATGCCTTCTAACCCATGTGCTAATATTTATTCTTATGTTTATTCCCTTATTGGGATTTTTTATCACATCCATTTTTTCATGTTATCCCCTGGTTATCCTATGCAGATGTATGAGCACAATGGAAGTTGGGAGCTCAATATAGAGATTAAATAATGGTTTTTTTCTGATGTTTAATTATGTACCTAATCAACTAAAGACACTCTCCTTTATGATAACTGGATTGCATTATGATGTTTAATAATTCTTAAAACCATGTAATGATATGTGTAAAAAGTCAGGGTCACTATAAAAACACCATTCAATGACACATAAATAGATTCCCCCTTTACAGCCCAACACCCCACATAGAAAAACACTATATGGTTTTAACTTTTCCTATCATAGGTAAGTGATATGCATAATCAAGTGGGAACTCCTTAGAAAAGATCTATGCAGGAGGAAATCATCCCCACATAGCAACACACTATGTAGATGGAACCTATCCCCATGTAGAAACACACAATGCGAGAAAAATCCAGGTTTGTATAGCACACTGCTATATAGATAGTACCATCACTCGCATAGCAACATGATATACAGAGGGAACCAGATCCTGAATAAGAACCTGCTACAATGAATGGGGAATCCTAAGAAGTTATACTCTCCACCTCCAATCACTAACTTTCAATATCTCATCGATCCCCACATTGGACCCTCCACAAACCAGTATAACAGTATCTGGTCACGTCCTCTTTCAAATCCACCTGACATTTATGTTCGGATCATTGGGCACATCAGTGTGCCCTCCAGAGTCTATATAACCATGGTAAGAAAAGTCATGAGTTTTACATCCTCAAAAAGGGGGTGCTTTGACATGTTTTCAAGTTTATATTCCCACGGTAACAAGGGTTATGACCTTATAGGTTCTCACATGACCCCTCCCACCATTATAGGGATTTAGGAGAACCTCTTTCCTTTCACAAAAGTGATGGCCAGTTCTGGATATTCCTCTCATCCATGGGGACCTATAAGGAATCCCTCATGGAGTAATCCATTAGGCTTTCCTATGGGAGGTGGAACTCTTTTCCCTCTTCTCTAGAAATATACATAGCCATATAGATCACCATATATGACTATCCTGGATACCAAAATAAAATAGGATATGAGAACATTAAATTCTCTCTCTCTCTCCCTTTGGTCTCCATTATCCTTCCACCATAAAAAAAAGTGGATTGTGTGATATTTAGGTATATTAATTCCTCTTATTTATCATTCCAAGAATGAATCATGTGACCTTAATGGTTAGTAGTGATTACGACATCTGCAAGATCCCAAACCTCATGGGCCTTCTCCATATATGTATTCCCCAACCTCATCCACATGGGAATCCTATTCGATGTAATCCCCAACTTACTGAACTATGTGGTATTTGATTCCTAACTAACTAGGATATGTAAGAAGCCTTCCTGAGGTCCAAACCCAAAACCCAAATCCACCCTAATGTTCTCCTAGACACATTCTCAATGGGGTTGTTTCCACCTGGGAGACTACATCTCATTCGGGTCTCATGGGCCACATTGGCATAAGTCCCACACCATCCATGAACCAAAACCTTTATCCTAGAATTTCTTTCCACATGATGTGGAACTACATGGTTGGGTCCTAGTCACATGACCTAACAAGTTGATATGTCCTCTTAAGTGGAACTGAACTACGTGGGTTCTCATTAGTCTCATGAGGATATATAGGAGGCACATCTTACTAGTTTGAACCTGACATAAAAAAACTTCTGTATCCCTAGATGATATCAAACTCTAGAGAACCTCACTACATGGATTAAACTACAATCATTCTAATAAATGGACAAATAATCTATGACCCATAGAAAAAGGGTACTATTTATGGAAAACCATGGATATATACAGATATACCTCTCAATGGAGAACCTCAGATACATACAGATGATCCTAGACCAATGATTATTCATAATTAATCATTAATTTAGAGATAGTTTCATACACATACTTGGTAATGAACAAAGGATTCATGAAAATATCTAAAATATATAATAGAGTTATATAATAGGTAACAGTTCCCCCTAAAAGGGTGTGATGATCCCAACTTCTCATCCTCTCGACCATTGTGAGTTCTTAAGTGTCATTAGCTAAGTTACCCAGTGAACTATTTCCTTTGGAAGGTAAGTATATGAGTCATCATGGATATCAGATCCCTTTTCCATTCCTGTCTCTATTAACAAAACCCATTGGAGACCGTTTAAATATGATGTACCCGACATGAGTGATTTCACATAATATACATCCCTACAATCAACAACTAGGCTCCATATATTTTCATTGTAAACAACCATGTTTTAAATGGATACCTACATATCACACTCTTCTTCTTAATTTGGGTGTTCCATATTATCTATTGGGGTAATTCAAGTATCATTTACTGGATTGAGTAATTAGTGAATGATGCTTCTGAAGAACAAGCCCCATGTGCTCACTGTTTTCCAAAACCCTTTGTCTGTTCATAGCTCAAGTTCAAATCTGATTAGAATTTTGGCATTGGTTACCTTTGATCATGGCCCTATATAGGAATAGATCTTTTTATCCTTATATATAGATTGGCATGGCCCAACATCATTCATGGATGCCCAATGTGGTTCATCCTAGGGTCTGAGAGCTCTTGGATTTCCTTAAATCCAACCATTTTCCCCATTGATCTATAGGGGTGATTCTAGTCTGACAGTGGAGATCCCATTAGAGGTGTATGATGAGGAAGTTGATTGTCTCAAATGGACTCTTGTTGTGTGATTTGGATCAAAAAATCCATATTTATCTCTTTTTAAGAAGTTTGTGGATTCTTGGGGGCTTTCTTCTACGGTAAAGATTTTTTCAGCTCATCGGGTTTCTTTCTGCTTAATATTTGATTCAGAGTTGGATTTCATTCACACATGGTGCAATTCTCCCCAGATTAGGGGTCTTTAGTGATTCAATTCATCCCAATGGTCGATTGATGTGTATAAAGAGAGGGAAAGTACTCAGGTGGTGGTGTGATTTTCTCTACCATGTTTTCCTCTACTGATGCATAATGAGTCTATTATTAGATACATTGGGGATTCCCTTTGGGGGTTTCTTTTTGTGATACAAAAACCAGTAGTTTTGAGGATGTATCGTCTACAAGGATATGTGTTGAATTGGACCTATATACACCTATCCTGAATAAGTTATCATTTAAAGTGAAATAATCAATTTCTTGGAATCAGGATATTGTTTATCCTGTGTTTCCAAGGCTTTTTATCTTTGTTATTTATAGGTCCATTCGATACAAGTGTCCAAGAAGCAATGAAGAGGTAATTTCCATCATACAGATCCTTTGATGGCTAATTTTGCTGAGATATCTGACGATTCCACAATAGAGATTGAGAAGGTCACTCCTATTGCATTTGAACAACCCTGTAGAGATAATATCCTAGAAGTGAATGAAAACCCTCAGACTTTGATTATCCAATTTTAGGAGGGTTATCTATGTCCATCCATGGTGAATAGTTTAATGAGTGTGTATATAAATCTTAAAGGTTTCAAGTTTGCAAGGGAAGGGTGGGAGAATCAGTCTGTGGTTGGTACGTTGTTGTCTCAATTTCCTCTATTGTTGAGTGTGTCTAGTACAGGGGCTATCCAAGTTATAGATGAAGTTTGAACATTTCTAGGTGGCTACCGATAGTCATGTACATTACCGATAAAGGAAAATGATGCATGGTATTAATCTAAAGGAAAACAAAAGGATTGTGGGAAATGTGATTTTGTTTCCCCTATCTATAAAATATTTGGAAATCGTTGTCCTCTGAGTAAGGTAGAAGGGATATATTGACAGATCGTTTCCTTTTCATCTTCACCTAAGAAATCTTCTTTGGCCCTCGAAAGTGGAGTGTATATAAGGGAAAAGATACAGTCTATGCAAGAGTTTTTATCTTCCCATTCAAATCTAACCAAGATTGCTGGGGTCAAATTCAGGTCATATTTGTTCCAATAATCCCATTCATAATACAAAACACTCATGGCATTGACACTCAGGTGAAGACATATTTTCTAGCCATGGAAATAAAAAAACACAAGGTATGTATTACTGTTAATCTAGAGCACAAGAAAAACCCATCTAGAGTGAATGAGTTTGCATATAGACTCAGGATGCATACAGGTTTAAATATAGAACCATACAATCACCATACGTAGATTTTTTAGAAGAAGGGAATAAAGGTTTTTCTAATTAAATATGATGATCTGTATATTACGTTAAAATTCAATATGGGGGTGGAGTTTCTGTATATATCCCTTGTGTATGGGAGTTGTGATGCGCAAAGTCGTGAGAATTTTTGGCAGGATTTTCCTAGATTTTATCCAGAGGAATACCCGTGGTTTGTTGGTGGATATTTTAATATTATTTCTGAACCAGATGAGAATAAATGTTGGGGTATGTCTCCTCACATGTCTATATTTAGTTTTGTTCAGTTTATTGCTAGAAGAGGTCTTATGGACATGGGTTATTCCCGTGACTGTTTTATATGGTGAAATATCTAGAAATGTGATCGTAGATTCTGGAGCTGGCTGGATAGGTGTTTATCGAATATACATGCTATTAAAAGGTTTCCCAATGCTAAGGTGGAACATCTTTTTTGTGGTATCTCAAACCATTCGCCGCTTGTAGTCTCTTTTCATCATAGGTAGGATGGTAATGAGAGGGTTAGATTCTATAATCATTGAGTTTGTGCGTAGGGGAATTCTTTCCCTCTGGAATGGGGGATGATCTCATTGATTTAAGATTGAAACACTCCAAACAGTTTCTAACGGGTTTATTCGTAGAACTGGAAACATCCAATGATTCCATATCCATTTGAACCTACTTCCCAAAGGTAGGCGCTCATTAGTTGTAGAATGATGAGGCTTAGGAATTTTCATTGGTCGAGAGGATGGGAGGTCGGACTCATCACACCTTTTTTAGGGGAATTATTCTCTACTCCAGGACTCTCTTTATAGATTCAAGTTATGTTCATGAATCCTTATTACATTACCAAGTATAAAATGAGCTTTCCTTTAGATCTGACAATCGATGATTGATATATAGGAAATTTAGAGAATCTTTTATATGTATTAGAGGTTCTTCATCGACAGAGAATCATATGTATTTGTTTAGAGATTATTAGTCAATGGTATCCTTTAATACATAAAAGTCTCTTTGTCATTATGATGACCATAGTGGTTTTAAAGCCACTCAGTGGGGTACTTGAAGTTTATTGTCATTCAGAAGGACATGGATTATTTCAGAGTTGGGATCCTACCCGCAGATGGGATACCTACATATCCTTTGTTTAGGAAATGGAATCATAAACCACGTAGTTCGAGTAAGGGAATATGATGTTTATGATTGATGGCTCAAAGAAAGATGTCATAATTACTTTTACACTCTAAGCTCACGTGAGTCATGCTCTGTGTGAGAAAAAAGAGCTTTTGGTAAAACCAGACAATTGTGCCATAAAAGATGCAATAATAAGAAATGATGTGGGGCTTATGTATGTATGACTGACCAAATAGATGAATATTAGGATTTAATTAATGGAAGAAATCCAGGAACAGGGTCCATAAAGGTATATGTACTTTATGGAGATTTGGATACTCTAATTTGGGGCATAATCCTGAAAAGGAGGCCCAAATTAGGAGGGGACTTATGATTGGGATTTACTCCTGAGAAGGAGACCTAGATCAAAAAGTAAATTAGGAATGGTTAAGAGAAATTAAGACTGGGGCTTACTATGGAGAAGGAGGCCCAGGTTAAGGGACTTGAAAAATTAAGGGACTTGGGGCTTACTCCTGAAGAGGATGACCAAATTTGAGACTGGGGCTTACTCCTAAAAAATAATCCCAAGTTAAGAGATTTATGGTTGGGGCTTACTCCTAAGGAGGATGCCCATATTTTGGAATTTTAAGATCGTGGATTACTCCAGAAAAGGATACCCAAAATTAATGGGAATTATTAAAGGGACTTACTCATAAAAAGGAGGCCCATGTTAAGGTGTTCTCTCATCTTAAAGGATGAGGTTGAATGAATGAAATCTCAATGTTTAGTGACATAAAGGTGTGTAATTCACTAGATTTTGAGAGATATTTCACAGAATTCCTTTCAGATAAAGAAGTTAATCAAGAAAAAATGCCATAAATGGCTTTGAAGAATGTCTTGAAGACTGAATCTTGAATAGGAGAGGTGGAAAGGTATAAGAGGGGTTAAATGGGCAAGAAGGGAACCCAAAAAGGTAGGGGCACACAAGTCCTGGAAGGTGCGCAGGTACTGCGTGGGCGCGCAAGTCCTAGTCGCGCAGGTATACCTGCACGACACATGGGTACTTGCGCGATTGTTAACCAGTAGGGTACACTTGGGCGATCCTTGACCAAAGCCTTTAGAATTATCACGAAGTACTTCTAGAAGAGAGGCGCACAAGTTTTGGTGAAGAAGTAGGGCAGCGCACAAGTATGTTCATTTCCCTTAAGGGTAAAACACCTTAGGCGCGCAAGTATTAGTGAATTCTAACACTTAGACCTTACTCCTCTTGTTTATACCTTCCATTATAGGTAAATAATTACCTTATAAGTGTTCTAAAGAACTGAAGAAGAGATTTGGGTATTTAGAGCTCTATATCTGAATTCTAGAAAAATTACCTTTCAAATGGAGGTCCACCGGGTCTATTTATAGGCTTGAGAAGACCCTGGGTGGTTATCACTTAGGGCGCGCAAGTCACTTGCACGACCATTAGGTGGCGCGCAAGTATAATTTTGCGACAGTGAGGGAACTAGCATGACCTTTGTGAATTTGAAGCCTTGTTCATGCCATTGTCGATTTTTGATGTTTTCTTCAAAGGATGAATCAATTTGTGCTAAGTCATTTCCCTTTCCATTATTTTAGACAATGTGATGAAGAGGAGCCTCAACAAAGCCCCCCCTCAGAGTTGGATCCGAAAGAATAAGGATGTGACTCTGAGGAAAAGAAAAAAACCAAATTGAAAGAGGCACGCAGGTGCGAGTCGTGTAGCTGTCATCGCGTAGGTGCGAGTCACGCAGGGCTCGAGCGCACTGGCTGTAGGCGCACATGTGGGAAGCCTGGCCTATAAATATGCGATTATTTTCCGCACATAGCACCTGGTTTCCTTATTTTCGAGCTCTCGCCGCATAGGTCACTTCCGCCACGCAAGTTGCTCATTTTCCGCTATTTCGTCACTGTCGTGCTGTTGTTAAGGTAATAGGACTTTCACGGTATTACTTGCGCGCCAAAAACTTGTGCGACACATTAACACTTGTGGGACACATCTATACTTGTGCACCAAGTTTAGACTTGCACGTCTTAATGCCTTTTCCATTTTTCTAAAATTCCTTCACAGATTTTATGAAAAATCAAATTACTTAAGAGTTAATTTATTCAACTTTTGTGCAGAATAAATGGCTCTTAAAAAAGGAATAGCTGATGAACTGGAAAGCAAACGTCTTGATGATATGATGGATACCATTGCCCACGATTATTATACAGTCAAAATTAGAACTCTTCTGGATTTGGATAAGTATCTGAAGAAATATCATTGTGACTTCCCCCAAAGCATATATTTGCCTTTTTATGGCTATAGTCATCTACGAGAAGTTACTATTCTAGAATCAAAGAACTATCTCCAATTTTGGTGGTTTTATAATTATACCAACTTTTCATCAGAAAATATCTCATGTGGAGGAGTTTTTATATGTACTGGAACATTGGAGAACGCCCACATGATGCATCACAGCCCTTGTACGCCAGATCTGAAACCTCATAAGCCCTAGCTGCAACCACATTGTCATCCTTCAATTTTCCGAAATGCTCATATGGATCAATCCAAAGGCTGGAAGAAAATTTGGGACTTCCATCCTAGGGGAGGCATGAAGCCAACTTGGATGTGGGCATACTGGGTGCGACAAACCTGTGTAGAGTTTGTCGAGGATCTGAAAGGAGTGGCGATATACAAAGCTATTTGGGTTGGGAAAACATATGTTTACAAACATGATAACTTCGTGCCGAAGATACTCAGCCACTGGAGCCTAGAAAATAATTCTTTCCATCTGACTCATGGAGAAGTAGGCATCAGTCTGTGGGATGTCCACAAGATCTCAGGGCCTCCTATTTTGGGTGATATGTATGATGAATTCATTCCTCCCAAGGTGACTTGGAATGATTCAGAGAAGACTCCTACTTTAGCTCGGGAATTATTTAAAATCTTCCACAGGCTCAAGAGTTCAGAGACCTCATTAACTCATTCTAGAAAGGATATTCATCCGGAGCATTGGATGAATATATTTCTTATTGAGAAGAAAGGGTAGGAGCCAAAGTAGTAGGAGCCAGAGGATAAAGGATCCAAGAAAACGAAATCCAAGGATAAGAGGCCCAAACGTCCTACCACCTACCCAAATCCTGAGAAGAGGGGTGCTTCTGGCACATTCTGGCCAACTCTAGAAGCATGAGAGTTCAAGAAGTGGGGATATGAGGTGAATCAAAGGATCTCATAGAAGACTCGTCTGGAGGGATTCTTGGCTTTGTAGCACAACGTTTATCTCTTGCCAGTCAGGGATTCAAAGGGAGGCGTCAGGCCAGGGACCTTCGTCATTGCGGCAAAGTTGGCTGAGGGAAAAATGGTAGGGTTGGCTACCCCCATTTTAGCAATGATTCATAGGAGTTTACTTCATGTCTTCATGGGTAAATCTCCTTTAAGAATAGTGGGACCATTAGAAGTTTTATGGGGATGGATCACCACTCACTTCATGACTTACAATGTACAGAATGGATTATAAATTCCTGGGACTTCTTTCAGGCCATTAGTGAATGTATTCTCGAGAGTTTCTCCATTAGAACTTAATGTCGATGATATGAAAGTGAGGATGAGTATGTTTTAAGGAATTCAACTTCTTTCCCTATGGAAATCCGCCAACCGGGTGGTTTGTTGATGATGGAACAACCCACTTATATTTGAGGGCATACATGTTATCTTGAAGAGATGGTGTGCTAGTTTCCAGGATTGACGGAGAAATTATATGTGAGTCCTATGATACATATAGATTTGCGCGTCAATTCAAGTGTCTGCAACATATTGTTGTATCTCCCCCAGTAAATGTCAGGTTAGAGCAACATCCGATGATTTCTTGGCAACTGTGGTTGCTAAAATCATGGGAGAATACTGGGGAAGTATTTGATCTACCAGTTGAAAAAGCGACACATAACTTGACTACATGGTATGCCGAGCACTAGATACCATTATACCCTAAAGGGGTGCTGAATCACCCAGTTTATCAGGTGGGGAAAAGTAAGAGGACTGTAGAGAAAGAAGCCCTTCCTCATGAAGGTGATGCTTCCCTACCTGAAGCTGATTCGCCAGATTCCTCCTCTAGGACTGATTCACTGGATTCCCATGATGGGGATGATGAGGCACAACAAGTGGAAAAGCAGCCTCGTGCCTGATATAATCCTCCGGTTAGAATCAAGAGACCTACTCCATCAACTCTTGGTGAGTTACTTCATTGTGGTAATTTAATCACTACTACTTTCTAAAGCAATAAGTCTTATTTTCTTATTCTTTATCTGTAGTTGCCGGAGCCGGGAAGAAACTGAAATCAAAGATTGTAGGACCTTCCTCACAGCTTTCATAACTAAGACCAGAGGCTATCCAGACATGGCAGAATTTATATTGTGGTACTGAGACCACCTGGATGGATTTGTGTGGGGGCCTACAACTTCCTGGAATAGGGAATCTTCTGGCTTCAACAGATATTCAATATGAGGATAACCCCAATGAAGTCTAGGCTTACATCAGAGAGCTGGAAATGATCATATATTCCACTGATGAGTCTGTTCCTGTCACCGGGCGGGTGAAGGAATTGATTGATCATGGCACCACGAAGGGGACTGATGAGGAGTGACACGATTACGTGGCTCCTAAAGATGTAAGTTTTATTTCCTTATTTTCTTTTCAAATTGGTTTAAGTTGAAGTTTTGTTACTTAAGGGAGTTATTTTCTTCATCTTGCAGCTTGAAAAGAAAGTAAATACTGAGGTTCTTTCGCCACAGTATAGACCTGATGGTACTGCCATCGGGGCTGCGGCTGATTCTCCTCGTGAACCAGGCGAGATATCTCTAGGCCGGCAGGCCATGAATGAGGCATTGGACATGTCCTTCCATTCACCAATTCAAGTGCTAATAAGGGAGACTGACAAAACTCCCAAAAAGTCAAAAGGACAAAGGCGACGAAGGAGGAAGTCCACTGCTAAACGCTTTATCAGTTGTGATAAGTCCTTCGGATAATCATGAATTTTAAACCATGAAATAGATTGCTCACTTTCCTTGGGACTGCAGGGGCTTATTCAATTTCCCCTCTGAGTGAAAGGATTGATCTTCCTTTAAGAACCACAGAGGGTACTGTGGAACAAACACAAATTCAGGCTGACTTGGCTGCTTCTGAAAAAGAGCCAACATCTATTCCCAGTACTGCTCCTACTGCTGTTATAAGTATAGAAGAACCTGCACCAGAATCATTGGTAGCCGCAGTAACTGAATCTGCCATCCTTCCTGAAGAAGTTGTCCAGGGTCAGGGGCCGCAAAAGGAAGGTCACCAAGAGTACACAACAAATGCTCCCACTGGTGAGACTAAACAGGATTCTAAAATATCTTTGCATGAAATGATGAATCGTGGCATGTCTTTAGAAGAATTTTATGATCATGATAAATTATCATGTGATTTAGAAGACCTTGGGTGTGAGTGTTATCCTTCGTCCAGTAAATTTTCTTATAATTTACACTTCTAATCATGACTAAAAATAATCTGCAGTTCTATCCATAGAAGCTGCTGAACTGCCAATTCCTGAAGAGGGTGTGGACATTGATGTCAACCCTACTATTTTCGAAACATTAGCTCAAGTGGAGTTAAACCCAGTAAACCCTCATGAGACCCATCTGGAAGATCCTGTTGAAACTGGAAAATATGGGGAGGAGTCTTCTCATGCTGCTGATCTATTGTTAGGTAATGATTGTTCTGAGTTTTCAAGATAGACAATCATCTTTCATTATTATATGAAACTAACCATACTTTTAATTGATTAAACAGGGCTATCAAATTCAATGTTTAGAACTAGAGTTGAAGTCTCAACCTCTGCCCAAACAGTAGTAGAAGGTGAAGAAACTAGGGTCAGGGGGGGGGGGGGAAGGAGCAGAACAGGGCACTTCCTTAAGTGCATTAATCCCAGATTACATGCCCCCTATGATGATGATGTTGAGTCAGACCCAGAGGTTCTTAAGGCGCTTAGCTTTTCACGACGCAAGGCAAGGAACAACATATGGAAAATCATATCTGAGGTGCCTTTAGAAGATCTATCATCCAATATCCCTCAATTATTGTCCCAATTCGACATGGTAGGACTTGGGAAGAACTCCTGTCTGCTTGAATTAAGGCCCTAAGGGACCTTCTCATTCACCTCCCCATAAAAAGGGAGAGAATGGTGATTGCGTTCTGGAGATAACGACCAGAAACGGTTGGAGATGGTGGTTAGCACTGCCTGCTTCTTAATCACTGGTCGTCATTTTCTGGACGACCAGGGTGAATTGTTTACTTGTAGGGCTTTTCGGGCAGCCTCCAGAGTTGGAATAATACCATTTTGACAGTACTCCTTTACCACTGCGTTTGATACCTAGTGTTTAAGACGCTAAGTAGTTGATGTCGTCCTCAGAGCGGACGATGATCCTGCATGAGTAGCAGTAGTGGCATTCACGTCAGAGGTTTTCAAAGTAGACATATTCACAGGTGTGAACTTGAGAGCAGCCATTTCATAAAATGCATAAAATCATGGAATAGAGTGCCTTTTTGATATAACAGACATAATCAAGATAAATTCATCCACTAAATATTTTGGATGATCACATATGTCAATGAATGTTTTTTTGGTCCTCTCATTGAGTTTTAAATAGGGTCCTAACAAATAACCAAAGCATCATTTTAACTTGGTTAAGGATTCACGATGGGTTCACCGTTTTTTTTCCCTCTGGAATGGAGGATGATCTCATTTATTTAAGATTCAAACATTCCAAGAAGGTTCTAATGGGTTTTTTCAAAGAACCGGAAACATCCAATGATTCCATATCCATTTGAACCTACTTTCTAAAGGTAGGCGCTCATTAGTTGTATATTGACGAGGCTTTGGAATTTTCATTGGTCAAGAGGATGGGAGGTCAGACTCATCACACCTTTTTTAGGGGAATTATTTTCTACTATGGGACTCTCTTTATATATTTAAGTTATGTTCGTGTATCCTTATTACATTTCCAAGTATAAAATGAGATTTCCTTTAGATCTGATAATCAATGATTTATATATAAGAAATTTAGAGAATCTTTTATATGTATTCGAGGTTCTTCATCGATAGAGAATCATCTGTATTTGTTTAGAGATTATTAGTCAGTGGTATCCTTTAATACATAAAAGTCTCTTGGTCATTATGATGACCATACTGGTTTTAAAGCCACTCAGTGGGGCACTTGATGTTTATTGTCATTCAGAAGGACATGGATTATTTCAGAGTTTGGATCGTACCCACTGATGGGCTACCTACGTATCCTTTGTTTAGGAAAAGGAATCAGAACCCACGTAGTTCGAGTAAGGGAATATGATATTTGTGATTGATGGCTAAAAGAAAGATTCACAATTACCTTTACACTCTTTGCTCACGTGAGTCATGCTCGGTGTGAGAAACAAGTGGTATTGGTAAAACCAGACAATTGTGCCATAAAAGATGCAATAATAAGAAATGGTGTGGGGCTTATGTATGTATGACTGCCCAAATAGATGAAGATTAGGATTTACTTCAGGGAAGAAATCCAGGAACAAGGTCCATAAATATATATGTACTTTATGGAGATTTGGATACTCTAATTTGGGGCTTACTCCTGAAAAGGAGGCCCAAATTAAGAGGGGACTTGTGATTGGGCTTTACTCTTGAGAAGGAGACCTAGATCAAAAAGTAAATTAGTACTGGTTAAGAGAAATTAATAATGGGGCTTACTCCTGAGTAGGAGGCCCACATTAAGGGACTTGAAAAATTAAAGGACTTGGGGCTTACTCCTGAAGCGGATTCCCATATTTTAGAATGAGGATTACTCCTGAAAAAGAAGCCCAGGTTAAGAGAATTATGGTTGGGGATTACTTCTAAGGAGGATGCCCATATTTGGGAATTTTATGACTGGGACTTACTCCTGAAAAGGAGGCCCATGTTATGGTGTTCTCTCATCTTAAAGGATGAGGTTGAATGAATGAAATCTCAATTTTTAGTGACATAAAGGTGTGTAATTCACTAGATTTTGAGATATATTTCACAGAATTCGTTTTAGATAAGGAAGTTAATAAATAAAACATGCCATAAATGGCTTTGAATAATGTCTTGAAGACTGAATCTTGAATAAAAGAGGAGGAATGGTATAAGAGGGGTTTAATGGGAAATAAGGGCACCCCAAAAGGCAGGGGCGCGCAAGTCTTGGCAGGCGTGCAGGTACTGAGTGGACACGCAAGTATACATGCGCGACACATGGGTACTTGTGAGATTTCTAACCAGTAGGGTAACACTTGGGTGATCCTTGACCGAAGCCTTTAGAATTATCCTGAAGTACTTCCAGAATAGAGGCACACATGTTTTGGTGAATAAGTAGGGCGGCACGCAAGTATGTTAATTTCCCTTAAGGGAAAAACACCTTTGGCGTGCAAGTATTTGTTAATTATAACACTTATACATCACTCCTCTTGTTTAGACCTTCCATTATAGGTAAATAATTACCTTAAAAGTAGTCGGAAGACCTGAAGAAGAGACTTGGGCGTTCAGTGCTCTATATTTGAATTCTGAAAAAATTCCCTTTCGAAATGGGGGGCCCACAGGGTCTATTTATAGGATGGAGAAGACCCCAGGCGGTTATCACTTAGGGTGCGCAAGTCACTTGCATGACTATTAGGTGGCGTGCAAGTATACTTGTGCGATAGTGAGGTAACTTGCGCAACATTTGTGCATTTGAAGCCTTGTTCGTGCCTTTGTCAATTTTTGATGTTTTCTTCAAAGGATGAATCAATTTGTGCCATGTCATTTCACTTTCAATTCTTTTAGAAAATGTGACGAAAAGAAGCATCAACAAAAGTCCCCCCTCAGATTTGGATCTGAATGAATAAGGATGTGACTCTGAGGAAAAGAAGAAAACCAAAGGGAAAGAGGCGCGTAGGTGCGAGTCGCGCATCTGTCATCGCGTAGGTACGAGTCGCGCAGGTGGGAAGCATGGCCTATAATTATGCTATCATTTTCCTCACATAGAACCTGGTTTCTGGATTTTCGATCTCTCGTCGCGCAGGTCACTTTCGCCGTGCAAGTTGCTCGTTTTCCGCTGTTTCTTCAGTGTCGTGCTGTTGTAAAGGTAATAGGACATGCATGGTGATACTTACGCACCAAAAACATGCGCGACATATTAAAACTTGTGCGACACATCCATACTTGCACGCCAAGTTTAGAATTGCATGCCTTAATGCCTTTGCCCTTTTTTTTGGAATTCCATCACACATGTTTTGAAAAATCAACTTACTTAAGAGTTAATTTATTCAAATTTTATGCAGAATCAATGGCTCTTAGAACCGGAATAGTTGATGAAGCTTGGGATGTCGTAAATAAAATGAAGAGTTATGTTAAAACCCTTTTGTAATTCCTAAAAAAGAGAAGAGACTCCAGTCTGTGGATGTCCTTCTAATTCTTGGGCATCAATGAAAAAAACTTTCATCTTCAATCACTTGTGCACGTATTTTTCAGCTACTTGCTTTAAATTTTACCTAAGCCATTGGGCCCAGTAAGCATAGTTTGATTTATACAGGGATTATTATAAATAACCCTACAAAATTTGAATCTTTTAATTGCTCAATATTACCTAAATAATATAAAATGTATGTTTAGTGAGCTGGAACATGACTTTTATTTAGAGTTCCTTTGTCTTCTGTGGGAAGTTTAAAGTCATTCACGTTAGACATAAAGAGTGTAATTGTTTAAGGTTGAAATATCTTTGACCGAATGAATTATAATTGACTCAATTCTTTGAAAATTCATCTGAAAACATATTACCATACTCATGTATGAAGGAAAATATGTAAACTATGACTTTAGAATATTTTAATTTGAGGAATGATATGAAAAAGAGATAAAAGGAATTAGAAGAAGTAGTTCCCAAGAATGAAGTTACCATTATTTAACAAACCCGTTAGGGGGTTGAATTATTTAGGGCCACCTAATAGAATTGGCTACATAGTCAAATAAATAGCATCTTTTGGCTGACTGGTCTGTTATCTAGACTACTTATGCAAGGCCACTTAAGGGAACATGCTTCATAGTCAGGAAAAAGTACTCTAAAAAATTTACTTTCCTTGTGCTAAAAAGACAGTGAAAGTTTATGGAGATTCAAATTTCCCAAAGTATAACGTTTTCTGTATGGAAAGAGGTACTTGAATATGGAGAAGATATTTCCAAACAATATTATCGAAGAACTGGATGGATATCACTCCTACGAGGGTCTGACCCAAACGTAGGGAAGGAGAATATAAACCATAGACTCGAATACTTTCAGATCATGAAAAAGGATATGGGACATATATGTTAAGGATGAATATTTTTTGTGGATCCCTACATATAATCAAGACAAATAAATACAAAAGAGGTTTTCCTCCCAAGAACGAAGTTACGATTATTTAATAAACCCATTAGGGGGTTGAATTATGTAGGGCCACCTAAGGGCATTGGCTACATAGTCAAATAATAACATCTTTTGGCTGACAGGTCCATTATGTAGACTGTTTATGCAAGGCTGCCTAAGGGCACGTGCTGCATGGTCAGGCAAAAGAACTCTCAGAATTTCAAGCCTTTTGTGATTAGAAGTTAAGAAAAAGCTTATGAAGATATGAAACTTTTTTAAGGTTAGGATTATGACACATAAAATGGGTATTGTCCAATGTATGTAGAAATACACAGATCAATGCTAACCATAATCATGTTGTGTCTGGGTCCTGAATGGAAATGTTTGACTTCACTATGTATCCCATAAGGATGGGAATCAAGCCATACATAGTTCTTGAACTACAATTTAACGTCATGTGGGACAAAAGGATTGGAGATCTTAGTTTAGTGTCATAGATCTTGGACCATTATAAGAAATACGCAGTGTGTGTTTTCATGGGGACATTTCATCCAGGGGACTGAAAGAGGAATTTGGGGTTAGGCCCAAAAGACTTGGGGAGCCCATTCGAGGGACACTCGAACGTTCCTACATATCCCATAAGGATGGGAATCAAGACCACATAGTTCTAGAACTACCCTCTGTACAAATTAGGTTTGTACATGTGAAGCGTGAAAGGGTACTTTAGTGCAATGATGGTTTATCCCAAGATAAAAGGTTCAGGTATTGCCATGTATGAACGTAGTCTTTGAAATGAATCATGATTGAAAATCAATGTAAATAATGATTCCCTCTCAGGTGAGGGTATCAAAGAATATTGTAGTTTTTTGTCATACTGGACAAAAATTTTCATTGTTTATCATCGTATAACAAGGACGAAAGTGAACCAATGTAAAGATATTGATTCTAGGGGTGGTTTCATGAATCAACATCGTATGAGCTGGAGGTGAACTGATGTGAAGAGATTGATTTTGGGCTTGAACATTGGGAGGTTGCCTACGTACCCAGCCTAGAAGGCAAGGATCAAAGTCCGCGTAGTTCAATGAAAGAATTAATTAGTGATCAAGTTATCCATAGGTAAAACAACCTAAAAAATAGTGTTGGGACTTACACATAGTTAGTAACCCAGAGAGAGTGTTATGGTTGAAGTTTTCTCTAAGCTCACGTGAGTCATACTCGGTGTGAGAAACAAGAGGTAGAAACAACCCTAATGATGAATAGTTTAATGTCATGTAGAAGGGAAAAAGTACAATTTAATTTCATGTAGGATGTATTAAAAGAGTTTTTGTATAGTTTAGCGTCATGTAGTTAGGACGATGGGGACAGTACAGTTTAATGTCATGTTGGAAAAAAAGTGGACTGTGCAGTTTAATGTCATGCAGTGAGGACAAAAGACTACACCATTTAACGTCATGTTGGACGTATTAGGGACGTTTTCACAGTTTAACATCATGTTTGATGAAAAAGGGATGATACAGTTTAGCGTCATGTTGGATGTAAGTGCAAATAGTTTAAGGTCGTACGCATGGACCATTGGTTTTGCAGTTTAACATCTTGCTGAACATGATGACCAGATTTAATGTCATGAAGGACGGTGGTGCATTTTAAGGTCATACCGGACTAATGATGATATATTTTGTGTTTATACAAAATACATCTTCAAAAATCTGGCATTGGTTGGAGTAGTGATGAGTTCTCCATCCATCGCGATTAATGAATAAGCTCCATTGGAGTAGACCCTATGTATTGAGTAATGTCTTTACCATTTTGGCTCAAGCTTGGGAGGTTTCTTTCCTAGTATCATTGGTGTTCTGAGAACAAATACCAATTATCCCTTAGTGATTGAACGAAGAAAAACTTTTTTGTTGAATGCTCGTGCTATTCGATTTTGATAGACTTCCAAGTGGTGCAAAGTGCACAATCTTTTCTCATATAACCATTCCAATTCATTCAATCGCTTTTGAGATTGTTAATTTGTAGATGACTGATCAAAAATAGCTACTCTGAGTGAGGGTAGTTGAACTTCAATGGGCACGAAGACTTCCGTTCCATATACTAGTGAATATGGAGTTAACTGCGTTGCAGTGCAGGTGGTAGTCCGATAAGCCCATAAAACATGAAAGAGTTTATTAGGCCATGATCTCTTATCTCTATCCACCATATTTTGCAGTATATTTAAAAGAGTCTTATTGAAGGATTCTATCTATCCATTGGCCACCGCATGATACCGAGATGAATGATTGGATTTGATGTTGTATTCTTGATATAACTTCTTCACCTAGGATGAACAGAAGTTGGTGCCATTGTCCGTCAATGTGGTATGAGGGACACCAAATCCGGTAATGATGTTAGACTTGATGAATCTAACAATGCATTTAGAACTGACTTCCTTAATAGGTATTGCCTCTTCCCATTTGGAAAAGAAATCATTAGCAGTAAGAATATACTTAAACTGCTTGGCTGTAGCTGAAGGGTAAGGTCCCACCACATCCATTCCCCATGTGGAAAATGGCCACGATTATTTAGTTGTATGAAGCAACTATGGAGGTTGATGAATGAAGTTGGCATGAATGAAACTTCTTTGTGAAATCAACACAATCTTTTATCATTGAATGTAGAGACCTGAAGCTTAACGTACAAGGACATTACATTACTTTTGTGGAATACTTATTACATAACAAAAACAAACACACAAGGACCGTAATAGTTTAGTGTCTTTGGAAACTCGGAACATAATCTTCTAATCATGGTGAAAGATCTTCAACATCTCCCATAAAGATCTTCCCTTTTTTTCTTACCTAAAACCTTTCTTTATATCATGGGGAAAAGAAAACATAAAAGGGTGAGCTCAAATGCTCAGTAAGGGTAAACAAAAGAAAAATCAATCACATCATATTCATAAGAATATAACATTTTGGAAATCTTAACCTGCAAAAGAGATCATAATATCATAACATGGGATAAATCATAGTAGTGAAATGAAATCCCAATAATCATAATTTAAAACATGAAACTTTGTGTCATACACACATAATCATAGTGAATCATATCATATTAGTCAAGACTCATTGCCAAGACTATCTTAGTGGACAAAGTCCATTTCTGAACTGAGTCACCCTCGTTTCAGTCCTGTTCCACTGAACCAGTATAACCTACCGTTCCAGCCATGTCTATCTCAAGAGATATAAAATCTTTACCCAATGAATTGGAGGGAGATATAGGTCCCACCCATCTCATAATGATACCATTCTTATGCTTGCCACAAAATCATAAACCATACATCATTTCATAACCCATGTAATAAAAATGGGAATCTTAAACATCATGACATCATAAAACAATTCATATACGATAAAGGAATTCATAAAAATAATTCCATCACAACATAATCAAATCAATGTAATAATTGGGATATAAACAGAACCCTTTATTATCTTAGATGGAAAGTAATTTTGATAAAACACTTGAACTCCATTCTTGAGAAAAATATCCTTTCTACTTCAAATTTTTTTTCCTTTCTTAACATGTAATACAATTTTAAACTAAAAGAAGTTGATTAAAAATAAACTTGAAAACTTGTAAATTAAGATTTTTGGATTTTTTTAAAAAAAATCCATTCATGCCGTATAAGTTAAAAAAACATTCTTTTCGTACTTTTGACGGAAAAGTCAAAAAGTTCCTCGTACAAAAAACGACAAAAGATTACTTTCATATCTTTTACTAAAACTTCACCGAAGGGTAAAATTGGATTTAAACAATTTTAGGTGGATGGAAATAAAATTAAATATTTTGGAAACATGGATGTTGATGATAAAATATACCCCAGTAAATTTCAAAGTATAAACAATCTCGGATAAAAATGAGATTGTGATATTTCCCTTACCTTTGGACCGATATGCTTTGTACGTGTCCGAACCTCCTGTATAATGATTTAAATAATGTCATTAACTTATTACAGAATCATATTCATTGTTATGATATCATATAAGGTTCACTTATGACTTTATATTACCCGTTCTTTTGTAAATTCCATGTTAAAGAAGCGTTTTGGGTAAAATCGTTTCATTTATCGTAGGTGTTTGGACTTGTTGTTCTTGACATTATTATTACTTATATCATGATTTAATTACTTCCAGAATATAAAATATGATTTATATATCATATATATTCAGTATATATTATATATATAATAGATAGATAAATGAAATGAAACACACCGTTCATGGAGATGGTAGTCCGTACGTACGCATGAACGCTGTTTTCCTTTCCTTATTTTCTTGAATGGAAGTAAGTAGATGAAATATATATATACAAAAATACATTAGCTTTACCATGTCATATATTTCATTATTATTCATTATATATACTTTATAATCATTCTGGAATGGTTAACATGGATAATGAATCTCATCGCGTCATGGAGACAGTAGTCCGTACGTACGCACGAGCGATGATATCGTTCCCATGGTCATGGAATTGTGTTGAAGTGTATGTATACTATTTCATTATCAATATCACTTTATAATAATAATATATAGTTACTCATTACACCATTATACCCAACCAATTAAGGTGGTGGCAGAAAATAGATTACACCACGGCATGGAGACGGTATTCCGTACGTACGCACGCACGGTGATTTCCTTTTTCCGTAGGATGGATAGAAGGTTAATTAGAGTTGTTTAATATTTATAATAACATATCAGTATATAAGAAATACTGATGTTATTAATTTATCATGAAACAACTAAAGAAGAAGAAGTTGAAGAAGAAAGAAATTGAAAAAGATCGGTAATGGATATTACCTCTTTTTGACGCGCCTTCACTTAACCTCCACTTAAAGAACTAAAGATTGTCTTTGAAGAACACAAGGACATCTAGGATGATACTAGGGAAGTGGAGAAGAGATTTTGGCAGGGGTTGGCCGAGCTTTAATGCTCAAATTGGTGTGAGGAGGAGAGGGAGGAGGTGCCCTTTTATAAGGGAGGAGAGGGGCACCTTAGGAAAATCTCAAAATATTATTTTATATTAAGGTCAAATTCAGGTGATAATGGTTCCAAAGGGTATTATTTAAGAGCTAAAGTGGGGATGGGTCGAAAGCCTCTCATCCAATAGGATTTAGACAAGTTTAGGGCATTATTTTAACCTTATCAATTAGATTTAACTCTATGTTAAGTAATTTAACTTTTACCGTGTCTTTTTGTTTTCTTACACTATATGGTTAATAAACTTACTATAACAAGACAAAAGAACCCCAAGTTGTTTATTATTAATATATATATCCTTATATATGTCATTTTTCCGAACCTTAGATTTTTATGAATTAAATAGCAATTAAAAATATAATATTTGTTTTAAAAACTAATTTATGTCAATTTTGACACTATTTGGTACATGATTTTTATGAAATTCATAACAGAATGATAAGTTCAAATTAAGTCACTTAAATCAACAATAACATGTCCTATTAACCTAGAAAATTAATTTATGTCATAAAAAGTCTCAAATTACATTTATTTGGGCATTTATAACATCAATTATGTCAATATTTCATTAATAAGACAATTACTGCATCATCTTTGTGTCATAATAAATGAGACTTATTTAATCCCTAAAAATTCTAAATAAATTCCTATGATGTAGATAATTGTATTAGCTTTCTGGAGACTATTCATGTTAGCAGTTTCATGAAGTTTATCACTAAATTAAAATTATTATACTTATAATATTTAAGAAAGTGACATGTTGTCACATTCTTTGGTTTTAATAATAATTAAATTACTTTCATGGGAAAAAGTCCATAGAATGAATCTAATCCGACCCTTAGGTTATATGGGTCTCCCTTTAGCCATCCAATAGGATATTTCCAAGTTTTAGGGTAATTTTATAATCTTATATGTACCCTTAATTACCCGATTTACCTTTAACTATAGTAAATAAAATTTACCGTAGTTACTATTCACAATGCTCAAAAATAAAAAGTAGCTTATTAACATAATTTGGACCCAATGATTCCAAATATGGAATCCATTTTTCCAAATTCAATACACAAAAGATGCAGAAATTAAATTAAAATTAATCCCGTTGTCGAAAGAAAACAGGTTTTTCTTTAAAACATTGCAAAAGATTGAATTGATTTAACCTACGAATTCAAGGTAAAATCAATGCTAATGACATACATTATATTAAATGGTAAAAATATATTCTATTTATAATTTAAAACCATTAAATATTATAATTTAACCACATAAGATATTACGATGAAAAAAGTTGTTTTTAATTAAAATATAGCGTGTTTTTACTATTCATTAAAATATGAAAGTTATCGGAAAAATATCAAAACTTTATCTAATGTAAATTTTTATATCCTGATTCAAAAGAAGAATATTATTTTGTCAAATTGAACATATAAACATGTTAAAAACTAGATTTAAAGTGGGTGTGCCATCAAAAGGCGGCAAAACTGCATTTTTTGAAAAATACTTATTTTACCCGAAAAATTTATTTTGTTCTTATAGCATGTTATAGAAATGTGTAAGTTGAATAATAATATTATAAAATTAAAAATTTAGTTAACAATATTCATAACGGCTAGTTCATAACAATATTATAATAATAAATCGTTGTTTAGTAAAACCAGGTATTGCGTACAAGACACGCTATCGAGGAAGGTCGCGATTGCGTGTAATGTAAGCCAAGTCAAGGTTGCGTGTAGTGCACAACTCCTTTGTTGTTGCGTATAACAGAATCCGAACATATTTTATTTATACATTGAATATATATATATATATACACTCAATGTTGCGTAGAATAACTTCTATCAAACGAACTTGAAATTGTGTGTTACAAGAGCCAAGAAAAGTGTTGAATATACTGCAAGCTAATACAGTGTTGCGTATAGCGCAAGATAATCTTGGTGTGTCGTACAATAGAAGATATGAATGAAATTAAAATGAATGTATATTATAAAATCTCGGGTTGTTACATTCTACCCCCCTTAAAATTAATTTCTCCCTCGAAATTCGTCGGGGTTGTAAATCGTTTATTATTCATAAAAACCCACATCGTAAAAAGAAATACCAAAACTGAACTTTAAAAACTAAAGTATGAAATATAATGGTTACCCAAATGAACTCATCACTGGGTTTCCATATTGGAGAAAATATGGACATGGAAGAGAAATCTAACTGTCATGTTCTGATAGAGAGTGGTAGAGAACATGGCTAAGAAAAGGCCAACAATCACAAAGATATTGATTTGTGGTGTTCTAAGGTACCATCTGATTCATCAGATATAAGGGTAGTAGGAAAACATTTTTTGTTTTTCAATATCATTTCCCTAAAGTTGATGAAATTAGAATTAGAAGAAATACTTTCATGATTTTGGTATAGTCTCACCGTTTGTCATTCATTGGACAATTCCCACTTCATCTCTTAAAGAAATGAAGTTGAATTTGTCATTCGTGATGTGTTAGCAGATCATGTGATAGAATGATGGGTCATTCCATCTGTCTCAAACAAAAGGTTAGAAAAGTTATAAAAAAATATATAAGTCCATCTAAAGTGAGATTAATCTTATATAGTTTCTAAAATGGACTTATACTGCTTAATATAATAAAACTAGTTTCTACTAAACAGAGACTTTCTGTAGGCCAGTGGTAGGTGAAAAAGGCCAGTCGCACTTCGATTGTGGGTTCAATTCCCACAGCCTTGTCCGACGTGATGGGCTGTCGCCCGTCTTACAGGTTGTCCTTTTTCTAAAACTACATTACTATAAAATCCCATCAGTAATATCGAAAAAAGTTCTATCCTTAAACAATACTTAGCATATGTCCAACATAATCCATTCCAATATTTAGGCTTATCTAAAATACTTCGGTCCAAGCTCATAGTATAAAGAAAACTATTACCTGAAATGTCATCAACCAAGTATGTGAATACCATCATTTATCCCCCATATATATATATTGTTGGTCACATTCCAATCATGTGAATACATTAATCGTGTATTCTATTGAAAAAATGAATACCCATTGAACCATAGTGAAAACATGAATGCAGTTAAAAGTTAACACTTTCCACATACCAAAATTCTCAAAATTCTATATACTCAAACCATGATATCACTTAGTCCTTATATCAATCTCGAGCTCATGAATACTGTCAAAAATTTCATTTTCTCCTTATCCCTTCATTATGTGCATATTATCTACTTTCAAAAATATTTGAATCAATTTTCATGGTTACCGGTACCTTAAAATTATTGAAAACCACAATAGACCAATAAATAAATATTCCAATACTCCATGATACAACATTATTTTGGAATCCCATTACATAAACACTTAATCATTCCACCACATCGTTTTCATATTCAACATCGCCAATAGTGATCGCATGTGACTTCCCTTTTTCCTTTTCCTTAAGCGGTTGCTCATGTCGATCATCACTAACCCTTGGATTAGGGAATTTATTAGCATAATGCCCCATTTACTTGCACTTGAAGCATTGAAGTGTTGGTGGTGCGTTCTCTGCAGTGTTTGCTTTATTCACATCATTAGAAACCCTTTTTCCATTACTTCGACACTCAGCTGCTCGATGAACTTCTATTCCACACTTAAAACATTTTCTAGTCCCTTTAAGACAATCTCCACCATGTTTCTTTCCACGCTTTGTGCATAAGGAAACATTCATCTTCTTCTCACCATTATTCTGAGATTTCTCCTTAAACTCCAACTTTCATTTCTTGTCAAAACCATGAGATGGATATGTAACATCGACTTCCATTTCTACCTTGATAGCACAACGCACAATTTCTTCATAGCTACTGAAGTCTCTTATAGCTAATGCCCTTCTAAGACTTGGTTTTAAGCCACTGAAAAATCGATCAACTTTACTTTCAGGTTGGATGATAATTCCAGATGCATACCTTGCAAGTCTTGTAAAATTCGCTTCGTATATACCAACAGATTCATCATCCTTCTGCTTCAGCTCAAGAAACTCCTTTTCCATCTTTGTTCTAAGAATACGAGGGAAGTACTTATTGAAAAACAAGTTCTTGAACTCGTCCCATTCCATGGACTCAATTTCGTCTCTTGGCCTTGTATTCTTGATAAGATTCCACCATTGATCATCTTCACCTTCCAAACGATATACTGCTAAGATGACTTTATCATGCTCAGAACTTTGAAGAACTGAAAATATATTTTCAGTGGTACTGATCAATTGTTCATCAACAAGTGGATCGGAAGACCCACAGAAAGAAGGTGGACGTTGCCTCATGAAGGACTCAATAGAATATTGTCCCGTTCTCTGCTCATTTGGAAGTCCAGAATGATTCATAGCTTGTGTAAGTTTAACAATAAGATTTTGCACTCCATCTCTCATAACACTTGTTTGTTCAGGAGGACAATCATTGCATTGTCCTTTACAGGGATCAACATGGTTCCTTCGGGTTCCATCCATCGTCTAAAACCCAAAAAGAATAGTGTGAGAGGCAAAAATAATGCTAGGGAAAACAACATAGTAATGGGGGAGTACCCTTAATATCTAACATCTTAGGTTAAATTATATGATCGTTACCATAGTTCTAGGACTATATCCTATACGTATACTTATCCTTAGGGACATCCATAGACATACCTTAGTAATATCTCTAGGGATCTCACTAACGTTTTCGCATCCTAGTTTCCAAAGGTTGACTAAACCTTTCCTCTGATACCAACTGTAGAGACCCGAAGCTTAACATACAAGGACATTACATTACTTTAGCGGAATACTTATTACATAACAAAAACACACACACAAGGACCGTAATAGTTTAGTGTCTTTGGAAACTCGTAACGTAATCTTCTAATCATGGTGAAAGATCTTCAACATCTCCCATAAAGATCTTCCCTTTTTTTTCTTACCTAAAACCTTTCTTTATATCCTGGGGAAAAGAAAACATAAAAGGGTGAGCTCAAATGCATAGTAAGGGTAAACAAAAGAAAAATCAATCACATCATATTCATAAGAACATATCATTTTGGAAATCTTAACCTACAAAAGAGATCATAATATCATAACATGGGATAAATCATAGTAGCGAAATGAAATCCCAATAATCATAACTTAAAACATGAAAATTTGTGGCACACACACATAATAATAGAGAATCATATCTTATTAGTCCAGACTCATTTCCAAGACTATCTTAGTGGACAAAGTCCATTTCTGAACCGAGTCACCCTCGTTTCAGTCCTATTTTACTGAACCAGTATAACCTACCGTTCCATCCATGTCTATCTCATGAGATATAAAATCATTACCCTATTCATTGGAGGGAGATATAGGTCCCACCCATCTCATAATGATACCATTCTTATGTGTGCCACAAAATCATAAACCATACATCGTTGCATAACCCATGTCATAAAAATGGGAATATTAAACATCATGACATCACAAAACAATTCATATATGATAAAGGAATTCATAAAAATAATTCCATCACAAGATAATCAAATCAATGTAATAATTGGGATATAAACCGAACCCTTTATTATCTTAGATGGAAAATAATTTTGATAAAACACTTGAACTCCATTCTTTAGAAAAATATCCTTTCTACTTCAAAAACATTTTTCCTTTCTTAACATGTCATACAATTTTAAACTAAAATAAGTTGATTAAAAATAAACTTGAAAACTTGTAAAGTAAGATTCTTGGAAATTTTGTTTTAAAAATCCATTCATTCCGTATAAGTTAAAAAACATTCTTCTCGTACTTTTGTCGGAAAGGTCAAAAAGTACCTTGTACAAAAAACGACAAAAGATTCCTTTCATATCTTTTACTAAAAACTCACCGAAGGGTAAAATTGGATTTAAACAATTGTAGGTGGATAGAAATAATATTACATATTTTGGAAACATGGATGTTGATGATAAAATATACCCCAGTAAATTTCAAAGTATAAACAATCTCGGATAAAAATGAGATTGTGATATTTCCCTTACCTTTAGTCCGATATGCTTTTTACGTGTCCAAACCTCCTGTATAATGATTTAAATGATGTCATTAACTTATTACAGAATCATATTCATTTTTATGATATCATATATGGTTCACTTATGACTTTATATTAGCCGTTCTTTTGTAAATTCCATGTTAAAGAAGCGTTTTGGGTAAAATCGTTTCATTTATCCTAGGTGTTTGGACTTGTTGTTCATGACATTATTATTACTTATATCATGATTTAATTACTTCCAGAATATAAAATATGATTTATATATCATATATATTCAGTATATATATATATATAATAGATAGATAAATGAAATGAAACACACCGTTCATGGAGACGGTAGTCCGTACGTACGCATGAATGCTGTTTTCCTTTCCTTATTGTCTTGAATGGAAGTAAGTAGATGAAATATATATATACATAAATCCATTTGATTTACCATGTCATATATTTCATTATTATTCATTATATATACTTTATAATCATTCTGGAATGGTTAACATGGATAATGAATCTTATCGCGTCGTGGAGACGGTAGTTCGTACGTACGCACGATCGATGATATCATTCCCATGGTCATGGAATTGTGTTGAAGTGTATGTATACTATTTCAGTATCAATATCAATTTATAATAATCATATATAGTTACTCATTACACCATTATACCCATCCAATTAAGGTGGTGGCGGAAAATAGATTACACCACGGCGTGGAGACGGTATTCCGTACGTACGCACGCACGGTGATTTCCTTTTTCCGTAGGATGGATAGAAGGTTAATTAGAGTTGTTTCATATTTATAATAACATATCAGTATATAAGAAATACTGATGTGATTAATTTATCATGAAACAACTAATGAATAAGAGGTTGAAGAAGAAGGAAATTGAAAAAGATCGGTAATGGATATTACTTCTTTTTGACGCGCCTTCACTTAACCTCAACTTAAAGAACTATGGATGGTGTTTGAAGAAGACAAGGACCTCTAGGATGTTACTAGGGAAGTGGAGAAGATATTTTGGCATGGGTTTTCTGAGCTTGAAATCTCAAATTTGTGTGAGGAGGAGAGGGAGGAGGTGCCCTTTTATAAGGGAGGAGAGGGGCACCTTAGGAAAATCTCAAATTATTATTTTATATTAAGGTCAAATTCGGTTTATAATGGTTCCAAAGAGTCTTATTTCGAAGATAAAGTGGGGATGGGTACAAATAATCTCATCCAAAAGGATTTATACAAGTTTAGGTTATTATTTTAACCTTATAAATTAGATTTAACTCTATGTTAAATAATTTAACTTTTACCGTGTCTTTTTGTTTTCTTACACTATATGGTAAATAAACTTACCATAACAAGCCAAAAGAACCCCAAATTGTTTATTATTAATATATCTATCCTTATATAAGTCATTTGGCCGAACCTTAGATTTTTAAGAATTAAATAACAATTAATAATATAAAATTAGTTTTAAAAACTAATTTATGTCAATTTTGACACTATTTGGTACATGATTTTTATGAAATTCATAAAAGAATGATACGTTCGAACCAAGTTACTTATATCAACAATAACATGTCATATTAACCTAGAAAATTAATTTAAGTCATAAAAAGTCCCAAATTACATTTATTTTGTCATTTATAACATCAATTATGTCAATATTTAATTAATAAGACAATTACTGCATTATCTTTGTGTCATAATAAATAATATTTATTTAATCCCTAAAAATTCTAAATAAATTTCTATGATGTAGATAATTGTATTAGTCTTCTGGAGACTGTTCATGTTCGAAGTTCCATGAAGTTTATCACTAAATAAAAATTATTATACTTATAAGATTTAAGAAAGTGACATGTTGTCACATTCTTTTGTTTTAATAATAATTAAATTATTTTCATGGACAAAAGTCCATAAAATAAATCTAATCCGACCCTTAGGTTATATGGGTCTACTTTTAGCCATCAAATAGGATTTTTCCAAGTGTTAGGGTAATTTTATAATCTTATATTTACCCTTAATTACCCGATTTACCTTTAACTATAGTAAATAAAATTTACCGTAGTTACTATTCACAATGCCCAAAAATAAAAAGTAGCTTATTAACATAATTTGGACCCAATGATTCCCAATATGGAATCCATTTTTCCAAATTTAATACACAAAAGATGAAGAAATTAAATTAAAATTAATCACGTTGTCGAAAGAAAACGGGGTTTTCTTTAAAACATTGCAAAAGATTGAATTGATTTAACCTACGAATTCAAGGTAAAATCAATGCTAATGACATACATTATATTAAATGGTAAAAATATATTCTATTTATACTTTAAAACCATTCAATATTATAATTTACCCTCATAATATATTACGATGAAAAAAGTTGTTTTTAATTAAAATATAACGTGTTTTTACTATTTATTAAAATGTGAAAGTTATTGGAAAAATATCAAAACTTTATCTAATGTAAATTTTTATATCCTGATTCAAAAGAAGAATTTTATTTTTTCAAATTGAACATATAAACATGTCAAAAACTAGATTTAAAGTTGGTGTGCCATTAAAAGGCGGAAAAACTGCATTTTTTTTAAAATACTTATTTTACCCGAAAATTTTATTTTGTTCTTATACAATGTTCTAGAAATGTGTAAGATGAATAATAATGTTATTAAATTCAAAATTTAGTTAACACTATTCATAAAGGCTAGTTCATAACAATATTATAATAATATATTGTTGTTTAGTAAAACCCGGTATTGCATACAAGACATGCTATCGAGGAAGGTCGTGATTGCGTGTAATGCAAGCCAAGTCAGGGTTGCGTGTAGTGCACAACTCCTTTGTTGTTGCGTATAACAGAATCCAACCATATTTTATTTATACATTGAATATATATATATATACACACTCAATGTTGCGTAGAATAACTTCTATCAAACGAACTTGAAATTGTGTGTTACAAGAGCCAAGAAAAGTGTTGCGTATACTGCAAGCTAATACAGTGTTGCGTATATCGCAAGATAATCTTGGTGTGTCGTACAATAGAAGATATGAATGAAATTAAAAAGAATGTATCTTATAAAATCTCGGGTTGTTACATTGAAGGCCAAAAGTATCCAATCCTTCGAATCTGATCAGACAGTCTATGTCTAGACTGGTGGGCATGACAGACTCCTGCTTGTACTTCTTTCATGACAACCATTGTCTCTTCATCATCAATACATCTGAAGAGAAATCCATCAAAACCATGTTTTTAAAGAATTTTCTCTAGGTGATATGGGCTATCATAAAGAGTAAAATTGACCACATGTCACCAGATTTGTTTTTTCTCGGCTCTATCAGGTGGAAGTGTTCCATTTTGAAGGTATTCCCTGATAGGTGACATCCATCCTGTAGTATGACCATACAGTTTAGTAATGGAACTAATTTCATTAATTTCCTCTGTTATGATTTGAACATAAGGTGAAATTGTACGACGGTGGGAAATACTGATAGTTTTCTCATCCCGATTTGGATCTGCCAGAGCTGTGGCTATATTAGCCAGTGTAACAGCTTGAGCATTTTGTGATCTTGGGACATAAGAAAATGTCGGTTCTGAAGGGAAATCCACCATTAAATATTTGACGTAATCATACAAAGGGATTAGTTCTTCTTTTCTGATGTCATAATCTCCATTTATTTGTTTGATTACCAGGTCTGAATCACCTTTCACCTTTAAGTGATTCACTTGTACTTGAAGGGCCAATTCCAAGCCTATGATGAGAGCTTGATATTATGCTTCATTATTGGTACCACCTTCACACAATAAGAAGGAATAAGGTAACACTGCCTTTTCTGTAGAATTTCGAACAATTCATATGCCAACTTTATTGAATTTAGGATTTTCCATTTTCCTCCCTGTTGGACTTCTGGAAGCACCATCAAAATACATTTCCCATGCCTGAGGACTTTCTTGAATAGAGAAGACTTCCTCATCAGGGAGTTCAATAACTGAAGATGTGTCTTCCACGGAAGGGTGTTTAGCCAGAAAATCAGCCAGTAATTGGCCCTTTATTGCCTTTTGAGACACATACTGAATGTCGAATTGCTGCAAAATAACTTCCCACCTTGCCAGATGTCCTATAAGCATTGGATGACTAAGGATGAATTTGAGAGGGTTATTGCGAGATACCAATTGGACCTCGTGATGTTGCAGGTAGTGTCTCAACTTTTTAACTACACAGATTAATACCGGGTTGCACTTATCAATACTTGAATACCGGGTTTCTGCTTCAAGCATAGTCCAACTGAGGTAGTAGAGGCTGTTTTCATTCCCAGCATCATTTTTCTGAGCATGAAAGGCACCCAATGATCGCTCTAAAGCTATCATGTAGAGTTTCAGTGGTCTTCCTTCAATAGGTGGCATGAGTACCAGTGGAATCAAGAGGTATTTCTTTAGAATATCGAATTCTTATTGAAATTCTTCAGTCCACTGGTAAGTGACTCCCTTCTTCATCAATTTGGTGACGGTTAAACTTTTGCCTGCCAAATTGGCGATGAAACGCCAAATATAGGCTAAGTGTCCTTGAAGGCCTCTTAATTATTTCAAATTTCGAGGAGGTGACATACCAAGGATTGACTTTGTCTTCTCAGGATCGACTTCAATACCATGATGGTATACAAAAAAGCCAAGAAATTTTCCTGAGGTTACCCCAAAAGCACATTTTAAGGGGTTCATCATCAAATTATGTTGCCGAAGATTTTCGAAATATGAATTCTAAATCAGCCAATTGATTAAAAAGTTGTTTGTATTTGACCACCAAATCGTCCACATAGCATTCAACAAACCTCCATAAAAAGGGTCTGAAGATACGATGCATGGCATGCTGATTTGTTGGGCCTGCATTCTTTAAGCCAAAGGACATTACCCGTTAGCAAAACACACCCTAAGGGGCCCTGAATGCTGTGGATTCCTCATCCTATGGAGCCATTCGGATTTGATTATATCCAGAATATACATCCATGAAGGAAAGTGCTTCATAGCCAGCTGTTGCATCAATCATGAGTTCTGTAATCGGAACTGGAAAATCATCTTTAGGACAATGCCGATTAAGATCTCTGAAATAAATTCAAACTCTAATTTGCCCAATCTTCTTTTTCACAGGGACAATATTAGCCAGCCACATGGGATATTGAACTTCTCTGATGATGTTAGCTTTCATAAGATTATCCACTTCATCTTCAATTTTGGAAGCATAAGTTGGGTGTGTTCTTCTCGCGGCTTGCTTAAATCCTGAATGTTCTTCTGGTAAACCCAAATAATGAGTAGCAACATTATGATCAAGCCCGGGCATTTCTGTATAGTTCCAAGAAAATATATCTCTATTTTTCTTTAGAAAGAAAATATACACCTCTTTCTCTTCAAGAGTCATGGCCGCACTGATTAAAGTGGGGCATGGATCTTCTTTTGTACCCATATTTATTTCTCTAAGTTCATCCACAGTGGTAGAGATACCCTCTTCAAATGATGGAGGAGAATCTCTGAGATTTTTCTCTTCTTCTTCATCATGTGTTTTTTCTTCCATTTCTACTTGCATAGTAGATGATAAAGTAGAATTTCCATGATCAGAAGAGATGTTAAAATTTGAACATCTTGAAGAAGAAGCTTCCATTTCTGACCCGATTGATGGTGAAGGGTCTTCCTTTTGAAATAAACAGGAGATAATGGATTGACAATCGACATCACTATTCACCTCCGATGTTGATATAACTTCTTCTGGCCTGATTGGAGAAGTATATAATTGTTGGATTTCAGCAGATGAAATGAAGACGTCACCATTTGGGCTTTCATCACTGCTTGGTGGGTTACCAATTTCTCCCATGTTGTCTGGCTCGATTGTCGTAATTGACATTATGGATCTTTCTATAAGAGTATTCTGATTTGGGTCTATCATGTCAATTTGACTGATAGAAAACACATAATATGTACTCACATGTGTAAATGGATTTACTGGAATCTTCTCCAAACCATATGGAGCATTAACTTTGGTAATCTCCCTGGTTGTGGATTTATGCTTTCCCTTCATGTGATATAATTCTGCCTCAATGTAGTGAGACTCACATGTCTTGAACGAGGACTTAACACCATACAATGTCCCAACTTGACCATCTAAACAATATTTGATACATTGATGGTATGATGAAGGGATAGCTGCATGTTGATGTAGCCAGGGTCTTCCAAGCAAGATGTTGAAGGCTGAGTCTTGATCAACAACCATGAAATTTGAATTGGATATAATATCTCGAAATTGAGTTTTGAGTTTAACCTCGCCCAGTGGTTATTGTTCATTTTTATCATATCCTTGTAACATCATGGTAGAAGGAGATAAATCAGATTCCGTGAGGCCCAATCGACGAAGTGTACGAATGGGCATGAGTTTGACTCTTGAACCATTATCAATGAAAGATCTTCAGACATCTACTCTATTGACCTTTCCAGATAAGTACAAAGGTCTAATATGTCCATGAACGACATCATCTTCATCAGTAAAAAATATTACTGCATGGAATTCTGCATGATTATTCTCTATGTGATAGACTTTAGCTGAAGCAATTCTTGTTTCAAACTCCATAGGACTTTACAAAGCCTCGATGAGTGCCTTCTGAAGATCTTTTGACATATTCAAAGCATCAAAAATTGATAACTTAGCTAGTACTTGGGCCATGTGTTTCAATATATCATACTTCTGATCCAGAGGCTAGTGTTTCCCAACAGGAACATGTAGTTTAACAGGTGCCTTGGAAGTTGATGCTCTGGAATTTGATGCATCTTGTATCGGGATAGGAGTTGGAAATATTCCTGGCCTTGGAAGATTAGACTGATTAGATCCATTTACTTACTGAGTGAAAGAAGAAGGAACCTTCAACTGGTCTTCCAGAATAACTGTGCCAGGACTGAATTTGCTATTGGTGGAAAAACTTGCTTGTTCTTGTTGAGCTCACTGAAGGGCTCTGCCATGAGTTTCTGCTGCATACACAGTTCTATAAGGGGTATAATATGAATAATTTCCTATGAATATCCACATCTTCCCCTATATCCTGAGCCTTTGGAACTTCCTCTGATTCCCTTGTTTGATATAGGGAATTCAGGATCAACGAAATCGAAACTGTGATTAGCATATGGATCTGTTAATTGAATCATATTAATAGAACCAAAGATTAACACTTCATCCATTGAAGACTCTGACTGATTAACCTGTTTAGGATGTTCCGTTTGGTGGGGTGGTTTCCGTTTCTTTGAAGTAGATGGCATGAAATCTTCCAGAGTCAAAGACATCTTAGGCTTTGACACATACTCATCTTCTACTGATTGTTCCTCCTTGGAATTGTTCTGTTTCTTTGAGGATTTTCCCTCTGATGAAGAGGGTTTTGCTATGGAATTCATGGAAGAAGGCACAATTGGTTTCTTCAATTGTGTTCTCAAAATAGAATGAGTTCGGTTAATCGTCTTTCTGACCATCTAATCATCATATTTTTGTGCATTTTTTCTTTTGACTTCTTGCCACTCACCTTCCTCCTCTGGAACTGTAGCAGTAACACATGCAACCTGGGATGAAAAGCCTTTTAGTTTGACTTGTCCTGAGTTGACCATCTTTTTTGAGAGGTCTTTGAAGAAAAAACACTACTGGATGGGATGCCCCAACATCTAATGAAATGGGAAATAATTGGGACGGTCTTCATCTCTTTCCTTGTTTGGCCTCTTGGGCATTGGCAATTAAAACAAATTATTTTCTAGAGCCGAAATGAAATAACCAGGAACTTATTCATTTCAGAATGAGTAAACTTGGCTTTTCAAATCCTCAATTTTTTTTTCTTTGATCTCTTTGATTATCCTGACGAAACGGCCTCTGTTGTTGGCGCTCAAGAGGTGGATCCCTTCGGGAATATGAAGGTTTTGAAGTAGAAGCAGGTACAGGTTCTTGCTTAATCATAACTGTAGCAGTCTTTGCTTTACCCATTCTCCTTCCTGGAGCTGATGGAATTACACGAGAATTAGCCTTAGTCTATATAAGAGAATCTTCAATATATTGAGCGATTTAAGTAAGGTCTCGAAACCCTCCTGCGTATTTCACAGGGATCAATGGCGTGCGTAATTCATCATTCAGATTTGCCACACATATTGGAAATAGTTCCTCATGAGGAAGTGATAAGCTCAGGGAATATGTTAATCTCTTCCAGCGAGCAATGAAATCATGGACACTTTCATTATCCCTTTGCTTACAGTTTGTAAGATTGAAAACTGTTTTCTTTGGAAAAGTTGAGCTGAATTGAAGAAGAAATCGTTGATGGAGATCTTCCCATCTGGTAATTGACCGGGATTGCAAGCTTGTGTACCAGACAAAGGCTGGTCCTTGCAAGGTTCGCACAAAGCATCTGAGTTTCACTGCTTATTGCTGCTCTAGTGTTCCCATCATAGGATCACGACAAGACACGTAATGCGTCAAATGCTGTTTAGGATTGCCTGATCCATTGAAAATAGGGAATACTGGGTTCCCGAAACTTGATGGGGGAGAGATTGAATCTACCCATTCAAGGTAAGCTTTATTTTCTTGTTGAACCTGCGCACGCTTCCCTTCCATAGTCTCTAATCAAGCTGTTAAGGACTCAATGGTAGTTATTAACTTTTGAGAAACATCCGGTTGAACTTGGACTTGGGCAGGTGTAATGACTGGAGTTTGGACAGGTATGACAGCTGGTGCTACAACTCATGGTAGCACTGCCAACTATTGTTGCACTTGAACTGTAGGATTAGACCTATGAGGGTGTACTGATATAGGAAGATATTCTTGATCCATCTTAGTAGCTGCAACAAATTCCCTTGGCTGACTGACTCCGGCATGCTTAGGAAGAAGACTACCTAGAAGTAGTTCTGTATTCAACCTCCTCAATTCCTTCATTTCTTCCTCCTGTTGTGAAAACCTTTTCTCTAGTGAGAGCGATTGGCCTTCTCCAGAGGAAAGATATGTAACCTGATTCTTTCCCATCCCATTGTTGGATTTTTTTTGGAGAGGGGGAAGTGGGTTACTTGAAGGATTACCTAGGTTTTGAGTAATCCTTTGATTCTGTGTATGCAAACCTTCTTCATTTGTGTCTATGCATACATATTATTGAGCAGGAACCCCTTCATTTGAATCCCCTGAGTGAGCCTTATCTGGTGGGTTAGCAACATCGACATTGATGAAATTGATTGATGCATAACACATCACATCCCTTCTATCTGCATTTCTGTGATATTGTCTTCTTCTATGTCTTTGATGAGACATTGGCTTTTGTTGATTCGATCCCTCAGGAACTTCTAGACGAACCGTAATTTGGAGGGAATATCCTGACAATTTGGCTCTTCGTTCCTCCTGTGGCTTCTTCCCGAATCGAGAGAAGACCGACTTTCACTGAGGTAGGGATTGATGATTTGAAAAAGTCCATAGTCCGGTGGACTGGGGTTGTTCTTGCTTCCTTTTCTTAACTCCTCAAATCATATTTGTTGATTCTGAGGATTGGTTTAAAAGAGTCCCTAGTCTGGAAAGTTGGGGTGGATCTTGACATGCTATGTCTGAGACTTTCTTAAAAGCTCTCCTGATCTTGCGGACCTTAGTCATGAAATTAGCTAGATGCATCAACCTGCATCCATTTTTATCACCCAGTTCAAAAGACCATTGGATGATTTCTGAAACTTTTTTCACTTGATGATGTGCTTGATCTATACAAGATGCATGCTCAATATTCTCGTTCTCGTGATGTAGGAGTAATTCAACAACTTGTTCTCTGTATTCTTGACTTTGAGAATAACTAGTTGAGTCCTGTTCTTGGGTAAGCTTTTGATTACAAAGAAAATCGATTGAATGTGGCCGACCATAGGCAATAACATTGCATGAGACCATTTTCGGTGGGCATTGCATACTGGAGAGCACAATGAAATGTAGTGCTCCATAAACACCCCATCCTCTAACATGAATAGTAGATGGGGCATTGGAAATTAACTGGCACAATCTTCTTAGTGCGCCAAGGCATGAACGCTGAAGGGCTCTCCGCTAATTCTCAGCCTTCGAATATTGAGAGACTGATAGAGATTCCAAGTCAATTTGACGTTGTAACCCTTCTATTATCTTAACATGATTTTCATATTCATCATAAGATAATATTATCTTTTTCAACTAACAAAGAGTTTTCCATATGTTGAGACGAATATCATAAATTCCATATTCCGTTAACATCTATGGAATGTCATACTGAGAGTCAGCCAGAGGCCAAAACATGATGGGCACTTCACCTTTCGCCAGTTGTTTTCTCATGTTAAGCATTTCCTCTTTATCATTCAATGAAGATTCTTCTACCTGATTTGACCAGAGTTGGTGCTTTCTTGTTGCTTCAGCAGATTTAACAATACTGGTAGAGAAATCACTGATCAAACTAGAAGATGCATGACTTAGGGGTGGTTCGTAGAATGACCTAAACCCTGGGCTATCTTCCTATTTAAATAGTATTTCACCTACTAGCGATGGAGCATCAGACATGACTGGTTTCACATTTGCAAGTGCCTCAAGATAGGAGGGATTTCTCGGCACTACATTATCCACTAGATGATTTTCTGGGCAATGTGCATCACTACTGTGGAGAGGACTTTCATAGCAAAATTCATCATCTTGGGGAGGACCACCATGGTGGGTTACAACAAAAGTTGAGATCTCTTGCTCCTTGGTCTTCAGACCACACAGAGGGTTCCTATGGCTATCATGAGAAGATGAAACTTCGAGATAGAACGAATTGTCAAGAAGCAAGCCTTCATGAGGAAATGTCTTTTGAAGACCTTCAGAATTAATGTTCCCACTATTGGGAAATGAGGGAGTAGAATCTTGCATTCCAACAGATAACTGTCTGAGGGATTTATAAACTCCAACATTGAACAAGGCCTTGTTACATATTGGCTCTTGATTTCTTGACTGTGTTGGGAGGCTCTTTTTCTTAGATGCCTTCTTACTTAATTTATCAGGTGTGTGTTCCTGCTTAGGAGAAATGATCAGGTTAGGCTGATTATATCCGCTCAAACCAAGTGTATGTGCCTGACATGGTTGTCCGTATGATATGCGGGAGTACGCCCCAAAACCCTCTTGGACTAGAACAGATGTGTGTGTCTATTCCGAAGTGAACTGTTAATGTGTCACTCCACTAGTAGTGATAGATTTATGTGTCTTTCCCTGAGATGTTTCTGAAGCTGCTATAATATCCTGGAAAGCATCCAGAATATGAGTAGGGATTTGCTTCTGCTCTTTCACCATTGATAGAATATGCTTGGTGACTTCAGCTACCAGAACAAGGATATACATCCATTCCATGCTTGGAGTAGGTGTATGTGCCTACTCCTGTACTCCTTTTCCTGTTAGTGAATCCTGACAGTACTCAAGTGTAGGGGCAGAGAGTTGAATCTGCTTCCTGTTTCTCGCTGGAGCTTTCTGACTGACTTCTCTGAATGCTAACAAGCGAGACTATTGGTAGGCTTGATTAGTACTAGTAGGTGTATGTTCCTACTGAATGCACTTTGGCGAACGTGGTTGACGAGATCCATCCTATGTAGTCAGACGAGCCTGTTGACTAGCTGATGACGTATAAACAGGTGTATATTCCTGTCTATAATACTCCACCTAAATTGCCTGGCAGGATTGGCATGATGATGCTAGATGAGTCTACTGGACGGTGGAATTAAAATGGGTAGGTGTGTGTGCCCGCTCATTTCTTGCCTCTAAGTTAGGTTGGTGGACTTCTCTGGAGATGGCAGAGATGAGAACCTACTCACGGTTAACCAGATTTCTCCTCTAGTGATTCGTCTTGCCTGATCGGGTTCGAGGAACCTGAGCTGAATGCCTGGAGTCAGTACCCTCATCATGTTGAGGGAGAACTGCCGCATGAGTCTAGCGGTGATTTTTGATAAGAGCCCTTGGGAAGAAATCATTTTTGCTTGAATGAAGGCCCTGAAGGACCTAATCATTCACCTCCCCAGAATAAGGGAGAGAATGGTGATTGCGTTTTGGGGATAACGACCCGAAATGGTTGGAGATGGTGGTTAGCACTTCCTGCTTCTTAATCACTAGTCGTCGTTTTCCGGACGACCGGGGTGAATTGTTTACGTGGAGGGCTTGTCGGGCAGCCTCCAGGGTTGGAATAGTACCATTTTGATGGTACTCTTTAACCAATGCATTTGATACCCAGCGTTGAAGATGCTGAGTAGGTGATGTCTTCTTTAGAGTGGATGATGATCCAGCTGGAGTAGCAGCAGTGGCATTCACAGTAGAGGTTTTCACAGCAGACGTATTCACGGGTGTGAATTTGAGAGCATCCATTTCATAAAATGCAGAAAATCTTAGAAAAGAGTGCCTGTTTGATATAACAGACATAATGAAGATAAATTCAGCCACTAAATCTTTTGGATGAGCACATATGTCAATGATTGTTTATGTTGGCCCTCTCATTGAGTTTTAAATAGGGGCCTAACAAATAAGCAAAGCATCATTTTAACTTGGTTAAGGATTCACGTCGGGTTCACCATTTTTTGTTTCCCTCTAGAATGGGGGATGATCTCATTGATTTAAGATTCAAACATTCCAAGCTGTTTCTAACAGGTTAGTTCGTAGAACTGAAAACATCCAATGATTCCATATCCATTTGAACCAACTTTCCAAAGGTAGGCGCTCATTAGTTGTAGACTGATGAGGCTTAGGAATTTGCATTGGTCGAGAGGATGGGAGGTCGGACTCATCCCACCTTTTTTAGGGGAATTATTTTCTACTCCAGGACTCTCTTTATAGATTTAAGTTATGTTTGTGAATCTTTATTACATTACCAAGTATAAAATGATCTTTCCTTTAGATCTGACAAACAATGATTGATATATAGGAAATTTAGAGAATCTTTTATATGTATTCGAGGTTCTTCATCGATAGATAATCATATGTATTTTTTAGATATTCTTAGTCAATGGTATCCTTTAATTCATAAAAGTATCTTGGTCATTATGATGACCATAATAGTTTTAAAGCCACTTAGTGGGGCACTTGAAGTTTATTTTCATTCATAAGGACATGGATTATTTCAGAGTTGGGATCGTACCCGCAGATGGGCTACCTACGTATCCTTTGTTTTGGAAAAGGAATCATAACCCACGTAGTTTGAGTAAGGGAATATGATGTTTATGATTGATGGCTCAAAAAAAGATGTCATAATTACTTTTACACTCTAAGCTCACGCGAGTCATGCTCGGTGTGAGAAACAAGAGTTATTGGTAAAACCAGACAATTGTGCCATACAAGATGCAATCATAAGAAATGATGTGGGGCTTATGTATGTCTGACGACCCAAATAGATGAAGATTAGGATTTACTTCAGGTAAGAAATCTAGGAACAGGGTCCATAAAGGTATATTCACTTTATGGATATTTGGATACTCTAATTTGGGGATTACTGTTGAAAAGGAGGCCCAAATTAAGAGGGGAATTATGATTGGGTTTTACTCCTGAGAAGGAGACCCAGATCAAAAATTAAATTAGGACTGGATAAGAGAAATTAAGACTGGGGCTTACTCCTAAGAAGGAGGCCCAGGTTAAGGGACTTGAAAAATTAAGGGACTTGGGGCTTACTCCTGAAGAGGATGCCCATATTTGATATTGGGGATTACTCCAGAAAAAATAATCCTAGGTTAAGAGAATTATGGTTGGGGCTTACTCCTAAAGAGGATGCCCAGATTTGGGAATTTTAAGATTGGGGATTACTCCTGAAAAGGATGCCAAAATTAATGGGAATTATGACTGGGACTTACTCTTAAAAAGGAGGCCCATGTTAAGGTGTTCTCTCATCTTAAAGGATGAGGTTGAATGAATGAAATCTCAATTTTTAGTGACATAAAGGTGTGTAAATCACTAGATTTTGATATATATTTCAAAGGATTCCTTTCAGATAAAGAAGTTAATCAAGAAAACATTCCATAAATGGATTTGAAGAATGTCTTGAAGACTGAATCTTGAATAGTGGAGGTGGAATGTTATAAGAGTGGTTAAATAGGAAAGAAGGGCACCTAAAAAGCCAGGGCACGCAAGTCCTGGCAGGCACACAGGTACTGCGTGGGCGTGCAAGTCTGGGTTGCGCAGGTATACCTGCACGACACATGGGTACTTGCATGATTGATAACTAGTAGGGTAACACTTGGGCGAGCCTTTACCAAAGCCTTTAGAATTATCCTTATGTACTTCCAGAAGAGAAGCGTGAAAGTTTTTGTGAATAAGTAGGGCGGTGCGCAAGTATGTTCATTTTATTCAAGGGTAAAACACCTTAGGCGAGGAAGTATTAGTGAATTATAACACATAGACCTTAATCCTCTTGTTTAGACCTTCCATTAAAGGTAAAGAATTACCTTAGAAGTGTTCGGAAGACCTGAAGAAGAGACTTGGGCGTTCAGAGCTCTATATTTGAATTCTGGAAAAATTCCCTTTTGAAATTGGGGGGCCCACCGGGTCTATTTATAGGCTGGAGAAGACCCCGGGTGGTTATCACTTAGGGCGCACAATTCACTTGTGTGACCATTAGGTGGCGTGAAATTATACTTGCGCGACAGTGAGGTAACTTGCGAGACCTTTGTGCATTTGAAGCCTTGTTCATGCCTTTGTCGATTTTTTATGTTTTTCTTCAAAAGATGAATCAATTTGTCCTAAGTCATTTCCCTTTCAATTATTTCAGACAATGTGATGAAAAGGAGCGTTAAATGGTATCAATAGTTGGTTAATGATAGTTGGGGTGATGATATTTAAGGCTATTCTGGTGTTGCTTTACACAAAAAACTGAGACGTTTGAAAAATAAACTTTAGTATTTGGAAAAATACATTCCTCCATTGGACCAAGAAGTGTAAAATTTAAAATAAGAAGTTTAAATATTGGAAATAATCCTTAAAGGTGAATTGGATGAGAAATATTATGAGGATATATATATTAAGAAAAACATGTTGGCTGAAATTGTTTTAAAATAGGAGTGTCTATCCAGGGAAGGATCTAAAAAGAAATGGCTTCGCAAAGGAGATAACAACTCTGCCTACTTCCATGCATGTATTAAATAAAGGATAAGGATGTTTAAACCAAATATTTTTGTTGAATATGGGAAGTCTTCAGATGATATAGAGGTGATTGAAAATATGGATTTCTCATTTTTTAAAAATTTTCTAGAAATTCCCAATCCGAATATGTAAAATGGGTATCCTAGAGGGAATTATGAACTATTTGAGGTGATTTCCAACCTACTGTATGATAATTATAATGCCTTGTTGGATTCTATACTAGATGAAAGAATGATTTATGACGCTATGATGGGTCTTGACCTGGAAAGTGCTTCAGGCCCGGATAGTTTTCCAGGATCGTTTTACAGGGGGTTATGGGATATTATAAAAGATGATATTATCATGGCCATTCAATATTTCTTTCAGGGTGGTTTTTTACTAGGAGTGGTGGGGGATTCAACTTTTTTTATGCTCCCTAAAATTAAAAATTCAGTTTCTATACTTAACTATAGATTAGTAAGTATTTGAAATTTTCATTATAAGATCCTATCTAGTATTGTCGACATGCAGATATCCATGTATGTGCCTTGGTGGGTCTCCATAGAACAAAATGGTTTTTTTAAAAGGTAGATCTATTCATGGTGTAGTTGCAATAGACTAGGAAATGATTCGTGGTGTTAACTTTAAAACTCATGGTTCAAATATGGAATTTTTGATTGATATGAACAATGCATATGATCGAATGAAATTGGGCTTTATCAACAAGGTTCTAAAAGGCATGGGCCTTTCCACTTGGAATTCATATATTATTTTTAGATATTTTAGCTCATCTTTGATCGAGGTTTCTTTTATGGGGAGAACCTATGGTATCTTCAAGTATTTCCATGGACTTAAACAAGGGGACCTAACATCTCTGACTTTGTTTATCAATATTCATGATACTTTAAGTTTCCTTATTAAAAATAGATGTCCATGAGAAGCATCCTTCAGTATTGTCAGAAAATGAATTAACCCTCGATATCTCGCCTGATGTTTTTGGATGATACTCTAATTTTCGATATCGGTTGGTGGTTATCTTGGATCATGGATGAGTATTGTTTTTGTAGTGGTAAGATGATTAATAGGTCCAAGAGTAGTATTTTTATCTAAAATATTTGTGGTGACAAGCATGTGTCATTATTGTATAGTAGAATGGATATACATAGGGGTTATTTCATGATGGATTATCATGGATATCATATTTATCCTGTTCTTCTTTGAATCTGAGACATTGACCATATTGTGAACAGGATTGTAAACCATGTGTTGAACTGGAAAAATTATTTTTTTATCCTTCAGAGGTTGCATAACTCTAATCAACATTGTGTTAACTTCCATCTCAATACATGCTCTCTCAACTAGCAGTGTTACCAAGGGGGTCCTCTCTTCCATTGATAAAGTTCTGGCAGAGTTCATATGGGATGCCTTATCTAAGGGGTAACACCATTGGGATTCATGGGGTAGGATGGTAAGAACTGTTCGTGAAGGTGGGATTGGAGTGATAAGCCTGGATAATACCATTCATTGCATGCCTGAAAAACATTCTTGAGATGTGGTGGAGGAGAATAATCTTTGGGGGAAGATAATATCCTATAAAGGGACTAGTTATGAGGAAAATACTATTTCAAATAGATCTCATTTTTTGTCCTTAATCTAGAAGATTATACCGGTCCTTCGGCAACATTAACGGTTGATTGTTGGGAATGGGGAGTTATATTTTTGGTTTCATAACTGGGAAGGTTCAATATTGAGTTATCCGGGCTTCCCTAGTCCTTTGATTTCCTTCAAGGAGACTAGTGAACATCCCAGGTTCATAAATGCAATTCCGGATTTAGGAAAAAGGGATGATTTTGGTGATATTATCTTAAACTGTGAAATGAATAGGTGTATCTTTACTATAGGTAATATATGGGATTTTTATATTAATAACTTTATTTAGATATCAACTCCTCAAGGGCAGCATGATACATGGAATAAAGAGGTATGGTGTAGTTGTATTCTTACCATGTTTAACTTTGTTTTATGGAAGATAAGAAACCCAGATATTCCTACAGATGAGAATATGAGGAAGATAGGAATTATCATGGCTTCTAAATGTCATTGTTTCAAGTTACAATGGGAGGAATATGTTAATTATCTATTCTTTGATAGGGATTGGGATATAGAACTATGGAGATATTTGGGAGGGTTTACTACTATATTTTCCCTTGATCTTGCAAAAAAATATTTTCTGGAAAGGTCATTCCCTGGTATTAGAGGTGAGGAAACAAAAAAAAATTTCATAGTTGTAATATTAAGTACATGTTTTTGGTGCATCTGGCGGGCTAGGAACATTTCATGTTTTAAGGTAATCTTTCTATAGAATGGTCCATTGTAATGAGGAATAAATCAATACTTATTGAGCTGGTTAATGGTTTAAATAAATTAAATGATGATTTTTACTTGAGGTCTTTGTCGGGGAATGGTTTTATGATTCAAGAATATGTCAATGCACTAAGAGGGAACTTGGTTTAATGTGTGGATCCAAGCACAGTTTTGAAACTGAATATTGATGGTTCATGCATTCTTGGTATTATGTGAGGAGGAGGTGTGGTTCGTGATGCTTGGGGGAGTTTCCTGCTTGCCAATTCTGTATAGTTTGGGAGGGGGAATTCAATTCAAGTAGAGTACAAAGCCATGAAGATGGGTCTTGACTTGTGCGCCCAGAATAATATTATGCCCAGTCAGATTGAAACTGATTCATTAACTGTTCATGATATAATGCCTGGTAAAATTCCATATCTTTGGTCGATAGCCTATTCTATCAGGAAGTGAAAAGCTATCCTCAACAACACCAACATTCAGGTTATTCATGTGTGGTGGGAGGCAACAAAGTTGATGATCATCTTGCTTAAATAGAGGAGTCTGATCAAGTTAATCATGTAATTTTTTTTTCAAGTTCTCATCTGTTGGATCTAGAGGGGGTTAATTTGATTTGGGGGGATCAATTGGGACTTCATTGTTTTATCCCCTCTAGCTGGTTTTCATTGAATTAATTGTTACAGTTTTTCTTTATCTTTAATAAAAATGAAATGTTGATGAGAATAATATAATCAACCTTATCATAATTATAGGGGAATTTTTCAACCTTTAAATACCCATCAAGGTATAAATCATAATCCTCATTTACATTTACCTTCTCAGTGGATTGTTTTAGACTTTAAACCATATGAGGCTACACCGTTTCTCCTTAATTTTTCCTTGGATGTAATTTAGGGTATTTATCCCAAGTGAGTTTCTATAGGAATTATGTAACCATATTCCTAATAAATAAGATGAATTGTGAAGTGGGAGAAACTATGATGGAACTTCCTGTAAAGTTCTTCTAAATCTAGAGAATTCCAACTTCCTTAGAGGAGGAGGTGGTAATAATTCCCCGATCCCTATAGTTCATGGTTGAATTGGATGTTCCATTATCATAGCCTTAACTTAGTATATATATGATTATTTTAGGGGTGATAGTTGTGGTAAAAATACCCCCAGTTGTCTTGGTTGGGGTTTCTCCTTCAATGTTTCTAAGAAAACAACTATTAAAAACTTATTTGGATTTTTAGGCCATTATCTTGGCATGAGATAGATGTATCACCCGTTCAAGTTTAAATTTTCTCATCATTTTGGGTCCATGAATTTGTGTTTTTTTCCTAAAAAATGATACTTTTTTAACTTTCCAAGCATTTTGATGAAGAATTTTTTCAATGGATTTATCTCTTTAGGTAAACCTCTTTTGGGATTTTAGAATAACAAAATTTCATTAGATGAACTAAATTTCATATATAGACCATGGTGTAAATAATTATACTAAAGAAATGAAATTGAATGTGGTTTTACCCAACAAAACATGTTGGTCTATAAGTTGGGTGAAATATAGAGCTCTATATCTACACCACCTTTTGATACACACAATGGGTATGGTAGAAATGAATATATTGGAAAGTTCATTCACAATACTGAGGATGTAATGATAGAGGCAATTTTTTTGTTTCCCCACCTTAGGTTTCTGGTTGAAAAGGTGGGAAGGTCATCTTTTAAGAATATATCATTTATTATATTAACATAGTTAGCAAACTTATCATGAGGCATGTATCTGGACTTGAGGTTCCAAAGAGTCACCCAATGGTTGTGATGAAAGTACATTATTATTCACCTTTCAACACCACCATAATGTCATAGTGAAGAGTGGTAATGGTCTATAACATGACTCATATTTTTCCCTCGGCCAACTCCTTCCACATGACCATGGAGTCCTCTTAATCCTCTATAAGGGGTTCCTCGACCTGATTTAACCATAATGTTTGTTTTTATTCTCCCATAATAAGAGGAGTTATATCATTAATAATATTAACAATTTAATTAAAGGGTAAGTGATTTTAGGGAGGTATAGATAATGAATATCACCTCAAACTATCATTTGACTGGGATGAGATGTCGTCAGTTGGTGATGATCCACTTGGTGTAGATAGGATATATTTATTGACTACCTCTTGGTATGATGAGAGAATCATAGTATCATTGACATGAGTATTTACTTCACATCGAGTAAACGAATCATCCTGAGAAGGTCCTTCATAATGAGAACCATGGGGAGGAACTCTAGGGTTATTGATTTTAGATTTTCTATCATAGGGAGGGCCTCAACCTTTGTTGTTTTATTTTTTGTAGCGATTAAATCTACAACATATTCTCTAGGGAGGACCTATAGAGTTCATATATTGGTTATCATGTGGATTTAATTCATGTTTATTGACTCTTAATGAGTTGGAAAGGATATGACCTCTTTATCAGTTGATCTTTATACTGTGGGGAGGACCTCTACCTTTTGGGTCATGAGGAGGACCTTCATGAATGATCTTCATATTACTATGTGAAGGATCTTCATATTAGGTACTCTAAAGATTACCTCAAGATTGTTTTATCATGTTATCACATGGAGGACCTCTATGACCATAAATACCTTCTCCCATTGAGGGAGAATTGGTAGATTCTTGGATGACTATCAAAATATATTGAAGAGAATCAAGAATATCAACATCAATAGGGGTAGAGATATGAGACTACAACTAAATTAAAAATATCACATGGAGATATTTTTTTAAGGATGTTATTTTATTGGAAAAAAGGTTGGAATTACAATCATATTTAGGTCCATATAGTGTGGAAAACTTCCTTCATGAGTTGTATCCCTTATAGGTGACTCCTTAGTTTTTCTCAGAATATATCGACAACCTTATTATGAGTGGGAAAGGATATGAGTTTCTTTTTGTTTTCCACTATAAAACTAGTGTACATCTTGAGAGTGGGAAAGAATATGAGCCTAATCTGTGGTTACAACTAGAATATAAAAGTGAACTTCTTGAGGGCGAGAGGGAATATGATTATGCTCTTGTGTTTCCACCCGAATATGCTGATGAGATTCATTTATGGGGTAAGGAATTTTAGTCCTTTCATTCATTGTTGCTGAAATATAAAGATGAAATACTTTAATGAGTCCATGGATATATTTTGGATTCTTTTAATTGATGGGAGTTGGAATATGATCCTTTGATGGGGTCGTGGATATGATCCTTCTCCTAAACGTTTGTGGATAGATACCCCCAGTGATTCCACCTTATGGATGACATATTTCAAAAAACTATTACTAGGATCCCCGTGGATATATCCTTAGTAAACTTATACCAAGATATGGATTCATGATGCTCGCAATGATGGTGAAAACCCATATCCCTCTTAGGAAGCACCTTCATAGAGGTTAGGTTTCAATCAACATCCTCCTCCACCTCCCTAAGGTAAGGGTGGTGCATGTTGATGTAATCTGGGGAGAGTTTCATAAATTAAATGGTTGTGAACAACGATAATTTCTACTTCTCTATAGTTTGTAATTAATTGGATGACTGATAGGGATTTATCTCTCTAAGGCTCTCTCTAATTTTCTCCAGAGCTGAGATGGAGCTATTTATATGGTACTCTCATTATAGAGCTTTCACCAACTAGTTCTGGAAGTACTAATTCAGTGAAAACATACACTAGGGATTAACATCCATGACATTTATAGATGCCAAAAAATATGTTTGACACATCATCTAGTTGTGTATAGAAACCCAAGTTTACCAACAACTACTACCATCTTTTATGAGGATGTTGGCATTAAATAATTCACTTGGTGATTCCATTTGAATTGAAAGGAGTTCCTGAGGGACCCCAACCAAAAATAAGAAATTCATTAATACATAATAATAAAAAATATAATTCTTGATCAATATCCTTCTAGGTAAATGATTCACATTGGTTTTAGCATTATATTTTTTATGTGCCTCTATGCCTGCAATGTTATTAGTTGCTGTAGACCTACTTTCCAACAATTGATAGGAAATACATGGTATACATTAGATTGTGTATTGATTGAGTGGACAATAGTTCATCTCATCCTTTATGGGTCATATTTCGCAACTCTATTATAGATTTAATACATTTTTTTAAATCATCCATTGTAATAATATTTCTACTGTTTACCTCTGATCAAGAGGTCAATTGAAACCGTTCATCCAAGTGAAAATATTTATGCATTATAGTTTCTCCATATTTATTTTTCTAGTGATTATATTATTGTTTAAAGCTATATATATGGATCATAGGAATTTACCATTATTCAGGGATGTGGTAAGTTTTATGGAGTTGGTACTAAGCCAATGAGGGAATATTATTATGTATCCCTATAAAGGGGGTTAGAACACTTGTTTTTTGGGGACTCATAATAGGACATATCATACATTTTATTTTCAAGTGAAAAGGATAAATGTGGTTATTTTAAGATCATTTAACCATGAAAAATTAATTTTCTTTTTAAGGGTGTGTGTTTTGGACCTATTCTGAGATGTTTAAAATCATACAGAATACTCTATGTTCTTATTAGTTTAATATCATAAAAAATATACTAGTAAGAAAACATTTTATAGAAAAGGTTGGCCTGGGACATATACCTGATCTACCCTTTCTAGTTTATCATGTATGTTGTTAAGTAGATTAGAGAGGGTATGGTTGGGAATTACACCTTGTAGGAGGCTCATATAAGGCTTCAACCAGATAGGTGAATTAGGAAAAGGTTGTTTTTTAGGATTACACCATATTGGAGTCCCATTCTATGGATATTCCAAGCTCATTGAGTAGACTAGGGAAGATAACTTAATGCTTGGGAATTTAGGAGGAGAATCCTGACCCATGGATTTTTTTATCAATAATACAATGATATAAACCCTCATCATCAAGGGAATAAATGATGGAAAACACCCAAAGGTTTCTATCAAATAGGGAGGATATCTAGTAAATATCCATTCTTAAAGGAGAGAAATCTAGTGTGCATAACCCAGTCATATATCTTATGGGGCTATAGATAATGAATTGTTTGAATGGTATTTTTTGGGGATTTTACCTCAGTGAAAGGAATCTATTGAGTAAAATTGGGTCAATTTGGCCCAAGTATATGACATAGGGGAAAAATTGATATAAATGAGTCCTAACAACCCATAAGAGGGTTACTTTGTAAATTGACCCATAGTATAACAAATATCTCTGGGTAACACGCCATTAGAATGAGGCCAATATATACTTTAAGAAACCAATTTTCATATGAAATCTGAGATTTATGTGGGTAGATATAGTTCACCAAAGTCAGTGTTCAAAGTTTAATATTCATAAATGACTATATGTGTGAAACCCCTCATAAAGAAATCTCATAGGAGTCCTTTATGAAAGGCTTTATATGGGATTATCTGTGAGGATTTAATACGAGAGATGAATTATTGAGAAAGTCTTACTTGATACTCCTACTCCTTCTCTTATATTGAACTTAGGAGTTACTATCTGGGAATTTATTTGAAGGACCACACAAATAAATAGTTATACAAATGAATTAATTTTCCTCTCAAAGATCCTTATGTTGAAGAAAATTTCTCCTAAAAGTATATGCTTGGGTTTCTCTTCTTCTTCAAAGAGCATGTCAGGTATTTATAGATAATGTTTTATAACCACATTCCAAAAATATGTAGTCACATAGGGTATTAATGGTCAAACTAAGTAACATGGCTATGATGGATCAATACCTCCCCTCTGAAAATCAAGGATCAACAACAAGTATATTATGAAGTTACATGGGTACATTTTATTACAGTTGTAATGGGATGATTCACACTAAATATAGAAGTTTCTTGTAAATGATTCTCATCATGTTTCCATAAATTGATGATCAATTATAAAGATGTTACATGGATGAAAATAATCACTATTTCAGTGCTGTAAATAAAAACTCAACAACAAATGATGGCCTTTTATGAATGGTACCACTTCACAGAGAAATAAACTTATATGAAGGATTATAATTATTTTTGAATTATATTTTCTTCTTTTTAAAATAATTTTTTTTATTTCAACTTTTAATATTCTATGAAATACTAATCAATTATTTATAATAATATGATGATTATTTAAGTTGTTTTTTTAATAATTATTTAATTTTTTTCAACATATTTCTTGGGAATGTTTTTTGTTTTAGGAGAAAATGATCTTCTGAATGCATTTAAGTTACTTCTAATATATACTAAGATGAATATATGTTTATCCTAAATGTTTATAACATCAGGATTACTAAAATGTTCTCATGGTTCGAGTATGAAATTTATCTATAGAGAAATTTGGTACAAATATCATGATAAAGTGATAAAGTTGATAACTATATATTGTTTGAAGTTAAAAAGTTATAGTTTCGACTATAGAAACCTAAATAAATTAAGATTTAAAGTTATAGATAATAATCATATGGATATGTATGAAGATTATTGGATGGAGTGCATTGGACATAAGGTGGTAACTCAAAAAGTACTAGAATTTCATACATTTGTGATGGGTTATTTGCGACGACCAAATGACCCATCACAAATAGTGGATTTTCTATTATTTTTTGTGATGGACTACTTTTTCCATAGAAAATAATGGTTTATTGTGATGGAATGAATAGTTGTTAGTAAGTATTTTTGGTGTGCATTCTCACCACCCAGTTTGAAAAGTAATCGCGACTGGCTTGTTAATGGGTTAATAAGTCATGATTATCATGTCATAATTGAAATATTACTACCTGTTGGTTTTAGAGGCCTATTTAATTCTTAAATCTAGGACATGTTAACCAAAATAACATTTTTTAAGATATTTGTGTGGAAAAATTGGATTATAATGCATTGAATTCCCTGGAAAAAGATGTTGTTTGAATTTTATGTAAATTGGATAAAATATTCTCACAGAGATTATTTGATTCCATGGAACATTTAATATTGATTTTTCTATATAAAGATAAATATAAAGGTTCAGTATAATTCTGGTGGATCTGTCCATTTGAGATATGTATGAAAAAATTAACGAATAAAGTACGTAACAAAGCATCAGTTGAAGGTTCGATTTCAAAAGCAGACTTACAGGAGGAAATTTTAAATTTTAGGTCTTATTATTTTCAGTCGAAATATCCTTAAAAAAATAATCGGATGTGTTTTAATGAGAAAAATGTTGATGATTCCATAGTCTATTAGTTGTCAGTTTTTAATCAGCCTAATCTTGGTTTCGGTGTTTATCATGAGTGATGGATTACAAATGAAGAACTATACATAGGTCATACTAATGTTCTGTTGAATCGTGATGAAATGACATGATATTTACAATAAGTACTAAAATTTTATTATTTCATTAGATATTTATAAAACATATCTTTATTTACATTAAATTTTTTTGTAGACTATATGATGACCATATCAAAAATAAATTTCATCAAATTGCATCTTCTACTCTTGAGGAATGTCGGCAACAGATTTTTTCATATGGGTTTCAAAGAAAAATAAGTAAAGTTTTTTTTCATCGAATAATAAATAAAATTTTCAAGGATATATATTATTAATAATTTTTATTTTTTACGCGTAACATAACTTGAAAATAAAATTGATAGTAGATTATGTGTGCTCATAACCCCTCCATCGAAATTGGTAAAATATTATAATGGGTATGTGGTTAATGGATTTAAATTCCATACATGCATATATGGTGAATCAAAGAAATAAATGAATAGTGGTTTTCATTTGAAAGGATACCATTATTGGGAAAGTTAAGTTTAATTTTATGGTATTCTAGATGAAATTATTTAGTTATGTTATTTGGGACCAAATTATGTTTCAATGTTTAAATATCATTGGTTTGATGTTGATCGGGGGTTGTGAGTTCATCCATGACATGGAGACGTTGACATTATATATAACTATCTTGTTGCATCGAATAAACCATTTATGTTGCCACATCAAGTGCATCATGTTTAATATGAAAATTATTAGGATATTTTGAGAGATTTGAAGGATTGGTGGAGTGTGATAAAAATAAAATCACATGACTATCAGTTTATTGAAAAGGGACATTTTTCTATTGAAGTACAACATATTGAAATTTTTCAAGAAACTTCCCAAAATATATCTCTTACCTGATAGGATATAAATATCAATGATGAAACCCCTCGGTTATGGGATTATGATATAGATAATGTTGATGAGGTAATATAGGATGATAAAACTGAAATCCATGAAGAATTTCACAATAATGAAGATGAGGATGAAGACATTGTTGTCGATGAAAATGGTGATGAAGATAACGATTGATATATTATATTTCAGTGTTTAGTTACTGGTAATTATCATATTATGATATTTATTATTTTTTTCATTTCATATTTTTATTAACAATTTGTTATAAGTAACATTTTTTTTTGACATTCATTAGATTTTTATATTTCATCTATGTTTTAACCATCTCTTAGTATTGATAATATATATTTAAAATTGATGGAGATCAACCTCATGATGATTTATTACATTCTCTCACTGAGGGTGAACATCCTGATGATCATCCTAATTTAGCTTCACTTACATAGGCTGGGGAGCCTACTAGGAGGGGGCGTAGTCTTTCTCGATTACTGATTCCAAATCCTATTCCATAGAGATGGCCATCTTTTGATATTGATCCACATTAACGGATGTATGTTCAATTTTTTTAATAAGAATTTTATTTTATATTAAATAAGTGTATTAATTTTCATAATAATTATATGATTATATATTTGTTTCAATTTTCACAGTTTTCCGAATTTATTCACTAGCCAGGATAGTGTGATTCTGAGAAATTATATTTCTGAGCCATGGGTGTCGTTGGACTTGGTACCCATCATCGTGCATGACCACATGTTTTACCAATGGATTGTATGATATTAAATGATATATACTTTTTTAAAAATTTATTGAATTACTAATATTTTTTTTATCTTGTAGAATTTATTTTTTCCAATTTATGATACTTAGAGATGTACTATCTAAAAGAAATTAGATACTTGTATACGCAAGCACTTTCATCAGTTTCTAAACAAAATCATAATGCAAGATACGGATAAAACTTGTGCTACCATCTATGATCGGTTTTTCATATCCCATCGTCCCGAGTATATATTAGGTTATGTATGGGATGGGTTGTGATCCTTCTAGCTATGAGCGACTTCTAAGAGGAGATCGGTAGCTAGTCATGAGAGTTGGGGGAGGCAAGAGGTCACCCAAATGGCAGAGTCTTAAATTTGGCACACATCAACGAAATATGGTAAGTGATATTTTTTATTAATGTATATTTATTTTAACTATAAAATGTTTGTTATATTATACAGTCCACTACTGACCCATCTATTAAGAAGTTTGTAGTTTATAAGAAGATGTATTCTGATTCCCATATAGGATAAGTTGTAGTTGAATGAGAGTGTCATATTTTGGTTAGTTATTTTTTTGATCAATGTTATCCATATTAGTTTTATTTTTATTCCAATTTTTCATTATATTAAAAGAAAACATATGAGTTTGTGACTTCCCATTCACAGGAGAGTCATGCTGAGGATGAAAAAGATGTCACTATTGATTTGGGTTTTGATGAGGGGGATTAGATACATGAGACTTCACAAGGTGTTGAGAGAGGTTGAGTGATTTGTATTGGTTCTCGACTAACACCTACAATTTATTATGGTACTTATGCGGTGACATCAGTGAGTGTGAAGGGAGCTCATGGAGAGTTGTCATCAATGCCACCATCCACTGCACATTAGGAGGAGACGTTGAGAGCCTATGATGAGATGATATAGCAGGTACAGAAGCATAGGGAGGAGGATCATGAGTAGTAGTGTCTGAGAGATAAGGATATGCTGGAGTATATGCGGTGACTTGTTCGTGGCATTGGTATGAAGTTTCATCTCCCTGGTCTATCGAGTGATCTTCCTCTACCTGATGCCAATTGATGATTTCTGAATATTTTCATGACTGTTTTGTAATTTGGTATGATATCCATATTATGTTTGTAATGATATATTAATTTTATGTGTGCTTTATTTTTAAAAAATATTTTTTAAATATTTTTAATTTTATTTATTTATAAATAATTTAATTATTTATTTTTTTAAAGGTTATTTATGACGGATTATTTATCAATATCAAAAGGTTTTTGCGATGGTCCATCAAAAAGGTTTATAAATAATATTCCAGGATTGGTTTTTGAGAGGGACTGCATATTTTTCATAAAAAAGGTTTTCTATGACTAACCATTGCAAATAATTATATTTGTGATGCCTTCTTCCGTGAAGGGCTATTTACGATGAACACCTATCCCAAAAATCCATATATAGAGAAAATCCATTGTAAATGAACCCTTGAAATTATAAGAAATTAATATTCTGGAAAAATATGTAAATAAAGTAGAAGAATAAATATTCAAATATTACCAAATGGGCATTTACAATGTTACACTAGGCAGATAAATATAAATCACACTGGATAGTGTAAGTCTTAGAGGAAACTACCAATAAAAATCCTACTGATCTGACAAATATGATCAGATGGATAAATCTCTAATGTTATTCCAGATATAGGAATCCATCTCTATTGTGAAAACTTTGTGAAACTTACTAGATGGATAAATCTGAATTCCATCAGAGAAAGTAAGTTGAGGTCCATCCAGAAGATGTTTACAATGTTCACCAGAAAACCATTTACAATGTCCATCAGATGTATGAAATATATTGAGAGAAATATATGGAAAAATATGATTTTATTGGACTAATATGATAAGATTTATAATACTAAAAGAGAAGTGATATAGAGGTTCTAGACATTGGAAAGTGTATAAATGTTACCAAAAATAGAAACACTGGATAGAGACTCTAGAATATTTACATAAATGTTGAAAAGTAAAACAAAGTGATGATATCGACCAACTATTTTTCAATTTGTAAAATTTAGCAGAGATTTATTGAAGCTTTCAAGGAGAACATTGACTCTTGGATTTGATGAAAATTTAGGAATAAAGTTGACTATGAAGTTTCAAAATATTTGAAGGTATTAAAATGAAATTTTTGTTGAGCGGGAAAATAAAAATCAGATTTCTTGCTTCCACCTTTATTTTTATAGGAGGTGTGATTATATAAAGGTGATTAGGCTCATTGAGAGTTAATTATATTATTCATGAAGAGATGAATTATAGAAGTTATTTTAATTTGAGTATCCAACAAATGAATCACTTGGCTGAAGAAGAGGTACCAGTAAGATCCACCAGATATAGTTCTAATAAACATAGTGTATCATATTAGGGCACATATAATTGAGGGGAACCTGATAGATTCATATAAAATAGATACTAAAGTGCGTTAGAGAGAGGTTAAAATTTTCCATTTTACCAGAAAAAGTATTTTTTGACAACATTTTGTGAGTGAATTTCAATATTTTATTATTGTGTAGGCTCTAAAGTATAATAAATCTTTGTAACTAGTGGGATCCAATATAATTTCATATCCAGAGAAAAAATTTGTTTAATAGGAGTTGGTTCACATGTATTAAATTCATTATATAGTGGATATACATAGATCAATGGGTGTTGACATGACATGGAATCAGTACCCACATTTGGATTGAACCATATACAAACATATGTGCCTTTATTTATTTACATATCTTTACACACGAGTGAGGTAGAGCTTTAAATATAAGAGTACTGAACGTTTATCACCTTAGGAAGATTAATTTTAGGAGAAATGAAGTGGAAAAATACCATAACTGATTCAACACCCATTTTAAATTCTCTAAAATTCCTAGGAACTTCAATTTGTATCAGAGAAGGTAGGTTCCATCTATTGTATTCTCATATTCTTTATCATGGATAATTTAAAATCAATTAAAAATATAATTTTTCCAACCTTTAAAGATAACAGTTATCATATATGGAAAAGTATAATGATTTCCTATATTATGTATCTTGTCCTGGTGGTGACTGACATAATTGCCGTGGGGTTTCAATATATAGAAATCGTTTCTCCTATATCTTTTTCTAGAAAAAGGAATCTTGAGTTTGATGGAAAATATCGAAATTATTTTCTTATGACCTAAGCAAAAAATGTTTATACGAAGGTGATGGGTCAAAAAACTGAAAAGGAAACTTAGGAAAAAAAAATTTATCTTTAAGGGAAATATAAAATTGAAGGAACCAAACCATCAAATTTGGAGATGAATGTTTGATGATATAAAAATGGAATAAGTTGAGACTATTGATTATTAATTCACAAGAGTAAATGGAATTTTTAACAACATCAGTGGATTATAGGATGTCTTGAAAGATAAAAATATTTTCAAAATATTAATGAGGAACTTTCCAAATAGGTTTATTTATAAAGTATACTCATTAGAAGTTAAATAGAATTTAACCACTGAAAAATTACATAACCTACTTGTTTCATATGAAATGATAAAATCTATATTATTCAAAAAGAAGATTCAAGAGAAAATGGATTTTGTATCCATGAATAAGCTAAAGATTCAAGAACAATAACATGAGAAAATGGAACTTTGTAAATTTAAATATAAGGAAGATGATGCTAATTTAAATAATCGGACTATACCCCTCACCTATATAATTTACAAAAAAGGTAAAGTCAAGCACAAAGTCAAACATCTGTTTAAATTTTTTCAGGGTAGATTCATTTGTTTTTTTAATGAACTATTAATACAATAAATATAGAGAATATGATGATGATAATTCTAAATAAATGATTTATTGGAAAAAGTAGAGAAAAACATCCATGAAAGATAATAAAAAGTTCACTATAAGAATCAGAAGATGTATATTGAGTAAAAGGGTAGAGTGTGAATCTATTAACAATATTTATTTAGAATGGGAAGCTCCATAAATGTTTAGAATATTCATGGACCATCTTGAAATAAAGGGAGATACTTCAAATAGTGAAGAAGAAGAAGGTGAAGAAACTTATAGGGAATATCATATAATATTATAACTTGTGTAATTTCTTGAGTAAATAAAACAACTCAAGAAAGAATACCTAATATTAAAGAAGGAAACTGATAATAATAATAATGAATGAAAAGAATAATTTATTTAAAGGGGGAGATGCATACAAATAAGAAACTATGAATATTAAGATAAAAGCTGTAGAATAAGGAAAAAGGGGGAAAGATGTAAATGAAAAACTTATTACTAAAGAATATTATCTATTTAAGAAACAATCAATATGTCTCATGGTTTAAAATACTATGAAAAAGATGATCAATAATTTCAAAAAATATTCAGAGGTAAAGAATAAAGTACCTAAATCTATTGGAAGAACTCATCCTAGGAATAATATAAAATTTAAACCCACTAAACATAAAATTTATTCAAATTATACTACCCATATATGTGTAATAATTTAAAATGAGATATATTGGGTTGATAAATGAAGTTATAACAACATAAAATCTATGAAAATAAAAAATAACACCTGGAAGAATGATTTCCAATGCCATAGGAAATCAGATGATGAATATCAAAAAAATTATCCTAGGAAAAGGCCATACTTCTATATAAGAACAAGGCTTAATGGATATTATTGGTGTTTTTGAATATATAGACATAATGAATATAATTTTTGGAAAAACATGTCTCTTCTTGAGGGTGTTAAAGAACTGAGGCATAAAAACAAAGGAATAAAATGAGTTTACTCTCTAAAGTTTAATGAAAAAGCAAAATCAAAATCACTAGAGGATAAAAATATCTCAAGGAAAAACATAATCTACTTATTTTAAGAAATATATGGAATATCTGACTTACCCAGTCACTATGTTTAAGATTGTATGAAAATAGTTCTGAGAACAATTACTTGTTCTAGACAAGAAAATTAAATTTGAAGACAAATGTTTTATTTTTTAGACAACTCTAAAGGCTAAAAAATTTATAATCTATTGACTCATGATAGTGGTTGTTTATCAGAAATTACGTGTGATGTTAAAATTTTGAAAAATATTTATTAACATGAGGGAGTATCATTCACTTTCTAAAACTATAGTTCCTTAAAAATGTGAGGAAGTGGTATGACCGAGATTGAATCTCATAAGATAAAGTCTAAGGAAGTTTTTCTTATTAATGTTATTACAAATAACTTACTTGGTTTTATCCAACATTGTGATTAAGGTAATGAATTTATCTTTAGAACATATTCCTATTTCATCTGATGTTTAAAATATGGGGAAATTTTTATTAACGAAGAAAGAAATTGTAGAAATATATTTCATATGGGATATCCAATAATTTTTTCCATTTTGGTTATAAGGATAGAAATAATATATGATGTTAAATACTTGTGAAGCTTGGCTAAATGTGTATGAAAGTAATTTCAAAGGAAATTTTTTTAAGAGATTTACCAAAACTATAAAGGGAAGATAGTTTTGTTTGTAAACAATGATTGGATGGAATGATGGTTAGTGGAAGACCTCATATTGTTGATATTGAGTCCCTAAAAACTCTTTATCTCATACACTCTAATCTATTTGAGTTGATGATACATCAATCAAAAAAGGTTTATTTTTTACTTTATTTCATTCAATAATGATTTCACTTGGATGAAAAGAAAAATATTCATAAAATATAAATCACAGGCTACAAATTTTTTGAGAAAATATAGAAGGGATATTGAGAAATATATGGGTATATATATATTTAGGTTGAGTAAAAATAATGGAAAAGAATACACAAGTAGCTTGTTTGAGTCCTATCCAAAGAAACATGTTATTAAACACTATTACAATGACCTTACTCTCCTTAACAAAATAGAGTACTGGAGACAAATAAAAGTTTAGTTAAAATTGGAAGAATAATACTTTCTAAATATAAAATCACAATATTATTATGGAGAAAAGCCATAAGTATAGCTATGAATGTTCAAAACAAATGTTTTCTTTGACCAGAAAAAGTAACTTCCTATGAGATGTGTTATAAGAAAAGTCTTAGAGTGAAATATGTTAAGGTTTTTTAGAGCCCCTTTTTACTAAAGATAAGAAATATAGATTTAGGAATTTTTGATGAAAAAGATTATGAAGGTATTTTCATGTGATATTCAACATATATAATAAGTGAAAATTGTTGAAATAAATGGATACATAAGTTGTTTGATTTCATTGATGTAAAATTTATTAAAAATCAATCCACATTAACAAAAAAATTTAAGATGATATGGATGATATAACAAAAGATAGAATGATATCTTCTAGAGAAGTTAGTGGGAAGGAAGATTAATATAATCCTAATCTTGTATTGTTTGATTTCAACCAATCCAGTGGTGAGGAAATTTAGACTGAAAGAAAAACAAAAAAATTCCAGACTTTAAAAAAATGGGTTGAATCCAATAATTTTGTTCGAGATCAGGAAGCTCAAGTTCAAGTTAGTAAGAAATTGAGGTTTGAAAATAAAATTTCACTTATCTCATAGGTGGAACCACAATCTATTTTAGAGTACTTGAGTATAAATAATGGTTAAATGAGATGATTTAAGAGTTTTATCAAATTGAGAAAAAATGACACCTGATATCTGAGTCCTTTACCAAAGGTAAAAAATGTTATAGGAACAAAATGGGTATCTAGAAATAAACTTAATGAATAGGGAACTATTTCAATTAATAAATAATGGATAGTTTTTAAAGGTTATTCATAGGTGCAAGGTATTGATTTTGATGAAAATTTATACCCTATTACAATGATTGAAGCCATCAAAATTCTTTTGGCTATTACTGCATATCAAAATTATAATGTCTATAAAATATATTTTATGTGATAATTTTGAAATAGATAAATTGTAGGGGAAGTTTATATTGAGAAACCAGTGGGTTCATACTTGATAATGACAGAACCATGGTGTCTAAACTAGAGAAATATTTTTAGGGGTTGAAACATTCCCCTCAATCACGGTATTCAATACATGATAGTTTCATGAAGTAGTTGAAATTTTCTAAAAGAAAATATGAGATAAACTTTTATGTGAAATAAATGAATACAGGTTACCTAAATTTCATTATTTATGTTGATGATATATATTTTCCTAGTGATAGGGACAAAGATTATGAATATTTGTTTTGGTAAAATAAATGGTAACTTCGAGATGTTAGTGATTATAGAGTAGAAATTATTTATTGGATTAAAAAGATCAAAAAAAATTAAGATACATACTAATATCATAATAAATGTATGGGGGGAGTTATAACAAAATTTTGAAATGGAATATTCAATGTATATTTCAATACCTATTTTTTTGGCATGAAGATGAGTAAAGATGAAGTAGTCCAGAGTATAAATTCAAAGGATTTGTGAATGTTGATTGGAATTTTACTCTATCTTAGGCTCCAAGACCCAAAATTTCATATGATATGATGTTTTGTCGAAGATATCAAAATGATTCTACGTAATCACATATTATAAAAGTAAAAAAGAATCCCTATGTATGTTAAAGGAACAGAAAATTATAGCTTGATGCATAAATGAGGGTAATGCATTGACCTTTCATCACTTCACTAATGATGATTGGTCTAGAGATTTCAATGACAAAAAATAAACCTTAAGAGGATATTTTTTCTCTTGGGACAGTTGAGTGGGCCAGTATAGTAAGAATAAATGTTTTTTCACTTTAAGTACAGAAGAAGAATATTTTGTTTATGTGACCCAGGAATGTATAAAAATGATGCGGACAAAGGTTTAGTTGTAAGATTTGATGGTGAAGGTTGCAAAACCATTAATGATTCTTTTCGATAATAATAGTTCCATTGATCTAATTAAATATATTTTGTAACATTAAATATCAAATCCCATTGATATTAAATGTTACTTCATTAAGGAAAAAGTTTCTAATGGAGATTTAATGATTTATTATTTTTCAATGAAAGATAAAATTGAAAATATTTTCAAGAAATCTATTCGGAGAGAAATATTTGAATTATAGAGGTTGAAGCTACATGATTATTATCCCCCACTAACCTATGAAGGTTTTTATGTAACCCCCCATGATCCTTTAGATTATATTGATAAAAGGGGAGAATAATTACAACGTTTGACTCTATATTTTTTAAATATGAAGCTAGTGTTATTAGAGAAAGGGGGAGTATACTATTCTAGACGTTACAATTTCTAATGATAAAATTATTGGGGGAGTTTATCAATATAATGGATACAAAATTTCTTATCACCATAGTATGGAATTCCACTAAAAACATTTCTTATACCAACAATGTATTTTTTGTACACTTTTTAGGAGAAAGTCTATGGTTTGATGAATTTTGAGAAAAGAGTGGTTGTAGATGTTTTCAAAAAATAAAAAAAAGAGAGATTGAATATCCATTGTGTTGATTTTTTAATAATTATTTTATTTTTTATCAAAATCTTACTTTGGAATGTTTTTTAAGAGAAAATTTGTTACTGGATAAGTTTAGGGTACTTTTATTATATAGTTAAATGATTATATGATGATCCTCAATGTTTCTAAAATCATGATTACCTAAGGGTTCTAATGTTTTAATTATTAAGTTCATGGATAGAGATAGTTTTCAAAAATTTAAATAAAATATGATAATGTGGAAAACTGTGCGATGTTTAAAGTTACAAACATGGAGTTGTGGTTATACAAACCACAAGATACAAAGTAGTAAAGTTACAACCAATGATCCGATGAAGATATATGAGGATTACTAGACTAATTCCATCATACACATGGTGATCACATAAGCACTATGAAAACCGATTAGAAGAATAAATTTATGAAGATTATCAGTCAGATATGAACAATGTTGCATCAGATAGAAAAATATAAAGTCTGCCACACATAGTGAAGCTTATGGGAAGCCACCAAAGAAAATCCAATTGATCTAACAATTATAATTGGATGGAGAAATATCTGAAGTTTAATCACATAGAGGAATCCATATCTATTGGATTTGTTTTTTAAATCCCACAAGACAGAGGATGTTGAAGTCCATCAAACAGATGATTTTTAATTCCATGATATAAATTCTTAAAATTTTCATTGGAAAAACATTTAAAATTTTCATTAGACTGAAGGAATATGTGCAATGAAACAAATGGATAAAATATATGTTTTATAAACAGAGATAATTAGAAAAATAAGATTATACAAATAAGATTTTTAGAGGTTATGAATAAAGGAAAGAGAATCAAAGTTACTACATAGAGAAACAATAGAAATAGTCATAAGAAAATATATATAAACATAGAAAAGTCAAACATTTTGACGATGTTGTGATATTATTTAAATATTCATAAATTTATTCTACAATTAAGGATGTTTTGAATGATATTTTTGAAGCTTAAATTTGAGTAAAATTCAATGAATAATTTTGACTATGAAGTTTCAAAATCTTTGAAAGTGGTTAATTTTTTTTATTGAAGAAGAAAATTAAAATTGGAGTATGTGTTTCACCCTTGAATTTTGGAGGAAGTATTCCAATATAAATGGGGATAGTATAATTGAGTGTTTTTATTTATATTAGTTTTTAGGATCTCAATTGATGATGTTTTTTCAATGCGAGTACAAAACCAAGGAATCACTTGGTTGAATAAAAGGAACCAAATAGAGACACCATATTGAGGTGAAACAAATAGAGTGCATCATACTGAGGAACATTGGATAGAGGTATACTAGATGGATACTAATGTACCCCAGAAATAGGTGAAACAGACTGATTATACAAGCTAAATTATTTCTAAAACCATTTTGTGAGTGACTTTAAAGGTTTTATTATTGTGTTGGCTCCAAAGTATAAGAAAAAGTTCTATCTTTTGGGAGCCAATATAATTTAATATTAGGAGATAAAAAGAGTTCAATGGTATTTGGATCAATTATATTAACGTCATTATATTCCGTATATTTTTGGATTAATGGGAGTTGACACAACAAGGACTAGGTACCCACATTGGGACCGAATGTTGTAAACACTTTTGCACCTTCATTTATTTATATATCTTTTCATATGAGTGAGGTAGAGTCTTTAATTTGAGTGGTTTGAATATTTAATAGGTTTCAAAGGTTAATTTAAAGAGAAAATAAATTGTAAAAGATTACCACTAATTAATCCACCATTCTCAATGGTCTATATGTTCTTATGAACATTAGTAACAACAGTGAAATAGATTTTAATAAATCCCCAAAAATTTCTAAAATTACGGCCACATATTACCTATATCCATAAGACCACAAATTATTTATAAATATTTTCCATGAGTGAATTTCGATAAGGTTTTATCCATGTAACATATTAGTACCTAGTTGTATGCTTTTCTACCCAAAAAATTTCAAGAGTTTCAATAATGAGAAGATCTAATATATTGTTTTTCATTGATTGAGGTTTCACCTAAATAACCAATTTAATCTCCTTGATAATTATTGTGAGGGTAAAGTTGATAGGGGTTATTTTTTCAAAAAATATATTAGTATTTCAAGAAAACCATAAATATTAGAATCATGATATGGTTGTTACCAATAACAGAATAAAGATATTTTTTATAAGATTAGTGAACATATGTTTTCCATGAAGTTTTTTAGTTTTTTTATAACCTTTTGATACAATTAAATCCTGGATAGAAACTTCTTTTAGATATGTGAGTTTATAACATCATTAAAATCTTAACAGTTTAAAGAACTAGGATGAGGTAATATAGATACTTGATTCCGGAATGATTTTTTCAATAGTAATCATGTACTTCCATATTTTCCATAGTAGTAACATGAGGCTTAGTTGAATGAATGGATTATTGAGGTTTTTGAACCACCTATAAGGTGAGTCTTGAATTCCAAAATGATACCTATGATAGTATTTTACATTGAAGAACCACAAATGAGAATGTTTTCAAACATTTTTGTTGTGTTAAAAGAATTATAAATCTTGAATCTATTGAGAAAAATGTATAAGAATATATGAATACACTATCTCCCATTGAATCATTTAATTTTAGATATAAAGGCTTCCCAAGACATCTAGGATAGGTAAAAGTCTATAGATGCAAAATTCAAGCCACTTAACATCCCAAAAATTGATCGTGTATTATTTAGATGGAAAACATTATGTTTTATTGAAACTACATCATATGCTCCTTGAATAAAAAGCAACAGAATACAACAAAGAAAAAAAATATTTCCATTTATTAGTCTTTTAATGAATCTCACATGAAAGAAGAAAATTGAGTTTATATTTCCAAGAATATTCCATCAGAAACTGGGAATTAGAGCATCATTGAACATTATAATGTTTTTTATATGAATACCACCAAGAATTGATGAATTATCAAATTTATTTAATGTCATATTAGCTGAATTAATTTTTTTTGAATTGAACATGTCTAGATAAGGTTCATTTTATTCCTTTATAGTATTTTTATGATATTGGAATTCAATTTATAGATATAAAATTAATATAAAAACATAGATGTAATGATAGAGTATACAAGAAAAATTATTCTTTCTTCAAAGGTACTTTTATCATTATATATGGAAATATGAGAAGAAAATTTTAGTAGAAATAACCTCAAGATATATAGCTTTAAATAATACATATAATATGGATATTCCTTGGAAATTTAATATAAGGACACCATTCATGATGTTTAGAAACACAATAATGTTATTTTTTTAGTAATTCCAACACATTTTCTAAAACAAAATTAGGATTTTTCCAATTAATAATTTTCTCAAAGACTTTTTCATAATGCCATAAAAAGTATTTGATAGATTTTATGTTTTTTTAATTTTTTTTCATAAAAGTAGGAGATCACATACATAAAAGAGGTGTGTGTGTACCTTCATATTATTTGTATCTTTAATTAAAGAGAGAGCAATAGATGAGGATTCTTTTTGGAATAATTTTATCAAGTAATCTTAAACCATTAAAAAATAATAACTGATAGGGGATACCTTTTTTGTAATACCTCTTGAGAATTTAAATACCACTTTTTGGAACACATTCACTATAATGGATATCTTGGATCATTACATAATTTTATTGAGTAAGATGTGAAATTTATTGAAAAGGTCATTCCTTTAGAGGATTTCCATTCTTAAGTACCATATGGGAATATTAAATGATTTAGAAACATCTAATTTTAATTTCATGTTTCCAGGCTTGGAAAATTTTATAGAAGGTTCACATACTCTTTGGAAATTTAAAATTATTTTTGAAAATTTATACCAAGTATGAAACTAAATTGATTTTGTAAAAAAGTATTATCATCCTTGGTTCCCTGTCAGAGAGCCAAAATCTTAATAATTATTCTTTGCAGTGTGTTACCCACAATAATGGTTCTAAAGTCTCTAACAAAAAAATACTAATAATTATTATGAATAATATTAAGAAGTTTTAAATTAATCCAAATTAGAAGAAATTTGGAGGATAAAAATTCTATGAAAATCATTCCAATGAGCTAATATGGGCAGAACCCTAATTCCCCCACAAGAGTAAATCCAAAATATATACTGGTCCTTAATATATTTTTTCAAATTACCTATTTTAAGAACCTAAATTTTATTCCCATATAAGAGACCATTTATAGATCCATTTTCATTCCCCCTTTTTATATATTAATTCATTCATACATGATGAAGTTTTACACCATCCAGATTCCCTTCACCAACAAGATATCTAATCCCTAGTTGATGGTTCACACCACCAAATTGGTAAATTCTAGCATGATAGGTAGAATAACGCAACATACAGTCATCCACCACTTACCATGTTGAAGCATCACACATGGTCCTCCAACCCATGTGCACCCATTGAAGTCAACTCCCATACACATAAATTTTCAGGTTCCTCGTGTTAATGGATATTATTTCTCCCTAAAGTCATCACAAGAATAAACCATGAATAACAAATGAAACCACATGATTCCAATGTCAATGAACCCTAACAATGCGTTCTATTACCAATTTCAATATCCAACTTACTAATAATTATCAAACACACCACCAAAAGATTCTCACAAAATAAATTCTAAGTAATCATCACAAATTAGAGTCAATGAGGGGATTACCCACCAATGATAATAGTAAAAATAGTAATAATAATAATAATAAAATGTAGATTGAAGTATGAGATGGAAAACCAACTCATATTCTATTTACTAAATAAAAAAGGAAATACAACAGTGTTTTACGAGGTAAATGAGTTTAGATCCCTTAACCAAAGGTCTTTTGTTTTTAATTTATTAGATATTCCCCTTTTTAATTAGGCTGAGAGGGAACTCTTACATGTCTTGGAGACCTAAATTATATAACCTAAAGGCCCAGAGGCATAAAGGCCTTTTTATAGTTTTTATTGACCATACTGAACTAAAAAACTCTCTCCCCAACACCTTTTCAATGTCAGTATCTCACTAACCACATGACAATGTGGTTAACTTATTCTTGCATAGAACAAAGTTTTGTGGGGCCTAAATGCATTGGTTCATCTTCCTTGTACCTTATTTCACAAATTCAGTTAGCTATATATTATTATTTTTATTTCTCTGATCCATATTCTTGAGGCTAATCTTATATAGTTGAACCACCCTACTTTGATTTCCTGAAGGCCTAATAAATGGCCTAAATAACCATTTAGGTGAATAGTAATAATTCTAAAATACTCCTCTATAGTATCTACTCTATTATAGTTCTACAGCACTACTATAGTACCTTAAAAAATTCTCTCCCACCACTTTTGGAACCTGAGTTTTATGTATAATTATGGGGGGTCTTTACTACTTGGGTTAGCCTCCATCACAAGATACAATAAAATTAAACTATTGATGAAAAAGTAAAAGTATATAAGAAACAATGAAGTTCATATTTCTAATTATAGCTCGATCAAACATCCCTTCTTCTCATCCATGCATCTATGATAACCATTGTAGATATGCAGTAACAGTATCATGCTTTTTAAATAAAAGAACCACTATATCTCTACTATCAAAGAAATATTCTACTTTGAAATATGAATTCAGTAGTATTAACTCAAAAAAACACAACATATACATTTTAATCAACCATTAACCTGTCATATTAGAAGAATATATACTTAAAATTTTAATTCATCATCCATATATTCCAATATTAGTGAAGTTCCTTATACACAGAACACACATATACACTACTTCTTCAGGTCACCAACTCCTCACATTGAAGAAAACTGTATATAACCCCAAACTAACTACAAATACAACAAAACATATTAGTTAAAAATAAATTTCAACCACTTTTTTTAGTTCCTCCATATGTTTTAGGGACCCTTTCAAAGATGTAAGAAATTCAGAGATGGTTGGAAACACAACCATATTTCCTCTATACTTCCCATACAATCATGAAATCGCCAAAAAGACCCTTATTATTAAACTATATAACCCAAAAGAAACATGATTTCAGTTTGATAGTCCTGTATGATTGATATCATCAATAGTATCTTCCCTTCCATTGAAGTTTACAACCACTAAAATGTTATAATAGATCTTCCCCCAAACATTAAGGAGAAAAAAATCATCTATAGATCCCACAATCAATGTAGAACCTTTCTTTAAAAGATGTCTAAAATCCTCAATTTATTCATATCACACGATTCATATCCTACAAATCCACTAAGCATGTGTGATCATCACCATAGTGAAAAAATAGAACTCCAAAATAATAAACATGTGTATTCTCAACTAGTTTAACTTAAATATCATCCCAATCCAAAAAACAGGAACCTAACAAAGAATAAGAGAGAATAGACACAATCCATTCTCAGTAGAGAATATCAATACCATAAACTAACAATTATATGTTTAAATAGAAGATAATTACTTCAATAACACCAACCAAGACATACTAGAAAACCTCTAAAAATAATATATCCCTCAAAAAACCAGTCTACATTATGCCACATATCCCACATCAGATCTCCCAACAAAAAAAATAGGTATATTACATTACCAAACAAAGTAAAACCTTAAAAACATTTCTAAGAGAAAATACCAGTGGAATAGGAAACTTTTAATAAAATAAACTACCAATTTTACCTAGCCGTCCATCCAAATTTACTGAAAGATGGAGTTATTTCCATGAGATTCTATGATAATATACCTTAGGATGAAAATCAAATTGTAAATAAATTATTTATATCATACATTACCTAATATAATATTGTCCTACATAATGCTTTTAATTTCCCTATACCTCTAAAATACTAAATAATCTCAATCCTCAATCCAATAATACATTTCCTTAGTGATTACCATCCTTATGATAAAAAAATTATTGGGTTTATCATATATTTTCTTAACCTCGTCAGACTCTGAGTATGAAACTAAATCCACCAAAACATTTAGAGGTATGTGTGAATCTTTTATGTTCTCAAGATTCATTTTCTTCTAAATATGAATCACTGATTACATAATAAAAAATTTTACTTCTAGGTTTCAGTAGCACCTTCTTTTCCTTGTTTTCTTTGATTGTGGTGTAATGAAGCTGTCAAAATAAATAAATTTGTTTTACCTTTTATTACATAAGATTAAAAAAATTCATCCTCATCCTGTTGATAATTTTCTATAATTTTTACAACATCTAAAAATTAATAAAACTCATTGAATCCCTATACCTTTTTAGGCCAATCTATATTACATTCTCTATACCTTTTCTCCAAACCCTCAAATTAAATTGAAGTTTCAATTTTATTCACTCTAACATTTGATCCAATATTTGCGTGAGTAGATGTAGGACCAAGATTATTAATGAATTAATACTTACCCTTTCCAATTAAAAGAGTATTCTACCTAATTTGAGGTTTATAAAAAATATTTCATGTTGTTTTGAAGACCATAGTATGCGGGGGAGTGACCTAGATTATAATAAGATAAATAATATTCTAGTATATTTTTATATATAAATTCCATCCAGAAACCATAATCACATTATTTTTTATTCTAAATAAATAGACTAAGATGCTTCATAAGTTCAACATCAATAAGAAAATTTGATACCATGGGACTTGAAAGTTGTAATATCACAGAGTCCAATTTAATAAGTTATTCAATTAGGTTAGAGATAACAGATAGAGAAACAAATATAAATAATTGAATTGGGAGACCTTGAAAACCGAAAATAACTAGGAAGATATAAGTTTCAACATAAATTTAAAAATTATTAAACCAATTCATCACCTTCATTGGGCTACTAGAAAAGTACCTAGTCCAATATCTATAGTAACCATGATTAGATGAAAAATGAATACAAATGTTAACTGAATCCAAAATTCACAGTACAAATAAAAAATTGATTTAAAATATAACTAAATAAATTTGATGAGGGATAATGTTTATGATACTTACCATTGGGGGAAAGGAAAAAATCCAATGATATAACTTTAACAACCTTCTATGAAAATGAATATTTTGAATGGAATCTTTGAAAAAATGATATCAGGGAAACCTCAAAACCAGTTTTTTATTAATGTCCTATAGTTATAATAATAATAATAATAAAAATTATTATAATTATTATTATTCTTGTTTAATGGACTACAATCTGTGAACAACACACACACCGAAGATGCATGGGTCATTCGAGCCTCATCCCTCTCAAAGAATAGTGGTAATAAATATAATAATAATAATGGAAATAATAATAATAATAGTAATAGTAATAATAATTGTATTAAGAATAAAAATACTAAATATAGTAATAATAATAAGAGTAATAATAATGATAATAATAATAATAGTAGTAGCTAAAAAATAAAAAAAATAAAAAAAATCTAATAATAGAAATCCTAATAATGATGATGGTAATAATAGTAATAACATTTTTAATAATATTACTAATAAATATAAAAATAATAATCATAAATAGTTTGGAAACGGTTATAAAGACTCATACCCATCATATTAAATAAAAAGTCAAAGTGGCTATAATAAGGGGTTATGAATATGTGGATAAAAATTTCCAACAATATTTGAGTGATAGAGGTAAATAAATTCCTTAGTAAAAGAAAAATAATAAAATGATACACTTTCCTCAACAATTTTATTTGGAAGAGTATCAACAACATGGTTTTGTTATTGAAAAATGTTGGTTATTTTTATAGGGACCCCAAGAACATAATTCATTCTATGAGGATAGTCCATGGAATGATGAGTGTTCTGGCATAAAATCCTTGAATAAATTTTTTTTGTCACTTTAAATATAAATCATAATAACAAGAAGTACATTTTCATATAAAATATAATTCCCAAGAAACTATGTGAAAGATACTTTATTAAACCCTCAAGAATTTATAAAAATTCCACTACATTCCACTAGTCTCAGTGTTCCCACAACTACTTCTTCAATATTGATATAGAACATATAGACAACATGGAATCTAAGTTGCATGTGATTACCTATCCATATACCTTGGTGGCATATAAACAATAAGAGTTTTAGCTTTCTTCAATATCATTTATCATTGATTTTGTTTTCACCGTAGCATTTAGTTGAACCTCCTTAATAATTCCCACAAGAATACACCTGATAGGGGTGATTTTACCTTTAAACCTAATGGTGTTTATATATCACTATACATAGTGGAGTCATTCTACAACAACTACCAATAATATATTGAAGATATATTTATTCATTTAAAGTGAAAAAAATATTGTTCATGATGTTTTTTATGTTATCTTCAACCGATTTCCTTAACTGAAACAAACCCATAACTACTTGAAGATGTTTGTAACAAATGGTAACTCAAAAATAGGAAATAAAAAAATTTAGATCATGTAAATTATAATGATAAGGTTGAGGTAATGTAGATACCTAATTTATGAAGTCTATCATCAATATGAATTATATCGTGCCCAATTTTCTATTATATTAACATGTATACAAGTTGAATGAATGGTTTCTTGATGTGTTTGATCAAAATAGGAGATGAGTATTGAAATCCAAATTGATACCCATAATAGTAATTAGAATTGAGGAAACCCATGTTATTTGGTTTTTTATTTTCATTTCATGTTAAAATAATTAGAAATATTGAATATGTTGTGGAACCTATGTATGAATATAGACAACCACTATATCATATTTATTTGGAGTAACCAAGATAGAAAGCATAAGTAATCCATTTGGGATAGGAAAAATGTAAAAGTTATATAATTCCATCCACTTTAATTTAAAAAAATCGGGCACATGTTTTCTATTTAGAAACCATTTTGTATCCATTGAAATTTCAACATATGCTAACTAAATTATAGGTCTCACAGTTGACCCAATAATAAAATAATTTTATTTTATGATTCAATAAATGAATCTCATATATATGAAACTAATTGATTCATTATTATTGTTAAGAACAATCTATATAAATATATCAATCCATTAATCACCGAACTTTCTAAGGGTTTTAATTCCAAGACCACCAGATCATGTGGTTTGAAACATTTATTCCAGGATATAGTAATTAATTATTTTCATGAATCAAATATATCTAGATAAATTTCATAATTTTCCTTTACATTATTTTTATGATACAATAAGTACATTTATGGATGTTTAATTTATATACAAACCTAAATATAATTATTTCTTTTTCAATAAAAATTATTCTTTCTTGAGAGAGACTTTTTCAATTCCATTTGGCAAGTTAAGGGGAAATTTTAGTAGAAATACCATGAAGATATGTATATTAAAATATGACATAGAATATATGTACCCCTAGGTAATTGAATTGAAGGATACCATGACTTGATTTTGTGAAATTTAATGGTGTGATTCTTTATTATAATTCTCACACCCTTTCCAAAAAAAATCATACGATTTTTTCCAATTAATAAAAATAATAGAGACCTATTTATAATGACTAAAAAAATATTTTATGGAATGATGTGTGATTTAATTTCCATTAAAAATATTATCAGGTCATTTGTATAAAATATTTTGGTGGGATCCTTTGGAATCCATTTAGGATTAATTTAAGAGGGAGCACCATATGAGGATGATTTTTGGAGGTATTTTCTGAATTAATATTTAACTATTCAAAAAATCATAGCTAAGAGGGTATTCCCTTTCCAAATCCCTCTTGATAATTTTAAGTACCCCTTTGGTGATCCATTCACCATAATGGATATCTTGTATCTCTCTATAGATGAATCAATAAAGCTAAGAAGTATGTTAGAAATGATATACCATTTGAGTAATTCTATGATAATGTCCCATATGAGAGTATCCAAGGCTTCTGAAACATCCAATTTGAAGTCTATGTTTTTTTACATTGATTTATTTTAGATAAGATTCATACACTCAGATACAGTGTTAAAAATTCTTGAATTTTCTTATAAGGGGATGAAACTCAATTAATTCAATGAAATAATCTTATCAATCACATTTCTAATACTGAGAGAAATAATATTAATGATGATTTTGGGAAGTGTGTTACCCACAAAAATGGGTTTGAGGCCTTTAACACTTTGGGATTGAAAATTATTAGGAATAGCATTAATAAATTTTTAATTTATCCCAATTTCATGAAATTATTAGGATAAAATCTCTAATATCATAACAATGATATAGTTACAATTTAATAGAAGTATGTAAAGATTTTATTGGTAAATCCAGCTAGGATTGCAATGCTATTGATTTTTAATATTCTCTAGAAAAAATAATATCAAAAAATAAAAATTGAATTCTCTTATTTAAAAATTTTTTATCATACAATTATAACTATTAAGACTTCACATCAGACAATCATTAAATCCGTCAAAATCTTGTAACCCAAGCTAGGTCCACAAATATATACATGTCTAAATAACATTACTTTATTAAAAGTAATCATCGCATTTCATCTAATTTAAATTATTCATAATGATGTGTTATTCATAAAAAAATACATGGGGTTTTACTTTTATTCAAGGGGAAATGGGATTCGTATGTGAGAATCACATTCTAATCATAATATGAGTATTCTTATTTTATTTTATTTTTTGTTTTTTTCTATATTTTGTATGGTAATTGGAATTATGCTGAATCAGTTCAACCCCTGTTGTGAGAAATTTTTGATGAATTCCTGGCACAAATGTCTTTGGGAACAAAGTGGAACTCACATACTTGGGCATCATCTCAAGTTAACTCTATCAATTACAAAATAAAACTACGAAAAATAAAGATAGAATGTCTATATTTTGTCTAGATAACTATATAGTCTTTATCCCAAAGTTGCAAAAGATATATATGAAATCAGTCCATTTCTTTAGGTGAGTTTTTTTTATAATTTATTAGTATTTCATTAATAATCATATTCAATATAAAATGATCACCAAAATAATGCTATTTATATAGGAACTTGAATAACTCAAAATTATACCCCAGATTTTAAAGGTAGTGTATTATGACATTTTAATTAATTAGAAGAAACGTTTTTGGTGAAAGATCCCATTGAACAAACATAATTTCCAAAAATTACATTTATGAACATAAAAATTAATTGAAATTATAATCAACACATGAAAAATTATTTAATATTTTGTTTTAATGTTCATAGATTATATTATCATATATAAGGTTAATAGATCTTTATTCAGTGACACACACAATTTTTTTCATTCTTTTTTTACCCCCCAACATAGAAATTCACTTCCCTCGTTGTTTAAAAAAATTTTATATGGCGGAATAAATAGATGAAACTAATTACAACATGAAATTTGAAAAAAAATAATAAATTCACTTGGTAGTTCAAATAATAATACAGTACTGTAATAAAATGACCGTTTGAGCTCCATATCAGTTGTAGAATCCTCGTAGAATATTATAGAATGTTCTTGAACATATATAAGAATGTTATTTTACTATAAATCCTTTTCCATTAAGAGCCCCTGTGTCACACACACAACCTTACATATAAATCGTAGAAACCCTAAGTGGTTCCCTTAACACCAAAAAAAGAGAAAAAAATAACTTGTTTTTTTAGAACACTAATTCACATTACAAGTTTAAAAAAACAAAAACATATACTTATATATATACTAAAAAATTATCAATTATAATAATATATACAAAAAAATATGGATGTTGTATGTATGAAATTACATAGGTTAGTGGTAGGCACCGCTCCCCAATCTCCCTTCGTTCTTGGGTTCAAACCCCACATCCTTGCTGGACATGAGAGAGTTTCTACCTGAACTAGTGACCTAACTTTTCATATATATTTTTTAAAAATATTGATTGATATTTTTAACAAAAAAAATTTAAACAGACAAAAAAATAAGAGAAAAGATATGCAGAAGCTAGGTTTCCATTTGAAAATCACTTAGTTTAAAATTATTAGCTCGACTTGGACTCCTAACTTATCATGTTTTATATGGTTCATATGTTATCTCATTTTAAGCTTTCATTTCACGTTAATTGAACAATTCTAGGTAATGTCTTCTCCAATTAAAATTGATTTTAAATATGTTACCAATAATGGGGTCCTGAATCCTGATTTATCCATGATGGTACACATAATGAACCGTATATGTTCCTGGACATCATGATGTTAAAATTCATGGGTGAAAATGATATTTGAAACTATACAAAAGAATTGATTTTCTTGATTCAATTTTTTTTAATTTATGATTCTTAGATTCTTAGGGTTAAACTATAGCCTTATTGATCCTCAAATTTTTATAATACTATATTTTAAGTTCCTCATGTTTAATAAGATATATTATCTTCTTTTTCCATATAAGGAAATGCCAAAATTCATTTTATTTATTTCCAAAAATATCTTTTACTCAATTTAGACTAATAAATTGGAGGATTTTCAATAAATCAAGTGATATGGTGACATTCCTAAGAATGTTTTGAATGTGTTCTATGAAATTCAAGAGTTTCATAGACCACTATTTCCTAGAGGGTTTGATAGTTTTTCAAGAATATACTTTATATACATATTATCCAACTTATATTAACTATTACTTTTATAGGATAGGTTATGGATATCATTTTTGGTATCCCATACATGGACACAAGTGCCGAGAAGGCATTATTGAAAAAATAGAGTCCAAAATCACTAATGATATCAATAAGTATTACAAATCTATAAAATATATTTTCTTTGAGGAATAAAATCATATATTTATGATCATTAAAATTCAGGGTAATGTAATCAACCCATTTAGAGACATAATCAATAGCTAAGAAGATATTAAGTTATCCCCTATAGTTTGGGAATGGTCTCATGAAATTAATTCAACAAAAATAAAATATGTCCACAATAAGAATGTGAGCATGAGACCTTTTATTATTTTAAGTGATGGATCATAGTTTTTTACCCTGATAAAAAATTTGGAAGAATGTGTAAGAATCATTAGAGAGCGTGGGATATAATAAACCACTTTACAGAACATTTTTAGGGGTTTTTGTTTGTAAAAATGTTTCCTCTACATTCATATCCATGATAGAATTTGAGAATGGTATCTTAGCTAGTATTTTTAGCACATATCATAATGACTAGATCTAGATAAAACTTATAGATGTATGATTCAGGGAAGATATAGTGTTTAACATCATAAATGAATTTCATCCTAGCATGTGTCCCTATGTATTTTAGAATGACATCTAAACCAAGTATTTTTCTATATTAGTGTACCACAGAATGTCAATCACAAAATATAGACTCTAAATAGGGAATTAATCAAACATTGAAATATGGTATTAATTATCCCTGAATTTGAAACTATAAATTTTATCAAATACTACATTTTTAACACCCATTTTACCTTGATTGTAATGGAATATTCTTATAAGATAAGGACTCACCTAATTAATCCATCCTTGATATATTATTTTAGAAAAGGTATTTCAATGCCAAATGATCTTTGAAAATAGGAACAAGTAATCCAAATAGATAATATATAAACTTATATAAGGAAAATACAAAAACAATAAATTATTTATTAGTGGTTGGTTAGTTGATTTGTTTATCATTAAATAATTTTATTTAATAATTAATAACAAATGGAGTTTTATCACATTATTTTCCTAATAAAACTCCTACATAAAATTCACTTTCATCAAACATGATATTTAAATGATGTTTCTAATTAAGATCATTCATAATGTGTGCAGAGATAATATAAAAATTCAATTTTGAGAATGAATCAACGTAGCTTTTTGTCCATATGAATTGGTCATATTTCCTAAGTAGTGCACATATGAGTCATGAAATGATTCCAAAGTTCCTAATGAACCTTATATAGAAACTAGAATATCCTAATAATGGCTACACTTATTTGAAAAGTTATAGAGAGGTAATATGTTGAATGATATCTACCATGTATTTTTCAACCTTAATCCTCGAACAAGAAGAAAGATGCATGAGGACTAGTCCTTCCTTTACCAAGAAATATAATTTTCCCAAATTAAGACATAATTATTATCCAAAAAACGAAAAAGACTCTATGATCATTTCTTACGAATCCTTAAAATGTTTCCCCGACTATAGAGAAGTCATCCATAAATGCTTTTAGACAATCCCCCCCATTTTAGATAATATTTCAATCATGCGTCGTTGGAAGGTCTATAGGTGATTACACATCCTCATGGGTATAAACGTGAAGTAAAATTTCCAAACATATGGGTGAATGTTTTTTTTATGAGATCTTATTAGGAAAAATCAATTTTATTATACCCTAAATACCCATCTATGAAGTGGTATAATTGATGTCTCGCTACTCACTCAAGGACTTAATAAAAAAATGGAAAGGTAAAATGATATTTCATGGTATATGAGTTAAAATTATTATAGTTGATTTATACTCTCTATCTACTACTCACCCATATAAGAATAATATCACCATACTCATAGGTAATCACAGTAATTATAGACTTCGTAGGAACTAATTTAATTGGTCTTGACCACTAACTCTCAACAATATGGTAGATTATACAAAAATTCCACAACTTAAGTAGTTCCTTACATACCACATACATTATATTGGTATTGAGTTACTATTGTTTTTAGAAGGATATTTTAGAATAAATCTCCAGAAAAATCCTATGGTTGATGATGAGTGATCTAATCAAGGGAATATTATAATGGGTTTATCCAATTACATTATTTTTCTTACTCATTACATCAACAATTATTTTCTAATTGTTGTATTTGAGAGAAAAATATATGGAAATGGGAAGGGTTTGGATATCAAATAAGAATGAATACTTGAGTGAGGCAGTTATAAAATTTAATTTGAGCTCATTTTGGTAAAAAATTACATATAAATATTAATATTCTAATTCAAAATCAATTTATTTATTCAAATTTGAAGATATAATTAGTTCCTTTAGAGAATATTATTTAACCAACAAATTGTTTATATCATGTGGAAAAAGTAAATTGATCTCTTCTTGACTTAAATATCCTTCAAAATTTACTTAATGTTCCTAAGGTTTACTTTTAAAACTATATATCCAATTCAACTCATGATTCTCCACATCATACCTAATTTTAATGTTTTCATTGTAAATTTTTAGATGGAGTTTTATGTTGATGAAGGTTATGGTAATTTTACTATTTCTTAATTATATTTCCAATTTTTTTATTACTAGTAATGGATTACCAAGGAATATAGGAGTTTTTTCCCTAGTTATAAATTTTTGATGATTTTAAAGGACAATGAAGTTATTAAGGTAGATTAATTTTTCATTTTTTAAGTGAATATACCTTAAGAAACCCTTAGTAACCTAGAAACTATAATAGAAATATTGAAGAGTGGTAGAAGTGGGAAATATTTACTAAAGAACTAACTCAAAATACATGATATATGGAATCAATTTATCACTAGAATTCAAATCATATCATGACATGAATACCCTTTTCTCTCATAGTTCAATATTGATGTGTGGATAATTGGGGTCTTTTAACTTAGGAGGCATGGTTATATGAATTTTTTAGCTCACATTTTTATCTAAAAGAAATTGGTTTTTATGATATAATTTACTTTTCAAGGTAATTTACATTAAGTATGCATGTATGGTTTCAAATTAATAGATAAGGGGGATGTTATGATTAACTTGTGTGAATATTTATCTAAATGTTTAGTTCTTCTCAAGTTTTGGATTCTTCTCTCATTCATTAGGGGAATAGAGAATCTTTTCATACTATTTCTGGACGTGGTGGTTCCTCAAAATAATCATTATATTTTTTATATTATAGGTATTTTTCTTTTGACTTATCATGAGATTTTAAAAGATTATATTTTTAAATAATTATTAGTTATTATTTTGAATAGATTTAACAATTCTTAATATTGTCAAATTATTGATCTGTATGAGAGATTATTTTATGCGACTAGATTATCCCCTTAAGGCTAGGGTGGATACAAATTGAGTGTTCATGGGAGAATTTATAGTTTTAATGGTTTTAAATTCATGCTTTAGGGATGAAACTTCTGAAATAATTTTTAAATTTTCTTGCTATGATTTTCATGTAATGAGATAGGAATAGATTGGGTTGGGGTTTGAGCTGGTTGGTTTATCCTTAGAGTTTATTTATCCTATTTAATTATTTTTTAAAGGTTTTTATAATCGGACTAGGGATATTGGTATAGGAACATTTTGGTTTGAAACTAGTTATGGGTTGTAAAATATTGTAGAGTGTTGGGATTTAGATCTTTCTATATATTAGGGAAGCCTGGATGGTAATTATACATTGAATTGAATTTTTTTTATCATAGATTCTGAAAGTTCAACAAATTAACTAATTTTGGTGGTCCTTCTAAAGTAACATCCTTTATAGAAAGAATTATTGGACAATTGTTTATCTTATGATCATGTTTTCACAAATTATACAAATAAGATCTATAGTTTGAATTTCATGGACTTCCCTATTTTTTATCACCTCAATCTTACTAGAGAGGGGTAATGGTTTCTCCCCAAGGCTTTATTCTTCCCTAAGAGTGTACATCCCACCATATTTTGGAGTATTCGCATACTAGGTTTATGTTCCCCATGTTTGGTTCTACTTATAAATACCTTCAAGATACCCATGACCATTATTTAAGGATTTTTTAATGGTTCCATTACAAATCATGTTAATGAACTACTTGTTTCATAGACCTAACACTCCATAAATTATTCTCAATTTTTTTGGGATTGAAACCCCATAGTGTGGTACCATGTACAGTGTGACTTTAAACATTTCCCATGTTTGAAAAAATCACTCTCCATATTTTTCAACAAATTTTTGAATGGTAATTTTAAGTGATTTTTTTTTGTGGTGGGGAAATAATTTTTTATAGAAGACTCTTTTCAATTGGTCCAATGATTTGATGGGTGATGGAAAAAATTCACCATTCTTGGATCGATCCTACCAAGATAATAGGAAAGAGCCTCATCTTATTTGAATCATGTTCATGTGAGTGTCATATTATCTCACCAATGTCACTTAACTCCTTCACATGAATATAAGGAATCTATGAATCCATACCATAAAAGCCTATAAGGTGGATTATGACATGGCACTAAAAGATAAAGTGGTAATATCATATGGATTCATGTCTTATTCAAGAAGATTCATTGGTCTAGTAATGTTTGATGTAATCCTTCATGGTATGATCTACTATATTCCCCAACATAGTGGCTTCCTCATATTGATTTATATTTTAATTCCTACTTGTTATTATTATTTGGTTTCTTGAAATATTTTCCATATAGTGACCCATACATTTAATTTAGAAATATTATATCTCATTATACAAATATTCATTACATAGAATTACAATAAATTCCATAAATATAATAGTTTAGTGTATTTGGGAACTTAGATACATAAACAACTAGTTCATAAATGGAATACAATATCTCCCACTTAGTTCTTCCTAACTAGAACCCGAATTTGATACATCATACTTAAAAAAGTCTTCATATATTAGGGAGAAGAAAAAATGATAATGGCAGATCTTAGATTCTTGGTAATGGTAAAAAATAGAGATATCAATGATCATATAAACATAACAAGAAAATAAAGGTTATGATGACATGATCATAACCTTTAAAAATCATACACATAAGTTATTTGATCATAAACATCAGTCATGACACAAAGCATGGCAGTTCGTAGAAAATAAATCATAAAGGGATCAAAGAACATGATACATGAGAAAATAACATTGTAATAATTTTGAATTGTGCTATAATTGGAATTCTCCAATGATTTTTGGATTTAGGTTATTTAGGTGCAATAGAGTGGCTGACCAAGGTCATATCTCAAAAGAGAAAGTAATTTAAAACAAAATATTAAAGGTATATTGAAAATAAAATAAAATAAAATAAACACACTATTTAAAAGGATGGGGGGTTATTTTTTATAAAATAATAATAAGTATTATAGAAGAATATTGGAAATGTTTTGTTTTTATTTTTGAAATGAATCTAGATTAATAAAACACAACAAAAATATGTTTTTTGGAATATATTTTAAAAGGTGTTATTGATCTAACTATACATATTCGATTACTTATTAATCATTATAATTTAAATTAATATACACTTAATTATGATCCTTTATTTCTTTTATCCTCAAACCCTATGGGGGTTAACATAACCACAAATATGAAATGAATTAAACCTGAGGATAGCTTCAGAACATACAATCGTAGCACCCGAATTTGATTGACCTTCTAAGTCTAGCTTATGGTCAGTGGTAAATTAAATCACATACAAAATATATAAATGAGGATGAATTGATCTTAGGGATTTAATTTTAACTCTATAAATTTATCATGTGTGGTCTTGTTTTATCAATGAAGTTTGCGCTTTTAAAATTTACAAAAATTCTTGACTTCATGTGTTTTTGTGTTAATTTTTTAATTGATTACTTAGTTTATTATAATTTAAAAACACAATTCATGGATAATATTAATAGAATTAAATTATATCATATATTCAAAACAAATAAATGAATAAGCTGAGAGGTTTTTCGATTACTAAAAAGAACTAGTCTTTCATGGGCAGTGTAGTCATCGTAGGAACATTTTGCATGCAAAAATGTTTAGAAAGGTTAGAACCCAATATCATTTCTACTATTGATTTCAAAACCAAAGAGAAACATTAATTAAGAAGGGAATTGAAAAAACTGAGAAAAATAGAAGAAATAAAAGAGTAACTAGGAAGTTTATTACACAAAGACAAATATTACAACATGAGAAGGAAATGAAGGCGTTGATAAAGGGATCCTTGCTTCAAGAGCTCCCCCTAAGAGTATAAGAAGTTCTAAATCCTAAAAGGGGATGAGAGTACTTCTATGGAACTCCAAAATATATCTAATTCACTACATGGTCGAAGTTACAAATGATATTCCCAAGGTGTCAATTTATAGCTAAATGGGAAGTGGTTTTGGGAACCCATATTATTAGATACCACTTGTGGATTAGTTTTGGGTTGGTAAATGGAACTATCTCATCTTGGAAAAAAGAGAAACATTCTAGGCCAGCATATTGGCAGACTCCATGTCAAATTTAGTGGCCAATGGAGGATTAAAACAAATGATATGTCCTAAATACAAAACCAAATCTTAGACTTCGTGAAGATTATATCCCCTAGATATATTGTTTCAGATAGATCCCTTAATGGATAAATGGGGATTTAGTTGTTTTGATGTGAGTTGTAGCCGATGATATTATAGAGTTACCCAAAAATTCTCACCCCATTAAGAGGTATGGATTTTGAAAAATGTGAAAAACAGTGGACTTATTTCTTTGGGCTTCCATGCAGTTTGGCCCATTTTCATTTTGGATTATCTCTAACCCTCCAAAGAATCTCCTCCTACAACGAAATCACCAAAACAAGAATAATTTCCTTTTTTAATAATGATAAAAATTTAATAATTGAATCAAATGGGATGTGAAATTTGAGATAATATTTTTAATTTTAAATACAAAACAAGTTTAAAATATTGATGTAAGGGTTAAATGAAGCAGTAAATCGTGATTTGATCACACCCCCACACTTACCCTTTTGCACTATTAGGAAAAAACTAATATAATATATTCTAAAATATTGTGACAAGATATGCATGTTCATATTCCCCAATCAATAATGAAAATATAGTTAAAGTAAGAATCCCATCAAGAGTCATTATCAATAAATTTTAAAGTCATTCTCTCATAAATTGTGTCAAAAGAAAATCTAGTGAGATTCATAAAACTAATCATAGAGAAACAAGTAATTGGTATAACATGCCAATAATTAAATAGTGTGTGTGTTCCAACCATTAAAATCTCATAAATCCACCCTTTACTCATTATATTCAGGTCATGTAAAACAATTATTCTTACCTGGTTTAATTCACTAAACCTGTTCTACATTCCTTTATAATAGGATTTCAAGACCCACTAACTTAATAATTCATAAAAGTAAAACCTTAATATCCCAACCTAGATATCCGCATATGTTTTACATTTCATCACTCCCATCTTTTAATATATTTTTTGTTTTTTATGTTGTACTTGGAACAAATCTCACACTCAACTCTCAACCTGTGTTTGATCCCCTCACGACACTAATTATAATAGTTCTAACAAGATCAAAGGTTGAGGAAGAGTGGGTTTCGACCTTTACATGACACAACCTAATTATTTAGGGTTTACAACAGTCGGAAAATAGGTACACACACCTAGGTCAATTTGGTACTGTAATGAAATCGATCAGAAGAGACACTAATGTATGGATCAACCAATGCATTTTTTACCTAACTTTACTATATATTCTATTGAGTAAGAAAACTTTCACAAGTCATGATTGAGTGAACATTTGTGTGGGGAAATAAATGAAACAATTTACCATGTACAAAAATCACAAATAATGATTTCAGAATCAAAAAGTATTTATAAATACACAACTAATCATATCATTGATGACTTTAATTTTTACAAAACTCAACCCTTGATGATAAAATGTTACTCATTCTTATAATTCTGAAAATGAATTTTGAAAACATGGATTTTGCATATTTTCCACATGAGAATTTTATATGATATTTTTTTTTTGTCTTTATTGTTTTTTTAATGTTTAAACCAAAACAATTAATAGAATATACACAAAAAACACAAAATTGAAAATCCTAAATATTTATCCCAAAATATTTTCCCCTCCCCCACACTTAAAATATTGTATTTCCCTTAATATGATCCTATGATATGATATGTTCATATGAAATGTATAATTGTATATTGGAAAAGTAATATAAAAGTGAAAGGGTTAGGAACAACCAGAAATTTTCAAGTAATGATGGGGTCTTGTAGTGTGATGAAATCCACTACATCAGTAGAAAGTCCCTCAGTGTATTGCTTTAAGAGTTTCCCGTTGATTATAGAGCTCCTTCCAATGTCCTCTGGTGTGATCTCCACTACACCATAAGGAAAAACATTAGATACAATATAAGGACCTAACCATCTGGAACACAACTTAACATGCATCATCTTTAGTCATGAACATTAGATAATGACTTTATCTCCAACATGAAACTCTCTTTTTTGTATCATTATATCATGATTTTCTTTTTATCTTTCCTTATAGATCTTTGAGTTCTCATATGATGACAATCAAATCTCCTTATACTCTGGAATTTTCATATTCCTTTGGATTCCAACTTGGTCCAAATCCATGTTGCATTTTTTTATAATCTAATATGACCAATGATCGAATTCCATAGGGAGATTATAGGATTTCCCAGAAACAGTCCGAAATGGGGACATACCAATGGGGATATTGCTATCCTATAAGCCCACAATGCATCATCCAATCACTTACTCAAATCCTTCATATTTGGTTGCACAATTTATCCCAAAATTTGTTTCAACTCACGATTTGAAACCTTAGCTGGACCATTTTTTGGGGGTGGTATGGTGTTGATTATTTGTGTTTCACCACATACTTCTAAAGGAGTCAAGACAAATTCCAATAGAAAAAATGTGTCACCTGGTCACTGATGATATCCTTTGGTACTCCAATCCTGAAAAACAATTTTTCCTTGAAAAAGTCAACTACAACCAGAGAATCATTAGTCCTAATGGCCGTAGGCTCCACCTATTTACTCAGATAATCAATAGAAAAAAAATATACAAAAAAATAGAATGTTCTAGGAAAAGGACAAAAAAAAAAAGATTTCACATACATCAAAAATGTCACAGAATAATATGGGTTTTTGGGACATATCATGGATCCTAGAAATGTTCCAAGTGTGATGGAAATGTGAGCATGATTTTCGAGACACATGAGCATCATAGAATAAGCTAGGACAATTTAATCCAGAGTCAAAGACTTTCCTAGTTCGTTGGGGTCCAAAGTGTCCTCCACATGAAAGTGTAAGGCATAAATGAAGAACATAATAAAACTCATGATTCTGAACACACCTCCTAATAACTTGATCAATACACATGTTCCAGAGGGATGGATCAACCCAAACATAAAATCTTGACTCACTATTTATCTTTTGGACTTGATGTTTCTTTAAATTATCATGAATTTCAGAGGTAACAAAGCATTTAACTTAATCTATATACCAAGGATGTGTACCTAAGATAGAATAAATATTATCATTAGGGAATGTGTCCTGAGGTGGTTCCTAGTCCATGTTTTGATCCTTTAGTGTGTGATTAATCCACCTTTTGTGTTCCAACAACAGGTTTTATAACCCCTTGTTTTCCTTTATCTGAATATAGAATTCCTAAAGAAGGAGTATCCATCAGATTAGCCTAGTATTTGCATCCAGATTCTTCAATAGGTACCTCAGAGACACATGGTTAGAAAAAAAAGTTATTTAGATCCCAATAAATATGAATGGAATTTATCTAAAGAAAATATGACTACAAGAAACTTCTTTTTTGTGGTTGTGTAGTTTGATTGGGTTGAATCGGGTGTCCTATATGAATAGTAAATCACATGTGACTGTCCCTCCACCATCGGAGATAAGACATATTTAACCACAAAGTTAGAGGTGTCACACATATGCTCAAAAAGAATCTCCCACTATAGTGGTTGTATGATCGATGGAGTAGTCTGACACTTCTTTATATCATCAAAGGAAGTCACGTAGAAAACATAAAACACAAAAATCAAAATCCTTTTGATGTAATCATGATAAAGGATGAGTAATATTACTAATGTTTTTGATGAAGCAGCGATAAAACCATGAATACCATAGGAATGATCTAGCATAACACACACATAAAGGATAGGGTAAGGATGAAATAATATGTACCCTAGATCTATCTACCTCTATCCCCTGTCTTCACATTACATGCCAAAAGACAATGCCATGATCTACCATGAAATCACACTTCAACATTTAAGACCTGATTATTTTCAATATAACAATTCAAAACCTTTCTCAAACTCAATATGAAATCATCAAATGAAGACACATACACAATAAAATTATCCATAAATACCTCCATGCTCGTCTGAAGAAAATAAAAACAAATACTCATCATGTATCTATGGAAGGTACATGGGGCATTGAAAAGTTAAAATGGAATCCTCCTATTTGAAAATGTACAGAATATACAAGTGAATTTTCTCTTCTCCTGATTCTTCAGGGCAATAGGAACCAGAAAATATCTAGAAAATCCATCCAATAAACATTAATATATCTTACCAGCTAGTATCTTAATCATTTGATAAATAAATGGGAGATAAAATGGTCCTTGAGAGTTGATTGAATCAGTTTTCTATAATCAATACACACTTGCCAACTATTTTGCACCCTCATTGGAATTAACACCTCTCTATCATTTTTAAAAACTGTAAAACCAGTTTTATTTGGCATGAAAAAAATAGGGCTTAACCACTGTGAATTTGAAATGGCATAAATTATAACTCTCCTGAGCATTTTTTCATCTTATTTTTTAAAAAATTCAAGAAGATTTGGATTTAGTCTCCCTTGTGGATGCCTCACTGGTTTAGACCCATCCTCTAAAAGAATCATATGCATAAAAATGGAGGGTTTAATACTTGATAATTCAGCCAAGTTCCACCCGATTTCCTTAATGTTATGAATCAAAATATTCAAAAGTTCTTATTCAGGTTCAAAATGAAGATTATTAGCAATTATAATAGGTAATCTCTAGCCACTTAACAAGTATGAGTATTTGAGATTTGGTGGTAATGTATTAATCTCCAATGAAGGGGGGAGATGTATTGATGGAGACGTTGAAGGAACTGAAATATGTGAACAAATAACATCAGTATAAGAGTAAACATCATTAAAATAATATAATAATTCATCAAATCCATCAGCATGCTGAACATCCATGTCATAATTAGAGTTAACATGATCAAAATTAGAATATGAATCCATTTACAAATAAAATATAAGAGAGTTTTGTGCATTATAAACAGGTGTAGAAGTGATCCTAGACATCAAACTGGAACCAATGCTCATAATCTCCCTAATTAGAGGAAAATAAAAAACCATGGGGTTTTACTTGGTGGTTCAGAATTGGAGACAAAAAAAGTAGAACGGTCTTATTAGGGGTAATTCATGGAGTTTGTAACATTAAATATCACAACTTCACCCCTAAAATCCATGGAAAGTGTACCCTCATAATAATTTATGATTGTTTTTCAGTTTTGAGGAAGGAACTACCAAACATAATGGGAGCAAAAAAACTATCCTAATCATCATCTATATTAAGCACGTAGAAATCTACTGGGAATATCATGTCCTTTACCCGAATTAGTACATCCTAAAGCACTCCCACATGAGATGTTATAGAACTATTATCCAACTAAACCACTACTCTCATTGGAATCAACTCACTAACCTATGAATAAAAAAATACAGAGTGAGGCATTACATTTAAGGATTCTACTAAATCAAAAAGAGCATCAGAAAACTGCAACTCCCTAATGGTGCATGGGATGGTGAATGTCCTGGGATCCATGACCTTTGTTGGCATTTCTAGAGTTGGTGTAATGAGTGTTGAAATATTCCTTCCAAGATTTTTCCTCCCATTTCCCTTGATCCATCTTTGATTAGAATAAAGTTCTTTTAATAATTTTTCATTCCTTGGTATTTGTGTAATGGATTCAAGTAATGGGATGTTTATCTCCACACGCTTGAATGTGTCCAAAAGTTCTTTTTTTTCATCACATCTTCAACCATATTTTGGGCTGAACAACTATATTTTTAAAAGTGAGGGGTTTAGGAGGAATATCATCAATATTTTTCTTACATTTATCATTCTCCTTGAGTTTCTCATCAGTTGGTGTGGTATGTGGATTTTCTAGAGTTGACGTGAATCTTGATGTAATGGTAGGTTAAGATTTATTAGTTGTTTGCTTCCAACTTCTCGAAGATATGGAATTGACATTCCCCTTGGGATTTGGAGTAGTTTTAGAAGGCTGAATTTCAAAATTCTTAATTACCAGTTCATGGAGGGTAGTTGCAATCTGGCTCATTTAAGTCTTCAACTCCCGTGGGACCCCGAGACACCCTGAGAGAGGAGGGGTGAATCAGGGTGTGAAATTTTTATTTCAAACTGATGGATCTTGTTCCCATGTTGGTAGGAACTGGTTTAACCTGTATGATGGATATGAGAATCAATCAAATATTCACATGCAAAGAGATGACACAACAATTTTTCCTTGGTTCACCATTAAGGGCTATGTTCAAGGATCATACACTGACAGGTTTTTGGTCGTACCTAATTCCACTATTCTTCACTAGTTGTGGATTACAAAGGTTCGAGAACAGTCACTCTATCCTAGGATCACTTCCTTTACAAATGTTTAGGGATATCTCAATGCGTCCCTCGGGTCACTCCCTTTGACTCCCCCTGGCTCACTTCCATTGGTGAAGTCCCAGTCAGTTTAAAGACATAAAGGGATATTCAATAGATTCACATTGAAGTCTTTGCCTCTACTTAGAACGAGACTCTGCTTGTATCGATGTCCTCAATTGATGCTGTTGAAAACATTAAACCACTAATCCGGATAATCAGAAAGTGCAGACAGGTTACACAGATGATTTCACGCAGCACCTACCCTTTGCGCACAAGTTCTCACTTTTGTGCGGAATACATGACTTTCACACAGAAAAATATTTCACTCAAATTCATCCTTTTTACACACAACCTCTCATTTTTCATGCAGAAAAGTATTTCTTGTGCATATCAGACTTTTTCACGCAACTCGGCCCTTTTTTGCGCAACTTGAAATTTTTCACGCAACTGCCTCTACGCGAACCTTTTATGCCCATCAACACTTGAATCATCTCTAAGTCTTTACCTGTACAGAATGAGGGGGTAACCTCTTATTTATAGGCATCTCTGACCCCCACGTGCAAAACCCCCTGTGCCGTGAAAAAACTCTCATTTGGCATGTAATATTTCGTGTAAGTACTATTTTTCACGCACATATCCATTTTTTTCACGTAGCCCATGACTTTTCCATTTTTTTATGTTATGATTCTGAAACACTACTTGCATGAAAAACCTCGCTCCACTATTTCGTGCACCACGTTGTTTTTCGTGCACAACTCAAATATTTTTCATAGAACAACCATGGTTCCAACAACTCCCTCAGTTCTGAACTGTGATTCTTTAGCTCATTCTATTGGTTAAGAACAATTTATTTCAAAATATATTCAGTGTTAGAACAACCATTGGTTGATAAGTCACTTTTTGGGGAGTTCTCTCCACCCTCTATGCGGAGAGCACTCTCTGCGCTTATCTTTTCCGTTACTCTGTTCCTCTAGGGTTTCAGAGCCTATCCTCCACTTATCCCCTTGGCTCTCAGCTGAGCCCCTTGCCTCTCACCTTGTTTTTTCCTCTCCCCTACTTGCCGCTATTTATACAGCTATTCTTGTTCTTCCGGTGAAGGCATGTGTTCTGGATGCCCTCCATCGACTTTACTTGCTCTGGTCTCAGGTTCATTCATGCCTCTTTGGGTCGGGGATGGTATGGAGTTAACCTAGAGACTTTGGGATCGTGGTTCGATGGATGTTGGTTTTACAGCCACTACTGGAGTCGAAATCTCATTCTCGGACACCCAAACCTACTCTGATCTAGGGTTACACCGCTACTCTCCAGGTCGGAGGTTGAGCGATGGGTACACAAGATTTTGGGCCATATGATTTACAGTTTTCAAGCTTCCTTTTAAGGTTGCATCCCCAGCCTTATTCAGGGTCTCATTCTTGGCCCTTCTTCAGGATGTTTTCACAGTTATAGGTTTCTTTTTTTTCCTTCTGGATGGTGGTTTATTTTCGTTGGTGGTGTCATGTCATTTCTTATTTGTGTTTCTTCTTAAAAGCATTCGGTGATGTTTTTGCTGTTCGGAATTCATCTTCTAGTGTCGTTGATTGTTCTCGGTGGAGCTCGCCACTGGTGTTAATGGCGATGGTGAAGGTGGAGCGACACTGATATGGTTTTTTACTGGTTTTAGGACTCGGTTAATAACGGAGACGATGAAAATATTGCGACGACGATGAAAGAATCTGGTGGAAGGTCTCTTCGGCAATTTGATCTGAAGAAACGATGGGGTTGTGATTGGACTGGATGTCTGATGGCTGATGTCTCAATGACGAAAAATCCCTGTGGGTCTCACCGGCGTTCTGTCCTGGCACTGTCTGCTCAATGCTCTGCTCTTGATCCAGGACATCACCACCATCTCTAAGACGAATGTGGGTGGATGTCTTATCATTTCCTTGGGATGTGAGTTTGAGCATACAGCTCCAGGAGGTTGACAGTGATGACTCATCTGTGTTCATTCCGGTCATCAAATCCTCGATGGTGATCACTCAGTGATGATGATGGTGTTCGGTGCTGGCAATGATGAAGTGTAGCCTATGGTGATGAGCCGCTGATGACGTTTTGATGGTGATGAGCCAATGCGAAGGCAGTGATGGTGACGATTCGATAAGGTCGGCAAGGTGATGATAGTGGCGACGGTGACGTGGGTTCTCTCATTTTGGGTTTTTATGGCAGCTTGTTTTGCCCGCGGTGTGAGTTTTTATTTTTTGAATTTGAATTTACACTTTTTATTGTGCCTTTTCATGATCTTTTTTTATATGGATGTGTTTGAATCTTGTTTGAGGTCTTTGTAAGGTTCCCACTCTCCCAAAAAGTGGTTTATTTTTTAAATTGAAAAAAAGGATTTGGAGTGGTTGATAAGTCACTTTTTGTTGGATAGATGATTCTTAGGATTCAAATCACCTTTGGGGTTGTTGCAAACCCTACTAGTAAGGGGGAGGCTGTTGGAAGTTGTTTTTGAAAAGGGGGACTTTGTTGTTTTCCAGAGCCATACCTCATGTCTGATTGATCCTTCCTCCCTTTTTTGTATATTAGTGCTAAGGAATCATGCTTCTTTTTAGGATTTGGTTGTTGTTTATGCTTATATGTTCTCTTTGGAAATTTCTTCGAACAATCTTCTGTCAATTGTAGTTATGGGCAATAATCAGTTGGGTGGTTTGTTTTAGTGTAGATACCACTAGACCTTGTAGAACTGGGTTGGGATGTATTATGATCCAATTAAATCTACCTCAGTATAGTGGTTAATTCTTCCAACTTAGTATCAATCAAATGATTTTCAAGAGAATAAGAACTTACCTGATGTACTCCTCTAACATATGGTGTACCTCAATCGCCATATTATTGTGAGTTTTGTTCCATCTTGTTGATCAATTCACATGCAGTTGCTGGTGTTTTTTAGAACAGTTCCCCTCTAGCTACAACATCCATCATTCTCGTCTCCATAGGTGTGATTCCTTCATAAAATTATTGTATGAGGAGTTTCTCACTGATTTGGTGATGTAGATAGCTTGCACACAGCTTCTTGAATCGCTCCCAGTACTCATACATTGAATCCCCTTGTGATTTCTTGATCCTAGAGATATCTTTTCAAATAGATATGGTCCTTTATGTTGGAAAAAATATCTGCAAGAAAATAGGTTTCAAATCATTCCAATAAGTTAATTCTTTAGGTTGCAAATAATACATCCAAAATTTTCACCTCCATCATGTGATAATGACAATGCTCTTATTTTGGTTTTATCTTGAGATACATTTCTTAGTATCAGGGTTGATAAAACCACATTAAATTATTTAATGTGTTTGTTTGTGTCCACACTAGATAAGACATGAAACTTTGGAAGAAGGTGAATTAACCCAGTTTTTAGTTCAAAGACCGATTCTAGATTTGGTTATGCAATACAATTTGGTTTATTATTAATGTTTGGTGCAACCAATTATTTAATGGTTCTATTAAGTTCATTATAATGATTTTTAGTCATTTTTGTTGTTTTAATATTGATTTAGAATTGTTTCCAATTTCTGTGTTCCCAGGATGGAGAAATTCTCCAACTTATTGAATGTTGAAACATGTTGTTGACTAAGAATGTCTGAGTCGAGCCCAAAGGTTGCATTCAATCTTAGGTTCAAGATCTAAGAGATCGTAGAGATTATTTCATGTCATAAATAAAATAAAAATATAAAAAAATAATGAAAATTGGACTATAATAATAAATAAAATGAGTCTGTGTTGTTCTGATAAAAATAAAAGTAGGGAGCAAGATAAAAAATTGAGAAAGTAGAAAGAAGAAAAAAAGACGATAATAAAATAATTAAGTGAAAATAAAATAAATTCCCCTAATTTGTTAAAATAATTACATTTATCCATGGAAATGGATCCAATTTTAAAGGCTCTTTTTGTGGGATCTCAGAAGTGATGTTTGAATTTAGGTTATTTACGTGCAGTAGTGTGGCTGACTAAGGTCATATCTCAAAGGAAAATGTTATTCAAAACAACATATTAAAGGTATTTTGAAAATAAAATAAAATAAAATAAACACACTATTTAAAATTATGTGGGGTTTATAGTTTATAAAATAATAAAATATATGATATAATAATATTGCAATTTTTTGTTTTTGTTTTTGAAATGAATATTGATTAATAAAAGACAACAGAAATATGTATTTTATAAAATATTTTAAATGTGTAATTGATATAACTATACCTATTAAATTATTAATAATTATCATTTAAATTATTTTCCACTTAATTATGATCCCCTTATTTGTTAACCCTTGAACCTTACAAGATTCAACATAACCACAAAGATGAAATGAATAAAACTCAAGGCTAGCTTCAAAACATAAAATCGTAGCACCCTGATTTGATTGACATTATAAGTCTAGATTATTGTCAGTGGTAAATTGGGGAACATATCCAATTTATACATTAAAATGAATTGATGTTAGGGAATTTATTTTAACTCTACAAACTTATCCCGTGTGGCCTTTTTTTATCGATTAAGTTTGCGCTCTCATAATTTAAATAAATTCCAGACCTCGCATCTTTTTGTGTTAATTGTTCAATTTCTTACTCAACTTATTCTAATTTAAAAACTCAATTCATGGATAATATTAATTTATTTGTAGTATCTCATTTATATAAAAAAATGAATGAAGAAGGTGATAAGTAGATCGATTACAAAAAATAACTACTCTTCCTTGGGCGGTGTAGTCATCATAGAAATATTTTTCATGTGCAAAGGTTTAGAAAGGGTATAACCCAATCTTGTTTCTACTCTAGAATTCCAGCCCAAAAAGAAAGATTAATGAAGAATTTAAGTGAATAAACCAGAGAAAAAAAAGAAGAAATAAAAGATTAACTAAGAAGTTTATAACCCAAAGACAAATATTACATCATGAGAAGAAGAGGAAGGATTTTATGAAGGGATCATTGCTTCAAGAGACCCCACTATGAGTATAGAATGTTCTAGAACCTCCAATGGGATGAGAGGACTTCTATAGAACTCAAAAAGGTTAGTACTTCACTCTTTGGTCGAACGTACAAATGAGGTTCCCAAGGTATCAATTTATAGCCAAAATTCTAAGTGGTTTTAGGAACACATATTTCTATATACCACTTGTGTCTTGGTTTTGGGTTGGTAAATGGACTTATCTGGACATGGAAAAAAGAGTAACGTTTTAGTACAACATCTTGGCTATCAACATGTAAAATATTTTGGCCTAAGGAGGATGAATATGGTAGATATAACTGAAATACGAAACAAAATATTTGACATTGTGGAAATTCTGTCCCTTGGCCAGATTTGTTCAGATTTCCCCCTTAATGGATGAATAGGGATTTGTTTTTTAGATTAGTTTTATCCCATTAATTTATGAAGAATACATAAAAAATTCATCCCATTTGGAGGTATGGATTTTGAGAAATGTGAAAAATAGTGGACATATGTCCTTGGGCTTCCATAAAGTTTTTCCCATTTTCTTTCTGGATCATCCCCGAACCTCTAAATCACCTCCTCCTACAACAAAATCACCAAAAAATAATAATTTCTCTTTTTAATAGTGACAAATGATTAATAATTTAATAAAATTGTATGATCAATTTGAGATACTTTTTTTAATTTTAAATAAAAAACAAGTTTAAAACACTGTTGTATGGGTGAAATAATGCTATGAATCATGATTTGATCACACCCCCACACTTACCCTTTTGCACTCCGTGAAAAAACCTCATATCATGTATTCCAAAATATTATGACAGGATATGCATGTTTGTATTCCTCAATACACAATGGAAATATAGGCAATGTAATAATCCCATAAAGAGTCAATATCAATTAATTTTAAATTAATTGTCTCCTAAATTATGTCAAAAAAATCTAATGAGATTCACAACAATAATCATTGTGAGACATGTCATGGGTCTATAATTAAACTAATTATCTAGTCTATGTTCCTACCATTCCAATCTCATAAATCCACCCTTTATTCAGTTAATTCTTTCTAAGTAAAACAATTCTTATTTCCTGGTTTAATTCATTGAACTTGTTCTATATTCCTTTCCAATCGAATTTCAAGACTCACTCACTTAAGACTTATTGAAAGTAAAACATTAATATCCCAACATAGATATCCCCATATGTTGTACATTTAATCATGCCCCTAATTTATTATTTTTTTTTCTTTTTTATGTTTCACATAGAAAAAATATCACACTCAACTCTCATCCTATGTTTGATCTTTTCACGACACTAATTGTAATAGTTATAACAAGATAAACGGTTTAGGAAGAGTGGTTTTAAACTATCCAAGACAAAACCCAATTTTTTTGAGGGTGTAAAATAGTTGTATAATAGGTACACACACATAGGTTAATTCGGTACAGTAATAAAAATGATCTGAAGAGAAACGAACGTATGGATCAACCAATGTATTTTTTACCTAACTTAACTATACCTTCATTTGAGTAGGAAAAATTTCACAAGGCATGGTTTAGTGAAAATTTGTGTGGATAAATCAATAATAAACTTTACCATGAACAAATAACACAAATAATGGTGTCAAATATAAAAGGTTTGATAATGACACCACCAATCATATAATCGACAACTTCAATTTTTATTAAAATGAAGAATTGATGATGAAATCGAACTCATGATTATAATTCTAATAATTAATTTTTAAAAGATGTATGTTCCATATATTCCACTTGATAATGTTATATGATATATTTTTTGTTGTTTTTTTTGTTTTGATATTTTTTTTTGAAAATTTAAATTGAAAACATAATTGAAAATACACACAAATGAAAATCCTAAATATTTACCCCAATATGGTGTCCCCTCCCCCACACATAAAATATTTCATTATCGTCAATTTTAACCTATGAGATGATATATTCACATGAAATGTATAATTTTGTATAGGAAAAGTAATATAAAATTGAATGGGTTTAGAACAGCCAGAAATTTTCAAGTAATGATGAGGTCTTGAAGTGTGATGAAATCCACCACATTAGTAGAAAGTCCCTCAATATATTACATTAGCATTGCCTATTGACTATAAAACTCCTTCCAATGTCCTCTTGTGTGATCTCCACTACACAATAAAGGAAAAAATGGGTAAAAAATAATGACCTAACCATCTAGAATGAAACATACCAGACATCAACTTCAGTCATGAACTATATAGAAGGACTTTCTCTCCAGTATGAAACGCTATTTATTAGATCATTCTGTCATAAGTTTATTTTGATATTTCCTTTTAGAGCCTTGAGATATCATATGATGACAATTGAATCTCTTGAATTTACAGAATCCTTTGGGTTCCAATTTGGGCCAGATTGAAGTTGCATTTATTTTTAAACCAATAATACCAATGCTCGACTTCCACAGGGAGATGAAAAAATTTCCCAAATACAATCTGAAATGGGGACATACCGATTGGGGTCTTGTATTCTATCCAATAATCCCACAATTCATCATCTTATCAGTTTCTCCAATCCTTTATATTTGGATTCATGGTTTTTTCTAAAAAAATTCAATTCACAATTTTAAAACTCAGCTTGACCATTTATTTGGGGGTGGCGTGGTGTTGATGTTTTATGTTTAACCCCATACTTATAAAGGCGGGAAAACAAATTGCGATTGAAAATGTGTGTCCCGTAGACACTAATGGTATCTTTTGGTACTCCAAACCTGCAAAAAATATGTGTCTTGAAAAAGTATACTACAACATAAAAATCATCAGTCCTGGTGTTCTTATCCTCCACCCATTTACTCACATAATCAACAACAACCAAAATATAAAAAAAATGATCTAGAAAAAGGACCTATAAAATTGACTCCCTATAGATAAAAAATATCACATAATAATATGGGTTGTGGGGGCATCTCATGTATCCTAGAAATGTTCTCAGTTTGCTAGAAACATGGACAAAAATTACAAAACACATGAGGATTATGGAATAAGCTAGACCAACATTATCCATAGTCTAAGACTTCACTAGCTTTTCATTGGTGTCCAAAGTGTCCTCCACATGAAAGTGTATGGTAGAAATGCAGAACAGACTCAAACTCATTATCTAGAACACACCTCCTAACAACTTGATCACTACACATGCGCGAGAGTTTTGGATCATCCCAAACAAAAATCCGGACTCACTCTTTGACTTTTTGACTTAATGTTTCTTTAAATATGAAATAATTTAAGAGGAAACAAGGTAGTTCACTAAATCTGCGTACCAAGGATGCATACCTCATATAGAATAAAGATCATCATCGGGGAATGTTTCTTGAAGTTATACCTAGTCCATGTTTTCATCATCCATTGTGTGATTAACCCTACTCCTCTGGTCCACCACTAGGTTTTATGAACCATTCTTATCCTTTATCTCAATATCATATTCCTAATGAAGGATCATCCATCAGATTAGCATGCACTTTTCATCCAGCTTTTTCAATAGGTACCTTTGAGATATATGGTAAGAAAAAAACAACATTATAGGACAATAAATATGAACATAATTTAACTAAAGAAAATATGATTGCAAGAAACTCCTTTTCCATTGTTTTTTACTTTTATTGGTTTGAATCCAATTTCATCGATGCATAGAAAATCACATGTGAACGTTCATCCAACCTCTAAGAAAAGAAATATCCAACCGCGATGTTGGAGGCCTCAAACATAAACTCAAATGAAATATCCCACCGTGGGGGTAGTATGATTGTCGGAGTGATCAAACACTTCTTTATATCATCAAAGGAAGTCATGAAAGAATAATCAAAGACCAAATCAAAATCCATTTGAAGTAATTGTGACATACGAAGAGCAATCTTACTAATGTCTTTGATGAAGCACCGATAAAACCCTACATTCCCTAGGAGATATTTGAAATCACATTCACATAAAGGATTGGGTAAGGATGAAAACATATCTACCTTAGATCTAGAAACCTCTATCCCTAGTCTTTACACTACATTTCCTAAGATAATGCCATGCTCTACCATGAAATGATACTTTTCCAAGTTTAAGACCAGATTATTTTCAATACAACTATTCAAAAACATTCCCAACCTAGAGATTCAATCATCAAATGATGACACATACACTGTAAAATCATCCTTGAATAACTCTATGTTGGTTTGAAGAAAATCCGAAAAAACACTCACCAGGAATATCTAGAAGGTACCTGGGGAATTGGCAAGTCTAAATGGAATCCTCCAGTAGGAAAATGTACCGAATAGAAAAGTGAATGTTGTCTTCTGCTAATCCTCCGAAGAAATAATAACCTGGAAATATCTAGAAAATCTATACAAGAAATAATAATGTGTTTTCCCATCTAGTCTCTCAAGAATATGATCAAAAAATGGGAGGGGAAATGGTCCTTGTGAGTGGATTGATTTAGTTTCCTATAATCAATACACAATCACCAACTATTTTTTACCGTCATTGGAATTAACTCCTCTCTATCATTTTTAACAACTGTAACATCACTTTTCTTAGGAAAAACCTGAATAAGACTTACCCACTGTGAATTTGAAATGGGATAAATTATATCTTCCTCAATAAATTTTTCAACATCTTTTTTAAAAAATTCTAGAAGAGTTGGATTTAGTATCCTTTGTGGATACTTCACTCGCTTAGACTCATCCTCTAAAAAAATCATATACATGAAAATGGAAAGGATAATACCAGATATGTCAGCAAAGGTCCACCTAATTTCCTTAATGTTCTCCCCCAAAATATTTAAAAGTTTTTCTTCATGTTCAAAAGGAATATTATTAGAAATTATAATACGTAATCTCTCTCCACTTAACAAGTATGAGTATTTGAGATTTAGTGGAAATGCATTCAGCTCCAATGAAGGGAGTGATGTATGGATGGAGACATTGAAGGATCTAAAATATGTTCACAAATAACATCAGTATAAGAATAAAAATCATTAAAATTAAAGAATAATTCATCAAATCCCTCAACATACTCAATATCCATGTCATAATCAAAGTGAACATGATCAAAATCAAAATATGAATCCTTTTCCAAATCAAATCTTATAGATTTTTGTGGATTAAAAATAGGTGTGGAAGTGCTCTTAGACTCTAAACTAAATTCATTTCTCAAAATATATCTAAGTACAGGACAATTGAAATCCATGGGGTTTTTACTTGGTGGTTCAAAATGGGAGATAACAAAGGCATAATGGTCCTCTAAGGGGTACTTCATGGAGTACATAAAATTAAATATCACAACTTCATCCCCAAAATCCTTAGAAAGTGTTCCCTAATTAACATTTATGATTTTTTTTAGTTTTGAGGAAGGACCTACCTAGGATAAAGGGAGCATGAGAACTTACCAGATCATCCTTCATGTTAAGAAGGTAGAAATCTGATGGGAAGATCAGGTCTCTTACCTAAACAAGTACATCATCAAGGATTACCATTAGATATGTTGTAGATCTATTCACCAATTGCACCAATACTCTCATTGGAATCAAATCATCCACCTATAAAGAAGAAAATGCTGAGTGAGGCATTACATTTATGGAAGCTCCTAAATCACGAAGAGAATCACAAAACTGAAAATCCCCTATGGTGAATGTGATGGTGAATGTCATAGGATCCTTGTACTTTTTTGTCATTTCTAGATTTTGTGTAATGAGTGATGACAAATTTATTCCAAGATTTATCCTCTCATTTACCTTTATCCCTCTTTGATTGGTACAAAGTTCTTTTAAGAATTCATCATACCTTATATTTTTTTAATGGATTTAAGTAAATAGATATTGATCTCCACATGCTTGAATGTATCCAAAACATATTTTTTACATTTCCTATTCATCCATATTTTTGGTTTGAACAACTCTATTTAGAAAAGGAAGGGGTTAAGGAGGAATATCATCAGTATTTTTCTTACATTTATCTCTCTCCTTGGGTTGCTCATCAGTTGGTGTGGAATGGGGATTTTCTAGAGATGAAGTTAATCACGGTGGAATGGTAGGTAAAATGTATCAGTTTTTTTCTTCCCACTTCTCAATGTTATGGCATTGACACTCCCCTTGGTATTTGGAGTAGTTTGGTAAGGTAGATTTAATGAATTATTACTTACCATTTCCTGGAGGGTGGTAGTAATCTGGATCATTTTAGTTTTCAAATCCTGCATCTCTGAACCTTGAATCTTCATCTCATTCTGTTGATTAAGAAAACATTGTTTCAAAATAACTTCTGTATTAAAATATACATTTGGTTGAGAAGTCCCTTGTTTTTATATTGTTGATGCTTGGGCTTCAAATTTACTTTGGGAGTTGTTGGAAACCCTACTTGTAAGGAAGAGGCTACTGGAAGTTTAGTTCAAAAGGGGGCCTTTGTTGTTGTTTAGATCCATACCTCATGTCTGATTGAACCTTCCATCCTTGGTTATATGTTGGTGCTAAGGAATCATACTTATTTTGGGGATGTGTTTGTTGTTGTTGCTGATATGGTCTCTTAAGAAATACCACCGAACAATCTTCTTTCTCTTGTTGTTGTGGGAAAAAATCAGTTGGGTGGTTTGTTTCAGTGGAGATGCCACAATGCCTTGTAAGAGTGGGTAGGGGCTTCTTCTGAGAAAATTAAATCTTCCTCACCATAATGGTCAATTATTATAACTTAGTATCAATCAAATTATTTTCAAGAGAATATGGACTTACCTGATGTACTCCTCTATCATGTGGTGTACCTCGATTGCCAAATTGTTGGGAGTTTTGTGCCATCTTGTCAATCAATGCACATGCAGTTGCTGGTGTTTTTTTGACCAATTACCATATAGCTATGAAACCTACCATACTTATATCCATAGGCAAGAGTCCTTTATAAAAGTATTTGATGAAGAGTTTCTCACTAATTTGGTGATGCGAGCAGCTTGCACACAGCTTCTTGAATCACTCCCACTACTCCAGCATTGAATCCCCATGTGGTTTCTTGATCCTACAGATATCTTTTTGAATGGATGTGGTCCTTGAATCTGGAAAAAATCCCTATAATAAAATTCAATTGAAATAATTCCAACAAGTTACATCTTTAGGTTGTAAATAATACATCCAATATTTTGCAGCTCCATCAAGTGAGAATGGGAATGCTCTTTGTTCAATTTTTTATTCAGATACATTTCATGGTTTCAAGGTTGAGAAAAACACATTAAATTCTTTAAGCTGTTTGTTTGGGTCATCACTAGATAATCCCTGAAACTTTGGAAGAATTTGAATTAACATAGAATTCAGTTCAATGTTTGATTCGAAATTTGGGCATGCAATTCAATTTGGTAGATAATTAATGTCTGGTGCAGCCAATTCTCTAATGGTTCTATTAATTTTATTATTATTCTTTTCAGCAATTTTTTCTTATTTTAAAATTTATTTTTAAGTGTTTCTAATTTATATGTTCCTAGAATGGAGAAATTATCCAACTGGTTGAATGTTGAAACTTCTAGTAGACAAAGAATTTCTGATTCGAGCCCTAAGGCTACGTTCAATCCCAGGGTTAATATATAAGAGATATTTAATATTATTTCATGTCGTAAATAAAATAAAAAGAAAAGGATAATAAATAAAGGTAGACCATAATAACATAGAAAATAATATTGAGTTGGTCCGATAAAAATAAAATTAGAGAGTAAGAGAAAAAAGTAAGAAATAGGAAAGCAACAAGAATGAGGAGAAGAAAATAGTTAAGTGAAAAATAAATTAAATACATCAAATTGGCTGAAATAATTACTTTACTACCCAGAAATGGCACCATTTTGAAAGGTTTTTTCATGGACTCACTAAATTCATGTTTGAATTTTGGTTATTTAGGTGCAGCAGAGTGGCTGACCAATTTTATCTCTCAAAGGAGGAAATAATTTAAAACAACATATTAAAAAAATGAAAATAAAATAAAATAAAATAAACACACTACTTAATAATATGGGGGTTTGTATTTTATAAAATAATAATAAGTATACAAGAAGAATATTGTAATTTTATTTGTTTTTGTTTTTGAAATGAATCTTGATTAATAAAACACAACAAGAAGATGTTTTTTAGAAAATACTTTAAAAGGAATAATTGATATAACTCTACCTATTAAATTAATTATTAATCACTATAATTTAAATAAATATCCACTTAATTATTATCTCCTAATTTTTTAACCCTTGAACCCTATGGGAGTCAACATAACCACAAATATGAAATTAATTAAACCCGAGCATATAATGACTTTGAAAAATTATATTTTTTTGGAGCATATAATGACATTACTAAAAGTCTAGTTCTAATATATCAATATATTTTATTTATATAAAAAATTTATATATATGTTTTTTGAAATATGGTTATTTTTATTCATTCCAGAAGTTTAACAACTAGGTTATTATGATATACAATACTATAGTTCATTCAGACTCAGAGTTCCGTGTATGGCTAACTATTGAAGAACATAAATTTATTTAAAAAGAAATGTATCAAAAAATATCAGGGTGTTACATTATACCAACATTAAAATATATTTATCCCTAAAAATTACATTAATATTATTTAAAAATATGGTGATATATCTATTTCATAACCTCTCCGAGTTCCCATGTAGCTTCTTCGAATTTCCGATCCCCCCTGAGAACATTAACTAAGTGATTAGTCTTGTAATGTAGTACTTTATCACTAAATTCCATGATTTATCTCAGTTATTATACATCAAACTTATCATTCCCTAATGTTATGGCCTCTAAGTTTTTCACATGTCTTGGTTCAGGTATATACTTCATCAGGATAGATACATGGAACACATCATGAACTAGAGAGAGATTCGATGGAAGAGCCGAGCTATAAGCTATCAACCCTTATCGATCAAGAATATTAAATGGGAAAATATACTTGGGAATAATATTTACATTCCTTCCAAATCTCGTAACCTTCTTCCAGGGAGATATTTATAGGAATAAATTCCCACTAACATTAAACTCTTTATTTCCTTGACGATTGTCAGCATAAATTTTCTGTCAACTTTGAGTTTCCTTAATGTGTTTCTAAATGACTTCAACTTTATCTATCATTTACTCAAATAGATTTGGTCCCAATAGATTTATTTCTTTAACTTCATCCCAAAAAATTGGAGTTTTATACATCCTTATATATAGGTATTTATAAGAAACCCTATAAATACTTGAGTGAAGGCTATTATTGAAAGAAAAATCCATTAGAGGAAGGTGTTGACAACAAATGGTTCTGAAATCCATAGGACAAGACCTCAAAAAATATTATAGGGTTGGAATGGTTCTCTTGGACTAAACATATATCTAGGGGTCATAATTAGTACTAAAACACAAATCTGAATCAAAATCTTGCTAAAGACTTCAATAGAACTTCATGGTAAACCACAGATCCGGATAAGAAGTAGTAAACTGTGATACTCCATATAACCTTACTAAATATTTAATGTATATTCTAGAAATATGTTCAAGAGAGAAATATTATTTTATAGAAATAATGTGTTCTGACTTTGTATGGTGATCTAATAAAACCCAAATATCATTATGTCCTTTAGACATTTTAGGGAGTCCAAAAAAAAAATCCAGGGTGATGTTTTCCCATTACCATTATGGTATGTTGAATGGATTTAATATCCCATTAAATTTATGTATCTCAACCTTAAAATGCATACATATCAATCATAATGGTACATAATCTGAAATATATATTGATATGTTATCCTATAAAAAATACTCTTCCATATATATATATATCTTTGTACTTCCAAGATGAAAAGAGAATGATGAAATATGAGCTTAATCCAAAAAATCCTTCTTCGATATTGGTATTGATGTGACACATAAACCGTTCTTGAACCTTATCATTCCATTACAGTCAAAGTTGAACTCATGAAAATTTATCTCATTATTTTATTGCTCTATATATTTCTTTTGTTCTACTTTCATCTACACTGGATAGATAGTTAAACACTCATTTGAGAAAGAAAATATTTCTGCCTTTAATTTAATATTTCCAAATATATCCTTTGAAAATATAGAAATATTGCATATTTTTTTATGCTCATCATATATAAGATAACATGATCCTTTCACCATAGAGGATCTTCCACCTTTTTCAATTTCCCAAGGTGGTAATGTATTGAGAATTTATAATCTTTAATCAACTCCTATCATATTCTATGACTCATATTCAAATATTTCTGAATGAATATATACTTTAAAATTTTATAATTATTAATATAATGTCTCTATATATTTAATGATAAAATTACCATAGCTAACTAAAATCTATGAGTTGGATAATTTTTATCGTGAACCTTTAATTTTCATGAGGAAATAAGATATAACTATATCATTCTGCATAAGGATGCATCCTAGTCCCATATTCTATACATCACTATAGCTCTCAAACTATTCTCCAAAATAGGGTAATGTAAGTACAACTTCACCAACTATCCATTTCTTCAGTTCCTTGATATTTTCCTCACATTCAACTATCCAATAAAAACATGGCTATATTCCAAGTTTACTTGGAAAGTAGATTAGATAAGCACAATAAATTTTCTACAAAGAATCAATAATATCCAACCAAAAAAAGAAAACTAAATATATCAATCATAATGGATAGTTTTATCCAATGTTTAATAACTTTTATCTTTTATAAATCCAATGATATACCTTTGCATATGATTATATGACCAAAAAATGAAATTTTGTATAAAAAATTAACTCTTGGAAACTTTTTCAGACAACATATCATTCCCCAGGGGCTTTAGAACAATATTAAAATGATATTCATTCCATTAATTTTTCTTTGAATATATATGAATATCATCTTTAAAGAGCACATAAAACTAATCAAGGTAATCTATAAAGACATTATTCATTAAAACCGTAAATATGGTAGGGACATTAGTAAGACCAAATGGAATCAATATAAATTAATAGTTTCTATAACTCATCTACATGTTTGTCTTGAGTATGTATTCACTTTTTCCCATCAATTAATATTATATATATTGAAGGTTAATCTTGAAATCATATCGATCTCCCAAAATTAATTTAACAAATCATCTATATGAGGAAGATGGCACTTATTATTAATTGATATCTTTTTATGTTCTCAATAATCAATGCGTGGTTGGATTGATCCATTTTTCTCATAATAAAATGAATAGGTACACCCCAAGGTAATACACTTGGCTGAATGAATCCCTTTACAGTATTTTCCGAGAGTTATTTCTTCAATCTAGTAACTCAATTGGGTTCATTATATTTGGAGTCTTTGAAATAGGTGTACCACCAAGAAAAAGTTCTATTGAAAAATTAACGTCACTATTTAAAGGAAGACTTGGAAAATCTTTGGAAAACATCAAAAAACTCTTGCACAATAGGAATATTGAAAGTTCCCAATTAGGATAATTGTATCCCAGAGAAGGGAGGGGTGAATTAGTGATAATATTTCTTTTATGTTTCCTTAAAACAACCTTCACCTCCAGTTAATGATTCAGTTAACTGCTAAAAAAATTCAAGCACACATCCCAAGAAACAGAAGTATTTAAAAGTTTCAATATTAAAAAATAATATATATGTCCTAGGTATGGTTTGGAATTGATCAAATACAACATGATACACTAGAAATCAATCCTAGGATGACAACTATTCAGATATATACTTTCACTCATATAATACTATATAAAAAAATTGAACAGTGCATGTGCACCCTCTTATCACAAATAGGGTAATACAATGATTTTGTAAAAACTCATGTTTCCTATTATTCTTTTCCAATTCCATATTTGTATTCAATTGAAAACACTTCTTCAATTTCTCATACAGAATATGGTTAGAACTTCTTAGAGTTTGTTAAGGAAAAACCAAGTCTGTTTTTTCAATCCTAATACCTATAAATACGATTCTACATGATATGATTATTATAGGTATTATAGTTTCCAATAGAATTCTCTCTATTAAGAAAAATATGGATTTGATAGAATATGATAGTGATAAATTGGCACCACTTCAATTCTCCATAATCTTCAGTCCTAAAAAACTTGTATGAAAATCCTAATCTGATTAATCCAGCTTCATAAGATGATTAGATGAAATCAATTGAAATGTCGAGAATGGTAATTAGATGATTATGATAAACCTTTAGTATAATGATCAGATGAAAACAGCGTTACGATCTTGTCTCTTCTCTTTTACTTATCCATCAAAACGTCTTCAACATAATATTTGGAAAGACCCATATTTCTCTCCCTTAAACATAAAGATTCTCTCTTATAAACAATACATCGATCATCAGAAAAGCACAATGTACATATATCTTTCTATAGGTGACCCATGAGTGGCTTTGGAGAGAATCCCAAAAATTTTCCCACTTAACCAAATTCACCTTAATATTAATTTTACCAAAAATACGTGGTGAAATTTGACTTTGTCAACTCTTATTGAAGCTTATCGATTCTTCTACAATATTTTATTCTTCTTCCGAATTTTATTTCAATTACTAGTGAGATTCCAATTTTTGGGTTTGATTTTTTGAATATGATTTATCCAAATGCAATATCTATACAAATTGTAAGAAATTGTATAAAGAAATAGATACCACTATGATTGATGAATACAAATATTTATTTGAATACCAAGCTCCCCACATATATCACATTGATAAACCAACTTTATTTATACCATTTGAACTACTGCTAATTATTCACCTCTTTTCTTGACCCACATGAAATACACATTATCTAATTCATTTATTTCTCTTGACTCACTTAAAAATTAACTTCATTCAAAAACTTGTTCTTGTATCATGACTTCCTTCATGGATATAAATTCATTTGAGAAAAGCTTTAGCATCATGATACTTAAATAGGAAAGTTCCAAAACATTCCATTTGTTCCAACTAATTCCATTTCTTATCATCCCGAGTATGATATTTTATGAGTACAATTGGCTGGGATACGATTGTTTCTAGGTACAATCATTCTAGAATTGATCATTCATGTGTCTGAGTAAGATCATCTCGAGTATGAAATTTTTCTTATGAATATAATGGATGATCAGATGCTACAGGGAATGATAATGATCATTATGGGTATAAACATTCTGATTATGATCTTCAATGCCTTCTTTCATTCCTTCTGTTCAAATATGATAAATTTGGGTACAATATTTTGAGTATGATTCAAAGCAACCTTTTATTTCATTTTCAGGACAAATCAGATTATACAGGGTATGATTTCTTTTCAATCAATAGCATTTCTTCGACATTTTCTTCCATCAATATTGCATCATAAGTTCTTCAGCAATCTTATGATCAATATGAAATAAAAACTAGCAAAGAATCATCATATTTGTTTTATCATACTCATGTAGACATTGATTCTCCATAAAAAGAACTGCTTCTTTCACAATAAATTCAAAGTGAATATGATGACCAGTTACTTCCAACAATCTAATTTCTCTTCTAATCTTGACCTAAGGTGAGTCTGATCAGAATCATTACTTCCAAACATATTTTTATCATTACCATTGACAAAGTGAGTCTGATTCTTTTAAAAGTGTGAGTCTTACTCATTTGAAAACACAAGTCCAATTTTTTTAATTCAATATGATTTTCAGTAAATACAATGTGAGGTTATTTAATTTCTTAAAAAAAAATTCTTAACAAAAAAATAAAACATACGAAAATAAACATATTCATCTCCAGATTGGTCCTAAAAATCTCCCCCTTTGGTTTTTTTTCAATCAAGTTTCATAAATCATTGAACATTGTATCCTCGATCAATAGATTACTTATCAATAATTTTAATCCTATATGATCTAACTCATTGTAGGAAAAATAATATTTGAAAAAAAAACCATAATATCCAAAAGTAGTTATTATGAACACCTATTTCTTTTCCTTCATCATATCTTCTCCCCCATAATTTTTTCATCCTCCCTAGAATACAAAACAGTTTATTTTCCTACAACCACTCCAACAAATATTTAGAATAGTTTACTCAAAAAACAATGGTGAGTTCACAGTTTACCCATAACTCCAAATTTTTTCATGCATCAAGTGGATAAGTTTATAAAAAAAATCAGTATCCCCTTTGAAAACACTATCCAACATTATGATGAGATAGAGGAAAGAAAACCATACCTATACATTGATGAGAAATAGGTTGGACAACCATGTTAAACTTCAATCTATAAGATTAATCCTTCGGTAAACGTTTTATGAATATGTCAACAACTTGTTCTGATGTTGGCAGATACTACAACATCAATTCATTATTCTCAACATGATCTTTGATGAAATGATATTTGATATCAATATGCTTTGATTGAGAATGTTGAACAGGTTTTCTGGTTACATTGATTATTCTTTGACTGTCACAATCCAAGATCATGGGTAATTTCACATCAACAAGTAAATCTTCCAATTGATTTTTCATCCACATAAGTTGATTAGTGGCTTGAGTGGAAGAAACATTCTCATCTTCATCCATGATAAGAGTTACTGAATTATATTTCTTTGAATGTAAAATAACACAATTCTTTCCCAGAAATAATACTCCACCATATGTGTATCTTCTATCTTCCATATTTCATTCCTAATCAAAATCATAATACCCAAAAAAATGAATACTACCTAAGATGACATACTTGAATAAAAATTCTTTTGTGCCTTTGATGTATCTGAGAATAATTTTTCTATAAATTAAATATGATTTTTAGGAGCACTTTGAAATATTACACATAAGGCAACAGTGTAAACAATGTAGGGTCTCGAGGTAGTCAATTACAAAAAACTTTCAAAAAACATTCAAAACAATTTCTAATCAGCTTCCTTTCCTTCTCCGTATTTTATCATCTTTGTTCCTATTGAAATTGGTTTGAAAATAGGTTTTGATTTATCCATGCCAAACCTATTAAAAAGTTCATTGGAATACTTTTATTGAGAGAGAAAAATGTATTGCTTCCATTGATGTATTTAGAACCCAAGAAAGTATTTAATTTCTCCCAGCATGGAAATTTTAAATTCCTTTTAATTTATTCATAAAACCTTTCCCAACTTCTTTCATCATTCTCAAAAAATATAATTTCATCAATATAAACAATCACAATGAGGGAACACTTTTTACATTCTATAATGTAGAGATTTCTATACACTATTCCTTTCTTGAAATTAAACTTCCTTAAGAATGTATCCAATTTGTAATATCATTCCCTTGAATCTTGATTTTTGTCATACATATCCTTTTTCAGTCTAGACTCATAAACTTCATCTTTCCTAACAATAAAGCCACAAGGTTGTTTAATATAAACATCATATTCAAGATCACTATTTAGTAATGTGGATTTAACATCCATTTGAAAGATCGTGTATCCTCTTTGTGTAGGAATATAAAGAAATATTATGATTATTTCAAGTCTTGCCACTAGAGAAATGGTTTCTTAAAAATAAATACCCTCAATTTTTGATGAAAATCTTCACACCAATATTTATTTGTTTTTTATCGCATCACGTTCTTCATTCAAATCGTTATGAAAAACCCATTTTTTTCCAAAAACGTTTTTTTTCAGGATTGGGTATGAGTTCCCATGTATCATTACTTTCAATCCGATATAACTCTTTCTTCATTGCCTAAACCCATTTTGAGTGCTCAAAATATTCTATCACATCATTCGGCTCTAATTTTGAATACTAAGAAGTATGTGTAATAGTATTCATTGTCCTTCCTGTTTGAACCTTCTTACGATGATCCCCAATTATATTATAAGCTTTCACTTGCTTCCTTAGTCTTGGATGTGATTTTTGAATATCTTCCTTATCACTAGAAATGGATGAGTCTTATTCCTCTTCTTGATTAAGAATACAATTGTTTGTATCCTTATCAATAAAATAGAACAATCTTGGTCAAATTTCTTTTCTTCTTGAAAATGTTTTTCTTTATCATCTATTTCAATTACATTCACTTCAAAAGAATAAAAAACTAATTTTGTCTCTTTTTTGAAGCATCTATGTCCTCTTCCTTCCAAATCATAGCTTAGAAATATTCCATCATCTCCGATATGAAAAAACTTTACATAGTTTCAACATTTCTTTATAATATATGGATTCCAAAAAACTACTAATTGTTTAAAAATTGGATTTTTTTCCATAAAATAATTAATATGGATTAATATATGATTGGGACCTATAGAAATGATGTTTCTGGATATGAACAATAGTACTCATGGCTTGCCTCCAAAAGTAATGAGAGAGACCATGTTCAAGTAACATAGTTCTTCCCATTTCCAGAAAACTAATATTAATTCTTCTAGCAACCCCATTTTTTTAAAAAGTGTAAGGGGAACTATAATCAGGAAAAATTCCATTCTTATCAATATAATTGTCGAATTATTCACTTCTGTATTCACCGCCATTTTCTATTCTCAACTTCTACACTGAATACTCACATTTCTTTTTAGATTTCCTTCTAAAACATCTAAACAATTTCAAAGCATATGATTTATATTTCATATTCAGAACACAAGTAAGGCAATAAAAATCATCAATGAATGTGATGAAGTACTTATATCATTTTTCTAATTATTTTCTCATTGGCCCACGTATATTAGAATAAATCAACTCGAGGGGTTGTCTTGAACAAATCTCAACTTTCTTATACACAACATATATAATTTTTCCTTTGTGATGAATAGTGCAATTCCAATATATTCTTCTTGGAAATTTCAGAATGCCTCTAACACTGCCTCTCTTTGATAGCTTTATCATGATTATTTGACACATGTGTAGCAGACTTTTATTCCACAATTGATTTTCTGCCACCATACCCATCTATCAAGAGTTTTTATTTCATCAACATGAAATAATTTTCATTTTTTACATTGGCCTCTTGTAACAATTTTTACATATTCTTCAATTTTCTCAAAAAACCCATATTTTCTAACAATAACTTTGTTACCCACATCACAAAATTGTGAAACAATTGAAAAATTGTGTTTCATCCCATCATCATACAAATATTTCATGGATTTAATCTTTTCATTCCCAAGGATGGATGATCCAACACCTTTCATTTTCAAGGATTTACCATTACCAAATTTCAATATGACTTATTTACAATATTTCACATTATTCAATGAATTAAAATATTCCATAATATGAGATGAACACCCACTATCACGGATCCACAATCAGTCTCCTTTTGTATATTTCAATGCATTTTCAACAATAATAGATTTTACTTCTTCACCTTCGAATTTTGAGAATTATTAATAAAAATTTGTTGTGCCGAAAGAAAAACAAGACATCCTTTTGCAAGATGTCCAGGATGTTCATATATTTCATAAATATTTTTCAGGGGTTGGAAGTTATTTTCAATCTTTACACTAACATTTTTAGGTTTCTTTAAAAAAATCTTCTCAGACTTCTTCCTTTAAGAAGATTTACTCACCCTAAATACTTTCCTACTATAATCTATGGGATTATAGAAATGTTATTGTTTGAACCAACACATATTTTCCATGTGTCCAAATCCCCTACAATACCAGCAATAGCCATAAAATGCATATTTACCTCTGAAACTTCTATACTACCTAGAATAGTGAATATGTTTCTCACCCACATTCTTCTCTTTCATTTAGGAGCCATAAAAATTTCTAATATCAAGAAGTGTTTTCCTTTTCTTTTCCTCTTTATTGGAACAAAAGTTTTTTAATATTTTTGGGATTCAAATTTTTTAACACTTCTTTGGAAATAGGGTTCTTTAAGTCTTCTGAATTCCCTAACATTTTTGGTCTTGTCCACATACATTACTTTACTGGGTTTATTCTTTTTAAAAAAATCATATTTCTTATCAATGTTTAAAGGTATATTTTTTTTATCATTCTCAGTTTTATACTTCTGAGAACATTCACCAACATCAAATATATATTTTTTAAAACTAGTATTTCTTTGTTAATCATTTGAAATTTTTTGTTGGACAATTTCCAACTCTTCTTCTTCTGCCTTAAGATTCACCTATAGATAATCCTTATGATTCTTTTCTTCTTCAAAATATTTATTCAAATAATCAATCTCTTTTACTAGTTTCACTTTCTCATCAAAAAAAAATTCTTGATTACTTGTTTAGAAACATTCATCTTAAAATTTTTTGTTTTTCTTTTCAATCCTTATAATATTTCTCAGATATTCTATCAACTCTTCGTTCAAAGGATATTTAAGTGGAGTTTCTTCTTCTTCAGAACTTCTGACTCTTAATTATTCATCATTAACTATTTCAATAGAAGTAATTTTATTTCCAGATTCAACTGATTTTTTGTATTCAACATTACTTCCTTCTTCTTCTTCATCTTTATATAACAATCTTATTTTTTTAATTTAATAATTTCCTATATTTTCCTATGGAATAATATTTTTCTTTGTCACCATACTTCTTCCATGAACTTCTTGGATTTCTTTCTTCTTTTTAATTATCATATTGTTTCTTTCTTGAAGGACAATTTATAGTAATGTTCACAATGAATCCACTTTCAAAACATTTCATGGGAGTTTTCCCTTTGTATTTACCTATACATATTTTCACATTTTTAGAAAACAATGGTAAGATATTATGAATATTTTTACATACCTTGCCTTCAGATTCAGAATCAACAGTTTCATCATTAATAAGAATATTATTTGACTTTTATTTCTTAGAAACATTGTATTACATTTATCTATCAAATTTTGTTTTTATTTTCATAGTTTTCTCCCTTCTCATTTCTTAAGTGATGAGATTGCTATGTAAATCAACAATAGATACTGTTTCGGGATCTCTATCTTCAAATGAATAAACTTTTGCAAAAACATTGCCTAGAAGGATTCCCAATATATTTTCAACAACTATAGAACCAGACAATTTTCACCAAGAAATACGATAATACACACAATTTCATTTACCCTAGTAATGAAGTCCCCAACAAATTCAAGCTCAACCATCTTCAAATCTTTATATTTCAATCACCATATTTGTAACTTTTCCTTATTTACTTTTTTATTTCCTTCTTATATGTTTTTAAATTTATGTCATGTACCTTTGGTTGTTGAAACACCTTTGAAACTGAAGGATTCACTTTCATATTTTGATGATAATATAGCATTCTTGTACCTTCCATAATTCTCTAGTTTCTTCTTATCAACATGTTCAAGAGGATATTTATCATCAATGGGGTGAAAGCCAACTATTGCAGCTTCAAGAAAATCATAACTGATATACATAAGATAAAGAAATGTTCTATATTTCTATATATGATAATTCCTTCTGAAGAATTCTGAAATACCTTTACTGTTTACACAATTCATGTTCTCCATCAACAAGGAATAAGAAAAGGAAATATTCCCTCTAATACTAGTTGAAAGTGTCAAGTTAGTATAATTGTATCACTGAGAGGAGGAGGGGGTGAATCAATGATTGTTTTTCTTTTATGTTTCCTAGAAAAAACCTTCACATTATGTTAACGATTCAATTCTATACTGAAAAAAATTCAACTAAACATACAAAGGAACACAAGTATTTAAAAGTATCACTATTAAATAAGAATAGCTACGTCCATGGTATGGTTTGGAAATGATCCAATACTAAAAAAATCCACTAGAAATCAATCCTTTTATTACAATGAGACGGATATACCCTTTCACTCATGTAACACTATGTAAATAATTCAAATAGTGCATGTGCACCTTATTAGCACAAATTAGGTAATAAATTTTTTTTCTAATAACTCTTGTTACCTGTGTTAGTTTTTAGTTCCACAAATTTATTCAATTGGAAACACTTATTTAACTTATCACCCAGATTATGGTAAAAACTTCTTAGAATATATTAAGGAAAAACAATGTCGGATTTTCCCAGTATATTTTTTCTAGTTTGATTCCTACGAGTAAGATTCTTTCAGATATAATTTTTATTAGTATGATGATTTATAATACCATTCTATACAATAAAAAAATATGAATTTGAAAGAATGTAGTAGAGATGAATTGGTACCACTTCAATTCTCTATCTTCCACAGTCCAAAAAACCCGTTATGAAAATCGTAATCTCATTAATCCATCCCAATACAATGATCAACCAAATGAAATTGGAAAGCCGAGTAGGGTAGTCAGATGAGTATGATAAACATTGAGTACGATGATCAGTTGAATACAATGTTGTCATCTTTTCTCTTATCTTTTACTTCTCCGTCAAAACTTCTTCAACACAAGATTAAGGTGGTCCCTACTTTCCCTACATTAAACTCATAGATTATCTCTCATGAATAGTACACCAGTCATCAAAAAAATACATTATAATATTCACCTTTTATAGGGGACCCTCAAGTGGATTTGGATGGAATTCAAAAAAATTCCCACTTAATCAAATTTTCCATTATCTCAATTTCCACTAAAATCTTAGGTACATTTTATTCTTCAACAACTTTTCTCAAAACTTCTCGATTCTTCTACAATATTCACTTATTAAGAATTTCATTTTAATTTCTAGTATGATTTCAATTCATGGGTCTAATTTACAGAATCTGATTTCTTCAAAATAAATCTCTGTACCAATTGTAAGAAATGGGTATGATGAAATGGATAGCACACCGATCAATAAATAAAATTGTTTATTTGAATGCCAATATCTGTTTTGATAGCACATTCAGTAACCTCTTATATTTCTACTATTCTAACCACTTATACTTCTTCACCCCTCCTCTTAAACCACTTGAAATACACATCATCTCCTTTATTTCTTTCTCGTGAATCACCTGATTGTTGACTTCATTCACAAACTTGTGATTATATCCTGAATTACTTCGTGACTGTAAATTTATCTTAGAATAGATTTGGAATAATAAGAATTTAATTGGAAAGTGTCAAAACATTCCATTCATTCCATCTTATTTCATTTTTTCTTAGCCTGAGTACAATATTTTTCTAGTATGATTGGCCTGGATATTATTGTTTTTGGGTATGATCATTCTAGATAAAATTATTCCTGAGCCCGAGTATGATCATCCTAGGTATGAAAATTTTATTATCTATATGATGGATGATTGGATGCTATAGTTTCTTACAATGATAAATTTTGGCATAATCATTCTAAGTACGATCATTAGAACCTTTTTTCTTTCCTTCCACCTAGAAATGATAAATATGGATATGGTATTTTGAGTAAGATTCCCAGTAACATTTTCTTTCCTTATCATACTATTTATGATTATACTAGGTATGATTTCTTTTCCATAAGAAACCTATCTTTTCATTTTTCTTACATCAATCTTGCATCATAAGTTATTCAATCAACTTTTGTTCTATATGAAATAAAAAAAGGAAATCATCATTAAATTTCTTTTATCATAGTCATATAGATTCTGATTCTCCATCAAAACAACCAATTCTTTCACTTTGAATTCACATTTAATAGGATGAATAGTTACTTCCATCAATATTATTTCTGTTTCATTATGGACACAAGGTGATTCCAATCAGAATCATTACTCCAAAACAAATTTTTCTTATTATGATGGATATTGTGAGTCTGATTCTTTTGAAAGTGTGTGTCCGATTCATTTGAAAACATGAGTTCAATTCTGTTGAAGTCAATGAAATTTTAACCAAATACAAGGTGAGGTGATTTCCCTTCTTCAAAAAAACATTATTCACAACAAAATACAACATATGAAAATGAACATCTTCATCTTTAGCTTGGTCCTAACACATATCATCAATGTTGAGTTTCTCCCCCACCATATGAGATAAACACCTCTTTTAAATGGGAATTAAGACCCATTAAATAGATTCAATTTCCATCGGATGTTCATATTTATCATTGCAGAGGATAGAATATCAAAGATAGGTTTAGAATATAAAATGAGACATCTATTCCTTAAAAATTGATGTGCAATTTATATAAATAAATCCAATATATTCCTAATATAACATTAAATTCAATTAGAGGGAGAATAATGAGATTTTAAGGAATAAAATTCCCACAAATTTCAATTGGAGAAGAATCATATAATTAAGTTGAAATAATTATACCATTAAGGGTTTTCAATACTAATTTAACATCTAATAATTGAGCTGGTATTATGATTCCCATAAGAAATTCTTTAGATATAAACGTGTGGGTAGATACAAAATCAAATAAGGCATTCTCATCTCTATAGTGGATGGTATACATACCTTTCACCACTTTATTATCATACCCCACGTCATTAATAGTGGTCATGTGAGATTTTCTTTTTTATCTAGGCATAAGAGGTTGTTGACATTGATCATCCTCTTTAACCTTCATATTTGAGAACAAGTTTGAATAATTTCTATACTTCTTGAATGTGAAACACTAGAGTGTGGAAAGTGAATTCCATGGTAATTTTTCTCCATCATTAACTAACTTCTTTTAATTTCTTAGATATTAGATTTCTCAATGACCTTTCTTTACACACTTGAAACATTTACTAGTATCATTAAGAAAATTTCCTCCTTGCCACCTTCCACACATCAAGCATAATTTAAGTGTCATATTCTTCCATCCATGGTTTTTTATTATATTATTTTCCATTGAATTATATCTTTCTATTCTTATAAATACCATGATATAATTATGTATCTCCAATCTCCATTTATACCTTTGTAAAACATCAAATTATTTTATCATAACAATTAAAATTCCTTGTGAATAACACCCTTAGAATACTTAGTTTTATGCCACGGAAGAATTCATCAATATTAATTTATGTATTAACAATAATACCATAATCGTACCTCACAAGTGAAGGTTCCAGGAACAGTAGAAGCTCGTGGGTGGATGTACCCACTTGGATTTTTGTCATTAGAAATGATCAATTTGGGATCGATATAACGATAAATGCCAGTCTCCATGGATCGATTCGCAGAAATAAACAAAGAATAAGAAAGGTCTCAGAACCATAAAATTAGATCATCACAGGTTGATTATAATTAATTTAATTAATTGACAAGAAGTACCTTTTAGGGGTTCTTTCTTATTAGATATTCTTGATCACGTTCCGATGTGATTTTTCATTGCATCATAGAAGCCAAGTGTATGCTTCCTCTAGTGGTGATCCACACATGCACCTCGTATCTTTGGACATCGACAAAGATGTCTCTGGGTGCTAGCATGGAGAAACTTTAGCTTGAATTGTCTGCCTAAGATCATCTTGATCTGATGGAAGAGGACCTCACTTGGTCTTGGGAGCATTCTTGGAGGAATGGGTTTTTTCGGCCTTGAAAGCATTCTCCAGAATTGATGTCCACGATGATTAGGGAAAACTATTGTGGTTGTGAGGATATTTATAATCTTGTTTGAGGCTATAGAGTTATGGTAATAAATAAATGTGTTACATGTTTTATTTAGTTCAATCTCTCTTATTGAAAACCCACATGTCGAATTATTAATTCCTTGACATGCACCCACGCTGATTATAATAAATATCATTTAATAAAACAATATTATATTCTAAAAATCCTGACTGGAAAAACTAAACGACGTGTATTTATTAATACATGGTGTGTACTTGTTTTTCATAAAACTACACGGCGTGTAATCATTAATAAACAGCATGTACTTGTTTTTCATTTCATTTCCAAAATAAAAACTACACAATATGTAATAATTAATACATGGTGTGTACTTTTTTTCAAAATAAAAACTACACGGTGTGTAATCATTAATACACGACATGTATTTGTTTTCATTTTATTCTTCCTCCAACATTAAAAAGATTTAGGATTCCTTGAATAATTATTAAACCACGTACAAGAATAATATTTATTATACTAGAGATACTTGGATACACTTAGTGTGTAACCCTCTAGGCCTCTTTCTCGTTGGCATTAGGCGAGCTTTTCTAAAGTCCAAGATTTCTATCTAGTAACAGTTCAAGACACCCAAGAGAAAGAAGTTGATTCCACATTGACATGTCACCTCATACAGACGCTTACTGTGTAATTTAATCCCTTTGTCTCAATATCTCATCAAGCTGGTTTCATGGAAGTGTCATAAACCTATATGCTTGATCTGTCATTCTTTGACTTACAGAAATAAACTCATCGTTGCACCATGACCATGGAAATTGGGTGAATGTTTAATTTCAATCAAAGGGCCCGAGATATCTACTTCCATAAATATAGAAGGGACAAATCCTTACTTGACTTATCCATTTACAACATGTCATTTGTGATGCACCCAACATACCCTACTTCCCGCCAACTATCTACGTGATGGTTTTCGTCATCATATCTAAGTATATGAGTCATGACATGAGTTTACGATAATCTTCTAGTCTAAGGACCATTATACACACTCACAGATAGCAATATCCGATGGCACCAAGACATGCAGAATTACTACTGGCGGGTCTGTTCTCATAATCTCCCATCTTTGAGATTACCAAGTGTGAACTCTATGAGAGAGAGTCTCGTCTTCTTATGAGTACTCGCACATGATGGTACATATACTATGTGTCCTATAATAGGACATAATCCCACTGTAGAACATTATTGAAGAATATTATTATAGAATTTCGAGGTTCTCATCATAGCAGGGATCTTCCATGACCTTATTAATGCAACAAATATTCCGAGACATTATTATATTATATTCATGTAGAACAATGAACAATATATAATAAGTATAAATTTATGTAATCAAAGTAAAAATAGTTTGTTCTTAGGACACCAACTCTAACAAACTCCCACTTGGACTAGAGCCAACTGCCTATGACTTTTAGTCTACAAGACCTCACATGTTGATCGTGTTTCTACTGATTCAAGGATTTAGTCAAGGGGTATTCCACGTTGTCTTATAGGGAAATACTTCTCACTATAACTGCACCTCTCTTAGAAAAATCCCTCAAGAGATGATACTTCCAAAGTATGTGCTTTGTTCGCTGATGTGACCTGGCTCTTTTGAAAGTGCCACCGCTGCAGTATTATCACAATAGAGTGTGATAGGATCTTTACTTATAGGTACTACATCTAGATCTAGGATGAAGCTTTGCATCCATACTGCTTCATTAGCTGCCTCAAAATATGCGATATACTCAGAATCTGCTATAGAATCTGTGACCACACGTTTCTTTGAGCTCTTCCAGCTCACTGCACCTCCATTCAAACTAAAAATGCATCCAGTCTGCAACTTCATGTCATAATGATCTGTATGGAAACTAGAATCTACATGTCCTCTGATTACTAGTTCCTCATCTACTCCATAAACCAGGAACATATCCTTAGTATGCCTCAGATACTTTAGGATAGTCTGGACTTCCATCCAATGGTGGTCTCCTGGATCAGCTTGACATCTACCTACCTCACTTAATGTGTAAGCAACATCTAGCCTTGTACATATGATAACATATATGACTGACCCAATCGAGGATTCATAAGGGATCCTTGATATTTTCTTTCTGTCCTCATGTTTCTGAGGACACATTTTCTTAGAAAGATGAATGCCACATGACACTGGTAACAATACCCTCTTGGACTGTTCCATATTGAATCTCTTAAGTATCTTGTCAATGCATGAACTTTGACTCGGGCCCAAAATTCTATTGGATCTATCACGATGGATCTTTATCCCAAGAATATATGCTGCCTCACCCAAGTCTTTCATGGAGAAGTATTTATCTAACCATTCCTTAGCTGACTGTAAGACAGGTACTTCATTTCTAATTAGTAATATGTCATCAACATATATTATTAGGAAAACGATTGCACTTCAAATAAACCTTTTTTAGACCAAGGCTCACATTCATTCTTAACAAATACAAATTTTCTTACGGATTCATCAAAACGAATGTTCCATGACCTTGATGATTGCTTTAATCCATAAATGGATTTAAGCAACTTGCATACCCTGTTGGAATCCTTTGGAGTCATAAAACCTTCAGGTTGTGTGATGTAAAAATCTTCCTAGTGGTTCCCATTATGGAATGATGTTTTGAAATCGATTTTCCAAATTTCATAGTCCTGGTAAGCGGAAATGGCCAATAGGATTCTGATGGATTTCAGCATCACAACCAATGAAAAAGTTTCATCATAGTCAATTCCTTGATGCTGTCTAAAACCTTTTGCAACTAGTCGTGCCTTATAGGTGTTGACCTTCCCCTCCATGTCCAATTTCTTCTTGAATACCCATTTATTACCAATAGGCTTTACATAAACTAGAGGATCTACCAAAATCCAGACCTGTTTTTGGTTGATGGAATCCATTTCAGAATTCATGGCTTCCTGCCACTTGGCAACGTCTGTGCCTTCAACTACTTCCTTGTAGGTAAGAGGATCATCATTTTAAACAAATAATGAGTCACCGTACTTAGTGACAAGAAAATCATATCATTATAGTTCTCTCACGTCTCTCATGATTCAATTCTTGTATTCTATGAACCGATGAAAAGAATATGACTTATACCTCATTAGGTAAATATATCCGTATATACTAAAATTTTCATTAAAAGTTATGACATACAAGAACCCACATCTTGCTTCAACTAGAAATGGTCCACACACATCTGTGTGAACTAATTCTAGAAGCTCTTTATCCCTTTCACCTTTCCCACTAAATGGGGCTTCTGTCATTTTTCCTTATAGACACGCATGACATACACCAAGTGGTTTTAGTTTGAAAGAATCTAAATACCCATCTTATTGTAATTTTGGAAAAAAATTTCATTGACATGACCATGACATTGATTCCAAAGTTGGGTGTTGTATGAGTCATGTAAATTAATTTTTTCATTCATTTCCATTACTTGGTTTGTGCAGTATAACCCATAAAGGTCGTTATATAAATGTGCCCTACCAAAACAATTGATGTATTTATAAAAGTAGCAACATCCACTTCCAAACTTGAAGATGAATCCATCAGTATCTAATATGGATACTGAAATAATGTTTTTGGTTATAGAGGGTACATAATAACATCCTTTCAAAACCAAGACCATCCCAGTAAGCAATATGAGGTGGGAGTCTCTGACATCGACAACGGCGAGTCTAACTCCATTGGCTGCTCGCAGATCGACCTCACCTCCGTCAATCTTTCTGAATATACATGGTTCCTGTATTTGGATATAGATGTGACCAGCACAAGCAGTATCTAATACCCAATTGGTAGAAATAGATATATTTCATTCGATAACAAATGCAGTTGATGATTCCCCTTGCTTCCTTGGCTGGGTGCAGTTTTTTATTCCACTTGCCCTTCTTGCCACATGCGAAACAAACATCCTCTTGATCTCTTGCCTCCCCTTTGATCTTCCTTTTCTTGGAAGGCCTTGAAGAAACTTTGGTCTTAAAGCTCTTCTCCTTCCCTTTCCTTTTATTCAATATAAGGACATAAGGATTTTCATGCTTCATATCATTGTCCAATTTGCGAATAAGGATGAGAAAATCAGATAGAGACTTCTCAATGTTGTTCATGTTGAAATTTACAGCCAAGTTAGAGAAGATCCGGGGAAGTGATTTAAGAATGAGATTGGTACCCAGTTCTTCAGGGAGTTTAAACCCTAGAACCTCTAAGTGATCTATGTAGCCAATGATATTGACTACATGAGGCCCAACTGGGGCACCCTCTCCATGCTTTCTCTGAAATAGAGCCTTGGAGATCTCAAACCTTTCCTGTATTTCTCTCCCCTAGTATAGTCCATGGAGGTTCTCGATCACGCTATAGGAATCCATGTATTCATGAGACTTCATGAACTCACTATACATTGATGACAACATCAAACATTGAACATTGAGTGCATCATTCAAATGTTGATCATAGACCAGGAAATCTTCCTCGCCTGACCCTTGGGGAGGTGAATCGGGAAGTGAGGACTCCAGCATGTAAAACTTTTGTTCATGGCATAGGATAACCAGAAGGCACCTAAACTATTCCTGAATTTTACTACCAGTGAGGATATTGTATTTATCCAGAATTTATCATAGAGAAAATGTATTTGACAATATTTTCATATTGATTCTACAAATTAAAAGAGCAGATCTATCAGTACCTTTTGATTTCATTTTATGAAAAATAATAAATTAATTTATTAAGTCTCCCACTATTTTATCAAGTGCCAATGGCCCTCACCATTGAACTCAGAATTTCCAGTTGCTTTGACATTCTAGTGGAAAGGATCCATATTCCCCTTCTCATAACCCCAACAAGGGTTGGTCAAGCTATTTGAAGGTGTTTAGGTAGGTAGGTCTTTGCGAACTGTGAGCTTACAGTTCTTTGATCGGTTGAGTGGACTCCCCAATCCTGAAATCCTGACTTGGATTTCCTCAACGCTTGCCTCCATTTTACAACAAGTATAGAAAGGGATACTCCTATTGATGTAAATTGTTTATGTCAACCCGATACTTTCATAAGAGATTCCTTTACAAAAGTATGTATCCGAACATGGGTTGGTCAAACACATAGTTTTATTAAGTGTTTCCCTCAATCAAGTAATGGGAGGCTTGGTCTGACTTAATATGGTATTTGAGGGATTTTATTCTTTATGTGTAGTTTTTCATTATCACATTCTTGTTAATATTAAGTGATGCTTTCTTAAGTGATTAAACATATTATGAAAATGTTTATGCATAGTCCAGTTTTTATTTTATTCCATATTTGCATGCTTGTTTACTTCATTAATTATGTGATCGTGACAACACATACAAAATAAATAAACCATGCAATCAGACAGAAATAAAATAAGATGGCATGATCATGAGCTTCTATTGGTTAGCTTATCTAGAGGTTTGATAAGCTAACCTTGACCTAGGTAAAAACACCTTGAACGGATAGTTCATGTTTTGAAACTCCCACCTGTCCATCTTTGTATTATCTTGTGTTGGTTTCACCTTAGCTTTGGGTTTTGGACCTTCTCCTCTGGCTAGGGAGATTCTCCATTACATGGGGATTACATTAATGAACCCATGGGCACGTAGGCCCTACATTTTATTGGAAGAAGGCTCACAGGACAGTCAATTTAAACAAATTTAAATGAAACCAAACACATATACAAAAGGTTCTTTGGTCAAGCTCATGATCATCCATAGCATGCAACGACATATACACATATTAAAATTCTTTTAATTGTTTTATTATTTAAGATAAGTCGCATTTGAATTCAATTAATTATAATCTTATAATTAATCAATTATTTATCATAAATTTCTTTCTAAATTTCCTTGAGATTCTTCTCATCCATATTCCTTGTTTAGGTCTTTGTACTTTTGGAGGAAACCTTGTGAAATTTCATTTCTGGAATGTAAATGGCATGTAATATATTATACATGCCATGTATTTTTCACCCTTTATCCAAAGTACAAGCCAGGGGCTTTGGTGTGTTTTCTATACTATGGAAACTTTAGAGTACACGACATGTAGATTAATCTAACACGACGTTTACTTCCTTGTTACACAGTTACTGGCTTGGAAATCCCATGTACACGGAACATGACTTCTCCTTGTACATGGTTTCACCTGGGCTGGATCGGACTACACGATGTGTTGATTCAACATACACTCTGTGTATGCTGGTTTCCACATTCCATTCAATTCTGGTCAACATGGTGTAATAAAACTTAGGTATACTCAATTCGCATGGCGTGGTTTGGCGGACCAGTACCAGTTCGTTGAAACTAAGTGCACGGTGTGTTGTTTTCACTACACATCGTGTATTATGGTGTTGTATAGACAGAAAGAGATGCTCCTCTGGATGAGTTCCTTATTTTTAATTTAATAAAAATTAAAATTAAAAGGTCGTTTTTGTGATGTGAATAGAGAAACAAAGGAGGTAGAACCGATCTCGTTCATTCATTTTTATAGAACAATTTATCTTGAATTGAATCAAATATAAATGGGTAAATTATCAACGAAAATTAAATTACTATAATTAACGTTGTAACCTTCTTCTGATACCAATTGAAGGTTTCAGGCATAGCGGAAGCTCGTGGGTGGATGTGACCACTTTACTTTTTTGTCATTAGAAATGATCAATCCAGGATCAGTATGACGATAAACGCCATTCTCCACGGATCAATTCACAGAAATAGACAAAGAAGAAGAAAGGTCTTGTAACCACAAAATAAGATCGTCACAGGTTGATTATAATTAATTTAATTAATTGAAAAGAAGTACCTTTTGGGTTTTCTTTCTTCATTGATATTCTTGATCACGTTCCGATGTGATTTTTCATTGCGTCACAGAATCAATGTGTAGACTTCATCTAGCAGTGATCCACACGTGTACCTCGTATCTCTTGACGTCGCCAAATGAGTCTATGGGTGCTTGCGTGGAGAAACCTTTGATTTCATTGTCCACCTCAGATCGTCTTGATCTGATGGAATATGATCTCTCTTGGTCTTGAGAGCATTCTTGGAGGAAAAGTTTCTTTTGGCCTTGAATAATTCTACAGAATTGTTGTGCACAACGATTAGGGAAAAGTGCTGGGGTTATGAGGATATTTATAATCAGGTTTGAGGCTATAGAGTTATGGTAATAAATAAATATGTTACGCATTTTATTTATTTCATTAACTCTTATTGAAAACCCCCATGTTGAATTATTAATTTCTTGACCTGTGCCCACACTGATGATTTATAATATCATTTAATAAAACAATATTATATCCTCAAAATCCTGACTGGAAAAACAACACGGTGTGTATTTATTAATATATGGCGTGTACTTGTTTTTCATAAAACTACACAAAATGTAATCATTGATACACGACATGTACTTATTTTTCATTTCCATTCAAAAATAAAAACTACACGGCATGTAATCATTAATACATGGTGTGTACTTTTTTTCAAAATAAGAATTACACAGTGTGTAATCATTAATACACGACATGTACTTGTTTTCATTTTATTCTTCCTCCAACATTAAAACAATTTATAATTCCTTGAATAATTATTAAACCACGTACGAGACTAATATTTATTCTACTTGAGATACTTGGATACACATAGTGTGTGACCCTCTAGGCCTCTTTCTCATTGGAATTAGGCGGGCTTGCCTAAAGTCCAAGATTACTCTCTAGAAATGGGTCAAGGCACCCAAGAGAAGGAAGTTGATGTCGCATTGACGTGTCAACTCATACAAATGATTACTGTGTCATTTAATCCCTTTGTCTCAATATCTCATCAGGTAGGTTTCATGGTAGTGTCATAAACCTATATGCATGATCTATCATTCTTTGACTTCCAGAAATAAACTCGTCGTTACACCATGGCCATGGAATTTGGGCGACAGTTATATTTCAATCAAAGGGCCTGATATATCTACTTCTATAAATTTGGAAGGGACAGATCCTTCCTCTACTTATCCATTAACAACATGTCATTCGTGACTCATCCAATGTACCCTACTTCTAACTAACTATCTACGTGATGGTTTTCGTTCGCAAATCTAAGTGCGCGAGTCATGACATGAGTTAATGATAATCTTCTAGGCTAAGGACCATTACACAAACTTGTAGATAGAAATATCTGATGACACCAAGACATGCAGAATTACTACTGGTGGGTTTGTTCTCATAATCTCCCATCTAGGAGATTACCAAATAGGAACTCCATGAGAGAGAGTCTCATATTCTTAAGAGTACTCTCAAATGACGGTCTGTATACTATGCGTCCTATCATAGTATGTCATCCAATCGTAGAACATTATTTAAGAATATTGTATAGCATTTCAAGGTTCTCAACATAGAGGGGATCTTTCATGACCTTTTTAATGCGACAAACATTCCAGGACATTATTACATTATAGTCATTAAGAACAATGAAAAATATATAATAAGTGTACATTCAAGTAATCAAAGTAAAAATAGTTGGTTCTCCAGACACCAACCCTAACAAAAATTGTTGTAAAATTTTCCTCATATTTAGTAATAGATTCATTATCCTTAGACCCCGACTCAAGGAAATCCTTCATTTTCATAAAAATAATATGAGGAATGTAATTGGTAAAAAATAATATTCTAAACTGATACCAATCTATATAATCAATTTCTTCACTTTGCTTCATGTTCTTTATGAGATACCACCTTTGATATTCTTCTCCATCCAAATGATAGAAAACCAAAATGAGTTTTTCATGATACAAAAATTGGAAAATGGAAAATATATTTTCAATGGTACTGATCTATTTCACAATAGACCCACTTAGAAAGGGTGGATGTTTCATCATAAATAACTAAACAGAATGTTTTCCCTACTTTTCTCATTTATAATTTCAACATGAATCATGTATTTAGAATGTTTTGTAATCGAAACATCAAAAAAATTTATTATGGATCCTATAACATTTGGTTACTCATGAGGAAAATCATTTAATTGTCCATTACATTTAGAATTAACATAGTTATTTTGGGTTCCAACCATTGAACAAAAATCCTAGTGTGAACAATAATAATCATATTGTGAAACCATATAATCATGAAAAATAATTTATATAATATTTAAATCATGACACATTCTTTTTAGTCTTTGACAAGTTATGCTTAACATAGTCCATTGATGATTATTATCTATTCAAATCCTTCATGATGGTTTGTAATGAAAATATTAATTAACCCTAGAATATCCCATTGGAGTTTCAAAATAGGCGTAAAGTAAGGGAACACACACCATACACCCAAATGATGGTTGAGATATACTTGACCAAATAGTTTTATGATTATTACCAGTAGATACATCTATAAATAAAACCTTTCCACTTGTAACATCATGATAGGGTTGTTTTTAAGGAAGAATTCACTCTTTTATTTATCATAGCATTGTATTTTCTCATATATAAAGGATTATAAATTTTTTTCTTACTAATGTTTTCTCATTATCGTCTCTGAAGTAAGTAAACCTATCTATGATTGCAACTATTTCCACCCATATTTTTCATTCATAATTATTAAATATAATTAGATGAATATTCATTATATAACATTATGAACCATACTAGAACCATACATTTTTATTGTCTTTGAAAACATTGATACATAAAAAACTAGATCATAAAATATCTATATTATAACACACTTAGTTCTTTATATCTAGGAACCTTAATATACACATCATACTTAAAAGGTTTCTTTATATCCTAGGGAAAAGAAAATATAATAAAGGGAGATAATAGATTCTCAGTAAGGGTAACAAGAGGAGATATCAATGATAATTTAAACATAATGTGATCATAAAGGTTATGATAACATGATCTTGATATTTTTGAATCACACATTAAAATTATTAGGTAATAAACATGATCCATGGTATAATGTTTGGTATTTCATAAGAAACAAATCATAACTAGATCAATGAAACTGAGTAATGAGAAAATAACAATGGCATATGATCATTTCATAAAAATATTTTCTTCAGTATGGAATAATCATAATAATAAGAAAAATATGTAAATGATACCCACCAAGTCATTCATAACTTGTATGCATTAGGCTAACCAACTCTACACGTGCTTCGGGTATAAAAAAATATAGTGTACCTTATATGTTTCAGGCTTGGGATAACCTCATGTGTACGATTTGAGCTCATAGAACATTAATCTTTACCTAATTCATTAGTGAGATTTATAATATTGGGTCCACTGATCACATAATCAAAAATCTATTCATATGTTTTCCACTAGATCCAAAATACATTCATCATAACTTAACTCATGGAAAAGATAAGAGGTTTCATTTATATATCATTATCATAAAAATAAAACATCCAAAGAAAGAATAAATATGGTACTATTTGATAAAATCCCTAGTAAATAAAAATTAACATAACAGATTTTTATCATATATGAATAATTATTTTAAAATATCATTGGAATATTCATTGATGACCCTTTTAATTATTTTAAATCACCTATTAAAACCTGAAAACTTCCCAAATATTAAAGATAACATTTTATTTGAAAATCACCTTATAAATTTGTAAAGGGATCTTTAAAGAACATATTGATTAGGATGGTGGGAAATTTTATTCATGTTGTGTACATTAAAAAATATTCTATTCACATTTTAGGAAGAAAGTCTGAAGTAACTCATTCAAAAAATGAAAAGAATATTCCATTAAAACCATTTTCTAAAAATTAAATCATGTGTAAAAATAAATTTAAACAATCATATAATAAATATAACAATATTTTCTATTTTTTAATGAAAACTTTTATATTGAATAAAAATGATTTTCGACCAAAGACAGAAATAAAGTCATTTTCCCTTAAAAACATTCTTTTAGTATCTTGAGTACTTAAGGTGGGGAAAATGAAAGGAAAAATATATTCTAAATAAATAATAATAGGGTAATAAAATTAAATTTATTTATTTGGAAAGGGTCTTATAATTCCTTCCAATAGACATTCATGCATGAAAAACCCTGATTAAAATGATATTGAAACAATAAATTTCTTACCTCATTTTTGTCTTACTTCATAGGAAATCTGTCCTCCGGTAACATAAATCTAAAATTATTATAATTCTATACCAGAGTTATTTAAATACTTATAATATCAAATATTATCCACATATAAAATTTCAAAACACATTTATTAAAAATTCATTTTTAAAATATTTTTATGGGAGATATTAATATAAAGAAAACAATGAGAGCGACATCAAGAAAGCAGATTGGTGGCCATGGATTACACTAGGGATAAATGTGAGAGATAGAATTTCCTTGGGTTATAGATATTGATTTTCTCACTGAATATCCTATCCTTTTCTCATTGGCTACCACTTCATCCTCATTAAAGAGTAATGAGTATTTCTCACAACTTGCGGTAAAAGGTGTTGAAAATGTTTTTTTCTTCTTGGATCAAAGAGTTTATAATGGTATACCTCAGGTTTTAATCACCCAAAATAGATCAATGGTTGTCTTTAAAGTGAATTCCATGCCTCTGGAGTCCCTAATTAACTAATTTATGTTTTTCATCCTCACTCATTGTGTTATTCTATGGTGAGAAAATCCCAGAAATCTTGAATAGTTATGGTATTGACTTCTATAAATTTATGGTTTTTATGGGTGGATCATTTTTTTGATATAGAGGGGGTTTCACCTCATCTTCCATTCCCAATACCTTAAGAACATAACATGTGGTCATGGGCTTGTTCCTTGAAATCTAGGTTTCTTAAAGATACAATATTTTGATTATCTATTTGATCCCTAGAAGGTAAAGATCTAAGTGGCCCAATATTGGGTTCAAATACGTTTTTTGAGATGTTTTTTTTTCAACATGAAATCTTATGGGATGTTTCCTTGACTATTGGTGTTCCCATCAAGTTTGATCGAGAGACCGTACATGCCTAATATAGAAGATTCACAAGGTTTCTCATTAAGGTAGATTTCACCCTCGCTTTGATTTAATAGAATATATTGGTTACTGTGGGGCATCTAATAAAATTTTTGGTTGACTATGAGAGACATCATTCCATATGTGGAACCTATAAATCAAGTATACATTCATCAGGTAAATTTTTAAGGAATATGCATTACTCACATTGCAACATATCTTGTCACTTTAGTGGTGACTGTAGGTATAAGTGTGATTCTTCTCCTATTGCAGTTGATGAAAGGATTTCTGATGCAGTGAAGCCAATAAAGCCTCCTATATTGATGCTCTTTGATAGGATTATTGACCCGGTGGGCCCCCCATTCGAGGAGGATTTTTTTTCCAGATACTCAGATTTGAGCTCCTGATGCCCTAGTCCCTTCTCAAAGCTTCAGAAACACTTCTAAGGTAATTTCTTACCTAGAACAGAAGATCTAAAGAGGGGGAGGAAGGCCTAAGTGTTAATACTCATCAACACTTGCGTGCCTGAGTGGCCAGCCCTTAAGGGAAAAGGCCACACTTGCGTGCCGCCTTTCTCCTTCAATAACACTTGCGTGCCCCTTTTCTGGAAGAACCTCAAGAGGATTATAAAGGCTTTATTCAAAAGTCGCTCAAATATTACCCTGCTGGTTAACCATCACGCAAGTACACCACGTGTCGCACAGGCATACCTGCGCGACCAGGACTTGTGCGCCTACGCAGTACCTAGGTGCCTGCCAGGACTTGCATGCCCCGACCTTTTTGGGTGCCCTTTTGGCCCATTTCACCCCTCTTAAGTCATTCCACCTCTCCATTTCAAGATTCAATCTTCAAGACACTCTTAAAATCCATTTATGGCATGATTTATTGATTTTTGATTCCTTATCTGAAAGGAACTCTGTAAAATATCTCTCAAAACCAAGTGATTTACACATCATTATGTCACTAAAGATTGTGATTTCATTCATTAAACCTCATCCTTTAAGATGAGAGAACTCAATCGATCTAGGCCTCCTTTTCAAGAGTAAGTCCCAGTAATAATTCTTAACTTGGGCATCATCCTTAGGAGTAAGCCCCAATTCTTAAAATTCCTAAATCTAGGCATCATCCTTAAGAGTAAGCCCTAGTCCCCAAATCTGGGCATCCTCCTCAAGAGTAAGCCCCAAACCTTAAATCCCTTAACCTAGGCCTCCTTTTCAAGAATAAGCCCTAGTCATAATTCTCAAATCTGGGCATCCTCCTTAGGTGTAAGCCCCAAGTCCTCATTAACCTGAGCCTCCTTTTCGGGAATAATCCCCAGTACCCTAATTTGGGCATCCTCTTCAGGTGTCAGCCACAAATCCCTTAATTTTTCAAGTCTCTTAACCTAGGCCTCCATTTCAAGAGTAAGCCCCAGTCTTAATTTCCCTTAACTAGTCCAAATTTACCTTTGATCTGGGATTCCTTTTCAAGAGTAAAACCTAAATCATAAGTCCTCTCCTAATTTGGGCCTCCTTTTCAGGAGTAATCCCCATGTTAGAGTATTCAAAATCTTCATGAAGCACATATAACTTTATGGACCCTACTCCAGGATTTCATCCCTAAAGTAAATCCTAACCTTAATTTATCTAGGCAGTCATATATACATAAGCCCCACATTATTTCTTATGATTTCATCTTTCATGGAACAATTGTGTAATTTTTACCAATACCTCTTGTTTCTCACACCGAGCATGACTCACGTAATCTTAGAGTGTAAAAGTAATTATAACGTCCTTCATTGAGCCATCAATCATAAACATCATACTCCCTTACTCGAATTACGTGGGTTCTGATTCCTTTTCTAAACAAAGGATACGTAGGTAGCCCATCTGCAGGTTCGATCCCAACTCTGAAATAATCCATGTCCTTCTAAATGAAAATAAACTTCAAGTGCCCCACTGAGTGGCTTTAAAACCAGCATGGTCATCATAATGACCAAGATTCTTCTATATAAATGTGTCGAAGGGTACCATTGACCAAGAATCTATAATAAATACAGATGATTCTCTATCGATGAAGAACCTCGAATACATATAAAAGATTCTCTAAATTTCCTACATATCAATCATTGATTGTCAAATCTAAATGAATACTCATTTTATACTTGTTAATGTAATAAGGATTCACGAACATAACATAAATCTATAAAGAGAGTCCCGGAGTAGACAATAATTCCCCTCAAAAAAGGTGTGATGAGTCCAACCTCCCATCCTCTCGACCAATGCAAATTCTTAGGCCTCATCAGTCCACAAAATAATGAGCACCTACCTTTGGAAAGTAGGTCCGAATGGATGTCGAATCATTGGATGTTTCCGGTTCTACGAACAAACCCGTTAGAAACCGATCGGAATGTTTGAACCTCCCATAAAAGGAGGTCATCCCCGAAATTCGAGGGAAACAAGGATGCATGTCCATAAGTGGATGGTTATCGAAAAGTTAAAGTATTGAGTACTATTGAAGATGTATTTCTGGGTGGGGGAATGAGTATCAGTGTGGAGAAAAATGTTTTAGCTAAGACTATTGTTGTACTGAATGATATTAAAGGTGGAAGAGGATTACATGGGATAATGTAATTGAGAATAATGATGGCACATTAGATAAAAAGGATTCCTCTAGGAAGTCTGACTTTGAGGATGTTGTACAAATGGATGTTGATAATAATTTCAGTCATGATACACTTATCACAATAAAAAAAGGTTAAAATTAATTTTGTTTATGTGGAGGGTTTTCAATTGGTTATTCCTAGGAAAACCTTGGCTCCCCCAGCCTATCTTAATCAAAATTTGGCTATACAACTAAATGAGTGTAAAAAAGGAGCAGTTGTATATAGATGATCGTAAAAATTAGTCTGTGATAGGGTATAGTATTAACAATATAGACTTATCTACTATGTATTATTTGAATACCCCATGTGTCTTTTATAATATAGATACTCTGACTGATATTTTAAATAGATCTCAAAGAAAAATAAGTGTTTTAAGAAGGATTCAGAAACCTACAGAATGGTCCTAATCTAGTTCCAGATAATGTTTTCATTGGTTATAAAGATACAGATTCCAAGGTGAAGGATGAATAATATTTAATTATGTATGACCAGATGGATTACTGGAGAGATCCTATTCAATGGAATAGAGGAAGGAACCGAATAAGTCAAGGTGGATCCCGATGATGGGGAAGTCGACTCAAAATATGATGAACTTTTACTTAGTGATGTTTTTTGTGTTGTTATTATATTGATGTTCTCATTATTATTTTATTTTATTTTATTTTATTTTATTAATAACTTTTCATGGATGATGCTTTCACCCATGGTTTACACTATTCGGGTAATCTCTTTGTTTTTGGGTGTTAATTGTTTCATTTTTTATGAGAATATTTGTTTGGTAGTTCAGATCCTTGAACTTTGATCATAGTTCCATCATATATAGAATGTTATATATGATATAAATATAATATATATTCATTATATACATCTTTATAATCATCCCTAGAATGTATAGATATAAATATAAATTACACCATTTATGGAGACGGTAGGTCGTACGTACACATGAACACTATTTTAACTTTTCGATGGATGGAAAAAAATAAAGATAAATAATAATTTACATTAAAATAATCATTAATATATCATAAGTATCATATATATTTATTATATATATCTTTATTATGATCCATTTGAATATTAAAAATACTAATCACATCGCTTTGTGGAGGTGATAATCCGCACAAGCGGACGAGCAATGTTATAATTTTACAACAGATGGGAAGGTAGGAAGGATGATATAATATTATAATTATAGAATAATTATAATATTATAAATATAATATATAAACATTAAACCCATCATAATAACCATACATGAAATACAGTGATGGGAAATGGATTGTATTGCTATGCAGAGTCGGTAGTCTACACCCACACACCCACAGTACTTTCACTTACCATTTGATAGAAAAGTGAGTGGATAGTGGAGGTTTCATGATCATAATAAAATTTCAGTATATTAATGATATTTATGTTATTATTTTTTGAATAATACCCCAAATGTAGAGGATAAAATAGAATAAATTAATTGAAATAGGTGAAGTAAGATGATTACCTCTTCTTTGGGGGACCTCCTTTAGATCCACTCTTAAGAACCCTTGGAAGGATTTTTTAAAGGAACCAAACATCTAACTTGTGAAAATAAAAGTTTATAAGTTAAATTTCATGGGTTTGGCTGAAATATATTTCTCAAATTGGTGTAAATAAAAGAGATAAGGGGTTTCCTTTTATAATGGAGGGAAAAGATACAGTTGTAATTACTTAAAATATTTAAATATAACTAATTTTTCCCATATATAATGCTTACAAGTAGACATTAATTAAATGAAAAATATGATATGGATGAAATATCATCATCTAATGAGATCTATATAGTTTTTGGTTTCATTATAAACCTTATTATTTATTAACCCCTTCATTAACCATTTTTAACCTTAATAACGGTAACTACTATTTCAATCTTAAACGGTTATTCTTTTACTTATAAGGTAAAAATTGGATTATAAATGGAAAAGGGTTAAATTTTTAACCATATATTATCCTACATGTCCTATTTAATGTTTTTTAGGATTTTTAAATAATTTAATAAAATATCATGAATTTCATTTTTGACACTGTTTATTTAATTGAACTTTACAGATGCCAAGATAGTAATGTAATTCAAATATAAAATTTTAGTACATCTCTAATTTTTTATATTCATCTAAAAAATTCATGTAAAAAAAATTCATCCAAATTATATTAATTTTAATATTTTTAAAATAATTTATTTTTTTTTTCTATAAATTGAATAAATACCGCATCAATGATGTGTAAGAAATTAAGGGAATTATTGAATCACTAAAAATTACAGAAAAATAACTATGATAAAAAAATAAATTTATATTTAATATTAATTTTTATTATAGAAATTATCCACTTTTTATCCTTATGTAAAAATTTTAGAGATATCAAAGTCAAGAGAGTGACATTTTTTATTTATTATTTTAATAAATAAATTTAAATGTCACAATCAAAGAAAACTGGCTCGAAGTTTCCATATATTTTATAATTTTATTGAATTTATGAACTCTAAAAATCCAATAAGATAAATGAAAGTGTTAGAGAAATTTTAATGGTTTATCCCAATGTTTTAACCCTATTTTTTTCATTTTACCCATACCAAGGTGACAAAGTATTACCAAGGTTACTATTCAAAATGACCAAAATTAAAAAAGAACAATTTTATAAATATGATCCTCTTGATTAAAAATATAGAAAATATATTTAAATATTCTATTCCTAAAATTGATTGAATTTAATTTAAATTTAATCCTTTAAAATGCTATAAAAAGTTTTTTTAGAAATTTTTTTTCTGAAGTATAAAATGTTGCTTATAAAAATAAAACTTAAAATTAATTAGAAATTACTTAATTGGATTATTAATAGTATAAATTATCTAATATCACTTTTAAAACCATTTAAAACCAAATGGAACTTTTTTAATGCCTTGAATAAAAATTAAATTTTCAATAAAATTAGTACGCTTCATTATTCATAAAAAAATAAATCTATTTAAAAAATTATCAAAAATTAATGTTAATTATAACATGGTAATTTAAAAAATCAATTTCATTTTTTAAAATAAATTATATATTTTTTTTATAAATTAATTTTATTTTTTTACAGAAAAATAAATAAAAACAATTTTTTAGGAAACGATATATTTTGAAGCATATAATGACTTTACTAAAAATTGAGTATTTAATTATCAATGTATTTTATTTATCTAAAACCATTATACATATTTTTTTTAAATTTGGAATTTAATATCCATTCATCTATTTTAACAACTCATTTAAGACAGTATACATTATTATGGTTTATTTAGACTTGGGGTTGTGTGTAGGACATGCTATCAGAAAACGTAATTTATTCTTAAAATAAATATATTATAAAATATTAGGGTGTTACACTTCACAGGATTAGACTCAGATTTTTGAATCTGGAGTTTTAGAAAGATTAGTATCTAAAGTATGAATACCCCTATCTATAGTTGAATCCACACCCCTTAAATTATCCACTCTAACTAGTTGATTTGAATGGTCACGAGTGTAGCGTCCCTAACCCAAATTCCACTTTCAAAAGTGCTCTAGGATGGAGGGATAATGCACCTTAGGTTTACCTCCCTGAATTCCAATGGTTTCTAAATAATAGTGACGGTGTAAAAATAAATATTGGTGAGGCTATTCCATCAGGTGATGATATAATAATGTCTTAAGAATACATATATTACATGCAGTGAAAAGAAAGAATCGTAAAAATCAAATCGGACCAGCCCAGGGAAGAAGCACAATAAATATCAAAATGTAATGGAAAATTAATTAATCAACAACTAAATAAATAAATAAATAGGAAAACATAAAACTTTCTTCTAATAAATATAGTAATCATCCAAAACAAGTCATATAATACAATATCAAGATGGGGTCACCAATGATAGACCATAGTATATACATATATCATAAGAATTATGAATATAAAAAGGAATACAAAACAAATAATCCAGCTGAAGAAGGAACCTCAGGGTCCCCTTCCATCCATACATTCTAACTCAACTAGGTTTTTTCTTCAGAGCCCAAACCCTTACTTGAACGTAAAAGTATAAAGTCTACATGCATCCCGAAGGCCCCGTATAGGGTGTGATAATGAGTTTTATTAGAGTACAACCCATGTGTGTGTATCCAACATATGTTTTTAAGAAGGTGTGTCATATAAAATTAAATAAAGGCAATAGATCATGAAATTTGAATAAATACGAGCTTCCCCAGGGCTCAACAACCACTAGGAAGTAGTCACCTGCTTTGACCAATGCTCGAATCACTAAAGAGGAGAAGATCATTAGACCATGAACCAAGGTATACCCTAATGTAAAATAGCCAAGATGAACCCTCGTTTTCGACCTCTAATTTCACCAACACCGCATGCCTACCGACATCTCGTATCCTAAGAAAAATCATAGACGTCCCGATGGCATGCTAAAGAAAATAGAATCCACGTCCCTCATACTCTTTCTCAAAATCTCTTGTTATCTAGAAGCCCAACATATAGACGCACAATGAAACCTTTCCTCTAATAAAATCACCCTTGGATCAAATAACAACATCCCAAGTAATGGTGATGCTCATCCTCCACAAATAGTATTTACCCAATGACCTTAATACGGTGATCCTCAGGACCTAACCGATCAAATCTATGCTATCGTGTGATGGCTCCTCACCATACCCATGGATTTATAAGGAAATCACCAAAAAAATTAATTACCTAAGCCTCACTAATAGGGGAATTTTCCCACTTTAGTGGTCAAAAATACCTCATCACTGAGTCATCTTGTGTGCACATGAATCCATGCGGTGCTTTTGCTATCACAATTGATGGGAAATCATCAAATTAATACCTAAGCTACACCAAATCTGGCACCTCATGCCCCTACGACCATATCTCTAAAATCCAATGGTCGTTCCATCCAATATCATAGTCCATTTCCTCAACCCAATGGCCTTTCTTCCTCAACCAACATCCATGATGCCCAACCAGTGATCACATCACCCAAGTAACCCGAGCCTAGCCCATCCTCAGGATTTCAACACCACAACTTTCCAATGACCATCATAATTTCAAACTAGGTCCAATACATTCAAGATCTTGTGGATCTCAGTAGTATTGAATATAAAATTTATATATGTAAATAACCTTAATCTAAATAAATAATTCAATTACAATAAAAGAACACACACATCCCAACGACCCAAGTAGTCTACAACTTCTAATTGGGCCTCGAACGTATTAACAAGGTGTGGGAATTCCCAAAGTCATACCATATCAACAGTTAAATTAATTTAAAATCACTCATATGAATTTATTTGTCTTGATAAATAAACACCTCAGAATGCTAAAATACCCACCCCCTAAACATTCATAAAAACTCAAAAAAGGTATGAACCACCTACATTAGAGTCATAGATATAGGAATGTACAATATTAGAATCTAACTCAAAGTATTTTGGAAGAAATAAAAATTTCTGCTGAATTATCTAAAAATTGGGAAAGAAGACTCACACAGAATTAGCAGTCTGTGATGTGGGAGAAAATAAGAAAAGAGACTTGGGTGAGGAGAGCATTACTGATGCAGTTCTTATGATTCAAACGACGAATGAATCAGAGCTCGAAAGATAGAGGTTGAGAAATTACTGGGAGGAGAGGAGGAGAGGGACACGACTCCAAGAGGAAGAAATTCACAAGTGGGAGGAAAATATGAGGATAAAAAAGAAGTAGAGGGAGGGGTGTTTTGTTAATTTCACCCATTAATTTAGATTTTACAGTTATCTCGCATGATTTTCAAAACCATGTGCCAACAGTGCGACCTATAGTGTTGAGGTACTGTCTAAATGGCACCACCAGTGTGGCTTGCACATAGTATTCCTTTTTTAAAGGAAATGTCCTGGTCAAAGACCAACACACAATTTATTAAAAGCATGAAATCAAATTACATGAGTTTGAAAGATGAAATTTTATTACAATATTTTTCATAGAGACGTAGAATGTTAACCAGAAAATCATCGATCCACGTAATGGCCTGGTTGATTCCCTTGTTAGCCAGACCATATGCCACCATATTCGATTCATGGTAGGCATGGGTTTCAATGTATCTAATATCCAGAAGCGATTCAAGGAATATATTCCAACTCATAGTAAGAGGCCAAGCAAGATGAACCACACCATTCTAAATTGCATGGACAATGGTGGTGGAGTCACTTTAAATCCAGATATTGTTCTAGCCTTTTTGTTTAACAAATTTAATGGCATGAATTAGCACCAACATCTCAGCTTCAAGGGAGGAGGTGAAACAATAGCTTCCATAGAAACAAATATGGAAATTACCTCTAAAGTCTCTTAAAATGGCTTTGCAACCTGCGGGTCTCGAATTTCTTTGAGAGGCACCATACACATTGATCTTGATCCATCCTAGAAGAGGGTCTTTCTAGAACACCTCAAAAAAGTGTTTTGGGCGAGTGAAGATGCCATCAATACTAAGACGTCACTGGATCACAAAGTCACCAATCAAGTTGTCACAATGAGCTTTCTAGATCGTGGAGGCATCCCTAATTGAAATCATAATTCTCGTTCGGCCTGCAATAAGGTTAGAAGAGTAATTATTATGAATAAAAATATTCTATCATACCAGATAATATGAAGGAGTTCCGCAATAGTACATAGGAAGAGGTTATTGATTTTTTGTGAAGAATCAAGTTCCACAAACCATTTTAGCTGAGAAGAAAAGGTGTCAGAAAATAACCATCTACAATAAAAAATGATAGAAATAAAATTCCAAAGAGCAAAGGTCGTAGCACATGACCAAAAATATATGATTGATATCCTCTCTATGTTGTTGACAAATATGAAATTTAGAAGAGAGCTGGATTCCAAAATATTAGATAAATATCTCAGTAGGAATATGGTTATTCACAATACTCTAAATGATATGAAGTCTTGATGGTTTAATCCAATGTTTTTCAAACGACTTCAACCAGGAAAAATTAGACTTCGGTTTCAAGAAACAATGATTGTATAATTTTTTGGAATCCAGAATACCATTATGTGAAAGTTCCCAAATTAGAAAATCATTATCATCAAAGAAAGGGTAACCATCAACAACCTGTATGATAGAGGCAGGGAGATCCAAATTACTAGATTGCATAACCTCCTTTATATAGCAGTTGATGCTGTCCGGAGAGGTATTTGAAGGTAACATGGAAATTAGGGGAGTTTGAGTCTAGTTTTCAATCCATAAGAGCATAGTTGAGTCTAAGCTAACGATCAATCTAGAGTTATGCATGATGTGGACAAACTAGTTTCTAATGGATGGACAAAGAGAGGAATTCACATAGTTCAAATTACCTTTTTTGTGTTTATCTTGGAATTTATTTTTAAGGAAGGCTATGTAGTCAGATTTATTATTGATCAGTCTCCAAGTGAGTCTAGTTTGGAGAGACTCATTGAAGAGTTTTAGATTTATAATACCTAGGCCACCCCTCTCAAGAGGTTTACAGCAGGTCGACCAAGGAATGGTAACAAGTTTCCATTCAATAATACTTCTGATCCAAACAAAATTTTTAATATAGGTATTTACTCTCTTGAGAGGAAAAAGAGGCCATTTTTAGACCATAAGGGAGTAAAACCTTTTTGAGACAATATCATATTTCACAAGGCATATCCTGACAGCCATGGATAGGGATTTCTCTTTCCAAGAGGATAGTTTATTAATCACCTGATCAAAAATAGTGTTGATGTATATGGATTTAGGCCTACCCCAAAAAATTGGTACTCCCAAATAGGAAAAATAAAGGGATCCTTATTGGATGCCTAGATTTTCTATGATGCGACCTTTCTTAGAAGGGGGGAAAAGTTTCCCAAAAAAGATAAAAGATTTTTTCCAACTAATGGATTGACTCGAGACCTCTTCATAGTGGGATAAGGCATTTTTAAGGTTAAGAATATTTATTTTACCCCTATTGAGGAACATGATTTTGTCATCAGCATACGTAAGGTGTTTCAGAACATTTAGATTTTTGGCCGCTAGTATAGGTTTGAGTTTTTTTGAAAAACAAGAGAGGTGAGAAGTCTACTAAGATAGTCTTTTGGGCCTCCAAAACACCTAAAACTAATCCAAATACCAAAGGCACTCACCAAGAATCTAAAACCATACTAAAAAAGATATAGGGTTGATGAAAAAAAATAATAATTGGGTTCTTAAGATTGAAAAAGAAATTGGAATACCCAAAAATTCTAAAAATTCACAATAAGAGAGTTTTTCAACCCGGTCCAAAAACATGGGACGTTACAATGGGTAAAGAGATACAATCACGAAAGGATATAAAGTGGAAAATATAATAGAAAAATGGGTGAGAAAAGAAAAATGGGGTGATAATATAATTTTAATGTCTAAAATATCATGATTGGGTCCCCGTAAATAGTTTTAAATTTTGGTTTCACCCAAATTTACCTATAAGGTTGAAGTGGTCACTATCACCAAAACTAGGGTAGTTTAATCTAAAAACATGGAAGAAGTAACCTAATGACACTTGAACATAATTTGGAGATATTTGGATATGAAGTTTAAAACATTGGGGTTAATTTGATTTGAGTAAATATAACAAAAAATACCTAAGAAACTATAATTAATGGGAATGTGTTGATCCTAATATATTTCTAAGGGTGTATTGGTTGAATTTACTTTTAGAGGATTTTAATTTCTTAAATTTAAGATGGATTCATTCAATGAAATAAGAACCTCAAACATTACTCAATAGTATAAAACTTAAACAATCTTAAGGATAACTCACCTATATACTTAGATAATCATTTTCATGAACACTATAAAAAATGTGACCATTCTAGCACTCATAATGTGTATCCTTTAAATTAGAGAAGATAAAATCCAATCCATCCCTTGAAACCGCCTTGGATCATCCCATTAGAGGGTTCACCTATGTTTATTAAAATATATCAATGTAATATGGATGTTAAATTACATATTTGGAATTGATTAGTATAAAATGATAAAAAATGAACACCCCACTGTTGTGTGAATAATTTCACACATTTTTTGATAATAAATTCATAACATAAAGAAATGGTATCAAAGTATTATTAATAATAAAAAAAATAATTGAAGAAGAAGAAAATTTATTAATAATATATTGCAATTAGAATAACATATAATTGAATAAATTATAATATAATTTCAAACTGAAAGATTCCCATTACAATGGAAAAACAAAACATCCACCTCCTCTTTCATCACTAACACTCCCTTAAATATGATTATTTAGATATTTGGGTAAACCCCTCATCAGTAAAATTCTTCCAAAAATATTAGGGTAGGCATATGGTGGTGAAAAGTTTGGGTAATTTAGACATTTACTCCCTTGACCCTAAATTAGTGCAAGCTGGCTCCCCCACTTAATGTTCCAAAATTCTATTTTAGATAGATTAATTTTTTTGGTTTGTATAAGAATAAAATTCATCCCATTATGTTTTAGATTAGCTATAATAGTTTCATAATAATTGAATATTCTATCTAGAAGTTATAATTAAAATGTTGGGTTATCATTATGGGCCACATAAACTAAACATAAATGTTATCTTCGACTTACCAAACCTGGATCACCACTTAATCAATAGAATTATCTCTATACATAGTTGAATGAAATTTTCCTCATGATATGATATATAAAATTTTGAAATTTCAACTTCAATGGGCTTATATCAAGGCTTTCGCAGGAAATTTAGTGGGATGGTGTCTAATTCACTTTAAAAAAATGGATTCTCCAACCAAAATGAGTATCCTTCCAAGTGAATATATAACTGATATAGATATTTGAATTCATTATAATAAATAGGATAACCATATCAAAAAATATAAAAATAAAATAAGGGAAAGTGTTTGTTTTATAATGTGTTAAAAAATTGGTTGAGTATTAGTGAAATTTAATAAATAATTGAAACATTGATGTGCAAAGAAGTTAAAATTGTAAAATATAATAATACCAGTGTATATAAAAAATAATGAAAATGAATATTTTATAATAACTAAGGTATTTTATTAGTTTTTAGTAGATAGTAAAATATCCATGGTCAAGGGAAATAGGGATTATTTTACATCTTCCTAATAAGGAAAATTGGTAATGAAATAATTTTTCATATCATCCAAGACCGGTTTAAATAAATCCAAGATCCTTCCATTATAGGTGTTGGGATATTCATGAAAGATAATAATAAAGTATTTAACAAGGTCCTAACTAATATTTCCTTATTTATAATTTTCTCACCAAATTCCATGGTATAATAAACCTTCTTAACCTTATTTTCCTTCTTAATATTTCATGACTTTTCTGTCACCCTATTTTATCTAGTTTAAGTGATATTTATCATTGAGAATCTTTTACTTATGAGAAATAAAATCATACAACTTGATCAATCCATAGAAATTATCTTGAAAAAGAGTTTCATTGTACATCTATGAATTTTCAAGGAGTTTCATCACTTTCTTATATTTCTTTATATCATCATAGAGGTGACTTGAATTTTCTTTTCTCCATTCTCTTAAACAAATTTTAACTCCTATAATATTTAAGAAAAATCTCTAAAAACCACTTTCAATTTCCTATTTATTAATTTATATTGAAATGATTTGAGGTCATTCATAAAGAAAAAAACCTGAATTCTTGAACCTGAACAGAATAGGAGAAGTTTTATTTCTATCACTCACAATGAAAGTATGTATTGGTGTGTGATTTGAATGAAATATAACAAGGGTAATACATTAGACACTGAGGTGGCAGTCTCCCACCAAAAATGAAGAAAACACCGGATAAATATTTATTGATTTCTTACCATTTATGGTATGTCTAAACCATATAAATTCAGTTCAATAAATCTTGATCATAGCGATAAAACATTTATCCAAAGATTTTTTAAACTCATTAGACGAAATTTTCAAGAATTTATTACAAATTTTATTAGAAGGATTAAAAAATAGAATTGAATTCTCCAATAATAAACTAGATAATTCAAACCATTATTTAACAAGAGCAATTAATCCAAGGGATCCATTATAATTATATAGAAAGTGTTATCATAGATGATGGAAACTATGAAATGTGTGTTCAAGAAATCCAAGCATGCTGCAAACTTTTGACTACTAATTTAAAGGATGATGATATTTATGGTATTCTTAATTATGAACCAAAGGGTCTCAACTACTTCTGAATTGATATTGTGTGCTCTAAATTTTTAACTGAGAATATCTCATTTTAGGTGCTTTTTGTTTTCAAAACTACCATTGGCTCAACTATGAAAATAAAATAAGGATTATTGTCTTTAATAAAATTATTTTTGAACTAAATTAGTGTCTGAGATACTCAGTCCCATATCATTCTGGGAAAATATCATCATTTATAAGAGGAGTTCCCACTTGTAATTGTCTTTTGAGCATTATTTGTAAGATTATTTTCTCCCTACATTTTACCCGTGTAAGGAAAGACTCAAAGAAAACCCACCATCCTCTTTAATTTTGAATCAATATTCATGTTAACCTTATCCGTCTTCTTATCTAGACTCTTAGAATGTCTTAATAAAAAAATAAGTTTTTTTTAATTTTTCACACTAGGTTCATCATGTTCATCGAGTCTCATTTATCGTAGTGCTTTCCCTAAAGGATTCTTAGTGAAAGATAGATTATTGGTTGCCTCATTATATTTTCTATCAATAAGACTATCATATTGTAGGATAGAATTAGCTTTTGATTATTTTGTGTTATAAATAGTTTCAAATACCACTATGATTTCATTATTTTGTGTATGACTCAATTTATAATGATTGGTGAAATTTAAAGTCACCTTTTGGAGTTACCAACATAATCAGATTTATCTCCATAGTATTAGTCACATAATAATTTTGGGAAACAAAAAAACTCTCATATATTTCCTTTACTCAATCCAGTATCACTTCCTAGATAATACTATTTTAGAAATTAAAAATATCCCCACCAAGTTCCTTCTACACATGATTACCCACCCGCTGAGATGTGATAACAATTGTGTCACTGATAGAAACAACACAAGTCCTAGTGGATTTATATAATCTATCCTACATCACTTACTATGTATTGTCAACCTATGTCTTACCATAGGTCTAACATACACTATTACCATTCACAATTGTTTCAGCACCTCAATGATTTTGTTTAAATATATTCTCTTTCCCCTTAATTTTATCTTTTCTCCATCTACATTTTTGTTCTTTGTTCCCATGTTTCTTGCAAACATTTCATGTTATAGTTTTCCTTTCACAATCATTAACCATATATCCAATGACATTGTATTACATAATAAATAAAGGTATATTTTAATATGTGATCTTTAAAAATAAGGTTTACTACATGGTTTTAATAATAACCACATCTTATAAAGTTGAGGAAAGATCCATTTAAATCAAAATTCATAAAAAAATAACCAAATCTAGAATTTTTGGTTTCTCTAAATAATTTTATGGGAAATACTTATGAAGAATAATTGTCCAATAAGATACTAGGGTGTTAGTGTTACCATTTAATTTCATACCCTCAAATCTAGACTAGCACATGTGTATTGATGGAATTATATGAATCAATGAATATATCATATTCTCGGATTCTGAGAATTATTAGTTTAAGAGAAACAAGACCGTAACACCAAGAATTACTCTTAAAATCATCATCTAGGAATACAATGTTTATGTAACCATGACCAATAACACTCATTTTACATTTTGAAAATCCCAAAATATTTAACACCATTTTAACCAAGTCATTAAATTTCTAATAAAATTCCCATTTTAGTAGGATAATCTAATAAATGAATAAAAACTTAGACAATTATATTCTCTAATTGATCACATCATGATTAATATAGAAATGTGAAATCGATCCATTCTTGATATACCTTCAAACTAAAACAAATTCTAAAATATGGGAAATATTTATTGATTATAACCATCATTTAGGATGTATTTACACTCTTTGTGACATTTTTTTGTTATTTAGATCTCACATAGCTCTCACGCTTTCCAAAATCAAGTGTCCACCTGATCATATGGGGTGGTTATGATGAAACCTTTTGTGGGATGAGATTTTAGCTCATCCCTTAAGGGGTATTATTTCCTATTTTGTGACTCAATTGTATATTTACGACAACTTTGTGAACAATTACTAGTAAAAATACTAGTTACCCTTTAGTGAAATCAATTGACTAACAGTATAAATTTAAGAGGAACTACACATGGGGATTATTCTATCCCTCTTTCGATACAAATTTTCAGTTCCTCAATATTTTATGGCTATATGGGATGAAAATCGTGAATTTATTTCCATCCATAGAGGCATTAAAGTCCTATGAAAGGAGGAAGGATGTGCTTTGGAGTTGGGATTGAGCCCATAGAAGTGGATTAATATGAAACCCATATTATGGATATCACAATTCACATAGTTTTGTTCCATTTAAAAGACACATAATTCCTTTTAGGGTCATTTGATAAGGACTATAGTGGGATCTTTTAATTTTGTTCATCCATGACCTATTCCCTATAGTTTAAAGGCATGCAGAGTAGAACACTAGGTGAAATGTACCTAGAAATGAGATGGTGTTGGAATTACACAACGAGAAATCCTTTCAAGTTTAACCAAGAATATGACACATATTAAGGTATCATAGGAACCCAATTGTAGAGTCTCATCTCATGTTGTTTTAGAAAAAACCAGAGTAGTATCTTGAGTAAAGGAATTTAAGGATCCCAGTAGAAGTATATTAACTCCAGGTTATTGTGTGAGGCATATCAATAAGACACCCATTTGGGTTTATACTATCAATTAATAAGTAAACTAAAGAGAGTATGGTTGGGTATTATACCCATTGGGATGTCTATTTGAAAGTATATGGATCATTGAGTGGATTAGGTATAAGGTCATAAATGAGAGTATGGTTGGGGCTTATACATAATAGTAGCACCATAGTGTATATTCACCTAGATCATAAGTAAATTTAAAAGATACTTGAAATAAGGAATTATTGATTATTATCTTCATCTAGGGAAGGCTTCATCAATCACATATTGACTAAATCCTCATTATTAATGTAATACATCACTATTAACACTAGGAAATTCTGATCGATTGGGGATGGATTCCTAGGAGGATTCTATTGCAAGATAACAAATTTATATTATCAAAGGAACACATGGTTAAAGGAGAAAACATTGGAATGTAAGGATCCATGTTCTTGTAAGTATGGTGGCTTTAGAGAGGGCCTTAGTGAAATGACCCTTTAAAGGATTTTTCCTTAGAAACAAGAATCCAAACGGGGATGTTTGGTTTGGTTCATTCTGGTTAGATGACTTGGATGAAATAATAGGTGTAAAAAAGGCTCAATTACCCATAATGTGGACATTCAATTAAGTGAGTGACCATATGTAAACTATATCATGGTGGTGGACCTTTGAAAAAGGGTGAAATTTACTTTAAGAAACCTTTTTTCACATAAAAATAGATTTTATGTGATTTGGCATGGATTGTTAAATACCTAATGTTTAAAGGCTCTTTCTAATGAAATACGTACATAATCAACCACATGTGAATAAATTTCATAGGAATCATTTGTAAATGATTTTATATGAGAGGAAAATCAATTATCTTTTATGGGAATGACATTACTATAAATTTATTGTGTATAAAACTTCCCTCTATCTTTATATTAAGTACCAATGTTACTTGAGGTCTCACACAAATGAAAAAATTTCTAAATGATATGATTTACCCCTCATATTTCATGATATGAAATAATATATCATCTTAAAAGTTTATTACCCTCCCCTTCCCTGAATTTTGTTATAAGTATTTATTGGAATGTCACATAACCACCATCCCTAGATTCAGTGTCTAAAAAGAGTTATACAGACATACAAGATCACCAAGAGGATTCCATGTATTATTTAATAGGATATTGAATATTATGTGACTATAAAGGATTGAAACTATGTATTCACAAATCATTTATGAATCTATATAATGTCACCCGATCATAAGTAAATCATTTCATTGTGCTAAGAATGACTTCCTCGGTGTGAGAATCTTACTTATTTATGAAGGATTTCCTTTGTGTATTTCTAAATAATATCAATGTTATAGGAATGTTATGTTCCCCTTAGGTATTCAATTAATGGATCCTTAAATTATTTATCATGAATGAGAATCTTATATAGATATAAAGGATTTCATCTCTATCTTTATAAAGGATTTTTCCATCACTGTAATGTTACATGACCATAATGTATTCATGTCATAGAGAAACAAATGTTTTCCTAACCATTAGAATTTTATATAACCATAAATGATTATAACTACCATGATACAAAATGACTCTCAAATTAAGGAGTTTTTTATATTATGAATTACCTTATTTAATTTGTGGAAATATTTTCTTCTTAATTTTCCTTTATACTAAAATGAATCCCACAGTAAAATGAACATAAATATTGATTTAGGTTTCCATTTTAGCACCACAAATTTTCAAACCAAATATTTTCAAATAAAATAAAACCTTGTCTATAAATTTACACAATAAAAGGTGTTTTATAAGGCCCAGAAGTGTCTAACAATCTATATGAGATGGGTTTTATGGTTTTGATAACCCTTTTAGTCAGCAATGGATCAAAAATATAGCCTAAACTTAGTGAGAGGTGATCATTTTTTCGTTCCAAAAAAGGACCATGTTAGAATTGGATTTTCTCAAAAATGATAATAACTATATTTTGAGGTAATATAGGAATATTTTCTACAATACCTAAACATCTAGTATGCTTCTAGAAAATACTAATTAATAAGAGGATGTTCACCAAGAGGAGTATCTCAACTAATATTTTTTAAAACAAAGAGGATAATCTTTACTCAAGGTGTTTGGGATGCTAATAGAAATAATAGAATCATGGATTTTGATATCCTAGCACATGTTTAATGGAGGAAAACCTTACCTGAATTGGTAGGAAAAAATACAAGGATAGAAGGGGGAAAGAAATGAAAGTGGAATTTATAGCCGGATTCATGATAGTAGATCTTAATATAACAATATACCCTGTGAGAATAGAAATGAAGACACACATATGTTGGATCTGAATCTACAGATTATACGCAAGAGGGGGGTGAATTGTGCCTTTTGCAATTTTTCGATAACTTTTTTCTTGAATGATTTCTACCCTTTATACTTTATCAGATTTGATCGTGCAACCGAATAAGTAAAATCAAGAACACAATGATGTATAGTGTTTCAGGGAACAAAAGGCCCCCAGTCCACTCTACTAACGCTCAACTCCACGAGCTTGGTGATTTTCACTATCTGGTCCACTTTTCCACATACTGATTCACAAGTGAGTACATGCAGTTGATACCTTTACAATCCAAGGAAAAACAAAGCCTCATGGTTAAAACACGAACCTACACAGCTTAAAACGAGAAGCTGATTAATCAAGAATAAAAAAATAATTTCAGAAAGAAATTTCCAGTTGATCTTCACAATTGAAACATAATGCAATTGAAAGCAGATGGATCGAAGTCACTAGAAATATTGATCTTCAAGACGAAGCAGTTCTGAGTTGATCCAGTTGCATTAGATATAGATATATACTTCACAACCTCAGCAGTAGTAGATCCACAGTAGATATTAAAAGTAGAATAGGTGAATCTTCTATCGAGTTCCTTCTTCTTGAACAAACAAAGCTTTGACGCTCCTCTTAAATCTGTAGATCAATCATGAATAGTTTCAATCTTTGTTTTCCACCTTTTTTAAGAATAGATCGATCACATCACCATATAATTGGTTTTTCAGAGAGAACATATATAATAAAGAATATATCCTACACATTTAGATCCATAAAATTCGCCTTCTAATTCGCGATATTCAAAAATTTGAATTTACAGAAAAGTCGCAACTTCCCTTAAGATTCGACATAAAAATATCCTTTTAATTTGATCTCAAATCCATTAATAATACGGATTTCAATCAGTCAAAGTCGTACTTTAAAAACAAAAATAAATCTTGCTTGAAATATGCCTAGAAATCAACTTACTGATCATTGCACATAAATATCATCTGTCAAAATTTCCGACGCCAAACGTAAGGTTGATGACGTGGCCTCCAAACATAGGGTTAATAACATAGTCTTCAAATGTAAGGTTGAACAAAAACGTAAGGTTGAAAACGTGAGATTGAACACAAACATAGGGTTGATCATCCATACTTTTTCTTCAACACTCAAATGTACGGTAAAAGATCCATACTTTTACTTGATCCATACTTGTCCAAGAATGTATAGTTGTTTAAAAAGTATGGTTGATGAACCATACTTTTCAGAAACAAACGTATCGCTAAGAATTTACATACGGTTCTCCTTCCATACTTTGCTGATAACCAAAACGTAAGGTTCCTTCCTAAGGTAAGGTTCTCCTTCAATAATTTGTTGAAAATGTATGGTTGTTTAACCATACTTTTCTTTTATCTCAACAAGTATACACGCTTTCCATCCTTACGCTACTTTTATCCACGTAGGGTATGAACAGTGATTCCAGAATGCGCTAAAGTAGATTTCGTGCTATATTTATCTATGTAAGGTATGAAAAATGATTCTAGAACATGCTAAAACATATTCCGAATAAATAATAGATTCTCATTATTTCAAGAGTAAAATAAATTAATAAATTCCTGAAAAATACTAAATAAAATCATTAGAAAATAACTAAGGGTATTTGTGAGCATCAAAATTATCATAAAGAGATAGTGTATTATTTCCAATAATCTACCCCTTTAAATAAAATTAACATGTATTTTTGAAAACAAAACTTTTCTCAACAATCTCCCCATTTTTGATGATCACAAAACCCATAAAATTATTAAAATTATTTAAATAAAAATTATCTTTCAAAATTAGTTAAAAATTTTTAAATAAAAACTTCTCCGCCAAAAAGATAATTATAAATCCAAATATCTCATTTAATTTTCTCCCGTAATAAAATGAATTATCCCCCTAAATTAAATTGAGGTTTTGATGTTGTGTTTATCCAAATTCTCCCCTTTTTGTGATATGAAAAATAATGAAAAATCATGGATTTTAACATGTTTAATATTGCACTGAACTATTAGTAAATGCTATTATGAACTGTTTATCAATAATTAAATCTGGAGTAGTGTCATATCAAAAATAAAGTCATTAAAACAAATAAAGAAAGAGATAAATAATAAATAACGAAAATTTTCATTCAAAACTAGTAGTATAAACATGACAATGATATACACAGGAATCAAGAGTTAGGTAAGATAGGCAACAGGGTCTATCTACTCTGGATTGCAGACTTGATTTCTGTAAACTGCTCCCAATGTCTCTTCATCATCCAATCTCCAAGCTTGATAATGAGCTCTCCGTTCTCTTAATCCATATCAATATCTTCAATTAAATTGACTCTAGAAAACTCATGTATCTTTTCCTTTTTTTCAACAAATATTGACAGCTTCTCTGATAACTGATTTAACAGAATTTGGATCGATGGCTCACTAGATGTCAGTTGATCCACTAAGAACTTATGATTGTCCAGCAACACTGACAAAGGAGCACTGTTACATTGAAGATCTTGTATCCTATCATTCATGTTTCTCAACGCAGCTGTGATAGCCTAAAACCTTCTGATTAAATCCGGTGAAGTACCTGATCCACTAATAGTATTATTTGTAACTAATGCAAATTGATTCTCCATAAACAACTTCAGATCTGATAAATCTGACTTCATAACCATTTCAGATTTTAATTGTGTAGCAACAGTCAGTGTCTCCTCTTTAAACATTCATCTTCTTGCCTTGAAACTGTAACCTCCTTCAGCTTTTGAAACATTAAATTCTCTAAATCTAAGGCATTTCTCAGAGAAACATTCTCAGACTCCAACTGAGAAAATATTCTGTACAGTTCTTCAACTTTTTCTTTGCTTGAATCAGATGCACCCTGTGCTTGATTCATAGTGTCAGGTTGATGCAGCAGTACCAAAGTCAATGATTCAACATCATATTTTTCTTTTTCTCTGTCCTAAGAAGGTTTGTCCACATATTTTTCCTTAGAGTTTTCAAACTCCTCTATAGAAAAATCCTCTTGAAGTACCTCTGTGTGAGCTTTAGAAGCATGTTCACCACAAACATCAGCTTCAATTCCTTCCATTGGGTTTTCAAGAACAATATCTTCAGTAGTATCTTGAGGTCTGGCCACTTCTTCACCAGGCACTGCCTCCATCTATTGTTCCTGTTTATGTGCAACTTCAACATTAGATACAATATATTCCTGATTCTCCCTTTGAGTTTATTCTTGAGCTCCTGATTCCTCTACTAAAGTTGTTCTCTCAGTAACATCTTCCAAGGTCTTATCAGAAATATCTTCTCTCACAAAAGAATAAGAAATTAAATCTTCTGTTTTAGTTTACAAAGCAGTGGAAGTGACTTCCTCATTTACTGGTCTTTTTCTATTTGATGGAAGTCCCTCTTGACTTCTGCCTTCCTCAATATCTTCCACTTCAAAGAGAATCCTCCTTGCTACATTGCTGACTCTGGATTCAGCTTGTCCCTCCTTGGACATAGCAGGTTGAACCTGAGCACTCTCTGAGTCTTCCTCAGCTCCTACTGGAAAATTTTTTCCTTTAATTGTGAACCATAATTATGTAACTTTCCTCGAAGTTCTAGAATTAAACGTATTACTGTGATGACAATTAACTCTAACATCCACTAATTGCACCATGACTTTCTTAAACAACATTTTAGAAATAAATCTACCGAAAGGGTAGAAATTCATCCTGGCCTCGCTTTGACAGCAGTAACTGAGATACCTTATCATGTATCTTGGAAAGTTTAACTTAATATCACTTAACATAAGAAACATTATATACATATTAGGGTACATAATCTTCTCCATTTCTGCCATCCGTGGAGCTATTCCTGTCTGAATAAATTTGACCAAAATCTTCTGATCAGGCTCCAAATCCTTTACAAACATTTTATTTATTGTCTTGGTACAAAAAAGAAACGACATGATGTTTTCGGATTTATGTACAGAATATCCTATATTCTACAAGTCCAAATGATAAACTACATCATGAGGACAATTGAGAATTTGACTAATCTCTACTGAAGAGATTGAGAAATCCCTATCCTCTATATTAGCCATCATACTGTCCTCTGTACCTCCCAGACTAAATTATACAGATTTGAAGAAGTATCTAAGTTCAACTTCATACAGAAATTCCGTATTTTCACTGTTTCACATCTGTTCAAGATTCTGAAACGACAGTGCTTTCTTCAATAACAGATTTTTCTGAAATAACCAATCGAGATCGATTAACTTACCCTGTAATATTTTTCTTCTCTCAGTGCGTTGTCTCTTGGAATCCCTTGGCTCGACCTCACTGGCTCTTTTAGTCCTTACCATTTCTGCAAGAGTCTCTGAAGGATTGAAGGTTAAGGTTTCAGAAGTTTGAAGGTTAGGGTTTCAGAAGAGGAAGTGTGATTTTTGGATTTCGAAAGGGTTTCGATAGAAGTGAAATGGTTTAAGAAGTTGAAAAGGCATTGACAGGATTGATTACCGTGTAATCACTAATAATTACATATATTTAAAAACAAATAAAATTTTCATATGACGAAAGAAATAAAAACATAAACAGAATTCAACAAAATTTACATAAATAAATAAAACTAAATAAAAATTTACAAATTATTTAAAAATAAATAAACCTATCTCCCCCTTAATAAAATCAAACCTTGCAGTGAGAAGTGGTTTAGTAAACATATCTGCTAATTGAATTTTTGTATTTATAAATTATAAAAAAATATCTTTTTTAATAACATGATCTCTTAAAAAGTGATTGCTTATATCAATGTGCTTAGATCTAGAATGACTAATAGGAGTTTTTGAAATATTAATTGCACTTGTATTATCACATAAAATAGGTGCATTATTAAAATTCAATCCAAAGTCCATAAGAGTGTTTTTTATCCACAACACTTGTGCACAGAAACTGCCAGTAGAAACATATTCTGCCTCAGCTTCTGACAGGGCAACTGAATGTTGTTTTTTACTAGACCATGATACCAAGGGATTTTCTAAAAAGTGACATGTACCTGATGTGCTTTTTCTGTATAACCTACAACTTCCAAAGTCAGCATCTGAATATAAAATCAAATTAAAATCAGAAGTTTTTGGATAAAGAAAAGATTGGAAAACAGTTATTTTTAAATATCTAAAAATTCTCTTAACAGTAGTTAGATGAGATTCATTAGGATTTGATTGAAATATATCACAAAGACATACTGAATACATTATATCTGTCCTGCAAGCAGTAAGATATAGCAAACTACCAATCATACCTCTATATAACTTGTTGTCAACTGATTTTACAGTTTCATCCAAATCATGTTTTATATTAGTACACATAGGAGTTGTAAATGGATAGCTGTTCTCAAGTCCAAATTTCTTAAGTAAATCAGTAATGTATTTTCTTTGATTTAAAAAATTTTAAAAATATTTTTGAAATATTTGAAGACCCAAAAAAAATTTAATTCTCCCATCATACTCATTTCAAATTCTTCTTGCATTAATTTTGAAAATTCATGACAAAGAGTTTTATTAGTTGATCCAAAGATTACATCATCAACATAAATTTGAACCAATAAAAAATTATTTTTCACAGTTTTCATAAATAGTGTTGGGTCTGTCATACCAACAGTAAAATAATTTTTCAAAATAAAAGAACTTAATCTTTCATACCAAGCTATAGGTACTTGTTTAAGGCCATAAGGAGGTTTAGTAAGTTTAAAAACAGAATCAAGTTTTTGAGAGATTTCAAAACCCGAAGGTTGCTCAACATAAACTTCCTCTATTAAATAACCATTTAAAAAGGAAGATTTAACATCCATCTAAAATAATTTAAAATCCATATAAGATTCATAGGATAAAAGGATTATAATAGATTATAACCTAGATATAGGTGCAAAAATCTCATCATAATCTATTCCTTCTTATTGATTATATCCTTTAGCTATTAATCTTGCTTTATTTCTAGTTATTGTGCGTTGGTCATCCTGTTTATTTCTAAAGACCCATTTGGTTCCTATTATAGGATAATTATTAGGTCTTTCCACTAATTCCCAAACTTTATTTCTTTTAAAATGGTTTAATTCATCTTGCATTGCTATTACCTAGATTTCATCATCTAAATCTTCTTCTATAGTCTTGGGTTCTTGTTGAGATAGGAAGGCATAGAATTCCACTAGGTTTACTATGTTTCTTCTAGTTTGAACACTAGTTTCTAGGTCACCTATTATAGTTTCTAAAGGGTGATTCTTTAGGGTTCTAGGCTGTCTAGGTAATATATTTAATGGTTCTTCAGTATCATGTTCCTCTAGACTAGACTGAATTTCTTTTATATGATTTTCAAAATCATTCTTTAAATTCTCAAGTCTCATGTTATCATTAGAGTCAAGTTCATCCATTTGTTCTGTCCTTTTCTCAAATGGATCAGATTCATAAAATTTCACGTGAACTAATTCTTCAACAATCCTTGACTTCTTATTATAAACTCTATAAGCTTTGGAGGTAGCAGAATATCATAAGAAAATACCTTCATCAGATTTTGGATCGAACTTACCAAGATTATCCTTGGTGTTTAAGATATAAACTTTGCATCCAAAAACTTTAAAGTAATTTACTTTAAGTTCTCTGTTATTCCATAGTTCATAGGGTGTCTTTTTCAAAATAAGTCTAATTAAAACTCTATTAATTATATAACAAGTTGTATTCAAAGATTCTTCCCAGAAATATATAGGTAGGATATATTCATTTAACATAGTTTTAGCCATTTCTAGAATTGTTTTATTTATTCTTTCTACAATACCATTCTATTGAGGTGTTCTGGGTGTAGAAAAGGTATGTTTAATACCCATATTTGAGCAAAAGGAATTAAATTCCAGATTCTCAAATTATCCATCATGATCACTTCTCAATGAGATAATATTGAATCCTTTTTCATTTTGAACAGATTTTCAGAACCTTTCAAATAAAGTAAATGCTTCATTTTTAAATTTCAAAAAGAAAATCCATGTAAATCTTGAATAGTCATCAACTAAAACATATACATATAATTTAACAGCTAATCTTGCTACTCTTGAAGGTCCAAACAAATCCATATGAATAATTTCTAGAGGTTTAAATGTATCAACCTTATTAATCGATTTGAAGGATGATTTGTGTTTCTTGCCAAGTTGACATGCAACACAAAATCTGTCACTTTCAAATTTGAGACAAGGTAAATCAGAAACTAAATGTTTCTTAGATAACTTGTGTAAAACATAAACATTACAATGACCAAGTCTCCTATGCCAGATCCAGGATTAACATACATTATCAGTCAAGCAGTTTACTTGTTTTTTACACAAGGAATTTAAATCCAAAGTATAGACATTTTCAGTTCTTGGTGCATTAAATTTAACCAGTTTATCTTTAGAAACAATACAGGAATTGTTAGTAAAATCAACATTATATCCATCATCACAAAGTTTATAAATACTTATCAGATTGTGTTTTAGGCCTTGTATATAAAGTACTTTTTTGATTGAGAATTTTTTTAGATCTCCAATAGTTCTAATGCCAATGATTTTTCCTTTGGAATTGTCACCAAATGTGACAAGTCCTCCTTCCTTTTGAGTGAGTGAAGAAAATTTCAATGAGTTTCCACTCATATGTCTTGAGCAGTGAATATCCATGTACCATATATCTTCTCTTTTCTGGTAGGCTTCTACCTCATCATTTTCTGCCATGAAACACATGTTTTCCTTTAGATTGACTTATTATTTCTCTGAGCATGATTCAGAAGAGATACTAGAGTCTTCAGATACACTCCAAGTGGCTTTCGTAGCTTTCTTTTCATTCTGATCAAACTCATTTATGTTGAAGAATGTTTTCTTCTTTGCATCCTTCAATTGTGGGGAATCTAGTCTGATATGTCCTATCTTTTTTCATTCATAACATCTTACTTCATTATTATCTCCCTTAAAGGATTTTTTGAAGCCTCTTTTCTTGCTATAGAACTTTCTAAATTTCCTGGCTAGCTGAGCCAGCTCTTCATCTGAGTTGGATGAGTCAGAGCTTTCTGATTTAGCATTGGATTCTCTGTTCTTCATCTTTCTATACTTTCATTGTGAAGTTACCTTCAAGGAAATATCTTCTCTTTTGATAAGTACTTTAGGTTCATTATCCTCAACTTTCATTTCAGCTATATACATCATCAATGTACAAATCAGCTCTCTCATAGTTAGATCTTTGATAGGTGTTGATTGGTTGATTGTAGCAGAGATACCATTCCATCGAGTATGAATCACTCTTAGTACTTTTAACGCTTGATCATCCTGCTTGATAGGTTCTCCTAGAGCAGTTATGTTATTGACAATTTCTGTCAATCTCCCATTCATTTGGGTAATTCTCTCACCATTAACAATTCTGAAAGTATCAAATTTCAATTTTGCAGTTGCATATCTCATTTTCTTCACATTGTCTATTCCTTCATATGCCGCAGCTATTGTTTTCCACATCTCATATGCTGTCGGGAACTGAGATACTCTGTTAAATTCATCTGGTCCTAGACCGCAGATAATTTCATTCATAGCCTCCAAGTTCATATCATATTATGCCTCTATAGCAACACTCCATGTCTCAGGATTTTCAGAAATTTCATAAGGAGTCAGAATCATTGAATAGACTCTATATCCGAGGTTTTTCAGATATATTATCATGCGTGATTTCAAGCAACCATAGTTGTATCCATTAAAATATGGTGCTTTGACCATCGACATCCCTTCTCTTGTATCAGTCATGATGCTCTGTTGTATAATCTTTAAATTTCTTCTAGTTTTCTAAGGCTCTATCAGAAGATCCTCTTCTAATACCAATTGTTTGAGATGAATCTATAGATTATATGCAAGAGGGGGGTGAATTTTGTCTTTTTCAATTTTTCGATAACTCTTTTCTTGAATGAGTTCTTCCCTTTATACATTATCAGATTTGAACATGCAGTGGAATAAGTAAAATCAAGAACACAAAGATGTATAGTGGTTCGGGGAACAGATGGCCCCTAGTCCACTCCACCAACGCTCAACTCCATGATCTTGGTGATTTTCACTATCTGGTCCTCTTTTCCACAGACCGATTCACAACTGAGTACAGGCAGTTGATACCTTTACAATCCAAGGAAAAACAAAGCCTTCTGGTTCAAAAACGATCCTATATACCTTAGAACGAGAAGCTGGTTACTCAAGAATAAAAACATAATTTCGGAAAGAAATTTCTAGTTGATCTTCACAATTGCAACAGAATGCAATTGACAACAGATGGATCGAAGTCTCTAGAAATATTGATCTTTAAGACGAAGTAGTTCTGAGTTGATCCAGTTGTAGTGGATATAGAGATATAGTTCACAACCTCAGCAGTACTAGATCCACAGAAGATATTCGAAGTAGAACAGGTGAATCTTCTATCGAGTTCCTTCTTCTTGAACAAACAAAGCTTTGACGCTCGTCTTGAATCAGCAGATCAATCGTGAATAGTTTCAATCCTTGTTTTCCACCTTTTTTTACAATAGATCGATCACACCCTCATATACCTGGTGTTTCAGAGAGAACATATATAACAAAGCATATCTACTGCACATCTAGATCCATAAAAGTCGCCTTCTAATTCGCTATATTCAAAATTTTGAATTTACAAAAAATTCATAACTTTCCTTAAGACTGGGCAATAAAATATCCTCTTAATTCGATCTCAAATCCATTAATAAAACGACTTTCAATCAGTCAAAGTTGTACTTTAAAAACGACTTTAAATCTGTCTTGAAATCCACCCAGAAATTAGCTTACTGATCGTTGCACATAAATATCGTCTGTCAATATTTCTGATGCCAAACGTAATGTTGATGACGTGGCCTCCAAACGTAGGGTTAATAACATAGTCTTCAAACGTAAGGTTGAACACAAACGTATGGTTGACAATGTAAGGTTGAACACAAAAGTAGGTTTGATCATCCATACTTTTTCTTCAACACTCAAACTTATGGTAAAAGATCCATAATTTTACTTGATCCATACTTTTCCAAGAACATATGGTTGTTTACAAAAGTAATGTTGATGAACCATACTTTTGAGAAACAAACGTACCACTTAGAATTTAGGTACGGTTCTCCTTCCATACTTTACTGATAACCAAAACGTAAGGTTCCTTCCTAACGTAAGGTTCTCCTTCCATACTTTGCTAAAAATGTAAGGTTGTTTAACCATAATTTTCTCTTTTCTCAAAAAGTATACATTCATTTCATCCTTATGCTACGTTTATCCACGTAGGGTATGAATAGTGATTCCAGATCACGCTAAAGCAGATTCCGCGCTATATTTATCTACGTAAGGTATGAATAGTGATTCCAGAATGCACTAAAGCTGATTCTGAATAAATAATAGATTCTCATTATTTCAAGAGTAAAATAAATTAATAAATTCCGGAAAAATACTAAATAAAATCATTAGAAAATAACTAAGGGTATTTGTGAGCATCAAAATTATCATAAAGAGACAGAGTATTATTTTCAATAATCTCCCCCTTTAAATAACATTAACATGTATTGTTGAAAACAATACTTTTCTCAACAACATACTTCTAGATAGTGGAATTTTCATTATAGTTTGGTATTATAACAAGAATAATCTCTGTTGTTGTACACAATATAGTAGATCTAGGTTTCAATACATAATGTCCTAGAGTTTGGTTAATTTAAAAAATCCAACATGAATTGTTAAAGGTTTCAACACCAATGATATGGTGTAAATGGAGTATTATTAATGGGACTAGGAAGGATGGTCCACAAATAACTACATATCCTATAATAATATAAAAAAATACACACATAGTTTTTTGACAAGGGGTTTCTTTATAGATTAGTATCACACATAATAGAAAATATAATGGTCTCATCATAGTGTAGGGTCATTGTAAAAAAAGTGATATAAACTTGTAAACCCATAAATTAGGAACTATTACATAGATCTATATCATACATAAATAAATCAAGTCAAATATATAAAACATTTTAACACGTTTAAGGTTTTTTAGGATAGACCATTGATTCATGTAGTTTAAGGTCATGTGATGAGGATCATAGTACCCAATGGGAATTTTACAAGAGGATAATCTCAACTCAAGGATTTGGTATTTCCAAGAAGAGTATATTGAATTTAGGTATTTATAATTTTAGGTGGAACATCTCAACTCAGATAATTTAGTGTTCCAAGGGTAATATCTCAACTCATAGAATTTGTTTTTCATAGAAAACTCATATTGAGATAAAAAAGTGTAAAAAAATATGATGTCCTAGTATATCTTTGAAAATTTCTACGATGAATAAATGTGTAACATCAAGGGTATTTGAATATAAATAAATTTTTGGGTTATGAAATGTGAAAATTATAAACTAAAAATGTATTATTTGATAAGAAATGAAGATAGGTGGGAATAATTTAACCATTGGTAATGCAAAGACTTCCACTATAAAATAATAAAATAGTGCATGGGTTTATAATATTTTCTCCTCAAGATAAACACATGCCTCTGGTTCGTAGGTTGTATATGTAACACATATGTCATTATTAAAAAAGGGAATCATTTTTTGAAATCGATATACTCATTTTCAATTACTGTGAAATGGAGGGTCAAGAGGACCCAGTCCGGGTTTGGGATACTATGAGAAGAATCTTGACTCAAGTACTTGGGTTGTGATGAATTAGAAATAATAATATATATATATAGCAGGTTCATACAAAAAATAATATTCAAGAAGGGTTAGAGAACCCAATAGGCTATGCCACCATGTACTATACACATTATTATGGGTGAAGGGATATAACATGAAATTGATCAAGTATATGATGGTCTAAAAGGGAGAGCTTGATCAATGTGAATAGGTGGCCATTTCATGTACAAAAAAGTACCCATGTCATAGTTTAAGCTCAGATGCATGAGGAAATTAATATCTACACTAATGTTTTACTAGATTAGTGGGTATAGAGAGAATTAGAAGAAATTTAATAGGGAAAAATTATTTTTCCTAACATATTTTTGAATTTTCAAATTTACATTCTAAAATTTTCTAAATCCATTAAAGGGAATTTCTTAGTGACTGGAGACTGGAATCCTATTAAGGACACACATAACATGTTTTGAAATTGAAAATACATTGTGTCTACTTTAATGTTTCTTACACCCTAATGTTTTCCTAATACATTTACAGATAAGGATTAATGAGTAGGAAAATAGATTTTTAAGGCTTCCATTTGTGAGGTTTTTATCTAATATGTTTTGTGAACTTTTTTTAATACAAAGAAATTGTACCTAGGCTATAGAGAGTACATTCCTAGGTATTTGAGGCTTTAATTTTACCTAGTATTACATTTGAGGTTTTTCAAATTGGTTAATACTATTTATTATTAATTTGTAAATTTAAGTTCTATAAATATGTACCATTTAAATTGATATTTATTTTCAAACTACTTTGACTAAGGGTTGTTAAGGTTTTAGATCTTTGACCAAAACTCTTAGAATTTTATATAGTAAAAAGGGAAAGTAAACTCAATGTAAATTAAGAGATTGATGTTGATATAGATAATCTCAAAGGATAATGCACATAGTTTTAGATTATAATGATTGTACTAGGTTATGTTCATCAAGTCACACTATATATATTGGACTTATACATTAGAGGAAATAGAATGGGATGAATAAGTTCCCTAGCAAGGGGATATGAGGATATTTCCAACATAAATTTGTAGGATCCAAACCCCTGGGTGGAAATGAGTATTGAAGGGGATATAAATTTAGAAATTGTCATAAGATAGAAGATACATGGGTAATTATATATCCAATGGTAATGTGAATAAAGATACACATTTTTTTTAGAATAAATGGGCCTTTATATAGATCTATCTCTTTTTTAGTAGAGAAACATAAAAAGGTATGGGTTCCCTAGTGAGATAAATAAGGATGAAAACCAAAGAGAAAATATAAATGCCTCATCACTGGGATTTAATCATTAATTAAAATGGAACATATGGTTGAGCCTGAGATAAGAGATCCATGCATCACTATGAATCCCATGGTAATTGGAATCATGTCATGTGCAGTTCTAGTAAAGTGTATTTTTTTTCATGGGTTAGTTGAACCATTAAATAAGGGTCGGAATATGTATCCATAGCCATAAAATACCCTAATAATGAGAAATATCACATATATTAAGCTCTTTTACAAGGTGAATTTTATTATTTGAGGTTATATTTAATAAATCTATCTAAAAAGTTTATGTTCGTATTGTATTGATTACTCCAATCATTTTAAAGTCATCTGAGATGGACTTTGTATAATAAAATTATTGGTTATGTGGTGAGGACCACACATGTTTGAATTAAAATATTGTAATAATGACCTATGATTCATGTGGTTTAATGTCATTAATAGTTAAACAAAGAGTTATGTAGTTTATGATCTTACTAATTAAAGCCTCTTCAATAGTGTGTATAATCCATTGAGGATTATATTTCATGTATACATTTTTTTTTGATTTGATAATTAGATTATTTGATTTAAATGATTATTATTTCCAATTTATAACCAATTTGATTTATTTTATGTTTTATGGAATGATAAAATAGATATATGAAAAAGAGTAAAAAATGTGAATTTTGGAGCTGAAGGACAATTCACACCATGAGCGAAGTGAAGAAGTTCATCATTGGAGTTTTGAATACAAAACAGAGTTAGAGAACTGGAGTAGAAGAATTCACTAATCGTGTTTTCCATTTATACAACATCAGTTATTTCAGGATATTTTTTTGGATGAGATATATTTAAATTCATGGAATCTAATAATCAATGGACTACAGTACATTTAAATAAATTACACGTCATTTAAAAGGTCGAGATAGGATTCATGTTCCCATATTTAGTGTATCTTCAATGTTTCACAAAATCTAAGACATGGGACCCTCCCTATATGAATTTTTGACCAATAGTTAATGATATTCATTAATACCAAATCCCCAAGTATGTCTATAAATAAGTGGTTGGGCTACCACACCATGTATTCATTCGGAGCTATCAACATAGGGATCAAGGACCATTGATTTCATGATGAAACAAAGAGGTTTTTTATTTTCCTACCACCTCATGACTAGAATAAAGGGGTAGACCTTGTGAAAAATAAATTTTAATTAAGGGGATTGATTTATAGAGGTATTTTATTTTATAAATGAAATTCATTTTGGGTATTTTTTTGGGAACTATAATTTTATCAAAACTATTCTTTGCTCTATCATTCATGAACATTTCATGGTCGGTGAGGGAATGATAATTTTCACACATTGACTAGAGAAAATATCATATCATGGAAATTTATTGGATTATTTTATAAGTTTAATATTCTACCAAGTAACCAATTAATTAAAAATTTGAAGTAAAATGAAGATTGTGAAAAGGTAATTTCAGTGATTTTGAGGTTATCTAACATGACCACTGGATTTGACTAAACATGGTTCTAAAACCATATAATTTATATTTAGTTATATTATACCCTAACCAACCATGAACACATATTGACAATTTTGAAGAACCCATTTTTATTTTCTTCAAACAAAATAATCCATAATTTCTCTCTTCAATCATCTAGTTTTGATTTTTTTTTTTCATAAAACAGTTTAGACATATTTTATTTAATTAATATTTTCTCTAACCTTATCTCATTGGGTTCAACCTCGGACTTGAAATTCATATAGTACCATGTAGTTTGGTGCTTTGTTTGATTTGTGTTATAAATTTATAAATATTGTAACCTTACTGGAATTACCGATTCCCACAGGGATATCATCCCTAAGGGTATAAAACATTGATATATTTATAATCCATTTGAACATGGGAGAAATATATATGGTAAATAATATTGTGATATTTATGAATAAGATATAATGGAATAGTGAATGGTGGGTTTAAGATGACCATTAATAATGGAGAAACCACCACTAAACTATCATGAAATGTGTATGGGGCAAGAGGACCTTCTCCCCTAGATAAAAAATTTACTCCAATTCATAGGATGAATACATGACATAGATTCCATTACCAATAAAAAGATGTTTTTGTAGAATCTGACGCACTCATTACTAATTTCTATGAAATGAGAAAACCAATTGGATATGTTCAATGTTTTTTGGAATTCCAATAGTTGAATACAAACTCAAGGATTCTAGATAATGTTGACTCATACATCAAAGGTATATAAAAGTCTGGGTGGAGGATGATATTTCAAAAAGGGTTTGGAATGATCTATAATAACACTATCATTTGGTGGTCTATTTATTCGAGTTAATAGACTAGACCCTAATACAGGAGTAGGGTAAATTAAAACATCAGAATAATTGAAGTGAAGAATCAAGATGTAATGGTGAATCTTGGTTATTGGTATTGTAAACCCTATCATTTGGATAATATAAACTAGATTTAAACTCCCCCAAAGAAAATAAAAGGGGAATATGATAATAGAACCCTAACGAAAATGGAGGCACATAGTTTAAGGGATTATATGACTAAAATAACTTATCCATTTAATGTATTATGGGATAAACCATGCACCAAAACGTTTAAGGATATTTTATAAGGACCTTGTGTCATGAAAGGTTAGAATCTTATGAAAGGAACATCATGTTTGAAGTTTAATATTATATGAAAAATACATGGAGTTGTTCAATTTAGTGTCCTACATTAAGGATGTTTTGTTGTCGAGGTTATATTCACACAATAAAGAATTTGTCCTGTGCAATTTAAAGTGATGAAAAGGGACTTTTTTATCTATCATAGATCGTCAGGAATGATGTTTTTCTATTAAAGTTATAATGAATTGAATTCATGTTGCATGAGTCTTGGGATTATCTAACTCTATCATAATTTAATTTATTTTCTCTTAGTGATAATATTTAAAGATGAATAATCATTTTATTTTATATCAAAAAAACTATTTTTAAGGAAATTAATTAGTATGATATTTTATAAGTTCCTCCTTAGCTCACTTGATCTTTAGAATCTCAAGAAGGTTATTGTTTAATTAATTGTAGAAATATTTAGTAATATGCTCAAGGATAAATGAAATATATTATTTCATATATCATTGAGAGATGAATGAACCTGATTCTTTTATACACTTATCATGTTCTTACCAGGGAACTCACATGGATAATTAATAGATTTTTATTTCAATGGATCAATTATCAATTCATTTATCTCTTTCTAAATATAGTCCTTAAAGATTAATCACCTGTCAATTTTATTTCCTAATAATCAATGGTATGTGGAGTAATTTGTATGGTGTCTCAAATATACCTCATTAGATCTCTTGATCCATGCGAGTTTGTTATAATTATTCCCCATGGAAAATTATAAATACCTAAAAACATATTACAATTAGAAGTAATATAACTTATTTAATCTTCCTAAAATTGATCAGCACCATTGTATCCAATGTTCACCATATATTCCTTGATCGAAATGGTCATATGGTTGAATATGTTATATGGGTGGGAAATCCAATATGTTGATCAAAAAAGGTGAAAATTTGAAGAAATTGATGACTAGGACATTGATAGTTCCACCCCTTGACTAGATAAATTTCAATGTCAGGGGGTTTTTTTGTGGATAGTTGTGGTTGAATGATATCCAAAATTCACTTAATAAGGTGGTTCATAATATGAAAATTTTAACACCCAGTGTTTTTATGAAATATTAATTTTGAATAAATGAAACATATTTTATGGATTGTGTTACAAACAACACCAAGTTAAGATTATTGTATATGCAACACTGGTTCAGCTTACATCACACATCATAATAAGTTCTATCAAAACCATGATATATTATAAATTTAGTTATTTAAACGTGAGCATTATACCATAGCTATTAAAATTAGTTATATTAATAGTAATAAATAATTTTAAAACAATAATCACAGTGGTTTTATATATTTAAAAAATATTGATAAGAAAATAAATAATATTCTTTAAATTATTTATATGTTTTGAAAATAATATTTTATCAAAAAACATTTTTATATGATTTTTTTGAGAATTAATAAAATATTTTTTTTGTTTTTTTGAAAATAAATGCTATAAAATATCATTAGTTTTTCAATTATTTATGTAGAAATTTTCTTAGGTTAAGGTTTCAGGATTTTTCTGACAAGATTCAATTTTTTATGAATAGTGAAAAGTACTAAATTTTAATTAAACACTGCCTTCTAATTTAACTTATTTATAAAGTTAATTTTTTTTAAATTGATTTTAAAGTATAAATAGTTAATTTATACATCTAATAATCTACTTTAGTTGATTTTAATTAATTTCAAATAGAATTTGGCTTTCAAACCCATTCAAGATTTTCATTATTATCGTTTTAAAAACCCTCTTTCTCATCACGAATATAGGATTAATATTAAATTAACATTTTACACTTGTGTGAATGGAATTTTGAAAAATGGATTCCATATTTTGAATCCTAATTATTTATAATTTCTAATTATTCAAACATAATTTTTTTACCAAAATTAATAGTAAACCCATTAAAAATTAATTATTGTTGTTAATGCAAAAATGGGACTACCGAGGGGTTAAACTAATAAGATAAGGATGAAAATCACCTATCAACATATCTAAAAACCATTGGATGGAAATATTTATACATTTACACCTATAATTTTTAATAATGTCTTAACTTTTACTATTTATATATATAAATAAATTTGGATGTATTCTCTATTTAATAAATTTACAAGTTTTCCACTCACCACATTTATAAAAGGCCTCCCTCACTCCTCTTTTATTCACATATTTACACCTACATTGATCAGATAGTACCTACCCAAATAACATCCCAAATTCAATCCCCTAATTTTAAAAGACTTATTTTAGATAGATTTCAAATAAAGAGAGGATTTATTGAAAACCTGAGGTGGACACCCGAAGATGTGGTAAGGCCAAAAATGAATTTTTTTTGTTATTTTCAACCCACTTTTAAAAGGTAAGTGGAAACCAACACAACCAAACCATCCCATTAAAGCCAACACCCAAATTACAAACCATCCCAATACAAACCAACACCCAAATTGGAAAAGCAGAATTCAAATTTCAAAAAGGAGAATTTAAAATTTGAATTTTGAAATAGAATGACCATGGCGTGCGTTGATTGACCCTCAAGCCCATCACACTGACCTTACATTAGCACATCGCCATATCGAACGGATTTCGACCTCGGTACACAGAATATCTCAATCCCCACATGCATTAGGAACCGCGATACCCGAGCCAAACAGATCGACCCTCGCATCCTGCCAGAACTCTATGGCCCGCACGAATGTCGGCCGACATCGACTCCTCCCAAACAGAATCATTAGCATACCAATGGAAAACTCGGGAAATCATCAAGAAGAATAACCCGAAGGAGTGGTAACATTCATCAACAAGTGTCTTTGTTTTATATCTTCCTCTACCCCTTACATTATTTTTATATCATGATTATATAATAAACTAAGTATCGTAAATATATATAAATTTTATATGTTATGTTTATGACCTATAACCACACACACTTCCATCAAATTGGTTATGAAATCATTGTTCGTGTGTACGATGGACTTATGACTCATGACAGATGTCATTAATTTTTCCATTACAAACTTTCAAGGATGGTAATTATGGTGGATTTTTATTTTATATATTAAATATATTAAATATATTATTTTATTATGAATAGTTAATTTTTAAATCACATATACCTTCATTATTTCCATTTTTATGGGAATACAATAATGTTGTTTGTGTGTATAGCTGACTACGACCTCACGATGATATGTGATTCATTCATGATTTACATTGAATATATTAAGGGTAGGTTTAATAAAAATTTGTGATATATATGACATGAACATGATTCTGGGATGATAATATATATTATTTAATTCAATTTCTTTCTATTCAATAGGAAAATAAAACAGCATTGTTCATTCGTACGTATTACCTACCATCTCCATGAACTGTGTATTTCATTTAATGTAACATAATTTTATGGATCACTATAAATACATATATAATGAATATATATGATATTTTTATCATTTTTATCATTTGGTATATTATTGAATAATTATCAAATTAATAGGGAAAAATATAATAAATCAAAACATATGCAAAAAACAAAGCAGTGTTTATCTAAAATGTTACATTAACATGGAATTGTTAATAAAAGAGTAATAAATGGTCATAAAAATCATATATGTAATGATATATATTATTATTTTTATTTAATATATTTATAATAAACATATATTTATTTTACTTAATGTTTCAATGTTTCCAATGGAAGCCAATACTTAAGGTAAATGATTTATGTCTCACTCTTTACTTTTGTGAGACACATAATATATATAAAAACTCTTTATTATATGTGGTGAATATACTAAAATGAATTTATTTTGTGATTATTATACTTGAAATTATTTTTATTTAAATATCCAATTTAGTATCCCTCTTTAATTGGGTTTATAGTTCATAATTTACAAAAAATGTAATAGATTTTTCTATCTCAATATTCCTTCATTGAGACGTACATTGTATTATGCACCTATATTCTTTCACAAGGTTCATATACAACCCATTTGATATGTAATATCATGAATGTATTTAAACTCATTATATTTAAATCTGTATTTTATGTTATTCATTTAAGGGGACTACAATTCAAAGTTACCGAAGTGTTAATGATTTCATGTTATAATCTCATCGTTTATTAGGATTATTTATGATTTTGTTTATAATGATAAAATAATATAATCTATATCTAAAAATATCTCATGAATTTTCTTATACCATGTTTATTAATGACATATTCAATTAATGGTACCATTTTTTACTCTTTTGTACATAAAATTATTAAGAATATGTTTTTAATAAAACTTGACTTTATTTATCTCTTCAATCAGAAAGTTGTTTTCTTCCAAAACCATGTTTTCTAAAACTGTTTTCAAAAACATGTTATTATTATCTTATTATTTTTAAAATAATTTTTTTACCCATGTTTGAATTTTTTTAAAAAAAGAAAAGGAATTTTTTTTTCATTTTCGAAAATAATGTTTGTTCGTATTTTACCAAAAATGTGAATGGAATCTTCATTTTAATGTCTACAAGATGAACAAACTTTTTTTTACATCATGACCAATAATTTATATAAATATTCCTATACAAAGTATCATGGTCAATTTCAAAGAATTATTTTTATAAATGTTTTATGTTTTAAAGTCTTTTTCAATGAGGAAAGGATATTTAAATTAAGAAATATTTTAAATGATCAGTCAAAATTATTTTCAATATAAGATGACATTAGTTAGTGTTAACTATGCCTTAATGGGTATATGATATAAGTATACCATTATTATTATTTCTTTTAATGTTTTATGTTTATGATGATAATTTTTTTATGATTTTTTTACATGGGTTATACCACGAAAAAATTCATATGAAACCCACTTATTTTCACATGTAATTATATGATTACATATTTATTAAACCTACCTATTTTCCATAGGTTATGATATGATGAAATTTTTGTGATACCCATTTAATTTCATTGGATATTATTTGATAAATTATTATGATCCTTTGGAAACATTTGTATGATTTAATTATGTAATGGGTGTGGGCTATATATCCCTCTAATTCATTGGGTAAAGATTTATATTTCATGATATAGACATTAATGAAATGGGGAGTGAACTCTTTTGAGTAATAAAAGACTATATTGGGGAGTGAAATTAATTTAGTAATATAGGGCCGGAGTGGAAAGTGAACCTAGTTCAATAATATAGTGATGAAACATGGTGTGACCTCAGTTCAATAAAGGAATTTTTTCTCTATGATAGTCTTGAAAATTATATTTAACTAATATGGAAATTCATTGATATACTTATTTATATGCCAAAAATTTTATGTCTTATGGAAATTTTATGCTCTCATAGATCAAGTTTTTTGATTCCCTTATGATCCATGTCTTATTTAATGTCAATATTTATTCCATGACTCGTGATTGTGAACTTTGATATGCAGGGTATGGTTTAAAAATGTTATGTTCATGTTCTCATACCCTTATGTTCATGTTATTCTTACATATCTCTCTTGTTTTCCCTTATTAAACATTTAAGCTCACCTTTTCTTATATTTTCTTTCCATAGGTTTTAAATACATGTTTCATGAATGATAAGAATCAGAAGGGTTTTTGTTGTGATAAATGTAGTGGGAGATAATTTAGCTCACATATATACTAGTGTTTAGGTTTCCAAGATTTCAAAGGCACTAAACTACTATGGTCCTCAAGCTCGTGTTTTTTAATGTAATTAATTTTCATAAAAAAATGTAATATCATTATATGATAATATAGAGATGGTATAGTTAGTATCAAAGTATTGTCTTAGTTATCATTTGTAAACTAGAATGATAAAACCTTAGTGAGATCCCCAAGGATATGTTTGAGGATAAGTCTAAGGATGATTCAATGTATAGGAAATTATCCTTGAATTTTGGTATGGGATAAAGAGACTAGTTTCCTAGTACTAAATACAATTATAGATACTACATGTGGATGTGGCTCTGAAAAAATGTACCTAGGGGTAAAAATCCTGAAAACACCATATTGAACTCATTTTAATAGGGAACTAGTGCTTGAAAATTGGCCTTACAACACGCCTGGTTTGACACACATGGGGGATATGATTTATAAATTCACAAAATCTTTACAAACAATCATGAATGATTTAAATAGAATATTACTATGAATTAAATTGTATAAACCTTTGGTTTCATTGATTAAAAAATAATATTAACATTTCTTTATAATGAAAGTGTGGGAAGACACATGGAAGCATTTTTCTTAAAGGGAGTGATTAATGCTTTAAGTGTAGAAGGGGAAGTCATTAGGAAATTGATTTTAGAAGTCATGGGAAGAAGTTAACTAATGATGCAAATAGAGAGAAGGCTTCACATAATACACCACCCAAACTCTAGTGTTTCAAATTCATAGAGTACAAGCATTATAATAACCAAGTCCCAAACCCAAGTTTTAATGATGATGATTGATGTCAGCAGCCACTTTAGTTGAGGGATAAGGGGAAATATCATATGATCACTATTTCTGATGAGAGGTGTGATAACAACATAGTGAAAGGTACACTAACATTAAAGTAGATAATTGATAACACATTATTTGACTATGTATCTACCCATTCGTTCATATCTAAATAATTCTTTAAGTGTATCAAGATTCCACCCAAATGATTTGATATGGAAATTAGCTATTGAAAACTCTAATGGTTTAATGATCCAATATCAATTATATGACTCCTACCCTATTGATGTTGGTGGGAATGTGCTTCATGCAAATATTTTAATTATTCTTCTTGTTGAATTTTTTGTCATCTTAGGCAAGAATTGTATTTCTTTTCAAAAATCCCCCATAAATTTTTGAGTAAGGTAAGTAACATTTGATATTCCAAACCCACCAATTATCATATATCAATACGATAATAGGCATGAAATTTTGATAGAGATTACATCCATTTTATAGGTCTTAATTCCCATTGAAAAGGGATGCTTATCTCCTATGGTTGGGAAGAAACTTTACATCGATGATTTTCCTATTGTTTGTGAATTTGTTGATGTATATCTGGAAGAGGTGCCCACTCTTCCACCAAAACATGATTTTCAGTTCTCAATAGAACTCACACGTGGTCCCACACTAATTTCAAACACTCCCTATATAATGTCATTGATTGAGTTGCAGTAATTAACGAATTATCAATAGAAAAAACTTGGAAAGGCATTAATTCATCCAAGTATGTCACCTTGAGGTTCACCTATTCATTTTGTGAAAATTAATGATTGATCAATGAGACTTTGCATTGATTTTTAAGATTTAAAAAAGATCACAATTAAGAATAATTATTCTCTTCCATGTATCGATGACTTGTTTGATCAACTTCATGGAGCTCAATAATTTTCCAAGATTGACATTTGTTCTGGATATCATCAATTGAGGGTTAATTAGGGGATATATCCAAAATGGAATTTTGTACAAGGTATGAACACTCTGAATATATAATGATTCCTTTCAGTTTAATAAATTCTTTAATTATCTTCATGGATTTAATGAATAGAGTATTTAGAGAATACCTTGACCAATTTATGGTATTATTTATAGATGATATTCTTATCTACTCAAATGGAAAGGATGATAATTAAGATACTTTAGAATTTTACAAATGATCCTGTGGAAGGAGAAACTACATGAACAATTTAAAAAGTGTGAATTTGGGATGCAAAATGATTCATTTTTTGGGTCATATAATCTCAAGAGATGGTATTTCAGTAGTTCCATAAAAGATATAGGATAATGACTGTTGGCCTAAACCAACCATAGTGACATATATTTTTAGTTTTCTTGGTTTAGTTGGATATTAACGATGGTTTGTGGAGAATTTCTCAAAACTATATAATCCACTCACAAAGTAAAATCAAAAGGGAACCTTGTACCTATAGATAAAAGAATGTGAGGAAAATTTCAAGGAACTGAAGATAAGTTTAGTTATCTCACCTATGCATACATTAGCCTATAGTGGAGAAGAGTTTGTAATCTGTAGCGATGAATAAAATAAGTGATTGAGATGTATTCTTATGGAAAATAAAATGGTTATATCTTATTCCTCATGAAAATTGTTGGTTCAAGAGAAAAAAATACCCAACTCATGATTTGGATTTAACAATGATAATTGTTTCATTAAAGATATGGAGAAATTTCCTTTATAGATAAAATTATTCCATATATACTGATCACAAAATTTTAAAGTATATATTCACATATAAGGATTTGATCATGAACCATATAATATGCTTAGAACTGATTAAGTATTATGAATGATTAATATATTACCACCCTAGGAAATTAAACAAAGTGGATGATGTATTGAGTTCAAAGGATCATGATATATTATCCATAATGAGGATTAAAAAGATCAAATATTTCTATATTTTCAAAGGATATTTTTGGAAATTCAGAAGGTAGGGGATAAATATTATCTTGATCAATTTAATTTTCAACCATAATTCCAATTCAAGATTAAAGAAGTGAAAAAGAAGATATAGAGATACAAAATAAGGTTAGAAATGTTACTGAGTTTAAGATTGATCATTATGTAATGATAAGGTTCCAAAACTATGTATGTGTTCCAACCATACCATATGTGAAGAAGGGTTTGTTATAGGATGGTCATAGTTCTTAATTCTCTATTCATCATGGTGGAATAAAGATGTATAGAGATTTTAAATACTACTTATGGTGGGATAGAATCAAGAAAAATATCGCTAGGTTTTTATCTCAATGATTTATATGCTAGTAAGTTAAGGATAAAAGAAATAATTATAAGGGGATGCTATATCCATTACCTAGATTAAAATGGAAATGTGTAGGCATCACCTTATATTTTTTCTTTGGACTCCCCAAAACCTCTAAAGGGAATAATTCTATAGGGGTTTTATTTGAACTCCTTAGTAAGTCCGCACACTTCATCACAAATAGATAAGAATTATTATTTGATTAGCTTGTTGTGAAATACATTACGTAAGTGGTAAGTGTAACGCCCCGACCCCAGCTACCCAGAGTCGGTGCATTACTTCGTAACATTGGCATGATCACAAAAGATCAAGTCTCTAAAGACCGAATAGTTTAGTAGCCTTGGAAACACTAGATACATTCGTAAACGTTACATTACATCATAAAGTGAAAAACTACAATAACAAAGTCTCCATAGTCCACCCTCATATCCTATTCTCACAATCCCTGCAGTTCATTCATAAAATACTTCTTCACATCCTGGAAAATATTAAAACATTGAAAGGGGTGAGCTCAGATGCTCAGTAAGGATAACAATATTGCAGAAGCTTTTATAAGAAAACATAAGCATTTAAGGCAATGTATAACTAAAACAAAAGCCTTGTTGAACTTGAACTTCAGCATAATATGGAAAAAGTAAAATAAAATAATGCCATTACTTACTCACATGGATATTCTACTAGACGAATAATCACATGCAATAACAATAACCACTTTCATAATGAGGGAATGTATAATGCCGGACATTCTGAAACATTTTGTCAAGGCCTCGGCCAAGACGTCTAAAATGATTAAGGCCTCGGCCAAAACCATAAATCAAATTGGGAAAGGGCCTTGGCCAATTCCACGTCTAGTTGTCTCATGCGACCTACCGATGCATCGAGGAGCTATAGCGGGCTCCACCCGTAACTTATTAAGTCCAATACATTCCTCATATGAATAGGTTTAAACATATCATAAACCATAACATAATCATATCACATAAAACATGCATAAAGGAAACATAACATTTCCTCATTTCAATCACATGATATCAATACAACACATTGATATAATAAAAATTCTTTCAAAACCATTTTCAATACCAAAATAAAAGAATGTTAAAACTTTGTATTTATTTTTCATTAAAAAAAAATGATGGCTTGTAGAGGAAGCCGAAACTCAAATAATGGTCACGGCGGCGGAGAAGTCGTTGTCGCCGCATAAGTACGGAAAGAAAAACATTCCCTCTTGTCGTTTATCAAAACGCTTCGTATAAAAAAGATTCCTCTTGAATAAACGTAAAAGTCAAAGGGGTTTATACACCGTATAAAAGAAAGATGTGTATAAAACCAAATATGCCACAATGAAAGGAGATTGAGACGAAGTCCTTAAAAACATCATTTTTAAAATAAAATAGATCTATTATTTTTATTCACTATAGGTACACATAAAGAAATTAAAAATACAAAATAATGCATAATAATATCATGACATAATTTGAAAGTAGGAGATTAACCCAAAGAATGGAAGTTGGGTTAAGAAATTCCCTTACCTTGCGTCTTTTCCTGACTCGACCGTTCTTTAACCTCCTGAATAATAAACTAGAGTTAATTTATATTTACTTAAGAACCTTTTTCATGTTCATTATTCCATTTATGTCACTTATTACCATGTTATGAACATTATGTAATTATTTAAGTTAATAACGGTCATTTTGTCGATCTTTGGTACTTGAGTCAACAATAAACTTCTTATAATTACAAGTTGTTTATGTGGTAGAATATACATTATATCAAGAATTATATTCATGATTTAGATGTCATATATATCATATATATCCATTATATACATTCATTTATAATATTACGTAACATTTAGAGGTAAGAAATGAAATGCACCGTTCATGGAGACGGTAAGCCGTACGTACGCATGAACGCTACTTTCATTTCTATTTCGTATTTAATGGAATGAAATCATAATGATATAAATGTATAATATAATTACAGTATAATATAGTGTATAATACCATTTACTCCATCCTTTATACATCCCACATATGGCATTAACGATTCAAATCACTTTGAGGGGGCGGTAGTCCGCACTTCCTAAAATGAAATTATCGCGTTTTACCCAAAATGGAAATCATAAAGTATGCCATAAATGAGAAATACAGAAGAATAAGTAAAACATAAACATATTATATATCATATATAAATATAGTGACATCTTAATGGCCACCTTTGAAGGTGTTATATGAGTGTTGAACAATCATCGTTTCGTGAGGCAGAAATTCGCCATCCACAGAAACCGTATGTTCATTAACCATTAGATGTAGGTGTGTGTAAGTGTAGCTAGAATCCTTCTTATAATAACATACTAGTATATTGAGTATACTTGTGTTGTTACAAAAGAAATGAATAAAAAGAGTTTAGGGGGTTGGAGAAGAAAAATAAACCAAAACAACATTAGAGAAGACATTACCTCAAAATCGGGTAACTCTTTTTGATTTGATCCAAAAGATTCCTTGGGAAGAGTTCTGCCCAAAGTGAGGCTTCTAGGAGTAATATAGGGATTTTTGGAGAGTATTTGGGAAGAGGTTGGCCGAGTCAAATGGCTTGATGGTGTGAATAAGGTGGGAGAGGTGGGGGCCTTTTATAAGTGGAGAGGAGGGGCACTTTTGGAAAGATTGAAATGTTACATTATTACACAATGCTTTTCGGATTCTAAAGGTCCCACACTTATATAATTCATGTATAAGGTGATAAGGATTATAAATATCCTCATCCAATAGGCTTTGGACAAGTGTAAGACTTGTATTTTTCATTATCTTCTCATTTTATTTAAATCGTTAAATAATGAGGTCATCGCTGCATCATAATAATGTCATAAATAATTTAATTTATTTAATGTCTAAAAATTATAAAAAAAATACTATGATGTAGGAAATCTTTTTAGATTTCTAATGAATATTTAAAGTCAAAATTTGGACTTCTGTAACCCCACTTAAAAACTATTTTAGTAAAATAACTCATGTTTGTGTCAATTTAATTTTAACATTAAATAAATATATATTAATGTCATTTTCCAACTAAAGTGGCTCCATGGGGTCCCCAAGTTGACCCATGGGTTGTCTTGGTCGGCCATGACTCATCCAATAGGAGTAGGACAAGTGTCATGCTCATCTCATATTATTAAAACATTATTTGTACCTTAAACTACACTAATTAACTCTAATCGCGATTAAGAACTTAAAAGTTACTATTCACCAAAAAAATTATTTTAATATCATTGAACCACATTTTAATTCTTAATGACAACCATGTATGTCGGATTTTTGAAAATCAAATCACAGAAGTGGTAATATTTCATTTAAACGAAAAATCAGTTATTTAACTACCACTTAGTGGTTTCACTATTCATCAAAAATTGAAGTTTTTCATAACAATGCCAAAATTTTACCCTAAGCTATAATTGATATTCCGAATTCAAAAATGATGTCTATTTTACAAAATTCCAATAATATAAGTTGCATTAATTAATTTTATAATTAATTCCCGTTGTCACAACAAATAGCGTGTTTTTAAGAAACAATTTATATCAAAAGATTGACAATTGTTTATGTCCAATTTTAATGTTAAATTAATTCTAATGACCACCATTGGATAAAATAGTAAAAATATATTCTAATTATACTTTAAAACCACTAAATAGTATAATTTATCACTATAAATTATTTTGATTAAAAAAGTTGTTTTTAAGTATTTTTCACAATTCATAAAAAATTAGAAGTTCTCAGAAAAATACCAAAAATTCAACATAGGCTAATTTCAATATTACGAATACAAAAATGAAGTCCATTTTGAAATATAAAATTTCTATAATTTTAAAAAGTGGTTATTACTATTCATAACGGCTACTTTGATTAGTCGTGGTGTTTTAGAACTCGAAGTTGCGTACAATGCAAGCTATTGCATTATTGAAAGAGAGGCGTATCGTGGAATCTCGGGGTGTTACATTCTCCCCTCCTTCAATAAATTGCGTCCTCGCAATTTGAAATTTTTCTTGGAAAATAAAATGTTGAAAATAGAAAATACCTTTGAGGAAAACCCACATCGGAAATATGATTAATAAAATTTAGCCTTAATAAGAGGGAAAGGGAAATGAAAAAGTCACCACCCAATTTTGATCTCGATTAGGAGAACATTGGTGGCAATTAGAGACATATAATTGGAGGAAAAACGTAAATATTTGTAGGGAGCGATTGGGGTCATCAATCACAATCAACTGTCAAATTGAGGGCCTCAAAGACTTCAATCTATGTTGATTTAAAATATCATTAGTTCAACAAGACATAAGGTATTAGGATAACACATTTTTTTGTTTTAATATCCCTTTACTAAAGTTTAAGAATTAATTTATTCATTGAATAAGAGATTGGTATATATATATTTATGCTTGACAATTAGAGTTTCAACCTTCAACTCATCTTTCACTCAAAAAGACAATAGAACTCAAAAATATTATACTTATCCTAATTGTATAAGGTTCCAAATGTTAACACATACCATTTAGATTAGTAAAATTATTTTGTAATAACCAGGGACTTCCTATAGGCTAGTGGTAGGAAATAAAGGCCTGTCGCAATATGATTGTGGGTTTGATTCCTGCAGCTTTGTCCGACGCGACGGGTTATGCCCCACCCTGCAGGTTGTCCTTTTCCTAAAACTATAGAATCATAATATTCCAAAAATAATCTTCAGAAATGCTTTAACCTTAAACAATACTATCCATGGTTCAACTTAATCCATTCCAACCTTAATAGTTATCCAAAATACCTCCGTCCAGACTTTTTCTAAAAGGTCTCTAAATTCCAAAATCAATTGTAACATCAGATTCCCCAAACAAAGAAAAGATTCTCTTATTGTCACATACTAAAAATATGATTACCTTAATCATATTACCTTAATCAAAAAGTACTGCAGTACAATCTTTATATATATCACATTATTCTTATAACCAGAATATAATCCTTGAGTCCAAAAGCACCAATACATTAATTTTTCCGCTTCAACTGTAGTCACAGCATAAGATTGGCCTTGATCCCTTGGCCTTTTCTGAGGTAAGTTTCCTTGACGCTTAGGACATTCATTTGCATAATGCCCCATTTCCCTACAATTGTAGCATTCAACTTTTACAGCCTCTTTCTTTCCCTTGCAATCACAAGCCTGGTGACCCTTTTCTCCACATTTATAACAAACTCCCATTCCTTTTAGGCACGTACCAGGGTGATTCTTCCCACAATTATCACATAGTGGAAAATCCTTCTTTCCCTTTTTCCCTTTATCTGTCTCTTGTTCCACCGTTCTCTTCTTCTCTTTCTTTACTTTGTTGTCATAAGACTTAGAGAATTCCTTTTCTGTCTTGATAGCACACGAGACAATATCTTCGTATGATGAGAAGGATTGTGATACTAAAGCTCGACGGAGAAATGGTTTTAACCCATCAAAGAAACGATCAATCTTACTCCTTGGGTTACGTATATAATCAGAAGCATACCTTGCTAACCTTCTGAAGTTAGCCTCATACTTTGCGACATTCTCATCCGCCTTCTGCCTTAGACTCAGAAATTGCCTTTCCATATCCGCTCGATGGTCTCGAGGAAAGTATTTTTCTAAGAACAGCTCTTTGAACTCCTGCCATTCCATGTTTGTTAATTCATCATCTTCCTTTGTGTTTTGAATTAGTGACCACCATTGATCGGCATCTCCAGTGAGGCGGTAAACTGCCATGACAACCTTCTCCCTTTCACTACTCCCCAAGGCATGGAATATTTTCTCTAAAGAATTTATCCATTGCTCAGATACTATAGGATTTGTACTCCCATTGAAGGTTGGTGGTTGTTGCCTCATGAAACGTTCTAGCATTGATCCTCCACGTTGCGGATCAGGGTGCTCCATACGAGTAAGGTTATTATTCATAACCTGAGTGAGTTTTCCCAGTATGGAAATGAGTTGATCGGCACCAGTTTCATCACCAGCCCCACTATAATTATCTTGAGCAGGAGGGCAATCCCTACATGGAGTGCATGCATTGATACGGTTTCCATTTCTTCCACTAGGCGCCATTTCTAAACAATGGAATAAACTAGATCAGTTTATGAATCAAAATACATAATCCTATACTTATAAAACACTTAACATAAATTGAACTATTTATGGATGTAATACATAATCATAGAAATGTTTTCTTTGAGGAAGTATATACTCATAAACCCTTCATAATGATTTGTAGAGAAAATGAGAGTTATCCTAAGCATATCCCCCGGGAGTGTCGTAACCAAGAGTGCAGCAAGGCCCGTTGTCGTGCACCAGTTCCCGTTCGAGTCTAGCTCAAAGCGGTGTTTTCGGGTATTACCCCTAGGAACATCTGTGCCAGAGCCGCCTCTACCTGCTCGTATCCAGACAGGGATGTATTGCTCGGAAAACTCACAAAATCTCTACAATACCAAAATTCTAGGAAGTTCTTCTATACTAATCCTCAAAGTTCATCTTTGGTCTATGTGATCTAATCAGAGTTTATCTAAATCTAGCTTCCAAGGTTTGTACTAAACTTCCTCTGATACCAACTGTAACGCCCTGACCCCAGCTACCCAGAGTCGGTGCATTACTTCGTAACATTGGCATGATCACAAAAGATCAAGTCTCGAAAGACCGATTAGTTTAGTAGCCTTGGAAACACTAGATACATTCGTAAACGTTACATTACATCATAAAGTGAAAAACTACAATAACAAAGTCTCCATAGTCCACCCTCATATCCTCTTCTCACAATCCCTCCAGGTCATTCAAAAAATACTTCTTCACATCCGGGAAAATATTAAAACATTGAAAGGGGTGAGCTCAGATGCTCAGTAAGGATAACAATATTGCGGAAGGTTTTATAAGAAAACATAAGCATTTAAGGAAATTTATAACTAAAACAAAAGCCTTATTGAACTTGAACTTAAGCATAATATGGAAAAAGTAAAATAAAATAATGCCATTACTTACTCACATGGATATTCTACTAGACGAATAATCACATGCAATAACAATAACCACTTTCATAATGAAGGAATGTATAATGCCGGACATTCTGAAACATTTTGTCAAGGCCTCGGCCAAGACGTCTAAAATGATTAAGGCCTCGGCCAAAACCATAAATCAAATTGGGAAATGGCCTTGGCCAATTCCACGTCTAGTTGTCTCATGAGACCTACCGATGCATCGAGGAGCTATAGCGGGCTCCACCCGTCACTTATTAAGTCCAATACATTTCTCATATGAATAGGTTTAAACATATCATAAACCATAACATAATCATATCACATAAAACATGCATAAAGGAAACATAACATTTCCACATTTCAATCACAAGATATCAATACATCAAATTGATATAATAAAAATGCTTTCAAGACCATTTTCAATACCAAAATAAAAGAAAGTTAAAACTTTGTATTTATTTTTCATTAAAAAAAATGATGGCTTGTAGAGGAAGCCGAAACTCAAATAAGGGTCACGGCGGTGGAGAAGTCGTTGTCGCCGCATAAGTACGGAAAGAAAAACATTCCCTCTGTAGTTTAGCAAAACGCTTCGTATAAAAAAGATTCCTCTTGAATAAACGTAAAAGTCAAAGGGGTTTATACACCGTATAAAAGAAAGTTGTGTATAAAACCAAATATGCCTCAACGAAAGGAGATTGAGACGAAGTCCTTAAAAAGATCATTTTTAAAATAAAATAGATCTATTATGTGTATTCACTATAGGTACACATAAATAAAGTAAAAATACAAAATAATACATAATAATATCATGACATAATTTGAAAGTAGGAGATTAACCCAAAGAATGGAAGTTGGGTTAAGAAATTCCCTTACCTTGCGTCTTGTCCTGACTCGACCGTTCTTTAACCTCCTGAATAATAAACTAGAGTTAATTTATATTTACTTAAGAACCTTTTTCATGTTCATTATTCCATTTATATCACTTATTACCATGTTATGAACATTATGTAATTATTTAAGTTAATAACGGTCGTTTTGTCGATCTTTGGTACTTGAGTCAACAATAAACTTCTTATAATTACAAGTTGTTTATGTGGTAGAATATCCATTATATCCAGAATTATATTCATGATTTAGATGTCATATATGTCATATATATCCATTATATATATTCATTTATAATATTACGTAACATTTAGAGGTAAGAAATGAAATGCACCGTTCATGGAGACGGTAAGCCGTACGTACGCATGAACGCTAATTTCATTTCTATTTCGTATTTAATGGAATGAAATCATAATGATATAAATGTATAATGTAATTCCAGTATAATATAGTGTATAATACCATTTACTCCATCCTTTATACATCCCACATATGGCATTAACGATTCAAATCACTTTGAGGGGGCGATAGTCCGCACTTCCTAAAATGAAATTATCGCGTTTTACCCATAATGGAAATCATAAATTATGCCATAAATGAGAAATACAGAATCATAAGTAAAACATAAACATATTATATATCATATATAAATATAGTGACATCTTAATGGCCACCTTTGAAGGTGTTATATGAGTGTTGAACAATCATCGTTTCGTGAGGCAGAAATTCTCCATCCACAGAAACCGTATGTTCATTAACCATTAGATTTAGGTGTGTGTAAGTGTAGCTCGAATCCTTCTTACAACAACATACTAATATATTGAGTATACTGGTGTTGTTACAAAAGAAATGAATAAAAAGAGTTTAGGGGGTTGGAGAAGAAAAATAAACCAAAACAACATTAGGGAAGACATTACCTCAAAATCGGGTAACTCTTTTTGATTTGAGCCAAAGGATTCCTTGGGAAGAGTTCTGCCCAAAGTGAGGCTTCTAGGAGTAATAGAGGGATGTTGGGAGAGTATTTGGGCAGAGGTTGGCGGAGACAAATGGCTTTATGGTGTGAATAAGGTGGGAGAGGTGGGGGCCTTTTAGAAGAGGAGAGGAGGGGCACTTTTGGAAAGATTGAAATGTTACATTATTACACAATGCTTTTCGGATTCTAAAGGTCCCACACTTATATAATTCAGGGCTAAGGTGATAAGGGTTCGAAATATCCTCATCCAATAGGCTTTGGACAAGTGTAAGATTTGGATTTTGCATTATCTTCTCATTTTATTTAAATCGTTAAATAATGAGGTCATCGCTCCATCATAATGATGTCATAAATAATTTAATTTATTTAATGTCTAAAAATTATAAAAAAATACTATGATGTAGGAAATATTTTTAGATTTCTAATGAATATTTATAGTCAAAATTTGGACTTGGGTAACCCCACTTAAAAACTGTTTTAGTAAAATAACTCATGTTTGTGTCAATTTAATTTTAACATTAAATAAATATATATTAATGTCATTTTCCAACTAAAGTGGCTCCATGGGGTCCCCATGGGTTGTCTTGGTCGTCCATGACTCATCCAATAGGAGTAGGACAAGTGTCATGCTCATCTCATATTATTAAAACATTATTTGTACCTTAAACTACACTAATTACCTCTAATCGCGATTAAGAAATTAAAAGTTACTATTCACCAAAAAAATTATTTTAATCTCATTGAACCACATTTTACTTCTTAATGAAAAACATGTATGTCGGATTTTTGAAAATCAAATCACAGAAGTGGTAATATTTCATTTAAACGAAAAATCAGTTATTTAACTACCACTTAGTGGTTTCACTATTCATCAAAAATTGAAGTTTTTCAGAACAATGCCAAAATTTCACCCTAAGCTATAATTGATATTCCGAATTCAAAAATGATGTCTATTTTACAAAATTCCAATAATATAAGTTTCATTAATTAATTTTATAATTAATTCCCGCTGTCACAACAAATAGCGTGTTTTTAAGAAACAATTTATATCAAAAGATTGACAATTGTTTATGTCCAATTTTAATGTTAAATTAATTCTAATGACCACCATTGGATAAAATAGTAAAAATATATTCTAATTATACTTTAAAACCACTAAATATTATAATTTATCACTATAAATTATTTTGATTAAAAAAGTTGTTTTTAAGTATTTTTCACAATTCATAAAAAATTAGAAGTTCTCAGAAAAATACCAAAAATTCAACATAGGCTAATTTCAATATTACGAATACAAAAATGAATTCCATTTTGAAATATAAAATTTCTATAATTTTAAAAAGTGGTTATTACTATTCATAACGGCTACTTTGATTAGTCGTGCTGTTTTAGAACTCGAAGTTGCGTACAATGCAAGCTATTGCATTATTGAAAGAGAGGCGTATCGTGGAAGCTCGGGGTGTTACAGTAAGGTTTCATGGATTACCACATTTCATTTTGTCTAATTTAGATATGAGTTTTAGCTTAATTTTCTTTAAAATTATTCATTAAGCTCTTAACATTAATTTGACTTTAAACATTGTGTCTTTCATTAGAAATATAGTCAATCAGAAAGTAAAATTATAACCCTAGAGGATATGTTGAGATCTTGTTCTTTGGATTTCAAAGGTTTTTTGGATCAACACCTTCCTCAAGTTGAGTTTTCTTACAATAATAGAGTTCACTCAAGAATTCAGATGGATACTTATGAATCCCCTTATAGAAAGAAATGTAGAGCTCCAAATTTCTAGAATGAAGTTAGACAAAGAAATCTACTGTGTCCTAAGATAACTAAATAAATGGCATAGATGGTTAGATACATTCATCAGCTTGTCAAGGACGCTCAAATTCAATAGAAAATATATGTGGACAATCTCTAGCATGATCTAGAATTTGTATTTGGAGACAAAGTGTTTCTAAATTTTTTTGCATTGATGAATTTCATGAGATTCAGAAAGAAAGGGAAACCAATCCCTTATTATATCGATACTTTTGAAATTATTAATCTTATCTAGATGGTGTCATATCACCTGGGGCTTCCACCAAAACTATCTCAAGTCCAAAATGTGTTCCATGAATCTCTCCTTATTAATTAAATACCTAACCCTTCATATGTACTGAACTCATAGGCCATACCACTTGAGAAAGATCTTACTTTTGAAGAATAACCGATTGTGATTTTGGATCGTACAGAGATAATTTTACAAAACAAGACCACTCACTCATCACAGTTTTGTGAAAAAACTACCAGTTTCAGGAAGATACATGGGAACTTGTGGATTTAATGAGGCAAATGTATCCTCATTTGTTTGTATTAGAGGGATTAATTTTTGGGGAGAAATTCATTTTAATATGGGTAGAATGTAACAACCTAAGATTTATGAATTATTATTTTTTCAAATAAATTAAATTACTTTTTTGGACTTCATTACATGAAAAACAAAGTTAAGATTATACTAAAAACAACACTAGGTTAGATTGCGTGACTCATGATATCGAGTTTTATCAAAATAATGATATATTATTAATTTAGCTATTGAAATGTGACTGTTGTAAAATAACTATTAAAATTATGAATATGAATATTAATAAATACTTTTTAAATAATAATTATAATGTTTTTATATAAATAAAATATAAATTTAATAAAATACATAATTTTCATTAAATTCATTGTATGTTTTGAAAGTACAATTTTTTTAAAAAATGCTTTTTATTCCTTTTTTAAATAATAATATAATTAATTTTTTTTGAAACTTTAAGAAAATTAATTTGATAAAATAAAATTTATTTTATAGTTCATAATGTCAAAAACATTAGGTTAATTTTTTAGTACTTTCATAAAAAGATCCACTTTTTGATGAATAGTGAAAAATACTAAATTTTAATTGATTACAGCCTTTTCATTTAATTTAATTATAAAGATATATTATATTTTAATTTTTTTTAGAGTATATTTAGTTTAATTTTACATATATTAATCCAATTTAGTCCATTGGGATCAATTTTATATCGAAATTTGATATAAAAATCTAATAAATATTTGATCATTTTTGTTTTAAAAGCCAACTTTCTCATCACAACTATGGGATTAATTTTAAATTAATTTTTTCTAATTTGGAATTTGTAAAAATGGATTCCATATTTAGAATCAGAGTAATTTATAATTTATAATATAGAAAACTTAATTTTTTGGCCAAACTTAATAGTAAATATAGTAAAAATTAATTATCATGGATAAGGAAAAAATGGGTTTACCGAGGGTTAAAGTAAAAAAAGGTAAAATCACCTATAAAATTATCTAAAAACCATTTTATGTACATATATAGATCCTTAAATATCTAAGGTTCAATAATTTATTAATTTTTATACATATTACATATGAAATATGTGGTTGAATTCTCTCTTTAAAAACCTTACAAGTTTTCCACTCACCCAACTTATAAAAGGCCAACCATCTCCTCTCTTATTCACACATTTAAACCTATTTTTTATTGAAAATAACATCCAAACGTAAATACCCTAATCCTTGAATCATTTTTTTGGACTTAAATCTAACTAAATATGGTTTTTAGTGAAATCCTAAGGAGGATACTTGAAGAAGAGGTAACGTCCATCCGTGAGAGTCTTTCTTTTATTTATTCCTATACTCAATTAAATTATTTTTATATCATGATTATATAATAACATTAGTGTGTAATATATACTTACATGTTGTTATTTTTAGTATATTTCTTAAAAATAGAAACTCTTATATAAAATGGTTTTTGAAATCATCATTTGTGTGCATAGAGGACTATTGGCTCGTGAACCGATGTCAATTGTTTTTTCATTACCACCAATTATGGTTGTGAATAATGATGTATTTACGTTTTATATATTAAATATAATATATATACTATGTTATTATGATTCTTGTATTATTATATCACAAAAAACTTTATTCTTTCCATTTTTTGGGAATATGATAGCGACGTCTATCTATATTGAGGACTACAACCTCACAAAGAATTGTGATTCATTCATGGTTTACATGGATGTTTTAAGGATGGGTTTAATAATAATATGTGATAAAAATTACCTAACATTGATTCTATAATTATAATATATATCATTTAATTTTATTTCTTTAAATCCAACAAGAAAGTGAAAAAACAGTTTTAATGCATACATACATTTTACCATCTCCAAGAATGATGTATTTCATTTCATATCACTAAGTTTTAGGGATTACTATCAATAAATTTATACTGAATGTACATGATATTTATATCATGTATATATGTTTTTAGATTATATAACCATGATCTATGTAAGATGAACAAATATAACAAATCGAAACATATATAAAAAATAAATTGGTTATTGCCCGAAACATAACTTTGACAAGGAATTGTTAGTAAATGGGTAATAAAAGGTGATAAAAACTCATAAATGGTATGATATATGTTAATATGGTTATTTAATATATTTATAATAAAATTATATTTATTATATAGGAGGTTTTCACTAGTATGATGGATGTCAAGACTTAAGGTAAGAGATATTCGTCTTACTCTTTACTTTTGTGATACACGTGCTCTATTCACCACCACTTTTTTTAAGTGGTGTATATACTGCCCATGAATTTTTTTACGATTATTTTACCTAAATATTTTATTTACATATCCATTTGATTATATCTCTCTCACAGGTTTTATGGTTTAAAAGTTACCAAAACGGTTAGGGATTGTTTTGTCTCAATTTTCCTTCATTGTGATGTACGTTATGATTTTCACCTATATTATATCACAAGGTGCATATATATGCCCTTTTACATGTAGTATCATTAATTTATTAACACTTTTTATATTTTAAGCTACATTTTATTTTAGTCTTTCACCAGGCCTATGATTCAAAGTTACCATGGTATTAAAAAATTTATCTTACAATCTCATCATTTATCAATATTATTTTGGATTATGTTTCTAATGATAAAATATTAAGATTTATCTCTCAATAATTATCACAAATTTGATTCAACTCTATTTATTCATGATATTTTCAACAAATTTTACCATTTTTCGACTCTTTGGTACTAAAAATTATTAAAAAACATTTTTATGAAAATCCAACTTTTTTTGTCTCTTTAGTTAGAAATCTGTTTTCTTCCAAAACCATGTTTTTTAAACAAATTAAATTTTTTATTACTATATTATGATTTTTAAAAGAAATTTTTACCCATGTTTTACTTTTTACAAATAAAATTATAAATTTATTTTTATGTTTTTTTCCAAAACAATTCCTATTTTGATTTTACAGAAAATATAAACAAAATATTCATTTTAATGTGTATGATTTGAGTGGAATTTACTGAGAAATTAACCAATAATTTATATGAAGGTTACTTTATAAATTATCAATTTTATTTTCAAATAAAAAGTCTTCAAACAAATTTATGTTTAAAAAATAAATTGTCAATGAAATATGGATATTTTTCCGCAAGAAATGTTTTAAATGATTAATAAAAATTGTTTTCTATATAATATGGCATTTGTTGGTGTACCTATTCCTTATAATGATATTACCCAAGTACACCATTCTTATTATTTCTATAAATGTTTTATTTTTATGTTGAATTTTTTTTATGAAACCCATTTCTCTTCCATGGGTTATACCATGATAAAATGATTACAAAATATGCTTCTTTTTATAGGTTATTCTATTATGAAATTATTGTGAAACATTAATAATTTTCATATGTTACGATATGATTAAATATTTATAATACCCATTTTATTTGATGGGTTATGATATGTTGTTTTTTTTATATTTCCGTACCCATATGTATGATTTCATTCTGTTATGGGTGAAACCTATATCTCCCTCCAATGAATTGAGTAAATATTTATATCTCATGAGATAGATAAGACTAGAATGGGTAGTAAACTTAGTTCAGTGATACATGACTATAACGAGAAGTGAACTCAGTTTAGTAATACAGTGTTGAAACATAATTTTAAGCTAATTAAGCAATACAATGTTGGAATAGGGAGTGAACTTGGTTCAGTAAACAAATTTTTCTACTAGGATGGAATTGGAAATGATCATTGACTAATATGAAAATGATTTTCTATTATTATGTGAATGAGACAAATTCCATGTTTTATAGTAATGTTATGATCATATGGATCATGTTCTTTGTTTCTCTTATGATTTATGTCTTATAAATTGTCAATATTTAGGTCATGACCAAATATTCTGATCATTAATATATAGGGTATGGTTTTCAAATGTTATGTTCATGTTCTTATACCCCTATATTCATGTTAATCTTAGATATATCCCTTGTTTACCCTTACTGAGCATCTAATCTCAACCTTTATTCTGTTTCCTTTCCATAAATTATGAAGACATGTATTATGTATGATATGTCTAGTAATGACACTAGTTATGAATAATGTAGTTGGATATTATGTCTCTCATTTATAAACCTATGTTTATGTTTCAATGTTTCCAAATGAACTAAACTGTTATAAAAAAAGTAATTATTTTAATTTAATTAATATTCATAAAACATTATGTAATATTTATGTATATTAATCCCGACTTCCTGAAAAACTTTCCCTAGCACTGTGGGTTGGGGTAATTCATGACATGGGTACTACTATAGTAGGATGAAGACATTTCACCATGGGAATAAAATTTATGAATATCACTCAGAGAGGTGTTCAGTCGAATGGATTGATCTTATATGGGTCCATCTAGTGAATGGAGATCTTTATCATGAATATCAATATGAAGGGGTTTCCTCTCATGGATTATCTCAGAAATTATTTTCCAAATATTTCCACTTTATCACTTCAACTAAATGAAATGATCTTCTATAGATTTGACCTTGACATATTTTGATGGACAAAATGTAAGGTCCTTTATTTTCCCAAACCCTTATTTTATCATTTCTTTAGTGTTGCTATATTTCTTATATGTTTTCTATTAGTTTCATATGGTTGGGAATGTTTATATTGATTTTAGAAATTTTATTTTTTTTTGGGTTTAATTTATTTTACAAATTTTGGAAAAGTATTATATGTTACTCATGATTTGAAATATTACACATTGATTTTACATAATTTAATTAGGTCACATACCATTTATATATATATTACGTATCATTTCTATTTTTATGCATTGATTTTTTTTCATGAGAATAATTTAACACATATAAAATATTATATATATATAACTTAGTTATAAAATTTTAAAAAATGATTATGCTATGAAACATAATATACATTTGTAAAATATATTACATTTTTATATAATATATAGTAATATATATATATAAATATATTAAAAATTGTGATATGAAAAAATGAATAAATAATTTTATTAAAAACCACTGGGATTTGAATTTAAAACATATGTAAAAAATTAAATGATAAATGTATTATTTGAAGATATGAATGAAATGTGTGTGATTTAAAATGTGTCATTGAATTTATAAATATAACCATGTGATTTTAAAAATGGTTTAATTTTCATGTTATGATTTAAATGGATATATTTTAAATAAAATAAAATGTGGAATGAGTATTACAATTGAATTTGTAAATACCATGCTATGTTATTTTTCAATTTAAATTAAACAGGAAAAATATGTAAGAAATTAATATAAATATGGGGAAGGTAATGAATGTTTTAACATGGAAATAAATGCCCCAATTAATTCTTCATGATATGTGTTTAAGTAAGGTGATCCACAATATGGTATTTTAAAAAATTTATCCCCTGTTTTCATCAAAGATTTTGGGGATTAATATGTAATAAAGGGGAACCACCTGAGTAGTTCTCATATACCACATGTCTGAATTATTAACTCATGTATACTTCTTTTACTTATTTCTTTTTCAAGAATCTCTCAAAGATTATATGACTAGAGGAGTGTAGGGAGAATTTTTTTTCACCTTTGATCAGTCTAGTACCTCCACTTCATTCATTACCCATGAATTGTTAGTGGTGTGAACTCTCTACATCTTCACTTGTACTTGCACAGTGTCATACCTATATAGATAAATATCATTTCTTCATAATGACTATTTTCATACTCCTTTTTTCTTATCTTTTTCAATTTAAAATTGAGTCAATGGATCTGGTTAGATCTCTTTTTTTATGTGTTATTGTGGGGGTGTGATAATTTAGTTTTTAGGGGTAAATACTGAAATCATCCTTAAAAAATAAATAAAAGGGAGTTATATAAATTGAACAGATGATAATGTTTTTTTATACAATTTAATTATTATAAATTTTAATTCATGTTATTTTATCGATGGTGTGGTATTATTATGATATATTCCTATTATTCTTTCAAACTTTCCATAATTATTTAAAATGGATAATAAACTCTCAAACAAGAATTATTGATTTAAAATGGATAATTGATTTTAAAAATTGGTAAACTAAAGATGATTTGAAATTTATTATAATATTATTCATTAAACTAGTTAATTTGAAAATTTTGGATTTTGTGGATAATAATAAAATTTTAATCATAGTGAGTTCGGTTAAATTATATCTATACATGTGGAAAATTTTCACATAAATTAATTAGTAGATTGAAGTTGGTAAAATGGAAAAGTGATTATGTTAAATAGAAAAACGGTAGTTATAATCAAATATCTAAAGGTTGAATGAATTTAAACCATGTTGTTATTATTTTATATTCTAGTTTAATGGAATTATATTTGAATATTTATATTTATTTCCACTAAATTATTATTTCCTTTTTCCATTGATATATTTTCAATATTTAAACCCATTTTATGATATTAATAGAAACTTGGAATGGATAGAATGATGAGGAGTTATGTTATATATTATTAATTTTATTCCAATAGTGGAATGAAATATTGATGGGCTGATGAGAATGAAGTGGAGTGTGATTGGAATATAAGAGGATTGTATTAGGTTGAGATACTTATTTAATTTCCTTATGATTATTCCTGGTTTTCTAATTATACAATGAATTCTATTTATTATTTATTCCCCCTTGGGACTATTTATATTTTTCTTCATATAGGAATAGATTATTCAGAGTACAAAAAATTATGGAATTATAATTAAATAATCAATTAACTAAAAGGGTAAATTTAGGTGTATTAACTAATGATGGAATTTAAAATGAATTCGTAGAAACTAAATGACTAAACGAGATTAGTTGTGAGTAATGAATGTAATTCCATGGCTTGTATAATTACTTCATGATTAATTATGGGCTAATATTAAATGGAAGATTAATTATTAATGGGTGTTTAATCCTTTATGCTTTAATTATTAGCTTCATATTCCTTAATAAGGGTTTATAGTTTGTCATATATGATTCTATTTATAGAAAAAATATAGGGATCACGTAGTTTCCCCTAGTTTGGTTGTGTTTTATATATATCATTATGTTTTTTGGTCTTTTATTCTCCACCAAATAATTCAGTTAGGGAAATTGATGCACATATCAGCCTTATGTTCTAAATGTTTCCTAACATCAATTTTTACAAGGTAACAAACGTTCAACTACCCCCAACCCCACTCTATCTATTATATATAGACTAAATATATAGACATATCAGGGATTTTCTGGATTATGATATAGGATGTGTAACTATTTGGTTTGTAATAGAACTTGGTTATTTCGTACTTGTATGTGTGCTCTATGGAATCTTAAAATTATAGAATATATTTATATTGGATGTGTAATTATGAATGGGCTATAATTTCTTGATTAATAGTGAATATTTAAATAACTATATGGTGGAATATGGTTTATACATGTGGGGAAGTGATATTTATGTGGTTGTAATTATGTGGATTTCACTATGATACATATGCACAGATGTGTGGCATGACTTATAGAGGGGATGAGAGAATTAGGATATAAGTTGTTGGGGTTTATGTGATTGGTTCAGTGGGATAATAGTGACGAGGATCCCTTATTATAAATATGTTTCATTATTATGTTACATTTTTGTATTACTTGGTGAGTGAACTTTTGTGAGGTTTGAAATATAGTTTACCGATTTAGGTGATGAGTTGGTTTTCCTATTTTTTTAATGGGGATTTAGTATGCTTCTTCCAAATTTTCATGAGATATTTTATGGAGGATCTTTCAAATTATAACTATTTTCCCAACCCTATATTTATAAACTATTTTCAGGTTTGTATGAGGGTGTTTGTGATTGAGATGGGTATTACTAGCTCGTAGTGGTTGTTTAGGAGCTACTGGATTTTAGATTCGATTCCATAGGGCTGTTTTGTGATTTATTTGTAGTTTTACTTTTTTTTATACTTGTATTAAATTAAATCCATGTATCTAAATATTTTTTTATTTGTTTGTTATATGCAGTTTACTACTGGTTTATGTCAATATTTCTAGGGATATATTGAGGGTAATGCATCCCATTTTTGTATGTTCCAACCTTCAATGAAAGTCGCCAACCTATGGTCTTTTAGAGGTGGGATTTGAGAGTCATACATGATTTCACTACCAACCAAGGATAGAACTAGTGGGGGTGGGTCATGGAAATTTTCTATCAGATATTTTGATTGAGAGATAGGATTGTGCTTGGGGATAGGTATTTGTGAGGATTTCATGGGTTTGTTTGGAAACAGTATTAGATAGACTTAGTAAAATACATAAATAAGGAAGATTGGGTAGGATATTTGATTTTATGTACCCATATTATTTTCTAGAAGGACCTTATGTTTAATTAATTAACTATGAATTGTTATAAAAATTTCATGGTAGGGACTCTAAGAACGGATCATGCATCAGGATTGTTAGTTCTAATTATTAAATCAGGTTGATAATTGGAATTATGATAAATATTAATTAATTAATCTTGATTAATCCATATACCAAGTTTAAAAAGTCCATAAACATTTTATCCTCTAAAGGTATGGATCCAAGTGGATGTCCCTGTATAGATATTTTTAATGATATTTAATAAACACACTATTAGATCACAACAAAGTTGAATATGATGAAGACAAAACATAGATGAGGAATATTCGATAGTTTCAATGTTAGAGCCAAGAGAAGTATGAAGGATCCATTTTAGATCAGTATACATAATATTGGATGGAGTAGATAGAGATGCCATTTAGTACAATACATGATTGGGGGGGGGGACACTGGATCCAATTATCCATCAATATGCTTTGGTGAGATTCCCATTAGTGGTAGAATTTATATTTGGGTGATCATAATGAGTCTAATGTATTGTGTAGAAAGTTTTCCAATCAATTCTAGGTTGATTTTATCTCTTCAACCATGAGGGTGGTGTGTTGACATAAGATTATTTCCCTTCAATAAGGAAGTTCCAATGTTTTTGAGTTCTAAAATCACTTCATGAACCTTTTATGATGTGCTTCAAATAATCTAACTGATGAGGAAGTTAAAGAGAGGATTTTTGAGTATGATTTTTGTCTTTAGATCAAAATATATGACACCCCATTCACATTGATGAAATTTATCAAGGTTCTATTAAAGGAAGAGGTTATACAGTGGATTTTAGCTTATACTGGATCATCATAGGATGGGGGTCATCAAGACTCTCTATGGATGAGAGTTGTGGTAAGAGCTTCTCAGTGTCTTGGTAGGTTGAAGTTTTAATTAGTTGGGATCCATCCTATGATTCCTTATTCATCTCATTTCTATCGGTTTATATGTTCTTATAACCCTATCAGAATACTGGACATGTTGTTTTCCTATGGATTCCATGACCATTAGAAGCTCAAGTGTCCTTCCTTTCTTAGTAGTCTATGTGGATATGAAAAACTAATTTAGGTTCAAACTTTGCAGCATTATCCTTTGAGGAAACATTACAACTATAGTAGTCTAGGTATCGTTCTATGATAAAGAGGTATAGTAAGACTAGGATAGTATTTTGATGTTCCTCAACCTCAGGGATAGAGACCATAGAATGACCATAAATGTGGTGTTCGTAAAGTACCAAAAATGGTCATGGGGATGGATGTTCCCAAATGAATGTATTATAATTTAGAGCACTAAGAGAGATGGAAATCCTATAAGTTACCGTTTTCCTTTATTATTCATGTGTGTTTTTATTGTTTGATTTTGGATATATGTACTCCTTAATCACATCTTCCCTACAAAAGGTTCTTGGAGATGTAGTGAGGAGGATTCTAGTTCCCTTGTTGTTTGATACACCAATTAAAGAATGAGATATATTGTATTGTATTTGTAGAGTATTTGAGCTGATTTTAGAGAATCATTTATCTTCAAGAGATTTACTATGTTTTTCGATATAACCTTACAACATCATCCTTAGAATGGATTTCCCATACATAGTTCAATATATTATTTTTTTATTATTCTGATGACTTTTACTATGTTTTATTATTTAATTTATCATTTTTACTCTATTTTTTTCATTTGTATTCTTATTATTATTCCCCTCTAGGAAGGAATTCAATAGAGGAGATGATATTGGGTTCTACCCTTTCAATCCTTTGCTAATGCAAAACATCTCCACGATGACCACACCGCCCATGGAAGAGTAGTTCTCTTAGTGATCAATCTAACTTATACCCTCTTCATTTAATTATTTACAATCATTGAGCTACTATAATTCATGTAATATGATCCATGAATTGAGTTTTTAAATTATAGGAAACTAAGAAAGCAATTGAACAATTAACACAAAAACACGTGAGGTTGAGTATTTTGTAAATTGTGAGAGCGCAAACATAATTGGTAAAACAAGACCGCGTGGTATAAGTTTGTAGAGTTCAAATATAATTCCTAAACTAAATTATACCTCATTTATAGAATGTATATGTTCCCTAATTAACCACTGACAATAAGATAACCTTATGACATCAATCAAAGCAGGGTGATGTGATTGCGTGTTCTGAAGCTAGCCTAGGGATTTAGTAATTTCATCTTTGTGGTTAAGTTAACTCCCGAAGGGTTCGAGGTATAACAAATTAGGGGATAAAAATTAAGTGGGTATTAATTTAAATGATAATTAATAATAATTAAATGAATAGTTAGAGTTAGATAGATTTCTCCTTTTAATATTTTCTATAAAAACATCTTCTTGTTGTGTCTTTTTAATCGAACTTCATCTCAAAAATTAAAAACAAAAAAAATTAAATATTCTTACAGAAAACTTATTCTAGTTTTATAAATGATAAAACCCCCCATCCTTTAAATTACTTTTTTTATTCTATTTTATTTTATTTTTAGAATACCTTTAAAAATTTGTTATAATTTACTTCCTTCTTTGAGAGACGACCTTGGTCAGACACTCTCCTACACCTAAGTGACCTAAAGTCGAACATCATTTGAAAGCACCCACAACAGCGCCTTTAAAATTTACACCATTTATGGAGAGGCAAGTAATTATTTCAACAAATTATATGTATTTATTTTATTTTATATTTTATTCTCTTCTTCTCTTCTTTCCTCCTTCTTTACCCAATCTGATTTGTTTTCTTCTTCTATTTTCATCAACTTCATTTTTGACCATCAACAAAAACTTCTCATTTTTATTTTACCAGGATCCACTTTTATTCATTTAATTTTTATTTTATTTATGACATGAAATAATACCAATGATCTTTTAGATATTGACCTTGAGATTGGAGGCAGCCTTAGGGAATGAATCATACATTCTCAGTCTATAAGAAGTTTCAACATTAAACCAGTTAGAGAATTTCTCCACTCCCATAACATTGAAATTAGAAGAAATTCAAATTCAAAAAAATAAGAAAGAATGGCCGAAAATAATGGAAATTAATTTAATAGAACTATTCAAGAGTTTTCAGCACTAGACATTAACTATCAACCAAATTGCATTACATACCCAAATCTCAAATCAAACTTTGAATTGAAATCTTGGTTAATTAATCCTCTTCCAAAGTTTCATGTATTATCTTGTGAGGATCCCAATAAACACCTTAAAGGATTTTGCGTGGTTTGATCATCCCTAAAATCAAGAAAAGTATCTGAAGATAAAATCAAATTAAAAGCATTCCAATTCTCACTTAATAGAGCTGTGAAGGATTGGATGTATTATTTACAACCTAAAGATGTAACTTGATGTAAGGATTTTAAATTTCCATCCATGCAGAAATATTTTCCACCAACAAGGAACAATTTCATTCATAAGAAGATATCTTGAATTAAGAAATCCCATGGGGATTCAATGTATCAGTACTGTGAGTGATCAAGAAGTTGTGTGCAAGCTGCCCAAATCACCAAATCAGTGAGAAACTCCTCATAAAATAGTTCTATGAATGACTCATACCTATGTAGAGGAGAATGGTCGATGTCGCAGCTAGAGGAGCATTGGTGAAAAAGACACCAGTAGCTGGATGTGAATTTATTGAAAAGATGGCCCAAAACTCTCAATAATTTAGCAATTGAGGTACACCACATGTTCAAGGAGTACATTAGGTATGTCCTTATTCTCTTGAAAGTAATTTGATTGATACAAAGTTGGGAGAATTGACCACTATGGTTAGATATATTTCATTGGATCAAAAGACATCTCAACCCACTTCATCAAGTCCCTGTGGAATTTTCACTAGGACAATCCACCAAACTGACTGTTTCCCCCAACTACAAGAAACAGAAGATTGTGCAGTAGTGTTTCTCTGGCAACCATATCAGCATTAACAACAACCATATCCACAAAATAAGCTTGATTCCTTTTCACCAACATACAACCAAGGTTGGAAGGATCAATCAGAAATGATTTATGTATCTAGACAACTACAAAGGCCCCCCTTTCAACAAAACTTCCAACATCCTCCACCTTACCAACAGGGTTTCCAACAACCTCATATGTAATTTGAATCACAAGTATCAACAAGTCAACAACAAGGTAATTCTAAACCAAAGGCTGATTCTAATATTGATGACCTTTTGAATCAAATTGTTCTTAATCAATAGAATGAGTTGAAGAGTCGAGGTTCAGAGCAGAGGGAGTTGAAGAAAAAAATGAGTCAGATTGCCACTTCCCTATATGAAATGGTAAGTAAGAACTTCATAAATATTCCTTACTAACCTACTCCAAATCCTAAAGGGAATTTTAGTGCCAACACATTGAGAATTTGGAAGAAAAAACTGATACATCGACACCTATTATTCCATCGAGATTCACCTCAACTCCAGAGAATCCTCATTTCATAACAACTAATGAGAAACCCAATGAGAAAGATAAAGGTAAGAAAAATATCGATTTTTTCTCTCCTAAACCCCTTCCATTTTCAAATAGAGTTATACAAACCAAGAATATGGCTGAAGAGGTTATGAAAAAAATATGTTTTGCACATATTCAAGAATGTGGAGATCAACATCCCTTTACTTGAAGACATTAAAGAAATACCAAGGTATGAAAAATTATTAATGGAACTTTATATAATTATAAAAGGTCTCAAGGGAAATGAGAGGATAAATCTTGGAAGGAATGTGTCAGCACTTTTTACACCAACTCTAAAAATGCCAACAAAGTGCATGGATCCCAGGACATTCACCATCCCATGCACCATAGGGGAGTTACACTTTTTTTATGCTTTATGTGATTTGGGAGATTCTCTAAATGAGATGACTCACTCTGTATTCTATTCTTTAAAGGTTGGTGAGCTCAGACGACGAGTGTAGTGGTGCAGTTAGAAAATAGAGCTATGGAATATCCTACAGAAGTTCCCGAGGATGTATGTGATTTGGTAAGTGGCATGATCTTCCCAGTAGATTTCAATGTGCTTAACATGGAGGATGATTAGGAAAGTTCACATTCTCCCACTATCATAGGTGGAACTTTCCTCAAAACTGCATGAAATATCATAAATGTCCATGAGGTTACACTTTCCATGGAGTTTAGGGATAAAGTTGTGGTATTTAATGTTATGGACTCCATGAAGTACCCCTTATAGGACCATTTTGTATTTGTTATCTCCCATTTTGAACTAACAAATGAAAACCCCATGGAATTTGATTGTCCTATTCTTAGGGAGATTATGAGTATTGGTTCTAGTTTAATGTCTAAGAGTACTTCCACACCTGTTTCTAATGCACAAGACTCTCTTAGATTAGATTTTTAAATGGATTCATATTCCAATTTTGATCATGTGAACTCTAATTATGACACAGTTATTGAGTATGCAAATGGATTTGATGCTTTATTCTCTAATTTTGATGACGTATATTCTGATACTAATTTTTATTGTGCATATATTTTAGTTCCTTCAATTTCTCCATCTATACACCACCCCCCCTACACTAGAACACAAGCCATTTCCACCAAATCGAAAATATTGTTACTTGTTAAGTGGTGATATATTACCTGTTATAATTGATAACAATCTCCCTTTCGAACATGAATAAATACTTTTGAACCTTTTTAGGGAGAACATAAGAAATATAGGGTGGAACTTGGGTGACATATCAGCTATTATCCCCTCCATTTACATGCATAGGATTTGTTTAGAGGATGGGGCTAAACTGGTTAGGCAGGGACAAGGGAGACTGAATCCATATCTTTTAGAATTTGTCAAAAAAGAAGTTGATTTTTTTTGAGGTAGTTATAATCTTTCCCATTTCATATTCTCAGTGGGTAAGGCCTTTTCAGGTTGTGCCTATGAAAAGTGGTGTTACAGTTGTTAAAAATGAGAAAGATGTGTTGGTTCTAATGAGGGTTCAAAACAGTTGGCGTCTGTGTATTGATTATGAGAAACTAAATCAGTCCACTCGCAAAGACCATTTTCCCCTCCCATTTATTGATCAGATGCTTGAGAGACTAGCTGGGAAAACACACTACTATTTCTTGGATGAATTTTCTGGATATTTTTAGATTCTTATTGCTCCAAATTATTAGGATAAGACATCATTCACCTATCTATTCGGTACGTTTTACAAGAAAAGGATTCCATTTGGACTTTTCAATGCCCCAGGTACCTTCCAGAGATGCATGGTGAGTATTTTTTATGATTTTATTAAGACCTGCATGAATGTATTCATTGATGAATTTACAGTGTATGGGTCTTCATTTGATGATTTTATCTCTAGTTTGGGAAAGGTTTTGAAACGTTGTATTGAGAAGAATATGGTCATGAACTTTGAAAAGTGTCATTTCATGGTAGAGCATGGAATTGTATTAGGGAATTTAGGTTCAAAACATGGGATAGAGTTTGATAGATCTAAGTAGAAATTATTTGATCCTTACCTTATCCTTAATGTGTGCATGGTATTAGATTTTCCTAGGGAATGCAGGATTTTATTAGTGTTTCATCAAAGATTTTAGTAAGATTTCTCATCCTATGTCACGATTACTTCAAAAGGATTCTGATTTTGTGATTGATGAATCATGAAGGGTATAATTTGATGAGCTGAAGAAGTTTCTGACCACTCAACCGATCATACAACCCCCACAATGGGTGCTTCTGTTTGGGTTTATTTGTGATGCCCCATACTTCGCGGTTGGAGATGTCTTCTCTGAGAGGGTGGAAGGACATTCACATGTGATTTTATATGCATTGAGGACACTAAATTCAGTCTAATCAATCTACAAAACAGCAGAAAAAGGGGTTTATTGCTATCATATTCTCTTTAGATAAATTTCATTCATATTAATTGGGCTCTAAAGTAGTTTTTTATGACTATGAAGCATTGAGGTACATCTTGAATAATCCAGACGCAAAGCCCAGACTTATCTGATGGATGCTCCTTCTTCCAGAATTCGATATTGAGATAAAGGACAAGAAGGGGTCAGGAAACTTAGTGGTGGACCACATGAGTAGGCTTACTCAAACACTAGAGGATGACACCTTGTACCAGGTACCACTTCGACAAACTTTCCCTTATGACAATGTTTATTCCATCTCAGGTACGCATCCTTTGTATGCTGATTCAGTTAATTACCTTGTTACCTCTGAAATCCCTTCAAATTTAAAGAAACATCAAGTCCAAAAGTTAAAGATTGATTCAAGATTTTATGTTTGAGATGATCCATACATGTGGCGCATGTGTAGCGACCAAGTTATTGGGAGGTGTGTTCCTGATCATGAGTTGGAGTTTGTTTTACATTTTGGTCATATAATTGCTCATAGTGGACACTATGGACCACAATAGAAAGATAAGAATGTTTTGGACTCTTTATTATATTGTCATAGCTTATTCCATGATGCCCATGTCTTTTTTTATGTCATGATCTCATTGCCAATACACTAAGAACATTTCTAGGAGACATGAGATTCCCAAACATCCCATACCATTCTGTGAGATTTTGGATGTATGGGGTATCGATATTATGGGTCCTTTTCCTAGTTCCTTTGGTTTTTGTATATTTTGGTTCCTGTCGATTATGTAAGAAAATTGATGGAGGCCAAGGCCACTAGGAATGATGGTTCTCATGTTGTAGTGGAATTTTTCAAAACATTGATTTTTTGTAGGTTTGGAGTACCAAAGGCTATCATCAGTGACCAAGGGACACACTTCTGCAATCATAATTTGGCTTCCCTCTTTCGGAATTATGGGGTGACACACAAAACATAAACATCATACCACCCTCAAAAAAATGGTTAGGTCGGGGTTTCAAATAGGCAGCTGAAACAAATTTGGGAGAAAATCGTGCTCCCGAATAGGAAATATTGGAGTAAGCACTTGGATGATGCACTTTCAGCTTATAGGATAGCATACCAGACACCCAATGGTATTTCCCCATTTCATATTATTTTTGTAAAAGTGTGTCATCTCCCCATGGATGTTGAGCATCGGGATTATTGGGCTATAATGAAATGAAACATGGATTTGGCACAAACTGGAATCCAAAGGAAGATGAAAATTCAAGAGATTGAAGAGTTTAGATTGTATTCATATGATAACTCAAGACTATACAAGGAAAGATCAAAATAATATCATGATAGAATGATCCAACAAATGGAGTTTCATGTTGGTGATAAAGTCCTCTACAGTTCATGACTGAAGTTGATGCCTGGAAAATTGTGTTACAGATGGTTAGGTCCTTATGTTGTGACTAATGTTTTTCCTTATGGTGCAGTGGATATCACACAAGAGGACACACGAAGAAGCTTTATAGTCAATGGGAAAATTTTCAAGAAACACATTGAGGTACTTCCTAATAATGTAGTGGATTTCATAACACTGCATAACCCCATCATCACTTAAGTATATCAGGTTGTTCCTAACCCTTTCACTTCTTTATTCATTTTCCTATTTAAAATTATACTTTTCTTATGCATATATCATATTATGCATTCACATTGAGAACAACTTAATATTTTAAGTGTGAGGTAGGGAACCTTGTAGTTTAGTAAATTTAATTATTTTCTTGTTTTTTAATAATATTTTTAAAAAATTGTGCATTTTTCAAATTTTGTGTGTTTATTTTTCAATTTTTTTCATGTTTTTGAAACTTTTGAGATGAAATGTTTCTCATCACAATTTTTAAATTCATATAAATAAGTGAAAATAAATTATCCCATGAAACTAAGCTTAAATGAATTATGAAAATAAATTTGTTTCAAGTTCAAATCTTTAGTAATTTCCAGAAAAGTACACTAAATTTTTGAATCACATGCCACATCTCACTGTCTTTATATTTGAAATCGCTTTCTTATGAGGATTATAAACTATTATATTCTTATTCTTTACATTTACCTCATTTCTTGAGAGAACCAAACCATGCTTGATTTAACCATAATTATATTTATTCCTATCAAAACATGAGGGTTTTAGGTAATTATGTTTTAAATTATTGAAGCATTTGTTTGGTATTAAAGCCCCTATTTCATAAGAGTCCTTCTCGTAATGGCCTACCATGAACATTTAATCCTCATATCCCTTAGATTAAATGAAAAACCTATTAGGTTAGCCACATTACAATCCAATTTCCCCTATCCAATCAACTCTTGAAGTGAAATTTCATAATCTAGTCGAACTTAAGTGTGGCAGAGTTGTCTTGTGTTGTGCTACCATATTCTGTGATACTTTGGGTGGAAAATTAATTTCTGAAGAGATGTGTTTTCTTTTGAAGAAAATAATTATATTGAATTTTTTTACCTTTTATGGAGCATTCATGATAAGTGAAGTTGTACCTTTCTAGAGCATCTAATATAGGGAGAAAGTTTTTCCTATCTGGTGCTTTCTAGAAAATCATCTTTGAGAAGATGCAAATTTTTACTACTAGAGTGTTGAGTGGTGTGCACATTCCTTTATTTTTCATGACGATGAACATGAATTGATGCTATGGGGATTGATTAGGAGACCATATTTTAGTGAAAATTTGATTAATGTAATTTTTCTTTAAAAAGAGTCAAGTCCCCCTCATTCAGCCTCATAATTTTTCACATCTAAATCATACCCACCGAAAGCCACAGAACAACCTTGAAATATCCTCATGATAAACATATGTCCTTGACTCACATAATTAGGAAATGTAGGAATTGATCAAGACTATGGTGACCCTTTAATGAGTTTGGATGATAAAGACATTTCTCAAAATGTTGCATTTGTGTGATAAGAGAAATTCAATTGAGGTAAGTGTTTTGTGCATGGGGGGATAAATGAAGTGGAGATATATTGAATGATATAAATGGAGAACGTGAAATAATAGAATCTTTATGAGGAATGATATCTTGTTTTTTCTTGGTTTGTAATTGTTGGATCTCAAGGATATGTGTTTTAAAATTTTTTTTGATTTGATTTTGAGGTTTACTTGTCACAATTTTTTAGAATATGTGATAAGAGGTTTTGCCGAGGAGTGAAAAAGGGTAAGTGCGGGGGAGTTAACAAAACACATTTTTATTTAATATTTTATTGATAATAAATTATATATTTTCCTCACATAGCGGTAAATGTGTTCGTTTATGAAATATTTGGGATTAGATCATTTATTTGGAAATTTAATGATAATTCCAGTTTTACCCTTTCAAATCCACTATATTATTTCGAAGATAATTATTTTTAATATTTATTATTTGAAATTTAAATTTTGGAAATATGTTCCTGAATTAATGGGATACAACTTTTTTTCAGGATATTGGAGCTAAATCGTGCATTTTGTTGGACTAAATGGACCTTGAAGTCAAAGGTGGGCTGGACCCACCAAATTGGACATTGGTTATGTATTTGGGCCATAACGTCTTCATCCGTGCTTGGATTGGGACCAAATTTTGAGATAATATCTCCATACCAATTTGACACAAATTAGTCTTCTGGAAGAATATATTTTTCACGTTTTGTGGAGTTAAAATGGGAAATTCATGTTGTATTAAAATATTTGGCCGAGATTTACCATTCCCACTAGAAATCTCTTTAAACCCAACCTCCCCTCCACTCTATAAATTTGTTTTTCTTCTCATTTGGAGGGGTTGGGACGTGAATTAGGGGATTTAAGGTAGAGGATATTTGGTTTCACTCAAATTCTCCAACCATTTTAAGACAGGTAGCTCTTGAAGTGAGGATCCCCTCATCGAATCCTTCTTCTTATTCTTCGTGTTGTAATACTTTCATTTGTTTAATAAACTCCTAAGTTATTCTTCAATTTTTCTACTTTCCTCTATTTTTTTCATTTATATTCCTCTTAATTTTCCTCTTTGTGCTATAATCCAAGAGTGGAGATGATATTGGGTTCCACCCTTTCAATCCTTTGCTAATGGAAAACGTCTCCACGATGACCACACCGCCCATGGAAGATTAATTCTATTATTGATCAATCTATATTATACCCTATTAATTTAATTATTTTGAATCATTAATCTATTTTAATTCACTTAATATGATCCATGAATTGAGTTTTTAAATTATAAGAATCTAATAAAGAAATTGAACAATTAACACAAAAACCCGCGAGGTCGAGTATTGTTCAAATTGTGAGAGCGAAAGCTTAATCGGTAAAATAAGACCACACGGGAAAAGTTTGTAGAGTTCAAATATAATCCTTAAACTCAATTAAGTTTCATTTAAATAATTTATATATGCTCTAATTAACCAGTAACCACAAGCTAACCTTATAACATCAATCAAAATCGGGTGTTGCAATTGTGTGTTCTGAAGCTAGCCTTTGGTTTAAGAATTTTCATCTTTATGGTCAAGTTAACTCCTGTAGGGTTCTAGGGTTAAAATATTAAGGGATAAAAATTAAGTGGGTATTAATTTAAATGATAATTATTAATAAGTAAATGAAAAGGTATAGTTATATCTGTTACTCCTTTTAATATTTTGTAAAAAAATATCTTCTTGTTGTGTCTTTTTAATCGAACTTCATTTAAAAAATTAAAAACAAAAAATGCAATCTTATTCCAGAAAACGTATTCTAGTTTTATAAATGACAAATAACCCCCATCATTTCATGTAGTGTTTTTTTATTTAATTATTATAATACCTTTAAGATGTTTTTTTAATTTACTTCATCCTTTGAGAGATGACCTTGGTCAGCCACTCTACTACAACTAAGTAACCCGAACCCAAACACCATTTGAAAGCTCCCATGACAATACCTTTCTATACCCCCATTGTCTTCCTAGAAGAGGTTTTGATACTACCCCCCTTGATGTGATATTAATTTTGTGATAGAGTTTCATTTGAGTTCATAATGATCTTGATTTATCAATATTGGATAATGAATTTGGAGTTATGAGAGAAACATATCTAGTTTTAAGATTTCATACAGTGAGGTTTTATTCATTCTAGTGTACACCTTCGGGTGCTCAGATGTTATTTTTTAATAAGGTGGATATTATTTTTTGACCATGTATTGATTATCAGAAATATAATTATCTAAAAATGAAGAATTGGTACCCTCTTTTATAGATTTATGATCAATTGAATATGTTAAAAGGGTCTAAATTCTTCTTGAAGATTTATTTATGGTCCGGATATCAACATATGCGAGTGTAGGATGAAGATATTCTGAATAATAACTTCATATTTCATTATAGGAACTATGATTTTGTGGTTATTACTTTTGGGTCATGAACACTCTGACCATATTCATGGGACTCTTGAACAAAATCTTTTATAAGTTCCTATATTGGTTATTGGTGGTATTCATAGATGAAATCCTTGTGTATTTTACATATGCGGAGGAGAATATAAGGCATTTTTGGTATTTTTTAGAGGTTTTTTGGCATAATTATGTTTTTAGGAAGCTATCAATGTGTATGTTCTAGGTTTATGAGGATCATTTCTTAAGACATTTTTTGTCTTGGATCAGAGTAGCCTTGGATTCTTTGAAGATTTAGGTAGATATTTCTTAGGTCACCCCTATAAATTTTGTGAAGATTATAGTTTTCTTAGTATTGTGGGATATTATAGGTGATCTGTGCATGAATTATCTCATATTTAAACTCCTATTATTTCCTTGATAAGGAGAGATCATATATTTTTGTGGAATAACTGGTGTCAATCTTATTATGAGAATATAAAGGAGAAGTTTTCCAGTGCTCTTTATAACTATTTTCATGAGGAGATAATTATGTTCAGGGTTTATTTTGTTGCTTCATATATATGATTTTATTGTGTTCTGATAAAACAAAGAGTATTCAACTCTTATGGGTCTCAGAATTTATGGTGTTATAATCATAACTATGCTACCCTTGACCTTTCTCATATCGTGGTGTCATTTTCTCTGAATTTGTGGTAGGATTTCCTTATCGGTGAAAATTTTTTGGTATTCAAAAATCAAAATATCATGAGGTATGTCATCTCCAAGTGTGATTTTAACTTTAAGAAACAATGTTAGAAGTAATTCTTGTAAGATTATTACTTTTGGATTCCTTATACACCGAGAAAAAGAAATTTTGTTGCTGACACATTGATCAAGAATCCATTTAGAGATATTGTTCAAGATTCTAGAGATGATTGGAGAGATATGAGGTATTGTTTAGTATTACGTCTTGATATAGGGGACATTAATGGTAGATGATGTCTTTAATAGATAACTGTGTAGACATATTTGGTGCAGCATGTGGTGGAATCACGTCTAGGGGATTAAAGGGGGATGTTTGGTGGGATTAATTTATTTATTTAGATTCCCCTAAGGGGTGGTATGAGGATAATAAATATCTATTATTATTCTAATGGAGGCTCTTAGTTCCCTTAAAAATTTAAGAGGTTGTTTTTTACAAGTTCCATAGCTCACACTTGGTAGTACATCTTAGTGTGGCTAAGATGTACCATGCCTTAAGTAGTCAATTCAAGTAGTTTGGAATAAATAGATCCATTATGTATTTTATACATTAGTGTTTGGTATACCAGAAATTAGAGGTCGAGCATCATGTTCATGGTGGGTTTCTACATCCATTGTGTGTTCCTTAGTGTAATTAGAAAGAAATCTCAATGGATTTTTTCACTAGTTTACCTCAATACCTGAGTGGATATAAAGGTATTTTGGTGATTGTAGACTTTATGATGAACTCATATCAATTCATATAAGTTTAGGATTCAATATAAATGTATCTATTTATGAGTAAGTATTTAGAGAAGATTGTGAGGGTTCGTGGGGTTTTGAAGATGATCATATCTGATCAAGATCCATGTGTTACTTCTTAAGTGTAGAGAGGTCCCCAACATGCTTTTAGCTCTCAACAATTCCATAAAAAAAATGTGAACTTATTTATGAATGTTTAGGAAGATTGAATTACCCATACATTGGAATATATATTCCATGTATGTGTTCAATATTTTTTAGGCTCATGGGTGAATTATTTTCCCTTGGTAAAGTTTTCTTATAAAAAATGATATTACAAACCATTGTTAGTGACCCATTTGAATCAATTTACAACCAAATTTATAGATCGCTACTATGCTAGAATTATGTTAGAGAGTTAGTTATTATTATACCAAAATTGGTACAAAACATGATAGTGAAGGTTCAAGTGATTTGTGAGTGAAAGAAAAAAGATCTAGATCATTAGAAGTTCTATGTTGATCATAGGAGGAAAACTCAAGAGTTTGACATTCAAGATCATGTATTTTTGAAGGTATCTCCTCATTGTGTGCAGTAAAGGTTCAGTGATGGTATTAAGTTTTATCCCTAATATTTTTAGCCTTTCATGTTATCGGATCCATTTGTACAATTGGGTATCAATTGAAACTACCCCTATATATGAACTGGATCCATGATGTTTTCAATATATCATAACTTTATCAGTATCTTCATGATGATTACCATATTATTAATTAGGTTTAGATGGAAGTTTCAGATGATGCAATTTTAAAGGAATAACCCATTGATATTCAAGACCATCATGAAAAGGTTTTGTGAGAGAATCTTATTTCATTGATTCATGTCTTATGTAGTGATAGTGGTTTGGAAGAGTCCATTTGGGAATTCTAGTCACAAATGGGTGCTCAATATCCTATGTTTTTTATGATTGATTATTTTGTGATCTTAGTTTTATTTATGTGATGAATAATGATGTTTAGTGTTTTTTTTATTTTCTTATTTCGGGTTTTTGCGCTTTAATTATAACAAGGCCTCTGTTTGAGAGGTATATCACAAGGTGTATTATCATCATTTTTTACCATTTCCTTCCATGGATTTGTTTGTATTATTGAGGAATATAATTGGTAGATTGGAATTTGATGTAATGTCCTCAATTTTTCTAAACACTTACTTTTTCATTTCTCATGTGTTGAGGGAGTCCTCGTATGTTTTCTATTAGTTTTGGAGGGTTGGGAAGGTTTATATTGATTTTTATTAAGTCTATTATTTTGTGTTTTAATTATTTTCAGAATTGTTTCCATGTATTATAAGTTAAACTTGGTTTAAAACTTTAGATATTGATTTTATGAAAATAAATATAGTTCTATATCATATATATTTTAAAACAATATGTTTCTCACATGTAAATAATTTTTTGAATACAAAATATATTATGTATATATATTAAGTTTTTATCAAATACTAAAAAATAAATATATTATGAAACATAATGTAAATATTTATAAATATATTAAATTTTTTTATATTATGTTGAAACATATATATATTACATTTTTATATCTTATTAAAAATATTTTATTTAAAAATTTAAATGAAAAGTTCATAATGATAGCCAAAATTTCCCACTTATTAAACTAATTTTTAATGGAAATTAACTGAGTCCATCCAATCCATTTTTTTATTTTTAAAAAATTCAAATTAAAGTTTAATGGTAACCACACATTTTAGAATAGAAATATAGTAACACCATGAATTCAAATTCAAAATTCGAAATACAGTCATCAACCAAAGACACAAATTCAAATTTTGAAATCACAGCTCGATCCTAGCACCAACAAACAACCTCAGGCCATAAGATCCTAAGTTGTGAGCTTAATCCCACATCGATGTATGTCCCTTAAATATAACATCATTTACCACACCACTTTTCACCTCATCAAATCTCCACCACCTTCGTCTCTTCACCATCGTCAACTACATCGATGGCTACCACCGCTACCAAAATTGAACTTCACAAAAACCAGAGACAAATCATAATATTCACCGAAAAAGAATAAAACTAATTGATCCACTACAATCCAATGATGAAAAAACCATATTTATCGATGTAATATAAGAATAAATATTATCAGGTACCCAAAGAAAGAAAATTCTTCACCATTCATTCCTCTCATAGACCATTGGCTACTCGAAAAACGCATTCAAATACCTCCTTATAGACCACCACACCACCCCAACTATGAAGGGGGAATTATACCAGTATGTCAGAGTAGAGGTGAGTGGAAGAAGGTATCAAAAAAGGTTTAGGAATTCACAATACCTTCATCCCTACATTTAGGGACCCATTTTACTAGCATACCAGATATCTATATGCTAGAGGAAACACACATAAAAACACATCATCACTAAAGAGGAAGAGAACCAGAAAGGTTCACTAGCCATCAGAACTTCATACCATCTACAAACATCTATAAAAACCATATCCATAAAACACTACATCCTAGAAGAAAAATGATCCCAACGAAACACCATCCAACTCTAAGAATCACACCGTAGTAAAAACCAACTAAAAAAACTATAAAATAAAAACAATATAGGGATATTAAGAATACAATTCTAATGAAGAAAAAGAAACTGAGTCCTCTCCTAGACCCCCGCTAACACCATCCCATGTTGAGTTGTAACCCTCATCGAGCCTAACCAAAATTTGTTCGAGCATGATGCATTGTCTAGTAAGGGAAGAGGAGAAGAATAATATTGAACACCACCACTGGTGCTGACCCAATTTGTTCAAAAGAATAGAACATAGACCCCGAATGGAGGTAGGAAGTGTAGGGTTAGGAATAAAGTGGGTTGGTGAAAGTTCCATGATATCTAAACTAGTGAATAACACCAGTCAATAAGGGTGAAGTAGAAGACAAGATAGGTAAGAGAAAATAATCCAAGCAAAGTAGAGACCACCATCGCTACCGATCTGAGCTACAAAAATCCCTTGTATGAAGGGAAAAATGAGGGCACACCAAGAGTGTTAGGAGTGTCACGTGAATGTGAAGACATCAACTAATATAAATTAACCCCATAATTTGGATAATACATGATGAAATTACTCATATTTATTTCTTTTTTAAACCTAGTATTTATATGATAAATGGTTTACACATTATTTTTAGCGGTATTAATAATTTTTTAGATATAATGGAAAATACTTAAATTTATTTGGAGATTTGGATTTCATTTTTTAATGGATTTTAATTCCATTCTTAAGTGCTTTTAATTCATTTTGATCATAACAAGAATAAAAACTACATTGAATTATGTTTTCACTGTGTGTAAGTCAAAGCTATGAATAAATTGAAAATTCTTGATCAATCATGAGGCTTAACTAACTATTCCCCTCCATAGATAATTTGACTAAAGCGATCGTATGTTCAATTCAAGTGACCATATGAAGAGAATAATCATCCATGTAGAAAAAATCCAATAGTGATGAAAAATTTTCAAAGTCCTCACCTGATTTCCTATTCATTATGATCGACCATGAGGCTCTCAATCGACTACATGACTAAATAGACCATAATAATAAATCTGAATGACCATGTTAATCCCAAGGTACCACCCAAATAAAATAACATACCATGCATGGATTGACTGTAAAAACGTAATTGAGTGTAAGGATATATTCTTGTCGACAGCATGACCATTTTAACCTATCTTAAGCATTTAAGTGACGACATTATTCTTTTGAGCTACCAAGAATTATGTCAATGCCACTAAAATAATGACCATTCCCCTCAATCAATCACACGTTCAAAATAATCGATCATGAATTTTCTTCATGTGATCTATCTTAGACATAGCCATAATTCTAGTTGCGGGAATAAAAATTTGGAATTCCCACTTGTTTAAAATGATTCTGACGAAATATAATTGAATAACCACATGGAGATCATCTAAGTTTAATAGTTAGTGGATATAATTGCAATATTTCAAGTATTGCTAAAATATTGGAGATGCAAAACTACCTCATTCATGACCCTCGATCTTTATATGTAATAGAAATTTGAGAATAAAGAGTTGGGAGATGAAATTAAGGAATTTATAAAACCTTTAAGATTAATTGGATAAGAAATAATATCTAATTCCTCTCACATGGATTGGGATCTATTAAACAATGAAAATGAGTCTTCGAAAACTCTATAAAAAATTGTTCATTTGAAGAAGGGGTTATTATCATGATAGTTTGATCAACTAAAGAATCTGTATTTCTTGATTTATTTTCATTTAGATTTTATCAATTTGAGAATGGAGCACTATTCTTTTAGTGTTCAAGCCATGGAGAATCCCCTTACCCTGTTAATGAATTCTAATTATAACTGATTACTCTCTTTTATCCATTTCATTGGAAGTTATTTATTTCTTTAAACAATATGATATTTTCAAAGTTATTTACATTAAATTTATTATTCTCTCACTATTAAATTGAACACAAAATAAATTTGGATTTTCTTGACTACTTGAAATCATGAGAAGTGGGTTGATCTGAGGGTTACTGGAGTTTTAAGATCATTATTCTCGGTAAGAAGTAGGGATACAATGATGATTTTATATCCTTATTCGATATGAAATAACTGAGTGAGGATATTTATATGAGGTTTCATATGAATAGAGAGAAAAAAAAGAGTGAAATGGAATAATAATTTAATAAGTAAAGATGGGGATAGTCTATATCTAGACTATTATCTTTACAACTTATTCAAAAAATAATTCAACTGCATATTCAAACTAATTCAGTCATTGGTTCCATACACTAAACCCCTACACCAGAGAATAAAATTCCCATAACACTCTCCTCTCAAGAGATAACATGACTCTCACTATTTATACATTCTTATTGGGTTTATAAATTTGTGTTATAAGTGCCCCATGACATGCTACATGTCAAACTGGAATTATTTCCAGAGATTCTATTGTTGTGTTCTTATTTTTTTGATTTATTTGAAATGGTTTTGATTAATGACAAAATCATGTTTAAATAACTATATCATTCTCTATATATAGGTTTAAAGTACTTTATTGGAATGATGCAGAAATCTAAATATCACTAAAAAAGAAGGAAATTAGTTTTTCAATATCGCATCAACAAATTCACTGTCCTCATCTGATTCTTCCACTAGAGTAACCCTAGGAAGTAAAAATATGGATGAAAATATAGATAAATTGAATAGTACTATGAGATAATTATATTCACATAATTTCAATTATAATAATCAACTTTAACAACTAAATATTCATTCATATTATGAGATTATAACAAGGATGATCGGGTTACTTCCTAAATTTCATGGTTTCTCAGGGGAAGATCAAAATAGAAAATTGAGATAATTTGGAGAAGTTTTCAATGAGATAGTATATAAAGGAGTCACTAATGATCAGATTAGATAAAAGGGCTTTCCATTATCTCTTGATGTATTTTTCAATGAATGGGCATGTAATATACAACCCAGAGAAGTCACCAACTAGAAATAACCACACAAGGTATTCCTCTATATTTATTCCCCACAACAATGAGTTTCCATTCAAAGAATGGGATATATAAAACAAAACAATAATGTGGAGAAACCCTTTATGATATATTTAAGATAATCAAGTTGTTAAAAACATCCCTCCCAACCTAAACCTATGAAAATAACCATTTCCTAGTATTAATTTACCAATGATTGATAGAAAATGAACATAATATTCTAAATGATTTATATGGAACATAATTGATCGACAAGTCCCATAATGAAGTCAAAGAGATGATTGAAATGATTTTCAAAAAAAACTTAACAATTTATCACATGAAAAAAAATTAGGGAGTTCAAGAGATAAAGAGTTATAACTCTCTTTTATTTGATTTTTTTGAATAATTAACCACTCTTTTGAAACATTTAGCTTTTAACTTGGTTTAGGATACCGCACCTTCTACACCCCTTCATTCTTCCAACATTGTTACTACTTGGACCACTATACTATTTCATTCTCCATGTTCAAGGAAATAAAATCTATGATTCCATGTTCCAAAGGAAATTCTTGTAACATTCATTCCATAGTCAAGTAATTAGGTATTATTCCAATACCAAATTTGGATTTGTGAATGAGAAATAGTAAAGACCACCCTACTTGGTTTCCAACACACTTTCCATCCCACACGCTTCTAAAGGAATGCATATCAACATTCTTTAAGTTACCAAAACGGAAATAACCAAGAACCCTCCCTGAAATACCGACAGAAACAACTTGTGGATTCTAACACCAAATGACAAACTACTATCATCACTCATATATCAACGCTAAATGAATTGCAAGGATAGTATATCTAGATCATGAATAGACATAATAACTTGTAAAACCAAGGATCAAGTAAAATTATTCGTCATTCAATTCCTAACCCTAAGGGGAATGTTATTTACATTTCTTTATGGATTTTTAAGGAGACAAAAACAATGACGAATCATAGAGGGTAGATGAATATGGAAGTAAAAAACCCAATGAACCTGAATAATATATCAATGAGAATAAATAAGAAGAAGAGTTCTTTATGGAGACACCCCTAGTGAAGAAAGACAAGGGGAAGTCAATTATTGAATACCTATATCGACCTCAACCTCCCTTACATAAAATATAAAATCTACCCTAGATAAATGATGAGGATGTATTATAACAAGACATCTTGGAGATTTTAAAAAGAGTAGAGATCAAAATCCATTTACTGGAAGACATCCACCAGATCCCTAGTAATAAATAATTTCTTAAGTAAGTGTAAATAAAAAAAGGGGAAATTGAAAATACATAAAGAGGCAATCTTAGGAAGAAATGTCTCTTACCTTATCACTACAAAATTACCTATGAAATTTCAAAATACCAGGCACTTTCAATATCCAGTTAACCATTAGAGAACTTAAATTTTTAAATACATTATGAAATTTGGGAGCATTAATTAATATAATTACGTACTCTATTTATTCTTATCTACAGATAATATAGATCAAACCCACTCTATTGGTTATAAAACTTTCAAACTAAACTACTTTCTACCCAATTGGAGTTCTAGTGGATGTTATGGTAATCATGGAAGGATTTTTTCACTACTGATTTTTAAATTATAAACATGGAATAGTAAAGAGTTAAATCTCACACACCCATAATTATATGTTTAATATTCCTTAGGACTACTAAGACCATAATCAATGTTAATGAAGGAAAACTTTAAATTATTTTTAGATAACAAAGAATTAACATTAACATTCTATATTCAATGAAATACCACCATGACGAAAATATGTTTTTATACTGAACCATTTTGAAATACCTTGTTTTTATAAGGAATAAATTTAATATTTTAATGATATAATTAAATTAAGAGAATATTAGGATTCACATGATTTGTTTGATGAATCTGTTTTTGAAAATGATTTAAATATGGAGACTGATCAATGTTTTGATGACAGATATTTTGTTGATAGTTATTTTTATAATTTAGAAAATAATACAACTGGTATTACTACCATACATGTGTAGGTTGCAACCATGGAAAATACATAGCTTATATCATCATTAGAATACCCCCTAACATTGAACTAAAATTAAATCCTTCAAAACTAAAATATTCTTTCCTAAAAGGAATTGATAAAAAACAATCATAGTCTAAAACTAATTGTAACCTAAACAAGAACACTAGTTTATGAAAATATTGAAAAAAAGGGATATAGGATGGTTATGAGGAGACATTCAAGGGATTATCCCTACAACCTATATGGAAAAAAAATTAAAACCTGATTCCAAACTTATGAGACAACCCCAAAGAGGGATCAACCCAACCCTCCTCAGAGTTGTTAAAAAACAAGTTAATATAATTTTAGGAGATGGCAGTTTATAACCCATATTGGACACCCAAATTGTTATTCGTATTCTTATATTCCCTAAAAGGAGCACATTCAAAATTCTGAAAAATAAGTATAATGAGTTATATCCAATTAAGATTTAGAATAGCTTGATGGTCTATATCGAATGTACAAAATTAAATCACATGAACCAAAAGGACAACTTCCTCATTCCCTTTGTAGAATAAATGTTAGAAAGTCTGAATGGTAAGGTTTGATGTTGTTTCCTTGATGAATATTATGGATATTATCAAGTTCCAATAGCTTTGGTAGTCTATAAAATTACAAAATATACCTATTTATTCAATAAATTTTCATATTGAATTTTTACCTTTGGATAATGAAATTCCCCCATGTAATTTTCAAAAATTCATGATATATATCCATTAAAACATGATTGATATATTCATAGAGGTATTACTTGATGAATTTACTATTTATAAAACAAGCTTTGAAATCTACCTTGAAATTATTGAAAAACTATTAAATAAATTCATTAAGAAAAACCTAGTTTTGAACTTTGAAAAATTACATTTCATGGTAGGGGAGGAGTTGTTTTGGGATACATGATTTTTAAATATGATATTGAAGTAGATAAGGCCAAAGTTGACATTATTTTTACACTAACTTTACCCATTATCATGTGGCACATTAGATCATTTTTAGGCCATAATATATTTTACAGAAGGTTTGTTAGAGAATTTAGAAAGATTTATCTTCCCCAAAATTAATTACTAAAGATGAAGATTGAATTTGTGTTTGATGATTCATATAATATAACTTTTGAAAAGATAAAGGAAATATTTACCACAATCCATATAGTCTTTCCACATGACTAGAACAACCCTCTAAGATAATGTGTAATGCCTTAAACTATATTGTGGGAGTTTTGTAGTCTATAAAAATTGACTGAAATCCAAAAAATATAGCTTGTAACGCATAGATTCTGAACATAACCCAAATTAATTACAAGATAATATAAGTTGGTTGTTTTTTAGTATTTGTTTCTTTAAATTTTTTTAATACATATCTGTCATGAAGAAAAATAACTATTTATTATAACCGTGTTTCACATTGGTATTTGATTAAGAAATATGATGAAAATTTAATGTTAGTAAGGTGTAAGTTTTAACTATAATAATTTGATTTAGAGATCAAGGACATAAATAACTGTAATGATATGGTTTCTACCACACGAGCCTATAACATCACACTATAGAGGTAAAACCACCTAATAAAAAATCCTAAATGACTCCTTCCCTGGTGAGAAGATATAAAGAATCACCCATTATCCCTAGTATAATTAATAGGTGAATATTTTAGTCACATCATAGGTACCTCCATTTTTAATTAAGAACCAAGCACTCAAATTAAAATATATGTTAATGTTTTATGTTTGGGAAAATACTTATTTGAGGAAATTTTATAATGAAAAAGTAATTTTTGTAAGATCACAGGTCTTTCCTCAGGTACATATCTCATTAATTTAAGATTAAATTATTTATTATCACCATATGTGAATACCCTTTTAGGTAATGTGGGTATTGGGGTTTTCTAGGGATTTTTCGGAGCATGACACCCAACTATTGGATAAAAATAGATAGGTTTCATAGTTAGTAGAAATTGTGTGGGGTAGGATGCATGGTTTTTCTATCCATGTGAAGCCTAGAAAGTAGAACTCAAGAGCTCCAATTGTTTGAGGAAACAATATGGATGGAGGAGCATGCCCGTGAATGTTTTTTTAAACCCTTAACAATTGGATGAGACATGGTTTTTGCATGATTAGGAAAATGGTGTGCTCTAATTGTGTGAGGCTCTCCCTTTAGACAATGGAGGGTTCATGGTTGGTGCATGATTTGGCTAACAGTGCATCCAAACCATGAGGCACAATATTTTTGTGGAAATTACCAGTTCTCTCTTAAAATTTTTATAACTCAGCCTGATCCTTTTTTTTCTTCATCAGTTGGGAAAGATCACACCTCAATAGATCCATTTGATGCTAAATCCTAGTCTTGGGTGTGGTTTCTCCATCCATTATCAGAATCAATAGTTGTTACACCTGTTGGATCCATTCCAATGAGTACTCAATTCCTATTGTGACATTATTTGTTTGTATTGATATCAATGAAGTTATTTAGGTGCAATCTAATATTCCCTATTTTAGGTTTCTTTATAAATTATTATTTTTTCATCTGATCTAGGTCGAATCAAAAGCTGACATCAGATGATAACTCCACTAAAGATTAAAGGTAGGTGGTATATACCTTTCCCTCATGGTTTTGTGTTTTAAATATCTATTTTCAGTTTTGATGTTTGTATGAATTTTCAAAGGTGCCCTAATAATTAATTTAATGATTGAATTAAATGAATTATAACTCATTTAGGTTTCCCTTAAGTACCTTTGAGATTTGTTGGAGGTTATTTCCACAACCTAGGAAACCAATGGGGTATTCCATTGCCTTTTCCTATTTATAAAACACATATAGGATGTTATTGATATTTACAAGTTATAGGAATCCCAGTTATAAATAAATTGAATTTAATTAATTATTAGGCAATGGTTTTCCTCTTTTTCCATGCTATATGTAATAAGAATTCTTTAAAGGTTTAAATTTTAATTGTTATATGAGTTGGATGAACTCATTGTATGAAATGATAATTGAATTGAATGATGCATTCTTCCATAGGATACCATGGGTGTAATACACCATGGGTCCTAATAGTGGTAGTGTTCACCTTGGATGAGATTGAAACATGCATTTTGATTCTGTGGGATTCTTTGGGCCTTGATACCCCTTTTATATACCTTTTTTGTTCACACAATGGAAATGATCTACTGAAATGATACTTGGAACCCATTCCAAGTCAAACCAAGTTTCCATTGAGATGAGCATGGGAATGAACGAGGTTTCCTCGGTTCTCTATACCTTGGATCCGGCCCTGTGGGTTTTGAAACTTCTGATTATTTGGCTCATCCATGATAAATGTGACATGCTTGCTTATACAGCTTTGGAAAGGTTGATATGACACTTATGAATAAACATAATGGTCATGGTTGATATGATATATTGGATTTATGGAATGTTCATGGCTCTTATTACTATTTATTTTCCATTGACTTGTTATAGGATCTTGAAACTTGATTAAAATTAGCTATTTTACAATATCATATGTTCTGTTATTTTTTCATTGGGAACTTTAATTCTAGTAATTCCATACCTGTTATATTTTAAATCTTCTCTATCTTGTATTACATAGATTGGACATGTTTTAGACACTATTTGTGGTAGATTATAGTAATTTTATCTCACACCTTGTATCGGGATTGTATTGGGTACCTAAAAAAACTTCGTGGATGTAGGTAGGGATAGTGGAAAGTACCCACTATACAATACATGATTTGATGTGCTTAGATTTAGGGGATCATAAGACCGAGATGAGGCTCGTGATACTATCTATAGAGGTGAGTTTTGGACTTTTTGGTACTTTTTACATGTATTATACTGAATTATTATATACATGTTTCTATATTGGTTGATATATGACATGATACATCATTTTTATATGAAATTTCTTTTGTAATTATTTATATATTCATGTATTGGGTGTTTATCTTATATCTTGGTTTATACTACTATTATGTTATTGATTGATATGGTTATTATTTTTATACTATTCTATACTCTAACATGAGGGCATAGTCTTCCCATGGACCCACCATAGTCCCTCGGCGCTAGTGAAGAGCCTCTAGTATTCAGGGAGAGGCACTTGAGGCCATGTGACCCGTCGGCTCGGGGCACTATTTAGTGGTATCGGGGACGGGACATTACAAATTGGTATCGTAGTAGTTCTTTTTCTAGATTTACTACTCTAAGTCAATTTAAAGGGGATTAAAAAGTAATGAAATTTGGTAATTAACTATGAGTTGGAGTAGCTAACCCACACATTAGAAAAATCCAAATTGACTTGAATGAGATTTTTTTTCGATTTTGGCTATTACAGTTGATTTGATTCCATCGTTGGGTGAAACACATGAATTTTCATGTTATCATTTATATTATTGGGGATATATTTTACTATTACATAATGTGATGAGGGTTTGAATCTTATGAATCATGTTAGGAACCTTCTAGAATTCACATTCCATGTATTATAACATGCTATATAGGGTGTATTACTCAACCTCATGACTTTGTAATATGTTCCTTATGTGATATACTTACCGTTTTGATAGATCTTTTGTGCATATAATTGAGAATTTGGTTCTTACTTAGATTTTCTCCTAATAGAAAATATGTTTTCCTAATTAGGCTACAACAGACACACCAAGCTATCAAATATGGAATTTTTAGTCATGGACCATTTGTGGCATGGACTGGAATGTGTTATCGTATAGATTTAGTGGAATTTATATTTCGGTTTATGAAGTGTATGGGTCCTTATGGATTTGAAGTGGTGAACCATTTAGTTCAGCCATGTGAATTATGATATAAATGGGAACTGAAATTGAAAATAATTTTATGAAGTAGAGAAATCAACCTAGACACAACTTTAGAGTGGGAAGTAGGAAATTTCTCTAGTGAATTTACTGCTATTTATTTTTACCTATCCTGGATTTAAAATTAGGTTGTGTGGTATGACCTTTTTATAGGATTGTTTTGACCTATCTTATGCTTTGATCTATGAACTTATAATATCAATCCTTTCATAGGTGAGTGTTTGGAATTGTAGATATATACCAACCAGAGTACCTCTAGATTTCCTCATGGTGGGAGTATAAAACTGTGATCTAGAGGTGGTGGTCCATGGGCTACCAGTGGATCCTCATATAGTTTTAGCTATAGAACCATCTTTTTTACTAGAAATAGGTGATGAGGCACAGTTCTCTAAGGTTTTTTCACTCTATGCCGACATTTTAGCGAGCATCCCAACATTCCTTGTCCATGTAAGATCTTATGTGTCTATTACAACAGTAGTATCCTCCCACATTTTAGGGTATGGTGTTCCATAGGCTGTTGAGTTTTGGATTGAGGCTATGTTGTCTATATTTGACCATATGGAGACACCTTCTTAGACGAGAATGAATCTCTAGAATTATATGATTTTAGAAGTATCAAAGCATCGGTTGGATGTTTTGAATTTGTCTTGTAGGCATGGTTTTGGGTGATTTACAAACTAGTTTTTATGAATTATTTTTTCCCATGACTCTAAGAGAATATCAGGACAGTGAGTTCATGCATCTGGATCAGGGCGCGGTGATGGTTATAGAGTATTCAGTTTTCTTTACAGAGAATCAGTGTTTTGTGCCAATATATATGGTTGATGAGCCATATAGGGTGAGATTATTTGAATAAGGTCTGAGACACACCATTAAATCTCAGTTAAACATGGTTGGGTTGACCTCTATTTCTAAAATTATGTGTCAGGGGATGATTATAGAGAAAAATATGATGGAAGTGGGGGGAATAGAGCATAGAAGTGTAGTCTCCCAACCTAGTTGTTCCACTTCCAGTGGTAAGAATCAATGTTTTGATGTTTCCCAAAAGATTAGAACTATCCAAACCACTTGTGTCAGCTGTGTAGTTTTTTTCATCAGTGTGGAAGATGGGGAAAAAATGAGTAATTAGTGTGATTAGGACCTCATCAAGTTCTACGCTTGCGGTAGGATGTTCCATTTGCATGGTTTTTGTAGGACCTTTCCTCTAGTAACTAGTGTAATGGTTTAGGACTGACACCAGGTTTAGGAGAAATTTTTACCACTTTATGTTAGGCTGAAAGCTGGAGCAGTATCAGTTGATCATTCGGAGGTGGTGGTTGTGGTTGATGGTGCTAGACACTAGCTATACCTAGATAGTATGGTAAGAATAATCTAGTTTTTGAGGTTGTTTCATAGTTTTTTGGTTCATTATAGATCTATTGTTTTCACCCTACCCTTCAGGATTAGAGAACAAACCCATCTATGGTGACAGGGTAAATCCTAATATCATCTAATATTGTATCCTCCTTTTTTGATATAGGAGCATTGCATAGTTTCATTTTTATACCCATGATGTAGAGCCTCAATATCATTGTTCAGTTTTTTGAGGGTGTTATGACACTTGATACTTCATTAGAGATTATAATGGAGAGTATAAACTAGTTCATGGATTTCCCACTTGACATTTGTTGGTGTCACCTTATATGAAATATTTCCCCAAGATGACTAGGTTTGACGTGATACTCCAGATGAACTGGAATGTTTCTAATCAAGCCTTCATTGAAATATATCATTGAAGGGTGACCTTCACATCACCAGAGGGAAGCGTTTTTATTCAAATGGGTGAATGAGATGTCCAAGTGAGTCGAGATATACCATAGAATTTTGGGATGGGAAATTTGACAGACCAAATTTCTAATTTATATCTAGATGGTCAAGAATTTCATCCAGAATATTTCCTTCTAGTGGTGGGTTGTTTCAGGTATTTTTTCTTGGATGAATTTTTAGGTTTACCTTATAAGATAGATAAGATAGTTTCTCTATTGATCTACTTCCAAGAGATGCACTGATATCTATTTTTCCTTATATGATGACTATGATGGAGTTGAATGAGATCAAGTGGAAGCCAGTGGACTTAGAGGGATAGAGGATTATATAACCCAGTACTTCTATATGGGGTTTACTGATATTATTGTAGAAAAAGTGGGTGATTAGCTTAGGATCTGTGTGGATTATTGAAAATTGAACTAGTTTATAGTTATGAACTGGTATCCCTTGCCACATATATATGATATTTTTATAAAATTAGAGGATCTTGTGATTTATGAAAGATTTATTTAAGATCTGGATACCGTCATGTGCATGTTAAATCTACAAAAATACCTCATAATTTTTTTTATAGCAGGTATGTTCTATATAAGTATCTAGTTATTCCATTCGATCTCATGAATGAACCAGTAATTTTCATGGTGCTGATGAACCGATTTTTTCACCCTTATCTGGATAATTTATGGAGGTTTTCATGGAAAATATCTTGGTGTATTCTCACAATCAACACAACCATTCCAAACATCTTGAGATCATTTTGGATAAACTGAGTGAGAATCAATTATATGATAATCTCACAAAGTTCCACTTATATATGGATATAATTCACTTTATGGGTCATATTATCACTAAGACATGAGTATTAGTTGACCTAGAGAAGGTGGAAGTTGTAGTTTTCAGGGAGCATCCCAGGAATTTATTTTATATATAGGGTTTCTTAGGGTTAACTGGATATTATATTCTATTCATATAGGACTTATCATGATTATAATCACCACTAATGGTCTATAATAAAAAGGATGTAAAGTTTTTATGGATAGATACAAGTGGGACATCCTTTTAGGAGATGAAAGGGGGACTATCTTTAGTGCCGGTCTAGATTCTTCTATATCTAGACAGGTTCTACACTGTGTATTGTGATTCATCAGGTATCGGGATATGAGGAATTCTATTCCAAGAAGATAGAGTTATGGTGTGTGGGATCATCTACTAAGGCCACATGAGAGTAATTTCCCAACACACACTATTGAGTTAGCTATAGTTTCCCATGATTCATGTTTTCATAGAAAATAATTATTGGGAGAGATTTTTTTGGTGTACACTGACCAAAAAAACCTCTAGTGTATATTTAAACAATGTGATATAAATTTGAGGTAGTAAAGGTGGTTTGATTACCCATAGTCTTTCAACATTGATCTTTCCTATACGTTTGGAATGGGAAATACAGTGGTTGATGCACTGTATAGGAAAAATTAGATACAGTCAGTTCAGGAGGCCAGTAGCGAGTGAAATCTTATGGCATTGTTTTCAGATATATAGTTGGTGGTGAAAGATATTTAGGGGCATAATTTTATTTAATCCTTAACTATGAACTCTACCATACAGGATAGAGTGGGAATAAAGAAGATATCATATTATGATAATAGTAACCCTACCATTTTACACATTATTACATGATTGTAACCCTAATTAACCATCAAATACAAACCAAGGATCGTAATGTCTAGTGTCTTTGGAGGATTATATACATACTTAGAATACATGAAACCAAAATAAAAAAAAACATTTATTTAATCTCCATAATGAGATCCTAACATCCATTGAACTCTTAAATACACATAAGATAACCTTGGAAATACATAAATAAATGGATGAGATAAAAACCATAGTAAGGGAATAAATATAGGAATTAAGCATATCACATGTCTTAGAAGGAATAATGTGATGAAATTAAAAGGCATAGAAAATGAATAAGAATATAGAATCATAACATTTAGAATATGAGATAATGTAATCTTGTAATCATATAAATGTATAAGAAACATAAAACATGACATAAACATGATTCAAGGATAATTAGAAATACTATATCACATAGAGGAAAAGTACCATAAGGGAATTAGGGTTGCACCATATCCCAACTTGACGCCTCATGAAATACTAGAAAATAGGTCTATCCCCACACAACTATATCCACAATTTTGAGAAATTGTGGGTATAGGTGATATATTTTTGTCTATACCAACGTCTTTTTAAAATCGTGGGTATACAATGCCCCAATTTCAAAATTCCATTGGGCTTCCCCTCCGTATTTCTCATATCCATCATGCTACCCCTGCGTGAACCCTCCCCTCCCCTCCTCGAACATCACCTCCCAACCCTCTCATCCCCTCCCCGACCTTAGCCTCTCAGCCTCCGCCTCTTCCTTAACGTCCCAGCCTCCACCTCCCTGCCCCATCCCCTCTCAGCTCCCTCCCCTTCGGTGACATCCCCCCTCCCCCCTCTCCACTCCCTCTCCTTTAGTGACGTCCCTTATTGATCCGTAGACCAGGGTTTCAAAAGGGATATCCTATCACTGAGTGTCATTGATCGTACGTAAGGAGAGGATTAGTCGCTAATATAGGGTTCCAAAAGGTGACTAGCATTCAATGGTACTCAAATATTGGTTTGTTATACAGTCTACAAGTTGGTTGGTAGTGACTAGAGATTCAGGGAGTTGAGTTCGCGAAGGTGGAACGTGACTAAAGATTGAATATTTTCTAATCCAAATTCATTTAATTTGGATGTTGAATGATGTATTGTGTGATAAAATATTACTAACACAATTGGAAGGTTATGACTATCTAGATTAATTTCTTCTAGTTTATTCAAAATAGTGTTTTAATTTTTTTCATCTATTTTTTTCTACACTTCATCTGTTGGTTGTGTCCAGTCCTATTATGTCTATATTTCAGTGACTATTAGAGTGTTCTTTGGTAAACATACTATGAATATCTCCTGTTTTCTTCTATTTACATTTTTTTGTAAACACTTTAACAACACTGGTTGTTACTACTTAAGGTATATGTTTCCTTGTTGCATCAAAATCTATCATTATTTGTCAAATTTCAGGCTACTAAACCTTGATGTAAAGAAATATTATTCAAATATATTTACTAGTGATTGGATTCTTTAGGATGTGATTAATTTTTGGGGTCTAAGTAGTATTGAATGAAATAATTTATGGCTCTTGAAACTTTTTAACGTGCATTAATAATTCTCCATGTATTATTGGTATATTCTTTAGTGAAATTCTCGTAGATTATATGTTATCATTAGTTAGAATTAGAGATAATGTTTCATAATTAATTCTTGGATTGGGGAACTAATTATGATACATTTCAATATAGTTTGAATGGGTGGTATTTATTTCATTATAATATGATGTATCTTTCCAAATTAGATTATTTTTATACTCTTTAATACTTTAAAATGAATCACAACTTTATTTAGAAAGTGAAAATCACTACTATTTCCACTTTAGATCCTATTTTTAGTGATTTACATGACAAACTTGACTAAAGTTCTAGGATTCCTACATTAATTGAGATATTTGACCCAAATCAACACTAATATTATGTTAGTAGATCCTTAGTTAAATAATTTTTGATCATGAAATATTAATGGCACTTTTTAACACAACAAATATTGACTAAAGTTCTATTAAGAAATAGAGATATGCATATTGGAGATACTTTTTCTGACACCATTGTTTTCTCTTTCTTCTCCACTTTTATTCTATTTTTTATTCTTGAATATCATTTAGGAATTTAAATGACTGTATCTTTTTTATTAGTTTGTAATTTGTATCCTCATGTTATCTTCTCCTACTTCTGTCAATTGTTTTTCATTTCTTTCATACTGTAGTAATATATTTAGATAATTGATTAATTTTTGTTTGAAGATTTAGATTTTGTAGATTATTGTAAATTTTATTTTTTTTAGTGTTTTAATACATAGTTTTTTCCATATTAGAGTTTTAATCTGTTCATCTATTTTTTCTAATTTTCATCTACTGCTAGTGTCTAGTCCTACCATATCTTCTTTTCATCTACTATTAGAGTGTTCTTTGGTAAACCTACTATGAATATCCACCAATTTTCTTCTAATATCAATAATGTATGTAAAATTTATTGAAATAACACGTTTTTTGTTTCTTATGTTATCTGGTACCATGTTTCGTCAAAATCCATCATTGTGTTTTTTTTTTCAATTTCCATGTTGTTGAACATTGAAGTAAAGAAATACAATTTGAAAATTTTGAGCAGTGAGTAGGTACTTAAGGATGTGATTAATTTTTTTTTTAGTATTTTTTAATTTGAGTTTAATAATTTATAATTCTTATAACATTTTAAGGGTTATTGATCATTTGTTTCGGTTATTAGATGATGATTTAGTGAATTGTACTCAGATTATTAGCTATCACTAGTCTGAATTAGAGATAATGTTTCATCATTGATTCTTGGATTAAAGATTTAATGATCAGACACTTTAATATGATTTCAATTAAAGGAATTAAGTCTATTTTAATATAAAATTACTTTTCATACTTGTTGACTTACTGAAAATTAACTTTTTTATTATCAAAATGCTTTTGAGGAAAAAGTGATAAACTATAAGATCTAACCTTACAACCAAATAAAACCATTAATGAGGATTAAAAAGATCAATAATATAGGATGTTCCCCTCCCTAGAGACTACACCATGATGACCAGCCTTGGTTATAGTGAGAAAAAACCCCACTTTGTTTACACTTTTGAAATAAAGTTTTCTTATTATAAGTTTAAAATAGATGTTTTAGTATACTATTCATCTGAATTCCATGTAGCTTACAATTTCATGATATAATTTTTTGATGTTTGAGTATGTTTAATTTAATTTTTTCAATATGATTTTTAGGTGGTATTTTTTCTATAATCCTATTAATATTGTTTTTTAAATTTTAGGGATGCCTTGTTATTGGGTGCTCCAGTTTTTCCCCGATGATAAAATGATTGAAAAAGTAGTGTTTTATTTATCATGTGTTGTCATTGGTATAGATCGACTAGTGTGATAATTTCAGCTTCCTCTTCACTATTAATTTCATTTTAAATCACTGCAACTGAATCCTAATTCATTTTGTGAATTATTATTTCGGTCGATTCTTGATGTTTAGGGCTCTTGGGCCCCGTTGAGGCTGATTCTAGCCATCTCTATCAAGGTAAGTGGTTTTACCATGGGTTTTGGGTATGATTTGTTTTGTTTCAATTATTCTATTTTATTTCAATTTAAGAGTTTTTTTGTTTGGAGTTTTTGTAATTTTTCTAGAGTATTTTGGACCTGCTGTGATGGTTTCAGGTAGCCATTGTCAAAGGTGACTTTCACATGTATGCATAGGTAGACATATAAATATATAATTCTCTCTCACACACACACACACACATATATATATATATATATTCACTCAAGTCCATATGAATATATATATTATAGCAAGGTGTATTTATTTATATATATGAAAAAAGAATTTATGTGTAAGGTAAAGGGGTATATTCAAGTATAAGAATATATGTAAGGATCCCCTTTTACATATTTTTCTAGGGAAATATGTCAATATGGGCTAGCGGTGCTTATATATATGAGAAAGTGCACATGTGTGGAAGTAGTAAAGGGAATATTGAAGTTGTCAACGTCATAGTTAGAACACCTTGAGTTTGAGGTAGGTTCTCTTATGCATTGGCCTTTAAATTTAAATAATAATTGATTGGTTGTATTTCAGACCATGTTTTCATAAAAAATAGTGATATATATTTCTTATAATAATTTTCTTGAATAGACATGAAGAAAAATAACTAACTGATATAAAATTGAGATATATTTAATTATACTAAATTGCATGAATTAGTACATAATATTAGTATAAAAAACCAAATTATTTGAATTGTATTAACCTATAAATTGTGTTAGATCAATGAGAGAGGCAGATTAGAAAAAGGTTAGTATACACTGTTTAATATCTATAGAATCTCGGATTACAACAATGTATGTTAACAGAAAAAAATAAGACGATGAATAAGGTGAGGTAAGATGAATAAAATAAGGGGAAGTATGAATCCCTACGTGAAGAAGTACTCTCTTTCAGAAGGTACATCCATGACCTTCTAAGTATCGGCACCACTGATGTTCATATGGAAATTTATAAAATGATTTATATCCCCCCTCATATACAACCCTCTCATTTCAGACCACCAAAAAATATCCAACAACCGCGAACTATCTTTAAGTATAAAAGTAAAATGATTCCCTTTCCACTAAAAACAACTTCCCAACCAGTACCAACTGCCCCTCCCATTGTACAGATTTCCCCAAGAACCCCATGTTCCAAAGAAAGAGTAAAAATGAATATTCTTGAATGAGCCTAAAATAAATTAAATTATCCTATACGGAAGAGATTAATAAAAACTAAATAGATCTAAAAGAAATCATGTCATGTTATACCAATGTGAATCATACATAATCAGTATAATCAAATTAGACCTCTCCTGGCCTGCCTCAATTAAGATTGCATCAAACATAATGAACCAATTTGAATGACAGTAAATCAAAATAAATAATATTAAGAAGTTTAAACCCAGAACGAGTTGAACTAAATAAAGTGAAACCGTAAAAACCCATAATGGATATCATAAAACCAAATAAAAAATAGGATCAAACATTTTCAAAAAAATCACAAACTTACCAAAGTTTACTGGTAATGTAAGTCATATCATCCATAAATAGATCTCGAATGATCAAAATCAAGAAAATATAATTCAAATAGAAAAAAAATCAAATGTAACTAAATTGAAAAAACTTCTCTTACTTGAACTAATATTATATTACAAATTATGGATAAATTTTTTCCAAATATAATGAATTCAAAAAAATATGACCACAACTAACTTGAACTAAACTAAACTAAACCAAAGTTATATGAACCAAATATAGTCAAACTGAATCGATTAGAATCTAAATGAATAAAATTTTCCATGATAATATTAACAAAAATAAGACAAACTAAATCTAATTAAAATTTTACAGACAAACAGATATCAAACAAAACCTACCCAACATTTCCTAGTTTATGATAATTCAATATAAACTAAAATGAATTGAAAAATACATAAAATGAACCATTCATTGAAATTACACAACTACAACTAAAAATAATTGAAAGGAACATAATAAATTGGATTTTTCATGAAGAAAATAAAATACAATTGAGTTGTACTAAACTAATGTAATTTGAACTGGGCCAAATAGAAATAACCAGTATCAACCAAATTAAACTATACAATCAAGCCTAGTTAAAAAAAAAATATGGAACCACATCCTCTTGAAATAATATGATATGTTTCCACCTTTCTTATAGGAACATGTTTTAACCCATGGGGTGTTGTGGTTCTTATATTGGGGTAGCGACTTGTATAGTCACAAGATACATGTATGTTCTAGTTTATTTTTTATTTTATTTTCCTTATCGTATCGACCACTTAGAGATTTTATTTATTTCTATGGATATTTGTTAGTTATATTCTACGAAGTGGGAGAAGGGTATTGGAGGCAGCTACATAGTTTTATTTATAGGGGAGGTAGATCGGGGTAGTAGAGGTATTAATTATCATTTTTCATTTTTTCTACCATTGTACTATATTGTTTCTGTTTACTTTCTTTTCCTTCGGTGTGAAATTCCAACATACCTGTGAGTGATGATAAAATTTTATTTATTTTATTCTACTATTTTTTTAATTGTTTGTGGGTGAAATCATTCTAGAGTGGTGATTCCTTGACTCTAGGACACTTATTATATAAGATTCTTTATGTCTTAATCTTCCATGTATTAATTAAAATTTTGAATATGTTACTTCTAAATCAAAAAAATTGAACTTCCTCGACTCATAAGATGCTCTGTAACATATAGGTTAGACTCACTATCTTCTGGTTTATTAATTTTTATACCCTCAAATTATTCAAGTACATAAAAATTTGAAAATTAGGTTGGTTATTTTTAAATATTGTTCTTGTATAGTAACTTCCAGTTCCATAACATCTAGAATTCACACCCTGATGATTTGGAACATGAATCCATAGACCCTAAAATTCTTCAACCAAAATTATACTTGCAAATCTTGTGTCAAAAAATCATGCTCCACTGTATGAAATTGTTTTGTATAAAAATTTCATCTTGTAGTAATCTTCTCAATTATCAATTAAATATCTAGTGATTGGATTGATAAAAAATTATTTATGTACTTGACGCTCCATTGATCCCCTTGTGATTCAATAAAACACACCACATTACATTCATGGATATTATTGGGTTCACCCATCATGAGTTCCACCTAGAATGACTCACAAGATACTCTAGCTACATTGTTAGTAGAATCATTCATTTGTTCCACAAATAACTTTAAAAATATTCAATCCAACTTCTATGATTCACTACATCTGGATATATGAACATATTCAGGTTTTATTTTCCTCAAAATCATATCTTCTCAACTTAGGAAAATTATCATCTTGATACCCATTTCAGGCTCAACTAAATGTTATTATTTCATATCCATGTATTTTCAAGAGTTATTCCTTCATAAAATATTACAATATTCAAAATTATGAATAATTATATTGGATTTCTCTGAATATAAATGAGTATGTTGAGAATTCAATCACACATCAAGAAAAGGAAATATCAAACATTCAATTAACAAAATGGTAGAGGTAAAACACCCAATGTACCTTTATAGTAATTAAAATCTTTAAATTTTTATAGAAATAAACATTGCACATGGTTTTGGAAAACATTTTCTGTTAAAATTTTAAAAAATTTCTCTATCATATCCTCTGTTCGTATTTAAAAAATAAAAGGTCAACATATTTCCTAAATATCAAACACAATCTAATGTTCAGCTTAGCGATTGATATACACTTACTGTCAACAAATCAGTGATGTGGACCATAAGGGGGTTCTTGGAAGAATGAATCCCTTTCTTCCTAGTAATGGAAAAAAGACTCCTCATCAAGAATAGATTCACAATAATATTATCTTTCCTCGAAATTTCGATTTCTAATGATAGTGACAAGCCTAAGGGTAACCAAAAACTCGGAAATGATCATGCCAGTGGGTTGGATAGCTGTAGCATGGGAAGCAGTTTAGGTGGCATCATCACCCACCAGGAACACTGATCCAAAATCCATTACTTGTGAATCTATAGATCTAGGTATTTGAGAGGGTCCATATTATAAACTTACTTTCATTGAATTTTCCATCAAAACATTAACATGTTGGCCAATAACGCATGTCCATAGAAACTCATTTGCCTCATGGGCATACAGATCTGGTTTTTAATCTCGTTGAGGATTCACCATTTTGGGACACCTGATGCTAGAAATATTAACACACCATTCAGATAATAGATTTTCCAAAGGAATAGAATCATTATCCATGATGATACAGTCCCTACTTATAACCTCAACCTTCATACCAGAAAAAATCTGATTGTGAATATCTATTTAATTGGATGTTTGTGGTAAAAAATTTCACAATTATGCCATGGTTTTTCACTTACTATCGTTTAGTGGCTTTTAGTTTCTGTTTTACTTAATATTCCAACATGTTAGCACTCCATTCAATATACTTGGAAAAACCATCTTCTATAAGATCCAGTACAAGGTCCTTTACCAATCATTTAACTTATGAATAACTATTTTTTTAACATTTGATCTTATTACTTTTATTTACTTATATTCTACTCATGAACTTAACCAAAATATAAATTAGTCAATAAATCATTCAAAACTCAAACACTTTCTTGTTTACATTAGCTGAAGTAAGAATCATTACTAACTTCTAGTCTTCCACATCAACCTTTTCAATTTCTACTTCATATTTTAGAAATTCTTTCTTGTATGTGATTCTATAAGATAAACATTATAATCTATTCATTTCATTTCTAGATTCACATTCCAAAATCTTTATCCCTTTTGTTTTTTGTTCATGTTTTAGACTCAAAACATTCAGATAATTCTCCATCAATCATATAAAAAATCAATCCTCTATACTCTGCATGAATCATAAAATATTTTCAATATTTCATGATGATTGTTACATTAAATGATCAGTATAGAATAATCTTAAGTAACTTCTATAATATCATTCAAGAAACCTAAAATTATTCCAAATAGATAAACCTAATGCATCACTTTTATTGTAAAACATACATATTACCTTCCGAGATATTACTTAAGAATATTTTAATCTTACGTATCACTATGGGAATTCATTCCATGTTCATAAGATATTTTATCTTCTAGTAAAGTCTTATTATCTTATTAAAGTTTTTCTCATTTAGATTCCATTTATTCCTCTGCATTCAGTGTTCGGTACTTTATCTTTTGGATAAATAATCACTTTTTTCTACAAATCATATTTTGAAAATATATCTTTATTATTTAATCACTCCAACATATCTTCCAAATGTGCACCCTTATTCATATTTCATCTTCTTGATTCACATAAAATTATCATCAATAACTCATCTTGTAACATTTGTATAATAAATTCTATAATTCTTCATCCTCTATGTAATGTTAATATTTCATAAATAATGCCTCCATACATCATAACATGATCAAGCATATGTGTTTAAATAAAACTGGGGGTATTATAGATATCTCTAGGTCTAACCCATAGTTTATATAAAATCATGGGTATATCTATATACTAATTCCTTAGTATCCAATCATTTTTAGAACCATGGGTATGTCCTATATCCAGGATTTTAGGGGCTATACCCACGATTCCAAACAATGGGCATAATTGATTTTTCCAGTAGTGATGAGAATAAACCTTACCAAATTCATTGAATTACTATCTAAGTGAATCCATCATAACATTTTCATGAATATTCATGTCGCATTAAGAATCAAACATAAGGTATAAACATACGGGTTACCCATGGAATGAAATGGGTATCATAATCATGTCATAAGTCATAATCAAAGGGTGTACCAAGATGGTGTCCATGAATGAATGGGTTTAAAACATAAATGGACATTCATAAGGGAAAATATTCATATAACATGATAAATTATGTTCAACTGAAGTGAAACCATGTAAAAACAGTGTTTAACAAACTTTAGAAATGAGCCACTTTAATGTGGTTTAAGGAAAAATATTAAAGAGTATTTAAAGCGGGTAATGGAATAATTGTTTGTATAAAACCAGAAATGAACTAAGATAGTTTTTCAAATTAAAATGAGTGATTTTAGAAAAATAATGATGGATTATAACATATTATGTAATGTACATGAAAAATGGTGAGAAATTGGGAAGTTACCATTAATTGGTCTTTCTTATCAGGAGGAATTGAAAAGAGAACCTTATAAAACATGTATTTCCCTATAAAGGAAAGAATAATTTATATATTTACATATTTTTTCCACATAAACATAGATTATATGAGTATTAAATAAGAATAATTAATAATTATATTTGTGTAAAGAGAGAGAAAGCATGACCTGATGGAAAAAATTGAGGTTCGGAGAGAATCCCTTACCTTAAGTATGAAAGTGTTTTGTACTTGTAATTATTGTCATATATAATCAAATTAGACTAATTAAAATTTTAATTAATAAAATATTAAACATATATTTTATTTATTATATTTTTATTAAGTTCATTTACGGCCTTTTGATGATTTATAATATTTAATTTAGTCATTCTAAAAGCGTTTGTTTCATGGATTTCATGTTCAGTTTAATTTTGTATAATTATGGAAGTTATTTTCAAATGCAAGAAAAACACTAGAGGTGTAATTATATCGTATTAATTGAATTAAATAAATTTAAATGGTATCATATATCATTTTTTATATATTATAATAATTCTTTAGGTGAAATGTTAATGAAGAATGATTAGTTTATTTTGGTGGTTCTTCGATCATCCCAAACTATTTTGGTTTTATTACAAAATATTATATATATATATATATATATTAGTTCTAGAATATAAAAAAATTAATATTCATGTTTAAATTATTTATAACCATAATAATGGTATTAAGACCTCCTTGAAGGTGGTAATGGGAAATGAAAACTCATTGTCCATGAATGTGGTGAATTGACACCTCACAGAAGATGGTTGTATTTTTAGAATGAAAGGAGGAGATAAGGGATTTGATGATTTATATTCCATTAACACCATAAAAATAATTTATAAATATGATAATGGATTTATTGTCTAAATTTGGATTTGGGAAGAAAGTATGAGGTATATTAAATGATGAATTTAAAAGATAAAGGTGGAGGTTTTTACCTTTTGTATGTCGTCTCCTTGGGAACCTACTTAAGGAACATTGGTTTGTTCTTTTGGTGAAAAAATCAAGGCCATGAAATGGTAAAGATTTTTGGGATTTGAAATTGGTATAATATAATAAATCTCAAAATCTTAAAATGTGTGAGGAGAAGAGGAGGTGAGGGTGGTATTTATAGAGGGAGAATAGGGGTGCTTTTTAATTATTTTATTCATTTGTTTATTATTTTGGCTCAAGACTATCAATTGTGTTGGTTCTTCTGACTAAGTATAATACCTAGTGAATGTGATTTAGAAATAATGGTTTTATACAAAATCTATGACTCAAAAAATCAAGTACTTGGATTAAAATTTTAAATACCATAAATTAATATATTTCTCAATTCACAAAAAATTCAACTATTTTAGAAAAATCCAAAAACATCACCCCAATTTTTTTTGATTTTTTTATTTAAAAAATGGACTCCATTTTATAAATATAATTTCCTATATATGATAAATTTTATTTTTAATTAAAATCATCATTTATTTGAAAATACCAAAATCATCACTCAACAATCGTTGTCTTTTTATGTATTTACCAAAAAGAGGGGGGAAACCTCATAAAAATAGAAAATAAAGGGGGTCTAAAGTAGTGAATCCCGAGAGAATCATCGTGAACTAAATCCACACCATTAGGGGGAATGGTGCCCAAAGAGGAGAAACTGGTGAAGGATATGTCATGTATTTATATAGAGTCTAGGAAGTCTGTTACTTTTCTCCCATCATGATACATATTTAGAAATTCCATCCCATTGAAAATTATGATTTTTAACTTTAGAATGAGATAAGATTCCAACCAAGGACTAGAGGTGTGACTAGATAAATAATTATAAATAATTTTTGGGTCTATGTCGACCATAGTGATGTAGGTATTTTTCTATCTTCACTGAATGAGACATTCCAACATTTCCTTTGACTCATATCTAAGAGAGTCCCCACCACCAAAAAAGAAGTGAAATAGGGAATAATTTATCCTTCACTGTCTTAAAAAATTTCTGAACCTCTAAAATACCTACACTACACAGTTCATTGATATTAAGTTTGAGCTTTGATTTGTGAGAGTTCCAAGCGATCCACTACCCTTGTTTTTCCCTAATGGTGGTACAAATGGCAGAAAATATGTTCCTTAGGAACCTAAAATACGAGTAATTAGATTAATCATTTTCCATTCAAGGTAGATCGATGAGAAAAAATTTAGTTCTAAGGAAAATTCCAAGCTTCGAGCACCCAATCCCTTCATCGTAAGGTTTTTTCCTTGCCAGCCATATACACCAGAAGCTCACTACTAAGATAAAAATTATCACTTCCCATTCTTGGATACTATTATTCTCCCATAAAACCAGAGATCATAGAAAGATCCTCCCAAGGATTATTTGCATTTGAGTCCATTGAACTCCCTAAACGAATTCTAGATTTCATGTGTCAACTCTAATAAAAACATATGATTATAGGATTTTACCCTTGGGTTACTATAGTATCAACACTGGGAAGCTAGTTTGATACATGCCTATTTCACATGATCATCCATGGGGAGACTATTATTCCGAATTCTACAGATGAAGAAATTGAGTTTCGGAGGATTTTCATTGTACCAGAGTAAATCCCCTCAATTATCCAACTCAGAGATATTGGCCCCAAAATTATGATAATCCCCACCATAGAAAACTCCAGACATCAATAATGTAAACATTCATCTGTAAAAATCCAAAATATCTCAATAATCTCTAATAAATATCATTTTTCATCGCTCAATATTTCATGGGTGATGTTTGAGAATTATTTTTCTTATCTGAAGGTCATGGAAATATTAGGATAACTTGGAAATCACAAGGGGTTTCCAACCCAGTTTTTATGCCATAAACTGATCTATCCCAAACCAAACTTATACCAGGAGTTTCATTTGAGAACCTATAAATGAAGATGAATAATTACCTAGAAGAAGGATGGTACCCTACTCCCTGATCCCATAACCTTTCCATACTTTTTCACCATGATCCACTCCCATAGAGATTAGACTTTGATAATATCTCATAAAATTATATTATAATTATAAGACAGAAAAATATTAATTTAGGAATATATTTTTAGAAAAAAATATTTTAAATATTTATATTAATTATAAAATTGTCACTAAACATTTACGTTTCACAAAAAATCTAACACTTAATTTATAATTTTAAAATCATTTATTTACTTCTTCTATGATATAAATATGTCATTTTTCATATATAATATTCAAAAAATTATTTATAACTTCATAGGGGAAGTTATAATTATACTCGTTAGATTACTATTCCTAATTTTCTCTTTACAATTCTAATGTTCAAGTTACTATTACATTGTTTTGGGTTCCTTAATTTCATTAAATGATACTTATTTCATTATTAATTTATGAGAATAACATTCTTATTGGGTTCTATATGTGATGTATGAGCTTATACTATATGAAATAATTATAAGAATGGAATTTCCATTGATAAAATTATGGGTTGTTACATTCTTCACCCCTTATGAAAATTCTTCCTTGAAATTTCGTTTTTCATACTTAGGTGAAAACATGTGAGGGTTCTTCTCCAGGATTGATTCATCTAGGTTCACTATTTCCTCTTCGAAATTATGGTTCCTCCATAGTACTTTGAGCATGTAAATAGTCTTGTTGAATAGAACAGTATCTCTGTGGTCCATCATCTTCACCCGCTTCTCCTCATAAGAGAGTTCATTTTCTGACATCACGACCTCTAAATTCAGTACATGTGAGGGATATGGTATGTAATTCCTCAATAGGGATATATGGAATACATCTTGTACTTAATAAAGGGTTGGTGGAAGTCCCAGTTTATAGGATACATCTTTGACACGATTAAGAATCTTAATTGGGGTGATGTACTGAGAACTTAGCTTTTCTATCTTCCCAAATCTCATAAATCTTATCCAATGAGATATGCATAGGTATACAATGTTTGCAACCTTAAAATCCAGGTCTCGTCAATTAATGTATGCATAGATATTCTACCGAATTTTGGATGTCTTGATGTGTTGTTGAATGGTTTTCACCTTTTTTACTATTTCTTCAACCATTTCAGGTCTTAGTAGCTTACATTCACTAACTTCATCCATGCATGTCACTGTTCTATATCTTTTCCCATAAAAGGATTTATATGTAGCCATTTGGATGCTCGACTAGAAACTATTTATATAAGAGAACACTACCAAGGGTAGATGTTGGTCCCATCCACCTTTGATTTCCATTTAAAGTTTTCTCAAAAATTCTTCTTATGTATGAATAGTTCGTTCATATTGTCCATCATTTTGAGTATGATAAGATTTATTGATATTCATATCAGTTTTTAGAGCATATTATATGCTTTTACAAAACATGGAGGTAAATCTCAGATCTCGATTGGATACAATCAATAATGGTACTCAATGTAGCCTCACCACTTTTATGATGTATATTCATGCAATTTGATCAAGTGAGAAGTCCTCTCAAATTATGATAAAGTGAGATGTCTTTGTAAGATGATCCATAATGACCCATATTGAATTATTTCCTCTGGATGTCTTTGGAAGTCCAGTGAAAAATTCCATGGTGATTTTTTCCCATTTCCTTGGTGGTATGGGTAAGATTTGCATCATACCCTTATAGTTTTTCCTTCCAGTATTTACTTTTTGACACACCAAGAAAATTGATGTATATCCAATGATCTTCTTATTTATATTATCCAACCAATATTTACCTTCTAGATCTCGATATATCTTTTTTACTTCATAGGTGGATAGATAAGGATGGTCTATGTGAGCCATTCAAATCTCTGGATTAGATTGTACACATATTCATGAACCAAATCTTATGAATCCTTCCTCTTAAATTTGGAACTCCGAGGATTTTTTTTGATAGAATCCACCTTCTTCTGAATTTCCATATCATTTCTTTGAGCATCCTTTATTTTCCCCAAAAGGGATGGTTGATAAATCATTTGAGAAAGGATTGATAATGTTCCATCCTTAATGATTATCATGTCTATCCTTTTCAAGTTTAATAATATTGGATCCTTCTCAATTATCCTCACTTATAATGTTGTAGGATCCTTTATACATAGAGCATCCACAACTTTATTTACTTTAACAAGATGGTAGTGGATTGCGAAGTCAAAATCCATGATGACCTATAACCATATTCACTGGGGCATATTATGATCCTTTTGTGTGAATATATATTTCAGGCTCTTATGATCAATATATATCTGACACGTCTCCCCATAGATATAATTCCTCAAGTTTTTTAATGCGAAGATAACGTCTTCCAACTCCATCTCATGTGTTGGATAATTTTTCTCATGAAATTTAAAATTCCTTGAGCAGTAGGCTATCACATTATCATTTTTTATCAGTACACAACCTAATACCTTATTTGGAAACTCTTTGTATACCACAAAGCCTTGTCAACTTTTTAGAAGTGTGTGTACTGGTGCAATGATAAGCCTCTTTTTCTACTCTTAATGCCGTCTTAAAATTCACTGGTCTAGAAAAACATTACTCCCTTCTGTGTCATCTTGGTTTGTGGGATTGAAAATAATGAGAATCTCTTCACAAATCATCAGTAATACCTAGATAAACCAAGGAAATTTGGATCCCCGTTACTTATTTTTTTTCCTATGACACTCTTCAATTTCCTTTGTTTTAGATGGGTCCAAAGATATTTCTTTATAGGTGATAACATGCCCCAATAATGATACTTCCTCCATCCATAAATCAAATTTACTATACATTGAAAAAAATTTATCTCTTCAAAAAGTATTTAGAATAGTATTCAAATTCTCCAATTTTTTCTCCTTGTTATTATAGTATATTAGAATATCATCTATAAAGATTTCTATATATTGGTCGAGGTAATATCTAAAGATTATACTCATTAAGTCCATAAAAATTGATAGAACATTAATGAGTCTGGAGGGAATCACTATGAACTCATATTATATATCTTATTCGAAAGGAAGTCATGGGAATATACTTATTCTTTACCTTTAATTGATGATATACCAACCAAAGGTCCACCATAGAGATATACCTGGCCCCACATAGTTGATCTAACTATTCATTTATCTGTGGTAGGGGATACTTGTTTGTTATCATGATTTTTTTAAGATCCTAATAATCTATGAAGAGGTGCATTGATCGATCATTTTTCTTTATGAATAGGACTGTCATACCCTATGGTGAAGCACTCATGTGTATGAAACCCTTGTCTAATTTCTCTTTTAAATGCATATTCAATTCCTCCAACTCAATGATGGCCATTTTATAAGGATTCATTGATATAGGAATATATATAGGAATATGTTCAATCAAGAACTCAGCCACTTGGTCAAGAGGAATATTAGACAATTCTTTGGGGAGCACATCGGTGCATTCCTTCACAATGAGCATGTCTACAAGCATGATTCTCTCTTTTTTCTCAATCATTTGAGCCAGATATGGTTTCTTATAAGTCAATAATATCCACATTTGAGATTATGATTCTGAATTAGATTCATCCTCTTCCTTACACTTGAACAGAATTGTAAAATTCCTCTGGATGTGAAGAGTGGTCTTTTTTTCTTGACAATTGATGTTGGATTTGTATAAATATAACCAATTTATTCCCTATATAGCATTAAGATCCACCAATTGAATTATTTAAATATTTTCTATGATGATTAGTCCACAAAAATTAATGGGGGTGATTTATATGATTTTGATGTAATAATTTCCCATTTTCTATTCTCATAGATAACACAACCTCCATATGTTGAGGTGGTGTGTGAATAGTTATACTAAACATGAATGATATGGTAGAATTATTAGAACCAAAATCAAATAGTATGTTCTCTACTAGTGAATTAATAACTATCATACCTTTCAACATATCATTGTCAGGATCTACCTCATTAGTAGTGATAGCATATTCCATTTTGTTTTTTCTTGGAGGTTTTGGTTGTTTATTTCTTCTGAAAATCCTTGGATTAGGGTATTGTATCTTATAATTCCCATGTTATTTGTAGTTGAAACACTGCACGACATGGTAAGTGTTTATCCAAACCTTAATTTCCTCTTCCACATTTGTGGGCATCATCATGTCACTTTGGAAATAATTATCCAGATTCCCGTCTCTTCCACATTTGAAGCATGTACTGGTTGCATTTATACTATTCTCAGGATGCTTCTTCCCACAATTTTGACATGTCAGATATTGTGTTTTCTTATCATAATGAGATTTATCTGTTGATCCGCCCATATTAAAGTCAATTTTTTTCTATTTATCTCAAGGACCATGACACCACTGGGAGTCTTTTATCTCCATTTCAACCTTAAGGAAACAATAGAAAATTTTCTAATAGATTTCAAAGTCTGAAATAAAAAATTATTTTTTTATACTAATCATTAATACAATAAACAAGTGATCCACCTTGCATTCGGTGTTCATGGACAAGTTAGAGGCGTATCATGAAATTCTTGTGAAGAATGATTAATATTACCTAATAGAATATTATTGATTTTTATTCATTCTGAGGAACTCCCTTTCCATCTTATGATAGGGAGTTTAGGGAAAATATTTATTGAAAAATATTTTCTTTAATGATTCCCAATACAAGGAATCCATTTCCTACTTATAATATTTTTTTATCAGTTTCCAACATTGATCAACTCCCCCATTAAAATGATAAACTTAGAGCATAAAATTCTCTTCTTCTAAGCACTAGAGTATTGAGAATATATTCTCAACAAATTTAATCTATTATTCTAGGATGAGGGGATCAGAAGATCCAATAAATATAGGAGAACTTTTTAATATGAATGATTTGACCACAACATTATCTTTATTAGGAGAAGTATGGTGTTCCACATGATTCGAGTTATTATTCATAACTTTATCCAGTTGTTCTAGAATTTTCATTACATTTTGATCACCCTTTCCCATATAATTTATAATTTTATTAGAGAAATCATCACATTTATTATTGCACAGGTTCCCTAATTTTAATCTATTCACTGTGAAAAATAATTTACAATTAGGGGGGGTTTAATACTTATATAATAATCATTTAAAAAGAAAACTTTTTATATATAAGAATAAACATGAAAATAAAATATATACCCTAACATGCGATTCTATATATTTAAATCCAGGTTATCCATGGTGATAGAATTATCCCTAGGGTTTTTACTAAATTTTTCTATTCCTGATCTAAAAAAATTACTAGACTGTGCTCTGATACCAACTATAGTGACCCCATATATTTACAGATAGTATTAAATGATTTTCAGCATAAATAACCATCAAATACAAACCATGAATCATAAAGAATAGTGTGTTTCTAGGATTAGGTATATAATTAAATAGAATGAAAAAAATAAAGCATATTTTATTTCATCTCCATAATATGTTTCTAACATCCTTTGAGAACATACATCTTCATAGGATGACCTAGGGGATACACGAACAAAGGGATGATCTAAAATCCTAGTAAGGTAATAAATTTATGAATAAAGCATAGCACATGGATTAGAAGGCATAACATGATGACATAAAAAGGCATAGAACATGAATAAACATATAGAATCATAACATATAGAAAATGGTTTCATGTAATCATGGAATCATGGGAATGTAGAAAAAATATAAAACATTATATAAACATGAGTCAAGTCTAACTTAAAAACTATTATTGGAACCACGGTTGTTCTTTTTTATAAATAGAGTATGGTTTGTGTTTGTTTTTAATCCTCAACATGGAAGATCGGGGAGTACATGTAATATTAGGGATTTTGAAAGAAAATGGATCTTATATATTAGGATGACAACAATATTTAAGGTGTCATCATTATCCAGTGTTTACCAAATTTTTGGGGTCCAAATTTCTTATAATGGTATGCATCTCAAAAATTGGTATTTATTGAAGGCCTAATGAAAATATGGAAAAGTAATGAGTTTCACGAATATGGGTTTTGTGATTTTTTTCAAAGGATCAAAGAAAGATAATGGTGATCTATGTGACAACGATGAGCATCATGAATGAATAATAATTAGAGCATCGTGAATGATGATAGTGATCTCTGTGGTTATGATAATTGGATCTTTATGGGGGCATGTTTTTTTTGACTGAAAGCACTGAGATTACGATGAGCATTGTGAATGGGTAATTTCTATAGAGATTTGCAAGAGGAGGGACACCACAAAGATGATTTCTGAAAGATATAGAAAATATATGAGGAGGCAGTGGATAATCGAGAACTTTAGAGCCTATAAATATGAGTCTACCCCCTTTCACTCAGAATTAGGTTTTCCAGGAAAATCTAGGGATGCTCTAATTTCACAAAGCTAAGTGAGCTTTCAAAATCTAGATTTCTATGCGATCTTGATCATTGCAAAAATACTGTAAGTCTTGAATAATTCCAATGATTTTTATTAAAGAGTGATTTGTGATGATGGGGTATTACATGTTGACTCAAAGAGCTTCGCGAAGATGGTTTGTTCTACAGATGAATTGAGCTTCATGAAGGCAGTTTGTTCCATAAAGGTTGATTGCTTCACAAAGATAAGAAGCTTTACAAAGGTTCTTCACAAAAGGTTGTACTGAATGTAAAGTTTAAGAAGATCAGTATTTTTGAGTGCATCAAGTATGGTATATTTTTAAAGAATAATCTTGTTCTAATTCAACGACAAGGACATTAATTCCAAACCATTAAGGAGACCTCCAAGTTGATAATATGAGTTAGACTTATCTCAATGATGTGAGCTAGGGGGAGCAGATAAATGTTTTTTGAGGGAAACATTAAGCTATCTGAAATATATTGTAAAGTTAGTGTGCCAAGAATAGATTGACTGTATCTAAACTCTCATATGTATTTAGGTATGACTGACACACTATCAAAGTATGATCCTTAGACTGGCCCTTAGTGGTGAACCAAGTAAAACAATTGTGGTACCTTTCTGCAAGTGAATGATTGATTTCTAATCGAATCAATCATATAGGTTTAATGAGTTCCTACCAATATGAGAACAAAATCTATCATATTAAAATCAAATGTTGACACCTTGATTCACCCCTCCCCTTTAGGGTGTTTTGTGGTCCTACAATATCACACAGTGGATGAAGTACCATAAAGGAATTAGGATTACTCCATATCCCAACTTGAAGTCTCATGAGAATAAACAATACTCAATGCATTAGAGAACTATATGGGTTCATCCATCGTAATATGTCCATGGATATGTGTGTCACATGAATAATCAAACATAAGGGATAATCATAAGTCTTACAAATGGAGAGAAATTGGTATCATAATCATGTCCTAAGGAATAACCAAAGGGTGTATCATGATAGTGTCCATGAAAGAATTGGTTTAAAACATACTTGGACATTTATAATGGTAAATAGGCATTGATCATGATAAATAATGTCCAGATGAAGTGAAATAATGTAACAAGAGTGTTTAGGATCTATATAAATAACTACTTTAGTGTGGTTTAAGGGAAAATATTAATGATTCGTTAAAGCGTACAATGGAATAATTGTATATATAAAACAAAAAAAACTAAGATGTTTTTTAATGTTAAAATGAGTGATTTTAGAAAAAAAACTATTGGATTAAAACAAATTATGGAGTGCACTTGAAAATTGGTAAGAAATTGGGAGGTTACCTTTAATCGAGCTTTCTTAACGAGAGGAATTGAAAAGAAAACCTTATAAAACATGTATTTACCCCCCAAATAAAGAATAATTGATCAAGGTATATATTTTTTAGAATACGAACAGAATTTAGGATGATCACATAAGAATAATTGAGAATTAAATTTGGGTAAAGATAGGGAAAGTGTGACCTAAAGGAAAAAATGGAGGTTTGGAGAGACTCTCTTACCGTATGTCTAAATGTGTTCTAAAATGGAACTTAATGTATTGGAAAATAAAATTTTATTGATTAATAATTTAATTCATAACATATTAAACATATATTTTATTTATCATAATTTTATTAATTTATTTTATGGCCTTATTGAAGAGTTATAACATTCCATTCCGTCGTTCCAGGGGAATTTGTTTCATGGATTGCATGTTCAATTTAATTGTGTATGATTATGGAAGTTATTTTAAAATGGAATAAAAACTAAATAAGTGAAATTATATGGTATTAATTCAATATAATAAATTTAAATGGTCCCATATTTCATTTTTTTCAGTTATGATAATGATTCATTAGGTGAAATGTTAATGGAAAATGATTAGTTTATTTTGACATTTCTTTGATCATCAAGAACTAGTTTTGTTTTATGACATAATGTTATGCATATATATTTGTTACAGAACATAAATTAAATTTTAATACACATGTTTCAATCTATTTTATCCTTAATAATGTTTTTATAACTAGCCTTGAATGTGGTAATGGAAAATGAAAACTCTTCATCCATGAAGGCGGTGAATCAACACCTCATGGGTGATGTTTTTATTTTTGGAATAAAAGGAAGAGAGAAGAGATTTTATGATTAATATTACATTAAAACAATAAAATTATAGTATATATATGATACTAGATTTATCTAGAAACTTTTTATTATGGTGGAATGGATTATTTATAAGAAATAATGAATTTAAAAGAGAAAGGTGGAGGATTTTATCTCTTGTATGTCGTCTCCTTGAGAACCTCCTTAAGGAACTTGGGTTTTTTCTTTTAGTGAGACCATAAATACCAGGACATGGGGAAGAGGTTGGGGAGATTAATTAGGTATAATATAAGAATGATTAAAATCTTATAATGTCTGAGGATAAGAGGTGGTGAGGGGTGATATTTGTAGTGGGTGGAGAGGGGTGTTTTTTATTATTTTATTAATTTGTTTATTAAATTGGATCAAGACTATCAATAGTGTTCATTATTGTGACTAATTATAGTAAATAGTGCATGTGAGTTTAGAATAATGGTTTATTACATCAATATTGACTAACAAATTCAGGTATTTTCATTAAAATGTTAAATACCATAACTTAATGTCTTTCACTATTCACTTGGAATTCAACAATTTTAGAAAAATCCCAAAAATTCACTTTAATGATTTTTAAACATTTTTATTTAAATAATGAATTATATTTTATGAAAATAATTTTTTAGATTGATAAATTTAATTTTTAATTAAAATCATCATTATTTGAAAAATACCTATTTTAATATTATAATCGATTTTATGACACTTTTAAAAATAAATTAAGGTCTCATAAAATTTTCTTATAATTATAATACTGAAGAATATTAATTAATGAATATATTTTATGAAAATAAACTCTCTTTTAAATAATTATATTAATTGTAAAATTGTAAATAAACATTTACAATTCACAAAAATTCCAACACTTAATTTATCATTTTTAAAACATTTATTTACTTATTCCTTAACATAAATATATCATGTTTTTATTTAAAAGATAAATAATTTTATTTAGTCATTTATAGGGTAGGTTACTATTCTAAAGGCCATATTTCTTTTTATAATGGCCATATTACTATTCCAAAGATCAAGTTACTATTCCATTGGCATAGGATCCTTAATTTCTGTAAATGATACTTATTTCATTATTAATTTATGATAATAACATTTTTATTCGGTTATCTTTGTGATTTATGAGCATTATACTATATAAAATAAATATAAGAGGGTAATTTTCATTGATAAATTTTTTGGTTGTTACACTGGGGGCCTAGTCGTACAGGAGAGTGTGGCAAGTGAGGACCTGCCTCCTTGTTAGACTGTAGGTGAGGATGGGATCCTATACACCCATAGTCACATCTGGATGCCAATGGACATACATGATGAGATATTGTAGGATTTTCATTCCACATTTTGGGAAGTACATCCCTACCTTACAAATATGTATCTTGATTTACATCGCCAGTATTGGTGGATAAGGAAGAAACATGATGTAGTTGGTTTTGTAATGAGGTGTTCCACCGATCTGCGGGTGAAGGAACAACATCACCAAACATCAGGTATTTTACAGCAATTACCTATTCTTGGGAGTAAATTGGATGATGTCACAATGGAATTAATGATAGGCTTGTTGATGTCTCCTCTAGGTTGTGATGTTGTGTGGGTTTTCGTTGATAGGATCACAAAGATTTCTTGTTTTATGCCAATCAGGGAGACCTTTATTTTAGATGATCTTGGGAGGTTGTATATCCATGAAAAAGTAAGACTTCACTGGGTCCCTCATAGAATCATTTCAGATAGGGACACCCATTTCACGTCACATTTTTGGAATATTTTACATAGGTAGTTGGGTACAAAGGTGAACTTGAGGATGGAATACCACCCATAGACTGATGGCTAGTTAGAACATACAATTCATGTTCTTGAGGACATGTTTCCAGCATGTATCCTAGATTTTGGGGAATATTGGGAGAGGCATATAACCCTAGTTAATCTCACCTACAATAATATCTATCTGGATGCTATACATATGGAACCTTATGAGGCTTTGTAGGGAAATCCATGTTGATCACCCAAGTGTTGGTCAGAGGTAGGAGATGAAGCTTTAGTGGGACTGCGTCTCATGTAGGAGAATTATGAGTAGTTCAATTTGATCGGGAAACTGATGGATATTTCACAACCTCAAAAAATATTATTCTTATAATAAAATACACTATCTAGAGGTCAAGATCAGGGATCAGGTCTTTTTTTGTATCTCACTGAGTCTGGGACACATACAAATTTGAAAATAGGATAATCTTTCATTGTAATATGTTTGACCATTCGAGATTCTAGAGACAGACAGTCCAATAAAATTTCTGATTTACATACCATATATGTAGTAGGCCAAGAACGATGTCTTCCATTTATCTCAACTGTGTCATTTTCACTGAAACTCGTCTCCAAATTCACACCCATATATGGTAAAGTTGTATATTGATGCGGCCTTTGAGGACCATCCTATACTTATTGCTGACAGGATCGGGAAGGCTCTCCATGGCCGGTCAGTTACTCAATTATGAGTGCTATGTCGTCATAGCCATTTATAGGAAGAGGCTTTGGAGTGGGTGTATGGCGCACGTTTTCAGTGGCTGAAGTTATTCTCGGATGATTCTTGACCACCATTGAGAGGGAAATTTGGGGGAAAATTATTTAAGGGAGAATATTTTAAGATTTATATTTTTCCTAAAGTAAGGTTCACTTTAATTTTAATTTTAATTATTTTTATGGCCTAATATGAATAACCTTTGAGTTCATGGGGATATCAGTAGTTTCTAGGGATTTTTTGGGCCCTGGAACCCAACTCTTGGAGAAAAACAGACAGGTCAGATAGCCCTTATAAATCATGTGGTGAAAGTCGCACGGTTTTTCTAACTGTGAGAAACCTGGATAGTGGGCTTTAAGAGACTTAATGGTTTAAGGAAACCATGTAGATTGAGGTACAAACCCATGAGATTTGTTGTGAACCCTTGAATTTGGGAATAGACACAGTTGTTTCAATGTAAGTCAAATCATGTGCACTAACCGTGTGAGGTTCCCCTTAAGATTGTGGATGGTGCATGTTTGGTATACGGTTTTTTCAAATATGTATCCAAACCATGAAGCCTATTATTTTTGGAAAAATTATTTGTTCACCATTAAAATTTTTATTAATCAAACATATTTTTATTTTATTCATCTGTTTGGTATGATGACACATTGAGACCTCACTTTGAAGCCAAATCCTTTGCATGGGTGTGGTTTCTCTGACTAAGCTCAGAATTGAGATTCCTTCATCTTATTTCATCCACACCAGTGATTACTCCATTTTTTGTGTTGTTTTTATTTTATCTTAGTATCGATAGATTTATTTATGTGAAATATAATATGCTCAATTTTTCTGTTCTTCATTCGTTCTTCATTTTTATTCTAATTTAGGTCAAATCAGAGTACGACAGTAGATTATATCTCTATTATAGATCTATGATAGTTGTTTTATAAATTTTACCCATGTTTTTGTGTTTTAAATGCCTAGTTTCAATAGTTACACACACTATAATTTGGTAGGTTCCCTGATAATTAATTGAATGATTGAATTAAATGAATTAGATTTAGTTAATTTTTTCCTCGAGAACCTTTGAGAATTATTGGAGGTTGTTTCCCTAACCTAGGATACCAAATCAGTGTTCCATTGCCTTTTCCTATTATTATAAAACCTATGGGGTGTTTTTGAGATTTCTTAGTTATATTAATCCAAGTTACAATTAAATTGAATTGAATTGATGATTAAGATATTGTTTTTTACTGATTTTCCATGTTATACATGATGTGAATTGTTTATGTTCAAATGTGAATTTTCATATGATTTGGATGAACTCAAGGTATGAAATGATAATTTAATTGAAAGATGAATGTTTCCATGTGATTCCATGAGTATTTTACATCATGGGTCATGACAGAGGTAGTGGATTCCTTCGATGAGATTGCTCCTTGGGTCTTGATTTTATGGGATGACTTGGGCCCGGCTACCCCATGAATCAGGCTTGTTTGGGATCATAGTGGACATGGTATTTTTACATGATCCTTGGACCTCATTCCAAGTATAGCCAAGTTTCCATCGAGATGTACCTGGGACTCGAAAAGGATGCCTTGGTTCTCTTCACCTTAGATCCAACCCCATGGGGTCTGACACTTTTGATTATATGGATTGGCCATGGTAAATGTGATATGACTGGTTATATAGCTCAGCCATGGTTGATATAACACTTTTGGATATACAGAATGGCCATGGTTAATATTATATACTAGATATACAACATGGACATGGTGATTATTACTAATTCTTTATTGCTTCCTTGTTATAGGATCTTGACACTTATTTGAAGGGATCCTTATACAGTTGTATAATATCACTTATTTGGGTACTTTTTCCTTGGGCACTTTACTTTAAGTACTGTCAAAACTATTATATTTTTTACTCTACTTAATCTTGTATTACACTAACTATATAGGTTTTAGATACCATTGGTGGTGGCCTACTGGTATTTTATCTCACACCCTATCTCAGGCTGCCATTGGGTGCCCGGAAAGGCATCTTTGATGCAGGTAGGGACCAAGTAAATTTTCCCAATGTACACTGATTGATTGGTTGTTCTTTCTAGTTGGGGAAAATGCGATCGAGCTAAGGATCATGATGCTATGTAGATATAGTAATTTTTTGACTTTTTGGTACTTTGTTACAAGTATTTTATTGGATTCCTCTATACTTATTTCCATCTTTGTAGAGAAATGTCATGATACATCATATGTATATTTAGAATTATTTATATATTATTGTCTTTTATGTTTATCTTATGTCTCGTTTTATATTATACTTTCTCTATTGATTGATATGGTTATTATTACTCTGATGTTTTAAACTCTGACATGATGGCATAGTCTCCCCATAGACACACCCTATGCTTTCACAGCAATTAAGCAGCCTCTGCAGTTTAGGGAGATGTTTTTAAGTCCATGTTACCCACTAGCTAATGGCATAATTTATTGTCATCTAGATCGGGATGTTATAATTATAATGTGAATACATGAAGAATAATTAAATTATAACTTTAATTTTTTAATAAAAATTCATGTGGAGGCCATTTTGGATCTCAAAGAACATCAAGGAATATTTTGAAATGTGTTTTATTTGGGACATAAATTGTTAAGGACTCACATAAATTCTACCAGGCATGTTAAATGAATCAACTCAATGGTGGAGTTTTAAAAACATAGGAAATTATCCAATAACATTTTTTTTATTTAAAAATATTATATATATATATTTGTTGTTATGGGACCATTTCTTCTCTCATTTTTTGTTTTCATACATTATATTAGAAATGGACTATGATTCCAAATGTATTGAAGAAAATACACCAAAATTTATGATTCAAAACTTGTGATTGAGTTTCTAAAATAAAATATTTTTTTAGTTTTGGAGTGCCTCAAGCTATAATCAGTGACAAAGTCACACACTTATGTGACAAGATCTTGGAATCCCTTATAAATAGTTATGGGGTTCAACGCATGACCTAAATTTCCTATCACTCATAGATAAATGGGTTGGATGAGTTATTATATATATAGATTATGAGGATTCTGTAGAAGAAAATGTTAGACACCAAGAAGTAATGGAGTAAGAAGCATGAGGAGGCTCTGTGGGCATACAAGAATACATTTAAAACCCCTATAGGTATATCAAATTACATAATTGTTTATGGAAACCATTATCACCGTCCTTTTGAGAGGAAATAAAATTATTACTGAGATATAAAGAGATTGAACTTGTAGTTTGGAAAGGTTAGAGAGTAGAGGAAGTAGCAGACAATGGAACTTGAGGAGCTGAAGAGGGAGGTATATGAGAGAAGCCTACTGTACAAGGAGAAGGTTAGATCTATCCATGTCAGACTAATCTAGATAATATACTTTAAATATAGAGATAATATACTATTATTCACTTCTAGAATCAATCTCATCCCTATTAAACTTCATTCCAAGTGGACTTGACCTACATAGTAACTAATACTATTACATTTGGTGTAGTTAATATCGAAGTAGTTGAATTAAATTATCCATTTAAGGTGAATTGAAAATAGATAAAGATATCTGACAAATAATTTTAGAAAGAGATAATGGAGTATCCCAATCTCCTCCATACTATTTTTTGAATAATGAAACACCATGTTTTCTCTTTATTTTACACAATTAAAGATATCATTTTATTTTAAATCTATTTTTCATAAAAAGTGAATTTAGAAATTCATAGGAGTAGTTTATGAGATAAGTGTGAGGAGAGGTACAAGTAACTTATATTTTAAATACTCTTTTATTTTAATTTATTTTTTTATAAGTGTTTTTTTTAAATTAAAAAAAATTGTTTTCAATATTTTTTTCAGAATCTATTCATATTTTTTGTGTGAATTATGTTTTTCAATATTTAGAGTATTTTTAATAAGAAATCATGAGGGTTAATATTTTCAGGTATTTGAAAAAGCACCCTGATAGTCTGGTTGGATTTCATTTTATTTGAAATTTTAAGATTTAGATGATTTCTAAATGAAATTACTTATGTTTCATGGGTATTGTTTTATTTATAATTGGTAAAAGAACTATAAATGAAGAAATTAGTGAAACCAAAATCATATAATGATTGAACTGAACTGTTGAAATCGAAACTATGTAACATAACCTTAGTGATAAATTATAACCTTAGGGGTCTCCCCTAAAATATTATCAGGGAACTCATATGAATTAGATTAAAATAGGAATATATGTATTAATTAAGAAATCATTATATGTAAACAAAAGCACATGTGCATGAGTTAGACATAAAACAATACTTAGAGTGACCTAAGACGTGACTTCCAAATAATTAATTCTATTAATTGACTATTAAAATTTTTATTAGGGGATACCTTCCCTCTTGGGATGGTTTAGTTCTAGGTTTAGCTACACTCATACAAATATATGACTTGCAAAAATTTATATGTGAATATTTTAATAAGTGCTAATTGATAAAGGGGGAGAAAATATATGAGGAATTTCAAAAATGGATGAAGAAGATGTTGATGATATATATGAATGTAATTTTTGACGTATTAGGTAATCATCAAAAGGAACTTTGTGAAAAGAAGATTAGGTAAATGTGATTTAGGAAAGTACCACTAGTTAAAATTCTAATTATATTGAAATCTAATCTATTGACTGACCTTGAACCATAAATATTTCTTGAATTGAAGTGGATACAATTGATTAAATTTAAATAAGATGCATGATACTTAAAATTAGGGATGAATATGTGATTTCATTTTTACCTAATTTGAGAAATTAATTCTATTTGTATAAATATTTTTAAATAAAGGAAATTAAATTTAGATCCCATTATTGAAATAAAGTATGTGTGGGGGAGTGATTAGAGCTAAAGTTTCAATGCTTTTGAACTAATTTTAAATATAATTTAACACCATGATATAGATAAAACCCATAACAATCATTTTTTTACATTTTGAAATTATAATTTTGAATGATAAATGGTTTAAAATATATTTTTTTGTGTTATTAATCATTTTTTTATTTAATAAAACAACTAAAAAAATTAATTTTGAAATTTGAATTTCATGGTTAAAAGGATTTTAATTCCATTATTCAGTGTTTCTCATTCATTTTTAACTATATTAGAATAATCATACAATGAATTCTATTTTCACTACATATAGATCAAATCTATGAAAAAATGGAAAAGACTCGATCGATTGTGAGGCTGGATGGACCATGCCCCTCAATTGATCATGCAACTCCAGCGATCACACATTCATCTCAAGTTATCACGTGAATAGAATAATTATCCATTTGGTAGAAAGAATCATTCTAAAAATTCATCAAATTCCCCTAGAGACCACACATTCACTATGATTGAATGTCAATGTAATGGTCTATACCTTTATCAACGGAATTTCCCTTATTATAATTTTTTCATGTAGTATAAATCACATCATCACATAGATAAACCAAAAAATATTATTCTCATAAATGAAGAATACTAAATTTGTTATGAAGTAAATAAATAAGAATTTCAAATATTAAAATGGGATAAAAAATAGAAAATAAGATAATTAATATATATAAATTTGTATATTATCGATCCACCAAAATGAACGCACTCACGAACGAAGATGTAGAAATAAAACATAATGTTAATAATAAAATATTAATTTTATAAATGAATGTATATATAACGTTGAGAGAAAATATAAGTGAATGAAGAATGAATAGAATAAGATGTGTTTATAGTAATTATGGAACTCATATGACCAATATAAATGAGACTATTAGAATAGTAATCTAACAATTACAAAAAATAACCTAACCATTGGAATAGTAATATGAGTGTTAGGAATTGTAATCTGAGAGTTAGAATAGTATCCTCACATGTACAAGTGTAAAATAAAATTTAGTTATCATATAATATTAAAATATTTTGTATTTAAACATGGTACAGGTAAATAACGATTTTAAAAATGAAAAATTAAGTGTTTTTATTTTTATAAAGCATAAATATTTTAATCGCACTTTTATAACAGTTATAATGATTTAAAATAAATTTTATGTGCATAAAATGGATTTATAATTTAATATTAAGTCATGTTACATTTATAATATTATTTTATGAGAACAAAATTAATTTTTCAAAGGCCCATAAAATGGATTATAATATTAAAATCAGTATTTTTCAAATAAATCAGTATTTTATTTAAAAAATTATTTTCTCATATTTAGAAAAATATTTTCATAAAATTTATTCCAATTTTCAAATTTTAATTTTGAAAAATGGTTAAGATGGATTTTTTATATTGTTCTAAAATAGTAGATTATTTTATGAATACTAAAATACGGTAATTTACAATATTTAACCTTATAAGTGAAATAAATGATCTTTTGATTAATGAATGCTTTAAAAACCCCTTATTTAGACCCAACATGCACTATTTACTATATAAAGTAATAAAAATCAACATTATTGATAGTCTTGAGCTAAAATAATAAACCAACGAATATAATATTCAAAAACACCCATCTCCTCTACTTATAAATACCACCCCTTATCCTCACACATTATAATACATGAAGCTTGGAAAATATATGTGTTGACACTACTTAAGAATAAAAAAAGACTATGAAGATAGCCCTAGATATTTCAAAATCCCAAGGTGAGGTTAGAATAATTTAAAAGAAATCCAAACCCTCCAATGACCTGTGCGGCATACCGATGCATCATACTTGTGCGGCAAACCTGCGCGGAAAACCTGCGCTGAAGTATATTTTATGTACCCCTATGCGGTAGACCTATGCAGAGGTCCTACGTGGAGGACTTGCGTGGACAACTTTCCTTCGACTAGGCCCCATCCATGCCCATAAATATGACCCTTGGGCTCCCCATTTCAATGATTGAAAAGGTTTAAAGACTCTCTAAAGCTCCCATTGCATAGCCCTTTCACCCAGATCCCTCAAATTGTCTAAGGTAGCTCTCTAAAACATGAGAGAATAGATAATTAAAATGGGTTAAGAATGTTTTGAAAGTATTTCAAAAATTTTACATAGGATTGGTTCCCATATGTACAAATATATTCTTCATCCTTCATACAAACCTATGCGGCCCACCTGTGTGGTACAACTGTGTGGCGCAGCAACGTGGGGTACCTACATGACACAATTGCGTGAAGTAACTACGTGAAATATCTTGGTATAAATCCTACATACCAACTTAAGTACCCTTTTTAAGGTCATTTAGGGTAGGGTATATCCTTCCTTGTTTCCCTTTTCTTAAAGGGACTAAGTGGAAGCCTCATCCAAAACCTTCCGACTTATCAAAACCTTGGGAAAGGCACATCATCATGTCTCCTATTTGGGTTTTTATTTTCGTAGTCATTGGTTTCCCACATTTGTATCACAATAGGGTTATGATTCAGGGAATGTCTGTGGGTTTGTATATCCACAGTCACATGGACCTTTCTCATAGGAATAGTGTTGGGAATTTCTCAGTTTGGAGGAGGGTTTGGGTCCTGACCTCTCCCTTCTCGAAGAGACCTGATACCACAAGTCTCTAGTAGGGAAGGTATGGTTCATAATTGGTTTTTAATTCAAGCAAATGAATAGTTTCTCTTCCCTATTGGGATCAATTTTAGGGTAGCCATCCTGATATAAGCCCCAAACCTTCATCCCTCCTTCATTTCATTGGACCCTTGTTGAATGTAAAGAGAATAGAGGAAGGGCCCATCGCCTCACCCTCTTCTCGGGTTACCTCGACCTCATCCACCTTGGCCTCCGTAGGCACACCCTCTTTTGAAAGCGAAGGAGAAAAAGTGTGGATGACGTTTTTGAATCTTTGGCATCCTCTTGTTTCTCACACAGAGCATGACTGATGTGGGCTTAGAGATTTTTCATGTTCACAGCATTTGCACATATTATGAACTATGAGAAATTTGATTCATATTCAAATGGGATATGTAAGAGGAATTCTCAGGGCCTGATCTCATTGGATATCCTCTTCATCAATCCAACCCTAATTCCCTTAAACTAGGTATCCTCCTTAGGAATAAGGCCCAAATTAAAACCCCCAAATCATCAAGGCACCTTTTTAGGATATAACCCAAACTCATTTCTCTCAAAGGACTATAATCTCCTATGAGATTAATTGAACTATGTGGGATTTGATTCCAATCCAAATGGGATATATAGGAAGCCTACTTGAGGTTCAAACCCAACACTTCAAATCAACCATGTTCTCCTTGGGGTCATATTACCAAAAGGGTTTAATCCGACTAGGAAATCCATATTATTTTTGATTTCCTTGGGCTTCTTTGACATTATTATTACACCAAACATTGACTAAGAACCTTTCTCATAGATTTCCATACCACTTGACATTAAACTAAATGGGTAGGTCCTTATCACATGACCTTAAAAGGTATGGTGTGTCCCATTAATCGGCATCGAACTACAAGGGTTACGATTCCTTTCACAAGGATATGTAGCTATACCATTTTATGGTTATGATCCCAATATCAAAACAAACCTTTGTCTCCTTGAATGACAATAAATTACAGAGTTCCCCACTGAGTGTCTAAAAAACTAGTGTCATCATAACAATGGTTAAAAGAATCTCTAAGTAGTATATAAGAGGATGCCATTAGATGGAGAACCTCAAATACATATGGATGATTCCAAAATTTACACATTTTTGTAAGTGATTTCAAATTCCTATGGAAATTTATGTTATACATGGTAAATTATTAAGGATTCATGAAAATATCTTAAATTTATAAAGAGAGTCTCGGAGTAGACAATAATTCCCCCCAAAAGGGCATGATGGGTCTGACCTCCCATCCTCTCGACTAATTCATGTTCTTAAGTATCGTAAGGTTAAAACTTAAAAAACACCTACCTTTAGAAATAAGGTCCCTTTGGGATAAATTAATATTGGGAGTTTTTGGTTCCATGAATAAATCTAATGGAAACTACCTTGAAGTAGTGATTATTAAAACTAGAACACACATTTCAAGGAACTAAAAACAAAAATGGTGAACCTGGCATGAATCCTTAACCAAGTTAATAATGTTACCCACCTGGCCGGCCCCTATCAATTCATAAATAAAGGCCATAAAAAGGAATAAATCATGCATGTATCCATCTAAAAATGTCTCTTTAATGGATTTTATTGTTTTTTTCAAGTTTTTTTCTCAGAACTTCCTTCAGTGAAAAATGGATTTCTTCAAGATGACATCTGTGAAATTCCCGACCGCTGCCTAGGCTAGATCCTCATCCACAGGAATGATGTTATCACCCACTCAGCATCTTTAACACTGGGTATCCAATGTGCTTGTAAAGGATTACTATTAGCATGGTACAATACCAACTTTGAAGGCTTCCCGATAGGCTCTCCAGGTTAATGACAATCCTCGATTGGCCGGACCACAAAGACCAATGATCAAGAAGCAGACGGTGCCAACCACCGTCCTCAACCATTTTGGGTCCCCATCCCCAGAACGCAATAACTAGTACCTTCTGTACTATAGATAGGTAGATCAAGAGGTCACTCAGAGCCTCAATCCAAAGATGCGGAGGTCATTCCTAAGGAATCCCACCAACAATTTACACTAGCAGAATCACACAGTAGTGAACCCCCAACATGATTGGGGTGTTTCCTCTGGATGTTCAAATCAAGTACCTTAGACCCAGGCATACAAGAAAAACCGCTGGGGAAATTTTCTGATTAACAGGGAGCAGGTTATTACCTTTTTCCCCTCCAGAGAAGTCTATCAACCAAACTTGATGGAAAACAATGAGGGGCATATACACCCATTTTTCCCAATACCACTGCCTAGCAGACTCCTCTAGTGATCACACCGTGATTCACTGTTTCATTTTCATCCCAACACCACTATGGTAAACTAGTTTTGTATTGAATATTATAAAAATAATACCAAATTTAAATCCATATTTGAAAAATAATTTTTTTTATCACTGTTAAAATGGGAATTGTTACTTGTTTTGAGGATTTGATTGCAGGAGGAGGTGATTTGGTGGCCTTCAAGATGATCAATAAAGAAAAATGGTCCAAAATTTCATGGATCCCAAGGACACCTGTCCATTATTTTGAACAGTGCTAGAAATCCGTGTATTAACATGGGCTGAAATTTTATGGGCCTCTCCAAAAATTCATGGGATACAATTCATCTCAAATAATGAAAGGCCAATTCGTTAATCTGGTGGTCCAACCGAACCATTCTCTCTAGGGGACAGAATCTGCATGATGTCAAGAGTTTGGTTCGATTTTATGACTATATATCCATTTATAGATGTTCAATGGCTGCCAAATTTGACATGGTGATATTCAAGACCTCGTGAAACATCTTTTATTTTTTTTCCAATTCGAGATATTTCCATATACCAACCCAAAACCGAGACTCAATTGGTATCACCAAAACTAGGTTCTCAAAACCAATTACCTATTTGGCTATAAAAGGGCACCACGAGAACCTCATTTGGAAGTTCGGCCAAGGAGTGAAGTGATTCCAATTTGGTTTCCTAGAATAGTCTCCTAATCACCTTGGAGGTCCTCTAGGCCCCTATACTCATAGGGGGATCAACAATGAAGATGTAGTTCCACCCGAGCTTCCTCCTCCTCCCGATGTCGAGCTAAAAGTTGGGTGTTCGTTGTGAGGGAGATACACACATGTCCAGGGAGTTCTGATGCATAAAATAGCTACTGGTTTGGTTTAGTTTGGGTGTTTAAACATTTCATTCCATGTATCTTATTTTATTTTAGATTTGAATGCTTGATTTTATGCATGTGAGTGTTATGCTCTTAATTTCTAACTGATCGGTGTGAGGTCTTGAGTGTGTGACCTGTGTTGTTCCAATTGGAAATCACAAGAATCCTTTTCATACCCACCTTATTGAGATTTCAATACAATTTGGAAGCTCTTATTCCATGCATAAGTACAGGACCTTGACAATACGATTGTTGCGTCAAGTTTTGGTCCTTAAAGCAATGAAATAAAAGCTTAGGAATTAATCGGGATTCCAATTAACTCCAACCAAAGAATTACTCTAATCCTAAGATGAATATTTATAAACAATGAACTTGATATGTGTGTAGTGAAATCACATCAACCCTTTTATCTCATATTTTTAAAATTCCACTAGGTCACTCAACTTTTAATCTATTTTAACTAAGTCATTGTTTTAAACTCTTTTCAAAATCACCCCCTCTCTTAGTCATTTTTACTTAAAATACACACTCTAAACCTACCAACACTCCTTGAGAGATGACCTAGGGTCTACCCTAGACTATAAATCAACCTTAAAAACATAATCAATTTGACATGTCATGAAAACGTGGTCAAATGTTTGCACCGTTTCCGGGGAGCACTTTGGTTTTTTGTGCGTGTTTTTGATAAATTTTTTGTACTTTTTGTGAATATTTGTTTGTTTTATCTTCTACCTTTGCATTTATTTTTGTGTTATAATTTATTTATTGTGTAGGTTCTGTGTATGATGCGTTCTAATCTGAGAGACCTACAAAATTTCGAACCCGAACTGGAGAGGATTCTACATCAACGAAACCAAGACACAGAAGACAACACTTTAAAGGAGGAGACATCACATCTTAAAATTCGTCTTGATTCCTATTCTTCTTCTAAAACCAAAGCTAAAATTGAATATAAATTGTGTAACATGGATGAAAATAATATAACACTAAAAGAACTCACCTCACCCGATGTGGATATCTGACCCACTTACATTCAATTACAAGGTGAGGCACCCAATTTTGAACTATAATCTGGTTTAATTCATTTATTACCTAGATTTCATGGACTGCCTGTAGAAGATCCACATTAGCATTTATAAGAATTTCATACTCTGTGTTCAACATTAAAACCTGCTAATGTGGATGAAGAACAAGTAAAACTTAGGGAATTTCCATTTTCATTAGAAGAACGGCTAAATATTGGTTGTATTATGCTAATTCACCTATTAGAGGTTGGGCGGACATGAAACGAATTTTTCTTGAATAATACTTCCTAGCCTCTCAAACTGCAACAATAAGGAAAGAAATATGTAGGATAAGACAATATGAAGGAGAAACCCTTCATGAATATTAGGAATTCTTTAAAATATTATGTTCAAGTTGTCCACACCACCAAATAAGAGATCAACTTTTAATACAATATTTTTATGAAGGTTTAATTCCAATAGATAGTAACATGATTGATGCTACTGCAGGTGGTGCACTTGTGGATAAAACCCCAATTGATTTAAGGAACCTAATTGAGACCATGGAACAGAACACTCAACAATTCAGTTCAAGGTCCAGTGTACCCATTTGAGGTGTCCATGAGGTGCAAAGTACTGAATTCGAGAAGAAGGTAGACACAAAACTTGAAGAGGTAAGTACCCTTATATGACAACTTGCTCTTTCCCAAGGGAAATCAAAATATCCTCCTCCCATACACTGTGGTATATGCTCTTCTGATACCCACTTTTCTGACCAATTCCACCAATTGAGAGAAACTTCTGTGAGTTGTGAGGCAATATTCCCAGGACGCCCCTATAACCAACCCATTATGCAAGAACCTTACTATCCATCCAATCCTAGGTGGAATGACAACCAAGACTATATGCAAGGGTGTATTCAAACCAGCCTCATAAACCATGGAACCAACCAGGGAAAAGTAGTCATCAACCACCACCACCAGAAATTTTCAACCACCCCCAAAGGCCTTTCCAACAACCCCCCTCCAAAACCCGATCCTAAACTAGAAGAGATGATGAAACAAATGTCTACCAATAATCTCCAGTTCCAACAAACCACCCAAGCAGCCATACAAGACCTCAAAAACCCAATTAGGCCAACTAGCTAACTCAGTGCGTGAAATCCAAATCCATGGGTCTGGTAAACTACCATATCAACCACTTGTCAACCCTAGGGATAAGGGAAATGTTAGTGCCATCACCCTTAGGAGTGTAACTCAACTTAAAAGCCAAATGAACCCTCCATTAGAGTTATACTCTCCTAAGGGAACCACAATCCCAACCACTGAAAAAGGTTCAAATGAGACGGAACCTTCTCTTGAGAGAAGTCCTGCCAAAGGAAAGAGTGTGTCTATAAATGAGTTACCAAGCCCAAGCATTCCTCTTCCATTTTCCCAAAGAGCCACCCAACCAAGGAAAAAAAAGGAAACTGAACTTGATAAAGAAATATTGGAGACTTTAAAAAAAGTGCATGTTAACAATCCATTGATTGATGCCGTCAAGCAAATTCCAAGATATGCCAAGTTTCTGAAGGAGATGTGTACCCACCAAAGGTGACTTAGAGGTGATGAGAAGGTGATATTGGGGAGGAATGTCTCAGAATTGATACAACAATCACTTCCCACCGAGTGCAACGATCCTAGAACATTCTCAATTCCATGCACCATAGGGGAGTATTCTTTCTCCAATGCTATGGTTGATTTGGGTGCTTCTATTAATGTGATGCCTCACTCCATATACTCTTCTTTGCAGGTCGGTGAACTAAAACCCACATGAATAGTTGTTCAGCTAGCAAATCGGAGTATGGCACACCCTTCTGGTGTGGTAGAGGATGTTCTTGTGAGGGTTCAAAATTTAATATTTTCTGCTGATTTTTATGTGCTAAAAATGGAAGATGATAGGATGAATGGACATTCCCCAATTATATTGGAGAGACCTTTCTTGAAAACCTCCAAATCCATAATTACTGTCCATAATAGTACATTATCTATGGAATTTGGTGGTGACATAGTCCATTTCAACATCCTTGATACCATGAAGCACCCCTCAGAAGAACATTACTCTCTCTCGGTAAGTTCAATTGATGTACTCACTTCCCCAAAAATAACTTCATTTGTTTCCCCTGATCCCCTTTCTGAATTTTCCACTTTGATTGATATTATTGAAAATGAATCATGTGTTGATTGTTGTAGTGGTCTAGAAAAGTGTCATTCAAGTTTACTAATTGATAATTTCTTGAACACGGAGGATCACATGACCATAGATGATATTACTATACTTGTAAAAGCTAATTCCTCATCTGAGGATGATCCGATTGAGTAGTTAGATGAGATTAGCGACCTCTCACTTTCACACACACTCCCATCAATCCAAAATCCTCCTAAATTGGAACTAAAGCAACTGCCTCAAGATTTAAAATATTCATATCTTGAGAATGAAACAAGTTGACTGCAATCATTTCTAGTTCACTCCCTCCTGAGCATGAATTGTTACTTCTTGAACTTTTGAGGGAGCATAAACAAGAATTTCTATGGACACTTGCAGGAATTACTAGTATTACCCCATCAATTTGTACACATCATATTTTATTAACTGATGAGGCTAAACCAGTGAGGTAGGCACAACATCGACTGAACCCAAAGCTCTTATAAGTAGTTAAAAAGGAAGTAAGAAAATTATTGGCCGCTGGAATCATTTACCCCATCTCTGAGAGCCAATGGTTCAGTCCCGTTCAAGTAGTTCCTAAAAAAATTGTCTTAATGGAAATTAAAAATGAAAACAATGAATTGGTTCCAACATGTGTGTATAATAGTTGGCGTGTCTGTATATATTATCCCTGACTAAACCAACAGACTAGGAAGGAACATTCCCCCTGCTATTCATTGACCAAATTCTAGAGAGGCTAGCAGGGAAGTCCCATTACTGTTTTCTTTATAGGTATTCTCGATACTTTCAGATCCATATTTCCCTTGAGGATCCGGAAAAGACAACCTTCACTTTCCCCTTTGGCACATTTTCCTATAGAAGGATTCCATTTGGCCTGTGCAATGCTCTGGGTACTTTCTAGCGATGTATAGTTAGTATTTTTTGGGATTACCTGGAGAATTGCATGGATGTTTTCATGGATGATTTTACTGTTCATGGATCCTCTTTTGATGAATGTTTAAGTAGTCTTGGTTCCGTCCTACGTTGCTGTATTGAAAATAATCTTGTATTAAATTATGATAAATTCCATTTCATGGTGCGAAAAGGTATAGTTTTGGGATATGACATTTCTGGGGCTGGCATCCAACTAGATAAATCGAAAATGGATGTCATTTCTTCCCTACCATTCCCTAAAAATGTACGTGATGTGTGGTCTTTCCTAGGTCATGCTGTATTTTACCGACGTTTCATTCATGACTTTAGTAAAACTGCACTCCCCCTCTCCACTTACTCCAAAATGAAAAAGAATATGTTTTTGATAGGGAATGTGAAGAAGCTTTTAATAAGTTAAAATGGAGTCTCACATCACCCCTAGTAATCCAACCACCTCGGTGGGATTTACCATTTGAGCTCATGTGTGACGCCTCTAACTATGCAGTTGGGGCAGTCTTATCACAAAGGTTTGATTGAGCTCCACATTTCATTGCCTATGCCTCACGTAATTTGGACCCTACCCAAGAAAACTACACCACCACTGAAAAAGAATTTATTTCCACTGTGTTTTCCTTGTATAAATTCAGGTCCTACCTTTTGGGGTCCAAAGTCATTGTGTTCTCAGACCATGCAACCCTCTAGTATCTCCTAAAGAAACCAGAAGCCAAACCATGTCTCGTTCATTAGATGATCCTCCTTCTGGAATTCAATCTATAAATTAGAGATAAAAAAGGAGCGGATAATGTGGTGGCAGACCATACCAGTAGGATCCTCCCATCCTCAGACATTGTGTCATCCCCCTGTATTCCCATTAATGACATGTTTCCTGATGATCAATTGCACAAAGTGCAAGATTCTATTCCCTGGTATGCGGAAATTGTAAATTATTTGGTAGCATCTTGAATTCCTACTGATTTCAACAAAAACCAAGCCAATCGTCTAAAACATGAATCTTGTTGGTACATTTGGGATGACCCCTACCTTTAGCGCACATGTAGCGATCAGGTCCTTAAGCTATGTGTTCCCGATAGCGAGTTTCAGTCTATCCTTAGATTCTACCACACTCTTGCTTGTGGGGGCCACTTTGGTCCCCAACAGACTGCTCGCAAAGTTCTTGATTCTAGTCTCTTTTGTCTAACACTTTTTCTGGATGACCATGAATTTTGTAAATCTTGTCCTTGTTGTCAAAGAATGGGGAATGTCTCTAAAAGGAATGAAATTCCACAACAACCCTTTCTCTTTCATGACATTTGTTATGTTTGGGGCATTGAATTTATGGGGATATTTCACAATTCTTTTGGAAACTTGTACATTCCATTGTCCATTGATTATGTATCAAAATGGGTAGAGGACGGGCCACAATGATAGATGATTCCAAAATAGTTGTAGAATTTTTTGAGAACTCAGATCTTTTGTAGGTTTGGATTACCTAGGTTCATCATCAGTGACCAGGGTTCTCATTTTTGCAACTGAAAAATGCAATCACGTTTGCATCGATATGGGGTAGGTCATCGAGTATCTACTACGTATCACCCATAGACTAATGGTCAAGCCGAGGTGTCAAATAGAGAGGTAAAACAAATTCTTGAAAAAACGGTCCAACCCAACAGGAAATATTGGAGTCTTAAACTCGATGATTCATTATGGGCTTACCATACTTATTTTAAAACTCCCATTGGAATGTCACCTTATAGGTTAGTTTTTTGGAATGAGTTGTCATCTCCCTGTTGAGATTGAACACCGGGCCAACTGGGACATTAAAAAAATGCAATTCTATCCTTTTTGGTGCAAGTTCTCAAAGGAAGTTGCAGATTTAGGAGCTATAGGAAATGAGAAGGGATGCATATGAAAACACGAGGATTTATAAGGAGAGAACCAAGGCTTCCCATGACCGTCTTATCCTTCATCATCAGTTACATATTGGGAAAAAGGTACTCCTTTATAATTCAAGGCTGAAATTGATTCCTAGTAAGCTTCTTTCCCGCTGGTTTGGACCATATGTTGTTACTAATGTCTCTCAATTTGGTGTTGTTCAGGTTCAAAATGAAGAAACAAAGCAACCCTTCACTGTCAATGGGCAGCGGTTGAAGCACATTCATTAAGCCATTCTGTAGTCCCCAATGGAGGAACTCCAAGTTCAAGAAGCAAACTATGAATGACATCCACCAGGTTTTATCCTTCCTTCCCACATTCCCTTTTACTATAGTGAGGATACTGCATACTCTAGGTGTGGGGTGATGAGTAAATTCTTGGGTTAGTTAGGAATTTTCATCGTTTTCTTTATTTATTTTTCTTTTTTTCTTGATGAATGGTATTTTCCCTTGCCCCCCCTTCCCCCGTTCCACCCCTTACTTTTGTTCCGGAATGCTAATTTTATCATGGAAAAGGATGCCCTATGAATTGAATCATGAAAGTTACTGAAAATGAATGAGTAATTTCCCTATTTTATTTTGTTTTAACATTTTCAAAAAAAACAACAAATCACTGATGGAATATGTGTTTTAGATTGAATTTAACATTGTGGTGTGTCTTTCTCTTGGAAGTTAGTTGTTTGTCAATGATATAAATGGTTGTATCATTTTGAAAACTTTGATAAAAATAGTACCCATTAAGTGAGTATTTCAAAGGAAAATTGTGGCACTTAATTTCTCCACACATTTTTTCACCCAACCAAGAAGTGTGATTTTTAATTACTCAATAAGAGGTAAATATAAGTTAGGTTAATATTTATCTGTTTTCCAAATGATTTTTCCATACATTCGTTCCTTATCCGATCTTTTTCATTACAGTACCGGATTGAACTACGCATGTGTACCTGTTATCTGACTGTTCTATGCCCTCAAAGAAAATAGTTTTATCTTGGGCAGTTAAAAAAACAATTTCTTGACTTTTCATCTTGTTATAACTATTACAATTAGTGTCGTGAGGAGATCAAAAAAGGGTTGAGAGAAGGGTGTGAGATTTTTTCCATGCACAACATTTCAAAAACAATGAGGGGAGTGATGAAATGTACATCATATGGGGATATCTAGGTCAGGAGCTTAAGGATTGACTTCCGGGAATGCTTAAGTGACTGGGTCTTGAAATTTGATTGCAAAGGGTATAGGACAGGTTCAGTAGACATAATCATTTAAGCAGAAAAATATTAAAATAGCCTATATTTACTGGATAGAATGTGGGTAGAATAGCATGAATTGGTTGTCACACACACACTTGGAGATTTAGTGACATTGTGGACTTTATAATTACTTGATAAAATTGGTATCATTAATCACCCTACATTTCATGATGATACAATTTATGAGACACATTTTTGCATGATCATTGAGAATAACTCCATGGTGTGATTTTTGCTTTGATCACATTCCTTTCAAAATTTAAATTTTCATTGAATGTTAAATATTCATGAAGTTGGGAATATCTCCATGCACAATTTTTTGAAATATCATTTTGCCCAGGAGTGCAAATTTTTAGGTGTGGGGGTGTGATCGCAATGCGATTCACTGTTTAATTTTCATCCCTACACCATTGTGGTAAACTAGTTTTTTATTGAATAATATAAAAATAATACCAAGTTTAATTCCATATTTGAATCATTAATTTTGTTTTTATCACTGTTAAAATGGGAAATTTTACTTGTTTTGAGGTTTTGATTATAGGAGGAGGTGATTTGGAGGCCCTGAAGATGATCCAGAAGGAAAATGGGCCAAAATTGCATGGATCCCAGGGACACATGTCCACTGTTTTGAACAGATCGAGAAATACGTGAATGAAAATGGGCTTAAATTTGGTTTTCCTCTCCAAAACATCATGTACTACAATTCATATCAAATAAAAAAAGGCAAATTCGTTCATTTGGTGGCCCATCCGAACCATTCTGTCCAGGGGACAGAATCTGCACGAAGTCAAGAGTTTGGTTCGGTTTTATGACTACATATGCATTTCTAGAAGTTCAATGGCCAGAAAATCTGACATGGTGATATTCAAGACCACGTGAAACATCTTTTATATTTTGTCAAAGTCAAGATAATTCCATATACCAACCCAAAACTGAGACTCAATTGGTATCACAAAAACTAGGTGCTCAAAACCACATAGAAATTTGGCTATAAAAGGGCACCAAGGGAACCTCATTTGGATGTTCTGCCAAAGAGTGAAGTGCTGACAATTTTGAGTCCAAGAAGAGTCTCCTAATCACCTTGGTGGTTCTGTAGGCCCCTATCCTCATAGGGGGATCAACAAGGAAGAAGGAGTTCCACCCGAGCTTCCTCCTCCTCCCGATGACGAGCTAAAAGTTGGGTGTTCGTTGTGAGGGAGCTACACACATGTCAAGGGAGTTATGATGCATACACTAGCCACTGGTTTGGAGTAATTTGGGTGTTTAAACATTTCATTCCATGTATATTATTTTATTTGGGATTTTAATGCGTGATTTGATGCATGTGAGTGTTATGATCTTAATTTCTAACCGATCAGTGTGAGGTTTTGAGTGCGTGACTTGTGTTGTTACAAATGGACATCATAATAATCCTTTTCATACCCACCCTATTGAGCCTTCAATATGCTTTGGAAGCTCTTATTCCATGCATAAGTACTGGACCTTGACAATACGATTGTTATGCCAAGGTTTGGTTCTTAAAGAAATGAAATAAAAGCTTAGGAATTAATCAGGATTCCAATTAACTCCAACCAAAGAATTACTCTAAACCTAAGATGAATCTCTATAAACAATGAACATGATATATGTGTAGTGAAATCAAATCAACCCTTTTATCTCCTATTTTTCAAAATCCACTAGGTCACTCAACTTTTATGCTATTTCAACTAAGTCATTGTTTTAAACTCTTTTCAAAACCACCCCCTCTTTTAGTCATTTTTATTAAAAATACACACTCTAAACCTACCAACACTCCTTGAGAGACGACCTTGGGTCTACCCTAGACTATAAATCAACCATAAAAACATAATAAATTTGATGTGTCATGACAACGCAGTCATCTAGAAGCAACCCACCAATCCCGCCTGGCAAATCTTGTGGAGTACCGTGAACAAGCACATACAACTGTTTACAAATTATTATCCAGTCAACAGGCTCGTCTGAATACATTAATGAATCCCACTAATCCAATGTGGTGGAAATAGGTAAACAGGAAAATACACCTTCTTATAATCACCAATTCTTCCAATAGTCTCATCTACCAGTATTGGAGGAAGTTTGTCAACCATGCTTGATGGAAAACAACAAGCATGCACATACACCAGTTAGTGTTCGTCAATCCTACCAACAGTTTCATTTGGAAGCACTTAGAGAAGTCAGTTAGAAAGCTCCAATAAAAAATATAGGGTAGACCCAACTCTCTTCCCCCATACATGAGTACTGTCAATACCCATTGATATGAAAAGTAATATAGGAGTAGGTACATACACTTACTCTATCTACAGAATGGACGTATATTCCCATTTCATCCACTGAAATCACCAAACACATCTTTTCAATGGTGAAAGGGAAGACACAAATTCATTCCCATATTCTGGACGCATGACAGAATATTATAACAACAACTTCAGTAGTACCAGTTGAACAAACACATAAATTTTTTCCCACACCTTGGATGACACATCGACATGATATCCTAGAGTAGATACACACCTTTGTTCTATTCCAATAGGTTCATGGGGAATACTCCCATATATCATATGGACAACAGGATTAGGATCATTCACCCTTTCCAATTGGATGTAATTGGTCTGTTCTGGTGACCACTCTAAGGCAGGAACATACACCTTCCCATGAAAACCACTTCTCTCAGCAAGTGGTCCCAACTAAGTGTAATAGAACATCCAAGAGGAAGTATCCCCAAACACGGTTGGAAAATCAAGAGTCAATCTGCAATCTGAATCCTCTTAATGTTGGAGTTATTGAATCCCTCATAAATTTATTTGTCACAGCTCAAGATCTAAACCTCTAATTACTAAATTATGGGAGTGGTAGCAATAATTATTAAGTTCTCCATCAAAAACTTCATCATAAAGGATTTCTTCATGAAACTTAGGTCAATACAGAGATCCTATCTCCATATGAGAGCCATAGTAACCCTCATTGGGGCCAGAAGACCATGTAGCAAGAGGATTTATCCCTTTCTATAATTCACTATGGTGGTCCTCCTCATGATGGATTTCACTATGAAAGTCTTCTCTACAGTAGTATTTCTCAATGTCAAGATAATTCTATAATTGACAATGTATTGATAAGAAAACTCTCTTATCTCGAGGCACTTGGAAACACAAGTCTGGTCATGTCTGATTCCTTGTAATTGATGGGTGAAATACTTTCTCAAGCAGAACACATCTTAAGGTAAAATTAATTTTCTGAACCTCCCTTGGGTCATTTGTCTTCTAATATAGAGAATCCACTTTGGTCAGACCAAGTAGAGGAACCTCTAGTAAAATTATATTAAGATATGTTAAGCATGAGAAAATAATTGGCTAAAGGAGAAATACCAGTTGTGTTCTAGACTTTGGAAAATTATCAATACAACATTCTGAAATTGATGGAAGAATATTTCATTAATAATGTATTCCTTAACTTATAGAATACTCATCATCATTTGAATAACAAATTATTACTGTATGATGAATATCAAAATCATGTAAAGGTAATAAAAGAGTTGTAATTACATATTGACTTGTCATCTCTCTCGGTTTCCCGACATCCAAAGGTTGAAAACAGTAGAGAACCCTCCAGCGTGCATGCCTCAATGCTCTAAAGAGGATACACCAGTTAATTTCTGACACCCCAACTAGTATTCGTATCAGAGGATGGTTTGCACATGGAGCATTATATTTCACTACCCTCCAGAATCAACAAAGACCACCAAAATTGGTCTCATGAAATGTTTTTTCCCATGGTCGGCTACAATCAACAGATTGTGAATGTGATCAAATGTACACTCAAGAATATGCCTCAACTAGCTCTCATTGGAGTCAGGCCCAAATAAAACAATTTGTTGAGTTAATTTTACATCATGCATCTAAGAATATTTAGTAGGCCTCCCGCATATATTATTTCATCCATAATATAATGCAAATGTCTGAAATAGCACAGTGATTATCTGAAACAGGTGATTTGAGTGGTTGTCAGATAATGAACCCAGTAAATGTCCGAACCGAAATTTGTAAAATCAGAAGAGTAGCTACATGAATCTCATCCATAATAGTTCAAGAGACAGCCCATCTTGTAGGGTTGGGGGATCATTTAATTCAACCTTAAAATTCATTAAATAAAGTTCAAAGGTTTGAAGAAGAAGAACAAGAATAGCCCCAGTCTGCAGGGATGGTGGATTTTTTACTTCTACAATTCCCTCCTAAACGGAAGTTAGTTTTCTCCTGAATAGGGAAGAAGCCACAAAGAGAGTGCACAAATGAACTATCCAAGGATTCCCTTTAGGTTAATGTCCAAAAAACAGTTCCTGGGAATTCATCATATAGGAGAACATAATCTTATGAAAGACATAGAGGGAGACGATCTTACAAAGATACTGACAGAATTCCATCAATGAATTATGTGTCAATAAATTCCATTAACCCCATTTTAGAAGATCCTCCAAAAAATGAGTCTTGTTCAAGGGAATAATAAGATGAAGTTCTTATTCATAATATGTTACATGATGAAGCAAATGAAGAAGTTTTAGGTACCCAAAATTAGAGGCTTACCCATAATTTTGGTATGCCTTCAAATAACCAACTCCCACCCCTCCGAAATGCATATAATAAGAGGAAATGTAAAAGTTAGATTACATCTCACTTTTCTACAGGAGAAGGTCAATATCATTCACTTTAAGATAAATTTTCACTGGAAGAAGAGGAGAATAAAGAGTTGAAAAGATTCAATAAAGAGTTATTTCAAAGCAACATTTCTGCTAGATGTACTACCCAAAAATATACTCAAACTGCACATCATGTATGAGCTCCTTAGAAAATAGGATTTTTGGTAACTAAAAATATGAATAATGAATTACCTCAATTAGGTACACAGCCAGGATAGGATCTAACAAATCCTTATAGGACTCTTCCCATGGGTTATTTAAGGAAAATACCAGTACTACCACTGGTGGTTTTTCCAATCGTTTCACTAGTTCAAGCTCCAACTGTTGTTCCTGTACAAGTCCCAGCTCATTCGTATATTCCCCAAGTTCTTATGAACAAAATTGAGGCATTAACAACTCGATTAGAATCCATTGAAGAACAATGTGCGCTAGTTCATCTAGAAGATAAATCTTACCCAGAATGGGTGGATCAAATTCCTACCCCACCAAATTTTGGGAATACCACATTCCCAATCTTTAATGGTTCGGGATATCTGGAACAATACTTAATGCATTTTGTTTCTCGTCATGATCCCATTATTGGAACTCTTTAACAACAGGAATCAGTCAAGCTTAGGTGTTTATTGCAGTCATTACAGGGACCATATTTTGTATGGTATACAAGTTTGCAATCTTTGTCAATTACAGGATGGAAAGATATCCATCATTAATTCTTTCTTTAATTCATCTCGACACTACCAAAGAAAAAGGTGTGTTATCATAAAAATTTCAAACAAAGAGAAAATGGAATAGTTTAATATTTAATTGCTTGATGGAAAGGATTAACGTATTCCTTAAATCTAGCACTCCCCCAAGAAGATTTGATACCAATTTGTGTGGAATATCTACACGATGAGTTACGCACACCACTGATCCCTATGAAATACACATGAGAGTTTCGAGACCTAGATTTGATTTCTCAATAGATAAAAGATTCCATTATGGAAACTAAAGCTAAAACTCATGTAATTCCATCAACTTAGGGAAGGAGAACAGGGAAAGAAGAGGCTGCTGTAGTAACACTCAAGTAAGCACCTGTACCTACTTCCACCTCAAAACCTTCATCATATCGAAGGGATCCACCTCCCGAGCATCCGCAGCAATGACCGCCGCGTCAAGATGATCAAAGAGATCAAAGACAGAAACAGTTTGAGGAATTAAAGAACAAATTTTATTCTTTATAGAATGAACAAGTTCATGGTTACTTCAACTCAACTGTAGAAAAAAAATTGGTTCAATATATAAGGTCTAAGAAACCAAAAAAATAAGGATATGAATATATTTTGAATTATTTTCCCTTTCTGCAGATGTTGGGGAATCCCATTCATGATTGTTTTGTTTTCAAGTACGTCCTTCAAAAAATGGTAGACTCTGGACAATTGAAATTGAAAATCTCTTCAGCCCATGTAGCATGTGTTACTGTTACTGATCCCAAAGAAGTAGGCGAATGACAAGAATTTAATAGTAAAAATGTGAAAACATATGATGATTGGATGATAAAGAAAATGATAAACTAAACTCATGTTGTTCTAAGAACATAGTGGAAACAACTGATTGTGTCTTCCACCACTCCTGCTACAACAAAGCTACCTTTATCAAATGATTAGTCCCCAAAATTTCAGTCCTCAAAGAAGCGACATGATAAGAAGGACAAAGAGCAGTCATAAGATGATGTGCTCAAGTCAAGACCAAAGTTGTATTTGAATCTGGTAGATTTCATTCCATCTATTTCAAAAACAGAGCCACCACCCCTCCAAATGGCACAACCAGAACCAACTTGTCATGCAGAATCATCATCAGATGAGGAATTGAGCTTTGGTTCCATCAATGTTATCCACTTAATGGGTCCTTATACCAATGGTGAATATTATTATAATGATTCTAAGTTCGTAGTACCTAACTAGGGATATAGAGGAAGAGTCCAAGGTCGAGGATACTGGGGAGGATGTCAGAATTCTAGAAGCCACTATTTAAATCTGCCCCTTCTTGAGCCGTATATGCGGCAAAAACTCTAGGAGATCCCTTCAGCGGGCTCAATAAGAACAAGTATATTCTTCGATGCCTAAAAACTTTAGTCATGACATGATTATTTTGGAGGATCGATTAGAAGATACACCATCTTCCTCTCATAATGAAGATAGACCTAATCAGTCTAATTTTCTAAATCCATGAGTATTTATAGTGTTTTCTCTGACACAGGGAACATCCACATTAGGAGCATCAACATCCAAGGCCCCTTCGAAACTGCATCTCCATGCTGGGAAACGTAGACCTCTAGATGAAAATTATGACTTTATGAAACAATTGGCCCAACTACTGGCCATGTTTTCAATTTTGGATGCCTTAAATATATCAAAAGATCTTCGACAAACACTTATTGAGGCTTTTTCAAGTCCTCAAGAGTTTGAAACTAAAGTTTCTGCTACTAAGGTTTACCATATAGAGAATGATCCTACAGAGTGTCATGCAGTTTTATCTTTTATAGATGAAGATGAAGATGATGTTGTACATGGACATATCCGGCCCTTATATCTATCTGGTAGGGTCAATGACATAGACATCTAACGAGCCTTGATTGATAATGGCTCAAGAGTCAACCTCATTCTTATTCGTACACGTCGTCTATTGGGACTCACCAAAATCTCACTTATCTCTTTCCACATTAATGTTGCAAGCTTATGACAAGCATGATCAAAAACCTTTGTGTAAGATTACACTCAGAACATAGTTTGGGGATCTTGTGTCTAATTCATATTTCATGGTTGTTCGTGAGGACACAACCTTCAACATTCTGCCTGGAAGGCCTTGGCTACATCAACTTATAGCCATACCTTCGTCAAACCATCAATGTATCAAATACTATTTCAATGGTCAAATCCAGAAATTTAATGGTGACAAGGCTCCATTCAAAATGTGAAAATCTCAATACATTGAGGCATAATTTTATCACACGAAGGGAACAAGGTCCATGGAAACGGAGGTAACCAGAATTAATGCTCTGAATGGCTTAGAAAAGATTCCATCAAACCCATCCATACATTTTTGTACAGAATATATGTTACTTATCAATCTAATTGAAAGGGTAAAACCAAATCTAAGCATTCGTCTAGTGACTTCTATAATGTCAATTGCATAAATTGAGCCTGACAGAATGGGAGAAATTGTTGATTCACCATGTATTGGTGAAAGCTGAAATGGTGATGTCTTCATTTCATCTGCTGAACTACATCGATCCTATAATTCATCAATCAGAATAGAATATGTTTTATAAATACTAGAGGAATAAAAGGATGATGATTCCCAATCCATCATCACCTCTTTATTACCCCAGAAATACCCTTCATCGTCAGTAATGTCTGAAATGGTGGCTTCTTCTTTAGGGTGTTCAAATAATGATTCCTTCCCTAACTCTGCATGTTTTTCTTCATCACGTACTATGAAAGTAGAAACAGAAGAAGTAACATGTAATGAAGAATAAGAGAATGATCTTGGGGATGCTCTTCCAGCATTTGAGGAAGGTGTCTCTACCAATGTCGATGATCTCAAAAAATAAATCTTTTTACAAAAGAAGATCCATGACCCACTCTAATTAGTGAATCCATTACTGCAGAAGAGAAAGAGGTGTATACTTCTTTTTTAAAGAAACATCGAAATATATTTTCTTGTAATTATAAAGTAATTCCAGGACTTAATCCTAATGTAGCCACTAATCATTTGGGTTTTCTAGAAGAACATCAAGGATTCAAGCAGGCTGCAAGACGAACACACCCAACTCATGCCTTTAATGTTGAAGCTGAAGTTGATAAAATTATAATGGATAACTTTTTCATGGGGGTTCAATATCAAAAATGCTTGGACAAAATTTTCCGAGTGAAAAAGAAGAATGGGAAAATAATAGTTTTCATTGGTTTTAGTGATCTTAAACAGAATTGTCCTAAAGATGACTTTACAGTTCTGATCACAGAGATTTTAATTGATGAAATAACTGGCTATGAAGTTCTTTCCTACATGGAAGGATACTCTGGGTAAAATCAGATATGTATGGCCCCAGGGTATAAAGAATCTATAGCCTTCGGATTCCCTCAAGGTGTATATTTCAATAAAATAATGCCCTTTGGCTTAAAGAATGTAGGTGCAACGTATCAACCCGCCATGGACCATATCTTCAAACCCTTCTTAGGGAAATTTGTCGAATGTTATGTGGATGATTTGATGGTTAAATCCAGACAACATTATGATCACTTGGATAATCTGAAGACTATATTCAATAACCTTTGGAAAAACAATTTGAAGATGAACCCTTTGAAATGTGATTTCGGGGTAATCTCAGGGAAGTTTCTTGGCCTCATTGTATGTCATCATGGTATCAAAGTTGATCTTTAGAAAACAAAATCAATCCTTGGAATCTCACCTCCTTGAAATTTGAAATAATTAAGAAGACTCCAAGGATACTTGGCCTATATTCGGTGCTTTATTTCCTATTTTTCAGTCAAGTGGTTTCCCTTCACTAGATTAATGAAGAAGGGAGTCACCTATCAAGGGAATGAAAATTTCCAATAGTCATTTGATACCCTCAAAAATATATCTTGAGTCCACGGGTATTAATTCATTATGTTGAAGTAATACCACTTATTATTTATGTGATAGCTTTAGAGAGATCATTGTGTGCCTTCCCTGCCCAAAATAATTATGATGGGAATGAAAAAAGCCTTTACTATCTCAGTCGAACTATGCTTGATGCAGAAACTATATATTCAAATATTAAAAAGTGCTGCCTTGAATTAATATTTGTAGGTTATAAATTAAGGAACCAACTGCAACATCATGAGGTCCAATTAGTGTCTTTTAATAACCCGCTCAAATTTACCCTTAATCATTCTATACTTATAGGGCATCTGGCACGGTGGGCAGTTTTGTTTTCAACAGTTTGATATCTAGTTTGTGCCTTACAAAGAAATAAAGGGCCAAGATGTAGACAAATTCCTTATTGAACACCCATCTATGGAAGATACATCATTGAATACTAAACTTCCTGATGAAGAGGTCTTCTCTATTCAAGATAATCCCCAAACAAGGGAAATATACTTTGATGTTGCATCTAGAAGTCCAACGGGGAAGAGAATGGAAAACACTAAACTCCACAAAGTTGGGTTAGGAATTTTCCTTATCTCCCTATAAAAGTAAGTGTTTCCTTATTCCTTCCTATTATCGGAAGGCAGAACCAACAATGAGGCAGAGTATCAAACTCTCATCACAGGTTGGAATTGTCACTTCAGGTGGAATTGAATCATTTGAAAGTGAAAGTTGATTCATAGTTGGTGATCAAATAAATAAATGGTGAATATTATATTAGAAAAGAAGAGTTTGTCCCTTTGTGTGATTATGTCAGAGGGTTAATGGATGAATTTCCCTCAGCTGATGCACTGGCTAATGCAGCTACCGCCTTAGCAGATCCAAATCGGGATGAGACAATCATCAGCATTTCCCATAGTCTAGTGATAACAGCTTTTGTTCAAACCAGAATAGTGTAAATTAATTAAATTAGCACTATTTATGAGTCATATGGTCATACCATGGTATGTATAACACCCATCATGTAATATATTCAAAATGAAGTACTTCCACTAAATAGGGATGAAAAATAACATATCTGATGACAAGCAGCCAATTTTACTCTTTATGATAGTCCAAATCACCAGAAGATCCTCTAAAAATGAATCTTTGATGGAATCATCTTCAGATGTATTGATGGAGAAGAAACTACAGTTTTCATGAAAGAAGTACATTCTAGAGATTGTGGTGCTCACCAGTCTTGGCATAAGATTTCTCATCAAATAAGAAGGCTTGGATACTTTTGTCCTTCAATGATGTAGGACTGCACAGATTTCACTATGAAATGTCATCCCTACCAAGTGCAGTACAACATCATTCATCACCCCCGGAGTTGTTACATACAACAAAATACTCCTAGACATTTTCTACAGGGGGAACGGATGTAGTAGGACCTTATCCTCTAACTAAGGCTAAGTAGTTCAAGAATATTCTTACTACTACTGAATTCTTCTCTAAATGGGATGAGTAAATTCCTCTCAAAGATATAGGAACCAAAAGCATTGTTTGTTTTTTCATCATCACCAGATGTGGTGTCCCTCATACTATATTCACGGACAGTGGAACAAATTTCTGTCTTGTTGAGGAAAAGAAGTTATATCAAGATCATAATATCAAATCCAACCATTCAACTCTCTATTATGTAGAGGCCATTGGATAGTTAGAGGCTTTCAATAAGACCCTATCTAATATACTATATAATATGGTGGATAAAGAAGAGAAATATTTATGGATAAACTTTTTCATGATTTATGGGCTTATTAGACTACTACCTGTATAACCGCCTAGGCAGCTCTTTATTCATTGGTATACAGACTAGAAGCAGTTTTTCTAATTGAAAATCAATTTCTTTTACTCAGTGTTGCAATCTGTGATCATTTGTCTATAAACGAGAGGTCTTAAAAACGTTTTGATGAGCTGGAACTATTATGAGAAAAATTATTGCATACTTTTCATCATTTAGAAGTCTATCAGAATGGAATAGCGTGATCTTTTAACAAGAAATTTATCCTCTGTTCATTTCTCTAAGGAGAATTGGTATTTTTCCTCAGGACTCCAATGATACTAGGAAAGAAACCTCTAATGCTTGAGCTAAAGTTGTAAGGACCATATTCCATATATAAAGTCATCTCAAATGGAGCTTATGACTTAATCTCAATGGATGGAGAGCTTACTAAAACTCCAACCAATGCAATGTTCTTGAAGAAATACTTTGTGTAGTTGCACACATCATCCTCACGGCAAGACTAGATACTAAATAGCCCCCATTTCTTCACTACAAGACTTAAAACTGAACTGTACAAAGTCCTATTTTCAAGAAATTAAACAGCTTAATGACCATAAACATCCGTGCTACATAACATTAAAATGTGTGGCATCTTTTTCCTTTTCGTACATCGTTAAACTTCATGACATCATTTATCCTCATTACATGACATTAAACTGTACGGATAATGTCTAATCTACTTTACATTAGAAGATTCTATAAGCAAGAATAATTGAAATCATTTCTACTCCTTAGTGGCACATGAGTCCCTATCTTCCTTATATCTGAATCAGATCCGCATTGGGATATTGTTTCAAGAACTACGTACGACTTGTTTTTCATTTTCAATGAGATACGAATAGATTCCTGGATCTCCAATCTTGGGCCCTGCCACAAATATAAAATATTATTATTTATTTTTTCTACTCCTGTATATGAATCAGATCTATATAGAGTATTCCCTTAAGATTCATGATTTGATCCTTATACCATTTTGTGTCTTATGTTTAGCCGTTCTTCCAGAACATGTCAAAAACCCATGTCTCTCATATCAAACTTGATTGGTGTAGAAAATTATTGTTTAAAGAACTACATACAGCTTGATTCTTATCTATATGAGATACGTAGAGACACTTATATCTCTAATATTGGGCTCATACATGATATAAAAAACCCTTCTATTCCTTATATAAGAATCAAGCCTTCATAGGGAATGTTTAAAGAATTACGTATGACTTGATTCATTCCCCAAGCAAGACACGTACTGACCCTTGATTTTTATCCCTTAGTCCAGATACGATATGTATTTCTTTTCACATTGGTTTATCTTCATCCTTACCACATGATGTTAAACTGCATGAAAATCAAATAAGTATGTTTGGATTGATTCTTGCTTCGACAAGATACGTAGAGAGCTTGGGTCATATGCCTTGTCTCATCTATTACTTAATTATAGTACCCATATTCTTTACTTATGTCACCTTTGTGTTACAGGAGAAGCATTTAATACTTCTTGTTTCTCACACCAAGCATAGCTCATGTGGTCTTAGGAATTGGGTAAAAGGATTCTCTGTATAAATAAGGTGTCTCAATTCCTTTTGGGGTTAACAATGTCCTCACATCATAACTTAAAACTACACAGTACAATGTCCTCACTATATGACTTTAAAATTCACAACATAATATTGATTCAAAGGAAACACATAAAGTGTCCATTTTTTTACATATGAGTCAGATCTATGTAAATAAATTCAAATTCATGGCCAATATTGATTCAAATATTTCTCATATACATTTAGCATAAACACATTCTATATTTCACACTCTTAATCTTAAATTTCTTTAGATATTCATAATCCTCCTTACGGTTTCTGGTGACAAAGTTTCTAATATACGAGAACTCTTTTTCTTGACTATGCAGTATGTTCTCTTAGGTGGACTTGAATAAGTTGCCTACATAACGGGCATGTCAATCAAAAGATGTCACTATTAGGCTATGCAGCATATTCCCTAGTTGGCCCTATATAATACAACCTCTATAATGGGTTTTTCAAATGATTGTAATTTCAATCATGGTTATAGTTTCTTTTTCCCCTTAAAACTTTAATGATAGTATAAAATAATTTGTATTTTTTTTAAATATTAATTCATGTATATTTATCCCATTATCTTTCTCTCGATCTGAAATTCTTTAAGATCATGGTTTATATATATCTCTTTCCATGTGTTCAAATAAATATGAAATAACCTGGGATCACTTGACCACATATTATATATTGTTTCCATTTTTTGTCCTAATTGTGTGACTTAAAACTATAATCACCATACTTCCTAAATTTAGGTCATACCTTCGTAAGAAAACCCATTCCTTCGATTCTTTGGAAATCATGTTTGGAAATACTCTCTCCATATTCAAGTACCTTTCTTCATAAACCAAACTTTGTGCTTTCAAAAATATGAATCTCCATAAACTTTCTTAAGATTTTAGCAATAAAATGCCAAACATCTGAAAACTCTTTTTCCTGACTATGTAGTACATGCCCTTAGGTGGCCTTGTATATGTTTCCTATATAACGGGCATGTCAGTCAAAGGATACCACTATTTGGATATGCATTATATGCCTCCGTTGGCCCTGAATAATATACCCCTATAACGATTTTGTCAAATAATGTTAACTTTGTTCTTGGAATAGACTTCCTCTAATGCTTTTATCCCTTTTCCCATGTCATTCCTCGATTCCAGAAATTCCCAAATCACAGTTTACAATTTTCCATTTCATACAAGAATATGTTAGTATGTTTCCAAACAAATTTTCAAGAAATTGGGAGATTTTCATACCATGGGTCAAAGATAATGACCTTAAATTAAATCCACACAATATCCTTAGTGCATGACTTAAAAACACACAGTATAATGTCCTCATTGCATGAATTAAAACTACATAGTTTGATATTAGAAATTCCCCTTTTTGATAAATTATAACCATTCATTATACACCAAATTTTTATAGAAATGGTTTTCATTTTCATGACATATGTCGGCAGAGATAACCATTTATTCTCAAAATTCCTTTCCTTGGAAAAAACCACCCATTGTGGTCTTTAGTTTCCCAAATATTTTTTTCTCCTTGTCTGTCAACAATAAAAAAATTAAATTCATAAAGAAATATTTTTCCTGACTATGTAGTACATTCCCTTAGGTGGCCTTGAATAAATTTCCTACATAACAGGCATATCAATCAATAAGTTCCACTATTTGACTATACAACATATGCCCTAGTTGGACCAGTATAACACAAATCCCATAATTAGTTTTTCAAAAAAAAATGGTAACTTCGTTCTTGGAGGAGACTCCACTTATGTTTATACAAGTTTTAGATTTGGTGACCATAAAAATTAGGGCTCAAGATTCCCCTTGGATGTATTTAAAAGGATATTAGAGCAATTATCAGCCACTTAGTCTTGTTTGGGATCTAATTTCAATATTTATTGTTAAATCTATTTGACCTTAAACATTATTCCTTTATAGTCCAACATGCATGACTCTAAACTACCAACAGCAAGAGACATGGTACTCACTAGAGTGGGGACTCGCAAATGGAACTCTAAAAAAAAGTTGAGTCCCATGTCACTAAATGTACATTTTGTATGATATAGCTAATATTGAGGAATAAAAAGTAAAAAATATTCAAAGTTTGTGGGGTTTTCCATATATCCCTAGTAAAAATCAAACTATGCTAATTATGCCCATTTGGATTAATAAAAAAATTCTGAGAACCCCCATTTTTTCATTATAATCATGATTATCTGAAATGATGGTTTGATGTTTTAAAAAAAATAAACATCATCAATACCTTTATCATTTCAATCAAAGAAAAAGAGAGCAAGAATGAAGATATATATGATTAAATACAAAATTTCATTCATTCATATGAAATAAGAGGGACATCCAAAAAATAGAGCCTGTTTATCATTTTTTAGAATAGACTCTCAATATGACTCTTCATTTGTTGAACAACCTCATTGGCCATATCAACCTCCTATTGAAGTTGAGAAAATTGAGCAACTCCAGCCTCCTTGGCTTGAAGAAGCGCTTCTTCAGTAGTTGAAATGGTAGTTATCCCCTCCAATTGGGTTTCTCCCAGTGTCTAGTTCAACTTATCATGTTTTTTATGAACAAAAGCTAGTTACTGTTGATGATATAACAACTGCGTCATGTATTCTTTAATTTTTTGGCTTATTTCGATTGAATTCTTATTATAATCTACCTCTACCTCAGTTACTACAGCTTAAAAGCTCTCAATATTGATAAGTCGTTTAGTCTCTTTAAAATTGTTTTGTTGCTTATGCTCGTACTACCATCAACGAATGGTTTATTTCATTATGTTGTAGACTAGTCAATAATTAAATCCACCAAATCCCTACACATAGAATAATGTTGGGATGTTGAAAAAATGGGACAGCAGATCATCCCAAGGCTTCTCAGCAATTATGATCCATATCTATGGCCATGTATTTTTTCCCGCCATTCTAGTAAAATATTACATCTCTAATTCTGAATCTGATTCATTACTATGGGGTAAAATGTACTCTGAAAACAGATCAATTAAAAATCTACTGTGTCTACTTCTCTCAGAATAGTAGAAGTTTTACCCTCTGCTGATGCATGAGCCAACGCAGAAGCTTCACCTTCTGATCTATCTGTGAGAGCTGATAATCCTAAATAATAAATCAAGATCATTTTCAATTTCAGAATAAATGGCAGATGAAGAGTAAGATCCAGACAGCCGATCATATTTACCCAATAATAAGTCATCCACTTGATTGGGTTCATCCCCAGTATTCTCATCATTAGTAGTTTGAGTAGATGATTCTTGAGAAGGGTCTTTCTCCTGAGTTTGAGAAGTTTTTATAGTTTAAGGATTTCGAAGTTCTCTAAATTATGGGTCCTTAGTAGGTACTTCTTCAACTTCAGCAGAAGAAGGATATGGTAGAATGCCCCGCTCCTGAAGAGCCTTTGCAAAATTTTCTATAGATAAAGCTACATAAGGTGAACTTTGATGTGAATTATCAAGTAAAAGGAGAAAAATTATGCATGTAAAGTGAAAGAATGAGAACTTTGGTACATAACATTCCTCGTGAAAAACCACAAACTCCTTGATGGAAGCTGGAATATGAGTATTTGGATTAAGGGCTTCCATCATTTAAATGTATGCGACTTGGAATGTTATAGCATACTCACCATTTAAGGTATCCAACAAACATTGGTTGATACCCAAATTTTCTACCTTGACATTCTGTTCTATTGGTTCTTCAATTGGTATAGCATCATCAGATCTTTCCAGGATTGGTTCCACATTAGTATTTATTTTAGACAGCCCTAGGTCTTCATTCATTTCTTCAAGAGAGATAGGAATATCAACATTGGTTATTTCTAGAACCATTGGTAAAGGAATCCGATCTCAGATATGTTTAAAAGAATAATATTAGAAAATAACTTAATATTCAAGAGTAATGTATTTTATATTACCATGGATATTCTCTCTTTCAATAGAGCCAGGAGCATGTACAACTGAATATTTTGATGTTTTATCTTCTAAGGTAGCAGATTCATCAACATGAACCTAGGTTTCATTTTGATTTTCCTTCTCTACTATTGAAGAATCAGCTCTAAGTCTCTTGAGAGAGGGGAGAGATACAAATCCTGCAATAGGATAATTGTGATTACTAGGGTGTATTGAGAAAATTATAATTCCCAAAGGATAGTATGAATAATTACTCCTTTGGCGAACACTTCAGAATAATCTCATTTCTCTCTTGCGTTTCTTTTCATAAGCTTGATGATAAATTGAAACACTCCTCCTGGAAGGATAAACTTGAGGTAATGGCTAAGGATTATCTATTTCCATTAAAATAGTCATGATTCTCTCTCCTGGAGAAAGTTCTAGATACTTGGGAGGATCATTCGATGCATCGATGGGAGAACCCATAGGCCCATACATTGGTGATCCAAGAACTGGTCTGGAGTTTCATTCCCTACATTCAAGATGAATAAAATCATTTCATCAAGATTAATGATGATGAATGGTAAAGCATAATTGAGACAAAAGAAAAGGAAAATACATTCTCAGTATTAACAAAAATATCCCACTCCTCCTCAGGGTCAATAAGTACCCCTTCATGTATTCCTAATTCCATCATATGAGATACTCGTTTAGAGGATGTGATTTTTTATTCAGTTTCATATATAAAAGCCTCCATCTCCGTTATATACTCCAATACTTCAGCCAGGTTATTATCTAAATTGCAATCATAAGGTACCTTAATGTCACCCATATCCGGTTTTCGAATTCAATGCTGGAGTAATCCCCATGAATCCCTATGATCATGTGTTATGATCTCCCAATGGTGAATTAATGATGGTCATACATAACTTGATCTTGGTATGGTTGGTTTTGGAGTAGGTTAAACACCTTATTATAGGTGATCCACTCATGCCTCCCTTATTATTTAGAAATTTCGAAAGATGGTATAGGAATCTCTTTTTGATGGCGGTGGCTAGATCACCTTCTCATCAAAGGTATTGCTTCTCTAGCATTATTTTTCATGTTATACCTACTACGAAGATGTTTTGAATGCTTTGAAATCTCTAAAACATCTGCATCATCTCTGGCCTTGGACTTCTTAGCACTATTTCCGTAGACAACAGTCATTGAAGCTTCCATTTGATATATTCCGTCTGTCAAATCCACATGAGGATATGAAGAAGCCCATGCCTTGGAATATCTAGCGTCCAATCCGATTGATGCATCTGATGGAGGAAATGTAATCGACAATTTGGATGTATCTAAAGCCTTTAGAATCCATAATTGTCTCACTACCATTGGGTGATTCTCATGTCGAACATATGTGGGTAGAAAACTGTTTGATTGTTAAAGACATCTAAACTGACGAGAAAACCTATTATGGGCATAAGACTCATAGATAATTTCACCATCAATCCTTGTAGATAATACACCATCCCTTAATTCCATCATATAATATCTCAGCTCATAATTATTTTCTTTACCATTATCAATAAATGTTCCAGTCGGTGGGTTACAAAAAAGAAATGAAACTGAATTCTCTTGAGACATTCAATACCTTTATCACTACATCGGGTCTCAAATTTTTTGGATGAATACCAAAAAATTTATATAAAAATGGAGTGAATCCACCATTGGGAACATTAACTTAATTCAACACTGAGTATGAAGAAAAGTGTGCCACAATATAGACCCACAACACTTGGAACAGACCTGAAATTATAAATGGAGCCTTTCCATTGTATAAATGCATAAAATAATAATAAATTCTTTCCAATAAAAGAGTTTATATCCCAATATACTTTCCTTATACCAATTTAGTTGTGTTAACAAAAGTCCCTAGCCTTACACCACCTCCAAACTCATGAATTGGAAGTAAGTAAATGCTTAGCCACATAGAAAGGAAGGAAGCTAACAACATCTTTACATCAATATCAGATTTGACTTTTCATCCCTTATAAGGCCCCGAGCTTAAACCTTACTTAATATTGAATTTAATGAATAATTCACATTGAGGATCTTTTCAGGTTTAGAGTATTAGAGAATTAGGACAAAACTATTACATCTCAAAAGATTACAAAGTAGAAACTTTTACTAACTTTCCATAAAATAAAAACTCTTAGAAAGAAACTTGTCCAGTTCCATGTTTTAGGTTACATGACTTTCCCTTGATCCCATCCTTGACCCTATTCCACGTTAAGTCCTGTGAAAAACATTTCAAAAACTTGGTATGAGCATAAAAAGCTCAGTAAGGGATACACAAAGAATGAAAACTGTTAGTTTTTCAAAAAAACAAGTAAACCATGTATACTTTATCAAAGTAATACTTTTCACCTTTTCGAAGTAGTAAAAACTCTTCACTGAATAAAAGTACATTACTTACCCTTCTGTAACAAAAAGATTACCATAGAACCCATATAAAGATCATATAACCTATAAAGGTAACTTGGGACATAAACATACTTAAGTGAAATAACCATAAGGTTGACTTCCACACATATCACTTAATGGAATAGCCATTCGGCCAACTTCCATACATACTTAATGGAATAGCCATACGTCCGACTTGCATACCCAATGCATTGGAGGTTATAATGTAACCACCCATACTGGTATTCACGGCACCACCCGTCATATGGTTTATCACGTAACCACCCGTAAATGTCCAAGTACCATTATAAAATTATAACACATAAAACCAACATAATGGAATGATAACATTTACGCATTTCAATCACAATATATCATTTAAATATATTGACATAATATAATCCTTTATAAAAACCATTTTCAATACAAAAATACAAAAAAAAGTATATGGTATTTATTTTATTTTAATAATATTACGGCTTGTTGAGGAAGCCAAAGATCAAATAATACTCGCGGCGGCGGAAAAGGTCGTTGTCACCACATACGTAAAAAGAAACATTACTTTTTTTTGTTTAGTAAAATGCTTCATAGAAACAAGATTCTTTTTGAATAAACGTAAAATTCAATGGGTTTTATACACCATATAAAAGAAAGTTCTGTATAAAACAAAATATGCCTCAATGAAAGGAGATTTAGACGAAGTCCCATACAAAGACAGTATCCTTGGATTAAAGACAAATCAATTACATAATTATGTGTGAAAAATGAATAACCCAAATATAAGTTTATATTAAGTGTAAAACAATCAGAGGTTATTCACACATATTCATAGAACGCCACATTCAAGGAGTGCAAGTTTATCCCAATGAATCAAAATTGGGTTAATAAGTTCCCTCGCAAAAATTTGATAACCTAACGACATCACTTCAAAATTCAGAAAATGAGTTGATGAGAGAGAAAATGGCATCTCATCACTTGGAGATAAAATTTACATAAATAAGGATATATAAGAACATATCCCAACATAATATCATGTGAAATAAATGACATAACAAAATAAGTCTTTTAAAAAAAGGAGGGTGAAAGGTTCCCTTACTGACATGGGTATCATTTGAAACATACACCCCGTGAAAGAAGGACAATACAACATTGATGTAAATACTCATAAATGAAAGTATATTACACAATGAGTAAAAATAATGGAAAGTACATACACCACTCAAAGGACATTGTGGCAAATGTCGCATAAATCTCATGAGAATAAATGTGAGATGAAAAATCGCTTACGAAAACTTGGCAGCCGAACGGCGCCACAAAAATGGATTGATGAGATCAAATAGGATCTCTCATCATATTAAAATAAAGTTTACAGAAATAGGAATATAAAAGAACATCCCCCAACATAACCAAGAGGATCTTAAAAGAAGTGACATAAAGGAGAGTACTTAAAAAGAAAGAGAGAGGTTAAATCTCTTACGAAAATTCGTGAGCTTAACGGCACCACTCAAAACATCCAAAATGGATTGATGAGAGAGAATAGGGTCTCTCATCATATGAACATAAAAATTTCAGTAATATTATTATAAAAGAATATCCCAATAACAAGAAAGATTAGCTTTAAAAGGAATGACATAAAAGAGTGTACTTAAAAAGAAAGAGAGGAGTAGGATCCCTTACCTCGGGTCCGACTTGACTCGATCATTCTTTAACGTCCTGAATAATAAACTTGAGTTAATTTATACTTGCTTAAGAACCTTTTTCAAGTTCATTATTCCTTTTATATCAATTATTGACATGTTATAAACATTATGTAATCATTTAAGTTAATAATGTTTGTTTTGTCGATATTTGGTTGTTAAGGCAAAAGTGGACTTCCTACAATTACATGTTGTTCGTGTGGTTAAAGGTTCTTTATATCCATAATGACATTCCTGATTTGGATATCATACATGTCATATATATCTATCATATACATGTATTTATAATATCAAATAATCATTTAGAGGTAAGAAATGAAATGCACCGTTCATGGATACGGTAAGCCGTACGTACGCATGAACGCTACTTTCATTTCTATGTCATATTAATGGAATTAAAACTAAATGAGAGGTATGTATATTTTAATTCCAGAATTATACTAATAATTTATATGTAACATACATCATATATATCCATTATATATATGTACTTATAATAGTACATTACATTTGGGGATAAGAAATGAAATGCACCGTTCATGGAGACGGTAAGTCGTACGTATGCATGAATGCTACTTTCAATTCTATCTCATAATCTAATGGGATGAAATAATAATGACATAGAGGTATATTATAATTCCAGTATAACATCATATATAATAACTTTAAATCCATCATTTATACATCCCACATATGGCATTAACGAATCACATCACTTTGAGGGGGCGGTAGTCCGCACATCCTAAAATGAAATTATCGAGTTTACCCACAATGGAAACCATAAAGGTATACCACAAATAAAAAATAGAGAAGCATAAGGGAAACATAAACATAATATATATCATATATAAATATAGTGACATCTTAATGGCCACCATTAAAGGTGTTTAAATGAAGATTGAACAATCATCGTTTCGTGAGGCAGAAATTCGCAAACCATAGAAACAGTATGTTCTTTAACCATTATATGTAGATGTGTGTAAGTGTAGCTCTAAATATTCTTATAAAAACATCCTATTATATTTAAGATACTGGAGTTGTTACAATAGAAATGAATAAAAATAGTTTAGGGGGTTGGAGAAGCAAAATAAAACAAAAGAACACAAGTGAAGACATCACCTTAAAATCGGGTAACTCTCTTAGATTTGAGCTCAAAGGCTTCCTTGGGAAGACTTCTGCCCAAAGTGAGGCTTCAAGGAGTAATAGAGGGATGTGGAGAGTCAAAATGGGCAGGGTTTGGCCGAGCCAAATGCTTTGGAAGTGTGGGTAAGGAGGTAGAGGTGGGGGCCTTTTATAAGAGGAGAGGAGGGGCACTCTTGGAAAGTAAAGGAATGCTACTTTATTTTAAAATGCGTTTAGGATTCAAAAGGTCCCACATTGATATAATTCAAATTTAAGGTGATAAAGGTTCGAAATATACCCATCCAATAGGTTTTGGACATGTTTAGGTCCTATATTTTACATTATCTTTTCATTTTATTTAAATCCTTTATTAATGAGGTAATCGCTGCATCATCATGATGTCATAAATAATTTAATATATTTAATGTCTAAAAATTATAAAAAAAATATCATGATGTAGGAAATATTTTTATATTTCTAATGAATATTTATAGTCAAAAATATGAATTTTATAACCCCATGTAAAATGTTTTTTATTAAACATCTCATGTTTGTGTCATTTTTACATTAACATTTAATAAAAAGTTATTTATGTCATTTCCCAACCAAAGTGGCTCCATGGGGTCCCCAAGTTGACCCATGGCTTTTCTTGGTCGGTCATGACCCATCCAATGAAGGTAGGACATGTGTCAAGCTCATCTCATTTTATTAAAACATTATTTTTACCTTAAACTACATTAATTACCTCTAATCGTGATTCAGAAATTAAAAGTTACTATTCACCAAAAAATTATTTTAATCTCATTGAACCACATTTTAATTCTTAATGACAACCATGTATGTCAGATTTTTGAAAATCAAATCACAGAAGTGAAAAAGTTTCATTTAAATGAAAAATCAGTTTCTTTAACTACCACTTAGTGGTTTCACTATTCATCAAAAAATTGAAGTTTTTCAGAAAAATACCAAAACTTCACCCTGGGCTATATTTGATATTCTGAATTTAAAAATGATGTCTATTTTAAAAAATTCAAATCATATAAGTCAAATTAATTAATTTAATAATTAATTCCCGCTGTCATGACAAATAGCGTGTTTTTATGAAACAATAAGTATCAAAAGATTGACACTAGTTTAAGTCCAATTTCAAAGTGAAATTGATTCCAATGACCACCATTGGATTAAATGGTAAAAATATATTATAATTTCACTTTAAAACCAATTCAAAAGATAATCTAATCATATAAATAAACTAGATGAAAAAGTGGTTTTGAATTAAAATACAACATTTTTCACTATTCCTTAAAAAATGAACTTTATCAGAAAGATACCAAAAATTTAAACAAAGTAAATTTTGATGTCCCGATACTAAATAAGAATTCTATTTTGTCAAATATAACACATAAAATTGTCAAAAAGTGGACTTAAAAGAGGTTCGCCTTCAAAAGGCGGTTATTCAACGTTTTAAAGAATATTAGAATGTCTACGCTTAAAATTGGATTCATTCGCATTTTTAATCCTCTAACATTTATTGTAAAGAGAAAAAATATTTGACAAACATATATAATCATTTTGTAGGTAGTTCTGTTCATTTTGTAGGTAGTTCTGTTCATCCCCTTTAAAGTAATATTAATATTTTATTCAAAAATATGGATAAAAATAAAAATATCATATCTTTATTTACCTGGGGTGTTACATCCTTCCCCCCTTTTGGGAATTTCATCCTCGCAATTTTAAAATTGGGCTTGGAAATATCCTTGAAAGTCCCACATCGGAACAAGAGTCGGTAAAACAATCACGTTAAAATAAAGAAAGATAAGTACAGAGGTCACCCGAGTTAACCCGAACTAGGATTCCATGTAGGAAAACATGGACATGGAGGAGAAAACCTAGGGTCATGTTCTGTGGAGAGTGATAGTAAACATGTCTAGAAGAAAGATAACCATGAGAAAATCACAAACTTGTGATGGGTTAAACGGTATTCGATTCCCCAGTAGGAAAAGTTAACAGACAATGTTTTTTTAAGTTACTTTTTGGGGAGGAATTTATTTTTGAGCTTAACTAAATCATAATGAAACATACTTACTTGTCATGTAGACTTTCAACTTTTACTAGATTCCTTAATCAAACTCATATTTTCTCCAAAATATGGGTATTTAGGAAGACTTGTTCGCATTAAGAGTACTATAATCAATTTCTAGAGAATCACCTAATCCAAAAAAGAGAACTATACACTTCCCATGTCTTTAGACCCTAACCAAAACCAAAACCAAAAAGGTTAGTACAAGATCAGATAATCCCGAAAAGGATAACCCTTTATAAAAAGAAAATCTATTCTTAATCTCCGAAAATTTTCCAACAAAACCCAAAGTTCAATGAGGACCATTCGATAAACAATTTGTCTATAAAATTCCTCAAAGTAAAAAAAAACTAAGATTGAAACCCAAATATTTGAAGGATTTAGTCACATAGTCTTCCATGTTAAATCGTTACATTTATCTCCAAACAACATCAGTTGCTCCTAATGTCTCGTATTGAAAAGTAATTAACCTAATCACATATCCTCCATGATAGGTTAATAAATTTCCGTTGATATACCAAAATCAACATACTCATAATTCATAAAATCATTTAACTAAAAAGAGTTAGTCAAACTAACCAGGGACTTCACGTAGTCCAGTGGTCGGCGATAAATACCCATTGCACTTTGGTTGTGGGTTTGATTCCCACAGCCTTGTCCGACACGACGAGTTGTCACACGGTCTGCGTGTTGTCCTTTTTCCAAAACTACATAATTCTTAAAACATTCCCCAATAACTAGATAAAATCTTCAAAAATAACCATAATGTAATTTAACCTCAATTTTTTCTCATGACTTTCACTTTCCATCATTACATATAGTAACCCATAATTACCTCGAATGTAAGGATCATATAAACCCAAATGGTTCTTTATAACTATGTCCACAAAAGAATAGATTACTATTCTTTGAATAAAATTTTCATATATCAAACATCAGTGTTACACATACTATAAAAATTCTTCTAATGTACCCCATCATCAAAAGACACTTAATACTCTTATTAATTTCACCATACTCTTGAAGCCCTTATATGTTGACTTCTTAGTCATTCAACATTCTTCATGATCCATTAACCATTCCTTTACAACTTATTCTGAAATACTTCTTTCCTACAAAAAAATCATGAATCATATCCTAAGATTATAAAATAGAAAACAAAAGTTAAGAAATAATCCATACCTTTGATTGGTCATTGTCAGTTTCTTCATCCTCATTCGGAATGGCATTAGGTATTGGTAAAAGATTATTTGTATGATCTTGGTGATCCCATTCACGAAACTTCTTCATTGGACATGTGTTTTCATAATGACCATGCACACCACATTTAAAACATTCAATTGATCCCTCAAAAAGAACTTCTTTCCCTTTCCTCGAGTCAACTGGATGCTTCCTTTTTCCATGGAAGGTTCTTGCTTTATGACCTTCATTTCCACATCTATAGCATATTTATGTCCCTTTGAAACATTTTCCTAGGTGTTTCTTTCCACATCTATGACACATAGGTTTTTGAACACACTTACCTTTATGATTATTACCTGTAGTTCCGTAGGGTTTTTTTTCTCGCATATATGATGCCTTATAGAAATCACCGAGGTTTAGGTGGTAAATCATGACTCCAGATAGTTGGTTGAGGATAAACACAAGAGTTCCCATTGCAGCTCCCATATCATTCAGTTCCTCGCTCAGAAAACTGTCATAGTTTCCTTCACATCCACCGTTACGTTGGTTCCTGCTAGATCCATCCATTTACTAAAACCAATAAGGTCAGTGTGAGTATATCAACAAAACCATCATGTAAAAAAGAGGAAGATAAACACTAAGATATACTTACTCATTCAAATTATATAAAACTAGGATTTTTTATGAAATCCTAACCATTATGGTCATGTCACTTATGCTTAAAGAATACCCTAACCTCTAAAGTTATCTAAACCGACCTCTGATACCATCTATAAGGCCCAGGCCTTAAACCTTACTTAATATTGACTTAAATGAATAATTCACATTGAGGATCTTTTCAGGTTTAGAGTTTTAGAGAATTAGGAAATAACTATTACATCTCAAAAAATTACAAAGTAGAAACTTTTACAAAGTTTCCATAAAATAAAAACTCTTAAAAAGAAACATGTCCAGTTCCATGTTTTAGGTTTCATGACATTCCCTTGATCCCATCTATGACCCTATTCCACGTTAAGTCCTGTGAAAAACATTTCAAAAACTTGGGATGTGCATAAAAAGCTCAGTAAGGGATACACAAAGAATGAAAACTGTTAGTTTTTCAAAACAACATGTAAACCATGTATACTTTATCAAAGTAATACTTTTCACCTTTTCGAAGTATTAAAAACTCTTCATGGAATAAAATTTCATTACATACCCTTATGTAACCAAATGATTACCACAATACCCATATAAATATCACATAACATATAAAGGTAACTTGGGACATAAACATACTTAAGTGGAATAACCATAAGGTCGACTTCCACACATATCACTAATGGAATATCCATTCGGCCAACATCCATACATACTTAATGGAATAGCCATACGGCCAACTTCCATACCCAATGCAGTGGAGGTTATAATGTAACCACTCGTCCTGGTATTCATGGCACCACCCGTCATATGGTTTGTCATGTAACCACTCATAAAATGTCCAAGTACCATTATAAAATTATAACACATAAAACCAACATAAAGGAATGATAACATTTCTTCATTTCAATCACAATATATCATTTAAATATATTGACATAATAGAATCCTTTATCAAAACCATTTTCAATACCAAAATACAAAAAAAGTATATGGTATTTATTTTATTTTAAAAACATTACGGCTTGTTGAGGATGCCAAAGATCAAATAATACTCGTGGTGGCAGAAAAGGTCGTTGTCACTGCGTACGTAAAAAAACATTCCTTTTTGTCGTTTAGTAAAACGCTTCGTAGAAAAAAGATTCCTTTTGAATAAATGTAAAAGTCAAAGGGTTTTATACACAATATAAAATAAAGTTGTGTGTAAAACAAAATATGCCTCAATGAAAGGAGATTGAGACGAAGTCCCATACAAAGATGGTATCCTTGGATTAAGGATAAATCAATTATGTAATTATGTGTGACAAATGAATACCCCAAATATAAGTGGATATTAAGTGTAAAACAACCAGAGGTTATTCACACATATTCATATAATGAGACATTCAAGGAGTGCAAGTTTATCCCAATGAATCAAAATTGGGTTAAGAAGTTCCCTCGCAAAAATTCGACAACCTAACGGCGTCACTTCAAAATTCAGAAAATGAGTTAATGATAGAGAAAATGGTATCTCATCACTTGGACATAAAATTTACATAAATAAGGATATATAAGAACATATCCCAATATAATAGCATGTGAAATAAAAGACATAACAAAAGAAGTCTTTTAAAAAAAGGAGGGTGAAAGGTTCCCTTACCAACATGGGTATCTTTCGAAACATACACCCCGTGAAAGAAGTAAAATACAAAATTGATGTAAATACTCATAAATGAAAGTATATTACACAATGATTATAAATAATGGACAGTACATACACCACTAAAAGGACATTTTGGAAAATTTAGCATAAATCTCACGGGAATAAAAGTGAGATGAAAAATCGCTTACGAAAACTCGGCAGCCTAACGGTGCCACAAAAAAGGATTGATGAGATCAAATAGGGTCTCTCATCATATTAACATAAAGTTTACAGAAATATTAATATAAAATAACATCCCCTAACATAACAAATAGGAGCTTAAAAGATGTGACATAAAGGAGAGTACTTAAAAAGAAAGAGAGAGGATAAATCTCTTACAAAAATTCTGCAGCCTAACGGCACCACTCAAAACATCCAAAATGGATTGATGAGAGAGAATAGGGTATCTCATCATATTAACATAAAACTTTCAGTAATAGTAATATAAAAGAACATCCCAATAACAAGAAAGATGAGCTTTAAAAGGAATTACACAAAAGAGTGTACTTAAAAAGAAAGAGAAGAGTAAGATCCCTTACCTCGGGTCCGACTTGACTCGTTCATTCTTTAATGTCCTGAATAATAAACTTGAGTTAATTTCTACTTTCTTATGAACCATTTTAAAGTTAATTATTCCCTTTATATCAATTATTTACATGTTATAAACATTATGTAATCATTTAAGTTAATAATGTTTGTTTTGTCGATATTTGGTTCTTAAGTCAAAAGTGGACTTCTTACAATTACATGTTATTCGTGTGGTCAAAGGTTCTTTATATCTAGAATGACATTCCTGATTTGGATATCATATATATCATATATATCTAGAATATAAATGTATTTATAATATAACATAATCATTTATAGGTAAGAAATGAAATGCACCATTCATGGAGACGGTAAGCCGTACGTACTCATGAACGCTACTTTCATTTCTATGTCATATTAATGGAATGAAAACTAAATGATAGGTATGTATATTTTAATTCCAGAATTATATTAATCATTTAGATGTAACATACATCATATATATCCATTATATATATGTACTTATAATAGTACATTACATTTGTGGATAAGAAATGAAATGCACCGTTCATGGAGACGGTAAGCCGTACGTACGCATGAACGCTACTTTCATTTATATCTCATAATTTAATGGGAATAAATAATAATGATATAGAGGTATATTATAATTCCAGTATAACATAATATATATTAACTTTAAATCCATCCTTTATACGTCCCACATATGACATTAATGAATCAAATCACTTTGAGGGGGCGGTAGTCCGCACTTCCTAAAATGAAATTATCATGTTTACCCACAATGGAAACCATAAAGTTATACCACAAATGAAAAATACAGAAGCATAAGGGAAACATAAAAATAATATATATCATATATAAATATAGTGACATCTTAATGGACACCATTAAAGGTGTTTAAAATAATATTGAACAATCATCGTTTCGTGAGGCAGAAATTCGCCAACCACAGAAACAGTATGTTCTTTAACCATTAGATGTAGATGTGTGTAAGTGTAGTTAGAAATATTCTTATAAAAACATCCTAGTATATTGAAGATACTGAAGATGTTACAAAAGAAATGAGTAAAAAGAGTTTAGGGGGTTGGAGAAGCAAAATAAAACAAAAGAACACAAGTGAAGACATCACCTTAAACTCGGGTAACTCTCTTAGATTTGAGCTCAAAGGCTTCCTTGGGAAGACTTCTGCCCAAAGTGAGGCTTCAAGGAGTAATAGAGGGATGTGGAGAGACAAAATGGGTAGGTTTTGGCTGAGCCAAAGTCTTTGGAAGTGTGGGTAAGGAGGTATAGGTGGGGGCCTTTTATAAGAGGAGAGGAGGGGCACTCTTGGAAAGTAAAGGAATGTTACATTACTTTAAAATGAGTTTCGGATTCAAAAGGACCTACATTGATATAATTCAAGGGTAAGGTGATAAGGGTTCTAAATATACCCATCCAATAGGTTGTGGACATGTTTGGGTCATAGATTTTACATTATCTTTTCATTTTATTTAAATCCTTTATTAATGAGGTAATTGTTGCATCATCATGATGTCATAAATAATTTAATATATTTAATGTCTAAAAATTATAAAAAAAATATCATGATGTAGTAAGTCTTTTTAAATTTATAATTAATATTTATAGTTAGAAATATGACTTGTATAACCTCATGTAAAATTTTGTTTATTAAACATCTCATGTTTGTGTCATTTTTACTTTAACATTTAATAAAAAGTTATTTATGTCATTTCCCAACCAAAGTGGATCCATGGGGTCCCCAAGTTGACCCATGGATTGTCTTGGTCGCCCATGACACATCCAATGATGGTAGGACATGTTTCAAGCTCATATCATTTTATTAAAACATTATTTTTAACTTAAACTACACTAATTACCTCTAATCTCGATTAAGAACTTAAAAGTTACTATTCACCATAAAATTATTTTAATCTCATTGAACCACATTTTAATTCTTAATGAAAACCATGTTTGTCAGATTTTTGAAAATCAAATCACAGAAGTGACAAAGTTTCATTTAAACGAAAAATCAGTTTCTTTAACTACCACTTAGTGGTTTCACTATTCATCAAAAATTGAAGTTTTTTAGAAAAATACCAAAACTTCACCCTAATATATATTTGATATTATGAATTCAAAAATGATATCTATTTTACAAAATTAAAATCATATAAGTCACATTAATTAATTTAATAATTAATTCCCGATGTCATGACAAATAACGTGTTTTTATGAAACAATAAGAATCAAAAGATTGACACTAGTTTAAGTCCAATTTCAAAGTGAAATTGATTCCAATGACCACCATAGATTAAAATGGTAAAAATATATTATAATTTCACTTTAAAAACAATCAAAATATAATCTAATCATATAAATAAACTAGATTAAAAAGAGGGTTTGAATTAAAATACAACAATTTTCACTATTCATTAAAAAATGAACTTTATCAGAAAGATACCAAAAATTTAAACAAAGTAAATTTTGATGTCCCGATTCAAAATAAGAATTTTATTTTTTCAAATATAACACATAAAATTGTCAAAAGGTGGATTTAAAAGAGGTTCTCCTTCAAAAGGCAGTTATTCGTCCTTTTAAAGAATATTAGAATGTCTACGCTTAAAATTGGATTCATTCGCATTTTTAATCCTCTAACATTTATTGTAAAGAGTAAAATTTTTTGACAAACATATATAATCATTTTGTAGGTAGTTCTGTTCATTCCCTCCATTACAACAGGTAGGCGTTAACTACTATTTAAAATAATATTATTTTATTATTAGAGTGCAACGTAACATTCCCAAGAAACTCGTTGTTGCGTATTGGGTACGCCATCAAGCATAGAATCCCCTTTAAAGTAATATTAATATTTTATTCACAAATATGGATACATATAAAAATGTCATATTATTTATTTACCTGGGGTGTTACATCCCTAGTGCTTATAGTCACCTGTCTCCAATGTAAACTAATATGTGCCTGAACTACCCCGATTATCATCATTACGACAAACAGTGGGACATCCACAGGTGGGACCTTTCTCTATTGTTGGTTCTAAAAAGGCTTCCATCCACACCCTGGCATGAATGCCTTTCGTATCTTTGGGTAATTTCTTTGCTATTTTGAATAGTTCATGAGCCAATGATGGTGTTCTAGTAACATCACCCCATGTTGTAGCTAGAGGAATAAACTCTCCATACATTTCCCTGAGAATGGGAACCCCATCTATTTAGTAGATATCATAAAAACAAATTCCAACTTATTCATGTGTAAATTGGAAATAATTCATTTGTGGACTCCATTGTCTCAATAATTTAGGAATGAAATAATTTTTATAAACATAAGTGTGTCCAATAAAAACAGCTTCATAAATATAAACATCCGATAGATCATTCCTGAATTCTACACAAGTCTGGCACAACCAAAATTCCCACATCCATTCAGGTTTCACACCTCCTCTAGATTGAAGATCCAAGTCTTCCTTCCAACCATTATAATGATCTATCTGAGAAGCCTGAAAAGTTGAATCATAGTTATGTGGCCTTGTCTCTACAACATGATCCTTCATATCAGGAGTACAACCACTGTGATTCAAGAGGAGACCAACAGGGATTGTTCCTTCATGTACCGGCACACCCCTTGCACTAATATTCATGTAGTTACAGTTGGATAATTGAAGAAACCAATTCTATGGGAAGTACTTCTTAATAGATGGAACATGGTAATCTTGTAAAATCCCATGCCCGTACAGGGGTAGGTAAGGACTATTTGGATATTCAAATTGATATGGAATTAAACGTTTCCATAGTCCTAGAAGATTACTTTCAACAACGTCATAATAATCTAGTCCAATGATCTTCATCATATCATTTTGACGAGCCTTAGATTCTTTAATAGAGGTTAACAATTGTGACATTTTTTTCCTAAAAAAGAACTACCAAGCTCCTCCAATTAGGCAAGAATTTTTACTTGAGAAAAAAAAATAAAATTTCAACTTAAATTAAAAGGAAATAAAAAATTTGTCAAAGGAAACTGTTTGCGTAGGTCCTTCAACGAGGTCCACCGTGTAGGTCCTTTGACAAGGGTCCTAGAGCAACTCCTTCAACGAATTCATTCTGCGTAGCTCCATCGCTAAAAGAGTTTCTCCTTGAAAAAATTTCATGGAGACTATGCGATAACACAAAGTGCAGAGGCTAGACAGAAGAGCTACGCATCAAGATCTGGAAAATTTAGAATCACAGATGTAGAAAATCACAATGGATTAAACCTATTTTTATCCAGTCACAGATCTCCACGACATACCTACGTGAAAACACTACACAACATATCTACGTGAAGTAGCTATGCAGAAAACCTGTGTTGTCCAGCAATTAACCCATAGTATTTTCCCCACAATTTTACCTCAGGACCTGACCCTCTTTCTAAATAGATCCAATCCTAAGGGGGGGGGGGGATTTTGTTGACACTACTTAAGAATAAAAAAATACTATCAAGATAGTACTGGGTTTTTCAAAATCCCAAGGTGAGGTTCGATGAGTTCAATGTAAGTCCAATCCCTCCAAATATATGTACGACATACCTATATGGAATACCTGTGTGGCAACCCTGTGTGGCATACCTACACGGTAGTATATTTTTTGTAACCCTACGTGGCATACCTACGTGGAGGACTTGCGTTGAGAAATTTCCTTTGACTAGGCCCCATCCATGCCTATAAATAGTACCCTTGGGATCCCGATTTAAAGGACTAAAAAAGTTTAAATACTCCGTAAAGTTCCCATTGCATAGCCCTTTCCCCCAGATCCCTCAAATTGTCTCAGGTAGCTCTCTAAAACATGAGAAAAGACATAATTAAAAATTGATAAGCATGTTTTAAAAGTATTTCACAATTTTTACATAGGCTTAGTTCCCCTACTTAAAAATATATTCTTCAGTCATCATACAAACATGCACAACCCACCTGTGTGGCCCACCAATGTGGTACAATTGCACGGTGCAGCAATGCGGGGTACCTACACGGCACACTTGCACGAAGTACCTACATGTAAGAGCTTGGTATAAGGCCTACATAACAACTTAAGTACCCTTTTAAGGTCATTCATGGTAGGGTATCTCTTTACTTGGTTCCCTTATCTAAAAGGGACTAAGTTCAAGCCTCCACCAAAACCACCTAGCTTATAAAACCCTTAGGAAATTAACATCAACGTGTCTACTATTTGGTTTTGTATTTTCGAATTCAGAGGTTTCCTAAATTGTTTTTACTGTAACGCCCCGACCCCAGTTACCCAGAGTCGGTGCATTATTACCTAACATTGGCATGATCACAAGAAAGATCAAATCTCGAAAGACCGATTGGTTTAGTAGCCTTGGAAACACTAGATATATTCATAAGTTTTACATTACATCATAAAATGAAAAACTAATACAACAACATAATGTTTCCACAATCCACACTATTATCCCCTCATAATATCCCTGAAGGTCATTCATAACTTACATCTTCACATCCTGGGAAAAATAAAACATAGAAAAGGGGTGAGCTCAAATGCCCAGTAAGGATGACAATATAGCGGAACATTCAAAATAAGCATAAACATTTAAGGCAATGCATTACTAAAACAAAAGCCTTTTAAACGTGAACTTCAACATAGTATGGCAAAAGTACAATGAAATAATGCCATTTACTTATTCACATGGATATTCTACTAATCGAATAATCACATGCAAAAATCAAAAACCACTTTCATAATGTTGGAATGCATAATGCCAGACTATCATAACGACATAGTCAAGGCCTTGTGCCAAGACTACAAATAAGATTTTGCCAAGGCCTTGTGCCAAGACACTAGTTTGTCTCATGAGACCTACCGATGCATCGAGGAGCTATAGCGAGCTCCACCCGTCACATATTAAGTCCAATGCATTCCCATATGAAAAGGTTTAAACGTAACATAAACATTCGTATTAAAACTAGCATACGAAATGTCAATAATTTCACCATAAACTATGAATGGTATAAAAATAGCACATCCACAGTCAAACATATCACAAAACCTTCAATAAAATATAGAAGTTTTGTATCACAATAAATCAACTTCAAATAAGCGTAAAATCCATCAAAGGATGTTGACATAGATGAAATCAAAATTCTTTTTAAAGAAATATCTCTTTTTATTTTGAAATCATTTAAGATCCATATAAAATAAAACATTTTCTTTGAAAATATTCTCATAAGCTTGTAAGGGAAGCTTTGAAGATTTTATAACGGCGGAAAATAACCGCACCCGCCGTATAAGTTAAAAAAAACATTCTTACCTTAATTCTGTCGAAAAGGTTAAAAAGGACCTTGTTTTGAAAACGACCGAAAGATTCCTTTATAAACCACTTATAAAAGTCAAAAAGGGTATAAATGACTTTAACTCATATTCTAGTAAATAGTAAAAATGTTTTGAAATACATTTTTAAGAAACATGGATGTGGATGATAAAGAGATCCCAGTAGATTATTACGTAAAAACAACCTCGGATAATGAAGAGATTGTGAAATAACCCTTACCTTGTACTTTTCCTTTGTTGGGGTAGGTTAACCTCATGTATAATGGTGAAATAATTGTTATTAAATTATACAAGAATCATATACATTAATTTGATATCATATATGATCTTTTAACATTTCTTTATTAATAATATCTTAGTATTATCGTCGTTTCGGGTGATAATCGATTCGTTCTTCTTAAATGTTTGGTTACGTAAGACATGTTTGTAATGGATAGATTATATCTTATTTATAATCATAATGATATTAACATTATTTTTAACCCTAAAATGAGAATAAGACTTGAATGGATACGATGGAGAATGAATCTCATCGCGTTCGTGGAGACGGTAGTCCGTACGTACGCACGAACGCTACTTCCATTTAATTTTTATTTTAAAAGAATCGAATCCAAATGATACATAGGTATATTACTATTACAGTATAATATAATATTTTATATATGTTACTTAAGTTCATTAACACCATCCTTTATACGTTCCATGTGTGGTATGAACGAGTCATATCATTTTAAGGGGGCGGTAGTCCGCACTTCCTCAAATAAATTATCGTATGTATATGCAACATGAAACGAATAATGATATGAAATAAAATGGAATTACAGAAGCTTATATATAAAATATATATCATTAATATCATATTTAATTACAGTGCCATCATAATGGCCACCATGAGAGGCGGTAAGATGTATTTGAACAATCATCGTTTCGTGAGGCGTTAGTTTGCCATCCACAGAAACATTATGTTCATCATCCATTAGATGGAGTTGTGTGTATGTGTAGTTTGAATCCTTTTTATAACAACATCCTAGTATATTGTGGATACTGGTGTTGTTACAAAAGAAAGGAAATAAAAAGATTTTGGGGGTTGGAGAAGCAAAATAAATGAAAATAATTTAAGAGAAATCGTTACCTTTAATTTAGGTAACTCACTTTGGTTGGAACCAAAGGACTTCTTGAAATGCTTTCTGCCTAAGGGGAAGCTTCAAGGAGGAGGAGAGGGATGTGGGGGGCTTATTTGGGCAGGGTTTGGACGAGCCAAGTGGCTTGAGAGGTGTGAGGAATGAGTAGAAGTGGTCTCCTTTTATAAGGGAGAGGAGGGGCTCTTTAGGAAAGAGTGAAATTATTACTTTATAATATAATTATATTCGGTTTATAATGGTCCAAAAATTATTGAGGTCGAATATACGATGACTCATATTCTAAATAACATCAACCAATAAGAATTGGACAGGTTTTAGATAATATTGTAATCATTATAATCTTATTTATTTAAATGATTTATTAATGAGGTAAACATTGCATCATTATTGTGTCATTAATAATTTAAATTATTTGATGTCTAAAAATTATAAATAAAATATCATTATGTAGGAAATCTTTTTAGCTTGTTAATGTATATTTATAATTGAAAATCCAACACGTATAACCCTATGTAAAAATTGTTTTTCTAAAAGATATATGCTTGTGTCATTTTTGTATTCATTTTAACTTAATTAAAATAAAGTGTCATTATCACTTACAAGTGGATCCATGGGGTCCCAAAATCGACCCAAAGATGCCCATGGTCGACCATGTATCAAACAATAGGGTAAGACACGTTTTAGGGAAATTTAGTATTATTATAATATTATTTTTTAACCCTTATTTACCGGATTTACCCTTAACCATGGTAAATAAAATATTTACCGCAGTAATTATTCAAAATGTCTAAAAATAAAAGTTACCTATTTAAACAATTTGGACATCCTGATTCCAAATATGGAATCCATTTTTCTATATTCAAAACACAGTAGTGGCAGATATTAATTTAAAATTAATTCCCGTTGTCAAAACAAAAAGCGTGTTTTTAAGAGGTAATAACTATCAAAAGATTGACACTTGTTTATGTTCGGTTTAATTGTAAAATTATGTCCAATGACCAACATTATATTAAATGGTAAAAATATATTCTAAATATACTTTAAAACTACTAAAATTCATAATTTATCACTATTAATTATTTTGATTAAAAAAGTTGTTTTTAATTAAAATTTAGTAATTTTCACTATTCATCAAAATATGAAAGTTATCCGAAAAGTACCAAAATTTCACCCTAGGCTAATTTCAATATTCCGAATCCAAAAATGAAGTCCATTTTGAAATATAAAATATATATGATTTCAAAAAGTAGGTATTACTATTCACAATGGCTAGTTTAATTAGTTGTAGTGTGTGTTAGAACTCGAGGTTGCGTACAACACACGCTATCGCATTATTCGAAGGGAAACGTACCGTGGAAGCTTGGGGTGTTACATTCTCCCCTCCTTAAAATAATTGCGTCCTCGCAATTTCTAGGGTATTACTGCATAAAAAGACTCGGGTGGTTCTTCATCATAAGTTCCTCGGGTTCCCACGTTGCCTCTTCCATCTTATGGTTTCTCCACAGAACTTTTACCAGACGCGTCGTCCGGTTTCTCAGCACTTGTTCTCTCGTATCAAGAATCTTGAAGGGCTCTTCGCAATAAGACAGATCGGGTTCCAGTTCTAATTCTTCATAAGTGAGTACATGCGTTGGGTCAGGCATGTATTTTCTCAACATAGATACGTGGAACACATCGTGAACTTTAAAGAGACTTGGCGGCATTGCCAATCGGTAAGCTACAACCCCAACTCGTTCTAGAATTTCGAAAGGTCCGATGTACCTGGGACTCAATTTACCTTTCTTACCAAAACGTATGACTCCCTTCCATGGAGATACCTTCAGGAAAACATGATCACCGACTTGAAATTCCAAATCCTTCCTTCGATTATCGGCATAGCTCTTCTGCCTACTTTGAGCTGCTTTGATGTGATTTTGGATTACTTTCACCTTTTCCACCGTTTCCTCCACCAGTTCTGGGCCTACAATTTTTCTTTCACCAACGTCATCCCAACAGGTTGGTGTACGACATCTCTTTCCGTATAACGCTTCATATGGTGCCATCTGAATACTCGAATGGAAGCTATTGTTATAGGAAAATTCTACCAGAGGTAAATATTGATCCCACATACCCTGAAAATCAAGTGAGCAAGATCTCAACATGTCTTCTAAGGTCTGAATAGTCCGTTCTGATTGTCCATCTATCTGAGGGTGGTAAGCAGTGCTCAAATGAAGTTCAGTATCCAGGGATTTCTGAAGACTCTTCCAAAATCTTGAAGTAAAACGGGGATCACGATCAGAAACAATCGATAGGGTTACTCCATGAAGTCTCACAACTTCATTAATGTATAGTCTTGCTAGACGTTCTAGGGGTAGATCTTCTCTTATAGCAAGAAAATGTGCTGACTTGGTAAGACGATCAACAATAACCCATATTGCATCATTCCTTCTAGGAGTCTTTGGTAGCCCCATGACAAAGTCCATCGTAATATTGTCCCATTTCCACTCCAGTATGGGAAGAGGTTGCATGACTCCTCCAGGCTGTTGCCTTCCAGCTTTCACTTGTTGACAAACCATACATCCTGACACAAAATCAGCAATCTCTCTCTTCATGTTGTCCCACCAAAAATGTTCCTTCAAATCTCTATACATTTTGGTGCTCCCAGGGTGTATAGAGAAATTAGAACTATGAGCATCATCCAGCAATTCCCTTTTCAGATCAGGTAAATCGGGAACACAAAGTCTCTTCCCGAATTTCAAAATCCCATCTTCATACACAAAGTCTCTCAATCTCCCATCATTCACAGCTTTAATCTTCTTCTGAAATTCTTCATCATCGGTTTGAGAACTCTTAATTCTTTCTAGTAAAGATGGTTTGGCAACCATTTGAAAAAGCATTGATGTTTCACCTTCCCTGGTTATTCCCATGTCCATCTTCTCTAGATCCATGAAAATTGGATCCCTTTCAATTCTCATCATGTTCAAAACACCATGGTCTTTTCTGCTCAAAGCATCTTCCACCTTGTTTGCTTTCCCCGGGTGGTAGTGTATCGTGCAATCATAATCCTTGAGTAATTCAAGCCATCTCCTTTGCCTCATGTTGAGTTCTTTTTGTGAGAAAATATACTTCAAACTCTTGTGATCAGTATAAATCTCACATTTTTCACCATAGAGGTAGTGCATACATATCTTCAAAGCAAAGATCACAGCTGCTAACTCAAGATCATGAGTAGGATAGTTTTGTTCATGAATTTTCAACTGTCGTGAGGCATAGGCAATAACTCTATCATTCTGCATAAGGACACAACCAAGTCCTTTCTTTGATGCATCACTATAAATAACGAACCCATCATTCCCCGATGGTAGAGTCAATATAGGAGCATTGAATAATCTTCTCTTCAGTTCTTCGAAACATTCTTCACACTCTTTTGTCCAAACAAATTTAACCCCTTTACGTGTGAGCTTCGTTAATGGGTTAGCCAATCGGGCAAAATTATGGACGAAACGTCGATAATAACCTGCCAAACCAATAAAACTGCGTACCTCAGTTATACTCGTAGGTGCTGGCCATTCTTGGATTGACTTGGTCTTAGAAGGATCAACAGAGATTCCATCTTTAGAGACAATATGGCCAAGAAAAGAAATCTCCTGAAGCCAGAATTCACACTTGCTAAACTTCCCATATAATTCATGCCTCCTCAGAGTCTTCAAGATAATGCGCAAGTGATTTTCATGATCTTCGTAGGTTTTGGAGTATACCAAGATATCATCAATAAATACCACCACAAATTCATCAAGATACTCCTTGAAAACTCTATTCATCAGATCAATGAATACAGAGGGTGCATTAGTCAATCCAAACGGCATTACGGTAAACTCGTAATGCCCGTACCTGGTTCGAAATGCTGTCTTCAGAATGTCTTCCTTCGTCACACACAACTGATGGTATCCAGATCGAAGGTCAATCTTTGAAAAGTATTGAGCTCCATGCAGTTGGTCAAATAAATCATCAATACGAGGTAGGGGATACTTGTTCTTTATCGTTATAGCATTGATCTCCCTGTAGTCGATACATAACCTCATAGATCCATCTTTCTTTTTAACAAAAAGAACAGGGGCTCCCCATGGAGAAACAATAAGGCGAATAGATCCTTTATTACTCAATTCCTCTAGTTGTTTCTTTAGTTCGACTAACTCTACAGTGGCCATTCTATAAGGGGTCTTCGATATAGGCCTTGATCCAGGAATCAAATCAATGGAAAACTCAACTTCTCGTTCTGGAGGATGTCCAGGTAAATCTTCCGGAAATACATCTACAAATTCTTTCACAACAGGTACATCCTCTATTTGAACATTCCTTTCCTCACTGATAGTTATTTCATTCTCTTCCTCCCCAATAATTGAATTAAGTTGAGCTACTGGGGGTGGATCTAAATAAGAATTAGGTGGTGACGATTCTGCTCTAAAAATAAGGTGTTCCTTATCATTATCATCAAGAATCGTAACCTCTTTCTTCTTACAATAAATCTTCGCATCATAGTCCGAAAGCCAATCCATACCGAGGATTATATCAAACTCAATCATAGGTATGACGATGAGATCAGCAGATAAAGAAAATTTATGTGCTCTAATGGGGACTGATTCACAAAACTTTGTTGCAATGATACTTCCCTTAGGAGTTTTAACTGACAACTCCCTTATTAAATCAAATAGGAAATATCTAATTTTCTTAGCAAACTGGGAAGATATGAAACAATGCGATGATCCAGAATCAAATAATGCATTTTCTAAACTTGGGGAAACCATTAAATTACCTGCCACCACGTCTTTCGGAGCTTCTACCTCAGCAGTAGTGATAGCATAAGCCTGGCCTTGATCCCTTGGCCTTTTCTGAGGTAAGTTCTCCTGACGCTTAGGACATTCATTTGCATAATGCCCCATCTCCCTGCAATTGTAGCACTGAACTTTGGTAGCTTCCTTCTTCCCCTTGCAATCACGAGTTTGGTGGCCTTTTTCACCACACTTGTAACAGACTCCCATTCCCTTCAAGAAAGTACCAGGGTGTTTCTTCCCGCATTTACCACAGGATGGATATTCAAGCTTTCCCTTCTTCCCCTTATTTCCATTCCCAGATTGATCAGCAGGTCTCTTCTTCTCTTTCTTTGCTTTAAAGTCATAAGACTTAGAGAATTCCTTTTCGGTCTTGATAGCACATGAGACAATGTCTTCGTACGATGAAAAGGATTGTGAGACTAATGCTCAACGAAGAAATGGTTTTAACCCATCAAAGAAACGATCAATCTTACTTCTTGGGTTGCGAATATAATCTCCATCATACCTTGCTAACCTTGTAAAGTTAGCCTCATACTTTGTGACATTATCATCCTCCTTTTTTCTCAGACTCAGAAATTGCCTTTCCATATCCGCTCGATGGTCACGAGGAAAGTATTTTTCTAAAAACAGATCTTTGAACTCCCTCCATTCCATATTTGATACTTCATCATCTTCCTTCATGTTTTGAATCAATGACCACCATTGATCAGCATCTCCAGTGAGGCGGTAAACTGCCATGATAACTTTTTCCCTTTCACTGCTCCCCAAAGCCTGAAATATTTTCTCTAGGGAATTTATCCATTGCTCAGCTACTAAGGTATTTGTACTCCCATTGAACGTTGGTGGTTGTTGCCTCATGAATCGATCTAACATTGATCCTCCACGCTGCGGATCAGGGTGCTCCATACGGGTAAGGTTATTATTCATAACCTGAGTAAGTTGTCCCAGTATGGTGATTAGCTGATCGGCACCAGTTGCATCACCAGCCCCACTATAATTATCTTGAGCAGGAGGGAAATCCTTACATGGAGTGCGTGCATTGATACGGTTTCCGTCTCTTCCACTAGGCGCCATTTCTAAACAATGGCATAAACTAGATCAGTTTATGAATCAAAATACATAATCCCATACTTATAAAACTCTTAACATAAATTGAACTATTTATGGATATAATCCATAATAAAAATGTTTTCTTTGAGGAAGTATATACTCATAAACCCTTCATAATGATCTGTAAAGAAAATGAGAGTTATCCTTAGCATATCCCCCGGGAGTGTCTTAACCAAGAGTGCAGCAAGGCCCGTTGTCGTGCACCAGTTCCCGTTCGAGTCTAGCTCAAAGCGGTGTTTTCGGGTTTTACCCCTAGGTACATCTGTGCCAGAGCCGCCTCTACCTACTCGTATCCAGACAGGGATGTATTGCTTGGAAAACTCACAAAATCTCTACAATACCAAAATTCTAGGAAGTTCTTCTATACTAATCCTCAAAGTTCATCTTAGGATTACGTGCTCTAATCAGAGTTTATCTAAATCTAGCTTCCAAGGTTTGTACTAAACTTTCTCTGATACCAACTGTAACGCCCCGACCCCAGTTACCCAGAGTCGGTGCATTATTACATAACATTGGCATGATCACAAGAAAGATCAAATCTCGATAGACCGATTAGTTTAGTAGCCTTGGAAACACTAGATATATTCATAAGTTTTACATTACATCATAAAATGAAAAACTAATACAACAACATAATGTTTCCACAATCCACACTATTATCCCCTCATAATATCCCTGAAGGTCATTCATAACTTACATCTTCAAATCCTGGGAAAAATAAAACATAGAAAAGGGGTGAGCTCAAATGCCCAGTAAGGATGACAATATAGCGGAACATTCAAAATAAGCATAAACATTAAAGGCAATGCATTACTAAAACAAAAGCCTTTTAAACTTGAACTTAAACAAAGTATGGAAAAAGTAAAATGAAATAATGCCATTTACTTATTCACATGGATATTCTACTAATCGAATAATCACATGCAAAAATCATAAACCACTTTCATAATGTTGGAATGCATAATGCCAGACTATCATAACCACATAGTCAAGGCCTCGTGCCAAGACTACAAATAAGATTTTGCCAAGGCCTTGTGCCAAGACACTAGTTTGTCTCATGAGACCTACCGATGCATCGAGGAGCTATAGCGGGCTCCACCCATCACATATTAAGTCCAATGCATTCCCATATGAAAAGGTTTAAACGTAACATAAACATTCGTATTAAAACTAGCATAAGAAATGTCAATAATTTCACCATAAACTATGAATGGTATAAAAATAGCACATCCACAGTCAAACATATCACAAAACCTTCAATACAATATAGAAGTTTTGTATCACAATAAATCAACTTCAAATAAGCGTAAAATCCATCAAAGGATGTTGACATAGATGAAATCAAAATTCTTTTTAAAGAAATATCTATTTTTATTTTGAAATCATTTAAGATCCATATAAAATAAAACATTTTCTTTGAAAATATTCTCATAAGCTTGTAAGGGAAGCTTTGAAGATTTTATAACGGCGGAAAATAACCGCACCCGCCGTATAAGTTAAAAAAAACATTCTTACCTTAATTCTGTCGAAAAGGTTAAAAAGGACCTTGTTTTGAAAACGACCGAAAGATTCCTTTATAAACCACTTATAAAAGTAAAAAAAGGTATAAATGACTTTAACTCATATTCTAGTAAATAGTAAAAATGTTTTGAAATACATTTTTAAGAAACATGGATGTGGATGATAAAGAGATCCCAGTAGATTATTACGTAAAAACAACCTCGGATAATGAAGAGATTGTGAAATAACCCTTACCTTGTACTTTTCCTTTGTTGGGGTAGGTTAACCTCCTGTATAATGGTGAAATAATTGTTATTAAATTATACAAGAATCATATACATTAATATGATATCATATATGATCTTTTAACATTGCTTTATTAATAATATCTTAGTATTATCGTCGTTTCGGGTGATAATCGATTCGTTCTTCTTAAATGTTTGGTTACGTAAGACATGTTTGTAATGGATAGATTATATCTTATTTATAATCAGAATGATATTAAAATTATTTTTAACCCTAAAATGAGAATAAGACTTGAATGGATACGATGGAGAATGAATCTCATCGCGTTCGTGGAGACGGTAGTCCGTACGTACGCACGAACGCTACTTCCATTTAATTTTTATTTTAAAAGAATCGAATCCAAATGATACATAGGTATATTACTATTCCAGTATAATATAATATTTTATATATGTTACTTAAGTTCATTAACACCATCCTTTATACGTTCCATGTGTGGTATGAACGAGTCATATCATTTTAAGGGGGCGGTAGTCCGCACTTCCTCAAATGAAATTATCGTATGTATATACAACATGAAACGAATAATGATATGAAATAAAATGGAATTACAGAAGCTTATATATAAAATATATATCATTAATATCATATTTAATTACAGTGCCATCATAATGGCCACCATGAGAGGCGGTAAGATGTATTTGAACAATCATCGTTTCGCGAGGTGTTAGTTTGCCATCCACAGAAACATTATGTTCATCATCCATTAGATGGAGTTGTGTGTATGTGTAGTTTTAATCCTTTTTATAACAACATCCTAGTATATTTTTGATACTGGTGTTGTTACAAAAGCAAGGAAATAAAAAGAGTTTGGGGGTTGGAGAAGCAAAATAAATGAAAATAATTTAAGAGAAATCATTACCTTTAATTTAGGTAACTCACTTTGGTTGGAACCAAAGGACTTCTTGAAATGCTTTCTGCCTAAGGGGAAGCTTCAAGGAGGAGGAGAGGGATGTGTGGAGCTTATTTGGGCATGGTTTGGACGAGCAAAGTTGCTTGAGAGGTGTGAGGAATGAGTAGAAGTGGTCTCCTTTTATAAGGGAGAGGAGGGGCTCTTTAGGAAAGAGTGAAAGTATTACTTTATAATATAATTATATTCGGTTTATAATGGTCCAAAAATCATTGAGGTCGAAGATAAGATGACTCATATTCTAAATAACATCAACCAATAAGAATTGGACAGGTTTTAGATAATATTTTAATCATTATAATCTTATTTATTTAAATGATTTATTAATGAGGTAAACATTGCATCATTATTGTGTCATTAATAATTTAAATTATTTGATGTCTAAAAATTATAAATAAAATATCATTATGTAGGAAATCTCTTTAGCTTTCTAATGAATATTTATAATTGAAAATCCAACATGTATAACCCTATGTAAAAATTGTTTTTCTAAAAGATATATGCTTGTGTCATTTTTGTATTCATTTTAACTTAATTAAAATAAAGTGCCATTATCACTTACAAGTGGATCCATGGGGTCCCAAAATCGACCCAAAGATGCCCATGGTCGACCATGTATCAAAAAATAGGGTTAAGACACGTTTTAGGGTAATTTAGTATTATTATAATATTATTTTTTAACCCTTATTTACCGGATTTACCCTTAACCTTGGTAAATAAAATATTTACCGCAGTAATTATTCAAAATGTCTAAAAATAAAAGTTACCTATTTACACAATTTGGACATCCTGATTCCAAATATGGAATCCATTTTTCTAAATTCAAAACACAGTAGTGGCAGAAATTAATTTAAAATTAATTCCCGCTGTCAAAACAAAAAGCGTGTTTTTAAGAGGTAATAACTATCAAAAGATTGACACTTGTTTATGTTCGGTTTAATTGTAAAATTATGTCCAATGACCAACATTATATTAAATGGTAAAAATATATTCTAAATATACTTTAAAACTACTAAAATTCATAATTTATCACTATTAATTATTTTGATTAAAAAAGTTGTTTTTAATTAAAATTTAGTAATTTTCACTATTCATCAAAATATGAAAGTTATCCGAAAAGTACCAAAATTTCACCCTAGGCTAATTTCAATATTACGAATCCAAAAATTAAGTCCATTTTGAAATATAAAATATATATGATTTCAAAAATTAGGTATTACTATTCACAACGGCTAGTTTAATTAGTTGTAGTGTGTGTTAGAACTCGAGGTTGCGTACAACACACGCTATCGCATTATTCGAAGGGAAACGTACCGTGGAAGCTTGGGGTGTTACATTTACAATATAGTTAGAATTCATGCAGTGTTTGTGGTTTTTTATATCTACAGTCATGTGAATATTTCTCCTAGGAATGGTGTTGGGAAGTTCCCAGTTTGGATGAGGGTTTGGGTCCTAACCTCTCCCTTCTCAAAGAGACCTGGGACCACATGTCTCAGGTAGGGAAGGTACGATTCAGAATTTCATTTTTTTTCAAGTGAATGAAAAGTCTCCCTCCCCTAAATGGATTAATTTTATGGAATCCATCATGTTATAATCATATAACCTTCATCCCACCTTCCTTTCATTGGACCCTTGTCCAATGTAATGAGAAAAGAGGGAGGGCTTGTCGCCTCTCCCTCTACTTGGGTCACCTTGACCTCGTCCACCTTGGCTGCCGTAGGAACTCCATCTTCCACCAAAGGATAAGAAAAATTGTGGGAGCATTTGTTGAATCTTTGACATCTTCTTGTTTCTCACACCGAGCCTGACTCATGTGGGCTTATATATTTTTCATGGTCACAACATTTTCACATATTCCAAACTATTAGAACTCTGATTTCCTGTTCATATAGGATAAATTAAAATCCTTCTCAGGGCTCGAGCTCACTGGATATACTCTTCAGAAATCCAACCCTAATTCCCTTAAACTGGGTATCCTCCTTAAGAATAAGCCCCAAATTGAAATCCCCAAAACATCAAGGCATCCTTTTCAAGAAGTAATCCCAAACTCATTTATCTAAATGGACTATACTCTCCTATGAGATTCATTGAAATATGTGGGATTTGATTCCCATCCAAATGGGATATGAAGGAAGCCACCATGAGGTTCAAACCCAAAACATAAAATCAACCTTGTTTTCCTCGGGCTATATTCCAAACATGGTCTAATCCTACTTTGAAATCCATATTCTTTCGGAGTTCCTTGGGCTGCTTAGGCATAAGTCCCACACCAATCATTGACTAAGCACGTTTCTATTATATTTCCTTACAAAATGACATTAAATTGTATGGATAGGTTCATATCACATGACCTTAAAAGGTATGATGTGTCCCATTAAGTAGCACTAAACTATGTGGGTTATGATTCCTTTCACAAATATACATAGGTAGCCCATTTTATGGGTACGATCCCAATATCAAAACAATCCTTCATCCCCCTAGATGAAAATAACTTCCAGAGTTCCCCACTGAGTGGCTTAAAAACCAATATCATCATAACGATCCTTAAAAGAATCTCTAAGTAGTATATAAGAGGATAAAATTGAGGGAGAACCTTGAATACATATAGATTATTTGAAAGTTTACACATGTTAATAAGTGATTGAAAATTCCAAGATAAACTTATGTTATATTTGGTAAATGAAACAGGATTCATTAAAATATCTTAAATTTATAAAGAGCGTCCCGAAGTAGACAATAATTCCCCCCAAAATGGTGTGATGAGTCCTACCTCCCATCCTCTTGACCAATGAATGTTCCTAAGTATCATATGTTTCAAACTTAATGAACTAATTCCTTCAGAAAGATGGTTCTTTTGAGATAATGATCGGTTGGGTGTTTCCGGTTCCAGGAATAAATCGAATGGAAACTGCCTAGAAGTAGTGATTCTTAAAACTAGAACGCATGTTTCAAGGAACTATGAAACAATATTCCAAATAATATCCTCCCCACTCTTCACTAATTCAATGTGCTTCTGGGATCACAAAAATTCAAATTCAAATTTCCTTAATGGGTCCATCCGTGAGGCGATATTCAAGAGGTAACATTCTCAAACTACCTCTATTAATTTCTTTTCTTATTCTACCTACCCCTAGAATCCTTCATCCAAAATATAAAATCAATTATAGTATCATGTATATACTATAATGTTACATTTATAATGTAATTTAATTTATCCACCCCTTTTCTAATCTCATCTTATTCAAAGGAAAATGAGACCATTGTCCATGTTATGCCATTTGACTTCCTTTGTGGATGATGAGTTTTCATTTTACACTAATTCCTTGATTGAAGGTTTAAATGAAATTATAATTATTTAAAATAAAATGATTATGTATATTTTATTTTTTAAAGTATGGAAATGGTATATGTTTAGGATATTAAATAAAACAAAAAATTTTGAGATGGTGGGTAAAACTTCCCAAATAAACTAAATATTTACCGTTGACATTTTATTAAATGAATCATACACATGGTGGGAAAAAATGGTACATGGGAAAATTTTGACTTATATAATTTCATGAATTCTATTTAATTTCACTTCTATAGTTTCATTCACATTTTACAAGAACATCCATATGTATACATTACTTATCTGACCTGGAAGCCATGAAAGGAATACTCCCAAAACAATGAAATTAAACATTATAAGTCATCAAAACGGCCATAAATGAATACCCAATTAAAGGGAACTTCTTTATTTCTTACCCCCTTTCTAGTACACTCCATAAAATGTTATAATCCACCCATAATTTAAAAAAATCGCATTTTATCATGAAAAAACATGTTATTTAATTTTTTTTATTTAATTGAAATAATTATTCCTTTATTCTCTTTTAATACTCTATATTATTTCCCATAAAACCCTACTTTAGTGGAACATTTCCAAAGTCACATAACCACTCTTTTCCACATATTCAATTCATGTGGACATAATTTATCATGATTTATACTTATTTTTTATTTATTAATTTGAAATAATTATTTAATCCTTTCTTTCAAGGAAACAATTATGATACACCCTTTGTTTACACCATCTGACCTAATTATTAAACCCACTTATTTCTATGGGTAATCCTTTTTTATGCCTTATTATTGATTTATTTATGTGGAAAACTTATTCATATGCATATTATGATGGGTTCACCTTGGTATAACTATAATGAATTGGGTAATTTTTTGTATCATGATATTTTATGTATGGGATTACGTAGTAAACCAAAAATATTATGTGATTTTTCCCACCATGTGTTATCATCTTGGAAATTATCCTTGAAACATGTTTATATTATGTTCTATATTATTTCAAAATTCCTATATTTCCATGATCATATGATTCAATGTTCTATATTTTATTCTTCAATATGTTTAGTACTGAGCTTTTCCTTTTGTGTTATGATGTTATACCTTATGACTCATGTGATATACTTCACATTCATGTTTATTCCCTTACATGGAATTTTAGTTATCCCCTTTTTTCTATGTATTCCAAAAGTTATCCTATGTGGTTTAAGGAGATAGAAGTAGTTAGTAAATCTTTATAGAGGTCAATTAAAATATATTTTATTCTAGTTTCATGTTTTCTAATTATGTACATAGTATTCCGAAGACACTAATATTTTTTATCCTTGTTTTTTATTTAATGGATATTTATGTTAAGTATAATGTAGAAAAATTTGTAAAAGGATTGGGATGATACATTTGGTATTAGAGAATGATCTAGTTAGATTTCAAGATTAGTACTAGAAAACATTAGTGATAACCATAAGGACAAGTCTATGTATAAGAAAATATTTTATGGATAACCTAGATTGAAACATAGGGAATCATAAGTTTAGATATAATTCTTATTTATAATTTATTCTTTTTAAGTTCACATTTTCATTTTTATATGTTTAATAACTAAGTATTCAATCACACTAATATTATTTTTCTTTTTTTAGTTATGGATTGAAATAGTATAACCTATGCCAACAACTAATGTGGTAAGTAATGTGATGATTTCCCTAATGTGACACCAAACTTGATGGGAGTAGAAAATTAAAACTTCATGATAGTACTGGACCAACTATATCAATTTATGAATAATAACATGAATCAGGTGGAACACCCTCCTTACCCTAATAAAAATCATGTTGTGGTCAAATCCTTTATGTGAAAAAGGCCTCCTACATTTAGTGTATCTTTTGATCCCCTCATCACAGAATAATCGATTTTTTACATTGAGAACATATTATATGTCCTCCAATGATCAAAAAAAGATAAAGTCATGTTTGTGGTATATTAATTTCATGGAGAATTTGATCAAAGATGGACACTAATCAAGAATTTCTAAGGTATAAATATATTCCATGGAATGGAAAGTATTCCAGAAATTATTCTTCAATAAATATTTTCACTTAACTATCTTTCATAATAGGGAGAGGGAGTTCCTCGGGCTAAATAAAAATGAAGATGGTTTTATAAAGGCATAATAGGAAAACATTAAAAGGATTTAATGATATTCCTTTATATTTTACATGAACACTAAAGGAAAGGATGATCACTTATTTAGTGGATTAAATTCAATTCTACAAAAATCTTTAGTGATTCGAGACTTTGAAAACTATGAGGAGATTTTCTATTGTTCCATTCAAGCTGAGATGGAGATTATTAACTCTCATGGGTGTCGTGGTATTATATATAAAATCTGAAAAATAGATATTAATATGGTTGGATCAACAAATAAATCTCTTGGAGTAAAACTTCCAATACCCCAATTGTCAAATATTTTGGAAGAAGCATTCCAAGAATTATCTAGATGGAACCAACTGATGCTTCAAATAAAGAAATTTGGAGAATCATGCTAATCAATTTTGAAGGGACATAAAAAATCCCACTAATGTATAAAAATAAATTAAGGTTCATATCAACCATTAACCTATGGTATAATATTTGATCTATAAAGAACATGATAATTATGAGATCGGATTCCCTAAGATATGGGCTTTCTAAGACAATAAATGATAAAAACCTCCAAGGTAGAAAGGAATGACATACGATATCACTACTACAGAGGTGGATTGTGACAATTATATGGTCAAAGGTACATTGGTTATTCATTCAATAATATCACACATAATTTTTTATTTTTGTTTTATAAATTCTTCCACATCTTGTATGTTTAGTAGAACTATTCAAAAACAACCACACAATATGGTGGTTGATTTATCCATGAGAACAAAAAATGGGAAAATCATTTCATATGAAGTATATAACTCCTATCAGGTCTATTTTTATGGATTGAACCTCCCAAAAATTATCATATTACATCCTTTATTTGAATTTGATTCTATATTGGGTATGGATTGAATATCTTTATATAAATCCAACATCAACTTTCAGGAGATAGAGATCACTCTTAACATCCCAAGGTATCCTATAATTATATTCAAATGTAAGGGGGTCATGAATATCCTTTGGAATATTCTTCTCAATCATGGATACTATTTCCTTATAAAAAATAATATCTAGCTCAAATGATTGAGATAAAGGAGATGATCATTCTTAAATACATACCCATTATGAGGGACTAAACTGATGTGTTCCATAAAGAATTTCCCAGTATTTATCTTGACTTAGAGGTTGTGTTCTGAATTTAAATTATACCTAGATCAATTCCCATATAAAAGTATACTTAGAGGAAGTACACCGTTGAGTTATAATAACATAAGAATAAGTTACAAGAGAATAGTGAAAAGGTTTTTATATTCCTGATTTATTCACTATGGGGTGTGTTAGTCCTCTTCATCAATAATAAGGATTGATCAATTTCCCTCTACATTGGTTATCATGAAATCAAAAAAATCATGATAAATAACATGTATCCCCTATTATGGTTTCATGACTAATTTAATCAACTTTGTGGGTCCACGTATTTCCATAAGGTGGGACTTCTGTCAGGATATCAAAATTTAAAGGTGAAGATGAAAGATATTCCTAGGACTTACTTTTGAATGAGTTATAGAAACTATGAGTTCATATTGATTCCCTTTAAACTTACTAATTCTCCAAAAATTTTGATGGGCTTAATAGAATATAGTATTTGGTGATTACCTCAACAATATTTTGGTAGTCTTTATAGATGATATTATGTTATATTCCAAGATAAAAGAAGAGCATGGGGAGAATTTGAATAATGTTTTTAATACCCTGTGAAAGCATTAAAAATATGAAAAGTATATTAAATATGAGTTATGGATGGAAGAATTATCATTCTTGGGGAATTTTATCAGTAGAAAAGAGATATCTTTAGACCCTTCTAAGATAAAGGAAATTGAGTAGTGTCCTAGAACATTATCTATAATGGAGATCCACAGTTTTCTTTGTCTAGTTGGGTATTATCAATGATTTTTGAGTAACTTTTCATGATTATAAAATCCACTAACCAAGATGAATCAGAAGGGTGTATTTCTTTCTAGAATAGTGAATATAAATACTTCTTCAAAGAGTTGAAAAATAGGCTTATCACTACATTGGTACTTAAACTACCCAAATGGGGGGGCTCTTAGTGAAATACGTCGATGCTTTAAATAATGGATTAAGATGTGTAATAAAAAAAATGATAATTTGATAGGCTACGCCTCAATGAATCTTCAATTTCCTAAGAAAAACTATCCCATGCATGATTTTGAGTTGGAATGTGTGATCATAACATTGAATATTTGAAATCATTGTCTCTACTGGAGGAAGTGTGAGATATAAACTAATTAAAAGACACTAAAATATATACTCATAGAGAAAGAGATTAATATGTGATAGAGAAGATGGTTATATCTCATAAAGGATTATAACTTCTCAATCTACTTCCATCTTGGTAAAGCGAATAAATTGGTTGACACTCTGAGTAGAAATGATCTTGAAATATTATCAATGCTAAGAATTGAGAAGGATCCAATATTCTTAGACTTGAAAATTATAGACATGAGAATCCTAAAGGAAAGAAAATCATTATCCGTTTCTGAAATAATTACTCAACCATACCTTTTAGATAAGATAAAGGATTCTTAAAGAGATGATGTGTAAATATAGATGATGGTGGAAGCTATCGGAAATGGGAAATCCTATGAGTTCAAAATTTATTAGGATGGAGTAGTAATATTTGGGTCATGACTATGTGTAACATCAAATAGTAATACAAATAATGATATTTTGAATGATGGAAATAGCTTTAACTTCTCTATCTAAATAGGGAATATAAATATATATACTGATATATCTAAGAGCATTATTGGTGGGGTAATATGAATAAGGATATCATAGAATATACATCAAAGTGACTGATATGTCAGTGAGTGAAGGCTAAAAGGAAATATTATAAAGTGATGTTGCATCCATTGCCCACACCTATATGTAAATGAAAAAACATCACCGTGGTCTTTTTAACTATACATTTGAAGAAATCTAGAAGAAATAATGCTATATTGGTTATTATGGATCGTCTTTCAAAGACTGCTCACTTCATTGAAATTTGTGAGGGATTATTACTTTATTGACATTAATAGGTATAAATAATACAAGTGGTGAGGTTGTATGGAGTACCATTATCGATTTTATCAAATAAAGATCCAATATTTCTCTTCATGTTCTGGAATATCCTTCAACATGATCTAAAAATGGTTTGAACTTCAATACGTATTATCACCCCCAAACTGAAGGTCAGCCTGAGAATACTATTTATAAAATGGAATACATGTTGAGAGAATTATATATGGAAAATCAAATGATGATTGGGTCAAAGTATTCCCCTTTTAGAGTTATTGTCCAAAAGTAGTTTACACTTAAGCAACCAAATGGCTATATATGGAGCCCTTACGGTAAAAGATACAGAACACCAATATGCTAGGATGAAGTTGGTGAATACAAACAACCAATACATGAAATAGTTTAAGAAATTTTATAAACGGATAAGGCTATTCAATAATACATTACGGATTCTCAAAGATAACAGAATAGATACACCAAAAATCATCGATGGTACTAGGATTTTGAGGTTGAAGATAATGTATTCCTATACATATCTTCATAGAAGGGAGTCATGATATTTTCTAAGAAGGGATATCTATGTCATAGGTACATTTCCCCCTTTGAGATTCTTTATCATACTAGATCTGTGAACTATTGACTAGAACTTACACCAACCATATCTCAAGTTTATGATGTATTCCGTGTGTCCCTCTTGAGGAATTAAAAACTAGATTTATCACATGTACTAAATTTAAAGGTGCTATGGTAGGAAAATTATCTCTCTTATAGAGAGAAGTCGATGAAAATCTTGGACCATAGAGATAAATTTCTACACAACAAGACATCTCACATACTCAAAGTACTATGGTGAAACCATATGTACAAAGAGGCGAAATGGGAACTGGGGGAAGACATGAAACAGAAATAGCATCACATTGTTTTACCTTAGTATGTAAAATAAAATTTCAAGGGTGAAATTTCTTAATGGGGGAATGATGTAGTGGCCCAAAATGTTTATCAATGGAATTTCACTTCTTATAATTATGTCATGTAGTATAAAATAGATACATCACATAGAGAAACCAAAAAACATTATTATCATATATAAATAATGTTACATTAGTTAGAAACTAAACCGTTAAGAATTCTAAATATTACAATGGGATAAAAAATAGAAAATAAGATAATTAATATATGAATATTTGGATTTTTTTGATCCAACAGAATGATCACACTCGTGAACAAAGTTTAAGAAATAAAACATAACGTTAATAATAAAATATTCATTTTGACAATGAAAGTATATGTAACCTTAATAGAAAACAGGTGTTAATGAATAATGGATGGAATTATGTTTATTAATATAAATAAGGTAAACAATATGACCGTTATAAATATGACCATTGGAAGAGTAATTTCATTGTTAGAACAGTAATCTACCCATTGGCACAGTAATCTAATTGTTAAGAATAGTAATTCGACTGTTAAGATATATAACTCACCTATGTAAGTGTAAATAATATTTAGGTATCATATAAAATAAAATATGATTTATTTAAACCATGAAAAAATAAAATAAAGGTTTAAAAGTTGAAGAATTATGTTTTTGGATTTTTATAAGTCAGAAATGTTTTAATCACGCATTTATAATAAATGTAATTATTTAAAATAAATTATATTTATATTAAATGGATTTAGAAATTAATATTAATTTTTATTATAACGATAATATAATTTTATGATACCATAAGATAATTTTTCAAAGGGGCATAAAATATATTATAATATTAAAATTGGTATTTTTTGAATAATTGGTGATTTTATTTAAAAATTAAATTTATCATTTTTATAAAATTATTTTCATAAAATAGATTCCCTTTTTTAAATATACACATTAAAAATAGTTTGGGTTAATTTTTGGTATTTTTCTAAAATCGTTGAATTATTTATAAATATTAAAATACAGTAATTTATGGTATTTAACATTCTAAGACAAACACGTGAATTTTGGAGACATGAATGATGTAAGAATCCATTAATTTATAATAACATGAAATAGATACTATATATTTTCACAATAATAAACACTATTTATAATCCTAAGGAAAAATAATAAACTAATGAATGTCATATTCAAAACACCCATCTCCTCCACTTATAAATACTACTCACCACCTCTTCTTAACACACCTTCTAAGCCTATAATATTTCTAAATATCTAAAAAAACCCTATCCTCACCACTCATACCTATGTATATGTGCTTATAGTCTCACCAAAATACAAATTCCATGTTCCTTAAGGGGTCCTTCATGGATCCAATATTCAAGAGGTAACATTCTCCAACTAAATCTTTGAATTTCTTTTCTTCTTCTACCTTACCCTAAACTCCTTCCTCCAACATATCATAACAGTTCTACTATCATCTATATACTTCAATTTTATATTTTTAATGGAATATATTCTTTCCACTCCTTTTCTCATCTCATCCCATTCAATGAAAAATGAAACCTTTGTCGATGTTATGTCGGTTAACCGCCTTCGTGGATGATACGTTTTCATTTTCCAATAATTAATACATAGAAGCTTTAAATTCACATATAATTATTTAAAATTAACTAATTATGTATATTATATAATTTTTTCACATTCTGGGAAGAGTAAATTTCATTAAAAATAAATAAAAATAAACTAGTTTTATATGGTTGGGAAAACCTCCAAAATAAACCAAACATTTATCATTAATTTTTTATTAAAATAATCATCCACATGTCAGAAAAAAATGATATATGAGACCATTTAAAATTTTGTGAGTGCATGATATCATATAATTTTTCTTCTAGAGTTTTATTTCCATTTTAAAAGAACTTGCATGAAAATACATCAGTGAACTAACCTTGAAACCATTAAATGAATGTTCCTAGAACAACAAAAATGAACTTTATAACTCAAAAAATAGATATAAATGATCTTAATAAATTTGTAATGAATAAAATATAGCTGAAAAAATTTCTTAATTAAGTAATTAATGAATCTAATTAGATTATCCAAAACATTAAGTGCATGTGAGGAACACGTTTAGAAATAAGGGAAGGGATCTCTCTAAACATCTCATTTTATTTGGGTTACAATTTTTTACTAATTACATAATGATACCTCTTAATTATTATCACAACCCATCCCCTAGGGCGCATGTTGTGACTACCCCTAGCCCTCTTCCTAAAGTCCAGGGGATGACGACTAGCACCTAAGGCATTATCTTGAAAGTGGAAGGCATTTCCTGAATACATGTACACATGAACACTCACAACCCCATCACGCAATGCTAAAAAGGGGGAAACATGCATGCAACTAAGACAATCACTGAGAGTAAACAGATCAAATATGGAAGTTAATGGGGCGATAATACAAACCCAATGAAATAAAATTTGTAAACAAGAGGGTACATAAGTTTCTAGAAACCCGTCCGCATAAAACCCTACATTAATAATAGGTGAAGAGTAGCTTCTTGAAGCTTTAGGAGTACGACTCACCTATATGTCTTTATTGGGCACTACCTGGTCCTGGACTGCCAAGGACTCTATCAAAACATCGATCGTCTGCACAAGACATGATACATGCAGGTGGATCCCATATAGGGGTGAGTAATACAATACCTAATATGAACCCCAAACCACAAAGAAAAGACCAAAAACAATTACACATGAAGTAGTGGATAGCTCACATAGGTATATCCTAAAGTATAAAAAGCAAGACTATCAGTAGTAATGCTAAAAATCTTGTACTGCTGAGGGACTCATCCCCGAAGAGTCATTTTGGAATGTTGGGCCACTATGTTATGCTCTTCATTGAGGTATGCTGGGCTACTGAGGTCTGATGGGCCACGGAGGTCTGCTCATCTGCTGGGCCACTGAGGTCCACTCATCTGTTGGACTACTAAGCTCTACTCATCACCAAGATCTATTGGGCCACTGAGGTCTTCTCATCTTTTGGGCCACTGAGGTCTACTCATTACTGAGGTCTGCTGGTCCACTTAGGTTTTCTGGTCACTATGATCTATTGGGACACTATATTCCTCTTGTCATGTCCTTTTCTTCACAGCCCATTATAGGATTATGGCTCTCAGTGCACTTGATTCCAAGAGAATCCATTCCCCAAGCGTCCAGTCATATCCCAACTCTACAAAAACTCAATTATAGTATCTCAAAAGGGTCGTCTCATTACGAGGGTCCCCACACCGAAAATGGATCATCAATCACATGTAAGGTTGGGATGTTATGCTCATTTTACTGAAAAGGGGGTCGGTTGGGTCTAGGCCCAGCTCAACCCGGTCGGACCGACCCGACCCGGCTCGGGGTCCACTGATCCGACACAGATCTAACCCAATCTTGGTCCAACCTAGCCCACTGGGCCCAAACCTCAGGGTCGCGGGTCTGACTCGCGGGGCTACCTGGGTCCAATCTGGGGTTGCCCACCTTCTCCAGCCCGGCCCACCGTGAGTGAGTCGACATGCTCCGCTTGCGATGTGTCACTCTCTGTTTCTCCCTCCATGCCATGGGTCGTCATAGGTTCCACCACCATGGTTCAGTTGGACCACAACCCTCCAGCTACATGACATGGAGTTGCTCGCCGCATCTGCTCGGGTCGTTGCCAGAGGCCCCGATCCACTTCCTGCAGTCGTTTCCGCAGGCCTCATCCACCACCACTATGAGTTGCTGGCACGTCTCCAACACACTATCAGTTCCTTTCACAGGCCACTAGACCCACTCTGGTGGTCTATTTTCTGATCTGCAAGCACGTTTTGGATCCTCGGGTCGTCGCTATCACTGTTACATACTCCAAGTTGTCTTGTTGTCGATCCATAGGTCTAATCACTAAGAACATAAGAATTCCCCCAATTGATGGATTTGGGCCTTGTTCGTGTTGGCTCGATCACTCCATGTTATAATTTTAAAAAAACAATTTGGGAGGAGATTGAAAAATCTAACATGGACAACTCTGATTTAAACCCTTAGATTAGAAACCCTCTCATATAAGTGACTAATCTATAGATCAAATGTTCATGGGTTAACCCATGTTCATCACTCAAATCCATGAATAGTGGAAAAAGGAAATTCAATTAGAATAATACCCCTACCATAAGGATGGATCATTCGTTAGTGATGATCACACCACTATCATTCATAATTTGTCAATCCATCATTAGTGGAGTTTCGTCGATCGTTACTCACCAACACCAAATATCCCAAGGTTTAGAGCAATATTGGATCATTCCAATGATCACGTATTTTCTTAACCCATCAAATGGATAAAATGCATTTCATCATTTCTTTTATGCTAATTCGCAGTGTTGTTACGTTGTTTCATTTATGAAACAATGTTTCTATTATTATCAGGTTTCAATGTTGTTACGTTGTAATGAAATTTGAAATTTGAATAAAATAAACTAAAAGTTAATTTTATTTTTCCTCAATAAATTTTAATTATATTTTTCTTAAAAAGTATGAAATGTAAATTTTTCCCTTGACCGGTGTCGGCCAAGGTTAAGTCATTACATAGGTTAAGTCATTGTTTCAAATGCAACGATGCCCTTGGATTTTTAATCTTGGTACCCGTTTATATGTTTCCAAAAATGTGTACGCACGCTATTTTTAATAAACTAAAAAAAGTTCATACACTTATTCTGGGCTCACCAGGACTCTGAATCAAGTGTTTTCTGAGATCCTATCCTTGAAATAATACCATAAATTTTATTTAAAAAAATACATGGAATTTACAGAACATTCCATTTTCCCCACCTTAAGGTTTTATGTCCTCATAATCCAAAACAAGGACTAAACAAAAAAATTGGGGTACTGTGCATGGATATGAGACTCCCAATCCCAAGTACACTTCTGAAGATTATCGTGCTATCATAAAACAAACACTAGAGGAATCAACCATCCATGAATGACCCACTCATATCGATCATCAATCGCTACTAAGAACTCCACAAATGTTTCCCCATCGTCAATGTCCAACTCACCTCAGTCGATGATGTGAGATAAATCATATTCGTACCTCCTAATCTGTGATACATGTAAGACAATATGCACCTGGTGCATCTATGGGGGAAGAGATAGGTAGTGTGCCACCTCACTAACTCTATTCAGAGCCTTAAAACGGCCAATGAATCTCAGAGACAACTTATCTCCCCAGACAAATCTTCCTAATCCCAATCGAGGTGAGGCCCTAAGAAACACATGGTCTTCCTTCTCAAACTCCATGGGCCTTTGTCTCCTATCCTCATAAGATTTATGTTTGATCTGTGCAGTCCTCATCTGCTCGAGGATGTCCTAAACCTTCTCAGTGGTATCTCGTACCAACTTTGGACCCTTGAGTGCTGACTCCATTGGGTCTGTCTAGTATAACGGTAATCTATATGGTCACCAATACAATGCCTTAAATGGTGTCATACCAATTGTTGAGTGGTAAAATATTGTAGTATAAAAACTACACCAGAGTTATATAATCCTCCCAAATGTGATCGAAGTCCAAGATTCAATCACAAATCATGTCCTCTAAAACTTAGATATTCCTCTATGCTTGACCATCTTTCTGCGAGTGGAAAGCTATATTCAAGCGTAATTGAGTCACAAATGCCTCCTGCAATATATTACACAACTGGGATGTAATGATTGTGTCTGGATCCAAGAATGTCATCGATGGGACTCCATGGAGTCGAACAATCTCCTTCACGTAGAGGCATCCCAATCTCTTTATTGAACCCTACTCCTGGATAGGTAGGGAGTGGGCCGACTTGGTGAGTCGGTCAACAATTACAGAAATGGCTTTCCCCCTAAATGTTTGGGTTAAACTCATCATGAATTCCATCGAGATACCATCCAAATTAAACTCTACTAACTAGATTTTAAGAGATAATCATGCTGTAACATGATTTTCTATATTCACTTGTTGATAAGTGAGGCACTACAAAAAGAACTATCCCACTAACTCCTTCATCCCCGACCACCAGTACTAACATCAGAGATCCTGGTACATCTTTGTCACTCCTACATGTATAGCCAAAGGGGAGGCGTGGAACTCCCTAAGAACCTCCCCACATGAATCCACTGAAAAATTGTGCACCATCTGAAAAGGATGTCAAGATTCTCACCTACCTAATAACCATCAGGAGCTTGTCCTGAGGATAACTAGGCATGTCAGGCCTCGTAGTCAACATCATCAAGTTGTGCCTCTCTAACTCGATGTAAGATTGGGGTAGTTACAACCATCGACTAAAGATAATATGCTCTATCACCATCCATGATGGATACCTACATTGCGGATAACTAATATGATGCTTCACTCAGCAACTACAAATCTGATATCCTATTGAGTGTGTCTTCCACCACATTTCCCTCCCTATGAGTATTGACTATATCGAAGTCATAGTCCTAGATAAAATATATCCACAGTAATTTCCTCAAGTTCAGGTCCTTCTAGGAGAAGATATACCTGAGAATTTTGTGGTCGAGGTCAGCATTAAATAGCTCTCCCATCAAGTAGTTCCGCTACATCTTCAAAGCGAAGACCATTACTGCTAGCTCTAGGCCATGGGTTGTGTAATTCTGCACGTGCGGCCTCAACTTCCATGAAGCATAAGAAATCTATTCCTTCCACTTAATTAGAACACAACCTAGTCTAGTCCCTGATGTGTCATAGAATACTACATACCCAATACCCTCCTCCAGTAGTCTCAAGATGGGGGCACTCTTCAGTCTCTGTCTTAGCTTTTGAAAACACTTCTGGAACTTCTCCAACCAAACGAAGAGTTGTCCTTTCCATTTCAATGCTAATAAGGGTAATACAACCTTGGAAAATTTAGGAGAAAACCTCCAGTAGTATACAACCAAACCCAAGAAACTATGCACCTCAGTAATTCTCTTGGGTGGCTCCCAAGCAAGAACTGCCTCTATCTTTGTCGGATCCACTACAACTCCAACCTCTAAAATGACATGTCCCAAAAAAGTGGACCTCCGGAATCCTGAACTAAAACTTTGAGAGATTACAATAAATCTATTTATCTTAGTGTGTATCCAGGACTATCTTTAGGTGTGTCGTATTCTCCTCCTCGGAAATCGAGTGCATCAAGATGTCATCAATGAAGACTATGACAGACCAGTTAAGGTAAGTCTTGCAGAACCTATTAATGTGTCCCATGAACACTTCTAGGTCATTTGTCAAACTGAAAGGCATAACCAAGAACTCATAGTGTCCATACCGACACTTGAAGGTTGTCTTCAGCACATCCTCATCTCGTACATGAAGCAAATGATAGTCTTATCTGATGTTTATCTTTGTGAACCATCTCACTCCATTAAAGTGATCGAAGAGGTAATAAATCCTTTATAGTGGATACTTGTTCTTAACTGTCACCTAATTCAGGCGTTGGAAGTCCATGCACAACCTCAAACTCCCATCTACCTTCTTGGAAAACTATACTGGGGCTACCCATAGTGAAACACTAGTCCTCATGAATCCCATCCTCTATATATACTCTTGATATTACCTCAACTCATGAAGTTCTATAGGATCCATCCAATATGTTGGTGTGGATACTGGTGTCGTCCTGGGGTACAGATCAATACATAAGTCATCTTCTATGCGAGGGGGTAATCCCAAAACATCCTCAGGAAATATGTTTTCATACTCATCCACCACTATAAGAAAGTGAGTACTCTTCTCATCCACTGCACTGAGGGTGAGGCTAGCCAGCCCATGAATGATCTAATTCACCCTTCTCCAAGAAATTTTGTCCTGAAATTAAAGTGTTCCCTTCTCACCGGTGAAGGAAAATCAATTCCCATATCTTTGGACACACTGCACTTTCCGCCTAATATAGTCAATCTGAGAATTAAATGTGGATAACTAGTCCGTACCCAAGATGACGTCGTAAGGCCTTGACGCAGATACTAGGATATCCCATCTAAAGCTCTTTCCTCCAAGAGTAATATCACACTACCGGATCCAGTGTGTAATCATGGAATCCCCTCCTGTAGGATTATCTAATCGTAAAGATCAAGCCAATGGCTCCACCAAAATTTATGAGCTCCGAACAAAGGTCCGTTTCAAGGAAAGAATGATTGGAAACTATGTCTATAATAACTGAAAATAAGGTGGATAAGACATAGATAATACCTCAAATAATCTTTGGGGAACTGTGATCATAGGCCTCAATCACCTGAAGCTGGCCTCACCCCTATCCAACCAGCTCCCAAATCTAGTAGTGGACCACATGGGGGTGGTGGTGGTAGCACCTCTAACCTCCACCCATCGCCCACTTCTCTGCCTACCCCTTCCATAACCACTTCCCTATAGACCACCCTACTCAAAAATCTACCTATTCCTTGGTAGTCCCTTGACCATCTGTAGGTTTTCTACGTGGTAAGTTGGGAAATCACAAGCCATGTGTCCCTGCCTACCGCATGAGTTGCACACAATGCTCCTCTAATGACTCCCTCTACCATGGGATCCTTGTACCACGGATCGTGCATCATAGGGTCATCCCATGAAATTCCTAACCCTCTTATGTCCCCTTGTCTACTACCTACTATCCACGACTGAAGACCCCGTCTCTCGATGTCTACTGGTCGCTTCGACTGTTAATGCCTACTCTTCCAAGAAGCTCGCTACAAGTAAAGCTCTCTCTATCACCCCAGCCTGACTAGTGATACTAAGATATACCATGGATTCCTTGATCACCAAATATATACCCTTCTCAAAAACCTGATCCTCGAAGAATGGGTCTCACACCATGTCTATGGAGTAATGAGAATGTATGATGAATCTCACTGAGTACTCTACTACTATCATGCTACCCTTATATATGTGTAGTAGCTTCTATATGTGTACTGAGTGCAATGTCACTGGAAATAACTCCTATATAAATAGGTGCTCAAAGTCTTTCCAGGTGAGGGTCACCACGTATTGTGTCTGGATCTTCAAGCTCCATCACCTCCTCATCAAGCACTGAAGAAGGCACATGTCTAAGATCACCATCTGGCAAAGAGGTGTCCTCACTAGAAAAAAGACTCATGTAACCACATCGATCCAATCCTCAGCCACCTGGGGGTTAGTCTATCCCCTGATCCTAAGAGTTCTCTACCTCTGTAACTCATGTAATGCATTGATCCAATGTGTGTCATCTACTGGTAGTGTCGGTAGCAATAGTTGTTCAATGGGTGGTGGAAACACCGGCGCACCTCCCGGTGAGTATATCTCTAGTGATAGTATCTATATTGACACCTCGTCGCTAGGTGTACCATATTTATGGTTATTCACCAGAATCCTAGCTGGCTGTCTGCATGGTGTCATCCTAAAATAGATCAAGATGAACCACTTTCAATATATTATACCTGGTTAGCTGACTCTAACTCAAGTAGGACATGAGAACACCCTCAATTCACATCTTATGAATGCAACCATAATTTTCATATACAGAGTCAAAAAGTATGATTCAGGGTCCTGGTGTATGGAAACTTCGACCGCTGCAAGAACATTGGACTCCCCAAGCCTAAAAGTAGAACCTAGAACATTTAACAATATTCCCCAAAACAAAGACAGAGACTCTCGGTCCATAACATATAAATGACCTACTCTGATACCAATTTGTCATGACCTATCCCCTGGGGCCTGTGTTGTGACAACCCAAGCCCACCTACCAAAGGCTTGGGGCTGGCAAATAGCACTGAAGATATTATCCTACAAATGGGAGGAATTTTTCAAGTACCTAGACACACACACACACACACACACACACACACACACACACACACACACACAAACACTCACTCACACTCACAAACACATCCCACAATGCTAAAAAGGGGAAAACATGGATGTGACTAAGACAACCACTAAGAGTATACAGTACAAAGATGGAAGTAAAGGGGGCCGGAATAAAAATCCAACAAAATAAAAGATCTAAAAAATGGTACAAAACTCTCTATATTTCCATCTATAGAAAATCCTAACTATGGAGTAGGTTAAGATTATCTTCTTGAAGCTGTATGAGTACGACTCATTTGTCATTCCTCCATGGGCACTGCCTGGTCCTAGACCGCCAAGGTCTTTGTAAAAACATCAGTGATACGCACAAGACACAATGTATATGGGTGGAGCCTATGAAGGTGTTAGAAACACAATACTCAGTAGGGACCCCAAACCAAAAATAAAATAACACAACGAAAAGTACACATGAATTAGTGGATATCTCACATAGGTATAACATAAAGTATAGAAAACAAGACTATCATTCGTAATGCTGAACATCTTGTACTACTGAGGGACTCATCCCTACTGAGTCACTATGGCCTCATAGTTGATTGAGGACTGCTCTTCATTGAGGTCTACTGGTCCACTAAGCTCTGATCATCACTGAGTTCTGCTAGGCCACTGAGGTTCGCTCATCTGTTGGGCCACTGAGGTCCTCTCGTCTGATGGGTCACTGAGGTCCACTCGTCACTGACGTCTATTGGTCCGCTGAGATCCACTCAATTTTTGTGGCATTGAGGTCTACTCATAATTGAGGTGTGGTGGGCCACTGAGGTTCACTTGTTAATATGTTCTTATGGGCCACTAAGTTCCGCTCATCATTTCCTTCTCGTCAGAGCCTGCCATAGGAATGTCGCTCGTAGCGCACTTGAATCTAGGAGAATCTAATCCTTAAGATATCGTTCATATCCCAAAATCCTTGAAAACTCATTTGGATTAGGTCAAAATGACCATCTCGTCAAGAGGGTCCCAACTCTGTAAATGGCTCTTCAATCAGAGGTATGTTTTAGATGTTATTCTTGCTTTACTAAAAAGGGGTCGGTTAGGTCCAAGCCCCATCATACCAACCAAAATCAACCTGGACTAGTACAGGGTCCACCGACCTGACCCAGGTCTGTTGACCCAACGCAAGTATGTACCGATGCAGCCTGAACCAGCTAGGCCCAACTGGGCCCATTAGGCCGCAGGTCCGGCCAGCCTTCTCCAACCTGACCCACTATCAGCGGGCCGACTTGGTCCGCCCAAGATGTGGTGCCTGCGACATCTCCCTCCACCCCACAAGTCACCGCGGGGTCTACCACAAGTGTCCATCTATACCTTAGCCCTACATCCAAGTGACGCGGTGTGGATCATCATGTGCACTCGTGCCGCTCCTAGTCGTTGCGGGAAACCCTGATCCACTACACGTGGTCATTGTTGTGGGGCTCGTCCACCATCATTGCATGCCGCTATTACATGCCACCTCCCACACATGACCTCCACTGCATTCCACCACCATCACATCATCAGTGTGCTAGTGGTTTCTTTCGTGGCCCACCAGACCCGCTACAGTGGTCCGTTTTCCGATCCGCAAGCACCTTTGGGATCTTCATGTCATCGATGTCACTACTATGTACTCCAATTTGTCTCACTGTAGATTTGGAGGTCTAGTTAGAAATAACAGAAGACCCCCTCCCCAATATAAGTATTCAGGCCGTGTTCGTGTTGACCTGATCCCTCCATGTTAGAATTAAAAAAACAAGTTGGGAGGAGATTTAATAATCTAACATGGATAACTCCTATTCAAACAATGAGATTAGAAACCCTCCCACATAAGTGATCTGTCTATAGGTCACCTATTCATGGGTTAACCTGTGTTCTTTTCTCAAATCCCTAAATGGAGAATAATGGAAATTCACTAATAATCAAACCCCTACCTCAAGGTTGGATCATTAGTTGGAGAAGATCACACCATTGTCATTCGTTGATCCTCTATCCATCATTAGTGGTGGTTCATCGATCATCACACTCCAATGTCAAATATCCAAGTGTTCAGAGCAATAATAGATCATTCCAATGACCTTGTATTCATTTAACCCATTAAATGGAGAAAATGCATTTCATCATTTATGTTACATTGATTTGCAGCATCGTTATGTTGTCTCATTTTTGAAACACCATTTCTGTAATTCTCGGGTTGAAACTTAGTTACACTGAAATGAAATTTTAAATTAAAATAAATTAAACTAAAAGTTTATTTTAATTTTCCTTCAGAAATTTTTTATTATATTTTTCCTAAATGTTCTGAAAAATAACTTTTCCCCTTAACCTATGTTGACCGAGGTTAAGTCTTTCCTTAGGAATAGTCATCGTTCCATATGAAACTTTTTCCTTTGATTTTTAATTCAGTCACCCGTTTAGTGATTTCCTAAACAAGGTACGTGAGCTATTATAAATGACTTAAAAAATTTAAACACTTATTTCAGGCTCACTGAGCCTCATAATCAAGTGTCATCTGAGATCCTGGTCTCGAAATAATCCAATATAATTATTTTTTTTAAAAATTACATGGATTTCTCAGGGCATTAAAATTATTCTTATATATTTATTATATATTCTATATATATGTCCCACACATATAATCCATTTTTATTTAATCTTATTTTGTTTAAATACATGTTTCAAAATATTCCCTTCTCAATCCCTCTCTACAAGAAAATCCAATTAAGGGGAACTTCTTTATTTCTTACCCCTATTATATTACACTCTATAAATATTATAATCCAAACATATTTTTCAAAACCGATTATTTTATTATTAAAAACCATGTTATTTCATTTATTGTTTTATGAAAATAATTTTGGATTTATCCTCTTTAAATATTCTTTATTATCTTCCCTAAAACCCCACTTTAGTGGCACATTTCAAAAGTCACTTAACCACTATTATTTACATGTTCACTTTAGTTGGAAATAATTTATCATGATTTATTCTTAAATTCCATTTATTAAGGTCTAAGAATTATTTAATCCTTTATTTTATGCAAACCATTATGATACACCCTTTGGTTACGCCTTATGACATGATTATGAGACCAACTTCTTTCTATGGTTAATCCTTTTGTTTATTCCATATGATTCATTTCTTTATATGGAACACTTATTCATGTACATGTTATGATGATGAACCCATATATCACTCCAATGAATTGGGTAATAAATTATCTCATGAGATATTATACATGGGATTAGGGAGTAAACCAAATCCATTATGGGACTCCGTACACCATGTGATATTGTCTTGGTAGATAGTCTTGACACATGTTTATGTCATGTTATATGTTTTTTCTACACTCTTGTATTTCCATGATCATATGATTCCATGTTCGATATATTATTCATACATATTTTTATTTTTGTCTCATTCCTTTTATGTTATCATGTTATGCCTTATGATTCATGTGTCATGCTTCATTCACAAGTTTATTCCATTACTTGGATTTCAAGATTACCCCTTTTTTCTATGTATTCCTCAGGAGATCCTATGAAATTATAGGAGCTCAAAGGTTGTTATTAGGTCAGTATGGAGATTAATAAAAACATTTGTTATTCTATTTTCATGTTTTCTAATTATATACCTAGTCTTCCAAATACACTGGGGTTTTAAATCCTTGGATTTTATTTACTGTATATTTATGTTAAGAGTTGTTTAATAATATGGGTAAATGTATTAGGTATCTGTAGTCGAACCCATGATTAAACTGGTCACAAGAAGGAATTTTACCAACCATGTGAAGACTAAGTGACTACACAAAGATAACAACTAAGTGTTACTATATCAACTCTAAGGACTGGATTTACTGTAAGAGGAGATCTTGACCAAATAAATACCCATTCTAAGATGATTCAAGAGTTTAAGTTTCCATGGTATGATTTTGAACTAAATGAATGTTAATATTGAAGCTACTACAAGACTAACTACTCCCCTAGATCAACAACACAGTTCAACTGATTGAACATGAATTTCATTTATAATGTCGATCCAAGACTTAGCCAAAATTTTTGATACTGGAATAAAAAATAAATAATTCCCAAATTTTCAATATTTGGCCTAAAATAAAATTAAACCCCATTTCTATTGGTTATGTAAAATTGGGATGAGATCCAATAAGAGAACCACATGTATATCATCCAAGATAAAGAGGAAGTTGAGATAATGGGAGAATTTTAAAAAAGAATAGAAGATTCAAGATACCTAACTACCACAATTATGACACTTGAGTTGTATGCATGGTGGAAATAAAAGAATAAAGTGGTGGGAACTAAAATTGCGGAATCTATATAAGGTTTATGAATCATTGGAGTAGGAAAACAGAGCTCACACACCTATTGTGTATTGGGAGATGACAAAACATTGACAAATGTACCAAACATATCTATAATAAGAATGTTGTTATTTCAAATATGGGGATACTAAAATGACTATTTGATTGACTAAAACAATTGTATTTTTTTATCATATGGTAATGACTCAAAGGATTTCACACTAGGACATTAAAATTCAATCCAAGGAGAATAATTTTACCCAATTGATCAATTGGAATTATAAACTTTTATTCAATTATATTAATCTCTCTATAATTTATTGTTTGTTTTAGATAAAATGAATTTTCCATTTTTCATTGAATTTTATTTCTCTTTTCTCTCATTCTTGGATTAAACATGAAATCCACTTAGTTTATCTTCACTAATTTTGATCATGATTTGTGGTTTAAACTAATGGTTTTTAGAGTTTTAGAATCATTAATCTAGGAAAGAATAATGGATACAATGATGATTGTGTTTTTTTATTCAATCTAAAATAACCAATTCGGGATAGTCAGTCAATATTTCATCTGATTAGATATAAAATAGGAGAGTGAAATGGAATAATAATTTAATGTATAAAGAATGGGATAATCCAAAGCTAGACCACTATCTTTAAAACTAATTTTAAAACCATTCTAATTTCACATTCAACCCAATTCAAACATTATTTTCACATACTTCACCCGTAAAAAAGAGAACACACCCATAATAATCATCTCTCTTGATACAAACTCAGTACCACTATTTTTACATTCTTCTTAAATTTATATTTTTCTGAGGGACCCATGACATGTTCCCATTAATGTGTAATTTAAAATTTGTATTTCAGTTTCAAAAGAAAAACTCATGATTTAAAAAAAGATATAATTTTTTTGTTATGATTTGAATTGATACATTTAAAAAAATGTAATCATGGAATGTGTATTATAATTTTAATATAAAATTCCATGCAAGGTTATTTTTCAATTCAATTTGAAAATGAAAACAATATATGAAATTAATATAAAATATTGTACTGGAATTATTGTAATAATGTTCATAGAAAGTCCTCATTGCATTCTTCATGAGATTCTTCCAAGAAATGTGAGCCACAACATGGTATTTTAAATGAATCATTACATTTTTTATAAAAAATCATGAGAAATAATGGGTATTAATGGGGAACCACCCATGTTTTTATTATCTAATTCAAAACTACATTATTATCTTATGATTAATGTTTCAACCTATTTTTTTCATATCTCTCTTAATTCATGGATGAACAATGTCTAGAAAAGAGTATTTTGGTTGCCTGTAATTAAGTCATTCCCTCCGCTTCATCCAATCCTCGCAAAATATTAATGATCCATACTCTTTGATTCTTCCCCTGTACCTACATGGTGTTGTCCCTATATAGATAAATATTATATATTCACCATTGGGTATTGAAAACAAATTTTCCATCATCTTTTGTGAATAAAAAATAAGGTAGGGGATCTAATTACTTCTCTTTTTTATTTATGTTTTTTGTGGGTTTTTCATGCTTTAGTTTTCTCTTTGGTAAATAGTGTGATTATCCTTGAAAGATAAAAAACCAAAAAATAAATAAATAAAAGATATGATAATAAAATATGAAGAAATCTGAATTATTATTCATTTTAATGCATGTTATGTGTTAGTTCATGTGGTATTATTGTGATTTATGGATATGAAAAACCAATGAAATCTTTATCAGTTTAAAATGGATAATCAATTTTTAAAAATGTTAATATATGGATGAAAATAAATTGATTGTAATATGATTTATTAGAAAAATTATGATTATAAGTGTGGGTTTTGAGGATAATATTTTAATTTTTATCATGGTTAGTGCTTTTTAATTATAATTATTCTAGTAGAAACATTTCTCATAAATGAATTGATAAATTCAAGTTGGTAAAATAGAAAAATAATTATTTTAAATGGAAAAGTGGTAGTTAGAATTTAATATCAAAAGGATTAATGCCTTCATACTTTATTATTATTATTTATATAGTTGGTTAGGAGGAAAATAATTTTACATTTATATTTATTTCCACTGAATTATTATTTATTGTGGACTTTGATAAATTTAAAATATTTAAACCTTTCTTGTGTTATTATTAGAAACCTGTAATGGTTTGAACGATGAGGATTTATATTATATATTATTATTTTTGTTGTGGTGGTAGAATAAATTATTGATGTGATGCTGATAATGTGGTTCAAAGTGATGGGACTATAAGATTATTATATCAAGTTAGGAGGCTCACTTAATTTATTTATTATTTTTCATGATAGTTTAATTTCTTAATGCATTCTTTTTTGTTATTAATTCCCCTTTGGACATATTTATTTTTTCCTAGATATAGGAATAGATGATTATTAATACCAAAAATTATATAATGGAAATTAAATTATGAATTAATTTAAAGGGAATGTTTAGAGGGATTAATTTATTATGGCATTCTAAATGAATTCAAGGATTGAAAAATTAATAAATGGGATTTTTATGTGTAATTATTTAATAACTTAGATTAAATAATTAATCTAAATTAATTGTAGATTAAAATTAAATATATGAATAATTATTAAGGGATATTGAACCATTAATTCTTGAATTATTAGCTTCTTAGTCCTTATAAATGGTGGTTGTAACATCCCAATATTTTATTAAATATTTTTTAAATAAATTGGATTCCTTTTATACTTGGGTTTCACACAACTCCGAGTTTAAAGAACCATGGCCTTATAATAAATTACTATTTAATATTTATCACCTATCCATTGGGTTAGAAGGTATAAATAAGACTCAATAAATTATGAAATTTTTTATTTTGATTATTTATAAAATAAATTAATTGGTTATAAATTAATTATAAATGAAAATAAAAATCAATTGAAATTAAAAGATATGTTTTTATGAAAAAATTGGTTTTTTGCATGGAACCTGTTTTTGTCTTAATAAATTAAACTAATCAATATTAGTGAATAATTTTAATTCAATTTATAAGTTATATATTCAATCAAGTGTTTTAATTTTCATCTAATATTTTCCAATGTGTGGGATAAGAATAAATCCAGCTTAATTTTTAAAACTATATTTTTCTAAAATATTTTTTCTTCACATTTTCACATTTATTATAAAATTAATTTCTACCAATTTAAGATATTTAATTTCATAAAATGGATTCCATATTTTTAATTATGAGTTCAAAATTTGTTAAATAGGAAACCATTATTTTAGGCATTATGAATTGTAATCGTTGTAAACTTTATCACCTTGGTAATGGGTAAATCGGATTAACCAATGTTAAAATTAAGTGATAAGGTCATAATATTTCTTCTTAATTATTATTTTATGAAGGTAATTGAAAATGTATAAACTTATTATTTAAATAAAATGGTTTAAAGGACACATTTCATTGAAAATAGACTATATAATACTTAAATCAAATAAAGTTACAATGTGTCACTCTCATTGTTTTAAATATTTATTATGTGTCCAGATAGGGAAAAATAAAGTTATGAATGAATATAAATGTAGGATTTGAGATTAATTATGTTATTTTCATTATATTAATCTATTTTTAATTTTTATAATTTATATAATTTCCATAAATTCGTGTGCAACACTAATACAATATGCATTTAATTAACATAAAAATAAAATAAATGATATTAAAAAATAAAAATGATATAATATGAATGAGTTAATACGTACCGTGAATTTTTTAGATATATAATACATATGAGGGAGGTTTTAAATAATTATATTTTAATTACCATTTTTTATTTACATATTTGAAGTCAAATTAAATAAATCGTTTTAAAAATGAAATTAATCATATTTTATACTAAATAATATTTTATTAAATGATTTAAAATTCATAAAAAGATATTATATTTTTATAAATGAATGGTATATGTTTTTAAATATCAACTATGATCCATTTATGGGTATCTTTTTATTTTATAGTAACATTATTAACCCTTAAATAGAAGGAAACATTAATATTATGGTAATCGTGAGAAGGTTTAACATGGGGTTAAAACTAAAAGGTTAGGGTGAAAAAATACCCAAACTTGTTAAAATTTTATTTTATGAGACTTTTAGAATAATAATCATATAATATTATAATAATATTAATTGGGATCTATTTTTATGTCAAAAGTAATTTTTTTTAATTTAATATTTTACTAAATTCCAAGAATGTCCCCCTCAATTATACAAGGATACATCTCCTTTCTCTTTGTTATACTACTTTGAGTATTATAGATCAACCATAACCTACAAAACCTTCTTATAAAATTACCTAGAAACATTATAGATGTTTTTTTCTTCCCAAAATAACAACCCTAGGATCCTGAAGAGGTGATCCAAAAGAGTTCTTCCAAAGAAGAGGTAATGGCCTTAACTGATCACTTTCTTTTTTAATTCATCTTTTACCTCCTATAAACCTATGGTATTTATCCTAAAATGGTAAAATAATTATCCAAAATATACTATAATTTGATCATGACTATTAAACAACTATTATACACCCTTTTTCCATCAAATGGTAAGTTAAAGTATCGCTCATGCATACGTACGAATTACTGTTTCCATCTAGCGAAAAAAATGATTTTTTGTTTCCATATATTATGGATTGGAATTATGATGAGTTTAATAATTATATAATATAATTATAACATAATTATACATATTTAATAATATTATTATATCTATCTTCTTACCTTCTTAACAGTTTGGAAAAGATAATGTCGCTAATGCGTACGTGTAGACAACCACCTCGATGAAGCGATGTGATTCATTTTTAATTTAAATTTTCCATGGATGATAATAATAATATATTTCTTGAATATATATGACTAAAATGTTTTAGTAATTATCATTTAAAGTTTAATTATTATTTTTATTCCTTTCATCCCATCCATCAAAAAGTGAATACACCATTCATGTGTACGTACGACTTACCGATACCATAAATTTTTTAATTAATTTTCTATATAAATCATTTATAAATTAATATAAATTAATATATAATGAATATATATGAGATTTATATCATTATTATCATTATGGAAATTATTTAACCTTAATTAATGTACAAATACGAAAACTACCTGCCCAAAACATACATAAAAACGAAGCAATTATTACTTCAACTAGTGATTTAAATAAAGAATTGTTAATAAAATAGTGATAATAGATTATATAAAAGTCATATATGGTATGATGTAAATTTAAATGTTTATGTATTATATTTATAATAAATATACTTTCTAATACTATATTAATTATAGGATGCTAATACACAGATGATGGAAATCGAACATGAGGTAATGATGTATTTCATAATATCATCATTATTCGAGATTTTTTATGTTTAAGTATCCCTTGGTGGAATTATTTGGTATTTATATCTTAAACTAAATATATATTATTAAAATATAATTATTCAATAAATTTTAATTTGATAGTGCCATTTTCATCACTCTATTTCTTAAAATGGTTAAAAATTTTGTTTTAAGAAAAACTGCTTTTATATCTCTCTTCGGTCGAAAATTTTTTTTCTTCCATATCCATGTTTTATAAAAATGATTTCAAAAATATTTTTACTATTATCCAATTATTTTTTAAATTAATTTTATCCATGTTTTAGTTTTAAAAAAATGTTTTGAAAGGAATATTTATGTTGTTTTCCAAATGAGGTACTTTTTGACCTTTTTGCAACAGTGTGAATGGAATTTTTTTTTAATCTTATACAACATGAACAGAATTTCCCACCACCAAGACTAATAAATTATTTGAATAATAATTTAATGTTTTAAGATGTTATTTTTAAATAATATTTTTATTAATATTTAGTAAATATTTTTGTTTTTAAATAATTTATTTCGAAGAAAAATGGTATTTTAATCATGAATTCCCAATGACATTTTTGAAGTATTTTCATAAAATTAAATAAATTTAATTGAATATTATTATTTAATGAAGTTATTAACAAATTATACTATCCACAATAATTTTATGGATGGTTTATGATCAATTTTAACTGAGAAATTATTGATATTTCTTATTATATTTATTCCTATATGGACAGTAACTGATTTTTAAGGAATGTTGATTAAGATTTGTTATTTATTCATATGAGGAATTAATTGGAATTTCTAAGGGTTTTGTGGGTCCCAAAATTACATATCCCCATGTTTAATTAGTAGGTCTCATGATACAAACAATCTTGGGTATTTGGCCAAGGCCTTACCCATTTATGTTAGATTTTTTAGCACGGTGCATTGATAGTATAGATTTCTTGGAACAAGGCCTCTATGATATGTTTCAAATGTCATAAATTATGAATTCCATGATTATGAAATAATTTATTGTTTTATTTGTGATTATTTGAATATTTTTTATATCCATTTATAATTTTTTACCTCATGTGGTTATTTATATGGAATTATTTTATTATCATTTATTTCCTTCCATATTAGTCATGCCTTATTTTGTTTTCATTATATTTATAATCTTATTGAGAAAATTATCTCACCCCTTTCTTATGTTTCTTCACCCAATATACTTGGATGTGTATTAATATCGATATACAAGGTTATGATAAAGGTAATTTTCAGAGACCCAAATGAATGACAGCGTGTACACTACGGGTCAGTGTTACTGGTTATAGGGGTGTCACAACGTGACATATGGGTGTCATGTCATGAAACCTATTTTCTTATCCCTTATCATATGATGTAGGGGTGTTGGGTGTGGTATATAAGTCTCTGCAATCCTATCCCCTTTATAAGTCCTTTTCAGAGGGTGATGAGCAGTGAGCCACCATGGTGGATGATGAGCTCCGCTGAAGAACAAAACCATTAGGGATTGATCTAAAGTGGAAAATATTGTGTTATAGGGTCCTAAACACCAATATATATCCTAAAATTGGTATCAAATGTGGTATGAAACCTCTAATTCTTTGTTAAATAACTAAGGGGTATATTTTTGAAGTACCAAATGAATGAAACTATGTGCCTTGTGGGTTATGGTTGTTGGATACATGTGTGTCGCAATGTTACATATCGGTGTCATATAGTGACATGTGTTTCCCTATCCCACATTGTAGACCGGATGGGTGTTGGGTGTTTTATATAATCCCTAGCTATATTTTCCCCATCGTAAGGCCTTTTCAAAGGGGGTGAGTAGTGAGACACACTGATGGAATGTGAGACATTCAAAAGAACAAAATCAGGTGGGGGTGACACAAAGAAGACAATATTTTGATAGAGGGACCTGTATCCCTGATGTATATCCAACATAAATAATGATTTCCTAGAATAAAATACTATATTATATTTTATTTTTTCAAATGTAATGTGAAATTCAAGTATGTATATGATTTTCCATGACTACTAAACTATTTTTTCATCAAATATGTGATCTCTTGTATTTATTACCAATAAAATAAAGTATACACTAAATCCGAGATACTAGGTTCATGGTATATAGAGTTGGTATTAATGGAATTTTAGTAGAAAACATAGGAACTAGATTTAGGATAACATAGTTTAATGAATTTAACCCTATAAATAACCTTGATAATATTCCCAAAGAAACCAATATTATGATTTTGAGATTAGTTATGCGTAAAAATTTCAATTTATGCTAAGAGATTCCATAGTTTTGAAATTATACATCATGATTCATAATGTTTTGATATAGTATATTGAATGATATTTTCTAGAAATGGAGGCATGAAGATGTAATGGAAATTGTATCAACACACATAATCCATGTTGGGATTTCCCTTTTAAGAAATATAATGAACCAGGATTGGAGACATAGATGGAGCTGAACAAATTATAAATATACTGGGGAAGTTTTATTAGGTTATAAAAAATAACCTTGCATGAATGAAGTATCCTGTTGATTCACAATATAGTGTAACAATTTTAGACTACTTCATACATCATAAATTTCCATCATTCAATTGGACTACAAATCCATTTTTATCTCAAAGGTAGATAAGTTCCTTAGAAAATATATCTCTTTCGTCGGGAATTAATGAATAGGAGAAGGTTTTTATTCTATTTTATCATCTCTCAGGTGATGAAGATAAATGGTATTCATTGATTCAATTCAATAAGGATAATGAGAAAAAAGAAAAAATGTATTGAAAGGATTTTAAGGAACTTTTCTTGGAAAAATATTTTCTTCATAAACAATGAGTTGATAAGGGAGAGAGAATTCATGAGGCTGATATAAAATGAAGATGAATATGTTTCTATGTATGAACCTAACATTACATGTTTATCAAGTAATATTGCAATCTTTAAACGTAATCCATAGAGTAAGATTTATTTTTTATTTGATGGGTTAAAACCAAATCATAGAAGGGAACTAGTAACCCATGCATTCTAAAAATATGAGGATATAGTATAATGTGATATCAATATATATATATAATTCTCTAAGTCTTATATCTTCTAATTAATTCAAGAGAATAATAGGAAGATAGATAAAAATTTTATAATGAGAATAAGATAAAGAATAATTTTTAAAAATTTCATACTTGTGGAAAGAAACACCTTGGTTTATGTTTAAGAGGAAAATGATATTTCTTTATGTATAGAGAAAAATGTTAGAATGCTCATGAATTCATGTGTAAGGAATAGTTATTTAACTATAAATAGATTGTTCACTATTCTAACTCAGGCCCCCCAAATGTCAATTTAATATACCAAAAAGGAAGAAAATAGAAGAAGTCCAAGATTATTCCATTACCATAGAAGACATGGAAGTTCCTCTAATTGTGGTGAAATATAAACTTTTTATCCACTATAGAATTGAATTTTTTTTATTTGATTATGATTCTAACCACTCCTTTATATCTGAATACTTTTATAAGGGGTCACATCACCACCTAAATGATTACATATTGAGTTTTTGGTGACAATTACTAATGGTACTATGGTCACTTCTCAATTTTGAAACTCCTATTTGATAGAAGTTTGTGGGAATGTGCTTCTTGAAAATATTTTTATTATCCCTCTAATAGAATTTTGTGTAATATTAATAATGGATTGGATTTATCTATATAAATCCCACATCAATTTTCAAGAAAGTGAAGTCACATTTGATATTTTGAACAAAACTATGATTATCTATCAGAGTGAACTTACAATGTAAATCACATCCATTATATGAGTCTTGATTTCTATTCAAATGGGGAATTTATCTTAGATGGTTGGGGGAAATCAATATTAAATATATTCCTATTGTGTGTGATTTTATCAATGTATTTTTGGATGATTTTCCAGGTCTACCACTAAATCATGAAGTTTAATTTTTTATATAACTCATAGCTCGTGATAAACCTATTTTAAATAATCCAAATAGAATAGTCCCAATTTCCTTGCATGAATTAAAGAAACAACTCCAGCAGAATATTGAAAAGTGATTCATTTATCTAAGTGTATTGCCTTATGGTGCACCTCTTCTTTTTGTTAAGAAAAAATATGGATCAATGTGTCTCTATATTGATTATTTAGAACTTAACCATATCACAATCAAGAACAAGTATCCTCTACCCCATATTGAAGAATAGTTTGATTAACTTCAAGGATGTAAATACATTTCCAATATTGAACATTATTATATATATCATCAATTGAGGGTTAATAAGGGGGATATATTAGAGACAACATCATGTACAGGGTATAGACACTATGAATTTATAGTGATGTCATTTGGTCTCACTAATTCCCCCTCTATCTTCATGTATTTAATTAATATAGTGTTTAGAGATTAACTTGATCATTTTTTGGTAGTCTTTATAGAATATATTCTTATATGTTAAAATATAGAGTAAGACCATGAAAATAACTTGATAAATGTACAAAATACCCTAATAAAATAAAATTTGAATGAAGAAACTATAATGTATGAATTTTGTCATCAAAAAGTTTCATTTTGGGGTCATTTAATCTCAAGAAAGGTTATTTCTATGGATTCATCAAAGATATAAGTTATTGAAAATTGGCTCAGACCAACCATTGTGACTGTGATCCATAGTTTCCTTGGTTTGGATGGATATTATCGATGATTTATGAATAATTTCTCATGGTTATCCATCCCACTCAATAAGTTATCTCAGAAGGGAGTGAAGTTCATTTAGATAGATGAATGTGGGGATAATTTCATATAATTGAAGATAAGGTTAGTTAGTGCACAGGTCCTTGAACAACCCTATAGTAGAGAAGGTTTAGTAATCTATAGTGATGTATCTAAAAAGTTAATGGGTTGGTTCATCACTTAGAACTATATGGTTATAGCCTATGCCTCAGGAAAATCGATGGTTCATGAGAAAACATACCCAATACATGATTTTGAGTTAGATGTGGCAATTTTTTATTTAAAGATATTGAGGAATTATCATTATGGTGAAATGTGTGACATATATGCTGATTTTAAATGTTTAAAATATATATTCACTCATAATGAGATGAATATGAATCATATAATATGGTTGGAGTTGAATAAACACTATGATTACTCAATACATTAACACCCTGGGAAAGAGAAAAGGTGTTCAATGCTCTGAGTTCAATGGATAACTCTATATTATATATGATCAGGATCCCAAAAGATCCAATATTTTTGTATTTTCAAAGTATGGATCTAAAAATTATAAATAAAGTGGAGAAATATTTTTCTGGATCTAACGATTATTCAACCATCTATCCAATTAAATATTAATGTGGTACATATGGAAGATGTGTAGATATAGAATAATGTGGGAAATATTATTGATTTTAATTATAATAGTGATGGAATGATATGGTTCAGGAACCATGTTTGTGTCCCTTCAACTCTAGATTTGAAGAAATATATATTAAATGAAGCTCATACTTATTCATTTTCTATTTATCCTAGAACGAATATATATATATATATATACATATATATATATTTGAAAGAGTATTCTTGTTGGGATGGCATGAAGAGAGGTATTGTAGAATATGTTTCTCATTGCTTGTTATGTCTGTAAGTTAAGGCTGAAAGACATAAATCTAATGGGATGTTACCACCATTACCCATAACATAACGAAAATGGGAAAACAACACCATGGATTTTATAATTAGACTCACCATAACATTTTAAGGGAATAATGCTATATGAGTTGTAATCGATCACTTGAACAATTTAGTATAATTTATTTCCATCAGAGAATACTTATCTCTTGATCGTATTTCCAAAATTTATATAAAAGAAGTGGTAATTTTACATAGAGTACCCTATTATATTGTATATGATCGAGATTTTAGGTTTGCCTCAAAGTTATATAAAATCATTCCGTGACCTCTAGATACATAGTTGATTTTTAGCACATCTTATCATCCCTAGATAGATGGTCTTTCTAAGAGGACCATTCAAACTCTATAAGACACGTTGAGAGATTTTTCTATGGATTTCAAAGGTGTTTGTGATAAAAAACATTATTTGGTGGGATTTTCTTTCAATAATAGCTTTCAATCAAGTATTCAGATGGCTCTTTATGAATACCTCTATATAAGGAAGTGTAAAACTCTAATATGTTAGAATGATGTTAGAGAAAAAATATATTGGGACCAAACCTAGCTGTGGAAATGATAGAAAATGTTTTATTTATTTAACAAAACATAAGGTTAGATCGGTGTCAATAAAAAAATTGTGCTTACAATTGATAGAAATATATATAATTTGATGTTAGTGATAATGCATTCCTATAAATATCTACCTGGAGGATTGTGATGAGATTTGTAAATAATGGAAAGTTAATCCCTTGGTATATCATCCTTTTAAAAATTATTGATTGTATTAGGATGGTAGATTATCGATTGAAACTTCCATCTAACTACTTATATTTCAATGATATGTTCCATATATCTCTCCTAAGGAAGTAAAAAACTAATCCATCACATGTATAAAATTTAGAGGTCATGCAAATAGAGAAACCTCTCTCTTATAAGTAATAATTGGTGGAGATTCAAGATCATAGAGAGGAAGTTATACGAAATAGGAACACTCACAAGGTTAAATATTTTTAGAGAAACCCCCAATTTGAGGAAGTTATGTGGGAACCTAATGATGTAATGTGGCAATTATATCGTCACATTTTTATCAGACTAATTGAATTTCAAGAGAAGTTTTCTTTTTAAGGGGGTAGAATGTAACACCCTATATTATAATGAAATATATTTCAAATAAAATTAATTCCTTAAATACTTTGTGTTTCATGAATCATGGAGATTAAAATAATTGTGTTCTTCTATTAAAATATTATTTAATAGTTATCACCTAGTCATTGGGTTGGAATGTATGAATAGGAATCTAAATTATGAAAATATATGGTTTAAATATTTATAAAATAAATTCATTGGTTACTAATTAATTATAAATGAAAATTAAAATCAATTTAATATAAAGGATATGCTTTTATGAAACAAAATAATATTTTTATGTGGGAAACATGTTTTTATATTAATAAATTAAATTGATCACTATTAGTGAATTATTTTAATGGAATTTCCATGTAATATGTTAAATAAAATGTGTTAAATCTCATCTAATATTTTTCAAGGAATGGGATAAGAATAAATTTAGTTTAACTATTAAGCTATATTATTCTAAAAGTGGTTTTCATCATGGTTTTTACAATTATTTTAAAATTTATTTCTTTTAATTATAGAGATTAAATTTGATAAGATTGATTACATATTTTGAATCATTAGGAACAAATATGGTAAATATGAAACAATTATTATGGTAAAATATATCAGATTTTCAATGGTAAAATTTAGATAAATTATATTATTGCCTCAAATTCTTGTGAAATTCTAATACAATATTCATTAAAATATAATAAAAACAAAATAAATGATTTTGAAAAATATAAGTGATGTCATTTGAAACAATTAATTTGTCTCCTAAATTTTATAGATCCATATGAGAGTTTTGAAATCATTATATTATAATTCCACCTTTGTATTGATGCATTTGAAGTCAAATTAAATGAATAGTGTTAAAAATCGCATTAATTCTATTTTATAAAAAACAATATTTTATTGAATGATTTAGTGTTCATAAAAATCTTAGATTCATCTAAATGAATTTTATATGGTTTTAAACATCATACATGATTTATTTGTGGGTTGGTTTTTATTTTATAGTAACGTTGTTAACCCTTAAAGGGTAGAAAGCATTAATATTATAGTAATTGTCAAAAGGATTAATGGGAGTTAAAACAAAAAGATAAGGGTGAAAACATACCTAAAACTTGTAAAAAAATTATTTTATGAGAGTATTTTGACTAATCCTGATGTTATATATTAATATTATAAATGTTCATCAATTTCTACCTTAAATTTAATTTATATTAATTTAATATTTTGAGAAATTCTAATAAAACCCCTCCCCTTATTTATAAAAAGACACATATCATTTATCTTACTAACACCACTTATAGTCTTCTATATCAAACATACACATAAAATATACCTTATAAAATTCTTTATAATGATTATATAGGTGTTGTTATACCCAAATAACCAACCCTAGGATCCTTAAGAGAAGATCCAAAGGAGTTCTTCCAAAGTAGAGGTAATCACCTTAATCGATCACTTTCTTATTACATATTCTATTACTTCCTCTAAATATATTGAATTTATGATAAAATTGTAAAATAATTATCCTAAATAGAATTTAATGGTATAATTATTATTAAGAAACCATTATCCTCCCTCTTTCATATCAAATGGGTAGTGAAAGTATCATGCATACATACACATGGCTTACCGTCCCCATGTAGAAATACAATTCATTTTGCATTACCTTCATTTATGGATGGGAATCACGATGTGTTTAATGCTTATATATAATATTATCAACATAATTATACTTCTGAGATCTCCCATTTTATATGTTTCCTTCCCCGTGACACTAGGATGTGTATTATGATTTATATACAAAATTTGGAAAGAGTAAATAATGATGTCCTTGAAATAAATATTTTATTTTATTTTATGTTTTCAGATGTAATGTGAAATTACAGAATTTATCTGGTTTTCCAAGACTAATAAACGGTTTGGTCATATGGGATATGATAACATGTGTTTTGTACTAATGTAATAAAGTATCCACTGACTTTAGGCTACAAGGGTTGGGGTATTTACAATGTTTGGGTTGTCATTTGGGATTCTAGCTGTAGAAAGAGTGTAGGGATCTGGTAATTTCTTCTAATTTGGTTATATGATATATATATCATTATGTTCTATGATATTATATAGTACAACACTTTATTTATTTGAGGTGATGGATTCCTATACCATCCTTGAGTTCTAGGAATTTCCCAACACCTTAATTACCAAGGGAATAAATTATTTACTACTCCCCCTACCCTACACTATCCTCTGTAAATAGAATAAGTATTTGGACATGTCTAGGATATGGTTTCTTATGATATATGATGTGTACCCATAAAGGATGTAATAGATCCCGATAATTTCATTCATTTATTTGTAGTCTTTGATGACTTAACGTTATAGCACATACTTGAAATACATGTGTGATTATTTATTATTTGTAATGGATTGATTTATATTTAATATTTATATAGGGTGTTTATGGATTCTGGTTTATACATTTTTTGATGAGATGATGATTTTTACAGAATTATGTGGATGTGGTTATGATGTTTATGTACAGTTGTGTAGCATGACTTATGGGGGTGATGGGAGTAACAAGTTGTAAGTAATTGGGGTTTTGGGTGATTAGTTACATGGGATAGTGGTAGTGGGTTACCCTTATTTAAAACATGTTTCATTATTGTGTTTCTTATATGTGTTACGTATTGAGTGAACCATTGTATGGTTGGAAATATAGTTTATATATTTAGGTGAAGAGTTGGTTTCACTATTTATTTACCAGGGATTAAATCTGCTTCTTCTACATATTCAAAATATGTTTTTGGGAGTATTGAACTGATTATAAGTGTATTCTCACCCATGTATATATATATATATATATACTATTTTTAGATCTGTATAAGGGATTTTGTGATAGATATGAACATTACTATCTTTTAGTGATTATATTAGAGGTCTTGGAGTTTGTGGTATATTTGATATGAGTGGTTGATGGTTTTTTAGTTTAAATATTTTTTTCTTGTATGATATTATATTCATGATTTGGGATGGTTTTTAATTATTTCTAATATGGAGTTTATTGGTGGTTGTTTAACATTTCCTTGAATATATTTACAGAAATGACTCCCATTTATTCATGTTATAACCCTCATTGATACTCTCTAACCCATGGCCTATTAAAGGTGTGCTTCAAGGTTTAAAATAATTTTCTTTGTCATATCAGGAGGGATACTTGTGGCAATAGTTCATGACATGATAGGCAGAAAATATGATAACAGTCTTACCTTTCTGAATGGCATGAAAGGTGGTTGATGATGGCGGTCTAATGGATTACCCTAGTGACTAGATACTCCTTTAACATTAGGTACAAGATCTATTAATCTTTTATTATGATCAATCAATATGGTTTAAGAAACCTTATTTAGAGGCGGGCAGGGTATCACCATACACTTCTTCATTAATTATATGAGTATTGTATGGGAAAACTTATTAATCCTCAAAATATTTTTTAGGTTTTCTATTATCTCTATTGATATTTTACTCATTAGAAATTTGTAAAAACTATTTAGACCCAACTAATTGCATGTTGATAGAAATAGAGGATCCCATTTTACAAAACACTTCGACCTCAACATACTTTTTCATCACTTAAATAATATTAACAATGTTGAATTGGTGATTCTTATCAGAAGAGTATATCATTTTTTGGGATGAAGACCATTGATTTTTCACTTTATAATAAGATTTAATTTGGTGGGAGAATGTACATTCTCTCCATGATGGGTCATGGAATCCATTAGAGTTTGGAAGATTTAAATATTATCTTATTATTCCTCTTACAATTCATATTGCATGAGATGATTTTGTTGAATATTATGAGGATGATATATATAAGATTCTATACTATTTTATGTAGAGATAATTGGGGTATTTTCATGTAAAATCTGGAGTTTTAATAAAGAAACGCGATATTTTTTAGCATATATGCTACACTACATCGATCTTAAACAAACAAATAAATATTATTATTTAAATGTTACCATTATAACATAGCCATTGAAATGGTGGAAATGAATTGTATTAACTGAATTATTAAAAAAAAAATTACAAATTTTTATAATAAATTCATTGGTACATAATTAATTATAAATTAATGTAAACCCCTTTTTAAATAAAAATAAATGTTTTTCTAAAAAAATATTTAAATGAAAATAAATGAGTTTATAATTTAATAAATTCAAGATTATTTTGTTTTATTAGTGAGATATATTTTTAATATATTCAATGTAATTTTTAAGATTCATATTATATTTATTCTAGACATGACATAATAAAAAATTCAATTTTTTGTATAAAAGAAGTATTTTTTGAAAAAATGATGTTTTTCCACTTTTTTGATGGAGAACCCATTTTAAATATATTTTTTACACTTTTATAAGTTATATTTGACATTATATACTTCTTATTTATAATATGGAATTAAAATATTACTTTTGATAAATTTTTGGTATTTTTTTTGATAATATTCATATTTTAATGAATAATGAAAAAAATTGCATTCTAATTCAAAACTGATTTTTTATCTAATTTATTTATATTATTATATTATCATTATAATTGGTTTTAAATTATATTTAGATTATTTTTTTATAATTTAATCCAATTTTATTCATTGGAATAAATTTCAAATTAAATTAGATATAAAAACATTTCAAACTTTTGAACATTCCACTTTTAAAACCAACTTTTTAGTTTTGATTGCGGAATTAATTTTAAATAAAGTTTTAAAAATTAGGTGAATTAAATTGAATATATTGGATTAAATATTTTCATTCATAATTTACAAATTAGGCTGTAAGATCAATTTATTTTTTAGATATAAAAAATTTACCATGGTAAAAAAAAGTACCGCAGTAAAAGTAAAATTCTGAGATGGTTTAAAGTTAAAAGGTGAAAGTTTAACATACATAAAAATTGAAACATTTATTGGTTGGTTGAGGATTTGAATTACCAAAATACACCAATAAAATATTAATTACAATACAAATTTTTTTAATTTAATTCCACCTCAATGTGGTTAGCTTTTAATATAAAATAATAATTAAATAAATCACTTGAACCCACCTCTCCACCACCCTATTTAGACCCAAAAATCCTTGAAGCTCCTGAAATATCTACCCAAACATCTCCTACTCACCCTCCTCACGTACAAGTGCTTCTGGTCTCACCAAAAGACTAAATCCAAGGTCTTCAAGGGTCTTTCAAGGAAGAGATATTCAAAAGGTAATTTTCCCAGAGTACCTCTCTTAACTTTTTTCTTTTTCTACATTCTCATCACCTACTTCATAAATAAATGAATTATTACTCAATAATCATATATATAATTTAGTTTTATGTTCCTAATTTAATATCTCATATCCATTTCATTTTTAAACTCCTCTTATTCAAATAAACGAAATCGTTGCCCAGGTTATGAAGGTTAATCACCTTTTTTAAATAATGATTTTGTTCTTTTTTCCTTTACCACCTTCATGACCAGTTTTAAAACCATTATTATGGTCAAATAATATTTATATATTTATATTATATTCTATTTCCTATTCTGGATATGTTATATTAAACATTCATTTAGTATTTTTATATGGTTGTTAATTGATAACTTCATTTAGGGATGTGTGGACTACCGCCTCCTCAAAATGATGTGATTCATTCACACATCACATGGAATGTATTAAATAAATTCTTAGTAAAAATATATGATATATATGAAATATAAATTCTAAATTTATTATATTATATATGTATACATATTTATGTACATTTCATTCAATTCCACTCTTTCAATACGACTGGAAAAATGAAAATAGTGTTCATGTGTACGTACAGTCTACCATCTCCGTTAACGGTGTTTTTAGTTTATCTTAAAAGATTTTTATAAATAATTATTTAATGAATATATAAGATATTTATATAATGTTTTATATTATAGATATGTTGGACTTATGATGACATGGAGAATCTACATCATAAATAAGTTCATTTTTAACTAAAATACCGAATATCGACAAAACATCCGATATGAACTTAAATAATTATATAATTTTTATAACATGGTAATAAGTGATATAAAAGTAATAATAAACTTGAAATGGGTTCTAATTTAAGTATAAATGAATCTACGTTTATTATTCCTGAATATAGATATTTTACATGATGACTCGGACTTAAGGTAAGGGATTTTTCTAACTCAATTTCTATTCATTGGGTTATATGTCTAATGTATTGATTTATTATGAAATGATTATGTGTGGAATAACTTTTTATTCTTTTATGTTGTATTTATACTTATATTTTTGTGGATATACTGTTATTACATATAATCAACCCATTCATAAGTTCTTACATCATTTTGTAAGAGAATTTCTTAACCCGATTTCCATTCTTTGGGTTAAACTTCTACTTCTTGATTTTTTCGTGCTATGATTATATGGGAAATACCTTTTGGTTATATTATATTGTATTTATAATTTATTTACTTATATTTATAGTTAATATTCATAATCAATCTATATGATTAACAAAATGATCTTTGTAAGGGTCTCTTTAATTAAAACATCGTCTAAAATGTTTAAAAGATTTATTCTTCTACATATTTCTTATTAATGACCATGTTTTAAAAATGGGTTTTAAGGATTTATTTATATGGAAATGAATGATTTAAAATGTTAACTCCCATAAAAAATTCAATTTTTTATGGGACAGTTTTATTCAAAAATATTCTTTTAAAATGATTTAAATGTGTATTAAAAATGGATTGATTATTTCAATAACTTGGACTTTATTATTTTTTAACATATACGTCATGAACCAAAAATTTAAATTTTATGTATCTTTAATGTTTTAATTTTCAATTTATATTTTTAAACTTTTATTTTTAAATAATTTTTTTTCATTTATTTTTACGTAGATTTATAAAAATGAAATGTGGTTTCGAAGTGGAAATGTTATTTTTTATGCTTGTTTAATGTGTTATGATTATATTATAGTTCTTGGGAATTTATTATGTATAATGGTGGTTCCATGATAAAATAAGGGTGGGTGAGCCTATGATATATCTCCAATGCATTGGGTAATGAGACAATGTTAACTAGTTGAGTTTATCTTAAGATATTTAGGAAATATACTGTGATGGGTATTTCAAACGTAACTATGTTGATTACACCCTATATAGTTGTGAAAGCTACAATGTAAGAATTTTATAGATTCCATAAGTTACTTTATGATTTATGATTTATAATAATTTTTTCAATAATTTTATGATTACATGATGTTTGTAAATGATTTTATGTTTTATGGGTGAAAGAAATGATTTTATGAGAATGTTTTCATGAGTTTTAAATATTCATGTACTAACAATTTCATTTCTTATTTTATATCCCTTACCAAGATTTTTTTTCTCATCCAAAGTTTTTGAAATGTTTTGCACATGGTATAATGATGGTTAAGAGTAATTAAGAACTCAAGATTAATTCTATGAATATTTTTATCAAGGAAAACAAATCTTGTTTTTTTTCAAAATGTTTTAAAGTATGAAAAAATGGTTAGTGTGTAGACTTGTCTAATTTTTAATATTTGAAATTTTATGTAATACTTATAGACTAATTATCTAAAAAAAATAAACCTAAAAATATCCTAGATGAGAATTATTGACTTAACTCAAGAATATGTAACGTTTAAGGTCAGGTCCTTACAGTAGGTATCAGAGGAAAGGTTGAGATAACTTTAGGGATTAAGAGTTTTGTTTAAACATATCGTAAGTTTCTATGTCTATTATTTTAGTTAAATCCTTTTCCTATAATTTTTTTCAGATTGAATTATGTCGGTTACAAATGGAAGGATTAGGATCTCAATCAACATTCCTATCTCTTCCTGATGACTTGATTTCAATAATTATTGCAAAGTCATGTTGGATGATTCTGAAAGTTTTTCTAACATACAACTCTCTTGAAAATAATTATATGTGATATCAAACACCTTATTTATACTTGATATCATCTTGGTTCATGGGTTGTTTTTAATCAAATCCTATTTTCTCGATATTATCATAATTTCAAAAAGGTAAATATTTTCAAGGCATTTTTAAATATTTTACCTTGTAACATGATTATGAATCATATTATAATTTTTAAAAGGATGTTGAAGAAGGAGACCATTTTGTAGCCTATTTATACTTGCTTTTAAAATATAGTATTTCAATACATACTTATGGTATTTTAAAAGGACCATTGATTGAACTTTTAATGTCAAACTCAGTCCGAATGGTTTATAAAAATCATGTTTTATTAGATTTTTTGAAATTATATTTCATACATGATTATTTTCCAAAAATGGTTTTCTATGAATGCCCATACAACCCAAGTTGGTGAAGGTGTTTTTGGATAAAGGAAGAAAAGGATTTTGAAGAATTTATAAATCATTGTTGTAGTGAATGGACCTTCTATATACATGAACAAAATAAATATGAAACTAGGTGGAAAGTATGATCAAGGTATGATGTTATTTTTTTGGGAATAGTTTTACTAAATCATATAGAAGTGAAATAAAAAAATGTGTCAATTTATATAATACTTTAGGAATTAAGATGTTGATGTCATTATGAGTTGGGATGAAAGTGAAAGGTATAAGATAACCTTTGATATTGAAACATGTTATAGTTATTTTTTAGATTTATAAAATGGGACAACACCCATGATGGGTGAAAATCTGTCACATATGGAAAGGTTATGGGAATCGAACCCACAACTAAAGGGAAAAAATGGTGTATCGCCTAAAACTGGGCTACGTGAATTCCCTGGTTAGTATGACTTTATATTTTTAGTTAAACAAGTTTATGGAATATGAATAAGTTTATTTTTGTAACTTATGTTTTTTCAAATGGATATCCTTAATATTGTAAAATGATTTGGCGATTTAGTGATAAATGTTATTTTGGAAGAAGTTCAATGTTTTGGGAACCCTATATGACTAAGGTAAATAGAATACTATGGGTTTTTATTTTAGGATAAATTGTTAAATTTAATTTCGGAATAATCATGTTTTTATTGTTGACTTTTGCTGATTTGGGTTATTTATGGAACTGATTAACCTATCTCGGAGAATATGTGATTTTAGGAAATTTCATTTTTTGTATGATACATTAAGAGTGATTGATGTTATTTGGAGATAAATATTAAATTTATCATTGAAGAATATGATATCAAATCCTTATAATTTTTGGGTTTCAACCATAGTTTAAATTATTCTGATAAATTTTAAGGATAATTATTTATCAGATGTTCTATGTTGAACTTTGAGTTTTACTTTTGAATTTTTTGAGATTAAATGTAGTTTTTCATCATACATTGTTTTAATATTTTTGGGAATTATATTATTTTATCCTAACATTTTTGGTTTTGGTTAATATTTCAATGCAGGATGAATAGATAGTGAATCATTTGTGGATTATGTGATCCTCTAGAATTTGACTCTAGTGTTTCAGGCTTGAAAAATTAATCTTGAATACTCATAATTTAGAGAAAAAAGATTAGTTTTGGTGGAAATTTATTAAAGGATGAAACTATACTTGAATAGTAAGTATGTTTCCTTAATTTCATAGTCAGGATCATAAATTAATTCCACAACATTATGAAAATAATCTTAAAAAAAATCATTTTCTATTTACTTTTCTTAATACGAAGTCAAAGACCATTTAACTCATCACAAATTTATGCCTTTTTGATTGTTGAAATTATTCAGAAAATTATTTCTATCACTCTCCATTATAACATAATGTTTATTTTTATATTCCATATCTATGTTTTCTTACATGGAAACCTAGTATTTGTTACTCAGGTGATCTTCGTACTTCTCTTTCTTTCTTTTAAAGTGGCAGTTTAATTAATCATTTTTTCTAATATGGGATTGTAATAAAGGTATTTTAAAATTTCATACCTTATTTATGGACCCCAAATTCAAATTTAGAGGATGAAATTTATTAAAGGGGTGGATGTAACACCCTGAGTTTTAAGAAAGAAACATCGTGTTCGATAGTGTACATGATACTCTACAATGAGCTTAAACGAACAACTAAATATTATTATTTAAATGTTACTGTTATAACCTATCCATTAGAATAGACGGAATGAATAATATTAATTAAATTATGAAAAAATGGTTTTCACATGTTTATAATTAATTATTTGGAGCATAATTAATTATAAATGAATGTAAACCCTTTTTTAATAACGGGAAATGCTTTTCTAAAAAACTGTTTATATGCAAATAACTGAGTTCATAAAGTAATAAAATCACTATTTTCAGGTTTTATTAATGAAATACTTTTTTAATATATTCAATTTAATGTTTAATATTAATCTTACATGTTTTCTAGACATTCTATAAGAATAAATTCAGTTCTTTATATAAAAGAAGTATTTTTTGAAAATAATGATGTTTTGCCACCTTTTGATTGCGAACCCATTTTAAATATAGTTTTGACACTTTTATAAGTTATATTTGAAAAAATAAACTTATTATTTTAATTAGGGACATAAAATTTTACTCTGGATAAATTTTTTGGTATTTTTATGATAATATTCATATTTTAATGAATAATGAAAAACACTGCATTTTAATTAAAAACATCTTTTTCATATAATTTATTTATATTGATAGATTATCATTAAAATTGGTTTTAAAGTATATTTAGATTATTATTTTATAATTTAATCCAATTTTGGTAATTTTAATTAATTTTAAATTGAAATTATATATAAAAACATTTCAAACATTTGAACGTTTCACTTTAAAACCCAACTTTTTAATTTTGTTTGTGGAATTAATTTTAAACCAAATTTTCCAAATTCTGTGAATTGAATTAGATAAAATTGATAAAATTTTTGTAATAATAAGGTATTTATTTGGTTTTAAGGTAAATATTATTTTTATATAAATTTTTTTTACCATGGTAAACAATCTTTTTACCATAGTAAAAGTAAAAGTTTGACTAGGGTTATAGTTAAACTTTAAAAACTTAATATAACTAAAAATTACATCATTTAATGGTTGGTTAAGATTTTTCTAGACACTAAATAAACAATAAAATATAAATTAAAAAACAAATTATTTAATTTAATTCCACCTCAATGTGGTTATCTTTTAATATAAATCAATCAATAAATTAATCACTTGAACCCACCTCTCCTCAAGTATAAATACAACCTCTCTACCACCATATTTAAACTCAAAAAGCCTTTTAGCTCCTAATATCTTGGCCCAAACCTCTCTTCCTCACTCTACATATGTAAGAGTGCTTATGGACTCACCAAAGGACCAAATCTAAGGTCCTCAAGTGTCATTCTAGGAGGGGATATTCAAGAGGTGATTTTCCAAAAATACTTCTCTTAATTTCTTTTCTTTTTATACTTTCTCCTCATCTCCTTCATCCATAAATTCATGATTACTCAAGAATAAGGTATATACTGGATTTTTATGTTTCTTATGGAAAATATCATATCTATTTCATTTCTCACCTCCTCTTTTTCAAATAAACGAAATTTTTGTCCAAGTTATGTTGATTAATCGCCTTCGTAAATAATGTTTTTGTTCTTTTTCCTTTATTGCCTTCATGGCTGGTATTAAAACCATTAATCTATTAAAATAATATTTTAATATTTATATTATAACATATTCCATATTATGAATATGTTATATTAAACATACCTTCATGCTTTCCATATTGTTGTCATACAATAACTTCATTTAGGGACGTGCGGACTACCGCCTCCTAAAAATGTTGTGATTCATTCACGCATCACATGGAATGTATTAAGGATTTTTTTAGTAAAAATATATTATATAAATGAAATATTAATTATAATATAATTATATTATATATTTATACATATTTATATACATTTAATTTAATTTCTGTCTTTCAATACGACAGGAAAAATGAAAACAGCATTCATGTGTACGTACGGCCTACCGTCTCCCTGAATGGGGTGTTTAGTTGTCTTAAAAGATTATTAAAAATTCTTATATAATTAATATATAATATATTAATATAATTTTTTATATTCGGGAGATTTTTTAATTATGACCACATGGACAATTTACATCATAAATAAGTTCATTTTCGACTTAAGTATCGAATATCGACAAATCATCCGATATGAACATAAATAATTTTGTAATTTCTATTACATGGTAATAAGTGGAATAAAAGGAATAATAAACTTTAAAAAATTTATAATGAAATTATAAATTAACCAATGTTTATTCAGGATTATAAATATTGTACGTGATGGTTCGAACTCAAGGTACATGATTTTTCTAACTCAATTTCCATTCATGGGGTTATATGTCTACTTCGTTGATTTTATTATGAAATGATTTTGTGTGGAATCACTTTTTATTGTTTTATGTTGTATTTAAACTTCACTTTTCTTAGATATACTATTTTTACACATAATCGCTCCATTGATAAGTTATTATATCATTTATTAAAGGAATTGCTTAACCCAATTTCCATTCTTTGGGTTAAACATCCACATATTGGTTATTTCATGCTATGATTATGTGGTAGATAACTTTTGGATATATTATCTTGTATTCATTCCTATTTTATGTGGATTTATAATTAATACATGTAATTGATCTATTTTATTAACAAAATTATCTTCGTATGGGACTCTTTAATTAAAACATCATTTTAAATGTTTTAAATATTTATTCTTCTAAATATTTCTCATTAATGTCCATATTTTAGAAATGGGTTTTAAGGATTTATTTATATGAACCTAAATGTTTTTAAATGTTAATTTTTTTTAGAAGTATAAATGTGTTATGGGATACTTTGATTCAAAAATATTCTTTTAAAATGATTTAAACGTGTATTAAAATGGATTGATTATTTAAATAACTTGAAATGTTTTATTTTTTAGCATATACGTCATGAACCAAATTTCTCAATTTTATGTCACTTTAATGTATTTATGTTGACTTTATTGGTTTACACTTTTATTTTAAAATAAAGTGTTTTCATTTTTGAGTTTTTGGATTTGTAAAAATGAAATGTGGTTTCAAAGCTGAAATGGTATTTTTCCTTTATGCTTTTTTATATGTTATGATTATGTTGTGGTTCTTGGGAATTGATTATGTATACTGGTGGTTCCGTGATAAAATGAGGAAGGGTGAGATCATAATATATCTCTAATGAATTGGTTAATTATATGGAGTTAACCAGTTGAGTTTCTCTTAAGATATTTAGGTAATATACTGTGATGGGTATTCCAAACATAACCTTTTAGGTTACTCCCTATGTAGCTATGAAATCTAAAATGTCAGTATGTTATGGATACCATAAGTTACTTTTATGATTGATGATTTATAAGAAGTTTTTAAAGAATATTATGATTTAATGAGGTATGTTAAAGTGTTTATGTTTTATCGGTGAAAAGTATGATTTTGTGAGAATGTTTTCAAGAGTTTTAAATATTCATGGGCTAATGGTTTAATTCCTTATTTTACGTCCCTTACTGAGATTTTCTATACTCATCCCAGGTTTTTGAAATGTTTTACACAGGGTATATGGGTAAGATAAATGAATAAGTTGAGATTAAAGTTATGAAGATTTTTATCATGGAAAATAATTCATGTTTTATTTTTAAATATTTTAAATTATCAAAAAAATGGATGGAGTGTAGAATTTTCTGTTTTATCATATTTGAAATGTTATGTAAAACATATGGCCCAATTCTCTAAAACTCTAAACTTGAAAAGATCCTCAATGTGAATTATTAACTTAAATAAGTATTATAGAACATTTAAGGTCAGTTCCTTATATTGAATGTCAATTCATTCATTCCTTGATGATGGAATGTGTATGATTCACTATCTTCCAGATCATCCAGTCATCAAAAAATTTTAAATTCCTATATGGGGCCTTGTCTAGTTCTTTTTCTTCTCTAGGGATAATAGTGAGCACATATGTCACATATGAATTGGGACTGTCCAATGGTACTATAACATCAACAAACATCATTTTTTGGATAGTATTTAAATATTAATCATTATTGGATTGTGTGATCCAATATATGATAATAAGGGAAGTAATTGGAGTGATCAATATTCCCTACTTCATATGGATTCTTACTTTTTGGAAATTCGATCATGTTATTATCTATGGAAGAGATAAAGTACCCTAAAACCTAATTTTTATGGAAGGTATAAATTTTATTCTTTATGATATAAATGTTATTTCACATAATCCATATTATATTGAGGTTGATAACGACTATTTATTCTTTCCCTAACATAAATATTTGTGATAGTGGTGTTTTGTTAAATTTTTTCATGGTTATCTAAATAGAATCCTATAAAAAATATTCTATAATCACAAATGCTCAATGCATTACAAGGTACTTTATGTGGATGATAATGGTTGAAAAATAATCATGTAGTTTCTCCATATAAATCTCATGTAATTGTTTCTAGATAAACTTTAGGTTAGAGGAGTATATTAAAACCATCCATTTTGAAGTGAATTCTATGAATCTTTCATTCTATCACTACATGAAATTATATTTGTTAAGAATAGTTTTTCCATTAGTTTTGGCCAGAATTAGTAAATTAATTTGGGATGGAGATATTCATATCTTGAAGTATACCCATCAAAAATGTTATTTATTCAAACAAATATGGGACCTTCTAAATTCAACAAGAAACATCTAATTTTAGAATCCTATTATAGTTCCATGTTTCTAAACGTTGGGTTCACTAAAAAGAAAAATGGATGAGATTATACTATTGTTATCTCTTTCCATTGAATATTAAGAAGTTAAGATTCACATAGTTGGGTGGATGATGATTCAAATCCACCCACTAAGATAAAGCATCCCCTATGATTATACCGGTGTATGTTGAACTACAATAGAATCCAACTGGGATGTAATAATATATAGTAATTTAGTGTATACAACCAATTGAGTTATCCATGGGTGAATTTCATGAAATGGGGGTTTATTTTCCCTTAATGGTGGGAAATATTGAATATAATTTGGTGTTAAAATCAAATGGATTGATTAAAAACATCTCAATTTGATCGGGTGGATCAATTCTACCATGATGGGTTAAAAAATATCATCTTATTGAATATGGTTAGATGTATTATTCATGACTACATCAGATTAAAAGTCATACCTTATGGGTATTAATTCCTTAATCAATTTAGAATTGATATTCGTAAGCCTCTATATTCTAGCCTTTAACTATAAAATCTAATAATCTATTGATAATATCTCACCATCTTTGTGTGGAGGGTGAGTTCAGATGTGGTCACACATTTTCATTAAAATTCGCATAATCCCATTGAGTTTTTGGTAGGGAAATATTTATAGGGGATCTAATATGATGTTTACATTGATATCGGGTATTTAATTCTTCCACCACTACTGGAATTACCGTTTTTTGCAGCGGGCTATTTGTTACGAGATTCTGTCACAAATAGCCTTCTGCGACGGGCCCTCGTCGCAAATAATCGATTGTAGAAAACGGCGTCCCAAAAAATATTTTTTGCGACAGGCCCATCGCAAAATATATCTGTTGCAATGGGTCTTTTTACCCATCGCAAAAAAAACCTCCTGATTATATACATTATATACCCAAAAACCATTTGCGACGGACCCGTCGCAGTTAGTTTTTGTGACAGGGAACTTACCGGTTGCAAATAGAATTCCGATTATATACATTATATACCCATAAAAACTGTACGATGGGCCTGTCGCAAATACTAATCTTAAAAAATATATATTTCAATTATTTGAGATGGGGCCTGTTGCAAAATACCCCGTCGCAAATACTAAAATTAATTAAAAATAATAATAAAATTATGATTATTGAAAAAATTATATTATTATTATAAAAATAATAAAAAAATAAAAAATATTATTATTATTATTAAAATAAACACACATTAAAAAATATAATACTAAAAAAATATATTTAATAAAGTTATGATTAATAAAAAATTAAAATTAATATTGTTAAAATAATAAAAAAAATTAAAAAATATTAAAAGTTTCAATATTTTCAAAAAAATATAAAAGAATCATAAAATATTATTATTATTATTAAAATAAAAAAATATTAAAAAATATAATACTAATAATAAATATTAAAATATTAAAAAAATTAAATTATGCAATATTTCCACCAATAAAAAAGGCAAAAACTGAAAATAGTTCATATTATTACAAAACATAATTTCAAATGTTTTTAACATAAAAAACAATTCACTACGGGGTCGTGTAGAGGAGGTGGAGGAAACTCTATCCCGAAACTACGAGTCATACGACGCAAGTACTCCATCTGCTCTTGATACTCATGTTGTCACCGCTGCTCTAATCGACGCAGCTCCTCCTCATGATGCTGCTCCTACTGCTGTTGCCACCGACACATCTCTTCATGCTGCTTGTGCAAAGTCTCTATAAGCTCAGCCTGAGTTTGCAACTACTCCTGATACTGTGAGCCAGAAGATGATGTCTCTCCATGAGCTCCACGAGCTCCATAGCTAATTATTACTAATTATTGATTATTATTCCTAATTATTTCTAATTATTCCTAATTATTCTTAATTATTAGTATTTATTACAAATTATTACAATTTATTCCTATTTATTACAATTTATTACTAACTATTACAATTTATTCCTATTTATTTATAATTATTCCTAATTATGACTATTTATTCCTAATTATTGCTAATTATTCCTAATTATTGCAATTTATTTCTAATTATTGCTAATTAGTTCTAATTATTCAAATTTATTCCTAATTATTGCTAACTATTACAATTTATTCCTATTTATTGTTAATTATTCCTATTTATTGCTAATTATTCCTATTTATTGCTAATTATTCATAATTATTGCTAATTATTCCTAATTATTGCTAACTATTACAATTTATTCCTATTTATTGTTAATTATTCCTATTTATTGCTAATTATTCCTATTTATTGCTAATTATTCCTAATTATTGGTAATTATTCCTAATTATTTCTAATTATTGATAATTATTCATAATTATTAGTATTTATTAGTATTTATTACTAATTATAAGTATTTATTAGTAATTATTCTTAATTATTAGTATTTATTAGTAATTATTCGTAATTATTGCTAATTATTCATAATTATTGCTAATTATTCGTAATTATTGCTAATTATTCGTAATTATTGCTAATTATTGATAACTATTCGTAATTATTGCTAATTATTTCTAATTATTTTTAATTATAGCTAATTACTGCTAATTGTAGCTAATTATTGCTAATTATTTTTAATTATTGCTAAGTATTCCTAATTTTTGCTAATTATTGCTAATTATTCTAATTATTTCTAATTATTCTAGTTATTGCTAATTATTCCTAAATATTTCTAATTATTCCTAATTATTGCTAACTATTCCTAATTATTTCTAATTATACCTAATTATTAGTAATTATACATAATTATTACTAATTATACCTAATTACTACTAATTATACCTAATTATTACTAATTATACCTAATCATTACTAATTATAATTAATTATTACTTATTATAATTAATTATTACTAATTATAATTAATTATTACTAATTATAATTAATTATTACTAATTATAATTAATTATTACTAATTATACCTAATTATTACCAGTTATACCTAATTATTACTAATTATACCTAATTATTACTAATTATACCAAATTATTAATAATTATATCTTATTATTACTAATTATATCTAATTATTACTAATTATATCTAATTATTACTAATTATATCTAATTATTACTAATTATATCTAGTTATTACTAATTATATCTAATTATTACTAATTACCCCTAATTATATCTAATTATGACTAAATTCCGCTAATTATCTATAATAATCTCTAATTTTTAAAAATTAACACTAATTATTTATAATTATCACTAACAATATCAATTTCTTACTAAAAATAAATATAAATAAAAATCAATTTAAATCTAATTTAATTACAACTAAATAATAATTAAAATTAATAAAATAAAATAAAATAAATATAAAAAAATATAAATACCATAAACTTTGATATTCTGAAGGTGTTGGCGCCTTCCAATTGCTCTCGTATAAAAAATTTTAACTAACAGAATTTTTTTCCTTAAAACTAGAGAATCAAGAGAAAGGGAGAGAAAGATCTAAGTGATTTGGAAAAAATGTATTGGGGTATATATATAGGTTAGATTAGTTGCGACGGGGTTAGTTGCGATGGGTATCCGTCGCAAATGGTGGTATTTGCGACGGGTCCCGTCGCAAATACACTCACCCGCTTTAATTACAGTCAGCGGTTAAAAGGGTATTTGCGAAGGGACCCATCGCAAATACACACCTGCCGACATACCATTTTCAATGGGTGGCTTTGCCCGTCGCAAATGGTATTTACTACCGCCGGGCTTTTACGACGGGGTCCGTCGCAAATACTGTCGCCCGCATTAATTACAATCGGGAGTTAAAAGGGTATTTGCGATGGAGAGGCGTCCCCGTCGCAAATACTCTTCCCGCGTTTTGGCATGCAAGCCGCGCCAAACCTATTGCGATGGGTCACGTATTCCCGTCACAATTAACCTACTATTTGTGATGGGAAAAGACTCCCATTGAAAATATGTAGTTCATCGGACTTTTTGCGACAGTATATATTCCCATCACAATTGACCTGCACAAAAAAACTACTTTTCCCACAGTGCACACATACCTCTATGTGAGTTGAATTCTTTACATAACCCTCATATCTATAATTTTCTCTTCCAATATATTATACTAAAACACCAGTTGGTTCAATAATGATGAAATTTATTTATATGAAATCATTTAAAGGAAACATGAATTTCCTTAGAGGAGGTATATCTACCATTTGGGTATATTTATTCACAATGGATAACACTGAAGATGACTTTGGGTTTAACAAAGCCTTCATACCTATAGGTTAGGGTTTTCCTTGGGATGTTGTATCTACTGCTACCACTTTCCCTACAAAACAGTCTAATATTTTGTCAGTATCAAAATATCATGGGTTATCATATTAAAGACCTCCATTCTATTTAATACTTTCCATCAATAATGGGGGTACTTTTGAAGTACTCACCAATGCCTTATTTGTTAAAGTTTGCAGCATCTAGCTAATGTCGATCTTTATTTCGCCAGGGGCTACTGTCAGGATATGATAATGAGTCTTAGTGATATTGAAAATTTGAGGTATGAGGACCCACGTTTGAGTTTCATTAGTTAGATTCCCCTTTTGTCCTCTCCTTCTGGGTTCCCTAGTCTGGATGGTTGGGGTTGGAATATCTTCCTCAGTAGATTCTTATATAACTGGGGTCACATATTGGTGATGATGAACACAATGAATAATAGAATTCATAGGTATCTCTTAGATGGTTTTTAGGAAATGGTATATGTCCTCTTCCACCTATTTAAGATAAGGTAGGTAAGTATTGCATTGATTTGTGGAGAGACTCCTGAAGTGGTTTGATATTGAGGTTGGGGTCATCTACACCTAACAATTTGTCTCTATAGTGTCAGCCTCTAGGGGCACATCCCCTCTAGAGTAGCATGGACACTATTCAAAGTTGTAATTATACCTTTATAAAGGTATGATTTCACTATTTCATTAACTATTTGGAACTATAAGTGCTGGTTAGGTGGCATTGGATATTTGTGACTAAAATAATATGTAGTTATAGCAATAGAGGAGGAATATGATTGAGGTGCCATTGGATGGTGGTTCACAGAAACCAAATCTATGATATAGTTTTTCCACAAGATATCTAGAGACCCTAATCTATCATTGTATGTTCATCATGGATTCCATTTAGATTCTATGGGAAAATAAGAAACCCATCAGTGCAGTATCACCAATAAGAATGAAATGTCAATCATTGTATTTATTAATTAAGGTTTCAATTATGGTTTAAAATTCTATTTCTAAAGGATTTATACTCTTCATGGTCACATTTTCATTAATCGGGTCTCATGTAGATCACCTATTTTGTAAAGGTGAGTGACCTCTCGATCACTTGGTTTGGTGATGATGGATCCTTTTTTTGATGAGAGGATGGGAAGTCTTCTTATCCCTTGAAGAGTCTTTTTTCATAGTTCATGACTCTCTTATAGATTTAATACATGTTTCTGGATCCTTCCCAAAAAACAATACTAGTTACCCTTAAGTGAAATTTATTAACTAAAAACATTCTTTTTAGAGGACATTGTAAATTGGAATTATAGCATTACACTTTTGACTAAAATATTTAGTTAATCAATTGTTTATAGTCATATAAGAGGGAACTATAAAATTAATCTTTAACTTGGGATTTATTAAGGCAATATGAAAGGAGGTATGAGGTGTTGTGGAGTTTTTATTAGACCCAGGAAAGGTTATTCTGATATATCCATGTGACGAGAATCCAAATTCACATAATTCTGTGCCATTTAATCAGACACATCACACCTTTTAAGATATTTGGACCAAAAATTATATTATTGGATTTTTATTCAATAAGAAGAATTATTACTAGAAAACAATTGTGTTGGTTTCAAGTAGGTGATATAGTAGAATAATTAGAGGATTGGGGAATTATTATCTTTATTTTTGATTAATATGTTTTTGGAGCAGTCTTTGATGCACTTAGAGGAGATTTTAGAATCAATCTTTGAATCTTGAATTAAGGTGTTGATTTGAAAGTTAATCTAGTTTTAAATTATTCTAGAATTAAATTAATATATCATAAGTTATTTTTCAAGAGATGAAATAAATTTTGGAAGTATTTTAGGAAACATGGTTTGATCATATTTCTATAAAAATGGATAAGTCTAAAAACGTAAGGGTAACTAGTTCCTTTCATAAACGTTAACAATTCCAAGAAGATAGAAATGAAACAAAGTCCTAGACTCTTACCTTGTAAATAAGAGTAATCTAGGATGTAATCTAAATAATGGAAAATTTATGAAGTATTCCTTTTCTACATAATATTTACCAGGTTGTTCTGTCGAAGAATTGGAAAAATCTTGTAGGAATCCCTCTATAATGATAAATGAAACCTAATGTGGTGTGTAAGAGTTATTTATGATGATTTATAAGATTCATCAATAACAGATAATCAAAAAATGTAAATACACCAGTATGAATAAGAGGCATCTCTCATGATTCACAACATTTATTTCATGGAAAAGGGTGAAACATAAGGGTTATCCCTAGAGTTCATAAGACTAATTTATGTGACATACCTGAATATGTAAGAGTCACTTCTAGAGAACATTGAGGATATGTAAAGGTAATTCCATTATATTTCTTATAGTGATGGGTTATCTTGAAATAACAGATTAAAATATGTTTTATTAATCATAAAATATGATTAATAGTCTGGACAGCTATGGTGGAGAAAATCATTGAGAAATTCAAGGTGGACTATTTCATGGTACTTATGTAATTAAAATATAATATTTGTGTGGATTTTTTGGATCATATTTTATAAAATTGTTATACTATAGTAGATTAGTTTCACCTTGTACCCTATCAAGAGAAAGAGGTGGAACATGGCATAGATGTATTGGTCATTCCATGACTAGTTTTTAAATCAATCAAATATTAAAGAATTTCTTTATTGGGATGCCTACATGTATGAAGGAGTTTATTTATCCAATTGAATATTACAATTCAAATTATCAATTATAAATTACTATTGATGATACATTCATATGAGAATAATAATATTCTTTAATTTTAAAAGAATAAAAGGCCACAGTATTATGGAAAATCAAAAGGATTATGAAGAAGTAAATTAGAGGAATTCTCAACATAAACTATAAAAAGTTTTTATATTCAAAATATGATAATAATCTACATTCTTATTCATGGAAAATAAGATTATAAATAATGAATTTTTTTTACTACTTCTCTCCATCGGATAATGAATATAATAATCATTACATCTGAAAGAAAAAGGGATAGTGGAGACAATAGTGAAGAATTAAAAAATCCATTATACTCTTTTTAAGAAGAGACAATGATCATAAAAATTAAAAAGAAGAATCACACACCCAAATTCACCCCTTGTTAGGATACGTTGTTTTGTGGTTGTAACAAGTGGTATCAAATCCAAAGGTTCTAGAAAATGAATCTATTATCAGATATAAGATTATATGGAGAAAAATGTGAATGAAAAACATGTTACATTGTTTTATGGTTATAATTTCCAAATATATATGAACTGAATGATATCTCACCTATGATATATTTGTCTCAAATAATTATTTTCCACTATATATGGGATACATGTGAGTAATTTTTTTTAATAATCCATGTCAGAAGGAAATAGAAAACTACTCGATGTTGATGCAAAATCCTAGAATGCCTTATCAAGTGAAATTTAAAAATAGATCTATATAATGTTTTTGAGTTTAAATATAAATAAGGATATGTGGGATAATATAGATAATATATATTAAGGTGATAAAATAATTAAAGTGGAAAAAATTCATGTTTTTATGACAACTTTAATGATTTAAAGATGTATCTTGATGAGAACGTTGATAATAATTTCAATTATATCGTTTAAGTGGTTAGAAATATTCGAGGGCTTGGTGAAGAGTTAAAGGATTCATCTATTTTGAATAATATATTAATGAGGTTTCTACCTCTTTAGGAACCAAAATTATCTAATCTTTAATAGATAAATATGGAAGATCTATATCTGGCGCTTTCCAAAATAGTTTGGTTACCTATGAAATGAATTTCAAGTCAGAGGGAGAATCAAATCACCCAAATAAATAGATTTACTTTGAGACTATGGAGAATATTTACATCATTAAATTTGGATATGAGGAAGAATATGTGGGTTATGAATTTATATCTCTTGTGAAAATGAATTTCAAAAGGTAATAAAATGAAGTTTTAAAAGAAATATACCCTTGGTGTGATTTTGGTGTGGAAAGTTTATACATATCGTATCAAGGTGTCCTTGTATTTGTTATTATGATGAAGGTTAAGTGGAAACTATATAAACACCATTAATGAAATTTCCCCCTAAATGAGACTTTAAATAGGGATGTTTATGCAGAAAGTGGATCAAAATAAATATAATTATTAGTAATTAATAAGAAGCTGATAGGGATATTTTGAGGAAGAAGAAATAAAATTTGAATATGATCTCATTGATTTCATGATGGAAAATGTTGAAAATTAAAATTTTTAGAGATAGGGGGATTCTAATAAATCATTAGGTGTTGTTGATCTCACGGTGGAACATAGGGGGGATTTTAAAGAGATTTATATTCAAATAAATAAATAAATAAATGTCAATGGATTATTGTAAGAGACATTAAAATATATTGATAATCTTAAAGATGAAATCGATTGGATTGAAAATTAAATAAAAGATCAATCTACTATTCAAGAAGTCTCGGGAGATGAAAAAAAGTTCAATATAAAAATTGAATTGAAATATAAGGTGATTGATGACCTTATTACATGTTTAAAAGATAAAGAAAAGAGGATTGATTCTCTTGAAGAAAAAAATTTTACTTTGAAAAGTAAATTTAAATCTAAAATAAATTCAAGTAATTCAAAGAAGAATATATGGTCTGGAAAATTATTAGATGTTGAATTATTGGAAAGGGATAAATAATTCTTATAAAGTTTTGAGTAAATTATAGATGAACAAAGACTTGGGTACATGGGTAAGAGTAGAGTAGGATATGAAACTAAGACATAAAAACAAAATCAGTTAAATCAACAAATAAATAGAAATAGAAGGCTAAGGGAAACCGACAAACCTCAAAGGTTGTTCATCAACTGAATATTTCTTCAATTGACGGAAACATGTGAATAAATGAATGTGAAAATATATTCCTCTTAAGATAATTCTAATTTTTTTTCTATCTTAGCAAAATAAAATCTACTATTGGGAGGTAGAAAGATTATTCAAAGGAGAATTACCTGGTAGTTAAAAAAGAAGGATGAAACCATATCCTTCCTCTCAAAGAAAATGATCCTTTAATGGATGTTGTTTTTAATTTCCTATCTTTGGGAAAAAAATCCATTTAATTTAATAAAATACAGATGAATTAATGATAACTAAGCAAGATACCATTTAAAAATAGATACTCAGTAATGGAATAAGCATATTATAATAAAATTTCCATTCCTAAAGAGAGAGATATAGATTGGAATGATAACCTTGTGACTCAACTTGTTTAGAAATTTCTTTGAAAGAGAAAAAGAATAGATAGAGAGAGAGAGAAAGAACACTTGGATGAAATTTCACTCAAATCTAGAAAGTATAAAATTTCTTAGATCCTTTATAGTGTTTGTTCATCCCACATAACTAGAAATATAAAAATCCTGAAAACATTTAAGGAAAAAAGTTGATAGAACTGTCCATTTTTAAAATTATGGTCTACTCAATATCAATGGAAGAGGGAAGACTGGGTTATTAATAAATGAACTAAAGAGAACATAAGTACTCTATATGGATATCTTGATACAAAACCTCTTCATATTGATTAAACTTTCGAACTCTAGACATGATGTTACTTTTAACAAGAAAAGTTAATTAATCAAAGATAAGGCTATAAATTCCATTATTTAAGTTTGGAGGATGAAAAAAAATCTCTATCAGGTGGATATAAATGATAATATATTCCTTATTATTGTTTAAGAGTAAAAAAACAAATGGAACTAGAGGCTAGGCCACATTACCTAAGAAAATCATAGAAAATATATATAAGATGAGAGCTATGGTAGATATCCCAAATCTAAAGAATGAAAATGAAAAGACTTTTATTGCATGCATATAGGGTATGATGCTATGTAACCCCTATCCACAGAAGAAGAAAAGGGTATCTAATCCACTCAACCTAGTTCACACTAATGTGTGTGGTCATATGAACCAACCTAACATGTGAGGAGTGATTTACAATATCATCTTCATCAATGATCAATATCGAATAGAATGCGCTATGTTCATTAAAACCAAGAAAGAAGTTATGAAGTGAATAAAAAGGTACTAAATGATAATTGAAATTGAAATTGGTCTCACTATTTAGATACTGCTCAAAGATATTCGAACTAAGATCACTTATATTGATGTAGAAAATTACCTCTAAAACACAAAGTTAAACATGAAGTGTCTTCAATGAGGTACCTGTAGTAGAATGGAGTCATTGGAAGGAGAAATAAAATGGTGAATAATATGTCCATGACATTTATTATCAAGAGTGTAATTTCCCTACACTATTTGACATATAATCTTTGGGTGTAGTATATGCTCAAAACTAGATGCTTGTGGAAGAAATCCTTTACTAAAAAATTTCAGAATTTTTAAAATAGGTTATACATATAGAATAAGAAAATAAATATAGGGAAGTATAGTGATTTATATTATTATAGACTGTTCGTAGGCTACTGAATAAAGAGTAAGGCCTATAAATTATACAATAAAAGATAGAGTAAAATTATTGAAATTAATCATGTTCAAGTTATTAAGGAAAAAGATAATAGGTATTCTAAATGTTTAAATTTTGAAATGATCATAGAAGATTATGAAATCAATGAAAATTCATAATTTGTACATGGTTATTCAAATGATGAATTGGGGAAGAAAAAACTTCAAAATAAAGTCATCTTATTCCTTAGAAAGGATGTGGGAGGATGGAAGTCGATCCATCGAAAATAAATAGAGACACGGTTTCACTAACATAGATTCAAATAATGAAGATAGTAGAGAACATTTCTATACTATTAATGGTGTACCTAATATTATTTAAAAGATATATTAAGGGGGAGTAATTGGTTAGATCCATGAATTAAGAGCTAGATTAGATTGAAAAAAAAACTAAATATAAGATGTCATTTAAAGGACTAACCATCATAACGTGATTGAGACAAAGTGGTTCTTCAATAATAAACTCACCGAACATGAGAATATTATCCAAAATAAAACAATATTAGTATGAAAATGTTATGATCAAATAAAAGGTGTGAATTTTGAAGAAACTTCATCACCAGAGTCTTAGATTGAGTCGATTGGACACTTCTTAGAAGTTGTAATGAAAATATTTTTTAGTATTTTTTAAATAAATATAGAGACGATGTTTCTAAATGGTTTTCTAAAGGAATAATTTTATATTGATAATATATAAGGTTTTCTTATTGATAATGATTAAAACAAGGTATATAGGTTAATGAAGTTCATCTATGGACTGAAATAGGAACTTTATGAATGGAATTCTCGGATCGACTCGTATTTTAGGAAAATAGAATTTTAAATGGGTGGTGTTGATTAAAACCTCTATGTAAATACATCCAATGATGAATAGTTTATGGTGTTGGTTTATTTGGTTGATATAAAATTTATTGGAAGTAAATAGAGGCTTGTGGATGAGTTTTCTAATTTAACGAGTGTATAATTTGTAACTTCTATAATTAGTGAACTTAATTATTTTTTAATACTATAGGTGATTCAGAAAGAGTGAAACACATTTATCTCAGAAAATAAATACTCAAATGAGCTACTGAAGAACTTTGACATACATGATTCAAAACCCTTTTCAGAATCTATTATAATTGGAAAAAAACGTAGGAATATTGAGGATGTAAATTTAGTGGATCCAAAATTTTAACGATGATCATTACATGTTTTTTATACCAAAAAATAACTCAACCAAATATTTTCTATGTTACTTTTTTGGTGGAACATTTTCAAAAAAACTATAAGGAGGATAATAATTTAGCAATGAAGAGATTTATGTTGTACATGTGAGGTACTCTTACTTATGATTTACTCTTTAATGATGAACATTAACATTAATTATTTGTATTTTTATGTAGGTTGGGGTGGTGATGTGGTGGAATAAAAGTTTACAAGTGTGTTTATTTGATGCGTAAGATACAAGAGAGTGTATCACTTAGTTAAAATGATGTTGAATCTATTTTAGTAACTAAATCATTAACATATATTAAATTAATGAAACAAAAGTTAAAAGATATTAGTGAAGAAGTAGAATAATCGATAGTGATTTTTTGTAACAACAATAGTGTAATGGAATTGTAACACCCTGAGATTTTATAAAAAATATTCTTTTTAATTTCATTAATGTCTTGTGTTGTACGCTACACCAAAAGGATCTTGCACAACACGCATCCTTGACTTGCCTTGAATTACACGCAATCACGCCCTTCCTCGATAGCGCGTGTAGTACGCAATACCGAGTTTCACTAAACAACGACATGCTATTAAAATATTATTAAAACTAGCTGTTATGAATAGTAATAACCACTTTTTGAAATTTTTTAAATTATATTTTTCAAAATGGACTTCATTTTTGGATTCGGAATATTGAAATTAGCTTACGGTGAAATTTTGGTACTTTTCGGATAACTTTCATTTTCTGATGAATAGTGAAAATTACTAAATTTTAATTAAAAACAACCTTTTTAATCCAAATAATTAATAGAGATAAATTATTAATTTGAGTGGTTTTAAAGTATATTTAGAATATATTTTTACAATATAATACAATGTTGGTCATTGGATGTAATTTCACATTTAAACCAGACATAAAGAAGTGTCAATCTTTTGTTATTTATTATCTCTTAAGAACACGCTATTTGTTTTGACGACGAGAATTAATTTTTAAATTAATTAATGCAAATGATATGTTTTTAATTTGGTAAAATAAACATCATTTTTGAGTTCATAATATCAAATATATCTTAGGCCTAATTTTTCATATTTTTCTGGAAACTTTCATTTTTTTGATGAATAGTGAATCCACTAAGTGGTAGTTAAAAAATGAATTTTTCATAAAAATTAATTTTACCGCTTCTGTGAGTGGAATTTCAAAAATCCGAGAGACACGGTTGATGTCAGTAAGTAAAATGTGGATCAATGAGATGAAAATAATTTTTGGTGAATAGTAACTTTTTACTTCTTTTTACCACGGTTAAAATTAAATAGGGTAATGAAGGGTAAAAATTATATTATTATTACCCTAACACATGTACTAATTCTATTGGATGAGAGGATTTTTACAAAAATCAGTAACTAAATAATTACAAAATTGACATAAAATAGGTTTTAAAACAAATATTATATTATTAATTGTTATTTTATTCATAAAAATCTAAGGTTCATCCAAATGACTTAGATAAGGTTATATATATTAATAATAAACAACTTGGGGTTCGTTTGGCTTGTTATAGTAAGTTTATTAACCATATAGTGTAAGAACACAAAAAGACACGGTAAAAGTAAAATTATCTAACTTAAAGTTAAAACTAAATGATAAGGTTGAAATAGTAAACTAAACTTGTCCAAATTCTATTGGATGAGAGGATTTCGACTCATCCCCACCTTATCTTTGAAATAAATCAATTTGGAGCTATTTAAAACCGAATTTGGCTTTATAATAAAATAATATTTTTTGTTATTCTAAAGGTGCCCCTCTCCTCCCTTATAAAAGGGAACCTCCTCTCTCTCTTCCTCACACCACTTTGAGCCTTAAATCTCGGGCCAACCCTGCCAAATTATCTTCTCCACTTCCCTAACAACATCCTAGAGGTCCTGGTTTTCTTCAAAGACCAATTTTAGTACCCAAAAAGGAGATCTCAAAGAGGCACTTCAAAGAAGAGGTAATGTCTGTTACCAATTCTTTCAACTTTATTTCTTCTTCCACATCTTCTTATTTAGTTGTTTCATTTTGAATTAATAACATAAGTATCACTCATATACTGATATGTTATTATAAGTATGAAACAAACCTATTTCACAACCTATCCATCCTACAGAAAACAAAATCACCGCGCGTGCGTACGTACGGAATACCGTCTCCACGCCGTGGTGTAATCTATTTTCCACAACCACCTTACTTTGATGGGTATAATGGTGTAAATAATGACTATATATGACTATTGTAAAGTGATATTGTTTCTTAAATAGTATACATACACTCCAATACAATTCCACGATCATGAGAATGATATCATCGCTCGTGCGTACGTACGAACTACCGTCTCCACGACGTGATGAAATTCATTCTCCAATTTAACCATTCATTAATGATTATAATGTATATATATAATAAGTAATCATAAAATTTATGACATAATAATGATACTGGATTTATGTGTATATATATATACGTCATCTACTCAATTCCATTCAACTCAATAAGGAAGCGAAAACAGCGTTCATGCGGACGTACGACCTAACGTCTCCATGAACGATGTATTTAATTCTATTTATTGATCTATTATATATATGTATATTATGAATATATATTATATATAAATTATGTTTTATATTCTGGAATTAAGAAATCATGATCTAAGTAATAATATGAATAATTACAAATCAAAACACGGACGACAAATGAAACGATTTTACCCAAAACGTTCTTTAACATGGAATTTACAAAATAATGGGTAAAATAAATTCCTAATTGAACCATATATGGTATCATAAATATGATTATGATTCTGGAATAAGTCAATGACATTATTTAAATCATTATACAGGATGTTCAGACACTTACGAAGCAAATCAGACCTAAGGTAAGGGAAAATATCACAATCTAATTTTTATCTGAGATTGTTTATACTTTGGTATTTACTAGGGTTTATTTTATCATCCACATCCATGTTTCCTCAATATGTAATATTTATATCCTTCTACAATAGTTTATATCCAATTTTACCCTTCGGTGAGTTTTTAGTAAAAGATATGAAAGGAATCTTTTGTCATTTTTTCGTACGAGGTACTTTTTGACATTTCCGACAAAAGTACGAGAAGAATGTTTTTTAACTTATACGACATGAATGTATTTTTAAAACATTATTTCCAAGAATCTTCCTTTAAAAGTTTTCAAGTTTATTTTTATCAACTTCTTTTAGTTTAGAATTGTATGACATGTTAAGAAACGAAAAGTGTTTTTGAAGTAGAAAGGATATTTTCCTCAAGAATGGAGTTCAAGTGTTTTATCAAAATTATTTTCTATCTAAGATAATATATGGTTCTATTTCTATCCCTATTATTACATTGATTTCATTATGTTGTGATAGAATTATTTTTATGAATTCCTTTATCTTATATGAATTGTTTTATGATGTCATGATGTTTAAGAATTCCATTTTTATTACATGGGTTATGCTATGATATATGGTTTATGATTTTGTGGCACACATAAGAATGGAATCATTATGAGATGGGGGGACCTATATCTCCCTCCAATTCATTGGGTAAAGATTTTATATCTCATGAGATAGACATGGCTGGAACGACAGGTTAAACCGGTTCAGTGAAACAGGACTGAAATGAGGAGTGAACTCGGTTCAGAAATGGACTTTGTCCACTATGATAGTCTTGGAAACGAGTCTTGACTAATAAGAAATGATTATCTATGATTATGTGTGTATGAAATTTTTTTTCATGTTTTAAGTTATGATTATTGGGATTACATTTCACTACTATGATTTATCCCATGCTATGAAATTATGATTTCTTTTGCAGGTTAAGATTTCCAAAAGTTATGTTCTTATGTATATGATGTGATTGATATTTCTTTTGTTTACCCTTACTGAGAATTTGAGCTCACCCTTTTATGTTTTCCTTCCCCTAGGATATAAAGAAAGGTTTTATGTAAAAAAGGAAGATCTTTATGGGAGATGTTGAAGATCTTTCACCACGATTAGAATATTATATTCTGAGTTTCCGAAGACACTAAACTATTACAGTCCTTGTGTGTGTGTTTTTGTTATGTACTAAGTATTCAGAAAAAGTAATGTAATGTCCATGAACGTTAAGCTTCGGGTCTCTACAGGAACTCACAAGGAATATAGTTTAGTATTCCTAAGGCAAAAAAAATTGAAATCAAATATCATTTCATTAAAGAAAAAGTGAAACAAGGGGAAATCAAGTTGGAGAATATTATGATTGGTCAACTAGTGGTAGATTTCATGACTAATTCCTTGATTAGTCTAGTATTTGAGAATCCACAGTTTAACCTTGGTGTTCAACCATATCCCTTAGCTTGATAAGGTTTGAAACATTACCGTCACCCCATTATATTTAATTCCTTATTTGATTATTTTGTATTTTTATTTCGGGTTCTATATATTTTTTTGTTTGATTAGATAGGGGACACACAATACATGTGGACTTGGAAACAAAAATAAGATTGATTTTAAGGAATAAACAACATTATAAAAATTAAATCTCTTCTCTTGTTTCCAATACAATTCGTTGGATCAAGTAGTATTAAATACATTGATAATGGATTTTTACATAGTTTTTAGTGCACTGAAATTTTTTGTCAATATGTTAAATAGGTATGGAAATGGAAGACCATCTTTAAATTTTCTTATCAAAGGGGGATAATTGTAGTAGTGGGTGAGTAAAAATTCAGGTGGAGCAAGGATGGAAATATAGTGTGGTTTTATAGAAGACTTTAATACAGGGAATTCAAAAAAATACAAAGGGAGAGAATTTTGGAACCACAAATTATATTACTGGATTTATTGTAAATTGGAAGAATTCTTACCAAAAAATGAATCTTCAGGTTTCACTGAACTTGTTTGATAGAATCAGTATTGAAGAAGGGATTAATTATCTTTATTCCTAGCTACTATTTATTTAGACCAGCCTTCAATACACTTACCAGAGTTTTTGTAATTATTCCTAGAATTTAGAAGTAAAATGGCAGTTTATAAGTTATTCTGATTATGAATTATTGTAAAAGTAAATTAAGAGTATATAATTTATTTTTTAAGATATAATATATATATATATATTAAGTATTCTAGATAAATATGGTTTTAGAAGGTTTCTATAAAATTGGATATGTCTACAAATTTAAGAGTAACCAATTCCATTTTTAATATTAAAAGTTGTTGAGTAGAAATAAATGGATAAAAGTAATATAATCTCATATCATACTTAAGATTCTTCTCAGTAGTACAATAAATATTAGAAAATTCATGGAGTCTTATTGTGTGTGTAGATTAACTGAGCTATAATCCTAATGAATTTGAAAAATCATGAAATAATACCCATGTGTTTATAAAGGTAACTGTAAGTGGTGTGTAAGAGTTATTTTAAGGATGTGTAAGATCCACTAGGAACAGGAGATTAAAAAATGGAAAAGTACTAGTATCCATATGATTTATCACTGGAAACATGTAAAAGTTATTTCCTGGAAAAGGATGAAACATAATGGTCAAACTTGGAGTTTGTAAGAGTTGTTTTTATGACTAAATGCAATGAATAAGAGTCACATTTGAAGCATATATGATGAATAAGATTCATTCCACTATCTATATATGGAGTTAAAGGATTGTTTTTAGTAGTAGATTAATGTTTTATCAATCATAAAATATGATTAATAGTTTATCCACGTGCAATAGAGAAGATCATGGAGTAATTAAAGGAGGATTATTTTATGATATTTTAGACATTTAACTATAAAAGTTTTGTGGATTTGGTGAATCAAATTTTTGGACAAGTGTTGTGATGCAGTGGATTAGTTTCATGTTGAAACATGTTATCATAAAAAGGTGTGGAACACATCATGAATTTATTATCTATGGTGTGACTAGTTTTTGGATCTAGAAAAGATTAAATAACTAATGTAACATGAATTTTGTATGAATAAAAGGAGTTATTTATTCATCCAAAAATATTGATGCATACCATTAATCATAAATTAAGGTTTATGATATTGTTAGATGAGAATAATAACATTTAGAGATTTTTTGGAAGGATATAAGACTATGATTCTTGGGGAAATCATGAGTATAATGACGAATTAAATGATATTATTTCTTATCATTGACTGCATAAATTTTTTATATTCAAGCTATGGTAATTATAATGTATGATTATTCAAGGATAAGAGGATTTGAAATAAAGGAATAACATTGTTATCTATCTCTACATGACAATAAATAAAATAAACGATACAACTGGAATAATAAGGGAGAGAGGAGAATGATGTGAATAATCGTGTTTCTTTTATTAACCTGATACAAGATCCTAAAAATAAAAATAAATAATTAGAATCCTTAATTTACCCCCTAGGGTATGGTGTGTCGTGGTTGTAACATAAGGTCATGTGGAAATTACTATAGCGGTTACTTTCAATTCCATCCATCCATGATTTATTCTAAGTAGTTTAAATTAAAGTGAATTGGAATAATTTTTAAATATACCCAGAAATGTGTTAAAATTGGACTTACACTTGTAGTGGTAATTTTTGGGTTTAACCTGGTAGGTGATTCAGGTGAAGGTGGTATTGAAAACCAAGAGAGTCTCAAATAATGTTTTATTGGGAAACCAAGTAGAGTATCATGACTATGGATACAAATAAGATGATCTTGACTCAAGGTACTTGTGTGGGTCTTAGTAATGAGCTTCTATTTAAGGTTTATTCTATCCATTGGTAACTAAACTAGAGGGGGTATGGTTGGGGCTTACACAAAGTAGGAGGCCCATTTAGAGGTATATTGATTGTTAAGTGGACTAGGGATAAGTTCATCAATGAGACTATTGTTGGGGATTGCACTAGTAGGAGGCCCAGAATGTTGTAAAAGTGGGTTCCCTAAACCCAAAAAATAGTAATTTTTTATTACCATACCATGTATATAGTGAGTTATACAAGATTTACACTTACCATTATTATGTTGATATTTCTACATCCACTATTTAAATGGAATGTACATTGATTAATTTTCATGTAAAATGGTTATAGAAGTTCCCTAGATATAATGAGATCCCCAAGATACTATGAAATTAATCTTAAATATATGTCATATGATATAGATTAATCATACTCAGTAAACACAATTTATGTTTGACTATCAGGTGATGGGGGGTCATAAGAATTTAAGATTCTTTCCATGAAGTTCAAACTTGGTGAACTCTAGTAGGTGAGATGAGTAGGACAAACTCTCTAAGAAGAACAACACATGTTATGGGTGTCATTGGTTATTTCTAAGTAAGAACATGTGCATTGGTCCATGAATTGTGATCATTATCAATGTGTAAAATTTTATTTTATACTTTGACGCAAGTAAAAAAACCATTGAAATGAAGTCAGGGTGAGGTAGCCTGTGTTGGGTGTGTCATTGGTAGTATGAAATTGGTTGAATGGAATGTCAAGATTTTTCACTATTGAGTTGAGGAAGTGATATCTTGGTTCTACTTGATCAGGATGGTATAACCTTCCTAAATCCTTGTCCATGGTATTCGAGGGTAAGTATGTCAAGTTAGATCAACAAATAATAAAGAAAGAATGGATGATGACACAAGCTATGCATCCTGCTTTATGATATATCATGAGACAAAGAGATTATATTACGTAGTACGTGTTCATAGAAAATGTTTTCATTGTTATGAATGTTCATTATCTCTTTAGGGACCTTGATGGGCTGATTTACTTCACTCGTGGTCTATGAATAGTATTCACTACTATTGAGATAACGACATAGAGGGTCACACACAGTAGATTATTTGATAATTTTCTCTATTCTGGTGAATATAAATATTGGACATAGTGGGCCCCACCATAGGGTCTAAATGTTTTCCAAGTATTAATGATCACTGACAAATAAATAAATTTAATATTATTTAAGGATAGAATAATACAAATGAATTTATTTATAAAATGTATTAATGTGATGTTTAGTGAATAAAGAAAAAATATTATACAGAAGAATATTATTTTGATATTAAAGGTTTGTTTAATATTATTGAGAATTTTGGGTTGAGTTAATGACTTAGGTTTTATCACGTAATATATTTATTATATTAAAAGGAGGTGATAAAATATAAATGATGTTAGCAACATAGTTAGTTTTTCATAACATGTCTTTTACTGCTTATTTGGTGAGAGTTTTATTTTTAGGGGTCGGTGAACCTTTTTCAGGTATTTGATCCTCCCACTATATAAGTAGGAGAGAGGTGTTCATTCAGAGACTATTCATTACAATGGAATGAGAGCCTCTTTCTCCTCTTATATCCTAGAGAGAGAAAGTTACTCTCTGAGCGGACGATCCAAGAATGCTTTTAATAGATCGAAGGGGTGAAATGGATTTGATCGTTATGATGCTGAAGGATTCATTATGGATCCACACTAGAACCCATAGTATAATGTATAGGTTGCATGAGGATTCTTGGAGTGTCTGTGGATGATATAGAGTGGTTCAGCTTCGGATCCTTCGAGCAATGATTGTTAGTGACTAGCTGCAGCCGAAAGCACCACCAAATCAAATGAGGTACTCATTTATGTATTTTTGTGATTATTAAATTCAATTGAGATCCTCATACCTCTACTGGGGTTCAAATATCGGGGAAAATATAGTTTCATTACTCCAGTGATGAAAAGTTTTTAATCCTTGACCCACCAACTTTCACTGTGAACCCAGGACCATAATTGTTCTTAGAGGAAGGTTTTCAATTTTCTAATACAAGAAAAATTAAAAATACATTAAATAATGTGGAGGGTTTAAATTTGGTCCCAACAAAAAAAACATGCATCGATCTGATATCATATGAGTAAGTTATAACCATCCAAAATTTTTATACGGTGTATTTATTGTTTTTGAGTATTAAAATTTGAAGAAAATGATATTTATAAGATGTTAATATTTTATCTAATGATTTTTTTTTGTTTTTTCAACTGAAGAATGGTTTGGTCGAGACAGTTTTTTCAAGCCATAATTTTATTCTTCCGGCCAGTGACAAATGTAAAGACCTGTAAATTTCAAAGAATTTTTTTTCTTAATTTTCTTTGGAATTTTACAAGAACGCAGTTTCTGACGGCACCTGATTCCGAGGCCCGGTGTGCCCGGAATCATTTTCCGAAGTTTGGCTCAGGTACGTTCAGTGAACGGACGAGTGGGTGTTACTAACTTTTGAACCAGTGCCCGGAATCGAATTCTGAGGGCACCGATGAAATCGAAGCACCGATATTTTCTTAGAAACGCCTCTTCCGGAGTTGCGTTTTCTTGGGTGTGGTTTTTAATTTTTGGGCTTAAAGTTATGAAATAAAATAAATTGTTCGACAAACATTATTTTATTTCACTTAAGCCACTTGAAGCCACTTGGAAGCCACTTAAACTGAGTTAAAACGGATAGGGTGCTATCCAGAAATATCCTACCCCCTTGGTAGGATATTTTTGAGGTGGGGCCCGCACGAACCCCGTCATTTCATTCCGCTAAGTAAAGCACCCGCGAAAACTCGTCATTATGAAAGTCAACTGACGCATTTTCTTAAAATCTTAACGCACCATTTAATTGGGCGGTTTATTTCGTGAATTAAATGGGCAGTTTCTTTCGTTGAATTAATTCAACGAATTTATGGGTCGTTACATACCTTTTCGTTTGTTGGCGTTATAATAAAATAAGACCAGCAAGGTCTTTTGAAGGATTATTCGTTGAGAGATTTTGTCAGAGGCTCTTAAGCCTTCATCCTTTTTCACGAAGAACACGAAGAACGTGAAGAACGCTGGCCTCTGACGAAGAACACCGAACCTGTGGAAGTAGACGACGCGACACCGTGTTCCGCGACGCCGACGTTCCCTTCCTGCAACGTTCTTCTGCGACGTCTCTTCCCCCGCAACGAATCTTCGATCGACTGCTTGAGGTAAGAGTCTCAGATTTTTCTTTTAATCTCCCTTGTGGTTTTTACCAAAACACGGATTTAATTATTTATAATTAAATCTGTTGTTTCTTGGTCCGTTGAGTTCGCCGACTCAACGCCGGATTCCGCGACGACGCGACGCCTTTCCGCGACGACGCGACGCCTTCCGCGACGATCAATTTCCACGAAGAACGCTCACACGCGACGACTACGAGATAGGGAAATATTTTGGAATTACCCCTTTTTATATTCCCGTAAATGTTTCTTTAAAAAGGTAAAGAACCGGATTCATGAACAATTTTAATTTATTAAAATTGTTGTTTCCTGTGTGGAATAAAGGTTCTCCCATTGTTTATATCTAACGCGGAGGGTGCAGGCCAAACTAACACGGCCCGACAACCCTCCGCCGTTCTACGTGGTTGTGCGGATTTGTCGGGCGATGGCGGAATGTGCTGCAACGGAATTTTGATGATTCCGCAGTGAAGAACGGATCCCGGAAGGAACAACGGCACAGACGAGAAGGAAAACGGACCACCGGAGCGACTCCGGTGGCCCGCAGAAGCCGGCGGCGGCGCCTGGCGTGCCGCTGGATGAGACCGCCGCGGCACAGGCCGAGGCGGCGGCGCCCGCGGACCCGCGGTTGCGCGGGTCCGGCGCGCGCGGGACGTGGCTAAAGCCCCGTCCGGTCGCCAGGGAGACACCCCGCGGGTGTCGCGGGGGGTGTGACGCGGGGGCGGCGGCTCCCCCCCCGCGTCACTCGGGATGCGGCTTCAGCCGCCTTCGGCTGTCTGGCCGACACCCCCGCGGGTGCCGCGGGGGTGTCACGTGGGTCGGCGGCTCCCCCCGCATCGGCAGCTCGTTCACTCGGCCGAGCCGAGCCAGACCGGTCCGACCGGGTCGGACCGGGTCGGACCGAGTTCGGCCGACCCAGGGGGGGTCGGGCCGGGTCGGCCCGGGCCCGTACCCCCCGTCTTCGGACGGTTTTCTGTCAAATGCCCGTAACTTGAGCTACGGGCCTCCAAACGACTCACCGTCAGCGGAAATGCGATCCTTGGATCGATACAGTCGTTTCGGTATATCGTACTCAAGGTTTCGGAATACTTTGGGTTCGGCTGGGTTGGTTCGTACACGAAACCAACCGGGCCTTCAGAGCGGAAACGCTCATATCTTGAGCTACGGGCGTCCGATTGACGTGCCGTCAGCTTTCTTGTTTTCCTCTAAGTGAGACGGATCATTTGGAATAATACTCCTGAGGTTTGGACGCAGGTGGAGTATGGTAGGGTTGGTTTTGCCTTAAAAACCTACCGGGATCCTAGGACGAAAAAGCCAATAACTCTCAGACCGGGCGTCCGATTGACGCGCCGTCTACGGCGTTGAGTTCCTGTTGAAGATACGGGACTTTTGGATACATCAACTTCGTATTTTGTGACAATTGATGTATCGGCCTCTCGGCTCATGGAGCGGACCCTCCCGGAACGAGCTTGCTGTGTGCGGGAACCCTAGTGCTGGCTGCGACTTCGACGACGAGGACTATACAGAAATCCTCGGTGGATTCGACTACGACGATGATGAGAACAGTATGGGAATCCTCCATGTTTTCGGCAGTGACCACTACCGTACACCTTGGGATACATCAACTCCGGACTGCATGTCAGTTGATGCATCGACCTTTTTAGCTCGTGGAGTGGACCCTCCCGGAACGAGCATGCTTTGTGCGGAACCCTAGAGCCGGTTGAGATTTGACGACTGCTGATCGAATGACTCGGTGTGTTACGGATAGCCCAGAGTTGTGCTTGGTTGTAGCGGCACATGGGAGTGCGTGGTTGTAGCGGCAGACCCACGACAGAGGTGCGCTTGGTTGTAGCGGCACTGGGGAGCGCTTGGTTGTAGCGGCAGACCCAGGACAGAGGTGCGCTTGGTTGTACCGGCACAGGGGAGCACTTGGTTTTAGCGGCAGACCCATGACAGAGGTGCGCTTGGTTGTAGCGGCACATGGGAGCGCTTGGTTGTAGCGGCAGACCCACGACGGAGGAGCGCTTGGTTGTAGCGGCATAACCACTGTACTTGATGGAGAAGGAGTTTCCCAATAGCTTTGGGTCCAACTTCATGATCGATCCTATGTGGGTCATTGCGGGGGATTAGTACCTTCTGATCCTTTATGGGTCCGATGGATTAGATGAATCAGTGGCTACATCTGATCATCTCTATCGTCATTTAAAGAAGTATACCTGTGTGAGCTGAATCTTATGTTACTCTCCTTTGTGGATTGTGTTGAGCTATCCTATGTGGATTTACTGTTTACTCTCCTTTGTGGATTGTGTTGAGCTATCCTGTGTGGATTTACTATTTAATCTCCTTTGTGGATTGTGTTGTGCTATCCTGTGTGGGTATACATTTGCTTTCTTGTGTGGACTGGGTTGTGCTTGGACTCGGACATTGGATCCGAACGGGAATTGATGACTTAGGTATATGTATGGGCATATACCTAAGCAGTGTCGGTTTTTACTTCGTGATTGTATCTTTCCTTGTGGTTTATCCTTTGTGGATTTCGGGAGACCTTCGGGGGTCTTGGGGTCCCTACTGAGTAGCTTATACTCACCCCTGCATGGGCTATGCCCATACTTCGTGGTGTTGGTTGCAGACGACGGACAACGCTGATCGGGGTGGAGGCATGCGGAGCAGGATGGTACCTGGAGGTGGACCACTGGGCGGGACGTACTCGGAGCGGTAAGGTGGACCCGAGGAGCTGTGGAGGCTATCTGTACCCACCCTTCAGGTGGGACTTCCAGAGGACGGCTCGATGCTGCAGCTTTTCCTTTCAGTAGCTGTTTTTCCTTTCAGTTGTACTTTGTAGTTGGGCTTGTATTTCCGGCCCCCTTTTACTTTCAGCATAGCTTGTACAGTTTTTACTTAGTGTTTACTTTTCCTCTTGCTTACTCTATGGTGCTTGTTTACTTTTCAAAGGCAATACCTTCCCTTTTGTTGGGATTTACGCCTTGGTGCTAGTCGCCAGCCTCTGGCCTATGGAAGGCGGGCTTAAGGTAGTCACGGCACGGGCCCCGAGGACGGGTCGTGACAAATTGGTATCAGAGGTGGTCGGTTCTACCGCAGACTCTGATCTTTCTTCTATGTGAAGCAATAGTGTTTAGCATATTGAGTGTGGTTATCAGTCTAGGGAATCCAATGTTGGTGCGGCGGCCGACGTATCCGTACACTAGGACCCTGACTTCTGATTTCCGACTTAATGCACGAAAACATTGATTGCATGTGTGTTTCAAGTTTTCTTCATGATTACTTTTGGTCAGCTCACCAGGTATATTGTTCTGACCTTGGTGCACCTGTTTCCTTTTCAGGATGGCCCGAAGACGACAGCCAGCTAGGGTTCCGAGCGATGTGCGTGGCGAGAGCCCACCGAGCTTCGAGGACTCGGTACATGGCCCTTTGACAGCTGAGGCACCGGCGGTACCTATACCCGCCGAGCCACCGATGCTACTAGCCCCAGCCGCTGACAATGCACGACGCCTCGGAGCTCTTCACGAGTTCCAGCACCAGCGACCACCCAGGTTCCGTGGGGAGATGGACCCCCAGGTAGCCGAGGACTGGCTGGAGGTGGTCGTTCGAGTTTTCAGGCTAGTGAGGACACCAGCAGACCTCATGGTGATCCTCACGGCGAGCCTACTGCACGCAGCAGCAGGACGGTGGTGGAGCCTGATGCTCCAGGTACACGATGAGGCCTCTCTCCTCTGGATGGACTTTGCGAGCATCTTCCGCTCCGAGTTCGTCCCAGCCAACCTCCGAGCGGTGCGCATCCAGGAGCTAGTACAGCTGCAGCAGGGCAGCATGACAGTGGCCCAGTACTCGGCGAGATTTACTGATCTCTCACACTACTCCACAGATATGGTACGGGACCCGTTCTTCCAGGCCCGGACCTTCGATCAGGGACTGAGGCACGAGATCAGGGCTTCAATGATCTCCCTCAACATTCTGACACAGGCAGAGGTGTTGGAGAGAGCCCTCTTAGTGGAGAGTTTCCTAGCTGAGCAGTCTCCAGAAGCAGGACCCACCACTTTCCGGCATGCGGCAGAGTCTTCTGCAGTGGGCAGTAGACAGATGACGCAGGGGTCCAAGAGGACTAGACCTACAGCTGGTCGACAACATGACTCTGGATCATTTGCGCGAGGCACTCGGGGTGGGCAACGACTTGCCATGAGAGGGCAGTGTTACTCCTGCGGCGACGTTGGTCACATGGCTCGTGAATGTCCGAACCGCCATACAGATGACCAGCAGACGAACGAAGGACCCCCCAGGCAGAGGCAGAGGTTCGATCAGGGCGGGCCGCGAGGAGCAGGCGACCATGACATGGGAGCTGGCCGTGCAGCTGGAGGTGGACGACGCTTCGGGGTGTTGCCACCACCACCACTAGGAGGTCCACCCCGACCACAGGGAGTTGGTGGACATGCGAGAGCTCAGCATCAGGCAGCTGAGGCCTTCGATCAAGGAGCTCTGGGAGTAGATGGATAGGAGCGGGACTAGTGGATACGTCTTTTGTACTTCTAGTTCCTTGTTGCTATGGTGTAGTGTCTTTGTATTATGAGCTGCAATAATAAAAGACGAATACCCTTGTGATGTTTTTTTATTCCTGTACTCTTTTGTGTTGTTACTAAGAGGTCCCGGTTTAGACTGTTGACTTGACCCTCACCGTGAGACATCTACTGGAGGAGACCCAGTTACCACGCACTGATGCCGACAGTGTGACTCAACCCTTGGAGGCGAGAGTAACGGTTGGATCTCTTGGTAGTAGCGTCGAGGCCTTACGACTTCATCCTTGGTATGGATTAGTACCATCCATGTCGGGATTGACTGTATTAGGCAAAGGAAGTGGTTCGTCCAGGGGATGAGACCAGATTTCTCTTTTCGGAAAAGAAGAAATCTTAGCAGCTCTTGTGGGACCGGAGATGCTCCAGGCCACGACAGAGAAGGTCCAGGTCATCCAGGAGCGGATGAGGACAGCTCAGAGCCGGCAGAAGTCATATGCTGACAGGAGGCGGAGGCCACTAGAGTTCGAGAATGACAACCACGTCTTCTTGCGTGTCTCACCTCGACGTGGTTTGCAGAGATTTGGCCGAGGCGGAAAGTTGTCTCCATGCTTCATCGGACCTTTCCAGGTCCTCAGCAGGATTGGCGAGGTGACTTATCGCCTGGCTCTGCCACCTCAATTGCACCGGGTGCACGACGTCTTCCACGTATCTCAGCTGAGGAGATACGTGCACGACCCGACGCACATCATTGACTACGGGGGGCTAGACGTGGATGATGGGGCGACTTTTGCGGAGGTCCCAGTGGAGATAGAGGATCGACAGGAGCGGGTCCTACATGGGCAATAGATTCCTCTTGTGCAAATCAGATGGCAGCACGAGAACCTCCAGGAGAGCACATGGGAGCGGGAGGCTCGGATGCGTGCTCAGTACCCACATTTGTTTCCCTATTTTATGATGTATCTTTATCGGGACGTAAATTCCTGGGGTGGGAGTAATGTAAAGACCCGTAAATTTCAAGGAAATTTTTTTCTTAATTTTCTTTGGAATTTTACAAGAACGCAATTTCTGACGGTACCTGATTCCGAGGCCCGGTGTGCCCGGAATCATTTTCCAAAGTTTGGCTCGGGTACGTTCAGTGAACGGACGAGCGGGTTTTTATAACTTTTGAACCGGTGTCCGGAATCAAATTCTGAGGGCACCGATGAAATCACAGCACCGATATTTGCTTAGAAACGCCTCTTCCAGAGTTGTGTTTGCTCGGGTGTGGTTTTTAATTTTTGGGCTTAAAGTTATGAAATAAAATAAATTGTTCGACAAACTTTATTTTATTTCACTTAAGCCACTTGAAGCCACTTGGAAGCCACTTAAACTGAGTTAAAACTGATAGGGTGCTATCCGGAAATATCCTACCCCCTTGGTAGGATATTTGTGAGGTGGGGCCCGCATGAGCCCCGCCGTTTCTTTCCGCTAGGTAACGCACCCGCGAAAACCCATCATTATGAAAGTCAACTGACGCGTTTTCTTAAAATCTTAATGCACCATTTAATTGGGAAGTTTATTTCGTGAATTAAATTGGTGGTTTCTTTCGTTGAATTAATTCAACGAATTGATGGGTCATTACATACCTTTACGTTTGTTGGCGTTATAATAAAATAAGACCAACAAGGTCTTTTGAAGGATTACTCGTTGAGAGATTTTGTCAGAGGCTCTTGAGCCTTCATCCTTTTTCACGAAGAACGCGAAGAACGCGAAGAACGTCGGCCTCCGACGAAGAACGCTGAACCCGTGGAAGTCGACGACGCGATGCCGTGTTCCGCGACGCCGACGTTCCCTTCCTACAACGTTCTTCTGCGACGTCTCTTCCCCCGCAATGAATCTTCGATCGGCTACTTGAGGTAAGAGTCTCGGATTTTTCTTTTAATCTCCCTTGTGGTTTTTACCGAAACACGGATTTAATTATTTATAATTAAATCTGTTGTTTCTTGGTCCGTTGAGTTCGCCGACTCAACGCCGGATTCCGTGAAGACGCGACGCCTTTCCGCGACGACGCGACGCCTTCCGCGACGATCAATTTCAGCGAAGAACGCTCACGCGCGACGACTACGAGGTAGGGAATTATTTTGGAATTACCCCTTTTTATATTCTCGTAAATATTTCTTTAAAAAGTTAAAGAACCGAATTCGTGAACAATTTTAATTTATTAAAATTGTTGTTTACTGTGGGGAATAAAGGTTCTCCCGTTGTTTATATCTAACGCGGAGGGTGCGGGCCAAACGAACACGGCCCAACAACCCTCCACCGTTCTTCGTGGTTGTGCGGATTTGACGGGTGACGGCGGAACGTGCTGCAACGGAAGTTTGATGATTCCGCAGTGAAGAACGGATCCCGGGAGGAACAACGGCGCAGACGGGAAGGAAAACGGACCACCGAAGCGACTCTGGTGGCCCACGGAAGCCGGCGGCGGCGCCCGGTGCGCCGCCGGACGAGACCGCCGCGACACCGGCCGCGGCGGCGGCGCCCGCGGACCCGCGGTCGCGCGGGTCCGGCGCGCGCAGGACGCGGCTGAAGCCGCGTCCGGTCACCAGGGAGACACCCCGCGGGTGTCGCGGGGGTGTCACGCGGGGGCGGCGGCTCCCCCCCCGCGTCACTCGGGACGCGGCTTCAGCTGCGTCCGGCTGTCTGGCCGACACCCTGCGGGTGCCGCGGGGGTGTCACGTGGGGCGGCCGCTCCCCCCGCATCGGCCGATCGGCCGAGCCGAGCGGGACCGGCCCTGGCCGAGCCAGAACGGTCCGACCGGGTCGGACCGGCCTTGGCCGAGCCAGAACGGTCCGACCGGGTCGGACCGGGTTCGGCCGACCCAGGGGGGCGGGCCGGGTCGGCCCGGGCCCGGACCACCAAACGACTCGCCGTCAGCGGAACCGCGATCCTTGGATCGAGACGGTCATTTCGGTATATCTCACTCAAGGTTTCGGAATACTTTGGGTTCGGCCGGGTTGGTTCATACACGAAACCAACCGGGCCTTCGGAGCGGAAACGCTCATATCTTGAGCTACGGACGTCCGATTGACGTGTCGTCAGCTTTGTTATTTTCCTCTAAGTGAGACGGATCTTTTGGCATACTCCGACCGAGGTTTGGATGCAGTTGGAGTACGGTTGGGTTGGTTTAGCCGTAAAACCAACCGGGCCCCTGGGACGAAAAAGCCAATAACTCTCAGACCGGGCGTCCGATTGACGCGCCGTCTGTGGCGTTGAGTTCCTGTTGACGATATGGGACTTTTGGATACATCAACTTCGGATTTTGTGACAGTTGATGTATCTGCCTCTCGGCTCGTGGAGCGGACCCTCCCGGAACGAGCTTGCTGTGTGTGGGAACCCTAGTGCTGGTTGCGACTTCGACGATGACGACTATACAGAAATCCTCAGTGGATTCGACTGCGACGATGATGAGAACAGTATGGGAATCCTCCGTGTTTTCGACAGTGACCACTACGGTACACCTTGGGATACATCAACTCCGGACTGCATGATAGTTGATGCATCGACCTTTTTAGCTCGTGGAGTGGACGCTCCCAGAACGAGCATGCTGTGTGCGGAACCCTAGATCCGGTTGAGATTTGACGACTGCTGATCGAATGAATCGGTGTGTTACAGATAGCCCAGAGGTGCGCTTGGTTGTAGCGGCACATGGGAGCGCTTGGTTGTAGCGGCAGACCCACGACAGAGGTGCGCTTGGTTGTAGCGGCACAGGGGAGCGCTTGGTTGTAGTGGCAGACCCATGACAGAGGTGCACTTGGTTGTAGCGGCACAGGGGAGCGCTTGGTTGTAGCAGTAGATCCACGACATAGGTGCGCTTGGTTGTAGCGGCACATGGGAGCGCTTGGTTGTAGCGGCAGACCCACGACGGAGGAGCGCTTGGTTGTAGCGGCATAACCACTGTACTTGATGGAGAAGGAGTTTCCCAATAGCTTTGGGTCCAACTTCATGATCGATCCTATGTGGGTCATTGCGGGGGATTATTACCTTCCGATCCTTTATGGGTCCGACGGATTAGATGAATCAGTGGCTACATCCGATCATCTCTATCGTCATTTAAAGAAGTATACCTGTGTGAGCTGAATCTTGTGTTACTCTCCTTTGTGGATTGTGTTGAGCTATCATGTGTGGATTTACTGTTTACTCTCCTTTGTGGATTGTGTTGATCTATCCTGTGGGGATTTAATGTTTACTCTCCTTTGTGGATTGTGTTGTGCTATCCCGTGTGGGTATACGTTTGCTTTTCTGTGTGGACTGGGTTGTGCTTGGACTCAGACGTTGGAGCCGAACGGGATTTGATGACTTAGGTATATGTATGGGCGTATACCTAAGCAGTGTCGGTTGTTACATCGTGATTGTATCTTTCCTTGTGGTTTATCCTTTGTGGATTTCGGGAGACCTTCGGAGGTCTCAGGGTCCCTACCGAGTAGCTTATACTCACCCATGTATGGGCTATGCCCACACTTCGTGGTGTTGGTTGCAGACGACCGACAACGCTGATCGGGGTGGAGGCGTGTGGAGCAGGACGGTACCAGGAGGTGGACCACTGGGCGGGACGTACTCGGAGCGGTCAGGTGGACCCGAGGAGCTGTGGAGGTATCTATACCCACCCTTCAGGTGGGACTTCCAGAGGAAGGCTCGACGCTGCGGCTTTTCCTTTCAGTTACTGTTTTTCCTTTCAGTTGTACTTTAAAGTTGGGCTTGTATTTCCGGCCCCCTTTTACTTTCAGCATAGCTTGTACAGTTTTTACTTAGTGTTTACTTTTCCTCTTTCTTACTCTGTGGTGCTTGTTTACTTTTCAAAGGCAATTCCTTCCCTTTTGTTGGGATTTACGCCTTGGTGCTAGTCGCCAGCCCCTGGCCTATGGAAGGCGGGCTTGGGGTAGTCACGGCACGGGCCCCGAGGACGGGTCGTGACAACAAATTCTTCCACCCATTGGTGGGAGAATTTAAAAAATAATATTTTTTTCACGAAGCCTAAAACTAGGCAGTGGATGTTGTGGGAATCAAAAAAAATGTCTGAAATTGGGGGAAAAGAATTTAAATCATCTCAAATTGGGCATCTAAACCTGACCCTTGGGTTGGGGTTTTGGACAAAAATTCCCCCGTTATGCATTTTTGGAGTCCATTCCCGTGAAAATTTACACCGGAAATTCCTAGGTAAATTTCCACTGGAAATTCCTGGGCAAATTTCCTTTGGAAATATTTATTGAAAACTCCCACCGAAAATTTCTAATGCTTATTTCCTACACATCATATGTATCCTATTATGAACATCTAGTTTATTTTTTCACTGAGAATTAATGTATTAATATATAAAAAGGAATGTAGATTTTCACCGCACATTTTCAATGCAAAGTTTCATTGACAAATTTTACTACATATTTCCACTAGAAAATTGTACCCCAAATTTACATATGAATTTCCATAGCACATTTTCAATACATATTTTCCAAACAACATATATTTCCTAATATAAATATACAATATATTTTTTGAATGAAACTTTATAGTGAAAGTTACCAATAAATGAAAAAAACATTGAAATTTTGATTATCAATAAATCAAATTTTCAGTACAAATGTAGTAATATATAAATAAACAATGTAATTTTCTAATAAAAACTTGCAATGCAAATTTCCAATGTAAATATTGATTGGAAATTTTCATAGGAAATTTACGGTGGAAATTTTCATCACTTATAGATCTAATACAAATCTTAATACTACATAAATAAAAAATATAAATTTTATTTGGGAATTTATATTGAAAATTTCCACTATAAACCTTTAGTGGATATTCTCACAGGGAATTTTTTAGTTCAAATTTCCACTTAAATTTCCAAATAAAAATTCTATTTATTATTTATTATTACACTAAAAATTTTATTATAAAAATTCTTAAGTAAATGTTTGTTTGCATTTTCAGATAAAATATATTAAAACATAAATAATGTATCAAAAATTCGAATTACAAATTTATTACAAAATTTTCCATTGCAAACTTTCACTGGATATTTGCATTTCAAACTTTCACCGCAAATTTTCATTGCAAACTTTCAATGGAAATTTCAAGAGAAAATTTCCAGTGGAAATTTGCAGTGAAAACTTATACTAAAAAATGTTCAATGCAAATATATTGATACATAAATAAAAAATGTAAATTTCTATTAAAAATTTACAGAGAATTTACTGTGAAATATTTTAATATTAATTTCCACTAAAAACTTTTAGTGCAAAGTTCCATTCACATTTCAATATATTATATTTTTATTTATCTTTATTATCAACACTTTAAAAATATATTTGTTATTAATATTTAATAAAAAATGTTATTAAACTGTTATTTAATAAACAATGTTATTAAATATAAAATATGTAATTAAAATATACTGATTAGATTAAAATTTTATGCCACGTAAATTCATTTTAAAACATTTAAAAATATCCAAATATAAACTAACATATCATATTTTTATTTATTTTTATTATTAATATTTTATATTAATAGATTTAATTAAATGATTTAAAAATATCCAAATATAGACTTGTGTGTGATGCGTATGATGGGTATTTAATAAATTTGTCATCAATTTCTGAAGATAGTTGTGGATAAAACATCAGAACATGGATGATAACACATGTTGTCTCATCTCTGATAAGATTACAAGGAAAAAAGTGAAGTGAGATATGAATGAGTAATAATTCCATTAGTTAAATGTAAATATGAATGGCAGATCATGATCTTTCAAGAAATCCCGTTCCAATATCTTTTCCACCCATTTAATATAGTCTATTTTCATATTAAAAAATGAGAAGTATGGAGAAAATGCTTCATTACCTTTTAGGTAAGGTTCACCAAGTCAATAAGAACTTATAGAATGTTTTAGTTCTTATCATGAACAAGTTGAAAGACAAGTCGAAAAGGATAATGGAAAGAATGAAGTCAAAGGAACCTTCACCGCATCCTTCAAATAATATAGGTATTTAACAAGTTGTTATTTTCTTTGCATATCATGAAATAAAATCTATAATAGTTTAAATTATATAATCCGAATTAAAGAAGAAAGTAATCTCTTAATCTTTAGGTATATTAATCAATTTTATGTGATGTTTCCATCATAATTATCGAGTATTAAATAAAATATGCCAATCACATATGTTTATCAATATAGGTTAACCAAGTGTGTAATAGAAAAATTACAAGAAGTAAGGTATGTTCACCATGTGGCTGAAATAGGATGGTTCCTATGTCAGTGATGAGAAGTGAACAACTTCTAATTGCAAAGATTTAATATTTTAGTAGACCTTTTATAATAGAAGATTAAAATCACATGTCCAATGGACACAATGATACATTATTAAAGTTCTATAATGAATGTTTTTTTGGTGTTCAATACTCAAACAATAGTCATGTAATTCTTAAATCATTGGAAATATATGATGAATATAAAATGTAATAATTATTTACCCAGTTATGGAAATACAATACTTTGTAAAGGAAAACTATATAGTTGTCAAGGATATACCTAGTATAGTTTTTGAATCTTTTTAGTTAAATGCTTTAGGTATTATTGACACACTTATGTATTTAGTTTTGGACAAATAAGACTTTAGAAATAAAAGTAAATCATAAGTAATTCAGAGTTAGTTCAACTAGAGTCCATGAATTGTTCCAAGGGTAAGCTATTGGAAAATATAATTCATTATATTTCTATAAATGTTTATAAGGAATGTGAAACTGAAGTATGATATGTGCGTGGTCATAAGAGATGAGTTGCTTCGGCTTGCTGTGCTGAAGAATATCTTGAACAAGCATTCATCGATCAATATAATGTAGCCTAGAGTAATTTCTAATGCACATTACCATACCCCACATCAAGGTTATAATGTTAATAATGAGGATTGATGATGAGTATTAAGTAAAAAAATTTATCAATAAAATATAGCGTGGAGTAATTCCTAAATAAAAATTTCCTGATACACATCACAGTCATTATGTAAGTAAAAGAAGTATGAATATTACAACTTATATCCATTGTAGAAAATTTCATTATTTTAAAAACATGCATTAAACATAACAGTATTATCCTATAACGACATACCAACTATAATGAAAATTGGATATCATATGAGACATAGTATGATATAAATCCACTATATCATAAAAACATTGGATTTCAATGAAAAGTGTTTTTTAGGATATAAATAAACTTTCATAAAGAAAAACACAGTGTACATCTCCTAAAATTATCATAGGATATTACAGAAATCCATATGAAATAAAATCTATCTTAAAGTGATAGACTTCATTTCTATAAAAGTGTGCACAACTCTACTTGATATAGTGGGAGAAATATTGACCTGAGTTTAGTCAATGCTAGAGATGCAGAAATAGTTGATATAGGAACAAATCCACATGAGCATGTTGAAAAAAGGAATTTTCTAGAGACACATACTATGTAGGTAAGATAAAACCATGGTAATGGTTTTGTATTGACCACAGAAATTGATATTTTATACATTAAGAATAATAAGTCCTACAAGTAAGCATTATATGGAAATCAACTAAGATTGTCATAATCAGTTAAAATTCAATAATGGATTCCATGTATAAAAGTAAATGGAGATTATTATTTTATATACTATGGTGGGTATTCAAGTGAAACTATACAAGATTGGTAAAAACATGGCACCAATGTGGATGGATTGGTCACACCAATTTGTTGTGCCAAAGTCTATTAGAATTGTACTTATCATAGCTAATTGTTATGATGATTTTATTGATAATTGGATGTCAAGACCACCAATTTATGGAAGGTGTCTATATGACACAACTATAAAGGGACAGTGACACCATAGAATGCAAATAAGGGGTGAAAGTTACTCTAATCTAGTACAAGATTAATGTAAGAAAAAAGATCATAGAATATTCATTTGGAATGAATTTTTGTCATGTTTTTGAAAAAGGTTCGCAGGAGTGCCATTGTATTCCAAGTAAAATATGTTTGGAAACATATGGAAAACAACTATTGGTCTTACAGTTAGTCAAGATAAGAATTAAAGAATCCATCTATAGATTGACTTAGTAGTAACCTATGTTTTAGGGTACATTATCTACTACGATATATATAAAGGATCCTTAGACCAAGTCAAAGTACATATATTGAGAAGGTATTGAAAATACAAGTTGGAACAATTCAATAGAGAATTGTTTTCAATGTCACATGGATTATATCTCTACAAAAAGACATGCATGGGGAATAGTAATAGATTAATATAGTGGGTTGAATTCTATACACTTTTATGATGGGTTAATCAAATATTCCATGATATGTACAATGCGTAATATTGTCAATATATATACATTATAGTAGTAAAATATTAGTTTTATCCAGGGGAAATTCAAGGGATGTTGTCAGAACTGTCCAATTGCATGTGAACAAGTAAAAAAGGCAGTTGTATGTTATATAAAGAGGAGGAGATACTAGTTACAAGTGGAAATAAACTAGTTATACATTAGATCAATATGAAATTATATTGTAGTTTGGAAAAGGTAATGAGTGAGATACGATCATACAATCTAGTGGTATCCATTTCTATAAATAGAAAGTTCATTATAGATTTTAAGGTAGCTAAAGAAGCAGTATAAAGCATGTAATAATTTTTTTCCAATATTTGGAATCACACTTAGTATGTAAAGTTTTATCATTATTATAATTATATTAATATTACTATACAATATATCAAGTAGTGATAGTCGAAGAAAATGAATACACTTAGGTACTACATCTCTTGAGGTGTCTTACTCAAAGAGGTGAGGTCCCACATAATAGAATAGACATGTAGTGAAGATGTGGTAAGACCCATGACTAAAGTCATAACTCAACATAAACATGATCATATCTTGTGAAAGCTAATAAGGAAAGATAGAAAGTTAGCTCAAGTGAAAGTGGTAGTGTTCTAAAAGCGGGTTCCCTATACCCAAAATAATAATAATTTTTTATTAACATGCCATGTATATAGTGAGTTATAAATGATATACACTTACCATTATTGTATTGATATTTCCATTTCCACTATTTAAATGTAAATTTCCACATATTATTTTTCAAATTAAAAGGTTATAGTAGTTATCATGATATAATGAGAACCTCGAGATGCTATGACATTAATATGAAATATATGTCCTATGATCTTGATACATCATACTTACTAGAAACAAGTAATTTCTGGATATCAGGTGTTGGGGTATCATAAGTATTGAGAATTCTTCTCATTAAGTTCTCACTTGGTGGTCTCTAGTAGGTGAGACCATGGGGGAAGACCCTCCAATAGGAACACCACATGTTTTGGGTGTCATTATATATGCTTATCTACAAAAATGTGTATTGGACCCCTGACATGATAGAATTATCAATGTGTACCATTTATTCACATACTTTAGAGAATGGAAAGAACCATGATAATGAAGTTGTGGGGAGGTAGCTTGTGTTGGGTGAATCATTGGTGGTATGTATCAGTTGACTGGTCAAGATAGAATTTGTCGCTTTTGAGACAATGAACTTATATATTAGGCCTAGTTGATCAGGATGGTAGTACCTTCATAAATCATTGTCTAACACAGTCGATGATAAGTTTATTTAGTTAGATCAACAAATAATAAAGCAATATGGAAGATGAAACATGTTGTGTATCCTTATTTATGAGATATCATGAGACAAAGAGATTATATTATATAGTACGCATTTACATAATAGGTTTTCATTGATATGAATTTTAATTTTCTATTTGGGGCCTTGATGTGTTTATAGACTCTACTCTTGGTATTTTAATATCATTCACTACTATCGAGATAAGGTCATAGAGGGTCACATACAATAGCATATTTGAGAATCATCCCTATTCTGGTGAATATAAATATTGAATATGTTGGGCCCCACCATGGCGTCTGAGAGTTTTCCAGGTATTAACGATGACCAATAAATATATAAATTCATTATTATTAAAATATTTGATAATTGGGATCAATTTTGTTTATTAAATTGATTTACATGATATTTAGCGAATATAGAAAAAATATTATAGGAATGAATGTTATTTTAATATTCTATGTCTATTTAATATTCGATGGAATTTTGAGTCGAGTTAATGACTATGGTTTTACCACCTAATGTATTTATTATATTATAAGGAGGTGAAAAAATATGAATGATGTTAATGAAGTAGTTAGTTTAGCATAACTTGTCATTTACAACTTATTTATTCAGATTTTTATTTTCTGGTGATGGGGAACCCTATTCAAATATTTGAGCCTATCACTATATAATCATAGGAGAAGAATTCATTAAGAGACATTTAATTCCAATAAAATTAGAGCCTCTCTCTCCTCCTGCTTCTTAGGGAGATAAATTATCTCTCCAAGTGATCGACCCAATAATGCATTTGAAAGATCAAAGGGACGGGATTAAGGTGATCTTCACGATGTTAAAGGATTCATTATATTTCAATGCTAGCACCTGAAATTTGAAGAATGATGATCATGTAAATTCTTGCATTGTGTGTGGAAAATCTAAAGGTGTTCAACTTTAGATCCTTCGAGCAACGATCATCAAAGACTAGCTACAGCCAAAAATGCTGCCGAATCGAATGACATACTCATTAATTTTTTTTATTCTTATTAAATTCACATGAGATCCTCATACATCTACCGAGGCTTGTATCCCTAGAGACATCATATTTTTGTTGCTCTGGTGTTCAAATTTTTTAAATCCCCAGGCCACCAGCATCTGTTGCGCCCCCCAAAACCATCACAAAATATGTATAGCTCTAGATCATAAGGAAGATAGTGGGATGATTATTATTGATAGTCAAGATGATAATCTTGATCCAATGGATATTATTTCAATCCCCTAATGGTTGGAATCCTTGTTTCATGGGAATATAATATTGTTAAAACCCTAAGATTCTTAATGATTTGGGAGGAATTCCTATAAGGGGTCTATTTTAAGGTGATCGATTCTTGTTATCAAAGATTACATTATTGAAGCGGAATACACTTTCATGTATGGATCCTTATCCATTTATATCTTCAGTCATTGGAGGGGTTCTTGGTGTAATATAAATTTTGGGGCTTTAAACCTTGTGATAGGAAGCTAATTCGGTCTATTGGGGTGGTTTATCCCATGTGGATGACCTAGGAATAGGAATGGGTGTAAAGGAGGCCTAGTTTTCCATAATACTAATCATTTGTGAATTGATAAATCATAGGTAAAACGTTTTACAGTGACATGCAATTTGATGAGGGCTAACAATACTTTATGAAACCCAATTTTCACATAATATTAGTGTATTATGTGAGTGTGTATGGTTCTCTAAATCCATGATGTTTGGAGGGTTTTTTTCATGTATGACATACATGAGGATCCCTCTATGAAGAAACATCCTCGTAATCCTTTGTAAAGGAGTTTATAAAAGAGGATCCACAAATCTCTTATATAGGAAAGGAATTGATGTGAAGGTTTACTATAGTTCCCTTCCCTCTTTATCTAACTTAAGTACCAAAGTTGCATGCGATCTCTCAATAATTAAATGATTCACAAACAAAGTGATTTCTCCAATACAAATATGCTCTATAGAATAAAATATCATCCTTTAATTATGTGCCCTATCCTCTTCATCAACGTTTATTGGGTATTTATAAGTGATTCACATAACCTACTTCCTAATAATTTTTGTTTCAAAAGTGTTTCATAGCTAGAAAGGACTAATGTGAGGATTCCATAAACGATTTCAAAGGCATGCATATTTTATGCTACCATGATGTATTGATACTATATATTCATGAAAGATTTTAACACCACTAGAATGTTACACAACCACAATTTATTCATATCATTAAATCAAAAATGATTTCCCAACCATGATATTACTTTGTGGTAGTGAAGGATTGACACTATCACATGGATGATTTCTACATTGTTGGAATGTTATGAGACCATGGGGTATTCATATAAAGGAATTAAAAATGATTTCATGTCCATGAGAATCTTATACGGCCATGAAATATTTCTACATTTTAAAAAAAAATGATATCCACATCGATGATATGTTATGAGTCCATGAGGTACTCACATAATAGTGCCACAAAAAATTTTCCAACTACAAGAATCATACATGACTGCAGTAGATTATTGCTAATAAGATGAAAAGAGACTCAAAACCACAAACAATTTATCTTCCATGAATGATCTGATTTATTAATTGAAAATTTTCATTCAACATTATCTTTTTTTCAAAAATGAATCCCATCTGAAAATGACTATATCTTTTGACATGAGTGTTCATTTTGGATCTATGAGTTTTCAAATTCAATATTGAGAAAAGAAATATGATATTGGACAAAAAATTCCCAACTATAAAAAATAATTTCCATAGTAACATAAAAAATGTTTTTTATGGTTTTGATTACCCTTTTTATCAGTAATGGATGGCATACATAGCCTACTACTAATGGGAGGTTATCACCACCACATCACTGGATCAAGAAATATTTTTAAGGAATATACATCCCTAGGTTCATGGTAAATAATGAGGCACATAGAGATCCCATTTTTTATTCAAGTATATATATACTTTTTTACTCGTACTAATTTTTTGTTATTTGAGTGAGGACCACGTCATGGATTTGGAAAAAAAGTGGGTGGTACACATTTCTCAAATCCAACATCTACTTCAATAGATCTACACATATTCTGGGTTTATTGGGACAAATATTTATTTTAGTAAGATACCATTTTATATAGATTTTAAAAACAAATTAACTCTTTGTTCCCTAAAACATAAGGGCCAACCTTTGAATTCAGAGTTACATATCAAACCCTAGATAGTTCCTCAAGATTTCTTGAGTCGATGAACTTTTTTTTAGTTTCCCCTCCATAATAATAACAATATATTTTGTAGTAATAATATTTGTAATAATAATAATATTACTAGTAATAATAATCATCATCATAAATGGATTTAGGTGTGATTGGGAAACCAGCTCACACATCCCAAAAAATTATTTAAGGAAATAGTATAATTCAATGTTTAAGCACAAGTTTAAATGTGATTGCAACACATAAGAATTAGTGTATAAAAATGGGAAGTTAGTAACATGATATAATAAATCATAAAACCATATAGATTGATTTATTTTTCTAGATCCTTACTCAACTGATTTCATCAATATGGTACCCTTTCATCACTATAAGTTGTGTTATTTTAGAGGGTCGTCAGAATCTGGGAGTCATCAATTGATCCAGTTCCTTCAAGCTGGCAACAAATCTATCATGATAATATCATTGTTTTGTGTTCCAAATTCAGCTTCAAATCACTACTTCATTCCCCAAAACATTCAACAATGTACTATTATTATAAAAAACAATGACATCCATCATATAGGTCTAAACTGTAGACAACAACAAATACTATGGTAAGATCTACCTATCTAGCCCCAACCCTCATTAAAGACTAATAAAAAATTCATACCATAATCATATTCACATGTAATCCAATATGGACTTGAACCCGAATCCCCTCACAAGATAAGATTTAATGTTACATAATGGACCTTATTAAAATTTATAATGACCTTGTTAGGAAAATAATTTTTTTGATCCCTACAAGAACCTATTTTTAATCTCTATTTTATAGCCCAAATTTTTCATGCCTTTTTTAATTACCATCCACCCATTTAATACCTGCTTTTCCATGCATGGACATGGCATTCATGCCACCATCACCCTGCTTAGATGAGCCAATAGAGAACATCCCACCATGCTTTTTTTTACTCGCATTTGAGTCCCTACATCAATTACACATTGATCTATCATTTTTTCATCTATATCACATCAATTTATTCCACTCTTACACCACACCTTATTATTTTTGCGCTTCAACAAATATGCATCTCTTCCCCTGTCGATATCTCCTTCCCCTTGCATCATCACTTGGCCACATCTCAAAATTTCACCCATATTACTTCTTAAAAATCAACCATATATATGCACATGTACCCGACATGGCTGAAGATGCTGTCTAATGACTCATAGGTTCCCCAAAAGTATCATCTACTACTTGTACAATGTTATATTGCCCCATTAACCATGTCATCTAATAAATATAATAATCTTAGCTTTTCCTCCTTTCCACGTGTCCTTCCATCCATGATCCACGCTCCATTACTTCCTACCTTCCACGTCCTTCCTCAGTGTTCAGTGACTCCCTTCGCATTCAACGACTCCACTCGCTCCTTCCATTTACGATGCCAAAAACCATTGCTTACCTCCCCAGTTCAAGATTTACCTTTGGACTTCTAGGGTTAGAGCTCTCCTCCATGACTCCCCTATCACGGTCTCATTCCCAAATCTCTTATACAACCACCTACTCCTCCAACTCCTGCTCTGCCTGCTCCACCTTGGCTCTTCCTTCTTCGGCTCCTCTGACTTTGGCTCCTCCACCTTCGGCTCGCCTGCCTACGGCTTATCCACCTTCGTATCCTTCACAACCAACAACTACAACTTCGGCTATTCCACTTCCAAGTCCTCTGATCCACCTATGGTTCCAGGTTCCCTTGAGTGCATAGCAAGTAACCCATTACATCCTTTTCATCCATAACATCTATTTCTCCCTTAAAATCCTAAAAATACTCACTATATCCTGCCCCCGATTGGGATTTACCTCTGGTCTGCCAGGGTTCTAGATCTTCTCCCCTAATCCCCTATCCCGATACCATTCCCAAATATTCTCTACAACTTTCTAATCCTCCATCGCCTGCTTCGTCCTGACTCCTCCACCTTCAAATCATCTGCCTAAGGCTCCTATGGCTTTTCCACCTTCGCCTTCGACTACTTAGCAACCAGAAAATACAACTTCACCACTACCACGTCTGGGTCCTCCGCTCCACCTACGGTTCCTGTTTCCCTCAACTGCATAGCAAGTAATCCATTGCATGGATTTCAGATCATTTGAAATCATTCTTGTCAGGAGAAATTATCAGTGGCATACTCATGGAGATTCCATGTCTTTGAGCATCGATCTGAGGAAGTATCGATAGTGAGGTCTCAATGCAATTTCCTTCTTGATTAAACAGGTTCATTATATTCTCTCTAAATTCTGATTTTTGATTCATGGTATATTTATCAAGTATAGATCGTTGATTTAGTTTTTGAGATAAACCCTGAAATCGATTAGAAATGAAAATTCTAATGTGGTACATTTGAATTATTCACATATGAAATTGAATACTATTAGATAGTTTATCTTTTTTAAAATTGATCATTTTCTCAGTGATGGTATTTGTTTATCTTTGGTGTTGATATTCATTTTAAATGCTCTAATGAGACTCATGGTAGATCTGGTTGAGTAGTCTTTGCAGAACAATAATGTTGGTATAATTTTAATTTTGATGCTATTAATCTGTGAAGGTTTCTTGGTCATTTTTCTTTACATGTAACACTAATTCAAGGTAATTCCCCTTATATATGTTTCTCCTAATTCAAATTAAAATTTTTGTCACTTCTGCTTCTTACTCAGGAATGTGACATGAAATCATTATTTTTATAAGGAGGTGCGACATCGATAATGAGTACATATTGTGGCTAAAGGATTTGATGTCTTCTCAAAGGTGCGGCTGAATCCTACTAAAAGGTTTGATTAGAAAACATTCATTGTGTTTTTAATTTCTGTGATTGACTACTTTTAAAAGAATATGGATGCTCGTGTTTTCATGCATTCTTTTTTTAACCCGTTTATAAAGGGTTGTGAGTGAGTTTTGAATCAATTTTTAAATCAACTAGGAACGTCATCTCCTTTCACCCACCATTGTATGATGAAATTTAACCATATCTTAAGAAAATTTTACATGATACTATCCATTATTGACATTTTATGAAGAAGTTCATTATGGGTATCTTTGTTTTCAAATCTTCTAATTGATTATTGATTATGATCTTTGAGTTTGAAAATAATAAATAGAAATGTGATTCTTAATTTTTTGGCTCCTTTTCCTATTATTTATATTTTGGATTCCATTTAATAAAGATACTTAAAATTGATGATTTGGGATCAAAGACCGTGGAATAACTGGAAAAACCCACACTTGAGTTACTTTTAATCAGATTGGTGTACTCCTCTATTTCTTTTAGACACTGATCACTCTATTATACTAAGCATTAGTTCAATAGGTATTGTGGAAATTATATCTATCAACCATGATTATATCTTTAAATATAATTGTGGTATGACTAGAGTTTTCCATGTTAATGCCTAGGATGAAGATAAAATAGAAAAATGAGGGGGAGGATATTCTGGGTATGATCATTGCCACCAGATGTAGCTAGAGAAGTGTCTTGACAGCAGATTGAGCAATGTGATTGGGAATAAATCGAGTGATCAATTTAGTAGCTACCTATCCATTTCCATTTCCATATATATTTTTCTTTATTCATTTTTTATTCATTTCCTTAATTCATTTTATTTTCTCCCTTAACTCTAACGACATCCTTCTACCTTAATCACTGTCGGCCATAGTACATGTATGTTGTGGACATTAAACAACCAAATCACTTTAATTTTTTATATTGATTATCAATTAGTTAAGTTTATAAATTTTTTCAATAAAATAGTTTAATTTAAAAATTTCATGGTTATGGACTCAATTTTTCATTACTATTTATTAATCTTTTAAAATGTTATTGTATCTGCAGAATGTAGCTGCTAGAAGATTTTTTAGCTGAAGAATTATTTTAGGAACAACTCATTCTAGTAAAACACGAGTCTTAGTATCACCATAAGTACAACTCATTCAAGTAGACAATGTGATCAGTTTTAGTTTAGTATTATTACCTCTCCATTCCTCTTTATTTATTTATGTTTCCGTTGAGTTTTCAAAGAAATATTCCCTTATTTTCAATGTTAAGTTGTTATGAAATTACATAAACATTTTTATATTTACCCATTGTAGGTATGAACACGAGGTGAAGGGTATCAAATAAAGGTATGTTATCAATGTAATGTAACAAGTATGAACTCAATAAATGGTAAATTTATTAGGTACCCATGATGAATCATGATTTTTTATTAATTTTTAAATTAAAAATCATTGAACTTTAGTAATTATAATATGATTTATTTGATTTGATAGGGTTGACTGATAATGTTCTAATGTATTTTTTTCTATTAACCACAAGTACTAACCTGCTGGTTATTCCAACACAATAGAGGTTGGAGGTAAATTTTAGAAAAGATACAATTTTCACTCTCTCTAATGTGCATTCATGTTGACACCAAAACATTCCAACCATCATAAATCACACTTATAACTGATTTTATAACATGTTCATCATGTTTAAATAGATTCATGCACTCACATGACCATCTATTTGATGTCTATGATTTTGAGATGTTCATGTGATATTTCTTTATAGGCTAGGTTTAGGTTTTGATTTATTTTCTTTTGTATTCCTCTAGATATCAATTCATGAGAGGGGTGTATACATGGAATACTTAAAGAAGGAGATTTAAAAAATAATGGATAATATTATCTCTCCCTCCTACCCTCCGTACCTCACAAAATAAAACTATAACAGTCCATGTATGCACATATAGCTGTTCACTTTCTATTTTTCAATGATACACTCCTTCATATGATGATTCTTTCCATGGTAGATAATTTGATTCAGATGATGATGCAATTATCAAGGGATTTTACTATTCTATTATTACGTATAACTCATTTCATAGTATTATTTTCTCACATACATTTTCTATTTTCATATTTCTTATGCAGGTATTTCCAGATTGTATATGATCACCATAATAGGTTGATACATATAGTTTACTATTCAGCATTAGTATATTCTAAATGAATTCCTATAGGATATGTGTTTTTACTACTAAATATGGCCAATGAAATCTTCATTAGTATGTATTATTATTTTTAAACATTATTGTATCTGTAGGTAAACATTTTGGATGAATGTATGGGTGCTCAGCTCCTTTCTTATTACATATTATTCCACCACTATAACCCCTTCTGACAACTAAAGACCCAGGTATGACAAAAACATTATTCTATTGAAATGTTTTCATACTGGACATCAATCAGTTAACATAAAAATGTTAGTAGGTACATTTAATTCTACTAAATCTGACATGACATGTTTTAGAGTAGTGAATCATTTTTTTCTTGTATTTTATTTAAAAAATGGATCATTTTTTTGAGTAGTGGAACAAGTTTTTAATTTGAGAAGTATTCATGAATTTTGTTTAGGTACTGGATCATATGATTTGTTAGAGTAGTGGATCATGTGATTTTTTTCATGAACAGATCTTTTTTAGTGAAATAGATCCTATATTTTAGAGAAACGTATCATGTATTTTAGGACAGAAGATAGTTATATTAGTTCAAATAAATATGACATGACATTTTTTTGGATTAGTGGATCATTTTATTCTATTTTATTTCAGTTATTAGTTTCTTTTGGATCAGTGGATCATGTTTTAGTTTATTTTTTACTTCACCCAATCAAATTTGGTATATCTTCATACTTAATGATTTATACAATATTAATGATGTATCCTTATTTTATAGTAATGATTTATCATTGCTGTTGGTTTTCAGTGTCTTTTTCTACAATGGTTTTTCTCAACAAGTGTCACCTATGGTTTGCGAGATCTCAGATGGTATCCCTTGGAGATTGGGCATTCTTATATTATCAGAATCCCTACTAGTAGAACATCAGCGGAATATTTTGATGTTCGAGATTTTGTATAAGGTGACATCATCATTTATTCATTCGAATTCTTCAACTAAAATTCAATGAATGTAAAAAATAGAAGCATCAATATTTTTTCTTGAATTATTTATTGATTTTTTATTATTGTCTATTAAAATTTCTCATTTTAACTTTTCACGTATTTTTTATTAATATTAATATATTCTCATATGAGCTTTACAATACTCCTAAAGGACTTGAACTAGGAGATGGTCATGAAGGATCATACAAACATCCAGTGATTCAAATAGCAGCCCGAACTATATTGCAGCGACTACCATGTGGATGCTGCCTTTCTGTGCTCATTTAATTCTTTGTATTACTTTTTATTTGATTCTATGGATGGTTTGTGTGAGGGAAAAGACTCAATAGTTGAGGTTTGAGGTATTTATTGCGCTGGATTTGGAAAATGCATTACAGTGGATGTATCTTACTAAGGTAACTACTTGATTACTAATGGTGAAATAGAGTCTTTACAGTAATAATTTATTGTGTTAGTGTTTTATTTTACTCCATTTGTGGTTTAGTCCTTAGAATGTTGAGTCATAATAAGTATTCCGAAAGTTGTTTTTCTTGGAAATATAGATGCAATACTTTATTTAAGCAGTTTCAGCAGGTGTTATCCATTTTAATGCTTACTTTCAACTTTGCTTCCACTCCCTTTTCAAATATCCCAGCTCAAGCACATAAATAAACTATTTATCATTAGATCAACTCAAGATAATAAATAAACCTTAACTTTGAGTGGGGGGGATAGAGAGAGGGGGCCACGTGAACATCCTGAAATACTATTAAAGAAATCTACAACATGCTCTCGCTAATAGTCTCAAGTATAGAAAATTTCAGTTAACCAAACCAGTATGCATGTAGAAATATATGAACCAGACACGTGCCCTATAATAAGGGACAATTTGTTTCACAAAACTAATAGAAGTAAGAATGTATTTAGTCAGGGATAAAAATTTACATGTATATCTCCTCAGAATTGGTCCTATAAGAAGAATGCCTGAATCCAAATCAACCATGATGACATTTTATATAGTACCCAGCCCATCAATTTCATCCATGTTTCAGTCATTTTCTCTATATGGAGCATTGGAATAATGAAATTCCCACACATGTTTCTTTGCAATCTAATATGTATTATGTTATTACTATAAGATAACTTTTTTTGAAATCTAATCATTTCTTCCATGTTTTGTTTTTTACATATTTATGTTCTCAATTATATCATAATTTATCAGAATTATCATAATTTCAAATGTCAATCTCAATGTTCTTTTCATTCATTGAATTCAAATATATATTCTAAAAATCATTTTTTATTTCTTATAGATTCTTCTATATTTTTTCAAATGTATTTATCCAAAATGTAATCTAATATCATAATGACGTTTCTATATATTGTCTAATTCTATTCTAAAAATAAGTATCATTAATTTTTGATTTCAAAATATTGAATATATTTATTTATTATTAACTTTGAAATGTTGTATTACCTTTTTAAAGAAATCATTGAACCATATCAACGTGTGAACGCATAATCTATGAATTGTGTTATATCACCATGTGAATGCACGGGCAAGTACTAGTATTAGATAAATCTAATGACACCATTATCATTTATTTTTGTCAAAAACATACCACCATAGATAAAAATATATAACACAAATACCCATTAATGGGAAAGGTTGTGGGTTGAACCCCTGTTGAATTAGATATGGGATAATGATCTATTGATAATAGGTTGTGGACCAAGCCACAATAATGATGATGATGATGGTGGTGGTGGTTGTGATGATGATGATGATGATAGTAATAATTAAAAAATATCTGAGTTATCATGCTAAGAAAAATGAATCCATCAAATTTAATAAAAATGTGAAAAGAGTGGATATAAATATGGATGATGAATACAAGAATAAACATCCCTAAAAATGTTAGAATTATTGATATATAAGAGATCCTTTGGAAGCGAGAAAAACTAGAAAGAAATTCCTTTCCCAAAATCTTACTATAAGAGAGCATCAACTACTTGATTCCCTTCATGATAGGTGTGTGTAATTCCTATATGTATTCCTTCTGAATATATAAGCAATGGATCCATTCCTTGAGGATCATCCATGGGACTAATAGGTTCTAAGCTTGGATTTCTTTAAATGTAGACACATAAGTAGTTTCCATCCAAAGATAATGTTAGTTGGGTTTGTTGTCATAAAAAATATTAGTCGTAATGGCCAATAGTTCAAATTCAACACAATATGATTCCAAAGAGCCATTAATGAAACCTAGATAAATTTTAAAAAATACCACAACATCCCACCAGTCTTAGAGTTTCTTTATCTACTCTTTCTATATTAATATTGATCTAATTATTCAATGGAGGAATCCATGCTATATATGATATCTTAATTAGTTTCCCCAATATCCTAGGAAAACCAATATTTTTCATAATAATTAGATATAAAACATCATTATTAATGGAAAAAGTTTTCACCTTCACTGTTAGCTTCTCCTCCTTGATAATTACAAAATGAATAACCTTGAAAGAGATATGTTTTCCCTCAAATCTATAAAAATTCAGGGATAATTAGATATGATGAATACATTATACAACAATATCCAATGATAGGTTGAATACGCAATAGTAATAAGAATAATAATTTTAATAGTAATAATGATGATGATGATGATGATGATGATGATGATGATGATGATGATAATAGTAATAGTAGTGACAATAATAAAAAAAATTTAACTATGAGTTTGGAAAACTAAACTCTTTGCCAAGTAGTAGTGGTATAAATAATAATTATAATAATATTAATAATAATAATATTATTATTATTAAATGGGGGTGAAATGAAAGTTAACAACATACTCACACATGAGCCTATTAGACTGGAACACTAACCCCCTTAAACAATTGACCCAACTCAAAATAAATTTTTTTATTACACTAGCACCAAATACCTACACACTAGGGTTTGTATGATTTAAAAATAGGGTTGAAAGGCCTTATAGACTGAGACTAATGGGACTTTATTAAATAGTTTATCGGATATTACAGTGTTTTATATTGTACCAAAACAATTCCTATTGTAACATTACTACAATATTTGTTACACGACCACTTTAGTAACCCAACAATTTTTCCTATTTTTATGTTTTAAACTTAGTTTCGTGGCCATTTGAAACCACTCCTTACCACTTACCTAGGGGTGGGTGTATAATTATACCCTATAGAACCTGGGGGTAAAAATCTTAAAAAAATAAAAAGTATAGAATGTATACACAAGGTGTAAATAGGTTACAATAACAGTTAATAACTGATTATGAAACATAAAAGATAAAATGAATTTTCAAAGAGTAGCCTTGAAGAACAAAACTAGTGACCATTATTGATAATAAGCATGACTTCAACTAACTTTTTTAATGAGTCCATTCCAATATGGAATCAAAATTATATAAATTATCCCACACCAGGTGTATATCCCACATTTTAGTCAGCATATATAGACCATCTGAGCCATTATTGAATTATTTTACAATTCCATTCTCTCATAGATCGCATAATGATTGGAGTTGACATACATAATCGACCCATTATCATAAGCCTTCCAACTGTATAATTACTCAAAGTTGAGATTTTTATTTTGATTTTACCTAATTTTAAAAAATTATTCATAATCGAGAAAATTTGTGCCAAATATTCATTTGAGTTAGCTACCATTTTGTGGATTTCAAAAATAAAACATCTATTTGTGCCCCATTATGTGAGGATCATCCTTAGAATTTAGAGTTACAGATTGAAACCTAGATAGTTCAATAAGATTACCTAGGTTGACACTACCTGTTGATACCACACCACCATAATGACAACAATAACAACAACAACAACAACAAAAATAAGAAAAACAACAATAACAAAAAGAATAATAATAATAATAATCTAAAAAATATGGGGTTACATACCTTTATTAAGAAAAGAGACCAGTTTTTATCTTGGTTGAGAGGGAACCCTTACATGGCCTATAGGCCAAGACATTATGTGGATGGAAGTTCGGGTGAAACAAATTATTTTAAACATGGATGAACTGTAGAGCATACAATTTAATAGTATGAAGGCCCTATGTCTTGAACACCCTTTTTTATTTCCCCAATGATATATTTTTTAGCCCAAATACCACTTTAATATATAGGACTACTACAACACCATTATTTCAAATATACCTCATAAAATACCCATAACTGGTATATTACTTCCTACAATACCCTCCATACCTATAGTGTCATTGTTGCTACAGTTTTTCCACTATTAAAGTGCCTGTTACAGTACTACTACAATACCTAGTAAAATACACCAAACAAGAGTCTGTTGGGGGTTTAATTGCTAAAATAATGGATGTGGAGTGGTAACCCATACCACTCATGTACAGGCTTGAAAAAAATAGTAACATCAACCACAATAAGAATAATATTTGTAATAGTAATAATAATAATGATAATAATAATAATAAAAAATAGTATGATCTATGAGTTTCGAAAACCAAGCCCATGACTACCTATAAATTAATTAGAAAACACACACAAGTACATGGGGAGAATGGGAAGGCTAGAATATATGGTGTTATTCCCATGGTAAATAGGGATAAGATACTGATTATAGTATTATTAATAATTATACAAATAATAATAGTAGAAGTAGTAGTATTATTAGTAGTAGTAGTAGTAATAGTAGTAGTAGTAGTAATAAAACATAGATTCAGTAGAGGGTAAAACTACCCTACACAAAATTCATTAAAATAAAATGATTGATGAAGTTACATGGAAGCTTTATAAAGGTGATTATATTAAACTTTTATAATATTATAAAAATAAAAACATAAAAATCCATCATGAAGGCTGAACATCGATCTTGTATCCCTCTTATTAGTATCCCATTGTACTAGAGAATATGACACATAATTTCCTTCATGAAATGTGTGAGATATACTGTAATTCCTAGTATCTTATGTAGCCACATGGATATGTGAATCTAATGTTTTATTGGTTTTAAATGTGTTGTTTGGTGTTTTTTAATGTCCTTGGATGATGGATTAAGCATCAACTCAAGGAAGTGATTGAACCTTCCCTTGCTTGGTTGGGAAAATGGAGCATGAGAATGTTACTTAGTGAGCATCCCATGGAATTAAAAGATTGTTAGAGATGTCCCTCATGGATGTAAGTGTCTTGTGATGATGGAGGATAGGGTACTTTTCTACAATTGTTGAAATAAATAGAATATGGTTGTCATGTCAAGCTTTATGATCTATAGTAAATTGTTTGAAAAGATATCCCAATGGATATATTTAAGAGGTTGAAGGGTTGGGTAATCCATCTATTGATGATATAGAGTGAATATTTCTAACTTTAGAGTTATAAATCCCTTAGATGAGGTTTTTTAAGGATATAGTATCATTTTAATAAACATAATGTCATTTATTAATGTTTGGAATTCTTCTGATAAATTTGGATGTATTGGTTAATTCTACCATGTATAACTTTGAGATCTGACATACAACTTTTCTGATCCATGTATAACTTATGGAAGAATATATAAATTTCATTGATATTTATAAATCTTTAGATATATTGTATGACTATGATACACCCAAAATAAGACTCTGAGATGGGTATATAGCATTTGATTTTATTATATTTTTGAAAATACGGAGCTTATAAGACTTTCAGGTAGAGTTTATAACTTTCTTTATATTGATCGTGTAAGAATTATAAAGACCTTCTATGAATTTCATGAACGTTTTAATGAATTTATGGATAGGATATGATTTTAATACCTGATGCATGAGTTCAACTAGATCCCATGCATAACATTACTATCTGTTTAAGACTTTGTACTTAGAAAGGTTCAATAGTTCTGATGGGTGAAATACAGAGTTTCCAAATATAATATCTGAAGAAAAAATTGATTAAGATGAAGCTAAAGAAAATATTTTTATTTAAAAATATCACAAATTAAATATGATACAAGTTATAAATGATGATAATATGATCAATAAATTATGAAAATGGAAGATCAAAGTGAGACGAGTTTTTGAGAAAATAAATAGGACAAAAATTATATTCTTAAAAATTATCAAATATAGAAATGAAAACAAATATTTATAATAATAGAGTTGTTCTAAAATATTTGAAATAACAAAACCCTTTATGATTCATGCTAAGAATGAGTGGATCGATCTATAGAGTTCTCTGATGTTCAATTTGGAAGTTGATGGTTTTACTGGAAAATTAAATATTTCCACTACTAAAAAGAGATAATCTAATCCATAACTAAGTGATATATATTTCTAATTCAAGAATAATAAATGTTTATAATTGGATTACTTTGAGAATATGAGAAATATTGGAATAGTTTCAAGGAATATTGGTAGATGATTCTAGAATAACTTTTGGTTGAGGTAAGATTAGAAGTAAATAAAAGATTAAGGGAACTCATATAATTTTATAGGAGAAAAATGAGTGAGGGAAAAAGAATAACCCAAATTGTAGGGACACACCCATGTGGAAATGCATGAGAATGGAAATTAAGATTACGAGGGGAACCTATGTACATATTTGTGATGTAATGGATAGGATGACTCATATTAATTCAAATGGTTTTTCTAAATTATAAACATAGAAATTTATTTTTGGTTGGACTATATATAAAAGAAAAATTAAAGAGAAAGGGTTTATATTGATAAGAATTGAGAGGTTGTGTACAGTGAAGAACAAGTGAGTCTCTAGAAGTGAAAAAAATAATTAATTGATACTACTATGTGAGAAGATATTTATGGTATTGAAGAAGTAGGAGAAGAAGATGTAGATATAAAGCTGGTTATTCTTAATTAGATTTAGTGTGTTCAAGATAAATAATTGAAGAAACTTATGAAAGAATGTTACACATTTTTGTTTAATATATATGTGTGAGCCTATCTGATATTGATGAGCTACTGGATTTGTAAATATCATAAGAGATATTTAATGTCCCATTTCCACAAACCTCTTATCATTTATTGGTCAAGTAATCACTATTGTTCCTTAAACATGCCTCCCTATAATCTTGAGAATTCCAAATAGCAGTTTGGGTCTATGGGGGTATGATGGGGGAGACTATGTCCACATATCATAGTGAAATAAAATATGAAAAGATGAATTCATGTACATCACCTGGATAAAAAAATCATTGGAAATAAATATAGGTAGGTGATGATGAATAATCATGTAAACCATGAAATAATAAATTAAACGTACACAATACTTGTCATATTCAGATAAAAAACACCAAGGAACATAAGATAAATAAGGAAATCCATTAAAATGGTCCCTAATATTGGCCAAATCCCAAACTCCCATGCTTTTTCCCAGTAATCCAAACATTAAGAAATGAACATTCCTAATATAAGACAAGTAATCAAGTAGCATCTTCTCAGGTACCCAGGTGTCACGATGTCCCATGAAAGGTTTCAGTATAACTCAGTAGAACACTAATTACTACATCCCTAAATATAACTAGTCTGATAAATAAAGTTCATGTAGAAGTTCTCAAGGTAAATTTATTAATAGTTTTAAAGTAATTTTAAGAAAAATTTTAAAAAATTGATACCCTAGGTTTATGGTGACACATGAGGATGACTACACCACTATTGATCCCTAGGACTATGACCCCAATTGATCATACCTACTTTATCCAGTGTTAGGGTGTCCCTAAGCATATCAGGATAACCATGCCTCATAATATAATAGACACAGGCCACCTTGGTATACATAACATGTATGAAAAACATCCCTTATGAGAGTTTTCTCATACAAGTAATAAGCCCATAAGTAACACATATCTCATCTATGGGGATTTTCTTAGCCAATTCATAAGACAATAAGTAACACAAAACTCCCCTGTGGGATTTTTCTTATCCAATATCCCATACCACCTCATAGGGAGTTTTCTTTACAATATAAAAGTAACCCCATGGTAATTTTCTATACAATCATTAAGAATACCCCTAATGGTGTTTCCATAGCTAACAAAATTCGAAAGCGAATTTTAGAAAAACATTCCCAAATTATAAATTCAAAAATCATTACCAATTGACCATAATTTACCATTCACAACAAAAGTCCCCTTTCACATTTTAACATTTACCAATTTAATTCACCAAAGACCCTATCAAACCACAAAACATCATTTTTTCATTCAACATTTACCATTAAATGTTTCCAATTCCAAGGTCAATCCCATTAAAAATTATTGATGACTTTGAAATTCCATTTCATAATCATTGATTAACATCATATATTCTTTTTAAGTCATTCAAGAATAACATACTTATTTTAAAAAAATGAAGATATTGGTATTCTAAAAAACACATATTTCTATACTTGAAATTCTATGATACTTTATTAATCTAACTTTAGGTCAATTACATATCCAATTCATTCTTCTTGAAATTTCCATTTCTTATGGTTGAAATTATATTATTGGTTCATTTAAACTAGCGAAAATATACTCCTAAAAATTAAATTAAAACTAAGAAAATTCATAGAAATGTCAGGGAAACCACACCACACACCATATGAAATTAAGGTGATAATATGGGTTTATTAATAAGGAACACCTACCTTAGTCTTATAATATTCCACACATTCATTATTGGCCCTCAGTTTGGAAAAAATCAGAATAAAATAAAGAAGTAGAAAAATTACCTAAAAATAAGGCATATTAGATTAAAAGTGGAAAGTCAAAACATGAAGGATAAAGAAAACTAGACAATAGAATATATAATATACTTATACATACCTCAGGCTCTCTAATCTATATTGAAGAAGGAAAATTTGACAAACGATGGAGGAGATATACCACTGTGGGTGAAAAAGAGGGATGCGCCAAACTGGTGGAGACATTGACCATAGAAGGGGAAAATCCTGAGTGGGGGTTTAAGAAGGTGTCCCTAGTAAAATTATGGGTCCACCCCTAATAAAATTTCTTCCCATGATTCCACCAAAAAAGAGATGATCCCAAGACCCACACAAGGCTACTACCCATGGCCATTGGTAATCTGGTGGCCTTGTACTGACTAGTCGGTGGTGCTATAACAACATGATACAACTCTGTGTCTTCCTGGACTCCTACTCGAACACCTTAAACATACCTCATACACCCTATACACCTTTTTTGGGGAATGTTTCAAGAGGATTATAATTTTTTTAACCAAATCTAATCCATTCTATGGTCAGGGTTTGACACCCTCCCCACCTTAGAAAACCTTATCCCCAATATAAACATACTTATAATCCTAATCCTCATCTACCAAACTAAATTCTTACACACTCCATTTATAGCCATACTAATACCATAGATAAAATAGTCCCATTTCATAAAAATTTATTGGACCATGCATAACAGCTCCAATCAACAAAAAAAATCCAACATGATCCCAAAATTCTTGTTGAATTTATAATCTTGTATCCATTATTTGTATTCATGACCATAGATGATTATGAAATTACTTTTCAAAATCTTATAACATGACTATACCACTATATTATAAGGGCTCATTCATATCATCTTACCATTCTTCTAAAACCTCAAAGCACATGCCGCCTGTTTCCAATTCCATTGATAATCCCCCAACAAACACCCAATCTTGACGGATTTAAATTCATGCTGAAAAACCTTAATCATCCATAGATGAGTTGTGAATTCTGACTCATTAGAACTTTATAACTATGATGAATATCCATGAAACTTATTTGTACCAAGATATGATAGTGTCACTAATCATCCATCTCAAGGCTCAAGGTTCTCCCAAAACTTAGTTCCTAGCCCAACATAGTATACAACCCACACCAGTTAAAACAAATCATCCTTCCCAATGGTCATATATAATCCTTGAATATTGTGGTCATATTTAATACCATTCACCTAGAGAAGTTTCCAATGCACCACACCCAATTCCATGTGATAATGATGGTCAAGCTTCCTATGGATAACCTATCTTTGAAACAAATGGTTCCAGCTACCATCACATTCAAAAACTACTTGATCGAATTGCCTTACACCCTAGGGTACCCTATGATTATTCGAGCACAAGCACCAAAATTAATCCCCAACCTATAGTGTAATTAACTAGTTAGTTCCTTGACCACTTGAAAATCTCACTGGTGATATATTGTGAGAATCTACTAACGGCCAACTGAGCCACACATGAACTCCCTAAACTCTCATACCGAGCCCAAATCCAACAGTTAGAATCCCTATGACATCACATAAAACCCTAATCTGAAATTCATATCATAAAAAAAACAAAATAAGATTCTCCATCTTGAATACATCTCAATTTTACTGATATTCTTTTGACTAGTTTGATCACAACCACACCCCTTTCCACATAAACATCACAACCCCATGACCCATAAAACACTTCCTACCATAGTGCTCCAATAAATATATTACTAAACTAAAGGTATAATATCTATATACTGGGTCTCATATTCTACTAAAAATAATGGTCAGATGTGGTCTTCCTACTTATACGTGAGTTCTATCTTGAAATAACAATTTTCTCCAGTTCCTGACTCACTAGATTATCACCTATGACATCCATTAGAACATAAACAATAATGAAGTTTATACCCTTCGATGACCTTTGGTGAACCCCCAATAGTTGTATTCACTTGAATCACTCCTTGATTATACCCTTAATAGGCTCCATCGACAAAACATACATTTAATTCATCCCAATCCACTCTTAACATGGAATGTCACCATAAGATCCTTAGGTAAGTTTAACACCATGTCAAATTTGTATTCATATATTAACCCTTCTATAACCTCATGAAATCTAAGACATTTCAAATTCAAAAAAAAATCTTGGAAATATTACTCATGTGAATTTATTAAAATACGATCACCTCACTCAAAGAAGGACTTAATAACCAAAACTATTCGTTAACAAAAATGATAGAGCCATAATTTAATGAACAACAAGGCACCATTGAGAATATATGACTTGAGTTTTACCATGAATCAAATGACTCTCAATAGACTTAAAATGTCCTATTTAGCTAATTTTAAATTCAATAATCCCACATGTGACTTGTTCATATAACCTCAATTTTCCATTAAAACATAATGAGTGTCACTCACATGCCAGCCGATTCATAGTGAAAATGGTTCATGCACTAGAAACATAGACTAAAACCCCCAGATCTCACTTAAATACATGGGTCACACACCCTCCGGTGACTAAATCATAGAACTAAATCATGATTATTGAGTCACACATCATTATAACTAGGCTCACACTCCATTTTAAACAATAAATCATACCTTTAGTGATGAAAATTTCATTAATCCATAATAACCCTTGGACCTTACTTCAATGTTGGGAATCACATTTACAGAAAGGTTAGAAGCATTCTTAACCACACACAAATGGTGCTATTATGAAATTTCAATTTTGTTCATTTATGCTCCCACCATGCTCATGAAGGCGTATCCAGAGTCAATAGGGTTGGAAACTCAACTAGTTTTACCCTTGAAAACTCACTATTCTATCATAATACCATCACTCAGGGTGCCTTACAGTTCACGAGTTCAAGTCATTCCCATAAGGTTTACACCATACCCCTCCATTTGTACTCCATTTATAGAGCACTCCACTCTTAATCCATCTCATAACCAATAGGCCTATCCCACCTATAATAACATTCCCAAGACATATCATATTCCTAAAAGAACACATTCCCAATAACCTCCTATGATTTGATCTACAATAGAGAATTATTCACATTTCACTGGTTCTAGTTATACCATCCACAATTTTCACCAATCAACCCAATGGAAATCAAACTAGGGATTTAATAGGTTTAGAAATACAAATGATCCTTCCCCTCCAAAAAATAGTCATAAGACTGAAGGTTTTAGCACATAAGTTTTTCTTCTAGAATTACAAAGACATATAACACACATAAACTTTCACATAAATGAAATATTTTAAAGGTATTTTTCTTTTATTTTCCATTTATGCTTTTTTGGGTGTTTCCCAAGCTTTTATAGAGGAATGGGTGAGTTTTCATGACTTGGGCAAAACCGTGAGCCCAATTCCAGATTTAAAAATAAATTTGTTTCTTTTATAACATTGTCATTTTTCAAAAAAAATCATCCATTCTAATTCCTAAATGGCATATCCTAACATATTAACACCACCATTGAAATTTTGAGCCTTTAGAAATCCATAACCAAGGTGTATAAGGGTTTTTATTTAAGGAATTGGGCTAGCCCGGAAGCCCAATTCTAGTTTTCAAAATCAAATTCATTTAATTAATAACTTATTAAATTTTAATTATTGTTCAGTGACTCAAAGTACCACCCAAGACCATTGAATCTGGAACCAGACCCAACCTCTCTCTCCTATATTTGGAGCTTTTCTTCATCGCGATTGAGTGCAGAACTTATTAGGGTTTATAAAATCATCCAGATTTGAGGAGGTAAGTTCTTTCCATCATAACTCTCTCAATTCTTACTATTTATACTCCATTATAGTTTCAAAATGACCTCCTCATCCCTTTTCAAACCTCCCTTTAAATTTTGACTATTTTAAATTTCAGATACTGTTGTATTTGGGGAGATTCTTCCAGATCCCTCAAGTAAGTGAGTCTCTTCCATTCCTCTTTCAAATTGCTTAGGGTTTCATTCTATTTGATTGGGGTTTCTTCCATTTTCATTGAAGTACCAAATGACCAAGATTTAGGTTTTTGAACCTAGGTTTTAACCTTGGGTTTTCATGGTCCAATTTTGTGGTTTTAGGTTTGTTTTTAGTCCCTCTTGGAGTGGTGGTGGTGCGACATGATTTTCGCACGTTGATTCAAGGGTTTTCATTACTTTGGCAGGTGATTCCTTTTGGTATTAAATCATTGTGACCCAGATGTTTTGTTTATGGTATTTTCATGTATATTTCATTTTAATGTTTCTGCAAAAATTGGTTTTTGTGGAAATTATAAAATAAATGAATTTTTAATTCCAATTTTATGTGAAATTTAGGGGTTTTTCATATAACTCTTTTGTTGGTTTCTTAAGGGATTCCATATAGTTATTTAGTTGATTTTATTGAAATTTATTAGGTATGATGATAATGTTTTCAATTTTTTATCCTTTTTTTGTTGCTTCGAAATTGTTTTTGGGTGACTTTTGTTAAGAAAATCATTTTTTAGTACCAATTTGTTCTTGAATTGGGTGTTTTACATGGGTAATATATGTGATACATATTGGGATTGTTTTATAACTCATCTAATGAGTTTAAAGAAAATTTTAAGATGTTTTGGATTATTTTTTGGTAAATTTTAGTATGTACATTGTGCTCAAGTGGGGTTTTCAAATAGTTTTGGGTGCAAAATAAGGAATGATTTGGAGAAGTTGTTTTATTGAAACTCAAAGTGTTTTGTTGTGTGTTTTAAATGGTATAAAATGTGTGTAGATACATTAATGACTGTATTTGACCAGTAATGGTGTTTTATATGAAAATGGATATATGTATCATTCTGAAATTGTTTTAGCACAAAGGGGGAAGCCTGGGTACCTAGGAGGGGTGGATGTGTACTAGTACAACTAGTAGACCAGATGGGTTTTGTCCCTATTTCACATAGCATTTGGATAATGAAAACTCTAACTATACTATGTGGATTATTATTTGGGACCACTAGGATATGGGTATGTTCCCCACTAGTGGCTCATGCATGAGAACAGATTTTTACAATGGTTACTTTACATCGAGGTATGGGGTACATGGGGACTGAGACTATCTAGTGCCTAGGGGTGTTCCGGATTTTTTTATCTCATTGTTTTTGTGGTATTTTCCCATGTATTGGGGTGTTTTTGACAGTAATTGATAGTATCTAACATTTCTATTTAAATGTGTGAACATTCGGAAAACTTTATCTTGAAAACTGTTTTCAATTGAAAGTTGCATTTCTTGGATTTTATCAATGCTTTTTCTTTTCGTATTAAAACTTCTTGTTTTTTAACATAGTATTGCATGATAATTGGAATAATTAGGTGGTATAATTTTGGGATTAGTACCAAACCCTACTTACACCCCTTGGGTGTAATTAGACCTGGTTATGTTTGACTCAGGTAAAGGAAAGGCTAAGGGTGATGGCGGTTCAGGGTGTTAGTCCCCATACATAGGGTGGAGTTGTGGAGACGGCTTGGGGGTGATGACCCCTTGTCATGTGAAGTACATGGGGATGTTTTTTTTCTGTTTCATTGTGTCTTTGGACCTTTTTTATTGCATTTGAACTTATTTATTTAGTTCTGGATTTTTGTATAAACATTGTTGGTATGAATTTTTCAGATTCATTTTATCAATGTTTTTGATGTTTTATGTATACATATTCTGGTAAATCATTCCCAAACGAAGATAAGTGATACCCAGGAACTTGTGCTAGACCCTGGGGATAGGGAACACCCTTCGGGCCTTTTCCTAGACTGGGTTTGGTGCCAGTATTGGTGATGAAAAGATTCAGTTTGTGACATAAACCATATAATAGAAAAAACTCATTATGTATTGATATTTTACACCGTAGCATCCACCTATTCTTCAAGAAAATAAATTAACTCATAAAAATGGATAACTAGTATTATAGGTCACCATTAAAGGTCATGAGGAGGTAAATCCTTAATATGAAGTTATGTTAAATAAGGTATCTAGGATCTCCTGCCTAGTCCACACTTCCTATCTCATGTAGTCGATATCTCCCAAAATGAAACTCACCCCCATTTTAAGGTCACGCAACATGTAACTTGTCAAACTACCACTATGGGAACCATATATATTTTTTAAAATAACCCATCTTACCCACTACAGGGTTAGGAAAAAACTATAAGATCACAGACAACCCTAATACATAACAAGTCTCAAGGTCACTGGGGAAAAAACACAAATTGATCTCTCTCACAGCTCCAACCACCCTTACATAGGGCCAACCAGGAATTACCCATTATGTCTACATCATATATATATATATACAATGTGTGTGTGTGTGTGTGTTTGTGTGTGTGTGATTCACAATTTAATATTTCCCATTTTATATTAACTAGGATTTTTCCATAATAATGGATCAGATAAATAAAATTTCAAGTACATATTCTAAAGGAAATATTTTATATGCTATACTTGGAATTCTATTTAGCTAAATCTGTATGTTAATTAAGTAAAGTGATCATGTAATACACTTTTAACCATTTATTAATTGTTTCTCAATTAAATGATATTCCAATTGAAATTTATATTAGAAGACTCTCTATAAGTTGTAATTGGAATTTTATTTAACTGAGACATCATAATAACCAAGGAAGGTAATAAAATAACATATTTTATCCATTTAGGGGAACAATTAAGTAATATTACACCTTAAACATATACAAGAACACTGTATAAATCGATGAAACAATTTAAATAACCTACCAATGTCACAACTAAGTAAACGATCAAATGAAATCACACAAACGGAATGTGAATCCTATGCGCTAGATATGATTCATGTACAAACGAAACATGAGTGAAAAATACTATAAAACATAACCTAATAATCATGTGTTCCACTCAAGGTGAAATCATATTAATATTAATAGTGGACAACATAAACAAAAATCCCATCCCTAGTAATATGGACTTCCATCGTACATGGGGTGGTCAGTCCCAGGAATAAGTTTTATATCTTGTCTAAAAAACATCCTATCTCATTTATACTTTTATACAACTTTAAAAATAAGAAAAGGAACCTATAACACTACAAAAGAACTGCCGTTTAGCAGTGGTTTACCGAAACCGCCGCCTAATAGGGCATCAGCAATCTATTAGCGGTGGTTTTTAACGTTTCGTAGCGGTTTCAGGAGAGCATCGTAGGTGAATCATTTCGCAGTGGTTTTCATGAATTTAGCCGTGGTTTTATGAGCCCTGGATCTCAATTTATTCACGGCGGTTATAACCGCTGTGAATAAAATCAAATTCCAGCAGCCATAAAACTACCGCTAAAGTCATGGGAAATTCCGCGGAATGAGGCATCCACGATGCTCCTATTTAGCAGTAGTTATAACCGCCGATAAAAGTAAATTTTATTTTACATTTAGTGGGAGTTTAAACCGCCTCCAGTATACATTTCGCGGCGGTTAAAACCGCCACAAAAAGCTTCCCAGAATAAAAAGATAACTCTTTGCTTCTTCTGCACCACTACCCTGAAAAACAAATAAAACCAAAAAACCCATCCCTGGCCAAGAGCTGAATATCCAGAATAAATCACAACATCCACAAACATGTTTTTCTCTCAATGAGAAATAATATACAACTTTAATATTTGAAAATAGAACAAAAATCTGAAACTTTGGAAAATAAGACTTCCTATTAGAAAAAGTATTATTAACACAGCCGTCAGATATCCATCAAAGGTTCCAACGCATTCCTCATACTCATGTATACAATATCCTAAATAGTAAATACTAGGAAGATAAAACTCCATTGATACAACATTGTAACATCCCAAACTGGATTCCACTAAATCTTATAACTTCACTTTCTTAGGATAGATCATCCATAGTGATTCCACTCTACTTATAAAAATTGATAATTGATGAATTAGTAGTTTTAATAGTACCAACCCATTTATATAATGATTTTTTTTGGTTTTGTGTCCTAGAAACCATCCTTAATACTTATAATAAATTTGAACTGAGGAAATAGCTTAAATAACACATTATAAATATATTGTTATAAAAAATCCTATCGTGGGAATAGTTTTAGAGTTACATTGGGATATAGCTTTTATAGGAATATGGATATTTTCAGTGAGTCTTAGTTGACATCTTTCTATGTTGGAATATAGGTTAGGTGGGAGATTATAATAAACTTTTAGGAATAAACCTAGAATTAGAGTTGATTCCTCGTGTTATGTGAGGGGTTAACCTAGTTTTTCTAGCATCCTTGGAGATATTAAGCATCAGTGGATGCATATTTTTTGTTTTTGATCATAGAATGTGTTTTTTATGTATTTTGGGATTGAGTAGGACTCTAGTTGTGGAATGATTCCCCACGTTGGTTGGAGATCATGAGATAAGTAAAACTTCTAGGTGTTATGAGCATCTTAAATGCTTGAGATTAGTGGGACTGACATGCCAATGTAATTTTATTTAGTTTAGTTAGTTGTGTGAGTTTAATATCAAAGGTTTATGAATCAAGAAGTAATCATCCATGTTAAATGGTTATATAGGATAACTTGACCCTTGGGTTTGATTTTTTGAGTAGGCTAGAAAATACCAAGAATGCACAGTGTCATTGGTCCTATGAATTATATGAAATGGGTGTTCCCTTTTCATTGATGTAACATCAATTTATTATTAATTATCATATAAATTTCTTATTTAACTAAGGTTTGGTGGAGAGATTTGTGTGGTCTTTTGTGAAAAAATTTCTAGTCACTGAGAGTTTGAGGGATGAAATCACAGGTAACACCTTGAGGGGTATTATCACATAACTACTTGGTTTAGGGTTGTGGGATCTAAAAAGGTTGCGTAAACCGATCACTCCCTGAGTGAGGCTACCTAGGTATTAACTATGTTGTGGTGTGTGATGCAGACCAGAGTTTTTAGTAGAAAAGCTAAGTTATCCTAGTTCTATGGATGACTATGTAAGAGAATCAAGTTTTATAACATCATCAATCTGGGTTAAAGTTCAAGATGTAGTTATTGATGTTGATTGAATGTGTGCGCATGGAATGAGGATTGCATAATGCATGTGATTATGAATAGGCCATTTCTATTTATTATTAAGTGGATGATGTAAATCTATGTGGTAGGAAGTGAACCACATGTAGTTCAAGGATGGAATATTAGTTCCAGATAAGGCTTCAGCGTATGCCAAGGATGGATTGTCGTGATGGAAAATGGTATAATTATGTTGACTCACATCCAGAAACCATATTTAGTGGTGGTTAGAGTGTTTTTCATGGGAAATAGATTCCTATTTTTATTAAAATGATGAATATTAAAATCCTATGGTGGGGAGAATCACACAGGTCATGGAAAATTTAACCATTGGGAGAGTGGTTGTAGAAAGAATAGTCATGAATGGTCAAAATGACTTTCAGAAGTCTGTGAACTATAAAATTCAAGTCATGAATGGTCAAAATGACTTTCAGAAGTCTGTGCGTCAAGTCGACATCCATCTTCGAGATTATATTTTAATTTATAAAGTATTCTTTCCTATATTCATGGACTTATGCTAATTTATCAACCCTCAGTCACACCTATATCTTAGTGAACCACCCTTGATTTAGAACATTCTCATGACATTTTAGAAGAGCTAGAGATTTTTTAGATACTTTTGACGCTTAAATCAGACATTTTCAACAATGGGCCTCACCAAAGTGTCCACAACACTATCCCCCTGATCACTATGAAATGACCAAATTTGTTCAACACATCAACAATGGGATTAACTCCTACTCATCCAAAATCTCGACTACCAATTCAAACACAGACCTAAATGGAATGATGTATACCACACTCAAGAAATGAATACATAAGAAGAAACATCACAAATCAATAAAATGCATAAAAAACATGAGAAATCAAGGAAATTTTAGGACATGAAAATGTGTGGTGGAAACTATGTACCAAAAATGTTACATATACAAACCAACTGTTTCCATTTTTGTTCAATACATCAACAGTACAACTACTCCGGGTCCGATGATGCATTGTCACCCTCTCAACTTCATTTCCACTTTGTGCTGTCACATGTAATAACATTATATTGAAAATTAAATACGGTAATATATTTATATTAAAACTTAAAACAAATGAAAGTTAGCAAAATAAATGATTTTTATTTTCTGTGATTTACCTACATACCACCAATCCATAGATGGTGTGAGAGATGGTGCAGGGGGAGATGGTGCAGGGGTGTTGGTAGCTGGTGCATCATATGTCGTGGGGAGGGAGCCAGATGGATAGTCATTTGTCGCAGAACTGGATGAAATAATGTAAAGCTTATTCCTTGTCATTCCTGTCATTTAATCAAATAAAATTAAGATCAGAATATATATTTCAAAAATAATAATACAGAAAAAAATTAAAAATGATAATAGATGGAGTTCTAATAGACAAAATATATATAACAATGATAATGAATGACTGCAGAAATGAAACAAGTGGTTTCTTAATGAATAAATAATTTTACATACAATCATTTTCCCATTCAATCATATCGGTTTCCTGCTCCATTACTTCATCCACTTCATTCATCCTTACTAGACTAATATTTTCAATATCATGATGGAAAAATAATTCTGCTTCTTGTTGCTTATTAAATTCAATTTCAGAGGTCAAATTTTCCACTTCATCACCCATATGATACATATCTCTTTGTATTACGTGAGCAACTACACTCCACCCTTCATCGGCAAGATCATTCACATAATATTCCATTTTTTCTTGTGATGCTCAGATATATGGATCATGCAGTTCACGATCACCAACATCAATAAAGTGGGAGAAGTTCATAGAAGTAAATTGCAAGGAATCTCTTTTAACGCCTATGATAATATCGACCCATTTACATTTGAATAAAACAACCGAAAAATGTCCGCGGTAGTTTAATTCAATAAAATCATGCATCTTTCCATAGTATTCCACTTCAGAAAATTTAAATATACCACTATTCTGTGTTCTCAAACCCACTTCTCGATCGACTGTACGAAATCTAAATCCATTCACAATATAAGAGTCGAAATTTTAAATTCATTTAGAGGACCTCTAGCAAGAAACTTCAAATCTTCTGACACCTCTACTCGACTATCAATATTCATGATCTAAAAAAAGAAATATACTTTATTATATTTACAAAATGTATGTGTCAAACTACTATTCGTATTTATTGCAATATTTATAAACTTAAACGTCGTGCAAACCATTCTACAAGCTCTTTATTAACAGCTTTCGTTATATCTTCCTCATTTCATGTTCGGCCTCTCATTCGTCTCTTTGTTTGTATCCTCAACTCTTCAATAAATGGATCTGCAATTTCACTATTCAGTAGCACATATCAATGTGCCTGTAATAATTCCAATTTAGTCAGTGTCACATTTGACGTCCTCCCAACTGATCGGTCAATAGCAGGAAATATTTTGGATTTTTGATGTATTTGAGATTGAGTCGATGTGTCGTCAACACATCCAACTAGATTAAATCATGTCTCAATATCATCCAAGTATCGAGAACAAAAGGTAAGACACTCCTCATCCACATAGCCTTAAAAAATTGAGCCTTCTAGTTTATCTTTATTTCTCATGTATGATTTCAAATGCCCAAGATATCTGTGAAATAAAATAAACATAATTATGCATTTAATTAAGTACCAAATTTTTTTTACTTATCTGGAAAACATATAAATAAAGTACCTCTCAATTGGATACATCCATCGATAATGAATGGGGCCTCCTAATTTAGTTTTTTCAACCAAATGCACAGTTAAATGCATCTTTATAGTAAAAAAGGACGGAGGAAAGATCATATCCATTGTGCAAAGGGTCAATAGAAACCTCTCCTGGAGGTTGTCAATCTGAAATGGATGTAGAGATTTCTCACATAGTTTTCTGAAAAATGTGCAGAACTAGAGTACAACAGCAGTAATGTTTTCAAGTAATAATGTACGCAATGCCAATGGTAGTAACTGTTGTAAAAACATATGAGAATCGTGGCTTTTCAATCCATGTAACTTACAATTCTTCGAGTCAACACACCTCGAGATGTTACTTTAATACCCATAAAATACCTTAAAATTATTTAACATTCGAAAGAATGTATCTTTATCCCTATTTTTCATTGCAAAAATTGTTGGAGGATACTTTCCATTCTCATCTGACCAGCGATCGCATTTTATGTTCATTTCTTGTAAGTCTTTGTGAGCATTGAGATGATTTTTCGACTTTCAATTCTCATTAAGCAATATGAAAATAAAAGTGTCACAGACATTCTTCTCAATATGAATCACCTCAAGATTATGCCGCAACAAATTAAATTCCCAATACGGATGTTTTAAGAATGTATTTTTTTTTCTTCCATTGTTGCATTCCGGTTTCTCTTGACGATGCACTTCGGACCCGTTTTCCACTATCATTCAAATGATGAACGTTCCCAAATTCTGTTTCAACATTTTCAAGCTGTGCCAATATTTCAAAACCATTTAACAACTTTGGAGGTGGTCTACGATCAATGGAACCATTAAATTTTGATCTGTTCAGCCAAAATCTAAAGGATGCATCGAGAAATCTTCCATGACACAAGAAGAACCATTTTCTACTGTGAGGTCGCCATTTGGGCACAAAATCAAAGTTACAAACAGGACAAGCCAAACCCGTGTAAGTGTTCCAACCAGATAAATTCCAAAGACCAGGAGAGTCACTAATGGCCCACATTAAATAGCATGCATTTTGAACATTGTTTTAGAAGAAGCATCAAATGTCTCAACACCGTTGCTCCATAACTCCTGCAATTCTTCAATCAAAGACTGTAAGTATACATCTATATCATTTCCAGGCATTTGTTTTCCTGGAATTATCATCTAAAGGATAAAATATGTTTGTTTCATACACATCCACGGAGGTAGATTATAAGGGATCAAAACAACTGGCCAAATGCTATAATTGGTACTCAAAGTCCCAAATGGGTTGAATCCATCGGCATCCAATCCCAATCGAACATTCCTAGGATCAGGTAAGAAATCGAGATGTAATGAATCAAATGTCTTCCATGATTGGGAATCTCATGGATGTCTCATTAACCCATCATTTTTATTATCTACAGAATTCCACTTCATGTGTTCGGCGGTTTTTGATGACATGAATAATCTTTGCAATCGAGGCTTCAAAGGAAAGTAATGCAAAACCATTGTAGGTGTTCTCCTTCTCTTCTTCTCCATGAAATTATGTTCATTCAGACTTCCAACATCAACATTTTCTTGCAATCTAAAAGAAGAACATTTCTTACAATTTTGTCTACTTGAATCCTCTCCCCAATAAAGCATACAATCACTGGGACACGCATGTATTTTTGTATAATTCAGACCAAGATTGTTAACAACTTTTTTCATATCATAAAAATATTCTGATATTTTTTCTTCAGGAAATGCATCACGAATCAATTCCAATATCATGGACATTTCCTTATTTGTAATTCCACATAGAAATCTGATATGGTACAACTTCAGCAAAAATGAATGCTTTGAATATTTCAAACACCCACTATATAACTCTTGATTTCCATCATCAACTAAATCATGAAACACATTTTCCTCAGTGAAGTTTTCTCTTACATTTGGATCCACAGAATCAAGAGGAGGATCCAATGATATGTGACAATCTTGATCTGTCTGTGTTACAGTTTCAAAAACATCACTTTTCACGTTGTAATTAGTAGCACCCTCTTCTGGTTGTTCTGATATGTTTTTGATGCTGATAGTGGTGTCTTGTAGTGCCGAATGAATCATTTATTAGGTTTTGCATTTCATTTTCCATTGTTGACAAACTTGGGACCTCATTATGCGGATTAACATCCGTGCTCAATATTTTTGTAACGTTCGATTTTCCATGACAAATCCATCACAAATATTGAGTAGGGAATTTCTTCAGTTTTAAATGTTCATAAACCTCATCTCTCTTCAACTATGTTCTAAATTTACATTTAAAACATGGGCATTTTATTCTCCCTTCAACGGATCGATTAGAAATTTAAAAATCTAAAAACTCATTCAAACCCTTAACATACCGAGGTGTGTTCCTCAGTAATGTGATCCAGATTTTATCCATGTATATTTTACAATGTTCCTACACATAAAACAAGGAATCAAACATGAGACATCTTCTATAACCCCATCATCAAAAACAAATAATGATGAACAAAATTTCCATAATAGAGAAAAATTCAAAGATATAACAAGAAATGGGTCTCAAAATTCCTCAAAGTCCCTAAACTGGAAGCACAAAATGGATGAACTCTTTCTATAAGAATGGTCCTTTTCATCATGTTATGGTTCATCCTGCCTCTACTCTTTACACATTGGATGCTCTTCATTCCAAATATTAATTTGTTGCATACCTGATAAAACTAAGGAATGAACAAACATTGATTTCCCTGAATATTTAGCTTCCATTCACATATCCATAGTGACAACCTCCAAAATGGATGTTATTCCCAAAGAAAGTAGAGATGTACCAAGGTCTGGGTGAAGACCATCACTAAAGAAATTATCTCTCTCATAATTGATGACCCATATCTTTGGAGAATATATAACAAACCTTGAAAGGTTATTGACATACTACCATACTGATCTATCAACAATAAAAAGTCTCATGATCTCAGTCTATTTCTCTGCATTCATTCCCTTAGGAAATAACCATTAAAAAATCAATCTTTATGAGATTCCAATTCATACATTCATGAAGTTAAGAAGGTACCACTGACTCCCACAAGACTCTACGAAAACTATAAATCCAGTACTAAAAAATTCTCACACACAAAGTATCAGGTTCCCTAAGATAATTGAGGATCACCTCAATTTGTTCCAACTACCAAACTACTTCCACTGACCCTTAAAAAACACTTAATGAAGGAAGATAGCGATTCAAGAATCCTATGATGGTGTCCGAGATTGAAAATGATTTAACATCAACAAATCAACATATATTCTAGGTCTGAATAAGAACTAAATAATCCTTTTTAAAAATTATAGTGGACCGCAATAACATCTAAATGAACTATATCAAATAAATACTCAAAATAAAGCCCAATTATTCTATATGAAAGTAAGAATAAAATACAAAAAAATTATAAATTAAACAAGGAAAACAGTAATGAAACCAATGTTCAATAGAAGCTGAACATTGACAGAGTTGGTGGAGATGTCACGCCAATACAAGTGGTTGCTTTTTTCATCAGAACTACCCAGGTTCAAGAACTCTAATCTTGTAATATTTGTGAATATTCATGCAGGGAATTTTCCTTGCATGTTGTTATGCCTAAAATCTACTTTTCCAAGTACAGACTGATTCAAAATAAAGCTAGGTGAAACTCTTCTTTGTTCATTAAGAATACAATTCGTAGATGTTTATGTTTAAATGGAAGAAGCAAGGATGAATTCTTGGTCTCTATCGTGGAATGATGTTGCAGTTTTCAAGATCAAACCCATATTTTTCTTCATTTATTGTTTTAATTCCAAGAAAACTCAACGCTAATGGTTATGTAGTTGCAACCGAATTGAATCTAAACAAGACTACCAGCACTCACCCATAAATTCCCCTTAATCAACCCCATGACTACCATATCAGAAATCCATGACCCATTGTTTATTGAAAGAAGATAATAATGGTGGAAAAAAAATAAAAACAAAAGAGAAAAGAACCGTTGAGGATGTCATGTTCAAGAAATTAAATCAAACTAGAGAGAGGATGGTCACCAAGAAAAACCCAAGTGTGTAAAATTTTATCCATCTCTATATTTGTGTAGTATATGAAGAAACCGATGAAGTTTTCTTCGGTAAAAAATGAAAATGAAACACCAATCAGAATGATTCGCAGAAAAATCAAAATCAAAGAAAGATAAATTTACCCAAAAACAAAAAGATCAAAATCAGAATGATTCGCCGGGGTCACCGGGGTCGGGGTCGCGGGGTTGCTGGGGTCGCGGGGGGTAAGGGTCGGGGTCGCCGGGGTCGCGGGGGGCCGGGGTCGGGGGGGAAGCGGGGGGGCCGAGGTTATGGGGGAAGGAGGGTCGAGTGGGGGGGAAGGTTCGAGTGTTAAAAAAACAATGTTTCACGACTGTGTATTATAAACCGCCGCTAAACAGCAGTTTTGTTGTAGTGTAATGTCACTTTGTAACATCCCTCCACCCCATACCACTAATCACTTCCTGGACCAACGGTTAATGTTTGTGGATCAGGCATGCCTCCCTATAAACCAGAGGCTTTTGACTAACAATGTGGGTCTAAGGTGGTATGGTGGTAAGAATATGCCTATATATTAGAGTGAAACAATAGTATAAATAATGAAAATCATATAACACACCAAGATAAATAAGTCAGTGGAATCACGTATAGTCAAGTACTTATGAATAATCAAAAAAACCATGTAATAATATTTAATTTGTATATAATACATGTTAGGTAGTCATGAAATAAACCCAAAGACCACATGATAGACTAAGAAATCCTTGAAAATGATCCAAAGTCCTGGATCAATCCCAAACTCTTGTGACCCATCCTAGTAATCCAAATACCAAGCAATGAAATTGCCTAAGCCAAGATATACAATCAACTAGCATCTTGTCCAGTACTTAAGTGTCATGGAGGCCCAAGTATAGTGTGAGCACATATTATTATGCCACCACAAATGGGGTCCCTAAATATAAATAGACTTATAAATGAAATACATAAAGAAGTGCTCATGAAAAAAAATTAATTGTTTTAAAACAAATTTATGAACAATTATAAACAACCATTAATACCTTGAGTTCATAGTGACACCCGATGATGATTATACCATTTTCGATCCCTAGGTCTATGAATCAATCTAAAAAACAATTTTTGGCTATTTACAGGGTATCTCTAATCATTTCAAAAATGATCATTCCTTTGCATATAATAGACATGAGTCTCTCTGGTATATTAAAATATATCATGGACCTCCCTTATAAGAGTTTTCTCATCCAGGTCATAATCCCATAAGAAACATTTACCTCCCATATGGGATTTTTCTCAACTAATTACTAATCTAGAAAGTAACACAAACCTCCCCTATGGGATTTTTCTTAGCCAATATCCTGAATCACCTTATAGTTCATTTTATTTACAATATAAATGCTTCTCTGAGGTTGTTTCCCATAAAATCATCAATACCATCCCAATGGAATTTCCATAAACAACACAATTCATATGGAATTTTCATAAAACCTTTTATAATATATCAAATCAAAAATCAATACCAATTCACTATTGTTTACCATTCACAACCAAATTTATCTTTCACATTTTAGCATTTACCAATTTAATATACCAAAGACTATATAAAACCACAAAACATTATTTTTACAATCCAACATTTACCATTACCTTAGGTCTAATAACAATGTAAATTGACCAGCTTGCATGGAATTGTTGTTTAAACACATGTGTTGATCAGATTATAATTTATATTTCACAAACTATACTTAGATACAAAGGAGTAGTACATTGGTAGTCTGGGGTCAAGCCCACAGGGACAACTGCTATGCAGGTGACTAAGTAGTAAGAACCTAATTGAAGGAGTCCTCACAATCTCTCTTTTGTGTTTGGGTTTTATAGGACATTTTTATTTTGTTTTAAATCACATTAAAGGAAGGGTTAAAGGTTAATTTCATTGTATAGGTAGAATATAATACTAAATATGGCTTGGGATAGATATATGGATTAGAATAAAAATTGGTGAAAAGTTCACAAATTGATCTTGTTCCAACTAATTAGATCCTCCTAAGCTGAAAACAACTCCTTGATCCATAGATATTTGACAACCTAAGTGAAAGAAGATTGGATTCTTGAAAGAAAGTGTCATAAGACATTAGTCCTAGCCAACTCAACTCCAATTAGGTTGGTATCCTTTGATTTCACCTATAATGGTAAAGGTAGTTGTAAAGGAATAAGATTAAATATTTTTAATCCAAATTACTAGCCATAGGGTTAAAAAGTATTGATTTAGCAATTCATTACATTAAAACATACCCCTACTCTCAACCCCTAACACTAAGAGAATTAGCCGTACATGAAAGTATTAGAAGAAAGTTGGGAAACAAATAGAAACATTATTGACATGAGAAATAAGAAAATTAAATCAAATATATACATAATTAATAAAATGATAAATCAATTAAATACCATCTTTAATGAATAAAAATTAAGAACATCGCAACAAATTGGCATTGAGAAGAAATTGGAATTGGATTCAATCATTGGACAACAAAGCTCAAAGAAAAAGTTTTAGAATATAAAGAGGAAACAATGGAATGAATAAAAAAATTAAATAAATCAATATAAAAAAATTGAAATGAAAATAGAAAATAAATAAAGAAGAATAGAGGAAAGAGGTTTGGGAATCCATTCTCACTTTATGCAAGTCGGGGGTCACTGCATATATATAGAATTTGAAAGTTAAATGATATGTAAATGGTTCACATAATTTATATAATTTAAGTGTATTATTCATCTAGGATATCATGAAATATAATTTTATTTCATATCATGTACTTCAAATCTAAAATAACCTCTAAATATCTTGAACCTCACAGATTTCATGGAATGTATCTTTAGTGAGATTCACAATTCAAACTTTTCATGTTTTGATATTATATCACACCGTGTATCACATCAGGTTTGAAATTCGAGTATTTCAAGACGTGTAATATGGATTCATGTTGTATACTTGCTTCACATCTAGTAAATGGAATTAATGGATTGAAAATGGATGGAAAGTGGTATAATTAAGGAGTACACTTCGTGTACTTCAGACTCCTGACATGTAATGTTGATTTTTATATTTTTTCAGCATTCCCTCTTTGGATTATTGAATTACTATTCCTTGAAAATGAAGGTATCAGGGAAACAAGTGGAATCTAGTGGGCTAGGGATTTGAATTTTTTATCACTAAAGTAATAAAACTTCATCATCTTTGGTTATACATCCCAGTACAGTTCGAGGATCCCAAATGGTTTAATCAAATCACAATAAAACCAACAAAAAAATACCTCATTCCGAATTGATTCTAACATGTTCGTCATAAGTTTTTAGTTTTTGTTTCTTGAATTATCCAACATCTATCTCCTCTAGATAGTCCACACACACTTTTCAAATCTACATGTATGTCATTCATTAGATTCTTGGTGTTATCATAGAGCTCTGATGATCACTTTGACATAACAATGATCACTATGATCCTATGACTTCAATGAGTGAAGACGAAATTGGATTATATGACTGGATTGAGAAATTATCTCTCTAGCAATCAGGAGAAGATAAAGGCTCTCAATTCCAAATAGGAAAATTCCATGTTGGGATGAGATTCTCTCCACTTATATAATGGATGTAAAAATATCAGGCTAGGGTTCCCTGACCCTTGTGCATTAAACGACCACTAAATAAGCGATATAAATAATTAATTATGACAAACTAAACTACGACATAAATGTTATTTATATTTTATCAAATACATGAAATATTTTAAAATATATAATGTGATAAACCTGATCAATTAAATCAACTCGTAACTCATGATAATATTAAACGAACCTAGAATATAATAATAATAATTGTTTGTATAATATTAATACTTGTATTTACTTAATCACTTGTAATTAATTAACAAATTCAACCCAATTATTATTTACTTGAATAATAATGAATTTATTTATTTGTGATCGATATATCATGGACAACACTTAGATCCAGTGGTGGGGCCCACCCTGTTTTATTCACAAGAATAGGGTAGATTCCCAAATGACCTATTGTGTGTGACCCGCTAGGACCATATCTCAATTGAAGTGAAAGATATTCACAAACCAAGAGTGGGGTCTAACAACCCATCAGGGGTCCTAAATAGGTATGGAAAAGTCTTAGCAATGACAACCAACCTATGAACACACACTATGTAATATAATCTCTTTGTCATATGATATCTCATGAACTATGGCTTGGAAAGAATACATAAAGCCTGTGGCTATTGGAGGAATGAGAGTTAAGGATATCATAATTTTTAATGATGCACTGCTTCAGAATTTTAATTGGAGGTTATTATCTGGTTCTGACTTTTCATTGGGATTTCTTACTAATAGATTTGTTGAAAGGTTACACAAAAATCAGATTCTGTACATGAGATCCTCTATTTGGACATCAGTTAGGAACACATATTCTCATATCACAACTCAGTCCAAATGGTTGGTATGTGCTAGATCCCAACTGAATTGCTGGAATATTCTATGATTGTCCTCTCCAATTAAAGATCATATCAATATTCCACTACCTTGGAGGAACATCTCTCTTTCTGACATGCAGGGGAACTCCAAGGCTTGTGCAATCATACCTAGTAATCTTCGAATGGAGATGTCTAGATATGAATTTGTTGAATATGATGTACATGTATGGAAGACTATGCTCAATGGATCCTTCTCCAGCTGAGAGTCTTACAATCTGCATTGTAGAAACACATCCAGAGTACCTGCATGGGTGGAGGGTTTATGAATACCGTTCATTATTACTACCGACGCATTGCTGATATGTAGAATTTGGAAGCAGCAACTGCCACTCCAATCTTCCCACCAATGAGATGGACTGAGTATTGCCTCGATATGTTATCTATGCTTGGATGATGATGAATCTATCATACATCTGTTCATTCACTGCTCTTTTGTTGCTCAATTATGGAGCTATCTGCAAGACACCTTTAACTGTCACTTGAGTTCTAGTTCAGTTGGCACACTGCTCACTTTGGTTATTCATGCGGAATGTCGTGAGCAAGTTAAATCCCTACTCACTACTGCTATTGTTTCTCTGATTTCATACATTTGGAGAGCCTGAAACAATATTTATTTTAACAATGGAAGGCCCTCACTTATGGAGTTTGTTTTGGTGATGAATCGAAGCATTATGCTTGCTTCGGTGAATCAAACTAGATCAATGAAAAATAATATATCTGATTTTATTCTCTTGAGAACTCTTGGTGTAAGTGGCAGGGAGAGGAATCTCGGAATGATGAAGAATATCCGGTGGATTCCACCAATATATGAATGGCTAAAGGTGAATGTGGATGGGGCGGCCTCCAGTGCACTTGGTCCTGCTGGATGTGGTGGGGTGTTCAGGACTCATCGGGGCTTTGTCAAAAGCTGATTTTTTCAATATATAAGGAATGGGCATGCAATTGAGGCTGAACTATGGGAAATGATAAAGGCGATATGGTATGCTATTCGTTATAGTTGGCGGAAGTTATGGATCGAGTAGGATTCCTCTCTTGCTGTGCAGATTTTGAAGGACAGGTCGAGGAATGTTCTGTTGAAGATGCTATCGGCTTGGATAAATTCTCTTAGACTTACTGATTTGATATGTCTGGATGTTTCTCATGTGTACAGAGAGGCAAATCAGGTGGCAGATGTTCTCTCCAAAAGGGCAATTATGGAGGTCAGTTCCAACTGGTCCTTTGTTCTACCTGATTACTTCAATGATTTAGTTCACAATGATAGAATTGGTGTTGTGCACACAAGGTTATGTAAGGCTCCCTATTCTTGAGTGATTTTGTAATGTTTAAAATTTTTTATATATAATATTTTCTCGGGAGAAGGTCCCCACCGGTCTCTCGGACGTTTCCTCTATGATATCTCATGAAGGAGGATACACACTTATGTCATCGTCCTTTCTTACTTTATTATTTTTTATATATCCGGACAGATTTACCTTTGACTACCTTGAACATAAATTTAAGAAGGTACTACCATCCTAATCAACCAGGCCTGAGATATCTCTTTTTTAACTCAAAAGTGAAAAATCTTATCTTGATCATTCAACCAATGTCATTCCACCAATGACACACCACACACAAACTACCTCTCCATGAATTCATTGTAATAGTTTTCACTTTTCATCAAAGTACGTGATCAAATGGAACAAATTGATAATGATCTTAATTCAGGAGACCAATACTCATGTCTATAGATAAGAACAACAAATGACAGCTAAAACATGTTGTGTTTCTATTGGCAGGTCTGTCCTCATGATCTAAACTACAAGAGATCATCAAGTGAAGACTTCCTGAGAATAAGTCTCAATTATTATGATCCCCCATCACCTAATATCTACACATCATCTATTTCCTATCAGTATATTGTATCTAGACCATAGGAAATTACTTTAGAATTATTTCCATAGTATCTCACGTTTCTCATTATAACTCTGGATCTACTATAAACCTTTGATATAACATGTAATATAAGGAAATTACCATAAATATAGTGGATGAAGAAGTATAAAAAATATTATGTAAAGATAAGAACATGTATATATAAAAACTTTATACATATAGTGGTAATAAAAGTATATCACAAGTTGGGTCTTGGGAACCCACTTTCAACACTCCAACTTTCTCTAGAGCCAAATCCTAACATGTCTCAATCATCCAGCTCTCACATGAGAATCATGCTTCTATTGAGATATGACTTTATTTAGGGGGTCTGCGAAGTTTTCCTCTATGGCTAATATGCTAGCTACAACTTCACATCTCTGAGTAAAATCCCTCAAGAGATGAAACTCTTGACTTATATGCGTTGTCTGCTAGTGTGACTTTGGCTCTTTGGAAAAAACCATTTCAGTAGTGTTATCACAATGAACTAGAACAAGGTCTTCACTACTAGGCACAACACCAATGTATAAGACAATGTTTTGTATCTAGTTTGCCTCCTCATCTGTATGAGATGCTGCTATATACTCATATTATCCTATAAAATCAAAGACCATAGATTTCGTCGAGCTTCTCTAGATCACTGCACTACCTTTAAAAAAAATGATGTTTCTTGGATGTGATTTAAAATAATCATGATCTATTTGGAAACTAGAATCAGTGTATCTTCTCACTGCTAGTTCATCATCTCCTTCATACACTAGGAACATATCATTTGTATGTATCAAGTACTTCAGGATTGTTTTAACAGCTACCCAATGCAACTCTCCTAGATTATCTTGATATCTACCAAGAAGTTCTTAATGTAAAGGAATCATCATACCTGAAACATAGCTTGGAATACATGATAGAACCAAACACTATTGGATAAGTGATACTTCTCATTCCATTAATATCCTCTTGTGTTTTTTGACACATTTTCTTGGAGAGATTGATACCCTGTGACATGGGAAACAACCCTATCACAGATTGTTCCATATTTTAACTTTTGAGTAACTTGTAAATATATTTACGTTGACTTATCCCAAGAATCCTATAAGATCTATCTTGATAGATCTTGATCTCTAGAGTGCAGGCTTCTTCAACTAATTTTTTCATGGAGAAGCATTAATTTAACCAAGTCTCGACTAACTGTAAGACTTGTACTTTGATTCCCATAATTAGTATGTAATCAGCATATAATACTAGGAAAATGATGGAATTCCCATTAACCTTCTTATAGACACAAGGATCACTTTCATTTTTAAAGAGACCAAATTCTCTTATGGCCTCATCAAAATGAATATTCCATGATCATGATGCCTATTTCAACCCATAAATGGATCTATGCAACTTGTAAACCTTATTAGAATCATTTGACCTAAAAAACACTTTGGGTTGAGTAATATAGATGTATTCAACCAACATCCCATTTAGAAAAGCAGTTTTTACATCAATTTTCCAAATCTCATAATCATGGAGGGCTGCTATTGTAAGAAATTTTCTGATGGATTTTAGCATTGTTACTGGTGAGAGGGTTTCATCACAGTTTATTCCTTGATATTTTCTGAAACCCTACACTACCATTCTTGATATATAGGTATTTACCTTACCATCCATGTATATCTTTTTCTTGAATATCCATTTTCACCCAATGGTTTTTACATCATATAGAGGGTGTACCAAAATAAAAACATGATTTTGGTACATGGGAACCAACTTAGAATGCATGGTATCTTTCCATTTAGCAACATATATTCCCTATACTACTTCTTTGTATTTTATAGGTTCATCATCCTCATGTATTAATGTGTTACCTGACTCGGTGACTAGAAAGCCATAGTGATCTGGTTCTCTAACCTCTTGATTTGACCTATGCAATACTTGTGTCTCGGGAACCACTTCATCTCCCACTATATGTTATAGAGATTGTTCGCATACCAACTCTTTTTCATCCAGAGCATTAAATTAAATGAAGTCAATATACCAATCACTATTTCCATTGGAAATGTTTCCCCTTTTTAAAAATATGGTTTGTCTTTCTACAATCACTTTTCTATCTGAAGGGTTATATACGTAATATCCTTTGGTTTATTTAGGATAACCTATAAAGATGCACTTTGTGCTTCAGGATACCAATTTTTCACTAGATATAGTCTTGAAAAAATCATCACATCCCCATACATGTATGATTAAAAAACTGGGTTTATTTTGATACCACAAATCATATAGAATACTATCTTTTGATTTTTTTGTACCCAATTAAGGGTATATGCTGTTGTTTACAAGGTGTAACCCCAAAAGGTTAATGTAAGATTTGTCTGACTCATCATTGAATTTCCCTATCAAGGAAGGTCATATTCCTCCTTTCACTAACACCATTAAACTATGTTGTATAATGATGAGTGATTTGGGATATTATCCCACACTCCTTCATGCGATCATTGAAATATTGGGTAAGATACTCTCCACCTCAGTCTGAGTGGAGTTCCTTAATCTTCATAAAAATATTGTTTTATACTTAGTGTTTTTATTTCTTAAACACCCAAAAGGAATCAGACTTATACCACATTAAGTAGAAATAACCATAACTATTATAATCATCAGTAAAAGTAATGATATATGGAAACATACCCCTCACCACTACTGGAGATGGACCACATAAGTTATTATGAATTTATTACAGTAATCCAGTGGCTCTTTATCCCTTCCCATATAAGGGTAATTTGGTCATTTTCCCTTATAAAAAAGGGTAACATACATCCAAGGGTTTTAACAGAACTAAGTCTAAATAACCATATTCATGTAATTTCTATAACTGATTCTTGTTTACATGATCTATCCGGATGTTCAATTGGTGGGTGTTATATAAGTCATTCTCGCTGGTTTTTTCATTGATTGTCACTACCATTTTCATGTCCAAGTATATGTAAGACATTGTTAAGATACACCATACCATAACACATGTTATCCTTATAAAAGATACAACATTTATTTCAAAGAAGTATCATTGGGCCTGATGACAGTTGTGTGCTGAAGCTCCTTGGTTGCTCAATCTGCTCTGACCCTAGTTTTCTATTCGACTATCCTAGTTGGATTTGGCACAATAGAAACTACATGGTTTTGGGATTTTTGGTTCATCATTCGAAGGAATTCAAGGTACCTCTAGAGTTGCGGTTGTATATGGACTTGATGTTTTTTTCGTTGTGATGGACTTTTTTGGGTTTGTTTGTTGCGGCCTTTGGAGGTGGATGAAGGTGACGATGGTGAGGTGATTGAATGATGTTAATGATGTGTAGACTAGATGTGTCTTTCCTCAATGCAGTATATTCACCTAAGTCGCTAGTGGGATTTGCGTGATTTGCAGTAATGGTTTGAATCTTGAAATTGGTGTGTGACGACAGATGGTGCGGTGACTTGATTCTATTTTACTATTGATTTTTGAATTCTATAATGTTTGTTTGTGAGGTTGTCAAGTGACATGGTTCTGTTTAACTATTTTGAATTTTGTAATTTCTGTTTATGGGGGTGTGACTTGATGTGACAGACTGGTTTTGTAGGTTCCCACTTACCCTAAAAGTGGGTTTTTAATAAAATTAAGAAAAGGATTGTGGAGTAAACATTAAATAAAATACCATTATTTCCAACCATGACCCTAAGATTATGATTCTAGTTATAGAGGGTACATAATAATAATTATTTAATACAGGAAACAAACTGCTAGGCAAAGTAAGGTGACAATCTCTCACTAACAAGGCTTCTAGACACACACCATTTGCAGCTCAGAGATCAAGTTTTCCTTTTTCAATCTTCTGGAATCTACTTAGTTCCTATATATGAATACATATGTGTGATCAACATATCGTATCCAATACCGAAATTATAGATAATGAATGATTACATTCAATGAAAATATACATGACGTAGATGCGTCTCCTTGATTCTTATTCTCATCTCAACAATTCATCTTCCAACGGCCTTTCTATCCAAATAGAATGAAGACAACTTCATTCGCATTACCCTGCCTCTATATCCTTAGATTTTTGGAAGGATGGTGCACAGATGTCTTCAGCCTTGACATGGACTTAGACACCTTAGCCTTTCCCTTCATCCTCTTTTTCAACATAAGGATTGAAGAATTGGTATTGTTCATATCCTTATCATCCTAGAGAACTAAATCCAAAAGATCCAAGAATGACTTTTTCATGTTATTCATAATATAAATGACAATAAAATTGAAGAATCATGATGATAAGGAGGCAATAATGTGATTAGTTTCCCATTCTTGGTTATGTTTGAACCCAAAGGCTTTAAGACTCCCAATGTACCCAATCATCTTGAGTACATGAGGTCCCTCTTGATTTCCTTATACTAGACTCCACCTATATAGGGCATCGGAAATATCATACATTTCAATCCTTACTCTCTCCTAATATAATTCTTGGTAATGTGTCAGAATCTTGTAGGCATCCTCATCCTTATTCATTTTCTAAAATTGACTAGACATGGATGAAAAAATGATTCAATAAACATCTTGTGCATCATCTATATGATTTTTCCATTTTTATTTATCCAACATTCTTGCTCCCTGAGGAGTCTCAATAGGAAGTGAGGACTCCATCACATATCGCTTCCTTTCTTAGCATAGTACTATCTACAAGCACCGGTACAACTCTTCGAAGTTATGGCCAGTAAGGAAATGTTCTTTAGAAAAAATTGATTAGAGTGATAATGTACCAGTGGTGTTTTTGATTTCCATTTAAAATCTACAACCAAAAAATTTTAGCAGTCTATACTTTATCTTGATTACCTTTTAGAAATTTGTGATTAAGTAATTATTATACCATTTAAATGTCTCCAACTATTTTATTGAACCTTAATTGCCCTCACTATTAGATTCAGAATACTCTATCACATTATTATTATAGTGGAAAATATCCTTGAAATCTCCCCTCATAGTCTACAAGCTATGGTTATCCCACTATTCGGAGAGTATCAAGGTAGACTCTAGAATTTATAACCACTTTAACAATGGTTCCTTGATCTATTGAGTAAAGTAAAAACTTTAGTAGAATAATAAATTGATTCCCTAAACTCTTTTCCTATGAAGTGATAACATGTTAGCTATGGATAATCCTTGACTATCCACTTTAGTTAAGTCAACCCATTATTATCATGAGAACTCCCGGGTAGTAAAAGGCACTCTCAACTATGGATGAAGAGCACCCCGAACACCTAGTTTGGTTCAAATGTGACCAATAGAAGGCATTAGGACATAATATATATTTGAGTTATTTTTTATTATTTCTTAACGAATGTAACCCTTTTCTATTAAATATGTTAAATCTATGTTTTTGTGCTCACAACTGAACATGCAATAGAAAAACATATATCACTACTTTATTCATTTTATCTTGTTTATTATTTTATGTAATCAAGAATTATTAATGCACTTACATAAAATAAAAAACAATGCATAAAAGAAATAATTCAACTCAACTGGTCTTGATCATCTATTTGTGATTGATCTATAATGGATCGATCTTAACCTAGGGGGTTTAATATATGAGTCGACACCTGAATCATATAACATCTCGCCCCCCCAATGCAAAGTATCTGCTTCTCGTCTATATTACCACCTCAACTTGGCGGGGTTTGCGTCTTAAAATGTCAATGTCTATATACAAGTATTCTCATGTGTAGGTGTGGGGTCTAGGGGTGCAACGTACAACAGGTGCATTGGACACACCTACCCTTCTCTATATTTGAATGAAAATAAGATGATGTGCATACCTTTGTTTAATTACCTACTTATTACAATCATCACACATAATAAATAATTAAATAAGCTAGACATACACAGGTCAGTCAATACCTCAAGACCAATTAATACAATAAATAGAAGCGCGATAAAAAAATTATGTTGTGATAAATTTAAATACTACGAGGGTATTGAAATAAATTTAATGAATTTAAATAAATTCAACTAATTTATTTAATTTGGTTCATGCTTTACATTAAATTTAAATCCAAAAATTAAATTAAAAAAAATTAATTTAATTTACTACTCAAATTAAATTAATATTTTGGATTATTATGTTTTAAACCAAAATTAATTTTAATTAATTTAATTAAAAATTAAAATAAAATCAATAAAATCAATTTTTCTATCATAAAAAATTAACATGGGCACCAGAAACCCCATGAAATCCCTTTGTGGATGGGGAAAGAGCCCTGCATACCCAATTGGGTCTAGAAAAACCTCATGTAGGGGTAATTTGGCCCATGAAGGGCTTCCCAGACCCATTCCGGGTCGGGCATACCTACCTCGACTCATGTAAGGGTAAATATGGTCCTACATAACCTATGTAAAATAGGGCATTGCACCTCACAGGTTGGGTTTCCACCAGATAGGACAAGGGAACCAGGGTGGCACGTCAGTGGGGCCTTAGTCTACTACAACTAAGATAGTCATAGAGTATTTGGTGTGGACTTGGTGACGTTTAGGTTTGGAATTTTAGCGAGACTGAATGATGTGGGAGCATGTACCTGCTGGATAGTGCAATCAATATGGTAGGCAACGGCTGAGGCTCGCAGGTCGGCAGTGGTGGGATTAGCCGATTGGGTGGGTCGGGTTTGGGAGCGGCAGGGTCTCTTGGATAACAGGAGGGTGAAACAACACTCATGAAGGAGAGTCAGTTGACTACGAACTGAAAACAGATGATGGAGACATTCGGTGGAGATGTGGGGACTTGAAGATGGAAAAAGAGCATGATGTGAGGTGCCGATAACATAGTCATGCATGGCGGTGAAGCACTCAGGAGAAGGTAGGGAGGGGGTTTGCGAACAAGGTAGGAGGGGTTCCTGGGAACAGGTAGGTAGGGTCTCCGGGTGATGTCATTCGCATGTGATAGATGGGATTCTCTTTGTTTGTTTTGTTTTCCAAATTCAAGTCGTTGTGGACCACGGGAAAAACAAAGAGTTTTTTATAATGTTTTTGATTTTTTTAAAATGTCCTAGCTTAATTTTTTTAAGAATAATGCTCTAAGGTGGCATCACAGATGACGCCTTTTCCCTAAAACACTAATTTTTTTCAATTATAATTATGTTTTTTATATATTCAAAATTTTAATTTTTTATTATTATGTTTGTATGGTTATATGTATATATAAATAAATAAAACTTAATGTTTCAACATAATTTATCTTTTATTTGAGTACATGATTTTTCTAGCTTATATAATATAAACTATAACACTAATATGAATGAAATTTTAAACATTATTTAAACATATAACAAGTAGTCCAAAATTAAAATAATTTCTTAAAAAATATTGGTGAAAAATTATCTATAAGCATTCTAATCCACCTACTTGAAACATAAAAATGTTTCAAGTGCGTGACTTTTATTACCTTTATAGAATAAACTATATGACCGATATGAATGAAATCTTAAACATGTCTTAAACATATAACTAGTAGTCCAAAATTAAAATTATTTCTTAAAAAATATTGTTGAAAAATTATTTATAATCTTTCTAATACACCTACATGAAACATAAATATGTTTCATGTACGTGACTTTGCTGGCCTTTATAATTTAAACTATAAGGCTGATATGAATTAAATTTTAAACATTTCTTAAAAATATAACTAGTAGTCCAAAATAAAAATAATTTCTTAAAAAATCCTGGTGAAATATTATTTAAAGCTTTATAATCCACCTACTTGAAACTTAAAAATGTTTCAAGTGCATGACTTTGCTGGCTTTTATAATATAAACTATAAGAATAATATGAATTAAATTTTAAATATTGCTTAAACATATAACTAGTAGTCAAAAATAAAAATAATTTCTTAAAAAATATTGGTGAAAAATTATTTATAGGCTTTCTAATCCACCTACTTGAAACTTAAAAATGTTTCAAGTACGTGAATTTGTTGGAATTTATAATATAAACTATAAGACCGATATGAATGAAATTTTAAAAATTACTTAATCATATTACTATTAGTCTAAAATAAAAATAATTTCATAAAAAACTTAGTGAAAGATTATTTATAAGCTTTCTGATTCAACTAGTTGAAACATGAAAATGTTTCAAGTATGTGACTTTGCTGGAATTTATAATATAAACTATAAGACTGACATTAATAAAATTTTAAAACATTATTAAACATATAACTAGTAGTCCAAAATTAAAATAAATCCTTAAAAAATCTTGGTGAAAAATTATTTATAAGATTTCTAATATACCTACTTGAAACTTAAAAATGTTTCAAGTATGTGACTTTGCTGGCACTCATAATATAATCTATAAGACCGATATGAATGAAATTTTTAAAATTGTTTAAACATATAACTACTAGTCAAATTTTTAATTTCTATTTATATGGGTTTTATAGATTATATTTTATAGGGTTTCAAAGTCAAGTAGGTGGCTTAAAATCATCCTCGATATTCATTATTTTCACTCTCACTTTTGAGTTACATTTCTTACATTTCTTTTATTATAATTTATTTATTTTATTTATGAAACTCTTTATTTTCAAAAAAAATTATATGATTAGGAAATATTTTAAATTATATTTACATTGTTTTTATACTATATATTTTTTAATCTTTTAATGTTATTTTCTAGAAATTTACTAATTATTTCCATGTTTCAAGTAGTTGACTTTGAAAGGTGTCAAATATAAGTTGTGCCTAAAATATAAATGAAAACAGAAATACTTGATAAAAATATAAGAAGTGATTATAGTAATAATAATATTTTGATTTCATTATACATAAAAAATGTAAAAAAATGTACAATCAATGTCTACGTTTGGGGCAAGGATATTTTGTCCAACATGGTGGTCTGTGAATAGGATGTCAGCGACGAGTGTATAGTGTAGTCTGATGACCTGGATAAGGCCGATCCTCAGGCAATGGAACGTCAACTTGAGAATCATCGATCTCTGTGTCAGTGGGAGGAGCTATCAACTGCATCTCATACTGCCCTCTGGATCCTTCTCCCACTAGGGTGGTAGAAGGACCTGCCTCCATCATAGTGGGGAACCAAGCCTACGATGGAGCTGTAGCCCAAGACGACAATGGATATGGAATCCAAGGCTGCAATGGATCCCAAGGATGTGATATATCTGGAACCCATGATGGAGATAATTGCATATATCCTTTCAGGAATGATGGATCTCATGCAACCTGAGGCACATCCTGAATCGGCTGATCCTGGACTACTAGAGGGATGACCTCTGCTTGTGGAACAAGTGAGGCCTCACATACAGCATGACACTGTCTACGCCACCATGGCTATGGATCCTCAGCACCATTAGCAGCTGCAGGATGTTCCTCTAGGGAAGGGACCTCCTCTCTCTGAGCTGGATGCATGAATATGCTCCCGAAAATCACATGAAAAGATTCCCTCACCTCCAGCATTGTAGCATGGATGAATGCCCAGCTAAATACCCCCTCCTCCTCTTCATCACTCATGTGAACAATCTACTCTATGTGACTTCCCTATAAATAGATTCGAATTGAATTATAAAATTGTTCAATAAACAAACTAATGGATGTTTATTGACTCGCCATCCTCTATATCTCTATGCCAGATTGGGTAAGATATAGTATAAACTTCAGACTATACCATGGCGCATACTCAACCTGCTTCGAAAGAGAGAATCGATTCGTCGGAACACCCTGAATATGAAACTATGTACGTCTGTGACAGAAGTCGATAAAACTGACATATACTCATGAACAATAATTATCCTACCTTCCTGTCAACTTCATCCCATGAAGCTGGTCCATCTGTCTCGATGGTTATAGAATCGGCTGAGTACGGAAAAACTGGCACATGAATCTGTTAGGCTACTGCCACTCAATAATATGGAAGTGAATGAGGGGCACTACAGCCATAGAATCCTCAATCCCAAAAGTGCAGTATTCTGGCAACTGGTCCATAATACTCCAGTATGGAAGCCATAAAATATGAAACTACAAGTGATTTTTTTCAAAATATCACCTAACTAAAAACCAAAATTTATGTCATTATTAAATATGTTAGACAATAATAGATTGTATTTACATACCTGATCAAGTAAGAGAAAGTCCAACTGTAGCCGATATATCCCCAAATGCTGTCTCAGAACAATGTCAAAATTGTGTTGCTGAAACCACCTATAGAATACATCAAAAATAGTGAAAAATAATGAGAAATTATAGTCAATAACTCATAGTAGAATCATAATCTAAGAGAAATGTCTAATAATACCAGCGTCCATGTGAAGCGTCATGTAGTACCTCCATCACGATCGGTGGACCAGCAAGGTTAGGGTGGAATGATAGGATGCGCTCCCATGTCCACATCTGAATAAGGATGATACATCCCCTGAGACCTGTGTGGTCCATGTGAGATAGACTGCATAATTCTCTTTATGCGTATGCCAAGAAGGCTGATCCCCAACTATTCATCCCATCCCGATCAAAGTCTTCTAGTAGGGGTAGATACATAATGTGCACGTGCATCCTTGAGTGATCAGTACACATGGTCCCGCCAATGAGATGTAATATATATGGATAGGGGTAACACATGATAGTCTTCTCGTCATCATCATCCTATAAATGTGGAATTTGTGACTCTAACTAAGGTATAGATATGGATGCTCCATCTATAGACCTACGGTCGGGAAAAAAATATCAACGCCTAAAAAGAACTGAGCAAGGTCTGGCCAAGCTTTACGAGTGAGTCCAATAACGGGTCTCCCCAAGATAGGAAGACCGAGAATCACTTCCACATCCTCGAGGGTGATGGTCATCTCTCCCTTAGGCAGGTGGAATGTGTGTGTCTTTGGTCTCCACCTCTCAATGAGGGAAGCAAGTAGGTAATGATCTAAAAATGTGAAATCTGATATAGAAAGGCCATACATTCCATCACGACACAAGTATGGTCTAATGGCATGTGGATGCTCTCTATGATAAAAATGGTGTGCTTGACACACCATGATCAATCGATCTGGATGACCCTCTTACATGACCTACGAAATATGGGTAGGCTACTGAGTGAGTAGTATGATATCATCCATCTTCAAATAAACAAATAAAATGAGTCATAAGTGTAAAATGTAAATATAATTTTACGGTTGGAATAATGTTATGACTTGTATAATGTAAGACATGAAATGTTTATTCACATTGTTTTATGAATTTATTTTTACCAAAATAAAAATAATTCTCCATTTCTTTTGGTTCTAAATGGAAGAAAGATAACAAGGCGAAAGAAGAAAAAAAATAGATTGAAAAAATTATGTTTTGAAAGAATTTTCTTAATGAAAATTTCATTGTAATAATTTTATTAAGGTTTAGGAAACTTGTTTCTGGGTCTTGAATTTGGTTAAGATAAATTATAGAGGAGCTTTATGATTATGTAATTATGGATTGGATTAAGATAATTAATGTAAATTACTAATGATGTTTTATGAATTTATGTAATTATCTGTATTGAATAACTTATGCTAATCAATATGATACTATTCTTTCATTATATAGTGGTTTATTAAAATATCACACATAATTTAACCAAATACCATGGAAAAGGGAAGATTCTTTTGGTTTGAGGAATATGTTTGAAGGTTTAGGGTTTGAAATATTGTTATTAAGGTTTAGGAAACTTGTTTCTGGGTTAAGTGTTATGCTTTTGGGTTTTGGGATTTATAAAACTGAGAAAGTTAAAGAATAATGAGAAATTTATTTCTTGAAAGAAAGAATGTTTTTATGAAATACGTTTTAGTATCGAAAATATTGGTTCTTGAATTTGGTTCATAAATATTATGGAGGAGCTTTATGATTAAGTAATTATTGATTGGATTAAGATAAACCATGTCAATTACGAATGATGTTTTACGAATTTATGTAACTATTTGTATTGAATAACTTATTATAATCATTATGATATGATTATTTAGTTATAGATTCGTTTATTAAAATATCACACATAATTTAACCAAAAACCATGGAAAATGGAAGATGCTTCTAGGTTGGGGTTTATGTTTGAGGGTTTAGGGTTTCGAATTTTGTTATTAAGGTTTAAAAAACTTGTTTCTGGGTTAAGTGTTATGCTTTTGGATTTTGGGGTTTAGAAAACTAAGAAAAAAAGAGATAAAAATATTTACTTTACAATTTGAGAATGTCACAATGAATACAATACATCATTCTGGATGAGACTGTGAACTCGACCCAACAAAGTTAGGGCATCGTTTCTGATTATGACCTTCTTTATGACATATCATTTATCACAAACTCTTCCCTTGTTCTTATGGCTAGTCCATGTCATTGCACATTCTACTGGACTTTGGTCTCCTACGGAGACATAACCGATTCATGTCAGGTATCACTATCGGCTCATAACTCCTGATAATATTAATCAAATATGAAATATAATTGTAATATTCATTCATATAATATTCGGTCTTGTATTTACTTAATCAACTTTAAATACATTTAATAAATAAATTTAACCCAATTATTCTTTTCTAGAATAATAATGAATTTATTTATTTATTATTGATAGATAGAACTTGAAAACACTCGGACCCCATGGTGGGGCCCACCATGTACTATATTTCTATTAACAAGAATTGGGTAGATTCTTGAATGAGATTTTTTGTGTGACCCTCTAGGAACTTATCTCAATAGTAGTGAATAATATACATAGACAAACATCAGAGTCTAGAAACCCATCAAAGACCCTAAAGAGATAAGGAAAAGTCATAGCAATGAAAACCAACCTACAAACACACACTATGTTATATAGTCTATTTGTTATATAATATGTCATAAATTTGGATGCACACTTATGAAATATTCCTTTTTTGTTTTATTATTTATTGATCTCTCTAGATGAATTTACCTTTCACTACCATGAACATGAGTTTATGATGGTACTACTATATTGATCAACTAATCCGGAGATATAAATTCCTTAACTAAGAAGGGATAAATCTTATCTTCTTCATTCGACCAATGTCCTGACACAAATGATGCACCCAACACAAACTATGTCATCACAACTTCATTATGATGTATTTCACCTTGAATTAATGTATGAGTTCAAATAGAACACATTGATAATGATCTCAAGTCCAGAGGCTAATACACGTGTCTGAAGATAGGAACAACCAATGACACTCGAAACATGTGGTGTTCCTATTGGTGGGTATGTCCTCATGATCTCAACTAATAGTAATAAATATGTGTGAACTTCATGAGAAAAAGTCTCAATGCTTATGTTCCCCTAGTACCTGATAGTCTCACATCATCTATATCTTGTCAGAATGATATATATAGACCATATGAAATTACTTTACGATTACTGTCATAGTATCTTTAGGTTCTCATTATAGCATGAGATCTACTATAACCCTTTGATATGACATGTAATCTAATTACATTATCATAAATATATTCGACACATATGCATCAACACTATTTTGTTAATATTAGAACATATATAAATAAAATACGGTATACATGTAGTGGTAATCAAAGTACATCACAAGTTGGGTTTAGGGCACCCACTTTCAATAGAAAAACAAACCAAAACCTAGTGTATTATCCAATAAAGCCTAATAAATTTTTAAATAAATGTAACAAAAATGTTTATATGGATATATATTATCATCAATATCATTTACAATTATCAATGATTTTGGAATTCCATTTCACAATCATCAATTCACGTCATAATTACCTTTTAAATTGTTCAAACCTAACATGTTCATTTGAAAGGATCAATCCATTAGTATTCTCAAAAAACTGACATTTTTATAATTGAAATGATAACCCAATTTTTTAATCCAAACATAGGTCAATTCCATGTCAAAATAATTCCTCTCATAATTTCCATTTCCTTGGCTTTAAAGAATATTTTTGGGGAATTCAAATAATGGAAAATCTACTTTTAAACACTAGATAGAAACTAAGAAAATGGAGAAAATGATAGAACAATAGCACCACATACCACTAAAAATTATGGTGATAATGTGGGTTTATATAAATATACCACCTAAAAAAGTGTTATAAGAGTTCACACATCCATTATTGTCCTTTGGTTCACCCTAAATCAAAAGAAAATTAGGAAATACACAAACTGCTTAAAAATAGGGTACATTAGATTAATTGTGGTGAGAGATAACTTGAAGAAGAGACAACCAAAGAATAGAAAATATATAATACTTACACACACCTTTGGCCCTCAAATGCATTTTGAAGAAGAAAAAAACCAAAAATGGAGGAGATCCACCATGACGGATGAAGAAGAGGGAGGCACCAACGGGGCTATGCTATTAACCATGAAATAGAGAAAAAATAAAGTAGGGATTTAAGGGGGTGGACCAGATTAAATTATGGGGATTAATATAATAAAATTTCTACCAAATAGGCCACCAATATCCTCGATCTTCAAGTCTACAATCCCAATCCTCATACATGGTTTCATCTCATGGCCACAGACTTGCAAGTGGTGTTGTAGCAATATATTGCATCCCTGGATCTTTCCGGACTCCTCTTAAAATGCCTAGGACATGTCTCCAACACCCTAGAATCATTTGTTTAGTTAAATTTATGTGAGGATAAATAAACTTTAACTGATATGTATTCATACATGGTTAATGTTTTAGAAGATCAATTTGATTTTAGAAATCCTGATGACTAGAACCTATTGAAGATCTGTGAAACTGACCTGAAATTGAGACTGAGTTACATGTTCTATACTTGAATAACTACTGAAATTCCAAGACATTATCATAAGAAAAAAGATCAATTCCTTTTATATTGTGAAATCCCTTTATTTTTGAGTGATAAAATTCAATAGGGGACGAAATAAAACACTTTCATATAAATGGTGTGAATCTATTGAACCAATGAGACTCTAGGTATACATGTAGATTATAGTGTTATTATATGACAATAGTATAAATTTGTTTTGTAAAGTCTAGTGAGAATTTTTAATTTTCCAAAACACTATGGGACTCAGTGTTTATATACAGAGAATCATTTTAATGACCTAAATTTATAGTGATTAATGAGAATTCATGATTGGGGTGAATAACCCCTCATGATAAAGAGTAAGACTTAGAGATGGGCCTTGTAGAAATACCACATCCTACTCATTAATTTATATTATGAATTTGATGTGGTCTTTTATTTCTTAGTAAGACTAAAATAGATCCATTTTCCTTAATCATACAACAGAGGTTCAAATCCAAAGGGGGTAAAAGATTCAAAATATAATTGGAAATTGGTAAAAAGTTGACACACCTTATTTCACCTCCCTCTCATGTTTGTATTTTTCCAATCCTCAGGGGAATTTCAATTTGTAACATATCATGTATTCCTCTATTTGGATATATTTTTTAATTCCCAATAATTTTTATCTAAATAGATAAAGTGTAGATTTTATTTTTTTGATGTCAAGACTCAAATGGAAGAACTATATTTTATTATTATCAATATAGAATATGAATTTTCATCTAGGAAATTAGAAAATGGGAAAATTAACATGGAAAAAAAGCATAGAAAAATAATAAATAGGTTATAATAATAGCTACTGGATAAAGGTAGTTAGATTGGTAAGTGTATAGATTAATTTTATTATTATTATTCCACTAAAGAATCATGTTTATGTTGTAGATAATGTGAATAATACATGCATGAAAAGTGACATAAATCTTTTTACTCTTATGTGAAGGGTTATCTTGAGATGGTCCCCATGGATGTTTTTACATGCATATTAGAACATGTTAAGGGTCTATAAGATGAAAATTCATATATGGGACACGAATCTAATGACATGGAGGATGGATTAGCTAAAAAGGTAGACTGTTATAACACTCTCTAGAGAATGGTTAAGGCTAATGGGGAAATAGTTTCACTTTTCAATGATACAATTTCTATTATTGACGAAGATTTAAAATTTTTTTTGAGAAGTATTTGTTTAAATCTATTTTTATTGAAGTGCTACAAGCATTAGAGGGGACACATAAAGTTTCTACGAGGGTTGACGATAGAAAACTGGAGGTCTAAGATAAAAGTATAACATACCTTAATGATTATTTAAAAGAAAGTAACAAGATACATGAGGAACAAGTTCAAAATATGAATAAAAAATATGAATATATGTTGAACAATGTTTTGGGTTTTAAGAACACTCTCAATATGAAGTTTCATGAGTTAAAAGTCAGATTGAGAAATCTGAAATATACTCAACCTAAATCATCCCAAAATTATGAGAAAGTATGTGTGGCAGAAAAATATTATAAAGCTGTTATAACACCAAAATGGACTCAAAATTATGAAATAAATTAACCCAAGATAAATAGTTGATCAATCTAGTTCAATCACATGGAAAAAGATACCCCAAAGTGTAGTGAAACCTATGAGAACCAATTTTTTTATGAATATTACGAGAGAAAAGGAAAAAACTACACAAATAAGAATGTATAAAATGCTGAGAAAACCACCAATAAGTCTAGGGTAGGAGAAAAAAGTGTATTAAACATTAGTTACCAAATTGAATCTCAAAAAGTAAAATTTCACACCAAAAAAATAGCAAGCCTTGAAATATAGACGTACTACTATTGATGTAAAAAAATGAGATTTATTGGTCATTATTAGTGTTGATAGAGGTTTGGAACCAAGTATATAGAGTGTTGGCATAATACGTCAATTTATACATGTGGTATAAGGTTATAATAAATGTGAGTAGAGATTAATTTGAGATGAATCCTATCATTCAAAATTAGTTTTCATGAGTGGAGAAAAATCTATCATGTAATATCTAGTATGACTATCTTGAAAAAAATTGACTATTGTAACAAGTTTTTCTATATATATGATGAATTTTGGTATGGTCCAACCATCCAAAATCTTATATTAATGAATGTAAAATTCCATAAAAATAAATGAAAAATAAAATAAAAATAAAATAAAGAATTCCTTTTGGAGAAAATTGAAGAAGATTATTCAATCAATTTCTCACAATAAATATGAGCAGAAATATTTCACACTAGATAATATAAGATACCTCTAGTATGGTAGTAAGGGTCATATCATAGACCATTAAAAAATTTCCATGAAGATTAACGTTTAAGGTAGAAAGATGAAACCAAAAATGGAGTCAATAAAAGAAAGTAACATGAATTTTAGCATGGTGGAAGACATCAAAGAATATGAGTTTGATAGCTTACCTAAGCAAGGAAACTCGAAGGATGTAAAAGAAGTGCATGGAATGTTCAAGAATGTAGGCCACATATCCACTAATTACATGATACGATTTCCTATTCAAAATAAGTATAAAAGTGATAAAGTGGTTGCACTATTGATTCCATGCTCCAAATATGATTATACAAAGACGAATTGCACATAGAAAATAAGGAAGATCATATGCCTAAATCATGTTTGATCACATAGATTTATTAGTTAGAAAAGGATAAAAAAAACTTGAAAGCATAAAAAATGATATTTATTTAGTTTCTCAAGTGAAGAAGACATTTACAGTCAACGATAAGTTTGAGAAAGAAGATAATAACATTCTTACCAAGGTGAATAGATTTAGAAAATAAATAATGAATAAAGAATTAATAAAAGTATATAATTTATATGTTAAAAAAAATTGTTCTTGGGTTGAGAAATAAGTTTAATCACTAAAAATAAAACTAAATAGATAAAGAATAATCTCTTTATTCTCAAACATTGTTGGATCTGTATCCTAAAATATGGAATCAGAGGTGAAGCACAAATGTAACACCCCGAACTTATTTTTTGTAAAAATAATGGTTTTACTTATTACTCTTGACTTAATTTCCTTTTTTAGGCAATGCCCGCAAAATAAGAACACGAAACTTGATTATTCATTCAAAACATTAGAAATGGATACATGGAAACAAGGGTCTAAGGACCATAACTAACCAAAAATTACTACAAGTAGGCCAATCATGATCACTGGTAGACCACACATCACCACAAACATGCCAAGGAAGAAGTGGATTTCCTTCGGATATGCCACAACAAAGAACACAATAACCAGTACCGCAACAATCGTACTAAGCATCAGGGGGATGAAGAGAACCATCTTCTATGTCTCGGTGTTTGGAGTTAGAATACCCTAATCATGTTTTATAAGGATTATAATTTGACCATTCCCATTTAAGTAACCGTTGAGTTTATAATGGAAATAATTATAGCCATCAGGTATTGTGGATTAATTGAATATGAATATTAAATATTTTTAAGTATTTCCAATATAATTTTAAGTGATTAAGTCTTATTTATGTTTTATGATTTCAAAACATACTTCAAGAACTTTTCCTGAATGTTTCAAAAATACTAATACATTATGGTTGTGTAAATTGATCACTTGTATGACAAATTATAAATATTTCCTTCTTCTGAACATAATTTGTAATGATATATAAAATCCCCTTGAAATATTTTAAGTAATTGAGTGTTTTTAAAATCATATTGTTGTTCATATTTAATTAAACTTATCTTTCAAAGACATAATATTTGAAAATAGTAACGTTTTGGTATATTTTTCCACTTTAATTCAATTAAAAGAATGTACAATCTTTTTTAATTTGAAAACATTTTACCTTAATTAAATAAAAGTTATATAGTTTGATTTATGAAAAGATATAAATAAATAAAACTTTATGGAAGTGAGGTTTTGCTATTTTTTTAGATGGACATTTCGAAAATTTGGGTTAATAAAAAAATTTAACCCATTTGGCCAGCCCTAACAGCTGTGCTGAGGGAGGTGGAACACACAGGGTGGATGAACCTGGCTCTCAGCCCAAGCTATGGCCGGCCAAGCATGGGTACCCCGAAGGGCGCACGGGAGAGAAGGAGCGTGTGCCACCTCAAGCATGGAGACGTGGCAGAGCTCAGGTAGGCCGAGGCCAACGGGGGTGCAAAGGGGAGTGGGAGCCCGTGTGTAAGGCCCCTTTTCATGTGTGCTATGATTTCTGATCGCTGTAGCGGAGCCTCAGGCTTATAAAGAAGCCTCGCTCCTCACCCCATTTTGATGTGGGAATCATATTTTTGGGAAAAAGATGATCAGGGTTGTTGGATCGCGTTACCCGTGATCCATGCCGTTGATCCTGATCTCACTATTGATCCCTCGTGACCCCGGAGTACTATAGTGCTCCTCATCGACCGTTCGATCTGCATGAGAGCAAATCAAAGCTGTTCAATCAGATATAAATCCCACGCATTTTACCAGATGTCCAATAAAGATCCAACTGATCTTAACCATCCATCTTCTCCATGGTTTTCTTCTGCATTGTCTTCCATGTCATGCTCAAACCAGTGGCCACCCACTGGTATTACCTCCTTCATCTTATGATTCTTCTCCTTCTTTTATTCTCCCTCAAAAATCCCCACCAGTCATTGTGATTGGCCATGACTTCTACCCACGAGATCTTCCCGGATATCTTTTGTTTCATTTTATTTATTTATTTTAGTTTATTTTATTTTGTTTCGGGTATAGTTTTTCAAGATTTATATATAAGTATGTATTATAATCACCGGTTTTCTTCTTTGTGATCTCTCATAAGAAACCTACTGGTTTATTTTATTTCGGTCAAGTCTTTGTTTATATTATAACTAGGATGCGAAGTATATGAAACACGACATATATAAACTCTATTTTCTTGCACCCAAAATCAACGATTTTCTTTCTCTTGACGTACAAACAGTTCCTGCCCATCCATATTCACTACCCAAAGATAGGTAAGGGATCCACCTATTTTTGTTTTCATCCTTTTTGTGAAATTCATTAACTCTTATGTATATATGGGTCCATACCTTTATATATATATATATATATATATATATATGGTTTCATATCACTTTTAAAACAAAACTCTTGTTGAGTTTTCTAAAGATGTTTTAATTATACAATACATACAAGAGGTTTCATGCTTTCAATGTTGCATATGAACCCTTCTTCAGTAATTTCTTTTCCTCATGGATATATACACATATATATATATATATATGTATGTAATTTCACCTTAAATATGTTTTATAATTTCAAATTAAAATGTATATATATATATATTCATATATATATATATATATCTATGTATACAACAACACACTTCGGGTTATGATCTATGAAGGGTGATCTTTCGTTTTTAAGTATTGTTTTCAAAACATAAACTACAGGCAAGGGGTCTAGTCCCTCATATTTTTTTGTACACCCTTATTTGTAATTCATGTATGTTTGGATGTATAAAGATATTATAATTGGGATTTCACTAAACATTTTCTTATTAAATTAAGTCATGGTAATGGAGAACGCCACAGTTGAAAGAATTTATTATATCTTGTTTTGGGTTGTGCAGATCCCAAACACACACTTTAAGTATACATAAACTTTTTTTTTCAAAATTATCAACTTTACATGAATACATATGCATTTAGAATTCAGTTTCTCAAGTAAAGGGTATGATGGTTTTTTTATGCAAGATCTCACGTGTGTAAATATTTCTTTTATGCTTAAACACTTCATAGGCAATAATCCATGCTTTTTATTTTAAATGTTTCACAAGAAATGCCTTTGATTTTTTAAGTGTATGCTTTAATATTTTATAAATAAACATTTCAGGGATTAAATGGGTATGTCAAAGTAAAAATGTATCAACATGGTTTGGAAAAGGCCACGTTCTTAAGGGTTTAAATGCAAGAGTTGTTATTTCATGTGATAACCCCTTATTTTATATATACAAGTTCTTATTACATGTGCATGAGAATGTTATTTTATTTCTTTAGTGTCACCATTTAATATAAATCCAACAAGTATAATTATTTTAAATAATCCTTTCTAGTATGAACATGTATAAAAAGGGGGGATTATAGACTAAGAATGTATGTTCTATGGAACAATGAGCACTATAAATATGAGATCATTCTAAGACATATGAGGAATGTAGTGGACTTGAAATGATGTGATGGGTGAGCCCGGAATTATATAGCGCAATATGAATATTTAAATGTGACGGGTTCACCCAGAATTATACAGGGCTTCAATTCATTGGTTAAAGTGATGAAGTATCATGAGTTAAGTGAAATGATGTGTGAACATAATGCTAGCTTTGTTCACAAACATGTGTGGTATTTAACCATAATTATGTTGGGTTTTTACCCATACGGTCTTGGCACAAGGCCTTAAAAAAGTCCATCATTATACATTTCCTCACTAGGGAATGGTAAATAATCAATCAAGGTATTTTTCATCCTTACTTATGAATCTTTTATGATCATAAGGCATATCAAGTGTGCAAATGGCATGTTATACAAGGGAATAGTGTCTAATGTTAAAGACATATGAATCTCTTTTTATGTTTTAATGAAACATGATATGAATGCTTAGACTCATAACAAAGCTTTAGAAATTTTATAGATTACATTATGTATTATGAACATCTCATACACATGCGCACTATGATTCATGTTTTGTAGAAGTCACAACTAACTATTATGAAAATGGTCTTTTGGAAAAATTTCGGCAAGTAACCTCAGACAATATTGATGGTGTGCAAATGATAAATCTATCTCTCAAGAATTATCTTATGTTTGTTTTCAAGGAGGTTGTTTTGAAGTTGAATTTTCTCCAATTGTTTTAAAACTCCTTACGGGGCATTTTTATGCTCACCCTACAATTAAATTTAAGTTTTTTAGGTTTGTAGTAGTTGTGCTCAAGCCCTAAGTACTTTTTGTAATGACACTATGTTAAGGCTTAACCCTGCCATGTTCTCAAAATGAGTACTTCAGTTGCATCTAATTTTCCAAGATCTTAAATCGAGACGATCCTATGTTTTGGAACAAGATGTTCAAATTTACTTCTTTTGTAAAACTGTTTTATAGAAAAGATTTTTTCACACCAAGTTTCAGGCACCGATTTCAGTCTTCTTGGGTCGGGGTCGTGACCGTTTGTATCAGAGGATTGGTTTAGGAAAACCTTCGAAAATTAGAGCTACCATATATTATCTAATTTCCTCATACTAAGAAACATCCTTCTAAATATTTTAGATGGCTGATGAATCACACCTTGTGTCCCTTCCAACTGAAGAATTAAGACTATAGTGGGAAAGGCATGTGCGGAAAACTATGAGTCATTTGAAAATATCTGTCTATCATGAAAAACCCTCTACCGTGTGTCCAATTCTCCTCGAGAACTTCAACTTCACCGAGGAGTAGGAATCGACTATATTTTTACGATACATGACCAATTTATTTTCTATGCACAACATGGGAAATACCTCAAGGGTTTTTAATTGTTTTACTCTAGCTAATAATGCTTCTTCTCGAGAGGACTTCGAAGAGGCTGCACAAGGGGGTGACCTACGAGCAGCATACCTTTGTCAAATTATGACCTATGGTCTCCATGGTCATGTTATGGACTTTGAATCTCTCAAGGATGAGCCTAATATTTTACACTATCGATATATAGATCATGCCGATGTTTCCCAACTTCATTCACATCATGCCTTCCTCACCCTGAACTATAGATTTCCACATGGGTTTGATCATAGTTTCTCGTGTTGTATCTGGACCCAAGAGATCAAAATGTTTGGAACCGCCTTGGCGATTTGTTTAATTAGGAACCCAAGAAATCATTAAGACTGGTAGTACCTGTGAAAAGACGTCATAATTATTATGTAACACCTCGAGTTTATGAACTTTTTCTAAATGAATCATGTTATGTTTTATGAGTTGTTATCTTATTATAATTCTACAAAAGTAATGTCTCTATTGTAATCTAAGTTATGCTTTACTAAGTAAATCATGTCCCTTGTTTTTCAGATGGAAAATGTGAGATCATCGACCAACCTTTTATCGCTTCCTACGGAATTTCTAGAATCCATAATCACCAAGACATGTTCAGAATACTACTACCCTTTTTCCAAACTATGATTGTCGTACAAATGTCTTTATAAGGTATCCCTTAGCTCGAACATCCTTCGGACCTACCAGAGAAATGGTCATGTTTATTGACACATAGAAACTGCACAACTAGTAGAGTACAGGAGGAGAGGAGAGTACCAAGAAGGTCTCTTCCTTTACTTCACGTTGTCCAAGAACCACCTATCCCTGAAGAAGTTTCATGAAGCTACCCTGGAGGGAGACACCTGAGCAACTTATATAATTCAGGTCCTGAGTTTTAGTATGTATGGGATGCTTTATGAATTTGAAGTGTACAAACGAGAGGTGGTCCGAGAGATTTAAAGAGAGTTATATCTCTCTCAAATCTCTAATATACACTCCTACCATGAAACTCTTTGGAAGACCGAATGCTTTATGTATAGGTTTGACCATAGCTTCTCATGGTGTATATGGGCCAAGGAGATCGAGGAACTGGGAAATAATCTGGGAATCCACCTAGAAAAATCAGTGGATTACCCGAAATGGTGGTCCTGGAAGAGGAAACCTCGAGAATAAAGTATCTCTGGTTCTGTTTATGGGTGTAATTGAATTGCGAGGGTGCAATTCTTTAAACGAGGGGATAATGTAACACCTCGAACATAATTTCTGTAATAACAATGGTTTTAATTATTACTCTTGACTTAATTTCCTTTTATAGGCAATGCCCGCAAAATAAAAACACAAAACATGATTATTAATTCAAAACATTAGAAATGGATACATGTCAACAAGGGTATAAGGACCATAACTAACCAAAAATTCCTACAAGTGGGCCAATCATGATCACCGGTAGACCCCAAATCACCACAAACATGCCAAGGAAGAATTGGATTTACTTCGGATCTACCATGACCAAGAACACCATAACCAGAACCGCAACAACCATACTAAGCGTCAGGGGGATGAAGAGCACCATCTTCTGTGTCTCGGTGTTTGGAGTTAGAATACCATAATCGTGTTTTATAGGGTCTAAAATTCGACCATTGCCATTTAAGTAACTGTTGAGTTTACAACGGCTATAATTATAGCCCTCAGGTATTGTGGATTAATTGAATATGAACATTAATGATTTTGAAGTATTTCAAATATAAGTTTAAGTCATTAACTCTTATTTATGTTTTATGATTTCAAAAACTTAATTCAAGAACTTTTCTTTAATGTTTCAAAAATACTTAAACATTATGGTTTTGTAAATTGATCACTTGTATGACAAATTAAAAATATTACCTTCTTTTGAAAATAATGTGTAATGATATATAAAATCTCCTTGAAATATTTTAAGTAATTGATTGTTTTTAAAATCCTATTGTTGAACATATTAAATTAAAATTATCTTTCGAAGACATAACATTTGAAAATCGTAAAGTTTTGGTATATTTGTCCACTTTAATTAAATGAAAAGTATGTATAATGTTTTTGAATTTGAAAACATTTTACCTTTATTAATTAAAAGTTATATAGTCTGATTTATGAAAAGATATAAATAAATCAAACTTTATGGAAGTGAGGTTATGATGTTTTTTGTAGATGGAAATTTTGAGAATTTTGGTTAATAAAAAAATTTAACCCATTTGGCCAGCCCTAACAGCTGGGCCGATGGAGGCGGCACAGACAGGGTGGTTGAGCCTAGCTCATAGTCCATGCTATGGCCGACCAAGCATGGGTACCTCGAAGGGCATATGGGAGAGCAGGAGTGTGCACCACCGTGAGCGTGAAGTCGCGACAGAGCTCAGGTAGGCCGAGGCCTGTGGGTGTGCAGGGGGGAGTGGGAGCCCATGTGTAAGGCCCCTTTTCATGTGTGCTATGATTTCTGATAGGTGTAGAGAAGTCTCAGTCTTATAAATAAGCATTGCGCCTCATGCCGTGTCGATGTGGGAAGCATATGTTTGGGCAAATCGCGATCTGGGTTGTTGGATCATATCGCGCATGATCCAGGCTGTTGATCCCGATCTCACTACTGATCCCTCGCGACCCTGGAGCGCTATAGTGCTCCTCATCAACTGTTTGATCTGTATGAGAGAAAATCAAAGCTTTTCACTCAGATATAAATCCCACGCATTTCCTCAGCAGTCCGATCAATATCCAACCGATCTCAACCATCCATCTTCTCCCTGGTTTTCTTCCGCGTTGTCTTCCCTATCATGCTCAAACTAATGGCCACCCACTGGTATTACCTCCTTCATCTTATGTGTCTTCTCCTTCTTCTTTTCTTCTCCCTCGAAAATCCCCACCAGCCGTCGTGATCGGCATGACTTCTACCCATGAGATCTTCCCCGATCTCTTTTGTTTCATTTTATTTATTTATTTTAGTTTATTTTCTTTTGTTTCGGGTATAGTTTTTCAATCTTTATATATATGTATGTATTATAATCACCGGATGTCTTATTTGTGCTCTCTCATAAGAAACCTTCTGGTTTATTTTATTTCGGTCAAGTCTTTGTTTATATTATACCTATGATACGAATTATATGAAACAAAACATATATAAACCCAATTTTATTGCACCCAAAATCACCGGTTTTCTTTCTCTTGACGTACAAACGGTCCCACCCATCCTTCTTGGCTCCCTGAAGAAAGGTATGGGATCCACCTATTTTTGTTTTCATCCTTTTTGTGAAATTCATTTAATATTATGTTTATATGGGTACATACGTTTATATATATATATGTGGTTTAATATCACTTTTAAAACCAAACTCATGTTGATTTTTCTAAAGATGTTTTATGTATAAAATACATGCAAGGGGATTCATGCTTTCAATGTTGCATACAAACCCTTCTTCAATAATTTCTTTTCCTCAAGGATATATGCACATATATATATATATGTAATTTCACCTTAAATCCATTTTAGAATTTCAAATTAAAAAGTATATATATATATATATACAACAACCCACTTCGGGTTATGAACTTTGAAGGGCGATCTTTCGTTTTTAAGTATTGTTTTCGAAACATAAACTATATGCAAGGGGTCTAGTCCCTCATGTTTTTTTGTACACCCTTATTTTTAATTTATGTATTTTTGGATATATAAAGATATTATAATTGGGGTTTCACTAAACCTTTTCTTATTAAATTAATTCATGGTAATGAAGAACACCACAGTTGAAAGAATTTATTAAATCTTGTTCTGGGTTGTGCAGATACCAAACACACACATTAAGAATACATAAAGTTTTTTTCATAATTATCAAATTTACCTGAATACATATGCATTTCGAATTCGTTTTCTCAAGTAAAGGGTATGATGGGTTTTTTTGTTTATGCATGAGCTCACGTGTGTAAATATTTCTTTTACACTTAAACAATTCATAGGAAATAATCCATGCTTTGTATTTTAAATGTTTCATAAGAACTACCTTTGGTCCTTTAAGTGTATGCTTTAATATTTTATAAATAAACATTTCATATATTTAATGGGTATCTCAAAGTCAAAATGTATCAACATGATTTGGAAAATTCCACGTTCTTAAGGTTTCAAATGAAAGAGTTTTTATTTCATGTGAAAACCCATTATTTTATGTATAAAAGTTATTATTACATGTGCTTGAGAATGTTATTTTAGTTCATACATATCACCATTTAATATGAATCCAACAAGTCTAATTCTTTTACATAATCCTTTACAATATGAACATGTACAAAAAAGGGGGGGATTATGGACTAAGAATGTAAGTTCTATGTAACAATGATCACTATAAATATGAGATCATGATAAGACAGATGAGGAATATAGTGGACTTGAAATAATGTGAAGGGTGGGCCCAGAATTATATAGCATAATATGAATATTTAAATGTGATGGGTGCACCTGGAATTATACAGCTCTCCAATGCTTTGGGTAATGTGATGAAGTCTCGTGAGTTAAGTGAAATGATGCATGAACATGATTCTAGATTTGTTCACAACCATGTGTGGTAGTTGACCACAATTATGTTGGGTTTTTATTTGTATGGACTTGGCACAAGGCCTTGACAAAGTCCATCATTATACATTTCCTCAATAGGGAATGGTAAATAATCAATCAAGGGATTGTGGATCCTTAATTAAAAATATTTTTTGATCATAAGGCATATCAAGTGTGAAAATTGCATGTTATTCAAGGGAAGAGTATCTAATTTTAAAGTCATATGAATCACTTTTTATGTTTTAATGAATCATGATATGAATGATTAGACTCTTAAAAAAGCTTTCAAAATTGGATTGATTACGTTATATATTATGTACATCTCACACTAATGTGCACTCTGATTCATGTTTTGTAGAAGGCACAACTAACTTTTATGAAAATGGTCTTTTAAAAAAATGTCTGCAAGTAACCTCAGAAAATATTGATGGTGTACAAATGTTAAATCTTTTTCTCAAGAAATTTATATGTTTCTTTTCAAGGTGGTAGTTTTGAAGTTCAATTTTCTCCAAATTTTTTAGAACCCCTTACTAGGCATTTTTATGCTCAACCTATGTTTAAATTTATGTTTTTCAGGTTTGTAGTAGTTGTGCTTAGGCCCTAAGTAATTTTTTTAATGACACCATGTTGAGGCTTAACCCTGCCTTGTTCTCAAAAGAAGTACTTTGGTAGCATCTGATTTTACAAGATCCAAAATCGAGACGGTCCTCTGTATTGGGACAAGATGTGAAAATTTACTTTTTTTGTAAAACTGTTTTATAAAAAAAGATTTTGCACACCATGTTTCAGGCACCGATTTCAGTATTTTGGGGTCGGGGTAATAACAAAAAAAGAGGGAAGAAATTGAAGGCTAAAATTCATATACAACCAAAGAACAATACATCATGGTGTATTGGAATTTCAATTTTTATTCATTTTAAATGGATATATATATTTATTAGAACTTATTACTAGAAGGTAATCACCTCGATGAATAAGTATAGGGAGTATCCATTAGTAGGGATCTAACAAAGAATACTAAGCTACAATATATTTACTATTTTTCCATGAATCTTGAATTCTGGATAACTAAGAAAAAGCTAATGAAAAAGGTATGGTTTACAATATCCTAAAATTTTTTAGTCTCTATTGAATATGTGTTTATTGAGATGTTTGCATGATTAAATATCACCTGAAAATTTATTTAAACAGACCCAAATAAGTGAATTAAAATTTTGTTTACATTGAAAAGTGTGTATGGATAGATTTGATTCTTTAGAAAACTCACACTTATTTTTTACACTAGGTTAGACCATATAGACTTAGAGTTGACTTAAAACTCATTGATAATAAATATATGGTTTCATACATCTCTGAATAAAATGGAATACCAAAGGGGAGGAGAAGTTTCACTGAGATAAGGTGAAGATAAATAATTTCCCTCACATGTTCCCTTTTAATAAGTGGGATAAAATTTTCCCTTATTTTTATTTATTTCTAATAAGGGAGAGTAGTATGACATTGTATCTTGAAGTTATTGGATATTGGAAATAATACAAGGGGGGAATTTGAAGTTCCTACACATATATGTGAAGATAATGTTTTATTTGTTTTCAATTTATTTTTTGATAGTTTTCAATGTTATTGGGTGATGGAGTTAGTATCCACCCAAGGAAGAGACTGAAGTTTCCCATGCTTGGTTAGGAAAATGGAGCATGAGAAGGATACTTGGTGAGTATCCCTTGACATAATACAATTGGTAAATCTATTCCCCTAGAAGTAAGTAACATGTGTTGATGGAAAAAGGAGCACTTGTCTACAAAATTTAAAGGAAGTAGAGGTTGGATTCTATGAATAACTTCAAGAGTTCTAGAAAATGGTGTGAATAGTTAGCATAATAGAGATATCTAAGAGGATGAAGGGTTGAAGAATCCATTAATTAATGAAATAGAATGAATATTTATAGTTTTAGTGTTATATATATCTTGGATGATGTTTTTGTAATGATGTATTTTCTTTGGAATAACCCTAAAGTAATTTTTTGAAGATTAGAATTCTTGTGTTGGAACTGGAAAAATTGGATAAGTCTATCAGGTATAGATTTGAGATCCAACATAATACTTTTCTCAGTAGTATAAGACTTATAGAAGCGGTTGTGATTTTCCTTAATCCACATAAAACATTGAATATTTCATATGAATTTGAGATGTGTAAGACATCGATATGATATTATGTATATTGATTTTGATGCATTTTAAAAAATATTGAGCCCATAAGACTTCTATGTAGAGAAGAAAACTCTTTCTACTGAGTGTGTAAGACTTATGAATACCTTTTAATAATGTTATGCATAAAAATTTGACATTTTTACCATCATATAATTTTAATACCAAGAATATGACTTCTTATGGATCCCATAAATTACTTTAATATCTGCAAAAGACTTTGGTACTTCTAAAAAATTGATAATTCTACTCGGTGAATTATAGAGTTTCTAGATTTAATATATATGGAAATAAATTTATTGGGAAGATGATAAATATGATATTATGGTTCCAAAAAATAAAAATTAAATGTGATACAAGATCTAAATAATTAGAAAATATTATTTTAATTTATAAAAGTGAATATCATATTGATATGAGTTTCTATGAAAATAGAGAGGCTAAAAATTAGATTCTTATAGATTATCAAATCTAGAAATGATGAAAATTCATTATGATTATTTAAATATCAAAAAATCTTTTTAATTTATGATATTAATTAATGGATAGAGATATGGAGTTATATTATGTTCAAACTGAAAGTAGATAGTTCTAATGGAACTTTAAAGCCTCTTGTTGTAGAAAAGAGAGAAGACAAGACACAACGTTTAGTTATTTATATATTTAATATGACAAGAATAAATTATTATCTATGGAAAACTATGAGAAGATGAGAAATAGTAGAACCCTATAAAGGTATACTAGTATATGACTCTGTAAAAACATTTATTCAGAAGAAAATGGTAATGAAAGAAAAATGAAGGGCCCACCTATAGTTATATCAAATATAACTGATTGAGAGAAAAATCATAATTAAAATCATAGGGATACACCCATAAAGAAATGAACGAGGAAGAAAATAAAGATCTAGGGAGATACCCATGTACAATTTGGTGAGAAAATTAAGAGGATAAACCATATTTATTCTAATATTTTTATATATCCTAAATATAAAAAATATTTTTATAGTTAACCTATATAAAAAAGAATAATTAAAGAGAGAGGATACAAGATGGTGAGAACCAATAAGTTGTGTAAAGTGACTAGAAATTTGGTCTCTTAAAAGAGAGAACGAAGTAACCAGTATAATTATGAGAATAATATCTTCCTATTATCAAATAAAAATGAGAAGAATATGAGGATTCCAACCTGGATCTACTTAAATAATGTCATTGTGGCCTAGATGAAAAATTAAAGAAATTAAGGAAATATTGAAACACGTAGTTGTTAAATATTTGTGTATCAAACCTTTCATATATTAAGAAGATGTTAGATCTTTGAAGATCATAAGAGATAAGTTTGATTAGAGAAATCTTGGTGAGTAGTTTCTATTGATGATCAATGAATCTTAGATGAATCATAGACTGATTTGAATGATCTATACATAAAATATTTATTGATATTTTAAGAATCTTTCTGATGAAAAAGATAAAATTTGTGGGTGAAATGCCATACATGTACTGATAAAATATTTAATTCAAAAGGGTTTGAAATCAGACACTTTCATATACCCAATGTTATGTCATTAAACCATTGGGGAATCTGGTTATATAGAGAGATCATTGTGTGGCTCTGTGAAAATAGTGAGAAGCTATTCTATGAAGTCCAAAGACATTTATAAAATAACTATGGGACTCAGTGTAGGTGTGGGAACCACCGCTGTAATCATTTTAGTTTATAGTGATTATGAAGAATCCATGATTAAGGGAAAATAACTAATCACTACAAAGAGTAGGCCTTAGAGACAAACCTAGTAAAAATGACATGTGATTCTCTATAATTTATATTTTTCATTGAATATGGTTTTTGATGGATTGGTAAAAATAAAATAGATCCATTAGTTTTAACAGATAATATAGGTTTAAAAAAATGTGGTAAATTATTTAAATGATAACTAGAAATTGGTAAAAGCTTCCACATGTGAGATTTACCCCATCTCAATTCTGTTTTAACCCAATCCTAAATGGAATTTCAGTATCCATATGATTCTATCATCCTAAAAATTCACTATATTTATTCCTTTAGACATATTTTGATATTATATCAAAAATATTCACCATGATTATAGATTCAATCTAATCTATAAATAATACTAACAAAAGGATTTAATATGTCTTTTGGAAAAAAATCACACCCCAAATCTCTTCCGCTAAAATCACTGTAATTCTTGGAGAATATGAAAATGAATCTTTGATAAATCCCCTACATATTCAAAAAATACAACTGCATCCTATACTATTTGGTTACCATGTTATAAAACAATCAATATTAACCTTAAACCAATTTGGAATTAGTGGGATACAATGAATGTATTTATAGGTATAAGGTCATATTAAATTTCCCCAGAATCTAAGAGATCATAGAATAAAAAATTATTTATGATATTTATTCATGGTACATTTATAAAAATGATCCTCTAACTATATGTCTCATATAAAGATAGGGAAAAAAATCAGAGGGTATACCTTCCCATCAAATTTTAGAGAATATCATTCTTTTTAGATGTAATAATATTTAACTGTAATAGTAATAAGAAAAAAATTGTGAGTCTGATCACTAAAAGGGTTATCCATTAAAATTTATAGAAATTCATTCCAATTAATCCTATAATGATGTCATTAAAATAAATCCGCAATATAAATCCATATTCTATTCGAAAAATAAATTTTAAAGAATATATGATATATTATTACATGATAATTCAAGAAATGAAAACATTCTAAAGTTATGATAAACATAGATTTAACAAATTTATCATTAATAGAGATCCTATTCCACTACATCTTCTATATGATAAGGGTTTAGGATGGCGAATAAAGTTCTTGTTAAATTTATTCCAAAATTTAGGGATCTATTTATGTCCAACACATAGTAATCGATTCAACTTTTTATAGTATTCATGACCATTAGTATTAGGAATCTATAAAGCATCATCATGATCCATAAAATTATAGTTCATTATTTTAGAAATAATATCAACAGATATATGAAAATTAATCTCATATATCCTATTCATAGAATCATAAATTGTGAGCTTATAAATGGGGTATAGAATCAAACATTTTTTTAATAGTCATATGAAGACAATTAATATTACATACATTCAAGTTATAGGATTTTGAAATAAACCATTATGTGTTAGAATTTAACTCAAGGAAGTATTCCTTGATAACTGGTCACATCAAGTATTCTAACAATAATTTATTATTCTTATTTAGACTTTTAATGAGCCTACATATAACAAAATAAGTTTATTCATTCCCATTACAAAGTAGATCCCACACATAATTGCTTATAATGGATGGATTAAAAATCCTTAGTTTTTTCCCTCAATGCTCCCATATTAAGAGGCCTTATGAAATGATTCCAAGAAATAGTAAAAATATTCTTCTCATAAATTCTTATATCCTAGAGTAAATTTTTAATTTGTGCTTCAATATTTTTGAGAAGACCCCTCATCCTCTGGTAAATAATAAATTCATTGAAAACTATGAAGTGATGATAGAGTTTAATGGAAAAAATCTACCATCTTGAGATAAGTATTTAACTTTTCAACATTAAATTTTATTGTAATAATTTCAAAAATTCCATCCAAGAATGAATATTTAACCCTACCCTGGAATAGGTGGATTCCTTGTTAGGTGAAATGAATATATCCTTGATTAAAATTCATAAAGTTAGTGATCTAAGCCTCACCACTAGGTGTAAATCCTTTTCAAAATATTATAAAAGATTTTTTACCATTAATGACATGATTAGAAACCTCTTCATAGTTATTGAGAATACTTCTCACTTCCTTTAATGTAAAAAATAATCCTTGTATAAAATGATAAGATCATCTACATACGTTAGATGTTTAGTAATAGATATGTTCATAGTGGCTCTAATAAGAGAAATATAACCTTTATACACAACCACAGTAATGCATCAACCCTGATAGTCCTTAAAAATACCAAATAAAAGAGTTTAAAAAGGATACACTTACCTTACCCCATGATTAAATTTAAAATAACCCATTGGATTGCCATTCACCAAAGTGGAAAATTTATACTATTTAGAAACAAGGCAGGAAAGAAAAAAATCTATTAGAAAATTCGTACTATTCAAGGATCTTGAAGATAAATATCCACCTGATAGAATCAATGGATTTATTTATATAAATATTTTATGTAATGATTCCCCTTATAAATTTTTTCTATTAACTGTTGATACCTTCAGAGGTAGAGTAGACGAAATCTTGGATTTTCCCTCTACCAATGAAACAAAATTGGTTATAAAAAAACATATCCAGAATCTATAGTACCAAGACTTATGGAAAAGAACTTCCTAAAAATCCTATTATGTGTCTTTCCTATTAATATTATAATGAAATCCTTAAAATATTGGGAATATTCTACTTTGGTTATACGAATATTAAATTGTGAATTAACACCCCTTTGAAGGAAAACATTGATAATGAATTCTTTGACAACACTATAACAATTAGAATGTAGAATATCCTAGAAATATGTGAAAAATTTATTGGTAAAAAAATATAGTCAAGAATTTCTATTCACATAAAGATATGTCAAAATAAATTAAACCTCATTCTCTAAAAGAATACCAGTTATTAGATTGTTCTGAAATAAACTAACCACATTATGAAGCATATTTAGTATTTGAGTTATCTATCTATCATCAGGGGAATCATTAAAAATTACTTTAAAATAATATGATAGAGTATTCCCAATATCATTATCATTTGAATAAAAATAATCACTAAAAATTATAGATGAAATTTATTTATTAAACTTATTTTCCCTAGGTATCAGATGAAAGAATCTTGAGAATTTATTACCTTATTTCATCCATATAAGAAAACATTTCTTTATTAGGATATTATCTTTTAAATTTATCAACTCTTCCAATTTTCATTATTATCTGATATCCTCTTCAAAACATAACTCTTTATTGATACTTCCATTTTGAATCTAATTTAACCTCCATTCAACCTTTATCATTTTCAAATCAAGATTAAAACATCATTTTACTCAATTATCTTAGATATAGTTTGATACTCTTTATCTTTGAGTATATCCACTAAAAATAATTACTATAATAAATATTAATACATTCCTTAAAAAAAATATCCATGTAATCATCAATTTTAAGAAAAGAATTATTAAACCTAAAGGTAAATTTAGTAAACATTTTAGGTCTAACAAAATATACAATTATAGGATTATTATGTAAGTACAACATAGAAAGTATAGTATATAAAGTATAACTCAAGAAGTTATCAAACTTCATGGAGATAAATATATGATCCAAATTTCATACTTTTCTTTTATTTATGGTGAATCTAGTCTAAAAATTAATCTAATAATCTTGATTTCATAAAAATGGAAATCATCAAAAAAAATTGTTCAAATCAATAGAGGAAGCCCTATTATATGAATTTATAATTATTTTAAAGTGTCCAAAAGTAGAATTAAAATTACCCATGAAAATCTATAGGGAATATTGTTGAAGCACCAAGATTTCCATTCAGGGATCATTCTTTCTAATATAATAGTTACTGGCATAAACTGTGAAATTCATAAAATGGTGATCATTGATAGAGATATGGAATCAAATCTTCTTGAAATTAACAGAAAGTATAATGGTAGAAATATTTTTATTAATAAGAACCCAAAGTGTTTCCATAATAGCAGTAGTGATGTTGTGATCATGAAGGGAATACTTTATTTATTTCTAATCCATAATAGAATATTTTGTTGAAGATTACCATAAGATCTTATAAACCTATCACACTAGAATTATGAGTGTTAATGAAATTTATGGGGGATGAATATGTTTTAGTATTATTCATTCATCGATTGTTTCATGAAAAAATATTAATCTTCTAGCAGTAAGGCCCCTAGTCTAGGTCCTGTTTATTTTTATTTTCCAATTTCACAAGATTATTTTTTACCTTTTCTTCATTTTTTTAACTTAGGTTCTTACCATGATTCTCATATTTTTAGAACTAACATTAAGTGATTTTTTATAGAAATAACAATTCATGTATCCCCAGTATCCATTATTAAGCTTTGTCTACCTAGATTATGAGTCTTTCCTCATAAAAATCAAGTAGTGCTTTAAACATTATATATCATAATTATTTTAAAGGTAAATAATAATTTTTTTTCTTTATAAAAATATTTTCCATATGGAACTAAAGTGAATCCATCATCCTTAGGTTTATCATTAAGCTTCTTAGGGATATTCTCTATAGCTTACTTCTCTTTTTTGTGAACATTCATCAATCATCTTATAATTTTAAACATCTAGTTATTTATAATTTTTATACTTTTCAATATCCAATTCATTTTCCTTATCAACCATGGTGTGGGGATGATCCTTAGAGGTATTGGGATCATTGAATTCAATGGGATTTAGATCCTAAGTGAACATTGATTTTCCATTTAGTATTTCTTTGTTCCACCTTCATGATTTCTCAACATCCCCCTTCAAATTTATAAAGTTACATGTGAGGCGACTCAAGCATTTTATACCTAAATATTACATTTTTTTAGATGAATATTCATTACATATCATTATGATCCCTGCCAAATCCATAAAGGATTAGTGTATTTGAAAACATGGATAAAAAATAAAAATATACATAAAATATTTACATCATATCCCACTAAGTTCTTCACAACAAGAACAATTATTAGGAATATCATATGTAAAACCATTCTTCATACCCTGGGGAAATGGAATCATAATAAAGAGTGAGAATAGAAACTTGGTAATGGTAAAAATAGAGATATCAATGATCATTTAATAATAATAGAACCATAAAGTAATTAGAAAATGATATTAATATTTTAAAACCCATACCCATTAATTCAAAGATCATAATCATGAGTCCTGGAATAAAGCTTGGCAGTTCATAAGAAGTGAATTATAAAAGAATCAATAAACATAAACCATTATTGAATAACATTATCATAAGATCATGCCTTTAAAGAGTGATATAAAGTGTTGAATAATCATAATCAAATAAATTTTATGTCATTGAATCCAACCAATACATTCATCTCATGATATGATAGGGATAACCACCTATGTACCTACTTTAGTTTTGGGATAACCTATTGTGTACCCTCTATCGAGATTGGGATAACCTCCCATATACCCTATGAACTCATAAAAAATTAATATTTACCCAATACACTAAAGGGATATAACATAAACACCCTTAAAATAATAATAATCCATTAATATATATTCCACGTGATCCTGAAAACATTTATCATTTCATCATAGCTTAACACATTGAAAATAATTTTTTTTCATTAATATTTCACAATCATCATAATAAACCATATAGAGAAAGAATAAGGAAGGTATAATAGGATCATATCCCCAATAAATAAAAAATTACATCAATTAATGTAATCATATTTGAAAAATCCTTTAAAATATCACTGGAATATCTATTGAGGAAAATACACTTTTCATTTTAAAATCACATATTAAAATCTAAAAATTACTAAAATATTAAATAATATATTTTGAAAAGAACCATGGAAACATTTGAATGAATCTTTAAATAAAATATTTTCCATGATGGTGGGAAAATCCATTCACATGGTATACGTTAAAACAATTATTCCTTTCACATTTGTTTGTAAAAAGTACAAAGTACCTCATTCAAAAAATGAGAAGAGTATTCCTTTTAAATGTTTTTTATAAAAATTAAAACACAGGTAAAACTGAATTTATAAAATCTTTTAGGAATGTCAAAAACATTACTGAATTTTTTTAAAATAAAATAAGGATATAGAATAAAAAGCGGTAAGAGGGATTTTTCTATATATTTTGAGGATCAGTTCCTCCTTACTTTTTCCAACATTACATTAGAATAAAAAACACCATCCATACACATTCCCATATTATCCCAAATATCATCAATTATATTTCCCTCCCTATATGTATGTGGAATAATAAGATCAATATAATAATAGTATTCTATTCCATATTCTCAAGCCACAATGAGTCTCTTAGAAAGAGAACTAATGCCTCACTTTATGTAATGCACAAGAAAAGTAGAGTCCCCCTCCAGTAAGATATTTCTCCATTGGTTATACCTTATAATCTATATTTCAAGTATGAACCACACTATCTCATCCTTATTTACTAAATATAGTTCATGTTATTTTTAAAAGTATGCAATAAACCCCTTAATGTCTTTGAAATACCTCAACATTATAAAAGTCTTGGGGTGCCTTTAGCAACATCATCCGTGTTTATTTTAATCTATCATGCACAGATAGGTTTCTAGATAACTGGAGTATATACAAATTTTTTTTTAGAATTTATCTATATTCAAATTATATTAAAAATAGACCAATATTACATAATATTACCATCTAAACTAGGCTACTAATAATTGGCTAACTTTAAAGCTAAGAAGATAATAACAATATCCATTTTCAAGTTGATATCTAGAAAATTTAACCGTGAAATGTTATTATTCAACCAAATAACATGAAAAACATCAGTAAATACTACCATGAATAAATTCTTATGATTAATTAATTTGGATAGGTTATATCAGTTACAAAAAATATTTATAATAGATACTACTTCAATGTATTTAATTTCAAATACATTAAAATAAATTGACCATGAGTATTTATCAAAACAACATTTCAAGAAAATATACTATATGGAGTCAATGAACTACATGAATTTTTTTCACATAGATCATAGGACATTTCCTAATTTCATGAAGAAATTTTTATTTTGTAATTTAGTATAGGATGATTTCAAAACAATAACATATCTAGAAGGATCAATCAATAGTTTGTTAAACTGGTGAATCTAACTTGATATTCAAATATTCCAACCAATAAGAATGTGGTAAAATAACTTATAGGTGAGGGTACCTTGCCCAAAAAGTTTCCAAATAAACAAGTCCTTATTAGGTAACAATGTATAGCTAGGAAGAAACTCCCAATATTTAATAAAAAATTAATCCGAAGGATATATAGGTTTATTTATAATCTACATATGAGGTTGAAGAATTGTTATTGAAATAATTATATAAATTGGTAATAATAAAATCATCATTCCTGAATGTTGTGAAATAATTCATATAAATAATCCATCTAGAATGATTCATAATAGTAGTAAACACTTTCCTAAGTCATGAACAAACAGAGGAGAACATGTAACAGGTCTTAGCAGATTTGGTTATGTTAATTAATTTTAAATTAAGAAATTGATTTTCATATGAGTTTATAGATAAATGTATCGAATAAAACAGATATTTTAGGAATTAATTAAATTATTTCATGTTCTTGAGGCTTATTCCACTATCCCTGTTGGCTTTCAATCTAATGCACCATGAAAATGTAACAAATTTCCTCTCAAAGAAGACACCACTAAAAATGAAGTTTTTAATGATCAATTTTATTCTCCTAGTAAGGTAACATGTCCATTTAAACACCAAAAAAGAATATAAAAATATATGAATAATAATTCCTTTGACTAGATAAAATCTTCCAGCAATGGATAATACCTTTTCTTTTTAGGAATTCAGATGATCCCTTATATTTCTAATAATATCACTAATGTAAGGCACTTTTTGTATACCCCTGAATATAGGAATTCCTAAGTAGATAAATTGGAACTTTCCTTATTTTATATTAAAACTATTTTTATGAGAACATTTTTATATGTATTAAAAATTTTCTTGAAGAAAATAATATATTTGTCCAAGATGTTGAATTTTCCAAAGATCTCTCCATAGTAGATTATAATTTAATTGAGGACTTTAGTATTTCCAAATCACTATTGATAGAATATTTTTAATCCATCAATATAAAATATGTGAGATTGTGTTTTCAATCCTCTCCCATCCTGGATGGGACTATATAGGCCTTACTCAACCAAATTGAGAATGGATATACTAAGGCACTCCTAAATTTATTAAAAAAGGATAGTAGATAAGACGTATCCTTGAATGACACCATAGTAGAAGATCAAATAACATTTTTTTATATCTTTATCAATAATTGAATTCTTAATAAACTTAATTAAAATAATTAATTAGAAAAAAATATCATTAAATCTAAACCTATGCGGTACTTCAAATATGAAATCACAATTGATGGTGTCAAAAGATTTTATGACATCCATATTTAGAATAATACTTTCACTTTTTCTCAGTTTATTTATAATATTTACAAATTAAAAATATATTATTAGATATTCCTATATTTTTATGTTTTATAACACACACATTAAGGTTATTGGTGTATATATTTTATGGAAATGATTTATGAACTACTATACTCTAGAAATGATGCTTTATCCAAGAATTATTGAATCTGAATGGTGGGGGATCCGTTATTTCTCATTATAGAAATTAGTGAGGAAAGGGTAATTAATTGTGTTGATCTTCAGTAGAGTTTTGGATTAATCTTAGGCTCATTCTTTTGTAGCATGAAAGTTGATAAATATTTTTTTAAGATTACAAGCCACCACCCTATTATATGATTATATATACCAAGGGTATTTGTTTCCATGTCCAAATTGAAATCCCTTGTGAGAAGCCAAGATCCATAATAGTGGATTTAAGATTCCCAATTTCTAGCCAAGCTATCCTCCTTTCTTAATAATTATTAAAATCATAGATGAAAGAGTAGTATAATAATTTACCTTTAAAAGTAACTTTACTATTAAATATTTATTTACTTTTATGAATAATGGAAATGTTAGTCACTTTAGTGGATATAAGACCCCAAAGAGTTTACACAAAATTGGCGTGTTTGTTTATTACCATAATTTCATATCTCGATGCCTAGAAATCTAATCCTTTTAATGATTTTAGGTGATCCATATGTTTATAATTCATAATAATTAAAGGATGATGTTTTATAATGACTATTTTAGGAGTAAAACCATTAGATGAGTTGCACAGTACGTAAAAATTACAAATAATGACATTCATGTTTTACCATGTCTAGGTTTTGATTTCCCACCAAAAGAATGTGACTTTTTTCTACCTATAGATCTCTTATGACTACCCTTTTTCATGTATAATAATTTGAAGTAGAATCCACTTCTTTGGTATCTATTGGAAATTATTTTACCTTACTAGGATCTTCAGTGGTTTTCTCATCAGGTGAATCATTAAGGGATTCTTTACTCATTCCTATAGTATAGAGTACAACCTCTACTCCAATTATCTCTTGACATTCAACATTGTCAGAGGAATGAATATCCTTTAAATGGATATGTCTACACAACTCTATATTCCATAATGGAATAAGGGTCTCCTAAACTAGAGGGTTAGTTTATTCAAAAACTAATCCACACCATCTTTTACACTTTAGGTCCTCATTCCTATCCAATTTATCCACTGATTCCTTACCCTTAATAAAATTATCAATGGAAGTAGTTGGAAGATCATATATATATATATATATAACATCCTATAATTCCCCTAGATGTACCTTACACCAAAACAGTCCATTTATAAGGCTCTTGTGGTTTTGAGGTTTATCTTGTCTTAGAGATCCTCTTCTAGCTGGTTTTTTATGGGATTCTTTCACAAATTCCTTATGAGTGGAAGACCCTGGATGCTTGAGATAAATATTTTTAACACTCTTGTAGTTAGTAACATAATAAAACACTTATTTTTAGTAATTTTATAAATCATATATGAATTCATACACAAACTCCACATCAAATTTATCTCTATTATCCTTGATTATGACACTATCAGGCTGGGGACGTTGAAGATCAACATCTATAAGCACCCTTTTGTAGTAACCAATATTTAATTTGATAGTTCTATATCATTCTTAAGGGATCTAAAATACACAAATTAATATTATTTATGATTTTTGGGTGCCATAATCCCTAGTTGATTCCATGAATTTGCACCAAAATTTGGGTGCTGGTGTGATTTTAGGTGTGCAGATTGAAATTAATGTCCTAATACAAGATTTAAAAGACCCTTATCTTAAGAATATAAAATATTTAAATAAATTAAGTGAAAATAGTTTTCATATATTGAAAAAAATATGAAAATATCCCTTAATAATATAAATTATTCTCGATTTTTTGAATCCCTAAATCCTAGATAACATCATCCTTAAATCTAGTAAATAGATTTCCACCCTTCACAAGGATAAATTACATAATTAATGAGAGCCTAAAATCTTTGAGTCTCTCCTTGAGTGAATTTGGATTATATCTAATGGATATACACCAATCATCAGATCTATAAATGCATGATTCACAAACAACCTAAACATATGTTTCATTCTCTAAAAATAATTTCTTATTTAACACCAATGTAAAGGTAAACCTTTTTGTAAAAGGTTTATTTGTTTTTTTATATTGATCCACTACCAAAATTAAACATGAATCAAAGAAAGATTTTCAGATTCACAAGATAAAACATTGGCTCCTTTATAATCTCCATATCAAGATTCTCCCAAGGACACCATCTCCCCAATAATAATAATAATAATTAATTAATTAATTAATTAATTTTAAAAGGTATGGATCATTAGTTTATACAAACCCACACCCCCAAAGTTTATTAATAAAAAAACTTACAAGAGTTCATCTATAAGGTGTAAATAACTTACTCTAGTAGGTAATAAATAAGTAAAAAACATAAAAGATAAAAAATAGCTTTCGTAGAGTTGCCTTCAAGAATAAAACCAGTGATCATCCCTGATGTTAAACATTGCTTCAGCCAGTTTTTAGAACATGTTAGTTCTAAATCAGAATCAAGCTTTCTTGAAATAATCTAACATAATGGGTGTAACTCCCTGTTTGAGTCAGTATCCATGGTTACTAAACTATCTAACAAGGGTTCATTTTTTAAAGACATATAATAATAAAGTACATTCATTTGTCCCAAAATCAATAAAATTAGGTGATTAAATATTATTTAAGCATCCAAACAAGCAATATCGTCATGAAAGAGTTGTATTCCCCTGAGATTATGGGATAAATGATTCAATAAAGGAACCACCACCATCCATAGCTAAAAAAATAAACAACATATAAAATTTTGAATACTATGACAAGAGTTCACATTTCCCAATGTAAGTATTGCTACAAATGTTGCTAAAAAGGGAATAAAGGCATTCATTAATGTAATAAAAATATTTATAAACAAAAAAGATAAACAAAGTCATCTAACAAGTATGGTCAACTAGATGATCGTGACCCAATGAATTATTTACATGGAATTATGAGAAGTATATATTGGGTTCATGATAAAATTCAATTTCAGTTTTGGAAATCATTAATTCTCTAATTTGTAGATAATAATTTACACTAACATCTCTAGTTCTATATTTTTTAAAACAACTATATATTGATGATCAATCTATCGGTAGATCTATTCATTTATACTTCTTTAACTATATGTGCATTATTAAGATTGTATAACTTATATCATTTCTTTTCATTGAGGTGGTATTTATTTCTCCACCACCTTGGACGGTATTTTAAAATCATTTAGTTTCACCTCAATCTACCCTTCCTCATTATGTCTCCAAATGGATGTCATTAAAATATTCCTTTTGAAATTTGTGTAGTATTTTCATTATCTTGGATTCTTCAGGTGGGGGGTGATGAATCCATCAATATAAATTATATATATATTTCCTTTTCATAACACTTGATTTAAAATAACTATCCTCAATATCGTAAAAATTTTGTAAGAGTTTGGGAATCCTAGTTGGAATCCATAAAATCATTATACTCACCATGTTCCTTGAATTACATATTATAAGGAACAACTTCAAAATTATCCTTTGGAACATATATGGTATTCATTCTATCACCTTATATATTGGAAGGAATAAATCCCAAATTATTCTTTTGAAACTCCTAGGTAGTAATCTCATTGGTCAAATCATTTATAACCTATATATATTTGGTTCAATATGATTATGGAAACATAGTATTTTAAAAAATTTAAAATCATTGGAAATCATACCCAAAGCCACAAACTTGGATGAAATTTCTCATTCAATTACCTTGGTTCATTTTCTCCACAAATAATATTCTATTTTTCTTTATTAATCAAAACTAATTTCTTCTTAATAAAAGGATAAGATATATAAGGGTGGCTATTTATTATTATTTTTCTAATAATTACTAAGATTATGATATTTAATATAATAATCAAAAATATTTTCATATATCACCACTCAAAAGAATCAAAAGTTTAAATTTTGAATCCGAATACATGTTGTAATGCCTCGACCCCATTTACCCAGATTTGGTGCATTATTTTAATAAATTGTCTTGATTACAAGGAATCATGTCCTGAAGGACCGATCAGTTTAGCAGTCTTGGAAAATAGATTACATAGGTGAATGTTACAATACACTTCATAACATACAAAACAACATAAATAATCCTTCACAAACTCCATTATTCCCTTGGATTAACTCTTCATATCAATCACAATACACTTCTTGGAATCGTGGGAAAAATAAAACATAGAAATGGGTGAGCTCATATGCTCAGTAAGGATAACAATACAATGGAAACTTTCATAAATAATAATAAACATTTAAGGAAATGTATAACTAAAACAAAAGCCTTTTAAACTTGAACTTCAGCATAATATGGAAAAAATAAAATGAAGTAATTCCATTTACATATTCACATGGATATTCTACTAGTTTAATAATCACATTCAACATCACTAACCACTTTCATAATGATGGAATTCATAATGCCAGACTATCATAACCACATAGTCAAGGCCTTGTTCCAAGACTACAAATAATATTTTGGCAAGGCCTTGTGCCAATACTCTAGTTTGTCTCATGACACCTACCGATGCATCGAGGAGCGGTATCAGGCTCCACCCGTCACTTACTAAGTCCAATGCATTCCTCATATGAATAGGTTTAAACATAACGTAAAAATTTATATTAAAACTAGCATACAAAATGTCAATACTTTCTCCATAAATAAATAATGGTATAAGAATAACACATCCACAGTCAGACATATCACAAAAACTTCAATACAATATGGAGTTTTGGATCATAATAAACCAACTTCAAATAAGCTTAAAATCCATCAAAGGATGTTGACATAGAGGAAATCAAAACTATTTGAGAGAAATATCTCTTTTTCTAAAATCATTTGAAAGTCACACATTTATAAAGGAAGTAATTTAAAAGAGATTTTTTTAATAAAAGTGTCCTATACCACTTTGAAACTTTTGAAAAGAAATATCATTTCAAAACATTCATGTCCATATAAATAAATCCTTAAAATCAATTTGAAAACAAGGACATTAATTAAAAATATTTAGAAAGATAAATATTTAAAACATTTAAAATTATGATCTTGATAAATATTACCATTCACAAATCCTTAAAATATTCATTTTGAAATCATTTTTATGAAACATGGACATGGGTAATAAAAATGTCCCCGTAAATACTTACACATACACAATCTTGGATAATAATGATATTAAGGAATTAACCCTTACCAATTTGGTAACTTACGAAACATACACCCCAGAAAAGTGGTATCATAAAATTAATATGTAAATACACATAAATTAAAGTTTATTACACAAATAATACAATTATGGTCAGCACATACACCACACAAAAGGTAATAGTTGCAATATGGCATGAATCTCACGAGAACAAGGAGTGAGATGAAAACCCCTTACCTTGTAATTTTCCTTTGTTGAGGGTAGGTTAACCTCCTCTATAGTAGTTAAATCATTGTTATTAAATTATAAAATAATCATATATATAAATATAATATCATATATGGTCTTTTAATATTTTTTTGTTAATAATATTTTAGTATTATCGCCGTTTCGGGTGTTAACTGATTCGTTTTCCTTTATATGCTTTGTTACGTAAGACATGTTTGTGATGGATAGGTTGTATCTTATTCATATCCAGAATTATATCAAGTACTTAAAAATTACTTTAATAATAAAATTAGAATTAGTCTTGAATGGATATTATGGGGAAATTAATCTCATCGCGTTCGTGGAGATGGTAATCCGTATGCACGCACGAACGCTACTTCTATTTCAATTTTCATTTTACAAGGAATAAATACCAAATTATACATAGGTATATTATTAATACATTATAATATAGTATCTTATAAATGTTACTTAAGTTCATTAACACCATCCTTTATACGTTCCACGTATGGTATGAACGAGTCATATCACTTTGAGGGGGCGGTAGTCCTCACTTCCTCAATTGAAATTATCGTATATATATACAACATGAAACGAATAATGGTATGATATAAAATGGAATATAAAATTAATATAATTAATATCATATTTATTATAGTTCCATCATAATGTCCACCATGAGAGGTGGTAGGAGATAATTGAACAATCATCGTTTCATGAGGCGTTTGGTTTCCATCCATAGAAACATTATGTTCTTGACCCATTAGATGGAGGTGTGTGTAAGTGTAGTTAGAATAATTCTCATAACAATATCCTAGTATATTTTGGATACTTTTTTTAAAAAAAAAAGAAAATAGTAAGAAGATTTTAGTGGTTGGAGAAGTAAAATAAAAGAAAAGAAGCTAAGAGAAGTCGTTACCTTTAATTTGGGTAACTCCCTTTGGTTTGAACCAAAAAGGACTCTTGAAGTGCCTTCTGCCCAAGGTAAGGAATCTAGGAGGAGGAGAGGGATGTAGGGAGATTAATTGGGCAGAGGTTGGATGAGCCATAACGTTTGAGAGGTGTGAGTAATTGGTTAGAAGTGGTGTCCTTTTGTAAGGGGGAGGAGCGGCTCTTTAGGAAAAACAAAAAGTATTATTTTATAATAAAATCATATTCGGTTTCTAATGGCTCCAAAGTGGATAATGAAAATTATAAGGTGGGGATAGGTCAAAAACAACTTAACCAATAGGTTTTATACAGGTTTCGGACACTTTATTAACCTTATGTTTTAGTTTTAAGTCTTAGGCAATTTGTTTGACATTTACCATGTCTCTTTGTATTTTTATATTATATTGTTAATAAATTTACTATAAACATCCAATAAACCACCAGGTTGTCCATTAATGATACAACTATCATGATATAAGTCCTTTTTCCGAACCTTAAATTTTTAGGAATAGATTATCAATTAATAATATAATATTTTTTTTAAAAACACTTTTATGTCAATTTTGGAACTATTGGGTATTTTGTTTTTGATAAATTCATAAATGCATTATTACTTCGAAAACAATTAATATAACCAATCATAATATGTCATATTAACCTATAAATTTTTTGAAATTCATAAAGAGTCTAAAATTACATTTATTTGGGTATTTATAATATCAATTATCTTAATCTTTTATTAATACGGTAATTACTGCATCATCATTGTGTCACAAATAAAATAAATTATTTAATGACTAAAAATTGTATATAAAATACCATTATGTATCAAATAGTTTTAGATTTATAATTAATATTTATACTAAAAAATATTACTTATATAACACCATATAAAAATTATTACTAAAAGGTTTTTGTTTTTGTCAAATTTGCCTTTACATTAAATTAATTAATCTAAAATGTCATTATTATTCATATGTGGCTCCATGGTGTCCCAAAATCAACCCAAAGATTCCAATGGTCGGATATTACCCATCCAATAAGGTTAGGACATGTGTTAAGGTAATTTTTAATTATTACAATATTATTTTTACCTTGAATTACCCTATTTACCTTTAACCGCGGTAAATAAAAGTAAAAGGTTACTATTCACCAAAAATTATTTTTATCTTATTGAACCAAATTTTAATCCTTGATATTAGCCGTGTCTCTCGAATTTTAGAAATTCAACTCACAGAAGTGGTAAAATTAAGTTTTATGGGAATTTTCAAATTCTCCTAGGAGGTGGGTAAAAGACGGTGAAAAGTTCAATAAAATATTTATATATCTAAAATTATAATAAACCAACTCTAAATAATTACAATGAAATTATATAAGTATTATGTATCTATTTTTAAATAAGCTAATTTAAATAAAATAAATAATTATTTAAATAAAAAATCGGTTTTAACCAATAACTTAGTGTTTTTCACTATTCATCAAAAATTGATGTTTCTCAGAAAAATACCAAAAATTCGGCCTAACCTATATTTGAAATTATGAATTCAAAAATGATGTCTATTTTACCAAATTCAATAAATATAAGTTGCCTTAATTAATTTAAATTAATTCTCTTTGTCAAAACAAATAGCATGTTTTTATGAAATAATAACTATCAAAATATTGTCACTTGCTTGTGTCCATTTTAAATGTGAAAATATATCGAATGACCCACATTGGATTAAATGGTAAAAATATAATCTAATTATACTTTATAATCGCTCAAATTCATAATTTATCACAATTAATTATTTCAATTTAAAAAGTTGTTTTTAATTAAAATTTAGTAATTTTCACTATTCATCAAAATATGAAAGTTATCAAAAAAGTACAAAAAATTCACCCTAAGCTAATTTCAATATTCTGAATCAAACAATGAAGTTCATTTTGAAGATAAAATGTATAAAATTTCAAAAAGTGGGTATTACTATTCTTAATGGCTAATATGATGGGTTGTGGTGTGTTAGAACTCGAAGTTGCGTATAACACACACTATTATATTATCCAAAGAGAAGCATACCGTGAAATCGTGGGGTGTTACAATCTTCCCTCCTTCAATAAATTGCGTCCTCTAAATTTGAAATTTTTCTTTTAAATTAAAATTTAGAAAATAGAAAATACCTTTGGGGGAAAACCCACATCGGAAATTGGGTTAATAATATTTAGTCTTAATAATAGGAAAAGGGGAATGAAAAAGTCACCACCAAATTATAATCTTGATTAGAAAAAAATTGGTGGAAATTAGAGACATATAATTGGAGGAAAAACGTAAATATTTATAGGGAGTGATTGAGCTCGTCAATCACAAACAATTATAGAATTTTGCGCCTCAAAGCCACCAATCTATGATGATTTAACATAACATTGGTTCAAAAAAACGTAAGGTATTAGGATAACAAATTTTTGGTTTTAAGATGACTTACCTAATGTTTATGAATTTATTTCTTCATAGAATAATATAAGAAGAAAAAAGTATACTTTTCAAGTAGAGTTCTATCCTTTAACTAATTTCTACTACAAACTCATCCTTCACTCGAAACGATACTAGAACTTAAAAAAATATTCTATTTATCCTATTCGTATAGGGTTCCAAAAAAATGAATTTATAATTCATCTACCAGATCTTTTTAAAATAACTACATTATTCAATCCTAGACATCACGTGGGTCAGTGGTAGGCGATACACCCTTGTCGCCCTTCGGTTGCGGGTTCAATTCTCGCGGCTTTGCCGGACGCGACGGGTTGTCACCCGACCTCCGTGTTATCCTTTTTATAACAATAAAAAGATAATCTTCAGAAATGATTTAACCTTAAAAATTGTATCAAAAGACAAGTATAATCCATTCCAACCTTTAGACTTATCCTAATTACTTCTATACAAACTCATAGTCCAAAATTTTTAAGGAAGGTAAATATAATGAAGTTCTTTTTTTTCCACATAATAACATGTGAATACCTAAATCATGTATTCTTTTAAAATACAGTAACTCCCTGAATTACCATAAAACCTTATTGATTACATTCATTCTCCCTTATTCCTTATAGAATACTAGATATTTTTATTATATCCAAAACATTGAATATTCCAATAATGATGAAATAAAAAACCATTAATCAAAGCCAAGGTAGTCAAGAATATCCAATATAATTTATCCAAATCCACCATCTATTATTCCAAAATTACAACCTTAGTATCAAGACCATATTTAAGGATTACCTTTCCTTCAACCATGTATTTTAAAAAAAAGATAAACTTGCTATTGAGTCACTTTTCATAGTACCATATAATCTCAAATCCTCAATGAAATAGTACTGCAGTATAATCCATATTTATCTCCATAATTCATATATCCAGTATATCATTAATAAAATACTCAAATGTAATAATTATTTAATAACAACATAAGAAAACTAGTCATTCCTCTTCATCTTTGGTAGTATCATAACATTATTATTATCCAATAGCATCATTTAGGGCATACTCTGATGATTTTAACAATGATTCGTGTAGTGTCCCCACTACGTGCATATGAAGAATTGAAAATATGAAACCATTCTCTTACCCTCACAATCACGAATGTGGTGTCCTTTTTCTCCACACTTATAACATACTCCCATTCCTTTCAAGAATTTTCCAAGGTGATTCTTTCCACAGTTATCACATATGGTCAAATCTTTCATTACCTTCTTCCTTTTATCTGTCTTTCTCTCTACAATCCTTTTCTTCTATGGATTCCCTTCAAATCCATAGGACTCCGAGAACTCTTTACTTATCTTATCAACATATGATATTATTTCTTCATATGATGATAATACATGGGAGACTATTTACCTTCAAAATTTTGTCTTAAGACCATGAAATATATGATCCTTATTACTCTTTGGATCATGCTTATGGCTGGAGTTCTATTTATTTCTACTTGGAACCATTTCTAAACAATGGCATATACTAGACTAGTTTATGAATAGAAATACCTAATACCAAACTTGTAAAACACTTAACATAAATTAAACAGATTATCTATATTATCCATTATCATAAAAATGCCTTCTTTGAGGAATTATATATTCATAAACCCTTCATAATGGTTTGTAATGAAAATGAGAATTATCCTAAGAATATGCCTTAGGAGTGTCGTAACCAAAAGTGCATCAAATCCTGTTGTCCTGCACTAGTTTTCCCGTTCGAGTCTAGCTCAAAGAGGTGTTTTCAAGTTTTACCCCTAAGAACATCTGTGCCAGAGCCGCCTCTACATGCTCGTATCCAGACAGGGATGTATTTTCTTAGGAACTTATAAAATCTCTACATTACAAAAATTCTAGGATGTTCTTCTATTCTAATCCTCAAAGTCTATATTAGGGTAATGTGATTTAATTAGAGTTTATCTAAATCTATTTTCCAAGGTTATTAGTAAACTTCCTCTGATACCAACTGTAACGGCTCAACCCCGGTATCCCAGAGTCGGTGCATTATTTTATTACATTGGCATGATTACAAGGAATCATGTCTCGACGGACCGATCGGTTTAGCAGTCTTGGAAAATATATTACATATATGAATGTAACAATACATTTCATAACATACAAAACAACATAAATAATACTTCATAAAATCCATTATTCCCTTGTCTTAACCCTGCACATCTATCACAATACACCTCTTGGAATCCTGGTAAAAATAAAACATAGAAAGGGGTGAGCTCATACGCTCAGTAAGGATAACAATATAGCAGAAACATTCATAAATAAGCATAAACATTTAAGGAAATGTATAACTAAAACCGAATCCTATTAAACATAAACTTCAGTATAATTTAGAAAAAATAAAATGAAGTAATTTCATTTACTTATTCACATGGGTATTCTACTAGTCAAATAATCACATGCAATATCACTAACCACTCTCATAATGATGGAATGCATAATTCCAGACTATCATAACCACATAGTCAAGGCCTTGTGCCAAGACTACAAATAAGATTTTGTCAAGGCCTTGTTCCAAGAAACTAGTTTTTCTCATGAGACCTACCGATACATTGAGAAGCTATAGCAGTCTCCACCCGTCACATAATAAGTCCAATGCATTGCTCATATGAATAAGTTTAAACATAACAAAAAAACCGTATTAAAACTAGCATACGAAATGTCAATACTTTCTCAATAAATCACGAATGTTATAAAAATAACACATCCACAGTCAAACATATCAAAAAACCTTTAATACAATATGGACGTTTTGTATCATAATAAACCAACTTCAAATAAGCTTAAAATCCAACAAAGGATGTTGACGTAGATGAAATCAAAACTGTTTGAGAGAAATATCTATTTTTTTGAAATCATTTAAAAGTCACACATTTAAAAAGGAAGTAATTTAAATGAAATTTTTTAATAAATGTTTCCCATACCACTTTGAAACTTTGGAAAAGAATTATCATTTCAAAACATTCATGTCCATATAAATAAATCCTTAAAATCAATTTGAAAATATGGACATTAATTAAAAATATTTAGAAAGATAAACCTTTAAAACATTTATAATTATGATCTTGATAAAGATTACCTTTCATAAATCCTTAAATTATTCATTTTGAAATTATTTTTATGAAAAATGGACATGGATAATAAAAATTTCCAAGTAAATACTTACACATACACAATCTCTAATAATAATGATATTGAGGAATTAACCCTTACCAATTTGGTAACTTACGAAACAGACACCCCATGAATGAGGTATCATACAATGAATATTAAAATACACATAAATTAAAGTTTATTACACAAATAATACAATTATGGGAAGCACATACACCACACAAAAGGTAATAGTGGCAATATGGCATGAATCTCACGAGAATAAGGAGTGAGATGAAAACCCCTTACCTTGTAATTTTCCTTTGTTGAGGGTATTTTAACCACCTATATATCAGTTAGATCATTGTTATTAAATTATAAAAGAATCATATATATATATATATGAAATCATATATGATCTTTCAATATTGTTTTGTTAATAATATTTTAGTATTATCATCGTTTCGGGTGTTAACTGATTCGTTTTCCTTTATATGCTTTGTTACGTAATCCGTATTTGTTATGGATAGGTTTTATATTATTCATATCCAGAATGATATAAATTCCATAAACATTACTTTTAATCATTAAACTAGAATTAGTCTTGAATGGATATGATGGGGAAATTAATCTCATCACGTTCGTGGAGACGGTAATCCGTACGTACGCACAAACGCTACTTCCATTTCAATTTTCATTTTAAAAGGAATCAAAACCGAATGATACATAGGTATATTATTATTCTAGTATAATATAGGATCTAATAAATGTTACTTAAGTTCATTAACACCATACTTTATACGTTCCATGTATGGTATGAATGAGTCATATCACTTTGAGGGGGTGGTAGTCCGCACTTTCTCAAATGAAATTATCGTATTTATATACAACATGAAAATAATAATGGTATGATATAAAATTTAATTACAGAATAAATATCATTAATATCAAATTAAATTACCGTTCCATCATAATGGCCACCATGAGAGGTGGTAGGAGATAATTGAACAATCATCGTTTCATGAGGCGTTTGCTTTCCATCCACAGAAACCTTATGTTTTTCACCCATTAGATGGAGGTGTGTGCAAGTTTAGTTAGAACAATTCTCATAAAAATATCCTAGTATATTTTTTATACTTTTTTTGTTACAAAAGAAAATAATAAGAAGAGTTTAGGGGTTAGTGAAGTAAAATAAAAGAAAAGAAGCTAAGGGAAGTCGTTACCTTTAATTTGGGTAACTCCCTTTAGTTTGAACCAAAAGGGACTCTTTAAGTGCCTTTTTTATAAGTTAATACTTATAGGATGAGGTGAGGGATGTAGGGAGTGTAATTGGGCAGATGTTGGATGAGTCAAAAGGATTGATAGGTGTGAGGAATTGGTTAGAAGTGGTGTCATTTTATAAGGGGGAGGAGGAGCTCATTAAGAAAAACTAAAAGTATTATTTTATAATAAAATCATATTCATTTTAAAATGTCTCCAAAGTGGATTATTCAAAGTCTATGGTGGGGATAGGTCGAAAAAACATAACCAATAGGTTTTAGACAGGTTTGGGTCACTTTATTAACCTTATCTTTTAGTTTTAACTCTTAGTTAATTTGTTTGACATATACCATGTCTCTTTCTATGTTTATATTATATGGTTAATAAACTTACTATAAACTTCCAATAAACCCCCAAGTGGTCCATTAATGATACACCAATAATGATATAAGTCCTTTGGATGATCCTTAAATTTTTAGGAATAGAATATCAATTAATAATATAATATTTGTTTTTAAAAACTCTTTTATGTCAATTTTGGAACTATTGGGTATTTAGTTTTTGATAAATTAATAACAGAATTATTACATAGATAAAATAAAAATAACAAATCCTAAAATGTCATATTAACCTATAAAATAATTTAACTCATGAAAAGTCTCAAATTACATTTATTTGGATATTTAGAATATCAATTATCTTAATCATTCATTAATACAGAAATTACTGCATTATCATTGTGTCATGAATAAATTAAATTATATAATATGTAAAATTTATAAATAAAATATCATCATGTAGGAAATAGTATTATCTTTTTAATTAAAATTGATAGTAATAAATATTAATTATATAACACCATATAAAAAGTAATTACTAAAAGGTTTTTGTTTTTGTCAATTGTGCCTTCACATTAAAATAATTAATTTAAAATGACATTATTATTCATAAGTGGCTCCATGGGGTCCCAAAATAAACTAAAATACTCCCATGGTCATCCATTACTCATCCAATAAGGTTAGGACATGTGTTAAAGTAATTTTGAATTATTACAATATTCTTTTTACCTTGAATTACCCTATTTACCTTTAACAACAATATATAAAAGTAAAAAGTTATTATTCACCAAAAATTGTTTTTATCTTATCGAAACACATTTTACTCCTTTATATTAAATTTTTCTCTCGTATTTTCGAAATTCAACTCACAGAAGCGGTAAAATTATGTTTCATGGGAATTTTCATATTCTCCTAGGAGGTGGGTAAAAGATAGTGAAAAGTTCAATAAAATTTTTATATATCTAAAATTATTATAAACTAACTACAATGAATTAAAATGAAATTATATAAGTTTTATGTATCTATTTTTACATAAATTACTTTAAATAAAATTAATAATTATATAAATAAATAAAATCGGTTTTAACCAATAACTTAGTGTTTTTCACTATTCATCAAAAATTGATGTTTCTCAGAAAAAGAAAAAAAAATTGGCATAAGCTATATTTGATATTATGAATTCAAAAATTATTTCTATCATAAAAAATTCAAAACGAATAATTTTCATTAATTAATTTAAATTAATTCCCATTGTCAAAACAAATAGCGTGTTTTTAAGAAATAATAACTATCGAAAGATCGACACTTGCTTATGTCCAGTTTAAATGTGAAATTATGTCCAATGACCCGCATTGGATTAAATGGTAAAAATATAATATAATTATACTTTAAAATCACTCAAATTCATAATTTATCACAATTAATTATTTCGATAAAAAAAGTTGTTTTTAATTAAAATTTAGTAATTTTCACTATTCATCAAAATATTAAAGTTACCAGAAAAGTACGAAAACATCACCCTAAGCTAATTTCGATATTCTGAATCCAAAAATGAAGTTCATTTTGAAATATAAAATGTATAAAATTTAAAAAATTGGGTATTACTATTCTTAATGGCTAGTATGATTGGTTGTGGTGTGTTAGAACTCGAAGTTGCATATAACACACACTATTGTATTATTCAAAGAGAAGCATACCATGAGAGTTTGGGGTGTTACACATATTTAAATTGGCTGAGTAAGGTCAATTTCAGTGAATACCCTTATAATAGATATACTTGAGAGGATTTTGGTGATTGATTCTAATTTAATAGGATTTCCAATTAATATCACAACATAATAAGGTAAATTTTGTTTAAAAAATGAGAAGATGATCCAAAAAATCCTGACCAAATAGTGAAAATAGGGGATTTAGAATTTGGATTAAAGTCTGGAAACCAATTTAGTAATTTTACAGAAAAAAACCAAAGGTCCATGAACCTCTTGAACATATGTGGTAAAAGTCATCTCCAAATGGAAATCAAAACATAAAATTCAAAAAATTCATGATATAGTTATGTGACTATCATATTTTGATAAATTTACCGAAAGGAACAAAAATAATATCAAAATAAAGTAAATTTACTTCATTTATAGAGAATATATTAACCCCATTTTTTTAATTCCTTCAAATCAAAATCATGAGTTGATTAATTTCTTGATACCTCACTTGGATTAGATGAGTATTTCCTTACAACAACATTTGTAAATGATAGAGAATCATGATTTCATCATTGATCACCAAATTAACATTACTAAAATGATAGAACCTCCATCACCCATGAAATTAATAATACTCATTTAGGTAGAGGGGATAATAAACCACAAAAAACACACACACATCCAATGCACCTTAGGTGGTCATGCCTCATCACTTCCCATAATGATTAGAAAGCACTGACTGGCCATGAGGCATCATTAATCACAATAGGAAACCAAGTTTAGATATTCATGTTTATACTCATACTACTAATAACTAACAAAGGTGTATATTTGGTATTATTAGGTAGAACCCATATATATTATTTATAAAACACTTATAATTTTTAGTAATGAAGGGGAAACAAAATGAAATAAAATTGTGATTCAATCGAGAGAAAAAATAACAATTGAAAGTAAATCCTATTTCATGAACTAGTGATGTAAATTATAATTAATAAAAATGATTTAATTAGAATTGTGTTCATGATAATACTTGATCTTGGTCAACACTCTTGTAACCCCTGGTCATCAATTATAGCATCCTTTTTCTTCTAGGGATTCAATAACATAATGAAAATATATTTATTCAAGAATGTGATTTAAACATAAAATAATAAATTATATAATATTATTTTGTTATAATTAATTTCATTTTATAATTAATCATGTCAAAATTATCTTAGGGTGAATTTTTGATATTTTTCACAAATAGTTGATTTTTTGGATAATGGTGAAAAATACCAATTTTACAAAAACTATCACTTTTATGACATTATAATGGAATAATAATAACTTGAAATATTTATATAAAATATTTATATATCAAATATATATTTTATAATTAATATATTTTATATAAAAATAAAATGTTTAACTTATAAATACAATCTTACATTTTGGAAATCTAAGAAATATTTTTGTTCAAATAAAAACTATTTTTGTTTATTGTATTTTAATAAAGTATTTACAAGGTTACATTAAGTTATGGTCTGTTTTAAAATATAAATATGAATAATTTCATTTAAAATAATTCAATTATTTTCATTTTAATCAAAATTATACTTTATTTTTATATAAAATAGTTTTTATTTTTAATACAAATAATTTTTTAAAAAATGATTTTTGTTGTGTTTTGCGCACTTATATTAAAATTAATTTTCTGGAAATTATATAAATTTATCTTTTAAAATGGATCACATATTTAGAATAATAATTATGAATATTATTTAATAATATAAAAATAATTTTTTGTCATAATTAATATAAAAAATAGTAAAACATTTTACCATGTTTAGAGTTAAAACTCGTTTACTCGAGGGGTTAAACTAATAGAAAAGGGTAAATATGACACTTAATTTTTTTAAATATTATTTTTTAAATATATTTCGAACTTATATTATCTTACCTTAAAATACCTATCTTTTTTGTTCTACTTTCATAAGAAAACAACTTTATATTATTTAAATCTTTTAAATAATTTCATGTGTGTCCCTACCCTCACTTATAAAAGGGAACCACTTCTCCGCCCTTATTCAAAAAATTTGAGGGATGTAACTCAAAAATACCTTCCCAAAATCCTTACTAGATTGTTTATGTTCTTTTTTGATATTATTTTAATCTATTAATAACATCCTTATTATGATTAAGGTGTAATCCAAAGGAGGTCCCTCAAAGAAGAGGTAATCATCTTTACCGTCTATTTCAAATTTTATTTCATCTTCTACTTAATATAAATGTATTGTATCCATACTAACATAATGTCTCTATTATTATAAATATAATGAGTTGTTATTATGATAATGGAAAAAAAATTCAACCTATTTTCTTTTATATGGATAACAAAAACATCACTTATGTGTACGTGCAACCTACCAACTCCGCGCAGCGGTATAATTAATTTTTCATCACCACTTTACTTGGGTGCTTATAAAGATATAAATAATAAATATATAATATATTTAAGAAATAATTATGATTCTAATAAAATAATATATCATCTATCTTCTTACCCCACCACCCGCTAAAAAATGATAATGCTGCTCGTGTGTACATGTGGACTACGACCTCTAAAAAGTGATGTGATTATTTTTTTCATTTAAAAGTTTTGTGGATGATTATAAATATTTATACAGTGTATAAATATGATATTTATATCAATATTAAAATTCTAGAGATGATGGACCCATGATAAATATGCAAGGACCAAATCTACCAAACCAAAACCTATATACATCCAACATTAAGAAATTTATTATATAAGAGAAAAGGGATAATGGAAGAGCCCAAAAAAGATAATGAGGTATAAAATAATGGAGTCCCAGAAAATATCCAAATACTAGACTGACATAGGTATAGGGGAGGGACCGAGTAGTATCAAAAATGATACTAGACATTTTCAAGTGGTGGCCAGAAGGCTAGGAAGTCCATTACCTTATTACCCCCATGCCATGTGTGGGTGATCTTCAAGTGACTATTAAGGAGAGATTTTCATTTCAGGAAAGAATAGGTGATCACCCATGAGATGAGAATATCTACCTGGATGGACTTTAGAATAATGGAAGAGTATGTTTCCACCCAATCCACTGATAAACCATGAGAGCGGAATAACTCCATCCACATAAGCAGTTTTAAGGCCTCTGTTGAGAGGGAGTACCCTTGACTATAGAATGAGTTGAAAGCCATATAAACCGATCGATAATTGTGATGAAAAAACCCTTATTTATGTATAACCCCATTATTTCATGAGCCATCGATGTTAATACTGAGACCTACTTTTGGGGAAAGCCACTAATCCCAATTTACCAACCTCATTGGACTGTGACTGAAAATTAATTTTTTATTATTAAAAAAAATTTAAGAAGAAAGTGAGAATCCATAAGTTCAACCCCAAAAAAAAATAGCAGATCCATTAAATGACAATTTAAGCCTATCATATTTAATCTCCCTAAATAACTTCAAAGATATATTCTTTACCTTGGTGTGTTTGGTTCATCCAATATGAAAATTTCGAACTGAAATTTCATCTTGTCCTAAGAGTAGATGTACTCCTCAAGGTTGATCTTCCTATTGTTGAATACCCCAATAAGAATCAGGTCCTACTTATCGATCTAGGTATATTGTTCCTTATTGAGGGTTGCCCTCAAAGACCTCCCCATAATTTTGGAGGCTTCTTCTTTGGAAGCATTAAGTGATAGAATATATTCACCCACTTCTTATTCTGAGCTCATAAACAGTTCCAAATAGTGATCAAACACATCACCCAGTTTCAGATCTTGACAAGAAGCCTTGGGGGTGGGTATCATTGTCTATATGCTTATCTTTCAACTTCTTCATAGAATGTTTCTCTATTGGATGTGGAAAATAAGAGTAGTCCTTTCTGTCTTTTCAGATTCCTATTTGGATTCCACTTCTCCTTAGCCTTGGGATATTACCACCCTTAACTACATCCACTGATTCATTTTTAGAAAATTCATCACTGGATTCATTCTCAGGGATCTTCTGGCCTTCCATGGAGGGCCTAATCAGATCTCCCTCAGACTCCTAATCATTAGGAAATCGTTTAAAGTGATTGTTCAGTTCAATGGTTTCCTCCTCCCTTAGAGTACTTGTCTTGAAGCTTATAGAAATTCCCTCCCTGGGTTCTTTAGAGACATTATGAAGACTCCCACCCTGGGTAACATCATGTAGTGTATAGTCCTTAAGTGCACCACCACAACCACATTACCACATGAAGGTCCTCGATATGAAGTCGCAACAGTTCCTCCATGGTTTTCCCTAATAGCACCATTAGATACCTACGTCAAATGGTCATGAACTACATGATCATGGTAATTTATAGGTTTCATTTCCTAAGCTTGTGGAAATGACCTGATGTTAACAACATCAGCATAGGAGCTTGGATATAAGTGATCAACAACACCCATTGTTGTTCTAACAGTCCCCAAAGGGGTCAATGCATTTGAGTTGGATACACCCATTCTAGATGATCTAATAGCTGGAAAGTAAGAACAGAGCCCTCAACTTATGCTCATAGAGAGTATCATCGGCCTTATGAAACCAATATTGAAGGAAGTCATCGGCAGTAATCCCTTACACCTCCCTTCCATTGAAAACACTGAAGCTGCACCAAATATAAGTCTCCTAGTCCCCATTGAAGAAAGTGTGGAGGGACGAATCCTCCTTATACCTCTTTTAGCATGCACATATTTAAACCATGAAGACCCCCTTATGCCACACTTCCTAATCTGTGGATAACACATGGTTCTGAATACTCTAGATATGAAAATTAATTTTTACGAGAAGCTCTTTAAACCAGAGAGTATATCCCCATGAAACTTGACTGGAGAGATTTTTTCTCTATATATTCCCATGAAATATTAGCTTGAAGGAAATTTATAGTCACTAAAACCCTTCTAATATGAATTCCACCACCCTCTACATACCTTGACATATGCTTCCACGAGGTCCAATGATACCTTCCATCACCTTACACATCCTATATAAAACATGTAAGAATGCTCTCAATATCTTGAAATATGGTCTTTGGGGAATTAATAACTAGTAATACATGCATGGGAATTGAGGTAAGAATTCTTTTGAAAAGGGTGATATGCCTCCAAAGGAGAGAAAACGATTATTCTAATTAAGAATTTGGATATAAATTTTCTCCACAAGCCCGTTGAAGTGATGGATGTAGATTCTATTTGAAGAGAGTGACACCTCGAGATAGTCCATGGGAAAATGTATTCTGGGAACTCCCAACTACTCTTCGATCATCTTCTAGCTGATATCCAAACAGCGTTTAGATAAAAAACATTATTCTTACCTTTGTTGATAATTTGGGTGCACTATTTGGTGTAAGTTTCAGGAATCCTAATGAGATACTAAATTGACCTGTTTATACCATTAGAAAATAGAAGTAATCTATATAAAAGAATATGTGGGAGTTCCTAGAAATATTTGGTCTACATTAAAATGGAAAAACTTGACCCGCATCCCTGCTTTTATTCAAAGTCTTACTAAAGGAATCTTGAACCATGATGAATTGGTCAGGGACAGGGAATCCCCTTTCTAAAGTATGCAGAATGACATAAAGAATCCATAGATCTTACACAAAAAAAGTGATTGAAACCCAAGGAGAGAAAATTCATCTCAAGAAAACATAAACCACCCTTTCAGAGAATCCCATCACCCACATGACATTGTTGATGAAACTCCAGTCCACCCGGTCATAGGCCTTGTCCATATCAATATTAATAGCAATGTTAGACCCCATGGTTTTCTTATTGAAATCTCCAATAATTTTCTAGGATTTGTTAATGTCCATTTGATAAAATCTTCCCCAAACAAAACCATGATGCTCCTATGATATCCACTTGTGTAAGTGCACTTCAAGAATTCTATTAAAGACTTTAGCAAGGTTTTTTTAAGGGAAGTTGCAAATAATTAATGGAATTATTTCTTGAGAGATGTGGGGGCCTTGACTTTAGGAATCAGAATTAGAGTTGTAGCACAATCCACTCTGGTAAAATTCCCCCCTCAGAAATAATACCTCATTATTTCCACGAGATCACTTTTGATGATGTCTCATGAAGAGATGTAGAAACAGCCTGGGAAACCATCCATCTTGGGAGCACTACATGGGTTAAGGGCTTTAACTACTCCCAAAATATCCTCATATTATGGTAAGCTCTTGAAAGAATGAATAATAGATAGGGCGATCACCTCAAGAATGGAAGCAATGTGTTCATTTTTAACACTAGGGTATCCATACTACCGTAAAATATTAGCACCTACAATTAGGGAGTCAATGAAAGAAACCACCATACCTCCAACCACACTAGGTTTATTTGTAAAGGATCCATCATCAAGAAGAATGTTAAGGGAGAAATCACGTTTCCTCTCTCTAAAGCAACCTTGGAAGAAGGCGGTTTGTTTGAACCTTCTTTTAACCAGGTCACTCAAGGATACTCCTAGACCGCCCTCTTCCAATCCATAATAAATTTATCCAATCAAGTATTCATGTCAATAATTTTACAAAACAAATCATCATCCCATATTTCCTCAAAATAATGTTTCCCCCATTCAATGTTAGCTTTGAATCCATAAAAATCAAATAAGTGAGCATGCCTACTATTATTCCACACCAACAAGTCCTACATTAAACATGTCAACATCTTGTGAAATCCAACCTAGGATGACTCTTCCATGCTCCTATTTCAAGACTCATTCACCTTCGTAAGAAATTTGGAATCTTATGCCCACTGGATCAAATAAAAAAATAGACATCTGTTTATAACAGAGACATCCAGGAAAATAAGAAGTTGGGAGTGGTATGAGAGACCCCAAACTAGGTGTTCCACTTTAGCATTGGGAAAGGTAGAGGATTCCCAATGTTTGGCCAAGAAATGATCTAAACAGCTCCACATGCACCTACTCCCCTTATGGTTATTACACTAGGTAAAATTGTCCCCCGAATAGACCATGTCAAAAGGATCATTTTGATAACTAAAGGAATAAAACAACTATTTCCCTCCATGGGTAAGTAACACTGCCTTTTTTATCTCACACATTGCGAATGGAGTTGAATCCCCCCCGACCAGTCATGCTTCATCCCCTAGGTTGACACTGCTCAGGTCCTACCAAAGGATCTCCCTCTCATTGGCATCTCATTTATCATACACAATTGATATAAAGAAGATCAAATTTTAAAAGCTAACCTTGGTAGATATATATTGTTTGGAGACCAAGATTTTTTTATGGGAGTTGATTTATTCCAAAAAATCCAGATATGCTGATTAATAGGATCATTGTGCGTATAATTTCAAAGACTGATTCTTTAATCAAAATCATGTATCTTCAAGGGATTTTGTATATAATCAAGTATTTCCATGAGAAATACCTTTCAATGATGATGTTCAGAAGATAGGAAGTCTAACTTCACATGTAATTCCAGGCCACAGGTGTTCCAAATTATGGTAGAGATCATTGGAAGAGGGAACATCTGGCTTTTTCCCCCAATGTTTCATGGATGTTAATATGAAAATTAGGACAAGACATAGATTATTTTTCATAGGACCTGGTATACAATCCCCTAGAAGTAGAATCATTAATGATAGAAAATTATTTTGATTCATCCAACACATACGATAATGAACTAAACCTATTCTTGAGGGGCATAGAGGCATTAATGAAAGAGCATGGATCTTTGGGGGAGTAACTCGAGTGGGGACATCAAAGAGACATCCTTTCCTAGGATGCAGAACTCCCAGTCCATAAGGGCTGAGCTAGCCTCCAATAATCCACACAGCCAAATGGATCCCTTAACTGATAGGGCACCAAATCAAAGTAGGGATCCTTATGAACCACGAGTGGGAAATGAGTTTGTGAGGAATCTTCATGGGGTAATAACCTAGCATGTAGGGAGTTCTTGGATAGGTTGGATCATATTCATCCCCATTAGAAGGCATCATTCCAGTCCTTGGCAGAAGAATATGATTTCCATTCATAAGAGAAGAAATTCCACCATTGTAATTAGACTTGATATTGGTGATGACCAGCATGCTCAAAGGAAATCCTCTGGTAGATTGATGAAGAGTGGACTTGAAAACAAAAAATTATATGAAAAATGAAACAGTTAACACTCATGAATGAAAATTCCAATAAATAATTTTAATAAATGGGAGTCAAAATGTTATAAGTTGATCATATATGATATTATAATGATGTATATGGTTATTTAATAGACGTATAATAAATATATATTAATTATACATAAGGTCAAAATCACTTATGAGGAAAGTAAACCATTAGGTAAGGGTTTATCTCAAAATATCATCCATATTCATGATTTTTATGTTTAGGTTTCTATTAGGGTAATTATATGATATTTCTATATTAAACACTATCCTATGGTTATTTCTAGAAATTAAAATTTTCACTTTCATTTTACTCTCTCAAAGTACTCAAAAGTCCAAAAGAACTTTATTATGAAAAAAACATTCTTTTTCTATTCAACAAACAATATTTTTCTTCTTTGTCAATATTTTCTATAATATGTTTTTAATTTTATAATGATTAATTAAATTCATTTTTACCCATGTTTTAATTTATATAGTTTTTTTATGTGGATCTTCTCAACATTTTCCAAATGAGGTACTTTAACTAAAGGTGTAAACAAAATATTGGTTTTAACGTTTACTGCACAAAAAACGTTTACTTCCATCATGAATATTCTTTTCCTTGATCTTCCATTACAAGTTTCCATGGTTCTTTTCAAAAAAATGTTCTTTCTAATATTTTGTAAATTTGTAATTTTTAAATATGTTATTTCAAAATTAAAGGTTCATTTTCTTCATGAAATGTTACAGTGATATTTTAAAATAATTTTCATTAATGTTAACTCCCTTTGATGAATCTTATACTTTACTAGGGATACAATCTAATTATACCATCTACCATTTTACTATGGATGGATTATGATCATGTTGTTCTATGTATTCAATGGGGAAAATATTAACAAATTGTATAATAGTTTTTCAAAACGAATGCTTATATTGATTATGTATTGAATTGTGATTTATTTCTTTCATATGATGAATTTATTAGACTTAATATATGATAAGAGAGGCTCATTAGAGACCCTTGATACATTGATAGGTATCACGTGATAAACTAGTTTGGGTATTTTGTGTATATATTACCTATTTATGTATAATGTTAATGCACAAGGATTTGAAAGTTAGATTATGATGTCCAACATTATGAATTCTATCATTATAAAACTATTTTTTATTATCCATGTGATTATTTATGTTTCTATATCATATATGGATTTAGTCCCATTTTTATGATATTTGTTATATTAATAATTTTATTTTTGATTGAATTTGTCATATTATCCATTGTTTATTTAACCTATGATAGATTATATTGTACTCTTTCCCTTTTTGAGCACATGAGCTCATAATTTTTTATGTTTTATTTTACCTAGGTTACTAAGATGTAATTTGGGAATGATTTCAGTGATATAATAGAAGAAATGATAAAGTTATCACCAAAAATATTTTGATGTGTTATGTGTTTTCAAATGTAGCGTGATAATTAGTTATGTATCTAATCTCCTAATACTATTAAACTATGGAATACTTTGGTATGTGATCCCTTACATCTTGTTCCAACATAGTAAAATAACCATCGACTCTGGATTATTGGAGTTGGGGTGTTACAACCCTCTATCACATCAACTATGCTTCTCTTCTAGTCAAGTACTTTGGTTTATTAATAAAATAGGTGACCCAAAGCCATCACTTTAAAAAAATGTGATCTTAGTGGTAGTTGTTTTAAAACTATAAGTGGTTTAAATTTCTTCTACATTGTTTAATGATGGTTAATTAAATTATATCACATTTCAATGTGAACAATCACTTAGTGGATTTTTTATATTTGAGTAATGATTCGAATTTGTTTCATTTTTGGGTATTTTATGACAGTTTTTCATAAATTTAGAGGTCATTTTTTAAAGAAATGTGGGAAAATAAGATATGGAAATTAACATAATTGTTTTTTAAATTGGTGTTAATTTACTTATGTGGATGTAAACAATAATTTAACCCACATGAACCACCCCTTAAAATCACTACTGTAAAACAAGGCCATACCCAATGTTTTGAAAAAAACTATGGGTTTAGGTCACCCTTATACCCATGGTTTTCCAAAATCTATGGGTATAGGTATTGGTTTAGAACCTATACCCATGGTTTTTGAAAACCCATGGGTATAGGGTGTTGTTGAAGACCTATACTCACAGTTCTCCAAAAAACCCTGGGTATAGGTCTAAATTATACCCATGGTTTTACAAAAACAATGTGTATAGGGTTTTGTATAAAAAATATACCCACAGTTCTATATAAACTATGGGTATAGATCATACATATATCCATGGTTTTGTTAAACCTTGCCTATATCATTCTTGCATAAGTGCGGGAAAAAATTGTGGGATACAAAATAATTTCCGGAGGAAAAACTGGTTCCCTGGTTCTCCACCTATATCCACGGTTTAGAAAATTATATATAAGTTAATATATATTTATTAACCAATAACCCAATGTGGTTTAGTAGTTAGGAACATGGATTGTATAAGGGTTGTCCAGGGATCGAAAATGGAATCATGAAATTTTTAAATCCTATACCCACACATTCAAAATCATGGGTGTAGGGTTATTAACACGGTGGAATAAACCTACTCTCACTATTCATAACCATGTGCATAGAAATTTCAAACTGTGGATATTGCTAAGATCTAAACCGATGAATTAACCTCTAATAGTTCCTTGAATGGTGGTTATAGCCTATACACATAGTTTTATGGGCTATACCCATGGTTCCAAACCATGCGTATAAGGTCATTTTCCAATAGTGAATGTTACCGACAATGTTGTTTAGCAGTGGTTATAAAAAACTGCCACTAAACAGATTAAATAAAATATTTCTAAAAAAATACTATTTATTAAAAAATATTATATATGCAACGAACTAATTAATACAATAAAATCAACCATAAATACATATTAAACTCAATCATACATCTATATTCATATATACATATCCCCCAATCAACCAATAATACTAGTAATCATATATATGCAATAAAATATGTCCAACATACATCATCAAACCATAACCAATCCGACCATCTCGTCACATACACTTCATCCAACCACCTCCATAACTACATTCAGTATACAGATAACCAGAAACACAATTTCAATAACTCGATTGAATAGAAGATAAAAATTAAAAATGAACATAATAATTGAGAATTACAATAGAATCATTGATAATATTTAACCATGATACAAAAACTATAATCCATCAAGACTTCCTTCTTAAGAGTTTTGCAGATTAGAATGTTCAACCTCTTACCTACTGTCTACATCTGTCACCTAGAATACAAACCAGAAAATTTAAGAAAATAAATATAAAAAATAATAGCCACAAAATATATTCATAATTTTTCACATAACATTTGTTATTTTACTGATCAATTAGATGTAATTTTAATATAAAGAAAATTACATATCATGAAGAACACTTTAAAACCTAAAATTTCCAATTATGATATGATTCAACACTTAGAACTCAAAATGGATAAGTATATAACAATCTAAAAAACATTTCAACAAACATGTGGTGTGCTTGAAAATACACAATAATAATATTTAAAAACATTAATATGAAAATATTTCTTATATTCCAAAATTATTCATTGGTGGTTTTCTCTTGACTTCATGTCAATATGTGGTCATTTTCTTTGGTTTTAAACATTACACACACATGTTAGTGTTTTAGAACACTAAAAACGTGTTTACAAGAATCTCAGGAAAAATAAAATTCAAATTAACAGTGTTGGTTGCTAAAATTTTAAAATAGTTATATGGTCATTATTATATGATTCGATGGCCCTATAATCTCAATTTTTATTGTTTTGACCCCATGACACACATTTTTAAAGACTTTGATATCTTTTAAAATGGATTATTGAGTCATTAAAAGACCAGTACACATAGGATGGACATGTTGTCTTCTCATACACATCATAGAGGAAGAATCTGTAGCCTTTGAAAAAAATGCTCAGGACCCATATCTCGAATCTCAATCATTAATCTCGGTGGATCACTAGCTATGGGGATATCAATTTATGGACTCACAATTGGGTGGGGTTCCTCTAAGTTTCCCAGGCCATCTAATGATTGATATTATGCTTTACCTGGCTTGCAAGAATCCTATGTTCATTGACGGTGTCTTAGATCAACAACAATGAGCTATATTTGACTCCATTCGTATTTCTAGTGAGTCGAATAGGATTCTTTTCAGAGGTGCTTCCTCGATCATCTTGTAGGATTAATTTTATTATCATTATTTTCACATCTCTTAAGGGCAGAGCGAATGGGGTGACATGATATGGTGTAAAGAGATTTAGAGGAAGAACAATTTTCTTATCTGGCATATCTGGAACAATGCGATTCCCACAGATGATCATATTAAAATTATAGGTATCAATTTTGTTTTATAATGTCACTACTTTCAGTCTCCCAGGGAAGAATCGATGGACCAACTCTTCTTTGGTGTAGAATGGGTGCTAATGTTTTGGAAGAGCCTAGGCTCTGCGTTCGATATTAATGCTCATGAGCCCTTGAGGGTCACTTTCATTCAACATTGGTTTAGTGTAATGGAGAATAATTTTATCGAGAGGAAGGCAAGGATGGTTCCCCTGCATTCTGGTACATATGGAGTGCTCAGAAAAAAATCACGATGTGAGAATACTCATAGTTCTTTCCTTACAGTCTAGGTGTGTGCTCTGTATTTGGCAATCGATCTGGATTCTCTACTGTACAATTTTTCTGTCTTCCTCCTTGTGGATCAGAAATTATAGAAGTTATGTTTGGCCTTAGAGACAAGGGATGATCCAAAAAGGAAGACACTTTTTCTAGCAGCAGCTGAGGATAGGGTTTAAACTCAATTCTAATGGTTCCTCTCTTCATTGGATCATGCAAGGTGGAGCAGTGTTGCGTAGTTCCAGGGGATTAGTGATTATTACTTATAGTTGCTTTTATGGGGTTGAGGATTATCTTATGGTGGATCCTAGGGATTCTATTGATAGCCTTTAGGTATGATCATGTTATAATATTCCATTGAAATCCATTGAAATGGACTCCTCATTGATAATCGATTCTCTCAAGAGCATCATCTCCACTCCATGGAAAATTGTTTACATAATTCGAAGGTGCAACATGCTTATTAGGTAGGTTAATATTTTTCACACATGGGGTGAGTGGAATAAGGTTGTAGACTTCCTAAATTCACAAGGTACCCAAGTTCTTCCTCGTATGATTTTTTCTAGTATGAGATCCCTTCCCCTTGAGTACGTGAATATCATTTGCATAGATTCTTTAGGTCTCCATTACATTATACCTCTGTGACATGTTTTATTTTATCCATTGGGATCCTTAATAAAACAATTCTACTTTAGATGGAATTCAACCATGGATTTCTGATGATTTCACCGGAATACAAGGTCCTTTTTTTGTATTTGACCAATAAAAACACATTTTAGGTTTTTAAAAAATTAAAAACCCATTTATGAGCATCCTAAGAAAAAAGAAAATTTGGTAGACATAGTTTCATTTACTATATTTCAAAAATCAATCTATAGCCATTGTTCTGTAATTTTACGGCTCTATGATGTCATTTTTTCATTTTTCCCCCTTGATGCAGATTTTTAAAAACTTTGATATCTTTTAAAACTACTTATTGGTACATTTTGATCACACCGAACATCAGATGGATGTGTTTTATTATTCTAAAGATAAAAAATAATTCAACCATTTCAATATAATGATTTCACATCAATCTAAGGTTTTTTCCTATGGTTTTGACCATTACATGTATGTTTTAGTGTTTTAAAACATGAAAAACACTTTTATGGGAATCCTGTGAAAACAAAAACTAAGACTTACATGTATTGGGTTCCAACATTTCACAAATAAATATATAGTTATTTTCCTATGATTTATCATCCCTTAAATACCATTTTATGGGTTTTTACCCCCCTAATGCACATTTCTAAAGACATTGATATCTTTTAAAACTGGTAATTGGGTCATTCTGAGCACACCACAAGTCAGATGGATGTTTTTTCTGCTCATACATGTCAATAATAATTCAACCATAATTTTAATATAACTACCCAATATTTACATACATTTTTTTACTTCAGAATTTAAGCACACTTATTACAACATATAACAAAACCAAGAAAGGACCATATAGGTATAGTGTCTTTAGAAACTGGGAAAGATAAACAACTAGTTCATAAAGCATATACTTTGCCTCCCATTTATTTCATCATATATAGAGTCCCTTTTTGGCATATTCTATTTAATAACCTTCTTCCTGACCTGGGGAAACAAAACATACAAAAGGGTGAGCTCAAATGCTCAGTAAGGGTAAACAAAATAAATATCAATCACATCATATTCATAAGAACATAACATTTTAGAGATCTTAACCTGCAAAAGAGAGCATAATTTCATAACATGGGATAAATCATAGTAGTGAAATGAAATCCCAATAATCATAACATAAAACATGAAACTTTGTGACATACACACATAATCATAGAGAATCATATCTTATTAGTCAAGACTCATTGCCAAGACTATCTTAGTGGAAAAATTCCATTTCTGAACCGAGTCACCCTCGTTTCAGTCCTGTTTCACTGAACCGGTATAACCTACCATTCCAGCCATGTCTATATCATGAGATATAAAATATTTACCCAATGCATTGGAGGGAGATATAGGTCCCACCCATCTCATAATGATACCATTCATATGTGTGCCACAAAATCATAAATCATACATCATTGCATAACCCATGTAATAAAACTGGGAATCTTAAACATCATGACATCATAAAACAATTCATATACGATAAAGGAATTCATAAAAATAATTCCATCACAACATAATCAAATCAATGTAATAATAGGGATAAAAAAAGAACCCTTTATTATCTTAGATGGAAAATAATTTTCATAAAACACTTGAACTTCATTCTTGAGGAAAATATCCTTTCTACTTCAAAAACACTTTTCCTTTCTTATCATGTCGTACAATTATAAGCTAAAAGAAGTTGATTAAAAATAAACTTGAAAACTTGTAAATGAAGCTTCTTGGAAATAATGTTTTAAAAATCCATTCATGCAGTATAAGTTTAAAAAAACATTCTTTTCGTACTTTTGTCAGAAAAGTCAAAAAGTACCTCGTACGAAAAACGACAAAAGATTCCATTCATATATTTTACTAAAAACTCACTGAAAGGTAAAATAGGATTTAAACAATTTTTAGGTGGATGTAAATAATATTACATATTGAGGAAACATGGATGTGGATGATAAAATACACCCCAATAAATGCCAAAGTAAAAACAATCTCGGATAAAAATGAGATTGTGATATTTCCCTTACCTTATGTCCGATATGCTTTGTACGTATCTGAACCTCCTGTATAATGATTTAAATAATTTCATTAACTTATTAAATAATCATATTCATTGTTATGATATCATATATGGTTCACTTATGACTTTATATTACCCGTTCTTTTGTAAATTCCATGTTAAATAAGTGTTTTGGGTAAAATCGTTTTATTTATCGTAGGTGTTTGGACTTGTTGTTATTGACATTATTATTACTTATATCATGATTTACTTACTTCCAGAATATAAAACATGATTTATATATCATATATATTCAGTATATATATATATAATAGATAGATAAATGAAATGAAACACACCGTTCAGGGAGACGGTAGTCCGTACGTACGCATGAACGTTGTTTTCCTTTCCTTATTGTCTTGAATGGAAGTAAGTAGATGACATACATATATATATATATACATAAATCTAGTAGATTTACCATGTCATATATTTCATTATTATTCATTATATATACTTTATAATCATTCTGAAATGGTTAACATGGATAATGAATCTCATCGCGTCGTGGAGACGGTAGTCCGTACGTACGCACGAGCGATGATATCGTTCCCATGGTCGTGTAATTGTGTTGAAGTGTATGTATACTATTTTAGTATCAATATAACTTTATAATAATCATATATAGCTACTCATTACACCATTATGCCCATCCAATTAAGGTGGTGATGGAAAATAGATTACACCACGGCGTGGAGACGGTATTCCGTACGTACACACGCACGGTGATTTCCTTTTTCTGTAGGACGGATAGAAGGTTAATTAGAGTTGTTTCATATTTATAATAACATATCAGTATATAAGAAATACTTATGTTATTACTTTACCATGAAACAACTAAAGAATAAGATGTTGAAGAAGAAAGAAATTGAAAAAGATCGGTAATGGATATTACCTCTTTTTGACGCGCCTTCACTTAACCTCCACTTAAAGAACTAACGATGGTCTTTAAAGAAAACCAGGACCTATAGGATGATACTAGGGAAGTGGATAAGAGATTTGGGCAGGGTTTGGACGATCTTGAATGCTCAAATTTGTGTGAGGAGGAGAGTGAGGAGGTGCCCTTTTATAAGGGAGGAGAGGGGCACCTTAGGAAAATCTCAAAATATTATTTTATATTAAGGTCAAATTCGGTTTATAATGGTTAAAAAGGGTCTTATTTCGAAGCTAAAGTGGGGGTGGGTCTAAATCCTCTCATACAATAGGATTTAGACAAGTTTAGGATATTATTTTAACCATATCAATTAGAATTAACTCTATATTAAATAATTTAACTTTTACCGTGTCTTTTTGTTTTCTTACACTATATGGTTAATAAAATTACCATAAAAAGCCAAACGAACCCCAATTTGTTTATTATTAATATATCTATCCTTATCTTAGTCATTTGGCCGAACCTTAGATTTTTAGGAATTAAATAAAAATTAATAATATAATATTTTTTTAAAAAACTAATTTATGTCAATTTTGACACTATTTGGTACATGTTTTTTATGAAATTCATAACAGAATCATAAGTTCGAAAAAAGTTACTTAAATAAACAATAACATGTCATATTAACCTATAAAATTAGTGTAAGTCATAAAAAGACTCAAATTACATTTATTTGGGCATTTATAACATCAATTATGTCAATATATCATTAATAAGACAATTATTGCATCATCTTTGTGTCATAATAAATGATAAATATTTAATCCCTAAAAATTCTGAATAAATTACTATGATGTATATAATTGTATTGATTTCTTGATACTATTCATATTCTAAGATTCATGAAGTTTTTCACTAAATTATAATTATTATACTTATAAGATTTAAGAAAGTGACATGTTGTCACATTCTTTGGTTTTAATATTAATTAAATTATTTTCATGGAAAAAAGTCCATTAAATGAATCTAATCCAACCCTTAAGTAATATTGGTCTACGTTTAGTCATCCAATAGGATTTTGACATGTGTTAGGGTAATTTCATAATATTATATTTACCCTTAATTACCTGATTTACCTTTAACTATGGTAAATAAAATTTACCGTAGTTACTATTCATAATTCCCAAAAATAAAAAGTAGCTTATTAACATAACTTGGATCCACTGATTCCAAATATGGAATCCATTTTTCCAAATTCAATAAACAAAAGTTGCAGAAATTAAATTAAAATTAATCTCGTTGTCAAAAGAAAACGGGTTTTTCTTTAAAACATTGCAAAAGATTGAATTGATTTAACCTATGAATTCAAGGTAAAATAAATGCTAATGACATACATTATATTAAATGGTAAAAATATATTCTATTTATATTTTAAAACCATTCAATATTATAATTTAACCACATAATATATTACGATGAAAAAAGTTGTTTTTAATTAAAATATAGCGTGTTTTTACTATTCATTAAAATATGAAAGTCATCAGAATAAAATGAAAAATTTATCTAAAGTAAATTTTTATTTCTTGATTCCAAAGAATAATTTTATTTTGTCAAATAAAAATTATAAACATGTCAAAAACTATATTTAAAGTGGGTGCGCCATCAAAAGGCGGCAAAACTGCATTTTTTTGAAAAATACTTATTTTACCCGAAAAATTTATTTTGTTCTTACACCATGTTCTAGAAAATGTGTAAGATTAATAATAATGTTATAAAATTCAAAATTTAGTTAATACTATTCATAATGGCTAGTTCATAACAATAATATATCGTTGTTTAGTAAATCCCGGTATTGCGTACAACACACGCTACCGAGGAAGGTCGCGATTGCGTGTAATGAAAGCCTAGTCAGGGTTGCGTGTAGTGCACGACTCCTTTGATGTTGCGTATAATAGAATCCAACAATATTTTATTTATAAATTTAATATATATATATACACTCAATGTTTCATAGAATAACTTCTATCAAACGAACTTGAAATTGTGTGTAACAAGAGCCCAGAAAAGTGTTGCGTATACTGCAAGCTACTACGGTGTTGCGTATAGTGCAAGATAATCTTGGTGTGTTGTACAATAGAAGATATGAATGAAATTAAAAAGAATGTATCTTATAAAATCTCGGTTTGTTACATTCTACCCCCCTTAAAATTAATTTCGCCCTCGAAATTCATCGGGGTTATAAATGGTTTACTATTCGAAAGTTTCTTTAATAGAAACCCACATCGTAAAAAGGAATACCAAAACCAATCTTTAAAAACAAAAGTATGAAACGTAACGGTTACCCAAATAAACTAATCATTGGGTTTCCACATAGGTGAAAATATGGATATGGAAGAGAAATCTAACCATCATGTTCTGATGGAGAGTGGTAAAGAACATGGCTATGAAAAAGCCAACAATCACAAAGCCATAGATTTGTGATTATCTAAGGTACCATCTGATTCATCGGATATAAGGGCAGTAGGACAACATTTTTGGTTTTTCAAGATCATTTCCCTAAAGTTGATGAAATTGGAATTAGAAGAAATAATTTCGTGATTTTGGTATAGTCTCAGAGTTTGTCATTATTTGGACAATTTCCACTTCATCTCTTAAAGTAATGAAGTTGAATTTGTCATTCGTGATGTGTTAGCAGATCATGTGATAGAATGATGGGTCATTCCATCTATCTCAAACAAAAGGTTAGAAACGTTATAAAAAAAATACAAAAGTCCATCTATAGTGAGATTAATCTTATATAATTCCTAAAATGGACTTATACTTCATATATCATACTCCTTAATATAATAAAACTAGTTTCTGCTAAAAAGGGACTTCCTGTAGGCCAGTGGTAGGCGATAAAGGTCAGTTGCACTTCGGTTGTGGGTTCGATTCCCACAGCCTTGTCCGACGCGATGGGATATCGCTCGTCCTGCAGGTTGTCCTTTTTCTAAAACTATATTACTATAACATCCCATCAATAATATCGAAAAAAACTTCTATCCTTAAACAATACAAACTTATGTCCAACATAATCCATTCCAATATTTAGGCTTATCCATAATACTTTAGTCCACTCTCATAATATGGTAAAAACGATTACCAGAGACTTAATACTATCGTTGATCCCCATATATCATAAGATATGTCTTGTTGGTCACATTATAAACATTCAAAGGCCTTAATCATGTATTCTCTTGAATACCCATTGAACCTTAGTGAAAACATGAATGTAGTTAAATGTTAACACTTTCCACATACCAAAATCCTCAAAATTATATATACTCAAACCATGATATAACCTTCTCCTTATATCAGTCATGAGCTCATGAATACTATCAAACATTTAATTTTCTCCTTATCCCTTCATTGTTCTCATATCATCTACATTCCAAAAATATCTGAATAACCTTTCATGGATACTGGTAACATTAATCATACACATTCAAAACTCAAGGAAAGACAACAGTGTAACAATCCTTAGATGTCTCTTTATTCCATAGTACCATGAGATTACTTATACAACATTACACATGATAAACATGTAATCATTCAACTACTTTCAAAAACTATTGAACGAGCTTCAAAAATTCTTTCATCTCACATATCATTTGTAGTCTCTTCATCATCATCCGCATAAATACTACCCATACGACAATACTGATTCTCTTCATGAGACTTTCCCTTAGGGAATTGGTTTGCATAATGCCCGTACATTCCACATTTAAAACATCTAACCACTGTTGATGTCGTAGCAATACCATTATCCTCATCCCTGGTGTTAATTGAATTTTTTCCTTTGCACTTACTGGCTTTGTGTCCTTATTTTCCACACCGAAAGCATCTTCCAGTTCCTTTGAAACATTCTCCTTGATGCCTCTTCCCACATGATTTACATAGGGGAAATTTAACTTTCTATCCTCTATGATCATCGTGAAACTCCATCTTTCACTTATTATCCGAGTCAGGAAACTTACCAAATTTTACTTTATTGATCATATTATGAGATTGCTGATTCGGCATAATAATGATTTTTGGACTTCCAAATCCCATTTCATTTGATTTCTCATGAAGAATATCATTCCATTGTCCATCATATCCTCCATTATCGTGAATCATCTTGTTTTTAGCCATTTTCTAAAACCCAAAAAGAATAGTGTGAGAGGGAAAAATCATAATAAAGGGGGAGTAACTTCAATATCTAACATATTTGGTTTAATCTAATATCGTTACCACAGTTCTAGAACGATATCCTATACATATACTTATCCTTAGGGACATCCCTAGACATACCTTAGAAATATCTCTAGGGATCTCACTAACATTTTCGCATCCTAGTTTCCAAAGGTTGACTATACCTTTCCTCTAATACCAACTATAACGACCCATACTTTACAAACATTATTTTTACTTCAGAATTGAAGCACACTTATTACAACATATAAAAAAACCAAGAAAGGACCGTATAGGTATAGTGTCTTTAGAAACTGGGAAACATAAACAACTAGTTCATAAAGCATCTACTTTGCCTCCCATTTATTTCATCATATCTAGAGTCCCTTTTTGGCATATTCTACTTAATAACCTTCTTCTTGACCTGGGGAAACAAAACATACAAAAGGGTGAGCTCAAATTCTCAGTAAGGGTAAAAAAAATAAATCTCAATCACATCATATTCATAAGAACATAACATTTTAGAGATCTTAACCTGCAAAAGAGAGCATAATTTCATAACATGGGATAAATCATAGTAGTGAAATGAAATCCCAATAATCATAACTTAAAACATGAAACTTTGTGGCATACACACATAATCATAGAGAATCATATCTTATTAGTCAAGACTCATTTCCAAGACTCTCTTAGTGGACAAAGTCCTTTTTTGAACCGAGTCACCCTCGTTTCAGTCCTGTTTCACTGAACTGGTATAACCTACCATTCCAGCCATGTCTATCTCATGAGATATAAAATCTTTAACCAATGAATTGGAGGGAGATATAGGTCCCACCCATCTCATAATGATACCATTATTATGTGTGCCACAAAATCATAAACCATACATCGTTGCATAACCCATGTAATAAAAATGGGAATCTTAAACATCATGACATCATAAAACAATTTATATACGAAAAATGAATTCATAAAAATAATTCCCTCACAACATAATCAAATAAATGTAATAATAGGGATAAAAACAGAACCCTTTATTATCTCAGATGGAAAATAATTTTGATAAAACACTTGAACTTCATTCTTGAGGAAAATATCCTTTCTACTTCAAAAACACTTTTCCTTTCTTAACATGTCGTACAATTCTAAGCTAAAAGATGTTGATTAAAAATAAACGTGAAAACTTGTAAATGAAGCTTCTCGGAAATAATGTTTTAAAAATCCATTCATGCCGTATAAGTTTAAAAAAATCATTCTTTTCGTACTTTTGTCGGAAATTTCAAAAAGTACCTTGTACGAAAAACGACAAAAGATTCCTTTCATATCTTTTACTAAAATCTCACCGAAAGGTAAAATTGGATTTAAACAATTTTTAGGTGGATGGAAATAATATTACATATTGAGGAAACATGGATGTGGATGATAAAATACACCCCAGTAAATGCCAAAGTAAAAACAATCTCGGATAAAAATGAGATTGTGATATTTCCCTTACCTTATGTCCGATATGCTTTGTACATATCCGAGCCTCCTGTATAATGATTTAAATAATGTCATTAACTTATTACAGAATCATATGCATTGTTATGATATCATATATGGTTCACTTATGACTTTATATTACCCGTTCTTTTGTAAATTCCATGTTAAATAAGTGTTTTGGGTAAAATCGTTTTATTTATCGTAGGTGTTTGGACTTGTTGTTCTTGACATTATTATTACTTATATCATGATTTAATTACTTCCAGAATATAAAACATGATTTATATATCATATATATTTAGTATATATATATATATATAATAGATAGATAAATGAAATGAAACACACCGTTCATGGAGACGGTAGTCCGTACGTACGCATGAACGCTGTTTTCCTTTCCTTATTGTCTTGAATGGAAGTAAGTAGATGAAATACATATATATATATATACATAAATCCACTAGATTTAACATGTCATATATTTCATTATTATTCATTATATATACTTTATAATCATTCTGGAATGGTTAACATGGATAATGAATCTCATCACGTCGTGGAGACGGTAGTCCGTACGTACGCACGAGCGATGATATCGTTCCCATGGTCGTGGAATTGTGTTGAAGTGTATGTATACTATTTCAGTATCAATATCACTTTATAATAATCATATATATCTACTCATTACACCATTATACCCATCCAATTAAGGTGGTCACGGAAAATAGATTACACCACGACGTGGAGACGGTATTCCGTACGTACGCACGCGCGGTGATTTCCTTTTTCCGTAGGACAGATAGAAGGTTAATTAGAGTTGTTTCATATTTATAATAACATATCAGTATATAAAAAATACTTATGTTATTACTTTACAATGAAACAACTAAAGAAGAAGAAGTTGAAGAACAAAGAAATTGAAAAAGATCGGTAATGGATATTACCTCTTTTTGATGCGCCTTCACTTAACCTCCACTTAATGAACTAAGGATGGTCTTTGAAGAAGACCAAGACCTGTAGGATGATACTAGGGAAGTGGAGAATAGATTTTGGCAGGGGTTGGCCGAGCTTGAATGCTCAAATTGGTGTGAGGAGGAGAGGGAGGAGAGGGGCACCTTAAAAAAGCATAAAATATTATTTTATATTAAGGTCAAATTACGTTTATAATGGTTCCAAGGGACTTATTTAGAAGATCAAGTGGGGATGGGTCAAAATACTCTCATAAAATAGGATTTAGAAAATTTTAGGATATTATTTTAACCTTATCAATTAGATTTAACTCTAAGTTAAATAATTTAACTTTTACCGTGTCTTTTTGTTTTCTTACACTATATGGTTAATAAACTTACCATAACAAGCCAAACGAACCCCAAGTTATTTATTATTAATATATATATCCTTATCAAAGTCATTTTTCCGATCTTTAGATTTTTAAGAATTAAATAACAATTAATAATATAATATTTGTTTTAAAAACTAATTTTTGTCAATTTTGGCACTATTTGGTACATGATTTTTATGAAATTCATAAAAAAATTCTAAGTTCGAACAAAGTTACTCAAATAAACAATCACATGTCATATTAACCTATAAAATTAGTTTAAGTCATTAAAAGCCTCAAATTACATTTATTTGGGCATTTATAACATCCATTATGTCAATATTTCATTAATAAGACAATTACTGCATCATCTTTGTGTCATAATAAATCATAATTATTTAATCCCTAAAATTTCTAAATAAATTCCCATGATGTAGATAATGGTATTAGCTTTCTGGAGACTATTCATATTCGAAGTTTCATAGAGGTTTTCACTAAATTAAAATTATTATACTTATAAGATTTAAGAAAGTGACATGTTGTCACATTCTTTGGTTTTAAGAATAATTAAATTATTTTCATGGAAAAAAGTCCTTTAAATGAATCTAATCCGACCCTTAGGTGATATAGGTCTACTTTTAGTCATGCAATAGGATTTTGACATGTTTTATGGTAATTTAATAATATTATATTTACCCTTAATTACCTGATTTACCTTTAACTATGGTAAATAAAATTTACCGTAGTTACTATTCAAAATTCCCAAAAATAAAAAGTAGCTTATTAACATAATTTGGATCCACTAATTAAAAATATGGAATCCATTTTTCCAAATTCAATACACAAAAGTTTCCGAAATTTAATTAAATTTAATCTCGTTGTCGAAAGAAAAAGGGTTTTTCTTTAAAACATTGCAAAAGATTGAATTGATTTAACCTACGAATTTAAGGTAAAATCAATGCTAATGACATACGTTATATTAAATGGTAAAAATATATTCTATTTATATTTTAAAACCATTTAATATTATAATTTAACCACATAAGATATTACGATGAAAAAAGTTGTTTTTAATTAAAATATAGCGTGTTTTTACTATTCATTAAAATATGAAAGTCATCAGGATAAAAAGAAAAATTTATCCAAAGTACATTTTTATTTCTTGATTCCAAATAATAATTTTATTTTTTCAAATGGAACTTATAAACATGTCAAAAACTAGATTTAAAGTGGGCGCGCCATCAAAAGGTGGCAAAACTGCATTTTTTTTGAAAAACACTTATTTTACCCGAAAAATTTATTTTTTTCTTATACCATGTTCTAGAAAATGTGTAAGATGAATAATAATGTTATAAAATTAAAATATTAGTTAACACTATTCATAACAGCTAGTTCATAATAATAATATATCGTTGTTTAGTAAATCCCGGTATTGCGTACAACACACGCTATCGAGGAAGGTCGTGATTGCGTGTAATGCAAGCCAAGTCAGGGTTGCGTGTATTGCATGACTCCTTTGTTGTTGCGTATAATAGAATCCAAAAATATTTTATTTATACATTGAATATATATATATATATACACACTCAATGTTGTGTAGAATAACTTCTATCAAACGAACTTGAAATTGTGTGTAACAAGAGCCAAGAAAAGTGTTGTGTATACTACAAGCTAATACGGTGTTGCGTGTAGCGCAAGATAATCATGGTGTGTCGTACAATAGAAGATATGAATGAAATTAAAAAGAATGTATCTTATAAAATCTCGGGTTGTTACATTTAACATGATTTTAGAGGAATCCAAGTTCATTTTTATGGTTTTTACCATTACAACAATGTTTTAGTGTTTTAAAACACTAAAACTTCATTTAAAACATCACAGAAAAACTGAAACTTAGATTGACATAGCTTCAGTTCCAAAATTTAAAAAACAAATATATGAACGTTTTTCTATGATTTCATGGCTCTATGATGCAATTTTCTAGATTTTTAACCGATGCCGTATGTTTTTAAAGATATTTTTATCTTTTAGAACTGCATATCAAGTCATTCTGAGAACACCGCACATTGGATGGATATGTTTCCTACTCATAGATTTAATAAATAATTAAACCATAGTTTCCCCATGATTTTACATAAATATGAGGTCATTTTATATGTTTTTTCTAATACAAGTATATTTTAGTGTTAAAATAAAAATAAAAATGTGTTACGAGAATCATAGGAAAATCAAAACCCAGATTTATGTAGATTCAATTACTACATTTCAAAATTAAATCTATTGCCTTTTTCTTATGTTTTTATAGCCTTATCTATCCATTTTCTTAGTTTTTAACCCATACCACATGTTTTTAAAGACTTTGATATCTTTTTAAACTGTTTATTGGGTCATTCCAAGCACACCGCACATCAGTTTGGCATGTTGTCTACCCACACACATCCTAAATAATTAAACCATAGTTTTACCATGATTTTACATCAATCCATGGTTGTTTCTATGGTTTTTTCCATTAAACACATGTTTTAGTGTTTTAAAACACTAAGAATGTGTTTATAGTTATCCTTGGAAAATGAAATCTCCTATTGATGTAGCATCGATTTCAACATTTTAAAAATAAATTCACTATCATTTTCATATGATTTTATATCCCTTCAATTCCATTCTCTTGGTTTTGAACCCCTAAAACACACATTTAAAGACCCTAATATCTTTTAAAACTGTTTATTTGGTCATTCCAAGAATAATTCCAATCATATAGATGTGTTTTCTATATATACACATAAAAATTATTTCAACTACAATTTCCCCATTATTTCATGTTAATCCAACAATGTTTTCTTTGGTTTTGATCATTAAATTCTTGTTTTAAATTTTTAGAACACTTAAAATGCATTTACCAGCATCCTGGAAAAACCAAAACTCGGATTAATGTGGCATCAGTTATTATACTTCAAAAAAATCTATGGTCAATTTTCTATGATTTCATGGCCATATTCCATTTCCCTTGGTTTTGACCCCCTGATGCACATTTTTAAAGACCTTGATATCTTTTAAAACTATTTATTGAGTTATTCTGAGTATAGAACACATCTTAAGGAGTGTTTTCTAGTCGTACATGATCAAAATAATTCAACCAGTGTTTTATCACAATTTCACATCAATCAAAGATTTGTTTCTATTGTTTTAACCATTACACACATGTTTTAGTGTCCTAAAACATTAAAAATGTGTTTAGGATAATCTTCGGAAAACCAATAATCTGATTGACATAAATTAAATTCCTATATTTCAAAAGTCAATATATGGTCATTTTTCTATGATTTCATAGCCCTTGTATGTTTTTTTCTTGGTTTTTCCCCCTCACACATGTTTTAAAAGACATTGATATCTTTTAAAACTACTTATTGGTAATTGGAAGCACACTTCATGTCATATGAACTTTTTGTCTACTCATATATGTAAAAAATAATTCAACCATATTTTTCCATGATTTCACATCAATATGAGGTCATTTAATATGGTTTTGATAGATACATTCATGTCTTAGTGTTTTATAACACTAAAAATGCATTTACGAACATCGTAGGAAAACCAAAACATGGATTGATGTGACATAAGTTCCTATATTTCAAAAATTAAACTAAGTTCAATGTATTATTATTTAATAGCCCTTTGACACCATTTTCTTAGCTTTAACCCCTTGACTCGCATTTTTAAAAACATTGATATCCTTTAAAACTAATTATTGAGTCATTTCAAACACAAACATGTCAAATGGACATGTTTTCTACTTATACACATAAAAAATATTCAAACATAGTTTTAACATGATATCACATTAATATGAGGTTTGTTGATATGGATTTAACCATCTCACACACATTTTATAGCTTTGAAACACACAAAATACATGTTTACGAGCATCCATGGAAAAAAATTATATAGAGCTGTTTTCAGATCCTATATTTCAAAATATCAATCTACGGTTGTTTTCCTATGATTTTACATCGCTATGAAGTTTTTTTCTAGGTTTAGACCCCTTAACATGCCTTTTTAAAGATAGCTATATTTTTAAAAAATAATTGGGTAATTTCGTGCACAACGCATGTCATATGGAAACCTTCTCTACTTATATTAATCAAAAATAATGCAACCATTGTTTTACCAAGATTTTAAATTAATATGATCCCATTTTCTATGATTTTAACTATTATACACACATTTTATTTTTCTAAAAGAGGAAAAACACATTTACAATCATTCTAATAAAACTAAAAATCATTTTGTTATAGCGTCAGTTCGTCATATTTAGAAATAAATCTACAGTCATTGTTATATGATTTCATATCCCTTTAATATTTTTTTCTTGGTTTTAACCCCCTAACGCATGTTTTTAAAGAATTTGATATATTTTAAAACTAATTATCGAGTCATTTCGTGCACAATTCATGTCTTATGGACTTTTTATCTAGTCATGCACATTAAAAATAATTCAAACATTGGTCTCTAATTTTTTCACATCAATTCAAGGTTTTTTTCTATGATTCTGACCATTCCACCCGCATTTTAGTGTTTTAAATCACAAAAAATGAATTTACAGGCATCCCAGGAAAAAGAAACTTGTATTGACATGGTTTCAGTTCCTACATTTCACAAATAAATATACATTTTTTTCTTATATTTTCATAGCTCTTCGATTATGTTTTCTTGGTTTAACCCCTTGATGTATGTTTTTAAAGAATTCAATATCTTTTAAAACTACTTATTATGTCCTTCCAAGAACACCACATTCCAAATAAATGTTTTTCTACTCATACACAACAAAAATAATTCAACCATAATTTTCTCATGATTTCACATCAATAAAATATTATTTTCTTTGTTTTTACCATTACACGCATGTTTTAATGTTTTAAAACACTAAAAACATGTTTATAGGAATCATAATCTTACTGAAACTATAGTAGATGTGACATCAGTTCCTCTATTTAAAATATCAATCTAAGGTTGTTTTTATATGATTTCATGGTACTATGATGTTTTTTAGTTGGGTTCTATCCAATGATACATGTTTTAAAGACATTTTGGTATCTTTTAAAACTACTTATTAGGTCATTTCAAACACACTACTTATCTTATGGACATGTTTTATAATCATATACATCAATAAAAGTTAAACCAAATTTTTAGAGTGATTTCACATTAATATGACATTGTTTTCTATGATTTTTACTATTATTTTCACGTTTTAGTGTTTTAAAACACTAAAAACATGTTTATAGGCATCCTGATAAAAATGAAACTCATATTTACATAACCTCAATTCATAAATTTTAAAAATAACTTGATGTTAATTTTCCTACGTTCACAGCCCTCTGACATCGTTTTCTTGCCTTTGAACCCATGATTCAAATTTTTAAAGACATTGATATCTTTCAAAAATAATTATTGGTCCATTCAAGAACATTGTACCTCTTATAAGCAATTTTTATTCTCGTATATATCAAAAATAATTCATCCACAACTTAGCCATGATTTCAAATTAATATAGGGTCGTTTCCCTAGGTTTTGACCATTACATGCATGTTTTAGGGTTTCAAAACACTAGAAATGCATTTATAGGCATCCTGGAAGAAATGAAACACATATTGACATGGAATTAGTTCCTATATTTCAAAAATAAATCTACAATCATTTTCCTATTATTTCACTACCTTCCGACTTCATTTCCTTGGTTTTCCCCCTAACACACACTTTTAAAGGCTTTGATATCTTTTAAAACTTCTTATTGGGTAATTTTGAGCACACTACATATCCGATGATTGTTTTGTGTACTCATACACATCACAAATAATTAAAACACATGTAACCATTATTCTATTTCAATAAGAGGTCTTTTATTATGATTTTTACTATTATATGCACATTTTAGTGTTTTAAAATACTAAAAATTCATTTTTTAGGAATCCTAAGAGAATCGTAACTTAGATTGATATGATGTTGGTTCCTACATTTTAGAAATCAATCTAAGATGATTTTCTTATTATTTCACAACCATTTGAAATCATTTTCTTGGTTTTTACACTTTAATTCATGTTTTTAAAAACATTGAAATCTTTTAAAATAGTTTATTGAGTCATGGACTGAGTTTAGAATTTACCTCGGTAAGATGAGCTATAAGAATGAAAATTCCCTAATGGATTGCTCCTGTCATCCTTTGAAATAAATAAACTAAGTAATTTTCCATTTTCAATCGCCGCTAATCCTATGTTTTCATATAATATTCATGTTTTAACACTTTTTCTTTCAACCATGAAATTTTTCTTTTTGCTTCCTGGTCAACGTCACTTCTCACACTACTAGAAATCAATGCTATACTAATGGAACTATACCAACGGTTTGAAGAACCATTGTTGTAGGTTATATATACCAAATTTTTGGCCAAAATCATTGGTATATGTACCATATAGGGACCATATACCAATGATTCTTCCAAAACTTTTGCTATAAGTACCATAAAAAGATCTCATACCAATGGTTTGACAAATCCATTAGTATAGGTGATAGCTATACCAACATTTTGGATAAAAACATTAGTATAAATAACATAAAAGTTCCTATACTAATGGTTTTTCCAAAAACAAATTGTATATCTACTAAAAAAATACCTTATAACAACGGTGTGGAAAAAACCCTTATTATAAGTCCAAAAAATTTGAATACTTATAACAACAGTTCCCAAAACTGTTGGTATAGATATTCGTTTTTTTATGAATTATTTTTTTAAATAGCATTTATTTTGTTTCAATTTAAATAAAATTTTAATATATATATATATAGATATCATATTCTGGTCAAAAAATTCATTGCACCGTAGTGGTGAAGCCATTTAAATATAAGTCAGAGGTGCTGGTATCAAAACCAGCCAGTTTTTTTTACATTTACTATACCAATGGTTTTCAAAATCATTTGTATAGGTCTTTTATATGACATATACCAACGTTTTGGGAACCATTAGTATAGACCACCTATACTAAGGATTTCCCAAAACCATTAGAATACCACTGTTATAGGTATATACCAATATAAGATAAGTAAATGGTCCCCCAAACCATTGGTATAGACTATACCAATGGTTTGGGGTACTATAATGATGGTTCCAAACCATTTTTATATGATTATTTCCATTAGTGTCAAACCCCACTAGGTGATGTATTAAATGATGATAATTCCCTATGAAATACTACTGATGGATTAAGTCCCGGACCCTTCTCTTATACATGCATGGGACAATCCTTCCCTAAATCGATTGCAAGTGCATCATTTTGGGTAATCGATATTGAATGTGAAGGGTTTACATCCCAGGATTCTTGAATTTTAACCTATTAAAACAATAAGATTAACGATGATTTTTTAAAAATATCTGAACTTCATAATATTATCTAATTGATTATTTTTTCATTGGTATTTAATGTTATTTCAATAATATAAATACATAATAATGTAAAATAAAATTACGACAACAAAAAATTCTTATACCAAATTAATTGGGGAAAAAACATGGATCAAATAGTGCTAACAGAGCAAATTGGCATCCTTTGATCCATGAAGATTACCCCCTTTAATTATGTTTAAGTATTTTTTATTGTTATAATTTATTTTTCATTATTATGTATTTATAGTAATGTAATAAAATTAATTTTTGTTTTTTGAGAGGATATTAATTTTTTTTTACTTTCCATAACATTTGATTCATCATTCAAAATCCAACGTACATATTGAGCAGGAAAATGTTTCAATATAAAGTTCTCATATTCTTAGTTTCTATTCAAGCATCTCTTTAATTTATAATCATGAAATATAAATTTTATTCTATCATCCATATACCAGTTGGTAATTTCATAATCTAAAAATTATTTAAAACCCTTGTCATACCAAGATGTGTTTCAAGGTAAATTAATACAACTTTTTTACAAACATATTGTATTTAAAATCTTCTCCCAATATTGCCAAATATAAACTTTAAATGTTTAATAAAATTATTAAAATCAATTTTTAACATCATCCAACCTTTCCATTTATCGGGGTATGGTCTTGATGTGATAGTGATAAAATTCAACTTGAAAATGATCCGATCTGGCATGAAAAACTTAAACAACATAAGTGAATAAATAATATCACTCAAAATAATAGGGTTGAATGTCATGGAATAAGGTCACTGAGGGAATGAGAGGGAAATGGATATCATGGGGGTTGGGGATAAGAGACCAATAACACCTAACTCATTCATGGATAGTAGTAGGGGAAATTGGGTTGAGGAAGGGAGGAGGAAAGGGTTGTGGGGAAAGGGTTAGGGATCTACCATCGTTGGGGGTAGTGGCCACTAGGAAATGGGTAAGTGGCGCCACAATCATAGGAATAATATCCCTTGGGGGAATTTATATAGTTGACTATTAGTTTGGGGGGTGATTCCATGAGGGTCGGTGTGGGGGTGGGGTAGGGATTAATTAAGCCAATTTTTAAATTATTTAGAAGTAGTTTTATTAAAACATACTGCTAAATTGAACAGCATTTCAATAATATTAGTGGTTTCACAAAACCTCCTATACATTTTAAATAATAATCAAAACTTTTTAATTAGTGGAAGTTATATGAAACACAACTAATAAATCATTGATGAGACCACATTTTTTTAGATCATATTTATATTTAAATACCCTATCACAGTAATGATCATGCATAAAAATAATTCGCTTGTTAATTCATTATAAATATAACATCTACAACATGCATTGATCATGCATGAGGGATAGAGATATGATTTGAATAAAATAATAAATTAAATAGTACAACTAGAATTTATCATAAATGAATAAATTCACCAGATTAAATCCCTTACAATTAATTTATTGGAAATAAATGTACAAACCACCTCATTTCAGTCTTGATAAGTTATAAACAAAACAAAACCTCATTAGTAACAACTTCAGATGAAGAGGACTCCAGATGCTAGGCTTTATCCTCCAAGAATTTATCCTCAATGAAGAATCCTCCCACTTTATTTGTAGCAAAGAAAGATCAATTTTATCTCCTTGTATCTTATGTCATATCTACCCCATATCTTTAGCAATTCATATCCACCTAAAAATTCACCATATAAACTATAGAACTGACATAACGTAAAACTTGTATCTCCCATGGAATAAATCTACAAAATCAACCAAGGAGAGAGCTAGATGAACCACTATATCTATCATAGATATATAACAGATTAGGATATAACTCTCTACTAGGCTTCAATGTGGAACAGATGATACAGTGCATAGATCCTCACATCAAACTTGAGTTGCTACCTTTTCTAGGTACTCCACGACATAGTGAAATCCCTACATCACAATCACCTCACTTCATATAGATCACATTCCTCCTATAAATCAATATTTTTTAATATTGACCTGGTAATATCACCATCAACTAACTTTCAGTGGATGGTGGGTGACCACTAGAGATGAAAGGTTGTCAATGAAGAATCAATATAGGGGTTTGGTTCTTCTTGAAGAAAACTTGCAGTGGACTTTTGAAATCCTCTCCCATATACTACTATTTATTTGGGTTCCCTTGTGTGGGAAATGCTATGGGAAATCTGTAATGTGTGTATCCACATATGAATATGAAAATAACCACTTCCTTCCCAATAGACATTGGTAACCCAAATGAACTACATTAAAATTGGTTTTCCCCTATTTTTTCTAATTTCTCTTATACCATTTTGTTGTGTCCATAATAATTTCATATCCTTAGGATGAGGAACAAGATCCCATGTATAATTATTATTCTATTAATTCATTTATTCTTCCATAGAATAATTCCACAGGTTCATTTCTTCACTATCTGAAAGATCTAAATATATTTCTGTAACATCATCTATAGTTATAGAAAGAGAATGAAAAAAAAATCCTCATACATAGAAGGTCTCTATATGTTCCTTCGTGTTCTACCAGTGGTGATACTCTTACGATGATGTGTATCCTTCTGGAGTGGTACTTCTCCCTCAGCACTTTATCTCATGTGGTTCTTAATTTGTTGATGATGGAATTTTTTCGTTTCAATTGCATCTGATTTACCTCTCTATTTTCCATAATAATTTGACTTAACCATCACAGAATCTTCAAATTTGTTATCATGACTTTGAAATATCTTCTTTTCTCATGGATACCATAGTAGGAAAGCCATCACATCATCACTTAAGCTAATAAATACAAAATATGTCACTCTTCAATCCAACTTCATGTCTATTACATGAAAATATGAAGTACAACCAATGATATGAAGTCTGTTATAATAAAAAAATATTGTCATTGAACCAAAATTCTATCATAACTTTACCATCAATCATATAAGTAGGTAATCAGTTTATGATGTGGGATGCATACATTATTTATTCTTCCCAAAACGATTTGTTCAAACCAGACTGAGATAACAAATACCATACCCTTCTCAACGAGAATATGTTTCATCCATTCTGCTACACTATTATGCTCCAATTTTCCAGTAAATATGAAGTGTCTCACAATACCTTTATCCTAAAAAACATTATTGAATGGATCTGATGTGTATTCTCCACTATTAAATGATATCAATCTCTTTATTTTCCTTCTTGTATGATTTTCAATCATCTTATTCCACTTAAGGAATACCATTAACACTTCATAATTATTCTTCATGGCATTGAAGCAGAAATATGGTGGGTAATCATCAATAAAAGTGAAAAAATAATGACTACCTCCCATTGAATGATTTTTTATTGTCCCCATACATCATTATAGATGTAGTCAAGTGTTCCCTTTCTGTGACGAATTATAGTGCTACAACTGATTATAGTCTACTTACCCATTACACAATGCTTGAAAATGTATAATTTTCTTGTCTTGGAACCTTTCAAAATACCTTTGTTTACTAAACTCTACAAGGTGTTTTCTCATGTTTTTAAGCATGCATCTATCCAATTTTTTTTCTTTGGTTTCATTGTTTGATCTACAATCATATCAACTAGATTTCAATTTAAAATATCTTCATGGATCATGATATGAAGAGATTTATATATGACACAACCCAATATATTTTGTGTACCAAGACACGAAAATTGTTTTTTGTAGATTTGAAAAATCATTATATAGACTAAAGCAGTCACTAAGACTATGGTACAAAAGTTTTAACACTTTTCAGTTGAATAAGAAATATGTTTGAAGTCAGTTTGATCATTGTGTTTACTTCAAGAAAAATCATGATAGTAAATTTATCTACCTTCTTTTATATGTTGATGATACGTTGATTTCATGTAAAAGAAAGGTGGAGATATTTAGGTTAAAATCTCAACTCAACTAAAAGTTTGTGATAAAGGATCTTGTAGAGTATAAGAAGATATATGGGATGGAGATTAGAAAAGATGGAGCTAAGGGTGTTGTTACCCTTTTCTAGCTATAATATTTGATGAAATTAATTTGGAAGTATGGAATTGATGATAAATCCAAACCAATCAACACCCCTTTAACACCGCATTTCAAAATTAATACATAATTTTCACTAAAGAAAGATTAATAGCAGAATCATATGGATCATGTTCTATATATAAGAACCATTCTATATTTGATGCATTCGATGGTGTCTATGATAATTGATATTTTACACACAGTGAGTATGGTAAGTCGGTATATGTGTGACCCTGGTAAAGGTCATTAGTAAGAAGTAAGATGGATTATACTGTATATCAATGGTACTGTAGATGTTTGTATGAAGTTTACTAACTATACAAATGATGGGAGATTTCTCATTGGATATATTTATTTAGGTCATGTAACGGACCTAGACAGGCGATGCTCTACAACTAGATATGTTTTAACTATGGAAAGAGGGCCAGTAAGTCAGAGATATAATCTATAGTCAATAGTGGTGTTTTCTTCAACACTGGCTAAGTATATGATAGGGACATAAGCTTTCAAAGAAATAATATGTTTACATGGTCTGGTTAAAGTCTTAGGGTTCATCCAAGAGAACGTTGATGTATTTTATGATAACCAGAGTTCTATTTCTCTTTCAACAAATAAGGTCCATTATAGTCGAGAAAAACATATTGATGTTTCATTAAATTTGAACCATGATATTATAAATTATAAACATATCTCACTACATAAGATCATGACATCTGAGAACCCAATAGAAATGTTAATGAAAGTGGTTTTAGGGATCAAGTTTCAACAATGTTTGGAATTGATAAACATCGCGCATACTTGAGATTCCTATGGGAATCAAGAAAGAAGTACCTGCAGGAAGATTTTTTTGATAAGAAACATGGTAATATTTTTTATCAAGGGGGGTATGTTTAATATTGTTGTTGAAATATCATTATCCACTCACTTTGATTATATGGTGGGTGACCACCAGGGATGAATATCCATTAAACATGAATCAAAGTAGGGGTATGGTGCCGCCAGTAGAAAACTTGCAGCGACCGTTTGAATTCATATCTCTATTGATGTAATTTATTTGGGTTCCCCTAGAAAATGGTTTGGTAATCCTGTAATGTTTATATTGGAAATTTAATATTAAAATACTACTACCTTCCGCATATAAGTATGTTAGCTAACCGAACCATGTTAAAATTGGAGTGACCTGATTTGTTTTGATCTCTCTGATTTTGTGTGTGATTATTAAGAGATTTAGGCTTCTGAACAACAATATTTTCATCCTATATGATTTAATAAAAGGCATAAATTTTTAAACTACTCAATTTGAACCACAATAAACTCCCAAATATTACATCTCTATAACACAATGATACCCTACATTTCCACACCATAAGTTCAATTTCCCTTTTTATCATCATTCTATAACTATATTATTTTATCAAGTCCTATTTTGTTCCTATTGTGAAACATTTCATCTAAATATCAAAGATCCTCAAGAAACCCTTGAACCCCCTCGTGCATTCATTATGGCATAATGGAACAAGTCACGTCACATGATATCCCTCTATATCTATTCATATAGTTCACTATAGTGAAAACTCTAGGCAATATAGTGCATCATCTCAAGAACACAGTAAGCCCAACATTCATCAATAGTGGGCATGGTGACATTACTATAAAATACAATCTATTATGACATAGATGGAAGAAAAATATATGGATCATACATCATTATTAATGTAAGTTTGAATAATGTCACATTAAAACTTAGTGTGGGTGATGAACACTTCATAACACCCAATGAAGATATATACCATAACAAATTCCTTAGTACCTCCCTAACTAGTCAGTCACTGAGTTTCCTCACTTTTGTGTGTCATCATGTGCTACACTATCTTGTTTAGACCTGCACTGGCTCTCCTGCAGTTCTAGTATAAGTGTTGGAACATATTTTGGGCTTCAAAATATATTTTCATTTTTCTATTTTTATCCATCATCATTGACCTCAATTTTTTTTCTATTTTACTCCACTTTTGATTTAAATGTTCGATATCTAAATACATATTAAAATCAAAATAAATAGGGAATAAATTATCAATTATTTAATAAATTTAATATTAATTTTTTGGTATGAAATATAGACATCAAGAACATATAAGAACCATTATAAATGGATGGAACAAAGAGCATGTGGATCGAAATCCATTTTCTTAACCCTATGGATTTTTTTGTCATAACGATCCATTTAGTGAATAGTAATACTATAGTACTCATACTATAAGAAAAATATATTATCCACTAAAACACCAAATCTATTATAGTACATGATACAATGTTTATACTGTTATAGTACCCTTGATACTATGTTATAAACCATGTTTGAAAACCTTCTAATTTGGAGGTCATTGGGGGTTGAACCCCCGACCTCATGGATATCAAATAGGGAGCAACGTGAACTTTCTCTCCCCCTTACAAGATAAAGTCCTAACTTGTCCCATTTTCTCATTAAAATTTTGAAAATCCCATAGGCACTATGTAAATATTTCCCATCAAGATGGTGGCCATGATTTTCTTTTTAAACTAATTTTCTATGATCCTTCCTATAGAGTGTTCCACATAATCCCCCATTTTTTCTCATTCCACATATCATATTCCAAACGCTCTCCAAAAATGACCCTACAAAAAACATCAACTACCTGACCCACCACATCTTTTCATCATCATAGGAAACTTACTTTTATGAATCTCTCCAACTATGAATACCTTCAGTAATACCCATGAAAATTCCAAGAAACAACATTCCCCATATTATCCCACAATCCCCCATTAGATGATACAATTTAGAATTGATCCCCTGATGTGAGATGGATAACAGAAGCACTTACCCCCTTCATTATGGTCTTGATTTCATGATGATGATGATGAGAATTAATTTCATTAAGTAGAGATGATTCTAGAAACCTTCAAATTATATAACATCCCCTATATTCAAAAGTCAATAATAATTGAAAGAAATATTTAAATATTAATATTATTAAGTAAAAATATATTATTCTTGATAACACACCTATTTTATATGGAGATATAATTTAAAAAACTAAAAAATTATCACCTACTTAAATGAGATTATTAAGCAGTTAAAAATAATATAATAACAACCCAATAATTAATTACAACATTCTCTACATTTTTTTTTGAATAGGATGGTACCTTGGCTAGAAAACCAAAGAACACAAATTATAAAAGCAATATTTTACAAAATTATATAATATAGAGACATATTAAAAAAATTATGAAGGTAAAGTAAATCAGTAGAATGTTACTCAAGACAAGTTATATCTTGGTTGACTCCGTTGTTGGAAAGTCCATCAGCAACCATGTTGGATTTATGATATATAGGAGTGATGATGATGTTAATGTTGAGAAGCAAGCAGGTTTAGTCCATTCAATGGGTAGTGATCGGACACACAAGGTGTATCACAACATTCCTTATTTTCTGCATGATGGTGGTCATGTCAGTCTCAATATAGAAGTTTCTCTAACCATGTTGCTTGAAAAAATAAAAGACATGAATCATAGTCATCATATCAACCTCCAGCGAATAAGAAATGCTATATCTACCATAAAACCATCCAAGGATCTGACCAAGATGGCTCCTGAAGATGGCGCCACAGCCTGCAGGGACCAGATTGCCTTTGGATGCACCATCCACATTTACCTTAATCCAGTCAAGGAAAGGATCATTCCTGAAAACTTTAAAGGTACGCCAGGGTTGTTAGAAGTTCCCATAAACATGAATTTTGAAGCTCTGGGTCAAATTCAAGACGTGAAAGTCCATTGACATAACATCAAAAATGTATTTTTTCAAAACTCAATATTTCACCCATATTATCATTGAAATTAAAATATATCAAAATAGAAAAATTTAGGTGTTAGAATTCTCTCAAAAATAATTATTTCTACCCCCCAAATACCCCTTTTAAGTTTCATTACTAAAAATAAAATTCAATTTGATTAATTAGTAAATTATAATTTTTAAAATATTTAGCATTTTGAAAAAATATGATTCTTTTATGAATTCATAAAAAATAAAGATTATACATTTCACCAAACACATTGTAAACATCTATTTTAACTATGCCTTTTAATAACATTTTAGACATGTAACTTCCATCCTTTTAAAACAGCAATGAAAAAAGAGTATATTGAAAAAGGATTATAAAAAGAACCAATATAATTTTCAAATTACTTATAAACATATTTTAAATAATTTAAGATTTAATGGTTCAAAATGTTAAGGAATTAACATAGGGACAAATACCTCTTTAAGCTAGTTTGATAATTTCAGTAGCATTACCCATAAAATACCACGAATAAAGACCTAGTGAAAAATCATCAACAAATTAAAATTTAAAAAAAGGGAATAAGACAAATTTTTAAGGCCCTAGAAGTGTAAAACTTTATTGGTGATTTATATATTGAAGGAGAAGCTTCTAATCAGGTTTATATGAGGCATTAAAAGTTTTTATTTCTTTATAGAGTAAAAAACTCATGGTTTCTGGATGTTTTACCTTGAAATGAAGAATTACATGAAATTTAGGAACCTAGACATTGAGAAAACATGATGGAAAAAGAAATAAATGAGTGAAGATAATGATAATAATATAATAAATGGAAGAAGGGAACATAACTTTGGATACCATAGTGAGTGGTGGTGACATTTTAAGGAGGTAAAGGGTGGATGAAAGGGAATCACCTCCCATTTTTCTCGGTGGAATTTTAGTAGTGGGAGAAAGAATTAGATATGTTTATACACATTTCTCATAGAATATATACTACTAATAATAATCAAAATAAGTATAGAAAGGATAAAAAATTCCCATGCCTCGATTTATTAAATAAATAAATGATACAAGGTGGGATGAGGTTATTAAAGATAAACCCACCCTCAATATAGTAAAAAGCCAAATCATTTAGAGAAATTACAAAGAAATGTTAATAGTTATAATAAAAAAATTTATTTATATAATAAAAATCATCACATTATTCAGAATTGTAAAAGGAATAATTTTTAGATACAACTACCATAGTTCTTTTTAGATGAGAGAAATCTTTCTGTGGACATGATTTCCTAGGAGGTACTTTCTAAAAAGAATCCTTATCATCTAAGATCCTTTTTCCATTTTTCAATGTATCATTGTATAGTAAATTCCTTATAGGAGAAACATCATCATCCATGTTTTCACAAATACCCTCAATTCTATCTATCTTAACTTTTATATTAATCTCATGAAATTGAGAATTCATAACATTCTGACGCAAAGAGTCTATTGATTCTGAATCATGAATCCCAAGAACTTCTAAATTGTTCCAATGCACATAAACATACCCCATAAAATTCACAACTCCCATCACCTTTGGTTTCCCCAATGTCTATACAGACCCACTACTTCCTATTAATTATGATCATATCTATATCTCCCATCCATAAAACCATCATCTTCCAATTCCTCTTTCAATATTTGATAAACCCCCTCAAGCCCCTACCAAGATAGGTTCCCCTGTCTATATCTATATACCTAGTTCCAATCAGAATATTCCACTTCTACTCTACCATATGCTTCCTCCACTAAATGTTGACTAAAATATTTTAAAAGTACATATGGAAATTGATCATGTTGAATTTAATCACGAACATTCATTTCCTCTATTGAAAAAAAAACACAGTCATAGTTTTTTGATCCTAAAACCTTAAATATATTTGTATAGGATTATACAACTAATATAAAAGGAATTATATGTATTTATATATACATATATGTTTTTGTGTATATATAATTTTATATAATTATTTATAAATGGTCAATTAAAGGGAATTAAAAATTAAAAATAAAATCTATTGGAACCATCAATGTACTCAGGGTGACTTGAACTTGAGACCTCCCCAAGACTCTATAGAGACAAAACAACTTGGTTTCACCTATAAGGGATTATATAATTATCTAATCTTATGATTATTTTACTTCTAAAAAATATAAAATAATGTGGTTCGATATACCTAAAGCCACAATCAATGTGCATGTGGACATAGTTTGGGATAAATCTATGGTCCACATGGATTTTTTTCATAGGTACCACATATGGCCACACCTTACATGGATTGTGATTGTTTTAGTGACCCATAACCATGGTCAATGTGGACCATGACATAACCCTAACTATTTCCATAGTCCATGTAAGGTGTTTCCATAACCCTTTCCTATAATCTTCGCCCACATTTCCCACTAACAGCCTACTACAAAGGACCCACTTGATGTTTTACATAAGTTTTCCTATAACCATGATTCATAAATACCTTGTTTGTAGGCTGATGCAGGAAGAACTGCTTCAGTGGTCTAACAAGAACCTTGGTAATAGGTTTCCCTATTACTATGGTTCTTCTAATAATATCTATATGACTATTTCAATAGGGAAAATTTCTAAGTGTGGCAGTTGTACTATAAGTTTTTAATAGCTTAAAAAGAAAAAAATTATAAATCTTATCATATTTAACATCTAGATTAATATCATATTCAGTAGATAAAAAAACAACTTTTCTAAATAAGTTGGAACCTAAATCATCCACAACTATAATTTTGGCATAATAACCAAACTGATAGTCCCTTATGGAATTATTCATTTTTATGGGAATGTCAAGTAAAAAATAAACATAAAATAATATGATAGTATGAAAAAATATCCAATTAAAAAAATAAATACTAATCTATTGTCAAACTCAAGTATTTTAAAAGTGAATGGTTTAAAACTAAAATCCCATTCCTAAATGGTAATCACGTCTAGTTTCAAGGATATTGATCAATGGACCCATACTCGACACTTCAGTTCCTAATTAGGGAATAATATATGTAAGTATCATATTCTAATTAGTATAAACATATAATGAGTGAAACACCAAATCATACAATAAAGGACACATTACATCGTTTGTTCTGAAAAACATTCTACCAGTAATTAATACTATCTAATCTATAATAAAATTATTAAAGATCAAATTTTTTTCCAAAATAGGTTCTTAATTTGAATTAATATGGGTTTTTATCACATTAAGAATGATTTTATTTATATTAATATCATTTAATGAATATAAGTACCTTTGATTAACATGTTCCCTATTTGTAATCCCATCGTAAGAGGGAAGGACACGAATTCCAACTTCCACCGATGGTTCATTAGAGTGAATTGAAATAGGAAAGTATATCCCTACCGAAAGATAAAATAAAGTATCATGTGGAAAATATACTGATCTAGTATTATCATACATAGATAATACATAATTTTTTATTAATATTTATTACATTAGAAAAAAAACTCCTGAGGATTGTAATCGTTTAGTGACTTTGAAAACATGGAAACATAAACAGTACTCCATAAATAAACTACATCATCTCCCACTGGGATCATTTTAAATAGAACCCTTCTTAGATATATCATAAATAATACATATCTTCATAACTTATGGAAAGTAAACATAACAAATAGTGATCCTAGATTCTCATTAAGTGTGAACAAGGGAGATAGATAAGCATAACAAGAATATAAAGGTATGAGACCATGGGTAAAATATTTTAAAACCATACCCTACATATTAATATATATAAACATGATTCATGGAATAAATATTGGTAGTTTATAAGACATGAATCATAAGGGAATCAAATAAAATGATCCGTGGGAGCAATGAATTGGAATATGATAAGGAATTTGTGTCATATACATAAATATGGAAAATTATTCCATATTAGTAAAGGATCATAGTCAAGATCATCATAGAAGATAGAGCCCCTTACTGAACTGGGTTCACTACCCATTCCAACCATATTTATTGAACTGGTTCACTCCCCATTCTAGAAAGATTACTAAACTTGTTTCACTTCCCATTCTAGTCATATCAATCCCATGTGATATAAATATTTACCTAATGCATTGGAGGGATATATAGGTTCCACCCGTCATATAGCTAAAACCGTATTTATGAGTAAAAAAAGATCACCAAAATTAATCATATCATAGTCCGTGAAACGAAATGGGTATCATAACCATTTCATAATATCATAACTTGAGGAAAATTTATAGGTTTCATAATCATTTTATCATATCATAACTAATGAAAAGAAGCGGGTTTCATAAGAATTTTATTATTGTATAACCCATAGAAAAGAATTTTTTTTATAAAAAACATATAATTATAATCATAAATCATCCATATAAAGAATAAAAATGGTATCCTTGAATCATATCCCCATAAAGTCATAGGTAACATCAATGTATGAAATCTTATATAAGAAATTATTTTGATCGATCATTTGAAACATTTCTTATGGAAAATATCCTTTTCATCATTGAAAATTCTTTTTAAAGCATAAAACATTTTGAAAAAATATTAATTTTATAATAACATTGAAAATTTATGAAGAAATACTCAAAATAATTATTGATCATGATGTCTTAAAATTCAGTTCATGTCGTACATGTTAAAATGAAGATTCCTTTCACATTTTCGATAAAATCCAAATAAGTGTTGTTTTGGAAAATGACATGTTGATTAATTTAAAAAACAATTAAGAAGTGAAACATGAGTAATTTAATTAAATAAATAATTTGGATAATGGTAAAAAATTAAAAACCTCATGTATGGTAAATATAAGTTTATTACAAATAAAAGTGAGACGGAAATCCCTTACCTTAAGTCATGACTTCTGTCATACGTGTTAAAGCCTCATGTATGATAAATATAAGTTTATTATAAATATATTACATAACCATATTAAAATATATCATACAATATATTATTTTATTCTGGCCATTTATTACCCTTTTATTAACAATTCCTTGTTAATGTTACGTTTCGAGTAATAACCGCTTTATTTTTCATTTATGTTTTGATTTGTTATTTTTTTGGTCCACTTACATTGATAATGGTTCCATAATCTCTAGAATTATAACCATGATATAAATATCATATATATATATATATTAATTATATATTAATTAATATTAATCCATAAAATTTAGTGATAGTAAAAGAAATCCATGGTTCAGGGAGATGGTAGGTCATACGTACACATAAACGCTGTTTTTTTCAGTTTCTTGTTGGGTTGAAAAAACAAGAATTAAATGATATATATTAACATTAAAAAACACTTTTATTTCTTATATATCACAAATTATTATTAAAATAATCCTTAATACCTTCCATGTATACTATGAATGAGTCACCTCGCTTCGTAAGGCGGTAGTTCGTCGTACATATGAGTGACATTATCATACTCCCATAAATTAAAAAACATAAAGCTATGTGAGATATAATAATTATAGAATAATAATAACATATTAATTATCATAAATATCATGCACTCACTATAAATACATCATTATTTTTAACCTTGAAAAGTGGTAGTGGAACAAATAACAACATCGATTAAAGATGTGGTAGTCCATCACACATGAATGATGATTTCATTAACTGTTTTATGGAAGTGGAGATGGTTTAAGGTCATGAAATTAACATAAAAACATATAATAATATAGAGGATATTTATTTTATAATATAATTGTGTTAAAAAATAAATTTAAGGGGTAGAGGAAGAAATAAAACAAAACATTCATTGATGAATGTTACTTATTCTTCGGGTATACTCTTTATGTTTTCACTAAAATCCATCCCTGGTTAGATTTTTGTACAAACTGAGTCTTATAGGATGTGAGGAGGAAATTTGGGAAATGATTTGGGTAGCTATTTTCCAAACCAAAATGTTTTAGAGGTTTGAATAATATTGGAGAGGGGGACCTTTTATAAGGGGGGGAGAGGACACACTTGGTATTTTTTAAAATAATTGAGTGCTCCCACATTTTTCAAATTTCACTAGGTTCTAAAATGAACTATTATAGAAACTAAAATGTGCAGCTGTAAAAATATAGACAAAAAAACTGTTTTATTCTAGTTTATAGGTTATTGTTACCCTTTTATTTTTAGTTTAACCATCAATAAACCCATTTTTACCTTAACTACTGTAATTACTTTTTACTGCATTCACTATTCATTTTGGTCATGTATCAAACTAGAATATTATAAATAAAAATCACTTTATGGTTGAATTACATGCTCTATTATGCATTATGGTTATAGAAAAAAACATCCACTTATTTGGTTTTATACATTTTATCATATTTAAAAGACAATTAAGAATCATAATTGTTGACAATATAGTTGTTTAATAGTGATCATATGATTAGTATAAATATAGGGTTTGGAAAAATCCAATAAATACAGACAAAGGAATTGATGGCCTCAACTAATAAGAATATAAACTATTAAGACCATTTATTGGGGATTTTTAGGGAGATACATTATTTGGGATTTTCCCATGACTAGTCCCAAGTAACTATCCATCAAATAAAGAATGATCAAAACCATTTATAGGAGATATTCAAGCTCATCGAGATAATGGCCCAAACCATGTACATCGAACCATCCCATGAAAATCCCACCATCACACACCTTACCCTTAGGTAAATTTATGGTGTAATACAGTGAAATGTATCAAGACCCTAATATTATGAATATTAATATGTTATTTTTAATACCATATGGTTATATTTACTTGTTATTATTGTTACTTTCTAAATGATTTTGATTTTGATTCGATAAAAAAAATTGTATTTTTGGATAATATGGGATCTAAATTAAGGCATTCATTTTTATGAATTAATTAATTTTTTTGACATAAATGATATTTTAATAATATATTATTTCTAAATAGTCTTTTATGAAATATAAATTATAGTATAATTTTTATGGAGTCAAATGTAATATTTATAAGGGTTTGAAAACTGTTATTGTAAAAAAAACCATAATTTCTCAATAAATGTCAATTATTATTTTAAAAGTAAAAATTCACATATTTTGAAAATTATTTTTATAAAAAATATAATTTTTTTAATTATAACATCAAAATTATCAAATGGTGAATTTTTCCAAATTTTTTATTATAGTCCATTTTTAGGTAAAAATAAAATACTATACAAATATACAAAGTATATTGTGACATAATAATGACCCAAAATGATTCAATAAATGATATAAAGCGAATCGAAGACCAAATATATGTTTTAAAATTAAAATAATGTAATTTTTATGTAATTTTATTAATTTCATAAATCTTTAATAATCCTCCAAAACCTATATTAAATTTTAAGGTATTAATTTAATTTCTTTAAGAACATGACCCACTTTCACATCTCCAAGGGTAATATTTTAACATGTTAGGCGCTTAGACTTATAAAATAATAAAAAACATTCATCTTTTGTATAAATCATTTCAAAAGATCGTGGGAACAGTTTTGGTTTTGATTACTTTGTTATATAGATTCCAATACCTATGTTTGTAAAAAATAAAGAACTCCCATATATTTTCCTATATAGACCCACATAATATATCCATAATCTTCACTCAAAAACCATAGGTCAAATACTTAGTATAACCTCCCCTCTCTAGAGTACTCCCAAGGTTTTCTCAAGATCTTAATTTTATCCTTCCAATCTTTTGGAATCACCCTCTCAACATAAGAGATCTTTTCCTTCTCCTCTTTATTCAAGAATATTAGTAATTTTAAGTATTCTATTTCCAATTACTAGTGATTGGATATGTTTTTACATTTCCATATTAATTTCCATTTTCAAAAAAATGATGAGATACTCCTTACTATCTCATTAATACATTTTATTAATCTTTAAGTACTGTCATTATGCTTCCAAAATTTCACTATGGTTTTTTCCATGCCAAACTTATTTATTATGAATATAATTACTATTTAAACTCAAGGTTATTCACCTAAAAACAATTATTATAATTATATTTTAGAATTAAATGTATTTATTCCACATTCATTATATTTGGGATTCAATTTTATGAAATATGATTCTATTTTGAATGATATATGTGGGACATTTATGCACGTTAATGATATGAAAGTAATGGGTGAGCCTGAAATTATACAGTACTCTAATTAATTGGGTAATTTTTTAGTCTCATGATATGTAATTAAAGTTATTATGGAGTGAATATAATCAATCATGTTACTTTTTTTACCATGTTATGATGTATTGGAGGTTATCCTTGACATATGTTTATAATGTCATGTTTAAAGATATTTTCACTTTCCCATGTGCTTTTTTGTTGTCATGTTATTTCATACCTCTTTGTTCATCTTTATATTTATAACACTCTTTATACCCCATTAAATTTCCTATTACCCAACATTTAATAATTTTTTATTTTAGGTCATGTTTACTCCCCTGTTGGGATTAATATCCTACCCCTTTCTTATATATGTCTCCGGGTTATCCCATGAAGTATTAAGTGAGATGGAATATTGTGAGCATGTTAAGGATGTTTTTAATAATTACAATGTACCCCTATTTTATCTTGTTATATAATGTACCTAATTACCTAAATAAAAAATACATATTAATCTTATGGGTTGTATTATGTGTACCTTTATGTAATAAATCATGAATTAGTGTGTAATAAATACAAGGGCTGTCATAATTGGTATTAAAGGAAATTTTAGTTATTCTTGTGATTAGAATTAAAAAAATATAGGCAAAGACTCAAGGATAATAATAAACATAAGAATACATCCATAAATTTTTTATAGTATAGTGTAAGTGGTTTCCAAGAAAATAAACTCTTATCTGGAAACTACAAGTGGGCGTTGTTATAGAACAGATGTACCTAGGGGTAAAACCTGAAAACACTGCAATGAAAAATAATTGATCGGGAACTGGTGCACAAAATGGCCCTTTTTTCACACTCATTTTGACACTTCAGGGGGATATTCTTTGGTAAATTCACAATTTCATTATAAAACATTATTAAGGGAACAAAAATGCCCATAAGTGTCTATGTTAGAAAATAGATCATAAAAAACATATATAGAAGCATATAATTTCATAAGTAAGGAATATTCCAATCACTTATAAATTATCTCTTTAATTAGATTCTTATACATGTGTTTAATAGTTTAAAAGTACTCATCCCTAATTTTTCATTTATTCTATCAGATGGATGAAAATAAAAGGAATTGAGTAAACAACCATTGTGAAGGGAAATGTGATGGCTACCCAAATTATATTCCCAACCTAATGGGAGTAGGAATCATGAAAATTGTGATTATAATCTCTCAATTGTCTCTGATTTTTAATAAAAACTTAAATGCAGAGGAATGATCAAATCCCCCCAAAAAAGAACAATCTATTATTGAAGCCTCTGTGGAAAAAATGACTCTAAAATTAATTGTATTATTTGATCCCTTAATCATGGAATAATAGATCAAATACATTGATAATACTTTCTACATACTTCAATGTTCCAAGAAAAATACGGTTATACTGGTTGTTTAATATATGGAGGGATAAGATGATAAGTTGTGGACATGGATCAAAGATATGAATCCTGAGGAAGTTTGCGAAGCAATGGGGTGGAAGGAATTATAGAAAAATGTTTTTTAATAAATATTTACCGCAAATTTTATGACATAAAATGGAAAGTTATTTTCTTTCCCTCAACAAAAAATACAACAAATCCATCGGGGTATATGATGAAAACTTCACAAGACATTCACAATACACATTTGGCTTTATCATTACCACTGAATTAAATGTTGACTGCCTCTTTGGTGGGCTAAAACCAAGCCTATGAAAATACTTGGAAATCTAATACTTTGATATCAATGTGTAAATTGTCCGGTGTACCCGAAAATTAGAAATAGAGATCAGTGAATATGAAGGTTCTCACAGGGATTAGAAGCAGAAATTAGATTTTAATTCTAGTGGTGCGATGGATAAATCTAATGGTGCAATTGTTTTTTAAAAATACCATTTTTCAAAAGTCTTGAAAGAAGCACCTAGAAAATTTCTTGAAGGGGATGAGTAATGGATTTAGGGAAGGATGTAAGGGCACCTAGCAAGCGATTAACAATGGGAGAAACCCACTAATGTATTTTAAGATAGTAATTCTCTAGTCAACCCTCATCCTTTTTTCCAATTTTTCAGCTACATGTAAAAAATAAACTTTTAAAACCAATGCACTAAGCCATGTTTTATTAGAGACAATCAATTCCAATAACCTCTATGGTATCGAGGCTGATCTTATTCCATTAAAACTTCTGAGGTGGATCCCAAAAATCTGGAGGTGATAGGTATGCTAGTTATTCATTCAAGAATAAGAAAATAATTTTCGATTTTTTTCTATGAATTCCTTAGTATCATGAATGTTTAGTAGAACTATTAAAATACCCACACAATACATGGATTTAGATCTATTGGTGAAAATGAAAAATGGGAAAATTATTTCATCCCAAGTATATAACTCACCCCCTATCAAAATTTGTGGAATAAACATCCTATCAAACCTTGTGATACTACCTTTAGTGGAATTTGATGCAATTATGGGTATGGATTGGATTTCCTTGCATAGAGACAATATTAATTTTTGTGAGAATAAAATCACTCTCTCCATCAAAAATTGTCCTCTATTTTTATACAAGTGAAATGAGAAGGATAAATCTTCTTTAGTACCAACATCTTAGGAATAAATATTATTATGATATGACCAATCATATCTATCTCAAATGAATGAGTCTAAGGAAAATATCATCCATAATGAAATTCCCATTGTAGAGCAATATACTGAAGTGTTTCCCAATGAATTTCATGGTGTTCCTCCTAAATTAAAGGTTTAATTTTTAATCCAGATTATACCATGGTATTTTTCAATATCTAAGAATTAATATATAATGGTTGTTGTGGAACTTTAGGATCTGAATAAACAACTACATGAGAATATGGATAAAGGGTTCATATACCAAAGTGCTTCACCATGGGGTGAACTGGTCGTCTTCATCAAGAATAAGGATAGGTCAATGAATCTTTTCATTGATTATCATGATCTCTAAAAGACCATGACAAATAATAAGTATCATATTCCAAGTATTGATGAATTTTTTGATCATATATGTTGATCAAAGTACTTCTCTAAGGTGGATATTTTATCATTATATTATCATGTAAGAGTGAAGAAGGAGGATATTTCAAAGATTGCTTTCTTGTACAGGGTATTGGTACTCTGAGTTCATAGGTAATTCCATTTGGACTCCCAAATTATCCCTTAATATTCATGCATGATGAATAGAGTCTTTAGATATTACCTCAAAACATTTGTGGTGGCCTTTATAGATGGTATACTAATATACTCTAAAACAAAGTAGGAGCATAATGAGTATATGAGAACTATGTTGAAGAACTTATGAAAGGAGAATATTTATAGAAAGTAAAACAAATGTGAGTTCTTGTTGAAGTATGTCTCAGTCTTGGGGCACATTATCATAAGAAATAAGATATTTTCGGGCCCTACAAGGATACTGGAAATTTTTGGATGGGCAATACCTACCAATGTAATTTAAATCCATAGATTCTTTAGATTAGATGGGTATTATCATCAATTTTTTACAAATTTATCATGATTATAAAACCCTCAAACAAAACTATCTTAAAAGGGGGTCATTGGTTTTTAGAATAATGAATGTGAAGAGAGCTACAAGTAGTTAAAAAGAGGATTATCTTTGTACATATACTTATACTACCCACCAATGGAGAAAATTTCATGGTATATAATGATGATTCAAAGAAGGGGTTGGGTTTTGTAATAATAAAAAATGAAAACTTGATAGCCTATGACTCAAGAATATTGAAATTTCATGAATATAACTACTTAATTCATGATCTAGAGTTGGCTGCAGTGATCTTCACGTTGAAAATATGGCATCATTATCTCATTTGAGATAAGTGTTAAATATATACTCATCAAAAGATCCTCAACTATATATTAACATACAAATAGCTAAATATAATCTAATGAAGATGGTTAGATCTGAAAAATTATTGTGATTTCTCAATCCATTGCTATCTTGGAAAATCAAATATAGTGGATGATTCTATAAGTAGAAGAGATCTAATTTTTTTTCATTTATGAGAATTTATAAGGATCTGATCTTCTTAGACATGAAAAAGATGGATATGGGAATCATAAAGGAATGAACATCATCAATTCATTCACAAATTATTTTTTAACCATCTCTTATGGGGAAGATAAAGGATTCTCAAATAGATGATGTGGAAATTCTAAAGAGGGTGGAAGCTATAATAAAAGGTAAATCCTCATATTTCACAATTAATAAAGAAGGAGTTATATGATTTGGGTCATGACTATGTATACCATAAAATACTGAGTTAAAGAAGGAGTTATTAGATGAAGAACATAACTTGAACTTATCTATCCACCTAAAAAGACAAAGATGCATCAAGATCATTGAGAGATCTATTGGTGGGACAACATGAAAAAGGCGATCATAGAATATAACTCGAGGTGTCTTGTATGTTGAAATGTTAAGGATAAAAGGAAAAAATCCAAGCGTATTATTCAAGCATTACCCTTTCCTACATGGAAATTGGAAAATATAACCATGGACCTTTTCATTGGGATTTTGATTAAATTAAGAGGAAATAATTATATATGGGTTGTGGTTGACCGTCTTACAAAGGCTTCACACTTAATTACAATTTTAGAGGACTTATAACTTGATAAAATTTCAAGGATATACATTAGAGAAGTGGTGAGGAGGCATTAAACACCCTTATCAATTATATATGACTGAGATCCAAGATTTACCTCAATTCTATTGGAAAGTCTACAACATTATCTAATTACTAATTTTAACTTCATCATGGATTATCATCGTCAAACCGATGGACAATCTGAGAGGACTATCCAGGCACTTGAGTATATGTTGATAATGTGATCAATTAACATCAATGGAGGATGGAATCAACATCTTCCTCTAGTTGAGAACTCATATAATAATAGTCTCCACCCAAGTATCTAAATGGATCCCTATGAAGCCCTTTATAGGAATAGATTCATAACACCTGCATGATGGTATGATTTGGTGAACACAAACTATTAGGTCCTGAAATGGTCAAGGAAATGGTGGAAAAGGTCAAGACCATTTAGTAGCACATTAGGTCTTCTCAACGTCTATATAAGAGTTATTCTGGAAATTATATATGATACCTAGAGTTTTAGTTTGGATATAAGTTATTCCTTTATATATATACATGGAATAAAGTCGTGATATTTGGGAGGAATGGAAATCTTAGTCCAAGATACATCAGTCCCTTTGAGATCCTTGATCATATTAGAGTGTTGTCTTGTTGACTAGAACATACACCTAACCTATCTTAGGTACATTATGTGTTACATGTATCCCTATTGAAGAAATACATACCATATCCCTTACATGTGATGAATCTAGAGGTGGTTCCATTTCAGAATGATATTTTATATGAGGAGCAGCTGGTGAAGATCTTTGATTGTAGAGGAAAATTTCTACAAAATAAGAAACTTCACCTGGTCAAAGTGATATGGAGAAACCAAATGTTTGAATAATATATGTTGTAACTAGATGAAGTGATTTAAAAATTACCCACATCTGTTTTAGTGTCTGAAATAACATTTTGAGGGAGAAATTTCTAAAGGGAGAAGATTGTATGGACCTAAACATTTATAAATAGAATTCCCTTTATAGTTTAATTAAATTATCTATTATGTATTATAGTTATAGAATCCACATGAAATTATTTGGTTTTATTATATCTTATCATATTTAAAACACTATTAAACATCATAACTATTGATAATATGTCCATTGAATAGTGATCAGATGATTAGTATAAATATACGGGTTTGACAAATCTAATTGACACAGATAAAGGAAGTGATGGCCTCAACCAGTAGGATCATACCCAATGAAACCCATTTATCAAAGATAATAAGTGAGATATAATCATGGATTTTTCCATTGACTAATACCTATCCAAGATCCAATAACTATATTATGAGATAAACTAATTACTGGAGAAGCCTAAGCTCATCGAGATCTTGGTCCAAACCATGTACGATGAACCATCCCATGAAAATCTCACCATCATGCACCTATCCCTTATGGAGTTTTTTGATGTTATAAAGAGATATTTATCAATATCCTAATAATATTAATATTAATATTTTATTTTTAATACAATAATGGTTATATTTACTTCATATTATTGTCACTTTATAGATAATTTATATTTTGATTCGATAAAATGCCAATTGTATTTTTAGGTAATATGTGATTTGAATTAAGACATTACTTTTGATCAGTTACTGTATCTTTTTGAAATAAATTATATTTTAATAAAATATTATTATTAAATAAGTTATATTAAATATAAATTATAATATAATTTTTATGAAGTCAAATGTAATTTTTATAAGGATTCCAAAACTATTATTTTTAAGAAATTAAGTATTTATCAATAAATGTATATTCTTATTTTAAAAGTAAAAATTCACATATACAGAAAATTATTTTGATAAAATAATTATTATTTTTTAAATAATAAACTCAAATTTATCCAATGGTTATTTGTTCATTACTTTTATCAACAGATGAATTTTCAGGTAAAAATTAAATATGGTATAAATATACAGTGTGTATTATGACATCATAATGAACCAAAAATGATATAATAAATTATATAAATGGTATATATGACTAAAAATATGTTTTATATTTAGGTTATTTTATTAATTTTATAAATCCTTTATGAATCCTCAAAAACCTATATTATATTATAAGGTTTTAAAGTCATTTCTTTTAGAACATGACTCAATTCCACATCACCGAGGGTAATATTTTAATAAGTTATGACATTGGACAAAAAAAATAATGATTTTTTTATTTTGTAGAGCATGGGAAAAAATCGTGTTAATGTTTTTTGGTTTTGATTACATTATTATATAGAGTCTGAACCCTTAGTTTGGAAAATAATAAAGAACTACCCTCTCTTTCCCTATCAAAACCCACCAAAATTTCCATTTATATTCAATAAAAAACCTTTAAACACATAATTACTCTTACATACCCTCTATATATTACTCAAAAGGTTCCCCAAGCTTTCAATAATTTCCTCCCAAGCTTTAGGAATCACTCTATCAAGGTAATTGATCCTTTCCTTCTCATCTATATTCAAGCATATTCTCCATTTTATGCCTTTTATTTCTAATTCCAAATGTTGGTAAATGGTTTTACATGTCGAAAATACTATAATTATTATTTCCAAATGATTTTAGACCCATTTATCTCTCACTAAACCACTTTATGAATTTTTATGTATTGTCGTTATGCTGCCAAAATTGCACTGTGATATTTTCCATGCCAAACCTTTTTATTTTGAATACCATTACTATTTAAACTCAAGGTATTCACCTAGACATACCAAAAATAATTTTATTGGGAAAATACATGTTTTTATTCTAAATTTATTTATCCTGTATTTAAATTTGATGAAATATGATCCTATATTAAATGATCTATATGGAACACTTATGCAAGTAAATGATTTGAAAGTGACGGGTGTGCCCAGAATTATATAGAAATCCAATGCATTGGGTAATGTTTTAGTCTCCTGAGATATCATGAAAGGGATTATGAATGGAAATTAATCCATCCCAAGACATTTTCCACCATGTTTTGATGTCTTAGTGTTTATACTTGACTTATTTTTATGGTTTCATGTTTAAAGTTGTTGTCACTTTAATATTTTTCTTTTATGTTATCAACAAATATCATCCCTCTTTGTTAATGTTTATGATTATCACACTTTTATGTCCCATTTAATTTACTATTATCTAACATATAATAATTTATTTATTTTTTCCATGTTTATTACTTTACTGGTCTTTATGGCTCACCCCTTTCTTATGTATGTCCCTAGGTTATCCCATGAAGTTTTAAGTGCGATGAAATATTGTGAGAATGTTAAGTATGTTTTTAATAATTTCTATGTACCCCATATTTTAAGTTGTTATTTATTTTACCTAATTACCAAAAGTCTCTAGACATACTAATCTTATAGGTTGTATTATGTGTACCTTTATGTAATAAATCATGAATTAAAGTGTAATAAAGATAAGGGTTTTCATAGGTAAAAAATTAAGTGTACTATAAGACACCAGCCTTAAAACTTACTTAATCTTGAGTTATTACAAGATTACACATTGAGGATATTTTCATGTTTAGAGTTTTAGAGAATTAGATCATGAAACTTGCATTACATTCCACATTTAAACAAAGTGGTTACATAAAAGACAGTATTCATTCTTCCCATCAACGGAAACTTATTTAAAATATAACACGGATTCTTTCTTGACACATCCTTGACACTATCATCACATCATGTACCTTTCCCTTGACCTGTGAAAAACATTTCAAAAACATGGGATGAGCATAAAAAGCTCAGTAAGGGTTACAAAAAATATGGAAAGGAAACATGAGTTCACATATACATGAGAATGAAATCATACTTTACCCATAAAACATAGGCACTTTAACATACCTCATCAAACCATGAATAAATCATAGAAAACATAAGACATAAAGGTAACTTGAGGCATTTATAACATTCTTACGTAGGGAGTAACCCTCTTGGTTACGTTTGGAATACCCATCACAGTATATTCCCTAAATCTCTTCGGAGAAACCTTAACGTTTCACTCCTTCGCGTTACCCAATTCATTGGAGAGCTATATCGTGTTCACCCGCCCTTAGATTATCACGGAACCACCCGTTCTTCATAACAATGCCCAAGAACCATAACATAATCGTATCACATAAAACATGAATAAAGGAAACATAACATTTCCACATTTCAATCACAATATAACATTTTAAGATATTGAAATAATGAATCCATTCAAAAAGAAACCATTTCCAAAACCATTTAAAACATTTAATAAAGAGATTTTTGAATCAAAGTGTCCCATACCACCTTGAATCTTTTAACATTTTAAACCATTAATATCCATATAAATAAATCCTTAAACCATTTTGAAAACATGGATATTAATAAGAACAAATAATTAAAACATTTAAAACGATATTTTGGTTAAAGGAGTTTTACCAAAATTAGAGACACTTGAATACAATAATCGAGGAATAACATTTAGTCAGAACTTTATAATATCATGAGAATAAAAGGATTCAAGATATAATACTCCAAAGGACAGTATATACACCATATAAGAGTGAATTGATGCATAACAACAATGAACCCTCAATAGAAATGTCAAATGTGATGAAATCCCTTATAAAGAAGGTATCCTTAAATTAAGGACAAATAAATCTCAAAAATATGTGTGAAAAATATATATACACCCAATATAAGTGGATATTAAATGTAAAACAATAAAAGGTAAATCACACATATTCAAGGGATGACATATTCAATGACTACAAGTTGAACCCAAAGAAATCGAAATTGGGTTAAAAAGTTCCCTTGACAGCCTAACAGCATCACATCAAAATGAGTTGATGAGAGATAAAAAGTGTATCTCATCACTTGGACATAAAATTTATATCAATAAGGATGTATGAGAACCTATCCCAACATAAAAATATGTAAATTAAAAGACCCAATAAAAGAAGTATTTTAAAAAAAGAGGAGGGTGAAAGGTTCCCTTACCGACTTGGGTATCTTTCAAAACATACACCCCATGAAAGAAAGAAAATAGGTCATTGATGTAAATACTCATAAACGAAAGTATATTACACAAAGAGTAGAATAATGGGCAGTACATACACCACTCAATGGAATTTGTGGCGAATGTAGCATAAATCTCACGGGAATAAAAGTGAGATGAAAAATCCCTTACAAAAACACGGCAGCCTAACGGCGCCACATAAAACTTCCGAATATGGATTGATGAGATCAAATAGAGTATCCCATCATATTACAATAGAATTTACAGCAAGTGGAATATAAAAGAAAATCCCCCAACATTGCAAGGAGGATTTTAAACGAAGTGACATAAAGGAGATTACTTAAAAAGAAAGAGAGAGGTTAGATCTCTTACGAATGTTCGGCTGCCTAACGGCGCCACTCAAAACTTCCAAAATGGATTGATCAGAGAGAATAGGGTCTCTCATCTCATGAAAATAAAAATTACAGTAAATTTAATATAAAAGAACATCCCAATCATAAGAAAGATGAGCTTAAAATAAATGACATAAAAGAGTGTACTTAAAAGAAAGAGAGTTGTAGGATCCCTTACCTCGGGTCCGACTTGACTCGATCGTTCTTTAATCTCCTGAATAATAAACTTGAGTTAATTTCTAATTCCTTAAGAACCTTTTTCAAGTTCATTATTACTTTTATACCACTTATTACCATGTCATAAACATTATGTAATCATTTAAGTTAATAATATTTGTTTTGCCGATATTTGGTTCTTAAGTCGAAAGTGGACTTCTTACAATTACATGTTGTTCGTGTGGAAAAATTTTTATTATATCCAGAATTGTATTCATTATGTATATATCATATATGTCATATATATCCAGTACATGCATGCATTTATAACATTACATAATCATTTAGAGGTAAGAAATGAAATGCACCGTTCATGGAGACGGTAAGCCGTACATACGCATGAACGCTACTTTCATTTCTATTTCGTATTTTATAGAATGGAATAATAATGATATAAAGGTATATTATAATTCCAGTATAATATCATATATTATATCATATTTCCATCCTTTATACATCCCACATATGGTATTTAACGAATCAAATCACTTTGAGGGGGCGGTAGTCCGCACTTCCTTAAATGAAGATATCGCGTATACCCATAATGGAAGCCATAAAGGTAAGAAAAAAATGAAAAATACAGAAGCATAAATAAAACATAAACATATTATATATCATATATAAAAATAGTGACATCATAATGGCCACCTTTGAAAGTGTTAAATGAGTATTGAACAATCATCGTTTCGTGAGGCAGAATTTCACCATCCACGGAAACCGTATGTTCTTTAACCATTTTATGTAGTTGTGTGAGAGTGTAGCTCGAATAAATCTTATAACAACATCCTAGTATATTGAAGATACTGGTGTTGTTACAAAAGAAGTAAATAAAAAGAGTTTAGGGGGTTGGAGAAGAAAAATAAAACAAATGAACATGAGAGAATGAATTACCTTTAAAAGTGTAACTCCTATTGATTTGAGCCTAAAGGCTTCCTTTGAAAGGATTATTCCCAAAGGGAATCCTCTAGGGTGAGGAGAGGGATGTGGAGAGAGTAAATGGGCAGGGGTTGGTCGAGCCAAAGGCTTGAGGAGTGTGTTAAATGAGGTAGAGGTGGGGGCCTTTTATAAGAGGAGAGGAGGGGTACTTTTGGAAAGTAAAGAAATATTACTTTATTTGAAAATGTGTTTCGGTTTCAAAATGTCCCACATTGATATAATTCGAGGATAAGGTGATAAGGCTTCGAAATCCACTCATCCAATAAGTTTTGGACATGTGTAGTTCATAGATTTTACATTATCTTTCCATTTTATTTAAATCGTCAAATAATGATGGCATCGCTGCATCATTATTATGTCATAAATAATTTAATTTATTTAATGTCTAAAAATTATAAAAAATACTATGATGTAGTAAATCTTTTTATCTTTCCAATGAATATTTATAATCAAAAATATGACTTGTATAACCCCCCTTAAAAATTGTTTTTGTAAAACATATCATGTTTGTGTCAATTTTACTTTTACTTTAAATAAAATGTTATTTATGTCATTTCCCAACCAAAGTGGATCCATGGGGTCCCCAAGTTGACCCATGGCTTGTATTGGTCGGCCATGATACAAACAATAGGTGTAGGACAAGTGTCATGGTGTTTTCACATTCTTATAATATCATTTTTACCTTAAACTACACTAATTACCTCTAATCGCGATTAAAAACTTAATAAGTTACTATTCACCAAAAAAAATTTAATCACATTGAACCACATTTTACTTCTTAATGACAACCATGTATGTTGGATTTTTGAAAATCAAAACACAATGATGGAAAAATTTCATTTAAACAGAAAATCAGTTTTTATAAGTACTACTTAGTGGTTTCACTATTCATCAAAAATTGAAGTTTTTCAGAAAAATCCCAATAATTCACCCTAAGATATATTTGATATTCTGAATTCAAAAATGAAGTCCGTTTTACAAAATTCAAAACATATAAGTCACATTAATTAATTTAATAATTAATTCCCGTTGTCATGACAAATAGCGTGTTTTATGAAATAATAAGTATCAAAAGATTGACACTAGTTTAAGTCTGATTTCAAAGTGAAATTGATTCCAACGACCACTATTGGATTTAATGGTAAAAATATTTTCTAATTTCACGTTAAAACCAATTCAAAATATTATCTAATCATATAAATAAATTAGATTAAAAATTGGTTTTGAATTAAAATACAACATTTTACAATATTCATTAAAAAAAATGAACTTTATCGGAAAGATACCAAAAATTTACACAAAGTAAATTTTGATGTCCCGATTCTTAATAGGAGTTTTATTTGGTCCAAAAGAATGTTTAAGAGTGAACAAAACTATATTTAATGACGGTTCACAATCAAAAGGTGATAAGTGAACCTTTAGTGAAAACTAGGGCATATACGCCTAAAATTGAATTCTTTCCGTATTTTAAGCCTTTATCTTTTATTGTATAAATGTAAAAATATTTATAAACATATATAATCATATTTTAGTTATTTCAATCCATTCCCGCCATTACAACGGCTACATGTTAACTACCATTTAAAATAATATTATTTTATTATTAGAGTGCAACGTAAGATTCCCAAGAAACTCGTTGTTGCGTGTTGGGTACGCCATCGAGCACAGCGTCCCCTTTAAAGTCATATTAATATTTTATTCACAAATATGGATAAATATGAAAATGTCATATTCCTTATTTACCTGGGGTGTTACATCCTTTCCCCCTTTTGGGAATTGCGTCCTCGCAATTTTAAAATTGCGCTTGGAAACATCCTTGAACGTCCCACATCAGAACAAGAGTCGGTAAAACAATCACTTTAAAATAAAGAAATATAAGCACATAGGTCACCCGAGTTAACCCATACTAGGATTCCAAGTATGAAAATATGGACATGGAGGAGAAAACATAGGGTCATGTTCTGATGGAGAGTGATAGAAAACATGTTTAGGAGAAAGTTAACAATAAGAAAATCACAAACTTGTGATGGGTTAAACGGTGTTGGGTTCCCCAATAGGAAAAGTTAATAGACAAAATTTTTGTATTATGTTACTTTTTATTGAGGAATTTATTCATAAGGAGGAATAATCACTTATCGTGTTGACTTTCAACTTTTACTAGATTCCTTAGTCAAACTCATATTTTTTTCCAAAAGATGAGTATTTAGGGAGACTTTTTCGCATTAAGAGTACTATAATCAACTTCTAGAGAATCACCTAATCCCCAAAAGAGAACTAAATACATCCCATGTATTTAGGCTTTAACCAAAACCAAAACCAAAAAGGTTAGTACAAGATCAGATAATCCAGAAAAGGATAACCCCTTATAAAAAGAAAATCTATTCTTAATCTCCAAAATTTGTCCAACAAAACCCAAAGTTCAACGAGGGCCATCCGATAAACAATTTGTCCATAAAATTCTTCAAAGTAAACCAATATAAGATTGAAACCCAAATATTTGAAGGATTTAGTCACATAGTCTTCCAAGTTAAATCGTAACATTTATCTCCAAACAACATCAGTTGCTCCTAAAGTCTCACATTGAAAAGTAATTATCCTAATCACATATCCTCCAAAATCAACTTACTCTTAATTCATAAAATCATATAACTAAAAAGAATCAGTCAAACTAACCAGGGACTTCACGTAGTCCAGTGGTAGGCGATAAATACCAGTCGCACTTTGGTTGTGGGTTCGATTCCCGCAGCATTGTCCGACGCGACGGGTTGTCACACGGTCTGCGTGCTGTCCTTTTTCCAAAACTATATAATTCTCAAATCATTACCCAAAAAGGGATAAAATCATCAAAAATAACCATAACATAATTTAACCTCAATTTTATCTCATGCCTTTCACTTCAATCATAACATATGGTAACCCATAATTACCTCAAAAGTAAGGATCATATAAACCCAAATGATTCTTTATAACTATGTCCACAAAAGAAAAGATAACTATTACTTGAATAAAATTTGCCTATATTAAACATCAGGGTTACACATAATATAAAAAGTCTTCTAATGTAACCCCATCATCAAAAGAGACTTAATACTCTTAAGAATTTCACCCTAACTCTTGAAGCCCTTAATGTTGACATCTTACTCATTCAACATTCTTCATAACCCATTATCCATTCCTTTCCAACTTATTCCGAAATACCTCTTTCCTACAAACAAAATCATGAATCATATCCTAAGATTCCAAAATAAGAAAACAATAGTCATGAAATAGTACATACCTTTGATTAGTCATTGTCAGTTTCTTCATCCTCAATCGGAATGGCATTAGGTATTGGTAAATGAATATTGGTACGCTCTTGGTGACCCCATTCACGAAACATCTTCATAGGACATGTGTTTTCATAATGACCATGCACACCACATTTAAAACATTCAATTGATCCCTCAGAAAGAACTTCTTTCCCTTTCCTCGAGTCAACTGGATGCTTCCTTTTTCCATGGCAGGTTCTTGCTTTATGACCTTCATTTCCACATCTATAGCATATTTCTGCCCCTTTGAAACATTTTCCTAGGTGTTTCTTTCCACATCTTTGAAACATAGGTTTTTGAACACACTTACCTTTATGATTATTACCTGTACTTCCGTAGGGATTTGTTTCTTGCATATATGATGCCTTAGAGAAATCTCCAAGGTTTAGGTGGTCAATCATGACTCCAGATAGTTGGTTGAGGATAATAAAAAGAGTTCTCATTGTAGCTCCCATATCATTCAGTTGCTTGCTCAAAAAACTGTCACAGTTTCCTTCACATCCACTGTTACTTTGGTGCCTGCTAGATCCAGCCATTTACTAAAACCAAAAAGGTCAGTGTGAGTATATCAAAAAAACCATCATGTACTAATGAGTAAGATAGACAATAAGATATACTTACTCATTCACTTTATCTAAAACTAAGACTATTTCTGAAATCCTAACCATTATGGTAATCGTCAATTATGCTTAAAGAATACCCTAACCTCTAAAGTTATCTAAACCTCCCTTTGATACCAACTATAAGACCCCAGCCTTAAACCTTACTTAATCTTGAGTTATTACAAGATTACACATTGAGGATCTTTTCAGGTTTAGAGTTTTAGAGAATTAGATCATGAAACTTGCATTACATTCCACATTTAAACAAAGTGGTTACATAAAAGACAGTATTCATTCTTCCCATCAACGGAAACATATTTAAAATATAACACGGATTCTTTCTTGACACATCCTTGACACTATCATCACATCATGTACCTTTCCCTTGACCTGTGAAAAACATTTCAAAAACTTGGGATGAGCATAAAAAGCTCAGTAAGGGTTACAAAAAATATGGAAAGGAAACATGAGTTCATATATACATGAGAATGAAATCATACTTTACCCATAAAACATAGGCACTTTAACATACCTCATCAAACCATGAATAAATCATAGAAAACATAATACATAAAGGTAACTTGAGGCATTCATAACATTCTTATGTAGGGAGTAACCCTCTTGGTTATGTTTGGAATACCCATCACAGTATATTCCCTAAATCTCTTCGGAGAAACCTTAACTTTTCACCCCTTCGCGTTACCCAATGCATTGGAGAGCTATATCGGGCTCACCCGCCCTTAGTTTATCACGAAACCACCCGTTCTTCATAACAATGCCCAAGAACCATAACATAATCGTATCACATAAAACATGAATAAAGGAAACATAACATTTCCACATTTCAATCACAATATAACATTTTAGGATATTGAAATAATGAATCCATTCAAAAAGAAACAATTTCCAAAACCATTTAAAACATTTAATAAAGAGATTTTTGAATCAAAGTGTCACATACCACCTTGAATATTTTAAAATTTTAAACCATTAATATCCATATAAATAAATCCTTAAACCATTTTGAAAACATGGATATTAATAAGAACAAATAATTAAAACATTTAAAACGATATTTTGGTTAAAGGAGTTTTACTAAAATTAGAGACACTTGAATACAATAATCGAGGAATAACATTTAGTCAGAACTTTATAATATCATGAGAATAAAAGGATTCATGATATAATACTCCAAAGGACAGTATATACACCATATAAGAGTGAATTTATGCATAACAACAATGAACCCTCAATAGAAATGTCAAATGTGATGAAATCCCTTATAAAGAAGGTATCCTTAAATTAAGGACAAATAAATCTCAAAAATATGTGTGAAAAATATATATACACCCAATATAAGTGGATATTAAGTGTAAAACAATAAAACTTCAATCACACATATTCAATGGATGACATATTCAATGACTACATGTTGAACCCAATGAAATCGAAATTGGGTTAAAAAGTTCCCTTGACAGCCTAACGGCATCACATCAAAATGAGTTGATGAGAGATAAAAAGTGTATCTCATCACTTGGACATAAAATTTACATCAATAAGGATGTATGATAACATATCCCAACATAAAAATATGTAAATTAAAAGACCCAATAAAAGAAGTCTTTTAAAAAAAGAGGAGGGTGAAAGGTTCCCTTACCGACTTGGGTATCTTTCAAAACATACACCCCATGAAAGAAAGACAATAGGTCATTGATGTAAATACTCATAAACGAAATTATATTACACAAAGAGTAGAATAATGGGCAGTACATACACCACTCAATGGAATTTGTGGAGAATGTAGCATAAATCTCACGGGAATAAAAGTGAGATGAAAAATCCCTTACGAAAACTCGGCAGCCTAACGGCGCCACATAAAACTTCCGAATATGGATTGATGAGATCAAATAGAGTATCCCATTATATTACAATAGAATTTACAGAAAGTGTAATATAAAAGAAAATCCCCCAACATTGCAAGGAGGACTTTAAAAGAAGTGACATAAAGGAGAGTACTTAAAAAGAAAGAGAGAGGTTAGATCTCTTACGAATGTTCGGCAGCCTAACGACGCCACTCAAAACTTCCAAAATGGATTGATGAGAGAGAATAGGGTCTCTCATCTCATGAACATAAAAATTACAGAAAATTTAATATAAAAGAACATCCCAATCATAAGAAAGATGAGCTTAAAATAAATGACATAAAAGAGTGTACTTAAAAGAAAGAGAGTTGTAGGATCCCTTGCCTCTGGTCCGACTTGACTCGATCGTTCTTTAATCTCCTGAATAATAAACTTGAGTTAATTTATAATTCCTTAAGAACCTTTTACAAGTTCATTATTACTTTTATACCACTTATTACCATGTCATAAACATTATGTAATCATTTAAGTTAATAATATTTGTTTTGCCGATATTTGGTTCTTAAGTCGAAAGTGGACTTTTTACAATTACATGTTGTTCGTGTGGACAAATGTTTATTATATCCAGAATTGTATTCATTATGTAGATATCATATATTTCATATATATCCAGTACATGCATTCATTTATAACATTACATAATCATTTAGAGGTAAGAAATGAAATGCACCGTTCATGGAGACGGTAAGCCGTACATACGCATGAACGCTACTTTCATTTCTATTTCGTATTTTATAGAATGGAATAATAATGATATAAAGGTATTTTATAATTCCAGTATAATATAATATATAATATCATATTTCCATCCTTTATACATCCCACATATGGTATTTAACGAATCAAATCACTTTGAGGGGGCGGTAGTCCGCACTTCCTTAAATGAAGATATCGCGTATACCCATAATGGAAGCCATAAAGGTAAGACAAAAATGAAAAATACATAAGCATAAATAAAACATAAACATATTATATATCATATATAAAAATAGTGACATCATAATGACCACCTTTGAAAGTGTTAAATGAGTATTGAACAATCATCGTTTCGGGAGGCAGAATTTCACCATCCACGGAAACCGTATGTTCTTTAACCATTTTATGTAGTTGTGTGAGAGTGTAGCTCGAATAAATCTTATAACAATATCCTAGTATATTGAAGATACTGGTGTTGTTACAAAATAAGTAAATAAAAAGAGTTTAGGGGGTTGGAGAAGCAAAATAAAACAAATGAACATGAGAGAATGAATTACCTTTAAAAGTGTAACTCCTTTTGATTTGAGCCTAAAGGCTTCCTTTGAAAGGATTCTGCCCAAAGGTAATCCTCTAGGGTGAGGAGAGGGATGTGGAGAGAGTAAATGGGCAGTGTTTGGCCGAGCCAAAGGCTTGAGGAGTGTGTTAAATGAGGTATAGGTGGGGGCCTTTTATAAGAGGAGAGGAGGGGTACTTTTGGAAAGTAAAGAAATATTACTTTATTTGAAAATGTGTTTCGGTTTCAAAAAGTCCCACATTGATATAATTCGTGGATAAGGTGATAAGGCTTCGAAATCCACTCATCCAATAAGTTTTGAACATGTGTAGTTCATAGATTTTACATTATCTTTCCATTTTATTTAAATCGTCAAATAATGATGTCATCGCTGCATCATTATTATGTCATAAATAATTTAATTTATTTAATGTCTAAAAATTATAAAAAAAATACTATGATGTAGGAAATCTTTTTATATTTCCAATGAATATTTATAATCAAAAAGATGACTTGTATAACCCCACTTAATAATTGTTTTATTAAAACATATCATGGTTGTGTCAATTTTACTTTTACATTAAATAAAATGTTATTTATGTCATTTCCCAACCAAAGTGGATCCATGGGGTCCCCAAGTTGACCCATGTATTGTCTTGGTCGGCCATGATAAAAACAATAGGTGTAGGACAAGTTTCATGGTGTTTTCACATTCTTATAATATCATTTTTACCTTAAACTACACTAATTACCTCTAATCGCGATTAAAAACTTAATAAGTTTCTATTCACCAAAAAATTATTTTAATCTCATTGAACCACATTTTACTTCTTAATGACAACCATGTATGTCTGATTTTTGAAAATCAAAACACAATGATGGAAAAATTTCATTTAAACGGAAAATCAGTTTTTATAAGTACCACTTAGTGGTTTCACTATTCATCAAAAATTGAAGTTTTTCAGAAAAATCCCAAAAATTCACCCTAAGCTATATTTGATATTCTGAATTCAAAAATGAAGTCCGTTTTACAAAATTCAAAACATATAAGTCACATTAATTAATTTAATAATTAATTCCCGCTTTCATGACAAATAGCGTGTTTTATGAAACAATAAGTATCAAAAGATTGACACTTGTTTAAGTCTGATTTCAAAGTGAAATTGATTCCAACGACCACTATTGGATTTAATGGTAAAAATATTTTCTAATTTAACTTTAAAACCAATTAAAAATATAATCTAATCATATAAATAAATTAGATTAAAAAGTGGTTTTGAATTAAAATACAACATTTTACACTATTCATTAAAAAAATGAACTTTATCGGAAAGATACCAAAAATTTACACAAAGTAAATTTTGATATCCTGATTCTTAATAAGAGTTTTATTTGGTCCAAAAGAATGTTTAAGAGTGAACAAAACTATATTTAATGACGGTTCTCCATCAAAAGGTGATAAGTGAACCTTTAGTGAAAACTAGGGCATATACGCCTAAAATTGAATTCTTTCCGTATTTTAAGCCTTTATCTTTTATTGTATAAATGTAAAAATATTTAAGAACATATATAATCATATTTTAGTTATTTCTATCCATTCCCGCCATTACAACGGCTACATGTTAACTAACATTTAAAATAATATTATTTTATTATTAGAGTGCAACGTAAGATTCCCAAAAAACTCGTTGTTGCGTGTTGGGTACGCCATCGAGCATAGCGTCCCCTTTAAAGTCATATTAATATTTTATTCACAAATATGGATAAATATGAAAATATCATATTCCTTATTTACCTGGGGTGTTACAAGTACCTTATGAGATAATATAAATTATTCTAATTCAAGATATAAAATCCATTTTTAAAAATTCCATTCATAGATTTAGAAAATTTTAATTTATAAATTAATCCCTTAGGCACGATGAGAAAGCGGGGTTTTAAATAGAAAAAGTTAAAAAGTTGACAAAGGTTTTATACCAAAATTTTATATAAAATTGATTCCAATGAACTGCATTGGATTAATTTAGTTATAAAAATATATCTTTAAAATCAATTCAAAATATAATTTAACATTATAAACAATTTAAACGAAAATCATTTTTTCAATTAAAATTCAGTAATTTCATTATTCATTAAAAAATAAACTTTTCATAGAAGTTAAAAAAAAGCACACGAAGCTAATTTTAACCTTATAAATTTAAAAATAAATTTTATTTTATCAAATTAATTTTCTAAATGTTTCAAATTTTAATTTTATTATTTTTCATAATAAAACATAATAACATTTTTTTTGATAAAATATAATTTTTGGAAGCATTTAAAGACTTTACTGAAATTTATGTATTCTATTGTTAATATGTTTTATTATATTCAACCTTTATGACTAATATTTAGAAATAAATTATTAATATTCATATAAATATGTTTAAAAACTAGGTTATAAGAATCTATTTTAAATAAAATAGTATAATATATCATGGTTCTATAAAAAACCAATATCATGTGTAACACAATCAAACCTATTGTTTTATGTAGCATAAGATTAACTTGGTGGGGAATATAATGCAATCCATTAAAGAAATTTAATTTACTAAAAATAATAATATTTTATAAAAATGTGGGGAATTAGATTTTACCACCCTTAAAATTAATTTCTCCCTCAAAATTAATCATTCTAATATAAAAAATGATGATTCTTCTGCATCATAATATCCTCATATTACCACATATGCACCTCAAAACAGTGGTTTCTACACAAAAAAGATGACTAATAAAGTGGGCTTATTTTATATAAATTTTATGTGTAATCCATAATCTCCACAAGTTGTTCCTCATAATAAAATTATTTCTCCAGTGGTATGAATTATGAGTTCAATACATGTGAAGGGTTGGGTATTTCCTTCCACATGAGAGATGTATAAACCACATTATAGACTTGAGGGAGTTTTTGTAGATGCATTGGGTGATATGATAACATCCCGATGCGATCAAGAATTTCAAGGGGACCGATATACTTAGGACTTAGCTTCCCTTTTTTCCTAAATCTCAAAACCATATTCCATTGAGAAATTGTTAGAAACACCTTATCACCATCATAAAATTCTGGATCACACTGGTGATTATCATTATATCATTTTTATCATTTATGATCTACCTTGATATGTTGCTAAATGGATTTAAGATTTTCTTTAAATTCTTCAGTTGTCTCGAGTCAAAATAGCTTCATTTTTCCTACTTCATTCCATCACATTAGAGATCTATATTTATTTCCATAGACGAGTTCATAAGGATCCATCTGAATGCATTAGTATAAGATATTTTTGTAAGAAAACTCAACAAGAGGAAGGTATCGAACACAACCACTTTGAAATCCAATGAAAATTATTTCAATATAGATTCTAGGGTTTGAATTATTCTTTGATATTGTCTATGTTTTTTGAGGATGATTTGAAGTGTCACGAACCAACCCGGGTCGAGCCTGAACCGGTCACTCGAGCCAGCCCATGACATGGCCTAAGCGACCGGTTCAGGGTCGACCAGGGATGGTTCTTGAAAAAATGGTATCAAAGGCGGACCTTGTTATTTGGGGTGTTTGGTAGATGGAGATTAGGACTGTTGGGACTCAAGAGGTAAGTGTGGGAAGAGCGTCGCGAAATCTGGCTCGCACTAATTCTCGAGTTACCAGGGTAGTCCGAGATTTGTGTCTTCTACTTTTATTTTGGATTGAGGAATGAAAATGGGGGAGAGCCAGTGTCACGTCGTGACCTCACATAGAGTAGTGACCCATGTGTATTCTGAGTGCACGGTTTAAGTTCCTCCTAGTTGTTGATGATTACATGGGGCGTGGCTCACTACCATATCGCCAGGTTGAGCTCGACTGCTAGTTCCTTGTTTCGATGATTGGTTATAAGTTGTGTTTTGTTTCTTCTGGTTAGTGTAAGTGTTCTTTCAAAAATGAAAGTGGAATTTGAAATAAAATCTTTTCTCTAAAATGGTTTTAAATTAGTAAAGTGGGTTTCTAAATTGAGGGATCTTTGTTTTTACATTTAGTGCTTATTTATAATTGGTAAATGGTGGCTTGGTGTGACCCTTGGTATTCCTTATAGAGGATCACATGTGTGTTTGTATATATGAAAAGAGCATGAGTCACTTGTTTATGGATGATGTGGATGGACACACATGTGATGATTCATGGGATACCATTGGTGAGTTATTGAAATATAAAGGAATTATAAATTGGTTTTTCTCTGACAAATGGATTTTTGGCCTGTGAAAAGTGGATTTTGTTTTTGAAAAATGACCTTGGGATAAAGCAGTTTTGAAATTTTAAATGAAAATGGTGATTTTTAAAAAAGGATTTTGGTTGTATTTATATTTGTTTGACTTTCAGGCCGATTGTCTTGGCTTGGGGTGTTCTATTCAATTATTTTTTGGCTTGATTCCAGTTTTGGTTTTATTCCCTATGTGTTGTTTTGAATGTGTTTCCTAGAAAAGTCACCAGAAATTGTTAATGAGTCATACCCAGTTCTGGATCGAATCGAGTGTTTCTTGTTAATTTATTTAGTCTATGTTTGTTAGAGACCGTTGTGTGGTTGGTTGAATTAGAGTGTATTCGGGTTTTTGGGAACTTCCGATCTTGCTAAGGTTTGTGCTGTTTCAGTTTGAAGGTATAGTTTGGGGCCATTGGAGGTAGAATGTCTTACCGTTGTTGGAGTTTGGGGTGCGGCTGGTGGTGATTGTCTTTCGTAAGTGTCCTCCATCTGGTGAGGAGCACATGCCCGAGGAACCCGCCTATAAGAAGCTCTCCTCACAGGGTCTATCATCTAGTTCGCCATACCACATCTTGATGTTCCATCAGTATGGCCAGTTCATGAATTCAAAGATGTCACGTTGCCCCTCTTTGAAAACATAACACCATTGTGGTCGTTTGAATAATTATAAGGAAGAATTTGGAAACTGGAGGATGAAAACGCTTGATTGTGAGGCATAAGATGCTTCAGCAATTAGGTCCCCAATCATAGGTTTCGGGGTGAATCTTGAGCATAATCAGGAGTTTCCAGGGGTGTATGGAACCTCATTCTGGATCTTTTTCTCAACATTGGGATGGAAATATCCAAATTTTCCCTATTCTATTCATATTGTCGTTATAAGACCATTCTTTTTGTGGTAGTTTGATGAGATCGTTCTACCTCAATTCAAGTGGCACTATCCTCTCTTAGGGTGGTTTTTAAATCGTTTGGATTCCTCAAAGGGTATTGGACCTGTGAATAAACGGACCTGTCCTGATTGGGGGTTTGGTCTCAATTGTGTTCGTTTGGGGAATGTTTGGTTTTGTGAAGTTAATGGGTGGTGTTTCTGGGCCCAACCATAGTTAGAGTGTCTCTCCTTGGGCTTTCCTTTAGTTTGTTTTAGTTATTTAAGGGATTCCACCATCCCAGTGTTCTGGTGTGCCGGTTTTCCTCGCAATGGTTTTAACCCCAATGGTGGAATTGTTCCTTTGGCATTGAGAAATTGGGTTGAGTTCGTGCTGGGAATTCCCTAGTCTATGGTTGGGGAGAGTATCCTTTTTTTGGTCAGTGTGGGAGGTGTTGAGTTAGTTTCTCATCCTTAGGATGATGTGTTGTTTCGTATCAAATTTTCTGTTTAAAATCTCTAGCGTGTTGTTCGGTACGTGTGGAGAAACTGAATGATTTTGGATTGGGAGTTCCCGCATTGGCCCCCTCAAGGGTGGTGTCTTGGGGCCTCAAGGTTTTCGTATTAGTGGAATTCTTATGGTGGGGAGAATCCTCTCATTTTCTACCCTCATTTTTCTGTTGTGGCTTCTACTTGAATTTGTTTTTTGTGACCTGTGTTGGAAATAGTCACCTGATGTTCTCAGTTTCCTTTGGTTTTGTCTGGGCATAGACTTGAGTTGTGTTAACTATTGGCTTGGTGACTTTCTGGGGGAAGAAAGTGTCTATGGTGGGTAGAATTATCACACCCCGACCTCAGACTCTTTTATTTTATTCTTCTCAGGGTCACACATCGTTGGACATGTCGAGTTTGGGCTCTTGATTTGAAATTCATGATGTTTAATAATTTTGATAAGTTTCAGACTAGTGCGCGGGCACCGCATGGTTGGCGGTGACCACGCGGTCGGCTCAGGTGCCCGTGAAACTATCTAATGTTTAAAATAAATAAAATTTTATAAAAATAAAATGGTTTGAATGTTTTAACCCTAATTATTATAGTGTAGTTATTATTATTATTATTATTAATGGACATGTTATAATTTTCATTAAAATTGTTAACATTAAATGGTTCTTAATTGTTCTTAATATTTTATGGTTAAATTATTATTAATGTTATGATTATATAATTACTAATATTATTATATATATTGTCATTAAGAATTTGGTTATTAGTATTATTAAAGTGGTTAATATCATTATTATAATTATTCTTCTTATTTTATTATTATTAATAATTGTGTAATTTTATTAAGAAAAAAAACCCTGGGGGGGGGGCGTCGCCCCCCTTTTTATCCGGATCATGGAACAGACCCCCTTCCCTCTCTTGGTTTCACGTTGTCGGCCCTCCCCCCTCCTGCTTCGACCTTCGACCGACCTCCTCCTCTCCCTTCTGCGACCGCTGCGACCGACACCTCCCTCTCGTCCGGCCTACTCGCGCCACCCCGCAATGCCCCTTTATTCCTGACCGCGCGACCCTCCTCTAGTCGGCGTGAACCGCACCAACGCCATCTATCTGCCTCACTCCGGACTCATCACCCCCTGCTCGACCAGTGCAACCTTCCTCCACAGACGATTCCCCTCCTGGTAAGCTCCTCTCCTCTTTTCCCTTGTGTTTTGGTTCTTACATTTGGGATTTTAGATTTTTTTTGTGTATGAAGTTCATGTTAAGGTTTAATCTTGTCGTTTTTTGATGAATAATTGCTTCTTAGGGTTCACTTGTGATGCGTTTAGTGTACAATTGTATTTTCTCATAGAGTGTTGGAGTTTTCGACCTATGTGGTAGGTTATTTCATGCTTATCCTTTAATTGATTAATTTTTATTCTTTATTGAGTGTTTTTACATGTTCTATGTTTATCTTGGGTGGTGATAAAATGATTTGTTAATGGAATTGTTTTGGATTTGGTTTTAAAGTGGTGATTTTATGTGAAATGGTGTTTTTTATGTGGAAATCTTAGTCGGGTCACTTATGATTTTATAAATCATGCATGTAGTTTATTAAATTATGTGTATGATTTAAGTTCTGTTTTGATAAGGATTTGATATACAGATTATCTTTTTTAGAGGTTTTGGGTTCTCTTTGGGTTTAGAAGCATTTGGGGGTGTTATTGGAGTTGCTTTATAAGTTGTTTTTTATGGTGTTTTTATTTGTGTAAAAGGTGAAAACCGTGTTTGGAAAATGTTTTGAGGTCAGTTTATAGTACATGGAATTGGTTTATTGAATGATTCAAGGGCTGCGTTTTTTTGTTTGGATATTGTTTCGGTGTGCTTTTGGACTTAGAAGAGGTTTTTGGGTGTGTTGTTGTTTTATGTCATGTTATGCCTTTTTAGAATGTTTTATAAGTGGTGTAAATGGTTTATTTAATTTGTATAAATTATGTGATTCATGTTTTTCCATGGTTACGACATGAAAATGTTTTTGAAGTGGCGTTATGGTATAATTTGGATGTGTTTATTTTGTGTAAATTTTGTTGTACTAATTTTGAAGTGTTTCATAAATTGTTCATTTAATTTATTTAATGATATGTGGAGTGCGCATGACCCCACTACGATAGTTTTGGGTCATGGGTGTCAAGGTATCCTACATGCACATGCATAGGGTGAGGCATATATATATATATGCCCTCTTTTCCCATATTACCTCATGGAGTGGGGAACATGTACAATGTAGTTAGGGGTATATATATATATATAAATGCATGTGCGTGTATGTACCAAGTGTCGGTTCGAGTGGTCATCGACGAATGACGACATGATTGAGGTAGGTTCCTGTTGCACTGTTTATTAACATTTAAGTTACATTATTTCCTGCTGTTTGCGCACACTATTTGTTCAGATTAAATATTTTATTAAATTTAATAAATGTGAGATATTATTAGACAATTAATTTTTAAATGATTATTTGGTGTAAAAAGAGCCATTTATTTTATACAAGATTATTGAAATATTTTCTTGATGAGCGGACACCTAGTAGTGAAAGAATTCCAGTTTGGGTTTTAAACATAATTCACAGAATATCAAATTTAGTTTTGGTTTAATGATAAATGATTTCCTTTGAATCGTGAACAAATACTTTGGTTATTTTGAGAAATTGCCCGGTTGGCTCTTACGGTTCATCTGAAAAAAAAGTAAAATCTTTTGGTATGATTTTATAAAAATATTGTCAGCCTATGGAGTAGTGTTTTGGGGATTCTTAAATGGTTTTAAACTGGTTTTGGTATTCTAAATAATTTTTATTTTTTAGAGTGGTTATTGTGAATGGTTTTTAATGCCTGTTTGACACTTTGTGAAAAATGATTAAAATGTTTTGATAAAAACCATCCTAGGATAACTCTATTGCCTTATTGCATTTGATGATTTGGGAGGCTGTGCTTAGAGGCTCATGGGTACTTGAGTAGTTTAAAGGAAAGAGGTTGTCCCATGGAGTGGAATGGGGTGATGCCTGTTGTTCCTTATATATATATATATATATATATATGATTGGATGCTCAGTTGGAATCAGTTGGATCATCCCCTTTCCAAGCACATGTGACGTGGGGATTTGGCATATTGAGAGAATATTATAAGATTGATTGCTGCACTGGTTGGTTATGGTACTGACTAGTGGCCCATAGTAGGAGGATATATTGGGATTATTACTATGGGATTTTTCCTCGACTTTCCTGAGAGAGGATGGTCGAGCGTATTGTGCATTTTGATTTAATCGTGACCTGTCAACGAGGATGATTTCTCATGTATTGGTATCTTATGGTTTATTCATGATCTCCTAGGTTCACCCATGTCTATTGTCTTTCAGCTACTTCTTGTGATGAATATGGTACTTGTATATATTTTCTTTTCATTTCCCTTACTTTGTGACTATTGTAGTGTTTTTACTAGAAAGTTATGTGTGGTTTTAAATTGGTTTTTGAAAACTGTTTTCAAAGAAAGGTGTTTTAAAATCTTTGTGCAAATTGAAAATGTAAACATCACTTCCCCATTGATAAATGCTAATGTCTCACCAAAATAATGTCTTGGGTTTTTTTAGAAATAGATAGGGGCAATGAATCGTACTTTGATTTTGAGTAACATGTAGAAAACCTTACTTTTATAAATTGTAGTTCAAAATTTAAATGGTGTTTCTTTTATTTTAATGGAAATGTATTGGGAATAGATTTATCAAGCTAGCCTACTGAGTTTTAATACTGAAACCTATAGTGTTTTCTTGTATTTATTTCTTTTTCGGGTTCAAGATTTAGTTGTTCGCCTTGAGCGACGTTGGTTGTGGTATTGGAGAGTGACCCACGGGGTCACGTGGAGTTTTGGTCGTAGTCAGGTTAGTAGCATTGCTGGTTGTTCTTTATTTATCTGCTTCTGTTCTATTTAGTTTCTATTGCTTAGTTTATTTTCTTTTGGGCCAAATTGTTCCCACCTGTTTAATTTTGATTCCCGGCACTGGTTTCCAGCCCGTGGGGATCAGGAACGCCCCCCGGGCCATGTCGCGGGCCAGTTTGGGTGACCGGGTCAGGTCGACCAGGGTTGGTTCGTGACATGAAGTGTTCAAAACCAACTCTGTATCAAGATCTTACTGAAGTCTTCACTATAACATTGTGGTAAACCTCGAATCTTGATCAGATATAATAGAGTTTTGTGCTCCATAAAACCTGAACACTTAATTAATTTATATCCTAGAAAAATGATCCAGATAGAAGGATTCTCTAATAGTGAGGAAGTGTTCTAACTTAGTAAGGTGATCAATTATAACCCATATAGAATTAGTCCCTTCAAAAATTTTGTGGAGTCCAATAAAGAAATCCAAGGTGTTGTTTTTCCATTTCTATTCTGGTGTGGATAATGGATGAAACATCCCCTTAGACTTTTTTCTTTCATCCTTTACTTGTTGGAATACTAAGCACTGAGATACGAACTCTTTCACATCTCTCTTTATTCTATCCCACCAGAAGTATTCTTTCAAATGTCTATACATCTTCATACTTCTATAATGAATAGACAGTGAAGAAATATTAGATTCCTCTAAAAAATCCTTCTTCGAGTCTGGTATGGAAGAAAAGTATACACGATTCTTGATCCTTATCATTCTATCACGATCAATATAAAACCAATGACTATTTCTAAACTTCTTATATGTCTCTACATCTTCTATATATGCCTCTTTAATCAATACTTAGATAGATGGTTGAACATTCAATTGAAAAATATAATATTTTTCACATTCCTTCAAGATTTCTAGATCCATCCTTTGAAAATCCATAAATATTAAATCTTTTGTGATCCTCATCATGGAAAATCTAGCATTATCCTTTTGACTCAATGCATTGGCCACCTTGTCTGCTTTCCCAGGGTGGTAGTGTATTGAGCCGTTATATTTTTTAATCAACTATAACCATATTCTTTGGCACATGTTCAAATCCTTATGTGTGAATATATACTTTAAATTTTTTTGATCAATATATATATCACACTTTTCTCGAATAATAAAATGCCTCCATTATTTAATAAGAAATTTACTGCATCTAACTCCAAATCAGAAGTTAGGTAATTTTTCTCATGAATCTTTAGTTTTCATGATTCATAAGTTATGGCCATGTTATTTTTCATAATAAAACATCTCAATCCCTTCTCGGATACAAAAATATATATTAAAAACCATTATCTACTATAGTTTAATCTAAACATAGGTGCACGGACTAACCTTCACTTCAATTCCTTGAAAGTTTCTCACATTCATCTGTCCAGAAAAACTTGTCCCCCTTATAAGTTTACTTGAACATAAGATTATATAGTCATGATAAATTATCGAAAAATCATCAATAACATCTAGATAAACCAAGAAAACAATTGATATCACTCACCATGGTTTTTCTGGACCAACATTAAATAGCCTCCATCATTGATGGATCTATTAATATACCCTATCTTGATATTATATGACCCAAAAATGAAGACTTTTGAAGCTAAAATTCACACTTTGTAATTTTGTAATACAATATTTCCTTCTTTAGGATCTCTAGTTCAATTATCTGGTTGTCATAATTCTCTTCCTTTATCCATAAGTATATAATAATATCATCTATACATAATACATTAATCTGTTCAAGATGATATCTAAAGAATATATTCATAAAATCCACGATGATAAAGAGGGGATTAGTAAGACCAAAAGGAATCATTATATACTTATAGTGTCCATAACATTTAGGGAATCCTCTATTGGGTTCATCCTTTTTATTGAACCATAATTGATGATATCTAAAATGATGGTCAATCTTGGAAAAGTATTGAGATCCACACAGTTGATCAAACAATTCATCAATATGGGGAAGAGGATACTTGTTCTTAATTGTGATCTTGATCAGCTCCCGATAATCAATAAAGAAACTCATTTATCCATATTTTTTTTAAAAGAATATTTGCACCCTAAGGTGTCACACTTGGACGAATGAATCACTTTTCATGATTTTCTTGGATTTTATTCTTCAATTCTTGAAAATAAATCAAGTCTATTATATATGGAGTCTTAAAAATTGTTGCGGCACCAATTATGAGTTATATTGAGAACTCAACTTCATGTTTTAGTGTATGTCTTGGAAACTCTATCTGAAAGACATAAAAAATTTCCCAAAAAATACGCATAACATCAATGTCAAGTTTTTCCCTTACCGTTTGAGATAAACACCCCTAATGAATAGGAATTAAGACTCCTACAATGGATGTGATCTCAATCATAAATTCATACTTATCATCACATTTATAAAAAATCATAGTTTGGTTTAGAATATAAAACATGAATTCCATTACTCAAAAATTTATTTGCGATTTATGTAGATAAATACAATCCATTACTAGGATAAAATTAAATTCATCTAGAGGAAGAATGAAAATATTTGAAGGAAACACATTCCACCAATGTCAATTAAGAGGAATCATAAAATTGAGTTGTGATTATCATTCCATTAGGGGTTTTTAATGATATTTCTACATCTAATCATTTGTGTGGAATTATGATACCGTTAGAAAATTATTTATACCTGAATGAATGGGTAGATATAAAGTCAAATAAGACATTAGCAAATATATATTGGATGGTCGGTATACCTTCCACCACATCATTCTCTCACACCTAGTCAGCAACAGTGAGCACATGATATTTCCCCTTGTCCCATAGCTTAAGAGGTTTCAAATGATGATCATCATCCTTAACCATCACTTTGGGCATTAGTTTTCATAATTCCCATTCTCCTTACACTTGAAGCACTGAAGTGCAAGAGGTTCAATCTATGAAAATTTCTCTCAATTATCATCATTAGAAAACTTCTTCTCATCAATTTGGAAATAAATTTCCCAATGACTTTACCTTCCACACATAAAAAATTTACTAGTCACCCTAAAGAAATTTTCTCCATGATTATTCCCACACTTTGAGCATAATAGAAATTCATCTCCTTCTCCCCATGGTTTTTATATTTTCCATTGAACTACATCTTTCTTTTTTTTAAACAAGATATTGATACGTAACATAAACATCCATTTCCACTGTGATATAACATAAAAAAATTACTTCATAGATTCTAAATTATCTTATGGATAACTACCTTTAGAGACTTAGTTTTAAGCAACAGAATTATCGATCAACCTTAATCCAGGTTTGATGATAATACCAGAAGCATACCTTGCAAGTCTAACAAAATATTCCTCATAAGTACCAATAGATTCATAATCCTTTTTATTTTTTCAAAGAAACTCTGTATCCAGATTAAAAAAAATAATATGAGGAATATAATTATTTAAAAATAAGCTACTTAACTCATACCAATCCATTGTGTAAATTTCATCTTCTTTCCACATATTATTGATAATAGTCCATCATTAATCTGCTTCACATTCTAAATAGTAGAAATACAAAAAGAATTTTTCATGTTCTGAAAACTAGATAATTGAAAATATTTTTTCAGTTGTACTGATCCATTACATAAAAACTATCAGATCATCTGTTCCACTAAAGAAAGGTGCAAGTTACCCCATAAAGGAATCAATAGAATATTGTTCCGTACTTCGTTTTCTTAGAAGAACACCATGATGCATATATTGAGAAATTGGGGAGGTCATGGTAATTATATTTTTCATTCAAGATCCCATAAAATTTGGATGCTCAGAACAACAATCATTTCATTTTCCACTACACTTAGCATTATCATGGTTCCTTTATGTTCCAACCATTGAATAAAACCAAAAAACATAGTGTAAGAAACAATAATCATAGTGGGTAATCACACAATCTTAAAAAATCACTTATTGGATTTCTAAATAATGATAGATTATTCTTTAATGTATAACACATTACGTTTTTACTAGGCTATTAGCAATCATATTCTATTTAAATTATTAATTATGGTTTGTAAATAGTTTGTGAATTTCCAAATCATATCCCCTGGGAGTGTCAAACTATATGTTCAGTAAGTCCCATTGTCAAGCACAAATTCCCAATTGAGTCTATCTCAATACTATGTTTCTGAGGTAGTTACCCCTAGGTACATCTGTGCTAGATCCAAATCCACTTGTATTGTCCAGAAATATATTTATTTCTAGGAAACTACTCACTCTATACTATAATAAAATTCCATGACATTTTCTTATAATTTTCTCATCATTAGAGTTATCCTTAGACCTGACTTTGGGATATCACTAAGGTTTTCTCTTCATATTTTCCAAATTCTAACTAAATATTTATTTTATTACCAACTATAGTGGCCTAAGATTTTCATACATAGACATTACATCATTTTTTATGAATATTCATTAAATTATACAAAAACATGCATGAGGACCGTAATATTTTAGTGTCTTTGGAAACATGGAAACATAAACACTGGTCTGAAAGTAAACTATATCATCTACCACTAAGATCTTCATTACTAGAATAACTATTAAACATATCATATATAATACATATCTTCATAACCTGGCAAAGGGAAACATAAGAAAGGGTGAGCTCAGATTCCCTGTAAGGGTAAACAAGAGAGATACATAACCATAACATGAACACAAGGGTATGAGACAATATAAATAACATTTTAAAATCATAAACTGTAAAACAAATATAATAAATATGATTCAGTTATTAAATATTGGCATTTAATAATATATGAATTAGAAGGGAATCAAAGAACATGATCTATCATATAATAACATTGGAATAAGACATGGAATTTTTGGCATACACATAATCCTAGAAAATGATTTTCATATTAGTGAAGGCCCACTTCCATGACCATCATAGAGAAAAAATACACAAAGTAAACCAATTCCACTCCCCATTCGAGCCATGTTTGACTGAATTGGGTATACTCCCTATCATATCCAAGTCTTATGAAACTAGTTTCACTTCCCATTGTAGTATTAAATATAACATGAGATATAAAAATTTACCCAATGAATTTTGGGGAGATATAGGAACCACCCATATCATAATGAAAAACATATTTATATATGCACAAGATCCTAAAAATTCATTATATCATAACCCATGAAATGAAATGGATATCATAAACATTTCATCAAATCATAACATGTGGAAAAGAGGCATGTTTCTTAAAAATTTAACTATAACATAACTTGTGAAAATAATTGGGTTTCATAATCATTTTATCATTTTATATCCCATAAAATGAAAATGTGTTTCATAAAAAACATTTCATAATAAACATAAACCATTCATAGAAATAATAATAATGGTATCCGTGGATAAAATTCTTGGTAAGGCATAGTAAAGATCAACAGCTGAAATCGCATATTGAAAATTATTTTGATTAATCAATTAAAATATTTCTTGAAGAAAATATCATTTCCAATTTGAAAAAACATTCTAAAACCTAATTTTTTTTGAAAACACTTTGGTTTTAAAATTACCTTGAAAACATATAAGGGAAGATTCAAAGAAAATATTTTTCATGACGTGAGAGAATTATGTTCATGTCATATATGTTAAAATAAATATTCCTTCCACATTTATGGTAAAATTTAAATGAGTATTATTTTAGAAAAATATATGAAGATTCCATTCAGAAAAATGAAAAAATTAAATCAGGGGTAAAAATTTATTTAGTAAATTATTTGGATGATAATAAAATATTTTTGAAAACATTTCTATAAAACATGGTTTTTGGAAGAAAACATATTTTCAACCGAAGAGATAAATAAAGTAGGCTTTTCTGTAAAATCTATTATATTAAGTAAGAAAGAGTATAAAATTTTAATATTACTTACGTATTTCATGAATAACCAATGTATAATAAAATTCATGGGAGTTATTGAGAGTAAGATATTGATATTTCAACATTGGAGACTTAACCATAACCAATTTTGATAAATGATGAGATTGTATCATAAAATCTTTACCACTTATGCAATATTTAATCATATTACCCATAAAGAAATAAAATAAAATAGAACTTAAAATATCATGTGTATGAATAAATTCATTATTTTACCTTTCAAAGGGTATGTATATATTGCTCATGAAGGAATATAGGTACATAATATAATGTACATCTCAATAAAGAAAAATTGAGAAAAAAATCCCTTACCGATTTGATAACTCTTGAACTATAAACCCCATTAAATAGAGATACAAAAATGGATATGTAAATACCAACAATTATAATTATATTAATACTAATATACATTTATGGGATGTATATATACCACATAAATGAAACATGTGGTGAATATGGCTTGTGTTTCACAAAACAAAATGCTAGACAAAAAACATTTCCTTGAGTCTTGAATTCCATCACACACATTTAAAACTCATGTATAATAAATATATGTTTAGTATAAATATATTAGATAAAGTTATTCATATATATCATTAAATATATCATTTTAGTATTACCTTTTATTACTCGTTTATTAAGAATTCCATGTTAAAGTTACGTTTTGGGTAATAACCACTTTGTTTTTCATATATGTTTTGACTTGTTATATTTTTGTCCTCTTACATTGATCATGGTTCCATAATCCCCAGAACGATAACCATGATATAAATATCTTATATATTCATTACATATTTATTTATAGTAATCCAAAAAAATTAGTGATAGGAAATGAAATACATCATTCATGGAGATAGTAGGTCATACATGCGCATGAACATTGTTATTTCATTTTCTTGTTGGGTTGAAAGATAGAAAATTAAATGATATATATTTACATTACATAATAATGTTTTTTTCACATATGTCACAAATATTTATTAAAATAATACTTAATACCTTTCATTTAAAGTGTGAATGAATCACATCCATTCGTGAGGTGGTAGTCCACCGTACCCACAAGCGATGTTATCATATTCCCATAAAATTGAAATAATAAAGGTATGTATGATATATAAATTATTAAATCATAAAAAAAATATTAAAAATATTAAAAATAATATATAAAATATAACTCCATTATTATGTCCAATTGTGCGAGGTGGTAATGGAAAATGAACAACATCAGTTCGCATGGTGGCAGTTCGTTGTACAGACGAATGATGATTTCATAACCCATTTTATCGAAGCGGAGATGGTTTTTTGTAATGAACTTAACAAAAAAATATCAGTGTATTAAGTATATTGAGGTTATTATATTAAAATTTTATAAAAATAATTGAAGGGGATGATGAAAAAAGAAAAGAAAATTCTCGTTGATGAACGTTACCTCTTCTTCGGTTTTCCTCCTTAGTTTTTCACTAAAATCCTTCCTTGGTTAGATTTATGTAAAAAATAAGGCCTATATGACGAGTTAAGGGAAGTTATAAAGCGATTGGGATTGGTAAAAACAAATATTTTTATGGTTTCAAGAATCTAAGAGAGGGTTGGCCTTTTATAAGTTGGGGAGAGGACACACTTGGTATTTTTTAAAAGAATTGAGTGATCCCATGTTTTTCATATGTCACAAGGATCCAAAATGAACCATTATTGATCTTTATAATATTATTGGTCAAAATATAGATAAAAATATTTTTTTACAACTTTATAGGTTATTTTCAATCTTATCTTTTTATTCTAACCCCGGGTAAACCCATTTTTTCCTAAACTGTAGTAATTAATTTTTGTTGCATTCACTATTAATTTTGGTCATCAATATGGAGAAGAGGATATTTTTTATTAATTGTGATATTTTTAATCTCCCAATAATCAATAAAAAGTACCATTTATCCATATTTCTTTTTAACAAAAAGAATAAGAACACCACAAGGTGGTACACATGGTGAAATGAATCCCTGGTCAAGGTTTTCCTAAATTTTATTCTTAAATTCCTAAAATTTAATTAGGTAAATTCTATAAGAATTATTTGAAATAAGTGGGGATATAGGTATGATTTCTCTAGATAAATCAACTTTTTATTTTGGTAGAAGAATGGGAAACTCTTCTGGAAATACATCCACAAATTCTTAAAGAATAAGCATATCATCGATATCAAGTTTCACCCCAATAATTTGAGATATAAACCCCATATAAATGGGAATGATGACTCGTATAATGGGAGTGATATCCATTAAAAATCATATTTATCATCACGTTGATAGAAAATGATATAATATTTTTGGAATTTCAAGCATGAATTTCCTTCCTCGACAATTTATTTGTGATTTATGTAGATAAATCTAATCTGTGCCTAGGATGACATCAAATTAAATAAAAAGAAGAATTATAATATTTACAGGATGCACATTCCCACCAACATAAACCTAAGAGAAGTCATTAAATTGAATTTGATCATTATAAAATTGGGGTATTCCACTTATAATTATACATATAATAATTTGGGTGGAATCTTGATCCCCTTATCAAATTATTTAGATATGAAGGAAGGGATATATCCATTGTCAAATAATAAATTATCAGTTCTATAGTGGATGGTAAGCGTTTCTTTCCCTGAGATATTATTACACCCTCTTTAGAAATAGTTATCTCAAGATTTTTCCCATTTTCCCTTGGATTAATATGTTTTTGACGTTGATCTCCATCATTAACCCTTGGGTTTGGGAAGCATACAATATAATTATAATTCCCTTTACACATGAAGCATTGATGTGTGGGAGGTTAATTCTATATATATTTCTCTATATTCTCATAATTATCTAACTTTTTCCCTATCATTTCGACAATCAATTTCTCAATTACATTTCCTTAAAAACATAAAACATTTACTATTACTTCTAAGGAATCTTCCACCAATCTTCTTCCCACACTTTGAGTATAAAATAATCTCATTTTATTCTATCTATGGTTTTTATATTTTCATTTAAACATTATGCTATTTTTATTTTCAATACCATGATATTGATACATAACTCCAACCTTTATTTTCACCTTGATAGCACAAAAAAAAATATATTCATATCTACTAATATATATTATAGATAAATCTATTCAGATAATTGGTTTTAAATTTCTGATTAATTGATCAAACTTACATTCAACTTGGATGATAATACCAAAAGAATACCTCACAAGTCTTGTAAAATTTACCTCACCTATACAAATGGATTCATAATCCTTTTGATTTAGCTTATGGAAATATTTCCCCATGTTCGTAAATATAATATTAGGGAAGTACTTAATGAAAAAAAAGTTCTTGAACTTATCCGAATTCATGAAGTAAATTTCATCCTATTGCCTTGTATTCTGGATAAGACTCCATAATTGATATGTTTCACCTTCCGAATAGTAGATAACCAAAATTAATTTTTCATATTCCAAACACTAGAAAATGGAAAATATCTTTTTAGTGGTATTGATCCATCAATAAGTAACTATAAGATCATTGGATCCACTAAATGAAGGTGGACATTTCCACATGAAGGACTCAGTAGAATATTGTTCTACCCTTTGTTATTTTAGAAGTTCAGCATGGTTCGTAGATTGAGAAATTTATGCGAGCATAGGAACTAGATATTTAATTCCATCTACCATAAAATTTGTATGGTAATAAGGAAAATCATTTCATTTTCCATTGCACTTAGCATTAACATGGTTCCTTTAGGTTATAGCTATTGACTGAAACAAGAAGAATGGTGTAAGTATAATAATCTTAATGGGGAACCACTTAATATTAAAAAATCACTTATAAGATATCAAATTCATGAATATTTCTTCATTAATATACGAAAAAAGAGGTTTATACTTGGTCATTTATTGTACTATTATATTTAAATCCTTCATTATTGTTTGTATAGAGTTTGTAAATTCCCAAATCATATCCCCCAGGAATGTCAAATAAGGTGTGTAGTAAGGCCCATTTTCATTCACCAGTTCTCGTTCTAGTCTATCTCAATAATATGTTTTCAAGGAATTTTCTACTAGGTACATCTATTCCTGGTACACATCCACCTATAGTATCTAGATAGGGATGTATTTATTGGAAACCACTTACTCTATATTATACGAAAATTCAAAGGAATTTTCTTATACTTTGTCTCCTCCTTATACTTAACCTTATACATGTCCTTAGGGATATCACTAAGATTTTCTCATCCTAGTTTCCAATTTTTAAGTAAACATATCCTATTATACCAACTATAGATATCAAAAAATATAATAGATAGATATTATAATTTTTTTTATGAATATTCATTAAATTTCACTAAAACATGCCTTAGGACTGTAATTGTTCAGTGTCTTTGGAAGCTTGGAAACATAAACACTGGTCTGTAAGTCAACTGCATCATCCCCCACTAGGATATTTATAACAATAACCCTTATTAGAACTACCATCTGTAATAAATATCTTTATAACTTGGGAAAAAGAAAACAAAGAAAGGGTGAGCTCAGATGCTCAGTAAGGGTAAAAAAGGGATATACATAAGCATAAAATGAACATAAGGGTATGAGAACATGATCATAACATTTGAATACCATACTTTCATATCAAAGATCATAAAAATTATTTATACAAAAAATTTGGAATTTTAAAGACATGAATCATAATGAAATAAAAAAAATGGTCCATGGGAGCCTGATATTAGAATAAGTCATAGAATTTTTGGTAAACACATAAGTATAGAAAATCATTTACATATTAGTGAGGTCTCATTGCTAAGACTATTGTAGTGAGAAAAGTCCCTTACTGAATTGGGTTCACTCTTCATTTTAGTCATGTCTTAATAAATCAGGTTCACTCATCATTCCAGCCCAATCTTGATGGACTTGTTAAACTTCTCTTTCTAGTCCTATTAATAACATGAGATATATATTTTACCTAATGTATTTGAGGATGATATAGGTCTCGCACATCCCATAAAGAAAACAATGTTTATGTGTTCCATAATATCATAAAATTACTCATCTCATAACCCATGATATGAAATGGGAATCATAAGAATTTAATCATATCATAACGTATGGAAAATATATTGATTTCATAATCATTAACCAGTGAAAATAAGTAGGTTTCATAATCATTTTATCATTATATAAACCGTGAAAGAGAAAAATGTTTCAAAAAAAATTCATCATAAACACAAACAATTTAGAGAAATAATATGAATGATATCCTTGGATAATATCCAAATTAAGTCATAAGTAATATCAATAGATTAAATCTTAGATGGAAGATGATTTTGATTGGTCATTTAAAACATTTCATGAGGAAAATATCCTTTTGAACTTGAGAAATAATTTTTATAACATAAATAAATTTTAAAAACTTTTTATTCAAAAATAACCTTGAAAAAATCTAAATTAATCATTGACAAAATTATTTTTCAGGAAGTCATAAAATTATGTTCATGCCATACACATTAAACTGAAGATTCCTTCTACATTTTCAATAAAATCCAAATATACATTGCTTTGGAAACTAACATGAATATTCCATTCAAAAATTTTTTAAAAGTAAATCATGGGAAAAAATGTATTTAAAAAATAAATTGGATAAAAATAATTTATTTTTATTTTTTTAAGAAAACATGGTTTTTGAAGAATACAGATTTCTGACCAAAGAGAGACATAAAGTTATATTTTTAGAAAAAAAAATATTATTTATTATATAAAGTACCAAACAGTGGAATAATGACAATATTACTTGAAAATTTCAAGAATAACCATAGAATAAGAAAATTAATAGGAATTATTGTGAGTTATATCATGATATTTCAATATTAGAAACTAAATCATAAATAATCTCGATAAATGATGTGATTGTAACATAAAATATTAAACACTTTGGTAGCATCGAATCATATGTCCCATAAAGGAACAATATAAAATGAAATTTAAAATATCATTATTATGAATAAATTCATTATACTACATGTAAATTTTTATTTATATACATCTCATGAAATAATATATGTGCATGATAGAACGTTTGTCTCAAAGAAGAAAAATTGAGACAAAAATCCCTTACCGATTTGGTAACCATTGAACCGTAAACCCCATGAAAGGGATATATGCAAATAGATATTTAAATAACAATAATTTAAAGTATAAAAACCATAATATACATTCATGGGAAATATATATAAGGCATAAAAGTAACAAGTGATGAATATGGCTTGTGTCTCACAGAAAATAAAAGTGAGAAGGATATCTGTTATCATAAGTCATGACTTCTGTTGGACATGTTCAAACCTACTATATAATACCGGTAATATTATTATAAATACACTAAATAACAATAATCATATATATAATACCTTATATTATTTTATTATGAACTTTTATTACCTTTTTTATTAACCATTTGTTATTAAAGTTATGTTTCAAGTAATAGCCGCTTTGCTTTTCGTATATATTTTGATTTATTATATTCTTTGTCCTCTTAAATTGATCATATTTCTATAATCAACTTAATTTTAAAAATAATATTAAAATCATATATACTCATTATATATGTATTTATATTAATCCATAAAATTTGGTGAGAGGAAATGAAATACATCGTCCATGGAGACAGTAGGCATTACGTATGCATGAACGCTATTTTTTCATTTTCTTGTTGTATTAAAAGAAAGAAAAGTAAATGATATAGATTATCTTTAAAAAATAATTTTTATTACATATATATAACAAATTTTTATTAAACCCATCTTTAATACCTTCCATGTAAATCATGAACGAATCGCATCACTTCGTAAGGCGATAGTGAGCTGTACACAAAAACGACATTATCATATTCCAAAAAATAGAAATAATGAAGGAATGTGTGATATAACAATTAAATAATCATAATAATATAATAAATATCATATATAAACTATTAATACATTATTATTTAAATCTTTGAGAGGTGGTAATAGAAAAACGAATGACATTGGTTTGCGAAGTGGTAGTACGGCGTACACATGAATAATGATTTGATAACCCATTTGATGGAAGTAGAGATGGATTTGGTCATTAACATTACATAAAAACTTCTCAATATATGTAATAAAATGAGGTTATTATATAATTGTGGTATAAAAATAATTGATGGGTTTGAGGAATAAATAAAACAAAATGCTCGTTGATGAACGTTGCCTCTTCTTTGGGTATCCCCCTAAGGTTTGAACTAAAAGCCTTCTTGGTAGTATTTATATCCAAACTAAGGAATATTGGATGATTGGAAGGAATTTTTTAAGTGACTTGGGTATGTATTGGATGAACCAAGGATGTATAAAGCTGTGAATAATAGAGGATAGGGGGTGACCTTTTATAAGTGGGGGAGAGGGCACACTTGACATTTTTGAAAAGAATTGAATAATATAATGTTTTTCATATGTAAAAAGAATCCAAAATGGACCATTATAAAATATTATTGGTGAAATAGTATAAATATGGTCATAATATTGTTTTTATACAATTTTAGAGGTTATTTTTACCATTATCTTTTTTAACCCCTTAGTAAACATATTTGTATTTTAACCACGATAATCACTTTTTACTGATTTCACTATTTGTTTTGCTCCAAAATTAAATTAAAATCATTATATAATATAAATTATTATGATTCTAAATATGGAATTCATTTTTCCAAATTATATTCATATACGTGGAAAATTTTAATATAAAAATTAATCCTACAGACACGACGAGAAAGCTAGTTTTTAAAGGGAAAAGGTTCAAAAGTTGGAAAAGTTTTAATATAATGATTTTATATTAAATTGATTACAATGACCTAAATTTTATTAAATGATGTATAATTGAAATAAATTAACTGAAAAATAAATTTAAAATATAATTTAAATTTATAAAAAAAATTAAAAGAAAATTTAGTTTTTTATTAATATTCAGTATTTTTCTTTTTTTATCAACAAAATGAAACGTTTTAGAAAAATTACAAAAATTAACCCTAAGAATATCCTGAAATTATAAATTAAAAAATGAATTTTTTTTATCAAATTAATTTTCTAAATGTTTCAAAATTTAATTTATATTTTTTTCACAAAACACCAAAAAACATTTTAGTGAGAAAATAGAATTTTTTAACCATATAAAGACTTTACCAAAAATTATGTTTTTTATTATCAATATGTTTTATTTAAATAAAAACATTAAAATTATTATTTAAAATTTAGTTATTACCATTTATATAATTAAGATTAATGTCTAGGTTATAATTTTCACATTTAAATAACATTAATATAATATATTGTGGTTTTTTTAAAACGATATCATATGTAAAGCAAGCTAACACAATGTTTCATGTAGTGAAAACATAAATTTGTGTTTCATATAATGAAACAAATCAAATAAATTTAATTTATTTAATTTATTTTTAAAAAAATAATTCATAAACACTTGAGGCATTACAGAAAATCCATCCTCTTATAAAATCCCAAAACTCCATTGTCATCGATCAAGAGCTCCATGTACCCCATCCCCCAAATAATCATGAAAATTTAGAAATTAATATTTTTAAATAATAATAATAATAATAATAATCTCTACTTTAGATAAGGGGACATAGGCCAAAAATACACACACACCAAAGGATCCTGATGGGCCAAGGCCTATCCCTCCCATAAGGATTGAAAAACACCCACTAGATATATTAAAAAACAATTACAGGAATTAGGGGCCCTATGTCACGAAATCTTAGATATGGACTAAAATATAAATTGCCCATGGACCTAGGACCATTTTAATTTGTTTTATATGCCATTCAAGTATTCTTCTCCTCGTTCCTATATTCACTCTATGTTGTGTGTCTGTGCCTTGCGTCATCGCTTCCCATGATTCTATGCCCATTCCCATCTATCACCACATTTGTGCCTTCCATGCACTCGCTAACAACATTATATATGCACACAGATGTGGAAAACTCCCACAAAAATGGGGGTCTAAATGTGGGGGTCTAGGAATTAAGGGCATAAATTATATAAAAACATACATAGTCACACATTGGATTATTGGGGGAAGCCATATATTTCACTCCATAATTTTTCAAGGTATCTAGAGTTGGATTTGATACCATTTTTTCATGAACCAACCTAATATACCTTGACCTAATACCAGATTCAACCAAATAAAAGGCCTGATGTGTGTTCATGGTCATTATGAGTTTGTAAAAAATAGGATATAGAAAAAAGAACATTGGAAATGATTTCTCCAATAACAATCATACAAAAAAATAATATAAAACAAAAAATAAAATCAACACTCGGTAATAAATATACATGGAATAACACATATCCAAAGTATTCAAAAGTTTAAATCATACTGACATGAGAGAAAAAAACTGAATATAAATGAAATAAACCCCTCACCTACCCCTCATTGAATCCTAACACCCTAGTATTCCACAACATTCACGAAATGAGAATTGAGATAAGGGGACATTACCTAGAAGTGATATAGATGGTATCCTCACCTATAAGATAGATCCATGGAAGAATATCTATATACATATGGGGGTGTATGTAGGGTATGACCATAAATATCCTAGTAGGATTAAACCAATATCTCTATATAAAACCTTTACAAAATAATCCAATTCATACCATATGTAAATACACATATTAAATTATGATATTAAAGTTTTATGACAAAATCAACAATAAATTTATCACATATAAGATTAGGTTTCATGAAGCAAAGAAATGTAAATATATACCTATAATAATATTTTACACCAAAGAAAAAAAGTGTCATAAAGTAATTCATCTTGGAGAGATACTAAGGAGATAATTTTTTACGATTTCTTGGGCCACTACATTATCAACATAATTCCAAAAATAGGTTCCTTTAAGAGAATTATGTCAACCTGTTGAATTTTTTGAGAGGGGAATGTCATATAACGTAAGAAAATATACAAAGGGAGTTCCAAATATCATAATTAAAAAGAAAGGGATTTCCATGTCCAATAATATTCACATCACAAAATTTCAATAACTTTTGAGAAATAAAACTTTCTTACATTTGAAACACCAAATAAAAAGAAGAGTGTATTGAGAAAGGATCATAAATAATTCAAATATAAGTTTACTGTTACTTAGAACCATATTTCAAAATTACTCAAACATTTATGGTCTAAAATGTAAAGTAATTGACATAGAACCATCTATCTCTTTAAAATTATTTGATAATTTTTACATCATTAACCTTATAATACCATGCTTAAAGACCTAAGAAATCATCATTAAAAAATTAGAATATAAAAAATAGCAGAATCAGACAATTTGATGGGGCCCTACAAGTGAAAAAACTTACCTATCATCCTTATATTGAATATTAATCTTTTAACTGAGTTTATATGACACATTACGGGTTTCTCTTACTCTTGAAAATAAAATCCCTATGGGTTTTAGGTATTTTACCATGAAAAAATGAAATATATATAATTTATAAACCCTAGACATTTAGAAAAAAATAGAAGTAAAGGAAATAGAAAATATAGGATTTGAGTGAAATTAAGGGAAGAAGGTAATATTCAATTTAATTTTATGGAGACTGGAAGAAATATTATAAGGAGGTAAAAAAATAAAGGCAATCCTTTCCACTTTATCATGGAGGAATCATGTGAGTGTGAGAAAGGAATAAGAGTGGTTTTCTCCCCCATTACCATGGCATAAATTAATAATAATAATAATAACATTTGGAGGTATAGATCAAAATTATCCATCCCTATTCAACTAATTAAAATTACGAGTGTCTGTAATTCCCCCATATTTCACTATATATTTTTCATTTAAATAAACATTATTTTTGATATCTTGTTTCAAACACAATGCCAAACTAAAAAAAACCTTGAAATGTAATATGAATATTATTAATAAAATTTAATAATAAACGAATATAGTAAATAAAATTTTTTAAATAATTATAAATTTAAGAAAAATAGGATTATGAACACTAATAGTTTTAAAATGGTATTTTTCAATAATGGCAATTTTTGTTAATATAATTTATTTTCATTTAAAAGATAAATTTATAAATTTTAGAGCTTTATTTTAAAAAATTTACTCTAGTTTTTTTAAATAAAATAACAATATTACCTCAGGATAAAGTTTTGGTATTTTTTTGAAATATATGTTTTTTATATGAATAGTTCAAAAATAGTAATTTTACTAAAACCATCACTTTGAATTTATTATCAAAATATAATAATGAACTAAATTTTTTAAGCATTTTTAAGTAAATTATATATATTTATAAATTAAAATAAATAATTTAAAATATTAATTTTTTATTTATAAAACCAATTTTTATCATTTTGGAAACATAAGTACTAATTTACTCTAAAAATTATTTTTATTTGCTTAAAATAAAAATAAGTTTTCAAAACCTATATAAATTAAATCTACCAAAATTTATTTCATATTTTATTTCAAAATTTTCATATTATTTAATAATATTAATTTTATTTTTAGGAATAAAATTATTATTACTAAAATTAACTTTAATGACCTTGATAATTGTGAAAGGTTTATTTTCAAAGAATATTTTTATTAATGTTGTGTAATTTTTATCTAATAAATCTAATTTATATATTTTAAATAATAACTATAATTTTATTTGTAAACAAATATATAATTATATTAACCCATATTTAATTTCTAATCAATGATGAGTAACATTAATAACACATAATTGTTGTAACATCATTTTTCAACAATTTTTTTTCTATATATAAAATATTTTAATTTAAAAGTTAATTTTATATTATTTAGAATTTTAGTAATTTTAAATGGGAATTAATTTTTTTTATCATTCCAAAATTCAGAAAGATATTTTATTTTTTAATTTTAGTAAAACATAAGTTACTTGGATAAAACTATTTACCTCAATGAAAACAAAAAAAAGGTAAAAGTAAAAAAAATCTAAAAGTGAATGACTTAATACATGTTTAAAAAATGCGTTTAAATTATATTTCTATGTCTTTATTGAAAACTTTCCACCCCACACTCCATTGTTTTAAACATTTAGTGTAATTGACCCTTGAATAGTGAAATGATATCATTTAAAAGTAAAGGGTATTCACAAAAGTGCCCTTTTCTTCTTAATCAACCTCTACCCTTAAAAAATTCTCTATAAAAAAAGTAAGATAACATAAATAATATTAATATGTTTAATATTATTATACTAATTTAATATCTCATTTCATCCTCCCTATAAAACCATTTTAGAAATGAAGATGTTGGCATGCGCTGTACATACAACCACCACCATGAACGATGACTTTCATTTCATATACTATTTACTTGGATGATCAAAAGGAGTTATTTAAGGAAAAAATATTTTTAATAAAAATTAATAATATTATTAAATGATAAATTATTTTATTTTTTTCCCCCTCCCAATATATGGAAAAGGTAAGTATCATCTGTTTACGTGTAGACTACTGCCTCTACAGAACAACATATTATGTTTTCCCATTACCACCTAACATGGATGAATTTAAAAATGTATCTAAAGTCTAAAAATTATATTTTTAGAAATATTAATATTATAAATTGATAATATTTTATAATATATAATTAATATTAATAATTATCTATTATAGTAAATTTAAGTGCATTGAATGAACATCGCAAGGCACCATTATTAACATGTGTCCATTTTGGAAGCATATATAACTATAAATATTTTGTGATAACAGAATAATAAGTAAAATAAAAATACACTATTTTGGTAATTATGAATCTATTTTAAAAAAACATCTCAATGGTTAATATACCAAGAGATTAAGGGAGAAATAGACCAAACAACCTCAAGTCAACGAAATTAATGTAAACTATTTAGTAAATTAAAAATATATAGTAATAGATTGAACATATAATATAAAATATATATGAATAAATATATGAATATGGTTTTTAAAAAAATTATTTGATTATCTAGGATTTTTTCATAGACACACAATGAATTAGGATAAAAGGCATGGGTTTTTGGATCTCAATTTTGTTTCATTAAGATATGATTTGTGTTCGAAGATTTTTTTTATTGTTTATATAATGGACATGGATTTAATTTTTTGATAAATTTCATTAAATAAAAGGTATTTAAAAATAAATCTCATGTTTTACATTAAATTTATTTATAATTAGAAAATTTTTGATGTTGTTAGGGTTTTTGTTGACTAAAACTTCCTTTTGGGTAACAAGGTCTCTTCTTGAACATATTAATTCTATGCTCAGTCTATTGAATCCTAATATTTTATATTGAATTTTTTTTATATATTTATAAATTGAAACATATGATTCAAATATTCATCCTCATTTATTTTACTCCCTATTAAAATATGACATTGTTAAGAATAACTCCCATTTTCTTTAATAATTTTTTTTATTCCATATCCATATTTTCCCTTCCCAAAAATGTTCTCATTTAAATTTGAAAATATAATTATATGTTATCACATGTGAACTTAATATTTAATATCTTATATTTTATTTTTTTATTATCCACTTTTACAATGTGGTATTTTCAACAAAATGTATTTTAAAACATAAAAAAGTATAAACCAAACCACCCACTTTATTTTTGGTTTGTTTGTTACATTTGTTTTATATATTTTTATTTTATTTATTTATCATTTAGTTCATCCATATATTATATATTCGTTCCTTAAATATATACATATTTTACGTTTCCTTCATTTTTTATGGACAATACATGTTTTATGTTCCATTCACAATTCTCTCTTTTGAGATACCCAATTTAAGGGATATTTCTTATTTCTTATTTAATGTCTAGTTCTTCGACCATAAACGTTTTTAACCATGAATTGATTTAAAATACCATAATTATTTTATATAAAACCAACCTCGTTCAATTATTGTTTAAAATAAATTAATAATCTATTTCTTTCCTTAAAAGATCATTTAGTCATTTTGAAAAGCATCTCTTATGTAGACTGTTTTTATTCTAGCTTCTCCTTGATTCTTATCAATAATTTTTATTGAATAGAAATTAATTTACAAGACCTATGATTATTTATTAAAATATGATCATCTAAAATGGTTTAATTCCTTCTTTTCTTTATAATTATTTTGACATATCCTTTGGTTGTGCATTGAGATAGGATTTTTAAACCCACTTCATTATCATGGGATTTATCATGGTAATGATCTATGTATAGATTCTTTTCCTCTTATGGAACACATATTCATGTAAATATTATGAAAATTAAGGTTGTACCACAATATATATCTAATGAGTTGGTTAATGTTTATATCTCATGAGATACCATTTATGGTGCATTGGTGGTTATCCTAAGCACACTATGTTATGTTGTCTTGGTGGTGTGCCTTGACATATTCTTATGGTGAATGGGTATAACAACCTTGCTCTTTATGTAAAACATAAAAATAACTTCTTACTTAAAATATTAACTTGTTAAAACATAGAATATCGATAGGTCTAGTGTCTTTTGGGCTTAAGAACATTACATAACAACTTAAAATATGAAATACGCAACTTTATTTAAAACTTCTTTTACATAGCCATACACATTCCTTCATACTTAGCATTGAATGGGATAAACTGAAGACATGAATAAAAAAGGGTGATCTATAAAGCCCAGTAAGGAAGTAAACAAGGCATAACATGAAGAATACAGTACATGTTAAGCAATAATAATCTGAATGGATCATAAGAGAAACATGAACATAAAGGCATGATATAACATGATTATCATAACATGGAAATGTGGAAACAACATTTAACATTAAATTAGTATGAGACCATAATCATTGCAGATGGATCATGAGTAAATCCTCATTTCACTTGAATTAAAATGTTTAAATCCTCATTTCACTCAAAGTATCATGATACTAATATTTACCAAATGAATTAGATCGCTATCAGGGCCCATGCTTATTAATCCTTTCATTTCATGCATATGTGGGACACATGTATCATATAACATGGATTCATTAAAAATTATTATTTATTACACAAAAAATGAATGTGTATTTCCCACATGAAACTCTATAATCAATAAGTAAATGTGCATAAGGGTGAATAACCTTGATAGAGAAATGAGCATAGTATTCACTACACAGTGACTTTGTCTTGGAAAATCGCAGTGCAATTTCGGCTGCATAACGCCGTGACATAAGAATTCATAAAAATGTTTTATGATAGAGAAAGGGATGTCTCATCATATTTACATGAATTGGATAGTAAATAAGTAATATACATATATGTCCCAGTGTATGTAATGGAATTTATATTCATAATATAAAATAATTTCTTGAATGTAAATGAGAAGAGAGACATATCTTTCGGAATTTTGGCATGGTAATAGGTGTACATGGGAGGAATTAATGAGAGAAAAAGAAGTCTATCAGCATTAAAATATAAGGAGGGAAGTATGGGGGAGGTGAAAAATCATACCCTAACATTTTTATTTGAAAAAATGGTATAAAAACATAATTAAATTTGGAAAAAAATGAGAAAGTAATTAATCTATTATTTTGAAGTGTGATCCCAAAGGCTTGGGAGGGGCTTGAGAGAGGCTTCCTAGGAACTTGGTGTGTCTTGGGAGAATTTTAGTGAGAGGAGGGCAGGGTAGGGACGTGCTCTAAGTGTTTTGAGTGAAGATAATAGGGAGATTGGGTGGGTTTATATAAGAAAATAGAGTGAAGTTTTCTTATTTAGTTTTTGGACACTATAAATTAAACTAATAAAAACCACAAACCAAGTGTAACACTCTCAAGGAAATCATTTTAAAAGTTAAAATGTTTTATAAGTCTTGGAGGGTCCACTAATGCACCATAAACTGAATCAAACAAATATAAAATCACATAATTTTAAAGGTAAAACATATATTGGCTGAAAATCCATTTTATAGTATTTTATTACATCAATATTAGTTCATTATGATGTCATAAAATAGATTATATATTTATACGGTATTTAATTTTTATGTAAAAATTAGACGGTCTCCAAAAATTATGAAAAATTCACCATCGGAAAATTTTGACATACTGATTCCAAAAATAATATTCATTTTATCTAAATAATTTTCTAAATATTTGAATTTTCACTTTTAAAATAAAAATTGGTATTTATTGAAAATTCATGGGTTATAAAAAAATCAATTTTAAAAACATAAAAAAAATACAATTTTATTCCTAAAAATTATATAATCATTTATATTTAATAAAAATTAATTTAGTAATACTAATATTTTATTAAAATATTATATAATTTCAAAAATCCATAAACACATCAAAATAGATTTCTTAATTGAATATTAACTAAAACAAATACTATTTGTGCTTTAAAAACTATTTACAAAGTAATAATAATAAAATGAATGTATATTATTTATTATATAAAAAATAATGCACATAATTATAGTGAGAGGGTTTTGTTAAAAAAAACCCTATAATACCCGCATAAGACATATAGGTAATGTGTGCAATGGTGACAGACTCTTGAGGTGGCACAGATAACATCTCCTGGGTGGTAATATCTATCAAATTCCAATTCTACCATAAGCGGTTCCGTTCAAGCTTAACGTGTTGAATCTCAGCATGTGATTGGTCAAGAGCGAAGCCCCTTGACACTACCTACTTTTGATGCTCCTAAAACTGGGCTCTGTATGGAACAACTCTACCAGATAAGGCCATCACTTCTTTTGTCTGAGTAAATTGGTTTTGTTAAATCCATATATTTATACTAGTCATGTGATCACTACTCAATGAATATATTAGAAATGATAACAGTTATTAAAATTAGTTTGAAATCCAAAAACATAAAACCAAGGAAGTTCATATGTTATATAACCATTTTACATAATAATAAATTTAATTAGATCAAGGATAATTTCTATTAAAAAATGTTTGGGTCGTTACAATCTTTCCCCCATAAGAAATTTCCCTCTTGAAATTTCCTTTTCCCACACTAAAACAGATGCATGTAACTCTTCTTCGTCACTTCCTCCGATTTCCACATTTCATCTTCAAACTTGTTGTTTCTCCACAACACTTTCATGAGGGGCATTGTCTTATTTCATAGAACCTTTTCCATACGATCTAAGATATTAATCATATTCTCTTCATAGGCGAGGTCATTCTCTAATGGTACCACCTCTGGATTTAGTACATGAGATGGGCTAGGTATTTACTTCTTGAAGAGTGATACATGGAATACATCATGTACTTGATATAGGTTTGGTGGAAGTGATAGTCGATAGGCCACTTCTCTAATGAGATCAAGGATCTCAAAAGGGCCGTTGTACCTTGGACAAAGATTTCCCTCCTTCCAAAATCTCATAACTCTCTTCCACGGTGATATGTAGAGGAATACCATGTCTCCGACATCAAAATCTAGGTATCATCGATGATTATAAACATAGATCTTTTGTCGACTCTGAGAAACATTAATGTGCAACTAGATGGTCTTAACCTTCTCCACCATTTCATCGACCATTTCTAAACATAGGAGTTTTTTCTCCCTAACTTCATCCCAACATACTGGTGTTCATCACCTCTTCCCATAAAGGGATTCATAAAGAGAAATTTGGATTCTTGAGTGGAAACTGTTATTGTAAGGGAACTCATTTGGAAGAATTTGTTGATCCCATGCTCCTTTGAAGTCCATCGAGCATTCTCTCAACATGTCCTCAAGTGTTTCGTTAGGCCGCTCAGATTGGATATTAGTTTGAGGATGATAATTCATACTGAATTTAATCTCAGTATTCAAATCAGGTTGAAGAATCTTCCAGAACATAGAGGTGACTCTTAAATCTCGATCAGATACAATAGATAGCGGTACTCCATTCAGCCTTACTACTTCTCTGATATATATTTATGCCAGTTAATCAAATGATAAATCATCTCCAATTTCAATGAATTGTTTAGTCTTTGTAAGAAGATCCACAAGAACCAAGATAGCATTATTTCCTTTTGATATCTTTGTAAGTCTGATGACAAAGTCCATGATTGCATGTGTAATGGTTGCATCATCACCTTAGACTTCTTCCTATTAGCCTTCACTTTATAACATACTAGACACTTTGATGTATACTCAGCGATCTATTTATTTATGTTATCCCACCAATAAAGATCTCAGATATCTCGATACATCTTTGTTTTTCCTGGGTGAATAGAGAAATTCAAACTATGTTCATCATCCCAAATTTCATTCATTAACTCCAGATTGGATGGAACACATAGTCTTGTCCCAAATATCACAATTATTTCTTCATTAACATTTAACTCCAATGATTTCCCTTTTTTGAAAATTTCCACTTTCTTCTTAATTCCCACATCATAATTTTGAGAATCCTTTAAACTTTACCAATGATATGGTTGAGAAATCATTTGTGAAAGGAATTATGATGTTCTATTATTTAGGATTCACATGTCTATATTTATCAAATATAATAATATTGGATCCTTTTCAATTATCCAAAATGATATAATTGTTGGGTCCCTTCTACTTAGATAATCCATCACCTTTTTCGCTTTCATAGGGTTGTAATGGATTGAGCAGTCATAGTCTTTGATCAGCTCTGTTCATATTCTTTGGTTCATATTCAACTTTTTTTGTGTGAATATGTACTTGAGGCTTTTGTAATCCATGTATATTTGACACTTCTCCCCAAAGAGGTAATTTCACAAAATTGTTAAATAGAAGATTACTTTGGCCAAATCCAGATCATGTGTTGGATAGTTTTTATCAGGAACATTCATTTTCCTTGAAGCATAGGAAATGATATTTTCATTTTGCATCAACACATAGCCCATAACCTTCTTCTAAGCATCACTAAATACCAAAAAAAATCTCCACTTATGGGTAATGTGAGAGAGGGTGCAATGATAAGCCTCCTTTTCTACTTCATGAAGCTCTCTTCGCATTCATCACTCCAATAAAACTTTACTCCCTTCTGAATTATCTTGGTAAGAGGGTTGGAAAATTGTGAGAAACTTATCACAAATCGACGATAATATCCATCCAACCCCAGGAAGCAACGGATATCTGTTACTGATGTTATACTTGTCTATCCCTCAATAGAATCTATCTTGGAGGGATCCACATATGTCCCATTTCTTGTGATGATATGACCCAATAATGATACCTCCTTCAACCAGGACTCACACTTTTTGTACTTTTCATAGAGCTTCTCCTTTCTCAAGGCCTCTAGTACAGTGCTTAGATTCTTCTTATTATCCTCCTTGGTTTTGGATTATGTTAGAATATGATCTATAAAGACTACCAAAAATTTTTCAAGGTAATATCTAAAGAATCTATTCATAAATTCCATAAATATTTTTGGAGAATTAGTGAGTCCGAAAGGCATTACTATGAATTCGTAGTGCCTGTAACATGTACGAAAAACAGAATTGGGGATATCCTCCTTCACCCTTACTTGGTAATATCCCAGCCGCAAATCCAACATGGAGAATTATTGTCATCCACATAGAAGATCAAACAAGTCATCAATTCGTGCAAGAGGATACTTGTTCTTTATCATGATTTTTTTGATCTCACGATAATCAATGCAAAGGCGCATTGAACAATCCTTCTTCTTGATGAAGAGGATTGGTGAACACTATGGTGAATCACTTCGGTGTACAAAACGTTTATCTAGATTCTCCTGTAGATGTTTCATTAGCTCCTCAAGCTCCACAACATCCATTATATATAGAGTCTTGGATATTGGAAATTCCCCATGTATAAGTTAAATTGAGAATTAAACATCTCTTCTAGGTGAAAGACCAAGAAATTCTTCGAGAAACACATTAGAAAATTCCCTCACAATTAGAATTTCTTCAAGAATGGTTTCTTCCATAAACTCAACCATCTTATCATGATATTGATGCTCATAGGTTAGTAATATCTATTCTTGATATGATGGAGCTAAAGAAGATTCAGACTCCCCCTTGAATTTGTACAGAATTGGGGGTTGATTCTCCATATGGAGAGTGATTTCCCTCTCTCAAAAATTTATATTGGATATATATAAGGAAAGACAATCCACGCCAACAATTTCATGAAATTACACTAAAAGGATTATGATGAGGTTCACTGGGAAGTTCAAACAAAAAATTGGGATAGGGGAGGAGTTATATTCAAGGGTTTTAATAATTTCCCCATTTTCCGTTCTCACTGAAATCTTTACTTCCATTATTTATAGTGGTGTTGGAATTGTTCTACTGAACCTTTGGCATATAAAAGAATGCGTAGAACCATAATCAAAAATTAAGTTCACTATTATTGAATGAATAACTATTGTACCTATCACCACTTTGTTTTAGGGGTTCACTTCGATGATAGTGATGGAAAAATACCACACTTTCTACCTTGGAGGTTGGTGGTTGCCACTAAAAACCCTTGGATTAGGGAACTGGTTTGCAAAGAAACATGGTCTTTTTAGTTGAAGTAAAGAACAATGTGTTGAGGTTCGAAAGGACCATTCTTCCCCTCTGTCACATCAGTGGGGTTTTCTTGTTAGTAGTTAATGGATAGGTGCCCTTCTCTTCCACACCTAAAGCATTTCCTCATCCCCTTCAGGAAATTCTCAGGGTTCTTATTTCTGCAGCTTTGGAAAGTGGAGTGATGGATTTTCTTAGCATCATTGGATTTATCCAACAGATTTCCATAATTAAATTCCACCTTATGCTTCTTATCCACATTATACCCCTGAGATTAACCGATCTCCATTTTAACCATGAGGGTACATCGTACAATTTCCTTATATCCCTAAAAGTCACAGATCGTTAGGGATTTCCGTAGGCTAGTTTTTATCCCATAAAAGAAGCGGTCAAACATGCATTCAGGGGTAATGAAAAAGCTGGAGGCATATCATGAAAGCCTTGTGATGTTTTCCTCATATGTTCCGGAAGATTCGTCGTCTTTTTTCTTGAGGGAAATAATTCCCTTTCCATCTTAAGTCATAGGGTGTGCGGAAAATATTTATCAAAAAATATTTTCAATAAATTCATACATTCCAATTCCTTGATCTCTTCCTCATGCTTCATATTTTTCATCAATGTCCACCATTGATCATCTTCACCCTCCATACGATAATCATATAGAAGAACCTTCTCTTGTTCGGAATATTGAAGGATGGAGAAGATCTTTTCATTGGATTTGTTCCATTGTTCAGTGATTGAGGGATCAGAAGATATATTAAAAGTAGGAGGCTTTTTTCTCACAAAGCTCTCAATTTCAACATGTTCTTTCTTGGGGGGGGGGGGTTGAACATTCATCTTGAACCATGTTACTATTCAAAACATGAGTTAAATGAGTGTATTATGACAATGTATGCCATTCCGGCTCCCATCAGATTGGGAATCTCATTAGAACAGTCATCACATTGATCTTCGCATCGGTTGTTAGCATGAGTCCTACTATTACCAGCCATTGGATGAAATAAAAGGAAATTTAGGGGTAACAAAAAAGGGGGATCCAAATACAAAAAGGTATAGCTTATAAATTACACTTGTTACCTTAACTTATGAATTCCTAGCCTTCAATCTATGTTTTCCAAGATCAACTTCCCAACATATATTCTTTGGGGGAATTGTTTTACTTTAATAATGGTTCATAATAAGCTCATCAATTTACCAAATCATATCCCCCAAAAGTGTCGTAACCAAGAGTGTTGTAAGTCCCATTGTTGTGCACTATTTCCTGTTCGAGTCTTGATCAAAGCGGTGTTTTTGATTTTTACCCCTAGATACATCTCTGCCAGAGCCGCCTCTACCTGCTCGTCTCCGGACAGGTATGCATTTTTTTGATAAAACAATTACTCAATACTCACCCAAATTTAGGTATGTTTTTATTATACATAGTCTTATCCCTATGTCTTTCACTAGGGTTTTCTAATCCTAATCCCAAAAACAACTAAACCCATCCTATGATACAAACTATAACAACCCTACTCTTTATTTCACACTTAAACAAAACTTATTACTTTAAATATTCACTTGTTACAAAATAGATTATCGAGAGGTCTAGTTTCTTTGGGGTTGGTAACATTATATATCAACCTAAAATATGAAATACACATATTTATAGAAAACATCTTTTACATGACCACACACATTCATTCATACTTAGCATTGTATGGTATAACCTGAGGACATGCATTAGAAAAGGGTGATCTATGAAGCCTAGTAAGGGAGTAAACATGGACTAAAATGAATAATATAGAACATTTTATGCAATAATAATATCAATGTATCATAATAGAAACATGAACATAAAGGCATGATATAACATGATTATCATAACATAGAAATGTGGCAACAACATTTAACATGATATTAGCCTATGCCAAGGATCATTGCAGATGTATAATGAGTAAACCATAATTGAAAATTAATTAGAATGAGTAAACCCTCATTTCACTTGATGTATCATGATTCTATTCTTTACCCAATGCATTTAAGTGCTATCAGGGCGCACCCTTCTTAATCATTTCATTTCATGCATAAGAATGCCACAAGGATTATATAACATGGATTCAATAGTCATCATCATATATACATGACAAAGGAATATAGAATTCATACATGAAACTATATAATAAATAAGTAAATTTTCATAAAGGTGAATACCCTTGATAGATAAATGAGCATGGGTTTCACTACACAATGACTTTGGCTTGGACAATTGCGGTGTAAGTTCAGTAGCATAACAGCGTGACATAAGAATTTAAAAAAATGGTTGATAAAATATAAAGGGGTGTCCAATCATATGTACATGAAATAGACAGTAAGTGTTCATATAGATAAATTTCCCAACATATGTAATGGAATTTAGATTCATAATAAAAAATAATTTCATGAATGTAAATGAGAAGAGAGAAATTCCTTGCGGAATTTTTGCATGGTAATAGGTGTACAAGGGAGGAATTAATGAGAGAGAAAGATGTATAAAATAATTCAAACATAATGAGGTAAGTTTGGAGGATGTTTGAAATCATACCCAAAATTTTTTAATTGAAAACAAAATGGTATAGCAACATAATGAAATTTAGACAAAAATGAGAAAGGAAGAAATCTCATACTTGGAAGTGTGATCCCAAAGGCTTGGGAGGGGCTTGGGAGAGGATTCGTGGGAGCTTGGGGCATCTTGGGATAATTCTAGAGAGAGTAGGGAAGGGTAGGAACATTCCCTAATGGTTTCTAGTGAATATAAGTGGGATCTTGGGTGGGTTTATATTGGAAAAGAGAGGGAATTCTTTATGATTTAGTTTTGGACACTACACATTAAACTAATCAAAACCACTAACCAACCCAAGGATTTTGCCCATTGTTTTTTCCAAAGGGGATTAGAAAACATTATTTTATAATTACAATGGACAAACGAATTTAAATATTAGGCTTTCTTATGTGGAGGTGAGTCACACTCTCTAGGAAATCAATTTAAAAGTTAAAATGCTTTGTAAGTCTTGGAGTGTCCACTAAGGCACCATAAAATTAATCAAAAAATATAAAATCACATTATTTTAAAGGTAAAATATATAATGGTCAAAAATCCATTTTAAATATTTTATTACATCACTATTGGGTAATTATGATGCCATAAAATAAATTATATATTTTAATGATATTTAATTTTTACCAAAAATTTGACTGTTTCACAAAATTATAATAAATTAACCATTGGATAATTTTTACATTCTAATTCCCAAAATAATATTAATTTTATATAAATAATTTCTAAAATATGTGAATTTTCACTTTTAAAATAAAAACTGACATTTATGAAAAATTCATTGGATTTGACAAAAATAGCTTTCAAACCTTAATAAAAATTATAATTGTATTCATAAAAATTATACAATCATTTATATTTAATAAAAATTAATTTAGTATTAATAATATTTTGTTGAAATATTTTTCAATTCAAAAAATCCATTAATTCATCCAAATATATTTCTTAATAGAATATTTATTAAAAAAATAATATTTATGCTTTAAAATCTATTTTCAAAGTAACAATAATAAAATGAATGAATATTATTTATTTTATACAAAAATATTTTACATAATCATAGTGCTAAGGTCTTGTTACATAAACCCTTATAACACCCACATAAGACCAATGGGTAAGGAGTGCGATGGTGACAGACTCTTAGGGTGGCTTAGATAACATCGCTCGGGTGGTAATCTATATCAACTTCCACTTCTCCCATAGGGGTTCCATTCAAGCTTAACGTGTTGAAGCCCATCTTGGGCATGGTTAAGAGAAAATACCTATGATTCTACCTCCTTTAGGAGATCCAAAAAATTGACTTCGTAGGGAGAAATTATACTAGATGAGGCCATCACATCCTTTGTCTAAGTAAATTGAATTTGGTAAAGCCCTATATTTATACAAATATTATGATCAATATTAAACATCTATATTAGAAACAATAACATTTATTCACTGAATTTTGAAATCAAAAAACATAAAATCATGGAAGTGAAAATTTTATATAACCATTTTACATAGTAAGACATTTAATTAGATCAATATGAATTTTCATTAATAAAAGTTTGGGTCATTACAATGGGTAATCATACTAATAACTGTATGTTATGTTTTATTAGTGGTGAACCTTTAATTATGCTTATAATTTCATGATTTATATTATTTTTACTTGAAATTATTATTTCATTTCCTTATACCATGTTTTCATGCTTTTCCCAGACTCTTATATCATGCTACTTGTTTGTTATTTTGATATCACAGTTCAATCCTTTATGTTTTACAGAGAACTATTATTGTTCCATGTTATTTTTAATAATAAATTTCTACCTAATGTGTTTTATAATATTCTTATGACTTAACCCTTTATTACACGCTGATAAATTTTACATTACTGGGCATTGGAGACCACCAATTTCTTATGTTTCTCTTCGACATGTTTTTAATATAATTATAACTTATTATAAATAGATAAGAGAGTCTATAAGATTAAAAAATTTTATAAATGTTCCAAAGTTTTATAAAATAATTTTGTTATATAATTGGTTCTAAAAGACATTGAAACAAAATGTTATCTAAGTTGTTTGATGTTTTTGTGAGATGTAATGTTTAAATTTTGGTAATAATGGAAAATAAATATATGATTAGATTGGGTTGTTATTGTTGGAAAAATAGAAGGGTTTTTTTATTTTTGAGGACTAGTCTATTTATTTTTTGGGATTAGTATCGTATAACATTATTGAATACCTTAAAGATAATTCAAACTATAGGATACCATCCTAAAATTATCCTAATTTTCTATTATATGGTTTTCATAGATATTAAATCCTTTTTCAGATACTAGATAGTGGATGTAGTTTTGTTATATATTCACCTAGGTGATATCACCCTGGAAAAGTTTGGTTGAGTATTAACTTGATCTTCACTTGGTGCACGATGAGTGGGCCTAAGATTGCTCTCCCAGCTTGACACTCTTGTCCAGTATGATTTGGTCAATCACATTCTCTTTACAAGACATTATGAAGTATTTTATTACATTAATTATTTAGTTAAGGGATTATTATAGAGAATAACCTAAAGAAACATAGATTGAATTCAGAGTAATTTAGGTTGAACTGAGAAATAATGTGATGGCTTTAAAGAGTAATGCCTTTCAAGGATGCATTTTTCAATAGATAATTAATGATATTTATCTTATGATGTTAATTAGTCATTACTCACATGAACCCCTTTTGATTTTTTTAGTGGATGAATCCAAAAGGAACCAAGTTAACAATGGACACCATGTACAATGTAGAGGTTATCCAAACAAGAAACCTAATAGGATAAGATCTAGATTGATAATTTTTTTAATTATGCCAAGCAAACTATCAAGAATTATGATTAAAAACATGAACATAATTGAACTTAAAAATAAACAAAATAATATAATTGCAGAGTCTCATGGAAGTTATTGTGATGAATATGGTGAAGGAAATAAGATTGAATTTCATTCATGTTAAAATTATTGGAAGAGGCGCCCAGGGGATTATCTCAATGGAAGAAATAGATTTATTATATATGTTAAAGGATAGAATCACAAAACAAGATACCAAGGACAAATAAAGGGTTTGGTTAACACAATGGGGAAATATAATGTTCTCCCTAAGGATCTACTTGTGATTTGAAATTTTAGATGTGAGGAATTTGGGAACTATATGAACTATTGCACTAATCCATGTGATTAACCTGAAAATTGACACCAACAACCTCTTAGACTATGAGAATAATGAAAAGTCTATGAATAAATGAATATTTAAGTGGATAGTGATAGTTAAGTTGTTCTATGTAAACTTATTAATCGCTATAGATTTTTGAATATCTTATGTTGTGTAGGTTTTTACCAACAATTAACTATTGAAATAAAAAACAACCAGTGGTATCATTATTGTTCCTAAGGTAAATGAAAATTATTTAATTTTTTTGGATTATTATTTTTGTAAATATTATTATTATTCCTTAAATATTGACTTATTCTAGAGAAAAAATATATATTTTCAAAGTTTAAAAGGAATATATATCTCTAAAATTATATCTTGAGTCACATCTATCTTTTATACTCCCTTAGATATTGTCCTTAGTAGTTAATAATTATAATTATGAGGAAAAAACTTATTAAGGGGGAGGGGGGAATGTAATATCATGAGATTTTACCATATGTTTTTCCTTTAAATAAATACTATGTTTGAATCAAATGTCTTATATTGTTCTATATTTTACCTTATAATTTTCCATTAATTTTCCGAGTGCTGTCACACCAAATCAAATGTACTGTATTGTTCATCTTGATCACTCTAATATCCTTTATGGATGAAGGATTTCTTCTCGTTCCTAAGATGAAGATAAGAGTAATTCAAGAGATAGGGAGAGAAGTGTGTTCTGTGCAATGATTCTCTATCCTCAATTTTTGGATTAACTCTACAAAATATACATAACCATCTATTTATAGAGCTAGGGTTTAGGTAAAAATAATATTTAATTTCATAAAGACCCTTAAATAATATTATAATCTTTAACATACCTCATGTCATATAATAATAATGATATTATTATTATTATTATTATTTTACAACGCGCGCTAACTTGTATAATGATAAATATTATTTTACCACCTTGTAAATTAATATTTATCACCAGATGTGATATTGGTTCACTCCAAATCATAAAACTTTATATAATACTTGAATAAATATTTTATTCATGAAAATAAATATTTTATACACAAACCATTGAGTAAATATTTATCAAATATTTAATAAGTAAAATAAATATTTTATCCACAATCCATAGAATAATTATTTATTAAATATTCATGTAAATAAATAAATTGTTTATTTAACTAATAAATAATTATTTATTACCTTTCAAATATTAATGATCAAATAAACTTGAATAAAATTATTCCTCATTCATTAGAATATAATTTAATCTAATAATTAAATTCAAAATAGAATTTATTCGATATTAATGTAAACACTTAGTGTATGGCCCTCTAGGATTCTTTATCATTTGTATTAGGTAGGGATACTAAAAGTATACGAGTAGTATCTTTAAATGGGTTAAGTAACCGCAGATAAAAATCATAAAATTTCAATATTTATAAAGATATATGAATGCTCATTGTGCAATATAATCCCTTTGTCTGAATATCTCATCAAGCTGGTTGATCATCTATTTCGTCAACCTATATGATTGATATGTATTTATTTGACTACCATATATAAAAATCATTACACCATGGTCCTGAAATTTTACATTATGGCTTTATTTTAATCAAAAGGTTGATATATAAACTTCTATAAAGATGGAAGGGACAAATACTTCCTCGAATTATCCATTAATAACATGACATTTTCTATGCACCCAAAATAACCTACTCCCCGCCAACATTTTTGGTGATGAATTTTATCAGTAAGAATAAGTTCACAAGTCATTTTATGTATTAATGATAATAATAAAGTCTAAGTGCCATTACACATGCTCTTAGATAAGAATATCTAATGACACTAAAACATGCTGAATTCTAACCAGCAGGTTTGTTCTCATAATCTATTGTCTTGGAGATTAAAAAGTATGAACTTCATGAGAATAATCTCGATATTCTTATGAGTACACACTACTGATAGTTTATTTACTATGTTTCCTTTCATAGTATATTATTCTACAATATAACTAGCATTAATAATTTCATCATACCATTTCAATGTTCTCATCATAATGGGGAACTGTTACTCTATTTTCAATAAGACAGATACTTTAGGAAATTATCACATCAATTTTATGTGCAAAAAAAAATATGTTATAATATATTTAAATTAATATTCACATATTTTAATATACATTAAATCGTAAGTATAAAAGTAGTTTGTTCTAGGGAACCAACTCCAGTAGTTTCACATGTGACACTAAACTAAAATGAGCCATGAAATATTGTATGAATATTATTAATAAAATGAAATAATTATAAAACCAATAATAAATAAAAATATTTTAATAAATTCTCAATCCATATAGTATATGATTAAAAACATTTAAGGTTTCAAAAGATCATTTTTTAAAAAAATTATTTTTCCTTTATAAATTGTATTTTCTATTAAAAGACACATTTCTAAATTTTAAGTTTGAATTTAACAAAATTAAATTCATTTTTTACTAATAATAACAATATTATCTTAATATTTTTTTTAATATTTCTGAAATAGTTGATTTTTATGTATATAGTGGAAAAAACCAATTTTACCAAAAACATCACTTTTATGAAATTATCATAATACAAGAATAAATTAAATAATTTTGACACATTTCATAAAAATAATATTTTTATTTATAATTTAAAATATATAATTTAAAAATATGTTTTCGTATTTATAAAACCCATGTTTATCATTTTGGAAACATAAGTAATATTTTGCTCTAAAAACAGTTGATAATATCTTATATTGAAAATTAGTTTTCATCACTTATAGATATAAAAATGTAACATAATGGATTTTATATTTTATATAAACACGTTTATATTATTTAATAATTTTAATTTTTTTGCATTAAATTATGATTACTATGATTAAATTTCATGACCTTGATAATGGGGAAAGAGACATTTTCAAAGAATTATTTTATTAACTCCGTGTAGTTTTTATCTAATAAATAAAAATTAATGTATTTTATATAATTAATATAATATGATTTTTAAATCGATATATAATAATATTAACATAAATTTAATTATAAATAAATGATAAATAATATTTAGACCACATTATGGCTGGAAGATCATTTTTCTACAAAAAATAGATATATATATATAATGTTAAATTTTAAAAGATAAATTTTTATTATTTGGAATTTTAATTAATTTAAATTAAATATAAATTTATTTTAATCACACAAATTTTTTTAATATGGGTTATTTTATATTTTTATAAAACATAAGTTACTTGGGTAAAAACTAGTTACCCTAGTAAAAACAAAAAAAATAAAAATAGGAGAGAAAATGTATTCAAACATGTTTAAAAATTAATATTTGAGTATTAATAAATCCAATATCACCCAAAAATCCATTATTTCTATATTTTTGAGTCATTTCTCTTGAATAGGGTAATGATATCATTGAAAAGTAAAGGATACTAAAAAAAATTCTCTTTTATTCACTTATAAAAGGGGATCACTTCCACCCTCTCAAAATTACAAATACCCTTAGATATTTAATTAAAACCATAGCCAATTTTAATATAATATAAGTCTATTTAAAATATATATTCCTCTATTCTATAGAATTTATCATAATCCCTTCATTTTGAAGAAAACCTTCAAAGGAAAGTTCAAGCTCTCTATGTGAGTAATTCTCACTCCTTAGTCTTTTCTTATTAATATCCATATACCCAATAAAGTATTATATATAAATTTAATTATTATAAAATAATTAATACTCATATTATTAATTTTATTATACTAACGTAATTTCACTTTTTTTCTTTTCTACAAGACCATTTAAGAAATGAAGTTGTCACTGTACGTTGTGCGGACTCCCGTCACCGTGAACGACGAGTTTTTTTCATAAACTACTTACATGGTTGATTAAAAAGAGTTATTTAATATTAAAATATATTTTTTAATAGGGATAATATTCTTAAATGAAATGTTATCTTATTTTTATACCCCCCTCATTTTATGAAAAATGGAAGTGTCAGTCATGTATGTGCGGATTACCGCCTCCATGGAATGATATATATAGTTTTCCCTTTACCACCTATTATGGATGACTTTAAAAATGTATATAAGGAATAAAAACTATATTTCTGACACTATTAATTTTATTAAATGATATTATTTTACAATCTTTATGTAATATTAATTATGAATCGTTAAAGTAAATTTAACTACATTAAATAAATATTTTATCGAGCCTTTCTTAATTTCAATTCATTTTTGAAACATATGGAACTATATATTATTTATTATAATGGAATAATAAATGAAATAAACATATATAATTACGAATATTATTAATCTATTTTACAAAAACTTTTTCAATGGTCAACATACCAAGAGAGTTATAGTTAAATTGGATAGGCTCAAGTAACTCACATGAACAAAAACTATATAGTAAATTAACATCATATGGTAATAGATATTCCATATAATATGTAATATATATAAATAAGTATCTCAAGATAGTTTTCAATAAACTTAATTTTAATATCTGTAATTTTAAGTGCACAGACAGAATGAATTTAGACCAAATGTAAGAGTTTTTATATATCAATTATTTTCCTTGAGATATGATTTTTGCTCACCAATTTCTTTTTTATAGTGTATATATTAGAAGTGGATTTCATTTTGTCCTAAATTTCATGAAATAAAATTTATTTATAAGTACATATCATGTTCTATCATTAATGTATTTTCAATTCAAAATATTTTGACTCTGTAAGGATTTTTGTTACCTCAAACCCATTTTATTTAGGTTATAAGTCTCATCTTAAACTTATTACTTATATGTTCAATCCATTATACCCTAATATTTTATATTTTATATTATATCTATCTCTATATAAATTTATATTTTTTATTCAAATATTCCCCTGTTATGATTTTATTTCCCAAACATATATGACATCATTAAGAATAATTATCATTCTCTTTAATGATGATTTTTCTTCCATGTCTATATTTTCTATTATCGCCAATGTTATCCTTTATATTTAGAAACATAATTATTTTTATCTCATGTGAAATTCAAATTTCATTTATCAAATTTTCAAAAAACAATTACCCTCTTTTAAGATGTGATAATTTCAAAAAAAATTATTTTAAAACCTAAAACTGGATCTTCCAAACCAACCTCATTACTTTTAGGTTATGTGTTCTATTTTATTTTATCCCTTATACCTATATTTTATTCCCATATAGTTCATAAAATTTTTTTATATACTTATCACATCTATACATAGTTTAAATTTCCTTCCTTTATTAGGTATAATACATGTTTGATGTTCCCTTCACAATCCTCTCTCTTGAGTAACCTGATTTTAGGGAACTTCTCTATTTAGTATTTCATGTCTAGTACCACCATCATAAAATATTTAAAATTTCTATAGCTTTAGAAACTCCATTGTTATTTTATAGAAACCCAACCTAGTTTTTTATTTTTTTGGAAAAGGTAGGGGATCCCATTTATTGAAAGGTAAAAAATAATATATGGAGGATGGGGATAGACATATCAAAATTCCCTCATAAAAAAATCATAGGAATAACTTATTTTAATCTCATATCCAATCCTATATTCCTCATTATGAATATCATTACAATTGATTGTTCCATTCCTATAACCTCTACCTCTAATATGATGACATATCCTCCAAGTTTCTACTTTTTTCCAAATAGATTCATTTTCATTGTCCTGTAAATTAATTCTCAAAACATCTTCTTAGGTATCCACCCACTTAGAAAGATAATAAAGTCTAGTAATTTCACTGTATTTACCTAAGAAAATATTCAATTTATCTCCATTGACCCCTCGATATTTCACATCATTAAAATAATCAATTACTCCATAATAATTGAGAGTGGTCACATGTTCTTTGCCTAACACTTCCAGTGATTCATGAAAATTAGATGCCAAAATACCTGCATCCATTGGGGAAGAGAACATATCATATTAATGAACTAGGGACTGAGACAACATCCCTAAGGAAGATATACCAAGCTTTAAAGTAGCAACATGGACCTCAATAGCATTTGGGGTATGCATGAGAATATGCCTAACATCTATTTGAAGACCTTCACTTTCTTCATAGTTTTAAACATCCCATGAGATTTAGTATTAATTTTTTGTTTACCTTTATGGTCATTATATGAAATCATATACTTCTAAATTATCTAGTTACCATCTAAATAATATATAATATATTCCTCAATAAATTGATCTTCCCATGATGTATCATTTGTACCACCATCCATTGATTGGTGGTCATTCAATTTTATTATTCCTATCTCCAGTGGAAAATTTTCCATTACATCTAATAATATAATGGGTGTATCAGTTATTATGAGCTTCATAGTTAGTTTAGGAGGTATGGAATCATCTGATCCATGTAGTGATATAACATGAGAACCATCCATCACCATTCTTCCAATATTAAGATGATCTATAGATTTAGTAATCATCATTTTAAGAACTTTAATGGTTCCAGAGTATCTCTAAGAATTTTATAAAACCATTTCATTATAAGAAGGAAGATCATTCTCATTAGGTAATTTTTCTAGTGAATTATGATTATTTTTTTGATTAATTTTTTCCTCATCAAAGTGGAAAAATATCTATTTGAAATATTATCCCATGACCTAAAATTATTTTACATTTCAAAAATTACATTGTAAGGTCACTAATTATTAGTCCATCTCTTCCCATTTTTTTAAAGTCCATATGATAATTACCATAAGTTGATTCCACATTTATTGCTAGAAAAACAATAATAGTCATAGTAGATACCTCCAAAACTATAGAGTTACCAGATTTTGTGGAGTGAATCTGCCAACAACCGTGAACATCATTTCCTTTTAATTTACAGAAATAGAATTAGATTTTCTTATGAAATATATCCTTAATATATCCAATGTATTGACATAAAATGAAAAAGGTAGTTTAATGTATTTTATGGATAATTAAAAACTATAATAAATAGTGGTTAGTACCACATTATCAATGGGAATTTAACTGAGATAGACCACTTTTAGGAAACACACTAAATTTAAAAATCATGCTTCTTCCATTACAGGATCAAGCTTTACCGAGGTTCCAATTTATGAATAATTGTAAAATGAAATCCATGGATGCCAAAAAAATGTATATTAAACCATAAATAAAAACCCAAACCTATTTCCTCATAATAGGGATCACAAATGGATATAAATTCATATCTCATTCTTATAAAAAAATACCCGACTTGAGAGAAATCGAACCAAGCCCCCTAGATTTCTATTTCACGTCTTTCAAATAAAATAGAATTTGGAAGTAACCATGACCAAAGGTAATACATTTCTATTCATGGAATACTCAGGTGGAGTATATATGTCACTATATACCCACAATTTTCCATGGTTTTTCCTCCAAAGAAAAAAAAACAATCTTGTAATAACAGAGAACTCACTGATCTTGAACCTATCCAGAATTAGATCCTTCTTTTCAAATATGCTAGTCGAGTTACATTATTTAAATATTATTTTAAAACCCCTATAATTTCTTGATATTAATATTTGTTTCACCTCATCCTTACCAAATCCGTGAATAAGAGAGGTAGAAGCCTTTTGGTCAACTGATTTCACCTCCACTAGAGGATTAAAATCATCTCTAGTGAGAAGATAAAACACAAGATCACTTAGAAATTACATTGAGACATAGAACCTAAAATAATCATCCATATTACCATGTTTAGCTCTCCTAATTACCATCCTTCCATGAAAACCAACGTAGTTCAATTAAGGATTAAACAAAAATAATAATCAATTTTCTTCCTTAAAATATACTTTACTCATTTAAAAAAGAATAATTTATGAGATTTGTTTTTTTTCTTAATTTTCCTTGAATATTCTTATGAACTTTTCTATATTTGAACATATTTTTCACTAAATAATATTTTTTATTAAAATAATATCATTGATAATGATTTAATTCCTTATTCTCTTTGGAATTGTTATTATATAGCCATCGATTATTCTTTGATATTTGATTATGAAACCCACTTCTTTATGATGGGTTTTAACATTATTATGAAACATTAATGGTTTATTTTCCTCTTATGTAACACATATTTGTTTACATATTATGAAAATTAAAGGTTCTCCCTGATAACAGTACAATTCATTGGGTAATGTTTACATCTCTAAGATCAAATGTATGGTGCAAGGGTGGTTAGCCTAAGCACACTATGTTATATTGTATTCGTGATGAGCCTTGAATTGTAATTATGGTTCACAAATATTTATCCTAATAACACGATGTTATGTTTTCTTAGAAGTGATCTTTGACATATTCAAACGATTTCATGAATTATGTTACTTTTACATGAAATTATGATATCATTTCCTTATTCCGTGTTTTCATGTTTGTCTCCCTCTCATATATCATGAAAAATGTTTTCTAGTTAGAGACTACATGTCCTTACTTCTTGATTTATAAGAAATATTATTCCAAGTTATTTTTAAAAACAAATTTTTCCCTAATCATGTTTTTCAGATTCTTATGATCTAACCCTTGATGACATGTTGATATTTTTCTCTTATTGAGTGTTTGAGCTCACCCCTTTATTATGTTTCCCATTCCCAAATTATGAAGATAATAATAACTTATGAGAATTATAGAAAGTCGTATAGAAGAGTTAAATTATGGATAAATGTTATGAAGTTTTGGTAAATATGTTTCCTACATGACTGGTCCTGAAAGACAAAAAACCGAAAGGTTCACTGTGTTGTGTGAGACTTAATGCTTAACATTTGGAAAAAATTTATAATAAATTACTATATTTCTTGGGATTTTATATTTCTATTATAGGATAAATATATATAATTATGATGTAAAAATTCCCCTTCCTCATTTTAAAAATGAGAATACATCAGATCATCACACAATTATAAGACTAAAAAGAGTATCGTACATAAAGTGTCATTGAAAAAAGATAATCTTCAACTAGATTCATTTAATTGTGAGTGTGAGAAATTATAATTTTACTCCCATCCATTTACCTGATTAGTTAATCTATAAATATTATAAATTCCATGCAAAAATGTATGAATAGTACTTCACCTTTTTTAAAACCAGTATAGAGTCACTTTCAATATATAGTTGATTCCATTTGTATATTTTATGTACATTACAACATATATAAAAACCCATTTTTAGATTCAAAAGTTTTATGAGATCCAATGAAACATAAGAATATTATCTTTATAAAACATCCACTACTCCTAAAATTACCACCATAACCATATAAATTGGGGGAATTGATGGAAACATCTTCTATATTCACATTAATATGTAGTGGAAGTGGTGGTATATATATGAAATATTTATACTATAGTGGATTCCTAGACTTCTAGAAAACACTAAGAATATGTGAGGTAATCAAATCATTAATACAATTATTCATATAACCTATTTTGATATTTATAATACATATAAATATCCTTGCTGATGTAGACACTCATTTCCCAAAATTTCATCAAATGGCCATCAAAGAGAATGAATTTTCTTTCTTTAAAAATTAATAATAAGTTAGTAACCAAAAAAACAATAATGATATTTTGAATTTTGTGACTCAATGAGAGATTGAAAATAAAACCCATGAAGGAATTCAAATATTTTATCATATGTGGATCATATAGGAAACATTTCAAAATAAATTCACATACATTTTTAGAAAATTTATTGTGAAAAAAACACATGGGCACAATTTTTATAATCCTTCACACAAAATAGGAAACCCAAAATAATATAAAGATCATCCACTCCAATATAATCTTTAGTTGGCAATTTTTTCTACAAAATTTTCCAAATATTATTAATTTTGGAAGGTTGTATATGATTGTTTTTAAAGAAACCAAAACATCTAAATGGATGATCAAAAATTATATACGGATGGGAATAATACATCTTATCATCAAGCTTCCCCATTCTTATATGCATATAGAGGTAGAGATCCTTGTAACAGAAGTTGTCTCTTTGTGTTTGCTCAATAAAATCATCAGAAACGAGTGTTTCAATTTTTTAAATATGATTAACTACATTGTTGATGGTAATAATTTCCATTTTAGAGGTAATGGTACGTAGAATAAAAATATATATTGATATTCAATTTGTATTCCAAAAGTTTTGGTTCAATAGTTTGGAAGAAACCCACCTAATTTTTCAAATAAGTGATTGAAAATAGTCCCTAAATTCATTCCATAGAGCATCTATTAGGTAAAATAAATGGAATATTTATAGTCTTATAAAAAAAATTTTGGTAGAAAAGATATAAGAATGAAAAGTTCCCTAATGGAGATGCCAGAGAAATTTTTTGATAAGTGATTCACTAATGAGACACAACTTTTTATTACCAGGATCACAAAAATTAGTGGACTTAACCCACATTCCCCAACAAATAACATAAATATGACATAAGAAACCTCTTAATATTATTTCATCCCTTCTCATTCCATGTTTAAAATAATTCACATAAATATTCATATATTAATATTATTAAGAAAAAATATATTATGCTTGATAACATACAAATTTTATAAGGAGATATCATACATGAAACATAAACATTATCCATTAATTTCATGGGTATATTAATTCATTAATAATAATATAATAATAACCCTATAATTAATTATAACTTATCTTGAGAGGTACATACATGAAACTTTATGCTCTGGGTTAAATTTAGGAAAATAAAGGTCACTCAAACCGTTCATATCAACCATATAATAGAAAAATTGTATCAATAATTTTAAAAAACAATATTTTAAACTCATATTATCATTGAAATTGATATACATAAAAATATAAAAATTAGGGTGTTACCGTAAATATATTGTAAAGTCCCATAAAGTATAATATTATTATTTTATTTTATTCATAAATTATTTTAAATTATTATTAATTGATATCTTGGAAAAGTTAAAATGTCCTTATTAATAGTGAGTGTCCATGTAAAATCAATATTTTATAATTATAATTTTATTAATGAAATTTATTTAAATGCAATAAGGGAATTGGGAATACTATCCCTCAATCGGGAGATAAATGGTGGAGATAGAGGCTATGTAAGGGGCCTAAAACTACTAGAATCCCAATAACGGTCTACTTAAAGTCTAGTGTATCCATTGAAACACTTGAGAGAGCCCCAAATTTTTTGGTAGGATTCGATTTTTTTTAATAATGGGTATTTTGATAAATATTTAGTATAATATTTTAAAAAACATGTGGGGATATTAAGCACTTTCCCTGGATAACACCTTTCCTTTATCCCCTCTTTATCTTCTTCCTCCTGCATTTTATTCATCTAGTGGATGATCAAAGATTATTCTATAATAATGGTTTCATAGTAAAATGGATAAGATAATACCTTTATCTATTTCTTATTTCCATTACTTGTCTTAGTCATTTTATAAGAACTTTAATGATGTTGGTTTATCTAGGTTTCAAAAAAACTAGTAAATTTATTATTTTTCATCTCCCAACCAATCTATTAATACTTGTAATGATTTAATAAATAAGTGGTTATATCCCTCTGTACTGTTTTATGAATTTTGGATGTGAATATAATTTTATTGGATGATTATTTGAGTTCTTGAGGTTATAAATTTGTGAAATAAAATACCCATCAAATTGATAAACTTTGGTTTTGATGTGAATATTTTCAAAATATATTTTATAAAATAATTATTGTGAGTGATAGAAATTTTATAGGGTTTTGAGTAATTGTTCAACCATAAGAGTGAAACCAAAAAGGGGGTTAAAATGAATAATTTTGGTTAAAAGTGTGTGATTACCAACATGTATTGGTAAAATGCCTAACTTCATTTGGTCTATAATTAATGGTGTAAAATATACCTTGGGAATGGATAATGATTTTATTAAATGGTCATAGATTTACTTGATATCTATGGGGGGATTTGGTTGGGAGTATTTTAGAATAAATTCTTAAATTATAAAAAGGTTTTACATTGATATGAAAGTTTATTTTATTTAAGTAAGGAGAAAGGTTAGAAAGACCATTATGGAATTTTTATCATTTGTGATGTGTGCTAACATGGTTAGGGTATTAGATCATAACATTGGAAATTATTAATTTTATGGTGATAAAATTTTTATTTTTGCCTTGATTTATTGAAAATACTATGATAAGATAATGTTTTTAGTTGTATAGTTCCTATTGTTGATTTTAGAAAACTATATATGCTCTCCTATAAAGATAGGAAGTGTGGCCAATACGAAATGAAATTAGAGAGTGAATACAATGATGATTTTTATCTTATGGTTTCTAAGGTATTTTATTATGATAATAGAGTCCTAAGAGTATGATTAATTTTCATCGAGATCCCCATTAAGGGTGTGAAATAGTGAAATAATATGGGATAGTCTATGAGACTCTTGGATTATGTTTCCTTTTTCTTAAATATTTCCCCTTAGGAAAAACAAATTTAATATTTAATTTCTAGAATGATCTCTTGAATGGTGAAATAGAATTTATAACCTAGGGTCGAGTTACATTCTTTGAAGTGACTACCCATGTTGAAAGGTAATAAAATATGCACCCTAGAATCATGTGTATTTTATAAAATTGACTCTCTATGGTCAATAAGTATTTATAAAATTGACTCCCCTTGGTCAGGATATATTTATAAAATATACTCACCTAAGTTGATAGATGTTTCTTAAATTAACCCCTTGGTTATATGGGATTTATAGACTTGAAAACCCTTAGTCATGTTGAATTTTTATAATAGAAACCTTAGATTCAGTTTATGTTTATAGAGTTCACTCCCTTTGGTCAAAAGGAATTTACAAAATTGAACCTAGGGGTTGGGTGACTTTTGATTTGGAGAAATTAATAAAATTTACTCCCCTTGGTTAGAATGTTCTTATAAATATGACACCCTAGATTATGATAGAGTTTATAGGTTTAACCCCCATTTTGTAGAATTCATTTATTGAATTGGATCTCCTTGGTAGAGTTTCATTTATATAATTGAGTTTCCTTGTTCAATAAGTATTTGTAGAATTGGTTTCCCTTGACCCAAGGGAGTTATATCCAGTAATTCCTTTAGTAAATAACCTATATGAGGCATGACCTATATATCTATCAATTTTTATTCCTTTTTATTGGATAGGGAGATACATGTCATGTATAATTAGTTATTGTTAATATTAACCAGTTATGTTAGTGGGTGTGTGATCTACAATTTGTAATTTTTTTATTATATGATTTGGGTATGCGATTGGTGAGTTGATAAAATTTAGTTATGAATCATGGGAGTTTATTTTGTGTAGAAAATGTTAGTGTTAATTAATCTCGTGATATAAAATTATCCATAGAGGAGAAGGATCTGGTTTCTTGGTCAGAGATGTAGAGTGGATTTGGGTTTATATTGGATGTATTATTAATCTTGATTGAATAATGAAAAGTGGGGATGATTGAGTATGGTAACCGTTAGGGTGTCAATATTTTTGGAACTTGAGCTGCATAGTGCAAGTTTTGTGGTCTTAATTATTCTTATTATTTTTGTTTATTGTAGATTTATGTAATTACACTCATATATATCGGTTGATGGATTTTAATTGTTTGACTTTTTATTTGAGTGATATTTACACTGTATATGGGAGCCTATATACACATTACTCTAAATCATCAATGTGAAATGTCGTGTTGGGTAACCCTATACATATATTTTGTCACTGTTAATGAATTTATATAGTTTTTATGGTATTTAGTTTTGGTTAAGGATCAAATTAGGGTTTTTAAGGGTTTGGAACTCTAGTTTGGTCAACGGAGTAGGATTTGAGATTGTTAAGCACCATACTAATTAACACTAAGACTATAGGGACCCCTTTGGTTTTTATTTTTACACATATGGTCATTATGTCAGTATTAATTTTGGTTTTTACGTGATTATCCTATAATTATATCATATTCATATAGTGATTTTTATTATTATTTAATTCTAGTATCTATTATTTTTATTTTTCATATTCTTGTTATTAGACTAGTTTACCCACATGTTTTTTTATGATAGGTTCATATTTACAAACCTCTAAACAAAAGATAAAAAACACTTAATGGGCATGAGTATTTTGAGGTGGATTTGTAGTAAATTATTTCTCTATGATTCAAGATGACCCTCCATGTTTATTACCATAATAAAATGTTCAAGGGAACACAATTGAGGTCATTGGTTTCCATAATTTTAGATTTAATTTAATCTTATCTAGGGTATTATATTCAATGAATTAAAAAGTTTATTTAAAATTCTACAAATGGTGTTTGTTAAACTATTATGATATAGTGTTAATGACCAAACCTTTTATAGTTCATTAAAATGAGACATTTTTTCATTAATTGATATTTGTTCATATATATTTGATTTATATTTATCATGTTTTACTCATTATAATTCCTGAGTAGATAAGATAAAAAATTATATTACGGATAGCTATAAGATACAAAAATGTCATCTGAGGAGTTTTTGGTGGGATAACCTATGGTAATTGCGAAGAAACAGTCATGGTGTAGCTATGAGGTGAAAAAATGAATTCGTATAGTTTGAATCATAAAATAGAAAAATGATGAAGATAATAAGGTGAAATAAGAAATGTTTTATGATTAGGATAAATGTTCTTGGTGTTAGTTGATAAATCCAATGATAATATTAGGCATGATAAGATAGTATCATATTTTAAATGGGAACCTCTATATAGGGATTTCAGTATACAGATGAACTCAAAACTTAATTTATAAGAAAAATGTGGTTTTTAGTGACTAGGATGGTCAGATAACTCACCAATTTGGTTTCTTTTCATGAAAAAAAATGTTCATAGTGGAGATATTGCTGATTAGTTTTGAATTTTCATTTTATGAATGATGGAATTAAACAAAAGCATAAATACTTTTCAATCTGTCTTGAAAGAATCAACAAGTATAAAATTAAAGATAAAAACTTACCTATACACAGTTATAATAGCCTCCATCTCAATATATTAGGCTTGATGATGATTATAAATGTAGTATAGATAAAAATCTTTCCATCATTGATAATCCACTAACCAAAAGGTCTATGATCATATTATAAAGACTCGCAGATGTAGAAGTGGTGTTATCAACTTCACTAAGATATGATGAACGATTTCTCGAAAATAACAGAGGTTAGAGAAGGATTTCCATGAAGCTGATGATCCATCAATCCCAATGAATAAATTGAACCCCTTTCCTTATGAATATATCATTGATTATCCTAAATTAATGAAGAATATGTTCTCCATAGTAAAAATGACATGTGATTTACATCGCATTGGATGATCCATTGAACTCATTTAATAGACATGAAAGATATGAGTAATCCATTCATAATGGATTGTGACTTATATAAACTATGAATGGATAAATTAGTGGAAGTGTCAGTCAATAGAACACATTATTTTTGGTGAAATATAATCTTGGGTGGAATCACCTGCACACTAGATTATGTTTTCACCGAAATAGTGTTATATTCAGACTTAAGAGTGTTATTTCCCCCAAAATATCCTCAGTTAATATGAATCATATTCATATTATTTTAAATTCATAACCAATAATATTATACTTTCACATTAATATCATAAGGAATTAATGTAATATTTCAAAACTCTTTGTGAATCCATCCAAAACGTTTTTTAGAAATGGTTTTATCAAACTCTCTTCATTTTAGAAAAACAATTCTTCCAAAAATTATTCCTTTTAAAAAATCCAAACTATTTTACCATACAGGTCGTAGTATCATTGATAAAAAAATTGAAATAACAATTTCATAAATGTAAGCAAGGATAAACCTCTAAAAACATTAGTTCTACATACCAACTATGGATGTGAGGTTACCACTTTACCATAAAGTGGTTATTAATAATAATAATAAAATGATTTGGCCAGCAAGGCTATACGAACTGTGGTAAATTGTTGGTGTATATGTGAAAATTATCTTTATACCATCAGTTTACAAAGAACCATTGGTAAAACTACATACCAATGGTTAGTAAACCGTTGGTTTAGACCCAATAACCAGTCTTTACCAATTGTTTTACAGAAACCGGTGGTAATAGATTATTCCAATAGTTTTGAAACTGTTGGAATAAATCAAAAATTCTTTAATCTACTACAGTTATCAACCATTGGTATAAAGATATACCAAAGGTTAGCTGAAACTGTTGGTATAATGTTCATTCTTGACCCATATACCAATGGTTATACTATAGCTATTGGTATATGTCTCTCCCCTTGGATAAATATCCAACGGTTTGAGAAACTCTTGGTATAGTTTAAACCAATGGTTTCCAAGACATTCCCAACAGTTTGAAACAATTTGTATAAGTCATGTTTCCAACAGTGATGATTATGAGACTAAAATATCTTATAAAATAATTTTTTTCAAATTTTGGTTATATTTTTACATTTATATCTTAGTTTTACCCATTATTAACCGTTTTAACAGTTACTATGATAAAAAAGTCTTTTTCTTTATGGGTTAAGAAATTTACTATAAAAGAAAAAGTGACATGTAAATTTAACATGGCTGATATTATAACTAGGCGAAAGATTATATTTTTATGAATTTTAAATCATTTAATAAAATATTTTTTATTATAAAATTTCATTATCGCCATTTTTTAAAATACATAAAATATTAAAATATAATATGTGTCTAAATAATGTAAAATGGTTCAAAATGGAATGGATTAGATGATAAATAATATATGGTCTTAATATAATCATAAAATAACATTTTTATAAGTATAGATATCATTGTAATATTTATCGTTTCTTAACCCCTTCATCAACCTTTTTTTAACCATAATAGTATAACAACTATTTCAATATTAAAGGGTCATAATTCAAATCATGAGGTAAAAATTGGCTCATAAATGGAAAAGTGATAATATTTTGGACCACATATTCTCCACCTATTCCTATTGATTATTTTAAAAATACAATTTAATTAAATATATTTATAATGAAATATTATTATTGGTATTTTAAGTACTATTCACATAATTTTTCTTTGAAATTGACATGAAATCAATTTAATTTGAATATAAAAATTTTACACAACTCTACTATGTTTTAGTTGTGTTTCAAAATTTTTATACTTAAAAAAACCCCAGTAATATTACTTTTAGAGTTTTTAATGTCATTTACATTATTTTTCTAGTGCCTACACAAGCATTGTGTTAGCATTGCATTAACATTTAAGATAATTATTTCATAACAAAAAAATAAAAAATAAATTTCCCTTATAAAAAAACCATTCATATTTCATATAACCATTTAAAACCAACAATAATTTGTTGTTATCTCTAAAATAAATAAAATGACATTTTTTACTTTATCTTTTACATAAATATTATAAAGGTAAAAAATCAATGTTAAATGAAATCACAAGGTCATATTTTTAGATTTTGGATGATTATGTATGAAATATACTCATCAAATTAAATGAAGTCAAGTGATTTATTTAATTTTAATCCTTATCATTTTACATTTAACTCTAATTAACCCGATTTCCCTTTAAAAAAACAATAAATCGTTCCATGATTACCATTCATAATGCATAAAAATAAAAGGGAAATATTTAAAAAATTTAAACCTCCTAATTACTAATATGAAATAAAATTTTCAAGATTAAATATCAATAAGTGGAAAAATTCATTTTTAATAAACCCATAAAATGTGATGAAAAACAGTTTTCTAAAAAAATGTTTCCATAAGTATATAATGTTTTTATACCAAAATCCATATATAATTAATTTTGATTAACTTAATTAGATTATCCATAATATAAATGAACTAATTTTACTTTTAATTTTTTTTTTTAAAAAAACAAAATTTTTGGATTCTTGAAACAAAAAATAAAATTTTCAGTAAAGAATAATATTTTTCACTATTCATTAAAAATCAAAATTTTGAGAAAATTATAAAATATTTTTTTTAAGATAATTTTAATATTCTGGTTTAAAATTTATATCATTTTTATAAAGTATAATTAAAAAAATTTGCAAAAAATAATTATAATATTTTCTCACCAAAATCAATAAAAACCAATTTTAAAGAATAAAATGATTTTACTTATAATTGAGTTATTATTTCCTAAGAATTAGTCAATAAATTTGTATTAATTATGATATTTATTTATATTTCATTATTTCGGTTAATTCTATTCATACCTTCTAATTTAATGGATAGTTTATAATGATCATATTTTAATAATAATATTTTCTGGTTCGTTTAAGCTCAGTATTTAATGTATTATATGATATCAGACATACTCCTCTTTTAAAACATTGTATTTTATAGTTTAGTTGATTTTATTGTTAGATATTGATATAGGGTGTTGTTTCTAGGTTTTTTATCCATCTTTTGTGTGTTTTTGGTGTAGTGTATGTTCATTTTTCATTAAATCCTTGTGCGATGATTTGGAAAGAATTATTTGAGGTAAGGGATCCTCATTCTCACCCTTTTTAAGTGTATGTGTGAGGATTTCATGATTTTTTCCATTGGCTGGATTTTATGGGTTATATTAAGAAGATAAGTAATTGTTTTAACTAAAAATTATGGTGAGGGGAGTATTCACATATTATTACTTCATTTAATGATATTTCTAATTGAATTATGATATATGATGATGTTACTGAAAATAATACTCATTATGAGCCTTATTTACATTATAGCTAATATGGTTATGGAACCCCCATTTTATTGATTTTTTTCGTTCCCTGAATAAAAGGTTAAGAACTAATATTTTTCTAATGAATTTATTGGCCATGGAAATATATAATTTTCGTTATAATTACCATGATATGTAATGAATTGATGTGATTAAATACTTTCAATAAACCATAATTTGTGGTAAATTATGGAAATTGGAATGTGATGATATGTGATGATATTCTTGTTGTGAATCTATGGTTTTTATAAAAACCATGTTGTGTATTCTATAGTGATGGTGATGACTATCTTCATTTTATGATGTGTTGGGAAATGAAGTGATGGTTGGTTGGTATAAGATGTGATGAGGGAATATATTTGTGGTTGGATTTTGGATGTTGTAGTGTGATGTTTGGGTTGTGGTAATGGATTGTCATACATTGTGTTGCGGTAATAGTGGAACTAATATGTTTGAGTTTTCATGTAGTGTGGTTGTGTTTGTTACGCCGTAATCCATGGATTGAATTGAAATGATGAAAATGAATATCAAGGGATGAAATTGATGTGTGGTAATTAGATTAAATGAATTTTAATGACATATGACATGGGTAAGTGAATGCAGTGTGGATATAAACCTAATATCTAATAATTGAATTATTAAGTTGAATAATAATGAACTAATGTTGTCTTGAAATTGGAATTATAGAAATGAGAGACCATATAAGTTAAATTTGAGTTTGTTTAGCTATGTATAGTGGTAGTGTGGTGTGATGAATTTATTGGTAGCAGTGATTGTGATGGGTATTATGAGGTGAAGTAGTGGTTTTTTTGGATTATTCTATAAAGTTGGTGTTTAACCATAAATTTTTTATGGCATTATATCTATGTAAATTGTATTTTTATGTTATTTTATATTCACCCCACCCAAGTTGGATAACCATACCAACACCCGAATGTTTTGGGTTTTAGGTGTTTTCCCCAATATGCAGGTTGGTGGAAAATTAGATTGATGGTTATCCCCTCTTCCCTATTCTTCCTTTAGTAGTTGCAATGATTACATGGGTTGGTGTTAAAGATTACCCAGATGATGACATGGGTTGGTGTTCAAGATTGCTTAGGTGGTGACATGGGTTGGTGTTGGGTATTTCTCATAGATTATGAACACTTGATATTTGGTGGGGGTTATGTGTGGAAGGATGAAGGCATGGGGTTGATTTCCTTCATACTCATGATAATTTACTATCCAAGTTGTGTGGATTATATTATGATGCAATAATGAGATATTCTATCATCAAATGTGAGAATCTATGGGAAGTTGGGATCAGTAGGGATGGTCCTCATACCACATTAGAGATGGATTGACATGTGATGAGATATTAGTGGAAGGAATGGGAGAACATGACATTTGTTGTTGGTACATGATAGTGTGAAATTAGTGGGGATGTGGTTGTGATATGCCTTTTTCTGATATTAATTTGTTTCTATGTTACTACATTTGATGTGTTATTTGTTTAGTGTGTCGTGGTGAGGTTGGGATTGGTTAGACGACCTATTCATGTGCATGTTGGTTCTTCTGTTTATTCACTAGTGCACTGGTATTCTATTTTCACATGTTCATAAGATACCTTGGGTATGATCCTACTGAGTAAACATGTTATGCTCAAAATATAAACTATTTTACAGGTTTTTAAGAGGATTTTGGGGACTGAGATGGTAATTACTAGCTTGGATGTTGGCACTGATTTTGAGTCACTTTCATATGAATTCTCCTTTAGGTATTTTTTTGGATACATTTATATGTAATTTTTTAAATTTCTCATACATTTTTGGGATGGTTTTGGTTTACTTTTATATTATTTTTTGGATTTTATTAATGGTTGATTTATCATATATCCTAATCATTAGATTATTGAGGTTGATTCCTTCCATGTGTGAGATTTTTATACCCTCAGTGATTGTTGATAACCCAGGACCTACTATAACTCCCCGACCCCAGTTACCCAGAGTTGGTGCATTATTACATAACATTGTCATGATCATAAGAAAGATCAAATATCGAAAGACCGATTGGTTTAGTAGCCTTGGAAACACTCGATATATTCATAAAGTTTTACATTACATCATGAAGTGAAAAACTACTACAACAACATATTGTCTCCATAATCCACACTATTATCCACTCATAATATACCTACAGGTCATTCATAATTTACTTCTTCACATCCTGGGAAAAATAAAACATAGAAAAGGGGTGAGGTCAAATGCCCAGTAAGGGTAACAATATGGCGGAAACTTTCATAAATAAGAATAAACATTTAAGGCAAAGTATAACTAAAACAAAAGCCTTTAAACTTGAACTTAAACATTGTATGACAAAAATAAAATGAAAAAATTCCATTTACTTATTCACATGGATATTCTACTAATCGAATAATCACATGCAATATCAATAACCACTTTCATAATGATGGAATGCATAATTCCAGACTATCATAACCACATATCCAAGGCCTCGTGCCAAGACTACATATAATATTTTCCCAAGGCCTTGTTCCAAGACACTAGTTTGTCTCATGAGACCTACTGATGCATCGAGGAGCTATAGCGGGCTCCACCCATCACATATTAAGTCCAATGCATTCCCATATGAAAAGGTTTAAACATAACATAAACATTCGTATTAAAACTAGCATACGAAATGTAAATAATTTCACCATAAACCATGAATGGTATAAAAATAGCACATCCACAGTCAAACATATCACAAAACCTTCAATACAATATAGAAGTTTTGTATCAAAATAAATCAACTTTAAATAAGCGTAAAATCCATCAAAGGATGTTGACATAGATAAAATCAAAATTCTTTTTAAAGAAATATCTATTTCTATTTTGAAATCATTTAAGAGTCATATATTTATAAAATAAAACATTTTCTTGTAAAATATTCTTATAAGATTGTAAGGGAAGATTCAAAGATTTTATAATGGTGAAAAATAGCCGCACCCGCCGTATAAGTTAAAAAAAACATTCTTACCTTAATTCTGTCGAAAAGGTTAAAAAGCACCTTGTTTGGAAAAAGACGGAATGATTCCTTTATAAACCTCTTATAAAAAGTCAAAAAAGGGTATAAATGACTTTAACCCATATTCTAGTAAATAGTGAAAATGTTTTGAAATTCTTTTTTAAGAAACATGGATGTGGATGATAAAGAGATCCCAGTAGATTATTACGTATAAACAACCTTGGATAATGAAGAGATTGTGAAATAAACCCTTTCCTTGTACTTTTCCTTGGTTGGGGTAGATTAACCTCCTGTATAATGGTGAAATAATTGTTATTAAATTATACAATAATCATATACATTAATATGAAATCATATATGATCTTTTAACATTGATTTGTTAATAATATCTTTGTATTATCGTTGTTTCGGGTGTTAACTTACTGGATTTATTTTATATGTTTTGTTATGTAAGCCATGTTTGTAATGGATAGGTTGTATATTATTCATATCCAGAATGATATCAAGTCCTTAAAAATCATTTTTAAATAATCAAATGATAATTATACTTGAATGGATACGATGGAGAATGAATCTCATCGCGTTCATGGAGACGGTAGTCCGTACGTACGCACCAGCGACAATATCATTATTTTGATATTAAAATAATATATAAATGCATGTTATATCATATATACAGAATCATTAACATGTTATATTTATTATTTTGATTAGTTACACATCATTATTATACCAATCCAAATAATAATATATTGAATAACAATTACACCACGACGTGGAGACGGTAAGCCGTACGTACGCACGTATAGTGACGTGTTATTCAAAGGGTGGATAGAATACTGAATATGGTTGTACCATATTTATAATAACATCACAGTATATATATGATACTGTAGTTATTATTTTAGAATGGTAATATCAAAGGAAGAAGAAGTGGAAGAAGAAAGGAACATGGAAAATGGTGGTGAAATCATTACCTCTTCTTCGGGTTCTTCCTTTTGATTTGATCAAAAGGGATCCTTAGGATGGCATTCTGATCAAACTAAGGCCTCTAGGTTGTAGTGAGGGATGTTGGGAGAGTATTTGGGCAGAGTTTGGCCGAACCAAAAGGCTTTTAAGGTGTTAAGAAATGAGAAGGAGGAGTGCCCTTTTATAAGAGGGGTGAGGGGAACCTTTGGAAAAGCTAGAAATATTAATTTATAATAAATTCAGATTCAGATTCTAATGGCTCCAAAGTTTATTTTTAAATTTCAAGGTGGGGATAGGTCGAAAACCACTCAACCAATAGAATTTTGACAGGTTTGGGACATTATAATAACCTTATCTTTAAGTATTAACTCTAAGTTAATTAGTTTCACTTTTACAATGTCTCTTTGTATTTTTATATTATATGGTTAATAAACTTACCATATACATCCAAGAGACCCCCAAGTGGTCCATTAATGATGATCCTATCATGATATAAGTCTATTGGCTGAATTGTAGATTTTTAAATATTTAATATCAATTAATAATATAATATTTGTTTTAAAAACTCTTTTATGTCAATTTTGACACTATTCAATAGTTGATTTTTGTGAAACTTATAACAGAATTATTACTTCGAACAAAGTTAATTAAATCAATCCTACTATGTCATATTATCTTATAAAATTATTTTAATTCATTAAAAGTCTAAAATTATATTTATTTGGGTATTTATAATATCAATTATTTTATTTTTTCACTATTATCATAATTACTGCATCATCATTGTGTCATAAATAAATTAAATTATTTAATGTCTAAAAATTATTAATAAAATATAATTATGTATGAAATATTATTAGTTTTCTAATGAATATTTACAATCCAAATTATCTTATGTATAACCCTATATTAAAATTTTTTTAGTAAATAAACTTTGATTTTAACTCTTTCAACTCTTCTTTGAATTAAATAATAATAAATGTGCTAATCTATTCCAAGTGGACCTAAATGATGATATTTTATTCCTAAGGTTGTTTTTGGTCGAGATACACTTGTCCAATAGAATTAGGATATGTGTTATGGTAATATTAATATCATTTTTACCCTTAATTACCCTATTTACTTTTAACCATGGTAAATAAAAGTAAAAAGTGCTATTCACCAAAAATTATTTTCATCTCATTGAACCTCATTTTACTTCTTGATATTAACTGTGTCTCTCGGATTTTCGAAATTCCATTCACAGAAGTGGTAAAATTAAGTTTTATGAAAAAAATCAGTTTTTTAACTATCACTTAGTAGTTTCACTATTCCTCAAAATTGATGTTTTTTAGAACAATGCAAAAATGTCACCCTAAGAGATAATAGATATTCCGAATTCAAAAATGATGCCTATTTTAAAAAAATCCAAAAATATAAGTTGCATTAATTAATTATATAATTAATTCCCGCTGTCACAACAAATATTGTGTTTTTAAGAAACAATATATACCAAAAGATTGACAATTGTTTAGGTCCAATTTCAAAGTGAAATTAATTCTAATGAACACCATTGGATAAAATGATAAAAATATATTATAATTATACTTTAAAAACACTCAATAATATATTTTATCACAATAAATTATTTTGATTAAAAAATTTGTTTTTAAGTATTTTTCACTATTCATAAAAAATGGAAGTTCTTAGAAAAATACCAAAAAATCATCTTAGGATAATTTCAATATTCCGAAACAAAAAATGAAGTCCATTTTGAAATATAAAATATATATAATTTCAAAAAGTATGTATTACTATTCATAACAGCTAGTTTGATTGGTTGTGGTGTGTGAGAACCCGATGTTGCGTACAACACACACTATCGCATTATTCAAAGAGAAGTGTACCATAGAAGCTTGGGGTGTTACACCTACTGAAGGTGGGAATTAAGGTTCATTATATCTGTCCCTTCATTATCAGCCTAGGATAGGTACCTTTAGAGGGAGTTGTTATGATAGTGTGGTATCAAAGGTTTTGGTTGAGGGAGATGATAGATTTTTTATTTAGGAACTATAAAGATTTCATGGGTTGGCAGGTTAGTGGTTCTAGTTAATCATGGTATGTGATATAAGCTATGGAGGCTATCTAGGATATGAGATTTTACCCCCCACCACAATGATCTGATGCAAGGACCCTGAGTATACTAAATAACAAATTTATGTAGTGCCTCTTTCATGATAGACACCTAGTATAGGTAAATCCATCATACTTGTTTGTATTCATGTCTAAATTGTAGTAATTTTGGGGAATTAAATTAAATGTAATAAATAAACATCAATTAAATTCCATGTTATCAAGCTTGGGGTTTCCTATTAATTTTTTCCTTAGTAATGTATCCTAATCACCATCCATGTGTATCACAAATAGTAGATGTTGAATAGGTTGATCCAGTTGATCATTATAGGATCAACCCGATATATGAGGATGAGGCTTGACAAAGAGACTTATGTGCCTTTCAGTGCATAAATTGGGAAAGTATGAGGAAACGTATCTGGTATAGAAATATATTATCGGTTGGAATATCTTGATATCACTTTTTTCCTAATTCAAGATCAAGTTGAGTTTTGGGGGTCTTTGGTAGTTAGTCCGATGCGTGGATTTTCACATCAATGGTGGATTTTGTATTTTGGTTACCATTATTAGGAATATGTTTTATGGATTGGGTTTTAGAAGGAGTTCCATTTATATTTATTATCATATATGATGAATAAGATGATGAATTAGTAGATTATATCTCTTCAGTAGGGGTGACTGAGTGTGTGGGAACTTGGGGTTACGTTCAAGGACCTCCTATATTTTTTCATAATGTATTTCTAAATGAGGATTCTAGAGCATGACATATAGAGGAGGTGTTTCACCTAATGAACATGTATGCATCCACCCTATTAATCTTACAATTTATTTTGAGGTGAATAATAAGGATAAGGTTATCGAGTGGACGAATTCACTAGTGGTGAGTCTTCATAGGGTATACAGTAGGATGTCCTGGGGAGAAGAGCATCATCTAGTAGATTACAAATGTCTAGTATGTTGTGGTTTTTAATGGTAGGGAACCAACCTCGAAGTACCTTTTCTCATCATTATAGGGTAGGTGTCTCTCAATCATCGATTGGGGGATTCTCATTTTCATGTTATGTTTGTAGGTATCATGGTCAAAAATAGGCTCAGTGTTTAATAGCATCAGGAGGTTAGTATCAAGTGGTCAATCAAACCCCTTTTTAGTAGTAACAATTGGGGCCCATCAACATTTATTCAGGAACTAGCGTAGTGTTATTTTTTCAGCCAAGGGAAGATTGAGTTGGTAGAGGGAATCCCCATGATGGTCTCCGTCCTCAAGGACCTAGATCAAATTTTGTGCATAGAGGCCATTAGTATAGAGGAAGATGATCTAGTCATGGGTATATATATATACGGTGGAGATTTTGATGCTAACTAGGCTTGGGGGTTTTTTAGGTTTGATTAGGATTTTTTCTATCCTAGTTTCTACTTTGTTTGATTTGTGAGTTTCACACTCCTTCATTTCTCCTACTTTGGAATGTTCTTTGGGGATATATCTAGAGATAATTTAAATACCCCTACTGTTATCCACTATAGTTGGTGGTCAGACTTCTTTTTTATATGTGTTCCAGGTATGTATTATGGTGATGTGGGAACAAATATCTATAGGTTATTTATTATTTTTATATATTCAACCATATAATGTTATATTTTTAAAGGATTGTTTCTATCTGGTGTATGAACTAACTCATTATTTTAATATGATAGTTTTATTTTCTTATGTGGAGGACTAATGATTTGAATTTTTTGGTGAGTAGAGTTACTAGATGTTTTGTACGCAGGTCGAGCATATATTATATTATTTATTGGTTTTATTATTGTATTATTAGGTAGGTTATATTCCTATGGTTGTGGAGGAGTTTCATAATTTATTCTCATATGAAATTGTGAAACCACCCCCTCAATGTGATGTCGAGTTTTGGATAATGTTACAAATGGATGCAAATTTAATTTCAATATACCCTACTAAATGGTTCCTATATATTAATATACGTTGAGGTTATAGGTTGATGATATAATGTAGCAAGTTTTCATATGAATCAGTGTGTACCCTTGGGGTGCTCATGTGTTGTTTTCCAAGAATTCATATGGTGGCTTGAGGTTGTTCATCAACTACTAGAGTTTGAATTAGTTGATGGTTAAGAAACACTACTCCCTTATGATGATTGAAATTTTTTTCAACTAGGTGAAAGGATCTAGTTGGTAATAAATTATCAACATTTGGTTCATATATCATCATATGAGGGTTAAATATGAGAATATCCTGCTTATTTCCTTTAGGTCCAAGCATGGAAACTTTGTGTTTATGTTCATTCTATTTAATATCACGAACACACCAGATTTATTCATGGGGATCATGAAATCTATGTTCGATGAGTTCCTATAAAATTTTATAATCATTTCCATTGATACCATCTTGATCTACTTGATGACTGAGGAGGATCGTGTCAATCATCTTAGAGTTTTCTTATAGGTTCTTATACGCTATAAACTATATGGAAAGTTATCTAAGTGAATGTTCTAAACATGAGAGGTGAATTTACTAATCTATGAAATGTATCAGAGTGGTGTGGATGTATACTTATAAAATTCTAGGTATTGTTTTCTTAGGAGACACCCAATAAAGTGGTATAGGTTCATAGTTTTCTTTGTCCTGAGGTATATTATCAGAGGATTGTGTCTAATTTCTCTTAGATTGTGATCTCATTATTAGATTTGAACAGTAAATTTTAGGCTTTCATCTAAACTAATCAGTGTCAAGTGGCATTTGACTACCTGAAGTAGAGACTGATCAGTTCCCTAGTGCTTCAATTGCCTAAGGTGGGTGTGAAATGTGAGATTTTTTATGACGTGTCAGATATGCTTTGGGGATGCATATTAATGAAGAAAAGGTAAATGATCTCCTATGTATTTGGGTAGTTATTCCCCCATGAATGTAACTATGCCACCCATGATATAGAGTTAGTATTGGCTATTTTTTCACTGAACGTTTTCACCATTACCTCATCAATGAGAGATTTGTGTTTTTCAAGGACCACAAGAAAATGAATATGTTTATTTCTTGGAAGAAATATGAATTTTAATCAGTATAGATGGATTTAATTTCTCTAGGATTATAATTTTGAGATTTCCTAAAATACAAGGAAGGGGAATATGGTTTATGATGCACTGAGTCAGAATTCCTAAGGAGATGTGGCTCAAAAGTCTGAGGATGTTTGGAGAGGGGTAGAGGATCTTGCAGTGATACATTTTGATGATAAGAAATTTAGTGGAAGAGGTTATCTTTATTATGTGACTTTAGAGACTTGTTTATGTAGTAGGTTCTAGAGTCCAAGTAGGAATAAAAATAGGTATAGGTGTTGTGTGACCATGTTGGCCATGGTGATGCTCTATATGGATGGTCAAAGGATGGTTAGAACTAGACATTATTTCAAGTGAGATTGTTTGTTTCCTTTGTGATGCATGAATGATTTCTTATCATGTTTCATAAATAACATTTAACAGCGCATCATGGTGTGTCTAATATGTACTATTTCTTGAGAATAAATCTTCGGTGACCTAGGATGAAGCGGTCAATGGAAGAGTTACTGGTGTTATGTGTGGCCTATCATTAGGTGAAATCCGATAATCGTGATCTTAAAGGGTTTTTCTAGAAATTGGATTTACCTGAGTGTAAAATGGAGGAAATATTGATGGATTTAATCACAAGGTAAACTTGTTCTCAGTGAGGATGTGATACATTTTGATTGATAGTTTACTAACTGAGGAAGTCAACTCACTTTCTGGCGATCCACGAATCTAGTGTCACGAATGTTTTCGTAATGCAGTGTATAGATGATGTGGTTAATATTTATGGGGTTATGAGGACCATAATTTTTTATCATGATCCTAATTTTACCTGATGGGTCAAGAGAGGACTATAGTATGCCTTTGGAACTTAATTTCACCTTTGTACTTATTTTTATCCTCAAACATATGGGAATATTATCTAAACACTAAAATATATGATATGGTCTTGAGTTCTATATTTTGGGGGGTAGTTGGTAAAGCTACTACCTATGGTTTAGTTTTATTATAGTAATATCTCTCAATTTTCCCTTTACATGGAATCATTTATGTTATTGTATGTGTCATCATGTTATTTTCATTTGTGTTGGAAAGAGGATGGTGATTTGATAGTCATTGGTCGTGATGTGGTGAAAAGCATGACTGATAAGATCTATATAGTCCAAGAGTGGGTGAAGGCAGCACAAGAGAATCTAAAGGTCTATAATAGTCATATGAAGAGGCACCTAGAGTTTGATGTTATTTGACAAGTGTTCCTGAGAGTTTCCCCTCATTAGTAGAAGTGGAGGTTTGGCAGAGGGAGTAAGCTTTCTCCTCGGTTCATCAGGACTTTTGAGGTTTTGGAGTGTATTGATGAGATAGTGTATTTTTGGTAAATACAGTCATGGATGGATAAGATCCATGAAACATTCCATGTGTCCCAAATTCATAAGTATCTTCACGATGACTCCCATATCACCAATTGGAAAGATTTGGATATCGATGATGAAGCGACATTTGTGGAGTGACCATTAGAGATCTGGTATTTTCAAGAGAAGGTGTTTTGTGAATGACACATTCCCTTGATTCTTGTGTTTTTTAGGCATATTAGATTGTTGGAGATTACTTGGGACTATGAGATGTATATTCATTCATACTACCTTAATATATTTTGAATTGGTTGAGTGTTTTTTCTTCTTTGGTGAAGTAATTATTGAAAATTTACTGATTTATGAGATGTGATGTTTCATTCACTGATGGAATGAAAATTATTTTCTTGGCTTGATGTAATTGAGTGGTTATAGTGTTTCAGTTTTAGTGATAACCTTGGGAGGTATCTTGTAAATTGATTGTTCACACCCCTTTCCTTTTCTATTTTTTATGTTAGTTTTTGAATCCAAGGGATGATAATTTTTTCATAGGTATCTAATATAATGGTTGGAACTTTTTGACCCATTAATTTGTTGGAATTCAGGTGACAGTGGTGTTTGGCATAATTATTAAGGGGTTTGAGGAGTGTATGTTGTATTTATATCTAAAATTTAATTTGGGTATGGATTTTTTAGCATAGAAAATTATGTTTCACTATAAAGGTAGTGTTTACGGCATGCAGAGATTAGTTGTGGCATGGAGCCTTTGGGAGTTTGGTTTTGGTGGTTCTTCCTTTTTTATTATAGCTATAGTGTGGATTCTATGATATGATGTGGATTCTTGGAGGAGTTATTTTTTAGTTCTTTTTATTTCGGTGTAGTTTCTCCATAGATTTGGGTTTCAGTATGTCCTTATTATTGGTGATTAAATTATACAGTAAAGTGGTTCCCCTTGTACCATGGACCTTCTTCTAGTTTATAGGATATTTAGATTGAACCTCACCATGTTTTTTATTCATGGTTTTTAATAGAACCATTAGGGTGTGTTCACTTCCTTAATTTGATATTTCTATCTTGTTTTATCACCTTTGTGGTGTGGTGTAGGATGTTGGATCATGGTCTTCTAATTTATAGTTTCCATATAATTTCATAATCCCCTTATAACGCCATCTTCCTTTAATATTTATTCTCATTTCATTAGTATATACAAGGTGATTTTAGGATTATTTTCACTCAATCCTTAAGGGATTTGATTATTGGCATCTAGAGTTTGATTGTTGGCAGTTCTAAGTTGATTATCCTTTTTTCCCTGTCAGTTTTCCCCTTTTTATTTGTTCTGTTGGAGGTTGTTCTTAAGAATATGTATGATTTGGGTGATGTGGTGGATGATGACTAATAAAGGGTTTTTGGTTCTAGGTTTTTTATCAATCCTTGGTTTGATCTTGGCCATGAGGACATTTTCTCTGCATTACATCCTTACACGGTGGTTTGGAAAGACTTTTTTGAGGTTGGGGATCCTCATTCTCTTCCTTTTTATGTGTATGTGTGTGGATTCCAAGCCTTTTTCTCCTTGGCGGGGATATTATAGGTCAGCATTAGAAGATAATTAATTGCATTAAATAAAATTTATGGTAAGGGGATTATTCACATGATCTTACTAATTTTTATGATATTGATAATTGAATTATTCTTACTTGCTAATATTTCTAAAAATATTAAATTTTGAGAGCCTTGTCTGTATTTTAGCTGATATGGTTTTAGAACCCTCATTGTGCTTATTTTTTTACCTTTCCCGGAATAAAATTTTCAAGAGCTTATATATGGCTACTGAATTAGTTTCCCATAGAAATCTAGAATGTTTTTTGATAATACCTATGCTAATTAATGAAATGATGTGATTAAATCACTTTAATAAACCTTAATTTGTAGTAAATTAGGGAAGATATAATGTGATTCTATGTGCTTATGTTCATGTAGTGAATCTATGGTGGTTATTTGAACCTTTATGTGGATTTTTTGGTGATGGTGGTTACCGACATGTGTATGGAATGTGTTGGGAAGTGATGTGATGGTTGGTTTTCATGAGATGTGAGGTGGGATGATGTGTGATGGCTATATTATAGAAGATGTAGTGAGATGGTTGGGTTGTAGTAATGTATTTTAATTCATTATATTTTTGCAGTAGTGGATATGATATGGATGAGTTGTTATGCAGTGTGGTTTTGTTTGCTTCCTGGTAATCCATGGAATGAATTAAAATGCTGAAGCTTAATATCATGGACTAAAACTGAATATCATAGGCTGAAATTTATGTGTGGTAATTGGATTAAATGAAATTAATGATATATTACATGGGTAAATGAATCATGTGTGATGTGAAACCTAATGTGTAATAATTTAATTAGTTATTTTAATACTAATGAACAAATTTTGGATTGAAATGGGAAATTTTGGTAAATGGTAGAACATATAATTTAAAGTGTAATTTTTATGGCTATGTGTGGTGGTTTTATTGTGTGATGAAATTAGTGGTAGTAACAGTTTTGATATATTCCATGGGTGGTATTAGTGGTTTTTTTGGAGTACACTAGTACAATTTATATTAACCCATAGGTTAGGTATTGTGTGCTATCAATCTACCTTGTATTTTTATATTATTTTATATATACCCCACTCTAGTTGGATAACCATACCAGTGGCTGAACATTTTGGGTTCATAATGTTTCCCCCAATATTTTGACTAGTGGTATCATATGGCTAGTTACCCACTCTTACCCTTTCTCCCTTCACCAATAGCAATGATGACATGGGTTGGTGTTGGAGATTACTTGGGTGATGGCATGGGTTGTTGTTGGAGATTACCTAGGTGGTGATATAGGTTGGTGTAACACCCCAAGATTTCATAGTGTGTTATTTCTTCAAAATAATTCAATAACATGCACTACACGCAACACCGAGTTCAAGCGCACCATGACATACCAAAAAATCCGTTCAAAAAAGGTTATGAATAGTATTAACTAAATTTTAAACTTTATATAATCCTTATAATTTTAGAATCCATATTATGAGTTTCTTATACATAATGTAAGAACAAATTCCTTTTTTCAGATAAAAGAATTATTTTTCAAAAATGCACTTTTACCAACTCTAACCCTTTTTAAATCCAATATTTTAAACTTTTATGTACTCAATTTGACTAAATAAATTTATTCTCTAGAATGGGGACATAAAAAAAATTACAATGTAACACCCAAAGCTTCTACAGTACGCTTCTCTTTGAATAATGTGATAGCGTGTGTTGTACGCAACATCGAGTTCTAACACACCACAACCAATCAAACTAGCCATTATGAATATTAATACCTACTTTTTGAAATTATATATATTTCTTATTTCAATATGGACTTCATTTTTGGATTCGAAATATCGAAATTATCCTAAGTTGATTTTTTGGTATTTTTCTGAGAACTTCCAATTTTTATGAATAGTGAAAAATACATAAAAACAACTTTTTTAATCAGAATAATTTATAGTGATAAATTATACTATTGAGTGGTTTTAAAGTATAATTAGAATATATTTTTACAATTTTATCCAATGGTGTTCATTAGAATTAATTTCACTTTGAAATTGGACATAAACAATTGTCAATCTTTTGATATATATTGTTTCTTAAAAACACGCTATTTGTTGTGACAGCGGGAATTAATTATAAAATTAATTGATGCAACTTATATGTTTGGAATTTTTTAAAATAGACATCATTTTTGATTTCGGAATATCAATTATAGCTTAGGGTGAAATTTTGGCATTGTTCCGAAAAACTTCAAATTTTGATGAATAGTGAAACTACTAAGTGGTAATTAAAAAACTGAATTTTTCATAAAACATAATTTTACCGCTTCAGTGATTGGAATTTCAAAAATCCGAGAGACATGGTTAATATCAAGGAGTAAAAATGTGGTTCAATGAGATGAAATTAATTTTTTGTGAATAGTAACTTTTTACTTTTATTTACCACGGTTAAAAGTAAATAGGGTAATTAAGGGTAAAGATGATATTAATATTACCCTAACACATGTCCTAATTCTATTGGATAAGTGTATCTTGACCAAAAACAACCTTAGGAATAAAATATTTTCATTTAGGTCCACTTGGATTAGATTAGGACATTTATTATTATTTAATTCAAAGAAGAGTTAAAAGAGTTAAAGTCAATGTTTATTTACTAAAACATATTTAATATAGGGTTATACATAAGATAAATTCGATTGTAAAAAATTCATTATAAATATAAAACGATTTACTACCTAATTATATTTTATTTATAATTTTTAGAAATTAAATAATTTAATATATTTATGACACAATGATGATGCAGTAATTACCTAATTAATGAAACATTAGAATAATTGATATTATAAATACTAAAACAAATATAATTTGAGAGTTTTTATGAATTAAATTGTTTTTATAGGTTAATATGATATGTTAGGATTGATTTAATTATCGTTTTTAGAAGTAATCATTCTGTTATGATTCTTACAAAAATCAATTATTGAATAGTGTCAAAATTGACATAAAAGAGTTTTTAAAACAAATATTATATTATCAATTGATATTAAATTCCTAAAAATCTAAGGTTCGGCCAAGAGACTTATATCATGATGTTTGTATCATTAATGGACCACTTGGGGGTCTCTTGGATGTATATAGTAAGTTTATTAACCATATAATATAAAAATACAAAGAGACATTGTAAAAGTGAAACTAATTAACTAAGAGTTAATACTTGAAGATAAGGTTAATATAATGACCCAAACCTGTCTAAATTCTAATGTCTGAGTGGTTTTCTACCCATCCCCACATTTACCTTTAAATAATCCACTTTGGAGCCATTAGATACCGAATATGAATTTATTATAAAATAATATTTCTAGCTTTTCCAAAGATGCCCCTCACCCCTCTTATAAAAGGGAACCCTTCCTTATCATTAAATTACACCTTCAAAGCCTTTTGGTTCGTCCAAAATCTACCCCAATCTTCTCTCAAACTCCATCACTTCATTCTAGAGGCCTTCCTTTAGTCATAAAGCCAACTTAAGGAGCCTTTTTGATCAAATCAAAAGGAAGAACCCAAAGAAGAAGTAATGATTTCACCACACTTTTTCAAGTTCCTTTCTTCTTCCACTTCTTCTTTCTTTGTTATTACCATTCTAAAATAATAAATCCAGTATATTATATATACTTTGATGTTATTATAAACATTTTACAACCATATTTTAGTATTCTATCCATCCTTTAAATAACATGTCACCATACGTGCGTACGTACGGCTTACCGTCTCCACATCGTGGTGTAATTGTTATTCAATAAATTATTATTTAGATGGGTATAATAATAATGGGTAATTCAGGTAAATAATAAATATAACATAATAATTATTCTGTATATATGGTATACCATTCAATTACATATTATTTTATTATCAAAAGAATGATATTGTCGCTCGTGTGTACGTACGGACTACCGTCTCCACGAACGTGATGAGATTAATTCTACATCGTATCCATTCAAGTCTAATTCTAATTTGATGATTAAAAATAGTATCTAAGGACTTGATATCATTATGGATATGATTAAGATACAACCTATCCATGACAAACATGACTTACGTAACAAAACATATAATTTAACACCCGAAACAACGATAATACTAAGATATTTTTAAAAAATCAATGTTAAAAGATCATATATGGTATCATATTAATGTATATGATTATTGTATAATTTAATAACAATTATTTCACCATTATAAAGGAGTTTAACCTACCCCCAACAAAGGAAAATTACATGGTAAGGGTTATTTCACAATCTCTTCTTTATCCGAGGTTGTTTATACGTGATTATCTACTGGGACCTCTTTATCATCCACATCCATGTTTCTTAAAAATGTATTTCAAATAATTCTTAATATTTTAAAGACTATGGTATAAATTCATTTATACCATTGTTGACTTTTATAAGTGGTTTATAACAGAATCTTTCCACCGTATTCCAATCAAGGTCCTTTTTAACCTTTTCGATAGAATTATGGTAAGAATGTTTTTTTAACTTATACGGCGGGTGCGGCTATTTTCCGCCATTATAAAATCTTAAAAGATTCCCTTACAAGCTTGTAAGAATATGTTCAAAGAAAATGTTTTATTTTATAAATGTGTGACTCTTAAATGATTTCAAAGTGAAAAGAGATATTTCTCTAAAAATAGTTTTGATTTCATCTATGCCAACATCCTTTGATAGATTTTACGCTTATTTGAAGTTGATTTATTATGATACAAAACTTCTATATTGTATTGAAGGTTTTGTGATATGTTTAAATGTGGATGTGTTATTTTTATACCATTCATTGTTTATGGATGAAGTATTTACATTTCATATGCTATTTTTAATACGAATGTTTATGTTATGTTTAAACCTTTTCATATGGGAATGCATTTGACATAATATATGATGGGTGGAGCCCGATACAGCTCCTTGATGCATCGGTAGGTCTCATGAGATAAACTAGTGTCTTGGAACAAGGACTTGAAAAAATCTTATTTGTAGTCTTGGCACGAGGCCTTGGCTATGTGGTTATGATAGTCTGGCATTATGCATTCCATCATTATGAATGTGGTTATTAATATTGCATGTGATTATTAGATTAGTAGAATATCCATGTGAATAAGTAAATGGAAATTATTTCATTTTATTTTTTCCATTCTATGTTGATGTTCAAGTTTAAAAAGATTTTGTTTTAGTTATACATTGCCTTAAATGTTTATGCTTATTTATGAAAATTTCTATTGTATTTATTACCCTTACAGAGATTTTGAGCTCACACTTTTCTATGTTTTATTTTTACCTAAACTTCAAGAACTATATTTTTATTGATATGCAGGGTTAAGACAAGGGAATAATGGCATTCATAAAGGATTATTTATGTTGTTTTGTATGTTATGAAGTGTAATGTAACATTCATGTATGTAATCTATTTTCCAAGACTACTAAACTGGTCGGTCCTTTGGGACTTGATTCTTTGTAATCATGCTAATGTATTAAAATAATGCACCGACTCTGGGTCACTAGGGTCGGGTCTTTACAGTTGGTATCAGAGGAAGTTTAGAAATAACCATGGAAACTGGATTTAGATAAACTCTAATTAGAGAACATAGCCCTAAGATAGACTTTGACGAATAGTATAGAAGAACTTCCTAGAATTTTGGTATTGTAGAGATTTTGTGAGTTTTCCGAGCAATACATCCCTGTTTGGATACGAGCAGGTAGAGGTAGCTCTGGCACAAATGTACCTAGGGGTAAAACCCGAAAACACCGCTTTGAGCTAGAGTCGAACAGGAACTGGTGCATGACAACGGGCCTTACTGCACTCTTGGTTATGACACTCCTGGGGGATATGCTTAGGATAATTCTCATTTTCATTACAAACCATTATGAAGGGCTCATGAGTATATACTTACTCAATGAAAACATTTTTATGATTATGGATTATATCCATAAACTGTTCAATTTGCATTAGGTATTTTACAAGTTTGTAATTATTCATTGTAATTAATAAACTGACCTAGTTTATGCTATTATATAGAAATGGTGCTCAGTAGAAGGAATGTGAACTCCAGTAATTCGTATGATCCGAAGAGTAAGGAGGATCGTATCTTTCATGGTATTAAGCCGTCATTTAGAAGAGAAATAGTCTCCCACGTATTATCATCATACGAAGAAATAGTATCATGTGTGGATAAGATAACTAAAGAGTTTACTAAGTCCTATGGAATTGAAGGGAAGTGAAAGATGAAAAGGATGGAAGAGTGAAAGATGGATAAAGGGAAGAGGGAAAAGAATAATTTCCCCATATGTGATAACTATGGGAAGAAACTCCCTGGAACTTGCCTGAAAGGAATGGGAGTTTGTTATATGTGTGTAGGAAAAAGGGAACCATGTACGTGACTGCAAGGGTAAGAAAATGGTTTCAAATGTACAATGCTTCATTTGCAAGGAGTGTGGACACTACGCGAACCTATCATCAGACTATGCCACAAATGATGCTATTGGATAACAATCATGTTATGATATTTCCATAGATGAAGAGGAATGATTAGAGTTCTTATGTTGATTATTCCATTTGAGTGTTGTATCAGTAATGTACTTGTTTTAATAATTAAGGAGTATATAAGGATTGTACTGCAGTACTATTTCATTGAGGATTTGAGATTTTATGGTACTAAGAAAAGTGACTCTACAGCAAGTTAATCTTTTTGGAAATTACATGGTTGAAGGAAAGATAAACCTTAATATGGTCCTAATATTGAGGTACTTATTTTGGAATCAGATATGGTTGATTTGGGTAAATTATATTGGATATTCTTGACTACCTTGAAACCGATTAAAGATTTTTATATTCAATAATTGTTTGAGTTTACAATATTTTTGGATGGATGAAGTATATCCAGCATTCAATATGGAATAAGGGAGCATGAATGTAATCAATAAGGATTATGGTAATTCAGGATGTTTCAATGTTTTTAAAGAATACATGATGAAGGTATTCATATGTTATTATGGGGTAAAAAGGATCTACATTATGTTTACCTTCCTTATAAATGTTGGACTGTGAGATTGGACAGAAGTATTTTGGATAAATCTAGTTTGAGATTAATTTTGGATTGCCATAAAAGGACAACCCGAAGGTCGGGCAGCAACCTATCGTGACCGGCAAGGCCGAGAGACTTGAACCCGCAACCGAAAGGCGACAAGGGTGTATCACATACCACTGGCCCACGAGATGTCCTGGATTAAATAATGTAGTTTTTTTAAAAGATCTAGTAGATGAATTATAAATTTGATTTTTTAGAACCCTATACGAATAGTATAAATAGAATTTTTTTACGTTCTATTATCTTTTAGAGTGAAAGATGAGTTTGTGGTAGAAATTATTTAAAGGATGGAACTCTACTTGTTAATAATATATTTTTCATCTTCTCTTATTCTATGAAGAAATTAATTCTTATACTTTATTTAAGGAATCCTAAACCCAAAAATGTGTTATCCTAATACCCTATGTTTTTTTGAACTGATGGTATTTCAAATCATCGTAGATTGATGAATATAAGGACCCCAATTTTACACTTGTTTGTGATTGATGAGCTCAATCACTAACAATAAATATTTACATTTTTCCTCCAATTATATGTCCCTAATTTCCACCAATGTTCTCCTAATCGAGATCATAATTTGGTGGTGACCCTTTCATTTCTCTTTTCCTCATATTAAGACTAAATTTTAGTAACCCAATTTCCGATGTGGGTTTTCCCACAAAGATATTTTCTATTTTCAAACTTTTATTTTCGAAAAATAATTTAAAATTGCGAGGACGCAATTTATTGAAGGAGAGGAGAATGTAACACCCCATGATTTCATAGTGTGTTATTTCTTCAAAATAATTCAATAACTTGCACTACACACAATGCCGAGTTCAAGCGATCCATGACTTACAAAACAAGTCGTTCAAAAGAGGTAATTCATAGTATTAACTAAATTTAAAACTTTATATAATCCTTATAATTTTAGAATCCATATTATGAGTTTCTTAGAAATAATGTAAGAACAAATTCCTTTTTTAGATAAAAGAAGTATTTTTCAAACATGCACTTTTACCAACTTTAACCCTTTTTAAATCCAATATTTTAAACTTTTATGTATTCAATTTGACTAAATAAATTTATTCTCTTGAATGGGGACATAAAAAAAATTTACAATGTAACATCCCAATCTTCTACGGTACGCTTCTCTTTGAATAATGTGATAGCGTGTGTTGTACGCAACATCCAGTTCTAACACACCACAACCAATAAAACTAGCCTTTATGAATAGTAATACCTATTTTTTGAAATTATATATATTTTATATTTCAAAATGGACTTCATTTTTGGATTCGGAATATCAAAATTATCCAACGTTGAATTTTTTTATTTTTCTGAGAACTTCCAATTTTTATGAATAGTGAAAAATACTAAAAAACAACTTTTTTAATCAAAATAATTTATAGTGATAAATTATACTATTGAGTGGTTTTAAAGTATAATTATAATATATTTTTACCATTTTATCCAATGGTGTTCATTAGAATTAATTTCACTTTGAAATTGGACGTAAACAATTGTCAATCTTTTGATATATATTGTTTCTTAAAAACACGCTATTTATTGTGACAGCAGGAATTAATTATAAAATTAATTGATGCAACTTATATGTTTGTAATTTTGTAAAATAGACAACATTTTTTAATTCGGAATATCAATTATATCTTAGGGTGAAATTTCGGCATTGTTCTGAAAAACATCAATTTTTGATGAATAGTGAAACTACTAAGTGGTAGTTAAAAAACTGAATTTTTCATAAAACATAATTTTACCGCTTCAGTGATTGGAATTTTGAAAATCCGAGAGACACGAATAATATCAAGGAGTAAAATGTGGTTCAATGAGATGAAAATAATTTTTGGTGAATAGTAACTTTTTACTTTTATTTACCATGGTTAAAAGTAAATAGGGTAATGAAGGGTAAAAATGATATTAATATTACCCTAAAACATGTCCTAATTCAATTTAATAAGTGTATCTCGACCAAACACAACCTTAGGAATAAAATATTATCATTTAGGTCCACTTGGATTAGATTAGGACCTTTATTATTATTTAATTCAAGGAAGAGTTAAAAGAGTTAAAATCAAAGTATATTTACTAAAACATTTTTAATATAGGGATATACATAAGATAAATTCGATTGTAAATATTCATTATAAATCTAAAACGATTTCCTACATAATTAGAGTTTATTTATAATTTTTAGACATTAAATACTTTAATTTATTGATGACACAATGATGATGCAGTAATTACCTAATTAATGAAAAATTAGAATAATTGATATTATAAATACCCAAAAAAATATAATTTGAGACTTTTTAGGAATTAAAATAATTTTATAGGTTAATATGACATGTTAGGATTGATTTAAGTAACTTTTTTAGAAGTAATCATTCTGTTATGAGTTTTAGAAAAATCAATTATTGAATACTGTAAAAATTGACATAAAAGAGTTTTTAAAACAAATATTATATTATAAATTGATATTAAATTCCTAAAAATCTAAGGTTCTGCGAAGAGACTTATATCATAATAGGTGTATCATTAATGGACCACTTGGGGGTCGCGTGGATGTATATAGTAATTTTATTAACCATATAATATAAAAATACAAAGAGACATTGTAAAAGTGAAACTAATTAACTAAGAGTTAATACTTAAAGATAAGGTTAATATAATTACCCAAACCTATCTAAATTCTATTGGTTTAGTGGTTGGAGACCCATAACCACATTAAACATTAAATAATCCTCTTTGGATCCATCAAAAACCGAATATGAATTTATTATAAAATAATATTTTTCGCTTTTCCAAAGATGCCCCTCACCCCTCTTATAAAAGGACACCCTCCCTTCTCTTTAACTCACACCTTAAAAGCCTTCTGGTTCGGAAAAAATCTGCCCAAATTCTCTCTAAACTTCTCTCCCTTCACTCTAGAGGCATTCCTTTAGTTATAAATCCAACTTAAGGATCCCTTTTGATCAAATCAAAAGGAAGAACCCGAAGAAGAGGTAATGATTTCACCACCCTTTTTCAAGATCCTTTCTTCTTCCACTTCTTCTTTCTTTGTTATAACCATTCTAAAATAATAAATCCAGTATATTATATATAATTGGATGTTATTATAAAAAATTTACAACCATATTTCAGTATTCTATCCATCCTTTGAATAACATGTCACCATACGTGTGTACGTACGGCTTACCGTCTCCACGTCGTGGTGTAATTGTTATTCAATAAATTATTAATTGGATGGGTATAATAATGTTGTGTAATTAATATAAATAATAAATATAACATGGTAATGATTCTGTATATATGATATACCATCCAATTACATATTATTTTATTATCAAAAGAATGATATTGTCGCTCGTGCGTACGTACAGACTACCATCTCCACAAACGCGATGAGATTCATTCTCCATCGTATCCATTCAAGTATAATTCTAATTTGATGATTAATAATAGTATCTAAGGACTTGATATCATTCTGGATATGATTAAGATACAACCTATCCATGACAAACATGACTTACGTAACAAAACATATAAGTTAACACCCGAAACAACGATAATACTAAGACATTATTAATAAATCAATGTTAAAAGAACATATATGATATCATATTAATGTATATGATTCTTGTATAATTTAATAACAATTATTTCACCATTATAAAGGATGTTAACCTACCCTCAACCAAGGAAAAGTACAGGGTAAGGGTTATTTCACAATCTCTTCTTTATCCGAGGTTGTTTATACGTGATTATCTACTGGGACCTCTTTATCATCCACTTCCATGTTTCTTAAAAATGTATTTAAAATCATTATTAATATTTTAAATACTATGGTATAAATTCATTTATACACTTATTGACTTTTATAAGTGGTTTATAAATGAATCTTTCCATCGCATTCCAAAGAAGGTCCTTTTTATCCTTTTTGACAGAATTATGGTAAGAATTTTTTTTTAACTTATACGGCGGGTGCGGCTATTTTCCGCCGTTATAAAATCATCAAAGCATCCCTTACAAGATTATAAGAATATTTTCAAAGAAAATGTTTTATTTTATAAATATGTTACTCTTAAATGATTTCAAAATAAGAAGGCATATTTCTCTAAAAAGAGTTTTGATTTCATCTATGTCAACATCCTTTGATGGATTTTACGCTTATTTGAAGTTGATTTATTATGATACAAAACATCTATATTGTATTGAAGGTTTTGTGATATGTTTGACTGTGGATGTGTTATTTTTATACCATTCATGGTTTATAGATGAAGTATTTACATTTCGTATGCTAGTTTTAATACGAATGTTTATGTTATGTTTAAAACTTTTCATATGTGAATGCATTGGACTTAATATGTGACGGGTGGAGCCCGCTATAGCTCCTCGATGCATCGGTAGGTCTCATGAGACAAACTAGTGTCTTGGAAAAAGGCCTAGAAAAAATCTTATTTGTAGTCTTGGAACGAGGCCTGGGCTATGTGGTTATGATAGTCTGGCATTATGCATTCCATCGTTATGAAAGTGGTTATTGATATTTCATGTGATTATTAGATTAGTAGAATATCCATGTGAATAAGTAAATGGAAATTATTTCATTTTATTTTTTCCATGCTATGTTGATGTTCAAGTTTAAAAGGGTTTTATTTTAGTTATACATTGCCTTAAATTATTATGCTTATTTATGAAAATTCCTACTATATTGCTTACCCTTACGGAGCGTTTGAGCTCACCCTTTTCTATGTTTTAATTTTCCTAGGATTCCAAGAACTATATTGTGATTGATATGCAGGGTTAAGACAAAGGAATAATGGAATTCATAAAGGATTATTTATGTTTTTTTGTATATTATGAAGTGTAATGTAACATTCATGTATGTAATCTATTTTCCAAGACTGCTAAACTGATCGGTCCTTTGGGACTTGATTCTTTGTAATCATGTCAATGTATTAAAATAATGCACTAACTCTGGGTCATTGGGTTCAGGGCGTTACAGTTGGTGTTATAGATTCCCCAAATATGATGATGATTTGATATATTGTGGGGGTTATTCAAGGTATGATGAGGGCTCAAGGTTGATGTACTTCATGTTAATGATACTATACTACCCTGATTATATATATGATGTTGTGAAGTGATAATTACTAATTCTTTCACTGGATGATAGACCCTATGTGAGGTTGGGATAGGTAGAGATGCACCCCAAACCACATTAAAGATTTATGTACATGTTATGAGATATTAATAGAATTAATAGGAGCATAGTATGTTTGATGTTGGGGTGTGATAGTGGAAAATAAATGGAGAATCAGTTATGGGGAACATTTTCTTGATATTATTTTGTCACTATGTTACTACATTAGATGTGTTATTTAGTGAGAATTACATAGTGAGGTTGGGATTGGTTATTCTCCTTGTTTAGGTGCATGTTGCTTCTACTATTTATTCATTAAATAATTTGTATACTCTTTTCACATGTCTATGAGAGACCTTGGGTATGATCCTACTTAGTATACATGTTCTGCTCACCCTATGTATATAAAATATTTTTTATGTTTCCAAGATGATTTCAAGGACTGAGATGGGCATTCAAATATTAGACTATAGAGCTTCTTTATATTTATTTTGTAGTAATTTTCCTTTTTTCATTTATTTATAGGATTTTATGTGTATTTTTTCACATTTTTCATGCATTGTGGGGTGTTTTTGGGGAACTTTAACATTATGTCTTAGAGGTAACATGATGGTTGATTTATCCTATCTCCCAACCCATATGTTATTGAGGGTTATGCCTTCCATATGTTATATTTTTATACCCATAGTTCTAGTACCCATCCCAAGGAATTCTAATGGTGGTACTCAGGAGGTCATTATCTCTCTCCCTTCATTTATTGATGGGGTGGGGAACCATTGGAGGGTGGGGTTATGGAAAAGAGTGTAGGGTGGCACAGAGAGAGAGCACCACCATGTGGGGTGGCATGTTGGCAATGGTTGTGCACAAGGGTTTCTATATAAGGATTCAAATACCCTATCTATCATGCTCTAGGTAATGATGTGGTACCCTCCTATGGAAAATTATGATGTGGGACTAACTCAGTAATGATATTGATCATCATTAAATGCACACACTATATTAAAAACTCATTATTATGTTATCTCACAATTAAACACCAAGCCAAATCCTAACATTACATTGACACTCAATGTAACATTAAGCGATGAAAAAATGATGCACTATTTTTTCACATCCACGACACAGGCTGTGTTAACTGTTTGACACATGTTACAAATTTCACACCACATTACATTAAAAATTTAACACAATTTCATCTTTCACTCTAGATTATGTCAAGAGCTCAACAGAATATTGAGTGGATCACTTGATATGATGTTAACATGTAAATTTTTTTTAATACAAACAAAAAAATATTACAAATTCAAAAACTTGTTTCTGAAAAATAGTAAATTAAATTGAAATATCCATTGAAGAAGAATAATTAGATACCATTGATGGGTTTTTATGTTCATCATATGAATGATTCTGGTGGAATAAACCCAAAACATAACTTGATCTATCCCGAATGAATCAACTTGCATGAAAAAAACACAGCCTACTTGTATCACATTTGTAGTAGCCTCTATACCGATGGAGTGAGATTGATGATGATAATCAAAGTAGTAGAACTAACCCTCCTTACTTCATAGGTGATCCAACTTACAAATTATCCATGATTTTATCATCAAGACTCCCAAATGTCAAAAAGGGTTGTAGAACCTTTATCGAAAAATAATGAATATTGTTTTAGAAAGAAGATATATTATATAAATATTTTCATGAAACTAATTATCCATCACACCCAATGAACAAAGGGAACTCCTTACCTTATATAGCCATCCTTGACTCACCTCATCGAATGAAGAATTATTTGTCCAAATGAAACGTAACAAATGCGTTATGTCCCATTAGATAATCCATTGAACTCATTCAATGGATATGAAATCTATGAATATATCATTAATAATGGATTATGACAGATATAAATCATCTATGGATGATGCGGTGGAAGATCCACTTGTTTAACCTAAGTGTTGCATTTGTTGTCAAAGTGTGTCAATATGTGTTTGGTGAGTTTGAATGAAGTGGTGATGCATGATGAATTGTTATTGATTAAGTGGTGATGCTTAGAGAGTTGTTATGGATCCATATTATAAAATTGGATGTCATATTTGTAGAGTTATTCTTTATATGGAATTGGATTTCACACTTAGATAGTTCTTCTTGGTATTTAAGATCTAATGATTGATTGTGCTGATCTTCAATGTATACGGAATATATTAAGAAGAACAAATTTTTTACAACATTGTTTATAAGATTAAAGAATAATATTAAATTATAGATGATGAGTTGTATGTATTAGCATATTATTTAAGGTTTGGTATTACATTTATATGCTTTTTAGGTTAGAGATTAGATAAAAAATTATGTTAACCCTTTCAGCCATCCCCAGGGACCCAAGTGCATCCACTAATAAGGTGGGAATAAGGTTCTACACCAAGCCATCCCGAAGGAGGAAGGGGGTTTTGTATAGGCCCATAAAAGCATCCCCCATGTATTATGGGATCAGATATATGGGTGGGACCATGAAAAGGGCCCATAGACCACATGCTTATAGGCGTGCATGTGCTAGGGTGAAGGCTAATAGGCCATAGGTCTGTGGTGTGTTCATGTGAAGATCAGTGTTGAACCCCTATATAAATCATGCGGAGTGGCCATCATAGATTAGATGATAAACTAAATGGGATCACTAATATGAATTCGATGTGGGATGGTGCTATGTGGGTACTGTTCACTCATCCTTTAAAAGGACATAAATAACATCATTTGTGTGTTCTAATCAATCTATTTGAATGTGAGATATCTGATGATGGTGGTAGATCTTTTTTCTCTCCCCAAATATGATCCCTACAACAAACTAAAACCTTAAAAAATGAGGTTTTTGGAGACAAATGAACCACAAAGGTGTTCCATCACCATGTGAGGTCATATAGCATGTCAGGTGTTTGGAAAAAATGGCCATGAATATATTTCCTCCATCCAATAAAAACGATTTGTGATGATAAATATTGCAAGATGAGTGCTTCATTAGGAGTTGTTTGGAGAGTATTTTTATCTTTGATTAATAATTAATATAGATACATGATAAGAATGGTTTGAGGATGAAAAATGGTCGCATGATCAACTAAAAACAAAATGCTTTGTGGGTGATACTGCATACTGGGTGAAGCTCAATCACATAAGAAATAGTAAAGTTAAAAAATAGCATGAAAAACTATTTCTTTGTAGATGAATTATTCAAAAATAACTAGTTTCCATGAAAATATGAGTTTTGTGTTTGTGACCATCGAAATACAACATGTACTCAGAGTTATGCGGGCTGCAGAGGTAGCGAAGAAGAAGATAATATTTTTCGGCCCTGCTTTACGAAGTGAGGATTGGTAATTACAATATGGGGTATATTATTTTGGAATATGTGGAAACAATTATACATGAAGTGAGTATTATATGTGGATGAGTGAATAATAAGGCATTTGGTTTGCAAACACGATATGTGAATCTCTTTTTTATATGATCATTTGAAGATGAATATTGACAATGCAGTATTTTATGGTTTTTGGATGATCATTATGATTCTTTACGAATAGATAATATATAGAAAATATACATATAAAATGAAATTCTATGGGGGAATAAATTATTTTTTTGAAGAATTATTTGAAGTACATGCGGAGGTGAAGTTCTTTGTGGAGAAAATACTTTACTATGAACAAACTGCTTTAAACTACTTCCCGCAATGTATTATCATGTGATAAAATGATTGAATAACCAATGCATTTATTTCTTATATAATTATGGATTTCTTCATGGAAAAACTACAAGAAATTTAGGCTATAGACACAGTTTAGAACCGTGGTTATAAGCCAAATAACTGTGGCTATAGTTTTTAGCCACGGTTTAAAGAACTGTGGATGGTATTGGTATGCCTATAGGGAAAGTCCCATAGCCACGGTTTCAAACCATGGATAAATCCCTATAAGCATGGGTCAAACTATGGATATATAACTATAACCACGGTTGAAATTGTGGCTAGATCCCTATATACACAGTTTATAGCCATTGTTTGAAACCGTGGCTATAGGGCTTTAGCCATGGTTTAAATGGTGGCTATAGGTTTATATTCATGGTTTGAAACTGTGTTTATAGGACTTCCATTTCATAAAAAACACACTCACCAAGTATACCCTCCCACTTCCCTTGCATTATCCTACCCACCTGTAAATCCCCCCCCCACCACTCCCCCTATAACCCCCCTTCCCCCATGAAACCCCCCTCCACTCCCCCTAGATAGCCCCCTCCCTAGATAGACCCCCCCTGAACAGACCCCATCCTTCTTAGATAGACCCACATTACTTCTTATATAGACCCCCATTCCTAGACAAACACCCCCACCCACCCTCACCCCCATCATAGACAGACCCCATCCTTCCTAGATAGACCCCCCCTTCCTGGACTTACCCCACCTCCATCTTGGACATACCCACCTACTTGAGCATACACCACCATCTCCTTAGACATACCTCCTTGAACACCCCCACCCACTTCATACCCCCTACAGTCCCCCTTGCACCCCTCCCCTATTTCCTAATCAGACCCCCTTCCTGGATAGACCCCTCAATGGACAGACACAACCCCCTCCCAAGATAGACCCCCACCCCTTCAGACCCCTCCACCTATATACCCCTTGAACACCCTCCCCCAACAGACCCCCTTACACCCACCTCCACACCCCCCTCCAGACCCCACTTACACCCCTTCAGACCCCTCACCCTTGGACAGACACCACCCCCTCCCTAGACAGACCACCTTGCACACCCCCTCTACAGAACCCCTAACACCCCCTACAGAACCTTCATTCCCCCTCCACCCCTCTGCCCTCCCTCCCCTCCTTCCTGGATAGACCCCCACCCTAGAGAGACACTAATTCTTCCCTAGAAAGACCTCCCCTACACACCAATCCCCCAGGTAGACCCCCCCTTGCAGGCCCCCTTACACCCCATCCCCACCCCTCCCCCCGGAAGACCCCTTTCACCCTCTTCACACCCCTCCCCTCCTTCCTGGATAGACCCCCCCTTACACACCTTGACACAACCCCCCCCCCCCCCCCCCCCGAAAATCCCCCCACCCCACCACTCCCCCTATAGTCCCCCTCCACCCTGTAAAGCCCCCCTCCACTCCCCCTAGACAGCCCCACCCCCTCCTTGGACAGACCCCCCTGGACAGAACCCCCCTTTCATAGATAAACCCCCTCCACACCCCCTCCTCCCTATGAAGGGACATTTCTAGTGAAGGTTCTAAATATAGTGGAAGGATCCAATAAGTGTAATAATATCCTATATGAAATTCTAGTGATTATGAGGTTATAGTGCATGCTACTAATAAGTTTATGCTTTTATAGGTAGAAAAGGATACTTTTGTGAAAATAACAAAATCTGTTGGGTCTCCGAGGAAGGATGGGGAATGTTTTTATTTTATGAATGAAATTTTCAATGAAATTGAAATGAGGTATCACTCAAATCATGACGAGTTTGACTATGAATTAGCTACAAAAAATTGATCCTGATATGCTTATTATTCAGAAAAAGTTCATACTTTTTTTCATATGATAAAAATCGATGAAAAATAATAAAGATTATTCTAAAATTAAATAAAAATCCTCAAAATTATTTAAAAGCGTTTAAGGGATTCGAATCAATAATAGAAAAGTGGTATATGATTAGGTCACTCCAAATAACACACCTGATGCAACTAAAATTGATGCTCGGGGCTACTTTAATATCCATAAGGATAGGGACCTTTCCCCCTTACACCCTCCCCCTTCCCTGAGAAAAAAACCCATCACACCCCCTGCCCCCTTCCCCACCCCTACACGCCCTTTGCACCCTATACACCCTCCACTACCCCTTGAACCCCCTACACCCTCCCCTACCCCTTCCCACCCCCTTGCACCCCATGCCCCTTCCAATAGAACCCAAAAAATCCCCCCTCTCCTCCACACCCCTTGCACCCTCCCCTTGCCCCTTGCTACAGAACCCAACACACACCCCTCTCCTACACACCCCTTACACCCCTTGCACCCTCCCCCTTCCCCTTACAAAAAAACCCAGCATGCCCTTTACTCCTCCCCTGAATACCCCTTTCAACCCCTGAAAACCTCCCCCTTCCCCTTGGAATATAGGCCATCACACATCCCTCCACTCCACCACCCCCCCACACACCCCTTGTACCCCATGAACCCTCCCCCTTCCCCTTGACACAAAACCAATCACACCCCATACCCCTCCCTTGCACACCCCTTTCACCCCCATACCCTCCCGCTTCCCCTTGCAACGGAAACCAACACACCCCCTCCCCAGTGCACCACCAAACCCACACCCCTGCACACACCCCCTACACCCTCCCCAAGCCCCTTGAAGTAAAGGTATTTTAATCACTATATAAAGGTTTGTAAAGAATCTATGGGAATGTTAAGGAGATACTAAGCTATGTAAAGGTCATTCACTACCTACAAAACGGTTACACTAAAGAAAAAGAGACAATGTCAAGGAAATTTGTGACATGTGTAAAGGTGATATGAGGAAAATGATGGCTACATAAGGGTCATATATGATTTGAAATAACTATATAAATTTATCTTTGGTATTATAGTAGATTTGTCAAGGTAATTGTGATTCATGGTGAGGGGATGGAAACCATTTCATAGGGTCTTTTGAAATGAAAACGCAACCAATCTATAGTTAATTACTAAGTGGTGTATGATATTGGGTTATATTTGATGTGAATCATTGGGGAATGATTTTGAGTATATATACATGGCTTCTGGGGATGATAAGTGTTAAGATGGGGAGTTTTTTATGCCCCATAGGTTTCTGATTCATTATTTTTAGAGTAAATTTGTGTTTGTAATATGAATCATGGATTGTTTCTTAAATTGGAATATGGATCAGGAATTTGAACATTAGATGTTACTAAACTGTATTTTTGGGTTTGGTTTGAGTCCCATGTTGGTACCTTAGGGTTTTGGGTGGAATTTGGTGGAGGTTTAGGGTGAAAAATAACTAAATTTTTTTCTATTGTATCCTTTCATGTTGTGACCCATCAGGTTTAGGCCTTTAATGTGGTTGGTTGAGAGGTGACCCCCCTATCTTGAACAATTCTGACTGAGATCTATTTCCCTTCGTTTTTTATTAATTTTGATTTAGTTTAATCTTAGTTTTTAGTATAAATTCCACCATATCATGGTGTAATTTTCCAAGGATGGTGGGGCTTTCATGTGTTGCAGCTAGAAGAGGACTTGAAAAGGTGTTTTCATGCTATCTATAATTGTTTTTGTTGAGTTAATCCATTTACCTAATGTATTTAGTGTTTTTGATGAAATTAAATGAAATTTATGGTTGGATGGGTACTATTGGTTATTTATTTTACTCATGATGGTGTTGGGGGTATGTTATGGATATTTTGGGAGTAGTTGGCCAAGGTTATAGGATGTTTTGGTGTGATGATGACTCTAGATCACTTGAACATTGAACTTTCAACTGAGTATATTGAAATCAAAGAGAACCAATCAAGGTGATTTAATCAGTTCAAATAAAACTAATTACTTAGGTACTAAGTGGTGAATTATTACCATTAAGGTAGTTGATTTTATCTAGTTCAATTTCACATTAATGTTACTGAAGAAAGTGTCAAGTTTTCAAGGTCATTTGTTTGTGTTTGATGAAATTATAACAAAGATTCTCTTTAAGTATTTAATTTTTATGAGAATACTAAGTTTTTGTTTTCTCAAAATGAGGACACTGTCATCACTAATATGAAGGAAACTCCATTTTTAACTATTGAGTTAGATTAAAGTTTCTATTATTCCACGTTTAAGGCTTAGGGAAATCATGTAAAACATGTTAAAAATATCATTTCAAAGAGCTAAAACCAATTTTCATATCATGTATACATTATATAATAATGAAAACAAGTTTTTAAAATAATAATGTAATTATAGAACTCGAATTAAATGGTTAAATAGAGGGAACCTACCTCAACCTCAAGGCATGATGATTTTGATGATAACAACTATAATCTTACTTTTTTCTACCTGCACTCATATGAAACATCACATATATATAAAGACTCCTACCCCTATGTACATATTTTCATATCCAAATATGCACAAGGGGGTCCTTAGATATATATTTATACTTTCATATACCCCTTTACACTTACACATGTATACATTTTTCATATCTATATATAAGAACAATTTTCCCCAATATATATATTCATACTTCCATGAGTGAATATATATATAAAGGGATAACTTATATATGTATATTCATACCTATGCATACACATGTATGCCTTCATCAATGAATACTCGAATCCACTTCAATGAGATCCAAAAAGTGCTACAAAATTATAAAGAACCCAAAAATCACAAAATCCCTAATCAAAATTTTGCCAAAGAATACAAGTGGAATAAAAATTGCCCAAATTCAACATTGAAATTACTATCTTTGATGGTGTTTGATAGAACCAACCTCATTATAAGAAACCACCTGTAAGTAAATAGTGGGAAAATAAATGAAATATAACTACTTCTTATATATATGATCACTGATGATAAATGATACATGAATCCATAACCAACAATGAAAGAATAATATTCAGATTGATATGTTCATTCCAATAATAAATAACATTATCATTAATAAAGGTTTTTTGTTCAAATTCCCTCATCATCTGAGTTGAAAATTCATTCTTTAATTTATAATGTAATGAAAATTCATTTTTTCAGTTTCCCTCATCATTTTGGTCATTTCCTCCCCCATGTCCCCCCTGCTCCCCCTACGTAACCCCTCCGCATATCCTAACCTACAGTATAAAATAAAAGAAGGAATTTTCAACTCATGTCTAAAATAAGTGGGGAGGGTTCATGAAGATAACATCCTAGGATTCTAAAATTAACTTTTTATTTTTAATCTGATGGTTATGGACTAGTTTAAGTTTATCTTTCTGATGAAGAATCGATTATTGATGTTAATGACCTTACTCAGCTAATTGTTTTAAAGATCTCCAACTCTCCTCCATTACTTAAGATTAAAATTCATTTAAAAATTGAAGTCCCTTGAGGGACATAGATTTCCCATACAAAAGTTGTTTTTTCTTATCCATAAAACTTCATTCTATATTCACAATATCATCAACTCTATTATGGAGACTTTCCAACTTCAAAAAGATATTCTTTGATCTTATTATCAATTTTGATAGCCTCTTTTAAAATATCTATTACAATTATTTTGCTTTTGTTTTATTTTTTAATCCTATCTGAATCACTGGTGTTGATTCCAAATAATTCCAACCAATTTTACTGTTAATTCAACTAATATATAAATTGAAGAGTGAAAACTATATAGATAATAGAATTATTGCATACGTCTCACCTTAATTCATGATCATTTGAAGAAAAAATTTAAAAATTTACACAACTGAACTTTAAAACTACAGACCCGCAACAAATAATAATAATCATTTACGCCGAGGTAATGAGTTTTCATGTGTTTCTTTATATGTGAAGGATTTTTAAAACTCACACAACATCCATCACAAGTATAATATAGCTCATCCTTACATTTATATGTCTTCATTTTGATATCCTTTTAATGTTAAGATGGAACAATAAAAAAATAATGTGAATTCTAAAAATCATAAGATGTGATTAATATAAATGCAATGTGATAATCCAATTAAATTACCGAATAATATATTCAATAGAGAATAAATTAAATTTAGAAATTGATACTCCAATAAAATCTTATGAAATTATAGATCAAATACAACATGATGATTTCTATAAATGGATAGAAAGAGTAGCAAACAATTAAAAAACATATTAGGTCATTGAAAAAAATACATCATGGTTTTGGTAGTCCATATAAACTTACTTAAAAAAATACCTTTCATTGAGGCGCTTATGCAAGCCTATCCAAAAATAAAAATTCTAGAAATAATGGGAACCGAACACCCACTACATAGAGGGAATGTAATGGAAAATAAGACATGGGTTTTGTTTTATACACAATAGTTGATACAATTCCCTATCATTGTGAAAACATTTAAAAAATAATACCCTTCGGATGAGAACATAAAGAAAAAAAATCATAAATACTTAACAAAAATAATAATTCTTAACTGCAATTGAATAGAAATCACTGATTAATATCGACCAAGTGATATGTTGTCCTTCATAGTAAGGATACTAGATCTGTATGAATCCCCAAAATTCTAAATGACTGACTGTGTGGGAACTTGATTGAAAGAAACCCACTAATTTTTATGATTAAAAATATTAGGGTCGAATGAAGAAGAAAATGAATTTGGGAAGTTCGACTAATTACAGTAAATGTAAAAACAATAATACATATAGGAAAGTTATATTGATTTCAATAAATCTAAACTCTATAAGAAGATGTTTCACAACACCAAAAGATAAATAAGACCTTTCTATGATTGATTTTTACATGAAAAAATAGAATCAAATTTTGAAAAATAGGATCCAAAATTTACTGGGAAAACCCAAAAATGCGGAAGTTTGATTATTTTCACAAAATCAAAAAACAATGCAGGAATGTTCGATTAATTTTAATAATTCTTACCACCACTGGAAGTCATTTTACAGAACCAACAAAGAAATACATCTCTATTATGATAGAGTAAAATAATAGTATAATGGGGAGAAGATAAATAATTTATGTTTAGGGGTTTGACATACTCTAGCTGAAAAATTAATAAAAAAACATATTGGAATACATCATACTAAAACTATAAAAAAATCAGATTTATCACATATATATATGTTTACCTTATATTTCAAAACAATATTGCATATGTCAGAAATTTATTGCATACAGATAAGGTAGATTAATTTTAATAAATATTACCTTCACATAAAGTCATCATGCATCTACACCAACTATTTTTGTTGAATACTATGAAGATTAAACAAACCAAATATTGATAATTAAAATCTCGACCTTGTGGGCATCATATTCTTTATTTGTGATTTCATTGATTGGGTCTTAAATGTATAGAAATGGAACAAAGACTCAAAAAAATATAAGAGAATTTTTTTTATTAATTTATACTAAAGCTACTATACATAATAAAAATAATGAACTATTATAGGAAACAGAAAAAAATGTAACATAAAACCGGTAATTTTAAGTACCCAAAATTTATTTTTCAGGAAGAATTACACATCACATTCAATAATTAATCAAAAAAATTCTGTGGATTATGTGAGTTAAAACCCAATAAACCAGAGATATTATGTCAAGTTTTTGATTTACTTGCATTGATATAATGTCTTGGAGAGTAATATAGATTATAATTAATATCAACCAATGATTTTATCTAAACCTAATTAATTTTTAAGAACATTGAACATAAAACATTGTGTAGTGAACTTGTAATGATCACCTCCTTCTATTTATCTCAAAATAGACATCCATTTTTCAACTATTAAACTATTTAATTAAGATGTTTATTTTTTTCATAAATACCCCCACTTTTTATATCTTTTTATTAAAAATTCACACTATAAAACCCTTTAACACTCTTAGAGAGATGGACTAGGGTTTTAACTAGACTATAAAATATTCTTTAAAGAACAAGTAAATATTACATGTTATGAAAAAATGGTCAGATTCATCATCCAACTCCAATACCATAAGCGCTCCCCAAGTAACCAGATTCTAAAATTAAAACTAAAATAGATAATAAGTATGAGAATATGTTCACAGCAGGTATTCCAAAAAGAAACACCACATTAATAAACATTAAATAAAATATCTTACTCATGCTAGTTTAAAATATAGTTTAAAAACATAGGTTTTCATTTTTAATTTTAAAACCAATAACAATCTATTTCCATTATTCATTTAAGATAGTTTGATTTACAACATGAATTTTAAAAACCTTAAAAAAATTCCATTTTAAATACACATGTTTAAATAGATAATGAGGATAGTTCTAAAATCTTTATAAAATGTTTATTCATTGGTTTAAAAAGGACACATTTGTTATTTTAATATTTAATTAGAAATACCAATGGTAATAATGATGATAACAACAAAAATAAAATAAGGGAAACATAAATAGTAACCATTCAACTATTATTTGAGTAAAACAAACACAACATACATAATATATCCAAACACTAGGGATCATGGGAACTTAGTAAATTTGAGAAAAACCATAAACAATACTAGAAATATCCCTAAAATCGGCACGCCTGATGCAATACACCCCCCAAGGCCTCTTTTATACTCAATATGTCCTAATTAAGGGGAATAATCCCAAATAAGGGAATAATCCATACCAAGTCATACTAACCAGAGTGTAATCCTAAGCTAGTAAAATATGTGTTCTCAAAAATGTCCACTAGCTACTCTCGGTTCCCCATGATTTATAAAATGGATATGGGATAATTAAATGGTGACAAACAAATATAATTATACATATCACTCTCTTAGGTGGTTTTAATGATCACAAACACCCATTTATCTTTATAACCATTTCATTTCAAAACATTCAATATTTACATTTTATAAAAGATTTTTAAAAAAATTCAATACAAGATGGAGAGCTAGAGAGGTTTATGAAGAAAATTATTAAAGTTGTCCACCTATAGGTTCCAATGACTATCCAGTGACATCAACTAACTATTTGGTAGCATCCAAACAACCAAGAAAATTATTTTTTTATGGAGAGACCCGCATGCCTTAATTCAAACTCCAACAACTCATTTTTACCATTAACACATCTAGAATGATCCTAAAGCTATTAGAGGCTATAAATACACCCCAAGGTCCCTTGTATGTCATTAGTTACATCGAAGATAATATTTGATCCCATTATGCTTCATTTTTATCATTCTCTTTCCCCCTGTACTCTTGAAGAAGAATACGAAGAGGGACACCACGAAATTGGATACTTCTATCTAGTTAAAAAACATGTTTCATTCTGAATATTTTTGGATGGAATAAACACTATATGAAGTTTTTTATAAAGAAAATAGAGAGTTCAAAAGTAAGGAAATGTCTACTACAACCATATTTAAACCAAACAAAACATAATAATGCATGGTTTTCTTTGGAGTTTTAATATTTGTGTTAATACTGCTCATTTGTAAATTGACTATAGCATTCAAAGAGATTGAGATATTAAGTTAAGATTATCTGTTCTCATAATTATAACGATTCATGAATGTAATAATGAAAAATATATTTTTCACAAAAATATATTTATAGTGGATGATATATATGAAAAAATAAATTAGAAGGAGAGGAATAAGTAATATTTTATGTCCTCGTCACAAAAACCCTTATGGATAGAGAAGAACACCATTAGAATAAGAACACATATCATAGAACAAACTTCTCTAGTGAATAACTAGTTTTATATCTTAAAAAAGTTTGTTGAAGGAAAAAAATTGACCAAACACCAAAGATAGTGTACCCTCCACTCCCTACAGAGGGATAAAATAAATAGTCTTGGAATGAGATTTGTAATGAATAGATTTATCTCATGATAAAAAGGGATGATTATTTCATCAAGCATAATATGGAAAAATTATTTAAGGAATACCTATTAAGTACCAATATATCTAAAGAAAATTTGATGGTGGATTTGGATATTAGGAAAGAGACATGTCTAACTGGTTCTATCCAGATCAATATAAAACATTAATGGAGGTAAAACTCTCCCATTGTAGTTTTAATTTTTTCTTTCTAAATGTTGGTTTAAATTTCTAATTCTTACAATAGTGACTCAATCTAGGGGCTGAATTTTCTCACAAATCACATATTTTTTAGTTAGAAGTTTAGCTGATAAAGAAACTAAATCTAATATATATTTGGAAAGGATCTTAATTTGGACTAATGAATAGTGTAAAATAATTACTAAAATCAAACCAATTGTATTAAAATAAATCTAGTGAAACAAACCCAATGAAAATCAGACAAAATAAAAGAAATCACACCCTATAAAATAAGTCAAAACAACTAAACCCTATCCAAGACAAATTTGACAATTAATAAGTTAACAAATTGAAACAAATAAACCTTATCGATGAAAATCGGAGATGCTGATGATCTAAAATCAAAGAAACCCTATGGAAGAAATTAGATGGAGGTTGGGTGGCCAGGTCAGAGGAGAGGGATCTTGGGGAGGTGGGGTGGCCACATAAGAGGAAGACTATGGAAGGTGGTGTACCCGTGTCTGAGCAGCATTGAGTGGGATTGAACCATGGTGAAGGAGGGTAGCAGTGAGTTGGTGGGTCATTAGAGCTGTGTAGACAGGGAGGTATTGAGGCCGCATTGGCAGGGAGGTAGACTAGGTGCACCGGAGCTGTGTCAGCGGGGATGTTGGGAGGCTGCATCAGAGGAGGTGGAGGAGGGATCATGGGGGAGGGAGGGATAGCAAGGAATCACAAGGGATGGAGGGGTATAGTGAGGAGTAAGCATGAGGGGTTGGGGGTACAGCCATGAACATCTTTAGTCTCGTGGATTCGTGAAAGAGATGGCCACAGTTTTTATAAACTGTGGCTATAAATTTTTGAGTATAGATTAACTTTCTAGTAGTGAAAATGTAGAGGAATACACATAATAGTGACAATTGAACTACAATAGGTAGAATTTTTTGAGAAATTCATTTGTTGCTCACATGTTGAGTGTAATCTTTAGAAGAAATAAAATCATTTGCAGTCAGCATGCGATATTGTATTTGAGTGCAGGTATTGGTTCTTAAATCATTATTTCATTGGGATGATAGTCGGTTGAATGATACATATTCCATGTGATAATAATTTAATACATATAAATATAAATTATCATACTTTTTGAAAGGAATATAGTTGAAAATTCAAGAGGCATAATTTTGAGGAAGAACATGTTTAGTGGAGTTCTTAAGAATGTTATCATATGATATTTTATTTATCTTGAAGTCTTAAAAGAAATATCATCATAAATTTTTGAAAAATTAGTCAACATTTAGAAGTGGTATTTCTTATGTTATTGTGTAATCATTTTTATATCTCACAGTGTGGAACAGTTGTTTCATTGGGACTCTAGAAAGCATAGTGAGACTCATTTCTATTAAATAAATGTATGCTGTAACCGCATGTGATTATAGTGGAGAATCTGTGATTGGGGTGTCTAACTAAACACAGTAATAAGTTGGATCATTTTGAGATCAAACCATGTTAAAATATTTTGTTTCTATGATATTTATTTTTACTTATTTTGGTAAAGTCTGAATTTTCATAAGAGTGGATCGAATCCTAAAAGGTCAATATAGGTTAATTTGAAAAGAAAGAAAATTGAAAAACTCACCACTAATTCACCCCCTAAGTGGTGCAACTCCTTATTTGGAACACCAATTCCTATCAAAGGGAGATTACCTATGATAGGAATATCTATGTATTTAATATGGATGATCTGAATTCTCTAAATAGTTTGGGTGTTCCTACTTCCATGGAAAGAACTATCACAATTGGAAGAATAGGATGTTACCCTATCATTTATCTATTTTCCTTGAATTAAAATACGAAGTTATTGTTATATTCCCACATATCATTGAAACAAATCTTATGAATTTTATCGAGAAGAGAAATATGGAAGTTTATGGAAAAGGTTAAAATTCTATTTTGATGTCCCTTTCAAAAAAGGATTATAGAAAGGTTTTGGGACTCAATAATTCTAAGGAAATTTCGTATAAAATGGAAAGTAGTTATGAAGGAATTGTGAAAGTCAAGTTGTCCAAATTAAAAATTTGGAAAACAAAATTTGAATATATCAAGATGTGTTGATAATAAAATGTTTATTAAAACTTCGTAATAATCAATGAAATTGTATGTAATATTCCTGGTTATAGTGAAAAAATGGATGATTCAACTATTGCCAGAAAACAGATAAGAAATTTTCCTAACAGATTTGATCCTAAACTATCTGATATAGATGATGGATATGATCTTACTCTTGATGAATTACATAACATACTCATTTAATATGAAATGTAGAGACTCGACCCCAGATCTCCCATAACCGATGTTTTATACTCATTACATTATCATGATTACAAGGAATTAATTCCAGGAGGACTGAAGAGTTTATTAGTCTTGGTAAACTAGAATCAAAAATGATTCTTTTATTACAAATGAATACACTAATTATAAAATTATTATTTCCTACTTTAAATGACATCAAGGATTACTCTAATCCATCTAGTATATCCTACATATCTTTCCTAGTAAGCTTATTAGATTCCTAGGGAAAGAAACATAATAAAGGTGATATCAAATTCTTAGTAAGGAAAAAATATAGTAGAAGTAATAAAAAATCAATGATAATAATAAACATGAAAGATAAATAATTTAACACACCTTCCATGTAATCAATAAACTGAATGGATGTGCATAAAAAATATGGTAAGGCAAAAACAAGAAACACATGCCATCCAAATAACTAGATAAGAAAAAATAAATATGGAAAGGTAAGAAACTGAAACGCATGCCATCAAAATAACTGAAAATGGAATGTATCTTTAGATATATCGATGAAAAATTTCATGGATTAATAATAACTGGAACTAATATGAGGTAAATGCTTAATTGTTGGATGTCATGTCTCAAGCACATGAAAACCTATTACCATCAACATCTATCATAAGATATATTAAACCATTCCAATTTGTGTAACTAATTTGTCTTATGAAAACTATTCTATACGTCATGGATCTATATAAATTCGGCGCTCCACCCGTCATTGCATGTCCAAATCATTCTTCATATCAAGTTATCGATTTAATTAATAAATAATATTTCTTATCCAATATCCATATAGAATAAATAAAACATAATTTTCTATATTTCCCCAAATAATCAAATAACTATCAAAGTAGACATCATATGTAAAATGGTATGAAGTTTAGGAAATAGTAATATCCATGATAAATTATATGTATAATTTAGGTGAAATTCAATGATCAATGATCATAGAAGATTGGATATTCCAAGGGGATTAATAAATGAATCAAGGAAGTGAATGTGAATACTATAAATGGAAATATAAATTATAGGCAATCCAAAGAAATATTAAATATGGTATCAATACAACATTTCCCAAGTGCAGTAAAATAAAGGGTTGTTGTCATTGATGAAGGTAAATATTATAAAAATTTCTTTTTAAAACATTCTTGAGGAAGATATCCTTTTGTTTTGAGAAACCTTTTGAATCACCTTTTCTTTGAAATTTTATTTTGAAAAAATTTCATTAAAAAAAACCTTTAAAACATGTAATGTGTGGTTTTAAGAAATGAAGGTAGGTAAATACATACATGTTATATGAGGTAAAAATAACATTACTTTTTCTCAGTAAAAAGGATAGCAAAATGCCTTGTTGGTAATGCAACAAGAATATTACTTTTTAAAAAATGGCAAAAGAAGAAAAGTGTAAAAATGTCATTACCAAATTATTTTAAAATCATTTATGAATTTATTTTAATAAAACATGGTTTTTAGAATAAAAAATGTTCTCCGAATATAGAGATAAATGAATTAGGGTTTTCTTAAAAAAAATAAAAACACTTTGAGTACCGAAAAGTTTAAAAATGGTAATAATACCTTAAAAAGTTCATTAATTACCATAGGATAAGAAAATTTAAGGGTTTATTGAAAAATTGTAATATTATTTCCACAAATGGAAATACCATTGAAAGTTAATTAAAGTTATTGTTAAGGAAAATAAGATTTAAACATTCCAATGTGTCTCATACCACTTTGAAACATTTTAAGTCATATAACTAATAATGTAATAATATTAAATTAAATACATAAATACCATGAAGATAAAGTAATTCATGATAAAATATATAAAAATGGATATTATATAAACCACACAAAATATTCAAGTGGTGAAGATTACATTTATCTCACGGATGTAAAAAGATAGATGAGAATCTCTTGCCTTGAGTTTCTTTTTGGGTGAAAATCCTTTAAACTACTTTATAATAAACATATGTTAATTTTTTACATTCATGATATCCTTTTTTGTGTTTATAATCACTTTTATTTCACATTTAACTTTGTTGTATACAACTACATAAAAAAAATTTTATATCAACTGTTTTGACCAATTTCAGTTTTATATGTCAAAATCAACTTTGGTATGTCAACTGTGGTCGAAGTGGTAATTGTATAAAATATAAATAATAATAATGATAATATAATTATCATATTTATACGTCATTTATATTTTTATATATAATCATTATAATATGGTCATGAAAAATGAATCAATGTTACACTCATGGAGACGGTTGGGTGTACATATGCACGAGTAACGTTCTCATTTTAAATAATAGTTATGGAAAGAAGGTAAGTATAGTAATATCTATCCATAATGATAATTATATAATTAATAACTTATTATTTAATAATATATAGTTATATATATAATTATTATTATGTAAAATAAATCATATCGTGGAAAGGAGACGGTAATCCACACGTCCACGAATGACATTATCACATTTTGTGCGAAAGGGTAATGAAGAAAATGATATATGTATATATTATATATAAAGAAAGGTAATATTTTCATGAATATCAAACATATTTTTTTTATGTCACATGTTTTTCATTAAAACCATCCTTTATATATTTCGTGTATCGTGTGAACGAATCACATCGCTTTGAGGGGAAGTAGTCCATACTTCCTCAAACGATGTTATCGTATTAACATACAATGGAAATTAATAAAGGAATATGTAATAAAAGTATTAAATAAGTATAAAGAAATAATAAATATCATATATATCATATATAAATAGATTTTCCATCATAATAGCCACTATGATAGGTGGTAAGGTAAAACTTAACAATCATAATTTAGTGAGGTAGTAATTCACCGTAAACAGGAACAATATGTTCGATACCCATTAGATAGAAATTTGTGTTATTTTAGGTATAATAATTATCATGAAAGAATACTATTATATTTTGGATACTATTTTTTTATACAAGAATATAATAATAATGGATTTTGGGTAGGAAAATGAAAATTAAACTAAAAATATTAAGGAAATATGTTGCCTATTAATCAGGTAACTAATTTTGGTTTTTACAAAAAGGCTTCCTTGGAAGGATTTATATACAAAGGGAGGATTAAAGGTATACGAGAGTGATTTTGGAAATATATTAGATCATATATTTTCTGAACCAATTCTTTTTTGATAGGTGCGAGGAATGGGGAGATGTGGTAGCCTTTTATAGGGCAGGAAAATGACTCACTTGGAATAGTTGGAAACAAGTTATGTGTAAACATGTTCTTACCTAAAAAAAGTTATAAAAATCCAACCAAAATCAATAATTTAAGGTTAGGTTCCTATTTATTTACATAAAATTGGTGTTGGAGAAGTGTATAGGTCATCTTGGCTCATAAGTTTTTGGTTTTTCCTTTATCAATCTTAATTATGCCTTAATAATTGCGATTAATTTTAATTACTTGCACTAATAATTTTGGTAAAAAAAAGTTAATATTATTATATATTATAAATTATTCTAATTAAAAATATTGAATCCATTTTTTCAAATTCTAATCAAATAAATGGCATAAATTGTTTTAAATTTAATCCTGTAAGAGAGAGGACAATGCAACATTTAAAAGTAAAAAGCTCTAAACATTTTCTATGTTTTTATAATCTATTCCAAAGTTAAATTGATTAAAATGAAATAAAATATGTTTATTTTAAAAACTATTTTCTAATTAAATTTTAAATCTAATTAAAATTATAATTTAACCTTATAAATAAATTATATGAGAAGGTAGTTTTGTACTGAAACATAGTATTTTTAATTATTCACTAGAAAATGATATGTTTCCGAAAAATATAAAAAATTAATCATAACCTAACTATTATGATTTTATTTCAAAAATGATGTTTATTTTGAATCATTTAATCATTTAAATTTTTAAAATTCAAATTTAAAATGGGTTTTCTATTAAATGGATGTAAAATTGCCTTTATAAAAATATTGGTTTTCATGTGTAAAATAGGGTTTGTTCTTATCTTATGCATATAAAACATAATGGATGAATATAAAAACTATTTTATTGAATATATAACATATATATTTCATTAAAATCATTCCCTAATTTTAATTAATTATGTTTACTAAGAGAATACTTCCTTGGAAGCATAAAAATAATAATATTTATTTTTATATCCAATTGGTTCTTATTTTCATTTATAATTAATTGGTAACACTTTAATTCATTTTATATTTTTATAAACCATAAATTTTCATAAGTTATTAAATACTATTCAAAACATTTAACATAATTTCTAGATTATATCATATTATTTAAATAATTATATTTTAATAATACATTGTTATTTGGTGAAAATAATTCTTGCATGTAACACAAGCTATTGAGGAATGTTACTCTTGTGTGTAACACAAGCTATCAAGGAAGATTACCATTGTGTGTAATTTAAGATAACTCGGTGTTGATTTCATCACAAGATATATCATGTGTTTAATTTATATAAAATAGTTAATATATAGTAGAGTATTGGGATATTATATTCTCTAATGCACTTGGCGATTCATTTCATACATGCCATCGAATACAAATTTGTACTTTAGAATTTCAAGGTGTTACAATCTCCCTACCATAATGAAATTGAATCCTCACAATTTAAACCTAATCTTTGTGATATATTTTTTGATGTTTCCTATGTTTAATTTCCACATCGTGATAAGGGTTCATAAAACATCCTCTAAAAAAGAGAGAATGGAAAGTACAAGGGCCACATGGAATAAAATATAACAAGGTTTCTAAGTAAGATTCACGAGTAGAGGTACATACTTAGAGGAAAAGCATAAATATTTATGGGAGTTAATGAGGTCATCAATCACAAATATTGAATTATAAATAGAATGTTTAGGGCCTTAAATCCATAAATAATTGATGATTTAGAAGACCATCGGTTCAATAGAAATTAAGGTATCAGTACAACATTTTATTTCTAAGTCATTTTCCAAATACTGAGAAATTCTTTTACTGACCAATAATATACAGAAATATTCTAACTTGATAGGTTCAATTTCATATGAATAGTCTTATCTTTTTGTTTTTATTTAATCAAATTTTAATTCATCACTTTAAATCTATAAATTAATTTCCAATAATGATTTTTTTCCTAAAGTACTGAATGAAAATTTTAAAGGATCATGAGGCCTTTAAAAGAGTGACTAGTATAACTATTTTTATTTAACTATCTTGGTAAACCAATTTGGTTTATAAATTAATATATAATCCTCAAAATTGATACTACTGGTTCATCATTAACATTTATTCATTATGTTTTTCAACTAAAAATAATGAAAAATTAACTAGGAAATTGAGTAGGTTAGTGGTTGGTGTGAAACCCTTATCATCCTTTAGTCATGGGTTCATCACCTATGGCCTTTCTGGACTTTATTGGTTGTCACCCATCTTATAAGTTTTTGTTTTTCAAAACTATATTAATATAATTTCCAAAATAAATATGATGGAAATCCTTGAAATAAGGTTAATCAATAAATATCATTTTATCAATGGTTTTCAATACAACCTCAACATAAAAATAATTCATCCATTTATTTTCCAAATACTTCCTTCCTTAGTCTAGGGTTTACCCATAATAACATTTATTTTATTTCTAAATCATGGAACCTAATATTTAATCTAAAACAAATTAGGTTTAACAGAGCCTATTCATTGTCAAAATCCTTCATAGTGGTTTGTAAAGAAAATGTTAATTATCCTAAGAATATCCTCGAGGAGTGTCAAACCAAGTGTGTAGTAGGTCCTATTTTCGTGTACCAAGTTACCCTGATCTAGTATCGAAAACCCTCTTTGGAGCTGTTACTTCAAGATACCTATGTTCTAGAACCACATATACCTATAGTATCTAGATAGGAATGTATTTCTAGGAAGACCCACATAATCTATACTTTACCAAAATTATATGGAGTTCTTCTATACTTATCCACAAATTCTACATTAGGGTTATGTTCTATAGTCTATGTTTTCCTAAATCTGGTCTCTAAGTTTTCTACTAAACATCCTTTGAAACCAACTATATCTACCCATTCCCAGATATCCTGGAGCTAATGTTTTCCACTAATTACATTGGCATGATTACAAGGAATCAATTCAGGAAGGACTGAAGAGTTTAGTAGTCATGGTAAAAAAGATACATAAATGATTCTAGTATTAAAATTGAATACACTAATTATAACATGATTTTTTTCTTCTTTCTAAATAAATGACTTTGAGTATAACTATAATCCTTCTTATATATCCCTTCATATCATTCATAGTAAAATTCTTGCATTGATTTGGAAAGAAACATAATAATGGTGAGATAAAATTCTCATTAAGGTAAAATATAGTGGAATCATTAAATAATCAATGAGAATAATCAATATGGAAAGGTAAATAATTGAACACACCTACCATTTTATCAGTAAATTGAATTTAAGTGCATAAAAAATAAGGAAATGTAATAATTGGAAACACATGCCATCCAAATAACTCGATAAGGAAAAATAAATATGGAAAGTTAAGAAACTGAAACACATGCCATCAAAATAAAAAAATGAAATGTATCCATATATATGTCGATGAAAAATATGATGGATAAATAACAACCTAAACTAATATGAGGGAAATTTTAATTGTTGGATGTCATGTCTGAGGGACACGAAAAAATATTACCATCAAGACCTTTCAGAATATGTTTTAAAATATTATAATTTGTGAAACTAATTTGAATCATGAGAACCTATCAATTCATTGAGGAGCTATACAAAATATAAGCACCGCCCGCCACTGCATGTCCAAAGCATTATTCATATCTAGTAATTGATTTACTTAACAAACAATAAGCCTTATAAAATATTTTTATTGAATAAATAATATTTAATTATTTATATTTACCCAAATAATAAAATGAATATCATTATAGACATCATATGTAAAATTATATATGGTTTATGAAATAGTAATATCCATGATAAATGAATTGGATAATTTATTTGAAATTCAATGATCATTGATCATAGGAGATTAAATATTTCAAAGGGATTAACAAACAAATCAATGAAGTGAATGTAAAACCTATCCATGGAAAAATAAATTATAAACCATCTAGATAAATATTAATGATGGAATCATACAACATTTCCCATGTGAGGTAAAATAAAGGGTTCTTATCATTGATGAATGGAAATATTATAAAAAATATTTTAAAAACATTCTTGAGGAAGATATGTGTTTGTTTTGAAAACCATTTTGAAAAACCATTTCTTTGAAACATTATTTTGAAAACATTTTCTTTAAAAAAACCTTTAAAATAATTCAAAGGAAGTTTTAAAGAAATTATGTTGGGAAAATCCATACGTGTCGTAGGAGGTTAAAATAAAATTCCTTTTAAACAATAAAAAGGATAGGAAAATTCCTTGTTCAGAAAGAGACAAGAATATTATTTATAAACCAGTAAATGAAAAAAAGGTTAAAAATTTGTTTAACAAATCATTTAAAATCATTTTTTAAAACATTTTTATATAACATGATTTTTAGAAGAAAATAGGTTCTCTAACTATAAAGGCAGATGAAGTGGGGTTTTCTTAAAAACATTTTTAAAAAAATTTGAGTACCAAAGAGTGGTAAAATGGTAATAATAATTTAGAAAGGTCATGAATTACCAAATTATAGGAAAATGAATGGTTTTATTGAAAAATGGTAATATAATTTCCTCAAATTGAAATACCATTGAAAGATCATTAAAGTTATTTGTGTGGAATGTAATCTTTAAACATTCCAAAGTGTCTCATACAACATTGAAACATTTTAAATCATAAACCTCATGAAGGAATAATATTATATAAAATCCTTAAATACTATGAACATAAATAAATTCATGATAAAATATATAAAAATGGGCAGTAGATACACAACACAAAAGCTGTAAGTGGTGGACATGAAATTTATCTCGAGAATGTAAAAAGTGAGATGAGAATCTCTTACCATGAGTTTCCTTTTGGTTAAACATCCAAGAACTTCCATAATAATAAAATTATGTTAATTTTATTCTTTCCTAATAACCTTTTTCATTTTAATCATTAATATTTTTTGAAATTTTACTATTTTGTATACAACTACTTAAACAATTATGTTTACGTCATCTATTTTGACAAAATTCAGTTTTATGTGTCAAAATCAAATTTGGTAGGACAACTATGGTAAAAGGGGTAATTATAGAACATATCCAGAATAATAACCATAAATTAATTATAAAATTAATACATCAATTATATTTTTAAATATAATCAATAAATATGGTTATGAAAAATGAATCAATGTTACGACCATGGAGATGGTAGGTCATACACACGCATGGGTAACATTCTAACTTTCATCGATCGTTATGGAAAGAAGGTAATAAGAGTAATATATTTCCATAATGACAATTTTATCATAAATACCATATTATTTAATCATATGTTCTTATATATATAATTATTGTGATGTAAAATAAAACACATTGTGTTGAGGAGGAGATAATTCACACATCCACGAACGACGTTATCACTTTGTGTGTGAAAGGGTAATATAAAAAAATAATATATATATATATATATATATTATTTTTTAAAGAAAGTTAATTATGTCATTAATATCATACTGACTTTGGTTATGTCATCTATTTTTAGTTAAAACCATCTTTTGTACCTTCCATGTATAGTGTGAATGAATCAAATCGCTTTGAGGGGGCGGTAGTCCACACTCCATCAAATAATGTTACTATATTAATGTAAAATAGAAAGTATTAAAGGTATGTGTAATAAAAGTATTAAAAAAGTACAAAAAAATAATTTATTTCATATATATCAAATATAAATATAGTTTCCATTATAATAGCCACTATGATAGGTGGTAAGAGAAAAATAAACAATCATTTTGTGAGGTAGTAGTCTATCATACACAGAAACAATATGTTTGTTACCCAATAGATGGTAGTGTGTGTATGTGTAGGTATAAAACTTAGCATAAAATCCTGGTATATTTATGTTACTAGTTTTGTTATACAATAATATAATAATAAGAGATAAGGGGTTAGAGAATTGAAATAAAACTAAAACGCTAAGGAAAGATGTTACCTCTTAATTGGGTAACTACTATTGGTTTGTTCCAAAAAGATTTTCTAGAAGGATTTATGTCCAAAGGGAGGATTCAAGGTAACTTTTAGGGGTTTTATAAAGCTATTTGGGAATATATTGGCCAAACCAAAGAGGTTTGAGAGGTATGAGGAATGGGGAGTGGTGGTGGCCTCTGAGAGGGAAGGAAAAGGACACAGTTATAATTTTTTGAAACATGTTACGTGTATACATGTTATTACATAAACAATGTTATAAAAAACCAATAAAAGAAAATAATTTAAGGTTCATGGATTAATTATTCACATGAAATTGGTTTTGGACAAGTGGCTAGGTCACGTGGTCCCCTAAGTTAAAGGTTTTGTCCTTTATTCTGATTAATCATACCATAATAATTGAAATTAATTTTAATTACTTTCACTAATAATTTTGGTAAAAAAGGTTGATCATATTATAAATTATAAATTATTCCAATTTAAAATATTTAATCCATTTTTATAAATTCCTATCATATAAGTGGCATAAATTGTTTTAAATTTCATCCCGCGGGCAGGATGACAATGTGAGTTTTTAAAGTAAAAACATCTGAAAGATTCATATGTTTTTATAATCAATTTAAAAGATTAATTTATTTCAATGACATAAATAGTGTTAATGGATTAAAAAATTTCTTTTTAAACATTAAAACCAATTAAAATTATAATTTAAACTTATAAATAAATTAGATGAAAAAGCAGTTTTGAACTAAAATTCTGTATTTTTAACTGTTCGTTAAAAAATGATATGTTTCGGAAAAATATAAAAAAATCCTCGCAACCTAATTATTATGTTTTGATTTCAAATATGAAGTTTATTTTGAAATATTAAATCATTTAGAGTTTCAAAATTCATATTTAAAATGGGTTCTCTAATAAAAGTCTGTAAAATATCCTTTTTAAAAATATAGGTTTTTATGTGTAATGTACAGTTTTTTATTATATTATGCGTATAAAACAAAATGGATGAATATAAAAAATATTTTATTGAATATATAACATATATATTTCATTAAAATAATTCTTTAATTTTAATTAATTGTGTTTATTAAGATAAAACTCCTTTGGAAGCATAAAAATATTAATGTTTCTGTTTATATACAGTTGGTTCTTATTTTCATTTCTAACTAATTTTTATCCCATAATTAATTTTATATTTTTATTAACTATAAATTTTCATAAGATAGTTAATACTATTCATAACCACTAACATAACAACTATGTTATATCATGATATATTAAATAATAATATTTTAATAATACATTGTTATTTAGTGAAACTCATTATTGTGTGCAACACAAGATATCAGGGAAGGTCGCTCTTTCATGAAACCCAAGATATCGAGGAAGGTCAATCTTCTATGTAAATAAAGATAAATCCGTGTGGAGTTCATCATAAGCTATATAATGTGATGAAATTATTTTAAATATTAAATATATAGTAGTTTCTTGGGATATCATATTATCTTACACACATGGTGATGCCTTTCATACATGATATCGAATAAAAATTTGTACTTGAGAATTTTTGGTTGTTATATGAAATGTGAAAGATACCATTATTCAAGAATAAGATCAAATATGATATGGATTTTTAAGACATGAGAATGATCAAAATCATAGTTGATGAAATTTCAATGTCAAGTGAATCTGATGAAGATTATGAAGATGAATATTTTAACAAAATCATTACTCTTGTATCAAAAATATTCAAGGAGGAAACATTTTAGGGTAAAATTAAATTACAAACAAGGTGATACAACTATAATGAAATTAGAAATTTCGATATAAATTTTCCTAAAAAGAGGTTTATGTAACCTGAGGCAAATAATGAAAACCCATATAAAAAGAAACGGTGGAAAATCTCAAAAGGATTAACCAAATTTGATGGAAGCAAGAAGAAATTCATTAAAAGTAAAAGAAGAATTTTAGTGAGAAAGGAATATGAAGATAACTCCACCAAAAACAACCAATCAAAAGATGAAACTAACTTCGTGGATCATGTTTGGAAACTCTTTGACACCTATAGTGGTGAAGATGGTGAAAATGAATGAATAGAGATAGAGAACATGTTGAAAAGTGAATTAAAATATTATCTTGAACAGAACATAAAGATAAAGAAGACGAAGTGATTGTTATTGAAAGAAAAATAAAATATGATTGAAGAAAAGGATAATTTGAAAAGAAATTGATTCATTATATTTAAGAGATCAAAAGACATAAAGTAGAATTGGATGAAATATAAAATATAGTAAATCACCTTGAAGAAAACCCTTCTCTAAAATAATAAGAATTGTCAAAGAATCAGTCAAAAAATATTAAAGCACATAATAGATTCAAAAGGGTTAGATTATATTTCAGTAAGGCTGTTAAGGTAAATTCAAAGTCATTACAAACTAGTGAAAACATGGATTCATATAATAAGGTTTATTCAGCACTCTATGAATCTAAAAATAAATCTGTTAACCCTAACAATTCAGGTCCAAAAATAAATTCTTAACATGTATGTAACTGGAATACTAGTGAAAAATCATCTTCAAATTCAATGAAATAAATATATTCTTTAAGAAAATTCTTTCCTCCAGAATAGAGAAAATCTTAGTATATGGAAAGAAAACAAAAACAATCTTCAATAAAGGGAAATTATCAATTGGGAAGATCAATATTTAGAATAAAATACTGTTGTTTTGGAGTGTTTGTGCACAAAGAATATTTATTTTGGTATAACATGTCCCTAACAGAGATGAGACATGAACCAAGGGGGATATATCATGAGAATATTAGATAAAATTTTCAAAGTAATCAAGCTGTTATTTAGAATTCATCCTATCTAACAACATATAAAACATTTGATTATTTGGATGAAATTTTTGGCAGATGTGATCAGAAAGGTTATATTGTGGAAAAGTGCAAGATTTTTCTCCCAGAACAAAAATACAATATTATTAAAGTCAAGGTAGTTCAAATAATGAATAAAGAAAATTTATATTTCTCTGAGTTTTCATTCAAATCTAAAATAACCATGTAATGGATTCTCGATAGTGGATGTTCATCACACATGACTGGTGATTCAAAAATTCTGAGAATCATTGAGGATCATAAATGAGGATCGGTTACCTTTCTAAATGGTTGTTCTCTAAAAATTAAGGAATTTTGTAAAGAAATTATTGAAGCCTGGAATCTGAATTCAAATAATGTGTTATTTTTTGAAGATATTAAGAACAAATTGCATAGTCTCATCCAAAATTATGATGACACACATGAGTTTTTATTTGAATATGATTCATGTATCATTAAAATCACAAAGTATAGAAGAATTATCACTCAATAAAAAAACTAATTATAATCTATTTCAAATTGGTGATTATATCCATTCCTATTATTTGAGTTCCATAGAGAAACAAATATTTGTTATAGAAGGATTAGCGATATTGGTCAAAAATGTATATGTAAAATCTTGAATCATTATTTTTTTAGAGAATTTACCAAGATAAATAGAGAAAGGTGTGAAATTTGGGAAACATTTCAAAAGGTGGAGTTGGGTCAAAGTTTACAAAAAGGTGTGGATATCATATCTTATAGGACCCCTGAACTTATTCATGATGACTTCTGTGGCCTAATTAGACAAAAGTATACTAGAGTTGATTTGTATTTCATTATATTTCTTGATTATTATACTTGTATAATTATTTTATGTTTGTTGATAATGAGTTATAGGAAACTAAAATGTTCAAAAACATTATAAGGCACATTGAGAATCACATGGTTATCTACATCAAGAAAATAAGATTAGATAATTCTAAGAAGTTTACATGTGATAATTTTGAAATTTATCTTTCAAAATATAGAATGAATCATAATTATATCACCCCATATACTCTATAGAAAAATTGGGTATTTGAAAGAAAGAACAGAAGCTAAGTTGAGATGGGCATAACTTTGTTATCTGAACACAAAATCTCAAGGTATTTCAAGATATAAAATGCATATACTACTATAAATGTATAGAACATATGTCTACTAAAATAAGAAACAAAAAAGATAGTATATTAAATGTGGTACAATAAAAATCCAACTATTAAATACTTCACAGTTTTTGGAATCCCTTGCATTATAAATAGCAAGAACATGAATCTAGGAAAATTTGTAGAAAAATCCAAGGAATGAATTTTCATGGGATACCTATATAATGGTAGTGTCTATAGATGTTGGAAAAAATTGATGAAAAAAATATTTTTATTTATTTATTTTAAAATTCTTTAAAATAAGAATATATAAGATAATTTTTATCTATTGGATTTTTTGATATTTTAGAATGTGTTTTTATGAAATATTTTAAATTAAGGATTTAAATATAAAATAACTCTTGACTAGTTTTTTTGGTTAAGTTGATCTAAAATTAGAATGTGTGAATTATGAGAATCCCCCTCGGAATTTTATTTCTAATCCTTTGGGATTTATTCTAGGTATAGGGGGTAAATTCCCTAGTATGATCTTGATAAATTTCTCAGGTGGGAGATTCCTCTAAAATTATTGATATAAGAATTGTAAAATAATTATAAAGTAATTGACATATACTTAGGAGGATTATAAAGGTATAAATAAATTATTTGGATATTTGAATGAATTTTTATTAATCATATGTCATTATCGATTATGGAATGAGTTTGAATTGTGTTAGTTAAACATAAATTGAGGCATGAATCCCTAATTGGGATTTAAAGTGAAGTGATATGGGAATTTTTTCAAATAAAATTTTTATTAAAAAAATGGTTCTAAGAGTTATATTGATATTTATCTAACTCAAGATATTATGGATTGGATAACCTAGTTGTTTGTGAGAAACATTATTAATGAACTTTATAATAGTTTGAATTTTGGTGTGAATTTTATCTCCTTATCAAAGTTTTATTTTGGGAAATTATTTAGTGGACATTGTTATTATCCTCATTATAATATAATGATATCCATTTTTTGTTAGAGATGGTGGGTTAAAGAATATTCAAATAAGTTTGTTTTATGATATAACATTGTTTTGCACTCAAGGGTCTAGGCACTCAAGGGCCTTTATAGAAATGAATGATACCATAAAACCCCTATGTGAAAAAAATTTATTTGGTAGAGTTCCATTAGATTATTTTTAGAGAACTGTCTTATTTCATCATTTGTATTAATTATTAGGTAGAAATTCTTCTATGAGAGGAGGTTTTTATAGTGTAAAAATTTCTTTTAACTTTTTTTTAACATTAATGCCATTTTTTTATCAGACGTTAATTCAAGCGGGGTTTTATGTGCTATTTTTAAGGTAATTTTTTTAACCATTATAAAAACATTTATTTTCATGTATTTTGACATTATTTATCTAAATAAACAATATAAATATTTAAATATTGTTCTTTTGACATCAGGTTTTTAGATAACCTACGCTGAAAGTAGTTTCCACATCAGTTATTTTGATAACAGATGTGGAAAGTGTATTATTTTGTTAAAAAAATAATGATGTGGACAACTCTGTTGGAAGAAAAGATGAGAAATAATAACTAAATTTTTTTGAAACTAAATAATAAAATTAAATTAATTTTAAATATTTGAATTAGTTTCATTGTATTTGGAAGATTCCTTTGAATCAATATGTTGTTTGTTGATATTCTTCTTCTTTTTAGGAAATAACTTGTGCGGAGGCAACAATTGTGGATGATAAGGAATTTTAAACTCAAACTTGTAATTTTCATGTAGAATATTTATCTTCTTAACTCAATTATAATAATTATACTTCATTATAAAAAAATAAATCATCAAAGATTTTATGAATGAATAAAACCAATAATAATGAATCTAAATGATAATAATAAATACCATGTTGAAATCATCAAATATAGAGGAAATATAACTTTTATATGGATCAAAGAGGACTAGATCAAAAATATTAAAAGAGAGAGTATGATACGTTATATAGTGGATGTGAATATATGCTGGAGAGTGATGTAAATAAATTTTGGCAGAATTTTTCAGAATTGAAATCATACTTTGAAAAAGATGAAATGTCTATTCTATGCTTTTGAAATTTCAATTTTAACATCGGGTACATATATAACTGACATTAAAAACATGGTTTTAAATGTTTTTACTAAAAAAATTTAAAACAACTTTTTCTTGTCGGTTTTATATAAAATTGATGTGAAAACCCTTCTATGGGGGGCGGGGGTCAACATAATTTTATAAAAAACCAATGTGGAAAACCCAATGATAATGTTGTTTTATATATTAGTGTTGGGTAATACTCTAATTTTGGAATAAAATTTAGGTTATAATGGAAGTTTTATCATTTTATTATTTGAGAATAACTAGAGAAAACCATTGGTTTCAGTTGTTATAACTCTAATAAATATTTATTTTCATCATTATTAAATAATAATATGGAAGGAAAATTGATAGTAGTTCTAAAAATGTAAAGGTATGGAGGCCATGGTCGTTGCTTGGTAATATAGAATAGAAGGACCTAATAATTTTGTGATTGTAGGTTTTCTTTTAAAATGGATTTAGAGGTCATACTGATATGTAACTGCTGTTTATATTTTTGGGAGTCATTTAAAATATAATGGGATGGTAATCATGTGAAATGTGGACTAAGATATCATGTTTTCTTGGATTGATAATTAAATCCTAAAAAAATTGTTAGTTTGCCTTAGGATCCACATATGCATGAAATTTGGTTGGGATGAGTGCCCTGGTTAAATTATGCATTTGGGAATATGATAATAGGGAGTCTTAATTAAAAACCTATCTTTTAGAATTTTTAAATAGAAATTTTCCAAGCTGATATTAGCCTTGGACTAATAAAATGATCTAGTAATACTTATAGAAATTGATTTAAATTGATTTAATAAGTGGGAACTTGATCATAATGGATATATAAAGGCTGATATTTTCTTATACCCTTAATTTGTAATTTTATTGGTTTTTTTTGAGTTTGGGGATGTTTTTTTGTAGTCATGGAGGTTTGGTGGAAGGGAGGCATTGTTAATGATGATATTTTATCTAGAAGATGTGTGTTGTGGCATGATGATATTTGTCGCATCATGAGTGGTTGGTTGGGATGTTGTATCAGGGTTTGAGTGGTGTTGTTCATGGATAAAGGATTCTTACATAAGGGTACATGATGTTATTAGGTTATCCTTATATATGATATCTTCATGATTTTAGGATATTCGATCGTTGTGTGAAGGGTCATGAATAAAATTTAGAAAAGTGAAAAAACATTCTTATCAAAGGAAAAACTTAGGTATGCATTAAATATCATACATATTTCCTTATGTACTCTTTTTTTCATTGAGTGAGGTATGTATATTGTGTCATGAATACAAGTAGTTCGTGTTTATTTATTTTATCTCTCTAGAAGTCATTGTTTTGTGGTGAATAGACCACAATGTGATCCTAGTTTGGAGTTGATGAGGAAGAAGTTTGGGAGTCATGCTATGATTTTTCGAGATTTTTACACTTCATAATGACACTCTTAACAACATTTTTATCCTACTTCGTCTCTTGGAGAATATTTTCATTGATTTTGAGTAAAAGGTGGAGCCGTGTGGGGAGATTGCATCATGATATTTTGATATGGTCCATTTATAGTATGAAAAATCCTTATCATTCTATGCAATTTTATCTTCTAGGTTTTTTATAAATTCACCATGACTTGAAAATTCATTATATATCCTCCTTCTACTCTCAAATACTATGTGGTTTCGGGAGAATTTTGGATGAACCTAGGCCTCAGTGATTGATCCTTAGACCCTTGATATATTAAAATACTACATTTAATCCAAATTATATCCTTTTACCTCTTTCTATTCATCATTATTATTATGTTCTATCTTTTCTAGCCATGATGATCCTATACTATTTATTTTTTGGGTTCCTTATCAATGATTGTTGGAGGATTTTTAATGAGGTAGTGTCTTGAATATTCATGGGCTGATCTTGAGGATTTTTATTGTTGTTATCTATCCATCATCTCGTACAACTCCCATTATTGATGAACAATTGTATTAACGTAAGGGATTTAATACCTCTCCTATTTAATTATTTATAGTTTTTGGATTATTACTATTTTTTTCAATGGGTAAATAGATGATATTTACCTAAAAAAGATATCAATATAGAATTAAATAAATATAATTGATTGTAGTGTAGCTTTACATGTGATTATGTTATTCTTCATGTTATTACCACATAATATTTTATAGGTAATGAGAAATAATAATTTAGTGATTATGAATTATTCATTTTTATATTTTATATTCCTAAAACCAATTTAATAACTTAAATATGGTAAGATAATGAGGATAATAAATATAAAGTTCATTAATTTTTTTATCCTTTCTTAGAGATTCATATCATGATAAAGAATTTCATGAGCATATTATTTGGATGATTGTTGATGCTATTAGTTACTATGATATTAGATTTCATTTCTAGCTAAAACCTACCCATAATGAGTTGAATATATTAAAATAGTAAATGAAGATGATTATTGGTGGAATTAATACTAATGGATGACTAGGTTTAGACATTATTTTCTATAATATTCTATACATTGATTAAAGAAGTTTTGATTTCTAATTGTCATTTTTGTTTCGGTTATAATGATTTCCTACCATAGATATTTTTAAATATTTGATCCCCTTTTTGTTTGACTTGAAACCCAATTCTAGTCAGTCTTGAAGGAAAGGGTGAAGCTAAGTTGATATCGTTATGGTTGTGGCTTGATATGGTTGATGGTGGGATAGTTTGGAGAATGGGGAAAGGTTTTGAGGATAATGTTGAGATAGTTAGCTAAAGTTGAGAGTTATGCATTGCTATATTTTTATTGTTTCTTTTCGATTACTTAATACAATCAGGGACATCCTTTCTTGAAGAAGGTATAGTTGTGTCTTAATACTAGGGACATGGATGGTAATAATTAATGCATTAATTAAGTGGAGTATGGTTCCTGAATACTTAATGATGATTATTTTATTCTAATGAGTGAAATCCATGGAATGGGAAAATTATTAAAAGATCATGGATAAGAAAATAATAATTATAATATTGAAGAAAATAACATTGGATTCAGATAGTTAATTTTAATATTAATCCATAATTGATGATGGGATATTATCAAATTATTGGTAATTAATTAATAATAAATGGTAATACAGTATTGAACCTGTATTCTTATGTTCTTATAATAGTATTAGATTATATATTCCTAGTGTTGATGACTAGGTTGTCTTGTAGGATGTTAGATATAATTTGAGTCTTGGATTTGATAATTTACATTAAAATGGTTGTGTATTATTACATATTCATTATTGTTTTTTATTTCTTACACCCAACCACTCGAGCCAGATAATGTGACCGAACCTTATATTGTACTTGGTTTTTGGGTTTTTTCCCAACATCTAGGATGTTGAGGATACAATTGGTTGACTCCCCCACCCACTCTCTCTTCCAAATATAGTGTGTTATCTTGATATATCTATAATATGATGGATTATCATTATAGTATGTGCACTCATATAAGCTACAGTGGCTCATGTTTATGACATGCATGTATATATTGTCTTTAGAAGCATACGGTTATAGTGTATACAGGTATCCGGCTTATAGTGGATTACGTTTATCACATATACATTTACATAAGGAATTTAATGGGTTAAGTTATAGTGTGTATTTAAACCAACTATAATGTATCATGGTATTACTATTTGATTATGGGTTGTGATGAATTTATGGATATAGTTATATGATTATGGATATGATGTTTTATTAAAAATGTGAAATATGACTTATGGAGGGGACGATATCACCAGGCCATGTGATGTTAGGATTTAGGGTGACTTGATCTATGGGAACGTATATATGGGGTACCTTTCTTTATAAATATGTTTATAACAACATGTTAAAAACTTTCATTCATTACATGGTGATATAAACTTGATGATGATGAAAATATTGTTCTTCTAATTTATGTAATGGGGTAATGTTAATATTTATTCATTGGGGATTTAGTATAATTCTTTTACTTTTCATGAGAAGTTTTTGGGAGTATCCTACTGAGTATACTTATATGATAAATCATATGTGTTTGTGTGTGTTTTGGGTCCGTATATTGGAGTTGGTGATTGACATGGGATTTAATAGATTTTTGAGGTTGTTCAAGGGTTGTTGGTGATTGAGGTTGTTTACCAATAAGTTTCTCATGGTATTTTTCTGTTTTAGACTTTCATTGTATGGCATTACATGTTTTACGATTCATTTATTTATTATTATGAAGTTGATTACTGGATTATTTATGTTTCCTCAAGAATTTTGAGGGTAATTCCTCCCATATGTGTATGTTTTATACTCTTAGTGCTAGTCATAAAATCATGGCCTCCTGGAGGTGGGCTTTGGGGTCACTCCCATATTCATTGCTAGACTAGGAGTGGGACCCATGGGGGAAGTTCTTGACAGTTGTATAAAATATTTTTGTTAAGAGATAGGATGGAGTTTGGAGATCAATATTGGTGAGGATTTCATGGGTTGGTAGGGAAACTATATCACTTTAACTTAGTATGTGATATTAAATAAGAAATAGGAAATTAGGCCCCCCTATGGTATCATAGAATGGCCTTAACTAGTCTAAACATACTATGATATGTGATATTTCTTATAGTGTAGAGACATATGTAAGGATCATGCTTCCTTATTTATTACACTTATGATTAATTTGGGTAGATTATTGTAATTAAAATTAATTTTAATGAATTATTCTTAAGGATTCCATGTTCCTATTTTGGAAATCCTTAACACTTTTCTATTTTCCATGGATAGCTCTTGATTTATATCCTTGTCAGGCCTATACCAGTGATCTACAATAGGATGCACAAGTACATTATTAGAGAGTTGAAGTAAAAAAATCAATGCCAGGAGGAAGATATTCTCTTTTGGTGGGTTTTATTCCTGGTTGATAAGAATGATTAAAAGTTTCATGGGACAAGTTCTATGATCAGTTCTAGGCTATTTTCCTTAATTGGACTATGAATTCAACTCATCAACATGATCTTATTTTTCTTTACTGGGGGAGTTCCAGTGTGTGTAAATTCTCCATTTAGTTTAAGAACCTATGAAATTATACTTCAAACCTCATTATAGATGAATATTATAGACCGATGAATTATTAGGAGGCAATTCTTCTTGATATCCAGCTCTACATCACCAAATTCGTATTTTCAACATTTATTGAGTTTACAGTGAAGGAATAGGCTATAAAAAAGATAATGGGTATTGTCATATCATCATGGGAATGAAGTATTCATGATTTAATAAGGATCTTATCTATGATTAGAGGTTATTAGTTTTTTGGTTGGTAAAATCTTTTAACAAAATGGAATCAAATTCAACTAACCTTATCCCATTTCATCATAGTTAGTATTTAATAAACCTATATCGAGATATTGATACCTTCTTGGTTCTCTTATAGAGTGTATAACCTTAATATTTTTGAGTTCCCATCCTTCCTTGATATTCAGTGTGGATTTAGTATCCTACTTTAAGTTTAGTTATTGAAATAGTATCATTTGATCTAGTAGATGAAGTATTAGGGTTCTATAGGCTTTGGTCAGTAGTAAGGAGACGGAGTGAGCAGTGGAAACCCCCATGATACCCCTCTTCCTCCTAGACATAGATCATTGAGAAACTGTGAAAGTGTTTGAGATAAAGGTCAGTGAGTTCATAGAGCATAAAATGGTTAGATACACAAGATAAAGTTTTTAGTGCCAGGTGATTCAAATGTCATGCAAGTTTTCATCTGTTTATTTTCTACCATGGTGTATTCTTTGATTGATTTAGGAGTTATTCATTTCATTAATTTCACCTGACATGGCCCAAGCTTTAGGAATTGAGGTTCATAGGATTTCTGTTCTATTAGGGTTTACTATTTTATTTAGATATTGATGTAGATTTCATTATTTATATAAATATTATGAGATGATGTTAGAAAATCATCGATATTCATGATATTTTCAAAATTTATCGATATAGACATAAAATGTAATCCTTATCATATACTAGCTATATTTGGTGCAGGATATAATCAATTACAACAAGTGGATAGTTATATTCATTCATGTTGTGGTGAACATGTTGTTTTAATGGGTGAGTGGGACTATTATGTGGTTAGAGACATATGAAGCCCTTCATTATTATGATTAATTAACTAATTTTATGTTCAGTAGATGTTTTTTATGGTGTTTTTGAGGGCTGTAAAAGAGTACCGTAATGTTCTTTTTGAATTTTTTTTAATTCTACCCCCTCTACATGATATTGAGTTTGTGATAAAGTTTTACATGAGTGTCTATATTATTTTAATTCCTTTTTATAGGATAATTCATTTCAAGTTATAGGAGTATTGGATTTAGATATATGAACTTTTTAGAGAGGTTTTATTCAACCCAATATATCTCATTAGGGTGCTCTGATCTTTTTCATGAAGAAGGTATATAACAATATATTGTTGTGTTTAATGAACCATCCCAGGTCAACTAGAGAATCCACCCAACACAGTCTTCCACATGGTGAATTAAAGAAGAACACAACATGTATAATGTATAAAATAGAAACATCAATGAACAACATGGAAGAAAATGGATTACATATCCATGATACATATAAATTTAATCAAAATAGGAAAAACCAGAATGATAAAACAAACCAGGATAAACAAGTCTATGTGTGACCAACTGTCACCACCAAACCATCCCACAATGAAGATGATGAAGAACAACAGAATTTGGCGTGCCACATAATTATCTTCCCTTTAATCGATCCCTAAAAATAACTACAACCGCACAAACGAAAAGGTAGTGAGTGAGCACAAATCCTAGTAGGATTTTACCAATTAATCTATAAAAGTTCTAATATAAATAATTCATTATATCGAGATTTAAAACAAACCCAGTTTAAAAAGAATTTTCATAAAATAAAACTTTTTATAAAACATTATTTATTTTTTAGTAAAGTGATAAATGATATAAAAATCCACGAACATGTTTTATATAAGCGATAAATATTAAGAATAAGAAAAACAAAGCCTGGATACACCAAAAGTTAAGAATGTGATAAAATAAACTTGAAAATACCATCATGTGATAAACCAGTCATAAATGACATAGCACACCATTTGGTCTCTAACCAATGGGAATGCGTACTAGAAATAAAATTAATGACAAAATCTATTATTAAAGTGGATCTAACTAATATATCCTCTAGTGTAATAACACACACTAAAGTGAAATAAACCTCTTTTGTAATTACACACACAATGAGTGAAAATTCTATTTCCTGATGCACCTAAGGTTACCCAATGTGCTGCGTTTTTAAAAATATATTTAAAACCCATGATAACATTTAATAAAACATTTTCACATCAAATACTTTCCAATAATGGTCCTTAAAACCCCTTTTTAAATCAAACCCACTATTAATGCATTTCATCAAATTCTTGGTGTGCACAAATCCATTTAAATAAAAGCCACTTAAAAACAGGTTTCACTTCTAAAGAAAATTTCATTCCATTTTAAAATAAATAAATTTCAATGAATGAACCAATAGAATTGGAAACAACCTAATATAATTCATGAATTAGAACCACTTGTATAGATATACCAAACTCAAGAATAGATTAGAATAGGAAATATAACATAGATATTTGGAATAATAATATCAGCCACTAAATGATAAGTAATGAGGTAAAGCATTAAAGGATTTATAAAAGAAATAAATTGATCACAAACTGACCTATAATCGTAGTTGATGTCACTATAATAACCAATGAAAATGAATAAGCAGTAAGAATGCTTATCAGAGAGAACTAGTGAAACTATTACAGATCCTTAACACTGAATGCAATGATTTAGAAGTGGGAGAATCACTACCAACTAACCTAAAATATTCCTAGAGTTCGAGGGAAGAACCAATGCAAGTCGAATGACAAATATCAAATGTGCATCATGAATAAAGCCTACTGGGCCGATGAATTTATGTTCTAAACTACTTTTTTATAGAGTATGTGTCTTATAACTCGTATATGACAAAAACATGTCTCCTAGCATTAAATTTCTCCTGATAGATGATTTTATGGTGTAAAAGTAGGTCTTATGGTGTAAAATGAATTTATAGAGTAAAAAAAGGTTTCACAACTTCAAATATTCTTATGTTATAAACCATATTATAGTTGGTGTATAGTGAAGTAATTGTGCTGTAAACTATAAACCATGATGTAAAAGTTGCCACGTTTTATAGAAACTCATAGAACAACCCTGAATCCCTCTGACCCCAAGAAACAATCCCTTAAATAAGAAAAATATCATGCCTTTTTTACTTCGCATGTCACAATTCTCCCCACCAAAAAATAATTCTAACCCAAAAAAGTTCTTAAAAACCTGTATTCACAAAAAATGAAGGTCTCTACTACCTCATCAACAATTCCTGCTCCCACATCTTATGATTATCTCATCTACACATCCATAGTACACCGAATAATGGAATTTTTCTTTCATGCAATTCCCTGTCCTGGTGATCTAATATCTAAAATGTTTTCTCAATCCTAGTGATGTTGGACTCAAGATAAACATCCTTGCATTCAATCACATGTAAGGATCAGTTTGATACCTCATAAACTGGGAAACATGAAACACATCATGAATCAAATTCTAATTTTATGGTAATTTTAACTGATATACCACCTTTACAAGTCATCCAATGATATCAATGGGTCCAATAAACCTCAATTATAGCTTACCCTTATTACCAAATGGAAAATGAACCAAGTGAGGTGAAACTCTCAGAAAACCCCAATCACAAACCTTAGAATCCAAAAGTCATCGACCATGGTCTACAAAGGATTTCTAATGACTCTATGTGAGGTCTAATCTCTTTCAAATCAACTGCACGTTTTCCATCAGCTCCTGAACAAGGCTCAGTGCAACAAAAGACCACTCGCCCAACTATGCCCAGTATAAGGGAGATCTACTTGGACATATATAATACACTTAAATGGGTTTTATATTAATCAAAGACTAATAACAATTCTTATAGGTAAATTTTACCTAAGGAATATTCTTTTCCCATGAACTATGAAAATTAAGCATGAACACCCTAAGAATCTCTTCAATGACCTGGATAGATATCTCTTTATATCAATCCATCTACTGATGATATTTCATGATCTATTTCAATTGGTAACCCATCACCTCTTGCAAACCTATCTTTAACATGGATGTGAACCTTGGTTCCTTTTCAGAAAAAAAATATAGAGGGGACACCATGAATTTTCACAACCTCTTTTATATATAAATCCCTGATCTATTCCACTTTCATCATCTCTTTAATAGGGAGAAAATGTTTTGATTTCATAAGTTAGTCAATGATTAACCAAATAAAATCCGTGACACTATGATTCCATGGTAAAATAATGTTGAATTTTATGAAAATATCATCCCATTTTCATATTGTAATGAGAAAAGTTTTCAACAAACTTGTAGGTCCCAAGTGCCCCACATTAATTCTTTAACAAGAAAGACACTATGATACAAAATCTGTAATTAATCATCTCATCCCCATACACTAATACCAACATCTCAAATAATGATACATATTGGTAGTCTTAGGGTGTGAAAATGAAGAAGAGTGGTCCCACTATCCATCAACTTCTAACATAGAGAAATCAGAACAACCAACCTACTATGGAAACACAAAGCACCATCTAGAGACCAAGACCACTCACTCGAGGTATCCATACCATCAAGGATTTTACTAAAGCATTGGTAATCAGTTTCAGGTACCTAATAAATCCAAAATCTCTCATAAAATGATGATTCAGACTTTAATAAATCCAAGAACACCTTCCCACAAACTTCTTCCACTCCCAATATCATCTCATAAAACAAACTCATCAGAGACCACTCCTATACTGATTTTTTCAAAGATTGAGTTAGTAATTTCCTTCTCAATGCATCGGAAACCACATTCCATTTCATAGGATTATATGCAATATTAAAATAAAAATTCAATATATACTCAACCTAACTTCTCTGTTGAAAGTTAAATACCTCTAAGTGAAAATATACTTCATGATTTTATGATCAGAAGATAACATAAACCACTCTCCCAAGAGATATTGACTCCATATTTTGAGTACATGCAAAACCAGTGCCATATAAAGATCATGGGTTGGGTATTTCTTATCATAACTGTGTAACCATAAATATAAATAGGCCACCACCTATTTCACACGCATCAATACACACCCCAAACCCATACTAGAATCATCGCAAAAAAATAACATAACTTGAACCCAGTTCCAAATGAATCAAAACTGGAGATGAATTTAATATCTTCTCTTGTTCCTCATAATATCTCTAACATTTTTCATTACATGCAAATTTTACACCGATATAAGTTAATGATGTCATCAGTGATGAGATCTTGGATAAGTCTTAAACGAACCTCCTATAATAACTAGCCAACCCTAATAATCTTTACATATAAAATAAAGTTCTAGGATACTCTCATGATATTAATACCAAGATCATTTTAGGATCAACTGGGATTCCCCTAACAGGTTTCACAATACTTAGAAATTTCACTTCCTAGATCCAAAACTCGCATTTGGAAGGAATACAATATAGATAATGTTCTTTCAAAGTTCTAAGGATGACATCCAAATGGTCCATGTGATCCTCCTCTAACTTGGAGTAAAAAAAATTATACATGAAAAATGCCATAATATAGTTCAAGAACCAATAAAAGATATAGTTCATTAATGAAATAAATCCCACAGAAGCATTGGTGAGACCAAATGGAATAACAAGAAACTCAAAATTCTCAAACTATATACTAAAATATTTCTTAGGTATATCCCCTTTTCATACTCTCAACAGCTGGTACCTAGAAAAAAGTTCAATCCTTAAAAACCAATGATCCCTCTTAGATGATATTAGTATAAAATTGGTCTTTAACATCATTTTTTTAATCTTGACATCATTTTTTAACCGACGTTGAAGCTTCTAACGTAACAAAATCTGTCTTTTTTCCTTCGGTTTTTTGTAAACAAACACCAGATATTAATTACATTTGTTATTTTAGCATCTGTTTTATAAAACAAAAATTCCATAAAATCAATTCGTATCCTTTTTGGCATTGGTTTCCTTAAAAACCAACGCCAAAATGTTTTAAAAAAATTGTTTCGACATCAGATTTTTAAAAAAAATGACACCATAAATGACAAAAAAACTATGTTTGTCGTCGTTTTTTACAAAAACTGATTCCAAAAAGTAGTTTTTTCTTCTTCCATGATTTAGAGCATTTATTAAGATTTTATATTATATGTCATGGAGAAACACCAGAGTTACGGATCAAAAGTTATGGTCGTTGGAAGTTGAACTTGTTAAACTTTTGATTGGTACAACTCGTTTCAAATAAATTTTGATAAACATAAATTAAAATCCCACACTACAAATGAAAATGGTGATTGATAATTAAATTTACTCCACAGATGGAAAATCTCATTCGAATGTTCTATATTTGTAACTTGATAATAATAATAAGTCATCTCTATAAGAAAGCTAATCAAGCTATTTCAAAATGAAGTAAAAGAATAAAAAAGAAACTGAATGATTATAATAGGTACAGTGTTCAAATTAACGATTGAAGCTGCGTTGCAAACTTGATTGAATTGAAGAAGTTGAAAATGTTGAATGAAGGATAAAATGGATTTATATATAGAAAAATAAAATATTTTTGATACCATTTTATAGAAATATAGGCAGGATTTTAAAAACATAAACGTGCATTTTGAAAAAAATTAAATTTCGATCCCCGCGTATTTGCAAATACTCTTTGGCGTTAGTTTTTTTTAAACCGATGTGAAATAGAATTTTCATTGGTCTTTTGGCATCAGTTTTGTATAGAACTGATGCCAAAAATTCCAATCGATATCATTTTTGGCATCAGTTTTTAAATAAAGCAATGCCAAAAGGCAAAAAAAATATTTTTGGCATCGGTTTTTTAATAAACCGACACAAAAATTTAAAAGAAAAACTCTTTTCGCATCGTTTTTTTAAAACCCATGCCAAAAACTATAAAAAAATGTTTTGGAATTGGTTTTTTAAAAAAACCAACACAAAAATTAAAAAACATATTTTTCGCGTCAGTTTTTATAAAAACTGATTATAAAAATGAAAAACAATTACAATGTTTTAGATAAATTATTAAACTTCGATTTGACTGGTCGTAGAGATAAAATGGAGTTGTGGATTAAAAGTTATGATATTTAAAATGTAGACTTCTTTAAGACTTCTATTAGAGAAGATCAACTTTCAACAACCATAACTTTTAATCCATAACTCCATTTTTTCTCCACAACCTTTCAAATCTAATATTAGAAAATAATCTAAAAATTAGTAAAAAATCTAATTTTTTTCATTGGATTTTAAAAAAACCAACGCCCAAACTCATTATTTTCTTTTTGGCACCGGGTTTTAAATAAACTGATGCAAAATATTCTCCAAAATAATATATTACGTCAACTTGGATGAAACCGACGTCAATATAACGACGTTAAACACCAATTTTCTACCAGTATCAAAGAGATCATTAATCCATTGAAAATGATACTTATTTTAATGGTCACCTGATTTAACTTTCAATAATCCAAGTAAATTTTGAGTCTCCCGTATTCATTCTTATCAATGAGGACATCCAAATCCCATGTTGATGCACTAGGAAAAATAAATCCCTTAGCCTCAAGTTCATTAAGCTATAAATTAAGTTCCACCAACTTAAAGGGTTTCATAGAATAATATGTAATATAAATGGGCATCATATTAAGAAGTAGGTCAATGCAGTATAATTTCAACAAATAATCTATAAATTTTTTAATATCAATAATTCAATAGATCTAGCTTCAAAACCAAACCAGTTTACAAATCATTTTCATAAAATAAATAATTTTTTAAAACATCCTTTTTTCATCAAAGAAAACCATATTTTCCAAATCTAGGAACAATTTATGTATAAGAGATAATATTTAATAATAATAAAAACCAACAATGGATACACCATAAGATATGAATTTGTGAAAACAAGCATGAAAATACCATCATGTGGTAAACTAATCATAAATGAAATTTCACCCCATTTGGGCTCTAACCAATGGAAATATATCATAGACATGAAATAAAATCCATAATCCATGCCTAGGGTGGATCCAACCAAAGTAACCTCTAGTGGAATAACACATACTAAGGTGAAATAAACCTCTTGTGGAATTACATGCAAAATGAGTGAAAATATTATATCCCGGAGCAACCAAAGTTACCCAATGAACTAAGTATTCTAAAATACATTTAAAAACTATAATCATGTTTAATAAAACATTTTCACATCAAATATTTTCCTCTTTCAGGCCTTAAAAACACTTTTTATGTCAAAACCACCATCCAATAATTTCATTGAACAGTTGGTGTGAAAAAATTTATTTTTAAAGAAAACTCCATTTAAAACATGTATCACTAGAAAAAAATCCAGTCCAATGTGAAATCATTAAATTTTAATGAATGAACCAACTAGATTGTCAAAAAATTAAGGCAATTAATGAATTATAACCACCTGTATATATATAACTACCTCAATAATGGAGAATTCCTAGGACTTAAAAATTGAAATTTAAAATAAGTAGATCATCCTATTAAATATATGGCATGTGGGAAAACTATAAAAGATAAATAGAAAACACAAACGGATCACAAACCAACCCACAAACATAGCTAATGTCGCTGCCATAACTAATAACAATGAAAAAGAAAAAAAGACCACTTACCATAAAGAAGCATCGTGACTATACCAGTGGTCAAATGATGAATGATATGACATATAAGGAGGAGAATCACCCCCAACTCACTTAAATGATTCCTAGGGATTTAGGGAGGAAACTATATGATTCAAATGAGAAAAATAAAATGTGAAATGAAATTATAGCCTCTTGGGCCGAAGTATTTATTATATAAATAGCTGGTTTCTGGAATAAATATCCCATAACTTATATATAGTGAAAAAAATATCTATTTGAGTTAAATTCATCTTGATCGATGATTTTGTGACATAAAATGGATTCTTGTGGCGGAAAAAGAATTTATAGTGTAAATAAAGGTTTCACAGCTTACAAGATTCTTAAGTTAAAAACTATCTTATGGATAGTTCCTATAAAATGACATACATGGAAAACTAAATTCTGATGTAAAAGTGTAAAAGTTATAAAAAAAACTCCCAAAATAACCCTAAAGATAACCAAACTCATGAAACAATTTATTAAATAAGAAAAAGTACATACATTTTTACTTAGGGATTTCACATTATGTATCAATTATCATCACTTAAATAAAGTTATAGTAAATAATCATTGTCTCCATCAATGAATCCATGAGAATTTATACCATATCAATTGATCAAAATAGTTCTTAAATATAGATTTATGGTCATGGTATCATCATATGCGAGTGAGATATGAAGTTATTTTAAATACTACCATCAGTGTCATTATTAGAACTATAAGTTTATGGTAATTCCCTTCAATGTCAGGAAAACGTGAGTCATGTTCATGAAAATAATTCAACCTATGTTTTGGGAATTTATTAATCAGTTTTTTGTATTTATCATTGAAAAAATACATATGTATTCTGAGTTTTATGGAGATCATTCAAAGCATCTATGATTCCTTTTGGTGGTTATTAAACATTATAAAATAAGTAAAAAGTTGTTCAAGTATAATTTGTATTCCCATTAGGTGCATTTCATGGGGCATGTTGTGTTTTAGTGGTGAATATATTTGTATACTTTATTGATATAGGATGTTTTTTCTTGGATAAACCCCAATAATGTTGCATAGGTTTGTATTTTTATTTGTCTTGTAGGCTATTAAAGGTTTTGTATTCATATTTTTTCTCAGATTGTGACTCCTCTAAACAACATTTAATATATTGGATCATAATTTTTTGTGTAATGACTAATAAAAATATTTTTTGATTATCTATAGGTGAAGTTATTCCATATTTATATTCATAATTTACTAAAATAAGGTATTATGTTTGATTTTTTCTATGATTCTTTATGCCTTAACTTTTTATGTGTTTTAATGCATCATATAGAAGTCATCGCCTATGGGTCTTTTCACACCTGGTTTTTCATATTTTGTTTTATGTTCGGGTTTGATGGGAATCCTAGTAATTTATTGGGTTCTTGGTGTGATAGGTGTTATGTTTTGAAGTGTTACCTTGTCTAGTTTTTGTCCCATGTTTGAACCTTACTTCATGTTGGGTGAAATTTTCATGGTGTAGATTTTGTGACACCCACGATGTCATTATATTGTGTTTAAATCAATCAAGGATAATTAGTTGGGATTCCCAAGTGTTTGGTTTGTAATTTGATGTGTTTTGGCCAATATTTCAGGTCACATAGTGTGATAATGGTTTACCCAAAATGTGAAACTTAAACCTGCAAAGTTGTGGAATTTGTTTAGTAGCATTTGCAAGGTTTGTGAACGGTTTACAAAACCATGCAGCAAAACTATACTTACCATTATAGGATAAAAATCATTTAATTTAAAAATAATATTTAACTGATTAAACCTCCCATTTGAATCCCTCCCTATTGGATATCTACCAGATTCGACCCCCCTTTATTCTCCTTTGTTTTGGGAAAATTTTTGGGTGATTTATCATAAAATATTGGTGATTCTTCATGATTTTTCTATGAAATCTTTATCTTTCATCTTATAACAACATCCCTCATCAATTTTTAATTGTTTAATCTTATCCCCTTATCATTATAGACATGGGGTTCTGTTTTCCAATGATTTGGATGGGGGTTTTGGTTGTTTAGGGTTTTTATTCATCGATATAGGGTTCCTGATCCCTCATCGAGTGATATCGGGTGTGCATTTCCATTCCTCCATCAATTTGAGGTAGGTTTACCCTTTAACATACCTTTTTAATTTAATATTCACCTATTTCATTATTTTTATACCTATTTTTATTAATAAATATTTATGTATGATCCTTGGATTATTTATTTGTGGTGCAATGTAGCGATTTATGCCTTGTTTTGTGATAAATAGTATTGTTTTATTGAAAATGTGCACACTAAGTGTTTAATAATATGTTTTGTTAGATTTCTCACATTTTTGTTGATATGTAAAACATGTTCTATAAATTTAAATGAATTTATGGCATGAAAATTAGTGTTTTAGGCCTTTTGGGTGTAATATAGATATTCTTTTCTTAAATATTTAATTCCTAGCATTTAATTAATTGCCCGATTTGCGTTAATGGGTTAAGTGTGGTATAAAATGATTGTTTTGAATTTATAAATATGTTTACAACACATAACATATTATTTTGGGGACCTTATATGGTTTCCCATTTGGTCTTGGGTTTATAACGAAATGTGTATTGACTTTCAAGGTGTTATGGCATGTGTTGTCGATGAATGGCCCATTTGGTATTTTTATGAAAGTGGTTTGTGCCTTGAATGTGTAACCTAAATGTTTTAAATGAGTTTATAAATGTATTGATGTGTAAAATGGTGTGTTTAAACCAATTTATGAAAATTGTATTTTGTATTATTGATAAACGTAGGTTTGGTAAAATGCTTAAAGTCATATTTGGAAACATTATGAAAATGATGAAAGTGTTTATTATAAAAACCTCCTTTGGATGTTTCTCCTGAATAGTCTATATATATAATGTATGGGATCTCCTTGATATGGAATCCTTGTGATCCATTAGCCGAGTGCCTCGGATTGGGCACTTTGTGTTATATTTATTTTATGGAATGATATCAGTCATTGGAATGGTTCGAGGTGATTACTATTGTTGATTTATTATATATATATATATATATATGTGATTTGATGCTCATATGGAATCAGTTTGATCACCCCTGTTATATACATGAGACACGGGAACCTGTTATATTGAGAGAATTTTCTGAGAATGATGGTTGCACCGACAGTTTATGTATTGAATAGTGGACCATAATATGTGGATATATTTGGGTTTATTGCTATGGGTTTGGGCCCCTCGGTCTATCCTGAGTTAGGGCGGTCGACTGTTTGGGATTTTTGATGTCATAATGTGTGGAAATCTATTGGGGATGGGGTCTCAATTATTAGTATGTTTTGGGTTATTTTTTTATCTCTTGGGTTCACCTTTTTCTATTGTATCTTTGTTTCTTGTAGTGATGAATTCTATACTTGTATGATTATTTAAATTTCGCTTGTTATATGATCATCAGGGTGTCATTTTATGTTTTTTCCTTTTTGGAATGTGAAATGGTCATTTCAAAATGGGTTTAAGAAAAACAAATTCAAAGAAAAGGGTTTTTCCCTCTTTGTGAAAGTTGAAAATATAAACATCACTTTCCCCTTGAAAATGATAATGTATCACTAGTGGAATAAACTTGATTTTTTAAATGAATAAGGGCAATGGGTCATACATTGTTTTTAAGTAAAATGTGTATAAAATTATACATTTATATATTGTAACTCAAACTTGAGATTAATGATTCATTTATTTTAAATTATGTTCATTGGGAATAGACTATCGGGCTAGCCTCTTGAGCTTTAATACTCACATCTATATTTATTTTCTATTTTTAGTCCTCGTGCAGGTTTATACATTAGTTTGGCCACCATGGGTGATGATTGTTCTTGTATTGGAGAGTGACTGATAGGGTCACATGGAGATGGTGTTTTATTATTGTTCTGTCGGTTGTATTGTGTAGTTTGGTCTTATTTTCAGTTTATTTTATAAATTATGTTTAGTTTGGTTCCATTTATATATTTAATGGTTTTACATATTTTTATATGTAGTTTCTTGTTTATTTATTCGGATAAATTGTTCCTTTGTGTACTCTATTGACGCTCGACACTAGTTTCTAGCCTGTGGGGATTGAGAATGTCCTTCAAGCCATGCCACCGATCGATATGAGTGACTAGTTTAGGGTTAACTCGGGCTAGTTCATGACAAAATGGTAACAGAGCAGGTCATATCTTAGTGGATCATTCTTTTCAGAGTTCCCTTTGTTATTTGGGGGATGTCGACGTAGGTGGAGTAGTATTTTCCAGACTCTATGGGTAGGTGTGGGAGAAGCATCATGAACTCTTTCTCGTTCTGATACTCATGTCTCCATGGGAAGTCTGATTTTGTTAGTCTTCGTGGTCTTTAGGGATTATTTTTTGATTGGGATATGAAAAGGGGAGTTAAGCTAATAGTATCCATGAGCTCATAGGGCCTGTAAAACCATGAGAAGCTGAGGTGATAGTCATAAAATGATCTACATTTTTGTGGTGTTTTAGGCGTATGGCCTCTAACTATATAGTCAATCCATCCACCAACACTAGTTCTTTTTTTAGTTGTTTTTGGTATCCTTTGAATTTTGAATGTTATTGTGAAAACCCTTATGTTATATTTTTGAAAAATCGGGGTATAATGGTAATGGTTGGACTTTGGAAAATGGGAGAAATTTTTTTCATAATTAATTTTGTGGAAGGATTTAGAAAAAGGGGTTTTTCTTAAGTGTCCTCTTGGGGGTGAAACATGAAATGGTTTAACGGAATTAACATTTATTAATCAAAACCTAGTGGTTAGTGTGACTTTAAAAGGTACATGATTTTTAGAAATGAGATGAATGATTGGGTTTGGAAAATGAGGATATTTATTTTATCCTAAGTGTTCTTATTGTTTCTTACATACATGGTGGTATACGGTAATGTCAATGGATGCTCAGTATGGCACGTTGGTTGGGTTCCAAAGGTGGCATAGAAACATGCATGCGACCGAGACTTTAAGGAATACCAATGGTGAGTGTTCATCCCACCAATTTTGTTTAAAAATAAATATGTTTTCAAAAGGAATTTTTTGATTCTATAATGGATTCTTTTCATGTGTTCAAATATTTTCACTTATGTGGTTTTTGATCATGAGTATTTTGGTTTTTGATTTGGCCTTGATTTGGTTCTGGACTTTTTCTTTTCCACCGATTTTTCCCATGGAGCTTCAAGGGGAGATCATAGTGCGTATACAAGTGATTCTCCGTTAACGGGATTTCTAGTTGATCAACCTAAGGATTTCATTCTTGAGTTTCAGAAGCTAGATCCACCTCTCTTTTATAGACAAGAAGATCCTCTCAAATTGAAGGAGTAGATTAGAAATATTCACTATGGGAATTTTAGATATTTGTGACGATCTATTTGTGAAGGGATCCCGTTGAAAATAGGCTTTAGCAATGGGGACCCATTTAAAATAGCCCGTTGTAGAAAACAGCATCACAAATACATTTTTTTTACGACGGGCCCGTCCCAAATATTATTTTTTGCGATGGGAAACTTTCTCGTCGCAAATAAGTAGTCGATTATATACATTATATATCGATCAACATTTTATGATGGGTCCGTCACAAATACTATTTGTGATGGGTATGTTTCCTGCTGCAAATAATATTCCGATTATATACATTATATATATATAAAAACATATTGTGACAGGTTCGTCGCAAATAGTATTTGTGACGGACCGTCGTCCCGTCACAAATACTAATAATAAAAATTTATATTTAGAGTATTTACGATGGGATCCCGTCATAAAAGGTCACGTCGCAAATATTAAACATAATAAAAATAATAATAAAATTATCATTAATAAAAAAATTATATTAAAAAAATTAATAAAATTTTTATTAATGAAAAAATTATATTATTATTATTAAAATAATAAAAAAATAAAAAAATATTATTATTAGTAAAATAAACAATCATTAAAAAATATAATACTAAAAAATACATATTTAATAAAATTATGATTAATAATAAATTTATATTAATATTATTGAAATAATAAAAAAATAAAAAAATATTAAAATCCTCAATATTTACAAAAAAATATAAAAAAAATCATAAAATATTATTATTAGTATTAAAATAATCAAATATTAAAAAATATAATAGTAATAATAAATAATAAAGTATGAAAAAAATTTATGCAATATTTGCACCAATATAAAAGGCAGAAACTGTAAATAGTTCATATTACTACAAATCTTAAATTCAAAAGTTTTTAACATAAAAAACAAAAAATTGGGGGGGTCGTCTTCTGGAGGATGTGGAGGAGGTGGAGGAGATGGTGGAGGACACTCCATCCCTAAACTAGGAGTCAGACGACGCATGTACTACATCTGCTCGTGATGCTGCTACTACCTCTACTGCTCCCATCGACGCATCTCCTCCTCATGCTGCTACTATTGCAGCTGCCACCGCCGACACATATCTTCATGCTACTTCTGTAAACTCACTATAAGCTGAGCATGAGTTCACAACTGCTCCTGATACTCTGAGGCAGAAGATGATGCCTCTCCACGAGCTCCTCTCGAGCTGGATGCCGACATCGCAGCAGTACCATAGTAAGTACTAGGAGTCAAATGAGAGTCGATATCAACTACTCGGCCCTTCTCAAAGCCATACTACATTTCCTGCATCCATGCCACCTCATCGAAATAGTGGGCACTAGTCTGCTCAGTCGTCTCGTCCTGAATCTCAGCCTATGTCTGAGAGGTCGGAACCTCATATGACTCCTTCAATTCCAATTTGAAATTAAAATGGTGAAAATATTATGTACAATTAATTTTCAAACTGAAAAAAATAATACTAACCACAAAATAACATTGGAGATCACCTCTAATCTCTCTTGTGGCTGGATCACTGTACATCCTCCGATAAACATCGAACTCCATAATATCGGGATGCTTGACTGCATACAGAAATATAAAATAAACTGTTTATATTTAAAGTTATATATAATATTTAAAAAATATACTTACCAGATGCTCTCTATGTGTACTGAATGTACGACTACCAGCTCAATGTGTCACCTCCTGCCTCCCCTGGTTCTGCGGTCCCACTGGAGATCTCCTCTAAAATCCGCCACCCAACCTATGTAAACGTAATCCATCCCAAACATGAGATGAAATGTACTCTAGTCAGTGGGCTCTACACGACTCATCAAATTCTGTCACTCATGCCTTATTAATATCTGTTCTTCTCAAATTGTGCAAAAACTAATAGAAACCGTCACGCATAGACACTTGCCATGCCGTGTGGATAACATCATGCTTGCTATCATCAATGAGATACCATAAAGCCTAAAAATAATTTTTAATATCAAATTATTAACAAAATAAATTTCAAAATAAATATTCTTTATTTATGTACCATCCAATGATCGGACATGTTGCACCGCACATCAATGGAAATCTATTCCCATGTGATCTATGGCTGAGAAAAATAATTGCACAAGATAGCGTTCCCCTGTCCAATAGCTACATGTGAAAAATTGTGAAAAAGAAATAAATAATCAAATAATTAGTATGTATATAAATAAATTAATGAAAGCTAACTAAAATATATAGGTTATCATACCTCTATATGAATGGATCGAAACCAAGACGTGGACATCACTCAGGGATAGGGTCAGGAATCATCAATCACTCAAGACCACACCCCCTCCACATACCCCCGGAACCATCAGTAGGCTGAGGGTCAGATGGTCCACAATCCCCCTCATCTAAAGGTAGATTAGCCTCCTGTAACTCGCGAAATATATCAGGATCCATCAGAAACACAAATTGATTATTGTTATAAGATAGTTTAAAATAACTATTATATATATTTATATATTAGTTATTATTATAACCAGCATTTAACTGTGTAAATTTCCATCTTCATCCTCATCTCCATAGCTGTCTATGTCAATGTCTTCAACGTCCTCCCTAGAAACATCAATATCTATATGAGTTTCAGTTTCATCATCTCTTTTCATTTCAAATTCATTTGCAACATCATTAACATCTTCATCATCATTGATCCTTAATTGTGGAGTGTCATCATATATATTCACATCTCTTTGTGAAAAAGATTGATTTTGAAAAGTCTCTTGATAAATTTCAATTCATTCCACTTCAGCGGAATGACATTTAGTTTGAGTAAACTCATTTTCCCAAGATTTAATTTTTATTATGCTCCACCAATCACTCAAATATCTTGAAGTAGCACAATACTTTTCATAATAAATTTGATGTTCCTGTTGAGCTAGTAAAAATGGTTCATTTATTGCAAGAAGAATTTTTTATTTAATATCAATGATTTTATGAGTCAGATCAAAACGCAAGCCTCTCTCAATATCCAACCACTGACATTTAAACATCGTTATGTAATTCTGTTCTAGAAAACACAACTCAATAATATCATCCATAATGCCATAAATGTCAACTTATGTTTCTCTGTGATGTGATCCTCTCAAGAAAACTCTATTGTTCATGGTTTTTTTGATTCCCCATATGAACTTGTATGAAATCGAAAACCATTCACCACATATTCATTACAAGATTTAACCATTTTGGATGGTGGGTTACTTAATATACACAGTCTCTTATCAATTTTATCTGTATGTTGAGACACCTGAAATTTTTTAAAACAATTATCAATATTATAAATAATAAAGTGAATTGATATTAAACCATCAATAATTTATGTTACCTGTTTTTGAAACCATTGAGAAATTTTTTTTCTGCGTTCTTCAAGAGAAGCTGCTGTAATTTGTGGACGTTGTTTCATGATATGAATATCATATAATCTATAAATAAAATATGTTTAAATATTACAACATAAATTATAGAATAAGTGGTAGAATCACTCACAACATAATTGATGTCATTTCTTCCCAGTTGAGAAGAACATATATATGAGCTCTATGATGTTCATTATCTGAAATCCATCGTTCATGAACTCCACCAAAACCAATATTTTACTGATTAAAAATTGATAATTGATTTTCCATTTAGTCATTAACATTCCACTTATTTCATCCCATGTGATTATGTTTTGAGGGATATTGAGATTCCAAATAATGAGAGTAGAAAAAAGCAATTTCCTCTTCCAAATAAGCTTCAGCAATTGAGCCTTCAACTGATTCATTGTTATATACTTTTTCCTTTAATTTATACATGTTTCTCGCAAATGGGTACATCCATCAAAATTGTATGGGACCTCCACATTTAGATTCATGTGGTAAATGTAATATTAGATGTTCTATTGAGTCCAAGAAAGTTGGAGAAAACATTTTTTCCATTTTACATATAATTACAACAACATCTTCTTCCAGTTTTCTCAGGCCATTGTAGTTTGTTGTCGTTGCACAAATATCTCGAAAAAATATGATTTGTCTATTATTGAAACCCAAATCATTGAATTTGTAACAACCCGAATCTGGAGCCCCTCCACTAGTGCCTCGTACCCGGTTCACCACATGACCTCAAGCACATTTCCCCAAACGCCAGAGGCTGCCGACTAGCAGCGAGGCCTTGGTGAGTCGGTGGGGAAACTATGCCCTCATTTGGAAAAGTATACCACAGAAAAACAACAATAAATAGCGAAATTAGTAACAACATGCATAACAAAAAAACCAGATAGTGGAAGAAATGAATACATATAGTAATGATGATAATGATGCAGCAGGTACAAGTATCTAAGGAAAACAGAAAACACAACAAACTGCTAAAATACAACTGAAACCAAGTGCAAAATAAAACAAAGTCTCACCCCTCTGGTTCAGCTATGTATTTAATAGACTCTCAAGGGAAGCACTCACCGTCAATTCCCCTATAGTCTCGTATCGTGCTAAAGGATCTCTGGGGAAGCACTCAACACCTATTCCCCCTATGGCCCACGTCGAGAAACTACAGACTCTATGAGGAAGCACTCAACATCAATTCCCCATGTGGTCTCGCATCATAATTAAAAGACACTATGTAGAATCCCTTCCATCAATTCTACCTTTTTTCTACTACTCTAGGTTCCCACAATCCTGAGTGAAAGGTAAAAAATGCTTAGTGCGTGTGTACATCATCCAAGTAAACCTCAAGAACTACTTGGTTATCAACTAAGGCTTAGCGGCATAACAAGGTAGCAGTTCCACTGTCCTACGACTAAGCATGGCAACTTTCAAAACACCAAACAGGCAGAACAAGCATAGAAAACATCCAAGGTATAGTAAAGCTACCATAATCACATGAAAAACATCTAATCTAGCAATAAAGCAAAGAAAGAAATACAACAAGGAAAAACAGGAACACGCAATACCCTGTTCAAGGGTATTGGTGGAATTTGCACATAATCTTCATCAACATTCCACGGAAAGGCACAAACCACCTACCTTGATCCTAGGAGATCGATATACATGAACCTCGATGACAGATTCCCCTTAGAAAAACGAAGATATGAGAAAACACACAAAACGTTCATCCCAGGATAACTTGGAAACAAGGAGGAATCAAGAAATGAAGATAAAGCAGAAGGAAGAACTCACAACTGCGATTCCAAAGCAATTGACCGTGCTTTAATCGGATAACGGACATCGAGGCGGGAGATCGTCGAAGATTCGGTTGTACAGGTCGCTCTCGGATGAACAGAACCTAGAAGGAGGTGTTTCTGTGCGTCAGGCGCGACCCCTGTTCATTTAGGGAAAAAAAGAAAAGTACACGGTGTGTATTTTTAAAGTACACAGCGTGTAGTTGGTTTTTCCGTACTCCGCCAATATCAGCCTCCACGTCACACCTACACACCATTTGTGTGGCCCGGGCACGGCCAACACACGGCTTTGAGCCGGAGAAGATTACACGGTGTGTACTCCGAAAGTACACGGCGTGTACTTCAAAAATTTACACAAACATCATTTTTCTCAAAAACTATAGAAAAAGGAAAAACATACCTGAACAAAGATTCAGGTTCTTACAAACTTCCCCCCTTAAAGAAATTCGCCCCTAAATTTCCCTAACGAGGCGGAGAAGAGGAAACCCTGAACAGATCTAGCCACTACAATCGTATATCGGCCTCCCTCTCCCAGGTCTCGTCATGTACCCACATGTGCTGCCATAGCACCCATACCAGAAGAACAGACCGCCTGCAGAGAACCTTCGTACTGCGATTGACAATCCGGATAGGATGCTCCTCAAACGATGCATCCGCTTCAAGCTCAACTTCCTTGGGCTGAAAGACGTGAGAAGGGTCTAAAATGTAACGTCGGAGCTGAGAGACGTGGAAGACGTCGTGCATGGCCTGATACCTCTGAGGTAGCTGCAGCTGATAGGCGATCGTCCCAACTCTCTTCAAGACCTCAAACAGCCCGACGTACCTCAGTGAAAGCATACCCTATCTATAAATCCTCTTGTGTCCCAACCTCGGTGCGACATGTAGGAAAACCTGATCACCAACCTCGAACTTCAAAGGTCATCTCTGATGATCAGCATAAGACTTCTGTCGAGACTGTACTGTAGCCATCCTCTTCCAAACCAGCTCTATCTGCTCTGAAGTCTCTTGAACAAGACGAGGTCCCATCAAAGCTGCCTCTCCGGCCTCCAGCAAGCATAAGGGTGATCAGCATGGCCTACCATACAAAACCTCATATGGCACCATCTGAATGGTAACCCGGAAACAGTTGTTGTTGGCGAACTCCACCAGAGGAATATGCTTCTCCCAAGAACCACCAAAGTCAAGGATACAAGCCCGGAGCATATCCTTAAGCACCTGGATCATGCGCTCGGACTGGCCATCATTCTGGGGATGGTAAGTTGTACTCAAAAGTACCTGTGTACCCAAGGCCTTCTGAAGTCCCTACCAGAACTGAGAGGTAAAGCATGCATCTTTGTCTGAAACAATAGAGCGTGGAACTCCATGCAGACGAATGATCTCTCTGATGTAAAGTCATCCCAGATCATCGACACTGAAGGTCTCCTTGATCGAAAAGAAGTGGGAAACCTTCGTGAGCCTGTTGATGATGACCCAAACATCATCGTTCCCCCGAGGCAATCTTGAAAACCCGGTCACGAAGTCCATCGCAACATCGTTCCACTTCCACTCCGTAATGGTTAACTGCTGCAAAAGTCCAGCTTGCTGCTGATGCTCTGCTTTCACCTGCTGACAAGTAGAACATCTCATGACAAAACCAGCAACATCCTTCTTCATACTTGGCCACCAATATTGGTGATGAAGGTCCCGATACATCTTGGTGACGTCAGGATTAACTGCCCAAATAGGGGAGTGAAAATCCCGCATCAAATCCTCGCGTATGTCTGCTGGCACCCATATGCGTCCCTGAAAACGCAAGATCTCATCCTCACCTACTGTCCATCTAGAAAGAGGGTCCCCTCCTGACACACTCTCCCATAGGACTAAGCCTTCTAGGTCTGATATTTTCCTCATCCGTACCCGATCAAGTAGTGTAGAGGTAACAGCTACAGAAGAAAGGAAGGTATGTTCATGTTTGTCATGCACCTCCAAATGCATCTCATAGAATAGAGCCATAAGATGCCACTCACTACTGGCCTCCTGAACTGCCTGAACCTGAGTTCTCCTGCTCAATTCATCATCCATTGCGTTTCCATTACCCATTGTATAGGCGAGATCGAAGTCAAAAGACTGTAGATACTCAACCCACCTATGCTGCCTCAGATTCAGATCACGCTGAGTGAAGATATAATTGAGACTCTTGTAGTCAGGGAATACCACAAAGTGATCTTCGAGAAGATAGTGTCTCCAATAGTTCAAGGCATGAACAACAGCTGCTAACTCTAAATCATGCATTGGGTAGTTCCTCTCAAGTGGCCTCAACTGATGAGACCCGTACGCAATGTGTTCATCCCCCTGCATAAGCACAGCTCCCAGCCCGATACCTGGAGCATCATAGTAAATAGTATATCTCTTGCCTGGCTTCAGCAAGACTAGTATCAGTTCTAATGTAAACCTCCATTTCAGCTCCTAAATGGCTGACTCACAAGAATCTGACTATAAGAACTTCGCCCCCTTTTTGTCATACCTGTCAAAGGTACTGCTAGATGAGAAAAGTCTTGAATGAAGTGTTTGTAGTATCTAGCCATCCCTAGGAAACTTCTTATCTCAAAGACGTTCTTCGGATTCTCCAAGGAAACTATAGATCTCACTTTCTCTGGTTCTACTGATACTACTGCCTCTAAGATGACGTGACCCAAGAAGTGAATCTGATCCATCCAGAAGTGGCACTTCGAGAGTTTAGCATAAAGCCGATGCTCTCTCAGGGTACTCATAATGATCTCAAGATGTGTGGCATGGTCGTGTCAAGTGTGAGAGTACACCATGATATTGTCCATGAAGACCACGACAAATGAGTTTAAGTAAGGATGGAACACTCGATTCATCAGTGCCAGAAAAACTGCAGGTGTGTTCATGATACCGAAAGGAATGACTGTATATTCATATAGACCATACCTGCTCCTAAAGGCTGTCAGAGGTATATCTGATGGTTTAACGCGCAACTGATGATAACTGGATCTCAAGTCAATCTTTGAGAACACCCGGGCTCCTCGAAGCTGATCGAAAAGGTCATCGATCCTCAGCAAAGGATATCAGTTCTTGACCGTCAACTGGTTCAGCTTCCGATAATCCACACAAAGCTGATGGGTACTATTTGCCTTATTCGCAAATAGGACAGGTGAACCCCAAGGATATGTACTAGTTCAGATGAAACCCTTAGCCTGTAGCTCCTCCAACTGCTTCTTGAGATCCTGAAACTCAGGGGTGGCCATCCTATAGGGAGGAATGGGCATCGGCGCCGCTCATAGCACGAGCTCAACAGAGAATTATACCTCACACTCCGGAGGAAAACCTGAAAATTCCCTTATAAAGACGTCCCTGAAACAATCAAACACTTGAAGAATGTCCAACTGTGGAGTCCCCTAATCATCCAGATAAAGACTATCAATCTGGGTCATCACCCCTCCTAGCCCAAGATGCTTGCGTCCCGCCCGACTCGCCCGAACGTCCCATTCGCCTCTATGAAGAAAATATTCACCCTCTGGTGAGACGGAACTCACTCTGCGGTGATAAAAGTCGACGACTTCCTAAAATGGAATCAACAAATCCATGCCAAGGATGAAATCATAGCCTGTCATCTCTAAGACATATATATCCCATAAGAAGTGATACCCTGCAACCTCGAGAGGGAACTCTATACACTGACATACACTAGATGTCCTCGTTCTCAAAGGTGTTTCTAATGTCAACGAGTCGAGAGAAGAAAAGATGCATAGCCCAAGGCTCTCCATGACAGCAATGGAGATAAAGATATGTGTGGAACCAATATCGAAGAGGGATGAAGATAAAACTGAGGTTACTAAAATTCTACCTCGAACTATAGAAGGGTTGGGATCCTGCTCTTGATATGTCTGCTCCACAGTAAAAGACTGGCCTGTACCGTGGCCTTGTGCCCCTGGATGACCACTCTGAGATATACCTCCCTGCTGGTGCTGAGGAACTGGTGGCTGACTGCCACAGCCTCGACCTCCTCCTCGGCCCAGATGGCTGGAAGAACTCCAGTTCCCCGACTGGTGAGAAAGTGGTGGTCTTGCTCCTGAATGAGGAGTCATGGAAGAACCCCGATCAGCAGCTGCTGGTGAGAAAACATAATATAAACACTGAAGGTGACCCATCTTGCCGCAAGATCGGCACTCTACAGGGTCCTTCTAGCACTGCGGCCTCCTGTACCCTGACCGTCCACACTGGTAGCATGTCACCTGGCTGCCTGACGATGCATCTCGCTTCCTCAGATCACCGCGTGTAGGCTCTCTACGGCCCTTCTTGATGTCATCTAGAGGAAGACTAGCTCTAGAAGCAGATCCTCCCTCGATCTCTACTCTAGATTCTATCAGATTGCGCTCCGCAATTAGTGCCTGGTTGACGATGGAAGTGATGGAAGTCAGCTGGAAGATATTCACCTGCGAGTGGATCTCTCGCCTGAGACCATCCTTGAAATTACTTTCCAAGAACACCCCACTCCCATCCCAAAGGGGTGTGAAGCGCTGTAGCTCAGTGAAACGAGAGGAATTCTCCATGACAGAAAGAGTACCCTTCTCTAAGCTCATGAACTCCTGAGCTCGATCGGCTCTCATGGTCTCTGGGTAGAAGTAGTCATAGAACACGCACTGGAACTCCTCCCAAGCCATAGTCTGCTGCTGACCCGCCTATAAGATCACGTCCCACCACCTCTTAGAAGAGTCTCGGAGCATGTAGGTGGCGAGCTTGACCCGCCTCTATGGAGGCATCTCTAGATGCTCGAAGACAGTCAGCATGGCTTCCAGCTATGACTCTGCAGCCTGAGATCCTCTTTCCCCCAAGAACGTGGGAGGATGATGTTGCTGGAAAACCCGCGTCAAGTCTTCCATAGACGTGGCAAGAGGCGGAGCTCCTTGGAAGTCCTGCAACATCCTAATGAAACATTCCCTGAACTGTGCATCTGTGCCTACAACTGGAATGACAGTCGGTGCCAAGGATGGCCTGACTGGAGGATTGGCAGGAAGTCCCTGATCAGCCATGTATGGCATCTGATCACTACCTGACGACAGACGTACGACCGAATGACATCTCAGAGGAATATCTCTGAAAGATCAAAAGTACACCATGGATCAGAAAAACAAGGACAGAGAACACAAGAGTACGAAATAGGAACATGGTAAGAAAACACAAAGGATTGGAAAACATGACTACACGGCGTGTATAAAAAATAAACGGCGTGTCTTCTTAAGCCACTAACATGGGAATGTACTCCTGCCCTACAAGTTTTGTACACCTCAAACTACACGGTGTGTGGACCTCAACACATGGTGTGTGCTTGAAAACTATTCCCCTACCCGAGTCTCTTGACACGGCTAACCCACAGGGTCCGACTCAACCCGAGACTACACGGAGTGTTCGAAAAAAACACAGCGTGTACTAGACAAGGCTTCGGCGGCCCGTGTTTGTTAAGAACATGGTCGTCTACACGGATGAAGCTTACCCGAGATGCTCTGAACAAACGCAGCGTGTATGGGCGAGGGTGACACCGTCCCGTGTTGTTCGTGACACGGCCGGGTACCTGGAAAAGACTACATGGCGTGTTCCAAAAAAACACGGTGTGTGGAAAAGAAGGTAAATCCAGCCCGTGTTATTCGTGACACGACTGGGTACCTAGACAGGACTACAAGGAGTGTTCCCTCTGGACACGGCGTGTTATACCCAAGCTTCCCCGAACCGTGTTGTTAGTGACACTACCAGGTACATGGCTCCGAACATACATGGCGTGTAGCTACCGTACATGGCGTGTTCTCGAATTTACTTTCACGACACCGTGTTCTGCCCACACGGTCAGTGACACGGCCTGAAAACTACACGACATGTATCCATAAAATACACTCTGTGTATGCTAGGTTTTTCTGGGCAGTAGCTCTGAAACTACGCAGAATCCCATAAACACTAAAAACAAGAGAAAGATGTGCCAAATTCCGATCCATGAGAGACCATACTCCCCGAGAATCAAAGCTTGGCATCTCTTACAGTCACATAAAAGGGGAAAAAATCTCTCTAACACAACAGTAGGGATTCTGTCAAGCATTTATCACAACAGCATGCATAATCTACACGAAGTCTATCACAACAGCATGAAATCGCTAATGCACCCTAGATGGCATGGCTAGAATGCATGGTATGCAATTTCTACAAGTGCCTATATGATGCATGAGATGGAATACCCTCATCTAATCAGGTTACAATATAAATAGAACCGAAATATCAAAACAATAATAGCACAAGTCATGTGAATCACTCTAGGTGAAATCAAATCAACAGTAAAATCTCAAAACCAGAACTGTAATTAACGAGGTAGTATGGCTTTTCCCTGTACACGGGTTAACTACTCCCAAGCACAGCTTAATGCCAAGTACCGAATCTATCCTATCCCTGGATAAAGTCTCCAAATAGAAAGAAAGGGAAATGAACTCCTCTGATACCACTTTGTAACGAACCAAATCTGGATCCCCTCCACTGGTGCCCCGTAACCGGTTTTCCACATGACCTCAAGCGTGTTTCCCCAAATTCCAGAGGCTTCTGACTAGAAGCAAGGGCCTTGGTGAGTCGGTGGGGAAACTATGCCCTCATTCGGTAATTTATACAGCAGAAAAACAACAGTCAATAGCGGAAGCAGTAACAACATGCATAACAACAGAAACCAGACAATAGATGCAATGTATACATATAATAATGATGATAATGATATAGCAAGTACAAGTATCTAAGGAAAATAGAAAACACATCAATGTGCTGAAATACAACTGAAACCAAGTGCAATAGAAAACAAAGTAAACTCCTCAGCATCGCGAGCCACAGCTCAGTCCCATGCTCTCCAGCTCCAGTGCAATCAAGAAACTGAAGTAGAAGAGTGCTTTCCCTTATCTATACCTGTAGCAAAATAGTCTATTTTAGCCCAAAATCATGGCCCAAACAGGGTGTGAGATGCAATCCCAGTAGGAAATCACTCAATGATTTGGGCTTAACAGTCAATGAATACATGGAAGTAATAAAACAAGAAGCAATAAACAGAAAAGCACAAGCAGCTACAATCCACAGTTCTAACATACAAAGTAAACAAGTAACAACCAACAACAAGAAGGAAAAAGGTAACCCTCTAGGTATCTCTCACAGTCTAACCCCTATGCTTCAACCTATAATCACTAGCAACCCTCTAGGAGGCACACACAGTCTCACCCCTCTGGTTCAGCTATGTATTTAATAGACTCTCTGGGGAAGCACTCACCGTCAATTCCCCCTATAGTCTCGTATCATGCTAAAGGCTCTCTGGGGAATCACTCAACATCTATTCCCCCTGTGGCCCACGTCGAGGAACTACAGACTCTCTGAGGAAGAACTCAACGTCAATTCTTCTTGTGGTCTCACATCGTAATTAAAAGACACTCTGGAGAAGCCCATCAATCAATTCTCCCTTTATTATACTACTCTAGGTTCCCACAGTACTGAGTGAAAGGTAAAACATGCTTAGAGTGTGTGTACATCATCCATGTAAACCTCAAGAACTACTTGGCTATCAACTAAAGCTCAACATCATAACAAAATAGTAGTTCCACTGTACTACGACTAAGCATGGAAACTGAAAAAACGCCAAACAGGCAGAACAAGCATAGAAAACATCTAATGTACATTAAAGCTACCATAATCATTGGAAAAAAATATACTATGGTAATCAAGCAAAGCAGGAAATACAATAAGGCAAAACAGAAACACGCAATACCCAGTTCAATGGTATTGGTGGAATTTGCACATAATATTCATTAACTATCCACGGAAAGTCACAAAATACCTACCTCTATCCCAGGAGATGGATATAAGTGAACCTCGATGACAGATTCCCCTTAGATCGATGAAGATCTGAGAAAACACATAAAACTTTAATCCCACGATAACATGGAAACAAAGAGGAATTAAGAAACGAGGATAAAGCTGAAGGAAGAACTAACCACTGCGATCCCAACACGATCGACCGTGCTAGAATCTGAGAACGGACGGCAAGGCGGGAGCTCGTCGAAGATCTAGTCGTACGGGTCTCTCTCGAACGAACGGAACCTAGAAAGAGGTGTTTTTGTGCGTCAGGCGCGACCCCGGTTCATTTAGTGAAAATAAAAAGAAAAGTACATGGCATGTAGTGGGTTTTTTCCATACTCTGCCAATATCGGCCTCCACGTCACCCCTACACACCGTGTGTGTGGCCCGGGCACGGCCATCACACTGCTTCAAGCCGGAGAAGAGTACACGGCGTGTACTGAGAAAGTACACGGCGTGTACTTCAAAAATTTCCCGAAACATCATTTTTCTCAAAAACTCTAGAAAATAGAAAAACATACCTGAATGAAGATCCAGGTTCTTACAGAATTCAACAAAGCATTGAATCCCATCGATATAAGTCTTTCCATTATATCATGACAATTATGAATTTTTAATCCGGTAGTATAACCATTCTTAACACATCTGCCCGAATTGGATGCACAACCAAATGGAAGTATCAAATATATAATCCACTGACAAAATAATAAGAGACTCTCTTTGGATAGTGTATAAGCTTCTTTTGGCTTCATTGACCTCTGTGATCTGAAATTTTCAAATTGTTCAAGTTCTGGTCGCCTGCAAATTTGGGCAAGATCTAATCTTGCCTTTACTATATCTTTGGTCTTACCTGGTGTATCCAAAACTGTATGAAACAAATTATGAAAACATTTCTTTTCAATATGCATTAAATCCAACATGTGGTGGGCCAACAAATCAGACCAATATGGATTATCCCACAAAATGCTTTGTTTTATCCAATTATGTTCTTTTCCAAAGCCATTGATTTTCTGTTGGTTTGTTGTTAGCCCAAATGTGATGAGCGGTAATGAAAGTACAACTTATTTTAACTCTATACCTGAGATCATCTTTGGAGGCTCATCCTTTTCAATTATACCTTTTCTGAAATGAGATTTGTTCCTCCGAAAAGGATGATCAGTTGGGAGAAATCTGTAGTGACAGTCATAATAGCAAGGTTTCTTTCCATTGATGAGTATAAATGATTTTTTGTCTTTCATACAGTAAGGACATGATTTTGGACCATGTGTACTCCCGCCAGAAAACTTGTCATATGCCAGAAAGTCACTAATCATCCACCTCAATACATCTTTTAATATTAAAATTTTTTTTCGCAGCAACATCATATGTACTAACACCATCACTCCACAATGCATTTAACTCATCAATCAATGGATTCAAATAAACATCAATATTATTTTTTTAATGTCCTAGGATTAATAGAGTCAAAAAGATATAGGGCTCCTTCATCAACATCCAAGGAGTCAAATTGTACGGAGTTATAAAGATAGTCCAACATGAATACTGACTACCATAAGAACCAAATGGATCGAAACCGTCAGTAGAAATACCCAATCACACGTTTCAGGCTTCTAAAGAAAAATATGGATTTTGATGATCAAAATGTTTCCATGAATAACAATCAGAGGGATTATTCAAGCTTTTAATAGTTGAAATCTTGGTTTTTTCCAATGAAATTATTGACACTGTATTCTAAAAAATAAATAAACGCGGCAAACTGGGTGAAAGGGGGAAATATCTCAACTGATTTACTCTAATCGATCCAGACTTCCCTAGTTGAGCTTCATTATACCTCGATTTTCCACATGTGGGACAACTATCCAATGACTCATTTTCATCAGAATATAAGATGAAATCATTTGGACAAGCATGAGTCTTCTGATAATTAAGGCCCATATTACGAACCAGCCTCTTGCTCTCATAGTAATTTGTAGGCAACACATTTTTGGGAGGTAACAATGTTTTAACTAAAGAAAATATCTGATAAAAAAAGTTTTTTGACATTTCATTATATGATTTAATAGACATAAATTTTGAAACCACTTTTAATTTTCTTATCTCGAAACCAGGATATAATGCATCTTCAACAGACCTCAACAACTCATAAAATTCGGATGGGGCCAGCTCATGAGTTAAATCACTATCATCTTGAGTTTCAGTTTTTTGAACAGATAGGCCTGTAACATTATGTACTAAATTTTGAAACTATGATGGATCCAGAATCATGTTATTAGTATCTTCTCTGGAACAACGTTCGTAGTTTTTATAACAAAAAACATAATCTTGTTGAAAACCAAACTGTAAGAGATATCCCCAACCATGTCAAATGTGTCAAACGTTCTCAAAGAAAATTTTTTATAAGGGAACGTAATGGTGTCTACTAAAGCACATTTTGGTTTTGATGATGCAAATGATAAGAAAGCTTCAACACCCTCAATATATATAGGATTTAAACCAGAACCATTTGTATTTCTATGCTAATTTATCCAACCGAAATCATCTAATAATTACTGATGTCGATTTCCTTGTTCCATATTTTTCTACAAAATATAAATCATCACTATTTTTGAATAATTTGAAATTATAAAAACACTAATGAAAAAAGAAGATAAATAATTACAATTACTTCTTAATAATTACCATTAAATTTAGGCAACACAATTTCTAGTAGATTGACAACTACTATTTTTTCTAAAAGCTCATTTACTTGCCTCTTTCTCACACTGAAATCACAATGATGAATTTTATTGTAGGTACACTTATTCATTCTCGTGCATAAAAGAATTTATAAGCGTACCTCTGAGCAGTTTCTTCATTCCAATTTCAGTGTGACAAAGATGAAAGTAAATGAGACATCAGACAAAAGATCCCCCTTTTCATCGATGAATCATCTTCTTGCAACTATCACCAACTGAAAAATTATAAAATATGTGGGCCTACGAATCCATATTCAAACTCGTGCATACGAGATTGGATATGCATACACAGAAGCATACTTTTCATAATGTTTTGAGTCGGTGAAAGTTAAATGCAGAAGAGTCATCAACCAAAAGGAGTACCATCAATACACTAGAAATTGTGCCAAGTTATTTCAAGTTATTAGAATTTATTCCTATTTATTCCTATTTATTCCTCTTTATTATTATTTAGTCCTCTTTATTCCTATTTAGTTCTCTTTATTCCTAATTACTCCTAATAACTCTTAATTAATTCTGTTAATTCCTAATTACTCCGGTTAACTCTTAATTACTCCTGTTAAATCCTAATTACTCCTGTTAACTCCTAATTACCCATTTTTACTCCAAATTACTCCATTTTTACTTCTAATTACTCATGTTTACTTCTAATTACTCCTATTTATTACTAATTAGTCCTATTTATTACTAATTATTACTATTTATTACTAAATGTTCATATTTATTAATAATTATTCCTATTTATTACTAATTACTACTATTTATTACTATTTACCACTAATTTTAACTATTTACAAACAATTATTACTATATACTACTAATTATTCTTATTTACTACTAATTATTCCTATTTACTACTAATTATTCTTATTTACTACTAATTATTCCTTTTCACTTCTAAATATTCCTAATTACTACAAATTCTTCTAATTATTGCTAATTAATCCTAATTATTTCTATTTACTCCAATTTATTTCTATTTGTTCCAATTTATTATTAATTATTCCTATTTGTTAGTAATTATTCCTATTTATGGCTATTCATTCCTATTTTTTTCTATTTTTTTCTATTTATTTCTATTTATTCCTTTTTATTCCTATTTATTCTTATTTATTACTATTTATTCCTATTTATTTCTATTTATTACAATTTATTACTATTTATTCCAATTTATTACTAATTATTCCTATTTATTACTAATTATTCCTAATTATTACCAATTATTCCTAATTATTACTAATTATTCCTAATTATTACTATTTATTCCTAATTATTCCTATTTATTACTAATTATTCCTATTTATTACTAATTATTCCTATTTATTACTAATTATTCGTATTTATTACTAATTATTTCTATTTATTACTAATTATTCCTATTTATTACTAATTATTCCTATTTATTACTAATTATTCCTATTTATTACAAATTATTACAATTTATTACTAATTATTATTAATTATTCCTTATTATTATTAATTATTTCGGTTTATTATTAATTATTCCTATTTATTATTAGTTATTCCTCTTTATTATTAATTATTCCTATTTATTATTTATTATTTTGACTAATTACTACTAATTACTGCTAATTACTAGTAATTATTACTAATTCTTATTAATTATTCCTAATTATTCCCAATTATTCCTAATTATTCTTAATTATTTCTAATTATTACTAATTATTACTATTTATTACTATTTATTACAATTTATTACAATTTATTACTAATTATTCATAATTATTCCTATTTTTTACTATTTATTCCTATTTATTACTATTTATTACTATTTATTACTAATTATTCCTATTTATTACTAATTATTTATATTTATTATTAATTATTCATATTTATTACTAATTATTCTTATTTATTACTAATTATTCCTATTTATTAGTATTTATTCCTATTTATTCCTGTTTATTATTAATTATTCCTATCTATTTGTAATTATTCCTATTTATTACTAATTATTCCAATTTATTACTAATTATTCCTAATTATTACTATTTATTCCTATTTATTCCTATTTATTCCTATTTATTACTATTTATTACTATTTATTAATATTTATTCATATTTATTATTATTTATTCTTATTTATTCTTATTTATTTTTAATCATTCCTAATTATTCTTAATTATTACTAATTATTACTAATTATTACTAATTATTCCTAATTATTCATAATTATTCGTAATTATTTCTAATTATTGCTAATTATTTCTAATTATTTCTAATTATTACTAATTATTCATAAATATTACTATTCATTACTATTTATTACTAATTATTCCTAGTTATTCCAATTTATTACTAATTATTCCTAATTATTCCTTTTTATTACTATTTATTCTTATTTATTACCATTTATTACTATTTATTACCAATTATTCCAATTTATTTCTAATTATTCATATTTATTACTAATTATTCGTATTTATTACTAATTATTCCGATTTATTAGTATTTATTCATATTTATTAGTATTTATTATTATTTATTCCAATTTATTATTAATTATTCCTATTTATTATTAATTATTCATATTTATTACAAATTATTCATATTTATTACTATTCATTCCTATTTATTACTATTTTTTCTAATTAATCCTAATTATTACTATTTATTTCTAATTATTACTAATTATTACTAATTATTACAAATTATTTCCATTTATTGCTAATTATACTTATTTATTTCTAATTATTCCTATTTATTTCTAATTATTCTTATTTATTGCTAATTATTCCTATTTATTACTAATTATCACTATTTATTATTAATTATTCTTATTTATTACTAATTATTCTTATTTATGATTAATTATTCATATTTATTACTAATTATTCGTATTTATTAAAAATTAGTACTAATAATTTCATTTTATTATTACAAATAAATACTGTTAACAAAACAGTTTAAATCTAATTAAATTAAAACTAATAAAAAACAATTAAAATTAACAAAAAATGAAATAAATATTAAATTAAATTAAATATATATACCTTTAAACTTAATCTTCTATTGATGTAGACTTCTTCAAAACTTTTTTGTCAAAAAAAAACTAACTCGAACAAATTATCACTCTGAAAATAGGGTTGAGAGAGAGAGAGAGAAAATGAGAATTGAGAGAATGATTTGAAAAAACGGATGGGGGTATATATAGGTTAGATTAGTTGCGCTGCGGCCTTTTGCGATGGGCCCCATCGCAAATACCTTTTTCCCGCATTAATTGTTGTCGGCGGTTAAAAGGGTATTTGCAACGGGCCCCAACGCAAAAGGTACCTGCGGACACACATTTTGTGACGGGGCAACATCCCTTCGCAACAACCCATTTACCGTCATCGGGTATTTGTGACGGGACCCGTCGCAAATACCTCCATGCGACAAACTATTTGCGATGGGAATATTCCTCCCGTCGCAAATAACCTTCCCGCAGTTTCGCTCACAATCCGCACCAAATCGTGCATTACTTTTTGTGAGGGAGGGGGGGTCCCCCCGTCGCAAATAATCTTCGGACTGCACTATTTGCGACGGGAAACAATCCCGTCGGAAATAGCCCGTCGGAAAAGGTTGTTTTCCCGTAGGGATTGAAAGGAATCATAGCCTCATCGAGTTTCATGAGTTGTTTAAGGGTATGTTTGAAACTTTCATGCTTGAAGGTTTACTGTGGAAGTGGTGGAATTTGCTGTCTCAAAAAAATCATAGTGAAGATCTTACTAGGGAGTTCTTAAAGGCTTTGTTCATTCCTCAGTATTTATCATAGAAATAAAGGGCGAGGAAGGGGATGGAGATGGGTGGTTTACAGTATGTTGATGGATCAGTGTTGTAGTATTTCCATCGCTTTATAGATTTAGTCCCTTATAATCTTGGTTATGCTGCAAATGATTCCATGAAGGCTTGACGTTCTGAGGTTGGGTTTCATCCTGACCTACAATTGAAGGTGTTAGAGCTCAATCTAACTTCGTTTGCTGATGTGGTGAGGCAATCATTTCATGAAGAAGTCGTGATGGTGTGAATGCTTGATGTAGTCATCCATCCTTTAATCCAATGGAGTAGTGGGGAAGATTATGGTAAGGAGATGAGGAAGCGGTTGAAATTTGATGGAGTTGGTCGTGGAATCAAAAGGCATTGGGATCATTCATCAACCACTTTGGAGCGAGAGATTATCATATTATATCAGTGTGGCAAGTCAGGCCTCAAACAGTAGTCGTGTTCAAATTCTCCAAAGGTCTACCAGGCTTGTGGACACTTGGGTCACTTGCAGTGATTCTGTTGGGGCGTTGCTAAAAAGCGTCGTGTAGGAAATTCTCATAAGTGACGTGCTGTTGGAACGTTCTTTGAAGTTTCTTTTTGCAAGATTCCTTCTAGTGTAATTGAACTTATCTCGTGGTGGTTCTACCAATGGTGTTTTGTTTTTTTAAATGTGAGGGATGTTGTGAGTCTTCTTATGAATTCCCATTTTAAATGAAAATGTGGTTTCATTTCCATAATTCCAGTCATTCACTTTTTATCTAATCGGGTGACGCATGTCTCGGTTAGGGATTAACAACTCCTGACTGCAAGGCTGTATATGCTTCATCCATCAGATCTCCAGCCGTAGGTCTCAGAGTGAATCTGGGGTGTAGTCAGGAATCCCTTGAGTCTGGGAAGTTTGATTAAGCTCATGGCTCCACTATTGTAAATAAGTAGTTCCTATCAATATCCTAGTGTAGAGCGCCCATGTGAATCAGGTGTGGTCTTGAATTTTATCTATCGTTAGTAAGGAGTGGTGGGTGGTCGTCGGTTGTGGTTGTAGTGTTCCAATAATTGGGTCCCTTTCTTCCCCTCCCCTTATGGATGGTGTTTTTTGTCAGTGCAAAATGTGTTGGTCGAGTTCTTATCTCTTTCATTCAGGAGTGGGTATTTTAAATGTTCATATTATGATCCTCTTAATTTAAGGTGGAAGGCCTAGTTTGGTCGGTGTTAGTTGGTTCTTAATGTTGGGGGGTCTGTTCGAACCTCCCCTCTACTGGTGATCTATTTATGGTTTGGTATCAATGTTTGTTCGGGTGAAGTAGCTTTCTTTTGAAGTTGTTGATTTCTCAGTTTACTCTTCCATTTGGGTGAGTGTTGGGTTTCTTGGGAGAAGGCCCAATGATCTTGTTCTTGGATTGGTTGTGGATGTGGTGGCTTGATCCTTCCATTGATTCTTATGAAATAGTTGTGAATTATTGTTTTATTTCTGGGAAGAGGCTTAAGTCCTGTTTTTGGTGAGTGAAATGTTCATGGTTTTGGAGGGTAGACCTTGTTGATGTGAAATCCTTAGGCATTGATCAATCGGCTAGAAAGTGTTATAGATTTATGAGAGTAGGATGTGTTAATGGTGGGGAGAATTGTCACACATGGGTTCTCTAGTTTTGGCTTATGATTTGGTTTGATGAGAATCCTAGTCTATTATAGTGTTCTAGGTGTGACGAGTACTGAGTTTTAAAGTGATCCCTTGTCTAGTTTTTGTCCCATTGTTTTCCCTTAATCCATGTAGGGAGAAATTTCCATGGAGGGGAGTTTGTGACAGCCAAAATGTCACTATATCGTGTTTAAATAATTCAAGTATCATTGGGTGAGCTTTTCTAGGGTTTGGGGTGTCATTTGAGGTTTTTGGCTAAATTTTTAGGTCACATGGTTTGAGCATAGTTTACCCAAACCTTGCAGCTTAAACCTGTAGAGTTGGAGAATTTTTCTAGTAACATTTGCACGGTTTGCACACGGTTTACAAAACCATGCAACAAAACTATGCCTCCTATTATTAGCTAAATAAATTTTAATTTAAAAAACCAATTTAAGTGATTCCACCTCCCATTTGAAGCCCTACCATTTGGGTATCGACCAAAGGGCACCCCTCTTTGTTCTCCTTCGTTTTGAGCCACTTTTGGGTGATTTGTCACCATAGGTTAGTGATTTATCACAATTGCACCATCAAATCTGTCTCTTTCCTCTTCTCCTCTGTTCCCTCTTCCATTTCTTCATGGTTTCCTCTTATCCCATGGTGATTCTCGACCTAGGGTGTTGTTTTCCCATGATTTTGATGGGGGTTTTTGGTTTTTATGGATTTTCTTCATAGATCTAGGGTTTTAGAACACTCGTCGAGTGATTTCGCGTGTGCGTTTCCATTCCGTCATGGATTTGAGGTAGGTTTCCCCTTGCACTTGCCTTTTAAATTTAAGATTAACATATTTCATGATTTTTTCACCTCTATTGATTAATAAATATTGATGTATGATCCTTGGATTAATTGTTTGGTGTGAAAAGTACCGGTTTATGCCTCATTTAGGATAAACGGTGTTGTTTTATTGAAAATGTGCAACAAACTCTACGGGAAAAGTGGGATTTTGCGACCATTCATTTGTGACGGGTGACTGACTAGTCAAAAACAGTATGTCGGAAGGACTTTTTTGTGATGAGAGAACCAACCCGTCGCAAAAAAAATAATGTTTTTGTGATGGGGCGATGGTTCCTGTCGCCAATGGCTTGACGCAAGTTACGCGCCAAACCATGAGAAAATTATTTATTACAGGCTTTTATGCCCGTCACAAATACCTAATTGCGTTTTTTAGTATTTGTGATGGGATTTATCCCTCATCGCAAATAGTATGTCGGTGGGTTGGTATTTGTGACAGGTCCTGTAGCAAATTACTTTTTAACCGTCGAGTATTTGCAACGGTCCCCGTCGCAATTAATCTAACCGATATATACCCCATCCGTTTTTCTCATTCCACTCAATTCCTTACACCTCTCTCCCTCTCTAGTGGGAAATTTTTCTCTTAAAAATTTTCAGTGTAAACTTTTAATTCGAGGTATTCCACGCAACTTATATGCTTTGAAAGCTCCAATTTTAAATTATTTATCTATTTCTTTTATTTTTTACTTAATTTATTTCTTGTTATTTTAGTTATAATTATTGTTAATTAGCTGCAGTAAAATTAAATTATAATTAGATAGTTTTATTTATCATTATTTATGTTTACTTTTACAAATAAATATGTGTGATTATTATGAATTAGTATTAATTAATAATTATTATATTAATAAGTTATAATTAGTTATAACTAGTAATAACTAGTATTAAATTATAATAATTGGTGTTAAATCCTAACAATTAGTATAAAATTACAATAATTAGTATTAAACTATAATAATTAATATTAAATTGTAATAATTAGCAATAAGTTGTAATAATTAGTAATGAATTGTAATAATTAGTAATAAATTGTAATAATTAGTATTCAATTTTGATAATTAGTAATAAATAACAATAATTAGTTATAAATAGTAATAATTAGTAATAAATTCTAATAAATAGTAATAATTAGTAATAAATTGTAATACTTAGTAATAAATTAGAACAATTTGTAAAAATTAGTAATGAATTGCCACAATTAGAAATAATTAGTAATAAATTGTAACAATTAGTAATAACTAGTAATAATTATTAGTAAATTCTAATAATTAGAAATAATTAGTAATAAATTATAATAATTACTAATAATTAGTAATAAATTCTAATAATTAGTATTAAATTGTAATGAATTGTAATAAATTGTAATAATTAGTAAGAAACTGTAATAAATAGTAATAAATTGTAATAATCAGTAATAAATTAGAATAGATTGAAATAAATTATAATAAACTGTAAAAAATTGAAATAAATTGTAATAATTAGTAATAATTTATAATAATTGGTAATAAATTACAATAATAGTAATAAATAGTAATATATTCTAATAACTAGTAATAAATTCTAATAATTAGAAATAATTTCTAATAAGTGGTAATAAATTGTAATAATTAGTAATAAATTAGTAATAATTAGTTATAAATTTTAATAATTAGTAATAATTTGGAAGAATTAGTAATAATTTGTAAAAAATATCTAACAATTAGTAATAATTTGTAATAAATTCTAATAATCGATAATACATTCTAATAATTAGTAATAAATAGTAATAAATTCTAATAATCAGTAATAATTAGTAATAAATTATAATAATTTGTAATAATTAGTAATAAATTCTAATAATTTGTAATAATTTGTAATAATTTGTAATAATAATTAATAATTGTTAATAGTAAGTAATATGTTCTAATAATTAGTTGTAATTAGTAATAAATTCTAACAATTAGTTACAATTTGTAATAAATACTATTAATTAGTTATAATTAATAAGAAATTTTAATATTTAGTTATAAATAGTAATAAATTAAAATAATTAGTAATAAATTGTAATAATTAGTAATAAATGGTAATAATTAGTTATAAATTGCAGTAATTAGTAATAAATTGCAGTAAATAGAAATAAATTTTAATAATTAGTAATAAATTGAAGTAATTAGAAATAAATTGATGTAATTAGTAATAAATTAGAGTAATTATTACTAAATTACAGTAATTATAATAAATTAGATTAATTATTACTAAATTACAGTAATTAGTAATAAGTTTCAATAATCAGTAATATATTACAATAATTAGTAATATATTGCAGTAATTAGAAATAAATTGCAGTAATTAGTAATAAATTGTAGTAATCAGTTATAAATTATAGTAATTATTAATAAATTATAGTAATAAAGAATAATTAGTAATAAATTCTAATAATTAGCAACATTCCATAAGAAATTGTACTAATTAGTAATAAATTTTAGTAATTACTAATAATTTTTAGTAAATTAAAATAATTAGCAATAATTAGTTATAAAGTGTACTAATTAGAAATAAATTTTAATAATTAGTAATAAATTGAAATAATTAATAATAATTAATAATAATTAGTAATAAATTCTAATAATTAGTAATCATTAGTAATAAATTCTAATAATTAGGAATTATTAGTAATAAATTCTGATAATTATTAATAAATTCTTATTATTAGTAATAAATTCTAATAATTAGTAATAAATTCTAATAATTAGTAATAAATTGTAATAATTAGTATTAAATTAGAATAATTTGCGATTAATTCGAATAATTACTAATAATTCCAATAATTAGATATAATTAGTAATAAATTTTAATAATTCGTCATAAATTCTTATAATTCGTAATAAATTTATATAATTAGTTATAATTAGTAATAAATTCTAATAGTTAGTAACAAATTTATAATAATTAGGCATAATTAGAAATAACTAGTAATAATTACTAATAATTAGAAATAATTAATAATGCTTAGTTATAATTTACAATAATTAGAAAGAAATTGTAATAAATTCAACAAATTGTAATAAATTGGCACAATTTCCAACGGATTGACAACTCCCTTTTTCCCGACGCCTTATCTCCTTGCAATTTTCTCCCATAGAAATCACTATGAAAACACTGCCACAAATGGGGCAGTGAAAGCACCACATTTCATCAACTCTAAACAGAAAGTATTAATAGGGGGAATTTTTTAGCGCTAAAAAAGAACTGATAAAGGGTACACATTTATTAGTACTTTTGTTAGCGCTGATAAAGGATATATTTATCAATGCTACTTTTTGTGCTGATAAAGTTTTTTAATAATAATTTTTATACAATTATTATATTTATACTCAAAAAAATGTTTATTTGTATACATTAAATAAATAGCTCATGTTTATAATTAATATATATATTTTAATAATTCAATATATATATTTAATTTTTTAAAAAAGTATTTCTTATATTATAATTAAATTTATATGTGTGTGTGTGTGTGTGTGTGTTTCCATTTAATTTGGTCAATAAATATATTGAACCTGCATGCTTATATGTTATGTATCATCATGAACATTCATTTATACATTACACTCTCCTTATTATTCATGTTATCCGTTAATGGCTCGTTTTTTATTATGTATATTTTACTATGTGTATATGATAAATTAATACATGTTACCATATATATACTATATTATGTTTTCAATACTTATGAAATTAAATTAAATATATTTAAAGAATAAATATATTTATTATATTTATAATTATTAAATTATATATATATATAAATACTTTTTAAATATATTTATTTTTAATTATAATTATAACAATATATATGTATTTAAATAATTATAAAATTATAATAAATTTATTTATTATACTACATATAAAGTTAGTAATATATAATTAAATAAATATATAAAAATATTTATAAATAAATAAAAATATTTATAATTATAATTCATGAATAAAAACATATATATTTAAATAATTAAATAATTAAAATAAATATATTAATTATATATATTTATATACAAATATCTATAAATAAATACAATTAGTTGTAAATATAATTCTAAATAAATGTAGATATATTAATTTAATTAAAAAATTAAAATAAATATATTAATTATATATATATTTAAAATTATAAATATATTTTTTATAATTTTGTATTTATATGTATTTGTTTATTTATAATTAAAAATATTAATAATTTATTTATTTTAATTTTTAATTAAAAATAATAAAAAATTTATTTCTTAGTGATAAATATAAATAAATATATATTTATTTAAATAATTATTAACTAATAAAAAATATTTATTATTTAGATATATAATGTTATATATAATTAAATAAGTATATTTCTTAATATATTTTCAAATATATAGAAATATTGAGAAATAACTAAAAAATTTATAGTTATAGTTATAAATAAATAGAAATTTTTTTATATAATTAAAAAATTATAATAAATATAATAAATATATATATTAATAAAATTTTAAATATTAGAAAATATTATTTTGTTATAATATTATAATTTTTTTAATATATATATATATATTCATTTATATTTATAATTATTATTAAATATAAATTCATATAAATAATTATAAAACTAGAAGAAATATAGTTATATACATATATAGTATTATAAATATATATAATTAGATATATCATCACCTTTTTAGCGCTGATAAATGCCTATCTTTATCATCGTTGAAAAAATGCTAATAATGTGTCCTTATCAACGCTATGTTTTTAGTACTGATAAAGACAACCTTTACTGTAATGTCCTGGTTTCGGGTGCCACCAAGAGGTGCCCAGTACCCGGTTGATTACATGGACTCATGCACATTTCCTCGAATGTCAGAGGTTTCCGACTAGCAGCGAGGGCCTTGGGTGTGATAGTAGGGAAACTGTGCCCTCCTTGGTAGAGTAACACAACAGAAATAAATACATAATAGTAGAGGAAGCAATAAAAATACCTTACAACAGTAAAAAACAGAATAATGAATGTAAATAAACAACTGGAGCACATATATAAATGATGCATGTTACATATGTCTAGGAAAGCAGCCAAACATGTCACAATGCTGAAATACAGTACTAAACCAAAGTACAAGGTAAAACAACTAAACCAATCCAAAATCATCGCAAGCCTTAGATAAGTCCCATGATCCCCAGTTCTACAACAATCAAGTACCTAATGTATAAGGGTGATTTCCCTTATCTATTCCTGCAGAAATATAATCTGTTTGAGACCAAAAGCACGACCCAAATAGGGTGTGAGATGAATCCCATTGGGCAACAACCCAAAGATCTGTGCCTAGCAGTCAGTGAATATATATGGAAGGTAATAAGAAAAATTAAGCCATAAACAAGGATGTACTCAAAAGTAAACAAGAATACAGTTTCAATTTCATTCATTTACATTCGTCAATTATTAAACCAAATGAAAACAAGCAACCCTCTAAGATGTTCTCATAGCTTATCCCCTCTAGTTTAACCAATCAATATCAAGTAACCCTCTGGGTAAGTTCCCACAGCCTAACCCCTCTAGTTAAACATATACAAGGATATAAAGATCTCATGGGTAACTGACATGGTCTAAAACATTTGGTCTCAAGAACAGAATGACTCTCTAAGGAAGCACTCACTGTGAATTCCCCCTATAGTCTTTTAACAGTATACTAAAAACACTCTAAGGAAGCACTGAATATCAATTCCCCCTGTGGTCTCATAATGATAACTATAAACACTCTGAGGAAGCACTCAGCGTCAATCCCCACTATGGTCTCACAATGTGATAAATAACAATAGACACTATGGGGACGCCCTCAACATCAATTCCCATTATGGTCTCACTAAACATGGTTCCCACAACCTTATGTAAAGCAATCATGCAAAAATGATGTCCAATATCCAAAGTAAACATAAAAGTACTACTTGGTTAAAAATCTACAAATCATATCAGAGCATCAGATAAATCACTCCATCCTAACAACACTAGGAATGGAAATTAAGCATCCTAACAGGAAAAAATAGAACAAACGGTCAATATCAAATCAAACGTGAGAAAAATTACATATCATGGAAAATAAACCCTATTAACAATCCAATATACCTACTCAAGCAATCAAAGCATGTCATATATTAACAGGGTTAAAATCCCAAAATGCCCAATGCCCCAAACTAGGGTATTATGAAATTTTCCCATATAATTCTAAGACTAACTACAGAAAGTCATAAAACACCTACCTTAGTGTTGTACGATCGATATACTCCAGCATTGGTCCTTGAATCTTCCTTGAGCGACATAGATCTAAAAAATTGTCTAAAACGTTCAACAAAGGATATCTCACAAAATAAGAGAAATCAAGGAACAAGGCTTTAGAAGAAGGAAGAACTCACTGTTGTGATTCCATCACAATTGACGTCTCTTGATTCAGAGAACGGACAGTCGATCGGGGGCTTGGAGAATAATCGCACCCCATGGTCACTCCTGGATGAGACGATTCGAATAGAAGGCGTTTCTTCCAATTAGAAGTGTACTTAGTTTTATATAACAAATAAAAATAAAAGTAGATAGTGTGTCCATTTAATATACATGACATGTACATTCCATAACCGGCCTCTACATTAGGTGGTCTCTAGGTCACCCCCACTGCCGTGTACTTGGCCATTACACAGGCAATACATGGCTACCCGCAACAACTGGGTACACAACATGTACTTATAAGTACACATTGTGTACTCATTAAATTTCCCAAAACTCCTATTTTTCTCAAAACACAATAAAACAAGATCCATAACTAAAAAGAATATCCAGGTTCTTACAAACATCCCCCTTTAAAGAAATCTATCCCAAAATTTCCCTAAGTAGGTGGCGAATAAGAAGAAGAATCCTCAAACAACTTCATACACTACAATCATACATTGATCTCTCTCTCCAAAGTCTTGTCAAGTACTCTCCCATGCTGACATAGAATCCACCCTAGAGGAACAGACTGATCACGGAGAACCTTCGCGCTTCGATCAACAATTTGGATAGGATGCTCTTCAAAATGAGGCGTCAACCTCCAACTCAACTTCCTTGAGTTGAAAAACATGATACGGGTCTGAGAAGTAACGTTGTAGCTAGGAAACCTGGAAGAAGTAATGCATATCCTAGTACATCTGAGGTAACTGCAACCAATAAGCAATCAGACTGACTCTCTCCAAAACCTCAAATAGTCCAACATATCTTGTTGAAAGCATTTCCTGTATCCTGAACCTCTGGTGTCCCAACCTCGATGTGACACAGAGGTTAACCTGATCTACCACCTCAAACTCTAGAGGTCATCTCCGTTGATCTGCATAAGATTTCCATCATGACTATGAAATAGTCCTCCTTTTCTGAATCAACTGCACATGCTCTGTGGTCTCCTGGACAAGATGAGGTCCCAGCATAGTTGCCTCTCCTACTTCCAGCCAACACAGTGTTGATCAGCATGAACTACCGTAAAAATCCTCAAATGGTTCCATCTAAATAGTTACTTGAAAACTATTATTGTAGGAAAACTCCACAATAGGTACATGTTTCTCCCAAGTGCCTCCAGAGTTTAGGATGAATGCTCGAAGCATTTCCTTTAGCACCTGTATCGTATGCTTAGATTGGCCTTCTGTCTAGGGATGGTAAGCAGTACTCAGAAGTACCTATGTACCCATCACCCTCTGTAGTTGCTGCCAGACCCAAGAAGTAAAATCGGTGTCCCTGTCTGAAATGAAGGAGTGGGAAACCCCATGCAGATGTACAATCATTCAGAATGTACAACCTTCCCATATCATCTACAATAAATGACTCCTTGACCAACAAGAAGTTTGAAACATTCGTGAGTCTTTCAATGACAACCCAAACTACATCATTCCCTCGAGGTGACCTTGGTAAACCTATCATGAACTCCACCACGATATCATTCCACTTCCACTCGGGAATGGGTAACTACTAAAAAATACCTTCTGGTAATTAATTCTCCACCTTCACCTGCTGATAGGTGGAAGACCTAATGACAAACCCAACAACATCTCTCTTCATACCTGACCACCAATACTGATGGTGCAGATCTCGATACATCTTGGTGACAACAGGATGAATTTCCCAAACTAAGGAATGAAATTCCCACATCATCTTCTCACATATGTCTCCTAACACCCATACGAACCCATGAAAACACAAGATCTCATCCTCGCCAATGGTCCATATAGGAATAAGGTCCTCTCATGAAACATTCTCACGTAGAACTAGGACTTCAGAATCTGATAGCTGCCTCATTCGCACTCAATCAAGTAGAGTAAAGGTAACAACTACAGATGAAGGAAGTGTCTTCCCCTATATGTCTTGAACCTCCAAATGAATCTCATAGAATAGATCCATAAGCTACCACCCACTGTTGGCCTCCTGAACTGCCTGCATTTCAGTCCTCCTACTCAAAGCATCAGCCACTATGTTTCCTTTCTTAGGAATGTAGGCAATCTCAAAATCAATGTATTGAAGTTATTCAACCCACCTTCACTATCTCAAATTCAGATCAAATTGAGTAAATGTATACTTGAGACTTTTGTAGTCGGTGAGAACCATAAAATGATCTCCTAATAGATAATGTCTTCAATAGAATAAGGAATGAACAACTACAGCCAACTCAAGATTGTGCATTGGGTAATTCCTCTCATGTGGCCTCAACTACCGAGAGTTGTACGCAAGGACTCCATCCCACTACATAAGCACAGATCCCAGCCCGATACCTGATGCATCATATTAAATAGTTTAGTTCTTTCACATCTTTGTAAAACTAGTATCGGTGCTGAAGTCAACCTCCCTTTCAGCTCTAGAAAAGATGAATCATAAGAATCTCTCCATAGGTACTTCACACCCTTCTTAGGCAGGCCTGCCAGTAGAACATTTAAGCATGAAAATCATGTATAAAACTTCTGTAGTAACCATCCATCCCTATAAAACTCTATTAGTCAAATATGTTGTTTAGATACTCTTATGAAACTAACGCTCCCACTTTATCTAGGTAAACTGATACTCTTTTCTCTGAGATAACATGACCCAAGAAATGAATCAGGTCCATCCAAAAGTGGAATTTTGAAAGCTGAGCATATAACTCATTCTATCTCAGTGTAATCCAAAAAATCTCAAGATGTGTGTAATGGTCATGTCAAGTGTGAGAGTACACCAAGATATCATCCACGAAGACTACCATGAAAGAATCCAAGTATGGATGGAACCCTTAGTTCATTAGTTCCATGAAAGCTTCATTAAAATTCGTGAGACCAAACAACATAAACACATACTCGTATAGATCATACCTACTCTGAAAGGTTGTAAGAGGAAAATATTATGGTCTAACACACAACTAATGATAAATAAATATCATGTCAATCCTCTTGGACACCAAGGATCCTCAAAGTTAATTAAATAGTTCATCAATACTTGTTAAGAGATTTCAGTTCTTGTCCATTGACTAGTTCAACTTCCGATAATCCACACAAGGTTTGAGGGTACCATCAGCCTTCTTCGCAAACATGACAGGCGAACCCCAAGGATAAGTACCAGGTTGAATGAAAGCCTTTTCTTATAACTCCTATAATTTCATATTGAGCTCATGTAACTCTTGTGTAGTCATCCTATAAGGAGGAAAAGACACCGGTGCTTCCCCTAGAACAAGCTCAATGGAGAAGTCTAACTCTCCCTATGGAGGAAAACTAGAAAATTCATCAGGAATGAAATCCCTGAAATGATCCACTAGTGGAGGAAATTTTATTTGTGAAGTCCCCTAATCAACCAGATATAGACTATAAAACTGGACTGTAACTCTTCCCAACCCATGATGCTCAGGTCTCGCTATGCTCTCCTAGAAATCTCATTCGCCCTTGTGGAGAAAAGACCCACCATCTGGTGATGTGAAACTCACCCTACGATGATAGTAATCAGCAACATCCTAGAGGGGAACCAACCAGTCTATTCCAAGAATGACATCATAGCCTATCATATCTAGGACATAGAGGTTGTATAAGAAGTGAAACCCACCATGTTCAAGAGGGAGCACCTTGCAATGATGTACACTAGCTGTTCTAGTCCCCAAAGGAGTGTATATAGTCAAGATATCATCATAAGAAAAGATATAGAGATCAAGGATCTCTAAAACAGCAACAAATATGAAACTATGGGAAGCCCCTATATCTAAAAGAGTAGAAACTAAAATTGAGACAAATAGAATCGTACCTCTAACTGTAGAAGGTTTTGGATCCTTCTCTTTCTGGGTCTGCTCCACTACAAAATTATGACCTGTACCGTGGCCCTACGACCCTACCTGACCACCCTGAGCTGATCCACCCAATTGTCGCTAAAATCCTGATGACTAGCTTCCCTGACCATAACCCCCACATCTGCCTGAATGACTGAAAAAACTTCAGTTCCCAGACTGATGAGGAACTGGTGGTGCTTTTCCTAAAGAAGGAGTCATAGAGGAAATTCTGTCACTAGTTGCTGGTAAGAAAAACTGATAGAACTGTTGAATATGGACCATCTTGTTGAATGATCGGCACTCCAATGGGTCTCTCGGGGAATGTGGCCTCATAAGTTTACCCTTCCCATACTAGTAGCATACCACATGGCTACCTAAAGGTGTATCTTTCCTACTCGGATCTCCACATGTAGACTACCTGAAGTGATTCCTACTATTATCTGGAGAAGCATCAACTCTGGATGCTGAACCACCCTGGTCCACTGCTCTAGAATCCCTCAGGTTGTGCTTTGTGATTAGTTCTTGGTAATCTATGGAAGATATGGTCGTCAATCTAAATATGTTCACCTAAGATCAGATGTAATGCCTAAAACCGTACTCAAACGTCCTCTTATAGGAAAATATCATCACCCCTAGAATGGGTGTGAAGCACTGCAGATCTGTGAAGCGAGAAGAATACTATAAGATTGATAGAGTACCCTGCTCCAAACTCATGAAGTCTCAAGCCCGGTCAACCCTCAAAGTATCTAGGTAAAAGTAGTTATAAAAGGTAAACTTGAAATCATCCCAATCCATAACCTACTGGCATCCTACCAGTGATATCACATCCTACTATCTCTTGGAGGAATCCTGAAGCATATACATAGTGAGCTTCACCCTCCTCTCTAGCGGCGTCTCTAGATGCTTGAAGATTGATAGAATCGATTAACCACAACCTTGCAGCCTAAGGTCCTCCAAACCCTGAGAATGTGGAAGGATGATACTGCTGAAAGACACACGTTAACTTTTCCATAGATGGGGCAGGATGTTGTACTCCATGGAAGGTTAATATAAACATAATGAATGCTTCACAGAACTATGCATCGAAACCTGTATCCGGAATGAGGGCTGGTGGCAAGATAGAAATGAGGGAGGGTTTGCTGGTAATCCATGGTCTACCATGTATAGTGTATGGTCACTGCCCTAAATATGGCGTACAATCGAAGGACGTCATAGTGGAATGACTCAGAAAGGTCAAGTGCACACGTTAGGTCAAAATTATAAAGGACTAAAACATATAAGTGAAAGAAAGGAACCTGAAGAGAAATACATTGAAGTTTTTAAAAACATGGATACATGACGTGTATGACCCTTACATGGTGTGTTCTTTTAAGCCTTCATATGGTATTGTACACCTGCAAACCCTGGTCATGTAACACCCCTTACACAAGACATGTTCTTTCATGACACGGTGTGTACTTGAATCATTTTCCCCTGCCCGTGTTCTTCTACACGACTAACCCACATGGTTATCCTAGAATGAGACTACATGGCGTGTTAGTTCCAGAAACAGTTTGTACTATAGGGATCTCACCGACCTTTGTTGTTAGTCACATGGCCGGATATAAGGGTTAAACTAAACAACATGTTCAATATTGACACGATGTGTATAACCTAAGTTTCATCCATATGTATCGTTAGTCACACAAGTGGACACACGGTCCCTAAAACACAACATTTACATCTGATATATGGTTTGTTCCTAAAAGGATTTCCCAACCCCGTGTCTGTGTCCACACAAACCTTCACACAGTTAATAACTACATGACGTGTATATACAGTACACATTGTGTACTTGAGAAAAGTTTTTTCATCCCGAACAGAAGGATACATAGTGTGTATTCATCATTACTAACCGCGTATTATAGGGTGTCTCAGATATTAAGCCTCAGAAACTACTCTAGAACCCATAAAAACATGGAAAAAACATTAAAGTGAAAAATTATGATATGTGGCACCCATACTCCCCACGAATCAAATATTCGCATCTTATACATGTCATATAAAAGCATAACAGTGCAATGATCCTCCAAATTCTGATCCATGAGGGCCCATAACACCTCAATAACAAATGTTTTGTGTTAATTCGAACAAAAAATTACACAATTTAATACCCTATCAAATAGTAGGTATTCTGTCAAAGCATCTATCACAACAACATACAATCACTAATGCCCCCTAAATGGCATGTCAAAAATGAATGACATATGATCTCTAGCAAGTGCCTATATGATGCACGAGATAGAATACCCTCATCTCATTGGGTTTCAACAGAAATATAACCTCAATACTATCAATAATAACAATAAAAAACATCTTAATCACCCAATGATGAAATCACATATATTGTAAAATTGAAAACGAGAAAAAAAAATTCAATAATCGAGGTAAATTAGCTTTTCCCTATACACAGGTTAGCTACTCCCAGACATAGCTTATTACCAACTACCCATTCCTCCTTGTCCCTGTCAATAGGCTCCAAATAGTAAGTCAAGAAGAAAATAATTCCTTTGATACCTCTTTGTAACATCCCACTTTTGGTTTCTGCCCAGAGGTGCCCCGTACCTGGTTGGTCACATGGACTCAAGCGTATTTCCCTGAATGTTGGAGGCTTTCAATTAGCAGTGAGGGCCTTGGGTGTGATTGTGGGAAAACTATTGCCTTATTGGCATTCTAACACAATGAAAATAAACAGATAATAGTAGAGGATTTAATAACAGTACCACACAATAGTAAACATTGGAAGAATGAAAGTAAATAAACAACTGGATACCATATATAAATGATTCATGTTACATATGTATAAGAAAGTAGCCCAAAAGTCACAATGCTGAAATACAATACTGAACCAAAGTACAATGAAAAACAAGTAAATAACTCCAACATAATCGCAATCCACCGCTTGGTCTCATGATCCCCATCTCCATAACAATCATATACCAAAATTAGAATGGTTCTTTCCCATATCTATACCTACGACAACATAATCTATTTGGGCCCAAGAGTATGACCCAAATTGGTTGTGAGAAAATCCCAGTAGGAAACCACCCAAAGATCTATGCCTAATAGTCTGTGAATATATATGGCAGGTAATAAGAAAAATGAAGAAATAAACAAGGAAGTACTCAAAATTAAACAACCCTATAGTCCCAATTACATTCATTTACATTCTTCAATTATTCAACCAAATTAAAACAAGGAACCCTATGCAAAGTCCTCACAACCTATCCCCTATGGTTTGACCAATCAATCTAAAGTAACCCTCTGTGTAAGTTCTCACAGCCTAACCTCTATTGTTCAACTTATAAAAGGATATAATGACTTCCTGGGTAGCTCACACGGTCTAAACCCTTTGGGCTCAGGCACACAAAGACTCTCTAAGGAAGAACTCATAATCAACTCCCCTATAGTATTTTAATGATAAACTACAGACACTCTAAGGAAGAACTCAACATCAATTCCCCCTATGGTCTCATAACGATAACTATAAACACTCTGAGGGAGCAGTCAATGTCATCCCCCCATATGGAATCGTAGCATGATAAAGAACAATAGACACTGTGGAATCACTCAACGTTAATTCCCCCTATGATCTCACTACACGAGGTTCCCAAAACACTGTGAAACGAAATTGTGCACAAATGATGTTCAATAGCCAAAGTAAACCTAAAAGTACTACTTGTCTAAAAAACTACTATGCATATCACAACATTAGATAAATCAATCCATCCTAACAACACTAGGCATGGAAAGAAAGTAGCCCAACAGGAAAACTAGACTACATGGTCAATATAAAATCAATCATGGGAAAAAAATCAATAGCATGGAAAATAAACCATATTCACAATACAATATCCCTAATCAAGAAAAAAAAGCAAATCATGCATTAACCAGGTTAAAATCCATAAACGCGCAATACCCCAAACTAGGTTATTGAGAATTTTTTTACATATAATTCAATGACTAACTACAAAAAGGCACTAACCACATACCTCGGTGTTGTACGATAGATATACTCTAGCGTTGGAATTTTAATGGGCCTTGAACAAAATAGATATACAAAAACGTCTAAAACATTCAACCAAGGATATCTCATAAAAGAGGAGAAATCGATGAACGAGGATCTAGAAGAAGGAAGAAATCATCTTGGTGATTCCAACAAAATCGATGGCGGTTGATTTAATTAATAGACGGTTGATCAGGGTCTCAGAGAAGAATCCCTCCATACGGTTTCCCATGGACCAAATGAGTCAAGAAGAAGGCATTTCTACCAATTAGACATGACCCTGGTCCGATATAACAAATAAAAATAAAAGTATAGGACATGTTCATTTAATGTAGACATTGTGTACATGCCTTAACTGGCCTCCACTTTAGGCGGTCTCCAGGTCACCCTATATGGCCATGTACTCGACCATTACACGGATATTACACAACTACCCGAAAAAACTTGGTACACTACGTGTACTCCATAAATTTCAAGACACTCCAATTTTTCTCAAAACACTAGAAAAACTGGGATCCATACCTGAAATGAAGATTTGGGTTCTTACATTTACTAAAATTTTCCATTTTAGAGGTGATAAAATACACATTTATCAGTTCTTTTTATCTATCACTAATAAAAGGTTCACTGGGTTTTATAAAGAAACCCAAACTGTCTCGTTCATCCTCACACCCCTCAATCTCCCGCAGAATCCGATCGCCACCGCCACCACCACCACCTCCTCCTCTCCCACCGACTCCTCCACCGTGAACCCACCTTACCCGTGTTCCTCTCCTCTACCGTTAAACTCTCCTCTCTCACGTGACTCTCCTCTACTATGCACCTCTCCTATGTCACGTAACTCTATTCAGCCCCCGAATCCTCTACCTCCATGATTCCCTCTGCTACGTACTCAGCTTCCCTACATGCCTCTCCTCTATCATCCACCTCTCCTCTGCCGAAGGACTCCTCCACTAGAGTTCTCCTCCGCTGCATGCCTCTCTTCCGCCATGAACGCTGCTCTTCTGCATGTTGAACCACTCCTCCATGGTGAATTTTATCCTCTTTCTCATATTTTTTTCATGTTATTACATTTTTATATTAATGGTGATGTTGTTAATTGTATGGTCTAAACACCCCATTAAAAATCAGGGTTGTTGGTGGTCCGTGATTTCACACTAAATGAATTGCATATTAGTTTGACTTGTTTCCACTATTACTATACTCTGATCCAATTATGTTTTGAAATGGTGTTACAATTGTTTTTTGAATTATATATATTCTATAACTTTGAGTGTTAAATATGGTAATCCATATAGAAACTATGTGATGGTTTAGTTTTTCTTCATTGCAACTTTTCAAAATATAATTTTCCCAAATTTCTTGATGAAACTTATTAATTTGGTTTGAAGCATGGTTTAAAAAAAATACATGGAATGGGTCACCAAATATGTAATGGTTTTATATAAATTAAAATAAATTAGTTTCACTAAAATAATAAATTTCTATATTTGTTTCATCTGTACATAAAAAGTTTATGTTCTTTATCTTTTGTAGTGGATTTTAAAAATGTGGAATTATATACACATATAGATATGAAATTAGTTTTGTAAATTGGGATTTTAAATTAATTTAGAATCTTATATAAAGTCCTTATGCATCACTACTTCAAAATTAGTGTTTATCGTCAGTTTTTTAGTGGAAGTTTATTAAACCAACCCTAATTTTTTTTAAATAATTTACGGACAGATTGTCAAAAACTGCCACTAAAACATTACGTTTTTTTTAAATCCCCCCCCCCCGAGCCTAACACTCACAAAAACCCCTTGACCCTGTGACCCCCATGACCCCCATGACCCTCTGTATCTCTACCCTCATCGTGCCTCACCGCCAGTCCTGAGCATCACCGCCCCTCACCTTCAATTCCGAGCCTCGCCGCTTCTCACAAACAGTCCTGAGACTCACCACCCCTTTATTGTAAGATTTTTAAATTATTAAATATGAGTTTTGAGGTTATTTTAATATATATATTCAAAGAAAATCTTTCATGATCTTTATGTGATAGTTTTATAGATTCCAAAAAAAAGGATTGTCTCCAATTATGATGACCAAACTATATGATTTGAAGATTATAATTTTGAATATTTTCAAATATAGAGATTATTTTTTATTGAATTTCATAGAATTTCTAATTTTTAAATTGGAAAATATCATCATGGTATTTTTATATTTAAATAGAAGGAAATTATTTTTAGAATAGTGTTTTATGGGAAATTAAGTAAGACTAGAAGTTTAAAATATATTATTAAATCTTATGTACATCAAGTTCTTAAATCAGGAGGGAGCCTGAATTTATTTTCAATATTATGAAGGCTCAAATAGAATATATATATTTTGTTTTGAATCATTCTAGAGAGCATGAATTGTATTTTCATTTTTAATTTGGGAACTATTGTAAAACAGATGGATCCACTATCTAGAAAGGGTGGAGACTCTTTTTTTAAGGAATGGATATAGGTTAAGGATGATACATACCCTATTGTAATAACTTTACTACATTATTGATACATATATGTCTAATAATTATAATGGGAATAGTAATGGAAAAGTCACTCACATCAGGGGAGAACCTTGTAAATAACTTTTGTGCCTTGTGTTCATGTCTGTTTTTTGAAAATGTGTGAGTGATAGTTTCTAATGTCACGGGGTTCTTGACATTAACCAGTTAAATATGGTTATTTATAACAGAAATTATAAATAAAAAGTAATATTAATTCAAACCCATTTATATTATTACATATCAGATCTCCTAGGAACATTTGGTAAATGGGATAAAAACCATAGATAAACCCTTAGTTTTATGGAGCTAGCATAAGTGTATGGGCATAGAATTTTATAATCAAATTTATTTTTATTAATTTCATCCTAATTATTTTTTTTAAATTTCTTAGACGGATGTAGTAAAGAGATGTACTGATAAGAATGCCTGATGTGGTAGATACAATAGTCAATATGATGATTATCCATACGTTCAAAAAACATCATGGGTGCTAATATTGGAAACATCATGGTTTTATTAACACAATGAATCAAGTTATTGATAATAACTATAACCATATAAAAGTACTAATTCATCATGGAATTTACATGAGTAAATGACCTATTTAATTTTGTAGGCCCATGGATCCACTTATAGTTTGATGGTGGGTATCATCATTGGAAAAGATATTTAATATAGGGGAACACTATGAAAAATATATTTTCTTTAAACAATTTATCAAATTGAAGGAAATTTTGATCAATGGTGTGAATTAATAAATAATATAAATAATGAATAAGACATTTAATCTATGTTATGTTGTGATTTCATGAGGTTGTTACTAGAGAAATAATTCACTCAAAATGTAAAAATCAAGATGTGATGAAAATTCTTTGAACTAAAGTAGAAGAATAATGTATCCACTATTATATATGAAGTTAACTTTACTCAGTTAGAAAGATATTCTTTTGGATTTTTAATTGATCTATAACATAATATTGATATATTTTATAATGGATTAAATCCAATTCTTTATTATAATTTTGAAATATAAGAGGTTAAATTTTATAAAGGAATTTATGTAATACGGGAATGTTTTAAATAGAGTTATTGAATAGTCAATGATATTGGAGTCTTCAATAATATGTTTAAAGTGGAGAACCATAATAGAAGTTCATCCAATAGAGAGGTAGAAAGGAATAAGTTTCAATATCCCACATGTAATAAACCAACCTAAGCTTCCCCCTCTAAATCCCTGATTCATCTGACTACAGGGCCTCAAGTGAATTCTTGATCACCACAGGATATAAATTAGTTCATAAGAAAAAAAATACTCTATTGGGAAAGATTTATCTTAATAAAATATAATACAAGACAAGTGGGTTCCACCCCAAAACATAGAATAGCCTTCAATTAAATTAGTGGGTCATACATACATGATAAGAAGTTTTGAAATAACATATAACCAAACATGTTATAGAAACTCAAAACCAAATGAAGAAATTTAGGCCAATTAAAATATAAAACAATTTGTATAATAATAATTATATATGAACAGAAAAAATGTGATGGGTAGCTTGTTAGGATGAATATACTTGTGATACCAAAATAAATGACCCAAAATAACCAAAATAAGAACCATTACAACTCATCACTATTTGAATAAGGGGTATATACCACCTATACACCTCCTCCAGACCCCCCAAAAAAGTTACAATAAACACACTACCTCATAGATTATCCTTTCCTATAATCGAGTAAAATAATTCGAAATCTATATACACCATAAGTGTAGATATTGGGTTTGAGTTTAACAATCCCCATAGGATTACACCACATGTTGTAAAACCTTATTCACATGTTTATGTGTATAAATTTATTGTATTATATATTATCTTATGTTTAATGTGTTTTGGGATGAAAAATATAATAAATTTTATAATTTTCCAATATGTAAGGTTTCAACATAGTTTTTAAACCATGAAAGTAAATTGGGTAGGAAAAAATGAAACCTGGTCCGAAAAGGGAATTGTTTTTAATTTTTAATTTTTAATTTTTTTAATAATTTATTTTCTAATTTCATTCCCCACATTGAAAAATAATTTAAAGAGAGGTACCCCTACCAAATCTCTACCTCTTTTATCCTTCCATAATATATTATAGGTGATATATTAATGGGTTATTATTAAAATCATAAGGTAAGGGTCTCTTCACTGTTATCCTTCCTTATTCTCTTTATTTATTCCTTGTTTCTCAGATCTTCTCTATCCCTAGCATCCATGGTGTTTGAACCTCAAGTCTAAAGATGTCTTAAATGGGGTTTTTTGTTTTCTAGTTATTGTGAAGTTCCCCCTGTGACCTCATATTCTATTATAAATTGAAGGTGATGTGATTTTTTTAATTGAGGTAGGTGTCTCCATACCCTTCCTTTTTTGGGGAGTTATTTTAATGATTTTATTTTTAAATTTGTTTATATTAACTAGAAAACTAATTTATATGATACTTGTAATGGTTTTATCATAGAAAAAACACTACATTCCCATGTCTTACTTATAGAAAAATCAAAGTAATTCATAATTATAAGGTATATTAATTTCAAATTTAATTATATGGATGTTCCATGATTAATAAGATTACAATGAGGATTTTATCTCAAATAAATGTATTACACAAGATGTTTTCAACTAAATTGATTTATAATGGTGGGAACAACATGGATTAATAATTTTACTTACCTGGAAAGGATGTTCTTGGTTTATGGAAATGTATTGTTAACCTTATTTATTGATTTGGGCTTTAATTTTATATTTCTTATATATTCTTTGGATTTTAATTTTATTGGTTTTAAATGTATGATGGAGAATTAGGAAACACCCATGTGTGTAAGATTCAATGGGTTTATAAAGAATGTTATCCATTTTTGTTTTGTCTATAAATAGAAGCTAAGGAAAGAAGTAGATAAAGAATAAGAAATATATTTAGATCCTCATGGATTCATTATACTTATTTGTTGAGGCATTTCTAGTTTCCCTATATTTCCTTGTTCTATATCAATTATATAAGGTTATAAGTTTGCTACTCTACACCAATATCTCCATCAAAATATTCTAATAGTCCAAATATTTTTATTATTTTTCATAAGTGTCTGTAATTATTATTTCACAGATGGTTATATGTACATTTAAAATGTAGTGTATGGTTATTTAACATATTCATATTTTTTCAACTAGTATATGTAAGGACCCGACCCGAGTTGCCCGGAGTCGGTGCATTATTTGATTACGTTGGCATACATACAAGGAATACGAATCCTGAAGGACCAAGTAGTTTGGTATTATTGGAAACAAGATACATAAATAAGTTCAAATTTACATAAGTAAAGGAAAAACAACACTAATTTATTCCGCTAGAGTCATCACATTTCCTATATTATTCTTGCAAGTCATTCATAAAATAATTATTGATGTCCTTATAAAATGAAACGGAAGAAAGGGGTGAGGACAAACGCTCAGTAATAGTAATCAATACAGCGGAAGATAAGATAAACACTAGATATGTTGAAAAATTTAAAACACATGCCTTTAATAATAAACATGAAACACATTATGGCAGGATTATGAGTTGAGTAAATAATGTCATAATAAAACATAATCATCGGTGTTCTACTAGTCAAAAAACCACATGAACATTCAATTACTAGCTTCATAATGAGGGAAGTGCATATGCTGGACATTCTGAATCATTTTTTAATGGCCTCGGGCAAAATCCATATCACATTGGGAAAGGCCTTGGCCAATTCCACGTCTATTTGTCTCATGAGACCTACCGATGCATCGAAGGGCAATAGTGGGACCCACCCATCACATAATAAGTCCAATTAATTCCTCATATGATCGGGGATCAACATTAACAACATAAAAATTCATATTGAAACTATCATATGAAATGTAACTAACTTTTCCCAATCATTAAACATAAAACACTAACCGTTCAGAATAATATGGTGAATAGTATTAAGATAGATCATCAAAAACAGAGTTATTAAAAAACAATTAAATAAAATATGGTAGATGACTTAATAAATTAATAAACCCAATAATACCATGGAATCAACAAGAGTGTTGAATTAGACGAAAACACTCTTATAAAATAATTAAGCAATTCTTGAGATAAATACTCTTTTATTTTGAAAAGAAGAGTTCTTTTGAAAAAATATTTGTATATAACAGAAGTGAGGTAAGATATTATTTTCATAATAAAATGAGTGATTTTATAAGGATAAGGGTTCCCAAAAAACAGATTATAATGTTCCCTTGAAAATAGATAAGAATTTGAGAAATTCCCTTGAATCGGGCTTTTATTTTGGAAATAGTTTTGAAAGTTCTTTTTAAAACGTGCAAATATCCAGAAAATAGGGAAGGATTATGGTTGGTGTAAATTTATAGAATACTCACACATAACTTATGAGAAGTAAATAACAATACATAAGAATTTCATCGAGGATATTATACAATAAAAGTAACCCGAATGAAAGTGGAAGTTCAGATGAAAACCCCTTACATTAACTCCAAACATGTTCCTCTCTTGTTCATAAGCTCCTGGAATATGAAATTATACTTGCTAATAACTTATTTCCGAAACTATTATACATGTATTTAGTTTACTATTATTATGATCAGTTCATTTATGTATTTATTGACAATTTATTGTATTGAATTTCGTCGTTCTGGAGTGTTTGTTTCCTTTATTTTCATATTCGGTTCACTTGTTTTTATGCAATGAAGTTCATGTGGAATGGTTATAAATCTCCAGGATTGTAATTATATATTAATAATGAACATATATAATTGATAATGGTCATTTATATCATTTGGTTACATGGAATGAGGATGAACCATTGGATGACCCCACTTAGATTATTCGGTGGTATTTAGAATATTATGAACTAGTTTTGTCATATAACTTAATTATATGCACATATTCCGGTTCCTGGATATTAATTAGATTATAAAACATATATTATTGTCTGGTTCAACCATTAATATGGTTTCATGACCTGTAATGAAGAAGAAATTGAAGAACGAAACTTTGTTGTCCACGAAGGTTACAAATCAGAACCTCGTGGATGTTGATTTCGATTATAAAATAAAAGGGAGGGAGTAAGAATATTTATGATGGTTCTTCCATTAACTTGATATAAATACAGTATATAGATTCTAATAGAGTTATAATGTTCATTTGGATAGAGGAGGCGAGGATAGGATAACAAATGTAGATAAATTGAAATAAAACCAAATGAGAAAGAAGGGTGCTTTACCTCTTGAAATAACCTCCTTGAGAAACTCCTTAAGGGAAGGGGTTTTGGTCTTTTGGAAAGACTAAGAGATTCCTAGTCGTGGGGGTGACTAGGGAAGGGTAATTGGGCAGAACATTGAGGAGCTTCAAGGCTTAGAGGAGTGAAGAGAAGAGGTAGTGGTGGGGGGGTTTTATAGTGGAGGAGAGGAGTAATTTTTGAATATTTAATTCATTATCTTATTGTTTCCCTCAAGACAACCAATAGTATTGTTTAATGTGACCCCAAATAATAATACTTTCAAGTGAGTTTGAACTATTTGGGCTTACATCATCCTTGAATACCCTATGATGCAAGAAATCAAGTATTTAGCATTTATCGTATTTTATCGTATTTTACTATTCCTCAAAAATTCTAGAATTTTAGAAAAATCCTAAAAATTAACACCTACCATTTTTCAATGTGTATAATTCAAAATTGAAGTCCGTTTTTGAACAATAATTTTTTTAATATTAATAATTTAACTTTTAAATAAAAGCTTACTTAATTAAAAAATTAATTGTTCTAATTCTATAACTACTTCTTTATCACAATGAAAAATTAACCAAGATGTTATTATCTTCTAGCATTAATAAAATAAAATAATAATAAAATTTACTATTCATTAGGGTCATATTACTATTCATATTACTATTCATAAGGGTATGTTACTATTCACTAAAAATCAAGTTTGTCCTATCAGACTCCAAATGACTTACTGAACACAACTCTAGATTACCATTTCTTGAAATTCAAAACATTTAAGAGACGAAGTTGTGTTTAATGGTTGGATTATAAAATTGCATTATATATTTATTTTCAAAACCTTGGGGTGATATTGTATATTTGAACCTATTTTATTATTTAGTAATAGTTAGGTGTTTTAATTTATTTTCATAATGTGTAGTCACATTGTGATATATATGGATTGAAGTTGGATCACATTATTGAGAAACACACCTCATCATGCTAAGGGATTAGAGGAGTTTTTAGATTATGCAATTTCTAATTGATCTGTTGATGGGAGAATAATATGTCCATGTATGAAATATAAATTTAGAATATGGTTGATGAGAGATAATGTTTATGAACACTTTATATTGAGGAAATTCCATAGTCATTATTTGTGTTGGATTTAACACGGATAATCAAACGTTACAAAAAGGTTGAGCACTAATGTCAATCCATCGAATGAGCTCCCAAATTCTTCAAAAATGGAAAACTAAAGGGAAAACCATATAAATGATACATTTGACATTGCAAGACACCAACATCAACATCAAACCATATCAGAACAACCAGTCGAGTGTACTACAAATAGAAACATGACAAGTTATGTTTTTGAGACTGTAGGACAACCTAATCAAGATTGTAACATTTCATTGGATCACCCTCTTGATTTTGTGGAGAATAATGCTAGAGAAAACCTCACTGAGAAGACAGATTCATTACATGGTTTAGTTGATGATGGAAATCAAGAGTTGTGTAGTGGATGTTTGAAATATTCCAAACATCCTTATCTTCTGAAGTTGTACCATATCAAATGCCTAAGTGGAATTACAAGTAATGGAATGTCTATGATATTTTAATTATTACATGACAAATTTCCTAAAGAAAATATCCCTATGTCTTTTTATGATATGTGAAAAATTGTTAACAACCTTGGTCTGAATTATACAAAACTTTATTCGCATCCCAATGGTTTCATGCTTTATTGGGGAGATGATACAAGAATACAAGATTGTAAGAAATGTTATTCCTCTAGATGGTAGTCTATGGGTGATGTTGGAAGTCTATATCAACATACTACCATGAAGAAGAAGAAAATAAACACACCTACAATGGTGTTTCATTACTTTCCTTTAAAACCTTCATTGTAAATATTATTCATGTCATCAAAAATTACTAAACACATGAAGATGAATTCTCTAGATAATAACAGTGATGGGTTATTTCAGAATCAATGAGATTCAAAATCATGGAATACATTTGATTTGTTACATCCGTATTTCTCATCGGATCCTCATAATGTTTTCTTTGTATTTACTGCCAATGGATTCAACCCATTTGGGACTTTGAGTACCAGTTATAGCATTTGGCCGGTTGTTTTGATCCCTTACAATCTGCCTCTATAGATGTCTATGAAACAAAAATATTTTATCATTTCGATGATTATTCCATGAAAAAAATATCTATAAATTATATTGACATATACTCTCATCCTTTTATTTTATAATTACAAGATGGAGCAATGGTGTTAAGACATATGATTCATCTTCAAGAATAATGTTCAAAATGAACTTTGCTCTAATATGTACCATTAGTGACTTCCCTAGACTTGGGAATTTATCTGGTTGGAACACTTAGATGGGTTTGGCTTTTCCTATTTGTAACTTTTATTTTTATCCCATGTGGCTACCTCACAGTAGAAAATTGTGCTTTTTGTGCCATCGAATATTTCTCGATGCATCTCATTGATTTTGGTTGAACAATTAAAAATTCAGTGGTTTCATTGATCATAAACCACATCCAAAGTTGTTAATAGGTTCTGAAATATTGAAAAAACTTGTAAATTTTGAAATAGAATTGGAGAAGGTGCATAATTTTAATGATAGTGGGAAACAAGTTCAAAGTGCATCGTTAAGTGTAATTGGAACACAACAATGGAAGAAAAAAAGTATATTATTCAAACTTCTGTATTTGGAATTTAATTTGTTGCAGAATAATCTTGATGTGATGCATTTTGAGAAGAATGTGTTAGACAATTTTATCTTCACATTTCTTAATGAGCATGGAAATTCAAAGGATCATATCAATGCCCGAAAACACTTACAATCAATAAACATAAAGCACGATATCTGGATACATGAGAATGGAATGTATGCTCTGAAAACTTTTCCAATGATAAATATAGATAAATATAAATTCCTTCAAATTTAAAAACATGTGATGGTATCTAAAGGGTATTCAAGTAACATCTCATGTTGTGTTGAATTAAAGGATCACATGTTACATGGATTGAAATTCCAAAATTAACATTTGTTGTTAGATCAGTTACTTCCATTAGAATTGTCTACATTATTACCTGAAAAGGGTTAAAACTACTGTACTCCAATTTTGAAATTTTTTTAAACAACTATCTGAGAACACTCTACATCTATTTCAGCTTGAAAACCATCAGGAGAGATTTTTATTGAAACTTTGTGCAATGGAGATAATCATTCTTCCTTTGGTTTTTTCTATCATGATGCATTAAAGTCTTCATTTGGTTGTGGTAGCTAAATTAGGAGGCCTCGTACATTATCGATGGAAGTATCCAATTTAGAGGCAATTTATTTATATTTTTTTTTCATTTTAGTAAACAAATATTTTAACTTCATTAAATAAATAATTATGTTTTTTATTTTATTTCACAGATAGATGGGGCATTTGAAATCGTACGTAAAAAATAAAGATCAGCCAAAGTCTATATTTTTGAAGTCTATTAGGAAGAGGAGTGTCTTAAAAAAAAATTTCAAGACAATTTTATGATATTGAGACATGATTTAATCAAGTTGGACGTGTTGATGACACATCGAATAAATCTGAGATACATATAAAATCAAAATTATTTCCTTCTATTGGCTGACCAGTTGGGAGGATATCAAATGTTACACAAACAGAAATGGAATTATTATAGGAACATAGATATGTGCTACTGAATAGTAAAATTTATGATCCATTTATTGAAGAGTTTTGGATACAAGCGAGGAGATGAATGAGAGGATGAACAAGAAATGAGTAAGATATAACAGAATTTGTTAATAAATAACTTGTAGAATGGTTTTCACGACGTGCAAGTTCATAAATATTTCAATCAATGTAAACTTTATGTTGATACAAATAATTTGTAAATCTAATAATATATATATTTTTTTCAGATCATGAATACTGATACTGGAGCATAATTTTTAGAATATTTGATGTTTCTTGCTCAAGGACCTCTAAAATAATCTAGAAAGTTCGACGCTTACAACGTGAATGGATTTGGATTCCATATAGCTGACCAGGAAGAGGGTTTGACAACACAAAATATTGGTATATTTATGTTTTATAAAGTGGAATACTATGGAAAATTTATTGATATTATATAATTAAATTACCATATACATTTTTTAGTTGTTTTATTCAAATTAAATTGGGTGGATATTATTAGGGGTGATAAGAGATATTTATTAAAATTTACTTTTGTGAACTTCTATCATTTGATGGATGTTGGTGATCATGAACTACAAGATACCTATATCTTATTATTGCAAGAAACAAATGGTATATTATGTGAAATATGCCATGGATGTAGGGTGGAGTGTAGTTTCTCAAGGAAAACAAAGAGACTTGTATGATATGAGTGATGAAGAAGAAGATTTTACCTCTAACATTGAATCTCATCAACAGAAATAAGTAGACTTATTTTCCCATATTAATATTGAAAATATTAGTCTTTAAAGAGTGGATGAAGTATATGTAGTGATGATGAAACATGAAATTGAATGATTGAAGGTGAAAATGATTGTATGTGTAGTTATCCCTTCATTTATCAACCAGTTATGTCATTTGTGCTGTCATTCATTATCATTGTGATGTATATTTTATTTGTTAGTAACGTGAATCTATTATCAGTTATATTTTTTTCTACATGAAATTTTCAAAATATATGTTCTGAAATTAATTTTATTTGATTAAATGATAGGAATGTTGAGGAAGCGTTATATTCACACTACGGGGTCAAAGAGCTTTTCTAGAAGTAGATCAACAATGGTAATCATTTCATTAGTTTAAATATTTATTATAAAATGTTATCTGTTTAATATAGTAAATTGTTTATTTATATTTGTTTAATTTAGTCACTGAGTTTAGCCCACAAAGAATCCCGAACAGAAGTGTGGTTGAATGTTCATAAAAAATATTATGGGAGTTTTGTTAATGATATTTCCAATGATTTTGGGGTATGTATTCATTTTTTTATTATAATACCTTATTATAAGTTGTCACTATGTTATTATATATTGCTTCTAATATGATTTATAATTGGTTTATAGGTAAAAATTGAATAACTATGGTATGTCAATCCCACACAATCCTACTTAGTCTCCAAAGATGACCCAATTAGTAAAGTCCTTGGGAAGGAGCATCCTGGTCGAGTGTGTGGATGGGTTTGAGACTATTACCATATGAGGACTTTGGTAGACAAATGAGGATTAGAAGTGATTAATAGTGGTGAGATGGTAAATCACACAACATAAAAATCATTTATTTCACAATATTTTATTGATTTTAAGTTTAAATATAGATATAAAATATTGTTTAATTTTCAATATAATTGTCTTATTGGTGCCGGTTGTAGGAAGTAGAAATGGAGATGAAAATGGTGACAAGAAGAGTTCATTATTGAGAAACGATTAGTGGAGAGTGTTTCTTCATGTATTAGTACATTCAATGTGGGTTGTTTTATCTTTCACTTTTATTTTAGATGGGATCGAGACAATAGGTGCCCTATGTATTTGTTGTATATCCATGTGTCTATATGTTGTGTTTCAACTGGCTATGAAGATTGAAATTTCTATATGATCGTATATAATGTTAAGTTTCTTTTCTCTCTTTTACATATAGGTTGATTCTTTTAATGTGTTGAGTTTTGTTAGATCCTTTCAATGTATTAAGAAATGTTTTATTTCTTTCTATGTGTTGTTCTCCTTGGTCGATGTGATGATTCTTTATGTTTTGGTGTGAATAAATGTATGTTGATTGTTTAGTTTTAACATGTTTCTTTCCTTGTATGTTGATGATATATTTCATTATCTAGTAAAATTTTCAGTGTCACTATTTTGTTGTTCGGACAGCAGGTGTTGGGGCTGCAGAACCTGCAGCTTTGTTTTTTTAATTCATGATATAGTGGTGGTTTAAACCACCACTATAGATATATTTTTTTCACGATAGTTTAAACCATTTCTATATTATGGTATTTTTTAGGGGTGGTGGTTAAAACTTCCACTAAATATGATAAAATTGTGGTCATTGGAGGTTTTATTCGTATTAGTAGCGGGTTTTTTAGTCAAAAAGTCGATACTTTAGCAGAAGTTGAAAACCGCAGCTAAATCCCAGTTATTTTTAAGTGAAAAACACCGCCAAAACAAATAAAACTCCCAATAAATACGTCTTCTATGACACTTTCCATAAGGCACCTCTAGATGAACAAAACTGCCATGTGTTGATTTCCAACACCAATTTTTTGCGACGGTTTTTTGAAACCATCGCAGAACCATATAACAGAGGTTTATACTGCTCCAATAAGGTCAATTTGTTATAGTTCATACTAGTGATTTATTGATTTTAAAATATGAAACATTTGATAGATATGGTATTGTAATTGATTCAAAGGTATTTATACTCTGATTACTATGTCGTTATTTGTGACCTAATCTTCTTGAGAGAGTGATAGGAGTTAAGAATGTTTGTTTACATGGGTAGGGAACCATTTTGGATCTCAAAAGGTTTACTATGTAATGTTGGGCATGATTAAATGAAATTATGAACTTATGGTTTGGGTATAATAAATTTGTATTCATGTTCAATTTTTCTATAGAATGGTATTTGATATTAATATTTCTTTGTTGTTTTTGGTGTTGTTCATGGGAAAATAGTGTAGTTAGTAGTTCTTAATGATTTTATAAAAGAGTCATATTCATATGAATATTTTAAATGTTTTGGTAGTAGATTAGAAAAATATTTGGATTTTATGTGGTGGTTCTATGATCAATGGACATTATTTCATTTTTATGGTTTCAGTATGAATATTCAGTATGATGTGAATAATGGAAAAAGGGTCTGTAGGGTTTATTTGAGGCATGAACTAGGATTTTTTGGGATCTTTTGGTAAAGGGGAATTGTTTTTTATTTGGAAAATAGTTGTATAGTCAACAAGATGGGTGTTTTATCACTTTTTATTAGTGTATAATTTAGGGAATATGGAATTTAGGTGTTAATTGCAAGACCCTAGACTCTACTATAAAAAGTAAGCACTCCATTTCTATAACCATTTCATAATATACGTTATATATGGTATTAAATAGGGACATCCATTTACATCATTCATTTTAAGGTTTTTTTATATAAATTATTATTTGATTGAACCCTCATAAGCCTATGTCATATTTGATTATATAATTTTCTAAGATGGGGAGACTATTTTTCAGATGTTTTACACTCTTTGATATTATAAATATGTCACATAGTTTCATTTGTTATTAATCATTTGATGAAATTGAAACAATATGTTGTCTGATTGTTTCAACCCACATTGATTAATACTTGTAAGATATAAAATTTATCTTAGATTAAAAAATTATTGTTTTCTATATTATATATAATGTAAATTTTCTTAATTCATATCATTGTTCTATAAAGGAAATCATCATGTTCCAATTATACCCAAATGAATTATATATCAACAAAACCAATTTAACCTTCAATTAAGAAGATGATTTGGTGGTGATGTAATGGATGAGTTGACTAAGGGGGATTGAGTATGATGAAATTAAAATCACAATTGCTACAAAATAACTTATGGAATAATTTATTTTAAGAAAATTGTTTTTCTTAAAGAGTCAATGGTGAAAATATTTTTTATATAAAACACATTTTGTTTAAATGGTTCATTTTAAGATTCTTACATAGGTTTATTTTACTATTCATTAAAATCAATTATTTAAATGTAAATATGATCTTGAAAAAACTACTCTCTATTTAGAATTATTATTTCATAAATATAAAATTGTAAATTTTTATGGAATTGGAATGTGTGGGGATTATTTTCAATTCATTGGGCATGTAGGGTTCTTATATCACCAAGAGATAATTATATAAAATTACACCTTTGTGGGTAGGCATGTGGATACATTGGACTTGAGAAGTTGAGTATTGGGAGTGCTCTTGATCTATTAGTTGGGTTCATGCTTAAATATTTTATTAGGTGTATTTATAAATGATGGAACCAATAGTACTTCATGTGAGAGACACATACATTGTTCTTGGGGTGTATACCAAATTGAGTTTGTGTGAGCCTATTATCATTGGGGTAATACAGTGCTTGTAGTAAACTGTAACATGACTGTTTCAAGGTTGAGAGTGTGTTCAATGACTATAGAACATATCCATTGGGACTATGGTGTTATGGTGAAGGATAATTGATATCACTAGACAATGGAAGCATGGACAAGGGATATCTAATGGTGGGGAGAACAATATCAAATTCTTTTGGAAATTATTATTATTACACCAACCTTTGGAATAATGTGATGGAATCATACAACACTAGTTCATTTGCGATGAATCGAGGTGTTTTCTATGTATCTTTTACGAAGTTCCTCTCTTGGGATCTATGTCTTTGAGAAATTGTCGAAGTGGATTGTTTAAAATGATTCATGTATTTTGAAATGTTTCTTAGTGGGTTTTCACTAATTTTAGATTATTAAGATTTTTGGTTCATGAAGTTGCCTTGAATGCTTAAAATTATGAATTGTGGTTTTGTGAAAGAGTGTTTGGAACTGATTGATTTATTTTGAAAAGGCTATGATATTTCAAAGAGGAATTAGTTTAATGGTTGGTTTTTTAATGGGATTTCAAGTGTGATTTTTTAAATAGTTTTAAAAGGACATTTTAACTATAGTTTTTCCATAATATTTGAACATTATTTTTTTTATAAAATTAGTAAAACCATTACATTATATCAATATTTTGGGTATTTATTTTGTTAAATACTAATATCACCAAATTAAATAAATTTGATATGAATAAAGAATGGATGGATGTCAATCGTTTGACAAAAGAGTATGGAGATGGAGTGAAAGAGTTCATAATGTTTTCAAAAGATCATGAATATGACCCTTCTCAAATACTTTGTTTTTGTTTAGGATATTGTTAATCAAGAAAAGTTAGTCCAGAGGAGTTGAAAGAACACTTGATCTTTCGTGGAACAGATCGAAGTTATAAATTTTGGAATAATCATGGGGAAAAATTGAATGTATCTAGTGGATGGGATATCAATACGTTTGATGGATCATCTGATATGATTACATGTGTGGGAAATGAAGAAGATTGTATTGAGGATGTGATTACAGATGCGAATAATTATGAAGATCGTATTGAGGAAATGAAAAAGCACAATTGAAGATGAACTTCTTGATTACCCGAAATTGTTTGAGTGGTTACATAGTTGTGAAAAGAAGATTTTTTATGGTGATTGAACCAAATAAACAGCATTGTCATCTATACTAAAGGTATATAATTTAAAATCAGTCAACAGATGGAGTGAATACCAGTTTTACAGAGTTACTTTCTCTCTTGAATGACATGATCCCAGAAGATAATGAGCTATCAAGATGAGCATTTGATGCCAAATGAATGCTATAATCGATAGGTATGATCTATGAAAGAATACACACTTGCCTGAATGACTTTATACTATTTTTTAAGGACCAAAAATCACATATAGAATGCCCAAATTGTGGTGCTTCTCGATTCAGAGAGATGAATCTGGTCCTACAAATGTTGTATCATATTTTCCAATAATTCCAATGTTTAGGCACTAATATGGAAGTGAGGATACTATAGATCAACTGACATGTCATGTAGAAAGAATAAATAACTATGGGAAACTGCATCACATTAAATACTCTCTTTAGTGGAAGAGAATCGATCATGAGTATCCTAATTTCGGAAATGAGCCGAGACACCTTCATCTTGCATTATCTACAGATGGAGTGAATCATTTTGGTTTTCAATGTAGCACTCATAGTACATGGTCAGCTATTTTGGTAAATTATAACTTGCCACCATGGTTATTTATGAAATGAAAACACATCATGCTATCTATTCTTATATCAAGAATGAAGCAACCAGGTAATGATGTTGATGTTTATTTGGATCCATTGATCGAGGATTTGATATTATTGTGAGATTTAGGTGTTATGTTGTATGATGCTTACAGAAATGAACATTTCACATTGAGATCCATGTTGTATGGGATGATAAATGACTTTCCTACTTATAGAAATTTGTCAGGATATAACATTAAAGGAACTTGTGGTTGTTCAATCATCAAATAAGATACATAATCAATTAGTTAGAAACATTCATTGAAAATCGTGTTTCTAGGACATCACAGATTTCTACCCCAACAACATAAGTATCGATCTTGGATGACATCATTCGATAAAAGTTTATAAGAATGTACATCATTGTATCCACTAACTGGTGATCAAATGTTTGAGAAAGTAAAATATATGGACACTACTTTTGGTAAACAGTTTTCGAAAAACCTTACGATACCCTGTTTGAATAAGATTTCAGTTTTTTTGGATTACCATATAAGAATTTTCTGTATGTCAGACACTTTTTTAATGTTATGCATATTGAAAAAAATGTATGTTATAGTGTCATCGCCATGTTGCTAAATGAACCTGAAAAAAAGAATGGAATTTAGGCTAGTTTGTACATGGTTGACATGGGAATACAAGAAGAGTTAGTGCCAGTGAAGGGTGAAAAATGAACTTTTCTTCCACCAGCTACTTACACTCTTTCCAAGAAGGAGAGATATCAATTTTCAACTTCTTGAATAATGTAAATGTTCCATAGGGGTATTCATCAAATACCAAGAACAACGTGTCAATGAATGATTTAATGTTAAAGGGTTTGAAATCACTTGACTGAAATGTTTGATGAAAGATCTAATTCATATATCTTTACATTAAAATTTTCCCCAGAATGTATTTCATACATTAATATAGATCTGTTTTTTCTTCAATTGTATATGCAGCAAAGTTATAGACCCAAAAAAAATTTGAGTATGGCATGAGAAATTGTTGTCATATTATGTGAATTGGAAATGTTCTTCGGGCCAACATTCATTTTTAGAGTGGTTCATTTTATGGTTCAATTGGTGGGATAGATTCGACTATGTGGTACTATACACTATATATGGATGTACCCTATTGAACTGTTTATGAAAATTTTGAAAGGGTTTGTCCAAAATCAATGTCAGTAAGAGGGTTTTATTATGGAGTGATATATTGTTGGGGAACTTATAGAATTCTACACGGAATACCTGTCCAGTGTGGAAAGCATTGGTCTACCTAAATATTGTTATACCGGGCAACTTGCGGGTGATGTAATTTCTATAACAGAGGTTGTCACAATCAATATTATAGATCAGTAGCTGGCCCACCTTTATGTTTTTATAAAAGTTTGGTTGTTTACCCATATTTTGAAACCCCAAAATAAATTCATAGACATTTGAATCCATCAAGGGATAAAAATGGATATAAAAAACACATAATCGACATTTTATAAGATGGTTTTAGGAAAATATATTTATGGAGTCAGATAAAAATATAGATTCAATTTTAGAATGACTTTGATGTCTTGCTGGAGGATCATGTGTGTATATGTTATCTTGTAATGATGATGTAATTAACAATTATACATTCTATACTAATGAACATTATGATGATAGTATCATGTAGAATAGTGGAGTTACACTTGTGGCTAAAGAGATGCATGTTTCTGGTGATAAAGATAGAAATCTAATTTATGCGAATATGTCTATTTTGGAATCATCAAACCAATATGGGAGTTGGATTATATGGAATTCCAATTGTTAATTTTTCAATGAAAGTGGGTTGATGAGAGAAGTGTTGTTAAAATATATGAGTTGGGATTTGTGAAAGTTGATTTCAGTAAGGAAGGGAACAAAGATGAACTGTTTACAATGGCGTCACAAGCAATAATAGTATTTTATGTTCAAGATCCTACAAAACAAAATTGTTTAATTGTTCTGTTATCGACCAAAACCACTGAAGGGTGAGATGAAAATTCAACAGAGGATGGCCCTTTCATTTGGAAATTGCAATCATTTCATAGAAGTCCCAATATAGATGACATTTTGTACGTTAGAGGATACCATAATGAAGGGATTTGGATGGTTGATAAAGGGGTCAAATCCCTTCAGACATTAAAAAAAGAGAGTTTAATAATCTTTTTATATTTTTTTGTAATATAATAGTGTTACTTTTTTTATTATATGTTAACTGTTGGTTTTATGTAAACTAATAAAAATTTTAACCACTTATATAGATAATGACTTCTATGCATGATGATGCTCCCAATCCCGAGACACAATAGGTCTCAAAACTTGCTGTTTCTCACAATGAAGAGGCACAATAGGTCTCTCAACCTACTGTTGCTCGTTGCGTAGAGGAACAACAGGTATCTCAACCTTCTGTTTCTCATTGTACAGAGGACCAAGAGGTTTCTCAACATACTGCTGCTGCTCCCAGTGTAGAGGTACAACCACCATATTCACATATTGATGTATGTTCTTCAAAGGAACATATTGATGATATTGAAACCAATGAAATGGTAGTAAATGAAACCCTGGTGGTGCAGAAAAAACAAGAGTATCATAGTTTGATGGTGTTTGCAAAAATCCTTAAGGAAAAAGAGAAAGGCATCAAATATGAGGTCCGATGGAATTATTGGGGCCAAAATATTAACCCCAACAAGTACATTTTCAGTAGTTACTTTGGAATCCTCTCTCTACAACATATTCTGATTGATGTAATATCATTGATCCATGTTGACACTAGGCTTAAGAAACTAATGTGGGGTGATATTATGGTAACATTATGTTATCATTTCTTTTATTTACCAAAAATAAAATAATGAAACATATATTTACTCTATATCATCTCTTGTAGAGTGAATTTATAGTATATGAATCTCACAAGGACTATGTATTAAGGGTTTCTATAAGGATTTATAGAGGTTTTCGAGTAATTTTAATGAGATATTATCTTAATGATGCTGAAGGGAAAAGAAACTTGCACCCACCTCCTCTTTATACACACCTAATAACCCAAGGAGCGTCAGATGCATTTATTAGTCGTCGTGCAGAGTAGTCTTTTTAGGTAAATTGTGTTTTGTAAAAAATTGTTTGACTATACTTTTATTCATCACATTTATTGATACTTTTTTATTTATGAAACATAAAATGAGTGCTGAAAATAATGAATAGGTAGAGAAACCAGCATACCCCTACCATTAAGCAATAAAGGGGTAGACATCACTTGAAAAAAAATTGGTACTTATTTTAAATCTACCGTAATAATTTTATTTGACAAAAAACAAAATCATAACTACATTCCTCTATTTATATGTAGATTGATGAATCCAAATCCAAAGTCACTTTCATCACACACCATGTGCTATGGAAGGAGGTGCATGTAAATAAAGATGGAACACTAATAGACAAAAACACACAAAAATGTGGGAAAGATGTGTACGTTTGACATAATAAATATTTGTTTTTGAAATCGATATTACATAAAAATGATTACTTATTTTACTATTTTTTCGATCTAAAATATTCATAGGAATAATTAACATCCAAACTAAAGACAGAAAAAAATTTGGTGGCCTTGAAGAATACAAAAAACTATGGCTGCATTAGAGGTGCGGGTTTTGAGGTGACACCCCAAACAATTGTTGAGATATAAAAACAAGAGGAGGATCAATGTGATGAAATAAAAATATGAGAGAAATATTATCTATCCTTGAAGAAACAATAAATGGAATAGATAGATCATAAAAATTTTTATGGTGTGTGGAAAAGAGAAGAACCAGCTCATGAACAACCAGCATGTAAAGATATCGCCCCACCCCCACCAGCATTGTGGTGAGACATTCTCCTCAAAAATCTATCTTAGCTGAGGTGATCAATATTCTATTAATTTTTTCTATTAATTTTTAATCATATAGACACTGATACCATTCCTTTTCTGATATTCTACATGGTGAAAATGACTTTTATTTATATCTATCCACACCCACTCATTGCCTTGTAGGTAGGGATAAAGTGTTTAATATCTAGAACTCCATGATACACAACAAACAAATTTCAAAAATTTATGTAAATTTCATTATTAACATAGCCCATGAGTTGAGCAATGATCTACCTGTTCCAATTGATGATGGATATATTTATAAGGTTGAACAATCTCTTGGAACATTTATCACATGGTCGTGACATCTTGAAAAAAATATGTCGACAATGAGGTATTCATGTACAAATTTTTTTCAAGATAAACATTTAGAATTTAATGAAAAAAAGTCTTACCGATTAATGTTATTACAGAAGTATATAGGGAAGGGGGTGAAAATAAATAACGAATCAAAACCATCTCAAGGATCAACCAACCGATCAGAACGATCTACTGAAAGCACCTTAAACCCACTCATTCCATATGCGCATTTATTATCAATGTAGGATCATGTGAATACGAAGTTTAAAGATGGTGGTACTCACACAATTGTTTTTGACGAAAATATGTACAACGTGGAAGATCTAGATTTAATTATTTTTGAAAATGTAAGTGAAATCTTAAAGGATGATTGGCTAGGTGTCTCAGTTGTAAATGTACACATGAGGTATGTTTTCATGATTTGATTTTCTAAAAGATGATATACTATGTTAATTTTGAATAAATACATTTCTTGTTTTTAGTAGTCATATATGTGAAAAACTATTGAAGGGATTTCCCCATAAACACAAATTTGGACTCGTTAGTCCTCATGTCACCTCTATAGAACAAAACAATAGAATCCAATAAAGAGGGTGAAATAGTGTAAGGTTTTCTTAAATCGTTTAATAGAAAAATTACAGATAATATATTCTTCTTAATACTAATGATGTAGGGGTAAAAATATATAATTTAATCATATCAAATATATTTTAATTTTTTTAATTACTTATTCATTTATGTTTTTTAGGAAATTTTGGAAGCTCATTGCGGTCAATTTGGATACTCCAATGATTTATTTTATGGATTAAATGCATGTATATCCAACAAACCAATCACACATGATGGCATTTATCAATTTTTAATACAATTTATCCAATATTTTAGAACTAAACATCTAGTTATTTGATTCATATTTCATGAACCAACCATTATCTCTAAAGAGGTATTTTTGAAAATAATTTATATTTCATTTAAAATATTTATTAATACTTTGTGGATTTATATTTTTTCAGTACTACCATGATTTTTAAAAAGACTCAAATTGAGAAGATGATATAGATTTATTTAAAAATGAATGGTAAGAATACCTGAAGGAAGAATGTACACAAATAACATGGATATGTGACCTGTATGCCTCCATGTGTCTATTTTTATTTAAAATTGACAGTATTTTTAGTAAAAAAACAAGTAACATACTGAAAACTGATAAAATGCATTAGGATTGATTTGATACTATAAGAAAAAAATCCATAAGTCATTTGTGGTGTGTAGGAATCAACTTAACCTAAATCTGATGCATGGTGTGAATGTTATAACTTTAAGTGTGTATTTTAATATTAAATTAATAGTAAATTTAGCAAAAAGAACAAGTGACATATTGAAAAGAACGAAAACAAATTTGTATTATTTTTATACATTATTAAAACAATCCATCATTCATTTGTGACATTTAGGAATCAACCACACCTCAATATAACACATGGTGTGACTGATATGACTAAAATTGTCCATTATGAGTTTAAATTTTACATTTTAGATCAAAATATGTCACTCACTGAAGACCAAGAAAACTTACATTGAATGTCTTCATAATTTGTGACAATGATTCATAATTTCTTTATGAAATTTATAAATCATTGTCATGTAAAACCGATGGACGATGTGACTAGTATGACTCAAAATGCGCGTTTCAAGTTTGAAATGATATTTTAGCCAAAAAAACAACTAAAATACTAAAAAAATGAGAAAACAAATTAATATTGTATTGATACTATAGTAAAATGATATATAAGTCATTTTTGACCTGTTGGAATCAACCACACCTCAATTTGACGCACGGTGCGACTAGTATGAAAAAAAGTGTCTCTTTTTATGAAAAATTGACATTAATTTTAGTAAAAAAGAACAACTAACAAACTAAAATCCAAGAAAACAAATTTATATTGTTTTGATAATTTTGGAAAATGATCCATGAGTCATTTGTGATGTGTATGAATAAATCCCACGTCAAAAAATGAACAATGTGACCATTATAAATCCAAATGTTTATTTTTATATTAAATTGACAATAATTTATGTAAAAAGAACAAGCGACATACTAAAAACCAAGAATTCTCATTCATTTTGTTTTGATACTTTAGTAAAATGATCCATGAGTCATTTTTTATGTGTAAGAATCAAATTCACCTCAATCCAACTCACTGTGTGACAGGTATGACTTAATGTGACTATTATCAGTTTAAAATTTAGATTTTAGATCAAAACATGTCACTCAATAAAAACCAAGAAAACACCTTATGATTGATTTGATACTTTAATACAATGATCTATAACTAATTTGTGACATGTATAAAGTAATCTCACCTCAACTCGATGCATGATGTGATTGAAATGAATCAAAAAACATGACTTTAGTTTGAAATTATTTTTTATTAAAAAACCCTGCAGATATACAAAAAACCAAGAAACCACATTTGGATTGTTTTGATAATTTATTGCAATAATACATGAGTAAAAAATGTGTTTCTAGAGACCCGAAACATAACATACATGGACATTACATTAATTTTTCGGAATACTTAGTACATAACAAAAACACACACACAAGGACCGTAATAGTTTAGGTTCTTTGGAAACTCGGAATATAATCTTCTAATCGTTGTGAAAGATCTTCAACATATCCCATAAATATCATCCTTTTTTTACCTATAACCTTTATTTATATCCTGGGGAAAAGAAAACATAAAAGGGTGAGCTCAAATGCTCAGTAAGGGTAAACAAAAGAAATATCAATCACATCATATACATAAGAACATAACTTTTGGAAAAATTAACCTGCAAGAGAAATCTTAATTTCATAACATGGGATAAATCATAGTAGTGAAATGTAATCCCAATAATCATAACCTAAAACATGAAACTTTGTGGCATATACACATAATCATAGAGAATCATTTCTTATTAGTCAAGACTCATTTCCAAGACTATCTTAGTGGACAAAGTCCATTTCTGAACCGAGTTCACTCCTCATTTCAGTCCTGTTTCACTGAACTGGTTTAACCTGCCGTTCCAGCCATGTCTATCTCATGAGATATAAAATCTTTACCCAATGCATTGGAGGGATATATAGGTCCCACCCATCTCATAATGATACCATTCTTACGTGTGCCACAAAATCATAAACCTTACATCATAGCATAACCCATGTAATAAAAATGGGATTCTTAAACATCATGACATCAAAAACCAATTCATATAAGATAAAGGAATTCATAAAAATAATTCCATAACAACATAATCAAATCAATGTAATAATAGGGATAGAAACAGAACTATATATTATCTTAGATTGAAAATAATTTTTATAAAACACTTGAACTCCATTCTTGAGGAAAATATCCTTTCTACTTCAAAAACATTTTTCCTTTATTAACATGTCATAAAATTATAAACTAAAAGAATTTCATTAAAAATAAACTTGAAAACTTGTAAAGTAAGATTCTTGGAAATAATGTTTTAAAAATCCATTCATGTCGTATAAGTTAAAAAAACATTCTTCTCCTACTTTTGTCGGAAAAGTCAAAAAGTACCTCATACGAAAAAACGACAAAAGATTCCTTTCATTTCTTTTACTGAAAACTCACCTAAGGGTAAAATTGGATATACACTATTGTATAAGGATATAAATATTACATATTGTGGAAACATGTATTTTGATGATAAAATACACCCTAGTAAATACCAAAGTATAAACAATCTCGGATAAAAATTAGATTGTGATATTTTCTCTTACCTTAGGTCTGATTTGCTTCGTAAGTGTCCGAACCTCATGTATAATGATTTAAATATTTTCATTGACTTATTCCAGAATCACACTCATTGTTATGATATCATATATGGTTCACTTATGACTTTATTTTACCCGTCCTTTTGTAAATTCCCAGTTAAAGAGCGTTTTGGGTAAAATCGTTTCATTTGTCATCCGTGTTTTGACTTGTAATTATTCATATGATTACTTATATCATGATTTCATAATTCTAGAATATAAAACATGATTTATATATAATATATATTCATAATATACATATATATAATAGATCATTAAATGGAAAGAAATACATTGTTCATGGAGACGGTAGGTTATACGTACGCATGAACGCTGTTTTCGTTTCCTTATTGAGTTGAATGGAATTAAGTATATGAAATACATATATATACACATAAATACAGTATCATTATTATGTAATATATTTCATTATTACTTATTATATATACTTTATAATCATTCATGAATGGTTAACGTGGAGAATGAATCTCATCGCGTCGTGGAGACGGTAGTCCATACGTACGCACGAGCGATGATATCGTTCTCATAATCGTGGAACTGTATTGGAGTATATGTATACTATTTCAGAATCAATATCACTTTACAATATTCATAGATAGTCATTATTTACACCATTATACCCAACCAAGTAAGGTGGTGGTGGAAAATAGATTACACCATGGCGTGGAGACGATATTCCGTACGTACGCATGCGCGGTGATTTTGTTTTCCATAGGATGGATAGGTGGTGAAATGGGGTTGTTTCATAATTATAATAAAATATCAGTATATGAGTGATATTGATGTTATTACTTCATAATGAAACAACTAAAGATGAAGAATTGGAATAATAAATAAAGTTGAAAGAATTGGTAACGGACATTACCTCTTCTTTGAAGTGCCTCTTTGATATCTCCTTTTAGGGTACTAAAATTGGTCTTTGAAGAAGACCAGGACCTCTAGGATGTTTTTAGGGAAGTGAAGAAGAGAATTTGTCAGGGTTTGGCCGAGCTTGAGGGCTCAACGTGGTGTGAGGAAGAGAGGGAGGAGGTGCCCTTTTATAAGGGAGGAGAGGGGCACCTTTGGAATAACTAAAAATATTATTTTATTATAAAGCCAAATTTTGTTTTAAATAGCTTTAAATTGATTTATTTTGAAGATAAGGTGGGGATGGGTCGAAATCCTCTCTTCCAATAGAATTTGGACATGTTTAGTTTACTATTTCAACCTTATCATTTGGTTTTAACTTTAAGTTAGATAATTTTACTTTTACCATGTCTTTTTGTGTTCTTACACTATAAGGTTAGTAAACTCACTATAAGAAGCCAAAAGAACCACAAGTTGTTTATTATTAATATATATAACCTTATCTAAGTCATTTGGCAGAACCTTAGATTTTTATGGATATAATAAGAATTAATAATATAATATTTATTTTAAAACCTATTTTATGTCAATTTTGACACTATTTAGTAATGGATTTTTGTGAAAATCATAACAGAATTATTAGTTCGAAAAACGTTAATTAAATTAATACTAACATGTCCTATAAACCTATAAAATTAGTGTAATTCATAAAAAGTCTCAAATTACATTTATTTGGGTATTTATAACATCAATTATGCCAATATTTCATTAATAAGATAATTACTGCATCATCATTGTGTCATAAATAAATTAACTTATTTAGAGTCTAAAAATTAAAAATAAAATATCATTATGTAGTAAATCTTTTTAGATTTATAATGAATATTTATAGTCTAATTTATCTTTTGTATAACCCTATATTAAAAATGATATACTTATTAATCTTTGATTTTAACTATTTTAACCCTTCTTTGAATAAATTAATAATAAATGTCCTAATCTAATCCAAGTGGGCCTAAATGGTCATATTGAATTCTAAGGTTGTTTTCTGTCGAATTACACTTATCCAATAGAATTAGGATATGTGTTAGGGTAATAATAATATCATTTTTACCCTTAATTACACTATTTACTTTTAACCGTGGTAAAAAAAAGAAAAAAGTTACTATTCACCAAAAATTATTTTCATCTCATTGAACCAAATTTTACTTACTGACATCAACCATGTCTCTTGGATTTTTGAAATTCCACTCACATAAGCAGTAAAATTAAATTTTATGAAAAATTCATTTTTTTTAACTACCACTTAGTGGTTTCACTATTCCTAAAAAATGAATGTTTCCAGAAAAATACCAAAAATTAGGCCTAAGCTATATTTGATATTATGAACTCAAAAATGATGTCTATTTTACCAAATTCAAAACATATCGGTTGCATTAATGAATTTAAAAATTAATTCCCGTCGTCAAAACAAATAGCGTGTTTTTAAGAGATAATAACTATCAAAAGATTGACACTTGTTTATGTCTAGTTTAAATGTGAAATTACATCCAATGACCAACATTGTATTAAATTGTAAAAAAATATTCTAAATATACTTTAAAACCACTCAAATTAATAATTTATCTCTATTAATTATTTCGATTAAAAGGTTGTTTTTAATTAAAATTTAGTAATTTTCACTATTCATCATAAAATGAATGTTATCCGAAAAGTACCAAAATTTCACTCTCAGCTAATTTCGATATTCCGAATCCAAAAATGAAGTCCATTTTAAAACATAAAATTTACAAAATTTCAAAAAGTGGTTATTACTATTCATAACGGCAAGTTTTAATAATATTTTAATAGCATATCGTTGTTTTATGAAACTCGGTATTGCGTACAACACGTGCTATCAAGGTTATAAATGGTTTACTTCTCGAAAGTTTCATTAACAGAAACCCACATAGTAAAAAGGAATACCAAAACCAATCTTTAAAAACAAAAGTATGAAATATAACGGTTACCCAAATAAACTAATCAATGGGTTTCCACATAGGTGAAAATATGGATATGGAAGAGAAATATAACCATCATGTTATGATGGAGAGTGGTAGAGAACATGGCTATGGAAAATCCAGAAATCACAAAGCCATAAATTTGTGACGATATAAGGTTCCATCTGATTCATCAGATATAAGAGCACTAGGACGACATTTTTGGTTTTCAAAATCATTTCCCTAAAGTTGATGAAATTGGAATTAGAAGAAATACTTTCGTGGTTTTGGTATAGTCTCACTGTTGGTCATTCTTTGGACAATTTCCACTTCATCTCTTAAAGAAATGAAGTTGAATTTGTAATTCGTGATGTGTTAGCAGATCATGTGATAGAATGATGGGCCATTCCATCTGTCTCAAACAAAAGGTTAGAAAAGTTATCAAAACTTACATAAGTCCATCTATAGTGATATTAATCATATATGGTTCCTAAAATGGACTTATACTTCTTATATTATACTGATTAATATAATAAAACTAGTTTCTACTAAACAGGGAGTTCATGTAGGACAATGGTAGGTGATAAAGGCCAGTTGCACTTTGGTTGTGGGTTCGATTCCCACAGCCTTGTTCGACGCGATGGGCTGTCGCCAGTCCTGCAGGTTTTCCTTTTTCTAAAACTACATTACCATAACATCCCATCAATAATATCGAAGAAAGTTCTATCCTTAAACAATAGCAACTTATGTCCAACATAATCCATTCCAATCTTTAGGCTTATCTAAAATACATCGGTCCAAGCTCATAGTATAAAGAAAATGATTACTTGAAATGTAACAAAACAATCACATGAATGCTGTCATTTATCCCCAATATATCATAAGATATATCTTGTTGGTAAAATTACAAACATGTGAATACCTTAATCATGTATTCTCTTGAAGAATGAATACCCATTAATTGAACCATAGTGAAAACATGAATGCTGTTAAAAGTTAACACTTTCCACATACCAAAATCCTCAAAATTCTATATACTCAAACCATGATATCACTTAGTCCTTATATCACTCATGAGCTCATGAATACTATCAAACATTTCACTTTCTCTTTATCCCTTCATTATGTGCATATCATCTACTTTCTAAAATATTTGAATCACTTTTCATGGTTACCGGTACCTTAAAATTATTGAAAACCACAATAGAATAATACAAAAATATTCGAATACACAATAAAAGTACCTCAACAACATTATTATTGAATACCAATACATAAACACTTCAATCCATCCTCTTCAATTATTGTCCTGGAATTAGTCCTTCCTTGATTTAGAAGTAACTTTTTAGGTCAGGGTATTGAGTTTGGTAATGCCCATGTTCTCCACAAATAATACATTGAACTCCATAACAGTCTGTCACTCTATGACCCTTTTCTCCACACATATAACATCGGTCCCTCCATTTTAGGTATTCCTCAAGGTTCTTCTTCCCTTCTTTAGAAATCTCAATCTTCCTTTCTTTATGCTCCTCAACATGCGAACATGCATAATAGTCTATCTTCATCTTCTTTGATGAATTAGGCATACCACTAAATTTCACCTTGTTAATCACATATCGCGATAACTGATTCAGAATAATCACAATATCTTTCTCTCTAGGCATTACAAAATTTTGTTTCTCATAGTCACAAATTTTTCCATTGGATTCAATGTTAACCGAATTCCTTCTGGTTCCCTCCATTAACTAAAACACAAAATGAATTCTATGAGAGGCAAAAATCATGCTAGAGAAAAAAACATAGTAAAGGGGGAGTACCCTCAATATCTAACATCTTAGGTTAAATTCTAAGATCGTTAGCGCAATTCTATGACTATAACCTATACGTATACTTAACCTTAGAGACATCCCTAGATATACCTTAGAAATATCTCTAGGGATCTCACTAACGTTTAAGCATCCTAGTTTCCAGAGGTTGACTAAACCTTTCAAATGATACCAACTGTAGAGACCCAAATCTTAACGTACATGGACATTACATTACTTTTTCGGAATACTTAGTACATAACAAAAACACACACACAAGGACCGTAAAAGTTTAGTGTCTTTGGAAACTCGGAATATAATCTTCTAATCATGGTGAAAGATCTTCAACATCCCCCATAAAGATCTTCCTTTTTTTACCTAAAAACTTTCTTTATATCCTAGGGAAAAGAAAACATAAAAGGGTGAGCTCAAATTCTCAGTAAGGGTAAACAAAAGAAATGTCAATCACATCATATACATAAGTACATAACTTTTGGAAATCTTAACCTGCAAAAGAAATCATTATTTAATAACATGGGATAAATCATAGTAGTGAAAGGTAATCCCAATAATCATAACATAAAACATGAAACTTTGTGGCATACACACATAATCCTAGAGAATCATTTCTTATTAGTCAAGACTCATTGCCAAGACTATCTTAATGGACAAAGTCCATTTCTGAACCGAGTTCACTCCTCGTTTCAGTCCTGTTTCACTGAACTGGATTAACCTGTCATTCCATCCATGTCTATCTCATGAGATATAAAATCTTTACCCAATGCATTGGAGGGATATATAGGTCCCACCCATCTCATAATGATACCATTCTTATGTGTGCCATAAAATCATAAACCATGCATCATAGCATAACCCATGTAATAAAAATGGGATTCTTAAACATCGTGACATCATAAAACAATTCATATAAGATAAAGGAATTCATAAAAATAATTCCATCACAACATAATCAAAACAATGTAATAATAGGGATAGAAACAGATCCATATATTATCTTAGATGGAAAATAATTTTGATAAAACACTTGAACTCCATTCTTGAGGAAAATATGCTTTCTACTTCAAAAACACTTTTCCTTTCTTAACATGTCATACAATTCTAAACTAAAAGAAGTTGATTAAAAATAAACTTGAAAACTTGTAAATGAATCTTCTTGGAAATAATGTTTTAAAAATACATTCATGTCGTATAAGTTAAAAAAACATTATTCTCGTACTTTTGTCGGAAAAGTCAAAAAGTACCTCGTACGAAAAAACGACAAAAGATTCATTTCATATCTTTTACTAAAAACTCAACGAAGGGTAAAATTGGATATAAACTATTTTATAAAGATATAAATATTACATATTGAGGAAACATGTATATGGATGATAAAATACACCCAGTAAATACCAAAGTATAAACAATCTCGGATAAAAATTAGATTGTGATATTTTCCCTTACCTTAGGTCCGATTTGCTTCGTAAGTGTCCGAACCTCCTGTATAATGATTTAAATAATGTCATTGTATTATTATAGAATCATACTCATTGTTATGATATCATATATGGTTCACTTATGACTTTATTTTACCCGTTCTTTTGTAAATTCCCTGTTAAAGAGCGTTTTGGGTAAAATCATTTCATTTATCGTCCGTGTTTTGACTTGTAATTATTCATATGATTACTTAGATCATGATTTCATAATTACAGAATATAAAACATGATTTATATATAATATATATTTAGAATATACATATATATAATAGATCAGTAAATGGAAATAAATACACCGTTCATTGAGACGGTAGGTCGTACGTACGCATGAACGCTGTTTACGTTTCCTTATTGAGTTGAATGGAATTAAGTAGATGACATACATATATATACACATAAATTGAGTATCATTATCATGTCATATATTTCATGATTACATATTATATATACTTTATAATCATTCATTAATGGTTAACGTGGAGAATGAATCTCATCGCGTCGTGGAGACGGTAGTCCGTACGTACGCACGAGCGATGATATCGTTCTCATGATCGTGGAATTGTATTGGAGTGTATGTATAATATTTCAGAATCAATATCACTTTAAAATAGTCTTATATAGTCATTATTTACACCATTATATCCATCCAAGTAAGGTGGTGGTGGAAAATAGATTACACCATGGCGTGGACACGGTATTCCGTACGTACACACGCGCGGTGATTTCGTTTTCCGTAGGATGGATAAGTGGTGAAATAGGGTTGTTTAATACTTATAATAATATATCAGTATGTTATTGATACTGATGTTATTACTTAAAAATGAAAAAACTAAAGAAGAAGAAGCGAAAGAACAAATAAAGATAAAAGAATTTGTAACAGACATTACCTCTTCTTTGAAGCGCCTCTTTGGGATCTCATTTTAGGGTACTAAATTTGGTCTTTGAAGAAGACCAGGACCTCTAGGATGTTGTTAGGGAAGTTTAGAAGAGAATTGGGTAGGGTTTGGACGAGCTTTAAGGCTCAAAGTGGTGTGAGGAAGAGAGGGAGGAGGTGCCCTTTTATAAGGGTGGAGAGGGGCACCTTTGGAATAACTAAAAATATTATTTTATTATAAAGAAAAATTCGGTTTTAAATAGCTCCAAATTGATTTATTTCGAAGATATGGTGGGGATGGATCTAAATCCTCTCATCCAATATAATTTTGACATGTTTATTTTATTATTTCAACCTTATCATTTAGTTTTAACTTTAACTTTGATAATTTTACTTTTACCATGTCTTTTTGTGTTCTTACACTATAAGGTTAATAAACTTACTATAACAAGGAAAACGAACTCCAAGTTGTTTATTATTAATATATATAACCTTATTTAAGTCATTTGGGCGAACATTAGATTTTTATGAATAAAATAACAATTAATAATAAAATATTTGTTTTAAAACCTATTTTATGTCAATTTTGACACTATATAGTAATTGATTTTTGTGAAAATTATAACAGAATTATTAGTTCTAAAAAAGTTAATTACATTAATACTAACATGTCATATTAACCTAGAAAATTAGTTTAATTCATAAAAAGTCTCAAATTACATTTATGTGGGTATTTATAACATCACTTATGTCAATATTTCATTAATAAGATAATTACTACATCATCATTGTGTCATAAATAAATTAACATATTTAGAGTCTAAAAATTAAAAATAAAATATCATTATGTAGGAAATACTTTTATCTTTCTAATAAATACTTATAGTCTAATTTATCTTATTTATAACCCTATATTAAAAATGATATTATTATTAAACTTTGATTTTAACTATTGTAACCCTTCTTGAAATAAATTAATAATAAATGTTCTAATCTAATCCAAGTGGGCCTAAATGGTTATAATTTATTCCTAAGGTTGTTTTTGGTCGAATTACACTTATCCAATAGAATTAGGACAAGTGTTAGGGTAATAATAATATCATTTTTACCCTTAATTACCCTATTTACTTTTAACGTGGTAAAAAAAGTAAAAAGTTACTATTCACCATAAATTATTGTCATCTCATTGAACCACATTTTACATACTGACATCAACTGTGTCTCTCGGATTTTTGAAATTCCACTCACAAAAGCAGTAAAATTATGTTATATGAAAAATTCATTTTTTTAACTACCACTTAGTGGTTTCACTATTCATCAAAAAATGACTATTTCGAGAAAAATACCAAAAATTAGTCCTAAGCTATATTTGATATTATGAAATCAAAAATGATGTCTATTTTACCAAATTCAAAACATATCAGTTGCATTAATTAATTTAAAAATTAATTTCCGTCATCAAAACAAATAGCGTGTTTTTAAGAGATAATAACTATCAAAAGATTGACACTTGTTAAGTCTGGTTTAAATGTGAAATTACATCCAATGAAAAAAATTGTATTAAATTGTAAAAATATATTCTAAATATACTTTAAAACCACTCAAATTAATAATTTATCGCTATTAATTATTTCGATGAAAAAGGTTGTTTTAATTAAAATTTAGTAATTTTCACTATTCATCAGGAAATGAAAGTTATCCGAAAAGTTCCAAAATTTTACCCTAAGAAAATTTCGATACTCTGAATTGAAAAATGAAGTTCATTTTGAAAAATAAAATTTAAAAATTTTTAAAAAGTGGTTATTACTATTCATAATGGCTAGTTTTAATAATATTTTAATAGCATATCATTGTTTAGTGAAACTCGGTATTGCATACTACACGCGCTATCGAGGAAGGTCGTGATTGCGTGTAATGCAAGGAAAGTCAAGGATGCATGTTGTGCAAGCTCCTTTTGGTGTAGCGTACAACACAAGACATTAATGAAATTAAAAAGAATATTTTTCATAAAATCTCAGGGTGTTACAGTGTTTTTATTTAAGACCTATATTAATTTAAGTAAAAAATAACAAGTGACATAATGAAAGCCAAGAAAATGAATTTTCATTATTTTGATACTTTATGACAGTGATCTAGGAGTTATTTCTAATGTGTACGAATCAACTGCACCTCAATCTGATGCACGATATAACCAATATTACTAAAAGTATCTATTATCAGTTTAAAATTTCCATTTTAGCTCAAAATGTTTCACTCACTAAAGACCAAGAAAACGCCCTCTGTATGTATTCATAATTTAGGAGAGTGAGTTTTAAGTCTTTTATGGCGTGTATGAAGCATTATCACCTCAAACTAATGCACGATGTGGCCGGTATTAGTTGAAATGCATGTTTTTGGTTTGAAATGATATTTTAGTAAGAAAACTTAATTGACATGCTTAAAATTGAGAAAATTCATTGGGATTGTTTTGATACATTAGAAAAACAATCCATGAGTCATTTGTGATGTGTAGGAATCAACCAAACCTCAATCTAATGCATGATGTGATCAGTATAAATCCAAATGCGTCTTTTAAATTTTATATTAATTTTATTTAAAGAACAAGGTACATAATCAAAACCAATAAAACTAATTCATATTATTTTCATATTTTAGAAAAACGATCCATAACTCATTTGTGACATGTATTAATCAACCCCACCTCAACACGATGGATGATGTGACTTGTTTAACTCAAAAAGTGTATTTTTTATAAATAATTGACATTTTATTGATGTATTATTAGATATTAATGTTAAATTTATTTATTAATAGTATTACAAACATAATATTTGTTTTCTTATATAGGTGGTACTTTTTTCTAGAGTTGGGATGATTTGTTTGGAAACTAATACCATGGGCAGACATTTTTGAGAGGGGATCACGAATGTCAAAGGATGAAACAATAATGTTTTTAACTGGTTGTTGGATAATTGTAAATATGATTATATAGAAGATTGTTTGAAATGTATATATTATTGTTTTAGGAACCTTTGTTTCCACTACTTTGTTATTTTGTGTGATGTTGTGTGTGTTGATTTGTTCTTGTGTGCACTATGCAGGTTCTGTTTTTGTGCAGGCAGTGTGTGTGGATTATGTAGGTGCTGGTGGGTGTGTTGTTATATAAACAACACATCATAGGTTACTAGGCATTTATCATCACAATTTTGAGCATTGATAAAGGCACCCTTTATCAACGCTACTTTTTTCATTGATAAATTTGTCATTTATCAGCGCTAAAAATAGCCCTGATACGGGGGGGGGGGGGTTTATAATCTCTTTTTTAGCATTGATAATGGGGACCCCTATATTTTTTGAGATTAAAAATGCTTTTCTATCATTGTTAAAATCAATTTATAGTGCTTTAAAAAGCACTATCTGTAGTAGTAAAAATCTGTCCTAACGTATAGATATCCATTTTCATTTGTACAAGAATAGAGAATAGCAGGGAGACTCCTTCTTTATCTCCATTTTTGTGCATACGAAAATTGATATGTGTATACAGAAGTAGATTTTTCATACTGATTTAAGTCAGAGAAAGTTGTAAGAAGATGAGCCATCAGGTAAAAGAGGCTCTTTTTCTTGATGAGTCATCTCCTTACAACTTTCTTCTAGTAAAATCACTATTAAAAATCTTCTCCAACTTATGGATATCCATTTTCATATGGATGAGAATAGAGATCAATACAGTGATTCCACCCTGCACTCCATCTTCATTCATATCAAAATGGATATTTTTATGTTGGATAAGATTTCTCATATATATTTCAATTAGAGATAACGAAGATGAGTCTTCAGAAAAAATAGCTTCCACCAATTTTATGGAAATTGTGTTGCGAGTAATTATAAATTATTAGTAAAAAGTAGCTATAATTAATAATAATTAGTCCTAATCATATAACTTATTATAAATTACTTTAGATTAGTATAAAAGTTTTAAAAAATACTATAATTAAGTGTGAAATAAAATAAATTATTATAATCTGTTAGAAAAAATAATTTAATTACCGTCCCTTTTTTGGATAGTGTTTTTATTATATCAAATTATATAAAAAAATTATTTTATATTTTTAGATAAATCTAGAATAATAAAGACTATAAAAATCATTATTATATGACCGTACATGGATAAATCAGTATAAGAATCCAAACAGTTTTGGTTTAAATCCTGTTTATATTGAGGGTGTTGAAGCATTCTTATCATTTGTATCATCAAAGTTAGCATTTATTTTAGAAGGTAAAATTATGTTTCTGGGTAAAAAATGTGCTCTAAGGACATTAAAAATATTTGACAGTGTTGGGGTTATTTATTGCATTTTGGTTTTCCACCAGATTATATTTTTTGGTATCAAAATGGTGAATGTTGTTCCAGAGAAGATACTAATAATTGGTTCCAGATCCAGCACAGTTTCAAAATTTAGTACATGATGGGGTAGGTCTATCTTTCCAAAAATCTGAAACTCAGGATGGTAATAATTTAACTCTTGAGTTGGAACCATCTCACTTTTATGAGTTGTTGAGGTCAACTGAGGATTCCTTATATCCTGGTTGCAAGATAAGAAAATTTGATGTGGTTGCAAAATTTATGGCTATTAAATCAGATAATGGAATGTAAAATAGATATTTTGATCAGAGATTATCTTTGGTAAAAACACTGCTACCTTAAGGAAATATGTTTCCAACAAATTTCTATGTAAGTAAGAGGCTGGTTTGTAATCTAGGTCTTAATTATCCGAAAATTCAGAAAAGTTCAAATGATTGCTTCTTATATTATGGTGAAAATTATTCATTTCATAGTTGTCCCACATGTTGACAATCAAGGTATGAAGAGCCCCAACTAGGGAAGTATGGATTGATTCAGGTAAAAAAATTTAGATAATTACCACTTACACCAAGATTGCATCATTTATTTATGTCTGAGAACACATCGGAATTTATATCCTGGCACAAAACCAATATTCAAACAGGTAAAACATTAAATCATCCCTCTGATGGTGAATCATGGAAACATTTTGACCAAGTGCATCTGCCTTTTTCTTTAGAATCCTAAAGGGTGCTATTGGGCCTTTTTACTGATGGTTTCTATCCTTTTGGTTCTTATGGTAGTCAGTATTCATATCGGCATGTCTTTATAACTCTGTAAAATTTACCTCCTCAGATGTTGATGGATAAACCATACATATTTTTAACCTTATTAATTCCAGGACATCCAAAAAATAATATTTATTTTTATTTGAAAGCACTGATTGATGAGTTAGATTCATTATGGAGTAATGGTATCAGTACATTCGATGTTGCTGTGAAAACAAATTCATGCTGAAAGCTGCATTGATCTAGAAAATTATTGACTTCCCAGCATAAGGCATGTCATCTGCCTGAAGTACACATGATCCAAAATCATGTTTTTACTGTATAAGAGACTTAAAACCATTTATTCTCAGAAATGATAAAAAACCATGTTTTTTACTCTCATTGTAGATTCCTTCCAACTGATCATCCTTTTCATAGGAACAAATATTATTTCAAAAAAGGAACAATTGAAAGACATGCACTTTCAATAATGATCTCTTGTATAGAGGAAAAATAAATTGTCTCTTTATTAACTCCCCCCACATTTAGACCAACAATAAAACAACATAAAATTGATAGCATTGGGAAATAACACAATAGGATAAAACAGAGCATTTTTTGGGATATTTCATATTAGCCTGATTTGTTGGTCCATCACCTGTTGGATTTCATGAATATTGAGAAGAACTCTTTTGATAATCTATTTCATATAATTTTGGATACACCAGGTAATACCAAAGATAATGAAAAGTTACAGTTAGATATTGAACAAATTTATAGGTGACCAAAACTTGAACTATTTTCAAATATCAAATCATAGAAGTTTATGATTCTAAAAACATCTTATACACTCTCTTAAGATAATCTATTATCATTTTTTTCGTGGAATTTGGATTTGAGACTTCCATATGGTTATGATTCCAATTTGGGAATATGTGTCAGAAATAGTCATATTACTGGATTAAAAAGTCATGATTATCATGTTATAATTGAATTAATTCTACCGATTGGATTAATAATTTTGTTGAATTCTATGATTTGGGATGAGTTAATAGACAAATCATATTTTTTCTAATATGTTTGTGTGGCGACAAGTGACTAGGATGCATTAAGCAGACTACAAGAAGATGTTTTTCTAATTTTATGTAAACAACAAAAAAGCATCACACCATATTTTTAACTCAATAAAACATTTGATATTACATTTTTTGCATGAATCATAATATGGAGGTCCATTATAGTTCTGATGGATGTGCACATTTGAGAGATCTAGGAAATAATTGAAGAAAAATCTATATAAAAAAACATTGGTTGAAGGTTCAATTGGAGAAGCTTATTTTCAAGAGGAAATTTATTTTCACTTCTCTCATTAATTTGAATTTTAATATCCATCAAAATAGTTACGTATAGGCCATAATGAGGGAAATTTTGACGATGAAATGCGAAATAAATTATCATTTTTCAATCTTCCAAAACTTGGTTTAGCTTGAGTTAGTGAATGATAGTTTTCAGATGATGAACATCACATAACTCATACATATGTTCTGCTCAATTATGAAGAAATGACCCCTTTTGTACAATGAGTGATCCTATCACTTATTCTATAATTTTAGTAATAGTAAATTAATCTTATTTTATCTGTAGGTTATATGATAATCATATTAGGAAACAACTTCCACAAATTAAATCAGTTGCTCTTAAAGAACATCAATAACAAAACTTTTCCTACTGGGTTCAAAAACTAGTAACATAAATTATTTTTGGTTTAAAATTTAAAATAAATTTATTATATTGATAATTGTTTTACAAATTTTCAGGTATCTAAACATGTTAATAAAATTGATAATTTATTGCGTGTATTGAGTATCCCACCATAAAAAATCATTAAATCTTGTAATTCATATGTGGTGAATGGTTTTAGATTTCATACACATGAATATGGGGAATAAAAAAATAAATAGTGGTGTGTGCTTGAGAGGATCTCATCATAGAGAAACTAAAGTTGACTTTTACAACATTCTGGAAGAAATTACTGAACTATGATATCTATGATATCATTACACAATGATGTTTAAATGTCAGTGGTTGGATACTGAGAGAGGACTACATGTTCATCCGACCCATGGAATCAATTATATTAAATATAAAATTCTTCTTACAGTAAATGAACCATTTTTATTGGCTCGATAGACTCATAAAATTTATTATTAAAAATATTAAGCTACTTCAAGAGAGTTGAGTGATTGGTGGAGCATAATAAAAATTAAATCTTAGGAAAATCAGTTTACTCAAAGTGGATGTGGTTTCGTTGAAGTGGAATGAATTGAAATTTTTTAAGAGTCTGCTCCAAATCCATCCTTTTTATGAAGAGACAAAAGTATCTATGAATAAACCCCATAATTAAGGCTTGATGATGACAATGATGCTAATTATATTACAACTGAATTTGAAATTACAAGAGATGATGAAACAGAAACTCATATGGAAATTGATGATGCTGAGGAGGAATATGAAGACATTGACATCGTCAGATATGAAGATGAGGATGAAGATAGACATTGACATAGTTAAATTCAGGTTTTAATCATATATAATATATATCTATATAAAATAGTTGTTTTCAATTGTTTTATAACAACATTCATTTAATGTTTTAGATGGATGAGGATATGTATCATCTGTTGTAGGATGTTGATCTACATTTGGACGAGTAGGATGTTGGGTCATCTGACCCTCAGACTTCTGACAGTTTAGGGGGGACTCAATGGGGGTGTGGTCTTACACGACTAATGATTCCTAACCTAATCCTCGAGCGATTTCCACCTCTTGAATTTGATCCATGCGTGGAGAGGTATGTTCACCTAGGTATTTTAGTTAGTCTCCAAAAATTTATTTTTATAAAAATTGTATTATTATTTGTTCATTTTTCATAGCTTTACGCATATATCTAGTAGAAAGAGGTGCACTATATTGCACAATTATTTTTCTGAAGCATGGGTCTTATGGGATCAAATTCTCGTTAATGTGTAGCACCAGATGTTCGATCATTGGATGGAAGGTAAATAAATAATATTTATTTTGAAATTAGTTTAATTAATAAATTTATATAATAAATTATTTGTAGGGTTTATGGTATTCCATTGATGAGGGAATGCATTGGGATATCTGGAAGGCATGGCATGGGACTATGCATCAGCATTGTAGTTGGTTTCTTCAAAATTTGAGATGGAAAGAAATGGAGGAAGCAAGAGTTACAGGGTTTTATGAGTCTTTTCATACACACAATCCTAATTACATTTCATCTCAAGTTTGGGATGGATTATGCTCTCACTGGTTGTGTGTTCTTTTTCAGAGGATATCATTGGTTTGTCAATAAAACCGGGTGAGATAGGAGGTTACACATCAAGCCAGTAGTCGTACATTCAGTACGCATAGGGAGAATATGGTAAGTACTTTTAAAAAAATTATATAAATTTAAATGTAAATGGTTTATTTTATATTCATATAGGCAGTCGAACAACCCGATTGATGCATGTGGATTATTATGGAACCACTATGATATAGACATCCATATCAAGAGGATCTCATGGAGATTCCTCATCATCTACTGCACAGTACCGGGAGTAGCTATGAGCTCAGGGTGATCCTATAGAGAGTATGTGTAGGGATCAGGAGAGGATTCATCAATGAAAGCAACAATAACATGAAGAGTTCCTATGATATTAGCAGAAACAACAATATGAGATGTAGGAGGAGATGCGTTGATGACGACATCAGTTGGAGTACATACAACGTCTGACTCATGGTTTAGGGATGGAGTTCCCTCCACTATCTCATCTAAATTACCCTACCCTTTAGTGATCTATTTATTTTTTTTATGAAAAAAAATTGGTTTTTTAATATTAACTATTTTCAATTATATATATTGTGGTTTTTATATTATTGTGAATATTACATTTTTTATTTTTTATTTAATTTTATTTATTTTATTACTTTTTAATTTTTTTATTATTTTATTAATAATTTTTTTTGATTATTTTTTTGGGAATATTAAGGTTTTTATTATTTTATAATTTTTTATTATATTAGTAATATTTATATTATTGTTAAATTAATATTGATAATAATATTATTATATTATCAATATTAATTTTATTATTAATATATGAATACAATTTTATTTTTATTTTTTTATTTTTTTCAATTTTTTAAACCTTTTTTACATGGGCCCCGTCGTAAATAGTGTTTGTGAAGGCCCATGGGAAGAAATGATTAAAAAATATAGCAATTATTTTGTGACATGCCTATAAGGCCCCAGCCTTAAACCTTACTTAATCTTGAGTTATTACAAGATTACACATTGAGGATCTTTTCAGGTTTAGAGTTTTAGAGAATTAGATCATGAAACTTGCATTACATTCCACATTTAAACAAAGTGTTTACATAAAAGACAGTATTCATTCTTCCCATCAACGGAAACATATTTAAAATATAACACGGATTCTTTCTTGACACATCCTTGACACTATCATCACATCATGTACCTTTCCCTTGACCTGTGAAAAACATTTCAAAAACTTGGGATGGGCATAAAAATCTCAGTAAGGGTTATAAAAATATGGAAAGGAAACATGAGTTCATATATACATAAGAATGAAATCATACTTTACCCATAAAACATAAGCACTTTAACATACCTCATCAAACCATGAATAAATAATAGAAAACATAAGACATAAAGGTAACTTGAGGCATTCATAACATTCTTACGTGGGGAGTAACCCTCTTGGTTACGTTTGGAATACCCATCACAGTATATTCCCTAAATCTCTTCGGAGAAACCTTAACGTTTCACTCCTTCGCGTTACCCAATGCATTGGAGAGCTATAACGGGCTCACCCGCCCTTATTTTATCACGGAACCACCCGTTTTCATAACAATGCCCAAGAACCATAACATAAATGTGTCACATAAAACATGCATAAAGGAAACATAACATTTCCACATTGCAATCACAATATAACATTTTAGTATATTGAAATATTGAATCCATTCAAAAAGAAACCATTTCCAAAACCATTTAAAACATTTAATAAAGATATTTTTGAATCAAAGTGTCCCATACCACCTTGAAGCTTAAAATTTTAAACCATTAATATGCATATAAATAAATCCTTAAAACCATTTTGAAAACATGGATATTAATAAGAACAAATAATTAAAACATTTAAAACGATATTTTGGTTAAAGGGGTTTTACCAAAATTAGAGACACTTGAATACAATAATTGAGGAATAACACTTAGTCAGAACTTTATAATATCATGAGAATAAATGGATTCATGATATAATACTCCAAAGGACAGTATATACACCATATAATAGTGAATTGGTGCATAACAACAATGAACCCTCAATAGAAATGTCAAATGTGATGAAATCCCTTATAAAGAAGGTATCCTTAAATTAAGGACAAATCAATCTCAAAAATATGTGTGAAAAATATAAATACACACAATATAAGTGGAAATTAAGTGTAAAACAATAAAAGGTCATTCACACATATTCAATGGATGACATATTCAATGACTACATGTTTAACCCAAAGAAATCGAAATTGGATTTAAAAGTTCCCTTGACAGCCTAACGGCATCACATCAAAATGAGTTGATGAGAGATAAAAAGTGTATCTCATCACTTGGACATAAAATTTACATCAATAAGGATATATGAGAACATATCCCAACATAAAAATATGAAAATTAAAAGACCCAACAAAAAAGTCTTTTAAAAAAAGAGGAGGGTGAAAGGTTCCCTTACCGACTTGGGTATCTTTCAAAACATACACCCCATGAAAGAAGGACAATAGATCATTGATGTAAATAATCATAAACGAAAGTATATTACAGAAAGAGTAGAATAATGGGCAGTACATACACCACTCAATGGAATTTGTGGCAAATGTAGCATAAATCTCACGGGAATAAAAGTGAGATGAAAAATCCCTCACGAAAACTCGGCAGCCTAACGGCGCCACATAAAACTTCCGAATATGGATTGATGAGATCAAATAGGGTATCTCATCACATTACAATATAATGTAAAGCAAGAGGAATATAAAATAACATCCCCCAACATTACAAATAGGAGCTTAAAAGAAGTGACATAAAGGAGAGTACTTAAAAAGAAAGAGAGAAGTTAGATCTCTTACGAAAGTTCGGCAGCCTAACGGCGCCAATCAAAACTTCCAAAATGGATTTATGAGAGAGAATAGGGTATCGCATCACATGAACATAAAAATTACAGTATGATTAATATAAAAGATCATCCCAATAACAAGAAAGATGAGCTTTAAAAGGAATGACATAAAAGAGTGTACTTAAAAAGAAAGAGAGGAGTAAGATCCCTTACCTCGGGTCTGACTTGACTCGATCATTTTTTAATCTCCTGAATAATAAACTTGAGTTAATTTCTACTTCCTTAAGAACCTTTTTCAAGTTCATTATTCCTTTTATATCACTTATTACCATGTTATAAACAATATGTAATCATTAAGTTAATAATGATTGTTTTGTCGATATTTGGTTCCTAAGTCGAAAGTGGACCTCTTACAATTACATGTTGTTCGTGTGGCCAAATGTTTATTATATCCAGTATTGTATTCATGATTTAGATATAATATATGTCATATATAGCCAGTACATGCATGCATTTATAACATTACATAATCATTTAGAGGTAAGAAATTAAATGCACCGTTCATGGAGACGGTAAGCCGTACGTACGCATGAACGCTACTTTCATTTCTATTTCGTATTTTATAGAATGGAATAATAATGATATAAAGGTATATTATAATTCCAGTATAATATCATATATAATATCATAGTTCCATCCTTTATACGTCCCACATATGGTATTTAACGAATCAAATCACTTTGAGGGGGCGGTAGTCCACACTTCCTTAAATGAAGATATCGCGTTTACCCATAATGGAAACCATAAAGGTATGCCCAAAATGAAAAAAACATAAGATTAAGGAAAACATAAACATATTATATATCATATATAAAAATATTGACATCATAATAACCACCTTTGAAGGTGTTAGATGAGTATTGAACAATCATCGTTTCGGGAGGCAGAATTTCGCCATCCACGGAAACCGTATGTTCTTTAACCATTTGATGTAGTTGTGTGAGAGTGTAGCTCGAATAAATATTATAACAACATCCTAGTATATTGAAGATACTGTTGTTGTTACAAAAGAAATAAATAAAAAGAGTTTAGTGGGTTGGAGAAGCAAAATAAAACAAATGAACATGAGAGAATGAATTACCTTTAAAAGTGTAACTCATTTTGATTTGAGCCTAAAGGCTTTCTTTGAAAGGATTCTGCCCTAAGGGAATACTCTAGGATGAGTATAGGGATGTGGAGAGAGTAAATGGGCAGGGGTTGGCTGAGCCAAAGGCTTGAGGAGTGTGTGAAATGAGGTAGAGGTGGGAGCCTTTTATAAGAGGAGAAGAGGGGTACTTTTGGAAAGTAAAGAAATATTACTTTATTTGAAAATGTGTTTCGGTTTCAAAAGGTCCCACATTGATATAATTCGTGTATAAGTTGATAAGGATTAGAAATCCACTCATCCAATAAGTTTTGGACATGTTTAGTTCATAGATTTTACATTATCTTTCCATTTTATTTAAATCGTCAAATAATGATGTCATCGCTGCATAATTATTATGTCATAAATAATTTAATTTATTTAATGTCTAAAAATTATAAAAAAATTCTATGATGTAGGAAATCGTTTTAGCTTTCCAATGAATATTTATAATAAAAAATATGACTTGTATAACCCCACTTAAAAATTGTTTTAGTAAAACATATCATGTTTGTGTCAATTTTACTTTTACATTAAATAAAATGTTATTTATGTCATTTCCCAACCAAAGTGGATCCATGGGGTCCCCAAGTTGACCCATGGCTTGTCTTGGTCGGCCATGACACAACCAATGAGGTTAGGACATGTGTCAAGCTCATCTTATTTTATTAAAGCATTATTTTTACCTTAAACTACACTAATTACCACTAATCGCGATTAAAAACTTTATAAGTTACTATTCACCAAAAAATTATTTTTATCCCATTGAACCACATTTTACTTCTTAATGAAAACCATGTATGACGGATTTTCAAAATTCAATACACATTAGTGGTAAACTTTCATTTAACTGAAAAATCAGTTTGCTTGATTACCACTTAGTGGTTTCACTATTCATCAAAAATTGGAGTTTTTCAGAAAAATACCAAAACTTTACCCTAAGCTATATTTGATATTCCGAATTCAAAAATGAAGTCCGTTTTACAAAATTCAAAACATATTAGTCACATTAATCAATTTAATAATTAATTCCCGCTATCATGACAAATAGCGTGTTTTATGAAACAATAAGTATCAAAAGATTGACACTAGTTTAAGTCTGATTTCAAAGTGAAATTGATTCCAACGACCACTATTGGATTTAATGGTAAAAATATTTTCTAATTTCACTTTAAAACCAATTCAAAATATAATCTAATCATATAAATAAATTAGATTAAAAAGTGGTTTTGAATTAAAATACAACATTTTACACTATTCATTAAAAAAAGAACTTTATCGGAAAGATACCAAAAATTTACACAAAGTAAATTTTGATGTCCCGATTCTTAATAAGAGTTTTATTTGGTCCAAAAGAATATTTAAGAGTGAACAAAACTATATTTAATGACGGTTCTCCATCAAAAGGTGATAAGTGAACCTTTAGTGAAAACTAGGGCATATACGCCTAAAATTGAATTCTTTCCGTATTTTAAGCCTTTATCTTTTATTGTATAAATGTAAAAACATTTAAGAACATATATCATCATATTTTAGTTATTTCTATCCATTCCCGCCATTAAAACGGCTACATGTTAACTACCATTTAAAATAATATTATTTTATTATTAGAGTGCAACGTAAGATTCCCAAAAAACTTGTTGTTGCGTGTTGGGTACGACATCGAGCATAGCGTCCCCTTTAAATTCATATTAATATTTTATTCACAAATGTGGATAAATATGAAAATTTCATATTCCTTATTTACCTAGGGTGTTACATCCTTCCCCCCTTTTGGGAATTGCGTCCTCGCAATTTTAAAATTGCGCTTGGAAACATCCTTGAACGTCCCACATCGGAACAAGAGTCAGTAAAACAACCACATTAAAATAACAGAAGATAAGTACAAAGGTCACCCGAGTTAACCCATACTAGGATTCCAAGTATGAAAACATGGACATGGAGGAGAAAACATAGGGTCATGTTCTGATGGAGAGTGATAGAAAACATGTTTAGGAGAAAAATAACCATGAGAAAATCACAAACTTGTGATGGGTTAAACCGTATTCGATTCCCCAGTAGGAAAAGTTAATATACAACATTTTTGTTTTAAGTTACTTTTTATTGAGGAATTTATTCATAAGGAAACATAATCACTTATCATGTTGACTCTCAACTTTTATTAGATTCCTTACACAAACTCATATTTTCTCCAAAAGGCGAGTATTTAGGAAGACTTGTTCACATTAAGAGTACTATAATCAACTTCTAGAGAATCAACTAATCCACAAAAGAGAACTATATACATCCCATGTCTTTAGGCTTTAACCAAAACCAAAACCAAAAAGGTTAGTACAAGGTCAGATAATCCAGAAAAGGACAACCCATTATAAAAAGAAAATCTATTCTTAACCTCCAAAATTTGTCCAACAAAACCCAAAGTTCAACGAGGACCATCCGATAAACAATTTGTCCATAAAATTCTTCAAAGTAAACCAATATAAGATTGAAACCCAAATATTTGAAGGATTTAGTCACATAGTCTTCCAAGTTAAATCATAACATTTATCTCCAAACAACATCAGTTGCTCCTAAAGTCTCACATTGAAAAGTAATTATCCTAATCACATATCCTCCAAAATCAACTTACTCTTAATTCATAAAATCATATAACTAAAAAGAATCAGTCAAACTAACCAGGGACTTCACGTAGTCCAGTGGTAGGCGATAAATACCAGTCGCACTTTGGTTGTGGGTTCGATTCCCGCAGCATTGTCCGACGCGACGGGTTGTCCCACGGTCTGCGTGTTGTTCTTTTTCCAAAACTATATAATTCTCAAATCATTACCCAAAAAGGGATAAAATCATCAAAAAATAACCATAACATAATTTAACCTCAATTTTATCTCATGCCTTTCACTTCAATCATAACATATGGTAACCCATAATTACCTCAAAAGTAAGGATCATATAAACCCAAATGGTTCTTTATAACTATGTCCACAAAAGAAAAGATAACTATTACTTGAATAAAATTTGCCTATATTAAACATCAGGGTTACACATAATATAAAAAGTCTTCTAATGTAACCCCATCATCAAAAGAGACTTAATACTCTTAAGAATTTTACCCTAACTCTTGAAGCCCTTATATGTTGACATCTTACTCATTCAACATTCTTCATGATACATTATCCATTCCTTTCCAACTTATTCCGAAATACCTCTTTCCTACAAACAAAATCATGAATCATATCCTAAGATTCCAAAATAAGAAAACAATAGTCATGAAATAGTACATACCTTTGATTGGTCATTGTCAGTTTCTTCATCCTCAATCGGAATGGCATTAGGTATTGGTAAACGAATATTGGTACGCTCTTGGTGACCCCATTCACGAAACTTCTTCATAGGACATGTGTTTTCATAATGACCATGCACACCACATTCAAAACATTCAATTGATCCCTCAGAAAGAACTTCTTTCCCTTTCCTCGAGTCAACTGGATGCTTCCTTTTTCCATGGCAGGTTCTTGCTTTATGACCTTCATTTCCACATATATAGCATATTTCTGTCCCTTTGAAACATTTTCCTAGGTGTTTATTTCCACATCTTTGACGCATAGGTTTTTGAACACACTTACCTTTATGATTATTACCTGTACTTCCGTAGGGATTTGTTTCTTTCATATATGATACCTTAGAGAAATCTCCAAGGTTTAGGTGGTCAATAATGACTCCACATAGTTGGTTGAGGATAATCAAAAGATTTCTCATTGCTGCTCCCATATCATTCAGTTGCTTTCTCAAAAAACTGTCACAGAATCCTTCACATCCACTGTTACTTTGGTGCCTGCTAGATCCAGCCATTTAATAAAACCAAAAAGTTCAGTGTGAGTATATCAAAAAAACCATCATGTACTAATGACTAAGATAGACAATAATATATACTTACTCATTCACTTTATCTAAAACTAAGACTCTTTCTGAAATCCTAACCATTATGGTAATTGTCAATTATGCTTAAAGAATACCCTAACCTATAAAGTTGTCTAAACCGACCTTTGATACCAACTATAAGGCCCCAGCCTTAAACCTTACTTAATCTTGAGTTATTAAAAGATTACACATTGAGGATCTTTTCAGGTTTAGAGTTTTAGAGAATTAGATCATGAAACTTGCATTACATTCCACATTTAAACAAAGTGGTTACATAAGAGACAGTATTCATTCTTCCCATCAACGGAAACATATTTAAAATATAACACGGATTCTTTCTTGACACATCCTTGACACTATCATCACATCATGTACCTTTCCCTTGACCTGTGAAAAACATTTCAAAAAATTGGGATGAGCACAAAAAGCTCAGTATGGGTTATAAAAATATGGAAAGGAAACATGAGTTCATATATACATAAGAATGAAATCATACTTTACCCATAAAACATAGGCACTTTAACATACCTCATCAAACCATGAATAAATCATAGAAAACATAAGACATAAAGGTAACTTGAGGCATTCATAACATTCTTACGTGGGGAGTAACCCTCTTGGTTACGTTTGGAATACCCATCACAGTATATTCCCTAAATCTCTTCGGAGAAACCTTAATGTTTCACTCCTTCGCGTTACCCAATGCATTGGAGAGCTATAACGGGCTCACCCGCCCTTAGTTTATCACGGAACCACCCGTTTTCATAACAATGCCCAAGAACCATAACATAAATGTGTCACATAAAACATGCATAAAGGAAACATAACATTTCCACATTTCAATCACAATATAACATTTTAGTATATTGAAATATTGAATCCATTCATAAAGAAACCATTTCCAAAACCATTTAAAACATTTAATAAAGAGATTTTTGAATCAAAGTGTCCCATACCACCTTGAAGCTTAAAATTTTAAACCATTAATATCCATATAAATAAAGCCTTAAAACCATTTTGAAAACATGGATATTAATAAGAACAAATAATTAAAACATTTAAAATGATTTTTTGGTTAAAGGGGTTTTACCAAAATTAGAGACACTTGTATACAATAATTGAGGAATAACATTTAGTCAGAACTTTATAATATCATCAGAATAAATGGATTCATGATATAATACTCCAAAGGACAGTATATACACCATATAAGAGTGAATTGGTGCATAACAACAATGAACCCTCAATAGAAATGTCAAAGGTGATGAAATCACTTATAAAGAAGGTATCCTTAAATTAAGGACAAATCAATCTCAAAAATATGTGTGAAAAATATAAATACACACAATATAAGTGGATATTAAGTGTAAAACAATAAAAGGTCATTAACACATATTCAATGGATGACATATTCAATGACTACATGTTGAACCCAAAGAAATCGAAATTGGGTTAAAAAGTTCCCTTGACAGCCTAACGGCATCACATCAAAATGAGTTGATGAGAGATAAAAAGTGTATCTCATCACTTGGACATAAAATTTACATCAATAAGGATATATGAGAACATATCCCAACATAAAAATATGCAAATTAAAAGACCCAACAAAAAAAAGTCTTTAAAAAAAAGAGGAGGGTGAAAGGTTCCCTTACCGACTTGGGTATCTTTCAAAACATACACCCCATGAAAGAAGGACAATAGATCATTGATGTAAATACTCATAAACGAAAGTATATTACACAAAGAGTAGAATAATGGTCAGTACATACACCACTCAATGGAATTTGTGGCAAATGTAGCATAAATCTCACGGGAATAAAAGTGAGATGAAAAATCCCTCACGAAAACTCGGCAGCCTAACGACGCCACATAAAACTTTTGAATATGGATTGATGAGATCAAATAGGGTATCTCATCACATTACAATATAATGTAAAGCAAGAGTAATATAAAATAACATCCCCCAACATTACAAATAGGAGCTTAAAAGAAGTGACATAAAGGAGAGTACTTAAAAAGAAAGAGAGAAGTTAGATCTCTTACGAAAGTTCGGCAGCCTAACGGCGCCAATCAAAACTTCCAAAATGGATTTATGAGAGAGAATAGGGTCTCTCATCACATGAACATAAAAATTACAGTAGGATTAAAATAAAAGATCATCCCAATAACAAGAAAGATGAGATTTAAAAGGAATGACATAAAAGAGTGTACTTAAAAAGAAAGAGAGGAGTAAGATCCCTTACCTCGGGTCCGACTTAACTCGATCGTTCTTTAATCTCCTGAATAATAAACTTGATTTAATTTCTACTTCCTTAAGAACCTTTTTAAAGTTCATTATTCCTTTTATATCACTTATTACCATGTTATAAACAATATGTAATCATTATGTTAATAATGATTGTTTTGTCGATATTTGGTTCTTAAGTCGAAAGTGGACCTCTTACAATTACATGTTGTTCGTGTGGACAAATGTTTATTATATACAGTATTGTATTCATGATTTAGATATAATATATGTCATATATATCCAGTACATTCATGCATTTATAACATTACATAATCATTTAGAGGTAAGAAATGAAATGCACCGTTCATGGAGACGGTAAGCCGTACGTACGCATGAACGCTACTTTCATTTCTATTTCGTATTTTATAGAATGGAATAATAATTATATAAAGGTATATTATAATTCCAGTATAATATCATATATAATATCATAGTTCCATCCTTTATACGTCCCACACATGGTATTTAACGAATCAAATCACTTTGAGGGGGCGGTAGTCCGCACTTCCTTAAATGAAGATATCGCCTTTACCCATAATGGAAACCATAAAGGTATTCCCAAAATGAAAAAAACAGAAGCTTAAGGAAAACATAAAAATATTATATATCATATATAAAAATAGTGACATCATAATGGCCACCTTTGAAGGTGTTAGATGAGTATTGAACAATCATCGTTTCGGGAGGCAGAATTTCGCCATCCACGGAAACCGTATGTTCTTTAACCATTTGATGTAGTTGTGTGAGAGTGTAGCTCGAATAAATATTATAACAACATCCTAGTATATTTAAGATACTGGTGTTGTTACAAAAGAAATAAATAAAAAGAGTTTAGGGGGTTGGAGAAGCAAAATAAAACAAATGAACATGAGAGAATGAATTACCTTTAAAAGTGTAACTCCTTTTGATTTGAGCCTAAAGGCTTTCTTTGAAAGGATTCTGCCCAAAGGGAATCCTCTAGGATGAGTATAGGGATGTGGAGAGAGTAAATGGGCAGGGGTTGGCCGAGCCAAAGGCCTGAGGAGTGTGTGAAATGAGGTAGAGGTGGGGGCCTTTTATAAGAGGAGAGGAGGGGTACTTTTGGAAAGTAAGGAAATATTACTTTATTTGAAAATGTGTTTCGGTTTCAAAAGGTCCCACATTGATATAATTCTTGGATAAGGTGATAAGGCTTCGAAATACACTCATCCAATAAGTTTTGGACATGTGTAGTTCATAGATTTTACATTATCTTTCCATTTTATTTAAATCGTCAAATAATGATGTCATCGCTGCATCATTATTATGTCATAAATAATTTAATTTATTTAATGTCTAAAAATTATAAACAAATTCTATGATGTAGGAAATATTTTTAGCTTTCCAATGAATATTTATAATCAAAAATATGACTAGTATAACCCCACTTAAAAATTTCTTTATTAAAACATATCATGTTTGTGTCAATTTTACTTTTACATTAAATAAAATGTTATTTATGTCATTTCCCAACCAAAGTGGATCCATGGGGTCCCCAAGTTGACCCATGGCTTGTCTGGGTCGGCCATGACACAACCAATGGGGGTAGGACATTTTTCAAGCTCATCTTATTTTTTTAAAGCATTATTTTTTACCTTAAACTACACTAATTACCACTAATCGCGATTAAAAACTTAATAAGTTACTATTCACCAAAAAATTATTTTTATCCCATTGAACCACATTTTACTTCTTAATGAAAACCATGTATGTAGGATTTTCAAAATTCAATACAAATTAGTGGTAAACTTTCATTTAACTGAAAAATCAGTTTGCTTGATTACCACTTAGTGATTTCACTATTCATCCAAAATTGGAGTTTTTCAGAAAAATACCAAAACTTCACCCTAAGATATATTTGATATCCCGAATTAAAAAATGAAGTCCGTTTTACAAAATTCATAACATATTAGTCACATTAATCAATTTAATAATTAATTCCCGCTGTCATGACAAATAGCGTGTTTTACAAAACAATAAGTATCAAAAGATTGGCACTAGTTTATGTCTGATTTCAAAGTGAAATTGATTCCAACGACCACTATTGGATTTAGTGGTAAAAATATTTTCTAATTTTACTTTAAAACCAATTCAAAATATAATCTAATCATATAAATAAATTAGATTAAAAAGTGGTTTTGAATTAAAATACAACATTTTACACTATTCATTAAAAAAAAGAACTTTATCGGAAAGATACCAAAAATTTACACAAAGTAAATTTTGATGTCCCGATTCTTAATAAGAGTTTTATTTGGTCCAAAATAATGTTTAAGAGTGAACAAAACTATATTTAATGACGGTTCTCCATCAAAAGATGATAAGTGAACCTTTAGAGAAAACTAGGGTATATACGCCTAAAATTGAATTCATTCCTTATTTTAAGCCTTTATCTTTTATTGTATAAATGTAAAAACATTTAAGAACATATATCATTATATTTTAGTTATTTCTATCCATTCCCTCCATTACAACGGCTACATGTTAACTACCATTTAAAATAATATTATTTTATTATTAGAGTGCAACGTAAGATTCCCAAGAAACTCGTTGTTGCGTGTTGGGTACGCCATCAAGCATAGCATCCCCTTTAAAGCCATATTAATATTTTATTCACAAATAAGGATAAATATGAAAATTTCATATTCCTTATTTACCTGGGGTGTTACAATGCCAATCAAAAATAATATTTGTGATGGGTTCCGTCATAATAAGGTATTTAAAAACCCTGAGTTAGCAATTTCTGATGGATCTGTATACCAACATAAATATATATTTTTTTTATGGACTATCACAAAAAACAATATTTGCGATTCCCTTTTCTACAACGAGGAATTTGTAACAAGACCCTGTCGCAAAAGGGTATTTGTGACAAGATCCCATCACAAAGGTCCCATTTTCTAGTAGTGCAAGTGTTTGATAAAATGTTATTTTAGATTTGACACATATTTTTTGATGTGTAAAACATGGTTTGGAAATTTAAATGAATTTATGGCATTAAAATCTATGTTTTATGACTTTTAGGGTGTTAAATAGAAATTGTTTTGTTAAATATTCCATGCCTAGTGTTTGATTAATTTCCCGGTTGTATGTTTTGGGTTAAGTGTGGTATAAAATGATTGGTTTATATTTATAAATATTTTGGAAGTGTGAGAAGTAATATTTTGTGGACCTTTTATGGTTTCCTAGGTGGTCTTGTATTTATAATGAAATGAGTATAAAATTTTAAGGTTTTTTGGCATGTATTGTCGATGAATGGCTCATTTGGAATTTTTATAAAAGTGATGAATGCCTTGAATTTGTAACCTGAACATTTTGAAAATGTTTTTAAATTTATTGATGTGGAAAATGGTGTGTTTATACCTCATTATGAAAAGTGGATTTTGTATCGTTGATAAATGTTGGTTTGGTAAAATGCTTAAAGTCATGTTTGGATTTTTTTTAAATGACGAAGGTGTTTATTATAAAAGCCTCATTTGGATGTTTCTCATGAAATTTATATATATATATAATTGATGGGATGTCCTCAATTTTGAATCCTTGAGATCTATTATCGATGTTCCTTGGGTTAGTCTCATTGTGTTCTGTTTATTCTAGGGTATGGGATCGGTCCTTGGAGTGGGTCGGGGTGATGCATGTTATTGATTTATTATTATATATACATGTGATTAGATGCTTGTATGACATCGATTGGCTTAGACTTATTATATACATGAGACATGGTAACCTGGCTTATTGAGAGAATTATCTAAGAAAGATTTTTGCAGTGGTAGTTGATGTACTGATTAGTGGCCCATAGTAGGTGGATATATTTGGGTTTATTACTATGGGATTGGGCCCCTTTGTCTATCCTTAGTTATGGTGGATGGGAATTTATAAATTTTTATTTCATTGTGTGTGGCATGATTCCAAGGATGGGATACCATGTATTAGTATGTTTTGGATTATACTTGATCTCCTAGGTTGACCTATGTCTATTGGATCATAGTATCTTGTAGTGATGAATGTGATACATGTATACTTATTTACATTTCCCTTGTTATATGATCATTATGGTGACTTATTATGTTGTGTCCTTTTTGGAATGTTATGTGTTGTTTTAAAAAAGGTTTTAATAAAAAAAATTCAAAGAAATGTTTTTTTCCTCTTTGTGAAAGTTTAAAATATAAACATTAGATCCCCTTGAAAATTCTAATGTATCACTAATGGAATGAACTTGATTTTTTAAATGAATAATGGAAATGGGTTGTACATTGTTTTTAATTAAAATGTTCATATAATCATACTTTTATATATAGTAGTTCATTATTGAGATTTATTTTTCTTTTATTTTAAATTGTGTTCTTTGGGAATAGATTATTGGGTTAGCCTATTGAGTTTTAATAATCACTCCTATAATTTTTTTCTATATTTATCCCTTGTGTAGGTTTCAGTTTAAGTTCAGTCGCCATGGGTGATTGTTGATCTTGTGATAGAGAGTGACCCAGAGGATCACATGGATATGGAGTTTTCTTCTTGTCTGATTGGTTGTGTTGTGTAGTGTGGTCGTATTTTCAGTTTCTTGTATAAATGATGTTCAGTTAGTATTCATTTATATGTTGAATTGTTTGTTCATCATCTTCTGTTTAGTTTCTTGTTTATTTATTGGTTGAAATTTTTTCTTGGGTACTCTTTTGATGCTCAGAACTAGTTTCTATATCATGGGGATCAAGAACACACTTTGGGCCATGAAATAGATCGACTCAGGTGACTAGTTTAGGGTTGATATGAGCTGGTTTGTAAAAAAAATGGTATCATAGTAGGTAATCATTTATAAGACCTTTGTTTTAAGAAAATCATTTATTATTTGGGGGATTTCCAGGTAGGTGGAGTAGGATTATTGAGACTCAAGGGGTATGTGATGGAGGAGATTTGTGAACTATTAATCGTTATGATCCTTGAGTTTCCATGGGAAGTCCAATTTTTTAGTCTTGTGGGTCTTTAGGGATTGTTTTGTAACTGGGATACAACAAGGGGAGTTGGGATAAAAGAATCCATGATCTCACAGGGCCTAGAAATCCATGTGGATCCAGGGGAATAGTCCTAAATGGCTCTCTATATTTTTGGTGTGTTTGGCATATGTCCTCCAACCATATGGTCAAGTCACACATAGACACTAGTTCCCTTTTTGAGTTGTTTTGGGTCTCCTTTAAATTCTGAAAATTGTTGTGAAAACCCTTGTGTTTTATTTTTTAAAAATAGATTTATAATGGTAATGGTTGGATTTTGGAAAGTGGGAGAAATGATTTTCAGAATTAGTTTTATGAAAGGCTTTAGAAAAAGGGGTTTTCTAATGTGGATTCTTGGGGGGTAAAAATTGAAATGGTTTAATGAAATTTATGTTTATTAATCAAAACATGGTGGTTAGTGTGACTCTGGGAGGTCCATGATTTATTAAAATGGGATGAATGATTTAGTTTGGAAAATGAGGATGTTTTATTTTAGCCTTGGTGTTATTACGAGTTCTTACCAACATAGCGATATATGGGAATGTGAATGGATTCCTGGTATTGCATGGTGGATAGGTGCTTGGGGTGGCACAAAAACATGAATGTGAGTAAGACTCTAAGGAATACCAATGGATAGTGTTCAACCCACCAAGTTTGTTTTAAACTAAAATATTTTCAAATGGAATGTTTTGGTGCTATTATTTCTTTTTTTTCTTGTGTTCAAAAATTTTCTCCAATGCTATGTTTGATCTTAGATATTTTTTCTAATGATTTGGCCTTGATTGGGATCTTGAATGTTTCTTGTCTAATAGTTATACCCATGGAGCTTTTAGGGGATATCGTTGTGAGGCTATGAGTGATCCCCCATTAATGAGATTTCCGGTTGATCAAACATAGGATTTTGTTCTTGATTTTTGGAAGCTATATCTAGCCCTCTTTTATGTACAAGCGGATCCACTCGATGAGAAGGGGTGGATGTGAAAGATCGAAAGTAAATTTAGCCTCACCATGTTTCCTATGTTTTTTAAGGTTATGTTTCCAAGTTTCATGATTAATGTTTCACTGTGGAAGTGGTGTAAGTTGGTGTCCTAGAACAATACTCATGAAGATTTAACTTGGGAGTTATTCAAGGGTTTGTTCATTCGTTGGTATTTCTCTGAGAAAAAAAGGGTAAGGAGGGGGATGTACAAGGGTGTTTTGTAGCAGGTTGATGGATCAATGTTGGAGTATTTCCATTTCATTGTAAATCTAGTCCCTTATGATCTAGTGTATGCTAAAAATGATTCCAAAAAGGATCTACGTTTTGAGGTTGGGCTTCATCCTGACATGCAGTTAAAGGTTTCAATGCTCAATCTAACATAGTTTCCTGATGCGATGAGGAATTGTTTTCAAGAATAAGTCTTTATGGTGGAAGTGCAATAAATAGTCCTCTCTCATTAAATCCCTAGGTGCAGTGGGGAAGATTCTGGTAAGGAGGTGAGGAAGTGGTTAAAAGTTGATGGAGTGGGTTGTGGAATCAAAAAGGCCTTATGATCTTTCATCAACCTCTTTAGAGTGATAGATCCTCATATGTTATCAGTGTGGAATGTTGGGAAAAAAATGCAGTCGTTTTCAAATTCTCCAAATCCATGTTAGAAGGTGATGTTAGAGCATTGTGTTCCTAGTGAGCTTATTTAGCCACTAAATGTTCCTCAGTGGATGTGAGAGGAAATTTCAATGGATTTTTTATTGGTTTACCTTGAAATCAGGGTGTATAGGATGGTTTTTGTTTTATGTTGGACTATTTTATAAAATAGAATCACTTCTTGGTGATTAAGGAGTTGAGCAAGAATATTATCTATTGAGGTTGTGTTTAGAGGAGATTGTGAGGCTCCATGGGGTTCTAAGGATGATCATATCTGGGCATGATTCCTATTTTAGATATCGAGTATATAAATGTTTTTGTTCGGATTTTGTATCTCAACTATTCATCAACAAAGCTTTTCATTAATAAATAGATGTCCAGAAAAAGCTGACTATCCAAACTTTGGATACATGTTCTTCACATGTGTTATGAATTTCAGAGGTATGTGGGTGAAGAATCTTTCAATGGTTGAGTTTTCATATAACAATACATGTCAATAAACCATTGGAACATACCTATTAGAATTATTTATATAACCAAAATTACATATTTCTTTTAGGTTAGATTGGGTTTGGAGAGTTTTAAATTATCATGTTGGAATTGATATGGATAATGACAGAGAAAATTCACGCGATTTAAGCCAAATAAAGGCATATCGGGATCATAAAAATTCATATGATGATCATAGGATGATACCTATGGAGTTTGAAATTTGATATTATGTATTCTTAGAGTTATCTCTTCATCATTGGTAGTAGAGTTTTGTTCATGGGAGTATTCTTTCTCCCAGATTTTCTGGGCATTTTTAGATATGAGAGTTCATTAGTGATGTTGTGTATTGATTTGAGATCCATACACAAATAGATTAGATCCATCATGTTTTACATGTGTCTCATCTACATCAGTATCTTCAAGATTAATTCTTTTTTTATTTAGGTGATTAAGATTATAAAGATGGTGTGGCATTTATGGATTGGCCCATAGAGATTCATGACCTTTAAAAGATTTTTTTTCTGTAAGTGTTATTCCCATGGTTTGTGTCATGTGGCAACACTATGGATTGGAAGATTATACATAGGAATGTGATTTTCTGATGCATGATTAATATCCCAAGTTGTTAGATGATTGAGATTTTTGGGATGATATATATGACCTGGTATTTATTAATGATATGTTTACGACGCTATGTGTTTTATACCCTTCCCTTATATCAAGTTGGTTATGCTCTTATTATAGAGAGATACTTATTTGAGAGGTATCTCATAGAGTGTTCATTTATAACCCCTTTTATGTTTCCTTCTTGGGGTTGGTTTTTTATTTTTTAAGATGTGAATCATTTGAGAGGTATTTTATATAAGTTCCTTGATTTTCCTAAACCCTTTATAATTATTTTACTATTAAGGGGAGGGGGTTGTAAATTGTTTTTGGTAGTCTTAGTGGTTGGGGGTGGGAGGTGTTATGAAATGTGATATTTGTTATAGAAGAGGTGCATTATAGAATGATGGTTTGTGTCATTCCATGAGTGGTTATTTGCGATGTTGTTTCATGGCATGAGGGGTGATGTTCACAGTGTGGAGGATTTATATATAGGGATACGTTATGTTTGTTAGGATACCATTATGTATGATGCCCACATATCATGATGGTATTTGGTTTCAACATGAAGGTTCTTGAATATAATTTTGGAAAAGTGGAAGAGGTTATGTATCATAGGAAAAACATACATATGGATTAAATATCATATTTATTTACTTTCCCACTCTTCTAGTCAAAACATGAGGTATTTATTTTATCCCAGGAATACATAGAGGTTGAGTTTCTTTATTATTTCTATCTAGTATTTATTGTGTTGTGGTTCAGGGTCTACGTTGTGATCCTGGTCTGGGGTTTTTTAGGATAGGAAAAAGTCTAGGTTTTACACCATGATTTTTAGAGGTTTGAATGTTGCACCATGGCATCTTTAGCCACACCATGAACCTACTTGTTCTCATTGAGGAAATAGTCATTGGCAATGAAAATAGGGGGTGCATTTTGGGAGTTCATGTCATGATATTCAGATCTATACCAATTGTAGTATAATGAATCCTTGTTACATTATGATGTAGTGTCTTCCAGGATTTTCTATAAATCCAGGTTGTCTCTCGAATTCATTCTACTTATTCCTTATTCAATCGAACACTATGCATATGTGAGATCATTTTGGATAATCCTAACTCCCAATGATTGATACTTAGGGAATTTCTTTGTGAAATGGTTACCTCCAATCCAAGGTATCTTTTTTTCCTTCTTTATCTTCACTATTTTTATTCTATTCTTTCTTTTCAAGCCATCACAGTCTTATAATCTCATTTTTTTTGGATTCATTATAAATGATTTATAGGTGATTCATGATGGGATGGTGTCTTTAGGGTTCATGGGATTTTCATGAGGTTTCATGTTTGTGTTCTTCATCTATCAACCCATTCAAGTCCAGTGAGCATTGAAGATTTTTATCGAGGCAGGGGATTCAAATCTTATCCTATTTAATTATGTGTAGATGAAAGATTATCATTATTTGGTTTCCATTGGGTAAATAGATGATATTGATTTGACGAAGATAATAATATATAATTAAATACTTTAAAGGTATTATAATGTATCTTCACATATGATTATGTTATTTTTCATTTTATTTCCTCATTATATTTTATAGGTAATGTGTAAGCCCATTTTTATGATTATCAATGATTCCTTTTCATATTTTACCTAACTAAAATTGATTGAAAATCCTAAAAATGGTAATAAAAAGAGTATAAAAAACAAGTATTTCATTAAATTTTTCATACTTTCTTATAAATGATTAACATGGTAAATAATTAGTTTAGAATATTATTTGGATGACTATATCTATTATTAGTTTTCATGTTATTAGGTTTTATTTATTTTTAAAACATATTAATAATGATTTTAATTAATTATTATTATAAAAGAAGATGATGATTTCTGATATTAATTTTAGATGACTATGTTCATACCATGTTTCATATAAGATTTCATGCATTGACTGATGAAAATTCGATATATAATTGAATGTTTTGTTACTGGTTTTATGATTTTCTATAATAAATATATTTTAAAATATTAGATAACTTTATATGTTTGAATTGAATCCCAATTTTGGGTTCATTATAATTATAGGGTATAGTTGTGTTAATATCATTGTGGTGGTCGATTTTTTTGTGGTTTATGGAGCAATAGTATGAATGGTGTGGAAATGAATTATGTATGATTTTGGGATGGTTAGAACAAGTTGGGATCACTTCTTGGTTGTTTAATGTTTCTTTCTTGCGGCTGATTAGTTATTCCATTTGGGTATATCCTTACATTAAGTAGGTATAGTTATGTCTTAGTACTCAGGATCATGGAAGGTAATAATTAATGAATTAATTAATGGTAGGATATTTCTTGAAGAATTAATGATGATAATGGTGTGTTAATAAGTAGAACCCATGGAATGGGTAAATGAATAAAAGAGAAACTATCAAAAACCAAAATTATAATATTGAATACAATATCTATATCTTTAAATGGTTAATGTAAATATTAACCTATAATTGATAATGGTATGTTATTAAATGATTAGTAATTGATTAATAAAAAATGGAAATTACTGTTGAACCTTGATTCTTGTGTTCCTAGAAAAGTATTTTCTTCCTAGTTCCAAGTGTTGGCAATTGGGTTTTGATGAAAAACATTCGCTACGGTTCGAGTCTTGGTTAAGATAGTTACCCTTAGAATGGTGGTGTGTGTTGGGATTCATAGGGATATAATAACACCTTTTAGAACCGGTTAATGTGATTAAAATTCTGAACCCAGGATCACCATTCCTAGAAAAATTAAAAACACGCATTCTAGAAATAAAAAATAAATATTATTGGTTCTCGATGTTGTAGAAGCACTAGAAGGGGCATGTTCAACACGTATTTTTTCATAATAGATGATCAATCCAACATGTACATCGATGATACATTCCATGACCAACAAAATTGAATCAATAATTAATTAGATGAGAGAACATTGGAACCATAGCATAGGATCATCACATATTACAAATAATTAATTTAAGTAAATAAGAATTACCGTGTGAGGAATTATTTCTTCATTGATGGATATGACAATGTATCTATATTTTACCATAATCTTGTTGTAGGAATCAAGAATATATTCCCTCCAGTAGTGATCTACACATGTTCCACACACATCAAAACATTATTGTATGAATCTTTAGGTGCTAGAATGACAAATCCTAACGCTTACGTCATTCACCTTTAATCTCATTGAGAATCGCTTCATGGAAGGGTTCTCTTCGATCTATCTAGAATTTGAATGGATGGTGAAGGAGGATCACATGTAGTTCTTAAGAAAGTTCTTAGACAGAGATATCTCTAGGGATTAGAGAGGATTCTCTCTAAATCTCGTAGTGCACAAAAAAAATAAAAATGGTTCCATTAAAAAATAATATAATTGGGTTTATATAGAGTTAGATTTTGAAAATAATAATTTCATATCCTCCCTTATTATTTATGTAATCCCTATAGAATCCCATGTCAATAATAATAATAATAATATTATATATTTACATATTCTAAACTTGTGAATTAAATTAATTATTATTTATTCAAATAATATTCTGTATATATTATTTCTCGCCGAACTATTAAAATCAGTTTTCTATTCCACCAAAATATTTTTCAAGCCTTCAATAATGGATAATTTTTTAATAAATAAATATCACCACATTATTCACCCATAAATAAATATATATTATATTCACTAAATAGAAAATAAATATTTATTAAACATTCTTCTCATAAAATACTCTCTAGAATAACTGGTGACATAATATATATGATCAAGAAAACATGAATAATTATTAAACCACATGTGGGAATAATATTTATTCAAATTTTAAAATAATAATTTTTTTTATCTAACTGAGATTCTGGATACACTTAGTGTGTGACCCTCTAGAACTCTTTCTCAATGACATTAGGTAAAGCAACAAAAATATCAAGATTAGCATCTAGTAACACACCAAGGAGCCCATAGAGAATGAAGTTATTGTAAAAATTACCTAACACTTCATGTGGATGGTTACTATGTAATATAATCCATTTATCATGATATCTATAATCACGATGATTTCATGCTGGTGCTATCAACCTATATGCTTGATGCCTCTTTTTTTTACTTTTTGAAAATTGAACTTTCCTACAGAACACCATGAGCATGGATTTATTTAGGCTATATCATTTCCATCAAATGGACCGAGACATTAACTCCCATTAAAGATCATGATGGAAAAATAATTTCTCGTATTATTCATTAGTGAAATATTACTTGTGATGCACCCAATTTATCCTACCATGCTGAAAACATATGTCATCACAGTTTTCATCAATACATAAAAGTACATGAATAATAATATCAATTAGTAATAATATTAATGTCTAGGGATAAACTCACAAGTTCTTATAAAGGAACATCTAATGAAACATATAAATGTGGATTTCCTATTGTGGGTCATGTTCTCATAATATCCCACAATGGATATTACCAAGGTCATGCAGTATGAGAATGTGTCTCAAAGACGTATGAGTATCTTCCCCAAAAAACTTATATAAATTCTATTCCTCAAATGATTTAATCTATCTATATAATATATATATATATTATATTACCATCATGGAACTTTTAGGTTCTCATCAAGGTAGGGTATTACTATGACCTTTTAGTGAAACCGATACTATTAAACCATTATCACATACTTTGTCATGCATAATAATAATCATTATGTTATAATAAGTTTATTAATATTAAAAAATAATGAATATGGGTTATCATAACATATGTAGAAGTTCTTTCTAGGTCACCAACTCTAATAGACCCCCACATTCACTAGATTCAACTGTCAACAACCTTCAGTCTTCTTACTCTCACATGATACTTATGATTCTACTAAGATTGGCATTTATTAAAGGGGTCCCCCACATTTTCTTCCATAAAAACACTTCTTACTACAACTTCAACCCTCTGAGAAAAATCCCCCAAGAGGTGAAACTTTATGGAATGTAATTTTTTGTTGGTGTGACCATGGAAATTTTTTAATAGACACCGATACGGTATTATCAAAATACAATGTGATAGGGTCATTACTTCTAGGTATCACATCAAGATAATGGAAAATGTTTTTTATCCAAATAGATTCAATGGATATATTAGTAGATATTATATACTCAGATTCCTCTATATAATTGGTGACAACTGGCTTCTTTGAACCCCTCCATTTCAAAACTACTATATTGAGAAAAAAACATATCCCAAATGTGACATCAGATCATTATTATCTTCCAAAAAACAAAAATCTGTATAACCCCTGATGACTAGATCTTCATCTGCTTTATACAATGGGATCATATACTTATTTCTTCTCAAATACTTAAGGATGACATTAAAAATATAAATATTTTTTATCCTCAGTCAGATTGATATCTTCCTAATATGCTCAATGTGTAGGAAAAATCATGGCTGGTACATAACATGGAATACATGATTGATCATATTGTTGAAGTGTGTAAGATCTTACCCATTATCTCTTTCTCCTACTGTGTTTGAGGACGTGGTTTCTCCGGAAGATGTTTACAACGTGACACTAAAACCAATCCCCTATTGGATTGTTCCATACTAAATATCTTTGGTGTCTAGTAAATGTATGTACCTTTACTCAGTCCAATAACCTTCTTAGATCTATCACAAATGATCTTAATCCATTTAATATAGGATACTTCACCTATGTCCTTTATGAATAAACAATTGTTTAACCACTCCTTAACAGACTGTAAGACTAGTATTTAATTTTCAATTAGTAATATTTCATTAACATATACTACTAGGATAACGACTGCATTCTCACTAAACCACTTATGAATACATGTATCACATTCATTCTTAATAACACAAAACTATTTTATTAGTTAAAAGAAACTAATAATCCATTAACTTGATGCTTTATTTGATCCATAAATGGATCTCTACAACTTGAAAATCCTTTTGGCATCCTTTAGAGTCACAAACCCTTCTGGTTTTACCAGGTAGATATTTTCCTAAAGGTTCCCATTAAACAAATATATTTTTACATCCATCTAGAAAATTTCATATTCATAGTATGCTATTATAGAAAGAATAATAATGATAGATTTAAAGATGGAAACTAGTGAAAATATTTCATCATAGTCAATTCCTTGGAACTATTTAAACATTTTATAAAATATCCTTTCTTTATAGGTGTATCCTTTACCTTCCATGTATAGTTTTCTATTTAATACCTATTTTCACCCTATGGGATTTACATCAACCGATGCATCGACCAAAACCCAAACATAGTTCTGATACATAGAATCCATTTCATAATTTATGGATTATTTCAATTATGATGCTTCTGAGATATCTACTAACTCTTTATAGTATAGAGGTTCATTTCTTTCATCAAATAATGATTCACCATAATCTGTGACTAGAAATCCATATCTCTCAGATTCTTTTAACTCTCTAGTACTCCTATACAGTACTTGTATTTCATGACCTAATTATTCCATGAGGACCTATAATATATATTCTTATACAAAATCTTATATATCTTGATCATTAACTTTATGAAAGTAAATATTTCTCCCAGTATCCTTTTTAAGGATTTGATCCCTCTCAAGAAATATGTTGAGTCTATTTATAGTCACTTTATTATATGGGGGATTGTATAGGTAGTATTCCTTTGTTTCCTTAGGATACCCTATAAAGATACACTTTGTGCCATAGGGTGATATTTTTTACCTATGAAGGCCTTACCAAACTCCTTACATCCCCATACATATTTTTGAGAGAAAATATGTTTCTTTCCACTCCATAACTCAAAGGAAATTTTATTTTCTGATTTAGATGGTACTTGGATTAGTGTATATGCCATAGTTTGTAATGCATATCCCCAAAAGAATAATGAAATATATGCATGACTCATCATCGGCATTACCATGTCTAACAAGGTTTGATTCCTCCTTTCACCAACATCATACCACTATGGTGGGTAAGGTGGAGTGAGTTGCGATAAAATCCTAAACTCGTATAGATATTTTATAAACACATGGTAAATATATTCACCACCTATATCTTATTGAAGATTCTTTACATTATTTCCAATATGATTCTATACTTCATTCTTGAATTATTTGAATTTATTAAAGGACTGTATCTTATATCTCATCAAGTATACATATCCATATCTACTCAAGTCATTGGTAAAATTTATGAATTAAGCGTACCACCTCTAGCTTCTACTAGAAATGGTCCACACACATCAATGTGTAAAAATCCTAAAATATTAGTGGCACATTCACCCTATCCTCTGAATGGAAGTTTGGTGATTTTTCATTATAAACAAGAATAATATATTTCAAGTGGGTTTAGCTTAAAAGAGTGTAAATAACTATCTCAATAGATATTTTTCAAACACTTCTCATTTATATGGCCATGATGGTGATGTTATAGTCGGGTGTTATATGAGTCATGTTAACATAATTCGTTATCTATTTCCAATACTTGGTTTTCATAATTTAATAAATAAAAATGTTATTTAAATGTTTCATACCATAACATATGTTGTATTTATAAAAGAAACAAATTTTAAATCCAAATTTGAAAATAAAACCATATGTATCTTTAAATGATAAAGAAACTATGTAACTATTAATAGTCATTACATGATAACATACTCTTAAAACCAATTTCATTCATGTTTGAAATGAATAGTGGTAGTCTCCAATGGCTAGAGCATCCAACCTCACATCATTGATAGCTCCAAAATCTAAACCTCATCTAGAAATGTTTTAGAATCTACTTGGTTCCTATATTTTTATATAGATATGAGCACCACAAGCTATATCTAATTCCCAATGTGTAGATATTGAAATATTAAAATCAATAGTGAATAAACCTTTATTTTATCATTACTTTTGGGTGCAATTCTTCTTCTGGTGGCCTTTCTTGCCACATGAAAAATATACTACTTCCTTTTACATTCCCCAACTATGGATCTTCCTATTCTTATAATGAAAGTTCTTGGGATATTTATACATGTTATGAGACTTGGTCCCCTTTTCCTTGTTCTTCTTTTTCTTGTTCATCGTAAGGACTGTGGGTTTGTCCTGCCCTATGTCCTTGTCCCCTTGGATAATTAGATTAAGAAGTTATTAAAGACTATTATCATTATTTATAATGTTTTAATTGACAATAAATCTAGATAAATACTTGGTTAGTGAGTAATTTATGAGATCTATGCACAAATAATCAAGGAATTTAATACCTAAGATTTCAAAGTGTTCAATTTATCCAATTATCTTGAGATCATGAGACCTAATTGGATCCAACTCACCAATATTATTTGTAAACAGAGCATTGTAGATCTCATATCTCTCTTATCTCACCTTCTCTTGATATAGATCTTAAAGGTGAGATATCATTCTATATGCATCTATGTCCTCATGTTTCTTTATAATATCGTTGGTCTTGGATGATAGCATGACACATTGAACAAATATGGAATTGTTTAAATGTTTCTCATAGAGAGAAAACTCTTCCTCACTAGCCTTTTGAAAAAGATCCTTTGGAATAAGTTATTTTAGTGCGTATAATTTACTTTCATGACGTAGGATAACGCATAAGGGCCTTTTCCATTATTGTAAATTAGTTTCGGTGATAATTTTATCCTTCTCATGTATGGATAACATTGATATGTTTGAAGTCGTGTTTATTTATGTTTCTATAAAATAATATGAGCAGAGTTTTAGTATACTATCTGATAAAAGGTAGAAAAATAAATAAATATTTTATTTATCGATCTCCCAATATTTTATCAAAACCTAATAGTCCTCACTATTAGCCTTAGAATATCCTCTTTCTTGGATATTCTAGTTTAAAGGATCCATACTCCCCTTTTTATCACCTAGAATTTATATTGTCATGAAATTTGAAGGGTTTTAGGAAGGAATTCCAAATGAAAACAGTATTAACACAAATTTCCTTGATCTATGGAGTGGACTCCCCGACCATGAAATCCTCAAAAATGGATTTCCTCAACATTTTCCTCTCAATTATTCCAAATCGTATTTTGACAGTCAACCCTTGATGTGAATACAATTAGTCGACTAAAATAATCAAATTAGAATTCCCTGATAATTAAAAGCACCCCAACTTCGGTTTTTCAATAACTTTTAACTATGGATCGATTTTAACATAAGTAGTGAAAGCCAATACCAAATTAACATATATAATTGGGGGATTTTATATTTATGCATAAATTTCCAATTATAATATTTTTTACATTTTTGTTAATATTAAGTGGATTTACTTAACTTATAAACAATGTCTTAAATTAAGTTTACGTATAAGACAATTTATTTCAGTTCTATCTTGGATTCTTGTTAATCCATTAATACACATGATCACGAAAAAATATCTATAATGAAATAACCATGAAACTTGAAAAATATATATAACTGGTCTGATCATGATCATTTACTAAGGGTTAGTTTATCTAACAGATGATAAATTAATCATAGTCTTAGAGGGAAATCTCTTGAATCATTTATCGTTTTTGTTTCATCTTTCCACCTATCTACCTATGTATCTCTCTTGGACTGGTTTTTCCTTGGGTCAAAACATGAACCATATTAACTATCTTGGGAGATCTATCAATTATATATTCTTTTACTCACACGTAGGTGAGGTTAACCAAAGGATTTGTTAAGGGGTTTACATAAAGGAAACCATTGGAACAAAACCCTTTACATAATGAGAGGAGGGATGATACATAGACCAAATATTTAATTTAAAAATAAATTAGAAGAAACAAATCACAAACAAAGGTCTGGTCTATGCTCATGATAATCCACATACATGCAACTAATTACGCATTTAATAAAATAATATTCAATTCTAATTGTCCTTATTTAAGATAAATCATACTTAAATAAATTAATTATCTTCTTTAATTAATCAATTATATTAACTTAATTCTCATATTTATTTTCGTGAGATTCTCTTCCATCATAATTTTAAACAAATTAAAATTTATTTATTTTAAACTAACTGTGTACAAAAATGTACTTTAGAGTCAACACTGTGAGTACCCATCTAAACTACCCAACATTTATTATATTTGTATAATATTTAGTCACATGCAATCTAATATACATGAATTATCATATAATTTCACGATGTGTACTATCAACTTAATGACCACAAAGAACACATGGTGTTTATGTAGCAGGTAACATTTCAATGCGAATAGAGTAATCACTATATTACAACTTATACATGATATAAAGTAATAAACATTACATAGAAAATTAATTAGACATTTAATATATATAAAAACTATCACACAACAGGTAATATCAACTTAATGACCACACAGAACATATGTTGATAAGATTTAAATAGTATAATAAATTAATTTTTCAATCCTCTATAATTTTGTAAAAGTATACGACATGTAAATTCCACCTACATGTTGTGTATTATTTTAATCATATATACATGGAACACACCTAGGGATTTTAATGTTACCATTCAATGGAAAATACTGGACAACATGACATGTACATTCCAGATACACATCTTGTATTATTCTCACCATCTATCCTTGGAACACAACTAGGAAATTTTCATGTTAACATTCAATGGAAAATATTGGAGTACATGGTGTTTAAATTGGATAAATAGTGTGTGGTATACAATTTAGACAATAAACAATAATGTTAGTTTTCTAATATGATACATGACCTATATATGACTGAAGGACTACACATCCTATTCGGAAGTAAAACAATATGTACTCCTACTGATTTTTCACTGGGCTGGACATATCAAAAAAATATGTGTAATTAAATTATTCATGTGTAATAAATTCACATGGATTTAATTAATTACAAATTAATTACAGGTGCATTAAACACTCTATGTTTAATAAGTGCACATCTATTTTGAGTACGTCACCTGTATTTTTTACATAAATGTCATTTTAAACAGAAAACACACACTTTGAGTTATACCGGTAACATCGTGTATTTGTTTGACATGAGGCTGAGTCTTACAAGTCACAGATTACTTGTAAATCATTTTATTAAATCATCAAGACAATCCAAGCCCATTTTCTCGATGATTAGTAAGTGACATGCATTTTGAACTAAAATGTCAATTTCAGACTGATAATGGATACATTGAGTCATAAAAAGCACTTAGAATATCACATTGATGTTCAGATGATTCATACAAGTCAAAAATGACTTATGGATCATTGTCTTAAAGTATGAAATAAATTTTAATGTGTTCGCTCTATTTTGAGTTTGTCACTTTTGTTTTTTACTAAAATGTCAATTTTCAGTAAAAAGAAAAAATTAGAGTCATACTAGTCACACAATGTGTTGGATTGAGGTGTGGTTGATTCCAACATGTCATAAATGACTTATGGATCATTTTAATAATTTATAAAAATAATATAAATCTATTTTCTTAGTTTTGAGTATGTCACTTGTGTTTTTTAATAAAATGATATTTTAAACTGAAAACATGCACTTTGGGTTATACTAATGACATCATGTGTCAGTTTGAAGTGAGAAAAATTCCTACATTCCACAAATGAATTATTAATCATTTTCCTAAAATATCATGTTAATTGGAGTTTATTATCTTTATTTTCACTGAGTGACACATGTTTTGAACAAAAATGTCAATTTTAAACTGATAACAAATACTTTGACTCATACTTGGAACAAAGTGCATCATATTGAGGTGAAACTATTTCCTACACATCACAAATGACTTATGAACCATTTTGATAAAGTCTCAAACCAATATGAATGAACTTGAACAATTTTTGAGTATGTCACTTGTCCTTTTTAATAAAATTAATGTAAATTTTAAATAAAAATACACACTTGGAGTAAAACCAGGAACACTTTGTGTCAGATCAAGGTAAGGATGATTCATAAAAATTGAAAATGAATTATTTATCATTATCCTAAATTATCAAAATAATATGAATTCATTTTATTGGTTTTGAGTATGTCACTTGTGTTTTTTTATAAAAGTGTCAATTTTTAACAAAACGACACACTTGGAGTATTACCATTCACACCGAGTGTCAGATTAAGGTGTTATTTATTGTGACATGTCGTGAATGACTTATAGATAATTTTACTAAAGTATCAGAAAAATAATAATTCATTTTCTTGGGTTTGAGTATGTAACTTTTGTTTTTTTACTAAAATTTCATTTTAAACTAAAAACATATACTTTGGGTTATACCAGTTTCATCTTTTGTTGGTTTTAGGTGATACTGATTTCTACACATCAAAAATGAATTATGAATCATTTTCCTAAATTATCAATCCAATAAAAGCGTTTTTCATAGTTTTCAGTGACTGACAGTCCTTTGAATTAAAATGTCAATTTTAAACAAATAACATACACATTGAGTCATACCGGGTTCACTGTGTATCATATTGAGGTGTGGCTGATTTCTACACATCAAAAATGAATTATGAATCATTTTATAATGTATCAAAATAATACAAATTAATTTTCTAATTTTGGAGTATGTAACTTGTCCTTTTTACTAAAATTATTGTCAATTTTAAATAAAAAGACACACTTGGAGTCATACCGGTCACATTATATGCTAGATTATGGTGTGGATGATTCCTACACATACAAATAACTTATGAATATTTATCCTAAGGTATAAAAATAATACGAATTCATTTTATTGGTTTTGAGTATGTCACTTTTGTTTTTCCTAAAATGTCAATTTTAAATAAAAATACACACTTGGAGTCATATCGGTCACACCGTGTGTTGGATTAAGGTGCAGTTGATTCATAAACATCACAAATAAATTGTGGATAATTTTACTAAATTATCAAAATAATATTAATTTTTTTTCTCATTTTTGTGTATGACAGTTGTGTTTTTTTATTGAAATGGATTTTTAGAATAAAAACACACACTTTGGGTTATTTCGGTCACATTGTGTGTCAGTTTGAAATGAGTCTAATTACTACATATATAAAATTACTTATGAGTTGTTTTACTAAATTATCAAGTCAATTGGAGCATGATTTCTTGGTTTTTAGTGTGTGAAACATGTTTTAAACTAAAATGACATTTTAAACTGATAACAAACACTTTGAGCCATACTGGGAACACAATGTATCAGATTGAGGTAAAAATGATTCCTACACATCAAAAATGACTCTAAGATGAATTTCCATAATTATTAAAATAATCCTAATGCGTTTTCTTGATTTTTAGTAGGTTAATTGTCATTTTTTTACTAAAATGAATGTCAATGTAATATAAAAAGATTAAATTTGATTCATACCAATCACATGTGTGTCATATTAAGGTGTGGATGATTCCTATATGTCATAAATGACTTATGGATCATTTTAATAAAGTATTAAAACAATCTGAATATGTTTTCTCAGTTTTGAGTATGTCACTTTTTTTTTACTAAAATGTCATTTTAAAATAGAAGCAGACACTTTAAGTCATACCGGTCAAACCATGTGTTGGATTCCAGTGAGGTTTATTCTTACTCATCAAAAATGACTTATGGATATCTTTAATAAAGTTTAAAAATAAACTGAATAATTCTTATCAGTTTTGAGTATCTAACTTTTATTTTTTTACTGAAATATCATCTTAAACTGAAAACACGCACTTTGGGTTATACCAAACACATCGTGGGTTGTTTTGATTTGATAATAATTCATACATGCCAAAAACAAATTATGAATTGTTTACCAAAATTATCAAGTCAATGAGATTATTTTTTTCGTAACTTTTAGTGATTGACATGTGTTTTGAATTAAAATTTTAATTTTCAATTGATAATGACTTTTTTAATCATACCAGGCATACAATGTATTAGATTGAGGTGAAACTGTATCCAACACGTCAAAAATGACTTAGGGATCATTTCACTAAAGTATCAAAATACTTTGAATTCATTTTCTTAGTTTTGAGTGTGCCACATATCCTTTTTTACTAAAATTGATGTCAATTTAAAATAAAAAGACACACTTTGAGTCATACCAGTCACACCGTGTGTGATATTTAGGTGATATTGGTTCTTGCTAGTCAAAAAATGACTTTTGGATTATTTTCCTAAGGTATCAAAATAATATTAATGTTTTTTTTCATTTTTGAGTACGTCACTTGTGTTTTTAACTAAAATGTCATTTAAAACTAGAAACACACACTTTAAGTCATACCAGTCGTATCATGTGTCAGTTTGATGTAAGAATAATTCTTACACACCATATAAAAAAATTAAATAATTATCCATAATTATCAAGACAATCTGATCACTTTTGATCATTTTTCAATAAGTGACACTTGTTTTGAACTAAAATGTCGATTTTAGATTAATAAAGAGCACTTTGAGTGATATCGAGCACACTGTGTACCAGATTGAGGAGCAGCGGATTTATACATGGCACAAATGACTTATGGATCATTTTCTTAATGCATCAAAAGAAACTAAATTTTTTATCACTTTTTTGAGTATGTCACTTTTCTTTTTTACTAAAATATCAATTTTAAATAAAAAGACACACTTGGAGCCACACTGGTCACACCTTGTGTCAGATTGAGCTGCGGGATTTTTGACATAAAAATGATTTATGGATCATTTTATTAATGTATCAAAACAATATGAACATGATTTATCAGTTTTGAGTATGTGATGTGTGTTTTGAATTAAAATGCAAATTATAAACTAAAAAATAGGATTTGAGTCATACCAATTACAATGTGTATCAGATTGAGTTGGGAATGATCAAACAATTTTTTATTGTCATCATCTTTATTTTAGAATTACAATCTCTCACGAGCATGAACAACTTCGAACAAACCAAACCAACTCCAAAAAAATAATCCACCTATATCACAAAACAATTCTTAGGTTTCTAATACTATAATGAAATAAATCAAACATAAATATAAACAAATAAATTAATAAATGTCAATTTTAAACTAAAACCATACAATTTTAGTCATACCCAGTACACCATGTATCAGATTAAGGTATGGTTGATTCCAACATGTCTTTTTTATCCTACAATTCATTCAACATTTCGAGTTATCTACCAATATTTCTATATGATAACCTATAATTATGAATTCATTGGAGAATAAAACAAAAATTGTTTCATCATGAATGCATCATTCGTGTTGAGTGTATGATCATAGTATGTGAGTGAATAATCCTAGTTGATGAAGTAATTTCTTCATGATATCTATGAAAATTAACAAAATAACTATTAGTGAAAAATGATAATGAAATTAACTAAAAAAGTGGATAAAATGATGATAAAATCAACTAAATAAGTAGTAAGAAGTTACACCTTCATGATATATGTGTAAATTCTGACAACAGGTATGGTGCCCAGTCATTTCTAAACGAATCTATTTTTTATTTTGAATATTAAGATTTTCCAAAATCGTGGTAGTATCAGAAAAATAAAAAAAAAAGTATTCAAAAATATTTGAAATGAAATATTAATTATCTTCCCAAATACCTCTTCGAGGATGCTAGTTTGTTGATGGTATATGATATCTCTCATTAAGTTTTTAACACAATAACCACAATATTTTCTATTATTTTGTTTGAAGCACTATAGAAACATTTCAAAAATAAGTAATTTGTTTTGATATGCATTTTGGTAGTGAAATATTATTATATTTACCATAACACTTAACCACTTTTAAAAGTCAATAGGATCCTTATATTCATCGACTGTCCTCATTCCATGTTTTTTTTGATATTTAAACACCACCATATCATAACATAATTCTCATTAAAATATAATATTAAATATATAACTTGAATTTTAGTTCGAAAACATTGGATGTAGTGTATTATAAATTGAAAATTTTCATAGCGAGTGGTTGGTTTGTTGGGTATCGACATAGTGAATTCATAAAATAAATCATTGGATTATCCAAATTGACAACAATGAGTATTCATAGTTAAAAAAAAATAATCAATGAAATTAATGAAAATATATTTAATATGATTAAATTCTATATTTTTTACCCAATATCATTTATAATAATAAGATTCTATCATCTATAAATTTTCTTTCAAATGTGTCGGCTATTTTTTCCTCAGTTGCATCAATTTGATCTAAATCCAATGAGGTTAGTTTATTAAAAGTTATGTGAAGATGAAAAATTCCATATTTATGATCACAATGTTTTCCATTAAAATAGTATTGATATATATTCTTGTAAAAAATATTAATTTTATTTATTCATAATTAACATAGTAGATCAACTATTGGAAAAAAAGTCATGAAAATACACCTCATGAATAAATTTTTAACTAATACTCCTATATAATAATACTTGAGTATTTTATTTACATTCTCAAGAGAAATGTATTTTTAATGGGTTTTCCATACATTTGTTCTTAAAAATAAACTATGACACTACTAAGATTTTGTAACATTAATTTCGCATGAACCTTTAATTTTATTAAATGCATATATTTAACAGGTGGGGTAATGGTGATTTGTGAAGAATTTTTTGATTCATCGGTTGATCCTTTGTATTGTTTTGATCTAACCTTTCATTTCACCCCTACCCTTTATCTATATGTAATAACATTCTTCAGTTCAAAACTTTTTTCATTAGTTGTTAAATGTTTTTCATGAAAAAATAAATTGGGAATGAATACATCCCTATTGAAATGTTTTTTACAAGATATAGTGACCATACTATGAATGTTATAATATATTTATCAATTGTATGAATATGTGCATCATCATGGGAATAGGTAGATGTAGAGACCCGTATCCTGACGTACATGGACTTTACATTACTTTTGCGGAATACTTAGTACATAACAAAAACACACACACAAGGATCGTAATAGTTTAGTGTCTTTGGAAACTCGGAATAAAATCTTCTAATCGTGGTGAAAGATCTTCAACATCTCCCATAAAGATCTTCCTTTTTTTTTTACCTAAAACCTTTCTTTATATCCTGGGGAAAAGAAAACATAAAAGGGTGAGCTCAAATGCTCAGTAAGGGTAAACAAAAGAAATATCAATCACATCGTATTCATAAGAACATAACATTTTGGAAATCATAACCTGCAAAAGAGAGCATAATTTCATAACATGGGATAAATCATGGTAGTGAAATGAAATCATAACTTAAAACATTACTCATTGTGGCATACACACATAATCATAGAGAATCATTTCTTGTTAGTCAAGACTCATTGCCAAGACAATCTTAGTGGACAAAGTCCCTTTCTGAATCAAGTAATCCTCGTTTCAGTCCTGTTTCACTGAACCGGTATAACCTACCATTCCAGCCATGTCTATCTCATGAGATATAAAATCTTTACCCAATGCATTGGAGGGAGATATAGGTCCCACCCATCTCTTAATGAATCCTTTCTTATGTGTGCCACAAAATCATAAATCATACATCATTGCATAACCCATGTAATAAAAATGGGATTCTTAAACAACATGACATCATAAAACCATTCATATAAGATAAAGGAATTCATAAACATAATTCCATCACAACATAGTCAAATCAATGTAAAAATATGGATAGAAACAGAACCCTTTATTATCTTATATGGAAAATAATTTTGATAAAACACTTGAATTGAATTCTTGAGGAAAATATCCTTTCTTCTTCAAAATCAATTTCTTTTCACAAAACATCATGAAATTTTAAAAGAAAGATATTTTATTGAAAATAGTCATGAAATCTTTTAGAGGAAGCTTCATGAAAATAAGGCTTTGTAAAACAGTATAAATCCGTTCGTGCCGTATAAGTTAAAAAAAACATTCTTCGTACTTTGGTCGGAAAAGTCAAAAGTACCTCGTACGAAAAAAAACGACAAAAGATTCCTTTCATTTCTTTTACTAAAAACTCACCGAAGGGTAAAAATGGATTTAAACAATTGTAGGTGGATGGAAATAACATTACATATTGATGAAACATGGATGTGGATGATAAAATACACCCCAGTAAATACTTACGAATAAACAACCTCGGATAAAAATGAGATTGTGATATTTCCCTTACCTTAGGTCCGACTTGCTTTGTAAGTGTCCGAACCTCCTGTATAATGATTTAAATCATGTTATTGACTTATTACAGAATCATATTCATTGTTATGATATCATATATGGTTCACTTATGACATTATATTACCCGTTCTTTTGTAAATTCCATGTTAAAGAAGCGTTTTGGGTAAAATCGTTTCATTTATCGTAGGTGTTTTGACTTGTTGTTCTTGACATCATTATTACTTATATCATGATTTACTTACTTCCAGAATATACAATATGATTTATATATCATATATATTCAGTATATATATATATAATAGATAGATAAATAAAATGAAAAACACCGTTCATGGAGACGGTAGTCCGTACGTACGCATGAACGCTGTTTTTCTTTCCTTATTGTCTTGAAATGGATGTAAGTAGATGACATACATATGTATATATATACATAAATACAGTAGATTTATAATGTCATATATTTCATTATTATTTCTTATATATACATTATAATCATTCTTAAATGGTTAACATGGAGAATGAATCTCATCGCGTCGTGGAGACGGTTGTCCGTACGTACGCACGAGCGATGATATCACTTCTATAAATATTGAATTGAATTGGAGTGGATTATACAATATATCAGAATCAATATGATGTTGTAATAACTATGTATAGTTATTCTTTACACCATTATACCCATCCATGTAAGGTGGTGGTGGAAAATAGATTACACCACGGCGTGGAGACGGTATTCCGTACGTACGCACGCGCGGTGATTTCTTTTTCCGTAGGATGGATAGAAGGTGAATTAAGGTTGTTTCATACTTATAATAACATATCAGTATATGAGTGATACTGATGTTATTACTTCATAATGAAACAACCTAATAAGAAGAAGTGGAAGAAGAAATAAAGATGAAAGAATTGGTAACGGTAATTACCTCTTCTTTGAAGCGCCTTTTGGAGACCTCCTCTTAGGGAACTAAAATTGGTCTTTGAGTAAGACCAGAACCTCTAGGATGTTGCTAGGGAAGTGGAGAAGTGATTTTGGCAGGGGTTGGCCGAGCTTGAGTGCTCAAATTGGTGTGAGGAGGAGGGGGAGGAGGTGTCCTTTTATAAGGGAGGAGAGGGGCACCTTAGGAATATCTCAAAATATTATTTTATATTAAAGTCAAAATCGGTTTATAATGGTTCCAAAGGGTCTTATTTCGAAGCTAAAGTGGGGATGGGTCGAAATCCTATCAACCAATAGAATTTAGACAAGTTTAGGGTATTATTTTAACCTTATCAATTAGATTTAACTCTAAGTTAATTAATTTAACTTTTACCGTGTCTTTTTTTTTTCTTTCACTATATGGTTAATACACTTACTATAACATGCCAAACGAACCCCAAATTGTTAATTATTAATAAATATATCCTTATCTAAGTCATTTGGCCGAACCTTAGATTTTTAGGAATAAAATAACAATTAATAATATAATATTTTATTTAAAAACTATTTTGTGTCAATTTTGACACTATTTGATATATGATTTTTGTGAAAGTCATAACAGAATTATATGTTCGAACCAAGTAGATTAAATCAACAATAATATATCATAGTAACCTAGAAAATTAGTGGAATTCATAAAAAGTCTCAAGTTACATTTATTTTGGTATTTATATTATCAATTTTGTCAATATTTCATTAATAAGATAATTACTGCATCATCTTTGTGTCATAAATAAATTAAATTATTTGATGTCTAAAAATTACAAATAAAATACCATCATGTAGGAAATCTTTTTATCTTTCTAATGAATATTTACAATCGAATTTATCTTATGTATAACCCCATATTAAAAATGATTTACTTATTAAACTTTAAATTTAACTATTTTAACCCTTCTTTAAATAAATTAATAATAAATGTCCTAATCTAATCCAAGTGGGCCTAAATGGTCATATTTTATTCCTAAGTTTGTTTTTGGTCGAATTACACTTGTCCAATAGAATTAGGACATGTGTTAGGGTAATATTAATATCATATTTACCCTTAGTTACCCTATTTACTATTAACCGCGGTAAAAATAGTAAAAAGTTACTATTCACCAAAAAATTATTTTCATCTCATTGAACCACATTTTAGTCCTTGATATTAACTGTGTCTCTCGGATTTTTGAAATTCCATTCACAGAAGCGGTAAAATTAAGTTTTATGCAAAATTCAGTTTTTAACCTACCACTTAGTGGTTTCACTATTCATCAAAAATTGAAAGTTTTCAGAAAAAAACCAAAATTTCACCCTAGGCTAATTTTGATATTCTGAGTCCAAAAATGAAGTCCATTTTGAAAAATAAAATTTATAAAATTTTAAAAAGTGGTTATTACTATTCATAACGGCTAGTTGTAATAGCATATTGTTGTTTAGTGAAACTCGGTATTGCGTACGACGCAAGCTATCGAGGAAGGTCGCGATTGCGTGCAAAGCAAGCCAAGCAAGTGTTGTGTAGAAAAAGATTCCTTTGATGATTTATATAACATAAAAGTCTCGTGTGTTACATTCTACCCCCCTTAAAAAGAATTTCTCCCTCGAAATTCGTCACTTTGTAACAAACAAATGAGGATACTTCTCCCTCATCATGTCCTCAAGCTCCCATGTAGCTTCTTCAAATTGGTGGTTTCTCCATAAAACTTTCACCAAGCGAGTGGTCTTGTTTCGTAGGACTTTTTCACTACGATCCAGAATCTCTATCGGCTGTTCTTCATAAGAAAGATCTTGCTCCAGCGGTACAACTTCTGAGCTAAGTACATGTGAAGGATCTGGTATGTACTTTCTCAGGAGAGATACATGGAACACATCGTGAACTTGAGAGAGATTCGGTGGAAGCGCCAATCGGTAAGCTACCTTCCCAACACGATCCAGTATTTCAAAAGGACCGATATATCTAGGGCTCAACTTCCCCTTCTTTCCAAATCTCATAACCCTCTTCCAGGGAGATATTCGTAAGAACACTTTATCGCCCACTTCAAACTCTAGGTCTTTTCTTCGGTTGTCGGCATAACTTTTCTGTCGACTCTGAGCTGCTCTTATGTGTTGTTGAATAGATCTAACCTTTTCTGCCATTTCATCAACGAGATCAGGTCCTAATAGCTTTCTTTCCCCAACTTCATCCCAGCAAGTTGGAGTCCTGCATTTCTTTCCATAGAGAGCTTCATAAGGAGCCATCTGAATACTGGAGTGAAAGCTATTATTATAAGAAAATTCCACCAAAGGTAGGTGTTGATCCCAACCTCCTTTGAAATCCATAGAGCAAGCTCTCAACATATCTTCTAGGGTTTGAATTGTTCTCTCAGACTGACCGTCTGTCTGGGGATGATAAGCAGTGCTGAAACTCAACTCTGTATCCAGAGTATGCTGAAGACTCCGCCAGAACTTCGAGGTAAATCTCGGATCCCGATCAGATATAATAGAAAGTGGTACTCCATGTAATCTTACCACTTCCTTTACATATATCCTGGCAAGCTGATCTAGAGAAAAATCCTCTCTAATAGGAATGAAGTGTGCAGACTTTGTAAGACGATCAACTATGACCCAGATAGCATTATTGCCTTTGGATGTTTTAGGAAGTCCCGTGACAAAGTCCATAGTGATGTTTTCCCATTTCCATTCGGGTATGGGTAATGGTTGTAACATCCCCTTAGACTTCTGTCTCTCAGCTTTAACTTGTTGACAAACCAAGCATCGAGAGACATATTCAGCAACATCTCTTTTCATGCCATCCCACCAGAAGTACTCTTTCAGGTCCCTATACATCTTCGTGCTTCCAGGATGAATAGAGAATGATGAACTATGAGCCTCATCCAGCAGCTCATTCTTTAATTCGGGGATGGGAGGAACGCAAACCCGATTCCTGAACTTTATTATCCCATCACAATCAAGGTTGAATTCAGGAACATTTCTCACCTTCTTTTGTAACTCGACATCTTCTTTCTGTGCCTCTTTAATCTTCACATGTATAGATGGTTGAACATTCATTTGAGAAAGATAAGATTTTTCCCCTTCCATTATAATTCCAAGATCCATCCTTTGTAAATCCATAAATATTGGATCTTTTGTGATCCTCATCATGGATAAACTAGCATGGTCTTGTCGACTTAATGCATCTGCCACCTTGTTTGCTTTCCCAGGGTGGTAATGGATTGAACAGTCATAATCCTTAATCAGCTCCAACCATCTTCTTTGACGCATATTCAGCTCCTTTTGTGTGAAAATATACTTCAAACTTTTATGATCAGTATAAATATCACACCTTTCACTATAAAGGTAATGCCTCCAAATCTTTAATGCAAAGATTACCGCAGCCAACTCCAAATCATGTGTTGGGTAATTTTGCTCATGGATTTTCAACTGTCGTGAGGCATAAGCTATCACCATATCATTTTGCATAAGAACACACCCCAATCCCTTCTTGGATGCATCACTGTAGATCACAAACCTTTCTCCACTACAAGGTAGTGTGAGCACAGGTGCACTGGATAACCTTCTTTTCAACTCCTTGAAATTCTCTTCACATTCCTCTGTCCAGACAAACTTAACTCCCTTCCGAGTCAACTTGGTGATTGGATTAGATAATCGTGAAAAATCTTTTACAAAACGTTGATAATATCCAGCCAAACCAAGAAAACTTCGGATCTCAGTTACTGTTGTTGGTCTTGACCATCTTTCGATAACCTCTGTTTTTGCTGGATCCACAGATATCCCCTCTTTTGAGATTATATGACCCAAAAATGCAACTTTTTGAAGCCAAAATTCACACTTGGTAAATTTGGCATAAAGCTTCTCCTTTCTCAGGGTCTTCAATATAATTCTCAAGTGATCTTCATGCTCTTCCATGCTCTTTGAATAGACAAGAATATCGTCTATAAAGACTACCACAAATTGATCAAGATAGTCTCTAAAGACTCTATTCATTAGATCCATGAAGATAGCAGGGGCATTAGTAAGACCAAATGGCATCACTATAAATTCATAGTGTCCATACCTTGTACGGAAAGCCGTCTTTGGTATATCCTCCCTTTTGACCCTTAATTGATGATACCCTGAACGAAGATCAATCTTGGAAAAGTATTGAGCTCCGCGTAGTTGGTCAAATAAGTCATCAATGCGTGGGAGAGGATATTTGTTCTTGATAGTGATCTTGTTAAGTTCTCGATAATCAATGCAAAGTCTCATTGATCCATCTTTCTTCTTAACAAATAGAATAGGTGCTCCCCAAGGTGACGCACTAGGGCGTATGAATCCCTTATCAAGATTCTCTTGGAGTTGCTTCTTTAATTCTTTCAACTCAATTGGGGCCATTCTATAAGGTGTCTTTGAAATAGGCAAAGCACCCGGTACGAGTTCTATTGAAAACTCAACTTCACGATTTGGTGGAAGACCCGGTAATTCCTTCGGAAAGACATCATCAAACTCCCGTACAATGGGCATATTCTTAATCGTGAGTTTCTCACCAACCATTTGAGATAAATAACCTTCATTTAGTGGAATCAATACCCATAAGATGGAAGAAATTTCCACTGGAAGGTTATGTTCATCCTTGCATTGATAGACGATCGTAGATTGATCTGGAATATGAAATGTGACTTCCCTTCTTTGGCAATCGATATGAGCTCCATGTAGAGAAAGCCAATCCATGCCAAGAATCACATAAAATTCCACTAAAGGAAGGATCACAAGATTTGCAGGAAGCACTTTCCCACAAACTTCGATCGGAGAAGAATTATAAACTTTTGATGCGATTGATGTGCCATTAGGTGTTGTCACAGCTAACTCAACATCTAATTGTTGAGGTAATACGGTGATACCCTTAGAAAAGTCTTCAGAAATAAAAGAGTGGGTGGATCCAGAATCAAATAAAACATTTGCTACTTTAGAGTGGATGGTAAGTGTACCTTTCACCACATCGTTATCGTACTCCACATCGCTGATAGAAATTGCATGTGACTTTCCTTTGTCTTTAGCCTTAAGAGTTTGTTGACGTCGACCATCATCATCCACCCTTGGATTTGGGCATTGATTGGCATAATGCCCCATCTCCTTGCACTTGAAACATTGAAGTGTAGTAGGTTCATTCTGTGTATCCCTTCCTTTGTTTGCGTCATTAGACATCTTCTTCCCATTATCACGGCATTCAAATGCCCGATGACCTTCCTTTCCACATTTAAAACATTTACTTGTCCCTTTAAGACAACTCCCTCCATGTTTCTTTCCACACTTTGAGCATAAGGGAAAGTTCATCTTCTTTTCCGTGTGCTCTTTAGATTTTTCTTTGAATTCCATCTTCCTCTTTTTATCAAACCCATGTGACTGATGGGTTACTCCAATCTCCATCTCGACTTTGAGAGCACATCGAACGATTTCCTCATAGCTATTGAAGTCCCTTATGGCTAACGCCCTTCGAAGACTTGGTTTTAAGCCACTAAAGAATCGATCGATCTTACTCTCAGGTTGGATAATAATACCAGAAGCGTACCTTGCAAGTCTTGTAAAATTTGCTTCATAGGTACTAACAGATTCATCATCCCTTTGCTTCAGCTCAAGGAACTCTTTCTCCATCTTTTTTCGGAGAATACGAGGGAAGTACTTATTGAAAAATAAGTTCTTGAACTCGTCCCATTCCATAGACTCAATTTCATCCCTTTTCCTCGTATTCTTAACAAGATTCCACCATTGATCCGCATCTCCTTCCAAACGATACACTGCTAGGATGACTTTATCATGCTCAGAACATTGAATAACTGAAAATATCTTTTCAGTAGTACTAATCCATTGTTCAGCAACTAATGGATCAGTAGACCCGCTAAAAGAAGGTGGACGCTGCCTCATGAAGGATTCAACAGAATGTTGCTCCCTCCTTTGCTCGTTTGGAAATCCTGCATGATTCATAGCTTGAGAAAGTTGTGTGAGCATTGCTACAAGATTTTGCATTCCAGCTCCCATATCGTTTGGTTGCTCAGGGGGACAATCATTGCATTGCCCATCGCATTCCGCATTAACACGGTTCCTTCGGGTTCCAGCCATTGACTAAAACCAATAAGAATAGTGTGAGCAACACTAATTATAATAGGAAACCACATAATTCAAGAATAAAATTTTCATGCTTATGGTCTTATCCTAGGTTATTCAAGGCCATTTCTAAAACACTAAGATTGTGAACTATTCTTAGACTTATCCTTAGGGTTCTTACTAAGGTTTTCACATCCTAGTTTCCAAAGGTTGACTATACCTTTCCTCTGATACCAACTATAACGACCCGTACTTTATATACATTGTTACTACTTCAAAATTGAAGCACACTTATTACAACATATGACAAAACCACAAAGGACCGTATAGGTATAGTGTCTTTAGAAACTGGGAAACATAAACAACTGGTTCATAAATCTTCTACAGTGTCTCCCATTTATTTCATCATATCTAGGGTCCCTTTTAGCATATTCTACTTAATATCCATCTTCCTGACCTGGGGAAAAGAAAACATAAAAGGGTGAGATCAAATGCTCAGTAAGGGTAAACAAAATAAATATCAATCACATCGTATTCATAAGAACATAACATTTTGGAAATCATAACCTGCAAAAGAGAGCATAATTTCATAACATGGGATAAATCATGGTAGTGAAATGAAATCATAACTTAAAACATTACTCATTGTGGCATACACACATAATCATAGAGAATCATTTCTTGTTAGTCAAGACTCATTGCCAAGACTATCTTAGTGGACAAAGTCCCTTTCTGAATCAAGTAATCCTCGTTTCAGTCCTGTTTCACTGAACCGGTATAACCTACCATTCCAGCCATGTCTATCTCATGAGATATAAAATCTTTACCCAATGCATTGGAGGGAGATATAGGTCCCACCCATCTCTTAATGAATCCTTTCTTATGTGTGCCACAAAATCATAAATCATACATCATTGCATAACCCATGTAATAAAAATGGGATTCTTAAACAACATGACATCATAAAACCATTCATATAAGATAAAGGAATTCATAAACATAATTCCATCACAACATAGTCAAATCAATGTAAAAATATGGATAGAAACAGAACCCTTTATTATCTTATATGGAAAATAATTTTGATAAAACACTTGAATTGAATTCTTGAGGAAAATATCCTTTCTTCTTCAAAATCAATTTCTTTTCACAAAACATCATGAAATTTTAAAAGAAAGATATTTTATTGAAAATAGTCATGAAATCTTTTAGAGGAAGCTTCATGAAAATAAGGCTTTGTAAAACAGTATAAATCCGTTCGTGCCGTATAAGTTAAAAAAAAACATTCTTCGTACTTTGGTCGGAAAAGTCAAAAGTACCTCGTACGAAAAAAAACGACAAAAGATTCCTTTCATTTCTTTTACTAAAAACTCACCGAAGGGTAAAAATGGATTTAAACAATTGTAGGTGGATGGAAATAACATTACATATTGATGAAACATGGATGTGGATGATAAAATACACCCCAGTAAATACTTACGAATAAACAACCTCGGATAAAAATGAGATTGTGATATTTCCCTTACCTTAGGTCCGACTTGCTTTGTAAGTGTCCGAACCTCCTGTATAATGATTTAAATCATGTTATTGACTTATTACAGAATCATATTCATTGTTATGATATCATATATGGTTCACTTATGACATTATATTACCCGTTCTTTTGTAAATTCCATGTTAAAGAAGCGTTTTGGGTAAAATCGTTTCATTTATCGTAGGTGTTTTCACTTGTTGTTCTTGACATCATTATTACTTATATCATGATTTACTTACTTACAGAATATACAATATGATTTATATATCATATATATTCAGTATATATATATATAATAGATAGATAAATAAAATGAAAAACACCGTTCATGGAGACGGTAGTCCGTACGTACGCATGAACGCTGTTTTTCTTTCCTTATTGTCTTGAAATGGATGTAAGTAGATGACATACATATGTAAATATATACATAAATACAGTAGCTTTATAATGTCATATATTTCATTATTATTTCTTATATATACATTATAATCATTCTTAAATGGTTAACATGGAGAATGAATCTCATCGCGTCGTGGAGACGGTCGTCCGTACGTACGCACGAGCGATGATATCACTTCTATAAATATTGAATTGAATTGGAGTGGATTATACAATATATCAGAATCAATATGATGTTGTAATAACTATGTATATTTATTCTTTACACCATTATACCCATCCATGTAAGGTGGTGGTGGAAAATAGATTACACCACGGCGTGGAGACGGTATTCCGTACGTACGCACGCGCGGTGATTTCTTTTTCTGTAGGATGGATAGAAGGTGAATTAGGGTTGTTTCATACTTATAATAACATATCAGTATATGAGTGATACTGATGTTATTACTTCATAATGAAACAACCTAATAAGAAGAAGTGGAAGAAGAAATAAAGATGAAAGAATTGGTAACGGTAATTACCTCTTCTTTGAAGCGCCTTTTGGAGACCTCCTCTTAGGGAACTAAAATTGGTCTTTGAGTAAGACCAGAACCTCTAGGATGTTGCTAGGGAAGTGGAGAAGTGATTTTGGCAGGGGTTGGCCGAGCTTGAGTGCTCAAATTGGTGTGAGGAGGAGGGGGAGGAGGTGTCCTTTTATAAGGGAGGAGAGGGGCACCTTAGGAATATCTCAAAATATTATTTTATATTAAAGTCAAAATCGGTTTATAATGGTTCCAAAGGGTCTTATTTCGAAGCTAAAGTGGGGATGGGTCGAAATCCTATCAACCAATAGAATTTAGACAAGTTTAGGGTATTATTTTAACCTTATCAATTAGATTTAACTCTAAGTTAATTAATTTAACTTTTACCGTGTCTTTTTGTTTTCTTTCACTATATGGTTAATACACTTACTATAACATGCCAAACGAACCCCAAATTGTTAATTATTAATAAATATATCCTTATCTAAGTCATTTGGCCGAACCTTAGATTTTTAGGAATAAAATAACAATTAATAATATAATATTTGATTTAAAAACTATTTTGTGTCAATTTTGACACTATTTGATATATGATTTTTGTGAAAGTCATAACAGAATTATATGTTCGAACCAAGTAGATTAAATCAACAATAATATATCATAGTAACCTAGAAAATTAGTTTAATTCATAAAAAGTCTCAAGTTACATTTATTTTGGTATTTATATTATCAATTTTGTCAATATTTCATTAATAAGATAATTACTGCATCATCTTTGTGTCATAAATAAATTAAATTATTTGATGTCTAAAAATTACAAATAAAATACCATCATGTAGGAAATCGTTTTAGCTTTCTAATGAATTATTACAATCGAATTTATCTTATGTATAACCCCATATTAAAAATGATTTACTTATTAAACTTTAAATTTAACTATTTTAACCCTTCTTTAAATAAATTAATAATAAATGTCCTAATCTAATCCAAGTGGGCCTAAATGGTCATATTTTATTCCTAAGTTTGTTTTTGGTCGAATTACACTTGTCCAATAGAATTAGGACATGTGTTAGGGTAATATTAATATCATATTTACCCTTAGTTACCCTATTTACTATTAACCGCGGTAAAAATAGTAAAAAGTTACTATTCACCAAAAAATTATTTTCATCTCATTGAACCACATTTTAGTCCTTGATATTAACCGTGTCTCTCGGATTTTTGAAATTCCATTCACAGAAGCGGTAAAATTAAGTTTTATGCAAAATTCAGTTTTTAACCTACCACTTAGTGGTTTCACTATTCATCAAAAATTGAAAGTTTTCAGAAAAAAACCAAAATTTCACCCTAGGCTAATTTTGATATTCTGAGTCCAAAAATGAAGTCCATTTTGAAAAATAAAATTTATAAAATTTTAAAAAGTGGTTATTACTATTCATAACGGCTAGTTTTAATAGCATATTGTTGTTTAGTGAAACTCGGTATTGCGTACGACGCAAGCTATCGAGGAAGGTCGCGATTGCGTGCAAAGCAAGCCAAGCAAGTGTTGTGTAGAAAAAGATTCCTTTGATGATTTATATAACATAAAAGTCTCGGGTGTTACAGTAGATCAACGCTTGGCTCATGTGTAATGCCCCGACTCTAGTTACCTTGAGTCGGTGCATTATTACATAACATTGGCATGATCACAAGAAAGATCAAATCTCTAAAGACCGATTGGTTTAGTAGCCTTGGAAACACTAGATATATTCCTAAAGTATTACATCATAAAGTGGAAAAATACTACAACAACATAGTCTCCATATCCCACACTCATATCCCCACATACTATCCCTACAGGTCATTCATAACTTACTTCTTCACATCTTGGGAAAAATAAAACATAGAAAAGGGGTGAGCTCAAATGCCCAGTAAGGATAAAAATATAGCGGAAACATTCAAAAATAAGCATAAACATTTAAGGCAATGTATAACTAAAACAAAAGCCTTTTAAACTTGAACTTAAACATAGTATGGCAAAGGTAAAATGAAATAATTCCATTTACTTATTCACATGGATATTCTACTAATTGAATAATCACATGCAATATCAATAACCACTTTCATAACGATGGAATGCATAATGCCAGACTATCATAACCACATAGCCAAGGCCTCGTGCCAAGACTTCAAATGAGATTTTGCCAAGGCCTTGTGCCAAGACACTAGTTTGTCTCATGAGACCTACCGATGCATCGAGGAGCTGTAGCAGGCTCCACCCATCACATATTAAGTCCAATGCATTCCCATTTGAAAAGGTTTAAACATAACATAAAAATTCGTATTAAAACTAGCATACAAAATGTCAATACTTTCACCATAAACCATGAATGGTATAAAAATAGCACATCCACAGTCAAACATATCACAAAACCTTCAATACAATATATAAGTTTTGTATCATAATAAATCAACTTCAAATAAGCGTAAAATCCATCAAAGGATGTTGACATAGATGAAATCAAAACTCTTTTTAGAGAAATATCTCTTTCTATTTTGAAATCATTTAAGAGTTATATATTTATAAAATAAAACATTTTCTTTGAAAATATTCTTATAAGCTTGTAAGGGAAGCTTTGAAGATTTTATAATGGTGGAAAATAGCCGCACCCGCCGTATAAGTTAAAAAAACATTCTTACCTTAATTCTGTCGAAAAGGTTAAAAAGGACCTTGTTTTGAAAAAGACGGAATGATTCCTTTATAAACCCTTTATAAAAAGTCAAACAAGGGTATAAATGACTTTAACCCATATTCTAGTAAATAGAAAAAATGTTTTGAAATTCATTTTTAAGAAACATGGATGTGGATGATAAAGAGATCCCAGTAGATTATTACGTATAAACAACCTCAGATAATGAAGAGATTGTGAAATAACCCTTACCTTGTACTTTTCCTTGGTTGGGGTAGGTTAACCTCCTTTATAATGGTGAAATAATTGTTATTAAATTATACAAGAATCATATATATTAATATGATATCATATATGATCTTTTAACATTGATTTGTTAATAATATCTTATAATTATCATCATTTCGGGTGTTAACTTACTCGTTTTCTTTTATATTTTTTGTTACATAAGCCGTGTTTGTTATGGATAGGTTGTATCTTATTCATATCCAGAATGATATCATGTCCTTAAACATCATTTTTAAATCATAAAATGATAATTATACTTGAATGGATACGATGGAGAATGAATCTCATCGCGTTCGTGGAGACGGTAGTCCGTACGTACGCACGAGCGACAATATCAATCTTTTGATATTAAAATAATATATAAATGGATGTTATATCATATATAAAGAATCATTAACATGTTATATTTATTATTTACATGAGTTACACATCATTATTATACCCATCCAAATAATAATATATTGAATAACAATTACACCACGACGTGGAGACGGTAAGCCGTACGTACGCACGTATGGTGAAATGTTATTCAAAGGGTGGATATAATACTGAATATGGTTGTACCATATTTATAATAACATCACAGTATATATATGATACTGGATTTATTATTTTAGAATGGTAATAACAAAGGAAGAAGAAGTGGAAGAAGAAAGGAACCTGGAAAAGGGTGGTGAAATCATTACCTCTTCTCCGGGTTCTTCCTTTTGATTTCATCAAAAGGGCTCCTTAGGTTGGCTTTCTGGTCAAAATAAGGCCTCTAGGTTGTATTGAGGGATGTTGGGATAGTATTTGGGCATAGTTTGGTCGATCCAAAAGGCTTTGAAGGTGTGAAGAAATGAGAAGGAAGAGTTCCCTTTTGTAAGAGGGGTGAGGGGCACCTTTGGAAAAGCTAGAAATATTAGTTTATAATAAATTCATATTCGGTTTATAATGGCTCCAAAGTTGATTATAAAAGTTTAAGGTGGGGAGGGTTCTAAAACAACTCAACCAATAGAATTTAGACAGGTTTGGGTACTTATATTAACCTTATCTTTAAGTATTAACTCTAAGTTAATTAGTTTCACTTTTACAATGTCTCTTTGTATTTTTATATTATATGGTTAATAAACATACCATATACATCCAAGAGACCCCCAAGTGGTCCATTAATGATTCATCTATCATGATATAAGTCTCTTGGCCGATCCTTAGATTTTTAGTAATTTAATATCAATTAATAATATAATATTTGTTTTAAAAACTCTTTTGTGTCAATTTTGACACTATTCAATAGTTGAATTTTGTGAAACTCATAACAGAATGATTACTTTGAAATAATTTAATTAAATAAATCCTAACATGTCATATTAACTTATAAAATTAGTGTAATTCACAAAAAGTCTCAAATTATATTTATTTGGGTATTTATAATATCAATTATTTTAATTTTTCACTATTATGGTAATTACTGCATCATCATTGTGTCATAAATAAATTAAATTATTTAATCTCTAAAAATTATAAATAAAATATAATTATGTAGGAAATCTTTTTATCTTTCTAATTAATATTTATATTCGAACATCCAACATATATAACCCTATGTAAAAATTTTGTTGCTAAAAGATATATGCTTGTGTCATTTTTGTATTCATTTTAACTTAATTAAAATAAAGTGTCGCTATCACCTACAAGTGGCACCATGGGGTCCCAAAATCTACCCAAAGATGCCTATGGTCGAACACGTATCAACCAATAAGTCTAGGACAGGTTTTAGGGTAATTTAGTATTATTATAATATTATTGTTTAACCCTTATTTACCGGATTTACCCTTAACCATGGTAAATAAAATATTTACCGAAGTAATTATCCAAAATGTCTAAAAATAAAAGTTACCTATTTACACAATTTGAACATCCTGATTCCAAATATGGAATCCATTTTTCCAAATTCAAAACACAGAAGTGGCAGAAATTAATTTAAAATTAATTCTCGTTGTTAAAACAAAAAGCCTGTTTTTAAGAGATAATAACTATCAAAAGATTGGCACTTGTTTATGTCTGTATTAAATGAGAAATTATGTTCAATGACCCACATTGTATTACATGGTAAAAATATATTCTAAATATACTTTAAAACCAATCAAATTCATAATTTATCACTATTAATTATTTTGATTAAAAAAGTTGTTTTTAATTAAAATCTAGTAATTTCACTATTTATCAAAATATGAAAGTTATCCGAAAAGTACCAAAATTTTACCCTAGGCTTATTTCGATATTACGAATCCATAAATGAATTCCATTTTGAGAGATAGAATTTATAAAATTTCAAAAATTAGGTATTACTATTCATAACAGCTAGTTTGATTGGTTGTGGTGTGTTAAAATCTCAAAGTTGCGTACAATGCACACCGTTGCATTATTCGAAGGGAAATGTACCATGGAAGCTTGGGGGTTACATTATCCCCTCCTTCAATAAATTGCATCCTCGCAATTTGAAATTGTTCTTCAAAAATAAAAGGTTGAAAATAGAAAATATATTTGTGGGAAGACCCACATCATAAATTGGGTTACTAAAATTTAGTCTTAATATGAGGAAAAGAGAAATGAAAGGGTCACCACCAAATTATGATCTCAATTAGGATAACATTGGTGTAAATTAGAGACATATAATTGGAGGAAAAACGTAAATATTTATAGGTAGTGATTGAGTTCATCAATCAAAAAAAAGTATAAAATTGAGGTCCTTAAATTCATCAATCTATGATGATTTGAAATACCATCGGTTCAACAAAACATAGGGTATTGGGATAACACATTTTTGACGTTTCAAAATATCTTAGTTGAAATCCCACATTGAAAAATGAATTAATGAGGCCTTTATTTAAAATAAATAGTGGAAAGTATGAATATTACCGAAAATAACACATACTAGGGTTCCATGTAGGAAAATATGGATATGGAAGAGAAATCTAACCATCAATTATCTGATGGAGAGTGGTAGAGAACATGGCTATGAAAAGGCCAAAAATCCCAAAGCCATAAATTAGTGATGATTTAAGGTACCATCTAGGACAACATTTTTGTTCTAAGTTCCTTTTCTTAAGGTTGAGGAATTTGTTTATGAGATTGGCTAAGATGATAAGGAGATATAATTACTTTATAATTAGAGTTTTATGCATAAATAAATTTCTACCACAAACTCATCTTTCACTCTAAAAGATAATAGAACGTAAAAAAAATTCTATTTATACTATTTATACAGGGTTCCAAACTAAACGAATTTATAATTCATCTACCAGATCTTTTAATAAAAACTACATTATTTAATCCAGGACATCTCGTGGGCCAGTGTTAGGTGATACACCCTTGTCGCCCTTCGGTTGCGGGTTTAAGTCTCGCAGCCTTGCCGGTAGCGACGGGTTACCGCCCGACCTCCAGGTTGTCCTTTTATGGAAATAAAAATTTAATCTCAAACAAGAATTTATCCAAAATACTTCTGTCCAAACTCACAGTCCAAAATTTATAAGGAAGGTAAACATAATGTAGATCCATTTTACCCCGTAATATCATATTAATACCTTCATCATGTATTCTTTTAAAACACTGAAACATCCTGAATTACCATAATCCTTATTGATTACATTCATGCTACCTTATTCCATACAGAATGCTGGATATACTTCATAAAACCAAAAATGTTTTAAACCCCAACAATGATGGAATATACAAATCATTAATCAGCTTCAAGGTAGTCAATAATATCCAATATAATTTATCCAAATCAATCATGTATTATTCTAAAATCACTACCACGGTATCAGAACCATATTATGGTTTATCTTTCTCTCAACCATATATTTTCCAAAAATTTAACCTGCTATTGAGTCACTTTTCTTTGTTCCACACAATCTCAAGTCCTTAATGAAATAGTACTACAGTACAATCCTTATATACTCCATAATTATTATAACAAGTACATTGTTGATAAAACACTCATATAAGAACTCTAATCATTCCTTTTCATCTATGGTAGTATCATAACTTGATTATTATCCAATAGCATCATTTGCGGCATAGTCTGATGACTGGGACATAGGTTCGCATAGTGTCCAAACTCCTTGCAAATGAAGCATTGTACATTTGAAACCATTTTCTTACCTTTGCAGTCACGTAATTTGTGCCCTTTTCCTCCACAATTATATCAAACTCCCATTCCTTTCAGGCAAGTTCCAGGGTGTTTCTTCCCACAATTATCAAATATGGGAAAATTCTTTTTTTCCGTCTTCCCTTTATCCATATTTCTCTCTTCCATCCTTTTCTTCTCTTGCTTCCCTTCAAAGCCATAGGACTCAGTAAACTCTTTACTTATCTAATCAACACAAGATATTATTTCTTCATATGATGATAATACATGGGAGACTATTTATCTTATAAATTCTGGCTTAAGACCATGAAAGATATGATCCTTCTTTCTCTTTGGATCATGTGCAATGTTGGAGTTCACATTCCTTATACTGGGCGCCATTTCTAAACAATGGCATACACTATATTAGTTTATGAATAACAATACCTAATCCCAGACTTGTAAAACACATAACATAAATTAAATAGTTTATGGGTATAATCCATAATCATAAAAATGTATTCTTTGAGGATGTATATACTCATAAACCCTTAATAATGATTTGTAAAGAAAATGAGAGTTATCCTAAGCATATCCCCCGGGAGTGTCGTAACCAAGAGTGCAGCAAGGCCTGTTGTCGTGCACCAGTTCCTGTTCGAGTCTAGCTTAAAGCGGTGTTTTCGGGTTTTACCCCTAAGTACATATGTGCTAGAGCCACCTCTACCTGCTCGTATCCAGACATGGATGTATTGCTCGAAAAACTCAAAAAATCTCTACAATTCCAAAATTCTAGGATGTTCTTCTATACTAATCCTCAAAGTTCATCTTAGGTCTACGTTCTCTAATCAGAGTTTATCTAAATCTAGCTTCCAAGGTTTGTACTAAACTTTCTATGATACCAACTGTAACGCCCCGACTCTAGTTACCTAGAGTCGGTGCATTATTACATAACATTGGCATGATCACAAGAAAGATCAAATTTCGAAAGACCGATTGGTTTAGTACCCTTGGAAACACTAGATATATTCATAAAGTATTACATCATAAAGTGGAAAAATACTACAACAACATAGTCTCCATATCCCACACTCATATCCCCACATACTATCACTGTAGGTCATTCATAACTTACTTCTTCACATCCTGGGAAAAATAAAACATAGAAAAGGGGTGATCTCAAATGCCCAGTAAGGATAACAATATAGCGGAAACATTCAAAAATAAGCATAAACATTTAAGACAATGTATAACTAAAACAAAAGCCTTTTAAACTTGAACTTAAAAATAGTATGGAAAAGGTAAAATGAAATAATTCCATTTAATTATTCACATGGATATTCTACTAATTGAATAATCACATGAAATATCAATAACCACTTTCATAATGATGGAATGCATAATGCCAGACTATCATAACCACATAGCCAAGGCCTCGTGCCAAGACTACAAATATGATTTTTCCAAGGCCTTGTGCCAAGACACTAGTTTGTCTCATGAGACCTAATGATGCATCAAGGAGCTATAGCGGGCTCCACCCGTCACATATTAAGTCCAATGCATTCCCATATGAAAAGGTTTAAACATAACATAAACATTCGTATTAAAACTAGCATACAAAATGTCAATAATTTCACCATAAACCATGAATGGTATAAAAATAGCACATCCACAGTCAAACATATCACAAAACCTTTAATACAATATATAAGTTTTGTATCATAATAAATAAACTTCAAATAAGGGTAAAATCCATCAAAGGATGTTGACATAGATGAAATCAAAACTCTTTTTAGAGAAATATCTCTTTCTATTTTGAAATAATTTAAGAGTTATATATTTATAAAATAAAACATTTTCTTTGAAAATATTCTTATAATATTGTAAGGGAAGCTTTGAAGATTTTATAACGGCGGAAAATAGCTGCACCCACCGTATAAGTTAAAAAAAACATTCTTACCTTAATTCTGTCGAAAAGGTTAAAAAGGACCTTGTTTTGAAAATGACGGAAAGATTCCTTTATAAACCTCTTATAAAAAGTCAAACAAGGGTATAAATGACTTTAACCCATATTCTTGTAAATAGAAAAAATGTTTTGAAATTCATTTTTAAGAAACATGGATGTGGATGATAAAGAGATCCCAGTAGATTATTACATATAAACAACCTTAGATAATGAAGAGATTGTGAAATAACCCTTACCTTGTACTTTTCCTTGGTTGGGGTGGGTTAACATCCTATATAATGGTGATATAATTGTTATTAAATTATTCAATAATCATATATATTAATATGATATCATATATGATCTTTTAACATTGATTTGTTAATAATATCTTAGAATTATTGTCGTTTCGGGTGTTAACTTACTCGTTTTCTTTTATATGTTTTGTTACATAAGCCGTGTTTGTTATGGATAGGTTGTATCATATTCATATCAAGAATGATATAATTTCCTTAAACATCATTTTTAAATCATAAAATGATAATTATACTTGAATGGATATGATGGAGAATGAATCTCATCGCGTTCGTGGAGATGGTAGTCCGTACGTACGCATGAGCGACAATATCATTCTTTTGATATTAAAATAATATATAAATGGATGTTATATCATATATACAGAATCATTATCATGTTATATTTATTATTTACATGAGTTACACATCATTATTATACCCATCCAAATAATAATATATTGAATAACAATTACACCACAACGTGGAGACGGTAAGCCGTACGTACACACGTATGGTGACATGTTATTCAAAGGGTGGATAGAATACTGAATATGGTTGTACCATATTTATAATAACATCACATTATATATATGATACTGGATTTATTATTTCAGAATGGTAATAACAAAAGAAGAAGAAGCGGAAGAAGAAAGGAACTTGGAAAACGGTGGTGAAATCATTACCTCTTCTTCAAGTTCTTCCTTTTGATTTGATCAAAAGGGCTCCTTAGGTTGGCTTCATGATCAAACTAAGGCCTCTAGGTTGTATTGAGGGAAGTTGGGAGAGTATTTGAGCAGAGGTTGGCCGAACCAAAAGGCATTGATGGTGTGAAGAAATGAGAAGGAAGAGTGCCCTTTTATAAGAGGGGTGAGGGGCACCTTTGAAAAAGCTAGAAATATTAGTTTATAATAAATTCATATTAGGTTTCTAATGGCTCCAAAGTTGATTATTCAAAGGTTAAGGTGGGGATTGGTCGTAGAAAACTCAACCAATATAATTTATACAGGTTTGGGTACTTATATTAACCTTATATTTAAGTATTAACTCTAAGTTAATTAGTTTCACTTTTTCAATGTCTCTTTGTATTTTTATATTATATGGTTAATAAACTTACCATATACATCCAAGAGACCCCCAATTGGTCCATTAATGATACACCTATCATGATATAAGTCTCTTGGCCGAACCTTAGATTTTTAGGAATTTAATATCAATTAATAATATAATATTTGTTTTAAAAACTCTTTTGTGTCAATTTTGACACTATTCAATAGTTGATTTTTTTGAAACTCATAACAGAATGATTAATTCTATAGAATTTAATTAAATCAATACTAACATGTCATAGTAACTTATAAAATTAGTTTAATTCATAAAAAGTCTCAAATTCTATTTATTTCGGTATTTATAATATCAATTATTTTTATTGTTTACTATTATGGTAATTACTGTATCATCATTGTCCCATAAATAAATTATATTATATAATCTATTAAAATTATAAATAAAATAGAATTATGTATGAAATATTTTTATCTTTCTAATGAATATTTATTGTCGAAAATCCAACATATATAACCCTATGTAAAAATTGTTTTTCTAAAAGATATACGCTTGTGTCATTTTTGTATTCATTTTAACTTAATTAAAATAAAGTGTCTCTATCACCAACAAGTGGCACCTTGGGGTCCCAAAATCGACCCAAAGATTCCTATGGTCGAACATGTATCAACCAATAAGGCTAGGACACGTTTTAGGGTAATTTAGTATTATTATAATATTATTCTATAACCCTTATTTCCCGGATTTACCCTTAACCATGGTAAATAAAATATTTACCGAAGTAATTATCCAAAATGTCTAAAACTAAAAGTTACCTATTTACACAATTTTAACATCCTGATTCCAAATATGGAATCAATTTTTCCAAATTCGTAACACATAAGTGTCAGAAATTAATTAAAAATTAATTCCTGTTGTTAAAACAAAAAGCGTGTTTTTAAGAGAGAATAACTATCAAAAGATTGGCACTTGTTTATGTCTGGTTTAAATTTGATATTATGTTCAATGACCCACATTTTATTAAATGGTAAAAATATATTCTAAATATAATTTAAAACCACTCAAATTCATAATTTATCACTATTAATTATTTTGATTAAAAAAGTTGTTTTTATATAAAATTTAGTAATTTTCACTATTCATCAAAAATATGAAAGTTATCCGAAAAGTACCAAAATTTCACCCTTGGCTAATTTCGATATTAAAAATCCAAAAATGAAGTCCATTTTGAGAGATATAATTTATAAAATTTCAAAAATTAGGTATTACTATTCATAACAGCTAGTTTGATTGGTTGTGGTGTGTTAAAATCTCGAAGTTGCGTACAATGCACACCATTTCATTATTCGAAGGGAAACATACCGTGGAAGCTTGGGGTGTTACATAATGAGCTATGTTAATACCCACTCTTACATGACCTATTGAATGTTTTCTATTACATATATTATCTTCTTGGATATTGAACATGGTATCCCCCACAATAAAGAGATTTGTGGGAACTGATAGATATAAATCATATTCATTTTCATCCTATAGAACATCTGTATAGGAAAGGTATCAGTTTCTTCCTCATTCAAATTTCATAGAAACAATTATGAGAATATTTATTACCTCATCTAAGACAGCTCTTTAAGGGGAATATATTTCCTTAAATCTGGTGGGGGTGGGGGGATCTCCATATAGTGGTTGTTCTTGAGTTGTTTCTTGTCTTTTTTCCTTCCAATAACATTTTCTAGAAACTCAGATTCCCAATTAATTTTTTTCATGAGATATTAATCGTGCCTACATCTTGGTGATTTTCTTTATATTTATACCCTTGTTTATTTTTTTATCAAAATATGTTCAGGGTGTCACCCCAAAACCCAAATTCCTGAAGCGACCATACCATTCTGGCCACATAAAGTCCACTGATATTAGTTGTTCATTATGTAAAATTTATGATTATTCCTATGTCTAATTTGGATAAAAAAATATAAGAAAATAAATAATAATTTTCATGTAATAATTATTTAAATAATTTTTTTATTATGTCATACTTACACATGATTCCCAAACTTTTGTGTGTTTTAATCTATTAGTATCCCTTATTTATTTATTTATTCATTCCTCTTTTCATAGCAGATGACATGGGATAGAAGTGGATTTTGATTTGGATTCATCAATCTTCAAATAAATAGAGGAATATAATTATGTGTCTGTTCCATGTCACATAAAAGTATTACGGTATATTTAAAACACGTACCAATTTTTTTTTAAATGAAGAATACCACATCCTTGCCTTATTGTAAGTGTATATTGGGTTTTCTTCCCATTTTTTATTTTAATCACTCGTTTTTTGTTTCATAAATTAAAAATTCTTAATCAAAGTTATTAATACACGTATAGTATTTTTTTATAACAAGATGGGGTCAAAGCCGCTTTATTAATGAAATAATAAACATAACCGAGGAAGTTTAAATCAAATAAGGCACATCTGCATCCAACAAAAATACAAGGCTAAGAAAAAATCATAGTAATAAAAACCACAAAAGTACAAAAATAAATTTCAAAGACCATGATTTTATTGGATTTATGTCCGGAAGAGAAGACTCAAGGTGTGTCGACCATACCCATGACCACAACCATGAGGGTGATGACCCATACTCCATGTCTTGGACCATTTCCATGCCCCACCTCCATCATCTATAGTATAATCATCATTGTCATCTCTAAAAGCTAATTATTTCAGCATATCCTTAATTTTTTTTCATCACCCCACTGCTTTCTGAGAAAAGAAGATCAAAGGTATTTTGTGTATGAATCTGAACACTTACATGTACATTTCTAGGGCTTCCTTAAATTCCCATATTGGTCAATTCCCTAGAATAAAAATGTCTATTTCCTGTTATGTATTCAATTTTTTTCTCTACTGCCACTTTAGTTAACTTATCATCTTACTGACCCATAACCCATGTGGTTTCTTCATTGGAGGAGTTGTTCATCATTCTATTAAGGGATTCCTATTTTGGTACCACAAAATAAGAATTTGAATTATAAGTGTATCAAATGTTAGTTTTCGTCTGATTCTTTACCATTCTGTGAAATGGAGGTTTTTTAGGAAAATTATTTGAACCAAAAGGGACTAGCATTATACTTTGGATAATAACTTTTCTGATTATATCAATAAGTATGCCAACATACATGGAATTATTAGGATTTTGGTATGGTGTAAAGATATCATTCCTCACCCCTTTATTACTACTTTTGGGATCCACTTCTTAGAATTCCGGATTCCTAATGTTGTCTGTGACTTTATCTACAAATGGAAGTGGAAATTCCTTGTCCAAACTACTATTATATCCTACAAAATAATTCAGCTTAGAATAAGAATTATTCAAGTAACTTTCATCCTTCATATGTGGAGACCCCTTATGGGTTTTGACCATACCAGAACCTACACATCCATTTTTCTTTTTACCATGAAATACCTAGAGGTGAAAATCCTTTATCTATTCCATAAATGATGATAAATAATTTTTGGAATAACATCTTTAATGTCAGATTATCAATCCATTTCTAAATTAGTGATGTACTTTTCTATTAACGTGTCATCATCCTATGAGCCATGAACTCTTCCCAAAAGCAAGCATAAATATATTTGTTTCATTACAGACTATACCAAGTTAGTAGGAAAATCATTATCATGGTTAAATTGAACCAATTCCCCATAAAATACACCATCCACCTGAGTATAATTATGTGAAGAATCCTCAACCTGCACCTAGTTCGTCCAATCATTCATGGGCTCCAGATCCGGAGGATCTCTAAGAGAACCACACCACCGAGAATCCTATTTATATAAGACCCCACTAGAGGATTCTATCTTTTTAAAATCATCAAAATTTATGGCCTTCCTTCTATAATCCTATTCCAAGTGCCCTTTCATGGAGCATAGAATGCAAGTTAGATATTTAAATAAACATTCCTTAGAATGACCTATTTCCAGAAAATATTCACAGAATGAAGGAGTACTACAATATTAATACCATCATTTTAAATAGATAAAATGATTTGATCAATCAGTGTGGTGATTATATCAACCTCTACCAAAGTCCTGGCATAATTTCCATACCTAGATAATTCAATTTCTCTATCCATTTGAATTGGAACTCTTACTACAGTTATAATATCATAGAGTATTTTAGGGTGAAAAAGGATATAGGTTAGTCTATATATCCTTATCTAAACCTGAGAAAATAAATTTATGATAGAAAAATAATCAAAATAAATTTACTTTTCATGAATTAGAAATAAACATGTCATCAAATATATGGATCCAAATACCCACGCCTTCTATAGAAAATCATCTGATGGAAACATACAATGAAAAAATCCATTCACTATTGAAATGAATTTCCAACTGGAAAAAAACCCAAATGAAAGATACTCAAATTACCATATCCTCCAATCACCCATATTTAATTCCCTTTGAAAAAGAATATGAGAAATAATATAGAACTTACACATATTCATCCTTTCTGAAATGTGATTAGGGTTCGCTGCCACATGCATAGTTGAATCCTTTTACTCAGTTTTGGTTTCATCCCCTACCAAATAAGTTCTCTATTATAAGGCATCATTAACACCATAGGGAAAAACCATGGATCTATCAGGTTTAGATACATTAAATGATTCCCACACTAGAAAAATAAAATATCCTAATTAGTGTGGAAGTGGTATGTCCAAGGGAAGCCCTAATCGCCTCGCAAATTTACTCTAATACACTTATAGTCAAACAATGTATTACAAACTATAATATACATGAAAAAATGTCTCCTCACGATTGGAAATAAATGAATCCCACGATTCTTATATTATTAGGTGTGCATACATATGTCGTGGGTGCACATTTATTCTCCCTTCAACATATTTGATACGAAACTTCATTAGATTTCTGAGAAAGCCTCTGTGAGCCTTTCCAACAAGTATTAATAGAAATTTCCTTTGGGGTTCATCTACTATAAATTCATTCTAAAATGGGTAATTATGTGTATGTCTATGTTTCATTATTTTGTTCAGTAAAATAAATAAAATATATCATTATTTTTTCTTAATATCTTCCAAAATCAGTGTCTTAAGCACATGCACAACAATATTCCACAAATCAATATCAATCAGCACACATTGAAGAGTGGTGAGCCCAATGATACTACTAAACATGACCTTGTGGTGGTTAATAGTCTTTCCACATATATTCTATCCAATCTTGAATTTTAATCCTTTGTTTCTCACCTTACTTGTTTTTCCTAACACCATCACGCTATGTCGCTTTTACTTTTTCTAGGACGCTGATTGTTTTACATCCACCATTTCCTCTGGTTCAAAATCATTAATATATTATTCCTTTGGATTGGTGGCATCATCATGTGTAGAAGGCTATTGTTCCTCTGCATTGAGTGCAAAATTAGAGTGAGAATCCTATTGTTACTCAATATTGGGAGCTTCGACATGTGAAGAATTCATTATCTACAAAAGTAGTTGAAAATTTAATTTAGATTACGTAAATGAAACAGTGAAAATATAATAATATGAAGTAACATAATGTATATTACAAAAAAATATAACATAATTATTGAACTCATTTTCTTAAGGTTGAAGGGATTTGACACCACTATCGAGTATCCAAATACCTTCATTATGGTCTGTAGGTTTTGGGCACAACAGAAGCACAGGAGGGGTGGTGCCCAACTTTAATTTTTTCCATATTCAATGAATAATCAGGGATCTATGTAATGATTGACACTGTGATCCATGGAATTGAATCAAAGAAATATGAAAAAGTAATAGAATCCCGGAACCAAGAGAGATGATCAACATATTTTTTATAATTAATTTAATTAATTAATAATTACCTCCAAGGAAATTCATTCTTCATTGATGCTTTTGGACATAGATTTATAGGTGCATCATAATTATCGTTTAAAGATCAGGGGTAGATCACCTCTAGCGGTGATCAACACATGTTCCAAGTATCCTTGGACATCACCGAAGGAGTCTCCGAGTGCAAGCATGGAATATCCTTGCGCTTGTGATGTCCTCCTTTGATCTCCATAAGAACCTCTTCCAAATTATTCTCCTTGATCCAGTGGAAGAGGATCTATCTCATTCTTGAGAGAATTATTAGAGAGGGATGAACTCTCCAGTCTTGGGATATTTTCTCTAATTCGTTGTGCATAACACCATATGTGTCTCTTGGGTTTACCTTGGTTAATGAGAGAATAATATAACTGGGCATTTATTTCACTAGGTAAATAATAAATAATTTTCAGAAGTTCCTTTTATTATTTCATTAATCCTAGAAAAATCCCCATGTTAGATAATAATAACAACATTATTATTTCATAACGTGCTCTTAACATGCGAGTTATAATTAAATATTATTTAATCAAATAATATTTATGATGGTTAAGTTCATCCTAAAGAAGACGGATGTTATTGTCAATTTTTTTGGATTTATAACTACACCAAACATTGAGATTCTGCTTAATGTATTTTAGCATAACATAACAAGAAAATGAATCATTGTAGTGCATCAAAGGAGACCAGAAATTTTGGATGATACAAGTACATTAAGTGTTAGAGAACCACACATTGTTAAACCTGAAAGGGAGGGAAGGTTTCAGGTTTTTGGTGGAGATATTGACAATAATAGTTTTATGATCAAAGTTAATCTTATAAAGGGTGGTGTTGGAGATGGTGTCCCATTTACCTAAAGAAAGGTAATTTTTGAAGGCTCAATCGAACTTGGTGGAGACCGCCCTATTGTAATTCCATCTATACCAAGTATATTTCACAATAGTAAGATTAATTTCAACAAGTTTAGTTTCTTCAATAGAAGTCTTAAATTCTCTCATATAAATAACATCATGAGATAGACCAATTTTTTAACTAGAGGAAATAATTTCATTAAATTACCCATTCAAAAACCATGGGATATGATTATTAGTAACTAAATAGGTTAGGTTATTAAAAATAGGCCTCCTATATTAGTCTTTTTCTCACTCATCTTGTGGAACAGAACAAGATTAAGCCTATACATGTTTCTAGGAATGTGAATGCTTCCATGAACCTATTATATGAAGATGAAATGATATTTTAATTACAAGGTGATAATAGGAATATTCAAAAGATCCAAAGTGCTCTATATCGTTTTGAAGATGTTTTGGGTCAAGAAATTAGTTGGAAAAAATAATCTATTTTATTTGGGAGAAACATTACTCCTAATTGGAAATTTAATATTACCATCGATTTAGGCATAAAAAATGTTCTTTTCCTTTTACTTATCTTTTTGTTCCCATTTTTTAGGGAATGCCCATTTCTTGTTACTTTTTAAAATAGTTGACCATGTTATTAATCTACTCTCCTCTTAGAAAGGTAGATATCTCTCTATGGCAGACATAATCTATTTGGTCATATCTGATATATTTTCTATAATGTTTTATTCTATGATAGTTTATAAATAGCCCACTCATAATATAAAAAAATGCATACTTCAATCAAAAAAAATTCTAGATAGGTAGAACTATAGATAGGAAACTTGTGACCATCCCTTGGTCGACATGTTTCAATCCTATTGATAAAGGTAGGCTTTGAATAAAAAATCTTATGTTTTTTAATGCGGCCCTTAAAGCCAGACTCACTAGGAATCTTATTTACAATGAATATGACTCTATCACATTTCTCAAAAATAGTGTTTTTGATAAAATAAATAAAGGAAAATAGAATTTCCTCAACTCTTCTATCTGGCCATGCATTAAAAAATAGTACTCCCATATTATAGTATACTTTATATGGATGGTTTCTAGTGATTCCTCCATGAATTTTTGGTTGGATAACTAGACTTAAACTCCCTTAAGATATATGATTCATTTTGATCAAATTCCTGAGAGAACCAATTGTTCAATTAGAGGTATTATAAATTCTAAAAATTTTCATCTCCCTAACATTGATATACATGTCATTAACAACTACCCATTTTCTAACAAAAATGAATTTTTAATCTAGGAGCCCACTCACAAAGGTATGCTTAAGTCGGTTTTTTTATAAGCATTGTGTTCGTATCTCTGAGAATGATTTTGGTTGGATAATTTTTTTTGAAAAACCTTAGATAAAGCCTTCAAGATTCACACTTATTTGGTGACTTTCTCAGAACAGGGTTCCCACAGACAGGTGCCTTCAATATTTTGGAATTTAATTCTACTCTAAATTTCTCCTTTGTAATCAACATAATGAAGATGCTAATAATCTCTTCCTTTCCTGTTCCACTGATTCTGTTCATTGGAATTATATTTTTGGAATTTTTTATTGTAGATGGCAGATTATTGACTCTTTCAACTCGCAACTAAAGAGATGTGTGGATATTGAAAACTCTCAGAAAATTAAGCAAATTTTCCTTATTATCATTGTTGACCTTCATCTTGTGAAATGGTATGATATAAATTATATTCTTCATAATAATTGCTCATTCATCCTTATTTTAGGTCGGATGCAGATCCTTATAGCAATACACGAAGATGTGTTATTGCAAAAGGGCCATTGTAGTAGTACTGTGAATGACTTTGAAATTTTATGGAATCTTTTGATTAATATAATTTTTTCCAACCCCAACACACTTTTGAACTGTTCTGGAGTTTGCCATTTTCTGGCTGGATTAAAGTAAATGTGTATGGTTCCTCCAAAGGGAATCTGAGTCCCACAATTTTTTGATCTATATTTAAAAATCATCTTTGTCAGATCCTCAGATTCTTCTTTGGAAGTTGTGGAATTGCCTCTTCTCTGGAGGCCAAAATGAAGAGTATGATTCATACTATTTATTTCCCAAAACACTATGGTTGGAACAGTCTCTAGATTGAAAGTGATTTTACTACCATTGTGTAGTTGATTTTGAATAGTGTGACTCATCTTGCGTGGATGATTACTTCCCAATGGGATGGATTGCCTCTGCTCACTTATCTACATCAACTACATCATCACACATATTTTTCATGAAGTAATCATGGTTGCATATGGCCTTGCAAATAAGAGATTAATTCAAAAAATTACCTGGGTGGTTTATCTCCCCACTGATTTACTTCCTCTTCATGATAAAGACTGTAATATGATTCTGTCTTTTAGACTCATGTAACCTATTTTCATTATATAATAATTGTGATTTGGTCTTTGTCCAAGGCACCACCTTCTTCAAAATAATAATAATAATCAATATTATTATATCTCACTTGACAATTAAAATCGGTCCTCCAATCCTCCTCACCATTTATTAATTATTACACTCAAAATATATTCTCTCAAATTAAAAGTGAAAGAATAAATGTGATCAAACATTCATGAATAATTGTTAAACCACAACTAGGAATAATATTTATTAAACTTGTTAAATAATAAATTCTTTAACAGAGACACCAGATACACTTAGTGGGTAAACCTCTAGTCCTCTTTCTCAGTGGTATTAGAAAAACCTTCCTATAGTCGAAGGATATCATCTAGTTGTACACCAAGGCACCCATAGAGAAAGAAGTTAATGATTCAATGATATTTCACCTCATATAAATGGTTATCATGTAATATAATCTTTTTATTTCAATATCTCTAGTTTATTAGGTTGCATTCAAGTTCCATCAACCTATATGGTCAATGTCTCCTTCTTTAACTTTCCAGAAATAGAAATTTTCTATAGAGGACCATGGCCATAGATTTATTTTGTCCATATCATTTCCATCAAGGGTCATGAGATATTATCTTACATTAAATAATATAATGGATAAATACTCTCTTGAAATATTCATTATTGCAACATTACTTGTGACTCACCTAACATATCCTTCTGAGCTGAAAACATCTTTCATCATAGTTTTCATCTGTACATCTACGTGCACTACTCATAATATCCCTTAATAGTAATCTTAATGTCTATGGACCAATATAAACATCCAAAAATAGGCACATACAATGACACTTATAAATTTTGATTTCATACTTTTGGGTATCATTCTCATAATATCCTATTGGATATTACCAAGGTCGTACACCATAGGAAGGTGCCTCAAATTCCTATGAGTCTCTATCCCGGATAGCATCTATCATTTGTTCCCCTCAAATTATATCATCCCATGATAGAAAATATATTCAAGAATAATGTCACAACACTTTTGGGTTCTCATCATAGAAGGGATATTCTATGGCCTTTTAGTGTGATAGTTACTCTTAGGAAATTATCACATACAACGTTATGTATAAGAACAATCATAATGTGATTAATTATTAATTAATATTATAAAAAATGAATATAAGTCATCCTAAATTAAATAAGAATTTGATTCAATGGACCAAACTCTAATAAAATCCCACTTATACTAGAGCCAACTACTAACGTCCTCCAGTCCACTAGATCTGACATGATACTCATGCTTCTTCTAAAATATTCCATTAGTTAAGGGGTCATCCAAGTTCTTTTCTGTGGATACTCTGCTCACTTAAACTTCACCCCTTTGAAAAAAATCCTTAAAGATGTGATACTTCCAGTGTATATGCATTGTTCATTGATGTGACCTTGACTCCTTTAAAAGAGCCACCACTGTGGTATTATCACAATACAATGGGATATGGTCTTTGCTGTTAGTTACCACATTAAGCTCCAAAACAATGTTCTGAATCCAGATGGATTCCTTGGTTGCATCAGAAGCTATTATGTACTCAGACTGAAAAGTAGAATCAGCTGCAACTAGTTTCTTTGAACTCTCCCAGCACACAACTACTCTGTTGAGATTGAAAAAATATCCTGATTACAACTTCCGATCATTCTAATCTGTCTAAAATCCAGCATCAACATACCCTCTGATTATAAGATCCTTTTCTCCTCCATACACGAAGAACATATCCTTAGTTCTCAGATACTTGAGGATAGTCTTAACAACAATCCAATGTTGTTATCTTGGGACTTCTTTATATCTTCCAACCATTCTCAATATATATTAAATATCAATCTAGTACATAATACATCATACATGATTAATCCTATCACCAAAGTTTATGGGATATTACTCATTCTATATTTCTCTTGTTGTGTTTGGGGACACATTTTCATAGAAAGATATGAACCACGTGACATTGGAAGCAATCCCCTCTTGGATTGTTCCACATTAAATCTCTTTATTATCTAGTCAATATATGAAATTTTGATTAGTCCAAGAATCCTTTTGGATCTATCATTAATGATCTTGATCCTTAGAATGTTGGTTTCTTTTCCTAAGTCCTCCATAGAGAAGCACTTGTTCGACCAGTCCTTAATAGATTGTTAGTTTGGTATGCCATTTCCAATATTAATTTATCATCAACATATACTACTAGGATAACAACTACATTTCCACTAAAACTTTTTTAAATTCATGGATCACGTTCAATTTTAATGAAATCTAATTCTTTTATGGATTATTCAAATCAAATGTTCCATGACCTAGATGCTTTCTTCAATCCATAAATATATCTATGAAACTTGAAAATAATTTTGGCATCACTTGGTGTCACAAAACCTTTTCTTTGTGTCATATAGACATCTTCTTTAAGGATCCTATTATGGAATTCAGTTTTAATATCCATCTTCCAAATCTCATATTCATTGTATGGTTCTATGAAAAATATTATTCTCATGGATTTAAACATGGAAACTTGTGAAAAGTTTTCATCTTAGTCAATTCCTTGATGTTTTTTAAATCCTTCAGACACTATCATTGATTTATATGTACTTACATTACCATCCATGTCCAGTTTCCTCTTCAATACCCATTTAAACACAATAGGATTTATATAAAATTGACGCATTGACCAGAATCCAAACATTGTTCTGGTACATGGAATCCATCTTAGAATTCATACCTTCTAGCAATATTACTTATTAGGAGATCTCTACTCCCTCCGTGTAGGTGATAGGTTCATCATTGTCAAACAATAATGAGTCCCCATCCTCAGTGACTAGAAAACCATATCACTTTGGTTCCTTTACCTCTCTTGAGCTCCTACATAGTACTTTCTTTTTTCAAGAACTACTTCTTCCATGGAGACCTGTGAACTTGTTCCGACAATAAACTCCTATGTATCTTGAGTATCAACTTCATTGAAGTCAATATTCCTACCAATAACTTCTTTAAGGATGTGTTCCATGTCAAGAAAAATGGTTTGTCTAGTAACCTTCATTTTCTTTTTTTATGGGTTGTATATGTAATATCCCTTTGTTTCCTTAGGATACCCAATAAAGATAAAATTCATTCCCCAAGGTGCTATTTTTCTGCCTAAGAATGCATTAAAAATGCATCACATCAGCATACAGGTGTATGCGATAAAATGGGTTTCATTTCACTCCATATCTTGAAGGGAATTCCATTTTCCACTTTAGTTGGTACTCAGTTTAATGTGTAAGAAGTAGTTTATAATGCATACCCCCAAAAGGATAATGAAAGATGTACATGTATCACTATTGACCTTACCAATTCAAACAATGTATGGTTCCTCCTTTAACTAACACCATTCCACTGTGGAGTATAAGGTGGAGTGAGTTTAGATATAATCACAAAATCATATAGAAAGTCGATGAATTATTGGTTATGATATTATCTACCTCGATCTGATTGATGCTTCTTTATCTTCTTACTAATATAATTCTATACTTCATTCTCAAATTCCTTGAATATATCAACGTACTCTGACTTATACCTCATCAATTAAATATAACCATATCTAATTAAGTCCTCGAAAAAAGTTATGAAGTAAGAATATCCACCTCTAGCCTCTATTAGAAATTGTCCACACACATCAGTGTGTACCAATACTAGAAGCTCTGTGACCCTTTCACAGTATCTACAAAATGATGGTTTAGTTATTTTCCTTTGTAAACAAGCATAACATCTATCTAGTGGTTTTATCTTAGAAGAGTCTAAATATCCATCTTGATAGAGTGTTGTCAAAATATTCTCATTTACATGACCAAGATGGTGATGCCACAACATGGAGTTATATGAGTCGTGCGAACATGATTATTTATCGATTTACAAAACTTTTTTTCATAATTTAATACATACAAATTATTATTTAAATGTTTCATACCATAACATATGTTTTCCTTATAAAAATAAACATCTTTTATTTCCAAACATGAAAATAAACCCATCTATATTTAAACCTGATACATAAATTATGTTTTTGGTAATAGTAGGTACATAATAACAATAATGTAAAACTAAAATAATTCTCATTGACAATGAAAGTTTGTAGTCACCAATGGAAAGAGAATCTGACCTCGCACCATTGAAAGATCGTAGATCCACCTCTCCTATGGGAATTTTCCAAAATCTACTTATTTATTTCATTTGAATACAGACTTGAGAACCACAAGATGTATCTAACACACAATGTATAGAAATGGAAATATTTCAGTCAATAATGAATTTACCTTTGGCTTCCCCTTTCCTCTAGGTGTAGTTCCTCTTCCAGTGGCCTAACATCCCACATGAAAAACTAACTTCCTCCTTTTCTTTTCCCTCCCTTTGGATATTCTTCTTCTTGTTCAAATGGTACATGGGGATTTTGAATATTTATAAGTCTTAGGCCAATTTTCCTTTTACTTCCTCTTCTTATTCATCATAAGGACTATGGTTTTTTAATTCCCCATGTCCATATCCACTTGTTGAATCAATTTCAGAAGTTATGATAGACTCTTCCCATTGTCGCTCATATTATAATTCAAAATAAAACTAAAAATGGTCTTGGATAGTGATAAATGTTTGATATATTTACGCAACGCATCTAGGAATTTAATTCCTAATATGTCCATACACTTAATGTGGCTGATAATATTGACCACATGAGGCCCAGCTGGTGCAGACTCTCCCATCTTAGTCATGAAAAAGGAATTGGATATCTCATACCTCTCGTGTCTCACCTTCTCTTGATAGAGATCCCAAAGGTGAGACATCATACTATAAGCATCCAGTTCCTCATGTTTCTTTAAGAGTTCATTGGACATGCATGATATCATGATTCTATAAATATCTATAGCATAATTTAGATGTTTCTCATACAGAGAGTTCTCTTCATCAATCGCCTAATTTCCAGGAACTACCGGTAAAAATTCTTCCAACACATACAACTTTCTTTCATGGTGAAGGATGACCTGTAGGAACCTTTTCCACTCCTAAAAATTAGTGATGATGAGAAGGTTTTCCATATCAAGTATGGATCACAACGATATGTTTGATGTCATTTTGGATGTTGTTTCTAAAAATAAGATGAGTAGATTTTTATCAATTTATCTAATAAAATTTAGACAAAAAAATAAATATTATATGTATTATTCTACCACTATTTTATCAAAGCCCAATACCACTCACCATTAGATTGAAAATATCCTATTTTTTGGATGTTCAAGTGGAAAGAATCAATATTCCATTCTCATTAACCCAAATTTGGATGGCCACGAAACTCAAATGGTTTTAGGTAAGAATTTCAAATTCCAATTACATTAACTCATATATCTTTTATTCGTTGAGTGGACTCCCCAATCCTAAAATCATTAATTTAGATTTCCTCAAACTTTTCCACTCATTTACATTGTGTCCTAATTTGGTAGTCAACCCTTGATGTCAACCAAGTTAAGTTAACCCAAAACCTTAAATTAGAAATCCAAAATAATTGAAAGCACCCCAACATTGGTTGATCAAGAACTTTTAACTGTGGTTCGATTCTAACCGAAGTAATGGAGTTCTATACCGACTTAATATTTTATTGAAAGATTTTATCCTTTATGTGTAAATTAAAAATTATTATCCTTTTACCTACTTGTTAATATTAAATGGAATTACTTAAGTTATTAACCATGCCTTTAGATAAAATCTATTCATAATCTAGTTTATTTTAGTTCCATCATTGCATGCTTATTAATTCATTAATTATGTGATTGCAACAAAACATCCATAATAAAATAACCATGAAATTGATATAATTAAAATAAAGGGTATGACAATGAGATTTTTCTAATGTCCAGTTTATATAGCGGTTGATAAACTAACCACTGACCAATGAGAGAAACACCTGGAACCATTTAAGGTTCATGTTTATAGCTTTCCACTTGTCCACATATGTATCTCCTAGGATTGGTTTCACATCATCTCCTAACTTGAACGACCACCACTATCTTGGGAGATCCATCCATTATATATGATTTTACTCAAACACAGGTGAGGGGTAAAAGGGGGTTTACATAAAAAAACCATGGGCATGAGGACCCTAATATTAATGAGTAGATAAGGCACGAAGAAAAAAAATTTAATATAATAATAAATTAAAAGGAATCCAATCACATAAAAAGGTCTATTCTAGCTCATGATCATCCACATGCATGCAAAAAAGTATGCATTTAATTAAAATATAATTCAATTCTTTAATCTTACTTAGTTAAGATAAATATCACTCAAATTGATTAATTATTATCTTTAATTAATCAATCATTTTCCTTAAATATTTTCTGAATTTCCTTGAGATTCTCATCCATTATAATTTTAAACAAATTAATAAATTCATTTAAAATTAACTGTGTACATAACTTGTACCTTGGAGGTAACTCAGTGAATACCCCTCAAAAACTACCCAATATGTATTATACTTATATACTTTTAATTCATTGTGACATATTTCATGCACATTGAATAATAAATGTAATATAACTCATATATGATGTGTATAGCTTGAATATTATTCATATGTTAATAATATATATATATATATTAAATACTATCACATGGTGTGTCCCAAAATTACACCCACACGTAAGTACATGTCTCCTAGGTTAAATAATATAATAATTTAAAATTTGTGTAACTAGTAATATCACACAATTTGTAGATCTGATCTACACGGTGTGTACATTCTTCATTATGTGTTGGAAGTACACGCCTAGGGACTTAGTTTTTGAGGTGTACATCATAAATATTGGAGTACACATTTTGTCCTATGGGCTACATGTCGTGTCGACTCCATGTTACATGGTCACCAGTCGAGTAAGCTATGTATGGAATACATGGACAAACCTTGACCCGAAAGGAACTACACACCATGTCCAGTGGGCCACACAGCATGTAGTCTAGCTAACCGTGCACCAATTTATCTGTGTCAACATGCGGTGTAAGAATTAACTACACATCATGTCATTAATACAAACAGGTTGAGTAATAGGTGAACTAATCCTGATTCATTGAACACAACTACATGATGTTTAATTCCGATTACACGACGTGTATAGCTGTATTACTTTAACGTAATACTTGGCACCTTTGGATGATATCCAAAATATAATTTATTCATAAAATTAATAGTTTCTATTATATATGTAATAAATGATAGAGGAAGAAATAGATATCATAATTCATATTAAAAATTAATGATGATAATTTAATTGAAAAATTAAATTATAAATCTAAAAAAACCAATGATTATTAAATGATTATAAACAATAATATGCCTCCATTAATCCCACTTGTAGGTTCCAGGTGTAGTGAAATCATGGGAGGGGCAGTGCAAAACTATAATTTTATCCATATTCAATGAAAAATACTGGATCTATGCGATGATGAACATCATGATCCACAAAATTGAATCAATGAAATAGGAAAAAAGAATAGAAACCCGAAACCAAGAGACAGGATCAACATATTTTTTTAATAATTAATTTAATTAAATAAGAATTACCTCCAAGGTGTTTCTTTCTTTATTGATGCATTCAGCCACAAATATGTTGGTGTACCGTCGTTGAGTAGTAGAGATCAAGGGTAGATATCCTCTAATAGTGATCCACACATGTTCCACATATATCCAGACATTGTCGAAGGATTATCCAGTTGCTAGAACGAAAGATCCTTGGGAATTCGATGTCCACCTTATATTTCCTTGAGAACCACTTCCCAAGCGTTCTCCTTGATCTAGTGGAGGAGGATCTATCTCATTCCTAGAAGCATTCTTAAAGAGGTATGAACCATTTAGGATTGAGATATTTTATCCAATTTGTTGTGCAGAAAACCATAGGAATTTCTTAAATGTCCCATAGCTAATGAGAGAATAATATAACCGAGCATTTATTTCACTAGTGAAATATTAAATAATTTGCACAAGTGCCTTTAATTATTTCATTAATTCTAATGAAAGCCCAATGTAAAATAATAAAAACAACATTATTATATCCTGAAATGTGTTTAACTTTTGATTTATAATTATATATTATTTAATCAAATAATATTCTGTATTATTATTTCTCACTTGACCATTAAACTCAGCCCGCCAATCCTCCTTCATATTTATTAATTATTCTGCTCACAATATATTCTCTCAAATAACTAGTGACTAAATAAATGCGATCATACATACATGAATAATTATTAAAACATGATTGACAATAATATTTATTCACCTTGTTAAATAAGAAATTAGTTAACTGAGGAACTTGATACACTTAGTTTGTGACCATGTAGGCCTCTTTCTCATTAGCATTAGGCAAACCATCCTAAAATACAAGGTTAGCATCTAGCAACACGCCAATGCACCCATAGAGAAAGAAGTTAATGCCGCAACGATAAGTCATCACATATGAACACATATAGTGTAATATAATCCCTTTATCACAATTTCTCTAATGACCAGGTTTCATTCTAGTGCCATATACCTATATGATCGATGTCTCTTTATTTGACTTTCAAGAAAGTGAAATTACCTATAGAACACCATTTCCATGGATTTATTTATGTTATAACATTTCCATCGAAGGGAGAGAGATATTATTATTATTTAAATAAAATAAGGGATAAATCCACTCTCGCATTATTCATTAATACAATTTTACTCGTGACACACCCAACATATCCTACATAGCTGTGAACATCTTTAATCACAGTTTTCATCAATACATCTAAGTGTGTGACTCATAATATTCATTAATGATAATCTTAATTTCCAAGTACCAATACACATGTCCAAAAATAGGAAAATATGATGACACTTATAAATGTGGATTTCCTACTATAGAGTCTCATTCTCATAATATCCTACTTGATATCACCATGGGTGCACAACATGAGAAGGTGACTCAAAGTCCTACAAGTCTCAATCCCTGTTATCCAATATCATTTGTATCCCTTAAATGTTATTATCCAATTATAGAACATATATTCCATAATAGTGTCATAGCAATTTTTTTCATTATAGAAGGGATCCACTATGACATTTTAGTGTGACAATTACTCTTAAGAAATTATCACATACAACTTTACGTAGAAGAACAATCATGATGTGATAAGGAATTTATTAATATTCAAAACTATTAATACGAGTTGTTATAAATTATAAAATAAGTTGGTTCTAGGGAACTGAATCAAACACAGTCTACTCTAACATACAAGACCCTGTCTATATTGAGAACACTATGAAATGATTGTGATGTCCCCATGAAAGGGTCATCCCTTGTTGAATTTTCATTTTACCCTTCAGTTGTTTTGGTCGATAATAGAATAGTTGACCACTTATATTTTTTGGTATATGGAATATAAAATACTTTTACTACCTGTGATTCCATTATAAATGATTCATATTTATCCATTATTTACTAAAATAAACATTAATGAATCCCAATTCATATATTTTAATAGAACTCTGGTTATCAACCCAAGTTTATTGAAAAACTAGAACTTGAAATTTTGTATAATCCAACTCCCATATTTGTTTTTATGATTCCAAAGTATGAAATATTCTCATAACATGGACTTATTCTCCAAGTACCATATTCTTGAATCACTTTATCCCCAATAAAAACTCTATTATTTTTCATGTTAATACCTTCATCATGTTCATTTTTATAGTTTGTATAATCATAAATTACGTACTCATTATAAGATAATACGTGAACAATTTTTCATCTGGATAGCCATCAAGGTCGTTCTGAAATTGAATCCAAATTTTCATATGACTCCTTCAAAATATAGTCCTGAAAAAATCCTATAAACTATTTATTATGTGTATTTTATATCTATGGTTCACCCCGTGATGGATTAAAATGCCTAAGAATTTATTTATGAGTTTCAAAATATGGGGAAACCTCTAAATAGTTGTGAAAAATGTAAAGGTGGTCCTGCTCCCGATCTATAATAGTGATTTTGACAAAATCTATTTTATAAATTCCTTCATCCACAAGACTCCCAGTGTGATAAGATTTTGGTAAACCAACTATTTCCCTAATGGATATCTAGTCAGTACATAATTCGATGGATTCCTAAATAATATATATCTCCATAATAAAACCTTCTACCCAAATTTAACATTTTACATACCCATTCAAAATATTCATATACCATTTAATGGGGAACATCAATATATAATGTATAAGACCAGATATTCAAATCTATTTTACTAAGTGAACCATCATATCAAAGAATACTTTTGGGAAGAACAATTCCAATTCCCATAATATGATAGTAATTTCCCTTTCCATGGTTAAAAATTTCACCAGGTATATAACATTGCTGCATATAAATTTGAAAAAATAAATAGAGTTAGTTTATTTATGATATAAATTATTGGAAAAAATTCAATGTAAAGCTATAATAATGAGATCATGCATTAAAACATGACAAACTTGTGATTTCAAACACTTTAACTTTAAATCAGTAATTGAAACAATATTATTAATATTATATTAATACAGTTATGGAACCATTACATTATTCAAGAAGGTGGAAATATGATATATATCTTTCCAAGAAAGAGTGTAAGCTGATGGATGAAGAAAATTCCATTTTTCACCCTTTACAGATGCTAACTATTATTGTATTCCCATGCCAATCATGTTTAACATACACTTACTTCCATCCTTTGTTTATATGGGTATATTGAGTAACGTTCCAATGACACTATCACATAAGTTTTTTCATCAAGCATAAAATCAAGAAAATTTTTGATGTACAAATAATTCTATTTTGGTAATTCAAAAAAATCATGTTTTCCAACTGGTTTTCATATAGTTTTTCGAAAAGGGATTACCAAAAGCTTTGTCTATATATCTTTCTTTCTAAAAAATTTGATCACATATTAGTGGTGAAAGTGTTGTACATTCTTCTTAACTCCTATCAAATGATGTCATCCAAGATTAGTGATTATATTTTTGGGGTAGAAATATATTATTTCCTAGAAACACAGTCTTTGATGAATGTTTCAGTGTAATTATCTTTATATAATGTTAAAAAATGGTACACTCTTGATTTCCTTTAATTATATATCATGATAAGATTTCATAAGAAGGATATCCATTAATTGTCTGTAAAACATGGACCTCAACATGAAATATTCATTTATGTAATCATCATACAACATAACACCTGAATCCCACAATAATTTCAAATCTTCGATCAATGGAGACAAATAAACATCAATATCATTATCAGGTTGTTTTGGTCCTAATATAAGAAGATAAAAAATAATGTATTTTTATTTCATGAATAACCATGGTGGAAAGTTATAATTTACCAACATAACTATGCATGTACCATGAGTACTTCTTTGAGAACCAAAAGGATTCACTCCATCTATAGATAGCACAAGATGAAGGTTTCTCAGCTAGTTTACAAATTCAAGATACTTGGTATCAATTCTCTTCTACCGAGGAGAGTCTACCGGGTGACAAAGTTTCACATATTTATTTCTGGTATTTTTATGCCACGTCAATTTTATTCAGGTGTCCTCACTTCTATATAAGTTCCTAATCCTTGGAATGATTAGAATGTACCATGAAACTTTCATAAGACCCGATTCATCTTTCTTGTGTTGATAAGAACCAAACATTTGAAATTATTTAAGTGATTTTCTATCCTTTTGGAAAAGTATATAGTCATTTCAAAAGACATTTTTTCTGTATGAGATCATTTTCATTTAATATAGCATTCATTTCTTGTCATATTTTTGGCTAGGAAGATCAATATCTTATGGGAGCATATCATTCCAGAGAGAAATTAGTTCAACAAAAATGGTGCTACTACATCCATTTCCAACTTTTAAATTATACAACTTTAGTCTGGATGACAATGCTATATATTTAGTACAACCATCATACAATTACATCTTTACATAACTCTCCATCTTCTCAAACAATTTTGGAAAATCCTGAAGTTAATCTTCAACTTTAACTTCCATTTTCTAAATATGTTATTCATTATAATTCACAACTATAATCACATCCTCAATAAGGTATTATCTATTATCAACACATTTAATCATATCAGATGATCCGTAAAACATACTTGTATCCCAGTCATTAGATACATTAAATTTTTCCGCATGTTTAGACCAACATTTATAACATCGATATATTCTATGAGAGATGAAGTGTTATTCCAAATCCTCTAGAATAATTAGTCTTGAATAGAACAACATAAACATGAATAGAGGATTTGAGAGGGGTTATATTCATGATATTTTTCAAAATTGATGATCTCTTACACCCTATCTTCTTACTCTTTTATAATATGATTGACAACCATCCATTTTTCACTCATATCAATCTTATTTTACTCATTAAAAATAATTAAATACACAAAAATGTCCATTCAAAAAATGGGACCCCAAAATTTGAATGTTTCAAATAATTTCAACATGATTTAAAGGTAATGGGTAATTGAATTTTAGAATAGAATTATTCCACTATGGGAGGGTGTATCCTCTGGATTCTTCCAAAATTATCACCAGTACCTTGTATCAGATGACTACTGCTCAGGGTAGTTCAAGAATCATACCTTCATATTCAGAAGAGATGGGGGATGAGTCTCATGTAACATAATTCAATAATAAATGTCCGAGAGATAAAGGTGATAAGGATGATACTTGTCTCATTAAATATAAATTTTATTAGGTCAGGGAGTTTGTGAATCATTAAGTGACTTTTCTTAGTTTTCTATTTAAATTTAAAAAAAGAAGAAGCATTAGTCTAATCCATAAAAGGGTCTCCTTGATTTATGTAATTGTAATAAGGCTCATTTGGATGGTCTTACACAAACTCATCCCAATATAGCCACTGTTATTTCAAAATTCAAATAAAGTCTATAGTTACTACATAAAAAGGAAAAGTATTTTGGTCTTAGGAAATAATTTTATTAGCACTTGGCTTCCTATGAGGCCAAGGTTGCAGTGGTGGGGTCATGATGTATATTGTTGTGCCCAAGTGAAGTAATTGCATTTGTTGTCAATAACTTGTCATGGTGTGCCATCTGATGATGTACATCTTGAAGATTGATGATTACAGAAGCATTACATCTGACGATTGTTGAGCTGATCTTTAAGTTCATAGAACTTGTATCAACTGGATACAAAATCACAACATTGATTGAAGACCATGCATTGTCCTCACAATGCATGAGGAGATGAAGAGAGCCATCCACAACTTCTAAGTGGATGAAGTGAGATGAAGAAGACCATGTACTAATTCTTAGTGCATGACAATGTGAGTGTGATCCAACTTGACCTCTAATTGGATCATTGAAGTTTATTGAAGAATTTATGTGATTAAGGAGCTCAGTTGAAGGAAGAACCTTCTACATTTCCCTCCTAAGTGAAGATTATTTGTTGAGTAGGAGTGAGGAATTCAAATGAAGAAGAAAATGAGGAAGAAGGCTTGGAGTGGCATTTGGCTTGGAAGAACTTGGGTTGGCATTTTTCATATGGGATACTTTGTTTTTTAACAAAGTGCTTATTCTTTGCCTTAGCCAAAAAATTAGCCATCTCAAGCCAGCCCACGGGTTCAACCCCACGGCTCATATGGGCACTAGGCGCCACGCCCATGGGGGATCCCATGGTGCAAGCTCGAGAGGCAGGGGGGCCGTGTATAAGCCCCCGAGGGCACGCAGTGGTGAAGCCCGCGCGCCCGGAGGATGCATAGTGGGCGCTAGGAGCACGCCCGCAGGGAGCAGAGTGGGCGCAGAGCGCGCCCGCAGGGAGAACACGGTGCGGGGCGGCACCGTGGAGGAGGAAGTTCAATTGCGGGGTTGAGGGAGCGGCATGGTAATAAGCCGCGGATAAACCGGGCCTCGTTTCGATGTGGGACGCGGATTTTTCCCGCGGAAGCGATCCTGGCCGTCCGAGCGATCTCGCGGCAGATCACGGCCGCCCGATGCATCGCGCCGCTCGCGATCTAATCCTGGCCGTCGCGCATCACGATCCGACGGCCGAGAGCTCGTCCTCTACCTCGAGCTCGTCTGAAGCCTCCCGCGAGCCTCCGCTGAACCAGAGCCACCCCGATGACAGAATTTGAGTTCCCGGCCACCGCTGATCGAGCCGAAGCCTCCATTGTGATCGTCTGGCCGCTACGAACACAATCATGAAATAAAATATGCATGCAAACGATGGTTAAGAGATTTTGGAGTTCGGCCGAAGGCAAACGAAGTGCCGAGGCCACACGGTGTTCATGTTTTGCATGGGATGGATTAAACAGAGGCTTGCATGCGTTTTAAAATGCATGCACGTGGATAAAGGAGAAGGAGAAGAAGTCCGCGTTGTGCAGAGAGAAAGAACGAGATTCTCGGCCCGCGTTTGAAGTTTTCAAAGAACCGAAAATCTCGGTGGATCAAGATTTATATCCCGCGGATGTTTTGAGGATTCCTCTGCCTATATAAAGAGAGGCCGAGACCTCTGGATTCGCTGCTGATCCTTTGAATATTTGAAGTCTCGTGAGAGTCCTTCTCTGCCTCGCGAAGATTTGAAGCCCCGAGCAAGTATCTTGCGCGGCTGAAGTTCCTTGCGCGCAACCTCTTTGCGCGACAAGAAGAGAGAGTTGGGAAGCACGAACTTGTGCGCCACCTCTGTGCACCGCTGCCCCCTGCGCGGTTTGCACTTGCGCGCCCGCGGTGCTTTGCACCTGTGGCTTGCGCGACCCACGGCCAGTGGCACATGCACGGCTGTGAAGAGAAGAACAGGGGCGCACCCCTTGCACGACTCCTTTGAGTTTGCCTTGTGTGTGCTTAGTGGAGTGAAGGCCGTAGCCTTTGGTGGTTGTGCAAAACAAGAGGTGAAGGCCGAGACCACACTATCTGTGTGTGAGCTAAGTGCAAATTGAAGAACACCCTAAGGGCAGTGGGTGTGCAAAGAGGAGAAACCAGGCTTGCACCTTGTGTGCAAAGTGAAGTACACACCTTGAGTGTGTGTGAAGTGAAGAGCCTGAGGCTTGTGAGTGTGCAAAGAAAGGAGGAGGCCGAGGTTCGGCTTGTACCCATTTGAGTACATTCAAAATGAGTTGTGCATGTGTGCACAAGTGAAAAAGAGTGACAACACATAAGAAGAAGAGGAGTACACACCTAAGTGTGTGAATGCAAAAGAACTGATCATTCTAAGTGATTGGTTTTTGGTGAGCAAGACCAACGAGATCTTTTTGAAGACTGTTGAAGCTACTTGAAGTTTTGAACAACACCTTTGAAGAAGTGAAGTGAAGCCATGATGAAGATGATGCTGTGGAGTTGGGGGGTTTAACCAACTTGTAATTGGGGGGGTAACCAATTACTGTGTAATCATCTTTTGGCATAGTGAAGAATCCGTGTTGGGGGGTGTAACCAACACGGCAAGGAGTAGGTCTTTGTACCGAACCTTGTAAATCTCTGTGTTCTGTGCTCTCATTATTACTGCACCACTAAAAGAGTAGATCTAGGCTTTAACCAGCTGCAGAGGTTGAATTGATAATCCAAAGGGAACAATTCATAAAAAGAAAAAGTTATCACTGATTCACCCCTCCCCTCTCAGTGATCACAACTGATCCAGGCATTTCAAGTGGTATCAAAGGGAGGTTGCCTCTGTAAGGATCTACTTCTGAGAAGATGGACAATCTGAATTCTGTTAATAGTAGGGGTGTTCCTACATTCGATGGAAAGAATTACCACAGCTGGAAGAATCGGATGTTACCCTACCTTCTATCTCTCGGCCTTGAAGTTAGAAATGCAGCCCTATTTGGATTCCCTCCTCTTGCTAATGAAGCTGCTACGACACTCGATGAGAAAAGAAATATGGAAATTGATGGTAAAGCTCAAAATGCCATTCTTATGTCACTCTCAGAAAAGGTATACACAAAAGTCATGGGACTCAAGAATGCTAAAGAAATTTGGGACAAATTGGAAAGTAGTTATGAAGGCAACATGAAAGTCAAGGAGGCCAAATTACAGATTTGGAGAAGCAAGTTTGAAGATGTCAAGATGGGAGAAGAAGAAAATATTGATGATTATTTCACAAGAGTCAATGAAATTGTCAGTAACATTCGGGGCTTTGGAGAAAAGTTGGAGGACTCCACTATTGTTAAAAAACTAATGAGAAATTTTCCTGACAGGTTTGACCCCAAAGTCTCAGCATTAGAAGACAGAGATGATCTCTCTCTTGATGAACTACACAACATTCTCATTGCATATGAAATGAGGAAGATCCCAGTATTCAAGAAGAAGATCAAGGATGAGATGGCTTTTGAGGCCATGAGACAACTCAAGATAAAAGATGACGAAGTCCTAGAATCAAGTGATACTGACAATGAAGAAAAGGATGAAGATCTCAACACGATTATTTCTCTTTTTTCTAAAAGGTTTGGAAAAGCTAAATTCAAGGGAAAAGGGAAATCACCATCGAGATGTTTCAATTGCAATAACATCGGACACTTTGCTGTAAACTGCCCCAAGAAGAGATATAGTGCTCCAGAAGTTGAAGACGAGAAGTCACAAAAGAAGAAATGGAGTAGATACCCAAGAGAAGGAAACAAATCAGGTGTAAGAAAGAAAAGGTTCATTCCAGGTGAAAGAAGAAGCTATGTAAGCAAAGAGGAAGAATCAGACTCTACTTTAGCCAGTCAATCAGAAGAAGAAACGAATTTTATGGATCATGTGGAAAATGGGTTTGATACCTGCAGCAGTGAAGATGATGAAAGTGAACGAACAGAGCTTGAATACAGATTGAAAGATGAACTAGTGGCTTGCCTTGAACAGAACACTGAACTCAAGAAAGAGAAGAGATTGTTACAAAAGGAAACCAAAAGGATGACTGAGGAGTTGGAAGAATTTATGAAGAAAGAAACAATGTACATTGATGAAATCAAGAGACACAAACTGAAGGTAGCTGAGCTTGACAAGATAGCAAAAGATCTTTAGGAGAAACTTCACCTCAAAGAAGAAGAGCAATCACTGACACATTCCAAGTGGATTGAAGCACAGAATAGCTTGACAAAGATGAGAGAAGACTTCAACAAGGCTGTTGAGGTCAAGGCAGAATCATCTTATGATGGTGCTCAGAGGCAGGTCAATTTACCACCAAGTAAATCTATAAATACATCTGTTATTTCTAACAATGCAGGTTCAAAGATAAAATTGAGACAAACATGACATGAACCAACCTGTGTAAAATCATCTTCAATGGAAGAAAGGAAATCCTCAGGAAGGACTACTCAAATCTTGGACAGAAAATTACAACATGACTCTTATCCACAAAGAAGGTCAAGGTTCAGAGGCTACTGCTGGTGTTGTGGTGTGTTTGGACATAAGGCCTATGCATGCTGGTATAACATGTCTCGTCCAAACATGAGGCATGAGTCAAGGGGGAGACATCCTGAAACCCAGAGTGTTTTGCAGAAAGCATCAAAACCACCAACTCAGAACACATTTGACTGCCTGAGTGAAGCTTGTGGAAGATGTGACCAACAAGGTCATAGAGCTGATAAATGTATGACAACTCTTCCTAAACAAAAAGTCAAAGACATGAAAGGGAAAGGCATTCAAGAAACCAATGATGAAATCACATGCTTTGCTGAAGTGGCTCTAAAAGCCAGCAGTAAAACCAAGTCATGGATTCTTGATAGTGGATGCTCATCCCACATGACTGGTGATACAAAAATTCTAAGCAACATTGAAAGTCATGAGGGAGGAACCGTGGTGTTTGGAAATGATCGTTCTCTGAAAATCAAGGGAGTTGGAAAGGCTATGATTGCAACAACAAATCTTAAATCCAATGATGTGTTGTTTGTTGAAGGATTAAAGCACAACCTACTCAGTGTAAGTCAATTATGTGATGATGGACATGAGGTGTTGTTCCAGAAGGACTCATGCATCATCAAGAGCTCAAAGGATGGAAAAATCATCACTCAAGGAAGAAGAACCACTGGAAATCTATTTCAAATTGGTGATCCCATCAATTCTTGTTTTCTTAGCTCTAAAGATGAAAACAACCTCTGGCATAGAAGACTTGGCCATCTTGGCCAAAGGAGTATGAGTAAACTTCTGAAGTACAATGTTGTACGAGATCTACCCAAATTAAAGAGAGAAAGAGATGAAGTCTGCGACACATGTCAGATGGGAAAACTGACCCATAGGTCACACAAAGGAGTTGATATCATGACTACTAGGCATCTTGAACTCATCCATACAGACATATGTGGACCGATGAGACAGAAGTCTACAAGAGGAGATTTCTATTTTATAACCTTCATTGATGATTACACTCGGATGACCAATTTCATGTTCATTAAACACAAGTCAGAGGCAATCACGATGTTCAAGACTTTCAGAAGGCAGGCTGAGAAGGAACTAGAGCTCTGCATCAAGAAAGTATGATCAGAAAACGGAAAAGAATATACCGGTGATGTCTTTGAAAGCTATCTGGTCAAGCATGGAATCAAACATCAATATAGTACACCATATACTCCACAACAGAATGGAGTGGCTGAACGAAAGAATCGAAGCATAGTTGAAATGGGGAGGACTATGTTAGCTGAGCATGATATCTCTAAGTTTTTCTGGAGAGAAGCAGTATGCAATGCTATACACATACAGAACAGATGTCTCCTGAGACCAGAAACACAAACGACAGCCTATGAAATGTGGTTTAACAGAAAACCAACTGTGAAAAATTTCAAAGTCTTTGGCAGTCCCTGCATCATCAAGATTAAAAACATCAATCTGGGAAAGTTTGACGAAAAAGCTGAGGAAGGAATCTTTATGGGTTACCTACCTAATGGAAAAGGCTACAGATGCTAGAATAAGAGGTTGAATAAAATGATTGACTGCAGTGATGTCATAATAATTGAAAACAACACCAAACCATACACTGTGGATGATGATGACTCAAAGAATGACACAGCCTTGGAACAGAAGAATGCAGAATTACCTGAGCCAACACCAACTGCTGGTGAGATCAACTCTGAATATACCAGTGATGAAGATTAAGGTAATGAAAATGGAATAAGAAGATACAACAAATTGAAGAAGCATGTTGACACAGAAAATGTCCTTGGAGACCTACAGTCCTCAGTAAGAACTAGAAGAAGATTGAGATTGGAAGATCAGACTGCACTGGTTTCTCAAGTTGAACCTCACACGGTGGCTGAAGCAGTTGTACATGAGGAATGGATACAAGCTATGCATGAGGAACTCAATCAAATTGAAAAGAACTCTACCTGGGATCTTGTGCCAAGGCCCAAAAATAAAAATGTTATTGGGACAAAGTGGGTGTTTAGAAACAAACTCAATGAAAAGGGAGAAGTTTCCAGAAACAAGGCCAGACTTGTATGCAAAGGATATTCACAAATGGAAGGAATCGACTTTGAGGAAACCTTTGCACCAGTTGCAAGACTGGAAACTATCAGAATGTTCTTAGCAGTTGCAGCACACAAGCAGTACAAGGTCTATCAGATGGATGTGAAATCTGCATTTCTGAATGGAGATCTTGAAGAAGAGGTGTATATTGAACAACCAGAGGGATTTTTGCTAGACAAAGATGGCAGTATGGTGTGCAGATTGAGAAAAGCCTTGTATGGATTGAAGCAGGCCCCTAGAGCCTGGTACTCAAAATTGGATGGTTGTCTTAAAGACATGAAATTTGTCAAAGGAACAGTTGACAGTAACCTCTATGTCAGAGAAATGGCCAATGGTACCCTCATAGTCATTATCTATGTGGATGATATCATTTTTGCTGGTAACAAGGAAGGACTATGTGAAGAATTTGCTGAGCAGATGAAAAGAACTTTTGAAATGTCGATGCTTGGTCAAATGACATATTTTCTAGGATTTCAGGTGGAACAAAGACAAAACTCCATATTTCTTTCACAAGAAAAGTACGCAAGGGACTTAGTGAAAAGGTTTGGAATGGAAAGTTCAAAGGAAGTCTCCACACCCATTTCTGTCGGAACCAAGCTATGTAAGGATGAAGAAGGCAACAATGTTGATCAGAAAGAGTTCAGAAGAATTATTGGCAGTCTACTTGATCTCACGGCTTCAAGGCCAGATATATCATATGCAGTGACTTTGTGTGCCAGATTCCAAAGTGACCCAAAAGAATCTCATTTAACTGCAGCCAAAAGAATCCTGAGATATGTTAAAGGAACCCTCAACTATGGACTCTTATACAAACACAGTGCAAATATACAGTTGTTGGGATTCACAGATGCTGATTGGGCTGGTGATTGCACTGATAGAAGATCCACATCTGGTGGAACCTTCTTTCTGGGAGAAGGATGTGTTAGCTGGTACAGCAAGAAACAAAATTCTGTAACATTGAGCACAGCTGAAGCAGAGTATGTGGCCGCTACACATGCATGTACTCAAATGATTTGGATGCAGGTGTAGCTATCAGATTTGAGGATTAAAGCTGAAAAACCATTGAGGATCTTATGTGATAATCAAAGTGCAATTGGGTTGTCTAAGAATCCTATCCAACACTCCAGATCCAAGCACATTGATATAAAATATCATTTCATCAAAGAAAGGGTCGCCAGTGGAGAAATCAAGCTAGACTACATTCCTACTCAAGATCAGGTGGCAGACATTTTCACCAAAGCTATGCCTACGGAAAGATTTGTTGAATTGAGGCTGAAACTTCATGTTTAGCCTTCTACTCTCACTTGAGGAAGAAGAAGGTCCCTCCTTATTCCCTAAATTTTTTTGTATTCTTGTACTTACATGCAGGGAATTGAAGGAGATGAGTGCATCCCCTGAGGGGGAGCATTGGTAGTTGAAGATGTGCAGGTTCCAGAAGCTCTATACTATGAGTATGACTTTCATTCATCCCTTTGCATTTGTTGGCCAATAAGGGGGAGAAATCATCAGGAACACGACATTCTATCAGTGTGCTTCGGAGTATTGACAACCAAATACAAAGGGGGAGATTGTTGTGCCCAAGTGAAGTAATTGCATTTGTTGTCAATAACTTGTCATGGTGTGCCATCTGATGAAGTACATCTTGAAGATTGATGATTACAGAAGCATTACATCTGACGATTGTTGAGCTGATCTTTACGTTCATAGAACTTGTATCAACTGGATACAAAGTCACAACATTGATTGAAGACCATGCATTGTCCTCACAATGCATGAGGAGATGAAGAGAGCCATCCACAACTTCTAAGTGGATGAAGTGAGCTGAAGAAGACCATGTACTAATTCTTAGTGCATGACAATGTGAGTGTGATCCAACTTGACCTCTAATTGGATCATTGAAGTTTATTGAAGAATTTATGTGATTAAGGAGCTCGGTTGAAGGAAGAACCTTCTACATTTCCCTCCTAAGTGAAGATTATTTGTTGAGTAGGAGTGAGGAATTCAAATGAAGAAGAAAATGAGGAAGAAGGCTTGGAGTGGCATTTGGCTTGGAAGAACTTGGGTTGGCATTTTTCATATGGGATACTTTGTTTTTTAACAAAGTGCTTATTCTTTGCCTTAGCCAAAAAATTAGCCATCTCAAGCCAGCCCACGGGTTCAACCCCACGGCTCATATGGGCACTAGGCGCCACGCCCATGGGGGATCCCATGGTGCAAGCTCGAGAGGCAGGGGGGCCGTGTATAAGCCCCCGAGGGCACGCAGTGGTGAAGCCCGCGCGCCCGGAGGATGCATAGTGGGCGCTAGGAGCGCGCCCGCAGGGAGCAGAGTGGGCGCAGAGCGCGCCCGCAGGGAGAACACGGTGCGGGGCGGCACCGTGGAGGAGGAAGTTCAATTTCGGGGTTGAGGGAGCGGCATGGTAATAAGCCGCGGATAAACCGGGCCTCGTTTCGATGTGGGACGCGGATTTTTCCCGCGGAAGCGATCCTGGCCGTCCGAGCGATCTCGCGGCAGATCACGACCGCCCGATGCATCGCGCCGCTCGCGATCTAATCCTGGCCGTCGCGCATCACGATCCGACGGCCGAGAGCTCGTCCTCTTCCTCGAGCTCGTCCGAAGCCTCCCGCGAGCCTCCGCTGAACCAGAGCCACCCCGATGACAGAATTTGAGTTCCCGGCCACCGCTGATCGAGCCGAAGCCTCCATTGTGATCGTCTGGCCGCTACGAACACAATCATGAAATAAAATATGCATGCACACGATGGTTAAGAGATTTTGGAGTTCGGCCGAAGGCAAACGAAGTGCTGAGGCCACACGGTGTTCATGTTTTGCATGGGATGGATTAAACAGAGGCTTGCATGCGTTTTAAAATGCATGCACGTGGATAAAGGAGAAGGAGAAGAAGTCCACGTTGTGCAGAGAGAAAGAACGAGATTCTCGGCCCGCGTTTGAAGTTTTCAATGAACCGAAAATCTCGGTGGATCAAGATTTATATCCCGCGGATGTTTTGAGGATTCCTCTGCCTATATAAAGAGAGGCCGAGACCTCTGGATTCGCTGCTGATCCTTTGAATATTTGAAGTCTCGTGAGAGTCCTTCTCTGCCTCGCGAAGATTTGAAGCCCCGAGCAAGTATCTTGCGCGGCTGAAGTTCCTTGCGCGCAACCTCTTTGCGCGACATGAAGAGAGAGTTGGGCAGCACGAACTTGTGCGCCACCTCTGTGCACCGCTGCCCCCTGCGCGGTTTGCACTTGCGCGCCCGCGGTGCTTTGCACCAGTGGCTTGCGCGACCCACGGCCAGTGGCACATGCACGGCTGTGAAGAGAAGAACAGGGGCGCACCCCTTGCACGACTCCTTTGAGTTTGCCTTGTGTGTGCTTAGTGGAGTGAAGGCCGTAGCCTTTGGTGGTTGTGAAAAACAAGAGGTGAAGGCCGAGACCACACTATCTGTGTGTGAGCTAAGTGAAAATTGAAGAACACCCTAAGGGCAGTGGGTGTGCAAAGAGGAGAAAGCAGGCTTGCACCTTGTGTGCAAAGTGAAGTACACACCTTGAGTGTGTGTGAAGTGAAGAGCCCGAGGCTTGTGAGTGTGCAAAGAAAGGAGGAGGACGAGGTTCGTCTTGTACCCATTTGAGTACATTCAAAATGAGTTGTTCATGTGTGCACAAGTGAAAAAGAGTGACAACACATAAGAAGAAGAGGAGTACACACCTAAGTGTGTGAATGCAAAAGAACTGATCATTCTAAGTGATTGGTTTTTGGTGAGCAAGACCAACGAGATCTTTTTGAAGGCTGTTGAAGCTACTTGAAGTTTTGAACAACACCTTTGAAGAAGTGAAGTGAAGCCATGATGAAGATGATGCTGTGGAGTTGGGGGGTTTAACCAACTTGTAATTGGGGGGGTAACCAATTACTGTGTAATCATCTTTTGGCATAGTGAAGAATCTGTGTTGGGGGGTGTAACCAACACGGCAAGGCGTAGGTCTTTGTACCGAACCTTGTAAATCTCTGTGTTCTGTGCTCTCATTATTACTGCACCACTAAAAGAGTAGATCTAGGCTTTAACCAGCTGCAGAGGTTGAATTGATAATCCAAAGGGAACAATTCATAAAAAGAAAAAGTTATCACTGATTCACCCCTCCCCTCTCAGTGATCACAACCGATCCAGGCATTTCATATATCCTATGGGCTGGATGGAGTTAGTGACATTCCATTTCCATAGTGTTATTATCAATCAATATTATGTAGTAGGTGAGATCCTGTGTATTTAGGAGGTCTTTGAAAGTTCATATGTTCATATAAATATAGATACCACCCTTTTTTACAAATGTATGCATTTATTAATATAGATACCACTCATCCAATTAAATTTATAAATACAGCAACCACTCAAATTTTTGACACATATTTTAAGGAGTGTTCGAAATGGAAAAGGAAATTATTTAGTTGAAATGACCAAAACATTGTTGTATACACTTGCATTTTTGACACATATTTTGGAGTGCTGTTTATTGTATACACATGAACTCTTTTTTATTACTTTATTTTTAATTCTTCCTTTGTATTTCAAGCTTCTAATCCCTTCCCTCTATGAAATTTGATTCTAAATTTGGTTGATCCATTAAAAAATTATTGATGTTAGTGTGCATTACTAAGGATTCATTTTCCATCATTTTTTGTGACATCTCATAACACTTTATTTTGAAGTGATACTTCCCAAAAAAGGGAATGTCCTCAAATTTTAATTTTTATTGATTTTCTACACTATTTAAATATTTCTTTTTTATTTGATTTTTATTAACTAGTATTATATCTTCTATTATAAGAGATTATTTTAAGTTGAGAAAAAGCCTTTTTTTATTATTGAATTGAAGACCTATTTCTAATTTTTTTCATTCTAAATACATGTTTTATGTCTCTAAATACATTCAAGATGAATTATCCGTTAGAATATACATAGATTTTTATGAATATTTTTATTTTTATAAGTAAATATATATATTTAATATGTAGAATTTATTTTTTATTTTAATTTGTTCAATATGAATGTTAATTATTTGGTATGAATATTATGATTCTTATAAAAAATAAACTCTGATGTATAGTGATGTATGAATGCATGAGTGAGTATTGGTTATAAAATACCAATGAATCTATTTAATATAATTTTAAATTAGAATACTCTATTTTAAAATCATTGTGATATTTAAAATATCATTTATTAAGATCATCATTGAAATCCAAAATATCATCCCCATTCTGAAACATTTTTGAAATAAAATTTATTAAATTTAAAACCATTCATTTACCATTAAAATCACATTTACATTATAAAAAACTAATTAATATTTTCATAATAAATCATTAGGATACATTTTTATTAGTTCTTAAGAATGATTTTCACCACTAAAAACATGTTAACTTTTATTTAAAATCACTTTTTAACAAATATTTTACTCATTAAGATATCATTTTTTGGAAAATCAAACATCGAATTCATTTTCAAACTTCCTTAGAAAACTCAATCACTATTTTTAGAACCATTCACTTTCCATTTTGAACAAATATTTCAAAATTTTAATAGTAACTAACCCCCTTTGAGAACCTTTGCTCACCTATTATACAATATAATATGTATAACAATTTACATATATAAATATTTACATTTAAATATAAAAAAAATAAAATATATATCATTTGAAAACAATTTTTATTATAAAAAATTTGGTTATTGACACTAATAATGGTTTCAAAAATAGAAAAAATGATATTATTATATTTTTTATAATATTTTCAATTCTAAAAACAAATATAATGAATAAAATTTGATTAATGGTTCTAATAAACTTGAACAATGAAATGATCACCATGAATGAATCATAAAAAAGTGGTAACAAAACCAAGAAAAATGATTGTAAATTATTAAAAATTAGAAAACATAATAATTAAAATGATTATTCTAAAAAATGAATTATAAATTAAAAAATAATCAATTGTAATTAATAATTTTATAAAATCATTAAAATTAAATTTGGGTATTGGTTATTCAATACTAAAACTCTGTTTAAAATCTGTCGAGTTTCAAAATAGTAGGGAATAATAAAAAATAAAACATTCCTGTTCAAACGGATGAGAAGGAAAAAACCAATTTTGATTCATAGTATTTGAAAAAATTAAATTCAAAGATATACATTAAGAATAAAAAAAGTGATCATCGAACACAAGAGGTTGATAAACCTATAAAGAATAAAGGAGAGAACATAAATATTTGTGGGGTTTAATAAAAAAGTATCTATGTATATAGGGAACACTCATAACTATTTTCTACTTTAAGAAATTTATAGATTGAAATATAGAAGAATTAATTAAATAGAAAACCAACAAAAATATGTTTCCCTCTACACTTTACCCTTATTTCTTAGTTTCTACTCTCCTTTTAATGAATCATGAAAGAAAAATAAACCATGACCACCATCAAATTTTTTGCTATCATTCATGGATGAAAATACATACCAAAATCGAATAGAAAACTAGAAAATTAAATTTTTAGGTGGTATTCGAGTAGTTAGGTGGTGGTTGGACTTGAGAAGTATGAAGAATGAAATGGGTGGTGCGATGTGGAAGCTGGGTGTTGTGGAAGCCGTGATGGGTGGTGTGATATGGTGTAAGGGTGTAGCATGTGGCTACACGGTGCATAATAATAAGTGGAAACTCCATCAGTGGTTACGGAAGAGGTGATAACAAAATAAATCCTCACATACCTTAGTTTGGTAGAGGATTTATTTTTTAGGGAAGTCATTGAAGATCGAGAGTGGTGAAAGAAATAGGGCTCTATGAGAGCAGTGGTAGAACTAGGGTTCTTTGAGAGATTAAAGGTGTGAGAGAGGAGACAATGTTAGGGTTCTTTTTATAAGATTGAATAAGAATATTATCACCACTTTCGAAAAAGTGCCGATAAAGAGTAGTTTTACCAGTGCTAAAATAGTAAGCACTCATAAAACTACTCATTATTAGCACTAAAATTCTAATGCTAATAAAGAGTAGTTTTATTAGTGTTTTTAACGCTGATAACGATGAATCTTTATCAACACTAAAAAGCGCTGATAATGATCTTATTTTAATAATATATTTATTTATTTATAATTATAATTATAAATAATTATATTAGAAAAATGCTATATATTTATAAATATATTTATATAAGTATACAAATTTATGTTATTATATATATTAATAAAATTATTAATATAAGAAATATATTTATTATTTAAATATATATACTTATTTATATTTATAATTATAAATAAATATATTTAAAAAATACTTATATATAATTATAAATATAATAAATATAATAATTAATTAAATATATTTACTATAATTTTATAATTATTTAAATATATATATATTTTTTATAATAATAATTATAAATAAATTTATTAAAAATTTATTTATATATAATTATATAAATATATATATTTATTAATATATACTTATAAATATGATAAATATATTAAACATTTATATATATTTATTATAATTTTACAATTATTTAAATATTTATTTATTTATAATTTCGTAAATAATTTTTTTAACTATACTTATTTATAATTTTATAATTAAGTATTAATATTACATAATTATTAAAAAAATCATTTCAGTTGATTAATTATATAAATTTCAATCATATTTTAAATGTTAAAACCTAATGTGTAAAAACAAATAAATATTATTTATATAAAATTACAAATAAATTGAAAATATTACATGTATAGTATCTAAATGTTTGTGTAAATAAATATTTGAAAATGATTAAATATATTTATCACATTATTAATGAATATATAATAATAAAAAAATAAGTTAAATTGAATAAATTTCAAAAATATTAAAAAGTGAATTCGTAACATTTACGCAAATTACAGACATACATATGTACATATACACATCTACAAACAAAAATATACCAAGGCAGATCTGATCATGGATTTGGTAACCCAAATCCACGACCCTACAATATTTTATTAAAAAATTAAAGGTATGTATACACACACCAAGTCCCATAGACCCACATTCATGTAAGACCAGAAATCCAACAAAAAAATGGTCCAAATTTCAAAAACATGAATGCCATACCACCATGATGTCACACAACAACTTCTGACCATGATGATCCCATGCACCCAACCGCATTGATGTGGTTAACCGACAAAACATCACCTAAGATCATCAGACGAACAAAGTTCCAACCACCCAAGGATATCATCGTGCCCTTCTGCGTTATCACTCTTGTGATCCTACAAATACATACATGCATTTATACATTTACATATATTTTAAATTATTTAATATCAATATAGATGTACATTTAAATAAATATATTCATTTATATATTATATTTTTTAGATAATATATTAATATATTTTATTTATTTTATTTATATACCCATTTTGTAATTAATTTATAAAAATAAACTATTAATTGTTTTGACTAATATAAATTTGATGATTTTTTATATATAAAATTATGAAAATAAGGTTCATTTTTGGTTAAAACTTACATAAATCATATTTATATATTAAATAAATATATATATATATATACTTATTATAATATAAATCTAATTTTAAAATAGTTAAATATATATCTATTTATAAATATTGGTATATAATTATTGTAGGTTTCATGTGTAGTGGAAGCATGCGATGGGTGGTGCCTAACATTAATTTTCTTCATAGTCAATGATCAATCTGAGATCTATACAATGATGGATGTTTTGATCCACAAAATTGAATTGAAGACTTAAATGATGATTAATATCATCAAAACCAAGAGAGAGGAGATCAACACATATTGAATATAATTAATCTAATTAGAAAAAGTGTTACTCTAAAGAATTATTTCTTTGGTGATGAATTTAGTGTCATATCTGCAGTGATCCTTCATTATCTTTTAGAATCCAACTTTAGATTTTCTCTAGCGATGATCCACATGTGTTCCAGGAATCTCCAACATTGCTGAAGGAATCTTCAGGTGCTAGCACAAAAGATCCTTTCACTTGCATTCTCCGCCTTTGATTACCTCAAGATATACTTCCAAAACGTTCTCTATGATCTAGTGGAGGAGTATTTCTCTCTAAGGGAGCCCTATTGGCTTTAGAGGATTCTCTAAATCCATTATTCACAATCAAGAAAAATGAATTGTCTTAATGAGAAAAATAACATGATGGGGTATTTATATATCTAGGTTTAAAATAATATAATTACATTAGTGCCCTTGAATATTTTATTTAATCCTAGAAAGACCCAATGTGAAATAATAATAACAATATTATTATTATTATTTCTCAACATGCACTTAACTTGAAAATTATAATTAAATTTTATTTAAATAAATATTATTCAGTATTATTATTTTTTACGAGACCATTAAACATGGTCCACCATTCCCCTATAATATTTATCGGGCCTTAAATAATATCTATTTATTTATTAAATAAATATCAATACAATATTTTCTAATAAATAAATATATATTACACTTACTACATAGTAAATAAATATTTATTAAATATTCCCCTCATAATATATTCTCTCGAATAACTAGTGACGGAATAAATGAGATCAAGCATACATAAATAATTATTTAACCATATGTGGGAATAATATTTATTTAACCTGTTAAATAATAAATATATTATTTAACTATGATTCTGGATACACGAATTGTGTGACCCTTTAAGCCTCTTTCTCTATGGCATTTGGTGAAACAGCCTAAAGTCGAAGTTTACCATTTAGAAAAACGACAAGACACCTATAAAGAAAGAAGTTAATGCCACAATGACATGTCAACTCATACGAACATTTACCATATAATATAATACATTTATCACAATATCTCAAATCGAGTAGGTTGCATGCTAGCGCCATCATCCCATGTGCTCGATTATCTCTTTCTTTGACTTTTCAAAAATAGAACTTTCCTATAGAACACCATGGACATGGATTTATTTAGCCTATATCATTTCCATCAAAGAGCCTGAGATATTAGAATCCTCTAATGAATAGAAGGGATAAATCCTTTCTCGTTTTATTCATTAATGTAATATTACTTGTGATGCATCCAATATATTCTACCTCACCACGAACATCTATCATCATGGTTTTCATTAATACATTAATGTACCCGAGTTATAATATTTCTTAATAATAATATTAATATCTAAGGACTAATAAACACGGTCACCGATAGGAATATCCAATGACAAATAGAAATATGGATTTCCTTCTGGCAGGTCACATTCTCACAATATCCTACTAGATATTACTAGCGGCATGCATTATAAGAAGGTGCCTCAAATTCCTATGAGTATGAACCCCCAATAGCCTATATCTTTTTTTCCCTCAAATGATATCATCCTACTATAGAACATATATTCGATAATAGTGTCATATCACTTCTAGGTTCTCATCATAGCGGGGAATTACTTTGACATTTAGTGAAATAACTACCTTTTGGACATTATTTATACTATGTCACATATGCGTACAATCATGATGTGAAAATTTGTTTACTAATATTAAAAAACATGAATAAAAGTTATCAAAAAGTACAAATATGTTCATTCTAGGGAACCAACTCCTACAGAATCCATCTTTCACTAGAGGAAACTGCTAACAACCTTTAGTCCACTTACTCTCACAAAAGAGTCATGCTTTGGTTGAGAAAGGCCTTTAGTCAAGGGTTCCACTACGTTATCTTATGTGGGTACTAGAGTCACTTTAACTTCACTCCTTTGATAAAAATACCTCAAGATGTGATACTTCCGGAGTATATGATTTTTCCATTAGTGTGACCTTTACTCTTTTGAAAGAGCCAATGTTGTAGTATTATCATAATATAATGTGACAGGGTATTTAATTCTAGGTACCGCATCATGATCATGGACAATGTTCTGAATCCAAAATAATTATTTGGATGCATCAGAAGCCCTTATATACTCAGAACCTACTGTATAATCAAGGAAAAATGGCTTCTTTGAACTCTTCCAACTTATAGATCCTCCGTTGAGACAAAAATAATATCCTGATTGTGCCTTTAGATCATTATGATCGGTTTGAAACTAACATAATTATAAACCATGATAACTAACTCCTCATCTCCTCCATATTCTAGGAACATATGTTTATTTCTTCTCAGATACTTAAGGATATCCTTAATGATATTCTAATGTTGTTCTCCTGTATCTTCTTGAAATATGCCTACCATGCTCAATGAATATGAAAAATCAAGTCTAGTACATAACATTACATACATGATTGATCCTATCTATAAAGAATATGAGATCTTACTCATTCTCTCTTTCTCTTCTTATGCCTAGGGACACATTTTCTTAGAAAGGTGTAAACCATATTACACTGGATCCAATCCCTTCTTGGATTGTTATATACTAAATCTCTCTAGTATCTAGTGAATATATGTACTTTGAATTAGACTAAGATGACGCTTGGATATATCATGAATGATCTTGATCCTAAGAATATAGGCTGCTTCACTTAAGTCCTTCATGAAGAATCACTTGTTCAACCAGTCCTTAACAGATTGTAAAACCGGTATGTAATTTCCAATAAGTAATGTGTCTTGAAAATATACTACTAGGATAATGACCGCATTAACATTAAACCTTATGTAAACACATGGATCACAATCATTTTTAATGAAAAAAAATTATTTTATGGATTGATCAAACCAAATTTTCTATCACCTGGATGCTTACTTCAATCCATAAATAGTCCTCTACAACTTGAAAATCCTTTTCGAATCACCTTCAGTCACAAACCCTTCTGGTTGTGTCATATAGAATTCTTCCAGAAGGTCCCTCTTTAAGAATGCAGTTTTGAAATCCTTCTTCCAAATCTCATATTCATGGTATGCTACTATATCAAGTATGATTCTGATGGATTTATACTTAGAAACTGGTGAAAAGTTTCATCATAGTCAATTCCATGATGTTGTTTAAACCCTTTATCCATTATCCTTTCTTTGTATGTACTTTACCTTTCATTTCATGTTTCTTCTTGAATAACCATTTACATCCAACTGTCTTTACATCAACTGACACATCGACCAGAACCCAAACATGGTTCTAATACATGTAATCCATTTCAAAATCCATGGATTCTTTCCATCTTGTAGCTTCCGAACTCTCTACTACCTCTTTATACGAAAGTGGTTCATCATTTTCAACCAATAATGAGTCACCATCTTCGGTGCCCATAAAACCATTTCAGTCGGCTTCTCTTAACTCTTTTATAATTGTACGTAGTACTTATGTTTTAGGAACAACTTATTTAATGAGGACATGTGGAATCCATTCCTGTACCAACTCTGGTATATCTTGAGCATCAACTTCATTGAAGTCAATCTTGCTCCCTTGGTCCTTTTTAGAATTTTATCCCTCTCAAGAAAGGTGGATTGTCACGTGACAATCACATTCTTTTACTAGGGTTTGTATAGTTAGTATCACTTGGTTTCCTTAGGATATCTAATAAAGATACACCTTGTGCCATGGGTTACTAGTTTTTTGCATGATAAGGACTTAACAAACACCTCACAACCCTATACATGTGTATACGATTAAAATGGGTATCTTTCCACTCCATAACGTGAAGAGAGTTACATTTTCCACTTCAGTTGGTACTCAGTTTAATGTTTTTGACGCAATGTGTAATTCATACCCCCAAAAGGATAATGGAATATCTACATGACTCATCATTGATCTTACCATGTCTAAAAAGGTACCATTTCTCCTTTCAGTAACACCATTCCACTGTGGTGTGTTTGGTTTAATGAGTTGATATAGAATCCAAAACACCCATAGAAAGTCGATGAAATCTTGGTTATGATATTCACCACCTTAATATGATTAAAGATTATTTATATTTTTACCAAGTTTATTCTCCACATCATTCTTAAATTCCTTGAATTTCTATGAGGAGTCGGACTTATACCTCATTAGTTAGACATATCCATATCTATTCAAGTCATCAGTAAAATTTATAATGTATGAATATCCACCTATATCTTTTACTAGAAATGGTCATGAAACAATAGTGTGTACCAATCCTAGAAGCTATGTAGCCTTTAACCCTCTCCACCGAATGGTGGTTTTTTTATTTTCCATTGTAAACAAGTATGTCCTCTATCAAGTTGTTTTTTCTCAGAGGATTCTAAATATCTATCTTGATAGATATTTGTCAAACTATTCTTGTTTACATGACTAATATGGTGATGGCATAGCTAGGTGTTATATGAGTCACGTGAACACGATTCGTTATCGATTCCCATCACATTATTTTCATAATTTAATACATAAATACCATTGTTTAAATCAACCATACCATAACATATGTTTTCCTTATCAAAGAAACAGTTTATATTTCCAAATTTGAAAATAGACCCATCTATATCTAATCATTACCTTAAAATTATGTTCTTTTTAACTGTAGGTACATAACAAAAATATCTTAAAACCAAAATCATTCCCACTGGCAATGATAAGTGGTAGTCAGTAATGGCCAGGGCAGCCAGCCCCACTATATTGGAAGCTCTTAGATCCACCTCTCCTATGAAAATATTTTAAAATATACTTTGTTCCTACATTTGGTTATATATGTGAGCACCAAAAGATATATCTAATATCCAATGTATAGAAATGTAAATACTTCACTCAATAACAAATGAACCTTTAGCTTTCCCTTGCTTATGGGTGTAGTTCCTCTTCTAGTGGCCTGATTTTCAGCATGAAAAACATACTACATCCTTTTCCTTTCCTCATGCCTAGACCTTCGCCTTTTGGGAAGGATGGTGCTCAGGATATTCAAATGTTTTATAGGTATTAGGCCCCTTTTCCTTGTTCCCCCTTTTCGTTTTAACCTTAAGGATCATAGTTTTACAATGCCCCATGTCCTTATCCACTTGGTGAATCAAGGAAAGAGGTTCTGAAATAATCTTTTCATTATTACTCATATTATAATTAATAATGAAGCTGGAGAAGGTCTTAGGAAGCCATGAAAGTAGGAGATATATTCTCAACTCATTCGGGAATTTAATCCCTAACATGTACATGAATTTAATGTGGCCAATAAGGTTTAATACATGAGGCCCAGTTAGTGAAGACTCTCTATTCATAGATGTGAAGAACTCATAGGAGATCTCATACCTATCTTGTTTCACCTTCTCTTAATAGAGATACTGAAGGTGAGAAATCATTCTATAGGCATCCATATCCTCATGTTGCTTCAAAATCTCATTATACATGGATGATGGCATGAATCACTGAACATTTTTTTCATCATTCTGATGTTTCTCAGGGAGCGATAACTCTTCATCACTAGACTCATTTCCTGATGCAACTAGTAAAGGTTCCTCAAGCACATACAATTTATTTTTATGGCGAAGGATGACACATAGTATCCTTTGAAACTCATAGAAATTTGTGCTGGTGAGATGGTTTTCCTTCACAAGTATTTATCGCAATGATATGTTTGATGTCATTTTTTTTCTATTTCTACAGAATAAGATGAGCATAATTTTATTACTTTATCTGATAAATTCAGACATATAAATAAATATTATATTTATTAGTCTCCCAATATTTTATTTAAACCAAATATCCCTCGCCATTGGATTTAGAATATTCTATTTCATGGATTTTATAGTGTTAAGGATCTATATTCCCCTTCTCATTAGCCTAACATTGGGTTTTCATGTAACATGAATGGTTTTATGTAGGCATTAAAAATGACATCTGCATTAACTCACAGTCCCATTATCTTATAAATGGAGTACCCAATCCTAAAACAATTAATTTATATCTCCTCAACCTTTTCCTCCTAGTAACACCAAGCCCTTCTTTGGTAGTCAACCCTTAATGTGAACCATGATAAGTCAACCCAAAAACCTTATGTTAGGATTCCCCAATAATTGAAAGCACCCCAACTTTAGCTGGTCAAGAACATTGAACTATTGTTCAATTCTAACTAAATCGATGAAAGGCTATACTGACATAATATTTTATTTAGGGATTTTATCCTTTTATATGTAAATTTACAGATATTATCTTAATCAAATGTTTGTTAATATTAAGTTCTATTACTTAATTGATTAACCATATCTTAGCCAACAATCCCGTACCCAAGTGGTAAGGGCTCTTGCTTGGAATCCAAGAGACCCAGGTTCAAAACTGGGTGGAGGCGAAGTTCTAGTACTGTATTAGCTCTGTTGCAGCACTGTAGCATAACCGGTACTATAGCAGCTGTAACTATTCACCCGATTTGGGCCTTCGGGCCACTATTTTGTGCCTATGGGTCTCATGGACCTTCCGGTCATCAATGTCCTTTGGGCCATAGGTTCTTCATGCCAGAGAGACAATGGAGTAGCCTAGTTCACACAGAGTAGGCCCTAGAAGAGTATCATAGAAAAAAGAAGCAGTCACCAGAAGCAGAGCTAACCATATTGGAAGAATGAGAGGGCATGGCAACCGTCATCGGGTCTAGGCACCGTGTAGCTTTATATGGGGCAATGCAAGCTGATCAGCAATGAAATGTGGGGTGCTAGGTGATCAATGATTCAGAAGCTGGGTAGGGGAAATTCTAGTGGGTTGGGCCTACTGGTTATGTTATGGGCATAGTATGCCTCTTAGCCTTCATGTCATGTATTGCAAGTCAGGTTGGGCCTTATGCCTTGTTCCTACGGGTCATATAAGGGTTCCCCTTCAACCCTTAAAAGAGGTATTATAAAAAATAAAATAAAAAAATGAAGGCCTTCGGGCCATTCGGGGGATTAACCATATATTAGATAATATTTACTAATAATCTAGTTTATTTTAGTTCCATCTTTCATTCTTGATAATTAATTAATTATGTGATCGATACAAAACATCCATAATGAAATTACCATACAACTTAAAAGAAATAAAATAATGGGTATGATCACTGTAACATCCAAAGATTTTAAAAAGGAAACACTATGTGATTAAACGAACTACAAAATACTATGTGACCTTTATAAACTAAGCATTAAACATAATTTTTATACTTCTGTGTTTTGAATTTTGAAAAACGGTCATCTATAATTGTGATTAGTAAGTTATTTGGAGTCGGATAAGAAAAAACATAATTCTTTATGAACAGTAACATACCCTTATGAATAGTAACATACCATTATGAGTAGTAATGAACAGTAATCAGCTAAAAAAGTAGAAACTTCACTCGTGAATGAATAAATACAATTTAGACATCATAAATGTGAAAAAACAATCATATTATAATAAATAAATTTTTATATGTAAAAAAAATTTTATTTACAATTTTATGATTAATTAAAATTTTAAAATTAAAATGTATTTTCATAAAATTTAATCATAAATGGTAACTTTAGTTTTTTATGGTTATAGGATAATTTTATGGGACCTTGATTACGTTTTCAAGGTGTTACACAACGAGTTATAGTTTAAAGTTGTTTTTTAATAAATAATGATTTTATTAGAAATTAAATTAAAAATATTTTAAAAAATATTTTCCTAAAATGGAGTCAATTTTTGAATTCATAGCATTGATATTATATTAGGGTCAATTTATGATATTTTAATAGAATATTTTGTTTTTTGGTGAATAGTAAAAATACAGTTTTGAGTTTCAGTCTGTTTAATGACATCATTAATGATGTAATAATGATGTAATAATTCTGGTCAACTTATGTACTGTAATATATGTTATGAGGTGTCCCAAGTGGCCAATACCATGGGAAAATACAATGGGAAATCCCATGGTATTGCAAATACCACTATTGAGGTGTCCCTTGGAAAATAATAAAATATTCCGTCACTTTTGCTATAAATAACAACCCGTTCATTTCACCCTAGTACATCTTGGCCTATTAGGGCCCAGCCTGCACTGACTGGGTTGCAGGTCCAGCTCCTTGGGATTAGCCCCATTTTCTAGCCCATCCCACAAGCACTATCCTAGACCGCTAAGTCAGGGCAGTTTCTCCAACATGGATGCAACTCTACTGCATCTGTCTCACACCAAAAGACAACAACTAGTGGCACCCCCATGGTCAACTAGTCTGCTAACATGGAATGGGTATTCTAGTGAGATATGTGTCTTTTCACGGATCCAGGTCATGCTACAGCTGGAGTTTCATTACACTGTTTCCACCGCCATCGCGACTACGGCGTGCTACCCCGCCGTCCAGCATGTGGCTGCCCCCACCGCGTGCCCCCGCTGCCACGTGCCCCTGCAACCACCAATTGTGTGCCACCGGATTCACGTCGGCACACCGTTATAACCTTCCATAGACCCCCTGATATGCTTCGATGGTCCATTATTCTATCCAAAGGGTGTTTCAGAGTTCTCAAGAAGCATTATTCATCACATGGGGGTTCAAATCTCCATTTTGATCCCTTCCTCCAGAAAGCATTTGATCGGGTGGTATCTCCCACACCACCTCGATCCATCCATTTCCATCATCGTCACACCTATTTCGTGTCGTATCTATTCTTGATCCAATATTTCAGATCGTTGTCCCATGAAATATTGTGCAAAAACTAATCGTTCACCAACCCATGAAGAACACAAAGAACACTGGGTAAAAGAGGAGAAGAAATCCACATCAAGCAACGTGAGGAACAAAACTTCACAGTAATTAATCATGACATTTATCCACTCCCATTATAAGGATTAAATGGATCAAATAAAATAAAATTTAATTCATGAATGGATTAATTTACCAAAGATAATTCTGATAAAAATCCCTCCAATAATAACAAACGATCCACGGGTCAACCAATTCGTGGGTTGATTCCAGTTCGTCATTTAAAACCATGAATGGGGAAAGAAAAAAATTAAATGACAACCCATACTTAGTGAATGTCCATTTATTGGAAGGATCCATCGTTGAAGGTGATCTGTCCACAAATTTCATTGATCAATCCTCGAGGAAGCAATCTCATGAAGAGGAGGAGGAATTCTCATGGTCGTTGACGATCTCCATTCATCAACGAAGATCCTCCAGAGGTTTTGGGGGTTTCTCCCAATATTCCAACGACACACCCCCCAACCAAAACATTAAAGGTGGAAAATATTTTACATTTCAGCTACATTTTAGTGTTGTTACACTGTTTCATTAATGAAATAGCGTTATCGATTTCACTACGTTACAAAGACGTTTCGCCGGAACAATTTAAAAACTCAAACTAAAATAAAACATCAAGTTCATTTCATTTAAACATCCCTTAAAAAGTAAAAATATTAACTTTTTCAGTCGACCCGCGCCAGTCGAGGTTAGGTCCATTCTTAGGTAATGTCAGTATATCAGATGTAATTGTTCCCTAAGATTTTCAATATGGGAGCCCGTTTAAATTTTTTCAAAATCACGCACATACACCATTTTTATTCTCTTAAAAAAGATTCAAAAACTATCTTTCATCCTCATCCTATTCCGGTCAATGTTAATCTACACCTAAGAGAAATACACCTTCATGGCCTGAAAGAAATTCTAAGAACATGTACTCCGCTCTGTATAACATATGTCTTGAAATGGTTGGTGATCCATCCCCACAAAACATGGAATGGTACCCCTATTCTCAAAAGAGACTTACCCATATAAACATGGATTATGATCCAGTGAATCTTTTCAAAAATGGGGGTGGCCAACCCAACCATTTTCCTCTCATCCAACTTGGCTACAACAACAAAGGTCCTTGGCCTGACGCCTCCCTTCAAATCCCTAACTGGAAGAAGATTAACATTGAGCCACAAGGCTAAGAATCCCACTAGACGGGTCTTTTTTGGGATTCTATTATCCACTTCATACCCCCACTTTTAAAATTCTCCTGCTTCTATGGTCAGCCCGAATGTGGCAAAATCACCCCACTTCTCTGTTATGGGGTAGGTAGTTAGACGAGTATAGGTGTGCCCCTTCTCCTTCTTCTTGGTAAGAAACATATCCATCCACTTCTCTGGATGAATGTCCTTTCTAGAATGAGTTTTAGAGGAATTTGAGTTCTTGAGCTTGTAGAAAATATCCAATAATTCCCAAGACAAAGCCGGAGACTTCTCCGAATAATTCCTCGTTTCCTTGGGAGGGATGAATTCGTCATACATATAGCCTAAAATTGGAGCCCCCGAGATATTGTAGACACCCCAAAAACTGATGCCAACTTCTCCATGAGTCAGATGGAAAGAATTGGTTTCTGGGCTCCAACGACTGATGAGCTCCAGCACAAAGTCATCATTCCTGTAGATATATGTCTTCACAGCCACAACAGCTTCATATATTGCAATTCCTTTCAGATCCTTGACAAACTCTGCAGATGTTTGTCAAACCCAATATGCCCACATCCAAGTCGGCTTCACACCTCCTCTAGGATTGAAGTCCCAACTCTTCATCCAGCCTTTGGATTTATTTATCTGAGAGTTTCAAAATATTAAGGGGTAACAATACGGCTACAGCTCAGGCTTATGAGGTTTCAGATCTGGGACAAATGGGCTATGATGCATTATAAACGCCTTCTCCACTGTTCCAGCATTTATGAATGATCCTCCAACAAAGACATTTGCTAAAGAAAAATTGGTGTAAGTATGAAACCAATAATGTGGGAGATATTTCTTTGGATCTAAAACGTTGACTCCTTGTAGATGACCATGGCCATACAGGGGCAGGTAGATTCTCTGTGGGAAATTAAGATGATACTTCTTCAAATACTTGGCCAAATTTGGGAGAGTGTTGTTGCATATATTATAGTAATCATAGACAACGACGTTCATCATGTCATCAATCCGATTGATGGCCTGCTCATCTTCCATTATAATTCTTTTGGGAGCCATTTAATCTGCACAAACATCGAATAATTAACTTTTAAGTAAGTTGATTTTTTCATAAAATTTGTTAAGAAATTCGGAGAAATGGATAAGAAATTAAGGTGAGCATGTCCCATGTTGGCACACAAGTCTAATCTGGTCGTGCAATTATGGGAGCGTAGATATCACCACGCAAGTCCAAATACCTCTGTAGAGGTGTGACAAAATTTTGAAGAAGAAATGAACCGCAGACAACAGCACCTGCGCGATGAGAGAAACATTCACGACGAGAGCTCAGAGGCATTTGAAACCGAGTTCGTTGCATGAAGTGGTGCCACATATTTATAGGCAAGGCCATACCCCTGCGTGTCGTACCCTGTGCGGCTCGCACCTGCCTGCCGCTACTTGCGTGCTCAAAACATGAGCGCCCTTAAATCCTTGGTTTTCTCCATTACCTCAGATTCAAATCCTCTTTTCTTTTTTGGATTCAACTATGAGGGGGGACTTTCAATGACGCTCATTTCCATCACAGAGACTAACGAATGAAAAGGGGGAATACCTTAAGCACAAATAGATTCATCCTTTGAAGAAACATAAAAAATTTCCAAAGGAATGAACAAGAAACTCTTTAAGCATAGATCCTGCATGTTTTATTATGGTCGCGTAAGTATACTTGCGTTCCACATATGGGTCACGCAAGTAACTTGAACAACCTATTCATTTTTCACCCAAGGTCCTAAATGGCCTATAAATACCCCCTGTGGGCCCCCCATTTCGAGGACAAAAAAATCAGAAACTTGTATTCAAGAGCTGGTTGTCCAAGTCTCCTTCTGAAATCTTCCGAACACTTAAAAGGTAATAATTTACCTACAATAGAAGCTCTAAAGGGGAAGAATAAGGCCTAAATATTTGAACTCATCAATACTTGCGTGCCTAAGTGTATAACCCTTAAGGGAAATGAAGAAACTTGCTCACCGCATTTCCCTCTCAAGGAAACTTACGCACCACCTATCTGAGAGCCTCTAGGAATGATACTAAGTGCTCTAATTCAAAGTCTCCCATGTATCACTTGAAAAGTTCTTCATATCCTAAGTGAAATCATGTCGCACAAGTATTATTTCACAACCAGGACTTGCGCACCATACTAATAATTGCATGCCTCCTTCCAATTCACTTCATTTCCTTAATTCCACATTTCCTCTTCAAAATTTAGCCTTCAAAACCCTCTTCAAATCCATTCATGGAATTGTTCCTCTATTGGCTTCCTTATTTGAAAAGAATTCTGTGGAACATCTCTCATAACCTCATGTTTTAAATATCTTAATGTCACTAAGGTTAGGTATTTCATTAATTCAACCTCATCCTTTAAGATGAGAAGATCCTTAATCTGGGCATCCTCTTTAGATATAAGCCCCATGTTTCAAGACCTCTGAACCTGGGCCTCCTTCTCAGAAGTAAGCCCCAGTCATATTTTAAAGTTCCCTAATATGGGCATCCTCCTTAGGAGTAAGCCCCAAGTTCCCTGTTCTTTGGAATCCTCCTTTTGAGTAAGCCCCAATCATAATTTTCCATTACTTGGGCATCGTTTTTGGGAGTAAGCCCCAGTTCTCAAGTCCCCTTAACCTGAGCCTCCTTATTAAGAGTAAGCCCCAGTCTTAATTTCTTTTTATTTGGGATTCCTTCGTAGGAATAAAAACCAATCATAAGTCCCCTCTAATTTGGGCATCCTTCTCAGGATTGAGTCCTATGTTAAGTATCCAAATCTCCATAAAGCACATATATCTTTATGGACCATATTCCCGGGTTTCTTCTCAGAAGTAAATCGTAATTATCATCTATCTTGGGCAGTTATACATACGTAAGCCCCTCATCGTTTCTTATGATTGCATATTTCGTGGCACAATCATCAGTTTTTACTGATACATCTTGTTTCTCACACCGAGCATGACTCACGTGAGCTTATAGTGTAAAAGTAATTATGACATCATTCTTTGGGACATAAATCATGCATAAAATCCATACTTATTCACTCGAACTACATGAGTTCTGATTCCTCTTCTAAACAAGGATATGTAGGTCACCCATCTACAGGTACGACCCCAACTCTAAAATAATCCTTGTCCTTCTGGAAGACCATAGAATTCAAGTGCCCCACTGAGTTTCTTTAAAACCAGTATGGTTATCATAATGTCCAAGATATTTCTATACAATGTGTTGAAGGATACCGTTGACTAAGAATCTCTAATAAATATTTATGATTCTATATCGATGAAGAATGTCAAATACATATAAAAGATTCTGTAAATCTCATACATATCAATCATTGATTGTTAGATCTAAAGGAAAGCTCATTTCTATACTTGGTAAATTAATAAGGATTCACGAACATAACTCAAACCTATAAGAGAGTCCTGATGTAGACAGTAATTCCCCCCAAAAATGTGTGATGAGTCCGACCTCCCATCCTCTTGACCAATGAATATTCTTAAGCCTCATCGGTCCACAAATAATGAGCACCTACCTTTGGAAATTAGGTCCAAATGTATATAGAATCATTTGATGTTTCCAGTTCTATGAATAAACTCGTTAGAAACTGATTGAAATGTTTAAACCATAAACAAACAAGGTCATCCCCTTTTCTAGATGAAACAATGACTCACCATTGATGTCTCAACATTGATGTCCCACCATTGATGGTTCAATTCTAATGACTCAATATTAATGACTCACTATCGATGTCTCACTTTTTTATGACTCACCATTGATATCTCACCACTGATGTATCACCGTTGATGAATCACCATTGATAACACAACGATAGGACTCACCGTTGTGTCACACCATATTTTACTTTGTTATTTTTCTGTCTAAAAGTTAAAACGTCACTGTTTTATTTGTTTCACTTTATGTTAATAATAATTTTTCAATTTATAAGATCTAAATCCCTAAATGACAAAAATAAAATCAATCCAACTCACTTTCTCACTCTCACAATCCATCTCTTACATTCTTCTCTCCCGAATTACTTCCCATCTCATTTGAAATGAAACCTTTATATCTCACTAGTGGATCAAGTTAATCATGTCTCTGAGAAGTCTGTGGAGGAGTCACATCCTTTTAAGAATCAAAAAGTTAATGTCGGTAAACTTAACCAAAACCTATCCATCCTGAACTTGCAAACTAAACCATCACTCCTAAAAAGGAAGTTCATTCCAAATAGTTATTTCCAAGTAAGTCTCTCTTGATGAATGTGTTGTAAGAACAAGGGTGGATGGAGTGGTACACTAATAATAATATTTTGTTTTATCCTAATCTTGTGAATGAGTTTTATTTTTATGCAGAGTTTATTCTTGAAGGCATAGAATAATTTTGGATCAGGTACCAGATATATGGTGAAAGAGTTTCCTTTTCTTCAAATTCGTGGGCTGAATGATTAAATGTACCTATTGATGGTATTTTCAAGGATTATCAAGGAAGTTCACCTCATTCTAGTGATATTTTTATTTTTGAGAAATCACTGACAGTGCTTACTGGAAATGGAGCTCCTAGAAGACCAATAGACACCGAACTAAATGTTGAATGCAGGTCATTGTTCAAATTTATTCAACACCAGCTATGTCTATGAAAAGGGGATTTTCCCCTCTCAAATAACAAGATGTATATTTATTATATAAGATGAAGTAAGGCCATAATAATAACTTGTAGAGGTATCTACTAGTGTATATTAATGAAATACTAAAACCCCAATCCAAGTCAAATTCTTTGTTTTATCCAAATTTTATTTCTGCAATGTTGAAAGTCAAAGGTCTAGTAAATGAGGATGAAGAATCAGTAACTGATAGTGATGGGTTTTGTATCAAAAAGGTGATTTTTAAGAGGATTATGATAAATTGGAATCTATGGAAGAAACAATGGGTTGGAGACAATGATAAAATTTATGAGTTATTAAATCTTATTGAGCACCCCTCAAGGCCAAGAGACATGTTTTATCCTATTATAAAACCAGATGAAGTCGTAATGTATCCTGATGTAGGGGAAGAAGAATATGGATCAAATCAAGGAGAAAAATATCTTATTAATGATAGAGGTGACCCAGATATTGTAGGAAGTACAGAAATAATGACCTATAGACTAGTTATCCCTCCTAAGATTCTTCCTACAAAAGAAATTATCATGGAAGAAGATGATGCCAAAGAAACTGATGAATGAGAAAATGTTGAATATGTTATTAAATGAGGAAGTGAAGAATATGAAATGTATAATGGTGATAATGAATAAAGTAACAATGTGGAAGAAGAATTGTATGATGGTGAAGAAGAGGAAGACGATGAAGATGGAGGTGAATAATCTAGTGAAGAAAATGAAGATGATTCAAATGATGGGGAAGAAGAAGGAATTAGTGAATCAGATATTGGATCAGACCATCTTAATGAGGATCAAGGTCCTACTGTAGAACCTACTGATCTTACTCTAGATTCTATTGAGCCTAAAAATATTTCTGATACTTCTTTAGTGTAATAGGAATCAATTTTGGAATCCCAAGAAGCTCTTGAGTCAGTTGTGGTTTAGGAAAGAGATCCAGATGTTCTTGTGCATAACTAAGTTCATGTTGAAGAAGAAGTTCTAGTTGATACAATGCACGAAAATGTTTATACTATAAATAAAGAATCTATTTAGAGGGTGAAATAGAAAAAAATGGAAAGATTTGATACCCTTTTTCCTTATAATGTGACAATCGGGGATGAGAAAAATATCCTGGGTATGTCACTCTTAGTTTAGAATATCCTGATTTTGATGATGAGGCATCCGATCCGGATGGATCTATGGTTGAAGAAGTAGATCATTCTCAAAGATTTACATTTAGAACAAATCTATAAATAGAACCTACTCTAGTAGTAGATCTTGCTCTTATTTCATCTCCTCTTATTACACCAGTACCTGTAGAATATGTTACTCAAAATGATTTCAAAATGTTTAAGGATGAGTTATGATCAGTAGTTAGATTTTTTCCTTCCACATCAACCATATACAGTTTCAATTCGTAGTGAATCAGATTCACTTATTCTTTTAGAAATGGTTATTTCTCATATTCAAAGGCACTTACTTTTAGTGCTTGAATAAATTATAAAGGACAATAAATAGCTCATTAAAAAATTGGTTGATCCTATTTCTGAAATTAAAATTTTGACCATTAAATATAGATCATATTTAGACAAGGTTCTGAAAAGTCTTGGAGATACCTCTTAGGAGCCTTATGAGGATGATTCTTATCCTCCTCCGACTCTTGATCTATCTATTTTATGATCACTTGTCAATGATTCCTTTAATATTGCCTCTACATCTGTTGATCCTGCATCTCAGACTGTTGATATTGATCTGATCAGAACAGTGGTGAGAGATGAACTTTAGACCATGATGGGTTTCACATATCAAGAGATCTTACCAAACATTAGATAGAAATATAACCATATATATGACATGGTAAGGTTTATCACATATGGGACCACTAATTCTCAAGAGTAGATCATAATGAAAGTTGATTACTACTTTAAAAGGATAAATACCAAGAACAACTTGGATAGTCATATTAATTATTTGGTTTTGAATATAATAATCCTTCATGTTTTTCAAGCCTTTAAGGAACAAGTGAAATAGCTCAAAAAGATAACCCCTTCCTTGTAAATGTTTATGGAGAATAAGGTTGATTTTAAAAAGGATATGGAGATATGTTGGAAGATAATAATAGACTTTATAGACCTTTTAAATCCTTACTTGGATCATCATAGTACTTTTATTATAGCACCAAATGAATTCCCTATTCGACCAGTGAATGATAATTTTCCTTTAGGATCAATCTACCGGTATGTGGATGCTTAGTTCAGAGCTTATGTAACTAGAAATCCTTTTTATTCTATGTTTACAGCCCTTAAAACATTTCTGATGTATGCAACACAGTCTCTTAGACATCTCAAACCTGTGATCTATGGGGAACTTACCACTCATACCTCTTCTTCTCAAAGTTATATACTTGTTTTACCCTCTGGCTATCGCACTAATCAATTATATACCACTTCTACTTTTGTACCTACTCTTCCACCATCTACTTCTTCTGATAAAGGAAACTCACTTGTGGATTCTTCCTTGGAGGAAACATGATTTGGTTGATATTTGATAGTGATGTGAATTTGTCATTTTATCATCTACTATATTATCGTTTTATCATGAAATGAATTATATATCTTTATCTATTATATGATATTTATCTCTTGTTATTTTTTATTTATCATCTAATTTATTTGTTCTCATTTTTGACAATCTCAAAAGCTGGAGAACTATGAGATGGAATTTTCTTGATATTTAATTTGATTGTTTCTTTTATCATAATTTAATATCACATGAGTAGTGTGATATGTTATGTAGAAAATTATTTAATTTTTACATTGATTATTATGTATGGATTATTAATACAATGATTTGTTATCATTAAAAAAGGGTGAAATTTTTGGACTCCATTAGTTTTAATGCTCACAAATCATGCCTAATCATATATAATCAAGTTAAAATATGTTTACACCTGTTTAATCATGTTTATATATAAGTTTAATATTTTCTGTTAGTATTGCATAATATCAGACATGTTACCAATATTTAACTAAATATGGGAAATAGTTAAGGTTGAGTTACTGTTGATATAGACTCATTGACACCGCTATGTATGTGTCACTGATAAGGTGAACTCACTATTGGACATCTCACTACTGGAATCAAGTTACCGACATGATGAGTTACCGATTGCATCCGAATTTTTGAAAATTATGAGTCACAGATGCATCAAGCTACTGAAACACTGAGTCACTGATATGTCAACCTAATGAAAACTCACCGCATAATTTTTACAAAGTATGAGACACCATCACATTGAGCTGCTGATAGTCGACCTAACATCAAATGAACATACCGTCAGACTAATCTACAAATCAAAAATAACCACTAGCTGAACTAATGATACCTTAGTCACTATCTTGTCGACCTACCGACAGACCGACCTACCGATCCTGACTCAATCTTCCCGAGCTACCGTTCCTCATCCATACATACTCTACTAACCATTTCATATTGTAGAATTTTCTATGTCCGAGACACTAGTTTTAAGACACCATTCATAACATACCGATACGATACACCATCATTCCTTCATTTTCCATTTAAATTGAAAATTATTTCTAATGGTCATATTCATGAAAGTTATTACCATTATTTATATTAAGGACATTTATGTCCTTTGTAAACAACATTTAATGGATGTCAAAAACCAATACGAGGTACAAGGTATAAGATCATTATCGGCTGCAGTGTATAAATCTTTGATCATATCAAAAGAAAAGTACATATAAAAAATATACTAAACTGCTCAGGTGATTTATAAAAAATCAAGAACTAAAAACTATAGATTCAAGAAGAAAAGCTGTTAAATACTCAAACTTAAGAACTTCTCACAGCAACGTAAAAACAAAGAAGAAGGTCACAACTTAAAAATCATAATCCTCATTGGATTCAGAAAATATAATATCTCACAACACTCTGTCTTGATGTCTATTTATAGGAGTTGGCTAAAGCTTCTTCTCAACACATCCTTGAAGAATATCATGTTGCATAGAAAATCACAGAGATCCTTCTAAACTCTTCTATTTATTTTTTTCTCTTCTTGTGTATTTTTTCTACATTACGAGCAGTGTGTGTGCCTCTTTTTTAGAAAAACACATTGAATCTTATGTAGAATTAGAAGATACACTGGTATCTTCACAAACCATCATTTTTTTCACCTTACACTCCAACAGATAATAGTGTAAGAGGTCCCTATATATCCTGGTTGTTTTAGCACTTCATGAAAACTGTGAAAGAGGTATAGTTGACCTGGATAGTGTGTATACTATTGTTTACCCCGATACAGGGAGTGGATCAATGTTTATTTATATACAAACTACTTGGTGGTAGGTGATCACTGAGTGGAGGGGATTAAGTATCTACTTGAGATTGAACATCTTGTTTTAAATTCTAATATGCCTTCCAAGTTATGTATCTATGATTTTTTTATTAACATCAAAAAACATCACTTTACTTTGATAGTTAATCGTAGATAGTTTTTATATAATAATTTAATTGAGTAGATTGATTTCAAATGCTAAAATAATAATCCATATTAATTTAACTGAGAATTAATCACTCTTTGAGAAATATTTTAAAAGAATAAAACTTTTATAAATCTAATACTTTGGTTAACTGGGGATTTTTTGTATTTCATATTGAGGAACCTTTTAGTAATTGTTTTAGATATAAATTTTTATACGAACTCAATTCACCCCCTATTGTCTGTCCTACTCCAACCAATAATGGCTTATATCTCCCAAAAATTAAATGTGAGATGGAATTCCCTTACCTTGTACTTTCCTTTAGTCAATAGATTATTAAACTAATGTATAACGGTTAAAAATTTTTATCAAATTATACTAGGACCATATCTATATTTATGATATCATATATGGTCCTATTATATCATTTTGTTAATAATATTTTAGTATTACCATTATTTTGGGTGTTAACTACTTAATTTTCCTATGAATGTTTTGTCGTGTAAGATATGTTTCTTTTTGATAGAATATATTTTATTTAGTTACAGAATGATATAAATTTCATAAACATTTTATTTACTCATCATATGAATTTGAAAATCATTTTGGAATGATTAACGTGGATAAAGAATCCCATCATGTTGTGGAGACAGTAGACCGTACATACACATGAGCGTGATATAATTCCATTAATGGTTAAATGATATTGAATTGGATGGTATTTTAATTATAAATAATAATAATCATGTCATATTCATTATTAATATCCATTATACTCCTCATTATACCAATCCAAATAAACAAAGTGTCAAATAAAAAATTACACCACAATGTGGAGATGGAAATTTGTACGTACACACACATGGTGATATTGTTATTCATATTATGGATAAGAGGAGTATTATGGTTGTTAAATAATTATAATAACATATTATAATATATATGATACTAAAATTATTACTTTATTTTAGAAACAAAAAATTAATAGGATGTAGAAGAAGAAAATAGATTAAATTGAATGGGTAAAAGAATTACCTCTTATTCGAGTGTCTCATTTTGATTTTCCCAAAAGGACCCCTTAGGTTGGATTTATGCTAAATGTATGGAATCTATGATGAGGTGAGGGAAGTTTAGAGGAGAATTGGGAAGGGTTTAACTGAGACAAATTTCTTTAGTGGTGTAAATAAAAGAGAAGGAGAGGAACCCTTTTACAAGAGAGGGGATGTGCACTTTTAGAAACTCTCAAAATATTAAACAATAATAAGACTATTCTTGATCCAATTACATTAAAATGTACCATAAATGAAAATTAGAATAAAATTGAGACCATATAATATCCACTTATTGTTATTTAATATTTTTTTTTTTCAAACAATTTGATAATAAATTAATTCAATAAGATATCATTATTTTGAAATTTAATACTATTTATTGAATTTTACATGAAATACATTAATAAAAAGCGGTAATTGAAATTTAATTATTTATCAAATCTATAATATATCTTATAGATCTAATAAATTATTTATACACATTGATTAATTCAAAATAGATGAAAATTAATATTATTAAAATCATTTATTCTATTTTTATGTTAATTAAATAAATATAACATTAGAATTGAGAAGAATTTTATAGTAATTATATAATTTATAAAAATTTAAAATAAATTTATTTAATATAGTTTATTTAATTTTTATCAAAATAGATAATTATATTAGTTCATAGCTTCATTTCCCTAGCTGGACACATAAAAGGTAATAGAATACAAGATAGTGATATTTTCTAACTCTCTTTGAATTAAATAATATACAATTTATTTTCAAGTACATGTGTCTATTATATAACTCCAAATAGATATTAATGTTATAAGAATATATTATTATTCTTCAAATAATTTTTTTGACATGTTTTGGTTTTATTTTAAACCTTATATTTTAGACTTACTCTTAATTAATCTATTTAATTTTAATTCTGGTAATAACCTTTAAAATATTAAAAAGATAATATTTTTCACATATATGGTGCCAATTATCCATAAATGAAACTTTTTTGACATGATAGACCATATAATAATCATTTTTTATTTTTTAATGATTTTGAGGATATTTAAATAATTTAATAAAGTACTTGTTTTACAAAATTTCAATAGTGTCAATTTTCACACTATTCATAACTTTTACTTTAATTAAAATCCAAAAAGAAAGATAATTTCGAAATAAATCATTAAATATACTTCTAGAAAGTCATTAGAACCTATAAAATTAGTTTATACTTTTAAATAATTCAAATTATATTTCTATTAATATTTAAAATCCATTTATTGGATATTTCTCTTAGTAAAATAATTTTTGCATCATTATTATGTCATCATTAAGGGTAATTATTTTATCACTAAAAATTATAAAAAAAATTATTATGATGTAGGTAATTATTTTATATTTCCATAGAATATTTATAATCAATGTTATCTCCTATTTACACTATATTAAAATTAATATCCTTATATAAAATGAGAGTGTGACATGTTGTCACATTTATTGATTTTAATAACATTCATGTAATATTCATGGAAAAGTGTACATTAAATGATTCAATTTTTAACATTATGTAATAAGGGACTAATTTATTCACACAATATAATTTTTATAGGTAATAGTATAATTTTATAATATTATGTTTTCCTTTAATTACCCAATTTACCTTTAATAGTGTTAAATAAATAACTACCATAGTTACTATTCATAATTTACCCAAGAAATAAAAGTAATCTATAAACATAATTTAGAACCACTGATTAAAATATGGAATATATTTTTAAATATTTTAAACATATAATTTTCAGTAATCAATTTAAAAATAATCCCCTTGATGGAACGAGAAAACTAGGTATTTAAACGTAAAACCCATCAAAATATTGACATGTGTTTATATTTAATTTTAATGTAAAAATAATTCCAATGACCATAATTATATTAAATGATGAAAATATAATCTAATTATTCTTTAAAATCAATCAAATGTATAATTTAACACTATAATTTTTTTGATGGAAAAATTTATTATCAATTAAAATTTAGTATTTTTTGCTATTCATCAAAACATGAATCTTATAAAAAAAATATCAACACTTGAAGAAAATTAAATTTTGAAATTAAAATATCAATTAATATGTTTTTTTAGAATAAAATATATAAAAGTTTCAATCATTGGATTTAAAAAATGTGCACCATTAAAATGTGGAAAAACTGCATTTTTTGAAAAATAATTATTTAATCTGAAAAATAGATTTTTCTCTTATATCATGTCTAAAAAATACATAATATGGATGTCAAAATTATATTTAATATATAAAATTTAAACTGTGTTTAATACTATTCAATATAGCTAATTTTAAAACTATGTCATATATTATATTAAACGATAATATTTTATTAATATATTGTTGTTTGGTAAAAGTGGGTCTTGTGTGTAACATAATCCAACTCATTGTTTTATGTAACATAATTATAACATGGTGTTGAGTAAAGAGAAATAAAAAAACTAAATTTATATAGAAATTAGTATATTGTAAATTATTGGAGTGTTACACTTTTTTTAAAACATTATATATATATATATATTAATTATTTAAAAGTATATATTAATATATCATATTTATATTAATTATATACATGCATTTTTAATTAATGTATACAACTAAAAATTACTTTTTGAATATAAATATGATAATTATATATATATATAATATTTTTTATTAAAAGTTTTTATCAGTGCTAAGAATAGTGCGTATAATGATCCACCTTTATCAGTGACAAAAAAAAGCACTAATAAAGGGGAAAACTTTATCATCACTTTTTTTAGCGTCAATAAAGATTATCCTTTTATTAGTGCATTATGTTTATAACTGATACAATCTAATGCTGGGAAAGGTGCAATCTATGGTAATGTCTTTTTTTAAAAAAACTACCAGGTTTTTTCAAACTAACAAAGGATCATGCATGGGACATCACTTTTTATACTTATTTAAATATAATTTAAAACATATCCAACAATTTATATCCATTTATAAATTTAACAACAAAAAAATTAATTGTATTTTTTTACAAAATTTTTTCTAAAACAAATAATATCTTTTAAAAAATAAATGAATTTAGAAAATTTCTTCTGGTTTATTTCTTATAGTGACTTCAACAATTATATGTACCTTTATTCAAAATAATAAAATTGTTGAAACTATATCATAAGACAAAATGTATTTCTCTAAATATAAATTAAATCAAATAAGAATTCAAACCAAGTTATAGATACACTTTAATTTGTGTAGTGGACTATATGGGCTATGTATAGAATTGCTGTTTGTATTCTGACTCAGTTAACAGAACAAAATGATATAGAAGACAAATAGATTAGTGGAACTCATTATTGGTTACAGTTCATGGATGGATAATAGACCATATCCGTACTCCAGCTGGTTGAGCATTACTATTGTCTATAATCCTTCATTTTAACACAAAAAATGCATTACATCACTACCTCCAAGTTCCATACTACCATCATCACTTCAAACAACTTAAAGTTAATCTAGTTCATCTCAATTCGACTAACCCTAATAAAGAGAAATAATAATAGATAATATTGGTGATTAAATGAAAAAAATGATAAATGAAGCATAAATTCAAATACAGAAAAACACATAACAAATCTAGAAATTATATTTGAATAGTTGATATAATATTAAAAGAAAAAAAGATAAAACTGAAAGACTAAAACAATTGAGAGAAAGAATAATGTGATAGAAAATAAATAAATAATGAAGATATATTCAATTATTTGACTGATATAATGGAATGGAAAAGACTGTAAAATAGCATATAAACATTATAGAGAATGATAATAAGATAATAAGGGATAGAATTGAAAAAAATAGATATAAGAAAGAGAATAAAGATAAATATGTATAGTTACCATGAAGAAAAATAAAAAATATAAGAATACTAATAAAAAAACTGAAATACATATCTACTAAAAATTAGATAATGCTGACGTAGTCTATACATAAATTTATTCCATCAATTAAACACCAAAGAATATAATAAACAAAATAGGTACACTATGAAACAAGATAATTATATGTAAATGAACAAGTGTTACATTATTCCAAATATAACACTTATAGACATAATGTCAATATAGAAACATACCTAGAAAAAACATAAGAGACACAAGAAAAAAAATTCATAATGTTACTACACCACTCCCCAAAATAGTGTTTTTCACGTCATGTGAGGAATTTTAAATAATAATTTTCAAAATTTATTCTTAAATAAATAAGTTTATACTAAAAATTTAATTTACATATAAACTAAATTAAAGACTACAACTAAAAAACAAAATATATTTTCAAAGAAAAAACAGATTAATATATTGTAATTAAATTTTCAATTTTAAAATTGTCATGTAATTAAACATTAAAAATAAATAAAGAAACTTCCTTGATTGGATTTATGCATGTTTCAGGTGTTCCTGGTGGTTTCTGTAGGAATGATATCAAGACAAAGGTGATTTAAAAATACAGTCACAACTGATTCAAAATTTTCAAAATACACTACAAAACATCAAGCTATATACATCGCTAGAAAAATCCTTTAATATCACAAAAAGCATTTTTTTATAATCATCATTTAAAGTGGGACCCTTTATCGGTTCTATAAAATAACTGATTAAGAGGGTCATGTATCAGTGCTAAAAAATTACTAATAAAAGGGAATTTTATCACTGTTAGAAATAACACTGATAAAGGACATTCTACTATTGTGAGTTGTTATAATTACAACACACTATAACAGAAAGTACAAGTATATGGAAAATTAATAATTTAATTGAAAAAATTGCATAAAAAATAAAATAAGAAACACTATATTATGTAAATTTCAAACATTGTTTTGTATAATTATATTATCAAGTACAATTTGTAATAAATATTAAAAAATATCAATATTTTCATAGTCTTTAGAACCCAACCCCCTCTCAAAAATACGAATCAAAGTATAAGTTGCTGAAAAAACCACCCCATGTCAAGAAAAAGAATCCACCTGTACAAGGAAACAATTCTTATGTTAGTAATACTGAAAATAAATAAATTAAACATAAATATGAAACAATACATTAATAAAATGTCATTTTATACTGAAACCACACAATTTGAGTCATACTGATCCCACTATATTTCATATTGAGGTGAGGATGATTCCTACACGTCACAAATGACTTATGAATTGTTTTCCTAAAGTATCAAAATAATCCAAATTTGTTTTCTCATTTTTGAGAATGTCACTTGTGTTTTGAACTAAAATGTCATTTTGAAACTCAAAACACACAATTTGAGTCATATAGATCACACCGTATGTAAAATTGAGGTGAGTTCGATTCCTATATATCAAAAATAATTTGTGGATCATTATCCTTACGTATCGAAACAATAAAAATGTTTTTCTAATTTTTGAGTATATGACATGTGTTTTGAACTAAAATGTAAATTATAAATAAAAAGATACACTAGAGTCATATCAGTCACACAATGCATCATATTGATGTGAGGTTGATTCCTACACTTCACAAAATACTGAAGGATTATTTTCCTAAAGTATCAAAAAATCCAAATTTATTTTCTCATTTTGAGTATGTAACATGTCTTTTTTACAAAAATTTCATTTTAAATTGAAAAACACACACTTTGAGTTATATTGATCACATCATCTGTTAGTTTGAGAAAATACAAACTCATAAACCTCACAGATGTCTTATGAAACATTTTTTCTAAATTATTAAGACAATATGAATGTGGCTGCATTATTTTTAGTGAGTGACACATGATTTTAACTAAAATTTCAATTTTAATCTCACAATGAACACTTTGAGTGATAAAAATTACATAGTGTATTGAATTTAGTTACAGATAATTCCTATAAATAAAAAATAAATATAGATTGTATTAATAAAATTTAAAAATAATATGAATGTGTTTGCCCAGTTTTGAGTATGTAACATGTGTTTTATACATTAATATCAATTTTAAATAAAAAGACACACTTAAAGTCATACCGGTCACACCGTGTGTCAGATTGACATGTGGTTGATTCCTACACATAAAAAGGACTTAAGGATATTTTTCCTAAAGTATCAAAATAATATAAATGAGTTTTCTCTATTTTGAGTATGTCATGTGTCATTTTTACTAAAATGAAAATTCAAACTGAAAACTTGCACTCGGTGTAATAATGGTCACAAAGTGTTTCAATTTGATTTGAGAATTATTCCTAGACATAAAAAAATTATTTATGAATCATTTCCCTACATTATAAATACAATATGAGCATGTTTTCTTGGTTTTTATCAAGTGATATGCGTTTTACACTAAAATGTTAATTTTAAACTAATAACATAAAAATTGAGTTATGCTGGGAACACCATATATCATATTGAGGTGTGGACGATTCCTACATGTCACAAATGGTTTATAGATCATCTTACTAAATAATCAAAATAATATAAATGATTTTTCTCATTTTTGAGCATGTGATTTGTGTTTTGAACTAAAATATCAATTTTAAACGTTAACACACATGGAGTCATATCATTGACACCATGCATCAGATTAATGGTAGGTTGATTACTATACATAAAAAAGATTTTAGGATCAATTTTAATATAGTATAAATACAATATATTTGATGGTTTTTGAGTTTATCACCTGCCTTTATATTAAAACATCAATTTAAACTGGAAACATGCACTTTAAGTCATATCGGTCACTTAACGCATTGGTTTTATGAGCGACATATTCATATACGAAAAATGGATTAAAAATATTTTCCATAAAATTGGAAGAAAATTAATGTGTGTTATCTCAGTTTTTAGTGAGCAACACATGTTTTGAACTAAAATGTAAATTTTAGTCTGATAACATACACTTTGAATCATACCGATCATGTTGTGTATCAGATTAAGCTGAGGATAATTCATACACACTATAAATTATTTATTGATAATTTTCATAAATTATTAAAACAATATAAATATGATTTCTCAGTTTTGAGTATGTAACTTATTCTTTGAACTAAAAATGAAATTTTAAATAAAAACACACTTTGCGTCCTAACAGTCACACCAGGTGTCAGATTGATGTGTGGTTTATTCCTAAAAATAAGAAATTACTTATGAATGGTTTTACTATATTATCCAAACAATCCAAATTTTTCTCTCAAATTTGATTATGTCATGCACCTATTCTTATAAAAATGACCATTTAAACTGAAAACACACACTTTGAGTCATACATGTAACTTCATGTGTTGGTTTGACATGTGATTAATTTTCCTAAACAACAAAAAAGAATTTTGATTCAATATCAAAAAATATCAATACAATCCAAGAATTGTTGTTCTATTTTTAGAGAGTGACACATGTTTTGAGCAAAAATGTTATTTTTTAACTGAAAACATACACTTTGAATCATAACAGACACACCACATATCAAATTGAGGTTTAGATGATTCATAAACATAAAAATGTCATATGGATCATTTTAATAATGTATCAAAGCAATATGAATTTGTTTTATTATTTTTTATTATTTATTTGTGTTTTGAAAAAAAAATTAAAAAAAAATAAAAACTCACATTGAGTCATATCAGTCACACTGTGTGTCAGATTGACATGTGGTTGATTCCTACATATCAAAAATGACATGTAGATCATTTTTCTAAATTATTAAAATAATATAAATTAATTTTCTTTGTGTTGAGTATCTCAGAAGTCTTTTTTTCTAAAATTTTAATTTAAACTGATGATTTTTATATTGAGTCATTCCAATCTCATCGTGTGTCAGTTTTATGTGGAAATAATTCATATACATCAGAAATGACTTATAAATTGTTTTATTAATGTATAAATACTATTTGAATTATTCTTCTCAATTTTTAGTAAGTGACACTTGTTTTGAACAAAAATGTGAATTCTAAACTGATAATAGGCAGTTTGAGTCATACCAGGCCCACCATTCCTCATATTGAGGTGAAGATGATTCCTACACATAAAAAATAACTTATGTATCATTTTATTAATGTATCAAACCAATAAAAAATCATTTAATTTGTTTTTAGTATGCGAAATTTCTTTTAAACTAAAATGTCAATTTTAAACTGAATACATGCACATAGAGTCATGACAGAAACACCATGTACCACATTGAGACGTGTTTGATTCCTAAACATCCCGAAAGACATATGTATCATTTTAAAAAAGAATCAAAATGATCCAAATTGATTTTCTCAGTTTTGAGTATGTGACGTGTTCTTTGAAATAAATTTAAAATAATAAACTAAAAACATACACTTCAAGTCATACCAAGCACACTATGTATCATATTTTGGTGCATATAATTGAGGTGTGGATTATTCCTACACCATTCAAGATAATTTTCTAAAAATTTATTTTGAGAAGTATTACTTTTCCATTCAACTATTGAAAAATACATTGGTAGATGCACCCTTATGTTTTACATCATGTTTAGGAAGCATGGAGTTTCCTCTTCCATTTGAAAGGAAAAAGTTCTCTCTTTTCTAGCTTGTTGTATATATTTGAAAGGAAAGCATAATTTACCAAATAATCTCTGAAAAAACAAAATAATTATCTGATAAAAATGATAAGGAAATTAACTTAAAAATAGTAGAAAAAATAATGAAAAAATTAATTAAATAATTAGTAGGAAATCACATTTTCATGATGTTTTAATACATTCTTGACCCATTTCCCTATCACCACTATCTCAGTTGTAGCCTTAAATTTTAAATTCTCACTAGCATGAGTAGCTTCATACATGTTTCTAGATTTTCTTTATCAAACACACTATTTATTGGATTGAGGTAACAATGATTTCTACACGTCATAAATGACTTATGAATCATTTTCATAAAGTTTCAAAAAAATCTGAATGTGTTTTCTTGATTTTGAGTATATAACTTGTGTTTTAAATTTAAACGTTCATTTAAAACTAAAAACACAAACTTCGAGTCATATTGGGAATACCATGTATTATATTCAAGTTATTTTGATTCCCAAACATCAAACCATGTATTTTTATTCTAAAATGCATTCTGTATTTAAAGTTATCTAATAATATTTTTATTTGATTACCCAAAATTTTGAATGCATTGAAGAATAAAAAGAAAAGTACATCATTATGAGTGCATCATCCATATTTAAATTCCTGATCTCTATAAAAATTAACAAAATAAGTTTTGGAGAAAAATGATAAAGAAATTAACCAAAATATGTAGCTAAAATGATGAGAAAATTAACTAAACAAGTTTTAGGTAGTCACCTGTTCATGATGTCAATATATAATATGACACCATTTATTCTTCCCCTTAATTTCTAAATCAATATATTTCTTAATATGAATTTGAGAAATGTTGAAATTCTTGAGAGTACGGTAAAATATAAATAAACTATTAATAAATATTTTAAATAAAATTGTAATTATCATTGGAAATACCTCTTAAAGGGTTCTAGTTTGTTGATAGAATATGATATATTTAATAAATTTGAAAACATAATAACCACACTATTTTCCATTAGTTTGTTTCAGATACTGAATAAACACTAAAAAATAACTAATTTGGTTTGATATATATGTTTTTATAGTGGAATGTTATTATATATACCCTAATACATATCGATTGTAGAAGTGAATATGATTTTTGTGCTCCTAGACATCCTCATTCCATGATTTTGACAATATTTTAACATCAACCTAACATAATATAATTTTCATGAAAAAATAATATAAAAGTTATAAATTGAATTTTATTTGTAAATTTTTATATGTAGTGTATTAAAAATTGATAAAAATAATCATGTGTGCTTTTTTTGTTGGGTATCATTGCATTGAATAAAAAAAATAAATATTTAGAGTATCAAAATTGATTCCAATAAGTAACCAATGATGCCTAAAAAACCAAAAGTAATAAGTAAATAAAGTAATGAAAATATATTTGATATGATTAAATTTTATAGCTTTACCTCTGTGTTGTGGGTATTAGTAAGAGTCTGTCATCTTTATGTTTTCTTTCAAACATTATGGCCAGTTTGTCCACCATTACTTCATATTTCTCTGGTTCAAATGAGAATTGTTTTTTGGAATTTATATGAGGACTAATGGGTCCAAATTTCTTTTTAGAGGGGTTTACCTTAAAATAGTATTTATATATATGCCTGTAAAAATTAGGAATAGTATTTTTTCATAATTAATATAGTAGATCATCTATTTCCAATAAAAAATCATGAAAAAAACCTCATGTATACATTTCTAACTGAGGCTCCTAGCCATTCAGTCTTGAGTACATCATTTACATTCTCAATACCAATATAGTCCATGATGGCCTCTCCATAATTTTTTTTCTTAAAAATCAATTTGTATTGTATCATGAATTTTTAACATTGCATCCTCATGGAAATCTAATGTTAGTAAATCTGAAAGTTGAATTGGTGGGGTAAAGGTTCTTTCTAAATCTCTTTATTAATGGTTGGTTGATCATTTATATCATTTTGATTCGGCCATCAATTTCAATCGCTTCCATTTGTATTTCTATAATGAAATTCCTCAGTACAAACCCTTTATCATTAATTTTTAATATTTTTCATAAAAAATAAATTGGAATGGAATAAATCCTTGTGGAAAATTATTTTTCCATGATCGAATGATCATGAAAAAAATTTATATTAGTAAGCTTGATAATATTAATATCCACATTACAAAGTGGAACTGGTATCTTGGGGATTTACTTGTGAGTTCTGTGAATCCCCACTCTCACAAGACCTATTGGAGGATATTTTTTGTGTAGAATATCTTCTTTTGTATTGTAAATTTTACCCCTCACAACAAGGTGATAGGTTGGAGTTTATATATAAAAATAAAAATCAATTTCACCCTATAGAATATCAATTTAGGAAAAGCATCATTTTCTACTGGATTAAAAATTCATAAAAATAATTATGAATATATTGATTACCTCTTCTACGAAATCTGTTTGAGGGGAATGGCTTGCCTTAAAAATGGTGGGGTTGGGGGGATATTTATGTAGTGGTTTTTATTGTGTTGTTTATTATCTTTTATTCCTTACCATAAAATTTTCTGAAAACTTAAAACTATAATTAATTTTTTATTTTAGAGTAGGTAATGATTACTATATCTCATACTTTCTATTATCTTTATCCCCTGATCCATTTTTTCTTTCTCAAAAATATGTTCTAGGTGAAAACCCAAAACCCATACCTTTGACACATCCTTACTATTCTAGCCACATCAAGGCCACTTATTGGAGTTGTTCATCAAGTATAGAAGATGATGATTCTTATGTATAAGTAAAATAAAAAATATAGTAAATTAATTAATCAATGTTATAAAATTCTAACTTAAAGTAAAATAATTTTTTATTATGTCATACTTACACTTGTGTCCCATGTTTTTTTTGTGTTTTCATCCATTAGTATCCCGTATTTTTTTACAAAAACCTCCTTCTATAGCACATGATGTGGGATGTAAGTGGATTTAGATTTTGATTCTTTAATATGTATATAAATAAAAAAACATAATTATGTTTTTTTCATGTAACATAAATTTATTATTATAGATTTGAAATACATACCATTTTTTCAAGTGAATTGTACCACATACTTTATTTACGATAGGGGTATGTTGGTTTTTCTACAGGTTTATTTTCACCATTCAATTTCAATTTTATGAATTAAAAATGATTAATTACAGTGATTAATACATGTATTATTAATAAATTTTTTACCAATCATAATTTATCTAAACATATATCTTATCATGATGACCAATAAGAACATTATATGTTTTTTAGTTTATCAGGTGTGCATACATCTATGGTGGGTGTGATATTGACTTCCCTTCAACATCTTTGAGATGATAGTTTATAAAAATTGTCCAAAATCCTCTATAAGATTATATAGTTCATATTAATAAAAATTTCATTCAGGATTAATCTAATATAAATTCATTCTATAAGAGATAATGAAGTGTAAATCATTGTTTCATTATTTTGTTTCTATGTAAAATAAAAAATATATATCATAATGTTACCTGAATCTCTTCCTAAATTAGTGCCTTAAAAATGGTTATAAAAATGAGGCATGAATATATATCAATTATTATATGAATTAAAGTGGTGATCCTAGTGTTACTACTGAACATAGACATTTTGGGGCTATCAGTTTGGTTTTATGCATTCCAACAAACATTGAATTTGATGCTTTTGTTTCTTCCCTAAATATATATTTTTTTAAAACTTTCATGCTATGGAGATCCTATTTTTCCTAGGACACAAGTTGTTAACTATCATCCATTTTCTTAACTTCATCATCATTAATATATTGTACCTATGGATTGGTAGCATCATATTATGCAGAATCATGTTTTCCCTCTACGTTGGGAGAATCATCATGTTGACAAACTAGTTGTTCTTCAGGATTGGGAGCATTGACCCGGGAAGAATTCATTATCTATATAAGTGGATTAATATTTAATATATTTTAAATAAATATAGTAGTGAACAGATAATAATATGAGGTAACATAATGTATATTAAAAAAATGTAACATGATTTTTGAACTCTATTTTTTAAAATGCTGAAGGGATTTGAACCCTCTATTGAGTATCAAAATCCCATCAATGTGATCTCCTCTGACATAAAAGACCTTGTATACATTGAAACCACTATGAAATGATTGTGAAATCCCAATTAAAGGTTCATTATTAGTTTAAGTGACATATAACACTTCAATTATTTTGGTCGATAATAGAACAATTGACCACTTTTTTTTGCAAGATCAAAAATAATTTTGATTCCATTATCAATGGTTCCTATTTTTACCCTTCCTTACTGTAATAAACTTTCATGAAACCCAATTCATCTATTTTAATTGCACTCCTATAATAATCCCAGCTTCATTGAAAAGTCATCACTTGGAATGTTGTATTATTTAACAACTATATTTTTTAATGACTCCAAAGTAAGACATGTTCACATTAAGTGGATTTCTATCCTTAGTAGTGGATATATGATTAACATTAGCCACAAGGGAAAATACACTATTTTTCATGGTATTTCCTTCATCATGTTAATTTTTATATAACATATAACCATTAATTAAATATTCATTATAATATAATAGAAGCACACTTGGTCCTATGGCGAGACATCAAAGTCATTCTGAAATTGAATTTTTATTTTTAGTTGACTCCTTAAAAATTAGTCTTGAAACCATATTATAAACTGTTTATTATATGTATTTTATATCCATCTTTCTTCCCTAGATGGATTCAAATTACTCATAAATACTATGTGGGTTTCAATATAAGACACAACCTCTGAATTGTTTGAAAAAATGTAAAGGTGTTCTTGATCCTACCCTATAATAGTATTTATGAAAACATCTATTCCATAAATTCATTCACTAACAAGTCATAAGGTGTGATGAGATTTATGTAGAACAATTATTTCCACATCTTATATGTAGTTGGTATATGATTCAATGAATTACCCAACAACATATCGCTCTAAAATACAACCTTTTGGATTACATTGATTTTTGAAATACCCTTTTTGAATCTTTATATACTGTTCTATGGGGTACAACCACCTATAATGTATAGGACCACATAATTGAATCACTCTTACCAAGTAAAACATAATATCAAATAATTTTAGTGTAAATAACATGTCTAATTCACATAATAAGACAATAATTTCCTTTTATATTGTTGTGAATTTATGTAGGTATATAATGTTCATGCATATAGCTTTAAAAAAGAAACAGACATTGCATAATATATGATAGACACTATTGGTAAAAATGAAAATTAAAGCTACATGAATTATATCATTCATAAAAATCATAATTATGTGATTTCATAGCCTTTAAATTAGTTATTGAAATGATATTATTGATATCTTATGAATACCCGTCTAGAATCTTTATACTATTCAAGATGTTTGAAAACCAATATCTCTCTGGCCTAGAAAGAGGGTAAGTAACCAGATGAAGAAAAGTCTATTTTTCACTCTTTAATGGCACAAATTCTCCCCATATCCCCATGTCATTCATGTACAACCAAGACTTAATTAAATATTTTATCTTTCCGAGTGCATTTGGTAATGTTCCAATGAAACTATCACAAAAAATTTTCCCATATTCATGACATCAAAAACATTATGGACATAAAAAATAATTCCAGTATGGTAATTAAAAAAACTGATATCTTTTTCCAACAAGTTTTTTAATGTTTTTTGAAAACATTTTACCAAAATTAGTGTCCATATATTTTTATTTCTCAAATAGTTGATCACCTATTAGAAAAGATGATGTTTTACCTTCTTCTAAACTGCCATCGAATGATGTTTTCCAAGATCAATATTTATATCATTGGGGTTGAAATATTAGATGTCTTAGAAACACATGATTTAATGATTGTTTCAACATAATTAATTGTGTACCTTATTTATAAATGGGACACCCATGATATATCCTAAAACATTTACATAAGTAGGAAAGTCATTTATTATCCCATGCAACATGACTCTCAATGTGAAATATTCATTTCTGTAAGCATCACACAACACAAAACATGAATCCAAAAATAAATTTTAATCTTTTATCAATGGATCCAAATAAAAATCAATATCATTACCTAATTATTTTGGTAATAATATAAGAAGAGATAATGTAATGACCTAAAATGTTATAGATAAAATTGCACTTTTTGATTTTTTTGAATGCCTCATCATGAAATATGGTTATAGAAAAGATATGTATTTATTTTATTTTACTATATACTATTGTATTTATAAGACCATTAAGTATTATTATCATTGATAATATAGTCATTGAAAATTGATCACATGAATAGTATAAATATAGGGTTTCAACAATCCCAATTGACATAGACAAAGGATGTGATGGCCTCAAGTAGTAAGATCATTCCATATGAAGCCCATTTATCAGACCATCTGAGGGAGATAATATTTCTAGGATTATCCATTTACAAATCCCAATTTGAGATCTAAAAACTTAAGCATTAAAGATACCGTTTATTAGAGAATTTCAAGCTCATCAAGATCACTCCTGAAACCATGTTCACTGAACTGCCCCATGAAAGTCCCACCATCACACACCATACTCTTAGGGAATTTTCTGGAGTATTAAAGGGATATGTATCAATACCATAATAATATTAATTTTTAGAATATTTTTATAGAGTAGTTAATATATTTTTATCTTAATTTTTATACTTTTTAAATGATTTTTATTTTGATAAAATAAACAAAAAAACTATATTTCTAGTTAATATTCAAATTTAGTTAATGAATATATGATTTAATGGTTTTTTGAGATAAATAATATTTTAATAATATATTTTTATTGAATATTTTTTATCAAATATAAATGATCACATAATTTTTATGAAGTCAAATGTAATTTTTGTAAGGGTTCGAAAATTGTTATTGTAAAAAACCCAACATTTCTTAAAAATGTTGATTTTATTTGAAAATTGAAAATTAAAATATCTAGAAAATTATTTAGATAAAATGAATATTATTTTTGGAATCATAATTTTGATATTATCTAATGGTGAACTTGTCAAAATTTCTAAGACAGTCGAATTTTTGGGTAAAAATTAAATACTGTATAAATATATTTTGTGTATTATGACATCATAATGAACAAAAAGTGATGTAATAATTACTATAAATGGTTGAACGACCAAATATATGTTTTTAATTTAAAATAATGTGATTTTAAGTTTATTTGATTTATTTTTTAAAGACATTATGAATCCTCCAAAACTCATAATATATTCTAATCTTTTAAAATCCTTTCTTTAAGTGTGTGACTCACCTCCACATAATGAAAAAAAATTATATTATTAAGTTAGGGCCTTGGAATTATAAAATAATGAGAAACACCCCTTTTGGTATAAACCATCTGAAAAGACCACGGGATGGATTGTGGTTTGGGATATTTTATTATGTATAGTCCAAAACCTAAATAATAAATTAATCCCCATATTTTCCAATATAGACCCACCCAAGCCCCCATTTATCATTCATACAACTCTTTATATCCTGAAAATACTCTAACCTAAACTCTCTATAGCCCTCTCAAGCCACCCCCAATATCTAAAGAAGCCCCTCCCAAGATTTTGAAGTCACACACTCATGTAAGGGATCCTCACCTTCGTCTCCTCCATTCAATTCAAGCTCTTTTTTTTGAAATTAGTTCCATTAATTTTAATTGTTTATATTTTAATTCAATTATAATAATTAACTTAATATGTTACTGATTTTATTATAATGAGTTATCCTTTATCCTCCCATATTCAGACCCTTACTGAAGTTGTTTCTATGCTAAAATTCTGTAAGGGATCCTCACATTCTCTTCTTGGATCATGTTTCTTTATGAACTTATAAAATATGTTTCCATTTCCTAAATAGGGTAAATGTATTTCCATGTCCTTATTAAATTAATTTTTTTGTAAATTATAAGAGACCCATTTTTCTCTCATCAACCATTTTTATGAATATTTATGTAACACTATTATATTTCCAAAATTTCACCATGATTTTCAATGCCAAAAAAATTGTGTTGTGAATACCATACCCATTTATCTATCAAGGGTATTCAACTTTAAGAACATAAACTTATTTATTGGGGAAATAAATGTATTTATTACAAATTCATTAATCATGTAATAAATTATGTTGATGAATGAATCCATGTTGTATGATCTATATGGAACATTTAAGCATGAGAATAAAATGAATTTTATGGGTGTGTCCTAACAGTGCTCCTATGAATTGGGTAATGTTTAGTATCATGATTATTCATGTTGGGAAATGAAGTAAGCCTTATTCTCTTATGGGACTTTTTACACCATGAATTGCTATCGGGTTTAGCCTTGACCTATGTTTATGATTGGTTGTTTAAAGTTATTACCACATTTTCCCATGTTGTGATTGTCATGATATATCAGGCGTTATTATTGACGATACTTTAATTACCCATTGATATACCTATTGCCTAATATGCATTATCTTCATCATGTTATTCTTTATTTATTCCCTTACTGGGCTTTATATTTAAACCATTTCTTATGTTTTTCCAGAGGATATCCCGTGTAGTTTTAAAATCCATGGAATTTTAGAAGCATGCTAAAGATGTTTTAATAATGTTTTTGTATCCCATGTTCAAGATGTTATTCAATGTACCAAATTAATAAATACACTATACTTATGGATCCTCCAAGAAATATTATGTGTACTTTTATGTAATAAATCATGTATTAATGTGAAATAATTATCTGGGTTTTAATAGTTGGCATCAAAGAAAAAGTTTATTTTTTTGGGATTCGGATTAGAAAACTCTTGAGAAAACATTAGGAATAAGACAAGGTATAAAAGGAATCCATTAATTTAGGTCAGTATAGATTATTTATTTTATCAAGAAAATACATCCCTGTATGGATATATAAAGTGGATGTAGTTTTGGCACAAATTTACCTAGGAGTAACAACTCTGAAAAGGTTTTTTCAGCCTGACTCAGGGTAACCATTTACATGAAAATAGGCCTTAATTTGGACCTATTTTGACACTCTTAGGGGATGAGTTTTGATAAACTCATAAGCTAGTTATGAACCATTATTGAAGGGGAAAAATTTATATAGGAATTCATGTTAGGAAATAAATCATGGATAACCTAGATCGAAGCCTATAAATTCATAAGTTATTGAAATACATGTAATTTATAAGTTATCCATTTAATATCATAAGATTCTCTTTTATTTGTTTAATTGTTTAAAAATAATCATATCTAATTTCTCTTTTATTCTAGCCAATATATGGAAATAGGAGGAATCAGGTAAATAATCAATGTGACAGGCGATGTGATGACCGTCGCCAACAAGATGGTCAACTAAATGGGAGTGGGAATAAAAAACTTCATGATGATACTCGCTTAGCCGAGTTTTGTTATGAATATAAATCTAGATCAAGAGGAGTTCCCAAACCCCCTAAGAGGGAAAAAGCTAAAATCAAGAGCTTCATGTGACAAAGGCCTCTTACATTCAATGGATTATATGATCCTTAAATCATGGAAAGGAATGATTACCTAGGAAATTGCTTAAGGGTAACAAATAATTTCATTAGGTATGGAAAGGAATGAAACTTAGCTAGAAATTACCAGAAAGAGAAACTTGTTAATCTGATAGAGGAAAGGAATGATTCGGTAAACCCACAAATCATTTTTAATTTCTTCAAATGCAATTAACTAGGGAACTTTTCAAACCAATTCCCTAATAAAAGGGTTTTCAGAGACAACTAACAACCGGTAAGGCAACAAGGGTGATATTTTTCCATCATTAAAACTGAAATAGATCCAAAAAATGAAGTGGTGATAGGAATTTTAGATATTCATTCAAGAATATAGAACATAATTTTTGATTATGGTTCTATATATTCTTTAATATCATGAAAGATTAGTAGAACTATTCAAACACCAACACAAATAATGGAAGAAGTTCTATTAGTGAAAATGGAAAATGGGTCAATTATTGTATCCGAAGTATATAACTCCTCCTATGTGAATGTTTCATGGAATAACTTCCTAGAAAACCTTATCATACTTCCTTTGGTGGATTTTAATGCAATTCTGGGTATGTATTTTCTTTCCCTATATAGAGCCAAATAAATTTCTCTGAGAAGGAAATAACTCTCTATATTTTGAATCAAACCCCAATTTTGTACAAGTGGAGAAAGGAGGATGAATCTTATTTATAACCATCATCTCAATAATGGATACTATTTCCCTATAAGAAAGATTACATAGCTCAAATGATTTTGTCTAAGGAAATAACCATCCATTAATACATTCATATTGTGAGGTAATATGCTGATGTGTTTTACGATGAATTGCTCGATTTTCCTCCTATCATAGAGGTTGAATTTTCAATTGAGATTATATCTAGGGAATTGCCATTATCTATGAATTAATATAGAATTTCTATTGTGGAACTTGAGGAACAGAAGAAAAAATCACAAGAGAATCTAGATAAAGGGTTCATATGCCCTAGTGATTTACCATGGGGTGCACCAATCGTCTTCTTCAAAAAGAAGTATGGGTCAATGTGCATTTGCATAGATTATCGTGAGCTTAAAAAGATCATGATAAAGAACAAGTATCCTATTCCTTTGATTGATGAGTGGTTTGATCAGCTATGTGGATTACAATACTTCTCTAAGGTGGATCTTCGATCAAGATATAATTATGTAAAGGTGAAGAAGGAAGATATCCCTAATACCACTATCTGGAAAGGGAGAGAGGACTATGAATTCATAGTGATTCCATTCGAACTCAGTAATTCTCCAAAAATATTCATGGAGTTGATGAATAGAGTATTTTTAGATTTCCTAGAAATATTTGTGATAGTATTTATAGATAATGTTATAATTTACTTTAAAATCAAGGAGGAGCACGAGGAGTATTTGAAAAATTTTCTAATGACCCTATGAAATTAGAAACTTTATGCCAAATATAGAAAATGTGAGTTCTGGTTGAAGGAACTCACATTCATAGATAATGTCCCCACAATCAATGGGATATATGTTGACCCTTCAAAGATAGATATTAATGAAGGATGGACAAGGCCAACATCTATGATAGATATCCATAGAATCCCTGGGTTAGTTGGGTATTATCACCAGTTTGTGATAAATCTCTCATTATTTCCAAACCCTTTTACCAAGATAACTCAGAGGGGAGTCAAGTTTTCTTGGAATGATGATTTGGAAGAGGGCTTCGTGGAGTTAAAAATGATTCCCATTATCATGATTGTGCTCACACTACCCAAAAGTGGAGAACTCTTAATAGTATTCAACGATGCTTCAAAGAAAGGATTGTTTTGTGTGTTACTGAAGAATGAAAAAGTCATATCTTATTCCTCAAGGTATTTAAAAGTTCCTTAGAAAAACTTTCCCACACATGATATGGAGTTGGAATCCATGATCTTTGTGTTGAAAATATGGTGGCATTGTCTCTATAGGGAGAGGTGTAAGATATATATAGATTAAAAAAATCCCCAAGTATATATTCACATAGAAAGAGTCTAATACGCACCATTGAAGATCATTAGAGCTGTTCAGGGACCATGAATTATCAATCCACTATTATCCTAGTAAATAGAATAATGTGGAGGATACTCTAATTATAAAGGATCATATATCGTTATTAATGAAGATAATTTAGAATGATAAAATCTTTTTTGACCTATAAAGTATGGACATGAGAATCATAAAGGAAGGAACATCATCAATCCCTTCACAAATGATTGGTCAACTGTATGTTTTGGAATGGTTAACAGATGCTCAAATAAATGATGTGGAAATTCAAAACAAGGTTAAAGACACGAGAAATTATAATTCCTCATTGTTTAAAATTAATGAAGAAGTAATTGTGAGATTTTGGTCAAGACTATGTGTTCCATAAAATCAAGAGTTAAGTAAGAAACTATTGGATGATGTACATGGATCAGCATTATCCATTCACCTATGAAGCACAAAGACGTGTCAAGATCTCCATGAGCACTATTGGTGGGACAATATGAAGAAGGAGGTCATTGAATATACATAAAATTTCATGGTCTTCCATCAAGTGTTGTTTGAAGGGATAATTTATAATGGGATGATGCAACCATTACCCGTACTAATATGAAAATGGGAGAACATCACCATAGACATTAGCATCGGACATCCAAATACATCTTGGAGAGAAAATGCTATATTTATTTTTGTGGATAATCTTACAAATATATCTAAATTTATCTCAATTCAAGAGTACTTCTCACTAGCTCAACCTGCATGGATATACATCAGAGAAGTGGTAAGGCTTAATAAAGAATCAATATCAATAGTATCAGATCAAGATCCTAGATTCACCTATAAGTTGTAGAAAAGTATCCAAAATTCTCTAATAATTGAGATGAACTTAGTACAACGTATCATCCAAAAACGGATGTCCAATCTTATCAGACTATTCCAACACTAGAAGACATATTTTGAGCATGTTCTATAGGCTTCAATGGAGGATGGGACTGAAATATTCATTTGGTTGACTTCTCTGACAACAAAAGTTTCCACTGTAGCATCCAAATGGCTCCCTATGAAGTCCTCTATGGGAAGAGGTGCATAACACCTTAATGTTGGGATGAAGTTGAGGAAAGAAAATAATTAGGTTCTAAAATGGTCATGGAAATGGTGGAAAAGCATAAGACCATTGGGCAGTACATCAAGGATTCTTAGAGTCGATAGAAAATCTATGATGACAATCATTTATGAGACCAAGAGTTTGAGTTAGATACATGGTATTCCTATGAATATCTCCATGAAAGAAAGTGACCAAAATTGGGAAGAATAAAAATATTATTCCACAATAAATCATCCCATTTGAGATCATTGATCACATTAGAGTGGTGAACTATCAACTAGGACTCCCACCAAACCTATTTCATGTACATGATGCATTTCATTTATCCCTCTTAAAGAAGTACATATTATAACCCTTACATTTACTCAATCTTGAGGTGGTACCATTCAGGAATGACCTTTATTATAAGGTGTAGCTGGTGAAGATCTTAGATTTTAGATAACAATTTCTATGAAATAAGACAATGAACCTTTTCAAAGTATTATGGAGAAACCAAAAATTTGATGAAAAAATGTGGAAATTATAGGTGGTTATTAACAAGAGTTACCTCATATTATTTATTGTGGGAAATTAAAATTTCTAGGGAAAAATATCTTAAGGGGATAAGATGTAACGACCCAAACTGATATAAATAAAATTCTTCTTTTCGATTTATTTAAATGTATCATTAAAATATATGGTTATATAAAACACATGATCTTATTTTATTTTACCATATACTATTGTATTAAACTGACCATTAATTTTCTTTACCATTGATAATATAGTAATTTAACAGTGATCAAATGATTAGTATAAATATAGGTTTTTAACAAATCCAATTGACAAAGAAAAAGGAAGTGATTTCCTCAACTTGTAGGATGATACCCTATGAAGCCCATTTATCAGAGATTCCGAGGGAGATAAATGTTTTTGTCTTTGACATTGACCAATCCCAAGATGATATCCAACAACTTTAGCATGAGTGAAAATGTTTATGAGGGAGGTTCAAGCTCGTCAAGATCACAGTCCAAACCATGTTCACCGAACCGCTCCATGAATGTCCAACCATCACACACCTTAATCTTAGGGAATTTTATGGTGTATTAAATGGATATGTATAAATTCCCTATAAATATGAATATCTACATTATTTTTTATAGAGTTATTTATATATTTTCACCCTATTATTGATACTTTGTAAATTATTTTTATTTTGATACAATAAAGCACAAACTGTATTTTCGGTTCATATTAAAATTCTATTAATGAATTTATTAATTAATGTATTTTTTACATTAATAATATTTTAATAAAATATTATTATAAAATAATTTTTATCAAATATAAATGATAATATAATTTTTATGAATTCAAATTTAATTTTTATAAGGCTTCAACAACTGTTATTATCAAAAAATCCAACATTTCCTAATAAATGTTGATTTTATTTTAAAATAAAAAAAATCACATATTTAAAACATTATTCAGATAAAATGAATATTATTTTTGGAAGTAGAATATCCGAATTATCCAATGTTTTTTTTATTTTATGAGATAGATGAATTTTCAGGTAAAAATTAAATACCGTTTAAATATACTTTGTGTATTATGACAACATAATGACCCAAAAGTGATGTAATAATTACTGTAAATGGATCCATGAACAAATATATGTTTTAACTTTAAAATAATGTAATTTTAAATTTATTTCATTTATTTTGTAAATCTATTATGAATCCTCTAAAACTCAAAATATGTTTTAAGGTTTTAAAATCCATTTTTAAGAGTGTGACTAACCTCTAAAAAAGAAAGGCAATTATTTTATTAAGATAGGAACTTCGACTTATAAAATATTGATAATCACCCCATTTTTTCAGAAAACATGGGTAAAAACTATGGGATGGTTTGTGGTTTTGGATATTTTATTATGTAGAGTCCAAAACCAAAATAATAAACAAATACCCAACTTTTCTTATATAAACCCACCCAAGTACTCGTTTTTATTCACTAAAACACCTGGTATCACAACCATACTCTTATATAAACTCTCTAACGTTCTCCCAAGGTTCCCCCAACATCTTAATAATCCCCTCTGAAGCTTTTTGAATCACACACATAGGTAAGGGATCCTCATCTTTCTCTCCTCCTTTCAATTCAAGAACATTTTTTTAAAATAGTTATTCTAATTTCAATTGGTTATATATTAATTCATTTATAATAATCCTCTTATGAGTAAATTTATTTTATTTTAATGATGGATCATTTATCCTACCTCATTTTGACCCTTACCTATTCCGTTACTACGTTGAAATTCTATAAGGGATTCTCACCTTCTCTTCTTGATTCAAGTTTCTTTATGAACTTACTAAATCTATTTCCATTTCCTAAAGTTGGGAAATGTATTTCCATTTACCTATTACTACCCATTTTATTTAAAAACTATAATATACTTCTTTCTCTATTATCAACCATTTTTATGAATTTTTATGTAACATTGTTATGCTGCCTAAATTTCACCGTGATTTTCCATACCAAAACAATTTTGTAGTATATACCATACCAATTTCTCTATCAAGGATATTCACCTCTATGCACATATACTTATTTTTTGGGGAATTACATGTATGTATTCTACATTACTTGATCATGGAATAAATTATTATTAAGAATGAATCCATGTTGTATGATCTATGTGGAACACTTAAGCATGATAATGAAATGAATCTGATGGGTGTGCCCACATATTTCTCCAATACATTGAGTAATGTTTTTTATTATGAAATGTCAAGTTGGGACCAAGAGTGAACTTACTTCTTTAATGGGACTTTTTCCCCCATGAAGTCTTGGAGGGTTTATCCTTGACCTATGTTTATGATTCAATATTTTAAGTAGTTTCAAAATTTATCATGTTATGATTATCATTCTATATCATGACTTATTATACAAGTTCCTTTTATTTACCATTGATATGACTACTCCCTACTATTTATTATATTCTTCATGTTATGCATTGATTATTCCCTTACCGTTCTTTATATCTCACCCCATTCTTATGTTTTTCCCCAAGATATCTCATGATGTTTTAAATTCCGTGGAATTTTAGAAGAATGTTAAAGAAGTTTAAATAATGTAGTAATTTCCTATGTTCAAGATATTATAACATGTAAATAATTTCCAAATACACTAGACTTATTTATCTTTTGGGTTGTATTAAGTGTAATTTTATGTAATAAATCATGACTTAATTTGTAATAAATAGAAGGGTTGTAATAGATAACATAATGTATTTTTTTCATGCATAACGATGGTGGAAAGTTATAATTCGTCAACATAACCAGTCATATAATATGAGTTATACTTTAAAAACTAAAAGTATTCAATTCATCTGTAGATAACATTACATGATGTTTTCTCAAGTCATTTTGAAATTTAGGATAGTGATGATCAATTTTCTTCCACTATGGAGAGTTTTTCAGGTGATAAAGTTTCCCATATTTAATTATTGTATTTATGTTCCATGTCAATTTCTTTGTAGTCTCATCACTTCCATATAGGTGAAAAAACCTAGAAATTTTTTGAAATTACCTTAAAAAACATTTAGGACCCAATTCATGATTCTTGTAACAAAATGTACCAAACTTTGGGAACATTTTAAGTGATCCATGGTCCATGAGAAAAAATATATAGTCATTTTGACAGGAATGTATTCTTTTAGATATCATACACCCTGAACATAGAATTCATTTAGAAATATATGTCCAACAAGTAAGATCATTATCTTTCGAGAGCATATCATTTAGGAGATCAAGTAGTTTAGTAAAGTTGTCATCACTCCATATGTTTCCATATTTTATGTTATATAGCTTCAGTATGGATGGAAATACTGAGTATTTAGAGAAAAAAACATAAATGGAATTAAAGCATGACAATTTAACTTTTAATTTTTTTGGAAATCACAAAGTTCATCTTAGAAAGTCATTATCATTTACTCAATATGATCTGCATCATCATTTTTCACCTGTAATCATATCCTCAATATAGTCTTATTTATTGTTCACACTTGTAATCATATCAGATGATCCATAAAATGAAATGTTATCCTTTTCAATTGAAACAATCACTTTTTCCCATGTTTATTATAACATTTATAACCTCGATCTATTCTATGACAGATCAAGGGTTCTTCCAACTCGTATGGACTAATTAGTCTTGAATAAAAATAGTGTAAACATAAAAAAAGAATATGAAAATATTAATAATAATTATATTTTTCAAACTTAATGAACTCTTTCACTCCATTTTCATACTATTAATTCATAGGATTAGCATCCATCCATTTTCAATTCATATCCACATTGTTTGATTTAGTAATATTATTATTTAATAAAATAAATAGATACAAAAAAATTATGTTCTTAGATCCCATAAAAGGACATCCTTAATGAATCATTTAAGCTTATGAATCTATTATTCTAAGATAATAAAATTAAAATGATTCATATTGAGATTGTTTTTTAGTGGTGGAAATAATTTAAAGAATGAATTTTGGTATAGATATAAAGTTTCAAATAATCTAATTAAATTTTAATCTATTACAGAATATAGAGATCGAGGAAGGTTTTTGTAACTGTTTTCGGTGGGATTACAACATGAGGGAGTAGTTAATGTGTATTCATTTTTTCACTTTGTACATGGGGGGTCAAGTGGTGTTTTAGTGTCAAGATTTTTAGGATCCAATGTTTATCTTTTTTAATATGATAAAAAAATTTATAGATCCTAATCACATGGTCTTCAGAACCCAAAGTTTGAAGAAACTCTTGAATTTAAATTCAATGAATGAGAAGCCTCGGGCAAGGGTTATCAAGATTCTGGATAAACTAATAAAAAATATAATTATAGTTTAATAATGTTTCAAATTCAAACATTTCACATGGCTATGATGAATCCTCAAGAGAAAAAAGTGAAAATTATTATTCGGGAAAGAAGGAACAATCAACTTCAAGACAAGTTGAAAAAGTGTTGTAATGGGATTAGAAAAAAGATTACCTAAAAATAATTATCTGATTATAATCCCAACTACACAAGATAACCTTAAAATAAAACTCAGCCTCTATGGAACCAATAAATTGAATCAGCTCTAAAAAAATTCCAAAGCGGAAACTCGGTCAAAGAGCAAGAACTCACTGAAAATAGATAACCACTTTTGAATTGGAAGTGAGGTTGAAATGAAATTTGAAGGAATCACCAAAAGAGTTAGTAAGAGGAAGAAAATATTATGAGTGGAAATTTATATAACTAGGGAATGAATGAAAAATAAGGAGAATTATCCTACTTAATAATGATCTAAAAAATTCTAGTTTGTATTATTCTTACAGGAAGGATTTATTAATTGAAGATGAGGTTAGTAGTTTGTGATGAAAAATTCATAGTATAGATTAAAAAAATGAAAATTAAAAAGGATTAGGGTTCTTTTACCTATTAATGTTAGTGAATGACTAAAATTGATTGATTTTAATTCATGGTAGCAAGAAGGATACCTGGAATTTGGATAATATTAGCATTTATGCGGTTTAAAAACCCTACATACTTGTCATTTGAAATAAAAAATTTACATGATATGTGGGAAAAGGTTTTTCATTGTACAAATGGTCTTTACATCCCCATCCTCATTCAGTGAGGAGCACCTTGCAATCAGAGTGATAAATTTACCAAATAAGATCTCACAGATGAGTAATTCAAATAAATATCATATGGTTAAAGAGAAAGACAATATATATAAAAATTAGTGAGAGATTTAATTGAACATGAAGGATTAGTTGATGTTTATTCATTTCTTCACTTACTATATGGTGGACCTGATGGTGTTTCAATGATATGATGCCCAGGAGATTAAGTTGATCTTTTGTTAGATGATGAAAACAATGATAGGGCCAATAATACGGTCTTGAGAACCCAATATTTGATGAAAATAATGAATTAAAATCAAATGAACCAGAAGTAACGGTCTAGGGTTCCCATTTTCCATTCCCATTTCAGACAGTTTACATTTTATGAAAGAGGCCTTTCAACAACCCATGCCAAGAAATTCAATTCATTAAACACCACAACCTCTTGAGAACATTAAATTTATTAAATCAATGTAATTTTTTTAAAACCCAACAGGCATAAAAAACAATCACTATCATCATAAAAAGAATTTAAAAAATTAAATCATCTTTTATAAAACATGGAATTAAAGTAAAATAATTAAACTATGACATTACAATTTTAAAGGACTTATAACTTTTGAAAATTATATTTAGAGAATACCATTTCCAAGAACAACATTTAAAAACAAAGTTAGAGATATATAATTTTAGTTCTTGAACCGCCATTTGTCCTTTGAATTTATAAATATAGACCCCACTCATCCTATTTCATATATTCACACATTATTTGGTGAATATATGTCATAATGTATCTATTTTTATATCTATGTATATGTTTATAAGTATCAAAAGTATCATGGAATAATTTTTTTTATTAGCTGCTAAATAACTAAAAAAATAGAACAAGTCATACAAACTTAATAAAACCATTTCATAATTCCTAAAAAAGAATAAACAAATCAAGAGATATTAAAATATTTGGGATTATTATACATAGTAATGGAAGAAAATGTTAATAATTATATGATTTTAATCTATGGGAATAAGAAATAAAATTTTAACATGGAGATGATAACCATATTTGCATTGAAAAAACTCTTCCTACTTATAATTTGAAGTCACCACCATGCATGATAAGTTGGTAGAGTTTTTATAGTTCACAACCAAGAGATCCATGAAATAAGAGAGATAAATTATGATTAATGATTGAAATGAATGTGAGTCTGATGGATAGGGTGAAGTAATAATGGATTGAGGTGAGGGAAATTAGGTGGACAATCATCAAGGTAGATTAATGAAAAATAAGATTGCTCGTAAAGACCATTCAAACCCTTTGGGAAAATTAAAATAATATATGTTCGAGGGGGAGTGATGGATCAGTGTTATATAATATTGGTTTTAAAAGTGTTGATCAATATGATTTATTCGAGGGAGGGGGTCGAAAAAGATTTAGTTTTATGAGAGCTTGAAAGATGCAAGGATGAATAATTCCATTAAGGTTATATTTAAAATATCATGAAGGGTTTTATTAGCACTTGATATTTATCTCTAATTAAGATAATTCTTTATCAACGCTAAAAAAGTGTTGATAAAGACCTATATAATATATTTTAATAATATAATTAATATAATAAATTTTTTTAAATGTATATAATCATAAATAAATAAATATAACTGTAAATATATTTAAATAAATGTAAATAAAATTAAAAATAAATAGAAATATATTTATTTATAAATAATAATTATTTATATAATTAAAAATATATTAATAGAATTTTATATATGTATTTATAAATATAAATATAGACATATTGTGATGGAGGAGGGGGTTTGGATTTGTAGTGGGTGGAGACAATGGTGATTCACCAGAGGTAATCGACTGGAGCTCCATAGGGGTGTTCCTATTGATCATATCGTCAATCTGGATGGGTTTTTAGGGAGTGAGGATTTTTATATGTTGAATTAGGTATGCATTTTCTTGCATATTTTTGAGAAAAATATATAGGTCGAATTATCTATAAGGGTTCACTGGATCTCATTGAAGAAAACGCATAGGTAGTTTTAGAGAGGATTGAAATGGGTAAATACTTGTTTATTGTGAGACTCACTTTTCATAAAGGTGAAAAGTCATAGAGGATTGATGAATTCATACATAGAGTTTATTAAATTTGGGTATCTTCATATTGGAAATGTGATTCAATCATATGAGGGTTTTTCCATTGTTAATTAACCTTAGATGAACAAAAGAAACACACTTGGAGTTTTGGATCTCTTTTTCTCAAACCATAGACTATCTAGTTTTTGGATTGGATTGTAGATTTTAATCTATCAAATTTAAGGAAAGATTTCATGTAGGTTTGGATTAGGATACATGGGCTCAATTGGATACTATGGAACCCTAAGGTTCTTCATGATATTAATATGATTATTGGAGTTCCAATTAGGATGGACAAAGAAACTGAGAAAGCATGCTTCATGAATTTTGAAAGAATGATTATGGAGATGGATCTTAGTGCCACCAACATTACGATGGTAACTATTTTTTCCCCATGTTATGACATTCACTTGCTTGTGGAGTATGATAATTATCCCCAATACTATGTGTATTGTTGTGCGGTTGGACGCTCCAAAGATAATTATCGAAGAAATTTCATCTGTAGTAGATGAAATTTGAAGGGACACTTATCCGAAAATTACATGAAACATTCCTATAGAAAATGAGGGATTGAGGGTAATTTTTAAAAGGAGTTGGAGCATGGAACTACTGGGAAGGTTCATGGTAATTTTGAATAAACCTTTTCACCTTATAAACCTGGTGTTTCTATGGTAAAAAGATATGTATAGCTCTCTAATAAAGGTGGGATAGGATTGTATATTGTAGTTGGGATATTATCTCATCAATATGAGTAGGTTTCTAATTCTATAGGGTTTTCCAATCTGGTCGAGGATAGAATAGGGCCTAAACATTATCCTTTGATAAATATTATGAGGCAATGGGATGACTAGGTATGTAAAAAGGATAACTCCAATGCTAAAGATGTACTGGTTGGACCAGGGAAGGAGGAATATGGATAAGGTGACACTGAGATTGAAACACAAAAATATTTTGACCTCTAAATTTGGTAGGATAACAAATTGGTTTCTTCAAAGAATCTAGAGGGTAAAATTAAGATTGAATTAACTAAGCCTATAAAGGTGTTCAAGGATTGGTCTATCACTATCGTCTAGTACCATAAGTCTTAATTTTTTTAGCATGAAGGATGTGGTGGAGGATATATGGGAGCCTTGTTTAGTTCTCTCTCACGGTGCAACAATGGGGAGTGAATCTAGTGCATCAAGAAGTACTAATGATTATATGATGGTTGTTTCATCTTGTGGAATTAATCCCACAAGATATTCTAGAATGGAGTAAGTTGTTTTGTATAAATAAATTATTGAGAGGGATCAGAGACTTGCATCTAAATTATTGAATAAAAGTGGTCCCAAGGGAAACATATAAGAGTTGATAAAGGGACTGGATTCCACTGGAATTTTGTCTCTGAGTAATGTGGCTATCAATACAGGGTATATTGAGAGGCACGCAGTGGGTATGGATGCTTCTATTGATATGTATCTCGTGGCTGTGTAGAGAATCAGTCCCTTGGTTTGGCTGCCAAGTTTTCCTCATGATCCATCTATGGGTTCTACTAATACTTTACATATTGTATCTACAAGGCCTTTTGAGGGATTTCGTAGTGGTAAGGTTGACATGTCCAATTATTTTGAGCTGCTTACCTCTGAAAGTAGTGACGTGGATGGTAAAAGGTGTATCAATGATTCCAAAGTAGAAGAATTGAAAGCCATTTTCGATGATGAATCTGTATATAATAGAGGTGGGCTATGGTAGGAGGTTGAATCCTGGAGGAGGGGGCATCAACCTCATGGTCATGGTGGGTATATCTCACACCACACTATGCGTACTCACTCTCGTGCGATTTAATTAATGTTAACAATTGTAGAGCCTGGTTTTTTCTCTGAATTTGATTGTTTTTTCCCTTGGACACTTTTTCACTTTAGATTAGGGAAGTTTATATTATCTGGCCTCTTCCTCCTCTTCCTTCTCTTTTTTTATATTAATTACGAAGCTTAGTCAAAAACCTAATAATATATATATATATATATAATTATAGAAATATATTTATAATTATAATTATATATACATATACTTATAAATATTTATTTATAATTATAAATATACTTATATAATTATATATAATTATATATTTTTATTAATATATAAATATATATAAATATATATATATAATAAATATATTTATTATTTAAATATATTTATTATAACTTTATAATTATTTAAATAAATATGTGTATGTATATTTACTTATAATTTTATAGAAACTCTTTAACAAAATCATATATATTTATTTATAATTATAAATATAAATATATATATTTATATAATTATTTAGATATTTATTAATATATAAATACAAATAAGTATAATTATAAAAAATATATTAATTATTTAAATATATTTATTATAATTTTATAATTATCAAAATATATAATTATTTATTTGTAATTATATAAATACTATTTTTAATATATATATATTCATATATATATTTATAATTCTAAATATATAATTTTTTAAATATAATAAATATACAGTTATAAATATATTTTTATAGAAATATAGATATATTTAATTATAACTATTTATTTACAAATATATATTTATAAATATATATTCAACATTAGTAATGAATATATCAACTTAAATACATGAATGTTAAAAATGATTGAAATTGAATAATTAAAAATGGATAAACTTTAAAAATATTAAAAAATTGGATAAGTTTTATTAGTTATAAAAATTATCAAAAAAAATTAAAAAGGAATATATATTGAAATGAAGATGAATACATATTGAAAATATTAAAACTGATTAATTAAATATACATAAATTTTATAAAATGAATAAATTCAAAAAATATATGAAATTCATAAATATAAAAATTAAAAAAAATTAAGATTTAATAAAATAATATTAAAAATAATTAGATAAAATTAAACAAATTACAAAAATATTTTTTATTTAAATTAAACAATTATTAATAAATTCATCTAAATAGATTAATTATATTAATTTTAAACATATTTTTACTTTTAAATTTTAATAAAAAATGAATAAATATTATTCATACAAATTTCAATCATATTGAAATATTACATGTATAGTTAATAAATATATGTATAAATAAATATTACAAAATGAATAAATTCCAACAAATATAAAACTTAATAAATAAATAAAAAATGAATAAATAATATTAAAAAAATGTAATGTTACAAATGAATAAATATAATTTAATAGAAAAATCTATTTTAAAAAATGAATTCATATAAAAATAACTACATGAATTGTAAACATGTATATAAATGAAGAAAATAATAAAAAATGCATTTAAATAACTTAATAATATAAATTTATAAAATTCTAAAATATTACAACTTAATAAATAAAAATTAATAAATACTATTCATATAATTTAAAATAAAATTAAAAATAATATTTATAAAATAAAAATATTTATATAAAATGAATAAATTCCCAAAATATTTTACCAAAAATGAAAAATTATACATAGAATGTGTAAAAGGTACATGACATACATACACATGTAAACAAGTTATATACACATGTATATACATCTCGCGTACTTTTGGACATATATGTACACATATATAAATCTTTACACATATTACATCTATATATACACATACACAAAACACACATGCACAAGCATACACATATATGCACATAAACATTGATATAAAAATATAAATTCAAATATCTCATAAATACAATATATCATTTATATTTATATATTTGTTTCAATTACATATATATATATATTAATATATCAAATTAATATAAATTATATACTTGAATTTTGTAACTAATGTATATAAATAAAAATTAATTTTTTAAATATAAATATGATAATTTTATATATATTAGAAATATTTTATTATTAAATTTTTTTATCAGCCTTGAGAAAATCACCAATATAGGGAAAACTTATTTTATCTATTTGTTTGGTGCAGATAAAAGTTACCTTTATCAGCGCATTTAGCTAGCATGGATAAACTTTACCCTTTTATCAGTGCCTTATGTTTAACACTGATAAAATCCAATGCTAGATAAAGTGTGATTCATGGTAGTAATAACTCCTAGACTAAACTCCTTGAACTCCAAATATATTAAAGTTGGATAGAAATATACTTGTGTACAAAAACACAGTAAATTAAAATTTTAATCTCTTTTATGAAAAGTCATCTCTTTTATCAATGATATTCCCTTCAAAATATACCAGAATTTTTCAAGATGAGTTGTAACAATATACAAGTCTACACTAAGCTCCACAAAAAACATGACATATAATGATTTCAAAAATCTCAAATCTTCAATAGTGAAAACATTTTACACACCATAGCTGGAAATATTTTCCCCTCAAGTAACAAGTTGTCAGTTGTCTTTCCCATTGAAAAGAGAACAACTAATTTATTCTCTTTCAAAAAGTCCCGAATAAGACCAATAATATTCTGCAGTGATATTTTTTAGAGATGGAAATCCCAAAAAAGGAAATGAAAATGAAACCTCTATTAAATAAGTTTAAAAAAAACATGAATTCTTTAGAAATTGATAAAAATATAATCATGTAAAATTAAACTAACAATGCAACAGATTTTACTTTATCCAACACCGGATTTTATCAGTGCTAAACATAAAATGCTAATAAAAGGGTAAAATTTATCAATTCTAGATAAAAGCACTGATAAGGGAAAATTATATTAGTTCTAAACAAAGTACTGGTAAATGTGTAACCTTTATCAGCACATTTTAGTGCTGATAAAGGTGCCTCCTTATCAGTACTTTTCTTAGCAGTGATAAAAACTTTAAAAAAGCATATTATTAAAATATATAAAATTATGATATTTATATTAAAAAATAATGTTTATTTATATACATAAATTTTAAAAATTCATGTATATAATTAATGTAAATATTATATATTAATATATATATATATATTAATAATTTAAACAATTATATAAACATAATTGATATATTATTAATATCTGATACCTGGATTTATATATTTTTTATAAATGTCTATTTGTATATATGTGTATACATTATGTTGTCTATGTGTGTTTTGTGTATGAGTATATATAAATGTTGTATGTGTACAATTGTATGAATGTGTTTGTATATGTTCACTTTTACATGGGATGTACTAGATGTGTATAGAACATTTGTACATATGTATGTATGACATGTACTTATTTCACATTTGATGTGTATTTGTTTTTCATTTTTGATATAACATTTTATCAATTTATTCATTTTTATACATATTTATATTTTACTAAGTATTATTTTTGATTTTTTTTAATTTATAATTTTTCTTGAATCGGTAGGGTCATAGACCTTTTATTATAAATCAAAGAAAAAGTAACATATTGAAGGATGGTGGTTAAACATGGATAAAATATCCCATCAAAACATTTATAGTCCCAACTTCTTCTTAATCCTATATTTAATCACACATTATTCATCACAAATGGAATTAAAATTTATACACCAATGCCCATGTCTATGACCTATGGTGTGATGTTCTCCCTTTAAAGTTTTCACCTTATACCAGTGTCCTTTAAGGTTCATGCTCTTTGAGCTAGAGCTCCCACCATCAAATTGGTCCGTCACTATTTTGGTTGATCAATCGTGTACAGAAACCACACTTTCCTTCCAATTTGGGGATTTAAACTTTTCATCCTAGGAAAAATACTAATTTTCAACATTATAAGGATCCATCACTGCAAAAGAGTTGGTAGTATCCACATGAAGATTAACAAAAGCATGAGCATTAGTAGTCAAGATATCTACCTTCAAAGTTAACCTATATTTTTCCAATTTATTTTTATGAACAACCAAATATGTTGAAATATAAAATTGAGACCATAAAACATCAATGGAAGTTCTATTATCAACTAATTTTCCCTACTCACCATCACTAGTGACAGTCACAACAACACCCTATCCTGGGGATGCAGCTTTTCCACTAGCCTGACTAGACATAGAACTAACCCCCACCCCACCCGTGTCACTATTCGTGGAATGATATTATATCACCACATCATTAATAACCTAAAAATTATCAATATCCATTTTTCCTCGGAAAACATTCCTGAAGCACCTTCTAAAGTCACCTTACCCTTGTGACTTTTTGAAGTTAAATAATTCATGATCTTCCCATAAGCATGTAGGGTAAGGATTGTGTCTATATGTTTCACTATAATTGCACCCTATAATACCTATAATAAATATATTAATTATATATTAATAATAAATATATTTATTATATTTATAATTTCTTATATTTATATATTAAAAACTAAATATATATAAGATTCTAGATCAACTGAATCACTTTTTATATCACATGGTGGAATGAGATATGGATTTATCAAAGCCTCTTGGTGAACTGGTTAACTTAATCCATCCAAGTATATTTAACATCAAATATCACGCTTCAAATAATTAGTTTTATTAGTATATTTCTAATGACCCAAAGAAGGTGAAGGTCTGCGAAGAGGAAGTTATGAAATATTTATCACCCTTTTCTATGTTTTTAGGGGGATCACTTTTCTTCCCAAAAAAACCATGTTGCACAACATATCATCATAAAAGTATCTAATTCTCATGTTTCATATTTAGATGAAGTTGTTTCTTAAAGCATCGATCTTTGTATGAATTATTTTATTTCCCATATTTCATTATCTAAAGCTATGCAGCCTTGGAATGTGTTTGATCTGATCTACCACCAATCATCTATTTTGGATTTCCATTATTTCAAGTGCGTTTATTTAGTCCAAGGATTTTTTCATATGTTATCCCCCTGTTCTAGTTTTAATTATTGATCATCGTGCTTTTATTTAGAAAATTTAAGATTAAAAATACTTAGAATTCATAAATGGAACTAAAATTTCAATCTCAATGATTTTATAATCAACTTTACTCAGGTTTGGATAAAATTTTATGGTTTAAATTGGGTCTTGTGGATCTATGAAATCCTTTACAATATCGCTTTTTTGATAGGTATACCAATTTGGATATATTTAGTAACTAAAGAGGTATGTTTTTTTCAATTTACTAGAATATTAGTTGATGTATATTTATGTTCTTCTATGATTGATAAGGTTTTCCTCTACACTCCCCAAGATAAAATAAATCTTAAAATTGTGTATGAAAAAAATGCCAATGTATTGTTATTCTTTATATGTCATTAAACATTCTCGGTCCAACTGTAGATCAATCATTTTTTGTTCTAGATGTCAGTTGAAGGGACATGATGAGATACGTTACAGAAGAAAATATGGAAATAAGAATGACTAGGATACTACAGTTCAATCCAGAAAATATGCTATAAATGAGGTTACTCGTGAATCTCCCAAAATAAATTCAATTTATGATAATATACAAGTTGAGAATTGTGTTTAGGAAACAAAAATGTTTGAATCTAAACATTAGAAAAAGAGATTCATTAAAATACCAAGGTTTTAACCCTCTCTTGTTATTCAAAATGATGTTGGATTCATTCATCATATTCAACTGAATGACAAGTCTAATGCCACGTGGGAAGATTTAGTAGAGGAATATGATTTAGATGTAATGGGACTTTCATTTAATGGTTTCCTAATTGGGGGTATAGAGGAGGAACTGTGTGAGTCACAGTTTGATGACATTAAAATTGATAAATATATTTTAGCACATGATGAGGCTGATGACATAATTAGGAAGGAATAACATGCAGTCTCTTAAAAATGTCAAAAAGGGAATTCCAAGTTAGAGGTTAATACTTCAATTAAAATGAAGATGAAAAGAGATCACACCTCTACAATTAAAGATAAAAGGAAACATAATCCTAATAAAGGGACTGAGAATGTATTGGTTTCTTATTTCCAATCCAAATCAAATGAATCATGGACATATTATGATTATACTAACCCCAGTATTAGGTTGATTAAATCAAAATAATTCTTAGGATATAAACTATCTCCTGATACTTCCACCAACAAAGGAACATCAAATACCAATGTTACTAATTCCTCCATCTCGATGGATAGGCATAAATATTAAGTGAATATGACTGCTTGCATTGACTGGCATGATCCTCATATCTGTTATGAGTCTATTTCACAATCGGAACAACATTCATTTTTAAGGGAGATATATAATATAGCACCCAAGTTGATTTATGCTAAAGGAAAGAGAGAAAATGTTATAGCTACAGTTGATAAATCAACCTTTGTTTTCTCTTCGGCTAGCTTCAATTATATTTAGCCTGTAAATCCAAAGGAAACAGAACTTCTTACTGCTAAAATAGTGTTGTGTTTGGGTATAGTAGATAAGTCCAAATCTGGAAATTCCACTAATGGGATGGGGAAACATATTGGATCTCATACTGGAAATGTATCCCATGGAATTCATTTCTGTCCTGATGTAAAGATTGTATAGGTCAAGTAGGTGACTTCTACTTTAGACACTAATGGTATTAAACATCATGTGGGCCAAAATGTGTCTACACATGACCAATGCATGGTTTCACATCCTCCAACTGATCATCATCTCATGAGATTAGATGAAGCCTAGGTAAGGATAGTTGTTGTTCTAGTTAGCAGTGCTACTCAATATCTGATTGATAAAGTAATTATTACTACTAGTATATATAATTTATTTGGTATTATTTCTACGACCAATAATGATGATGGTGTGAAAAAGAGTGATGGTGAGTCTAGCACAAAAGTCATGATGACCAATGTTGTTACTGAGCCCTCAGATGATGATGGTGGCCCATGGATGTAGGTCAAGACTAGGAGGAGGGGAAGACATCCTCATGGTTGGGGTGGACACATTCCTCATCATAGTATGACCACTCAATCTAATTCAGGTTAATGACTTTTTACTTGATTTATGTGAGCCTCATCCTTTTTAAAAAAATAATTTTATAAATATATATAATTATATAAAAATATATTTTTTAAAAATGTATTTATATAATTGTAACTAAATATATATATTTAAATATTTAAATAATCATAAAATTATATTAAATATGATTAAATAATAAATATACTTATAATTATATATATTCATATATTAATAAATATATATATAATTTTATATATATATTTATAATCATATAAGAATATTTATAATAATATTTATTAATAATAATTATTATAAATATATATCTATAATTATATTTATAAATACATATTTTTAATTCTTTTAATATATTTTTAATTATATGAATAAGTTATTATAATTATACTAATAAATACATATTTATAATTGTTTAATTATATTTATAATTACATAAATATTTATTTATAATTATATACATTTATATTTTTTAAAAATTTTATACTTTTATATATTTAATTATATTAATTTTATTATTAAAATTAATTATATAGGTCTTTATCAATTATTTTTTAGCACTGTTAAAGATTTATCTTTATCAGTGAAAATATAAAGTATTGATAAAACATATCTTTATCAGCACTAAAATTCTAGCATTGATAGAGAGTGGTTTTATTAGAACATATTATTGTTGCACTAATAAGACCACTCTTTATCAGTTCTTTTTTAAAAGAGGTGATAAAACCCTTCCTGAATTTTTAAAAATAACCTTAATATGGTTATCTATCCACACTCCATTTTATATCATGTAGAATGGAAAATTTTCCATCACCCTCCCTCGATCATCCGGAAAAAATCATCACTTATAAAACACAAGGTATGTTATTTTTCATCTATCACTCCACCTCGAACACCTTTGTTTGTTTTTAATTTTCTCAAAGGGTTTTAATGATGTACTCAAGCAATCTTATTTTTCCTCGATCTACCTCACTAATTATCCACCCAATCTACCCCACCTCGATCCATTATTTCTTCACCCTGTCCATCTCTGTCATTTTGATTTTACTCATTCAATATAATTTCTCACTTTGATTACATGGAGATCTTAGGTATGAACTGAAGAAATTACACCCAATATCATTTAAGGTGGTGACTACATATGATAAGTAGGCAGAGTTTTTGCAGGGCACAAATGGTCATCCACTCATAGTTCTATGTATCCTTCCCACTCCCATGTATCAAAATAAAACAATTTTACCCATTTGATTCCATTACTAGGAAGAATAACCCCAATCATTTTAACATCTCTGGATTTAATAATAATTTTTATAAGAATTAAGAAATGGGATTCATTCAGTGTGTATTATTTATTACAATTTTTTATATTTATAGCGTTTGATAAAAAATTATTTCACGGTACTTTTGATACATATAAAGATATACTTAGATATAAATATAGATAAACTATTGAATATCTTCACACAATGATGTGTTAATATGTGCAATGGGACGAGTGATATCTATATTTATAAATTCATACATGTGTAAGGAAAATTGGTGGTTCAAGAAATCAAATTTTAAATCTTGAACATGGTTTTTAATTGTTATTATAAAAAAGGGATTCTACAAATTGTATTTTCAAAAGTTGGTAGTCCTTTCAAATTAAAAGGCATCAGTTGGCTTGATTTACTTTCATGTAATTCTTTATAATATGTGATTTATTTTTTTAAATCCATATTATGATGATAGTGATAGTTTTTTATGCCTCTTGGGTTGTTTACATTTTTTTACTTTGATTTAATAAATCTAATGTTTTAAAGTTTCATGACGTTTTTAATAAAATGATTTTTTTAAATGGGTTTTTGGAATACCCTTCGATAAAATGTGAACTGTCTGAAAGGGGAAGGTAAGAAAAGAACACTATCCTATGAATTTTGGTTCATTTAATTTAAATTAAAGAGTTTCTTCAAACATTAGGTTCTCAAGAAAATGTGATTGATCCCTATAAATGTTTTCATCATCTGAAAAAATATCAACTTTGAATCCTAAGAATATTTTCACTAAAACACCACTTGTCCCTCCATGAAACAAGTGAAAAAATGAATAAATACCAACTCCTCCATCTTTTTGATTTAAATCACTCACTGATTTGTTGGGTATTTTCTATTTATTTAATCCTATAATATATTATTGAATTAATCCTACAATAGATCTTCTTTTTCAAATTTCTCACTTTGATTTCATATAGATTCTGATTGAATGAGGATGTGAATGAAAGGACCATATGTGCATTAAAAAAACCCTACCCACATATCATATAATGTTGTTATTTTCAATGATATGTAGGTAGGATTTTTGTAGTGAAGATATAGAAATTCGCTCTAAGTTCTAGGTATCCTGGCCTCTCCCATGAATTAAAATCAAAATATTTTATTCATTTTTTCCATTACCTGGTAGATAAACCCCAAATTATTTTTACATTTTCATTTACTTGAATATATATGATAGGAATTTTTCAACACATACCAATAAAATCATGTTTTTAAAAATATTATTTGGTGTAATAATGATATAAAAAATGAGTGTCCCCAATATAATGTTTCAGATCATTATTACGTTTGTTAATTCACCTTCTATTTTATTCCTAGTTACCTATTTCTATAATTTTTCACACTTAATAGTTTAGTACCCATATTTAATCAATTGAGTATTCCTTCCAATTTCATTACAACCTCGGTTCCAATTAGCAAGAAGGTCTTCCTTTTCGGTACATTTTTTATCTTTACCTCAGTTTCCATTCTGGAATTTATCTAGATTTTACTTTATTTGTTTATTACATCAAGGGTGAGTTTTTTACTTCTAGTTATACCAGGTATTTTGTATTATTATCCAATCATTAAGTGAGAGATAAGGATTTCTGCTAATCTAAATGAGAAACTTCTTAAACTTGTGATGAATTTGATTGTTCCTTTCGACCCGAATAATAATTTTCATTTCTATTCTTTGAGGCTTCATACCAAGCATGTGAATTATTTAATTAATAAACATTCATGAAATACTAATTATACTATTCATTGGATTTTCTAGTATCTTGACAACCCCATCCCAAGACTTTTGGTTCATTGGATTTAAATTCACGATTTTCTTCAAATTTTGGGTTCTCAAGACCATGTGATTTGGACCTATAAACATTTTCATCATCTGAAAAAAGATAAAATTAAGCTCACAAGTATTCTATCACTAAAATAATACCTGACACACCATATACCATGTGAATAAATGGATAAAAATCATCTCATACCTCATGATATAATACCATCTAACAAAGTTACAGTAACCATCCTTAATCTCTCCATTTTGTAGTTGATTAAAATTTATCTATATTCTTTGTAAATTTATATATATCACCAATTTCATTCCTTCAATAATTTATACCACTATAAAAAATCTCAAAACACATCATTAAACTCTAATTATCTTCAAACTATAGATCATGTAGCTAAAATAATTCATTAATAATGACATTTAATGATTTTAAAGATCATATTTTTTATTTATTTCTGTATTTTTCTTAAATATTAATATTAGAAAATCCAATAGGATGGATATGAATTGAAAATAGATGGATTATAGTTTTATGAAAAAAGAGTATGAGGATGGAGTGAAAGAGTTCATCATGTTTTTAAAAGATAATGCATATGACCCTTCTCAATTTCTTTTTTCATGTTTACACTATTTTTTATTCAAGACTAATTAGTCTAGAGGAGTTGGAAGAATAATTATTCTATCATTGAATAGATCAAAGTTATAAATGTTTGAAAAAACATGAGGAAAAAGTTAATATAGCTAGTGACTGGGATGACACTGCATTTTATGGATTATTTGATATGATTATAAGTGTGAAAAATAATGAAAATTTTATTAAGGATAAGATAATAGGTGTGAATGATGATGAATATAGTATTGAAGAAATTATAATGGCATTTGAGGAAGAACTTCCAGATCATTCAAAATTGTTTGATAAGTTAATGGGTCGTGCGAGGATTCCATTGTATGTTCATTGTACTAAAGATACAACATTGTCAACCATGCTGAATCTATATAATATAAAAGCTAGAAATGGATGGGGAGACACCAATTTTGTTGATATACTTACTCATTAATGATATACTTCAAAAATATAATGATTACCCTTTCATAACATATGATTCTAAATGAATTCTATGCTTAATGGGTATGATCTCTGAAAGAATACATGTCTGTCTAAATGGTTGTACACTATTTCACAAAGACTATGAATTAATTAAAAAATTATCAAAGTGTGGTGAATATAAATATAATAAATAAGAATGAAGTCATAAAATTTGTTTATAGTAATTTAAAATCACTCCAAGGTTTAGGTTCCTATATGGAAGTGAGGGGACTTTAAAGAAATTGATAGGGCATAAAGATATAAGAATTAAATAAAGGAAACTTCATCACCCGAAAGAATCTTCTCAGTGGAAGAAAATTGATCATGAGTATCCTGAATTTAGAAATGAACTAAGAAAACTTCATCTTGCACTATCTATAGATGGGGGGAATCGTTTTGGTTTTCAAAGCAGTACTCATAAAACATGGATGATTATATTGGTAAATTAAAAATTGCCACTGTAGTTATGCATGAAATTAAAATACATTATGTTATCTCTACTTATATGAAGACTAAAATAACTGGTCAATGATATTGGTGTTTAGTTGGATCTATTTATCAAATATTTGAAATTATTGTGGGATTTATGTGTTATGTTGTATGATCATTATAAAAATGAAGATATCATGTTGAGATCTATGTTGTATAAGAAGATAAATGTCTTTTATTATTATGGAAAATTTTCAGGATATAGAATTAAAGGAATTCAAGGGTGTCCCATTTGTTATTAAGGTACATATTCAATTAGTTGAAAACATTCATTGATGAATTTTTTTCTATAATATCTTATATTTATATCCTAGAAAAAAAATACCTATCTTGGACAACATTATTCAATGGATTTTTAGAAGTAGGTACAACACCATCTCCGAAACTAGGTGATAAACTATTTGAGAAATTAAAATACATTGACACTACTTTTTGTAAAACTTTTTGAAAAAATATTACAAAAACATGTTTACAAAAGGGATAATTTTTTTGGATTACCATACTATAACTGTTTGTATGCCATACATTTTATTGATGTTATATATGTATAAAAAAATGAATGTGATATTTTCATTAGAATGTTACTAAATGAAACTAGCAAGAAAAAAAAAATTAAGGATATCTTGTAATATAATTGACATGGGTATATGAGATGATATCAATCTATTGAAGAGTGAAAAATGGAATTCTCTCCCTCAAACTATGTGAAATATTGATAGGAAAGGGAGATATCATTTTTTAAACTTCTTGAATGATTTAAAGGATACAAATGGGTATTGATCAAATATCAAGAATATCATGTCAGTGATGAATTTTAATGTTATAAGGACTGAAATCATATGAATATCATGTTTTGATGCAAGATCCAATGCATGTATTTTTACATTCAAATTTTCCCAATAAGGTCTACGATACATTAACCATGATATTTTTCTTTTTCAAAGCTATATTCATCAAATTTATAGACTAAGAAAAATATCTAACTATGGAAAATTAAATTTCTATCATATTATGAAAATTAGATATTTTTTCCCATCAACATTATTTGATATAACGATTCACTTAGTAAGAGAGATTTGACTGTGTGGTTTTTTACAATATAGATTGATGTAACCCATTAAATGGTATATGAATATTTTGAAAGGGTATGTAAAAAATTGAATTTGGCTTGAAGTATTTATTAAGGAGCGATTTTTTATTGAGGAATCCATTAAATTATATACTGACTACATATTTGATGTGGGGAGAATTGGTCTACCAAAATCTCATCACAATGGGCAGCTTGTGGGGAATGCAATTTCCAAAATATATTTTTCACAATGAAATTTACAGAGTTGGAGAAGTCTTAAATTTACATTTTTTATAATAGTGTATAGGTTTTGAAATATGTTGAAACCCATAAATTAATTCTTAGGAATTTTAATCTATCAAGGGTTGAAACATGTATATCAAATAAAAATAATAAATAGTTTATAGGATGGTTTTGAAAACACATTTTTAAGGAGTTGAATACAAATCCTGATTTAATTTTAACACTAATTTGATGGATAACTATAAGACAAAGTGTTCATGTATTATTTTATAATAGTTATGTAATTAATGTTTATACATTCCATAAAAATGAACATGATGAATGAAGTACCATGAAAAATAATAGAGTTACACTTATAGATGAGGCGATTCATGTATCTGATACTTAGGATAGAAATAAAATTTTTATAGACCTGCCATACATTGTCATCATCACACAAATTTGGGAGTTTGATTATACAACATTAGAAGTGTTTTTTTCAATACAATTTGGTTGATAATAGGAGTAAAGATAAAATTTATAAACTGTGATTCCTGAAAGTAGATTTCAACAATGAGGGGTACAAATATGAACCATTTATAATGGAATCACAGGAAGTACATGTATTTTATAATCTAGATCTTGTAAACCTAAAGTCGTCAATTGTTATGTTATCGACCCAAAATACTAAAGGGTTAAATGTCAATTCAACCGAGGATTACTATTTCATTAGAGAATCAAAATCATTTCACATAGTTCAAAATGTATATGGGATCATGTATTTCAAAGGAGACCATAATGAGGGTATTTGGATACACTATAGAGGGTTCAAATCCCTTCAAACATTAAAAAACATAGACTTAAATAATTAGGTTATATATTTTTTCTAATATACATTGACTTACCTCATATTATTATATGTTCACTAATGCATTTATGTAATTTAAATAAATTTTCAACCACTTCTATAGATAAATATTTTTTCAGATTCTGATTTTCCCAATCATGAGGAACAATAGGTTTCTCATCATACTGATGCTCCTAATGTAGATGAAAAACAAGATTTTACACATTTATACGTTACCAATCTAGATGAAAATATGTTGAATATTTTTAAGTTGAGGAAATGGATGATTATGTAAGAAGGAGTTCTGTAGTGTGATGGTGTTAGAAAAAATTATTAAGGCGATAAATAAAGGCATCTAATTTGAGGTTGTATGGAATGAATTTTCTTAGCCTATTAACCCTAACTAGGCCATGTTTTGTAGTTACATTGGTCACACCACTCAAATGTCCATTCTAGTTGATATATATTTGTATAAAAATGAAATTCCTAGGCTTAAGTCACTAATTTGTGAAGATATTAGGTAACATTGTGATATAATTTCATTATTTTACTAAAACATAATAATAAAACTTTTATTTACTCTTAATTATCCCATGTCGAGTGAATTTATATTAGATAACTCATAAACGAAACTTGTATTAATGATTTATTGAAAGGATCATATAGGCTTCTAGAAAATTCTTATAAATTTTCATCTCAAAGATGATAAAGGGAAACCAAATCCACACCCACCATAGATGTATGCACACTTGATAAAACAAAATTATGGAATGAGTTTATTGGTCATCATGGGAATAATTATTTTTGGTACATTATGATTGTTAATAAATTTCTTGATAATATTTGTATTAATCTATTTGAAAATGAATTATTAATTTATGAAACAATAATTGAGTTCAAAAAATAAGAAATTCGAAACAAAACAAATGTACCCCTACCGTAAAGCAAGGATGGGGTATGCTTCACTTGAAAAAAAGTGATACATATTTTAAAACTACAGTAATACATTTGTGTGGCATGAAACAAAAACATAATTTTTTTCATTTGTTTATATTCAGATTGATTAATCAAAATACAAATCCGCTTCCATTCCACATCAAGTTCTATGGAAATAGGCACATCTAAATAAATATAGGATACTAATAGATAAAAAATACAAAGAGTGTGGGAAGCATGTGTGAGTATGAAATAATAATAATTTTTATTGAAATCAACATTAAATGAAAATGATTAATAATTTTTTTATATTTTTTATCCAAATTAGAAAAAATAGTCATCACCACTTGTACCCAATGAACACTTACTATCAGCATCCTTGAAGTGTCCAGAATAGTATGGATGCATTTGAGTTGTGGATTTGGGCTGTCACCCCGAACATATTTTTGGATGATGCGCCCGTAAAGGGCTCTCAACCTAGGGTTTCCTCTCGCCGCAACCAGATCCTTCGTTGTGGATGGCGCGATGCTTCCTTCTCGCGCTCGGTGGGTTGTTGGTGGATCTCCGCTGTAGTGTCATCTTAGTGATCTTCTATCCGACTTTGGAGATGCTCTACAGGCCTCTGTGGTTGCTGGTTTAGATCCGTGGGTGTAAAACCAGTTCTTGTTGACGGCATACTCTTCGGAGCGCTCCTAGCTCTGATCTGGGTAGCTCACTGTTGTCCTGGGGTGTTTTTGCGTTGGAGGGTCGCGCTCATGCATCGACGGTTTGTTGGGTTCTACCTCCTCTAAGGTGAGTTTGCTAAGGTTTCGTTGTTCCGGATGCAGTTGACTTGTCTGGGTTCCGCGGGATCTTCAGTTCTTTGGTTCTGTTTTTCTTCTTCTGTGTCGTGGAGAATCTGTTGACACTGGTTGAAGGTGGTGTCATGATGGAGCGACGACGATGTTTTTTATCAGGAGGCAACTCCTTGGATGATTTTTCTGTTGATTTTTCAGTTTTTTGTTCGTTGTTCTGTTGAATTTTCTATCTCAGTTGAGTGTTTTGACGGTATTTCTGGAGTTATTTGGGCTGGGGACCCTATTTATCGGCACCAGCGGTGGTTCTCGGTAGTATGGTGGGGAGACGTTGTAAAGATGGATGTCGGCGCATCTCACCGGTGATCCGATGATGTGGATAGTCTGATGGACATGGCATGTTAGGTATGATGGTGGTTCAGCGCTCAAGGCGGTGCAGGTCCACGGCTCGAGGCGGTGTGACGGTGGTTTTGAATTTTGAATTTCCATTTTGCAATGTGGTATGTGGTTTTGGTTTCATAATGTATGGGTCCCGACAACCCATAATACAGCTTTCTAAAATGACAAAAAAGTGATTTGCAGCCCGGACCCCGAACATATTTTTAGAAAAGAAATTAATATTGTGATAAAGATAATAAAATATAAGAGACATAGGAATGATTATCTTCTAAATTATAAAAAACATAATTGGTGGTATGAGTTATTAAAAAAATTATTGGAATGAATCAATGAGGAAAAACTACATAATAACAACCACTATGTGAAGACCCCCACACCACAAGCTTTGAAGAGAGATATTCCACTAAAAGGTACATCTTAGAAGAGGTAATCAATATTTTAATAATTATTTTTGTGAAATGAGAGTTAGGATGACACTGGTACCTTTCATGCAATCTGATTTTATAAGGTGAAAAATGTTGTATTCTATATCAATCAATACCCACCATAACCTTGTTGTAAGGGGTACCATGTACAATATCAAAAGATATATTCTAGAAAAAAACATCCAATAGTTTATGTGAGAGTTGGGATTCTTGTAGCTCATTATTTTATTTCTGATCTACATATCCCACTTGATGTTGAATATATTCATATAGATGAACTTTCTATTGGTACTTTCATAGCAAGGAAATTTGGTCTTGAAAAATACTTGTTATATCAGATTTTATTTTATTATGAAAATATTTAACAATTAATGAAATAATGGTTGAATTGATTAATTTTATTATAGATGGTTAAAGGGAAGTAGGTGTAATGGAAGGATGAATCAAGACTATCTAAATGATAAACGAACCAATCAAAAATATCATTATAAAGTACCTTTACCCCACCCATAAAACATTTTTATTTACTAACATTAATGTTTTATGCCAATAAAATGTTAAAAAGTTGTGATATGACCACAATTGATTTTGAAGAATAGACATACATAGATGAAATTATAGAATATATAGTTCAGATAGTGTAAATTAAATCCTTAATTTTGAATGGCTAGAAGTATCAATAGTAAATTTATACACAAGGTGTGTTTTCATGATTTTTTTTGTCCAAAGGATGATCTACTATATTAATTATGACTAAATAGTGTTCATAATTTTTAAAGGTGTATATATCAATACTATTTTAAGGTAAAAACTTATGAATATAAATTTGGACTTATTATTCCTCATATAACTTCTGTACAACTATTCTAATTAGAATCAAGCCAATATGAAGTAATATTGAAAAACTGGCCAAATTATTTGAATGAAAACTTGAAGATGATATACTATTCTTAGTACACATAATGCAGGGGTGAAAAACTACTTTTTAATCATATAAAATATATTTTTATCCCTTTCATTACTTATTTATTTATGTTTTCTAGAATAACAGTTTACTCTTTGCAATAAATTTCAATACTTCCAATATTTATTTTCTAGATTCAATGAATGAAGAACCAAAAAACTGATCCCAAGTGATGTCGTTTTTCAATTTTCAATACTCTACATGAAAAATTTTACAAATAAACTTCAATTTATACATTTTATATTTTCTATTAATGAAAATTCTACAATGTTAGGTTGGAGTTTAAATATCGTTAAAGTTTTGGCAAGAGAACACTCCATGATCACAAAAGCCTATGAAATTATAAAAATGAATACGTATTAGGGTATATATAATAACATTACTCTATAAAAACATATATAAAAAAATTACATATTTTTATCAATGTTTATATAGTTTTTGAAACAAACTAATGGAAAATTTTGTGGTTATTATGTTTGAATATTTATGAAAGACATCGCATTCTATCAACAAACAAGAATCCCCATGGTTTTATTTTCAATGATAGTTACAATTTAAATTAAAATATTCACTAATCCTTTACTTATTTATAATTTCATAGCAATATCATGACTATCAACAATCCTAATTTTGAAAATCGAAAATAGATTTGTTTAGAAATTAATGGGAAGAGTGCATGGTGATAGGTTGTATACTGAAATCATGAAGATGTGACTTTCTACTAATTATTTATTCATTAATATCACCATTTTATCTACATTGTTTAGTAAATTTACTTATCATTTTTATCCAATTTTTTTTAATTTTCAATGAGATAATGCACTCAATAAAGATGATTCAATCATAATTATTCACTTATATTTTCATTCTGCAATGCATTCAACATTACAGGTTATCAAACCATAATATTGTTAGATAACCACAAATAATGAATTCATTGAAGAATAAAGAGACATGGTGTGATGTGTAAGAATCAACCACACATAAATTCAATACAAGGTAATCCCAATATGACTTGAATTTTAATTTTTAAATTTAAAATTTAAAATTTAGTTCAAAACACACATTACATAATCAAAATTTAGAAAACACATTCAAATTATTTTGATACTTTAGGAAAATGATTCATAATTTATTTGTGAAGTGGTCACACCTCAATCTATTACACGATGAGTTCAACATGAAAAATATGTTAACATGTTTGAATCTACTCATCCTCATGAGATATTAAACTTTAATGATAAAACTGAGATAATGGTGATCGGGAAATAGGTCTAGAATTTATAAAAAAATCATGAAATGGTGAATTCCTACTATTTATTTAGTGAATTTTGTCTTAATTTTATATAATATTTTTATATTATTTTCCATATCATTGTTATGTGATACGTATTTATTTTTTTAACAAATAATTTATAAATTCATACTTTTATTTCAACTATCTACAATATGACAGAAAAGAGAGAACATATTCCTTTCAGATGGAAAAAGAAACTGCATATTTCCAGAAATGTGACACAAATTTTAAGGATGTATCTACCAAGTTATTTTTCAAGAGTTGAATAGAAAATTATGGAGTCCCAAATGATATAACTTGAATATTGTCTTAAACAGTGTTAGAATCAACCAAAAATTAAATATCCACACCAAAATCCAATACAAAGTGTGCCGGATATGACTCAATTTGTATGTTTTTAGTTTATTTCTTACATTTTAGTTTAAATTACACATCACATAATCAAAACTAATAAAATAGATTTATATTTTTTTGATACTTTTGGACAATGATTTATAATTCATTTGTAATATGTAGAAATCAAGCACACCTAAATCTGATACACAGTGTATCTATTATGACTCAAATTGCTATGTTGAAGTTTAAAATTGACATTTTAGTTAAAAACACATTTAATATACATAAATATCAATAATAAAATTCAGATTATTTTGATACTTTTGGTTAATGATTCACATGTCATTTGTGATGTGTTGGAATCAAACTCACCTCAACCTAAAAAATGGTGTGCCCGATATGACTCAAAGTGTTTACTATCAGTTTAAAATTTTAATTTTAGTTATTAACATGTGTCACTAATTGAGAACTGATAAAATGATCTTGTATGTATTTATAATTTAAAAAATGATTCATAATTAATTTGTGATATGTAAGAAATTGTCTCACATAAAACTGACACATGATGTTACTGGTATGACTCATAGTGAATGTTTTCATTTAAAATTGACATTTTAGTCAATAAGACACATGAACTAATCAAAAAAGAGCTAATAAAATTTTATTGTTTTTATATATTAGTACAATGATCCATATGTTATTTTTGATGTTTAATAATCAACCACACGTCAATCTGATGCACAGTGTAACCGATATGACTCAAAGTGTGTCTTTATATAAATTTTTTTAAACACAAATTACATACTAAAAACAAATAAAATAAATTTTGATTGTTTTTATACATCAGGTAAATGATATATAATTCATTTATTGTATTGGAATTCTCTAAACCTCAATCTGATACATGGTGTTCCCGATATGAACCTAAGTATATGGTATCAGTTCAAAATTTACATTTCAGTTCAAGATATGTTTCACTCAATAAAAAACTCATAAAACATTCTTTTATTGTCTTTATATTTTTTTAAAATGATTCATTAGTCATTTGTGATGTGTAGGAAATAGTCACATGTCAAACATACACTTGATGTGACCAGTATGACTCAAAGTGTGTTTAGACTTTTAATAAAAAAGGAACATGACATACTACAAACCACAAAAACACATTTGGATTGTTTTTTACTATATTAAAATTATCCATAATTAATTTGTGAAGTGTATGAATAAAATACATATCAATCTGATTCACTATGTGACAGGTATGACTCAAAGTGTGATTTTATTTAATATTGAAATTTTAGTTCAAAACAAAAGCCACATACTCAAAATTAAGTAAACACATTCAAATTTTTTTATACTTTCGAAAAAAATATCCATAAATAATTTGTGACGTGTAAGAATCAGTCACATATAAATCTGTAACACGATGTGCTTGATATGACTCAAAAAAGTATGTTGTCACTTTAAAATTTAAATTTAGTTGAAAATGTGTTTTACTCACTAAAAACTGAGAAAATACACCCATATTATCTTGATACATTATAAAAATGTTTCATAAGTTATTTCTGATGTGTATGAATCAATCACACAAAAAAATAACACATTATGTGATCAGTATGACTCAAAGTGCGTTTTTTTAGTATAAATTGAAATTTTAATAAAAAAAGGAACATGACATAATCAAAACTAATAAAACACATTCATGTTATATTGATACATTAGGAAAATGATCCTTAATTCAGATTGGACATGTAAGATTCAACTTCTCAACAATCCGACATAGGATGTGACCGATATGAACCAAAGTGTATTTTTATTCAATATTAACATTTTAGTTTAAAATGCATGTCACAAAATCAAAACCAATAATACACAATCATATTTTTTTATAATTTAGGGAAATTTTTCATAAATCATTTATGATGTGTAGGAATTAGCAACACTTGAGTTCCATATATTATGTTCTATATATGACTCAAAGTGTATGTTACACATTTAAAATTGATATTTTAGTTCAAAATGAGTGTCACTAATTAAAAATAGAGAAAACACATTTAGATTGTCTTTATACTTTAAATAAATTATTTTATGTCATTTTTTACATTTAGGAATAAATATCATGTCAAACTAACACTTTATGTGACTAGTATGACTCAAAGTGCATTTTTTTAGTTTAAATTTACATTTTAGTAATAAATAAATGTGACATAATGAAAATGAAAAAAACAAATTTATATTGATAGGATATATAAGAAAAAATATCCTTAATTAATTTGTGGAGTATAAGAATCAACCGAACATCAATCTGATGCATAGTGTGACTGGTATGACTCAAAGTGTGTATTTTTATTCAAAATCGATGTTTTAGTTCAAAACATGCATCAAATATTCAAAACCAAGCAAACAATTTCGAATTATTTTGATAATTTAGTAAAAACATCCCTATGAAATTTGTGACATGTAATAATTATCCACGACTCAATATAATACATGGTATTCCTGGTATGAATCAATGTATTAATTATCAGTTTAAAATTGACATTTTAGTTCAAAAGACGTGTTACTCATTTAAAACTATGAAAACATTCTTAGATTTTCTTGATACTTTAAAAAAATAATTCATAAGTCATTTTTGATGTGTAGAACTAGTCTCACATCAAACTGACACACAATGTCACCAGTATAACTCAAAGTGTGTGTTTTCAGTTTAAAATGTCATTTTAGTAAAAATACATGTGACATAATCAAAACTAAACAAACACATTTATATTGTTTTGATATATTAGGAAAATGATCTTTATGTCATTTGTGAAGTGTAGGAGTAGACCACATATTAATCTGACTCATTGTGTGATTGATATGACTCCAAGTGTGTTTTTTTTTAAATTGATATTTTAGTTCAAAACACATGCCACACAATGAAAATTGAGCCAAATCATTTGTATTATTTTGATACTTCCAGAAAATTATCCATAAGTCATTTTTTATTTGTAGTAATTTTCATCACCTAAATCTGACACATAGTGTACCCTGTATGACTGAAACCATTTGTTGTGTGTTTAAAAATAATATATAGTTCAAAACACACATGAAATACTAAAAAATTAGGAAACCAATTTTGTTTTTTGATACTTTAGGACAATAATAAATAAGTCATTTGTGATGTGAAATAATTAGTTTCACCTCAATTCGATATACGGTGTGATTGGTATCACACAAATTGTGTTATTTCAATTTAAAAGTGAAATTTTATTAATGTACAGTTTCATATTTATTTTTAATTTAATTCATTTATAGTATTACTAACATAATAATTGTTTTTTTATATAGTTTGATTCTTTTTTCTTGAGTTTGGGTGGTTTGTTTGAAAACTAATACCATGATCATGATTTTTTGAGAGGGGTCAAGTTCCAAATACAATGAAACCATTGATGTTTTTGAATGTTTGTGATAAATTGTAAAATCTAATATAATTGTAGAAAAATATTTTTGAAATATCTATAATATTATGTTTTTATGCCTTGAATTTTTCATGTAATTTTTATTTCAGTTAAATTATGAATTTTCCATATATCTGTATTTTATATGGTAGTGTGTTTTAATTTTAACTACACAATGCAGTAGTATGACCCTTATAAGAAATAGAAAAGCACTGATAAGGGGCGCCCTTTTAAAGATTCTTTGTACAAAAATTCCCTTTTAGAACCATTAAAGGATTTTTATATCACTTTCTATATCCTGATCTGTAGTAGTTTAAAAATTAAGAAAAGATTGATTCAAATTCAATAACAAAACTACTTGGTGTTTTTCTTTATATAAAAAAATTCTTCTACTAGAAAATCTAAACCTTTTGGATCATCTTCAAGTTTAAAAAAAATTCATGATAAAATGGAATAATAAAATATTCCTCATATTCAACTTTCTCCCACCAACTCTTATCAGTATTTTCTTAAAAAACATTGGTTTTCCACCATTAACCTCTACATATTTGTTTTGAATCACAATCAGTATCCTTAGAACTAGAGTGATTTAGGTTGGATACCATTTTAGAATCATCAATAAATCAAAAATAAACCAGTTGAAAAAACATTTACATTTTTAGTATTTTTGAACAATTATAAAATTATCTTTATAGAATTTAAATTCATTAGATTCTAAAATACCCCGCCCTATGTAGATTAACCATCAATGTGACTGAAATCCATTCATATGTTTCATCATTGAAAATTAATGTGCATCTTGATTACTTGACACAAATAAATAAATTTCAGTATATCTTGTTTCCATATTTTTAAAGATGAGCTATAATTGATTGATAATTTTAAGAAGGGATAAATTTAGTTTCAATTTTCTAGAATGGAAAAATAGATTACAACTTCACATTTAAGATAAAATATGATTTCACAATCTATATATTTTATAATTATATCAATACATAATTTATTAAAAATTAGTTTCTAGAATCCTACTCAGATTTATTCACACATTCTAGATTTTTTTTCAGATTCTATAATGTATGAATTTTTGAAGAACTAAATATTGATTTCCACATTTAATCATTTTGACTGTTAAAAATAAAAAGAAATAAAAATATTTCAAATCACCCAAACAAAAATAAATTGTTTTTTAATATGAAATTTTTATATGTTAAAAAAACATCCCCAAAATGTGTTCTAGGACTCTAAAATTCAAAATTCTTGGTATCAATAGTTTTCTATGATCACCACATATAGCCCAAATATTACCATTTATCAACTAAATTCATATAACATGGTAGAAAAAACTATATTAATATGAGCAATTTAAGGAACTATCATCCCAACAAAAAAGTTGAAACCAAAACATCACTAAACTAAGATTATACAATAATAAAGAAAATATGTTTTTATAAAATATGTTAATAAATATACGGAAAATTATATTAAATGAAATAAACACAAAATAAACTCTTATGTTAAAACAAAATGAACGAATAGTGAATATAATAAAATCAAACTGAAACTTCCCTAATTGAAGATAGAAAAAACAATAGATCTTGAATAGTCCCTTTAAATTTTTATTAAATAAAACTACTTATAAAAACTATTCTATAAATAAATGAATATAATATAAGTTATATGAAAAAAACAAGGAAAAATATAAAAAATCAATTATATTTTTATATATTAATTTTCATGTGTTTATTTGTTTTCTGGTATTATTTTTTTTTTATATTTTTTGGTTTTATTGAAAAGAATAAACAATTAGTAAATTAAAATAATTTATTTTCGTTAATTTAAATTTTAAATTTTAATTTATTTTACTTTCTTTCCTATTAAAGAGTAATAAAAATACAATAAATAAATGATAAAAATATACAAATGTATGAGTCATTGGTTAGATTACTTCCTTGTTGTGTGGCTATATACAATTTTCCATTCATATTAAAGGGAATTTGGAGGCATGAATTTACTTTTAACTTCAAAACAAGAAATCCCTATAGAGTACCCATAAAACACCTTTCCACACCCCTAAATTAAATTTTATTCTCTATTTTAAAAAAAAATTGTAAGTATAATCATTTAGTTTTCTATAGACATCAATTTTTTTTAAAAAATCATTGTTAGTTTTAAAAGAATGAATTTTTAGTTTCAAAAGTGAGATGAAGATTTTCTTCCATTGGAATATTTTATAAAATAATACTTATTTCACCATTTATTCTCAATATATTTTCATCATCTAACTGTTGAAATTTAATATTAGTTAAAAAATAAATTTCAAACTTTAAGCAGTCAATACTTATGAAGAACTCCTTTACCTTATTAAAAGTAATAAAATTAGAAAATATAATTTCATTCAGACCATTAAAAATATTATTTTAAAATAAATAACCACACTTAATTTGTAAACTTCATTTAAATTAGAGTGTAACTAAAACATTTCAAATCCAATTTCCATTTTTTCAAAAAAAATAGTTATAAAGTTAAATTCAAAATAATGAGATTCTATTTAAAATTGATTAAAATATTTTAGTTAAAAAGATAAATCATGTGTTCTATAATAAATTTTAGGAGGTGGTTTAGGTTTCAAATATTAAAAATAAATTTCCTTAAGCATGGACTTGCATAAAAAAGAGAAAACAGATGCATAATTTTTAATACAAATTATTTCAATTCAAGACCATGTAGGGAATTGGAAACAGGTAAAAGACATCATGATCAAAATAAAAATGATATTCTTCATTCCCATTATTTTCATTACAACAATCATAATTTATTAACTCCAACATTTTATTTTCATCACTACCCATTTGATTTTCAAAATGAAATATTAGGTGACCCGAGCATAACATACATGTATATAATACCATTTTAGATGATTATTCATAACATATCTCAATAATACATACCCCAAAACTATAATGGTATAGATTATTTGTAGAATATATTCATAATCAACCTATTTATGAACAATCTTCAATATCTCATACAATTTCTTCTCACATAGTACACCTCAAAGACATATGATACATAATACCTCCCTTTATAACCTAGTTAAATGAAATCATAAGAAACGATGAGCTCAAATTCATAGTAAGGGTAAATATGATATATATCAATCAATGATCTTAAGTGAGCATAAGATGAGAATAATGGTATGGTAACATGGTTATAACTTATGAAAACATACCAAACAAGTCATAGAATATAAATCATAAGTCATGGAATAAGTATTTATCTTATCAAATGAAATAAGAAATAATAGTTTAGAATAATGAATAATTTCTCATAATTTATGATGTATATAATAATCATAAGGTATAATTTTTTGGTATACACATAATCATATAAAAACTTTTCTATAGTCAAGGATAATTGTCAAGACCATTATAACATAGTTGACATATTCCAACAGTGGATTGGGTTCACTACCCATTACCTTTAAAATTATCTCATAAGATATCAAAATTTACCCAATTTATTAGAGGTCAATATAATTCTAGTCCCACTAATCACATAATGAAAACCATATTTATATGTGCCACAAAATCATAAATAACAATAATCGTATATTAATTAACCTATGGGAAAGAAAAATGTTTCATGAAAACATCATTAAAAATCATCATTATTGTAGAGACCCAAAGCTTGACGTACATGGACATTACATTACTTTTGTGGAATACTTAATACATAAAGAAAAAAAACACATAAGGATCGTAATAGTTTAGTGTCTTTGGAAACTCGTAAATTAATCTTCTAATCGTGGTAAAAGATCTTTAACATCTCCCATAAAGATCTTCCCCATTTTTTTTCTTTCCTAAAACCTTTCTTTAAATACTAGGGAAAAGAAAACATATAAAGGGTGAGCTCAAATTCTCAGTAAGGGAAGCATAGAGAACATAAAACAATCCATAAACATTTGAATGCAAAAACTTGAACATAAAATCTAAAAATCAAAAGCATGAGCAACGACATAAATCTTAGAAGTACAAAAGAAATAGATCATAAAGGAACATTAGTCGTGATAAACTAGCATGGAAATAAAAAATTTAATCGTGTCATCCATTAAATACATTTTTTGATTTCCATAGTATCCAAGGCATTGCTACCAAGAATATCTTAGTGGACAATGTCCCATTCTGAATCGAGTTCACTCCTCGTTCCCATCCTGTAACACTGAACCAGATTAACTTACCATTCCATCCATGTCTATCTCATGAGATATAAATCTTTACCCAATGCATTGTATGGAGATATAGGTCCCACCCATCTCATAATGAAATCATTCTTACGTGTACCAGAAAATCATAAATCATACATCATAGCATAACCCATGTAATAAAAATGGGATTCTTAAACATCATGCTATCATAACATAATACATATAAAAAAATGGATATCATTTCATCATAAGATAAGTGAAACCATGTAAATCATAGATACATTAAATTTGATACATACAAATATGAAATAATTTCATCTTAGATGGAAAATGGTTTTGATTAAACACTTGAAATGAATTCTTGAGGAAAATATCCTTTCTTCTTCAAAATCATTTTATTTTCACAAAATTACATTAAATTTTAGAAGAAAATTATTTTTGAAAAATATTTATAAAATATTTTAGAGTAATATTTCTGAAAATGAGGCATTAAGAAACCGTAAAAATCCGTTCATGCCGTAGAAGTTAAAAAATAACATTCTTATGGTACTTTGGTCGGAAAAGTCAAAAAGTTCCTCGTATGGTAAACAAAGAACATATTCCTTACATACCATGTAGTAAAAGTAAAAAATGGGTAAACAGGACTTTAAACATACATTAAAACATTTTTATGAAACTTGGACACGGATGATAAATATAACCCCAGTAAATACTTACCTATAAGCAATCTCGGATAGAAAACATTTGAGATTGAAACATTATCCGTTACAAAGATCTTTTTGTAAATATATCACTTATGTGTATTCACTATAAGGTAACACAAAGAAATTATAAATACATGATAAGATATAAAAAATCATTTCTCAGATAATCCAATAATGACATAAACAAGAAAGAGAAGATCAACCCAAAGAACGGTAATTGGGTTAAGATGTTCCCTTAACTCTTGTCCGACTAGACTCAATCGTTCTTTAATCTACTGAATAATAAACCAAAGTTAATTTATAATTGATTAAGAACCTTTTTCAAATTTATTATTCCTTTTATATCACTTATTACCGTGTTACAAACATTATGTAACTATTTAGGTTAACAATTTTCATTTTGTCGATATTTGGTACTTGAGTCAAAAATGGACTTCTTATAATTAAATGTTGTTCATGTGGTCAAAGGTTCATTATATACAGAATTATATTCATGATTTATAAATCATATATATCATATATATCCATCATATACATGTATTTATAATATTACATAAAATATGGAGGTATGAAATGAAATGCACCATTCATGGAGACGGTAAGCCTTACGTACACATGAATGCTACTTTCATTTCTATTTCTAATTTTAATGGAATTAAAACATAATGATACCTAGGTAAATTATAATTCCAGTATAATATCATATATAATATCATTAACTACATCCTTTATAAATCCCACATAAGGCATTAACGAATCACATCACTTTGAGGGGGCGGTAGTCCGCACTTCCTCATATGAGATTATCATATATACTAACTATGGAAACCATAAAGGCTTGATATAATTGGGAAGTAAATAAGAATAAGGAAATAATAAACATAATATATATCTTATATGAATACAGTGCCATCATAATGGCCACCATGATAGGCGGTTGGAGAAAATTGAACAATCATCGTTTCGTGAGGCGTTAGTTTGCCATCCACAGAAACATTATGTTCTTCATCCATTAGATGAAGGTGTGTGTAATTGTAGTTATAATAATTCTTATACCAAAATCCTAATATTTTTAGGATACTAGTTATGTTACAAAATAAACGATTAAAAAGAGTTTAGGTGTTAGAGAAGTAGAATAAAAGAAAACAAATTAAGAGAAACTATTACCTTTAATTTGGGTAACGTCCTTTGGTTTGAACCAAAAGGACTTCTTAAAGTGCTTTCTAACTAATTTAAGGCTTCTAGGGGGATTTTAGGGATATAGGGAGCTTAATTGGGCAGATTTTGGATGAGCCAAATGGCTTGAGCGGTGTGAGGAATTGGATAGAAATGGTCTCCTTTTATAAGGGGAGGAGGGGCTCTTTAGGAAAGAGTGAAAATATTATTTTATAATATAATGATATTCGGTTTCTAATGGTCCAAAAATCCTTACAGTCAAATATAAGATGTCTAATGGTCGATATAAAATCATCCAATCATAATTGGACATGTTTTGGATAAAATTTTAATCATTATAATCATATTTATCTAAATCATTTAATAATGAGGTAAATATTACATCATTATTGTGTCATAAATAATTTACTTTATTTGATGTCTAAAAATTATAAATAAAATACAATGATGTAGGAAATATTTTTACCTTTACAATGAATATTTATAGTCGAAAATTGAATATATATATCTCCTTATAAAAATTAATTACTAAAAGATTTTTGTTAGTGTCAATTTTGTCTATACATTAAATTAAATAATCTAATGTGTAATTGTCTATCATAAGTGGCTCCATGGGGTCCCAAAATCGACCCAAGGATTCCCATGGTCGGCCATTACTCATCGAATAATGTTTTGGAAAGTGTTAAGTTAATTTTGAATTGTTATAATATTCTTTTAACCTTGAATTACCATATTTACCTTTAACTGCAGTAAATAAAAGTAAAAAGTTACTATTCACCAAAAATTATTTTCATCTCATTGAACCACTTTTTAGTCCTAGATAATAACTTTTCCTCTCAGATTTTTTAAATTTCACTCAGAGAAGTGGTAAAATTAAGTTTTATGAGAATTTCCATATTTTCCTAGGAGGTGGGTAAAAGACAAGGAAAAGTTCAATAAAATTTTTATATATCTAAAATTATAATAAAATGACTCCAATTAATTACATTGAACTTATATAGGTATTATGTATCAATTTTGACCTAAATATATTTAAATAAAATAAATAATTTTTTAAATAAAAATTCGGTCTTTAAATAGTAACCTAGTGTTTTCACTATTCATCAAAAATTGAAAGTTTTCCGAAAAATACCAAAAATTCACCCTAGGATAATTTTGATATTCCAAATCCAAAAATGAAGTCCATTTGGAAAGATAAAATTTATATAATTTTAAAAAGTGGGTATTACTATTCATAACGGCTAGTTTATATAACATATCGTTGTTTAATGAAACTCGATATTGCGTACAATACATGCTATCGTGGAAGGTCATGATTGCTTGTAATGCAAGCCATGTTAGGGATACGTGTATTTCAAGCTCCTTTTGTTTTATCATACAACACAATACATCCAAAAAGAAATATTTTTCATAAAATCTCGGGGTGTTACAATTATAATCCATACATAGAAATAAAGCAGATAATATCCTAAAATCATATATATATAGTAATGAATAATAATCATTAATGTTTTTGATATAGCTGAAAAATAGTTTTATAAAAGTAAAAGAAATATTCTTCAAATAATAAGAGAAAGCATCCTTTTCTTTAGGTAAATTTTTAAAACCAAAAATACATAAAACGATGGGATTAATATTTTATTTTTAACACCATGGAAACATTTAAAAGAATTTAAATGATTAAGAAATTACATGATGCTGTACAAAATCCATTCATTATGTATTAGTTTAAAAAAATAATTTTATTTTCATACATTTGAGAAGAAATTAAAAAAATGAGTCTTATAAAAAATATTTGAAAAAAATTAATTTTTATCTTTTATAAGGAAATAAAAAGGTAGTAAAAATTACTTTATCAATCATTTGTATATATATAATAACTTATATAAATAATTTCAATATATCAGACATAGAGAAGAAAGGTTCCCCACCAAAATAAGAGAAATAAGGTTGGTTTTTCTTATAATATTTATTTTTGGATGATTCTTAAATAAAAGGTGGAGGTGGGAATGATAAGAATATATGAAAAATGAAATAATAACTATAGGGTAAGAAAATATTTAAATTTTAAGAAATAAAAATATTACAGTCCCTCCAATAGAAACTGAAACAGAAAAAAATCCCGATAAAATGATATATTGTAACATAAACCCTTAACTAAAGTCCCGATATACTGAATATTTGTTCTAAAATCATGTATAATAAATTTTTATTTATTATAAATGAATAAAATAACCATATTAACACATAAATAAGTATATATTATCCCCATATAATTTATAATTAGCAATTTACTAACAATTAATTATTAATAATCAATATTGGGTTGTTAACTATTTTGTTTTCCTCTCATGCATTTGTTCGGAGATTCTAATAATTTCCACATTTTCAGGGTTAAAAAATCTTAATAATTTCATAAATATCATATTTATTTATTATATATAATTTTAAAACCGTCCATGTAAGGTGGTGATGAAATATGAGATACATCATTTCACAAAGGCGATAGTCTGTAAATACACATGGGTGACATTTCTATTTTCCAAAAATTAGGAGAGAAGGAAAATATATAATAGTTTATATTTATAAAATCATAATTATGTTATAAATATTTTATATAATCCTTAAATACATCTATATAACTATCCATGGTATTTTTTTAATGAAAAATGAAATACATCACCTTGTGGAGGTGAGAGTCTGCACATTTGTACAATCACCGTTTTCATTTATTGAAAGATTGGTACGAAGGTAGAAAAGGATTATTTCATTGAAATAATAAAAATTAAATAAACTTATAATAGTAATTTAATTACTTAATCATGGTTATAATATATTTTTATAAGGTGGAAGAATAAATAGAGGAATAGAAATGAAATAGGAGTGATTTGGAGTTTAAACTTACTCCTTGGAACAACTCCATTAAAAAATAGATTAATCCTTTAGAGGGTGATACGTTGATGAGAGGAGGACCTCAAATATAGTGATAGGAGTGTTAGGTAGGTATTTGGTCAGATTTTGGTTTAGATATAGATATGGTTTGTGAGGGGAAATAGGGTTAAGAAGGTCCCTTTTTATAATTGATAGAAGTGGCATTTTTCTAGTAAAAGTTTCACAATTCAAAGATATTGTCTCCAAAAGTTGAAAATAGTGGAGGTGGGAAAAATAATGTCCCAAATATTTCTCAAAAACTCATTTTGAAATATTTTTTAACTTGTTTTAAGTATATTAATCTTATTTTTACTTTTTTACTATAATTTAATTTTACCATGGTAACTTAATTTTTATCCCAGGTAAATTATTTTTTTGGATAAAAATCAAATTATACTTATTATATAATTTATATATTCTGATTAAAATTTTAAAAAATATCTCACAATATTAAAATTTTAAAATTGATAAAAAAATTTAAAAATTATAAATGTATAACACATTAAAACAGTTTCAAAATAAATATATTTTAGGTTCTAAAATGTAAAATAGTGGGTTTTAAAATTAAACTTATTATTTTTAAATGTATAATTTTACTTAAGAAAAATTTTTCTAGATAAAGTTTCACAAGTTTTTAATTCATGATTACAACCTAATGATTTCATAAAAGGAACGGTATTTGTAAAAATATTATTTTTCACTATTTACCTAAAAATCAATATTTTGAGAAAAATAAATGACATTGAATCTAAGATAATTTTGACCTGATGAAACAAAAAATGAAGTTTATTTTATCAAAATAAAATTCTAAAATTTATAAATATATATTTTAAATAAAACACATATAATATACAATAATAATAATTTTCTTAAATAAAACATTTTCATTTTTACATGGATCAATATATTAACATTCCATATAGTTATATAATTATTTATTAGGTGTTATTAATTTATAATATATTTAATTTAATAAATATATTATATTGATATTATAATAAGAAAATGTGAATAATTATAATACTTGATTCTATAATGAATCATCCTAATATCTTTTTATTTACTTTGGGGTTTTATTCTTATTTTTAATTTTCTTATTGATTTTTAAAATAGTATTTTAATAATTTCTTAATTTTTTCCTTTTATTATAATAAGGTACAATTTAGTCATATGTTTCATTTGATATAAAATATTTAACACATAAAATTTATTAAAGAGAAATATATTCCAAAATTTTGGGGTGTTATTTTTTACCCCTTAAAATAATTTCATCCCCAATATTATGTTATTATAATAGAAATAGATGATCATATTTCTACCTCATTACATACTCGGGTTTGTATATATATTCCACAAACTAATGTATTCACTAATAAAATTTCACTATGTTGTTGGTCTTATTCTATAGTTCCTTATCCCTTTGATCTAGAATATTAATCAGTTGTTCCTCATAAGAGAGATTATTCTCCAACTCTACAACCTCATAATTTCATACATGTGAATGATCAATTATATAATTCCAGTGATGCGATACAAAGAACACATTGTGGAATTGGAATATAGTGAGTGTGAAAAGTGATAGGCTGCCTCACTAATACAATCAAGAATCTCAAAGGGACTAATATATCTTGGGATTAACTTCCCATTATTTCTGAATTTCATTACTTCCATCCAAGGATATATTAATAAGAATACCGTGTCACCTAATTAGAACTCTAGATCTAACCTATGATTGTAAACATAAATATTATGTCTATATTGAGCTTCCCTAATGATCCACTAAATGGGTCCAGCTTTCCTTACCATTTCCTTAACTTTCTCAGGTCCTAATAGCCGACATTAAAAATCTTTTCCCAGTATATTGATGTTCTTCAGTTATTTCCATATAGGGATACATAAGGAATCATATTAATGCTTAAATAAAATAATTTTTGTATGAAAATTTTAATATAGGAAGTTATTGATATCTACCACCTTTAAAATCCATATATAAATCCATTAATATATCTTCTATCATTTGAATGATCCTCTCATACTAACCATCCATTTAAGGATGATATGTAGTGATAAAGTTTACCTCCATATTCAATTATTCATGAATAATTAACTATAATTTTTAGGTAAAACTTGGATATCAATCAGATAAAATTGAGAGTGGTAATCCATACATCCTTACCACTTCCTTAATTTATATCTTTTTCATCTATTCAAACAAGAAATATTATTTGATATAAATTAAATGATTTGGATTCGTTTGGAGATCATCTATAACCCAAATGGAATTTTGTCCTTTATATGTCTTGGGGAGTCTAAATCATAAAAACATAGTTACGTTTTTCCATTTCCACATTGGTATGGGAAATAACTGCATCATCCCCTTAGACTTTTGATGTTAAGAAATGAATTTATAATATACTAGGCATACTAATACATAATCCAAAATATGAAATTTTCATTTTTTAGTAGAAAGAAATTTCTTTTAGATATCTATACATTTTTATACTTCCATAACTGATAGAGAATGATGAGCTATGTGTTCTATCCAATAATTACTTATTCAATTATGGTACTGCATGAAAACATATTTGGTTCTAGAATATTATCATTCTATCATGGTCAAGGTTAAACTCCATAATATTCCATACCTTATTTTTTACTTCCAAATCCTCATTCTACACCTCTTTTTAACATTCACATGGATGGAAAATTGAACATTTCTTTGTGCAAGATAGTATTTCTCCCCTTATATATTTATTTCAAGGTCAATCCTATAAAAATATATAATAATGGGATATCATTAAATTATTATCATAGAAAATTTAACATTAAACTTCTGAGTCAAAGAATCATCCACCTTATTCACCTTCATAGGGTGGTAATGTATTAAGAAATAATAATCTTTATCAACCCCAAACATCTATTTGGGAACATATTAAACTCTTCATATGTAAATATATACTTCAGGATGTTATGATCAACGTACATAACACCCCTTTTACTATATATATAACACCTATATATTATCAATGTAAAAATGACCACTTCCAACCGCAAATCATGAGTTTGTTTTTTTTTGTCATAGAACTTCAATTAGAATGTGGCACACACTAATGAGATGTAATTCTGTATGAGAACACATTCAATTAATTTATTTTATTCCTAACCATATATCACAAACCCTTCTCCATTATAGTGTATTTTGAACATAAGTTTGCTAAATGACATTATATTTTGTTTCATTTAATTTTCTTTACATTCATCTTTCCAAAGGATCTTTGATCCCTTTACAGTCAACTTGGATATTAGATTTTACATTCAAGATAAATTTTTCACAAATCATTAGTAGTTTCTAACCAATCTAAGAAAACTAAGGAAATTGATCATAGTGGTTGGTATGGGACATTTTTTAATAACCTCTAACAAATAAGTGTAAAACAATATACCCTCACTAGTGATTAAATGAACCCAAAATGAAACTTTATGTTTCTAGAATTCACATATGAATTTTTTTTAATAAACTTTATCACTCCCAAACCCTTTAACACAATCCTTATATGATATTCATGATCTTCCTTGATCTTAGAATATCTGACAATATCATCTATAAATATTAACACAAATTGATCTAGGTAATCTCTAAAGACTCCATTCATCAGATCTATGAAAATAGTGAGCACATTGGTAAGTCCAAATGGCATCACTATGAATTCATATTATTATTATCTTTTAAGGAAGGATATCTAGGAAATATCTTCCCTTTTGATCCTTATTTGATGATATCTAGAACAAATTTCAGTGTTTTAAAAGTATTAAGTTATGCATAGTTGATCAAACAAAAAGTCAATAAGGGGCAGAGGGTAATTTTTCTTTGTAGTGATCTTTTTAATTTCTCAGTAATCAATGAAAAGATGCATTGAACCATCTTTATTCTTAAAAAATAACATTTAGACCCCATGGTATTTCACTTGTGTGTATGATTCCATTTTCTATATTTTCCATGTGTTTCTTCTTCAATTCCTAAAACTTAATTGGGGTAATTCTATAAGGATTAATAGAAATAGGTATAACACTAGGTATGAGTTCTATTCAATAATCAACTTCATGATTTCGTTGAAGACTAGGAAAATCTTTAATAAATACATAGACATATTCATGAAAAATAAGTGTATCTTCAATGTTGAGTTACTCCCCCACCATTTGTGTTAGATACCCCTCAGGAGTAGGTTTTAAAACCTATATAATGGAAGTAATTTCCATCAGAAGTTCATAATTATCCTCACACTAATAGATGATAATAAGATGATTTGTGATTTAAAATGTGACTTATCTTCTTTAAAAATTGATACGGGATCTATATATAGTGAGAAAATCCTTTCGTAAAAGCCCAAAAAATCCGACTATATGGAGAATAATAATATCTTTTGGAAACATATTCTGAAAAAATTCAATTACAGAGGAATTATAGACCTGATATACAAAAATCACACCATTAGGAGTTTTCACCAATATTTCAATATTAATCATTGAGTTTCTGATGTAATACCCTAAATAAATTCTTTAGATATAAAATATTTGGCATAACCTGAATGAAATAAAAAAAAATTCTAAATTCTAGAGTAGATGATAAGTGTAACATTCACCACATAATTTTTATGACCAACATCAGTAGTTACAATTGATTAATCTTTAAATTTATACCTTTTCCTATAAGGTCTTGATGCTAATTTTCATAATTAACCCATGGTTTCATGCACTAGTTATAATAATTACCATACTCCGTACAATAAGTGGATTGGTGTTTGGGTGGTTAATTTGGTTGATATTTCTTATCATTATTGTTCATCCTATTCAAATCTCTACCACATTAATTTTCTAGATGGAATTATTTTCCACATGTGAATCATTTACCTATCCCCTCAAGGGAATTTCATCCACGATGTTGTGCACATTTTTTATATAAAGGTAGATTAATTATATTTCATATGTGGGTTTTATTATTTTAAATTTTTCAAAAATATATTTTTATCTTTTTATCCCAAGAACAACAAGAAATATGGGATTCTCCACTGTCAATTTCTTTCTTGGGAGAAAATAAAACGATTTCTTATAGGATTTAAAAGTCTCTTATAGCCAATGCATTTAAAATTCTTGTTCATATGGAACTAAAGAATTGACCAATTTTTCTTTAAGGGTTGATGATAAAACTAGATGTGTACAATACAAGAATGGTAAAATTTTCTTCATAGGTACTAATTAATGCATTATCTGTCTACATTAGTTCTAGAAATTTCATCCATATTTTAGTGTGAAAATTTAGAGGAAAATAATTATTAAAAAATAAATTCTTAAACACTTCCAAATTCATGTTGTAAATTTTATCCTATAGCCTCAAATTATTTATATGATTCTATTATCAGACAACATCACCATCTAAAAGACACACAAGAAAAAATATTGTGAAATGAGGATCCTAATTCACTCATCAGTATCCAAACACGAGGGGCGGATGACCTCATGTGTGACTCCTCATATGCTATAGGATGATGAATAGTGTAAGGGTCTATAGGTGGTGTGGTGGGGAGACTATACCCTCTTGATCAGTACAAAACATACTGGAGGAATAAATAAAATGAACTTACTAAAAATGGTTAATAATCATCTAATAACTAAGAATGTAAGGAATAAATATCCATACAACCCGTTATGATACGTGACTATCACAAAAGTACATTTTTTAGGAAGAAAAAGAACAAGGTTAGATTAAATTAAATAAATAAATAGAAATAACCGACTCTTATAGGAAGTCTGAGTACATGCTCAGTCTACAACTCCCATTCCAGGTCCAATACCTAGATAGGTAACAAAAAAAGCACAATCCATTTCCTAACTTCCATCCATGATAACTTCTCAAGTTCGAAGAAATTAATTTAATAGGTTGTGAGTAAAACATTTTATTCCAACACCAATGGTCTACAATTCACTTCCAGTCTATGTGTATAAAACATAATAGTTTGTAGTATATAAAAAAGGAAGTAGTAGACAAGGATGAACCAAGAGAATACAACCTTCTAATCCCTAATCTAGATGTCTCTAATCATGTGAACCATAATGTAATAATAGTACCCATGGATAAAAAACAAGGAATCCAAGAACAAGTACTAATTCCAAATCCACAAAATAGGTCCAAGCATTCCAACTACAATAGAAGAAGGTGAATCTAAGGATAACACACATAAATATTCAAAATTAGTTTGATGTTGTGTGGGTGGAATGAGGCATTATGAATATTCTTGGTAAAAAAAATGGGACTTTAAAGGAAAAGAAACTAAACTTCATGCCTTATGTTTAAAAAGATTCACTCATTCAATATCAACCATCGATTCAAGAAAGAATGAGAGAAACTAGAGAAGTATAGAAACACCCTATAAATAGGTCATAACACACATAAATATTTTAAGGAATATTAATATAAAATTAAATTAAGAATGGAATCCCTAGGAGGGATTTAATTACCGAGAGCACTTGATTAGAAGTAACAAAATTTGATTAGTCCAAGAAATAGAGTAAATCCACACAAAGGAAGATAAGGAGGGAGAGTTCTGTGTGGGTAGAGTTGATGGGAAAATGAGGGTGGAAAAAGGGGTAAAAATATTTAAATGATATAGGGAAAAAAATTAATTTGTCATCTTTTAATGAGGAAAATGGTTTGATTGAATGTTTTGACAAACCATGCGGTCTCACTGTCCAAAGCAACCTCACCTCACATGCTTAAAGTGAATGATTTACAAAACTGTAAACCAACCATGCAGAACCAACTAAACTTCTATAAATAACCACATTTTTTTGAGCCGCTATCATTGTTTAAATAAACTATGTGACTTAACAAAAAAATCTGTATGGTTGTGGTCCCTGGTTTACATTAACCATATACTAAATATACACCCCAATCGTGTCTACTAAAGTTGATGTTCATAATACCAAATATCATGAGACTTATCCAGGAACCTGAGAAACCTTTCAGACCCCATAAATTATCTAAAAACATACACTAATGGATCTATTACTCATGAAATTATATTTTGAAGGTCATTTTAAAAAACAACATGAATACCATTTCTATAAAAATGAAGTCTTACAAATTTAAACTCATCTATAGACACACACATGCATCAGGTTTTACAATTTCCCAAATTTATAATAGAACATCATAAAAATATATACATGGTCACTCAAAAGGATTTCCAATCCTACATAGGTCACCATACCCTCTCTTGGGTTGAGTTCTACTGCGAACCACTAAACTCAATCATAGAGAAAAACATTAAATTTTTAGTGCTTAAATAGCCGAAGTCATGACACCATTTGAATTTATATACAATATTCCAATGTTGTTCTCACCTATTCCCAACCACACCATTACACTCAAGGAATTCCCAACCCACTAAATTCCATATTCATGAAAACATTATCATAATGCTATTACTTATTATCATTTTCAAAACCCAAGTCAAAATAGTCATGACTCATTATCCATTCCCAACGTGAGCATGTCAAACATTACTCAAATGGCCTTGAATATTTCTTTAAATGCTTCTATTGTATCTAAAATAACATTCCCAATATGTTTTCCATAAATATATGTCCAATTAAACATGGGAATGATATTTGAAACACCTCAAGAAGAATCTTCTTGAAAACATTTAGTTGCAGCCTCCGATGAACCATATCTACCTATTCATGGTGCCTTTACCCTTAGAGGCATCCCTTAATCACATAATCATGTTCCCAAAATCTCATAACCATACCTCAGAGAAATTACAAGAATTTAATATCAACATAAGTTACCTAACAATATCTTATCAAAAAAAATTATTTACCCTTTATTAACTTAATAAATATTCAAGTTACCCTTCAGCGCCATAAAAAATATTCATGTTACCCTTTAGTAACTTAGAAATATTCAAGTTAACCTTCATTAAATAATGAAATGTTCATGTTAACCTTCATTAAATTATGAAAGATTCAATTTACCCTTTATAAATTGGGGATACACAATCGGTACGGTAACCATTTGTCACACTTGACATATGGTTGATTAACACCTACCCAAAAAACGTCATTATTCCCCAAAATAATAATTAACAATAAAAAATCATCAATCATTATCAAGTAGTACTATGATATCTTGAGCCTATAAAAAATGGTCATCTTAAACCAAAAGCATGTTTGAGTCCAAAACTAGAAATCACCAAGTAATTACGATATTTTTTATTCATCCTATTCACCAAAATTATGATTCCACAATGATCATCTCATGATTAACCTTTAGTATATTGTATCTACCTAGCACAAGGGACATATATCAAAATCATCATCCCATTTCTCACCTTAGGAATTTCCACAATATTATACCACTAACCATTCTAAAATTCTATGGACCATGCTCTGTATGTTCCCAAACATGATGGGGAGAAGATTGATCATCTTGGAGTGTATCTTTAAAAGGAAATAATCCTCCACTCACAACCCATAAACACTTCACAAGTCCCATGACGAGGAAGCCACGAATAGTGAGAGACACACCTTGAGAAGAATGATGTATTATCCCACACAATCTAGCTCATCCATTATTACTTCCCAAAGAACTAACCTAAATGGGTTTCATTGAAACCACACGTGTGACAATCCTCTATATCCATACTTCCCCATCACACACTTCAACCTCTAATTGATCCATTTAGGTTCCACTTGTATCATTCATGCTTTCACACTTGATCCTTCCTTGTTCTCATTCCCACTCCTAGAACATCCCAATTCTTACCTAAGAGAATTGATTCATCCCTCCCACAAGCCTCTCATTAAATCCACATTGGTTTTCATCTGACTCATATTTACTTACAAGTCAATAAACGTAGTCATATGATCTTATACCTACCATCCAAGAGTTAATCAAAATTTCATATCTTCGATGATATATTGTCTCTCAAATTCTACTAAATCACAATGGTTTTATACAAGGTCAAACATGACCAGGACATCCAGTCTTAAGATCCAATAAACCACGTTTCATATAAACTAGGTCCTCACTCCATGTAATTGGATATTGGAAAAACCTTTTTTCATGATAATTTAACCAATTCCAAGGCACCCTCGATATATTTACATGGTCAATGCATTTATTCGAGTCAAACCACTAATGTCACCACTCAAATCCTGATTGTCGGTCTCCGATTCCCCATATAATATTTTACACTCTTGATGCATTATTTAATGAATACTCTAAGACAACATTTATAGGATCCATAAATGGTACCACCCTCATAGACTATAATTGATTGTGTATGAGACCTTTCATTTCAACAACACCATGTGTGAAAAATCCTAATGCTTATATATTACATCAATATAATGGGCACACTAATTTTATATGATTCACAAGACTAATGAAACCACACATAATAGTATGAAATTTAATTTATGAAACATTAAATAATAAATTCATGGTGTTCTAAAAAAATATTGGATTGACAATTTTACGAGTTGTATATAATTGGAAAAAATTGTCACATGACTCACAAAATAGCTGGCCATGCCCTGGTCATGTCAGTCCATAAAACTCAAGCATCCAAGATACATAGAAAAAACGCTTGGATATACTTACATAATGACCACTAACTTACTTTGGTCATCATTTTAAAAATTAAGATTCTTACCCAATCCCAAATGATATACATAGAACACTTACCGTGCCTTCACTAGTGCAGAAAACGTTTTTTACGTCGGTTATGTTTAATTTTTTACGTCGGTTTCTAGCCGACGTTAATACGTGCGACATTATAAATAAGGTTTTTGACGTCGGTTATTTAAAAACAGATGTGAAAAACATAAAATCGCGATGTTTATCACGTCGATTATTTTAGAACCAACGTGATAAAGGGCCTGGAGAATGGTTTATCACGTCGGTTATCCAATAACCGACGTGATAAACGGCCTGGATAATGGTTTATCACGTCGGTTATTGAATAACCGACATGATAAACAGGGGAGAGGGGGTTTATCACGTCAGTTTATATAGAATCGACGTGATAAACTGGGGTGAGGGTGGTTTATCACATCGGTTCATATAAAACCGACGTGAAAAACCGGAGGGAGGCAGATTATCACGTCGGTTATCCCATAACCGATGTGATAAACCATTGTCCAGGTCGTTTAGCACGTTGGTTATTCAATAACCGACGTGCTAAACCATTCTCCAGGCCCTTTATCACGTCAGTTATTAAATAACCGATGTGACAACCATTCTCCAAGCCTTTTATCATGTCGGTTATTTAATAACCGACGTGATAAACCATTCTGTAGACCTTTTATCACGTCGGTTATTAAAAAACCGACGTGATAAACTATTTTCCAGGCGTTTTATCACGTCGGTTATTAAATAGCCGACGTGATAAACCCAATTTTTTTTAAACAAAATGCAGTGATCTTATCTCCACCAGAATCAACCAGAAATCAAATCAAGAAATCGGACCACAAAAACAGAAGTACATCAAAATTAAGCATTTACATAGATTACATATAAAACTTACCCACTAGACAGCATCCGCCCTCATTTATACCCCATGGACAGCCCTCCCCCACCCCGTTGGAGCCCTCACCGTCATGTATACCCCCTAGACAGCCCTCCCCCACCCCATTGGAGCTCCCACCCTCATGTATACCCCTTGGACAACCCTCCCCCACCCCATTGGAGCCCCCACCACACTCCTGGACTACCCCCCGACCCCCGGACACCCCCAAACACCCCTCGACAACCCCCCACCCACCTGAACAGCACCTCTTCACCCCCTCACCCCACTTGACAGCCCCCCACCACACCCCTGGACACCCCCCCCACCCCTGGACAGCACTCCCACACCCCTGGACCGGCTTCCCACACCCCTGGACATCCCTGCCACCCCCTAGGACTGTCCCCCCACCCCACCGGACAGCCCTCCCAGACCGTTGGACACCCCCACACCCTGGGAACCCCTCCCCTACAGACCCAAATCCATACCAAAAGAACCATCAAAAGTAGACCAAAACAAGAAGTAGAGAAAAATTAAACATTAACTTATATAACATTCAAAACTTACACTGTCAACTTCAAAAAAAAACTAATTCAAACCTAAACAACTACCAAATACAAAATTAAAACAACAATATTCAAAATTAAATTTTACATTACAAACAACTAAAATTCAATCAAACCTGTAAAATAATTTTACCACTCCACTTGTACGTGTTTGATGTCTTCAGAAGTATAGGGTTTAGGGTCATCAAAAAGCTAAAAATGAAAAAAAATATAGTTAACGTGTGTAATGAATAAATCAAATTGAAATATTATGGAAAAGTTTAAGAGGAAATCGTACCAGGTCAAAATTCACAACTGTCCCAGTTGTTATTATTTCAAACATAAATCTTAACATATAATATCCGCATTCGATGAGGCCTTGTTGTTCATGACAATTCTGTTTTGAATGATTGTAAATTCAATATATTATTTTTATGTAATAAATCAAAAAGTACAAATTATAAATGGAAATTTACCTTCGCATTTACATATTTGATCTTTGCATTTCTTTTCTTTGTGTTTTTTCAAAAGTAGACCCATGCACTGTTAGAAAATAATACGAATGGGGTAAATTTAAAATTCATTATAATATATAAAACTATTGAGAAATTGAAACTTACTTTTCCAATATATTCTTAAAACTTTCCCGCACATCACCATGAACAGAGCATATCCAATAAAGAGCTTTCTCCCTTGGGAAAAAAATCCCTAACATCCAATGATTACTGATAAAAGGAAATTTAATGTTAGTGGTTTTTTATGTTAAAAGATAATTAACTCTTTGAGAGAAATGTGTTTCATACCTCTCACAAAAAGGCATCATCCAACATTGTTGGATTATATTCTTTTTAAATCATTCAACAATATAGACCATTCTTTGTTCCTCAGTCAATGCACATGCTTCAGGGGAAATCAATTGCGGGTCCATGAATCCATATACTTCTATCAGTTCATTACTCTCACAAATTTTATAAACATACCTAATACAAAACATATATAAGAATACATTTTTAATAAATATAAAGCAGGGAAAAGGTTTTAAGACTTACAAGGAAAAAATTTGCACCACGTTGATGCCCAACTTATCTCCAGTAACAAGCTCCATGATATCAGATTTTGTAATCCCCACACTTATTTCTCATCCACAAACATGAGATTCCATTGGAAACTCATAAAAAACCAACAACAAATGTGAATATCTTGACAATCTATCAAGACCACTAGAATCTGTATCTGATGTCATAGCCTGTTGTCTTTGTTGTTGTCTATACAGTATTTCATTACCTTTAAAGTATTCCTGTGAAAAAAAATTGAGAATTATAGTAGTTTTCTAATGATAAAACAACTTTAATAAAAAAAATATATAACATTCATACCTCTATGGTAATGAGTCGAAGAAGTCTGGATGGCCAAACTAAAAAATGGCCGATACTCTATCCAACTGTTGCCACCTCATCTGTAGGTATTGGTACCCTAGCTGGTCTATATATAATATCCTGTACAGTGACCCTCTGATTCTCTACCTCTAATTTTTGATGATGAACTGTATCTCCTATACAATATACAAACTCGTATGCTACTATATGATGTTTAGAATCATAAACATACAACTCAAAATATGTAAGAAGCTGCAGCGGAGGAGTAGGATAAAAAATGGGGTCTGCAGGCTGAGGTGGGGGAGTGGGAGCTACTGGCGGAGGTGGAGGATAAATAATGGGGTCTGCAGGGGGAGGTGGAGGAGTGGGAGCTGCAGTCTAAAATTGTCTTTGCATTTCTGCAAACAAAGACTGCACCGACTCTCTAATCTTGTCTTCCATCGTCGCATTAATATTTTGAACTTCAGCCTCCAAGGATTCTATTTTTTTTATAAACCCCCTCAGTGTTAGAAGTTGAAGAACGTGGAAACACTTTTCTTACCGATACACCTGCCGGATATCCTCTTACATGACCAAGATGTTCAGGCCTTCCCAATGCTGCAAATAAAATATCTTCCCTCCCAGTAGCTGTAAAAGTCCCCTCTGAACTCTGCTCCTTACGAGAGTCCTGTATTAATTAATTGAACATTTCTGTAATGATTGAAACTTATATGAAGAAAAAAGTTAACATAAATAAATTAAATAAATATCTTACAATCCTCTCAGCTACGATTCTCGATTCTTCCAAAAGATATTTCCATTTTTCCCTTCCAAGTTCTCTTCCATTTTTCATGTCTAGATGGAGGGGATGGAGGGGCCACCTCTCCAGAGCTTGAAGACTCAGCTCTTAGTTGTTGAAATGTTTCCGCTATCATTTTTTCTTCCAATAATGTATACCCTCCCCGAGATAAACTATGAGGGTATACATTTTTAGATTGGATCTCCTGATGAGATTTCCTTGATTTCTGTAATTTAAGAATAAGAAATCATTAACAAAACATTAATAAAATCACTTATATAAGAAAGTTTATAAAAGTTTACATTGCCCTTACCAGAAATGACTCTTTTTTCTACTTTCAAAAAACTGTCTCCATGTGACTTCATCTATAAAAGGATATATATGACATGGATTGTCATGACTTCTATGACCATAAATGAAATCAGATGAGAGGGTTGATTTGAAATCCCTCCATCTCCTGGCAGCCAACGATAACCATTTCTTACTAACTCCTCCAGTGTCAGGAATATCAAAAGTCATCTGATAAAGAAGAGGTTAAACATATTATATATACTATAAACATTAAAAGAATGGTCAAACAATGAAAAAAGATCTTACCAAAATCGTCTCCCACAACTGAGAGATAATCGCTTTATCCACACCTCTCCAATCATCATACAAAATGATTACTTTGGTCTTAGCCTAAGTTGCAAAAAAACTCTTAAAATCTATGGAATTCGGACCTCTAGGAATATCATCATCATCAAACTCAACTACTATCCTCTGATCCTGCGTACGGGCAAGTGATAATTTTGGTAAACGTGTGCACCCACGTTTACCAACCTTTGAACTCTTTGTCGTAATAGGAGCATGTGAATGTTCATCCCCAGAGGTATGACCAGCAATATGCTCCTCTCCAGAATCATGTGGTTGATCATCTGAATGATCTGTCATTATCCTTCAAATCAAAAAAACAAACGTCAGTTCACAAATATACAAATTCAAATATTTTAATACTACTGTAATCAGAAAATAGAAAAGTGTACTAGGTTACATAATAGTAAACATTGGTAATATGGTAAGCATGTTAAACAATGGTAAAGATGGCAAAGATGGTCAAGATGGTCAAGATGGTCAAGATGGTAAAAAATGGAAAAAATGGTAAACCTGGTAAACATTTTAAACATGGTAAAGTAATTGTCAGTGAAAAAATATACAAATTCAAATATTTTAATAATAATGTAATCAAAAAATAGAAAAGTGTACTAAGTTACATAATAGTAAACATTGGTAATATGGTAAGCATGTTAAACAATGGTAAAGATGGAAAAGATGGTCAAGATGGTCAAGATGGTAAAAATGGTAAACCTGGTAAACATTGTAAACATGGTAAAGAAATTGTCAGTGAACAAAAATAAGCATTTTAAAATTCATGTAATGGTTATAAACATGATAAAGTAAACTAAACAAACTTAAAAAAAACAAAAACATATACTTATTTTATTTTAAAACATGTTTTACTAAATAAAAAACTTACAATATCTAACATTTATTGAAAAAATAAATGTAAACAAAAAATAAACATATGTTACCTGTAATTTTAGGAATGTACAGATGGATTGTTTTCCCAAATTCCTTCGTCGTGATCGTTCCTTATGGCACAAACTATGTCTTCAACATGATCGTTATTATGTTCTGTTAATATTTCCATGCAAGTAGGGATCTCACATAAATCAACATATTCATCAAGTTCATCCTCACCAACATATTCTTTTTCCCTTGTAAAACAACAGCCCACTGCATATCTGATTGATCTACTACATAAAAAATTTGTTTTTCATGTGTTTCCATTATAAAAGAATCAGTTGTGTCTTCCAATCGATTCAGATTAACAAGTGTAATTCCAAATTCATCGTGTCTGACACTGTTGTTACCGTTAAACCATTTACAGTTAAAAACGGGAACTTTAATTTTAAAGTAATAAACCTCCCATATGTCTTCAATCACTCCATAATATGCATTTGATGCAGAAATTGGGTTTTTGTCCTTAGCACTCGAAAAATGCATTGCTTCTGCAAACACCAATACACCACTATTCTGAACTGCACTTCTATTGTCCTGAGCTTTTGTATGAAATTTATAACCATTAATGTCATAACCAGACCATGTTATCACATTTAAACATGGACCACCCACTATCCATTTTAATGTCTCTGATACATCTGATCTACCAAGAAAAGTCTTTTTAATCCATGACAAAAAAGTTTTGTTGTGCTCATTCAAAATCCACATTTCATTCTTCTTTGGATGACATTGTTTCAACTCATTAATATGCAATGTGATATATGGTTGAGAATCAGCTATGTTATTCAAGATGTATGATTCTAACTTATTCATCTGTTCAACTGACAATGATTTGACTTTAAAGCCGCGAATCCCCTTTCCCTCATTATTAACTCGTTCATGGCGAGATGGAGGCAAACCTATGTGTTGCGCCGCAGCCAAGTAGCTTGTACAAAACTCTGCTACCTCCTCAGAAATATACTTTTCAATAATGTAGGCTTCAGGTCGATATAGATTTTTAAAATACCCCTTTAATATTTCCATATACGTTTCAAAAGGATACATCCAACGAAGATATACAGGTCCACAAAGCTTTATTTCTCAAACCAGATGAATCATTAAATACACCATTATATCAAAAAAATTTGGAGGAAAATACATTTCCAATTGACAAAGTATAAAAATTGCATCCTTTTCCAAAATGTTCAAAGCATTCACATCAATCGCCTTGTTACAAATTGAATTGAAAAAATAACACAACTTCATTATAGTCTTTCTGACACGAATGGGCAATATTCCACGCAATGAAACTGGTAGAATTTGTTGCATCGTGACGTGACAATCATGTGATTTCATACCTATCAACTTCAAGTCCTTCAATGAGACAAAAGTTTTTACATTTTAATAATAACCTTGAGGCACTTTGGTATCATGAAGACACTGACAGAAGCTAATTTTATCCCTCTTCGATAATGTATGACAAGCCAGGGGAAGAAATGTTCATCTTCCTTTAAGAGTGGGAGCTAACTCCAAACGTATTCCCATTGATAGTAAGTCTAATCTTGCATTCAACCCATCTTTATTCTTTCATTTAATATATATCAATTTTCCAATCAAAGAATCACAGATATTCTTCTCCACGTGCATGACATCAATATTATGTTTAACTTCATGATACCTCCAATATGGTAGCTCAAAAAATTGACCTTTTCTTCCAAATATGTCTATCATTACCAGATTTCTGTGTCTTTCCCAATGTCACGTCAAGGTTTTTCACCCTCTCAAAATACAGATCAGGGGATAAATGTTTTGGAGCAGTATCAAATTCTTGTGATCCATTAAATGCCTTTTTTAGTCTTCTATAAGGGTGTTCCATAGGCAAAAACTTTCGATGACCCATGTACACTGTTTTCCTACCATGATGCAATTGACAATAGGACGTCTGTTGTTCGCAAATTGGACATGCTTTATGCCCTTTAACACTGTATCCAGACAAATTTCCATACGCTGGGAAGTCATTTATAGTGAACAGAAGCACTGCATGCAGTTGAAAATATTCCATTTTATAAGAATCATACACCCTAATACCATCAGCCTATAACAGTTTCAAATCATCAATCAACGGTGACAAGTAAACATCAATATCATTACCGGGTTGCTTTGGACCAGAGATCATTGTACTCAACATGACATATTTGCACTTCATACAAACTTCAGGAGAGAGGTTGTAAATTACCAATAAAACAGGCCATTAACTATGTGTGCTACTGAGTGTTCGGTATGGATTCATTCCATCTGTGCACAACCCTAGTCTGAGATTTCTTATTTCATTTCCAAATGTAGAATACTGCGCATCAATTTTTTTCCATTGTGGACAATCAGCTGGATGACGTATTTTTCCATCACATACCCGCTCTTCAGCATGCCATCTTAACCTTTTTGCATCATGTGAATTAGCAAATAAACGTTTGAAACGATTAATTATAGGAAGATACCAAAATACCTTTGAAGGGAGCTTTGTAATCTCTACATCACCCTTTGATTTTTCTTTCACCTTATACCGTTATGTCCCACATTTCGGTCACTTTGACAGACATTCATATTCCTTCCTATATATAATACAGTCATTCGGACAGGCATGTGTTTTCTTGTATCCCAATCCCATCGGGTATAATATTTTCTTGGCTTTGTAATGTGAATCTAGAAGATCGTAATCTTTTGGAAGAATGTCTTTCATCAATTGTAGCAGCTCTGTAAAACTTCTGTCACTCCATCCATGCTTCGCCTTCAGGTTAATCAATCTTAACACCACCGACAAAACCGTAAAATCTGTACAACCGGGATATAATGTTTTTTCAGCATCACTATATAGATGTGCAACTGTCGGTTCTATCTCAATTTGTTCTGCTACAATATCGTGAATCATTTCTTCAATTCCATCAGAGATACCATCTTGCGAATCATCATCAGTGACATTCCGTCCAGTTTCACCATGCCAAATCCAAGGGTTGTAACTCGGAATAAAACCATGACATAACAGATGATCTTTTATCTCTCTACTTTTCAAATTCTTCATATTCAAACATTTTAGGCATGGATAGAAAAAAATGTCACTACTTGGAACATTTCGTTTTGCGAATTCCAAAAAGGCATCAACAGCTTCCTCAAATTCATTGCTCATTCGATGTGCCGTAATCCAACTTCGACTCATTATTACCTATAACAAATATCAACAAAAAATATATATTTTTAAGATAAGACAAATACATGTTTATATGAAAAAAATCATAATTTGAATGTAAAACAATTTAAAATATAAAACTAATCTATAGGTATTAAAAAAAATATGCTTGAATATTATTTTTAAAACAAAATATATTTAGATATAACAGTTTTAAATTTTATTGAATCAAAGAAAACCATGACGCCTAATGATTCTCCAAATAAAATATACATCAATAAAACATAAACAAAATGATTTTTATCTGGAATAAGTGAATATGATCAGATGATACACATTTATAATAATCTCATGCCAATATACTAATAAACATGTTAAAATATAGGAATACCTAATGGAGCATATAACATGTGTTATTCATGCTTGTTGGTCAATCATTATGATCTAAAGTACTCAACACTTTCAAGTGCCAAAATCTTGAAAGTAGTAGTAGTTTTCATAAGTACCCAACACCAAATAGCTATACATCGTAAGTGTCATTTTAGAAATATGAATATAGACCATTTGTTTTATGTTTAATAATATTGTCATATTATCTGATCATTCTGATTATATATTAGAATTACTATATCCTTTTGATCCGGTATATAATCTAAGGACATTAATATTTCTTTAGAAAAAGTATTGTTAATATCATGGTAATGTAAAAAAAAGTATATGTCGAACTATATATATGTAATACCAATAAAAAAATACATATGTGTTTGGCCTGGGTTTCACACATAAAACAACTCATCTCACAGATTAAATTTTTGAATCATCCTACATAATACTTTTTTTTATAACTTAGGGAATGAAAATAAGAAAAGTTTTGATTTACGATACTCATTATGGGTAAACATGATATATATAAATATAATATCTAATCTCATAAAAAGATATCCATGGGGGTATAAGAGCATACACAAAGCACATGATCAAAAAGATAAGTGAAACAGTTCTATATAATCATAGATCATAAGACCTGAGTCCAAGTATAACAATTTTAGCATAACATAAGACATGATTTATATGATAGTGGGAACATGATTTAAAAAACCTTATTCACAAGATCACTACATTGGTATGTGGAATAACATAAGAGTGTGGCACAAACATAATCATATAAGTCGTAACATATGTCAAGGGAAAACATAGTTTCATTCACCTCATATTGGGATATGTTAATCACCTTTCCTATAATTTATTATAATATTTCTTATGAGACACATCACATAACACATTGGACATGGTATAACCATCTGTATCCCATATTGATCTATGATATATAATGCATTGTCGAATGCATTAGAAGGATATTATGGACCCAAATGTCACATAATGACTAACCATATATATGGGTGAATCGTGATCATCAAATCATTTATAACACTTTCGTAGATCAATTAACTAACAAAAATGAAATGGGGGTCATAATTGTTTTTACAAAAAATAATAATTATTAATACATAAAAATGTGTTTGGATGGTAAGATAAGATAATATACCTAATTCAATCTAATTATCGTTAAATTATTTCTACCTAGATAGAAAAGACCTTTAAAAAAATATAATTTAACTTGAGAATGAAAAGAAAGTACCCTTTACCTTTTTTATAATGAAAAATCTGAAAAGGATGATAATAATATTTAGGTATTATAATTTTTTTTATGAATTATTAATAATAAAAGAAATCACCTCACTTGGTTTTGTTGAAAATCGGGCATACCATCGTATTCAAGAAATCAGATACACTTTTCATGAAATGGTCCATCATTTTTAGGAGATGACTGAAAGAAGAAATGTATTATCAGACTCACCATGAGTCCAGAAAGAAATATTTGATTGTAATAGGTATGAATTGATATTTTTATGAATGCAGATGAAAACAGATGATGGTTTTCTAATCTAGGAGTTCTAAAAATCATAATTTTTTGAAAAAAAATTATGATGTAAGAATGTTGAATGAAATTTTAAGGATAGGTATTACCGATTGTAACTGGTCCAATTTCATTCATGAAAATAATTTTCTGGACAATCATATTGAAAATATGATTTTATGAAAATAAGTACTACCAATCTTCATCCAGAAAGACACATTCCAGCTAAGTAGGAAATAATAATGTTGCTGGAAGAATGGAATGTTACAATACCACCCATTATTTTTCAGATTTTTCTGAAGCTAATCCTCAATGTTTTAAAATTAATTATTATTTCTAAATGATTGAATAATTTGAAGGGTTTTGAAGTCAAATAGATATGTTCTCATGGTCATATTAATATTTTTATCAGATATTGATTTATTTAGATACTTAAGAGGTTGCTCGTAATGAAGTTGCTGGTATTCAGATAGATCAATATAGCGATCATATTGGAGTTGTTACTGATTCGTATTTCAGAAGAAAAGATGAAGTATAAGTGGTTTAAGAAGCTTTAATGAATCTACTTTTTCATTGTACTATAGAATCGTAAAGCGTATATCAGAATGAAAATCTAGAATAAGAGTTAAAAATAGTCTTATCCAAAATACACCTGCTTGAATGTTGCGAGTTGAGTGTTGCGAGTTGAATGTTGCGAGTTGAGTATTTCGAGTTGAATGTTGCGAGTTGAATGGACATAATAACCATTTGCAATAACAAAAAATTCCACGAGATTCAAAAATGAACGAAAAGCACATCAAGAATCGAAACAAAAACGAACGAAATAAATTCCTGGAAGGCTTACTTGAATGTTGCGAGTTGAGATGATAGATCCGAGAGGAGTGAAGAAGATAAACAATGAAGCCAAAATGAGTTTAACACAGGTCGATCGACGAGGCGATTAGGGTTTACCACGCGAGAGAGGGACGAGCCGGCGGACTGTCAATCGAAAAATCGAAAATGACAGTCCATGGGCTTTAATTTTTTTAAATGTTTTATAACGTCGATTATTATGTAACCGACGTTATAAACTATTTTTTATCTTTATAATGTCTGTTATCTTAAAACCGACGTAAAAAAGCTCCCGCGCTTTGGTTTTTTACGTCGGTTATTTTATAACCGACGTTAAAAACGAGATATCTACGGGTTTTTTACGTCGGTTATTTTATAACCGATGTCAAAAACCAGAGCATGGTGGATTTTTTATGTCGGTTATTTGGAAACCGATGTAAAAAACCCGATATCGACGTGTTTTTTACGTCGGTTATCAAATAACAGACCTAAAAAACCAAAGCCCTGGGGGGTTTTTTTACATCGGTTATAAAATAACCGACGTAAAAAATGGTGAAGTAAAAAACGATTTTTGCACTAGTGCTTAAAACCCAACATAGGAATTAACATATGCTTTCTATTCCCAAGGGTGCTAACCCAATTGGGATAAGCCCTCATTTAACAAAGGGAATAAACTACTAAGCTAGGGTAAATCCTAAGAGGTCACTAATTTTCCCACCTAACCTCCCTTGATGATAATAAGAAATGAACCATCTTATAATGTCATGAAATGTTCACATTCCCATATAAGAAATATCCTAAGGAAAATATTTAGTTAACCCCATACTACGGTATTTCATATCAAAATAACTAAATGGTTTTATTAAATACATTAAATAAATTAAATTTTTTATAAAAATTACACAGGCTTAGATAAATGAAATTCCAATGAATAGTTAATTGAGAAATATTTTATAACAATACATGGAACATTATTTAGCTGACACTGCAAAACACCTTATAAAAATTATATTATAATTTCCCTTCAACCCTTACATACCCATAATTTCCCACAAATGGATTAGATAAAGAAAATTTACATCATGATATTCATCGAAAAACACTCTTTATGCAGTAACTGGCATTTTAGTTAACCAAATACTCATATCAATAAGGTCCAAAAACATAAAAAAGTCTTGTATCATATCAAGGGGGTCATTTAAGTAATAGTACACCAAAAAATTATAAAAAATGGTATGAGTTTCTGAATATGCTTTAAATAATCGTACCATTTAATGTAAATATAAACCTAAGGGGTTGAGTACCCAGGCATGTAAATATTTTTTCAACCTACATGGTTTAAGTCATGTTAACCTTTGTTTAGTTAGATGGGTAGTCATTCCCAATTTTTTGGGAAAAAATGATATATAAATTGAAATTGGCATACCATTTAAGTTAACCCCAATAATAGTAAATTTATAAAAGATCCATAAATCACCATTAGTGGGTTTATCATATAGATATATAATTCTGATATTGACTTACATGGTTGATTCATGCATAAGGATTTAGTTAATCATGTTTTCATTCCAATGTTATAGAGGTAAAAGCTTTTATAATTTTCAAATATAACAACATTTAACTAATATCTATAAATTGTCACATTTAGTTACTAAAAATAATTTCCAATTTCATTAACATTTTATGAATACTAATTTTAGTTAATTAATTATCTATTTTAGAACCATTCATTTTCATTAATTAAATTGTAGTCTCGTTAAGTAGAATGACATCATAATGAAATGTGGGAAAACACCATTTAGGTTCATGTAGACACTTTGACATTGAAAAATAGTTATAACTAAGTAATATATCACATAGATAATGGATATAAGTATACAAGGTAGGAAATCACACATGAATGGTAAACAATTAAGAATGATAATTGCTCGTGAACCTTATATGCCTGAAGTGGTGCATGGAAACATGACCTCATGCCATACCAAAACATGATTAGAAATACCATAAATCAATAACCAACATAAGATGATAAAAAATCACTCAAGGAGAAATAATAATAAATTTTATGAATGAAAAACAAGAACGATAGTCTCATCCCTAGCAACTTGGCCTTTCCCTCGTGTGTGGGTGGTCCATTCTGAGATATGGCCAATTTAACAAGTCCCGACACAATACGAGTCTCTTATATTCCATACCAAAAATAATAATTAAATGGATAAAAAGTTAAGATACTTATTTGGGACATATATTGCCTGATAAACCCATATGAAACTAAACCCAAGGGCCACATGACCTCACGAACGCCTCCCTTTATGCAAGAGTTCTAACTAGAAGTATGGGTTAGGTGGGACGGTGGGGATACTATACCCTATGTATTAGTACTAAATCACTAATTAAAAATTGGTCCATCTACATACATTTATACCCACGGTTTATAGAAACTGTGGGTAAATAGTGGTTGGAATCATTCTATAGAAACAATTTTTAAAAAACTGTTGGTATAAGTTGAGATGAACAATTTTTTAAAAACTGTTTGTATATCCTTATTCATATTTCCTATACCTCCAAACCTCTCAACCCTTCACTCATGATCCCTATTATCCCCTAACTCGAGTGATGGTAAGTTCTCTTCTCCTCCTACATTCACCCCTAATTCAGGGATTTTTTAATTCCCATTTTATTCAACATCAGATTAGTGAGTTCCAAATTATTCTTCTATTCAACCGACTACTTTTTTCATGTTTTTATACGTATGGAAACCTATCCAAGATATATTTAGGTCATAATTCTTCCACTAAATTTTTATTTTACTCTATATATTTCATTTTATTGATTCATTTCATATTGGTTTTTTTATATTTTGTTTACTTTCATTTCGTTTTGTTTATTTGGTTCTAATATAGTTTAATTTAGTTTTTCGGTGCTTTTTAAACTATTTGGTTTGATAAAACATTGTGTGGTACAATTATGTTTTTCTTAAGATCAGTTTAATTCAATAATTTTGGATCATTACATTTTTTTTCATTTCGACTAGTTTATATTGGTTAGGTTTATTTCAATTTGTAAAGGTTAGTTTTTAGGGAATTACTAGTATAAATTTTTTGAATAAGGGATTCATTTATACAAAAAAAGACAATATCCAATATACACATACTTATTTCTCAAAAATTTATTCAAGGATTGATAATAATTCTCAAAATTCATAAGCTTTCACCAATAATGTTTACATTTAGGCTAACTAACTTGTGAAGAAAAATAGTGACAGGAGTCAATGTATAATGCCAATACAAGATAACATTTATCCCATTAAATGTATCATGGACTTAATTTATATGAGTGGAATTTATATTGAGGAAATAATCCCACATGAGGTTCATAAAGGGCTGTTAGATTTTAAAAAACCTACTAAGATTTTTGATTTAATGAACAATGCAATTGAAAATGAACATGATAAAAAACCATTGAAATTTCAGATTTTTATGAATAATTATACTTTTTTCTCATTCATTGAATGTTTGGATTTAATTTTATCATGGAGATTAATTATTATCTATAGTTCCATGGTCTTTCTCAAATGGAATTAATTTATGTTTCTCACTATTCCAAAAAAATCAGCATGAAAACTCCCTTTTATAATATAAATTTCAGCAAGCATGGAGTCATCTTACTCGCTAAGATGAATTTTTGTTTTACCTATTCAATATAGTTTAACTAGAATAAAAAATATTTCATATTTGTTTTATCAATCCATCAATGTATATGTTTTAATTGTGTATGCGATGAAGGAGGATGATGTTATTTCATTTGTTTATGATTTGTGATTTCATTATGTAATGATTTGTTAATATTTTATATTTTTTTTGTTCATTGTTTGTGAATTTATATTTTATCTCTTTATATCATTTATTTATTTTTATTCTTTTAGTTATATTTATTTATTCCTCTTTTTCATTTTTTTGAACATTGAGTGGCTATTTTTCTTTTCTTTGTTTATGTATTTGTTCTTTATGTAATTGTTCATAATTTATTTGATTATATTTTTTTATTTATGTATTTTTAAAATATATTTTTCTTCTTGTTGTTTACTTTGTGTTTCACTTTTATTATTTTGTTTTATTTTGGTTATAACATCTGTTCATTTTTAGTCATTTGGTTCATTTTGTCTATTCATTTAGCTCATTTAGGTATTTTTGGTCATTTGGGTTAGCTGGTTTGGTTCATTTTTTATTTTGGTTATTTATCCATTTTTTCATTTGGTCATTTGGTCATTCATAATGACCATTTGGTTCAATTCATTTTAAGTCGTTTGGATCATTTATTGTTTCTATTAATCCACTCGATTCATTTTGGCCATTTGGTTCATTTTGGTCCAATATCACCCAATCCAACATAAACTCAAAGGGACCCATCAAAAGGAACATAAATGAAATAATATTAAATTAATTTAATGTAAATAAATATAATAAAAATAATAATTGAGTATTTATATTATTATATTATTCAAAATATATTTATTCATTTCTGTATTCATAATATAAATGTTTACATGTAAAATGTTTTCAATTTTCATGTAATTTGTTTTTATAGTTCACATGTAAAATGTATTTATAGTTTACATGTGAAATGTATTTATTGTTTATATATTAAATATTTTAAGACTACTTTCAATGTTTAAACATAATTCAATAAAGAAAAATTCATAACCCAACCAATAGAATAATAATTTTTAGAAGCTCTTAAAAATAGATAGTAGCATTTCAGTTTAATCCAAAATAGCACATCCAATGAAAAAAAATATTTTTTTTCCATATATCTAAATCTAAAAAGTTCATCTTAGAATAGGTCCAAAAATCATTAATATAGATGTTTTCCAAAAATCATACCTCACATAAGATTAATATCAATTTTAGTTCACAATATCACATTCTAGAATTGGTTCACAACCATGATTTATCAAATAGTTTGGTGATAAATTAATGTTAAAAAATAGTTTAACCTTCTAATGTGATACTCACATAATATTAAATTAAATTTAGTGAAACCAATTATTCTATAAGATACAAAAAAAGATCAACTTTAGCTCTATTATATGGATTTCACAGGCTTTACATGCACCTAAAAATTAAAATTCAAAGCACATTACCTTGCATGGAATTCAAATACACAGTCCAATAATTTTTTCTTTCATAGAATAAGAACCAAAATTATTCTCTCTAGATATTATTTTTCAATTTAAATAAAAAACCTTAAGAAATATAACATTAATTAAACCAAATATATCTAAATTATGAATAACACATAAAAAAAGTGTAATAACTTGTTAATGTATATATTGATTTCTAATTGCCAAAATATATTGACACTCCAAATTCAAGTAAAAATAATTCATTGACAAATCAATTTAAAACCACAGATATATATTTATTTGTTTCAAATGGATTTAAAGAATATTTCTTAATAGTTATATTATATTTTTTTTAAATAAATTTTTTGAATATGGAATAAATCAAATTAAATGAAATAAAAACAAACAAAATAAAAACAAACAAAATAAAAACAAACTTACCCTTAAAAAATGAATCCAACATGAATTAAAATTACACAGATAAACATATATAAAGTTTTTGACTTCTTTGAATTATAAGTTGTATGCATAATTTTTAAAAACTATTTCAGAAATATGTACATTTCATTCTTATAAAAATTAAGTAAAATAAATAAGAAGTTCTAAGGAAGATATTATTTGATAATATTTAATGGATTCATGATCTAGGGTTTCATCCTCTTTCTCCCTTAGTGAGTATAATAATTGTAATATTTTTCATCTCCATCACATCTAATGTCTTGTTATTATTCATTTTAAATTTTTTAGGGACATTCATATGAACTATATTTGACTTCTCCTCATTATACAAGTATGGGTTTGATTGGGGGTACAGCTAGAGTTACAAAGTTTCCCTATCATTCCCGTTCACACCCTGATCCGCCAGAAGACACCCCATCTACCACACATTTTCGTCCTCCAATTGATCATCCATGGATATTCCCACCCATGCCTTTATCATCATCATATTTAGCCTATTCTTATCATAACATGTCTAAACTGACTCCACAGATTTTACCACCTTTACCATATCTATATTCTATTATGTATCCCCAGACCATAAATCCTTATCATACAATTTCAACACCGCCTCCATTTCCTACTATTTATCGAGGATCTGATGATTCTTTTCCATCAACTTTTACTCCAGTGTACGCGGATGACACAGTGCCCACATTGGAATAGGAACATACATCAGAGGCTAACAATTTATTATAGACCATAAAATCATCAGATCATAATGCGTAGCCTTCATTAGTTTTTTATAAGTTGGTAAAATTATATCACATTCTTTTTTCCTGTTGTACTGTGCATTAGTTCTTATTTTTTTCCTTTTTATCATATTCAATAGGTGATGTGGTTTCAACCATATGAGGGAATCAGGGAATACTCAAACATAAATTATGGTATATTATAATGAATAAAATAAAATGATAGGTAAAAATTACAGGCAGTGTCGAAGTTTTAACACAACTTTATCCAAGTACAATGATATCATTCTGGTGGAACCAATCTCGCATAGGCATATTGACAATTAAATTATAGAGAAATCATGGGTGGAGATATGGGTAAGATAAATTTTGTAAATTTTCATCTATATTATTATTGTATTTACATGAATTAACATGTTCATTATAACAACTATTTAACTTTCCTAAAAGTGAAGCTTCTGAGGTCTCATAATTGATTGATCTTGGGGAGTTGTGGTGATCATATAAGCATGAGTTATATATTGAAAAGAAGAGTATACTCAGTTACAATTTAGAGGGTGTACCAATATTCAAAAACTATCCAACAACTCAATATCAATAAATGATCACATGTTGGTAGAGTTACAAGTTTAAGGTATTATTAATCTTTAATGGGTTTCATTGAAAATTTAATTTCTATTTATTTTATTGATTATTTGTTTTTAGGATGTTTTACTAAAGTTTTAATTTCATTTTATTTTGACTTTTAAGATGTATAAAAATATAAATAGTCATAAAAATTATTTAAAATTCAATAAAATTGTCTTAAAATAGTCATAAAACAATATCAAATAGTCGTAAAAACAATAGCCGAAAATACCACATTAACACTGAATGATGGAAATTACCCATTTATTTATAATTTACTGATGAAATTTAATGTTTCTTCTCATGAATCCATTTAAGATAATGCTGAAATTACCCTTTAAACTAAGGATAAATGTTTTTATCATTTTTTTAAACTGAGAAATGGTATTGCCAAGGGTTTAATACCTTTAAATAGTTAATTTTTAAGAAAGATAAATGTTTTATAAAATTATTCACTAAATGAGAATCGGTATTGAGTAGGAGAGGGTCTATTGAAATGATTAATTTCTGTGAGGTAAAATTTTAGAGTGTTTTGTCAAATTTTATTTTAAATTAAGTTGAGATTGAGTTATAATATATATTTCAAATAAATATTTTGGGGTCTTTTTACCACTAATGTTGCTTTGGTGAAACTATTTTGAAGTGTAATTAGAGATTTATATTTTTTATATGAATTATATACTAGATGTGGAATTGGTTCATCTTTTCATGTATGATAATTTTTTTTGTAGAGAGTTTGTAGAAATACACGTCGCATTGGATTAGAGAAAAGTGGGAATTCTATATAACCTAAAAACGCAGAACCCAATAATGAATAAAATAAACTAAACTAAAAATAAATATCCCTAAATAAACAAAATGATATTACCCAAAAACAACCAAATAACCAAAACCCAAGTAAATCAATTTTTATAAACAAAAAAAATGAAAAAACGACCAAATTAACTATCCAAAAATTACATAACCATGAAATGAACCAAATAACATAACCCAAAATAAACCAAATGAAGCAAATCAAATATGAAATAACTAAAAGATGAAACAAATGAATGAAACCAAAATTAATCAATTGACATTACACATGATGAATAAATACCCTAAAAAATGAACTAAATATCCTAACCCAATGAAAAATAAATATCCAAACCAAAAATGAACTAATTAACCAAAAAAAATGAACGATTGATCAGATGAATTAAGAAAAAAAATTATTTCCAAATGACCAAATTGAACCAAATCACATAAACTAACAAATAAATAACCCAAAAATAAACCAAATTTCCTAAACCAAAATAAAAAAATAAGCAAACATAAAAAAGAGATAACCCAAAAATGAACAAAATAACCTAACCTAAAAAGAACTAAACCAAAATGAACAAAATGAAATAACCCAAAAATAAAGAAAATAACCAAAATCCATGTGAACCGATTTTTCTAACAAAAAAATGAACAAATTACCAAATGAACTAACAAAAAACCACATAACCCTGAAATGAACCAAATGATTTAACCCAAAATAATTCATGTAAACTAACTAAAATATGACATAACAAAAAGATGAACCAAATCAATGATCCCAAAATGACCTAAACCAAAGTGAAGAAAATTAATTTTTCTAGAATAAACCAAAATTTAGGACCAAAAATCACTTAATCAAAAAATGACTTAACCAAAAAATGATGTAAATGGCCTTACCCAAATCAACCAAAATGGATTATCTTAAAATGAAGCAAATGATCTAGCCAAATTATCAAATGACCAAATATTCCAAAAATATGTGACCCAAAAATTAACCAAATGAAATAACTCATTAAGAGAAGAAATACCATCTCCCAACATGAATCAAATGACCAAACCAAAAAAATATGAAAAATAATTTAACTGATTGACCAAATGACCAAATGACCGAATTACTAAAAAAACGTAACCAAAAATTGAACCTAATGAACAAATGTTCATAATTACTAAGTGACTGAATAACCAAATAAAGTAACAAACATATAATTGGACTGAAATGACCAAAGAAGAGTAATCCATATCATACTCACGATATCATTCTAATTAGTATGTATTGATTATGTAATGACTCAATTATTATATTTGTAATTAAATATAAATTTAGATGCTCATTAATTTTATGTATTTCTTCAAGATCTAAAATTTTAATTCATTCCAGGTTTATAAATTTCATATTATTAAATAATGTAATATTATAATAATTAATGTCATTTGTAGTGAGAAATATTGGTTATAGAAGGGCATATGCCGTGGGAAAAATTATTTTTCTTTAGTAAGAGGAAAAATGATGGATGTGTTGTACATGCAAAGAGACCAGAAAATATTGTAAGTATTATTGTTGACATTTCCAATTTTGATATGAAATTCATATTTAAATTTCTTGTTTATATTTTCAATATTGTTCCCTAGAGGACCTTTATGAGAAATGGGGTGAAAAATTCAGGGAAAATTATCATTTGAGATAGGTATTAGGTGAGGATCACTAGGGGAGATTCTAATGTCTACTCAGGAAAAACATCGTCCCCACTAGGTATTGGCCCTAATTGGTTGCATCTCAAACCTCTCACACTATAGAGCAAAAAAGCGATCATGTATAAGCAGTTGATGCCAAAAAAAATTTCTATACAAGAGCATTAAAGAGGTAAACTAGTCACCAAATAGTTGCTGAAATCCATGTCAGTTATATGTCCATCACTTCCATCATAGGCTGTTAATGTTTTCGATTTATGTATAGAAACAATGCGCTCTATATATAATTCAACATGTGATGTTAGTGGGGGTCCTAGTGGTGGTTGGGTTGATGATACTGGTGGTGGTGGTGTTGATGATGATGATGATGGTGCTGGTTCTCCATACGATGATGTTGCGGGTGAGGATGTTGAGTGATTGGCAAGACGATTAGGATGTTGGTGATGGGGGTATTAATCCCCTCTATTTTTGTGTTAGCAGTAAAGAGATGAATGGATGTTATTTAATGACTTGAATTGATCAGTTGTGTGGATGTATATTAATGTTATAGTATTGTAAATGCTTTGAAAACTATTAAAAATTGTTTTTTTAATGATAAATTGCAACATCCCAGACCCGAATAGCCACCCGAATAGTGCTATCGGGTTGGTTTTCACTAACCATAGGCACACCTTCCTAAATTACAAAGGATACCGACTAGTAGAATGGGTGTAAATAGCTATAATTGGGAGGCTATACGCTCTGGGAAAAGATAAAACACTGGTCCGAGTATAATCAAAACACATGGAATGGAAATAAATTACTGTGTAGACTCAAACCAGACCTGCAAAGTTGAAACACATCCAATATCAAATAATACAGAGGAATTGTTACTGAAATTTTTTTTTGGAAAGTTAACAGAATAGTATGATAAACACCACTCGTAACCACTACTAAAAAACATGGAATTCATCCATAGCAGGACATACATGTCTATATAAAAATGGAACCCATGGCTAGACACAGTAGTTACATACAAAATAAGCATGCTAAAAATGAATTGGAAACTAACCAAAAGTAAAGCTCCTGTTAGGCATAACCTCAAGGTCAATGCCAATATCCATGCCAAAAAATACTATGATCTAGATCTTGAATCTGATCCTTTCCCCGTATGTAAATATGTAAAGTCTATACACATCCTGAAGGGCCCATTTAGGGTGTGAGAAGAATCTCATTAGGATTCTACCCAATGGTGCGTATCTTCCATAAGTGTTTGAGCAGACATGAATCTCTAATAATAGTAGGAAATTCAATGTAATAAATAAACACAACTTTCACTAGTGCTCAGAAACCACCATGGAGTGTAAGCTACTTTGGCCAATGCTGGAATCTCAGAAACAAAGAGTGTCATTGACCCAGAGACCAAGGTACTCTTGTCGTCATAAAGACTAGGTGAAACCTCATTTTCCACCTCAATCACATTGCTCAACACCATGTGCCCCCTAAAACCTCGTGTCTGAAAGTACTGACATCCTAAAGACATGCCCAAAAAATAGTATCCAGGTCCCAAGGACACCTGATCCTAATCCCACATCGGTCCATGGAACCAAAACCGTAGGAACAATGATGTATGTCCTAAAATAAATATCTAGGAACATGGCCTCAATCAGGATGAGCCTCACCCCAACCCAATAGCCTTATTACAATCCATAGAAACTCCTCACCTTCTAGAAGGATTTCTATTGCAAGAACCCCAAACTAATATGACCTAAACCAAAATTATTGGAGGGAATCTACCCACAAAAGTTTTCAAAAACACCTCATCACAAAGTCTACCTATGTGCACATGAATCAATTTCCACTTTGGACATCACGAGAGAGTGGAAATCACGTATATCGAGCCTTTCCCAACTAGACAATCACACTAACTCAAACCGATGTCCATGATACCAAATGCCATGGTTAAAACCACCCAATAAAATCTTCACCCCACCCAACCAAAATTATCCCAACGGCTATGTCATCCCAACCTTGGGTCAAGCCCATACAACCCAAAAGGGTCTTAACACATTAAATTAAACAATTACATATATATATCACATTTAAAACAATTACAAACAAACAATTCAATTTAAACAGTTTGAATTGCACTAGTTATCTACTATTACTTAGAAATACTAAGGTCTTTAATTCCACTAATTAGATTAATCAAGCTTAAAAAATTTAAACATTAAATTTTAAAAAATATAAGCATTTTGGCACCCCGACAAAAATATCCCATGCATCGGTGGTCTATAACCTAACCTTGCTCGCATAATCAAGGTAAGGGAATGCCCAACGACATCCCACAAGGCACACCATCAATTCAATAAGAAATAAAAGGGGTATCACTCAATACACGTCATTGTTCTAAAAATACACAAATCCCAAATATCTACAAAAACTCAAAACAAGGTATGCACTACCTACATCATACTCATACGACACTAATTGAGCACCAACCTCTAATTCAGCCTAAAATGTCATAGATCTAAAAAAGAGAATAAATTCTCCAATTCGAACAACATGGTCATGAAAAGAAATCTTAAATAATGGATGAAGAGGAATAAAGAGCTTACCAATTGGGTCCCAATGCATCCGAAGGTGTTTGAATCGGGTTTTAAATGATGAACCATGAGGGATTTATTCTTCTAGTGCTACTGGTTTGTAAACCTGGGTGACCCCTACTGCCATTCTAACAAAAAACGAGGCTACTACCCATTTTAACAAAAAAAGAAAAGTAAATTACATGTATTTAAATGTACAGGTTGTGTATAAAGTTAATTTTTCCAATTTTTTCTAACATCCTTTCCACGTCATTAAAATGTCTTGCCGACCTGAATACATATCATGTACTAGTAAGTACACGGTCTGTACTCAGTTGATCCTCTCTTCCATGCCGAAATACCTACATTCCATGTACGGACATTACCTGGAAACAACCTACATGATGTGTACTTAGGATTACATGGTATGTAACCCTGATTCATTTCGTGTGATAGGTTTCAGCCAGTACTTGGCTAGTTTTCTTCTTTTTTCTAAAGTACAACCCAAAAAAACATGTACCTCAAGAGAAGAACCGAGTTTATACAAACATCCCCCTTAAAGAAATTTGTCCCCTAATTTACATTCCAAGGGAGGTGAAGGAACATTACAAAAATATTACAGGCCAAACCTCTAATCAATAAAGGTCAAATGACCTATTTCCAGACCCATGGTCATCCTGTTACACATCTTCACCCATACACCTCATCAGGTACCCTTGTGTTGCTTCTGACACAAAATCATATTCTGCACCGTATTGGTGCCCACCTTGAGCCCATGAAACCCATGGAACAACAAGGTCCCACATCCCATAGATGCATGAAATAACCTGGTTCCTTGCACCTCAATCACAATCACATCCTCAATGCATCGATTCCCTAGTCACCTCAAGTAAACTACATCCCATTGATGCCCTGATGCCCAAGTAACCCTAAAAAATGCATCCAATGATGCTCTTGATGCCAATCAACTCACACACACACACACACACACACAAATATATATATATATATATATATATATCACTCACCTGAGATGGTACCAACCCAGGGAATGGTGCCCGATCAGTCCCTATATAACCTATGAAACTCATGAACTCAAAATGTATATACCTAAATAGGCCTTGAGAAACAAAATAAAAAATAAAATAATGGCCACACCCATGACATACCTCTAACCATCGTCGACTCACTAGCATGTTCAGCCCCTACAATCTCTTTGGCGTGCACCTAGGCCAACACACAACTGCCTGAAGCCTGACCTCTCTACGATGCCACACCAGTCACATGCCACTGAACCCATGGTTGGGTCCCACTATCTCTTCCACATCCTCCATATGAAGCTGAACCTCGAATACCCTCACCAGGTACCGATCTTGAACCAGTTCTAGATGCCACAGTCTACCCTGGTCCCTGCATAACGTCTGTCTGAGAAGGCAGCATACAGAACCTATCAAGATGACAAACTTGTCTACATGCCCAATTCTCCTTTCTAGGCCAATCGCCCAGAGTATGAACATTCTCTGGCTACACACATGGAAATAAAACCACTACTAAACTTCCACGAGGTGGTATAACTGAGTCCTTAACCTAACTTCCTTGTTGGAACTCACCCCAACCTCATTTCCATCCATATGAACCATCACCTGAAACCGCCACCCTGCCCATGTTAGACATGTCAATTAGGTTTCCCTTGTCTATGATCGCCCGATTCACTTCCTCTGAGAATGAGGACAACCTTAATATGTTTAACTGCACCCGTATGGCATTCCATAAGACATCTTCATAGCACCTCACCCTCAAGGTGTCATCGATTATCATATCTAGTGAAAAGAAAGACAAATTAGTGAAAGTAGCTGCATAGTCCATGAGAGATATGTCACCCAGCTGAAGGCTCAAGAACTCCGGAGCTCTCTCTTCCCTTAGTGTCTCTGGGAAAAAGTGCTCGACGATTTTTTCCTCAAAGTCCTTCTAGGCGAGTCCCTCATGTCTGTGAGCTAGAACATGCACACCCACCAGTGCTTTGCCGATCCTATGAGCATATATGTCACCAGTATGACCCTCCACCCTAGAGGTGTCTCAAGATACTTGAGTATCATCGTAATTCTCTCTATCCAGTTCTCATTTGGTTGTGGACCACCCTAATCCTACAAAAGCGGCGGGTGTAGTGACTAGAATTTTTGAGAAAGGTAAGACACCAATGGATCTATTCCTCGGGAACCTCTTTCAATCCCCTATAAAACATGCACCATACTTGATCAGATATACTCATCAAGCCACAACCCAAACATTGTTAATCCCAGTAGCTTCCCTTCCAGCACTGGATCCTGAATCTAATCCTTTCATTGAGCATGTGCCTGCAACTCATGCTCTGCCTACCCCTCAAGGGTCTGAACCAGATCGTGCTCCTATATAAAAATATCATCACCCGCCTAATGCTCCATATGGTCCATCCAGGAGGAACCCATTGAATACTATAATTGGTCAGACAACTCATATATATAAAAATATATATATGATGCAGATGGGTACAACAATGAAGAGAAAGTTCATAACAAATAACCATACACTCCCCCATCACAACCACATCCCACGGAATTCCAGACATGTGGCCTCCTTACCCACCCTCAACAATGCTAAGTATTACAATATCTAAGGGCCACACCCATCCTAACAACCACGATTTCCTCAATCCGAAGACCGAGTCTCCAAAACCTATGGATCAAAATCACCTCAACCATAGTACATGCCTTTTTGAATAATATCCATTCCCAAATCCCAAGACACATGCAATTTTACATAAATTTAAAGCATTGATATAACATTTGACATGGAATTTTATATTATTGACACAATATTATCACATCACAAAGCATATGTGCATATGTGAAATTGAAATAACTTAAAAATGTGCCTATCAAAAGACAAAAAACCATGCCTTTCATTACCAGGACAAGGTCAAATTCTCCATTACCACATTGGGTCTACGGATACATCTCACAATTAATAATAATCAGAGTCCAAGTGATCCACCAAATTGAGAATCATATAAACTGTAATGCAAGAAAAAGGAAAACCGCATTACCCACTAATGGTAACTCAATACATTCCTCGTACATGGGGCTGCAGGTTCCCAAGTACAAGTTAGAAATCCAGTTCTAAAAATGACCTATCACTAATATACCATAATCCCAAATAGTTATACCAAGAATAGAGGTGAAAAAAGATGCCTATGATACCACTTTTTAACATCCATTACTCGAACAACCACTTGAATAATGCTATCGGGCCGAGTGTCACTAACCTTAAGTGCACTTCCCAAAACTCCAAAGGCTTCCCACAATCAGTGATGGTGTAAAAGGGTATGGGAGAGAGCTATAACCTATGGGAAAAGATAACACACTAGTCCATGTGTAATGATAACAATTTTTTTTAAATAAATGACTCAGCATACTAGAACCAAACCCACAAAGAGGAAAACCATCCAATATCAAATAAAATATTTAAAGAATTATTGAAACAAATGTAATGGAAATTTAATAGAATAGAATGCTAAAAATCACATGTAACCACTACCGAAACAAACAAGCCATGCGTCTATAGCAATTCATACATGTCAATATAAAAAGGGCTCCCATTGCTAAACACAATGGTTACATACAAAATAGGTATGATAAAACTGAAAAGGAAACTAAAAAAGTAAATAAATAACTAGGAATAAACTTATGTTCGAATCCAATATGCATTCCAAACAGTACTATGATCCAACTCTTGAGCATGATCCTTTACATATATGTAAATCCATAAAGTCTAAATGCATCCCAAAGTGCCCATGTAGGGTGTGAGATGAATATTAGTAGAATACAACCCAATGGTTTATAACTATTATAAGTGTTCGAGAAGAAATGAATATCTAAGTAAAGTAGTTAGTCGAATGAAATAACTAAACAAAACCTCCACTGGTTCTCAGCAGCCACCAGAGAGTGTCACATACTATGGGAAATGCTGGAATCTCGGAAGTGAAGAGAGTACTTCAACCATGGCCCATGGTACTCTTGTAGTGATAAAGCCTAGGTGAACCCTCATGTTCCACCTCAATAACATAACCCGAAACCACATTCCCCCCTGACACCTCAGGTCTCAAAGTACCTACATTCTGAAGGAATTCCCAAACAATTGTATCCCAGTCCCAAGGACCCCTACTCTTAAGCTCATGTAGTCCCATGGCACGAAAACCATTGAAAAAATAATGTATCTCCTCAAATAAATATCCAGGCCCATGGCATCAATCACAACTAGAATTATCCCCCAACCCAATATCCTCATCATTATCCACTGAAGGCTCCTCACATTCCATGTGGTTTTCTACAATAAGGATGCCCAAACCAGTATTACCTAAACTGAAACTATCAGGAGCCTCCACCAACATGAGTTTCCAAAACCACCTCATCATGGAGTCTACCTATGTTCACATGTCTCAATTGGTGCTTTGGCTATCACGGGTGAGAAGAAATCACCAAAATAAGAACCCAATGCCACACCATCTCCAGCACCTCACCCCCTATGACTATATCGCTCAAATACAGTGGATATTCCATCCATGTATCCCTGGACTTTTCCAACCTGATAGTCACACTACTTCAAACCAACATTCACGATGCCCAATCCAATGCTCAAAACCACCCACGAAAATCTGGACCATGCCATCCCAACCTCAGGTCAAGCCCGTCACAACCCAAAAAGGTCTCAGTAGATGAAATTTAAAAATTATATATATATATATATATCACATTAAAAACACTTTTAAAAAAGAATTCAACTTAAAAAGTTTGAATTGCAGTACATATCACTTAAAACATAGAATTCTTGAGGTATTGAATGACTCTAATTATCTTAATCAATCTTAAACAATTTAAACATACCATTATAAAACAAACAAAACAATTATAACCATATTGGCACCCCAACCAAAATATCCCATGGAGTAGCAGCCTCTAACCAGACCTCGCTCCTATAATCAAGGTTTGAGAGTGACCAACAACATCCCAAAAGGAACATGGTCAATTCAATATGAAATAATAGGGGACTTTTTCAATACCCATCATCGAACTAAAATTAAAAAATCCCCAAATTTCTGCACAAACTCAAAACAAGGTATGCACCACCTACCCTATACTCATACGACCCTCATCATATAGATTTGATATCTAATTCATCCTAGAATGGGGTAGATCTACACAATGATCATAAAATCTCGAAGTCTGATAACTTTTTAAAGAGAAGAAATCATGAATAACATATCTAGAGGAATCGAGAGCTTACCAATTGGGTTTGAAGACATCCAACGATGTTTGAATCAGGGTTCATACAAAAAATCAGGTGGGATTTATTCCTATGGTGCGTTTGGTTTGCGAACCCGGGTGACCCCTACTTCCATTCTAAAAAAGGCAAGCCTAATTACCATTTAAAAAAAATAAAATTACAAATTGTGTATTTAAATATAAACCCCAAGTATATAGATTATTTTCCCTTTTTTTTGACTTCCTTTCCACGTGATTAAAAGATCTTGTCGACCCGAATACACAATGTGTACTGGTAAGTACACAATGTGTACTGGTAAGTACACAATGTGTACTCAGCTAATCCTCTCTTCATTTATAACATCGATATGAACCATGTATTACCATTACAAAATCACACTCTACATGGTGTGTACTTAGTATTACATGGTGTTTAACCCTAATCCACATCGTGTGATAAGTTTCAACCAATACATGGCCTGTTTTCCCCCTTTTTCTTAAGTACAAACCAAAAAAACACCATACCTCATGGGGAGAACTAGGTTCTTACATAAATATACAATATATATATATATTCCATTGAATGCGTACCATGGTTTTATTTTGTTTATATGTTTTGGGTTTATTTATGATGTGGGGCTGGATTCGCTACTACTACTTTTTGGGGACAAGTAGCTATACAAATGGTTTAATGAGAAATTGGTATATCTTGAATGGGGGATAAGCTATACCCATGGTTCTCCTAATTGTGTGTATATATATTCCAACAAATTTCATTAAACCAAGGGTATTATGAAAAACTCATAGGCTACGCCCATATTTTTAATAGAGAATATGGGTATAGCCCTATATTAATGGATTAAGCACCCATGGTTCTATAAACTCAAGGTATATCCTATACCTATAGTTTTATGGGATATACCCATGGTTCTAAACCATGTTTATTGGGTAAGTTTAAATTAGTGAATTCAATGGAAGAATAAATAAAATGAAATAACTACTGATGGATAAAAATTAACCGAAAACCAAAAATCTAAAGAATAAGTGTCTATATAACCCATTATGATGAAGAGCTATCAAAAAAAGAATATATTCAAGAAAACACAAGTATATACCTAAAGAAAATAAATACATAAAAAAATACCCACATTTTTTTTCAATCTGATTATATGCTCGGTCCCCAACTCCCATTCCAAGTCCTAGCCTTAGACAAGTAACACTAAAAATCACCTACAAATTCATAACATATAGCCATGAGATATACTTGGGTACCAAAAGGCAGCCCAAAAAGTGTGTGATTAAAACTAATTAGGCCACCACCAACACTATCTATCGTACTTCTAGTCTATGAGTATAATACATAACAACACATGTTATATGAATAAGGACTGATAATACTTTTTTTTGTATTTTCAAATGACACTTTTAAGGGGTAAGTGTGAACCAGAACAACTTCAACCAATAAAAACATAAAATGATAGACATCCCATCTGAAGCTGTTCCATGAGAATGTCAAGGTGTTTTTCAAATTTCAAGCTTATCATCAGCGTTTTCCACTTACAGCAATTCACTACCATCTGTCATGAAATCCTCAGCTTTAGACCTCTTCTGCCCTTCAAAAATTCAACCGGAGCAAGCAGTGATCACCTGTTTTGACTCAAAAAAAATACTCCGCACCGCAAATCATCCAAAATAAGTCTATAAATATACAATGAAGCATTAAAAACATCCAAAAAACTTGCACAAACTCAGAAAATCATAAATCACACAAGCTCCTCCACCGAATAAGACAACTCGGCGCTGGAAAACAACACCACCGTAGCCATGAGAACCCTCCGACCAACTACAATATCCCAAAGAGGAATACGAACCGAGGATATTGAAACCAAATATTAGTCTCCCAGGACTAGAAGACAGTCAATCACATCGAGGGAGCGTCGCTATTGAAGGTTTCTGAGCATGAAAAAAACCAGCAACGCCGCTCTCGGCTTGAAGCCGACCAGATCGAAGCCGTAGAAGAACCCTCAACGGATTCCAAATCAGACGAAACACGACAAGAGGAAGGGACCATTGAGAATGGACAGGGTCGCTCCGCCGACATCGACTCCAAAAAACACCAAACAAGAATCTAACAGAAAATCCAATAAAATGAACCTGAAAACTAAGAGAGATGTAGAACAAGAAAAAACTGGAATAAGGAGTGAGATTCCGAGGGAGGCGATGACGAAGATCCTCCAACTCGGCGTTGAAGGCTGCATGGTCTCCCCCCTCCAGGTTGCCGTAAAAAAAACCCTAGCGTCACGTGAAAGAAGTGATCCTCCTTATATTAATAAGGATTTCATAGATAGTGGTGAACTAGTATTACACAACATGCTTCAGCCTAATATGGTTATATTTGATCATATGATCCATAATGTAATAATAAGACCCATGGATACAATCATAGGAATCTAGCAATAAGCACTGAGGTTTAATCCATAGAACACATCTATTTATTCCCACTACAATAGAACCATATGAATCCAAGGAAAACTCCAAGGCATTCTATGTGTATATCTAGCAAGAAAACCTATGGTCAGAAATATATAGTGTCTATCAGTGGTGTATAATTCGGGGGATGAATCCTCAACATTAAAATTTCTAAAAGGTATCTATCTGATCTCCAGGAACATGTCCTAGGATATCGTGGTAATGGATAAATTGGAATCCAAGGAGATAATCTGACTCATTTCATGTCTGAGGACATCAATTTGAATCAAGGAGGTCATCCTAGGCATTCTAATTTTTCTAGAGTTTCCAAGTGAATCATCAACAGTAAGATGCGATATTGATTAATTTAATCCATTGACCATATCTAAGTTGAAATTAACCCTTGGCATTCACATAGACAAATCATGTGACATCCATTAGTCCGTACCTGGAATTGAAGAATGGAATCCAAGACATTCCCATGGCACATCGCACATGTAACCATACTCCCTACAAAACATAAAAACTAAGGAATTGGCATTTAATTTTAGTCAATGAAGCATTGAAATAAACTATTAAAAAATCTATATTTATTGTCAAGGCCCAATCCATGGTATGAAACTATGTCATAAATAATCTCAGGGCTCAAAAAATGGTAAAAAATATATTTTAGCTCATTAACATTTATTTGGCCAAAGCCACTTCCTTAGGAGTAGGTCCAGAGACTTCCATTAATTAAAATCTCTTTTGGTTCCATAATCTCATTACACAAATTAACTTATTGAATTAATGGGAACACACCTCATAAACAGAAATAATTTAACATATATACGGTAATTTATCTCTAAAATCAAAATGACTTTGATAAATTGATTCTAAAATAAGGGACTTATAGATCCACCATTTAATTTATTAGAAACTTATCACACCCTATATCCGAAGGGATATAAGGTTTTGTTCTAATTAATGTTATGAAATCAAATTTTAAGCCATATCTATTTGATTGGATCTAGTACCGTATGTACATCATAAAAATGACTATTTTTCATGCACACTAGGTTCACTAATTAAATATGGAATCACATGGGTGACTCATAAATAGGTAAAGACCCATACATGACCTTATATGGTCCATATAACTAGTTTAATTAACTTCCTAAACATTACAAGGTAGTAAGAAAGTAAGGGTCACAAATTAAACCAATTTATTTCCAAAATTCAGGTTATGACATAAAACCCCTATGGACCTTATATAGTCGTCAGATGGCTTGATAATTTAAGTAAACTAACTGAGTGGTAGGAATTTAACTAAGGATATAAATAAATATAATAAATTTTCAATTGAAAACTAGGCCAATTATAGGTGGTTGGCATGATGCACAATGAATATTCTTTTTAAAAGAATGATACCTTAAGGTAAATTCAACAAAATCACCAACCTTAGGCTTATGGAGGTTCACTCATCTGGTATAACCCCTTGATTTGAGCTAGGATGAGAGAAATTGTGGAAGAAAATAAACATCCTGAAAATAGGAAGAAACCACATAAACAATGTAAATAATCCTTAAAGAAAAAAAGAAATAAATCTCGATTTGGGATATAAATATCAATGCATCATGATCGCAAGTGACGAAATTCAAATAATCCAAGAAATAGATGAAAACTACCCAAAGGAAGATGAGGCGGGAGAGGTACATGGGGAAATTCTATGAAAATGAGGGTGAAAAAGGGGTAAATATTTTTATGGTAAGAGGTTAAAAATTAATATTTTCCACTTTTAATGTGGTGGATGGTTTTCTTATATGGTTTGATACATCATGTAATAACTTTTCAGAATTACTATCTAAAGAACCCCCACCAAGCACAATTACATCACACAGTTTAAAAATCATACACCAACTATATGGATCCCGAAACAACCTCATGGGTTTTTGATCTCCTCACATGGTCTAAAACAACTCATTCCAAAAAATGTTATCGCATGGTTGGGGGCTTGGTTAGCTCTTACTATGCACCCTTGTCAGTTTCTCTCAAAACCAAATTTTCAAATCCCAAAGATCCAGAGACTTATTCGGGAACATAAGGCACCTCTCGATCCCCAAACCTTATCCAAAAACATCCCCTTAATGTGATAAAAAAATTAAAATTATATTCCAAACATTATATTTGAAAATTAAATGAATACCTTTTATAGAAAAATGAACTCCTCCTAAAAAATTAGAACCGTATGCACACACACAAAAACGTGATGTTTTCAAAAAACCGTCTCTTGGCCCGAGCACTATATAATAGAAAATATATTTTCTATATAATTGGTCTATTACTCAGAAATAAGTAGATCAGTGGACTCTCTAAAGGAAGGTGGATTCTATCACATAAAGGACTCAGTAACAAGTTTTTAATTCCTTGTTGCATTTGGGATATTAACATGGTTTTCATTATTATTCATACCTTGATGAAATTGGGTGAGTATTTTCATCAGGTTTTTCTCCCAAGATTCCATCCCATTTTTCTTAACTTTAAGAAAATCACCTCATTCTCTTTCACACACATTTTTAACTTGGTTCCTTTTGGTTCCATTCATTTAATAAAATAAATCATCTTCGGGATGAGTATACTTAACAAATGAAAACTGTAAACTTAGAAGAAACAAATCATAAATAATGTTTATGACCTAAATTATGAAATTATAAATTTATTTATAAGTTTTACATTTTTATTTAATATTAGGATTTCATACCCAAATATACCAAAATACATCATAATGGATCATAAAGAGAATATAAATTAACCAAAGAATATACCATGAGAGTTTCAAATCTGATCTGTAGTTAATACTATTTTTATACACCAAGATAAAATAAAATAAATACTCAACAAACCATTTTAGGGCTATTACCCCTAATTTTATCTATGTTATAGCCTCCATCAACTTTTTTGTATCCAGGCATGGATTTCATTTCTAGGAACCCACAAAATCTATACATTTTTTAAAATTTTATGATATTTTCTATATTTATACTTATACATAGGGTTATCACTAATAATTTCTAATCATAATCCTTAAAAATAACTAAAACCTACTCTAATACAATATTAGGCAACCTATCCAAAACATACATGTCTAAACCCTCACTTTAGATGATTATTCATTACATCTCTCAATAGTAAACACCCTAGAACTATAATGTCATTGTATATTTGGAGACAAGATACATAATCTATCTATTTATAAATAATCATCCATATCTCCCATAGATTATTCTAACATATCACCATTCATAAACATATCTTACTTAATATATTTCATTATAACTCAAGGAAATAGAAACATAAGAAAGGGTGAGATAATATTCTCTATAAGGGTATACATGAGAGACATCAATAGATGAACATAAGTGATCATAAGATAAGAATAAGGTTATTGTAACATAATAATAATTTATGAAAAAATACAAAAAAATATTTATAGACCATAAATCTTGAGTTATGGAATAAGGTTTTTTCATAACAAAATATATGAATCATAAGAGTTTATAATCATTAATTATCAACCATGATCTATGAGTTCATATCATAATCATATTACATATTTTTTTTCATACACATAAAAATAGAAAATCATTTCCTTAGTCAAGGATAACTTTTAATACAGTTATAACATAGTGGATAGAGTCTAACAGTAAATTGGAATGACTCCCCATTATCAGTAATATTAACTCATGAGATATCATGATATACGCAATTATTTAGTCAACTGTATAATTATTGTCCCACCCATAAATTTATTAAAACCATATATACATGTGACAGAAAATCATAAAAATATTCATAATTTAATCATTGATTAATTAACCCATGGGAAAGAAACGAGTTTCATGAAAAAATCCTTAAAACACTATCATTAATAGATATCCAGATAAACAAATTTTATAGTATAACAATATCATATCCCTAGAAACCCATAATAATACATAAATGATGTTGACCTATATGAAAAATAATTAATTAAAAGTGATAGAAATATGCATTTAAAATCAATAGAAAACATCATTTTTTGGGAAACTTTTAAAAACTAAAAAATATAATAATAATGGGAATAATATTTTATTTAAAAGCCATGGAAACATGTAATGGAATTTAAAATGTTAATAAGGGATATTCTATTAGGAAAATATATTCATTTTGTATACATTAAAATCTTCTCTTTCTACACTTCTTTAAACAATGTAAAAAGTGAGTCACATTAAAACATTTGAAAATATTCATTTTGATAATTTTTAAGGAAATTAAAAGGTGTTAGAAGATAATTTTATCACAAATTTATTTATATATAAAAACTTCAAATAATAATTTAAAGAACATGGACATGGAGGAGAAATATTTCTGATCAAAAGAAGAGAAGTAATGTAACATTTTATCCTAAGATTTCTTTTAAGTTGATTCCAAAATAAAAGGGGGGGAAATGATAATAATACATGAAAACCAGCATAATTACTAGATGAGAATAAAATTTATTGGTTTTAATTTTTAAAAATCATAGAATTATTCAAATTTAAATTAAAACATAAATAATCCCGATAAATAGTGAGATTGTAACATAAGCACTTACCTCCAGTCTTTAATTACATTACATGTAATCTAAACACATGAATAATAAATTTAATTTTATTATAAATCAATACAAAAACTATATTTGTAGTTATATTACTATATAAAATTCGCTTATAATTTTTTATTACATATTTATTAATACCTCTTCCTACAAATCGACATTTGGGTGTCAACTGTTTTGTTTTCAATGAAAGATTAAGTTTAAATATTCTTGTATATGAACATTGTTCTTTGTTTTAAAATATTAACAATTTCATAATTATCATAATTATCTATTAAATTCACTTTTAAAACCATCCACGTAAGGTTTTGATGAAAAACATGATACATCACGTCAAAGATGTGGTAGTCCAAACACACACATGGGAAGTGTTTTCATTTTCCAATGGATGTGAGGGAAGAAAATTAAATAATATTTTATATTTAAAGAATATTAATTATGTAATAAATACCATATATATTCTTTAAGTTCCCCTATTTAACCATCCATGAGATTTGGCGATGAAAAATGAAATTCATTTCTTCATGGAGGTCGTAGTTCACATGTACAAACGAGCGATGTTTTCATTTTTCAAATGATTGAAAAGAAGGAAGAAGATAATTATTCTATTATCATAATGAATCTTGGGTATACTTATGATAATGATTTAATTATTTTATCATGGTTATAATATATTCATAGGAAATAGAATAAGAAATAAAGGAATACAAATGAAAAATGAATGATTTGGAATTTTTACCATACTCACTTGGAATAACTTCACTGAAAAATGGATTATTCATTTTAAGAGTGGTAATTTGACAATAGAAGTAAATATGTGATGTTTATATGATATTTATGTAGTTATTTTGGTATATTGTGGTTGATATATGGGCTTAATGTGTGAGGGAAAGTGAGGCAATGAAGGGCACCTTTTATAAGTAAGAGGGGGGCATTTTTTTATTAAGAGGTGAACTATTCATGGAAAGTGGCTTTAAAGTAGAAAATAAAGAATTGGGGGTAATTATTGGTAAATATATCCATCTTACACTCATATAGATACATGTGTTTTACACTCTTTATGGTCTTTAACCCTTATTTTAACCTTTTTACTATAATTTACTTTTACCATGTTAATTCATTTCTTAACCGTAGAAACTAATTTTTTAGGCAAAAATTAATATTACCCTAAATAGATAATTTGGATATGATTATTAAAAATATTAAAACCATTTCATAATATGAAATTTCTTTAATTGATAAAAATTATTTTTGAAAATTATAAATGTATAAGGCATAAAAACATTTTTAGAAAAAATATCACTTATGTTCTATAATGTACAATATAGGTTTTGATATTAAACATAGTATTTTTAGATTTATAATTATACATATAAAATACATATTTTTTTAAAAAAAATGGATTTATAAAATTTTCATTCTTTATTATAAACTAATTGTTTCATAAAATATTTGATATTTGTAAGAACGATATGTTTATACTATTCACCTAAAAATTAACCTTTTTAGAGAAATACCAAAATCTCAGTATAAGATAATTTTTCCTTTATGAATAAAAACTAATTTCATTATACCAAAATTTGATTCAGAAATTCAGAAATTTTGCTTTTAAATAAAACATATACAATATACAATACAATTATTTTTTTGAACAGAGAATTTCTGTTTAACAATGAAGCATTAAATTAACATTCCTTATAGTTACATAATTACATCATGGATTTTATTAATTAATTATACCTTTAATTTAATTAATAAGTTATATTTGAATAATAATAATAATTTTTTAATAATTATAATACATGTTTTTAATTTAAATAATATATATATATTTAAGGTATTTATTATTATTTGTAATTATCTTAATGATGATTCAAATTATATTTTCATAATTTATCAATGGTTTCCTTTCATTATAACAATTTATAATGTGATTCATTTTTTTCATTTATGTGTGTGATATTATCAATCAAACATATCAAATTTATTAAAGAGAAATATATTCAAAAAATTTAAGGTGTTACAAAATACACTATAATTATTGATTTCATCATTGATTTTCTATTTTTGAATCATTTCCAAAGGATTCCAACTTTTTTTTTCACAAAAAATAACTTTTCCATAAATAATATTACGTGACATGGTAGTTTTATATAAACAATTAGCTTCATTACCATTTAAATCATACTCATAAGGTTCACCCAAAGAAGGAAATTCAAGGGAAGATTGAGAAAATTCAAAAGACAATTGAATGTTGTCTTATTATTGAATGTTGTCACTTTAAAGTTATAAATTTTAAGATTTTCGAAAATAATTAGGATATTAGAGTTCATTCCATCCAACATATAAGATAATATCTCATAAATTTTCTTATATTATTATTGGAAGTATCTCAATTTTTTATCAAGTTATTTAAGGTCATATATTTCTAAATTATTTTAGGGAAATAAAGGTAGATAATACATTTATTTTATTTGGATATTAATTAAATGGTTGGAATTTAATGTTTTATTAAAAATTCTATTTCCCAGTAAATTCAATAGGTTCATTTTTTTGTTAGAATGGAGGAGCAGTGACCCAAAGCCTAAGATACATCCTAATATAGGAATTAGTGTTCATTTATAGTAAAAAATAAGGATGTCATGTTATATAAAGTCTGATGTATGATTAGACTTAACATACCATATGACACTACCCGTGAAGATTGGTATAACTAGCTTGAATATATATGAAAAAATGAAACATCCCAAACACTATCCCTCAACATAGATATTCCAAACATGAAATAGAGATTTAAAAACTAAAAAAAGAAAAACACATCAATAACGAGTCATAAAAATGGTTTATGTAACAACCCAAGATTTTATGAGAATTATTCATTTTAAATTCCTTGATTTCTTGTGTTTCACACTACACAAAGATTATCTTGTGCTATACGCAACACCGTATTAGCTTTCAGTATACGCAACACTATTCTTGGATTGTGTTACACGCAATTTAAAGTTCGTTTGATAATAGTCATTATACACAACATTGAGTGTATATATATAAAAATATACTCAATATATAAATGAAATATGGTTGGATTCTGTTATAAGAAACAAAGAATTAATATTTCACAACACAAAACCCTGACTTGGCTTGCATTACACGCAATCGTGACCTTCCTTAATAGCGTGTGTAGTACACAATACTAGGTTTCACTAAACAATGACATATTGTTATAATATTATTATGGACTAGCTTTTATGAATAGTATTAACTACATTTTTAATTTTATAACATGATTATTCATCTTACACATTTTCTAGAATATGGTATGAGACCAAAATAATTTTTTCCTCTAAAATATGTATTTTAAAAAAATTGCAGATTACCCACCTTTTGATGGCGTTCCCACTTTAATTCTTTTTTTTTGAAATTTCTATAAGTTCAATTTGACATAATAAAATTCTTCATTGGAATCAGGATAAAAAAAATTTACTTTGGATAAATGTTTCATATCATTCTGATAACATTCATATTTTAATTAATAGTAAAAACAAGCTATATTTTAATTAAAAACAACTTTTTTCATCGCAATAATTGATATGGTTAGATTATATTTTTAATTGTTTTTAAATTTTAATTAGAATATATTTTTAAAATTTAATCCAATGTTGGTCATTAGAATTAATTTCACTTTGAAATTGGATATAAACGAGTATCAATCTTTTGATTGTTATTTTTTCTTAAAAACACGCTATTTGTTTTGATAATGCGAATTAATTTTAAAATTAATTAATCCCACATCTATGTTTTGAATTTTGAAAAATAGACATCCATTTTGAATTCCGAATATCAATTAATGCTATGGCTGAATTTTTGGTATTTTTCTGAAAAACTTCAATTTTCGATGAATAGCGAAACCACTTAGTGGTAGTTAAAAAACTGAATTTTTCATTTAAATGAAAATTTAGCACTTATATGAATTTAATTTTAAAAATCCGACAGACACGGTTAATATCAAGGACTAAAATGTAGTTCAATGAGATGAAAATAATTTCTGGTGAATAGTAACTTTTTACTTTTATTTACCACGGTTAAAAGTAAATAGGGTAATTAAGGGTAAAAATGATATTATTATTACCCTAACACATGTCCTAATTGTATTGGATAAGTTTAATTCTACCAAAAACAACCTTAGGAATAAAATATGACCATTTAGGCCCACATGGATCAGATTAGGACATTTATTATTTAAAGAAGGGTTAAAATGGTTAAAATCAAATTTTAATAACTAATTCATTTTTAATATAGGGTTATACAAAAGTTAAATTCTCCTATAAATATTCATTAGAAATATAAAAATATTTCCTACATAATGGTATTTTATTTATAATTTTTATAAATTAAATATATTAATTTATTTATGACACAATGATGATGCAATAATTATCTTATTAATGAAATATTAACACAATTGATGTTATAAATACCCAAATAAATGTAATTTGAGACTTTTTATGAATTTCACCAATTTTATAGGTTAATATGACATATTATTATTGAATTAATTAACTGTATTCTAACTAATCATGCTGTTATGAGTTTCACAAAAATCCACTATCAAATAGTGTTAAAATTGACATAAAATAGTTTTTTTTAAAAATATTATATTATTAATTGTTATTATATTCCTAAAATTATAAGGTTCTGCATAGATACTTATATCATTATAGTAGTATCATTAATGGACTACTTGGGGTTGCTTGGATGTATATGGTAAGTTTATTAACTATATAATATAAAAATACAGAGTGACATGGTAAATGTTAATTTAATTAACTAAGAGTTAAAACTAAAATATAAGGTTAATATAATGACCCAAACCTGTCTAAAATCTATTTTTTGAGAGTATTTAGAACCATACCCACTTTATAATTTAAACAAATTAATTTGGAGTTATTAAAAACCAAATATGACTTTATTATAAAATAATATTTTAAGTCTTTCCAAAGGTTCCCCTCTCCTCCCTTATAAAAAGGGCACCGCTTCCCTCTTCTCTTCACACCCTTTTGAACCTTGAAGATCGGCGAAACCCTTCCCATTTCACTTTTCCACTTCCCTAGAAACATTATTGAGGTTCTGGTCATCTCAAAAGACTAACTCTACTTCCTAAAGACGAATCTTAAAGGAGGTGCGTCGAAGAAGAGGTAATCTCTTCTTCCAATTCTCTCAAGTTTCTTTCTTCTTCTACATATTATTCTTTAGTTTTATCATTATAAAGTAATAACATAAGTAATAATTATATACTTATATGTTATTATAAATTTTAAATAACCCTATTTCACCTTCTATCCATCCTACAAGAAAACAAAATCACCGCGTGTGCGTACGTACAGAATATTGTCTCCACGCCGTGGTGTAATCTGTTTTCGACCCCCACCTTACTTGGATTGGTATAATGGTGTAAATAAATAACTATATATGATTATTGTAAAGTTATATTGATTATGAAATATTATATATACACTTAAATACAATTCCACGATCATGGGAATGGTATCATCGCTCGTGCGTACGTACGGACTACCGTCTCCATAACGCGATAAGATTCATTCTCTATGTTAACCATTAATTAATGATTATAAAGTATATATAATGAATAATAATGAAATATATGACATAATAATGATACTGAATTTATGTATATATATATATATGTATTTCATCAACTTAATTCCATTCAATTCAATAAGGAAATGAAAACAGCGTTCATGCATACGTACAGCCTACCGTCTCCATGAATGGTGTATTTCATTCCATTTATCGATCTATCATATATATATATATGTATAAGATGAATATATATTATATATAAATCATTTTTTACACTCAGTAATTAACTAAATCAGGATATAACTAATAATATCAAGAACAACAAGTCGAAACACGTACGATAAATGAAACGATTTTACCCAAATCGCTGCTTTTACATCGAATTTACAAAAGAACGGTTTATATAAAGTCATAAGTAAACTATATATGATATCATAACAATGAATATGATTTTGTAATAAGTCAATAACATTATTTAAATCATTATACAGGAGCTTCGGATACATACGAGGCATATCAGACATAAGGTAAGGGATAATGTTGCAATCTCAATTGTTTTCTATCCGAGATTGCTTATACGTAAGTATTTATTGGGGTAATATTTATCATCCATGTCCAAATTTTATAAAACAAATTCATATATTTTTAATGTCCTTTTTACCCATTTTTGAATTTTACTACATGGTATGTAAGGAATCTTTTTTTTTGTTTACCATACGAGGTACTTTTTGACTTTTCCGGCAAAAGTATGACAAGAATGTATTTTTTTAACTTATACGGAATGAATGGATTTTTACGGTTTCATAACACCTTATTTTCATGAAGCTTAATCTACAATATTTCATGAATATTTTCGACTAAATACTTTTCTTTTAAAATTTCATGGCAAATTGTGAAAAGAAAATGATTTTGATGAAGGAGGGATATTTTCTTCAAGAATTCATTTCAAGTGTTTTGTCAAAACTATTTTCCATCTAGGATGAAATTATTTAGTATGATTATGTTTCAAGTATAATGTCTTAATGTAGCGACCCCCAAAGCCGGGGTGCTTCATGAGACATGATACACTTAACATTTCATCATTACAGGATTAAATATCATGTCTCATCACAACAGAGGATCGTGAGGTTCGGGATTCTGGGAAACCAGCTGCTCTGATAAACTTCATCAATACATTCCATGCCTGAAAAAAATTTTAAACAAAAACGTAGGGTGAGCAAAATGCCCAGTAAGGGGTTTTAAAACATTTTATGAAAGTCCTTTCTTAAGTCCTTTTGAAAATAATAAAACATACTTTGCTAAAACAAAACATTGTTATTTCTTAAAAACATGAAATCCATCTCTGTTTGAAAACTACTTTCATAGAGAAACACGTACTTGAAATGAACATGATCAGAGTGCGCAAAATAAACAAAGCATAATGTTAAAACAAGGTTACTTCAATTCTAAAAGATTTCTATGACTTAAGTAGGGAATGACATGCATATCATAATTCGTGAGTAGAGAGCAGATCATCTAACAATTTACCATATGAAAAACAGTTCTTGTTCACATGAAGTACATTTTTATAATCTTAGGAGCTTTCTACCAGGAGTTGTCCTGTTAGTTGAACTAACCCCTGGTAACCTTTATCATTACATGCAGAGGGAATGTATAATCCTGGACTTTGTCATGACTTTTCATCATGACCGTAAAACATACTTAACGGGTCAAGGCTCACTGCCCACCCCGTTTCCTTTGCTCAAGCCAAGGCTAACTTGCCAAGACCGTCGCACATGGTCGTCTCATGAGACTCTTGCTTTACCCAATGCATTGGAGCGCTGTATAATTCCGGGCGCACCCGTCACATCATTCTTGTTGCGCTATATAATTCCGGGTGCACCCGTCACATGTAAGTCCTATACATCCCTCACATATCTTGACATGGTCATACATTCATGGGGTTTCATGCATTCTTACTTTAACCCCATTTTCTTTACATATGCATAATCATGAAAACAGTTCTTTCATTAAAAACATTAAGACATGCATGCTTATGCGTTGTCCATATAAAAAGTTGACATTCGAAAACGTGGGTTTTAAGAAAGTAAACATAACACTTAACATTCCATACATCAAAAATTTCCAATTAAAGCATAGTCACACATGTGATGATAATTGGACATACTAGGTGTTTAATACAGGCAACTGAGGTTACCAAATGCATAGTCAAGTTCATCATGTATGTTTGTGTAAATTTTTCCATTAGCACTTGGGAATACACCTACTTATACATGAATGTGTTTATAAAAGTTCAGAAACCCATACTATCTATTTTAAGAAAAATCCTGATTATTTGAAGCAATGATAAATGAAGATTCTCAGTTTCGAGAATGATTTTTAAATCCAACCAACCCACAAATTCATCATGCTATACCGTAATACTTTACAAAAAGGATAAGAAGACCAAGTACACGTTGGTGTACATACACATCTTTATAATCACATGTATGCATTTACCAATATACTTCGTATACTTGTATAATTTTGCGTGTTTGTGCAATTACCCAAAAACCTCCATGTTTATAGGCAACATAGAAACCAGGGTTATAAACATGAAAGAAGAATTGTATTTTTGCAAATGTCCTCTTATTCTTATGTGTATATAAATGTATATATATATACATTTATATACACAATGTGTATAACATTAAAACTGAGATAAAAAGAACTCTAAAAGAAAACTGTCTTTAACCAAATCGAATTCTGGATGATGAAAGCAGTGGTAACCGATTCTTAAGGCCATGATACAAATTCATATACACATGTATATTTATGTAAGGTGTGTATAATCCGATTTTACACATGTTTATAAGAAAACCGTAGTTTAAAATTAAACTTTATAAATAGGGTGCGATCCTTACAAAAACGGAGATGAGGAGGTGGAGCAAGGTGTAGTTGCAGGATCCCGAAGGTATACACATGGATTATATATATATATACATATATAACCAGTATAAAAGTATATACATATAACTATACAAAAAAAACCGGTATTTTCACAACTAAAAAGGAAAGACCCTTACCTATTCTCGACGAAGAGGAGGAGAGAACGCGGTGGCGACGAGGTCTCGGAGGTCGGAGAGATTGTGAGAGCTCGGGTCCAACCTCCAGCTTCGGTGCAACTTAGAGTTTAAAAAAAAAGAAGAAGGAGACTCAGCAACAGGTGAGACGTCGAGGGGAACCGAGGCTGGTAATAAAGAGGGCGGCGCCGGCTTTGTGGAAAAAGAAGAGAGCGGACGATCAAAGTCAGCTCGGGCGGAAGAAATAAGGGCCTATGCTACTGGTTCTGCGGCGCGGTGAGGAAGAAGAAAGCAGCGCGAGGGAGAAGGAGAAAAAAAAAACGAACGGCCTGGATTAGATGCGGCCGGATCGAACGGCTAGGACGTGACGCGGTGATAAAAAGAGCGGACGGCCGCGATTAGAGGGGTGCGATCGGACGGCTCTGGATTCGCCCCGGGTATTTTAAACTCGCGGCCCTCCCCTCCGATTCATTCTCTGTTTTTTTTTATACCGTTCTTATTAAAAAAAACTATTATCTTATTATTTTATTAAACTCAATTATTAACATTCATTATTTTAATAAAAAGTCTTTTGTCAATTAATTTAATCAAGACTAATTTATATTTTTATTATTAAACCACTCTTATTTAAAATATATCATTGGTTTAAAAAAAATATATATTGATTTAATCAAAACGTTTTATTATATGTATATATATATATATTTGAAACATAAAAAAAAATTAATATTAGATTGTCATTATTATTAATCCTTAATTATTAACTACATAATATTTCATTATCAAATATTAAGAACATTGAGTAATAAAAACATAACACACATATATATATTTTAATTTCCTTTGCTAATTAACTACCCTAATTTTCTTAATTAATTGATATCATTTAATGCAACTATATTTTATCACACATACAAGTGTGTTGATGAAAATATTATCACCACAAAACACACAAGTGATATAAACCATTATTCGACGTAGTTTCTAAAATAGTTAATAAAAGGTCAAAAATAAAGAAAAAAATATATATATATCTAATTTAATGCAATACATATATAACTCATAAAAATTCATTAGGTTTAAAATAATTAAAAGTTCAATCGTTCAAATTAACATACATAATGGAAGAAAATAATATTATTATTTTTTTGTCGTTTTAAAACATTAAATAAAAGTCTCATTTTTGGAAACAAAAGGTAAATTAATTAAATTAACATTGATGTCATTTTTGAAGCGGACTTCATGATTAATTTTCTGAATCATCCAGGGGGTAAGCAACGGTCAAAAATAGAGTCGTTGGAGGTTCAACGGTCAAATTTGTGACCGTTTGAGGTCCAACGGTCATCTTTGGTGCTTATAAAAAGGATTAGTTCTCGGGTGACCCTTACCCCAAGTGGCTGAAGGAGAAGCAAGGATGGTTCGCATGATCCCCTTGGTGTTGAGCACGGTTGCGGTGGCGTCAGCCATTCTGATGTTCTTTATGATGGACGTTCGGAATCCCTACCGCATATTCGGGCTCCTAGTGGTTCTAAGCAGTCTTCCTATCATTGTAATCGGATTTTTGGTTGGAATCCTTGGTTAGTGATGTTTTGATTGTGGGAAGTTGTAAACGTCATATTTCTTAATAAAGGAGTGTTTCATTCGTGCTTGTTGCTACGGATTTTCATTTATTTTCATTTTCTTTTTATAGCAAGATGGTTCAACTAAAAGGGAAACATATCATTACACAAAACATGAGTTCTCGGGTTGTTACATTATCTCCCCCTTAAAAGAATTGCGTCCCCACAATTCTATCATAAAAAAAAAAGAAACAGAACTCCAAACATAAAACTCTACCGAAACAGTGGGTCTGGCTCGGTTAACAGGACACCAAAGTTAGCACACAGCTCTTCGGTTTCCCTAGTCCAGATTCACCTCGAACAGTGCTCCTTGAACTCCTGGTCGTGTGTACTACACACGGGCTTCCAAAGGGAGGCTCGTGCGATGCAAAACTTGGATATGTCCGAGTAGATAGACTCCTTGACGACTCTTCTGGCCACATCCTGCTCAAGGTAGTCGAGAGGGACGGTGCGATCGAGGAGACTGATGTTCAAGACTTGGAACATATACGCTGCGCTGAGCTGGCCATCCTGGGCAGCTACGAGAAAGCACGCTCTGGCAGTAAAGTTTTGTGCCAGAGTGAAACATTGGAATAGGCCCTCAAAGTACATTCCCCTTCGCCTATAGCAGGGGAGTTGAGCAGCAGCGATAAGCTGAAAGACGCGATCATTCTCTCGACACAGCCGAAGAATCTCTGGACCGTTTGCTAAATTGAGCAAACGCTGGCAGGACCCTCGTAGGTGGAGAAAAGAGGGATAGTCCACCATACAAGTTCTGATCAAGACAACCTCTACCAACTCATCGGGTAGAGACGAGAGGTTCGTCTGACTTGCCATCTGGAAGGAAAGGTAAACAAGAGAGGTCACTTAACAACACTAAGTAGAAAGAGATCATAAACTTTTTAATTAAGAAGTTTTACACATTAAAGTCTGAGTTTTCCAGACGGACACCACAAAAAGAGGCGAAACTCTCTAACTCCATAAACCATACACAAGAGGAACATACAGAACTAAAGTCATGGGGACATTTATATCGCCTCTTGAGTTTAGCGTGAGGGGTGTGGAGTTGGGAAACGTCGGTGTACACTTCTTGCCTAAGAGACACACGAGTGGACTCATTCTCCAATGCTCCGAAGTCCATTAATTGGCCCCAGAAGCCGTAGTGCAGGACTTGGCACAGATAAGCTGCTCGAAGATCTCCAGCAGCAGCAGCTTCTTGGAAAGGGTTATCTAGCATTGTGCCAAATTCCTTGCCAGTTGTGAACACCCGGAAGAGTCCTTCGTGATACCTTCCCCGACGTGCATACGAGGGAAACTGAGTCATCATCATTAGGAGATAATCCATCCCCATTCCCCGGTGGAGACTAAGCACCCTAGATGAGTTCGAAACATCGTACAAGCGCTTACACGTCATGCGAATGTGAGCATAGTTCAGGAAGTTATCACGGCTAGCTAGAGATATGATGTTCTCTAGAGCCTCGGTGGGGAGTGACAAAATGTCAGTAGGTGTATCAGCCATCTGAAAATTATTTTTACTTAGTTAGTCTTAGCAATATACTTATATCACCTGGTTTTCCAGAGTTTCCTGAACCCATCCTCTGATACCAACTGTAGCGACCCCCAAAGCCGGGGTGCTTCATGAGACATGATACACTTAACATTTCATCATTACAGGATTAAATATCATGTCTCATCACAACAGAGGATCGTGAGGTTCGGGATTCTGGGAAACCAGCTGCTCTGATAAACTTCATCAATACATTCCATGCCTGAAAAAAATTTTAAACAAAAACGTAGGGTGAGCAAAATGCCCAGTAAGGGGTTTTAAAACATTTTATGAAAGTCATTTCTTAAGTCCTTTTGAAAATAATAAAACATACTTTGCTAAAACAAAACATTGTTATTTCTTAAAAACATGAAATCCATCTCTGTTTGAAAACTACTTTCATAGAGAAACACGTACTTGAAATGAACATGATCAGAGTGCGCAAAATAAACAAAGCATAATGTTAAAACAAGGTTACTTCAATTCTAAAAGATTTCTATGACTTAAGTAGGGAATGACATGCATATCATAATTCATGAGTAGAGAGCAGATCATCTAACAATTTACCATATGAAAAACAGTTCTTGTTCACATGAAGTACATTTTTATAATCTTAGGAGCTTTCTACCAGGAGTTGTCCTGTTAGTTGAACTAACCCCTGGTAACCTTTATCATTACATGCAGAGGGAATGTATAATCCTGGACTTTGTCATGACTTTTCATCATGACCGTAAAACATACTTAACGGGTCAAGGCTCACTGCCCACCCCGTTTCCTTTGCTCAAGCCAAGGCTAACTTGCCAAGACCGTCGCACATGGTCGTCTCATGAGACTCTTGCTTTACCCAATGCATTGGAGCGCTGTATAATTCCGGGCGCACCCGTCACATCATTCTTGTTGCGCTATATAATTCCGGGCGCACCCGTCACATGTAAGTCCTATACATCCCTCACATATCTTGACATGGTCATACATTCATGGGGTTTCATGCATTCTTACTTTAACCCCATTTTCTTTACATATGCATAATCATGAAAACAGTTCTTTCATTAAAAACATTAAGACATGCATGCTAATGCGTTGTGCATATAAAAAGTTGACATTCGAAAACGTGGGTTTTAAGAAAGTAAACATAACACTTAACATTCCATACATCAAAAATTTCCAATTAAAGCATAGTCACACATGTGATGATAATTGGACATACTAGGTGTTTAATACAGGCAACTGAGGTTACCAAATGCATAGTCAAGTTCATCATGTATGTTTGTGTAAATTTTTCCATTAGCACTTGGGAATACACCTACTTATACATGAATGTGTTTATAAAAGTTCAGAAACCCATACTATCTATTTTAAGAAAAATCCTGATTATTTGAAGCAATGATAAATGAAGATTCTCAGTTTCGAGAATGATTTTTAAATCCAACCAACCCACAAATTCATCATGCTATACCGTAATACTTTACAAAAAGGATAAGAAGACCAAGTACACGTTGGTGTACATACACATCTTTATAATCACATGTATGCATTTACCAATATACTTCGTATACTTGTATAATTTTGCGTGTTTGTGCAATTACCCAAAAACCTCCATGTTTATAGGCAACATAGAAACCAGGGTTATAAACATGAAAGAAGAATTGTATTTTTGCAAATGTCCTCTTATTCTTATGTGTATATAAATGTATATATATATACATTTATATACACAATGTGTATAACATTAAAACTGAGATAAAAAGAACTCTAAAAGAAAACTGTCTTTAACCAAATCGAATTCTGGATGATGAAAGCAGTGGTAACCGATTCTTAAGGCCATGATACAAATTCATATACACATGTATATTTATGTAAGGTGTGTATAATCCGATTTTACACATGTTTATAAGAAAACCGTAGTTTAAAATTAAACTTTATAAATAGGGTGCGATCCTTACAAAAACGGAGATGAGGAGGTGGAGCAAGGTGTAGTTGCAGGATCCCGAAGGTATACACATGGATTATATATATATATACATATATAACCAGCATAAAAGTATATACATATAACTATACAAAAAAAACCGGTATTTTCACAACTAAAAAGGAAAGACCCTTACCTATTCTCGACGAAGAGGAGGAGAGAACGCGGTGGCGACGAGGTCTCGGAGGTCGGAGAGATTGTGAGAGCTCGGGTCCAACCTCCAGCTTCGGTGCAACTTAGAGTTTAAAAAAAAAAGAAGAAGGAGACTCAGCAACAGGTGAGACGTCGAGGGGAACCGAGGCTGGTAATAAAGAGGGCGGCGCCGGCTTTGTGGAAAAAGAAGAGAGCGGACGATCAAAGTCAGCTCGGGCGGAAGAAATAAGGGCCTATGCTACTGGTTCTGCGGCGCGGTGAGGAAGAAGAAAGCAGCGCGAGGGAGAAGGAGAAAAAAAAAACGAACGGCCTGGATTAGATGCGGCCGGATCGAACGGCTAGGACGTGACGCGGTGATAAAAAGAGCGGACGGCCGCGATTAGAGGGGTGCGATCGGACGGCTCTGGATTCGCCCCGGGTATTTTAAACTCGCGGCCCTCCCCTCCGATTCATTCTCTGTTTTTTTTATACCGTTCTTATTAAAAAAAAACTATTATCTTATTATTTTATTAAACTCAATTATTAACATTCATTATTTTAATAAAAAGTCTTTTGTCAATTAATTTAATCAAGACTAATTTATATTTTTATTATTAAACCACTCTTATTTAAAATATATCATTGGTTTAAAAAAAATATATATTGATTTAATAAAAACGTTTTATTATATGTATATATATATATATATTTGAAACATAAAAAAAAAATTAATATTAGATTGTCATTATTATTAATCCTTAATTATTAACTACATAATATTTCATTATCAAATATTAAGAACATTGAGTAATAAAAACATAACACACATATATATATTTTAATTTCATTTGCTAATTAACTACCCTAATTTTCTTAATTAATTGATATCATTTAATGCAACTATATTTTATCACACATACAAGTGTGTTGATGAAAATATTATCACCACAAAACACACAAGTGATATAAACCATTATTCGACGTAGTTTCTAAAATAGTTAATAAAAGGTCAAAAATAAAGAAATAAATATATATATATCTAATTTAATGCAATACATATATAACTCATAAAAATTCATTAGGTTTAAAATAATTAAAAGTTCAATCGTTCAAATTAACATACATAATGGAAGAAAATAATATTATTATTTTTTTGTCGTTTTAAAACATTAAATAAAAGTCTCATTTTTGGAAACAAAAGGTAAATTAATTAAATTAACATTGATGTCATTTTTGAAGCGGACTTCATGATTAATTTTCTGAATCATCTAGGGGGTAAGCAACGGTCAAAAATAGAGTCGTTGGAGGTTCAACGGTCAAATTTGTGACCGTTTGAGGTCCAACGGTCATCTTTGGTGCTTATAAAAAGGATTAGGTCTCGGGTGACCCTTACCCCAAGTGGCTGAAGGAGAAGCAAGGATGGTTCGCATGATCCCCTTGGTGTTGAGCACGGTTGCGGTGGCGTCAGCCATTCTGATGTTCTTTATGATGGACGTTCGGAATCCCTACCGCATATTCGGGCTCCTAGTGGTTCTAAGCAGTCTTCCTATCATTGTAATCGGATTTTTGGTTGGAATCCTTGGTTAGTGATGTTTTGATTGTGGGAAGTTGTAAACGTCATATTTCTTAATAAAGGAGTGTTTCATTCGTGCTTGTTGCTACGGATTTTCATTTATTTTCATTTTCTTTTTATAGCAAGATGGTTCAACTAAAAGGGAAACATATCATTACACAAAACATGAGTTCTCGGGTTGTTACACTTAATGATTTACATGGTTTCATTTTTCTTGTGATGAAATTATATCCATTTGTTTTATATACATTATGTTATGATGGGATGATGTTTATGAAACCCATTTTATTCGTTGGGTTATGGTGAATGATTTGTGTTTATGTTGTGGGACATGTAAGAATGATTTAATTATGAGATGGGTGGGACCTATATCTCCCTCCAATACATTTTTTAAAGATTTAAATCTCATGAGATAGACATGGCTGGAATGGTAAGTTAATCTGGTTCAGTGTTATAGGACTGGAACAAGGAGTGAACTCTATTCAGAAATGGACTTTGTCCACTAAGATGGTCTTGGCATCAATGCCTTGGCTACTATGGAAATCATAACATGTGCTTAATGGATTCCATAATTATATGTTTTATTACCATGCTAGTTTATCATGACTATTTTTCCTTTATGATCTATGCTTTGTGTACTTCCAAGATTTATGTCGTTGCTCATGTTTTTGATGTTTAGATTTTATGTTCATGTTTTTTGCATTCAAATGTTTATAGATTGTTTTATGTTCTCTATGCTTACCCTTACTGAGCATTTGAGCTCACCCTTTATATGTTTTCTTTTCCCCGGTATTTAAAGAAAGGTTTTAGGTAAGAAAACCAAAAGGGGAAGATCTTTATGGGAGATGTTGAAGATCTTTTACCACGATTAGAAGATTACATTCCGAGTTTCCAAAGACACTAAACTATTACAGTCCTTGTGTGTCTATTTTAATTATGTATCAAGTATTCCAGAAAAGTAATGTAATGTCCGTGTATGTCAAGATTCGGGTCTCTAAATTTGGTATTAGAGGAAATTTTTAGTCAACCTTTGGAAACTAGGATGCGAGAAGATATCCTTAGAGATATTTATAAGGTATGTCTAGGGATGTCCCTAGGTTAAGTTTAGGTATATGTTATAGTCCTAGAATTATGGTAAAAATATTATAATTTAACCTAAGATTTTTGATATTGAAGGTAATCTCCCTTGATTATGATTTTGGTCTCTCACACTATTATTTTGGGGTTTTTAGTAATGGCAGGAAACAGGAGGATTCATGTTAATGAAGAATATGATGGACAATGGAATGATATTTTTCATGATTATCCAAATGAAACGGGATTTGGAAGTCCAAACATCATTATTCTTCCGAATCAGAAATCTCATAATATGATCAATAAACTCAAATTTGGTAAGTTTCTTGACACAGCTAATAAGAGAAAGATGGAGTTTCATGATGATCATAGAGGAAAGAAAGTTCAATTTCCCCTATGTATATCATGTGTGAAGAGGCATCAAGGAGAATGTTTCAAAAGAACTGGAAGATGCTTTGGGTGTGGAAAAGAAGGACACAAAGACAGTATGTGAAAAGTAAAATATTCAGTTAACACCATGGACAATTATAATGGTATCTCTAAGACAACAACAAAGATCAAATGTTTTAAATGTGGGATTTACGGGCATTATGCAAACCAATTCCCTAAGGGTAAGTCTCATGAAGAGAATCATCATGGTCGTATGGGTAGTATTTATATTGATGATGATGAAGAGACTACAAACGATATCTGAGATAAAAGAATTGTTCAAGCTCGGTCAATGATTTAAGAAGGTAGTGGAATTATTTATGATTATCAAGAGTTATGTTGTATCGGTAATGGTACTATGGAATAAAGACACATCTAAGGATTGTTAAACTATGGTTTTTTCTAATGTATTTGAATGTATATGTTGAATGGTACCGGAAACCATGAAAGGTTATTCAAATATTTTTGGAAGGTAGATGATATGTGCATAAAGAAGGGATAAGAAGATAATGAAATGTTTGATAGTATTAATGAGATCATAACTGATATAAGTACAAAGTGATATCATGGTTTGAGTATATAGAATTTTTGGGATTTTGGTATGTGTAAAGAGTTAAATTTTGATAGCATTCATGTTTTCACTAAGGTTCTATGGTAATTCATGTTTCAAGAGAATACATGATTAAGGTATTCACATGTTTGGAATGTGACCAACAAGATATATGAGGGATAAATGATGGTATTCACATGCTTGTTATATGACCTTTTTAGTAATTGTTCTCTTTATACTATGAGTTTGGAAAGAAGTATTTTGGATAAGCCTAAATATTAGAATTTATTATGTTGAACATAAGTTGGTATTGTTTAATTCTAGAAATTTTTTCGATATTATTAATAGAATTTTATGATAATGTAGTTTTAGAAAAAGGACAACCTACACTTAATATAAAGAGAATTGATTTTAAGAGATGATGTGGTTGAATTTAAAGAGAATTTATCTTCCGTGACATATCATGCGATAGAATGAAGTTGAATTTATCTTCCGTGACATATCATGCGATAGAATGATAGTTATTATTTCTTAAAAACACGCTATTTGTTTTGATAAAGAGAATTGATTTTAAAATTAATTATTCCTACTTATATGTTTTGAATTTGGAAAAATAGACATAAATTTTGAATTTGGAATATCAAATAATGCTTAGGCTGAATTTTTGATATTTTTCTGAAAATCTTCAATTTTCGATGAATAGTGAAACCACTTAGTGGTAGTTAAAAAACTGACTTTTTCATTTAAATGAAATTTTAACACTTATGTGTATTGAATTTTGAAAATCCGAGAGACACGGTTAAAATCAAGGACTAAAATGTGGTTCAATGAGATGAAAATAATTTCTGGTGAATAGTAACGTTTTACTTTTATTTACCACGGTTAAAAGTAAATAGGGTAATTAAGTGTAAAAATGATATTATCATTATCCTAACACATGTCCTAATTCTATTTTATAAGTGTAATTCGACCAAAAACAACATTAGGAATAAAATATGACCATTTAGTCCCACTTGGATTAGATTAGGACATTTATTATTTAAAGAAGGGTTAAGATGGTTAAAATCAAAGTTCAATAACTAAAACATTTTTAATATAGGGTTATACATAAGATAAATTCGACTATAAATATTCATCAGAAATATAAAAAGAATTTATACACAATGGTATTTTATTTATAATTTTTATACATTAAATAATTTAATTTATTTATGACATAATGATGATGCAATAATTATCTTAATAATGAAATATTAACATAATTGAAGTTATAAATATCCAAATAAATGTAATTTGAGACTTTTTATGAATTCAAAAAACTTTCTAGGTTAATATGACATTTTAGTATTGAATTAATTAATTTTCTTCGAACTAATCATGTTGTTATGAGTTTCACAAAAATCCATTACCAAATAGTGTCAAAATTGACATAAAATAGTTTTTAAAACAAATATTATATTATTAATTTTTATTATATTCCGAAAATTCTAAGGTTCGGCCAAGATATGTATATCATGATAGGTGTATCATTAATGGAGTACTTGGTGGTCTCTTGGATGTATATGGTAGGTTTATTAACTATATAATATAAAAATACAAAGTGACATGGTAAATGTCAATCTAATTAACTATGAGTTAAAACTAAAAGATAAGGTTAATATAATGACCGAAACCTATCTAAAATCTATTTTTTGAGAGGATTTAGACTCATCCACACCTTAGATTCTAAGTAAAACAATTTGGAGCTATTAAAAACCGAATATGACTTTATTATAAAATAATATTTTATGTTTTTCCATAGGTGCCCCTCTCTACCCTTTTAAAAAGGGCACCCCTTCCCTCTTCTCTTCACACCCTTTTGAGCCTTGAAGGTCGGCCAAACCCTGCCCATTTCTCTTCTACACTTCCCTAGAAACATTCTAGAGGTTCTGGTCTTCTCAAAAGACCAACTCTACTTCCTTAAGGGGATTCTTAAAGGAGGTGCGTCGAAGAAGAGGTAATCTCTTCTTCCAATTCTCTCAAGCTTCTTTCTTCTTCTACTTATTCTTATTTAGTTTTATCATTATAAAGTAATAAAATAAGTATTACTTATATACTTATATGTTATTATAAATATGAAAAAACTCTATTTCATCTCATATCCATCCTATGGAAAACGAAATCACCGCGTGTGCGTACGTACAAAATACCGTCTCCACGCCGTGTTGTAATCTATTTTCGACCACCACCTTACTTGGATGGGAATAATGGTGTAAATAAATAACTATATATGAATATTGTAAATGTATATTGATTTCAAAATATTATACATACACTTCAATACAATTTCATGATCATGGGAATGGTATCATCGCCCGTGCGTACGTACGGACTACCGTCTCCATGACGCGATAAGATTGATTCTCCATGTTAACCATTCATGAATGATTATAAAGTATATATAATGAATAATAATGAAATATATGACATATTAATGATATTGGATTTATGTATATATATATATTTATTTATTTCATATACTTAATTCCATTCAATTAAATAAGGAAACAAAAATAGCGTTCATGCGTACGTACAACCTATCGTCTCCATGAACGGTGTATTTCATTCCATTTATCGATATATCATATATATATGTATATTCTGAATATATATTATATATAAATCATGTTTTACATTCTGAAATTAATTAAATCTGGATATATGTAATAATATCAAGAACAACAAGTCAAAATATGCACAATAAATGAAACGATTTTACCAAAATCGCTACTTTTACATCGAATTTACAAAAGAAAAGGTAATATAAAGTCATATGTAAACTATATATGATATCATAACAATTAATATGATTCTATAATAAGCCAGTAACATTTTTTAAATCATTATACAGGAGGTTCAAATACATACGAGGCATATCATACATTAGGTAAGGGATAATGTTGCAATCTCAATTGTTTTCTATCCGAGATTTCTTATACGTAAGTATTTATTGGGGTTATATATATCATCCACGTCCAAGTTTTATAAAAATGTTTTCATGTATGTTTAAAGTCCTTTTTACCCATTTTTTACTTATACTACATGGTATGTAAGGAATCTTTTTATTGTTTACCATATAAGGTACTTTTTCACTTTTCTGGAAAAAGTACGAGAATAATGTATTTTTTAACTTATACGGCATGGACGGATTTTTAAGTTTTCATAACACCTTATCTTAATGAAGCTTACTCTAAAAGATTTAATGACTATTTTCAAAAAAATACATTTCTTTTAAAATTTCATTGCATTTTGTGAAAAGAAAATGATTTTCAAGAAGGAAGGATATTTTCCTCAAGAATTCATTTCAAGTGTTTTGTCAAAATTATTTTCCATCTAAGATGACATTATTTAGTATGATTATGTTTCAAGTATAATTTCTCTATGATTTACATGGTTTTATTTTTCTTATGATGAAATGATATCCATTTGTTTTATATGGATTATGTTATGATGGGATGATGTTTATGAAACCCATTTTATTCTTTGGGTTATGATGAATGATTTTTGTTTATGTTGTGGCACATGTAAGAATGATTTCATTATGAGATGGGTGGGACCTATATCTCCCTCCAATTCATTGGGTAAAGATTTATATCTCTTGATATATACATGGTTGGAATGGTAAGTTAATCCGGTTCATTTTTACAGGACTGGAACGAGGAGTGAACTTGATTTAGAATGGGACTTTGTCCACTAAGATGGTCTTGGCAGAAATGCCTTGGATTCTATGGAAATCATAACATGCGATTAATGGATGCCACAATTACATGTTTTATTACCATGCTAGTTTATCATGACTAATGTTCCTTTACGATCTATGCCATGTGTACTTCCATGATTTATGTCGTTGCTCGTGATTTTGATGTTTAGATTTTATGTTCAGGTTTTTGCATTCAAATGTTTATGGATTGTTTTATGTTCTCTATTCTTACCCTTACTGAGAATTTGATCTCACCCTTTATATGTTTTCTTTTCCCCAGGATTTAATGAAAGGTTTTAGGTAAGAAAACCAAAAGGGGAAGATCTTTATAGGAGATGTTGAAGATATTTCACCACGATTATAAGATTATGTTCCAAGCTTCCAAAGACACTAAACTATTACAGTACTTATGTTTCTGTTTTCGTTATCTATCAAGTATTCCAAAAAAGTAATGTAATTTCCATGTACATCAAGATTTGGGTCTCTATAGTTTAAGAAACAAACAAAAGTCCCAATGGATATTTATAAAATAGAAAAGAGATATGAAAGAGGAATGTGAATCTAAAAAAAATTCAAGTGGAAAAATAAGGCCCCAACGGAGATACGACCAATAGTGGAAGGTCTGAATAGAGGTCCAAGCATTGGTGGAATGACCTGATGGAGATTCAGGAAAACTAAAATAGATCTTGTTATAAGAGAACGAGCCTGAGGTAGATCCCAGAAAAAACTAGATGATTCTACTAGAGATACATTCATATGGTAGGAATAAATAGTTGTTGTAAGAAAGAGTCTCTTGGAGAAGCGATGAGAGGGTGACCTAGAAAAATGGATAACATGGTATTTAATGCATGCATTTAACTATATATATATATTATATATTTTTGAAATTTGAGAGTCTAAACCATTAGAAGTCATTCCTAGGGAGTAGGGATATACCTTGTGTGGCCTGTATGAGAAATGAAATAAGGTTTGGTGACTTATAATGGGAGTGGGAAATAATTTGATGTGTCTTTGTCTAGGTAAGGGGTGACATTAGGAGGGGGGTCAATTCTATTGTGATAGAATGGGAGAGTGTGTGTGATTGAGATGGAAAAGGAAAATATTCACATGTAGTACAAGGTGGACAAGATAGGGGTTTTATGGAGAAGTGGGAATAATATGGAGATGGTGGGAGTTTCCTTGGTGAGGGAGCCACTGTAGTTGTATGATGGGAGACTAAGGATTAACAAGAAAAAATAGGGTTGTGGATGATTTCGGTTTTGGGATGATCTAATACAATGATTTAAGGGAATAATAGTGACATAATTACCAACACACCTCCTAAGGGATTCCTTGGTGTTTATTTATAATGAATAATAAATACATTGTGTAATATAAAGTCTGATATGGGACTCGAATTAATATACAAGGCTTTCTAAAGTTGTTTTGATCATAAAAATCGCCACAATTTTGATTTTACAAATTAAAAATTAGGCCATTTTGAATATAAGGTTGATCTTTCCTGAAATAACTTCAACAATTTTAATTATTTTGAAAATCCCATGGCCCATTAATTTTGTTAAATTGATTATCCTCCCCAAAATAGTTTGTATTTTGATTAAATTTGGGTTCTGTGATTGTTTTCATTGAAATAATATTTAGATGGTTTATTAAAACAATTTGATTAAAATAATTTGATGTTGATTCATTAAAATTATAAAAAATTTTGTTTTAAAAATCATTTGGGTTTTGAAAAGGGTTTTGACCATAGAAAATTTTGTTAATATTATTTATAAAGAGATTATAATCAAAAGATTATGTGTAAATTATTTGAAAATAATAATGATTATATCCAAAATAAGAGTATTAAATAATTAAATAAGGTTTATAGTAACCCAACATAATCTATTTTAAAAATACTTCACACAAAAAATGATAAAAAAAACTCACGAAAATTTATTAAAATAGTATGTATTAAGAAATGTAGTGATTAAAATACTCAATATTTTTGAAAAATAACTTCTAAAATAGTGATTAGTTCCCCCACATAATCACAGTTCAATCAAAATTACACTAAAAGTGAATAAAACTACTCAGAATATATGAAAATTAGTTAGAAATAGTAGTTTACAATAAGAATAATATGACATTAAGGTTTATCTTTTTCATTCAGTTTTTTAAATATCGGGATTCTTTTATTCTTTTTATTTTTTTCCATCATGATTATTTTTCGATAAGGAAATTATATTTTCATTGAAAACATATCCAATATTTAGTGTGTAAAATATATGTGTTGTTGGATTTCATTATTAAATTATTACCACGACCTCGCTAATGTAGATAAGTGGTTTACCTTGGGTAATTTCTCTCACGGATGGTTTTATTTCATTACCTTATTTTTAATATGTAATTTTTTTTAAATTCATGTAAATGAGGTGTCAAAAATGATATTGAAATATATATCTAATCTAAAATTCTATCGTTCATTAATAAAATATTGTAAATCAACCTTCTTAATGAACGTTGTCTTTTCATCAGTTATTCACAATAAAATTCACCATGTAAAAACGAATTAAATGACCAATTATTCCATCATTCAATGATTGGAATTAACGAATACTAATTAATTTAAATAACTCAACTAATAAAAAATGAATATTAATTTAGGAATTATCTATACTAACAAAACACAAAAAAAATATACATTTAATGAAAAATGAATAAGAAAAATATAAGAAATCCTATATAGATTGGTTTAGATAAGAATCAGTTAAAATATTGTCAAATAAACTAGAAAATAGAATTAAAAAACAATTAGAATAAGAGAGACAGATCTATAAGATTCGTTGCATACCTGGATGTTGTGAATAAACATCTTGTTCTCCGTAAGTTTTCATTTTTGGGTCATATTTATTATGAAAAAGGTGTTAAACCACAGCCCTCTGCCGACCTAAAGGATTGGATCTCCCGATGCTAGGGTTTTACTAACTGGCATATAATTCCTATTAGGAAGGGATACTTCCACCCCATACATGAGAGAATGGTGGAGTATGAGGCATCTTGGTGATGTAGAAATATTAATCTCAAATTAGGCTTCCTTAGGTTATCCGAATGGGATCCTAACTATAATCCCTTCACTCAATGAAATTCCTTTTGATAGGTCTAGTTTAGGATTCCTGGGGTTCCCTGGGTCTACTGGAAACCTAAAATTTTAAGTGATTTGGTGTCAGGAATTGGTACACCTCTGAATATTGATTAGAGAACCCAATATGGAGAACTTGCCTTGTATTAAAGGGTTATAATGGAGATTAATATGAAAATTCCTCCACTATATAGAATTTCCTTGGTTAAGAATGACCACGATATGGAGGTAAGATTTGAATTTGTGAACCTACCTTGATTCTGCAATTACTATTTAATTATAGGACACACTCTACAGCAATGTTTATTTTCCCATAAGATGGTCCATCCTTCCCACCCGAATAATTTTTGGAGAGAATTATCAAGGGGTAAAACATGGATGTTATTGATTTGAGACTCAGGAATGAAAGCGTAACAAATAAAGGGAATCGATGGGAAGAGAATAGTGGTGCTAGTTCATTGTTGGAATATTTGGTGGAGGAAGATGAGAATAAACAAGATGGTTCTACTGGAAATGATTTAATTGTGTAGGAGAAAACAAATATGAGAACTATCTCCGATGGAAACATTGTGACTGAACATGTCACAACTACAGAAGAAACTCATTAGCATGATTTCGAGGATAGTAAGCAGCTAACATCAGACACCCTTCCCATTTGTCTTGACATGAAGGCTGAGGATTTATTAATGGATCTTATTTTAAGGTATTTGAATGCTTCTCAATCGAGTGGAATGTCCATATCATGGAATGAAACAAAAAAAATAAGACTACCAGAATCGGGACAGGTCTATGTGACCTACCTGGAAAGCTGATGGATGATAAAGCATGCACTACACATGTTAGGGGTTTGGCAGAGGGAGAGTTAGCTCCAGATCACAAACAACCTAAGAAAAGTCAGAAAGAAATTATATCTTCCCATAAAACTATGGAATCAACCACATCATGAATGTCAAAAAGAGTTCAGAAATTGGAGAGAAAAGCATTAGGGGGTTCAACACCCAAACAGAAATCAAAATGAAGATCCTTTTTTGAAACATCCAGGGAATATCCAACCCTAGAAGAGAAGGTTCCCTCTAGCTCCTTGAAGGTAGGTATAAACCTGATATTGTTGGACTCTCTTATCCAAAGAAAAAATATCCTTGCTATGGATTTCACCATGCGATGGGTGGATATACTCTTATGTCAAGTGCGCAATCTGCCTCCAATCATGATAGATTATGGGTACTGGTCAGCAGCCGCTTGGAGGACCCTTTTACAATGCAAACCTATGAACAAATCATCATTTTAAATTTATGTATGTCTGAAAAAAATTACATCTCATTTGTCTATGCCTCAAACAACTACATTGAAAGAAGACAAATTTGGATGAAAATAAAGCTTCTGTTCAAGGGAATTGTTGAATCCTAGGTGATTAATGGATACTTTCACTATATTATTTATCTAGATTAGAAAATTGATCCTGCGTACAATGGTGTGTCTATAAAGGAATTTAGATCGTGTGATGAGGAGGATAAAATTATAGAGATCAATCTTATTGGGGTAAAATACACCTGGTACAAAAGGCACATAAGTGGTATGAGAGCAAGCCAAATTGACATAGCTTTTGAAAATCACTCCAGTCTTGGAAACTGTAGAACAATTTTTGGTGTCACGTTATCCATGCATAGTTCAGATCACCATATGAATTTGGAGAGTCTTATTGAAATCATAGGGATGTTAGAAATCCCATTCAGTTTCAATAATGTGTGGTCTTCTCTGCCAAATTGCCTAAAGATTATCCAGGACCCATGGGGCTCAGAAAGCTCCAATCCTAAACCTCTTAGTTTCATCTTGAAACTCAAAATTCTGAAGATTATATTGAAGGAATGGAGAAAAAAGAGATTTATCCTACTGGCCGAAAGAATAGATGCTCTTGAATTCTCCTTGCATGCAGTCCAAGAGGAAATTGTTAGGATTTATTTCTCGGGTGGTACTTTCCAAGAGGCTGAGATGTCTTCTAAGCTTCACAACCTATTTAGACTCAGAGAAAATCTAAGAAAGGATACCTTTAAAATTAGGTGACTTACTGATGGTGATAAAAACACTAAATATTTCAATTCCCTTTGACAGATCATAAGGGAAAACATGCCGCTTTCCCTTATTAAATCTGGAGACCATATTCTTGATGAAAGACATGATCTCTCAAAAAACATTGTTTCGGATTATTGGAAACTCTTCAATGCCCCCCCCCAAATCATAATGATTTGGGAATACTTCATTACGAGGATGGTCACTATAGAAGAAAACTCCTTCCTACTCGCCACTCCTTTGGAATTTGAAATCAAGGAAGTAGTCTTTGGACTAAAAAAAGAGATATATCCTTGACCATATGGTTTCACAAATAATTTCTTCCAATTCTTCTAGGACATCATGAAAAAGGACATGTGCAATGTGGTTAGGAACGCCTTTAGTGGTGGGTCCTTCACCCATGGGTTTAATGACCAATTCATTTCTTTGATTCCAATGATGGATAATGCTAGTGATATCACCCAATTCATACCAATCACTTTTTTCAACACAATTCAGAAGGTGATTAACAAAATTCTTGATAATAGTCTTGCTAGAATCTTGTATATAATCATATCTTGGAATCACTTTGGATTTGTAAAAGAGAGAAGAATCAAAGATTTCATGCTTACTTCCTCGGACTGTGTGAATCTCCTCCATAAATACACAAGAGGGGGGAATGTTTCTCTTAATCTTGACATTCAGAAAGCTTTGTACATAATGGATTTGGGTTTTCTAAGAGATTTACTCATTTGTTTTGGTTTTCATTCAACTTTTATCCAGTGGATCAAAAGATTTCTTAGATCGGCACACATTTCAATTCTGACTAATGGGTCCCCAACATGATATTTTCAGTGCTCCAGGGGAGTAAGGAAATGTGACCCACTCTAAGTGATAATTTTTTCCATTGTTCAGGATTATCTATGTTTTATTTTTATTCAAATGGTGGATAAAGGGGATGTTAACATTATACAGGACGCTAGAGGTACTTGTGCCCCTTCCCATATATTATTTTCTGATTATATCACCATCTTTTATAACAGTCAGAAGAATAATATTAACAATATTAAATGAGAAATTTTACACTATGAAATTGTGTCAGGTCCGGAAATAATTTGGAATAAATCCTTCATTTATGTTGGTAAGGGAATTTCAGCTACATGGATGACTTACATCATAAATGAATTAGGAATAAGGGAGGGAACGCTTTCATTTACCTATCATAGACTCCCTCTTTATTGGGTCAATCCTAGGGATTCTCATTTCTCTGTAATTTTGAGTAAAATCAGGAAGAACCTTACTTTGTTGAAAGGAAAAGCTCTGTCAATGGTGGGAAGGGTATTACATGTTAAGCATGTGGTGATTTAAAAACTAATGTACTCCATTATTGTCTATTATTGGACCACCTCGGTCATTAATAATATCAACTCAACGACAGAGAATTTTGTTTGGAGTGGAAGAGTCTTAGAATGAAATGTTATCACAACCCCTTGGAAATGTTTTTGCATGCATCGCCCTTTACGGTGTCTTGGAATTAAAAATCTACACCTCTTTAACCAATATCATCTTTCCAAATTTATCTAGAGAAGTATCAACAATCACTATGAGTCTCTAATGTTTCTAAGATCAAGGATTCTTGATAAAAACATCACAGGAAGCTCAAAGTACACAGATTCTTCTATATGGAATGGATTGAAGGAAATCACCCAAAGGATTATGATTTCTTCACGTTATCTAGTCAAAAAAAATCATCTCTCAAAATTTAGGTATGAAAACTAGTTGGGAACTCCATTGGTTGTGCAGATTAGCTTACCTGTCTAGTCTATCGAGCTTGGAATCACAATCAAAGATCAGATGGAAAACTTGGAAAGCCTCCATTATGATATTTCTGATATTATCTCTTATCTTGTGTTTTTAATGTCGAAATACATTCTCTTTTGGGAACCTGCTCCTAATGGAATACTTTATTCAATGAAATTATATAAATACCCAATTCAAAAAAGAATCCACTAGATTGGAAAGTTTAAATATGTCTTCTCCCCTCAAGGTACACATTTCTATAGAGGCTAGCATAGAATAAAATTCCTATTGATGAAAACATAGAGCCTGTGGTCATTTCCATATACTTGAAATGCACCATCATTCATCAAAACAGAGAGGAAATGAACCAACTCTTCAGAATCAATAAAACTGCTTACTCACTATGGAATATGATCTTTGAAATTTTGGATATGAAATCTATCATTGTTTCCTATCTATAAGATTTTTGGAGGCCTTGTTAATATGCATTTCTCAAAGCAGGTATCCATGATATTTTGGGTTTCTTGTGTAGAATTGTTGCGCACCATTTTGGAAGGCCATAACCAGTCCAATCACAATCATAAAAAATTAAATATCAAAGGTTCCACAACCCATATTATTGAGGCTATCTAGTTTGTGAGCAGAACCTTCAATGTGAACTGCACCAACTTGGTGAGTTATTTAATCATCCTTAAAATGATAAATCTTTAAGGGAAATTCCCCTCACTTCATGGCCTCCATGAGGTCTTCTGGAGTTATCCCTTTCCTTGATGGCTAAAGTGTAACACAGATGGTTCATCGAAGGGATATCTGGGACCTGTAGGGTTTATCGCTATTTTAAGATATTAGAATGAAGATGTTGTTGAGGTGATCAATGGTCCAAGCAGACATTCCAATACTCTTAATGTGGAAATGAATTCCCTCATCAATGAAATTTTCATTGCAAAGCAGTGGAACTATAACAAGGTATGGTTCAAATCAGACTCTACCACCATTGTGCAAGAGGTACGGATGGGTGCGATACATCTATCTTGGATGCTAACAATGCAATGGGAAAACTTCTTAGACATTATGTCTTCAATAAACAATATCATCACACATAATTATCGGGAGGTGAATTATCTAGCAGATTCTCTTTCTAACAAGGGAGTGACTGCAGAGGTTTGTTATTACTCCAGCTCATTATCTGATGAAATTCATCCTACTTTACAATTAGACAAGTGCAAGACTCATTATTTCTGACTTTTGAAGGATTTTTACATTTATCTAAGAGCCCATGTGCTCAATTTTATCAAAACATTAGAATAAGATATATTTTCTTTCTAAACATGGAAAAAACATATTAAAAAATTGTGCAAGAATGTTAGAATAACTAATATAAATAATTCAATTTACAAAGTATAAAAAATGAAAAGGTAAGAATAAATTCTATTTATTACAAGCTATAGATACCTCCAAGTGAAACACAACTAGTGGAACTAAATAACATCTTCCAATGACTATATTAATAGATAATAATATATTATTTATATTTATAAACTATTTTAAAAAATATACCTATTCTAATCTATAAAATACTATGTATGAAATAAAATTCATTTAGCATGAACATGAAAAAAAACAAATTCATGAGAATACAAATAGTAGGAGTAATCTAGAAATCTAGATAAGTCCTCCATCTCAAATTTGAAATTCAAATGTGAAAAATGTAACACCATGGAACACATATTGGTTAGATCATTTATTCTCTAATTCCAAACCATTATTTAATTTTAGCTGAAAATGTTTCCTCCTTTGAAACAGTTTGACCCACTTTTTTTTGTTTTGTAATTTTTTTCACTGAATGATGTATCTATAAACTTGATGTAAATATGTTATTTTTTAATTTCTCATATGATTATATGTACTTACCAATCTTGTTGATGAGAAGTTTAAAGTTGTAAAAATTAGAAGTAATTTGTATGTTCGCAAGATTATTATAAATAATTTTGAGTTCCCAAGTAAGAAATCATTATATATAAATAATTATCTTAAGGATTTTAAGTTATCTTCTATCACCTGTTAGGTGGAAACGTAAGAGTTAATAAAGGAATTATAGAATCAAATATAGAATATTTTATGAGTTTAAGTGATCTATTGTCATTGATTATGGAAAAGGAAACTAATGATTCAGTTGATTCCATTGCAGATATCTTGATGGTTCAAAAATGTACAAAAAAAGATTTAAAAGTTGTGTCACTCCCCTGATGGACTTATTACGAAATATTGAAGGATGAACCTTTATTTGTGATGTTTTAGGAAATATTCTTTAAGTAAAAGTCATTTTGTGATGATGATGATAGTACTATATATGTTTTTCAATTAACATTTTAAGATTTTATCTAATGGGGAGATTGTGAACTACTTATTTAAGAGGTTAAGTTGGATGAGAAACAAAAGAAACCATCCATGTAGTGTATGAATTGACGATTTTGTTTTAGGTGATGAAATAACATTGGATGGTGTTTTAAGTTGATTTTTTATGAATAGTGATGCATTTTGGAGTGATTGAGAAGGCCTAGAGAAGTGTGGAATAGGTTATTAGATTTGTTTTAAGAGAATGATAGAATTTCCTAGGTGCGTATGACTTTGGGAAGTTCTAACATATCACATTAGTTGACATAGTGATGAAAATAGGCTAAATGATAGAGTTTTTTTATAAATTTATTCTATCCTATAAGTATTTGAGATGCCGCATAAAACTTTTGTCTATCCTATAATAATTTGAGATATGAGAACAAGGATTTGGGTGTCATTGATGACTTTTTATTTGGCATCATACTTTGAGAAGTTTATATGTAAGACTTTGGGGCAGTGTGAAACCTTGTATTAAGACTTGTTTGAATTTGAATATGGTAATATGATTTTTTTTATTGTGAATATGAATTTTAGTGTATATGAATTTTTCAATTCATAAGACATATAATGTCTAAGGTGAATATGATAATTTAAAAATTAGGTATTTCGAATAGTTGTAGAATTAATTCAGATGGTATTGCTAATGTATTCTTTGAATATTAAAATATTATGATCAATAAAATGTTAATAATTCAAACCATGATTAAATAAATACCATCCAAGTATGATTCTTGGATGGTGGTATGATTTCTACAGCCAATGAGAAACTACCATGTCACAGTACTCTGAATGTGGAGAGTTCAAATGAAATAAGTGCATAAATTTTGTGGAAAAATAAGATGGAAACAACCAACTCTAAAAGAGTTATTGACTATGGATTTTGAATGATATTTTATGGTGAATTAAAACTAGAAATATTTTGTATATTTGAATAAGGTTCTTCATCATTCATGGAATGTGTTGTTTCCATAAGTCTTTATAAAAATAATATTAATAAATATTATGAGAAAAATATTTTACAGGTTTATAAAAAAGAGAAGGATAAGAATAAGAAAAAGTATAAAATGGATCTTGACTGTACATACCTTGAAATATAATATGTAATTTGAAAGAAGAATAAAATGGGTTGATATTTCATGTGAGAAGAAAAAAACATATGTATCAAAGAAAGAAGTGGGAGTTACAATGCTTTACCAAGAGATCATTTTCTGCACTGAATAATTAAGAGAAAAGATTTTCTAGACTATACCATTGATAATTATATCCAATCTAAGAATATTAGAGATATAACCTACAACCATCACCTACTATAGATGTATAAATAAGAGTGAGTTTAGCTGGGATTCTGCAGATTATATTACAATAAGATAAGTTGATATATCCAACCTACAATTATTTTCAATAGATGATTGAGGAAGTATTGTAATGACCTGCCAATTCTCATTGGCTTGAGAGTACAATGAGTCATTACTAGGCCTCAAGTGACATCCCCAAGACACCAAATTCTAGAATTAATGATGAAGGGTTTCAAATACAATTGGGGGAAATTTTATCCATTAAGAAATAAAATAATAAACCAACCAACTATGACCAAATATTCAATATATGATGCATGAACAAATTAATGACAACGAAAAAATTTCTTGTATCTCAAAACCACATCAAAGGATGAAAAATCAAAAGAATAACCAAGTATAAAAGTACAAAACAGAAAAATAACAGAATACTCTCAAAAGACCACAAGACTACATGCTCCACAAGCTCTAAGCTCCATAATCTCCAAATAGCCATAACATCACGAGGTAGTGTTAAACATGTGTAAAAAATAACCGCTTCCCAAATCCTGGAATATAGAATCTACAAAAGCACCATATTTCCAAAGTAGGGGTGAGTATAAAACTTAGTAGGGTTTCCCCATTGACTTCCCTACTCATACCACTAGTATATAAGTGTTAGCAATAATTATATAAAGAGGTTTACATAAAAAAAATATCTAAAACAGTTCATAATTATAAACATGTTTACAAAACTATTCATTACCAAAAACATAAAAGTGCAATTCAAACCAATTTTCCCAGAAAGATATATTTCTTCAAAAATAAATAACAAGCTTTAAAACCATTTCACAATATACCTTTTTGGAATATCCAACCATTCCACAAAGCCATGAAACCTACCACGCATGCTACATTATGACAGTTCCATACTCATTAAAGGTTTCTCATAGATCTACCAAGTCATCTCATGTTAATTGTTTCCAATGTTCCATTTAACCTTTGGCACTGAGCACAAGGTCATATCTCAACCAAGCCCCTAAAACGCAATATGAAATTTATATCCTATATTCCATTTAACCATTGGAACTGAGCATAAGGTCATATTTCAACCATTCCCCAGAAATGAAATACGAACTCACACACCAATATTCCCAAGGATCATGAAAAAAAACATTTTCAATGAAAACACCCTTTTTATTGAAAACCAATTCCATCAAAGTCATTTCGATTACAAACCATTTCAATAAAACACCCCTTTATTAAAAATTGATTCCATAAAAGTCATTTTAATACCAAACAATTTCAATAAAACAACCTTTTTATTTAAAACCAAATTTTCATCAAACCATTTGACAATTCCAGCAATTAATAATGTAAAATCATCCTTTTAAATTCAAGAGGCAAAATCACTTTGCACAAAAATTCCCCAAGATTTCACAATTTCACTAAAACCATAAATAATCACTGAAGAAGATTTATTACATGATTTTCACAATCAATCCCATTCAAATAAACCAATTTGAAACTAATACAACCAATTCTATTGAGAGGAGTCGAGAGAGAATTCTCTTACCACAATGGTTTTTGACGAAAACCACAACGAATGAAGAACGCCCAAGAAAACCAGGTTGATTCTCTAAGAACCCACCTTAGATCTATTCTCCTAGAAATATAAAAGCCAAATCTCATCATATTTGACATCCAAACACCTATATCTACCCCTAATTATTGTACATATAAGAAACCGAGATAATAATAGAAGTATATCTAAGTATATATAATAAACTGAACAAGAACAAAGAATAACGATCACATACCTCAATAAATCGGCTTTGATTTTCCAACAAAAGCCTTCATATCACCATTGGAATGATGGGAGAACCTTCATTGGAATTAGGAGAAGAAAAATTCCGAGTTATGGCCGCTAAAGAGAAAACAAGAGCCACTTAGAGGAAAAAACGTTTGAGATCCACTTTTTTAAGATATCACTTAAGTGCTCGTATGGTTAGTTCGAACAGATTGAAAACCATGCACTAGCAGTGTGTTATCCACTTCCTAAGAAGACCCTTGCATGAATTCCTCATATGGTATCTCTACCCATGCTCCAACGATGCAGGAGCCAGTTCCTCAAAATGTCCAACTATGCAGGGCTTGGCCACACGGTTAGGCAAATCGTACGCTGCCCTTGTAACTTCCCCTTTGCCTCAAAACTTCATTAAATATTCTCCCGACTCCTCTATTCATCACCCTTAACTTTATAACCATGAAATTCCTGAAGTGAGGGTTACAAACTAGAAACCGGGGGTACTACATTCTCCCCACCATTGATCTTTCCATCCTCAAAATTTAGAAAACCTTCACCCAACTTAAACAGTTCCATCCACTGCTCCTTCAATTCCTTTTAACGTTCCCAAGTCTCTTCCTGAATCTAACCATGATTCCCTAAAACCCACACTAGACTGATTCTTTTTTCATGCAAGAATTTCTATTTCCTATCCAAAATCTGTATTGGGATATGTATCAATGAAGCCTCTGACTCTAGGACAATGTGATCCCATCTGATCATGTGGTCAGGATCAGGCTGATAGTTTTTCAACTAAGATACATGGAACATATTATGCACTGAACTAAACTTTGGTGGTAATTCCCACTGATATTACACCTCTTTGACCCATTCCAATATCTCTAAAGGTCCAATATATATAAGAGATAGCTCTCCTTTTTCCCAAAATGACCATGTCCAAGCCTTGGGGATATCCTCAAGAAGACATGATCACCCACAGCAAACAACAATAGTCTTCTATGGTGATATTAATAATATTTGTGAAGACTTTGAGCTATCTCAATCCTCTTTCCAATCAACTGGATCTTCTATATTGTTTCTTGGACCAGGCTCATCCCAACTACTGAAGTATCACCTATTTCTACCCCGCATAGTGGAGAATGATAAGGACGCCCATATAATGCTTCAAATAGAGCCATTTATATCAAGGCCTGATAACTGTTACTGTATGAGAACTCCACCAAGGGTATATGATTCTCCCACAAGCCACCATAATCCATCACACATGCATGTAACATGTCTTCGAACATTTCTATCGTATGCTCAGATTCCCATCCTTCTAATGATGATACACTATTCTCATAGTCAACTATGTCCAAAGATCTTGCTTTAAGGATTTAAAGAAACGAGACATGAAGCAAATATCTCTGTCTGAGACTATTGAAACTAGTACTGCATTCCTCTTTACCACTCCTTGGATGTATATTGTATACAGATCTTCCACCATATGAGTTACAATAATAGGGATTAAATAAGCTGACATGGTAAGATGATCCACTATCACCCATATGGAATCGTGTTTACAGACCATTCTTGGAAGACCTATAAAAAAATCCATCGCCATATGTTTCCATTTCCACACTGGGATAGGTAAATACTACAACATTCCTTCTAGAATCTGATTCTCTACTTTAACCTGCTGACAAGTTAAGCACTGTGAGACTAACTCAACCACCTTTCTTTTCTTGCCACTCCCCCAAAACATTGCATTTAATGCCATATGCAAATTTTGTGTACCTGAATGTACATCCCATTTTGAATGGTGGTAAGAATGAAAGAGTTTTTCTTGACCAGCCATAGGTACAACTATCCAATCTCTAATGCAAAAAATTAGACTCCCATGAAGTTTCCATCCCTCAAAGGTCTCCCCACCAATGCGTTTTAAAATCATAACCAAACATCCCAATTTAGATTTGTGTTCCTCTTTGACCACATTTACCAAATCAGGAACAAGCGTGGATCAAAAGAAATCTGCAACCTGACGTCAGTCTTCACATTCCATGTGCATGTTGGCTAGGACCAACTTCAACTGCCATTAATTTGATGCTTCTTTCTCCAACTGAGTATTTTAATTTATAATCAATGCATCCTTCACCGAAATTCCATTTCCTGGTGTAAACATTAAGTCAAAGTAAATAATTTTGATATACTCCATCAATCTCTTTTCATCATATTCAAATACCGCTGTGAGAAAATATGTTTCAATCTTTTGTGATCCGTGACATAGTGATGTTCTCACCAAAGAGGTAGTGTCTCCATCTTTTCAAGGAATTAACAATGGCAGATTACTCCAAATCATGTGTTGGGTAATTCCTCTCATTCACCCTCAACTGACTTGAACCATAAGAAACTACATGGTCTCCTTTCATCAGATCACATCCCAACCCTGATCATGAAGCACCACTGTACACCACATACCAGGGTCTTGATTCATGAAAAATCAATATAGGTGCCAATGTAATTCGAACTATCAGCTCCTGGAAAGACCTCTAGAATTACCCTATCCATTGTAATTGAGTATTCATCCTTTTAGAAGCAGTAATTGGAGAAGATAGTCATGGTAAATCATGCACAAAGCATCGGTAGTAACTAGATAGACTAAGAAAAGTTCATATCTTGAGGAAATTATTCGTTAGTTTCAATGATATGACAACTTCTCACTTTTCAGGATCCACAAAACACCTTTTTTAGAAATGACATGGCCAAGAAAACATACTTCCTGAATCCAAAAAGCACACTTTGATAATTTTTCATAAAAACAGTGATCTCTCAATATTTGTTAGACTATTTCCAGGTGCTCCTTATGATCATCCCTTCTATTGGAATACACCAAGATGTTTTCCACAAACACCACAAGAAAATAATCCAGATATTGATGAAATATCCAATTCATCAAAGCCATGAAGTACACCAGTGCATTAATTATACCAAAAGGAATGAATACATATTCATAGTGGCTATATCTGCTTATAAAAGATGTCTTTGGAATATCTTCCTTCCGAACTTAGAATTGGGGATATCCTGATTACAAGTAAATCTTGGGAAACCACTGAGATCACCTTAATTGATCAAAAAGATCATCAATGTGTTGAAATTCTTATTTATTCATTATCGTAACTTGGTTAATCTTATGGTAATCAAAACACAGCTGAAGAGTTCCATTTATTTTCTTCACAAACAAGACTGATGATGCTAGGGGAGATGTACTTGGTCAAATGAAACCCTTTCTTTCCAGCTTCTCCAAATGCACATTCAATTCTCATGACTATGTTGGTTCCATCCTATATGATGGAATGGAAATAGGACTGGTCCCAAGAAGGATATCAATCATAAATTCTACTTCCCTAATAGGTGGTAACCCTAAGATGTTCTTGGGAAATACATTAATAAATTGATCCAAAATTGTTGGAAAAATAATTTCCTAAATCCCTTCCATTGATGCCAAATTCATTGCTACAAACTGATAAGAGATCATTCCCACTGTTGGTTCCAACAAGATCTTTTACCCTTTCTTTACCATCCTCTCTCCTTCGAAGAGATTCTTAATGCTGTCCTTAGTTGTGAAATTTACTTTATCCTAAAACAGTCGATGTGATACGTAAATGTTGTCAACTAATAAAAACCCAGGATTACATCATAGACATTCATGTCCAACATCAAGAAGTTCCATTTCAGCTGAGCTTCATCAAAAGTTATAACACATGCTCGACACACAATGTCTTGACATTCTCTTCCACTGAGAGGAGTTTGTAGTTTTAAAATAGAAGGAATCATTTCCAATAATAAACATAAAAATTCACACCCATGATAAGAAATTAAATAATGTGATGAACCAATATCAAAGAGCACTTTCACTGGGGTATAATTCAAAAGAATCATACCTCTAACCATAGATGGTCCAACTTGATCATAAACCATCATCTTCTCAGTTCCATACAATTTCTTTATTGCAACACTGTTCTCCTTGTTTAATTACTAATAATTTTCTGGTTGAGGAGTCATGGTATTTCGAGTATCACTATGGCTAGATTTGTTATATTGATGAGACTGATTCTGCCGTCCTCGTCCTGTCGAAGCCGACGATGATTGCAATGCCTGAGAAGTGTCCCGAGCACCTGACCTTGGAGCACTGCAACAATAGCACTGAAGATGTCCCATGTTGTTCAAATTATGATATGTTATAGGTTTTGTTGTGTGTTCTCGCTTTATGTGGTCAAGAAAACCACATTGAAAGAAACCTGCTTTGCTATGGGGTCATAGAAGAAGGTTCACTGATCCCACCGTCTGATTCTGATTTCCACTTCCACCTTGGAAATAGGTATCTCTTTCCCAGATTCTCCCAGTGGTTGAGTTCCCACAATTCCCTATAGGTATCATCATTCCCCCTCCTATCTATCCCGAGATATCACATTTAGCCATAGTCTCTTTGTTAACCATCAGTATATAATCCGTAATACAGAGCACAACAATCATTGATCGTATCTCCTTCCTTAGCCCCAATTAAAATATGTGTGCCTTCAAATATGCACTTGCCACATCCTCTGGTGAAAAATGGACTAAATTCATGAATTTAGCTATGTACTCTATGACCATGAGTCTCTCTTATTTCAGGTTGAAGAATTTAGTTGTTTTACGAATCTTGATGGTATAATGATAGAATTATTTTTTGAACAATTCTTAAAAATCCTCCCATGTATGGACTTTATACAAAATATTTTACACTACTATATCCCACCACATTCATGCAAGATCCTCTAGAATATAAGTTTCTAGCTTTACATTGAGCTCTAATTGTGTGCTAATGAAATCAAAGATACGATTCATACTATTCATCAACCCCTCCGCCTTCTCAGGTTCAGAATCACTTTGGACGTCGGATGGATTTTTCTTCATGAACTAAATGTTATGATCGACTTGTCGTGGCTCATTCCCCCAATTCCATGTATCCACAACTTCAAAATCCTGGAAAGTACTCAGAAATAGCTCTTGGTTCACCCGTGGTTCTGGTACAATCACATTCTCTATAGATTTGATGGGTCAATTTCGACGATACCTACAAGGTTACATTTTCTAAACCAACAACAAAGTCCATCAATCTCACACTATATCAACTAATGGCTTATCTTTTCAAATTATATCACATAAACCCTCACAAAATTGTATTCCAAAAATAACATTTTTTCATGTTCAAACATTTTTGAAAATCAAATATTGTTTTTGAAAATCAAACCATTTTCAAAATTCACCCATTATCCTCTTTTTAAAATTTTTCATTTGAAAAAGAATTCTATATTTTTCAAAAATTTATATCTTTTCAAAAAATCATAAATTATTCCTAAAAATGAGATATACAATCTTAGTGGGAATTCATTCCTATAAAATTCTTTTCATGGTCATCTCATTGGATAAACCCATGAAAATGATACTTCCACTATTCTAGAAGTGTATCCAAAACACTTATGTACCCAACACCATGGTAACATGAACTTCAGCATAAATTGGTTATCTATGTCCGTTTATTCTATACATTTCATGTTCTGAGAATCCAACTCCTATATAAGATTTCAACCCAAGGAATAGATGAAAAGGAATTCCAACTCTAAAACCAAGAACACTAATGATTTTTACCACAAGGGAAGGACCATACTACTACCATTTCTAATTACCTACCAATTCTCATTAGGTTGAGAATACAATGAGTAATTACTAGGACTTAAGAAACATCTGCATGACACCAAAGGCTGGGAATAAATACTAACAGGTTTTAAATAAAAGTGGGGTAAGATGTACACTTTAAGAAATATACAAATAAAGCAACAAACCATATGAATACATTCATTATATGATGAATGAACAAATGAAAGACAACTCAACAACTTCATGTATCTCAAAAACACGTCAATGTATGAAACTACTGAAGAATAACCAAGTAAAAAGCACACAACAGATAAATGACACAAGACACTATAAATACCACAAGAATTTATGCTCCACAAGATCTAAGATCCAAAATCTCAAAACTCCCCAAACATCACGAGGTAGTGAAAAACACGTGTGAAACATTACATTTGCACCTTTCTCGGAAGATAGCATCTTCAAAAGCTCAAAAGTTCCAAAGCAGGAGATAGTATAAATCTCAGTAGGTTTTCCCCAATGACTTCCCTACTCATGCCACTAGGATGGAAGAGTTAGAAACAATTATATAAAACAATTTATATAAAATAATTTCTCAAAAATAGTTCATAACGAAATATAAAAAAGTTTCCAAAACCATTCATTACCAAATTCATACAAGTGATATTGAAACCAATTTTTCCAAAAAGATATTTTTCCAGAAAAATAACAAAACAAGCTTTAAAACTATTTCACAATATCCATTTTTGGAAAATACAACCATTCAATAAACCCATGCAACCAACAAATCATGATACGTTATGACAGTTCCACACTCATGAGAGGTTTCTCGTTGATCTACCATGCCATCTGGTGGTATTTTTCCCCATGTGCCATTTAATATTTAGCATTGAGTATAAGGTCATATTTCAATCAAGCCTCAGAAATTCAATACGATCTGTATATCCTGTGTGGAATTTAACCTTTAGAACTGAGCACAAGGTCATATTTCTACCAAGCCCCAGAAGTACAATATGAACTCACACACCAATATTCCCAAGGATCATGCCAAAACACATCTTCAATAAAAAAACATTTTTTAATTGAAAACCAATTACATAAAAGTCATTTCAATACCAAACCATTTCAATAAAACACCACTTTTATTGAAAACCAATTCCGTCAAAGTCATTTAAATAACAAACCATTTCAAGAAAACATGATTCTTATTGAAAGACAATTTTTTATGAAACCATTTAACTATTCTAGCAATCAATAATTTAAAATCATCATTTTAAATTCAAGAGGCTAAATCACTTTGCATAACAATTCTCCAAGATTTCACAATTTTACTAAAACCATAAATCATCACCGAAGAAGATTTATTCCATGATTTTCATAAAAAATCCCATTAAAAGAAACCAATTTTACAATAAGATAATTAATTATAACAAGAGTATTTAATAGATAAGCCTCTTACCTCAAAGGTTTTGTCGAAAATCACAACTAACGGAGAATTTTCAAGAAAACCGTCTCGATTCTCCAAGAACCCGCCTTAGATCACTTCTACTAGAAAGATCAAGGCCAAATATCATCTTATTTGGAATCCACACACCTAGATCTACCCAAAATTGGTGTAGATCTAAAAAACATAGAGAAGAGAAGATGTATATATAATTAGATCTAAGAAATCGAACAAGAAGAAAGAAGAACGATCACATACCTCAAGAAATAGGCTTTGATTCGCCTAGGGAATCATTCGGATCACCTCCAGAACATTGGGAGAACCTTATTTGTCATTAGGAGAAGAAAAATCCCGAGTTGTAGCTGATTTAGAGGAAAAAGAGCACCATAGAGTAAAAAAACGTGTTAGATCTACTTTGTTAGGATCTCACATAACTTCCTACATGGTCTGTTCACATGATTAGACAAACAATGCACTAACTGTGCATTAGCCACTGCCTAGGAAGACCCTCACATATCTTCTTCACATGGTGTCTCTAACTATGCTCCAACTGTGTCGGAGCCACTACCTCAAAAGGAGAAAATACGCACGGTTTGGCTGCACGGTTAGACAATCCACGTCCCACCCGTGCGACTTTCCCTTTGCCTCAAAACATTATTCAAAGTTCTCCTGACTCTCCTATTCATCACACTTAACTTTATAACCATGAAATGAATCGAGTGAGGGTTACATACCAGAAACTGAGTGTACTACAAGTATGAGGTATCCCACATGATTTATACGAGTGAAGAAGAATATTGATCTACACTTTTTTGGAGATATCCACACCAATACAGTTGATCTTAATTCAAGGAAGTCCAAGTTCATTATCTTGTACAAAAGGAATAATATTTTGGTACTTTCTTTGTATCTAGTTGTTACAAAAATATTATATCCATGGATATTCCCTTTCCCATGTATCTTTTTATAATATGAAGGTAGATTTGCACATGGTCAAAAAACCATATATCACTGAGGACATATTTAGTCTAAAAATCTAACGAACAATGCTAACAAACTCTTATGTATTGTTGAGGGATTTACTTTTTAACATATTTTCATAGTAAATAAAATGAGATAACATGAGATAGAGAGAAATATCTACTCACCAGACATGTGAGGATGTGAATATTGATAAAGTGTTTAAATTCTTAAAAACAGTAACCACACTGATTTACCCCCCTCATTGTTGGATACATCTTTATTTGATCTTATCAATTGGTATCAGAGAAACTCACAATTATACAGGGTTCTCATAATTGGATTTTTTTTATGAATTTAGACTCTATTTTTTGAGGATATATGAATTTAATATTTGAATAATATTTTGAATTTCTTATCAAAGATAACATTGAAGAATTGACCAAGACAATAAAAAATAGGAAGAAAATGGAAATAAAAATGTTGATCATAGCCACATAAAATAAATAGTACATTCCAATATTTGAAGGAAATAAAAGTGAATTTATTTTTATTGACCATTTAAATAAGTATCCTGTTGAAGAAAAATATGATGAGTTGATTACCCTCACGAGCAAAGAGTTAGAGAAGGTTGTTCGTACATACTGTGATTCTAAAGAATATTGGACTTTTATGTGTAAAGGAGTTCTAGTTGTTAAACCTATTACCAAGGTGATAAGAAACCATTATACCTTATAAGTAGAAATGTGTTTAGGTGTTCTATAGGTAAGTAAAAATTCTTGCTAAGAATATCCTCAAGATAAACTTAGAACTAGTGAGAGTGATCGCTCGTATTCTAGTCTCCATGATGAAGTAATTGCTACAGTAAAAGATATTCTCTATAATAACCCTAGAGAAATAGTTTCTTATATATAAAACTTTTTTACAAGTATACATTGTAAGATCATTGATAAGGAAAAATAATTAGAGAATCTGAAGAAATATTTTGAAGAAAGAGAGAAAACTTATATGAATCTCTCTAAATAAATTGGTTTCAAAGAAGAAATAAATATTAAACATTATGAAAGGTTATCTAGAATTAATAATTAGTGTCTTACTATAATTTTTGAGGTTGATAGATCACCAAATGAATATTTAAAAGATGTCCATGAATTAGAAGAAAATAAAAAATTATTTCATTAATATTAAAAATAAACAATTTTAGGTCAAAGATAACAGGATCAAAGATATTGAAAATTCAAAATAATAAAATAATGATGTTCATAAAGATCAATTTCAATATAAAATAAAGGGTTATAAAGATAAAATAAGGATATTGGATGGTGATAAAAGAATTATTAAAATGAAAATTTTTGATCTTGATATTAAGCTTTCAAATTTGGAAACTACTCAGTGTAAGTCCTCAAAATATACTAAACTGAGTGATAATGTCAAATGAAACTCGAAGTGGGTTTCTAATGATAAATTTTCTCTAAAAGGTAAAAAAATATAGATATAACATCTTAATATTAATCAAAATAATTTAAAAAAGAAAAGTTACCATCCAACTCAAAAGTCAATGTTTATTGTAAATCTATTTATGTACACAATTCATAATGAAACTAGAAACTTATAAAAAAATGGATGCTGTAAAATCTAAATGGTTCCATTACTCTATAGAATTTAATTGGAATAATGTGTATGGGGAGGTTTCCACAATATAAATCACAAATATTTTAATAGATGGTGTAAACACAACTTGAATATTTATTTAAGTTTGCATGCTTTTCAATGAAGAAAAACAAGATTTGTGGGTTTTTATTGGTATTGTAATAGGTTTGTGAATAACGAATTATACTATTTTTATAACATTTCACCCCCTAAAGAATTGACAATCCTACATAAAGAGGTATCAAAGCTATTATAAATAAGAGATCCCATAATCACGATAAAATAACATATCCACATACTTATTTAAGATCATTGGAAATCTATGCAAGGTTCGAAATTATAGTGGTCAAAAAATATATAATGCCTACCAAATTAAATAGGGAATAAATCAACAATAATTAAAATTAAAATAAAAATATATATAGAAAAACAATATAATCCAACCATTTATGTAAGATAGATAAACATAATGAAAATAATAATCTCACGAAGATTATAAACAAGAAGTGTGAGTCATCCTTGGGATATAAGAAAAAACATTCTACACAAATCAAGGCCAAGAAGTCAAAGAAAAGTGACACACAAATAAAATTAATCAGCTTCTACAATGGAAGAAGGGGACATTCAATGAACACATAAAAATAATCTATAATTATATTTATTAAAGGATTAAATCATGAAAAAAATGTAAAATCAGTCAAAATTGAAAATATGAAGTATGATTTCGTAAAACAATATCTTGAGAATCCATTTGAAAGAACTAATAATGCTAATACAAAACCAAAGGAATTTATAATCATCTGGCTAGAATAATTTGAATAAGAAAGAATATTTGAATAATCACAAGATTTATCTAGTGAAAAAAGGAAATAAATGATTCCAAATAAAAAACTATATGAATTTCATGAGTGTTTACAAAAAAATTATGAAAAAATGGATTTATAGGTGATACGTGGGAGGTGAAATAAATATAGGAAAAACATAAATGGTTGTTTAAAAATCACACCATATTAATAGGAAATATTAAAAAATATAAAGAAACCACTAGGTGATGCATATGATATGATGAGTCATGTAAGATGGAATATTTCACACAAGGAGATAAAAAAGTATTCAAAATAGAAAATAGAAAAATATTAATGAAAAAGAGACCCAATATGAAGAGTTAATCTAGACATATAGATAGATTAGAAATGAAAAAAATGGTCAAGAAGAAATTATCAATCCAGCTGCTCTCATTGATGAGAAAGGAGTCCACCTTATTTCAATATTATTGGTGTCTTATTTTTATGCTTGAATTTCCATTAATTGAAGAGATTTTTATTCTTAAAGGGATAAATAATAAAGGGAATTGAGTGGGAATAACTATAATATATTTTAATATGAATCCATCTTGAAATGATATATCATTTTATATTCTAAAATAACTTTTGTTAAAGAATATCTTTATTGATGAATATGTCAAACTATCAAACTTAGAAAACAACTTTATATGATCTATCATGGTCCACACTCAACATGGGAAATTTTTAAATCCATATATGGAAGATATCTACCTTGATTATGACCTAGTGATGTGTCACCTTGAGGGGAGACAAGTAAAGAATGATTAAGAATCTTCCATACTTTTTTACTCATTGAAAATCTATTTATTTTTGGATAGTACGTAAAAAATTTCAATTAAGAGGTATATATGCCTACTCTTTAATCCATGGTTTCTCAAGAATTAATTGTAATATTAAGGGATAAGAATTGATTTTATAAATTTTAAGAAGTTGAGGAAGTTTGAGGATATATCATGGGTGATTTCTAAAACCTTTTATATATATTGGAATTCTTTTTACCGGTGTGTTTTGATGAGTACATGAAATCATGCTTTTGTACAAAGAGAAATAAAGTTAACATTTGGTATCATTTTTTTCTACTTAGATACATTTATAAATACCCTAAAGAATATATAATAATGTGTTTTATTTGTTTGTATCAGTTGGTACCACTTTCTAGTTTTAATTGAAATCTTTGTTGTCTAAAATACAATCTTTTTTTCCATAATGAGAATGGATCAGTTATACATAGAGAGAAATTATTGATGACAAATTGAATAAGAGTGAGTTGGTACCATCCCCTCCAATTTCACATTGTATTTATTTTCAATAAAGGGGATAGAATAAAATGAAATATGATAATAAAAATAGCTAGATAAGAAAGACGTATTGTCCCATATAATGGTATAACATTTTATATCATAGGTATTGAAAAAAAATACAAAGTGGGAGATTGTTGATCCCACTTAGTATTTATGTTTTATTTTTTGAAAATTAATGTGTTAGGATTACTATGGTATAATACTTAGTGTTATTTTTTTATTCTTATGATTTAAAATTTTATCCATTTTAATATTATCACTTATTCAGTGAATGAATCTCTTATCTATCTCACTTTCTCTCACACTTTTTATCCATACATTAAAAGTTATATGTAAGAAAAAAAATAAGACACTCAATAATGTTAACTAGGTTCATCTACCATAAGGATGAATATGTACCTGGTGTGTCATGGTTGTTATCCCACACACATATCTCCTATACTAATATCAAAAGGATAATAGTAAAGGGTATATACTAGGACTTGTACAAGTGATAAAACCATCCAAACATTTTTAAAAGAACTAAATTGTAGTTCTATTTATAGAGATATGTGATTCACCTGGCTCCTTATGAATAATAGACAACAATGATAACACAATCTTCTTCTAGTATTTAACTATATATGAACTTCTTACTCACTTGTAGTAATGTGACAGGCTACCTAAATTTTCTTTATAAATCTCTTGAAATTAATGTTGGATAGATTTCTCACCTTATCATTTTTGGAATATGATTTATAAAATCCTATTGAAACCCACTCTTCTTTATAATTATATAGAATAAGAATACTATATGAAATTTATCTCATATTATCTTCTTTTTATTCTTTGATTCAGAAAGAATAACACTTGTTTTATCTTCATTCCTTAAATAATCCATCTATTCAATAGCCACAATATCAGTTCCTCATTCTTTCCTTCAAATTTTAGTATATTTAATATAGTTGTAACATCAGGTTACCTAAATTTTTTAACTTCAAGAATAATTTTTAGGAATCAAACAATCATTTATATCCCATTATATTTTATTCTCTAATAAATATTTATGGCACCAAGTGAATATTTCCATTTGATTTTTCATAATCCCTAACATTCAAGTTCCTGATATATATCTAATTAAATATCATTCTTCTTTGGTCTTATTAAAGACTCAGACACATTAAATCCCTCATTGTAGTAACCCAAGACATAAACACATATTATTTCTTGATTTTTCACATACTGTTCCAATAGATATGAATAAAGGATTGATAGATCTAGTGAAATTAGAAGATTATATTCATGAATACACCTCATTAAACGTAAAAAATTTCATCTTTATTTAAAACTCCACATAGCGCTCCAAACTCCCTTATATATTATAAAACTGCATAGGATACACATGGTAAGATACATAATGAAATGGGTGAGATTAAAATCCAAGTAAGGGAGTAATCATGGAAGTAAACCATAATATGAGATTCAATAAGAATATCATTATATCATAAAGATAATGATAATTATAATGAAAGCATGGAATATGGAAATAGAATAATATGATCATGAAATCCTAAGAATGTGAAAATATTATAAGGCATTAAATCATATGAATATATCGAGGATAATATTTGAGACAACCTAACATATACTAACCACCATTATAATCATTGTATGCTCATGCTAACCACCATCATAACTGTCATGAACTGAATCTGGTCACCGCCAAAACCGTCACCAAACCCAGCCCGTGACATGACCCGAAGGGCGTTCCCTATCCCCATGGGCTGGCACAAGTTCCCAGATATCATTAATTTAGGTTTGGGAATGCTTTAACCGAGTTTGAAAGCATAAAACATTAAAAACAATCCATAATATAAATATGAATTTTTTGAGCCAAACAAGACTTAAGTAAAAACCATAACAGAATAAATTGGTTTAAAGATAATACAAGTGGTCCAAATAAAAATAATTATAGCATCAAGATAGCCCCATGGACTCCACACAACTATGGATCATCGCCCCCAAGCTGTCTCCACAACTCCGCACCAAGGATGGGAACTAACACCATGAACCGCCATCACCCTTAGCCTTTCCTTTACCTAAATCAAACATAACCAAGTCTACTTACACCCAAGTGGTGTATGTTGGGTGTGAGCCTAAGCCCAATAGGATACCACTCAATGATTCCAAGGAGTAAAAAATACAATGTGATAAAGCAAGCAGTTTTCAAATGCAAGGAAAAGTAGTGATACAATTTCAAGAAATGAAACCTCCAATTGAAAATAGATTTAAATCAAAAATTTGAATAGTATTAACACATTAAAATATAAATGTTAGATACTATAATTTACTTCCATACACACCCTAATACATGGGTAAATACTACAAATCCAATGAGCAACAACATTGGGAACACCCCTAGGCACTAGGTTGTCTTGGGCCCGATGTACCTCGTACCTCAGTGTAAAGTAACAATAGAAAAATTTGTTCTCGTGCACGAGCCACTAGTAGGGAACATACCCATAACTTAGTGGTAACCAAAAATCATCCACATAGTTATTTAGAGTTGTCGTTATCCAAATTCTAAATGAAATAGTGACAAAACCCATCTGGTCCACTAGTCGTACTAGTACAAATCCGCCCCACCTAGGTACCCGTGCTTCCCCTTTTGTGCTCAATCAATTTCAGCATGCAACATAAATCAATTTTCATATAAAACACCATTACTGGTAAAACACAACCAATAAATTATCTATCACATTTTATACCACTTAAAACACGCAACAAAACACTTATATTATTCATAAAACAATTCCTCAAAATCACGTAGTGTTTCGGACACAAAACTCCTTATAAACCTCACTTCCATACCAAGTGCACATTTTTAGGTTTCCAAAACAAATGTTCAGCCTACTAAATTTCAGTGAAAACACAAAATCATTTTTAGGGCAGCCCCATATGGTTCAAGAAATGACATCATTGCAAAATCTCCATTTTTACACAACACAACTCTTAAAATTTCATGTGGTTCACAACCACCATTAAAACCAGATTTTGTAGCAACAAAAATAGGGGATAATCCTTAAAAACAATATTTTTATCCCTATAATAGTTCAATAAAATCAACAAATTACTAATAGGGTATCCCCAATTAAACTAATAAAACATTTCTATGAAGAAACCCCCAATTTCACCTGAAATTGGCATTTAGGATTCATTTCAAATACAAAGACCACTAAAACTATTTTTTTCAGCAATAATAAAATTAAATAAGTATGAAAATAGCATAAAAACAGTATCCAATTCACAAATATTTCATACACAATGGAATCACCTACCAAAACCAAGGAAACCCTTGAATCCTTTGTGCGAAAACTCAAACGCACCACCGCCGCACCTCAAGGAAGGTAAACCAGACCTAAAAACATAATTTCATACCATGAAACACAAGATAAAAACCTAATTTTTAAACCCTACTTCTGGACATTAGGAACCTCAATGATAAGATAAGAAACCCTATGTACATTGGATGTAACCCTAAACAAATTGAAAGAAGAAAGAAGGAGAACAACTTACTTAAAATATCTTGTAGAAATCGCCCCAAACAATACCAGTAGCTGATTTTAAATATACTCAAACCTTAATGGGGGGGTTCGAACAAGGATAAGGAGATCATTTAGGAATTTTAATGGGGAAAAAGAGTAAAAATTGAGAGAGTTATGAAGGAATGAACTTACCTCTTCAAATATTGATGTTTTGACAAACCTATTAATATCTTCCAAAATTCGAGTTTCCAAGAGCTCCAAAGAGGGGGATAAGGGAATGGTAGTGCCTTTGGGTTTAGTGGTCTTGGGATCCACTTGTAATCACCTAAATACCATTACTATTTAATGAGATATGAAATAAAGAAATGTTTGTTTTAAAACTGGAAATGGGCCTTCGGGTTGGCCCAATTCCGTAAATGAAAACCCAATTCCACCATTATTATGGATTCTTAAAGGGTCCAAATTTAAATGGTGGTGTTAATAGGACAAGTGAGGTCATTTAGGAAGTTTAATGGGTTCAAAATATTAAAACTGAAAAGTTATAAAAGAAACAAAATTGGTTTTTAAATATGGAATTGGGCTCACGGTTTGGCCGAATTCCTGAAAACTCTCCCATTCCTCCATAAAATATTGGGAACCCCGCAAAACAAAGCATGAATGGAAATTAAATGAAATTTACCTTTAAAATAAGTCATGGATGTGAAAATTCTCCCCACCATATAGAATTCTACCCCCAGAATGCCCCAACAACCCCAGATGAAAAAACAAAGCCCAAATGATAGACCAAGACAGACTTCCTTTCCACGTTTTCACCCGCTTCAAAAAGGACGAACATCTCCGGTTGATCAAAAAAAGGAAGAGAATACTCTCACTAACCAAAAAGTACCCCAATTACCTAAAATTATGAAACAAATTCAAAACACATCCCAAAACAAAACACATCAAACACTACAAGACGATGCTCAAGCAATCCACTTGAAACGAACAACGAACTCGAATAACGCTACCACAACATTACGTAAAAAAACCATTGGGTGTTATCCAGCCCCAAATTTACCCAAGTAACAAATTTGTGGATAGATATACTGGAACTATACTACCTCCTACCCTGAATACACCAAGGAGAAAACTGAGTCACTAGTTCGGGGTGACCCAATCTGGACATCCCACCACCAGGGACAACTCAATTTCTAAGAGAGAATAAGGATAACAATTGGGGAAGGAACGAATGGTCTCAACATAAAAAGGGTTAAACTAAAATTATTCATTTTCCAAGAGAACATACATGATACCCATGATGGATCTCCCCACTATAATAATGAACACAACTTTCCTTAAGACAAAATCAAGACACAAACAGGGGCCCTTGAACGGACTTCCCTGCATTATGGGTAGATTAATATCAGAATTTATCCAATGAATCTTAAATGAGACCCATTGTGGGTATACCCAAAACAAAACCCTACCATATTAACTAACTAGTATGGGAGAACAACAACAAAATGACAGAATTTTAAAGAGCTGGCATGGTCGCACGGTTGGTTCACACAGTTTGGGAAACCGTGAGTTAACTGTGCGGATCATTCTGTCCAAAGAGGAAACTTCACACAGTTTCCTTGGACAAGGATCATAGATGTGCGGATACCATGCGGTAGCTACTGTCCCTTAGCATACAGTCCCCTGGGTTGGCACACTGTTACTACTAACCGCGCACAAACTATGCATTTTAACCTGCCTAACCCAAATTTTAAACTTTTCTCCAAAAAACACAAGGGAACCCAAAGGGGAAAAAAATAAACGTAGGGTATGTCATGGGAACAAGGTACTTACACCTCTTTCCACCACATGTGAGAAATTGTAACAAGACGAAGACACCAGAGGTTTAAACTATTCCTATATTTCATATTGAGGATATGACCTTGACCAAAAGTTTGAACGACTCTAGGATTTCCCCTAACTGCGCGTCAGCTTCTCTCCGGGGCCTATGGCTGGAGCACAATGGATTAAAGCATCTTTGTCCTCGTAGTTAGGATTTGGAAACCCCTAAACTTAACATCTTCTTCCAGTTCCAAAAACAATTATACTGTAATCTCAGATGGTCTTATTGAGACATGACACACTTCAAACCTGCTTTTCCCCAACCCATCATTTTACCAAAATAAGAACATAGAGGATGCACACACATCGCCCCTTTTTTTCTTTGGATTCTAAAAAGAAGAATAAAAGGACATATAGAAACACATTCCTCTAGAACATAGGATTTAGAATTTCTTATAGGGAGAAACACATCCAACAAAATAGTGACTCTCATAAGATTGCACAATCTTCACCCTTATAGTCAAGTGAACACATGACATCGCAAGGCATCACCAAACATGGCCGTTGTGGATAAAAGAAAACACAAGGAGAGGGACCTTGTACTGAGTCCCAAACAGCACATGATTCCATCAAGTGTCCATAATTTCCACTATTGGCCAGATCTTGCACACTGGTGGCCTAACATGAACTCTTTCTTCAATGAGACTGACGAAAGACCCAGAGGCCCTTTAAGACATCATTCTACACTAACAGCCCTGAACTTCATTGACCTTCAACAACATGTAAACATAAGAAACTAAGGTCAATTTAAACCTCCCATAAACACTCTCCCACTATAGAGGGATCGAAATAATTGAAAAAGAAGAGGGGTAAACTCAATCTCCAAACCTCAAGAATAAAGTCCTTATGTTGATCAAATGGAGGATCATCCAACGGTGAATCACCATAGGCCAAACATGAATCATAAATTAACACTTTATGGGGGCATACCCTAGCCTACAAGAAAACCCAAGGACCGAACCGATCTGGTCAGTTGGTCACAATATACCACAAACCTAAACCAAACACATGAGTGGAGCCACCACATTGGTCTCCCAAACTTTTCCTCAAAAGAGACCACTGACCAACACTTCATTCAAACTTATCAATGAAACACCAAACAAAAACATCATTCAAACAAGAGGGGTTATTGAAATCGAAACATCCCACAATAATAATTGTGAAAACACATAATCCATACCTCCCAACCATACATTATCAAAACACAAAACTTTCCTTCAAAAACATCACTTAAAAAAACAGTGTCAGTGGGTTGCGCATTTACCAATGGTATCTCATGAGCCTCCCACATGCATGTTTACATTCCACACTTGGAACCCACCTCATATCCATCCATATTCCCAAATAAACTTATGCATGTGGTCACCCTTGAGAGCACCAATTACCAAAAATCAACCCTTTCCTCTTTTTAAAATCAAAACTTTTGACCACACATTCCCTTTCTCAAAAACAATAACCATAATATCAAAACCCAATTTTTCATCTCACAAACCAATTTAGAAAAGAATCCATAATTCAATAAAAGCACATATTCATGCCTTTCAAAATCATTTCAAAACATTTCAGCCCATTTCAAAACACTTCTAATTTCATGAAAAACACCATTTCATACATCTCCATTTAATTAAGAACTCAACTCTTCTCATTTCAAGAAAAGGTTCTAAAAGATCATAATTTTATTGTTCAGTAGTCACCAATCCCAAAATCCATCTTCAACCCCCACACAAAAATTCTAGAACACTTAATTCAATCCAAAACACTTTTCCATGGTTAAAAAAAACCACTAGAAACATATTTTCAAAACCCCAATTAACATAGTTCATACTTTCAAAAGAGGTGTAAAAACACAATTTACCATTTTGAAATAATTCTGAAATTCCATTTCTAGGAATTCAAAAAATAATACCATTTTCACTTTACTAGAAAATAACTACACAAAAATTCACACTCCTTAAAGTAAAGTCATTTTTTTGCTATAAAAAATCCAAGTTTCCAAGATTTCAAAACGAAGAGACACAAGACAATGTGAGGGGAAACTAGTTTTGGTGGGTGACATGGACATATGGTTGGAAGCCATATTCCAATCACTTAACCATCACATAGAGTGTTATAGGGAAATATCCAAATCTCCACAAGGCCTACTAGGCCCTGTGAGCTCACTGAGATTATTTGCCAAACTCTCTTTTCATTTCCCATAGACATCATTAATCCAAGAAAACCAAAGGACTCAGATAAATCCATACTTCCCCTGGTGACTTGAATCCCATCATGAGGTGTGCTGGCCAAGCACACTACCCATGATTGAAATGTCATGTCCCGAAAATCTTATCTCCATACTATCCGGACTCTTCCCCAAATAACATGACCCAAGGAGAGAACCTCCTCTAATACCATTTTGTCACGAACCGAATCTGGTCGCCTCCAAAACCATCACCAAACCCAGCCCGTGATAGGACCCTAAGGCCTTTGTCTATCCCCATGGGCTGGCACAAGTGCCCAGGTATCATTAATTTAGGTTTGGGAATTATTTACCCGAGTTTGAAAGCATGAAACATTAAAAACAATCCATAATATAAATCTAAAATTTTTGAGCCAAACAAGACTTAAGTGAAAACAAGAACTAAATAAATTGGTTTAAAGATAATACAAGTGGTCCAAATAAAAATAATTATAGCATCAATACATCCCCAAGGACTCCACACAACTAGGGATCATCACCCCCAAGCTGTCTCCACAACTCCGCACCAAGGATGGGAACTAATACCCTGAATCGCCATCACCCTTAGCCTTTCCTTTACCTGAATCAAACATAACCAAGTCTAATTAAACCCGTGGGGTGTAAGTTGGGTGTGAGCCTAATCCCAATAGGATACCACCCAATTATTCCAAGGAGTAATAAATACAATGTGAAAAAGCAAGCAGTTTTCAAACGCAATGAAAAGTGGTGATAAAATTTCAAGAAATGAAACCTCCAATTGAAAATAGATTTCAATCCAAAATTTTCAGAATATTAACACATTAAAATAGAAATGTTAGATACTGTAATTTACATCCAAACACACCCTAAGACATGGGTAAATACTACAAATCCAATGAGCAACAACATTGGGAACACCCCTAGGAACTAGGTTGTCTTGGGCCCTATGTACCTCGTAACTCAGTGTAAAGTAACCGTAGAAAAATTCATTATCATGCACGAGCCACTAGTAGGGAACATAAACATAACCTAGTGGTCCCCAATAATCTTCCACATAGTTTATTTAGAGTTGTCTTTATCCAAATTCTAAGTGAAACAGGGTCAAAACCCATCCGGTCCACTAGCCGTACTAGTACAAATCCGCCCCACCTAGCTACCCGGGCTTCCCCTTTTGTGCTCAATCAATTTCAGCATGAAACATAAATCAATTTTCATATAAAACACAATTATTATTAAAAAACAACCAATATAGTAGCTATCACATTTTATAACACTTAAAACACGCAACAAAACACATAAATTTTTCATAAAACAATTCCTCCAGATCCCATAGTGTTTCGGACACAAAACTCCTTATAAACCTCACTTACATACTATGTGCACATTTTTAAGTTTCCAAAACATAAAGGGAAGTGTAATAAATTTCATTGAAAACACAAAATCATTTTTAGGGCAGCCCCATATGGTTCAAGAAACGACATCATTGCAAAATCTCCATTTTTACACAACACAACTCTTATAATTTCATGTGGTTCACAAACACCATTAAAACCAGATTTTGCAGCAACAAAAACAAGGGATAATAATTAAAATCAGTATTTTTATCCCTATTGAAGTTCAATAAAATCAAATAATTACTTATAGGGTATCCCCAATTAAACTAATAAAACATTTCTATGAAGAAACCCCCAATTTCACTTGAAATTGGCATTTAGGATTCATTTTAAATACAAACACCACTAAAACTATTTTTTCAGCAATAATAAAATTAAATAAGCATTAAAATATCATAAAAACAATATCCAATTCACAAATATTTCATACACAATGGAATCACCAACCAAAACCAAGGAAACCCTTGAATCCTTTTTGCGAAAACTCAAACGCACCACCGCCCCACCACAAGGAAGGTAAACCAGACCTAAAACCAGAATTTCAGACCATGAAACACAATATAAAACCCTAATTGTTATTCCCTACTTTCTAGACATTATGAACCTCAATTATATGGGAAGAAACCCTATCTACATTGGATGTAACCCTAAATAAATTGAAAGAAGAAAGAAGGAGAACAACTTACTTAAAATATCTTGTAGAAATCCCCCCAAACAATACCAGTAGATGGTTTTAAAAATACTCAAACCTTCAAGGGAGGCTCGCAAAAGGATAAGGAGATCATTTATTAATTTTAATGGGGGAAAAAGAGTAAAAATTGAGAGTGTTATGAAGGAATGAACTTACCTCTTCAAATCTGGACGTTTAGAGAACCCTATGAATATCTACCCAAATTCTCGATTTCCAAGAGCTCCAAATAGGGGGTAATGCAATGGTCGCGCGGTTGGGTTTAGTGGTATTGGGCTCCACTTAGAATCACCGAAATACCATTACTATTGAATGAGATATTAAATAAATAAATTTGTATTTTAAAACAGGAAATTGGCCATCGGGTTGGCCCAATTCCTTAAATGAAAACCCAATTCCACCATTATTATGGATTCCTAAAGGGTCCAAATTTAAATGGTGATGTTAATAGGTTAGGGGAGGTCATTTAGGAAGTATAATGGGTTCAAAATATTAAAAAATTAAAATGTTATAAAAGAATCAAAATTGGTTTTTAAATCTAGAATTGGGCTCACGGTTTGGCCAAATTTCTGAAAACTCTCTCATTCCTCCATAAAAGATTGGGAACCCCGTAAAACAAACCATGAATGGAAATTAAATGAAATTTACCTTTAAAATATGTCATGTATGTGAAAATAACACAATGTGTTTAGGATAACTTTCTTTATAACATTGTGTGATTAGGGTAACATCCCATGCTTACTACATAGTATCTCATGAGACATTAATATTATCCAATGCATTAGAGGGCTATAACAGACACATCGATAATGTTATAAATGTATATGAATATGTGTTCTATAGAAGAAAATAACCAATACATAAATCATAAGCATGATCTAACCAATGATAAGGAATTGTGACTTATGATACTAATTTAAGGAATAACTGAAGGATTAATCATAAGGATTCCTAGGAGAAGAAGAAACTGAATCATTTTTAACATTAATAATTGAAAATATTTCATAGGTATTGAACATGGAGTTATAATGTATAAAAATTATGAGAATGAATTATAATAAGAAATAATAAAAATGTACCACTTTGGTGGTGCTTTATGAAATAATGAAATAATATTATAAAAAAGTAAAAAGATTATTATTTTTCATAAGAAATTATTAAACCAAGAGGGTTCCCATAGTATAATAATCTGTTTTTAAAGATATTAATTTTTTAAAAACATTTTATGGGGGTGATTCTAGACTTGAGACAAGATATAGGAAAGTTCCCTTAATGTTGGTTTACTTAAAAGGGTCTATTTCAAAGGAAAATAAAAACATGCATTACCCAAATAGTAAAAACATTATTCAAATATTTATATATTTAAGGGATACATATAAAAAAATAAGAGGTATATGATAAGAATACACCATAAAAAGTAGAAATACATAAAGAATTCATAACCATAAAATCAAAAAGGTGGTACTAAAGTTCCCTTGTTATGTTGTAAATCACCATTTCTGAAATCCTACATTGTAAAATAAGATAATAAAACTTTATTTTGAAATGAGGAGAAGGTAAATATGATGCTAAAATTATATAATACTTAATAAGGTTTATAATTAAAAAGCAGAACATTAATGGGAAGAGAAATTACGGACAAGAACAGGAAAAAAAATATTAAATGGATGGGAACTATGCTTAAAATAGATTCATTTTCAAAAAGGATTAGCACTCAATAGTAAAAAATATTTAAATTATAAGTGATCTACCAAGATAAAAAATGGGACCATATGATATTAAATATTAAATTCATGTAAAATATTTATATCTCAAGATTTAATATGGAGTTAGGAAATAATCTTATATTTTAGGGAAGACATCGATTATATCTATAAGGCCCCAACCTTAAACATTAAATAATTTTGAATTAGGTTAATAATTAAAATTGAGAATATTTTTGGGTTTAGATATTTAGAAAAATAGGTTTAAACCAATACAAAAAACTTGAATATTACATGTAGACACTTCTATATAGTTTCCAGTTTTTCATAAAATAAAAACTCTGAAAATAAAAGAAACATGTTTAGTTCCATGTTTTAAATAGCATGAATTTTCCATGATCCCATAGTTGACCCTATTACCCATTAAGACATGTGAAAAACATTTCAAAAACATGGGATAATCATAAAACTCTCAGTAAAGGATACACAGAGAAGGAAAACTATTAGTTTTAAAAACATCATGTAAACCATGAATACTATATCATAAAGCAATACATCTCATGTAAAAAAATATTTAAAAAAACTTTAGAAAATATAAACTCAATGATCACCCATATTTTTTAACCAATAGATTACCATAAAAATGATAAAAAGAAACATATAGCATATAAAATGAAAACTTATGACATCATTATACTTAAATGGAATAACTATACAGTCAAATTCCACAAATCATTCTTACAAATAGAAAATCCATACAACTGACATCCATACCCAATGAATTTTAGGTTATAAGGTAACCAACCATCCTTGGTTTATCATAGAACCACCAGTCATTTATGTTATCACGTAATCACCCTTAAAATGTCCAAGTACTATTATATAATCATAACTAATAAAATATTCAAAATATCAAAATTTCACTAATAAAATTTCATTTAAATCCCAAGATATTATTCCAAGATATTGAAATTAAAAATACATTTCAAAAACCGTTTTCAATATGAAAACACCCAAAAAGAAAATATGTAATTTCTTTTCCTTTTAAAAACATTAAGGATTATAGAGGAAGCCGAATAACGATTATGTTGGAGGAGAGGCCATTGTCACCACATATGTTAAAAAATATACTTTTGTTGTTTATTAACATGCTTTAATGAAATCATATTACCTTTGAATGAATTTAAAAGTAAAAAGGGATTTTATTACATTGTGTAAAATAAGGAAGTGTATATTATCAAAACATGTGTCAATGAAAGGAGATTGAGATGAAGTCCCTTAACTAGTGTTCGACATGACTCGTTCTTTCCTTAATTTTCATAATAATAAACATAAGTTAATTTATAATTTCTTCAGAACCTTTTTCAAGTTTATTATTTCTTTTATAACAATTATTACCTTGCTATAATAATAAGTTAATTATTTGAGTTCATGTCAGAAATTTGTCGATGTTCGGAACTTGATTAAAAAATGAACTTGTTATAATTATAAATTTTCCATGTGGTCAAAATTACATTATCCCCAGAATGACATACATGATTTAGATATCATATATTTCACATATATCCAGAATATATGTTTTTATAATAGTCTATATCATTATGATATAATAAATGAAATGCACCGTTCATGGAGACGGTAAGCCGTACGTACGCATGAACTCTAAATTCATTTATTATATATATTTAAATTAATGAAAACTAAATGATAAATAGGTATATTATAATTATAATATAATATCTATGTTATATATCTTACATAAGTTCATTAATTCCATCCTTTATACGTTCCACGTATATAATGAACGAGTCATATCACTTTGAGAATCAAAATATTTACCAAAACAAGAAAAATATCAAATTAAAGAGTAAATAATAAAATTTTAGACTTATGATAACTATTTGGACCAATATTATGTTTTTTTAATTTTATAATATGTGATAAAATATTTTATATTTTGAAAATATGAATTATGTCAATTTTGACACTATTCATATCATAAATTTTAAGAAAATCCATAAAAACATGATTGATTCAAAAAAACATTATTAATACGAATATAACATGTGAATATCATACATAAAGTTATTGGATGACATAAAAATAACCAAATTACATTTATTGTAACATTTATAATGTCATTTATTTGAATCCTTTATTAATGAAGCAATCACTGCATCATCATTGTGTCATAATAAAAAAAATATTTAATGTCAAAAAATTATACATAAAATACAATTATTTAGGAAATATTTTGATATTTTTATTGACTATTATTCGTTGAAATGACAACATATATAACCCCATATAAAAATTGTTTTACTAGAAGATACATGTTTAGGTTATATTTTCCTTAACATTAAATTAAATGTAATTAAATGTCGTTTTCACACACAACTGGCTCCATGGGGTCCAAAAATCGAACAAAGGATGCCCATAAATTGATATATCTCATATAATATGATTATGACATGTTTTAGGGTAATTTAATATTATTATATTATTTTTTTGACCCTTATTTACCATATTTACCTTTTATCCATGGTAAAAACAATATTTACTGAATTTACTAATCATAATGTATAAAAATAAAAGTTAAAAATTTACACAATTTGGACATAATGATTCCAAATATGGAATCCATTTTACAAAATTAAAAACATAGAACTTCTTGAAATTAATTTAAAATTACAAAACCCTTGTCAAAACCAAAAAGTTTGTTTTCAAGAAATAATAACTATGAAAAGATTGACATGTGTTTAAATATAATTAAAAAGTAAAATTACATCAAGTAACCAAAATTGGATTAAATGGTAATAAAATAATTTAATTACACTTTAAACCCAATTAAAAAGTTAATCTAACCATATAAATAAATCATATGAAAAGATAGTTTGGACTTAAAATGCAGTATTTTTTGCTACCCATTAAAAGAAAAACATTATTAGAAAAATACCAAAAATTTACCCAAAGTAAATTTTGATTTATTGAGTCCAAATAAGAAGTTTATTTTATCAAATGGAACATATAAAAGTGAAAAAAACTATATTTAAAAGGGGTTCACCCTCAAAAGGCAGTAAAACTACCTTTTATAAATATTGGAGTATTTATGATTAAAATTGGATCCATTCTCATTTTATGCCCCAAAATTTTATTGGATAAATTTAAAAACATTTAATAAAAATGTTTAATAATAATATGGTTAGTGTTTCTCATTACCTCCAATACAATAACTAGGCATTAAATAACATTTATAATAATAACATTATGTTATTTTTTTCTGTATGACTCAGCCTTGTGTGAAACATGAGATTTTGAAGAAACCCATTGTGGCATTTTGGGTATGTCATTAAACATAGAATCTCTTTTAAAGATAAATCAATATCTTATTCATAAGTATTAATATAAATTAAAAGTATTATTCTATAAATACCTAGGTCATTACATCCTGCCCCCTTTTGGGAATTGCATCCCCGTAGTTCTATTCACTTATCAAATAAATGAAGGTATTTATCTCTCATAGAATTTTTAGATTCCCATGTTGCCTCTTCAAACATGTGGTTTTTCACAAAACCATTACATGATAAATTACCTTATTACACAACACTTTCTCTCTTCAACCAATAATTTGGACTAGTGTTCCTCAAAAGAAAAATTCTCTTCCAACTGAACTACCACTAGACTCAAAACTAGAGATGGATCTGGAATATAAATTATCAACATTGAAACATGAAAAACATTGTGTAATTGGGATAAATTTAGAGGTAAATACACTCCTTAGGAAACTGATCCAAATTTATATAGGATTTCATAGGGTTCAATGAACCTCAGAATCAGGTTTCCTTTCTTACCAATATGCATCACAATTTTTCATGGAGAAACATTGATAAAGAAATGATCACCTAACTCAAAAATAAATATCCTTCCCTCTGTTATCTGCATAACGTTTCTTCCTAATCTATACAATCCTCAAGTGATTCTGAATTATCTGAACTTTTTCTGTCATCTCTTCTACCAATTTTGGTCCCATGAACTTTCTTTCACCTACACCATCCCAGAAAGCTGGAGTTTGACACTACTTTCCATATTAGGACTCAAATGGAGCCACCTGTATATTAAAATGAAAACTGTTATTATAAGTAAACTCAACCAAATAAAGATTTTTTTCCAAAAATCCATAGTAATCCATTGAAGAAGCATGTATCATATCTTTCAATGTCTGAATTGTTCATTCTGACTGCCCATCTCATTGTAGATGGAAAGCTATAATGAAATTAAATTCTGTACCGAATGAATTCTGATGGCTTTACCAAAAGTTATAAGTGAACCTGGGATCACAATAAGATATAATAGAGAGGGGTACCCCAAGAATCCTGACTATCTCTTTAATATACAACTGAGAATGTTGATCTTGAGATATAGTATCTTCAATAGTAAGGAAATTAGAAGATTTAGTCAATTGATCAACAATAACCCATATTGCATTATTACCTCAATATGTCTTTGGTAATCCCACAATTAATTCCATGGATATATCTTCCCATTTCCACTCTGGCCCTGGTAATGTCTGACGCATCCCTTTCGGTAATTACCACACTCCTTTAACCTATTTACATGTCTAATACTTCACAGTAAATTTATCAATGTCTATTTTCATTCCATCGCACCAGTAATACTCCCGATGTTCTCTATACATCTTAGTACTACTAGGATGAAATGAAAATATAGAAATACGAACTTCACATAACTAGTCTTTCTTTATCTATGAATCACAAGGGATACATAATCTCTTTCCAATCCTAAAAAAACAATCTTTATGAATGTTAAATTTAGGTAACTTACCATTCTGAACCAACTCTACCTTTTTCTGCAACTCACATTCATCTTTCTACGCTTAATCTATTCTGTCTTCTAGAGACAATTTCACTACCACCTGAAACAAAAAAAATAAATTTTCTTCGCCAACTACTTTTATTCCAAATTTCATCTAACTGTTAATCAAAGGATCTTGTTCCAAACATAGCAAGGTTAATGTTGCATTACTCTTTCCGCCCAAAGCGTCAGCCACATTATTTGCCTTTCCTATATGATAATGGATCCTGAAATCATAATCCTTGTTCAATTCTAACCATATCCTCTGTCTCATGTTTGATTCCTTCGTAGTGAATATATGCTTCAAACTTGTTTGATTAGTATATATTTCACACTTTATGCCATATAAATGATGCCTCCAAATTTTTAATAGAAAAACAATATGAGCTAACACCAAATCATGTGTAGGATAATTTACCTCATGAGGTTTCAACTAACGTGAAACATAAGCAATTACATGATCATTCTGCATTAGGAAACAACCAAGTTCTTTCAATGAAGCATCACTGTAGATAACAATATCAACATTTATGGAAGGTAATGCAAATACTGGAGGATTCACCAATATTCTTTTCAATACCTTAAAAAAATCATCACATTCTTTTATCCAGACAAAATTAACACATTTTTGAGTTATACTAGTCAGTGTGCTAGATAATAGTGAAAAATTATCAAAAAAACTTCTGTAATAGCCTTCCAAACCAAGAAATATATGAATCTCAGTTATATTTTTAGGTCTTGGCCATTATTCAATAACTTTTGTTTAAGAAAGATCAACAGTTAAGCCATTTTTTGAAACAATGTTACCAAGGAATAAAATTCTTTGTAATCAAAACTCACACTTGATGAATTTCCCATAAATTTGATTTTCCTTTAAGTCTTGGAATACAACCCTTAAATGAATTTCATGTTCATACTTACTTTTGGAATATACCAAAATATTATAAATAAACACAACCACAATATTATCCAAGAAATCACAGAAAATTATATTCATAAGATCCATGAATACAGTTCGTGCATTGGTTAACCCAAAATGCATAACTAAAAATTAATAATGGTCTTATCTAGTACAAAACAAATTATTTGGAACATCTTTTTCCTTTATTTTCAACTGATGGTACCCCGACCTCAAGTCAATTTTGGAAAAATACTGATCTCCCTAGAGCTAACCAACCAAATAATTTATACGAGGAAAAGGATACATGTTCTTAATAGTTATATAATTCAAGGTTCAATAATCAATACAATGTCTCATTTAAATGTACTTATTTTTAACAAAAAAGACCGGATCGCCCCAAGGTGATGTGATAGGTCAAATGAAACCTTTATCTAACAACTATTTCAATTATTTCTTTTACTCTAAAATTTCAATTTGATCTATTCGACATGGGGTTATGAAATTGTATGAGCATTAAGAACTAAGTTTGTAGTAAATTCAACTTCTCGATCAGGTATAATATGTGTAAACTCATTAATAAAAACATCAACATACTCATTTACTATTGGGAAATAATTAATATAAAAAGATCCTTTGTTTTCATCAATATTTACAAGGTCAAATTCATTTCCATATTTCACTATTTTCTCAGCTTCATGATAAGTTATCAGAGATAAGGGTTCATTCTTGTACACAAACTGAAAGTCTTTCGAAAAAGAAAACTCTTTCTCTCTATAGTAAATCATAGAATGGTAAACATAAATCCAATTCATTCCCAAAATAATATCAAACTCTACTAGGGGAAAAAAAGGTTTGCAAGTAAATTATTTCCAAGAATAAGGATAGGAATATTCTTATAATTTCTTTTATCCTTAACATTTCCCCCATGTGTCTTTACCAAAATTTCAGGATTCAAATCTTGATATGGAATTACTAATTTACTAGAACATTTATCAGAAATGAAAGAATCTGTAGATCCCAAATCAAAAAACACATAGGCATAATCTGAAAAAACAAACATAGTACCTGATACCACTTCATTTGATGGTCCCACATCAACCGTAGTAGTAGAAAAAGATTTTCCCCCACCCTTCTCCTTTTGATCTGTCTGGTTTCCACCCTGGGAAATCAACTTTGGACACACATTGGCATAATGTCTAAACTAATCGCAACTAAGATATCTTACCGATGGCATTCATTGTATGCTTGATCATATTCCTTACAGTTATGAGGAATATGTCCAGTCTTACCACACTAGATAAACATTCCAGATTTTCAGAAACATTCTCTATGATTCTTTTTACCACACTTCTCATAAGATGGAAATTTAATTTTCTTACCTCCGTGATTTTTGGTTGAATTATTTCCCTTTTCCTAACAATTGGACCTCTTATTTTTCATTCTCCCTTGCAACACCTAATCATCAGACAACTCCATTTCTACCTTCTCAGCACATTTGAAAATTTTCTCATAGCTTTTGAATTCACGAGAGTCTAATGATCGTAGATATTATGGATTAAGTATTAAGTAAATTCTATTTATCTTACTATTATGACCTCGGATGAAATTTGGAACATACCTTGCTAGTCTAGTGAAATTTTCTTTGTAGGAATCCACTGATTCATCCTCCTACCTCAATTCCAAGAATTGTTTTTCCATCCGAAGTCAAACCGCATGAGGAAAATATTTCTCAAGAAACATACCTTTGAATTCTTTCCAATAAAGAGAATCAATATCTTCAATGTCCCTTATATTTTTAACCATAAACCACCACTGATATTATTCTCCTTCAAAATGATATTCAATAAAAGTAACCTTTTTATTTTCTGTACAACCCATGGCATCGAAAATATTTTCCAATGCTTTGATCTCCCCTTCAGCTTGAACATGGTGAGATGATCCTTTGAATTACGTGGGGTGTTTCCTCATGAAATTACCTACTATGGACATGTTACTATGGGGTTGATCTGACTGATCTAAAGCACGGATACCACCACCATTTATATCCCAATTTAACTATTCCATTACTGCAATGAACTGTTTAGTTCTGATTTCGACTATCTCAGGTTGATTTTTTGGAAGGCTTTTTCCTCTTTATGTCATTCCATCATAGCTTCCCTGTTTCCTCTATGGAAAACCATTCTGAAAACAAAAATATCTTTGGTGAAGCAACATGGTAACCATTAAATGGTATATCATTTGAATCAAATCATAAATTAAAAATAATATATGGATATTCTATTTGTAAAATTATAACTCCTAAAATAATATAATCTAACCTATGATACCAACTATACTTCCCCATCCTTAAACATTTAATAATCTTGAATTATGTTAATAATTCACATAGATGAAATTTTTAGGTTAATAGATTTAGATAATTACTTTATAATTTATAAGAAAACATGAATATTATATGTAGACACTTCTATTTAGTATCATTTTTTTCATAAAATAAAAAACTCTTAAAACAAAGGAAAAATTTTTAGTTCCCTATTTTAAGCAGTATGGAATTTCCTTGATCCCATCATCGACCCTATTCCACATTACGTGTTGTGAAAAAAATTTCAAAAACTTGAGATGAGCATAAAAATCTTAGTAAGGGATACACAAAGAAGTAAAACTATTAGTTTTCAAAGTAACATGTAAACCATGAATACTTTACCATAATGTAATACTTTCACCTTAGGGAAGTAGAAAAAACACTTCATTGAATATATGCTCATTTCTTACCCTTATTTTGTAACCAAAATATAACCCTAAAAACCATAGAAAGTAATATATAGCATATAAAAGGTAAACTTCAGACATAATCATACTTAAATGGAATAACCATACGGTCGAATTCCCCAAATCTTTCTTACAAATGGAATATCCATATGGCTGACTTCCATACCCAATTGGTTGGAGGTTATAACATAACCACCTAAACTTGGGTTATCATAGAACCACCAATCATTTGGTTTATAACATAACCATATGTCAAATGTCCAAGTACCATTATATAATCACAACACATAAAATATTTAAAATATCAACATTTCACTAACCAAGTTTCATTTGAAATAACATGAAATTATTTCAAGATATTAAAATAAAAAATCCATTTAAAAAACCATTTTCAATATTAAAACACCCAAAAAGGTAATAAGGAATTTCTTTTCCTTTTAAAAACATTAAGCTTTATAGAGGAAGCCAAATACCGATTACAATGGTGGAGAGGGCATTGTCACCACATACATTAAAAACATTTTTTTTGTCATATATTAAAATTTTTAATAGAAGAAAGATTCCCTTGGAATGAAAGTAAAAGTCAAAGGGGTTTATTATACACCGTGAAAAATAAGGAGGTGTATATTATCAAAATATGCCCCAATAAAACGAGATTGGGATGAAGTCCCTTACGATGTGTCCGAATTGACTCGTTCATTCTTCAATTTCTAGAATAATACTCTTAAGCTAATTTCTAATTTCATCAGAACATTTTTCTAGTTTATTATTCCTTTTATATCACTTATTACCTTTCTATAACAATTAATATGTTTTTTGAGTTCATATCGGACATTTTTCGATGTTCAGACCATGAGTCAAAAATGATCTTATTATAATTATAAATTTCCCATGTGGTCAAAATTAAATTATCTCCAAAATGATATTCCTGATTTAGATATCATATATATCATATATATCAAGTATATATGTATTTATAATAGTCAATATCATTAGGATATAAGAAATGAAATTCATTCATGGAGACGGTAAGCCGTACGTACGTATGAATTCTACTTTCATTTTTTTCATATTTAAATGAACATAAAAAATTATACATAGGTATATTATAATTACAATATAATATCTATCTTCTATATATTACATAAGTTCATTTATTTAATCCTTTATTTGTTCCATGTATAGCATGAATGAGTCATATCACTTTGAGAAACAAAAATAGTTACCAAAACATGACAAATATCCAATTAAAGAGTAAGTAATATAATTTTAGACTTATGATAACTCTTTGGACGAATATTTGTTTTTAATTTTATAATATTTAATAAAATATTTTATATTTTAAAATATGAATTATGTCAATTTTGACACTATTCACATCATGATTTTTTTAAAATCCATAAAAACTTTATTGATTCAAAAAAACTTCATTAATACAAAGACAACATGTAACTATCATGCATAAAATTTGTGGATGACATAAAAATAACCAAATTACATTTATTTTAATATTTATGATATCATTTATTTGAATCCTTTTTTAAAGAAGTAATCACTACATCATCATCGTGTCATAATTAATTTTTTTATTTAATGTCTAACAATTATACATAAAATACCACAATTTTATTAATTTCTTTAGATTTCTATTTAATATTTTTAGTCGAAATGATAACTTATACAACCCTATATAAAAATTGTTTTACCAAAAGATACATCTTTAGGTTATATTTTCCTTAACATTAAATTGAAAGTAATTATATGTCATTTTCACACACAAGTGGCTCCATGAGGTCCTAAAATACACCCATGGATACCCATAGTCAGATATATATCATCCAATGGGATTAGGTCATGTTTTAGAGTAATTTAATATTATTATAATATTATTTTTTACCGTTATTTACCAGATTTACCTTTTACCCATGGTAATAAAATATTTACTAAATTTACTATTCATAATGTCTAAAAATGAATGTTACCTATTGACACAATTTGGACCTCCAGATTCCAAATATGGAATACATTTTACAAAATTAAAAACACAGAAGTTGTAGTAATTAATTAAAAATTAATTCCCATTATCAAAACCAAAAAGCTTGTCTTTTGGAAATAATAAGTATCAAAATATTTACATGTGTTTATGTATAATTAAAACGTGAAATTACTTTCAGAAATTGGATCAAAGGGTAAAAACATAATCTAATTACACTTTAAAACCAATTAAAAATATTATATAACCATATAAATAAATCATATGAAAAGACAGTTTAATCTTAAAATAAAGTATATTTCACTATTCATTTAACAATGAACTTTATCAGAAAAATACCAAAAAATTACCCAAATTAAATTTTTATGTCCCACTTCTAATGAAAAAGTTTATTTTTTCCAATGGAATTTATAAAAGTGACAAAAACTAGATTTAAATTGGGTTCTCATCAAAAGGCTGTAAAACTACCTTTTAAAAATATTAGAGTATTTATACTTAAAATTGGATTCTTTTTCATTTTAAGCCACTAAATTTTATTAGATAAATTTAAAAAACAATTAGCAAACATGTTTAATCATAATGTTGTTATTACTGATCATTATCTTCAATACAACGACTAGGCGTTAACTACAATTTAAAATAATAATATTATGTTATTATTTTTTCTGTATGACTCAGCCTTGGGTGGAACATGATATTTCATAGAAAACCATTTTTCCATGTTGTGTATTCCATTGAATATATAATCCCCTTTAAAGTTAAATTAATATCATATTCATAACTATAAATAGAAATCAAAAGTATTAGTCTTTAAATACATGGGTCGTTACAACATCCCACTGCAAAGAAGAGCAAGAATGGATGTAAATTTTCTATTTTCAATAATAATTTATGATATTATATGTAATAAGGGTAGTAGATCCACCAAAAAATTAATATTTGTTCATAATATCAATGTATTCTTCAATAAAGGGTGATTGAGATGAAACCCTTAGTGTTTAAGAAACATTCTAATAAAAACCCAATGAAATAATGAAAACTTAAAGCTAAAGTTAAAATACCATGAATAAAGATAATTAAAGATATTCTATATCTAATTATATTTATATGAAAAATTTAAACAAAAATAGGTGCATACAATAATACATGTCTCAAAAAATGATGCTTTGAGATGAAATCCTTACCTCATGTCCGAATGTTCCCTACACTTGCACTAACTTCCTATCCTATGGAAGTTCTCCATTGGGTAACTCTTTAAGACTCCTTATATTGGTTTTTTATGATACTATGTATTTAAAGGAATTTGTAGGGTTTTTAGATAAAGTAGGGTGGAGTTTTGGTTGGGTCAAGGCTTTGTAATGGGTGGATAAATGGGGATGAGTTGGTCTCCTTTTATAAGTGAAAATGGGATCATTTATAATAATTAATTATTTTTCAATAATATCACTCATTTATTCAAGGCCAAAGGCACCAAATAATGACCAATAATGGTGTAGATAGGTTGATAAGGCCGACACTCCTTCCACTAACTAATATCAAACATGTTTTTTCAGATGTTCTAACTACTGCACAATGTTTAAACTATTTTCCCCCAGTTTACCCTTGCCACAATAACTCTACTTTTACCCTCGATTAAAATATTAATGACCAAAATTAAAATTGAAATTATTTAATAATTTAAACATAATGACTTCAAATATATCATGAATTTTATGAAAAAAAATTCTAAGTCATCTTAAAATTAATTTTAGCATTAGCGCATAAAACACGTAAAAATCATTTCTTAGAAAAATTTCATTTTATACCTAAAATGTAAGCATGAGATAAGGTCATCAATTATTTTAATTTTCAAGATAATAATTGAATTACACTAAAAAAATAAATTTTATGTGGATATCAACTCAATCTAAATGTAAGATCCCATATTTTCTTAAAGTATTTTTTTGATTAAGTTTTAATTTACTCTCTTATTTTTGGATTGATAAGTGTTTCCCCATATTAATGTGGAGACTCGGGGGTGTTACAGGGGATCAGGACATGAAATAGGAAGAAAAATTAGTTTCTGGGCATGTAGCATGGTTTGCACATGGTTAGTGCAAACTGTGCGGGAATCCCTAGAAACTGTGCGAGGGTGGTGATTTCGGACAATAGCATCCGCATGGGTTTCACATGGTTTGGAAAATCATGTAGGTTAATCATGTGACCTAGTAATGTTGAGAAATTTACAAAAATTAAACCCTGAGATTTTTAAACCTAACTAGGGATTTCCTCCATTTTCATACCTTGCAAACCAAGTGGATAACTAAGATCTCCAAGAGCTTCCAAGGGTCGATCTCCATCATTTAATGTCCATTTCGAGTTCCATCCATTGTGGATCGAAGACCCGATAATGTCAAATATCCTCCTCCATTTTCTTTTCTATATCAGGGTTTGTATTTTGGGCAATCTCCTTCTGAAACCCTCAAACCTATTATTTTCCGGTTAGAAATAGGTTGAAGCATCAATGGGGGTTAGATCGAGATATATGGAAATATTTGAGAGCATGTTTGACAACATGATCGATGTAGGTGGTATACAAGTATTATCCCATAGTTTTATTTTATATTTGTGCATGAAATCTTGTATTCTTGTTATCTTATAATTTTGTTCATGGACCAGTTGGAGGTTTTGGTAAAAATTTGTGTCTATGTGACAAGTTGAAACCCTCAAAATACCCATAGGATGCATAGAGGATGACTTGACCATTTTAGGGACCCCCATGGGGTGCGCTACCATTTCCATACCGAGAGAATGGTAGGTTAAGTGAAATTTTTCGGAGTAATAATGTGGAACCCATGAAGGACATGTTTTATGGATAATTAAGACATAAATGGAATGATGATAGTCGTTTCTAGGGAGTTAAGGGAATAAGGGGATGTTTGGAGTGGAATGAAAATGGGAATGTTGGGTCAAATGAGATTAGGGCGACTGTTTAATGATTATTGGTCAGAAATGCCTAAGAGGATTAGTACATATTTAATGGTGAACTTGTAATCGGATAATGGAATGGATAAATGGATGAATATGTTTAATGGGTTAGTACATGGGAATTATGGGGTATGCCTGTAATAAAATTGGTGTGCCTTGTGAGCAAGAATTGTAATTGAAATGAATAAGTGGGTAAATGCTTGTGAAATGGTAAATTGGATAAATGGGTTAATATATGGAAATTGATGAATATTGGTTAAGTAATAGGGTTTTTTGAATCCGATAAATGGGTTAAGGCATGAGAATGGGAATTTGTTTAAATGTCTATGAATTGTAATTGTTAAATGTGTTAATGGGTTATGGAATAGTATAAATTCACATGTTATTTGTTATTTATTGTGATTAACAATGGAATTAATTATGTTTGGTTGTCTTATGGTATGGTTCTGGTGATTGGATAAATAAGCATGTGAACATGGCTAGGTAGAGTGGGATATTTACGAGAGACTATATTCCCAGTGGTCGAGTTTTGCTGAGGCTCTAATATCCACTCCAAAAAATGCACGGGTTAGGGAAGGGGATGGATGATCAATTCCCATAATAATTTCATTCCACCAAGACTGAGGTTTTGAGGTGAGGATAATGTGTTGATGTGAGGTGTGTATCCCAAGTGAGATAGGGAATTGACCTATTTCTCATATGAATAGTGAATTTATTTCCTTTGAACCATGCATATATGATGAACATGCCTAACTCAAGGAGCATGTGCAAGAATATAGACTATGCAATAATGATGGTATAAGAAATGAAATTGAGATAAAAACTATGCATGAACCAAACTAACCATGGTCACCAATGGAACCTAAACTATTACTCATTTATTAACCATTTATTTCATACTTTCATGTGCTATATATTAGAATAGATATTTTTTATACACCGTTGGTTGTGGCCTACTGAATTTTGTACTCACACCATGCTTGGGCCACAGTTGGGTACCCGAGCAGATTTCATGGTTGTAGCTCAGGACAATGGAAAAGGCCCTACTCTGTGATATTGAGTTGGGCTCGGGATGTACATGTAAGAGGATCCATAAATACAGTTGGGACCAATTGGGGATTTTTTTCCATTTTTCTTATTTATATGTTTTATTCACTTTTCACTACTAGTATGTCATGAAATTATTAATGTCTAAATAAGGTTCTTGCCCAATTTGGAGATGTTATAATTGTATGTTTATTGGTTATTTCATATTATTCAGTTATTTATATGGTTTTCTACAATATCCTACTCTGTTAAAGAGGGTAAATTATCCCCACATGACTCATTAGACCCTCACCGCTCGTCAAAAACCATTGGTGTATGTGGAGGTGAACTTGGGGTCATGTGATGACTCATCTTAGGGCCCCAGTTTAGTGGATTCTGGGTCCGAGATGTTACAATGTTGTATCAGAGGATTTCATTTCTATGGTATTGTTATTTGGGCTGGTAGACACGAGGTTATGATGTATCGGGCCTTGGTAATGTGTTCGTGCTTGGGAGTAGCTAAACCATGCACGAGGGCAAACCCATGTCACCTAGGGTAGGATTTGCTTTCCTTGATGTGTGTTGTTATAGTTGAATGATATTTCACCATTGGGTGATACAAATGTTGTGTGATTTTACTGATTTATAATATTTTTCTCATGGCTATAATGGCATGATGTTAGTCATTCATGCATCATTTAGGCACCTAAGGATATAAGTGGCAAGAATCATGATTGGCACACACGTGATGGGTGTGTGAGAAACATAGAGTAGAATGCATTTTATTTTCAAGAAAATTAGAAGAAAATGATTCCTAATAATGGTAATGTATGTCAGTGATTAAAAATTATTCAAATGAATAGTTAGGGAACATCGTGTATAATGAAATGTTATGATTGAGTTAAAATTTAGGGTTTTGATAAATTGTAAAGGTTGTTTCAATGCTTAAATGAAAAAGATTTCATAATGATAGTAAAATAGTTAATGTATTTTAATAATGAAGGCTTTAAATGAGTTAAAATGACGATTGTGACAAGTTGCGAAATGGAAAATGTGCCTTAGATGAAGTGATCATGTAGTAAAAGAGGAAGTGGTTTGAAGAGGTGTTGATGAAAGACTTGTGATTAAGTAAAATTGGTTACCCCATGTTTTCCATGACCCACTATAGGTATAGTATAGGATAGAGTTCTAAGTGTGATGATGACCATTGAGATGGAGTATCAATAATTTTATTTCTAAGGTTGATAGCATGAGATATTCTCTATATGTGTTTAAATCATGTCGGTCATTCATTGAATCATTTGTTGAATGATATGTTTAAAATGAGAATGATTGAGTTCAAAGGTGGGTATCCTTTGTGTTGTCGTTGTGATAGTTGTATGTGTGGTTTGGGGTAGTGAGAGTTCCCTAGTTTGAGTCTTGGTATTTGGATTATGACTCCTTGTCCGTTATTATATGGAATTGGTGATTAGGGAACACATGATGATGTTGTGGACTTTGGGTCATGATGCATTGTTCAGTAATGCGAGTGTGGAAACTCTCATGCTTCATGACCGTATGGAGTGCAAGTTAGACTTTATGGATACTGCCATGGTATTTGTGACCTTGTGAGTAGAGACCTTACGAGTTTTTATTTGAATCCCAGAGGGGATGTTTGGATCATAGTGTCGATGAATGTGTACACCTTTAGTGTGGAATCAAGAGTAAATGGTTTTTTGGTGCTCTAGGCAAAGTGTGCATCAGAACTGGGGTGAGTGTACCATTCAAGAGCATTGATTCATTTGTGTCATGATATATATGGTTTGGAGAGTGAACCAATGGAATTTCCTGGTTGTGAATGTATTCTAGGGATTTGGTATCATTTATCTTTCAAGGTGACCTATGAGAGAGGTCGGATGAGGTTTGTAGTGCTTTTGGGTGTGTGTCGCACATGTAGGTGTTTTGGACTTTGATAGTGGGTCGCATAGTATTGTCAGGTGTAGGTTTGTCCTAGAGGGATAAGTGGGAAGTTTGATAGTTGGTGGTTCCACTCGAGTTGTTGCTACTTTATGATAGTTTTATAAAATAAAGGGTGACCTTAGGGGAGGTTAACCCAGCAGTGCATGCACATTTGAATATGAAACATATGAGATGCTTCAAGGGTAGGTCAATGTATACAGTGTACCACCATGTTTTAGAAAATGGTATAGTTGTACATGGTTCTTTCATAAGGGCACCCTAGTGTTGTTATAAGAGGTTGGGTTTATTTCGAAGGGTTGTATTGTACGGATCCCTGACTCGCCTGTTTGGATGATGATTTACAAAGGACATAGAATTGTTTTTGAGCAGAAGAGACAAGGGTGAATAAAGTGCAGTTTTATGATTTTTCTTGATAGTGACACTCGAGGATTGTGTGATCACATGGATGAACATTTTTTATTAATGTTCTGGTTATTGGGTGAGATGTAGAGAGCATCTTAGGGATGATTAGGCAAACTAACGAAGATAAATGGTTTGGTATGTAACAAGCGATGGGATATACTCAGGTAAGAGTTGATTTAGGGAATACCATTGGTTTGGTTGGTCTGGTAGATGGTGGTTATTCATTTTTTAGTTGATAGAGACACATCAGAAGAACTCAAGTACTGAGGTGGAAGTGGCGCCCCATGAAATGTTGGCTCACAGGTGCATGGCGACTTGGTCCGGGAGCGGTGGTGAGACTTGGTAGGAAATCAGGCCTGAGTAGTGGTGGTTTAGTGTTGATGAGATTTGTTTGGTAGGGGAACCTGAAATCCATTCCAGGTCATGGCGTCCCATAGTTTTACATCAGAAATTGGAAAGATGGTGGTGCTGTTCTTCAACAACTTTTTAGCATACCTTAGCTAGTGACGATCATGCCCAACATCTTAATATTATCCAAGGTACATTGAGAATCTCTATATTTATGCCAAGAGTATTCCAAGTGTTTGGTTGGATGGGGGACTTCGTGGATTTTATACTCTTTGGAACAGTATATGTGGAGCTTGATGATGGGATGTACACCCTCGATGGCTTCGGGTTAGGTCCTTAGTATGGACTTAATGCCAAAAAAACGTCTTGGATTTCATTCACGGAAGCCTATACCAGGAACTGGGTGATGTTTGTTTTCTTTTTTTGGGGAAAAATATATATATATATCCATGTCTATGTTTTGGGGTTCAGCTTGTGATTGTGTGTAATACATGGTGGTTGGAATACCTCATAGAGTGAAATGGTAACTACACTCTTAAGTTGAGGAGTGATAAGTCTATCCTGGAAGTGAATAGGAGAACTTCAAATTGATGTTGTGGCACCAATATTCCAATGAGGAACCTGTGAGGTTAATGTTTGGTTCCTTGGTTGGACCATTTGGTCCTTGGACGTGGTGATTGATGAGTCAAGTGTTGCCTTCAAGCATAGGGTTGTAACAAGTGAAGCTTGTGATGTATATACTGAAGTCTTAGAAGGGTGTGGTTGGATATAAAAATAGGTTTTGGCAAGAGAGTTTGGGATATATAACTCCAAGGAATATTGTGGTTAGACTCGGGTAATTTTCCTTGTGTGGTTTTGGAACATCCTAAAGTTGAGGTCACCTCGGCCATTTGGTGTGGTATCATGCCAAGGGTGAATCTCAATGATGGTCTAGAGAGTAGTAATGTCGTGATGATTGAATTATACAATAATTCGGGTAACTAACTCAGTGGTTTCGTAGGATGATAATGATATCCTTCAAGTCATTAATAACCTTGGGAAGGCGATAAGGGATTACTATACCATAAATGAAAGGTGGGTGCTCTGGGACAAGCCATTCTGGTGTGGTATGACCAGAGATGGTAAAATTGTGTGGGTGTGGTGAGAGTGAACCACCTTCGGGTTGATGTTGTGGTGAAAAGTGCCTTTTTGAAATAAAGTCTTACCTGGGTGAGGTTAAGTTGTTATTGATCCATGAATGTATAGTGTAGGAATTTCTTCCTGAATGGTTTCGATGGTGCAACAAGATTCTATTTTAGGGTAATTCCCCTATATTTGTTTTGGGTTCGGTGAGTTGGAACATGTCAGGTGAAGTGAAAGTTGAGTTGAGATTCAGGTTATCTTTCATCAATAGTGTTGAATTGATGTATTTTGGGAAGTATTGTGGAAGGATTGTGTATTTTCATTTGGGAGATATAGATTTTTCTCATTGTTAAAGATTTTCAAATAGAGTAAAATGATGTAAGTGATCTGGGTCAGGTGTTTCAAGGAGGATCAGACCACTGTGGTGCTAATTGGTTTCCCCATAAGGGTATGATGTTGTGTTTGATGATCCACCTTCATGAATTATGAACTATTGCCTATTTTTTCTCTAAGGGGGTCTATTGGTTGGGTATGGTTGAAGTTGATTCGTCTTTGAGGAGTATATGGTTCGTGATATAGGTTGTGACACTACCACAAAACTAGGCAAGGAAGGCACCTTCCTTTATCAGCGCTAATAGAAAAGTGCTGATAAAGGGATAGGAATTTATCAGCGCTAAAAAAAGCGCTGATAAATGTACCCTTTATCAGCGCTTTAAATATCCCTTTATCAGTTCTTTTCTTACCACTGAAAAATGGTACATTTATCAGCGCTTTTCTTAGCACTGATAAAGTTTATTGTATACATTAAATAAAAAACACATGTTATAACTATATATATATAATTAAATAATTATAAGATTAATAATAAGTATATTTATTAGATTTATAATATTTATTAATTCATTATATTTATTGGATTTAATAATTCATTATATTTAATATATTTTTTAATTATATTTTCTTATATATAATGTATTTGTTTGTTTATAAATATATAATACTTTTTAATTTATATGTATAATTATATTTAGTGAATATATGTGTGTTTTCCAATGAATTGGGGTCAATGAATATATCATGCGTATATGTTATGTGATCATATATGTGCATGAATAATGTTCATTTATAGATTATAATTACATATCACTTTGATATGTTATTGATTTATAATTCATTATGTTACCCATATAATATATATGTTCTAAAAAATCTACACTTATAATTAAAATTACATTATATTTAAAAAATAAATATTTATTATATTATATTTTCAATGATATATATATATAAATATACCTTTAAAAATATGTTATAGGCATAAATAAAGATATATTTATTTAGAATTCTAATTATTAATAAATAAATATATATATATTTATAATAAATATCATTTTAAATAAATATATAATAATATAAAAAAATTATTAAATATATACATTTATTAGCGCTTTTATTAGCACTGATAAAGTATTTATTTATTAGCGCTACAAAAGCGCTGATAAAGTGGGTCTTTATCAGCGCTAAAATAAAAAGCGCTGATAAAGACACCCTTTATCAGTGCTAAAAAAGTGCTGATAAAGTCATACCTTTATCAATGATATAAAAACACTGATAAAGGGGGTCTTTATCAGTGCTTTTCATTTTAGCACTGATAAAGGTCCCTGTGGGATTTATAAGGGCCATCGGGTCCTCCTTCTCCTCCCTGCACCCTGTCAAGCTTTTGCGGAAGCCCTACCCTGTGACTCCGCCACTACCTCCTCTCCACCGATGTGTCCTTCTCCTACTCCTCTGCCATGGCCACCACCCAATTCTCCTCCTCCGGCGCCTACTTCTCCTCCTCCTCCACTTGCTGGAGCTCCTCCTCCCTGCACCCTATCAATCGCGGAAGCCCTACCCTGCGCCTCCGTCATTGCCTCCTCTTCCTGCCGCCTCCTTCTCCTCCTCCTCTACCGTGGTTGCCGCCTCATTCTCCTCCTCTGGTGCCTACTTCTCCTCCTCCTACTCTTTTCGAGGCTCCTCCTCCTCCTCCCCCCCCTCCATCGTGGCTCCTCCTCCTCCTCCTCTATCGTGGCTCCTCCTCCTCCTCCTCCTCCTCCACCGTGGCCTCCTCATCCTACTCCTCCACCTCTACCTCATCCTCCTCCTCCTCAACCACCCCCTCCTCCTCCCCCTACTTCGCTGCATCTGCTGCCTCCACTGCCTCCGCTGCCTCCGAGCTGCCTCTGCTACCTCCGCTTCCTCTGTGTTGCCTCCTCCTTTCCTCTGTGATGCCTCCACTACCTCCGCTGTCGACGCCTCCTCCTCCTCCGCCACTAGGTCCTCATCTTTAAGGTGAGTAAAATTTAATTTTCATGAATTAATTATTTTTTCATTTATTGTCAATATTGAGATTAATTATGATTTGGCCTGATTCTTGTGTGTGATGCTTGTGTGTGTGACACATGTATATGTGGTTGGTTACTTGTTTGATCTTGATTAGCACTCCAAACTATAGCCTTGTGATAGAAACCTGAATAGAGATAGTATTTTTTGTGAAATTGTTTACACTAGATTGGTATTTCACTCCATCTAGTGGCCCTTAGTATGGATCTTTTTCAGATTTTGGATACTACCAAATAGTTAGGCCAGGTAGGGTTTGAACCGTCCGTGTTGGTGAATTCATGTCATCAGGTGAGGCCTGCCAACATGATGATACATATGTTTATTATGTTCTATATAGTACACAATATTATACACTATTTTCCTTGGGTTATAAAAAACAAACCTTAATTGGGTTTCTACCAATTCTTGCCTACTACCCACTCTCTCTGGGTTGGGTCATATACCAATTTAAATATCACATCCTTTCTTATAACATAACAGTTCCACCAACCTCTCGCATTGGGTGTGATTCACATATCCTCTAATTCCACAACATAGTAGCTACTCCCCTCTCACTTACGGTGGGTCTCACCATCACATCACATAATAAACAATTTGAGGAGGGAATCTCTATAGACAACCTCTCACAAAACTACTCCAAACCAATACTAAGTGATCCCCATTTCTATATCTCACATCATATCATCATAAAAAATGATCTAAGAAGGGAATCACAATATCCAACCTCTATCACAAGTCAAAATGCACCATCAATAGGTGGATCCCATGGAATTCACACACCAATCCCCTTTGACCAATGCCTTCTCACTCAAAGTAGGGTCCTACCAACACCTTATCACTTAAATAAAGTCCATCCATCTTGTCTAATTCTACAAAACATATAAATAGTAATCTAAAGATGGTATCTAGATAACCAAACTCTCATACTAGCTAAACCACATCATCAATAGGTGGGCCCCATGGATGATCATACTTCAACTAGGTGAAAGTCATATGGAGTCCTAATCTATTAGTCGGTCTGACCATAAATGATAGAAGTCACCATCAATTTAGCTTTTCATAATAATCTCCTTAAAACCATCTTGGTTATACATGAAAATTATTCCCATCCTATCAACATTATAATTCCACATATAAAGGAATCTACTGGGTTCTACAAACCTAACCCATATCTACTCATTGATACCAACACACACTCTTCTCTACATTGTAATGTCACAACCCACATGCTATACATCATATACTCCTTGATAGTCTAGTCTATATCATCTTCTAATTCCCACATTAAAACTCATTAAAACTAAATAATGACCATCCTAAGAAACTCACACTAAGATCCTTGGATACCCTAAGTTAGGTCAACCAGACTATTACCTAGACCCTCACTTAGGTACCATATCATATCTCTACTTTGAGATATCTTAATCCAATTATATGGAGAAAATCCTCTATTTAACACTTCACCAATCCCTATATGGAATATCCTACTCATCACATACATCATGAATCTTATATATCCTTAATAGGGTGTTCCCCATCATACATGAGATATAAAACTATATTATCCATCTTCTTTAGGCCTAAGACTCTAATACCTACTCAAATAGCCTTATAAAACCTAACTAGGATATAAAAATCTCATACCAAACTTGATCCCCTCATAAACACAACTAGAAACCTCACCTCCAGGGAGACATAATCTCTCGATGATTACAAAATCACAAAAATTCAATAGAACCCTCACTCTATCTCTTGGTGGATCAAAAACAACCTATTTATTTACCTTGGTTGCACTTGATTTCTATCCCTTTCACTGGAATACATATACTCATGCATGAATGCACAATCATGCATATATTAAATCATGGTTTTGTATTATAGGGTCCACCTACCTCAAAAAATGGAGTAACCCCCTCACCAAGATCAAGTCATCCTCAACCAAGACTATACATGCCTTATCTAATCTTGTACCAATGATTGAGACCCAATCTCAAGGCCCAATTCCCAAATAATTAATTTTATAAACTTATAATTAATTATTAACCTTAATATAATTAGAAATAATCTTTTAAAAATTGAATAGGAAACACAACACCACCTAAACCACACAAAAGATGGTGCCTTCATCATACAAGGATAACCTCAAGCCAATACAAACAAAATCTACATCATCTGAATTGATTTGAAGATGATATAGTGAAATCATCACACAAATCCTAGTTAAAATCATCCCAAATCATAGGGAAATAAAGGATAATAGTAATGGAGGAATAATGAGGGAAGAACTCACTAACGCACTATAAAAAACTCCCATGAACCACACCTCATTAGGGAGATCGAAGAGAGGAAGATAATGTATGAATCCCAAGAACCACCCAAGATTTTCTATTAATGAGCATACCCCCACCATTATTCAAGTATCTAGTTTATTATCTAAATTATACTCATATTCCTTCTCTCCTAACCTATATACCCATCCTTTGGATTTCAAATAGGATGAATATAAATAAATAATGGATGAATTCCAATCGGTTGACAAAAGAGTATGAAGAAGGTGTGAAAGAGTTTATCAAGTTTGCAAAAGATCATGCATATGGCCCTACTCAAATCCTTTGTTCGTGTTTACATTGTTGTTATTCAAAACAAATTAGTCCAGAGGGGTTGAAAGAATACCTGATCTGTCATGGAATAGATCATATTTATACATGTTGGAATAAACATGGGGAAACAACAAATGTAGGTAGTGGCTGGGATAACACTGCATTTTATAGATCATCTAATATGATTACAAGCATGAACAATGAAGATGACTATATGGAGGATGTGATTACAAATGTCAATGATGATGAAGATCTTATTGAGGAAATGACAAGGACCATCGAAGATGAACTTCGTGATAGCCCAAAATTATTTGAGAAGTTAAAAAGTTGTGCAAAGACGCAATTGTATGCTGGTTGCACAAAATATACACCACTGCCAGCCGTAATGAAGCTGTATAATTTGAAAGCAGAAAACGGGTGGAGTGATGCCAGTTTTATGGAACTACTTCCTCTCCTGAATAACTTGCTCCCAGAATATAATGAGCTCTCTAGCCGAACATACGATGCCAAATGAATGCAACGCTCGATGGGTATGATCTCTGAAAGAATAAACGCCTGCCTGAATGACTGTATACAATTTCACAAGGACCAAAAATAACTTAAAGAATACCCAATGTGTGGTGCTTCTTGATACAAGAAATATGAATCCATTCATACTAAAGTTTTATGGTACTTTCCAATCATTCCAAGGCTTAGGTGGTTATATGGAAGTGAGAAGACTACAGGAAAATTGACATGACATGCAGATACAATAATTAAAGATGGGATACTACGTCACCCGGCAGACTCTCCTCAATGGAAGAGAATTGATCATGAGTATCTTGAATTTTTAAACAAGTTAAGAAACATTCGTCTTGCATTATCTACAAATGGAGTGAATCATTTTGGTTTTCAAAGCAACAGTCACAGTACATGGCTGATTATGTTGGTAAATTATAACTTACCACTGTGGCTTTTCATGAAACAAAAATAAATCATGTTATCTATGCTTATATCCGGACTAAAACAACCGGGTAATGATATTGATTTTTATTTACCTCTATTGATTGAAGATTTAAAATTATTTTGGGATTCATGTGTTACATTATATGATGCTTACAAAAAGGAAGATTTCACTTTGAGAGCCCTATTGTACGAGATGATAAATGACTTCCCTTCTTATGGAAATTTGTCAGGATATAGCATTAAAGGAACTCTCAATGGTGTCTCATTTGCGAACAAGGTACACAATCAATTAAGTTGAAACATTCATCGATAACCGTGTTTCTAGGACATCACAGATTTCTACCCCGATGACATAAGTACCGATCATGGATGACATCATTAGATGGATATTCAGAAGAACGTACAACACCGTCTCCACTAATAGGCGATCAATTGTTTGAGAAAGTTCAAAATGTGGACACTACTTTTTTTAAACTGACTTTGAAAAACCATACGAAAATCGGTTGGAAAAAGAGATCAATTTTTTTTTGAATTACTATAATGGAATTGTCTATATGTCAGACATTTTATTGATGTTATGCTTGTATAAAAAATTGCATTTGATAGTGTCATCGTCACGTTTATAAATACACATAGAAAAACAAAATATGGAATTATGGAAAGGATGGACATGGTTGAGATGAGAATATGAGAATAATTGGCACTAGTTAAGGGTGAAAAACTAAAATTTCTTCCTCCTTCTGCATACACTCTTTCCAAGAAGGAGAGATATCAGTTTTGGAACGTCTTGAATGATGTAAAGGTTCCAGAGGGGTATTGGTCAAATATCAGGAACCTCGTGTCAATGAGCGACTTGAAGTTAAAAGTACTCAAAACACACGACTGCCATGTTTTGATGAAAGATCTCATTCCAATTGCTTTACGTTGCATTTTTCCCAATAATGTCCACCATACATTAACGAAACTGTGTTTCTTCTTCAAACCCATATGCAGAAAAATTATAGACCCGATGAAATTGCCAACTATGGAAACAGAAATTGCCGACATATTATGTGAATTAGAAATTTTCTTCCCACCTTCATTTTTTTGATATGATGGTTCATTTGATGGTCTGCATGGTGAGAGAGATTCAACTATTTGGTTCTGCACATTACAGATGAATGTACCTCATTGAACGTTATATGAATATTTTGAAAGGGTATGTCAAAAATTGAAGTTGGCCAGAGGGTTGTATTGCGGAGTGATTTATTGTTGAGGAAGTCAATGAATTTTGTACCGAATACCTATCTGGTGTGGAAAGCATTGGCCTACAAAAATATCATCACACTGGGAGGCTTGAGAGTGAAGGAATTTCTGTAAAACAAGTTGTCACCATCAATATTACAGATCGAGAGTAGGACCACCAATATGTTTTACATAACAGTTTTGACGTTGACCCATATGTTGAAACCCACAAAAAAATTATTAGGCATTTGAATCCATCTTGAGGTGAAAAATGGACATCAGATAAAAATAATAAATAGTTTATAGGATGGTTTCTTGACCATATTATTAAGAAGCAATATGAAAATCCAGATTCAATTTCTGAATGACTTCGATGGCTAGCCAGAGGACCAAGTGTGTATGTATTATCTGACAATGATTATATAGTTAATGGTTATACATTTTATACTAATGAACATGATGAAGAGAGTACCATGCTGAATAGTGGGGTTACACTTGTGGCTGAACAAATGCATGTTTCCGGTGCTAAGGTCATAAATCCAATTTATGAGAATATGTCATACTTTGGAATCATCAAACAAATATGGGAGTTGAATTATATTGAATTCTATGTTCTGATTTTTCAATACAAGTTGGTTGATAATAGGAATGCTGTTAAAATTGATGAATTGGGATTCGAAAAAGTTGATTTTAGTAAGGAAGGGGAGAAAGAGGAACCTTTTATAATGGTGTCACAGGCAGTGCAAGTATTTTATGTTCCAGATTCCGCAAACTAAAACTGGTCAATTGTTCTGTTATCGACCAAAACAACTGAAGGGTGAAATGAAAATTCAACGGAGGATGACCCTTTCATTGGGACTTCGCAATAATTTCGCAGTGGTCCCAATGTATACAACGTTTTGTATGTCATAGGAGACCATAATGAAGGGATATGGATAGTCGATAGAGGGGTCAAATCCCTACAGCCATTAAAAAAAGAGAGTTCAATAACAAACAAAACAACATAAATAATGTTTACAAGGAATCATGTACTTAAGGACTGATCAGTTTAGCAGTCTTGGAAAATAGATTACATACATGAATGTTACATTACACTTCATAACATACAAAACAACATAAATAATACTTCACGAACGCCATTATTCCCTTGGCTTAACCTACATATCAATCACTATACAATTCTTGGAATCCTAGGAAAAATAAAACATAGAAAGGGGTGAGCTCAGATGCTTAGTTAGGATAACAATACAATAGAAACCTTCATAAATAAAAATAAACATTTAAGTAAATGTATAACTAAAACAAAAGACTTTTAAACTTGAACCTCAGTATAATATGGAAAAAATAAAATGAAGTAATGCCATTTAATTATTCACATGGATATACTACTAGTCGAATAATCACATGCAATATCACTAACCACTTTCATAATGATGGAATACATAATACCGAACTTTAATTGCTGTGTCAAGGCCTCAAGCCAAGACCTAAGGGATAACTGTAACCGGAACCCAACCCAGAGAGCCTCTGTAACCGGACTCTAACCCGTAGTGCCTCTAATAATCAGACACCAACCCAGAGTGCCTCTAATAACCGGACACCAACCTAGAATGCCTCTAATAACCAGAAACCAACTCAGAGGGTCTACTGTAACCAGACCCCAACCCGGAGCATACTAGTCCAACACATTCATCTTAAGAAGAGTATGAAATATAACATAAACATTCGTGTTAAAACTAGCATACGAAATGCAAAAACATTAATCATAAACAATTAATGGCGTAAAAATAACTCATCTATAGTCAAACATATCACAAAACCATAAATAAAATATGGAAGATTTGTATCATAATAAATCATCTTCAAACAAGTGTAAAATTTATCAAAGGATGTTGAGATAGATGAAATCAAAACTATTTGAGAGAAATATCTCTTTTTTGAAATCATTTAAAAGTCACATAATTATAAAAGAAAAAAATTACTTTGAAACTATTCTTATAAGCTTGAAAGGGAAGATTCAATGATTTTATAATGGCGGAAAGCAGTCGCACCTGCCGTATAAGTTAAAAAAAGACATTCTTACCTTAATTCTGTCGAAAAGGTTAAAAAGGACCTTTTCAGGAAAACGATGGAAAGATTACTTTATAAACATCTTATAAAAAGTCAAACAAGGGTATAAATGACTTTAACCCATATTCTATAAAATAGTAATAATGTTTTGAAATACATTTTTATGAAACATGTATGTGGATGATAAAGAGGTCCCAGTAGAAAATTTCATATAAACAACCTCGGATAATGAAGAGATTGTGAAATAAACTCTTACCAATCTGGTAACTTACGAAAAATACACCCCATGAAAGAGTTATCATACAATGAGTATTTAAATACACATAAATTAAAGTTTATTACACAAAGAATACAATTATGGGCAGTACATACACCACACAAAAGTTAATAGTGGCTATATGGCATGAATCTCATGGGAATAAGGAGTGAGATGAAAAACTCTTACCTTGCACTTTCCTTTAGTCGAGGGTAAGTTTAGCCTCTTGTATGAAGACTATAGTATGTTATTAAATTATAACAGAACCATATTAATATTTGTGATATCATACATTATTCATTTATGACTTTATACTTCCCATTTATTAATAATTTCCATGTTATATTAATACTTCAGGCAATAATCGCTTTCTTTATCGTACGTGTTGTAACTTGTTACTCTTGATTATATCACATAGATCATGATTTAAATAATTCCAGAATATAAAACATGATTTATTTATCATATATATTTAGAATATAAAAATTTATAATATACATATATATGAAATGGAAAACACCGCTTATGGAGACGGTAGTCCGTATGTACGCATAAACGATGATTCCGTTTTTATATAGTATTGAATAAGATATATGTAAGTACAGAAATACTTATATATATAAATATATATATTTAGAGTAGCATTATTATTTCATATATTACATACTTATTAGTAATATATATTTTTATAATCGTCGATGAATGGTGAACTTGGAAATGAATCTCCTCGTGTCGTGGAGATGGTAATCCGTATGTACGCACGAGCGAAAATATCATTCTTTTGATATTAATATAATATATAACTGGATGATATATCATATATAAAGAATAATTATCATTTTATATTTATTATTTACATGAATTACACATCATTATTATACCCATCCAAATAATAATATATTGAATAACAATTACACCACGATGTGGAGACGGTAAGCTGTACGTACGCACGTATGGTGACATGTCATTCAAAGGATAGATAGAATAAAAAATATGGTTGTACCATATTTATAATAATAGCACATTATATAGGAGATACTAGATTTATTATTTTAGAATGGTAATAACAAAGAAATAAGAAGTTGAAGACGAAATGAACTTGAAAAAGGGTGGTGAAAACATTACCACTTCTTCGGGTTCTTTCTTTTGATTTGATCAAAAGGGATCCCTAGGATGGATTTATGATCAATATAAGGCCTCTAGGTTGTAGTTAGGGAAGTTTAGAGAGTATTTTGGAAGGGTTTGGCCAAGGCAAGAGGCTTTGAATGTGTGAATTAGTGGGAAGGGGGAGTTCCCTTTTATAAGAGGGGTGAGGGGCACCTTTGGAAAAGCTAAAATTATTATTTTATAATAAATTAATATTCGGTTTCTAATGTCTCCAAAGTTTATTATTTAATGTTTAATGTGGGGATGGGTCGAAAACCACTCAACCAATAGAATTTAGATAGGTTTGGGTCATTATATTAACCTTAGCTTTCAGTTTTAACTCTTAGTTAATTAGTTTGACACTTACCATGTCACTTTGTATTTTTATATTATATAGTTAATAAACATACTATATACCTCCAAGCGACCCCAAAGTGGTCCATTAATGATACACCTATCATGATATAAGTCTCTTGGCCGAACCTTAGACTTTTAGGAATTTGATATCAATTAATAATATAATATTTGTTTTAAAAACTCTTTTATGTCAATTTTGACACTATTGGGTAATTGTTTTTTGATAATTTCCTAACACAATTATTACTTCGAAACAAATTTATATAACCAATCCTAATATGTCATATTAACCTATAAAATTAGTGGAATTCATAAAAAGTCTAAAATTACATTTATTTTGATATTTATAATATCAATTATTTTAATATTTCCTTAATTAGGTAATTAATGCATCACCATTGTGTCATAAATAAATTATTTAATGTCTAAAAATTATAAATAAAATTCCATTATTTAGAAAATATTTTTAAATTTATAATGAATATTTACAATCAAATTTATCTTATGTATAACCCTATATTAAAAATGTTTTAGTAAATTTACATTGATTTTAACTCTTTTAACTCTTCTTTGAATTAAATAACAATAAATTTCATAATCTAAAAAAAGTGGTCCTAAATGATAATATTTTATTCCTAAGGTTGTTTTTGGTCGAGATAAACTTTTCCAATAGAATTTGGATATGTGTTAGGGTAATATTAATATTATTTTTACCCTTAATTACCCAATTTAATTTTTTATCGTGGTAAATAAAAGTAAAAAGTTACTATTCAAAATAAAATATTTTTATCTTATTGAACCACATTTTACTCCTTGATATTAACTATGTCTCTCGGATATTTTAAATTCCTCTCACAGAAGCGGTAAAATTATGTTTTATGTGAATTTTCAAATTCTCCTTGGTGGTGGGTAAAAGACGTTGAAAAGGATCAATAAAATTTTTATATATATAAAATTATAATAAACTGATTCCAATGAATTACATTGAATTTATATAGGTATTATGTATCTATTTTGACCTAAAATAAATTTAAATAATATAAATAATTATTTTTTTAAAAATATCCATGAGTCATTTATGATGTGTACGAGTCATCCAAACCTCAATCTGATGCACGGTGTGACCGGTATGGCTAAAATTGTCTGATATCAGTTTGAAATTGACATTAACTTTAGAAAACAACCCAAGTGACATACGGAAAACCATGAAAACATGTTCGGATTATTTTGATACTTTTGGAAAATGATCCATGAGTCATTTGTGATGTGTACGAATCAATCGCACCTCAATCCAACGCACGGTGTGATTGGTATGGCTAAAAGTGTCTGACATCTGTTTGAAATTGACATTAAAATAAAAAAACAACACAAGTTACATATGGAAAACCAAGAAAACATGTTAGGATTGTTTTGATAATTTAGGAAAATGATCCATGAGTCATTTGTGATGTGTAAAAATTGACCACACCTCAATCTGACGCATGGTGTGACCGATATGGGTAAAACTGTCTAACATCAGTTTGAAATTGACATTAACTTTAGAAAAAAACACAAGTGACATAATAAAAACCAAGAAAACACATTCGGATTGTTTTTATTCTTTATTAAAACTATCCATGAGTCATTTTTGACGTGTACGAATCAACCACACCTCAATCCGACGCACGGTGTGACCGGTATGGAAAAAAGTGTCTGATATCAATTTCAGATTGACATTGACTTTAGAAAACAACACAAGTGGCATATGGAAGACCAAGGAAATTCGTTTGTATTGTTTTTATACTTTAGTAAAACGATCCATGAGTCATTTGTGATGTGTACAAATCAACTGCACCTCAATCAGACGCACGGTGTGACCGGTATGGCTAAAAGTGTCTGATATAAGTTTCAAATTGACAAAAAATTTAGAAAACAACACTACTGACATACAGAATATTGATCAAACATATTCGGATTGTTTTGATACATTAGGAAAAGAATAAATGAGTCTTTTGTGACATGTACGAATCAACCACACCTCAATCCGTCGCACAGTGTGACCGGTAAAGCTTTTCATTAGATAAAGAATCAGTATTTATTAAATGAGATAAATCATCCAAAATCGTATTGATTTTACATTATTCCCTTTCATTGTTATCAGAATGAAAACATTTGAGTTTATCATTTCCATATTTTTGTTTCACATTTCTATATTAATGTGTTCTTTCATATTAATGTTTTAATTTATTTCATTATTTTATTACTAACAAAATATTTGTTTTCTTATATAGGTGAATTTTTTTCCTTTAGTTCGGATGCTTTGTTCGACAAAAAATACCGTGGATGATCATTTTTGAGACAGGATCATGGATATCAAAGGATGAAACATTAATTTTTGTAATAGTTGTTGGATAATTGGAATTGTAACCATGTAAAACATTGTTTGAAATGCACATATCAGGGTTTTTTTGTATTTATGATGTTATGTAAATGTATATAGCATTGTTTGTAAAACTATTTTGTGCGTTTTTTTTCTTTTGGTTCTTGGTTCGTGTGCTGGTTCTATTTTGCACAGGAGTGTAGGTGTGCAGGTGCTAGTTGTGCAGGTGCAGGGGAAGGTGCCTTTATCAGCGCTTTTTTGAGCACTGTTAAAGGAAACCTTTAACAGCGCTAAAAGAGCATTGATAAAGGGCCCTATTATCAGCACTCATGATAGCATAGATAAAGGAAAGCCTTTATCTGCAATAGAAAAGAGTAGTTAATGTTGGCGTAGATAAGGGGGCTCCCCTTTATCACCGCCCTTTATCAGCGCTTTTTTTAGCAATGATAAAGGTGGCCTTTATCAGTGATTTCTGGAGCGCTGATAAAGGGGACCCCCTATCTTCTCCAGCATTAACAACATTTTTCTAGCACTGTTAATGTCAGTTTTTAGCACTGATAAAAGGCCATGTTATAGTAGTGTGATGACGTAGTCTTTCTGTTTAAGACATTTACTTAGTTGACTTTTTTGGTAGCATTGAAATGTTATTTAGAAACATGGGAAATGGGAATGGATAGGTAGGACTAGTGGCATTATCTCATGTTATGGAATCATAGTGATTCTTGGGAGGAGATCCTTGAGGATGAGTTGTTATAAGGTGGGGAGTTTGCAAGAGCCCAAAATTCCATAAAGTATGTTTTTGTTTAAATTTTGGTTGGTTAGTTCTTTTTCACTAGATAAGTGTTTCCTCACATTCATGTGATGGCTTGGGGTGGTCCAGGGTTTTGAGACATAAAAGTGGAAGAAAAGGGAGTTCTTAGGCATGTTTAATTGTTTAATAATAGTTAGTTCAAACTGTGCGGGAATCCCAGGTAATCTTTCACGGGGGTTCTTTTGGGTGGTATCATCCAAATGGTTGGTGTATAGTTTGGAAAACTGTGAATGTAAACCCAGTGGCCCTGTAATATTGAGAAATTTACAAAAATTCCGCCCCATGGTTTTTAATCCTAACTCAGGATTTCCTCTATTTTCACCCCTTGCAACCCTAGTGATGAACCAAGATCTCAAATAGCTTCTATGGGTTGATCTCCCTCATTTCATGTTCATTTAGAGTACTTTCTGTTATAGATCAAAGACCTGAGAAATTCAAATCCTATCATCCCGTTCCTTTTCTTGATTAGGGTTTGAATTTTGGGAAATCTTTATCCAAAACCCTCAGACCCCTTATTTTCTAGTGACACCTTGGTTCAAGCTTTTAAAGAGGTTTGGATGATCTATGGCATCATTTGAGAGGGCCTTAGACAACAGAATCGAGGTAGGTGGTCTAAAAGTATTATCCTATAGTTTTATTTTAGATTTTTTCTTGAAATAATGTATTATTTTTCTTCTATAACTGAGTTCTTTTTCTTGTTGTAGGTTTTGGTAAAAAGGGGTGTTTATGTGGCCATGTGGAACCCTTAGAATCCATGTGGGATGTGTATATGATTACTTGACCATTTTAGGGTCTCCCATGGGTTGCGCTGACATTTCCGAACCTAGAGAGTGGTAGGGTTAAGTGAAGGGTTTCCAAATAAAAATGTGGAACCCATGATGAATATGTTTTATGGTTGATTATGTTATAAATTGAATGATGATAGTTGTGCATAGGGTGTTAAGGGAATAAGGGGTTGTTTGGAATAAAGTGAAAATAGGCAGTTTGGGTTGAATGAGATTATATTAATTGTTTAATGAATATTTCATAGAAATGACTAAGAGGATTAGTGAAAATTAAATGGTGAAATTTTAATCAGTTAATGGAATGGATAAATGGATGAATATGTTTAATGGGTCAAAAAATTGGAATTATTTGGAATTTCTGAAGGGATGAGTGTAATAAATTTGTTGTTCCCCATGAGACAAGAATTTTAATTGAAATTCATAAGTGGGTAAATGATTATGAAATGATAAAAGGGATAAATGGGTTAATATATGGTAATTGATGAATATTTGGTAATGCGTAGGTGTTTTGGAATACACTTAATGGGTTAAGGAATAAGAATGGGAATTTGGATAAATGGCTAGGAATTTAATTGGTAAATGTGTTAATGGGTTTTATCATAGTATAAATTCCCATGTTGTCTGTTTTGTATTGTGATTTTCAATGGAATTGGTTATGTATGGTTGTGTTATGGTATGGTTTTGGTGATTGGATAAATATTAATTTTAACATGACTTGGTGGAGTGGGGTATTATCATGAGGCTCTACACTGATAGGTCAAGTTAGTCTGAGGCTTTAAGATCCACCCCATTAGGGAAGGGGATTTCAGATCTATTCCCCTAATAGTTTCATTCCACCCGAACTGAGGATTTGAGGTGAGGATAAAGTATTGATGTAATGTGCATATCCCTAGTGAGATAGGGACTTGAATAATGTCCACTATTCATATTGAATTGATTTCCTTAAAACCATTTATAAATAATGTATTTTCCTAAACGAAATATAATGTGTTATAAAATGGATTATTTAATAATGATGGTATAAGAAATGAAATTGAGATAAATACTAGGCATTACTAAAAAAACCAATTTGACTAATGGAACCTGAACTATTCCTCATTTACATACCATTTATTTTGTACTTGTATGAAATATCTGTTAGACATTATATTTTGTAGACACCGTTGGTGGTTGCCTACTGAGTTTTGTACTCAATCCCTACTCGGGCCGCTATGGGGGGCCCGAACATATTTCTTGGCAGCATTTCAGTACAAGGGAAAATGCCCTACTCTATGATATTGGATTGGGCTCAGCATGTACATGGAGAATGATCCAAACATAGAGCTAGGACCCATTGGGGATTTGTTTTTTAATTATTTTAGGTTTTTATTCACATTTCACTTCACGTATGTCATGAAATTGTTAATGTTGAATTATGGTTTATACCTAGTTAGGTAATGTTTGAATTGTATGTTTTTTAGCTGTTCCATATTATTTTTCGGTTTATATTGTGTTATGATATGGCTTACTCTAGTAAAGAGGGCATAGTCTCCCCACATGGCTCATTAGACCATCACCTCTAGTCCAAGACCTCTGGAATATGGGGAGGCATGCAGGATTTCATGTAATGACTCGGCTTGGGGAACTGGTTTTGTGGATCCCAGGTTGGGGATGTTACACCAAAACATAAATTTACAAAAATAATATTTAATTTAAGGAAAAGAGCAAAAATAGATTTTTCTTAGAATTAAATTATTAGATTTTCTCAGAGGTTTTATATGTTTTTAAAAATATTTTTTAAATGAATAAAATTATTAATTAAACAAACAATTTACAAATTATTTTGCTATATAAAATTATAAGTCTCAATTATATTATGATAATGTAATAAATTCCACCCTTCATCTTAAAATAAATTATTTTTGAAAAATCCCAAATATTTATCCCAATTTCATTTTCACATGATGAATCTAAAAATACAAGTAATTTCACTATATTCAACTTATATAAGTGATAAGTATTGGGAAAAACTACTCTATATAAATTTGCAGTGTTTTTGGGTTAATTGAGTATGTTGAAAAGGTAGGTTTCTCATGTCAGTTGTGGAGTTATAATGTGATTTTTGAAAAGTTACATTGATAAAGATCCATGGTAAATGAATGCATGCTCTAGAAGAGGTACAAAAAATTTAATATATAAGGTGGAATAGTTCCCCAGTGTTTTCCAAATTTTTAGGGCTCCAAATCGGGATTGTTTTATGAAAAATAATGGATTTCCTCATATTAAATGGGTGGAATGAATAGCACGTAAAGGATTTCATGCTAAAATTAACCTCTATGAAAACCAAGGAGAAATTTTGTGTAACCATTATGAAAAATTGATATTTTTGTATAACAACTTCACTATGGAAAATGAAAACGAGGCATGTCAGTTGTGGTCGAAGTCAATGTATTCAAGGATTCCATAAAAGGGGTTTCTTTGATGATCAGGTTTGTGATTTAAGGGTTTACAAAAATAGAATTTCGATTTTTTAACAAAAGGGACCATCCAAAGGAATAATGCATTATAAAAACTGCATAACAAGTACAATACTCAATGATGGAAAATTGAAAAAGGTGTTTTGTGTAATTTTGATTAGTGGGTTTGATGGATTCATTTTACAATATAATGGACCCCTAATAACATCATTTAAAGTGAGAGAATTTTATTACAGAACATTTTCACTAGGATAATTTGGCTATTTATTTGCAAAAGGTGTTTGTGGGGTAGAATAATATGTAATGGAGAAGAGGTCTATGAAGGTTTAGCTCGCAAAGGAGGTTGTATACAAAGTGGACTCAACTTCGAGAAAGTGTTTATGATGAGATATAGTTATAAAAGTAATAGGATATCATGAAGCATTCGTGCTACGCGATTCAAGGAATTTAAAAGGGATTAAGGATGTTCATGATGGATTAGAAACAGTTCATGAAATGTCTCTCCGTATAGAAAACACCATGTGTCTAAGTTTCCTTTATCTATTATGTGAAAAGGGATATTCATGGGACACTCATGTGTGAAAATTTTCTATGGTGTTTCAGGTCAATTGAAAAATGTTTTGAAGTAGTAGTGTGAAAACTTCAGTTCAGAGAGCAATGATCTTTCAAATAATGAATATTTGTAAACTAGGATGGGAAGTTAGTATTCTCTAAACATTGTAAATGTAGTGCATTTTATTGGATTTGATACATTTCAAAATTTCCTTTATTTTATCCTTGTACATATCCTAGTGTGGGTGAACCAAGAAAAATTAAAGTGTCTCATGCATCCTTCCATTTCTATTCAAACATTGCTATGAGAAATAGAGAGAAGAGTTTTTATTTAACAAAGTAACAAGATCCAAAGGGGAACGTATTTTAACCTATCATACCTGAATTTACCCCCAATCATTTTATTTAACCTAGTTAGGAAATAAATAACAATTAATTTTATGATATATTATGTATAATGTATTAAATCCAATTTTTTAAAAAATACGACATAAGATCTAAAATGTCAAATAAAGGGTTGTAATTTAAAATAAACATTTTGAAAATTATAAAGGAACTTATAAAATACATATTTGGTCTTATAAAATGGTTATATGAATTTAAAACACATAATAATTTACTAATAATGTCATAAAAATTCATGTTATTTAGAAAGAGTATTTTTCACTACTCACCTAAAAAAATATTTTAGAAAAACCAATAAATTAAACAGAAACTAATATTCAAATTGTAAATCAAAAAATGAATTTTTAATCAATTTAAATTCTTATAATTTTTTATTTAAATTTTAATTAAATTCATAAAGTATAATGAAAAAAAAATTTATTGGAAAATATGCTTTTATAATACTACTTGTTCTTATTCCTAATTTCTATAAAATGCTAATAATGCTGGAATTAATCAATAAATATTTTATTTTTTCAAATCATATTTTAACAATAATATACATACTTTTCTTTAATAAAAATTACATGACCTAAAAAGATAGATTTTTAAACAAAATAATGAATTAAGTAAATTTGTGTAAAATAACCTTTATATAAATATATATATTAATATATTTAGAAAATTTGTTAATCTTATTCATTCATAAAAATTAAATGACTATGGTCTAATGTCATAAACCTATTATGGTTTCATTTTATTTCGGTGTTGTGTGTGGAGATAGCTACCAAACATATTTTTCTTAATTAGAGGAAAATATATATTAAAATTTTAGGTTGTTACATTCTCCCCCATTAAATAAATTATGTCCTTGAAATTTTATGATGGGAGTAATTTCTATAGGGAGAACTTAATTAACCTTGCACTGGTAGTTGATCATGTGTTTATTTAGGAAATGATGTGATACTTACCTATATGTAATTTACTATTATAACTTGGTAAAGATAGAAAATCAATTATTAATAGAATCCAAGTATGCGAAGTAGAAATAAATATATAAGGTATAACTTTCATCAAAACTTGACGAAGTTTTATACACTATTGATATAATAATTATACTACTATTTTTATATTCATAGCTTAATACCTAATAACTGAAATCATACATTACATATTATACCAAAAAATATAGAGTAAAAATCACTATCTACCTCAACGAATGTTTTTACCTAGGACTTTCATTGGTCCCATTATCCGGGAGGTGATTAGTGTCAGTTGTCTACTTTAACCATTATATTTATTCAATGGGTTTCATAGTGACCAAATTACTCACATATAAAAAATAAAATCATTAGTGGAACTATAGGAAAAACATTATCTTCTTTCATCATATCGTTCTTTTTCACTTAACAACTTGTTGTTTGATTCCATCCTTTACCACATGTAAAACATCATTCATTTTCCTTGAGGAAATTCCCTTAGTACTGCTAAATGTATTGTTGACATGTAAGATATTGAATATTCATACCATCATCATATTCACCACATGTGTTCCTGTGAGACTCCATTATTTTCTTCTTTTTTGGGTTTGGTATTTCAACTATACTGATACAGTTAATAATATTTTTCAATAGTTGATTTGGAATAATCAACATATTTCTCAATCCATCTCCCACTTCAATGGTTACATAATTTATACTATTAATTAATAATCCCTCACACCTACTATTATCTTAGTTCCTTTTGGTTCTATCCATTATTAAAACCAAAAGGGGTTAATATGGGTGATGAACAATTATCATCATAAGAGAAGTATCTTAGATAAAAAAGGGAAATATATCCAGAAGATATGTTAATTTATAATTCAATCATGTTATCTTATAATTATTTTAGTTCATGCTATATAACTCTTTATTTAACCTATATCATTCATAATTTAACCTATATAATTCATAGATCTACTTATATCACTTGGGCAAGTATTGTCTCAAGAATAATTTGTAAATATTATTGATTTGGATTCTCAAAAATACTCTTGTTTGTTTTACTAATGATTTTATTTTTAGTGTATTTCAAGAAATTTGTATTCTTATCCTGAAATAATATTCAGAAATTTATTTGTGAAAAATATTCATTAAAGTGTTCGGAACGCTCTTAAGAATATTCTAGAAACACTATTCACTGGTTATTGCTTACTGGAAATACTATTCATTCAATACGTTGAAGAAAGTAACGTATGAAACAAAACATACATTAATGTTGAATGATCATCATGTATTGTTAATCAACCTTATGTTTGAATAAAAGTATAGTTATGGATCATTACTTTTGGATATGAACATTATGTTTTTTGGAAAGAAAAGGTATAGTTAAAGAACCCTACATAAGTATGGGACTTTACAAACGTATGGATCATAAACCTTAATTCTGTAATCAACCTGATGTTTTCAACCTTAAATTTTTGAAAGGTTAACTAATGAATAATAGATGTTATGTTTAGTGATCTATACTGACCTGGATAAATGTAAGGATCATCAGCCCTACATTATTAAGATTGAACCCTAAGTTTGTTTTTTGGTCGTTTTGTGAAGGAACTCTTCATTTGAGTTTTCAACGTTGAAAATTTGAATTTATATCTTTCTAAGATCTTTTTTCTATAGACTTTATGGAATGTGATGGTTATTTAAAGGCCAATTTTCGACTGATTCAAATCTTGTTTTAAATGATTTAAATATCCGTTCACAGTATAGATTTTCTATCATATTTTTAAGGGAAGTTATGAATACTCTAAGATGTATTTTTTTGAATTAAAATTCACTCGATTTATCATGCATATTTTGTGGAATGAAATTGTGCTGGACATTTATCATTATATATCTCTCTAAGTATCATATGTGAATACATATCAGATCTGTGAATACCTCTTGAATCTGTGAAAATAATATTTGTTGAATTATTCCTAGGAAATTTTTTTATTGTTATACATAGATCATTTATCTCAAAAACAAGGAAAACATTTTGTAGATGTACATGTTTAATTATAGTAGTGTAAAGCTATGTTTTAGTTGATGCTCTTAAAATAAAATATCTCTTGTGCAACCAGATCTCTTCAAATATATTTCAGAGTTTATTTTCTTTTGAAGCCAATGATCCTTCTTTTATCAATTGCGTACTGGTGAAACTGCGAGCTATATCTATTTCTCATCAACCTAAATCTTATCTATCTTGAGTTTTAGGTGCTCATATTCAGTCGTGGTGGAGTTTCAGATTCTTTCACTAAGTTGTGGATTTATTGGTTCCCTACAAAATAACCATGAGGATCTATTTTATAAGACTTTGTTTATAAGAGTGAGAACTCCATGAACTCAGTTGTGGATCCATCTTATGATATGAAGACCTCACTAGTGAAATTCACAAAGCCCCCTGAAGGGGGTGATTGGTGCAGTGGACTAGGGGACCTTTGTGCACCGAACCACTAAAAATTGTTATAATTTCTTCTCTATTCATATCCTCTACATATAATCTCATACAGAAACATCTCAAGCTCTATATACTATTGATGTGAATCGATAGAATTTTCAAATTTTTAAAAGCACACAATTTACCCCCTCTTGTGTTATCACTATAGACTTTCCGACCTAATATTTGGTATCATAGGTTGATATTTTCAATAGAGCGATAATAAGGTAAAGGCATAAGATATATATTAGTGATGGAAATGGAGAATCTCAAGGAGGAAATGTTAATGGTTTGTGCTCTATATTTCAATGGTGAGAATTATTGATGCTAGAAGTCACGAATGATAATGTACTTAAAAAATATTGGATTTAAAGTATACTCGAAGATTGTCACTCCTTACACAATTCCTAAAAAACCTGAAACTTGGTCTACTACTACGAAAGCTAGGAATGATACGAATTCAAATGAAATGAATGCTATTATTTGTTGTCTTGGAGAAGATGAATTAAACCATGTATCGCAATGCCAAATAGCCTATAAAATGTGGCAGACAATTGTTATAGCATATGATGGTACTGAAAATCTTAGAAAAATGAGATATGATACAATGAAATTAAAGTTTGATACTTTTAGAATGTATGATGGAGAGATCATCACATAGATGAATGGAATGCTGACCAGAATTATTAATAATATAAAATATTTAGGTGAGCCTATGCACCAACCTGATCAAGATTTTAATGTCCTAGTTGTTCTACCTACAAAATGGAATAGAATTTCTACTACAATCCACCAATCTGAAGCTATCAAGAATATGAAAACGAGAGAATTTATTGGAACTTTAATGATGATTGAGTCTGAAATTAAAGAAGAATGTGAAGATCACAAAGTCCTAGTAAAAATGGATAACACTTCTTTAAGAGTTACATTCCAAAAGAAGAACAGAAAAACGAAATAAAAAGAAATAAATTTATACTCATCTGATTCAGAAATTTAGTTGGGTTAATTAGATAGAAATTTCAGTAAATTGTATAAGAAGAAGAAAGGATTCAGAAGAACCTTCAAAAAGGATGATAAAGACTCAAGGGAATTAAGTTTTTATGAATGAAAAAAATTGGGTCATATAAGACCTGGTTGTCCTCAATTGAAAGGTGAGATAAGAAAGATAGAAAATAAATTTTATAAAAATGATGATTATGAGAAAAATGATAAAAGATATATGAAGAATACTTGGAGTGTTTCTAAAGACTTCAGCAGCTCACCAATATCTGATTCAGAGAAGGAAGAATCGAATCTGAAAGGTACTATGTGATTTATTGACAAAGAAGAGAAGGCACAACCCTATTATTCATCTAGTTCTAGTTCAAGTTACTCAAATAATAAAACTAATGCCTATTGTACTATACTAGAATAAAGATAAGAATTCATATTAAAGAAACACAAATATTTAATGAATATTCATAATGATATTTTAGTAGATAGAGATACTTTACTTAAACAACATCAAGAGTTAGTTGTGAAATATAGTTCATTTACTACAAAATTTAGTGACCATGAATATAAGATTAAAAAAATAAAGGATAAAGTAGAAAAATATAAACGTTTTGGACTTATATATACAAAAGGATAAAATATAATAAATGTAATTCTTGGAAAAAATGTAATTAAAAGAGGAAAATTTTGATATAGGTAGTAACTATGAAAACCCCAAACTATACAAAAATTATTTTTGTTCCTACTTCTAACAGAAAAGGAATCTCTACTGTTAAATGTTTTTATTGTGGTATTAAGGGACATTATTAAAATGAATTCTATTTAAGAAAAACTCAATTATGTGGTACTAAGCATGTTCATTATTCAAAATCATTATCTATTTTTAATTATAATAATTTTGATCAAAATAAATCTGTTTTGATTCCAAAATCATTGATAGCTAACACTGTTGGACCCAAAAATATATGCTTACCAAAACAAATTTTAGTTCAATATTACTTTGTTGGTAATAATACATGGAATAGGAAAAGATATATGGTATATAGATAGTGTATATTCAATCCATTTGAGTGAAAATTCATCAAATTTATGTACTTTGACAAAAATAGATGGTGGCCTAGTCACCTTTGGTGACAACGCCAAATGAAAAATTATTGGACTCAGAACACTTAGAGATCCAAATACTATCTCAAAAAATAAATTACTATAAGTACAAGGATTTAAGAACAACATTATAAGTATATCTCAACATTGTGATGATGGATACTATGTTGATTTTTCTAATAATTCCTGTTCTATTTTTAATGATAATTATTTCAAATTTTGGGCAACTAGAACAGATTATTTCTACACTTTGGATTTAAATTGATTATGTATCAGAAAGTGAACTGTTTTACTACTAATGTAAATGAATCATGGAATTTTCATAGAAAACTCAGTCATTGTAATATTTTTTCCTTACACAGGTTATCTAAGAACAAATTTGTTTCATATTTACATAGTCTCAAATTTGAATGTGATAGATTCTGTGATTCAAGTTAGATTGTCAAAAAAATAAATATTTCTTAAAATATGTTAACAAAATTGCTACTTCAGAGCCCCTAGAACTTATTCATAGGGAGTTTTTAGACCATATAGAATATAAAGTTTTTCTGGTAAATTATATGTATATGTTTTAGTTTATGATTATTATAGATTTACTTGGGAACATTTTCTAAAGCTCAAAAATGAAGAATTTTCTATTATTGAAAGTATTTGTAAAAACGTTGAAAATAAAAAACGTTTTAAGATAATTTTATTAGGAAGTGATCATGGTGGAGATTTTGAGAATCAATAATTTAATTATTTTTTTCTGAAATATGGGTATTAAACACACCCTCTCTTAACTAAGAACACATAAAAAAAATCTAATTGATGAATGAAGAAACAAAACTATTCTAGAAATGGCTCGAACTTTTCTAAATTAATATAGTCTTCCAACATACGTTTTGTAAGAAGGTGTAAGAACATAATGCTATATTACGAAAATAAAATTAATTCGAACTATTTTCAAAAATACTCCTTATAAAATTTGAAATAATAGAAAACCTAAGGTAATGTAATTTATGGTTTTTAGATGCAAGGTATATATCTTGAAATCCAAAGATAATATTGGAATCTTCAATCCAAAAGCTGATGATGGATTATTCTTAGGATATTCTGAAACATCTAAAGCATATATAATATTTAATAAAAAGTCAAGTATTGTTTAAGTATCAGTTCATTTGAATTTTGATGAAACTGACCCTTTTAATATAGATAAAGATAAAAAATATGAATCTGATGATTGTTCTAACAACATGATACTTGATAAATAGAAAAAAGATTTTAGAAATATAAATAAAATTCATTCCAGTTAAGAAGAACATGAGATTAATGAACCTAAAAGTGATCTCCCTAAACAGTCTAGAATCATAAAGAATCACCCTTTAGAGACTATTATAGGAGATCATGACCTATGAATAAAAACTAGAAGTGTAGGAAACCAAGTCAAATTTTCTACTTTTCTATCTCAATTAGAGCCTATGTCATTTGAAGAAGCCTTAGAAGATGAAAGTTGGATGTTATCAATATATGAATACATAAATCAATTTAAAAGAAATTAATTTTGGAAATTAGTGGAAAGACCATCAAATTATCCATTTATAAGAACTAAATGGGTCTTTAGGAATACAAAAAATGATCAAGGTATTATAACTAGAAAAAAATATAGACTAGGAGCCAAATGGTATAATCAAGAAGAAGGTATAGATTATGATTAAACCTTTTCTCCTGTATGTAGACTAGAAGAAATTATAATTATATTTACCTATCCATCTCATTTTTATTTTAAATTATATCATATGGATGTAAAATATTCCATTTTAAATGGATATTTAATGGAGGACGTTTATGTTGTGCAACCTCATAGTTTTGAAAATTCTTAAAAACCAGATTTTGTTTATAAACATACTAAAGTTCTCTATGGCCTTAAACAAGCATCTAGGTCTTGGTATGAAAGATTAAGCTCATTTATTTTGAAAAATGGTTTTATTGTTGGTATGAAAGACCCAACCCTCTTTAAGAAAATTTTTTGTTATAATTAATTCTTATTTCAAATATGTGTTGATGATGTTATTTTCGGATCAACAAATAAAAAAATTTGTAATGATTTTTTAGAACTTATGAAAAAAATTGAAATGAGCATGATGGGAGAATTAAATTTATTTTTTGGACTTCAAGTTTATCAAAAAGATTATGGAAATTTATTGTATCAAAGTAAATACATTATTTATTTATTGAAAAAGATTTGCCTAGTAAACATCAAGATATATTCAACCCCCATGTTTTCTAATATTAAAATTGATTTGGATGAAGTTGGAAAACCAGGGGATAACATGTTATATAGAGGTATGATTGGATGTTTACTATATATCACTACTAGAAGAACTAATATTATGTTTTCAATATGTCTTTGTGTAATATTTCAATTAAATCAAAAAGAATCCCATCTTTCGGTAGTAAAATGGATTTTCATATATTTAAAAGGTACTGTTGATCATTCCCTTATTTATCAAAAAACTTATGATTTTAATTTATTTTCATATTCATATGCATATTTGGAGGTATTAGATTAGATAGAAAAATAACTTCAAGAACCTGTCACATTTTTGCTAAATCATTAGTGTTATGTTCAAGTTAGAAGAAACACTCGGTTGCACTGTCAACAACCGAAGAAGAGTATGTATTTGCAGGCAGTTTCTATGCACAAGTGTTGTGGATGAATAACACTCAAACATATTTTGGATTTCATTTTAATAATACTATTATTTTTTGTGATAATAAAATTCCTATAAACATTTCAAAAAATCTAATAAGTCATTCTATAACTAAGAATATTGATATTAGACATCAATTTCTAAGAGATCATGTTCTTAAAATTTATATATCATTATAATTGTTTAACACTAAATATTAATTAGCAGATATTTTTACTCTACCACTTCCCACTTCTTGTTTTGATTTTATTAAGGGGGAGTTAGGTTTATCTTATTTTTAATCTTTTCGGGTTATATTTTTATTTATTTTACACTTTATTTAACTCTATAAATATAATATACTTTTCTTATTTCCAATATTATGGTATTTTGGTTAATCTATTTTATCTTAAATTTATTTATGGAATATAATTATTATTATTTTTATAATAATTACTCTACAACACAAGAAATGAGGACATGTGCTATTTGAGAGAAACTCTTCTTCTTCTAAACCCTTTTTTTACCCAAAAATTGTTTATCCTAACCCTCAATATTCATTTTTCCTTCCAAAATCTAGAATCCAAAAACCCTAGATTCTGAAATCTTTTGAAATGAAGAAAACCAAGCGAGTTGATGAATGAGGAGCAAGAAACCAAAAACATCAAAGAGTTACAGGCAGAAAAATTCTTCCGAGAAAAGTGGTTGATCTTGAGTGGTTATATGAGATGAACATACCCCTGAAATAAGCATTTGATTTTCATGTACTTGAGACAACTTTAAATGACATCAACTCAGAATTTCATTATGAGGTAGAAATGAACTATTTTTATAAGATTTTGTCGTTTATTTTCAGAGATTCAGAGGATACAATTTTTACTAGTATCGAAGATAGGGATTTCTTTATTTCTTTTACCAAGGTTGCAAAATTTTTGAACTGGCCACATGAAGGCTTTTTCAATTTTGATCTTAAATCGATTGGTGATAAGGAATATTCTTCTAAAGATATCATTTCTTTTATTTTCAACTCAATGCATATCAGAAAGATGTTTGTTATGTATTTAGATGCTGATCATAAAATTATGATGTATTTTATTCATAAGGGAATAATCCCAAGGATGGTTGAAAAAGATAAAATTATTTACCCATTCATGTATTGCTTGTTTCTTTTTCTAAGTGATATAAAATTGGATTTCCAACAGTATTTATTTCTGTAACTTCATTACTGTTATTCACTTCATGCTACAATGACTTTCTATCCATATGGATGGGTAATTTCAAGTATTTCATTTAAGAACGACATGATCAGCTAGTTGATGAAATAGTCAAATGTCATCCTAGTAATGTTTTGAATGCTTGAACATTAAGAAATATTTGATTTTTCTGGAGAAATTTAAAGGGAAATATTTTCTTATTAAATCTTAGGAATAATAGTTCATAGGAGCTTTTTCTCAGTGGGAGAAAGAAGGTGTTCAAAAGGATGGTGTAGTTGAATCATGAACAGAAGAAATTTCTCAACCAACTCAGATGAGGCTTAGATTTAACACATAAGAAGATGAATAATAGAGTGAAGATGGAATTGTTATGAAACAAAGAAAAAGATATGATACTTAAGTAGGAGGGAAAATGTAGGCTTCTGGAGAAGCAACATGCTCAGTTAATTTGGAAGAAATTTTCATTGAAGAGGAAATTACAGTGGAGTTTCAAGAGAGAGATCTTGATATTATACCTATGGTGAATGAATTGATGCAAGAGAGAATTCCAGCTGAAACAATTTAAGAAAAGAATAATCAAATTGAAAATGTATAGTCAAGGATTTTATAAGAATCAATTAAAAAAATTGAACCATTGATTGTAGATCAGACTGTGGGGCAGTCAGATCATGATTTTGGTTCTCAAGATAATTTTTTATATAATAAGTCTTTTCCATGTAAAAAATTAGTAATGAAAGCAGTGGTAGATCCTTTTCCTAATGAGGGTGAAAATCAGGATATGAATGTAGATGAGGGGATATCTAATTTATTATATCATTATGTTGATGAAATTGTGTTTTAATTCAACAAGTCTAAGGAATAGTATGCCACTCTATGAAAGGAACATAAAATTGAAAAGAAAAATATTCAGTAACTTAATGATAATACTATTTCTAGAAAGGATTTTGATGCCATCAAGAAATACATGTTAAATGATATTAGGAAGATAATATCATAAGCTATTTCAAAAACAATTTTTTTAGATTTAAACTAGTACTTGGGAAGTTAGATTGAATCGGTAAAAGATTCAGTGAATCAGGACAATACATCTACTCCTACCTCTACTACAAGTCCAGATTTGATTAGAAGATTTCAGGACATTATATCTATTATGTAAGACATGAATAGTCATCTTTAGGACCTTCAATGCAACAATTCTCCTCTGTCAGTTTTATTGGACAATAATAAATATCTTGTTGATCAGTTAACTCAAGGAGATCCTAACATTATATTGATGTTGAGACATTTTTTTGAAAATTTGGAGCTGTTCATGAAGTAAGAGGAAAGTCTTCATGAGTTTCTGAAGGTCAACATAGTGGATAATCTACATGTCAATAATGACTCTAGGATGTTGATAATTTATATAGGATATAGTTTGATGCAGAATTTAAGATTTCAGATGGATGAGCTGAAGGAGAAGTTCGAATCCATTCAGAATTCAAACCTAACCAATCCATAGCCTTTTTTTAATCCAATCTTGTACCACTACCATGACAGTTTTTGTCTCTTAGTAACCAGATTTATTGTATTAATGTCTTTATAGATCAATGAACTTCTTTTTTGTTTATATGTTACATTTTAAAGTTTTATCTACTTTTATATCTTTGTCTGTTGGAAAAAATACAATTCTCTTTATTCATTGTTGTTGCTTATAACATTCACTTAGCATTCTGTTCAATATTAAAAAAATCTATTTCTATACTTTAATTTTTATATCACAAAAGCGGGATAAATTTAGATAAACACAACATCACTTTTTTTGAGAAATTTATATAAACATAAATATTACATTGAAATTTACCTTTGGGGGAGAACTTTAAATTTTCATTCTTTATCAAAATAATTCTATCCAATTGAAATTATTTTCTCTTAATGTTTACAGAACTCTAAATTATATTTCTAAGATTATAGTTTTAATTTATGGGTTTTTTGATCATCGATATTGGTTAAATTGTTGGGCATGTAATGTCTCAACAATACTATATAAATATTATGGATTTTGATACTCACAAATACCCTTGTTTGTTTTTATAATGTTTATATTTTGAGTGAATTTCTAAAAAATTATATTCTTATCTTGAAATAATATTCAACTATATATTTTTGAGAAATAGTCATTAATGTTTTTGGAATGCTCTTAAGCATATTCAAGAAACATTGTTCACTATTTATCTTTTACTGGAAATACTATTCATTCAGTACGATGAAGAAAGTAACATAAGAAACAAACCATAAATTTAGGTTGAAGGATAAGCACATATGGTTAATCAACAATACTTTTAGAGAAAATTATATTTATGGAACATTAAGTTTGGATAATAACCATATGTTTGTCATAAAGAAAAAGTAGAGTTAAAAACCTATATAAGTATGGAACTTTACAAACGTATGGATCATCATCGTTACTTTTGTAATCAAACTTATGTTGTGAAATTTATATTTGGAAAAAAATGAACGAATGAATAATCAATGTTATGTTTATTGATCTATGATAAAATGGATAAACTGATGGATCATGAGACCTACATTATGAATATTAAAACATACATTTGTTCTTTTTTCATTTTTTGAAGGAACATTTCGTTTGACTTATCAACGCCGGAAATTTGAATTTATGTATTTATCGAAGCTTTTTGATATAGTATTTATTTAATTTCATGGAGACTTAAATATCGATTTAGACTGATTGGAAACTCATTTTTAATGATTTAATGAGAGGTTTATAGTAGATATTTTCTATCCTAATATTAAGGTAAGTTATGACTACTCTGAGCTGCTTTTTTTAATTTAAATTCACTCGATTTATCAGGAATCTTCTACAAAACTGAATTTGTGCGGGAGATTTATCATTATATATATCTCGGAGTATCATCTGTGAATACCTCTTGGATATTTGAATACCTCTTAGATCTGTGAAAATATTATTCGTTGAATTCTTCCTGTTAATTTTTTTTCAGTTCTACAATGATCAAGCTTCTCAGAAACAAGGAGTACATTTTAGAGATATACATGTTTAATTATAGAAGTGGGATGCACTATTTTTATTTTTGTTATTAAAATCTAAAATCTCTTGTGCAACCAGATCTCTTCAAATATATTTCAATTTTTATTTTCTTCTGAATTCAAAGACCCTTCTTTTATCACTTTCATACTGCTGCAACTACAATTTATATTTGTTTCTCATCAAACATCATCTTATCTATCTGGAGTTTCGGTTGCTTATATTCAGTTGTGGTGGAGTGTCATATTCTCGCACTAAGATGTTGATTTATCAGTTCTCTATAAAATAATCAGAAGGATCTATTTTATAAAACATTGTTTGTATGTGTGACAAATGCCTACACTTAGTTGTGAATCAATCTTATGTATGCAGACCTTACTAGTGAAATTCACCAAGCCCGCTGAGATGGTGATTGGTGGAGTGTAATTGGGGATATTTGTGCCCCAAACCACTATAAATTGTTGGTCTTTGTTCTCTATTCATATCTCCCACATATAATCTCATACAAAAACATCACCCTCTATATCTATTGTTGATGTGAATCGGCGGAATTGTGAAATTTTTAAAAGAACACAATTCACCCCCACTTGTGTTACCACTATAGCCTTTCTGACCTAACAGTATTATCCTCGGTTCAACCTATACAAATTCTAGTATAACCTTACATTAAGTTGGGTTATCTTATACTTATCATCCTAATCCCTCAAAGTAATTATAAAATCAATATTTCATATAGGTTTATAAATAGCATATGATTAACCAAATCATATCCCCCATGTGTGTTTAACCAAGTGTGTAGTTATGCCTTTTTTCAACGCACAAAATTATGATTTTGTTAATACACAACATTCCCTCTTAGAGGTTATTACCCATAGGTACAATTGTTTTAGAACCTATATCCACATTCTTGTATTTAGGTAAGGATGTAAATGAAAATAAATATGTATAATATATACTCTACCAAATTGTTAGGATATTCTAATATACTTCAGATTACACCTTATACTTCTCTCTAGGGTTTCCAATAAGGTCCTATCATCCCAATATCCAAGAAACAACTAGATCTTCCTTTGAAACCAACTACTGTAACATAATACATTAGCGCATCTACTTTCATTATATTTCACATATTTTTCCAAATAATAAAAACTATGTGGCAAGAGGTTTGGTGTCTTTTGAATATTATATACATGAACACATCATCCTAAATTTAAAAACATCATATTTATTTAAAACTCCAAATACTTCTACCCTCTCCCATATATCTTCTAAAATTGCATAAGAAACCCTCGGGATGATAAATAATGAAATGGGTGAGATTGGTATACCAATAAGGGAATAAAAATTGAAATAAATCAAACCAAGAGAGTTAGGAGTCAAAACATTAGATCATAAATATAATGATCATAAAAATGAAAAACTGGAATAAGGAAACATAAGTATAAGATCATGGATTCATAATCCTATAGAAACATCATAAATCATTAAATAATAATAATTTCTAAAGGATTAATGTCAAGAAAACATAAAAATATCCAACCACTATAATAATCATCATATGCTCTGGTTAATAGACATCATAACATAGCGTGTATAGCATAACCACCATCATAACATAGTGTACTTAACCTAACCTCAAGTGAACCATACATGTTATCTTATGAGAAATTAATAGTACCCAATAAATTTGAGGGCTATAATGGATCCAAATATCACATTGTAATATGCACATTAATACTTTTTCACAAGAGAAAATAAACTATATATAAATTATAAGCCTCATCAAACCCATGATAAAGAAGTTGGTTTCATAATTCTGATTTAAAACATCACCAAAGAATAAATAATAAGGATTCATATGAAAATATGGAATTGAATCATTTTTAATATTCATTTTTTAAAAATAAACATATATGTTGAACTTGGAGATACAATATAAAAAATTCATGAGAAGGATCTAGGAGAAGAAATAATAAAAGCACACTACTTGGGCGATACTTTGTGAAATAAGTAAAGGATATTTTAAATAAAGAAAGAGCTTATTATTTTCCATAAAATAATAATTGAACCAATAGGGTTACCATAAAATAATTACTATTTTAAAATTATATTCTTGGTTTAATTGTTTTATATGGGTGATCCTTGATATGAGAAAGAAATAGGAAAGTTCCCTTAAACTAGGTTTACTTAAAATTTTGAATTTCAAAGAGAATTAAAAGCATGTATTACTCTAGAAATAAAAAATATATTCAAATAGGTATATATTTAAGAGACATATATACAAAAAAATTATAGGTACATTAGAATAATATGGAATAAAAAGAAGAAAATTAAATGGAATGTGTAAACAAATAGTCACAGAGGTGGTACAAAAGATCCATTCCTATGTTCTAAAACACCGTTTTTGAAATCTCACATCACTAAAAAATAATAATCAATATTTACTTTTTTAATAAATCAAGTTAAATACAATGATAATATGATATAACATTTAAATAATTTTCCAATTAAAAAGGAGGATGTTTCCAAGAAGGGAAACCACAGATTAAATGGATGAGAATTATTTTTGACATACTTGCATTTCCAAAAAGTATCATTACTAACTAGTAAATAAGATTTTAATCAAAGGTGATATCACAATATATAAAAGTGGTTTTAATATATTAAATTAAATATTAAACTGAAGGAGAAGTATTTTAACTTACAAAATCAGACTGAGTTATGAAATACAATTATATTATAGGGAAGAAAAAAAAGATACCCCACGACATGGAAAAGCATGAATGGATGTGATGTCTCAACGATAAAAAATAAGGTATGATATTATAGGTACTAGTGGTAGAATATACACCATAAAAATGAAGATTGTTTCATAATTTCAAAGAACTCCTCAATGATGTGTGATTTATACGGACCCCTTATAACTTAAGAAACATTCTATTAAATACCCCTTAAAAGATAGAAATAATTAAAATGACGATTAAATACAATGAATAAAAATAATTTATGATATTATATATTAAATTGGTAGTATACACATCATTTAAAATATTTTTTTTCATAAAAAAACATTTTTCTTCAAATACTATAGTTTTGAGATGAAACCCTTACCTCATGTCTAAATATGATCGACACTTGCAATTAACTTCCCCTCCCTTGGAAGTTCTCCCTTGGGTAACTTCTTAAGACTCAATATCTTGGTCTTTTTACGAGTCAAAGTCTTGAATGGTATTTTGAGGGTGTTGTGGAGATACTAGGTTGGTTTTTTTGCTAAGATACGGCTTTGTAATGGGTGAGGAAATATGGAAGAGGTGGAATCCATTTAAAAGTAATGAAAATGGTACTTTTGTAAAAACTCATAATTTTACAATAATAACACTCCATTATTGAACGAAAAAGGATCCAAAATGATAAATAATGTTTTCGGGAAATAGATATGGTTTATACTTCTTCTAACATCCAATATCAATCAATTTTTAACATATTCTAGCCACTTTCACAACGTTTAAACCAATTTTCCATAATGTATGGGAATGTGGTAACTCAATTTTTACATTCCATAACTAATTTTAATGAAAAAAATTAAAATTAACAATATCTAATAATTTGAAAAGTATGATTTCGAATATAGAAATTATTTAATAAAAAATTCTAATATATAGAGACATTAATTTTAGTATTAGAGCACATAACATGTAAAAATTATTTCTTAGAAAATGTTTATTTTATACATAAAATTTATGTGTGGGATAAAATCATCATTTATATTTATTTAAAAATAATAGGTTATGTTTTTTTTATAAAAATATAAATGTTATGTGGCATTCAAATCAATGTAAATTCTTACATAACAAAAAAATATTTAATTAAATGAAACGAACCAACATAGGTTTTTTCTAGAATTTAAATATTAATTTTTGTTCATAGGTTCTATACGATTAAAAAAATACCTTTAAAATGATTAAAATTATGACCTACATAAATTATTAATCAATTAAAAGGTTTTATGAAATTATAACTATCACTTATATTCTGATTAGGTAATAAAAAATGTCCTTTTGAAAAAAATTATATTTTTCACCATTCATCTAAAAAAAATTAATTTAGAGGAATCCCAAAAATTAGTATTAATATTATTTTCACATGATTATTCTAAAAATTAAATTAATTTTATTATATTCAACTTATATAAGTGATAAAAATAAATTTTAAATTTTGGAATGCATAATGTATTAAAAACAATTTTATAAAAAATATAACTTATGTTCAAAAATTTAAAATATGGGTTGGTAAATTAAGACCAACATTTTTAAAATTATAAATACACTTATAAAATAAAAAGAAATTTAACAAAAGGGTTCATAAATTTATAATTAATTTTTATATACTAATAGTTTCATAAAAGGCATGTTATTTATAAAAATAATGTTATGTCACTCTTCCCCCCAAAAAAACTTAATTTTTAGAAAAACCATATATATTATATTAAACAAATATTCAAATTTTAAATTCAAAAACCGAGTTTATTTTTTCAAATTATATTTCTATAATTTTATATTTAAAATAATAACTGAAATTATAAAATACAATTTAAAACTATTTTTATAGGAAATCAAATTGTTAAAATACCAGTGTTTCTTATTCTTAATTTATATAAAACACTAATAATGATAGCATTAATCTATAATTATTCTATTATATTAAAAAATATTTTTTAAATAATATACTTTGTTTTATATAATAAAAATAACAACACATATGAACATAGCTTCTCAAACACAATAATGTATTAAGTAAATTTTTGTAAAATAACATTTAGTTGAACATCTATATTAATAAATTTCATAATTTGGTTACTACTATTCATGAATAATAATTCAAAAAATATTTTTTAATGGTCTAAATATATGATAGTCTCGTTTTAATTTTGTGTTTCCTGTGAAATAATCTATCAACCAAATTTGAATCAATTAGAGGAAGAAATATATTTAAAATCTAGGGTTGTTACACTCAAGATATTTGGATATATCATACTATTATTCTAAAAATAAATTCTCCACAAAATACGTAGATTTTACTTCTTTTTATTTCTCAACATGTTCTTAATACTCGGCTATAGAATATTTTTATTGAAGTGTGGAACTCTTCTCACCAAAACGACTTGATCATAATCTATTATAATTTATTAGAATGTATAATTATTGAAATATCATTTATCTCATTTCATATAAAATTTTGTGTCATATTAGTTCTTCAATTTTATTAAAACTACTAATTCATACATGAAGAGACAAATCCATACACATTGGCTTGAAAGTCATATGGGATTTCTATAATTTTCATGCCTTTGTGATTTTTCTCCATTATGTGAAGTTATATGAGAATTATACCAAAGTTAAAAAAGATCATAAAAAGTCATAAACATGCACAAATAATATTTTATGCATTAAAAAGTAATATACAACCACCTTTCCTCATATAAAGTCATACATGGGTGTATGAAGTCATACAAAACACCATATTAGATTCTCACACACTAAAATGTGGTACACAATCTTCTCAAAAGAATGACATGGGTATAAAAGGATGTACATAGTTCAACCCAAGTTATATGCTCAAGAATTATCCATACTTCTCCCTCAATTACAGATTCTAGAACTCTCTCAAATTACTCCATCTCTACTCAAATCACATGAGGGGCTTCCTCATATCCTCAAATCTACTCAAAGAGTCACCTAAAGGTATTTATTTACTTTATATATTATATTACAAGTACAAAAATTCTTGGATGTATTCTCTCTCTACCTACCTTCCTAAATAATATAGTATCCAATATTTACTAGATGAATTCCTCTAAAATCTATCTAATGTTATAGGCAATCATATTATCATTATTGAATTTATTGAACATTAAGAACAATTAATCAATCATCACATGTATTTTCAACTTCATGTAGGTAAATTTATATATAATCTTGTACATATAGCCCTAAGTATGGATCTTATACCCTGAATTTATCAGCTTGATGTTTCATGTATTCAAAAATGATTGAATGAATTCTATATATTGTAAAGAACCATAATTTCCATGTAATTTTCTTAAATATATAGGAATTTTACGAGTCTGAGAAAATTAACGATGCATGATTCTGAGGCCCGGTGTGCCTGGAATGAATTTCTGGAAAAAAAATTAGGTACATTCAGTAAACGTGCAAGTGGGTTTTTATATCTTTTGAACCGGTGCTTGGAATTGATATATTATGGCATCATTGAACTCGCAGCGCCTGTATTCATTTAAGGAGACCTTCACCTAGACCGCAGTAGGTCGAGGGTGAAAGATAGTTTTTCACTTTTTCATGGAAAAAGAAAATGAAAAATTGTTTATCATTTTTATTTTTATTTGAAACTCCTATATGAAGGTTGTGGAGGTGGGGACCACCAAGCTTAAAACCTCCCAAATTGAATTCTAATGGTGGGCACCACCCGAACTGATTTAATGGGAGAAAACCTCTCAACATCCCTAAATCAATTATGCCAACTCCCCATTTAATTGTTGGAGCCAAGTAACAATTAATGAGATGTGTTAACATTTTAATTTTTCCAACATAATTGATCTACTTAAAAAAAATTGTGTTGGATTTTCATTATTTGGTGGAATTAGGGAAAGGGTTGGCAAAGGACAATTGGGAGAGAACTTTGGAGGGATTCTTCATTCTCCAACGAAGAATGCACTTCGGAAATAAAGAATGAGGACGACGTTTGAGAAGACTTTGGAAGTGTCTTGCGGAAGCGATGAACGCCGAAACCATTATCCCCAATGACTTCGTCTCCTTCCTCGCAACCTCTGTCAACAAACCTCCAAGGTAAGGGTTTAATAATTTGTGATTTTGGATTCCCATGTTCTTCCCTTGTAAACAGAGAATGCGGATCAACTCTCTAACTAGTTGATCCACTGGTAATTGTTTTTGTGGGTTTGGGAATAATCATTGTCGTAGGTTGTATGGTTTTCTGTTCTTCATAAACGATATATTAAGCCGCTTGCCACTACCCTAACGTGGAGGGTGTGGGGGAAAATGAACATGGAATGAACTCTCCGGAATTTCTTGAGTTCTTGTTGTGTTCCCCTCAATGGAATAAGGCGGCGACCGGTGTCGTAGAATTGAACCGGAGGGACCCGGATATAGTGTCTGGCACACCACCAGACGCAATGAAGATGACGAATCAGCTGAGGCCACATTGTGCTGCACCTCGGCCCTCACGTCGGCCCGCGGCCCCCGCACCGGACTACGGCCTCCTGCCACAACGCATCCCCCACGCCGCACCGCGGCCCTTGCATCGCCATACGGGCTTGGCACTGCCCCCCGGCACACGCCCCGCACCCCGTCCCCTGCGCCGCGCCCCGACCCCGCGTCGCCCCGAGGCCCACGCGCCGCCCCACGGATCCCGCTCCACCCTGTGGCCCCTGCTTCCCCCACCCCGCCCCACGTCCCCCGCACCGCCACATGGCCCTCATGCCGTCTCGTAGCCCTCGCACCACCCTATGGACCCCGCGCCACGCCCATGCCCCCACGCCTCCCTGTGGCCCCCGCGCCGCCCAACTCAAGCCGAGCCGCCGGGCGTGGGCCATGCTGTCCTGCGTAGGCCGGGCAGCCCAACTCGGGCCAGGCTAGACCCAGCAGGTCGAGTGGGACCCAGCAGGCGGGTCCAGACCTAGTGGGATGGGTCGGGCCGAGTCGATCCGATCGGGTTGGGCCAGGTCAATCCGATCGGGTCGGACCAGACCTGGGACAGCTTCGACCCATTTTATCTCTATCAATCATAACTTTGGAACTGGGAGTCCGTTTTATGAAATGTAAGCGGCGCTGGAACCCTTGGAGTGAGATGGTCCCTTTTGTATACCCCACTTGAGATTTAGATAATGTTTGGAAATGGTTGGTTTGGATCGAGCACGAATCCAACTGGGCCCACAAAACTAAAAGGCTAATAACTTAGAGACCAGGCGTCCAATTAACGCACCGTCTATTACGTTGATAAACATATGATGTGGTGGTCCATTGGAATACTTCATTATGGGACTTTGTGATAGTTGGAGTATCAACCAGTGGTTTGAGGTGCGAACACTCCCAGAGATGAGGAAGCTTACTACGGGAACCCTATAGCTGGCTGTGATGACGTACTAGCGATGTACTAGGATCTGGTGTGGGTCTGACTATGTACTAATGATATACTAGGTTCACGTGTGGGTCTAAAGATTTACTGACGATGTACTAGGATCCTATGTGGGTCTGATGACGTACTACGATCCTCTGTGGGTCTTATGATGACATAGGATCCTTCTTGGGTCTACCTCTTAATAGAGTAAGATGAATTAGTAGTTACAGCTAATAACCTCTACTAATGTAACTATCGATATACTTGGTGTGAGATGAGTCTATACCTGTGTGGTACTTACCTTCGGGGTATTCCTTCCTTTGTGGAATAGTTGAGCTTTGGGCATTTGAGTTGGACCTTGTGTTTCCACATGATTGAGATGGGTGTACATGATAACTTAGTTGTATGTATGGGAATATAGATAAGTTGGGTTTTAAGTTGATATCATGATTTGGTTTTTATCCGTTGTGTATATTTGAGAGACCTTAAGGGTCTCAGGGTCCGTAATGAGTATTGTTATACTCACCCCTACACAGGCTATGCCCGCACCTTGTTCTGTTTGGTGTAGACGACGAATAGTGCTAACTGAGGACGAGGGTACCTAGACTAGAGGTACCACATAGGTGGACCTAGATGATGTGTACAACAGAGATGACCATTCGAGAGCTGTACCTACCCTTTAGGTAGGATCCTTGGCGGGTGTTCACAGGAGCTATTCAGTTTACTTGTACTTTCAGTTTTCTTGTACTTTCCAGTTGGGCTTGTATTCTGGCCCATTTTTACTTAACATACTCACTCAATTTACTATTTATTCTACCTTGTGTTCATATTTTACTTGTGTTCTTGGTTATATGTTTTTACAGGTTATAAAGGCAATGCCTTCCCAGTTTTAGAGAAATACGCCTTCAGTGCTAGTTGCCAGCCCCTGGCCTTTGGAAGGCAGGCTTGGGGTTGTCATGGAATGAGCCCCGGGGGAAGGGTCGAGAGAAATTGATATCATAGGAGTCAGTTCTACCGTATAACATAAGACTATGATCTTTTTAATGACAATAGTGTTAAGTGTAGTGAGTGTGGTTATCAGTTTAGGGAATCCAGTGTTGGTGCGGCGACTGACTTATCCATACAGCAGGAACCTAACTTCTGATTTCTGACTCTGTGCATGAAAACACTGATACTGTGTGTGTTTTGAAGAGTTTTCTTTGTGATATCTTTGAGTTAGCTCACCAGGTATAATGTATTGACCGTGGCTCACCTATTTCTTTTCAGGATTCCTCTACGCAGACAACCAGCTAGGGTTCCAGATATGGTACGCACTGACAACCCACCGAGCGAGGAGGCCTTGTTGCATGGCCCACTTCTTGTAGAGGGACCAGCAGAGGCTCCAGCGGTACCATTACCCATTGGGCCACCGATTACACTAGTCACAATAGCATATGGTGCACGCCTCTTGAGCGATTTTCACGAGTTCCAGCACCAGAGGAAACCCAAGTTCTGGGGAGAGACAGAACGACAGGTGGTTGAATATTGGTTGGAGGCAGTGTTGAGATTTTTCCAACATGTAGGGACGCCAGCATTTCTCATGGTGATCCTTTCCACCAGTCTTTTATAGGTAGTAGCAGGTATATGGTGGACCTTGATGCTCTAGGTTCTAGATGATGTGACGCTTATCTGGGTAGACATCGAGAGCCTGTTTCAGGCAGAGTTTGTTCCAGCAACATTTTGTGCAGTGCGTATACAAGAGCTTCTTCATCTATAGTAGGGCAGCATGACTGTGGCATATTACATAGCGAGTTTCACAAACCTCTCATGATACTCCACTGATATAGTGTGGGACCCATTCTTTAGGGCCTTGACCTTTGAGTAGGGGCTCAGGAAAAAGACCATGACTTCGATTATTTCTCTTTGCATCCCGACACAGGTGGGGGTGTTAGAAAGAGCCCTCTTAGTGGAGAGTTTTCTTGCTGAGCAGTCACCGACAGCGAGACCCACCACATGACGTCACTTAGCAGAGTCTTCAGTAGTTGTGAGTAGAAAAATTTCACAGAGGTCCAAGAGGAACATCCCTACAGGTGGATGACCGCATGACTCAGGATCAGTTCTGCAGGGTATCGGTGGCAGAGCCAGTCATGCGAGAAACTTGCAGTGTTTTACATGCAGCAGGCAGGGTCACATGGCTCGTGACTGTCTAACCCGCCTTATTGATGATCAGAAGATGGTTGAGGGACCTCCCAAGTAGAGACAGATGTTCAACTGAGGATATCAGTTTGGAGGAGGCGGTGGTGGTAGAGGATTTCGCCGCGCAGCTGGTGGTGGGTGACGATTTGAGATGTTACAGCCACCAGCACTAGGTGGTCCACCCCAACCACAGGGAGTAAGAGGACAGGGGAGAGCATAGCTCAAGGAAACTGAGGCCTACAACCATGGCGTTCCTGAGATGATACAAGGTACGATATGTGCCTTCTCCACCTTAGTTGTAGTACTTACAGACATAGGTTCCAGTCATTATTTTATTTCCACTACCCTCGTTTAGAGCTTAGAGATTCTGATGGATCCTTTGGATTGATACTTATGGCTAGAGAACCCTATGGGAGAATATTCGATGATTACGCACTGGGCCTTGTAGTGTGATATTACTCTAGGAGTGAGAGCTTCGGCTGGGATCTCCTAGTAGCAGCGTCGAGGCCTTACGACATCATCTTGGGTATGGACTGGTTACCTACAGTCCATTCTTGGATTGACTGTATTAGGCGCAAAGTGCATTGTGTCTACATGGATGGGATGAGGTTTACCTTCACCAGAAAGAAGGGAGCCTTTTCATCACATGATGGACTTACCCGAAGGAGAGTGCAGTAGATTACACATCAGTAGGCTAGCCTTACCCTCGGAGCGGTTGATGGGAAGATTCTGAGTTATCCTACAATGGTGGACTAGTACGCAAATGACATCCATGATGATGTTTTAGGTCTAACTCCTCATATAGAGGTGGAAATTTACATTGACTTGTACTCTGGGAAGACACATATATCTACACCAGCGTATTGGATGGCTCTCGCAGAGCTTCGTGAGCTACTGGAATAGCTAGAGTACTTATAGAGAAAGGGGTTCATCCGGCTCAGTTTTTCTCCTTGGGAATCCCTGATTTTGTTTGGAAAGAAGTCAGATGGGAGCTTGAGGCTTTGTGTTGACTACCGACACCTGAACCAGGTGACCATGAAGAACAAGTACCCACTCCTGAGGATTGACAACCTCTTTGATAAAATGGAGGGAGCACGATGGTTCGTGAAGATTGAACTCAGGTCAGGCTATCACCAGCTCAGAGTACGAGATGAGTACGTGCTGAAGACGACTTTTAGATGTCAGTAAGACCACTACATGTTCTTGGTTATGCCATTCGGCGAGACCAATTCTCCAGAAGCATTCATGGGACTCATGAATAGGATCTTCCAGCCATACCTTGATCGCTTTGTGGTGGTCTTCATTGATGAAATTTTGAGCTACTCGACTACTGAGGAGGAGCATGCCTATCATTTTCAGATAGTTCTGGACACACTCTGAGAGAACCAAATTTATGGTAAGCTCTCAAAGTTCTAGTTCTGGATCTGAGAGGTTCAATTTCTAGGACACATCATCTCAAGTGATAAAGTTTTAGTGGATCTATTAAATATTGAGGTTGTACTTGATTGGGAGCCACACAAGAGTGGGACAGAGGTACGGAGTGTCCTAGATTTGGCTGGATACTAACGAAGATTTGTACCATATTTCTCTAGAGTGGAAGCACCTTTATCAGTGTTGACGAAGAAGGGTAAATTCTTTGTGTTGTTAGAGAGATGCCAGTAGAGTATTCAAAAGCTGAGGCAGAGTCTGAATAATGCCCCCATGATGAGGCTTCCTGAGTAAGGTGTAGGGTACGTAGTCTACTACGACGCAACAGAGACCAGGCTCGAATGTGTCCTGATGCAGGAGTAGGTAGTGATCGCATATGTTTCTCAACAACTGAGACTGCATAAGCAGAACAACTCTACCCATGACCTAGTGTTAGCAGCATTGGTCTTCACCTTGATGATGTGGCGACATTACTTAATGGGTGAGCATTTTATAGTCTACTCGAATGACAATAGTCTCAGGTATATCTTATCTAAGAATGACCTGAACCTAATACATTGATGTTGTCTTGTGTGACATTAGGATTATGACTTCGAGATAGTCTATAATCTTGGGAAGGGGAATGTTGTAGCAGATGCACTCAGTTGGAGGTCTGGTATACAGCTGCTAGGCGAGGCGACAGAACACCTGGCCTCTATACAGATATCCTTTGTGGATCAGAATGGAGTAGCTTTACTTCATCCCCTTACAGTCTCTCCCGCACTTCTTAAGCGAGTCAAGGAGGCGCAGCATGGTGATGTTGACAGCGAGGCTCGACATGCTCATATATCCACCGGATGGGCACCTGGTGGATTTTCTGATGGTGGGGAGCTCGTCATCCTCTTCAGAGGATGAACCATGGTACCAGTATCACTTCAAAAGGAAGTGTTTAGGGACTTCCAAACATCCTCTCAAGTGGTATATTGAAGAGTGGAAACGATGTACCGGGATCTCCGACGACAGCACCGGTGGCCGGGAATGAAGAAAGCAGTAGCATAGTTTGTCTCTAGGTGCCTCACTTGTCAGCAAGTGAAGGAAGAGCATCAGGTACCAGCAGGCTTGGTTCATCCTTTAGAGGTCCCAGTGTTGAAGTGGTTTGGGATATCCATGGACTTCATGATAGGACTTCCACATACATTCAGAGGTACTAATTCTATTGGGGTGATCGTCGACCGACTCACCAAGTCAGCCCACTTCCTACTGATCAGTGGGCAGGGTTCAGGAGAGATCTTGGGACACCTCTATGGGAAGGATATTATGTGGATACATGGAGTACCATCGACGATTGTCGATGACTATGATGCACGTTTCACATACCAGCTGTGGAAGGGATTGCTGATGGCTTTCGATATGCTGCTTCATTTGAGCACCGCCCTCCATACTCAGACAGATGTCCAAACTGAGCGGACCATTCAGACCCTTGAGGACATGTTTCATTCTTGTGTCCTTAACATTGGTCACAACTGGGAGGATCACTTACCTTTGGTGGAGTTTTCATACAACAACAGATATCACTCTACCATTGGGATGGAACATTTTGAGGCATTGTATGGGTGACCTTGCAGATCACCTTTGTGCTGGACAGACCCAGTGGAGTCCACACTCGTGGGACCAGATATTTTACATGCTACCATAGAGAATGTGTCGATCATCCAAGAGTGTATGAAGACTGCACAGAGCAGGAAGAAGTCTTATGTGGACAGGTGATGGAGACCCCTGGAGTTTGAGGATGGCGACCATGTCTTTCTACGGGTCTCACCCTGACGAGGTTTTCGGAGATTTTTCAGGGGCAACAAGTTATCTCTGAGGTTCACTGGACCCTTTCAATTCCTCAGCACTATTGTCAAGGTGTCTTACCACTTATTACATCCCCATCGGTTGCACCGGGTGCACGACGTCTTCCACATATCCCAGTTAAGGAGATACATGCAAAATCCTTCTCACATCATCGACCATAACGAGATGGACGTCGATGATGGGGTGACGTTTACGGAGGTTCCAGTAGAGATTGATGATCTATAGAGGCAGGTCCTTCGGGGTTGTCGTTACATCTAGTGCGCGTTTTCTAGTAGCACGAGAACCTCCAGGAGAGCACATGGGAGCAGGAGGCCCAGATTCCTTCTCATTACTCCCACTTGTTTTCCTAGTTTTTGTGATGTGGCTTTCGATGACGTAAAGCCCTGTGGAGGGGAGAATGTAAAGAAGCAGAATTTTTGTGTAATTTTTCTAAAATATATGAGAATTTAATGAGTCTTGGAAAATTGATGGTGCGTGATTTTGAGGCTTGGTGTTCCAGAAAAGAATTTCTAAACTTTTTTTTTGGGTACGTTCAGTAAACGTGCGAGTGGGTTTTCGTAACGTTTGAATCGGTGCTCGGAATTGGAATCTGAGGGCACCATTGAACTTTCAGCACTGGTATTCTCTTAAGGAGACCTTCACATAGACCGCACTAGGTCGAGGGTGAAAAATATTTTTTCACATTTTCATGTAAAAATCAAAATCAAAATTGTTTATCATTATTATTTTTATTTGAAACTATCATGTGAAGGTTATAGAGGTGGGGAACACCGAGCATAAATCCTCCTAATTTGAATTCTAGTGGTGGGGACCACCCAAACCTTGTTAATTGGAGAAAACCTCTCAACTTCCCTAAATTAATTATTCCAACTATCCATCTAACTATTGGATCCAAATTAAAATTAATGAGATGTGTCAGCATTTTAATTGTGCCACCATAATTGATCTAATTAATTAAAATTATGTTGGGTTTTCATTTTTTGGTGGAATTGGGGAAAGGGTTGGCAAAGGAAAATTGGGAGAGAACCACAGAGGGACTCTTCATTCTCCAACGAAGAACGCGCTCTAGAATTAAAGAATGAGTAAAATGTTCGAGCGGACATCAGAAGTATCTTGTAGAAGCAACGAATGATGATGCCATTATACCCAAAGACTTCGTCTCCTTCCTCACTACCTCTGTCAAAAAACCTCTAAGGTAGGGGTTTAATAATGTGTGATTATGTATTCCCATGTTCTTCACTTTTAAACAAATAACGCAGATCAACTCTATAACTAGTTGATCCACGAATGATTTCTTTTTCTGGGTTTAGGAATAATCATTATCGGAGGTTGTAGGGTTTTATGTTCTTCGTACAATATTTATTAATCTGCTTGCTACTACCCTGACGTGGAGGGTGTGGGCCAAACGAAAACAACCCAACCTCTCTGAAATTTATTCAGTTTTTTGTTGTGTTCCTCATAATCAAAGATGGTAGCGACTGGTGCCGGAGATTGGCACCGATGTGACTCAGATACGACGTCTGACACACTGTTGGTCACGAAGAAGGAGACATCACAACTATGGCTGATCTGTGCTGCATTACGGCTTTCCCACCACCCCGCGGCCCCCGCACTGCATTCCTCGCGCAGCCTCGCGGCCCACGCACTGCCCCGTTGTCGACCCAAGCACCGCCCCGTTGCCCCCAGGGCCCGTGTGCCTCCCCACAGCCTGCGCGCCGCACTGTGGCCGCCCCACCGCCCTGGGCTGGGCCACTCTGGCCGGGCCACCCCGCTCAGGTTTGGCCACCCAGCGCAGGCCCTCTTTGACCCATTTTTCTCTATCGGCCATAACATTGGCACAAGGAATCCATTAGAATAACTTTTAGTAGTGTTGGAAACCTTGGAGAGAGACAATTCCATTGGTATACGCTACTTGAGATTTAGATAGAGTCGGGATATTTTCGGGTTGGATCGAGCACGAATCCAACCAGTCCCTTGGGACTAAAAGGCTAATAACATACAGACCGGACATCCGATTGATGCATAATCTATTGCGTGGAGACCCCTACGATGTGGTGGTCCTTTGGGATACTTCTTCGTGGGTCTTCGTGGTAGATGTAGAATCGACTAGTTTCTTGGGGAGTAGACTCTCCTAAAGACGACCAATCTTAGTGCTGAAACCCTATAGATGGCTGTGATGACGTACTGGCGATGTACTAGGATCCTGTGTGGGTCTGACGACGTACTGATGACGTACTAGGATCATGTGTGTGTTTGAAGAAGTACTGATGATGTACTAGGATCTTGTGTGGGTTAGATGATGTATTGGAATCCTGTGTGGGTCTGACGAGGTACTAGGATCCTGTGTGGGTCTCACGATGTACTAAGATCCTCTGTGGGTCTGATGATGACTTAGTATCTTTCATGGGTCTTCCTCCTAACAGAGTATGATGAATTAGTAGTTACATCTAATCATCTCTACTACTATACCTAAAGATATACCACGTGCGTGATGAGTCTGTACGTGTGTGGTACATACATTTGTGGTATTCCTTCCTTTGTGGACCAGTTGAGCTTTTGAATTTTGATTTGGACCTTTTGTTTCCTCATGATTGATATGGGTATACTTGATAACTTAGATATATGTGTGGGAATATACCTAAGTAGGGTTGTGAGTTGATCTCATGCTTTGTGGTTTATCCTTTGTGGATATTTGAGGGACCTTGAGGGTCTCGGGGTCCCTATGGAGTATCGTTATACTCACCCATACACGGGTTATGCCCGTACCTTGTTGTGTTTGGTGGAGAAGACGGACATCGCTAACTGAGGATGAGGGTACTCGGACTGGAGGTAGCTCGGAGGTGCACCTAGACAAGGTGTACCGCAGAGACAACCATTCGAGAGATGAACCTACCCTTCAGGTAGGATCCTTGGCAGGTGTTCACAGGAGCTATTCAGTTTACTTGTACTTTCAGTTTTCTTGTACTTTCCAGTTGGTCTTGTATTCGGGCCCCTTTTTACTTACTGTAGTCACTCTATTTACTATTTAGTTTACCTTGTCTTCATATTCTAGTTGTGTGCTTGGTTGTGTGTGTTTACAGGTTATAAAGGAAATGTCTTCTCGGTATTAGGGAAATACGCCTTCGGTGCTAGTCTCCAGTCCCTAGCCTATGGAAGGCAGGCTTGGGGTAGTCACAACATGGGCCTCAGGGGATGGGTTGTGACATATATGAACCATCAAGAAGTAACATCTTCAAAGTAGAATCTCCAAGTGAGTTGATATTCAAAAATATCAAATGGATGAAACTACTCTAGCACATCAAATATGCTCCAAAAAATCCTTCACATAAACTCCTCGTAGATTAATCATTCTTTTCCATATTTATGAATCCTATCCATGTAAAACATGGTAGTATAAAATCACACTAGTACCCATATGTCCCATTATGTGTCTGGATCCCCTTGAATCTCATGGTAGCACTTCCTTCAAATTTCCTTATCCATATAACAGGTGATTGAAGTAAACTTATGAGTATTAGGATTATATTTTGGAATAAAAATCAACTTCCAAGAACTTCTTCATCAACACATATTGACATGGTGCAGTTTCCCCTTATTCCCATTAATATTTATGGACAATAAACACAAAACACCACAATATGGGCTCAACAATCATCCATATTGAATTTATTGTCAATAATATCTATAAAATGGACTATCAATATGTATGGATCAATTTCCTTATCCTTTCTATTATTTTTCTTTTTTTTTCTCTCCCCCTTATTGATAGTATGTAAAAAGTGTGTGGGAGAGGATAATACCACTTCATACTTATGAAATGAGCCATCAATCATCCAAATCAATGTTTCCTTGGCCCATGAACAATGTATAAAACATGTGGATTTGATTTAGGCATCAATGATCTCCATTAATTAAAATAATATGATACCAAATCTTAATAATAACCACGATTCATTCTTTATTTTTTAGTGTTTTTCTAGATGATACACTTTAAATGGTCTTCATCATGGTAGATCTCTTCCATATATTTGTTTTTAGATGTCTCATATTAAGAGTTCCCTATAATGGATCATTTAGACTTACTATACATATGTTAGAACTTTCATATATTCATCAAGGATGATCTTTTTAAGCACATGAATTTTTAGAATATTAAATGATAGATCATTCCATGATGAATTGTTCTATAGAATTGGAATAGTTATTCCATCTTATATCACTTCATTAGTTCTCCTCTTGAGAATAATAATCACCTTTTATCTCGTACATTATAAATATAAAAATATAATAAAAGTAATATGGGAATAAGATATAATCCTTTTCTGTTTAATGTGACCAGATCAATTGAGAGTTTCATCACAAATATTTTTCCTTTTCAATTTAGATATATACCACGATGGACTCTTCATATGGGATCTCTTATTTATCTAGACTAATAACTTTTACAACATGGGTAATTTTAATCTATCCTTATGGTTAGTATTATTTTTGACTTCATTCATAAAGGAAAATTCATCAACTTTTATTTTATTCATATTTTTTTATTATTTACTCTTGATTTGGTGTTATTGTTAGACAATCATTTGAGTTGTGTCCAGCTTGATTGCACCTCCCAAAAAATACTTTTTAATCCCTTTGGTTATCATTTATTTTAAACCACTATTTAAATTCATATTCTTATTTATGTTGAATTATTTATTTTCCCTTATCACTAGAAATTTCCTATACTTCTTCTATTATTCATGCTTCTTCCAATTTTGTTATCCATATGATTAAACATTCCTTGGGTGTGTGATTTAAATTATTGGTTATTCCACATGGATTACAATAAGAATTAGTTACCAAAACAATCTTCATGTTTTTATCTTAGACCAATTTTCCATTCTACACAAGCTTGATATCTTTGATATATATATATATATATATATATATATATTATTTTCATGTGTCCATGTTATGTCCTCTTTTCCTACAAAATAATTAACAACATATGGTTTTTTTTCATTCTTTTTTGAGTTCATGGGCCTGGTTTGAGCGTATTTTTCCTTTTTTTTATTTCCAAAGGATGAATAACATGTATCTTATGTTGAATTCCTATGAATATTCTTATTATCTTAATTATTTTAAGACTTTACCAAGATAGAATTACTTTGTTTTTTAGATTATATGGTCTTATATTTTCATTTAATTTTTGATAAATACTTAGTTTATTTTGAAAAGAATTTATCACACCTATGATTACATTATCTATAATTTTTAAAGTTGTTCTACAGGACTTCAAATATACTTGATACAAATAGAAAATTTTTCTTCATCTATGAACTACTAATCATTACATATTTTCTCCTCCTTGATACTGAACTTCAATTTACTCTAGAGGTTAAAATATTAAACCAACAGTCCAAAACTATGTGCAAAAACTTATTACTCCAGGAAAAAACCCAACAATTCTTTTTTTGTTATCATGAACTGAAATCTTTCCAGATCTATAAATTTTTTGTTTTTCATATTTTCATCCATTCTCTTGGTTTTATTTGGGGAATACATTCTCATACACTAACATTCACTCACGTTTTATATAGTTTTGAACTATTATCTATTTTTATTTATCCATTTTATACGTGTTTTTGTTTAATCTGACACTATATACACAAAATGAATTAGAAAAATAATTATTTATATATGTGGAAGGTACCTTTCCTTTTTTAGTTTCTTATGATTAATTTTAAAATGTTATATGGATATTTTTACACTATATAGGGGAATTTTTATAAGAGACCTCATTGTAAATTCATGTGGTAGTATAGTTCTTCTTCGTATTTTGTGTGAACTTAACCAGAATAGTTTTCATATTTTCAACCATGATTTAATGATCAATTCATTTCATATCACAAATATTTTTCTCATACTATAATTTCCTCAGTTTTTATTAAAAACCCTTTCTTATATACTTGACTTGATTATCATAAATTTTATTATTTTCTTTCATTAAATTATCAATATCTTTATTCGTCTCTCCCATGATATCTAGTAGATCATTTTTAACAAAATCCATTCCCTAAAATGCATGGTTCTTTTCTTATAAATCTTTATTGGTTTATTCTATTCCATGAATTATAAAAATATAGTCATTTCAAAAACTTGATCACTCTCTCTAATGTCCATGTTTATTAAATTTATGGATCATAATTATTTGGAGAGATTCACATACATTTTTACTGTTTGTTGCAATATTTTTTTCTATTGTTTCACTATCCTATTAAATATGGGTGATCTCATACTGAAAATTTATAAAAGATACACATATGAAACCAATTACCTATTTATGTCTATTATCCAAGATTTCCTTTAAAACCTTAATTGATTCATCTTATTAATTATTAAAATAGTGATCTTCCCCACTTGTTATTTTTTCTTTCGTAGGAATACTTTGGAAATAATTTTTTGTTACCTCATGTTCATGTAGAGATAGTGAAATACATGAGGTAGAACTATTTTCAATTTCCTTGGTGGTTATATAATCTAAAAATCATCACATTCCATGACTTACTTATCCTCTAAAAATCCCAACATGAGGAAACAATATTTTTTTCAACTTTTCACACTAGTGTTTTTTCTTATTCACATTCAACCTTATGATTAAATTTATGAATCTATGTTGAAAAATACTTCAACTTTTATTAAATACAAATAGTATAGTCATATTTCTTTAATGATGATTTTATCAACCTTAGTGAATCCATTTTCTTCATGTTTTTTTATTATATTTTTATATTAATATTCCATGGTTTATTTGATAGGATATTATCTAGATTTTTCAGATTTTAATTTCATATTTTATTTGAATATAGAATCCAAAAATTACAAACTTTTTTATAGTGTGGAATACAATAAGAGGTGTTACCTGATTCCCTGATTCCAATTATTAGGATCACTTTGGGATAATCCTAACATTGTGGGTGGGGGTGAATTAGTGTTGGTATTTTTTCTCATAATTTAGATCATTATCCTTCTTTAGATCATCACTTTTTTACTAAATGAATCAATTTTCAATGCGAAATTATCAAACACCTGGTTGAAATACATGAATAGTAAGAAAGAAACCATACAATAGGACACTAGATCTTATTAATGTGGTTCATCTCCATGATAGATGACTATTCCCTCAATGTTTTTTTATACCATGCACACAAATCTCTTATTTTTATCAAAAGGAACATGGTTAAGGGTATTTACATAGACACATAAATTTTTTTACATCATCTAGACTTTATTATAAGCATCAACTTAGAGTTCTCATTATAGATATACATCATTCAACCTACTCCTTGTAAAAAATGATCAATAGTGATAACACAAGTATCTTATGGGATTAAATAAGATATGAACTCCTTCATGACTTCAATTAATCTAATGGTCTTTCTTAATCTTACTTAGACATATATAGAAAATAAATGTAGGTTGGATCTCTCACCTTCTTATCTTTGGAATATACTTTGTAGAAGTCTAAACATTTTTAGAATATGATTATAGTAGGATGCCTCAAATTTTATCCCCAAATTTTTATTTAGTGTAAAAAGAGTATAAATGGATCTTCTTCTGGCCTTTGACACTTCGTGTCTATAATAGGTACAATATTAGTTCTTCATTCTTTACTTCAAATTTTAGGATATTTAGTAATGTTTCATCATTATGTTCTCTCTATCTTCTTTCTTCTTTCGAATTTTGGGATATATTTTTAATGTACACAATAAATTATATCACATTATTATTTTCCTTTGAAAATATATATTCACATCACTATGAAAATATTTACTTTTGAGTTTTTATAATCTCCATCATTTATGTTATGAAAATATTACTAACTAAATCTCCTCATCCTAAGATCTTCTTAAAGACTATTCCTCATTTAACCACACATGATATTTAGAGATATCATGGTCTTCTTCTAAAACTAAATTCTCAAAAAATTATAGAGTTTTTATTTATTTTCATTTTCCCATGTGTGTATTTCATTATGACAAGATATCTCTTTCTTACAGTGTGTAACACCTATCATTATAAAAGTTTAATCCCAATCCATTTAAATTGATAATGATACTTTATCCATGATGAAAAGATAATGTTCATCATTTTAATCAGTATATTATTTATAAGAATATATAATTATGGAATTGTCATTTTCTCTAATTTTATATGACTTTATAAATCTTATTAGTTATACAAATTTTCAAAACTATTAAGTCATATGTGTAGATAAAAATTAAACCATGCTTGCATTAATGTAATTCATGATTCCCCTAATTACCATACCTTTATAATTTTTCTCCATTTTGTGATGTCGTATAATAATTATCACAATGTCATGAATGATCATAAAAAAATTCACACACACACAAACAGACACACAATGTCGTACATGGGCCAAAATCATACATGACCACCTGTACTAATACAAAGTCGTATATGGGTGCATGACATTGTAAAAAACACCATATTAAAGACATATTCACTTTATATTCATACATGAGCTCATCAAAAGTATTATGAGAGTAGATAAAGTCATATTCCACTCAACATAGGTTATAATCACAAGAAATCCAAATTTATATCACAGTTCTAGGTTCCATATCTCTCTTAGATGAATTTATCTTTACTCAAATCTTCTTATGGACTTCCTTATCTCTTCAGATCAACTATAAACATCATAAAAATTTATTTATTTACATTATACAACAAATTAAATATAAAAAAATCCTTGATTGTATTCTATATTTTCAATACTTTCTAAAGAACATATTCTTCAATTTCAACAACATGGATTCCTATAAATTCTATCAAATGAAATAGAAAACACATTTATAATTAGTTAGTGTCTTTAAAATTAATAATATTTCATTAATCCTCACATTTTGTTACATCTTCATCCAATTAAATTTCATTTAATCTTGTACTTGTGATATACGCACTGATAAATCTTCTTAATTTACATTATCAACTTCAAGTCTCTTGTATTAACCCATAGTTGAATGAAATTTTCATATGAAATATCAAGAAACAACAAATTAAAACCATAATTTCCAAGTGAATAGAACACTATTCATATCCCATTAGAGAACCTAATCCATATAAACAAATATGATCTAATATATTACACACATCAACTCCTAGTAGACTCTTCATTCTTTATCGTATTGTTTATAATTTTTCATATAAATAGTAACATCAAAAACTAAAAATTTCAACCATTTTTTCCATAATGTCTCTATATCTCTTTTAATATCTGGGTATCACTAACTTCACATTTACTTGGACTCAAAAAAAAGTGAAGGAATAAAACTTATATGTATTATAATAATACTTGTGAACACTAAGTAACTTCCAAGAATTTATTCATCAATATATATTGACATGGTGGAACTTTTCCGCATTCCCAATGATAATTTTTTACAAAAATATATCACAACAAAAATTGGGTTCAAAAGAATATAGTATCAATGAAATTGATGACAATATGTTTATATTTAATTACTTAGAATATTGAATTATGTATCCAAGCATATTAATGAGAAGCTGGATATTATACAACATTTAAGGAATTTATAAGCTCCAAAGATGGTTGTGAAGAATTTGGTGTTACCAAAGAAAGAAATCCTTATGTGTAAATGATTACCTTAAGACTTGGAAGTTTTCTACCATATCTTTTTAGGTGTAAAAGGAAACGTGATTGAAGGAATTAAAAAAATTATAGTATGTTTGACAAGTGAGATGTTGTTATTGACTATGGAATAGGAAATAGATGATAAAGTTTCTAACAATTTAAACCTCTTTGTGGTTAATAAATTTTTTTTCAAAGATAGTTGAAAATTGTTTTGTTACATTGAATAACCTGTGAGAAACTATTCAAAGAGGAGTTATTTATTTGCTATGATTTATGAATTTTTTTCCTATAAAAGGAATGCAATAATGGTGAGAGTACCAGTTAAAATATTTAATTTATTTTTTATTTTTTCTATTAATAAAGAAATTGGTGATTGCTGGTTCAAGATGTTAATCTATATGGGAGGATAAAGAAAACATCTAAGTATTGTTATACATGGAAGCTATTATTTCAGGTTAGTAAATTACATTGGATGATGTTTTGAGTTGATTAATATGAGATGGTTTAGGATGATTTTTTGTGTGATTGAGAACATCTAGAGAAGGTTTGATGATTTTTTGAGATTTTTTTAAGTATTGTCTAGAATATTTTATGTACATATGACCTAGGTAGGTTTTATAATATTATTTAAGTGGTTATAGTTCTGAATATCATCTAATTAGTAGATTTTTACATGAATTAACGCTCTCCCATAAGTCTTTGAGTTTCCCCATTATACATTGGGATCTTCCATAAGGCATCGAGTTATTTTTTAAGGCTTTGGGTGTCATGTATGACTTTTTCTCCAGCATCATACATTGAGAAATAACCCTGTAAGACTTTAGGGTAATGTAAAAATTTGTATCAATCAATGTATGAATTCGAATATAGTCACATGATTTTTTTATTGCACATATAAATTTTAGTGGTTATGATTTTGTCACTTTGTAAAAATTTATAGTCCTTTTAGATATTGAGATTTTCAAAATGATGTATTCTAAAAAATTGGAGAATTAATTATGATGATTCTATTGAAGCATGCGATGATGATTCAAATATCATGATCAATTAAATGATCATAAGTCAATCCATTATTGAAGGAATAAAATACATTGAGGATATTGATATGAGTTCTATGCGACAAGAGAATAAAACTTGTCATAATTCATTTTAAATTGGGAATTGAAAATAAATAAGAGCACGAATGTTTTGAAAAAATAAGATACAAAAACCCTTGTTTAAAATGGGACTTGATCAGGGATTCTGAAAGTGATTTTAATGGAGAATTCAAACTTAAAATACCTTCTATATTTTAATGGGGATTATCTAGTACCATGGAATGAATATATTCCATAATTATTTAGAGATATAATATTCTGGTATATTATGAGAAAAATATATTGTGGGTTCATTAAACTAATAAGAAAAAATATGTGGAAAATTATAAAAGATAGATAGACTATGAATAACCATCAATATATCCTATATGATAAAATAATAATGAAAGTAGAGATGATATTGCATCAAAAAACAAGATGAATTGTTGATCGAGGAACGAAGAGGGAGTTATAACACCGTAGCAAGAGATATTTTTTATTTTCACTAAAGAAGAACAAGAGAAGAGTCATAAATGCCTATACAACTACTAATTATATTAAGTCTAGGGAGATAAGTGCACAAACCTAAAACCATTATATGGTGTAGAAGTTTTAATAATAGTGAGTTCAGCTAATCTTATATAGATTGTATTCCAAATTTAGAAGGTGGAGGATCCAATCTATTGATATTTTCTATAGTATTTTGACAACACACGAGGCTTCCTAATTGAATACTACAAGTGATGAAGAAGATTAATTCATAAAGTTAAGGGGGACTTGATCCAACATAGGTGATCTTACTTCAAAGAAGTGTAATCTTATTATCTTGTTTAAACAAAAAATCAAGTTGGTTCTTTCATTGTATATTGTTGATTCTGGAATAATAGGTCCAAGGACATACTCATTACCAATTTTATTTTAATATTAAGAAGTAATCTATGTGAATAGTACAATAATCAAATATCACCGGGGAAATTTTCATCCTTAAAAGGAGAAAAAACATGTGTATTTTTTTGTTCTTTCCATCTTACCATATTTTCATTCCGAATAAATATGAGATAACATAAGAAAGAGCATAAGATCCATTGACAAAATAAGTTATGAGGTGAAGAGTTAAAAGGGGATTAAACTTGATAATAGAGTACCAACATTTATTCACAACCAGTGTTGGACACATCCCTATATGATCAAAACATTTAAAAACTATAGATCTCCCATATAACAATGTATTAAGTGAAATTTTAATAAAATTAAATAAATGATTATGATTTCTCTACTTATGTTTGGATAAATAATTTTATAATATAAAATAAATGATAATCATAGAACTTATTATTATTTGGTTAAAAAATTTATAATAAAAAATGAAATTATTATGTGATATATAATAAGTATAATATTGAAAATTTAAAATTTGAATTAACTATTAGTAGGGTAGAAATATATTTCCCTTTATTTAACATGTAGGATTTTTTACCACTTAATAAATAGTGGAAATAAATTTCCATAACATTTTATAATTTCTTTTATTCCATAATCAACCCCACCAAATGTGTTTTTTAATGAATTAAATCTATGTAGTCTAATATCGTTCATGAATCTTACACGTTAACAAGGTTCCCATTATGTATGATTATTAGAAAGCTTTAAACATTGGATATTTCAAAAAAACCTAAATCTCAATCTCCTTATATTTTAATGGTGACTGACACATCAACACTTGTTCACTCAACTCTTTTATTTCCCATCCTAAGATATAAATCTTCATCATCAATTGATCACTAGTTCACTAGTTCCCTGATATGATCAAACAATTCCCTAGAATGTGGCTCCTCAAAAACCCTAGATTTCTAGTGAAAATGGGAGGCTCAAACCTTATGAGGGAAAAATTGAATATTAATTATGTGTCTTTGTTAATATTATTAGTTATTTATTAATTAAAAATTTATATTGATTTATTATATTTATAAAAAAATTAAAAAATTGTATTTATTATATTTTATATTTATTTAATTTTAATAATAAAATCAGTAAATTCTAGCCACCAGGATTACCCGAGAACAAAATTTATTAAAAAATCGGATAAGAGTATATGTTACGAGGATGGATTTACATAGCTGGGTGTGAAGATAACTCCTAACATCCAAATACACTAAGGAAGATAAGGTAATCGGTATCTCATATGACCACACCAAAAAAATTATATAATATCATTCATCAATAGTGAATTCCCTACATGATTTTCGTCACAATTAGTATGGGTCATAAATAAGAAGATATATTTAGTATCCCTAAGGAATAAAAACCCATATGAAAGGAGTTTCCAATGAAAATTACTCGACCTGCTCCATATAATATCCAATATCAGAACTAATTTAGATCCATCCCATAAAATATTTCTTCCAAAGAAATTAGCATATCTGATCATAAGTATCCTAACCCAAAACACATTTTCATATGAAAATACACTACTAATGTAGTGGTAGAAGCTTCCCATAAAAAATCCTAGGTGGGTTTAAAATACACTATTTCACCTCAAAGTTCGTTGTGCACCTAGTGTGTGACTATTAACATTCACTTTTATCCACATTAGAATTAGAGGAATATAGTGGATGGATTTTATCACAAGATCCTTTTGGTTCTTTTTGAGTACACCAAGCATATTCAAAATAGATAAATTCTAGATATATTTTTAATCAAACCTGTATTAATTTTAGATGTAGATTGAACACATCTATGATTTATAGTAACAGCCACATATAATAAGGCTGGTAGGTTATCAGAAACAACTACATTCCTTACAACCCATATAAAAGCAACAACTACTATAGTGGCATCCAAGAAGAGAATAAAAATCCGTTGACTGAGATTTGAGTCATTGTTAGAATCCATGGGATCAATGAATTTACTCACTAGGTTTAAATTGGCATTTAATAACTCTAGTATGAATGCAAATAAATTAATCATAGAGCAGTATTTGATGAATGAGTGTTATAAATAGTTAGTCTCCTTCTAGCATAGAAAAAAGTCAATGTGAGGTAAATTATAAAACCCTGAATTTTATCATGTATAGGAATTAAATTTCTCCATTGATTACATATAATAGGTAACTTGGATGAACCATTCAAATTCCTTCTGAAATTATAAAGAAATTTAAGGACCAAAGATAAGTATGCCTTTATATTCATCTTTTACATTATATAAACATTAAAATTTTAAAATAATAATATCCTAGGGACTAATAGGTTCAGTTTATTTATATAATACCTATATAATCATCTTATTTTACATAAATTGAGATCATTTTATCTTCAAAGGAACTACACTAGATAATATTATATTAATATCATTAGTAAGACTCATCCGCATAACCTGGATGAATGAAAACATAAGAAAGGGGTTAACTCAAATTATCAGTAAGGGTTGAATGAAAATTTTATAAAGGATGAGTTCATAAGAATAATTAAAAACATGAGCATAAGAAAAATATCATATCATACTAAATAATAGCAATAAAATATAATTGGGCTACAAATTACATGGCATAATAACTTAAATCCCTAAAATATAAACATGGGAACATAATATCTATAACATGGATTAGAATAATTTAACATGAACTTTGAATCATGAGGGAAAAAATATCATATTGATCCACCATCTATTAACTAAGGAAAAAACATTAACACAGATAAAACATTACTTCCATGATATTCATTGTGAGAGTATAAGAAAATATTATAGTTCATCATTCAAATATGAAACATACATTAGTATAGGGAACATTACACTCATGAGCAACACCATCAGTTCTTATAATTAACTATAACTAAAAAAACTCATGAATACTTTTCCTCATGCGATATCTACATTTAACCAATAAACTAGAGGGTGATATGGGGCCACACCCTTAAATCCTCTATACTTATATGTGATATAATAAATCATTTGATTTTAAAACATAGAGAACCCATGGAAATAAAATAGGTTTCATAAAACATCCAAATAGAAATCAATAACTTTTTATAAATAACCCATGGAAATCTATATGAATTTTATAAACATCCAAATGGAAATCATTCAATTTTTATAAAGAACCCATATAATTAAAAATGGGTTTCATAATACATCCAAATGGTATTAAATAAATTCAAGAAATAAATCATTTGATATAGAAAATTTTATCACCTAGAATAATAATAAAATAGAGGTTAAAACATGAAACATAATTCCATTGGAGATAAATCATTTGAAAATAATGAAAGACCAAATAATTAAAATATATTTTTGAAAACATTTTTTCATTCAACATTGTAAAAGTCAAAGTTATGAGTCTCCTTTAAAAAGGCTGCATTATTTTGATGAAAAATTAAAAGAAAAACATTCATGAAAATGGATTTGGTTAAAAAAATTCTTTTTACTAGAAATAAAAATAGAAAACCATTTAAAAGTAAAAGTCTTGGAAAAAATTTAATAATAAATAGTATAACTCAAATAAAGGAGTTTGAGCTACCAAGTCAGTTACCGTTACCCTTCATTTCCATTAAAGTGATTTAATGAACTGTAACATAAATAAAAACAACTTAATTACCTATTTTATTAATTTATTCATATATATTTACAATTATAATCTTCATGATTAATAATTATATTATCATATTTTTGTAATATATTTTCAACATCGGGTGATAATAATCTTAACCGTTTTGAACTAGGTTCATAATAGAGGTGAAAATCTTCCTTTTTCCTTAAAGTATCATCATTTTAAAAATATTCAAGGTACTAGAATTGATTTTTCATAAATAACTATAATATTATAATCCCATTACAAGGGAGTTTTAGCTGTTTTTTTTAAGATGAATACAACGATGAACTAGTTTCAAGTTATTTACCGATATTGAAGGATTAACTTATGAAAATCATTAGTTTTTGTGTTATTCAAAATAAACCATATTCATTAAGTATATATTACACACACACACATATATATCATATATAATCATAAAATATAGACTAGAACAATGCATTTATGGAAGGGAAGAAAAATGAAATGTTTATTTATGGAGGTGGTAGTCTGCACAACGCATGATTCACATTTTTGTTTTTATTAAAAGAAAAGGGTAGGGTTGTTAATTATTAGACCATCATTATAAAAAATTCCATTATAATAATGATAAATATTTTATCATTTTAATATGGTGAAATGGAATTTCAGTTAGAATAAAAGAACGTAAATAGATTGAAAATAGAGAGGTTAGTAACTTATACATCACTTCTTGGATTATCTTTATTGATAAGGGTATTATTCATTTAAGTGATGGTATTTTAAGAAGAAAAAACTCCTTAATGTGGATATAAGTATAGAAGATATGTTTGGAAGGATATTTTTCTGAGCATAAGGGGTTTTTATTCCAGGTTATGTGAGGAGAAAAGTGACCCTTTTATAAGTGATAAGGAGTTCCATTTTTGTAAATACCCAAAAATTATCAATAATGGGAAGTAAAACTCAAATAAAATGTCTCCAAAATTGAGACATTATAGAGTGGGGAATAAATAAGGTTGATCCAAAATTCCAATACTCAACTGAAAAAAAAATTAAATAAGATATCGCCTTTACCTATTAGGTTACTAGTTTCTATTATTTTAGTTCTCCCCACAGAAACTAGTTTTTATCTAAGAAATTTATCCATTATACCCAAAAATAAAATGGCCCTCATTATATAAATTATTCCTAATGATTTTAAATTTTAAATCAATATTTTAATTTAATTCTTAAAAGTTAAAAAATTAATTATAAAATACAAAATGCCTAATATATTAAAAAAAGTCTTTTTAGAAAATATAAGTTAAATTATAAAATGTTAAATATGGGTTTTTAAAATAAGACTGAAATTTCAAAAATTATAAATTATCTTATAAAATATATATTTTCTCTTATAAAATATTTAATAAATTTATAATTCATACTTATATTTTAATAATTCCATAAAAGAAATGTTATTTGTAAAAGCAGTATTTTTCACTATTCACCTAAAAATCATTCTATTTATAAATATTCTAAAACTTCACCATAAGAAAATACAACCATGATAAATATAAAAAATATATTAATTTTTTCAAATTCTTATAATAAATGTTTTCAATTTTACTTTTATTTAAAAATAAGAAATATAATAAAAAACTATTTTTTATTGGAAAATGAATTTTGGTATATCATCTATCATTCTTAAAATTCCCTATAAACTACTAATTATAGTAGTGGTAACCCCTTATTTAGATCAAAATATGTTACATCAAAAGATTTAAATTTTACAAAACATGTTTTTTTTATTTTTTTAGCTTCACTGGTTGAGTCGATATTTAAATTAAACTTTATATATATATATCATAATTCTATTATCACTTTTTATACCTACCAATTATTTGGGTACCTTATAATGGTTTATATTTTTTTTGGAATTGTGTTTGGAGAAATATGTTGAACATAGTTGTTATTTTGGGAAGAAAAAAATCAGATGATTATATTCTACCCCCTAAAAAGAACTTCAGTCTCAAAATTTCATTACATGGAAAAAAATGTGATAGTAATTTTTCCTGATCACATCATTAGGTTCCCACATATATTTTTAAACCCTATTATTTCTCCATAAAACATTAACTAGGTGAGTGTTCTTGTTTCAGAAAACCTTTTCTCTTTGATCAAGAATTTCCATTGGTTGTTTATCATATGGGAGATCATATTCTAGTTCCACACCTTCCAAACTTAAAAAATATAATGGGTCTGGTATATAGTTTTTCAAAATAGATACGTGGAAGATAATATATACTTTAAAGAGGTCAGGAGGGAGATCTAAGTGAAAATTTAGAACCCCTACACAATCAAGTATTTCAACGAGATCAATATATCTGGGTCTTAAATTCCATTTATCCTAAATGTCATAACATGATTATCAATAGATATTATAAGGAACACTTTTTATCTAAATTTAAACTCTATATATTGTTGATGGTTGTCTTCATAATTCTTCTATTGAATTTCTATCGCATTTATATGTTTCGGAATGGTTTAAACTGTATCCTTCAGTTTTTGTAAAAGTTCAAGACCTATCATCTTTATCTCTCAAATTACATCCCAATATGTTTTATTCTTATATTTGTTCTCATATAGAGCCTCGTATGTCTCCATCAGAATAATGGAATAGAATCTATTATTATATGATAAATATACTAGGGGAAGGTATTGATCCAAAAATCCTTGGAAACCTATCAAACAAGATCTTAAAATATCCTATTGATTTTGAATTTTCTTCTCAGGATGAGTATCATTGTGTGGATGGTACATAGTACAGAAACCAAGCTTTATATCCATTAATTTTTGAACACTTCTTCAAAAACTCAAGGGAAACTTCATATCCTGATCAAATACAATGGATAGTAGTACAACATGTATCTTTATTTCTTCCCTCTTGTATATCACAATGAGTTTTTAATGGGAGAAACATTATTTTATAGTAATAAAATACATTTAATTTATAAGGAAATCGACTAAAAACCAAAAATAAATATGAACTTTAGACATTTATGTGTGTTTTATGATGAAATCCATTTTTCTATTTTTCCATGTCAATACTATTATGGGTAAAAATTGCAACATACCCTTAGACTTATGTCATTAAACATTAAATTTATGGAATACCGAGCATCGAGATATATATTCTATAATTTATCTCTTCATATTATCCCACCAAAATGTTTTTTTAGATCTATTTACATATTCATGATTCTCAAATGAATAGAAAAGGATGAGATATGAGCATTATCTAAAATTTCCTACATTAGTTTTTGTTTTGACGAGACACATATATAGTTTACAAACCTATAACTTCATATTTTTTCAAATATTAATTATAAATATTCACTACATTTTTCTATTTCCCTACACCATTTTCTAAGATTCTTTGATCTTTACATGAATGGAAGGATGAGAAGTCAGTTGTGAAATATAGAATTTTTCACCTCCCATTATGAATTCAATATTTATCCTATATAAGTTGATTAATATTGGGTCTCTTTAAAACCTCATCATAGATAATATAGCTTTATCATTCCTAATTAAATCATTATCAACCTTATTTTCCTTGATGAGGTGATTATTTATTAAGAAATCATAATATTTTTTTAGTTCTGAACATATATTTTGGTGCATATTCAATTCATTTTGTGTGAATATATATATATTTAAATATCTTTTTATTATTATATTTTTCTCAGTCAAGATAATGTCCCCAAATATTCAATGAAAAGATCACTATCTCTTACTCCAATGCATGCATTAGGTAATTTTTCTAATGATTTTTTTATTATCACGAGGCACAAACAATTACCTTTTCATTTTACATGTGGACTCATCCCAATCCATTCCTTGAAGCATCACTATATATTTCAAACCCTTACCAACTATATGATATTTTCATTATAGAATCTGTGACTAACCTCTTCATTAGTTACTTGAAACATTCTTCTCCTCCCTATATCTAAAGAAACTTTACCCCCTTCCATGATAACTTGGTCAATGGAATAAACACTATGAGAAATTTCTCACAAAGTGTTAGTAATATCTGGGTAGCCCAAGAAAACTACATATCTTATTTATAATTGTTAGTATCGGATATTTTTTTAATAACTTATGTTTTTTAATGATCTTTATATATGAACATGCAGGTGATTACATGAAACAAGAGTTATACCTTGTGTAACTAGAGTTCAAATTTTCTAAATTTGGAAAACAATTCTCATTTTATTAGGTCATCAACACAATATTCAAATTAACATCATGATCCTATTTTATTCTTGAGTATATAATAATATCATCTATAAATACAACCACAAACTGATCTTGGAAGTTCGTAAAGGCTTTACTCATTTGATTCATGAAGATGGAAGAGGGAATTATTCCATCCAAAAGGAAGCACTATTAACTCGTAGTGTCCACAACTTGTTCGGAATGATATTTTTAAAATATCTTCCCCTTTAACCCTTAACATATGATATCTATATCCAAGGTAAATATTTGCGAAGCACCGATCCCCACTGAGTAGATTAAACAGATCATCGATAAATTTTAAAGGATATTTTTTTTAATTATGATCTTGTTAGGATCATGATAGTTAATTTAATTTCCCATTGATCTATGTTCATTCTTAACAAAGAAGACTGGTGAAAACTGATCATCCCAAATGGTGTTTTTGATTATGCACAAACATTGATCAGATTAAAATTTATGTTTCCCAAACTACACTCAGCTAAAAAGGTATAACACCATGGTAGTATGAGTTTGAAACCATGAGGGCAGTTGGTAAACATGCAATATTGTGGTAAGAACCTTATTGTAGGATTCCACATGATCTCTCACTTTATTTTTTTAATAAAACTACATATTAGGTGTTTTAAATTAGATTAACAATAAGGGGTGATGGTCAATTTTAGTGTTTAGAAAAAAAAAGGGAAATCCTAAATATAACTTATGATATACCTATGGGTCATGATATGAAGTGGCATAAAGGTAAAAAATTGATATTGCTCTAACTAATTGGATCTAACTAAGCTAAAACAATTCTTCAGTCTAGATATATTCAATAACCTAGGTGCAATAATATTATCTTATAGTTAGAAAGTATCACAAGTTAATTGTGATATATCACTCGACTCCAATTTGGTTAGGGTCCTTTGATTGCATATCCCATAGTTATGTTAGTTCAAAATAATGGGATTAAGAATTGTTTTTAACCTAATAACTTTCCACATGTTTACCAAGTTTTGATTTGAAAAATCATTAGGTTCAAATCCACCCTTACTCTCGACCCCTTACCCTAAGTGGATTAGTCATGCATAAAGGTATTAATAAAAATTAGGGAAAAAGGTGAAAACATGATTTGCATGATAAATAAATAGATCAAATCAATTAAATCCTGGATTAAATCCAAATAAAATCAATAAAATACTAACTTGAATGAAAAAACAATGAAGAATGTTGTGAAAATAAATGTTTAATGACAATTGATATTGAAATCAGAATGTTGGAACAACAAAAAATAATAAAGGAGTCTTGAAATAAAAAGTGGTAATAGAGGAATGATTAAAACAATAAAATAATGAAATAGAAATAAGTTGGGAAGAAAATGTTAAATACATGAACAATAAATGAAGAAAAGTCTAGTGGTATCCAATATCCTATCCACAGTGAGGATAATTAAATATTTATTGAGCAAAAAATTACATGACATGTATATGTTTCCACCATGTAACTCTTTTAAGTGGATTATTCTTTGATACATTCATGATGTGTAATTGGGATTCACATCCTTAACATCAAATCTAAAATATTCCTTGAATATTTTAGATCTCACATATTTCACAACTTGTATCTTTGACGAGATTCAAAATTCAAACATTTCAGGTAATTTATCGAGCTCACATATTGTATCTCATCAGGTTTGAAATTCACGTCTTTCATGATGTGTAACTTGGATTCACATCATGTACATTTTTAAAACCCTGTAAATTATGTTCATGCCTTGTAATTTGGTAGGCAGGTGCTCAGATAAAGGAATACATGTCATGACTCTATGTTTCATGGAAGGTAATGATGATTTTTTTCCATTTTTCTATAATTATCCTTTGAGTCTTTAATTCCTAATTCCTTATTTCTACACATTCCCAACCAGAGTTGGATAAACATACCAACGATCAGAGGTTTTGAGTTATGGGTATTTTTTCTAATATCTAGGATGATGGTTATATGTTTGGATAGCTACCATGTCTTCCCTACTCTTCCTTCAAAAGTGATTGACCATGTGTTTTTAGGAAAGATGCGATGTGATTGTCCATGTGTCTTCAGGTGAGATGTACTATGATTTCCCTAGTGTTTTCCGGTGAGGTGTGATGTGATAATGCTATAATAAGATGTGGCATGTGGTTGGGGTCATGTAGGGTAGGAGTATGGCACAAGGTTGATGTTATTCATGTTCATGATACCCTACTAATATGGTTATGGGATGAGGCATGCTGTTATGTGATATAACACATTAAGTTCTTGTTGGTTTTACATTTTTTCAATAACACATTTGTATGTTTTTTTCACATGTGTAGTTGAAACCTTGATTATTTTCTTCCTTTATCATTTACTTAAATGTATTTTCTATTAAAGTTAATGCCTATTGAATTGTTTATGACAAAATGACTTATATAAATTCTTTTTATAGAATGGATAGAAGTTGTATGTATGAAACCGATCGGATCTCAGACGATTTTCAAAACAATTTGGAGAGCTTTATAGATTTTGCATTTCAAAATGCTTCAGATAGTGGTCGCATACACTGCCCATGTTCTAATTATGTTGGTAGACCTTGGTTGAGCCGTGAAGAAGTCAGCTACCACATAACCAAAAATGGGTTTCAAAAAAACTACTTGTGTGGTATCACAATGGGGAGAAAACGAAATCTCAAATTAGTGATGATCGAAATGAAAGGACTAGAATGGAGAATTTGTTAGATGATCGATTTCCGTTTATTCGTCATCATGAAAAAGAAATGATTTCGACTCAAGAATACTTTGATATGAGGACAGCTGATGCATCTAGTGAAAATGATGATATTGATAGGGTGAAAATATTGAATGATGCTGCCACGACTCCAGTTTATCGACAATGAGAAAAAATGAAAAAGCTGTAATTTTTAATCCGATTATTTCATGGGAAAACTATGTATGGGATTTCTAATACAGCAATCGATTACATTCTTACCCTCTTGAAGGATTTACTTCCAGATGATGCAGATATTCCCTCAAACCACTATATGGCATGGAAGTTAGTTGAGGAACTTGGATTTTCAAGAAACAAAATTCATGCTTTCCCGAAAGATTGCAGTTTATTCTGGGAGGAAACTGCTGAACGAAATGATTGTATAAAATGTGGCACATCCCGCTGGAAGTCAAAATCTGATGGAACACCATCCCGCATTCCATAGAAAGTAATGTGGAACTTTCCATTGATCCCCAGACTCCAGAATCTTTTTATGTCTGATGACATATCAATAAAAATGAGATGGCATGATACCGACAGAAAGAAGACTAATGATGAGTTGGTTCATCCTGTAGATGGATTTTCATGGAAGAGATTTGATGCTCGACATCCTGATTTTGAAGCTGACGTGCGTAATGTGATGCTGGGTCTTTCATGTGACGGTTTTAATCCATTTGGGGCCAGTTTTTATACACATTTATAATCTTCCCCCATGGTTGTGTATGAAAAAACCTTTCACTTTCATGAGTATACTCATATCTGGTCCTTCTGATCCCGGCAATGATATTGATGTATACATGCAACCTTTAATAAAGGAATTGAAACTTATTTGGGATGTGGGTGTGCGCACATACGATGCATGTTCGAAAAACATATTTCAAATGCGTGCTGCGCTTATGTGGACGATCAATGATTTTACAGCTTATGCAACGATTTTTGGATGGAGCACGAAGGGAAAACTACCATGTCCAGTTTGTATGAAGAATACATGATCCAGAAGACTGAAACATCGTTGTAGTTTCAGTTTTATGGAACATCGACGATTCTTACCAAAGGATCATCCATATAGATTGAATCGTCGAAGATTTGATAATACCATAGAGACCGATGATCCACCTCAGCGTATGTATGGAACTGATGTGGTTAATGAATTGAAAGATTGCAGTTTTTCATTCGGGAAGGGTCAAATAAAATCTGGAAAGAGAAAGAATGTTTCCATTGAAACCTGTTACAATTGGAGGAAGAGGAGTATCTTTTTTGATTTTCCTTATTGGTCAACCAATTTGTTACGTCATTGCTTAGACGTAATGCATATTGAAAAGAATATATGCGAAATGTTGCTTTCAGTTCTTCTAAATGTCAAGGGGAAAACAAAAGATGATTTACGATCTCGGCGTGACTTGGTGGATTGGGGCATCAGACCAGAATTGCATCCTGTGCATATCAGTGAAAATAAATGGCAACTTCCATGTGCTTATTATGTGATGACACCTATGAAAAAAAAAATTTCTGGAAGTATTAGAGACTATTAGAGTTCCTGATGGGTATTCAAGCAACATATCTAAACAGGTCAACAAAAAAGAGTTGAAGCTAAAATCTTTGAAGACTCATGATTATCACGTTCTACTGCATGAGTTGCTTCCAATAGCAATTCGTCATCTTTTGTCCAATAATGTATGGGTGGCTGTTATTTGGTTGTTCCATTTGTTTAGAGATCTTTGTGCTAAGAAGTTGTCCAAGTCTTTCTTGCAAAAAATTTTGACAGATGCCCCATTAATTTTGTGTGAGTTGGAGAAAATATTTCCTCCATCATTTTTCACATGCATGCTGCATCTGACTGTCCATATTCCCAATGAAATACTTCTCAGAGGACCTGTTTCTTTTCGTTGGATGTATCCAACTGAAAGAAATATGTTCACATTAAATTCTTATGTCTGAAACAGAAATCATCCCGAAGGTTCTATCGTGAATGGTTACCTAGCCCAAGAATGTATGGATTTCTGCTCGATATATTTGTCCGATCTTACTACAAGATTGAATAGACCAATGAGAAATGAAGAAGAACAGTATGAGAAAATTGAACCCAGTTTTCCATCACTTCCTCAAACTGGAGGAATTCCTGGATCATATACATTGAAGACATTAAGCCATGAAGAGCGGTAGATGGGACATCGCACAGTTTTGTTCAACTGTGATTTTTTCGATGACTATATCAGGTAACTAAATTGATTATGTATATCTTACATATATATCTGATAAACTATTCATATTTTTTATCTATAGGGAACATAAAACAATGATAAATAGAAAGTATCGTTCTTTATCTTTGAGAAGGTGGAAGGCTTTGCATAGCAAAGAGTTTTCTTCTTGGTTAAAATTGAAGGTAAAAATATTACTATTTAAAATAATTTAATCAATATTTAATTAAGTTTAACAATCATTTATATTGCAGGTATTGTGTTTGTCTACTGACTCTGTCTCTGAGGAAATAAGAGCTTTGGCTTTTGGTCCTAATACCGTGGTTTGTGACTGTAAATCAATTGTTATCAATGGGTACAAATTTATTGTCATTGAACGAGCAAAGAATATGGGAACACAACATGATGGTGTTATGGTTACTGCCATAATAGATTGTTATGCCAGTGCATCAGATAGTAGACCGCGATTTGAAAATGTGGGTTATTATGGAGTCGTTGAGAAAATAATAATATTGGATTATTACTCTCATAGACGAGTCACAATGTTGAAATGCCATTGGTTTAATTCGATGACGAGACAAGGCAAATTTATTGATTATTGTGGATTTCGAGTAATTAATATGACTCGCACTCTTGCTACCGAAGATCCATATGTGTTGGCATCAATGGCTAAACAAGTTTTTTATGTCAAAGACCAACTTCGACCTGAATTTTGTGTCATAGTTGAAGTAATTCCAAGACATATTTTTGATGATGGTGATGATGAAATTGACACATTCCCTACTGGCATTGGAACCAATGCATTTATTTCTTTTGATGACTCCAATAGATAAATTGTCAGATTTGATTTTGAACCTGAAGTTGTGGTTGAAAATATATAGAATCATTCATCCATGTTCCCAATTCTTTTGGTTTACCTTGAGTTGGGTTGTTATGGTTGGTACTATTCAAATTGATTTAGTATTGATATCAAATATATTTTGGCTGACTTGACCGTTATGTGAATTTTCAATGTTTATTCGTTGTAGTTTTATTTGAATTTCATTTTCTAATTTGGAATTGAATTGTATTCAAACCTAGTTAAACAATATTTTTAACTTGGTAAACATTACAACTTGTATGATTTATTAAATCCATTCAAGCTCTTATAAAACAATTGATAGATAAATTACCAATGAATCCCCCTATTCCCTCATATATTTATTTTTTTGGGATACACTTTATTTTCCTTTTTCTAATTAATTACATATTTGTTTTCAAAAGCAAGAAATGCAGCCTAATGAAGAGAGACAAAGGAAAAAAATGATGGACAACAATCGTCGAATGACGGAGTTGGGAGTTCCACCATTAGTACCTGTTGTGAGTAATTTATTTCAAATATATATATTTAAAGAATATATAATGTCATGTGATTAATTTTTTTGTAAAATTTTTTGTAGGATCCACCTTTACGTCAACAGTTATTCGACGAGGAGCCTAGTACTGGTCCTAGTACTCAGGCCAGTGGTACGAGGGGGGTTCGTACCAGAGGTCGACGATCAGCTGCGCGTGCCCGACTAGACACTGCCCCTACCACTCATGACATGTCATCCTTACCACATTCTCATCCTGGTGTTCTGTTAGGGACACACGGGATATTTAGGCCTCCCATGTTTTCGCTACTGTCTGCATCTTCTGCCCCATCATTTTCACATCCCATGATGATTCCCACTCCCCAGTCAGATGTTGGTCATACTGCTATCCCATCTTCTTTTCCTTCTATTTCTGTCTCTCCGAGCTTCCATATTCCTTCGTCCTCGACTCCTGTTCCATCACAGGGTGTTCCATCTATTTCTGTGGATCCGGCGGTGCTCAGCGATCATACTGGCGCAGGTATATTTATAAAACCCTAACAAAATTATATAAAAATATTTATTTTCATTATAACATGTTTTGATAAAATATTTGTTTTTTCATTAATGACAGATACAGCTACTGACAGGAGGCGGGGGCGGGGGTGTACACACATGAGTTCGGTGTGGAATCGCCGCACACAGGTTATGGTAGATTATAATTAAGACAACCAAATGGTTGAGAAATCCGGGCAGCAATGTCGGAGTTTTTTGGTGATGCTTTCCAAATACTCCGACATCATTCTCGTCAGCCCACTGTCATGGAGACATTTTCCACATGAAGTCAAGGATAGAGTTTGGGCAGAGATATGGGTAAAACAATCTATTGTATTTAATGAAATGAATTATTTTTTATTTAAATGAATTAATATTTTGATGTCAGCTTTGATTTAATTTTCCCGATGGTGAGGGTGCTCGAGCGGAACGTCTAAAGGATTTAGGCGAGCTTTGGAGAGCCTAGAAGCATGAGTTGTATCTTGAATGGCGTGCTAGAGTTGGCACTGAGTTCGAGGCGGTGCCAGTCGTGGATGAATGTCCTATAGAGCAGTATCGTCAGATGATTACTCATTGGACGAGTACCCAGTTTAAGGTATGAATTAAATTTGAGGTATTTAAATAATAACTTTCATGTTTCGCATTAATATTATCCTTTTCATTATTGACTTTTATTTAGGAATCATCTGGAAAAAACAAAAAAAACATTGATGCAAAAAAATATCTCCACACACTAGGACGTACGACGATGCCGGATCATGAGAGGAAGCAGGTATGACAATTTTTTATAAGTTTTCTTTACGACTTACATTTTCTTTTGTTTTCTCAATTATTTAATCATTTGTTAAAGTTTTCATATAACTTTAGTTTTCAATATCATTGTAGAGGAAAATACAGAATATTGAAGGATGTGTGCCTCGAGCAAAACTGTTTTTGTCGAGTAGGCGAAAAAAGGATGGAAGTGCCGTCAACGAAGCGACTCATCAGCAGATTGTAAGTTATAATCTATTGATATTATATTTTAATATCTATTTTTTAACTTAATAATATATTTATATTTGTAACAGGTTGCTTTAGAGGCCCTCGATGCCCAAGAACCGGACAATTTTGGGCCTACAGATCACCTACATCAGGTGTTAGGGGAGGAGCATCCTGGCAGAGTATGCTGCCGACCTAGGATAGCCCCGACGAGGTATTGGCCCTCCTCAGGTACGAGCTGTAGTGCCACTGAGCTACAGCAAGTTAGGGAACAGGCAGAACAGGCTGAGAAAAGGGCCACAGAGACAGCAGAATAGTCTGCTAGGGCAAACAATGCGTTTATGAAATTTATTGAAGTTCTACGTCCAACACTTCCAGCAGAGGTCAGCCCAGCTTTGGATGAGTATATATCGTCGATACATTCTATATATGGTGGACCAGGTGACGGTTCTAGTGCTGCTCAGGACGATGATCAGCTTGACGATGATGATGGCGAGGAGGAGGGCGAGGACGAGGAGGAGGGCGAGGGCGAGGAGGAGGGCACTGAGGAGGGCGAGGACGATGATGGGGACGAGGACGATGATGGGGACGAGGACGAGGGTGATGATGATGGTGATCATGATGATGATGGTGATGGTGATGGTGATGGTTATGATGGTGATAATGGTGAGGGTGATGTGGGACAAATTGATCCATTTCATTTTTGACTAATATTACTGAGATTTGATATTTAATCTATTCTAGTTGTTGGTTTTATCTAGACTCGCAGTATAGTATAGGAGTTGAGTTATTTTTATATATTATCTGTTTTTATGGATGTTGTTGTCTTTTAGTGGTTGTGTGTTTGGGAACTCCCTCCTTCCTGGACCCCGGATAGCCCCCGAGACAGCCCCCCACCCTCCTCCCTGGACCCCGGACACCCCCCGGACAGCCCCCCGAATAGCCCCCCCCACCCTCCTCCCTGGACCCCGGACAACCCCCCGGACACCCCCCGGACAGCCCCGTACAGCCCCCCCCCCCCCCCCACCCTCCTCCTTAGACCCCTGACACCCCCAGAACACCCCCCCGGACAGCCCCCCGAATAGCTCCCCCCCCCCCACCCTCCTCCTCGGACCCCAGACACCCCCCAAACACCCCCCAGACAGCCCCCCGAACAACCCCCGGACATCCCCCCGGACAGCCCCCCCCCCCCCCCCCCCCCACCCACCTCCTTGTACCCCGGACAACCCCCCCCCCCCAACACCCCCACGGACAGCCCCCCGAACACCCCCTTGAAAACCCTCCGAACACCCCCCCCCCGGACAGCCCCTAGACAGCCCCCCGAACAGCCCCCCCCCCCTCCTCCCTGGACCCCGGATAGCCCCCCGGACATTCCCTGGACAGCCCCCCGAACAGCCCCCCCCCCCCCCTCCTCCTTGGACCCCAGACATCCCCCCGAACACCCCTCGAACACCCCCCCAGACACTCCCCGGACAGTCCTTCAAACAGCCCCCCCACCCTCCTTCTTGGACCCCGGACAACCCCCCGAACAACCCCCGGACAGCCCCCCGAACAGCCCCCCCCCCTCCCTGGACCCCGGACAGCCCCCCGAACAACCCCCCCACCCTCCTCCCTAGACCCCGGACAGCCCCCCGGACACTCCCCGGACAGCCACCCGAATAGCCCCCCCCCCTGCTCCTTGGACCCCGGACACTCCCCGGACCCCCCTCACGCGCGTTTACATAGCGCGCGCATCACTTAAAACACGAATATTGAGTCGTACCGCGCACACCGCACGTCCGATTGATGTGCCGTCTGCGCGTACACGTCACAAATAATAATTAGAATGTTGCACGGTGGTTTCAGGTGAATCCGAGGTCGTCCTCTATGAATTTGACCGTTTGACGCCCGTTTTGGCCGTTTATGACACCAGAACTGCGTTGTTGGTCACCACAGGCACATGGCATGTCCGATTGACGTGCTGTCTGCTTGACCACTTTAGAAATCACTCCCCCGTATTTGTCGTCTGATTTCAGGCCATTCCGACTTCGTTCGGCCTGTTTGGACCCCCCTCACGCGCGTTTACGAAGCGCGTGCATCTCTTAAAACACGCATATTGAGCCATACCACGCACACCGCACGCCCGATTGACGTGCTGTCTGCGCGTACACATCACGAATAATAATTAGAATGTTTCACGGTGGTTTCAGCTCAATCCGAGGCCGTCCGCTATGAATTTGACCGTTTGATGCCCGTTTTGGCCATTTGTGACACCAGAACTGCGTTGTCGGTCACCGCGGGCACACGGCATGTCCGATTGACGTATCGTCTGCTCGACCACTTCAGAAATCACTCACCCGTATTTTTCGTCTGATTTCAAGTCATTCTAACTTCGTTCGGCCCATTTGGACCCCCCTCACGTGCATTTACGAAGCGCGCGCATCACTTAAAACATGCATATTGAGTCGTACCGCGCAAACCGCATGTCCGATTGACATGCCGTTTGCGCGTACACGTCAAAACTAATAATTAGAATGTTCCACGGTGGTTTTAGCTGAATCCGAGGTCGTCCGCTATGAATTTGACTGTTGGACGCCCGTTTTGGCCGTTTATGACACCAGAACTGCGTTGTCGGTCACCGCGGGCACACGGCACGTCCGATTGATGTGTCGTCTGCTCGAACACTTCAGAAATCACTCACCCGTATTTGTCGTCTGATTTCAGGTCATTCCGACTTCGTTCGGACCATTTGGACCCCCCTCACGCGCGTTTACGAAGCGCGCACATCACTTAAAACACACATATTGAGCCGTACCGTGCAAACCGCACGTCCGATTGACGTGCCGTCTATGCGTACACGTCACGAATAACAATTAGAATGTTTCACGGTGGTTTCAGCTCAATCCGAGGTCATCCGCTATGAATTTGACCGTTGGAGGCCCGTTTTGGCCGTTTATGACACCAGAACTGCGTTGTCGGTCACCGCGGGCACACGGCAAGTCCGATTGACGTGACGTCTACTCGACCACTTCATAAATCACTCACCCGTGTTTGTCGTCTGATTTCAGGCCATTCCGACTTTATTCGGCCCGTTTGGACCCCCCTCACGCGCGTTTACGAAGCGCGCGCATCACTTAAAACACGAATATTGAGCCGTACCGCGCAAACCGCACGTCCGATTGACGTGTCGTCTGCGCGTACACATCACGAATAATAATTAGAATGTTTCACGGTGGTTTCAGCCCAATCCAAGTTCGTCCACTCTGAATTTGACCGTTGGACGCCCGTTTTGGCCGTTTATGACACCAGAACTGTGTTGTCAGTCACCGCGGGCACACGGCACGTCTGATTGACATACCGTCTGCTCGACCACTTCATAAATCACTCACCCTTATTTTTTGTCTGATTTCAGGCCATTCCGACTTCTTTCAGCCCATTTGGACCCCCCTCACGCGCGTTTATGAAGCGCGTGCATCACTTAAAACACGAATATTGAGTCGTACCGCGCAAACCGCACGTCCGATTGACGTGCTGTCTGCGCGTAAACGTCAATAATAATAATTAGAATGTTTCACCGTGGTTTCATCTCAATCCGAGGTCGTCCGCTATGAATTTGACCATTGGACGCCCGTTTTGGCCGTTTATGACACCAGAACTGCGTTGTCGGTCACCGCGGGCACACGAAAAGTCCGATTGATGTGCCGTCTGCTCGACCACTTCATAAATCAATCACCCGTATTTTTCGTCTGATTTCAGGCCATTCCGACTTCGTTCGGCCCATTTGGACCCCCCCTCAAGCGCGTTTACGAAGCGCGCACATCACTTAAAACATGAATATTGAACCGTACCGCGCAAACCGCACGTCCGATTGACGTGCCGTCTGCGCGTACGCATCAAGAATAATAATTATAATGTTTCACGGTGGTTTCAGGTGAATCCGAGTTCGTCCGCTATGCATTTGACCGTTTGACGCCCGTTTTGGCCGTTTATGACACCAGAACTGCGTTGTCGGTCACCGCAGGCACATGGCACGTCCGATTGACGTGCCGTCTGCTCGAACACTTCATAAATCACTCACCCGTATTTTTCGTCTGATTTCAGGCCATTCCGACTTCGATCGGCCCATTTGGACCCCCCTCACGCGCGTTTACGAAGCGCGCGCATCACTTAAAACACGCATATTGAGTCGTACCGCGCACACCGCACGTCCGATTGATGTACCGTCTGCGCGTACACGTCACGAATAATAATTAGAATGTTTCACGGTGTTTTCAACTCAATCCGAGGTCGTCCGCTATGAATTTGACCGTTTGATGCCCGTTTTGGCCGTTTATGACACCAGAACTGCGTTGTCGGTCACCGCGGGCACACGACACGTCCGATTGACGTGCTGTCTACTCGACCACTTCAGAAATCACTCACCCGTATTTCTCGTCTGATTTCAGGTCATTCCAACTTCGTTCGGCCCGTTTGGACCCCCCTCACGCGCGTTTACGAAGCGCGCGCATCACTTAAAATACGCATATTGAGCTGTACCGCTCAAACCACATGTCTGATTGACGTGCCGTTTGCGTGTACATGTCATGAATAATAATTAGAATGTTTCACGGTGGTTTCCGCTCAATCCAAGGTCGTCCGCTATGAATTTGACCATTGGACGCCCGTTTTTGGCCGTTTATGACACCAGAACTGCGTTGTCGGTCACCGCGGGCACACGGCACGTCCGATTGATGTGAAGTCTGCTCGACCACTTCATAAATCACTCACCCGTATTTGTCGTCTGACTTCAGGTCATTCCGACTTCGTTCGGCCCATTTGGACCCCCTCACGCGCGTTTACGAAGCGCGCGCATCACTTAAAACACACATATTGAGCCGTACCGCGCAAACCACACGTCCGATTGATGTACCATCTGCGCGTACACGTCACGAATAATAATTAGAATGTTGCACGGTGGTTTCAGCTCAATCCGAGGTCGTTCGCTATGAATTTGACCGTTGGTTGCCCTTTTTGGCCGTTTATGACACCAGAACTGCGTTGTCGGTCACCACGGGAACACGGCAAGTCCGATTGATGTGTCGTCTGCTCGACCACTTCATAAATCACTCACCCGTATTTTTAGTCTGATTTCAGGCCATTCTGACTTCGTTCGTCCTGTTTGGAACCCCCTCACGCGCGTTTACGAAGCGCGCGCATCACTTAAAACATGAATATTGAGCCATACCGCGCAAACCGCACGTCCGATTGACGTGACCTCTATGCGTACATGTCACGAATAATAATTAGAATTTTTCACGGTGATTTCAGCTCAATCCGAGTTCTTCCGCTATGAATTTGACCGTTTGACGCCCGTTTAGGCCGTTTCTGACACCAGAACTTTGTTGTCGGTCACCGTGGGCACACGGCATGTCCGATTGATGTTTTGTCTGCTCAACCGCTTCATAAATCACTCACCCGTATTTTTCGTCTGATTTCAAGCCATTCCGAAATCGTTCGGCCCGTTTGGACCACCCTCATAAGCGTTTACGAAGCGTGTGCATCACGTAAAACACGAATATTGAGCCGTATCGTGCAAAACGCACGTCCGATTGACGTGAAGTCTACGCGTAAACGTCACAAATAATAATTAGAATGTTTCACGGTGGTTTTAGCTCAATCTGAGGTCGTCCGCTATGAATTTGACCGTTTGACGCCCGTTTTGGCCGTTTATGACACCAGAACTGCGTTATCGGTCACCGCGGGCACATGGCACGTCCAATTGACGTGCCGTCTACTCGACCACTTCAGAAATCACTCACCCGTATTTTTCGTCTGATTTCAGGCCATTCCGACTTCGTTCGGCCCGTTTGGACTCCCCTCACGCGCGTTTACGAAGCGAGCGCATCACTTAAAATACGAATATTCAGTCGTACCGTGAAAACCGCACGTCCGATTGACGTTCCGTCTGCGCGTACATGTCACGAATAATAATTATAATGTTTCACGGTGGTTTCAGCTCAATCCGAGGTCGTCCGCTATGAATTTGACCGTTGGACGCCCGTTTTGGCCGTTTATGACACCAGAACTGCATTGTCGGTCACCGGGGGCACACGGCACGTCCGATTGACGTGCCGTCTGCTCTTCCACTTCATAAATCACTCTCCTATATTTTTCGTCTGAATTCAGGCCATTCCGACTTCGTTAGGCTCGTTTGGACCCCCCTCTCGCGCGTTTACGAAGCGCGCGCATCACTTAAAACACGAATATTGAGCCGTACCGCGCAAACCGCACGTCCGATTGACGTGCCTTCTGCTCGTACACGTCACGAATAATAATTAGAATGTTCTACGGTGGTTTCAGCTCAATCCGGAGACATGGTGTGGCCGGCACCACTCAAAGTGTTCGTCTTTTGTTTCAAAAGGACGTCATTTTAAGTGAAAAGCATCAACTGGCATACGGAAAACCGACCAAACGCATTCCGAATCTGTTGATAATTTTCCCAACAATCCATGGGTCATATGTGACGTGTACGAGCCAACCCGGGATGAATCTGAGTCACGGTGTGGCCGGGATAAGTCTAAGTGTCTCTCTTTTGTTTAAAATGGACACCATTTTAAGTACATACGGAAAAATGACCAAACGGATTCGGTTTCCGTTGAAACGTTAGGAGAACGATCCATGGGTCATATGTGACGTGTACGAATCAACCCCACCTCAATCGGAGACGCGGTGTGGCTGGCACCACTCAAAGTGTCTGTCTTTTGTTTCAAAAAGACGTTAATTTATCTGAAAAGCATCAAGTGACATACGAAAAACGACCAAAGGCATTCGGACTGTGTCGATACTTTAGCACAAGAATCCATGGGTCGTATGTGACATATACGAGTCAATCCCGCCTCAATCCGAGGAGCGGTGTGGCCGACACCATTCTAACTGTGTCTCTTTTGTTTAAAATGGACAGGATTATAAGTGAAAAGAACAACTGGCATACCCAAAACTGACCAAACGCATTCCGAATCTGTTGATAATTTATCACAACGATTCATCGGTCATATGTGACCTGTACGAGCCAACCCGGGCTCAATCTAAGTCGCGTGTGGCCGAGATCAGTCTAAGTGGCTCTCTTTTGTTTATAATGGACAGCATTTTAAGTACATACGGAAAACCGACAAACGCATTTGGTTTCCATTGAAACTTTAGGAGAACGATCCATGGGTCATATGTGATGTGTACGAATCATCCCCGCCTCAATCCGAGGCGCGGTGTGGCCAACACCTCTCTAACTGTGTCTGTTTTGTTTAAAATGGATAGGATTATAAGTGAAAAGAACTGGCATACACAAAACTGACCAAACGCATTCGGTTTCCATTGAAACTTTAGGAGAACGATCCATGGTTCATATGTGACGTGTACAAATCATCCCCGTCTCAATCCGAGACGCGGTGTGGCCGACACTGCTCTAACTATGTCTCTTCTGTTTAAAATGGACATGATTATAAGTGAAAAAGAACATCTGGCATACGCAAAACCGACCAAACGCATTCCGAATCTTTTGATCATTTATCACAACGATCCATGGGTCATATGTGACCTGTATGAGGCAACCCGGGTTCAATCCGAGTCGCGGTGTGGCCAGGATCAGTCTAAGTGGCTCTCTTTTGTTTAAAATGGACACCATTTTAAGTACATATGGAAAACCGACCAAATGCATTCGGTTTCCATTGAAACTTTAGGAGAACGATCCATGGGTCATATGTGATGTGTACGAATCATCCCCGCCTCAATCCGAGGCGCGGTGTGGCCGACACCGCTCTAACTGTGTCTGTTTTGTTTAAAATGGACAGGATTATAAGTGAAAAGAACAACTGGCATACGCAAAGCCGACCAAACGCATTCAGAATCTTTTGATAATTTATTAAAAGAATCCATGGGTCATATGTGACATGTACGAGCCAACCCGGGTCAATCCGAGTCGCGGTGTGGCCGGGATCAGTTTAAATGGCTCTCTTTTGTTTAAAATGGACACCATTTTAAGTACATACGGAAAACCGACCAAACGCATTCGGTTTCCATTGTAACTTTAGGAGAACGATCCATGGGTCCTATGTGACGTGTACGAATCATCCCCACCTCAATCTGACATGCGGTGTGGCTGACACCACTCAAAGTGTCCGTCTTTTGTTTCAAAAGGACGTCATTTTAAGTGAAAGGCATCAACCGACATACGGAAGAACAACCAAACGCATTCGGATTCTATCGATACTTTAGAACAACGATCCATGGGTCATATTTGACATGTACAAGTCAACCCCGTATTAATCTGAGACGCGGTGTGGCCGACAGCGCTCTAACTCTGTCTCTTTTGTTTAAAATGGACATGATTATAAATGAAAAGAACAACTGGCATACGCAAAACCGACCAAATGCATTCGGAATCTTTTGATAATTTAACACAACGATCCATGGGTCATATGTGACATGTACGAGCCATCCCGGGATGAATCTGAGTCGCGGGGTGGTCAGGATTAGTCTAAGTGTCACTCTTTTGTTTAAAATGGACAACATTTTAAGTACATACGGAAAACTGACCAAACGCATTCGGTTTGCATTTAAACTTTAGGAGAACGATCCATGGGTCATATGTGAAGTGTACGAATCAACCCCGCCTCAATTGGAGACGTGGTGTGGTCGGCACCACTCATAGTGTCCGTCTTTTGTTTCAAAAGGACGTCATTTTAAGTGAAAAACATCAACTGGCATACGGAAAACCGACCAAACGCATTCGGATTGTGTCGATACTTTAGCACAACGATCCATGGGTCAAATGTGACGTGTACGAGTCAACCCCGCCTCAATATGAGGTGCGGTGTGGCCGGTATCACTTCAGGTGTATGTATTTTGTTTAAAATGGACTTCATTTGAGGTAAAAATATATGGTATAGAAAAAACTGATCAAATTTTGAATTGAATTTAGGATTCCACATATAATTGTCATCTAAATTTTAAATTGAATTCTATATGAATTATGTACGTTTATAATTACGTTATGAATTCTAATTTAATTATGGATGTGTATAGTTTCAGGATCCATTATATGTTAAATGTGTATGAATTTGTTCATAATTGTATATGTATGTTTTATTTTATTGCAGGTACAATAATTGGATTGAAAATGAGGTCAAAATGAGGCCTGGTGGAGAGGGGCCTGATGGACAGGGGCTGTGCAAATTGCAGGCTGCTGCAATTTGTAGCATAGGGTATGCCAACGGTTTAAAACCGTTGGCATAGAATCCTAAAGAAGTTTTTACCAACGGTTCATTGAACCGTTGGTAAATATCTCTTTTCCCAACGATTCTAAACCGTTGGGAAAGAGTTCATCCATGGGGATATCCCAACGGTTTGGGGAGAACCGTTGGGAAAACTATCCCAAAACCGTTGGGATAGTTAAGGGATATTGATATTTCCCAACGGTTCTCCCAAACCGTTGGGAAAACTATCCCAAAGGTTTGGCAGAACCATTGGGATAGGGTGGCTTTTGTGAGCCTATACCAACGATTTCCAATAAACCGTTGGGTGGCTTTTGTGAGCCTATACCAACGGTTTCTAGTAAACCGTTGGGAAAACCATTCCCAACGGCTTACTTCCCTACGGTTATCAGAACCGTTGGTATATCATATACCAACGGTTAGAGGGGCTTTCCCAATGGTTGTGAACCGTTGGGAAATATTATATTTCTAGTAGTGTAGAAAGTATATTTTCCTCAAGAATGGAGTTCAAGTGTTTTATCTAAATTATTTTCCATATAGGATAATATAGGGTTCTATTTATATCAATATTTTTAAATTGATTTGATTATGTTATTATGGAATTAATTTTATGATGTCCTTTTATCTTATATGGATTATGTTATGATGTTTAAGAACCCCATTTTTATTACATGGGATATGCTATGATTTATGATTTTTTGGTACACATAAGAATGGTTTCATTATAAGATGGGTGGGACCTATATCTCCCTCCAATGCATTGGGTTAATATTTATATCTCATGAGATAGACATGGACATAATGGAAAGTTTATCTGGTTCAGTGATACAGGACTAGAACGAGGAGTGAACGCAGTTCAGTAATGGACTTTGTCCGCTATGATGGTCTTGGAAATGAGCCTTGACTAATACGAAATGATTTTCTATGATTATGTGTGTATGCCTCAAAGATTCATGTTTTATGTTATGATTATTGAGATTACATTTCACTACTATGATTTATCCCTTGTTATGATATTATGATCTCTTTTGCAGGCTAATATTTTCAAAATGTTACGTTCTTATGAATATGATATGATTTATATTTCTATTGTTTACCCTTACTGAGCATTTGAGCTCACCCTGTTGTATGTTTTCTTTTCCCTAGGTCTGGAAGTAGGGTATTAAGTAGGATATGCCAAATGGGACTCTATATATGATGAAATAAATGGGAGACAATGTAGATGATTTATGAACCAGTTGTTTATGTTTCCCAGTTTCTAAAGACTCTTTACCTATAAGGTCCTATGATGGTTTTGTTATATTTTGTAATAAGTATGCTTCAATTATGAAGTAATAACCATGTATGTAATGTATGGGTCATTATAGTGGGTATCAGAGGAAAGGTATAGTCAACCTTTGGAAACTAGGATGTGAAAGCCTTAGTAAGAACTCTAAGTATATGTCTAAACATAGAAAACAATATTAGTGTTTTAGAAATGGCCATGAACAACCTATGATAAGACCTAAAGTATGAAATGTTATTCTTTATTTTGTGGTTTTCCGGTTATGATTAGTGTTTCTCACACTATGCTTCTTGGTTTTAGTCAATGGCTGGAACCTGAAGGAACCGTGTTAATGATGAATGAAATGGGAAATGTAATGATTTTCACCCTGAGCAACCAAATGTTATGGGAGATGGAATGCAAAATCTTGTATCCATGCTCACACAACATTCTCAAGCTATGAATCATGGAGGACTTCCAAATGAGCAAAGGAAGGAGTAACATTCTGTTGAATCCTTCATGAGGAAGCGTCCACCTTCATTCAGCGGGTCTTCTGATCCATTAGTGGATGAACAATGGATCAGTACCAGTGAAAAAATATTTTCAGTTTTACAATGTTCTGAACATGAAAAAGTCATCTTAGCAGTGTATCGTTTGGAAGTTGAAGCTGATCAATAGTGAAATCTTATCAAGAATATGAGGTAAAGAGACGAAATTGAGTCTATGGAATAGGATGAGTTTAAGAACATATTTTTCAATAATTACTTCCCTCATATTCTTCGAACAAATATGGAGAAGGAGTTTCTTGAACTGAAGTAAAAGGATGATGAATCAGTTGGTACCTACGAAGAAAATTTTAAAAGGCTTGCAAGGTACAATTCCAGAATTATTATCCAACCTGAGAGTAAGATCGATTGATTCTTTAGTGGATTAAAACCAAGCCTTCGAAGGGAGTTAGCCATAAAGGACTTCAATAGATACGAGGAAATTGTTCGATGTGCTCTCAAGGTTGAGATGGAGATTAGAGTAAGCCATCAGTCATATGGGTTTGATAAGAAGAGGAAAATGGAATTCAAAGGGAAATATAAAGAACACAATGAAAAGAAGATGAGTTTTCCTTTATGATCAAATGATGGAAAGAAACATGGAGGGGATTTTCTTAAAGGGACAAGTAAATGTTTTAAGTGTGGAAAAGAAGGTCATCGGGCAGTTGAATGTCGAAATAATGGGAAGAAGATGTCTAATGATGCGAACAAAGAAAGGGATACATAGAATGCACCTCCAACACTTCAATGTTTTAAGTTAAAGGAGATGGGTCATTATGCCAATCAATGACCAAATCCAAGGGTTGTTTATGATGACCGACATCAACAAACTCTTAAGTCCAAAGACAAAGGAAAGTCACATGCAATTACAATCGGCGACATGGAGTACGATAACGAAGTGGTGAAAGGTACACATACCATACACTCTAAAATAGAAAATTTTTTACTTGATTCTGGATCCACCCACTCATTTATTTCTATAGAATTTTCTAAGGATATCTCTGTATTACCTCAACAATTAGATGTTGAGTTAGCTGTGACAACTCCTAATGGCACAATAGTCGCATCAAAAGTTTACAATTCTTCTCCGATTGAAGTTTGTGGGAAAGTGCTTCCTGCAAATCTTGTGATCCTTCCTATAGTCGAATTTGATGTGATTCTTAGCATGGATTGGATTTCTTTATATGGATCTTATATAAATTTCCAAAGAAGGGAAATCACATTTAATATTCCCGATCAATCTATGATCATCTATCGATGCAAGGATGAATATAACCTTCCAGTGGAAATTTCTTCCATCTTATGGGTCTTAATTCCAATAAATGAAGGTTATTTATCTCAAATGTCTGGAGAGAAACTCATGATTAATAATATTCCCATTGTACAGAAGTTTCATGATGTCTTTCCAGAAGAATTTCCAGGTCTTCCACCAAATCGTGAAGTTTAGATTTCAATAGAACTCATACCGAGTGTTATGCCCATTTCAAAGACACCTTATAGAATGACCCCAATTGAGTTGTAGGAATTGAAGAAGAAACTCCAAGGGAATTTGATAAGGGATTCATACGCCCTAGTGCATCACCTTGGGGAGAACCTATTTTGTTTGTTAAGAAGAAATATGGATCAATGAGACTTTTCATTGATTATCGAGAACATAACAAGATCACTATCAATTACAAATACCCTCTCCCATGCATTGATGACTTATTTGACCAACTACGTGGAGCTCAAATCCTTTCCAAGATTGATCTTCATTCAGGGTATCATCTATTAAGGGTCAAAAAAGAGGATATACCAAAGATGGCTTTCCGTACAAGGTATAGACACTATGAATTTATAGTGATGTCATTTGGTCTTACTAATTCCCCTGCTATCATCATGGATCTAATGAATAGAGTATTTAGAGACTATCTTGATCAGTTTATGGTAGTCTTTATAGAAGATATTCTTGTCTATTCAAAGAACAAGGAAGAACATGAAGATCACTTGAGAATTTTATTAAAGACCCTAAGAAAGGAGAAGCTTTATGACAAATTTACAATGTGTGAATTTTGGCTTCAAAAAGTTTCATTTTTGGGTCACATAATCTCAAAAGAGGGGATATCTGTGGATCCAGCAAAAATAGAGGTTATTGAAAGATGGTCGAGACCAAAAACAATAACTGAGATCCGAAGTTTTCTTGGTCTGGCTGGATATTATCGAAAATTTGTGAAAGATTTGTCAAGGTTATCTAATCCTCTCACCAGGTTGACTTGAAAAGGTATTAAGTTCATTTGTACGGAGGAGTGTAAAGGGAATTTCAACAAGTTAAAATGAAGGTTATTCGGTTCACCTGTGCTCACACTACCGTGTAGTGGAGAAAGGTTTGTGATCTACAGTGATGCATCCAAGAAGGGACTGGGGTGTGTTCTCATGAAAAATGATATGGTGATGGCTTATGCCTCACGACAGTTGAAAATCCATGAGCAAAATTACCCAACTCATGATTTGGAGTTAGCCGCGGTAATCTTTGCATTAAAAATATAGATACATTATCTTTATGGTGAAAGGTGTGATATTCATACTGATCATAAAAGTTTAAAGTATATTTTCACACAAAATGAGCTCAATATGCACCCAAGAAGATGGTTGGAGTTGATTATGGACTACAAATGCTCAATTCATTATCACCCTGGGAAAGAAAACAAGGTGGCAGATGAATTAAGTCGACAAGACCATGTTGGATTATCCATGACGAGGATCACAAAAGATCCAATATTTCTGGATTTACAAAGGATGGATCTTGGAATTATAATGGAAGGGTAAAATATTATCTTTCTCAAATGAATGTTCAACCATATATACATGTGAAGATTAAAGAGGCACAAAAAGAAGATGTAGAGTTCCAAAAAAAGGTGAGAAATATTCTTGAATTCAACCTTGATTGTGATGAGATAATAAGGTTCAGAAATCGAGTTTGTGTTCCTCCCATACCAGAATTAAAGAAGGAGCTACTGGGTGAGGCTCATAGTTCTTCATTCTCTATTCATCCTGAAAGCACAAAGATGTATAGGGACCAAAAAGAGTAATTCTGGTGGGATGGCATGAAAAGAGATATTGCTGAATATGTCTCTCGATGCTTGGTTTTTCAGCAAGTTAATGTTGAGAGACAGAATTCTAAGGGGATGTTACAACCATCACCCACACCAGAATGGAAATGGGAAAACAGCACTATGGACTTTGTCACTAGACATCCTAAAACATCCAAATGTAATAATGCTATCTGGGTTATAGTTGATCGTCTTACGAAGTCTACACACTTCATTTCTATTAGAGAAGATTTCTCTCTAGATCATCTTTCCTGGATTTATGTAAAGGAAGTGGTAAAATTGCATGGAGTATCAATTTCTATTATATCTGATTGGGATCCGAGGTTTACCTCAAAGTTCTGGTGAAGTCTTCACCATACTCTAGATACAGAGTTGTGTTTCATCACTGCTTATCATCCTCAGACATACTGTCAGTCTGAGAGAACAATTCAAACTCTAGTAGATATGTTAAGAGATTACTCTATGGATTTCAAAGGTGGTTGGGATCAACACCTACCTTTGGTGGAATTTTCTTATAATAATAGCTTCCAGTCTAGTATTAAGATGGCTCCTCATGAAGTTCTCTATATAAAGAAATGAAGAACTCCAACTTGCTGGGATGAAGATGGGGAAAGAATTCTATTCGGACCTGATGTTGTTGATTTCATGGCAGAAAAGGTCAAATCTATTCAACAACACATAAGAGTAGCTTAGAGTCGACAAAAAAGATATGCCTACAACCGAAGAAAAGACCTGGAGTTTGAAGTGGGTGATAAAGTGTTCTTACGAATATCTCTTTAAAAGAGAGTAATGAGATTTGGAAAGAAGGGAAAGATGTGCCCTAGGTATATCAGTCCTTTTGAAATACTGGATCATGTTGGGAAGGTAGCTTACCGATTGGCACTTCCACCGAATCTCTCTAAAGTTCACGATGTGTTCCATGTATCTCTCCTAAGAAAGTACATACTAGATCCATCACATGTAATAACCTCAGAAGTTGTACCACTAGAGCAAGATATTTCTTATGAAGAATAGACGATAGAGATTCTAGATTTTAGCAAAAAAGTTCTATGGAACAAGACCACTCTCTTGGTGAAAGTTTTATGTAGGAACCACCTATTAGAAGAAGCTGCATGGGATCCTGAGGATATGATGAGTGAGAGGTATCCTCATCTGTTTGTTACGAAGTGACGAATATCGAGGGAGAAATTCATTTTAAGGGGGGTAGAATGTAACACCCAGATATTTTATGAGAATTATGTTTTTTATGTCTTATGTTATACGCAACATCAAAAGAAATATTTCACTGCACACAACATTAGCTTGGCTTGCGTTACACGCACTCGCAATCTTCCTTGATAGTGTGTGTAGTACGCAATACCGGATTTCACTAAACAACGATATATTGTTATAATATTATTATGGGCTATCCACTATGAATAATATTAACTAAATTTTAAATTTTATAACATTATTATTCATCTTACATATTTTATAAATCATGGTATGAGAACAAAATGAATTTTTCAGGTAAAATAAGGATTTTTCAAAAAATGTATTTTTTCCGCCTTTTAATGGCACTCCCATTTTAAATTTAATTTTTGACAAGTTTATAAGTTCAATTTGAAAAAATAAAATTATTCCTTGGAATCAGGATATAAAAATTTAATTTGGATAAAATTTTCATATTATTCTGATAACTTTCACATTTTAATGAATAGTAAAAACACGCTATATTTTAATTAAAAAACAATTTTCTCATCACAATAATTTATATGGTTATATTATCTTTTTAACTGATTTTAAAGTGTAATTATAATATATTTTTACCATTTAATCCAATTTTAGTCATTGGAATTAATTTCACTTTGGATTGGACATAAACAAGTGTCCATCTTTTGATAGTTATTGTTTCTTAAAAACACGCTATTTGTTTTGATAACAGGAATTACTTTCAGAATTAATTAATGAAACTTATATGATTTGAATTTGGACGAATATACATCATTTTTTAATTCAGAATATCAAATATATCTTAGGATGAATTTTTGGTATTTTTCTAAAAAACATCAATTTTTTATGAATAGTGAAACCACTTAGTTGTAGTTAAAAAACTGACTCTTTCATTTAAATGAAATTTTAGCAGTTATGTGAATTGAATTTCAAATATCCAAAATACATGGTTGTTATCAAGAAGTAAAATGTGGTTCAATAAGATGAAAATAATTTTGGTGAATAGTAACTTTTGACTTTAATTTACTGCGGTTAAAGGTAAATAGGGTAATTCAAGGTTAAAAGAATATTATAATAATTCAAAACTCCCTTAAAACTTTGCATAATCTTATTGGATGGTATTGGAAGACCATGGGCATCCTTGGGTAGATTTTGGGACCCCATTGAGCCACTTGGTAGGGAGAATGACAATTTGGATTAACTAATTTATTGTAAAGACAAAATTGACATTAACAAAAATCGTTTAGTGATTAATTTTTATTAGGAGTAATATAAATTATATTTTTGACTAAAAATATTAATTGGAAATCTAAAATGATTTCATACATGGTGGTTATTTGTTTGTAATTTTTAGACATCAAATAAATTAAATTATTTATGACATAATAATAATGCAGTATTTACATCATTAATAAATGACTTAAATAAATAAGATAATAATGATTAAAATATTATACAAAACCTGTCCAATTATGATTGGAGGATTTTATTTTGACCATGAGTCATATTATATTCATCCTTAATGATTTTTGGACCTTTTTAAACCGAAGATAAATATATAATAAAATATTATTTCCACACTTTCCAATGGTGCCCCTCAGCTCCCTTATAAAAGGGCACCTCCTCCCTCTCCTCTTTACAAAACATTGAGCCTTCAATCTCTGCCAAAACCTGCCCATTACTCTTCTCAACACCCCTAGTAATATTCTAGAGGTCCTGGTATTCTTCAAAGACCAACATTATTTCCCTAATAGGAGGTTTCAAAGAGGCATGTCAAAGAAGAAGTAATATCCATTACCGATTCTTTCAAATTTATTTTTTCTTCTACATCCTCTTATTTTGTTGTTTCATTATGAATTAATAACATAAGTATCAATCATATACTGATATGTTATTATAAATATGAAACAACCCTATATCACCTTCTATCCATCCTACAGAAAATGAAATCACCGCGCGTGCGTACGCACTGAATACCGTCTCCATGCCGTGGTGTAATTTGTTTCCCACCACCACCTTACTTGTATGGGTATAACGGTGTGAAGAATAACTATATATAATTATTGTAAAGTGATATTTATTCTGAAATATTATACATACACTTCAATATAATTCCACGATCATGGGAACGATATCATCGCTCGTGCGTACATACGGCCTACCGTCTCCACGATGTGATGCGACTCATTCTACATAATCTTCATTGAATCATGATTATATAAATGAATTGAATTAATAAATATGATATATAATACACTTATACCATTCAGGAAATTATGTATCTATAACCTAAAAATAAGAATAAGAATTTATTCGACAAAACATGCATAAGAAAATAAAGCAATGAACAACCGAATAACAAGTAGAAATGAAATATTACTAATAAGATGATACGAATATAACCATATATGATATCATAACAATTAATATGATTCCGTAATAAGCCGATGAAATTATTTAAATCATTATACAGGATTTTGAGATACGTACGAAGCAAATCAGACCTAAGGTAGGGGAAAATCTCACAATCTCATTTTTATCCGAGATTGTTTATAATTCAGAATTTACTGGGAAATATTTATCATCCACATACATGTTTCGTCAATATGTAATATTATTTCTATCCTCCTACAATTGTTTAAATCCAATTTTACCCTTTGGTGAGTAAAAGATATGAAAGGAATCTTTTGTCATTTTTAGCACGAGGTACTTTTTGACTTCTCCGGCCAAAGTATGAGAAGAATATTTTTTTAACTTATACGAAATGAATGGATTTATATGATTTCATAGAAAATTATTTCCATGAAGGTTCCTTTAAAATTTTTAAAGGTAATTTTTAATCAACTTCTTTTAGTTTAAAATTGTATGACATGATATGAAAGGTAAAATGTTTTTGAAGTAGAAAGGATATTTTCCTCAAGAATGGAGTTCGAGTGTTTTATCAGAAATATTTTCCATCTAGGATAATATAGGGTTCTGTTTCTATCCCTATTTTTACATTTATTTGATTATGTTATGATGTAATTAATTTTATGATTTCTTTTTATCTTATATGTATTATGTTATGATGGTATGATGTTTAGGAATCCCATTTTTATTACATGGGATAGGCTATGATTTATGTTTCTGTGGCACACATAAGAATGGTTTCATTATGAGATGGGTGGGACCTATATCTCCCTCCAATGCATTGGGTAAAGATTTATATCTCATGTGATAGACATGGCTGGAATGGCAAGTTATTTCAGTTCAGTGATACATGACTAGAATGAGGAGTGAACTCGGTTCAGTAATATACTTTACCCACTTGATGGTCTTGGAAATGAGCCTTGAATAATATGAAATAATTTTCTATGATTATGTGTGTATGCCACAAAGTTTCATGTTTTAAGTTATGATTATTGGGATTACATTTCACTACTATGATTTATCCCATGTTAGGATTTTATAATCTCTTTTGCAGGTTAAGATTTTCAAAATGTTATGTTCTTATAAATATGATATTCTTCATATTTCTTTTGTTTACCCTTACGGAGCAGTTGAGATCACCCTTTTGTATGTATTCTTTTCCCTAGGTCAAGAAGAAGGGTATTAAGAAGGATATGGAAAACGAGACTCTATATATGATGAAATAAACAAGAGACAATGTAGATGATTTATGAACCAATTGTTTATGTTTCCCAGTTTCTAAAGACACTATACCTATACGGTCCTATCATGGTTTTGTTATATATTGTAATAAGTATGCTTCAATTCTGAAGTAATAATAATGTATGTAAAGTATGGGTTGTTATAGTTTTCTTCTAAAAAATCCTTAATAATGTTTTTTCATTTATTAAAATTTAATTTCTAAATAAAATTTTACCCATTATTACTTTTACTAATTTTCTCATTGGAATCTTATATTCTAGGTCAAAACAAGTCATTTTGTCACACCTTTTTACCGTGAAAAAGGAATTTTCTTTTTACCTTGTACAACATATATAAATTAACCCGCTGCCATTCCTTCGAAGATTCCTTTGAATATTTTAAAGTATAATTTTTAATGATTTTTTTAAAATTTTATTTTCAAATGTTTTTTTTCAAATGTTTTTAAAAAATGTTATTTTCCTCAAAAGTATTCTTAAAACTTCTATTTATTACATTTATATCCATCAATGGAAATAACACTTTATTTTAATCCAATTAGGGTATGCTGTATTAATACCATCTTTAATCTTTCTCTAATTAGTTTATGATTGATTTGGAAAAGTATATTATTCACATTCACTTACTTGATTATTTTTTCTCTTTGGAATATTCAATTTACTTTGATAATTGAACATTAAATTTCCACTAATTTATTGTATCCTTCATCATGGATATGTTCATTGTCTAAAACATATATCATTTTTATACATTTTTCACATTGAATGTAATTAGAATGTTTGAGTAAATATTGATAAATCAGTATATATTACTCCATACAGATATTTGATAAGGCACAATATTAAATCGTTTTTCGATATATGAGGAATAATTTGGATGGGTACGCCAAGGATGGGGCCCAGTCGTAGATTGCCCCTCAATGAATCTGTAGTCTCATGGGATGAGTCATTTGGATAGCTTCATTAGACAGGGTTTTACCGAATATTTGGTAAACTGTCTTGTGAAAGATCTTGATGGTAAAGATACCATGTAACTAGGAAATATAGTATTGAATAATTAATCATTTTCCTCTTATTAGTTTCAGTAATTATTTATCCATGAGATTTTTCATTGAAATATCTATGGATACAATTAATTTTAAGTTATTTATATGGTATGGGTTTCAATTTCTTCCATTTCCCTATTTATTTTTCCTTATCTAGTTATTTGGATGTAATGTCTTTCTAGTTATTACCTTTACATATTTGTATACACTTCCATTCATTTTATTAAGTGCATAAAATGTGTGTTTAGTTATTTACCTTCCATTCAGACTACTCTGGTTGATTTTTTTCCTTCATCTATATTTCTCCCTAACTCATCAGTTGAGTATACCCTTAATATGATTCCTTCCCAATAAATATAATAAGAATAATTTGAAAGATATGATGGTATTTACTATATTTATTATAGTTATCAATGTGGTTATTTATTTATAAATAAAAAAGAAAAATTATTTTTTAATTTCTATTTTCATTTGTAATACTAGACTCATTTTTATATCTAGTTTACCAAGAGTACTAAAATCTCAGCCCTATGGGATCTGATTCTATTTAACTACGCCAATGAATTTGACAATATACATTGAATCTGGTCTATCTGGGGTTGGGTCGCTACGATAATGGGCCTTGCTGCACTACTAGATAGACACTCCCGGGGGATATGTTTGGTTAATAAAAATATTTTTAGGAACCATTATGGAGGTTTTTTAGAAAATTTATTAGTTGAATAAAATATTTAAGAATGATGTTTTAATACATAAAATTTATATTGAATTATACGACTCTTAAAAGAAACATGTTTCTCACTATGTTTTTATTCTTTTAGAAAATCATGGGAAATAAGAGGAACCATTGAAATTATAAGCACAATAGACCATGATCTAACGAACCTATGATGGAATCTAGAATAGAAAACATTATGGGGATTTTGAATCATTTATCTTTAGTTGTGAATAGTAACTTGAATCATGTTGAGAGACCAGATTCATCTTAAAGGGAACATCCTCATGTTGTGTCCTTTATACATCAACTAACACCTTCTTTCAGTGGATCTACTAACACATTGATTTCTAAATAGTGGATAAGATCTATAGAATAGTTCTTTTTTATACACTATTGTTTATAATAAGTGCAATTCACCCCATCCATTTATCGCTTAGAGTGAGATATTGATTAGTAGTTTAAATTTATTAAAAAAAGAAATCCAAGAAGGTATATTGATGCCATAGATTGGTAAGATTTTAGAAGAAAGGTTTCAATAAATATTTTCACTGTTCTATCTGAACTAAAATAGATAATTAATTTCTATAGTTTAAGTAGAAGTAAATTTAATCTATGTAAATCTAGGAGATGAACATTACAAGGCAATCTTATTACACCTTTAACATTGTTCTGGATCCTAATTGAAATGTTCATAGATTCTTTAGTGCAATAGGACCCAATCTATGAAGTAATCTATCCAACCGAGACTATGATAGCTATGAGGATATAGTGGGGAGTTATATAAAAGTTGAACTAGAGTTTGGAGATATGTATTGGTCACATAAATTAAATGAAAACAATTGATCTTTAGATCCAAACTTAGGGAGGAACACTTATCACATAAGATGAGGAAACCAAGTGAAACTTCCAACATAAAACAAATATGGGAAGAAGAATTCATGGAACTAAATTTGCGAAAGTGGAAAATTTTACAAGTGTGGATGATATGGATATTTATCTCGGAACTATCATAGTGAGGATAAACCAGAAATTATCAACAAAAATGAAAAAGGGAAGATGGTGTATGTGTAGCCTGAAGTCTAATGCCTTAAGTGTGGACATATTGGGAACATTAACAATCACTATCAAAATTATAATATAATGGATAGAAATAGCCATCTACCTTATTATAGACCAAGAGATAAATATTGGGATTTCTCTATCATGTCAACTGATGCAGAGGTTCCAAATGATGTGGTGTAAGGTACTCAAATTGTTCTCTCAAATCTAGAAAGTACTTTTTTTATACTTTTTGTACACATTACATTATTTAATCCATGTTTTCAATGAATATTAAATCAATCCATGAACTACAAGAATTAGATTAATTATTCAATACTCTTAGAGTAATTATCAAATCACCAACAGTATATAGAAACTCTAGTATAGAATTTGGAAAGCACACTCTCATAAAAAATATAGCAGTCATTCCCATGATTGAATTTAGCACTATAATAGGCTTGGATTAGATCACAAAGTATAATTATAAGATAAAATGTAGAATAAAGTAAATGTTAGTAATATTGAATGGAAATTATAAAGTTTTTTTCAAAGGACATATATCTTGACATGATATTTGTCTAGAAGCGCCCATTGTAGCCTTCTTTATGGATATGATCGGTGAATAGGAAGTTGTAAATAAAAGTATAAGAGTAGAAAATATCCAAATAATTCAAGAATACAATGATGTATTTACTAAGAAGTTACCTGGACCTACCCTAGAAATAGAGTTAGAGTTATCCATTGAACATTTACTTGGATCCAAAATGATATCAAATACCCCATGTAAAATGGAAAATGTGGAGCTGGAGGAATTAAAGATACAACTTCAAGATATTTTGGAAAAGGGATTTATCTGATTAATTTTTTCCCATTAGAGATAGTAAAGAATGAGGATCGATCAATGCTACTATTAATTAATTATAGAGAACTTAGAGGGATCAAAATGATGAAAAAATACTCTCTCTCATGGAATGAGGATTTATTTGACCAGCTTCATGGGGGTTAATTATTCTCTATACACGATCTTTAATTTGGTTATCATAAATTGAGGGTAAATAATGACTATATTCAAAATACCTCTATAAAATTAAGATATTTGCATTATGAGTTTTTTGTTATTCCCTTTATCATGACTAATTATCCTTCTATATTTATGGTTTTGATGAATAAAGTCTTTAAGGAATACCTTGAAATTGTTTTCGTAGTTTTTATTTATGATTTAATGATATTATCCAAATGTTGTGAGCATTATGAGGATTATATAAGAGTTATTTTATAAACTACGAGGAAGGGGAGGCTATTTTTAGAATTTAGAAATAGTGAATTTTGGTTACAAAAAGTAAATTTCTTGGGGAAAATTATAACCAATGAAGGAATCTCATTTGAACCATACAAGATAATGGTTGTGGAGGATTAGCCTCATCCTATAATAGTAATTGAGATTTATACTTTCCATGGTTTATGAAGATATTATAGGATGTTTCTGAAAAAAATCATGACTTTCTAATCCTATAACCAAGTTAAATCGAAAAGGGGATAAGTTCATCTTGATAAAGGAGTGTGAAGAATGTTTCCAAGGGCTGAAAAAGATATTTTTTACAAAAACTGTCTTAATTATACCCTCTATATTAGAATGATTCATTACTTATATTGATTCATATCTAAATGATAATTGGGTGCATCCTTATACAAAATGGAAAGGTGACTTCTTATTAGTCTCAATAGTTAAAGGATCATAAGTAAAATTATCCTACACATGGCTTGGGTATAGATGTGGTTATTGTTTCTATGAATATATAGATACACTCTCTTTATACGGATAAATGTGATATATACACCGACCAAAAATGTTTTAAGAATATTTTCTCACAAAAGGAATTTAAAATGAGACAACAGAGATGGTTGGAGCTTCTTAAAGACTATGACTATTCAATTGATTATCACCCCAGAAGACCACAAAAAGCCACTAAGGAATTAAGTATGAAATACCTTATTGTGATGGAAATGATGAGGATTCAAAGAGATCCATTGATCAAGGAAATAGTAAAAATGGTCATGGAAATCATGAGTTAAAGGACATCATTAATTCTTTTCCCAAATGATTTCTCAACCATCATCACTAGAGAAGATCAAGAAATCTCAAAGATAAGATCCTTTGTTACTAAGGAAGATAAAGGAGATGTAGAGTGGGAAGTTTCCTGAGTTCAATATTTATAAAGAAGGTGTACCAAAATTTTGCACAAGGATATGTGTTCCATGTATTATGAAGATAAATAAAGAATATATGGAAGAAGCTCATGGATATACTTTCTCCATACAACATTGAAGAACTATAAATGTATAGGGACCTTCAAGATCATTATTAGTGGAATAATATGAAGAGATAGATTGTTTAATACATTGTAAGGTTCTTGGTATGTCTTAATGTGATGGTAGAGAAAATAATTCCTAAAGTGGTATTACAACCACTACCCATACCAATATGGAAGTGAGACAATATCACGATGGACTTTGTCCCCGGTCTCCCAAGAAAATATTAAGCAAATAGTTTGAAATGGGTTATAGTGGAACAACTCACCAAGATTGCCCATTTAATCACCATTATGGAATATTTATTTGTTGAAAAACATTCAAATATTTACATAAAAGAAGTGGTGAGGTTACATAGTGTACCACATTCTACAATCACTGATCAAGATTCAAGGTTCATATAAAAATTTTAGAGAATCCTTCAACTTGATCTAAGTACAAATTTAATTTTAGTACCTCAAATCACCCCCAAACTACTGAAAAATATGAATGGACTTTTTAGAGATACTGATAAAATGATCAATGGAATTTAATGGTTGGTGGGATAAAAACCTCCCACTATTGGAGTTCCCATACAACAACAACTTCAAATCTAGTACTCAAATGAAACCCTATGAATCTCTATATGGGAAGTGATGTAGAACTCATACATGTTGGGATGAAGTTGGTGAGAGAAAATTTCTTGGGCATCATATCATGCAAGAGATGGAAGAATAGGTTAATGCTATCCAAAAACACATAATGGCTACTCAGATTTGGTAGAAGATCTATGCTGACCACCGTTGAATGGACTTGGAGTTTAATTTTGGTGATAAAATTTTACTTCTAATATCATCATGGTAGAGAGTCATTCATTTTGGTAAGAAAGGAATGATTATCCTCAGGTACCTTGGCCTCTATAAAATCCTTGATTTCATAAGATAAGTGGTCTATTAGCTTTCACATACACCAAATCTAGCTCAAATTCATGATGTATTCCATGTATCTCTCTTGAGGAAGTACATACCTGATCCCTCACATGTATTGAATCTGGAGGTGGTACAACTGGATCATGTCCTATATTATGAGGAGAAACTGGTGGATATTTTAGATCATAGAGACAAGGTTATATGAAACAATATCGCTCATCTAATGAAAGAGTTATATAAGAACTATAAATATGAAGAATAAATGTGTGAACCAGAAAAAAAAAATTAGATAGAAGTACCCACACCTTTTCTCAGCTGAGAGAACAAATTGAAATTTCATGGAAAACATTTCATAAGGGGGAAAATGTAAGGAACCAGAATATTTAATGATATTTTGTTTCCTAAAAATGTGTTTTATACACCACAAAAGAATATCTATTTAATAATTAAGTGGTATTTATAGAGTATAAAAGGAAATGTGACCATTGGGATTCAACCATTATATAAACATTGGTAAAATATGGTTGTTGTTAAATATGACTATTGGTCAATATGACCATAAAAAAATATGACTGTTGGTCAATATCAAAATTAGAAACTATACTCTTGGTAATAATTTTTAATGTTATAATTAGTATTTATAAGATGAAATGAAAATGGATAATTAATACATAAAGGGGAAGAAACAACCTCAATTAGTAGAGTCATGATGTATTGGGAGGGAAGTATCCTATCTGGGGTTTCCCTTGACCAAGGCCAAGATGAGCTTCAACAAATTAAGATTTAACAAAATCACCTACAAAAGAATTTCAAGTTAGTATAAATTACCACTCGGTTGATGTCAGCCAACCCACCCCATGAAACTACAACAATCAAACACCTTACCCTTAGGATGTATGTGGGTGTGATAAGGTGTTATGATTCAGAACATAGTTACTTAAATTGTAATTAATTGTTATAAACAAAATATTTATTTCATCAATTCCATTTTAAGAATTGTTTTTCTTAATAAAAATATAGGATTAATTGAGATGGAATTGGATAAATTGTTTTTTATGGACACAAATTTTACTTTTTAAAAAGATATATATATTTTATAATAAATTAAAATATTATGAAAATTATTTATTTTAAGGAAATATTATTATAAAAACACTCTCATTAAAATATAAAAGGTAAAATAATTTTATTATATTATTGAAAATTATTAAGTGTTTGAAATTTTACTATGCATTTTCAACCTGCTATTTCTTTAATAAATAAGGAATTTTATAGTTAAAAGATAAAATTCTCATACTTAGTGCATTATTATGATAAAATAAACATCATTTTTTAATCAGAATTTCTAAATTAGGTTTAGGTGAATTTATGATAATTTTCTAAAATACATTATTCTTCCATGGATAGTAAAAATATAGTTTTCTTTATGTTTAATGACTTCATAATTATTTCATAATGATTTAATAATTCATTAACCATAATAAATGACCTAAAATATTTTATTTTATTAATATCCTCTATTTTAATATATTTTAATCAATTTCCAAATCTATAAAAAACATTCCAAATTCTAAAATGGGAACCTTTATTTTAAAAAAAATTACCTCGTGGAAAATTTAATTTTAATTTCAAAACGAAGTAATATACAATTATTATATGTTCTTGTTGTTTAAAATAACATAACATATGTCCCAGATGTCCAAAACCAAGGGAAAACCATGGGTAAGCCCATGGTTTTTCATTTTCCACAAACATGATTTCCAAGCCCTATGATTGAATATTATTAAATAAATCATCCACTTTTTCTATAAATACACACCCATTTCACCTATCATATTCACTCCAAATCCATCATCCATGAATATTTGGTAGTTTTTCCTCTTAAGGATTCCTTAAAGGTCTCCTCAATCAACCATGGTCCCAATCCGCATTTTTTAAGAACAACTCCTCATGGTAAGGGAATTATCCTTCCTTTCTCTTCAATTCAAGAACCTAATTTTGTATGTGTCTTTAAATTGATATGATTTTTCATTTTTAATATCCTATTGATTATAAAATTACATCCAAATTATTTTTTTACCAATGGTATACCCTTATCCCCTCTCATTTTACACTTTTTTAAAACCACGTTTTATACCCATTAAGTTGTCAAATTTATCTCTTCTTCTCAATAAATTATCTTTTATTATCCTAATATGGATACCCAAACAATTATATTTTACTTGGTTATTCACCTATATTAATTAATGATTATTTTTTTTTTGGTATTTACACATATGAAACCAAATTTTCCTTTTTGTGGGATAATAATGAGTCAATGATCAGGTCTTTAAACACTTTTATACACCAATATTTTGATAATAAACCCATACATTAATTTTATTATTAATGAAATGAATTATTATGATTAATATGAACCACATTAAAATTAATAAATATGAAGGGTGAGCCCTGATAGTGCTCTAATTCATTTGGTAAATAATTTAGTCTCTAGAGATGACATGTTTTACGATACATTAGTGAATAACCATGGTATTTTTCATTTACGACATCTTGTTGATCAACCTTGGTGATATTGTTATAAATGTATAAATTAAATGTTGTATTTAATTTCCAAGTTATGGTTCATGTTCATTTTTTTATTATATTATTCATGATCTCTTTTTCAAGAAATATTTTTATAACTCATGTTCTTGTTGATATTACTCATGATCACATGCTAAATATTTCCCTTGTTTATTCCCTTACCGGTTCTCTTGCTCACCCATTTACATTGATGTATGTCCCTAGGTTATTATAAGTCATAAATATAACATTAGATGTACTAATGAAGAATCCTTCCAAGAGGATTGGAATAATTTTTTATGTTTTCATGTATTATGAACTTTATTTCCATGAAACTAAACTTTAAAAGATCCTTTTTTTGACCATATAATGAATCGTTATGTAATAAAATGGAATAATTCCATAATGTGAAAGAATGATAAAGTGTATATAGGCTCTAAAATGATACATTTCATATCCTTAAAAAAAATTTAATAATATTTAAATAACCTAAAATTAGAAACCTTATATCATATCATATATTATAGACTACCAGACCATCATTATATATGATTCAATTTTAGGGTTTTTCTTAACACATTACCTAATATGTTCATTCTATCACGTCTCTATTTAAACTCCTTATAATCCCCTCAAACTAAATGTATTGTGAGAAATATATATTAACTAATCAGGTTTGGATAATGGGGAAATTTCATATTCCAAACTATTTAAATATTTGGACATATTTAATCTTCTTATCTTCATAACATCAAATGATACAACATTAACTTCTATTTTATACTTAGAACTCTTTCGATGTGAATCATCATCATCCTTGGAAATCCTTCCATAAAAATTTTTCTTTAAAAGTTTTCAAATAATGTAACTATTTACGTCATTAATTTACCATCACATCATAATCCCTTTTAGGATAAATATAGATTTACATTCTTATGATAACTAATGTAACTTTTTTCATTTTTATTTACCTAAATACCCAAAACTCTTTTAGGATAATGTTTAATGAACTTTATAATAATAAATGGAATAAACCTTATTTTAATAGTGATATCCACTATCTCATATTAACTAAATGTAACACTTTGCATTTTTCTTAGCCATTACATATCCTAAAAATCTTTTAGGATATTTATTGGAAAATAACAATTGTCTTGAACTACTATGATACTTTAAGAGAAAGTGATTTTCATTTATTCAGGGTCACTAAATGTAAATTTTTATTTTTTTTATTTATCCTCTTATATACTAAATTTTTAAGATATCAAGTGAGGAACACATTAATCTTAGATTAATATTATCCTTTATTTGTAAACATTAAATTTATCTATGTCCAAAAATACTACCACATTCTTATTAGATAATATATTCTTTTAGAATATATTTTTAATATTTTAAAATAATTATTCATTATGAAATAGAACTTATTGTCTCTTAAGTATTATTTTATAAATAAATTATTTTTCCCAAATCATATATGGTATTCTATGCATTTGAATCATTTTCCCGAAAAAAGAAGATAATAGTCTAAAATATGCCACTAATGGGTGGAAGATCCGCATTACATAAAATTTTAACAAATATCTGGATAAAACCATTTCCCATCATATATTTTAATGTATGTTATAAAATAAAATCAATCATAAACCATGTATAGAATAAATTATCTCTAATTTGTTCACAACAAATCATATTTATTAAACCACTTCTCATATAAAAGAAATCTGTTGAGGATACACATCATTCAATTCTATTCATTTGAGCTTGATACATAACATTATATTCAATTTTGATGTAGAAACACTTTTCTACAAAACATGAATTTAAACAATAATATTAATAAACTATTATTTGATTTTGAAATTATATATAATTACAACACTTGTAAAATATGCATTTTGTATTACATACCCTTCAAAATTAAATAATTGCTATTTATAAAACCAAAAATTGAGAAGGAAATTCCATGGTGTTTCAAAAAAAATATTTAGGTATATCTTGGATTTATCATCCATATTAAATTATCACATTTTCTTCCGAACAACAATATGTTTCAATGACCTTAACTGGTTTCTTGAAGAAAAATTGTTCAATTTTTAATAATCTGTTCTTATTATAATTTGAAAATTTTCCCACTAGTAAATACAATAAAACACATATAACCTAAATATAATATTACAAGTTCTTCTATTTAAAATCTTTTATAATATCAAATAAAATTTTCTTGAATTAATTAACATTTTCATAAAATTTTTATTAATGAAAAAATAATGAATCCCCTAACCATAACAATCCATTTTAGTCCCATTTAAAGAATGATATAGAATTGAACAAATTATAGACAATTATTATTAACAACGTTAACCTCATTTTATTAAATAAAAATTATTTACATGTTAATCTTAGAGAAAAGGAGATAAAATACACTTCCTATGTAAAGACAATCCAACATTAACGTATCCCATTTTCCAAGTAAAAAAATAATTTTCTCTAACACAAGAATGAAAAATTAAAGACCAAAACCTCAATTATTTCTCTTACTCTGATCATATGTATATTTTCAACTATTATAAAACATACAGTCGATATTATATATCTTTTAGAATAAGCCTTAATGAAACCTTTAGTCTAACTACATCATTAAAATATTCGATCATATTAAATATCATTTAGAACACCCAATCATATTGAGTATAAAAAACTGTAAATCCTTTTATAATTTAGAATACAATTAATTTTTAAACCTTAAATGAATCTTTATATTCTTCTATAAGCATCTAGATTTTCTTTTGGAACAATTACAAAACTTTTTTGTTTAGGAATAAATATTTCCGACACAAAATATTTTTCACTTTCTTAAAAACATTTCTTAAATAAATAGTTTTTCATAAGAAGTTATATTATGTTTCTATTATTAAGATTATCTTGCATTAATTTTCTCCTTCTAGGGATTAATCTCAAAGTTTACTTTGATAATTATGACCCTATTCATCTATAACATAATCTTTTACCATATGAGTATCACTTTTATAAACCTTTAATAAGAAATTTTATTAAATAGGATCCCACTAAAATGAAGACCCCTTTTAAATCAACCATATCCATTAGTAGGACAAGATCAATATTTCACAATGAATTACTCTATTTTGTTCATGTAAATAAGACATGATTATTTAGGTAGTGCAACACCAAAATCACAAAAGTTGTGAATCTTGGATAGTTGAGTAGGAAAATCTTTTTCTAAGATATAAAAAGGATAAATACATGTCAATTACTTCAGTATTACAAAGATTAGGATTTCCTGACTAGTGTAACCTAATTTAATTCCAAGAATAAGTTAATAAATAATACTCAAGGGGCACTCATAATGATCTCGACAATACCCAACCAGATAATGCCAAGTCACATATTACTTACATGGATTAGAAAAGATAATATAGGGTTCATCATGATTATAACAACCCTTTATTTAATTATATTTATATTTGTTAATTAAATTTAATCTCTTTAGTTGCATCCTTTACAAAGAACACTGAGCTTAAACGAACTCCAAAAAAATATTTGTATCTAAACAAAACCATTATAAAGTAGCCATTAAATTAGAGATAATTAATTATAATAACCACATTTTAAAATATATAATTTTATAAATAATAAAAAATTAATTAATTAATTCTTTGTAAATATGCACATAATTTTTTGTAAAGTCATTTTGTTCTTCAAATATATGATTTCTTCAAAAAAAATATTTCTTTCTAGGAAAAAATAAATATAATTATTTTTGAATCTTTGGAAATATTTTTCAATAAAATTAATATTATATTTTGATTTATAATGTCAAAATTATCTTAGGAATATTTTTTGAGAATTTTTTGAAAAGTTAATTTTTCAGATAATAGTAAAAAATAACAATTTTTATAAAAGCCTCATTTTCATTATATTTAAAATATATTTTATTATTTTAAATTGATAAAAAATTAACTAAATATAATTTTATTTATATATAATATAATTAATTAAATTTAATCAATATTTATTAATTATTCTTGAATATGTTCATTTTTTGGATTAAAAAACAACTTTTAAAAAAAATTGTTTTTCATTGAATTTGACAAATTAAATCTAAATATATTTTTTAAAAATATTTGTTTTGAGTTTTAAAAAATTGAATCTATATTTTGAATCAGGAGGTACATAGTATATAATAAGGTCATTTTCATTTTTAGGCATAAAAAAGATACCGTGGTAAAAAAAGTTACCACAGTATAAGTTAAATAGTGTAGGTGTATAAAGTTAAAAGGTAAAGGCTTAAATACCTAGAAAATACAACATTAAATGGGTGGTTGATGTTTTTATTGAACTTAAACAGAATTTAAAACATTAATTATCATGAAAATTATTTTTAATTAATTCCACTCATATGTGGTTGGATTTAATTACAAAATAATCATTATTTAACCACTTAATGCCACCCCTCCTCAAGTATAACTACAACTCATCACCGCTCCATTTCTCCGAATAATTATTGTATCTTGTAAAATATCTTCAAAACCCTCTATTATCCACTCTCCCCACATCCAAGTACTACTATTCTCAACCAAAGTCCAATCTTAAGTTCATTAAGAGGGCTTTCAAGGAGGTGATATTTAATAGGAGGTTAAAGTATGGAAAACTAAAGGAAAGCATGAGGTATGGGTTTCTCATCTCACTTTTACTTCTATGATATTTATACCTTTTTGAACACTTATTTCTATTGTTTGGTTTATATAATTTTCTTTTATATATCATATCAAGAATATTATTATCTTTATGGTATTCAATGATTCATTTGATAATTTTTATTTTTCTGGGGAACATGATTCGACTGATTACAAGTGGTAAAGGATTTAATAACTCAATTTACATTCATTGGGCTAAACTTATAGTTCATTAATTGTGTCATGATAAAATTATTTATGAGATTAATTGATATTATCTTATGTTTTATTTCCACTTTTTATGTGGATTTACATCTGATACACATAATTGATTCATTTGATTAATGATCAATTCAATGATAAGATATTTATAAGGGTATTTCTTTTAAAACTTATTTGTTTAAGGTTTACCTTAAAACAATATTTTTCTTTCAATTATGTGTTTTATAAAATGGTTTTTTTAAATATTTTTAAGATTCTTTTAAAATTGGTTAAATCCATATTTACTCATATTTGACTTTTTACAAAATGGTTATAATGGTTTTTTTTCTAAACGGTGTTATTTTTTAATTTTCCAAAAAAATATAGAAGTAATTTTTTTACTTATAGGACATGGGTAAATTATATGCCACCATGATGCTTCAAACCATTTTCATCTCCCTTATAAGGGCACTAGGTTATTTTCAGAGAAAATATTTCCTTTTATAAGTGTGCGGCTATTTGAAAAGAAATGATTTAAAAATGAAAATGTTTTTTTAATAATTTGTTCAAGTGATATTTCAATATTCTTTTAACTCTGTGATAACATTATTTTTAATTACATATGCTTTAATGTTGTTATTATTCAAGGATACTATCCTTATAATATTTATGGTTGGTTTATTGTTATGATAGAATAATATTTATAAAACTTATTTCTTTTCCATGAGTTATGTTACGATAAAATGTTTATGAACTCATTTATTTACATGGGTTCTAATACAATGAATGAATTATGTTCTAATGGAACACATATGTATAGTTATCCTTATGTGATGGTGGTTATGTTATAACCAAGGAAAATGGATACACTATAACCAATGATAGGTGGGACCTATATCTACATCTAATACATTGGGTAATGATTTATATCTCATAAAATAGATAACACTAAAACATGGGTTCGACTCGGTTTATTAAAATAGGTCTATAATGGGGATTGAAATTGATTCAGTAAAACATTACTGAAATGGGGAGTGAACCTAGTGCATTAAGACCAGACTGGAATAGTAAGTGATACCGGTTTAGTAGGGGACTTTTTCACCATGATTGTCTTGGTAGTGAACCTTGAAAAATATGATAGTCTGGGGGTAAACCAATTACACTAAGATAATCTTGGAAATGAGCCTTGACTACTATGGAAATTATTTTCTATACTTATGTTTATGCCAAAATTCTTTTTCTTATACCAAAATTATTCTATAATTATTTCATGTCTTATGAACATCGATGATTTATTCCATGACTCATGATTATGTTATTTGATATGCAAGGTATAATTTTCAAATGTTATGTTAAGGTTATTGTTCATATATGCTTATTTTATGATTAATATGTCCCTCATTTTCCATTATAGATCATCCTAACCACCCATTTTATTATTTTTATTTTCCCTAGATACAATGAATGGTATGTGATATTTCAAAAAGGGATTTAGTTATGAATAAATAAGCGGTAGATGATGTAGATTTTTTATGAACCATTTGTTTTTGTTTCCAAGTTTCCAAAGACACAAAACACATATGGTTATATCATAATTTTGTTATCTTATGAAATGAATATTCATATATTGAGATGTAATATCTATGAATGAATAGAGTTGGTTATTATAATTTTGATCTTGACAATTCTAGGTTGACTGATCAAGATCTAGAAAAGTGCTGGTTTGAAAGAAATTTCAAACATAGTATTTGAAAGGGGATTTAATCTCACCATATAATATCATGGAATTCCCTTTCTTTATATGTTCATCTATTGATTTACTTTGGAATTATATTCTCTCCACCAATCCTATATTTCTAAACCATATTGATGTGTAACCCTTTAAACAACCGACTAGTATGTGTAACTTATCAAAAAATTGAAATAAAATATATCTATAAATATCTATATTCATAATATTTATATGGTACATGAAAATTTAATTTAAAGGGATATATTTTCTTGAAATTTATAATCTCAACATGAATAATTATAGAGGGATATATATACAATCCTATTCACCTTTCTAGACAAGGTATAAGCCTCAAGGAAGGTAGGTAGTCTGGCCCCAAGTCCCTCTACCGAGGGAGACTTACTAAAGAAAAAAATCAATTCTTCATAGTTATAAAACCTTGTATTCATAAACTATATTAAATAACTAAATTTAAGTTCGAAACATCAATTTGAAATCAATTTAATGGGAGAGTAAAGTCCAAATGTTTTTATCACACTTATCACATAATGAAGGGATCTATTTCTTAAAAGTAGTTTGACATTTTAAAATAAATCATTTTTAATTTATCAAATAAATAATTTATAAATATGAATATATTTTGTAATAAAATTTTAATAAATGAACAATTTAAATTTTTAAATATGAGATAATCATCATGGTTCTTCCATTAATATGAATATAAACATCTTATATCAAATCCAATATGAACTCATTCATATTCCTCATTATATGAAATTTTATTTTAAATATATCTTATTTTATTAATTATAAATAGTTTATAATCCAATTTAAATTATTTAATCATTTTACATAATCCAATATCATATAATTAAAATTATTTATATCAAGATCAAATCAATCATAATTACTCTTTTGATTTGGATTAAATAATATTGAGAATAAGGCTCCTTAACATGATGAATGAAAATTAATTAATTATGAAAATTTGATAATTGTTAGATATAAACATTTTATATTCCATTCTCATTTATATAATATATAAACACCTTATAAATTACTCATATTATTTAAAAATAAAAAATTTTATTTCTAGATCATAATGAATTCCATATTATATATTCAGAATGTATTTCAAATAATAACATATAATTTTTAGGGAAAATTTAATAATAAATTCCTCATAAACATTTATTATATAATTATAAACATTTTAAAATTAATTAACTAGTTAAACCTTTATTATTTAATAAATATTAAAAGAATAGTTTTTATTAAAAAATTTAATTAACATATAAATTATAAGAAAACTTCAAGAAATAATTTTTTATATTTTTTTTTACACTTATGAAGAAGTTGTGACTTATGTAGAGGTAAAAAATTTAACCTTCACTAATAGTTTTATATGTGTATAAAATCATGACCATTACGTATAACATACCACGTAAGGGTACACCTTATATACACCTCTTTATGAACCCTTCATGTAAAGGTTAATCTTGAACTACCCTTCTGTGAAACCACTCACATAAAAATAGATCATGAATAAACATTACACAAACCCTTCATGTAAACTTAAGCCTTTTAATACCTTCACGTGAAATCTTTACAACGAAATATGTCTTTTAATAGCTTTTCCTAAACCCTTCATGTAATGGTAAGTCTTTGACCACCATTATGAAAACCCTTCAGATAACGGTATGTCGTGTACCATATTTACACAAGGCCAGCTATATATTGGTAATGTCTTACTTACCTTTAAACATCCCATATATTTAAACGTAATGTATCAGTTTCCTTTACGTATCCAGTATATATAAAGGAAAACATTATTTCAAACAAAATTCCCAAAATTCAGAAATACTTCTATATTCTTAATTCTTTGTTCATTTAATGAAATATTTAATAAGTCTAACACAAGTTATGGATTTTATACTCCTATTATGATTTAATTGAGTATAATAACAATTATTAAATCTATAATAAGAATATAAAATTCCATTTCATTGATCACCTATGTTAGAAATATGAAAAACTACGTATAATACTAAAATGAAGAACATTGTAAATCTAGCTTATTGTATACCAAAGAGAATATGCAACATCCTAATTTCCATAACATGGTATTTAAAGAGATTGCATGTGTGGAATCCAATAGATATACCACCTCTATATTATAGCCATGGTTTGAGATGAACCACACATCATCTGTGCAGGACTCTCTATCCTCTATGATCAACTTTTATCTCATAATGTGAAGAAGATAGGAGATAAAGAGCTTGATGTTTTGGTGAGGTTTTGTGAATAATGAAGCATTTACACACACCAAATTTCTATCATGTATCTATGATTTAAAATGCCACAAGGGCACTCCTTGGTCTGTTGAATTTAATCTTGTGTTTATAATGCATGAGTAAATGCACCTTTGACAAACTCAAGCAACTTATACATGAATAAAGAACTCGTAATTCGTGACATATCTTGTTACAACACCTTAATGACATATTAGGTGGAAGACTCCCTTGGATGATAATTATTTATCATTTGGTTTCCAAACTATGCTCAAGCATATAACATAGGTAGCCTTAACAATATACTTATACATACAAATCATAATTCTCAGGTAAAATGTTACAACATATATATATATATATCATATAAATATATGGTTTTAGGTAATATCTCCTTCATAATCCATCCATGATGCAGTTTTCCCATTCCATCATGTATTCCATTGATAAGTGTGATCAGTTCTGCAATTAGATATTATTTCTAAGTTTTCCTCCCAAACCATTGAGCCTTCATAGTATTCATGGTCATGTATTATAATCATAAAAAGCATAATTATAGTGATGATATGGATTAAACCAAAACCAAACCATACTACTCACCATGAAAGACACATATCTAGTATCCCATAGGCCTAAGAATCTTGTGGACCACATTTTTCCACTGAAATATCTAGAGACATATTATTCGCCTCCCAATAAGTTTTATCACCAATTCATTATGCCTTAAACTCCACAGACCATTAATGGTACCTCTAGGTATAATATGTGTAGTACGCACACATATCCTTCTAACTCCAAATAAATTCTATAACATCGTATTTGGGGAAATCCCCTTATTCTTCCTCAATGGGCCACATTCCCTATGATCGTATGAATATCATCTCCTATATAGTTACTAATTGATAATGGAAACTAGATGGGTAATCCTAATGTGTAATCCCCACTCTATACCATGTTTTCTACACTTTAATTACACAAACATGCATATCTCATGATGTTAAACTGCATGGACCATTACTGTTATAAGAGTTTAAACTAAACATCTTGAACTACATGATTTTTTATTCTTATACCAATAAGATATGTATGAAACGTCCATGGGGTTCCATACCAACACCATTACCATCCCATACTAAAATTTGGAGGATATATCTACCAAAACTAACCAACATGATTATGTAATTAGATTAAGGAACCAATCACCTTATGTGATGAACATAATAGGCCAATGTAATGAGCATATAATGAACCATCATTACTTATGTGACAACAATAATATGCCTAATATGATGATCATATGATTACCCATAATTCCTTATATATATTTCCTAAGATTACCCATTTCTCATTTCATTATGTGGATAGAATAATATATCCTCATGGTCGAACAAGAAGAAGACAAACACACATTCAACTATGTGTAATCCCAAACCTTTTTAGTCTTATTTCCTCATCTACTAACCAATTGAAAATGGGATTGAAAATCAATATATGGAAATATTAATATATGTAAACCCCAATTGTGTCATTTCAAATATATTGTTACCAATGTATTGGATCAACTAGAAATGGATGTTTATTTATAAGTCCCACACTAACCACTGTTAGGAATATTTTTTATATTAGTCACAACTACATGAATTTAAACTAAATAGCTTATGTCCTAACTACATGATGTTAAAATACACATAATAGTATTTTCATATGACCTTAAACTATTCATCTCAAATAACATGGTATATGAATCTTATTAAAAGAACATGTAGGATGTATCATTGATTTTTAATCCTAACACCACATTGGCCCTCATCACGTGACCTTAAAAGGAATGGCGTGTACTATTAAGAAACATTGAACTATATAGGTTTTGATTATCATAATATAGATATATAGGATGGTAATTTAATGGGGCCAATCCTAAATCCACAACAATTACCACCACCCATTATGGAGAAAATTTATATATCATCCAATTGTGTATTTTTATACTACAGTATAGTAACTAAAAAAAGAAAGATGAAGATCCACTGATACATAAAAATGTTTAGAACAAGAAAAAAATCCTCGACCTATAGAATTGAAAAAAATGAAAATTAGAGGGTTTTAGAATTTATATCTAGGTTAACGTATTTAACCTATTTGATAAACATGAAACTCCATTAGGAGTAGTTATTAGGTATTTTCAAAAAACAATCTATGCGATAAACTATAGACACAGTTGATTCCTCTAAGTACTCTGGTGGCTCTCAAGTGTTTACTACCATGGGGAAGTGTCCATAGTATGATATGTGAAAACGTAAAGATAAATATGGGATGAAACCATAATTATAAATAAATAATCCTAGCAGAGAATAGTATATAGCTACGAGGATTAAGATTTTACTAGCATTGGATTCAATACCAAAACCCGCACTACATCCCGAGTTACCTCCTCCCGAGGAAGGTAAGAAGGAGAAGAGAAACCAAAAATTTGAATAATATAAGAATAAATTTTATTTATTTTATAAAGAATTAAGTTACATGGTACTTCATCATTGATATTGAATACAATATACTGATGTATCTAGGGCTTAGAAAACCCAATGATGCTGGTCTAAGTGATTGTCCTAATTATTTTCACTTGTGCCAGATGTTGGGAATAGTATTCAAGAATGCATCATATATGAGGATATACTCCACATGATGTTTGATTACAAGTAGGTTAGATGAGGATAATCTTCAGATTAAGTGACTCGCATTTCCATTATTCCATCAAAAGAAAATGGAAAATGGCCTAAAAACTTTTATAGAGGCTCACAAGAGTTTAACAACATGGTGGAATGGAAATTGGTCAGCTGGGAACACAAAAAAGACAACTTAATCATCCCTTTTATACTTATTTTTCCTTTTTAGTACTTGATTAATTACCATAACTATCTTTATCCTCTATCATTTGGTGCAATCACAACCAGTGAAACAAGTCATGAGATGTGTTATCACTGGTTCCTAATTCATTTCACACCCATTCAGGCTTCTTTCCTCTATAATTGGGAGGATATGAATCACCCTTTAAAATTATGATGACACAAAAAACATCTACCATTATTTGAAGAATCAAAATACACTTATTTTAACACTATCCACTTGAACCCTTTTTTCATTGAGCGGGTTGTGTATTAATCTGAGTCCCTAACCTTGATTTGGGGAAGAGGGGGGAAGAGGCTGTCAAGGTTGAGAAGGATGAGGGAGACGGGGTCACCATAGGCATTATAAATTGGAAAATGTTCCTCAAAATTATATATGTTGATGATATCTATATAAAGTCAAATTATTAGTCTCAGCAGGTGTATGTATTTTCCCTCAAGTCATCCCAAGGTTGTTTGAATATGATTATATTAGGGGATCAAGTGGTGAATATACAATTGTATAACTAGCATAAGGGAATGGGTAGGGAAGCCCAACCCATACCACCTACTCTTAAATTACTCTCAAATGATGGCTAGGATAAGGAGCATTGGCACAAGAATGATCAATATTCAAGAACCATGTTTTAGAACAACCTCATTTTTGAAAACATAGACCTCTTTTCCAAATCATTGACAACATAGAAAATATGAACATAATTTGAACAATGTTCTAAACTCTTGATTCACTTTATCTTATAAAAAACATCTATAAGAACTTACCAAGGCCCCATTAAACCTATATTTTTTCAAGGATGACAAAACCATACCTAAATTATATCGAGTATAGGTTGGTTCTATCGAACATCGCACTACTTACCCAGTCACGAAATAATATTAAGATACAATCATACATGGTCACGTAAGATCATTTTATATATCCACAATGTAGGGAGATATTGAAATTAAATTGTTCTTCATTGAAAATATATCTAGAATCAATCCCATCCTAGTTTGAACCCCTCACCATTTGGGATATAACAGGGTATATTTTTTCCCTCAAATGAAAAATTCAAAGATATGAAAAAAGTAAGTAGAATCCATATAGTAGGATTATTATCAAAGAGTGGTTTAGTTATCTAGTATTTAACAATAAATTCATCATGGTTTTCCAAGAAATAGATTTCAATGTATTAGTGGGAAGTTAGTGGCTCCATCCAAATATAGTGGTGTCCTCATCATACCACCAGTTCATAAAATACAATGTTAGTGGAAAAGTCAGAGTGTTTCATTATGATAGTTACCCCTTTTAATCCTATGTTTCCCAGTATATAGACACAAGAATCTATAAAATGGTAGGAAAAAAATGTTGACAGACAACACCATATGAGTTTCCACTCCAAAAGGCTTGGAAACATATCCTATCAATCTATTCTATTGATGTTGTAAAGATTATAAACTAGCTATCTAATTGATGAGGGTAATAAATCCATATTGATGCAGTTATTGAGTCATATGGGTATCAAATTAAGGTTCAAAAAAACTAATTACCTTCCAATTTATTGATCATCTAGCATATGTCCTTGTAGAGAAACGATTACTGATGGAAGAAGAAATAATAGTTCTATCTATGAGTGTTAATATTGCTTTTAAGGACCTCTATAAAAGGTCCAGTCTGACTAATATGGAGACCACATAGCGAAGTCTCTCAAATTAGATTATCCTTGACCCTAAAAAAAGATATGAGCACCAGGAATGGGAATATTCACTCCCGATCTCATGATATCGACAACATTCATTGCATTCAGTCCTCCTAAAAATGGTCTTTTCTTTGGTGATAATAAAACTATACCCATTAAAAAATATTTTACCACCATATTTAGAGCCCAAGGAAACCCCCAAATTGTCATTTTCAGGGTGTAATGATTCTTCATCATCATCAACGATAACAAAAAATACCCTTACATATTCCCAAAATCATAGGATTTCAACATGTCTTCAGACATTGATGATAGTGGATAAGAGTAGGGAGATGTCTGTTATTACCCTGAAAAAGATTCCATTCATTAAAAATGTATAAATTTAGGGATACATCATTATCATCTATGATAGATATGAATCTTATAATATTAATTTATAGATCCCAAGATACCCTTTCTTCCACTTTTTATAATGTTGAATCAGAGGAGGGAGATGAGGAAGATCATAGCAATGATCCTCCAACATCTTATAAAGTCATATCTATCACTTTAAATGAACTTTGACAAGTGAATATGAGTACAAATGAAAACCTAAAACAGAAATTGGTCAGTTTCATGACGTCCCCTAATGAGAGAGAGAATTATATTTCCTTATTGAAGATGCATTGGGATTTCCTTTCCTTGAATTACACAAAGATGGATAGACATGATCTCGATTTAGTAACCCATCATTTAGGTTTTCCATAGGACCACTATGTATTTAAACAAGTGTCCAGGTGAATTTATCATGGACATGGTACCAAGTTAGAATCTTAATTGGATACGCTCATCAATTCATTCATCATTTGGTAATTTCAATACCCAAAATGGCTTTCCAACATCATCCTCATCAAGAAAAAGATTTGGAAGATTAGAAATTTTATTGAATTTAGGGATTTCAACTAGAATATCCTAAAGGATTAGTTATTAGTCCTTATTATAGATCTCTTGATCAGTACAAAAACTAGAATCTAGGATATTTCCATCTTGGATGGGTATTTTGGAAGTAATCTAATCTATATGGCGCTTGACGATGATGATGCCACCACTTTCATAGCACCCCAAGTGGTATATTAATATCAAGTAATAATATTTATATTAATGAATATTGGAAAGATATATCAACACAATATAAACTATATATTTAATCCATAATTGGGGAAAATAGAACAATTATACATTGATGATCAAGTGATTATGTCTAAATAATGTTGTGACCATCTCGTAGACCATCATACTATGTTCAACAAGTTGTGGCAGTATAGTCTAAGAATAAAACCCTTGAAATATTATTGTGGGGTGAAATTATTGATTTTACTCATCTTCATAGTATATTATCATGGTATCAAAGTCAATCTGGAGATGACTAGATCTATCCTTAAAAATCTCTCACCTAGAAATATTAATGTGATAAGGGGGTTTTGTGGGTGAATTTATTATATTAGTCACATCATTTCCAATATATTTGGTAGATATTCATGATTTAAAATGTTGACGAAGAATTGGGTTACCAACCGGTGGGATGAGAGATACCATGATTCCATCAACAATCTTAAGAAGTACCTCCTTCACCTATTGGTGTTAATTCCACCAATGAGATGGAAACCCATTATACATTGTGGGAAAACTCTATAATGATATCTTAAATCATTTATCACTATGAAAAATGACATGGTAGAGGAGAAAAATAGCTCTCATCCCATAATAACCATGTTGGAAACTAGTATTAGATATTATGATATCTGGAAGAACTACTTGGCATTGATTTTCCTGATGTAGAAGTTAAGGAATTAAGTATAGCATTATGAGGTCCACCTTTTCTCATGAATGGACCCACTCAAATATGTCCATGATCACTCAACGATAATGGGATTTCAAGAATAATGGGTAGTATTTATATAATAATTTTTTGTCTAATTCATTTTGCAAAATCAAACCAAAAGACAAGCATTCACTAATGTCATTGTTGCACACCCTTTCTCAGAGAAGTCATGGATAAACACAAAACCTCATAAAGAAGTAGTTGTATCCATCCAAGAAACCCCTCATGCGTGGGAGATTAATTTTCGTCGAGCCTCTAGAATCCATACATAAAAGATAATTGGGAACCTGAAGCTCGAAAATGTTTTCTTGGTACATTTTTTCATCTCTTTAGTAAAGGATTTTCCATAATCCTTATGATTAAAAGGATCTGTCAAAAATGATGTGGGGTAAAAAACCCACATTTTTGTCTTCTATTTAAACTGGAAAATAACAGTGTCCTACCTAAATATCATGGTTGATTTAGAGGTGGGGATCAAGAAAATAAATGGTGAATATGGCTTCAAAAAGGAAGAATTTATTCCTATACTTGATTATGTATTAGTTTTGATTTATGAATTCACCTCTAGAATGATAATTTCTCACATACTGTGTTCATACAACATTAAAATGATATAATAGATAATTTATCCTAAAAAATGGATAACCCTTAACATGACATGATGGTTGTCAACATCACACATCATAATGTTGTTTCTCTATTTTATGATAATGAATTTAAAGAAATCAAAGAAATAAACACTATTTTTGTTCAAGGAAATATCACACCCTCAAAAATGACGACAAATAATTTATGAATGTCCCCCATAAAATACAACATCTAGAGTGGTGTCCTCTTATCAGATCAATAAAACATGGACACAATCTATTGGTGGGAATTGGATTTTATATTTCATAATATCCATAATTCTTCAAAATTCCTCCATAGATGATGCTTTTATGGAATCTACCCTAGATGAATTGGATGGGGAGAAAAATACATTTTTATGCAATAATTTCATGTAATGACTTGTAGTGACCACCAGTCAGAATCCAATCTCTCTCATCAAATCAATACGCTCAGATATTTCTAACCCTCATTGATACAATACTCAATGGAATTAACCAAGAAATTTTATTCTTATTAGATACATTCCAATCCCATCGTCAACTACATAGATTTTTTATACCAAAGAATATTATTTACCTTTTATAATTTAAGGAAAAGATTTCTTGGGGTCATATCCCCCAACCACAACTAGGTTGTTAAAGTACATCCTTACCGCCACCAATTTCTCCTCTAAATAGACCAACATTATATCTCTTAAGGAAGTTAGATTGAAGGTTAGGATCAGTTTTGTGAATTACAACACCACTACAAGACACAACTTATCTCACAAAATATTTATGGATTGTGTCACCAATGATTGTTCTTTGGAATTAAAAAGGTTTTACTTGGAGTACAATATTCATTTAAACTGCTTATCCAGCTACTATGCATTGGTGAATGGATAGATATATGATTTTAATAATAAATTTTTTAATATACCCTTGATAATTATGGAGAAGAATAAAAATAACTTTGTTGATAAAATCCTAAAAGCTCTGTGGGCATACCCCACCACAACCCAAACTTCCATAAATGCTTCCCCATATCTTCTTTTTTATAGGATAGAGGTGGTCCTAGCCATCAAATTCCAAATTAAATAATTTGGAATTGATGTCTAAAATCACTTATGTAAGAACAAATAGTATTTTAAGTGGTTGGATGGTTTGTAACTCTGTGATGAGAAAAGTTTTTACACACCACATAACCTAGAAGTCCATCAAAATCAAGTTGTGAGAGAATTTAATAATAAACTTTTTCTCCACTCATTCCTAAAAGGCAAATTGGTTCTTGAGCATTGTACTCAAATGATACCTGGAAATAAGTATCTTAATCTTAAACCAATGGGAGAGGGAACTTAATTTATGTAGAATTATTTCTTCAATGGAGCCTTTTCCTTGACCATGATGGATGGGGATCATATCACACCTCTAACCAATAAAAGGCTTCTCAATAAATACATTACATAATTTCATGATGAGTTCATTGAATGTTATAGTCACATGAAGTAAAACTATATGAAAATACATCCTAAGTTAATTATGATAAACTATATTGCCCATGTCTGAGTTTAATGACTTTAAACTACATAGTATAATAGTCCTAGTTGTATTATATTTGTAACGACCCAAATGTTCATTAATAAAAATTCATCTTAATTTAATTAAATGTATTATTATGTAAAATACTTATATAAAATGTGAACTTCATTGGTTTTATGAATTTGTATTTTAAAATATCATTAAGAATTGTGACTGTTTCTAATATATCCGCGGAACAGTGATCACAATATTAGTATAAATATAGGGCTTTACCAAATCCAATTTACTCAGACAAAGGAAGTGACGACCTCATCTAGAAGACATGCCCCATACGAATCCCATTTGTTAGAACTCGGTAAGGAGGTTGCATCTTTGGGTTTCAATCTTGACCAATCCCAATTCAATATTGAATATGTTAAGCTCAAGCAGAATCGCTAATGAAAGAAGTGGAAGTTGATAGAGACTACCACCCGAGCAATGTTATTCGAGCCACCCCAAGAGTCTGTCACCATCACACACCATACTCTTCGGTCTTATGTGGGAGTTATAAGGGGTTATGTAAAAATAAATTATCACTATTATTATGTGTATTAATTTTTATATAATAATGAATATACATTCATTTTATTATTTTTACTCTGTAAATAGTTTTTAAAGCACAAATAGTATATTAGTTCATATTAAACTCAGAAATCAGTTTTGATGAATTAATGGATTTTTTAATTAAATAATATTTTATTAAAATATTATTATTATTACTAAATTAATTTTTATTAAATATAAATTATCATATAATTTTATGAATGAAATTGTAATTTTTATTAAGGTTTGAAAGCTGTTTTTTTCAAAACCCGTGAATTTTCGATAATTGTCGGTTTTTATTTTAAAAGTTAAAATTCAAAAATTTAGAATATTATTTTGATAAATTTAATATTATTTTGGGAATCATGATGTTGAAATTATCCAATGGTGAATTTTTCATAATTTTTTGAAATAGTTGAATTTTTGAGTAAAAATTAAATACCGTTTAAATATATAATGTGTTTTATGACATCATAATGACCCAATAGGGATGTAATAAAATACAATAAACATTCTGTTCGGACAATATATATTTTACCATTAAAATAATGTAATTTTGGGCTTGTTTTATTTATTTTAAAAAGATTTAGTGGACCCTCCAAAAGTTAGAAAACATTTTCACTTTTTAAATTATTTTCCATGAGAGTGTGACTCACATCCACATAAGAAACCCAATTATTTTAAGACTTTTGGCCTTTTTACTCATAAAATATTTTTTTGCAATCCCCTTTGGCCAAAACCATGGGCGAAAAAAATGGATGGTTTGTGGTTTTGATTAGATTAATGTGAGGTTTCCCAAACCTAAATAATAAATAATTCCTTCTCCTTTCCTATATAAACCCACACAAGCTCTCACTTACTCTTCACTAAAAGCCTTTGGAGTTCATCCTGTCACGACCCGCCCTCGGGGCCCGTGTCGTGACTACCCCAAGCCCGCCTTCCATAGGCCAGGGGTTGGCGACTAGCACCAAGGCGTAAATCCAAACAAAAAGGGAAGGCATTGCCTTTGAAAAGTAAACAAGCACCACAGAGTAAGCAAGCGGAAAAGTAAACACTAAGTAAAAACTGTAAAAGCTGTGCTGAAAGTAAAAGGGGTCGGAAATACAAGCCCAACTGTAAAGTACAACTGAAAGGAAAAACAGCAACTAAAAGGGAAAAATGCAGCGTCGAGCCGTCCTCTGAAAGTCCCACCTGAAGGGTGGGTACAGATAGCCTCCACTGCTCCTCGGGTCCACCTGACCGCTCCGAATACGTCCCGCCCAGTGGTCCACCTCCAGGTACTGTCCTGCTCCGCACGCTTCCTCCACGATCAGCGCTGTCCGTCGTCTGCAACCAACACCACGAAGTGCGGGCATAGCCCGTGCAGGGGTGAGTATAAGCTACTCAGTAGGGACCCCGAGACCCCCGAAGGTCTCCCGAAATCCACAAAGGATAAGTCACGAAAAGAGAAGCAATCACGAAGTAACATCTGACACGGCTTAGGTATATGCCCATACATATACCTAAGTCATCAATTCCCTGATCGGCTCCAACGTCTGAGCCCTAGCACAACCCAGTCCACACAGGAAAGCAAAACTAATACACACGCAGGATAGAACAACACAATCCACAAAGGAGAGTAAACAGTAAATCCACATAGGATAGCTCAACACAATCCACAAAGGAGAGAAACACAAGATTCAGCTCACACCGGCATACTTCTTCGGATGACGATAAAGAGGATCACTGAACCATCTATGTCGTCGAACCCACGAAGGATCGATAGGTACTAACCTTGCAGTGACTCACACAGGATCGGACCCACACAGGATCGGGCCCACGCAGGACCTGTAGGAGTTGGCTCACACAGAACCGCTGAGAGATGACCCACACAGGATCGGACCCACACAGGATCGGGCCCACGCAGGACCTGTAGCACTGATCCACGTAGGATCGCTGAGTGCAGTAGTCGTTGCAGTCCGCTGAGGATCTCTGCACAGTCGTCGCCGCAGTCCACTGAGGATCTCTGCACGGTCGTCGTCGGAGTCCACGGAGGATCTCTGCACAGTCGTCGCCGTAGAGGGAGCAGTCGCAGCCAGCACTAGGGTTCCCGCACACAGCAAGCTCGCTCGGGAGGGTCCGCTCAACGAGCCGAGAGGCTGATACATCAACTGACACGAAGTCCGAAGTTGATGTATCCAAAAGTTCTGTATCGTCAACAGGAACTCAACGTCGCAGACGGCGCGTCAATCGGACGCCCGGTCTGAGAGTTATTGGCATTTTCGTCCCAGGGGCCTGGTTGGTTTTTAAGGCAAAACCAACCCGACCGCACTCCACCTGCATCCAAACCTCGGGCGGAGTATGCCAAAAGATCCGTCTCACATAGAGGAATTCAACAAAGCTGACGACACGTCAATCGGACGTCCGTAGCTCAAGATATGTGCGTTTCCGCTCCGAGGGCCCGGTTGGTCTCGTGTACGAACCAACCCAGCCGAACTCAAAGTATTCCGAAACCTTGAGTGCGATATACCGAAATGACCGTCTCGATCCAAGGATCATTTTGCCGCTGACGGTGGGTCGTTTGGAGGCACGAAGATCAAGTTACGGGTGTTTGAACGAAAACGTCCGAAGAAGGGGGGTACGGGCCCGGGCCGACCCGGTTGGCCCGGCCCGGCCCGGCCAGGGCCGGTCCGGCTCGGCCGAGCGGCGCGGGTGGAAGCCGCGGGCATTGACCCGCGGCCTGAGGAAAACCGCGGCCCGCGTGCGGGCCGCGCTGGCGAACCGGACCCGCGCGGCCGTGGGTCCGTTGGCCGCCGCCGCCGCGGCGGCCTCGTCCGGCGGCTCGCCGGGGCGCCGCCGCGCCGGTGACCCGCGCTGCCGGCAACTTCCGCGGGCCGCCGGCGTCGCTCCGGTGGCCCGTTTTCCTTCCCGTCTGCGCCGTTGCTCCTCCCGGGATCCGTTCTTTACTGCGGGATCGTCAAACACTCGTTGCAGCATGTTCCGTCGTTGCCCACCAAATCCGCACAAAACGAAGAACGACGGAGGGTCGTCGGGCCGTGTTCGTTTGGCCCGCACCCTCCGCGTTAGAAATAAACAACCGAGAGAAATTGTTCAACACATGAACCAACAATTTTAATTTTAATAAAATAAAATTGTTTCCTTGAATCCGGTTCTTTAATTTTTAAAGAAAGTTCACGGGAATAACAAGGAGGGGTATTCCAAAATTATAAAATCCCTACCTCGTCGATCGTCGCGCGCGGGCGTTCTTCGCGGAAAAGATCGTCGCGGAAGAGAGGGATCGTCGCGTAGTCACGGGGAGGCGTCGCGTCGTCGCGGGGAGGCGTCGCGTCATCGCGGAATCCGGCGTTGAGTCGGCGAGCTCAACGAACCAAGAACAACAGATTTAAATTATTAATATTTAAATCTGTGTTTCGATTCAAACCAAAAGAAAAGAACTTGAGAGGAAAAATCCGACATCACTCACCTCAAACGGTTGGTGATCGGAGTTCGGAGCGTGGAAGAACGTCACGGACGGAAGCGTCGTCGATTTCCGGGTTCGGCGTTCTTCGCGTTCTTCGCGTTCTTCGCGTTCTTCGCGAGGGAGAAGAATAAATAAGAATCCTCTCAAATCTTCTCAAAAGATTTTTAGGTTGGTCTTATTTTATTAATATGCCAACACACGAAACAGGTTAAGAAACAATTGAATTAATTTGTTGAATTAATTCAACGAAAGAAACAGGCCATTTAATTCACGAAAGAAACAACCCATTTAATTCACGAGAGAAACAGCCCAATTAAATGGTCTATTAAGAATTTAGAAAACGCGTCGGTTGACTTTCATTAAGACGGGTTTTCACGGGTGCGTTTCTTAGCGGAAAGAAACGGCGGGGCTCGTGCGGGCCCCACCTCACAAATATCCTACCAAGGGGGTAGGATATATCTGGATAGCATCTTATCCAGTTCAACTCAGTTCAAGCCACCTTTAAGTGGCTTCAAGTGGCTTCCAAATGGCTTAAGTGAAATAAAATAAAGTTGTCGCAAAATTATTTTATTTCTTAACTTTAAGCCCGAAAATTAAAAACCACACCCTAGCAAACGCAACTCCGGAAGAGGAATTTCTAAGTGAATATCGGCGCTGCGATTTCATCGGTGCCCTCAGAATTCGATTCCGGGCACCGGTTCAAAAGTTAGAAAAACCCGCTCGTCCGTTCACAGAACGTACCCGAGCCAAACTTCGGAAAATGATTCCGGGCACACCGGGCCTCAGAATCATGTGCCGTCAGAAACTGCGCTCTTGTAAAATTCCAAAGAAAATTAAGAAAAAAAATTTCCTTGAAATTTATGGGTCTTTACATTACTCCCACCTCAGGACTTTACGTCCCTGTAAAGATACATCAAAAACTAGGGAAACAAATGTGGGTACTGAGCACGCATCTGTGCCTCCCGCTCCCAAGTGCTCTCCTGGAGGTTCCCATGCTGCCATCTGATGCGTACAAGAGGGATCGATCGCTCACGTAGGACCCGCTCCTGTCGATCCTCTATCTCCACTGGGACCTCCGCAAAAGTTGCTCCATCATCCACGTCTAGCTCCCCATAGTCAATGATGTGCGTCGGGTCGTGCACATATCTCCTTAGCTGGGATACGTGGAAGATGTCGTGCACCCGGTGCAACTGAGGTGGCAGAGCCAGGCGATAAGCCACCTCGCCAATCCTGCTGAGGACCTGGAAAGGCCCGATGAAGCGTGGAGACAACTTGCCGCCTCGGCCAAATCTCCTCAAACCACGTCGAGGTGAGACACGCAAGAAGACGTGGTCTCCATCCTCGAACTCTAGTGGCCTCCGCCTCCTGTCAGCATATGACTTCTTCCGGCTCTGTGCTGTCCTCATCCGCTCCTAGATGACCTGGACCTTCTCTGTCGTGGCCCGGACCATCTCCGGTCCCACAAGTGCTGACTCTCCAGGGTCTGTCCAGAACAAAGGAGATCTGCAAGGCCTGCCGTACAACGCCTCGTAGGGTGCCATCCCGATGGTGGAGTGGTAGCTGTTGTTGTACGCAAACTCTACCAAGGGTAGGTGGTCCTCCCAGCTGTAACCAAAGTCGAGGAAACATGCGCGGAGCATGTCCTCGAGAGTCTGAATGGTCCTCTCCGTCTGACCATCCGTCTGAGGGTGAAAGGCGGTGCTCAGACGTAGTCGCGTCCCGAACGCCTCCTGCAACCCCTTCCAAAGCCGGGAAGTAAAACGAGCGTCCCGATCGGAGACGATAGTCGATGGCACACCGTGAAGTCGTACAATATCCTGAACGTAGAGATGCCCCAAGCTCTCCACTGAGCCCTGCTCTCGGATGGGCAAGAAGTGTGCCGACTTGGTGAGTCGGTCAACAATCACCCAAATGGAATCGTGACCTCTGTAAGTGCGTGGAAGTCCAGTCATGAAGTCCATAGATATCCCGTCTCACTTCCACTCCGGGACCTCCAAGGGCTGTACCAAGCCTGCTGGTACCTGATGCTCTTCCTTCACCTCCTGGCAGGTGAGGCATCGTGAAATGAACTCTGCCACAGCCTTCTTCATGCCCAGCCACCAGTGCTGTCATCTGAGATCCTGGTACATCTTCGCCACTCCAGGATGTACCGCCAAAGGAGAAGTGTGAAACTCTCTCAGCACCTCCTCTCATAAAGCAACAGGTACCAAGGTACGTCCTCTGAAAAGGACATCGTGCTCTGCTCCAAGGGAAAAACCATCAGGTGCCTGTCTCGAGGATATCTGTGCACGCCGTGTCTCACAGTCAACGCCCCCATACTGTGCCTCTCTGACCCGCTGAAGAAGTGGAGGAGAGACTGTGAGAGACTGAAGGAAGGCTGCTCCGTCTCTATCCACGAAGGATATCTGCAAAGCGGCTAGCTGCTCTGTCGCCTCCTTAAGTAGCTGGATGCCCGTCCTCCTGCTGAGGGCATCAGCCACCACGTTCCCCTTCCCAGGAGTATAGACTATCTCAAAGTCATAGTCCTGGAGGAACTCGAGACATCGCTGCTGTCTCAGGTTCAGGTCCTTCTGAGAGAAGATGTGCCTGAGACTCTGGTGGTCAGAAAAGACTGTGAAGCGCTCGCCCATCAGATAGTGTCGCCATGTCTTCAGGGCAAAGACTACTGCTGCCAACTCCAAGTCATGGGTAGCGTAGTTCTGCTCATGAGGCCTCAACTGACGTGATCCGTAGGCAATCACGGCCCGCTCCTGCATCAGGACACACCCGAGTCTGGTCTCTGATGCATCTCAGTAGACTACGTATCCAACTCCCTCCTCAGGCAACCTCAAGATAGGTGCGCTGGTCAACCTCTGCCTCAGCTCTTGGAAGCTCTGCTGACATCTGTCTGACCACACGAAGGGTTCCCCCTTCTTCGTCAACGCTGAGAGTGGGGCTGCAACTCTGGAGAAGTCCGGCACAAATCTCTGATAGTATCCGGCTAGGCCCAAGAAACTCCGCACCTCTGTCACGCTCTTGGGTGGCTCCCAAGCTAGCACTGCCACGATCTTCGCGGGATCCACTGCAACTCCCGCCTCAGAAATGATGTGCCCCAAGAAGTGGACCTCACGTAACCAAAACTGACACTTTGAGAGCATTCCATAAAGCTGGTGCTCTCGGAGTGTGTCTAGTACAACACGCATGTGGTAGGCGTGCTCCTCCTCCATCGTCGAGTACACCAAAATGTCGTCGATGAAGACCACGACAAATCGATCAAGGTATGGCTGGAAGATCCTGTTCATGAGGCTCATGAACACTGCTGGAGCGTTGGTAATGCCGAAAGGCATAACCAAGAACTCGTAGTGGCCATACCGACACCTGAAGGCCGTCTTCTGCACATCCTCGTCTCCAACTCTAAGCTGATGATAGCCTGACCTGAGGTCTATCTTCAAGAACCACCGAGCTCCCTTGAGCTGGTCGAAGAGGTTATCAATCCTGGGTAGCGGATAATTGTTCCTCACTGTCACCTGATTCAGGCGATGATAATCGACACACAGTCGCAAGCTCCCGTCCGCCTTCTTGGCGAACAAAATCGGGGAAGCCCAGGGCGAAACACTGGGTCGGATGAACCCCTTGCCCTGCAAGTCCTCCAAATGTACCCGCAGCTCTCGAAGCTCAGCGGGGGCCATCCGATATGCTGGAGTGGATATCGGGGCTGTCCCGGGGTACAGGTCAATATAAAAGTCTACCTCTCTGCGAGGAGGTAGTCCTGGAACGTCGTCGGGAAAGACGTCCGCGTACTGATCCACCACTGCAGGAAAACTGGGACTCCGCACGTCAACTGCTCCCAGGATGAGGCTAGCCAACTGATGAGTGATGGGCTGACCTCTCCTCTGCGTGAGTCCATCCTGTGCTGCTAAGGCTCCCTTCTCGCCGGTGAAGGTGAACCTGCTCCCGTCGGTGCGCACACATCGCACCTTGCGCCTAATGCAGTCAATCTGAGCATGACCCGTAGACAACCAATCCATGCCCAAGATGACGTCGTAAGGCCTTGACGCCGCTACAAGAAGATCCTAGCCGAAGCTCTCGCCTCCTAGAGTAAGCTCACACTGCCGGCACTAGTGCGTAATCGTCGAGTCTGCTCTCGTAGGAGTCTCTAGCCATAAGGATCGAGCCAACGGCTCTGTCGGAATCTCCGAGCTCCGAACAAGGGCAGTGGCTATGAAAGAGTGACTCGCTCCTGTGTCTATCAGAACTGCAGCAAGGGTGGAATAGACACAGATCGTACCTCGAATCATCTCTGGTGCACCGTGGTCGTAGGCCTCCGCTGCCTGGAGCTGAACCTGTCTCTGCCCGCCAGCTCCCTGTGGTCGGGGCGGGCCTCCTGGTGGTGGTGGTGGCAGAGCCTCAAAGCGTCGCCCACCACCTGCTGCTCGGCCAGCTCCTCTGCCTCGTCCGCCTCCTCCCTGCGGACCGCCACGGTCGACCCTCTGCCTCTGCCTGGGTGGTCCCTCCACCGTCTGCTGCCCCTCGGTACGATGGGTCGGGCAGTCACGAGCCATGTGGCCCCGCCCACCGCACTCGTAGCACTGCCTGCCTCTCGGAAGACTGGCTCCAGGCTGGGTGCCCTGCACTGCTGAGCCAGTGTCCCGAGGTTGCCTGCCGGATGGTCTGGTCTGCCTGGAACCCTGAGTCATCCGCCGGCTACCAGCTGCCGAAGACTCCGCTATCTGCCGCCCTGATGTAGGTCTCTCTGTGGACTCAGCCAGGAAGCTCTCGATCAGGAGGGCTCGCTCCAGTACTCCTTCCTAGGTCAGGATGCTGAGGGAGATCAGCGATGCCCTGATCTCATGCCTCAATCCCTGCTCGAAGGTCCGGGCCCGGAAGAAGGGGTCCTGTACCATGTCTGTCGAGTAGCGAGATAGGTCGGTGAACCTCGCCGCGTACTGAGCGACCGTCAAGCTGCCCTGCCGCAGCTGAAGAAGCTCCTGGATGCGCACCGCACGGAGGGTGGCCGGGACGAACTCTGAGCGGAAGAGGCTCTCGAAGTCCGTCCAGATGAGGGTGGCCTCATCGTGTACCTGGAGCATCAGGCTCCACCAGCGTCCGGCTGCTGCGTGCAGTAGGCTCGCCGCGAGGATCACCATGAGGTCTGCTAGTGTCCTCACTAGCCTGAAAACTCGGACGACCTCCTCCAGCCAGTCCTCCGCCGCCTGGGGGTCCGACTCCCCACGGAACCTGGGTGGTCGCTGGCACTGGAACTCGTGCAGAGCTCCGAGGCGTCGTGCGTCGTCAGCTGCCAGTGCTGGAAGCATCGGGGGCTCGGCGGGTAAAGGTACCGCCGGTGCCTCTGCTGTCAACGAGCCCTGTACCGAGGCCTCGTCGCTCGGCGGGTTGTCGTCGCGCCCTACTCTAGGAACCCTAGCTGGCTGCTGTCATCGTGCCATCCTGAAAAGGAAACAAGTATGCCATGGTCAGAACAGTATACCTGGTGAGCTGACACAAGTAATCACAAAGAAAACTTGAAACACACATGCAATCAATGTTTTCGTGCATTAAGTCGGAAATCAGAAGTCAGGGTCCTGGTGTATGGATACGTCAGCCGCCGCACCAACACTGGACTCCCTAGACTGATAACCACACTCAATACGCTAAACACTATTGCTTCACATAGAAGAAAGATCAGAGTCTGCGGTAGAACCGACCACCTCTGATACCAATTTGTCACGACCCGCCCTCGGGGCCCGTGCCGTGACTACCCCAAGCCCGCCTTCCATAGGCCAGGGGCTGGCGACTAGCACCACGGAGTAAATCCAAACAAAAAGGGAAGGCATTGCCTTTGAAAAGTAAACAAGCACCACAGAGTAAGAAAGCAGAAAAGTAAACACTAAGTAAAAATTGTACAAGCTGTGCTGAAAGTAAAAGGGGCCGGAAATACAAGCCCAACTGTAAAGTACAACTGAAAGGAAAAACAGCAACTAAAAGGGAAAACTACAGCGTCGAGCCGTCCTCTGGAAGTCCCACCTGAAGGGTGGGTACAGATAGCCTCCACTGCTCCTCGGGTCCACCTGACCGCTCCGAATACGTCCCGCCCAGTGGTCCACCTCCAGGTACTGTCCTACTCCGCACGCTTCCTCCACGATCAGCGATGTCCGTCGTCTGCAACCAACACCACGAAGTGCGGGCATAGCCCGTGCAGGGGTGAGTATAAGCTACTCAGTAGGGACCCCGAGACCACCGAAGGTCTCCCGAAATCCACAAAGGATAAGTCACGAAGAAGAGATGCAATCACGAAGTAACATCTGACACGGCTTAGGTATATGCCCATACATATACCTAAGTCATCAATTCCCCGATCGGCTCCAACGTCCGAGCCCTAGCACAACCCAGTCCACACAGGAAAGCAAAACGAATACCCACGCAGGATAGAACAACACAATCCACAAAGGAGAGTAAACAGTAAATCCACACAGGATAGCTCAACACAATCCACAAAGGAGAGAAACACAAGATTCAGCTCACACAGGTATTTTTCTTCGGATGACGATAAAGATGATCACTGAACCATCTATGTCGTCGGACCCACGAAGGATCGATAGGTACTAACCTTGCAGTGACCCACACAGGATCGGACCCACACAGGATCGGGCCCACGCAGGACCTGTAGGAGTTGGCTCACACAGAACCGCTGAGAGATGACCCACACAGGATCATACCCACACAGGATCGGGCCCACGCAGGACCTGTAGCACTGATCCACGTAGGATCGCTGAGTGCAGTAGTCGTCGCAGTCCGCTGAGGATCTCTGCACAGTCGTCGCCGCAGTCCGCTGAGGATCTCTGCACGGTCGTCGTCGGAGTCCACGGAGGATCTCTGCACAGTCGTCGTCGTAGAGGGAGCAGTCGCAGCCAGCACTAGGGTTCCCGCACACAGCAAGCTCGCTCGGGAGGGTCCGCTCCACGAGCCGAGAGGCTGATACATCAACTGACACGAAGTCCGAAGTTGATGTATCCAAAAGTTCCGTATCGTCAACAGGAACTCAACGTCGCAGACGGCGCGTCAATCGGACGCCCGGTCTGAGAGTTATTGGCATTTTCGTCCTAGGGGCCCGGTTGGTTTTTAAGGCAAAACCAACCTCACCGCACTCCAACTGCGTCCAAACCTTGGGCGGAGTATGCCAAAAGATCCGTCTTACATAGAGGAATTCAACAAAGCTGACGGCACGTCAATCGGACGTCCGTAGCTCAAGATATGAGCGTTTCCGCTCCGAGGGCCCGGTTGGTCTCGTGTACGAACCAACCCGGCCGAACTCAAAGTATTCCGAAACCTTGAGTGCGATATACCGAAACGACCATCTCGATCCAAGGATCGCGTTGCCGCTGACAGCGGGTCGTTTGGAGGCACGAAGATCATGTTACGGGCGTTTGAACGAAAACGTCCGAAGAAGGGGGGTACGGGCCCGGGCCGACCCGGCCCGACCCCCCCTGGGTCGGCCCGAACCGGGTCTACCCGAACCGGGTCGTCCCAACCCGGGTCCGACCCGGTTGGCCCAGCCCGGCCCGGCTAGGGCCGGTCCGGCTCGGCCGAGCGGCGCGGGTGGAAGCCGCGGGCGTTGACCCGCGGCCTGAGGAAAACAGCGGCCCGCGTGCGGGCCGCGCTGGCGAACCGCGGACGCGGCTGAGCCGCGTCCCGTCTGGATGAACCGGACCCGCGCGGCCGCGGGTCCGTTGGCCGCCGGCGTCGCGGCTTCAGCCGCGGCGGCCTCGTCCGGCGGCGCGCCGGGGCGCCGCCGCCTCCGGCCGCCGGCAACTTCCGCGGGCCGCCGGCGTCGCTCCGGTGGCCCGTTTTCCTTCCCGCCTGCGCCGTTGCTACTCCCGGGATCCGTTCTTTACTGCGGGATCGTCAAACACCCGTTGCAGCATGTTCCGTCGTCGCCCGCCAAATCCGCACAAAACGAAGAACGACGGAGGGTCGTCGGGCCGTGTTCGTTTGGCCCGCACCCTCCGCGTTAGAAATAAACAACCGAGAGAAATTGTTCAACACATGAACCAACAATTTTAATTTTAATAAAATAAAATTGTTTCCTTGAATCCGGTTCTTTAATTTTTAAAGAAAGTTCATGGGAATAACAAGGAGGGGTATTCCAAAATTATAAAATCCCTACCTCGTTGATCGTCGCGCGCGGGCGTTCTTCGCAGAAAAGATCGTCGCGGAAGAGAGGGATCGTCGCGTCGTCGCGGGGAGGCATCGCGTCGTCGCAGAATCCGGCGTTGAGTCGGCGAGCTCAACGAACCAAGAACAATAGATTTAAATTATTAATATTTAAATCTGTGTTTCGATTAAAACCAAAAGAAAAGAACTTGAGAGGAAAAATCCGACATCACTCACCTCAAACGGTCGGTGATCGGAGTTCGGAGCGTGGAAGAATGTCACGGACGGAAGCGTCGTCGATTTCCGGGTTCGGCGTTCTTCGCGTTCTTCGCGTTCTTCGCGTTCTTCGCGAGGGAGAAGAAGAAACAAGAATCCTCTCAAATCATCTCAAAAGATTTTTAGGTTGGTCTTATTTTATTAATATGCCAACACATGAAACAGGTTAAGAAACGATTGAATTAATTCAACGAGAGAAACAGGCCATTTAATTCATGAAAGAAACAACCCATTTAATTCACGAGAGAAACAGCCCAATTAAATGGTCTATTAAGAATTTAGAAAACGCGTCGATTGACTTTCATTAAGATGGGTTTTCACGGGTGCGTTTCTTAGCGGAAAGAAACGGCGGGGCTCGTGCGGGCCCCACCTCACAAATATCCTACCAAGGGGGTAGGATATATCTGGATAGCATCCTATCCAGTTCAACTCAGTTCAAGCCGCCTTTAAGTGGCTTCAAGTGGCTTCCAAGTGGCTTAAGTGAAATAAAATAAAGTTGTCGCAAAATTATTTTATTTCTTAACTTTAAGCCCGAAAATTAAAAACCACACCTGAGCAAACGCAACTCCGGAAGAGGCGTTTCTAAGCGAATATCGGCGCTGCGATTTCATCGGTGCCCTCAGAATTCGATTCCGGGAACCGGTTCAAAAGTTAGAAAAACCCGCTCGTCCGTTCACTGAACGTACCCGAGCCAATCTTCGGAAAATGATTCCGGGCACACCGGGCCTCGGAATCAGGTGCCGTCAGAAACTGCGCTCTTGTAAAATTCCAAAGAAAATTAAGAAAAAAAATTTCCTTGAAATTTACGGGTCTTTACACATCAAACCTATGATCACCTCTCTCTTGAAACCTCACAAGGCACCTCAAGCTCCCAGGAAGCCTCTCTCAAGCCTCTCTCAAGCTTTTGGAAGTACACTTCCAAGTAATGGATTCTCACTTTTCTTATTCATGTCCATGTTTTATTATATTGTTTTTCCATTTTATTTTCAATTATAAATGATAGGGTATGATTTAGAAAATCCCCTATAATTCCCTATTCATGTTTAAAAAATGATATATCCCATTTCTCTCTCATTAATGCCTCCCATGTACACCTGTTACTATGCGGAAATTCTGTATGGAATTTATCTCTCTTCATTTACATTCAAACATTTCTTTTGTGATATGAATCTAAATTCCAATACTTATGTTGGTAAATGTATCTATATGAACCTATTACTGTTATTATAATTTAACTATTATGGGACACCATTTTATCTCTCATCAACCTTTTTTTTGAATTCTTATGTCATGTGGTTACGCTGCCAAAATTGCACCGTAATCTTCCAAGCCAATGTCATTGTGTAGTGAATACCATGCCCATTTCTCTATCAAGGGTATTCACATTTATTCACTTTTACTTATTGATTATATATTTCTAGGTATGAACTCCACATTCCTTTATTGTGGAATAAATCAGGATGTTTAATGAATCTGTGTGGCACACTTATGCATGAAATGAAATGTTTAAAAATGGTGAGCCCTGATAGCGCTCCAATGCATTGGGAAAAGTATACTATCATGATACGTCATGTGCAATGAGTGTTGAATCATTCTAATATAAGTGCAACAAGGTTTTACTCATTCTTCATGTGCAATTAGGATTTACTCATTCTCCATTTGCAATGATCCTTGGCTCATGCTAATTCTATGTTAGGTGTTGTGGCCACATTTCCATATTATGATTATCACACCTTATCATGCCTTTATGGTCATGCTTCTCTTATTCTCCATTGATATGCCTATTATCTAACATTTATTTTATTACTCATGTTATTCCACGTTTTTTCCCTTACTGGGCTTTATAGCTCACCCTTTTTTTATCCATGTCCTCAGGTTATCCTATGCAATGCTAAGTAAGAGGAAATGTAGTGGTTGTGTGAAGGAAGTCTTCAATAAATATGTTGTATTTCATGTTTTAAGTTGATATGTAATGATCCTAATCCCCAAATACACTACCCCTCTCGATCTTCTATATTATATCAAGTGAATTTTATGTAATCAATCATGTTTAAGTGTGTAATAAAGAGAAAGGTTTTCATAGTTGGTATCAGAGGATAGGTTTAGTTATTTTTGGGATTTGGATTAGAAAACCTTATTGAATCCTTAGAGACAAGACAAAGTATAATAAAAAATCCCTATGTTTTGGTGGTTATTGAGTAAGTGGTTTATCAATAAAATACAACCCTGTCTGGATACGATTAGGTAGAGGCGGCTATGGCACAGATTTACCTTGGGGTGGAAACCCTGACAAGGGGTTTCAGGCTTGACCCGGTGTATCCTGGTACACGAAAATGGGCCTTGATTCATTCTTGGTTACGACACTCCCGGGGAATATTCTTTACAAAATTCACGAGCTTAGTATGAACCCTTATTAAGGGAAATAAAAAAAGGCCAATAAGAATGTATGTTAGAAATTACATCATCAATAGCATAAATTGAAGCATCTGGATTATGGATTAATAAGTTAAGGAAATAAAAGTTTTTTATAAGTCATCAGTTTTGTCCTTGGATTACCCTTTATGTGTTACCCCTGACTTTCCTTTCATTAAGGAATAATAAATCGTTAGACTTCAAGTATTTTATTATCACAATTTAATCATATTTAGAGGGTAACTCAAAATATGATATGTTTCATCAGCAGGATAAAGGATAGTTTTGAGAAGGAAGGGGAAGAACCTCATACAACACTCTTTTTCCTTCTTGAGGAATTTCTAGCTATATTTATTTACAAGTCAATCTCTCATAGTATAAAAACCTTTTCCAATGTCCATGTTTTTTTCCAGGCTCTCTCTGACATATCAAACACCTTCTCCCTACCACAGAATCATCAAAGATCATGGATCACTTGTGGTCAAATATTAAGCTCCCAACCCTCTCACCGTTCTTGGAAAATGAGGTACTATGAGGGTATTTTCAAATAGTTCACCCTATCCAGAGTGTATGATTCACTATTTGATTTTAGGATATCTACCGAAGAGGGAGACATCCGAGCATCCTATATGTATATATTAATGTCTTCCTGTCTTTTTGGAAACTTAGGCTATATATTAGAAGAACCATATTTTGAAAATCTCCAAGATAACTCTATCAAAATATTTTACAAAAACCTGGTACATGGTGATGTTTTGAAACTCTATATTAGAAAGAATTATTTTCTAAAAGCGCATCAAGTTTTCCATAGGTACAATCCAAGTTTTAGGGAATTTGTTTGGACTAAGTGGAAGCCTTTTAAAGTGAATTCTGTTATTGTTGAACTAGGTGGACCCTCATTCTCCGTGATATATGTGATAATGAGGGTTGGGGAATGATTAATGGTGGTGGGTAAGAAACGCTGATGTCATGTTTAAATTTCAGATATCTTTTTGTATATAATCAAATTGTGGGAAAGCAATTATTTTTAAGGGGGGAAGATTGTAACGACCCAAACATTCATTAATGAAAATTACTCTTGATATAATTTAATGTCTTATTATGTAAAATGTTTATATAAAATGTGAACTTCATTAGTTTAAATTTTCTGATTTTAAAATATCATTAAGAATTGTGACTATTGGTAATATAGCCATTGAATAGTGAGCACATGATTAGTATAAATATAAGGTTTTAGAAAATCCAATTTACTCAGACAATGGAAAAGATGGCCTCATCCAGTAGACTTGCCTCATACGAAGACCATTTGTTCAAGATTGGAAAGGAGGTTGCGTCTATGATCTTCTCTTTTGATGTAGCCCAATATGAGCTTGAATATGTTATTCATGAGCAGAACCGCCTATGGGAGAAGTGGAAGTTGATAGATATTACCACCCAAGTAATGTTATCCGAGCCACCCAAAGAGTATGTCTCCATCGCTCACCTTACTCATTGGTCTTATGCGGGTGTTATAAGGGGTTATATAACAATACATTAGCACTATAATTACTTTAATTATTTTTTATATAATAATAAATATAAATTCATTTTCTTATTGTTACTTTGTAAATAGTTTTTAAAGAAAAAATAGTATTTTTAGATAATATTCTACTAAGAAATCTATCTTCGTGAATTAATAGATTTCTGAATTAAATAATATTTTATTAAAATATTATTATTGTTATTAAATTACTTTTTATTAAATATAAATGATCACATAATTTTATGAATGCAATTATAATTTTCATTAAGGTTTGAAAGCTGTTTTTGTCAAAACCCATGAATTATTTATAAATGTCGGTTTTTTATAGAAAAAAATCACATATTTAGAAAATTATTTAGATAAAATTCATATTATTTTTGGAATTAGGATTTCGAAATTATCCAACAGTGGATTTTTCATAATTTTCTGAGATAGTTGAATTTTTGATTAAAAATTATATAATGTTTAATTATATAATGTGTTTTATGACATCATAATGACCCAATAGTGTTGTAATAAAATACTATAAACATTATTTTCTACCAATATATGCTTTACCATTAAAATAATGTTATTTTGTGTTTGTTTGATTTATTTTACAATGCTTTAGTGGACCCTCCAAGAGTTATAAAAAAATTTCACTTTTTAAATGATTTTCTTTTAGAGTGTGACTCACCTCCACATAAGCAACCCTATTATTTTAAGAAGTTAGGCCATTGGTCTTATAAAAAAAATTTCCACTCCCCTTTGGAAAAAAATATGGGTGAAAACCATGGGTTGGTTTGTGGTTTTGATTAGTTTAATGTGAGGTGTCCTAAACCTAAATAATAAAAAATTGCATCTCCTTTCCTATAAAAACCCACCCAAGATCCCACTTACTCTTCACTCAAAGAATTTTGAGTTCATAAAACCTCTGTTCATGTCTCTCTAGAATCCTCCCAAGGCACCTCAATCTCCCATGAAGTCTCTCTCAATCCTCTCTCAAGCCATTGGAAGCACACATCCAAGTAAGGGATTCTCACTTTTCTTATTCATGTCTATGTTTTATTATATTATTATTCCCTTTTATTTGAAATTATAAATTATGGGGTATGATTTTTCACCTCCCCCATAATGCCCTCTTCATGTTTGAATAATTATAGATCTTATTTCTCTCTCATTAATTCCTCCCATGTACACCCATTACTAAGCAGGAATTCTGTAAGGAATTTCTATCTATTCATTTACATTTAAGCAATTATTTTGTGATATGAATCTAAATTCCAATACTTATGTGGGGACATATATCTATATGACCCCACTTACTGTTCATTTCATGTACATATGATGAGAAACACCTTTCTCTCTCATCAACATTTTTGATGAATTCTTATGTCACATCGTTACTCTACCGAAATTGCACCGCAATTTTCCAAGACAATGTAATTGTGTAGTGAATACCGTACCCATTTCTCTATCAAGGGTATACACTATTATTCACATTTACTTACTGATTATAGAGTTTCATGTATGAATTCTACATTCCATTATCGTGGAATAAATGACGATGTTTAATTAATCCATGTTTTATGATCCATGTCTCACACTTAAGTATGAAATGAAATGTTTAAGAATAGTGTGCCCAGATAGCACTCCAATGCATTAGTTAAAGTATAGTATAATGATACGTCATGTGCAATTATTGTTGACTCATGCTAAATCAAGTTCAATGAGGGTTTACTAGTGCTTCATGTGCAATGAGGATTTAATCATACTCTATGTGCAATGAGCCTTGGCTCATGCTAATTCCATGTTAAGTGTTGTTGCCACATTTCCATGTTATGATTATCACGCCTTATCACGCCTTTATGTTCATGTTTCTTTTATTCTCCATTTGTATGTCTATTTTCTAACATGTATTTTATTCCTTATGTTATTCCATGTTTATTCCCTTATTGGGCTTTACAGCTCACCCTTTTCTTATGCATGTCCTTAGGTTATCCTATGCATTGCTATGTACGATGAAATATAGTGGTCATGTAAAGGAAGTTTTCAGTAAAGACATTGAATTTCATATCTTAAGTTGATATGTAATGATCATAAGCCCTAAAGACAGTATACCTCTCGATCTTCTCTGTTGTATCAAGTGATTTTTTTGTAATAACTCGTGTTTAAGCGTGTAATAAAGAGAAGGGTTGTTATAGTATTAAACTGCATATTTCTTATCTCATATTCAAATGAAATTAAACTGTATGGAACATGAATCTTGGGAACACCATATTAAATTATATTTCATATTACCCTTTTTCATGATATAAAACTATAAATTTTTTTGTTAAAAATGATCCATGATATGTTCTTTTCAGTGGTAATAAGTAATATTTAAATTTCCTCTAGTTTCTTATATCAAGAATGATTCACGTCAGATTGGACGTTCTTTTTGATTTCCCTGATTGGGGTGAATAAGTTGCATCATGGAAAGAAAGCTTATCATGGTAACATTTTGTAAAAATAAATTATGTATGATTCATCAAATATAGCCTCTCAAACTATTTTAAAGATCATTTCACTACTACAAAACTGTCCTTTAACAACGTCAGTATTTATCAATGCTAGAAAAATTCATTGAGTAAGTCCATCGTTATCAGTGATAAAATAAGCACTGATGAAGGGGGAACATTATCAGTGCTAAAAAATGCACTGATAAAGGATACTCTTTAACAGCACAGTGGTTTTTGTGCTTAGAAAAGTTCGCCATAATCAATGATTTATTTTAGCGCGGATAAATGTCACCATTTATCAACGCATTATTTTTAACACTAAGAAAAGTTACAATTTATGTGTGCAAAAAATAATGTGATGATAAAGGTTACTATTTTTTAGAGAAGATAAAGGTTTAGAAAATAAAATTAATTTTTGAACGATTTCCATAATTAAATAATTGTTGTTAAATATGAATAAACATATATAAAATTTTTAAAAATTATTAAATAGTATATTTTAAAAATATAGATATGGAAAATGAATGAAATGAAATAATTAATCAAATAAGATTATAAAACGAATAAATTAAGAAATATATTAAATATTTTATTAATTAAATTTTATTTATAAAAATGAATAAATTTAATTTATATATATTGATTATAGATATTGATAAACAATTTATATTAAATATAGATATATAAATGAATATATAGTCAAAAAATAATAATAATGAATAAATTACCAAATTATTTAAAAAATTATTAATGAAACAATTATTAATAAAAATGAGTAAGTTATATATATATATATTATAAATAGTAATAAATAATATATATGAAATATAAAAATCTATATATAATGAATAAAATGTTAATTCAAAAACATATTAATGTATTATTCATTTTTAATATTGTTTGACTATTCAATTTAATATATATCAAAATTTGTGTGGCAGTGATTTTATACACACACACCCATATATATATATATATGAAATTAATGAAATTTATATGCAAACACACACAAATATATTAACGCAATATATAGAAACACATACACATAATATTAATATAATTTATTAAAATTTCAAAATATCTTAAAATTTCATTCTTAACATGATACATTCAATATGTTATGTTTTTAATTAGTCAATTTTATTTATTTATTTATTTATAATACTATTATATATAGGGAATTTATTTTTAATATTTTTTAATATTTTTTAGTTTTCAATTTCATCATTTTCTATTATTTATTTATTTATAATTATTTTTTTTAGTATTTTCAATATATATTCATCTTTAATTCAGTATATATATATATATCCATATTTTTTTAATAATTTATATTTAATCAACAAAACATATCTATTTTTTCAATATTTTTAATGTGAAGTCATTTTTAATTATTCATCTTCGTTCATTTCAAATTGAAATTATTTAAGATTATATATCCATTAATAATATTAAAAAATTATTTTTGAATAAATAATTATAAATAAATATATTTATAAATGTATATTTAATATATTTATAAATTATATGTTTATAATTAATATAAATTAATAATAATAATTTTTTGGAATAAGTATTTATATAATTATAATTAAATAATTATATATATTTAAAAATTATAAAATTATACAAAATTTATTCAAATATATAATTTATTAGTGCTAAATTTTGTGCGCTGATAAAGATCCATATTTATCAGTGCTAAAATATGAGCACTGATAAAGATGTTTTTATCATCACTTTTTTGGAAGGGATTTTAAATCTGTTTCTGATCTATTTAAAAAAAACCCTAATAGCTACTCACTCATTGTGATTATGAATCTGTCGTAGAACTGTTCTATTGCCAGTGCGACTCCACTATGATCCATCAGACGAATCATGGATAGAATCATATGTATGTTATTTTCTACTTTTCCTATATCGTTGCTTGAACGTTTTTGTTCTGTGTTTTTTGTTTTTTCACAGTTCTTAACCTTGAACAACCCTACATCCCATATGCTCTGTACTGTCAGAACGACATCTCTATGCAATTTAAGGGCCTGTTGAAAATATGAATACTTATATTTTAACTTCATGCAACCAGGATGAGAGACACAATGCAATTTGACTTCCTACTATCGGGATGAATTTGTGCAGTTTTATATCATGCAACCAAAATGATAGATTCTATGAAGTATAACATATTTCTTCTAGAAATAATTTGTGTATTTTAATGTCCTATAACCAGGATGAGATATAGGGTGAATTTTAACGCATTGTATTCAAGATTAATTTTTGTATTTTAACATAATGAACCTAGGACGAGAGCCATTGTGTCATTTAATGTCTTTGTTCTAGGATAAATTTGTGCGGTTTAACATCCTGGAAGCATGATGAGAGATGATTTATGATCACTATACAATATATTTAATGAGAAATATTGTATTATTGTGGGTTTTGAGTCATTCCTCGTCCATTTTGGAGAATGTGCATGCTCTGTTTTGTGGATCATCTTGTCTTGGTTTTCTGAAATGGTTTTTGGAGTGGGGAAAAATGATTTCAAGAATTTAATTTTCTTTAAAAATGTGGGTTATTATATTGTAAAAAGTGTCCTTAGAAGAAGTTGTTTTTAAATTTAAAATGAAATTGTGTTTTTCAAGAAGATAATTATTATTTTGTTATGAAATTTGTCTTGTGATACAATTTTTTTCCAGAGATATTCCTTTAATCTATGTTTTAGATTGAATCTAAACCAAATATTATGATTTTTGTCTTATTAAGAATTATCCTCCCTGAAAGTTCTGTTATTTTTATAGTGGGTCTCACCCTGTTTCGGGTTCTCCTCAGTTGCTTCCTGTCTTCCATGTCAATTGAGGTTCATTGGGGGTGGAAAAGTGTCCTGAGGAAGTAGAGCATATCTTCAGAGTGTTTGTAACTCCCAAAGTTGTTAAGTTTGTGTTGTTCTGGGTATTCATGAGGGTCATTATTTGCAAGAATGGGAGTTTTTTCCCCACCAATGATGCAAGTTGGGATGATGTGGGAATATTTTATGTCCCTCTTTATCTGATGGTTTATACCAGAGGAAGTGAAGACAATAAAAAGGGAAGAGCTCATGAGTGTCTTGAAAAGTCAGTAGACTGTGAAGGATTATGATGAACACTTCAAATATTTGGTTTCCATTTGTCTGGAGGTGGTGTCACAGGATTCATTGAAAGCTTCTCTTTTTATTGGGGGTCATCATATAGAGATCAAGGAGCGAGTCCTATATTCTAAGGATATCCAATTTTATATGTTGGTAGAGGAAGCGTTTTTTGATGATTTGTTATGAAAGAAGCATAAACACACTTGATCAGTTGTTGTCTCGCATATTGGGGTAAATATGTTTGGTGTTTCCTCATTTTTGTTATGTGTCTTTCATAAGATCATCTTTTATTATAAAAGTGTGATGAAATTATCCTTTCATAGTTCAAATGGTTTGGCATTTTTTTAATTGAAACCTTTTAATAGTTATCTGTTCATGAATTAGTGCTCCCATTTCTATCGTTCTTGTTTAGTGATATCTATTTTGGTGGAAATATCTCTTTGTGCCTTGTGTACGGGTTAATTTATATTCAATATTTTGATCATTTCAACTGTTTTTTCTACTGAAGTAGTGTGTTGAATAAATATTGATTGTTATTTGGATCTATTGACCAATGAAGACAGAAAATGGATTGGGTGTGCATCACTCAAAAATTTAATAACCAAACTAAGGATTATTTGTGCCCTTCTCTACTGTTGGTTAACTACCGCTTAGAATAGAATCTAACCTGAACTTCTTTCCTGAAATCCCCGTGATGCTCTCATCTCACACACACTCACCACCATATCTATTATATCCCTATCTTGCATTCAATTTTCCTTCTCTTCCTACAGTCATTTATTATATGAATGTCCATGTATGCATCATGCATCTTTACAAGTAGTAAATGAGAGAAATAATAGTAGGAAAAGAGAATTCTGAATTATGATATGAAAAAGATGGTGTCAAGCATGCGTGGGATGATAGAATCACTGAGATGTTTGGTAGGAATTTTAGGTCAGATGATATGCTAAGTAGTAGTTCATCAATAATAGTGAAGTGCATAGAGAATATTGAGTTTTTTATTAGCGTATATCTGGATCAAAGAATCCATTTGGAAAAATTTAAAGGTATTTCTACGATATAATTCCACTATTTTACCAAATAAATATGTAATGAATCATTCATTTTATTTTCAGTATCCTGTTCATATTTTGTTTATTTTAGAATATTTCTATCCATGTGTCATTCCTTTATAGGAAGTGCAATGATGTTGTATCTTCTCAAACATAGAGGTAATCTTGATGTTTTCATAGTAATATCATTATCCATAGAATTAATGCACTATTTCATATTTATATGTAATTTATTTATTTTTACTATTACTCATGTAATAATTGTTTTCTTATACATGTGGATTCTTTTATTCAAGTTGGGGTGCTCTATCTAACTTCCAAACTTCTTCTCCCATAGAACCTTTCGACCACTCTAGTGTTTCATTTATCACTTTATTTTAAGTTTTATCTATTGACTTTGTAGGAAGAGAAATTCCACTACCTCTACTCAATTATAATGGTATTCATGATATATGGATAGTAAATTCATTGTCCATAGAATTAATTTATTATTTTATATTTATTTTTAATTTATTTCTTTTTAGGATTACTCATAATAATTATTTTCTTATTCAAGTGGATTATTTTTTTCTTTTTGATGTGGTTTATTGATGATTCTAATGTAGTGTTCATTTTTCGACAAAGAAAGTCATTGAAAATCATTGTAACATTGTCCGTGATGATTTTTTTGAATATATGTAATAATTGTTATTAATTTAATTGTATAAATTAATGTTTGGAATGATTATAATATAGTTTTTTTCAGTTATTTGTGTTATAAATTTAATTTCATTTAAATTATGTATTGGGATATTTTTGTTGATATCTTATTTGTTTCTAGTGTTGTAGTGTACTGTTATAGCACACTACAATACGTCCCTTTACCAACACTTTTAAAAGTGCTGATAAGAAACACATTTATCAGCACTTTTAAAAGTGCTGATAATGGATTCCTTTGGCGACACTAAATAAAAGCACTGATAAATGGGACCTTTATCACAACTTTTAAATGATCTGATAAATATCCCATTTATCATTACTTTATTAGTGCAGATAAAGGTCATAGGATATTAATGTTGCTCACATTTTCAGTGTTTTTCAAGCACTGTTAAAGGCCAATTTTGTAGTAGTGTATGAAGCTTCTTCTAATTATAAGAGAGATAAATACATATAAGAGTTCTCAGTGAAAGTTCCCTTATTGCATTAATTGGTCAGTACTGAGATACAACATCCTCATTTTTTGAACTACATGTGGATCGATTTCCATTCCTTCAGTTACATAGTAATTCCTAAATCTTCTATCATAATATAATCCATAAATTATGATCAAATCCACCTCTTTTTCTTGTCCTTGGGAGCTCTCTAGTCACATAAGTTCTTCCACCTGGGGATCAACGTTGGGGTGGATCCATACTATTTTTTATATGATTCAAACCTATGTATGAATTCATACATTGTCCCTTCTTCTAGGACCTTAAATTATTTGAATTTTCCAAGCTTCCATGACCCAAATTCCTTACACAAGAATATGATATGTTTTAGAGACTTTCCATAACATGGATCCTTATACATGATTCCTTCCCTAAAAAAATACCCCCTCAAATATATGAGGCATATATATATAATATATTCTTGTATTAAATTATTTTTTAAAAACATTTTCTAAAAATTTCAGGGTATTCCATAGACTAATTTATAAATTATTAAAAACTACATATATATTAATTTCCATATACTCGTAAACATATTGACACATGTAATTATTATTTCAAAACCATCCAAAAATACATTTTATATTAATCCTACTATACATGTTCCTTTGAATTCATATGGGGTTCAAAAAATCCATTCCTCATGACATTAAAATACTTGTAAATAATCCAGTTTGCATGATGTTAAATAGTAGAACACATGGTCTATCAGGTTGGAACTTAAAGTTCTTGGGGATGTCCTCTCTATAGTAATTAACCCCATTCAGGTTTGAGATAAATATAAATATAAGGTTCATAGTGTATAGGTATACTAAATCATGCTAAATATTCTTCAATAAGCGTATACTATGAAAAATCTATTTCACTCAATCTTGGAATTGGGGCCTCATTCATATTGGGGTTTCTTTATTCTCATTCTATGATGTGTATCCATTTTCATTCCAATTGAATTAACATTATCTTTGTCTATGAGGTGATTGAAATAACCCAATTAATAACTACATATGGATTCATTTCCATTTTTAGAGTATGATGTTATGCCTGGATCTTGTATCTCAAACCAAACCATCAATTCTTCCAACATGAAATTTACCTTTTAATTAAATGATCAGGACTCCCAATCCACATTATGTCTCCACTATATCCCTCAGTTTGGGTGAAACACAATTTTAGTTCCCCATAAATGATATTTATCTACGTTGAAGATTCTCCATCATATCTGTAAGTCAGCCACAAGTATTAATTAGATTCTCAATTCACATTTAATTGTGGTTATTCTTTTCTTGCACTAGGTTCTCCTCAATTGGATTACTGTTGGGATGAATCCATATTATTCTACACATGGGATTGTTCTACACAAGACTTTTTATTATTTTATTTTTATATATAAACCTATGTTGAGGTAAAAATCTCCTCAATTCTTAATGTCCTTATCATATGAAATTAAACAACACGATGTATGGTCTGCACTTTATTACATGAACATCTTATAGTAGCTTAATATTCATGACCTCATCCCACTATATATGATCCATATCTGCCTAGGAACTCCTAGAATATAACATTACTATGCTCAATAACCCGAATGTTTCCACCACTATGAAACATTATGATCCTCATATGGGAATTTGATATGATCTATGTGTGGCTTGATTCTCTTGAATTGGTATGTATAGTGATTCTTGTATCTATTATCATAGGCTTATCTACAAATTACCCCCACTCTTATGATCACGATTTGCATTGTGAAGCGTTCATTATCTATCAAATTATGCTATAAGAAGGAATTTACCAACATATACCCTATTTTATAAGAATAATATGTATGTGGTTTCATATTATTTCTTAGGTGTTTTGGTTCATGTAAACCATGACCTGAATGGAACTTCAAATAATATTCCCATTGACTGATGAGGATTCATAGAAATCCTCATTACAGAACAATAAAAAATAGGGTATAAGAACACATCATATGAACTTAAACTATATAACACTTTCATACATTTCATACATTTCATATGATGGTGAACTATGTGATGTATGTTCTATCCTACATGACAATAAACTTCATAGAGTTATTCATACCACCTAACCAACTTTCCCAACATGAGAGCCATATCAGTATAAGGGTGAAAGTCTTATGGGACCACACACTAGGTTAAAATTCCCTTTGGTCCCTATAATTCTATGTTCTTGGGTCCCCAAACATTTATATTAGGATATACATTGATGAATTTCCCTATATAACACCACGAGGTTCCTTTTATTTTCAATCCTATATCAGTATAATGATTTAACCCCTCCCCTATATTCAAGCTAGATTGGTGCCTGGTTTATTCATAATATAAGAACTATGTGTTTCTTGATTCCTATTTTTGTAGGGTATATAGTGATGCTTGAAGGAACTTTTTCAAACCCAGACACAAATCATTAGTCATTTCTCATCTGTCATTATCCCTAAACAACTCAATCACTATTTTTTTGGAATTATGATGTTTTGACCTCCTTTGAGATGTTCCCTATCATATGTCACAATTCTTTCCTTAGGTGTATGAGTCTCTAAAAACTTATCATGGATATCTGTAATGACTATATATAACATAAAGGGAGACCACTATTTGGTAATGATCATTAGTTCCACCATATTTCTCCTAACCAAACAGAGGTATGATCACTTAAGGGAAAATGACCTCTAATCTTTGTACACATTTCAAAACATCATATTGGAACCCATAATTTGGATATTGGTTAGTTTTTTCCATATTGGACTTGTCTCATCTCGAACTAATTATTCAAATACTTTAGTTTATGGTATAAAAGTTTCCTCCACCTATCCAAAGGTATCAGGGAACTCTTTGTCTTTTATCCCCTTCCAAATTGATGTATTTGAATCCCCCTCCAATGTATTGAGAATTAAAAGTTTAAACTATGTTTAATCCCCCGAGATGGCCCATGGTAACATCAAGATCTCTATTCACATCATTATTTTCCTTACTATGGTAATAGAAACTCTCTCACCACATGGTTAATGTTGTATACCCTTAAACCCCAACAAAATTTAAAAATAAAACTACATTACATTAAATATAAAACATTACCAATCTGAGAAATATGACTCTAACATATGCAAATATCCTCTCTAGATTGTTTATACTATTATGGAACCCCAAGGTCAATTAGGGTTTCATTTTTAACTCTTTAGTTCGGTTATCCCAATCTTGTGGTCAACGCTGTATGAACTTAAACTATAGCTCTCAATAGTTTTAGACTGCAACACCATAAATAATATGTGAATGAGACATAAAACATATCACATAAAAAATCTGTAAAAGGTAACCTGAGTAATATTCCTGTCTCGGAATTCTAAGTCTTCCACATTCATTAATTTGGAATAAATTAAATCATAAATGATAAAAGTCATAAAGCTCAAGAGACCACTATATTGCCTCCTCAAAAGTCTTGTTATTCTTGATGGGTCCACTAGTGTAAGAAAAATCTAGAACAATTTCATGTTGTAACCCTTCTCCCTGATTATGTGTTCATTATATGGTGGTGTAACTTATAGGTTTCCCTAAACTATCTTGAGTGACCATAAATAGAAAATCCTACTTCATTACTCAATTGTAATAATCCTTGAAAACATTTCATGACTATCCTATGAGAGTTTATCCGGCTCTAAGTGAAAACAGAAAATGGCAATGATCATTGATGCCACCATATTTAACCCTTTTAACTAGGGTAATATTCATTCTATGTAAAATGTCCTATAATCTTCATATAACATGAAAACATCACAATAAAACCCATAAATTGAATGTGTTGAACAGTCATCCCTTGTGTTCATCTATCATCTCATTATTCCATGAGATATATATTTTGAGTTATGCTTTACACAAATCATAATCTAACCATTCAAGTGGATTTGAACATATGTGATGCTATGCCAATGTACATCGTACTTTTATTCGAATAAAGAATGTGGAATTTAATTCTTGATGATTTTTTTGTACTCAATATGTGATTCTAATCCACATGACAAAATGGACCAAGAATCATGACCATAAATTACATACACCTGCAAATCTGTCTGTATATGTTAGTAACATTAGAATTTTTACATTCACATTGGGTTTCTCATGCCTATGGCTTTGGATAGGTTTCCTTAACCTTTTGGTTAGAATTATATAAAAATAAAATCTATACCCCATTATTCATAGCTTCGTGATAATAAAATGAATTCCCCTATATGGGATAGTCTATATGACTGATGGGTCCTTCATTTAGGTTGGGTTCTTCCCTACCCTTATTGTGTAGACAAAAACATTTATTTGGCAAAATATATCCAAACTTAAATATCAGAAATTATTTTTCCAACTTGGATGACCTTAAATATACCAAGTTAAGATAAATAAAACTCATAAGGTATTAATCCTATAAAGGGTGACTTGGGAAAAAGATGAATCTCTTCTTGATGGATATACACTCTGGATGATCTAAGAAAATTTGATCATTTGAATATGGAAAAGGTATAAAACAATTTACTCCAAAATTTAATAAATGGAAATCGAATAAAAATCATAGATTTTATTTGAAAAGCCTCCCCCATATGAGGTGTACTAAATAGTTAGGGCTACTAAAGAAAACTACAAAAAATCTAGCATGTTCCACTATATGACACCATCAAAAGTAAAGTTTTGTTCAATTAGTATCTTGGTCTAGGAAAAAATCTGGGCTTCCTCAGATCGCTAGTAAAAATTTTAGAGGATCCATGTGAGATAGATATATATATATTTTTGGGGTACTTAAGACATCTTGAGCATTTGAATATGTATTCCACATTTCCACCATTGTGTTCATTATCAAATTGAGGAAAATCATCTCATATCTAAATGGATCAAATCGTGTGTTATAGTGATGGTATCTATGAATATATACATCTCTGAGACGTGACTAAGATGTAACATCTCCAAATCAAAGGTTTGAGAATCAAACATAACTTAATTCATTCTAAGTGTAATGATGAGGTGGATTTATGTTATCTAGATAATGATCATACAAAGATTCAAAGGTCACTATGAAGTGATGATCAGCATAAAATAGTTGATATATGGAAAAAAATTGAGAACAAAACTTGTTTTCATTCATTTTAAGAAGTGGAAGAGGAGAATATGAAATTTGGAGTCTCTATTCAAGATAATGATTCATTACAAAATGACCTCGGCAGAGGCCTGGTGGTCCTCAATATATTTTCATGCATCATAAAAACTATGAAAAAGAAAATAAAAACTTATAACATCAAATTCCTATGTATTATAAAGACACATTACCTCAACTAATACCTTTTCTTCTCAATTTGAGTATCATAAAAGAACTTTTGGAATCCCAATATCATTACCATAGAAATTTGAAACATCTAATAGAGTTTTATGTGATTTTCCCCTATATCATTCATAAAATATTCCAATAATTCTACTCCCACATAATGGGATTCTCATTGGTGCATCGGAACATAAACCTTGTAGGAACTTGCAAATGATTATGTCTTTAAAAGGGATGTGTCTATAGGACCTTGTAACACATTGAGTGGGATTTAGTGAATCAGGGTGTCAAATTTTTCTTTTGATGTGATGGATCTTATTCCCACATTAGTAGGAACTCATAAAACATATATGATAGATTCAAAACATAATAAAACATTTATATGTAGATAATAAACACTACATTTTTACTTGGTTCACTTCTAAGGATTAGTCTAAAGAGCATACGCCAACCACGTTTTAGTCATACCTAAATACACTTTTCTCACCTAGTTGTGGAATATATAATTTTGGATATAGTCCCTCAATACTAGGAAAAAATAATTTACTATTTTTTAGGGATATCTCCCCGTGTCCCTTAGAACACTTCTTTCAACTCCCCCAAGATCACTACTTTGAGAGAAGTCTCACTTAGTTTTTTCTAATTGAAGGTTACTTCAATGGATTGGCGTTATAGTATATTTCTTTTACTTATCACAATACATTTATTTCACAATATATATATTTGTATATGCTCTTTTAATGCATGTACATTTAAATCGGATGTTCAATACTGCCTTTTGCAAAGCTCCTTTGTGAAGCTCACTACCATCCTGAAGCTCACAGCCTTCATGGAAAAAACAAACATCGCGAAGCTCACTTCTTTCATGGAACAAAATACCTCCAAAAATCTCAATGAGTCAACATGAAATACCCCATAACATTGAATGACCCTTTAATAAAAAACATGGGCATTAATTATGAAGTATAGTCTTTTCATGAATCTCAAGCTCACATAGAAAGATAGATTCATGAAGCTCTCTTAGCTTCCAAAAATTATAGTGTTTCCAAATTTTAATTAAAAAAATCATTGAAATGTAGTGGGGGTAGACTCATATATATATTCTTGGACATTCAAAATGCACCACTCAAAAATATCATGATGGTTCTCCTCCTGTCATAGTGCTCCATGGAAATTCACTGTTTATGCTGAAAATCATAATCGCGGTGCTTTAAATCAAACCAGCAGGCATCGCTATGCACCAATTTTTCAATTTTCATGATGCTCATCGCTATCATGTAAATCACCATCAAATTTCTTTGATCCTTTAAAAATACAAGTCACAAATCCTATATTCGTGAAACTCATGCCTTTTACATATTTTCATAAGTCCTTAAACATCTCCTCATTTATCCTGTTTCAAGATTGTCACATTTTTAGTGTCATGGATCACCAAATATTTGAATTCCCTAATTCTTGGATACATTAATTAATGGTTAATTTGATTCAACATTATGTTCAGATCACTAGGGGTGTCATTTTTCATTTCCCATATACTCTTCCACAAATATTTTTTGGTAGTGTGGTTAATGTTTAGAGAAATCTAATTTTGTATGGAGTAACTCTCAGAAATAGTAATTTAATAAGAAACCAATTTTCTCATAGAAAAGGCCAATTAAATATATTCATATCCCATTTCTTCATGGGGAATTTCTACCCTATATGTACTCTTGTTATTGAAGAGTAGGGGGTGAAAACATATAAGTTTGGAGCTTCCACTTGTGGTGCAAATTCTTTATGTGACATGAGGGATAAATATTAGTCAGTGAATTCCTCCATCAATTGATAGAAATATGCATAATAACCCTTCTTTAATGACATGCTAGTATCTAAAAATAAAAATACTCAATCTCTTGGAACTACAGAAGTATAATCTCTAATGAGTTCCTCATTATTAATTGTAGTTGGAGCATTAATCATTATTGTGGTCTCGTATGTCAGTACCATAGAGTAATTACCTCCACTGACTATGGCCTAGAAAATATCAAGCCATAGACACCTTCCACGATGTTCTCCCCACAAGTACGATGGGAAGAGACATTCAGTTGGAACATATCGCTAGAAGGACATTAATGGTTCTCCAAAATAAAATCCTTTGGATTTCCTATTTCTTTGTTCAAATATCAAGGTTCCATTAGGTTAGTGTCATGATCTATGTTTAAAAAAATGCACTCCACCGTCTTGACAACCTTGGAAAGTGTGATTATCCCTATTTTAAGAATGGAAGTTAGTGAGTATTGCACAACACTCTAGTAGTGGATAGTTTCCATACATGAACCATGTTCCCCTTCACTAGTGGGGGTGGGGGAACAACATATGTTGTTGCACCCTTCACTATAGATGTAGATGTTTCACCTATAGAATTTTAAGTTTTTCCTTAGATCTCATTGTTATCATCCTCTATATTCTATTTATATATTTTATGAAAGAGAGATATTACAGTCAATAAGCCCTAATGATTTCATTGGCGTGTTCATACAAAAACATTAAAAAATAATAAAGTGTAAAATTTGAGACTAACAACAATAATTGAGAAGGATCCACTTGATCCGTGACATATCCTTTCATTAGTTACTCATTTTAGATAGTGGAGGATCATGCATTATTACTGATTGAATTAACATTGAGTGAGGGTTGATAACCAAAATTTCTTCCCATTATGCCTTCTGTGTCATTTTTTTAATGGATAACTCCAATTCCTCCTCCCTATAGATTCCCTTCTTAGGGTCATCCTCTAGAGTACCCTTGACAACATATTCTAGAGACTCATCCATTATCATAGTTTCTTCCATTATCTACAAATAATTAAAAAATCTATTCGAAAAAATTCTAATTTGAAGCATTACATGACCTAGATGATCAAACATATATCTTTAAAATAAATAAATATTTAATATTCATCATCCGTAGACTCGTTGAGTACTCCTTAAAGGATTATTCAATCCTTTAAGTCTTATATCTACTTCATTAGAGAACCCCCTAATTAGTAGAAATAATATGAATATCTATTTCATAGACATATCTACCGACGAATGAGGGGTTGGTGTCATTATTAAATTCTTGGGGAACCTTCATGTTCCCAAGATGATGAAACCAAAATGCAACCATAGTGGACCACCCATATTTCCCAAGACTATATATTTGAATTTCTATATTATTAAAATCAAAAAACCTCCGGGTAGACATACATTGAATATTCATAGACCATATTCTTCGTTTATCCAAAGGATGACCTAGAATCCATCAACATTAGCATCTTCATAGGGCTCTCATGATTTATGAAATAACTTATCTAAAACAACAGAATCAATTTCATTATATCTGACCCATGAAATGATGGTTCCTCAAAATGTGATTTTCCAGAGGCCTTTGGTTGTGATCAGTTAGATGACCTATAAGATTAACTGGTAACTTTTTTCTTGTGAAGTTTCATAGTGGACAATTTACCTTATTCCTGTTCCTTATTCATTGTAACAGTGAGTATTCTAGTTGTAAGTATCCTATTTAGATGGGATGATACCCAATATTGGACATATGTAGGTAATAGTCCAATAAATATATCCATCAAGGAATATTTTATTGAGACTCAAGTATCATCTCAGTATATCATCAAAAAGTGTTTTCCTGGTATCATTGGGCATCACGATTCTCTAACGCTTGTTAGTGTCATCGATGTACAATTCTGTATAAACCATAATTTCCTCTATAATTTGTATGGTGATAAGGACTCAAAACCAAATTCTAAATCAATTTGAGTTACCAAGATAAAAATCTGAAAATATATTTTATATGAGAGAAAATTATATCCCCCATTATCAAGTTTTATTATTGTATCGATGGGGGGTCATTATAGAGGGAACAAAAACTCTGAGATAAAAATCATTAGTTTCAGGTCCCTTATTCTCTTCAGAGATTGTGTCATAAAGTTGGAAATAGCATGAATTAATGGTATTAATTTAGAATCAGTGATTTATATATATCCAAGGAGATTTTACGCATTTTAATGAGTAGTTATCCATCCCAGACTCACATTTAATGGGAAACATTTAGAAAATTGAACCTTCTTGTTATAGATTTTCTGTAGGAATTAGTGTATCATCACTAACTCTAGCACTTCTAACTCTACGAGGATACATTTATCCAACTAGGATACTAAACATAATTTACTAGTATAGACTATAACATATGAATTAAAGTCTACGAGAATTCAACTACTAATCCATTTGGAAAGAACCCCAACCATTTTGGGAGGAATTTTATAACTAACCTTATACTCCTAGGTCTCATAATGGACCCTCTCCTTCTTAGACAAATATATATTGATAGATCACCTCTTTTAAAATGAATTGTATATAGTTGGATAATTTAATTAAGTCCAATCAGCATGAGAGAGTGGATATATTTTCATTTACACATAAAATCTGATATTGCCCTGAGGCTGAGTTAATTCCCCATTGCTTTCTCAATCTCTATCCACAGTACACATATTAGTGTATGCATTCGTTATATATATTTACCTGAATAATTGATGGGAAGAACTCAATATACATCACCCCTAATATCAGATCCCCCATGATATTATAAATATCCCAAAAAAATGATTCATACTTCTCCATTAACTAGGTGAAATTAATTAGTTTCTAGACTCTAGTGACTGAATAAATCATGAAAAAAGTCAACATGCTTGTAATCCTAGGTTTGTGAGATCTGTATTGTAACGCCCCGACCCTAGTTACCCAGAGTCGGTGCATTATTACATAATATTTTCATGATCACAAGAAATATCAAGTCTCTAAAGACCGATTAGTTTAGTAGCCTTGGAATAACTAGATACATTAATAAAGTTTACATTACATCATAAACTGAAAACAACAACAACATAGTCTCCATATTCCACACTCATACTATCCCTGCAGGTCATTCATAATTTACTTCTTCAAAATCCTAGGAAAAATAAAACATTGAAAGGGGTGAGCTCAGATGCTCAGTAAGGATAATAATATAGAAGAAGCTTTCATAGATAAGCATAAACACTTAAGGCAATTTATAACTAAAACAAAAGCCTTTTAAACTTGAAATTCAAAATAAAATGGAAAAGATAAAATGAAATTATTCCATTTACATAATTACATGGATATTATAATAGTAAAATAATCACATTAAATATCAATAACCACTTTCATAATGATGGAATGCATAATGCCAGACTATCATAACCACATAGCCAAGGCCTCGTGCCAAGACTACAAATAAGATTCTGTCAAGACCTTGTGCCAAGACACTAGTTTGTCTAATGAGACCTACCGATGCATCGAGGAGCTATAGTAGGCTCCACCGTTCACTTATTAAGTCTAATTCATTCCTCATATAAACAGGTTTAAACATAACATAAACATTCGTATTAAAACTAGCATATGAAATGTCAATACTTTAACCACAAACCATGAATGGTATAAAAATAGCACATCCACAGTCAAACATAACTCATTCGATACAATATGGAAGATTGTATTGTATCACATTAACCTCAATCAAGAATAATGAAGGATGTTTACATAGATGAAAATAATCATCAAAACTATTTGAGAGAAATATCCCCCTTTTTCTTGAAATCATTTAAAAGTCACATTATTTGTCAAGAAGCCATTTAAAAATAGATTTTTGAATTAAAGTGTCCCATACCAATTTGAAACTTTTTAAAAGGAGTTTTAATTTTAAAACATTAATTTACATATAAATAAATCCTTAAAACCATTTTTAAACATGGACATTAATGAGCAAGATTTAGAAGAATAAGTCTTTAACACATTTAAAAATTGTATTTTGGTTAAAGTTTCTAACCAAAAGAGAGACACTTGAATACAAATAATTGAGGTAATCAAAACATTGTAATATCATGAGAATAAAGGAATTCATGATATACTATTTCAAAGTACATTATATACACCACATAAAAGTGATTTGGGGTATAATAACAAAGAAGTCTCAATGGAATGTAAATTGAGATGAAATCTCTCATAAAGGCCGTATCCTTAGATTAAGGATAAATCAACGACATAGTTATGCATGAAAAATATAAATAAACTAAATATTATTGGATATTTAATGTAAAACAATCAAAGGACATTCACACATAATCTTGTAAAAACAACACCAATGAATTGGATGTTTAACTCAACAAATGGAGAATGAGTTAAAATTACTCTTATCAAATTCATATCGATGACTTGAGAAATTATCAATGGAGTTATTATGTGTATCAATAGTATATCCACAGGAAGGGGAGAGGAAAGTATGACATAATAAAATGAATAGTGATTCCACACATAATCTTGGAGTAATATAATCAATGAAATATGCATAAAGCCAAATGAGTGGAAATTGAAATTTCAAATTCCCTTATCGATTTGGTAACTTATGAAACATACAACCATGAAAGAATGATCATACCATGATGGTTTAAATATCCATAAATTAAATTATATTACACAATGAATACAATCATGGGCAGTAAACATACACCACATGCAATAAATAAGTGCTGAACCATGGAATTCTCACAGAATTAAAAGTGAGATAAGAAACCCCTTACTTTGTACTTTTTCCTTGGTCGACGGTAGGTTAACCTCCTGTATAATGGTGAAATAATTGTTATTAAATTTTTCAATAATAATATATATTAATATGATATCATATATGATCTTTTAACATTGCTTTGTTAATAATATCTTAGAATTATCATTGTTTCAGTTGTTAACTTACTCGTTTTCTTTTATATGTTTTGTTACGTAAGTCGTGGTTGTCATGGATAGGTTGTATATTATTCATATCCAGAATTATATCAATTCCTTAAACATTATTTTTAAATCATAAAATGATATTATACTTGAATGGATATGATAGAGAATGAATCTCATCGCGTTTGTGGAGACGGTAGTCCGTACCTACGCACGAGCGACAATATCATTCTTTTGATATTAAAATAATATATAATTGGATGGTATATCATATATAAAGAATAATTATCATGTTATATTTATTATTTACATGAATTACACATCATTATTATACCCATACAAATAATAATTTATTGAATAACAATTACACCACGACGTGGAGACGGTAAGCCGTACGTACGCACGTATGGTGACATGTTATTTAAAGGGTGGATAGAATACTGAATATGGTTGTACCATATTTATAATAATATTAAAGTATATAGGAGATACTGGATTCATTATTTTAGAATAGAAATAACAATGAAAGAAGAATTGGAAGAAGAAAGGAACTTGAAAAAGGGTGGTGAAATCATTACCTCTTCTTCGGGTTCTTCCTTTTGATTTGATCAAAAGGGCTCCATAGGTTGGATTTATGATCAAACTAAGGACTGTATGTTTTATTTAGGGAAGTTGAGAGAGTATTTTGGAAGGGGTTGGCCGAACCAAAAGTCTTTGATGGTGTGAAGAAATGAGAAGGAGGAGTGCCCTTTTATAAGAGGGGTGAGGGGCACCTTTGGAAAAGCAAGAAATATTAATTTATAATAAATTAATATTCGGTTTCTAATGGCTCCAAAGTGTATTATTTAAAGGTTAAGGTGGGGATAGGTCTAAATACATTCAACCAATAGAATTTATACAGGTTTGGTTCATTATATTAACCTTATCCTTTAGTTTTAACTCTTAGTTAATTAGTTTGACATTTACCATGTCACTTTGTATTTTTATATTATAGAGTTAATAAACTTACTATATACATCCAATAGACCCCTTAGTGATAAATTAATGATACACCTATCATAATATACATCTCTTGACCGAAACTTAGATTTTTAGAAATTTAATATCAATTAATAATATAATATTTGTTTTAAAAACTCTTTTATGTCAATTTTGATACTAATCAATAATTTATTTTTGTAAAAATCATAACAGAATGATTAATTCTAAGAAAGTTAATTAAATCAATCCTAAAATGTCATAATAACATATAAAATTAGTTTAATTCATAAAAAGTCTAAAATTATATTTATTTGGGTATTTATAATATCAATTATTCTAATTTTTCACTATTATGGTAATTACTGCATCACTATTGTGTCATAACTAAATTAAATTATTTAATGTCTAAAAATTATAAATAAACTATAATTATGTAGAAAATCCTTTTATCTTTCTAATTAATATTTATAGTCTAAAATCCAACACATATAACCCAATGTAACAATTGTTTTTCTAAAAGATATATGCTTGTGTCATTTTTGTATTCATTTTAACTTAATTAAAATAAAGTGTCCCTATCACTTACAATTGGATCCATGGGGTCCCAAAATCAACCAAAAGATGACCATGGTCGTCCATGTATCAAAAAATAGGGTTAAGACACGTTTTAGGGTAATTCAGTATTATTATAATATTATTTTTTAACCCTTATTTACCGAATATACCCTTTAACCATGGTAAATAAAATATTTACCGAAATAATTATTCAAAATGTATAAAAATAAAAGTTACCTATTTACACAATTTGAATATCCTGATTCCAAATTTGAAATCCATTTTTCCAAATTCAAAACACAGAAGTGGAAGAAATTAATTTAAAATTAATTCCCGTTGTTAAAACAAAAAAGCTTGTTTTTAAGAGATAATAACTATCAAAAGATTGGAACTTGTTTATGTCTGGATTAATTGTGAAAATAGGTCCAATGACAAACATTTAATTAAATGGTAAAAATATATTCTAAATATACTTTAAAAACACTCAAATTCATAATTTATCAATATTAATTATTTCGATTAAAAAAGTTTTTTAAATTAAAATTTAGTACTTTTCACTATTCATCAAAATATGAAAGTTATCTGAAAAGTACCAAAATTTCACCCTAGGCTAATTTCGATATTATGAATCCAAAAATGAAGTCCATTTTTAGAGATAGAATTTATAAAATTTCAAAAAGTAGGTATTACTATTCATATCGGCTAGTTTGATTGGTTGTGATGTGTTAAAATCTCGAAGTTGCGTACAATGCACGCCGTTCCATTATTCAAAGGGAAACGTACCATGGAAGCTTGGGGTGTTACATTCTACTCTCCTTCAATAAATTGCATCCTTGCAATTTTTGTTTAAAATTGGGCTTGATAATATAATGGAAAGTCCCACATCGGAAAAAGAGTCAATAAAACTATCACTTTAAAAGAAAGGAAGATAGGTATAAAGGTCACCCAAGATAACCCATACTAGGATTCCACGTAGGATTACATAGATATGGACAATAAACTAAGTGTTCAGTTCTGATGGAGAGGGATAGAAAACATGATCAGGATAAAGTTAACAATAAGAAAATCACAAACTTGTGTTGGGACAAACTGTCCTTAGTCTCCCAGTAGGAAAAGTAAACGGACAACATTTTTTTTGTTTTAAGTTACATTACATAAGGACGAGGAATTCATTTATGATATTGACTAAGAACATAAAGAGATATACTTACATTTTCAGTATATTTTCATTATTTAATAACTTTTTACCACTAACTCATTTTTTCAAACAATGAGTATTCAAGAAGACTTGGTCACAATGAAAGAGCTAGAATAAACTTTTATAGAAAAACACGATCCATGTAGGATAAACTATATATTTAACTTGTCTTTAGAGATTAATGAAAACCAAAATGGTTAGTATAATATCTTATTACCCCCCCCCCCCAAACGGATATTCCATTAGAGAAAAAAACTAATCTTAATTTCTAAAATTAAACTATCAATACCCAAAAGTTAAATAAATACCATTCAATAATCAATTGTCCTTAAAATCCTTCAATATAATCTAAACTAATATTGAAACTCAAAACTTATAAGAATGTAGACTTCCACATTAAATTGTATCTCTAAATGACATTAATTACTCTTAAAGTCACATACTTAAAAGAAATTAACCTAATCATTTCCATAAACAACCCAAATCACTATAAATCCATAATAAAAACATAGATAAAAATCCACCATTACTCCTCAAATGATATCCCATACTATTCTATTTTCCTTGGGCATATAGTGTTCACAAAAAGCGAACAACTTCCAAAATAACATCCATCACTTAATCACCAAATCATTTTCCTATACCAAGGGTATTCATTTAATAAGACATAAGAACCCAAATAAACTTATTATTGATCAATAAAATCATTTAACTAAAAATAATTAGTCACACTATCCAAGGACTTCACGTAGTCTAGTGGTAGGCGATAAATCCCAATCGCACTTTGGTTGTGGGTTCGATTCCCATAGCTTTGTCTGACGCGATGGGTTGTCACATGGTCTACGTGTTGTCCTTTTTCAAAAACTATATTTTATAATATTACCAAAATGAGATAAATTCCTCAAAATACCATAACATAATTTAACCACAAATGTTATATCATACCTTGCATTTTCATCCCAAATTATAATAACTTATAATTCTCTCAAACCCCAACGATCATATAAAACCAAATGGTTATTTATACCTATATCCACATGAGAAGAGATAATTCTTCCTCAAATATCATTCTCACACGGAAAACTGCGGGGTTACAAATACAAGAGAAAATTATTCCAAAGTAAACCCATCAAAAAGAAGCGCTAATACTTTTTAAACATTTCTCCAACCATTTATTTCCACATAGCTTCTTCTTTGACCAAGAAAATATCCTATAGAATAAGGCATTCACTCGGGTAATGTCCAGGTCCCCTACATTTATGGGAAATGACTGTAAATGGACTCTTGGGACCATTTTTATCTTCTTTCATAGTACTCTTCATTTTTCTTCGGCAATTATTCACTTTATGTCCTTCCTTCCCGCATGTAAAGCATTTCTTTGTCCCATTGAGACACTTTTCTGGGTGTCTCCTTCCACATTTCCTGCATGATGGAAATTGAGGATTCCTTTCACCATGGTCTCCACTGCTGGAGCTCTTATCATTCATCACCTTTCTCTTATTTTTTGAGTCCGGCAATTGGTTAATATAAACATTGTTGATCATATTTTTTGGAAAATTGATTTGGAATAAAGACGATATCTTTTTCGCCTATCAACATTCCATTTTTTTCTCATTGCCACCATCATTCCCACCTTGTACATCATTCCCAAAGACACTATGACTTCCTTGGAATCCATCCATTGACTAAAACCAGAAAGAATTGTGTGAGTAAAAGTAGTCATAAAATCATTTAGAGATTAACATGTCATCATATTCTTAATTTGAAACACATTAGAATTAACCAAGGTCATTTACTATCATCTTATATATTTAATACTTCCAATCAGTTAGTAAAGAAAATGTAAATTATCCTAAGCATATCCCCCGGGAGCGTCGTAACCAAGAGTGCAGCAAGGCCCGTTGTCGTGCACCAACTCCCGTTCGAGTCTATCTTAAAGCGGTGTTTTCGGGTTTTACCCCTAGGCACATTTGTTCCAGAGCCACCTCTACCTGCTCGTATCCAGAAAGGGATGTATTGCTTGGAAAACTCACAAAATCTCTACAATACCAAAATTCTAGGAAGTTCTTCTATACTAATCCTCAATGTTTATCTTAGGTCTACGTTCTCTAATCAGAGTTTATCTAAATCTAGCTCTCAAGGTTAGTACTAAAGTTCCTCTGATAACAACTGTAATGCCCCGACCCCAGTTACCCATAGTCGGTGCATTATTACATAACATTGGCATGATCACAAGAAAGATCAAGCCTCGAAATACCGATTAGTTTAGTAGCCATAAAATAACTAGATACATTAATAAAGTTTACATTACATCATAAACTGAAAACAACAACAACATAGTATCCATAGTCCACACTCATACTATCCCTGCAGGTCATTCATAATTTACTTCGTCACAATCCTGGGAAAAGTAAAACATTGAAATGGGTGAGCTCAGATGCTCAGTAAGGATAATAATATAGCAGAAGCTTTCATAGATAAGCATAAACACTAAAGGAAATTTATAACTAAAACAAAAGCCTTCTAAACTTGAACTTCAACATAAAATGGAAAATATAAAATGAAATTATGCCATTTACATAATTACATGGATATTCTAATAGTCGAATAATCACATGCAATATCAATAACCACTTTCATAATGATGGAATTCATAATTCCAGACTATCATAACCACATATCCAAGGCCTCGTGCCAAGACTACAAATAAGATTCTGTCAAGGCCTTGTGCCAAGACACTAGTTTGTCTCATGAGACCTACCGATGCATTGAAGAGAGATAGCGGGCTCCACCCGTCACTTATTATGTCCAATGTATTCCTCATATGAACAGTTTTAAACATAACATAAACATTTGTATTAAAACTAGCATACGAAATGTCAATAATTTAATCACAAACCATGAATGGTATAAAAATAGCACATCCATAGTCAAACATAACTCATTCGATACAATATGGAAGATTGTATTGTATCACATTAACCTCAATAAATAATAATGAAGGATGTTGAAATAGATGAATATAATCATCAAAACTATTTGAGAGAAATATCCCTTTTTTTCTTGAAATCATTTAAAAGTCACACTATTTGTCAAGAATCCATTTAAAAATAGATTTTGAATCAAAGTGTCCCATACCACTTTGAAACTTTTTAAAAGGAGTTTTAATTTCAAAACATTAATGTCCATATAAATAAATCCATAAAACCATTTTTAAAACATGGACACTAATGAGCAAGATTTAGAAGAATAAGTCTTTAAAACATTTAAAAATGGTATTTTAGTTAGAGTTTCTAACAAAAAGAGAGACACTAGAATACAAATAATTGAGGTAATCAAAACATTGTAATATCATGAGAATAAAGGAATTCATGATATACTATGTTAAAGTACATTATATACACCACATAAAAGTGATTTGGTGTATAACAACAAAGAAGTCTCAATGGAATGTAAATTGAGAAGAAATCTCTCATAAAGGCCGTATCCTTAGATTAAGGATAAATCAACGACATAGTTATGTGTGAAAAATATAAATACACTAAATATGATTGGATATTTAGTATAAAACAATTAAAGTACATTCACACATAGTCTTGTAAAAACAACACCAATGAATTGGATGTTTAACTCAACAAATGGAGAATGAGTTAAAATTACTCTTATCAAATTCATATCGATGACTTGAGAAATTATCAATGGAGTGATTATGTGTATCAATAGTATATCCACAGGAAGGGGAATGGAAATTATGAAATAAACAAATTAATAGTGATTCCACACATAATCTTGGAGTAATATAATCAATGAAATATGCGTAAAGCCAAATGAGTGGAAATTGAAATTTAAAATTCCCTTATCGATTTGGTAAATTATGAATCATACACCCATGAAAGAAGGATCATACCATGATGATGTAAATATCCATAAATTAAAGTATATTACACAATGAATACAATCATGGGCAGTACACATACACCACATGCAATAAATAAGTGGTGAACAATGGAATTCTCACAGAATTAAAAGTGAGATAAGAAACCCCTTACATTGTACTTTTTCCTCGGTCGATGGTAGGTTAACCTCCTGTATAATGGTGAAATAATTGTTATTAAATTATTCAATAATCATATAGATTAATTTGATATCATATATGATCTTTTAACATTTCTTTGTTAATAATATCTTAGAATTATCGTTGTTTCGGGTGTTACCTTACTCGTTATTTTTATATGTTTTGTTACGTAAGCCGTGGTTGTCATGGATATTTTGTATCTTATTCATATCCAGAATTATATCAAGTCATTAAACATTATTTTTAAATCATAAAATTATAATTATACTTGAATGGATACGATCGAGAATGAATTTCATCGCGTTCGCGGAGACGGTAGTCCGTACGTACGCACGAGTGACAATATCATTCTTTTGATATTAAAATAATATATAATTGGATGGTATATCATATATACAGAATAATTATCATGTTATATTTATTATTTACATGAATTACACATCATTATTATACCCATACAAATAATAATTTATTGAATAACAATTACACCACGACGTGGAGACGGTAAGCCGTACGTACACACGTATGGTGACATGTTATTCAAAGGGTGGATAGAATACTGAATATGGTTTTACCATATTTATAATAATATTAAAGTATATAGGAGATATTGGATTCATTATTTTAGAATATAAATAAAAAATAATGAAGAAGTGGAAGAAGAAAGGAACTTAAAAAGGGGTGGTGAAATCATTACCTCTTTTTCAGGTTCTTCCTTTTGATTTGATCAAAAGGGCTCCTTAGGTTGGATTTATGATCAAAATAAGGCCTCTATGTTGTATTGAGGGAAGTTGAGAGAGTATTTGGGCAGGGTTTGGCCTAACCAAAAGGCTTTGATGGTGTGAAGAAATAAGAAGGAGGAGTGTCCTTTTATAAGAGGGGTGAGGGGCTCCTTTGGAAAAGCTAGAAATATTAATTTATAATAAATTAATATTCGGTTTCTAATGGCTCCAAAGTTAATTATTTAAAGTTTTAGGTGGGGGTAGGTCAGAATCCATTCAACCAACATAATTTAGACAGGTTTGGGTCATTATATTAACCTTATCGTTTAGTTTTAACTCATAGTTAATTCGTTTGACATTTACCATGTCACTTTGTATTTTTATATTATATAGTTAATATACTTACTATATACATCCAAGAGACCCCTATGTGGTCCATTAATAATACACCTATCATAATATATGTCTTTTGGCCGAACCTTATATTTTTAGGAATTTAATATCAATTAATAATATAATATTTGTTTTAAAAACTCTTTTATGTCAATTTTTACACTATTCAATAATTGATTTTTGTAAAACTCATAACAGAATGATTAATTAGAAAAAAGTCAATTAAATCAATACTAAAATTTCATATTAACCTATAAAATTAGTTTAATTCATAAAATGCCTCAAATTATATTTATTTGTGTATTTAAAATATCAATTATTCTAATTTTTCATTGTTATGGTAATTACTGCATCACCATTGTGTCATAACTAAGTTAACTTATTTAATGTCTAAAAATTATAAATAAAATATAATTATGTAGGAAATCTTCTTATCTTTCTAATTAATATTTATAGTCTAAAATCCAACACATATAAGTCAATGTAACAATTGTTTTTCTAAAAGATATATGCTTGTGTAATTTTTGTATTCATTTTAACTTAATTAAAATATAGTGTCCCTGTCACTTACAAGTGGATCCATTGGGTTCCAAAATCAACCCAAATATGACCATGGTCGGCCGGTTATCAACCAATAGGGTGAATACATGTTTTAGGGTAATTTGGTATTATTATAATATTATTTTTTAACCCTTATTTACCGAATTTACCCTTTAACCATGGTAAATAAAATATTTACCGAAGTAATTATTCAAAATGTCTAAAACAAAAGATACCTATTTACAAAATTTGAACATCCTGATTCCAAATATGGAATCCATTTTTCCAAATTCAAAACACATAAGTGGCAGAAATTAATTTAAAATTAATTCCCGTTGTTAAAACAAAAAGCGTGTTTTTAAGAGATAATAACTATCAAAAGATTGGCACTTGTTTATGTCTGGTTTAATAGTGAAATTATGTCCAATGAAAAACATTGAATTAAATGGTAAAAATATATTCTAAATATACTTTAAAAGCACTCAAATTCATAATTTATTAATATTAATTATTTCGATTAAAAAAGTTTTTTTAAATTAAAATTTAGTAATTTTCACTATTCATCCAAATATGAAAGTTATCCGAAAAGTACCAAAATTTTACCATAGGCTAATTTCGATATTCTGAATCCAAAAATGAAGTGAATTTTGAGAGATAGAATTTATAAAATTTTAAAAATTAGGTATTACTATTCATAACAGCTAGTTTGATTGGTTGTGGTGTGTTAGAATCTCGAAGTTGGGTACAATGCACGCCATTGCATTATTCAAAGGGAAACGTACCGTGGAAGCTTGGGGTGTTACATGTATTGCCTCATAAATATTCATTTATTATAGTTGAACTTTTAATTCAACATAATTTTGGGGGACCATGTAGACCCACTTCCACTCTGGTTTCATTCCACCAAGAGGGTGCATGTCCCAATCTTCTGTAGCAACCATAGATTTTGATTGTATTTTCCATAAATTAATATTATATTTATCTATATGGAATAGTAAAATAAAATCATCCTACTCATATTAAATGAGAATTATTAAGAATTTATAAGATGAATAAAACCTATATTAAATAAGATGATGGTAATAAATTAACATTTCCTGCATTTAGAGGATAAATAATTAATATTATTTAATATTCATAAAGGATTTCACTTATCCAAATAATTTTTCAAAAAATTAAGAAATTAAATGATCAATATTAGATGATTATTATTATAATATATTAAATTAAAATATATGAAATAATATATTAAAATTCATAAAATTAGAATTTTTTGTGAATAAAATAAATAACACATAATGTTAAAAAAGATATTTTTCAATTCAATTAGTTTTTTTTTATATTTTATATTTCCTTTTAGAAAAATAAATATATAAACTTAGTAATTTTAATCTGATAAAAAATATTTTTCATAAATTTATAATTTCAAAATTATCTTAGAATAATTGTTTTAGAAATTTAAAAAATAATTTTTTTTGTGAATAATGAAAAATAACATTTTTACTAAAACCGTAGCATTTATGTCTCTATCAAGTTGTATAACTTAATAACATAAAAAAAATCATGATCATATATGTATTTATTTAGTAAAAATATATGTTTTTAAATACCATTAAGAATTTATAAAACCTATGTTAAATATTTTTTAAACATAAGAAATATTTTCCAATATGAGAAACTAATTTAGGCCTTTTCATTTAATTAAATATTAATTTGATAAAATTCGGTTAGGATTACATTTAAAGATAAATTAATTTTAGTTATTATATTAAAAAAAATATATCATTAAAAATAATGAAATTGATAATTTTGTTATATATATAAATATTAATATTAAGAAAACAATTTATCTAATTACGAGTTTTTATGCATTACATGAGCTAATGTTCAAATTAGATTTTATTCGACATATAAAATGCAACACCCCGAGATTTTATGGGATATATTATTTTTATTTTCATTAATATATTGTGTTGTTTTCTACAGAAATATTAGTTTGTTCTATACGCAACACTGTATTTACTTTTAGTATACACAACACTACTCTTGGCTTGTGTTACAAATAATTTGGTTATTGTTATGGAATTCTTTTCACGCAACATTGAGTATAGATTTTTTTTATGTATAAATCAACTATGTTTGGATTATATTATACACAGCACCAAAGGAATATTTTAATACACACAACATTGACTTGGATTGTGTTAGGTGCAAGAGATACCTTCCTCGATAGCTTGCATTGTATGCGATACCAAGTTTCACAAAACAATGATACATTATTAAAATATTATTATTTAATGGGATATAAACTAGCTGTTATATATATTATTAAATAAATTTTTAATTTTATATAACATTAAAATTATTCTTACCCAATTTCTAGAATATGATAAGAGAACAAAATCATTTTTTAGGATAAAAGTAGTTTTTTTTACAAAACACAGTTTTAACGCCTTTTGATGGGACACCCATTTTAAATCTACTTTTTAACAATTTTATAAGTCAAATTTTTTTAAAAAAATTTCTTCTTTGGAAGTAGGACATAAAAATATACTTTTTCTTGAATTTTTGGTTTTTATCTGATAAAATTAATATTTTAATTAATAATGAAAAAATAATGCATTTTAATTCAAAATGACCCTTTCATCAAATTTATTTATATTTTTAGATTATATTTTTATTTGGGATTAAAGTTTAATTGGATTATATTTTTTTCATTTAATCCAATGTTGGTCATCGGAAGTAATTTCACTTTTAAATTGGACTTAAACACATGTCAATCTTTTGATAGTTATTACTTCATAATGATACACTTTTTGGTTTTTACAATGGAGATTAATTTTAAATTAATTACTACAACTTCTTTATTTTTAATTTGGAAAAAATAAATTCCATATTTGGAATCAAAAGGATCAAATTTTTTAAATAGTTACCTTTTATTTTTGGATATTATGAAGAGTAACTTCAGTAGTTATTTTATTTACCATGGTTAAAGGGTAAATCTGGTAAATAAGTCTAAAAAATATTATTGTAATAATATTAATCTAACCCAACACACGACCTAATAGTATTGGATGAGATATGTTTGAAAATGGGAATTATTGGGAATATTTTGGGACCCCATGGATTCACATGCATGTTAAAATGACATTTTATGGGAATTATTTTAATGTAAAGATAATTATAACCTATATATATATTTTAATAAATAAATTTTAATATATAGTAATAAAACTAATATATATGTATATAAATTATAATTATAAAGATAAAAAGATTCCATACAACTTATTATTCTATTTATAATTTTTATACATTAGATAAATATATGCATTTATGACACAATTATGATGTAGTGATGACCTCATTAGTGAAAGAATCAAATAAATAAATTAATAAATATTAAAATAAATTTAATTTTAACATTTTTATGACATACACAAATTTTAGGGATGACATTGACATATTAGGTATTATTTATTTTCTATGGTTCAAAGGAATATGGTTGTTACGAGTTTTTAAAAGTAGTCAAGTATGAATAGTGTCTAAAATTGACATAATTCATAACTTAAAACATAAAATAGTATATTAAATGATGTTAAATTCGTAAAAATATAGGATTCATAAAAATGGTTAATATATGTCCAAATATTTCATAAATAACCTTTTGTGCGTCGTTTTACATGATACGGTAGTTACATTAACCAACAATGGGTAAATAACATGATATCACTATAAGATTAAAAAGGGTAAAATAATGGTTAAACGAAAAAGATAAGGATTAAAAAAATACTCCAAACTTTTCTAAAAATTATTGGATGAAGGGTATTCAACCCAAAATCATATTATAAATTATCAAATATGTTTGGACAGTTTTTAATTGAAAGTGAATTTAAAATCAATTAATATTTTGGGAGTTTCCTAAAGTGCCCCTCTCCTCTCTTACAAAAGGGAACCTCCTCCATTTCCCCTTCACACTATTTTAAGAAATAAATATTATAAAAACCCTGCCCATATCACTTTTCAACTACCCTAGTTACATTTTTGATGTGTGGGTTTTCTTAAAAGGATAAATCTAGTGCCATAAGAGGAAATTTAAAGGGGGCACATTGAGGAAGAGGTTCTCTTCGATCGATTCTTTCAAATTTCATTCTTCTTATATTTCCTTTTATTTAGTTGTTTAATTATAGGGTAGTAAAATAAATATCACTAATATACTAATATGTTATTATAAATATGAAATAAACCTATTTCACCTTCTATCTATCCTATAAAAAATGAAATCACCGTTCATGTGTGCATACAGTATAACATCTCCACACTGTGGTGTAATCTGTTTTTCACCACCACCTTACTTGGAGGGGTATAATGGTGTAAATAATAACTATATATGATTATTATAACATGATAATAATTATGAGATATTATAAACCATACATTTCAATACTTATGACCAATTATGGGAATGATATCATCGCTCGTGCGTACGTACGACTTACCGTCTCCACAATGCGATTAGATTCATTATTCATGTTAACCATTCTAGAATGATTATAAAGTATATATTAGAAATAATAATGAAATATATGAAATAATAATTATAATTGATATATATATATATCTCATTTACTTACTTCCATTCAATTTAATAAGGAAACTAAAATTGCGTTCATGCGTACGTACGACCTACCGTCTCCATGAATGTTGTATTCCATTCCATTAATCTATCTATTATGTATATATATATTTATACACTTAATATATATAATATATAAATTCGGTTATACATTATCTAAGTAATTATATCATGATATATTCCATAATATCAAGAATAACAATTCCAAACACATACGATTAATAAAACAATTATTACCCAAAATGTTGCTTTAACATTGAATAGACAAATGAATGGGTAATATAAAGTTATAAGTGAATAATATATGATATTATAAATATTATTTTGGTTCTTTTACAAGTACATAATATGTTTAAACCCAATATAAAAATATTTTGGAGACATAAAGAAGAAGTCATATCTATGGTAATGGATAATTTTGCAATCTCATTTTTATCCGAAATTGTTTATACATAATTGTTTACGAGGGTTATATTTATGTACATGTTTTATAAATACGTTTTCATAATGTATTTAAAATTATTATATGTATTTTTAAATTCATTTTTACACCTTTTTACTTTTACTACGTGGTATGGAAAGAATACTTCTTTTGCTTACAATATAAGGTCCTTTTTAGATTTTCCGGAAAAAGTATGAGGAGAATGTTATTTTAACTTATATGGAATGAATGATTTTTTAAATCCTCATGAAACTTTATTTACATGAATATTTTACTACCCTATTTCAAGTTTATTTTCAACTAAATTCTTTTCTTTTAATATTGCACGACATTTTGGGAAAAGAAAATGTTTTTGAAAAAGAAAGGAAATTTTCTTCTAGAATTATGTTCAATTGTTTCATGAAATTTTTTTTCCATCAAAGATGACATGGGGATTATGTATCTATCCCAATTATTACTTTTATTTTATTGTTTTTATGATGGAATTATTTTTTTGATGTTCATTTATCTTATATGGATTATGTTATGATGAAATAATGTTTAAGAATCCCATTTTATTTCATGGGTTATGCTATGATGAATGATTTATGGTTTTTTGGAAAATGTAAGAATGATTTCATTATTATATAGGTGGGACATATATCTCTTTCCAATGAATTGGGTAATTATTTTTATCTCATGAGATAGACATGGATATAACAACAAGTAAGTCTTGTTTGGTAATACAAGGAAGGAAGGAATGGTAAACCTATTTCAGTAATAGACTTTGTCCATTATAATGGTCTTGACTGCAATGCCTTGGCTACTATGAAAATCATATTATGTTCTTATTAGTTTTCCACCATTACATGTTTTATTCCAATTCTATTCTATTGTGGTTAATTTTCCTTTATGATCTGTGCCTTATGTACTACCAAGATTTATTTCATGTCTCAAGATTTTGATAATTAAACTTTATGTTCATGTTTTCAAGTTCAAATTTTTATGGTTTGTTTTATGATCTCATTTTTAACCTTACTGAGAAATTTATCTCACCCTTTTTATGTTTAATTTTTCACAAGATATAAAGAATAGTTTTAGGTAGTAAAAAAAGGAGGTGATCATTTTTAGGAGATGTTGAAGATCTTTCACCATGATTAGAAGATTATGTTCCGAGTTTCCAAAGGCACTAAACTACCATAGTCTTTTGGAATCTACTTGTTCCATGTATTAATTATTCTGAAAATGAAATATAATGTCCATGTACATCAATCTTGGGTCTCTACAGTTGGTGTTAGAGTGATGGTTTATCAAACCTTTGGAAACTAGGATGCAAAAACTTTAGTGAGATCCTCAGAGGTATTTCTAAGGATGTGTCAGGGGATGTCCTAAGGATATGTAATGTATAGGTTAAAAATATCATGAAGAGAATCATGGTGATGGTACAAGTATTGGTAATGCTACTGAGGATAAAGTGATTGTAAACGATATGTGAAAGGTATGTTATGTTCTTCCAGTATTGTTTACATTAATCTAATGAATCGTGAAGTTGGGAAACCATAAGACATGATTCATATTTTCTGAAATACAAATATTATGGATCCTGAGTAATGGTTTAAGAATAAATTTTAATGATTTAGGTGCATATGTTTCGAAATTTAGAGATTATGTTAGATTAATCATGAAATATATAAGTGTTTTCAGTATAATATTTTCATTATGGATTGGAAAGGATATGTTCAATAGATCAAGGAGCTAAAATGTTATTTAAGGGTATGGTGATATACAAAGAGAAAACATGATTAAGGGAAAGATAACTTTTAATGTGTCCCTTATATTAAGATAATGATGTTTGGATAAAGATACGATGGATTTGAATATGTAAATTGGATGATGATAGTTTCTTGGGAACTAACTATGGAGTCGTTGACAAGATGTTTATGATATCATGGATGAAGTATAAAATTTTTTGGGACTTAAGGAAAACATAAAAAAAGTTTTGGAATAAGGAAATTTCCATGTTTTCTATAAGTATATATATTAATTTATTATATTAACATGACACAAGAGAATTCATGATGAAGTCATTCAAATGATTGGAATGTGACCAACAAGATATATCTTATAAAGGATAAATGATGGTATTCACATTCTTGTTATTTGACCCTTCTTGTAATTGTTTTGTATTGTGAGATTGGATAGAAGTATTTGGGATAATCATAATGCTTGGAATGGATTAACTTGGACATCATGTAGTATTTTTTATGCATAAAACTTTTTTGGAATGATATAATAGTAGAGTTTCATAAAAAGGACAACCCACAGGACGAAAGGCAACCCGTCGTGTCAGACAAGGCTGTGAGAATCGAACCCTCAACCAAAGTCTGACATGCCTCTATCACCTACCACTGGTCTGTGGTATGTCCCTTTTTAGTATAAATTAGTTTTATTTTATTTAAGCAGTATGATAGATGAAGTATAAGTCCATTTTTTAACCATATATGATTCATCTCACTATAGGTGGACTTATGCATATTTGATAACTTGTTCTAACCTGTTTGTTGAGACAGATGGAATGACATATCATTCTATTGCATTATCTTCTAACACTTAAAGAATGAAAAATTCAACTTCAATTATTTAAATAATAGATGAAGTGGAAATTTTTCAAGGCATGACCAATGATGATATTTTACTGAAATAATGTAAGTTATTATACTCATGTAAAAATTCTTCAACTTTAGGAAAAGGATCTGGGAAACCAAAAATGTTATCCTAGTACCCTCTTATCCATTGAATCAGATGGTCCATTAAATCATCGTAGATTTATGGCTTTTAGGTAGTTAACTTTATACAAACCCTATTCTCTATCACTATCTATCAGAACATAATTGTTTGATTTCTCTTCCATATCCATGTTCTCACTTCCTACAAGTGTTCTCATATATTGAAACCCAGTGAATAGTTACTTTGGGTAACCATTATTTTTCTTACATTCGTTTTTGAAATGATGTTTTAGTATTACTTTTTATGATGTGGGTTTCTATGTAAGAAACTTTCAAGTAGTAAACCATTTATGACCAGAACAAATTTTGAGGGAAAAATTCATTTTAAGGGGGTAGAAAGTAACACCTGGAGATTTTGTGGGATATATTATTTTTATTTTCTTTGATGTATTGTGTTGAAAACTACACTAAGATTATCTTGCGCTATATGTAACACCATATTTTCTTGCAGTATGCGTAACACTGTTCTTGGCTTGTGTTAAACATAATTTTATGTTCTTTAGATGGAATTAATTTCACAAAACATTGAGTATAGATTTTGTTTGATTTCTAAATGAACTAAGTTTGTATTATGTTATACACAATACCAAAGGATTTATTTACTACACACAATCCTAACTTGGCTTGTGTTACACGCAAGAGCGACCTTCCTCAATATCTTGCATTGTACGCGCTACCATGTTTCACTATATAATGATATATTATTAAAATATTATTATTTAATGGGATATAAAATAGACATTATAAATTTTATTAGCTAAATTTTGAATTTTATATAACATCATAAGTCATATTACACAATTTCTAGAACATGATATGAGAAAAAAATCAATTTTTCGGATAAAAGAAGTAATTTTCACAAAATGAAGTTTTGCTGCCTTCTGATGGCGCACCCATTTTAAATCTAGTTTTAAAAATTTTATAAGATAAATTTGACAAAATAAACTTCATATTTGGAATTGAGGCATAAAAATTTACCTTTTTTGAATTTTTGGAACTTTTATGATAAAATTGATATTTTATTGAATTGTGAAAAATAATGCATTTTAATTCAAAACTGCATTTTCATCGAATTTATTTATATAGATAAATTATATTTTTAATTGTTTTTAAAGTGTAATTGAATTATGTTTTTACAATCTAATCCATTTTTTTAATGGGAAGTATTTTCTCTTTTAAATTAGACTTAAACAGATGTTAATCTTTTAATAGTTATTACTTCTCAAAAATATGCTTTTTTGGTTATGAAAACAAAATTTATTTTAAATTAATTACTAAAAAATAATTCATTTGTAATTTGGAAAAATGGAATAAAAATTTGGAATCATATGGTTCTAATTGTTTAAATAGGTTCTTTTTATTTTTGGGCATTATGAATAGTAACTTTAGTAATTATTTTATTTACCATGGTTAAAGAGTAAATCTGGTAAATAAGGGTAAACAAAATTATATAATAATAATATTAAACCACCATAACACATGTCCTAATCTTATTTATTGAGATATTTCTGACCAAGGGCATCTTTCGGTCGATTTTGGGACCCAATTGATTCACAGGGATGTGAAAATGACTTTTTATTAGATTTAATTTAAAGTAATGATAATTATATCCTAAACATATATCTTTTACTAAATTTATTTCAATATAGGGTTATATAACTAATATATATGTATATAAATAGTAATTAAATATATAGAAATATTTCTTAAATCATTGTATTTTATATATAATTTTTAAACATTAGATAAATATATTTATTTATGACACAATTATGATGTAGTGATTACCTCATTAATGAAAGATTCCAATAAATGAATTTATAAATATTAAAATAAATTTTACTTGAATATTTTAATTCCATACACGAATTTTATGGATTAAATTGACTTATTGGGGATGATTTAATGCCTTTGGTTTGAAGAAATCAAGTTTTTATCAAGTTTTTTTAAAAAATCAATTATGAATTGTATCCAAATTTGACATATTTCTTAACTTAAAACATAAAATAGTTTATTAAATGATATTAAATTAATAAAAATATAATATTCATAATAATTGTTAATATAAGTCCATATATATGATAAACAACTTTTTGTGGGATGATTGACATTATATGGTAATTAAATTAAACCATAATTTTAAAATAACATGAATCATGGTAAGATTAAAAAGGGTAAAATAAGGGTTAAACCAAAACGATATGGGTAAAAAATATATTCAAAACTTGTCTAAAAATTATTATATTATGGTTACTCAAACCAAAATCATCTTATATTCGAATTAAATAATTTTTGGACCATTTTTAATCAAAATTTATTTTATAATAAATTAATATTTTGAGAGTTTCCTAATGTTCCCCTCTCTATTATAAAAGGGAACCTCATCCCTCTCCTATTCACACCATTTTGAGCCTTAATTCTTGTAAAAAACCTACCTATTTCTGTTCTCAACTTCCCGATTTAAATTCTAGAGATTCTGGTCTTCTCAAAAGACCAACTTTAGTGCCCTATGAGAAAATTTAAAGGAGGCACGTTGAGGAAGAGGTAATCTCTTCAACCGATTTTTTCACATTTCATTATTCTTCTACACCATCTTTGTTATTTTTTTCATTATAATTTAATAACATGAATATCACTAATATACTGATATGTTATTATAAATATGAAAAAACCCTATGTCAACTTCTATCCATCCTCTGAAAAACAAAATCACCGCGCGTGCGTACGTACGATATACCATCTCAACGCCGTGGTGTAATCTGTTTTTCACCACCACCATACATGGATAGGTATAATAGTGGAAATAATAACTATATATTATTATTATAACATGATACTAATTATTATATATTATACAACATCCTATTCAATAACATTCAACAATTATGGGAACAATATCATCACTCGTGAGTACGTACAACTCACTTTTTCCACGATGCGATTAGATTAATTCTCCATGTTAACCATTATAAAATTATTATAAATTATATATGATAAATAATAATAAAATATATGACATAATAATTATAATATATATATATATATTTCATTTACTTACTTCCATTCAATTTAAGAAGGAAATAAAAACGGGGTTCATGCTTACGTACAGCCTACCGTCTCCATGAACGGTGTATTCTATATCATTTATCTATATTATATATATATATATGCACATTAAATATATTTAATAAATAAATAATGTTTTACATTGTTTAATTAATTAAATTATTATATAAGTCATAATATCAAGAATAAAAATTCAAAACACATACGATAAATAAAATGAGTATTACCCAAAACGTTGCTTTAACATGGAATTGACAAAAATATGGGTAATATAAAGTCATAAGTGAATAATATATGAGATTATAAATATTATTATTATTATATTACAAGTTTATAATATTTTTAATCCCACTATACAAGAGTTTCAGACACATACGGAAGATATCAGATCTAAGGTAAGGGATAATTTTTCAATCTCATTTTTTTCCGAGATGATTTTTACATAATTATTTAATGGGGTTATATTTATGTCTATTTTTTATAAATATGTTTTCATAAAATGTTTAAAATTATTCTATGTATTTATAATGTCATTTTTACCACTTTTTACTTTTACTACGTGGTATGGAAGGAAACTTCTTTTGTTTACCAAAAGTGGTACTTATAAACATTTCTAGCAAAAGTACGTGGATAATGTGTTTTAACTTATATGGAATGAACATGTTTTTATATCTTTGTGAAGCCTTATTTACATAAATATTCCTCCACACTATTTCATGTTTATTTTCAACTAAATTATTTTCTTTTAAAATTGTGTGAAATTTTGGGAAAAGAAAATTTTTTTAAATAATAAAGGATATTTTCCTAAGGAATTAAGTTTAAGTGTTTTATAAAACATTTTTTCATCTAATATGACATAGGGATTATTTCTATATCACTATTATTACATTGATTTTATTTTTTTTATGATGAAATTATTTTTATGATTTCCATTTATATTATATGGATTCCGTTATAATGAAATGTTTTTTAACAATCCCATTTTATTTTACAGGTTATGCTATGATGAATGATTTATGATTTTGTGGAACATGTAATATTGATTTCATTTTGAGATGGTTGCTACCTATATCTCCTTTCAATGCATTGGGTAAAGATTTATATCTCATGAGATATACATGAAAGGAATATAAAGTTAATCTGGTTCAATAATACATAGTTATAACAGAAGGTAAACCCACTTCATAAATTGTCTTTGTCTACTTTGATGGTCTTGGAAACAATGGATTGGCTACTATAGAAACCATATTATGTGCTTATTTATTTTCCACAATTACATTTTTTATGGAAATTCTATTCTATCATGTTTAATGTTCATTTAGGATCCATGTCTTTTGTGCTGCCAAGATTTATTTCATGACTCATGATTTTGATATTTAGAATTTATGTTCAAATGCTTATGGTTTGTTTTATGTTATCCATGTTTACCCTTACTGAGAAATTGAGCGCACCCTTTTTATGTTTTCTTTTCCATAGGAAATAAACAAAGGTTTAAGGTTTGAAAATATAGAATGATCATTATGGGAGATGTTGAAGATCATTCACCATGATTAGAAGATTATGTTCTGAATTTCCAAAGGCCTGAAACTAATACAGTTTTGGGATTATTTTTTGCGTCATGTATTAATTATTCAGGAAACGAAATGTAATGTCCATGTACGTCATTCTTGGGTATCTAAAAAAATATTTTTGATAAAATTTATTTCATATTTATAATCAGTACATACATGTTTATTAATAAAGGACATTTTATTTTTAGGCATAAAAAATGAATTACATAGGTAAAAACTAATTACCCCTATAAAATCCAAAAGGGTAAAAAGGTTAACCAAGGGGGTAAAAATAAACACATGTCAAAGAAAATGTATATAATTGAGCTATTAAGGTGTGGATTGATCAATAAATATCTCCACTCCATTATTTTCCATATTACATACTTCTTTACATGTGAAAATATTATTAACTTTATATTAAGATGAAATAATTACAAATATTTCATTCTCACCACTTATAAATGGTCCCTCTCACTGCCCCTTCAAGAACACTCCCAATTTTTTGTTTCTTATTGAAACTATAACCATTTTGATTCCTATATAATCTATTTAACTTCCTTAAAATTTTGGCTTAATAGTTCATCGTAATCTCTCAATTTACAAGGATTCCTCCATGGGAAAACATAAAGTCCTCAATGTATGTAATATCATTTACCTAATGTTATTTATTTTAAATTATTCTATTTAAAAATATTTTCTGAAATATTATATGTTTAATTCATTATTTTTATTAAACCTAACATATATATTTTGTTGTATTAACCATTATAAAACATTACCATTTTCCATTTGGAAAAAATGAGAACATTATTCGTGTGTGTGTGGGATACTGACTCCATGAAGTAACATATCTCATTTTTTATCTACATTATTTATAATTTATTAAAATCTATTAAAATATAATGGAAAAACATATATATATATATATCATTATTATTCTGTAATAATGATATTATTCCAAAAGAAATCGCATTCATAACCATACCCATCCTTTAATTAAGGTAGGTTCATGTTATGCTCGATCTAACCACATACTTGAAAAATCATATGAAATAATATCAATGATGAATATGAGTAACTAATTAATGATAATAAATGAAATCAATAAATAAATTATGATCCTATGTAAGATACCTGGCTTTTTTGAGGTATTTCATTGTTTGAAGTTTGGTTTAAATCACTAAAAGTTTTTAACGAGATGCTTACCAGGTGCGTGGGGGGACCAAGGGTGTTAGGGCGATTTAGGACATGAAATGGGGAGGAAGGTGGACATCCTATTCATGTTTCAAGGTTCAAACAGCTTTATTTCTAATCATGAACCCTAACTATACTTTCATGGAGGTGGGGTGTATTTTTTGATAAACCATGCAAAGTGAGAGGTTAAACAACACAGGCTTGGACAAAGACACCCTTCATGGTTAGTGCATGGTTTTCCAAATAGTGTTGGATCTCTAGGAGACTATAAGGCCTGGACCCCACTCTTGGATAGAGGTTGGAACATGGTTGGCGCATGTTTTGGCCAACCATGGGGCCAAACCATGCGTCCCATTAAAAATGTGGTATTTTACGTTTCCCTCATTTGGATTTGTGATAACATAAACAGATGTATTCATAATTCCTTCCTATAACATCCATGGATGATGATAGTTTCCACATATACTTCCCAATGGTCAATCTCCTTTGTTTCTAGTCCATTTGGAGTGTTGTTGGGTGTGGGTTGAAGCTCTGGGTGAGTCTAACACTCCCCTTTACTCTATTTTCTAGAATAGGGACTATAGAATCTATTATCTACTTCTAAATCCCTAAAACCCTATTTGCCCAATGATTTATAGTTTGGGGATTTAAATATGATTGGTTTTTTAATAAAATCCTATAGTTTATCGAGAAGTTTTCTTCAAAATTTAGGTAAGTGTTCTATAAGTTATATCCCATAGTCTTGTTAATTTTTTCATTTGTATGTTATAGTTTCTAAATTAATTAAATTGAATGTGCTAAATTACTTATGGATTTTAATGGAAATTTTTAAATGAATTAGGTCATGTGAATGAGGATTGTGTTAAATGGGTTATGATAACAATGTGAAAAAAAACTAATGGGTTATGGTGTGAAGATGTAAAATGTGTTGAATGAATTATGATTGTTAATGATAAATATGATGAATGGTTATAGTTTGTGTTGTAAATTTGTTCTGGTTAAATATTAATGTTCACATGTATTATTGGTATATGGGGTATAAAATTGAGTTTATAATCCCATAGGTTAGGTTGGATTAAGGATCTAAACCCCACCCATATAATACATGAGTTAGGGAGTCATATTGAGGCTCTATGTCTCTAATGGTTTCATTTGATGAGACTTCTTAGACTTAGTATCCAAGATAAGTGTCATGAGATTATTGTGAAATGTTTTTCCTAGTGAGATAAAAATCGTGACCTATTCACCTTATGCATAGTAGTTGACTAGCATGGCTATCGTGCAATAAATGAAATTCTTAGCTGATATAATAATTGATGAAATGGTTAGAGTGAACATAATTAGTTAATGGAATCCTATTACCTTGTATTTATATTGTTATTAATTATATACCTAAATACACTATCTGTTTAGACTGGATATTTTTTATACACCATTGGTGGTGGCCTATTGAGTTGTATTCACACCCTTCTCGGTCTTCCTTTGGGTTCCCAAGCAAACTTCATGGTTTCAGGTCAGTATAAGGGAAATTTCCATATACTAGATAATTGATTTGGGGCAGAGGCATGTGCACGGATGGAGGACCTAGACGTTGAGTCATGGACCATTTTTGGGATTTCTTATTTAGTCTTTATTTGGGGATTTCTTACCCTTGACACTATCTAACATGACATGGAATATTCTCTTCTTAACTTGTGGGCCTGTACTTAGTTTTGGATATTTTTGGAAATTCATGTTTATTATTTATTTTTTATTGTGTGAAATATTTCATAATTATCTTCAGTGCCTCACTCTAATAAATATGGTTATAGTAACCCAATTTGTTCAATTATACCCTTGATGTTATTTGGCAGCCTCTAGCATACAAGGAGGTGTGCTTGAGGTCATGTGGTGACCCGACTCAAGGAACTGATTAGTGGTTTATGGGTGGGGGATGTTACAAAGTGATATCAAAGAATGTTATTTTGTGGTGATTTATTATATGGTAAAGGTATAAGGTATATTATGAAATGTTGGTCCCTGCAAATGAGTTCATTCGTGGGAGTACCTAACCCTTGTTTGGGAAAAAACCCAAGTACCCAAAGTGGGATTGTTTTTTCTTAAGGTTTATTATTATGGTTGGATGATATTTCACCTTGTGTGATGCACTTGTTGTGTGATGTGACTATTTCATGGTATTTTTCTCATCGCCATAATACCATGAGGTTGTGTATACATTCATCATTTTAGGCACATTATGGTTTAAGTGACATGCATGTTAATATAAACACGTAGGGGAAATCATGTAGGTTTTGTAAGAGTAAAATTATTTTCGTCTTATTTATGATTTTAAGAAATTGGGCCTAGTGAAGATAATGTAATCAGGTTAATGGAAGAAATGAATTTCATAGTTTAATTCGTGCCTAATGAAAAGAATTAAATGGTTTAATATTGTGTTGTTTTCTGTTGAAAATATAAAAGTGATGCCCAAAATGAGAAATATTTATGTTGTGGAATGTTAAATGGTTTAAAAGGGTGTCTGGGAAAAAATGGTTGTGTTTATGTACCTTGGTTTACCCCATGTCGACCATGGCCCATTGTATGGATGATTGAGGGTAGTGTTAAAATTGCGACAGTATCTGTTGGAACAGAGTAGGTAAAATGGGTGATTTATAGTTAGAAGAGTTCCTCTTTTTGAGAAAACTATGGATACTTTTTTCATGTGGTTGAGATGTGTTTTTTGTCATTATAGATAAATGCCTCCATGACAAAGTGCACTGGTTGGACAACGTTAGGATATCATTGAGAATGATCCTTCAGTAGAGGTGTATGAAACCCCATTTATATAGGGTAACAAAGGAGAGGAGTAGTTTCGTGTGATCCTTGATTGTTTCATTTAGATGATGGAATGATACCCAAGGAAGTTTGTTCTCAGTATGCCTGATCTGACAAGAGAGTTTCAGTTGTGACACCCTCTTCTATTTATTAGAGAGGGTGGACTTGAGTGATGAATGTGTAGTATGATGGTACATAAAGGGACACAAAAAATGGGTATCCCCTGTGTTGTGAACAAACCCTGTGTATGAGTGGTTTAGGTAGTGCGAGTGACTCACTTTGGGGACCATGGAGAGTTTTATGGGTTGGATAGAGAAGTCTTTTTTATACCTTTTGTTAGGCTATGGTCTTCATGTTGAGAGGCATCATCAGATAACATTGATGTGGTAACCCATGTGGGTCTAAATCATGCATCTTGCATTGGGTTTTGAAATGGATTTCTTGGTTCGTGGTATTGTTAGCGGTAGTTGTGTTTTCATGTCTTGAAACATAGATTAAACTCCTTCTTCGGTTCTTTGGAGAAATATGTTTCAGAACGAGGGTTGGAGTGCCACCTGTGAGTGGATACTTGTTGGATAGTTGATTTATATCACATAGGTGGAGATACTAGTGACCTTATACCCCTAATCGTAGATTAAGAAGTTGATACCATTCGATCTTTGAGGGTAGATAATGAGAGGGGTCAACCGTGTTGTGAGTGCTCTTAGGTGCATGAGGAATAGGTGGGTGTTTAGGATTTATAGAGGGGAGGGTTTTTCCTTGAGGGATAAGTGGGAATGTCATTTTTTTAGAGACACGGCTCAATTTGTGATTATGAGGTGACAATATTGAAAAAAATGACGGTGACCTCGAGGGAGGTTATCCCAATGTTGCAGGTTCCTTGGAATATGAAGTATGGGAGATGATTCAGATTTAGAATTGATGTGTAGTGAGTACCATTGAGTTTCAATAAAATGGAATGGTTGTGCATTAGTTTATTTTAAAGAATCACTTGAGTTCATGTGGTTGGTTTCAAAGGGAACGATAATTAGAATACCTGACACAGTGGTGTTGAAATCCTTTGATGAGGGAATCTGGATGAATCTGGGTGGACAATGAAAGATGATAAAAGCATGGAAGGAAATCCTGGGTATGGAAGTGAAACTCAGGGTGAGGGGTGGTCATATGGTAGGACTTGTTTTGTGAAAGTATGGGTGATTTGAAGGGAAGGTTGAGAATTCCATGAATCCGACATTGCTGAAGGACTAAGAGAAATGGTTGGTGTGTGAGTGTTCATTGTTCCTAGCTCTAGTGATGTCAATTTTGGGGGATGTTGAGTTGACGTAAGTGGGTAACCATAGGGAGACACATGGACTCAATGGTTCTGATGAGTATTGAGTTTTGTAAATGTGATATAGATACTCGATGCGGTAGGGATATTTTCATGGGTGGTTCAGGTGTAAGTGCATGTTTTTTACATGTAATCAATGTGGGGAAGCACGGGTGATGTAGGAGATCAAATATTTTTTGGATCGATGTGTTTATATTATGGTTTACCTAGTCCATAATGGAAGAAATCGAGAGTTTTGGTGGAAGTAGTGTCACATGAATCTTTGGTTCCTGGATTCTTGGTAGAGAGTTGGGAAGTGTTGGTGAGTTCGATTAGCAACCCCACTTGAGTTGTGATGGATGAGTGTTGGAGAGGTTTTGGAATGTATGGAATCCTAATAATTTCAACATTTCTTGGTGTCCTAGTAGTGGTATTTGATATCAGTGATGTATTGTAGTGGTGTTTTATATTTATGACTTCTCAACATACTTGTAGCTAGTGACGATCATGACCAATATCTTGACATCATTCTAGGTATGCTGAGAGAGATCCAACTTTATTCCTTGCTACGTGAATCTATTTTGGTTGTATGTGGGGCCTCTTGGAAGTTATTCTCATAGAGCAGTATATGTGGATCTGGATGATGGGATGTACAACGTCGACCATTTATGGGTGAGGTCCTTGGGATGGAATGGGTATGAATTAATGACATGTTTTTCATTTAATGAATCTTAGAATGGGTATAAGGATATGTTTTTTGTATTTTTATGAGAAAATCTAGATGGCCACATCCTTGTTTTGGGGTTCATAGTAGTATCAAATCATGATCTATGGTGGTTGAATGATCCAAGAATTGGATTTGGGCTTGGGGTGGTTCCATTTGGAATTTGAGATTCCTATGCTAGAGTCATTGATGGGATTGGAAGGGAATGAAAAAGGTTTGAGTAATAAGAAGTTGGGTTCTAGAACCTCATTGTAGGGTTTCCATAAAATCTGGTATGTGAGATTATGTGCCCAAGGATTGTTCTTAGGTTTGAATGCATCTTGTTCATGTGAGTTAGTGGCATGCCAATAGTGAAACATATCCTTTCCATGATGATTCAACCAAGGAAAAATATAATTGGTTGGGAATAAGGGATGAATGTGGTGAGTTTTAAACCACCTTCTGTAAATTTTTTGGTGTGAAATGTACATTCTGAATTTTGGAAATGGGTTTTGAGTAAGAACCTTGTAGTCTTTAGTCAATGTTTGGATAGTGAAAGTACTTCTCTGAGGAATGTTGATGGGTACAGTGGATATTGATGATAGCTTGGAGATTAGTGGATGCATTAATGGTGGTGTTTTAATATAATTTAGGGACTGGCCCTAGTAGGTTCATTAGATGATAGTGATAGGCCTTAAGCAAGAAGGCACCATGGGCAGATGAAGGGGTAGTTTGCCAACAGTAGAAGATTGGTGTTTTGGTAAAAGCCATTCAGGGGTGGTCCGACACGACATGGTAAAAGTAATGAATGTGATAAGATGGGACCCACCTCTAGTTTGATGTTATTATTAGAAATTACATTTTGAAGATGAATGTGAACATGGAGGAGGTCAATTTTTCTTAATTAGAAAATGGGTGGTGGATTCATGTCCATCACATGTGCTTTCTAAAAAAAGGATGGAGCCAATATATGATGGTGTTCTTATGGATAGGCATGAGGAGGTGGGAAACACCCTAGATATGTTGTGGAATTTGGAGTTGTGGTTCTATTGGAAATTTTGATTGTGGATGTTTCCAACACCGGAAGATAGTGGTTGGAATATAAAGCATATGGTGGGGAGCACCATAGAAGTAAAGTGGTAGGTTGATGATGCAAATGGTGTTCAGGTTGGACGGACTTGGGTAAGATCCATGATGGTGTCTTAGTTTCAGTGAGGATATTTGGATCCTGTTTTTACTAGTTGAGTACCTTGAGTTAAATGTAATGATACATTTGTTATTCATATGTTTTAGTATGGAGTTAGGACATTGGGCCTCAAGTTTTAGACTGGCGTAGTTTGGGAAATGTGGTGGGAAAACTGTGTATCCCTTGGGTGAGGAAAAGCATGGTTCAAGTTAGAGTTTTGAAAAGGGGGTAACATGGTGCCAAGTGATTTGGGCCATGATTTTTGGAGAGGATCATACCATTATAGTGCTGATTGTATCTTCTTTGGTGTTATGGTGATATGTACAATGTTTTCTTGTATCGTGATTTAGGCGATGTTTCATATGATTTCCTATAGAGTTATTGTGGTTAATGTTTGGTTTGATGTTGATGCGCCCATTGAGGATCACCCGATTCATTTTATGGATCACTGTGAGAAATTTATGTGAGGTAAGATTGTACCTTTTGTTCAAGTGTTATGGTTGCATGGAATCATACTAGAAGATACATGGGAGAGGTAGATGGATATGTGGGCCTAGTGGGATGATCTCTTTTCCTTATATCTTAGTGATACTTGGGAGTGTAGCTCTAGGATGAGTTGTTAGAAGGTGGATATGTTGTAATATCCCTTAATTTAGTGAGGCATTTACTCTTCAAAATTTTTGTTTAAATCACTAAAATGTTGTTAATGAGATGATTACTATGTGTTTGAGGAGTCAAGGGGGTGTCTTGGGAGTTTGGGACATGAAAGGTGGTGAGAAAGTGGCCATATAGTGCATATTGCATGGTTGGAACAAAGTTACTAATAACTATGTTCCATAACCAAGGTTTCCTAGAGGTGGGGTTCAAAGTTTGATGAACTGTTAAAATGGGAGGCTAAACTGTGACCACGTGGACAGATCCACCTCGTATGGTCACCACATAGTCTTTTAAACAGTTTGGGCTCCCCAAGGGACCATACAACCTAGGCACCACCTCTTGGAAAGAGGGTGGAACACAAATTGTGGATGGTTTCTTCAACTATGTGGACAAAACGTGAGTCCCATTAAAAATTCTTGATTTTACCTTCCCCCCTTGGGATATATGAGACCTTACCCAGGTTCTTCCTTCTTTCTCTTACAAGAGCCATGGGTGATGAGGGTATCTTCATAAATATCCCAAGGGTAAATATACTTCATTTATAATCCATTTTGAGAATTATTAGGTGTGTATCTAAGCTCTAGGTGAGTATAACAACCCTATTTTCTCAACTTCCAGGATTAGGGCTTGTAGAATCTCTCATCTCATTCTGAAACCCTAAAACACTATATTTACAATGGTTTCTAGTTTGGGGATTTAAAGGTAGTTTGTTTCAAAATCAAAGGATAAGGTTGAGAATGTGGTTGTCTCCATAATTAAGTTTTGTGTTCTACATGTTATATCTCATAGTCTTGTAGATTTATTCATGTGTATATGGTTTTTAATTGGTGGAATTTTATAGTCTGTTTGGATTTCCAATATAGAATTGATTTTTAATGTTATTAATTGATTGATTTAGCCCCCCATGATCTACATTGGATTCATTAAGGTTGACTATACCAGGTTAGGGGCCACCCATGGGGTGTTCCACCTTCTTGAACATGAAAATTTTATCCATAGGCGTATAATTGAATTGTAATTTAATGGATCCCATGATAAATATATTGACATTTTATCTTGAATTATGAAAAGGAACTAATGGTAGTTGTGCCTGGTTGTTGACATGACACAAAGGGAGTGTTTGGAATAATGTGAATGTGTTAAATGAATGAAAGTGATTATGTTAAATGAATTATGGGTTGTGAGGGAGATGTGTAAATGAGTTAATGCATGTGAATGAGGAATGAGTTAAATGGGTTAGGATATGAAAGGTAAAATAGGATAATGGGTTAAGGCATAAAGATGCAAAATGTGTTGGATGGGTTATGATTATAAATTATTAATGCGATGAATGGTTATGGTTTGTGTGGTAAATGTGTTATGATTAAATAATCATATGCGCAAGGCTTGGTGGTATGTGGGGTACTAACATGAGGTTCTACACCCACGGTTTGGGTTAGAATAAGGCTATAAAACATACCATTATAATGTACAAGTTAGGGAGGAAGACTGAGGATCTATACTCCAAACAATTTCATTTGATGATACTACCTTGAATGAGGATCCAAGATAAGTGTGATGTGTTTTTTTAAAGGTTTTCCCTAGTGAGATAGGGAACTTGACCTATTCACCTTATGAATATTAGTTGACCAGCATAGGCTGTTGTGTAATATATGAAATTACTAACCCATTTTAGAAATTGTAAAATGGTAAAAGTGAACTTTTTTTATTAATGTGATCTTTTTACCTTTTATTTATATTATTCATTATATACATGCATACGCTATCTATTTAGATAAGTCATTTTTTCGACATCTTTGGTGGAAGCCTACTGAGTTTTACTCACACCTTTCATAGTCCAGCTATGGGTACATGAGTATACTTCATGGTTGTGGGTTAGGAAAAAGTAAAGATTCATATACTAGATGGTTGATTTGGGGCTTGATAATGTTCATGGATGGGGGGTTCCATAATTGGAGTCAAGACGCGTTTTGGGGATTTTTCAGTTAGTCTTTATTCTGGATTTTCTTACCCTTCACACTATCTAACATGACATGGAATATTTATTTTTATGGTTATGGGATTGTACCCAGTTTTGAAAAAATCATAGGTAAGTAATTCTTAATGTTTATGTTTTATTTCTTCAAATGTTTTGTACTTATCTTTTATGGCTCACTCTGATAAATATGGTATAGTCTCCCCATGTGTTCTACTCAACCCTCACTGCTAGTCGAAAGCCTCTAGAATATGGTTTGGCACACCCAAGGTCTTGTTGAAATGTGATTCGGGGCACTAATTAGTGGCTTCTAGGTTTGGGATGTTGAATTTTATTTTGGTTACGGATTGGTAACATTAACTCTAAACTCGTTAATAAGGACGCCAATGTTCATTCATTAAAAATCACTGAAACATTATCATTACCGATTTTATATTTTAGGATTGTAACAAAAAATACCATATAATTAAATTAAAAAATTATTAAAAAATATAAATCATAAATTACAGTGCTTTTTTGGATCTATGAATGATTGAATTTGGGATATGAATAATGATCAACATTGTTATAACAAAACTAGTTAAAAAATATCAAGATTACTCCCACATAATATTGAAACTAGATAATAAAAAACTAATATAAATATATTTAATAATTATTAATGATTTTCATAATGTTTATAAATATAAATTGAATTCTGGAAAAGGTTTTTAGATACTTTTTTTATACATGAGAATCAATCACTTTAGTGAAATTAAGGAATTAAGGTAATAAGTTCTTTATCTCAAATTTAATTTCTCAAGACATAATTATAATTATAGATAATGATATCATTAATATGATGTGATTCCTACCTAATGTATTAATTTTATCAAATTTATGTAATTCATGGGGTTTTAAGAGTTATATCACGTTCTTTATTCAAATGGATTTTAATTATAGATACCTAAGTCTTAAGGGTTTTTGTTAACTCAACTCCCTTTATTTATTTAAAATGTTTCCCTTTTTAAAAAATATACCATGATTCTTTTCACCCACAGTGTGAATTTTATTTCATGGTAAATTAACTTATTATATAGTGGAAAATTACATTTAATTCCAATTTTTTTATATTCTATAAAATTATTTTTTTAAAAGTATATCATTTTTGAGAATAATTCCCACCCCTTTAATGAAAATTCACCCTAATTTTCAAGATTTGTTTACTCAAATGTTTTAATTTATACATATAAACCCAATTATGTGTTTTTTCATGTCACCTTAACATTTCTTTCTTCATGTTTTAAATTGATGTTTTATTAACTGTTTTTACTATGTGGATTTCAATAAAGATATTTTAAATGGATTTCCTTATATGAATTTTTATTTTATTTTCACTCCAAATTTCATTAGAATAACCTTTATAACCTTTCAAGGATCAATTTAGTTATGAATATTTTTAAAATTAAATGAAATAAAAATATTTCAAATCTCCATTTCAAAAAAAAACTTTTGAAACTGACATAAAACATCTTAGTTTAGGAAAATATTAAAAACATTTTCAAAAACACAAAATATGGTTTAATGAAATTTTTATATTTATCACAAAAGGGGTTTTATTTATTCCTAAAAAATATTTAATAAATTACACTATAATATTTGATAGTGTTTTGGGTGATTAAACCCATTAAAATCCATTACTGACTTTGTATTCCTTAGTAATTTAATGTTATGGTTTTTCTTCCAATATATATCCTCTATGAACACTATATATTTACATCTATAAATTTTAGGGTGTTCATCTATATTCCATAATTCAACTGACTGGGTAAATTATTAACATAACTATATTCCCTTTATCTATACTGTGTAGATATTGTATGCTCTATTATCTTTATTAAAGGGTATTTACCTAGAGTATTTCTGATTATATTAGGATAGCCATTCATTTTCCATAGTTAAATCATGTTTTGATTGTTGTTGGAATTAATAATGAATCTATATGTGATTCCATTTTAAAAGGATATGAAACCAATTTTGTTTTTATGTGTTCATTGTGTCAGGAAGAATGGTTGATTTCAAATGGAACTCATATTTATGGATGATGATGTGTGGGTCCAATATCTCCCTATAATACATTGTTTATGTTTAACTTATAATGATATATTAAAAGGGCATACACACATTTATTTTTTCACAACATAACTCATGGACATACGTGGTTTTGTTCACAATATAAAGGGTGTAAATTCATGTATTTGACCATAACATAAACGACATTCATACATGGATTTGTTCACAATATGATGTTTTGATAGGATTATGATTGTACCTCCTTTTTAAGATTCTTTTAATTTTATACGGTGTTACATTCCATTTTATGCCTCTTTTCTATGATATTATAGACTTTTAATAAACAATTATTCATGATTTTTGTTTTATGATTATAATTTATGTTATTATTGTAAATTCATGCCTTATTAGATGATTTGTGATCTATAAATATTTGGGTATGATTTTCTTATGTATCATGATTATACCCATATTCACAACTTATGATCACTCATGTCCTTTGATTATTATCACTTATGATTACCACTGCTAAACATTTAAGCTCAACAATATATTATCTTTCTATTTCCATAGGTTATGAATAAATGTAGTATGTATGATTTGTTTAGAAGAGTATCCTTTGTGAATACATTTATAGAGATGTTGAAGACTTGTTATGGATTATTTTATTGCCTATATAGTTGGAAATTGTACATTAGTTGAAAAAGACATGGGTTTTGTTAGCTCATGTTTTTTTATTAATTCTATAAAATTATAAACCTAAAATATTATGGCAATGTATGTAATGAAATATTTTATTTAGGTCATTTAATTATGATATGGTCACATAAATGGGTAGTTACAGTTGATATTAGATTATGGTTTAGATAACATAAAGATTAGTATGTTTTTGGTTGAGGATGTAAATCTATTCAGTGGGTGGTATATTAAGCTTGATCATTTTTTCAAAGGTATATATTCCCCTTTAGGTTAGTTATGTTAATATTGAATATTTTAGGGATTTTGATAAGATAACTTCAGGGGAAAATCTATAGAATAATTCTAAGATATATGTTTAAGTAGATGAAAAATTCTTGAAGTTTTGGTGAAGTAGAGGTTATGTAGTTCTACAATAAATTATATACATGTTTGGATACTAGAGATGGATAAAAATATGAAATAGATTCCCCTAGGGGTAATCACCCTGAAAAAGGCTATTTGAGTATCAACTTAATCACCATTCTGGTTCATGATGAGTGGGCCTAATACTACACACATGGGGGTGAAATTTGGTTAATAAAACTACCTTTAAAATACATTATAAATGTTTTATTATTATAAGGAATTAGGTTAAGGAATATAAGAGAACCCAACCTAAAGATAATAATATTGAAATGAGAGTGATTTAGGATGAAAACACATCTAATGTAATTATTTTTAAAAGTATGACCTTTGAGGTTGATTTTTAATGTAATTATATTAAAATAATTCTATTATGGTGTTAATATATCATTACTCATGATTAAATAATTTTGGTTTTAATAATGGATACTTTTAATATAGAATTGAGGTAAAATGGATGCCATGAACAACTCATAAATGTTCCTAATGAGTGACCTAACATGATAAAATTTGGAGTAATAAATCACATGATTATTCTAAATCAGCTATCAAAAATTATTATTATTAATGTGGACACAGTTGAGTTTCAAAGCATAATAAATCATAAATATGTGGAGTCTAATGGATGTTTGGGTGACAAATATGACAAATTATGGAATGTAAAATTTCCCATACGTCAAAAATATGGTAAGAAGAACCACATAAAATATCATAGTGGAACATGGAGTTGTTTTATGGGTGTAGAATGAGGATATCGACACACTAGTTTCCTAAGAAAAGTGAAGTGATTAGTGGAAAAACTAAACATAAATAAACTTCATCCATTGGTACCACTAATAGTTTAATGTCTTAAATGTGGGAAACTTTTTCATTATCCAAGTTAATTCCCTAATCCAATGGCTAAAAAGGATGATAGGAAATAGAAACTTCCAAGAAAAATGAAAAAATGAAAATAGTAATACAGAAGTGGGTTTTGAAAATAATATTGAATGAGGAACACTAATCAACCTTTAAAGAACTTTGATTATTGTATTCATATCTTTCTCAACATACTTCTTTTTACATTGAATTTTTTCTAAAAACATAAAATATCTACCCTGATGACTAGATGTTGAAATATTAGTAAAAAACATTAGCGGTATGATTATTTCATCTGAAGTATATTTCTCCTCTTTAATATACTTTTAAGGAAATTTTCTTACTATGAAATTATATTATCCTTCCTTTAGTCAAATTTTATGCGTTATTAAAAACAGAATAGTTCTCTTGACAAATGATCAATGATAATTTCTTTGATAATAATATTACATCTAAAAACCAACCCATGATCACCTATTTATATGAGGATAACTATAAACTCCCTATGAAAAATTACTCCCATTATATTGTGGTTTTTATCACAAAAGGTTAAAGGAAAAAATCATCATTAGTTATATTCCTGTTGTAAGGGAAATGATGAGTTCCTTGTTATACCAATGATAGTTAAAATGAAACACCCTTAGAAAATAAATTGAGAGTTTGATATATCTTATGGACACCATTAACTATTTCATTAGTTTAGAATGATTAAAATTGTGTGGGTGAAATTTATTTAAAGAAGCGAGAATATAACGAATCGAGATTTTACTATGCATTTTACTTAAATAAATATTAGCATTCTCTACATGAAAAACCAAACTAAAATAAATCATGATATATTAGATGAAAATTATTATGAAATTATAAGATTAATAAAAAAAATAGTAAATAAAAAGACACTAATAATTTAAAATTTATTATGTATAAAGGATAAATAATTAATATGATTTAATATTAAAAAAAGGATTGTTCTTTCTCAAATAATATTTTAATTTATTAATAAACTAAATAAATCCATTTTAAGTGATTATTGTGAAAATATGTGATATAAAAAATATGAAATAATGTATTAATAATATTTAAATTAAAAATTGTTATCAAATAATATCATTAAAAGTTATTATTCAAAAAATATATTTTTTAATTAAAATATTTTTTCTTCGCATTTTGAATTTTCTTCAAAATATTTTGTTTAAATTTTAGATTTTATATTTGATAAAAAAATATAATTTTTGATGTTATAATTTCACAATTATATTATTAAAAAATTTCAAAATTTTTTCGAAATAATTGATTTTTAGTGAAAAGTGAAAAATAACGTTTTTATGACTCTATCAAGAAGTTTGTATAAATGAAGTGCTTATCAAAAATTTTAATGATCATATATGTATCTAAGGAGTAAAAATATAGATTTTAAAATACCTTTATGAATATATAGAACCTATTTTTAACCCTTTGTAGACATAAGTAATATTTTTCTATAAAAGACACTATTTTTTGTCTTTTTTTAATTAAATATTACGTTTGTAAAATTTGGTTTTGTATTTCTATAAAATCAAATTAAATTCAATTGATATTATAATAAAACATTCTTAATTATTAAAATTAAATACATTGATAATTTTATGTGACACATAAATTTTAATCTTAAAAATACACTTTTTTTAATATGGGTTTTTAAACATTACATTCACTAATGTTATAATTAAATTTACATAAAAATAGATTTATATATGATAAAAATAATTTCATATTTTGAATCAATAGGTAGAAATTATTTAATATGGGCCATTTTATTTTTAGGTATAAAAAATGTATTACACATGTAAAATGAGTTACAATAGTAAAAGCCAAAAGGGTAAAAAGGGGTTACCAAAGGGGTAAAAGGCCTAACATATAAGGACCCAACCATAAAAATGAAATACTTGAATTTTAAGTCTATAATTCCTTCTCTTAAATTTGAGTATCTTTTCTAGTTTATAGTTTTAAATAATTAGGTCATAACCCATATATAACAAAACCATATATAAAAAGTGGATACTTCTGATCGGTATCTAGTTTCCCATAATATACAACTTTTATAACAACATATGATTTACATGCCTAAAAATTCTTAAAAAATTCGAAATTTAATTCTTATTTTCCTTTATCCATCCTTAAAACATATAAAAAACATTTCAAAAATGTTGGATGAGCACAAAAAGATCAGTGTGGGACATAAAAAGAAGAAATATGTTAGTATAGTGAATAACATGAAAACCCATCACAAACATTATATTCAAAAAATAGCTTTTTTACTTGAAATGGAATAACAAATATTTTAAATATATCATTTATCGTACCTCTAAAAAATGAAAAATTTCCATGAAAACATCTTATCAATAATAGAAAAGTCATGTAGCTGCCTTATAACATTATCTTCATAGAACCCTTACAAATTAGAATGACCATATGACCTATTTACCATATAATTTAATAGAGAACATAATCATTACCCCATGCATTATGAAGCTATAATTTGTTTCAATGCAACATATCTTTGGATATAATGGGGCTCAACCAATAATATATTTATTTATTATGGGGATGGACCTGTCATATCTTGAGCTATAATAGGGCTCATGCCCACCATGACTTGAGTTACAATGGGGCTCAACCAATTTTATAAGAAATATCTAGCTCGGCCATTATCATAAAAAATGTACAAGGAACATTTCATGAATAAAAACTTTTAGGCTGACACCTTTTGATCATAAAACCGATGAAAATTTCTATTAAACCCATATGCAAAGCACTTTCGGATATCAGAAAATCATTTCCTTTTACAACTCCATTTTCAATAACAAATTAACCAAAAAATGAAATAGGTTTTATTATTTAATAAAACATGATATATTTCAAATTAATCAAATTTTTAAATAATTCATGTGGTATAGGGAAAATCTATTTATGTAATATATGTTAAAATAAAACATTCCATTTGACTTTTGTAAAGAATGTAAAAAAATTACGTAAGAAGATTACTTTTGAAAACCTTTGTGATAATGTCAGAAGAGAAAAAATAATTTCGTTTATAATTCGTTTATGTATATATAAAATCATCCAAAAATTAATTTAATGAATATGTAAATTGAATAAAAATATATATAAAATAAATATTTAAAACATCTAATATAAGGTTTTTATTTAATGCATCCCTTACCTTGAGTTAGACTCATCACGTATGTTATTTATCTTCCAAAATAATAAACTTTTGTTTGTTATTAACTTTATCTACAACTTTTTTAAATTTTATTATTCCTTTTATTTCACTTATTGAGAAGATATATATAATTAATTAATTAATTAAATTCATGTCATATGTTTTTGATGATATTCAGCACATATGAACAAAATAGTGTCGATAGGTTGACTATGGTCAAAGAGGTAATTATTAAATCATATCCATAATAATAAACATGAAATAATCACCATTTTATATATAAAATATACTTATTAAACCAATCATTAAATATGGTTAGGAAAAATGAACTATATTATGACAATGGAGATGGTAGACAATATATATGCATGTGTAACATTTTCATTTTTCTAAGATCATTATGGATGGAAGGTAAGTATTATTATATCATTATATAATTATAATTATATCATAAATAACATATAATTTCTTTCAATATACTTATATATATATCATCCATGTGATGTAGTGACGAAAAAAGAATCACATCGCCTCATAGAGGCTGTGGTCCACACGTACTTAATGAATGACATTATCATTTTTTGTGAGTTGAAATGTAGGGATGAAAATAATGTATTATATTTTAATAATTATAAATATTTCAATGTAATATATAAAAATTAAATACATCATTATAAATATCCATCTGTGGAATTGGTTTAAAATTAATTACATCGGTTCACGAGGCATTAGTCCACCATATACACGAAAGATGGTATCATTTACAATTTGATATAAGATGATATGTATTAAGGTTATTAAATTAAAATAACAATATATCATTATATTTTATTCATTTTTTTATTATATAATCATGGGTGAATAATATTTAATAGAGTTGGAAGAAGAAAGCTAAAAACACTAGGTTAAAAACGATACCTATTCTTCAGACAACCTTTTTAGGATCATACCTAAATCCTTCCTTGATTGTATTTATGATAAAAAATCACTATAGAATGTAGGAATGTAATTATTTAAGGTTTCATAGGTATTTTATAAACCAATAGGCTTTAAAATTTTTAATAGGGGAGGATAGTGGGTATTCTTTTATATGTGGGGGAGAGGACACACAAAGAATTTCTACAAAGAAACGGTTATACCCACATTTTACACATGAGAAAAGGATCCAAAATGGAAAATTATCAAGACTCATGTTATTTAATTTCTAAATATGTCCCTAAAATTTAATTTATAATAGTTATTTTTTCATTTTAACAATTTACTGTTTATTTTAATCTCGGGTAAACCTGTTTTCACCTAAAACGTGAATTTTTTATTATTTTCACGATTCATTGTGAAAGAAAATTATTTGAAGATATTATATAATATAAACTATTATGATTTAAAATATGGAATCCATTTTACAAAATTCAATTCACATAATTTACAGAATATAATATTTAATTAGTCCCATAGACGTGATGAAAAAACTGTTTTTCAAGAAACACATTTTCCATGCTTAAGATGATCTTATAATAACTTTGTGACTACTAATAATAATTATATGAATTTAAATTAATATTTAAATATATTTATTCTATAAATTTAATATAAATTAATCCATATAATGTGTTATTGTAATTAATTTAAAGTAGAAAACATTATGCACATTAAAATAATTTTCTAAAAAAGGCATTTTGAAACCCATAAGTAAACTTATACTAAAATGAAGTATAAAGATTTTTCAAACGTAATTTATTAGATAAAATATACATAAATAATTATTATATTACATGAAATAAAATTAAAATAATATTTTTACCATTAAATTACATAATTTAGTTAAAATAAATGATAGTTATACAAAAATCGGTATTTTTCACTATTCATTGAAATATCACTATTTTCCAAAAAATAGTAAAATTGAACCCTTTGTTAATTTTTATATTATTATTTTAAAATTTAATTTAATTTTATCAAATAAATTTTCTGAAATATAAAAAAAGTGATTAAAATATTTTATCACAAAAAACAATAAAAATCATTTTTTGAAGAAAAAACATTTTTTGAAGAATAAAATGTATTTACTAAAGTGTGATTGATTATTTACCATGAATATATCAATAAATTTATATTTATTGTAATATATAGATATATAAAAAATTATTTAATCCTATTCGTAACATCCAATTTAATGGATAGATTATAACGGTCATATACTTCGTGGGTCTTTTAATCTTGGTGTTTCTAATCGTATATGCTATGAAACATAATGTTATTATTATAAAATCTTGGGGTGTTACATTATACCAATCTTTAATAAATTTAGACAATAAAATTTTAACTTGAAATTTTTAACAAAGGGTTTGACATTTTAAAGTACCCATGTTGAAATCCTATGTTGTAAAAAGGGTTAATAAATTTCAACATGAAAAGAGAGAGAAAGGGAAGTATGAAAGTCATATGGAATAATTGATAACTAGGTTTAAATGTAGGAAATAATAGTGGTTAGTAAATATATTTAAATGGAATCAAATATAAATGCTAAAATAATGATGGATACTAATAGAGATCCTTTATTATAAGAAATTTAATGATCATTATAAAGTTAAAAACCAAAAAATATAAACCATAGAGTTGTGAATTCGTCCATTATCTCATAAAAAAGATGGTAATAGGATAAATTTTAATTTTAGAGGTCTTTTTAATAGTGTTTAATAACAAATTTCCCTCTAGAATAATAACATCAAGAGAATATACATACATGAAAAGTAGAATGTCATCCTTTAATCAATTTACATCGTAATCTCATCTTTTGCTCCAAATGAAGAGTATTAAAGATGATTTTTATATCTAATGAACTAAAATACACTTATAATGGACAAAATAATTCAATAAAAGTATAATAATATATTCTTATTATCTTTATATGTTAACAAAAAAGAAATTATCTAACACAAGGTAAGATAATTACCAAAATAAAGAAACCCTCATATGATGAAATAGAACATTAATGTCTAATTCCTCAATAATAAAAACCAAAATTTAGCTTTCATCATTTGATAAAAAACTATCCTTATAATTATTCAAAATATTGTTTACTAATATAGAAACCCAGAAAATATAATGTATTGATGTATATTCTTTCAAGATTGATTTCACATTTATATCCAAATAACTCCAATCACTTTTAAAGCCGCATGATAAAAGAATTTATATTAAATAATCATAAAATCTCCAAGATATACTAATAATTTTCCTAAATAACATTAATAGCCTCAAATCCATCATAAAATAATATATTCTTCTAAAATATAATTCAACTTTTATTCCTCAAGTAAAATCCCATAATTTTTTATCTACCTTTATTTTATAGTGTTCCCAAAATCATGAACCTATTCTAAAATAAAATTAATCACATAATCAAAAAATAACTTTTTAATCCATTGGTTATACATATAATAAAAAATATTTTGTGAAACACTATTTAATAATTATATTTCAAACAATTTTAGTAAAAAATGATATCATTCTTACTAGGAAATCACATAGTTTTGTGGTAGTCGCTGCACCCTTATCTCCCATTGGTTATGGGTTGAAGACACATGACCTTTCCAGATGTGATAGATTTGCACTCGGCCTATGATTTGTCCTTATTATAAAACTATTTTAATACAATTCTTATAAATTTCCAAAAATAATGATGATCAACCTCAAAAATATCATCAATAATCTAATAACTTTTTAACATCTAGATTTTCAACAAAAAAAAATATCATAACTGATTATCATTTCATCAACATCAATCACATTTTAACCCAAATTTTTATTTATCCCTTGACCCTTTGTTCTTGATATATCATATTTCCACTAAATCACTATTTAAAGGTATTGATTTCATCTAATGTTAGTTTCCAAATTTTGGAAACCAAACCCATAACAAAAATAATATTTACTTTTTTCATGATCCTCAAAACATTTTGAATTTTCTAAAATATAATCACATCATTCATTCAACATCCTTATTAAACAATTAAAAATTCTTGTCATATTTTTCCTTAAGACTCCCTTCATATAAAAAACTACAAGAATCATGTCATAAGATTCATAAATTTGAAAACATAAGATAATTTATATTCCATACCATTCATATATCATTTGTAGTTTCCTCATCATAACCATTAATGGCATTAGGAATTTCTTAGCATACATAAGTAAAATATTTCTGATCCCATATTTTATCATTCCCCCATGGACATAAATTTTCATAATTTCCAAGATCTACACATTTAAAACGTTCATTTGATACATTTGGAATAATTTTATTACCCTTAACGACGTTAACTAATCATTTCATTTTTCCCTGGAATATTATTACTTTATTCCCTCCTTTAACATATACAAAATATCTTACCAATCTCATAAGTTATTTTCTCGGATGATTCTTCCAAAATTCGGGACACATATGTCATTGAATATTCTCAATTATATGATCACCACCTAAACCTCCAAAGAGAAACATTTCTCTCTTATTTGGTGTGTTAGAAAACTCCCTTAGGGTTATGTTGTTAATCATAAGTCAAGATAAATAGATAAGACTAAACATAATATTTTCCAACAAAGATCGCATTCCATTAGATTTATTATTCATAAAATCACCACATTTTGTTTTACACACATTATTATTTTAGTTCATGGTGAATCCAACCTTTTAAGAAAACAAAGAATTCATTATTAATAAATAAAATAATCCATGATAATCCATCTTATGTGAGGGATAAATACAAATATATTATTAAGAATTGTATCCTCAATTTAAATATTTATATATTTCCAAAACAACCATAACACTCCCTAGAATACTAACCTTTGTTGTTATAGAGAATTTTTAACATGAGATCAAATGACAACATAACGTCTAAATTTATCAAAACCTTTACACTGATACCAATTATATGGACTCATCCTTAAACATTAGATATACTATATTTTTAATTAATGAATTAATTTTCTTAAATTTGAGTATGATTTAAGGTTTATAGTTTTAGAGAATTTGTCCATATCCCATAGATAACAAAACGATATATTAAAAACCGGAAACATCTAATCAGTATTTATTTTTCAAATAACATAAAACTTTTAATATAAAACATGATTTATTGTTATGAAAAAACATAATAACTTTAAACTTGACCTCTTATTTTAATTTACCCATTATTAAACTTTATGAATGAAATTTTAAAAATGTGGTATGAGAACAAAAATTCTATTAAGGGAAATAAAGGAAGAAATTTTTTAGTCTATGGAATAATATAAATACCCATTAAAATACTTTTCTTCAAAATATACATTTTTAACGAAAAAAGGAATTTTGTTTTAAAATTATAATTTATATTACCTTTTAAAAACAAATTATTTCAATGAAAACTCATTAAAAAGAATATAAAATCCATGTAGGTTCATTGGGAAATTATTTTCAAAGAACGCTTATAGAACCCATAAAAATTTGAATAAATATATGGCCTACTAAAAATATAATTCTCTAGCTAACGTAATAATTAAAAAATTCATTATATAACTATAATTGGTCTCATATATAATATATAGATCTATACTGGGGATTGATACATAATATCATAAGCCGTAATGGGTCTCAACCTATAATACCTTCATTTATAATGAGGCTCATCCCATCATATCTTGAGATATAATGGGAATAAATCCATCATATAGTCTATATCGGGCTCATGTGTTATCACAAAAAAAATAAAAAGTACCATTTCATGAATAAATTATTTTAATCTTTCACAATTTCATCACAAAACCCTTGAAAAATTCATTTAAACCCATATACAGAACTCTTTTGAATATCAAAATACCATTTTGTTTTAAAAACACATTTTTAATACCAAAATTCCATGAAAAAGGGAAATAGGGTTTTTTTTTGAATAAATAATGAAGTCTTGTAAAGGAATCCAAACTTCGAATAATGGTTTTGGCTGAAATCAAATCCTTTGACATTATTTATTATGAAATATAATGCTCCTTATATCCTTTTTAAAGAATGTCAAAATATTATTAAAATGAATCATTCTAAAAAACATTAAAATAAAGTAAAAAGAGTAAAAATATTGTATATTATAATTCATTTATTTAAATATAAAAAAATCCATCAAAATAATTTAGATAATACGGACATAGAAGAAAATGATTTTTAAAATAAATCTTTAAAACATTAAAAATAAGGTTTTTAGTTAAAGTGTCCCTTACCTTGAGTCAAAATCATCACGAATGTTCTTTATATTCATCAATAATAAAATAATATTAATTATTTACTAGATTCAGAACATTTTTCATGTTTATTATGCCGTTTATTTCACTTATTCCCATATTATATACAATTACTTAATTAATTTAGTTCATGTTAGACGTTTTGACATCATTTGGCTCGTATGTCCAAAATAACATTGGTAGGTCGATTATGGTAATATTGGACACAATTAAATCATATATAGAATATTAATAATGAAATAATTATCATTATTATACATAAATTTTGGTTTTCAAAAAAATCATTAAAGATGGTTATGAAAACTGAACTATGTTACAATCATGGAGATGGTAGGTAGTACATATGCATGAGTGATGTTTTCATTTTTTAATGATCATTATGGAAATAAGATAATTAATATTTTACCTTTATAAAATTATAATTATATCATAAATTAAATATTATTTCTTTGATTATAATTATATATATAATCCATGTGATGTGGTGATAAAAAAATTCACATTTCTTTGTGGAGGTGGTAGTCCACACATAGGCATAAACGACGCTATCATTTTTCTAGTGTGTGGAAGAGGTAAGAAATAAAATAATAGATTATATTTTACTGATGATAAATATTTAGGTATTATATTAGATATAAATTAATTCCATCATTATAAACATAAATGAGAGGCACTGATGGAAAACTAATTACATCAGTTCGCGATGCGGTAGTCCTCCGAACAAATGAATGATGGCTTCATTTTCAATTTTATAGAAGAGGGGATGAATTTAGGTTATTCCATTAAAATAAAAAAATATAACTATATGAGAGATACTATTGTTATTATGTAAACATTTTTTAATAATATTTCAGGGATATGGAAGAAGAATCAGAAGAAAAATGCTCGGTTAAGAATGATGCCTCTTCTCTGGACTACATCTTTAGGATTATACAAAAATCAATCATTGATTGGATTTTTGATCAAAAAAAAATCCCCTATAATGTGGAAAGGGAATTAATTATAGTATTTTGGTATGTATTTTCTAAAAACTTCTCTTATGGTTTGAATAGGAGAGGAATGCGTGTGGCATTTTATAAGTGGGGGAGAGAACACACTTGAATTTTTTGGAAAGAGAAAGTTATAACCTTGTTTTAAAAATAATAAAAATAAAAAATTGACCATTATATATAATTATATAATATAATACGTAAATAGTTCCATAAAATAATATTTATAAAAAAAAATTAGGTCATTTTAACCCTTATAATTTTAGTCTAACCCCCAGTAAACCTGTTTTCACCTTAACAATAATATTTTTTTTTTAATTTTCACTTCTCATTATGAAAAAAATTTAGCTGAACATGTTATATAATATAAATAATTTCCATTCCATATATTTAATATTTTTTATCAAATTAAATTCATATAATTTTTAAATTTTAATTTAAAATTAACCTCATATATGCGATGAAAACAGTTTTTCAAGAAACGTGTTAAGATGACTTTATATTAAATCGGTGACTAGTAATCATCATTATATGAATTTAAATTAATATATATTGATATACATTGAATAAATATAATTTAAATCATTCCATAAATAGATTTTATTTAAATTAATAAAAATGATTAACATTATGAACTTTAAAATAAATTTTTTGGAATTTCTTTTTTAAACCAACATATAAAATTATTCTAAAATACAATATAAATATGATTAATATGAAATTATATAGATTAAATATTAATAAATAATAATAATATTACTTTAAAACAAATTTAAATCATAATGGTACTTTTAAATCACTTTATTTATTGAAAAGAAATGTTGGTTTTACAAAAATCGGTAATTTTCACTATTTACTAAAAAAATAAATATTTTGAAAAAAATCCCAAAATTTTACCCTAAGATAAGTTTTATATTATGATATAAAAATTTAATTTAATTTTATCAAATATTGTTTCTAAAATATATATAAATTAATTATAATATTTTCTCACAAAAATAAATAAAAGTCATTTTTGTTGAAAATATATTATTTGGGGAATAAAGAATTTCTAATAAATATTTAGTTGTTATTTATTAATAAATTACCAATAAATTTATATTGAGTACTAAATATATATATATATATATCATAATTTTTAATATTATTCATTCCCCCCAATTTAATGGCTAGGTTATAAAGGTTATATATTCTGCAGGACGTTTATGATCGGTATTGCATGTCATATACGGTATCGAGCAAAATTTAATTATTATAAAATATTTTAGGGTTTTCAAAAATCCGCAAAGGAGAATGAGAATCCCCTTTTATCCAAGGGAGATTCTACCCAATTTCCCCCCAAAGAATTGGGGAAAAGTGTGGAGAATACTAAAGGATGGCACAAGCTGAACCGGTCCATAGACTGGACCAATGATAATGTTTTAAGGCCAGTTCCGCGAAGAACCCCCCCCCCCCTTCGCTGATCGCCATCGTTCACAGAACATAGGCAGAGATCCTCCGCGGGCACGAAGCAGGATGGGTGCCAAGCTGGTCCACCGTCACGAACCGCCCCAGCAGCGGACCGCATCGACAGGCCTGGACCGCATCCGCTGTCATTCACTAAATGGAGGCGGAACCCTTGCATGGCTGGGAAGCAATACCCGAGCTAGTTTGGTTTGCGAGGGAGATGCGGTCAATGCTCCCTGCGGTTTGCAAATTGACCAAGTCATCCATAAACCGGGTTTCTGGTCATGGGCCTCTGCAAAAAGTTTTGCATGGCCAAAAATACATCTCTTTCCCCACTCTATAAAAGGAGGTCGAGGGGGATGAGGAAGGGAAATTTGGGAGAGGAAATTGGAGAATGATCTGATTTGGGTGGAAAGATTTCGAAGGAAGGAGATTCGGATTTTTCAAACAGCGAAGTTCCAGTTCGCGAACCAGAATAGGTATGAAGTTGGAAGAAAATTAATAAGGAACTGAAAATGCATAAAAACTTGGTGAATCATGAACTTAAAATAACAAAGAAAAGAAGAATGTGAACCATGGCCCCTCCGCGGATGCACTTCCCGTGGAAAAAAGAGTTTATGCCCCTTTTTCGATCCGTCGCACCGCATAGCACCCTCCTACGCAGGCGAAGCCCTGGCCGGCGAACTCCCGAATGGCGTTGCCTTCGGCCGCCGCTGCTCGCATGGACCCCTCTGCGTACCAACCTGGTACGTGGGCCGAACTTGAAGCCATGAACCACCCTCATTCGCGGGATACCCACCAAGTCGCGAACCACCCTGGTTCGTGGGATGCCCATCAGTCTGCGGACCACCCTAGTTCGCGGACGGCCTCTCCCGCTGCGTAGCACCTCCCTACGCGAAGGTCGCCACCACTCAAACACATGTGTGGCCCACCATATCCTTTGTAGTTCCCAAACCTCGAGCCAAATAAAATCCTTCCAATCCAGCCTTATCTCTCGCAACTCCCTCATTGGCCCATTCATCGGCCCCGAGCCGAGGCCTCCACCAGAGCCACCAGACCCGTGTGATGTAACCTTCAGGCGCATCAGCACGCCATTTTGAGTTCACATACCCATGGTAAGCGCGGGAAAAGGAGTTGCTTCGGCCCTTGAGCGGATTCCCGAAACATTCCTGGGTTCACATTCTGAAGGTAATGCGGAGTCCGAGCTTAGGAGTCCCCTTTCTGCACCTCCACTTGTTAGGACTAGGGAACTTCTCCACTCCCCAGGGCGTGGCAGACTAAACATCAGAATGAATCCCCCATGCACCTCTGTACTTCCCCACATCCATGGCCAAGGAAGGGTGTAGTGGGGAAGGGCGATGCTCCATCCTTCTTTGGGGCCACGTCCCTCTCCCACTGCGCTTTGTCTCCCTGGGCATCCATCTCAGAGTAAGCCCTGACTTTTTGGGCTGCTACATGCGTAAGCCGCACTCTACTTCCCAGGAACGCACCTTTCGCGACGTGATCGTCTGGTCCCCACTGCCTCTTGTTTCTCACACCGAGAATGACTCACGTGGGCTTAGAGTAAGCATCGACCGTGAAATATTATCCTGGGTTGCCTCGGAGTGTAAGCCCCACTCCCATCGGAACTACGTGGACTTTGATTCCCCACCACAGGGATATGTAGTGACCCTCCAAGAGGTTCAAGCCACCATCGGACCCCCAGGTCCACATTCACATCGGTTCTCCAACACTCACATCCTAACTACATGGAAATTGATCCCTATCTCCAAGGAATGGTACAAAGGAATACTCCCCTAGGTCTAAGACCAACACCTAGTCGATCCGACCATATTCACTTCGGTTCATCGCACCAACCCTGGGCAGCCTCAGATTGTAAGCCCCATACCAATTCGAACTCTGTGGACTTTGATCCCTGCCTCCTAGGCAGGGTATGTAGGAAGCCTCCCCGAGGTTCAAGCCCAACAACTGGTTGATCCGACTATCTTCATGTTGATTCACCGCGCCAACCCCAGGTAGTCTAGAGCATTATCCCCATACCAAATCAAACTACGTGAATTCTGATTCCTCTTTTAGGGACACATAGGAGGCCCATACCACGGGCTCGATCCAAACATTCAAGTCCTTATCTATCCCCCCTGGATGACAGTAAACTCCAGAGTGCCTGGTTACAAGTCATTAAATAAGTGTCATCTCAGTGAGTCCAGACTCTTAGGGGTCATTAATACAATGAGGGATGGTAAACCTCGGGCATAAATGATTCTGAACCCCTACGTCCAGCGGACCATTCCCAACCAGGAGTAATCCCTAGATACTATTCCTGGGTATAAACCAAAGATTAGCGAACATATGAATACATATTAAATCTATAAGAGAGTACCAGAACAGGAAATAATTCCCCCCAAAAATGTGTGATGAGCCCGATATCCCATCCTCTCGACCAATGTGAGTTCTTAAGCATCACTGGTCAAACCACTCAGCGAATGCCTGCCTTTGGAAAGCAGGTCCACGTATTGCTGGATATGGAATCATTGGGTTTTTTTAGGTGAAAACGGTGCACCCAATATGAGTGATTAAGCAGAAACCAATCTTCTCTAATCAACCATTGGGGCACGCACGTTTCTCCCCCATAACCACTTCATGTGCCGCAAGACAAAAAATGGTGAACCTGATGTGAATATTTAAACAAGAATGACGGATTTAACCTAATCCCACCGTGTTCCCCCTTTATACTCACAAGGAGGGCCATGAATGGTCATTAATTATGCATGGGGTCACGAAATGCTTCTTGGACGGGTTTTCTGTTTGTATTTGTTAAAATATTTTACAGGTACCACTCATAACTCCCTTCGTTCCAATGGCGTCACGAAGGAACTCACAAGCGCGTGCTTCCAACAATTCAATGACCGGACTTCCTCACCAACGGAGGACCCCATCACCTACTCCACATCTTCAACGCTGGATCTCGGATGCATTGATCCGAGAGTACCATGTGAACGGTACTCTCCCGATGGAGGTGGCGGCCATGCACGCCCTCCAATCCGCCAAGACAGGACGATCGCCCGCCCAACAGCGGCCGCAAAGGCAGAACTAGACGGCTCTTGTTGCCATATCGAACCGTTTCGGGAGTCTATCCCTAGAACAAGACAACACGTACCTCCCTTATCTTAGGGAGGTGGATGAGGTCGACATTGAAGACTCCATCCCCACTGAATGAATGTTCAGCTCCAAGGCCCCCACCGGAAGACGTCATCGCAATCACGACGTGATCCAACATCCTCATGCTCAGGAGAAAGTAGCCCCGAGGATCAAGGACCATGCTCCTCGATCTCCAGCCCCTCGGACCGTCCGACAAGGGTGGAAAACTTACTACCAGGGACTGTTCATCACCATTGTCCCTGAGGAGGAGCTCCGCTGCCCAGTCATAGAGACGTATCACGAACAGGCAAACACACATGTCCGCTCCTCCAAAGCTCGCCATCAAGACATGGAAGCATCATACAAGAAGGCGCGCATCCCCGCTGCGCTCCATCAAGCCTGTCACTCACGCAGGACGGCACCTACCCAGCACGCACCTATCCCTGCCCAGGTTCGTGAAGCCCAACAACCCGACATGGTGGAAAACAATCACCTACAGGTTCAGGTCCTAGAAGATTCTCTTGACCCCAACCATCCCTACATGGTGGCGATAAACAAATCCCACCATATATATGTGGCGGCAATTAATAGGCGGGCACGTCTCCCTGCCAACAAAGGAAACCAACTTGATATGGTGGGAAACCAACATATGTCGGGCCAGCTCCCTGCGGATGCATGTAAAGTCCACCATCCCGATTTGGAGGCAAACAGAGAGATAAAATGGCATATCCTGACCCAGTGGTAGATTCGTTCACCTGCCCCTACACAGGAGAATTGTCAGTACCCACTGACCAACGGAGGACCGGAGCAGGATATTCCTACTCCGATACTTGAATGGGCCTTCATACCCATTCCATCCAAAGATGTCTCTCTGCAGATCCGAGAAATGATGCAGGAGCAGGTATGGATCCCAGATCATATCTTGCAGACTTTCCCGAATGTAATTGCATCAGTGGAAACAGCAAGGACTCAGGCCCGTGAGCCCGTCTCCCCAATTGAGATGACTCGTCTAAGAGACGAGATAACTGCCTCAGAGAAGATCTGCATCCCTGCTTCCGCCCAGGAGGGTCGTCGACTATATTCCACGATACAAGGGCAACCGGATCAAGCAGCTTCACTCGTTCCAACTGGGGGAAACTCAACCATCACGGTGGATGCTCTAGACCAAGCATATTATTGGCGCCAAAATATGGAATGGAAAGAAGGGGTGAAAAGTAATCCCAGCACGCTACCTCATGAAGCTCTGACGCAAAGCTCCCTCGATCATCGCGGCCCCGCGAAGCTCTTGAGGCGGTAATGCTATGCAAACAGCCTGACGTTCGCGAGCCCACCGCGAAGCACAGGAGGAGGTAACGCTCTTCAAACGACCTGACGTTTGCGAGCCCGTCGTGAAGCACCCACCGCCCCTTCGCACCACGTGATTTCTGCTTCACGGCGCCCCTTGCCTATAAATACTGGGCTCCCCTGAGTCTAAGGGGACGGACAATCTGACCTTTCGGCTTCTCAACTCCCGAATCACGAAGCACCCTTCGCCCCAGGAATCATGAGCTCCGCGAGGTATTTTTACTTCACGAGATGCCTTCGCCTTGTCTCTTTTTGAGCCCCTCTTCCGAGAGGGATGCCCTTCGCGAAGACCAGGGCATTCGTGAAGGAGGGGGATTCCCAAGGGAACCCGGACAACCGTGGAGAGTTTATGCTTCACGAAACACCCATTATGTACTAGTGATCCCCATGCCAAGGCAGGGTTGCTGCATATCGCTAAGCACACTGCTTCGCAGCACCTTGCTTCGCGAGGCACCTCTGCTTCACGAGGAAGTGCTCCGCAAATACCATTCCACTTCATGAAGCACCCCCCATTCACACCTCGGCCCTATGCTAAGGCCAATGCACTCCAATTTGCGAAGAACACTCCTTTTCTTGGAAATTCCTCTTCCCGTGCGACCCTCCAGTTTTGCATGATGTGATTTCAAAGTCCCATTGACAACACCACTCATAGAGTTGCTTCACCTAATGCTTTATCACATAGGCATGCTAATGGCTATTACTTCTTCGCATAGCCATGCTAACGTGGACTCCTCGATGGTTCTCTCTGTGACCCCCCTTGACCACGGCCTTACTGGTACCTTCCCTCCCCCAAGGAGTAGAGGGTGCCGGTCATGTAAGTCCTAGGGGTGCAAAGTAAACCCACCTCTTCTGAGCTGTAGGATTCTAAACTGCCAAGCATCTCGTCCTCAACACAAGATGTTAAACTGTGACCTGACCTTGTGCCTCACATGCAGGGTCCCCCCACCTCGGACATTCTTCATGCCACTCACCTCCATGGGAATGGAATCACCCCCCCCCCCACAAGGGATGATATCCTCCTTATCGGAGCGGCGTATGTCCACAAGAGAAGGGAAACCACCTTGGTGTAACCCCCTAGCCCCTCTGGCAGAAGGTAGCACCCATGAACCTCCGTACTTCCGCACTACCAAGGTCAGTGTAGGGCACGATAGGGAATGAGGAACCTCCCATCATTGGTCCCAAATCCCTCTCTCGCTGCGCTTTGCCGCACTTCGGGCCTCCATCCGGGAGTAAGTCCAAGCACCATGGTCCGCCTAACGCGTAAGCCCCTCTTCACTTCTCACAAACGCACCCTTCGCGACGTGATCATCAGGTCCTTGCTTCCTCTTGTTTCTCACACAGAGCATGACTCATGTGGGCTTAGAGTTAGCACCGGCCATGGCAATTCCCTCGTCCATCATGATGTTAAACTGTATGCCCTTGTCCCGCAAGAAATTAAACTGCACACTCATTTGAACTACGAGGTCTTTGATCCATGTCATGGCATGGTACGTAGGAAGCCTCCACGAGGTTCAAGCTCGCCCGTCATTTCTTCACGTCAGGATCCACCTTCGTCCAGCATGACGTTAAACTGCATTCCAGTCCGACGGTAAGCCGTTGTGACCACCCGAAGTATGAGGACTTTGATCCATGTCAAGGCATGGTACGTAGGAAGCCTCCCTGAGGTTCAAGCCCATCTCCCATCAGACCAAGGTCCCTTCCTCACTTCGGTTCGCTGACACACACCATCCCGAACTACGAGGACTTTGATCCATGTCAAAGCATGGTACGTAGGAAGCCTCATGAGGTTCAAGCCCACCACTAGTGCACCCCCAAGTATACTTTCACATCGGTTCGCCGACGAAGCCATTATGAACTACGTGGTCTTTGATCCTTGTCAATGCATGGTATGTAGGAAGCCTCCCAGAGGTTCAATCCCATCACCTGTTGGTTACTCCTACCTTCTTCACGTCGATTCATCAACACCAGGGCAGCCTACTGTGTAATCCCTACACCATCTGGACCAAGGTCCTTGCTCGCGTCGGTTCGCCAACACACCATTATAAACTACATGGTCTTTGATACATGTCAAGGCATGGTACGTAGGAAGCCTCCAAAAGGTTCAAGCCCATCACCCGGTCGTTCTGACCCCACTCACGTCAGTTCACCCCCATCCCGCATGATGTTAAACTGTATTCCACATTTCATCGGAACTACGAAGACTTTGATCCATGTCAAGGCATGGTACATATGAAACCTTGCGAGGTTCAAGCCCAACATTCATCGAACCAAGGTCCATCTTCACATCGGTCCACCGGAACCATCCTGAACTACACGGACATTGATTCCCTGCCATGAGGATACGTATGTGGTCTCTTCGAGGCACAAGCCCAACTTTACTATCACCCTTGTGATGGTTACGTTTCATTCCCCCTCCAATTCATTCACCCATCCATCATCCATCCTGATTCTCACACAGACCGCCATATCCCAGTGAGATCATGTCATTCTGCTCCTCTTCACAGCATTCAGAAAGCCACCCATGGGTTGGCCCTGATATCGGAATCCCTTCAAGGGAAATTCCTCAATCTGATCCATTCCAGTAAATGCTCTGATCAGGCTGATCCATCTCCACTGGATGTTAAACCTATGGCATACCCTGTGTTAAACATAGGAATCTGAGGAAAACCTCAGATATATGCCTACGGAATATAATTCCCCACGCTCGATGTGGTATGCCTCAGGCATCCACACCCTCGAGAAGCTCTGTGACAAGGGAACAAGGACAGACACGCCAGTTCCCCAGTGTTCAGACACGCTACTGATGCCTCGACGTGACTACTCCCCCGACTGAAGGTTGATGACCTAACCGGACCCTTTGGAATGTCCTAACAGAAGCAGTGTAATTAACCAGCGTCCATGGAAACATGGCACTTGGAAGAGTTTCACGAACCACGTATTAAATCTATGAGGGAGACCTGGACTAGGTGATGAGTTCTGAGGAGGAATCCACGGAAGGAAGAACCGACATCCCATCACCCCATTTCGATCAAAGAGAAGACGACCCTGAACAAGGAACGGATGTTGCCCGCCTTTAGAAAGCGGGAATGCGGGGCCACAGCAGCGCGTCCTCCGCAAACGGATGCGCGCGCCCCGACGAAAGCATCGGAAACAGAAAAGGTGAACCCGATGTGAAATTCTTCTCCTCAATGTGGAGATTAGTAGATTTCGAGACACCAGTAGATTGACGTGTCACCGGATCCAGATATCTGGTGCCGGGTCCCGCCAAGAAAATGGCGGGCCTAGCGTGAAACGCACCGGATGTTGGGGTAGTAGAACGTGGGGCATTCTGTTATGTAACGTGTTGGCGTGGATTCCTCCTATCGACATTAAGAAGGGAATGACGTTATGGAACTGGTTGTCAATCCTCTTCTTCACAGTGATGATGAGTTGATCTCTCCATTCCCCAGGAACCAGGTTACTATTGTGGAGACACAATCACCGCCCGCTCTCCTACGCAGGGGCGGGGGAAATACAAGCACAGCTGCCCCGCATGGCCCCGCTGCCGCCACGACGGCCTCTACATACGTGAATACGGGGCGCCCACGTCCCCTCTACCCATCAGAGATCATCCAGCGAAGGGTGATCAATAATTTTGTACATAGGTACGAGGAGGAAGGGGTCATCCCAACTTGGGATATGGCCCACGTGGACCTAGAGGCATCCATGCCCCGTCATCAACGCCACCCTCAAAGGTCGCGCAAGGAGACCCTGCTCCCCACCCCAACGTTCAATCGTTTTGGGAGCCTATCCCTGGAATGCCTCGACGAATCCTCGCCTTACGCTGATGAGGAAGGTGATGTCCGGCTCAGCCCACTCAGAGTCCCAATCCAAGGGCTCCAGGAAAGGGCTCCCACCCAGCTACGTCAGTGCCGCCATCCGTCTTCGCAAGAAGAGCAGGTAGGCTATGCCCCTGCAACACCTATGCCAGCTCGTCTGACCCGGCGTCAGCATCGGGCCCGAGTTGAGGACGCTCGTCAAGGTGCGTTGACGTCAACAACTACTACGGCCCGAGCCACCGCTGACATGCATCATGGAGTCCCTGCACACACTGAGCAGGGGCACTCCTTCACCCGACCAGGATCGAGGCCTCAGCCGCCCCATGGGCAGTCTGGGTTGACTCTCGGGGTCGTAGGCCCGAGCGATGATTGCCGCGAACAAATCCGTGGTAACATCACTCCATACGGAGGTCCTCTCCATAACACTATTCCCCAGAGCGTGGGCATTCCCCACTCCGATGCTCGGCACGGAGGTATGCCTCATGCTACCCCCATCCCGAAGGAAGACCTGCCCCGCGGCAGTGATGCTCGCATGAAAACCTCTCCCGTGCCCACATACAGGGTATGCAATCCCTCCTCCTGCCCCCGGCCGTCAATGTGAAGGCACTTCCCATCCAGTCCCTCTCCAATGTGGGGGTCCTCCCTACGTCCTCTCTGCAACTGGCGAAGGTCCTCCTCGCCCCGGCAACTCGAGAAGTGAAGGTCAGCCTCTCTCCGACCGCATCGACCATGGAGGTCCTCCCCATGCTCCTGCCGATTCCAACAGAGGTTCCGCCCTCATAGGTGCTATCCATGGAGGTCCTCCCCATATACCCTTAGACATTTTCCCTAGTTCCCCTCACACCCAGGCTATCTAGAGCGGGGTCCCTCTCTGCCACGGCGCTAGCGCCGCCCCGAGACTACATGTTGAAAATCAACCTTGTCCCGAAGAGTCACCCAGAGGCTGGAGAGCGGGTCGTCGCCGCCACAAGAAGAGTCCTTGGGGGCCTGGGTGGAGATCAAACCGGCCCGTTTCTCTGATTCTAAAGCAGAATGTGACTCAGCGATGGAACCTTCTCCCCGTTCCTCCACGTCAAGGACTGGGGCAGGAACCAGGCACGTCACCCTTATTCTCTTAGAATGCGAGGTCCACCGGATTCCCGCCTCTCTCTACAGATACATCCAGGAGGAAGAAATTGTGGAAATTCTGCAGGTCTCGATCGTGCAATCACCCCCATCGTCACCAGAAGTGCCCTCTACCACTACTAGAAATCACGGAGAGCTATTTTGGGGACCAACGGCGGTAGGGCAACGACATGACCTATCGACGGCAACCGCATTTCCGGCACCAGAAGCTGTGGATATCAGCCCATCGTATTGTGATATCATGGTCAGGTCACCTCACTCTTCTGAGGATGGCCCAGAATTCAGCGGCCAGTCAGCTCGTTCACTGTATTCTTCACCGCCAAGTTTATTGTCCCAGCGGTCCGCCTCGGTACCACTACCGGTCCCTCAGCCACCTCTGGTTGACGAGTGGGGCAATACGAGGCTAGACCCCGAGTTCGAGCCCAAGAGCTTCTGGAACATTCTTGCAGCGGATACCTTCCCGGAGAAGTTCTGACTGATGGCAGCGCTGAACTTTTGCGCACCGGAGTCCCTTACCCAAGAGGAAGTGGGGTGCTTCCGCCGAACCCTATGGGCGACACACTTATGCATTCGTTATGAGCGGGTGGTGTACCCTAGGAGTCGAGAGCACCTTGAAGAAATTTGCGATCAATGTCGCCTGATCGATTTGGCCACACTCCCTATGGACCAGCACCCGGAGTCACCAGGCCGTCAGAGAACCCTTCAACGAAAATGCGTTCAGAGTTTCAAAGTACTCTGCAGAGTCATCAGGGAAGTTACCACCCATGTGAAAGTCTATGGCTGGGGACACTATGTCGCTCTACTCTTCAGCCCTATCTGAAGGCAGCCCAATTCGTTATGCGACATTGAGGACATTCCCTCGAGAGGGGTCGCGGTCCACATGGATGACGTAGTGGACAAGGAAGACGAGCTTGAATTTCTCGATGGGGACTTACCCCCTGAGAGTGTACCACCACTACTGGACCCATCAGGGAGGGTTACCCATCAGTAGAGGAACCTTCTAGGCCTCCCTGTACCCACCGAGTCACTGTTACACAGTCTAAATGACGGTAAGGGTAAGGAGATCGTCAGAACTTTCAAGCACTCTGACCCGTCCGCCTCTATACAAAAGACAGACGAAGATCCCGAAAAGGCCACGTTGCGCCAGCAGCTTGTTGAACAGAAGAGGCTGGTTGACGAACTCCTGGCTGAGCATGCTGTAGAACGGCGACCTGACTACGGTAATCCCAAGCCAGGGCAATAGGGGCCGGAAAAATTTCCCCCTGGTGAGATGCCTCCAGGAAACCCTGATCATACCGCTTCCGCAGACAGGGCAGAAGTTGGAGCCCACGACAAGAGGGGGCGATACATCTCACCGAACCCTCCTGAACGATGGGGAAATCAGAGGAATCCAGCCCGGGTTCCCCCAGTCGCCCCACAGGCCATTCCGCCAGTCGCTCCACGAGCTGCTGAATCCATCTACCGTGTCAAAGAACCCGGAAACGCACTTGTGATTAGGGATCCCCATCAAGATAGGGACCCCCACCTGGATGATCTTATAGCGGCACTCATCGCCCGCCTCGAAGCGTTGGAAACGCAGCAGGTTGCAGTCCCACCAGATGGCAAGCTATATCCCGCGTGGGTGGATGATATGCCCGCACCCCAGGGTTATGGGAACCCCACTTTCTCACCGTTCAACGGGACAGGGTACCCACCGTAGCACTTGGCCCATTTTTCTTCTAGGTGTGGCCCCATGCTGGGGACCCCAGCCCAGCAAGAAGCCGCCAAGCTTTGATGTTTCATACAGACATTGGAGGGCCCCGCATTCATCTGGTACAGCCAGCTCCCTATCGGATCGGTGACCAGTTCGGAGGATCTCCACCAGCAGTTCCTATAATAGTTCAGCTCCACCACGTGAAAGACCAACATTTCAGACCTCTTCAAGTGAAAGCAAAGGCCTAATGAGCGATTCGCAGACTTCATCTCCCGGTAGAAGGGGCTTACATACTCCCTCGACATGCCACTGACTCAGGAGAAATTACTGACAATGTGTGTAGGGAATGTCAAAACGGAGCTGGTTCCTTCCCTGATCACCCAGAACTACCCTAGAGGGTTCCAAGATTTCTCAGATAAGGCTCAGCGCCTTGAGGAGGCTCTACAACAGGCTATTCAGGTACATTCGCTTCCCCTTGTGATCCTAGCCAGGAGGGATTCAAGAGCCGAATCCGCCGCGGTGGCCCAAATAGAAGCCCCTAGGAAACTGGAATTACTGCCAGCGGCACCAGCCCCACAACCCTGTAGAGTTCCTCTACCTCAAGCGCAGGCTCCTACCCAGTAGAGGCCACCTCAGAATCGACAGGCTCCCCCGCGCAATGCGCCACCACCACCTAGGTGAGACAATCAGGCGCCGCCTCCTCAGCAGGTCCCTCCAGCCCCTTGTCAGGGCTAGGACCCCATGGCCCCCTATCCGAAAAGAAGGCACCAGATATATTCGTTCAACGAGAATCGGGTACATGGCTACTTCTGAAGTGCTCTAGAGCAAGGGATTGTGCGCCTACCCGAGTGCAGAAGGCCGGTGGAGGAGAATCTCACCGATCACCCCAACTACTATCCTTATCATTGGATTCTGGGGCACACCCTCAAGCAATGCTATGTGTTTAAAAACTGGCTTCAAGACCAGGTCAACAACAACATAGTTAGGTTGGGCCCAGCACCAACATAAGTAGCAGGTGTTGTTGTAGGGTCAGTGATTGGTAGCGACAACGAAGGCGAGTGGCAGAAGGTTCCCAGCCGTAGGTCCCAAAAATACGACGACGGGATGGCTCGAAAAACCATTGCTCATGACCATGGTATCATCCGGGCATGCATGAATCAACCCTATCCTTTGGAGGAAGTATTCGGTACCTCTGTATCGCCTTCACAACCGACCTCTTCCCAAAAGGGAAAGCAGCGACGACGCAAGAAGAAGCAACGTGCTCCACCACTGCCGTCGTCATCCCGCACTCTTGGTGACTTTATGCCTCCTGAAATGGGGATTCCTCCCAGAATCTGCCCAGTGATGGATGAATCATCGAGCGACAGCCAGGGGTATTCTTCGGTTAACACCGTGGAGCTGTTAAAGCCCTATGTGGCTCCCGACGAGGGGGAACGCCAGGCGAACCTCCCCAACGTTCCCAGCCGACATCAATTCCAGCTGAACCGCAACCATGCCGGTCGACGAGGCATGTCAGCAGGCACTTTCAGTCAGGTTGTGCACGCTACTGAAACTAGACAGCAGGCTCAGCGCAGGGCTCAGCATGCGCAACCTCATCTGATGACCTCAGATCTATCTACACCACTGTTTGTGCTACTAGATCAGGCAGATCTGCCTCGTCCGTACTATGGTCATTCTTGACCAGCTACAGGACAATATTCACTATCCGATCCTAATCCGGCAGCTACTCCTCAGGCTTCAACTAGTAGACAGCGGGATGTGCCCATTACTATCCAACCGTCAGTTCAACCGGCAGGACCTGTTATGCCTCCAACTGCAGAACGACCTCCTGTAAGCACAGGCTTGCGCTTGGCACGAAAGTATGATGTCCTGAAACACCTGGTCGGCATTCCAGCAAGTCTTTCTATCCTTGAGGCTCTTCGCCTATCGTCTGAAATGTGCGAAGCACTTGCTGAGGCCCTAAGGATCCCCCCTTTAGTTTGAGATAGAGGTAGCAGATGCGGAATCCTTCAACACTGAGGAAATTGAGAATGCCGAATGCCAGGTAGTTATCTCATTCTCCGATGAAGATGAGGACCCTCCCATATAGGGGCATATTTGCCCACTGTACATCACTGGCCACTTCAATGGCGTGGAAGTCCTCCACTGCCTCGTTGACATGGGTTTTGGGATCAACCTAATCCTGAATTGGACAATACGAAAGATGAGTCTATCTGAAGATGATTTAACTCCCTCTGACCTCAGAATCTAGGTATACGACAGGACCATGCAGTCCCCAGTCGGCAAGATCTGCCTGAAGACCCAGTTCGATGGCCTAATTTCCAGCACTGAGTTCATGTTTTTCTCCCATGACACCGCCTACAATGCATTGATGGGTATGACATGGATCCATCTGCATGCAGCGGCCCCTTCATCATATCACCAATGCCTCAAATACTCCCTCAATGGTTGAGTAGGCATTATCCAAGGAGATGTGTCTCCTTGCGCCTCTTATGAATCCCGCTATCTGGATGCCGATTATTACAAGAGCAAGGATAAGAAAATCCTGGTAAGTGAGGATAAACCCGCCCCTGTCACAAGTGATCCATGGGCAGGCCTGGATGATGCTCACATCTTCCCGATCCATCGATTGGAGTCCATGAACCCAGACATGGGGAAGTGATTTATTGTTTCGGGTACGCAAGGAAGGTGTGTTCCCATGTCTAAGCGACGAAGGAAAATCACCTCATACTCCTACACCAACCAGGCTCAGGTGATCCCGGAGCCTCCTACCCCTGTGTAGTACTGGAATGTCAAGCTTATGACAATGGCAGTACATCATACGTGTCTCTTCCACCGGGCTGGAATCAACCGACTCAGGCCAATGTATCACCACTGCTTTGATGTCATCAAATGTGGCCCCTTAGGTCGAAGTCCATATGGGATAGAATCGACTACCTTCATTGCTATGGTCTTAGTGGCTGGTGGGTCTCCTGATATGATGACCACTGCTGCCCAAGCCGGCACCAGCTTCCCGTCATGGTTTGATAGCTCAGAAATATCTCACTTTGCAGGAAATCCCTCCCCGGGTGGAGAGGAGGATCTGAAGGATGCTCCCCCTTCCTTTGAGGAAGGCGTCTCTACCATGGTTGATGAACTGGTACAGGTGAACATTGGTAGCGATGCAGATCCGAGACCCACACTGATCAGTGCAGCCTGGCCCCCCGAGGAGCAGTAGCGGTATGTAGACCTTCTCAAGCAACATCGTGATGTGTTTGCCTGTAGTTACGACGAGTTGCCAGGACTAGATCCCCATGTATCCATTCACCATCTGGTCCTCCCGTCAAACCATCGTGGGTTTAAGCAGCCTCCCAGAAAGATTCACCCTTCTCATGGTGCTATTGTTGAGGCTGAATTTGACAAGCTTAACAAAGCCAACTTCGTCAAGGAAGTCCAGTACCCCAAGTGGCTTGCCAACATTGTGCCAGTTAGGAAGAAGAATGGGCATATTAGAGTCTGCATTGACTTCCGCGACCTTAATCGCCACTGCCCAAAGGATGACTTTCCCCTCCTGGTGACCGAGTTATTGATTGATTCCACGGCCAGGTTCCAAGCTCTCTCTTTCATGGATGGGTATTCCGGGTATAACCAGATCCTGATGGCCCCCGAGGATGAAGAATCCACTGACTTCACGGCTCCCCAAGGTACCTTTTTCTACCAGGTTATGCCCTTAGGCCTAAAAAATGCAGGTGCCACTTATCAGAGGGCCATGCATCGCATATTCCAGGCGATTCTCGGGACGCTAGTGGAATGCTACGTGGATGACCTAGTGGTAAAATCATGATAGATCTAGGACCATCTCAAAGACCTTGAGAAAGTGTTCGGTTTCCTCCGTTCCCATCACCTGAAGATGAACTCATTGAAGTGTTCCTTCGGGGTCACCTCTGGGAAGTTTCTTGGCTTTGTTGTTACATACCGAGGCATTGAAATCAACAGAGAGAAGATCAAGGCCATCAGCCAAATGCCTCCCCCAAGCAATATTCGGGAACTTCAAGGTCTCTAAGGCCACTTATCCTATATACGATGATTCATCACGAATCTAGACGGCAAGTGTAAGCCCTTTCCCCGGATCATGAATAAGGGAGCCTCCTACGAATTGGATGAGGAGTGTCGGACCGCCTTTGAGGAAATCAAACAGTACCTTCTCCAACCTCCGGTTTTGATGCCACCCATCTCTGGATTGACACTGGTCCTTTACGTGACCGCCATGGAATGGTCCCTCAGTGCACTTCTCGCCCAGAAGAATAACGAGGGTATAAAGAACAGTCTCTACTATCTCAGTCGCATGCTTCTCAATACGGAGATCAGATACTCCTCTATCGAAAAGAGCTTCCTTGAACTCCTTTTTTCGGTACAGAAGTTGCGGAATTACATGCAGCACCATGAGGTACAATTGGTCTCTCGGGTAGACCCACTGAAGTACATCCTGAACCGCCCCATGTTGACTGGCCAACTATCGTGGTGGGCAGTGCTCCTCTAGCAGTTTGACATCAGGTTCGTGCTCCATAGGGCCATTAAGGGATAGGCATTGGCAGACTTTTTAGCTGCCCATCCAACCTCTGCGGATCTGTCCCTGGACCTGGATTTTCATGATGAGGTGATCCTCTCAGTCGATCATGTCGTCTCATGTTGGCAAATGCACTTCGACGGTGCCTCCCAGAGCCCCACCGGTAGGAGGCTCAAAGATCCTAAGCTCAATAGAGTGGGTCTGGGTATTGTCTTCATTACCCCGGCACAAGACGTCTTTCCATACTCATTCCTGTTGTCATAAGGCTATACCAACAACGAGGCAGAGTATTAGGCTCTCATCACCGGTCTCGAGTTGGCCCTTGAGATCGATGTGCCCCATCTACATGTGAAAGGAGATTTCGAACTGGTAATCAAATAGGTCAATGGCGACTATGTCATCAAGAAGCCGGAGCTTGTACCATTGCTGGAGTGCACCCTCCGTCTAATGGCCCAGTTCTCTTCTCAACCTGAGGTTACCCATGTCCCTCGGTCACAGAATGGTTGAGCGGACTCCTTGGCTAGTTTAGCTGCATCGCTCGTAGAACCCGAGCAAGATGATTTGATTATACATGTGTCACACCGGAGAGTCATTGCCCCCATCACCCAAGAGGACAATGAAGGCCTTCGGGTAAGTCATATCACTGCCAGACCTGCTACGTCGGGGGTCCCGAGTCCGTCAGAAACAGTGGATGAGGATTCTCCTAACTGGAGGGAATCTTTTGTCGAGTATCTCCAAAATGGTCACCTCCCGGATGACTGGGACGAGCGTGAACGAATCCGACGCCGCGCGGTGCAGTTTACCCTCCAAAGTGGTCCCAATCTTGAGCAGATCCTCTATAAGCGGAGCTTCTATGGAGTTCTCCTCCGTTGCATTCAAGGGGTCAAGATTTCTCAGTTTATGCAAGAGGTTCACGCTAGTTCTTGTGGTGCCCATCAAGCTAGGTCAAAGCTACCCCATCAAATCCAGAGGTTGGGGTACTTCTGGCCCTCTATGATCCATGATTGTATCAAGTATGCCAAGAGATTCCACATGTGACATGTTCATGCCAACTTCCTGCATCAGCCACCGGAGCCCCTCCACCCCACCAAGTACTCTTGGCCATTTGCGGTGTGGGTACTTGATGTAGTGGGACCGTATCCACCGGTGACAGCTTTCCAGTGTAGGTTCATCCTAACTACTACAGATTTATTCTCCAAGTGGGCAGAGGCAGTTCTACTCAAAGAGGTTAAGGCTCGTTCCATCGTCGACTTTTTGAGCTCCAACATCATCCACCGGTTTGGGGTCCCTCACGCTATCCTCACCGATAACGACACCAACTTCCGAGCGGCCGGGATGAAAAAATTGTACGCCAAGTACAATATTTGTTCGAACCATACCTCCTGATATCACGCATAGGAAAATGGATAGATCGAGGCATTCAACAAAACCCTCTCTAAAATTCTGCAGAAAATGGTTGGTCATAACAAGAAAATTTGGCTGGACAAGATCCCCAACGCCCTCTGGGTTTATCGGACGACGACTCGAAACTCTACCCAGGTGACCCCATATTCCCTGGTGTATGGGGCTGAGGTCATCCTACCCATTGAGATCCAGCTACTATCGTTACGCACTGCAGTCTATGACCAGTAGGTGCCAGATGAGGTGGCCAAAATCCGTCCAGCTGAATTGGAAGCACTGGACGAGAACATGCTTCGTGCCCTACACAATCTGACAAGGCATCAGAATAAGATAGCGAGGGCCTTCAACAAGAAGGTTCGCCTTCGTGCTTTTCTACAGGGAGACCTAGTGTTGGACCTTCAAGCACCAATGATCCCCGGTAGGAAACCACCCAAGCTAGATCCCAAATGGGAAGGGCCTTACGTCATACATAAGGTTTACCCCAATGGAGAATACTCCTTGGCGACCACGAATGGTGAGCGCATAACTCCTCCCACCAATGCCAAGTTCCTCAAGCAGTACTTTCTTAAGCTTCACATGGTCATGCACGACCTTAAACTGCATCGCCGTCCTGCAAGATGATAAACTGCAAAATGGTCCGAGCTCTATGACCTTAAACTAATATCTCCCCCCTATCCTTACTACAAGATGTTAAACTGCAAGCCAGTCAGACCTTCCTGACTGAGGCTTAGCCTCAGGCCCCTTGGCCCTTTTCGGGCCCACGGCCCTCGTCCTTACTATAGGACGTTAAACTGCGGGCCGTTCAGGTCTCCCTGACCGCGGCTCGGCCTCAAACCCCTTGGCCTTCATCGACTCGGACTCTCTTGTGGGATTGCATGGTGTGGTGTGGGATACATCCTCATTCGCGTTGGGTTGCCCATCGTACCATACATATCCCCAAATGAGACGCATCTCTTGTCTAGCACGACATTAAATTGCGCTTCAAGAACTACGTATGGCTTGATTCCCATCTTAATGGGATACATAGGAACACTCAGACGTCTCTTCTTGAGCCCAGCCTCGAGCTCCTCTCTTTCACTATCCCCCCTGGGTATAGTTTCTTTGGAGGATCCTTGAATGACGAGGAGTAGGATTTCTTAGCTCCACTCATACAAAGATTATAAGGGTTTCACCAAGTGCCCACTCCCGTTATTCTATTCTCCCACGTCATTACTGCACGACGTTAAACTGCATGGCCTTCAAGAACTACGTATGGATTGATTCCCATCCTAATGGGATACGTAGGAACGCCCGGACATTTCGTCTGTTGGCCCAGTATAAAAGCCAAATTCTTCCCCTCGGGTCAAGAAATTTGGCAGGATGCACACTTTTTCCCCAACTCACGTCAAGAAAGCCTCAGCCCGGCTGCACGTCCCCCCTAGAGATGTTCGCCTCTTTCGTGGATGGATATAGCTATGTTTCACCCACTCCTTGACTGGGATTCCATCATCTTTCACACCTGTAGGGACCCCCAAGAATGGCCTGGATACTATGCCCAAGGGCTCTCCTACCGACACGGGCCAACGCCCCCGAGGTTTTTTGAGCAACAAGCTGATACAAGTCCGGCGTTGCAAATTTTCTCAACGGTCGACGCTCATTTGTTGCTCCCATATCAGGTCACCATCAGGACGCTGTGTTTCGAACATAGTCGACGGTGTCCTGGGTCTTCGGGTCCACCCCAAGATGTCCCAAACATCGAGTGCATTGATTCGTTCTGCCCCATCCTGAAGTGAAAAAATTCCCTCCGGGTGGTGTCGTCGGTCAGGCCCACGGCCCCAACTCTCTTTTAAGGGATGTATGGCAGCGTGAAGGATTACATCTTCATTCACGCCAGGTTAATTACCATGATGTGAACATCCCCGGATGAGATACAGTTATCTCTTTCTCCGTCCTCATGTAAGACATTAAACTGCAAACCAGTCAGGCCTTCCTGGCCGATGCCTAACCTTAGGCCCCTTGGCCTTCTCGGGACCTAGCCCAACCTCTTACCTAGAGTGTACGGTGTGGTGTGGGACTATGTCCTCATTCACATAGAGATCATGTACCATGTCGTACGCTTTCCCTCACGAGGCCTAGCCTCAGGCCTCTCGGCCTTTTCGGGCCCATGAACCTTGTCCTCACTACAAGACATTAAACTACAAACCAGTCAGGCCTTCCTGACCGAGGCTCAGCTTCATGTCCATTGGCCTTCTCGGGCCCCTTCTCCCAACTCCTTACCCAGAGTGTATGGTTTGGTACGCGGTTATGCCCTCATCCACGTCGGTTTTTTCGTCGTACTGTACACTTCCCCTTCCTTTGCTTGGGGGTATCTTACTCCCTCATCCCGTCCCGCATGACATTAAACTACATCTAGAGAACTACGTATGGCTTGATTCCCATCCTTATGGGATACGTAGGACCACCAAAATATCTAAGCCTCGGGTCCATCCCCATCTCTTGGGAATCTCTATCCCACCTTGGCTCCTCAGCCTACTCTTCCTCCACGGGGGGATTATATGGTGTGGTGTGGGATTATGCCATTATTCACATTGGTCATGTAATGACCATGCCATGTACCTCTTATTCTCGAGCTGTTTTGTCAACCCTTACCGACGGTTCACCAATGTGCCTAAGGGTACTCCGATTTATTACCTGGAATGCCAGACTATACTCGGACACGTCCGCACACTCCTTTCAGGCTTTGTGTATCCATCCATTAGGGCTTCCATCATCTTTCACACCCGGAGGGACCCTCAAGAACAACCTGGATACCACGCCCAAGGGATCTCCTACTATTACGGGCCAACGCCTCTGAGGGTTTCCGACAAAAAATCGATAAAAATCCCACGTTGCGAATATGGTCAGCATTCGATGCTCGTTTGTTGTTCCCACCTCAAGATAATGTGATATAGAGACTGTTTTCCGCCATGGTTAATGGTTATCCTCTATCACCACGCCAACCCCATTAAGCCCAAAATGTCAGTTGCATGATTTACGTCCTTCTCCATTCTCATCACGTCCAAGTGAAGTTTCGAAATTCCTGGTACTATTCCTTCATGTACGTCTATGCGTTGGGGGAACAAAACTGTGTCAAAGGTGTCCTTCTAGGCTCTTCACCAACTTCCCCTCGATGAATGTTTCGGGTATTGTGATAAGGATCTCCCCCCCCCCCTTGTTTCCCACACCGAGTTTAACTCACATGGGCTTAGGGATAGGGTCGAGGTCTTTGCTTACCTGGAAAGTTGTGATCCACCCCTGGTCTGAGCTCTAAGACCATAAACTAAGATCTTCTCAGAACTACGTTCAGCTTGATTCCCATCCTCATGGGATGCGTAGGGCTGCCCGAACTCCTTATTTTCGGGTCCAGCTCATTTGGGAGCCTTTCACCTCTACGTGGGCCCCTCGGCCTAAGGTTCCTCTCTCGGGACTGCGTACGGTATAATGTGGGATTATGTCCCCATTCACATCGGTCATGCCACACAACACCATACACATTCCCCGCATGGTATTGTCTCTGCTAAGTCTGCGCTGCATGATGTCAAAATGGATGATTGGTCTTATCTCACGACCCTAAACTGTGACATTATCATCCTGGGTGCACGACGAAAAATGGAACTGCATTGTGATAACCTCGTTCTAGAGGACATCACATTGGGTATTGGTCACGTGCCATGCCATTTGTCAATGCCTATCACGGCTTGATTCTTGTGGCGACACCAGGGCCTGCTACCCTAGGCCTGTCGCTTCACAAAAAAACCACTCACCTTAAAAGACAAACAAGATTTATCAAATTCTGCTTCCTTTAGTGCCAGGGCCACGCTCGCACTCCCTTTTTTCCCCAGCACTGGTACCTTACCATGAAACCCTTCAGAACTATGTATGGCTTGATTATCATCCTCATGAGATACATTGGTGCCCCCTGGCACTTCCCCGCGGGCCCATCCTAACCTTCGTGTCTGGTCCCTCGACTCGAGCATTTCACCAGAGAACACATGGTAAGTAGGGCTTAGGTCCTCATTCACGTTGGGTTTCGCAACCGCCTTGCCATGTGTCCCCTGCTCCCCTTACCCATTCATGGTCTGAGTTCTAAGACCATAAACTAAGACTCTCTCAAGAACTACGTGCACCTTGATCCCCATCCTCATGGGGTATGTAGGAATGCCTTTAAATTTTTCTTTGGGCCCAGATCAACTCTCTTTTTTGGTCCCTCGTCCTAAAATTGTCTGAGAAGAACATGGTGGTCGGAAACCCCAGTTCCCATTCACATCAGGTGTCTGAGATACCCCACCATGTGCCTCCCATGTTACCTCCCGCCCTTTGGTTCGAATTCTACGACCCTAAACTAAGATCTCCCTATTGCAAAACACTCTTCTCCCTCTATCTAATACATCTCGTTGTCGTATTCAGATGTGTTTTTGACAAAGAGCCCAAACTGTGGGATTTTCATAGGGACATTCCTCTAATCCCATGACCAAGCTTCGTGAGCTCACTATTTGGATCCTCATCCTCTTCCACATCCAAAAGGACCCCCGGACGACATGGATACTAGGCTTAAGGGCTCTCCATGAACGCTGGACCTAAGGTCCCTCCGATTGTTTTGGGCCAACGTCCCTACGGATCTCTAACAGCATTTGTGACATCGTCCCGTGTTTCAAACATGGTCAACGGTTGACCCTCATTTGTCTGTCCCCATTCTATGCTAATGCGATATGGATACTACGTTTCCGCCTCAATTAACAGTTATCCTCTATCGCCACGATACCGTCATTGTGATCCAAATATCGAGCATCATGATTCACACATTTCCACTTCCTCATGTTCAGGTGGAATTCCAACATGCTCGGCTCTATCTCTTCGCACATCTAGGTGTGCCACATGGTCGTGTTAGTATCACGGGGCCGGTATTCACCGAGTGTCCCTTCACCCTAACCTACCCTTTTCTGTGTCGGGAAAGTCCCACCACTACTTCTTTTTTTGCAAACTGATCATGACTCACGTGGGCATAGTAGTTTTGGCAGGATGTGTACCAACACGGTCGGGCTTATCATCGTCCTGCATGACATTAAACTGCTCTTTAAAAACTACGTATGGCTTGATTCCCATCCTCATGGGGTACGTAGAAACGCCCGACCGCTCTGCTTCGGGCCCAGCCTAATCCTCGCTCTTGGTCCTTCGACCTGAAGAGTTTCCTCCTGGGGTACATGGTGTGATTTGGACTCCAAGTCCTAATTCACGTCGGTTTCATATCTACCGCACCACACGCTCACTGGGATATTCCCTTTTATTCCACTTCCCATCGTATGATGTTAAACTATAGGAGTCCATGTGTCCTCAATGCATGACACTAAACTGCGGTTCTACCCTGAACAAGTTCAGGATGCCCCATGTTAATCATGGGATGCACCAGAGCCTCTGCCAGAGATGATTTCACCTATTAGTGTTGGTCTATGACTACATTGTTCTTCCAGAACTACGTTCGGCTTGATTCCCATCCTCATGGGATACATAGAGACACCCAGGTATTTCATCTCGGGTCCAGCCCTAGGAATCATAAAATCCTGTTCCCCACCCTTTCCGGCCCCCTGGACGGACCCCTCGTAGAGGACCATGTAACTATGACTCTGCCCTGAACAAGTTTAAGATTCCCTAAGATTGCATTGGGAAGCGACAGACCCCCTCGCCAGAGAGGCCCTGTCCCAAAGAAGGAATGATCAATGATCAAACTAATGCGCCCATATGGCGTACTCCCACCATGGTGGTGTAATTACATGAGTGTTTGATCCTATTTGGACAAACCATCACTCCATATTCCATGCTTTGTGAGCCCCTTATTCGGACCCTCGTCCCCTTTCATGTCTGAAGGGACCCCCTAACGGCCTGGTCTCATGCCGCATCGGCTCACCTACCGTCCTGGGCCAACGTCTCGGAAGACTGGTCATGTTTGGAAGGACCCCCTAACAGTACGGATGCACGACCTAGGGTCCGCCAACTGTCCTGGGCCAACGTCTTGAAGGATTGACCGACAACATTTTTGACTTGGTCCCGTGTTTCAAACATGGTCAATGGTCGACCCTCATTTGTTGTCCCCATTTCAGGCTAACTTAGTAAGGATATCGTTTCTCCACCACGGTTAATGATTGTCCTTTATTGTCACACCATCCCCACAGTGTTCCGAATGTTGGGAATCATAATTCACACTTCCCATTTCCATCTGTTTGGACCAATTTCAGTGCCCCTGGCGTTGTACCGTTCGTTCATGAGGGCACGCTGAAGAAACGATAATTCGGCTGTTTTGAGAACTTCCTTCTCCGGTCAGGCCTCTCCCATCTTTCGGAAATCCGGACTAGTTATCCAAACCCTGGATGCCCGAAGCTTGGTTTCCACTCCTATTTTGGGTGAGACGATGAGGCAACTATCTCTTGTTTCTCACATCAGGCTTGACCAACATGAGCTTGGGGAATTGTCACCGGATGTTCCGCAAACATCGTTGGGATGTAATGAACCGATTCAAACAGTGGAAATCGTGCATGCTACGGCATTCAAAACAAATAAGGAAGAAATTGAAGAACGAAAGTACCATTAAAAGGCTTGTAATTTGTTACAATACCCGGGGGTAGACTCCCCCCATGGATGGGTTGACCCCGTCAAAAGAACGTTGCATCTCCGCTAACCTACAGCTTGTGGCATCCAAGACTTGTTGTCGCTGACTCAGCTCCCGCTCCTCTTTAGCAGCGGCGGGGCACAGTTTGTGAGCCTTGGCTCTCGCCCTCTCTATGCCAACCTAAATGGCTTCCATATTTCAAGAAGCCTACCTCATATGCTCTTCTGCCTCTTCCAGTTGATCCTTCAACTGTGAGATCAGCTCAGATTGTGCATTAAGCGAGGCTGAGTTCTCATCCGCCCAGGTCTGCAGCTGTTGGACCTCGCTTTCAGCCTCCTGGAGCTTCTTGATGTTTGTCGCCTTCCTCCGCTGTGTGCCCACACTGAGCCCGCGATCATACTCCTAGATCTTCTCGGCCATGAGATCTCGGATGAGCGCATGAGGACATTGGGCATCCACTCCCCCAGCGCACAGTTCGCGTAGCCATAAGCGAAGTCTATCCATTTCATTCATCCATAGAGCTTGGGGGTGTCCTTGATGAAGTGCGTGATTAGATTCCACGATCGGCGGTGGACTATGCTGTTGTCTTCCTCGTTAGAGGCTGTTTTGTCCCAGTCTGCGTGATTGGCAGGCTCGTACACAGGATACGCTCACAGGAAGTCCTTGGCAGGATCTGCATCTAGCGCGACATCTGGCGCCGGAGCAGGCGTGATGGGACATGGGTTGGCCGATTGATCCTCATCATCAGACTCCAACTCAATAACCTCAGGCACGACCCTGCTGGTGGCCCCACTGATGATAGTGTGTGTTGGAGCTCGGGGAGATGGGGGAACTATCTCCACCATCACCAGCATGCCCCTAGGAGGGATGCCACCAGACATCCCGACCAACCTCGCCGCAGAAGCCCACACCAGTCAAACAACTGTACCACAGAGAAGGACACAAACATTAGTTGGCACCATATACATATGACAACAATGAATCTAGTAGAGGAAACCTAAGGAGATTGATCTCCTGGTGCTGCTCTTGAGTCGATACTGACGGGACCCCGAGGCGCGGCCCTCCGTATACTGTTGGAAGGTCTGGAGATTCCTAAGGAGCCACCTCGGGTGCTCTGGCCCCACTAGACATAGAACATGACGTAGCCATAGGTGCAGGTTATGAAAGTCCTGTATCGTCACCCGCCAAGGGGCGAGAGAGAGGCCTGCGAATAAGTTCTTCCTGCATGGCTTAAACATCGGTGATAAATCCATGATGGCACGAGAACGGACCATAAGGGAAGAATTTAGGAATGCTACCTCGAGGGCCTCTACGAAATCAACAGAATCTGAGCCTTGGTCCCTGAATTTTCCCTCCTCCAATGGGCTCCCTCCACCAGCCTCATCCTCCTGAGAGGAGTCCTCTGATTCTTCCGGCAGGGGGAAGCGCTCCCTCAGATCGGCAGCTGACAACTGTGGGGGGACCGTCCGATCTAGCAGTACCCTCACCCGGTCTGTCATTGGGCATGGGACACCACTAGAGTGAACGTAGTCCTCCAGCTCATCCAAGAATTTCTCTGCCTCTGCCAGAGATGCCATGAAACCAGCCTGGACTAGGCCTATTCCCAGTAACTCCATCCCGAGGCGATTCAAGTGCGCCCATATCTCGGGTGGACTGAGGAATTGACGGTTGACATCCCAAATGTCCCAGAACTCCGGGAAGATGGCATCCTCTGCCATATCGATATGACGCAGCCGCTTCCCCGGATCCTGAGTGGATATCCTATGAAATCCCTTCGACGGCTACCCCTCCGGATGGCCCTGCTCTTCCAAAATCACCGGGTCCACCACTGCTGCCACACCCTCGGCCAGTGCGGGTCTCGCCGCCAGGGCAGCCCCGCCACCATGAGAGGTCGTTGATGCCCTCTGACCCCGACCTCGGGATAGAGGAGGCCCGCCGTCACCAACCTGAATGGTTGGCTGCTTCAGCATCTCCCCCGGATAAGTAGCCTCCCAGCTAATGGCATACTCCCTCACCAATCTGAAAGTGGTGGTGGATGGAGGCAATGCAATTCGCCTCTTCCCGTCTTCCCGAATGAACATGAGCCATATCTTCCTCATCACACACGGATGCTCCTCATAACGCACCTCCCAGTAGACCTATAGGGTCAGCCGCTGGAGGCACCAGAACTGCCTCGTAAACTGATGCAGGGTGTACGGTTCACAGAGCGGCTCACGATCCAATCGTGCCACAAAAACTCCACCTCGAAAGGCCAGGAGATAAGCCCAATGCTCTTCCATTCACTTCCCCGTCGTCAGTATGTATCCCCTTCGGCAATGGGAATGGGTGGAAGTTAAACTCATCCTCCCTCCACACCTGGTTCAGCACCATCGACATGGTTAGTTTTAATGGGAAGCTCCCGGCCGCATTCAGAATGGAGGGGCAGAAGTTTGATCCCGGTGGAGAGATAGGGTTTGGATACTCATAGATTCCCCTGATGTGCGCCGCAATCCACCCATACAGGAGGTGGAAGGGCCCTCATATCCTTGGTAGATTCTTTCCCTCGCTAACGTGCCATAGAATCCTGTACAGCTTGGAAAACATTGGAATCCTCAGATTGACCCGCTGCCCCATGGACAGCATGGACGCCATGATAAACGAGCTGGGCCGCACCCCCATGCTAGTATCCCTCACCGGTAGGATCAAACCGCAGATAGGAGCTGCGATGAATGCCGCCAGCCTGACTATCGGTTGTTGTTCAGTGCTGACACTGAAACCCCAAGTCTTCTGTTGGCTGTCCTCCAAGACTCACCAATACAAGTGCTCCTTGCCCCATTGAGCCGCCTTCAGACAAGTTCGAGGCCTTAGAGGAAACTCTCGATTATCCGGGATGTTCAGGAACCTCTCGAACCACTTCTTAAAGGGGACATCCCTCACTGCCTTGTTGTCCTCTCCAGGGACCAGTTCCATCAGCGCCGGCACCAGTCGCAGCATTTTCTCCGTATCCTCCCATGTGCTCATGACGGGGAGGAACTCATCATACATGGCCTCCATGATCGGAACCCCCGAAATCTGGTGGACATCCCACAGGATGATGCCCACCTCCCCATAGTGCAGGTGAAAAGTATTGGTCTTAGACGACCATCTGCTCAGTAGCTCCGGTATCAGCTGTTTCGGTTGGTAAATGTGGAATTGGGAGGCCCTTGCTGCCTCATACAAACCCACTCTCCTCAGATCGGCCCCAAACTCCTCTCATGAGGCACCTACCCAGTAGGCCTAGGCCCAGTCATTGGTGAAGTTGCCGCCCTAGCGCAGGTCCCACTCATTGGACCACCCCTTCTTCGAATCCTGCAAAGCCGCCTTCAGCATGGTACGGTACAGAGGAGGGGACGTCTCTAGTTGCAGTGGCTTCCCGTCAATATTGTTCACGTGGTTTTAGAGATAGTCGGTGGTGACGGGTGTGAATTCCTCCCGCACATGACCATCAGCCGCCCTGAACCACTGGCGCTGACATGATGTGCTCTTAAACCAGCAAGCTGGTTCGCCCCTACTCGCCTCAGGGATGAAGATGTCATCCCTCAACCCGAAGTCGTAAAAGGGCTGCTTCTTGCACTACGGATAGTTCTTTTGACCCACTGATAGTATTTCTGTCAAAGAAGTATGATCTGAGTGGCTTCAGACCATCTCCCCAAGGCCCAGACAGTTGTCCATCTCATACCTCCGGGCGGCGTCTGCAAGCACCCCAATACAGCTTCTTGATGGGCCATTTCGGTTTTGGCACTCAGAAAATAATTTTTAAGGTGGGTCGCGAAGCCTGATCGCGAAGATCTCTCGTGAATATCAGGCGCAAAACCAAGATGCAGAGTCTGGCCTAGGCCGGCAAACAGAAGTTCTCTTGGCGCAGTCGTGGAGTCGGAGACTCGCAGTTCGCCGCGAAGCTCGATTCACGGAGAGCAGACGCAGAGGACACGGAGCTTCGCGAAGTCGAGAGAGCAAAAGGATAAAAATCACGAGAGTAAAAAAGAGAGTTCAGCCCCACTATTTATAGGCGGTGACCCAGGAGCATCGTGGTGCGTCCCTCCCGAGTAGAGCATCGCGGCGCGTCCGGACCGCGTAGCCGATTTCATCACCGTGGGCCGCTTCGTGAGGTCGCATCGCGAACCGCCGATAATTTTGGCGATTTTCCCTCAGACTTAGACCCTTCATCCCTCCGCGCCTCCAAGTCTAAGGGGGGGAATTTTTTGGCGCCAAAATATGGAACGGAAAGAAGGGGAGAAAAAGAATCCTCGCACGCTGCCACGCAAAGCTCTGACACGAAGCTCCGCCGAGCATCGCGGCCCCGCGAAGCTCCGGAGGCGGTAACGCTCCACGAACAGCCTGACTATTGCGAGCCCGCCGCGAAGCACAGGAGGCAGTAACGCTCCACGAATGGCCTGACGTTCGCGAGCCCGCCGCGAAGCATAGGAGGCAGTAATGCTTCGCGAACGGCCTGATGTTCACGAGCCCGCCGCGAAGCACCCACCGCCCCTTCGCGCCGCGTTAGTTCTGCTTCGCGGTGCCCCTTTCTTATAAATATTGGGCTCCCCCTGAGTCCAAGGGGATGGACAATCCGATGTTTCAGCTTCTCAACTCCCAAATCTTGAAGCACCCTTCGCCCCAGGAATCATGAGCTCTGCGTGGTATTTTTACTTCGCGAGATGCCTTCGCCTTGTCTCGTTTTGATCCCCTCTTACAAGAGGGACTCCCTTCGCGAAGCCTAGGGCATTCACGAAGGAGGGGGATTCCCAAGGGAACCCAGGAATCCACGGAGCGTTTATGCTTCGCAAAACACTCATCATGTACTAGTGATCCCCATGCCAAGGCAGGGTCACTGCATATCGCGAAGCACACTCCTTCGCAGCACCTTGCTTCGCGAGGCAGTGCTCAGCGAATACCATTCCACTTTGCGAAGCACCCCCCATTCACACCTCTACCCCATGCTAAGGCCAAGGCACTCCACTTCATAAAGCACACTCCTTTTCTTGGAAATTCCTCTTCCCGCGCGACCCTCCAGGTTTGCACGTTGTGATTTCAAAGTACCATGGACAACACAACTTGTAGAGTTGCTTCGTCTAATGCTTCTTTGCATAGGCACGCTAATGGATATTTCTTTTTCACAAAGCCATGCTAACATGGACCCCTCAATGGTTCTCTCTGTGACCCCCCTTGACCAAGGCCTTACTGGTACCTTCCCGCCCCCAAGGAGCAGAGGGTGACGGTCATGTAAGTCCTAGGGGTGCAGAGTAAACCCACCTTGTCTGAGCTACATGATGTTAAACTGTCAAGCATCTCGTCCTCAACACATGACGTTAAACTGTGACCTTACCCCATGCCTCGCACGCAGCGTCCCCCCATCTCGAACATTCTTTACGCCACTCGCCTCCATGGGAATGGAATCAACCCCCCCCCCCCCACACACACACACACAAGGGATGATATCCTCCTTATCGAAGTGGAGTATGTCCACAGGAGAAGGGAAACCACCTTGTTGTAACCCCCTAGCCCCTCTTGCATCTTGCGGAAGGTAGCACCCATGAACCTCCGTACTTACCCACTACCAAGGTCAGTGGAGGGCGCGATAGGGAACGAGGAACCTCCCATCATTGGTCCCAAATCCCTCTCTCGCTGCGCTTTTCCGCACTTCGGGCCTCCATCCTGGAGTAAGTCCCAGCACCATGGGCCGCCTAACACGTAATCCCCTCTTAGCTTCTCACGGATGCACCCTTCGCGATGTGATTGTCGGGTCCTTGTTGCCTCTTGTTTCTCACACCAAGCATGACTCTCGTGGGCTTAGAGTAAGCACCGGCCATGGCAATGCCCTCATCCAGCATGACGTTAAACTGTATGCCCCTGTCCCGCATGACATTAAACTGCACACCCATTTGAACTACGAGGTCTTTGATCCATGTCATGGCATGGTATGTAGGAAGCCTCCACAAGGTTCAAGCCCACCCGTCATTTCTTCACGTCAGGTTCCACCTTCATCCAGCATGACGTTAAACTGCATTCCAGTTAGACGGCAAGCCGTTGTGACCACCCAAACTATGAGGACTTTGATCCATGTCAAGGCATGGTACGTAGGAAGCCTCCCTAAGGTTCAAGTCCATCTCCCATTGGACCGAGGTCCCTACCTCACGTCGGTTCACCGACACCCACCATCCAGAACTACAGGGACTTTGATCCATGTCAAGGAATGGTACGTAGGAAGCCTCATGAGGTTCAATCCCACCACTAGTGGACCCCCGGTTCTACTTTCACGTCAGTTCGTCAACGAAGCCATTATGAACTACGTGGTCTTTTATCCATGTCAAGGCATGGTATGTAGGAAGCTTCCCAGAGGTTCAATCCCATCACCCATTGGTCACTCCGACCTTCTTCACGTCGGTTCATCAAGACCCAGGAAGCCTACTGTGTAAGCCCTACACCATATGGACCAAGGTCCTTGCTCGCGTCGGTTCGCCAACACACCATTATAAACTACATGGTCTTTGATACATGTCAAGGCATGGTACGTAGGAAGCCTCCAAAAGGTTCAAACCCATCACCCGGTCGTTCTGACCCCACTCACGTCAGTTCACCCCCGTCTCGCATGACGTTAAACTGTATTCCACATTTCACCCGAACTATGTGGACTTTGATCCATTTCAAGGCATGGTACATAGGAAACCTCATGAGGTTTAAGCCCAACATCCATCGGACCAAGGACCATCTTCACATCGGTCTACCGACACCATCCTGAACTACGCGGACTTTGATTCCCAGCCACGGGGATATGTAGGAGGTCTCTTCGAGGATCAAGCCCAACTTTACTGTCTCCCTTGCGATGGTTCCGTTTCATTCCCCTACCACTTCATTCACCCATCCATCATCCATCTTTATTCTCACCCAGACCGCCATATCTTGGCGACATCATGCCATTCTTCTCCTCTTCACAGCATTCAGGAAGCTACCCACAGGTTGGCCCTGATATCAGCATCCCTTCAAGGGAAATTCCTCAATCCGGTCCATTCCAGTCAGTGCTCTGATTGGGCTGATCCGTCTCCGCTGGACGTTATAACTGCGGCATACCCTGTGTTAAACATAGGAAACTGAGGAAAACCTCAGATATATGCCTATGGAATATAATTCCCTGCACTCGATGTGGGATGCCTCGGGCTTCCACGCCATCGAGAAGCCCTATGACAAGGGACAAAGGACAGACACGCCAGTTCCCCAGTGTTTAGACACGCTACTGATGCCTCGATGTGACTACTCCCCCGACTGAAGGTTGTTGCCCTGACCGAACCCTTTGGAATGTCCTGACAGAAGTAGTGTAATTAACCGGCATCCATGGAAGCATGGCACTTGTAAGAGTTTCAAGAAAAATGTATTAAATCTATGAGGGAGACCCGGACTAGGTGATGAGTTCTGAGGAGGAATCCACAGAAGGAAGAACCAACATCCCATCATCCCATTTTGATCAAAGAGCAGACGTACCTGAACAAGGAATGAATGTCGCCTGCCTTTAGAAAGTGGGAATGCGGGGCCACAGCAGCACTTCCTCCGCAGACGGATGCGCGCGCCCCAGCGAAAGCATCGGAAAAACATATATTCCTGTTAAAAGTCAAGATGTTCATCAGCGTATCCCGACAACATCACATGACTCAATTAGATAGGGACCCAAAGGTGAAGGTCGTTGTCAACAGCAGACAGTCCCCACTGCCTGCAATAAAGCGCCCTGAACGCGCCGAAGGCAGCCGGAAAATAAAGAGCGGGGTCATGACTCTGTTCTTCTGGAAGCAGGGGTTCCCGATGCCGTTGAGCACATATATAAGGCTCAGAACCCTACCCACCCATTACCATATTATGGGAGTGGCAGTAGTAGTTGCGAAGTTCCACCTTGCAATGTCGCTACCAGTAGCTCTGAAGGTCCTCCCTAGAGCACCCATGGGGGCCTCCCCCACAAGCATATAATGATCGATCACGAGAGCTTCTCTTTTGGGGTGAGTCACAAAATCCCTCTGCATGACTAGAAGATCGCACAGCAAGAAGTCCCTCCACTTGCTGCGGTCCACCCTAAAGGTCCTCCCCGGGGTATACACTATAAACACTCTCCGTGGAGTGGGACCAGAGATTATAATAGTATTCATCTCTAACATAGTCTCAACTGCGGAGGACCTCCCTGCAGTGACGTCTCATCACAAGAAGAAGTTCCCCCCCTTTTCGTGGCCTTCCCTGAAGGTCCTCCCTAGGGGTTACATTGCAACGACACTCCACGCAGACAGGCATCAAATCACGGTGGTATTCCTCACCACCCTGATAACGGACGTCCTCCCCATAGAGATTTCAAACACCGAGAAGTCCCTCCCCTCATTGCGGTACATTCTAAAGATCCTCCCCAGTGTGTACCCTGCAGATATTCTCCCTGCAGAAACTCTAATGGTAGTCCTCTCCATTGCAACAGCTGTGATGGTAGTCCTCACCACCACGACCGCCATTGTGAAGGTCCTCCCCAGAGTGGCCCCAAGGAACAAGAAGGTCCTCCCCTTGTCGCAGTGTGTCTTGAAGGTCCTCCCCAGGATGTACATCGAACGTCAAACCATTATGGTCATTCTCACCATAATGGAAGTTGTTGCGAAGGCCCTCCCCATAACAATGCTACGCAGCCAGAAGGTCCTCCCCTTGCTGCGACATGCCCTGGAGGTCCTCCACAGGGTATGCACTGCAAAAGTCCTCTATGCAGTGAGACGTTAAGAAGTAATGGTAGTTCTCACCATTGCGGCCTCCATTGCGAAGGTCCTCCCCGTAGTGGCATATCATGTCAACAGGAAGGTCCTCCCCCTGTCGAATCAAGCACAAAAAAGTCCTCGTATGCTGAGGCACTCAGAAGGACGGGATCTAGCATGGAAGATTCCTATCTAGTCGCCAACGACACCCTTCTTGAATTGGTAGACATTCTGAGGCCACGTTCATCTTCTGAACCACCTCAGAATCACCAAAATGATAATTCGATACCTACCGGTCCCACTGCCTCTGACCACGTTACTAGAGCATCTCAGTTGGGTTGACCAGGTAGAGGAGTCACTAGCGGAGGAGTATGCCGACTTGTTTCACCTGAGAAAACAACTGGATAGGGATGATATACCATTTATGTTTTGGCCCAAGAACTCCTATCAATTTGACATACCCATAATGTTGTGGGAATAGTGCGTGCACAACATCTGCTACAATATATGGAAAACCCTCCGCCGGCTGGAATCAAGATTTCTGCCCTACGACAGTTATGTAGACCACGTCAAGACAATAGGATACCTCTTGTGTCACATCGACCTGGAAGCACTTCCTTCGGCACGGCAACAACAACCCGAGAGGCATAAAAGAAACATGGAGATAGCCTGCCTCCGTGCACTGCACTGGTTGCATCGCCTCATCAGTGACACTCTGACGGGATTCCATATCAGGGTATGGGGGGAACATGGAGCTCTACATTTCACTTCGCTCCCCGCCCAGAAGAACCCGTTCTTCATGGTGTCTTGCAACGTCATCAGGTCAAGACCGCAATCAAGTGGGGTCCCTATTCAAGGGAGACGACACGCCCAAAAGAGTCGGGCCTTGAGTATGTCCCATAAGTGTCAGGCCTGATGGGAATGATCCATTAAAGAACTCCTAAATTAAGCCATTGAGAGCATACAACATGCCTCTCATCTAATTGAGTCCAATAAGCAGTCATTGTCTGCCCCCACTGAATAGATTGATTCATAGAAGAACTCGGCACCAAATCCCATTCACCCCCAAATGGTGGCACGTGAGATTAGGCAGGTCGCGATAGTAGTAGCCACTACCGCAATTCGGGGTCAAACCCATCCTGCAGGGATGGGGGAATTTGTAACAACAAATTCCTCTGTAAGACCAATAAAAACGAGAAGAGACTCAACATCCAAGGAACGGAGCCAACCCCAGCCCTCAGGGCTGGGGGGATTTTTACCTCCTCAACAACAACCTCCCCCACAAGGATCAGTATTCTCTCATCTAAGGAGGACAGTCAGAAGTGGAGGTTCCTGCCCTATCACATCTTTTGAATCAGCATCCCCATCAAGGGGGAGGCATATCGTAAGGTCGCATCAAAGAACTCTCCACGGCATCCTTCGTCAAGGATTCCAAAAGAGATCTAGGGACATGAAAGGGAAGACCAGTAAAATACGTGGGAGATCCTCTTCCTATTTGGAAGATGAAATCTTCTCCACCCCGTGATATGCATCCATCAACACCATAGAGGTTAACCCCATGGGTAACACCGAAGATGATGGAAATCCGGATGGGTTGGGAGATGATGGTTCCGGTCAGGCTGTGACTCACAATGAACCACCAGGTGTGCACAGGCGGAACTAGAGGGCCACTCTAAATATGGCTTCCCCTTCAGCTAACCTTCCTCTACTGACCGTGTGATATTCCAATAAGGATAAAAACAATGGACCGGTTTCCCTTAACCCACCTCCTCTCTCGATAAAAACGAGACACTTACTCTCGAAGAGAGGTTCACTCGACAGGAATAGGAAATGAAAGAATTGAGGCAGATTAACGCAGAGCTACTCAAAAGGAACCATTTTATTGAAAGAACGTCCCAAGAGGATCCACATCATGCACTCCTAGTATGTTCACCTCAAAGACCAAGGTTTTCCCTATCAAATGAATCACGGTCAGGGATCCCACCCAACGAGGCGCCCGACCCATCCAGCTACCTAAATGTGGATCCAGATTAATACCATGACTTCCCTCCACTTAGGAAGCAACTAGAGTGAGTACGTATGAACCCTTTGAAGGTGTCTCAAACGGCACATGCACCCTTGGTTCCAACTGAGCTAGATCCTCAAGAAATGACTCGGGTTACAACTACCCAAGACTGGGCCCAATAGGATGTAAACCAGGGTCTCACCCACACCAACGAGGCACTGACAGCTCGATTGGCAGCAATGGAAGGTCGACGCACTCAGATACAGCCAGAGCGGAATACCTACCCAGATTGGGTGAGAAACACACCACATCCACCCAATTTTGAGAGCCCTATATTCCCTATTTTTAATGGATTAGGCGATCAGGAACAACACTTGACGCACTACGCATCTTATTGCGACCCTATGATGGGAACTCCTAAAAAACAAAAAGCAGTGAAACTCAAATGCTTCGTACAGACCTTGCAAGGGTCTGCCTTCATCTAGTATACGAGTATGCCAACCCAGTCAATAAAAACCTGGTAAGACCTTCGGCAGTGGTTCCTATTCCACTTCAGCTCAACGTTGCCTAAAACAATAGTCAGTGACCTCAAGAACTGCAAGAAGAGGGAGAACGAGAGGGTCTTAGATTTTATCGCTAGATGGAAAGGTCTGACCTACTCTATGAACAGGCCAATGCCTCAAGACGAGTTTCTTTCCATATGCATCGATAATCTTCGAGATGAGCTGCGAATACTGCTCATACTAGTGGAGTGCACCATTGGCTTCCGCCATCTCTTGGCCATTGCCCAGAGAATTGAGGAATCCCGGTAGGAGACCAATTTGAAGTCCCGAATAGCCTCATAGGCTCCCACAAAGAGAGAATCCAGAGTTGAAGCATCTTCTGTCACACTCACGCTAGCCCCTGTGCCTGCTCCACCGCTCAGGCCTCAAACCAATCATCAAGGGCCCCCTGTATATTGGCGGTCTCCTCTGCCTAAGCGGGATGATCAGATAGGATCGAAGCGGAACCAATTTGAGGAATGAAGACACAAAGTATACTCATTCTGAGAGGACCAAGTCTGTGGATACTTCATCGCCTCCATGAATTGCAATTTACTCCACCTCCCGGAGCCAAGGAAACCCAACGAAGTTTTCCGCGATGATAGGCCAGACTACATTCCCTACCATCGAATGTTGGGGCACAATATTCAGGAATGATTTTTCTTCAAAGACTTCCTGCAAAGGATGGTAGACTCCAGGAAGGTCGAGCTAGGAACACCCCCATCACATGTGACATATATTTCTACCACTGACTCCAACAAAGGGGAGGGGTGGCAGGACGTCACCAGTAAAAAGGGGAAGAAGTTTGATAACTGGATGACTCGGAAGACTGTCAACCGAGAACAGGGCATACTCTGAGCTCAACTACAGTAGTCATTGTTGCTGCCAACAGCCCCTAATGCCACACAACCGACAGTATCATCCTAACAACCCTCCACAAGGCATTCATCTAGGAGTAATAAAAAAGGTAGGATACAAGCACAAGTGGAGAAGTCCATGACGAGGCCAAAGTTATCCCCGATGCTGTCAAAATTTATACCCCCAAACTTGGCGCCACAGGCACCGACCCACCAAACGACACCATCAAGGACAACCGACCAGGTTGACTTGTCATAGGATGAGAAGCCAATTTTTAGCTCCATCAACGTCATCCATCTTATGGAATCGTTCCCCGAAAAAGGGTATGGTTATTAACCTGAGTTCTTGATGCAAAGGTCCAGGAGGGAGAATCACAGAGGTAGGGGATATCAGGGGAGGCGCAGTCGAGGCCGAAATCAACCCTATGGTTGGACCTAGGCCCAAACCGTCAAAATCGTAGAAACATGTGGGAGAGACCTTCAATTGACTCAGTAGGGGAAAGAATATCCCTCCACCTCCATAAGCGACCACTCTGCCCCAATCATTCTGCGGTACCCATCAGAGGAGGAACAAGTGTCTAGCCACCTAGTGAGCGCAAATAGACCGGCCGAGCCGAATCCCCATAATATGGGGACACCATTGACATCAGACCCCGTGACTGGTCCCTCCTCGTCTCATATTCCAACTCCCAAGCTGCCCGCTAAGACTCCCCCACCAACGAAGAAGCGTCGGCTGCTAGAACAGAAATACAATATCCTTAAGCAGTTGGAATCGGTACTAGCCAAACTTTCAATCCTGGATGCCCTGAGTTTTTCATAAGACCTCAGGGAGGCACTTATAGAAGCCTTCCTTAGCCCCTATGAGTTTCAAGCCGAGGTAGCTGCCGCCGAGATTTACCAAACAAAGATTGTCTCTGCTGAATGCAGTGATGTGATTTCCTTCACCGATCAGGATGAAGATTCCATCATGCAAGGACATATCAAACCACTATATGTGTTCGGCACACTAAATGATGTTGATATCTGTAAATTCTTCATTGAAAATGGCTTTGGAGTTAACCTCCTTCCCCAACAGACACTCTGTAAGTTGGGATACAATGAGAATGACCTAGTACCCTCAGCCACAACTCAGTTAATTTATGACAAGAGTGAATAAAAGAAAATGGGACAAATTAAGCTAAAGATCCATTTTCGAGACCTTGTTTCCTACTCAGAATTCCTGGTGGTCTGACAGAACACAACATTCAATGCCCTGCTGGGAAGGTCGTGGCTCTATAAGCACATGGTCGTTCCTTCATCCTACCACCAGTGTATTAAGTACTGCGTCAATGGGAAAAGTCGTAAATTATACGTAGACAAGGCCCCTTTCAAGCTCTCCGAGTCACACTACATTGATGTCAGGTTTTTTGAGTAAAAGAAGAAGAAACCTTTGGTCGATGGTGTCGACTGAATCCCCACTTCAAATGGTCTAGAAATGGTTCTTGACGACCCCCTTAGACAGCTTGGCAGAGAATACATACCGCCCATCAACCATATTGAGATCAGGGGTTCAAGTTCAGATAGGCACTCAACTGTCCTCATGACTTCAGTCATAACGGCCGAGCCTGAAAATGTGGGAACATCTTCCAACCCTTAATATGAGGGAGAATACTTGAGCAAGGACACCCACAATGCCTCACCTCCGGATTCCCAAGAACCCATGCTGCGAGCTCTCCCCTTGCCGGATCAAGAAGCTGAGGATTTGGGAGAAGAAGAGGAGGAAGATCCTAGGGATTCACCTACCGCATTTGAGGAAGCTATCTCCACCACGGTGGATGAGCTCAGGGAAATAAAACGGGGTACCAAGGAAGACCCTATACCCACTCTTGTTAGTACAACCATGTCCCCCGAGGAGCACGAGGTATATACCTATTTCCTAAATCAATACAGGGATGTTTTTTCCTAGAAATACATGGAAATACCGGGACTCGATCCTGAAGTGGCGATGCATCACCTAGGTCTTACAAAAGACCACCAGGGCTATTAACAGGCCACTAGAAGGACACACCCCTCACATGCTTCCAAAATAGAGGCTGAATTTGATAGTCTCATTAAATAAGGATTCATTAGGGAGGTCGATTACCCTATATGGTTGGCCAAAATTGTCCCCGTCAAGAAAAAGAATGGAAAAATAAGCATCTGCATTGATTTCAAAGACCTCAATTGGAATTGCCCGAAAGATGATTTCCCGGTCTCGATCAATGAGTTATTAATCGATGAAATAGCCGGGTATGAGTCTCTATCCTTCATGGATGACTATTCTGGGTATAATCAAATCAAGATGGCCTGAGAGGATGAAGAAGCAACTGCCTTCAAGGCCCCTCAAGGAATATTCTGTTACAGGGTCATGCCCTTTGGTCTCAAGAATGCTAGCGCCACATATCAGTGTGCCATTCATCGTATCATTAAACCATTTCTGAGGAGATTTGTTGAATGATACGTGGATGACTTGGTGGTTAAGTCCAGACAGCGCTCAAAGTAGTCACTGGGAGCTTTCCTCGCACAAAAGAACAACGCCAGTAGTGAAAACAGTCTCTATTACCTTAGTCGAACCATGATTGATGCTGAGACTCGATACTCAAACATCGAGAAGAGTTGTTTGGCCTTGGTATTCGCAGTTCAAAAGATGTGACATTATCTGCAGCATCATGAAGTCCATTTGGTCTCGCGTAGTAACTCTCTCAAGTACATTCTCTGTCGCCGGATGCTGACCGGGTGCCTATCCCAATGGGAAGTCATACTACAACAGTTTGAAATCCGATTTGTGCCTTAGAAGGCCATTAAAGGCTAGGCATTAGCATATTTTCTGGAAGAGCACCCTTCAATAGGGACTGCCACACCGGACGTCAAGCTACCTGATTTAGACAACTTCTCAGTTCAAGAGGAGTCCCCAGCATGGGAAATGTACTTCGACAGCGCATCCTAAAGCCCAACCGGGAAGAGGATGGAAGATCCCAAATTTTACAAGGTGGGGTTGGGGATAATACTCATGTCCCCATAAAAGGCAGTCTTTCCATATTTCGTCCTCCTTTCAGAAGGATGTACGAACAATGAAGCGAAGTATCAATCCCTCATTGCAGGCCTGGAGCTCACACTCCAAGCATAAGTACAGCACCTTAAGGTAAATGGTGACTCGTAACTGGTCATCAAGAAAGTCTATGGTGACTATGCTATTAAAAAGAAGGAGTTGATTCCCCTGTTTGACCATTTTCGAGGGTTAATGGAGGAATTCTCCACAGAACCAACATTGACCTATATACCCCGGTCTCAGAATGCCCAGGACGACGCATTAGCTACTGCGGCCACAGCCCTAGAAGACCCAGATCGGGGTGAATCAGTTGTTAGTATTGCTCAACGTCGAATGGTCTTGCCATTTTTTCAAGCTAAGACAGAAGAAATCTATGATGTCAGTCCTTTCCCTGAACCATATGCTCCTGCCACCGGCTGGATGACCCCCATTGAAAAATACCTTCAACGGGCAGAACTTCCACCATACAGGGCTGAACGAGAGAAAATACAAAGAAGGAAAATTAACTTTGTCCTATATGGTGATGCGGGTCAGCAAGAGTTCCTCTACAAATGAGGCCTCAACGTAATCCTCCTCAGATGCATTGATGGAGATGAAACTGATGACGTCATGACTGATGTACATGCCGGAGTATGTGGGGAACATCAGTCGGGGTCTAAGCTTTTCCATCAGGTTTGAAGACTTGGGTACTATTGGCCCACCGTGGCACGCGATTGAGAGCACTTTACCGCAAAATTCCACTCATGCCAAATTCATGCCAACTTCATACACCAACCCCCAGAGTTACTTCACCAGGATAAGTACTCCTGGCTATTTTCTTTCTGGGGAATGGACGTCGTGGGACCATATCCTTCCACCACAACCAAACAACTGAAGTATATCATCATGGAAACCGACTTCTTTTCCAAATGGGTAGAAGTTGTACCCCTTAAGGATGTCAGGGCAAGAAGCATTGTCATCTTTGTGAAAACCAATATCATCACCAGATTTGGTGTCCCTCATACCATACTAACATAAAACGACACCAACTTCTTCTCTGCTGAATTGGAGAAACTATACCAAGAGTATGGTATCAAGGATAACCACTCATCCTGCTACCATGCAGTGGCCAACGAACAAATAGAGGCTTTCAAAAAGACCATGTCCAACATTTTCCATAAAATGGTGGACAAAGACAAGAATTCATGGCCGAATAAACTCCTCCATGCATTGTGGGCATACCGAACCACAATCTGCACCACTACTCGGGCCACTCCGTACTCATTAGTATACAGAACTGAAGCGGTTCTTCCCATTGAGCTCCAATTTCCCTCACTCTGTGTTGCCATTTTTGATCATTTATCAAACAATGAGAAATCAGAAAATCAGTTGGGTGAATTGGAATAGCTAGATGAGAAGCGGTTTGACACATTGCACCATCTAGAAGTATACCAGAATCGGATTGCACGAGCCTTCAATAAAAAGGTCCGTCTTTAGTCTTTCTTGGAAGGAGAATTGGTGTTAGTCCTCCGGACTCCAATGATACCTGGAAAGAAACCTCTAAATCTGGATCCCAAGTGGGAGGGACCATATGTTATACACAAGGTCTACTCCAACGGAGAATATGTCGTGATCTCCATGGACGGGCAGTTCACCACCACTCCTACAAATGCGAGATTCCTGAAGAAGTATTTGTATAGAAATCAAAAGCAGTTATCGTCCGAGATGCAAGATGTTAAACTCCCAAGAACCAAATGGTACAAACTCTATGACCCTAAAATAAGAGTATTCCATCCTCACCGGAATAACTAAAAGTAGTTATCGTCCGAGCTGCAGGACGTTAAACTACCAAACACCCAATGGTCCAAACTCTCTGATCTTAAACTAAGAGTATTCTATCCTCACCGGAATAACTAAAACCAGTTATCATCTGAGCACTAGGAGGTTAAACTTCCAAGCACCCAACGGTCCAAACACTATGACCTTAATCTAAGAGTATTTCTTCCGCACCGCACGATATTGAACTGCACGAATTTTAGAGAACTATGTATGGCTTGATTCCTGCCCTCACAGGATACATAGTTATTCTAGGGTTCCCCATTCTGGCCTAACCACCCCCAGATAAGAAGATTTAAAAATTCCCTTTCCCCCGTATATGGACCAGACCTGCACGGGGTGTGTCCCTCATCCTTACTGCATGATGTTAAACTGCATGAATTAGAAGATTTAAAAATGCCCCTTTCTCCTGTGTACGGACCAGACCTACACGGGGTGTACTCCAAAGAGAACTATGTGAGGCTTGATTGATACCCTCGTAGGATATGTAGTGATGCTGGGATCCCCTATCCTAGCCTATCCACTCCCAAATGGAATAAAATTAAAAAAAATCCCCTTCCCCCGTGTATGGACCAGCCCTGCACGGGGTGTACTTCTTTCAGAGAACTACGTACGGATTGATTCCTGCCTTCACAGGATATGTAGCGATGCCAAGGTTCCTCATCCTAGCCCATCCACCCCCGAATAAATGTAAAAATGCCCTCTCCCCCCGTGTACGGACAAGCCCTGCACGGGGTGAATTCCTCGTCCTTACCGCACGATGTTAAACTGCACGGATAAGGATAAAAGAAAAAAATGCCCCTTCTCCCCCCTTAAATAGACTAAACATACATAGGGTGTATTGTCTTTCAGAGAAATATGTAAGTCTTGATTCCTGCCCTTGCAGGATACGTAGTGACGCCAGAATTCAACACCCTAGCCCAGCCACCTCAAATAAAGCCAAAAATACCCCCTTCCCCCATACAGACTTGACCCGCACGGGGTGTATTCCCAAAAAGAACTACGTGAGGCTTGATTCCTATCCTTGCGAGATACGTAGTGATGCCAGGGTTCCCCATCCTAGACCGACCATTCAAAAAAAGTGATCTCTCCCCCTGTGTACAGACCAGACCTGCACGGGGTGTATTCTTCGTCCTCACCGCATGACGTTAAACTGCAAAGACTTCAGAGAACTACATGAGGCTTGATTATTTCCCTCACAGGATACATGGTGATGCCAGGGTCCCTCACCCTGGCTCAGCCATTCCCAAATGAAAGTAAAAACAATGCCCTTTTCTCTCGTGTACGGACTAACCCTATGTGGGGTGTACCTCCTTTAGGGAACTACGTGTGGCTTGATCCCTGCCCTTGTAGGATGCGTAGTGACGTCAGGGCTCCCATCCTGGCCCAAAAAATCCCAAATGAGGATTTTTTTTAAAAAAATTCCCTCTTCCACCATGTACGGACCAGACCTTCATGGGGTGTATTCCTTGTCCTCACTACATGACGTTAAAACTGCACGGATTTCTTCCTCACCACACGACGTTAAAACTGCACAGATTCCGTCCTCACCACACGACGTTAAAACTACACAGACTTCATCGCAACCCACCCAAGATATTTGGTGAAATGAGATGGAAATTCTCCTAGTGCATTTTGATGAATCCCCTCCATACATCAGACTCCAAGACTTGGATAATTATGGATCTTCATAACCATTCAAGGCCATCGGAAGTGGAAAGTTATTGACCCGAGGACACCTTTGCATGACTATACATACCATGCCCTCAGCGGCTCTACATATTGATAGCCCATGGACCATCTACCAAAGGAAATATTTCCTCAGGCGGTACTCTTCCTAGCTCCATACGCTTACCGACCTTAGAGCCCCCATATCATATCTCCCAATCCAGAAATTTATGGCTCAGTGGTTTACAAGTTCATCCCTCTTTTCACATCCAAACGTTTCCAGGGAATCCCTACCTGGTTAACCTATGTATCCGTCCATGGTTCACATGATGACCTGCATCTACGAACATCAAGCTAGGGCTAGGCTACTTTGGCTCAATGAAAAATTGCTGTGAAGATGTTTCTTGTATGCTCAGACACCATTATCCCAGTGTGTCAAACTCTGTACTGTGAAAAATATCAGATTTTCATAATCATTCATGGTCATCAGAAGTGGAAGGTCATCGACCCGGGGAAACCTTTGCATGACTATGCATACCATGCCCTTAGGGAGATAGCCCCTGGCCCGTCTACCAAAGGCAAGATTTCCTCGGGCAGTACCCTTCCTAGCTCCATACGCTTACTAGCCTCAAAGCCCCCACACCACATCTCTTGATCCGGGAAACCTCGGAGTTACAGTTTACAACCTCCATCCCCCACCCTTGTTCAGAGGATATCAGATCATGGTAACTCAATTGTCCTTCGAGTGACTACAACAATAGTCACCCAACAGTCCAATCTCTATGACCGCTAAAGTAAGAGTAATTCGTCTTTATCACATGACGTTAAACTGATTGGAGTGAAGGTACACCCCCGCGAGCAAGATAAATCAGTGCAGGGAGCTCTCTAAGCTTTAACAGCAACCAGGGCCGAATATGCCTGACATGTCCAGATATTTTCTTACCTAATGACAGACTTTGTGGCCCAGAAAATCTCAGATCCCCATAACCATTCATAGCCATCGTAAGTGGAAAGTTATCGACTCATGGAAACCTTTGCATGACTATGCATACCATGCCCTCAACGGCTCTTCATATTGATAGCCCCTGTCCCGTCTACCAAAGGCATGATTTCCTTAGGCCATACTCTTCCTAGCTCTGTACGCTTACCAACCTCAGAGCCCCCATATCATTTCTCTTGATCCAAGAAACCCCGAAACCACGATTTACACCATCAACCCCTTTCCACGTCATGGGCATGCCGAGATGTTCAAGCCCAGTTACATTCTAATCAAGAGCGGCCTTTGGAACTACGTCCTTACCACATGACGTTAAACTGCATGGAACATCTTGGCCGTTTAGCATAATGATGCAAAGTCCAAGCATTAAACATCCAGGGAAATGCCTCCAACTACAAGAATTTTCATTGGTTTAAAAATTCCAACCGTCTTCACTGCATGATGTTAAACTGCACAACATCCTTTAATACTGCTCCTCGTATTTACCGCATGACATTAAACTGCACGGAATCCGTCCTTATCGCATGATGTTAAACTGCATGGTCAAACCTGTCATGGGTTCAGTAAGAAATGGAGGCTTTTCTCTGTCCCTCAGTGGATGAGTCAGAACTGCACAAACCATCGTCTCACACCAGAATGAGAAGGAATTACTTTATCCATTCTCGGGAAATTCATCCCCGATGTTTCTTCCGTATCCAGGAACCCTCTCCTCATAAACCATACTCTATACTTAAAAAAGCCGAACCCTCATAAACCACCCTTGGTGGTCTTGAATCACAAACTTCCTTGATGTTTCCTGACTATTGGGAGAAATAAATCATTGACCTAAGCACACCATTACATGATTATTCATACCATGCCCTCAGCGGCTCTGCATATTGATCGCCCCGAGATCGTCTACCAAAGGCAAGATTTCATTAGGCGATGCTTATCTTCGTATGCCTCTCAGACCCTCAGCCCCCATGTCCATTCTGGGATTTGGAAACCCTCTAAGGTAGAGTTTAGCAGCCTCTTTCATGACCCTGCCAGAATATGGTGGAACGTCTCTGATGAGATTACCGAGAACCAGGAGAAGCTGTTCCATTCTAGATATTGTTTCAGCTGCATGACTTTAAACTGTTCCATGCTCTAACCATCCCTTACTCTAGATAAATTCATAGGAAAGAGACCATGAGTCCACGATTCTAATTAATACAGATGTTCTAAAACCCTTTCAGACATCACACACCCTTTCTGAGCCACCCTTGGTGGTTTTCATAATTCTCCAAGCAACCCATGGTGATTTCCATAAGCCAGACTTCCATGAAGTTCTAAGGCCATCAGAAATGGAGATTTATTAACTAAAGGACCCCTTTTCATGACTATTCATACCATTCCCTCAGCGTCTCTGCATATTGGTCACTGCTGGCCCGTCTACCAAAGGCAATATTTCCTTAGGCGATGCTCTTCCTACCTCTGCACGCCGATACGACTCCCATGCCTTGAGACATGCCCTGCATGTCATTCAGATCTAAACACACTCCCCCCACATGCGTCTGAAAGATATCGAGACATCTATTAGTCAACCAAACCTAATTGAGGACCTCACCCCACTATATCTGGTTATAGATGTTCGACCTAAAACATCATTTATGATAGTCTTTCCGATGTGACTTTAAACCGCTCACCAAAAGAGGTGCAAATCCTGTTAGGCTGAAAACCCACAAAGGGCGACCTAAGCATAAGTCAATCCATACCCACTGGGTCCACACCAAATGGTCCCAGGAAAAATTAGGGTATTAAAAGAAAAGACAAAAAGTTTGTGGGGTTTTTCTACAAAACCCTAGCAATAGTCAAACTATGCTCGCTGGATCCCATGATCCCGGAAAAAGTTAGAGCTCATTTTTATTTTATTTTTTTATCAATTTTCCATAACTATGATTATCCTATTTTTGGTGAATTAACATATACTGCAATCACACCAAATAATTCCTATCATAGGAGAAGACAACAAGAGAGCTGAGGAAAAACATTTCTTTGTTCCATAACAAAGTTGGTCAGAAGGGAATCCACAATCCAGAGCCTCCTCTGGCATGAAAGGTTATTACAGGAGGTTTTTAGTGGATTCAAAATGTTGTATCAGGCTCTTATGATAATCCTTGATCGCTTGTCAGAGATTCTGTAGTAAGGTTGTCTTAGCTTCTGCACCAGCCCTCAATGCTTCCGCCTCCTGGGCCGCCTTTGAGCTCGCCCTCATCTCCTCCTCCATCCACTGCTCCCCTTCTTCAATTATGGTAGTGACATTAGTCTCTTCCTACTGCAGCCGCTGTATGTCATTCCTCAGAACCTCCAGTCAAGAACACTTCTCAATGACTTCTCCCTGGAGTCTTGCAACTACCCCGACTTGATCATGAGCCTCTGTTAGGAAAAGCTGTCAGGTTGCGGAAAGGTAGGCTTCAGATTGAGCAGCAGAAATGCAAGATTCGAAACCACCCATTCTTTCCCAGTCAGTGACCAACTGCTTGACTATATCATAAATACCATGGTAGTCAAAGCTTTCAAATCCCAGCAGCATAAACATATTGTGCAGCTTCGGTAATTTGTTCAGCATCTCTGCCAAGGGCGTCTGAGAAATCAGCTTCCAACTTTTCTCCCAAGCCCATTGGCGAGCAGGACGAAGACTGGAAAGGACTTGGTGATCAGGCTCGGATTCACTCTCGGATGAAGATACGTATTCAGGGATGAACGTCACCATGGAGGGACGTGATGTGGCTTCATCGCAAACTCTGGCACCGTGGAAAATTCGCCCCCAGCGGTTGTGGTCGCAGGCACGGTTGGATCCGATGGCACAATCGCCAATGCCAAAGGTCGTGGTCCTAAATCCCAAGAGTTGATAAGATAGATATGTATCCCTAATCAAAAAAGGGTAGAGGAAAAAGTTAGTGGAAAAAGATTGAGAAACTTACCCCTGATCATCAAGGCGTCAGTATCCTCAAGCTTTGAGCCGCCGTGACCATTCGAGGAAGATGCTACATCTTCAAGAGGCAAGGGAGTCCTGGGAACCCCTAGGGGTGTCCAGGAAATAAGGCCATACCCAAGGCCAGCAGCTCCCAAAGCTGTCCCCAAGCGGTCGGCTACGGAGATCAAGCCCGGGGAAATCACTCCGCCGGTGAACAAAATAATGGCCCGCTCTAGGTTTCTGACAATTGGCCAAATGGCAGGCTCTTCCTCCATCTTCACAGGACCCATTGGGTCTGAGGCATCTAGACACATCAGATTTGGGGCCTCTTCGGTAGGTAAGGACTCCCCATCCTCCCCCGTAATTATGAAGGCCGTATGATTAGCAAGAGTCTCGACTTTCAGCTGTTCCTCCTCTGACATATCTATGACTGATGAAGGTAGGAGTAAAGTGTCCATATCACTTTCTCCTTTAGTAGGGTCTGCCATTTCCTCACGCTCAGGTGTGGTTGTAGGTGATCCCTCAGGTGATAAGGGGGCAGAAGGTACCATCACTTGGGTAGCCATGGCCAGGTCTCCGAGTGGCCCTACACTATGCTCAAAAACAGTAAATAACTGGTCGAATCAGAATATACAAGCTAGAAAATGAGGAAAAGAGATGTCATGATTACCCGACGTCCCCTGTCTGAGCCAGTCCGATAAATGAGATGCCTGCTGACGTCTCTGGATCGGCCCAGGGGATAGTTATTAACTCAGAATGCTGAGAGGAGCTAGAGGAGGAAAGACCCTAGCTGGGTCCGCAATGGTAGCTTCCATAAGCTCAGCTGCGCCAGGAGACCCCCTCGATGACCCCCATGGTCTAAGGTGCATTTTCGCCTACGACGGTACCACGGGGTGTATACTTAGGGGAAGGAATTTCCCCTGGGATTCCTCGGCACCCTGCATAAAGAGAAGAAACTTTAGAACCTTCAGAGTAATAGAGGAGGAAAGTCGGAATGGACGAACGGGAAAACCTCTTCTTCAGGATCGGACGATTTAGGATGTATTATCATCATGGAATCCTTCGTAGACCCATAAAGCCGGTTCCAGTGTGAATGGACGTATGTGTCCATCTCCATCAATGAGGCGACCATTTCATCCAGGTTCTCTGCCAGCTGCAAGTGGGGTGGAGCAAAGATTGTCGCAATACCCGAGATCCCAAGAGGTCCTATTTGGAGTAATTCCCAAACCTCTTCATCCGAGCCACTAGCCCTCAGGTCATCCCAAATCCTCCAAGAATCCAGAAATGTGGCTGTAAGAGGACCGGTTAGCTAGGGGGTATCGACATGAGAGGTACGGGCAGCGACAGGGGTTGGTGGGGGCCCCAATGGCTGTGTTTCTTTTATAGATCTCACCGCCTACATGGAACTCTTTGGAGCTACCTATGGTTGGGACCTCATGGGAAATGGGGGGGATTCCCTTGCCTCAGCCGCAGTGGGGGAACCACCGAGATCACTGTCCCCTAAAGAGTGATTACTCTCTTCCTCCTCCTTGTCAGTCACCAACTGCAGCATGGCCTGGACTCCATGATTCAACACTACATAACCCTGGAATGAATGAACGTAAGCCTCAAGGTTCCAGATATACCTCTTGGCCCTCTCCAGGTTCGCATCATATAGAAATTCAACAGGAGTAGATATGTAGCCCCACCCATCAAATACCACTTCTAATTCCTGGAGATACTGCCACATATAATAGGGGTACTGGTTGCGAAACGATGAACGTCCTTTGAATTCGTCCCATTGAACCCAGGTCTTCAGGAAGGCTGCATCTGTAGGAATAACTGACTCTCTACGGGCAGCTTCGAGGGCATGAGAGGATACACCTTTGTCTATTAAAATCTTTCCCGGAAGCACGGGGCCGACAGGGTTGCGAAGAACCTTGCCCGACCTCATTGAAGAACTATCCCCCTTTCACTTCCTATTTCCCTTCGATGGCTTATGACTTGAGATAGTGGGAAACCATATCCCTAGCTGGCCATTCATGTATGATTGCACCAAGGAGTCGGTATAGCTCTTGGACAAGAAAGGCATGGAGTCTGCAAGCGCGGGTGTAATAACCTCGCAAAAAGTATATTCCCGGGTAAACATTAACCATAGTTTCTTGGCCACCATTAAATGGTGGTTCTCATGGGAGCCATTGAGTGCGGGAGGACATAGTTTCTGGATGCATCCAAATTGACATATGAATTGGCAAGGCACGTACCCCTCATAGATCAGTTCCCCACCAATACGAGCCACCAGAATGCCCTCTCGGAGGGAAAATAGTTATCTCCGCTTTCTAAACTCCACTGATATGGTGTTCCTAATTTCACTAGTTGGGGAGGGATATCATCGGAAATTGAAGTGATCATGACTTGAGATCCAACTTGATAGAAGACGCATATTACGAACCGTCTGTTGTCCATCCTTCTCTTGGGTCACCCACTCTTCAGGCATGACCCCACAGGTCATTTTCAATTACGGACAGAATGTGGTTCTTAGAATCTGAAGAGGGTTTATGAAAGTTTATAAGCTCTTGATATGCACTCCCAACCAACCCTAGAGAATTTGAAAAGGGCCGGCTACCCGGTTTGGCTGACTCCCATCATTAATATTGCTAAGAAACCGATAAATCATGGACAATACCAGGACGACCAAGTTGATGACGTTCCCAGTAGACAGATGAAATGCCATGAAAAAAAGTAGAGACCCACACACCAGTAGTCTCACGTATGGGCAATATCCAGACACTCAAGAACATGGCCAGAAATGCCGCCAGACAGAGCAGCCCATCGACGTCCGGGACAAGCTCCCTGCCCTAGTCGTTGAACTGGCCTTCCTCCAGGATCAGCCAGTAGCTGCCCCTCTGCCTTCGAGACTCCATCATAGGACAGTTCATGGGCCTGCATGTAATATCCATGGACTTTCTGTATCTAGAAAAACCCTTGACCCATTCACGATATGGGAAAAACTATTTAGGAGACGTATCCTTTGAATTCTTCTGGGCCTGGTCAATAAGCTTCTTCACCAAGGGGGGAGTCCTCTCTTCATGGTTCCACACAGAAGAGGGAGGCTTGAATTCTTCATACATACCCCCAATGATGGGGACACTAGAAATCTAGAAGACTCCCCAATGACTAATACCCACCTCACCATGAACAAAATGGAATGTGTTGGTGTCTAGACTTCAACGACTCATAAGTTGCCTGGCGAGGGCTTTAGGCCGATGGGTATAGGTTTGGGACACCCATGAAGCTTCATATAAGCCTAGGACATGAAATTCTGCTTCAAACTCTGCACAGCTATGGCAGACCTAGAAGGGACACCCCCAATGCAGTGACTTAAATTCCCCTCTAGGCCTAAGGTCCCGGTCTGCTGACCAACCATGCTGGTTGTTTACCATAGCATTATGGGAAATGCTCTGGTAACAATGAATTGTACCATCTAACTGACGTTGTTCCCCTGTTGGGGACACAGGAAGGTAATTAAACATAGATCTGGAAACTGTCTCCCTTACGGAAGTCCACCCTCTAGGGGATATAACATATCGAGGGATAGTGCTAGTAAATATCCATGCTGCAGGATTGTTGTCACGAGATGGTACCGGAATCAGCGTATCGGACAGTAAACCGAACCCGTAGGTAGGAAGGCTGTTGGAAAAGGGGTACTCCCACTGTTACTCAAAGAGCTGATCAACAAGGAAGGAGCATAGTGGTGAGTGGAAGATTATTTCCTTAACAGAGCTAGCCACATCCTTTAGGCGTTGATTGCCAATTGAGAGAGGTTTGGTAGCAGGCCTGGGTGCAGGGTGAGGGGGAACCACATTTTCTCCCTACATTAAAAAAACCAGCAAATGGTTAGTCCAAAATAATAAAAAATATACAAAAATACCATGAATATGGAAAACAAGTCAAAAAACCTTCATGAAGAGGTCCGCAAGCCGGCCTCAAAATGTGATTCGTGATGACTGCATCCCGCGAACCAACCCTCCGCGAAAGAGGTCTGTGGTAATCTAGACCGTGGAGCGTTGGCCAAAAAACCACAAACCAGGTTTCTCTGTGGAATCTTAATCCCAAATTTAAATAGTTAGGTTCGGAAGATTTGATAATTTTTCAATTTCTGAACGATTTCTTTCTGCGGACCATCAAACCCGCAGAGCGAGTCCCTACGTGGCCCCTCATGACTTACTTTCTAATTAATTAAATGTGTTAGTTCACGGCTGGGAGGTTGGTCTGCGAATGAAGTACGGCGTGAACGATGAATGGTTAGCGGAAGTGGCAGCTGGTTCACAGAGGACGTGGTTCGCGAAGGAATGAACACGCGAAGAAAAAAAGTGAAAGATATCTGGTTTCTCAAAAAATCTGGTAAAATACAAAGGGCCCCCATATTTATAAGCGTGGTCCCCTACCAGGTCCACTCCCATACCGCAAACCATCCAAGTTTCAGGACCACTCTACATCAGAATGGACTCCTCTTCATTCTGATCGGACCCCATTCCGATGGGGGGCATTTGTAGTGTCTTGAAAAATCTGCAAAGGAGAATGAAAATACCCTTTAATCCAAGGGAGATTCTACACAATTTCCCCCCAAATAATTGCGGAAAAGTGTGGAGAATACTCAAAGGATGGCCAAAGCTAAACCGGTCCGCAGACTGGTCCAATGATAACGGTGCACGACCGGTTCCGCGAAGCACCCCCCTCCACGGACCATTGTCGTTCGTGGAACAGAGGTGGGGATCCTCCATAGGCACGAAGCAGGATGGGCGCCAAGCTAGTACACCGTTATGAACCACCCCAGCAGCGGACCACATTGATTGGCCCAGACTGCATCCGCTGTCATTCGCGGAATGAAGTCAGAACCTTTCGCGGATGCACTCCCCGCAGTCCAGGGAGTTTATTCACGTTTTCAGATATGTTGCACCGCGTAGCACCCTCCTACGCGGGCGATTCCCCGACCGACAAACCCCTGATTAGCGTCGCCTTCGTCTACTGCTGCTCGCATGGACCCCTCCGTGTACCAACCTGGGACGCGGGCCGAAGGCAAAGCCGCGAACCATCCTGGTTCCCAGGATGCCCACCAAGAAGAAAACCACCCAGGTTCATGGAATTCCCATCAGTCCATAGACCACCTTGGTTCGCGGATGACCTCTCCAACCACGTCGCACCTCCCTCTGTGAAGGGCGCCACCACTCATACAACTATGTGGCCTACCATATCCTTCATAGTTTCAATTCCCCATGATAGATAAAATCTTTCCAATCCGGCATGATCTCTCGCAACTCCTTCATTGGCCCATTCATTGGCCCCGAGCCGAGACATCGACCAGAGCCATCGGACCCATGTGATGTAACCTTCAGGAAAATCAGCACGTAATTTTGAGTTTACATACCCATGGTAAGAGAGGGAGAAGGGGTTTCTCCGGGCCTTGAGCAGATTCCCGAAGCATTCATGGGTTCACATTCCCACGATAATGAGGAGTATATGCCCGGGAGTCCCCTTTCTGCCCCTCCACTTATTAGGACTGGGGCACTTCTCCCCTCACTGGGGCGTGGCGGAATACCCATCAGAAGGAAGCCCCCATGCACCTTCGTACTTTCCCACGACCATCGCCAAAGAAGGGCATAGTGGGGTAGGGTGCTTCTCCGTCCTTATTTGGGGCCAATTCTCTCTCTCGCTACGCTTTGTCACCCTGGGCATTCATCTTTGAGTAAGCCCTGACTTTTTGGGCTGCTCCATGTGTAATCCCCACTCCACTTCCCACAGATGCACCTTTCGCGATGTGATCATCTGGTCCCTGTTTCCTCTTGTTTCTCACACTGAGCATGACTCACGTGGCCTTAGAGTAAGCATCGACCATGACATCTTCTCCTAGGTTTCCTTAGAGCATAAGCCCCACTCCCATCCAAACTACGCAGACTTTGATTCCCCACCACAGGGATACATAGGAAGCCTCCAAGGGGTTCATGCCTGATCACCATCGGACCCCCAGGTCCACATTCACGTCGGTTCTCTGAAACTCTCATCCGAAATACATGGACATTGATCCATGTCTCCTAGGCAGGGTATGTTGGAAGCCTCCCCATGTTCCAAGCCCAACACACGGTCGATCTGACCATCTTCACGTCGGTTCATCGTACCAACCCTGGGCAGCCTCAGAGCGTAAGCCCCATACCAATTCAAACTACATGGACTTTTATCCCTGTCTCCTGGGTAGGGTACGTAGGAATCCTCCCCGAGGTTCAATCCCAACAACCGGTCGATCCAACTATCTTCACGTCAGTTCACCTCACCAACCTCGGGCAGTCTAGAGCGTAATCCTCATACCAAATCGAACTAAGTGAATTCTGATTCCTCTTGTAGGGACACATAGGATGCATGTACCACGGGTTCGATCCAAACGTTCAAGTCATTATCTATCCCCCCTGTATGAAAATAAACTCCAGAGTGCCTGCTTATGAGGCTTTAAATTTGTGCATCTCAGGGATTTCAGACTACTCGGGGTCATTAATACAACGAGGGATGGTAAACATCGGGCATAAATGATTCCGAACCTCTGCGTCCAGCCGACCATTTCCAATCAGGAGTAATCCTTGGATACTATGCTTGGGTATAAACCAAATATTCTCGAACATATGAATATGTCTTAAATCTATAAGAGAGTCCCGGAACAAGAAATAATTCCCCCCAAAAAGGTGCGATGAGCCTGAATTCCCATCCTCTCGACCAATGTGAGTTCTTAAGCATCGCTGGTCAAACCACCCAGCGAACGCCTGCCTTTGGAAAGCAGGTCCACGTATTTCTGGATATGGAACCGTTGGTCATTTCGAGGTTAAAACGATGCACCCGATATGAGTGATTAAGCAGAACCCAATGTTCTCTAATCAACTACCGGGTCACGCACGTTTCTCCCCCACGACCCTGTCGTGTGCCGCGAGACAAATATTAGAGAGTTATATGACATGTGAAATAAAATTTTATAATTTACTTTTTGAGGTTTTTTGTATCCCAAATGTACATGAAATCCATTATTTTTTGTTTTTGAGTCTTCTTGACAAGTGAAACATGTGCTCTTTTTATATTAAGATGAAATAATTATAAAAATTCCATTATCAGGAATTATAAAAGGGCAATCCAAAACCCCCTTCAATAACTCTCCCAAATTTAGATTTACTCTTTAAAATATCCCATTTTTATTCCCCAAAAATACTATTTAATTTACATAATCTTTTGGACAGAATAGTTTAGCCTAATCCCTCTATTTCTCAGGAATCCTCAATGGGAAAACTCAATGTTCTAAATGTATGTACTAACATAACCCTAAAATTTCTTATTTCTATATTTTACATAAAATGAAATTTTTATAATATTATATGATAAATTTAGTATTTATTATGCACTGAATTTTTTTATATTTTTTGAATAAGTATATTCTCATTTCCATTTTTTCATTAAGAAAAATGGAAATGTTGTTCATGCATTTGTGGGTACTACTGCCTCTGTGGTGAAAATTATCTAATTTTTTATCTATTTTATTTATTATTTATTAAAACATCTTAAAATATGATTTAAAAACATAAAAATATCTAATTAATATCACTATTCTTTGGTAATAATGACATTATTACAAAAAACAACTTTTATAACCACACACATCCATTTATTATATTATATGTTCATGCTTTGGTCGGTCTAACAACCTACATGAATAATGTTATAAAATAATACAATGGATGTTTAGTAGAAATTAATTACTTATAATATATTTTATAAATAAGTAATGAATTATATTTTTTCAATAGAATCATTAGTATTAACATCATTAATTAGGATATCAATATTCATTCGTTAAAACTAATTCAAACATGCACATCATCGATTTAATATTTAAGTATCATAATAAAAAATCCCACATAATTAAATTATAAAATTATAAATAATTAAAAATCTTTAATTAAATTAAATTTTATGATCTCATACTGATGAAATTTGTGATAATAATTAAGAACAATCGCATTATTATGAAGTTAATTCAAAATGATTTAGATTAATCACACTCAATATTGAAAATAGATAGTAACTAAATATTATATGTGTATAGAATAATTATAAATAATTTTTTATAATTTGAAATATATGAATAAGTTTTTGAGATTTTTTATTAAGATATGTATTTTTTAAACTATAGAATCAATATCTTTAATGGGTGTTTGAAATTAAGGTATGGAGTTCTTTGTTTCTGATTTAATTTCTTGGGACATAATTCAAAGTTTCAACTATAATATCTTTAATATATATTAATTATTACCTAATGAATTTATTTTTCAATTTTAATGTAATTCATGGGATTTGAAGAGCTATATATTATTATTTCTTCAAATGGACTTCGATTAAAATGATACCAATGTTGTAAGGGTTTTTGTTAATTCAAATCTATTCATTGGATTAAAATTATTATTCCTAAACATACTTCTTACAATATTGATTTATTCCAATATAATAATTTTATTTCATGATACTTTATCTTTCTATATGGTGGAAATTTCCTTTAAATTAAAATAATTTATCTTGATAAAATTTATTTCTCGAAAATTATGTCATTATTAAAAATATTTCTAATCCCAATTAATGATGGTTTCAACCCCTTTTCAATATTTTACATGCTTAACATGTTATAATTTGTATTTGGAAACCCAAATTTTTGTTATTTTTGGTGGCCAAGACATTTCTCTATTCCTATTTTCTAAAGGATGCATCATTATCCCTTATTATGATGTAGGTTTCAAAAAAGATTATTTAAATGGGGTTCCTTACATGATTATTTTTATTTTCTAGTACAAATTTAATTAATATAACCTCTATGTATTTTTAGTGATCTATTATTGTGTATTACTTAAAAAAATTCAAAAAATTTAAAATAATCTTAAAAAATAATTTTTAGACAATCCCAGAACATCTTTTTTATGAAAACTTTTAAAAAAATTTCGAAACCACTCTATTATGGTTCACATAAATTTTGATCATTATCATTAAGGGGGGTTTACATGTTATAATTCTTTTAAATTACCCTCTAAATTGTATTATTTTATTTTTGGGGATTAATGTTTTGGAAATAAATAACTACTTTTTTCTTGACTAGTCATTGAATGTTTATGTTTTTTCTTCTAATATATTTCCTTAGTGGATAGTCTAAATTTCCTTCCATAGATTTAAGAGTGTACACCTATATTCCCTTCATATATTTATTGGTTTAATTATAGACTTAATTTTATAACATTTATCTACATGGTGTAATTACAATATGATCTGTTATCTTAATTTAATGTTATTTAACAATAATGTTACTAAATATATTTTTATACAAAATGTTCTCTAGGAGTATATAATGTTATGATTATTTATGGAATTATTAATTTTTTCAGTATGTAATTTTACTTGAAAAGGATATGATACCCATTTTATTTCCATGGGTTCATTGTGATATTAGGAATGAATTATTTTAATTGGAACTCATATGTAAGGATGATAATGGGTGGTGTCCAATATTTCCCTCCAATGCATTGGTTATTTTTTATATCTCATAAGATAATTAAATGGAGGACATACTTGGATTTTTTCATAACAAAATGCATGGACATAAATTTCTTTTATCAAAACATAAAGGGTGGACATTCTTAGATTTGTTCACAACATAAAGGGTGGACATGCATTATTTTTTTCAAAATTTTATTTTTTCTTACGCTTATGATTGTGACACCTTTCTCTGTTGCATTTATTTTTTATGTTATGTTATATTCCTTGTTTATTCCACTTTTCTAATATATTCAAAACTTTTAAACTCCAATGATTTTAGGTTATTGTTTTATACTTATATGCTATGTTATTAGTTCAATTCCATGGATTCTTCCATGATTTAGGATCTATAATTTATTGGATATGACATTTATATTCCCATATTATGCTCACTTAGGAACTATTATTATTATTTCTTAGGATTAACCTTACTGTGAATCTTAGATCACTCCTATCCCATGTTTTAATTTTAACTAGTTATGCAGAAAAGTAATACATATGATGTTTCTAGAAGATTATATTGTTTTGATAATTCAAGGGAGATAATAAACACTTGTCATGTATTTAGTGGTTTCTTATATAGTGATAAAATGTCATTTAGTTAGAAAATACATTAGTTTTGTTAGTTAATGTTCTTTCCGAATTGAATAAAACTCTAAATATAAAATATCATAGAAATATATATATATAATTGTATTTTCTTTATGTCATATAATTATGAGATGGTCATGTGCATGGGGCATTATATCTAAACTCATGCACTTCAACTAATCTATCACCTATTGACGTAAATATAAGATTAATAGTTTGTCTTGGGATTAGATAGACAAGATCGGCTGTTGGAGGTTGCCTTGGGATACATAATTTTGAATTCAAGGGTGACCTCCCCCACATTGATGTGGACCCTCCTTGATGATATTTCTACCACTTCAATGTGTTTATATAAAGTATTCCCTAATCTTGATAGGTTGTAATTGGGTCTAATAACCTCTATGTTAGTTAAAAATCATGACCACGGAGTGGGAAGAGTTATGATGATAAGTACTCTCAATGATTCTCCTATATGAATTTTTTCAGTTAAGGAGTGAATGAATGACACTTGTTGAGGTTTATATCCTATACCTATTAAACCAAAATCATGATTTGATCCAAAACTATAGTTTCTGAGACAATAAGACAATCATGAATTATTTTTTCCATAAAATAATAACAAATTTTGAAATTAGAAAACATAAAAATATGAGAATAAGTGTGGAAAATGATATTCAAAAAAGTCACCAGGATAGAATTTCACAATTGTATAATTTATTCTAGGGCTAAGAGAACATAAAACATCACCCAGATCTATGAAATAATCTATGTTCACATAAAATGGATTTACATTGCTTTTTCACCTAGATTTTTTATCTTAGGTGTGAGTGGGTGATTAACATAGGGTTTCTCTAAGGTGATGTTAAATTATGTTATTAGCTTGAGAATCACATGATACATAACAAAAAAACATGTAGAATATTTATAGTTTTCTAAAGTCATGCGGGTGTATACATGTGAAGTGGTCTAATATTTATAGTTAAGTCTGTCGGTCCATACATAACTAAGGGTGTAATGAACCAAAATTTTTAACAATGGAAATTCCCTTATTATAATTATTTCATATTGTATAAATCACATAAAATCACATAACGAGAAAAAAACAAACTTTATAAATGAACAATTAAAAAAATAAGATTCTTTTTCATAAATTAAAGATCATATACCAATGGAATAATAACTTTACCTTTGGAATATTAATATGTCTCTTATGAATAGAAGACCAGCCAATAGAACAATATCCACATCTATGAGAGGATATATAACATTTAGGAATCTTATAAATGGTAATAATATACAATTATATTATATTATAAGCAAATAATGTTTTTATAAATAATAAATTAATTGTTGGTATTTTTGCAAGTCATAAATATTCAAATAAAATATAATAATTAATATAATATTTTAAAATAATATTTATTTTCAAAAAATATATTGATAAATAATTATTTTTTATTTGGATTATAATATAATTTTATGAGACCTCAATTAATTTTTCAAAGTGTCATAAAATTATTTATAACTTTGAAATCAGTATTTTTAAAATAAATGATGATTTTAATTAAAAATTAAATTTATCATATTTAAAAATTTATTTTCATAAAATGGAGTTCACTTTCAAATTTTTGACATTAAAAATGATTTGGGTGATATTTTGGAATTTCTCTAAAATAGATGAATTTTTGTGAATAGTGAAATACGGTAATTTACAATATTTAAATTATAATCCAAAAACATGAATTAAAAAATCATGGATGATGTAAGAACAAAATCTATAAATTTACATAATTATTTGAATACGTTTTGTTATAAGGATCAAACTATTGATAGTCTTGAGCCAAAATAATAAACTAATGAATAAAATAATAAAAAACCCACATATCCTCCGAGTATAAATATCACCCCTTACCAATTCTTCTCCCCACACCCTCCAAGATTTGTGCCTTGTATAAATTCTACCCAATACACTTCCTAAGAATCTCTCACATGTCTATATTCTATTAGTATCATAAAAAGACCAAACCATTTTCCCTAAGGAAGTTCTCAAGGAGGAGAAGTTGAATAGGTAAATTCCACTTTATTTTTTATTTTATTTTATTTTCAAGTTATTTTAATTTATTATTCTCTCCTAACCTCCACTTATACAAGAGTAATGGTAACTCCAGTATGTTTTAGACACTGTAATTTTATTATTCTAATGGAATAATTCATCTTCAAATATCTTCCCTTCTCATTTTATTCTAAAAATGAAATTATTGTCTGTGGTTTGTTGATTTACCACCACCGTTGATGATGCATTTTCGTTTTTTTCTAAAACCTTGAAGGCTGGTAATAAAATAAATATTATTTTTAAATAAATTTTATTATAAATATTATAATTTATATACTTTTTTGGAACCAATATATAAACATGATGTTAAATAAATGATATAAGCTCATAATGATTGTAAAAACTCCCCTGATAAATTAAATCATTTTCATTAACGTTCTATATAATAAGTCAACCTCATAACATATAACCAGTTGTAATATAAGAAAAATTAATCTATTTATTTTCATTAATAATATATAATTTCAATCCTATATAACCATTATCGTTGGATATGATCTTCCATCCACGTAAACAAGTGAACTAATCATGAATACCAAGAAAAAAACACTCCCAAATGATGACATTAAACACTATAACTCAACATAATGGACATAAGTCAAATTAATACAATTATAATTAATCAAATACATGAATAATAGGTTTTTTATTCATTCATTTAGAAGTCAAATTTTATTATCAATAACATTAATGTGAACAAATCATTCATACATATGTTAAGGGGATTCACGAACCCAATTTCTTTTCTTTTGGTTATTCCTCGTTCAGGAAATATTTCACTATGGATATTATTTTAATATTACTGAAATATAATTTAATTGTCCCTCTATTTTCATTTATGGGATATACATTCTTTAAATCATATTTTATGAAAAATGTAATAATTTTTCAAAAACAACTCTTCTTTCTAAAAACAAATGCTTTACTTCTATTGAGATTGTTTAATCTTCCCTCAAGATTGATGAATATTATACCAATAATATTATTACATTTCTCTTTTGGGAACCCCAAATTCTATTCATGAATGTGTTTTTTATTAATGGAAACACATTCCCTTCCATGGGTTATTTTCTTTCTATGATTTTTATATGTTCTATGTGGAATTAATGATTATGTAAATGTTATGATTTGACAGGTGCAATCGAAATTATATAACACTCTACTACCTTGGGTAATGCGGTGTATATCATCAGATAATTTCAAATATGTGTGAACATGATGCTATTTTTTTAAAATTATGATTTTATGATTATTCACAAATGTGATGCATGAATATGACGCTATATTTGTTCATATCTATTTGTAGTAGTTGACAACTAAGATAGAATGTTTCATTTTTATGCATTTAAAAAATTATTGCCTTTTTCTATTTCTTCCACTCATCATTATGTGTATGATACCATGTTTATGTTATGATGATGATGATTATTCTCACCCATGTTATGTTGGTTCTTGTTCTTATCTATCCTTTTACTGGGATTTTAGCTCACACCTCCTTTTGATGTATATCCTCAGGTGAATACTTCTACCTAGGAGAACATTAGGGCCAATAAAAAACTAGGTAAGTAATAATTAAATAATTTTTATGATTTCTTAGGTAAATTTTATGTATGGTTATAGTTTTATCAAGACACTATACCTTTATGTACAAGTTTTGTAACACCATTATGTTGTTTATCTTTAAAAGGTTTTAATAGTCATGTAAGTAAAAGCAGGGTCAGTATAGTTGTTATCAGAGTACTGTGTATTTAATTTTGTAATTAGTATTATATAACCTTAATGAAAACCCTTAATATGAGAATAATTATATGTCACTACAACAGAAACGCCATTTTGCGGTGGTTCTGGGAACCGCCGCTAAACCTTTTTAAAAAATGGTTTCCCAGTGGTTTATAATAAACCACCGCGAAACATTGTTTTTTTACAGCGTCGACCCTTCCCCCCCCCCCCCACCTCGATCCCTCTTCTCACCCCGAGACCCCACGACCCCCGCATCCCCCACAACCCTAGCCCCCGTAGACCCCGGAAACCCCGAGACCCTGACGACCCCACGACTCCGGTGACCCCGCGACCCCGGTTACCCCGGCCCCCCGCGACCCCGGTGACCCCGCGACCCCATGACCCCAGCAACATCGTGACCCCAACGACCTATACGAACCCTAAGGTTTGAATTCTAGTAATTTTCTTGTAGGATGAGTTAAAATTTACTCAATAACTTGTATAAAGTAGGCGCCCGACTCTTCATTCGTTGTTGTGTTCATTTCTATTTCAACTAATTTCAGTGTTTTTCATGTTTCTTTGTCTCACCCTTTTACAGTCTATTTGTTTTTTTTTGGATTCTGAAACAGCTCCTATTTTGTTCCATCATATCAAGTAAGGGTGAAATTTTATTTTCAAATTATGGTTTTTTTATTTCCAATATGTAATGAATTTTATTTATCAAATCTATGGTCTGCAATAAGGAATTTCTTTGGTCAAAACATGATTGTGTAATGAATTTTCATTTTGTAGAAAATGATTATGTTTAGTAAAATTATATTTATTTGTTGTAACATATATTTATTATACAATTTATATTTTGGATTGTGGACCTTATTTTCTATAAGGTATGATTTAATATATTTGAATTATGTTTTAGTAAATTTTAGGAAATATAATATTAGGGATTTAATATTTACTATTGTACTAAAAGTTATTTTAAGGGATCATTTCATTTTTATAATTTATGTCTTATGTAAATGTTTCTCTAAATCATGTTTTGAGAATTAGAAGATAGGGTTTATATTTTCCTAAAAAATTTATCTTCTTATAATTTAGTTTTATTTATGGAATTATATTTTATCATGTTTTGATGTTCCAAAGTAAGTGATTACTTTTATTTTAAAAACATTAATTCATGAATTTATAATTTTGTTAGAGGAATTTAATATATATATATATTCATCTCAAATTCAATGTTTTATACATAAGTGATTCCCAAATTTAATTTTTTAGAATTTATATTCATATAAATATATGCATCTGATTTCATGTTCGTCATACATAAACATATATAAGTATATTAAAGTATTAAATTTCAAACTCTATGACTAATTTCTTCAAGTGATGTAAGTGGGTGAAACATATATATATATATATTTGTGTGTGTGTGTGTGTGTATTATACAAGTTATGTAATTCATATATATATATATGTATATATATAAATGAAGTTTGTAAATGGGTGTATATGGGTGTGTTATATATATGTATATTAGAGATAAAATGTTTATTGACATGTTATGACATTCACTACAACAGTAATAATGAGATGAAGAAGACCCCAAAACTAGGTCTCCCCCACTATCAATCTCTACTCATTGTGTAATGACACCGCACCCAAGGTGGACACAACATACTCTTATCCATTAATATTCATCATCAACCTCTAATTATATCCTCACATACACCTAACAATAATTCACTATGCCTATCAGTGTCCCTCTTGTGTGGTTCATGACCCCTAACCAATAACCCAATGCATCACACCTCCTCTTCTACTAGTTCTCTCTTATCCATGGTGTTTTCATAATGATTTGACCTTGATTCTTGTCTATTCCTTCATCTTAGGCCCTCTTATTCCTTCACAAAAACCTCTTCCTCTATTTTATCCTTTTCATCATTGTAATTTGGTTTGGAAAAATCCTAGGTAGAGGTCTATCAAAAAATAAGTATTTTTGAATCTTTTTTATAAAATTAATTACATTGAATCTATGGTGAAATATTTCTAGGATTATTTATATCACACTTTTCATACACATTCACGTGTGTGTGTAACTTCTATCTTTTCATTCTAATTCCAAGATTGGGATTTCTAGTTATTTGTTTCCTCTTGTTCCATTATTGTAAATTGGAATGTTGTGAATTTTTGGGGATCACATGGAGATGTTTTGAGTTGTGAATATGGTTGAGACTTTTTTTGGAAAATTTTATTGTGAGGTAGTTCAACTAGGTTTATTTTTTATTTAAATTTTATATGTATTTTCTTTATCTATATGTTATCCAGACTATATGATTTTTCATTAATATGTATAGTCTTGGATGAAAGTAATCAATTTCATTGAATATGTATCTTTTTATTTTTCATTATTTTTTGGAAATGGATAACCTATTTATTTATAAGGCCTACTTGACTATAATGAATGACGACACTTAGGTATGGAGTTCCTTATACTTTTGGTACACGATCATGGAGTCTATTAAATATGTGTTACTCAAGCATAACATCTCTTTACTTTGCATAAATTTATTCTCTGTGTTGAAGTGAATGGTATTGAATTCATTATAACTTATTGAAGTGGTTTGGATGAATATAATTCTTCCATGTTCCCGAATATAATTTTTTGAGAGAATTCCTTCTAGGATCTATTTCCACCTATTTGATTCGGATTATCATATTATGTTATCATGTATGATAGTACCAACACCTCACATTTCATCTCCAAATTCCCAACATGATTCTACTATGAAACTCCAAACACCATGCCTAGACACATCAACTCTTCTTCAAATACCCTAGTTTGATCTCCAAACCACATCAGCCACATCTTGAACACCATTTTTGATGTGGTCTCCACCTTACCACATCAATTTTTATGCAACAAAACTAGTAAGTCCTTCTCTAGATGAATTATACCAAAGGCACTCAATCCCACCCACCAATGCGCTATCATATCCCGACCATGATTCCTTAAAACTCAAGGAATAACAAAAATGTTTGATGCCCACACCAAAATCTGAATCTGACTCTTAGTTCAACTCCATGGTTAGATCCTCGGTCGTCCCATTTAACCATAATTCTCCACTCATGATCACTAACACATATATGACCCAAATCACCCTCAAGTGACACCACCACTCTTTTCTATGTGAATACACCAAAGAGAGGTCTATGAATTCAATCTGCACAAGGTTCGTAGAACATCAAAACCTAATCTCCCAAGTTATATCATCACGCATTTCCATGAACACCACCACTTATCATGCCTCAAGACTACCATCCCTCACGTGGTTCTTTCCACTCCAAATTAACAATGTGTTGAATTTTGTAAGAATCATAAGGTTTTCCCTAAACATTTTTTATAATAGATTTATTCGATATTAGAGTTTTATATGAAGAATCTATAGATATCTTCGGTTGGGGTTATTCCAAATTAACAATGTGCTTTGGATTTCATGGTAAAGTAGTTACCACGTTGTTATCACAATGTTTCTCCTTACTAAAGAAACTTCCCCTATCCCAAACACTAGAGAGTTCATATCTAACTCAGGGGGTCATCTTTATTAAATTATGTTTCTATAATATTATACTATCGTATATATGGATATCTTTCTCTATTTAGTAGTAACTATGTGTTTTAATTTTTTTTATTATTGTGTACGCACTTAGTGATATACATGGATAAAAGTTGGATCACATTACTGAGGAACACACTTCATTATGTTAAGGGATTGAATGATTTTTTAGATTTTTCAATTTATAATCGATCTGTTGAAGGGAGAATAAAATGTCCATGTCCTAAATGTAAATTTAGAACATGGTTGAAGAGATATGAAGTTTATGAACATTTAATACTGTAGCAATTACCTGGTCAATATTTGTGTTGGATTTTTAATAGAGAATAAAATGTTATAGAAAGATTGATCACTAATGTTAATCCACAGAATGAGTTCCCAAGTTCATCGACAATGGAAAATGAAAAGCAAAACCTCTTAAATGATGAATTCGGCACTACAAGACACCACTATTAGAATCAAAAAATATCAGAACAACCAGAAGAGGGTGCTACAAATTGCAACATGACAAGTGATGTTTTTGAGACTATAACACAGGAAGATCAAGATTGTAACATATCAGTGGATCCTCATCTTGATTATATGGAGCCAAATGTAATAGAAAACTTCACTGGGGAAAATGTGTTTCATGATTTAGTTGACGATGGAAATCAAGTGTTGTATAGTGGTTGTTTGAAATATTCAAAGCTTTAATTTCTGCTGAAATTGTACCATATAAAATGTCTATGTGGAATTACAAATAAGGCAATGTCCATGATATTGGAATTGATTCGTGATGCATTTCAGGAAGAAAAAATCTCAGAATCCTTTTATGATATGAAAAAAGTTGTTAACAAGCTTGGTCCGAATTATACAAAAATACATGCATGTCCCAATGATTTTATGCTTTATTGGGGAGAGGATTCAAGTAGATAGAATTACAAGAAATATTCTTCTTTTAGATGGCAAGCAAAGGGTGATGTTTGAAGTCTGAATGAACATAATTTCATAGAGAAGAATAAAAGGAACACACCTGCAAAGGTTTTTCGGTACTTTCCTTTAAAGCCTTGATTGTGAAGATTAATCATGTCATTGAAAACCTCTGAATACATGAAGTGGAATTCTGTAGATAATAACAATGATGGGTTAATGAGACATCCACGACATTCCCAATCATGGAATACATTTGATTCACTACATCTCGATTTCTCAGCTGATCCTAGGAATGTTCGATTGGGATTGGATGTCGATGGATTCAACCCATTTTGGACTTTGAGTACCAGTTATAACATTTGGTCAGTTGTTTTGATCCATTATAATCTACCTCCGTGGATGTGTATGCAACAAACATATTTTATCCTTTCGATGATTATTCCTGGAAAACAATTCCTGGAAATGATATTGATGTATACTTACAGCCATTGATTGACGAATTTCAGGAGTTATGGAGAGATGGTGTTGTGACATTTTATGGTTCTTCTAAAACAATGTTCAAAATGCATGCTACTTTAATGTTGAAAATTAGTGACTTCCCTGGGCTTGGGAATTTAACTGTTTGGAACACTTACACAAGATTGGATTGTCCCATTTGTAATTTTGATTTTGATCCCAAATGGATACCTCACTGTAGAAAATTATGCTTCTTGTGTCATCGAAGATTTCTCGATGCATCTCATAGATTTCGGATGAACAGATCATAATTTAATGGTTCCATTGATTGTAGACCACCTCCAAAGTTGTTAACTAGTTTTAAAATATTAACACAGCTTGAATATGTTGAAACATAATTTGGGAAGATTATCATTTGAATGATAGCGGAAAATGGGTCCGAAGTGCATCGTCAATCAAAATCGGAACGCAACAATAGAAAAAAATTTTATTCTTCAAACTTCCATATTGAGAATTTAATTTGTTGCGGCATAATCTTGATGTGATTCATATTGAGAAGAATGTTTGTGACAATTTTATTTTCACATTGTTAGTGATCATGGAAAGTCGATGGATCATCTCAATTATCACAAAGACTTACAAGCAATGAACATAAAACGCGATCTCTGGCCAGATGACAATGAAAAGTATCCTCAGACAATTTTTGCAATGAAAAATAGGGATAAAGATACATTCATTTGAATTTTAAAGAATGTTAAGGTATCTGATGGGTATTCAAGTAACATCTCAAGGTGTTTTGACTTGAAGAATCGTAAGGTACATGGATTGAAAATTCACAATTCGCATATTTTGTTACAACAGTTACTACCATTGGAATTGCATACAATATTTCCTGAAAAATTACTGCTTTTTTACTCCAATTCTGCACAGTTTTCAGACAACTATGTGAGAAATATCTATATCAATTTCAGCTTGACAACCTCCAGGAGAGGTTTTTATTGACCCTTTGTGCAATGGAGAGGATCTTTCCTCCGTAAATTTTTACTGTAATGTTGCATTTAACTATGCATTTGGTTGAGGAAGCTAAATTAGAAGGCCCCATTCATTATCGATGAATGTATCCAATTGAGAGGTACTTTATTTATATGTTTTTTAGTTAAGTAAACACTTTTTGGTACTTAATTAAATGCATAATTATGTTTATTTTATTTCACAGATATCTTGGGCATTTGAAATCATACGTGAGAAATAAAGCTCAACCAGAAGGCTCTATTGATAAAGGCTATTTGGCTGAGGAGTGTCTTACCTTTTGTTCTTGATACTTGGATGATATTGAGACAAGATTTAACTGAGTTGGACATGTTGATGACTCATTGACTCAATCTCAAATACTACAGAAAACTAAAATATTTCCTGATATTGGCCGATCATTTGGGAGGACCTCAAATGTAAAACTGACTGAATTGGAATTATTACAGGCACATAGATCTATGATGCTAAATAATGAAATTGAAGATCCATTTATTGAGGAGTTTAGGATAAAAGCAAAGAGACGAATGAGAGGTCGAACATGAAATGAGAAAGATATAATGAAAGCTATTAATAAAGAGCTTGTAGAATGGTTTGCACGACGTGTAAGTTCATAAATATTGCAATAAGTGCGAATATTAGTTTGACACATACATTTTGTAAATGTAATAAAGTATATTTCTTTTTTCAGATCATGAATACTCATACTTGAGCAGAGGTGTAAGAATATTTGAAGTTTCTTGCTAGAGGTCCTCTAAAACATGTTAGAAATTTAGATGCTTATAATGTGAATGGCTTTAGATTTCATACAGTCGATCAAGAAGTGGGTTTGAAAACACATAATTGTGGTATATTTACATTTTCTGAAGTGGAATACTGTGGAAATCTGAATGATATTATTTAATTAAACTACCACAGACATTTTTCTGTTGTTTTATTCAAATGAAAATGGATAGATATTATCAGAGGTGTTAAAAGAGATTCCTTGAAATTTACTTCTGTGAACTTCTCTCGCTTGATGGATGTTGGTGATCGTGAACTGCATGACTCATATATCTTAGCATCGTAAGAAAAAATGGTATATTATGTGAATGATGTTGTTGATGAAGGGTGGAGTGTAGTTGCTCACATAATACAAAGAGATTTGTATGATATGGGTGATGAAGTAGAAAATTTGACCTCTGAAATTGAATTTAATCAACAACAGGAAGCTGAATTATTTTTCCATCATGATAATGAAAATATTAGTCTAGAAATGATTAATGAAGTGGATGAAGAAATGGAGCAGGAAACTGACATGACTGAAGGGTAAAATGATTGTATGTACAATTATTTATTTATTCAGCAACCACTTGTTTCATTTCTACAATCATTCATTATCACAGTTATATATATTATCTCTATTAGTACTGGGAATCTATTATCATTTTTAATTTTTTTTCTACCTAATTTTTTTTGAAATATATATTCTGAACTTAATTTTATTTGATTAAATGATAGGAATTCCAAGGAGGAAGCGGTACACTATTTCATCTAGTTCTACAACGGATGATGATCCATCTGGCTCCCTCCCCAAGACATCTGAGGCACCTTCTACCTTCACCCCTACACCAGCTGCCCATGCACCATCTCTCACACTATCTTTAGATGTCCCATTAGAGGATGAGTCGTCGACTCTCCCTTCATGAGTCTCAGTAGTGGGGAAACAACATGCCCCTTCCCGTCCATCATGGGTATACTAGAGAGTCACTGTCATAGGTACAAATTTTAAATAAATAAATTTAGTACATTTTTCTTATACTAATTGTTTGCTCATTTAAGCTGTCAAAAATGAATCCGTGGAGAAAAAAGAAAAATTGAAGATGTTTGGAATATGACTGGCGAAAAGATAGTTGTGCCATTTGATTCTTATGGGGTCCCGACGGATGACATCGCGGGGTTACTTGGCCGGATTCTAGGCCAGCTGGAAGCGGAGCCCATTTCCATTCCTATTTCATATGATGATTGGAGAAATATGCCTCCAAGCTGGAAAAATGAAGGTTTTGATTCTAAAATAAAGGTAAATTTATTACATTATGGTTTAATTGAATGCCATGTTACTAATATGTTCAAAATTAATTTCTGTATACAGATGTTCTTCCACTTTACAATTGCTGATCTGATAGCATGAAAGTGGATGTTGAAAAATCTAGGTAAGAAATGGAATGATTTAAAATGGAGATTGTGGTGTGATGTCAATGATACCTCGTTGACTGTGCAACAAATGTATGAGAAGCTACCTATGGGGTACCGAAAGAACAGTGGAAAGTTTTGGTTGACAAAAATCGTGATGAGAATTGGATGGTATTGAAATATATATTATTATATTATCCTTATTTTACATTTATACATGTATATGAGGAGGAAATTATATTGAATACATTACTATTAAATTTCATTTTATTTATTTCAGGATCTCTCAAGACAGAATGCATCAAACCGGGCTAAGAAAGTCATCCCTCACACTGCGGGCTCAAAAAGATTTTCTAGAAGCCAAATGACATTGAGAATATTTTAATTAGTCTAAATATTTATAATACAGTAGTATCTATTTAATATATTGAATTGTTGATTTATCTTTGCTTAATGTAGTCATAGAGTTTAGGGAACGAGGCATCCTGAAATGAACTGTGGTTGGATGTTCACAAGAAATCAGATGGGAGTTTTGTTAATGATCCTGATAAAGAAGTTGGGGTATGAAGTAAATTTTTTATTATAATAACTTATTATTAGTTTTTACTGTTTCAATATATATTGATATTTGATTTATAGGTAAAAATTAAAGAACTACGGGATGACAATCCTGCACAGTCCTACTCAGTCTCCCAGGATGACCTAGTTGCTAAAGTCCTTGGGAAGGAGCATCCTGGTAGAGTGTGTGGGATGGGTTTGGGACCTGTAACATCTGAGGTCTTTACCAGGACATCGAGGATGGCAGCTACATTTACTCATGGCTTTAGTCAACCCATACCCGGAGATGCTCAGAAAGAGATTGTTTCTCTACGAAACATACTTCACCAGCAGGGGGATCAGATATCTGCTTTGCAGAATGATTTGATTGAAATATGTCAGCATATGAGCAGATATACCCCCAGTGGTAGTTCACTGACTGTTGTTATGTAGTTAAATCGCAAAAAATCAAAATCATTTTGTTTTCTAACTTTCATTGGTTTTAAGTTTTAATATAAATATGAAAACGTATTTAATTTTCAATATAATGTTCTTACACGTGACAGAAGAAAGTGGTGATGAAGGGGGTGAGTGTGACGATGCATCATCAGACCGTGATTAGTTGTATTGTTCATGTGTTGAATAAATATGGGAACAGTTGGTTTGTATATGTAACATTTATGGCACATAGTTTCCACCAAACATTTTCATGTCCTAAAATTTCCTTGATTTCTCATGTTTCCTTTTATGTGTTTTATTGATTTCTGATGTTTCTTTTTATGTCTCAATTTCTCGAGTGTGGCATACATCATTCCATTTAGGCCTGTGTTTGAATTGGTAGTCGAGATTTTGGATGACTAGGAGGTAAACCCATTATTGATGTGTTGAACAAATTGGGTCATTTCATAGTGGTCAAGTGGGTAGTATTGTGGAAACTTTGGTGAGGCCCTTGTAATTTTTCTTACTGGGAGGCCCTTGTGAGTGGTAATTGACCGACTCTAAATGGTGTTTCTCTTCTAGTGAATCCTATCTTTGTTCTAGAGAACCAAACATTGGGACGCATTGGGATTAAAAACACCTAATATACTTATATAGATCTGCCATTATATCGAATATCAATAAGATGGAGGTTCCAAATATGGGTGGTATAGGATTTCAATCCACACACTCAAAAAGGTTGGAAAGGATACAAAACGGTTGGATGTGAAATTATGGACCAATGGTTTTTCCATAGAATATTTTTACTTGGAAAACCTGTCAGGCATTATTCCTGATAGATTACCATGAGTGTCATAAAATGTCAGGATAGATCCATTTAGATGGTATTCTAGAAATAAGGTGTGAACCATCATGCCCTCATTTTAAAAGGGTATGAGACAATGTTTATCCGGGTATGGGGAACATATATTCATAGAAATTGAGTCCTATGTATGACATAACAATTGTTTTCATGCCTCACCATTGTGTTCCTTATGGGTACGATCAACTTTTTTTGGGTCTTGAACATATTTGGTGCATTTGGTGATTCACTTTTAATTGAAGGATGTGATGAAGGTATTGAAAAGGAAAAACAATGAATAAACCCATAAATACATCATCAAATGTAAGAGTTCATAGTTTATCAATCCAATTCCATGTTAATGGATTCACATTAGGTTATCTATTTTTTGATGAGAACCTCCAACGGGCTTCCATGTATATGAATATTTGGTATGGATGTCCATTTAGAACTAAATTACAATGAAAGGTGTTCACTAGTGATTCATACTATAGATTCTTCAAAATAGGTATTGGTAAAAGGTGTGAGATTTTGGGATCATCAAATATTCTTTGGGTGGAATCATTTGAATTATTGGACTCCCTTATATATTTATGATTTTTTAATGAATAATATCAAAATACTAGTGTATAATGAGTTACCCCTATTCCTATGATCTCTCTGAATCTATGTAGATATTAAAATATATGATTTTTAGGTTAATCATACATATAATACATGTTTATGATTCATTTTTTTAAGGCCACATAGTTAGGAAATTATTCATTTTTTTTATACAAAGAGGTCATAGGTGTTTACATTGTTGGGATCAGTCCCATGCGATGAGCATCGTATGAATCTCTATAAATAGAATCATAACACACATATTTTATTAATGATTAGTGGGATACATCATACCCTTTATTATGAATTTAATTATAAATATTTCAAGAATCATAACTTTTTGTGAAGGGGAACACTTTGTGAAAGGTACGTAGGAATAGATAGTGTTTGAATTTATCATGAGTTTCCATTTCAATTTCATCTTGATCTTCAATGACTAATTTAGAGAAGTTATGGTTGTGGATTACACCTATTAGAGGGAACATATATTATTTTCAATATCATATATGTTGGTATGATGATAATGGATAAATTCTTAAGAGGCTGGGGCATACAACTTGAAGGTGGATATGATATTATGATACTAGGAGGGGTATCTAAAATTAAGGACTATATGAAGAATCTAATACTAGAGTCTTTAACTATGGTATTTTGTAAAAGTGATTCATTTTATTCTTATCGCATAAGAATAATAGCATGTTTCTTGATGTTGGGATTGAACCTCAGAGGGGAATATATTGTATCCTAGTTAAGAGGAATACAATACAATATAATTTAAGGCATGCATTTTAAGGTAATGTGACATGATTCATCATAGATTAAAATTGTGTTGAAATGACATGTGTAATGAATTTTAGAGTCTTCCTACCAGGTTTATAAGGTGATTACTATAATGTATCTCAACAATTATTTTAAATTATGATCAAATAGAACATAATGTTTTTGTGTATCATGATTTTTTAAAGAAATAAGATAATATAAGATTAGTTGTGTTCCATAAAAGTGCACAATAAGGTATTGAGTGAGGCTAACACACGAGCTTCTCTAAGACACTTGGTATAGTATATGTGTGTGGTTATGGTATATTTGGGGTATTAAACCAAGTAGGAGGCCCACCCATGGAAAATATAACTGTGTTTTACGCTCACTCCCTATATGGGAACACTGACACACATGTAGATCTAATGTTTCATTTTCCAGTGATATATATTATGGGGGATCAAGAAGGATCAGCTGGATATATGTTTGGAGAGTAGTCAAATAATGGACCTATGTTTTATAGTTTATTCTATCATATATTTTTTTCCAATTTATTCTATACTGATTTCTTAGGTTGATGTTTCTTGTTGTATGTTGGTATGTACAATATGGTTCATTCTAATAGAGCATGTCAATGTTTACTTGTTTTTTTCAATTTATTCTATAATGATTACCTAGGTTGATGTGTCTTGTTTTATGTTGGTATGTACAATATGGTATTTCTAGTTTGATTTTTCTTTCATGGCAGTGGTGCAGCGGAAGCAAAAAATATTTTTTTTTCTGGTCAGCATTTCGTGGCGGTTTAAACCGCCGCAAAATGTTAAAAAACAATTACATTTTGCGGCGATTTTAACCGCCACTACATAGTGGCATTGTAGGTGCTCATTCCACGTCAGTTCTCAAGACTTCAGCGGTGGTTTTACGGATGCGGGATTTGAGTTTGTTCGTAGCGGTTATAACCGCCGCTAATAAACTGATGTCAAGGGCTCGTAAAACCCACCGCTAAACTCAGTAAAACCGCCGTGAAATGAGGTAGCTATGACACTTTCCTTAAACTGCCGCAAAACAGAAATAACAGCCTCTAATAGATTGGCAACGCCGTATTAGGCAGCGGTTTACATAAACTGCCGACAAACCATGTAGCGGTGGTTTGAACCACCTCTAAATGAAAAAAATAACCACTGCTAAACGGTGATTCTCTTGTAGTGTGTAAGCACCCAAAAACATTGTTTTAGAAAATTTTAATCATAGAGATCCCACAAGATATACCTTTAGAGTTAATTTCACAAATGAATAAATTTTTTATTGATGACTTGTTAATATATGTTTTTTTTCAAACCTTTTCTATTTTATAAAAGGGTGGGAACTAGGAGAATCTTGGCCAATAAACTGTGCAAGGGGCAATTTATTGATTTCCCATATGACATCCCTAATGCCTTGGGAGGGGGAGCTAAAAATTTCAGGGCAATGATTACATAACTATCCTAGGCTATGAATAATAACCTAAATAATGTTGAACATACTCCTCAAATAAGTGTGAGTAACTAGATATCAAGTCTTTTAAGTGGAAATGACCCTTGAAATTTAGTGGATCATTTGATCTATTAGTCACAGAAAACTGGGTAAACATAATGGGGAATATCTTTTATGTGCTTCTCTATTTGGAGATTGAGAGGGATATTGTGGCAATTTATCATCTAGATGGAGAGTCTGACCAGTGATGGGTGTTGATTAAGAACACCAATCATAAGGATGAAATTGAGGATATAGAGTGGGAATAATTTAAGATAATTTCAATTAACAATTATTTCCCTCAAAATCTTCGTACAAAGATGGAGAAATAATTCATAGAGCTAAAGAAAAATTAAGGTGAATCTTCCATGGAATAGGAAGAAAATTTCCCAATTCCTTCCTCGTACTCTTTGGATTTTGTAATAAAAAAATGATGGAAAAAATGATAGACTATTTAGTGGTTCAAAACCACACCTTCAAAAGGATATATCAATTCAAGGATTTGGGAGTTACAAAAATGTTTTTTGATGTTATCTCAAAGTCATTATGGTGTTTGGATAATGGTCCCATGTATTTGGAGATAAGAAATGAAATAAGGAGTTTCAATAGGTAGGATCTAATGAAATAGGTGGAAAGAAATATTAACCACTCAAATGTTAATAATTTGGGAATAAGAACAATAGGAATTTCCTCAAAGGGATGAAAAAATGATTCAAGTGTTGGAGAGAAGGCCTCCATGCTCATGAATGTTGAATAGACATGAGAAAGAAGGAAAATGTGGTGGAGTAAATAAGAGAACCACCCATGGTTCAATGCTTCAACTTTACATAGAAAGGTAACTATGCAAGCTAATGCACTAATCCTAAACACCTTGAGGGAAAACAATGTCAGAAACCCACAAAGACAAATGAGAAAGTATAATGACCCATACTTTACATAAATTGTTCATACTTCAAAATTGAAGCACACTTATTACAACATATAACAAAACGATGAAAGGACCGTATAGGTATAGTGTCTTTAGAAACTGGGAAACATAAACAACTGCTTCATAAATATTGTATATTTTCTCCCATTTATTTCATAATATCTCAAGTCCCTTATGGAATATCCTTATTAATAACCTTCTTCCTGACCTGGGGAAAGGAAACATACAAAAGGGTGAGCTCAAATTCTCAGTAAGGGTAAATAATGGAAATATCATATTTATAAGAACATAGCATTTTGAAAATCATAACCTGCAAAAGAGATCATAATATCATATCATGGGATAAATCATAGTTGTGAAATGAAATCATAACACAAAACAAGAAACTTTGTGGAATACAAACATAAACCTAGAGAATCATTTCTTAGTAGTCAAGACTCATTGCCAAGACTATCTTAGCGGACAAAGTCCATTTCTGAACCGAGTTCACTCCCCATTTCAGTCCAGTTTCACTAAACCGGATTAACCTAACATTCCGTCATGTCTATCCCATGAGATATAAATCATTACCCAATGCATTGGAGGGAGATATATGTCCCACCCATCGAATAATGAAACCATTCTTATGTGTGCCACAAAATCATAAATCATACATCATAGCATAACCCATGTAATAAAAATGGTATTCTTAAACATCGTTCCATCATAACATAATCCATATAAGATAAAAGGACATCATAAAAATAATTCCATCATAACATAATCAAATAAATTTAAAAATAGGGATAGAAACAGAACCCTATATTATCTTATATGGAAAATAATTTTGATAAAATGCTTGAACTCCATTCTTTAGGAAAATATCCTTTCTACTTCAAAAACATTTTTCCTTTCATAACATGTCATAAAATTTTAAACTAAAAGAATTTTATTAAAAATAAACTTGAAAACTTTTAAAGTAAGCTTCATGGAAATAATGTTCTAAAAATCCATTCATTCCGTATAAGTTAAAGAAAAACATTCTTCTCATACTTTGCCCGGAAAAGTCAAAATATTATCGCGTACTAAAAATGACAAAAGATTCCTTTCATATATTTTACTAAAAACTCCCAAATGGGTAAAATTGGACTTAAAAAATTGTAGGTGGATGGAAATAATATTACATATTGAGGAAAAATGGATGTGGATGATAAATATTCCCCAGTAAATTATGAAGTATAAACAATCTCAGATAAAAATGAGATTGTGAGATTTTCCCTTACCTTAGGTCTGATTTGCTTCGTACTTGTCCGAACCTCCTGTATAATGATTTAAATAATGTTATTGACTTATTCCAGAATCGTACCCATTGTTATGATATCATATATGGTCATATTCTTATCTTCTTATTAGTAATATTTCATTGTTACTTGTTATTCGGGTGTTTATTTCTTTTTGTTCTTAAGCGTGTTTTGTCGAATAAATTCTTATTTTTCTTTTAGGTAATAGATAACTCATATCCAGAATGGAATTAGTGTAATATATATCATATTTATTCATTCAATTCATTTATATAATCATTATGAAATGAAGATCATGTAGAACGAGTCGCATCACATCGTGGAGACGGTAGGCCGTACGTACGCACGAGTGATGATATCATTCCCATGATCGTGGAATTGTATTGAAGTGTATGTATACTATTTCAGAATCAATATCACTTTAAAATAATCATATATATTTATTATTTACACCATTATACCCATCCAAGTAAGGTGGTGGTGGAAAACAGATTACACCACGGTGTCGAGACGATATTCCGTACGTACACACGCGCAGTGATTTCATTTTCCGTAGGATGGATATAAGGTGAAATAGGGTTGTTTAATATTTATAATAACATATAATTATATGACTGATACTGATGTTATTTCTTCATAATGAAACAACTAAAGAAGAAGAAGTAGAAGAAGAAATAAAGTTGAAAGAATTGGTAACAGACATTACCTCTTCATTGAAGCGCCTATTTTAACCTTCTCTTAGGGCACTAAAGATGGTCTTTGAAGAATACCAGGACCTATTGGATATTTCTAGGGAGGTGGAGAAGAAAAATTGGCAGGGGTTGGCCGATCTTAAAGGCTCAAAGTGGTGTTAGGAGGATAGGGAGGAGGTGCCCTTTTATAAGGGAGGAGAGGGGCACCTTAGGAAAAACTTAAAGTATTATTTTATTATGAAGTCATATTCGGTTTTTAATAGCTCCAAATTGATTTATTTTGAAGATAAGGTGGGGATGGGTCGAAATAATCTCATAGAATAGATTTTAGACAAGTTTAGGTTACTAATTTAACCTTATCATTTAGATTTAACTCTAAGTTAAATAATTTAACTTTTACCGTGTCTTCTTGTTTTGTTACACTATATGGTTAATAAACTTACTATAACAAGCCAAACGAACCCCAAGTTGTTTATTATTAATATATATAACCTTATCTAAGTCATTTGGCTGAACCTTATATTTTTAGGAATACAATTACAACTAATAATATAATATTTGTTTTAAAAACTATTTTATGTCAATTATGACACTATTTGGTAATTGATTTTTTGTGAAAATCTTAACAGCATGATTATTTCGAAAAACGTTAATTAAATCAATACTAACATGTCATATTAACCTATAAAATTATTTTAATTCATAAAAAGTCTCAAATTACATTTATTTGGGTATTTATAACATCAATTATGTTAATATTTCATTAATAAGATAATTACTGCATCATCATTGTGTCATAAATAAATTAAATTATTTAATGTCTAAAAATTATAAATAAAATACCATTATGTAGGAAATATTTTTAGCACTATAATGAATGTTTGTAGTCAAATATTTCTTATTTTTAAACCTATATAAAAAATTATTTAGTTATTAAACTTTGATGTTAACTATTTTAACCCTTCTTTAAATAAATTAATAACAAATGTCCTAATCTAATCCAAGTGGACCTAAATAGTCATATTGTATTCCTAAGGTTGTTTTGGTCTAATTACACTTATCCACTAGAATTAGGACATGTGTTAGGGTAAAAATAATATCATTTTTACCCTTAATTACCCTATTTACTTTTAACCGTGGTAAATAAAAGTAAAAAAGTTACTATTCACCAAAAAATATTTTCATCTCATTGAACCACATTTTAGTCCTTGATATTAACCGTGTCTCTTGGATTTTTGAAATTCCACTCATAGAATCGGTAAAATTTGGTTTTATATAAATTTTCAAACTCTCCTAGGAGGTGGGTAAAAGACGGTGAAAAGTTCAATAAAAGTTTATATATCTAAAATTATTATAAAATGACTCCAATGAATTACATTGAACTTATATAGGTATTATGTATCAATTTTTACCTAGAATAAATTTAAATAAAATAAATAATTATTTAAATAAAAAGTCGATTTTTTAATAGTAACCCAGTGTTTTCACTATACATCAAAAATTGAAAGTTTTCAGAAAAATACCAAAATTTCACCCTAGGATAATTTCAATAATCTGAATCCAAAAATGAAGTCCATTTTGAAAGATAAAATTTATAAAATTTCAAAAAGTGGGTATTACTATTCATAACGGTTAGTTTTAATAATATTTTAATAGCATATCGTTGTTTAGTAAAACTCGGTATTGCGTACAAGGCAAGCTATCAAGGAAGGTCGTGATTTCTTGTAAAGCAAGCCAATATAGTGCTGTGTGTAGTGAAATATTCCTTTGATGATGTATATAACATAAAAAAATCTCATAAAAATCTCGGGTGTTACATTCTACCCCCTTAAAAATAATTCTGCCCTCGAAATTCGTCACTTTGTAACAAACAGATGAGGATACCTCTCCCTCATCATATCCTCAAGCTCCCATGTAGCTTCTTATAATTGGTGGTTCCTCCATAAAACTTTCACCAAGAGAGTGGTCTTGTTCCGTAGGACTTTTTCGCTACGATCCATAATCTCTATCGGCTGTTCTTCATAAGAAAGATCTTGCACCAGCGGTACAACTTCTGAGCTGAGTACATGTGAAGGATCATGTATGTACTTTCTCTGGAGAGATACATGGAACACATTGTGAACTTGAGAGAGATTCGGTGGAAGCACCAATTGGTAAGCTACCTTCCCAACACGATCCAGTATTTCAAAAGGACCGATATACCTAGGGCTCAACTTTCCCTTCTTTGCAAATCTCATTACTCTATTCCAAGGAGATATTCGTAAGAACACTTTATCACCCACTTCAAACTCAAGGTCTTTTATTCGGATATCGAAATGACTTTTTTGTTGACTCTGATCTTCTCTTATGTGTTGTTAAATAGATCGGACCTTTTCTGCTATCTCAACAACAAGATCAGGTCCTAATAGCTTTCTTTCCCCAACTTCATCCCAGCAAGTTGGAGTCGTGCATTTCTTTCCATAGAGAGCTTCATAAGGAGACATCTGAATACTGAAGTGAAAGATATTATTATATGAACATTCCACCAAAGTTAGGTGTTGATCCCAACCACCTTTGAAATCCATAGAGCAGGCTCTTGACATATATTCTAGAGTTTGAATTGTTCTCTCAGACTGACCGTCTGTCTGAGGATGATAAGCAGTGTTGAAACTCAACTCTGTATCAAGAGTATGCTGAAGAATTCGCCAGGACTTTGAGGTAAACCTCGGATCCAGATCAGATATAATGGAAATTGTTACTCCATGCAATCTTACCGCTTCCTTCGCATATATCCCGGAAAGCTGATCTAGAGAGAAATCCTCTCTAATAGAAATGAAGTGTGCAGACTTTGTAAGACGATCAACTATGACGCAGATAGCATTATTGCCTTTGGATGTTTTAGGAAGTCCAGTGACAAAGTCGATAGTGATGTTTTCCCATTTCCATTCGGGTATGGGTAATGGTTGTAACATACCCTTAGACTTCTGTCTCTCAGCTTTAACTTGCTGACAAACCAAGCATCGAGAGACATATTTAGCAACATCTCTTTTCATGCCATCCCACCAGAAGTACTCTTTCAGGTCCCTATACATATTCAGGCTTCCAGGATGAATAGGGAATGAAGAACTATGAGCCTCATCCAGCAGCTCCTTCTTTAATTCGGGGATGGGAGGAACACAAACCCAATTCCCGAACTTTATTATCCCATCACAATCAAGGTTTAATTCAAGAACATTTCTTACCTTCTACTATAACTCTACATCTTCTTTCTATGCCTCTTTAATCTTCACATGTATAGATGGTTGAAAATTCATTTGATAAAGATAATATTTTTCCCCTTCCATTATAATTCCAAGGTCCATCCTTTGTAAATCCATAAATATTAAATCTTTGGGGATCCTCATCATGGATAAGATAGCATGGTCTTGTCGACTTAATGCATCTTCCACCTTGTTTTCTTTCCCAGGGTGGTAATGAATTGAGAAGTCACAATCCTTAATCAACTCCAACCATCTTCTTTGGCACATATTCAACTCCTTTTGTGTGAAAATATACTTTAAACTTTTATGATCAGTATAAATATAACACCATTCACCATAAAGATAATGCCTCCAAATATTTAATGCAAAGATTACCGCAACTAACTCCAAATCATGAGTTGGTTAATTTTTCTCATGGATTTTCAACTGTCGTGAGGCATAAGCTATAACCATATCATTTTTCATGAGAATACACCCCAGCCCCTACTTGGATGCACCACTGTAGATCACAAACCTTTCTCCACTATAAGGCAGTATGAGCACAAGTGCACTTGATAACCTTCTTTTCAATTCCTTGAAATTCTCTTCACATTCCTCCTTCCACACAGACATAACTCCTTTTCAAGTCAACCTGGTGAGTGGATTAGATAATCGTGACAAATCAATCACAAAACGTCGATAATATCCAGCCAAACCAAGAAAACTTCAGATCTCAGTTACTATTGTTGGTCTCGACCATCTTTCGATAACCTCTATTTTTGCTGGATCCATAGATATCCCCCCTTTTGAGATTATGTGACCCAAAAATGAAACTTTTTGAATCCAAAATTCACACTTGGTAAATTTGTCATAAAGCTTCTCCTTTATCAGGGTCTTCAATACAATTCTCATGTGATCTTCATGTTCTTACATGCTCTTTGAATAGACAAGAATATCATCTATAAAGACTACCAAAAACTGATCAAGATAGTATCCAAATACTCTTTTCATCAGATCCATGAAGATAGCAGGGGCATTAGTAAGACCAAATGGCATCACTATAAATTCATAGTGTCCATACCTTGTACGGAAAGTCGTCTTTGGAATATCCTCCCTTTTGACCCTTAATTGATGATACCCTGAACGAAGATCAATCTTGGAAAAGTATTGAGCTCTGCATAGTTGGTCAAATAAGTCATCAATGCATGGGAGAGGATATTTTTTCTTCATAGTGATCATGTTATGTTCTCGATAATCGATGTAGAGTCTCATTGATCCATCTTTCTTCTTAACAAACAGAACAGGTTCTCCCCAAGGTGATTCACTAGGGAGTATGAATCCCTTATCAAGATTCTCTTGGAGTTGCTTATTCAATTCCTGCAACTCAACTGGATCCATTCTATAAGGTGTCTTTCAAATAGGCAAAGCACCTGGTACGAGTTCTATTGAAAACTCAACTTCACGATTTGGTGGAAGACCCGGAAATTCCTCCATAAAGAAATCATAAAACTCTCGTACAATGGGCATATTCTTAATCATGAGTTTCTAACCAACCATTTGTGATAAATAACCTTCATTTAGTAAAATCAAGACCCATAAGGTGGAAGAAATTTCCACTGGAAGGTTATGTTCATCCTTGCATCGATAGACAATCATAGATTGATCTGGAATATGGAATGTGACTACCCGTATTTGGAAATTGATATGAGCTCCATATAAAGAAAGACAATCCATGCCAAGAATCACATCAAATTCCACTATAGGAAGGATCACAAGATTTGCAGGAAGAACTTTCCCACAAACTTCAATCAGAGAAGAATTATAAACTTTTGATGCGACTGTTGTGACATTAGGGGTTGTCACAGCTAACTCAACATCTAATTGTTGAGGTAATACAGCAATACCCTTAGAAAAGTTTTTAGAAATAAAATAGTGGGTGGATCCAGAATCAAATAAAACATTTTCTACTTTAGAGTGGATGGTAAGTGTACCTTTCACCACTTCGTTGTCGTACTCCACATCGCTGATAGAAATTGCATGTGACTTTCCTTTATCTTTAGCCTTAAGAGTTTTTTGACGTCGATCATTATCAACAACCCTTGGATTAGGGCATTGATTAACATAATGCCCCATTTCCTTGTACTTGTAACATTGAAGTGTAGGAGGTTCACTCTATGTAGCCTTTTATTTGTTCTCATCACTAGAAATCTTCTTCCAATAATTGCGGCATTCAAATTCATGATGACCTTCCTTTCCACATTTGAAACATTTACTCGTCCCTTTAAGACAACTTCCTCCATGTTTCTTTCCAAACATTGATCATAAGGGAAAACTCATCTTCTTTTCAGTGTGGTCTTTATATTTTCCTTTGATTTCCATTTTCCTCTTCTTATCAAATGCATATGACTGATGCGTTACTCCAATCTCCATCTCAACCATGAGAGCACATCGAACAATTTCCTCGTAGCTATTGAAGTCCCTTATGGCTAACAATCTTCGAAGACTTGGTTTTAAGCCACTAAATAATCGATCGATCTTACTCTCAGGTTGGATAATAATACTAGAAGCGTACCTTGCAAGTCTTGTAAAATTTTCTTCGTAGGTACCAACAGATTCATCATCCTTTTGATTTAGTTCAAGAAACTTCTTCTCCATCTTTGTTTGAAGAATACGAGGGATGTACTTATTGAAAAATAAGTTCTTGAAATCGTCCCATTCCATGGACTCAATTTCATATCTTGGTCTCTTATTCTTGATATGATTCCACCATTGATCATCTTCACCTACCAAACAATATTCTGCTAAGATGACTTTATCATGTTCAGAACATTGAAGAACTGAAAATATCATTTCAGTGGTACTGATCCATTGTTCAGCCACTAATGGATCAGTAGACCTGCTGAATGAGGGTGGACGCAGCCTCATGAAGGATTCAACAGAAGTTTTCTCCTTCCTTTGATCGTTAGAAAGTCCTACATGATTCATAGTCATAGAAATTTGTGTGATCATGGCTACAAGATTTTTCATTCCATCTCCCATAACGTTTGGTTGCTCAGGTGGACAATCATTGCATTTCCCGTCACATTTCGCATTAACACAGTTCCTTGGGGTTCCAACCACTGACTAAAACCAAGAAGAATAGTGTGAGTAAAACTAATTATAATATTAAAACCACATAATCAAGAATAAAATTTCACACTTAAGGTTGTTCATGGCCATTTTTAAAACACTAAGATTGTGTTCTATGCTTAGACTTATCCTTAGGGTTCTTACTAAGGCTTTCAGATCCTAGTTTCCAAAGGTTGACTATACCTTTCCTCTAATACCAACTATAATGACCCATACTTTACATACATTGTTCATACTTCAAAATTAAATCACACTTATTACAACATATAACAAAACCATGAAAGGACCGTATAGGTATAGTGTCTTTAGAAACTAGGAAACATAAACAACTGGTTCATAAAGCATCTAAATTTTCTCACATTTATTTCATCATATCTAGAGTCCCTTTTGGAATATCCTACTTAATAACCTTCTTCCTGACCTAGGGAAATAAAAAATACAAAAGGGTGAGCTCAAATTCTCAATAAGGGTAAATAATGTAAATATCATATTCATAAGAACATAGCATTTCGAAAATCATAACCTGCAAAAGAGATCATAATATCATATCATGGGATAAATCATAGCAGTGAAATGTAATCATAACACAAAACATGAAACTTTGTGGCATACAGAAATAATCATATAGAATCATTTATTAGTAGTCAAGACTCATTTCCAAGACTATCTTAGCAGACAAATTCCATTTCTGAACTGAGTTTACTCCACATTTCAGTCCTGTTTCACTGAACCAGACTGACATGTCATTCCAGCCATGTCTATATCATGAGATATAAATCATTACCCAATGCATTGGAGGGAGATATAGGTCCCACCTATCTCATAATGAAACCATTCTTATGTCTTCCACAAACTCAAAAATCATACATCATAGCATAACCCATGTAATAAAAATGGGATTCTTAAACATCGTGCCATCATAACATAATCCATATAAGATAAAAGGACATCATAAAAATATTTCCATCATAACATAATCAAATAAATCTAAAGATATGGATAGAAAGATAACCCCATATTTTCTTAGATGGAAAATAATTTTGATAAAATGCTTGAACTCTATTCTTGAGGAAAATATCCTTTCTACTTCAAATTTTTTTTCCTTTTTTAACATGTCATAAAATTTTAAACTAAAATAAGTTGATTAAAAATAAAATTTAAAACTTGTAAATGAAGCTTCATGGAAATAATGTTCTAAAAATCCATTCATTCCGTATAAGTTAAAGAAAAACATTCTTCTCGTAATTTGGCCGGAAAAGTCAAAAAAGTACATCGTACTAAAAATGAAAAAAGATTACTTTCATATATTTTACTAAAAACTCACCAATGGGTAAAATTGGATTTAAAAAATTGTAGGTGGATGGAAATAATATTACATATTGAGGAAACATGTATGTGGATGATAAATATTCCCCAGTAAATTATGAAGTATAAACAATCTCAGATAAAAATGAGATTGTGCGATTTTCCCTTACCTAAGGTCTGATTTGCTTCGTACGTGTCCCAACCTCCTGTATAATGATTTAAATAAGGTTATTGAGTTATTACAGAATCTTACTCAGTGTTATGATATCATATATGGTCATATTATTAACTTCTTATTAGTAATATTTCATTGTTACTTGTTATTCAGGTGTTTATTGCTTTTTGTTCTTATGCGTGTTTTGTCGAATAAATTCATATTCTTCTTTTAGGTCATAGATACCTCATTTAGATAATGGTATTAGTTTAATATATATTATATTTATTCATTCAATTCATTTATATAATAATTATGCAATTAAGATCATGTATAACGAGTCGCATCACATCGTGGAGACGGTAGGCCGTACGTACGCACGAGTGATGATATCGTTCCCATGATCGTGGAATTGTATTGAAGTGTATGTATACAATTTCAGAATCAATATCACTTTACAATAGTCATCTATAGTTATTCTTTACACCATTATTCCCATCCAAGTAAGGTGGTGGTGGAAAACAGATTACACCACGGCGTGGAGACGGTATTTCGTACGTACGCACGTGCGGTGATTTCGTTTTCTGTAGGATGGATAGAAGATGAAATAGGGTTGTTTTATGTTTATAATAACGTATATGTATATTAGTGATACTGATGTTTTTACTTCATAATGAAACAACTAATGAAGAATAAGTAGAAGAAGAAATAAAGTTGAAAGAATATGTAACAGACATTACCTCTTCTTTGAAGCGCCTCTTCTTAACCTTCTCTTAGGGCGCTAAAGATGGTCTTTAAAGAATTCCAGGACCTCTAAGATATTTTTATGGAAGTGGAGAATAACAATTGGCAGGGTTTTTCCAGGATTTAAGGCTCAAAGTGGTGTGAGGAGGAGAGGGAGGTGGTTCCCTTTTATAAGGGAGGAGAGGGGCACCTTAGAAAAAACTTAAAGTATTATTTTATTATAATGTCATATTTGGTTTTTAATAGCTCCAAATTGTTTTATTTAGATTATAAGGTGGGGTTGGGTCTAAACCCTCTCATCCAATATATTTTAGACAAGTTTAGGTTACTAATTTAACCTTATAATTTAGATTTAACTCTAAGTTAAATAATTTAACTTTTACCGTGTCTTCTTGTTTTCTTACACTATATGGTTAATAAACTTACTATAACAATCCAAACGAACCAAAAGTTGTTTATTATTAATACATCTAACCTTATATAAGTCAGGTTTCCAAACCTTATATTTTTAGGAATACAATAACAACTAATAATATAATATTTGTTTTAAAAACTATTTTATATCAATTTTGACACTATTTGGTAATTGATTTTTGTAAAAACTATAACAACATTATTATTTCAAATAAATAATATTAAATCAATACTAACATGTCATATTAACCTATAAAATTATTGGAATTCATAAAAAGTCTCAAATTACATTTATTTGGGTTTTTATAACATTAATTATGTTAATATTTCATTAATAAGATAATTACTGCATCATCATTGTGTCATAAATAAATTAAATTCTTTAATGTCTAAAAATTATAAATAAAATACCATTATGTAGGAAATATTTTTATATTTATAATTAATATTTATAGTCTAATTTATCTTATGTATAACCCTATATTAAAAATGATTTAGTTATTAAACTTTGATTTTAACTATTTTAACCCTTCTTTAAATAAATTAATAATAAATGTCATAATCTAATCCATGTGGACCTAAATGGTCATATTTTATTCCTAAGGTTGTTTTTGGTCGAATTAAATTTATCCAATAGAATTAGGATATGTGTTAGGGTAATAATAATATCATTTTTACCCTTAATTACCCAAGTTACTTTTAACTGTGGTAAATAAATGTAAAAAGTTACTTTCCACCAAAAATTATTTTCATCTAATTGAACTACATTTTAGTCCTTGATATTAACCGTGTCTCTTGGAGTTTCTAAATTCCACTCATAGAAGTGGTAAAATTAAGTTTTATATAAATTTTCAAACACTCCTAGGATGTGGGTAAAAGGCGATGAAAAGTTCAATAAAATTTTATATATGTAAAATTATTATAAAATGACTCCAATGAATTAAATTGAACTTATATAGGTATTATGTATAAATTTTGACCAAAAATAAATTTAAATAAAATAAATAATTATTTAAATAAAAAGTTGTTTTTTAAATCGTAACCTAGTGTTTTCACTATTCATCAAAAATTGAAAGTTTTCAGAAAAATACCAAAATTTCACCCTAGGATAATTTCGATATTCCAAATCCAAAAATGAAGTCCATTTTGAAAGATAAAATTTATAAAATTTCAAAAAGTCGGTATTACTATTCATAATGGCTGGTTTTAATAAAAATTTAATAGCATATCGCTCTTTAGTGAAACTTGGTATTGCGTACAACACAAGCTATCAAGGAAGGTCGCGATTACTTGTAAAGCAAGCCAAGATAGTGTTGTGTGTAGTGAAATTTTCCTTTGATGATTTATATAACAAAAAAACAAAATATTTCTCATAAAAATCTCGTGTGTTACAGAAAGAGATTATTCCATAACTACTACTGAGGTGGATCCCAAAAATGATGCGGTGAGAGGTAAGAAGTCTATTAATAAAATAATATAAAATGTACTATTTGTTTATGGTTTTACAAATTCATTCATATCTTTAAATTTTAGTATAATAATTAAAGAACTCCCTAAAAATGTGGAGGTTGAGTTATCTGTGAGAACATTAAATGGGGAAATTATTACATCCAAAGTATATAACTCCCCATAGGTTAATGTTTTTAATTGACCCACCAAAAATATTGTTTATAACTTCTTTTAGAGGAGTTTGATATTTTATTGGTTATGGATTGTCTATCTTTATACAATGACAACACGAACTGTCCAGAAAGGGAGAGCACTCTTCACATCCTAAAGCATCTTCGAATTCTGCACAAGTGTAAGGAGGAGGATGAATCTTCTTTAGATACATCATCTCAAGTGTGGATATTATTGACTTATGAGAAAGAATAAATATCTCAAATGATTGAGACACATGATAGAATCATGCTTGAATACATTCACATCATGAGGGGCTACATTGATGTGTTCTGTGAATAATTACATGGTCTTCCACTTCAATGATAGGTTGAGTTCTCAATTGAACTTATTTCTTGATTTATAACTATATCAAAGTAATATTATTTAATGTCCACCATTGAGTTGTTGTAATTAAATAATTAGTTACCAGAGAATCTGGAAAAGGGTTTTATACACCCGAGTGCTTCCCCATGTGGTAAACTAGTCCCTATTGTTAAGAAAAATGATGGATAAATGCCCCTTTACATTGATTATCATGAGCTCAAAAAATAATTATAAAGAACAAGTATCCCCTGCCCTGGATCGATGACTTGTTAGGTCAACTATGTGGGGAAATGTGTATCTCTAAGGTAGACCTTTGGCTGGTATATCACCAATTGACGGTGAAGAAGGAAGCTATTTCCAATAAATAATTTAGAACAAGGTATGAAAACTATGGATTTATAGTGATTCTTTTCAGAATCACTAATGCTCCAACAATATTCATGGAATTAATAAATATAGTCGTTTGAGATTACCTTGAAATATTTGTGGTAGTCTATATAGATGATATTATGATATACTCTAAAAGTAAGGGGGACATGAGGATCATTTTCATACCATTATAAATACATTACGAATGAATAAAAATTATGGAAAGTACAATAAATGTGAGTTATAGATGGAGGAAGTATCATTCTTGGGGAATATTATCATCAAAAAATGAATATCTGTGGACCCGTCCAAGATATAAAAAATGAAAGAGTAACCTAGGAAAACATTTGTAATAGAGATCCATAGTTTCCTTTGTTTAGATGGTTATTATTAGTGATTTGTGAAGAAGCTATTATGGTTGTCAAACCCACTGACCAAGCTGACTTAGAAGGGAGAAAAGTATTTCTGGACTACTGAATGTGAATACTTCTTCAAAGAGTTGAAAAATAGGCTTATCACTACAGTGGTACTCACACTTACGACATGTGGGGAACACTTTGTGGTATAAAATGATTCTGTAAAGAACTAATTATGTTTTGTATTGATGAAAAATGATAATGTGAGAGATTGTGCCTCAAGACCGGTAAATATTTATGATCCGAACTATCCCATGCATGATCTGGAGTTGATAGCACTGATCTTCATGTTGAAAATCTGTCTGCATTATCTCTATGGGAATAAGAGTAAAATATATACTCATCATAAGAGCCTCAAAATATATATTCACATAGAAGGATCCCAATATGCACCAGTCAATATAGTTATTTCTCACTAAGGACTACGATCTCTCAATCAACTACTATCCAAGAAACAAAGTGGCAGATCCTCTAAGTAGAAAGGGTATTTTAACATTATCAGTGATGGGTGTTGAGAAGGATTCAATATTATTAAATATGAAAAGTATGGACATGGGAATCATTAAGAAAGAACATCATCAATATTTTCTAAAATGATTTCTCAACAATACCTCATGAATAAAATAAATTATTCCAAAAGAAATGATGTGGAAATTCAGAAGAAATAAGAATCTATGAGAAAGGGGAAATCATTATAGTTCAAAATTGATGAGAAAGGACTTGTATGATTTGGGTCATGACTATGGGTACCATCCAATCCAGAGACAAAGATAGAGGATCTTAATTATGCACATATCTCAACCTTCCCTATTCACCAGGATATCACAAAGATGTATCGAGATCTACAAGGGAATTGTTGGTGGGACAATATGAAGAGGGAAATAAATGAATATACATAAAAGTTCATGGTATGTCAGTGAGTGAAGGTTGAAAAGAAAATGTATAAGGGGATTATGAAACCATTACCATTACCATCCTGAAAATGGGAAAAAATCACTGTGGACTTTATCATTAGACTTCTAAAGAAATCTATTTGAATCAATGTTATATGGGTTGGTGTGGATTGTCTCAAAAATACAACTCACTTTATCGAAATTATAAAGGACTTATCACTAGATCAACATGCGCAGATATACATCAGATAAGTTATAAGGATTTATCGAGTACCACTATCGATCATATCCTATTGAGATATGTGATTCCCCTCCAAATTCTAGAAAAGTCTCAAAAATGATCTAAACACTGAGTGGAACATAATTATAGATTATCTTCATCCAAATGATGGCCAATCTAAATGTACAATAGAACAATAGAATAAATTCTAAGAACATGTTCTATAGACTTCAAAGGAGGATTGGACCAACATCTGCCTTTGAATGAGTTCCCTTACAACAACAGTTTCCACTCAAGTATCCAAATGGACTAATATGAAGACATTTATAGGAAAAGATACAAAACACCAGCATACTGGGTTGAAGTTAGTGAATGTAAGATTATAGGACCTAAAAAGGCCGAAGAAATGGTAGAAAGGTGAAAACAATTCAGTAGGACATTATGGAAGCTGAAAGATGACATAAGTACTATGAAAAAAATCTTTTAAGGGACATAAATTCTGAGGATTGAGACATGTTATTCCTCCGCATATCTCCATGTAAGAGGATCAAGATATTTGGGAATAAAGGAAAGATGAGTCCCAAGTACATCAACCCCTTCAAGAATACTAATCGAGTCTGAGCAATGGATCATTAACTAACACTTCCAATTACAATGTTTCAAGTATTTTATGTATTCCATGTAACCCTCTTAAATAAGAACATAAAATATCCCTCACATGTAGTGAATCTAGTAGTGGTATAGATGTAAACTGATATTTCTTACAACAAGATGCTATTGAAGATCATGGACCATACAGATAATGTTCTATGCTAAAATACCATTGACTTTGTAAAATTATTATGGTGAAACTGTAAGTACAAAGAGGAAACATAGGAATTGAAGGAAGTGGTGAAGTAGAATTACCTTCACTTGCTTTCAACATGGAAGGTAAAATGAAATTTCAATGTTGAAATTTCATAAGGGGGAAGAATTTAATGACCCAAAAAAATTATCAATGGAAATTACCTTCTTATAATTATGTCATATAGTATAAATCATATAAAATCACATAATGTACAAAAAAACATTACAAATTAAGAATGAATGAAAAAAGAGGTTTTTTCTTAGAAATTAATGATCCAATACCAATGGAGTAGTAACATGAAATTTTTAATAGTAATATGATAATTATGAATAGTAAACCCACTAATAGAAGAGTAACCTCATCTATGAATATATAAATCAAATTTTAGCATCTTATAAATGTTAAAATGATATAATTATATCATATTATAAGTAAATAAATGTTTTATAAATTATAAATTAAGTGTTGGTATTATTGTGATTAATAAATATTGTATTAAAATTTTATAATTAATTTAATATGTTAAAATAAAATTTATTTTTATAAAATTTATTTATAAATAATAATTATTTTTTCTTAGGATTATAATATAATTTTATGAGATCATAATTAATTTTTCAAAGAGTCATAAAATTAGTTATAATTTGGAAATCTGTATTTCTCAAATAAATGATGATTTTAATTTAAAATTAATTTTATCATATTTTTTAAACTATTTTCCTAATATGTATTTCATTTTTTAATTCTACATGTTGAGAAAATGTTTAGGGTGAATTTTTTGGATTTTTCTAAAATAGTTTATTTTTTTTAATAGTGAAATATGATAATTTACGACATTTAAATTATAATCCAAATACATGAATTAAAACATCATACATGATGTATGAAAAAAAATCTCTAAATATCCATCATTATTTTAATATATTTAGTGATAAGGCTCAAGCTATTGATATTCTTGAGCCAAAATAAATAACTAATGAATAAAATAATCAAAAACACCCCTCTCCTCCAACTATAAATACCGACCTCACAACCTCTTCTGCTCACACATTGAAAGCTATGAGACTTTTAAAAATTCTTCCAAATACACTTCTCAAACATCCCCCCACGTCTCATATCCCTTGGAATCATAAAAGTTCCCAACCCTTTTCCCTAATGAGGTTCTCAAAGTGGATATGTTCAAGAGGTAAAATCCTCTTTCTTTTTTTAAATATCTTTTCCATTTTGTTTTATTTTATTAATATATCTTCATATAAACTTGTCCAAGAGGCATTATAACTCAGTTATCTTTTATATAATGTAATTTTATTATTTTAATTTAATATCTCATCTTCAAATCTCTTCCATTTTCTTTTTATTCTAAAAATGAAATTATTGTCCATGGTGTATTGATTTACCGACACCATGGATGATACAATTAAATATTTCACTACCTACATCAAGGATGGTCATAGAACCATTATTATTGTTAAATAAGATTTCATTATATATATTATATGTTATATAATTTTCTGTAACAAATATATAAACACAAACTTAAATAAAATGATAAAATCTCATAATGGTCGTAAAAACTGTCCAAATAAATTAAATCATTTTCATTAATGTTCTATCTAATAAATCATACTCATACCATATAAACTAATGAAATATAAGACCAATAACAGAAATTTATGTTCATTAATAACATATAATTTCAATTCTAGAAAATCATTCTCATTATACATGATCTTCCATGCATGTGAACAAGTGAACTGATCATGAAAACCAAGAAAATGAACACTGATGAATGTTGAAATTGAACTATATAACACATCATATTGTCCATAAGTGAAATTAATAAAATTATAGTGAAAAAAATAAATTTATAAGAGGTTATGGACTTATTAATTAACGAATCTAATTCTAATATCTTGGATATTAATGTGAAGAAATCATTCAGAAATAAGGTAAGGGGATTCTCAAACACAATTTCCTTTCTTTGGGTTATTCCTCTTTCATGCCAATTTTCGGTATTGATATTATTTTTAGATTCCTAAATTATAATTTAATTTTATTCGCTTTTCATTTCTGGGATATTCATTCTTCAAATATTATTTTACAAAAAATGAAAATATTTTTCCAAATGAAAACTTATTTTTAAGAACTTCTGTTTTACATCTCTTAAGATTGTTTCTTCTTCACTCAAGATTGATGATTTTTATACCAACTACATTATTAGAATTCTATTTATGGGAACCTAAAATTTTATTAAAGATTTTATGTCTTAAGAAATAAAACCCATTATTTTCCATGGATTATTTTATGTCTATGGTTGTTATATGTTCTATGTGGCATGCATGATTAGGTTAATGTTATGATGGGGAAGGTGTGCCCAAAATGCATTGGGTAGTGTGGTGGATATCATGAGATAATGTAAAATGTTAATGAACGTGATACATGATTTTCTCACAATGATGATGTTATGATTATGCACATATATTATGTGTGAAAATGATGCTAGATTTTTTCACAACTATGTGTGGTAGTTGACCACTAATACAAGATGTTTCATTTTTATGCATTTTCAAATTCCAAGAAATTTTCTAATGCTTCTGATCATGATTATGTTTCTGATCCAATGATTATATTACGATTATTATTATTATTCTCACCCATGTTATATTGATTCATTTTCTTATCTTTACTCTTGTTGGGCATTTATCTCACCCCCTCCTTTTGATATATATCCTCAAGTGAATACATGTACTATGGTGAACATGAGGTAAAATAATAATATATGGAATAAGAAAATAAATAATATTTATTATTTATTATGTAAATATAAAGTATGGTCATATTTTTACGATGAAATTTAATATTTATATCCAATTTTAGTATCACTATTATAATTTTTATCTTTAAAATGATGTAATAGTCATGTAAAAAAATAAAGGTGGCTATAAAGGGACCCTTTAATGCACCCTGATTCGGTTGTGTGGGTTATGTTCTCAAGTTTGGGTGACAAAGTATTTAAAACCATTGAATTATATCCTCTTCATGTATATTGAACCTAATATTTTGTGTGGGGGGAAGATTTTTTGTTCTCCTTTTAAAATTTATAGTACAAGGTTTCCAAAAGCCAAGGGTTTTGGGCAGAAGTCCATATTTAACCCATTTCCTTAAGCATGCACCCTAAATATCATGCCCAATTTTAAGCACAACCCCTACCTACCACATCTAAATTCATAATCCATAAGCACTAGCATATACCCACCTTCTTAACCCATACTATTTCCCAATGTCCTTATATTCATCTATAAATGGGGATCAAGTGGTCCTCATTCAAAAGTTTTAGAGAATATAAAGAGGAAATTGGATCTCCATTCACCATAGACTCCAAACCACCATGGGAAACAATTCACACTTTAAACCCAAGGGAATTAAATAAATATTTTTAAAGAAAACCAATTGCTCGTAATGATTAATTATAAGTGGTTTAATTGTGTAAAATCATTGATGTCGGGTACAACATCTTCGTATGGTCTCCAGTGGGGCTTATGTGTGGAGGCAGAAATTACCAACGACTCTAATATCAACGAATACCCATGGACCTACATTCTAAAGGCAGCTGTTCATTGGGGAACTTGGTAAACGATTCTTAATAACTAACATTGGTCAAGAGGATGGGAGGTCGGGCTCATCACACCATTTTTGGGGTAACTATTTCTTATTGTGGGACTCTCTTATAGATTTAAGATATGTTTTTGAATCCTTTGTTCATTCCCAAGTTTGTATAATACAAATTACATTAAGGTAACAATCAATCATGAATATGTGTGGGTTCAGAATAATATATATGTATCTATGGTTCTCCATCAATGGAGGGATATATATGTATCTGAGTTTATCCATCAATGATACCCTTTTTTGGAAATATCAAAGATTCATTGGTGGTTCATTAGGAAGAAACTGGTTTTAAGCCATGTGGTGTGGAACTTCTGAGTTTACTATCATCTGGGTGAGAAATGAGTTGTTTTAATACTAGGATTGAATCCATAAGATGAAATTACCATATATCATCATGATAGGAATCATAACCCATGTCATTTAGTGACACATAACAGGAAAAATCAACTTTTAAGGTCATGTGACAAGGAACCAACAATGCAATTTAATGTAATGAAGAAAGGACATATAGGAGAAATGTGCCAAGTCAATGATGGTGTAGAACTTATGCTAAGGTGGACCATGGGAAATGGAAGAGATTTGGTCTCTGAGGTGGATATGAACCTGCTGGGAATGTAACCTTAAAAACATTTGGGTGAATTTGGGTCATCGGGTTTGGAAATCAGACAGGCTACCAATGTATCCAAGTTAGTTAGGAAATAAAGTGAACATAGTATGTAAAGTTGGGAATTACACATTATAGGAGGCCAAGGGAGCATATGGTCAGGTCTTACACTTGGAAGCTACCCATTTAATGGGGCATGATTGTGGTCTATACCATATCAATGTCCTATATGAACAGAGGTTGGTTATTATATCTATGGACAGGGCCCATTCAAATGGATATTATTGGGGATTATGCCATATCGAAGACCCATTCTTCAGTATTGTGTGAATCTCATGATCTCAATTGACCTCTAAACCCACATGAGCCATGCTTAGTGTGAGAAATAAGAGGAACCATTGGATCTGAATATTTCATGATCAACTCTTTCCCCTGATGGATGAGGTTTGTAAAACCAAAGGGGGAGGTATAGGGATTTAAATATTCAGGTCTCCTCATTAATTTTGGTAACCAAGATAGTAACACATGGGGATATATACAACTATGACCTAGTATGAGGCGAAGATGATAAAAAGTGACACTTCTTACAAGAAAAAATATGGGCTTAATCTATGAGGGGTGACCTGAAATTGGTGTTTGGGGTGATCTCATTCTCTGTAAAAGGGAAGGAATGTGTGATCATCACCTTCCCTAATTGGAACTCAGAGGATCACATGAGTAACCCATGGTCAAAACCCTTGTTACCAAGGGAATGTATACCTAGAGACATTTTGAGGGTCCACCTAGATGCAGAGGTTAGACACTTGACACCACTTACCACAAGTTCGTAGATTCAATTGTGCATGATGATGTGCCAGATGAGATTAAAATACATGTTAGATGGCTATGGAAGAGGCCTGGACCTGATGTCATTAGATTGGTTCATGGTGAGGCCAATGTGGGGCCTGATGAGATGGAGGGGAGTGATGGGAGAGGGAGATTAGAACTTCTTATGATACCACAGTCGGCGTAGCAGGTTCTTATACGGGATGGGGTTCCCTTCCAGTAGCATGTTTCTACGTGGGCGAGGGTACCATCAGTATAGAATTTTCGACATTGACTCGTGGTATTTCTGCACATCATGCAGTTATGCGGGGCTAGGTTCTTCCCGTGTAGAATATTTCTATGTGGGGATGAGTTTCTGCTACATATAATTTTACTAAACAGGGCCAAGTTTTTCCCATTTAGCGCTTTACCACGTGGGGTAGGGTTCTACCTGCATAAAATGTTTCTATGTAGGGTATTGGGCTGAAAAGGGGTTATATAAGTGCTCCTCATGGGTTTTTTTCTTCAAATGGTTTTTAGTTCATAGATGGCCAGATGATTTATTATTTCCTTCTTAATGCTATGTGGCATATTTTTACCTGCTAGGAATAAAAATCTCCATTTTTGGATCTCATCCAAGATATCCTTTTATAAACACCAATTTTATATACTATTTTCATCTCTATTTTTGTTTCACCTCTGGGTTTATTAATAGAGTAATGGAGGGACTAGATACCATCATGGCCAGTTGTTTTTGGTGGGCCATGATGCTTCTTTTGTGGGAGAACAAGGAAGAATCCATGACTTATGAATGATTTCTTCCCTATGGAGAAGTCATTCATTGGAAAAAACCACCATTCATCTTTGGAAATAACTTTTTTTTTCATTTTCAGGTATTTATAAAACAATATCATCCTACAAACTATTTTTTTCCTAGGGGTAGATGTTCAAGAGGGAGAAATCCCCACACATCCCTGAAAAAAAATCGGTTTATTTTGTCATCATGATAAGTTGGTCTCATCTCATGAACTATTTTTTTCATGGGGTTCTTCACAAAGAGGTAGAACAACATACAGAGCAGCGGTCCACAAAACGTTTTTTACTTTATGGGATGAATATTTCCTTCACGGCCTAACCCCTTTAATAATATTCCTTCAATATTATTTTGGGTTTAATTCTACCCATTTAAAATTTCTAGGGAATTATACTCATATGGTATATTGAAATTCAAGGACCCAAAAACTATCCCCATTGTAATGGGTTCTGATTGGTAGAATGAGGATGTGGTTTCTAGGAAGAAGCGGTCCTACATTGAATAAAATATCAGATAGTGCTCTATTTTTTTCCTGATACGAGGGACCTAGCTACCATAGTTTGACTATTTCTAAGGTTACTTGTAAAAAACCTAAAAAACTTGTGTATTTTCTATTACCTGTCTAATTGATCCCAAATTCCACTATAGTGGGACTTTTCAGGAATATCGTATATTTTTCTTACGCCACCCATTTTTGGTTTTCGACATAACAATTTTTGTGCCTTTTTAGTCTTCTTTTTATTGCTATTTTTTTCCTAAATCCTATAAAGAAATTATTTAGTGAGATGGTACTCAACTTTAACCAAGGGGTCCCTTTGTGGGTTTTCCACATAGTGAGTTTTGTATCTCTTCTCATGGGAAGTTTAGAGTCTTGAAAACTAGACTCATGAAACTTGATTTTTTGGTCAAACATCATTGACCGTGAATTATGGGGTGAGAACCAAAATAAAAACTTCCTTATGAAAATGTACCAATATTTATTAAAATTGAATGCGGGATTTTTGGACCATGGTTTAGTGATTCATGAATCTGATACATGACCTGGGGAAAGTAAACAAGGAGTAACCATACAAACAGTTTCCAACATGATGTTGTTTAGCTGTAAAGATATAGGATAAGACTCTCTTGGGGTTGAATTTTTCATTTGGTTATAGGGCAATTGTGTGGGAAACATATGTATAAATAACTACGGAATATTTTGAATAAGCAAACCGACCCTCCATTTCTTATGGATAGGTAATTTTTGAAAATTTTGACTTCTTTTGACCACAAAGGGTGGATTTTCAAGAGAATGTTGTTTTAAAAGGGTGAGGGAATCTGTATCATCATTATAAGTGAATGATAAAAAACTCTAACATGAATTAGGATTGTGTAAAGGAGGGATGGAGCATGGTGTAGTTTAACTTCATGCAACTAGGACATGGTTTGATCATTTTAACATATTACGACAAAGATGTTCAAGGTCTATGAAATAATTTTACATATCTTTGATCAAGGGATTAATGATTTTCTCTTTTCATTATAATATGTCCAATAATTATATATCATCTCCAAACATAAAGGGGAAAGGTTTTAAGATGAAATATAGGGGTTTCTGATTTTAAGGAAAGATGTGGGATGTAAATTTCATTGGGGGTGTACGAGATAGGAAAAACCTCTCCTAGGGTTAAATTTCCTTTTGTTGACATGATATTGTTTCAGGAAACTTATGCATATCCAAGTGGGGAATATTTTTCATTTTCAAACAAAGAGATCCACGGGAAACCGACCCTCCATTTATGAGGTCCAGCGTAGTTTATCGGTATTCATACCTTTTTGAAAATAGATTTTGGTTTGTGAAAGTCGATTACCTAAATATGAAAGGGGAATTTCTTGTAAAAATTTCTCGAGAATGGGTAGAAATGTTTTCCTTAAGTTGGTTTGACCCATATATAGGAATGATTTTTTTCTTTTTGATTTGGTTGGGTATGAGATGTAATGTCTAAACATCACTATGTATCTCATTAGAATGAGAATCATGTCGTACATAGTTTTGTAATGGCTTCCCCATGAAGGTATGACCCTTTCATAGGGAAGGGGACATCTTTTTTCAATTGATACGATCTAAAGAATGTTGAGGGGATCATATTAGACTCTCCTATTAAGGTTTGTCTCATGTATAAGACTGTGGGAGATTTTTTGTTGTTTTTGTGTCTGGAAACATCCTATAAAGGTCTGAACCATAGACCAGAAAATGGTTGGGGTATTAATACCATAGGGATGGACTCGAAATTGAGGATCTGTGTGTAGATATATATCTTGTGATAATAGAAAGGAATTCAGACATAGTTCTTGGAAAGATTCCCCACACATTGATTGAACTCTTGTATGGGTAAAATTGAATTTTATTTTAAATACAAGCATACATGAATGGGGTGAGGCACATATTGGACCCTCCTATAAAGATCTAACTAAAGTATAGAAGAGTGAGGGAAATTTTTGTGTTTCCTTACAAGGATATAATATTTAGGTTTTTATACATATCTTTTTAAAGAGATAATTAGTAAATACATTGTACTTCTTGGGTACCCTGTGCAGGTCTGACTGGTGCACAAGGAAAGGTATTTTTAGCTTTTATTCTAGCTTGACCCAGGATTGAATATTAGTGTGTCATGTGACTAAGACATGATTAATGGAATTTAATGTCAAGTGACCACGATTTCATGAGGTCTTATAGGTCTTAGGTCATACGACTCGGACCATACATCATTGAAATGAGGAGAAACATGTGGCTTATCGGGCTGGGATATTCTGACATGCCTCCGACATGAGGGGAAGGAATGTGTAAACCGTGATTTCAGGGGTTCTCAGATTAGGAGAAATGATATGGGGAATGCATTCCATAGATATTATGGGGATAAAAGATGCCTCCCATGGGGATTAATTTTCCTTTTCTTGATAGGCCTTTTTATGGGAAACATATTTAGATCTAATTGGAGAATATTATGAATAGTCAAAAAAATTGTGTCCTTAGACACTAACCCCCGCATCTTTGATGGATTGGGGAAGATAGTGAATATATGAAATTTCCTAGAGTATACAGTATAATGAATTGAATTATTTTTTATGGTTATTTAAGAAACATTCAGACTATGATTATTTGTGGAGTGTGAAATTTCCTACATAGAAATGACTCATGTAGGGGCATTTACATTTCCTTGATAGATCCCTGAGTGAGGAACCCAAACATTAAATCTATTATATAGATGATTGTTTGTATACATGATATTGTGATTTTTTATTTGCCACATTGCTAGAACTAGAATACATGTCTAAGGATTCAGAATGTATTTCATCAAAATGAGAATCAATCCACACATAGTTTGTGAAGTACCGTGCAGTTTAGCATCATGCAGTAAGGACATAGGGTCAACCGACGTGAATAGAGGTGGATTTCATGGGTACGTATACTTTTACATCTTATAGTAAGGAAAATCAGTGGGCCTTTTATAGTATTTCTATTAATACCATATCAAACCTTATGTGGATTGATATGCCTTGATCATAAGGGCAATCCCATACAAAAACTCTTAATCCCATATGATCTATGATCTGTGTGAGAAACGAGGGTGGAAAATGTTTATTCCATCAAAAAGAGGAAGTGTAAAGAATGATAGGAGAGTTTTTCATCTGTATAGGTTGGACTAGGATAAAGACTTTAGGTGTCTTTATGTATCCTATGTGGACATGAATCAAGAAGTACATAGTTTTTTAACTGGATCCCTACTCAGTTCTGACCCGTGCATGGGGAGGGGGAATTTTTTTTGATTGTTTTTATTATTGTGGTTAGACCTCAGATTGGAGAATCAATCGTCACTATGTATCCTATGTGACCAATAATCAAGCCACACATAGTTCTAGGACCCTCTGCTATTTAAAGTTATGCGCTGAGCACATGGGAGACCCAATGTGAGAGAGGGTGAATGTTGCATTTGAACCCATAATCCGACATCCAAGCGTCACTATATATCCTAAAAGGGTAAGAATATTTCAACACATAGTTCTAATCATGTGTCCCTATAGGAATCAAACTCATTTACAGGAAGGGGTTCTTTTATTGAATGGACCTTTAAATAAGGCCCACTCTACAGTCCCTTACATTGATTTAATTTGTATATAGGGGATTAGGAATTTTCTATATTTCACTATTGGGACAAGTACACGAGGTCTAGGCTTCACTATGTATCCCATAGAATGAAAATCAACCAATACGTAGTTCTTGATGAACCATGCCATTTAAAATCTTGAAGTAATAATGTTGGATATGTATTTTAATGTCGTACGGTAAAAATAAGGGTCACTTGACATGAAAGAAGTATCATCGTAGTTAGGAAAATGAATAGCGATACGAGAATCACTACATATCCTTTGATGACATGAATCAATGAAACCATATTTATTAATGGAAATATCCTTGTTTAGGATTTGCCCATATGTAGGGAGGGGGATTTTTTTGGGTGGCTGGACCCGGATGAAAAATAGAAGCATCGCTATGTGTCTTGTGTGGATAGAAATCAATCCATACATAGTTCTTGAATAGGAAAAAAAAAGAAACAATGCTAGGTGCAATGTCCACTTGAGTGAGAACAATATTGTGTCTCTCCCCATGTTCAGATCATGGGTAATAAATCATCCATAATATTTTTAAGAGGCATCCTGAACTTTTTCAGGGTAGGATTCTTGTTTAACAGCATGCATTGATGACATTAAAACCGAGTTTATGGTCGTAGAGTTCAGTTCATGGGGAAAACACTCAAAAAGGGAATGTCTATAATGTAGCGTCTTAACGAAACAAATGTGAATAATTACCAAGTAATACCACACACTACATATTCATTCCTAGGTAGGGTTTTATAAAATTTTATGTCAGGATGGTTAGAGTCGGGTTTCCTGTTTAAGGTCATGTAGTTTGGACCAAGTGCATAGTTTAACATCATATGTCTGGTACATAGGCATGATTTAACATCGTATTCTATAGAAGATGATGGATGTGCAGTTTTACATCATGCAACTTGGATGAATACGTCTTGTAGTTATGTGAGGGATGATTTTGTAGACCCATGAGAAAACAAATATTGATGTGAAAAAGAGCTCTTGAGGCCAAAGGCTGGTAAGAAAATCATTATATGAATGTGTGAAATTTTCAGCTAGGCCTAAATCATGAGGTATAAGAATCACTACATATCATGTTATTATAGTAATCAATCAACACATAGTTATTGACAAGAACTCTCTCTACACATATCTAACCCACACACATTGGGGAGGGGGTACTTTTCCTGTTTCTCTTGGTTGGGACCAAGACATTTTTTCCAGGTGTCACTATATAGCTTTTGGGGATAGGAATCAAGGCCTTTATAGTTTATAAGAAATAGAATCCTTTTTTACATCTAACCCTCACATGGGAACACGAGCGCTTCATATTTTTCTCACACAGATCAAGCTATTCTATGGTGAATAGTCCATTGAAATGATGTTTCTAATACAGTTTAACTTCACATAGTGATGATGTTTATATACTATAATTTACTATCTTCCTAAATGTAAAATGATTTCAATATGTTTTTAATGTATTGCGATTAATATAGATCACACAGGACTACATCATGTAGTCAAGACAATCTACTATGTAGTTTAATGTCATGCGATCAGGCCCATATACCATACAGTTTTGCATCATGAAGTTAGGATGAAATACCATGAAGTTTAATATCATGTGATCAGGATGACCTTCCATGAATTTTAACATCATGTGATTCAGACAACCTACCATAAATTTTGACTTCATGTGATCTCAATGTCCTACTAAGGAAATTAATGTCATGTGATCATGATGAAGATATTATGTAATTACATGAAATATTTCTTTAGGAACATTGTGTTGGTGCGATCCATGTTAAGCTATCCATCAATTGAAATTAGGTAATAAGATCAATTAGAGTAGACCTAATGTATTGATTAAGGTCCCTCCAATTTTGGTTCCATCTTCAAGTGTTTATTTCCATGTATCATTAGAGTTATAAGGAGTAATTTCATCTCTCCTTGAAGGAAAGATCAGGGGAAAACCTTTTTTTTACGGATCACATGTTCCAGTTTTGGTGTACTTCCAAATGATGCAAGGTTTGAAATCTTTTCTCATCTAATCACTCCAATTAATTCGTCCATTTTTTGGATAGTTCATCTATTGATAATTGATCGCAGATGGAAATTCGGAGTGAGGGAAATTTATCCTCAATGGGCAGGACCACCTCTATATCATATACTAATGAGTATGGGGTCACATTTGTGGTAATGAAGGTCATGGTTTGGTGATCCTACCATGCATGAAGGATTTATTCCATCAAGTAGTTTTTTTCTTTACCTACCATATTCTAGATTATATTCTATAGTGTCTTGATGAAGGCCTCTATTTTTTAGTTATCCACTTCATGGTAGTTGAATGAATGGTTGGACTTTATGTCATACTTCTCAAATATATTATCTAATTCAGCAGAGTAGAAATTGGTTCCATTTTCTGTTAGTATTATACGATGGACAAACAAATTGGTGATGTTTTTATCTTTAACAAAGATTTCAATTTTCCTTTCCCAGAATTCTTTGAGGGGTATAGCTTCGTCCCACCTGGAGAAGAATTCGGTTGTAGTAAGAATGTATTTGAGCTACTTAGTAATAGAAGGGGATACAGTTCCATGTCATCTATTCCCTATAGATAATGGCCATGAGTACTTGGATATGTGATGGAACTACGAGGGTTGGTGAATGAAGTTGGAGAAAACCTGTAAATAATTATACTTTTTGGTTAATTTAGTAATTTTTTACATTAGAGGTGGCCAGTATTACACACACATTCTTGTTTTGTGGGAAAGATTATGTCCTGACTGGTGACATTAACAGGTTGTAGTGTGAACTTCCTTCATGAAAACAATGGTCTATTCTCTATTAATGCACCAAATAAGAATCCAATCAAGGCTCTATTTATAGAGGACCTTTTGTTGAATCATTCCATCATAGAGAAATTTTTTTATCACATTTGTATTTTCTCTCTCATTGATTTTTCTACTAGGGGATCTCTATTTTGTAGGTAGTCCACAATTGGTATCATCTAGATAGTGGTAGGACCATACAGCTCAGTTATGTGTCTAACTTCATCGATCACTTCCATGTTCTCTTGAACAAAATGTTATACAATCTGGCGATGTACAATGTCGATGCCTATTTTGTCCCGCTATGGATCAGCTAGAGATATGGCTATACTTTCCAGGGTATCAGACTAGATATTTTTCTATTGTGGGACATGATTCCACATCATATACAAAATAATTCCTCCATCAATCCCAAGACATGGTTTATTAGGGGGATTAACCCTTTCTTTTTGATATCATAATCGCCATTTGACCTACTTAATGACCATTTCTAAGTCTCATTTTACCTTAATCTGATTTTCTTGTACCAGAATTGCTAGCTCTATCCCTTCAATGAGAGCCTGGTATTCTACTTCACTAATCATGTACCCCTTTGATAGTAGGAAATTGTAAGGTATGACTGCATTTACTGGAGATATGACCATGAATCCCAGCCCCGCTTTGTTAAACATGGTGTCTTCCATAATCTTTTCAATCAGGATACTTGATGCACCATCAAAATACACCTCCCATATTTGGGGGACATCTTGAAAAAATAAAACAACTTCATCGAATAGATTAATGTCCAATGTAGTCATTTCTATCGAGGGAATATTTTATAGATAATCTACTAATTCGTGTACTTTGATCACATTATGATCCATGAACCGAATTCCAAATTTCTGCATAATGACCACCCACTCTGAAATGAATCGTTTCAACATCAGATGACTGAGGATGTATTTGAGTCAATTTCTAGAAGATACCAAATAGACCTCGGGATGCTGCAGGTAGTGCCTTAGCTTGTGGACCTCAATGATTAATACCAAACAGATCTTCTTAATATCTGAATAATGATTCTTAGCAACGATCACGGTTTTTATGAGATCATAAAATCTATTTTAACTTCCTACATCATTCTTTTATGAGTGGAAGGCACATAGTGATCGCTATATAGAGATAAAATAAAAAAACTTCCATCCACAGGTGGAATCAACACTAATGAGATTAAGAAATATTTCTAGATATTGTCTAATTATTCCAGATAATCATCAGTCTAATGATATGTAACCCCATTTTTCTTCAAACTCATCATGGGAAAAAAATTTCCCACATGGTTGTATATAAAGCACAAGATTTATGGTATATGTCCACGAATTCCATTCAACTTTATGAGTTTGTGAGGAGGTTTCATTCCAAGGATATCCATTGTATTCTCAGAGTGAATTCGATTCCACAATAGAATATGATGAAGACAAGAAATTACCATAGGTAACATCAAAAGGACATTTCATGGGGTTTATTTTCAGGTTATGTTGTCACAGTTTGTTGAATATTGATTCATGACCTTCCATGTGGTCAGATCATTTTCTAGATTTAACAACAATTTAATCAACATTGCATTCAAAAATAATTCCTAGGAAGTTTTTCAATATATGATGCATGACATGTTGGTAGGTAGCACCAACATCCTTCAACCCAAAGGGTATTACCTTATAGGAAAATAATCCCTGGGGGCCCTGAAGGTAGTGGATTCTTTATATTCTTGGACCATTAGGATTTGATTATATCCCAAATATTCATCCATGAATAAGAGGTTCTGATATCCATTAATTGAATCAATCATTAGTTCTATGATCTATACTGGTAAATAATCCAATGGGAAATTCTTGTTGAGATATCAAAAATCGATGAAGAATCTGATTTTCCTATTTTTCTTTTTGATAGGGAAGATATTGGATATCCATTTATGGTATTGGACCCCCCAAATGATGTTGGATCTGATGATCTAGTCAACTTAAACCCCAATTTTGGAAGGATGCGTCGTGTGCATCCTTCCGGTGGCTTGTTTATAGCCCTGGTGGTCCTCTAGAAAGCCAAAGTGATGAGTATCAACCTCGAGATCGAGGCCAAGAACTTCTATGTATTTCTAGGAAAACACATACCAATCAATATTTATGAATGACGTGTATACATGTTTCTCTTTAGAAGACATGGCCTCACTAATGATGGTGGGCCATGTGACTTCTTATGTACCCTAATTTATTTCTCTGAGTTCATCAATGGTGTAGAGATTCCCTCCTTGAATACTGGATGGGCATCCCTAAGGTCCTCCTCCTCCTCCTCTTCATATTATTCCTCAAATTACATAAGGGAATCAAGTCTTAGGATAAGTTCTATAGAGTTTGGATGGGAGGTGATATCTTGATATTCGAAAGATAAAGTGACTTCCTCTAACATAGATGATAGTGTTGGATTTATTAGAATCTCTGTAGGGGATGGAGTGAGGGATGGAGAAGGAGATGTTTCATCCATTTTGAGTGATGAGAAAACCTCTTTTGCCTCAACTGGAGAGGCAAGGGTTTTTTTAGGCTCTTGTGATGGGCTGAATATACTTTCATCCAAGATTTCACCACTATTTGGGAAGTCAAAAAACTTTTCAACACTACTAGACTCAGTGGTCATGATGGAAATAATGGAGATTACTGAATACAAACCTAACTTTGGGCTCATATACCCGATATGGTTGATAGGTAGAATATACTCTTCATTGATATTTTTGATGGGGTTGGATGGGTTCATTTCCAGACTATTTTTGCAGGTGACCCAACTAAAACCATCAACCAGGGGCTATTTTCCTTTCATTTGATAGATGTATACATCGATATAGTGCACCTCGAAGGATTCTATGGGGCCTTATCATCTTGTAATGTCCTAATTTATAAATTAATGTAGAACTGGATGCATTTATGGTACAATGAGGGTATTTCTATAGGTTGATGAGACTTGGGCCTTCCTAGAAAGATGATGATGGTTTTTTTCTTCCAAACCCCTAAATAATATGATTCGACCATGAGTTATCCAAACCGATCCTTGAGCTTGATTTAGTACAATGGATTCTGGTCACTTTTTTTAAGGCCCTACTGTGTTATGGAAGAAGGTGCTAGATAAATTTCATCGCAGCCCAGCTAGTGAAGTCTTTGTACTATAATGATATTAAATCTAGATCCATTATTGATGAAAACTTTTTCGAAATTGACATCATTTATCCCTCCAATAACATACAAGGGTCCGATGTGACCCTGTATAATGAAATCTTCGTTTTGATTTCTGAAGAATACAACCACATAAAATTCTAAATAATCATTCCATGTTTGATAGAACTCAATAGTGTACAATTGGAATTAAAACTCTTGGGGGATTATAAATTCCTCTTTGAGTGAATCCCTGAGGTCTTTTAACAAATGCAGGGCATCCAGGATCGATAGTTTGGTTGGTACTGAGGATAACTATTTTACAATTTCATACTTCTATTCTGAAGGACATCTCATACAGGGATGAGGATGCTCTATAATAGGTTATTTAAAGGATTGGGTATTTTATTTTGATGGATAGGCCCTCAGTACAAGAGAAGTAGGTGCTCCTATCCATGGTGGGTTGGGATGGGTAGGTCTACCTGCAAACCAAGGGTGATTTGTCACCTATTTCTATTCTGATTGATATTTAGAGTGATCATGTTAGAGTTGATTTTGGATAGTTTAGGGGGATTTTATTTCTTTTTTTGGACCAACTGAAGGGTTCATACATGAGTTTCTACAACATTTAAAGTCTGAGTGGTTAGATGGCTAGAATTCTGATTCATACCATGAATGTGTGTTCCTTGGTATCCTTGGCTCCTATGGCTTCTTCCTCTTGTTCCCAAATTGGATTAACAAAAATTAGTTTTATATTCATACTCATCATTTGAGAAGTGATCCATTAAAAGAATGAAATTAATGGAATCAAATATTAAATCCTCATCTGATAATGAATTTTTCAAGATCACCTTTTCTTGTGGTGTTGTTTTGTGGGGTGACTCCCATTGTTTCAAGTTTGAGGGAATAAATTTGTAGTGAGTAAAATATGACATTGGCATTGATGTAGGTTCATCCTCTTATATGTTCTCTTTGTATTCCAATCCATGTCAGTTTTTTAAAGGAAGGCCATTGGATTTTTCTGGTACCAATAGCTTTGGATGTGTTTCGGTGGAAGTGGATTGGGCATATTTGGCTTTTTCAAGTGTTCTTAGAGAATACCATGAGATTGGTCGATTTTCATTCAAGCCATCGACCCATAAAATTTCTATTCCCTTATTTTAATAACATATTTCCACTCACCTCTTTCCTCTGTGGTAGTGGCCAAAACATATTCAACTTGTGTTTATGGCATTCCCATGTTTACCTTCTTGGAATATACCATTTTCTACAAGATGTATCTTAATACGAAGAACTTCAGATTGGTGTTCCCTAGTATCTTGTCAAAGGGAAAATAATCTAGTCACTCATCAAGACCAACCTGGTCAAGACTTTCTGGATCCAGTAGGTAGAGTAAATCATTTTCAATAGAGGCTATAAAATATCCATAGACTTTATCATCTTGAAATTAGTATAATTTATTTCATTTCTCCTAAAATTAATTCCTCCAGGGTCACCTCCATTCATCTAGGTAAGGATGGGATTTATTTTGATGTCAAAGGAATGATGCAAAATATAATAAAGTCTTTAGAGCTGGAGATGGAATGGAGGCTGGGATAAGTGTGACAGATACTACCTCAGCCAATCCTTCTATTTTCCTTGGGTCTGGTGGAGTTATTTGGGCCTTGAGTTGAGTATGTGGTATGGAGTGTTACAATATTTTTGGAAATGGTATAGAAATCATGAATCCCACTTTTATATTTGACCATGATGGGAGGTGTTCAAATCTTTTCATGAAGGTTATCAATGAAGAGAACATGTATATCCCCCTATTAAATCGATCGGTTTAGGGAGTAGGCAAATCCTTTCCATATAGAAATGAAACTGGAGGATCTTTAGTTTTATCAGTATTTCTAATTTGAGAGGTCACTGATTATTTTATTCAACATATTTTAGCTAAACTAAAAGGGAAATTTCTAATGGAGATAATCATATCCCGTTATTGACCGAGCCAAAAAACTAGTATACCATACAAAGGCTTTCCCTTGCAAGGTTTGCATGAATCATATGGTTTTCATTACTTATTTTTGCTCAGGATTTCCCATCATGGGATCACAATGGTTTCAATAGTGCATCAAATGTTGTTTCGGGTCACCTAGTCCAATGAATATTCAAATTTTGGGAGTCCTGATGTTTGGTGGTGGCAATGTGTTGCTCCCCCAGTTAGGGTAAGGCTTCAATTACAGCTGCATTGGTGCATGCCCCTCATCCACAAAGTCCAATCGAGCTACCAATGACTCTATGGTGTCGATTATTCCTTTATGATAGTTTAGTTGAACATGAGTTTGGACTGGTGGAGAAATTAGTGGGCTCTAACAATTCATTTCTACCATTATCTAAGGTGGATATCCGGTCTGGGACATTTTTTGAGTAATCACTTAAACCTACTTTGGTTGTCTCCTCAATGAAGGGAAACCATGATATTCGTCCACAATTGGGTCCAAGTTAAGTGATGGCCCATGAATTGTGCTTGTTGGATATCCTAACATTACTTTAATTGTTGGGATGAATCTCTATTGTAGAGGTACACCAATTTGGAAGTGTACATTGAGGCTCTAATCTGAGAGTATATTCGATAGGAACGCTTCCTCAAAGAAACTCAATGATGATTCACCTCAAATCCTTCATTTATGCCTTCCATAATGAAATTTTTTCTTTGATCATAGGTAGATCCCTCTCATTGAGAGGGGGATTCGGTTCATATAAAACCATTACTTTATTATTGTAAGATATTTTATGAGGAGGTAGTATGGGATTGATCTTGGGAGCACCCAAATTCAAGTTGATTCTCTGTTTTTGTGAATATTCACCTTCATTCTTGGTGTGGAACCATACCCTCTTACTCTTATGTATTCCATTTTTTTTAGTGCAGTTTTTAGGATTTACATTCGTGATTTTCATTAATACCTAATTAATTGTGGGAATCATACCCTCTACTGAATGGAAAGAGGGTTATTTTTATCCTTAGGTTTACCTCTCCCTTCCTTTATGGGATCCTTGTCAAGATTCTTGGAAAAGGGTGATTCGGAGGGAACCTATATTCATCCTATTCATACACCTCCCTTTATAGGGAAATGGGTAATGAGATGGGGTGAACTAAGAGACTTTACCACTTATCGTCCTCCCTAAAATGGAAAAGACTAATTTTCATTGAGGGGGTTTTTTAGGTAAAAATGTACCCGGCCCTGTGGGATGGGGTTGCCCCTATTCATTTATTATTATGACTTGGTCCAAATTTCTTGGTCTTAGAGCGGAATTTTTTTATAACAATTTCCCTACCACTACAGGATAAGGCGGATCTCATACTGTGGAAGGTATTACTACTATCACCACCCTCTTAATCTAATGCATCCCTATTTGAGCATGATATAAATATTCTATCTAGTATGCATGTGAAATTATTTCTTCTGATTACATTAACAGTGCTTGATCATTGACTTCTCTTAAGTGAGAATCTTGATAAATGTTCTCAGTTTCATAATTTTGTAGTTATTTTATTGATTTCTCTCGCCATGTGTGACACTTTTGAGGCTTATTCAAGGACTATTTTGTTGAGCATTCCAGATTTCCTAGTTTATGGCTCTGTTTGGTATCCTTTTTAGAATAATGAAATTTCATGATTTCATTTTTAGCGGGTTCTTCTAAATATGGAATCTGATGAAATGTAATTATCCATATTTCCCCCACCCTAGGATGTGAACACTAGGCATGGCATCAAAAATTATATGACACAACTCATGCAAAGCATTGGGACATATTTCATGAAGATCTTTCTATTGATTATATGATCGTGGTCACCATGTATATGAGAGGGATTCCAAGTCAATTTTCTGATTAATCCCCCCCACCAATATTTTGACCGGGTATGAAGACCCATCATAAGGAAATAATTTTTCTTTTAAGTGGAAAAGAGTCTTCTAAAGATTCAGATTGATGTTGTGTATGCATTATTTTGAAAATTCCTTTAGAATGTCAAAATTAGAAGCAGATGAGGGCCAAAACAAGATGGGTATATCATCCCTAACCAATTTTCTTCCCATGAGAAACATATCTTTTTAATTTTCATCTAGAAAATCCTCTACTTTATCTACCTAACATGGGCACTTCCTGAATAATTGTTTCACAAGTATCAGGGCTATTAGGGGTATCGTTGATATGGGAACAATCTAGGGGTGGATTTGAGGATTAGAATTGTCATGAGCTATCTTCTTGATGAGAAAGAGTGTTTCTTGTTATCAATAGGGTCTATAACATATATAGACCCGTACTTGACTTTGAAAGGGTCGGACCTTATTGCTAAAATAAGATTTCACTTTGGGGAGGACATTCATGGTACATGACATCCTGGTAAGGACTACCATCATAGCTTTATGTCGAACTGGAGTGATAATTTATATAGCATATACCTTGGGGAGGACCTCCAGGGTGGTTTCTAGAAAGGGGAGGACCTTCTGGCTTAAATAAGATGTCATTTTGGGGATGAACTTTGTATCACAAGCCATCATGGTGTGGTTTACTGTCCTAGCTAGATGTCCATTTGTAAGGAGAATTTCTATAGTGTATACCCTAGGCTGAACTTCTAGGGTGAGTATAGTAATGGGAGGACCTTCTTCTTAAAATAAGAGGTCATTTCAGGGAGGTCCTTCATAGCCCATTCCATTATTGAGAGGACTACCATCATTGTTCGATGTCCAACTATTGGGAGAATTTATACTGTGTATACCAAAAGGATGACCTTTAGTGTGGATGAAAAAAAGGATAGGACCTTATTTATATTGTATATTTTGGCCACGAGAAGGGATACCATGATTCTCATTAGGATATAAGATCTCATGATTTATTGGATTGTGCCCATAAAAAGGCCTTGGTGGTAGATTCTCAGGGGAGGAACTCCAGATTTGTTGGTAAAACTGTTGCAGTAAGGACCTGTGCTGCTGATACTACAACTCTGGTAATTTGTTAATGGGTTAGTAGAATCTTGAACCATTGGAGAGAGGTGTTTAAGGGCCTCAAGAACACCAGATTCTAGAAAAGTATGGTTATGATTATATTCTTCATTTTCTAGCTATCATTAGAATGATTTTGTTATCTCTCATGCACTAAATTGGGGATTTTTATATAGGTGATAACCTTTATGTATTATTACCTATTCAAGGGGATCCCATGGTGCTTTCGGGATATCCCGATAAGCTTCCTAGAATTTTTGATGGGGTATATACCTACCCTAGAGTGGCCACCAAAGTGGATTAGTTTCCCTCAGTTGGAATGAGATTATTTTCCAATCATGGAGTCCATTTATCATGGAATATTTCCAATGATCCTCCTAGTTTGGAGTAGGTATTTATGTCTGCTCTTGAGTGACCACCTCATTGTGTGGATGAGTCAACCCACTTGAGGGGCCTAGGTTGTGGGAAAAACTCCTAGAAATTTTTGTGGGCGTGATTACATCTTGGTATGCCTATAGGATATAGTCAAGAATTTATTTATAACCCTCCTTGATTTCTAAGATGTTTTGTGAGATTTCCTTGGAGTGAATTTGAATAAATGACCATTCCAGTGTCAAATAAAGAATGTGTTCTTGCTCTATCCTCCATTTCCTACCAGTTATTACCAATAGTCCTCATGTATGGGGGCATAGATATGATTCTACCCCTGATTTAAAACTATTATACGCAAGATACTTTCCCCAATTACCATTGTATTTTCATGGTGATCTTGATATGAATGTGAAGTAATTTACATATTCTCATTAGTTTCCATCATATTTTATTGTTGGGATTGATATGAATCTTCATGAATTCGCATCTCATTCTATTTATTTTCCACCAATTTTCTTGGAGGGATTCATATTAGTGGGAATGGATTTTCATCTTCCAATAAATTGTCATCATATTTTCATAGATGGATTGATACATATGAGTAGTAATTTTCTTCTATACATAGTTTGTCATTACATTTGGCTGATAGGATTGATGTGAATTATTTGGGATATGAATATTCCTATAATTTTTACCATATTTTCATATCATGATTGATATTAAAGTGCATGAACATAATTTTTCCTATGGATTTCCATCATATTTGATTGACTAGTTTCATTTTGGAAAGCATGGATATGTTTTTTCTCATTTTCCATCGTATTTGACCAATGGGATTCATATTCACTAGTAGGGGTTTTCATCTACCTATAATTTTCAACCCTATTTTCATTGTAGGATTGATGTGAGTGAGTATACATTTGTGTATGCTCATGGTTTTCCATTGTATTTTACCGAAGATCTTCATAAGAGTCATCATGAACATACATTCACTCATAGGTTTCCCCCATATTTTCATAGTGGGATTATTTGGTAGTAATAATGAAAATGGACCATTCATAACTATTTGAACATTTCCACCCAAGAAAAGATCTTGGGATATGGGTTTTTTGACTTTGACCAGGGCACGTGGGGTTGTATCCTGTGTATGGTGATGATTCTAGGCCATGCGACATTGATAGTGATGATTTCTACAAAGGGACCTTAAGAGGTACCCCAATGCTATTAGGATAGAGTATCTGGTGATCAATTCATCCTCATAACTATGGTAAGGGGGAAATAATTATTACATTATATGTATTGTCTACCAAATTGATTTTACATGATATTGGAGCGGTCTGGTTTTGGACTGCCGACCATCGCTGGGGAGATGGTTGGTGGGGATTCAGTGACTGTACGTCCTATCTAGCTGCTTCCACAATTTGGCAAGTACCATTATGGTGGTACTACCTAAAAAACACATTTGAAACCCAATGTTGATGAGGATGGGTGGGCATTGGATTCCTATTTTTTGTTGAGGACTTGGCTGGTGTAGAAGTTGATGGACATGTCTACAAAAACTGATGAGACACCATCGAATTAAAGAGTGTTTTGTAGAGTTCTTGCAATATATGAGAAAAATGTAGGCAACAAAACCTCTCTAAGTATAATATCATGAACACAAGCATAATTTATGGTCTCATTTGGCACTCTTCCATTTAGGATGTGAAAGGGATATGACACGAGGTAACACCACGACATTGGTTAATGATTCGTGTTGGGTTCACCATTTTTTGATTGAAGAAAACTGATTTCTCCCGATGATTGACTGAAATGGTTTTAATTATGCTCAACCACTAATGTTGGGTAAAATGTCTTTAAATGGTCTCTAACAAGTTTTGTTTTTGGAGTTGTAAATTCCCAATGACTCTCATTTCCATGAAGAATCATGAACATACTTTCTAAAGGTAGGTGTTCATTGGGTTACTTGGCCAACGATTCTTAATAAATGACATTGGATTAGAGGATGGTAATTCAGGATCATCACACCCTTTTGGGTAAAACTATTTTCTATTCTGGGACTCTCTTATAGATTTATGATATGTAAATGAATCCTTTGTTCATTCCCAAGTGTGTATAATACAGATTACCCTGAGGTAAAAATAAATCATGAATACGCATTGGTTCAGAATCATCTATATGTAACTATGGTTTTCCATCAATGGAGGGATCTGTATGTATCCATGGTTCTCCATAAATAATACCCTTTTGTGAATAGTTCAGAGACTCCATCGTCATTCATTTGAATGATTGTGGCTTTAATCCACATAGTGAGGAACTCTAGAGTTTACTATCATCTTGGAGGATAAGAGTTGGTTTGATGTCAGGATCAAATTGATAAGATGTCATTCTTATGTATCCTCAAGAGAGAAATCAGAACCTGTGTATTCAGTGCCACTTAATATGACACATCAAATTTTAAGGGAATTTTATTGAGACCCAACCATGAAGTTTAACATCATGTGGCATAGAAATATAGGGGAAGTGTTCTCGGTCATGAATAGTGTGGGAATTATACAGAGGTGGGTGATGGGACCTACAAGAGATGTGGTATCATAGGTGGATATGACCCTACTGAGAATGTGGACTGAAGAACATTTTAGTAAATTTGTGTCATTGGGTTTGAAACTGATGGAATCTTCCTACATATCCGACATAGTCGATAATATCTGCATACATAGTTTGATTAGTTGGAACTTACAAATTATCAGAGGACCGGGGAGCAGGTGGTTGGGTATTACACATGGAAGCTACCGATTTAAGGGGGAATGATTGGGGATTATATCCTATCGGAGGCGCATATGAACAGAATTTTGGGATTACATATATGGAGAACACCCATTTGAATGGATATGATTGTTGATTATACCATATCAGAGGCCCATTATTAGAAATATTGTGGATTTCATGATCACTACTAACCTATAAGCCCTCATGATTCACAATGTGCGAAATAAGAGGAATTAGCGGATATAAAGATCACATGATTCACTCTTTTCACTGATGGATGAGGTGTTGAAGCATAAATAGACAGGGATAAGGATTTGAGTGTCCCTATATCCACTTTTATTTTGGTAATTGGGGTAGTCACACATGGGTATCTATCTGGCTATGGACTGGGTCGAGGTGAAGAGGAGAAAATGTGATTCCTCTCACAAGCAATACTAGGGCCTCACTCTCAAAGGGATGCCTTGAAATTGGTTATGGTGGGGGATCTCATTACCTATCAAATGGAAAGTCAAGCATGATCCTCACCACCCCTATTGAAATTGAGAGATTCACATGAGAACCAAAAGGATGGAACCATCATTACCATGGGAATGTAGACTTATAGACATTATGAGGGTCTGATATATTGCGTATTTTACACATGTGACTCATATTAACCCGAGTATGTGGACTCGATAGGGAACACTATTCTTCCTATTGATCTAAATATACGTGACAGGTGGATTTGGAAGACACCTTGTCCTGATTCTGTTAGAATAGTTTGCAGAGGGTCTAAAGTGAGGATCGATTATATGGAAGGGAGTGATGACAGTTGGAGAGTAGAACACCCTAGTATGACCCATTCTGTATAGCAGGTTCTTTGGTGGGATGGTGTTCCCACTATATAGCATGTTTCTACACATTTAAGGGTACTGTCCATGTAGCGTTTTTCTACGTGGACTTGGGTAATGACCGCGTAGTGTGGTGTTATACAGGGATTGGTTCTACCCATGTAGCATGTTTCTACGTGGGGCTAAGTTCCTCCCATGAAACATTTTTATACACAGGACTAGGTTCCCCCCACATAATGCTTTTCGATGTGGGGCAGGGTTCCAGTCATATAGCATTTTCCTATGTACAGTTTTGGAATGAAAAGGGTCCATCTGAGTGCACCTCACAGGATGATTTCTGGAAAGGGTTTTCAATTCTAAGATGACTAGATGATTTATTATTTCTATCTTAATACTATGTAGGAGATTTTTACCTGATAGAAATAGAGATATCTATGTTTCTAATCCCATCTGGGATATTCTTCTATGATATCCATTTTTTATGCCCTTTCATCTCTATTTTCAGTTCCCCTTAAGGTTATTTTATAGAGGAATGGAGGGACAAGATACCAATATGGCTTTTCATTCATGGTGGGATGCAACACTTCATTTTCTAGAGCCCAAGGTGGATTTCCCAACCTATAAATGACTTTTTCCTCATGGGGTGGTCATTCACAGGGACATAAATTACCTCCTGAACCTATAAACAACTTCATTTCATTCTCAAGTGCCGGTAGCACTATCTATTTTTGTGAAATAATTTTTTTGGTGGGGATGGTCATTCGTGTGGGTGGAAATCATCACCTAACCCTACAAAGAAATGTAGTTATATTCATGTTTGTTGGTGGTCAGTCTCTTTCTATGAATTAATTTTTTTTCATAGGGTGTTGTATGAAGTAGAATATGTCTATTCAATGTGGTGGCCCACAAAGCATTTTTCACTTCATGGGATCAATCCGTCCTAAACGGCATCACCACAAAATTCATTTCAATCTCCTTTTAGGTTTACTTATTCCCTTTTCTGATTTCTATGAAAGTATCATCTTCTAATATGAGGAATGTTTATGACCCAAAAATAACCAATGAGGAAATTTGTGTCACTTGAGGGTTTAAGAATCTAAAACCTTTTTGGTTTACAAATTTTACCATAGTTCTAAAAAATTAAGGTAAATGACCATTATTGGACACTACACTGTAGTGATATTCTCAAAAAGTAATCCTTAAAGACCCTTTCCTACTTTGATCAAGGCTCACCCATGTTTCAACCTAATCCAAAAGTATGGGAAACTGAATAAATTCACCATAATATATATGTAGGAACTAGCTAGACCAATTTACATAGCCCTCAATTAATGTGATGAAAAAATCAATTCACTCTTGGCCCAATGTACGGTAAAAAATAAATTTTCATTAAATCCCCAATTTTAGTAATCAAAAATTAATTTTCCATAATCTCAAAGTAGGTAAAATAAATAAATTCTCCCTAATCCCCAAGTGGCTTCAATCAAGACTAGTTCTCTTGGTCCTTTACCGAGGAAAATATAATCCTATTTTCTTTTACCTATACTGGGGTAAAAATACTTTTTTTATTTATATATTATGGAGTCATATAAAGCATAAATTTGAGGATAGAGTCTTCCTTATTTTTTATCTCCTTCCCAAGAACCCGAATATAATGGCCTCCTCAGAAACCACCTAATATATATGATTAGAGTATACACACAAATGTGAACCACTTTGATCATGTTTTCCCTTGATAAATGTTAGTTAATGAATTGTCATCCAAAAAAGGTAGTAGCCTCAGGGAAATCAAAATTACACACTCCCTTGATAATAAGGGTCTCATCCTGAGGAAAATAGAGTGGTTTCTTCTATCTCACTATTCATATCATGGATCCCTATTCCAATAAATGATCCATGTGGACCTAGTATTAATTAGTTTGTATAAGAACCATACATGTTCTTGTTGATGATTTCATTGCCCTGAAACATCAATGATTCATATACCCTGACTAATGGGTAGCAAATATCCATGTGTAAGACCCATTGATTCTCTCCCAATACCTGAGAATCATTCTGGGTCTCTTTTTAGATACAATCCCCTATCAATCACAACCTCATTAATGAAATCATATTAATCATTCATTAGTGAGTGGAATAAGTGAAACACCATGTATAATCCCCATGTAATCCTCATAAATACCTATCCTAACAAAACTACTCAGTGTTGATATTTTTATTGGGCACAATCCTCAAACGGTACACACTTATAGATAAGTACATGTTAGGGGAAACCTTAATGAGTAATCCTTACTAATTATTTATTTATCTACCCTTTTCAACATGATTATCCTAGTGAAATGATGTTAAACTTTATGATATCATGCTAGTCACATGATGCAAAACTGTACAACAATTTCCTAGTTACATAAAGTTAAATTTTAAAATAGTTTCATAGTCACATGACGTAATAAATAATGACAAAATCCTTGCCTGCGGAAATTAAACTATATGAATTCAGTCATGTCACATGACCATATATTATTAAATTTAAATTATGTGGGATTTTATTTCTATATAAAAGGATTCCTCGTATACCTACATATGCTTAAACCCAAAATCATAGTAACTTATGTACTCCCTGACCTAAAAATTTAAAAAAATTATTAAAGGGAACAAACTAAAAAATTATTCTCAAATAGGAATATAAGAATAAAGAAAGATATTGTCTCCTAGGAAAATATCAATACATTCATGGTTTTGGTATCCTGTATTGGAAAAATATTGAGAGGTTCATCTGGATATCCAGTAAAAGAATGTATATCTTCTGTCTTGTTCCCACAATCTATGTAAGAGAAATATCTATATATTTCTTGATAAAATTCCTATAGGCCTTTATGGGATTTTAAATGTATCAATGAGGAGTATTATGGCCATCCAAGAAGTTATTCACGAGATAAATGTTAGTTTCCACCATGTTCAAGGAAACGTTGTACAACTTTCTTAAATAAAAACTAGTGTGCATGGCCTGAGCCTCATCCATAAGTGATTTTTCATATCTATAATGATCATTGAAATCCCACACAACCAAGATGCATATATCCTTGGAAACACCATATTCCCTTATAAAACCAATAGAATAAGCACTGTTAGTATTGAGTTTTATGGGGCCATATTCCACATGAGATCACCTACATCCTTCCCCATTGGAACAAATTTCCCATAAGCTCAAGAATCCTTTTTCTGGTGCCATATTCCTTATGAACGATCCCCATTAGGCCATATTCCCCATGATTCCAAATCAACCATAGTGGTCTATATCCCCTCAATAAAAAAACATGTCTCATAGGGTTATATTCCCTATAGAATATACCCATACTCATCAGTACGTATTCCTTTTAAGGGTAACTAGAATGTGTTGTCCATCATATATCACATACCATCCATTTATAGGTATCTTTCACCTTATATTACATCATACATAACTTCAAAAATTTTGGAAGTGGTCCTTTTCAGAAAATCCTAAATGGTACGATGTGACCCGTTATGTGGCACTGAACTCTGTAGGTTCTGATTATTTTCACAAGTAAATATAGGTATATATTCTTTAGACATGATCCCAACACCATAAAAACCTACCACCTTTCTGGATAGTTGTAAACTCTAATGTGTCCGACTATGTGGCATTAAACGATTTTCTAATAACCGTGGTATTTGTAATTAACAAGGAAAATATGGACATTTTCTGATACATCCAAGTGGTTCCATCCATGGAGAACCACTAATACATATAGACACTCACAATTCTAAAGATTCTCTAATACATAATACATGTTAAAATAATTAAATTTCAATGATCAATCACTAGTTCAAAGGTAATTGGATTCGTTATAGGATTTGGGAAGGATTCATGAACTCATATCAAATCCTTAATGAAGTTTTGATGTTGGTTATAACCCCCTCAAAAAAGTGTTGACGTGTTAAACCTTTTATCTCATAGGCCAACATGAATTCCATGGTGTCATTGGTAATGTCCTAGTTAATTCTTGCCTTTGGAAATCAGTCCACACCGACTAAAAAATAGTCATGAAATATATATTTTGGGCTTCCATCAGAAACAATCATAAATAAATTTTATGAATCACATAATGAAATTATGCATGTTATATTTCTCCATTATAGAACATTACAATAATGTACCATTCCATACATTTAAATATGAAATTTTACTTCTTAATATATATATATGAATCCCATATTTTGGTATAAAGTATACAACCTAAAATACATTCACCATGTAAAAAATCATATAGAAATTTATTCCATAAATATAGAAAGGGAAGAATATACACAATAAAATTAAATATATCACAATGGGCCAATAAAAAATAAAATAACTTGAATTGGAAACTCTAGAACATTTTAGTCTTGTTGAATTATCATGGTCACAAAAAAATGATCAAAAGAAAAAAAAATTGTTAACAATATGATTGAAATATTATAATGAACTAAGATAACTTTAATAGAAAACTCTATGAATGATGAATGAAGGAAACAATTGGTGTTTACAAGAAGTAAAAAAGATAATATGACTACTAGAATAGATATATGACCGTTGGAATAGTAACATGATCATTGGGATACTAACTTGATAATAGGAATAGTAAAATGAATAATAAATAATATTTCCTATATATAGAATAATTAAAAATTAAAATTATAATGTTGTGAAATAAATATTCAAATTATGAATCATAATGAAAGTATAAGTGTTTGTATTTAATAGTGTATTTTAAGATATGGGAAAAAAATTATTTTTATATTAACAATTAAATGTTAAATTATCCTCAGTTAGAAAATTATTTTGAAAATTTGATTTTATTTTTTGGAATCAAATTTCCAAAATTATTCAATAGTTATGTTTATTTTTTTAAAACATGATTTTTTTTTCAATAGTAAAAATATACTTTTTCAAATACCACATGTTTTTGGACATAATATTGAATTGAAAATGGAATAATAAATTATATATTATTTATTGACTAAAAAGTTTTAATAATTTAAACATTTCAATTATAAATAATAACATTAATTTTAAAACCTAAAAATTAATTACCGCAGACTAAAATTAGAAAGTATACAACTGAAAATTATCTTTGAATTTTGTTCCTTTATTTTCAATAAAATAATATATTTAGATTTAAAATTATTTAAAAAGAAATGAACTTATAATTTTAATCAAATATAATTCATAATGTTAAAGAGAACCACTTTTACAATATTTACTTTTGAAATAATATTTTATTCATTATTTTAGTAAAAATACTTCTCCCATCAAGTCTAAATACCCCCTCTCACCCCCTTAGTAAATCAATTAAAAAATATTTATCTCTTACAAATATTTATGATATTCCAATCTCCCAATCTACTAGTATTCCAAGAGATTTTTTTATATCAGACGACTCTATGCCTCTAAGTCATTATGGGCTTAGCAAAGGAGAAACTTCCAAAAATGAGGTATCCATTATTACTTTATCCTTTAAATTTATCCTTATCATATATGACTACTTGCACTCCCTCTTTTGACAAAATAATTCCAAAATTATTTATTTATTATTTAAACATTATAAAAATCTTATTATTCTACTAGATACTTATTATAAACTTGTTATATTATTTATATTATCTCTCTTACTCTCTTTAACAATGTCTTGTTAATGGTTCATTTATCACCTATGTATCATAACCCACATGACTGGTTAGTGTATGTATTATATATATATATATATTATTACATTACCATATAATTACTATGAATTATGAATATTTTATATATGTTTATTCTCTTTCCCTCTTTTGGAAAGTATCATTAATGTTTGGTTAACCACCTACAAGGTCGTTTCCAATTAGTTAATTATCACCGCCTTCATGGATGGTTAGTATAACCTATGAAAAATGTTTAAATGTGTACTTTTTAGTATTTTTTTAGATATAGTTAATTCTACTAATTATTAATTAAAAATGAATTTAGACATTAAAATTGAATCTAAAACATATTTACTGAATCAGAATGTCACCAAAATGTCTGATCATTAATGAAAAGTTAATAAAAAATTCCAAAAATTATAATTGAACAAAAATAAAAAAAAATGAATATTATATACTACTGTATTAATTTTTTAATAAAACAAAATTTTTATATAATAGGTGAAAATGTGACAAAAAATAGTGGGAACTAGTATAAATATACTAACATCCTTTCTTTCTCTTCTAAGGATTATCCCCTATTTCTTTATATTTTCAGAAGGACTATTCTAAAATATATCTTAAGATCCCTTTAATTTTCTCTTCGTTTTGTTCTTATAGGGATGTTCATGCTTTTACATAATTGTGATGAACTCATAGCCAAGATTCAGTTATTATTGATAGTGAATTTATTCTTAAATTTTCTTATTGATTCTTCTTAGATATATTCTTCTCCATTATATAAATTATAATATTTAATTTGTAACTATCTCCCTTGTGTATCCAAAATTATGTCTTTAACTATTATTTATGTAACCTTTAAGGTTTTTATTTGACTTATTTCTTATGAAATATCTATGAAAGAATTTATTTTCTCATGGGTTTATTCCATGTTTATGACTTATTTACATTTCCATTTTATATGGCATAGTTTATTATATGAAAATTATGATATAATGAGTGTGTTTAGTATATTATATACCTCTAATTCATTAGGTAATGTTTTATATGTCATAATATTTTTTTTGAATGAATATGATTCTATAATTATCTATATGATGTAGTTATATTTGTATGTATATGTTATTCATGAACTTCATGTTATTGTTTTCACATTCTAGGAGTGGGAATTGTCCAAAATGTATTGATGTTTCATTATAATGCCTGTGAGAAATTAATTTTCACTTTCAAATTATTTTTACATTATTATGATTATAATTCTATTCTTATGATATTATGATGATGATTATTCTTACCCATGTGTTTATATTTATTCATGTTTCATATACTACTATTTTAATCCCATTAATGCTCTTTTAGTTTTTCCTTTGTTTTATGTATGTGACCAGGTGATCAATTGTATTAAAAAGATTCAATTAACTTGTAAGGGGTCTATAATAATGATTTTAATAATATTTATTGTATTATGTAGTCATAAAATATAATATATAACTAGTTCCAAAAGATACTAAACATTGGATTATAAGAAATGTTGACTGTAATATTTTTTTTGTTATGTATTCGAATGTATGTATGTATTGCATTGGACCATGAAGTGAGGGTTGGGGGTCATCTCAATAATGGAAATAATATTTGATAAAATTTTAAATTTCCAAAATAATACATTGAAATATAATAGAAAACATTATAAAAGTTTACTAAAAATTTTATTTTCTATACCCTCAGGTATATGTATTTGTTTATCAATAAAAAATCGCATAGAATGAAGTTTAGAAATTCTAATGACAAAGGGACTCTAGTTTACATTAGAAATAAACATGGAATTTGTTAAATAATAGGAAATAGTACATGGGAAAAACATAGCTTAAATATTTTATGAAACATAATAAAACGGAAATGTAAGAATTCCTTATTAGAGTAAGTTTTTCATATTCAAAAATATTTGGGTATAAAAGTTCATGCATCAAATGAGATTCATTTAAGAAAAATATGAGAAACATTTGAAAAAAAAATATACAATTTACTATTATTTTCAAATCATCAAATATTCATGGTTATTATAACACCTGATTACCCACTAAAAGAGGATTATATTAATTTTTTATACTACAATTTTCATTTTATTCAATGTTTGTAAACACCTGTACCAGTGCATATTATAATTTGACCTTCTTTTCTTATCATGTTTGTAATTCCTTCTTAAAATGCATCATCAGGTGGTACATTTTTTAACCCCAAATAAAACACCCAATGGTATTGATTTTATTTTAATATTTTATTTTTAGGTATCTCATGATATTAGGAACATTATATCCTTATGTAGTTACTAGAGATTTATTTTGGATGATGATTGATGCAGGCCTTGATCCAAGGAAAATATGGGTGAATTGAACTATACAATTTCCAAAAAAATAATGGTAGCCACCATAATACAATCCAAATGAAGATAAAATTTTAACTAGAGGTATAATAAACCATGTGGGAACATTTCATTTATAATTTTACAGAGCTAATTTGGACTTTTTAATAGACCTCCAATCAACCCAAGTTCAATATGAAATTTGGGGCCAGAATCTGTGGCCCGAAATGACAACCCACCATTTTTATCATATCTCTCAAAATAAAAATCCAATTGTGATAAAATTTTACATTATATTAGTATAAATACTTGGATTTAATTTATTATTCTATTTACCACCCAAAATTAGCCATATGGATGCCCATTTCAGCATATTTTGGGGTTGAAAAAATCTGGCTCAGATTTTTGTCGATGGTAGAAACGTCCACTCTCCATTAACTTTCCACCCACCTATGCCTACCATAATTAATTGGGCAGAATTTAATTGTTGGGGTATCAACCCAAGGATTCCAAAATGCCTATTTAGGGTAGTGGGTTTGGAGGTCTTAACGAGAGTTGTGTATTTTTCATTTCAATGTTATTATTCTACTTTCATGTTGTAATCGCATTTATTAGTCATCTAAGTTGCTCGAATCAACTTATTTTTTTAATTAATGTTATTAATTTAATGTTATTGTCTTTTTACTATATTAAGTTGATATCTTTTCCTCAAGGAGTGAGGTTAATGACAAATATTTGCAAAATTCTTCACACAATGGTGGAGTGATCGTTATTTTATTCTTTTTATTCTTTAATTATATCTATGTAGGTCACCTTCCATATTCCATTTAAATAATTTCATAAATGGAAGGATAAAACTCATATGGGATTATATAAATTAATTTTAAAGGGTTGGGGTTGGATTTTATTCCATGTTACATTAATTTCAAATCATTTCTTTTAATTGGGAATTCTATTTGATGATAACTTACTTCCACATCCTTATTGAACTTCAGCACCACAAATTCACGGTTCTAATAAGATCATCTACCTTAGAGTGATCATGAAATGATCCTTCATGTTTTTATGTGATTTTTATTAGGGAGTATGGGTATTAAACAAATAAGTGATGATCTTAGTTTTACTTCATTGAATGATCCCATATTTAATTTAAGAAATTCAAATGTTCTAAAAAGGAATTCATCCAATCAACCCCAAGTGATAACCTAAGATCAAATTATTCTCTAAAATTTAATTCACTTAGGTATCTTAGTGTTAATTTAAAACATCTCAAATAAAACAAAAGTTTTACACTTCATATAAAAAAATACATAGAATTTACATGCCTATAGATTTCTTCTTAGGTTTCTGAGGATTTGACAACATAAGATACACTATAAGAGACCACTTTAACCATAGATTCTTGGGTAAATTTAGATGAGGCCCAATTTTTGTGTTGTTTTCAGGGACCTAAGTAAGTTATCTTATACACTTATATCTTATTTTTTCCCTAATTATTTGTTCTCACCCTCTATTTAACTCATATGGATGGCCTTTTGACCAAATCCCATTATCAGGAACCTCTCCCTACTTTGAATACCCAAACCAAGTGTAATGTACAATAGAAAAACTAGATTCTATTTGTACTATAATAAACATACAAATAAACAAAAATATTTGAACTTATATTAAAAAAATTAAATTCAAACCTATATTTATTTCCAATCCCAACAAGGCCAATCTGAACATCCTCTTGTGCAATTAATAAAACATAATTATCCTCCAAGAATAGACCATCTGACTTGACCCCTTGTTCATCCTAATCAAAAACCATTACTTGAGAAATTGTGTCAACGAGGGGAGATAATGTATTATGATATTTTATCATTATTATTATAACTTAAAATTATTTAAATGGTAATGGAACTCATTCTTAATCAGGTCACACCTCAAAATTTGTAGAAGAATTTTGTTATAGACATAATTCATATGAACAAATCAACATTATGACTATTTCCAAGAGTGTGAAAATTATAGAAAAATATAAACCATTTATTCACAAACCATCATATTATTTAAAATAAAAGTAAAATAATGAATAAATAAAATTAAAATGTTAGAAATAATATCCCTAAAATTAGGTGAATTGGTTTGGGAATGTTGAAACTTAACATGAGGAACATTGCAGAACTATTAATGAGTGTTTAAATTGAGAGTAAATTGATTTTATATTTTCAAAAGAGAGGAATTTTACACCATAGATTGAGTGTCTAAAATATTTCTCCAGTGTTGATATTTCAAAACAAAAAACACTAAATAATTGGAAAAATTCATTAAATCCATGATTATACCAACCAATAACAATTAAATGGAAAATTTTGTGGCTAAATCATCTTTTCTAAATGAACCAATTGTATCTAAAATTTTGGAAAAAGTAATTGATTTTGATTTGGCATCCCAATATTTTTTAGTAAATTTTAACCAATCATTACTCAAATTTAAGATCATACCCACCACACTCATGTGCTCATTCATAGTGGATTACCAAGAAATTTCTATTCTAATTCATTCATCACTAAAATCCAAGAAATATGGGATTATACTTGATGTGTTAATAATGAAATAGGATGAAACCTTACTAATATTCCCAATATTATCCCACTCACTGAGACTCATAGTTTGGTTATTAAATTAGATTCTAAACCTTCCCAAAAAAAGATATATATTCAATATCAATCTAATTTAAGAGGTGAAAAATAAAATTCTAAACATGTCGAAATATAGTATTGGGTATTTCATTGTAACGCCCCATCCTAGGTGCCACTAAGTATTTCCCTGATATGGTGGATCACATGGCCTCAATCATGCCTCCCCATATTCTATAAGATATTGACTAGTAGTGAGGGAATAGTCTATTTATTTAGGAGACTATACACTAATATCAGAGTGTAAAAATAGTATGGTAAACTTAATGATCAAAATAAGAAGAATAATATAAATTAAATGTAGCAGTAGATGGACATCCATATGACAATAATAATAATAAATCATGCCTAAGTAATATCATATATAATATTTATATGTCATTTATCAATACAAAATGTCATGAAATACATGTGAATATCCATATATCATAGTACATACATGAAAATAATAAAATACAACAAATAACTATCTCTATATAGAATCATGATCATAACTCAGTCATTTTCTCCCCTACTCCTATACATAATCAGTAAAATGTCATAAAGCTAACACTTTCCTCAATACCAACCCATATCCATGAAGTATTTCAGAGTACCTAATGGTTGTCAGAATAGAGTGTGAGATAACACTCAGCAGGCCACCAACAGTGGTGTCTATAACAAGTCGAGCATGTGTATAAATAATGATGCAGAGAGAAGTCTATAATAACTTTAATAGTAAAAAATGTAATGATAAAAATGCATATGTGATCTTGTATAGCCAAACATGGATCCCTATAAACAATATTCAAGAACCCATAAATAAAGGGAAATTATAATCAAGTAACTGTAATCAGGGGCTAGCTGTAAATCATGATAAATAATCCACAATAGCCTATGCAATGAGATAAAGTTTTAGTACATAAAGGGTCATATACAAGGTATAAATGTCTAAGGTATCCTCATTGAGTCCATGGTTAATCTCGATGGTAATGTAGTAGAGACATGGGTGGAGCCCAAGGATCATGTCCAATGTGAGGTGAAGAACGAATGATCTGAGGAGTATCGATGTCCTTGGAATCCAAAGTAAACTGGATCCATGGAGTATAAATATCCTTGGAATCCTATGGAATTATGATCCTAGGAGTAGAAATGTACAAGGAATCAACTACTATAATTAGTATCCATAGAGGTGAAATTTCCATGGCATCCAATGGAATCAAGATCTGAGGAGTAGAAATGTACAAGGAATCCACTACCATTATCAATTCATCATCTCATTTCATAACCCATTTAATTATCATTCACCTACCATAAGTTCAACCAACCCATTCTGTATTTTACCATTTAAAAATTTAACCATTTATCCATTAGTATTCACCTAAAAAGAGGCATAAATCTTCTCCTATAACTTGGAAAATTATCATAATTATAATTGTATTCTCGACACACCCTCAGGTATCCTAATTACATGAAAAGGGTAATAGAACACCCCATGTGTGGACATGGTTGTGGTGAATGCCCTCTAACCATATTATAGTGCTAAGTGAGAAACCTAAACTAGTTCCAATTAATTTAATCATGGTATTCAGTTAATTTTAGTGGCAAAATCAAAAGGTTCAGAAGGAGACACGACAACAAAATTGTATATAAAACTACAAAATTTAAAGGAATGGTATAGACCACCTACCGTATACCCATGGTTGAACACTAATACAGTATTGACTTCTAACTTGACCCAAATTAGAGGAAAATAGAAGAATTGGTGAATAATATGAAAATAAGGCATAAGATCTTACACCAAAATAACTCTCTCGAGGAGAAGAGAAGTACAGAAAGGTGAAATAAGAATAAATAACTGACATATGCACATCCAGTGAGACTGATAGTGGAAGAATCAAAGTCTACATCATGAAATGAAACCAAAACCTATGTTTAGGCTTCAAGGGGGGATCCTACGTGTGAGATAAGGGAGGGGATGAGCCTCTATAAAAAATAAGAGGCCCTGATTCTTATTTTAAAAACTGACCCTAGGAATTAACATTGTATGTAAATTTATTACATGTCCTATAATTCTTGGGACATCCCTTATAAGGAAATCTCATTACTTGATATGAATTCACAGGTCCAGGATAATACACATCCTGTAATGAGTACAAAACATGTATTCCAATTATACATTTTGTACTAGGCCTATAACCTACCTTCAACCCCATATGTTCTTCTTTCCAAAAACAACCCCATCAGTCCATGGCCCAATTTAAGGGTCCAAGAAAAAAATATAACTTAAAAGAGGGCATTACTAGAAATTAAAGGATCCATACGTCATCGGATTTCCTAGGATCTTACAATATTCTCCATTAAATTAATTTATCCTGAAATTTCTCTTCCATGTGTTGTCAAGCATATTTACAGAATAACTTTAGTCACTGATCACATTCATTAGCCTCCCACTCCCAAGTATTATTCGTTATTCGAATGTGATTCTATAGAACATATACTAGTGGACCTGACTGATCTCAGAGATCCTTCATGCTTCAATCAAAGATACGTATTGGATTATCCTCTAAGGAAACATATACCACTAACTCAACATCATAAGGATGAAGTGTATGAGATAGATCTGAATGATAATGATGTAGCTAAGATATGTAGAATATGTTGTGCATGTATTAATACCTATCTCTGGGTTTACTACAACTAATAGACTAACAGACCTACTCTCTCCAAAATCGCAAACAACTTGACATATCATAGTTAAAGTTTACCATATATCCTAATCAGTCACTGAAAAATACCTTATGTGATACGTAAAAAGACATAATCCCCCGCATTTAACTCTAGAGGTCATTGACGATGATCAGTGTAATATTGTTTTCTAGATTGTGGGGTAGCTACCCACTCCCTAATCAAATGGAAATACTCTAAATCCTTTTTCATGAGACACAGTCTGAGAAATGTTACCTCCCCATCCTCTAACCAGCAAAAAAGTGATCGGTATAGACAACCATAAAAATACTCATAAGTTTCCTATTGTATGGTCTCCTTATATCTATTATTGAAGGATAATTCAACTAGGGGTATATCCATCTCCCAAGATCCCCAAAAAACAAGGACGCGTTCTCTAATCATGTAATCTAGAACCTATATAGTGTTTTATGAATATCCATAAGTTTGAGGGTGGTATTCCATACTCAAAAGCATATATATACCCAATTATCTCTATAATCTTGAAAAAAAATGAGATGTAAATTAGGCATCCCTATCAGATACTATGGTATGATGAACCCCATGATGGTGCACAATCTCACATATATATGGTCTTCTAAGATCAAATACTTATAAGGTCTCAGTGATATGTAGGAAATGGGTGATATTTGTGAGCATTTCCACAAAAACCTATACAACACCACTACCTCATGGTGACCTCGACAACACAGTCATGAAATCCATCACCACATAATCCCATTTACACTCAGGGAAGGGTAGATACTATAAAAGACCAGCTGGTTGTTGGTGTTCTTACTTCACCTGTTGATAGGTGGAACAACTAGTGTCAAAAACCAACTACCTCCCATTTCATACCATGACACCAGTACCGATGGAGTAAATATCAAAACATCTTTGTGATGTCATGATGTATTTCCAAATACGACGCATGAAACTCCCATATCAATTCCTTGTGGATGTCAGCTGGAACCCAAACATGACCATGTATACAGATAATTTTATCCTCTCTAATGTTCTAAATAAGAGGTGGGTCCTCACCTAACACTCTCTCTTGTAGGACGAGGTTCTGTGATTGTGATAGATGTCTAATCCTCACCCTATATAGATGGGTGGAAGTCACTGTCAAGTTTGGGAGAAAATTCTATCGAAGATTGTACTACAAATAAAATTGCATCTCAATAAGGCTATAATATTCCACTCACTAGTAGCCTCCTGAACATTCTATATGTGATTCCTATATATTAGTGCATCTAAAACTACATATCCATTTTTAGACATATAGGAAATTCAGATGTCATAATATTATAGGTACTCATCCCACCTTTATTGCATTATATTCAAGTCCCATTGTGTAAATATACTCCTGAGGATTTTTTGGTTCATGTACAACACAGAATTATCTCCCAGGAGATAATCCCTCCAACAATGGAATGCATGAACCAAAGTGGCTAACTCAATATTATGGGTTGGGAAGTTTTTCTCGTGTGGCCTTAACTGATGAAAATCGTATGACATGTCTTTCGCCACCTACATTATAACTTATCATATCCCAATACATGATGAATTATAAAACCTTGTATAGATCCTACCCAATACTAGTAGAATTAAGATCAACATGTAATTATTTATCCATTTTATCTCCCAAAAGGCTATATCACAGATATCTAACCATACAATATTCATCACCTTATTATTTAATCTCATAAGAGGTGCTCCTAAGCATGATATGTATTGTATAAAAATTTAGTAATAATAAGATATCCCCCAAAAAACTCCATATGTAAAAGATTTTATTGGGATGACAGCACAAAACTATAGCTCTCACCTTATATAGGTCCACCCATACTACTATCTTTGAGATAATATGACCTAGTAAATCAATCATATCTATCCAGAAGTGGAACTTTTGGAGCTTAAAATATAACTGAATATGTCTTAAGGTATTCAAAATGATCACAATATGATTTTCATAGCCATGTTGACTGTGAGAATTCATAAATATATCACTAATGAATACCACCACAAAAGAATATAGATAAGGATGGAAAACTTGGTTAATGAGTGTGATGAAAACTACTAGCGTGTTCATAAGACTAAATTGAATAACAAGATACCCATATAGACCATACATTTTTTAAAAAGGTGAATGATGTATTTCAACATCTTCAAATTGAAACTAGTGATAACTCCATCTTAGATCAATTTTGAAGAACACCCGAGCTCCTCAGAGCTAGTTGAGGATATCCTCTATATGGGGTAAATGATACCAATTTGTAACCATCAACTAGTTCAAATTTTAGTAATTACACATATCCTAAGGGTTTTTCCCTCCTTTTAAAAAAAAGGATGGGTGAACCCCATGGATAAATACTAGTTTGTATCAACCCTTTTACTTCCAAATACTCTAGAATCCTCTTGAAATCCTGCAACTCTGTAGTATCCATTCTATAAGGAGGAATGGATACCAGGGAAACTCATGGAAGTAGCTAGATTGAACACTCTACCTCTCTCTTATGAGGTATTGACAAACGTTTTATTCAAGTAAGATGAAAATATTATGAAGGGAAACTTATGCTTGCTAAATTTAGAAATACCCCCATAGATAATCAAAGGGACTTCCTCAAATCGGCATGTACACACAAACATATGCATCAGAAGGATGAAAAAGTCCCCTCCATGAAACTGAATGGTAGGTTTTACCTATGTGGGGAACATGAAACAAGAACCTATTCCCAAGACCTGTATAGGTAACCTTCTTTACCAGGGTCCACTATTTTATTATAAATAGGACCCTTGGGATCCTCATTTGGGGAACAAGAATTTTGGAGAAATCCATCATGCTCTAGTCGCACAACCCCTTCACCTAGGTCTCCAAAATTTCCTCAAGTAGCTCTCCAAAACCTAATAGAAGAGGGAATTAAAGGGGATATGAAAGATAAAAGTCCCTTCAAGGCGTGGAACACAAGAAACCTATATGAGAGCCCTTATCCCCTAGTGGACGACAACTTGCACGAGGCCCCTCTCTCTAATTAGGGACCTCCAAAAAACCCATCTAACAAAACCTGAGGAGACCCATGATGCCTAGGATAAAGAATTAACCAAGTTTTGTTTCCTAGGTGGTCCATTTTCCAGGTAATTTTCATATTGCATATGCCTATACACATATCTTATCCTTAAGAAACGACCCATGTGAGCCCCTATTTGAGTCATCTTCCAAGCCACCAATGACATGGTTCCTCTTCTTTTAGATGAATACCCTGAGGTGGAATAATTTCAAACCACTACCAAAACCTTTGGAAAATAAATACCATGAAGAGGGGAACACCATAATATCTTTCATTTGGATTTACATTCATACGGTCATTGGTTTCTCTAAATTTTCCAACCATACAGTTAGAGTCCTTAGGACTGTGTGGATTTTCATTCTCAGGTTCATGAGGACTTCAACCAAGGGAATGATGTTTTGGAGTTCCCAGTCATGGATATAAGGTGAAGGAACATGTTCTCCATTGTTATTTATAAGTTCTAAATCCCATAGTTCCAAGATGGGAGGGTGAAAATTAAGCTTGGTTTTCTATTCAACATGGAATGAGATCCTCCTCCCTTGTTGGAGAACCAATTTTAGGGCATCCCTCCTTGAGTAATCACATAACCTTTATCATGACACCTATCTCACTTCATTCATTAATCAATATCTATATCCATGGTCCGTAGTCATATAGATAACTAAATTTGACTATCCTAGATATCAAAACAAGGGGAGGGATGGGCACTACAACACCCATTTTCTCTCTCACTAGGTCTAGGGTATGATGATGGGAGTTATGTTTTGTAACCCCATCCTCTTCCAAATGTGGTAGAGGAGAAATGAATGCTTTTCTGGATCATCCACTTCCTGTTTTTTCTCATATTCAATCATGAATCATAATGAATTTTGGGCTTAAAGGATATCCACATCCATGACATCCATATAGCAAGATGCATGCTTTGGCAGAGAATATTATTTCAAACCTTCATCTCACCTTCCCTTAGAGTGCATCTATAGTTGTGGGTCATCAAGGCCATGAATCGAACCTTAGGGAAAATAATATCATGTGGTTTCTTTAATCATCATCTTCCACTTTTTTCTCACACTGAGCATGACTCGGGTAGGATTAGAGGTTAGTTGTGGACATTCCATCCAAATGATCCCCAAACCTTATGGTCATCAATCCATATGTAAGTCCCAACTGAATCTGGGCCTCCTACTTGTTATAAGCCTAAAACATTTAAAATATGGGCATTATTTTAATAATTAAGCCTCAAACCAAACCAATCATTGGCATCCTCCTAAGGAATAATATCTGGCTAAACATATCTATAGGAAACATTCCAAGTGTAAGTCCCAAATCACCAATGGGACTCCTATTTCGGTGTAATCACCATTCATAACCAATCCATGGGTATTATAATGGATCATAAATTACATATAGATTTTACAAAAACATTGATGAATATTTTTTACATAACATAACAAAAACCATGCTAGGACTACATGGGTTTAGTGTCTGTAGAAACTAGGAAACATAAACAGCTTGTTTATAAAACATATGCATTGTCTCCCACTTATTCATTCATAACAAGACTCCTTTTTGACATATCTTACTTAATAACCATATTAAGCACCAAGGGAAAAGAAACATATGAAAGGGTGATCTCAAATGTTTAGTAAGGTTAAACAAGGGAAATATCAATCATGTCATAATCATAAGAACAAAACATCTGAAAATCACATCCTCTATATAAAAGATCTTAATATCATGTCACGGGATAAATTATAAAAGTGAAATGTAATCCCAATAGTCATAAAATAAGACATTAAATATCATGGAATTCACACATAATCATATAAAATCATTTCATATCATTCAAGACTCGTTTTGAAGACCATTATAGCAAACAAATTCCATTAATGAACTGAGTTAACTCTTCAATCTAGCCTTAATCTACTGAACCTAATTTAATTATCATTCCATTCATGTCTATATAATGAGATATAAATATTTACCTAATGAATTTTAGGGAGATATAGGTCCCACCCATCTCATAATTAAATTATTCTTATGTGTTCCACAAAAATATAAAAACATTCACCATAGCATAACTCATGAAATATAATGTGTTTCTTAAACATCATTCCATCATAATTCATATAAAATATGGATTTCCTATATAAACATATATAATAAACACAGTAAAATAGTAGTAATGATAGGTATAAACCTATTTAAATAATGTAATATTATATGGATTTTTTTTTGAGAAAACACCTGAGAACAATTCTTGAGGAAAATATGATTTTTTATTCAGAAAAGTTTTCCTTCATCAAAATGAGACACAATTTTAGAAGAAATCATTTTAGAATAAAATAAACTTGTGATATTTTTGGGGAATCTTCATGTAAATAAGGATTTATGAAAGAATAAATATTTTTTCATGTTGTACAAGTTGAAAAACATTCTTCTCGTAGTTTTTTTAGAAAAGTCAAAAAGTACATCGTACTAAAAAACAAAAGATTCCATTCAATAAATTTAGTAAAAATTCACCAATGGGTAAAATTGACTTTAAAATTTTTTATAAGGATAGAAATAATAGTTTTAAATACATATTTTTTAATCATGGACATGGATGATAAATATACCCCAGTAAATACTTACAAATAAACAATCTCGAATAAAAACAAGATTTGAAAAGCTATCCCTTACCATAGGTTCAATATGGTTTAAATGTATCTAAAACTCATGTATGAGGATTAAAATAATATTACTGATTTATTCGATAAGATTAATCATTTTTATTAAAAAAATTATGATCATATTTTAACCCATTTGTTTGTAGCATTTCATTATTACTCGTTATTTGGGAATTGACTGCTTTATGTTCTTATGCATGTTTTGTGGGATAAGTTCTTATTAATATTTTTAGGTTATAGTTATATAATTTATATCATGTTATTAGTATAATATATATCATATTTATCCATTCAATTCATTTATTTAATCATGATTTAATGCGGATTATGTAGAAATAATCACATCGCACCGTGGAGACGGTAAGCCGTACGTACCCACGAATGATGATATTATTCCCGTGATTGTTAAATGATATTGAAGTTCATGGTTTAGAGTATATTAGAATAAATTTTATTTTATATTAATAATATATATAATTATCAATTCCATCATTATACCCATCCATTTAAGGTCGTGGTTCAAAACAGATTACACAATAGTGTGGAGATAGTAAACCATACGTATGCACATGTGGTGATTTCATTTTTAATAGGATGGGTAGAAGGTGTAATATGGTTGTTTTATAATCATAATAACCTATAAGTATAAAATTAACAGTGTATTTATTACTTTATAATGAAACAACTCATGAGGTGGAAGTATAAGAAGAAACAAGTTTGAAAAAAATTAGAAAATGATATTTCCTCTTCTTCAAGCTGCCTCCTCTAAATATCCTCTTAGAGCACTAGAGTTTCTCTTTGAAGAATACCAATACATCTATACGGTATCTAGGAATTTTGATAAGGTTAATTAATAGGGTATGGTCGAGCATGAAGGCTCAAAATTAATTGATGATTTGAGGGAGGAAGTTCTATAATATAATTGAGGTGAGGCGCACTTTTGGAAACCTCATAAATTTTAATTTATAATAAAATAAATCCACACTTAAAACCTAAAAATACTACCAATTTAGAATATGAGACGATATATGGTTGTATTCTCACAAACCAATAAATTTTATACAAGGTTTTATATTAATTTAAGCATTATCATTATAAATAACACTAAGTTATTCTATTTAATTTTTAATTAGGGTACCAAATATTTCAATATTAAAAGGGTAAAATATTTACTTATTTGAATTAAATTAGACCTTAAATGAATAATTTATAAAATTTTAGACCATATAATAAATATTTTATATTTTTAAAAATGTTTTATTGTTTTTAAATAATTTAAGAAAACCATATTTTAACAAAATGTTAATAACATCAATTTTGACCCCATTTATGTCATGGATTTTAAATATATAAAAATATGAAGTGAATCTCGATAAAAACATTTTATTATATCTCTAAGGGGTCAATAAAATATAGAAAATTCATTTTACATAATAATTATCCCAAATTATATTTATTAAAATAATTTTAATAACCTTTATTTGATCTTTTCATTAATAAAATAATTACTTACCCAATTTTTTAGAATTATTTAATACACTTATTTTTTGAATTAAAATTTACAATAAAATAAAATTATGAATATAAATCTATTATATTTCATAATAATACTTTAATTATAATTTATCTTCTTAAAACCATAAAATTAAAAATGTTATACTCCTTCAAAACATGAATGTGAAAATTTTATCATCGCATTAACTAAAATAATATAAGTGTCATAATTCCTTCTATAAGCCTCCATATAATCAATAATTGGACCCTTTTATGATTATGGTGAGATATATTCGACCAATAAGGTTTTGTGAAATGTTTGGGCTTTTGATATTTATTAATATTTTATTAAAAATTGTTTGATTGATTTCTTATCAATTAATTAATTTTTTCATCATCTAAGTATAAATCTTTAATATAATTATTTTCTTCCTAAAAAATAAAAATAAATTTTCATGATAAATAAAAACATTTTAGATTTAAAATTATTATTTATAATCTAATTTATCTTATGTAAAACATTATATTAAAAATAATTTAATTATTAAAGTCTGAGTGAGACATATTTCTCTTTTCTTTAAATAAAGTAAATTAAATATCCTAATCTCATCCAAGTGAGTTACAATAGATACCATTATAACCAAATTATTATTTAGGGAATATTATAATAAACCAATTATATTAATAAAAGTGTTAGGGTATTTTTATAATATTATTTTTAAGCTTAATTACTCGATTTACCCATTTGTGGCATTAATAAAATTTACAGAAATTACAATTCATATTGCCCAAAAATCAGAAAAGGCTATTTACATAATTTGGTCCACTTGAATCCAAATATAGAATCCATTTTTCAAAATTCATAACACAGAATACACAGTAATTAATTTAAAATTAATCCCGTTATGGAAATGGGAAAACGGGTTTTAAAAGTTAAAATACTTCAAAAGATTGAAATGTTTTTACATCTAAATTTAATGTCAAATAAATTCTAATGAACTAAATTATATTAAATGGTAAAAATATATTCTATTTATAGTTTTAAACCATTAAATAATATAATTTAACAACAAAAATTATTTCAATGAAAAAGTAATTTTGAATTAAAATTTAGTGTATTTTTACTATTCATCAAAACATGAAAGTTATCATAAAAATATCAGAAATTAATGAAAATTAAATTATTAAATCCTACTTCAAAATATCATGATTATGTTGTTATATAAAAGTTATTAATGTGTCAACATATTAATTTAAAATGACATCTCCATTCAAATGTTTAAAATTAACCTTTTTAAAAAATAGGTTTTTATACATAAAATAGGGTTTTATTCATACCCTATGACTAAAATATCAATTGGATGAATATAAAAAAAATATTTTATTAAGTATATAAAATATATATATCTCATTAATTTCATTACCAAAATTAATTCATTTAGAAAAATATCTAATTGATTTATATTTTTCATATTTAATTGATAGTCGATGAATTCACAATGCATTTTCATAAGTTAGTTATAATTATTCCTACTAACCTAACAGATAGACTATAACAGTAATTTTATAATAAGGGAATCTTGTGGTTCATTTAAATTCACTATTGTGTGAAAATGATGCTACCAAAGAATAAAATTTATATAGAGAAAATATTTGATAAAAACATCCGGGTGTTACATTCAACCCCCCCCCCCCTCCAAATATCTGAATTTCACCCTAGAAATTCATCCCTTGGAAACAAAATTTATGAGGATACCTCTCCCTAATAATATTATCAAGTTCCCATGTAGCTTCTTCTAATTGGTGGTTTCTCTATAAAACCATAAACACGTGAGTGGTCTTTTTTCATAGAAGATTTTTACAACGATCTAGAATCTCTATCGCTTGATTTGTATGAGAAATATCTTACTCCAGCGGTACGACTTATGATCTTAGTACATCTGAAGGTTCGAGTATGTTATTTATTAGGAGAGATACATGAAACAAATCATGAACTTGGGAGAGATTTAGTGGAAGTTCCAATCAGAAAGCTACCATCTCCACATAATTTCAAAAGGACTGATATACCTATGGTATAACATTCCCTTATTTTCAAATTTCATTACTCTCTTCGAGGGACATATTCATAGAAACACCTCATCACCCACTTCAAAAATTAGGTATTTTATTAAGTTTTCGGCATAAATTTTTTGTAAACACTCAGAAACTCTTATGTGTTGTTGAATAGATCTGACATTTTCTGTCATTTCATCGAAAAGATCAGGTCCTAATAGCTTTTCCCCCCAACTTCAACCCATCATGATTGTTTTTGGCACTTATTTAAATATAGGGCTTCATAATTATCCATTTTAATAGTGGATTGAAAGATATTTTTTAATGAAATTCTACCAGAGGTAGGTGTGGATCCCATCAACATTTCAAATCCAAAGATCATGGTCTCAACATGTCTTCTAGAGTTTTAAATGTCCACTCAGACTGACCATCTGTCTGAGGATGATAAGCAGTGCTAAAAATTAACTTTGCATCCAAATCATTTTGAATACTTCACTTGAACTTAGAGGTAAACCTTGGATCCCAATGAGAGATAATGGAAAGTGGTACTCCATGAAATATTACCATTTCCTTTATATAATTCCAAGAAAGCTGATCAAGAGGGAAATTATCTCTAATAACAATGAAGTGTGCCAGCTTCATAAGGTGATCTACTATAACCAATATAGCATTATGGATTTTATATCTTTTGGTAAGTCTGATAATAAACTCTATAGTGATTTTTTATCATTTTCATTCGGGTATGGGTAATGGTTGTAACATACCCTTAGACTTCTATCTATAAACCATAAATTTCTGAAAAACCATACATCAAGAGACATAATCAGGGACATCTCCTTTCATATCATCTCACAAGAAATACTCTTTCAGGTCCCTATATGTCTTCGTGCTTCCAGGGTGAATAGAGAATGATGATCTATGAGCCTCATCCAAGATCTCCTTCTTTAATTCTAGAATGGTAGGAATAAAAACCATGTTCCTAATCCTTATTATTTCATCACAATCAAAGCTGAATTCAGGAACATTTCTCACCTTCTTTTTTATCTCTACATATTTCTTATGTGCCTCCTTAATCTTCACTTGTATATATGGTTGAGCATTCATTTGTGAAAGATAAGATTTATCCCCTTCCTTTAAAATTTTAATATCCAACCATTGTAAATCCATAAATACTTGATATTTTGTGATCCACGTCATGGATAGGCTAACAAGGTATTGTTGACTCAAAGCATCTTCCACACTGCTCTCTTTCCTAGGGGGTAATGTATTGAGCATTCATAATCTTTAATCAACTCCAACCATCTTCTTTGGTGTATACTCATCTCCTTTGGGTGAAAATATACTTTAAACACTTATGATCATTTTAAATATCATGCCTTTCCCCAAAATGATAATGACTCCATATCTTTAATGCGAATATTTTCATAGCTAACTCCAAATCATGAGCTGGGTAATTTTTCACATGGATTTTCAACTTTTGTGAGGAATAAGATATCACCATATAATTTTGCATGAGAACACATCCCATCCCCGTCTTGGATGAATCACTATATATCACAAACATTTCTCCACTACAAGGTAGTGCGAGCATAGGTGCACTGGATAACCTTTTTTTAGCTCTTAGAAATTCTCTTCACATTCCTCCATCCAAACAATAATAACTCTTTTCTAAGTCAAATTAGTGAGTGGATTAGATAATCATGAATAATATTTCACAAAATGTCGATAAAATCCATCCAAAACAAGAAAAAAATTTGTCCCAGTTACCATTTATGTCTTGTCCAACATTAAATAATTTATTTTTTGATGGATCCACAAATAAACCTTATCTTGAGATTATGTGACCCAAAAATGAAACTATCTGATGAAAAAAAATAACATTTGGTAACTTTCTCATAAATCTTCTCCTTTATCAGGGAATTCAATACAATTATAAAGTGGTCTTCATGTTCTTCCTTACTCTTTAAACAGTGAATAATAATATCTATAAATACTACCTAAAATTGATCAAGATAGTCTCTAAATGATTTATTATTTAGATCCATAAAGATACAAGAATATTTGAAAGACCCAAAGGCATCACTATAAATTCATAGAGTCCATACATTGTACAAAATTCCATCTTTGGTTTATCCTCCTTTTTGACCCAAAATTGATGGTATCCTGAATGAAGATCAATATTGGAAAAGTATTGAGTTCCATTTAGTTTGTTAAATAATTCATCAATGCGGGGAAGAGGATATTTTTCTTGAGATTGATCTTCTTAAGTTCTCAATAATCAATGAAGAGTCCCATTGATCCATATTTCTTCTTAAAAAACGTAATAGGTGCTCCACATGGAGACACACTGGGCGTATGAATACCTTATCAATATTATCTTGGAGTTTCTTCTTCAATTTCTATAACTCAATTGGGTCCATTCTATAATTTGTCTTTGAAATAGCTATAGCACCCGGTAGGAGTTCTATTGAAAACTGAAATTCACAATTTGGTGGAATACATAGAAATTCTTATGAAAATACATCATCAAACTCCCATACAATGTGTGTATCATTAATAATGAGTTTTTTCCCAACTAGTTGAGATAAATAACATTCATTTATAGGAATCAAGACCCATAATATGGTAGAAATTTCTACTGGAAGGTTATATTTATCCTTACATTGATAGATGATCATAGATTGATATGGAATTTGGAATTTGACTTAACATCCTTGGAAATTGATATAAGGTCCATCTATAGAAATAGTATCCATGCCAAGAATCACATAAGATTCAACTATAGGAAGGATCCCATGATTTATAGGAAGAGCTTTCCCACAATCATTAACTGGAGAATAATTATAAACGGTTCATGTGATCGTTGTTCCATTTGGAGTTGTCACAACTAAATAAAAATCTAATTATTGATGTAATACGACGATACCCTTAGAAATTTATTCAAAAATAAAAGATTGGGTGGATCCAGAATTAGATAAAACGTTTTCTACATTAGAGTGGATGGTAACTTTACCTTTCACCAATTCATTATCAAACTCCATGCCATTGATAGTGATTGCATCTGACTTTCCTTTCTCTTTTTCATTAAGAGTTTATTGAGTCGATCATCATCAATAAACCTTGGATTAGGGAATCGATTAGCATAATTACCTATTTCCATGAACTTGTAGCATTGAAGGGTAGGAGGTGAATTCAATGTATACTTTTCATTGTTTTCCTCATTAGAAATATTTTTCCCATAACTTCGTTATTAAACTTCCTAATGACCTTCTTTTATACAATTAAAAAATTTACTAGTCCCTTAAATACAATTTCCATTGTGTTTCTTTCCACACTTTGAGAATAAGGGAAAACTCATCTTCTTTTCAGTGTGGCCTTTATATTTTCTTTTGAATTGCATTTTTTTCTTAGTATCAAAACCATATGACTAATGGGTTCCTCTAATATCCATCTCAACCTTGATACCTCATCAAAAAATTTCCTCATAGCTATTGAAGTCCCTTATGGATAATTACCTTTAGAGACTTGGTTTTAATCCACTAAAGAATCAATCAATTTTACTCTCAGGTTAAATAATAATTCCAGAAGCATACCTTACAAGTCTTGTAAAATTTTATTCTTAGGTACCAATGTATTCAACCTCCTTTTTCTTAAGTTCAAGGAATCCCTATCCAAATTTGTTCGAATAATATAAGGAAAGTAATTATTGAAAAATAAGTTCACGAAATCGTCCCATTCTATATAGTCAATTTCATCTCATTGCCTCATATTATTGATAAGATTCCACCATTGATCATCTTCTCCTTCTAAACTACAAACAACTAAGATGACTTTATCATTTTCAGAACATTGTTGAACTGAAAATATCTATTTTGTGGTACTGATCCATTGTTCATCCACTAATGGATCACAATACCCACTGAATGAAGGTAGACGCTACCTCATGAAGGATTCATCAGAATTTTTCTCCCTCCTTTACTGTGTTTCAATTCCGGCATGATTCATAGCTGGATAAATTTGTGTGAGCATGGAAACAAGATCTTTCATTCTAGCTCTCATAATATTTGGTTTCTTGGGGGGACAATCATTTCATTTCCCATCACATTTGAAATGAATGCAATTCCTTCAGGTTCCATCCATTGAAAAAAAATAGGAAGCATAGTGTGATCAACACTAATCATAATGTGAAAACTACATAATTCAAGAATAAAATTTAAATTTAGGACACTTTAGGTTTTATCCTAGTTTTTTCATGAACATATATAAACACTAGGATAGGATTGTAACCTATTCTTAGATATATACTTAGGGTTCTGACTAAGATTATCTCATTCTAGTTTCCAAAGGTTAACTATACCTTTTCTCTGATAGAAAATATAATGGCCCATACATTACATATAGATTTTACTTCAACATTGAAGAATATTTATTAGATAGCATAACAAAAACCATGATATGACCTTATATGTTTAGTGTCTTTAGAAATTGGGAAACAAAAACAACTTGTTCATAAAACATCTACATTTTCTCACTCTTATTTCTTCATAACTAGAATCCTTTTTGACATATCTTACTCAACACCATTCTTCATGACCTAGGGAAAATAAACATATTAAAGGGTGATATCAAATGCTCAGTAAGGTTAAACATGGTAAATATCAATCATATCATAATCATAAAAACATGTCGTTTGAAAATATTATTCTGTATATAAAAGATCATAATATAATTTCATGGTATAAATCATAAAAGTGAAATGTATTCCCAATAGTCATAATAGAAGAATAAAATTTTTTGGCTGTAAAGACCCAGAATTCCAATGGAAATTCTTTTTTAAATAAATGGAAATTTTACGAGTCCGAAGTTTCTTATGGTGCTTGATTCCGAGGCCCGGTGTGTCCTGAATCAATTTCTGATGTTTTGTTTAGGTACCTTCAGTAAACGTATGATTGAGATTTTATATCTTTTGAATCGGTTCTTAGACTTGAAATCCGGAGGCATCGTTGAACTCGTAGCATTAGTGATTTCTTAGTGAGACCTTCACCGAAGTTTCATTTTAACGATATTGGAAGATAGTTTTTGGGGTTTTTAAATAAAAATAAATAAAAATAAGACTTAACGTATTTTTATTTGTTCATGGTTAAAACCTCCAAGAGGAGGTTAGAGGTGGGGGCCTCCACACCCAAACCTCCCAAGGGAGGTTATGGTGGTGGTGCCCACCTCAACATAACCTCCATTGGGAGGATTTAATTCGGTGGGGCCCACTGGAACCCTTAAACTCCTTGGAACCCCCAATTATGTGGGGTAGCCTCTTCACCTTCCCCCTCCAATTAATGAGCCAACTCCACCCATTTAATTAAGTGATGTAACTTAATTAGTTTGAATCATTTTGAATTCTTTATGCCAACATTATAATAAGATGTTATATTTTGTTATTGTGGGGTTGGAATAATATTTGTTGGGAGGATTAAGGAGAGGAAAGAACTTGGTGGAGCCATTTCTCTCCAACGAAGAATGAAAGAAGAATAAATAACATCGTCTTATTCCTTCTTCAACTAGGGAAAGGAAGGGAAGCATCGCCACCCATGAACAACGTCGATGATGTCATCTCGAATCGTCTTCTCTAAACTCTTCCTCCTCCGACGTCAACTAAATGATGTCCACCTTACCGTGATTCTTTCAACGGTCACCGAACTTGAGGTAGGAGTTATTTTTATGATTGAATATTACCCTCCGTACCACGTCGTATGTTGTGTGCTTTGAGAACCGAATGATATCACCGTAACGAGGAGGGTTTTGACCGCACGAATATGGCCCGACCCTCCATTTTTTTCATCTTATTTGATGATGATGGAGGCGGTACATGCGATGACCGGAAACGAGCTGGCCGTGAAGAAAGCCAGTAGTGTAAGGTCACCGGGTTGCCAAAACGATGCGACACTGCCATACCGCACCAAGAACCGAGCCGCGACGGTGTAGTAGGGGCGCGGTATTGTCGCACCACGCCAGGAGGAAGGGTCGCGGCTAGGAGGGATACGGCAGTCGGATGAAGAGCGTGGCGATGTTGCACCATGCGGAGGAGCGGGAGGCCGCAGCCAGGCCGGTCCGCGGCGGAGGTGGCACGGCGTCGTCGCACCACGCGGATGCCAGTAAAACCGCGGCGTCGTCATGCCGCGATGGAGAAACCATGGTGGCCAGCTGAGCTGGCCATCGGTCCGCGCTACATGCGGGACCCGAAGGGTCCCGCAAAGAAGCAGAACCAGCGCCCAACGCGGGTTCGGATTGAAAACAGGGGGCGTGACACCCCCCCCCCCCCCACACGCGTGGCTGGCCAGGTGGTTCGCCCTTCAGTCGGGCTTCCCTCGGCCGAGCCACCCTCGGTCGGGCCACCCCTCTACCTGGATGCCTTTTGGCCGGCCCGCCTCAGGCCGGGCCACCTTAGGATGGGCCGCCCTCGAGCCGGGCCACTTCCCAGGACCATGTCGGTCACGTGGACTAGGTCAGACCCCAGTTTGGACCGGGTCTGGTCGGGTCGGTCCGACTGGGTTGGACCATACCCGGACCTGCTAAGGCCAGTTCAGACCTTTTAGCCCGCATCTTTGGCTATGGGAATCCATTTGACGAATTGTCAGTGGCGCCGATATTCATGCAACAAAGCTGCCCCATTGAGAATACCCCATGATAGTTTGGGCTATAGTTGAGATATGGTCAGGTTGGTTCATACACGAAACCAAGTGGGCCCCTGGGACTAAAAGGCTAATAACTCATAGACCGGGCATCTGATTGACACTTCACGGTAGTTGGAGTATTTCCTAGTAGCTCGTAGAGCGGATATTTCCAGTGACGAGAAGACAGAGTGTGGAGACCTAGTAGCTCACAGACCTGACGACTGCTTGACTGTTTTGACTCAGAGTGATTCGACTAGCCTAGTGGGGAGCGCCCATTATTTGGTAGCAGACCCATGGTGGGGGAGCGCCTGGTATTTGGCATCAGACCTGCGGTACTCGACAGGAGGTGTACCATTACAGGCTATTCGGGGGAGCGCCCGGTATATGGTGGTAGACTCACAGTGGAGGAGCGCATGGTATTTGGTGGCAGAACCATGGTACTCGACAGGAGGAGTACCTTAGCAGTCCAAGGTTAGTGAGAAGTGCCTTGATGTCGCGACATGCCCACTGTAATCGACAGAGGAGGAGCTCTCCGACAGCCATGGTTTCGATAATTAAAATCATGGTTTGAGCTGAGTCAATGACCTTTGCGTTTTCCTCATGATTTAAATGGGTTACTAGATAACTCAGGTATATGTATGTGCATATACTTAATTAATGGTTATCCGTTGATTCATACTTTGTGGTTTATCCTTGTTGGATTTTATGAGAACTTGAGGGTCTCAGGGTCCCTACAGAGTATCTTTATACTCAACCCCGCACAAGCTATGCCCGCGCCTTGTTGTGTTGGATGCAGACGACGAACAGTGCTGACCGAGATGAATTGTATGAAGACTGGACGGTACCCGGAGGTGGACCTCATGATGAGATGGTACCCGAAGGATATTGGCGGACGTAGAGAGCTGAGGAGGCTATTTGTACCTACACTTTAGGTAGGATCCGTGGTTGATGAACCAGGAGCTACTAGACACCTTCCAGCTATTTTTCTTTTAGTTGTACATGTTTTGTCATTTCCTTGTACTTTACTATTGGGCTTGTATTTCCAGCCCCCTGTACTTTCAGCACTACATTTCTATTCATTTATATTTAGTGTTTTGCTTCCATTTGTGTACTCTGAGTGTGTGTGTCTACTTTTCATAAAGGAAATGCCTTCCCAGCTTAGGGATTTATGCCTTTGGTACTAGTCTCCTGCCCCTGGCCTATGGAAGGCGAGCTTGGGGTAGTCACAACATGGGTACCGAGGATGGGTCGTGAAAAATTGGTATCAGAGGAGTCAGTTCTACCACAGAACTTAGGACTCTTATATTTAATTTTTGTGAAGATATAGTGTTAAGGGTACTAAGTGTGGTTTTCAGTTTAGGGAGCCCAGTGTTGGTACAGAGGCCGACGTATCCGTACACCAAGACCCTAACTACTGATTTCCGACTTAGGGCATGAAAACACTGATTGCGAGTGTGTTTCAATAGTTTTTATTTAAGTCATCTCAACCAGGTCAGCTCACCAGGTATAATCGTTTTACCGAGTCGCATGTGTTTCTTTCAAGATTATTCCCTGAGGACGACCAATTAGATCCTTGAGAGTTGTACGCACTGACAGCCTGCCGAGCGATGAGGTCTCATTGTAGGTCCCCTTTCCAGTTGAGGTAGCAGTGGAGGCACCAATGGTACCACCACCCATTGGGCCACTGGTTCCACTATCCCCAGCAGCAGACGATACACGCCGCTTGAGCGCACTGCATGAGTTCCAGCACTAGAGGCCACCCATGTTCCGGGGAGAGACAGACCCACAGGCGGTTGAGGATTGGCTGGAGGTTGTGGTGAGAGTCTTCAGGATAGTAGGGACCCCAGAAGACTACATGGTGTTCCTTGCTTCCAGCCTCTTTCAAGCTGCAGCAAGCAAATGGTGGAGGCTGATTCTCCAAATCTACGATGAGGCAGTGCTACTCTGTGTAGACTTCGAGAGCCTATTCCGGGAAGAGTTTTTTCTAGCCACCCTTCGTGCGGTGCAGATACAGGAGCTACATCATCTGCAGTAGGGCAACATGACCGTAGCACAGTACTTAGCGAGGTCCACTGACCTCTCACACTACTCCACGGATATGGTACAAGACCCATTCTTTAAGGCCCAAACCTTCAAGAAGGGCATCATGCGAGAGATTAGAGCCTCAATGATCTCCCTCAGTATCCCGATGTAGGAGGGGGTATTAGAGAGAGCCATCTTGGTAGATATTTTCCTTGTTGAGCAGTCACCAGTAGCGAGACCTACTACTAGTAGACTTGCAGTGGAGTCTTCTACAGCTGGTAGTAGACAGATGTCACAGAGGTCCAAGAGTACCAGACCTATAGGTGGTCAACCGCACAACTCAGGATCGGTTGTGTGGGGCACCCAGAGTGGAGACAGAGCCAGACATGTTAGGAGCGGACATTGTTACTCATGCGGCAGGCAGGGTCACATGGCACGTGACTATCCGACCCACCATATAGACAATCAGCAGTCAGTTGAGTGACCTCCCAGTCAGAGGCAGATATTCGATTGAGGTAGTCCATATAGAATAGGAGGACGTGGCAGAGGATCTGGTCAAGCTAGTGGCGGTGGACGACATTTTGAGGTGTTTCCACCACTACCACCAGGAGGACCACCCCTGCCGTAGGGAGCTGGCGGATAGGGGAGATCTTAACTTCAGGAAGTTAGGCATACGACCATGGAAATTCAGAGATAATTCGAGTTACTGTCTATGTCTACTCCCCCTTAGCCAAAGCTCTTATAAACACAGGTTACAGTCACTATTTCATTGCCACTGCCCTCGTTCGAAGCTCGAAGATTCTGACAGAGCCGTTGGCTCGATCCTTACGGATAGTGACTCCTATGGGAGAAGACTCGACAATTACGCACTGGTGTCGGCAGTGCGAGCTTACTCCAAAAGGTGAGAGCTTCGGCTGGGATCTCCTCATAGCGGCGTCTAGGCCTTATGATGTCATCTTGGGTATGGACTGGTTATCTAAAGTCCATGCTCAGTTTGACTGTATTAAGTGCAATGTGCATTGTGTCCGCACGGATGGGACCAGGTTCACCTTCACCGGCGAGAATAGAACCTTTTCAGTATAGGATGGACTTAAATGGAGTAGGGTGCATCCGATCACTCACCAGTTGGATTGTCTTACTCTCGGAGTGGTTGATGTGTGGAGTTCTAGTTTTCCTATTATGGTTGATCAATACGCGGATGTTTTCTCTAACGATGTTCTAGGACTACCTCTACATAGTGAGGTGGACTTCTACATTGACCTATACCCCAGGACAACACCGATATCTACTCCAGCATATCAGATGGCTCCCGCTGAGCTTCGTGAGCTGCGGGTACAATTGGAAGACTTGTAGGGGAAGGGATTCATCTGGCCCAGTGTTTCTCCCTGGGAAACCCCGATTTTGTTTGCCAAGAAGGCTGACAGGAGCATGAGGCTCTGTGTCAAATACTGTCACCTGAACCAGGTGACCATGAAGAACAAGTACCCACTTCTGAGGATTGATGATTTCTTTGATCAGCTCAAGGGAGCTCGATGGTTCTTGAAGATAGAACACTGATCAGGCTATCACCAGCTTAGAGTTCGAGACAAGGATGTGCAGAAGACGGCCTTCAGGTGTCGTTATAGCCACTATGAGTTCTTGGTTATGCCCTTCGGCGTAAACAACACTCCAGCAGTGTTCATGAGTCTCATGAACATGATCTTCCAGCCTTAACTCAATAGGTTCGTCGTAGTCTTCATCAAAGACATTTCGATTTACATGACAACTGAGGAGGATCATTACTACCATTTGCAGGTAGTACTGGATACATTGTGAGAGCACCAGATTTATGGTAAACTCTAAAAGTGCCAGTTTTGGATTCGAGAGGCTCACTTCTTGGGACACATCATCTCGGAGGCCATAGTTGTAGTGGATCCAGCGATGATTGAGGCAGTGCTTTCTTGGGAGCTACCCAAAATTGTAACGGAGGTACGAAGTTTTTTTGGCTTGGCTAGATACTATCGGAGATTCATTCCAGATTTCTCTAGAGTTACAGCACGACTATCACCATTTAAGAAGAAAGGGAAAACCTTTGTGTTGTCGGAGAGATTCCAGCAGAGCTTTCAGGAGCTGAGGTAGAGGCTTACTAGTGCCCCCAATTTGAAAATTCTAGAGGAAGCCGTAGGGTATGTATTCTATGCGACGCGTTAGGGACTAGACTTGGGTGTGTCTTATTGCAGGAGTGATCTGTGATTGCATATGGTTCTTAGAAGTTGAGACAGCATAAGAAATACTACGCAACCCATGACCTGGAGATAACAGTAGTGGTCTTCACCTTGGATTTGTGGCGGTACTATCAATTTGGTGAACGTTTTACCATGTACTCTGATCACAAGATTCTAAGGTATATCTTCCCTCAGAAGGACCTGAACCTAAGACAACGGCATTGGCTTGAGTTCCTCTAGGACTATGACTTCAAGAGAGTCTATACTCCTGGTAAAGGGAACATTGTTGCAGATGCTCTCAGTATGAAATAATGCATTCAGTTTCTAGGATAGGTGATAGAGAAGCTAGCTGCCTTACAGTTATCATTTTTGGATTGGGGTGGAACATCTTATCTTCAATCTCTTACAATCACTCTTCCACTTCTTCAGCAAGTCAAGGAGGCGCAACGTGGAGACGCTGACTGTTAGATGCGACATGCTTAGATATCCACAAGGCAGGCACCTGATGGATTTTCTGAAGGTGGGGAACACGTCATCCTCTTCAGAGGATGTACCCTGGTACCAGTTGCACTTCAAGAGGAAGTGTTGAGGGAGTTCCATACTTCCCCACTAGCGGTTCATCCAAGAGTGGAGAAGATGTACCGGGACCTTTGACGAAAGCATTGGTGGCCAGTTATGAAGAGGGTTGTAGTAGAGCTTGTCTCGCGGTGCCTCACTTGTTAGCAAGTTAAAGCAGAGCACCAGGTACCAGCAGGCTTGGCTCAGCCTTTAGAGGTCCCATAGTGGAAGTGGGATGGGATATCTATGGAATTTGTGATGGGTCTTCCACGTACATCTAGGATTCACGACTCGATATGGGTGATCGTTGAATGACTCACCAAGTCAGCCCACTTCCTATCGATCAGGGAGAAGGGATCAGTAGAGATATTGGGATGCCTCTACGTGCAGGTGATTGTGAGTTTGCATGGAGTACCTTCCTCGATTGTCTCTGACTAAGACGCACAGTTTACTTACTGGCTTTGGAAGGGGTTGCAGGAGGCTTTCGGGAAGAAGCTATGTCGGAGCACCGCCTTCCATCCTCAGACAGATGGTCAGACCAAGAGGACCATTCAGACCCTCGAGGACATGCTCCGTGCATGTGTTCTCGACTTTGGTCACAGTTGGGAGGAACACTTACCTTTGGTGGAGTTTTCCTACAACAACATCTATCACTCCACCATCGGTATGTCACCTTTAAAGGCCTTGTATGGTCGGCCTTGCAGATCGCCATTGTACTGAATAGACCTAGGGAAGTTATCACTAGTGGGACCATAGATGGTACGGGCTACCACGGAGAAGGTGCATATCATCTAGGAGCAGATGAAGACTTCACAAAGCAGGAAGAAGTCGTATGTTGATAGGAGATGAAGACCTCTGGAGTTCGAGGATGGTGACCACGTCTTTCTACGGTCTCACCTCAATGAGGTCTACAGAGATTTGGATGAGGCATAAAGTTCTCTCCGTGATTCATCGGACCTTTCCAGCTCCTCAGCAGAGTAGGTGATGTGGCTTACCGCATAGCTCTTCCACCTCAGTTGCACCGGGTGCATGACGTCTTCCACGTATCTCGGCTGAGGAGACACATGCACGACCCATCCCACATCATCGATCACAGGGAGCTGGACATCGATGATGGGGCGAATTTCATGGAGGTTCCAGTAGAGATTGAGGATTGACAGCATCGGGTCCTACATTGATGGTCGATACCTCTGGTCCACGTTCGTTGGCAGCACGGAAACCTCCAGGAGAGCACTTGGGAGAGGGAGGCTCAGATGTGTGCTCAGTACCCCCATTTGTTCCCTTAGTTCAAACTGTAGATTACGGGGACGTAAATTCCTGAGGTGGGGAGAATGTAAAGACCCAGAATTCCAATGGAATTTTTTTTAATACATGGGAATTTTATGAGTCCGCAGTTTCTAACGGAGCTTGATTCCGTGTCCCGGTGTGTCCGGAATCAATTTCTGAAGTTTTTTTCTTATACGTTCAGTAAACATACGAGTGGGATTTTATATCTTTTGAACTGGTGCTAGGAATTGAAATCTGAGGGCACCGTTTAACTCACATCGTCAGTGATTTCTTAGTGATTCCTTCACTGTAGTTGCGTTTTAACGAGAGTGGAAGAGAGTTTTTGGGGTTTTTAAACAAAATTAAACAAAAATAAGACTTAATTTATTTTTATTTGTTGGTGGTTTAAACCTCCTGGGGGAGTTTGGAGATGGGGGCCACCACACCCTAACCTCCCAAGGAAAGTTATGGTGGTGGGGCCCACCCGAGCATAACCTCCCTTGGGAGGATGTAATTAGGTAGGTCCCACCCAATCCCTTAAACTCCATGGAACCCCCAATTAAGTGGGGGGTGTCTTCACCTTCCCCCTCCAATTAATGACCCAACTCCACCCATTTAATTAAGTGATGTAACTTAATTAATTTGAATCATTTTGAATTCATTATTCCAACATTATAATAAGATGTTATAGTTTATTATTGTGGGGTTGGAATAATTTTTTTGGGAGGATTAAGGAGAGGAAAGAACTTGGTGGAGCCATTTCTCTCCAACGAAGAACCACCGAAGAATGAAGAACATCACCTTCTTCCTTCTTCAACTAAGGCAAGGAAGGGAAGCGTCTCCACCCACGAAGAAGGCCGATGATGTCATCTTGACTCGTCTTCTCTGAACTCTTCCTCCTCCGATGTCAACGGAATGACGTCCGCCTTATTGTGATTCTGTCAACGGTCACCGAACTCGAGGTAGAGGTTATTTTTACGATTGAATATTAACCTCCTTACCCCGTCGTATGTTGTGTTCTTTGAGAACCGAATGATATCACTCTAACTAGGAGGGTTCGGACCGCATGAATAAGGCATGACCATCCTCTTTTGTTTCTTCTTATTTTATGATGACGGTGGCGGTACACACGACGACCAGCAATGAGCCGGACGCGAAGAAATCCAGAGCCACAAGGCCGCCAGGTCGCCACAAGGGCCTGGCACCACCATGCCACGCCGAGAAATGAGCCGCGACGGTGCTGGGGGTGTGGTGCCATCGCACTGCGCTAGGAGGAAGGGCCATGGCTAAGGTCCCTTTACACCTTTTAGCCCGAATCTTGGGATATGGGCATCCGTTTAATGAAAAATCATTGGCACCGATATTCTTTTAATGAAGATGTCCCTTTGAGAATACCCCATGGGAGTTCGGGGTATAGTTGAGATACGGTCAGGTTGGTTTGTACACGAAACCAACCGGGCCCCCAGGACTAAAAGGCTAATAACTCACAGATCGAGCATCCTATTTACACTTCGTGACAATTGGAGTATTTCCCAGTAGCTGATAGAGCGGATCATTCCAGTGACTAGCAGACAGAGTGCGGAGCCCTATGTTAGGTTCACAAGGCTGAATACCCTGAGAGGGGGGGTGAATCAGGGTATGTCTAATTTAAAATTAACGCCCGTTCCGATCTTGTTTCGCTGTTAAGAAAAAAACTCTTCTCTCTCTTTCCTATTGCACAATATAAGAAGAAAGTAAAGCAAGCACAAGACACAACAATTTTACTTGGTTCACCGCTAGGGGCTACGTCCAAGGAGCATACACCGACAAGCTTCCGGTCGTACAAAATTCCACTATACTTCACTAGCTGTGTTTTACAGTGTTTGAGTATAGTCACTCTGTCCCAAGCTCATTGCCTTTGCAAGGTTTAGGGTCAGATCACTGCTTTCCCAAGGGTCACTCCCTATTTCTCTCTCTCTGGCTCACTGCCGGTGGAGAGGATCACCATCTTTCTCTTAGTAAGCTCACTGCTCTGGAAGGGAATCCACTCACAGTTTATAGACCTGTAGGTATCTTAATTTGCATAAATAAATGCATCATAAACTGTTGATAGATTCTATGTTATATTCCACCTTTCATCCACTGATGAATACCCCTTTTCCTCTTAACCACTGGGCAATTCACTTTGGAAACACCACAAAGCACCCTACTTCACTAGGCTCCCAATTTCGCGAAGCTTAAACAAGCCTTCGCGAAGCTCCTGCCTTTTCACGAAGCACTCTTGTGATGATCAAGCCGTCGCAGAGTGACGTCCCTCACGAATCTCACTGATCCAACGCGGAGCTCACAACATTCGCGAAGCTACAATAGCCGCCATGAAGATCTTCTTTTTCAAATCACACTGGCTACGCGAACCACCTTCGCAATCCGAGACCAAAAGATATTCTCTAAAAATTCTCTCTACTTCTCTCGAGGGGGTCGGCCTCTATTTATAGGAGATTCCACCAACCCTCGACCCTTCCGCGTGAAGTCAACGCCACGTCATCGCCAATCGCGAAGCTCCGAAGTTTCCGCCGGAATTTTGTCCAAATCGCGAAGCACCTCGGCAATTTTCGGATCGCGGAGCTCGTCGTAATCGCGGAGCATCACAGTCAACATTATTTAGCACCTTCTCCGCGAAGCTCCCTCACAAAACCCTTCACCACCGCCATGCGCTTCAACTCTGCCGTTCGCGAAGCGTTGACGTAATCGCGAAGCATCACCACCTCCATTTTTCTGATCTTCGCAAAATCCAATCCATGCATCCTCTCTTCGTGAAATTCATAAATTTGCCATATTAAAATATGATCTTCAAGGATATTCTATTTTCACGATGCTCACCAAACTTCCAAATTTTGGACCCCAAAAATTTGGCAAACACTGGGAAACAGCGCCAACTTGTACTACTCTTTTGTACCGCCTCCAGATCATTCATTCCTTTGTCATCGTTCTTTGTCACCATGGATTGTCAACAACTTCTCGGGAACTTGACAATTCTCCATGGAAACCTGCTTTTTCTACAACATAATCAACCCAAAAATACTTCATTGTTACCTTGAGGGATTTTTGCCCAACAATCTCCCCCTTTGGGTTTGTTGACAACTCTTCACAACTCTGCTCATAATGATTTTCTGCACTTTGATACCTCACTGAGTCTTCTTCCAGCCGCTACCACCATTCGTCTCTTGAGATTATGATAGCGTTCAAGGAATCACTTTACATGTACTCTAATCCCACATGAGCAATGATCAGAGTGAGAAACAAGAGTAGTATGAAAAGTTCATCAATCAATCACTTCATGTCAAACACCAATTTTCGATTCCAACATGATACCAATTCTTAAATTGATACCAATTTTGAACCACACTGATACCAATTGGTGATATCTTGACACCTTCTCACACCATTCCAACACCACTGTTTTGCTTTTATCTTGATCCTCAACTATCGTGATTTCTATGCTTTCATCAATCACTTCTAGCATCATCAGATTTTAAAATCTCTCCCTTTCTCATTTCTCCCCCAATCTGGCTGCTCCACTGGTCAGCTTCTCCCCGTATCAATCATGATTTATCAACTTTCCACACTATCTCCCCCTCAAACAATCACTATTTTCTCCCCCTTTGTCAACGAACCCAAAGGTCACTCCTTTGTAGTCTGTAACAGAGTAGACAACACATATCAGCACATTAGGGAAAAACGCATCTTACCTCAAGGAGAGGGGGTGGGGGACCCACATCCACACTGTTTCAAGTGCGGGGAATCGACTAAACTCCTAGAGCCAGTCGATGCCTTTCAAATGCTTCCTTGGGTAAGGCCTTTGTCAGAATGTCTGCAACCTGTAGCTCTGTAGGCACATACTCCAACTTCACAATGCCTTGCTCCACCTTCTCCTTGAGGAAATGATATTTGATATCAATGTGCTTTGTCCTTGAGTGATGAACTGGATTTTTGCTAAGATTGATAGCACTTGAGTTATCACACTGGATTCCGATCAGAGACTTCACTTCAACTCCCATATCTTCAAGCTGCTGCTTTGTCTACAATAACTGTGTGCATGCTTGAGTGGCCGCAATATAATTAGCTTCCGCGGTGCTCAACAAAATGCAACCTTGTTTCTTTCTTAGCCAAGAAATACACAATCCACCAAGATAGAATGCACCACCTGACGTTGATTTTCTATCATCCACTGAACGGGCCCAGTCTGCATCAGTATATCCCAATAACTCGATCTGAGATTTATCAGTATATGTCAAGCCGAAATCCACTGTTCCCTAGATATACCGAAGTATTGTTTTCACTACAAGCATGTGTCTCTCCTTGGTATTACTCTGATATCTCACTGCTTGGCATGTGGCAAAAACAATATCAGACCTTGTTGCAGTTAAGTACAACAGACTTCCAATAATTTTCCTGTATTCTGTGATATTAACTGCCTTGCCATCCTCATCTTTTGATAATTTCATCCGGGTAGCAACCAGAGTCTTCATATCCTTGGACTTCTCCATCCCAAACCTTCTCAGAACCTCCTTGGCATATTTGGATTAAGAAATGAAAGTTCCATTCCTTCCTTGTGTCACCTGTAGACCAAGGAAAATGTTATCTCTCCAATCATTGACATTTCAAACTCATTTTTCATGAATTCAGAAAACGGTCTGCACTGATCTTCATCTGATCTGCCAAAAATTATGTCATCGACATACACCAGCACCACCATCCTTTGATTACTTTCATTTCTGAAATAAATATTGTAATCAACTCCTCGACGTTGGAAACCAAGTTTCTTCAAATACTGATCAAGCCTTGAGTACCATGCCCTTGGTGCTTGTTTCAGCCCATACAACTCCTTCTTCAGCCTGCAAACTTTGTTCTCATCCTCATGAATGAGAAAATCATTTGGCTGCTCAATATACACCTCCTCTTCCAGAACTCCATTTAAGAATGCATATTTGACATCCATCTGGAACACTTTGAACTTTATTTGCACTGCTATGGCCAAAAATAATCCGATTGTCTCCAGCCTTGTAACCGGTGCAAATGTCTCATCTACATCTATTCCCTCTATCTGGGAGTATCCCTTGCACACTAGCCATGCTTTGCTTCGAATCACAGTTCCATCTTCATTCATCTTGTTGTGATAGACCCATTTAGTCCCGATGACATTCTTGTCTGCTGTCCTTCAAACAATCTCCCACGTCTGGTTGTTCTCAATCTGATCAAGCTCTTCATTCATAGCCTGAACCCAGTTTTCATCTTCAGCTGCATTGGAAAAACATTTCGGCTCCACCAGAGATAAAAATGATGTTTGCTGTAATTATTTCATTCTTCGAGTCTGAACTAGATCTTTTTGATCACCAATGATATTATGCCTATCAACTTCAGCTCGACTCATTGGCTTCCTTGCAGACACAGACTTGACACTTTCTTGTTCATTATCAGTATCTTCTTCTGAGTCAGCCTCTGCGACTTCTACTCCCCCTGTTTCACTTACCTCATCATCACTTTCATCCAAAAACTATTCAATAGGTCATTGAGCATTCTATTCATTTTTTACTATAGTGACATCATTGCTCTCAACAATTTTTCTCAGCCTTTTGTTGAATCATTTATATGCTTTACTTTTCCCTGAGTAGCCAAGGAATACCCCCTCATCTCCTCGTGCCTCAAACTTCCTGTGATTTTCTTTATTGAGAATGAAACACTTAATTCCAAAGATTCGAAAGTATTTCAACGTTGGCTTCTTTCCATACCACAGTTCATATGGAGTCTTCCCTTTCTTCAGACACAACAGAGACCTGTTCAAAACATAGACCTATGTCAAAACTGCTTCCTTCCAAAATTTCTCTGGTAGTTCTTTATCAATAAGTATCGTTCTGGCCATGTTGTTGATGATCCGATTTATCCTTCCAACCACTCCATTCTGTTGGGAAGTTCTCACTGATGAAACTTGATGCCGTATCCCATGTTTCTCGAGATATTCTTCCACTTGACTGTTTGTGAATTCTGTACCGTTATCTATATAGAACTTCAAAATTTTCTGCCCAAGCATCCTTTCTGATTCCCTCCTATACTGCTTTATACAACTGAACACCTCTGTCTTATGGGTAATGATGAATACCTAGGCCATTCTGCTATAGTCATCAATGAAAAGGACATAGTACCTTTTCCCATTTATAGCTCGTGCTGAAATGGGTCCACAGACATCAGTATGTACCAATTCGAGCACTCTAGTTGATTTCTGTTCCTTTGGCCTGTATGTTTTTCTAATGATTTTCCCTTGTTGGAAAGCATCACACGTATGAATGCGATCACGTGATAGTTTGGGAAGGTCTCTAGCAGTATCACACTTCACCAGATCTTCCATGGATGGTTGGCATAGATGACCAAGTCACTTATGCCATAGCTGGTTTTATTCCTCTCTGGATAAAAGGCACGTATCTTTTTTCCCACCTATAAGGTAGAGATTTTCCTTTTTTCCTTTTTTCCTGCAGAACAACTGATACATCATTTCCTTTCACAATACACATCTTCTTGGTAAATCGGATTGAGTGCCCAGAGTCACATAGTTGACTGACACTGAGTAAGTTATGACTAAGACTCTCTACTACCAATACATCAGCACGTCTCATTTCTTTTCCCCCAAACTTGGCTTTCCCTAAGCCAATAATCTTCAGGCCTTCATCATTTCCAAATTTGACAACTCCTTTGTCATATCTTATGCCTGTAACAAGATCCTTATTACCCGTCATGTGGGATGTGCAACCACTATCAAGGATCCACACACCAGATCGATCTGATGCTTTAAGGGAAATCTCTGCCACCACGGCCTTCTCATTTTTCATCTTCTTGGTCCATACTTTTTCTTTCACACTCAGTATGGATTGAGACTTCTATTCTTTCTAAGAGTATGATGGACCAGCCTCATCTTGCAAAGCCGCAAATCTATTCTGCATTTTTAACTCACCTGTCGGTTTATTGATCTCCTGCTTGCGAACGTTTTGATTCTGCTTTGGCACATTTCTCTGAATGTTCTAAGTACAATACCTAGCCATGTGCCCAAATCCTCTGCACCAAAAATAGTTTCCTTCAAAATATGTTCTGGAAAACCATTCTCTGTTTGGCTTCCACCACTGTTCTTGTTCCCTTTGATATCTCTTGGCTATGGAATACACATACTGTGAATGTCCCATCTTCCCACAACAATAACACCTGATATATGGTGCATTAATTCGTGACACTTCAGCACACCGAGTTTCCACTTTGGATCTATGAATATTCTGATTTTTCTTTGTGCCCAAATCAATCTTCAATCTCAGGACGGGTGCTTGTGGTCTGATTTCAATTGCCACAGATTTTTCTGTATGATCAAGCCCTGAATCAGCCTTAACAATTGTGCTAAACTGCTGCTTCTTTCCTACTGAACTACTGGGAGAATCTTTCATCTTTTCAGTCTTCAAAATGATCTGCTTTCCCAAGAATGTATTGGGAATCAAAGGCTTTTCCTGGTCTTTAACTTTTCTCCATAGACTAACAACTTTTTCTTCAAGCTCTTCGATATGCTTCACGTGATCTTTCAATTTTCTGTTCAAGCCATCGATCTCCCTTTTCTGTTCTTCAATCTTAAGTTTATACTCACTAACTGATTTTGAGTTCTTTGGTGTTGAAAACTTGAGTTTTTCAATTTCTTCCATCAACTCAGACTTCTCATCTTCCTACTGCTGCATATAGAGTTTGGCATCACGAACAACTTTATTGGATTTCTTTGTTTTTTCTCTCCAAACATCTATCTCCTCAAAAGTTGCTTCCAATTCGGCTTCCATATCAACTCTTCCTTCAACTTCTTCTTCCTCTTCTACAATGTCGGTTTCTTCCTTTTCCTGAGAACTACCGATGACCGCTACCATAGAATTTTGTCTATGATCTTTAAAATTTTAAAACTCCTCAACCTCTTCATCCTCAGACTCATCTAAACTACCTATTTCTTGTGAAAGAAGATTGTTCATCTTGAAGAAATTTCTCTTGAACTGCTTCTTCCCTTTCACATAGGCTGAAGATTTCTTCTTGGGATTTTCAACTTCATCTTTATCATTTTCTTCTTGAAACTTTTTGGGTAATCTTGCAGCAAGGTGACCAACCTTCCCACATTGAAGCATGCTAGTGGAAGTTTCCCTTTAAACTTTCATTTTCCTCTTTGCAGATTTGAAGAAAGGAATGACATCACCTCATCTGTCTCTTCTTCCTCTTGAGAATATTCAATAGTGAGCTTCTTCATGGCCTTAAATGCCACCTCTTGAGATTTCCACTTTTCCACAGCGTCGTTATCATCATTTCTCATTTCATACGCAACAAAAGCGTTGTGTAGGTTATCCAATGTCAACTCTTTCGGATCTTTATCTTCTAAAACAAAAATTTTCGGATTGAACTGAGGTGGAATTTTTCTCAAGATGCGCTTTACAATTTTAATGTCTTCGATAATCTCACCAAGACCTCGCATGTCTTCTACCACAGCATTTACCCTGTCAAATAATGCATCAACAGACTCATTCAGCTTCATTCTTAGATCTTCATACTTGTTCCACAACACTTGCAGCTTTTCCTCTCTGACTTTTGTATCCCCTTCATAAATATTCAAAAGCTTTTCCCACATGGCATGTGACGTTTTTCATAACATCACCTTTGTATAGATGGGATTAGAAAGGGATCCCCCTAAGGCATTGATTTCTTTGGCATTAGCATCCAACTCTTTATGCTCAGCTTCTGATAATGCACCACTAGTAATATCAGTTCTGATACCATGCATAGCTGCTGAAAACACATCCATTCCCAATGATCAGAAATAGTGTTGCATTCAATTCTTCCATATCTGAAAATTACATCCGTCGAAGATCGGAATCCCTTTATGATTAGTGAACTCCATTGAGAGAAGACCTAATATCAACCTTTCCCTCTGATACCAATTGTTAGGTTCACAAGGGTGAATACCCTGAGTGGGGGGGGGGGTGAATTAGGGTATGGCTAATTCAAAATTAACGCTCGTTCTAATAGTGTTTCGCTGTTAAGCAAAACACTATTCTCTCTCTTTCCGGTTGCACAATATAAGAAGAAAGTAAAGCAAGCATAGGACACAATAATTTTACTTGGTTCACCGCTAAGGGCTACGTCCAAGGAGCATACACCGACAAGTTTCCGGTCGTACCAAATTCCACTATACTTCACTAGTTGTGGATTACAATGTTCGGGTACAGTCACTATGTCCCAGGCTCACTGCCTTTGCAAGTTTTAGGGTTAGCTCACTGCTTTCTCAAGGGTCACTCCCTATTTCTCTCTCTGGATCACTGCCGGTGGAGAGGATCACCTTCTTTCTCTTCCTAAGCTCACTGCTCTGGAAGGGAATCCACTCATAGTTTATAGACCTGTAGGTCTCTTCATTTGAATAAATAAATGCATCCTCAACTGTTGATAGATGCTCTGTTATAGTCCACCTTTCATCCACTGATGAATACCACTTTTCCTCTTAACCACTGGGCAATTCACTTTGGAAACACCGCAAAGCACCCTACTACGCTAGGCTCCCAATTTCACGAAGCTCAAACAAGCCATCACGAAGTTCCTTCCTTTTCGCGAAGCACTCTCGTGAAGCACTTTCGCGAAGCACTCTCACGATGCTCAAGACGTCGCAGAGCGATGTCCCTCACGAAGCTCACTGAGCCAACGCGGAGCTCACAACATTCATGGAGCTACAATATCCGTCGTGAAGCTCCTCTTTCGCGAAGCAAACTGGCTATGCGAACCATCTTCGCAGTCCGAGAGCAAAATATCTTCTCTAAAAATTCTCTATACTTCTCTCAAGGGGGTCGGCCTCTATTTATAGGTCATTCCACCAACCCTCGACCCTTCTACGCGAATTCAATGCCACGTCATCTCCAATCGCGAAGCTCCAATGTTTCCACCGGAATTTTGTCCAAATCGCGAAGCACCTCAGCAATTTTTGGATAGCGGAGCTCGTCGTAATCGCGGAGCATCACCGTCAACATTATTTCATGCCTTCTCCGCGAATCTCCATCACAAATCCCTTCACCTCCGCGATGTGCTTCAACTCTTCCATTCGCGAAGCTTTGACGTAATCGCGAAGCATCACCCCCTCCATTTTTCTGATCTTCGTGAAATCCAATCCATGCATCCTCTCTTCAAGAAATTCATGACTTTTCCATATTAAAATATTATCTTCAATGATATCCTATTTTCGCGAAGCTCACCAAACTTCCAAATTTTAGACCCCAAAAATTTGGCAAACACTAGGAAACAGCACCACCTTGTACTGCTCTTTTGTACCGCCTCCATATCATCCATTCCTTTGTCATCGTTCTTTGTCAACATGGATTTTCAACAACTTCTCGGGAACTCGACAATTATCCATGGAAACCTGCTTTGTCAACAAACACAATCAACCCAAAAATACTTCAATGTTACCTTGAGGGATTTTTTCCCAACAACCTAGTAGCTGACAGACCTGATGATTGCTTGGCTGTTTTGACACGGAGTGATTCCACTAGCCCAGTGGGGAGCTACCGATATTTGGTGGAAGTCCCATGGTGGAGGAGTGCCTGGTATTTGGCGGCAGACCTGTGGTACTCAAAAGGATGAGTACCTCTGCAAACTAATAAGGGGAGCGCCCAGTATTTGGCAGAAGACCCACAGCGGAGGAGCGCCTCGTATTTGGCAGCAGACCGACGGTACTTGACAGGAGGAGTACCTCAATAGTCCAAGGTTAGTGAGAAGCACCATGATGTCATGACAGTCCCACTGTACTCGACAGGGGAGGAGTTCTCCAGCATTTGTGGTTTTGATAATGAAAATCCCGGTTTGAGCTGAGTTAATGAACTTTGTGTTTTCCTCATGATTGATATGGGTTTCTAAATAACATAGGTATATATAAGGTCATATACCTAAGTAATGGTTATCCGTTGATTCACAGTTTTTGGTTTATCCTTGTTGGATTTTTTGAGACCTTGAGGGTCTTGGGGTCCCTACTGAGTACCATTATACTCACCCCTTCACAGGTTATGCCTGCACCTCGTTGTGTAGGATGCAGATGACGGACAGTGCTAACCGAGACAGAGTGTACTAGGACTAGACATTTCCCGGAGGTGGATCTCACAATGAGACGATACCTGGAGGAGACGGACGGACGTGGAGCACTGAGGAGGCTATCTGTACATACCCTTTTGGTAGGATCTATGTTGGACAAACCAGAAGCTACTAAACACCTTCCAGCTATTTGTCTTTTAGCTGTACATGTTTTGTCTTTTCCTTTTACCTTACTGTTGGGATTGTATTTCCGGCCCCCTCTATATTTAGAACTACCTTTGAATTCAGTTTTACTTAGTGTTTTTCTTCTAGTTGTGTACTCTGATTGTTTCTGTCTACTTTTTATAAAGGAAATGCCTTCCCAATATAGGGATTTACGCCTTTGGTGCTAGTCTCCAGCCCCTGTCCTATGGAAGGCGGGCTTGGGTAGTCACAGCATGGGTCCTGTGGATGGGTCGTGACATTGGAATATAAAAATAAGCATATAAATTCATTTCACATTATTCAAGTCTCATTTCGAAGACCATCATAGCGAACAAAGTCCATTATTGAACTGAGTTTACTCCTCATTCCAGCCATACATTATTAATTCAAATTTACTTGTTGTACCAATCATGTATATTTCATGATATATAAATATTTACCCAATGAATTGAAAGGAGATATAGGTCCCACACATCTCATAATGAAACCATTCTTATGTGTTCCACAAAAACATAAAAAATCTCCATATTATAACCCATGAAATATAATGGGTCTCCTAAACATCATTCCATCATAATTCATATAAAATGATGGATTTATGAAATAAAATTCTATCATAAACATAATTAGATAATAGTAATAATAGTTATCACCATATTTAATGAATTTCATCTTATATGGAAAATAATTTTTAGAAAAAACATGAAATTAATTCTTGATGGAAATATGCTTTCTTCTTCAAAACCATTTTCCATTCTATAAATGCAACACAATATTAGAAGAAATAATTTTATGTGAAAATAACCTTGTAAGATTTTAGGGGAATCTTCAATTAAATAAGGTGATATGAATTCATAAATATCCTTTCATGTCGTACTAGTTAAAAAAAATTCTTCTCGTACTTTTTCCGGAAAAGTTAAAAATTACCTCGTACCGAAAATGACAAAAGATTCAATTCATACCATTTTTTAAAAATTAACCAATGGGTAAAATTGAATTTAAAAAATTATAAAATTATATAAACAATATTTTTAAATACATATTTAGTAAACATGAATGTGGATGATAAATATACCCCAATAAATAATTACGAATAAACAATCTCAGATAAAAAAGGGATTTCAAAAGTCATCCCTCGCCTTAGGTATGATATGAATTGTATGTATATGATCCTAGAGTATAATGATTTAAATAATGTTAATGATTTATTACATAATCATAATCATTTTTATTTTAAAATTTATAATCATATTTTCATCCATTTGTTAGTAACATTTCATTGTTACTCGTTATTCGGGTATTAACTGAATTATGTTCTTATGCATGTTTTCTCAGAAAAGTTATTATTATTATTTTTTCATTATAGTTATATAATTTAACTCATGGTATTATTATAATATATATAATATTTATTCAATTAATCCATCTATATAATAATTATTTAATGAATATTATTTATAACGAATCACATCGCATCGTGGAGCCGGTAAGTCGTACATATGCATCAGCGACGATATCATTTCCATAATTATTGAATGGTATTAAATTTTATGGTTTAGATTATATATGAATCAATATAATTTTATATTAATCATATATTTTTTTTTATTCCATCATTATACCTATCCATGTTTGGTTGTGGTGAAAAATGGATTACACCATGGTTTGGAGACGGTTATTTGTATGTACGCACGCATGGTGATTTCATTTTTCATAGGATGGGTAGAAGGTGTAATATGGTAATTTAATAATCATAATAACATATATGTATATAATTTCTACTATAGTTATTAAATTATAATAAAACAACGCATGAGGTTGAAGTAGAAGAAGAAAGAAGGTAGAAATAATCGGTAAATTATATTACCTCTTCTTCGATGTGCCTCCTCTAAATTTCCTCTTAGAGCACTAGAGATGGTATGTGAAGAAGTAAAAGACCTATAAAATGTTTACATGGAATTTGAGAAGGAAAATGGTTAGGTTATGGTCGATCTTGAAGGCTTAATAAGAACTTAAGTTTTGAGGGAGGAAGTGCCCTTTTATAAATGAGGTGAGGGGAACTTTTGGAAACCTGAAAAATATTAATTTGTAATAGAATAAAAACCCACATAAAAACCACAAAAATTTCCCAATTTATAATATGATATTATATAGTGTTGTAATATCATCAAACAAAAAAAATTATACATGTTTGTATTTCAATTTAAGCATTATCATTTTAAATAACACTTACTTATTCAATTTAATTGTCAAATAGGGTAACAAATATTTCAATATTAAAAGGGTGAAATATTTAATTATTTGAAGTCAATTAGACCATAAATGAAAAATGTAAAATATTTTAGGCCATATCATAATTATTATATAATTTTAAAAATGTTGTATGATGTTTAAATAATTTAAGAAAACCTTAATTTGACAGAATATAAATAGTGTCAATTTTGACACTATTTATATCATGGATTTTGAAAAAAAATAAAACTAAGAAGTTAACCAAGATCCAAATATTTTATTATACCCCTATGGGATCAAGGTAATCTAAAAAATTCTTTTTACATAATTATTATCCCAAATTATATTTACTAAAATATATTTAATAACAATTATTTGATCTCATCATTACTAAAATAATTACTACCTCAATTTTTTTCTAATTATTTAATATACATATTTGTTGAATAAAAATTAAAAATAAAATAATATGATAAATATAAATCCATTATTTTTTATAATAACGCCTTTAGTAAAATTTATACTATGAAAACCCCATCATTAAAAATGATATACTATTTTTAAACATGATTGTGATAAATTTATATTCACTTTAAATAAAATAATATAAGTGTCATAATATCTAATATAATCCTCCAAATGGACAATAATTTGACCCTTGGATGATTATGGTCGACATATAATCTAAAAATAAGTTTTTTTCAAGTGTTAGGTCCTTTTTATATTTATTAATATTTTAATAAAAATTGTTTTATTGATTTCCCATCAATTAATTAATTTTTCCATCATCAATTTTTATGTATTAAAGGTAATTATTTATTTTCTAAAAATTAAAAATAAATTTTAATGATATATATAAAAAATAGCTTTCAAATGAGTATTTATAATCAAATTTATCTTCTATATAACATTATATTAAAAATAATTTATTTATTAATGTTTGAGTGACATATTTCACTTTTCTTTAAAAAAAATAAATTAAATGTCCTAATCTCATTGAAGTGGGAACAAATGGATACCATTTCTACAAAAGTATGTTTTATGGAGAATTATAACCATCTAATTATATTAATACTAGTGTTAGGGTAATTTTATAATATAATTTTTACCCTTATTTACCTGATTTACCATTTTACCGTGTTCATAAAATTTACCAAAGTTACTAATAATATTGTCCAAAAATAAAATAAATATATTAACATAATTTGTACCTAATGATTCCAAATAATTAATCTTTTTTTTTAATTTAAATCATAAAAGTTTCAGTAATTAATTTAAAATTAATCTGGTTATTGAAATGAGAAAACAGGTTTTAAAAGTTAAAATTTTACAAAAAATTGAAATGTTTTTACATCTCAATTTAATTTAAAATTAATTCCAATGGCCTACATTATATTTAATTGTAAAAATATATTATATTTAAACTTTTAAACCATTCAATTATATAATTTTACCATATAAATTATTTCAATGAAAAAATCTATTTTCAATTAAAATTTAGCATATTTTTACTATTCATAAAAACATGAAAGTTATCAGAAAAATATCAAAAATTAAGACAAAGTAAATTTTTATATCCTGCTTAAAAATGACATGTTTATGTTGTTATATAAAATTTTATGATGTGTCAGAATATTAATTTAAAATGGGTTCTCCATTCAATGGTGTAGGTTTAGCATTTTAAAAAAGGTATATATACATCAAATATGGGTTTATTCATATCCTATGACTAAAATATCCATTGCACGAATATCAAAAATATTTTCTTAAATATATAACACATACATATCTCATTAATTTTATTACCAAAATTAATTCACTAAAGACTAAAAAAATATTATTGATTTATATTCTTTATAAATAATTGAGAGCCGATGAATTACCAATGCATTTTCATAAGTTAGTTATAATTATTCCCACTACCCTATTGGCTAGGATATAATGGTAATTTTATAATAAAGGCATATTTTGGTCCATTTAAACTCAGGATTGCATGAAAATCAAGCTACTAAAGAATAAAAATTATTTAAAAAAATATTTCATAATAACATCTGAGTGTTATAGGTATCCTCTTTAGGACTATCCCACATATAAAACCCCAATTCTCTAGTGCATAGTCCTTATGAGTAAGCCCAAAAATCTAATATTTGGGATTTATATTTAGTAATAAGCCATAACCATATTATCATACTCATACATAGGACTCCTCCCTAGGTTTAATCCCCAAAAATTCCTCCAAATCACCATGATTTGAGACATCACTCTTGGAATCTTTACACAAGGAATCTTATTTGGGAATAATCCCTAAAATAATCCTCTAAGAGGGTCATACTCTCCTACAAGAAAAATCTACAGAAATCTATAGGCATAGATCCTCATAACCAACTACATTGGATTTGATTACTATCCGAATGGGATGTGTAGAAATCCTCACTAAGGCCCAAACCCAACATCCCAAATCAAACCTTTTCTATCAGGGCCACACTCTCGATAGGGTCAAATTAAACATGGAAATCGATATACCTTCCAGGTTCCACATGCTACTTCGACATTATTCCCACACCAAACATTCACTGGGTAACTTCTACCTAGATGTCCTAAACACATGATGTTAAACTACAGATTCGGTCCTTCTCACTTAACCTAAAAGGTATGATGTGTCCCATTATGTGGCACCAAACTACATGGGTTATGATTCCTTTCACAAGGATTTGTAGGAACCTCATACATGGGTCTGATCTTGACATCCAACAAAAACCCATCTCCTTGGATGATGATACACTCTAGAGTGTCCCACTATGTGGTTAAAAACCAACATATTCATAATAAGAACCAAATAATCTGTAATTATTACATAAGAGGATACCATTTATAGGGAACCTTAGATACTTATAGATATCTCTATTGATGAAGAACCTCAGATACATACAAATGATTCTAAATTCTACACATTCTAATAATTAATTGTTAATTCAAGGGTTACCCACAAAATTCTTAATAATTAATTAAGGATTCATGAAAACTACGTAAATCTATTATAGTGTCCCATATTAGGAAACAATTACACACAAAAGGGTGTTATTAAGACAACCTCCCATCTTATTGACCAATTTTATTTCTTAAGCATCATTGGACAAACACTCCAATGAGCACCAACCTTTGGAAAGTAGGTTTGTCATGGATATAGAATAGTTGGGTGTTTCTAGTACCATAATAAAACCTGTTGGAAACCATTTGAAAATAGTTAACTCTGTGTGATTAATTACATGAAAATAAAACCCCTACAATCAATCATTAAGGGAACATGATTTTACATGGGAAAAAAATGATGAACCAGAAATGAATCCTTAACTAAGATGATATTATCACCTTTCCATTTGGCCCCTTTCATTGTCCAAATAAAATAGGACTAAATAATACAATCAATCATGCATGTGTACATTCCAATGGGATGTTTATTTGATGATTTTTTATTTTTTTCAGATATTTAAGAACTTCCTCTCAGAACTACCTATAATCCAATGGAATCCTTCTGGATCTCACCAACAAATACCTGAGCTACTATTCATTCCAGGTCTTTGTCTAAGTAAAGGATGCCATCAACAACCCACCATATTTAAATATGGGTCTCTAACACACTGGTCAAGGAGTATCATTAGTATAAAATTATCCCAACCCTGTTGGCCACCTGAAAGGCCCTCCATCTCAGCTATCCCCACCTCTCATTTTGTTAGCGATGACCAGTGGACCAAAATATTACGACACCAAATGTTGTTTTGAACCATTTCAGAAGATTATCCCTAAAAAATGGAAATTAGTCCCTCCCTTAACATAGGGAGGGGTCTTGAGGGCACATACATCCTCATGTTGAAGGCAGTTTAATCCTTCAAAATGGATACTTCCAGTAGTTTACAACACCAACACCATGTGGTAGTGGACCCATAAAATGATGAGGGTGTCGTATTAGGTCATCCGGCCAAGTTCATTTAGGCTAGGTCATGCAAGACGGACCACCAGTGGTAGAAACCGGTCAACAGTGAGCAAGGTCACTCCTCTGCCTACTCCATAGAAGCCAAGAAATTCAATTTTGTGGTAAATTGTGAGTGGGAACATACACACACCCACTCAAACCTAGCCAACCAGAAGATTTTTCTCGAGTCTTTTAAGGAAGCCCGTTATTCAAATCTGGTGGCCAACCATGAGCATGAATGTACACCTACTAGTGATGATCAAGGATACTAGTAGACTTGTCTACTAGCATTGAAATAGTACATCCAAAAAATATGGTTGAAGACAATAAGAAGGTGCACACACCTACCTGCATTCTTCAAACCTGCCATTGGTTTTGTTTGGCATCACCTAGATAAGTCACTCAGAAAGTTACTATCATGAATAGGGGGAAGAACCAACACTCTACCCCCACATATGAATACTATCAATATTCACTAGTTGGAAAGGGAGTACATGATCAATCACATACCCTTGTTCCAAATGTGTAACGGGATTATATCCTTTTTCTAGTTGTTGAAGTCACAAGAATATCATGAAAATGGTGGAAGGGTAGATTAATATCCTTGCACACATCCTACACACATTCTAGGACATCAAAACAGAGACAATAGAAGTTTCATAAGGATGTAAACATAGTTATGTCCCATAAAATGGGGCATCGTATCATCATTTCACCCTAGATAAGACACATATATCTACTCCCATTTAAGAGGGTTGTGGGTAAAACTCCTCCATGATATATGTAGAACCGGATTGAGAACATACACCCATTCCCATGGGAGGTAATCGTATTATGCTTATAAAAACTACAAGGAAAGAACAAATCCCTTTCCATGAAAACCACTTCCCCAAGAAAGTGGTCCCAGTTGTTCGTATGAAGGAATACAAGAAGAAGCCTCACAAGAGACGACTAGAAAAATAAGTGTTGGTTTAATATCCAAATCTTCTAAATTCTAGAGTTATTGAAGCCCTCAGATGCTTAACTATTACAGCTCAAGACCCTGATCTCCCATTTCCCAATTACAGGGGAAGTATCAGTAATTCTGAAGGACCACCTCTGACACTTCACCATGAATGATTTCTTCATATTCACAATCTGATCAATCTCAAAAGCCTATATCCAAATGAGATTCACATCATCCCTGAACATGGCCCAATGATCAAGAAGCTAGAGGGTCTTACCCTTGTTGTATTCCACAGTGCCCCCATGATGGCATTCACTGTGAATTTTCTCTCTACAATAGTGTTTCATGTTTTCAAAAGTTTCCTCCCCTTCTCAATTAGTGATAAGAAAGCCTTCATGCAACATGTTACTTTTTAAATCAAGTCCAGTCATGTTTGATGGATTTTCATTGGTAAGTAAAATTATTTCTCATCCAGAAGACAACCTAAGGAAACAGTCATTCAACAAAGATCCATTGTATTACCTTCCTTCCAACATAATAGAGGACATCTCAACCAAAATCACTAATTATGAAAAAGTTTTAGGAAAGTGTCCACTCTAAGGAGCCTCTAGAAAAAGATGAGGAATATGTGATAAAAATGAGGAAATAACTGGCTAAAGATGACATAACAATCTTGGTCTATCATTTAGACACCCCTACAAAAAACATTCCAGAGGCATTGTTGGAAGATTTCATGTATGACATCTAACTCAACATATGTAAAAATATTCATTACTTTAGAGAAACAATATTACCCTATGACGAGTAACAAATCCATGTCAAGTAAATAGGAGGGATATAATTCCAAATTTACTTGGAATCTATCCAGGATGTATGAAATCCTAATCATGAGAGACAGTAGGGAGCCCTTCAACATGAATTCCTTAGTTCATAAAAAATATTGCAACATCTAATCACAGATACCACATATGGTGCTCACGTTAGAAGAAGGAATGCACATAGAGGGTTACATTTCACTGTACACTTCAACCAATAATGCCTAATGAAAGTGGTATCATAAATTTTTATAGCTTTAGGAAGGCTCCAATAAATGGATCATGTTGACGATTAAAGATGTACTAAAAAAAAAGGTCATGACAAAATGTCACTGACATCGGGCCATAAGAGATATGATTGTTGAGAGAAATGTTTGAGTCAACCATATGAAAATATCCACCAAGACTCTATATAAGAGGAAATATTCCATCATATATCATAAATTTCGTAGATTGCACAATGATCATTGGAAATGGGTTTGTCATGTGCATAAAAATAGTGCACCTAGACCATGTTCAGAAAAAAAACTCCATAGAATCAAAAGACAAGAAATATAATTAGCAGCGACAATAGTTCAGAAGAAACCCCATCCTTTAGGGCTGGTGTATATTTTATTCCAACCCTCAAGTCTATGAAACTAGGCCTGAAGAGCAATGAAAGTGGAACTAGAGTGTCCCCATCCCTTAAGGTTGGTGGATTTTCCACCTCGATAACATCCTCCATAGTGGACATCAATGTTCTCCATATTTGGGAAAATGTCATAGAGTGAATCCTCCCAGTTTGTACAATCCCAGGATATAGTATCCTCATTTTGGATGTGAATGACCAAAAATTTTAGATATTCCCTTTGGATAATTTTCTATGAAATAGCTTCTAGATAATCAGAAAAGGAGAAGAAAATACCTTGTGTAGTGTGTATAAAGATAAAGTCCCCCAAATACACTTATATAATGCCTTAAATTCATTACACATCAGTTAATTTCATCAACACCGCCCAGTAAGATTATATAAAACATGAGACCAATTCATAAGAAGGGTTAGAGGAGGAATTTTTGGTTCATAATGTGGTTCACAATGAAATGATTGAAGGATTTGTGCATACCCAAAACTAGAGGCATGTACTAAATATGTGAATTACATAAAAATCTATCATTACCCGCTCAAAATAAATCCAACAAGAAAAATTTTGAGGGTCATATTGTGCCTCACCTCCCTCCCTATGAGGTTAATCCCCTTTTACTTGAAGAAATGTTTTCTCAACATTAGAAAAAAAATGAAATAATTGAGGAGACTCAATGTATAACTACTCTATGACATTCTTCTTGATGGATATACTTTTCAAGAAGATCCTAAACTCTCACTCCCAACCTACATACCTCTGTAGAGAGGGATCGTCACAACAACTGATGTGGAATCAGAACATCTACTCAACGATGGATATTAAAAACCAATATATATAGATCCCACAATAGTAGACTGAGAGTTCCCCCCTTTCGATGAACCATCATAATAGATCCAAGTGCATCCTTACCAGTCTACCCCCATAGGCTACCTTTGATAAATACATGTGGCACTGACACAAATGGCCCTACCAACCGCTTCACCTATTCATGATTCGACTCATCCTGATATTCCATGAGGGATTATGAATTCTCTTTATTCACTCATGGCTCTATTAGAATCAATGTAGGAATGATGAACACCAATAAAGTCAAAAAGTAATCATTAACCCGAATGGGTAGATCCAACTCCTCCCCTAAAGAACATTTGGAATCCGACATTTCCTATTTTTAATTGCTTAAGAGAGAGGAAGAATCATTTGACATATTTATTCTCTAACTGTGATCCCATGATGGGGACCTATAAACAACATGAAACAATGATACTTAGTTTCTTTTCGTAATCACTCCAGGGGACATCCTTGGTATGATACATGATTTTGCATGCTCATTCAATTATGGGGTGGGAATACCACTACTAGAAGATTATCATCTCTTTTAAATCGACGTCGTAGAAGAAAAAAAACCATTGATATATCAAAATATAAATAGAAGTAGAATTAAAGGGTATCATATTTCATTTCTTGGTGGATAGGGTTGACATACTACTTAAACCTATTGATCCCTTAAGAAGACTTGTTGCCTATTTGTATATTGAATCTTCACGATGAGTTTCACATGTCACTGATTCTTGTGAAATATAAAGGAGTGTTTCAGGACCATTACAAATTTTATCAAAATGTAGAGGAATCCATTACAAAGACTATGGAAAGGTCATGAGTAATTCCACCATTTTATGTAAGGAAACAAAGAAAGTAGAGACTCACACTATTACAAATAAGGAGTCTCTTGTACCCAATCCTTCTCCCAAGCGTGTACCATATCATGCAGATCTACATACTGAGAATTAGCAACAATTACGACCTCTTCAAGAAGATCATATAGAGTAGAGGTGTAAATTGTTTGAGGAAATTAAAAATAAGTTATATTATTTTAGAAATTACCGAGTCCTCAGCTACTTCATCCCAATATTGGAAAACAACTTCTTCATGTTTAAATAACCCAGTACAATCAACAAAGAAGGTGAATAAGATCTAACAAATTATTTAAACTTCCATCAAGTACTAGGGAACAACAACCTAGAGTTTTTTGTTTTAAAAAAACTCCTATAGAAAATAGTGGACTCTAGGAAAGTGAAGCTGAAAAACATGTTTGTTCAGGTAAAACATGTCTCTACCACCAACATGAGGGAGGAAAGTGAATTTCAAGAAGGTAAAAATAAGGTTTCAAAGAAGTTTAGTAATTGGATTGTCAAAAAGATGATCAAACAAACTCATTTTATCCTTAGAAAATATTTAATACAACTAGTTGTGTCTTAAATTGATTCTAGTACAATGAAACTAACATTATCTGTAGCTCAATCCTATGAAATAGAGTCTTCCAAAAAGTGACGTTACTATATGTGTTATTAGTGAACATAGGAAGTTGATCCTATACCAAATACAATTTTGTCTTTGAATGTGGAAAACTTCATGCCTACAGTTCTATAGGAACTGTCACAACCTTTCCAAATGGTACAATAAGGGTCCACACACCAGAAAAATCTATATCAAAAGAGGAGTTGATCTTCAGTTCCATTAACGTTATTCACATAATTGGTCCATTATTAGAGGATAGGAATGATTATGAACTTTAATTCCCTACACATGACTTGGGAAATGGGGTAAGAGGTTGTCAGAATTGCGGATATAGGGTAATATACAATCAGGACAGGATTCACCACTTTAACTATATCCCTTCTTGAACTGTCTTTGTGGCTGAATCTCATGGTAGATTTCCCTAGCATGCCCAAAAGGAGCAAGGAAATTTTTCCATACATGACATGGTCTTCCAAGACATGATCATCCTAGAAGATTGGTTATAGGACACGTCATTGAATAATCAACCTTGGTATGTAGGAAGACCTGGATGACCTAATCCAACAAGAATGGCAGAACCTTCATCACTTAGTCTAAGTGCTAACATCCACATCAAGTACATAAACTTCCAAAAAACCTACAAAATAATATCCCCAAGTTGGGATATATATCCCTGTAGACTAAAAGTATGATCTTTTTAAGAAAATGGACATAGTGTCGGCTAAGTTATCAATCATGGATTCCTTGAGTCTATCAAAAGACATCCGAGAATCACTCATAGAGGCTCTGTTAAGACCTCAAGAATTTAATGTTGAGTTTTCTACTAATGAGGTTTAGCATGCAATTAATTATTAGGAAGAATGCCACAAAATCATCTATTTCAAAAACCAGGATAAATATTCCATCATATAAGGGATCATTAGGCCCTTGTATATACCCATCAGGATAAATGACATTGATATATCATGATCCTTCACCAACAATAGTTCATTTGTCAACCTCATTCCAATCCTATTATTTCATCAACTAGGTTTTAGAGAGTCTCACACGTATCCATCCACTATAATGATACGAGGTTATGATATTAATGATAAAAAACTATTGGTGAAATTAGGATAAGGACTCATTTTGAGGATCTTGTGTCACACTTAGAATTCCTGGTTGTTTGGAAGGATACAACCTTCAATGTTATACTACGAAGACCATGGCTAGATCAACATGTGGCCATACCTTAATCATACCACTAATTCCTGAAATATTTTATAAAGGTACAAATTAGGAAATTTCAAGGTGATAAAACCCCATTCAAATCCTATGAATCATAGTATATTGATGTTGGATTATACAATAAGGAAGGTAAATAGTCCCATGATGACAATGTCACTTGAATCAATGCCCTGAATGGCCTTGATATGATCCTTACCAATTCATTCAAATTACTCACTACAGAGTACCTTATCCCCGTCAAACAAATTGAAGATGTTGGTTCACATGAGAGCACACAATTATTGACTTCAGTGATTTCAATTGTGATAGGCAAGCCTGATAGTATTGGAGAAAATGTAAACTCTTCAAGAAATGATGAAATCCTAGATGAAAATTACATCATTCCATCCCTTGAGCTCGAAAAAAAACTTATTCCACCAGCTGGGCTATAAGATGTTGTCATGTAAATGGGAGAAAATGGATAGGATTATTATCAATACCTTTTTACCCCTTCAGATATCAAAAAATACCTCATACCTGCATGTGAGCCTGTTATGGTTTCTTTATCTTACAGATGTACAAAATTCGACTCCTATCATCCCTTTGAAGAACTTTATGTATAAACTACTTCTCGAGGAGAGGTGGAATAGATAAATAATGAGGAAGAAGAAGAGTAATAATTCCTCGGGGATACCCCTCCATTATTTGAAGAAAGTATTATTACCATTATTGATGAACCCAGAGAGATAAATCTAGGTACGGATGAGGATCCACAAACAACTTTGATCAGTGTGACCATGATGTCCAAATAATAAGAGGTATATATTTCAATCCTAAAGACTCATCAAGGCATATTTTCATGGAATTATATAGATATTCTAGGCTTTGACCTGAAGGTGGCTACCCACCGCTTGGTTCTTACAGAATATCATTGGGGATACAAACATGTAGCTAGGCGAACACACCTAACTCATGCCTCTTAAATTGAGGTCGGAGTGGACAAGATCATCAAAGACGACTTCATTCTTGAGGTGAAATATCAGAAATGGCTTGGTAATGTTGTCCCTGTGAAAAAGAAAAATGGAAAAATCAGAGTTTTCAAGGAATTCATAGATATCAATCAGAATTCTTTGAAAGATGACTTCTCGTTTCCATTAACAGAACTCATAATTGATGAAAGATCTAGTTATCAATCCCTTACCTTCAGGGAAAACTATTTAATATACAACCAAATTTAGATGTCCCAATATTACAAAGAATCCATTGCCTTCATGCCCCCTGGGGATAATTCTCTTATCATATAATTCCCTTTTTCTTGATGAACATCAGCACGACATACCAACATTCAATGCATTTCATCTTGAAACCATTCATTGGTATGTTTATTGAATATTATATTGATGAAATATTGGTAAAGTAACAACAATTATTTTCCCAGCAGAATGACCAAGAAACCATATTCAATAAGCTATGACAACATAAATTATTCATGAACCCCTTAAAATGTTCTTTTATCGTATAGTTAGGAATGTTTCTTGGATTATTTTATGCCAACATGACATCAAAGATGACCCTATAAAAACAAAATGTATCCTTAGAATTTCACCTCCTCAAAACCTCAAATAGTTGATAGGACTCTACAGACATTTGGCCTACATCCAACAATTCATATCCAACCACAATGGAAAATTTATTGCCTTCCCCAAACTAATGAATAAGGGGGTCATGTATCAGTGGACCAATTACTATTAGGAAGAATTTTATAGCCTTAAGAAGTACCACATAATCCCACCATTATTAATTCCAACTTTTGAGGGAATGACTCTCATTATATGTGTGATTCCCATTGAATGATCATAGAGAATCATTTTATATGTAAAATAATTATGTGAGGAATGAAAACAGACATTATTATCTTATTAAAACCATGAGCGATAATGAGACTCGTTATTTAGATATCGAGAAGAGTTTCGAAAAATTAATCTTCCCATTTCATAAACTAAGGCACTATTTGTAATCACTACAAAGTTAGATTGGTCTCTCATAATAACCCGCTCAAATATATCCCTAGTCATCCTATGTTAATATGATGTCTGACATGGTTGGTAGTTATTATACAATAGTTCGATATTCAATATTTCCTCAGAAATCAGTAAACAGATATGCTTTAGTATATTTCTTTATAGAACACTCATCTGGAAAAACAACATCATTAAATACTGAATATCCATATGATGAGATATTCTCTTTTCAAGGAATACCCCAAACATGGGAAATATATTTTGACGATGGATATAGAATCTTAATAGGTATAAGATATGAAGACCCTAATATAAACAAAGTTGGGTTTGTAACTATTCTTATATCCTTAATGACGGAATTTTTACCTTACTCCTTCCTATTGTTAGAATAATTCACTAACTATGATATGAAATATTAGGCCATAATTACAGGTATATAACAGGCACTCCAAATTAAAGTGGGACACCTAGAGGTGAAAGGTGACTCAGAGTTGGTAATCAAACTTATCCACAGGGATTACGTCATTATAATAGATGAGATGATCCACCTATTTTACTGTCCCCAAGGGTTAATGGAAGAATTACCTTTAAATTCAATATTGAATCACATATCGTGATCATATAAAGACCAATAAGATGAATTCTCAAATGCAGTTATAGCTTTGGAAGATCCAAACCAGGATGAAACAATCATGAACATTTCCAATCTCTGAATGGTCTCACCATTAGTTCAAGTTATAATGGATGAGATCAATCAGGTCAAAAATATCCTTGATTCATATGTTCCTACCATTGTATGGATTATTCATATCATGTAATACCTATAAAATGGAGTACATCCTTTTAATAGGGGTGAGAAAGATAAATTTTGATGGATAGAATCCAACTTTTCTCTTAATGATTTCCCGAATCACCAGAAATTCCCACATAAATGAGTATTTGATAGAATGTATCTCAGGTGTCTTAATATAGAAGATACATATAATTTCATAAGAGAGGATCATGCCAGGGCCCGTGGTTCCCATTAATCTGGATATTATAATTCCAACCAAATTCAAAGGCTTAGATATTTCTGGTCTTCATTAATGTAGAATTTTATAGAATTCACCAAGAAGTTTCACTAATACTATGTGAATTCCAAATTCATTCATCAACCACTAGAGTTTATACATACATCCAAATACTCCTGGACATTTTCCATATGGAGAATAGATATTGTGTGGCCATACCCTCCAACTATAGACAAATAGTTCAAAAACATATTAATATCCATAAATTTCTTCTCCAAATGGGCTGAAGAAATACCCCTCACAGAATTCAGGACCATATGAATTTTCGAATTCAAAAAAGCCAACAACATTTATATATTTGGCGTCCCTCATTAAATATAGATAGGAAATGTTAACAATTTCTATTCTGATGAGGTATAAAAGCCATGTCATGAGTACGATATCAAATCCAACCATTCATCCTGAAATCATGTGGCAGTTAATGGGTAGATATAGGCCTTCAACAAGAACCTCTCAAACATCCTCATTAAGATGGTGGATAAAGGTAAAAGTATTATACTGACAAGATATTGAATGCCTTATTAGCTTAACAGACTACAACTCATACTGATACATGAGATACCCCATACTTAATAGTATATGGAATGGAAGCAGTTATTCCCATTGAGGTCAAATTTCCATTTCTCCACATTTCCATCTGTGATCCACAATCTGTGGATGATAAATCCCAAAAATGATTGGATGAATTAGAAGGAATAGATAAAAAATATTGCATAACTTTCATCACTTATAGGTTTATCAAAATTAGATAGAAAAATCCTTTAGTAAGAAGGTTTTCCTCTGTTCATTTATCCAAGTTGAACTTGTATTGGTCCTCAGAACTCGAATTATACAAGGGAATAGCCTCACTCCATATTCAAGGTCTACTCTAACAGAGAATATTTGTTAATCTCAATGGATGCAGAGATCAGCACGACCCCGACCAATACATGGTTTCTTTAGAAATAATTCTCATAATCAGACAAAACTCATATCACCCATAATATGTTAAATCGCATTCTCAGTCCTTGTAGCATGACCCTAATAGGCATGACGTCATGTATGTGCCCCATGACATTAAACACTGTAGCATCATTGTCCTTGTCACATGATGATAAATTGAATTACATACGGTCCAAGTCTTATAACCTAAAAATTCAAGATTCCATTCATCCTCACCACATGACATTGAAACTACATGGTTAACGTCTCTCTCATTTGAGGTTAAGAAATCACCAAAGTACCATGAACTGAGATACACATCATGGTACCTTAAATATTGGCCTCCATATTTGGTGTAAGTACCAATAACATTCCTCTAATTCCCAATGTGTTGATATTGCCTATTAGTGAGATATGTTGAAGAAATGATGGGAAAATCCCATTCATAATCCCCACTCATATCATTGACATTACAAATTGTCATTTTGTCCTCCATTATAGGTATAAGGCCCAACATTATCACTTAATTAACACAAGACAATAAATTGTGCGACCAACATCCTTATAATATGATCTTGAACTACATAATTTTTCCAACAACTATTTGTGGCTTGATTATCATTCCAATGGGATATGTGGTTACAATCATATCTTTGATCCCAGGTCTAGCCACAAAAAAAATAGCCCCTTCTCTCTATTTATGAATCAGACTGGAACATGGATTCTTTTTAAGAACTATATGTTGCTTGATTATTTCTATATAAAGATATGTAGTGACACCTATTTCCTATTCCCTGGTCCAACTACAATATTTCTTTCATGTCATGTGACTCATGCCCTTACTGTAAGATGTTAAACTACATGGTCAATTTGCTTGCTACATGACGTTAAACTGCACAGTTGTTCAATAACTATGTGTGTAATGATTCTAATTCCAACAAGATATGTAGTGAGACTTGGACCACATATCCCAAGTCCAACCATAATGGAGGAAAATAAAATTCTCCCTTTCCTAATGTATGAATTATATCAGCACAAGGAACGTTTTCGGAACATATTTCTTGATTCTCATTATTATAAGATACTTAATGATGCCTAGACCTCATTTATTTGACCCAAACATCATTCTATAAAACTATTTAAACCACCTTTACCAACTTGAATGCTTTATTAATGTGGGGAATGAATTTTGAGAAGTACATATTTATTTATTCTCATTCCCAGGAGATACATATTGACTCCAAAATCTCCAATATCGGGTCCAACTGCAACCAAAAAACCACCACTCTTTGTCTATGGATCATACCTTGATAAAACCAATTTTTTTTTGAATATTTTATTGATAATAAATGAAAAACTTTCCTCACATTGTGTTAAATATTTTTATTTATAAAATATTTGGGATTAGATCATTCATTTGAAAATTTGATGAAAACTACAAATTTACCATTTAAATATTCATTGTTGTATTTCAAACATAAATAATTTTATTTGAAATATTTGAACTTAATATTCTGTAATTGTTTTCATGGATTATGTTTATATAACTTTTATTCATGACATTAGTGTTAAATCATTCATTTGGTTGGTGAAAATGATCCATGAAGTCAAATTTGGTCTGGACTCCCTAGATTTGACATTGGTTCCATTTTTGTTCCATAACATCTTCATCCGTTATTGGATTAGGCCCAAAGTTTGAGCTGAGATAAAGGAAATTTTTTTTCACAAATCATCATTTTGGAAGGAAAACTTATTCATGCATTTGGGGGTCCAAACAGGCAGTTCAATTTGGATTAATTTATATCCTGAATTTCCTCATTCACACTTGAAACCACATTAAACCTAGCATCCACTACACTCAATAAATTAGTGTTTTTCTAATTTATATGGTTTTTAATGTGCATTAATAGATTGGGAGTATATTATAAGTGGTTATAATCCATTTAAATTCACAATTTTTTGGGGGAATCTACCAAGCAAGGATCTCCTCCAAAATGCTCTTCTTTTCCTCTTCTCTGTAGTAGTGTTGTTGTGATTTCAATAAACACATATTATATCTTCCATTTCTTATGTTATTTTAAATTTTATTCTACTCTTAATATTCCCCTTTCCTCTATAACTCAATAGTATAATCAATATTGTGTTATACCCTTTCTAACCCCTTGCGAATGAAAAACTTTCCTACGATGACTACACCGCTCATGGAAGAGTTGTTCTTTTTAGTAATCGATCTACCTATTACCTTCATCATTAATTTATTTTGAATCAATGAGATTCTGTAAATCACTTAATATGATTAATGAATTTATTTTATTTATTATATAAAAATAATTAATAAATTGAAAAATTAACACAAAAACACTTGCGGTTGAGATTTGGGTAAATTGTGAGATTTCAAACTTAATCGGTAAAAATAATTCCACACAGAATAAATTTGTAGAGTTAAAATATAATCCATAAGATAAATTCTATCACATTTTTTCAAATGGATAAGTGTCGTAATTTACCACTGACCATAATCTAGATTTATAACATTAATCAATATAGGGTGTTGTGATTTCATGTTTCAAAGAAAGTACAGGGTTTAATTAATTTCATCTGGGTGGCTAAGTTAATTCTCATAGGGTTCAGGAGTTAACAAATTAAGGGTTAATAATTAATTATATATTTATTTAAATGATAATGATAAGTAATTGAGGGAATTTGTAGAGTTATATTTATTATATCTTTTAAAATATTTTCTTAAAAAACATTTTCTTATTGTGTCTTTTTAATCGAACATCATTTTAAAAATTTAAAACAAGAAATGTAATATTCTTCTTGAAAAATGATTTTAGTTATATAAACAATAAAAAACCCCCCATAATTTCATGTACTGTGTTTAAGTTATTTAATTTTATTTTCAAAATAAATTTATTAAGTTGTTTTAATTACTTCCTCTTTGAGAGACGACCTAGGCCTGCCACCCTAAAACACCTAAAGAACCCAAAAACTAAACATCGTTTGAGAGCGCCCCTAAAATCACCTTAAAATTTTGTGCCATTTCTGGAGAGACAAGTAATTATTTCAACCAATTTGAGGTATTTATTTTATTTTACATTTTATTATCTTCTTTTATACTGTCATAATTATTTACCCAATCTGAATTTTTTTCCTCTTCTTTTATTTTTTTCTTATTCTTTTTGGACCGTCAACTCAAAAATCTGATTTTTATTATGGTCCATTTTTCTTCTTTTCCTTTTTTATTTTAGTTATGACATTATCTAACCCTAAATATCTCTTAAATCTTGACCCTGATATTGAACGCAACCTTAGGGCTCGAATCATACATTCTCATTCTATGGTAAGTTTCAACATTAAACCAGTAGGATAATTTCTCCACTTCAAGAATACTGAAATTGGAAACTCCTCTAAATCCAACATAAAACATGTACTAATGTCTGAAAATAATAACAATGAAAATAGTATAACCATTCAATAATTGGTTACACGAGATATTAATTATCATACAAATATCATTGCATACCCAAATCTAGAATTAGACTTTTAACTAAAATCAAGATTAATTCACCTTCTTCCTAAATTTCATGGATTACCTAGTGAGGATCAAAACAAAAACCTTAATGAATTTAATGTGGTTTTATCAACCATGAAACCAAGAAATTTCTGTGAAGATTAAATAAAACTAAGAGTATTCCCTTTTTCACTTGATGAAGCTACAAAGGATTTGATGTATTTTTTACAAAATAATGATGTAACATGTTAAAACAATTTAAAATTTCTTTTCTTGCAGATATTTTTTCTAGAATCAAGTACCAATTCCATTTGTAAGGAGATCTCAAAGATAAATCAAGCCCAAGGGGAGTCATTGTATGAGTACTAAGAGTGATTCAAGAAGTTGTGTGCAAGCTTCCCACATCACCAAATCAGTGAGAAACTCCTCATCCAAAACTTCTATAAAGGACTCACAGCTATAGAGAGGATCATGGGGGAAGCCATGGTTAGAGGAGAATTGGTGGAAAAGACCCCAATAGTTGAACGTGGATTGATGGAAAAGATGTCCCAACACCCCCAACAATTTGGAGATCGAGGTCCACCACATTTTAGGGGAGTACATCAGGTAAGTCCTTATTCTCTTAAGAGTCATTTGATTGATGCTAATTTGGAAGAATTGACCATTGTGGTGAGGATGTTTTATTTGGCTAAAAAACATCCCAACCAACTCCTATGAGGCCAGGTGACATTTTCACTAAAACAGACCACCCAACTGACTGTTTCCCCCAGTTACAAGAGTCAGAGGATTGTGGAGTGATATTACCTGGGAGACCATCTCAACAACAAAAAATTCTACATCCCCAAACAATGGTTTATTGCTTTTCACTAGCCTAAAACTAAGGGTAGAAGGATCAATCAGACATGAGTTATCCCTGTAGACAACAATAAAGCCCCTCCCATTCCACAAAACTTCAAGCAACATCCACCTTACCAATAGGGTTTCCTACAACCCCAAAGGTGATTTGATGCTCATGTATCAATAAGTCAACAACAAGGGAATCCCCAAACCAGGGTAGACTCTAACACAGATGACCTTTTGAAACAAATTGTTCTTAATTAACAGAATGAGCTGAAGAGTCAAGGTTCTTAGTTGAGGGAGTTGAAGACATTGATGAGCCATATTTCCACCGACCTCCATGAATTGGTAAGTAAGAACTCTGAACATCTTCCTTCCCATCCAACTCCAAATCCCACGGGGAATGTCAGTGCCATCACATTGAGATGTTTGAAGAAAAAAACTGATACATCTGCACCTATCGTTCCACTGGGATTCACCTCAACTCCAAAGAAACAATATTTCATACAAACTAATGATAAATCCATGGATAAAGATTTAATTAATAAAAATATTGATGATGTTGCTCCAAAACCTTTTCCACTTCCAAACAGAGTTGTACAAACCAAGAATATTTTTGAAGAGGCGATACAAAAAAAATTAGACCCATTCAGGCATGTGGAGATCAACATCCCTCTACTTGAATCCATCAAAAAAATCCCAAGGTATGAAAAATTATTAAAAGAACATTGTACAAATCGAAGAGGGCTCAAGGTATATGAGAGGATCAATCTTGTAAAGAATGTTCCAACAAACATTACAAAAAATCTAGAAATGAAAACAATGTGCAAGGATCCAGGGACATTCACCATCCCATGCACCATAGGGGAGTTTCACTTTTCATATTATCTTTGGGACTTAGGAGCTTCCATAAATGTAATGTATCACTCTTTATTTTCTTCTTTACATGTTGGTGAGTTGATTCTGATGAGAGTATTGGTGAAATTGGAAAATTGATCTACAACATATCCAGTGGGAGTCGTTCAGGATGTATTGGTAAGAGACACGATCTTTCCAAAATATTTCTATGTGCTTAAGATGTAGGATGATCAGGTAAGTTCTCATGATCCCATTATCTTTGGTATAACCTTCCTTAAAACTGGAAAAACTACCATTATTTTTAAGGAGGTAACACTTTCCAGGGATTTGGGAGATGAAGCTGTGATATTTAATTTCACGGAATCCTTGAAGTACCCCTCATAAGACCATTTTACTTTTGTAATATCTCATTTTGAACCACTAAGTAGAACCCTCATGGATTTTTATCGTCCTATTCTTATGAATATTATGAGTATTGGTTATAGTTTGATGTCTAAGGTAACCTCCACACCTATTTCTAAGGAACAAAACACTCTTATATTCGATTTTTAAATGGATTAATATTCAGATTTTGATCATGTTCAATCTGATTATGACATGGGTATTGATTATGATGATGGATTTGATGTTTTATTCTCTAGCTATGGTGATGTCTGTTCAGATACTGATGCTCTTTGTGCATATATTTTAGCTACTTAGATGTCTACATCCATACACCACCCCCTACACTGGAACTCAATCCATTTCCATCGAATCTCAAATACTCTTACATGTTAAGTGGTGAGAGATTACCTGTTAGAATTACTAATAATCATCCTTTTGAAAATGAAGAAAAACTTTAGAATATTTTGAGGGAGAAAATCAGGGAAATCATGTGGAACTTGGATGAAATATCAGGTATTTCCCCTCCATTTTCATGCATATGATTCTTTTGGAGGATAGGGATAAATTAGTTAGGCAGAAACAAAGGATACTGAATCCAACTCTCCTAAAAGTTGTTAAAAATGAAGTTGAAAAATTGCTCGAGGTAAGAATAATTTATCCCATTTCAGATTCCCAGTGGGTGAGTCCTATTCAGGTTGTGCCTAAAAAAAGTGGTGTTATTGTTATTAAAAATTATAAATATGAGTTAGTTTCAATAAGGGTGAAAAACAGTTGGCATGTGTGCATTTATTATAGGAAACTAAATCAGTCCACTCGAAAAGAGCATTTCCATCTCCCATTTATGGAACAAATGATTGAGAGACTATATGGTAAGACACATTATTGTTTCTTGGATGGATTTTATGAATATATTTAGGTTCCTATTTCTCCGTAGGATCAGTAAAAGACCAAATTCACTTTTCTATTCAAAACATTTTCCTACCGAAGGATGCCATTTGGACATTGAAATGTCCTATGTACCTTCCATAGATGTATAATGATTATTTTTTCTAATTTTATTGAGACCTTAAAATAGTTATTCATGGATTTGTTTACAGTGTATGGGTCTTCATTTGATGATTGTATATCTATTTTGGGAAAGGTGTTGAATCATTATATTTAGAAGAATCTGGTCTTGAACTTTGAAATGTGTCATTTTATAGTAGATAATTTCATTTTCTTGGGGAATGTAGTGTCAAAATATGAGATAGAGGTCTATATATCTAAGGTATATGATATTTTAAACTTACCCTATCCTTCATGTGTGTGTGATGTTTGATCTTTCCTAGGGAATTCATGATTTTATTAGTGCTTCATGAAATATTTTAGTAATATTAATCTTCCTATGTCGTGATTACTTCAAAGGGATTCTGATTTTGTGTATGGTAATTCATGCAGGACATCCTTTGGTGATCTAAAGAAGTGTCTAACCAATCCACCAATCATACCGCCCTAAATATGGGAGTTTCCTTTTGAGATTATCTGTGATGCCTCCAACTTCACGGTTAGAGCTGTCTTATCTCAGAGGGTATAGGGATTCTCACATATGATTTTCTATGCATCAAGTAAATTGGATTCATCCCAATAAAACTACACAACAATTGAAAAGTATTTTCTTTCCATCATATTTTCTTTAGATAAATTCCGTTCATATTTATTGGTCATTATAGTTTCTTTTTTCTTACCATGCAGCTCTGAGGTACCTCTTAAACAAGCCATATGAAAAGCCCATGCTTATCTGATGGATGATACTCCTTGAGAAATTAAATACTGAGATAAAGGATAAGAAGGGTTCAGAGAACTTGGTGGGGGACCACATGAGTAGGCTTACTCACACACTAGTGGATGACACCTTGGACCAAGTACCACCTTGAGACACTTTCCCTGATGAGAATCTTTATGACATCTCATGTACGCATCCTTAGTATATATATTTAGTTAACTACATTGTTTCCTCTAAAATACCTACAAATTTAAACAAAAAGTCCAAAAATTAAATATTAATTCATGATTTTATGTTTGGGATGATCCATACCACTTCCGCATGTGTAGTGATCACGTTATTTGGAGGGGTGTTCGTGATCATGAGTTTGAGTATGTTTTACATTTTTGCCATAAACTTGCTTGTGGTTTACACTTTAGACCCCAACAGGTAGATAGAAATGTCTTAGACTCTATATTATATTGTATTATCTTATTCCATGATACCCATGTGTTTTTTAAGTCATGATCTCGTTGGTAAGACACTAGGAACATTTCTAGGTGGCATGATATTCCCAACAACCCATACAATTCTATGAGATTAATTATGTATAGGACATCAATTTTATGAGTCATCTTCCTAGTTCCTTTGGTATTTTGTACATTATGATCATTGTTGATTATGTGAGTAAGTGGGTAGAGGCTAAGGGAATTAGAACTGATGATTATCAAGTTTTAGTGGACTTTTTTAAGACATAGATTTACTGTAGGTTTGGAGTACCAAAGGCCATCATCAGTGACCAAGGGACACACTTCTACAATCGTAATTTCACTTACCTCATTTGGATTTAAGGGGTGACATTCAAAACATCAACACCACACCACCCTCAAATAAATGTCTAGGCTGAGATTTCAAATCATGAGTTGAATCAAATTTTGGAGGAAACCATGCAACTGAATAGGATGGATATGAGAAACCGCATTTGTGATGTTCTATGAACTTTTTGGACAGAATAAAAGACACCCATCAGTATATACCCATTTTATATTGTTTTTGGGAAATCGTGTCATCTCCCCATGGAAGATGAGCATCAGGATTGTTGGGCTATAATGAAATGCAACATGGATTTGGCCCAAGATGGAATAAAAAGGAAGCTACAAATTCAAGAAATTGAAAAGATTCAATTGTCTTCATATGAGAACTGAATGCTCTATAAGAAAAGATCAAAAGAAGCTCATGATAGAATGATCTAACAAAGGTAGTTTCATGTTGGAGAGAAAGTACTTCTCTATAGTTCACTATTAATGTTTATACCTGCTACGTTGCTTTCCAGATGGTTAGGTGCTTATATTGTATCAAATTTTTATCCTTATGATGAAGTGGATATCACAGAAGAAGACACTAGAATGATATTTACAGATAATGGGAAACATTTGAAAAAATACATTGAGGGACAAACAACTAATGTAGTGGATTTCATCACACTACGTGACCCCATCCTCACTTGAGCATATCAGGCTGTTCCTAACCCTTTCACTTTTATATTCTTTTTCTATTTAAAATTAAAAATTTTATGTGCATATTTCATCTCATAGATTAACATTAAGGATAATGAAATATTTTAATTGTGGGATAGGATACAACATTATGGGGTAGATATTTAGGATTTTAATTTGTGGGTTTTTTTCTGTATTTTCTATTTTTTTTTGTTAAAATTTTAAAAAAACAAAAAAACAACAAAAAAACAAAAATATCATGTAACATTATCATGTGAATCTTATGAAAAATCCATTCTTTCAAAATTCATTTATATAATGATAATCATGAGTATTATCTCATCATCAAAAGTTTATTTTTATAAAAATTGAAGTCATCGATGATATTAATGGTTGTGTCCTTAAAAAACCTTTTATATTTTTACAACATTATTTGTGATATTTGTTCATGGTAAATTGTGTCATTGATTTCTCCACCCAAATTTTCACTCAACCGTGACTTGTGAAATTTTTCCTACTCAATTGAACGTATAGTAAAGTTAGGTAAAATAATTAATTGGCTAATCCATACATTGATTTCTCTTTCGATTTGTTTCATTACTATAATGAATTGACCTATGTGTGTGTACCTTCAATCCGACTTTTGTATGCCCTCAAAAAAATATGGTTCAGGACTTGGATAGGTCAAAAACCACTCTTCACCAACCTTTGATCATTTTATAACTATTACAATTAGTTTTTTGAGGAGATCAAACATGGGATGGGAGTTGAGTGTGAGATTTTTTCTAAGTGAAAATAATAATAATAATAATAATAAGTGAGGGGAGTGGTGAAATGGACAACATATGGGGATATCTAGGTCGGGAGATTAATGTTTCACATTCGGGAATAAATAAGTGAGTGGGTCTTGAAATTCAATTACAAAGGAATTTAGAACAGGTTTGGTGAATTAAAACAAGTAAGAAGAATTGTTTTACATTACCTGAATATACTAAATATATGGTGGATTTATGAGCTTGGAATGGTTGGAACACACACACTTGGATAGTTAGTGGCATTGTTGACCCATTACTTGTTTCACTTTGATTAGTGTTATCAATATAATTGGATTTTTTTTGGCACATTTTATGAGACAATGAATTTAAAATTTATTGAAATTTACCCTTTATGTGATTATCACTTTTCCTATATTTTCACTATGGATTGAGAAATATGAATATGCATATCATTTCTCAATTTATTCGAATTCATGATATGAGGTTTTTCCTATGAGTGAAAAAAGGTTGGTGTGGGAGAGTTGATAAAACAAAATTTTGATTAATATTTTATTGATAATAAATGACAAAATTTCCTCACATTATGTTAAATGTGTTTATTTATAAAATATTTGGGATTAGATCATTCATTTAAAATTTTGATGAAAATTCAAGTTTCACTTTTGAAAAATTCAGTGTAGTATTTTGAACATAAATAATTTTATTTGAATTATTATAACTTAATATATTTTAAATGTGTTCCTGAAATAATTTTTTATAACTTTTATTCTGGATATTTGAGTTAAATCGTGCATCTGGTTGGTGCAAATGGGCCATGAATTCCAAGTTGGGCATGACTCTTCAGACTGGACATTGGTTCTGTATTTAGCCAAAAAATCTTCATCTGTTACTGTATTAGGCCCAAATTTTGAGAGGATCTTGAGGATTCATTTTTTAATGAATCATACTTCTATAAGTATAGCATATTCAAACGTTTTTGTGGTCAAACAAGAGGTACAGGTTGGATAAATTTACTTGGCCGAATTTCTCCATTCACACTTGAAACCTCTTTAAACATAGCCTCCCATCCTCTCAATAAATTAATGTATTTATAATTTTGAGGGGTTGGGACGTGCATTAGGAGATTATGAGAATAATATATGTGGTTTTACACTATTTCAATTCACAATTGGAGGAGGGAAGCTACCAAGATATGATCTCCTCCAAAATGTTCTTCTATTCCTCTTATTTTTTGTAATGTTGTTGTGCTTTGAATAAACTCTCAGTTTCTCTTCCATTTCTTATGTTATTTTCAATTTTATTCTTCTCATAAAATTATACTTTAGTCTGGAATTTAATATTACAAGCAAGGTTGAGTTATACCCTTTCTAACCCCTTGCAAATGAAAAATGGTTCTATGATGACTACACTTCCCATGAAAGAGTAGTTCTTTTTAGCAATCAATCTACCTCTTACATTATTCGTTCATTTATTTTGAATCAATGAGATATTATAATTCACTTAATATGATTTTGTAATTTATTTTTTTTATTAGAAGAAACTATGTAAAAAATTGAACAATTAACACAAAAACACATGAGGTTGAGATTTGTGTAAATTGTGAGAGTGAAAACTTAATCAACAAAACAATACCATATATGATAAATTTGTAGAGTTAAAATATAATAACTAAACAAAATTCATCCTAATTTCCTAGAATGGATATGTGCCTTAATTTAACACTGAAAATAATCTATATTTATAACATTAATCAACATAGGGTATTGTGATTGCATGTTTCAATGCTTGTCTAGTGTTTAATTAATGTCATCTTGGTGGTTAAGTTAATTATCATAGGGTTTGGGGGTTAGAAAATTAAGGGATCATAATTAATTGATATTTTTTAAAATTATAATAATAACTAAATGAGTGAAGAGGTAGATTTAGATAAATTACATCTTTTAAAATATTTTCTAAAAAAATGTCTTCTTGTTGTGTCTTTTTAGTCAAACATCATTTCAAAAATTAAAAAAAATGCAATCTTCTTCCATAAAAATTATTTTACTTATATAAATGATAAACAACCCCCCCCCCCCCATACTTTCAAGTATAGTGTTTATGTTATTTAATTTTATTTTCAAAATAAATTTATTATGTTGTTTTAATTATTGCCTCTTTGGGAGACGACCTAGGAAGCCACCCTACTGCACCTAAATAACCCCAAAAATGAACATCAATTGAGAGCGCCCATGACAACGCCTTTTAGACCTACATATATAATCATTGAAGAACTACATATGGATTCATTACCATCTTAATGGGATATATATAAATTCATAGATAATATGTGTTGGACCAACCACTACATAATCAAAATACTCATATCCTTCGTGTGTGTTTCCTTTATGTTGTGTAAGAACAATTTTACACTCCTTATTTCTTACACCGAGCATAGATCATGTTGGATTATGAGTTTTGGTAAATTGTTTCCCTACATAATCAAGGGATATAAATTCTAAATGGTGTTACCTTGGTCCTTGATGGAATACCTTAAAAGGAACACCTATTTTCCTCATCTCATGACAATAAAATACACTATTTCCTCAAGAATTACGTTTAGATTAATTCTCATTTCAATGATATATGTTGTGACATTCATATATTCAGTCCTCGACCTAACCAAAACACAATACATAAAATTCTACAAATATCCCATGTATAAGTCATATCTATAAGAGAGGATTATATATGGGTTTTTACCTTATGCATTAACCTTTATTCAAAAAACCCTAATCTCTTCCACCCCAAAATTGAATTAGTGTGAGGGGTCATTATATTATAACTATGTGTATCTTGATTCTTTATTTGATAAGATACATAGCGATTCCTAGGTTCCATTCCATATCCCTACCTCAGTATTCCCTTTCTCTTCACATCAATACATCTTCATCCTTACCACATGGTGTTAAACTATACGACCAATATATTGACCGCAAGAATTTAAACTACAAGATACCTCAAGAAATACTCATGTCTTGATTCTCATTCTAATGAGATATATAGTGAAGCCTATTCCTCATTCCCTAGTCCCATAAATAGGTTAAAGTAAAGTACCCCTTCCCATATTTACAAAAAAATGATATATGTAGGATCTCTTACTTTGCGTCCTCTCATTAGGGGATCCACTAAGGAAATACAGATGTCCCCCTTCTACATATGAATCAAATATATGAAAGGAACTCTACACTTTGTCACCGGTACAAGTCCAAATGATTACTTTGTGCTTGAACATATCCCATCCACACATCACACTTCTAACCATGGACAATTTTGGATCTTCATAATCTTTCTCTAGCTCTCAGTTATAGAATTTATGATACTTTAGGACTCTTTTTTCAGACTTTGTTATAAAAACCTGTTGGATTTGCATAAAGTATTCAAAAAAATTGGTTTTTCAACCGAAGGATACTACTATTGACTATGTTGTAATAGGACCTAGTTTGGTTTTCATAAAACATCCCACAAAACGGGTTGGTCAACCAGTGGTAACTTCACCCCCAGGGGAATCCTCTTCTATCCTTATAAGAATTGATGAAACTATGTTGGAACCCACAATCCAAATTTGGTCTATGCTCATCCCTTTCATAATGATATTTAAATAATGTTATTTCCTCGGAGAATGACCTAAAACTATAGGAACCATATTCACTATTCTTCGTTTAGATCTGTACATGGAACTCTTTCCCCCAATTCTCAGGTAATTTTTACTTTAAATGAACCTCATACATTTAGGTACTACCTAACTTCAATACCATATGTTGTATCCGAGGAAGTAAAAATCTCTATAAACATCCTTCAACCTTTGACAAAAAATATCAATATTCCTAAGAACTATGTATCCTGAATATGTTGTAACACACCCTAAGTGTTTTTTATAAAATATCCCATAAAAACTTTTAGACAAAGGATTCCACTATTGACTGTGTTGTAACACGCCCAAGTTGGCTTTGCAAAAAACATCCCACAAAATAGGTTTTTCACTTATTGGTAACTTCATCCTCAAGAGAGACCTCACCTATCACAAAAATCCCTTCCCTTATACCACTCCACATATTTGGATATCCACATATCATATATTAAAACATTCCCCTCCCCATAATTAAATATGATGTTACATTCCCTAGACAGATTACCCTGAATGGGAGAATCATTAACCTTCATATCAAAGATGAAGAGAATAAATTATAGCCCCAATAATTTTCATTCTCTATGAATTTAAACAAAATATAATAATTTTCTTTTTGTGTTAATTCAAACCACATAGCATGATATCAGAGTTGTACGACATTAAACTACATAGAACAATGTACTGGTCAAAAGATGTTAAACTGTAAAACACCATCCATACTATAATATATTAAAATACATAGTCAATGTATTGGTCACATGAAAATAAACTAAATGATGTTTCAATCTATGTCAGGAATGGTCTTTCTTCCCTGACACCATATATCTTACAAAATATACCCCCTCCACATAAGAGAAATTCATGTAGGATCCATTTCCCATTCCTGTTCAGTGCCAATATGGATTCGTTCTTCATTATCAAACACTTATCATTGTAAAAACCACTAATAATGGTCTTGAGTAATCTAGATCTCTGTAAAATCCCTTATCCCATTATTAATATAATGTTGTAATTCCCGAGAACTCATTTTCCAAACTTTGTTGTAATAAACCCCATTTGTATTTGCATATGTTTCTCACAAAGTCCAGGGCTTTTTAGTATAAGGATTCCATTATTGACTATGCAGTAACACACCATAGTTCACTTTGCATAAAGCATCCCACAAAATGGTTTTTTAACCAGTGGTAACTTTTATCTCTAGAGAGACCTGCTCAATTCCCGAATATCATTTTGTTTGATTTTGAAACCACAAACATTTTTTACCAAGATTCCCCATCAGGTATCTAAATAATGATGGAACATTCTCGGACCACAGTATTCATTTGGGTAATCATTTCAAAACTTTTGGTCAAATATGTTAGACCTAAAACACATTTCTCATCATGTTAAATCACATGAATTTAAATTTCCAAAAAAAAGAGACAATACTTACTAGAATGAAAGACCACAAAGGGAACTCTAGAAAAAATTCAAGCCTTAGTTCACTAGCACCACAATCCGTGTGGTTTAGGAAATAATTGAGAAATTAAAATAAATAGGAACAAAACCGTTTAGGATGAAAACCCACAAAGGGAGGACTAAGAAAAATCCAAGTCTCTCCCACTAGGTTGTATTTATATCAGACATAGGAAAATATTATTATGATGAAAAAAATACATAAATTGTGTAGTGTTTTCTATATAACCCTAGAAATAGTCGAGCTACGCTCGCTAAGACCCATGTATTAGGAAAAAATTATAGTACTCAGTTATCCTGGTCATTTTAGTTATAAAATTATGACATTCAGTGAAATGAGTCATTTTTCAGTGTTGTATTACGATTACAATATGGATATAAATAAAAGAACACGCGGTTGGGAAAAAATACTATTCATTTATGTTTAAAAGTGTAGGGTAATTTCCACATGTTTTATCCTCAAATTCATTTTATAGTTTATCCTAAAAATAGGATTTGAGAATTTGAACTATACCCCAAGAAATTTCTAGAACATACTAAATCTTGATTATTTTTGTTGTGGAAACATCCTCATTTTTTCATAGTTTTTCTCACTTGACATCAATATCATCTATTCTCTATTCCAAATCCTCTAATAGGGATTGATGGAGTTGCAATACCTCTTACATTGTGACATTTAATTCATCTTCCAGGAATAGTATTCAAAGAATTTTTTTATCAAGGAGATCTTAGTACTCCTTCACCTTCTTGGAGTGGCTGACCTCAACTTGGATTACAACAGCTTCGAGTTCTTCAAACTGATCTTCTTGCTATGACTCAGCCTTCTACAACCTTCGCTCTTCTTCCCTTTATTGTATTATTACCTTCCCCACCTCATGGACATTTTAGTAATTAAATCCCCCATATCCTAATATGGAAATATTGGAATAATGTCAGTGAAAATAAGATGTAGTTTCATTAAATGTATCCCCCAAAATATCTTCTAGATATCCTCCTAGACAAGGAAAACATGTAGTTAAAAGAGCCACCTACATATCTATATTAGAATCATATCCTCCCTTAGTAAGTGAGATATAATCCTCGAATAGTGTTCTCAATGAGAAACCTGGTTCTGATCCTTCAAAAACTGCCTTAGCTTCACTCACCATTATTGGTGGAACTGGAATGGAATCCCCCATATTAGGCCTAGTTTCCAAATCCAATGACCCCGAATAAAATATTACACTTATCTTCAACACTATAAGGTCAATAGAAAACTAAGGAAGTAAAATAACACAAATAGTTAGTAACACTCTCAAGTTGTCTGATCAACCATTGAGATTGATAGCACTCCCACACCCTAGCCTCAATTATCAAATATGAAACCTATTACAGGGGAACATCCTCTTGATTTTTCTACACAGCCAGTATTATAGGCTCTTGAGAACCCCCCACATCAGGATTATCATCCATCACTCCCTCAAAAACAAGAGTAGGGTGGACATGGATGCCTTTTTCATGATGTTTCTTAGAAATGTACTCTGTAGACAAAGATGAAAAAGTTGAGTTTTGATTTGAAGCATTGGGTGAAATAAAGCCAAATGTGTTTAAGAAAAAAATGAAAGAATGATAAAACTAAAATCCATCCAACACATTACATAAATCCCTAGACTCCTTGAGGGAACCTAAAATATAAATGTCTAGAATAATTAGATCCATCATTTCATAGTACGTGGTATCAAGTCTCACAACATCCTCACCAGTAAAGGTATCCAAGATTCATTTTTCAAGACCCGAATTGGATCCTTCAATGATCCCATAAACCGAAAACTCTGCAATGCACAACATCATCAGGCCCTACGGAGTTAGGATCAGCATCATCACCTTCATCAGACCATCCTAGATCCTTGTCATCACCATAAAGAGTTGAATTGGGTCCACTATTGACTATTGTATGGTCCTCCGGTTCAGGTGTCAGATATGAAATATCATGAGCTGATGAAATCTAGAAACAACATGTGACACCTGAGGGAGTATGTATGACAATACCATGGCCCTCTACCCTCGCTGTGGGAATGGGGGGAGATGTGGTCACATATCCTATCACCTTTTCCATCAAAATAGCAGATTCATCAACATGGATCCCAGCCTCCCTTGTGGTATATTTCATGATCCTTGAAGTATCAAAACCAAACACCTTAATGGAAGAAAATGATGTAGATTCTGAAAATTTTAAGCATGGTCAAAGGTGTATGTCAATTAAATCATGATATCAACTGATGACACATATTCTTACTCTGGCATATGCATCGATCCAACATTAATTCCATCATTTTATTCCTCTCTCAAGATATAAAAGGGCTCATATCAGTACTCCTAGAAATAGAGACTTAAGAGGATACTAGAGGAGTTCTCACTGACATCACCTTCATCAAGGACCTATGGAACAAAGATAATTATTGGTACCCAAGGGCCTCATTTAATTTCCCAATGGGTGTTCTAATGTGCTTATACCATTATAACCCATACAGCTCTACCACTACTCATTCTTCAACTAATTATTTTTCTTCTTCCTCTCTTTAAAACTAAAAAATAAAGTCCCCTTGATATTAATGATAATGGATGAAAGAGAATAAAAGGGAAGGTAGAAAATAGAAATACATTTTTAGGGTTTAGGTAGATGTCCCATTCATTTTTGCGATGAAAAATTACCACCTCAAGAACTCCTCAATTTAGCATGTCAGACACTCTCTTTGTGGATATGGTCTGAACATCAATTTTGTATATCGAAGCCTCCAACTCCTCAAGATACCTTATGAACTCAACCAAATATTTATGATGGTGGAAATTATAGGGTGACCTAATATCACCCATCTCTGGGATTCATAAGCCATCCTAGATAATCTCCCATCTATCTTTGACATTTTGGGTTATGATCTCCCAAACTCAGATCGCTAAGGGTCGTACATAATTTGACTATGATGTGGTTGGATATGAGAAAGAATTGAGAACCTTCAAATTGTAATCCTTTTCAAGACTCTTTAATTTCATTGAAAAATTGGTGGATGGACAATGAATATCCTCTCAATGGTTATTAACAAACATCATTGGCATGGGAGGTGTGGCCTTGTCAACCATAGCTTTCTTGGTGGTCTTTGCTTGAGATCACTTTGAAGGATCTGGATCCTTGACATCATAATATTCAGCCTGAGAATATTTTTCTAGCATACAAAAAATAGTATTCTTCATATATTTGACCGGAAGAATTCCCTTTTTAAATGTCCACTAAGGATATGAAGATATCCACACCTTGGAATACCCGGCCTCCAGCCCAAATGATGTGTCTGTCAAAGGTAGCATGATTGATTGTTTGGATACCTCCATGAATATTAGGATCCAAAAACTATCCAGCTACCATTTGATGATTATCAATCCTAAAATTCATACTAGGAAAGTTGCTTGTATATTATAGATATTTAAACTGGAAAGAAAATCAATATGACGCATAGGCCTCACATATGTTCTCATTGTCAATATGAGCCACCAGTATGAAATCTTTGAATGTTACCATGTATGACATCATCTCATAATTATTTTAATTTCCATCATTGGTAAATGTCTCTATTGGTGGTTTACCATGAATAATGAAGTTAAATCCTCCCGATACAATTAGTATCCTCTTCAATTCATCATACTTTAGGTTCAGAGGCTAGATTCCAGAGACTGCTTGATCCAATGGTTAGAAACATTTGTTGGGGATTTTAACGGGAGTTAACAACACATGTGAACCGAAATGTGCTGCAATCAAACCCAAAAGTACTTTAAATTGACCTATAATTTCTAACACGACCTTCCTATTGTATATATACAACAAACAATGATAAATTATTTCAAGGATATGGAAATAAAATCGTATGTACTTACCATCTAATAATTTTTCCATGATGAAAAAAGTCTTCGGCCTCACACAGTCGTTGGACTCATGGATAGAAAGTAGATAAATGCTTCTCCACGTTGCAAGGAATCCATCCAAGCAAGTGTTTATATCACCCTTGGTATTGACCTTGTAACCACAATGTGTATATTATCCCTTCACCATTACAGTCTGGAATGTTCTAGGAGCACCCCAATTTTCTATGGTGGGATATACAGTAGGGATCCCATAATTGGGGATCTATTTTACTGGTTTTAGAAAATCATTTATCCACATTACAGCATTGATGTCACCCATATGGAGAGGATCTTTGTTTTGCAATTTCTTCACCATCTTGAAAAGATCATGGTCCAACGATGGTGTATTTTCATAATCATTCAACATTGTCTTTATTGGAAATAACTCATCATAAATATTCCCAAGAATGGGTGCTCCATATATTCTTTAGATGTCTCATAGGCTAATACCAACTTCACCATCCATCAGTATCAAAAAAAATTCAATGGACTCCATCGGCTTAGCAGTTCGCGGATGATGTTTGGGTTCTTGTAGACATAGGTTTTTCATACCCAAAAAGCCTCATAGATATGTGAATCATGTTTCTCTTTTTTGAATTCCATTGAATTCTAGTGCACCCAATATTTGTGTATCCAATCATTCCTGACTCTCTATTTAGAAAGAAAATCCAATTCATCCTTACAACTAGGTGTCTAATCTATTTGTGATGCATGGAATGTTGATTCATAGAATTTAAACATCAATTCTTGGCTATGTGGCTTCATATCTAGACTAAATTTTCTCAAATTCATGATACATCAAATACGAATTGTTCCATTCTTAATATAAACACCCTAAGATGTAATTTTGGCAGAAGGATAATTTATATTCTTTACAAACTAGGTTGTTTAGAACTAACTCTGAACACCAGGTATAAAGGCATCCCTCAAAATTAAGTGATCATATAATAGAAGGTAATCATTTTGTGGGAAGTCTCTTTGGTATGGTTCCAAATTCTTCACTATGTCTGGAAGATTAGACTCAACTATTTTGTTGTAATCTGGCATGATATATTTGATCATCTTAGAAGAATGTGTAACATCTTGTTCAGTAGAAGGCATCAAAGCGTACATTGAATACCTATATGAATTATCATTGTATCCCATTAAGTTGAAATATTGAATTAGAAAATTTTATTATTTTTACTTGTAAGAATTATAAATTCTGGAAGAGGAAAGACCACGGACAAACCCTTCAACAGGGTCCAACGCAATGCCCTCTCGACAAAGCTTCTCGGGCAAGCCCCTTGATCAGATGTCTTATCTAGACTACTCATCAAGGTGACTATAAGAAAAACCATTTCCCAAGTTGTTATAAATTAGTTAATTACTCAAGATACCTACACTAAATGATAATAACTTATATCCAATGAGGTTTTAAACCTCCACCTTTATAATATTTTCCCCATTCTACCTCATCACTAGACCCTCTTCTTTTGATAGGATCCAATCCTAAGGGGGATTTTGTGGAAACTCTATTTTTTCATGAAGGATGAAAGTATCCTAAAGAGAACATTAATCATGTTAAAGTGAAAATATTCCCCAATTATAATCAAATGTTCTTTCCCAAATTGGCCCACACACACACACTTTCACATCATAAGGACATTGTTACGCCATTCGTGGAACTGAATGGAAGGTTTCCCTTACACAGGGAACCTGCACCAAGTACCAATGCCTAAGACCTATGAGGGTAACTTTATTTGACCAGGGTCCCATATTTTCCTATAAATTGGACACTTTTGATTCTCATTTGGGGAACTGCAAATTCAGAGAAAGCCTTAAACTTTGGTTGAGCATCCCATTCACCCAGGTCTCAAAACATTCCTCAGGTAACACTAAAAAACTCATGAGAAGAGATAATTGTGGGGGATAAGTTAGATAAAATTATTTTTAGGGCCTTAAACACAAGACACATAAATTATGACCCCTTCACCCACAGTTTACTACAACTAGTGAAATTCCCCTCTTCCTAATCAAGGACCAGTGAAAAAAATATCCAAGGACACCTGAGGAGACCCAGGGCTCCTAGGCTAAATCCATTTCTAAATAATGTTTCATATGTGTTCCATTTCCTTAGTAATTTGCAACTTGTGTATGCATATACCCCATCCCCCCCCCCACCTTGAGAAGCACCTCCAGTTCCTCCTAGGCCCTGCATGAGGCATCTCTACCCTTTAATACAGGACTCACGTGTTCCCCTATTTGAGTCCTCTTCCAAGACACAAATGGTATCGCCCATCATCCTTTGGATTCCTCACCCAAGGGGGGGAAATTTTGATCCTTCACTAAAGCATCCAGATTTGTAATGCCATGAATAAGGGTACACATATGTGTTTAGAATTTGAATTTTTATTCCTATGGTTAGATGTTTCCCAAACCATTTCTACTGAATGGTTCATGTACTCGACGAGCATGTGGAGTTTCATTCCCAAGGTCATGAGGACCTTGACATTGGGGATGGTGTTTGGGAGTTCCTAGTATCAAATTTAAGGGGTAGGGACATGTTCTCTCCTTATCATATCTCAGTCCCATAGACCCCAGGTGTAGGTGCGGAGGGTGATGATTATACTTTATTTTCGATTTAACATGAAATGAGATCCAACTCCCTTGTTACAAAACCAATTTTATGGAATCCCTCATAGATTTATCCCCTAAACATTCTCATGAGACCTCTTCCACTTTATTACTTCATTTTTCCCTAATCTCATGGGACCTATATGGATAGATAACCAAATGTGACTATCCTACATATCAAAAAAACTGGGAGTGATGGAAACTTAAAATCACTTTATCTTTTTATTTTTGTCTACAGTATGATGATGGGAGGGATGTGTCATCACCCCATCCTCTTAGAACAGTGGAGGATGAGAAGTGTTTGGTTTTTAGGATTGTCCTCTTCCTATTTCTTCTCACATTTAAGAATGAAGCATTGTGAATTTTAGGAATAGAGGATAGACATGACCATGAAATATACATAGCAATATGCATGTTTTGGAAGAAAATATTCTCTCAACCTTCCTATCACCTTCCCTAAAAGTTCCTCTATAGGATCTAGTCCTCAAGGTCATCCATCCAACCTCAAGGAAAATATGATCATTTGGTTTATTTTATCATCATATTACTCTTGTTTCTCACACTGATCATGACTCACATGGGATTAGATGTTATTGGTGGTCATGACATCCAAATGATCCCCAAACATTATGGGTATCATTCCATGTTTATGTACCAACTAAATCCATTCCTCCTACTTGGTATAATCACAAACATTTAACAATATGGGCATCCTTCTCAGGAGTAATCCTCAAAGAAAACCAATCCATGGGAATCCATATCAAGAGTAATCCCCAAACAAACCTATCCATGTGAAACATTACAAGTGTAAGTCCCAACTCATCAATGGGCATCCTATTTTGGTGTAACAACTATTCATAACCAATCCATGAGAATCTTACTCAAGAGTAATCCCCAATAAAAACACACATTAAACCTGGAATCCTCTTTATGAGTAATCCCTGAAATACAACCTTTGGGGTCCCTATTTTGGAATAACCCCCATCCATATCACGATACTCATCCATGTTCCTCTTCTCTAGGTGTAGGACCCGAACAAGACTCAAAATCTTCATGAGTTGATATGTCACTCTTGGAACCCTTCCACATGGAATAATGTTGTGGAATAATTCTCAACTTAATCCTATCAAAGGGTCATACTCCCCTATGAGACAAATGTGAGGGTCTCCAAAGGCATAGGTCCTCATAACCGAAATATGTTGGCATTGATTCCCATCCAATTGGGATATATAGGAATCCTCTCTAAGGTCCAAACAAAACATCCAATACCAACCCTATTATCTCTAGGACACACTCCCATTTGGGTAAAATTAATCCCGGAAATCCATATCCCTTCCAGGTTTCATAGGATTCTTTAGTATATTTCTTACATAAAACATTGAATAGGCAAATTCCAACTAGGATTCCTAGTCGCATGACCTTAAACTACATGGTGTGGTCCATATCACATGAACTTAAAATGTATGGTGTGTCTCATTAAGTGCCATTGCACTATGTGGGTTCAAATTCCATTCATAAAGATACATAGGAAGATCACTCATGGGTTTTATCCTAACATCCAAACATCTCTCGTCTCCATAGATGATGATACACTCTAGAGTTCCCTAATATGCGGTTGAAAATTAGAATTTCCATAATAATGACAAAATAATATCTAATTACTACTGAAAAGGATACGATTGATGGATAACCTTGGATACATAAAGATATCTCCATTGATGAAGAATCCAAAATACATATAGATGAATCTAAATTCTACACATGATAATAATTGATTATTAATATAAGGGTGACTCATTTCATACATGGAAATTAATAAAGGATTTATGAACATATCTTAAATCTATTAGATAGTCATGAATTAGGAAAAAAAATACCCCCCAAAATGGTGTGATGTGATCTAACTCCCATCATCTCGACCAATGTGAGTTTTTATGCATCATTGGCCAAACTCTTATCCAAGTTCCTACATTTGGAAAGAAGGTCCCTCATGGATATTAAACTATTGGGTGTTTTCTGTTCCATGGAAAAACCTATGGGAAACCATTCAAAATTAGTTAACCTGATGCTAATTGTTTTCATAAAACCAAAACCCCTGTAATAGACCATCAGGAAAACATGATTTTTCATGTGAAAAAGGACGTATAATAGAAAATAAATCATGGAAGACATGCCTAAAATGATCAACCACTGGAGGGAATTCTTTCTAATATGATCATTGATCATCCAAATATAATCTATAAATATAGGTTATCATCCCACCCATTCCACAATGCTTTGGATGAGATCTAATTTCCTAGACATCTCATTTAACTGTGGTAATTATAACTCTACCCTCTAGGGATGTGAAGATCAACATTCAATGATAAAAATCAATGAACAAGTTAAAGAGAACCAACCAGTCCATCCTGAGAATGATCTAAAATCCTATCATCTTGAGGGTGAAGAGATACCATATGAATTTACACCCACCAAACTCAAGTGGGAACTCCCTACATTGGTTAGCACTCTCAAATATAATCCTTAATGAAGTATCATGTGTCATGATTCGATTAGAAAATTGAATAATATTCAAAGGCTCTACACGATAGGTGGATATATGAAAGAATGGGATGTACTGATATCAAAAAGAGAAGATACTGGAGTATAGGATACTAAGATCATACATCTCATTATAGATGGTCCAATACTCTTTTACTCATTTTTATGCTATATTGAATACATTTGGCTTGCACGGTGACCCTATGAAACATCTTCACTACCCGAAGAATACCCACTCCATTAATGCGGTACAACTGGTGTCTGGATACCTTGTCCATGACCACCTCTTCAGCCTAACCAAATGGTACTACTATAGCTTTGAACCTAAGGTAGAACTGTGAATCCCACTCCTAAACCTAGAGTCAGAGTCAATCCCCTTCCACTGAATATTGGAGGTAAGGTCCTATAGAATCACTGTACATGAAACATCTTGCTGCATAATCAGTAATGGATTGTGTATCTATCGCACTAAATCCATGTATGTCCCTATCTCCCACACTGATGATAGAAGAAATAAGTATCAACACTCACACTCTAGTTGGTATTTCCATTATGAGAAGCCTGAAAACAAGGATTCATGCTAGCCAACATTCAACCACTCAGCAATGAGCTAAACTTATCAACTCTACACACTAGCTTCCCTCATGTTTTATTTAGTAATAGGTGCATGATTCACTTTCTCATTAATAGTATTCAACCGAAGCATGTTGACCTATGATAAAAAACATTCTTAAGACCACTCTTGAAGTGTCACTCCCTCGATGGCTCATCAACAAGATAAATTGGATCAAACACTAAAGATATGTGAAGCATCCCTAACACTCTATTACAGTAATATAACCCTACTCAAGATGAAAAAAATATTTGGCTCTTTCAACTCGTAGGGTTTTTGGAAATATGTAATCATAAAATATGGATTGAAAATCCTTCAAAACCCTTTACTGAATCCTATCAACCTTTATTAAAACATCCCACTAGATCTTATAGGCTCTCCAAAGAACATACATCCCAAGATTCGCCCTCATCTAAGAAGTATTCTCATGATGATTGAATATTGATAAAGTAGTCTCAAGCCACAAATCAGTAGACTGTGGACAACCATACCCTGAAAAAATGGGTGGATGCTGCTACTGGAACACATGAACCAACTCTTCCATAGACAAGGTGGGCTACAAGGATCCCAGAATAGTCTTCATAAAGTTAAAGAAACTCTCTTGGAACTAGGAATCAACACCTATATTAAAAACAAAATTCAGTGTTGTAAGTAGCACTACTAGAGGTTATACGGGTGGCTCATGTCCCACCACCTCTAGATCATGGTCTTCACCACCCATTGGGTGCGTAATTGTAATCCTTCATGGTACAATTCCTATACAATTCCAAAAACATGCCTCTAAAAAGAGATATTAATTTCAAGATCATAGAAAAAATCATAGGACAAGTTTAAGACTTCTTGTAAATATGTTTCAACCCTCTATATAGTCCTAAATCTAGGACTGGGTAATCACAATTGTTAGAAGATAGTATAGAATCCAAATCATATAATGAACTCTAAATCTAGTTCTGGGTCAATCTATCCATTACACAACATGGGTCGCAAATTATAGACCATCAATAGAAATTGGAAAATCCATTTAAAAATGAACTTTACATCTCAAAATTTCAATTTAATTTAAATTCCTTTTTATATCATAATGATCTTTAAATAGATTTCCCAAATGGATAACTACTTTAAATCTATAAGGGACCATACACCTTATTAAACGAAGTTTTTTATCTATTAAATCCCAAATATAACATGTTACAGCCTATTTGACCAATGGTCTAGGACTCAACAGGCCATAATTGACTACTTAGGGTGTTTTTTGTCTCCCATGAAAGAAATTTTTGATTAGGTTACGAAATGAACTCTTAGTACCAATCATGTTTCTCAATTTACTTCTCAAATTGTTTATAAAATAACAGGTATATCACTCAAGGTACAAATAATAATGTCATGTAGTTAAGAAATTTATCCTATATTGCATGCATGGAATGTGAATCCTATAAGTTGGCTAAAATGATTCATGATACATGCCTCCTTACCATACTTGTATAAAGATAAACTCCAATTCCCTAGTCATGTCAATAATATCATTACATATCAGGTGCATCACCCAATAGTGAAATCTAATACCTTCTAATAGGAAAAATCTTGAACTACATATCCCATCATAGGAAATTTGGGTTTTTCTTGTCTGTGGGTTAGCTTATCCAATGAAAATCTCACTACCAAATTCAAAAACAATCCTGATTCCCCTTTCAACCATCCTAACTATTAATTATGAAAAATAAAATAAAATAAAATAAAATAAACACATTGATACCGCTTTGTAACACCTCAACCAGAGTGCCGCTAAATAGTGCCCCCGAGATGGTGGGTCACATGGATGTAAGAACGCCTCTCCATACTTCAGCAGCTACCATCTAGAAAAGATATCCTAGGGAGTGTCTGTATGGAGGCTATTATCTCATATCAGTGTGTAATACAGTGGTGTAAACATAATGATCTATTGCATAAGTATAATATAAATCAGATGCAACAGTAAATGACCATCTATATGACAACAATAATAATGAAGAATGCTCACATAAATATCATCTAAAAGTTAAGTATGTCATGTCTCTATAAAAAATGGAATACAACACATGAAAATAGGCATCCACACAGATCATGTATCAATATACAAAAATAGATCAAAAAGAAATTCCCCTATATAGAATCAAAATCATAGCTCAGTCCTATTCTCCCATATTCCAATGCACAGTTAGGAATGAATCATAAAATGAGCGCATTCTCTGGTCCCGACATACATCCATGATGTTTTTCTGAGTACCCAATGGTGGAAAAAATAGGGTGTGATATAAAACATAGTATGCCACCACCAATGATACCTATAACAAGTCTTTTATTTTTATGAACAATGAATCAGTGTGCAATATATCACAGGTATAATAGTAATAAAAGTAACATGTCAAATTTAGATGTGATCATATCCAGAAAAACATGGATACATATGAATAATATTCAAGAATAGATAAAAATGGAATGCAATCAAGAAACCATAATCATATGATAACGTTAAATCATGAAAAATCATTCAAAACCTATTATGTTGGTTAATCATGTTTCACAACTGAAAGGTTTAGATATAGGGTATAAATTACTAATGAATCATTTTCGAGTCCATGGAGAACCATGGGGAAACATGGTAAAGACTTTGGTGGAACCCAAGGAGCATGTCCAAAGAGATTCCAAGCTAGCAGGATCCAAGGAGTGGCACTTTCCTTAGAATCTAAAGTCAAATTGATCTTTAGGGTAGAAATTTCTAGGGAATCCAATATAATTAGGATCCTATGAGTAGATATGTACAATGAATCCACTACCATAATTAGGATCCATGTAGTATAAATTTCCATGGAATACAAAGGAATCAAGATAAAAGGAGTATAAATTTCTAAGTCATCTACTACTATTATGATTTTATCGTCTCATTTCATAACCCATATCATTATCATTCACACACCATGACTTCAACCAACCCAATCTGTACTTTCCTATATAAAAATTAAACCATTTAATCCTAATTATTCACATGAAATGGAGGCATAAAAATTCTCATATAACTCATTCAACTATCATAAATATAAGGGATGGGTCATCACACCCAATGGGTGGACTAATCAAATAAAAAGGGTTTGAACACACCCCATGTGTGACTTGTGATGAGGTAAATAATATCCAAACATGTCATGGTGCTAAGTGGGAAAACAATTCAGGTTCCAATAAATTTAATAATGTAATTCAATTAATTTTCGAGACAATTACGGATGGAATAAAATGTGGAAAAATGAAAAAATATATATATAAATCACAAAAATTTAATGGAAAGGTATAAACCACATACTATATACATGTGGTATAACACTCATCATGTATCAAATTCTAACTTGACCCATATCGGAAGAAAATGGAATAATGGATGAATACCCTAAAAGTAAGGCATTACAGCTTACACAAAAATAACTCTTTTGAAGATAAAAGAAACAAATAAAGGTGAAATAGTAATAGATAACTCACCAGTGTGCATCCAACGAGACTGATGATGGAAGAATCAGAGTCTAAATCATGGAACGACGCCAATGTTAAGATTTAGGATTAAATGGGAGCTCACGTGCATGGATAAGGGAGGGGTGAGCCTCTGCGGAAAATAATAGTCCCTACCTCTTATTTTAAAAACTGACCCTAGGAATTTACATGGTGTGTAACTTCATTAAACATTGTGTAAATCTTGTGATTTCCCTTCTGAGTAAATCTCATTACACATTGTGAATTGGCCTTCTAAGGACAATAAATTTTGTGTAATGAGTAAACAAATTGTATTCAAATAACATGTGGTGTACTTGGCATACAACCCTCATTTATCCCTTTCTATATTCTTTAAAAAACCCAACATCCCCATGACTTGGATTAAGGGTCCAAGTGAAAAAGAGAACTTAAATGAGAGTTTAACTATGAATAAAATGATATGTACTATATAAGGACCCGATCTTATTAAATTACATAATCATGAATTTAGTCAGTAAATCACTTCCTTTGACATTTCAGATCTTTTCCCTTTTAGATATTTGGTGAATTGGGACATAATATATTCATAACATTACACATTAACACATAGGGGATACCATTAAAACAGTATTCAATTCTTTCAAAAAATTATAAAACTTTTCAAAGAAAACACGATTTCTTTGAAAATTATTCAAACATTTAACATGGATTCCTTAATTTTTTTAAACATACTTAGAGCCTTTGAAAATCATTTAAAAACTTTTGAGCATAAAAATATTAGTAAGGATATAAAAAGAAGGAAAGAACACATTAATCCATGAACATTTGTAACCAAGGAAATCACTTCCAAAAAAAATACTTGTCACCCATATATACTTACTTTGTGAAAAATGATAATTCCAAAATATCCACACAAAAAATAAGAACATAAATAGAACCATAAAGGTATCTAGGGAAATTACATACATATTCTTGAAACCCTCTCGACTACCTTATAATTTGTAACCCTCACTGCTACCTTACAATTTGTGTAACCATCGAAGTTACACAGTGACTGACCATACGGTCGACCTCCAACATACACATATCCAATGAATTGGAGGGAAATATTGGTCCCAACATTCATCATAAAAAATTACCAAGAATGAGAACATAAACATTCAACATGAAAAATTTCATAAAAATATTACTTTGGGATTTTGTAAAATAGAATTTAAAAGGAGGATTTTAAAAGAAAATATCTTTACAAATATCATATTATTGAAGTGAAACATGGATGGAACATGTATATACACTATAAATACACATAATTAAACATAATATAAACAAAATTAATCCCAAAAACAATCTTATTATGACATAAATAATGAAGTATAATGTTAACCCGAATAATGGAAATCGGGCTATGAATTCCCTTACCTCGACTTTTTCATACTTCAAACTCGCTTCAAACTCCATTATAATAGTTAAAAGAGTGTTATTAATATATTAAAGAAACATATTAATGTTTATGATACCTTATATGATCATTTTATTACATCATATCACCCTTTAATTGTTTGTATTTTGTTCCTTACATTATTTTGGGTGCGTTCTTTACATGGTTCCCACGATCGGTTCATGATGGATATTCTTGTCGATTGGAAGTGAAAATTCAGAATTGGAATGGAATTGTATTTACATATTTATATAACCATACATTATACCATTTATCATTTTTATTTCTTACATGAGGATGATTCATAAGTTCAAACATTATTGATATTTGTTTAGGTCATTTTGGCAATTCATCGATTGTAAAGAACTCATTTGTTTTATAAATTAATAACATGTGTATAAAATGATTACAAAAAATTATATAAGATATAATACATAAATTTTAATCTGTTTCAAACATATAAATGGTTTCATTACCATTATTTAATAGTATAATTGAAATTGAAATCATATCATCCACGATGTCGGTAAATTGACACATCATGAACCATGTTTTAATTTCTTAAATGAGAGGGAGAGAAGAAGAATATTGATCATGAATTTTCCATGAACATGGAACATAAATAATATACAAGATTCGGGATCTATCATGCCTCTTGGATAAAAGGATGGTAATAGTGTATAAGAAAAGATAAGGAAATGAAAGGAAAACACATGAAAATGAAAGGAGATTCTTACCCCTTGATCTCTTCTCCTTGAGATCCTCTTTAAGGCCATTGGTTTTGGACTTTTGATGAGACAAGAAGATCTAGGATGTGGGTAAGAGACTTAGGAGGAGTATTTGGAAGAAATTAGGTATGGATCAAGTCTTGAGAGGTGTGGGAGGATGAAGCGAATGAGGGTGGTATTTATAGTGGAGGATAAGAGGTATTTTTCATTATTTTAATCATTATTATAATCTTTTTTCTCAAGACTATGAATAATATTAATTAATGTGACCCCAAAAATTAATAATGGCATGTGATTTTGAACCAAGTGGTATTAAATCACTTATGATTTCATAAATAGTGTATTTAACTGATAATTTGAGTATACGGTATTTTACCGTATTTCACTATTCATAAAAAATCCATACATTTCAGAAAAATCCCAAAAAATTGTCGTAACCATTTTTTGAAATGTATAATTCAACAATGAACTAAATTTTGGGAGAATAATATTCTAAATATTATTAATTTAATATTTACATAAAATCATACATCATTCAGAAATTACCAATTTTAATTCTTTAACTGCTTTAATATTACATTAAAAAATTAACCAATATGTCATTATATTAAAGCATTAAGAAAATAATACAATAATACAATTTACTATTTGTTAGGGTCATGTTACTATTCATATTAATACACATAAGGGTATGTTCCCATTCACCAAAAAACAATTTTGTTCCATCAAACTCCAAATAACTCACTGAACACAATTGTAGATGACTGTTTTTCGAAATTCAAAACATAGAAGTAGAAAAATTATGTTTAAATTATAGTTATAAATATCTATGTAAAACAATGTTTCATGCATTTCCAATTTTTTTATGAAATCCTTGGTATATTACATTATCCCCACCTTCAAGATATTGTGTCCTCTAAATCTTATTTACTTTTAAAACAAGTGATGGTATTTTTTCCTCATAACATTTTTAGACTCCCATCCTGCTTCATGAACACATGTAACCAAGGAAATCACTTCCAAAATAAATACTTGTCATCCATATATACTTACTTTGTAAAAAATGATAATTCCAAAAGATCCACACAAAACATAAGAACATAAATAGAACCATAAAGGTATCTGGGGCCATTACTTACATATTCTTGTAACCCTCTCGACTACCTTATAGTTTGTAACCCTCACGGCTCCCTTACAATTTGTGTAACCATCGTTGTTACACGGTGACTGACCATACGGTCGACCTCCAACATACACATACCCAATGAATTGGAGTGAAATATTGGTCCCAACATTCATCATAAAAAATTACCAATAATGATAACATAAACATTCAAAATGAAAAATTGCATAAAAACATTACTTTGGGATTTTGTAAAATAGAATTTAAAAAGTGGATTTTAAAAGAAAATCCCTTTACAAATATCATATTATTGAAGTGAAACATGGATGGAACATGTATATACACTATAAATACACATAATTAGACAAAATTAATCCGAAAAACAATCTTATTATGACATAAATGATGAAGTATAATGTTAACCCAAATAGTGGAAATCTGGCTATGAATTCCCTTACCTCGATTTTTCATACTTCAATCTCACTTAAACCTCCTGTATAATAGTTAAAAGAGTGTTATTAATATATTATAAAAATATATTGATGTTTATGATACCTTATATGATCATTTTATTACATCATATCACCCTTTAATTGCTTGTATTTTGTTCTTTGCATTATTTTGGGTGTGTTCTTTACATGGCTCCCACGATCGGTTCATGATGGATATTCTTGTCGATTGGAAGTGAAAATACAGAATTGGAATGGAATTGTATTTAAATATTTATATAACCATAAATTATACCATTTATCATTTTTATTTCTTACATGAGGATGATTCATAAGTTAAAACATTATTGATATTTGTTAAGGTCATTTTGGCAATTCATCGATCATAAATAACTCATTTGTTTTATAAATTAATAACATGTGTATAAAATGATTACAGAACATTATATAATATATAATACATAAATTTTAATCTATTTCAACCATATAAATGGTTTCATGACCATTATTGAATAATATAATTGAAATTGAAATCATATCATCCATGATGTCGGTAAATCGACACATCATGAACCATGTTTTAATTTCTTAAATGAGTGGGAGAGAAGAAAAAGATTGAGGATTAATTTTCCATGAACATGGAACATAAATAATATACAAGATTCTGGATCTATAATTCCTCTAGGATAAAAGGATGCGAATAGAGTATAAGAAAAGATAAAGAAATGAAAGGAAAACACATGAAAATGAAAGGAGATTCTTACCCCTTGATCTCTTCTCCTTGAGATCCTCTTTAAGGCCTTTAGTTTTGGACTTTTGATGAGATAAGAAGATCTAGGATTTAGGGAAGAGACTTAGGAGGAGTATTTAGAATAAATTAGGTATGGATCAAGTCTTGAGAGGTGTGGGAGGATGAAGTGAATGAGGGTGGTATTTATAGTGGAGGATATGAGGTATTTTTCCTTATTTTAATCATTATTATAATATTTTTGCTCAAGACTATGAATAATATTAAATAATGTGACCCCAAAAAGTAATAATGGCATGTTATTTTGAACCAAGTGGTCTTACATCACTTATGATTTCAAAAATAGTGTATTTAACTGATAATTTGAGTATATGGTATTTTACAGTATTTCACTATTCATAAAAAATCCATGCATTTCAGAAAAATCCCAAAAAAATTCCCTAACCATTTTTTGAAATGTAGAATTCAACAATGAACTAAATTTTGGGATAATAATATTGTAAATATTATTAATTTAATATTTACATAAAATCATACATCATTCAGTAATTACCAATTTTAATTCTTTAACTACTTTAATATTATATTAAAAAATTAACCAATATGTCATTATATTAAAGCATTAAGAAAATAATACAATAATACAATTTACTATTTATTAGGGTCATGTTACTATTCATATTACTACTCATAAGGGTATGTTACCATTCACCAAAAAACAAGTTGGTTCCATCAAACTCCAAATAACTCACTGAACACTATTCTAGATGACTGTTTTTCGAAATTCAAAACATAGAAGTAGAAAAATTATTTTTAAAGTATAGTTATAAATATCTACGTAAAACAATGTTTCTTGCATTTCCAATTTATTTTTGAAAACCTTGGTATGTTACATTATCCCCACTTTCAATAGATTCCGTCCTCTAAATCTTATTTACTTTTAAAACAAGTAATGGTATTTTTTCCTCATAACATTTTTAGACTCCCATGCTGCTTCATGAACACTTGTAACCAAGGAAATCACTTCCAAAAGAAATACTTGTCACCCATATATACTTACTTTTTGAAACATGATAATTCCAAAAGATTCACACAAAACATAATGACATAAATAGAACCATAAAGGTATCTAGGTCTACTACTTACATATTCTTGTAACCCTCTCGACTGCCTTATAATTTGTAACCCTCATGGATACCTTACAATTTGTGTAACTATCGTAGTTACACGGTGACTAACCATACGGTCGACCTCCAACATACACATACCCAAAGAATTGAAGGTAAATATTGGTCCCAACATTAATCATAAAAAATTACCAAGAATTAGAACATAAACATTCAACATGAAAAATTGCATAAAAACATTACTTTAGGATTTTGAAAAATAGAATTTAAAAGGAGGATTTTAAAATAAAATCCCTTTAAAAATATCATATTATTGAAGTGAAACGTGGATGGAACATGTATATAAACTATAAATACAAATAATTAAACATGATATAAACAAAATTAATCCCAAAGTCAATCTTATTATGACATAAATAATGAAATATATTGTTAACACAAATAATGGAAATCGGGCTATGAATTCCCTTACCTCAAGATTTTCATACTTCAAACTCACTTAAAACTCATGTATAATAGTTAAAAGAGTGTTATTAATATATTACAGAAACATATTGATGTTTATGATACCTTATATGATCATTTTATTACATCATATCACCCTTTAATAGTTTGTATTTTTTTCTTGCATTATTTTGGGTGTGTTCTTTACATGGTTCCCACGATGTGTTCATGGTGGTTATTCTTGTCGATTGGAATTGAAAATCCAGAATTGGAATAGAATTGTATTTACATATTTATATAACCATACATTATACCATTTATCATTTTTATTTCTTACACGAGTATGATTCATAAGTTAAAACATTATTGATATTTGTTTAGGTCATTTTTGCAATTCCTCAATCGTAAAGAACTCATTTGTTTTATAAATTAATAACATGTGTATAAAATGATTAAAAACATTATATAAGATATAATACATAACTTGTAATCTTTTTCAACCATATAAATGGTTTCATGACCATTATTGAATAATATAATTGAAATTGAAATCATATCATCCACGATGTCGGTAAATCGACACATCATGAACCATGTTTTAATTTCTTAAATGAGTGGGAGAGAAGAAGAATATTGATGATGAATTTTCCATGAACATGGATCATAAATAATATACAAGATTCTAGATCTATCATTCCTCTTGGATAAAAGTATGGGAAGAGAGTATAAGAAAAGATAAGGAAATGAAATGAAAACACATGAAAATGAAAGGATATTCTTACCCCTTGATCTCTTCTCCTTGAGATCCTCTTTAAGGCCTTTGGTTTTGTACTTTTGATGAGACAAGAAGATCTAGGATGTGGGTAAGAGACTCACTACAACAAAACCCCTGTTTAGTGGCGGTTTTTTAGCAGCAGTTCTAGGAACCGCCACTAAACCTTTTGTTAAAAATGGTTCACGGTGGTTTATAATAAACCGCCGCAAAAAATTGGTTTTTTTAACACCCGACCCTTCCCCCACCCCAACCCTCCTTCCCCTGCGACCTCGGCCCCCTGCGACCCTGAAACCCCGGCCCCCCGTGACCCCGGTGACCCCGCGACCCCGACCCCGGCGACCCCGCGACCCCCGGCCCCCCGCGACCCCGAAGCTGCACCATCTTCCCCTATAGGTAGGGTTTTGTTTATCCTTCTTTAGGTTTTTTGGTTTTCCAGTAGGTAGGTTTTTAGTATATAGTTTGGTATAATCTCCACATTAGTTTACAACCTCCTGGTCTCATGATTTTAAAATGTATGAAATTTTTCCTAATTGCATTCAATTTAACATCATAATAATCATCCCTCATCACATGAGTACTTGTTTTGCTAAAATAAAATGCAAGAAAATTTTTCCTTTCTATGTGACTCATTACCAATATGAGATCTTCATCCATGTAATGGTATAATGTAGATTATTCCAAACTATATACTAATTGTATAGTTGAATATTTTATTTCTATGGAAAAATGTATCTTATCTATTGGGTATTAGATACAGATCATCACCTTTTTACAATCCCATACAAGGATGAGATATTAAAATCTAAACCCCACTAAATGAGATCTTGATCAATATAGAAGTCTTTTCCACATGGCTGACAAGTATATTAGAGAATTAATGCACATATTCCTCACATGGGATATAAATCTATGTAATGAATCATCTATAAATATAACTACAAGTTGTATTGACTCCCATCACATTAGGATATGTAGTGATATCTAGGTACCCTACCATGGAACCAACTACCATATTCCTTGTCAAAATATTATAATTACTATCACCTACATATGTGGTGAATCTATGTAGTAGATTTTTAAATGGTTTATCTTATATATAGACCCATAATAAGAATAAAATTTCCCTTTTCTTTTATATGATTCATATCTTTGACAGATGGATTTTCATTTCAAGAACTATGTGTGGATTTATTCTCATTCCAATGAAATACATGGTGACATTGATATTTATTTTCATAGGAATGTCCACAAATACATAGTATATGTACTACAAACATAAACATTGTTAATTTAACCATGGGAAAAAATATACATCAATTGGGATCCCAACTAAAGTTGGATATGTCCTCCCCATTGATGTACTAGTTTTTCTACCTTCCATGTCTAAGTTAAGTGACATTGAACCTCATAAACATTTTTTCAAATCTGTATGACCTTAAATTTTAACCCTTTTTCCTAATTAAAATTACATAAACTAAAAATAAAAATAGTCAAAACTATTTGTTTGGTGTAAAACCTCTTAAAGAAATCATTAGAGGTGTAATGTTTCACACCCACTAATCTGTTCCCTTTTATGGATTAGGAAAAATATTTCTTATAAGAATACTATCATAAAAATCTCATGGGGTTCACTATGTGATCCTTGATAATTTATTCCTATTCCCCATAAAACTTTCATCTTGGAAAATTTTATATTGGATATCCCATCCCATTTTCAACTAGACTTAGGAAATTTTAATAGTACATTCTCCTCAATTAAAATACTACCTCTTCAAATCGAATATATCACTACATTAAGTGATTTAACACACAGGATTCTCATGTTGCCTTACATCACACAAGAAACAATTTCAGTACATGGTGGAATAACATATAATGTTTTAAAATTCTTTTTGAATATTCTTTTCTCTATGAAGCCAGTTCATAACTCTGATGTGTGATTCAACACTGATAAATTTCCCAAGTTGATATACTACTCTTAGGATCCCTTAAACTTGATTTAATCAATAATTTTTTCTATATTCATATAAAAATTGGTTGTGGATTTTGATTTATTTGGAGCTAACCTATTAGGATTTGATACTGAATATCACACCTTTCCTCGAAGCATATAAAGTTATCCCTACGTGATATTTCAGTCATGGAAGATAGTTCCACCTAAACCACATAATTAATCAATGGATTGATTGAGAAAATATCCAACATACTACCATTAGATTCTATTGAATGAGAATGGTATTATTATTCCACTATTTGTAAAGGTCGTTCTTCACCAGTTGGTCTCTATTTCTTATTGACTCAGGCATTCATAATGTATGTTTTAAACCTTCCAAAATCATTCTATTCAATGTGATTGTTATACCCTGAAGTTTAAACATTTGAGAATCATTTTAACAGTTAAATAAACTATGAAATTATATTCTTATGCACCTTATAATTTTCATATGAATCTCTTTTGGATACCCCAAATACATAACATTAGATTCTCCTTTTGTAATGTCTTATCAAAACCATGGTCCTTTTCATAGAATATTAAAATTTGTGACACAATGGTCTAAACATCATGACAATAAGATTAATTTCCCCCTCCAAGGTATTATATGACACTAATAATCCTTAATTCACATCAGGTTGTGTTTTGGAATATCTATAAAGACTAACCAATCATTGGTTCTATGTTTTTATATATAAAAATGTTAGCAGCTACAGGTCTGAGAACCATGACCATAAAATATCTGAGTCATCCCCTAAGGATATATGCATATGTTTCTCAAGATCTACATCCATATCATATTTTTATTCCTAAGGATATATGCATATGTGAATATCCATGAGATTGTTTATATGATCATTGGGATCACAATTCATGTAATTATCTCATTTCCATTGTTTTATAATATTCCACACCCGCCTATTATATCCATGATATATGAGATTAAAAGACAATAATATTTTTTCAATACATCTGATCCTAAAATAGAATAAAAATATTTTTAATTTTTTTACATTAAAATATGTGCACAACACCTCATGGTTTTCTGCAATAATGAAATTAGGCACCAAACTCACATCATTTTATTCAACACATTTCAAGATTCCAACCACTTCACATTCGATTAAAAATGAATTTCCATAAAAATATAAAAATTAGACTAACATTCAATAATTTAAAATACTAATTGAAAGATACATAGCACTAACTATGTTAGAAAAAAACAATAAGAACCTAGGGAAATATTTGAGTCCCCCCTACTATGAATGCAAATTGAAAAACATATGAAAAGTATGATAGTTCAATAAAAATGGTAAATCCATTAAAAGTTTCAAGTTAAACCCCTAAAAAGTGTATCTTTCTATAAATTGGTTTTTATTCCCACTAGAACTGATATTTAATGTCTCATGAAAAATTTACAGTGAAAATAAATAATAAAAATCACATAGAGACAACCATTCAACCATAGAAAAAATAGGGATATAGTCACTAGGCCACTCAAACATGGATAGTGTTAGATCACAAATTTTATACTCATTAACAACCTAAGGGTACTGTTTCCTCATTTCATGGGAAACAATTGCTTGATATATCGTAAATTCTACATGACCTCAATCTGGTTATTGTATAATAACTTTATTAGCTATAAATATGTACATGAGAGTCAGATAAATAAAATATCTCAATATAAACATGTTCCCCTACCCATGAATCCATGGTATGTTACTGATATCCCCTATCATACATAGGATATATCTCTACATGATATATTTCACCAGAGGCTTATTCATCAATGTACTTATATTTAAAATTCAGTTCTTTAATGATTGAGCATGATCTATATAGTAGTCCCTTTATCAGAACTACAAAGAGCATGATTCCTACTCTTATAGTATACATAGATAAATCTAGATATTATATCTTGTATCAACCTATAAATATAATTTAAGTATTTAATTGATATAGTTCATTTAGATGTTATTGTTGTCCACTGTAATTTTCAAAAAGGATTATTTAGTTCTTATTTCGACCTAGAATACGTGTTGATTTGTTGATGTTAAATCATTTTCAATCTCAGACACCATCATAGGATTCCTGAATCACTACCTTCATTCATTAAGTGTTTTTCAAGGGTCAGTGGAAGCAGTTAGGTATTTGGAACAAATTGAGGTGATCCTCAATTATCTTAGGGAACCTGATACTTTGTGTGTGAGAATTTTTTAGAACTGGATTTATAGTTTCAGTAGAGTCTTGTGAGAGTCAGTGGTACCTTCTTAACATCATGAATGTATGAATTGGACTCTCATCAAGATTGATTTTTTAATGGTTATTTATTAAGGGAATAAATGTAGAGAAATAGACTGAGATCATGAGACTTTTTATTGGTGACAGATCAGTATGGGAGTATGTCAATAACCTTTCAAGGTTTGTTATATATTCTCCAAAGATAGGGGTAATCAATTATGAGAAAGATCATTTCTTTTGTCTGTTAGTACTCCATCTGTTATCATTTTTAGTTTTTTTTCTGCATAATTTTTTTGAAATATATATTCTGAACATAATTTTATTTGATTAAATGACCGGAATTCTATGGAAGAAGCATTACATTATTTCATCAAGTTCTACGACAGATGACTATCCATCTGGCTCCCTCCCCACGATATCTGATGCACCAGCTGCCGACACCCCTGCACCATCTCCCCCTACACCATCTCTCACACCATCTGTGGATGTCCTAGTATAGGCTGAGTCATCGACTCCCCCTTCAGGAGCCTCAGCAGTAGGGCAGTGACACGCCCCTTCCAATTCATCCCGGACATACTGGAGTGTCACTATCATAGGTAAAAATTTTAATTAAATAAATTTATTTTATTTTCTTTATACTAATTGTATTCTCATTGAAGATGACAAAAATGCAACCATGGAGAAAAAAATAAAAAGTTCAGATGTTTGGAATCTGAATGGCGAGAAGATTGTTGTGCCATTTGATTCTTACGGGGTCCCTACGGATGATGTCGTGGGGTTGCTTGGCCAGATTCCAGGCCAGCTGGCAGCGGAGCCCATTTCCCTTCCCATTTCATATGACGATTGGAGACATATGCCTCCAAGATGGAAAAATGAAGTGGTTGATTCTCAAATCAAGGTAAATTTATTACATCATGGTTTAATTGAATGGCATGTTACTAATATGTTCAATATGAATTTCTGTATACAGATGTTCTTCCACTTTACCGTTGTTGATGTGATAGCACGGAAGTGGACGCTAAAAAATCTAGGTAAGAAGTGGAAAGATTTTAAATGGAGATTGTGGTGTGATTTCAATGATGCTTCATTGACCGCACTACAAATTTATGATAATCTACCGAGTGGGGTACCAAAAGAGCAGTGGAAAGTGTTTGTTGACAGGCATCGAGATCAGAAGCGAATGGTATTGAAATATATATATTATTATATTATCCTCATTTCAAATTTATACATGTATATGAAAAGGACATGACATTCAATACATCAGTATTAAATTTCATTTTATTTATTTCAGGATCTATCAAGACAGAATGCGTCAAACCGAGCAAAGCAAGTCATCCCGCACACTGCGGGCTCAAAAATTATTTCTAGAAATCGAAGTACATTGGTAATCTTTTAATTTGTCTAAATAGTTATAAGACAATATTATCTGTTTAATATATTGAATTGTTGATTTAGCTTTGATTAATGTAGTCACAGAGTTTAGGCCATGATGCATCCAGAACTGAACTATGGTTGGATGTTCACAAGAAATCATATGGATGTTTTGTTAATGAGCCTGCTAAAGAAGTTGGGGTATGAAGTCGATTTTTTATCATAATAACTTATTATCAATTTTTTCTGTGTTAATATATATTGATATTTGACTTATAGGTCAAAATTAAAGAACTATGGGATTCCAATCCTGCACATTCCTACTCTGTCTCCCAGGATGACCCGGTTGCTAAAGTCCTTGGGAAAGAGCATCCTGGGAGAGTGCGCGTGATGGGTTTGGGACCTATTCCATCTGAGGTTTTTAGCAGGCCATCGGGGATAGCTGTTGCATCTACTCCTGACTTTAGTCTGCCCATACCCAGAGATACTAAGAAATAGATTGTTTCTTTACGAAGCATAGTTCACCAGTAGGGGGATCAGATATCTGCATTGCAGAAAGAGTTGACTGAACTACGTCAGCAGATGAGCAGATATGCCCTTGGTGGGAGTGCATTGATTGGTGGTATGCAGTAAAATCACAGAAAATCAAAATCATTTAGTTTTCCATTTTCATTTGTTTTAAGTTTTAATATAAATATGTAACCGTATTTAATTTTCAATATAATGTTCTTACAGGTGACAGCACAAAGTGGAAATGAAGGTGGAGAGGGTGACAATGCAACATCGGACTCTGATTAGTTGTACTATTGATGTGTTGAACAAAAATGGAAACAGTTGTTTTGTATATGTAACATTTGTGGCACATAGTTGCCACCACACATTTTCATGTCCTAAAATTTCCTTGATTTCTCATGTTTCTTTTTATGAATTTTGTTGATTTCTGATGTTTCTTTTTATGTATTCATTTCTCGAGTGTGGTATACATCATTCCATTTAGGTCTGTGTTTGAATTGGTAGTCTATATTTTGGATGATCAGGAGTTAAACCCATTTTTGATGTGTTGAACAAATTGGTTCATTTCATAGTGATCAAGGGGATAGTGTGGTGGACACTTTGGTGAGGCCCATTGTTGAAAATGTCTGATTTAAGCATCAAAAGTATCTAAACATGCTCTAGCTCTTCTAAAATGTCATGAGAATGTTCTAAATCAAGGGTGGTTCACTAAGATATAGGTGTGACTGAGGGGTGATAAATTAGCATAAGTCCATGAATATAGGCAAGAATACTTTATAAATTAAAATATAATCTCGAAGATGGATGTCGACTTGATGCACAATTTGTATGTCTTATAAAAACATGAATTTTAAGAAAATAACTTCTACCAAATACTTCAATATTAGGATGGTTACAATGGACCATTTCTAACGATAACTGTTTTGATCACTGAACTGTTACTGCATGACCTGAACTGCATTCCCAACACAATTTCCACTTAATCATGGTCTGTCTGGTAATTATTACCTAACATTATATCCCTGAATTATTTATATTATGATTCTTAATTCCATTTTTTGATTCATTACAAGCTATTCGGTCCTGAAACTTTAATTACTGGAATTCCAAAACTTTCTTCTTTACCATTCATGACTATTATTTCTACAACCACTGTCCCAAAGGTTACATTTTCCATGACCTGTGTGATTCTCCCCACCATAGGATTTTAATATTCATCATTTTAATAAAAATAGGAATCTAATTCCCATGAAAAACAATCTTTCCACCACTAAAAATGGTTTCTGGATGTGAGTCAACAAAATTATACCATGTTCCATCACGACAATCCATCATTGGCATACGCTGAAGCCTCATCTAGAACTAATATTAAATCCTTGAACAACCTGTGGTTCACTTCCTACCACATAGATTTACATCATCCACATAATAATAAATAGAAATGGTCTATTCATAATCACATGAATTATGCAATCCCCATTCCATGCGCACACACTCAATCAACATCAATAAATACATCTTGAACTTTAACCCAGATTGATGATGTTATAAAACTTGATCCTCTTACATAGTCATCCATAGAACTAGGATAACTTAGCTTTTCAACTAAAAACTCTGTTCTACATCACTCACCACAACATAGTTAATACCTAGGTAACCTCACTGAGGGAGTGATCGGTTAACTCAACTAAATAACCTCAATAAAATTAGATTGGCATGTCAGTCCCACTAATCTCAAGCATTAAAGATGTTCATAACACCTAGAAGTTTTACTTATCTCATGATCGCCTACCAACTTGGGGAATCATTCCACAACTAGAGTCCTACTCAATCCCAAAATACATAAAAAACACATTCTATTAACAAAACTAAAAAGATGCATCCAATGATGCTTAATATCTCCAAGGATGCTAGAAAAACTAGGTTAACCCCTCACATAACACGAGGAATCAACTCTAATTCTAGGTTTATTCCTAAAAGGTCACTAGAATCTCCCACCTAACCTATATTACAACATAAAAAGATATCAACTAAGACTCACTGGAAATATCCACATTCCTATAAATTTTATATCCCAATGTAACTCTAAAACTATTCCCACAATAGGATTTTTTATAACAATATATTTCTAATGTGTTATTTAATCTATTTCATCAGTTCAAATTTATTATAAGTATTAAGGATGGTTTCTAGGACACAAAACCAAAAAAAATCATTATATAAATGGGTTGGTACTAATATAACTACTAATTCATCAATTATCAATTTTTATAAGTAGAGTGGAATCACTATGGATGATCTATCCTAAAAAAGTGAAGATATAAGATTTAGTGGAATCCAGTTTGGGATGTTACAATGTTGTATCAATAAAGTTTTATCTTCCTAGTATTTACTATTTAGGATATTGTATACATGAGTATGAGGAATGTGTTGAAACCCTTGATGGATATCTGACTGCTGTGTTAATAATACTTTCTCTAATAGAAAGTCTTATTTTCCAGAGTTTCATATTTTTGTTCTATTTTTAAATATTAAAGTTGTATATTATTTCTCATTGAGAGAAAAACATGTTTTTTGGGTGTTGTGATTTATTTTGGATATTCAGCTCTTGGTCATTGGTGGGAGGCCAGGGATGGTTTTTTCTGGTTTTATTTGTTTTTCAGGGCAGTGGTGAAACAGAAGAAAATAAAGATTTTTTTTATTCTGGGTAGCTTTTCACGGCGGTTTTAACCGCCGCGAAATGTATAATGGAGGCGGTTTAAACTGCCACTAAACGTAAAATACAATTTACTTTTAGCGGCGGTTATAACTGCTGCTAAATATGAGCATCGTGGTTGCCTCATTCTGTGGCGGTTCCTCTGACTTTAGCAGTGTTTTTACGGCCGCTGGAATTTGATTTTATTAGCGGCGGTTATAACCGCCGTGAATAAAGTGATATCCAGGGCTCGTAAAACTGCCGCTAAATTCAGGAAAACCGCCACGAAATGAGGCAACTACGACACTTTCCTGAAACCACCGCGAAACATTAAAAACCACCGCTAATAGATTGCTGACACCCTATTAGGCGGCGGTTTCTATAAACCGCCGCTAAACTCAAAAAAAACCACTGCTAAATAGAGATTTTGTTGTAGTGACTTAGGATGAGTATTTGGAAGAAATTAGGTATGGATCAAGTCTTGAGAGGTGTGGGAGGATGAAGCAAATGAGGGTGGAATTTATAGTGGAGGATAGGAGGTATTTTTCATTATTTTAATAATTATTATAATATTTTTGCTCAAGATTATGAATAATATTAATTAATGTGACCCCAAAAAGTAATAATGGCATGTGATTTTGAACGAAGTGGTCTTACATCACTTATGATTTCATAAATATTGTATTTAACTGATAATTTGAGTATACGGTATTTTACCGTATTTCACTATTCATAGAAAATCCATGCAATTCTGAAAAATCCCAAAAAATTTCCCTTACCATTTTTTGAAATGTAGAATTAAACAATGAACTAAATTTTGGGAGAATAATATTGAAAATATTATTAATTTAATATTTACATAAAATCATACAACATTCAGCAATTACCAATTTTAATTCTTTAACAGCTTTAATATTACATTAAAAAATTAACCAATATGTCATTATATTAAAGCATTAATAAAATAATACAATAATACAATTTACTATTTATTAGGGTCATGTTACTATTCATATTACTACTCTTAAGGGTATGTTCCCATTCACCAAAAAACAATTTGGTTCCATAAAACTCCAAATAACTCACTGAACACAATTGTAAATGACTATTTTTCGAAATTTATAACCTAGAAGTAGAAAAATTATGTTTAAAGTATAGTTATAAATATCTACGTAAAACAATGTTTGATGCATTTCCAAAAAAAATTTGAAAACCTTGGGATGTTACATTATCCCCACCTTCAAGAGATTGCGTCCTCTAAATATTGTTTACTTTTAAAACAAGTGACGGTATTTTTTCCTCATTACATTTTTAGACTCCCATGCTGCTTCATGAACCATGTGGTTTATCCAAAAACCTATAAGTGCTGTATTAGCTTATTCCACAATACCTCTTGCCTTCATTCAAGAATCTAAACTGGTTTCTCTTCATAAGAAAGGTTCTCTTCCAGCTGAACTACTTCTGGGATCAAGACGTGAGATGAGTCTAGAACATACTTCCTCAACATCGAAACATGAAAAACATTATGTATCTAAGATAAAATCAGAGGTAAAGATAATTATTATGAAACTGGTCCAACTTTCTCTAGGATTTCAAATGGACTGATGAACCACATACATAGCTTCCCTTTCTTACCAAAACACATCACACTTTTCCATTGAGAGATTTTACGGAAAACATGGTCACATACCTTGAGAGTGAATTCATTCCTTTTATTATCTGCATAATTTTTCTACCTACATTTAGCTTTCCTCATGTGTTTCTCGATCATCATTACTTTCTCAGACACCTCCTTTACTAATTCGGGCCCCATAAACTTTCTTTCACCGATAGCATCCAAAAAATATGGAGTTCAACACCGCTTCTCATACAATTCTTCAAAAGCTTCCATATGTATACTAGAATGGAAGCTGTTATAATAAGAAAACTCAACTAAATAAAGGTGATGATCACAACTTCCCTCATTGTCCATTGATAATGCTCGAAGAATATCCTCCAAAGTCTGAATCAGTCGTTCTGACTGTCCATCTTATTGAGGATGAAAATTTGTTCTGAAATTTAATTTGGAACCCAAAAACTTATGAAGGACCTTCCAAAAGTTATAAGTGAACATAGGATCCTAATTATATACAATGGAAAGAGGAACTCCATGTAACCTGACAATATCTTTGAGATACAATCAAGAAATTTGATCCACATACATTGTATGTCGGATAGAAAGAAAATGTAAAGATTTAGTCAGCTGATCAAAAAAAACCAAATCACATTGTTACATAGAGAATTCATAGGTAGTCCCATAAAAATGTCCCTGGATACATTCTCCCATTTCCACTCTAGCATTGGCAATGGTTTAAGAATACCCTTCGGTAACTTCCAATCTACTTTAATCTATTGACATGTCAAACATTTCATAGTAAAATCAGAAATTTCACTTTTCATTCCATCCCACCAATAATACTCCCAATGGTTTTTATACATATTAGTAATGCAAAGATGAACTAAAAATGGAGAACAATGAACTTCACACAACAAATATTTCATCAACTTGGAAACACAAGGCACACAAAACCATTTTCCAAATCTTAACACACAATCTTTATCAAGGTTAAAGTCTGGAAACATACCCATTTTAATCAAATCTACCTTTTTCTATAGTTCATTGTCTTCCTTCTATGCTTGCATAATTCTTTCTAATAACGATGACTGCACTTAAACCTGAAACAAAAAGTGGTATTTCATGCACCAATAACTTCTGAGACCAAGATCATTAATTAATTAATCAAGGGATCATGCTCCGGACATAACATGGTTAATAATGAAAGATGTGTTAGACTCAACGCATCCACCACTTTGTTTTCTTATCCCAGATGGTAATTGATCGTGCGATCATAGTCCTTTATCAGTTCAAAACATCATTTCTACCTCATGTTTAATTCCTTCTGAGTGATTATATACTTCTAAATTTTATGGTCTATATATATAAGAAATTTTCCTCTGTATAAATGTTGTCACCAAATTTTCAAATAAAAAATGATAGATACCAATTATAAATCATGTGTGGGATAATTTAACTCAAGTGGATTTATTTTTCTTGAAGCGTAATAGATTACATGATCTTTCTGTATCAAAACATAACCAAGTCCCTTCAAAGAAGAATCATTGTAGATGAAAAAATCACAATTTCATGAAGGAAAGGCCAAAACTGGAGCATTCACCAATATCTTCCTTAGTTTCTGAAAACAAACATCACATTCTTCTGTCCAAATAAATTTAACCCATTTTCGTGTTAACTTGTTTAGCGGGCTAAATTACTATGAATTTTTTTAACAAACCGTATGTAATAACCTACAAATCCAATAAAACTACGAATATCTATAACATTTGTGGGTCTTGGCCATTCATCAACCACTCTTGTTTAGGAAGGATCAATTGTTATTACATCATTATTTATAATTTTCCCAATAAAAGAACTCTTTTGCAACTAAAAAACACAATTTCTCAATTTTCTATACAATTTCATTTCTATTGAGGTTTGTAAAAAAACCCTTAGATGTTTTTCATTCTCTTCTTTACTCTTAGAAAATACCCGAATATCATTAATAAAAACATGCACAATCTTATCCAAGAACTCAGGAAATATTCTATTCATAATATTCATGAATATAGCAGGTTCATTAGTTAATCCAAATGGCATAACAAAAAACTCATAATTCCCATATCTAGTATGAAAAGTTGTTTTCGAGATGTCATCCTCCTTCACCTTTAGTTGATGGTATTCGTATCTAAATTTAATCATGGAGAAGAATTGAGCTCCTGGCAGTTGATCAAACAAGTCATCGATATGAGGAAAAAAAATACTTGGTTTTAAAATTGATGTTATTCAAGGATCTATAATCAATTCCATGTCTCATGGAACCATCTCTCTATTTAACAAACAAACCAGAATCACCCCATGAGGATGTTCTAGGATCAATGATGCCTTTATCAAGAAAATCATACAACTGATTTTTGAATTAAATAAGTTCTATTTGAGCCATACGATATGGGGGTTTTGATATTGTATTAGCTTTAGGAACTAAGTAAATTGTGAATTCGACTTCTTGATCAGGTATGACACCAGATAAATCATCGGAAAAAAAACAAGATATTCCTTTTCCACTGGAACATCATTAATCTAAATAGTTCCCTTTTTTTCAATAATTTGAGTAAGATAAATTTAATTTCTATATTTCAAAATCATCTTAGCTTCCTGACATGTTATCAACTGTATGGGTTCATTCTTATATAAAAACTGAAACACTTTTTTAAAAACAACTTCTTTAGCTCTACAGTCAATCTTAGCATGATAAACAGAAATCCAATCCATTCCCAGATTGACATCAAACTCCACTAATGTCAAAACAACAAGGTTTGCAGGTGAATTCTATCCACATACCACAATATAAATACTCTTATAATTCCTATTATCTATGATATTACCCCGGGTGTTTTAACAATGAGTTCAAGTATCATTTGTTGAGGAGAAACTTCCAATTAACCAGAAAATTTCTCAGAAATGAAGGAATGTGTAGACCGCATATCGAAAAAAAAGTTTAGAAAAATTTTTGCAAAAAAAAAAAGTACCTGATATAACTACATTGGATGGCCCGACATCTGCTAACGTAGTCAGAAATGATCTCACTACACTTTTCTACTTATAGTCTGGCTTCATTGCATCATTAATATCTCTCTTTGGGTAGGCATTTTCAAAATGACCCATCTCACCACATTTAAAACATTTAACAGTTTTCTTATCAGTATTAGTCTTATGATAATTTTCATTACAATCATGGGCCATATGTCCAAACTAAACACATCAAAAAAAATTCCCAGTTTTAGTAAGACATTCCCAACGGTGTTTCTTTCCACACTATTCAAAAAAAGGAAACAATATTTTCTTAGCATTATATTTCTTTGGTTGATTTTTACCCATTTCTTTTCAACAAGACCTCTTCTTCTCCTTGTTTCCAAAATGCATGTTATCATTAGAAATCTCCAACTCAACCCTCTCAGCACATAAGACAAGTTTATCATAACTTTTAAATCCCCAGGAGGCCAACGCCCTTCGATACCATGGCTTCAATCCTGAGTAAAATCAGTTGATTTTTCTATCAATATCCAAAATAATATTTGGAACATACCTATCCAGTCAGGTGAAGTTCACTTCATATAAAACCACTGAATCCTACTCCTTTTTTCATTTCAAGGAATTTCTTCTCTATCCATATTATCATCACCTTAGGAAATAAATTTCAAAGAAAAGACTTTTAAATTCATCCCACTCTAATGCATCGACATCCTCTTTATACCAAATATTCTTGACCATTGACCACAACTAATGCACTTCACCTTCAAAATTATAAATGTAAAGACATGCCTTTTGATTATCTAAACATCCCATTATATCTAATATCTTTTCAAGGGAATTAATCCATTCTTTATCCGCTACTCGGTTAGAAGATCCTTTGAAAGTAGGAGGGTTTTATATCTTAAAATGTTCCACTATTTTCATGTTCCATTGTGGTAACTCTGGTTTTACTCTTTCATGGATGCCACAACTATTTTTTTCTAGCATTATCTGAGCCATTAATATCACAAACAACTGAGTTTTAATCCCTTCCATACCGGGCTGTAGATTCATAAGGATATCATTTTTCGGATGCCTCTCCTCTTCAGCTTCTGAGTTCCATTTGCAGAAAACCAATCCGAACAAACATATATTAGACATAAAAACATGGTAATATCTAAATTATATAACATTTCAAATTAATCATAGAGTAAAAATCATTTATGGTATTTTATTAACATCATCATAACCCCTAAGCTTATCTACACCATCCTCTGATACCAACTATAAGGACCCAACCTTATTTCATTACATAATCTTGAATTTAGTCAAAAAATAACTTTCTATAACACTGAAGATCTTTTAAATTTTATAGAATTAGATAATTGGGATATAATAAATTCATAACATTACACATTAATACGGAGTGGATACCATAAAAATATTATTCCTTTCTTCTAAAAAATATAATACTTTTCAAATAAAACGTGATTTCATTGAAAATTCATCAAACATTTTAATTTTCTTCCCTATTTGTATTTTCCATCCTTATAACATGTAAAAATCATTTAAAACCATAGTATGAGAATAAAAAGTTCAATAAGGGATATAAGAAAAAAGGAAAGAAAAAATTAATCCATGAACACTTGTAACCTATGAAATCATTTCCAAAATACATAATTGTCATCCATATATACTTAATTTGTGAAACATTATTATTCTATAATATCCAAAATATCCACACACAAAAATAAGAAAAAAGATAGAACCATAATTTTATTTTGGGTAATTACTTACATCATCTTGTAACCCCCTCGGCTACCTTATAATTTGTAGCCCTCATAGCTACCATACAATTTGTGTAACCATCACAGTTTCACTTGGAGTAACCATACAGCCAACCTCCATCATACACATACCAAATTAATTATATGGAAATATAGGTTTCATCCTTCATCATAAACAATTCTGAAGAACAATAACATAAACATACAACATTAAAAATTTCATAAAAGCAATACATTATGAATTTTTAAAACAAAATTTAAAAAAAAATATTTTAAAACAAAATCCCTTTACAAATATATTATAATTGTAGTGAAACATGGATGAAACATGTACAGTAAACCATACTTTACATACATGGTTAATACTTCAAAAATGAAGCATAATTATTACAACATATAACAAAACCATGAAAGGACCGTATAGGTATAGTGTCTTTAGAAACTGGGAAACATAAACAACTGGTTCATAAAGCATCTACATTGTCTCCCATTTATTTCATCATATCTATAGTCCCTTTTGGAATATCTTACATAATAACCTTCTTCCTGACATGGGGAAAGAAAACATACAAAAGGGTGAGCTCCAATGCTTAGTAAGGGTAAAAAAAAGAAATATCAATCACATCATATTCATAAGAACATAACATTTTTGAAATCTTAACCTGCAAAAGAGATCATAATTTCATAACATGGGATAAATCATGGTAGTGAAATGTAATCCCAATAATCATAACATAAAACATGAAATTTTGTGGCATACACACATAATCATAGAGAATCATTTCTTATTAGTCATGACTCATTACCAATACTATCTTAGTGGACAAAGTCCATTTCTGAACTGAGTTCACTCCTCGTTTCAGTCCTGTTTCACTGAACCGGTTTAACCTGCCGTTCCAGCCATGTCTATGTCATGAGATATAAAATTGTTACCCAATACATTGGAGGGAGATATAGGTCCCACCCATCTCATAATGATACCATTCTTATGTGTTCTACAAAATCATAAACCATACATCATAGCATAACCCATGTAATAAAAATGGGAATCTTAAACATCGTGACATCATAAAACAATTCATATAAGATAAAGGAATTCATAAAAATATTTCCATCACAACATAGCCAATCAATGTAATAATAGGGATAGAAACAGTACCCTATATTATCTTAGATGGAAAATAATTTTGATAAAACACTTGAACTCCATTCTTGAGGAAAATATCCTTTCTACTTCAAAAACATTTTTTCCTTTATTAACATGTCATACAATTTTAAATTAAAAGAAGTTGATTAAAACTAAACTTGAAAAATTGTAAAGGAAGATTTTTGGAAATAATTTTTTAAAAATCCATTCATGTCGTATAAGATAAAAAAACATTCTTCTCGTACTTTTGTCAGAAAAGTAAAAAGTACCTCGTACGAAAAACGAAAAAAGATTCCTTTCATATATTTTATTAAAAACTCACCAAAGGGTAAAATTGGATTTAAAAAATTGTAGTAGGATATAAATAATATTACATATTGAGGAAACATGGATGTGGATGATAAATATTCCCCAATAAATTCTGAAGTATAAACAATCTCGGATAAAAATTGAGATTGCGAGATTGTCCCTTACCTCAGGTCTGATATGCTTTGTACATGTCTGAACCTCATGTATAATGATTTAAATAATGTCTTTGACTTATTACAGAATCATATTCATTTTTATTATACCATATATGGTCATATTCGTATCTTCTTATTAGTAATATTTCATTACTGCTTGTAATTCGGGTGTTTATTACTTTTTGTTCTTATGCGTGTTTTGTCGAATAAATTCTTATTACTCTTTATAGGATATAGATACATCATTAACAGAATGGTATTAGTGTAATATATATCATATTAATTCATTCAATTCCTTTATATAATCATTATTCAATAAAGATCATATAGAACGAGTCGCATCACATCATGGAGACGGTAGGCCGTATGTACGCACGAGCAATGATATCGTTCCCATGATCGTGGAATTGTATTGAAGTGTATGTATACTATTTCCAAATCAATATCACTTTACAATAATCATATATAGTTATTCTTTACACCATTATACCCATCCAAGTAAGGTGGTGGTGGAAAACAGATTACACCACGGCGTGGAGACGGTATTCCGTACGTACGCACGCGCGGTGATTTCATTTTTCATAGGATGGATAAGAGGTGAAATAGGGTTGTTTCATATTTATAATAACATATCATTATATGAGGGATACTTATGTTATTGCCTCATAATGAAACAACTAAAGAAGAGGGAGTATAAGAAGAATGGAACTTGAAGAAAATGGTAGAAGGTATTACCTCTTTTTCGAAGTGCCTCCTTTAAACTTTCTCTTAAGGCACTAGAGTTGGTCTTTTGATAAGACCTGTACCTATAGTAGGTTTATAAGGAAGTGGGGAAGTGAAATGGGTATGGGTTGGCCGAGATTGAAGGCTCAAATTGGTGTGAGGAAGAGAGGGAGGAGGTGCCCTTTTATAAGGGAGGAGAGGGGCACCTTTGGAAAGTGTGGAAATATTATTTTATTATAAACTTATCTTCGGTTTAAAAAGGTCCAAAAATCATTAAAGATGAATATAAGATGACTCATAGTCGAAATAAAATCATCCAATCAGAATTGGACATGTTTTGGAAAATATTTTAATCATTATAATATTATTTATTTAAATCATTTATTAATGAGGTAAATACTTCATCATTATTGTGTCATATATAATTTAATTTATTTGGTGACTAAAAATTATAAAAAAATTATAATTATGTAGGAAATAGTTTCATATTTCCAAGAAATATTTATAGTCTAAAATATAATTTATATAACCCCTTATAAAAATTAATTACTAAAAGATTTTTGTTATTGTCAATTTTGTCTTTACATTAAATTAATTAATCCAAATTGTCATTGTCACTACCAAGTGGCTCCATGGGGTCCCAAAATCGACCCAAGGATGTCCATGGTTGGAAACTACTAATCCAATAAGGTTAGGACAAGTTTCAAGGTAATTTTGAATTATTATAATATTCTTTTAACCTTGAATTACCCTATTTACCTTTAACCGTAGTAAATAAAAATTATTGTAGTTGTTATTCATAATATCAAAAAAATAAAAGTAACCTATTAACATAATTTGGACCCACTGATTCCAAATATGGAATCCATTTTTCAAAATTCAAAACATAGAAGTTGCAGTAATTAATTTAAAATTAATCTCGTTGTTAAGAAAACGGGTTTTAAAAGTTAAAACATTGCAAAGATTGAAATGTTTTTACCTATGAATTCAATGTAAAATTAATACTAATGACATAAATTAAATTAAATGGTAAAAATATATTCTATTTATACTTTAAAAACATTTCATATTATAATTTAACCATATGAAGTATTGCGATGAAAAAAGTTGGTTTTAATTAAAATATAGCGTGTTTTTACTATTAATTAAAATATGAAACTTATCAGAATAATATGAAAAATATATCCAAAGTAAATTTTTATATCTTGATTCTAAAGAAGAATTTTATTTTGTCAAATTGAACTTATAAAATTTTCAAAAACTAGATTTAAAGTGGACGCGCCATCAAAAGGTGGTAAAACTGCATTTTTTGAAAAATCCTTCTTTTATCCAAAAAAATGATTTTATTTTCATACCTCATTCTAAAAAATGTATAAGATGAATTATAATGTTATAAAATTAAAAATTCAGTTAATAATATTCATAATGGCTAGTTTATAATATTATAATATATCTATGTTTAGTGAAACTCGGTATTGTGTACTACACACGCTATTGAGGAAGGTCGTGATTGCGTGTAACGCAAGCCAAGCTAGTGTTGTGTGTAGTGGAAGATTCTTTTGTGTATAACATATTACATAAAAAAATATAATTCTCATAAAATATCAGGGTATTACAACATATATATAAACCATAAATACAAATAATGAAACAAAATATAAACATAATTCATCACAAAAACAATCTTAATATGACATAAATAATGATGTAGAATGTTAACCCAAATAATGGAAATCGGGTTACGAATTCCCTTAACTCAGGTTTTTCTTACATCAAACTTGTTTAAAATTCCTGTATAATGGTTAAAAGAGTGTTATTAATATCTCAATTAAACATATTGATGTTTATAATACCCTATATGATAATTTGATCACATCATTTTACCTTTTAATTGTTTTTATTTGGTTCTTTTCATTGTTCTGGGCGAGTTCTTTACACGGTTCCCATGATCCGTTCAGGGTGGATGTTCTTGTCGATTGGAAGTGAAACTCCATATTTAGAATTTAATGATATTTATATATTTCCAAAACCATAAATGATATTATATATCATTTTTTATTCTGACACGGGGATGATTCATAAGTTAAAACATTATTGATATTTTTTTGGTCATTTTGGTAATTCTTCGATCGTAAAGAACTCATTATCTTTATAAATTAATAACATGTGCATAAAATGATTCCAGAACCTTATATAAGATATAATACATAAATTTTATCATGGTTCAACTATATAAATGGTTTCATGACTAGTATTGATGAAATTAAATGAAATTGTAATCATATCTTCCATAATGTCGGTAAATCGACACATCACGGCCGATGTATTAATTTCATGAATGATTGGGATAGGAGAAGAAGATTGATGAGGAAATTTCTGTGAACATGAGAAATTAAAGAATATAAAAGATTCAGGATATTTCATGCCTCATAAATAAGTGGAGGGGAAGAGATTATAAGAAAATAAAAAGGTAATGAAAGGAAACACATGAAAATGAAAAGAGATTCTTACCCCTTGATCACTTCTCCTTGAGATCCACCTTAAGGACTTCAGGTTTGGACATTTGATGTGACCAAAAGGTCTAGTACATGAGGAAGAGCCTTGGGGGGAGTATTGGGAAGAACTTAGGTATGTCTCAATGCATGAGAGGTGTGAGAGGAAGAGGACAATGGGGGTGGTATTTATAGTGGATGAGAGGAGGTATTTTTCATTATTATAATATTTATGTCAAGACTGTGAATAATCATAACTCATGTGTCCCCAAATAGTAATAATGGAATGTGAGTTCGAACCAAATGGACTTACATCACTTATGATGTCATAAATAGTGTATTTAATTGATAATTTGAATATATGGTATTTTACCATATTTCACTATTCGCCAGCAATTTAAGAATTTCAGAAAAAATCCCAAAAATTAACCCTAACCATTTATCAATGTTTAGAATTCAAAAATTATCTCCATTTTTTGAAAATAATTTTATTAATATAATTAATTTAATTTTTAAATAATATCATACATAATTCAGTAATTACCAATTTTAATTCTATAACAGGTTCTATATCACATTAAAAAATTAACCAAGATGCCATTATCTCAATGCCTTATGAAAATAAAATAACAAAACAATTTACTATTCATTAGGGTCATATTAATATTCATATTACAATTCATAGGGGTATGTTACTATTCACTAAAAAACATGTTTGTTCTATAAGACCACAAATAACTTACTAAAAACAATTTTTTATGAGTGTTTTTCGAAATTTAAAACATAGAAGCAGCAAAATTAGGTTTAAAGGCTGGTTATAAATATCTACTTAAAACAATGTTTCATGTATTTGAATTTATATTTTGAAAACCTTGGGATGTTATACACTATAACATCCCCAATAACTTCAAATAGTATTCATATGTATTAAATCATTCTTAAATAAATTTATTTCCTTAAATAAGCTAAAAAGGGTTCTTTATTTCATATTTAAATGTTTTTAAAACATTATATTATATTAAGTAAAACTATTTAAAATTACTTTGTGAAATTATAATTTGAGTGAAAGTATTTAATTTTTTTCAAAAAAAAATTATGTATTTTGAGATGATAGAATTAAAATTAGCATGATATTTTAAAATGTTATGTTAATTATTTTATCAAAATTTGAGTATATTAAATAAATTATTATTATAAGTTGTAATATTAAAATATAAATTTTTTTAAGTAATAGCTTTTTTTAATGTAAGTATTATAATTTCATTATAGACATTTATATTGTATTAAAATTTTAAGGTTATATAATTTATTTTAAATAAATAAATTTTGAATGTTCATGTTAAATATAAAAATATGAATTATGATATTTTTAAAAATAAATGGTTTGTTATTTTTTATATAAAATTATATTGTAACTGTTATATAATTTTTTGAATTATTTTAAATTATAGATTATGTTAATTTAAAAATAAATTTAAATTTTATTAAAATATTAAAATAAATAATAAACATTAAAAAATATGTAAAATTCAGGTTTGGAGAATGTTTTGGGGTTTTGGGTAGGGGGATCACAATTTGAGGGACCACTTCGACCAAGGGGGCCTTTCTGGGGTCACCTCGGTTGCACATGAGAGATTATATCAATGATCAGGGGTCATCCCCATCACGTTGGGCAAGGATGTGGAAACCAAGTAGTATATCCAACTTCAGTTTTGACCTAACTGTAGATATGGTGGCATCTGGAAGTATCAGTTGCTGAAGAGTATGATCCGAGTGTCATTCATTGCTTGACCATGCATTATGGTCTGTTTCCCATTGATATTTGAATGTATGGGATTTTATTTTTCTTCAACCAATCGAGGTTGGTTTATTCTTTGTAGATCCTTATAATTTAGAGTCTTCATTTTTCTTCTTCTTTCAGTATTAAATGAATGTGCTTTATTCATCTGATTATCAGTTTTTCAACTCCTTCTTTTTCAATCGATTGTTTAGAAATTACTTGCTTTGGTCGGCCGTTAAATACTACTTTTCTTCTGAATTTGTGAAACATGGATGAGGGAATTTGATCCGTTGTTTTCTTAATAACAGATTTGGATGTCCTATTTTGGAAATTTTAAACTGTTTTTTTGAATCAATATTCTTCACATTCCATATCTGCACTAGAGCATGCTCCTCAAGATTAATTTGGTCACTATTTTGATCGGCTCTGGTCCGTAGATAAACCAATTAAATAAATATTTTTTCACTCCATAAATAGTAGAGTTTTTTGATATAAAAACCATAATCAAATGAGAAAATGGATTTAGAAAACCAATTCTCATTCTAGTTATGGTATGAAGAAGAAGCATAAGATGATTTTATGCAATTCATGTAATGAAATTTATTTATCTGAATTATTATATAATATTTTGGTGTATAGAAGCTATTTAATTTATTTGTTTTTAATTTATTATTCATGGAAATTTCATATTAGTAAGGTTTTTATACAGTTTACAGAAGTATATTTTGTTCTAAAATTTTATTAACATGATAAGGGGTTATTTTTTATTATAATTTATATAATTATATTTTCATTTCATTCTTCAAATTTTATAAAAACATGGAAAGGTTTGAATTTAATTTTTATCAATCTTTGTTATATATATATATATATATATCTAACATTAATTATTTTCGGAATTTATAATGGAAGAGGGATTATATATTTTTATTATTTTTATTATAATTTCATAGAATTATTTTTATTTATCAACTCATGTCTTAATTCATGGTTGTGTAGTGAGTTTATTTATTTTCTTATGTTTGATATTTTTTTGTAATTTTTTAAAAAGTATGAGGGTCAATCCCCCTTTATTAAATATAATAAAACCTCTTTTAAAAAATGGGGGAAGAGGGAACCCATTTCAATAACCATGGAAAAATTACACTAAGAAGAAAACCAGGTGTAAAAAAGGAACATAACATAAAATAAAAGATAGAAGAAAAGATAATAAAATGAAGAAGGTATCATCTCCCCCCCTAACTAGAAAATGAAACATGGAGTTAATCAAAGATAAGCATCATCCACCCAACCACCCACCCCATTAAAATAAATCGTAATGTTCTAGTAACACGATGAGGTAGAGAAACCCTCCAAACCTGGGAAGTTAAGGAAGGAATGAATGATTGATTCTGTCACACCTATATCTCTTTTGAGCCACCAACCCAACATAGCTTGTTATAGAATCACATCGAGTCAACTTGATGCAATTAAAATCTAGACAAAGACTACTAGGAAAAATCAAGTCAGTGTACCCATATGTTCAAAAAGAAAAACATATGGCCGATGATGAGTGACAACACACTCATCCCTCATATGAGGCCGCCCACCCAGCTATATGTATGAAAATCAGTACCACACAATACGTAACGAAACCATGTCTAAAACTCAAATTTTCACCTAAACCATCATCAGACAACCAGTTCGAAAATACCAGAGGCATTCAATGTAGAACATTATCCAGAAAAAACAGATCAATTATCCAACCGTAGAACAGACCAGGTCAGAGCACTACAACCATATGAATACACAGCCATACAATCCCTCCTTATGAGCATCCATCCATAGACATCAACCATACCACATAATGCCTCACAAAACAATCGGCAGACACAACACCATTTCTTAAGAGATCCATGATGAACCCAACACCACCCCAAGATATGTTAGTCCTAGATCTGAAACCCAATATAGCCAAGAGGGGAAGCTCCACTAGTAGTGGAAAATGACAACCTGACCCGACATTGTCCGGAACTCCACCATTCTAGCACAAATCCCATCGACACCGTTAAATCCACCATAGCACTTCTCAAACGACCCACGACTGTTACCCGAGATGACACTAGAACTTCCATTTAATACTTGAATCCAAACAACCATGACAACGGTAGAGTATCAGAATCCATTGCTCGGGAGAGACACCTTCCCACCGCCACTCGAAAACTGAATCATCATTGTAAGAACGAAAAGAAATCGACACCGGGGAAACCGTGATCTAAAACCATATCCATGAAATAGAGATCAAGAAGGGAAAAATGATGGTAAAGGAAGGATGAAGATTACAAGAACTTGATAGAGTTAGGGATTTGAGAAACCTCAATCAATGAGATCGAGGGAAGGAGATCCATGCCTCTATAAGAAGACACTGAAAACCCTAGGTGTGAAAGAGGCCTTACCTGGAGAGTGTAGAGCGGACTTTTCATGTCAATTGAAGTAAATGATTATATTTATGTTTATCAAAATTATTTTTTATTCATTATAAATCTACTGCAACAGATATTACTACTTGTCTATGTTTTGTTTGAATGTGAATTTATTCTGCTATAATGTGTATTATAAATTCGATGTCATATATATACATCTTTCTATGTTTGTGTGTGTGTTTAAATATTCATCTATTTTTCAATTAGTTTTGTCATGTATTTACTCATTATTCCATTATTATTTACCTAACAATTATGAAATTATGAAATTTATAAGTTATACATATGTTTTATTGATTGTTCAAGAAAATTTTATTTCTAAACTATTCATGAATAAATTATTGATTATTATTAATTTTTTCATAAAATAAATGTTACGATTTTCTTAAATTTTATGAAATGGAATCATGTCATATACATGTCATTTATAAATCATTATTTTGGTCATAAATTATTGATTGTCCATGACATTTCATACATTAATATATGGAGATATATATTTATATGCATGTAAGAATGTGCTCTAAATAAACTATTTCATATATTGGAACTACCTATAAAAATATTTTTTCTGATATTATGAATTAAATATTGAGTATATGAATGTTTATTAACCATTCATGAAAATATGAAAATTCCACTTAACATGATATTTGGATGTACAAAATCTAACAAGTCATTTCAATGAAGGTTATTATTTATACATTTATAAATAAAAATATATGTGTATATTTGTAATTAATGTATGATTATATTTTTAAAACAAATAATCCCATGGAAAACATATATATTTATATGTAAGACAAGATGAAAAGTGTTTTTTAAAAATATTTGTTCTTGGACATGGTAAACATGATAGGGAGTGGGGATTAAACCCATCCCTCTAGAAAGTTGGTAGGCCATGACAACCTTCCTTTTTTTAGGTGGCCCCATGTGTTTTGTTTTCAAGAGCTTCTTTAATATTTTCCAAAAAAACACTAGATTATTTTTAATTCACTTTCAAAGAATAATTATTTTCAAAGCATTATAATATTTTACAAAATTAATTTTCAAGATATTTTTCACTAACCTTTTAGAAACCCCCTTAATGGGAAATTTAATTCTCATCACTTATTTTAAAATTATTTTCATAGGTCAACAAGCAGTTCTATTTCAGTCATATTTGACAAAGAGTTGGCACCTTTGAAGTATATTATATATTTTATTTTTCTTTAATTATGTATAGTTCTATTAAAATGTATGTTTTCTTTAATCCATCAAAACCTAGACTGCCAAATATTCATGGTATGTATTGAAGTTTTTTTATTTATTAAGTTTCTTTATAAAAAATATACACAACATTTATATGTGCCGAATCCAAAATCTCATGTTCGAAGTGTTACACATACTGCATCAGAAACCCCAAGATCTTATAGTCATGGGGGTTCATGCTAAGATAATTAAATTAAACTAATATCTTTTCAGGTGGCAACCTGGATTTTACCTATACATTGACTCGCTGTTTGGAGTTCTAAAACAAATAGGTATTTTTTTCACTTTCCTTTTCTATTTGTTTGTTTTTAGTTATGGAAACCATTAGGGGGTTCAATTGTGTTCTAATTCTGCTATTGTGTGATATTTAGGCGATACTAATATTGATATATTTTAAGTAAATCACCTTTCTTATAGGGTTAAAAATATAAATAGTCATCGTCTATGAGGTCTCTATGAGTAACATGGAGATCAAGGGATTAAATGGTAACAACATGAATTTCAAATTCAACCACTAGGTGACTTCATTCCATGATTCTCATTTTTAAATTGTATTTTTAACTTCCCTCCTCTACCTATACCACCTTAGAAACTTTCTTTTATTTAAACACTGAGGATGTTTTTATTCTATGTTGGGGGGATGAAATAAAAAAGTGTATAAAAACAACAATTTTTTTAAAAAAATAATGAAAAATCCACATTAATATAAGGAACATTTTCTTTAACCTTGAACATGATAATACACATTGAAAACATTGAAGTAGAATATCAAATAATATTTCATGCATGTATTCTAATTTTAATCCATGTTTTAGTCCATGAGTATAGATTTTTGGAAAGTGTAGCAATATAAAGTGATTTTTCAGTATTTATATTTCCTTCCATTTAATAAAACAAACTTCACAACACATGTCCTTTGGATTATGGGGTATTAATTTTACTTATTACGGTCCCCTAATAAATAACATATGTTTGGTGATGTTTTTAATTTTAACATTTGTATTCAAAAAATTCATCAAAAATATATAAATATAAAAGACAACGATTGATTTTTACATAGAGAAATGGATTGACCTAATTTGTGGATTTTAAAACATGGGGATTGTGAATCCATATTTTACTAGCCATGTCTAGGATTTTTAGCTCAATTTTTGTTAATTGTTTTGTTGGGATAAGACAATATGATGTTGGAGTTTGTGAGCTTCAATTGGTTCTCTAAGGTATTTGATCCTGGAAGTCTTCAACAAAGTCTTTCTAAAAGGGTTTACATGATTGAATCAAATTAAAATTAAAATGAAAAAAATTTAAAAACAAAAAACACACAAAAAATTAATAGTCACCTTAAGGTTAAAATGGGATTTCACCTAGTGCTTACCTCGTTTATCCCTTTAATAAAAATGAACCCCCATGTCCATTATGATGTAAAAAACATCATCATGATTAATTGAATATCAATGAAATGTGGAGATGAATTCAAAAAATGAAATGGTATTTATATTTGTATAATCTTGTGAATCAATATTATATTAAATTATGTTGATTTTTTTGAAGATTATTTGGCATATTTTCTTTTATTGAGCATTGTATATTAAAATGTTTTTGGAAAATCAAATATAATTTCATATATTGAGATATTTTTTTTCTCGTGACTTGAAAAAAATCAATTTGGAATGTGATTAGAAAATAACATAGGCTAATATTAATTGTTTATATTATAATTTTTATGTGATTAAATGTTCATAAACACTTGTACTGGTGCATTTTACAATTTGAACTTCTTTTGTGATCAACATTGTAATTCCTTTCTTAAAATGCACAATTAAATGGTACATTTTTGAACACCTATTAAATCATCCAATGTCTTGATTTTATTCTCATATTTCATTTTTGGGTCTCCCATTTTATGGGAAATTTTTTATCCTTCTGGAGATATTAGAGATTCTTTGGGATGATTACCAAAGTGGGCCTTGATCCTTAGAAATTTTGGGAAAAGTGAACTGGAAAGAATCCCAAAAAAATTACTATAGGAGCCACAATACAATCCCAATGAATCTCTAATATTAATTAGATATATATGAAATCATTTTTAAAATTTAATTCAATATTTTTTAGAGAAAATTCAGATGATAAAATTTATTTCTAAGTGGCCCAATTTGTAGATGAAATTCTGGGGCAGAATCTCATCGAAGAATGACAACCCACCATTTTGATCGTATATCCGAAAAAAATAAAACTTGGATGAAATGTTAAAGGATATTATAAGAAAACCTATGATTCTATTTAATCTTCTATTTCCCAACCAAATTCTTCCATATTTAATATTATTTTGGTACCTCTTTTGGGTGAATGAAAGATGCATCAAGTTTTTTTCAGGGGTTGAAAAGACCACTCTCCATTAAATTTTCACCCACCTATTCCTACCATTATTAATTAGGGAGAGTTTCACTATTTGGATATCAACCCAAGGCTTCCAAAATTGTTATTTAAATTTGTTCTGTTGGATTATTTGTAGGAGTTGTGTATGTTTTCATTTTAATGTTATGATTCCAATTTGATATTGTAATCATATTTCTTTCTCATGTAAGTTTCTTGAATTACCTTATCTTTTTTTAATTAAAGTTATTAATTTTCTCTTATTCTATTATTACTATATAAAATTTATTAATTTTCCTCAATAAGTGAATTTATTCATAAATATTTTTCAAATTATTTCAAAAATTCTATAGTGATAATTTTTCATAGTTTTTAGTCTTAAATTATACCCCTCTATGTCATCATCCATATTTTAATGAAAGAATTTCATAAATGGATAGAAAAATGTATTATGGGTTGATCCAAATGAGTTTTCGAGGATTGTTATTTATTTTTATTTCATGTCACATTAAATTAAAATAAACTCTTTTCATTGGGAAATATATTTGATGATTACTTACATACTCATCCTTATCGAACTTTAACACCACACATTCTTGGTGATAATACAATCTTCTACCTTAAAGTGTCCATGAAATGATACTTCATGTGTATAGGTGATTAGTATTAGGGTGTATAGGAATTAAAAAGGTAAATAATGATGGTATTTTTACCTATCTGAATGAAACCATCTCAAATTTATGAAATTTAAATAGTTTAAAAATCAATTCATCCAATTCACCCCAAGAGAACAGCTTGAATCATCTCATTATCTCAATTTGAATTCAGTTAGGTATCTTAGTGGTAATTTAAATCATATCAGATGAACCACAAGTTTTCCAAATTATATATAACAAAATCCATATAATTTATGTGTATATAGGTTTCATCTTAGGTCTCTGAGGATTAAAAAACCCATGCAACACTACAAGAGATCACTTCAACCCTAGGAACATGGGTAAATTTTGGTGAGAAAAAATTTTGGAACATTCTTTTGGACCTAAGTAAGTCATAGTAAACACTAAAATATTATACACACCCCACTTATTTGTTCTCAACCTCTATTTAAGTCATATGTTTGATCTTTTTGAAAAAATACAATCATGGGGAATATCTCCCTACATTGAGTACCCCATTACAAGTGCGATGTACAATGGACATCCAAGATTCTATTGGTGGGATAATAAACAGCCAAATCACCCACATTGTTTTTACTATTATACACCAATAAATATTCCAACATATAATACATTTCAATCCCAACAAGAAAAATTTGAACATCCTATTATGAAATTTTAAAAACATAATTATCCCTTCGATTGACTAAAAATTACATTTTTTTGGAAAAATATAGAAAAAACATAAAATCCAAATTAAGGGGTTTGTAAGTGGTGAAGGCCAAGGAAATTTTTCTGGAAATTGATTTTACAGTCATATGGTAGGGAACTAGTGAAGAAAAGATAATGTCAGGCTCTTCATGTTCCCCCATGCTAGTGAAAGAGTCAACAACAATGTCACATTCCCTCTATGTGTGACTGACCATAGTATTTTGATCAATGATAAATCTACATTTCCAAATATGGTACCCTGGATGACATATCATACTCATTTTACCATGATTGAGATTACCTAGAACTTCAGAATTAGATTCAACAACCATAATATTGATATTAAAGAGGTGGTACATGTATAAACCACTAACCATAACCCTTTATTAATCCCTCAAAGAGTTTCCCGACACATAGTATGTGTTAAAGTTGAAAAGGATAGAGCATATTCCATCCCACATGAGTTCACCACCTCTCATATTCCCTTCCAAAAATGAACCATCAATGTTTAGATTTCATCCAGATAAAGGAGGTTTCCATCTACCCTATGTACCCATTCTGCTTCTTTCACCTTTGTATGCACTCATAACCACTCTAGGAATAAATTACCATATAGGGTATGATTTAATTCCATGAAGAATAAGGGCCCCAATCTCAGTCACCAAGGATATGGTATACACTTATATGAAACCAAATGAGAAAGTATTGCATTCTATTTCTCTATTATGAACCTCCCATATAATATATCATACCACATCAAAGAGCATATTACGATCCTTCAGATTAAAGATATATTGTTCTAATTCATAGAACAAAGATTCTGAAAACACATTGATATCATCCCTACTACCATAGATTTCCAAAATATGTCTAAGAATACTCAAAATAAACCATTCATATGCCCCTTTGAAAAAAAATATTCCTATTTTTTTCTATCTTGATTCCAAACCATTAGTTTCTCTACTGACATGCATGGCTTAATGATAGTCCCTACAGGAGAAAAAATAGAGGAGGATTCCATAAAGTCTCATCGTTCTAGCTCATTAACCATAATGATATTCTTAAAGATATATTTACAGGTGGTGTTTAGTGTTGTGTTGATAAAGGCAGGAAAGGATCTAGCCTCTTTGAAGGAGATTTTTGGAACCACACATTCCAAAATGAAGAGAGAAACACAAACCCAATTCTCTTTCCATAACTCAATATCACTATTTTCTACAACCCACTGAGCGATACTTCCAAGGACCTCAAGATTCTCAATCATATTTTGAAGGATTCTAGAATCTGTCGCATTTTTTATATCCCACTCAATATTTTTTTTCAAAATCTATCTCTCATGAACTTTTACCAGTGGGTAATTCCTTCTATAATCTCTCAAGATAATTTATCCTTCATGGATTGCATGGATTCCGAGATATAGCGCAATTTAATACCACCTCCCGCAATTAGTTTAGCCACTATTTTCCAGCTCTCCCAGAGACACCTTCCATTTCGATTCACATCCCAAATGAATCTGTTCATGATTTTTTCTCTTTGATCAATTGTTCCTTAATCATATGAATTTATGTTAGCACAAAATTCACCAAAGTAATTCAACCCCCAAAAGAGATGAACCAGTTTTTCCAGTTTATAATGCACCTTGTGATCCGGTTAAGAATGAATTCAAATAGAACCTTCTTAATTCTTCCATTTGATTTGGGATCCCCCATGTATTCCATGGGGAAAAGATTTCGTTTTAATCTTATATTATTATAATTAATACTACTACACTGACAAGAGAATTTTTTTAAGCTATAGACATTTCTCCTTTCATGATTGATCTTTTTCCTGCTTTGGTTGCCATATATTTTTATAATTTTAATAAATCTAAGCCTACAATTCATAATAAATAGAATATCATAAGAAAAAATCAAATGAGAAATGATTTTATTACCAGATAATATCTTGAAATGGAAAATGTACCCCAAATCCGACTTGCATTTGAGATTCCTAGTGAGTGCATATTGGGATAATATGAATTATTTTGGTGAGATCGTATTTCATTGATGTAGACCCCACACCATCTTGAATAACCCAAACCAATTCCCCAATAAAGAAATGGAAATACATTGATATGATTAGCATCTAAAAAGCATGTCGTAGAACTTATATTTGAACCCAAAACTCTTCATAACTCTGATGACAAAGAACCATTCAAGCAATTCATAATCTTTTTCAATATCACCTTTAATGATGATGTTGGATCCAAGTGTATTTTTATCCAAATATTCCTCCATTTCCTTGGAAATATCCAACCCATGAATAAAGCTATTTTGATCCTAGGAAACATGACTAGGAATTACATGGCTTATTATTTTGTTCAAAATTCATGAAAGAATTTTATAAATAATGTTACAGTGGAAAATAGTTTGGTAATAGGTTATTTTTCTGTGATGATGAACTCTTGGAACCATTACCTCCCTTGAAGAACAAGCCTCTCTTGGAAGCGATCCCTTATTGAAGAATTCAAAATGTTATTCTTGGACCTATTCCATGATAATATCCCGGGAGACCATATAAAAGGCTCCATGGAATCTGTGGGGACCATCTCCACTATCTATTTTTTTACTAAAAACATATTATTTTATTTCCTCCTCTATTGGGATAAACTCCAAATTTATATTTTCCTTCTCTTTAATGAAATTTGGAATGCATGGAAAAAACCTTTGTACTTCAGAAGTATCAGCCCTATTATCATTTTGACAACTTTAGTCTTCCAACAACTCCTTTAAGTGATCCAATGACATTTTACATACAACATAATTTATCCCCCATATATGACCCATATATTAAATTCAGATTAATATTACCAGAATCCTTTATTTCCTTGATAAACACCTGGAAAAAATCTATATTTTGAACCCCTCCTTTAGCCACTAGGTGCGAGAACATTCTTTGAATGTACATTCAATATCTAGAATATTCTTTGCAAACTCACTTTTCTTCATAGTTAGCCTGATAAAATTTTCTTCATCCAATTTATGTTGAAGGCTATCTTAAAGATTATCAATCTCACTTTTAATGTCTTCCAAGTTGCTTCCAACATCTGGTCTATTTGAGACCCATTAATGTAACTATTTTCTCAAGTGCCTTAGCTGGATCGATAACCCAACCCAAGGATACTAAGACAGGATGTCTCCAAGAACTATTAACCATCTAGGATAACCCATCAAACCTAGTATAGGACCTTGTGAAAATAGAATTTTCCATGATTTTGTGGTACTTGTTTAATCTTATCACTAGAGGAGTGTGGTCTGAAAGAACTATTAGAAGATGTATTAAATAGGTTTGAGAAAAGGTGTCCACATCTTAATGGTTGGATAAAAAATGGTCAAGCCTACACTAGATGTGACTATTCCATTTTCAGTTGTAACACCAGGTGAATTTTATACCTAAGAATATGAGATCCATCGACGGATTATATTCCATGATGTTTATGAACTAATTCATATATTTTCATGTATTACTCCCCCGTATCTCTTCTTTGATATGCCTGTAACGGTGTTGAAGTCACCACCTACAAACCATGCATTATTCTATGGTTGGAAGATAGATAAATTCTTCTATAACACATATTGATAACCTATATCAGTTTTATCACAGGATAATGTAAATAATGCAACCATTTTCCCCATAGCTACTTATTTAGTGATGAATTATTCTTAATACTCCACATATTCAATCTAAATGTTCCAATTTCAGACGGCCCATATATAATAGATGTATTAATTATTATTCATGAGTTCCATATAGCCTAAAATCTTCACAATATAATCTATATATTCCACCAGTTTCTTAGGTTTAATAATAGAAAACATAAGAACCAACTAGTAATGTGATTCATTGAATACATATGAATTCTTTTCCCGCACACCCAAACCCCTGGAATTCTAAATCATAAAATACATTAATAAATGATAGGTGTATTTTCCTTAAGTCTTGATGTATAACCATATTTCAATCCCATGTTTAGGAAGAGAGAATCTTTAGCTTTAGCACAGGTTACACACCCCCTAGTAATAGGATTTATAAAAAGTCATAAACCTTATTTCTCCTTGGAACCTTTCCCCATGTGTGTGCGATGACCTCCTAAACCATATGCATTTAACACACACAAATTTGGAGATATTGGAGGACTGGTAGAGGGATCACTTGATAGACCCTATGGGGTGACACTCGCTTGAAGTGGATAAATAGGGGACTCATAAGGGTCAAAATATCATTTAGTAGACCTTGGTGTTGTTAAATTTTCTTTTAATATAATAAAATTACCTAATTTTGAATAATAATTAAAACATTATACAAAATAACACCCAAATACTATATTACTCTATTGCCTTTAAAAAAATGGAAATGTAAACACTGGTAAATAGGTGAGCTACAATAGGCCCTACTAGGTTCTTCTTGACTAGAACCCTTATTAGACACATCAAAAATAATAAATATATTCACAACATGGTAAATGAAACATAAATATGGGTGATCCGAAATTATCAGTAAGGGTAAACAAGGTAGACATGTAATCATAATCAAGAGTATAAGGGTTTGAGATCATGATCAAGAAAACAGTGATCGTAACTGGCATATAAAATATCATATGGAAGAATCGTGTAATAAATATTGGTAGTTAAAAAGTCATGAATCATAAGGAAATAAAAAGAATAATCCATTAAATCATAACATAGGAATATTACATGAAATTTTTGTAGACACATAAGCATATAAAAATGATTTCCATAGTAGTCAAGGTATCACTTATAGGGCCATCTTATTAGTAGGCGTTCACTCCACGTACTATATTGGTATTCATGGTTTACTCCCTTATCCTACTTAGTAGTTTGAGTTCACTCCTCATACCATCTTGGTAGTCATGGTTTACTCTCATGGCCATCTTAGTATTCGAGGTTCATATACAAGACCATCTTAGTCTATCTAATGAGAAATAAATCATTACCCAATGCATTGGAAGGAGATATGGGTCCCACCCATCTCATAATAAAATCATACATACATGTGCCAAAAAATAATAAATCTTAATATCATAACCCACAAAATTAAATGGGTATCATAAAAATGTAATGATATCAGAAACTATGGAAAAAGATTTAGGTTTCATAATCATTTCATCAAAAGCATAACCCATAAAAAGAATCAGGTTTCAAAAGCATATTATAAACTTCTTGTGTAATAAATATAATTTTATTATAAATCTATCACATAATCATATTATTAAATCTAAACCATATTTGGTTTGATTATGACTTTATTTTAACCAATTTTTTACAATTCTATGTTAACGTCTCACTTTGGGTAATATCCCTTTATTCTTCGCATGTGTCTTAATTTGTTATATCTTTTGTACTTATACTTATAACATGATTAATAGAATGTAAAGAATAATATAAATATAATATATATTTATTATACTTTTATTATAATAATCCATATAATATAGAAGTATAATATGGAATATACTGTTCGTGGAGACGGTAGCTCGTACGTACACATGAACGGCGTTTCTGTTTTATTGTTGTATTGAATGAAAGAAAGAAAATGAAATATATGTATATATATATAATCATTAAACTAACAAAATTATTTCTTATATATCATATATTTTAACTAAAAACATTCTTAATAAATTCTTTTTATTGTGTGAACGAATCACATCACTTTGAGGGGCGGTAGTCCACACTTCCTCAAATGAAATTATCTTATTTTAAAAAAATGGAAAGTATAAATATATTTGTTATAGAATTATTAAATTAGATTAAATAAATTATAAATATCATAAATATCATATTTAAATATATTTAATATAATAATTTCCTCCATGAGAGGTGTAGAGGAAAAAATGAACAATTATCTTTTCGTTAGGCAGTGGTTCACCGTTCACGTAAACAGTGTGTTCATTACCCATTAGATGGATGTTTGTGTACTTGTAGGTAAAAAACCATAGAATAAAATAATAATTTTATATTGAGGATACTAGATTTGTTATAAAAGAAAGGAACTATATGAGTTGATGGATTTTAGAATGAAAATAAAAGAAAGGAGCTTGAGGAAGGATGTTACCTCTTCTTGTAGTAACTCTTTTTTGTTTTAACCCAAAGTTTTACATGGATTTTTTTCTAAAAAAAACATGAGTATTCTATGTTGAGGTTAGGTATTTTTAGGAGATATTTTTTCATATCTTTCTCAATCCAATGTTTCTTGAGATATGCGAGGTAGTGGGAGGAGAGGAGGAAATTTTAGAGTGGAGGAGTGGAACTCATTTAAGTATTTGAAAAAGGAATTCCACAAATTTTTTCCCATCTAAAGTGGATCAAAAATTGAACACAATTCAATAAAATTCAGTATAGGGTTTAAATATTTCCATAATATGACTCTTGGAAAAAAATTTAAGTCATTTTTTGTCATAAATTTAAAGTTTGGTACTTTGTTAACAAAATTTTTTTCTTAATCATTGTAATTAATTGTAACCACTTTCACTAATATTTTTGGTAAAAAAATATGTTTACCTAAATAAAATTTACAAATTATTTTTATTCAAAATATTTAATCCATTTTTTCAAATTATATTTATATAAGTGGTATAAATTAGTTTAAATTTAAGCCTGCTGACGGGATGACAATGTGGGTTTTTAATGTAAAAATATTCAAAAGTTTGTTATGTTTTTATACCCAATTTCAAAGTGAAATTGATTACAATGACCTAAATTAGATTAATTGATAAAAATATTATATAACTAAACTTTTTATACAATTTAAAATATAATTTACCCTGATAAATAAATTAGATGGAAAGACAGTTTTGAATTAAAATTTGGTATTTTTCACTATTCATCCAAAAAAAGATTCTCAGAAAAATACCAAGAATTAATCTAATATAATTTCAAAATTATAAATTAAAAAATATTTTTTATTTTATAAAATTAAATCTATAAATGTGTCTAGAATTATTTAAATATTTTGTCATAGAAGGTCCTGAAAATTAGTTCATTTGTGAAAATAATATTTTTAAACATATAAGTGATTTACCAAAAATTATATATTTCTTTATCAAAATGTTTTGCTTATACAAAACCATTTAAAAAATATTTTGAAATTTCCTATTAATATTCATATTAATAAGTTTAATGGCTAGGTTAAAATTATCTCACTTACATAATTATAAAAAAAAGTTGTTTTGTAGAAACTCAGTGTTGCGTGTAACATATGACAATTTTGTATTTCATGTAACGTACTCCATGTTGGTAGGTGTGAAAGGAATGTTTGAATTATTAAAATTCAAGATATCAATTAAATTGTTTTTATTCAATGGATAAAGGTCCATAGAAACTCAGGTTGTTACATTCTAGACCCCTAAAATGAATTTATCTCTTGAAATTCATCATTCTAGTAAAAAGAGGAGGATAATTATGATTCATTATATCCTTAAGTTACCATGTAGCTTCCTATAACTAGTGATTTCTCCACAAAACATTGACCATGAAAGTGGTCTTGTTTCATAGAACATTCTCTATATGATCCATAATCTCAATTATTTGTTCCTTGTAAGAAAGATTTTATTCCAGCGATATGACCTATGAGTTCAGTAAATGTGAAGGGTTAGACATGTACTTACTCGGGAGAGATACATGGAACACGTCCTAGACTTGAGATAGATTTTAAGGAAGTTCCATGTGATATAATACCATCCTGATACAATCAAGAATCTCAAAGGGACCAATATACCTAGGGAGTATTTTTCCTTTATTTATGAAATTCATAACCTTATCCTAAGGAGATATTTGTAGAAATAACTTATCTCAAACATCAAATTCTAGATTACATTGTTGGTTATTAGCATAAATTTTCTGTTGACATTGATCTACCTTGACATGCTTCTAAATGGCTTTAACATTTTACTCCATTTCTTTAGAGATCTCGGGTCTAAGTAGATTTCTTTCTGCAACCTCATCCCATCATGTTGTAGCTCTACATTTATTCCCATATAAGGATTCATAAGGTGCCATCTGAATGCTTGAGTGAAATATATTTTTGTTTAAAAACTCAACTATATTAAGGTATAGATCCAAACTACAATTTAAATCTAGATAATTATATATCAAAATATCCTATAGGGTTTGAATGGTTATTTCAAACCGACCATCTCTCTATGGTTAATATGTAGTGTTGAAACTCAAATCTATATCAAGTTATTACTGATGACTTTTCCAAAACATAGAGGTAAAGATTAGATATTGATCAGAAACAATAGAGTTCGGTACTCCATTAAACCTTACCACTTTATTAATGTATATCTTGGAAAGTAGATCTATAGAGAATTCTTCTCTAGTAGCGATAAAGTATGCTAACATTGTAAGGTGATCGAATACCACCCATATTACCTTAATCCATTTAATGGTTTTGGGTAGCCTAATAGAAAAATCTATAGTGATGCTATCCCATTCTATTTTGGTATAAGAAATGGATGAAAAATCCCCTTTTACATTTTTCTTTTAGCCTTAACTTGGTGGCATACCAAGAAGTGAGATATAAACTCTTTGATATCTCTCTTCATTCCATCCTGTAAGAAGTATTACTTAATGTCCCTATACATCTTCATAATTCCATGATGAATAGAGAATAATGAAATATGAGAATCCCCAATCAACTGGTTCTTCAAACCTAGTATAGAAGGAACACATACATAGTTCATGAACCTTATCATTCCATCCTAATCAAGGTTAATCTCAGGAACCTTTCTAACTTTCTTTTTCATCTCTTCATCTTCCTTATACACCTCCTTAATCTTATCTTGGATATAGGGTTGAACATTCATTTCAAAATAATTATATTATTCCCATTCCTTTAGGATTTTTAGATCCATATTTTTTAAATATAGAAATATTGGATCTCTTTTTTATCCGTGTCATGGATAAGCTACCATGATATTTTTGAATCAGAGCATCAACCACCTTGTTCACTTTACTAGGTTGGTAATGTATTGAGTAGTAATAATCCTTTATTAACACTAACAACCTTCTTTGGCACATGTTCAACTTCTTCTATGTAATTATATATTTCAAACTAGTACGATCAATATATATATAACTTTTATCTATAAATATGATTCCTCCATATATTTAATGCATCGATTACCACTACTAATTCCAAACCACAAGTTGGGTAATTTTGACCATGAATCATCAAATACCATGATGCATAAGAGATAACAGTGTTATTCTTCATAATAACACATCCCAAACCATTCTTGTATGAATCATTATATATTAAAACCCTTATCCATTATAGGGTAATGTAAGAATAGGTTTTCTGACTAAACTTCTCTTCATTTCCTTGAAAAGTTCCTCACATTAATCCTTCCCAAGGAACATCACACCATTATGAGTTAACTTGGTCAAAGGATAAGATAGTAAAGAAAAATTATCTATAAATAATCTATAATATATAGATAAAAAAAATAAATCTATGGATCTTAGTCACCATGGATGGTCTAGGAAAATATTCAATAAGATCTTTCTTTAATAGATCTACTGAAATACAATATCTTGATATTACGTGACCCAAAAAAGAATCCTTTTGCATCCAAAAATTTACACTTTGTAAAATTTTCACATAGTTTATCCCTCTTTAGGGTCTTTAGTAAAATTCTCAAGTGATCTTCATTCTCTTACTTTCTCTTTGACTAGATAATAATATCATCTATAAAAACTTCCAAAAATTGGTCGAGTTGATCTCTAAAGAATCTATTCATCAAATCCACGAAGATAGTAGGGAAATTGGTAAGACAAAATTGCTTCACTATATATTAATAGTTTCCATACCTTGTTTGGAATGCCATTTTGGATATATACTCCTTTTAGCCCTCAATTAATGATATTCAGAATGAAATTCAATCTTGTAAAAATATTTATCTCCCCACAGTTGATCAAAAAAATCATCAATACATGGGACAAGATACTTGTTCTTGATCATGACCATGTTCAACTATTGATAATCAATGAAAATTTGTATTGATACATCTTTATTTTTCAAAAAAGAACAATTTCACCCCAAGGTGACACACATGGTAAAATTTATCCCTTATTATGGTTTTCTTGGAGTTACATCTTTAATTCCTAAAACCCAATTAGGTCCATTATATAGGGAGTCTTTTAAATTTGTGTTGAACCATGTTTGAGTTCTATAGAGAACTCGACATCTCATTTTGGTGAAAGGATGGTCAAATCTTCTAGAAAAACATCGAAAAATTCCAAAATAATAAGCATATCATTGATAGTGACTTTATACCCAAAAATTGGAGACAAACAACCCTTAGGAATGTGAATTAAGAACCATACACTTGATTTCATCTCCATAGTGTCACATTGATGGATGATAATTGGAGAATTTGAAATATCAATCATAACTCCCCTTCCATGAAAATTAAAGTGGGTTTTATGTAGAGAAATCCAATAGATGCCTAAGATGACATAATATTTAACCAATGGAAGAATGAAAAGATTTATAGGAAGCACTTCCCATAAGAATCAACCAAAGAGGAATCGTAGTCTTGGGATGCAATCATAATACCATTAGGGGTTTTCACTGATAATTCCACATCTAATCTTTCGGGTGGATTCTTAATACCCTTAAAAATTCTATAGAAATGAAAATTTGTGTAGATCTAGAATCAAATAAGAGATTGAATGTTCTATAGTTGATGGTTAGTGTACCTTTCACCGCATCATTAAATCACCCCTCGTTCGAAATAGTGATGGAATGATTTTCCCCTTATCCCTTGGTTTAAGAGGATGCTAACATCATTCTTCATCACTAACCCTTGGGTTCGGGTTGTAGTTATAATAATTACCATTCTCCTTACACTTATAGCATATAATCATGGAAAGTGTATTTTGGGATGCTTTTTCTCCAATCTAACTGTTATCTAACTTCTTCCCATTGATTTGTTAATCAAATTGCTGATGTAATTCCCTTATACAAATAAAAATTTTATTAAACACCCTAAGGTATTTACCTCAATGATTCTTCCCACACTTAAAGCATAAAAGAAACCTCATCTTCTTCCCTTCATGATTTTTATATTTTCATTTAAACTCAATATTGTTTTACTATAAAAACATGAGATTGAAATGTGACTTAAACCTCCCTTTCAACCTATATTGAACAGAGAACAATCAGTTCATAGTTACTAAATTCTCTTATGGCCGACACCCTTCTGAAACTTTTTTTATGACACTAAAGAACCTATCTATGTTAATTTCTGGTTGGATGATAATTCTCAAAGCATACCTTTCATGTCTAGTGAAATTATCCTCATAGGTACTTCCAGATTCATCATCCTTTTTCTTTGACTAAAAAATATCTATCTCCATATTGGTATGAAGAATACATGGAAAGTACTTATTGAAAAATTTGTTCTTGAATGCATCCTAATCCATGGATTCAATCTCATATTGCTGCATCATATTCATGATTAGAGTCTACCACTAGTTTTCTTTTACTTCTAGTCGATAAAAATCTAGAACGAATTTATCATGCTCCGAACACTGGATAATAGAGAATGCAACTTTAGTAGTACCGATCCATTTATCAGCAATAAGTAGATCACAATACCCACTAAAATATGGTGGAAGTTTCCACATAAAGGGCTCAATATAATGTTGTTCCATTTTTTCTCATTTGGAATCCCACGATGAGTCATACCTGGAGAGATTTGGGTGATCATAACAATGATATTTTTTATTCCTGCTCCCATAAAATATGATATATTTGGATGAAAATTATTACATTTTACATCACAATCACCATTAAGGAGGTTTTATAAGGTTCTAGACATTTATTAAAACAAAAATTATAGAGTGAGAAATAATTATCATATTAAGGAACCACATAGTCTTGAAAATTCAAGTATAGGATATCTAAGTTATGACACCTTCCTTAATCATTAACACCTTAGGCTTATCCTAGGTTTTTTATAGACAACTTACATATAAATCGTTCATGATGGTTCATGAAGAGTTTGTGAATTCCCAAAGAATATCCCTCAGGAGTGTCAAACTAAGTGCATTATAAGGCATGTTGTCGTGTACTAGGTTACCCCGAGTCATGCCGGATACACCTTATTGCAGTTTCTACACCTAGGTACATATATTTACAAACCAAATCCACTTCTAGTATCCACATAGGTACGTATTTCTAGGAAACCACTCACTCTATCCTTTACCAAAATTCTAGGACATTTTCTTGTACTTTTTCTTATCCTTATAATTATCTTTAGATATTTCCTTATAGTTCTCACTAATGTACTCTCATCCTAGTTTCCAAATGTTAAAAAAACTTTAATCTAACACCAATGATATAAAATCTCAATTTTCATATAATAACAATACATAAATTTTGTGCAATACTTCAAACATTATAAAAACATATTCCCAAATACCATATTATTCTAGTTCCATTGGAAACATGGAATTAGAAAAATTGGTACATAAGTGAGCTACATTATCTCCTACTTGGTTTTTTTACTAGAACCCTTATTAGATACATAAAACATAATACATATATTAATAAAATATTAAAGGAAACATAAACAGAGGATATCTTTGATGCTCAGTAAGGGTAAACACGGGAGACATGTGAGAAAAGTCATGAGCATAATGGCATCAGAGCATGATCAAGAAAATATAAGATCATGACATGCATGTCAAAGAGAATATACATGAATCATAGAATAAATATTGGTTTTTCAAAATACTTGAATCATAAAGAAATATAGAACATAAGCCATGAAAGCATAATATAGTAATAAGAAATGGTATTTTAATAGACACATAAGCATAAAAAATGATATCCATAGTAGCCAAGGAATCACTCAAAATTCCATATTAGTAGTATGGGTTCACTCCCCATACCATCTTAGTAGTCATGGTTCACTACCATGACCATATTAATTGTATGATATCACTTCTCATACCATCTTGGTAGTCATGGTTCACTCCCATTGCCATATTAGTAGTCAAGGTTCACTCCCAAGACCCCATTAGTCTATCTCTTGAGATATAAATCTTTATCCAATGCATTAGAGAGAGATATAGGTCCAACCAATTTAATAATGAAATCATTTATACATATCCCAAAAAATCATAAACAATCATATTTTTACCCACAAAATGAAATGGGTATCATAAACGTGTAATCATATCATAACCTACGGAAAAATATACATGTTCCATAATTATTTCATCAAAATCATAACTTTTGAAAAGAAGTGGGATTAAAAAGAATATAAATTGTGAAATATAAACAAATATAAAAAAATTGTAACGTAAAAACATAAAACATTCAAAGAAAGATTATTAATAGAAACACTGAATCATTTCTCCAAAAAGACTTTATGAACACAAATGGATTCCATCTTATATGGGAAATAATTTTGATAGATATTTTAAAAAAAATCTTATGAAAAATATCATTTCTTCCTTGAAGAATCATTTTTAAAATATAAAACCATTTGAGAACCTATTTCTTTGATAAAAGAATTTAAAAATAAAAAATAAATCTTTGAAAACCAAAACACATTTTTAAAATATTTTTTCCTTTAAAATAATTTTCAAAAACATTTTTGAAAACATAGTATTTGAAATAAAACAGAATTCTGACTGAAGAGAGAAAAAAAGTTAAATTTCTATTAAAAAAATTTATTATTAACATAAATACAATAGAGTGATAAATTATTTATAATACATGGATATATAATGAGTAAACTAAGTATAATGAAACTCAATAGTTTTTTTGAGATATGGATCATAATATTTTATCAATGTAAGCATAATCATAAACAATCCCAATAAACGACTCTTACCACATGGTAACTTGGAATGATACACTTCATGTAAGAAAATGAAATTAAATGAAGCATAAAATTTCATGAAAATAATTATATTCATGAAAAAAAAATTCAAATGGATTTATAAAAACCTCAAAAAATAATTTAGTTTCAATAAAAAACATGAGTCTCAAAGAAGGAAAATTGAGACAAACTATCATACCGATTTGGTAACTTTTGAAATATAAACCCCATGAAATAAAGATCATATAATTAATATGTAAGTACCCATGAATTTAAGATTAATAATAATATAATATATTCATCAGTATTATATACATTACAAAAATGAAAAGAGTTCCAAACATGGAATATATCTCACAAATATAAAAAGTGAGATAAAATTCTCTTACCTTGAGTTTGGACACTTGTTGCACTCATTATAAATTATTGTATAATAAATATATTTTTATTATAAATCTGTAAAATAACTAAATTATTATCTAAAATACCATATTTAGTTATATTATGAATTTATATTATCCACTTTTTAACAATTCTATGTTAAGGTATCACTTGTGGAAATGTATAATTTATTCCTCACTGGGGTCTTAATTTGTTATATCTTTGTTACTTGTCTTTATATCATTATTTCCAGAATTTAAACCATGATATAAATATCATATATATTAAGTATATGTGTATTATAATAATCTATATAATATATATGTATAAAATGGAATACATCGTTTATGAAGATGGTAGGCCGCACGTACACATGGACAACGGTTTCATTTTATTTCCATATTGAAAGAATGAATAAAAATGAAATATATGTTTATATGTATATAATATAATTACATTATAATTATTATGTCATATATATCATATAATTTAACTAAATATATCCTAAATACATTCCATGTAGGGTGAAAAAATCACATCGCTTTGAGGGGGAGGTAGTCCACACATCCTCAGAGAAAATAATTGTATTTACACAAAATGAAAAGTATAAAGATATAGGGTGAAAAAGAATTAAAAAATATTAAATAAATAAACCTATTTTATATCATAATTTATACAACTATAGGTGGTAAATTAAAAGAGAATCGTCGTCGTTTTTTTGATGTGGTAGTTTTCCATACACGTAAATAGTGTGTTCATTTCCCATTAGATGGAAGTGTGTGTAAGTGTTGTTTGAAACCCTAGAATAAAAACATCAGAGTATATTGAGGATAATATTTTTGTTATAGAATCATGTACTAATAATACTTTAGTGAGTTGATAAAGAAAATAAAATAAAGGACCTTAAGGAAGGATGTTGCCTCTACATTGGGTAACTCCTTCTGGTTTGCACCAAAGGGATTCCTTGGATTGATCATTGACAAAAGTGTGTATTATAGGTTGAGGATAGGGGTTTTTAGAATCTATTTGATCAGTTTTTTGTCGATCCAATGTGGCTTGAGATGTGTGAGGAAATGTGATTAGGGGAGGCCTTTTAATAGTGGAGGAGGAGTGTCACTCTTCTTTGTCTTTGGAAAAGTAAATCCACCCATGTTTTTCCAATGTATAGTGGACCCAATAGTGAACACAATTATATAAATGGGAGTAAAGGGTCGAAATATATCCATAACAATTCTCATGTACAAGTTTATAAGTCATTTTGGGTCTTAAATTTATGGTTTAGTACCTTATTAACCAAATTTTTCTCTTAATTATTGCAATCAATTTTAATCACATTCACTAATCGTTTTGGGTCAAATCCTTACTTGAAATTAATTGAAATTATAAATTCATATGATTATAAATATGGAATATATTTTTTCAAATTCCAATCAACTATGTGGTAGAAATTATTTTAAATTTAATCCCATAGAGAGGATGACAATGTGGGTTTTTAATGTAAAAACATCCAGAAGTTTGCTAAGTGTGTATACCGAATTTCAAAGTCAAATTTATTCCAATGAAATAAATAAGATTAATTGATAAAAATATGATCTAATTAAAATTTTAAAGAAATTTAAAAAAATTATCCTTATAAATAAACTTGATGAAAAGTTAGTTTTGAATTAAAATTCGGTATTTTTTACTATTCATCTAAAAATGACATTTCGTAGAAAAATCCCCAAGGATTCACCCTAAGATAATTTCAAAACTATAAATTCAAAAACAAAGTTTATTGTATGAAACTATATTTCTAGATATTTCTAAAATATTTTAATTTAATATAATGATATGAAGATTTGTTAATTTGATAAAATAATATTTGTAAACATATTAGGACTTCACCAAAAATGATATATTTAATTTGAAATATGTTTTGTTAATATAAACCCATTAAAAATAATTTAAAATTAGTTATTACTATTAATTTTATTATTTTTAATGGCTAGGTTATAATTATCTCATTTAAATAATTATATCAAAAAAAGATGTTTTTAAAAACATTTTGTGGCGTGTAACATGCACCATGTCGATGTTGCTTATAATGTATGCTAAGTCAGTTCCATGTGAAAGGAATGTTTTAATTAGTCTATTTCATGATATCAATGAAATTTTAATTTATTCTAGAAAAAAACTCTATAAAAACATTTTGTGTTACACTTCGAGTCTACTTGAACCATTGATCTCATTTGGATGAACAACATGAACACTTTTGGACAAGGCCTTATTTACTAGAAAGCTCATATAGGGAATAACTAAGTTAGGATACTGAGATAAACGAAAATTTGAATAGGTTAAATGGACTAAAAGTTACTCTATGCTGGATCACTTCAAAATAGAATATTCAACAGTTGAGAAATCCACAAGTGTTACTGAAAAATTACAAATATTCGAGGATTAAAAAATTACATTTGACAACTCTGGTTGGAGACAAGATAAAGCCAAAGGTTATTGGGCCACAATTTACAATAATTAATTGAAATAATTCCTAATTTTGATCTGTGGATAAGAGACTGATGCCGGCTAGGATAAGCGTTCCAAAATGTCGACCTCTTGGTTCACCAATGGATATTCAGATCAAAGCATAGCCTTATCAACATTTGAATGTGAAACCACAAAAACCATTGAAGAAGAGATATTATTGCATCTACATTAGTAAAACAAGTGGCCTTTCCAATAACAAAGTCAATAGAATAGAGGAGGTGCATGGAAAAATAAGAGTTGGAAAATGAGGTGAATTATATAGGGAATGATTAAAGTCAACCTAAGGAACCTGAGATAACTTTTAATGAGTGTTTAAATCCCAAGGAAATTGATTTTAAATTTTCAGAAGAGGTAAATTTGACATCATGGATTGAGTTTCCTGATGATATCTCCACTGTCGATTTTTCAGAAGAAAACATCACCGAGCAATTTTGTAGAAATTTTAAATATGTATTACTACAAACCACTAACATTGAAATGGATAATTTGGTTGTTGAATAATCTTTTTTAAAGGAACCAATTATTTATAAAATTTTATGAAAAATAAATATATTTTGATTTTAGATCGCAATATATTTTACGAAATTTAATCCAACCAATGATCAAATTCAATAAGTTACCTACCACACTCAAGTATTAATTCATAGGAGATTATTATGACCATCATATTCCCATTCATTAATCACTAAAATCCATTAATGTGGTAATAAAACTTGATGTGTTAAGATTGATTAAGATAGAACTTGGTTGGACCTTTACTAATATTCTAGAGATTATCTCACTCACTGAATCTCATAGTTTGGTTCTTAAATTATATTGTAACCTTCTAACAAAAACCAATATAGATCCCATCTCAATATAATTGGAGGGGTTAAAAATAAAGTCACTAAAATTATGAAATCTGGAATAGGGTACGTCATGGGGGTTTAAGTTGAGCTGACAATGTTAAACTAATAACATTCTGGGGGCAACTGAACTTTTACCTGTACTTTGACCAATTGTTTGGAGTTATAAAACAAAAAGGTAATTTTTTTACCTTTACTTTTGTCTTTTTTCAGCTTTCAGGTATGCTAATTTCAAGTGGTTTCCATTTTGTTCTAATTGTGTTGGTGTGTAAGATTCAAGAGATACTATGATAGTTGTATTTTTAGGTAAATCACAATACTTATAGGTGTAGAAACACAAATAGTCATCATTAATGAGGCTTCTAAGAGTAACATGGAGAGGAAAGAATTAAATAGAATAAAAAAACATCAACTTCAACCACAAGGTGAATTCTTTCCGTGATTGTAATTTTTTAGTGTTATTTCTTAACTCCTATCATTTTCCTCTACCCCCTCCTAAATTTTCATTTCCTTAAAAATTGGGGATTGTGTTATTCTATGTTGGGGGGATGAAATGAAAAAAAATGTGTGCATAAAAAAACAAAAAAAATGTGTGTTAATTGAAGGAAAAATTTATTTAACATTGAACATGATAATATATATTGAAAACTTTCAAACTGAATATCAAATAATATTGTATTCCTTGATTCTGATTTTAATCCAAGTTTATGTTCATCAGCATAGATTTAGTAAAGTGTGGGTGTATAATGTGCATTTTGACCATATAAATTTTCTCCAATTTAATAGAGAAATTAATAATGAATTTTATACAGATAGTGGGGCATTTGATTGAGTTATTGGTGTCCCATAATAAATATCATAGGTTGGGTGATAGTTTAAATTCTAACATGAGTATTAAAACATCAAAACATGGTAAATATAAAAACAATAAATTTCATCATAGAGAAATGAATTGACCTAATTTTTTTATTTAGACACATTGGGATCTTGAATCCATAGTTTTCTAGACCATTTTTGTGAGTTTTGTAACTATTTTTGGTAATATGAATTTGTTTTCAATTGACTTAACATGAGATGATTCCCTTGTATGTGAGCTTTACATGGTTCCCTTAGGTCTTTGATTATGGGAGCCATCATCAAAGTCTCACTATAGGGGTTGACTTGATTGACTCTAATTTAATTTTCCAGGGAAAAGTTGAAAACAAAACACAAAAACTAAAAAACCTTAATACTCATATTATGGTTAACATTTTATTCCACCCAATGCTTCTATTTTCCCCCATGAATAAAAATGAACCCCTTATTTATTTTGATGCACACCACATCATCATGATTAATTGAAATTGGATGAAATGTGGAGATGAATTTGGATAGAGGAATAGGATAGGGATGAGGAAATTCTTGTGAATATATTGTGTGTTAAATTATTTTGATAGGTTTCAATATTTTTTGGCATGCTTTTTTAGTGATAATTTTATATTAAATTCTTTTTGGAAAAGGGAATTCAATTTCATATTTTTTAGATATTTTTTCCTCATGACTAGAAAAACTCATGTTGTGGGGTGTGATTATCCACTAAGAGAGGATAATATTCATTTTTTATATTATAATATGTATGTTATTCATGTTTATTAACACTTGTACTAGTAGATTTTACAATTTGAACTTCATTTCTTATCATGTTTAGAATTCCTTCTTAAAATACACTATTACATGATATATTTTTGAATGCCTACTAAAACACCCAGTGGTATTTATTTTATTTTAATATTTAATTTATGGTCTTCAATTCTATGAGGGAAATTAGATCCTTTTAGAACTATTTTTAAATTCATTTCGGATGATGAGCAATATGGGCCTTCAACCTAGGAAATTATGGTCTAAGTAAACTGGAAAACAACCAAATAAAATAATTTTAATGAACATAATAAAACCAAAGTTAAGATCAAATTTAAACTTGAGATATAGGAAATGATATTTAACATTTAATTTAGTAGTTTCTAGAGGTAATTATGAGTATTAAATGGAGTTTCAGGTAGACCAAGTTGAAGATGAAATTTTGGGCCAGAATCTATGGCCTAGAATGATGGTCCACCATTTTGATCATATCTCAAAAGACACCAATAAAATTACGATTAAACATTACAAAATATTTGAGGACATATTGGGATTAAATTTTTTATTATATTGGCCAATAAAATTCTTCAATATAGAATCTCATTTTAGCACCTTTTTGGGGTGGATGCAAGAAGAATTGGATTTTTTCAAGGACCAAAAGTAAAATCTATATTAAATTATCACACAAATATTCCAAAAATAAATAATTGTGGTGTTTTTAACTATTTTTTAATCAATACATGGCTTCCAGAATTCCTATTTAAGGAAGTTTTATTGGATTATTTTAGGGGAGTTGTGTATTTTTTAATTTTAATGTTATGATGCCAATTTGATGTTGTAATTGCATTTATTTCTCATGTATGTTTCTTGAATCACCATAGTTTTTTAATAAAAGTTATTAATTTTATATTATTATATTATTAATATATATTTTTGATATAATTTCTTCATGTAATAATGTTATTCAAAAAAAATTGTGAAATTATTCACAAAATTGTGGACTGATCATTTTTTTATTGTTTTTATTCTTCAATTCTACCTCTAAAGACCACCTTCCTTATTCCATAGAAATCATTGAATCAATGGAAGTATAAATCTATTATGGGTTTATCTATCGTAATTTTTAACGGTTTTTATTGTATTTTATTTCATGCAAGAATAACTTTAAATCATTTCTTTTATTTGGGAATTCCACTAGTTGATTACATATATCCTCATCTGTATTGAACATTAACAGTACAAATTATTGGTGATAATATGATTCTATACTTTGGAGTGATCATTAAATTACCCTTTAAGTGAATATGTGATTATTTTTATGGTTTTTAGGTACTAAACTAGTAAGTGGTGATTGTAGTTTTACTTATTTGAATGAAGCCATCTCAAATTTAAGAAAATGAAATAGTCTACAAAGGGATTCATCCACCCCATGAGATTACCTAGGATCAAATAATTCTATAAATATTAATTCACATAGGTGTCTTATTTTCAATTTAAACCATCTCAAATAAAAAACATCTACTTCATATCCCAAACAAACCATATAATGTATGTGTTTGTAGGTCTCTTCTTAGGTCTTCAAGGATTTAACATCCTAAAATACCCCCCAAGTGACTGTTTCAACCCAAAAACATGGGTAAATTTGGGAAAGACCAACACCCCAATATTTCATTATGTAATTCACACATACATAATAGTATGTTTGATAGTGTCTACCAAATGTAATGTTGATCTTAAACATACCATGATATAATATATAAATATTATAATTTAAAAATGAATATGATAATCTAGCCGTTATTTTGATGGGTATAAATAGGAATAACTGTATTAGAAATATATATACAATATTTTACTTAATAAAATGAATAACCGATCATATATTTACTATAAATTGGTTATAAATGAAGATAAGATATTTTGTAGGTAAAAGATATATTTTTCTTAAAACAGTTTTTATGTGTGAAATATAATTTTATCGTAATAGATTTAGTTAATCCCAATTGAAATATGATTCTAATTAAATGAGTATATTATATATACAATAAAATGAATTAATATTCATTTAATTATTGTTATTGGGAATGGAAAAAGGATAAAGTCATTTTATAAATCAAAAATAAATTTCAATAAAAAATGGTATTTATTTCATTTGTTGTGAGGATATTATAATTAATTTATGCCACATTTAGATATTGTTACTGAAAAATGGAAATAATTTTCAAAATATTAATTTCATTATAGTATAAGGATGAATGTTTCTGGAATTTTTCTAAAATGATTGATTTTTGAGTGAATAGTAAAAAATTCCAATTTTTAAAAACTATAATTTTTTTCCTTTAATAACTTAATACGAAACAAAAAATATATTTCGGTTCTAGTTTTTAAGTAAAATAATATCCATTTAATTTTATATATACCAATTAATTTGATAATAATCAATATTTTATTTTATTTTTGTGAAACATCATTTTATGCTTAAAGAACCTTTTCCTAAAAACTGTTTTGTTCTATTTTGTGAACTTATATCAAAAATAATTTACTAAAATTATAAAAAAAATTAATATTAGAAAATGGATTTAAAATTTGGAATCATGTTTTTTTTTAATAATTTCCATTTTATTTTTGTCACAAAAATAAGTTACCGAGTTAAAATTATGATAATCGCAGTAAATTTAAATTAAGGTCAAAAATGAAATTAAGTATAAATGGAAAGAAATACCAAATAATATATCACTTTTTAGACTATATTATATTTTTAGTGAAATATCCTCCATAATATATAATTGTGGGTGTCTTCCTTTGAAAAATTTGTTTTATTCTAAGAGAAGTGTTATATTTAATAGAATGCCATTTTCTCTCATTTTATATCTTAAATATGTTTTAATGATTAAGATAAGCATAAATATACATTATTAATTAAAAAAATTACCATAATGATATAAAATAGTTTAATTACATGTTAATAATATATTTTTAATTTTTAAATATAGAATAACTATTTAAAAAATTTATGTAGTGTTCATACAACACTTGTGAAAACATTGGAAAAATTGAAAAAAATGGATGAAAAAATATTAAAAATGATAATATTTAAATTATTTATACTATTACATTAACTTTATAGATAATTATGAAATATAATTTATTATTTAAGTTTTATAATTTGAATTAAATTATTATCATGATGACTATAATGTCAAATTTTTTGAATAGTCTGGAAAATGACTTTGAATGGTTTTTAATATTCAAAAATCAATTTTAGAAACATAGAAGGTCGTAAAAACCCGGTAATAACACAATTTTAAGGGAAATTTCTAGATATTATGAATTAACTAATTTTTTACTCTTAAGATTTTTAAAATTACTTTCATGACCCTTAAATATTGTAGAATGTGTCACCATATTTCATGTCAAATATGGGTAATGAGGGTTTAAATCAAAGGATAAGGATTAAAATGAGAGATAAAAATATATAATTTAATATTTATATTATATTTACACCATATAATTATTAAATTAGAATATATGTTACTTTTTATACATATTAACTGAGTTATAGACATATTATATATCAATATTTCTGTTATTTATATGATTGTCACCAACCTCATTTATAAAAGGTCATCTTATATCCTCTCTTACTCACAACACTTAAGTCTTTTTTCATAACAAAGATAATCCCAAATACAATAAAAAAATTCCAAATAATGTTTTTATAGGTTCTTTTAATACCATAATACTAACCTAAAATTTCTTAAGGTGTAAGCCAAGGGATGTTTTCTGAAGAAGAGGTATAATTATTAAACGAGTGTTTCATGTTTATTTCTTCTTAAACCTCATTAAAATTGTATTTATACATGAATAAATAATAAAATAAATATATTAAATATACCAAAATAATATTATTATTATGGTATAATACATTTTCATCTTTTTTTTTATATTATGGGAAATGAAAACATCATTCATGAGTACGTGTGAACTACCACCTCTATGAAGTGATGTTATTCATTTTTAATTTCCACATCAAAAGGATGTCCATAAGTAAGGCAATAATTAATGGATATGAAATGTATAAAATATTTATAATTTTTAAAAATAAAAACATTATATACTCTATTTATTTTCCACCCATTAGAAATATTGAAATGTTATTCATGTGTACATACAGACTACCATCTCTTTGAAATGACATGATTCATTTTTCATTACTACATTAAATGGATAGATTTAAAATTATATTTAATATATAAATATGATAATTATAAAAAGTTTAATATTCATGAGGTAATGAAACTGTAACCCTTTGACCGTGGTGAACACACCGATATTGATTCAAGGTTATAAATTGAATGACATGAAAATGCCCAACGTGAACTTTACTATTTTAGTAACCCAATAACACATTGAAATAAAAAAGAAACAATGGGAATAATGATAATAATGACAATGTAATGAAAATGGAAATGGTTATCAAGTAATTAAATAAATAATATAGTTTTATTATTAAGGAGTTAGATATCGAATGAATCTAGATGATAATTAAGGTAAGGGATTTTCCTTTAAAACCTAATTTTAAAGTTTTCGTTTCAAAATCATTCTTCTTCGTTTCAATGTTCAAAATGTGTTTCTATTATGTGATATTTTATGATTAAAATATTATTAAATTACATTATAAGCTACTTTTTAATTTCATTAAAATTTATTAAAATGAATCTTTTCAAATGTGTTTTATACGACTCCCTTTTGACTTTTTACAACACAATAAAAGGAATGCTCACTTTTAACGCATACTACACAAAGATATTTTATCAAAACCATGAAATTTTTTCTCATTGAATATTACATTACAATATTCTATTTTTTATTTCAATTAAATACTTTTTATCAATGTTCTATAATTTTTTATTCAAAATGTTATCAAAATAAAAGGATAATATTATAATGTTTTAAAATAAATGATTGAATGTTATTTTAAAGTAATTTTAATCTATATAAACATAAATTGAAGATTATTTTACTTTATTGGGGATATAATATAATGTTATCATCCACCTTATTTATATGGATTAATTATTACCATGTTGTTCTATTTATTGAATAGGTAAATATTGACATTTCTTATTCTAGTTTTTAATAAAAAAATTATGCTAATTATATATGTTATGGTTATTCATTTATATAATTTTATGAATGAATTAGACTTATTAAGTTATTGGTGGAGCACATAATATCCTCTCAATACATTTATATTTCTCATGAGATAAACTAAATATGGTATTTGGTGTATTCCTACACAATTAATTATGTTGTCTTGGCACTAGTCCTTAATAGTTTTTTTCTAATGTTTAGGAACATGACCACGATGATTTGATTATGATAAATGACATTATGAATTCTATTGTTTTGAAATAATTTATTATTATCCATGTTTTTATGTTTATTTTCATCCTTGAATATATTTCATGTTCTAGTTATTTATATTTTTATGGAAATCATTTGATTTAATAAGATAAAAAAAATATTTGATTTAAAATAAATTTTAAAATCTACTATAGGTAATAGGAGAGTTTTAAATGAAATTATTTCATGTTCTTCTAGAAACCTTAATATTTCTTTATTTTTATTTTATTCTTTCTTATGATTTTTTTTATAAAATTAGTTGGGAGGAAAGTTGTTTTCAAGAGCAAGTGATTATTTGAAAATCAATGATTAATAAAATAAAAGTTAAAAATAATCATGGTTTTCATGAATTTCAAATGGGCTTAAAAGTTTAGATTATTTTTATATCCCATACTATGCTTTTTTTACTCTTCCCTTGTTTAATTCTTTTTCACAAAATTTAAGGATATGTAAGAATTGTAGAATGTTCAATGATGAAACATCCCAAACCAAATAATTTATCACTTTTTAGTCTATATTATATTTTTATTTAACTATCCTCAATAATATATAATTGTGGGTGTCTTCCTTTTAAAATTTCGTTTTATTCTAATAGAAGTTTTATATTTAATAAAATGCCATTTTCTCTCATTTTATATCTTAAATATGTTTTCATGATTAAGATAAGCATAAATACACATTATTAATTAAAAAATATTACGATAATGATATAAAATAGTTTAATTACATGTTAATAGTATATTTTTAATTTTTAAATATAGAAAAATATATTAAAATAATTATGTAGTGTTCATAAAACACTTGTGAAAACATTGGAAAAAAATGAAAAAAAATGGATGAAAAAATATTAAAAATGGTAATATTTAAATTATTTATACTATTACATTAACTTTATAGATAATTATGAAATATAAGTTATTATTTAAGTTTTATAATTTGAATTAAATTATTTTCATGATGACTATAATGTCAAATTTTTTGAATAGTCTTCAAAATGACTTTGAATGGTTTATAATATTCAAAAATAAATTTTAAAAACTTAGAAGGTCATAAAAACCCTATAATAACTCAATTTTAAGGTAAATTTCTGGATATTATGAATTACCCAATTTTTTACTCTTAAGATTTTTAAAATTACTTTCATGACCCTTAAATATTGTAGAATATATCACTATATTTGATGTCAAATATGGGTAATGAGGGTTTAAATCAAAGGATAAGTATTAAAATGAGAGATAAAAATATCTAAATTTAATATTTATATTATATTTACACCTTATAATTATTATATTAGAATATATGTTACTTTGTATCCATATTAACTGAGTTATAGACATATTATATATCAATATTTCAGTTATTTATATGATTTTCACCCACCTCATTTATAAAAGGGCATCTCTTATACTCTCTTACTCACAAAACTTAATTATTTTTTCATAACAAAGATAATCCCAAATATATTAAAAAACATCTTAATAATGTTTTCATAGGTTCTTTTAATACCAGAATACTAACCTAAAATTTCTTAAGGTGTAAGCCAAGGGACATTTTCTGAATAAGATGTATAATTATTAACTGAGTGTTTCATGTTTATTTCTTCTTATACCTCATTAAAATTTTATTTTTACATGAATAAATAATAAAATAAATATATTCAATATACCAAAATGATTTTATTATTATGGTTGAATCCATTTTCATCTTTTTTTCTATATTATGGGAAATGGAAACATCGTTCATGAGTACGTGTGGACTACCACCTCTATGAAGTGATGTGATTGATTTTTAATTTCCACCTCACAAGGATGTCCATTAGTATGGAAATAATTAATGGATATGAAATGTTTAAAATATTTATAATTTTTAAAAATAAAAACATTATATAATTTATTTATTTTCCACCCATTAGAAATATTAAAATGTTATTCATGTGTACATACAGACTACCATCTCCTTGAAATGACATGATTCATTTTTCATGAAAACATTAAATGGATAGATTTAAAATTATATTTAATATATAAATATTATAATTATAAAAAGTTTAATATTCATGAGGTAATGAAACCATAACCCTTTGACCATGGTTAACACATTGATATTGATTCAAGGTCATAAATCGAATGACCCAAAAATTCCCAACGTGGACTTAACTATTTTAGTAACCAAATAACACATTGAAATAAAAAATAAACAATGGGAATAATGATAATAATGAAAATTTAATGAAAATGGAAATTGTTATTAGGTAATTAAATAAATAATATAGTTTTATTATTTAGGAGTTAGATATCGTATGAAGCTAGATGATAATTAAGGTAAAGGATTTTCCTTTAAAACCCAATTTTAAAGTTTTCCTTTCAAAATCATTCTCGTTTGTGTCTATGTTAATAATATGTTTCTATTATGTGATTTTTTATGATTAAATATTGTTAAATTAAATTATAATCTACTCTTTAATTTAATTAAATTTTATTTAAATGAATCTTTTCAAATGTTTTTTGTATGACTCCCTTTTAACTTTTTACAACACTATAAAAGGAATGCTTACATTTAACGCATACGACACAAAGATATTTTATCACAACCATGAAATTTTGTCTTTGTGAATATTCCATTACAATATTCTATTTTTTATTTCAATTAAATACAATTTCTCAATGTTCTAGAATTTTTTATTCAAAATTTTATCAAAATAAAAGGATAATATTCTAATGTTTTAAAAGAAATGATTGAATGTTATTTTAATGTAATTTTCATCTATATAAATATCCATTGAAGATTATTTTACTTTATTGGGGATATAATACAATGATAGCATTCACCTTATTAATATGGATGAATTATTACCATGTTGTTATTGTTATTTAATAGGGAAATATTGACATTTCTTATTCTAGTATTTTAATAAAAAGGTTTATGCTAATTATATATGTTATGGTTATTCATTTATATCATTTGATGAATGAATTATACTTATTAAGTTATTTGTGGAGCCCATAATATCCTATCAATACATTTATATTTCTCATGAGATAAAATAACTACGGTATTTGGTGTATGCCTACAAAATTATTTATGTTTTCTTGGCACTAGGCCTTAACAGTATGTTTCTGATGTCTAGGAACGTGACCACGATGATATGATTATTATTTATGACATTATGAATTATATTGTTTTGAAATAATTTATTATTTTCCATGTTTTTGTTTTTATTTTTATTTTCATCCTTGAATATATTTCATGTCCTAGTTATTTATGGTATTATTGAAATTATTTTATTTCATAATATAAAAAAAGATATATGATTTAAAATAATTTTTAAAATATAATATAGGTAGTAAGATAGTTTTAAATGAAATTATTTCATGTTTTTAAAGAAACCTTAATAATTTTTTTATTATATTCTTTCTTGTGAATTTTTTTATAAAATTATTTGGGAGGAAAGTTATTTTCAAGAGAAAGTGATTAATTTAAAATCAATGATTAATAAAATAAAAGTTAAAAATAATCATGGTTTTCTTGAATTTCAAATGGGTTTACAAGTTTACATTATTTTTATATCCCATACTAAACTTTTTTTACTGTTCCCTCGTTTAATTTTTTTTCACAAGACCTAAGAATATGTAAGAATTATATAATGTTCAATGATGAAACATCCCAAACAAAAAAATAATGTCAGAAAAAATACATGAGGGTAATCATAAGAACTTATTCTATAGGAAATGTTAAAGACTTATTTTGTAATAAAGAAATCTAGGTATAATGGGTTAAATTCCCATTTAATGAGAAAGAAAGGGGTTTTATGTATCATTTTTCATAATTCCCAAAATCTATATATCTAAAAAGATTATATGGGATGTAGGTGACTCAATAGTTTTTTAAATTTTTAATTACGGAAGTTAAAATTTGTGTCACATTAGTTGGTATCAAATCTAACATGTTAAGAGTATGAATTTAGAACTGGATATGGGTTTTCAAGTATGGGTTGCCACAATTAAAATTTTATTATTTTTGTATTTATAATCTTCAAATAAAACAATTTCTATGATTGACTCTCCAGAGAATAAAAAAGAATAAAATTAATAAACATAAAATTATTAATATATGATCCATTAAGATATCGTATTTTTTGTTTTCCCCAAGAATAAATCATATAGGGTTTCTTTAAAAAATAATAAGAATAAGCTTTGAGATATGGGGAATATTTATGCGGTCATGGAAAAAAATAAAACCTTATCCCTTGAACTAGATGAAGGAAACAGGACAAAGGGATCAATAGGAGTCAAATAAAAAAAGGGATAATAACTCCATAATTTTTGGTTAAAAATAACCATGGAAGATTTTAGTAAAGAATTAAAATGAATGAAAGATAAATAAGGGGTGGGGGTACTTACACCACTCTACCATTAGCTGGAAAAGGGTGGGTTCTAGTAAATAAGATGGGATGGACCATTTCAACCATATCATTAAAAACAATGAGATTTTTTTCATGGTGAAAACTACCCCACTTCCACATTCACTGAGTTATTGGTAAAAGGAGACTGAGTACTTGATTAACACATACTAAAACCACCCAAAACCTCTAACCCATCAATGTCTAAAAAACCAATTCCAATCCCTCCTACCAATTTAATCATCAGATAAAGTATATACTAAAGACTGTCAAATATTCAAATTTATTATATAATTTAATATTTTTAGGTCCCCTAAAAATAGGGCAACTATTTTACTTTTTAATTATTTATTTATAAATTCATTAATATAGTTTTCAGAAATATTTGAAAATAACCATGGAATACTAAGTAGTTTAATAAAATCTAAATAATTTCAAAAATATGCCTCTTTTCAGAAATAGTTTTAAAAACATCAATTTCAAAAATAAACATTATTAAAACACCCATTTACTAAAATCTCTAAAAATATTTTTTCTTTTCAAAATAATCATTCATGTGATATTTTTTTTAATCCAATTCATGGATATTATCCTTGAAATTTTTTTTTAATTCATCATTTTTATCAAAATAATAATAATCTCAAACTAAATCCAATGCAGAATTTTTTTAAAAACATTTAATTAAAATTAAAATATAATATGTGATTGTATTTAATTAATTTAATGAAACCATAAAAAAAATTCTTGATAAAAAACCATCAACTCCTAAGAAGAAAAGAGACACTAGAAACATTCTTTCATATAAAATATAAATTTCTAATTCAAGATAATATTTATGATGATATTGAAGATTTCATATATACCATATCTAATGAAGATATCCTAATAATTACCTAGAAAACTAAATTTTAGCTAATGTATTTAAGTTCTAGGAACTATGATTCCATCCTAAGGAAAGAAAATGAACAAAATATGAGATAATTCTACATGATATTTATATCTTGAATAATATCAACTTAATTAGAAGACATCATTTATTAGGTTTATATAACATATTAACTTTTCTATAATTTAATATATCATCAAATTTCTCATTTAAAAAAATATACAATAATTCAAAACATTTTTCTATATAAATATGAAGGGGATAATCATTAAGTCTCATAACCAAAATAAAAGACCCTTAAACATTCTTATGAATATAATTTTAAATACCATTTAATAACACAAAATTTCATTCATTAAATATATTTACAAGGGAAATAACTATCATGAGTGTCATTAACCAACTTGGGTCAACCTACCACACCACTCCAGTTGGCCTACCATAATGCTCGATGGACATTTTCAATCACTCCAAGTTCGTGACATGCACTGAGGGTATCAAATAAGACCAAATCGGAATAAATTCACCCAAAAATATCAATAAATTAATAGTGGATCACTTAATAATAATTCAACATGGAGAATCTATTAATCGGACTTCCATGCACATCAAATAAATATTTCTAATATAAAAAAAATATGGGATATCCAAAAAAAATACATACTCATCTCAAATAGAAAATACATCAATATTAATGAAATACATGATCCATATTAAGAATATATAAAAATATTGAGGTTGATCTGTCTAAAAAATATTATAATTGAACAAAAAATGCAAAGAAAATACATATCCATTGATTATCTCATGACATGAAATCATTACCTAAACATCATTATCTAATAATCACTCCCTGATTGACTAATAAATTTCATTATGAGTAAGTGGGGATCAACCTCAACCAATATAAAAACACCCAAATCTTAAACACCCAGTAATGTGGTTGAGTGTGGCATGAGAAATTTCCTTATAGGTTTCCAAAAATAAGAGATTCTATGAAATTCTTTTTATAATTCAATCCATTAATTCTAGCTTTTGAATATTATTTAGGAAAATAATATTTTTTCCTATTTTATAAAAGTTGTATAAATAATTCAACATGATCATAAATTTGAAAAAAGCCTAGATCTCCACTTTAAAAATGGAAAAATTAAAAATAATGGCAGGTATCCTCCAAAATATGTATATAACCAACTATGGGTTCTGAAATAAATGGACCATTAAAGTTAGAATCTATAGAATATGATGTGTCCCCATTTTCAAATTTTGAGTTTTGGAATTTAATTTCTAAAATTGTTACTATATTACATGTGGGGCCCATTACATAACATGTTTCCTCATTTTAAATGAAATTAGAACACCCATCCTCAAACTCAACCAGAGTATCCATATTGTAAATTATCTCATAGATATACTATACAATATTTCCAATCCATCCCACCCTTTCTGTTTGGTCCCACTAGCATGTGGTAAAGGCCACCATCATTGATAATAACTATTATGTATTACTTGAAGATTATTCCGGATGAGAGGAACAAAAGGGTGGGATGCAGGATATACATGGGTGTTCCTCATATTGGTACCCGCCATCCACGTATAGATAATATTCCTCTAGGTAGGGGTACAAAAATACTGGATCATATAGATAAAAGCCTCTGTAGGTGGATTTTACCATTCCTATTCGGATAATAATCCATGGGATGTAGGGTTGAGATTCCCAAGAAAAATAAAGAAGAAAAAAAGAAAGAATTATTTTTTGGAGAAAATAGACCTTAACTCAGACGTGCACTGGTTCTCTCAACTATCTGACAACGGTGCCAACATTTGGCACCACACCCATCACAAATGGAGGGAAAAATTAAAGATTTGATGATCCTTGTAGTCCATTATAAACTAACTACTATGTATTTAGTGGTAGTAGAGGTCAATCCCATATAGAAAATAGGAAAACAATGGTTATTGCAAGATGGATAAATTTTGGTCGACAATCCATACTCAAAAAAGTTTAGGGAATTATCACTAAATTGAAATAATTTTTAGAAAAATAAAAAAAGGAGAATAAGAGCAGAATGATAAGAAAAACAAGTTTGTTGGGGTTGTAATTCAATTAGAGTTTATTTAAGTTATTATTTATTACCATTGAAACTAAAAATGACATTTAGTAACCAAAGCGATTCAACTGAACTAATATTTCTTGGTCCAAAAAAACTATATGTTTAAAGGTTAATTCATTGGTCCAGTAATTAACTTCTTAAATGAGTTTAGGTTTTTTACCCCTATAATAGTGATAATTATTTCCCACAATGATCATGGGTTCATCTACCACAACTCTTTTAGATTTCTCCATTGATTTCATTCTTGGTTTGATACGACATGAACCGTGGTTTTTAAGGTACATTCATTAAAGTAATTTTAAATTAAAAAAAATTACAAAATAAACACTTTAGAGGTCAAATAACAACGGACAAGAATCTTATTAAGACCCCAATATGAGGGGACCTAGCCTCTTATGACCATGGTCATAGTTAAAATTTTTATACAGAACTCAACCCCAACAATGGATACGAGAGTAGAACAAGGGAAATAAATAATTACTCTAAAATAGTAATTGAAAATAGAAAATGAAAACTTGATATAGATCTGAGGGAGTCTTGAACATAAGATCGGAAACACCTCCCCTAGATGTCCATAAACAAACATGGAGGTCTTCCCTTTAATTTATAGATTTTAAAACTATGTGGAATGTAACACAAAGTACACATCATATATATTGGTCAACTCAGTTTTTCTTTTTTTTTCTCCACTGATAGGTGATCTTCGAAGAAACCCTTGACTTTGAAGGAATCAATAATCAGTTAGTGGGGGTATACGGTGTGTTGAGCCTCCCCATATGGCGTGTAGTCTCTACTTCAGCCACCAACCACATCTAGAAGGGCATACATAGTGTTTGAAAAGAGATTCAAAATGTGTAGTATCTTGCTGGGTACATGGGTGTATATTTTTCCTGGCCAATCCATGTATGGATAATGATACATGGAGTGTGTCCGAAAGTACGCATTGTGTATATCTGAATCTTTGTTTGGAAATTTTTCAATTTGTGACTTTAACATGAAAATACCAAAAAAGTACCATGAACACTGAAATAAATAATTTTTTCTACAAAAAACATATATTCGGTGAAAAAATGTTTTGATGCTCAATATTATGTATGAAAAGATATACACAAATCAAGAACATCAAAATCACCCAGACATAGCCATTTTCTTTCCCTCAAGAAAAATCTCAACATCAAATAAACAGAATCCATACTCTAAAAAGGGAGGCATTAAACTAATTATAATTATAAATACTATATCCATAGAATAGGATTTTAAAAGGAACAAAATATATTTCAATTCCAAATATATTCTACTCATTCCCCCCTATATAATTCAATTAAATATTTTCATCCTCTTTTATCCAAATGGTTCAACTTTTCATAACTCCACATGCCATGTGATGATTTACCTCCAAAAAAATTACCACACTCATCACTCATGATAATTTAATTAGAGTTATGCTCAATATTATGTTTATGAACCATATACATAAGCTTGAAAGTATTATCATTCTCTACATTAGAATCCAAATCACAAAAATAACAAGGGCTTTTAATAAGGTTCAAATATTTCGGAGGCTAAGAGATGGTAGGAAATGATGTGGAAAATAATCTCAATGTCTTGAAAAGGGGGTATGATTTCTTAAATAAAAATTCATGATATTCAAATATAGATCTCAATGAAAATAAATTCCAAGTCAATATATCCCAAAGAGGATCATCACCATGATATTCTCGTACCAACATGGCTCCATAAACCATCAATAATGTTTATCAAATGAATCTGGTCTATCTATTTCATTTTGAAATATTTTTTTCTAGGGAAGAAAAAGATTAAAATAAATAGGGGTTTTCGAACCCTTCATCCCAAATTAACAAGTGATATTCATACCAACACATAATTTCATGGTGGCTCACCAAAATGTACCGTGAATAGCCAAAAATCCCTCCCTAAATCTCAAATAAAAAATCAGGAACAATTAAGAATGAATTAGGGTGGGAAGGGAAAATAGGCTTGTAATGTGTCTTCCTATCAATAAAATTCATGGTTTCTATGGGTTTTTTGAAAATCAGATATAGGGTAGGTATCAAGGTCAAAGGGGTTGAAAATATTCAAATGCTTTAATGATTTTAATATGATTCAAAAATATTCATGTTTTGAAGAGAAATACTAGAAAGTTTAAATAGTTATTTATATCCCAATAATCTCTCATGAATGAGGGTATAAGAAGGAATATGCCAAAAGAACATGGTATACAAGTTGCGAATGAAGAAAAATAAAAGGTCAATCCAGTCATAATATGAGTACAAATGATCATTCTAATAAATTTAAATGTATAGGAAATTAAATCCAGAATCAATCTATATCAACATTCATTTAAAGATACATTTAAATTTAAAATAATCATGTATCTTTTATAATTACCTTTTATGTTTTTACTATTTATAATTATAATTTATCAAAACATTTCACATTTTAAAATATTTCAACTATGAATGATGTCTGCTAGATCAGTTCAAGGGAAAAGGCTAGTGTAGTCAGAGACTCTCCCATTTACTTAATAGTGCACAGTGTAACACCCCGGGCTTCCACGATACGCTTCTCATTCAATAATGCAATAGCTTGCATTGTACGCAACTTTGAGTTCTAAAACACCGCGACTAATCAAAGTAGCCGTTATGAATAGTAATAACCACTTTTTAAAATTATAGAAATTTTAAATTTCAAAATGGACTTCATTTTTGAATTCGTAATATCGAAATTATCCTAAGTTGAATTTTTTGTAACTTTCTGAGAACTTCCAATTTTTTTATGAATAGTGAAAAATACTTAAAACAACTTTTTTAATCAAAATAATTTATTGTGATAAATTATACTATTTAGTGGTTTTAAAGTATAATTAGAATATATTTTTACCATTTTATCCAATGGTGGTCATTAGAATTAATTTAACATTGAAATTGGACATAAACAATTGCCAATCTTTTGATATAAATTGTTTCTTAAAAACACGCTATTTGTTGTGACAGCAGGAATTAATTATAAAATTAACTAATGCAACTTATATGTTTGGAATTTTGTAAAATAGACATCATTTTTGAATTCGGAATATCAAATATAGCTTAGGGTGAAATTTTGGCATTGTTCTGAAAAACTTCAATTTTTGATGAATAGTGAAACCACTAAGTGGTAGTTAAATAACTGATTTTTCGTTTAAATGAAATATTACCACTTCTGTGATTTGATTTTCAAAAATCCGAAATACATGGTTGTCATTAAGAATTAAAATGTGGTTCAATGAGATTAAAATAATTTTTTGGTGAATAGTAACTTTTAAGTTCTTAATCGCGATTAGAGGTAATTAGTGTAGTTTAAGGTAAAAATAATGTTTTCATAATATGAGATGAGCTTGACACTTGTCCTACTCCTATTGGATGAGTCATGGCCGACCAATACAACCCATGAGTCAACTTGGGGACCCCATGGAGCCACTTTAGTTGGAAAATGACATTAATATATATTTATTTAATGTTAAAATTAAATTGATACAAACATGAGTTGTTTTACTAAAACAGTTTTTAAGTGGGGTTACACAAGTCCAAATTTTGATTATAAATATTCATTAGAAATCTAAAACGATTTCCTACATCATAGTATTTTTTTTATAATTTTTATACATTATATAAATTAAATTATTTATGACATCATTATGATGCAGTGATGACCTCATTATTTAACGATTTTAATAAAATGAGAAGATAATGTAAATTCCAAGGCTTACACTTATCCAAAGACTATTTGATGGGTATATTTCGAACTCGTATCACCTTAGACACGAATTATATAAGTTTGGGACCTTTAGAATCCGAAAAGCATTGTGTAATAATGTAACATTTCAATCTTTCCAAAAGAGCCCCTCCTCTCCTCTTATAAAAGGCCCCCACCTCTACCACCTTATTCACACTTTCAAGCCTTTTGGTTCGGCCAACCTCTGCCCAAATACTCTCCCAACTTCCCCCTATTACTCCTAGAAGCCTCACTTTGGGCAGAACTCTTCTCAAGGAAGCCTTTGGCTCAAATCAAAAAGAGTTACCCGATTTTGAGGTAATGTCTTCTCTAATGTTGTTTTATTTCATTTTTCTTCTCCAACCCCCTAAACTCTTTTTATTCATTTCTTTTGTAACAACACCAGTATCCTCAATATACTAGGATGTTTTTATAAGAAGGATTCTAACTACACTTACACACACCTACATCTAATGGTTAAAGAACATGCGGTTTCTGTGGATGGCGAATTTCTGCCTCACGAAACGATGATTGTTCAAAACTCATATAAAACCTTCAAAGGTGGCCATTAAGATGTCACTATTTTTATATATGATGTATAATATGTTTATGTTTTACTTATGATTCTGTATTTCTCATTTATGTCATACTTTATGATTTCCATTATGGGTAAAACGTGATAATTTCATTTTAGGAAGTGCGGACTACCGCCCCCTCAAAGTGATTTGAATCGTTAATGCCATATGTGGGATGTATAAAGGATGGATTAAATGGTATTATACACTATATTATACTGTAATTATATTATAAATTTATATCATTATGATTTCATTCCATTAAATACGAAATAGAAATGAAAGTAGCGTTCATGCGTACGTACGGCTTACCGTCTCCATGAACGGTGCATTTCATTTCTTACCTCTAAATGTTACGTGACATTATGAATGAATGTATATACTGTATATATATGATATATATGATATCTACATCATGAATATAATTCTGGATATAATGGATATTTCACCACATGAACAACTTGTAATTATAAGAAGTTTATTTTTGACTCAAGTACCAAAGATCGACAAAACGACCGTTATTAACTTAAATAATTAAATAATGTTCATAACATGGTAATAAGTGATATAAATGGAATAATGAACATGAAAAAGGTTCTTAAGTAAATAGAAATTAACTCTAGTTTATTATTCAGGAGGTTAAAGAACGGTCGAGTCAGGACAGAACGCAAGGTAAGGGAACTTCTTAACCCAACTTCCATTCTTTGGGTTAATCTCCTACTTTCAAATTATGTCATGATATTATTATGTCTTATTTTGTATTTTTACTTTCTTTATGTGTACCTATAGTGAATACACATAATATATCTATTTTATTTTAAAAATTATCTTTGTAAGGACTTCGTCTCAATCTCCTTTCATTGAGGCATATTTGGTTTTATACACAAATTTCTTTTATACGGTGTATAAACCACTTTGACTTTTACGTTTATTCAAAAGGAATATTTTTTATACGAAGCATTTACTAAACGACAAAAGGGAATGTTTTTGTCATACGTATGCGGCGACAACGACTTCTCCGCCGCCGTGACCACTATTTGAGTTTCGTCTTCCTCTACAAGCCATCATTTTTTTTTAATGAAAAATAAATACAAAGTTTTAACTTTCTTTTATTTTGGTATTGAAAATGGTTTTGAAAGTGTTTTTATTATATCAATGTGTTGTATTGAAATCTTGTGATTGAAATGTGGAAATGTTATGTTTCCTTTATGCATGTTTTATGTGATACGATTATGTTATGGTTTATGATATGTTTAAACCTATTCATATGAGGAATGCATTGGACTTAATAAGTGACGGGCGGAGCCCGCTACAGCTCCTCGATGCATCGGTAGGTCTCATGAGACAAACTAGTGTCTTGGAACGAGGCCTTGACAAAATCTTATTTGGGGTCTTGGCACGAGGTATTGGCTACGTGGTTATGATAGTCTGGCATTATGCATTCCATCATTATGAAAGTGGTTATTGATATTGCATTTGATTATTCGACCAGTAGAATATCCATGTGAGGAAGTGAATGGCATTATCTCATTTTACTTTTGCCATATTATGTTGATGTTCAAGTTTAAAAGGCTTTTGTTTTAGTTATACATTGCCTTAAATTTTTATGTTTATTTATGAAAGCTTCCGCATTATTGTTATCCTTACGGAGCATCTGAGCTCACCCCTTTCAATGTTTTAATATTTTCCAGGATGTGAAGAAGTATTTTATGAATGACCTGCAGGGATAGTCAGAAGAGGATATGAGTGTGGACTATGGAGACTTTGTTATTGTAGTTTTTCACTTTATGATGTAATGTAACGTTTATGAATGTATCTTGTGTTTCCAAGGCTACTAAACTAATCGGTCTTTCGAGACTTGATGTTTAGTGATCATGCCAATGTTACGAAGTAATGCACAGGCTCTGGGTAGCTGGGGTCGGGGCATTACAGTTGGTATCAGAGGCAGTTTAGTACTAACCTTGGAAGCTAGATTCAGATAAACTCTGATTAGAGCACATAGCCCAAAGATAGACTTTGAGGATTAGTATAGAAGAACTTCCTAGAATTTTGGTATTATAGAGATGTTATGAGTTTTCTGAGCAATACATCCCTGTCTGGATACGAGCAGGTAGAGGAGGCTCTGGCACAGATGTACCTAGTGGTAAAACCCGAAAACACCGCTTTGAGCTAGACTCGAACGGGAACTGGTGCACGACAACGGGCCTTGCTGCATTCTTGGTTACGACACTCCCGGGGGATATGCGTTGGATAATTCTCATTTTCTTTACAAATAATTATGAAGGGTTTATGAGTATATACTTCCTCAAAAAAAACTTTTTTATGATTATGGATTATATCCATAAATAGTTCAATTTATGTTAAGTATTTTATAAGTATGGAATTATGTATTTTGATTCATAAACTAATCTAGTTTATGCCATTGTATAGAAATGGCGCCTAGTGGAAGGAATGGAAATCGTATCAATGCACGAACTCCGTGTAGGGATTTCCCTCCTGCTCAAGATAATTATTGTGGATCTGGAGATAAAACTGGTGCTGATCAACTTATTACCATACTGGGACAACTCACTCAGGTTATGAATAATAACCTTACTCGTATGGAGCACCCTGATCCGCAACGTTGAGGATCAATGTTAGACCGCTTCATGAGGCAAAAACCACCAACATTTAATGGGGGTACAAATCCATTAGTAGCTGAGCAATGGATAAACTCCTTAGAGAAAATATTCCATGCCTTGGGGAGTAGCGAAAGGGAGAAGGTTGTCATGGCAGTTTACTGCCTCACTGGAGATGCCGATCAGTGGTGGTCGCTGATTCAAAACACAAAGGAAGATGATGACGTATCGAATATGGAATGGAGGGAGTTCAAAGAGCTTTTCTTAGAAAAATACTTTCCTCGTGACCATCGAGCAGATATGGAAAGGCAATTTCTGAGTTTGAGGCAGAAGGAGGATGAGAATGTCGCAAAGTATGAGGCTAACTTTACAAGGTTAGCGAGGCATGCTGCCGATTATATACGTAACCCAAGGAGTAAGATTGATCGTTTCTTTGATGGGTTAAAACCATTTCTTTGTCGATCTTTAGTATCACAATCCTTCTCATCATACGAAGATATTGTCTCGTGTGCTATCAAGACAGAAAAGTAATTCTCTAAGTCTTATGACAACAAAGTAAAGCAAGAGAAGAAGAGAATGGTGGAACAAGAGACAGATAAAGGGAAAAAGGGAAAGAAGGATTTTCCATTATGTGATAATTGTGGGAAGAATCACCCTGGTACGTGCCTAAAAGGAATGGGAGTTTGTTATAAATGTGGAGAAAAGGGTCAACAGGCTCGTGATTGCAAGGGAAAGAAAGAGGCTGTCAAAGTTGAATGCTACAATTGTAGGGAAATGGGGCATTATGCAAATGAATGTCCTAAGCGTCAGGGAAACTTACCTCAGAAAAGGCCAAGGGATCAAGGACAATCTTATGCTGTTACTATAGTTGAAGCAGAATAACTAATGTATTGGTGCTTTTGGACTCATGGATTATATTCTGGTTTTAGAATAATGTGATATATATATAAGGATTGTACTGCAGTAATTGTTGATTTCAGTAAGGTTTTAATATGATTAAGGTAATCATATTTTTAGTATGTGACAATAAGAGAAACTTTTCTTGTTTGGTGAATCTGATGTTACAATTGATTTTGGAATTTAGAGACCTTTTAGAGAAAGTCTTGACGGAGGTATTTTGGATAACTATTAAGGTTGGAATGGATTAAGTTGAACCGTGGATAGTATTGTTTAAGGTTAAAGCATTTCTGAAGATTATTTTTGGAATATTATAATACTATAGTTTTAGGAAAAAGGACAACCTGCAGGGTGGGGCATAACCCGTCGCGTCGGACAAAGCTACAGGAATCGAACCCACAACCATAGTGCGACAAGCCTTTATTTCCTACCACTAGCCTATAGGAAGTCCCTGGTTATTACAAAATAATATTACTAATCTAAATGGTATCTGTAAACATTTGGAACCTTATAAAATTAGGATAAGTATAATATTTTTGAGTTCTATTATCTTTTTGAGTGAAAGATGAGTTGAAGGTTGAAACTCTAATTGTCAAGCATAAATATATATATACCTATCTCTTATTCAATGAATAAATTAATTCTTAAACATTAGTAAAGGGATATTAAAACAAAAAAATGTGTTATCCTAATACCTTATGTCTTGTTGAACTGATGATATTTTAAATCAACATAGATTGAATGCTTTGAGGCCCTCAATTTGACAGTTGATTGTGATTGATGACCTCAATAACTCCCTACAAATATTTACTTTTTTCCTCCAATTATATGTCTCTAATTTCCACCAATGTTCTCCTAATCGAGATCATAATTGGGTGGTGACTTTTTCATTTCCCTTTCCCTCTTATTAAGGCTAAATTTTATTAATCTTATTTCTGATGTGGGTTTTCCTCAAAGGTATTTTCTCTTTTCAACCTTTTATTTTCCAAGAAAAATTTCAAATTTCGAGGACGCAATTTATTGAAGGAGGGGAGAATGTAACACCCAGAGCTTCCACGATACGCTTCTCATTCAATAATGCAATAGCTTGCATTGTACGCAACTTTGAGTTCTAAAACACCGCGACTAATCAAAGTAGCCGTTATGAATAGTAATAACCACTTTTTATAATTATAGAAATTTTAAATTTCAAAATGGACTTCATTTTTGAATTCGTAATATCAAAATTATCCTAAGTTGAATTTTTTGTAACTTTCTGAGAACTTCCAATTTTTTTATGAATAGTGAAAAATACTTAAAACAAATTTTTTAATCAAAATAATTTATTGTGATAAATTATACTATTTAGTGGTTTTAAAGTATAATTAGAATATATTTTTACCATTTTATCCAATGGTGGTCATTAGAATTAATTTAACATTGAAATTGGACATAAACAATTGCCAATCTTTTGATATAAATTGTTTCTTAAAAACACGCTATTTGTTGTGACAGCGAGAATTAATTATAAAATTAAATAATGAAGCTTATATTTATGGAATTTTTTAAAATAGACATCATTTTTGAATTCGGAATATCAATTATATCTTAGGGTGAAATTTTGGCATTGTTCTGAAAAACTTCAATATTTGATGAATAGTGAAACCACTAAGTGGTAGTTAACTAACTGATTTTTCATTTAAATGAAATATTACCACTTCTGTGATTTGATTTTCAAAAATCCGACATACATGGTTGTCATTAAGAATTAAAATGTGGTTCAATGAGATTAAAATAATTTTTTGGTGAATAGTAACTTTTAAGTTCTTAATCGCGATTAGAGGTAATTAGTGTAGTTTAAGGTAAAAATAATGTTTTCATAATATGAGATGAGCTTGACACTTGTCCTACTCCTATTGGATGATTAATGGCCGACCAAGACAACCCATGAGTCAACTTGGGGACCCCATGGAGCCACTTTAGTTGGAAAATGACATTAATATATATTTATTTAATGTTAAAATTAAATTGATACAAACATGAGTTGTTTTACTAAAACAGTTTTTAAGTGGGGTTACACAAGTCCAAATTTTGATTATAAATATTCATTAGAAAGCTAAAAAGATTTACTACATCATAGTATTTTTTTTATAATTTTTAGACATTAAATAAATTAAATTATTTATGACATCATTATGATGCAGTGATGACCTCATTATTTAACGATTTTAATAAAATGAGAAGATAATGTAAAATCCAAGGCTTACACTTGTCCAAAGACTATTGGATGGGTAGATTTCGAACCCTTATCACCTTAGACACGGATTATATAAGTGTGGGACCTTTAGAATCCGAAAAGCATTGTGTAATAATGTAACATTTCAATCTTTCCAAAAGAGCCCCTCCTCTCCTCTTATAAAAGGCCCCCACCTCTACCACCTTATTCACACTATCAAGCCTTTTGGTTCTGCCAACCTCTGCCCAAATACTCTCCCAACTTCCCCCTCTTACTCCTAGAAGCCTCACTTTGGGCAGAACTCTTCCCAAGGAAGCCTTTATCTCAAATCAAAAAGAGTTATCCGATTTTGAGGTAATGTCTTCTCTAATGTTGTTTTATTTCATTTTTCTTCTCCAACCCCATAAACTCTTTTTATTCATTTCTTTTGTAACAACACCAGTATCCTCAATATACTAGGATGTTGTTATAAGAAGGATTCGAGCTACACTTACACACACCTACATCTAATGGTTAAAGAACATACGGTTTCTGTGGATGGCGAATTTCTGCCTCACGAAACGATGATTTTTTAAAACTCATATAACACCTTCAAAGGTGGCCATTAAGATGTCACTATTTTTATATATGATATATAATATGTTTATGTTTTACTTATTCTTCTGTATTTCTCATTTATGTCATACTTTATGATTTCCATTATGGGTAAGACGTGATAATTTCATTTTAGGAAGTGCGGACTACCGCCCCCTCAAAGTGATTTGAATCGTTAATGCCATATGTGGGATGTATAAAGGATGGATTAAATGGTATTATACACTATATTATACTGTAATTATATTATAAATTTATATCATTATGATTTCATTCCATTAAATACGAAATAGAAATGAAAGTAGCGTTCATGCGTACGTACGGCTTACCGTCTCCATGAACGGTGCATTTCATTTCTTACCTCTAAATGTTACGTGACATTATGAATGAATGTATATGCTATATATATATGATATATATGATATCTAAATCATGAATATAATTCTGGGTATAATGGATATTTCACCACATGAACAACTTGTAATTATAAGAAGTTTATTTTTGACTCAAGTACCAAAGATCGACAAAACAACCGTTATTAACTTAAATAATTAAATAATGTTCATAACATGGTAATAAGTGATATAAATGGAATAATGAACATGAAAAAGGTTCTTAAGTAAATAGAAATTAACTCTAGTTTATTATTCAGGAGGTTAAAGAACGGTCGAGTCAGGACAGAATGCAAGGTAAGGGAACTTCTTAACCCAACTTCCATTCTTTGGGTTAATCTCCTACTTTCAAATTATGTCATGATATTATTATGTCTTATTTTGTATTTTTACTTTCTTTATGTGTACCTATAGTGAATACTATTAATATATCTATTTTATTTTAAAAATTATCTTCGTAAGGACTTCGTCTCAATCTCCTTTCATTGAGGCATATTTGGTTTTATACACAAATTTCTTTTATACGGTGTATAAACCACTTTGACTTTTACGTTTATTCAAAAGGAATCTTTTTTATACGAAGCGTTTACTAAACGACAAAAGGGAATGTTTTTGTCGTACGTATGCGGCGACAACGACTTCTCCGCCGCCGTGACCACTATTTGAGTTTCGGCTTCCTCTACAAGCCATCATTTTTTTTAATGAAAAATAAATACAAAGTTTTAACTTTCTTTTATTTTGGTATTGAAAATGGTTTTGAAAGCGTTTTTATTATATCAATGTGTTGTATTGAAATCTTGTGATTGAAATGTGGAAATGTTATGTTTCCTTTATGCATGTTTTATGTGATACGATTATGTTATGGTTTATGATATGTTTAAACCTATTCAAGTGAGGAATGCATTGGACTTAATAAGTGATGGTGGAGCCCGCTACAGCTCCTCGATGCATCGGCAGGTCTCATGAGACAAACTAGTGTCTTGGCACGAGGCCTTGACAAAATCTTATTTGTGGTCTTGGCACGAGGCCTTGGCTACGTGGTTATGATAGTCTGGCATTAGGCATTCCATCATTATGAAAGTGGTTATTGATATTGCATGTGATTATTCGACCAGTAGAATATCCATGTGAGGAAGTGAATGGCATTATCTCATTTTACTTTTGCCATATTATGTTTATGTTCAAGTTTAAAAGGCTTTTGTTTTAGTTATACATTGCCTTAAATTTTTATGTTTATTTATGAAAGCTTCCGCATTATTGTTATCCTTACGGAGCATCTGAGCTCACCCCTTTCAATGTTTTAATATTTTCCAGGATGTGAACAAGTATTTTATGAATGACCTGCAGAGATAGTCAGAAGAGGATATTAGTGTGGACTATGGAGACTTTGTTATTGTAGTTTTTCACTTTATGATGTAATGTAACGTTTATGAATGTATCTAGTGTTTCCAAGGCTACTAAACTAATCGGTCTTTCGAGACTTGATCTTTTGTGATCATTCCAATGTTACGAAGTAATGCACCGGCTCTGGGTAGCTGGGGTCGGGGCGTTACAGTTGGTATCAGAGGCAGTTTAGTACTAACCTTGGAAGCTAGATTCAGATAAACTCTGATTAGAGCACATAGCCCAAAGATAGACATTGAGGATTAGTATAAAAGAACTTCCTAGAATTTTGGTATTATAGAGATGTTATGAGTTTTCCGAACAATACATCCCTGTCTGGATACGAGCAGGTAGAGGCGGCTCTGGCACAGATGTACCTAGGGGTAAAACCCGAAAACACCGCTTTGAGCTAGACTCGAACGGGAACTGGTGTACGACAACGGGCCTTGCTGCACTCTTGGTAACGACACTCCCGGGGGATATGCTTTGGATAATTCTCATTTTCTTTACAAATGATTATGAAGGGTTTATGAGTATATACTTCCTCAAAAAAAAATTTATGATTATGGATTATATCCATAAATAGTTCAATTTATGTTAAGTATTTTATAAGTATGGAATTATGTATTTTTATTCATAAACTAATCTAGTTTATCCCATTGTATAGAAATGGCGCCTAGTGGAAGGAATGGAAATCGTATCAATGCACGAACTCCGTGTAGGGATTTCCCTCCTGCTCAAGATAATTATTGTGGATCTGGAGATAAAACTGGTGCTGATCAACTTATTACCATACTGGGACAACTCACTCAGGTTATGAATAATAACCTTACTCGTATGGAGCACCCTGATCCGCAACATTGAGGATCAATGTTAGACCGCTTCATGAGGCAACAACCACCAACATTTAATGGGGGTACAAATCCATTAGTAGCTGAGCAATGGATAAACTCCTTAGAGAAAATATTCCATGCCTTGGGGAGTAGCGAAAGGGAGAAGGTTGTCATGGCAGTTTACCGCCTCACTGGAGATGCCGATCAGTGGTGGTCGCTGATTCAAAACACAAAGGAATATGATGACGTATCAAATATGGAATGGAGGGAGTTCAAAGAGCTTTTCTTAGAAAAATACTTTCCTCGTGACCATCGAGAAGATATGGAAAGGCAATTTCTGAGTTTGAGGCAGAAGGAGGATGAGAATGTCGCAAAGTATGAGGCTAACTTTACAAGGTTAGCGAGGCATGCTGCCGATTATATACGTAACCCAAGGAGTAAGATTGATCATTTCTTTGATGGGTTAAAACCATTTCTCCGTCGATCTTTAGTATCACAATCCTTCTCATCATACGAAGATATTGTCTCGTGTGCTATCAAGACAGAAAAGGAATTCTCTAAGTCTTATGACAACAAAGTAAAGCAAGAGAAGAAGAGAATGGTGGAACAAGAGACAGATAAAGGGAAAAAGGGAAATAAGGATTTTCCATTATGTGATAATTGTGGGAAGAATCACCCTGGTACGTGCCTAAAAGGAATGGGAGTTTGTTATAAATGTGGAGAAAAGGGTCACCAGGCTCGTGATTGCAAGGGAAAGAAAGAGGCTGTCAAAGTTGAATGATACAATTGTAGGGAAATGGGGCATTATGCAAATGAATGTCCTAAGCGTCAGGGAAACTTACCTCAGAAAAGGCCAAGGGATCAAGGACAATCTTATGCTGTTACTACAGTTGAAGCAGAATAACTAATGTATTGGTGCTTTTGGACTCATGGATTATATTCTGGTTTTAGAATAATGTGATATATATATAAGGATTGTACTGCAGTACTTGTTGATTTCAGTAGGGTTTTAATATGATTAAGGTAATCATATTTTAAGTATGTGACAATAAGAGAAACTTTTTTTATTTGGGGAATCTGATGTTACAATTGATTTTGGAATTTAGAGACCTTTTAGAGAAAGTCTGGACGGAGGTATTTTGGATAACTATTAAGGTTGGAATGGATTAAGTTGAACCATGGATAGTATTGTTTAAGGTTAAAGCATTTCTGAAGATTATTTTTGGAATATTATAATACTATAGTTTTAGGAAAAAGGACAACCTGCAGGGTGGGGCATAACCCGTCGCGTCAGACAAAGCTGCAGGAATCGAACCCACAACCATAGTGAGACAAGCCTTTATTTCCTACCACTAGCCTACAGGAAGTCCCTGGTTATTACAAAATAATATTACTAATCTAAATGGTATCTGTAAACATTTGGAACCTTATACAATTAGGATAAGTATAATATTTTTGAGTTCTATTATCTTTTTGAGTGAAAGATGAGTTGAAGGTTGAAACTCTAATTGTCAAGCATAAATATATATATACCTATCTCTTATTCAATGAATAAATTAATTCTTAAACTTTTTTAAAGGGATATTAAAACAAAATAATGTGTTATCCTAATACCTTATGTCTTGTTGAACTGATGATATTGTAAATCAACATAGATTGAAGGCTTTGAGGCCCTCAATTTGACAGTTTATTGTGATTGATGACCTCAATAACTCCCTACAAATATTTACGTTTTTCCTCCAATTATATGTCTCTAATTTCCACCAATGTTCTCCTAATCGAGATCATAATTGGGTGGTGACTTTTTCATTTCCCTTTCCCTCTTATTAAGGCTAAATTTTATTAATCTTATTTCCGATGTGGGTTTTCCTCAAAGGTATTTTCTCTTTTCAACCTTTTATTTTCAAAGAAAAATTTCAAATTACGAGGACGCAATTTATTGAAGGAGGGGAGAATGTAACACCCCGATCTTCCACGATACGCTTCTCATTCAATAATGCAATAGCTTGCATTGTACGCAACTTTGAGTTCTAAAACACCGCGACTAATCAAAGTAGCCGTTATGAATAGTAATAACCACTTTTTAAAATTATAGAAATTTTAAATTTCAAAATGGACTTCATTTTTGAATTCGTAATATCGAAATTATCCTAAGTTGAATTTTTTGTAACTTTCTGAGAACTTCCAATTTTTTTATGAATAGTGAAAAATACTTAAAACAAATTTTTTAATCAAAATAATTAATCGTTAATGCCATATGTGGGATGTATAAAGGATGGATTAAATGGTATTATACACTATATTATACTTTAATTATATTATAAATTTATATCATTATGATTTCATTCCATTAAATACGAAATAGAAATGAAAGTAGCGTTCATGCGTACGTACGGCTTACCGTCTCCATGAACAGTGCATTTCATTTCTTACCTCTAAATGTTACGTGACATTATGAATGAATGTATATACTGTATATATATGATATATTTGATATCTACATAATGAATATAATTCTGGATATAATGGATATTTCACCACATGAACAACTTGTAATTATAAGAAGTTTATTTTTGACTCAAGTACCAAAGATCGACAAAACGACCGTTATTAACTTAAATAATTAAATAATGTTCATAACATGGTAATAAGTGATATAAATGGAATAATGAACATGAAAAAGGTTCTTAAGTAAATAGAAATTAACTCTAGTTTATTATTCAGGAGGTTAAAGAACGGTCGAGTCAGGACAGAACGCAAGGTAAGGGAACTTCTTAACCCAACTTCCATTCTTTGGGTTAATCTCCTACTTTCAAATTATGTCATGATATTATTATGTCTTATTTTGTATTTTTACTTTCTTTATGTGTAACTATAGTGAATACACATAATATATCTATTTTATTTTAAAAATTATCTTTGTAAGGACTTCGTCTCAATCTCCTTTCATTGAGGCATATTTGGTTTTATACACAAATTTCTTTTATACGGTGTATAAACCACTGTGACTTTTACGTTTATTCAAAAGGAATCTTTTTTATACGAAGCGTTTACTAAACGACAAAAGGGAATGTTTTTGTCGTACGTATGCGGCGACAACGACTTCTCCGCCGCCGTGACCACTATTTGAGTTTCGGCTTCCTCTACAAGCCATCATTTTTTTAATGAAAAATAAATACAAAGTTTTAACTTTCTTTTATTTTGGTATTGAAAATGGTTTTGAAAGCATTTTTATTATATCAATGTGTTGTATTGAAATCTTGTGATTCAAATGTGGAAATGTTATGTTTCCTTTATGCATGTTTTATGTGATACGATTATGTTATGGTTTATGATATGTTTAAAACTATTCATATGAGGAATGCATTGGACTTAATAAGTGACGGGTGGAGCCCGCTATAGCTCCTCGATGCATCGGCAGGTCTCATGAGACAAACTAGTGTCTTGGCACGAGGCCTTGACAAAATCTTATTTGTGGTCTTGGCATGAGGCCTTGGCTACGTGGTTATGATAGTCTGGCATTATGCATTCCATCATTATGAAAGTGGTTATTGATATTGCATGTGATTATTCGACCAGTAGAATATCCATGTGAGGAAGTGAATGGCATTATCTCATTTTACTTTTGCCATATTATGTTGATGTTCAAGTTTAAAAGGCTTTTGTTTTAGTTATACATTGCCTTAAATTTTTATGTTTATTTATGAAAGCTTACGCATTATTGTTATCCTTACGGAGCATCTGAGCTCACCCCTTTCAATGTTTTAATATTTTCTAGGATGTGAAGAAGTATTTTATGAATGACCTGCAGGGATAGTCAGAAGAGGATATGAGTGTGGACTATGGAGACTTTGTTATTGTAGTTTTTCACTTTATTATGTAATGTAACGTTTATGAATGTATCTAGTGTTTCCAAGGCTACTAAACTAATCGGTCTTTCGAGACTTGATCTTTTGTGATCATGCCAATGTTACCAAGTAATGCACCGGCTCTGGGTAGCTGGGGTCGGGGCATTACACACAGGGTTTTCCATGTGCGATACCAAGTAAGAGAAGACAATGTCGGGACACATGGCTGGGCAAGGAGAAGGGAATTAGTGAAAGAAGGAAAGGAAAATTAAAAATGAAAATGAAACTTCGAAATAATACTCCCCTCTCAGTGAGCCAAAAAAGATGTAATGTATTCGAAATAAAAGTGCCAAGAAATGATACATGGAACCTGTGAATGTGGAGGAAAAACAAAAAAATATGCAGAGACATACATCATCCTATAACAAGAGTAGCACAAATGATATATATATATATATAAAGAATTGTTTTTCCAATAACCAGTTGTGGGATATCCTTAGAAGAGGCATCATCAGAAATAGGAGGATCCACGTAAGGAGGATTAGCCATAGTGTAAATTTGGGGCACCTGCTCTGTGCTCTAAGTGGAAGGAATAACAAAAACATCTATCACATCAATAGGATGAATAGTATACAAAGACAGAGGATTGATGCTTAGTAGGGAGGCTCTACCGACACATCCTGGTGGGCAGTAGTAGAAGGAGCATCTAGGCCAATAGTGGATAGAAGAACTGAATCGATGGCCAGTTCCATCATCAGGGCCGGGGTGGAAGAAGGTAGAGTAGTAGAGGGAGGAGTTGGTTCTAGGGGTAACTGAAGAATATGACCCAACATTGTCTAAAGTCGCATCTGGGACTGTAGTATGGTAGTGTGCTTATACTCAAGGATGTCCACACAGTGGTCCATCGCGGCCAGGAAGCGGGTGATGTGGAGATCATCTAAGGGTTTTAGTAGAGGTGGGGATATGGAGGGCACATAATAAGAGGTAATGGTGGAAGAGGGTGAAAGGGAAGAAGAAGTGGGGTGTGGTCAACCACTGGTGGATGGGGTGGGACATTCTCAGCTACACTATTGGGAGATGTTGGGTCATCTCTCGTCCCTGCTGGAGCTGGAGCGTCTTCCATGAGCACATAGTCGACACCCCTTTGCTTGACCATTCATATGCGAATAAGCATGAGGAATTCGAGATGTTGAGGGGAGCGTAAGGGGTCGTGAGGGAGATATGGATCAAAGAAACCTATGTGGTGTTCCAAGAGGTTTTCATAGAATCCATCCTTTAGGTTTCCATGACAGTCATGGATCTTGGAATGGAAATAGGTGGCCACAAGACATGGGAGGTCAGGGTAATCATGTCATAAGAAACAGGTGAGAAGCTCCCTATCTCACCCAAACACGACACCTATATCCTCATGGTGGGGAAAAATAATTGTGTTGAAGAAATGATGATGGAAATGAGTGGGAGGAGAAATGATGAGTGTACTCTTCTCGGATGTGGGGGTGTACTTGTGGTCAGGCCCAGCAAGCTCCCACTACATAGTGATGAGGTCAGAGTACTCAGGGTGAGTAAGGGTGGAGATAGGAGGTGGGGTCGAAGGATGGGGGTAGAAGCCACACCCAAGGCCAAACATAGCCATGGTTAGGAAAAAATGGTGGCTGCATAGCCAAAAGAGAACTGGGATGGCTGTATGGGTTAGCATATGGAAGTAGGCGGGCCCATTGAACTCAAAGTTTAAGATAAACTCCAAAACAAATCTCTATAAGTTAGAGTTCTGACCTAGAGTGGCTCGAGAAAGTGTGGATGGACAAGGAGCTCCTCAATATCCACCCAGATTCTGAGACACTATGGAATTCTAATGTTCCAAAAGCAGCCTCTCAGTAGTATCATCCTCCGTGAAAAGTTCCACAATCGGTCTGTGGGTGGGAGGCCCTCAACAATGATCTGGTAGGGATGCCAATGAGGTTGGGAAGTATCTGGAATAGGCTTAGGTAGGGTTTCATCTAGTGGTGGGGTTGGTCCATTAGTTGTCACTGGAGGTGGAGAATCTAAAGCCATAGCTGGATCAGGCTGGTCTGCTGGAGTAGTTCATGGCTCATGAAGGTACGGTGTTAGAAGTGGGGGTTGTGCCATCAGATCTCTCAACCACTGTGGATGGTCTGGTAGTAGTTGTTGCAGGATTAGTAGTGGCCGGAGTGGGTTCCATGGAATCGACCAGACAGGTGGATGTCACTAATGTAGACTCTGATAGAAGAGGAGGAAACATTACCAATGTGTGTGGCTGGAAAACTAGGAAATCTTAAGCTTGACTCTTAGAATACAAAATACTAATATGATGGTGAGGGGGTCTCTCATCCTCATTAGTTGAAGAGGGTTTCTTCCCACTTACATGATCATCACCTTCCATAGCTGAAATAAAGAATGAAAAATAAGAAAAAGAAAAGGAAGAAGAAGAAAGAAAATGTGATAAATTAGAAAATGAAAATACAAGGCATTTCAATCCTGTGTACACGGTGTGTAGTTTGATCTAGGGAAGAACATGTGTACTCTAGATAGACATGCTAAGAGGACATGTGTTTGGGAAATCCAGTACACTGCGTGTCATATAGCATACATGTCTTGTGTAAGTACATGGGTTGCTGGTCCATGTGAATGCCCATACACGAACTTGGCCAGTGGGAGAAATCAAGTATCACAGTACATTCCATGTGTAATCCAGACACGGTGTGTATAAGAACATGGTGTCCAATGAGTGTACACTCGTTATATAGAGTATTTTGGATGAACTTATACGCAATGTGTACCTAACATACACACAATGTGTAAATACATGGGGTCATGTCCTTGTGGTCTCATTACACTAGTCACTCCTAAAGGATAGGTAATAGCACATTACATGGCATGTACTGAACATACACTCCATGTGTTTTTTACATTCCAAAAATTAGAAATTGTGGCCATATACTCTATAGTACACAACGTGTGTTTTTCATTTAAACTGTGTAATATGTGGGAGATCCGAACGGTCACCCGATCCAAAAATACCCTAAACTGTTGTAAATCACTGAAATAAAGTGGGTAGATGTGTGTTCTTGGACCAGGGATCACAATAAGGCTGAATTCAGGGACATAAATGAGCCGAAATAAAGGATTGGAGGGTGTGGTGAGTTAATACAGAAGATATAAAATATGGGGAGGGGGGGTTGTGTGACATGGGCTCAGGTCGTGTTGGGTTCCCGGCGTATATAGTCATACCACACAGTGTGTAGTATGTCCCACACACTGTGCATTAGTTTTTTTTCAAATAATAAAGATATTTATTTATAACCCAACTATTTATATAAAAACTAAAATAATATAATAAAAAATAAAACTATACTAGTAGTGTATCAAAGGATGACACATCATGAGTTATAGAATTTGAAAAAGATAACTACAATATTCAGTCTGTTGTTTGGGGCGCAATCTGAACCGGCGACCAACCATTCTAAACAAAATCCCTCAACCCCTGAAGCAAAGGATGTAGTGCTACTCAGTTTTATGAAGTTTTAATAATTAATGTATCGGTGCAGTTCTACACGGGATGAAGAAAACTCACAGCATGTGGTTTAAAATTGAATGTTAGGGATGTAGCAGGGAGATTATCCAAGTTCAAATGTGGGTATTTTGAACCTATGGTCAAGACTCTACCAGTCAGCCAACTTCTCCCATGTATATATTCTTATTTTGAAAACTATAGAAATTATTATTGAAAATATGGCGTAGACAGTATATATCAAAATGAAGGCCATGAGGTTTTGTTAATATGAAAATTGATGTAAATGGGCCGGTTATCAGGATTTGAACCCAGGTCCTTTGGATTATTGGTTTATGATATGGGATAGTTGGTCCATCCCCATAATGGATTTTCTTTTATTTTGAAATATTTATATTTTATTTTGAAAATTCCTCACATGAAGTTTATTTTAAAACACATTTTAAAAACAGATGAACGATGTACCAAAGGTAGGTATGGAGTGATTCAAACTGGTGATGGCTCAGATGCATTCTGATGACCTTACCATCGGCACATGCATCATCCCTATTTATTAAGTTAATTAATATATACTTATATTAAATGTTCCTTTTCTAAAATATACATTAAAAAGAAAATTAAACTCCATGTTTTAAGAGATACATGATTTTTGTTGTCATTTTGTTCTTATTACACACTAGATAGAAGAGAAATAGGTACGTAATGTGTTCATTAGTGGATCATGTCACGTGTTTAGAAAAGAAAGACATGAAATAAAGAGGGGAAAAGATTAACTGATTTTCCTCCCAGTAAGTGCCTTTGTTTTAGGTCTTTGGGTCGACTAGAGTTAGGGTACTTACTTATAATCCAAAGGAAGATTTGGATTTTGTAGCTCAAACCACCACATGTGTTTGACACCATCATCTTTTATCCATGATTCTTGACCTTCAGGTGGTCTAGGCGACATCTTTAAAAAAACCCTACTCTTTGGGTAGTAAATGATAAAGGTGGACTTGTTTCATAGTGTGATCAGGTATTTCCTCCACCTCCTGAGATTCCTACTATGAAATGATGAAATTCTGAAAATCATCGCATGTGTCCTCCGAAACAAGCATATAATCAACATAGGGTTCTGAAATAAATGGGCCATTAAAGTTATAATTAACAGAATATGATGTGTCCCCATATTCAAATTTTCAATTTTCAATATTAATTTATAAATTTTTTAGAGTATTACATGTGTGGCCCACACCATAACATTTTTTCTCTATTGAATTGAAATTATAACACCCATCCTCAAACTCAAACAGAGTATCCATATTAGAAATTATCTCAGACAGCTTCTCTACCAAATTTCCAAGTCATCCCAGCCTTTCAGTTTTTTCCAAATGGCGTGTAGTAAAGGCCTCCATAATCGATAATAACATTTTAGTATTACCTGAAGATGGTTCCATAGGATAATAAGAAAATGGTGGGATGAAGGATGTACATGGTGTTCCTCATATTAGAACCCTTCATCCTTGTATAGATAATATTCCTCCAGGCAGTGGTATTAAATCACTGGATTATATAGATAAAAATCCTCTCTAGGTGGATTGTACCACTCCCTAGTCAGATAATAATCTATGGGATGTGGGGTTGAGGTGCCAAGAAAAAGAAAGAAGAAGAAAAGAAATAAAAACAAAAAATCTTGAGAAAACCAACCTTAACTTAGATGTGCACTTGTTCTCTCAACTCCATGACAACGATGCCAAAATTTGGCACCACCACTATCACAAGTGGCGAGCCAAATTAAAGGTTTAACGATCCTAGTGTTCCCTTCTGAATGAACTACTATGTAGTTAGTGGAATTAAGTGTCTATCCCATGGGGAAAATAGGGAAACAATAGCCAGTGCAAGCCGTATGAATCCTGGTTGACTATCCAGACACAAAAAAGCATAGGGATTTATAACCAAATTGAAATAATTTTTTGAAAAATAAGTAAAAATAAAAATAGATAAGAACAATCATAAAAAAACACATGTCTAGGTGGAAATTAAATTATGGTTTATTAAAGTCCGTGTTCCTTAGAATTGCAACTAAAAATTAAATTTAGTTACCTTGGGGATTCAATTAAACTGATTTTTCTTAGTCCTAAAACAATTAATTATGTTTTTAAAGATTAATTATTTTTTCGGGTAATTAACTGCTTAAACACATTTAGGTTCATTACCTCTAAAACAATGACAAATATTTTCTTAATGATCATAGGTTTATCCTCCACAACTCCTTCAGTTTCCCCCATTAATTATATTCTTGTTCCAATATGACATCAATGGTGGTTTTGAAAGTACTTTCATTAATAGTGTCGTAAATTAAAAATCATTACAAAAGAAGCACTTCAGAATTAAAATAACAATGAACCCGAATCTTATTTCAACAACAACATGAGGGGAACTAGCATCTAATGAGCATGGTCATAGTGTACGGATTGAGTTAAAACTCAATACCTATCATTTATATGAGATGAGAATGAGGGAATGGAAAAATTATGCTAAAGAAGGAATTGAAAATAGATAAGTAAAACCTAAAATGCATCTAAGGGGGGCTCGAATGGAAGAGCAGAAACAACTCCCTTGGATTCCCAACCATGAACATAGAGGTATTACCCCTTATTTATAGATTTTCAAACTACATGGCATTTAACACAATGTACACACCGTGTATATTGTTCAACTTAGGTTTTCTTCATTTTCCCCACCAGTAGGTGATCTTCCACGTCACCCTTGACTTTGAAGGCATCAGCTGTCATTTGGTCAGGGTTCACAGCATGTAGAGCTGCCCCACATGGTGTGTGCTCTTTAATTCATTAACTAACTATGTTAATAATTGAATAAAAGGCATGTGAAAAGAGATAAAAAACATATAGGATCTCACTGGCTACATGGGCATGTATTCATCCTGGCCAATCCATGTCTGGGTAATGGTACATGATGTGTGTCAGAATGTACACGCTGTGTATATCTGAATAATTGTTATAAAGTTTCACTATTTGTGAATTTGAAATAGAAATACATGAAAAGTTCCAATAACACCGAAATAATTTATTCTATATAAAAAAACATATATTCAGTGAAAACATGTTTTGATGATCAATAATATGATTTAAAAGATATACGCAAATAAAGAAGATCAAACTCCCCCACACTTAGCCATTTTGTTTCCCTCAAGGAAAATCTCAACATCAAATCAAAATAATCCATAAATAAAAATGGGAAGCATTCAACTAATTATAAATATAAATAATAAATCCATATTAAAGGATTTTAAATGTAACAAAACCTATTTAAATTCCAAATATATTCTACACATTCCTCACATATAATTCAATTAAAAATTTGCACCCTCTTTCATCCAAATTGTTCATTTTTTCATAACTACACATGCCACTTGATGATTTACCTAACCCAAAATTACCACACTCACCACTGAAGATCATTTAATAAGTTTTATTATCAATCTTAATTATATGCACTCTATCTATAATATTGAAAGTGTTCTCATTATCCACTTCATAAGTCAAATAAAAAAATCATGAGGGATTTCAATAAGGTTCAAATGTTTCTAAGGCTAAAGGTTGGTAGGTAATGATGTGAAAAATAATCTCAGAGGCTTGAAAAAGGAGGGTGAATTATTAAACAGTAATACATGATATTCAAATATAGAGATCAATTAAAATACATACCCAGTCAGCATCTCTCAAAAGTTATCATCACCGTGATATTCCCTAACCAACATGGGTCCATAAACCATCAATACTATGTAAAAAATGAATCTGGTCCATCTTTTTCATTTTTCAATTTTTCTTAAGGACCACCAAGAATAAAATGAATAGTGGTTTTGGAATCCTTCTACCCAAATGAAGAAGATACATTCTCCCCCACACTTAATTTCATGGTGTCTCACCAAAATTTACCATGAATATCTAAAAATCCCTCTCTAAATCTCAAATTAAAATTCATGAAAAATTACAAAACAATAGGGTAGGAAGGTTAAATAGGCTTGTAATATAGCTTTTCTATCAAGGAAGTTCAAGTTTTATATGGTTTTTATTGAGATTATATGTAAGGTAGGTCTCAAGGTCAAAGGGGATGAAAAAAATCAAATGCCTCAATCATTTTAATGTTAATAAAAAATCATCTTATTTTGAAGAGAAATACTAGTATGTTCTGGTAGTTATGAATATCCCAAGAATCACTCAAGAAAGAGTGTATAATAAGGAATATGTAAAAAAGGCTAAGAATACATCTCAAAAATGAGGGAAAATAAAAGTTCAATTAGGTTTTGACATGAGTAAAAATGATCAGTCCAATAAATGTCAATGTCCAAGACTTTAAATCCACAATCAAACTATATCAACAATCATTTATCAATACTTTGAAATTTAAAATAAGCTTCTAACTTTTAAAATTCCCTTTTATATCTTTACTATTTATAATTATAATTAATAAAAAAATTCCACATTTTAAAATATTTTTCCAATTAATTATGTCTCACAGATCAGTTCAAGGGAAAAGACTATTGTAGTTAGAAACTCTCATCCACACTTAATATAGCACAACATCCGCTAAGTGGAACACCAAGGAAGAGAAGAGAATATGGGGACACATGGATGTGTAGGGTGAGGGTAAGCAGTGAAAGAAGGGATTAAAAATTAAAAATAAATAAGAAACTCTAAAATAATGTTCCCCTTGTGGCGAATCGGAAAACATGGAATGTATTTGAAAGAAACATTCCATGCAATGCTCCATGGAACCTATGACTGTCGAGGGAAACGAAAAATAAATCCACATAGATATAAATCATCATATCACATGCGTAGCACCAAATAGATATATATAAAGAAAAAAAATGTGCCAAACACTATTCATGGGGTGGCCTCAGAAGAGGCGTCATCGACAATATGAGGATCCGCCAAAGGAGGATCAATAGCAGTGTAAACTGGAGGCACTTGCTCTGTGCTTCGAGTGGATGGTGTAGTGGGAAACACTTTCACGACAATAGGAGGAACAGTAACCGGAGACACTGGATCGATGCCCATCATGGGATTCTCTACTGATACATCCTAGTTGGAAGCAGTAGTAGGATCATCTAGGCTATCAGTTGATAGGAGAACCTAATTGGTGGCCAGTGTCGTTATCGAGGCTGGGGTGGCAGAAGGTAGAGTAGCAGAGGGAGGAGAAGGTGATGGGGCTAACTGAAGAAGAAGCCCCAATATCTACTCAATCCACCTCTAGGACATTAGTATAGTATTATGCTGGTGCTAGAGGATTTCCATATGTCAGTCCATCATGGCCTAGTGGAAGGTGATTGAGAGATCATCTAAGGGTTCGAGTAGAGTTTGGGATGTGGAGGGTATAAGAGAAGAGGTAATGGTGGAAGAAGATGGAAGGGGTGAATATGTGGGGTGGGGTGGTGAAGGAGCATCCTCTAGTGGATGGGGTGGGACCTGCTCAGCAACACCATCAGGAGGAGATGAGTCATCTATCACCCATACTGGAGCAGGGGCATCCTGCATGAGTATATAGCCATCACCCCTATGCTTGACCATCTGCATACAGATAATCATGAGTATGTATAGATGCTGAGGAAAGACTCAAGGGTCGTGGGGGAGATATGGCTCAAAAAACCCAGGTGGTGTGCCAATATTATAGCAGAGTAACCACTTTTTAGGTTTCCCTAATGGCCTTGGATCGTGAAATGGAAATAGGTGGATGCAAGACAGGGGAGGTCAGGGAAATCGTGCTGGATAGTATAGGTGATAAGCTCTATGCCTCGCCTAGACACGATACCCATATCCTCATGGCAGGGAAAAATAATGGCACTGAAGCACCGATGAAAGAAATAAAGTGGAGGAAAAATTATGAGTGTGCTCTTCTGGGATGTGGGGGTGTACATGTGGTTAGGCACATGAAGCTCCTTCCACATAGAGATGAGGTCAGAGTGCTCAGGGCGGGTAAGGGTGGACACCAATGGTGGGGTGGCATGATGGGGGTAGATGTTCCACCTATGGCCAAACTCACCCTTGGTCAGGGAAAAATGGTGGCTTTCAAGCCAAAAACCAAATTGGGGTGGCTGTATCGGTGGGTGTGTGGATGTTAGTGGGCTCATCAGACTCAAAGGTTGAGATAAACTCCAAAAATAAATCTCTATAAGTATGAGTGTTGACCTAGAGTGTCTAGAGAAAGTGATTATGGAGACTAATCTCATAAATCTCTTCCCAGATGTCAAGACTCTATTGAATTGTACTGTCCAAGAAGCAACTGCTCAACTGTATCATCCATCATGAAACGTGCCACAATCGGTCTGTGGCAGAGAGGACCTCAATAATTATGAGGCAGGGATGCAGTTGTGGTCGTGCAGTATCTAGAGTGTGCTATGTTGGGGATGTATTTGGTGGCATGGTTGGGATATTATTGGTCGCTGGAGGTGGAGCACCTATATTTGGAGCCGGCACAGTCAGGTCCGTTAGAGTAGAGCTCATCTCCAAATGTACGGAGCTAGTAGAGGGGCGGAAGAACCGGATCTCTCATCCATTGTGGATTTTGTGGAAGAAGCCATAGTGGGATTAGCAGTGGTAGGAGTGGGTGGCATGGAATCGATCCAACCGGAGGATGTCAATGATGAAGGTGCTGGTAGAATAAGAGGCAACGTTTCCAATAATGGTGGCTGGAAAAATGTGAAACTGTATGATGGACTCTCAGTATAACAAAGACAAATCTGGTGGAGACAGGGTCTCTCTTCCTCAGTAGCAGAAGCGAGATCCTTCACACTCACATGATTTTCACATACCATATATGAAATAAAGAAAGAAAAATAATAAAAGGTAAAATAATAATAAGAAATAAAATTTATGAAATTAGAGAAAGAAAAATACATGGCGTGTTGATCCAATATACATGGCATGTAGTTTAATCTTGGGAAGAACCCATGTACTCAGGAGAGACACGTTGAGAGGGATTATGTTTGGGAAATATAGTACACGACATGTAATATAACATACACAGAATGTGTAATTATTGATGTTTCTGGTCCATGTGAATGACCATACACAAACTCAGCAGGTGGGAGAGATCAAATATCATAGTACACACCATGTTTAATATGGACAAAATGTTTATAAGAACACGGTGTCCAATGTGTGTACAGTTGTTACACAGACTATTCTGGATAAACCAATAAACCACGTTTAAGGAACATACATGTCATGTGTAGATACATGGGGTTATTTCTGTGTGGTATCAATACATGAGTCACTCCTAAAGGATGGGTAAAATCACATTCCACAGCATAAAGAAAACGTACACGCCATGTGTTTTTTAGATCCCAAAAATCTTCTTGTATGTTAGTGTACTCTAGAGTACATAGCATGTGTTTTTTATTTAACCCATGTACTGTATGGGAGACCTGAATGGTTTCCCAATCCAAAAATACTATAAACCATTGTAAAGAAATGAAATAAAGGGTGTAGATGTGTGTACCTAGACCGAGGATCACAATGAGGCTGAAATCAGGGGTTGAAACGATCTGCAATGAAGGATTGGAGGGTGTGGGGTGTGATGGCGTATGAGAAAAGAAAATGGGTAGGGGGTTGCATGACACGTGTTCAGGATGGGTACAGTTCCCAACTCATATAGCTGTACCACACGACGTGGAGTAAGTCCCACACACATTGTATTAGTTTTTTTCAAAGAATAAAGATAATTATTTATAACACCATTATTTATATATATAAAAAAATAATATAATAAAAAATAAACCTATACACATAGTGTATCAAAGGATGACATTTTTTCTGTTATAAAATTGGGAAAATAGAACTACAACCTTCGGTCTGGTGCTTGGGGCGCGATTCAAACCGGTGATTGGCCATTCCAAACGTAATACCACAACCACCAGAGTGAAGGTTGTAGTGCTGCATAGTTTTATAAACATTTAATTATTAATGTATAAGTGAATTTTTACACGAGATGAAGAAAATGAAAAGTGTGTGGTTTTAATTTTAAGGATATGGATAAAGTAGGGAGATTATCCAAGTTTGAACTTGGGCATTTTGAACCCAGGGTCGAGACTCTACCAATCATCCAACTTCACCATCAGGTATTTTCTTATTTTGAAAACCATTTAAATTAGTAATGAAAACATGTTCCATAAGACATATACTGAAATGCACATCACGTGTATTTATTAATATGAAAAATAATGGAATTGGGCCGGTTGTCAGGATTTGAACCCGCATCTTTTAGATCCTTGGTTTATGATCCTGTCCAGTCAGTCTATCCCCATAATGGATTTTTTAATATTTAGAAATATTTATATATCTTTTAAAATAACTCGCACACTGTTTACTTGAAAACACGGGTTCAAAAATGATGAACCCTCTAATGAAGGTAGGTATGGTGTGATTTGAACATGTGACAGCTCGAATACATTTTGGTGACATTACCATCATCACATGGAATATCTATATTTATTAACATAATTAATATATACTTATTTTAAATGTTATTTTCTTAAAATAAACATTAAAAAGAAACTTACATGTTGTGTTATAAGAGATATAGGGCATGTGTTGTCATTTTAATCTTATTTCATAGTGGAAAAAAAGTGATATAAGTGCACAGTGTATTGAGTAGAGGAGAATAGCGTGTGTTTAGAAAACAAAGAAGAAAAGAGAGGGGGGAAATAGTAACTAGGTTGCCTCCCAGTAAGTGCCTTTTTTTAGGTCTTTGGCTCGACCAGAGTTATGGGTACTTACCTGTAATACAAAGGAAGGTGTGGTTTTCTCAACGCGAACCACCACAAGTGTCTAGAGAACTCATATTTTATCCATTATACTTGATCTTCAGGTGTTCTGGGTGGTCGATTAAAGTTTTCATGCTCAATGGACAGTATCTTCCGAAGTTTGACTTGATTTTTAGTGTGTTTAGGTATGTCCTCCACCTCTCAAGGTTCCTGCTTTGAAACACTAAAAACCTGAAAATAACAGAAGGTATCCTCAGAACCAGGTATATAATCAACTGAGGGTTCTAAAATAAATGGGAAATTATATTCATAATTAATGGGATATGATGTGTCCTCATATTAAAATATTTAGTTTTGAAAATTAATTTCTGAAATTGTTAGTGTATTACATGTGGGGACCATACTACAACATGTTTCCTCAATTGAAATGAAATTAAAACACCCATCCTTAAACTCAACTGAAGTATCCATATTTCAAATTATATCAGAGAGCTGTTATACCATATTTCCAAGTCATCCCAACCTTTTAGTTTGGTCTAACTGGCTTGTGAAAAAGGACTCCATCATCGATAATAACTTTTTTGTGTTACCTGAAGATGGTTCTAGAGGAGAAGGAAAAAAGGGCGGGATGAAGGATGTACATTGGTGTTCCTTATATTGGAACCCATCATCCATGTATGGATAATATTCCTCTGCGTAGGGATACAAAAATGTTGGATCATATGGATAAAAAACCTCTCCATGTGGATTGTATCACTCCTCAGTCAGATAATAATCCATGGGACATGGGGTTGAGGTTCCCAAGAAAAACAAAGAAGAAGAAAAATAAATAATTGTTTTTTGGAAAACCGACCTTAACTCAGACGTTCAATGGTTCTCACTACTCCCTAACAATGATGCCAAAACTTGGAACTGCCCCCGTTGAAAGGGGAGGCCAAATTAAAGATTTAATGATCCTTGTTTTCCCTTCGGAACCTGCTACTAGGTAGTTAGTGATAGTCAGGGACAATCCCATGGGGAATATGGGGAAACAATGTTCATTGAAAGATAAATGAATCTTTTTTTACTATTGAGACATGAATAAGTTCATTGTACTATCACTAAATTGAAACAATTTTCAGAAAAAATAACTAAAATCATAAGTCGAACAGAACAATCAGAAAAAGACACATGTCATGGTTGCAATTCAATTAGGGTTTATTGAAGTAATCATTCATTATCATTACATCTAAAAATGAAATTTAGTTACCATGGGGATTCAATTAAACTAATGTTTCTTGATACAAAAACAAATAATTATATGTTTAGAGGTTAATTCCTTGGTCCATAAATTAACTGCACAAACGGGGTAAGGTTAGTTACCCTTAAAACAATGAAAACTATTTCCCCCAATGATCATGGGTTCATCCACTGAAACTCCATTAGTTTTCACCATTGATGCAATTTTTTTCTGATATTTCATCATTGGTGGTTTCGAATGTATGTTCATTAACGTAATTTTAAATTAAAAATCATAACAAAAGAAACACTTCAAAATTGAAATAAAAATGAACCAGAATCTTATTAAAACCCCAACACGAGGGGAACTAACCTCTTATAACCATGGTCATGGTGTGTGGATTGAGTCATAACTCAATCCCTCTCATGGATATAATAGTAGAATAGGGGAAAGGGATAATTACACAAAAAATCGTAATTGGAAATAGAAAAGGAAAACATGAAATGGATCCATCGAGCGACATCACCTCCCCTTGGATGGAAATCCTCGAAGATGGAGTTCTGTCCTCTTATTGATATATTTTAAAACTAAATGGCATGTAACACAAAGTACATGTTGTGTATATTGGTTAACTCATTTTTGCCTCATTTTCACCACTGGTGGGTTATTTTCCACGCTGCCCATGACATTGAAGGCGTCAGCGATTGGTTGGTGGGGGTACACGGTGTGTAGAGCCGCCCATATGGCATGTACTCTCTACTTCAGACACCATCCCCATCTAGAAGGAAATACACAACATGTGAAAGGAGATGCATGGTGTGTATTATCTTGTTGGATACATGGGAATGTATTCTTCCTAGAAAACCCATGTCTAGGTAATTGTACACATAGTGTGTCAGAATGTACATGTTGTGTATATCTGAATCTTTGTTATGAACATTCCAGATTTGTGATTTTAATATAAAAATACTTGAAAAGTACCATGAACATCTAAATAATTCATTTTATCTAAAAAACAACATGTATTCGATGAAAAATCGTTTTTATGATCAATATTATATATGAAAAGATATACACAAATCGAGAACATCAAACTCGTCCACACTAATCCATTTACTTTCCCTCAAGAAACATATCAACATCAAATCAACTGAATCCATACTCTAAAAAGGGAAGCATCCAACTAATTGTTCTTAGAAATAAAATAGCTACAAAAAAGGATTTTAAAAGGTACATAACATATTTCAATCCCAAATATATTCCAATCATGCCTCCTATATAATTAAATTAAAAACGTTCATCCTTATTTATCCAAATTGTTGAACTTTTTATAACTACACATGCCACTTGATGATTTACCTCCCCAAAATATACCACACTCATCAATTAAGAACATTTAATCAGAGTTATTCTCAATCTTATGTATATCCATCCTATCTATAAGATTGAAAGTGTTCTCATTCTCTACTTCAGAAGTCAAATTACAAAAATCACGAGGGATTTCAATAAGTTTCAAATGTTTATGAGGCTAAGGGTTGGTAGGTAATGATGTGAAAAATAATCTCATAGTATTGATAATGGAGGCTGAATTATTAAATAACAATGCATGATATTCAAATATAGAGATAAATGAAAATACATCCCCAATCAATATCTCTCACAAGGGATCATCACTGTGGAATTACCTTTCCAACATGGGTCTATAAGCCATAAAAAAAAGTGTAACAATTGAATCTGGTCCATATTTTTCATTTTTAAATATTTTTTAAGGACCACAAAGAATACCATGAATAGTTGTTTTCATACCCTTCTTCCCAAATGAACAAGAGAAATTCTCCACTACACTTAATTTCATGGTGGCACTCCAATATGTACTATGAATATCCAAAAATACCTCTCTAAATCTCAAATAAAAAATTATACAAAATTATAAAATAATTAGGGTAGAAAGGGTAAATAGGCTTATAATGTGTCTTCCTATAAAGGCAATTCATGGTTCATATGGGTTTTACAAAGATAATATTTATGTTAGTTATCAAGGTCAAAGGTGATAAAAACAATCAAATGCCTCAATCATTTAAATTTGATTAAAAAATCATCATGTTTTGAAGAGAAATACTAAAAAGTTCTGGTATTTGTGCATATCCTAGGAATATCTCAAGAAAGAAGGTATAAAAATGAATATGTCAAAGAGGCAAGGAATAACTCTTAGGAATAAGGAAAAATAAATGGTCAATTAGGTCATGAAATTTGTACAAATGATTAGTCTAACAATGGAAATTGTCCTAGGATTTAAATTCACAATCAAACCATATCAGCAATCATTTAAAAATTACTGAAATTTAAAATAAGCATATATCTTTTAAATTTCCCTTTTATGTCTTTACTATTTATAATTATAATTAATAAAAAAATCACATTTTAAAATATTTCAATAATTAACGATGTCTCATATATCAATTCAAGGTAAGAGACTAGTGTGGTCAGAGAATCTCCCCCACACATAAATGTGCACAGGGTCTGCCAAGTGAATCACCAAGGAAGGGAAGATAATGTGGGGACAGCGGGCCACTCAGGGAAAGGAGAAGAAATTAAATAAAAAAATCCAATGTAAAATTGAAAAAGAAACTCCAAAATAACACTCCCCTTGTGGTGATATGACACATATCTAAATAATTTTAAAGAAAAGTACCAAGCATTGCTCCATTGAACCTTTGACTGTGGAGGAAAAAAATGAAATCTATAGAGAAATCAATAATAATAAAAATTCATATCACAAAAAAGATATATATAAATAAAAAATGTTCCAAAAACCAATCATGGGGTGGCCTCAGAAGATGTGTCATCGGCAATTAGAGGATCCGCCAAAGGAGGATCATCTACAGTGGAAACTAGAGGAAGCTACTCTATGCTCTGAGTGGAAGGAATATTGGGAGCATATGTCACGATAGTAGGAGGAACAGTAGATGAAGACAAAGGATCGACACCCGGCATAGGATATCCTACTGACACATCATGGTGGGATGTATTAGTAGGAGAATCTGGTCTAGCAATGGATAGAATAACTGAGTATGAGTCCACTGAGGTCATCAGGGTCGGGGTGGCGGAAGGCGTAGTAGTAGAGGGAGGATCAAGAGCTGGGGGTAACTAAAGAATAAGGCCCAACATATGCTCAATATATTTCTAGGACTATAGGATGGTAGTCTGTTGGTTCTAAAAGATTTCCAGACGGTGGTCTATCATGTCCAGACGGAGGGTGATGGGGAGATTAGCTGAGGTTGTGGGTGGAGGTGGGGATGTGGAGGTTATAGAAGAAGAGGGAATGGTGGAAAAAGATGGAAGGGAAGAAGAAGTGGGGTGGGTTTGTGAAGGAGAATTTTATGGGACATACATAGCAACATCATAGGATGTAGCTAGGTCATCTATACCCCTTGCTGGAGCTGGGGTGTCCTACATGAGCACATATCCACTACCCCTACGCTTGACCATCTGCACAAGGATAATCATGACGAAGTCTGCACTTTTAGGAGATCCTAAGGTGTTGTGAGGGAGATAGTGATAAAAACACCAAGGTAGTGTGCCAAATGGGTGGAACAGAAGCTGTCGTTCTAGTTTCCCTGACAACCATGGATCATGGAATGGAAATAAGTAGTCGGAAGAGAGGGGACGTCAGATTAATTGGGGAAGAAAACACAGGTGAGAAGATCCATGTCTCACCCAGACATGACACACATATTTTCATTGCCATGAAAAAGAATGGTTTTGAAGCACCAATGGAAAAAATGATGGGGAGGAGAAGTGGTGAGCATGTTGTTCTGGGATGTGGGGGTGTACCTGTGGTCGGGACCAGTAAACTCCCGCCACATAGCAATGAGGTCATAGCTCTTAGGGTGGGTAAGGGTGGAGACAAGAGGTGGGGTGGCACGATGGGGGTAGAATCCACCCCCACAAACAAACTCATCCATGGTCAGAGAAAAATGGTGGCCGCACAGCTGAAAGAAGACTAGGGTGGTTGTATTGGTGGGCTTCTGGTGGTAGGCAGTCCCATCGAATTTGAAGGTCGAGATAAATTCCAAAAACAAATCACTATATGTTGGAGTGATTACTTGGAGAGTATCGAGGAAGTGAAGATGTCCAAGGATCCCCTAAATATCATCCCAGATGCCGAGACGATATGGAATGCTGATGTCCAAGAAGCGGATGCTTAGATGTATCATCCGCCATGAAAAGCCCCACAATCGGTCTGGGGCAGGGAGTCCTTCAATAAAGATCAGGCATGAATGAAGCTAGGGTTGGGCAGTAATCGGAGCGAGATGAGGTGGGGTTGTATCTGGTGGTGTGGATGGGCCAGTAGTTGTTGTGGGAGGTGGAGCAGATGATGTCGGAGCTATCTCAGGTGGGTTCGCTGGAGTAGTGCTCGACTCCAAAGGTACAAATCTTGAAGAGGGGGATGCATAACCAGAGGTCTCAGCCATTGTGAATGGTGTGGTATGAGTCGTAGTGGGATCAGCGGTGGTAGGATTGGGTGGCACAGAATCGACCTGACTGGCATATGTAACTAAAAGAGGCACCAGAAGAAGAGGAGGCAGCATTGCCAATGCTGGTGGCTAAAAAATTATGAAATCATAAGCTGGACTCTCGGTATACCAATGATGAATCTGACGGAAAGAAGGTCTCTCATCCATAGTAGTGGAAGTGGGCTACTTCCCACATGCATGATCACAACCTTCTGTAGCTGAAATAAATAATGGAAAAGAAGAAAAATAAAAGGAATAAGAAGAAATAAAATGTTAGAAAATAGAAAAAGAAAAATACATAGTGTGTCGATCTAGTGTACAAAGAGTGTAGTGTGATCTATGGAAGAACCTGTGTATTATGGATAGACATGCTGAGAGGGCATGTGTTTCGGAAATTCAGTACATAGTGTGTCATATTGTGTGCACACTAACTTTAATTAGAGGGGTTGCTAGACTATGTGAATACTCATACATGTACTCAGCTAGTGGGAGAAATCAAATATCATAGTTCACACTATGTTTCATCCAGACACATCATGTATAATAACATGGCGTCCAATGCATGTACACTCATTACACAGACTATTTTGGATGAAATGATACACGGCGTGTACTGAACATAAATTCCATGTGTAGATACATAGGGACCTGTCTATCTGATCGTATTACACAGGTCTCTTTTAAAGGATGGGTAAAAGAACTTTACAGGGTGTGTAATGAACGTACATGGCATGTGTTTTTGACATTCCAAAAATCAGTTTCAATGTCCATGTACTCTTGAGTACATGAATAGCGTCACTCATTTAACACATGTATTGCGTGGGAGACCCAAATGGTTTCCCAATCCAAAAATACAATAAACTGATGTAAAGCACTAAAATAAAGGGTCTGAATGTGCGTAGCGGGACCGAGGATCACAATGAAGCTAAAATCAGGGTCAAAATAAGCCAAAATGAATGACTTGAGGGTGTGTGATGTGATGGTGTACAAGAAAAGAAAATGGGGGTGGGATGGGAGTTTCGTACACGAGCTCATTCTAGGTAGAGTTCCCGGCCTATATAGTCGTACCACACAATATGTAGTAGTCCCACATGTCGTGTAATAGTTATTTTTTAGAAAATAAAGATATTTATTTTTAACACAATTATTTATATATAAAAGAAAATAATATAATCAAAAATAAACCTATACACGTATCATTTTAATGGATGGCATGAAATGTGTTATAAAATATTAAAATATTACTACAACCTTCGGTCTGGTGCTCGGGGCACGATTCAAACCGACGACCAGCATTTCCGAATGAAATCCCTCAACCACTATATGAAGGTTATAGTGATTAATGGTTTTATGAACATTTAATAATTAAAATATTGGTTTAGTTTTAAATTGGATGAAGAAAAAACATGACAGGTCATCCATAGATACAATATGTGTATAGGTTTATTTCCTGTGTTTCGGCCTTTCTGTGTGTTTAAAGTATTCCCGGATGGTGTAGAGAAAGTAGATATAGGAGATGGTCAATCATTTAAGTTGAATGGGAAGCATCTCAAACCCTATCTTCACATGGAGAACATAGTGGGTATGATCTCCATCATGCAATTCGGATAGCAAGAGGCTCAGTTAAGGTCGATCTAAAGACCGAAAACAATAGTTCTTCCTTGGAGGCAACCCATAGACTACACGTTGTTTATCACCTTTTCACAGGGCATGTAATTTCTTTTTTAATGTTTATGATAATAAAACCTAAAATATATTCTTATATTAATTATTTTAATATACAGGGATGATGCCTATGTTGATGGTAAGGTCATCAGAATGTATCTGAGCCATCACTGGTTTGAATCACTCCATACCAACCTTTGGCACAAGGTTCATCATTTTTGAACCTATGTTTAATTAAATTGTGTGTGAGGTATTTTAAAAACCGAAATAAAGGTTTTTCAAATAAAATAAAACCCATGATGGGGATTGACCAGCTGGTCAGGGTCGTAAATAAGATTCAAAAGACTTGGGTTTGAATCCTGAAAACTGGTCTTGTTCCATCATTTTTAGTATTAATAAAACAACACAGTGTGAATTTTAATATACATCATTTGAACCAAGGTTTGCTTAAAAATTTAAATGGTTTTCAAAATAAGAAAACACATGCAGGTGAAGTTGGATGATTGGAAGAGTCTCGACCCTGGGTTCAAAGGACTTGGGTTTGAACTCAGCTAATCTCCTTGCTTTATCCCGGTAATTCAAATTAAAACCACATGACATGTTTTTTCTTCATACCATGTAGAACTTCAACTAGAATTTAATTACTAAAAGTAAATAAAAATGTGCATAACTACAACCTTCGCTCTAGTGGTTGAGGGCTAGTGTTCGGAACTAGCAGTCACTCGTTCAAATCGCACCCCAAGCACTAGACAAAAGGTTGTAGTTCTCATATTCAAATTTTAGATAACATAGAGTGTCATCCTAGATACACTATGTGTATAGTTTTATTTTAGTTGATATATATTGTATTTTTTTATAAAAGTTATTGTATTTGTATTGTCAACAAAACATATACACGGTGTGTAGTCTTTATGACAGGCTGTGTAGATCGGGTAAACATGTCGGGAACCCTACCCAGCCTGAGCCTGTGTTGTGCAATCCCCTCCCCATTTTCCTCTCACACACACTTCCATAAATCCTCCCTCCTCCCAATTATGCATTTTCTGTGTTTTTATCCCAATTTCTTCCTCATTTTGATCCTAACTCAAGGTATGTCATTCACCACTCTTTCTTTCAGAGCCTTCCTTGAATTTATTATGTATTTGGGACTGGTTGGCCATTTGGATTCCACCCACAGTACACAAGGTGGATGAAGATCACACGGCGTGTAAATCTTGTACACGACCACACAAGGGACTATTTATAATTTGAAATATACATGGTGTGTTTGTTCTAAAAACGTTGTGTACAATGCTTGTACCACCCCAAGATTTTATGAGATATATTATTTTCAATTTATTTGATGCCTGGTGTTGTACGCTACAATAAAATTGGATCTCTCTATACACAACATTGTATTAGCTTATAGTATACGAAACTCTATACTTGGCTTGTGTTACACACAATTTCATGTTCTTTTGATAGAATTCATTTAACGCAACATTGAGTATAGATTTTTTTCAACGTATAAAAGAAATATATTTTGATTATGTTATATGAAACACCATAAGAAGATTCTACTAAATGAAACACTAAATTGGATTTTATTACATGCAAGAGGTACCATCCTCAATAGCTTGCATTGTAGGCATAACCGAATTTCACTAAACAACAATATATTATTAGAATAATATTATTTAATGGGATATAAAATTGCCATTGTGAATAGTATTAACAATATTTTGAATTTTATATAAAATTAAAATTCATATTATGTATTTTCATAACATCATAAAATGAAAAATTCAATTTTTCGGATAAAAGAAGTATTTTTCAAAAAATTCAGTTTTCCTGCCTTTTAATAGAGCACCAATTTTAAATCAATTTTTTTTACACATTAATATATTATATTTTAAAAAATAAAAATCTTAATTGGAATAATGAAATCAAAATTTAATTTGGATTAATTTATGGTATTTCTCTTATAAAATTCATATTTTAATGAAGAGTTAAAAATACTGCATTTTAATTCAAAACTAGCTTTTAATTTAATTTATTTATATAGTTAGATTATATTTTAAATTGGTATAAATGTGTAATTAGATTATATTTTATCATCTAATCCAATTTTGGTCATTTTAAGTAATTTCATATTTAAATTTAACATAAGCACATGTATATATTTTGATACTTTTTACTTCTTAAAAACTCGCTTTCTGGTTTTGACATCGAGAATTAGTTTCAAATTAATTAATAAAACTTATGTGTTTTGAATTGTGAATAATGGATTCCATATTTTGAATCAATGATTCCAAAATATGTTAATATGTTAATTTTAGTATTTTGTATTTTATGAATTGTAACTACGGTAATTTTTATTTACCATAGCGAAAGATAAATCAGGTAGATTAGGGTAACAAAAAATATGATAAAGATAATAAAATTACCTTAACTCTTGCAAAAATACAATTGGATGAATTAAATTCAACCACATAAGGGAGGTAATTGATTAATTTAATGGAATTTGTTCCATGAAAGTGATGTAATTATAATTAAAACAAAATAAAGGGACAACATATCACTCTCATATATCTTATAAGTATAATAATTTTAATATAGTGATAAACATAATACAGCTTAGAAAATAAATAGTCTTCAGAAAGATAATAAATTTATCCACATAATGTAAATTTATTTATAACTTTTAGAGATTAAATAATAACCATTAATTATGACACAATAGTGATGTAGAAATTAATTTATTAACAAAAATATCAAATAAATGGTTTAGAAATACTAAAAAGAATATAATATTAAATAACTAATGTTCCCCGTGAATTTTATAGGTGGATATGACATGTTAGGAATTAATTAACAATTTTTTTAGAATTTATCATCTGTGTGGATTTTATTTAATTTCAAATAAATTAATAGTGTCAAAATTGACACTATTGATATTTTATAAAAATAACATATTATTAAATTATTTAAAAATCACCAAAATATTTAAAAATTACAGAGTGAAAATTATATGGTATATAATTTCCAAATGGTTCCAATTATGTAAAATTTAAAATACATAATTAAATAATTAAAACCATTTAATATTTGGAATTATTTGACTATAAATAAAATTAAATATATTAAATAAGGATAAATCAAAATGATAAGGTTTAAAATAAAATAAAAACATGTTTAAATTTTATTGGTTGATTGGATTTAGACCCATAGTCATCTTATATTATAACTAAATTATTTTGGTACCTTTATAAAGAGAAAAAAAGTTATAACAAATTAATATTTCAAGACATTCCTAAAGTGCCCCTCCTCCCTCTTTTAAAAGGCCATCGTATCTACTCACTTACTCACACCTCTAAATCCTTTTGGCTCATCCATCCTCTTCTCAAATAAGCTCCCAAAATCCCTCCCTTCATTCTAGATGCCACACATTTTGTAGAAATCCATCCTAGGGAGACCATTTGTAAAAATCAAAAGGATATACTCGAAAAAGAGGAGTTTCAGATACATATGAAGCATATCAGACATAAGGTAAGGGATAATTTTTCAATATAATTTTTATCCAAGATTGTTTAAACATAAGTATTTACTAGGTTATATGTATCATATAAATCCATGATTAATAATTATTTAATATTATTTCTATTTTTCTATAATTGTTTAAAATTAATTTTACCCTTCGGTGAATTTTTATTATATTTTATAAAAGGAATATTATGTTGTTATTCAATTTCAGGAAAAGTTATTAAGACTAGGTTTTCTTTAAACTTATTTGGAATGAATGGATTTTTATAGTTTCATGACACCTTATTTCAATGAATCATCCTATAATATACTTCATATTTATTTTCAACTAAATTATTTTCATTAAAATTGCGTGGCATTTTGAGAAAAGAAAACATTTTTGAAAAAGAAAGGATCTTTTCCTCAAGAATCAAGTTCCCATAATTTTTCAACATTATTTTCCATATATTATGACATTAGATAATGTATCTATCCCTATTGTTAGTTAGATTTTATTGTCTTTATGATGGAATTATTTTTATGGAATCCATTTCTTTTATTTGTATTATGATGTAATGACGTTCAAGAAACCCATTTTTTGTTCCTTAGGTTATGCTATGATGAATAGTTTATGTTTTTATGGCACATGTAAGAATTATTTCATTATGAGATGGGTGAGACCAATATCTACCTACAATCCCTTGGGTAAGGATTTATATCTCATGATATAGACATGAATGAAGCAGAAAGTAAATATGGTTCATTAATACATGGATGGAATGGACAGTAATCTCAGTTCAGTAATGGACTTTGTCCACTATGATGGTCTTTATAAAACTAACTTAGCTACTATGGAAATCATATTATGTTCTTATTTTTTTCCAAGACTTCATGTTTTATACCAATTCTATTTTATCATGGTTCATCATTCCATTACGATTTATTCCTAATGAACTACGAATAATTCTTTCATGACTCAGGATTTTGGTATATGTTAAATTTGGTATGTTTATTTTAGAGTTATGTTTATGTTTTTACATTATTATGATTATGTTTTGTATAATATTTTCTATGCTAACCATTATTGAGAATTTTATCTCAACCCATTTCATGTTTATTTTACCCTAGTATTTGATGAAGGGTATTGAGTAAGATGTGTTAGAAAGTGGTTATAGTTATGAAGGATAATAAAGGAGACGATGTAGAAGTTTTATATACCAGTTGTTTATGTTTTCCAGTTTCCAAAGGAACTAAAATAAAATGTTATTTGGGAATTTTTTTGTGTCATGTATTAAGTATCCGGAAAAATTATTATAATGTCCATTTACTTCATGATTGGGTCTTTATCGTTAGTATCAGAGTGAAGGTTTAGTTAACCTTTGGAAACTAGTATGTGAAAAATTTGGTGAGTTTCCTGGAGATATTTCAAAGGATAGTTCTAGGTATGTTCCTAAGGGTAAGTATAACTATAATTTATAGTCCTAGAATTATGGTAATGATCATGAATAACTTATGATTAAACCTAATATGTTAGACATTTATAGTACTCTCCCTTGATAATGTTGTTTTCCTAGTATGATTTTTTCCTCTCAGACTATTCTTTTTGGGTTTTAGAAAAAGGTTGAAACCCGAAGGAACTGTGTTAATGATCAATGCACAAGGAAATGAAATTATTGTCCTCCTAATCAAATAATTGTTATGGGAGATGGAATGAAAAATTTTATTGCTATAATTACACAAGATATAAATCATAATGGACGTCCAAATGAATAGAGAATAGAACAACATTCTGTTGAGTCCTTCAGGAGGCAACGTACACCTTCTTTTAGTGGGTCTTCTTGTCCAATTGTTTCTGAACAATGGATATATACCATTAAAAATATATTTTCCATAATTTTCTATTTGGAACATGAAATTTCATTTTGGTTGTTTATAATTTATAAGGTTAAGTAGACCCATGGTGGACTCTAATCAGGAATAAAATACAACAAGATGAAATTGAATCCATGGAATGGGATGAGTTCAATAACTTATTTTTCAATAATTACTTCCCTTGTATTCATTTAACATATATAGATAAGGATTTCCTTGAGATTAAGAAAAAGTATGCGGAATTTATTGGTACATACGAGGCAAATTTTACAATACTAACATGGTATGATTCTGTTTTTTATCAACTGACCTAAAAGTAAAGTTGGTTCACTCTTCAGGGGCATAAAACGAAGTATTCAAATGGAATTAGCTATAATATAATTCATTAGCTATGAAGATATTGTGAGTTATGCTATCAAGGTACAAATGGAAGTGGGTGTTACATATGAATCTCATGGTTTTGATAAGAAACAAAAGATGGAGTTCATAGGAAAATCTAAAAACAATGGTTAAAAGAAGATGAATGTTTCATTATGATCGAAGTGTGGAAAATAAACATGGTGGAAATTTTATTAAAGGGACTATAAAATGTTTTATGTTTGTAAAGTATGTTCATCAAGCAGTTTAGTGCCAAACTAATGAAACAAAGTTTGTTAATGATGTGAACAGAGAATAGACTACAAAGAATGCACCACCCACAAATCATTGCTAAAAGTGTAAGGAAATGGGGAATTATGATATCAAATTACCCTATCCAAGGGTTATGGATTATTATTGACTTTAACAACCTCTTAAGGAAAAATACAAAGGCAAATCACATGAGATCACAATTGGTGATTTTGAGTATGACAACGATGTGGCGGAATGATTAAGTGTTTATATAATGGGATTACAAAATAGTGTTTTTGAATCTCTTTAATAGTATTATTTATTATTGGAATATCTATTTATTGGCCTATTATGTTTTTCCATAAGTACATTGTACTAGTGACCATGAAAAGTAATTGAATTTTTTTGTAATGAACATGATCTGCACATAATGAAGGGATATTGAGATAATGAGATGTTTTATAGTAATAATAACCTCATGACTGATATAAGGACAAAGGGATATAATGGTTATATTATATATAATTTTTTTTATATTTTTTGTGTTGAAAGAGTTAATTTTGAATGAATACATTTTTTCACTAAGGTTCTATGGTAATTCATGTTATCATGATGTTTCAAGAGAATACATGATTAAGGTATTCACATGTTTGGAATGTGAGAATAAATAACTACCTTATGAGATATGAGAGATAAATATTAAGTCTATTTAGTTTACATCTTTCAAAAGATTTATATTTTCAATTTTTGGAAGGATTTTAATGTTATCCATTTATGGATTGTATAATTTTTATTCTATTTGATGTTTTTTATATTAATATATTATCTCAGTATAGGTGGACTTATGCATATTTGATTACTTATGAAAACATTTTTATTGAGACAGATGAAATGACCTATCATTCTATAACATGACCTACTAACACTTTAGGAATGAAAAATTCAAATTCATTTCTTTAAATAATAGATGTTGTGGAAATATTTCAAGGAATGAACAATGGTGAGATTGTACCGAAATCATACAAGTATTATTTATCTTGCAAAATTATTCAACTTTAGGGAAAGGATCTTGAAAACCAAAAATGTTTTCTTGGTACCTTCTTATATGATGAATCAGATGGTCCCTTAAATTATCGTAGATTTATCACTTTCTAATTGTTAACTTTATCCAAACCTTGTTATCTATCATTATCCATAATAACTTGATGGTAAGGTTTTTTATTCCTTATCCATGTTTTCAATTCCCACCGGTGTTCTCCTATGTGGAAACCCAGTGATGAGTTTATTTGGATAACTGTTATCTTTCTAACATTACTTTTTAAAATGAAGTTTTAGTATTCCTTTTTACGATGTGGGTTTCCATGAAAGAAACATTCATTTAGTAAAACTTTTATAACCCTGATGAATTTCAATGGAGAAATTCATTTTAAGGGGGTATAATACAACACCCAAATTTTTTATAATATAGATTATTTTTAACTTCATTAATGTCTGGTGTTTTATGGTACACCAATATTAGCTTGTGCTACATGCAACATTGAATTATTTTACAGTATACACAACTCTATACTGGGATGGTGTTACACACAATTTTAATTTATTTTGATAAAATTCATTTCACGCAACACTGAGTATAGATTTTGTTTAATTTATAAAATAAATATGTTTGGATTATGTTATACACAACACCAAAAGAATATTACACTAAACACAACCCTGACGTGGAATGCATTACATGCAAAAGATACCATCCTCGATGGCTTGGGTTGTACGCAATACCGAGTTTCACTAAACAATGATATATTATTAAAATATTATTATTTAATGGGATATAAAATAGACATTAGGAATTTTATTTACAACATTTTTAATTTTATATAACATTATCATTCATCTTATGTTTTTTCTAGAACATTATCTAAGGAAAAATCAAATTTTTCGGATAAAACATGTATTTTTAAAAAAAATGCAGTTTTGGTGCCTTTTTATGGAACACAAAATTTAAATCTATTTTTTAACACTATTATATATTATATTTGAAAAAATAATACTCTTCATTTTATGTGGGAAATCAAAATTTTCTTTGGTTTATTTTCTCTTATTTTTCTAATAAAATTCATATTTTAATGAATAGTGAAAAATACCGCTTTTTAATTCAAAACTTCATTTTCATCTAATTTATTTGTATAGTTATATTATATTTTTAATTGGTTTAAAAGTGTAATTGGATTATTTTTTTATCATTTCATCCAATTTTGGTCATTATATGTAATTTCACATTTAATTTGGACATAAACACATGCCAATCTTTTGATAGATTTTACTTCTTAAAAACCTTCTTTCTCGTTTCGACAACGAGAATTATTTTTAAATTAATTATTGAAATTTTTGTGTTTTGAATTTTGAAAAATGGATTCCAAATTTAGAATATGTTTTTATAATATATCTTAATAGGTTTTATTTTTTGGATTTTTCTAATAATAACTATGGTAATTTTTATTTACCACAGTTAAAAGTAAATCGGGTAAATTAGGGTACCAAACAATATGATAAAGATAATAAAATTTCCCTAACACCTGAAAAAATAATATTGGATGAATTAAAGTCGACCAATATCACCTAAGTGTCATAATTGAATCATTTAATGGACTTTTTCCATGAAAGGGATGTAATTATAATGAAAACAAAAGAATGTGACAACATGTCACTCTCTTAGCTCTTATGACTATAATAATTTTAATGAAGAGATAAACATGATACAACATAGAATATAAATAGTATCCAGAAATATAATAAAGTTATGTACATCATTTAAATTTATTTATAATTTTTATATATTATATAATTTCCATTAATGATGACACAATTGTGATGTAGAAAATATTTTATTAATAAATATATCTAATAAATGGTTTCAAAAATACTAAAAAAATATAATATTAACTAATTGATGGGATCCATAAATTTTATAGGTTACTATGACATGTTAGGAGTATATAAAACTTTTTTTTAGAATTAATTTTTTGTTTTTAGTTTATTTTAAGTCAAATAAATGAATATTATCAAATTGAAACTATTAATATTTTATAAATTAACATATTATTAAATTATTTAAAAATCAGAAAAACAATTAAAAATTACAAAGTCAAAAGTATATCTTCTAAAATGTACTATATTATAAAATTATGGAAAATCTACAACACAAATGTAAATATTTATTATCATTTAATATTTATAATTATATGACCACAAATAAAATTAAATAGATTAAATAAGGATAAATCAAAATGATAAGCTTTAAAATAAAATAAAAAAATGTATAATATTTATTGGTAGAGTGGATTTAGACCCATACTAATCTTATCTTCTAAATAAATTAGTTTGGAACCATTATAAATCAAAAATAAATTTATAAAAAAATAAAATTTCAAAAAAAATTCTAAGTGTCCCTCTTACCTCTTATAAAAGGCAACCACCTCTACCTACATACTCACACCTTTCAAGCCATTTGGCTCATCCAAAATCTACTAAAATAATCACCCAACATCCCTAACTTCCTCTTAGAGGCCACACGTTTTGTAAAAATCCCTCATAGGGAGATATTTTGGGCAAATCAAAAGGAGATACTCAAATAAAGGAGTTTCAGATACATACGAAGCATATCGGACCTAAGGTCAGGGATAATTTTGAAATCACATTTTTATCCAAGATTGTTTATAAATAAGTATTTATTGGGGTATATTTATCATCCTAATCCATGTTTCTTAATTATGTAATATTACTTCTATTCTTGTAAAATTGTTTAAAGTTAATTTTACCCTTTGGTGATTTATTATTAAACGGTATGAAAGGAACATTCAGTCGTTATTCGATTTGAGGTACTTTTTTAATTTTCTAGAAAAAGTATGAGGATTTTATTTATTTTAACTTATATGTAATGAATTTATTTTTACATTTTCAATGACACCTTATTTCTAGGAAGCTTACTCTACATGATTTCAAGTTTATTTTCAACTGAATTATTTTCTTTTAAAATTGTGTTACATTTTGAGAAAAGATAATGTTTTTAAAAAAGAAAGGATGTTTTAAAAATTATTTTCGATCTAATACAACATAGGTTTATGTTCCTATCCCTATTATCACTTTAATTTTATTGTCATTATAATTGAATTATTTTTATGAAATACATTTATTTTATATGGATTATGATGGAATGATGTTTAAAAAACCCATTTTTTGTTCCATGGGTTATGTTATGAGAAATGGTTTTATTTTTGGGACATGTAAGGGTGATTTCATTACGAGAAGGGTGGGACCTATATCTTCCTCCAATGCATTGGGTAAATATTTATATCTCATGAGATAGACATGAATAAAACATCAATTAAATCTAGTTCAGTAATACATTGCTGGAATGGTATGTAAACCCAGTTCACTAATGGACTTTTTCCACTATTATGGTCTTGGAAGCAATGTCTTGGATAATATGGAAATCATATTATGTTCTTATTTTTTTCCACAATTTCATGTTTTATAAAAATCTATTTTCTCATGGTTCATGATTCCATTATGATTTATTTCTTATAAACAACCAAGATTTATTTCATGAATCAATATTTTGGTATATGTTAAATGTGGTATGTTTTTTATTCAGAAGTTATGGTCATTTTTTTACATTCTTATGTTTATTTTTTGTAAGATATTTTCCATCCATACCGTTACTGAGAATTTTATCTCACCTATTTTCATGTTTCTTTTCCCCTAGGATTTGAAGAAGGTTAATAAGTAATATGTGTCAAAAAGGGGTTCTATTTTTTCATTCAATTAGTATTATGAAAAAGGTAATGTAATGTTTATATATATCATGATTGGGTCTTTACAATGCCTCTACTGGATTTCTATCCTAGCTCATGTCATCTGGCACATAGCCCTCATCCCATGTCTTCCCACACTATGTGTATGTTCAGTACACACCAGGTCCCCCATCCTTTAAAGGGAATCCATGTGGAGCCCGTAAAGTCCTTAGCAATCTGTGTTCACCCACACAGTGTGTATGACCTTCACATGGCATGTCCTTTGTTGTCTTGCCCCTCAAAGATGAGCCTTGTCGGGGCACTTACACAGGCTCTACCCCATGATCGTACACACGGCATGTCCACCTATCTACACACCGTGTACTATTTTTTTTCAAAAACATTCCCTCTCTGTGTGTCTATATAGAGTACACATGTTCTTTCTAAGATCACACTACATTTTTTGTACACTGGATCAACATGATGTGTATTTTTTTTTCTTTTTCTAATTTCTCCCATTTTCTTTCTTATTCTTACATTTCTTTTTTAATTTATTTTTGCTTATTTATTTCATCTATGGTATGTGAAGATCATGAAATTGGTAATAGGACATATTCCACTACAAAGGATGAGAGAAACCCTTGCCATCAGATTTATCTTCGGTATACCGTGAGGCCATCTTATGATTTCCCAGTTTTCCAACCACCAGTGTTGGTGATGTTGTCTCCTCTTCTATTGATGCCTCCATCAGTGACATCGGCTAGTATTGTTGATTCTATGCCACCCACTTTTTCCCCCGATAATCCCACTATGGATACTACCACACCATTTACAGTGGATGAGAGATTCAGTGTCACAACCCTCTCTTATATCTTCATACATTCGGAGTAGAGCACTACTCCAGTGGTCCCACCCGAGCCAGCTCCAGCATTAGCTGATCCATCTCCAATGAAAACTATTGGCCCAACCACGCCACCAGTTGCAGCCCCACCTCAGCCTGCTCTGGCTATTTCCCAACCTCATCCACATCCCTGCCTGATCATTTTGAGGGACTCCCTGCCACAGGCTAATTGTGTCTCTTTTCACTGCGGACGATAGAGGTGAGCGGCTGCTTCTTGGACATCAGTATTCCACAACATCTCAACATCTGAGAGGATATTGAGGTTATCCTTGTCCATATATACTTTCTCGAGACACTCCATATAAGCAATGTGAATTATAGATATTTATTTTTAGATTTTATCTTGAACTTCAAGTTCTATGGGCCTGCCTACCACCAAACTCCCACCAATACAACCACCCAAGTTAGATTTCGGCTAGATGGATGCCATTTTTCCTAGATGATAGATGATTTTGGATGAGGGTGTGGCTTATACCCCATCCTACCACCCCACCTCTTTTCTACACCCTTACCAGTCCTGAGATCTATGACCACATCTCTTTGTGGTAAGAGCTTACTCGTCCTAACCAAAGGTTCACCCCCACATCACAGAATAACATGTTCATCATTTCCTCTCTCCTTCATTTCCTTTATCGGTGCTTTAGAACCATCCCTTTTCCCCACAATGAGGATATGTGTGTAGTGTCTGGGAATGACATAGAGCTTCTCACATATTTTGGATGGCATGATTACCCTAACCTCTTTTATCTTGCGGACACCTATTTCCATTACATGATTCATGGCAAAAAGGGTAACCTGAACGACGTCTTCTATACCACCAACTAGGCACACCACCTGGGTGTTTTAAGCCCTCAATTCCTCATGACCCCTTATGCTCTCCATATCATCTCGAATTCCTAATGATTATCCGCATGTGGATGGTCGAGTGTAGGGGTGATGGCTTTGTGCTCTTTTAGGACACACCAGCTCCAGTAGGGGTGATAGATGACCCAGATACTCCTGATGGTGTTGCTTCATAGGTCCCACACCATCCACCAGTGGATGATCTTTCCCCACCTCACCCACTTCTTCACATTCCGTCTTCTTCCACCATTCCCTCTTCTTCTGTGCCCTCCAAATCTCCACCTCAACCCACACCCTCGGTTGATCTCTCCATCACCCTTTGTCTAGTCGTGATGGATCATCGTCTGGGCCTCCTTACGCACCAGCACACTACCCTCCTATAGTCCTAGATGTGGCTTGAGTAGAGGTTGGGACTTTCCCTCATCATCATGGTATTCAGTTACACCTAATACCTGCTCCTCCCTCAGCTAATCTTCCTTCTTCCACCCAAGACCCAATTACGACACTAGCCACTGATTCCATTCTACCATCCCCTACGGGGCCAACTACATCTACTACTACTTCCCACTAGGTTATGTCGGTTGAGCCTCCTATTCCATGTGATGATACTGTGTCTTCATCTACTATTCATCCTACTGTCATGACAGATGTTCCCACTCTGCCTCCAACTTAGAGCACATAGTAGGTGCCTCCAGTTTCCACTGTGACTGATCCTCCTTTGTAATATCCTTCTATTCCTGATGAATCCTCTACTATAGACACCCCATGACTCGTTTTGGCACATTTTTTCTTTATTTATATCTCTTTTTTTCTTTTCATGTTCTATGATGATGTATGTCTCTGAAGATTTCTTTTTCTTTTTCCTCCATAGTTGCATATCCCATGGATCATGGTTTGTCACTTTTCTTTTGGCTACATTCCATCTTTATTAGCTCACCCTAAGGGTAGTATTATTTCAGAGTTTCTTTTTCATATTTACATTCGATTTCCTTCTTTCGCTTATACCCCTCATCCTACCCGGCCCTTTGTCCCCACATTATCTTCTCTTATATTGTATTACACTTGAAAGACCTTGTGCTCTCTTAAGTGTGGGGAAGTGTCTCTGACCACACTAGTATTTTCCCTTGAACTTCTCTTGGAGAAAACATTAATAGTAGAAATATTTTAAAATGTGGAAATATTTTGATTAATTATAATTATAAATAGTAGATACATAAAAGGTAATTTTAAAAGATACATGTTTATTTTAATTTTCAAAGTATTTTGAAATGATTACTAATATAGTTTGATCATGGATTTAAAGTATTAGACATTTACATTTATTATACTAATCATTTGTACTCATATCATGACTAGATTTACCTTTTATTTTTCTTAATTCTAGAGAGGTATTCTAATCCATTGGACATATTCTTTCTTATACCCTCATTTTGAGAGATTCTTAGGATATTCGTAACTACTAGAACTTACTAATCATTCATTTCAAAACATGAATATTTTTTAATCACATAAAAATGATTGAAAAATTATATTGTTTTACATCCCCTTTGACTTTGAGACCTACCCTACATATGATCTTTTTAAAACCCATAGAAACCATGAATTACCTTGATAGGAAGACAAGTTACAAGCCTATTTACCCTTACTGCCCAAATTCATTCAAAACTTTTCATGATTTTTTATTTGATATTTAGAGAGTTATTTGTGGCTATTCATGATACATTTTGGTGAGACACCATGAAATTATGTGTGAGGGGGAATGTCTCTAATTAATTTGGGAAGAAGGATTCAAAAACCCCTATTCATTATATTCTTGGTGGTCCCTGTAACAAAAAGTATTGAATTTTTTTAAAGAGGGACCATATTCATTTGTTACACATTATTGAGGGTTTATATACCCATGTTGGTAAGGGAATATCATGGTTATGATATCCTTTGAGATATAGTAAATGGGGATGCATTTTCATTGACCTCTATTTTGGAATATCATGCATTATTATTTAATAATTCAGACTCCTCTTTCAAGCCTATGATATTTTTTCACATCATTACCTACCAACCCTTATCCATAGAAACATTTGAACCTTATTGAAATCCCTCATGATTTTTGTTATTTGACATCTGAAGTGGAGAATCGGAACATATGAAAACCAATAGATAGGGTTCATATACTTAATATTGATCATAACTTTGATTAAATGATCTTGGGTGATGAGTGTGGTACTTGGTAGTGTGGTAAATCATTAAGTGGTATGTTTATTTATGAAAAGTTAAACAATGTGGACAAAATATAAATAAAATATTTAATTGGATTGTATAAGAGGGAAGATTAAAATATCTTTGGACTTAAAATATGTTTTTTTCTTTTAAAATCCTATTCTAGGACTATAGTATTTATATGTATAATTATTCGAATGATTCCCTTTTTAGAGTATAGATTATGTTGATTTGATGTTGATATTTTCCTTGAGGACAAGCAAAAGGCTATGTGTGGGGGAGTTTGATGTGCCCAAATGTTTTATACATTTTAATTGATTTTATTGAGTATCAAAACATTTTTTCACCAGATATATGTATTTTTGGAGATAAAATGAGTTGATTCGGTGATCATGATGGTTTTCAGGTATTTTATAGCATAAGACACAAATTAGTGGAAGATCATAACAAAAAGTCATATATACATGGTGTGTACTTCTTACACACACCGTGTACTATTACCCTAGCACACTAATCGACCAGACCAAGTACATGACCATGTTTCTGTCCAAGATTCAAAAGACATGTACTATATATTACATGGTGTTTTCTCAATTTTAGAAGTGTTTGGTGGCTGAAATTGATACTACACGCCATGTGGGGAAGCACTATATGTCGGGTACCCCCACAAACTGACTTCTGATGCCTTCAATGTCAAGGGTGGTGTGGAAGATCACCTACCAATGGTAGAAGAGGAGCCAAGTCAAGATGAACTGACTACATTCCATGTACTATATAGTACATGATGTGTATTTTTAAATACTATAAATAAGAGGTGAATCTTTCCAAATTCGAACACAAAAGTAGGGGACAAGGAAGGAGACATGGAAGAATATTGAGAAAGAGAAAGAGGGAAGAGAATAGAGAGGTTCTACCACTCTACCTTCCCGGTGATATTCTATAAGAAATTTTTGAAATGTTTATTTTGTTTATTAATGGTATTTTAGTCATTAGATACTCCATGTGCAAATAAATCTCCAATTTGTTGGATCTGTGGATGATTACAGTTCGTTATTAATTAATTATTTTATTGTATTTTTTTATTTATGTTTCTCTCATAATCAATCTAAATCTCCTGTAATATATCACTGGAAACCCCGTATTAGGAAAATAAAAAAAAATTCTCATGATCGTCAGAGTGATTACAACAAATAACATCCATAATCATTGGGTGAACATATCCTCTCAAAATGGCCTGTAATTAATAAAATTAATAGGAATCAAATTCCAAAACAAGGAATTAGACTCTATTGATTCAAAAAAAGCATACCAAATCAAGTGGGTTCTTTTATATTCGAATCCCAAAGAATTGAATTATTATGAACAACCAAACATGATAATAAAATTGATTTATTTATGAACTTAAAAATGCACAGCCCCAATGAATTCTTACCATTTATCGTCAGAAGCAATTTTACATTTTTCTTTTGTTTAAAGAAATTCATCAAAGAAATTAAAGGATTAATTAATGTTAGTGAAACATAAAATATCAACTATAAATTCAATTTAACCTCACATAATTAATTGAATACTCTAAAAATCTAATGGGAGAAAAACAATAAAAAAACACATGGGTTAGGGTTGTAATTAGATTAGGGTTTATTGAAGTTAGCATTCCTTAGAATTGAAAATAAAAATGACATTTAGTTACCATGGGGATTCAATTAAACTGATGTTTCTTGGTCAAAAAACAATCTATTATATGTTTAAAGGTTAATTCATTGGTCCGATAATTAACTACTAAAACAGTTTTTGATTCATTACCTATAAAATAATGACAACAATTCCCCCAAATGATCATGGGTTCATCCACCACAAATCATTTAGTTTTTACATTAATGCCATTCATTTTCTGATATGAAATCAATTGTGGTTTTGAAAGTATGTTAATTAAAGTAATTGTAAATTAAAAATCATAACAAAAGAAACACTTTATAATTCAAATAAAAATGTACCAGACTCTTATTACAACCCCAAAGTGTGGGAAACTTGCCTCTTATGACTATGGTCATGGTGTGAAGATTGAGACAGAAATCAATTCTTACTATGGATACGAGAGTAAAACTAGTAAAATGATAGAATTACACTAAAATAGGAATTGATAACAGAAATTGAAAACATGAAATGGATCTTAGGATGTCTTGAACGAAAGAGTGGGAACACATCCCCTGGACGTTCAATCTCAAACATGGAGGTCTTCCCTCTTATTTAAATATTTCAAAGCTACATGTCATGTAACACCAATTAAACCTTTTTTATATTGGTCAACTCGGTTTTTCCTCATTGTCTATGTTGGTAGGTGATCTTCCATGCCGCCCTTTCCTTTGAAGGTGTTGAAGGTCGGTTGGTGGGGGTACATGATTTTTAGAGCTCTCCCACATGGTGTTTAGTCTCTACTTCATCCACCAACTGCATCTAAGAGGGAATACATGGTGTGTCAAAAGAGTTACATGGAGTGTAGTATCTTTCTCGATACATGGGCATGTATTCGGCCATTCCAACGCATGTCTGGGTAATAGTACATGGCATGTCTTAGAATGTACACATTGTGTATATCTGAATCCTTGTTTTGAACTTTCCCAAATTGTGACTTTGACAAGAGAATAACTGAAAAGTACCTTGAACACCTAAATAAAGAATTTTATCTATAGAAAAATATATATTTTGTGAAAACATGTTTTTATGAACAATAATATGTATGAAAGTATATACACAAATCAGGATCATCAAACTCCCCCACACATAGCCATTTTTTAGCCCTTATGAAAAATCTCAACATCAAATCAATAGAATATATACTCTAAAAAGGGTAAAATTCAACTAATTATACTTATAAATAATATATCCATATCATAAGATTTTAAAATAAATGAAACATATTTCAATTCCAAAGATATTCTACTCATTCCTCTTATATAATTCAATTAAAAATTTGCTTCGTATTTCATCCAAATTATTCAACTTTTCATAATTGCACATTCCACTTGAGGATGTACCTCACCAAAAAGTAACACACTCATCACTCAAGATCATTTAGTCATATATATGATCAATATTAAGTATATTCTCTCTATCCATAAGCTTTCAAGTTTTCTCATTCTCTACTTTAGATGTCAAATCACAAAAATCAAGAGGGATTTCAATAAGGTTAAAATGTTTTTAAGGCTAAGGGTTGGTGGGTAATGATGTGAAAAATAATCTCAAAGGCCTAAAAAAGAGTCTAATTTATTAAACAACAATGCATGATATTCAAATATATAGCTCAATGAAAATATATCCCCAATCAAAATCTCTCAAATGGTGTCATCACTATGATATTACCTTACCAACATGGGTCCATAAACCATCAATAATGTGTAACAAATGAATCAGGTCCATATTTTTCATTTTTCAATTTTTTTTCATGGACTACCAATAATAAAAATGAATAGTGGTTTTGAAACCCTTTTTACCAAATGAAAAAGATACATTCTCCCCCATACTTAATTTCATGGTGGCTCACCAAAATGTAGCATGAATAGCCAAAAATCCCTCTCTAAATCTCAAATGAAAAATCATGAAAAATTATAAATGAATTAGGGTAGGAAGGGTAAATAGGTTGGTAATGTGGATTCTTATCATGGTATTTCATCATTTCTATGGGTTTTATGATGATCAGATGTATGGTTGGTCTCAAGCTAAAGGGGATGAAATCAGTCCAATTCCTCAATAATTTTAATGTTATTCGAAAATATTTATGTTTTTAAGAGAAATTCTATCTAGTTTTGGTAGTTATGAATATCCCAAGAATCTCTCAAGAAATAGGGTATAAGAAAGAATATGTCAAAAAGGATTAGAATACCTATCGGGAATGAGGAATAATAAAATGTTTATGAGGTCACGACATGAGTACAAATGATCAGTCTAACAAATCTAAATGTCTAAGACATTAAATCCAGAATCAAACTATATCTGTAATCATTTAAAAATACACAGAAATTTAAAATAAGCATGTAACTGTTAAAATTCCCATTTATATATATTCTATTTATAATTATAATTAAACAAAAAATACACATTTTAAAATATTTCAACTATTAATGATGTCTCCTAGATCAGTTCAATGGAAAAGACTAGTGTATTCAGAGAATCTCCCCACAAATAATAGTGCTCAGTGTCCCCCCAAGTGCAACACTATGGAAGCAGATAGAATGTGGGGACACATGGTTGGGTAGGGCAAGGGGGAGTACTCAAAAAAGGAAATCCAAAGTAAAAATGAAAAAGAAACTCTGAAATAATACTCCCCTCATAGTAAGTCAACAAAGATAGAATGTAGTCAAAAGAAAAGTGCCAAGAAATACTCCATGGAACCTGTGACTGTGGAGGACAAATAAAAAGAAATCTTTATAGACATACATAATCATATCACATGCATATCACAAAAGACATATATAAATAAAACAAATGTGACAAAAACCAGTCATCGGGTGGCCTCAGAAGAGATTTCAATGGCAATAAGAGGATCCTCAAAAGAAGGATCAAATGCAGTGGAAACAAGAGAAACCTGCTCTATGCTCTAAGAGGATGGCGTAGTAGGAACATCTGTCATGGAAATAAGAGGAACAGTAGTCGGAGACACGATATTGATGCTCCGTAGGGGAGGGTCTACTGACACATCTTCGTGGGTAATAGTAGTAGGAGCGTCTGTACCAGGACTGGATAGGAGAACCGAATCGGTGGATAGTTCCATCATCAGGGTCAGGGTGGCAGAAGGTTGAGTAGCATTGGGAGGATTATGTTTTGGGGCTAACTAATGAATAAGGACCCTCATATGATCAATCCATGACTAGGACAGTAGGATAGTTATCTGTTGGTGTCAAGGATGTCTAGACCGCAGTCTATCATGGTGAGGCAGAGGGTGATGAGGAGATCAACATAGGGTGTGGGTGGAGGTGGGGATATGGAGGGAATAGAAGAAGAGGGAATGGTGGAAGAAGATGGAAGGGAGGAATAAGTGGGCTTGGGTGGTGAAAGAGAACCCGCTGGTGGATGGGGTGGGACCTGATCAGCAACACCATCGGGAGTAACTAGGTGATCTCTCTCCCCTGCTGAAGCTGGGGAATCCTTCACAAGAACATATCCATCACCCCTACGCTCAACCATCCATATGAATATAAGTATGTGGAAGTTGAGATGCAGAGGAGAGCCTAAGGTTTAATGAGGGAGAGAGGGCTCAAAAACACCCAGATGGTGTTCCAAGTGGGTGGCATAAAATCCAATGTTGAGGTTTCTCCGACAAACATGAATCATGGAATTGAAATAGGCAGTAGTAAGATAGGGATTTCAGGGTAATTATGCTAGAAGAAACATGTTAGAATCTCCATGTATTTCCCCAACACGACACCCATACCATCATGGAGGGTAAAAATAATAGTGCGGAATCAATGATGAAGGAAATTAAAGGAAGAAGAAATGATGAGCATGCTCTTTTGGGATAAGGGGGTGTAACTGTAGTCAGGTCCAGAAATCTCCCAACACATAGCGATGTGGTCAGAGTGCTCAGGGAGGTTAAGGATTGAGAAATGAGGTCGGGTGGAAGGATGGGGGTAGAAGCCATACCCATATCCAAAATCATCCATGGTTAGGGGAAAATGGTGTTTCCCTGCTGAAGGGAAACCAGGGTTGTTTTATTGGTGGGTTTCTAGTGGTATGTGGGCCCATCAAACTCAAAGGATGAGATAAAATCCAAAAATAAATCTCAATAAGCCAGATTGATGACGTAGAGTTTCTCAAGAATGTGCGGATGGCCAAGGATCTCCTCAATCTCCCCCACCCCTAGAACTGAGATGTTGTGGAATGATGATTTTCAAGAAATAGCTGCTATTATGTATCATCCACCTTGAAGAGTGCTAAAATCTGTCTATGTTAGAGAGGCCATTAGCCAATATCAGTCATGTATGCGGCTGAGGTCGGGTAGCATCCAGAGCGGGATAATGTGGGGCTCTAGCTGGTGGTGTAGCTGGGCTATTAGTGGTCACTGAAGGTGGAGAAACCAAAGTTGCAGCTAGCTCCAGTGGATCCTTTGGAGTATTTCTCATATTTGAAGGTATAGAGCTAGAAGACGGGGTTGCGACACTAGAGCTCTCATCCGCTATGGATGGTGTGGTATCATCTGTAGCGATATCAATAGTGGAAGGAGTGGGTGGCACGGAATCAACTTGAACAATGGATTTTGTAGATGGAGTCACCCATAGAAGTGGAGGTAGCATCACCAATGATGGTTTCTGGAAGACTAGGAAATTTTAAGATGGCCTCTCGGTATACTAAAGATGAATTTGACAGTGAGGGGGTCTCTCGTCTTCAGTTGTGGAAGCGGTCCACTTCCCACTCGCATGATATTCACCCATCATAGATGAAATAAAGTAAGAAAATACAGAAAATGAAAAGGAAGAAGAAGAAATAAAATATGAGAAATTAGAAAAATAAAAATACATGACATGTCAATCCAGTATACACATTATGTATTGTGATATCGGGACAAAACTATGTACTCTAGATAGACATTTCGAGAGGGACTGTGTTTTGTAAATCTAGTACATGGTGTTTCATAGAGCATACATGTCGTGTGTAAGTACAAGGGTTGATAGTCTATGTGAATTCCCATACATAGACTCATCTAGTAGGAGAAATCATATATCATAGTACACTTCATGTGTAATCTAGACACGACCTGTATAAGAACAAGGTTTCCAATTCCATTACACTTTTTACAAGAACTATTTTGGATGAATATATACATGGAGTATACTAAACATACACTCTGTGTGTAGATACATGGGGTCCTGTACAAGTGGTCTCAGTACACGAGTTGCTTCTAAAGGATGGGTAAAATTACTGTATACGACGTGTACTGAAAGTACACACCCTGTACTTTTTACATTCCAAAAAACTAGCATGTTTGGTTGTGAACTCTAGAGTACACATCATGTATTCTTCATTTAACCTATGTACTGTGCGTGAGACCCAAATGGTTTCCCAAACCAAAAGATATCCTAAAATGATGTAAAGCACTAAAATAATGGGTCTAAATGTGCGTACCTGGACCAAGGATCAAAATTAGGATGAAATAAAGGGTTGAAATGAGTCGCAATGAATTATTAGAGGGTGTGGGGTGTGACAGAGTATGGGAGAAGAAAATGAGATGGTGGTTGCGAGACATGGACTTAGGCCGGGTAGGGTTCCCGGCCTATATATCCATACTACATGGGGTGTCGTAAGTCCCACGCATTATGTATTAGTTTTTTTCAAATAATAAATATATTTATTTATAATAGATTTATTTATATATAAAAGAAAATAATATAATAAAAACTAAACCTATACATGTTGTGTATCAAATGATTACACACTGTGTGATCTAAACTTTAAAAAAGTGAACTAAAACCTTTAGTCTAGTGCTTGGGGCATGATTCAAACCAGTGACTGGCTATTCCAAATGCATTCCCCCAACCACTGGAGTGAAAGTTGTAGTTCTATGTGATTTTATGACCTTTTAATAATTAAAATATAGGTTCAGTTGTACATGGGATGAATAAAATCAATGGTGTGTAGTTTTAATTTGAATGATAGGGATAAAACAGGGAGATTATCTATGTTGGAACCCAGATCTTTTGAACCTAGGGCCGAGACTCTTCCAATTAGCCAACTTCACCCTTATGTAATATATTATTTTGAAAACTGTTTAAATTATTAATGAAAACTTGGTGTAATTGAAGTATATCAAAATGAACATTGTGTAGTTTTATTAATATGAAAAATTATGGAACTCGGCTGATTATCAGCATTAAAACCTAGGTCTTTTGGATACGTGGTTTATAATCCTCGCTAGCCAGTCCATCCCCATCATGGATTTTCTTGTACGTAGAAAATTTTTTATTTTATTTTGAAAATAACTCACATGCTATTTATTTTAAAACATAGGTTCAAAAAGGATAAAACCAATACTGAAGGAAAGTATGGAGTGATTCAAACTGGTGACGGACCAGATACATTTTTATGACCTTATAATTGGCACATGCATCATCCATATTTATTAGCATAATTAATATATACTTATATTGAAAGTTATTTTACAAAAATATAGATAAAAAATAAAAGTACATTCCATGTTATAAGAGATACACAACATGTATTTTCATTTTTTTCTTATTTCACAGTGGACAGAAGTGAAATAAGTACATGGTGTGTTGAGTAGTGGAGTACTCCATGTGTTTAGAAAAGAAATACAAGAAATGAAGTAGGGAAAATAATAATTGGGTTTCCTCCTAGTAAGTACCTTTGTTTTAGGTATTTGTCTCAACCTTAGTTACAGGTATGTACTCATAATCCGAAGGAGAATGTGGCTTTCATAGTGTGAACCACCACATCTATCTGACACCCTTGTCTTTGATCCATGATTCTTGACCTTCATGTTGTCTAGGTGGTGGATTGCAGTAACCCTGCTTTGTGTCCATTAGATGATGAAGGTGAACTTGTTTATTAGTGTGATCAAGTATTTTGTCAACCTCTCAAGGTTCCTACTCTAAAATGCTAAAAACCATGAAAATAATGATAGGTATCCTCCAACACAGGTGTATAATTAAGTGAGGGTTTTTAAATAAATGGACCATTAATGTTAGAATTAACTGGATATCATGTGTCCCCATATTCAAATTTTGAGTTTTGAAAATTAATTTCTGAAATTGTTAATGTATTAAATGTGGGGCCCACACCATAAAATGTTTCCTTGGTAGTAATGAAATTAGAACACCAATCTAAAAAATCAACCAAAGTATCCATATTGTAAATTATCTCAGAGAGCTGCTCTACCATATTTCCATGTCATACCAACCTTTCGGTTTGGTCTGACTGTCATGTGGTAAAGGCCTCCATCATTGATAATAACTTTTCGGTATTACCTGAAGATGGTTCTAAAGGGGAAGAAGAAAAGGGTGGGATGAAGGATTTACATGGTTGTTCCTCATAATGGAACCCATCATCCATGTATGGATAATATTCCTCGAGGTAGGGGTACAACACAGACATGACCCCATGTAGCCAGAAAGATACTACATGTTTGGTATCTCTTTAACACTCCGTGTATGCCATTATAGATGTGTTTGGGGGCTGAAGTAGAGACTACACACTATGTTGGGTGGATCTACATGTTGTGTACCCACACCAACTGACCGCCAACATCTTCAAAGTCAAGGGTGGCATGACAGATCACCTACATGGGGAGAAAGTGAAGAAAAACTGAGTTGACCAAAATACACGGTGTGTACTTTGTTTTCCATGATGTTTAGTTTTAAAATATGTAAATAAGTGGGTATACCTTCATGTTTGAGGTTGGAAATCTCAGAGGAGGTTCTGCTGCTCTTCCGTTCAAGCCTTCTTCGAATCCATTTCTTATTTTCCTTTTCTATTTTCAATTCCTATTTTAGTGTAATTCTCCCTTTCCCCCATTCTCATTTCATATCCATGGTAGGTATTGAGTTATGAATAAATCTAAAAACCATGACCATTTTCATAAGTGGCTAGTTTCCCTCACATTGGGGTTGTTATAAGATTTTGGTTTGTTGTTATTTGAATTATGAAGTGTTTTCTTGGTTTTGATTTTTAAATTACAATTACTTTAATGAACGTACTTTGAAATCCACCATTGATTTTGTATCGGACCAAGAATGACATCAATGGAAAACAATTAAAGGATTTGAGGTGGATGAACCAATGATCATTGGGGGAAATTATTGTCACTGTTTTAGGGGCAACGGACCTAAACTCGTTTCATCACATAATTACCAGACTAAGGAATTAACCTTTAAACATATAATGGATTATTTTATGATCAAGAAACATTTTTTTAATTTAATACCCATTAAATAAATTTCATTTTTAGTTACAATTATAAGTAACAATGACTTTAATAAACCCTAATTGAATTGCAACCCTAAACCGTATTTTCTTTGGATTTTTTTGTTCTCCTGTTTTTGGATTGGATGACTATTTAGTTCTCATGCACAATACATGGGTTAAATGAAGAACGCACCCCATGTAATCTAGAGTACATGTCCCCACACATTTATTTTTTGAATGAAAAAGACACATGTAGTGTATTTTTGGTACACTCCTTGTAATGTTCTTTTACCCATCCTTTTTCAGTGACTAGTGTACTGAGACAACACATACATGACCCCATGTATCTACACACATCGTGTATGTCCAGTACACACCAAGTATCTGTTCATCTAGAATAGTCCATGTAATGAGTGTACACACATTGGACACCATGTTCTTATACATGATGTGTCTGGATTACACATGATGTGTACTATTATATTTGATTTCTACCACTGGATGAGTCCATGTATGGGAATTCACACTAACAATCAACCCCTTTACTTACACACTATGTGTACTCTATATGACATACCATGTGCTGGTTTTCCCAAACACAATCCCTCTCAGTGTTTCTATCTAGATTAAAAAGGTTATTCCCTAGATCACACTACACATCATGTACACTGGATCAACACACAGTGTATTTTTCATTTTCTAATTTCAAAAAATTTCATTATTCTTCTTCCTTTTCTTTTTCTTATTTTTATCATTTCATTTTGTTATGGAAGGTGATGATCATTCAAGTGGGAAAGGTCCCACTTCCACTACTGAGGACAAGATACCCCCTCATCTTTGGATTAATCTTCGATATATCGAGAGGCCAGCTTACGATTTCCCAGTTTTCTAGCCACCAACTTTAGTGATGTTGCCTCCTCATCTACTAGTGCCTCTATCAGCAACATCCACTTTTTGGGTAATTTCTGTGCCACAAACTCCTACCACTACTGATCCTTCTATGGATGATACCACACTATCTAAAGTGGCTGAGATTTCTAGTGTTGCAATCCCCTCTTCTATCTCTATACCTTCGGAGCCAATCACTACTCCAGTAGACACACCTGATCCATCTTCGACTTCTGATTCTCCACCACCAACATCCACTACTAGACCAACCATGTCACCAGTTGAAGCCCCACCTCATCATGCTCTAGAAACTACTCAACATCATCCATATCCTTTACAGATCATTGTTGAGGTCCTACCTACCATAGATCGATTGCGGTGCTTTTCACAGAAGATGATACAACTGAGCAGCCACTTATTGGACATCATCATTCCATAGGGTCTCGGCATCTGGGAGGAGATTGAGGATCTTCTTGTCCATCCTCACTTTTTATGAGATAATCGAGGTCATCATTCCAACTTATAGAGATTTATTTTTGGAATTATCTTTACCTTTTAGTTTGATGGGCCCACCTACCACCAGAATCTCACTGATACATCCACAACGGTTCGCTTTCATCTAGGCGGCCACCATTATTCCCGGACCATAGAAGAGTTTGGTCGCGAGTGTGGATTATACACCCATCCTTCCACACCAACTCCTATCTCCACCCATCCTGCCACACCAACTCCTATCTCCACCCTTGACCACCCTGAACGCTCTGACCTCATCACTATGTGAAGGGATCCTGCTGGGCCTGACCATAGGCACACCCTCACATCCCATAAGAGCATACTCACCATTTCGCATCCCCTTCGTTTCCTTCATCGGTGCTTCATCACATTTATTTTTCCCCACCATGAAGATACTGGTGTTGTTTTTGGGTGAGACCTGGAACTTCTCAACTATGTCCTCCTACATGATTACCCTAACCTCCCTTTTCTTGTAGCCACCTATTTCCATTCCATGATCCATGGACATCAAAGCAACCTGAACGGTAACTTCAATGCCACCTACATGGGACACCACCAGATTTTTCCTAAGACCTATATTCCTCATGAACCTTATACACACCACTACGTCTTTAATTCCTCTTGCTTATCCTCATGGCGATGGTTGAGAAGAGGTTTGATGGTTGTGTGCATATGTAGGATTCCCCGGGTCTAGAAGGTGAGAGAGATGACCAATATGCTCCCAATGGTGTTGCTGAGTTAGTCTCATCCCATACACAAGTGGATTATCCATAACCACCCCACCACACTTCTTCCTTCCTTCCATATTCTTCCACCACTCCCTCTTATTTTGTGCCCTTTTCATCCCCAAATCCACCCACACCCTCAGCTGATCTCCCCATCACCCTCTGCCTAGACGCAATGGACCACAGTTTAGACATCTTTGAGAAGCAATAGAATACCATCCTATTGTCCCAAAAATGGATTGAGTAGATTTCAGGCCTTCTTCATCAACTACCCCCAACACCTACTCCACCCTCTGCTACTCTGCCATCTTCCACCCCAGCCCCGATGATGGAACTGTACACCTATTAAGTTATCCTATCCACTATTGGACAAGATGCTCCTACTACTTCTACCCACCCGGATGTGTCTTCAGAGCCTCCCGTGCAAGGCGATGATCCTATGTCTCGGGTTACATTTCATCCTACTACCATTAAATATGTTCCTACTGCGCCTTCCACTCAAAGAAAAGAGCATGTGACTCCATTTTTCACTATGGCTGCTCCTCCTTTGATAGACCCTCCTATTACCAATGATGCCTCATCTTAGGCCACCCCATTACTATTTTTTGGAAAATTGTTTCCCTTTATATATATATATATATATATATATATATTGTGGTATGCATGAGCTATATGATGTATGTCTCTATAGATTTCTTTTTATTGTTCATCCACATTCACCAGTTCCATGGAGAATTTCTCGACACTTTTCTTCTGACTACTTTCCATCTTTGTCAGATCACCATGAGGGGAGTTTTTTTCATATTTTTTTCTCCCTTTTATTTTGTCTTTACTTCATTCACTAATTTCCCTCACCCTACCCATCCCTGTGTACCCACATTCTCTTATCTTCCTTGGTGTTTCACTTGGAGGACCCTATGCACTTGTAAGTGTGGGGAAGAGTCTCTGACTACACTAGTTTGTTATTAAAATTTTAAATCTGGCATAGTGTTACTATTTTCCAATGGGCTGGTTTCGTTGAAGGTTGGATCGTGAGGCTTTATCTTTGAGGACGTGATGATGGTCTATTTTTTGAAAATTGAAAACATTGATGTGTCATGGTGCGCATGGCGAGGCTGTGATGATGGATCTCGTTTGAATTTTGAATGGTGTGTTTTAAGGATTTTGGTGTAGTTTGATGGTTAGGGTAGTTATTTTGAATTTTGAAATCTTTAATGCATCTTTTGTGGCTTTTCTTTTGGTTCCCACTCACCCTAAGTGGCTTCTTTATTAAAATAAAAAAAATGGATTGTGGCATAAAAGGGAATTTTAAAAGTTACATGCTTATTTTAAATTTCAATGTATTTTTAAATGATTGATGCATTTGATTTTTTTCAGTACCATTGTACTTGAGACCTATCCCACATATAATATTCATAAAACCCATATAAACCATGAACTTCCTTGATAGGAAGCCACATTACATGCTATTTACCCTTCCTACCCTTATCCTTTCATAATTTTACATGGTTTTTCATCTGATCTTTAGAGAGGAATATTTTTCCATTCATGGTACATTTTTGTGACCCACCATGAAATTAAGTGTGGGGGAGAATATATCTTGTTCATTTTGGTATAAGGATTCCAAAACCACTATTCATTTAATTATTTATGGCCCTAAAAAATATTAAAAAATGAAAAAGATTGAACGAATTCATTTTTTACACAATATTGATAGTTTATATACCCATGTTGGTAAGGAAAATATCACAGTGATGAAACCCTTTGAGTGATATTGATTGAGGATTTATTTTCCTTGAGATCTATATATGAATATCATGCATTTTTGTTTAAGAATTTATCCTCCTTTTTAAAGCCTCTAATATTATTTTTCACCTCATTACCTACCAACCCTTTTCCTCGGAAACATTTGAACCTTATTGGATGCCCTCACAATTTTTGTGATTTGAATTCTAATGTGGAGAATGGGAACACTTGAAAGCTTATGGACATAGTGAATATACATAATATTGAGCATAAATATGATTAAATGATCTTATGTGATGAGTGTGGTACTTTTTAGTGAGGTAAATCATCAAGTGGTAGGTGTAGTTATAAATAGTTGAACAATTTGGTTGAAAGAGGATTAAAATTTTTAATTCAATTATATAGGAGGCATTAGTTGAAATATTTTGAATTAAAATATGTTTGGTTCCTTTTAAAATCCTTTGACATGGCTATAGTATTTATTAGTATAATTAGTTGAATTATTATATTTTTGGAGTATTGATTTTGTTGATATGATATTGAGATTTTTCTTGAGGCAATGAAAATGGAAAAGTTTGGGGGAGATTTATGTTTTTGGTTTGTGTATATCTTTTCATACATTTTATTGGTCATAAAAACATTTTTTTACCTAATATATGTTTTTTTATAGATAAAATGATTTATTTGTGTGTTCATGGTACTTTTTAGGGATTTTCTTGTCAAACTCACAAATCAGGAAAGTTTATAACAATGATTCAGATATACACAACATGTACTTTCTGACACACGATGTGTACCATTACTGAGACACGGATTGGCTATACAGAATACATGTCCATGTATCCAACAAGATATTAAACACCATGTATCTCATTACACACACCATGTATGCCCTTATAGACTTGGATGGTGGCTGAAGTAGAGACTACACGCCATGTGTGGAGGCTCTACACATTGTTTACCCCCCCCACCAACTGACTATCGACGCCTTCACTGTCATGGGTAGCATGGAAGATCACCTACCGATGGAGAAAATGAAGAAAAACTGATCTGACCAATAAACACAGTGTGTACTTTGTGTTACACACCATGTAGTTTTAAAATCTATAAATAATAAGGCAGACCTCCATGTTTATGGTTGGAAATCCATGGGAGGTGATGCCGTTATTCCTTTCGAGCCTCCCTCAGATCTATTTCTAGTTTTCCTTTTCTGTTTTCAATTCCTGTTTTAGTGTAATTCTCATATTCTTCCATTCTCCAATCATATCCATGGTGGGGATTGTGTTCTGACTCAATTTGTACACCATGACCATTGTCATAAAAGGCTAGTTCCCCTCAAGTTGGGGTTATAATAGGATTCTAGTTCATTGTTATTTGAATTATAAAGCGTTGATTTTTTATGATTTTAAATTTACTATTACTTTAATGAATGTACATTTAAACCCACCATTGATATCATATCATACAAAGAATTTCATCAATAGATAAAACAAAAGAAGTCACAGTGGATGAACCCATGATCATTGGGGGAAATCGTTGCCACTGTTTTAGGGGTAATGAACCTAAACTCATTTAAGTAGTTAATTTCCAAACCAAGTAATTAACCTTTAAACATATAATTGATTGTTTTTAGACCAAGAAACATGAGTTTAATTAATTCCCCATGGTAAATAAATGTCATTTTTTATTGAAATGGTAAGGACCGGTGACTTCAATAAACCCTAATTGTATTTCAACAACAACACGTGTGTTTTTCTGATTTTTCTTCTCTCCTTATATTTTTTACTTATTTTTCTACAAATTGTTTCAATTTAGTGATAGTTTACTATGATTATTCATTTTTGGATAGGTGACCAAGATTCATCTATCTTGCACTAGACATTGATTCCCTATATCAGACCAAGAACGAAATTTATAGGGATCTTCAGAGGGATTATAACAATGTACACCCATGATCATTGGGTGAACTTATCATATCAAAATGTCCTAAAATAAATTACATTAATACGAATCAAATTCCAAACCGAAGAATTGATCTCTATTGATTCAAATTAAACTTACCAGATCAAGGGGTTTCTGTTATATTTAAAACCCAAATATGTGAGTTATTATGAACAACAAAACATGATAATCAAATCAATTTATTGATGACCTTAGGAATCCATAGCCTTGAATTATTATTCCCATTTATCATCAGAATATATTTTATGTTTTTATTTCCTTTAAATAAATTCATCAATGAAATTGAAGGATTTATTGCTTTATTTAAAAAATCAAATATAAACTCTAAAATTAATTTTAATTTAAAGTAATTAATCACAACATATAAAAATAGAACACAGTTACTCTCTGTCCCTATGGATCGACCCCATAATTCCACTATAATGGTAATAAGTTTGGAATTTAAATTTGGACGGCTAATCATAACCATTCAGATAAAACAATACCAAATTATGGCATTGTTTCTACGGACTGAAAGATAATGGTGTTTTGTGACATCATGTTTGTATGAATTAAATTGAAAAAAATACATAAATTCTAAAAAATTATGTTCTTAATATTATTTGTGTTTTTAATTATTTTAGACTTCCTCTTTTATTCTTAATGTGTTTTTTAGTGCTATACAGGATCAAATGTGCATGAGTGGCCGAATAATTAATTCCATGTGCACTGATTCATCGGAAGTCCTTCTTCTTGATCTGGATATTGAACGAAAGATCTTAAGGTGATGTCAAGAAATTAGGGGTGACCATAACTAAAACACCTCCATAGAGAACATAGAAGATGGAGAATTGGATGTTGTCCAAGGTGTTGGATAGAAGTTCATTCCTGGTGACAACAAAAACCAACAAATAGATGATAAGGATGACCATAAACAACTTCCACTAGAAAACATCATGGAGTTCGTGCTCTAAAACTAGTAAAGACAATAAGCTCAATTTTTTCCGAGTTATAGCCCGCAAAAACCCCAAAAGTACCATCCACCAGAGAAGTTTCAATACATGCATCCAGGTTAGGGGCCTTATTTTTCTCATGATAAGAAATTTATGCCTCCACTTATTCAAGAACAACTTCCCTCATACTGTAACCTTATAGAGTATGGTCTTCCTTCTATCCATGGAGTAGAAACAGGTATTTTCAAACCATCAGTGCAAGCCCAACACTCTGAGATCAAGCTGGCCAGCTTGCATCTCATCCAAAATATGTTATATTTTGAATGATTTCCATGTGAATAACCCAAAACTCACCTCTCCAATTTTCTGGATATTTGTGACACATTCTATTACCATGGGGTATCTGAGGATGCCATTGTCCTTCACTTATTCCAATTCTCATTAAGTGATAATGAGAAGTACTAGATTAAAGGTTTTCCTAAATTTTCCATCCTTACCTAGGAGGCATTGGATTAGGAATTTTTTTCAAAATATTTCCCACCCTCCAAGACGGTGACGTTGTGGAACAAAATTACTGTTTTCTTCAGCAACATGATAAAGGGTCATTGTATGAATCATGGGATAATTTCAAAGAAATGTGGAGGAAGTTACCTAATTATGTCCTTCAATTGTGGATGAATGTCCAGACATTCAATGGATGTCTTATCAGAAACACCAAATCAGTGGTGGATGCAGCTGTAGGAGGAACAGTGATGAGGAAATCCCTGGAGGAACTCTTTGACTTTCTAGAAGATATTTCATAAAATAGCTTCAAATGGAACTCAGAGTGGGTTACTAAAAAGAAGGGAACATATAACATTAATTTCACTATGATGTTTTCTTCCTAACTAGATGTTGTTTCCAAGAAGATTTATGTATTGAATATGAAAAACACATCCCATGTTTAAGTGGTAAATCATCAAACATGCAGTGAATGTGGTGACAATCATGCCATTGGTGAATGCATGGGGACAAGTGCATGTCCTTCAACAAGTGAGGTAATATATGTTTCTAGAATAGATGTCCAAAAATTTACTCTCAATACCAGAAATTTTCTTGGAAAGATAACATGAACACGGGAAGGGGGAAGAAACAAAAAATTCTCAACCCCACCCACAAAGATCAACCAGTTATGGTCAAGAACAATATCAAAATGCATATACCAGATAGTGGTTTTTGAGATATTTTCAATATAAGGGGTATCAAAATCTTCTACTGGTGCAACAACATTGGCATCCACAACCTCAATAGGCTACACAACAACCCTAGCAAGAACCCCCATCAAAGTTAGAAGAAATGATGTCAAAATTCATAACAACTGCTGAAACACGATTTCAGAATCAAGAGGAAACAATTAGAAGCCTTGAGAATGAAATTGGGAATATTTCTAATCATATATCTTCAAGGAAACATGTTACACTACCAGGTAACTGTAACACCCCGAGCTTCCACGATACGCCTCTCTTTCAATAATGCAATAGCTTGCATTGTACGCAACTTCGAGTTCTAAAACACCACGACTAATCAAAGTAGCTGTTATGAATAGTAATAACCACTTTTTAAAATTATAGAAATTTTATATTTCAAAATGGACTTCATTTTTGTATTCGTAATATTGAAATTAGTCTATGTTGAAGTTTTGGTATTTTTCTGAGAACTTCTAATTTTTTATGAATTGTGAGAAATACTTAAAAACAACTTTTTTAATCAAAATAATTTATAGTGATAAATTATACTATTTAGTGGTTTTAAAGTATAATTAGAATATATTTTTACTATTTTATCCAATGGTGGTCATTATAATTAATTTAACATTAAAATTGGACATAAACAATTGTCAATCTTTTGATATAAATTGTTTCTTAAAAACACGCTATTTGTTGTGACAGCGGGAATTAATTATAAAATTAATTAATGCAACTTATATTATTGGAATTTTGTAAAATAGACATCATTTTTGAATTCAGAATATCAATTATAGCTTAGGGTGAAATTTTGGCATTGTTCTGAAAAACTTCAATTTTTGATAAATAGTGAAACCACTAAGTGGTAGTTAAATAACTGATTTTTCGTTTAAATGAAATATTACCACTTCTGTGATTTGATTTTCAAAAATCCGACATACATGGTTGTCATTAAGAAGTAAAATGTGGTTCAATGAGATTAAAATAATTTTTTTGGTGAATAGTAACTTTTAAGTTCTTAATCGCGATTAGAGGTAATTAGTGTAGTTTAAGGTACAAATAATGTTTTAATAATATGAGATGAGCATGACACTTGTCCTACTCCTATTGGATGAGTCATGGCAGACCAAGAAAACCCATGGGTCAACTTGGGGACCCCATGGAGCCACTTTAGTTGGAAAATGACATTAATATATATTTATTTAATGTTAAAATTAAATTGACACAAACATGATTTATTTTACTAAAACAGTTTTTAAGTGGGGTTACACAAGTCCAAATTTTGACTATAAATATTCATTAGAAAGCTAAAAATATTTCCTACATCATAGTAGTTTTTTTATAATTTTTAGACATTAAATAAATTAAATTATTTATGACATCATTATGATGCAGCGATGACCTCATTATTTAACGATTTAAATAAAATGAGAAGATAATGCAAAATCCAAGTCTTACACTTGTCCAAAGCCTATTGGATGAGAATATTTAGAACCCTTATCACCTTATCCATGAATTATATAAGTGTGGGACCTTTATAATCCGAAAAGCATTGTGTAATAATGTAACATTTCAATCTTTCCAAAAGTGCCCCTCCTCTCCACTTATAAAAGGCCCCCACCTCTCCCACCTTATTCACACCATCAAGCCATTTGGCTCGGCCAACATCTGCCCAAATACTCTCCCAACATACCTCTATTACTCCTAGAAGCCTCACTTTGGGAAGAACTCTTCCCAAGGAATCCTTTGGCTCAAATCAAAAAGAGTTACCCGGTTTTGAGGTAATGTCTTCTCTAATGTTGTTTTGGTTTATTTTTCTTCTCCAACCCCCTAAACTCTTTTTATTCATTTCTTTTGTAACAACACCAGTATCCTCAATATACTAGTATGTTGTTATAAGAAGGATTCGAGCTACACTTACACACACCTACATCTAATGGTTAATGAACATACGGTTTCTGTGGATGGCGAATTTCTGCCTCACGAAACGATGATTGTTCAACACTCATATAACACCTTCAAAGGTGGACATTAAGATGTCACTATATTTATATATGATATATAATATGTTTATGTTTTACTTATGCTTCTGTATTTCTCATTTATGGCATACTTTATGATTTCCATTATGGGTAAAATGCGATAATTTCATTTTAGGAAGTGCGGACTACCGCCCCCTCAAAGTGATTTGAATCGTTAATGCCGTATGTGGGATGTATAAAGGATGGAGTAAATGGTATTATACACTATATTATACTGGAATTATATTATACATTTATATAATTATGATTTAATTCCATTAAATATGAAATAGAAATGAAAGTAGCGTTCATGCGTACGTACGGCTTACCGTCTCCATGAACGGTGCATTTCATTTCTTACCTCTAAATGTTATGTAATATTATAAATGAATGTATATAATGGATATATATGATTTATATGACATCTAAATCATGAATATAATTCTGGATATAATGGATATTCTACCATATAAACAACTTGTAATTATAAGAAGTTTATTGTTGACTCAAGTACCAAAGATCGACAAAACGACCGTTATTAACTTAAATAATTACATAATGTTCATAACATGGTAATAAGTGATATAAATGGAATAATGAACATGAAAAAGGTTCTTAAGTAAATATAAATTAACTCTAGTTTATTATTCAGGAGGTTAAAGAACGGTCGAGTCAGGACAAGACGCAAGGTAAGGGAATTTCTTAACCCAACTTCCATTCTTTGGGTTAATCTCCTACTTTAAAATTATGTCATGATATTATTATGTATTATTTTTTATTTTTACTTTCTTTATGTGTACCTATAGTGAATACACATAATAGATCTATTTTATTTTAAAAATGATCTTTTTAAGGACTTCGTCTCAATCTCCTTTCATTGAGGCATATTTGGTTTTATACACAACTTTCTTTTATACGGTGTATAAACCCCTTTGACTTTTACGTTTATTCAAGAGGAATCTTTTTTATATGAACCGTTTTGCTAAACGACAAGAGGGAATGTTTTTCTTTCCGTACTTATGCGGCGACAATGACTTCTCCGCCGCTGTGGCCATTATTTGAGTTTCGGCTTCCTCTACAAGCCATCATTTTTTTAATGAAAAATAAATACAAAGTTTTAACTTTCTTTTATTTTGGTATTGAAAATGGTTTTGAAAGCATTTTTATTATATCAATGTGTTGTATTGATATCTAGTGATTGAAATGTGGAAATGTTATGTTTCCTTTATGCATGTTTTATGTGATATGATTATGTTATGGTTTATGATATGTTTAAACCTATTCATATGAGGAATGTATTGGACTTAATAAGTGACGGGCGGAGCCCGCTATAGCTCCTCGATGCATCGGTAGGTCTCATGAGACAACTAGACGTGGAATTGGCCAAGGCCCTTTCCCAATTTGATTTATGGTTTTGGCCGAGGCCTTAATCATTTTAGACATCTTGGCCGAGGCCTTGACAAAATGTTTCAGAATGTCCGGCATTATACATTCCCTCATTATGAAAGTGGTTATTGTTATTGCATGTGATTATTCGTCTAGTAGAATATCCATGTGAGTAAGTAATGGCATTATCTCATTTTACTTTCTCCATATTATGCTGAAGTTCAAGTTCAATAAGGATTTTGTTTTAGTTATACATTGCCTTAAATGCTTATGTTTTCTTATAAAAGCTTCCACAATATTGTTATCCTTACTGAGCATCTGAGCTCACCCCTTTCAATGTTTTAATATTTTCCAGGATGTGAAGAAGTATTTTATGAATGACCTGCAGGGATTGTGAGAAGAGGATATGAGGGTGGACTATGGAGACTTTGTTATTGTAGTTTTTCACTTTATGATGTAATGTAACGTTTACGAATGTATCTAGTGTTTCCAAGGCTACTAAACTAATCGGTCTTTCGAGACTTGATCTTTTGTGATCATGCCAATGTTACGAAGTAATGCACCGACTCTGGGTAGCTGGGATCGGGGCGTTACATAACACTGTGAAGAACCCAGACGGGAAGGGTACAATGAAAGAGACATTGTATAAGTGTGACAAAGAGAAAGTGGGAACAGAATAGAGGAGGTTATTCCACTCTACCTTCCCAAAAATCATCAATCTGAATCTGTGGTGATGTTTATTTTAGCTATTAAGAGTATGTTAGTCCTTAGATACTACATGTGTAGTTAAATCCCCAATCTTTTGGGACTGTGGATGATTACGGTTTGTTATTAATCAACTATTTTATTGTATTTGTGTTGTTTATGTTTCTCGCATAATCCCTCTAAATCTCTTGTTATATATCACAAAAAATACCATATCAGACTAGGAATGTAATTTATAGGGATATTTATAGGGATTAAAATAAAGTACACCCATGATCATTGGGTGCAATTATCATCTCAAAATGGTCTGCAATTAATAAAATTAATAGGAATCAAATTCAAGACCAAGGAATTGGTCTTTATTGATTCAAATGAAACCCATCAGATCAAGTGGGGTTCATTATATTATAAATACATAGATGTGAGTTATTATAAAAAAAAGAAGATCATAAGAAAATAAATTTATTGAGGACCTTAAAAATCCACATCCCTGATGAATTCTTTCCATTTATCATCAAAATCAATTTTATGTTTTTCTTATGTTTTAAAAAATTATCCAAATAAATTTTAGGATTGATTATTGAATTTGAAACATAAAATATAATATATAAAATTAAGTTTAACTTCCACTAATTAAACACAAACTAGAAAAAAAAATAACACAGTTACTCTCTCTCCCTCTGGATTGATCCCATACCTTCAATATACTAGTAACAAGTTTGGGTATTTAAATTTGGGCAGCTAAACATAAAACATTGGCTAAAATGATACCAAATTATGGCATTGCTTCTGAGGAATAGAGAGCACTAGTGCATATCTTAGTTAAGGTCGGTTTTCCCTAGAATTTTTGTTTTTATTTCTTTTTTCCCATTTATTTTTCTTGGGTACCTCCACCCCACATCCCATGGATTATTATCTAACCTGGGAGTGGTACAATCCACCTGGAGAGGTTTTTTATCTGTATGGTCCAGCACTATTGTGCCTCTAACTAGAGAAATATTATCCATACATGGATGATGGGTTCCAATATGAGGAACACCTATACACATCCTTCATCCCATACTTTTCTTCATCTCCTTCAGAACCATCTTTAGGTAATACCGAAAAGTTATTGTCGATGATGGAGGCCTTTACCACACACCATTTGGATAGAACCTAAAGGTTAGGATGACTTGGAAATATGGAAGAGCATCGCTCCAAGAAAACTTTCAATATGAATAATCCAATTGAGTTTGTGTATGGGTGTTCTAATTTCATTTCAACTTGGGAAACATGTTATGGTGTGGGCCCCACATGTAATACACTATCAATTTTAGAAATTAATTTTCAAAACTCTAAATTTAAATATGGGGACACATAATTTCCTATTAATTCTTACTTTAATGGACTATTTAACTATCACTTGATTATATACCTGTTTCGAAGGATATCATCCGTTATTTTCATATTTTCGTCATTTTAGAGTAAGAACCTCAGGAGGTGGTGGACATAACTGATCATACTAAGAAACAATTCCACCTATGGAATATACTGGCCATAGAGCAGGGTTACTGGAACCCCCACCTAGACCACCTGAAGGTCAAGAATCATGTATCAAAGATTAAGGCACCGAACACATGTGATTGTTTACGTTACGAAAGCCACATACACCTTACGATTATGGGTAATTACCCATAACTTAGGTCAATACAAAGACCTAAAACAAAGGTACTTACTAGGAGGCAACCCAGTTATTATTTTTTATTCTTTCTTTCTTGTATTTCTTCTCTAAACACAGGGCATGCTCCTCTACTCAACATGCAGTGTAATTATTTATCTTCTATCCAATGTGTAATAAAAAAAATGATAACACACACCATGTATCTCTTATAACATGACATGTACTTTTATTTTTTATGTATGTTTTTAAAAACTAACTTTTATATAAGTATATATTAATTATTTAAATAAATAAGAATGATGTATGTGCCGATGGTAAGGTCACCAGAATGTATCTGAGATGTTGCTAGTTTGAATCACTCCATACCTACCTTCGATAAATGGTTCATCCTTTCTGAACCTATGTTTTAAAATAAATCACATGTGAGGTATTTTCAAAATAAAATATAAATATTTCGAAATATAAGAAAATCCATAATGGGGATGGACCGACTAGCCAGGATCGTAAACCACAGATCCAAGAGACTCGGGTTCGAATCCTGACAATTGGCCCAGTTCCATAATTATTCATCTTAATAAAACTACAAGGCGTTCATTTCGATATACGTCATGGGTTCCATGTTTTCATTAATAATTTAAATAGTTTTCAAAATAAGAAAATACCTGCAGGGGAAGATGGCTGATTGGAAGAGTCTTATCCCTGTGTTAAAAAGACCCAGGTTCGAACTCAGATAATCTCCCTGCTTCATCCCTATCATTATAATTAAGACAACATGTCGTGCATTTTATTCATCCCATGTAGAACTACACATGTACACTAATTATTAAAATTTCATAAAACCATGAAGCACTGTAACCTTTTCTCTTTTGGTTGAGGGTTTACATTCGAAACAGCCGATAGCCGGTTCTAATTGCGGCCCAAGCACCAGACCAAAGGTTTAAGATTTCTTTTTCAAATTTTAGAACACTTGGTGTATCATCCTTTGATAAAAAAATGTGTACAAGTTTATTTTTTATTATATTATTTTATTTTATATATAAATAATTGTGTTATAAATAAATATATTTATATTGGAAAAAAAACTAATACACTATGTGTGGGACTTAATGAATTCTATTTAGTAAGGCATTATAGCATGGGAACCCTACCCATCCTGAGACCACGTCGCACAACCCACCTCTTTATTTTATACTCCCATACGCCATCACTCCTCACACCCTCCAATCCTTCATTGTGACTTGTTTCAGCCACTAATTTCAGACCCATTGTGATCATCGGTCTAGTTATGAAAATCTATACCCTTTATTTTAGTTATTTACATCAGTTTAGGGTATTTTTGGACTGGGATACCATTTGGGTCTCATGCGTAGTACACAGGTTAAATAAAGAACACAGGCCGTGTACTCTAGAGTACATGGCCACACATGATGATTTCTGGAATGTCAAAAACACATGGTGTTTATGTTTGGTACATGCTGTGTAAAGTGATTTTACCAATCCATTAGGAGTGACCCATGTACATATACCACACAGACATGACCCAATTTATCTACACACGGCGTGTATGTTCAGAACATGTCATGTATCAGTTCATCTAGAATAGTCTGTGTAACGAGTGTACACGCATTCGACCCAATGTTCTTATAAACGATGTGTCTAGATTTCACATGGCATGTACTGTGATAATTGATTTCTCCCACTGGCTTAGCCTGTGTATGGGCATTCACATAAACCAGCGACCCCTGTAGTTACACATGACATGTATTCTATATGACATTTCATATATTGGCTTTCCCTAATAGATGCCCTCTAGGCATGTCTATCTAGATTACACGGTTTCTTACCTAGATCACACTACACACTGTGTACACTAGATCAACATGTCATGTTTTTTTCTGTTTCTGATTTCTCACATATTCATTCTTCTTCTTCCTTTTATTTTTCTTCCTTTTATTTATTTCTTTCAGTTATGGTAGTTGATGATCATGCGAGTGGGAAGCGGACCTCTTACGCTACTGAGGACGAGAGACCCCTTCACCATTGGACTCATCTTTGGTATATCGAGAGACCATCTTTGGTTTTCCCAATTTTCTAGCTGCCAACATTGGTGACAGTGCCTCCTTTTCCACTGAAAACTCCATCAGTGACATCTGCTAGTCGGGTTGATTCTCTACCACCCACTCCTTCCACCGTTGATCCCACTATAGTTACTATCATGCCATCCACAGTGATTGGGATCTCTATTTCTACATCCCCCTCTTCTTGATCCGTATGTTCAGAGCTGAGGAATAATCCAGTGGACCCACTTGATCTAGATTTGGCATAAACTGCTCAACCTCTAGAAGCAACTACTAGCCCAGCCATGCCAACAGTTGCTACCCCACCTCATCCAGCTTCAGCTGCTGCCCAACCTAGATGCATCTCTTCCTGGTCATTGTTGAGGGCCTCCCTACTATAGATCGATTGTGGTGCTTTTCACATCAAACGATACAACTAAGTGGTCGCATCTTTTACATCATCATTATATAGAGCCTTAGTATCTAGGAGGATATTGAGGATCTATTTGTCCATACACACTTGGTTGAGGCAATCCAAGTCAGCACTCCAACTTGTAGAGATTTATTCTTGGAGTTTATATAATCCTTTGTGTTAGATGGGCCCACCAACCTCCAAACACCCACTGATATAGCCAACCTAATTAGATTTTTTCTAGGTGGATGTCATTTTCCCCTTACCACAGCTAAGTTTGACTGACGGTGTGGCTTCAACCCCCATCCTTCCACCCCACCTCTTGTCTCCACCCTTACCCAGTCTTAGCACTTTGACCTCATCACTACATGGTGGGAACTTATTGGACCTCAACACTAGTACACCCCCACATCCCAGAAGAGCATGCTCATTATTTCCCCTCCCATTCATTTCCTTCATCGGTGCTTCAACTCCATCATTTTTCCCCACCACGAGGATATGGGTGTTGTGTCTGGATGAGACATGAAGCTTCTCACCAGTGTCATCTGGCAAAATTACCCTAACACCCATATGTTGTACCCACCTATTTTTATTCCATGATTCAAGGCCGTTAAGGAAACCTGAACGATGGATTATATGCCACCCTCTTGGGACACCACCTGTCTGTTTTTAAGACCTCTATTCCTCCCGATCCCTTAGGCTCTTGTTAGTGTATCGACTTCCTCATTCTTATCCTTACATTGATGGTCGATCGCAGGGGTGATGAATATGTTCTCATCTTAGATATCACATCTCCAAGAGGAGTGAGAGATAACACCGATACTCCTAACGGTGTTTTTATGTAGGTCCCACACCATCTAAAACCTCAACCCACTTCTTCCAACATTCCCTATTCTTCCAACATTCCCTCTTCTTCTGTCCCTTCCACATCCCCACCTCCAGCCATACCCTCAGCTGATCTCACAATTACCCTCCTCCTAGCCATGATGGATCACCATCTAGAAATCCTTGAGCACCATCAAACTGCCATCCTCAAATCCCATATGTGGATTGAGTAGATGTTGGGCCTTCTTATTTAGCATCACGACCTTCAGTTACACCCAACATCTGCTCCTCCCCCTGCTACTCCAACTTTTTTCACCTCGGCCTCAATAATGGAAAAATCCACCGATTCGTTTCTCCTATACACTGCAAGCCCAGATTATCCAACTAATGCTGAATAATAGGATATATCAGTAGAGCATGATGTGCGGTTCACTGATCCTATGTCTCTAGCTACATCTACTCCTACTGTCGAGATAGATGTTCCCATTGTGCCTTCCACTCAAATCACAGAGCAGGTGCCTTCAGTTTCTGTTGTGGCTGATCCTCCTTTGGAGAATCCTCCTATTGCCGATGAAACCTCTTCTGAGGCCACCCAATGACTAGTATTTGGAAAAAAATAATTATATATATCTCTTTTGTGATATGCATGTTCTACGATGATGTATGCCTCTACAGTATTCTCTTTATTTTCCCTCCACAATCAAAGTTTCCATGGAGCATTTTTTTTCACTTTTCATTTAACTACATTCCAACTTTGTCATCTTACCAAGAGTGGAGGGGATATTATTTCAGAGTTTCTTTTTCATTTTCAATTTTTATTTCCTTCTTTCACTTCTTCCCCTCGCCTTGTTCCGCCTCATGTCCCTACATTCCCTTCCCTTCCTTGGCGTTGCACTTGGCGGACCCTATGCACTATTAAGTGTGGGGGAGAGTCTCTAACTATGCTATTCTTTTCCCTTGAACTAATATAAGAGACATAATTAATAGTTGAAATATTTTAAAATGTTGGAATTTTTTTATTAATTATAATTATATATAATAGATACATAAAAGGGAATTTTAAAATTTACCTGATTATTTTAAATTTCAAAGTATTTTTATATGATTACTGATATAGTATGATCCTGAATTTAATGTCTTAGAAATTTAAATTTATTAGAATAATCATTTGTAGTCATGTCCTAACATAATTGACCTTTTATTTTTCCTCATTCTTGAGAGTTTTTCTAAGCCTTTTTGACATATTCTTTTTTATACCCTATTTATTGAGAGATTCCTAGGATATGCATAACTACCAGAACATACTAGTATTTTGATTCAAAACATGAATATTTTTTAATCATATTAATATGATTAAGGAGTTTGATTGTTTTCATCCCCTATGACATTGAGACCTACCCAACATATAATATTTGTTAAACCCATAAAAACCATGAACTGCCTTAATATGAAGCCACATTACAACCCTATTTACACTTCCTACCTTAATTCTTTCATAATTTTGCATTATTTTTTCATTTGTGATATAGTGAAGGATTTTTGTCTATTCATGGTACATTTTGGTGATCCACCATGAAATTAATTGTATGGGTGAATGTATCTTATTAATTTGGGAATAAGGGTTCCAAAACACTATTCATTGTATGTTTGGTGGTCCCTATAAAAAACTTATTGAAAAATTAAAAGAGGGACTATATTCATTTGTTATACATTATTGATGGTTTATGAACGCATTTTGGTAAGGTAATATCATGGTGATGATACTCTTAGAGATATCTTGATTGGGGATTCATTATCACTTAGATCTATTTTTTAACATCATGCATTATTGTTTAAGAATTCAGTCTCCTTTTTCAAGCCTCTATGATTATTTTTCACACGATTACCTACCAACCCTTATCCTTAGAAACATTTGAACCTTATTGAAATCCCTCATGATTTTTGTGATTTTACTTCTTAAGTGAAGAATGAGAACACTTTAAACCCTTGGATAGAGTTAATATACTTAACATTGATCATAACTCTGATTAAATGATCTTGAGTGATGATTTTGGTACTTTTGGTGAGGTAAATCATAAAGTGGAATCTTTATTTATAAAAAATTTAATCAATGTGTATAAAGAGAATAAAAAATATTTAGTTGTATTATATATGAGGCAAGATTAAAATATCTTTGAAATTGAAATATGTTTTGTGACTTTTAAAATACCCTATTATGGATATAATATTTATAAGTAAAATTAGTTGAATGCTTCCCTTTTTAGAGTATGTATTCTATTGATTTGATTCTGGGATTTTTCTTGAGGACAAGAAAATGGATTAGTGTGGGGGAGTTTGATGTTCCCGATTTTTGTATACATTTTTATACATTCTATTGAGTATAAAACCATGTTTTCACCAAATATATGTTGTTTTTGGAGATAAAATGATTTGATTTAGGGATCATGATGATTTTCAGGTATTTTAGAGCCCAAGACACAAATCATTGGAAGATAATAACAAAAAATCATTTATACACGGCGTGTACTTCTAACACATGTTGTGTACCATTTCACTAACACACGGATCGACCAGACCAAGTACATGCCCATGTTGCTAGTCAAGATTCACATGTCGTGTACTTTACTTTACACACCATGTTTTAACTTTTAGAAGCATTTGGTGGCTGAATTTGTTACTACACGCCATGTGGGGCGGTGATACACACTGTGTACCCAAAAAAACTGATAACAGCTGCCATCAATGTCGAGTTCGGCACAACAGATTTCCTACCAGCAATATAAGTGGAGCCAAGTAAAGTTTACATGACTACACTCTATGTACTATATGGTACACATATTTTTTTTTTGAAAAATACTATAAATTATATGGTAGGAATTTCAAATTTGGACACAGAAGGAGGGAACAACTACATAAAAAAAACAGGGGAATAACCGAGAGTGAAGGAGAAAGATAAAGAGAATGAAGGAATATAAGAGAGGATGTGCTACTTATCTAACTTCCTGATGAGCTTCAATATGAATCTGTTGCAATGTTTGTTTCGGGTATTAAGATTCAGTTAGTCATTAGCTACTCTATGTGAATAAAAATCTGTAATGTGTTGGGGTTGGGGATGACTATGGTTTGTTATTAATGAACTATTTTATTTTATTTTCTTTATTTATGTTTCTCTTATAATCCCTCAAAATATCTAGTTATATATCTATGGAAACCCCATATCAGACCAAGAACAGAATTCCCAGGGATCTTCTAAGGGATTATGACAAAGTACACCCATGATCATCGTGTGCACTTATCATATCAAAATGGCCTGTAAGTAATAAAATTAACAGGAATCAAATTCTAGAACAATGAATTGGTCTCTATTGATTCAAACAAAATTTACCAGATCAAGGGGGTTCTGTTATATTTGAAACCCAGAGATGTGAGATATTATAAACAACACAACATGATAAGAAAATAAAATTATTGATGACCTTAAAAATACACAGCCCTGACACATTCTTCTCATTTATTATTAGAAGCAATTTTTTGTTTTTATTATCATTAAAGAAATTATTCTATGACCTCCACATCCCCACCTCTATTCAAAGCCTCATCTGATCTCCCAATCACACTCTTCCTGGTCATGATGAACCCCAGTTTGGATATCCTTGAGCACCAACAAAATATTATCCTATAGCCCTAAATGCGGTTTGAGCAGGTTTCGGGCCTTCTTCTTCAGTATCACGACCTTCAGTTACCCTCAACACCTACTCCTCCATCTGCTACTCTACCTTCTTCCACCCCAGACCCAATGACGGATCTGGCCACCGATTCAGTTCTCCTGTCCACTGCTGACCCAAATTATCATACTACTGCTTCCCATAAGGATGTGTTGGTTGATCCTCCTATTCCGGGCACCGATCCTGTGTCTCTAGTTACTGTTCCTCTTACTACTTGAATAGATATTCCCTTTGTGCCTTCCACTAAGAGCACAATGATAGTGCCCCTATTTTATACTATGACTGATCCTCCTTTGGTGGATCCTTCTTTTTCTGATGAAGCCTCTTATGAGGTCACCCCATGAATAGTGTTTGGAACATTGGTTTTATTTATATATATATATATATATATATATATATTATGATATGAAAGTTTTGTGTTGATGTGTGTCTCTGCAGATTTATTTTCCTTTTTCCTCCACAGTCACAGGTTCTATGGAGCATTTCTTGGAACTTTTCTTTCGACTAATTTCCATCTTTGTCTGCTCACCATGAGGGGAGTATTTTTTCAGAGTTTCTTTATCATTTTTAATTTGGATTTACTTATTTCACTTCATCCCATTGCCTTACCTAGACATGTGTCCATAAATTCTTTTCTATTCCTTGGGGTTTCAATTAGCAAACCATGTGCACTATTAAGTATGGTGGAGAGTCTCTGACTACACTATGATTTTCCCTTGAACTGATCTAGGAGAAATTATTAACAGTTTAAATATTTTTAAATTTTTAAATTTTTATATTAATTATAATTATATATAATAGAGACATAAAAGTATATTTTAAAATTTATATGATTATTTAGAATTTCAATGTTTTTAAATGATTGTTGATATAGATTGATCCTGGATTTAAAGTCTTGGAAATTTTCCTTTATTAGACTAATCATTTGTACTCATGTCATGAATTCATTGAACTTTTATTTTTCCTCATTAATGAGAGGTATTCTATGACTTTTTGACATATTATTGTTTATACACTCTTTCTTGAGATATTCTTAAGATATGCATAACTACCAGAACTTCCTAGTATTTCTCTTCAAAACATTAACATTTTTTAATCAAATTAAAATAATTGAGGAATTTGATTTTTTATCCCCTTTGATATTGAATCCTACCCAACATATGATCTTCATAAAACCAAAAGATACCATGAACTACTTTGATAAGAAGAAATATTACAAGCCTATTTACCCTTCCTACCCTAATTTTTTTATAATTTTTCATGATTTTCCATTTGGGATTTAGATGTACGTTTTTTTATATTCATGGTACATCTTGGTGATCCACTATGAAATAAAGTATGGGGGATAATTTCTATTATTCATTGGTGAATAAGAGTTCCAAAACAAATATTCATTGTATTCTTTGTTGTCACGATAAAAAGGGTATTGAAAAATTTAAAAGAGGTACCCGATTCATTTGTTACACATTATTGATGTTTTATGAACCCATGTTAGTAAGGGAATATCATAGTGATGATAACCTTTGAGAGATCTTGATTGGGGATGAATATTCCTTGAGATCTATTTTTGAATATCATGCATTATTGTTTAAGAATTCCACCCCCTTTTTCAAGCCTCTGAGATTATTTTTCACATCATTTCCTACCAACCATTAGTCTTAGAAAAAATTTACCCTTATTTAAATGCCTCGTGATTTTTGGGATTTGACTTATGAAATTGAGAATGATGAAACTTGTAAGCCTATGGATAGATTGCATATACTTAATATTGAGCATCACTCTGATTAAATGATCTTGAGTGATGAGTGCAGTACTATTTTCTGAGGTAAATCATCAAGTGGAATGTTTATTTATAAAATTTTAAACAATTTGGATAAAAGATAATGAAAATCTTCAATTGGATTATATAGGAGGAATGATTAAAATATCACTGGAATTGAAATATGTTTTTTTTATTTTAAAATCTTCTACTATAGCTATAGTATTTATAAGTACTATTAGTCAAAATATTCCCTTTTTAGAGTATGGATTTTGTTGATTTGATGTTCATATTTTTCTTGTGGACACAAAAATGTCTATGTGTGGTGGAGTTTGATGTGCCTGATTTGTGTATACATTTTCACACATTCTATTGAGTATCAAAAAATGTCTTTACCAGATATATGTTTTTTTTTGAGATAAATGATTTGATTTGATTATCATGATGATATTCACATATTTTATAGCCTAAGACATAGATTGGTGTAATATCATAAAAAAATTCATATATACATGGTGTGTACTTCTTACACACGCAGTTTCCCATTGTCCTGACACACGAATTGACCATACCAAGTAGACGCCCATGTCGCTGGAGAAGATTCACACATCGTACACTTCACTTTATATGTCATGTTCTCCCTAATAGAATAATTTTAATTTTGAAGTTGATATTACACGCCATGTGGGGCAATGCTACACATCATGTACCCCCACCGACTGACCTCCGACGTCCTCAAAGTCAAGGGTGGCGCAGCGGATCACCTACCAGTGTCAAAAGTGGAGCCAAGTCAAGTTGACCTAACTACACACTGTGTACTCTATAGTACACACCATATATTTTGAAATACTATAAATAAGAGGGTATGATTTAATACATCGTACACAGAATGAGGGGACAATGAAGGAGACATAGAAGAAGAGAGAGAAAGAGAAAGAGGGAATAGAAGAGAGGAGTTGATGCCATTATACCTTCCTGATGATCTTAAATATGAATTTGATGTGATTTTTATTTCACGTATTAATAGTTTGTTAGTCATTAGCTACTCCATGTGTATCTAAATCCCTAATATATTAGGGATTTGGATGATTATTATTCGTTATTAATCAAATTTTTTATTGTAATTGTGCTATTTATGTTTCTCTCGTGATCCCTCAAAATCTCTTGTTATATATCAATGGAAACCCAACATCAGAAATTACACAGTGTGTATATCTGAATCATTGTTCTGAACATTCATGATTTGTGAATTTGATATGAAAATACCTAAAAAGTACCGTGAACACTGAAATTAATTATTTTATCTGGAAAACAACATATATTCGGTGAAAACATTTTTTTATGATTAATATTATGAATGAAAAGATATACACAAATTGGGTACATCATATATAAAATATATAACTATAATGATTAATGATATATACTAAAAACATTTAATAATCAAAGAATAATAATTCTTAATAATAATTTTTAGATAGATAAAAATCATCAATACTCACCTGAATGAAAGAGAAAATACAACTGAGCTTCAAGGGATTTACCATATATAACAAAGGATAAGTCTTACTAGGATCCTCATAATAGTCCAAATCAAAATAAAAGTCATATACATTTATACACTAGCAGCTAGCCCAAGTTTCATCATAAAATAGAAGTTATAACCACTAGATAGCGTAGAATTATTGACTAATAGTGGAACTCACAAGGGAACTAGTAAAAGTGGAATCATAACTAGTAATGTAATCAAGAGTTAAATTGGATGAGTGGAATCAACACTTAGCAGAAAATCTTTTGCAAGCTTGGTAGAGTGGCGTTAATACATATAAGGTACTTTTCCTAGGATCAAACATATGTACCTAGGGTTCCAATGAAGCACAAACATTACTAAATAAGTCCAAATTAACTCTAGATCAATCCCATATGATAAATAATTTCATTCCATGGATTATTTTTTACCACTTTTCCAAACAGTACATAAAACCATAGCCAATCCATTGACTCATGATATGCTCCATTAAATAAAACACTAAGGATCAAAAAATTTTGAGAATATAATTTGAAATAAATATTTATATTAATTTTGAAACCCTCACTTACACTATATGTGTATATAAGTTATATTATATAATATAACAAATATCCATTGAATTATCATTACAATTATATAAATCCAAATGTATATATAAATATCAGAAAACATATCTAAAAACATCAAAACCTAATAACCCTCCAATATCTTTGCAAAACCTCCTTTAAAATCATATAGAAACCCATCAACAAATAAATAATTATACATTTAAATCATTATGACACCCCTTGGAAATCCAAAACATCACCATAGATGTAAATTTTCATAAAAAAAATTCTTATTTATTTTTAAAAACATGTTAAGTACGTAAAAAAAATCTAGGTGTTTATAACATAATAAACCTTTGAAACCAATTTTTAAATATTGAAAAGGGAAATAAGAATGATTAGGTTTCACTTTTAACCACCTCAACAAAAATACTGATGTGATTATATTATTGATGAAAAATATATTAGAAATAAAAAAATTATATGATATGCTAAATAAAATAAATTTCATAGAAACACCTACATAATTATTGTGTATATAACTCAAAATCAAAGAAAATGAGAAAAATAATACCCCATAAGCAATTTCAAACACATAGGAACTAAGAATGACACATTTTATACCAAAAATCACTTAGTTTTTTATCATCATGGTTTTATTATGTTAGAGAGAAAAATGAAAACAATAAGTGGAGAAAAATATAGATGGGAAGAAGAAAAAAATTGGGATTTTTCTATGAAATTCCATGAAATTAAAGGAGGAATAACCCATGGGAACTAGGGAGAAGGTAAATTGGCTGGGTAGAGTCCTTATCAAATTTTCTAGGGTGAATGAGAGAAAATGAATCCAAATGTGGCATAAATTAAAATATGGTAAAAACATTAAAATGAACATTTGAATTTCTAGGAAAATTGTTTGGATTATTATCAAGGTTTACCTTACTATATGTTAATCATGTGACTATACATGGAATTTACCCACAATATATACATGTTTAATAATCATTATTATAAAATCCATGTGCGGAACATGCATTATTTACTAGAAAATGAATGAACACTAACATAGTGGGATTATAATGTTACTATTAAATGCGCTCCAAACGTGCGACCTGAAAAATTTCCAAAATTTACCAAAAAATCCCATCCAAAACTCATTAAATAAAATAAATAAAAAAATAAAATAATAGTCAAAAATTAAATTAGGGAGTCAAAAGGGGTGCTAAAGGAAATTTATTCTATACATTTATTCAACAATAAATTTTCCATTTTGGAAAATGTTTTATAACCATTTTTTTAAAAAATAGACATGTTAAATCTATTAATTGAAGGTAAATATGCACATTATTAAAATAAAACATTGATGAATCTAGATATAATTTAAATAAATGAACTTATTGAACCAAGGAGTAATTTTTTAGTTTATATTATCCAAGTCATTAATAATAAATATACCAGAAAACATTATTTATTTATTATTAACGCGCCAGTTAATATGAACCTTCTATTAATTACAACTACAATATAAACTTACACAAGAAAGCATGTAAGATGAAATGATAACCTACAATTTACTACCTAATTATTCCTTATATGATGAATGAGACTCCAATATTTAGGACTGGCTCAGAGAAAAGGAAAAAAATAAATCCCACAATACCACTGAAAACTCAAGATTCTACCATAATTATATTTTCCCGGCATGTTTATGGGTTACTTCTTGAGTCTTGATATTCATATCTTCTAGATACTCTAAAATATGATACCCAAGAGTCATTTGTGTGCTATGATACTATTTTTAATTTACATGACCTGAATACCTAAACAACACCCAGACCACACATCCCAATACCTCAGGTTCACCTTCTGATCTCCATAGGCTGATGTTAAAATTCGGGAACACATATAGATTGTGTGAGTGGTAGTTGTAGCCTTTAAATGGGAATTATTACATGAGGTTTTCATTCTATAATTTTATTATAACTACTAGGGAAGACAGAAATAAGATCATTTAATCTAGATATCCACTATCCAAAACATGTTCACCAACTTTCCAAACAAGAGTTTATAAATTTACTATATAATCATGTATAAAAAACATTGATAGTATATATAAAAAATAAATATTTTCATAAATATATGTAAAATATATATAAATATTTTTACATATATCATGGTTCTAAACACACACCCTAGACTATAAAAGGGATCTTGTATATGTAATTCCCAATAAATCAGAAAGAAAAAACTCTATATCTATAGATTATCTTATTATATCAATGTACAAAATACTAATCCCATTATCTTGAATTACCATATTACTATCTATAGTGGTCAATGTCATTTATCTTACGTGTTTCATGTGGAAAAGGATCTATAATCATCCGATATGGGGAGGTGTGGGGTGTGAGTATGGTATACTCATTTGGTAGTCAACATCCCACCCTTAAATACATGTAATAAACTTATTTAGATGCATAAATGATATATGGATTGAGTGAAAGTAAATTAGATCCAAAAAATCATCATAATTCCTTAAAACATAGTTACATATAACTAGATCATGTAACCCCCATATACTAAGAGGGTCCATACTTATACAACCCTGACTCGGGTCTAGACCATTATTAATGTAATAGCTAGAGATAGGAAAATCTTATAGATCATTACATCCATATAGATACATATACTTCATTTATTTTATAAGACCATCCCATGTAAAGGGGAATGGAATACTAAATTTGGTTTAATACCTTAGCCAAACCTGAAGGGAAGCGTGTACATGATTCAAGGAATTATGGGCCCGTTCCATTTATCTTACTCAAAACCAATTTATATATACCTAATAATTTATACCGCCATTATATACTCCTTATATTATGTTGAACAGTCCCCAATAACATGTAAATAATTTAATTACCTCTACAATATAATTTGTGATGGAATTATATTAATTGCACTAAATTATCCCATATAAAATTTTAGAGTCACTTATTTTGATAGCTAAAAACAACAGAATATATCAATTTAATTGACGTTTACAATGAATGATTAAGAGAATAATCATAATAAGTCAAACTAAAATAACATTTTCATGGAAACATAATGACTATAGAAAACATATTTATATGCTATAATATATCAAGTTAAAACTGAACTATTCTTTACACCATGTGAAAAATATAGTTTAATAATTAAATTACTTTTGAAAAAAATAAATTGAAATTAAATTCACTTAACCGTATTTATTTTTTATCCTAAATCTAAAGATTATAAGAGAAAATATGTGTCTACATACCTATACTAGTTCATAATGATCCTTCAAGGTCTATAGGATCATGGGGGAAGGCACCATAATGAAACATAGACTAAAATAAATTTACGGATTAAAGGTTTTAGATATTGTCATTATTGAATAACAAAATTAGAAAACAAATTATGGAAAATACCCTTACCTTACCTAACATCAATTTATTCCTTGGATAAAAGGAAAATAATCTAATGAAATTTTTGAATTTATTACAACATAAAATGATGAAGAGAATGTTTGAGTCATTTCCATCATAGAACAAGAAGAATATTTTTTTTTTGAAGAATATCAAATCCCTACCTTGTTGAAGATGATCCCCTATGACAATATGGAAGTGATCCAAATATTGGTTAAAGAAGGGTTTTAATGATAAAGAAAGAGGGGGAATTAAATAAAATTAAAAATAGGAAAATGGATAAAATGAGGCCAAATCTAGATCCCCGTAGGTTTTTAGCATTTATTTAGTAGTTAAAAGGGAAAAAATAAAATTCCCCTTTACTAAGGGATTTTAACCAGGAATATATAAGGTACCTTTTACAAGGACACTAGTTATCCAGTGGACCAAAAAACCATGTATAACATTTAAATACCATTTGGAACCTGATCTAATCCCACTAGGTACCCATTCCACTAATTTACTTCACCCATTCTTTTATTTTTTACCTTAATTTTCCTTAAAACCCCTCCAAGTCTCTATAAGAAAAAACCATTCCAAAATAAAAATAAAGAGCTATAATAAAAACTCATCTTTCTTATCCTTACTAATTTAACAAATTAAAACCTAAATAGATAGATACATAAGGGAAAATAAATACTCATAAATAAGGGTCGTTATATATATTTTTTTTAAAAAGGAAAGAACAATTTAATTTAAATAAAAATATTAGATGAGTCTGAAGGACAGTATCATGTTACAATATTTATAATGAAGATGGAGAAGATCATAAGGAAGATCATTAAGCCAGTTAATGTATTGATTTACGCATCTATTAACAAGCCCATCCACAACCGTATTAGCTTCATGATAGATATGAGTGATAATGTAGTTGATATCGAGAAGCGAGAGGGTGCAATACATAAATTGAGTAGTGATCATCCATGCATGGTGTGTCACATTGTTCCAATTTTCTTGCACCATGGTAGTTTAATTTCTTTACAACCAAAGATTGTTCCAACCATGATTCCTAGAGAATGAAACAGTATGTATCATACCCATCCTTTCGGCCTCCAGAGAAGAGGCAATGCCGCAGTTCCCAAAAAAGAATCCAAGGATCTGACCAAGGTGATACCTGAAGATATCGCCACAACCTGCGGGACCTATATTTTCTTGCGATTAACCATAAACATTGACTTTGTTAAAACCAAGAAAGGGAGAAAGCCAAAACACTTCAAAGGTAATACATGGTTGAAAAAAATCTTGTTCAATCTGAATACATCGCAGAATCATAATGTAATGAATGGTGTTGTTGTGGTTACCCTATTGCATCAAAGAAGCTTCACCTTGGGAAAAAAATCTCCATCTTACCTGCATTATGACAGAGTGAGGATTTTTTATATATAATAGTATTTCTATCATACCAAATCACATGATGGAGCTCAGCAACAGAAGCAAGGAAGAGGTTCTTAATTTGTTGAGAATTTTCAATTTCCGTAAATATCATTTGTTGAGTGTTGACAGAGTTAAGAGACAACCATATACAGTGAAAAATGTCAAAAATATAGTTCCAAAGAGCATAGGCAGTAGCACAATAAAGGAAGTGGTGGTTAGTGTCTTCTCTATAATGATTGTAGTGGCTACATTTGGAGCAAAGTTGAATAACAAATGATGGAAGGCATCTGTATGTGGTAAATCTGTTGTGGGAAAGGCACCAAAGAAGAGTTAATCATGAGGGCTTTATCTGGGGATTTTTGAAGAGTTTTAGCAAGCCAAAATCACTTTCAGAATTACAGAAAAAATGATTGTAAAAGTTTTTTGAATTAAGCATACCATTATGAGTAGGTTTCCAAATTAAAAATCATCAGTTTTTGAGAAAGGATACTTGTTAATTATGTTCTTAATGGCTTTATAATGATTATAATTGTGAGAATTTAGCATATCTCTAATTGATTAGGTGGTTCTTTCAGGGGTTTGGTTAGGATGATTCATAGATATAAGGGGGGTTCCATTCTATTTATCCAACCAGAAATTTATAGAGTACTCCTGGCTAACCATCCAGCTGGAATCATTCATGATGGTTAAAAAATAGTACTTAATATATAGCCATATAGAGGATCTGAGGATGTTCAATTTGACTTCCTTAAGATTTCCAAGAAATCTGTTTTTGAGGAATGAGACAGAATCCAAATTGTTATAAAGAAGGTTCCAAGTTAGTCAAGCTTGAAGGGCCTAATTAAAGTATCTAAGATATTTTATTCCAATACCAACCGTATCAATAGGTTTGAAACAAGTCAACCAAGAAATAGTAACAAGAATTATTTCCAATGTACTACCAGTCTAAATGATATTTTTTATTAAGGTATTCATTTTTTTGATAATCCCAATAGGACATTTATAAACCATCATGGAGTAAACCATATTGGAAAGAACACTGTATTTTACATGGCATAATCTTCCTACCAATTAAATGGATTTCCATTTCCAAGAAGATAGTTGGTTACAAACTTGGTCAAAAATTGCAGAAAAGTGAGAATACTTAGTTCTACCACAAAAAATGGTAACACCAAGGTATGTAAAATGAAATGAACCCTATTTGAAGCCTAAGTCACTAATATTGTTACCTTTCCAGTTGGGAGTAAATATTTTCCCAAATAAGATAAAAGATTTTTTCTAGCTAATGGTTTGACAAGAAACCTCTTCATAGTGAGATAGATCATTTTTGAGGTTTTGAATATTTCTTTTATCACCTTGAAAAAAAGGATGATATCATCAGCATATAGAATATTTTCTAGAATTCACATTCCTAGAAACATGAATCGGTTTTATTTTAGTCTGTTCTATAAGATGATTGAGGAGACGAATAAAATAATCCTTCGCAATGGAGAAAATAATGGTAGATAGGGGAACATCTTTCCTTACACCTTTGGTTCATTTGAAGTAGACCTTGGGAGAACCATTGATCTGGATATAAATAGAAGCCAAGTTTAAATGGGTTATGATTGTAGTAATAAAGGAATCATTTAAACCAAAGCCTTGAAGAACCTTGAATATGAATCTCTAGTCCATGGTATCAAAATATTTTTTGATGCCAAGTTTAATAGCGATATTACCCCCTATGTTATCTTTTTTATGAGTGTTGACGCACTCAGAGTCAAAAAAATGCAATATTATATGGATCTACTCATGGTAAATCCAAATTTTTTCCAAGAGACAATTTTTTCCATTATAGTTGAAAGTTTATTAGCAATTATTTTGTTGATGATTTTAAATAGGGTGTTAATGAGATCAATGGGTCTAAAAAGGTGGATCTCAGAAGCATTGTCCACTTTAGGAATCAATGAAGGAAATTGAGAATTTAGACCATGAGAAAGGATACCATTGGAGAAGAAAGATTTGACAAGTTTATAAACATACAAATGTATAACATCCCAATAATGATGAAATAACCCATTATTAAACCCATCAGGACCCGGAGCACTGTCAAGATTCAAACTAATGACAGTGTCTTTAATTTCATGATCAAGAGGTATTATTAGAAATAAATTGTTATCCTCATCATTAACCACCTTTAGAAGGACCTCAGGTAATAGGTATTTGTTCTTTTCAGGACCATTGAATATGGATTCAAAATAAGGGACAATATTACTAGCAATATCATCCTCATTGTTAAAGAGGTTGTCCCCATCTTTTAAAAAATATATAGGTCTATAATATTTCCTGACTCTATGAAGTGAGTTGTAGAAATTCATGGTTCTGTCACCATCGAATTACCATTTAACTTTAAAAGTCTATTTCCTCATGTTCTCTTTAATGGAAAGAAAAGAATTTAGTTTTACAAAAAGATAGAGTTTATGAGTTGGATCAGTGTTGAAATCAGAGCTAGTGTTATTGTTTTGAAGTTGACTAAGCTCATCCTCATGAAGAATAATGTCATTGTTAAACTGTTTGGCAGTATAACTACACCAACTTTTGAGAATTTTTTTGAGGTTTCTTAACTTAATAGAATAGGAAATGGTATCATTGTAGTGTCACATAAAACACCAAACCTTTTTGATGATATCAGTGCATTCGTCATTATAAAACCACACATTGTTAAATCTAAAAGGAAGCGATGGTTTCTTATTTTTTGTGGATTTATTGAAAAGAATGGGATGATGGTCAGAGTGTATCTTGAGAAGTGTGATGCTAGAGATAGAGCCCCATTTATACAAGATAGGGACATTCCCAATGGATCTATCCAACTTGGAGGAAACAAACCTATTGTTGTGCCTCCTATACCAAGTAAACTTTGCACCAATAAGATTAATTTATACAAGGATATTTTCTTCAATATATGTTTTGAATTCTCTATTGGAAATATTAGCATGAGTCGGACAAATTTTCTCACTTGTGTTGAAAATGGAATTTTCCCCAATCAAAAACCAAGGAGTATTGATGTTGGTACATAAATAGGTGCGGTCATTCCATTGGGACCTCTTATCTTGGTGTCTATTTTTAGCATAAATAAAGGAGTATAAGGAGTGAGTGCCTTCAATTATGAAGTCACAAGTAGAGAAATTCAATGAAACATTAAATACATTAAAATTTTGAAATGAAGTGTGTGAAAAATCCCAAAGGGTTTCAACATTGGTGGATTTTTTGGTTGCACCTGAAAAAGAATAAGCATGTTGGCATAAGTGGTAATATTGGGTTGAAAATTTATTTTTGGATTCAACAATAGCAAACAAAATTGGGAAATGCATGGTGATTATTTTTTTTATATAATAAGACTGTCAGAGTTGGAAATACCCTGAATATTCCAGAAGATAATCTTTATTTAGACCTATTTGGAGCTAGAACTCCCCTTTTTTTGTTCATTGAGTCCTTTTTCTTAGAAGATATTCTTGGATTTTTATCATTTCTTGGACTAGTATTCTATTTCTTCTTATTTTTTGAAGGGTCATTGTATGGTATTTAATCACCTGAAAATATAAAAAGAATTTCATCTTTCCAATAAGTGAAATCCTAAAACGTTTCCACATTTAGAAATCATAGTTTTCACAAGATTCTACTTTTTTTAGAAATGGTTATTTAATGAACAAGAAAAATAACTATGAGTGGTTTTTTTAATATTGTACAATAACATTGAGCTTAGATCCCACATTACCTTCCTCAAATTATATGATTTTTATGATATATTTCAATTGTTAATAATCTACTGACTGAACTATTTTTAAACATAGATAATTACTTATATACCTTGGAAATTTAGGAATAATCACAATTAAGGATACACACTTCTAGTTGTTTAATATAGACCACTTCTCCAAGATTACCACTCAAAAATACCGACATGACAACCATGTGGAATTTTTTTTCACATATCAAAACAAATATCCTTATTATTTAAAACATTTTTATAGGATAAAATGTCTTATCAAAACTAATACCCTTAATTTTAGAGTATATATTTCATACAAGATAAGATTTATTCCATGGTCCTTCTCCTTTATTATTGAGTTTATTTCAAAAAAACCACATTATCCCTATAAAATTATTTTATTTGGGATGTGACACAAATTTACAAGTGTAATTCATCTCAATTTTATTCAAAACTTATTCCATTTATGTTATTTAATCCTCATCTTTCAATTCCACTTCAACGCTATTCTGTTAAACTTGAAAAAGAAATCTCGTTTGACTGGAATTACTCAAACTCATCATGGTTTTAACACCCATGATGTTGTCTCTATGAATGTTATAAAACTATATGGTCATTCCAAGTATTAATAATTTATAATGTTTTTTCTTGATGTTTTCCAAATCACCAGATATTTAATAATCATAATGGGTGTGTTAAAAAGATTATTTTTTATATAAAATACTCCAATGTTTTCAAATTACTTCACTAATAGATTTATCAACATCACAATCAATAGGAAAATTCTTTTTATGAGGAATGTTTATTATCCATCTCAAGTATATAAAATATATCAATTTTTTCAATATTCATATTGTAATACTAATAAGTCCTTCACCATGGGTGTATCAAAGAAATATAACATTATCATATATCTCAAAAAAAATTCCCAAATTTTTTCATTTGATCGTGATATAATATGGGGTATTTAATAAGTATCTTCTTATTTTAATTCTTTCAAAACCATATCTCATATAGTGTGTTTATTAAAGTAGATTGAGGTAAGAATTGGTTGAGAACTGTTGTGTCTTGTTTCCAATAGTGCATTGAGGATTCAAGATATTATAACATGGTTATTCTCATGTCTACCAAAATTTGGTTCCTAAAATCAATTACACCATTTTTTGGGTCTTTATTTAGAATTTTACTCATTAATTAAACCACGATTCTAAATAACTGCCTCAAATTCAACATTCTAATATGAAAATACATTATTTGATAAAATAGTTTTGATAGAAAATTCCATTTGGTTCTCAATACTCCTAAAAAATTATTTCAATCTCTAAAGAGATTATGATATACTCAACATAAAATATAAATAATCTATATTAGTAATGTCATCAATAAAAATATTAAAATATATATCTCCATATATTGAATTCAATCTTATCAAACCACATACATATAAGTGAATCGACTTAAGAGATTTATTTATCTTGATCTCCACCAGCCAGATAACCTTTTTCACTATTTTGTGTTTATAAAATGTATCATAGGTATCAGTCCTTTCTAGAATCAACTTTATTAGACTTATCATATAATTATTTTTGATAAACTTATCTATGATGTTTTTTCAAAATAGAAAAGTGTTATATTCCATAGCTGATTTTCCAACATTATTCCCATGTTGAAAGTATATTGATCATTGGATATCTGAAATAGATTGATGCTTGTCCATTTACACATTATTAGAACTATGTAATACTTTATCATCCTAATAACACTTACATTATTTCTAAATATCACCACATTACTACTTTCACAATGCTGGGAGACGTTCAAGAGATTTTTCCTTAGACCAACAATATAGAGAACATCACTAGAGTTCTTCTTACCAATCATAGAGAATCATATTGTATTAAACTTGAACAATATTTCATTATCAGTGGTAATAAATCCTATAGCTTATCATTTGAATTATTTTAATATATTATTATTGTTGGTCATGTGAAATAAGAAACCAAAATCAAGTACCCTAGGAATCTTTATTTTCTGATATTTGTAAGCAAACTTAACTGCCATCACTTGTTCTTGATTATTCATCATATTGATAGGTTTGGAGTTTCCCTTTTATTTAAGCTAATCTAGTAGCATAGTGATAAACATTTTGGCAGTTTTTTTGGGTTTATAACACTTTACACAAGCTTCTCAAAGTGATTTGAAATAATTATTCCATTATGCCATCTTTTTTGGATTTTTTCATGACATGGATCTAGGAACTTGAAGTTGTCTTCACATATAATTCATGGTATCTATTTTACTAAATATAGGAAAAATTTGATGAACACATAATTTTTTCTCATATACTCCACTACATGAGAACCCTCCATCAAGGGGAAATTTCATGGAATAATAGAGAGATTCATTAAAATATTCTCATTTTTATGTCATCATATTTGAAATCAAAACTTTTTTCAATCTTCTCATACATAGAAGATTTCTCCTTTACCTTAAAATTGACATTAGTCTTATACTTACTTTTCTTCTTCTAAAAAACCACGTTACTTTTGAAATATTCAGAACCACTGTTGGATTTGTAAATTGGTATTTTCACTCTTAAGTAATGAAGCTATCTTTTTTATTTTATTGTTTCTAATGCCACCATTTAGGTTTCATTCTTTAGTGTCCTAAATATTAGTTCATAAACATCATTTTTCTTGGAATTATTATAGACTTATTCTTTTATTCTGATTATTCACAAGCTTTATTAATATAAATTTAAATAAAAATGGTGAGTTCTCCGTAAAGAATTTTTTCATCAACCAATTTTCCCTCAAGAGTATCTACATCTACATTATTGAAAATCTAATTTTATGTAATCCTCTAATGTATCTTATCCCTTGCATTAAAGATTTTATTTAGATCTACCATCTTTCATTTGAACTCTTATTTCATCTTAGCGATATATTTGGATTTTTATTAATCAAAAAAATTATCAATGAATCATTTTAAGATTTTAATACCTTATTTTCTCTTAAAATATTAATATTTTTATTCAAAACACTAAAATATCCATCCATAATTAAAACCCATTTGGAGATTCCTCATCACTAATTTCTTTATTTTTGATACTCTATGCTTATTATTATTCACTTGAATGAAATTTAAGAAGATTTTATACGGCCATGGAATCCATTGGCCATCTATATTCCAGGCCTTCTTAAAAACTTTCAATTTATTCAACATAAGATGTGGCATTATATTTATAGAGAAAGTTATTTTTCTTTGGTGTGCTAGCCTTTTAGTTACAAATAAAATATATTAATCCCATGTAACCACCCACCACCTCATTTCTCCAATTTTATGATCTTATCCCCATTTCATGATTTGAAATAACCCTTCTAATGTTCTTGTGTCACGAGTAATCAAAAAAACTCTTCTCCCTCACAATTAAAATGGTAGTGAAAATTCATGTAATGAGAGAAACAATAACTTTTACTTGGATTATACCCATTGGGATATATCCAAGGTTCATAAAATGATGATGTGATGTAATAATAAACTCAATAAAGGAAAAATGATTTTGTTTATAATTTTAGAGTGGTTACATTGGATCTCTAGAATTAGAAACCTCAAAGTATAGAAATTTCTTTTCTTTTCTAACTCGGAAGGAACACACTACTCCTACAAGTGTTTACATGATCTTTCATGAACCAGTAATGATTATTACACCAATACTGGTGTAAAAAACAAATCCTCACTCATCTACATGATGAAACTATGAAAAAATATATCAAATAAACTACTATATCTCATTATTTTCCATCTTCCTATTTTGATTGGCATTTTTTAATTTCCACTCTCTTTTATCTATGATCTTCTAACCCCTTTTTATAGAGAAATATATCCCTTTATCCTATTAGTAATATTAAAGTTTCCCTTATATTTAATCTTAATTTTTTTTATTATAATGAAAATATTCTTATAAAAAGTATCTTTAAATTTGACTCAACATTCCCTAAATTGAGTCTCACTAAATCCCTAAAACATAGGATCTTTTAATTCAATAAAACTTATTTACTTTACTCTATTGGTTTCTTGATGATTTATATTATTGCATGATTCCTTCATCCACCTAGAATCTCAAAATTTATCATCTACAAATTTTGGAATCACTATGACATGATGACTTACATTGTGGCATAATGACCATCACATCAGGGAATCATAGTTCAGAATCTTACACACATGAACTGGTGGTTTTTTATTAAACCATCTTTGAACAACTTACCATAACATAATATTTTATTCATGACACAATTCATATATTATACTTGAGAACAAAAAATTCACCACATCTACTTCATGATCCAGGTGATCCCGTCATGGTGCAATGACTCATCCAAAATCAAACAATGTAGCACCAAAATTTCATGGGTCCCTATCAGGAAGTGATTTATGCTCATGAACCACTATTTTAGCCTTACGTATAAATATTATGACATGTCCTATTCTATCATGGTGAAATCCCTCATCCATATAGAAAATTATAAACTCATATATGAATCCCCTTATAACATGACACATGTATTGTGGAATTATCTAAATTTAAAAGACAAAATTTCCTTAGCTTCTCTAAACACATCTTGTATTCATGATGCCAACTCTACAAGATCCTTCAAATTTTTTGTAGTTTATTCTGTAACATTGTCAATAAGAAGCCAAAAAATGATTTAGAATTTTTTTATAACAATACCCCTAGTTGGTTTTGTTAAAGACCATTTAGCATATCTAAAAATAAACTTCATGTTCAAACACTTACTTTAAGATAAAAACATCTTTCCCTCAAATATTGTACCATTGAATCAGTAATCATACAATATAAACACACATGAGTCAAGTCTAATGTGATAAATAAGAGCTAAATGAAATATTTCCCATGAGAAAACTCCATTTATTATCAAGCTTTATGACACCATGGGTTATCAAAATACAAAAAAAAATCCTTTTAATAAGACCCCCTTAATAGTCAGTCATGTTCCCTCCCCTAAATATTTATCAAAATAAAATTTCCATACTCATACTATTATAAGATGTGAACTCATTTTTCATAAAACCAAAGAGAATAACTATAAAAATATCCATGAGAAAGTTCCCTTTAATTTTGGGAAATTTCTCCCCCTCAATCAGTGAACATAATGATAACTGCTCTAAAAGTTCACAAGTGAAGATTATAGACCACAAAAAAATCCATGAGAGAAACCATACTTGTCCATGAACTTGTTGATGGTGATACAACATGTTTCTCATATGAGTGGAATGAAAAACGCTATAGGGGAGTGGGGTAGCTTCTCTAAAAAAATATTGGTTAATGGATATGGTTAGAAACCAAGATAAAACCAAAGCTAAAAAAACCACCCTTGGGTAAATTGTTTTTCATGATTTCCATAAATTTAGTTTTTGTAGATACATACTTCAACATCACCAACCCTTTTTCAACCTTCTCCTTGATGATGAGATATTTTATCTCAATGCACTTCTTCATTGAGTGATGGGAATGACTTTTATAATATTGATAGCACTTGAGTCATCACATTTGAAAAAAATGGAATATTTCAACTCAAATCCAATATCATCATGTTGTTTCTTTAATCATAGAAATTGATTCAAGATTTAGTAGTTGTAGTGTATTCATCTTTCATAGTACACAATGAGATAAAATATTTATTCATTTTTGGAAAAAAATATACAAATTTATAAAATAAAATGCACTGCCTAATATTGAGTAATTATTATTTTTTAAACTATCCCAATATACATCCATGAATCCCAATAGCTCTTATTGTGATGTAGAATGTTCAAAAAAACTGAAATCTAGCATGCCTTTTCCATACTGTAGTATTCTATTAATTTCTTATAAGTCGATTTGTTTGGGGAATATTTGGTACTTTATGACTTGGAAAGTGAAAAACACAATGTTACGTCTCAGTGTTATAAGGTACGGTACTATCCCAATGATTTTCATATATTCAATCACAGCGACCTCATTTTTATCATCATATCTTAACAACTTCATATAGGTGGAAACCACTGTTTTAATTCACTATGGGAAAAACTGGTTTTTGCGACGGGTTATTTGCGAGGAGAATAAATCCCGTCGCAAATAGTCTGTCCAAGAGATCATTTGTGACAGGCACATCATCCTGTCGTAAATAATTAGTTATTTATGATGGGACTAGGCGCCCCGTCGCAAAAACTTACTTGCGGTTTGGCGCGGTCTGCGCGCCAAACTGCGTGAAAGGGTATTTGTGACGGGTAGGCACCTCCCGTCGCAAATACCGGGAGGCGGTAAACACTAGTTGCAACGGGGGACCCCTCGTCGCAACTAGTTCGCCCGTCAGAGGTTATTTGCAACAGGTCTCGTCGCAAAAACCTGGTGGCGGTAAAAACTTATTTGCGAAAGGATACTATCCCGTAGCAAATAGTGTGTCGGTAGGTTACCTTTAGTGACGAGACTCATCGCAAATAATCATTTAACCATCGACTGTAATTAATGCGGTCGAAGGTATTTCTGACGGGACCCGTCACTAAAAGTACTATTTGCGATGGGAATCTCGTCGCAAATAGTCCTGTCGCAACTAATCTAACCTATATATAACCCCGTCTGTTTTTTCTTCCCTTCCTCTCAATTCCTACTTTCTCTGCTTCTCTAAACTATAATTTTAGAGTGAAATTTTTTCAGAGTTAGTGTCTTTTACGAAGAAGTTGGGAAGCTGTCTACAATTATAAGAGTTCACGTTTAAAGGTATTTATGATTTATTTAATTTATTATTTATTTCAGTTCTTTATATTAATTTTAATTATTGTTGAGTAGTTGTAATTAAGTTAGATTTAAATTATTTTGTCATCAATATTTATTTGTAATAATAAAATGTAATTATTAGTACTAATTCTTAGTAATTAGAAATAATTAATAATTATTAATGATAATTAGTAATGTATATAAATAATTAGCAGTAATAAGTAATTAGTAGCTGTATTTTTCATTAATTAATAGTAATTGACGCTAATTAGTAATAATTAGGAAAAATAGTAATAATTAAGAAAAAATAGTAATAAATAGTAATAAATAGTAATAAATAAAAATAATTAGTAATAATTAGAAATAATTAGTAATAATTGTTAATAATTAGTAATAATTAATAATAATTAGTAATAAATACTAATAAATAGTAATAATTTGTAATAATTAGTAATAAACAATAACAAATAGTAATAAATAGTAATAAATAGTAATAATATGTAATAAATACTAATAAATACAAATAATTAGTAACAAATACTAATAATTAGTAATAAATACTAATAATTTGTAACAAATACTAATAATTAGAAATAAATACTAATAATTTATAATAAATACTAATAATAAGTAATAAATACTAATAATTAGTAATAATTAGTAATAAATACTAATAATTAGTAACAAATACTAATAATTAGTAATAATTTGTAATAATTAGTAATAAATATTAATAATTAGTCATAAATCCTAATAATTAGCAATAAGACCTATTAATTAGTAATAAATACTAACAATTACAAATAAATACTAACAATTAGTAATAAATACTAATAATTAGTAATAAATACTAATAATTACCAATAATTAATAATAAATACTAAAAATTAGTAATAAATACTAATAATTAGTAATAATTAGCAGTAAATACTAATAATTAGTAATAATTAGTAATAAATAATAATAACTAGTAATAAATACAAATTATTAGTAATAATTAGTAATAAATACTAATAATTAGTAATAAATAGTAATAAATAGTTATAATTAGTAGTAATTAGTAATAAATAGCAATAATTAGTAATAAATAGTAATAATTATTAATAAATAGTAATAAATAGTAATAAATACTAATAATTAGTAATAAATACTAATAATTAGTAATAAATACCAATAAATAGTAATAAATACTAATAATTAGCAATAAATACTAATAATTAGTAATAAATACTAATAATTAATAATAAATAATAATAATTAGTAATGATTAGTAATAATAAGTAATAATTAGTAAAAAATAGTAATAATTAGTAATAAATAGTACTAAATAGTAATAATTAGTAATAATTAGTAATAAATACTGATAATTGGTAATAACTACTAATAATTAGTAATAAATACTAATAATTAGTAATAAATAGTAATAATTAGTTTGAATAATAATAATTAGTAATAATTAGAAATAATTAGTTATAAATAGTAATAATAAGTAATAGATAGTAATAATTAGTACTAAATAGTAATAATTTGTAATAATTAGTAATAATTAGTAATAATTAGTAATAAATAGCAATAAATTGTAATAATTTGTAATAATTATTAATAATTAGTAAAAAATACTAATAGTTAAAAATATTTTGTAATAAATTTTAATAAATAATAATAAATAATAATAAATTGTAATAAATTGTAATAAATTGTAATAATTAGTAATAAATAGTAATAAATAGTAATAAATAGTAATAAAGGGTAATTAATAGTAATAAATTGTAATAAATTGTAATAAATTGTAATAATTAGTAATAAATAGTAATAATTAGTAATAATCAATAATAATTAGTAATAATTAGAAATAATTAGAAATAATTGGGAACAATTAGCAGTAAATAACAGTAAATAGCAGTAAATAACAGTAAATAGCATTGAATAGGAGTAAATATCACTAAATATCAGTAATTAGAAGTAATTAGCAGTAATTAAAAGTAATTAGCAGTAATTATTAATAATTAGCAGTAATTAGGTGTAATTAGCAGTAATTAAGAGTAATTAGCGGTAATTATGACTAATTAGTAGTAATTAGGAATAATTTGCAGTAATTAGGAATAATTAGCAGTTATTAGGATTAATTAGAGGTAAATAAGAATAATTAGCAGTAATTAGGAATAATTTACTATAATTAAGAATAATATTCTGTAATTAGGAATAATATGCAGTAATTTGGTATTATTAGCATTAATTAGGAATAATTAGCAGTAATTAGAAATAATTATCATTAATTAGGATTAATTAGAAATACTTAGGATTAATTATAAATAATTAGAATTAATTAGAAATAATTAGGATTAATTAGGAATATTTAAAAATAATTAGGAATAATTAGGAATAATTAAGAATAATTTAGATTAATTAGGATTAAAATCAATTGTAATAAATTGTAATAACATAGAGAAATTTCTAGTGGATTGGTAGCACTCCTTTTGCTGGATGAATCTTCTCCTTTCAACCCTCACCGACTCAAAAAATTATGAAAAGTATGCTTATGCGTATGCATATTCAATCTCGTATGCAAAAGTTTTAATATGCATTCATTGGACCACCTTTTTCATAATGTTTTCAGGCAGTGATAGTTTCAAGAAGATGATTCATCAAAGAAAAGGGGGTTCTTTTATTTTACGTCTCATTTACTTGCATCTTTCTCACACTAAAATCACAATGAAGAATCTCCTCGGAGGTAGGCATATACATTCTCATATGCATGAGAATATATACGTGTACGTTCTACCAGATTCTTCATTGTGATTTCAGTGTGAGAATGTTTCAATTAAATGAGTCCTCAGACAAAAGAGTAGTTGTCAATCCATTGGAAATTGTGTCGCCCATAATTAATGGTAATTATTACATAGTTGTAATTATTTATCTTCTTTTTTGGGATAATGTTTTTTTAATTTAAAATTATTCATAAACGGTAGTGATTTTATATTTTGTAGAAAATTATGGAACACGGAAGTCAACAACACTCATTATTAGATTATCATGCTTTGATAAATCAGCTAAAAAATCTAAATGGTTCTGGTTTAAATCCTATACATATTTAGGGTGTTGAAGCTTTCTTATCAATTGCATCATCCAAACAATAATTTGTTTTAGAAGGTACAATTAAGTGTCCTTGTAAAAAATGTTCTCTGAGAACGTTTGACACATTTGACAAGGTTAGGGGACATCTCTTGCAGTTTGGTTTTCAACCAGATTATATTTTTTGCATTCAACATGGTGAACATAGTTCTAGAGAAGATACTAATAACATGATTTCGGATCCAGCACAGTTTCAAAATTTAGTACATGATGTTGCTGTTCCATCTGTTCAACTAAATAAACCACGGGATGATATTAATTTAACTCCTGAGTTGGCACCATCTGAATTTTATGAGTTGTTGAGGTCTGATGAGGATACATTATATCATGGTTGCAAGATAAGAAAATTAGAACTGATTGCAAAATTTATGGATATTAAATCAGATAATTCAATGTCCAACAATTGTTTTGATCAAATATTTTCTTTTGTTAAAACACTGCTACCTCACTACTACAAAAATGGCCTTTATCAACGCTCAAAACAGGCTTTAACAGCACTAAAAAAGCATTGTAAAGCTCATCACTAATATTGGGGGGTTCCTTTTATCAGCGCTCCAAAAAGCGCTGATAAAAGACCCCTTTATAACTGCTTTTTTTAATTCAGATAAAGGGGATCTTTATTAGTGCTTTTAAAAAACACTGATAAAAGTCAAAATAAAATAAAAAAATAAAAATATTATAAAAGAGGGGGGAGAGATTTTAACACCGCTTGACCCCCCCCCCCCCCCCCCTTTATTAGTGCTAGGAGGCACACTGACCTTCCCGCGCATCCTCACACATGCACACCCCTTTTCTTCCACCCAATCTCAAACCTGCGACCTCCCCCCTTTCACGTATGCACCTTTACCACTAAGGCATTTCGTTTTGTTCTCTCTTTAATCATATATATATATATATATATAGTTATATTTATTCGTATATTGATATAGATTCATATTAATATAAATATATTTATTCATATATTAGTATATATATATTTTTCATATATTAATATATATTTATATTTATTTATTTATATATTTTCAGTTATAATTTTTTATTCGTATTTTTTTTGTATATTAATATATACTTATAAGATTAGTTTTAAATAAATTTATGAAAAAATAATTTTTTTTTGGTGTGTTTATAAATAAATAAATAAATAAATACATATATATATACAACACACACACAGACACATATATATTTATGAATAAATATATATATGTGTGTGTATTTGAAAAGGCTTAGAATGTTAAAATGACCATAATGTATAATCTAGCAGCTGGTTTCAACTCCACAACCAGTCAAATCAAAGAAAATGAAACAATATTCGACATGATATGTGGTACAGGCTTAACGGACATCAGGATCAGAAGTTATACTTGTTTGAATGTTAACAAATCTGAATAACCCAACTAAAAACTCAGTTTTGGAGGCCTTATGGACCTTTTTTGGCCTTGAAAAATGTGACAGATGCTTTTCTTGGGTGAATAACACATAAAGATCGTCGCAAGCTTCGATTTGATATGCTGTAGAGCTCAAACGAACACCTGGATCCAAAGTTATGGTCGTTTGAAGTTTGAGTTACCTTTTCAACTTATTTTAGATCTTTTATTAATTGTTTTGATTTTTTGTGTCTTCAAGTTGTTATTAAATGATTTTTAATCAATAATAATTATCAAATTATTAATTAATAATATTTTTATAAAAAATATATTAAAGCGATTTTCACTAAATTTCTTATATATTAATTGTAATAGTCTATCTATATGTATCTAAAAAATATTTAAAAAAGATATATTATATTTATATATGAATAAATATACTTATATAACAATAATTTATTTTTCATGAATTTTTTTTAAAAAATAAATTTTATCAGTGCTGATAAAGCCCCCCTTTATCAGCACTACTAAAAGAAGCACTGATAAAAGGGTAGCGCTTCCCTTGCCCGTTTTTGTAGTAGTTCCTAAATGAAATGTGTTTCTTGCAAATTAGTATGAGTGAAAGAGGCTAGTTCATAATCTGGGCCTCAGTTATCAAGAGATTTATGCATGTGCAAATGATTTCATGTTATATTCTAGTGAAAATGATTCATTGGACAGTTGTCCCACCTGTGGACAATCGTAGTATAAATAAGCTCAATCCGGGAAGTATGGATTGATTCTTGTAAAACAGTTGAGATATTTCCCCCTTACACCTAGGTTATAGTGTTTATTTATGTCTCAGAACACAACTCCAATGTTGTCATGGCATAAAACCAATATTTCAACTGGTAAAATCTTGAATCATCCATCTGATGGTGATTCATGGAAACATTTTGACTGACTGCATCCTTCTTCTGATTTAGAAGCCCAGAATGTGTGATTGGGTCTTTCTACTGACAGTTTATATTTGTTTGGTTCTTATGGTAGTTAGTATTCATGTTGTATTATCTTTATAACTCCATACAATTTACCTCCATGGATGTTGAAGAAGGATCGCTATATCTTTTTGTCTTTATTAATACTAAGACATCCGAAAAATAATATTTATGTTTATTTGAAACCATTGATTGATGGGTTAAATTAATTGTGGAGTAATGGTGTTAGTACATATGATGTTGTTACAAAACAAAATTTCATATTAAAAGATTCATTGATGTGGATGATTAGTGACTTCCCGACATATGGCATGCTATCTGGATAGGGTACACATGGTCTGAAATCATGCCATTACTATATGAAAGACAACAAAGCCTTTATTCTCTTCAATGGAAAGAAAAATTTTCTATTTTTACTATCATCGCAGATTTCTTTCAATGGATCATCCTTTTCAGAGGAACAAATATCATTTTAGAAAAGGTACAATTAAAAGGGATGAACCTCTAAAAATGTTCTTAGGTACATAGTTAAAATCAGTTGTATTTTCATTACCTCTCATCACATTTGAGCCAACAGTAAACCAACAGAAAATTCATGGATTTGGGAAAGAACATAACTGGATAAAATGGAGCATTTTTTGGAATCTTCTATATTGGTATGATTTGTTGGTCCACCACATGTTAGTTGTCATGCATATTGAAAAGAATTGTTTTGATAATTTATTTCATATAGTTTTGGATACACCAGGTAACACTAAAGATAATGTAAAGGCACGATTATATCTTGCCCAAATTTGTAGAAAAATGGAACTAGAACTGTTTCAAATTGTCATATCACAGAGGTTAATGAAGCCAAAAGTAGCTTATACACTATCCAAAGAGAGTATCTTATTATTTTGTTAGTGGATTGTAGATTTGAGACTTTATATGGATATTCTTCTTATTTGGGTATATGTGTTAAGAATTGTCATATTACTAGATTAAAAAGTCATGATTGTCATGTTATAATGGAAGGAATTGTGCTGATTGGATTCAGAGGATTGTTGAATTCTATGATTTGGGATTTGATAATAGATACATCATATTTTCCTTGAGATATTTGTGTGGTGAAAATAGACTATGATGCACCAAGAATACTGGAAGAATATTTTGTTGCAATTATATATGAACTGGAAAAAATCTTCCTAATGGATTTCTTTGACTCAATGGAACATCTGATATTACATTTTCCATATGAACATAAATGTAGAGGTCCAGTACAGTTTCGATGGATGTACCCATTCGAGAGATGCATGTAGATATTAAATAAAAAAGTACATAAAAAAGCATCAGTTGAAGGCTCAATTGTTGAATCTTATTTTCTAGAGGAAATTTCTTTTTTCTACTCTCATTATTTTGGATCTAAATATCCATCAAAACAAAACTACAGGGGACAGAACGAGGGGAATATTGATGATTAAATTGAAAATCAATAATCTATTTTTAATCAGCCAAAGCTTGGCTTTTGTGGAGTTAATGAAAGATGGATTTCAGATGATGAACATCACATATATCACACATATGTTCAGGGGGTATGTAGAGGGGGAGCGGTCTTGTGTGACTAATGATTCCAAAACCTATCCCCGAGTGACATCCACATCTTGATTTTGATCCACGCATGCGAAGTTATGGTAACCTCTATATTTTAGTTATCTTTAATTAATTTATTTATATAATAATTTCTTGATTAGTTATTATTTATTCACAATTTTGTTCATGTAAATGTTGGAAAGGGGAGCGCTATCTTGTAAAATTATTTTTCTCATCCATGGATCACATGAGAATAGATTCCCCTTGATGTTTATCTTGGAATGTTAATTCATTGGCTGGTATATAAATAAATAATATTTATTTTGAAATTTATTTCATTAATAAATTGATATTATAAACTATTTGTAGGGTTTATGTTATCCCATCAATGATATCATGTGTGATGTTATCCACGAGGCACAATAGGTGTCTATGTCTGAGCGTTTTCGTCAGTTTTTGCACAATTTGAGATGGAGATCCATTAAGAAACGAGTAAAAATATTTGATGAGTCGGGTAGAGCCCAACGACCAGAGTACATTTCATTTCATGTTTTGGATGGATTATGTTCACACTGGTTGAGTGGTAAATTTCATAGGAGATCTACATTGGGCTGATAGAACCGGGGGAGATAGGAGGTGACACGTCGAGCTAATAGTCGTACATTCAGTAGGCATAGAGAGCATCTGGTAAGTATTTTTTTTAAATATTTTATATAAAATTAAATATAAATAGTTTATTTTATATTCATATAGGTAGTAGAGCATCCCGATATTACGGAGTATTCCATTTATCGGAGGTTGTACAATGATCCGGCCACTCAAGAGATTAGAGGTAATCGTCAGCGTTAGATTATGGCCAGTATTATTTCATTTTCAATTTGAAAATTAATTGTATATAATATTTTCACTATTTTAATTTCAAATTAGAACAAAAGGAGTCATATGTGGCTATGACCTCTCAGACATGAGCTGAGAGTCAGACCGAGACAGTTGATCAGACTAGTGCTCACTATTTCGATGAGACGGCATGGATGCAGGTGACCTAGTATGTCTTCGAGAAGGGTCATGTTGTTGGTATCAGCTCTCATTTGACTCTTGTGACTTATTATGGTACTACTACGATGTCAGCGTCCATTATGAGAGGATCTCATGGAGAGGAATCATCTTATGGCTCACAGTATCAGGAGCAGTTGCGAGCTTAGACTGAGCTCATTGAGAGTTTGCAAAAGAAACATGAAGAGATGTGTCAATAGAAACATCAGATGGAGGAAGAGATATGTTAGTAGTAGAATCAGTATGTGGAGAATATACGTCGATGGAAATAACAGCAGTAGTAGCAAAAAAAGGAGAATATGCATCAATGGCAGCAGCAACTGCAAGAGAAGATGGAGTACATGTGATGTCTGACTTGTAATTTAGGGATGAAGTTTCCTCCACCATATCTTCTAGCTCCTCCAGCTCCTCCAAAAGATTATCCCACCAGTGATTTTTTTTGTTATGCTAAAAACATTTGAATTAAAAATTTTTTGTAATATGAACTATTTACAATTTTTTTATATAGGTGGAAATATTACATAATTTAATTTTTTTATTTTGAATATTTTTTTTATTTTATTATTTATTATTACTATTTTTTAATGTTTTATTATTTTACTAATAATAATAGTAATAAAAATAAATTATGTATTTTTATATTTTTTTCGAATATTAAAAATTTTAATATTTTTTTATTTTTTTTATTTAAATAATATTAATATTTTTTTCATTAATCATAATTTTGTTAATTTTTTTATATTATTAATTATTTGCGATGGAACCCCGTCGCAAATAGATTATATATATATATATAGATTAAAACATATATGTGATGCGTTCTTGTACCTTCGCAAATAAGTTTTTGTGATGGAATCGTCACAAATGATTTCAGTATATATAACACATATGAAACAGTAAACTATTTGCAATGGTAAGACGTACCCATCACGAGTACTTTTTGTGACTGGACCATCAAAACAGTTTTTTATATATATAATTTATTTAATTAGAGATCTATTTGTGATGGGATGGCTTCCCATTGCAAGTATTATTTTTTACGACGGGCCCATCGCAAAAAATAATAGTTGTGGCGCCGTTTTCTACAACGAGCTATTTACAATAGGACCCCATCACAAAAGAGTTTTTGCGACGGGATTCCATCAAAAATATCATGTTTCAAATAGTAAAAATTCAAGTAGTTATTTACTTGGAATCATCTATTATAAATATTTTTATAACTTAATTTTCATATTTGGATTAATTAATAAATATTTCAACTCTTCTTTAAATTATCTTCAAAACAAGTAAGTTTTTAATTCTTCAAATATTGACATTTCAATCTCGCACCTTATGATCTTAAAAAAATTATTTCATAATTATTTATCCTATAATTTGAATTTTATTCCATAAATATAAATTAGAATCATCATCTTTTTTAATTATAATTATTTATTTAGAGATTATAACAGACTCTACCATGTTGGATTCCAAGATATCTGAAGTATTGATCAAGTTTAGAATATTATGTCCTTGGTACTTTCTTCCGCCCCTAAAATTCCTTCTTCAATGAGTGAATTTTTATTTATCTTCAAAAATTTATTTGTTTTATTTGTACTTCCTCATTATGGAATCCATTATGTAATTTTTATTTGAAACTCATTTGGAACACCTTGAATCCTATTTTCACAACTATGGATAAAAAAAATAAATCATTTCCATCCAAGCCATGTGATAAAATGTATAATACACATCCATTAACTCAATCTATTAATACCCATTAAACACTATCCATTCCTTATTCCAAATAAAAAATTTTGTTTTCTTTATGTTTTTTATAAAAAAATAATTTCATTTTGATGTAATACTTATTTTTTAGCCTTGAAACAATTTTCCTTTTTTTATTCTTCTAAGTTTGGTCCATCTTGTCATACATTTTATTGATCCAATTCTTATATATTTCAGCAAACTTAAATTTTTTTGAATCTATTTGAGATAATCATGACTTGTTTATATAGAATTCATCCTCCTTAATTTCACTAAATATTTCTAGTAATCAGTTATGTTCTATTGATTATTTTAACCCCGCTTATTGAATTTTTTTTATAACTGCTGATGTTGCTTCGCCGATATCACTTTCAGTTTCTTATTAAAAATATTTCAAAACTCCTTATGATTCCTTTAAATTGATCACTTTAGTATCACGTTCCTTCATAATTTTCTCACTAGTATTTTGAGAATTCAACTTGTTTTCCACCAAAATTATATCATAAAATTCAATGAATTTTCCAAGATATTTGTAAGAGTATCGAACAAATGTACATCAATTATAATTAGATTAAAATTTCTAGTGATTACTCTCCTTTTTTTATAAATAATGTAATTACTTAAAAATATTAAAAAATACTTTAATATGGGATTTTACCATAACTCATACTGGAGGGATAATTTTCTTCTCCTAGTCACAACAAACCCCTATGGGTAATTTAGTTCGATGTTAATATTTCATCCTTCTAAAAACACTTTGGTAGGTTTTTATCAATATGAATCATCCGGTAAATGGTGTTAAATATCATGTTAATCCTCTCAGATAATCTATTTTATTAAGTATACTTATGTTAAAAAACTTATTTCCATATCCCATTCTTATGAAGATATTATTCAAGTTTACTATTGGTAATATTTATACCACCACTGGTTTGAATTTTTTTCATTTTCAGCCCTAGAATCTTCTATACCATTCTCTAATATCATGTAATGCACTTGAAAACATTGGATTTATGAGTGAAAAACATAAATCATTACTTCATACCGAAATAATCAATTAATAGGACATAATAACTATTTCCATTTATGACTTAAGGTGATATTGGCCCACAAACATCAACATGCACTAGCTCAAGAAACATCATCTACTTATCTTCCTTTGTCTTGGATCTCTTCCAAATTATTTTCCCCTTTTGAAAAAAATCACATGTATGTATAAAATCAAAGAATAATATAGGTATATCACATGATCCTTCATTATTCACTAAAACATCTAAGGGATTTTGACTCAAGTGGCCAAGAATTTTGTTCCACAACATGTTCTCTTATTCTTTGGGTAGAAATAACATGCCTTTTTATACACTAATAAGGTAGACATTAACATTTTTTTTTGTTATATACATGTAAATTATAAATCTATTCCCTTTACAATGTAAGTCTTCAGCACATGTCCCAAGTCACATAATTGATTTAGACTAAGAAAATTGTGACCAAGGCCTTCGAATAACAATATATATCTGCACTTTTTGTCTTTTCTTCCAATTTTGGATTTACCAAAACCAATAATATATAATCCTTTATTGTTTATAAATCTAAAAAACCCTTATTTTATGTACTTGATTCCAATAAAAATATCCTTATTTCCCATTATATTGTAAGTGAATCCATTGTTTAGGTCCCATACTCCATCTTAATTTGGTTCTATTAAGTAAATTTATACTATATCATCTTTCTCAAGTCTTCCCTTCTTGATACATTTACACTAATTCACATATTTTGGTGATGAATATTATATATCCTATTCGAATTATGATTGATAAAAATCATATTTGTCAGTTGTAAACTAGTTTTAAATTTTTATTCAACTTGATAAACCATTAAGATACTGAGAGTGTCTATATTGGGTGTCCTGTGGGACACTATTTTCATTCTTAATGAGAAATTCATAGATTTATTCCCATAACCATTACACAAAAATGGTAATCGTTAGAACATACCGAGCATATGAAATTATACTCACTTTTATTCGTTTATCTTATTCATTGAAGATTTTTTTTACTATGGATCACATATATTTAGTATGACAAAAAATTTCACAATAATAAAACTTAATTTTTGGTTTATTTTTTTGTGTATTAATTATAAATCCTGTAGTATTTAGGGTCATTTGAGTGTTTTGATTTTATGTGACACCCAAATCAACTTTTTTCGGAGGAGTGCCTGCTTGTGACAGAAAAACAACCATGAACTCCATTTTTATGGTTATTCCCAACATTATATTTTCAATTATTGTTGAATCGCTATTTTTTGTATTAAAAATACAACTTCCCCCTTAGATTTCAATGATTTTTCTTCACTTTCTTAGTAGTTTTCAGGATTCAATTTCTCAAATTCATCCCAGGAGTTAGGATCCTTTCATGATATTCAATATTTTACATTAAATTGATTAATGAATGAAAATTAAATTCTTATTGTTAAAAATCTAATAAAAAAACATGATCCCAACTCATTGGGGTTGGAAATGATGGAGGTAAAGGGTATCACCAACAAAAATGATCTTACAGTAATTAATAAAAGAACACAAACTAGTGTACAATGTAATGATCCATCCTAGACACCCTTTGTTGGCCGAAAATAATACAATAGTTGATATAAATTTGATTATTCTTGAAAAGATAAGACAACTCCAATAGTTCTCTATTATTCCCTTAAAAATCCCAACTAACAAGGATGAATCATATTCAACATTGGCTATCATAATATTTTAATGTCTATATGGAATAATACCAGTTATCATAGATATTTACTCAAATATAATAAAATTAATTTCCCAAATAAACCACTAAATAACAAAACAACTAAACCCATGTTGCCTTTCACCAAACTGCCCCCTCTCAATACCCAACAAATACATGATCAATCCACATTCAATTTTGTCCCTATGATTTTCATAGTAAACTGATGATCTCTACTTATATCTCCTAAATGAGCATAATTTGATCTTAATATATGATATTCAATATATAACTTATATAGGAATTCCCTTTTTCATTGATTTTAAACTCAACAACCTTCTCTAGTTTTTGAATATTTCCATATTTCCAGATTTCTATATTTTCATATTTCAGTCATTTAATAACCAATTTCAATATAGATTTCTCAATTTATATTTTTCATATGTATTGTTTAAAATCATGAATCGCTCCATAATATTTCTTTCTTGATATCTTCAAACACTTATTTATAAAATTTCATCGACAAATTCCACTTTGAGGCCAACTCTTACCTCAATATCAATATCATCATCAATGCTTTGCTCTGTTGTTTGTGGTATATATATTATAGTCATAAAGACTTATTTATTGAGGAATTTAAATCCTAAATATCTTATTCATTTATCTCTTCCTAGATAACACCCTCCTGTAAAATAATTTTCTTCTTCTTAAATAATTTTATATTGTGAACTCCTCTTTCATTTCACATATCTTGAAGATTTCTTTATATAAATTTCATCTTCTTCATTATATTAGAACTTTGTAGAGCACTTTTTAATGAGGTTATAAAATATTTTCAGATATAATAAAATTGATTTGAATCATAACTTTGAAAATTACTTTCACCTTTTTATGATTGAGGAAAAAAATAATGTTTTCCCTTAACTTCATTCTACTTAGGATCATCATCAACTTTGATCTTCTTCAATGCCTTAAATGAAAATTCTGTAGATCTCTTCAAAGAAAAAAAATCAATGTTTTTCCATCATATCATATGAAATGATTGTGATAGGAATAATATCCAATGTAACCTCCTTTTGGATCCTTTTCCCTTAGAAGTAAGACCATCATAGTGAATTAGGTGACTATATTCTCAGGATTCTCCTCATAATATAGATATCATTAAGGGTTTCTTTGAGTCCTTTTACATCCTCCTTAATAATGTTAATTTGATCAAATAATGAATCATTAGGTTCATTCATGTGCATCCTTAGGTCCTCAAAATTATTAAAAAGAACTTTAATTTAGGCTTTACATACCTTAGAGTTTACTTTATAGCTGTTGAGTAGTTTTTTCCACAAGGTGTTTGAATATTTATAGGATATCATCTTTTTTTTAGATTGAATTGGAAAAATACCTTGATAACCCATTGATTCATTTGGTATTTGAATATAAATCATTTTACTTCTCTTAAATAATTCCCCACTTTCTATGTTAATCAAGATTCCATGCATGAAGTTGTGTATACATCTATAACTAATGATCAAAAAAACATTGCATCTAATTATTCCATAATTGGATTTTTTTTCATCAAAGATCATAATTCCTTTTTGGTTTATATTTTATGTCATTGATTCTAAGATAAAACTTCTTTATGTTTAACCTTCCTCTTTGATAACACTTTTTATACACAAACAATGAAGATACCCTGATAGAGGGGTTGACTTAATGTGTATTGATTTGAAATAACACTTTCAATGTTATTATATTGTTATTAAGAAAAATAATCCTTATCTATCTCACCTGAAATATAGAAGAGATAAAATAAGAAATGAGTAACTGAAGATATTTCAATTTTTTCACCTTTATACGACTAATCCCAATAGGGAATTCAATATAGATGTGTCGATGTAAAAATTTCACTAAGTATAATGATTGTTTGTTTATAATTTTATATCACCCTTAAAATTTTGATCTTAATGTTCAGAAAACATAGATTGAACACATTACTCCTATAAGGGTTTCCTTGACATTTCATGAACCAATAATGATGATTACACCAAAGGTGGTGTAGTAATCAACTCCTACTTTATCCACATGAATAAACTATTCATATTTCCAATAGGATAGACTCCTAGATTCCCCTTCTTTATCTCTCTTTCATTCCATAGAATATCTAGAAGTTCTACTCTCTTTGATCTATAATCTTATTCCACCTTTTATAGATAAACACATATAATCATACACTATAGAATCTATATTTTTCTCTTTTTTTTAATATTCAAATTTCATTGATCTGGATGGGAAAATTCATAAAAAATAGATCTCAAAATATAATTAAACTTTACTTATTTTGAGTCTTATGAAATCCCTAAAATGTAGGATCATTGAATTATAGAATATTTTTGGACCCAAAATTGTTACAAAATAACCCATTGCATAAGGTTATAATTTATTCCTCATTATAGAGTCTAAAGATTATACTTCTCCCAATATTGGAATCACCATAGTAGAATGACTTTTGTTATGGTGGAATTATCATTACCTCCATGAAATATGAATCAAATTCATATATTCTGGGAAATAAGATTTTTTATGAATTTTTTATAACTAGAAAACTATGATTCAATAATTTATTCATTATAAAATGATCACATTAGAATAAAACACCAAAATTTAACCACATACACTTCATGGTGTAAGTGATCTTGACACAACACAATCTTCTTCTCAACATTATACAATGTTGCATCAAAATTTCATTGGGTCCCTCTAGTGGTGTTATTTATACCTATGAGACAACATTCTAGTCTTAAAAATCAATACTATGGTGTGCCATCTTCACTCAGGTTTAAATCCATTATCTATCTATAGAATTACTTATTCATATGGGAAATAACTAACACTATTACACAAGTTCCATTGTAAGATTTATGTTTTGAAAACAGAATTATATGGCCTCTTAAAAATAGTTTTAACATTTATGGTTTCAAAGTTTCATGATGAATCAGGTCATTTTTAAGATTATTCACAATATTTTTCAATAAACTCAATATAAAGAGGATTTATAGTTATTTTTTTTAACATGGATTAAATTTAAATTCCTATAAAAAATCCATATCAAATCCCTATAAATACATGATTTTAAAATGATTAAAAAACCATTGAGTACCATGAATCCTTTTAACCAAAATATCCCAATATAACCAATTAAAAACTTTCCCCTCTTCCATTTTCTTATATTATAAAATTTAATTATTAAAAATATTCATCTTATTCAAAAAAACTGCATTTGTAATTCAAAATCATTTCATTAACTAAAAACCCATTATATCCCTTTAATTTCTTATTAAACCAACAAAAATCTTCCACATAACGATTAACCTTATCCAATACCATTATTATTAAAATAATAGGTACTCATATGAGGAAAGTGTGTATAAAGAGGCCTATGGGAAACCCTAATGAAGAAACCACAAGATCTAAGCCAACCATACCTTGGCCAACTATCATATACACCACCACCCATACCACCATCCAATAGTCTTCCTCATCTAATTAATATTATCCATAATAGATAATTCCCAATATAAAATTCAAATAGAGAGGTTATTAAGATATTTTACAGAATATATATAAAAGGAAGATGGTGGAAAGTGAAACTTGGAATCAATCAAAACATTCGAACCTTGACTTGGAGAAACCCATTAAGAGTATATTGAAAAAGAAATATTTTAATAATTTATTGAGGTGAAGGTGGAAGAATTTATGGAACACATATTTTATTTTATAATAAAAACTGTATAGAATCATAAAATCTTTTAATTTAGATTTTGTGGACGGCCATATAAATTAATTATTTTTAAATTTATAATGTGTGTGGGTCTCTACAATATGTTTTTTACAAAATCATTGACCTATGGTACAATAGTGATGGAATTTTCAAATAACATTATTTAAACCATATTCTAAAAAAATAAAAGAGAGATAAGATTAAAGATACATCTTTTTTAATAATTCATTGAGACATACAAAAAATTTTAGGAATAGAATATATTTAATATGTGGTTAAATAATGGGATTTGTTTATATTACATTGAATTTGTAAAGTCCCAATCCTTATATTTACAATTCTCAAGATAATTATTATTTATTAATGTTTATACAAAGTAAATGAACATTGATGATGCCAATTAATCACCTATTCGACCAAGATCATTGAGATATTTAATTAATCTCTCACCCAAAAAACGTGGGTTTCAATCTAATTCCTCAACCACCCCAAATTATAAAATATGGGGATATTAGAGAAGTGGATGGATTCATATAACCTCAAAGATACTAAGAATGGAGTAGATATTGATTTACATAATAATACCAAACATATACAATAGATACCACAACTCTTACATATAGTAGATTCACTATCCCTTATAAGACTATAAACTATTCATCCAAACCATTTGAATAGCTGTAATAAAAGGTTTATTACTTGATGGAGTAAACATAATTAATTATAGAAAGTTTAATTATGATATTTGAGTGAATGGAGATCCAAATAAAAAATATACCCTGACTACAGAGGTCTCTAATGGATTCCACACCACCCACACCCATGGGTGGTGACTATATAGTTTTGATGGAGTAACTTTGAAGGCCTATAAATCAGACTCAAGAATCCTCTATATCTATAATAACACTAACATGGACTCCCATACCTTTTAATACTATAGTTTCTTTTCAAAATTTTCATACCTTATGTTGTGAATATATATCCCTTACATTATATGTTTCACAACTATCAATATCAAAGGGATATTGTAAGAGGAAAAGAGGTGGGAAATTAATTAGAAAATGAAAGTATATAAGGGAATGGAAACAATAGATAAATGTGGGAATATAATGGTAATTAAAAAGAAAAGAAATATTTGGGGTTTTCTTGATCCAACATTTAATAGCTTAAGATTTGGAACTCAAATATATTAACTTGTAACTATCATCCCCCAGGGTGGCTCCTACAGATAACATAACTCCAATTATCCCCTATTTGAACATTCATCCAACACCAATCAAAATTACACATCCATGTGTTAATTTTCAATATTGAATAAAAATAAAAAATTTAAATATTATCTTCTTGGTGATAATACTTTGGATTCCCTTTATGATGACGTGGGGAGAGAGGAGGGGTGGATGAGGAAATACTTCAGAGTCTTAGAATTATTTTTTGTATTTACTATTTTTATACCTATATATTTTTATTACTTGTATGATTGTGTTATAACATATTTCTTAAGATAATGTGAATGAAATACCTAGAGTTTTTATCAATTGATGGTATATATTGATCATTTTTTTATATATTGTTTTGATATAATTTCTTAATACCATTTCAAAAAAAATATTAAGGGCCCCATGATTGATTTTTGGAAGTTTAACATGGTTTTGAAATCATTAAAATCTGATTTACTATTTTGATTTAGATGGAGACTCCCAACAGATTCCTCATCCATAGCGAGCTACGAGCCAACTTTCAAAAGGTAGTCTGTAATTGGGCTTCCTTACCAATGATGCTTATGAAATCACATTGGTTGAGGGGATGAGAGGTTGGGTTAATCACATAATATTTGGGGGAATTATTGTATACTCTGGGTATCTCTTATTTATTTAAGATATCTTCATGAATCGTTACCAAATCTCAATATAGGAATGGTTACCCTTATGCAAATAATTCGATTGAAACCATGTGTTGATGAGAACAACTACATATATCATAGGTTCTCTATTATTCTCTTATTAATTTCTGACACTACTACAAAACATACAGACTAATTGCATTAAGTAATGGAAATTATTGATAATATTAATTAATAATGTATATTAAATATATAGATATATATTAATATATATAAATATGATTTATATAATAAACAATATTTATGGTAAATAATTATTGATAATATTAATTAATAGTATATATTTAATATATCGATATATATTAATTTATATAAATATGATATATATAATACAAAATATTTCTGATTTACATTAAATATTCATATATTTAGTAAATAATGGATTATAATTAAAAATTAATATGAATAAAAAATACTGACTAATTGTATCGAGTAATAGAAATAATTGAATGTTTTTTTCAATTTAACATATATCAAATATGTGTTATATTGATTTCATATATATAAATATACACGTAATTAATGCATTTTTATATACAACACACACAAATATTTATGTAACTAACGAAATCATTATGTAATTTATTCAAATAGTAGTATTCATTTTAGAATCTAATTATAACATGATATATTTATTATATAATGTATTTTATTAGTATGTTTTATTTATTTATTTTTAATTTTATTTTAATTAGGTATTATTTATTTTTTATATATTTTATTTTTTTATAATTTAATCAATTTATGTTATTTATTTTGTATTTTTTAGTATTTAAAATAAGTATTAATATTTATCTCAATATATATCCATATATTTTGATAATTTTAATTTAATTAATAATACTTTTCCATTTTTTCAATATTTTTAAACTGTAGTCCTTTTAAATTTTTCAATCTCACTTATTTTTAACATGCATCCACATAAAATTTAATATTGATTAATAATGTTAAAAATATATTTTTAAATAGATATATATAAATATATATATATTTAAATACAAATTTACTATACTTATACAATTATATATTTATAATTATAAATAAATAAATAGTTTTTTAAAAAGGTTTTTATATAATTATAAGTAAATTATTATACATATTTAAATAATTATAAAATTATAATAAATTTTATTAAATAATGAATATATTTACTATATTTTTTAAATATAAATATAAATATATATAATTATATAAATATATATAATGATATTAATATTTAAATATTATATTTTAAAAAACTATTTATATAATTATAAATAAATGATTATATAATTAAATAATTATAAAATTATAATAAATATATCTAAATAAAAAATTTATTTACTATATATATTTATTAAGTATATACATAACTATATAAATATATTTAGAAACTTGTTTATTAATAATTATAATTATGAATTTTTATCAGCGCTTATCACTTTAGCGCTGATTAAAGTAATCATTATGAGTGACAAAAAAGAGATGATAAAAGTCATATTTATCAAATCTAAAACTTTAGCATTGATAAATATTAATTTTATCCACACTTTTTATTTCTTATAAAGATTCATATTATCAATGAATGTTAATTTAGCACTAATAAAGGGGATCTTTATCAGTTTTTTTGGAAGTGTTATTACAAGTGTCCCGATATATTTTAAGAAGCCTAGAAATCATGAACAGGTCATGATAAATAAAGCATTCTATGGAATCCACCCACTACCAGTGCTCCTTGTCATCAAATCCAAGCTTGAATCAAGGCTCAAATCAAGGCGCGAACAATTTCAAGTCTCAAATTCAATCCTTGAATGATTCAAGGTTCGAACTTACCCAAGGCTCGAATGAATTCATGGTTTGGCGATATATATACATTCTCTCGAATGATTCAAATATTCCATCAAAGGTATTTTATTTTATTTTTCTCTTTACTAGTTTATAGAATGTTTAGTGATATCTATTTTTGTTTTTTTAACATCATTCTTTCTGTTTTCACACTCAATTTCCATTGGGTCACCCATGATTTCCATCGCCCCTATACCCTGGATTTTTTCCACCCTATTCCCCCCAGTTACGGTATCTGGTGTTGCACCATTACTATGTTTGGATCTACAGTTCCTCGTGAGTTAGTGCATGAGGTGCTCACCTTAGTAATGAATCAATGAGGTCGCACCGCCATTCTAGTGGTGAGGTGCACCAGGTGCACCTCAGCTCACCTCACATTAGGGAATGCTGAGACGCACACCTTTGACAACAATGCTATAATATAATATATACTTCCTCAACACATAATGAAACTCATACTTAATAATTTATTTTAAAATTATAATCCAATTTATAGAATTATATATATATATATATGACTAAAACATAATATATCTGATCTAATTATAATTATAAATTTTTTAATTAAAATACTTACCAAAATGTGGTGATTTATACTTTGAGGGTCCATATATATCATAACTAATAAACTACAAGGGTTGTTTCAATTTAATCTATAATTTATTATTTTAATTATTAATCCATCTAAAAATAGACCTTTATTTATCATTTCCTTTTATTTCCAACATGTTTTAAACGAAAATAAGTTATCTTAAATGATCTATCATTTCTAAAATAGTAAGTACCCTTTAAACTTGAAAAAATAATTAATTAGATCAATTTACCTATCATATGTGTGGCGGACAATAATTTACTAAAATGAAAAATGTTTCTTTTATAAATCCTTTAGTAAGACATAAATAATACATTCCTCTTACATTCTATTATTTTTCATAAAATACATTTCTAATTCTTTCTTCAAATTAATCTATTTTTATAGAAACTATTGATAATCCAACATGAAAATGTTTAATTTTTCACAGGTTCAATTGAGTTCATTCAATTGTTTGAATTCATCATCTAATTTTACTTATAATGTTTCATCTCACTTCAAAAGTGTTTTTTAAGAGTGTTTCATCTCCCCTTCAACTTAAATCCTCTATATCTTCCATAATTACTGTTATTTATCTCATTATGTGTACAATTTTATACTATGTGACAAAAACCAACATGGAACCCATAATGCCCATGAAAATAAAATTTTCTTATAAATCCTACTATTCTTATACATGATTTATTTTTCAACCTATCTAGACATAATTATTGAATAAATTTATCAACTAATTATTTTTAGATGTTTAAAACCTTTATCTTTACTAATTATATTATTTTCCAAAAATTATTTTTTCCATTCCTTATTGTTTTTTAATTTAAATTGAAATTATAATTTTGAGATGTTTTAAAATATTTTATATACTATTAATATTAAATGTAATGATTCCTTTGTTTTTTGAATCACATGTGTCCAAAAATATAATGGAGGTTATCAAATTCTATACATCTTTTAATAATTACTAGGAATTAATTTTATGAATTCATCATTTTAGATCTACATGTATTAGTTCCACCCCTATTAATCTCTGATTAACATCTATGTATATGAAACAACTCATTATTTATTAAAATGAGTTATTGATACATTTTTATATTTTCTAGTTGATGAAATGAGAGATTATTTTATTTTATTTTTATCATATTTTGGTTTCTTATTACTCTTTAATTTATTATATTATATTTTTATATGTTTATGCGATTTATTAATGACTTTATGGATCATTTTCATAGAGGTATGTCTAGTTCTATTTAGAGGATTGGAAGTATTAAAATTTGGGTTTATCCTATAAATATAGAATTTATAGAGGCCCCAAGGATTCATATATCATAACATGTCCCTGTTGAGATGACTTGAATCATAATCAAGAATGTGTATCCCCAAAAATCTCACATTCCATAATACATGGGTCAATAAATAGTTCCAATCATTTTATTCTCATAAATGAGAGGCATTACAACATTTAGGGAACATAATGTAGTACAACTGTCATCCTCATCAGCTTCATCTCTCGAACCTTTTTTATTGTATTTTTTTCTTGAGACTCATCCCTCCCCTATTTTATATTACTTGTAATACTTGATTAGTTATCATATTAGGATGACTAATTGTTAGAGTATGTCAAGAAACATTGGATCATGTCCACAAGAGAAGGACGATTAGTTTCAAATAAAAATGCAGTGATAACTATTTGGGACATGAGCTGATGACAATGAAAGTTGTCTATAACTTTCACCATTGGACGAATTCTGGGGATAATGCCTACCTTAGTAGAATAATTATTTTATTAGATTGAATTACCAATTTTCTTCCAAGCATACTGAAATTCTTTGAAATAACAAAATGTTGAGTTTTTTTATTATAGTTAAATATAACTTTCACATTTGATAATGAATATCTTATGTGTATTTATTTATTTATTGAACACGATGGATATTTTATGAACCCAATAGGATGGATATGAATCTAAAATGGATGTATTCTAATCTTTTGAAAAAATAATATGAATATGGAGTATAATATTTCATCAAGTTTTCAATAGATAATGTACATGACACTTCTCAAATCCTTTTATCCATGGTTACTTTGTCATTATTCATGAAAAATTAGTCTAGAAGAGTTTGAATAGAATTTTATTTGTCACAGAAAAGATCAAAGCTATAATGTTCGGACAATAAAAATGTAAAAACTAAACATGCACACCTATTGGGATGATACAATAATTTATAGATCATTTGATATGAAAACAAGTGTAAATGATGATGGGGATCACATGGAATAAATGACAATGGAACATATAGATGACATTTATGATATTAATTTTTTTGAGAAGTTAAATATATATTCTAAGAGACCATTTTATACCAATTTTACTAAATACACAAATATTTTAGCTGTATTGATGTTAAATAATTTGGAAGCTAGTAGTAGATGGAGTTACACCATATTTACAGAACAACTTGGTCTCCAGAATGATATACTAGAAAAATAAAATTAATTACCTTGTCAAACATAGAATTATAAATGAATTCTACATTCATTAAGAATGATCACTAAAAATTATATGCTTTTACAAATGACAATATATTGTTTTTTAAGGAACAATAATGACTCATAAAATTCCCTAAGTGTGGAAAAAATACATGCAAGAAAAATGTATCAATTCCTTTGCAATATATATGGTACTGTCCTATCATTACATAGTTTTGAAGATTATATAGATGTTAGGAAACAATGCGAAAATTGAAATGGAAAACAGTGTTAATAATTAAATATGGGAACCTGAATCATCTATCATATTATCCTCAGTGGAAGAAAATTGATTACAATCATCCGGGATTTGGAAATGAGCCAAGAAAATTTTGTCTTATATTATCTACAAACGAAATAAATCCTTAAGTTTGTAGAATAGTATTCATAGTACATGGGTGGTCATTTTGGTAAATTATAACCATATTCTATGGTTATGAATGAATAATAAATACCTTATGTTGTCTCTATAGATATTAAGAGAAAATAAACCCTGCAATGATATTGATGTCTATTTGGATCCATTGATCGAAGATCTAAAATTTAGGTGGGATAAATGTGTGAAAATTTATGAGTCTCAAACAAGTGAATAATTCAAATTGAGGGCCAAATTTTATGGGATGATAAATTAATTACCCACTTATGGAAATTTATCATGATATAACATTAAAGTATTGTTGGGTTGTGCCATTTTTGAATAACTCACACACTTAGTTTGGTTGAAAAATTCCTCAAAACTGTGTTTTTAGTACATAGTAAAATTTTACCTCGAGGAGATATATACCAATTCTGGATGCCAACATTTTATTAGAATATCAAATAGGGTACAAAACCATCTCTAGTAATAATTGATCAACTGTTTGATAATGTAAAAGATATTGAAAATATTTTCGGCAAATGATTTTTAAAAACTTACAAAATCAAGTTGGAAGAAGAGATCAATTTTCATTGAATTACCATATTGGAAATGTTTATATGTCAGAAATTTTATTGATGTTGTTCATATAGAAAAAATTCATTTTTTAGTTTTATTTTAAAGTTAATAAATATTCATAGAAAAATTAAATATGGAATCAGGGATAGGTTGGACATGATTGAAATGTGTATAAGGGAAGATTTCACTGGTGTAGGGTAAAGGGTTGAGTTTTCTTCCACCAATAGATTACACTCTATCTAGACAGGAAAAAAATTCAATTTTTTTTTTAATAGTGTAAAATTTTCTAAAGGGATATTCATCAAATATCAGTAATCTTGTGTCGATGACTAATTCGATGTTACAAGGACTAAAATCACAATACTTTCATGTTTTGATGCAAGATTTGATACATGATTCATTCCATTGAATTATAAATAAAAATTTATGCCATACATTAACCTAACTCTACTTATTTTTCAAATACATATGCCATAAATTTATAGACCCAAAGAAGTTTCCAATCATGAATTAGGAGGTCACAGTAATATTATGTGAATTAGCGATGGTATTCCACCCATAATTCATTTATATTATGGGCTAACTAATGGTTCACTTGGTTAGAGAGGTTTAACTATGTGGTACTATAAATTAAAGATGGATGTACCCCATTGAATGGTATAAAAATATTTTGAAGGGGTATGTTAGGAATTGAATTTGTCCATAAGGTTGTATTGTAGAATGATAAATTGTTTAAGAATCTATTAAATTATGTTTTGATTACATATTATATGTTGACAACATAAATCTTCCAAAGTCCCAATACATTGGATTCCTTATGGGTGAATGGATTTCTAGAATACATGTTGTTACAATTACATTAACAAAGTCGATCAAGTAAACCTTTATATATTACATTATAGTGAGGTTCTTGATCCATACAATGAAGCTGATAAATAAATTCAGAGATAATATAATCTACTAAGGTATGATGGATGAATATCAAATACATATAATAAATTGTTTATAGGATAGTTCCGAGATAAAATTTATTTGTATTTATATGAAAATCTATATTAAATTGGTGAATGACTTCGATGGATATCTAGGGGACAAAATTGCCAATGTTATATCATACACTCATTTTGTAATCTATGGTTATATATTCTATATAAAATAACATCATGACTATAGTAAGATGAAAAATAGAGGTGTTACGCTTATGGTAGAAGTGATGTACATATATGGATCCAAGGATATAAATCCAATTTATGAAAATATGTCATGTTTTTTCATTATAGACCAGATATAAGAGTTGGATTTTACAAAATTTAAAGTTCTTATTTTCCAGTGTAAATGGGTTGACAATATTAGTGTAGTGAATGTTGATGAAATGGTATATTCAAGGTGAATTATATTGTAGAAGGGGGAAAGACCAGTAGTTTATAATGGCATCACAAGCAGTGCAAGAATTTAATGTCTAACATCTAGCAAAAAATAATTGGTCAATTGTATAACTGGAGAGTAAAACAAATATCAATTCAGATTAAAATTCAATCAATGATGACCCTTTAATTGGGTAATCATAATCAGTTCATGATGGTCATATTGTAGACAATTTCTTGTATATTGTTAGGGAATACAAAGATGGTATTTGGATTCTTAGCAGAGGAACTAAATCCCTGAAACCTATAAAAAAGAAAAGGAGTTTAATTAGAAGGTAAAAATATGTTTTAATATACTTTGTTTTTCCTCATAATGTTATTTATTCTATACTGTATTGACATAATCTAAATAAATTATTTAACAAATCAGGCAAACAATGTATTCATCACATGATGATGTTACCAATCCCATGGAAGAACAAACCATAACGAAGGAAACCCTTCATGATGATGTAAAGGTAATATTACAATATACATTCTCTATTTTACCTAATAATTATATAATGAAACATTAATTTAATTTTCATCATTCCTTGCAGAGTTCATTTACTTTAGAAGATTTAAATCCATTTTTCATGCCTTTCTGCACAAAAATATCTATATGCTTCTTCCCCCTCAAAACCTGTTAACCCCTTTAGTTTTGGAAAATATTAATTTCCTTAATGTTCCCCCACTACTCAATCATAGAGGTAATCTTGTTATTTTTATAGTAAAATTAGTATCCAAAAAATTAATGTATTGTTTCATTTTTTTAATTTATTTCTTTTTAGTGTTACTCAGTTAATAATTTTTTTTCATATATAGGTTGATTATTTTGTTCAAGTTTGGGTGGTGTTATTGAAGATTCACATACTCATGAGAGATTGGACTTTGAGGAAGCTACTATGATAATGAAAACAAAGAAATATGTCATGAATGTATACAACCATATTGAAAAGTGGAATTCCTATTACTTGTTTAATTAATTTTTTCATCATTTTATCTACTATTTGTAAGTTAATTTCCTTATCATTTTTATCTAATACTTTTTTAATTTATTCCATAGATATTTTGGGAAGTCATATTTTCATAGTTAATTTATTTTATAAGATTTTTTTCCATCTTTCATCACTTTTTTCACCAAAACATCCACATATTTCTTTTCCCTCAAAACATTATAAACCTTAGGATGTTTGAATTTATCAATTTCTTTTATGTTCCATCCACTACTCAATAAAAGTGGTAATCTTGAAGTTTTTATAATAAAATAATTATCCATATAATTAATGCATTGTTTCATATTTATGTTTAATTTATTTCTTTTAGTATTACCCATATAATATATTTTTTCTTTCATTGGTGGAATTTATTGTTCGAGTTGGGGTTGTTTGTTTGAAGAAACTAATACTTGAGAGATATTAGACTTCAAGCCCGCAACTGAGATAATGAAAACAAGAAAATGTGTCAAGAATGAATACAACCATCATAAAAAGGTAAATTCCAACCCCTTAATTAATTTTTCATCATTTAATCTACTATTTGTAAGTTTATTTCCATATAATTTTTTTCAAATATTTATTTAATTTTTTTCACAGATCATTTCGGAAGTCATTTTTTTCTTTCAAATACCTACAAAAAGATACTAAATTGATTAAATATTCCCTTTTCCCAATGTTACCAAGTTTTTCATTGTGTTTATTTATCAAACTACAATAAATCATATTGATTCATTATTCTTAGCCTAAAAAATATTTTTCAATTAAGAAAACCAAGTCGATATTTACTATTGGAAGTTAGATAAACAAATTAAATGAAAATCATGGTATCATTGGTAGTTAGGATTGTTATAAATCTATACTATCTAAAGGAATCAGGACTACTTCAATCAAAAACATGATTTGACTGGTATGACTCTAAGGGATTCATTAAATTTAAAACTGACATTATGTTTAGTAAAAAAGACAACTGCCATTCTAAATACCATGGAAAAGTATTAATATTGTTTCAATACTTTTAAAAAAATATACATAAGTCATTTGTGACATGTTAGAATTAGCCTCACCTAAATCTGATATATGATGTGCCCGGTATGACCCAAAGTTCCCATGAATTGTTTAAAATCGACATTTAATTTCAAAATGTTTTACTCACTAAAATCTAAGAAAACATGCTCGGATTGCCTTAAAAATTTAGGATAGTGATTCATGAATAATTTTGGATGTTTAGGAATTGTTATCACATAAACCTGATACATGATATGACCGATATGAGTAAAAAGTGCATGTATCTAGTTTAAAATGATATTTTAGTAGAAAAGAGAGGTGACATACTAAAAATGATAAAATGTATTCATATTTTTTAATACATTAGTAAAATGACCCATAAGTCATTATAGATGTGTAGGAATTAGTTTTACCTCAATACAATGAACATTGTCACCGATATGACTCCAAGTGCATATTTTTATTTAAAATTGACATAATTTTTAGTAAAAAGGACAAATGAACTACTCAAAACTGATAAAAACACATTCATTTTTTTGATACTTTAGAAAAACTAACCATACGTCATTTGTGATGTAACGACCCAAGTATTTCTTTAATAATAAATTTTCATATATATTAATATATATGAATAATATATCAATTTTATATTAAATAGGACACTTTTCCAGATAGCATACCTGACACAGAACAAATGGTTTCTCTGAAATCTTACATTGCACACAACTTTGAGTTATACCGAAAAATTATACAGTAATATTACTATTATTTTAAATGGTAGTTAACACCTAGCCATTTTATTAGAAGAAATGAGAATAATTTACTATATTAGGATTTTACTTATTTGATAAAGGTTTTTACATTTATCCAATAAATTTTAGGGGCTTAAAATGAGAATGAATCAAATTTTAAGCATAAAATACTATAATATTTTTAAAATGATGTTTTATCACCTTTTAAAGGTGAACCCTTTTTAAATATTGTTTTTTGTCACTTTTTTATGTTCTATTTGATAAAATAAAATTCTTATATAGAATAGGGACATCAAAATTTACTTTGGCTAAATTTTTGGTAATTTTCTGATAAATTTCATTTTTTACGAATAGTGAAAAATACCGCATTTTAAGTCAAATCTGCCTTTTCATCTAATTGATTTATATAGTTATAATAAATTTTTTATTATATTTAAAGGGTAATTGTATTATTATTTTATTATTTAATCCAATTTTGGTCATTGGAAGTAATTCACTTGTAAATTGGAATAAACACATGTCAATCATTTGATAATTTTTACTTATTTTAAATAATCTTTTGGGTTTTAACAACTGGAATTGATTTTAAAGTAATTTGTGAAAATTATGTGTTTTTAATTTGGAAAAATGGGTTCCATATTTGTACATAGAAGGTCCAAATTGTGTAAATAAGTACCTTTTATTTTTGGACCTTATGAATACTAATTTTAATAATTTTTTTTATTTATCAAGGTTAAAAGGTAAATCTGATAGATAAGGGTAAAAAATAATATTATAATAATATCAAAATACCCTATCAAATGTATTAAAACTATGTTATGAGATATTTCTGACCATGGGAATCATTGGGTCTATTTTGGGACCCCATGGAACCACTTGAGTGTGAAAATGACATTTTATAATATTTACATTAAAGTAAAGAGAAATATATCATAAACATGTATCTTTTAATAAAGAAATTAATGGTGGGGTTATACAACTGATTTATTCAACTATAAAAAGTAATTAGAAAGCTAAAAAGATTTTCTACATCATGGTTTTTTATTTATAATTTTTAGAAATTATATAGATAAATTTATTTAGGACTCAATGATGATACAATGATTACCATTTTAATGAAAGATCCAAATAAATGATATTATAAATATTAAATTAAGTTTAAAATTTGACTTTTTGATTCCATCCAAGAATTTTCTAGATGATATTTACATATTATATTTTATTTAATGACTTTTTTTAAATTAATCAAGTTTTTATGACTTTACAAAAAATCAATTACTAAATAGTGTTAAAATTGACATAAATGAGTTTAAAAAAATACTATTTTAGTAAATGATATATAGTTATAGAAATAATATATTAGTTAAAATGACTTATATAATGTTAAAAATTTCACTAATGATCCAATTTTGGTTCTATTGTAATTTTATAGTAACTATAGTAACCATATATTAATAAAATACAAGAACACATGGTAAGAGTTAATGTTTTCAACTAAGGGTTAAAGCTAAAAGATAAGGTTAATTCTGTCACCTAAACTTATATAAAACCCATTGGTTGAGAGGGTTTCACCCATTATAATTCAATATTACAAATATATCAATTTTTAACTATTATAATTAGAAAAAACAATTAATAATAAAATAATATTTCAAGACTTTCTTAAAGTGCCCTTCCCCCTTTTATAAAAGGGCACCACCTCTCTCACTTACAGACACCTCTCAAGACCCTTGGCTCATCCAACATCTACTCAAATAATCTCACAACATCCCTCAATTTTTTTTAAACCTTATCTTGGGAATAAGGCAATTAAAGAAGGAAATTTGAACTACACTTACACATATCTCCATCTAATGGATACAAACATATTGTTTATGTGTACATTAAACTACTACCTCACAAAATGATAATTGTTCAATTTTCTCCTCCCATATTTCATGGAGGACATTATGATAGAAATGTATTTATATATGATATATATTATTTTTATATTGTCTCTATTCTTTAATAATTTTTATTTACAACATACCTTTATGATTTCCATGATGTGTAAATACGATAATTTCATTTGAGAAATTGTGGACTACCACCCCTCAATGTGATATGATTCATTAATTCTATACATGGAATTTATAAAGGATTATTTCATTAAACCTATTATAAATAAATGAAAAAAATATAATACTTGTATTATAATATAAATTTATATCATTTGATTATTATTCTTTTAATATGACAATGAAATGAAAGGAGCGTTAATGTGCACGTACGACCTACCGTCTCCATGAAAGGTGCATTTCATTTATTATCTACAAATATTATGGATATTATAAAAACATATATACATGATATATATGATATTTAAATCATTAATATTATTCTGGAGATGATATTCTTTGACCACATGGAAAATTTATAGCAAAACAAGTTCATTTTCAACACAAGTACCAAATATCGATAAAACGAAAGATATGAACTTAAATAATTATTTAATTTTTATAAAATGGTAATAAGTGACATAAACAAAATAATATACTTGAAAATGTTCTAAATAAAGTTCAAATGGATTTATGTTTATTATTTAGGAACATAACGATTTTACATGTCCAGATAGATTCAAGGTAAGGTAACTCATTAACCCAATTTCTATTCTTTGGGTTAATCTTCTACTTCTAAATTATGTCGTGATATGATTATATGAGAAATAACATTTGATATCCTATATTTTATTTATACTTAGTTCATGTTTATTTATAGTGAATACACATAATCGATCTATTTTATTAACATGATGATCTTTGTAAGGGGATTTCTAAACTCAATTTCCACTCAATGGGTTTTACGCATACTTTGTTGATTATATTATGCCAAGATTATGTGTGGAATCACTATATATTTATTTATGTTTTAATTTACAATTTCCTTTGTGTGGATATATTATTTCTACACATAATGACTCCATTGATAAATTCTTACATCAATTATTTCAACTTTGTAAGGGAAATCTTAACTCGATATCCATTCATTGAGTTAAATATCTATGTAATTGGTTTTTTTCTAAGAATATGTGTGGATGAACTGTGATTGTTTAAACTGAATATCCACTTATATTGAGTGTTTTTATTTTTTTCACACATAATTATATCATTGTTTTATCCTAAAACTAGGGATATGATTATTGCATGGGATTTCATCTGAATCGCTTTTCATTAAGGCATGTATTGATGTTATGAACCATTATAATCCTATAAGGTGTATATAAAACCCTTTTGAAACTTTAAATCATGAATTAGTATATTCTCATGATATTTACAGTTTTGTTTTATGTTATTCCTTAATTATATTTATTCAAGTATTTCTCAAGTGGTAAGGGACACTTTTGCTAAAACCTCATCTAAAATTATTTAAAGATTTATTCTTCTAAAGACATATATTTAATGACCATGTTTTCAAAATATTTTCTATGAATTTATTTATATGGACATGAATTTTTTAAAATAAAACATTTATTTAAAAAGATTCAATGTGGTATGAGACACTTTGATTTAAAAGACTTTTTATAAAATGTTTTAAATGGGTTTTGAAATGAATTGAAGATTTCAATATCATGAAATGATTTATTCTAATTTCAAATGAAATATTATGATTTAAATGTTCATAATTAAAATATTTTTTGTGTTATGATTATATAATGGTACTTGGACATTTGAAGGTTGGTTATGTGATAAATCAATGACATGTGGTTATGTGATAAACCAAATATGGGTGGTTCTATGATAAACCTTATGCCGGTGAGCCCGTGATAGCTTTAAAATGCATTTGGAAATATGACGTAGGTAAACGATAAAGTTTCTCCTAAGAGATTTATGAAATATACTATGATGGGTATTCCAAACATAACTATGAAGGTTACACCCTATGTAACTATCAAAGCTACAATGTAAGTATGATATGGATGCCACAAGTTATATTTATATTTTACAATTTTGATGATATTTTGTAGGAATATAATGATTGCATGATTTAAGCTATGTAGTTTATGTTTTATGGGTGAAAAGTATGATTTTTTGAATATGTTTTCTTGGGTTTTAAATATTCATGGAATAATAGTTTTATTCCATATTGTATATTCCTTACTGTGCTTTTTATGCTCACCCCAAGTTTTTGAAATGTTTTTTCAAAGGGTATAAGGAAGTATAGAGAAATAAATAATTCATGAATATTTGTATCAAGAAAATAATTCTTGTTTTATTTAAGGAGTTTTATTATTGTGAAAAAATTGGATGGAGTAGAAGTGTATACTTTTTAATTTTTGAGATGTAATGTAATATTTATGGCATAATTATTTAAAACTCCAAACCTAAAAAGATCCTTGATTTGAATTAAAGTAAAATTAATGACCTATATCAAGATTAAGTAATGTTTAAGGCTGGGGCCTTATAGCTGGTATGAGAGGAATGGTTTAGACAACATTGTATATTATGATGTTTTATTAAGGTTTATGGATATCATCATGGGTTTATAATTTTAAGTTTAATCATAAGTTCAATTCCTTAGAATTCCCTTTTGAGGCTTCATGATCTAAAATATTAAGGTAACTAATGGTATTTTTTGAGACATTCAACTTTTAGGAAATTATGGGTTATTAGTTTATGGGATGAAAAATGCGAGGTATTAAATAACCTTTGAAGTTAAAACATTTTATTGTTGTTTTGAGGATTTTATCTCATTTTTTTAATGTTATAAGAATTATACATTTTTTGAAAAAGGGAAACATGCAGACTGGGTGACAACCTGTCTTGTCTGGAAAAGTTGTGGGAATCGAACTCACAGCCAAAGGGCGACAAGGGTACATTGCCTACCACTGTCCTACAAGATGTCCCTGTTTAGAATGACTTATTATCTTTAGTTAAATGATTTTATGAATTAAGAATAAGTTGATTTTGGGAACTTATGTTTTTTAAAATGGATGTATTTAGTACAGGAAAATTATTTTTTGATTAAGTGATGAATGTTATTTTGGAATATGTTCGATCATTTGGGAACACTACATTCCCAAGGAAGATAGAATACTATGAGATTTCATTTAAGGAGTAATGGTTGAATTTTATTTTGGAAGAATCTATGTTTTTATTTTGTACATATGGCTATTTGGGTTATTTATGGAAATTATTAACCTATCAATGAGAACATGTTATTAGGTTAATTTATTTTAAGTATGAAACATTATGAGTAGTCTATTTTATTTGGAGATAAATGTTAAAACTTATCTTGGAAGACAATGTGATGAAATCGTTCTAAATTTTGGGTTTCAATCTTATTTTTGATTATTTGAGGTATTTTAATAAATGTTACTTATTGAATGGTCTATGTTGCACTTTGGATATTACTGATGAATTCTGGATATTAAAAGTATTCTTTTTTATTATAAGAATTATTCTTTTTGGGGAATTATCTTATTTTATTCTGTCCATTTTTTTTACGGTTAATGTTTCAAGACATGATGTATAGATATTTAATCTATTGTGAATCAAGTGATTATCTTGATGTTGATTATAGTGCTTTATGTGTGACCAATTCATATTTAATACTCATCATTTAGAGAAAAGATGAGTTTATGGTAGTAATTTATTAAAGGAAAAAACTCTACTTGACAAGTAAGTGTGTTTCCTTATGTTCTTAGTAAAACTCATAAATAAATTAATAAACATTCTGAAAAGGATCATAAAACGAAAACATTGTTCATTTACATTTCATAATGGGGAATCAAAGACTGTTTAACCCATCACAAGTTTGTTGTTTTATATTGTTAACTTTCTAAAGATCATGTTTTCTATCACTCTCTATTAGAACAAGATGGTCAGTTTTTCTTCCATATCCACGTTTTTCATATATGGAATCCTAGTATGTGTTATCTAGGGTGACCTTTTTAATTCTATTTATTTCTTTTAATGTGATGGTTTTATTGACTCTTTCTCTGATGTGGGATTTTTAATGAATATTCTGAGGCCAATTTTAAAATTACAAGGATGCAATTTCCAAAAGGGGGGAATGGTGTAACGACCTAAGTATCTATAAATAATAAATTTTCATATCTATTAATATTTATGAATAAGATATTAATTTTATGTTAAATAGTACACTTTGTCCAATAGTATACCTGACACACAAAAAATGGTGACTCTGAAATCTTGTGTTGCACACAACGCTAAGTGATACCGAAAAATTATACAATAATATTATTGTTATTTTAATAGGTAGTTAACGCCAAGATTTTATATTAGCGGAAATGAATAGAATTAACTATATCATGATTTTACATATTTGTTAAATGTTTTTACATTTATTCAATGAATTTTAGAGGCTTAAAACTAGAATGAATAAAATTCTAAGCATAAAATACTCTAATATTTTAAAAAGGTTGTTTTACAGCCTTTTGATGGAGAACCCTTATTAAATATTGTTTTGGTCACTTTTATATGTTAAATTTGATAAAAAATATTCTTCTATCAAATCAGAAAATCCAAATTTACTTGGGTTAATTTTTTTGTAATTTTTTGATAAAGATCATTTTTTATGAATAGTGAAAATATACAGCATTTTAAGTCAAAACTGCCTTTTGATCTAATTTATTTATATAGTTATATTATATTTTTTATTGGATTTAAAGTGTAATTGTATTAAATTTTTATCATTTAATCAAATTTTGCTCATTTTATGTAATTTCACATTTCAATAGGACATAAACACATGTCAAACATTTGTTAGTTTTTTACTTCTTAAAAACCAGCTTTTTGGTTCAAACAATAGGATTTTTTTTTTAAATTAATTTCTTAAAATTATGGGTGTTTAATTTTCAAAAATGGGTTCCATATTTGGACTCATAAGGTACAAATTTTTTAAATATGTACCTTTTATTTTTGGACATTATGAATAGTAATCTTAGTAATTAATTTTATTTACCATGGTTAAAGGGTAAATCTGGTAAATAATGATAAAATATAACATTATAATAATATAAAACTATCCTACCACATGTCCTAATTATATTTGAAAATATATTTCTGACTATTGGCATCATTGGGTCAATTTTAGGACCACATGGAGCCACTTGGGTGTGAAAATGAAATTTTAAAATATTTAGTTAAAGAGAAATATAACATAAACACATATCTTTTACTAAAACAATTTTAAAGTGGGTTATATAACTGATAACTTAGAATATAAATATTTATTAGAAATATAAAAACATTTACTACATCATGTAATTTTATTTATAATTTTTAGACATTATATATATAAATTTATTTATGACACAATGATGATATAGTGATTACCTTATTAATGAAGGATTCAAATAGATGATATTATAAATATTAAAATAAATGTAATTTTAAATTTTTGATGTAATATAATAATTTTATGGAAATATTGACATATTATATTTGATTCAATTATTTTTTTTAATTAATCAGTTTTTTATGACATTATCATATATCAATTACTAAATAGTGTAAAAATTGACGTAAATGAGTTTTGAAAATTATATTAAATGATATAATATTCTTGAAAATATAATATTCATCCAAATTAGATATATAATGTTAAAAATTTAATTAATTATCTACATGTTATTATATTGGTATTTTATAGTAACAATAGAAACCTTATATTATGAAAATACAAGAAGACATGGTAAGAGTTAATATTTTTAACTAAGGGTTAAAGCTAAAAGATAAGGTTAATTTTGTGACATAAACTTCTATAAAACCTATTGGATTAGATTATTTAGACCGATGATAATCCTATAATATAAATATATCAATTAGGAACTATTATAATTTAAAGAATCAATTTATAATAAAATAATATTTCAAGACTTTCCTAAAGTGCCCCTCCTCCCTCTTATAAAAGGTCACCACCTATACCCACTTACTCACACCTCTCAAGCCCATTGGATCTTCCAAATTATACTAAAAAATTCTCCCAACATCCCTAACTTCATCCTAGAAGCCTTACCATGGGAATAAGACAATTCAAGAAAGCCTTTTGGCTCAAATTACAAGAAGTTACCCGATTTGGAGGTGATGTCTTCTCTCAAGTTCATTTCATTTATTTTCCTTTTTCACTCACAATTTTCTTATTATTCTTTGATTACATAAAATTAATAGTATAATAAATATACTAGGATGTTTTTATGAGAATAAATTCAACTAAACTTACACAAACCTCCATCTAATGGATACAAACATACAGTTTTTGTGTACGGGAAACTACTACCTCACGAAACGATGATTGTTCAATTCTCTCCTACAACCTCTCATGGTGGCCATTATGATGGAACTGTATATATATATATATGATATATATTATATTTATATTTTCTATATTCTTATGTAATCTTTATTTACATCATACCTTTATGCTTTCCATGAGGTATAAATAAGGTAATTTCATTTTAGGAAGTGTGGACTACTGCCCCCCTAAAAGTGATATGACTCGTTCTTGCTATAAATGGAATTTTTAAAGTATGGTTTAATTGAACCTATGAGATATAAATGACATAAATATAATATTTTTATTATAATATATATTTATATCATTTTATTATTATTCTTTTAAAATGAAAATGAAATTAAAGTAGCGTTCCTGCGTACGTATGACCTACCGTATCCATGAACGGTGCATTTCATTTTTTATCTTTAAATATTATGGATATTATAAATACATATATATTGGATATATATTATATTTAAATAATTAATAATATTCTAGAGATGATGTACTTTGACCACATGGAAAATTTATAACAAAATAAGTTTATTTTCGACTCAAGCCCCAAATATCGATTAAACAACTAATATAAACATAAATAATTATGTAAATTTTAGAACATGGTAATAATTTATATAAAAGGATTAATAAAAATGGAAAAGGTTATCAAGAAAGTAGAAATTAACCTAAGTTTATTATTCAGGAACATAACGATTATATGTGATGATACAGACTCAAGGTAAAGAAACTTCTTAACCAAATTTCAGTTCTTTGGGTTAATCTTGTACTTCTGAATTATGTCATGCAATGATTATGTGAGAAATAAAATTTGATATCCTATCTTGTATTTATAATTGATTTGTTTTTATTTATTTTCAATACACATATTCAATTTATTTCATTAACAAAATGATCCTTTTAAGGGAATTTCTAAACTCAATTTCCACTCAATGGGGTTTATGCATACTTCTTTGATTATATTATGCCATTATTATGCGTACAATCACTGTATATTTATTTATGTTTTTAAATTCCACTTACCTTTTGGTGGATATAATGTTTCTATACATAATCACCCCATTGATAAATTCTTACGTCATTTATACGAACATTGTAAGGGAAATCTTTACTCAATCTCCATTCATTGAGTTAAAAAAACCATCTCATTAGTTCTGTTTTTACATGAACATGTGTGGATGACCAATAATTTTCTTAAATTTAATATGCACTTATATTGAGTGTATTTATATTTCTCACACATAATTATATTATTGTTTTATCTTTAATATATGTACACGATTATTGTAAGGGATTTCGTCTCAAATATCCTTTCATTATTGCATATCTTGAGGTTATTCACCTTTATTATCCTATAAACTGTATATAAAAACCATTTGACACATTATATCATGAATTAGTATATTATATTGATATTTAATGTTTTGTTTAATGTTATTACACAAGGATTTTGTTCATGTGTTTCTCAAGTGGCAAGGGAATATTTAACTGAAACTTCATTTTAAATGATTTAAAAATTTATTATTCTAAAACTTTATATTTCATGACCATGTTTTCAAAATGGTTTTTAATAATTTATTTATATGGACATAAATTTTTTAAAATATAAATTTATTTCAAATGTTTCAAAGTGTTATGGGACACATTTATTCAAAACTCTTTTTATCAAATATTTTAAATGGTTTTTAAAATGGATTTAAAATTTCACTATCTTGAAATGATTTCTTGTGATGGAAAATGAAATATTATTATTTAAATTTTGATAATTCAAATATTTTATGTTTTGTGATTATATAATGATACTTGGAGATTTTACGGGTGGTTATTTGATAAACCAATGATGGGTGGTTATGTGATAAACAGAATATGGGTGGTTCTGTGATAAACCAAGGGTGGGTGAGCCCATGGTAGCTCTCTAATGAATTTGGTAATGTGATGAGTTAAATCACAATGTTTCTCTTTACATATTTTGGGATGATACTATGATGGGTATTCCAAACTTAACCATTATGGTTATTTCCTATGAATCTATGAAAGCTAAAATGTAAGTATGATATGGATACCACTTGTTAGCTATATGTTTTATTATTTATATGAGGTTTTGTAGGAGTAATATGACTACATGATGTAGGAAAAGTAGTTTATGTATTATGGGTGAAAAGTTTGATTTTTTTAAAAAAATCAAGGGTTTTAAATATTCATGAACTAACAGTTTTACTCTTAATTTTATATTCCATAATGTGCTTTTTATGCTCATACCTGATTTTTAATATGTTTTTTCACAAGTAATAAGGAAGGATAAGAGAAAGGAATAATTTAAGAAAAGTTGTATCTAGAAAATAATTATGGCTTTATTTAATGATTTTTATTATTGTGAAAAAATTTAATAGAGTAGAAGTTTCTACTTTGTAAATTTTGAGACGTAATGTAAAATTTATGGCCTAATTATTTAAAACACTAAACCTAAAATGATCTTCAATGTGAATTAATTTTAAATTAATAACTTATCATAATATTATGTAATGTTTAAGTCAAGGGCCTTATAGTTGGTATCAGAGGAAAGGTTTAGAAAACTTTGGAGATTAAGATGTTCTATTAAGGGTTATGGATATCATCATTGGTCTTTAATTTTAAGGTTAATCATATGTACAACTCTTTATAAACCACCTTTGTGTCTTTATGATCTGAAATATTAAGGTGACTAATGGTATTTTTGGAGATATTCACCTTTGAGGAAATTATGGGTTACTAGTTTATGGGATGAAAAATGTGAGGTGTGAAATAACCTTTGAGGTTACAACATTTTATGGTTATTTTTGAGGATTTTATCTCATTTTGTTAATGTTATTTTATTAATAAAATTTTTGAAAAAGGAAAACACATAGACCAAGTGACAACCCTTCACATCCTATACGGCTGCGGGAATCAAACTCACAACCAAAGGGTGACAATGGCGCATATCCTACCACCGTCCTATGTGAAGTCCCGGGTTAGTATGAATTATTATCTTTATTTAAATGATGTTATGCATTAAGAATAAGTTGATTTTTGGGAAATTGTGTTTTATAAAATGGATATCCTTTGTATAATAAAATGATTTAGTGATTAACTGTTAAATGTTATTTTGGAAGACATTCACTCGTTGTGGAACATATATGCCTAAGGAAAATAGAATACTATGAGATTTCATTAGAGGAGTAATGGTTGAATATTATTTGAGAAGAATCTGTGTTTTTATTGTGGACATATTGTGATTTGGTTTATTTATGTAAATGATTAATCTATCATGGAGAACATTCGATTAGTTTAATTAATTTTAATAAGATACTTTAAGAGTAGTCGATGTTTTTAGTAGATAGATGTTAAAACTTATCCTCGAAGACAATGTGATCAAATCTAAATTTTGGGTTTTAATCTTAGTTTAGAATATTTAATGAATTTTAAGGAATTTTATTTTTTGAATGGTCTATATTGGACTTTGCATATTACTGTTGAATTTTGGAGATCAAAAGTATTCTTTTTTTCTCTTATAAAGATTATTCTTTTTAGTGGAATTTTCTTATCTTGTCCTGGCCATTTTGGTTGAGGTTAATGTTTCAAGATAGGATGAATAGATAGATAATTTTTGTGGATTATGTGATTCTCTAGATGTTTATTATGGATATTCAGGAGTGACCAATTCATTTTGAATACTTATCATTTGGAGAAAAAGATGAGTTTCGGTATTAATTTATTAAAGGATGAAACTGTACTTGAAAAGTAAGTATGCTTCCTCTTGTTCTTAGTCAAGATCATAAATTAAATACTCAAAATTTTGAAAAGGAAATTGAAATAAAAGAAATATTCATTTAATTTTCTTAATAGGGAATAAATGAACATTAAACCCATCACATGTTTGTGGTTTTTATATTGTTAACTTTTCCTAATCATCTTTTCTATCACCCTCCATTAGAACAAGATTGTTTGTTTATGTTCCATATCTATGTTTTCCTACATAGAATCCTAGTATGTATTATCTCAGGTGACCTTTTTACTTCTATTTATTTCCTTTAAATTTATATATTTGTTGAATCTATTTTGATGTGGGATTTTCAATGAAGTTTCTTGCGCCCAATTTTAATATTGTGTGGAAGCAATTTCCAAAAGTGGGGAATTATATAACAAACCAAGTATTTATAGAATAATAAATTTTTATATATATTAATATTTATGAATTAGATATTAATTTTATGTTAAAGAGGATACTTTTTTCGATAGCTTAACTGACACAAAACATATGGTTTTTTCTGAAATATTATGTTGCACAGAACATTGAGTTATAACTAAAAATTATAAAATAATATTATTATTATTTTAAATGGTAGAGAACTCCTTGTCATTCTATTATTAGGAATGAATATTATTAACTATATTATGATTTTACAAATTTTTAAATGTTTTTACATTCATCCAGTGCATTTTAGAGGCTTAGAATGAGTATGAAATAAATTTTAAACATAAAATACTCCAATATTTTTAAAAGGTCGTTTTACCGCCTTTTGAAGGAGAACCTTTTTTAAATGATTTTTTTTTACTTTTATATGATTTATTTGATAAAATAAACTTCTTCTAAAGTATAGGGACATAAAAATTTACTTTGGTTATATTTTCGGTTATTTTATGATAAAGTTCATTTTTTATAAATAGTGAAAAATTCAGTATTTTATGTAAAAAATTCCTTTTTATCTAATTTATTTATATAGTTAGATTATCTATTTTATTGGATTTAATTTGTATTTGTATTATATTTTTATCATTTAATCTGATGTTTGTTATGTTATGTAATTATACTTTTAAATTGGATATAAACTTATGTCAATCATTTTATAGTTTTTACTTCATAAAAACTCACTTTTTGTTTTGGAAATGAGAATTAATTTTAAATTAATTTCTGAAAATTTCATGATTTGAATTTGGAAAAATGGGCTCTATAATTGGACTCATAACGTCCAAATTTTGTATATAATTTTTTTTATTTTTTTATATTATGAATAGTAACTTCAAAAATTATTTTTATTTACCACAGTTAAAGGGTAAATCTGGTAAATAGGGGTAAAAATAATATTATAATAATATAAAACTACCATAACACATGTCATAATACTATTTTATGATATATGCCTAACCATGTAAATTCTTCGATCTATTTGAGGACCCCATTAAGAAACTTGGTTGTGATAATAACATTTTATAATATTTAATTTAATGTAAAGATAAATATAACATTAACATGTATCTTTTACAAAACTTATTTGAATGTGGGGTTATTTAACTTATATCTTCAACTATAAATATTCATTAGAAATATAAAAATATTTCCAAAATCATGGTATTTTATTTATAATTTTTAGACGCTAAATAACTAAATTTATTTATGAAACAATGGTGATGTAGTGATTACCATATTAATAAAAGGTTCAAATAAATGATATTATAAATACTAAAATTAATGTAATTTTACCTTTCTTATGCCATACAAGAATTTTATGGATGGTATAGACATATCATATTTTATTAAATTCCTTTTTTTGAATTAATCAATTTGTTTTTAATTTAACAAAAATTAATTATTAAATAGTTTCAAAATTGAAATAAATGATTTTAAAAACAAATACGATTTTATTAATTGATATAATAGTCATAAAAATATACGACTCTCCCAAAAGACAAATATAATGTTGAAAGTTTCATTAATGATCTATTTTTTTTCTATTTGTAATGCCCCGAGCCCAGTTACCCGGAGTCGGTGCATTATTACATAACATTGTCATGATCTCAAGGGATCAAATCCCAAAAGACGGATCAGTTTAGTAGCCTTAGAAGTACTAGATACATTCATAAGTTTTAAATTACATTATAAAATTAAAAAAAAACAGAATTGTCTCCATTGAACACATTCATATCCCTTAGATTATCCCTCAAGGAAAATCATCATATACTTCTTCACATCCTGGGAAAAATAAAACATAGAAAGGGGTGAGCTCAGATGCTCAGAAAGGATAACAATATAACAGAAACTTTCATAAATAAGAATAAACATTTAAGGAAATGTATAAGACAAAACATAATCCCTTTAAACTTAAACTTCAACATAATATAGAAAATATAAATCCAATAATTCCATTTACTTATTCACATGTATATTCTACTAGTCGAATAATCACATGAAATATCAATATCATATTTCATAATGATGGAATGCATAATTTCGGACATCATAACCACATATTCAAGGCCTAGTGCCAAGACGACAAATAAGATTTTGTCAAGAGCTTGGTCTAAGACACCCATTTTTCTCATGAGACATCCTGATGTATCGAGGAGCTATAGCAGGCTCCACCTATCACTTACTAAGTCCAATGCATTCATCATATGAAAAGTTTGAAACATAACATAAATATTCATATTAAAACTAGCATACAAAATGTTAATACATTAACCGTAAACCATGAATGTTATAAAAATAACACATCCACAGTCAAACATGTCACAAAACCTTCAATACAATATGGAAGAATTGTGAAATAATAAATCAACTTCAAATAATTATAAACTCCATTAAAATATTTTGACATAGATGAAATCAAAATTATTTGAGAGAAATATCTCCTTCTATTTTGAAATCATTTAAAATTCATGTAATTATAAAAGAAAACATTTATTTTGAAAATATACATATAATATTGTAAGGGAATATTCAAAGGTGTTATAACGATGGAGAATTACTGCACCCTCTATATAAGTTAAAAAACATTCTTACCTTAATTTGTCAAAAATGTCATAAAGTACCGTGTTTTGAAAACGACGGAAAGATTAATTTCAAACCATTTTTAAAAAAGTGAAACAAGGTTATAAATTAATTTAACCCATATTATAATAATTAGTAAAAATGTTTTGAAATATTTTTTAAGGAACACAGATGTGGATGATAAAGAGGTCTCATTAGATACTGACATAAAAACAACCTCGGATAATAAAGAGATTGTGAAATTAACACTTAACTTGCACTTTTCCTTGGTAGAGGGTACGTTAACCTCCTGTATAATAGTTAAATCAATGTTATTAAATTATAAAATCACTACATAAATAAATATTATATCATATATGATCTTCTAATATTGCTTTGTTAATAATATTTTAGTAGTATCATTGTTTTGGGTGTTAACTGATATGTTTTCCTTTATATGTTTTATTATGTAAGTCAGTTTTGTTATGTATAGAATGTATTTTATTCATATCCTAAATTATATTATGTTCTTAAATATTTTTTTTAATAATAAAAATAAAATTATTCTTGAATGGTTATGATGGGGAATGAATCTGATCGCGTTCATGGAGACAGTAATCCGTACGTATGCACAAATGCTACTTCCATATCATTTTTTTATTTTATAATAAAACAAAATGATACATAAGTATATTATTATTCCAGTATAATATAATATTTTATATATGTTACCTATGTTCATTAACACCATCCTTTATGCGTTCCATGTATGGTATGAATGAGTCATATCACTTTGAGGGGGCGGTAGTCCCCACTTACTCAAATGAAATTATCGTATATATAAAACATGAAAAGAATAATGGTATGATATAAAATATAATTAAATAAGCTTATAGATAAAATAAATATCATAAATATCATATATAATTACAGGTCCATAATAATGGACACCATAATAGGTGCTAGTATAATATTGAACAATCATCGTTTCGTGAGGCAGTAGTTCACCGTCCACAAAAACATTATGTTCTATACCCATTAGATGGAGGTGTGTGAAAGTTTAGTTAAAATAATTATACTAAAAATAACCTAGTATATTTAGGATACCAATGTTGTTATAAAATAAATGAATAAAGACAGTTTATTGGGTTGGATGTGTAAAATAAAAGAAAAGAACATAAGAGGAGATGTTACCTTTAAATTGGGTAACTCCCTTTGGTTTGAACCAAAATGCTTCCTTAAAGTGTCTTATACCTAAGGTAAGGCTTATAAGAGGAATATAGGGATGTAGGGAGCTTATCTGGTCAGAGTTTTGATGAGCCAAAGGGCATGAGAGGTGTGAGTAATGGGTTAGGGGTGATGGCTTTTTATAAGGGAGGGGAGGGGCTCTTTAGGAATGTTTGAAAATATTATTTTATCATATAATGATTTTCAGTTTCAAAAGGTCCTAAAGTGATTAAAGTGAAGATAATATGAATCAAGTTCTAAATAAAATCATTCAATAATAATTTTAAAATTTATAATCTCATTTATTTAAATCATTCATTAATGAGGTAAACAATCCATCATTATTGGGCCATAAATAATTTTATTTATTTTAAATATAAAAAATATAAAACAAATACCATGTTGTTTTAATTCTTTTTAGCTTTCAAATAAATATTTATTGTTGAAAATATTACCTATATAACCTCATTTAAAAATTGTTTTACTAAAAGATATAAGTTTATGTCATTTTTGTCTTTACTTTAAATTAATTAATATAAAGTGTCATTATCACTCTCAAGTGGCTCTATGGGATCCCAAAATCTACCCAAGGATTCACATGGAAGTCCATATATCATTTATTAGGGTTAGGACACGTATTAGGATAATTTAATATTATTATAATATTATTTTTTACCCTTATTTACCGTATTTACCCTTTAACCATGGTAAATAAAATATTTACCGAAGTAATTATTCATAATGCCTAAAAATAAAAGTTACCTATTTACACAATTCGGACCTCCTGAATCCAAATATAGAATCCATTTTTTCCAATTCAAAACACATAATTGGCAGAAATTAATTTAAAATCAATTCCCGTTGTCAAAATAAAAAACGTGTTTTTAAGAAATAATAACTATCAAAAGACAGACACTTGTTTATGTCCAGTTTAAATGTGAAATTAAATACAATGAACTAAATTATATTAAATGATAAAAATACAATATAATGATACTTAAGACCCATTCAAATTTATAATTTTACTCTATAAATTATTTTGATTAAAAAAGTTGTTTTTAATTAAAATTTTGTACTTTTCACTATTTATCAAAAATTGAAGGTTTTCAAAAAAAGTACCAAAAATCCACCCTAAGCTAATTTTGATATTCCAAATCCAAAACTGGAGTCCATTTTAAAAAATAATTTTTAAAAAATTTCAAAAATTCAATATAACTATTCATAACGGCTAGTTTGATCAGTCGTGGTGTGTTAGAATCTCGAAGTTGCCTACACGGAAAGCTATTACATTATTCAAAGGGGCAACGTACTGTGGAAGCTTGGGGTGTTATATTATTCCCTCCCTCAAATAATTTAATCCACAAAATTTCTAGAATACTACTACATAAAAAGATTCGGGTGGTTTTTTATCATAAGTTCCTCAGGTTCCCATGTTGCCTCTTCTATCTTACGATTTATCAATAGAACTTTCACTAGACGAGTCGTCCTATTTCTTAACACTTGTTCTCTAGTATAAAAAATTATGAGAGGCTCTTTGCAATAAGACAGACTGGGTTCCAGTTCTATTTCATCATAGGGGAGTACATGCATTGGGTCTGGCATGTATTTTCTCAATAGTGATACGTGGAACACATCATGACCTTTATAGAGACTTTGAGACCTTGCCAAACGGTAAGCTACAACCCCAATTTGTTCTAGAATTTCGAAAAGTCTGATGTACCTAGGACTTAATTTACCATTATTACCAAATCGTATAACTCCCTTCTAAGGAGATACATTCACGAAAACATGATCTCCTACCTGAAATTCCAAATCCTTTCTTTGGTTATCAGTGTAGCTCTTTTGCCTACTTTGATCAGCTTTGATGTGGGTTTGAATATTCTTCACCTTTTCTATTTTATCCTCAACATGTTATGGGCCTATGAGTTTTCATTCACCAACATCATCCCAACAATTTGGTGTATGACATCTCCTTCCATATAACGCTTCATATAGTGCCTTCTGAATACGTGAATGGAAGCTATTGTTATAGGAAAATTCTACTAGAGGTAAATACTGATCCCACATACCTTGAAAGTCAAGTTAGAAAGGTATCAACATTTCTTATATGGTTTGAATAGTCTATTCTTATTTTCTATTAGTTTGGTGGTTGTAGGCGGTGCTCAAATGATGTTCAGAATCCAAGGCATTCTGAAGACTTTTCCAGAATATTGATGTAAAACGGGGATCACGATCAGAAAAAAATCAATAGGAAAACTCCATGAGGTCTTACAACTTCATTCATACATATTCTTGATAAACATTCAAGTGGTAATTATTCTCTTATATAAAGAAAATTTGCTGACTTGGTAAGATGATCAACAATGACCTATATTGCATCATTCATTCTAGGAGTATTTGGTAGTCCCATGAAAAAGTCCATCATAATATCATACCATTTCCACTCAAGTGTAATAATATGTTGCATTACTTCTCTAGGATGTTGTCTTCCAGCTTTCACATGTTGACAAACCATACATATTGACACATAATCAGCAATATCTCTCTTCATGTTGTCCCACTAAAAATATTCGTTCAAATCTCTATACATCTTAGGGCTACCAGGGTGTATAGAGAAATTGGATCTATGTGCATCATCTGATAATTCCCTTTTTAGACCAGGTATGTCAGGAACACAAAGTCTCTTACCAAATTTCAAAATCCCATATTCATATACGAAGCCGATCAATCTCCCGTCATTTACAACTTTAATTTTCTTTTGAATCTCTTCATCATCAGTCTGAGAACTTGTTATCGTTTATAGTAAAGATGGTTTATCAACCATTTGAAAAAGTATTGATGTTTCACTGTAACAACCCAAGATTTCATAGTACATTATTTCTTCAAAGTAATTCAATAACTTGCACTACATGCAACACCGAGTTCTAGCGCACCATGACTTACCAAACAAGCCGTTCAAAAGCAGTTATGAATAGTATTAACTGAATTTTTAACTTTATATAATCCTTATAATTTTAGAATCCATATTATGAGTTTCCTAGACATAATATAAGAACAAATACATTTTTTCAGATAAAAGAAGTATTTTTCAAAAAATGTAATTTTACCGCCTTTTAATGGAAAAGCCCTTTTAAATCCAATATTTGAAACTTTTATATATTCAATTTTACAAAATAAACTTCTTATATAGAATTGGGACATAAGAATTTAGTTTAAATAAAATTTTGTTGTTATTCTGATAAATTTCATATTTGGGTGAATAGTGAAAAATACTATATTTTAACTGAAAACAACTTTTTAAATCCAAATAATTTATATTGTGAAATTATAAATTTTAATGGTTTGTAATTATAAATAGATTATATTTTTACCATTTAATTCAATTATGTTCATTGTAAGTAATTTTACATTGAAATTGGACATAAATAAGTGTCAAACTTTTGGTAGTTATTATTTCTTAAAAATATGCCTTTTGGTTTTGACAGCGGGAATTAATTTTAAATTAATAAATGAAACTTCTATGTTTTTAATTTAGTAAAATAGACTTCATCATTGAATTCTTAATATCATTATTAGGTTAGAGTGAATTTTTTTTATTTTTTTGAAAACATTCAATTTTTTGATGAATAGTGAAAAAACACTAAGTTATAGTTTAAAACTGTATTTTTATTTAAATAATTATTTATTTTATTGAAATTTAATTAAGGTAAAAATAGATACATAATACCTATATAAGTTCAATGTAGTTCATTGGAGTTAGTTTAGAATAATTTTAGATATATAAAAATTTTATTGAACTTTTCACCGTATTTTACCCACCTCCTAGAGGAATTTGGAAATTCACATAAAACATAATTTTACCGCTTCTGTGAGTGGAATTTCAAAAATCCGATAGATACAGTTAATATCAAGGAGTAAAATGTGGTTCAATAAGATAAAAATAATTTATGGTGAATAGTAACTTTTTACTTTTATTTACCACGGTAAAAAGTAAATAGGTTAATTAAGGGTAAAAATGATAATATTATTACCCTAACACATGTCCTAATTCTATTGGATAAGTATAATTTGACCAAAAACAACCTTAGGAATAAAATATAAACCTCTTTGGTCCACTTAGATTAGATTAGGACATTTATTATTATTTAATTCAAAGAAGAGTTGAATGAGTTAAAATCAAAGTTGAATAACTAAAACATTTTTAATATAGATTTATACATAAGATAAATTTGATTATAAATATTCATTAGAAATATAAAAATACTTCCTATGTAATGGTATTTTATTTATAATTTTTTAAGATTAAATAATTTAATTTATTTATGACACAATGGTGATGCAGTAATTACCTAATTAATGAAATATTAAAATAATTGATATTATAAATATCAAACTAAATGTAGTTTGAGACTTTTTATGAATTAAACTAATTTTATAGGTTAATATGACATGTTAGGATTGATTAAATGAATTTGGTTCGAATTAATAAAGTTATTAAGACTTTAACAAAAATAAATTTTTAAATAGTGTCAAAATTGACATAAAAGAGTTTTTAAAACAAATATTAAATTATTAATTGATATAATATTTCTGAAAATCTAAGGTTCGGCCAAAGGACTTATATGATGATAGTTATGTCATTAATGAACCACTTGGGGTTCTCTTGACATTTTATAGTAATATTATTAACCATATAATATAAAAATACAAAGAGACATGGTAAATGTCAAACAATTTAACAAAGAGTTAAATCTAAAAGATAAGGGTGAAACAGTGACCCAAATTTGTCTAAAACCTATTGGTTGAAAGGATTTAGACCCATCCCCAACTTAGACTTTTAATAATCTACTTTGGAGCCATTATAAACTGAATAATAATTTATTATAAAATAATACTTTAAGTTTTTCCTAAAGAGCCCCTCCTCCCCCTTATAAAAGGACACCACTTATAACCAATTTCTCACACCTCTTAAGCCTTTTGGTTCGTCCAAACTCTCCCCAATTAATCTCCCTACATCCCTCTCCTCCTCCTAGAAGCATTACCATATTCATAAGGAACTTCAATAGTCCTCTTTGGTTCAAACCAAAGGGAGTTACCCAAATTAAAGGTAATGATTTCTCTTAGCTTCTTTTCTTTTATTTTACTTCTCCAACCCCTAAACTCTTCTTATACTTTTCTTTTGTAACAAAACCAGTATCCTAAATATACTAGGATATTTTTATGAGAAGTATTCAAACTACACTTACACACACCTCCATCTAATGGGTGAAGAACATAATGTTTCTATGGATGGAAACCAAACGCCTCACGAAACGATGATTGTTCAATTATCTCCTACCGCCTCTCGTGGTGGCCATTATGATGTCACTATAATTAAATATGATATTTATGATATTTATTTTATATATAATCTTATTTAATTCCATTTTATATCATATAATTATTCGTTTCATTTTGTATATATATACGATAATTTCATTTGAGGAAGTGCGGACTACCGCCCCCTCAAAGTGATATGACTCGTTCATACCATACATGGAACGTATAAAGGATGGTGTTAATGAACGTAAGTAACACATATAAGATATTATATTATACCGGAATAATAATATACCTATGTATCATTTTTTTTATTCCTTTTAAAATGAAAAATGAAATGGAAGTAGTGTTCGTGCGTACGTACGGACTACCGTCTCCACGAACGCGATAAGATTCATTCCCCATCGTATCCATGCAAGTCTAACTCTCATTTGATGATTAAAAATAATGTTTTAGGACATTATTTCATTCTATATATGAATATGATACAACCTATCCATAAACACGGCTTATGTAACAAAACATATAAAATAAAACGAGTAAGTTAACACCCGAAATGACGATAATATTAAGATATTATTAACAAACCAATGTTAAAAGATCATATATGATATCATATTAATGTAAATGATTCTTGTATAATTTAATAACAATTATTTCACCATTATATAGGAGGTTAACCTACTCTCAACTAAGGAAAAGTACAAGGTAAGGGTTATTTCACAATCTCTTCATTATCCGAGGTTGTTTATCCGTAATTATCTACTGGGACCTCTTTATCATCCACATCCATGTTTCATAAAAATATATTTCAAAACATTATTAATATTTACTAGACAATGGTTTAAAGTCATTTATACCCTTATGTGTTTTGAATGGAATCTTTCCGTCATTTTTCCAATCAATGTACTTTTTGTCCTTTTCGACAAATTTAAGGTAAGAATGTTTTTTTAACTTATACGGAGGGTGCGGTTATTTTCTACCGTTATAAACTTGTCGAAGCTTCCCTTGCAAGCTTATAAGAATATTTTGAATGTAAATGTATTATTTTATAATTATGTGACTTTTAAATGATTTCAAAATGAATATTTTAAGAATTTGTGACAGGTACTCTTTATCAAGATCATAATTTTAAATGTTTTAAAGATTTATCTTTCTAAATCTTTTTAATTAATGTCCATGTTTTCAAAATTATTTTAAGGATTTATTTATATGAACATGAATGTTTTGAAATGATATTTATTTTCAAATATTTTAAAGTTGTATGGGACACTTTGATTCAAAAATCTCTTTTAAATTACTTCCTTAATAAATGTGTGACTTTTAAATGATTTAAAAAAATATATATTTCTCTCAAATGGTTTTGATTTCATCTATGTCAACATCCTTTGATGGATTTTTATCTTATTTGAAGTTGATTAACTATGATACAAAACTTCCATATAATATTGAAGGTTTTGTGATATGTTTGACTGTGGATGTGTTATTTTTATACCATTCATGGTTTATGGATAAAGTATTGGCATTACGTATGATAGTTTTAATACGAATGTTTATGTTATGTTTAAACCTGTTCATATGAGGAATGAATTGGACTTAATAAGTGACGGGTGGAGCCCGCTATAGCTCCTCGATGAATCGGTAGGTCTCATGAGACAAACTAGTGTCTTGGAATGAGGCCTTGACAAAATCTTATTTGTATCTTGGCACGAGGCCTTGACTATGTGGTTATGATAGTCTGGAATTATGCATTCCATCATTATGAAAGTGGTTATTGATATTGCATGTGATTGTTCGACTAGTAGAATATCTATGTGAATAAGTAAATGGAATTATTTCATTTTATTTTTGCCATATTATGTTGAAGTTAAAGTTTAAAAGGATTTTTTTTAGTTATACATTTCCTTAAATGTTTATACTTATTTGGGAAAGTTTCCACTATATGTTTATCCTTAATGAGCATCTGAGATCACCCCTTTCTATGTTTTATTTTTCCCAGGATTCCAAGAAGTGTGTTGTGATTGATATGCAGGGTTAATCCAAGGGAATAATGGAGTTCATAAAGGATTATTTATGTTTTTTTTCATGTTATAAAGTGTAATGTAACAATCATTTATATAATCTATTTTCCAAGACTGCTAAACTGATCGGTCCTTCGGGACTTGATTCCTTGTAATCATGCCAATGTATTAAAATAATGCACCGACTCTGGGTAACTAGGGTCGTGGTGTTACATTCACCTTCCCTGATTACTCCCATATCCATATTTATTAGATCCATGAACATAGGATCCCATTCAACTCTCATCTTGTTCAAAACTCCATGATCCTTTCTTATCAAATCATCTTCCACCATATTTTCCCTCCTCAGGTGGGAGTGTATGGTGCAATCATAATCCTTGAGTAGTTTAAGTCATCTTCTTTGCCTAATGTTGTGTTCTTTTTGGGAGAAAATATACTTCAAACTCTTATGATTAGTATAAATCTAACATTTTTCACCATATAGATAGTGTCTCTATATCTTCAAAGCATAGATTACAGCTTCTAACTCAATATCATGAGTGGGATAGTTTTGTTCATGAATTTTTAGCTGTTGTTATGCATAGGCAATAACCCTATCAATCATCATAAAGACATAACCAAGTCATTTTCTTAAAGCATCGCTATAAATAACAAACCCATAACTCCCTGATGGTAGATTAAATATAAAATAATTTACTAATGTTCTCATCAGTTCTTCAAAACATTCTTTACACTCTTTTTTCATACAAATTTAACCCCTTTATAAGTGATCTAGGTTAATGGGTTAGCCAATCAGGAAAATTCTGGATGAAGCGCCAATAATAACCTTCTAAAATAATAAAAATGTGTACCTCATTTATACTCATTGGTGTTGTCGATTCTTGAATTGCCTTGGTCTTTGAAGGATCAAAAGAGACTCCATCATTAGAGACAATATGGCCAAGAAAAGAAATCTCTTAAATCCATAATTCACACTTGATAAACATCCTATATAATTCATTTCTTCTGAGGGTTTTCAGAATAGTACGCAAGTGATTTTCATGATCATCATAGATTTTTGAGTAAACCAAGATATCATTAATAAATACCACTAAAAATTCATCAAGATATTCATTGAAAACTCTATTCATTATAACCATGAAAATATATGGTGCATTAGTTAGTCTAAAAGGCATTACGGTAAACTTGTAATGCTCGTACCTGGATTGAAATGTTGTTTTCGGAATGTATTCATTTTTCACACACAAGTGACGATATCCATATCGAAGGTCAATCATTGAAAAATATTGAGCTCCATGAATTTGATCAAATAAATCATCAATGTGAGGTAGGGGATACTTGTTCTTTATTGTTATAGCATTGATCTCCATGTAGTCAATGCACAACCTCATAGATCCATATTTATTCTTAACAAAAAGAATAGGGGAACCCCATTGAGAAAAAATAGGGAGAATAAATCAATTATTACTCAATTACTTTACTTTTTTCTTTAGTTCCACTAATTCCATAGTGGTCATTCTATAAGGGTTCTTCAATATGGGCCTTGAATCGGGAATTAAATCAATGGAAAACTCAATTTCTTATTCTATATGATGTCTAGGTAAATCCTCTGGAAATACATCAACATATTCTTATACAATAGGTACATCCTCTATTTCAACATTAATTTCCTCACCCATAGTTATTTCACTATATTCCTACCTAATAATTGAATTTAGTAGAGCTACAGGGGGTGGATCTAGATAAGAATCAGGTGGTGATGTTTCTGCTATGAAGGTAAGGTACTCCTTATCATCATCGAAAATTGTAACCTCTTTCTTCTTACAATAATTTTTTGCATCATGGTCTGAAAGTTAATTCATTCTGAGGATTATGTCAAATTCATTCATGGTTATGACAATTAGATCATCATATAAATAACATTTATATTCCATAATGGGAACTGATTCATAAAAAATTGTTTCAATGATACTTACCTTAGGAGTTTTGACTGACAACTCCCTTGTTAAATAAAATTGGAAATATCTAATTTTCTTAGTAAACTGGGAAGATATGATAAAATGCGATGATCCAGAATCAAATAAATCATTCGATAAACTTGATGAAACTATTAAATTGCCTACAACAACGTCTTTTGGAGCTTCAAACTCAGTAGTAGTGACCTATAAACTTGTCCTTGCTCCCTTTTCCTTTTCTGAGGGAAGTTTCCTTGGTGCTTAGAAAATTCATTTACATAATTCCCCTTTTCTCTACAATTGCAGTATTCATCATTGACAGCCTCCTTCTTCCCCTTGCAATCTCGATCTTGGTGGAATTTTCCACCACACTTGTACCTGACTCTAATTCCCTTCAGGAAAGTACCGAGGTGTTTCTTCCTACATTTACCACATGATGGATATTTAAAATTTTCCCCATTACCCTTATTTCCATTTCCAGAGTGTTCAGTAGATCCCTTATACTCTTTATTTTCTATAAATTCATAACACATATAGAATTCCTTTACTGTCTTGATAGCACATGAGACAATATCTTTGTATGATGAGAGGTATTCTGAGACTAATGCTCAACAGAGAAATGGTTTTAACCCATAAAAAAATTGATCAATATTACTCCTTGGGATATATATATAATCTCCTGCATGCCTTTCTATCCTTGTAAAGTTATTCTCATACTTTGAGACATTCTCATCCTCCTTTTTCCTAAGACTCAGAAATTGTCTTTCCATATTCACTCAATGGCCACGAGGAAAGTGTTTTTCTAAGAAAATCTCTTTAAAATCCCTTCATTCCATATTTGATACTTCATCATCTTCCTTTTTCTTGAAGCAATGTAAACTATTGACCTATATCACCTATGAGGCGATAAACTCTCATTAAAACTTTTTATCATTTCACTACTCCGCAAAGCATTAAATATTTTCTCTAAGGGACTTATCCATTTATCAGCTACAAATGTATTTTTAGTCCCATTGAATGTTGGTGGTTTTTTAATCATGAATCAAACTATCATTGATCCTCTATGTTGTGGATCAAGGTTCTCCATATAGGTAAGGTTATTATTCATAACCCGGGTTAGTTTTCCCGGTATGGTGATAAGCTGATCATCACTAGTTTCATCACCAGATCCACTATAATTATCTTGAGTAGGAGGTAAATACCTACATGGATTACGTGCATTGATACGGTTCCCATTCCTTCAACGAGGCTCAATTTCTAAAAAATAGAATAAACTACCATAGTTTATGAATCATAATACATAATTCCAAAATTGTAAAACACTTAACATAAATTGAAAAAATTATGGATATAATCCATAATCATAAAAATGTCTTCTTTGAGGAGGTATATACTCATAAATCATTCATAATGGTTTGTAATGAAAATGTGAATTATCTTAAGCATATCCCCCAGGAGTGTTGTAACCAAGAGTGATGCAAGACTCGTTGTCATGTACTAGGATACCTCAATTCATGCCCAAAACTCCTTTTTAGAGTTTTTTACTCCTAGGTACATCAGTTCCCAAGCCACCTCTACCTTCTCGTATCTAGAAAGGGATGTGCTACTTGTAAATTACACAAAATCTCTACATTACAAAAATTCTAAGTAGTTATTCTATACTAATCCTCGAATTATATCTTAGGGTAATGTTCTCAAATCAAAGATTATTTAAATCCAGTTTTCATGGATTGTACTAAACTTCCTCTAATACAAACAGTAATGCCCTTACCCCATTTACCCAGAGTCAGTGCATTATTAATTAACATTGGTATAATCACAAGGGATCAAATCCCGAATGACTGCTCTGTTTATTATCCTTGGAAGTACTAGATACATTCATAAGTTTTTATATTGCATTTTAAAATAAAAATCAACAACAAAATTTTCTCCATTGACCACATTCATATCCCTTAGACTATCCCTAAAGGTTAGTCATAATATAATTCTTCACATCCAAGGAAAAATAAAACATATAAAGGGGTGATCTTAGATGCTCATTAAGGGTAACAATATAACGGAAATATTGATAAATAAGAAAAAACATTTAAGGAAATTTATAAGACTAAAACATAAGCCTTTTAAACATAAACTTCAGCATAATATGGAAAATATAAATCAAATTATTCCATTTACTTATTCACATGGATATTCTACAAGTCGAATAATCACATGAAATATCAATATCCAATTTCAAAATGATGAAATGCATAATGCCAGATATAATAACCATATAGTCAAGGCCTTATACGAAGATTACAAATAAGATTTTTTCAAGGCCTTGTGACAAGACACTAGTTTGTCTCATGAGACCTACCGATGCATCGAGGAGCTATAGCGGGCTCCACCCATCACTTGCTAAGTCCAATGCATTCTTCATATGAAAAGGTTGAAACATAACATAAACATTCGTATTAAAACTATCATACGAAATGTTAAGACATTAACCATAAACCATGAATGATATAAAAATAACACATCCACATTCAAAAATATCACAAAAACTTTAATAAAATACGAAGGATTTGAATCACAATAAATCAACTTCAAACAAGTATACAATCCATTAAAGTATGCTGACATAGATGAAATCAAAATTATTTGAGAGAAATATCTATTTCTATTTTTAAAAAATTAAAAAGTCATGTAATTATAAAAGAAAACATTTATTTTGAAAATATTCTTATAAGTTTGTAGGGGAATTTTTAAAGGTTTTGTAATGGCATAGAATGATCATACCCTCCATATAAGTTAAAAAACATTCTTACCTTAATTTTTCGAAAAGGTCACAATGTACATTGTTTGGAAAAAGACAGAAATATTCCTTTAAAACCATCTTATAAAAAGTAAAAAGGGTATAAATGACTTTAACCCATATCCTAGAAAACAGTAAAAATGTTTTGAAATATATTTTTAAGGAACACGGATGTGGATGATAAAGAGTTCCCAGTAGATACTCATGTAAAAACAACCTCGGATAATAAAGAGATTGTAAAATTAACCATTACCTTGCACTTTTCCTCGGTCGAGGTTATGTTAACCTCCTATATAATATTTAAATAATTGTTATTAAATTATTCAATAAATAAATACATAAATATGATATAATATATGATCTTATAATATTTATTTTTTAATAATATTTTAGTAGTATCATTGTTTCGGGTGTGAACTGATTCATTTTCCATTATATGTTTTGTTATGTAAGTCATGTTTATTATGGATAGGATGTATTTGAATGATATAAATTATATTATTTTATTAAATATTATTTTTAATAATCAAATAAAAATTATTCTTGAATGGATACAATGGGGAATGAATCTCGTCGCGTTCGTAGAGATGGTAATCCGTACATACGCACGAATGCTACTTCCATCTCATTTTTTTATTTTAAAAGGAAAGAAAGCAAAATTATACATATGTATATTATTATTACAGTATAATATAATATTTTATATATATTATGTACGTTCATTAATACCATACTTTATTCATTCCATGTATGGTATGAATGAGTCATATCACTTTGAGGGGGCGGTAGTCCGCAGTTCCTGAAATGAAATTATCTTATATATACAACATGAAATGAATAAAGGAATTATATAAAAGAGAACTAAAGAATATTATAGATAAAATAATTATCATAAATTTGATATATAATTGAAGTTCCATCATAATGGCCACCATAAGAAGTGGTAGTAGAAGATTGACCAATTATCATTTCGTGAGGTAGTAGTTCGCCGTCCACAGAAACATTATGTTCTATACCCATTAGGTTAAGGTTTGTCTTAGTGTAGTTAAAATACTTCTCATAACAACAACCTAGTATATTGAGTATACTGGTGTTTTTTTAAAATAAAGGAATAAAGAGAGTTTAGTGGGTTGGAGAAGTAAAATAAAATAAAAGAACTTAAGAAGAAATGTTAAAATTAAATCGGGTAACTCCCTTTGGTTTGAACCAAAATGCTTCATTGAAGTGTCTTATACATAATTTAAGGCTTATAAGAGTAATATTGGGATATAGGGAGCTTAATTGGGTAGAGGTTGGACGAGCCAAAGGGCTTGAGAGGTGTGATTAATGGGTTAGGGGTGATTTCTTTTTATAAGGGAGGGGAGGGGCTCTTTAGGAATGTTTGAAAGTATTATTTATTATATAGTGATTTTCAGTTTATAAAGGTCCAAACCTCATTAAAGTAAATGATAAAATGACTCATGTTCTAAATAAAATGGTCCAATAATAATTGGATACGTTTTGGATACTGTTTTAATTTTTATAATCTCATTTATTTAAATCATTCGTTACTGTGGTAAACACTCCATCATTATTGTGTCATAAATAATTTTATTTATTTGATGTTTACAAATTATAAAAGAAAATCATGTAATAAATCGTTTTATATTTTAAATGAATATTTATAGTAGAAAATATAACTTATATAACCCCACAAAAAAATGTTTTACTAAAAGATATATGTTTATGTCATTTTTGTCTTTACTTTAAATTAATTAATATAAAGTTTCATTATCACTATAAAGTGGCTTCATGGGGTCCCAAAATAGACCCAAGGATTCCAATGGCCATACATTTATCATTAAATAGGGTTAGGATATGTTTTTGGGTAATTTAATATTATTATAATTTTATTTTTTACCCTTATTTATCAAATTTACCCTTTAACCATGATAAATAAAACATTTACCGAATTAATTATTCATAATGTCTTAAAATAAAACTTACTATTTATACAATTTGGACCTCCTAAAAAATATGGAATCCATTTTTCCAAATTGAGAACACATAAGTGGAAGAATGTAATTTAAAATTAATACCTGTTGCCAAAACAAAAAACGTGTTTTTAAGAAATAATAACCGTCAAAAGATTGGCACTTGTTTTTGTCCAGTATAAATGGGAAATTATATCCAATGACCTAAATTATATTAAATGATAAAAATATAATCTAATAATACTTAAAAACCATTCAAATATATAATTTAACACTATAAATTATTTCGATTAAAAAAGTTATTTTTAATTAAAATATAGTATTTTTCATTATTAGTCAAAAAATGAATGTTGTCATAAAAGTACCAAAAATTCACTCTAATATAATTTTGATATTCTGAATTTAAAAATGAAGTACATTTTGAAAAATAAAATTTATAAAATTTTAAAAAGTGGGTATTTCTATTCATAACGACCAATTTGATTGGTCGCGGTGTGTTAGAATCTCGAAGTTGCGTACAACGTAAACTATTGCATTATTAATCGGGGAATCATACCGTGGATGCTTGCGGTGTTACACTATTAAAATTTTATAGTAACTATAGTAACCATATATTATGAAAATATAATAAGATATAGTGAGAGTTAATGTTTTTACCTAAGGGTTAAAGCTAAAAGATAAGGTTACTTTGGGGACATAAACTTGTCTAAAACCTATTGGATGAGAGGATTTAGACCCACTATCATATTATCCTAGAAATATATCACTGTTGAAGTATTATAATTCGAAAAATAAATTTATAATAAAATAATATTTCCAGACATTCCTAAAGTTCCCCTCCTGCCTCTTATAAGAGGCCACCACCTCTACCCACATAATCACACATATCAGGCCTCATAGGTCATTATATGTATAAAATAATAAGCTTAAAATATCCCTACCTTCCTTATATAAGAATTACCTTGTTCATAATGCAATTAAAGAAAGACTTTTGGCTCAAGTTAAAAGATGTTACCCGATATAGAGGTAACGTCTTCTATTAGGTTCCTTTCCCTTATTTTCCATCTCCACTCCCTATGATCTTATTATTATTTGATTAAAAAACAACACCAGTATCCTCAATATACTATAATATTTTTATGAGAATAATTTTAACAATAGTTACAAATACCACCAACTAATGGATACGAATATATTGTTTCAATATACGGTGAACTACTGCCTCACGAAATGATGATTGTTCAATTTTATCCTACCACATCTTATGGTGGAAATTATAATGGAAATGTATTTTTATATTATATATATTATATTTATATTGTCTCTATTCTTCTTTAATTTTTATTTACAACATACCTTAATAAATTCCATGACGTGTAAATATAATAATTTAATTTGAAGAAGTGTGGATTACAGCCCCCTCAAAGTGATATGACTTGTTCATGCTATACAAGTAACATATAAAGGATGGTTTTATTAAAAATATGATACATACATGAAATAAATATAGTAATATTATTATAATATACATTTATATAATTTTATTATTATTATTTTAATACAAAAAGAAATGAAAGTAGCGTTCATGCGTACGTACGACCAACCGTCACCATGAATTGTGAATTTAATTTCTTATCTCCAAATATTATTGATATTATAAATAAATATATACTGGATATATATGATATATAAATCATGAATAATATACTTGAGATGATGGAATTTGACGACATGGAAAATTTACATCAAAACAAGTTCATTTTTGACTCAAGTACCAAATATCGATAAAATGATCGATATGAAATTAAATAATTATGTAATTTTTATAACAAGGTAATAAGTGATATGAAAGGAATAATAAAATTTAAAAAGGTTATAAAGAAATTATAATTTTACCTTTGTTTATTATTCTGGTACATAATGATTGTACGTGATGAGGCGGACTCAAGGTAAGGGAACTTCTTAACCCAATTTCCATTCATTGAGTTAATCTTCTACTTCTCGATTATATCATGATATGATTATGTGAGAAATAACATTTTACATACAATCTTATATTTATACTTGATTTATGTGTATTTATAGTGAATATGCATAATCTGTCTATTTTATTAACAAAATGATCTTTGTTATGGAATTTTTAAACTCAACTTTCCCTCAATGGGTTTTACACATACTTTGTTGATTATATTATGAAAATATTATCTGTGGAATCACTGTATATTTATTTATGTTTCAATTTCCATACCATTGTATGGAAACATATATTTCTATTCATAATCACCCCACGTATAAATTCTAACCTCATTTATACGAACTTTATAAGGGATATTGTAACTCAAAATCCATTCATTGAATTAAATATCCATGTCATTGGTTTTGTTTTTCCAATAATAAGTGTGAATGACCTCAAATTTTTTTACACTTAATATCCACTAATATTGAGTGTATTTATATTTTTCACACATAATTATGACATTTTTTATCCTTAATCTAAGGATACGATTATTGTATGGGATTTCATCTCAATATCTTTTAATTGGGTAATATCTTGATATTATGAACCATTATTATCCTATAAGGTTTATATAAAACCCTTTTGACATGTTATATCATGAATTAGTATATTATCATGATATTTAATGTTTTTTTAATTTTATTACTTTGTGATTTTTATTTAAGTGTTTCTCAGGTGGAAAAGAACTCTTTAACTAAAACCTTGTTTTAAATGATTTGAAGATTTATTCTTATAAAAAATTATATTTCATGACCATGTTTTCAAAATGGTTTATAAGAATTTATTTATATGGACATGAATTTTTTAAAATATAAATTTATTTCAAAAGTTTCAAAGTGGTATACGACACTTTGATTCAAAAGTCTTTTTAATAAATGATTTAAATGGTTTTTTAAATGGATTGAATATTTCCCTATCTTGAAATGATTTCTTTTGATTTAAAATGAAATATTATGATTGAAATTTTGATAAATAAATATTTTATGTGTTATGATTATATAATGGTTCTTGGAAATTTGATGGGTGGTTATGTGATAAACCAATGATGGGTGGTTATGTGATAAACCAAATACATGTGGTTTTGTGATAAACCAAGAGAGGGTGATCCTGTGATAGCTCTCTAATGCATTGGGTAGCATGACAGAGGTAAACGATAATTTTTATCATAATAGATTTAGGGAATATACTGTGATGGGTATTCCAAAAGTAACTGTGAAGGGTACTCCTTATGTAGATGTGAAATATACATTGTAAGTATTATATGGATGCCATAAGTTACCTTTATGTTTTATGATTTCAATGAAGTTTTGTAGGAATCATATGTTTACATGATGTAAGATAAGTAGTTTATGTTTTATGGGATACAATTATGAATTTATGAAAATGTTTTCATGGGTTTTAAATGTTCATGGACTAATAGTTTAATTCCTTATTTTATATTCCATACTGAGATTTTTATGCTCATCCCATGTTTTTGAAAAAAAATTCATATTGTATATGGAAGGATAATAAATTGGAATAATTAAAGAAGATTTGTATCAAGAAATAATTACTGTTTTATTTAATTATTTTTATTATTGTGAAAAAAATGGATAGAGTAGAAGTGTCAACTTTGTAATTTTTGAAATATAATGTAATATTTATGTCCTAATGCACTAAAACTCTAAACATGAAAAGATCCTTGATGTGAATTAAAGGAAATTTAATGACTTATCTCAAGAATAAGTAATGTTTAAGGATGGGGCCATATATGTGATTTTTAGGTATCAACCTCACCTCAATCTGATACATGATGCACCTAGTATGACTCAATGTGTCAGTTATTAGTTTTAAATTGACAATTTAGTTCAAAAAGTTCCACTCAATAAAAAATGATCCAACAAATTTGTATTGTCTTGATAATTTAGGAAAACAATTCATATATCATTTTTATGTGTAGGAATCAGTCTCACATAAAATTGGCAGTTGATGTCAATGATATTTCTCAAAGTGCATGTTTTTATTTTAAAACGACATTTTTTTGTAAAAATGATAAGTGACATACTCAAAACTAAGAAAAATAATTCATTTTTTTTGATAATTTAAGAAAATGAAATTTAATTCATTTGAGACATATAGAAATCAGACTCACCTATATCTTATGCATATTGTGACTGGTATGACTCCAAGTGCATTTTTTATTTAAAATTTATATCAATTTTTGTAAAAATTAAAACTGACCTACCCAAAGCTCATAAAACATATTCATATTGTTTTTATACTTTATTAAAATTATCCATAATTCATTTGTCACATGTAGGAAAACAACTCACCACAATCTAATTTATGATGTGCCTAGTATGACTCAAAGTGTCTGTTATTAATTTAAAATTGGAATTTTAGTTCAAAAAGTGTCACTCATTGAAAATAGATAAAACACACTTATATTGTATTGATAATTTAGGGAAATTATTAATAAATCATTTTTTAATTGTAGTAATCAGTCTCACATCAAACTAATACACGATGTGTTCGGAATGATTCAAAGTGTTTGTTTCTAGTTTAAAATGATATTTTAGTAAAAAAGTAAAGTGATGTGCCTAAAATCGAGAAAACACAATTGAATTGTTTTGATACATTAGGAAAATTATGCATACGCAATTTGATACATGTTATAATTAGTATAACCTCAATCTAACACACGTTTTTACTGGAATGACTCAAAGTGAAACTTTTTATATAAAATTGAAATCAATTTTTGTAACAATCCAAAATTTTAATAATGGAAATTCCTCTTGACACTACTGTAAAACTAACATATACCAACGGTTTGGAACTATTGGTATATGCCTCCAAACCGTTGGTATAGCCTATACCAACGGTTTGGAGAACCGTGGCCAAGTAAGCCGTTGGGATAGTTCTATACCAACGGTTTTCCCAAAACCGTTGGTATAGACCTATCCCAACGGTTTTGGAAACCGTTGGTATAATTAATATGAAAATCTTTACCAATGGTTGTGGAACCGTTGGTATATGTATTTCAGAAAAAAAACATTCGCTGGGATTTGATCCCAACACCCCTAGTTTATTATTGAACGACTTAACCACTAACCTAACATTACTTTTGTGTATATAATTACATAAATATATATATGTATTCTCATAATTATATTAAATTTTGATTTATATAATGTTCTGGGTAAGACGAAATGATAAAAAATCAAAGGATCTATTCCAACGGTTGTCAAAACCGTTGGTATAGACCTATACCAACGGTTTTGACAACCGTTGTAATAGATTTTGAGCCTAGATTTTGATTTTGTGCGAAGTTTGGTGTATGGGGGACCTTTCCCAACGGTTTTGGCCAAACCGTTGGGAAAGATGTCCACAAAGTCAACCTTTCCCAACGGTTTGGCCAAACCGTTGGGAAAGGGAACCTATACCAACGGTTTTTATGAACCGTTGGTATAGAAGCGTTGGGAAAGGTCAGATTTCCAGTAGTGTGATCTAATTAAAAGTATTATTATGTGAAATGTTTATATAAAATATAAAATTATTTGGTTATATGATTTTGGATTTTTAAAATACCATTAAGAATTGTGATCATTGCTAATATAGTCGTTAAAAAGTGATCACATGATTAGTATAAATATAAGGCTTTAACAAATCCAATTTACTCACACAAAGAAAGTGATGGCCTCATCCAGTAGAATTTCCCCATACAAATCCCATTTTTTAGAGATCAGAAATGAGGTAGCATCATTAGGCTTCTCTCTATACCAAGCCCAAGATGAGCTTCATCATGTTAAGCTCGAACAGATTCATCTACGGGAGAAGTGGAAGTTGATAGAGATTACCACCCGAGCGATGTTATCTAAGACACCCCAAGAGTCTGTCACCATCGCACACTTTACCCTTCAGTCTTATGAGAGTTTATAAGGGGTAATGTAACAATACTGTAGCATTATGATTATGTACATTATTTTTGTATATAATAAAGAATATACATTCATTTTGTTATTGTTACATTGTAAATATTTTTTTAAAACACAAATAATACTTTTAATTAATATTCAACTAAGGAATATATTTTGAAAAATTAATGGATTTTTGAATAAAATAATATTTCAATAAAATATTATTATTTTTAAATTACTTTTTATTAAGTATAAATGATCATATAATTTTTATGAATACAATTGTAAATTTTATTAAGGTTTGAAAACTATTTTTGTCAAAACCCCTACATTTTCGATAAATGTCAGTTTTTATTTTAAAAAAGAAAATCCACATATTTAGAAAATTATTTGGCTAAAATTAATATTATTTTTTGAATCAGGACTTCGAAATTATTCAACGGTTATTTTTTGAAAATTTTCTGAGACTATCGAATTTTTGGGTAAAAGTTAAATATTGTTTAAATATATAATGTGTTTTATGACATCATAATGACCCAATAGTGATGAAGAAAAATACAATAAACATTATTCTATGCCAATATATGTTTTAACATTAAAATAATTTGATTTTAGTTTTTCTTGATTTATTTTACAAAGCCTAAGTGGACCCCCCAAGACTTATAAAACATTTTAGCTTTTTAAATTGTCTTCCTTGACAGTGTGACTCACCTCCACATAAGCAACCATATTAATTTAAAAATTTCGTCCATTTTCATTATATAATATTTTTTTCCTTATCCATTTTGAAAAAAACTGGGTAAAAACCATTGGAAGGTTTTTGGTTTTGATTAGTTTAATGTGTGGTGTCCCAAACCTAAATAATAAAAAATTCCCTCTCCTTTACAATATAAACCCACCCAATCTCCCACTTCCTCTTCACAGAAAGCCCTTATATTTCGTCCAAAATCTTCCCTCCTCTCTCTAGAATCCTCAAAAGGTGCCCCATGCTCTAAAGAAGCCTCTATCAAGCCTCTCCCAAGCCTTTGGAATCAAATTTCCATGTAATAGATTCCTTTCTTTCTCATTTTATCCTTGTTTCTTAATATTTTTATGCCATTTTATTTTCAATTGTAAATTTTGGGGTATGATTTTGAACATCCCCCATACTTTCCTATTTATTTTTGAATGATGTTAGACCCATTTCTCTCTCATTAATTCCTCCCATGTACACCCATTACCATGCCTAAATTCCATAAGAAATTTCTCTCTCCTCATTTACATTCAAGAAATTCTTTTGTATTCTGAATCCAAATTCCATTATTTATATTGTGACATGTATATATTTTACCCCCTTACTTCTCATTTTATGTACATATGATGAGACACCCATTTCTCTCTAATCAACCATCTTTATGAATTCTTATGGCACGCCGTTATGCTACTGAAATTGCACCCCGTTTTTTCAAGACAAAGTCAGTGTGTAGTGAATAACATCCACATTTCTCTAACAAGGGTATTAACCTTTATGGACATTTACTTATTGATTATATAGTTTCATGTATGAATTCCAATTTCCTTTATTGTGGAATAAATCATGATGAATCCATGTTTTATGATCCATGTGGCACACTTATACATGAAATGAAATGTTGAAAAAGGGTGTGCCCTGATAGGGCTCCAATGAATTGGGTAAACATTAGTATCATGATACATTAAGTGAAATAAGGATTTGATCATGATAATTCATGTTAAATAATTATTTAATCATTATAATTCAAGTCCAATGAGGGTTTACTCATGCCCCTTGTGCAATGATCCTTGGCTCATGCTAATTCCAAGTTAAGTGTTTTTTCCACATGTCCATGTTATAATAATCATGCTATATCGTGACTTTATGTTCATGTTTATTTTTTTGATCCATTGATATGAATATTTCCAAACATGTATTTTATTCTTCATGTTATGCCTTGTTTACTCCCTTATCAGGCATTATAGATCACCCTTTTCACATGTATGTCCTTAGGTTATCCCTTTCAAATCTAAGTATGAGGGAATGTCGGGGTTATGTAAAGGATGTTTTCAATAAAGATGTTGTTTTTTTTATATTTTAAGTTGTTATGTAATGTTAAAAATCCCAAAAGACACTAGTCCTATCGATCTTCCATGTTGTATCAAGTGACGAGTTTATGTAATAAATCATGTTTAAGTGTTTAATAAAAAGCAGGGTTGTTATAGTTGGTATTAGAGGATTGGTTTAGTTATTTTGGGGATTAGGATTAGAAAACCATATTGAAGTCTTAGAGACAAGACTATGTATAATAAAAACATCCCTAAATTTTTGTGAGTATTTATAAAGTGGTTTATCAAGAAAATACAAACCTGTTTGGATACGAGAAGGTAGAGGTGGCTCTAGAACAGATGTACCTAGGAGTGAAAAGTATGATAAAGAGTTTCGAGTTTGACCTAGGGTATCCTGGTACACGAAAATAGGCCATGATGCACTCTTGGTTACGACACTCCTAGGGGATATGCTTTGGTAAATTCAAAAGCATAATATGAACCATAATTAAGGCAATTAAAAAAAATTCCCCTAAGAATATATGTTAGAAGTTATATCATGGACAACATAGATTAAATCCTATAGAATCATAAGTTAGGGAAATAAAATTTATTTATAAGTCATCAGTTTTTTTCCTTGGATTAACCTTTAGGTGTTACCTCTAACATTCCTTTTATTCTAGTCAATGGACGGTAATAGGATGACTCGAGCTAACAACCGATGTGAAGATCAATGTAATGATTGTTCTAATGAGGTGACCAATCCGATGGGAGTATAAATCGTGAACATTGTCACAATACTCTCTGAGTTAATTCATTATTTGAATAGAAACATGGGTCAAGAGGAACATTCAAGCCCCCCTAGGAATGAACAAGTCTCTATCGAGATATTTATGAGACAAAGTCCTCCTACTTTTAATGGATCATTTGATTTTTCAATTGCCGAATAATGGATCAACTCCTTTGAGAATATCTTCTTCATCCTTCAATGTTCCGAGCAAGAGAAGGTTCTTCTGGCTGCTTATCGTATGGAGGTTGAAGCCGATCAACTATGGACAATGATCATAAATATAAACCCAGATGAGGAGATCGTGTCATTGGAATGGAAGGATTTTTGAAAAATGTTTTTTGATAAAAAAATTTCGTGCACCCTCCGATTTAAGATGGAAAGGGATTTCCTTTCCCTCAAGAAAAAAATACGATGAATATATAGGGTCATAAGAGTAAAACTTTACAAATATTGCATGATAAGCTCCCATATTTTTCATTACCCCCAAATTCAAGGTTTACCACTTCTTTGGTGGGCTGAAACCTAGCCTACCGAAATCCTTGGTGATCCGTGACTCGATAGCTATAAGGAAATTGTCTGATGTGCCCTCAAATTCGAAATGGAGATTATAGAATCTCATGTGTATCATGGGGATAATAATCTTAAGGTGGACTTCAATTCTATTAGTCTAATGGATAAATCCAATGGTTCTATGAAAACACAGCACCCCACTAGGAAAATGTGCAGAAAGAAGCACCCCAGAAATTGATTGAAGGGGACTCGTAAATGATTTAGGCATGGAAAAGAAGGGGACCTAGTCGTTAACTACTGACAAGAAAAACTCGCAGCTGCAACAATGAATAGGAACTCTATATTTGACTCTCAACTCATTATTCATTTCTTAAACTACAAAGAACCAGGGCACCTTGAAAATCAGGGGCCTAAGCCAAGGGTTTTTTGAGGCAACCCCCTACCTCCAAGGCCGCATGAAAGAGATTTTTCCATCACTACCACTGAAGTGAACCCCGAAAACAAAGTGGTGACTGGTACTCTACTTATTCATTCAAGAATAGAGAACATACTTTTTGAGTCTGGTTATATACATTCTTTTTTATCCCAAAAATTAATTAGAACAATCCAACACCACCACATATCATGGAAGAAAAAATTTCAGTGAGTATGACAAATGGGGAAATCATTACATCCCATGAATGTAACTCCTCCCCTATCATATTTTTGGTTTGAAGTTCACAAAAAACCTGCTCATACTCCCTCTGGTGGAATTTTATTTTATTATTAGCATAGATTGTATTTCCTTTTATAGATCCAACATAAATTGTCGTGAGAGGTAAATCACTCTCCGTATTCAGAATCGACCCTCGATTATATACAAGTTCAAGGAGGAATATGAATCTTCTTTAGCAGTGTCATCTCAAGTGTGGATATTACTTCCCTATTAGCATTTATATCTGGATTAGATGATTTAGTCTAAGGAGGAAACCATATTTGAAGAAATGCCTATTATGAGGGAATTCACTAAAGTGTTTTACAAGGAATTTCCTGGTCTTCCTCCTCAAAGAGATGTTTAATTCTCAATTGAACATATACCTAGGGCATTGCTAATATCCAAGACACCGTATATAATGGATGTTGTGGAGATTGAGGAGCTAAAGAAACAACTATAGGAGAATCTGGATAAAGGGTTTATATTCCCAAGTGCTTCACCAAGGGGTGCACTAGTCCTCTTCGTCAAGAAGAAGGATGGTTCAATGTTCCTTCACATAGATTATAGTGATTTTAACAAAATCATGATAAATAAAAAGTATCCACATCCACAAATTAATGAATTATTTGATAAGCTACATGGGGCACAAAACATATCCAAGGTATATTTTTCAGTTGGGATATTATCAAGTGTGGGTAAAGAAGGAAGATATCCCCAAGACTGGTTTTTGTACAAGATACGGGCATTAAAAACTCATACTAATGCCTTTCGGACTCACTAATGCTCCAACAATCTTAATGGAATTGATGAATAGATTCTTTAGATATTACCTCAACAAATTTTTGGTAGTATTTATAGATGATATAATAATATACTCAAAAAACAAGGAGGATCTTGAGGAGCATCTAAGAACTGCACTAGAGACCTTGTGAAAGGAGAAGCTCTCTACAAAACACAGCAAGTGTGAGCTCTGGTTGAAAGAGTTTTTATTCTTGGTCGTATCCTCATAAACAATGGTATATATGTGGATCCATCCAAGATAGCTGCAATTGAGGGATGACCGAGGCCAACATTGGTAATAGATATCCATAGCTTCTTAGGGTTAGCTGGATATTATCGCCGATTTTTGGAAAATTTCTCATGATTGTCCAACCCTCTTACCAAGCTAACTCAGAATGGAGTAAAGTTTTTTTGGATTTATGAGTGCAAAGAGAGCATAAAGGAGTTGAAAAGGAGGCTTATTATTGTGCTTTTTCTCACATTATCCACAAGTGGATAACCTTTTGTGGTATTTAGTGATTCTTTAAAGAAGGGATTTAGTTGTGTGTTGATGCAGATTGAAAAAATAATTTCCTATGCTTCAAGTCAATTAAAAGTTCATGAGAAAAACTATATAACACATGATCTGAAGTTGGATGTAGTGATATTCAACTTAAAAATTTGGCGGCATTACCTCTTTGGGGAGAAGTGTGAAATATATATGAACCAAAAAATCCCCAATTATATATTCACACAAAATTTTTTGAACATTTTCCAATGAAGATGGTTAAAGCTGATCAACTACAGTGACTGCTCAATCCATTACCACCCTGGGAAAGCGAATAGGGTGGCAGATTCTCTAAGAAGAAAGGATCTTACATATTTATCAATTATTATAATTTAAATTCATTCAATCATATTATATTTTCATAGGAAGGAAATGGAAATCATTAAGGGAGTAACATCATCAATCCTTTCTCAAATGATTGCTCAACCATCCCTCATGGAGATAATAAATGATTCTCAAATAATGGATGTGGAAATTCTAAAAAGGGTCAAAGCTATAAGAAATGGGAAATCCTCATAGTTCATGGTTGACAAGGATTGAATTTTGAGATTAAAGTCACGATTATATATACCATCCGATCCAAAGATAAACAAGGAGCTTCTAAATAACGCAAATAGCACAACCTTCTCTATTCACTCGGGGATCACAAATATTTATTGAGATATCCGAGAAAACATTTGGTGGGACAATATGAAAATGGATATTGCTGAGTATTCATCAAAGTGCCCCGTATGTTAGTAAGTGAAGGGTGAGAGGAAAAAGTATAAGGGGATGATGCAACCACAACCCATACAAACAGGGAAGTGGGACAACATTTAATGGAATTTTTCACTGGACTTCCAAGGACATCTAGAGGAAAAAATGTTATATGGGTCATTGTGGATCATCTTACGAAGACAACTCACATTATCGTGATTCGAGAGGACGTATCATTGGATCAACTTGCACGCATTTACATCAAATATGTGGTAAGGATGCATGGAGTACCACTATCTATTGTATTCGGTAGTGATCTTAGATTCACCTTGAAATTTTGGAAAAGTATCTAACATGATCTAAGAACTGAACTAAACATCATTACAACTTATGATCTTCAAACTGATGGCCAATCTGAGTGAACTATTCAAACACTGAATGATATGCTAAGATCATGTTCTATGGACTTCAAAGGAGAATGGGACCAACATCTTCTACTGGTTGAATTTTCCTACAATAACAGTTTCCACTCGAACATCTGAATGGAACCATATGAATCCCTTTATGGGAAAATGTGCAGAACATCGGCGTCTTAGGATGAAGTCATTGAACATAAGCTTCTAGGACCTGAAATGGTTGAAGAAATAGTGAATAAGGCTATAACCATTCAGCAACATATCAAGGAAGCCCATAGTCGACAGAAGAGTTATGCCTATTACCATCGACGAGGCCTTGAGTTCAAAGTTGGATACATGGTATTTCTACACATATCTCCATGGAAAAAGGTTATGAGGTTTGGAAAGAAATGGAATTTTCATCCTAGGTACATCGGCCCCTTCAAGATTTTTCATCGTGTCAGGGTTGTGGTCTATCGACTAGAACTCCCACCCACCATAGACAGATTACATGATGTCTCTCATGTATCCCTCCTAAATAAGTATATACCAGACCCTTCACATGTACTCTCTTTAGAGGTAGTACAGTAAGAGGATTTATTTCTTATGAGGAGAAACCAGTGAAGATCATAGATCATAGAAAACCTTTTCTACGAAATAAGACAATTCCCCTCATTAAGGTGTTGTGGAGAAACCGCATGTTTGAAGAAGCAACGTGGGAATCAGAGGAAGTGATGAAGAAAAGTTACGCACATATGTTTACTCTAGGAAAAGTAAATTTCTAGGGAGAAATTTCTTAATGGGGGAATATTTTAATGACCCAAAAATTTAATAATGGATATTCCTCATTATCTAAATAAATGTATTACTATGTTATATGGTTATATAACATATGCACTTCTTTGGTTTTATGATTTTTTTTAAATACCATTATGAATTTTGACCTATTCTAATATATTCGTTGAACATTGATCACATGATTAGTATAAATATAGGGCTTTAACAAATCCTATTTTCTTAGACAAAGGAAGTGATGACCTCATCCGGTAGACTTTCCCCATACGAAGCCCATTTTTCGGAGCTCAGAAATGAGGTAGCATCATTGGGCTTCACTCTTGAAAAATCCCAAGCTGAGCTTCAACATGTTTAGCTCAAACAGATCCTTCTACAGGAGAAGAGGAAGTTGATAGAATTACCACCTGAGCGATGTTATCCAAGCTGCCCCAGGAGTCTGTCACCATCGCACACCTTACCCTACAGTCTTATGCGGGTGTTATAAGAGGTAATTTAAAAAGACCTTAGTACGATGATTATGTGCATTATTTTTTGTATTAAATAAATAGTATACATTCATTTTATTATTATTACTTTGTAAATAGTTTTTTAAAGCACAAATAGTATTTTTAATTAACATTCAACAAATGAATTTATTTTAATAAATTAATGTATTTTGGAATTAAATAATATTTTAATAAAATTTTATTATTATTAAATTACTTTTTATTAAGTATAAATGATCATATAAGTTTTATGAATACAATTTTAAATTTTATTTAGGGCTGAAAGCTGTTTTTGTCAAAAACCATGAATTTTTTATAAATGTTGGTTTTTATTTTAAATGTGAAAATTAATATATTTTGAAAATTATTTGGATAAAATTAATATTATTTTTGGAATCAGGATGTTGAAATTATCCAATGGTGAATTTTTCATAATTTCTGAGACAATCAAATTTTAGGGTAAAAATTAAATACCGTTTAAATATATAATGTGTTTTATGACATCATAATGACCAAACAGTGATGTAATAAAATACTATAAACATTATGTTCGTCCAATATATTTTTTACCATTAAAATAATGTGATTTTAGGTTTTTTTGATTTATTTTACAAAGCCTTAGTTGACCCTTCAAGACTTATAAAACATTTTAGCCTTTTAAATTGTTTTCCTTGAGAGTGTGACTCACCTTTACATAATCAACCCTATTATTTTGATAATTTAGGCGATTTTCATTATAAAATGTTGCCTTTTACTCCCCTTTAGAAAAAACCATGGGCAAAAACCATGGTATGGTTTGTGGTTTTGATTAATTTAATGTGTGGTGTCCCAAACCTAAATAATAAAGAATTCCCTCTCATTTTCTATATAATGCCACGCAAGATCCCACTTCATCTTCACTCAATGCCTTTGGAGTTCATAAAACCTATTCCCTCCTCTCTCTAGAATCCTTACAAGGCACCCTAAGTTCCCAAGAAGCCTCTATTCAGCCTCTCCCAAACCTTTGGGATCACACTTCCAAGTAAGGGATTCCTTTCTCATTTTATACAAGATTCTTAATATTGTTATGCCCTTTTATTTTCATTTATAAATGTTGTGGTTTGATTTATATCCTCCACATACTTCCCTAATTTTTTTTTAATGATGATAGACCCATTTCTCTCCCATTAATTCCTCCCATGTACACCCATTACTATCCCGAAATTCCATAAGGAATTTCTCTCTCTTCATTTACTTTCAAGCAATTCTTTTGTTTTATGAATCCAAATTCAATTAATTATGTTGGTACATGTATATATATGAACCCGTTACTGACCATTTCATGTAAATATTATGAGACACCCCTTTCTCTCTCATCAACCATTTTTATGAATTCTTATGTCACGATGTTATGCAGCAGAAATTGCACCGCATTTTTCAAAGCCAAAGTCATTGTATAGTGAATACCATGCTCATTTCTCTATCAAGGGTATTCACTATTATGCACATTTACTTATTGATTATACATTTTCATTTATGAATTACACATTCATTTATCATATAATAAATTATGATGAATCCATGTTTTATGATCCATGTTGTTCAATTATGCATGAAATGAAAATTTTAAGAAGGGTGTGCCCTGATAGCGCTCCAATGAATTGGGTAAAGATTAGTATCATGATACATCAATTTAGATGATGATTTAATCATGATAATTCAAGTGAAATGAGAATTTACTCATTCTAATTCAAGTGGAATGGGGGTTTACTCAGGTTCCATGTGTAATGAGCCTTGGCTCATGCTAATTCCATGTTATGTGTTGTTTCCACATTTCCATGTTATTATAATAATTCTATATCATGCCTTTATGTTCATGTTTCTTTTATGCTCCATCGATATTACTATTGCCTAACATGTATTCTATTCATCATTTTATGCCTTTTTTACTACCTTAATGGGCTTTATAGCTCACCCTTTTCACATGTATGTCCTCAAGTTATTCCATGCAATGCTAAGTACGAGGGAATGTCATAGTTATGTAAAGGAAGTTTTCAATAAATATTTTTTGTGTTTTATGTTTAAAGTTGTTATGTAATGTTCATAATCCCCAATGGTACGATACCTCTCAATCATCCATGTTTTATGAAGTGAAGAGTTTTTGTAATAAATCATGTTTATGTGTGTAATAAAAATCAGGGTTTTTATAATTTTAGTAAAAAAGAAAACTAACCTACTTAAATAAAATAAAAAGCATTAAAATTGTTTTGATACAAAAGTAAAATTACATATCAGTGATTTTATTATGTATAGTAATCAGTCTCACTTATATTTGATACAAGATGTGCCCTGTATGACTCAATGTTTCTGTTATCATTTTAAAATCAATAGTTTAGTTCAAAAAGTGTCACTCACTAAAAATAAATAAAATGCACTTGGATTTTCTTGATAATTTAGAAAAAATATTCATAAATAATTTGTGATGTGTAGGGATTAGTCTCACATAAAACTGATACATGATTTGATTTGTGTGATTCAAAGTGCAGGTTTCGAGATTAAAAATACGTTTTAGTAAAACTAATGTGACGTAATCAAAAATAAGAAAACACATTTGGATTATATTGATACTTTGAGAAAATGACCCAGAAGACATTTTTGACCTGTAAGAATCAGTTTTACAACAATCTTATACATAGTGTCGCTAGTATGAACCCCACTGAAACTTTTTAATTAAAAGTAAAATCAATTTTAGTACAAAGGACAAGTGAAATACTCAAAACCGATAAAACACAATCATATTATTTTTATAAATTAGTAAATATATCCATAATTCATTTATGAGATGTATTTATCAGCTAAAACTTAATCTGATAAATGATGTGCATGGTAGGAGTCAAAGTGTATGTTATCAGTTTAAAATCGTCATTTTAGTTAAAAAATTATTACTCACTGAAAAATAAGAAAACATAGTTTGATTGTCTTGATAATCTAGGAAAATTATTCATAAATAATTTGTGAAATGTTGGAATTGGCCTCATGTGAAATTCATACAAGATGTGACTGGGGTGAGTCAAAGTGCGTGTTTCCAATATTAAATGTTTTTTTGGTAAAAAAGAAAATTGATGTACTCAAAACTGAGAAAAAACATTAGGATTGTTTTTATAATTTATTAAAATGATCCAAAATTCATTTGAGACATGTCAAAATCAATCACACCTTTATTTGATTCATGTTTTGATCGGTATGACTCCAACTACATCTTTTTATTTGAATGTGACATCATTTTTTATAAAAAAGACAACTGACCTTATCAAAATTAAGAAAACACATTAATATTGTTTGTAAAATTTAGTAAAATGACCCATAAGTAATTTTTGATGTGTTATAATCAACCTCACCTTAGTCCTATACATAATATTCCTAGTATGACCCAAAGTGTCCATTATTAGTCTAAAATCTATATTTTAGTTAAAAAAGTTCCACTCACTGAAAACTAATAAAACACGCATGAATTGTATTGAAAATATAGGAAACAAATTCATAAATCATCTATGACATGTAGGAATTTGTATCACATGAAACTAATACACGATGTGTCTAGTATGATTCAAAGTGCTTGCTTCCAGTTTAAATTGATATTTTAGTAAAAAAGACAAGGGACATACTCAACACCAAGAAAACATATTCAGGCTATTTTGATACTTCAGTAAAATGATCCATATGTCATTTGAGATGTGTAGGGATCATAAAAACCTAAATTTGATGCACAGTGTAACCGGTATGAATACAAGTGCATCTTTTAATTTAAAATTGGGATCAATTTTAGTAAAAATAACAAGCGATGTACTCAAAAATGATCAAATGCGTCGAGATGGTTTTGAATCTTTAGTAAAATGATATATAAATAATTTGTGACTTGTAGGAATTATCCACACCTCAATCTAATACACAATGTTCTTGGTGTGACTCAAAGTGTTCGTTGTCATTTTAAAATAGATATTTTAGTTCAAAGAGGTTCACTCATTGAAAATAATGAAAAAAAGATTACATTGGCTTGATAATTTACAAAAAAAACTAATAAGTAATTTGTGATGTGTATGAATTAGACTCGTGTCAAACCAATACACAACGTGACTGGTATGATGAATAGTGTGTGTTTCCAATTTAAAATGTCATTATAGTAAAAAGTACAAGTGACATACTCAAAATTGAGAAAATGCATTCATATTGTTTTAATAATTTAAGAAAATTATCCTTAATTCATTTGGTATGTGTAGGTATCACCTAAACCTCAATCCATCACATGATTCGACCAGTATGCCTCAAAGTACATTTTTTCAATATATAAGTGTCGTTTTAGTTTAAAATGAAAATCACATCACCAAAACTGAGAAAATTAACCTAGATTGTTTTCTACTCTTTCTATATACCATTAGTTAATAGTTTTCCTTATAATTTTTATCTTTTACTTATTTAATTATTTTACCTAGTTATAATGCATGAAGATGAACAAGAAAATGTGTGACATGAAAGAATCAACTACAACTCTATCCGATACACAATGTTCCTTGTGTGACTAAAATTTTAGTTTAAAATTTGAACTTTAAGTTAATTTATTTATTTATATTATTACTAACATAAGATTTTTTTTCTTATAGAAGTGATTTCTTTGAATTGAATAGGGGTAGCTTGTTCGGTAATAGCTTGAGTTGGGTTTAGGGTCAAAAGTAAAAGGAACATTGAACTTTTGAATGTATGTAATAATTTATACTTATGTAATTAAATAAACCAATGTTCAAAATGTCTATAATATAATGTTTTTTTCTTTTATTTGTGTTGAAAATTTCATTTCATTTAAAATATGTATTGGTTCTTGATTGTTTTGATATCTGGTGGTGTTTTTGGTGCTATGGGATTCTTTTACATAACTTTGAACTACTGTTGATGTGTGTTGTTACAACACACTAAGATATGACCCTTTATGAGTGCTTCTAAAAGTGCTCAGAAAGGAAAAATTTTCAGCAGTTTTAAAAAACCTAATAAAGGTACCATTTATCGTCTCTTCTATAATAACTAATAAATATTCCCTTTATTAGTGTTTTTCTAGCACTAATAAAGGAAATCATTATCTATTATTTTTTAGTGTTGATTAAAGCCTAAGGATTTTAATATTTTTTCAGGTAGTCATCACTTCTCTAATGGTGATAAAGGACATTTTTATAATTGTTAAAGGCCTATTTTTTACTAGTGTAATTATTTTTTTATATCCAAAATTGTCCAATCATGAGTTTATCACCATCCAAGGAGGTTTTTTGGGTTATTAAATTATCATTGAACCTCAAAGATGAATCCTACACATCCTGTGAAAATAAGAATCAAAACCCATATACTTTTGTTGAGTGAAAAGGGAGAAATGAAATTGGGGTTCATACCATAAATAGGTTTCCTATGTATCATGATAAGAATAAGAATTAGATCCCACATATTACAATTTGCTAAGAACATTAATTTTGTAAAAGGTATGTTAACAGAGGTTTGTGTAGGGCTTACACATATTGGGATTCCAGTAGATGCTTCCTCAGTAACACGACCCTTTTACAGATAAGAATATGTAGCTAGGAGTTACACCTAAGGTGGAGGACTTTTTTGGTGGAATATTCATCAAGCCAATGGAATGATCAATAAAAATATCCAAGCCTATGTGATTTTCTCTTGGTGTGATAAACAAGAGACGGTAGAAGATTAGATGCATTACATGAGAGTGTTTGATTGGATTTATTCATGGATTGCACACTAAGGAATACCAAAGAGAAATGTGGATATGAGTGTCATATAGGATTTAGATCCATGAGAGAGTACATTATCTTTCACAAGGAGTATTTCAATATGTAAAACTATATGAGGGTGATATGGCCTTTTTGGGGAATATGACCACTTTAAAAAAAATTGGCAGAAATGTATTGAATATGGATCTTCTACCACAAAAAAGGCATCCAACATATCTTGATTATAACAGGAATCAGATTCCATATAGTTTATATATTCCTCACCCACTGATGGGTAAGAAAATATAATTAAACTTATGAGGTTTATAACCCCATGGGGTTTGGAATCATCAAAATATTAATGACTTACACGTAGATAGATTCCCAATTAAGATCATTCCATGAAAAGTATCTATATTTGGAATCATGATTCCTGATGAATCCAAAAGTAGGCATATATAATTAAGGAATGTAAGGGAATAAATTTGTATAAATAATGAAATCGGGCTATATGATAATAAATCTAATTGGAGGAGGCTTGAATTGAGGATATAAGGTAAAACTGAAAAGAGGCACCTCGTGTTAAGGTTTCTGAGGGAATGGTTAAGGATTAATTCCTATAGGATTCCTACATATGGACCCATTCCTCAACCACTAATGGACTAAGAATGATGATCATAATCATTGGATAATTTTTCCATATGAGTTTGAACAATGATAGGCTTACACCAAAGTGGACTCCCATGTCATATATTCATTCTTTTAACATTTTCAGATGAAGTAATATAACTATGTAAAGTATTTTTTTCATAGAAAAAAATCCATATTAATGGTATGTTATAAAAGAATTACCTCATTTCTCCAAAAGTTTTAGGTGATTTCATGACCAAGGAGGTGTCACATGATTTCATTATCATGAGGGGATCATGTGTTAATAATTGGGCACATTTCCTAGGGAAGAGAACATGGATTTCTTTTATGAATGAAGTCACATGATCGAGGGTTAGATGTATGAGTGAAATGGGTAGTTCTATCATGATTGGGGTCATAATAACATCATGAATAGTTTACTGAAAGGTAGGGGTGCACGTCCAAGGGTGAATGACTATGAGTTCACATAAGGATGGATGCATGAATGCTTCCTATATAAAGAGGGTATATGTTTATGGGAACATGACCATGAAACATAGAAAATATCACATAAAAATTGGTGACATAATAATGGGAATATGGAGGAATTACAGAACTAAGTATTTCCATGATTAATAGTGACCACATTAACAGTTCTTCTTGGACATCATTTTAAAATTCAGAACATAACCAGAGTTTTATACCTGAGTGGAGGCACATAATCCAGAAATATTATGAAGGAGTAACATGATAGATAAAAATTTATGTTTTTGTGTAAATTACATGATATCTTGTAATTAGTTCTTGCACAATTACCTATAGAGTTTCTCTAAAATAGGCCACCTACTCTCCCACGCCACCTTCTCTATGCACCTTCTTGTGATTTTGAATTTTAGTTTGTGGGTTTTATTAGGAAGAGGGTTCAAGATCACTTCCTCTTTACACTATGAGAAGGATATATATGAATTATATGGTGGTGGAGAGACCTATTCATGGTCTGAGCACTTATCATGTCTTTTGATATTCATAATAATAATATCGCATGATCATGATAGTATCGCACAATAAATGTCATTAGAAGAAGCAATAGTATATCAAAGGCATTTCATGACTAAAATCAGGAATAATACATCCCCTCCTTGATATATATTCTGAATTCCACCACATAATCTAAAGTAACTTATCATGATTTCATGGATAGTGAGTGTTGTATGAAAAGTACTTAATAAATTCATTTTTTGACCAGACAAGGAATTAAGATCCACAGTATAAAAATTTTATGTTCTGGGTGCTTTAAACATAATCAATTCATCTTTAAAAATAGATCATTAATTATTAGAGAAATAGACATAAAAAAACACCACACAAAGGCGAGAGATACTAATCATATTTTGAGTCAACCCTTGAATATGTAGTACTTTGTTGATCAAAATTGATTTTGGATCTCTAACTGATTCAACTCTAACTACTTTCTTTTTTTATTATCACCGAAGGTAACTAGGAATCTATCTAAATTTTATAATTCAAGAAAATTTTAAGTGTCTCCACTCACGTGTCTTGAGAAGTGATTATCCATATACCATAATGTTTTTTCTCTGTGACCTTTTTCCATAAAAAAATCAAATAAAATACTTTTTTGGTACCCAAATATTCTTGGGTGTAGCTGTGTTAGCAAGTAAAGATCATTATAACCAGATATGTCTAATTTTTCCAAAAAATTTATAACATTATTATGAAATATTTTTTGAAAAAAAATAAAGTTTTATTGTAAAAATTTTGGGATTTCTCAAAAAAAAATCAATACAATAATTTAAATTAATTCCATAATAAAAATATGTGAATCTTGATATATTTTTTATTCTTATAACCCAGTAGAAAATAATTCCTATATAAATTTTTATTTTTCTCCATTTCTTCTTATTATATATTTATCATTTTTATGAAATTTTTTACTAATAATATGACTTAGATATTCTTATCCCTCATTTAATGTACTGGAATAAATTTTGAATGACTCTACTTTATCCATCAACTCTTTAATTATGCTTTCATGAACAATTTATTTTGAGGTAGATTTACTACATTCTTCTTGTAAACCTATGTGCTATTTTAGAATTACATATTTTAATTTAAAACAACATCATTAATATTTTTTTTGATATTTTACTTTTACTAAAGAATCATAATTTTCTTCAAGAATTGAGTCGTATGAATATAATTTTATATTAGAAAAATTTGCAGAATCATAAATAGAAGAACAGTAAGATTGTACCTCTTTTTTCTCATTATCCATAAATCAGATATTTTATTTCAGAAAGGTTGGATATGTCATTGAATTAGATTTAGAAGTACTTCAAGAGTCCTCAAATAAACTCCAAGTAGCCTTTATATCTTTTTCTCCATTTTTCTCATAACGAGGTCTCATATATTATTTCTTTTTTTTATTTTACATTTTTATTTTATCATCTTTTAATTGTGGGAAATATGGTCTGATATGTATCATTTTCTATCATTCATATCATATTACTTATCTCAATCCCTGATCATAGGTATTGATACATTTGAAAGACTTTTTTAATAATTTTTTTCTTCTTATAAAATTAAATGAATCTTCTATATGGATGAGATAGTTCCATTACACAATCTGAGAATTATTCCCCATCTGGAAATACATAATTCTCTTATAATTTCTTTTAATGTTTTTAGTGAAGTAACTTTAAGGGTTTTATCCTCCTTTTATTTATCATGTGATCTTTAGATTCATCTTTCATTTATACTTCATACATCATTAGTCTGGAAATCATCCCTATTGTTAGTTATGAGACACGATTGGATTGTTTGATCACATCAGATATCCCATTCAATTTATAGGGTAATACTCTTAGTAATTTTAGATAATTATCTAATTTTTTAGTTTCTTATCCCAATTTAGAACACCATTTACTATTTTAGTCAATATTTCATTCATCATAGTGATACATTCACCATCATACAATATGAAGGTGTTAAGTTTCATCTTTTCAGTGTTGTAACATAATTTCTTGAAATTAGCAGTTACTTCATAAAAATAATGATAGTTTTACATATCTCATAGGAAGTACTAAATTGAGATACACAGTTAAAGTCAAATACACCAAGTCCACATATAATATATTTCATGGCCATTGAATTCACATCATACTCATCTTCTTAGAATCATCCCATTTTTATGGTTCTCTAGGGATTTAATAATCTTTGAAAATATTCATGTAAACATTGAAACGATGATTCTATAAATAACTATTAATTTTTGTTTTCTAACAACCATAATTATCACAATTAAAATAAGGAACATGGATAATTTAAATTCCTTATTTTAATTCTATCATCAACATCAATCTTCATATAGAATATTTACTTTATGTTTTCTAGATCCTACCACACATATTCAAAAAATATATCCATTAATAAACATTTTAGGTCGTTATTATATAAAGATACATAAGAGGGGTGATTTTTCTCCTTTTAATAATATTTACAGATTCAAATTTTATACCCATCCATATATTATGATGATATATCATGTCACGATGTTTAAGAAAGTTTTGTTGCATAAAAATATATAATAATAACACATTAGTTTTTATAGTGGTTCATGGCATAAGGATCCCCTAGTCCGCTCCACCAATACTCTCTCAATTAGTTTATTGATTTTTAATAAATGTGTCCTTTTATCAATAGACCTATAAAAATGAGAATTGGTAGTTTAGAACTTATAATAACCTAGTTTATTTAATGGAAAACTCTTAATCCATATCTTAGTTTGAGAAGTTGACACTCCACTAGGACTGAGCCTGAGTAATTGATAGTCTAAGTAATCAAGTTTTATTAATTTGATTGAGAAACATATTTAGCTCATATTTATAGTAGAAATCGATAGATAATGTATCTCCATCTTCATAGATAAGAGTATTGAAGAAATAACAACTTTAAATATATACAGTTTTCAAATAATCTCTATGAAATACAAAAAAAATAGAGAAATGAAACAATAAATAATAGAATAACGATCAATCAACACAAGATTAAAACATGAATGTCTCAAAATTATAACTTCTTGGAATAATATAGACATTTTTTTCATTCTTAAAAAATAACTCCATCTAAAAATGATATAACTCTTGGTATTTGACTAGAAAAACTTGATTTCATTTTGGTCAAACAAATCCAAAAATATTTCCTGATAAATTGTGATTATTTCAATTTAAAACATTTATATAATGTCATAACTTCCCTTAAAAATAGTAATTATTTAATCTATTGTACATGAGCCTTTGAATAGGTATTTATATAATTTTAAAATAGATTAAATAATCCCATTAAGACCATTGTATAAATCTCAAAAAATATCATGAATTTAAACTACATAGATTACCAATTAAAATGTAGGGTTTACTTAAAAATTACCGTTGAAAAAATATGGTTGGAAAAAATTATTAACTTAAAAATTTTGGGTTTTTGAACCATAGGTTAGTCTAAAAACATCATGTTTCTTTCAAAATTATGATTCATAATCCATACTTTTACCACAATGTTGGCTTCCTAATCAAAAAATTTACTCCAAACATAGGGTTGAAACACCACAAATTCTACATAAAATGTAGTTCCCAACCAATATTTCTAGAGTTATTATAAAAAAAATTAATTCACATTAGATAAAAACATTACCCATAAATAACAGTTTTAATATGTCATTAAATAGTTTCCCAAAAAACACTTAATGTAATATAGTTAGTAAAACAATCTAGATTAATTATGTGAATCAAAATCAACAAGATTCCTAGAGTATTTTTTATACAACACATGTCCAAAAATCATGAATTTTAGTCCTTAATAGAAATAATACATGACGATACACGTGTTTCAAGGACTCTATATAATGGCATTTATAGGGTTTTATAACTTGAAGAAGTAATTCCAAAATAATCTTGACAAGAGATTAATTTGACCAAGTGTGTAACCATGGGGTCCATTATTCTTTTTGTTAATAATAAATATAGATCTATGAAACTATATATTAATTATTAGGAATTGAATAAGATCAAAATCAAGAATAACTATCCTCTACCATATATTGATAACTAGTTTGATCAACTACGTGGAACTCAATACTTTTCCAAAACTGACCTTCATTCTGGATATCATCAATTCATGTTCAAGAAGGAGGGTATACCAAATAAAACATTTTCTATAGGGTATGAAAATTATGAATATACAGTTATTAATTTTGGTCATACTAATCCCCACACTATATTTATGGATTTAATGAATAGTGTAATTAGAGATTACCTTGATCGGTTTGTAGTAGACTTTATAGATGTTATTATTATATATTCAATGTGAAAAGAAGAGTATGAATATCACTTGAGGATTTTACTAAAGTCCCTAAGAAAGTATAATATCTCTGAAAAAATTACAATGTTTTAATTTTGGCTATATAAGGTTTCATTTTCAGGTTATATATTCTAAATATTTGGTATATCAATGGATCTATCAATTAATAATTCCATTGAATATTTTCCTAGACTAGCCATGGTGACTAAGATCCATAATTTTTTTGGTTATATTGGATATAATCGATTTTTTTTGGAAAAAATTTCATGGAAGTCCAATACACTCACCAAGTTAACTCGAAAGGGCTTAATGTTCCTTGGGATAGATGAATGTAAGGAAAATATCAAGGAAATAAAGAGAAGGCTAGTTACTGAATTTGTGATTACATTAATCCACAAACGAGAATATATTGTACCCTATAGTGATGAATCAAAGACTGGATAGGTATTCGTTCTCATATATAAATACATGGCTATAGATTATGGCTCATAAAAATTGAAGGTTTTTTATCAAAATTACCCAACTCACGATTTGGATTCAACGGTGGTAATTTTTTCATTAAATATATAGAGGTATTATTTTTATGTGGAAAAGTGTTATATATATATACTGATCCTAACATTTTAAAGTATTCATTAACATAGAAATAGTTGAATATGCACTAGATTAGATGGTTACAGATGATTAATGATTATGAATGTCCAATACATTACCACCCCGGAAAGGAAAACAAGGTGGATGATGCTTTGAGATGAAATGATCATTCTAGATTATCTATGATGAGAATCACACAATATCAAATATATATTTATTTAAAAAGTATTGATCTTGAAATATTGGTGGAATGCAAGAAATATTATATTTCTCGAATGAGGGTTCACCAAAATATCATAGTCAAGATTAAAGAGGTGCATAAGGGGGATTGGAACTAAAAAAGATGGTGATGAATGATCCTAAGATAAACATTTATTTTTATGGTATTATATGGTTCAAAAACTGTGTATGTTTTATATCCATACCTGATTTTATGAATGAGATACTATGGGAGGATCATAGTTCTTCATTCTTTATTTATAATAGAATTAAGAAGAAGTAAAGCGACCTGAAATAGTATTAATGGTTGTATGGTATAAAGATAGTTATTGAAATGTTTATGGATTAGTGTTTGGTATGTTAGAAATTAAGGCTAAGAGAGAAAAGACAAATAGACTGTTACATACATTTCCCATACTAGAATGGAAATGGGATAAAATCACTATAGATTGTATCATTAGACTCCGCAAAATGTCTAAAGTCTATAATTCAATTTGGGTTGTAGTCAATCAACTTACAATGTCAGAACAATTAATTTCTATTAGAGTTGGTTTCTATTTTGAATAAATTTATAGGATATACATTAAGTAATTTTCAAGGTTTCATGGATTACCATATTCTATTTTCTGTCATCACTATTTGAGTCTTACCTAAATGTTCTGGTGAACTCTTTATCACGCTCTAGATACAGAGTTAATTTTTTGCACTATTTACCACCCTCAAATAGGTGGTTAGATTTATTAGAACAAAAACACTGAAGAAGATATTCTGAGATCATGTTCTATATAATTTAAAGGTGTTTTGTATCAACACCTTCCTCTAGTCTAGATTTCATACAAAAATATCTTTCAATTGAGCATTCATATGGCTCTTTAGAAAGAACTCTATGAAAAGAAGTGTAGGAATTTAGCATGTTGGGATAATGTTTGAAAAATAAAGCTATTGGGACCTGATCTTGTTTATGAAATGTTTGAGTAATTTAGATCCATTCAAAAACACATAAAGACTTATCATACTTGACATAAACGTTATATTGACAATCAGTAATGTGATCTGTAATTTGAAGTTGGTGAGAAGTTGTTTCCATGAATTTCTACCTGGAAGAAGGTTATGAGATCTAGGAAAAGGGGAAGGTTATTCCCTAGGTATATTTTCCCATTTGAGATTCGATATTGATTTGGGACAGTATCCTATTACATGGTGCTTACAGTAAACCACTCTCAAGTCCATGATGTATTCCATGTATCTCCTCTGAGGAAGTACACACCAGACCCCTTACATGTACTGAACTTAGAGGTTCCAAGACTAGAGAAATATATCTATTATGATGAACTATTGTTGGTGATTCATGATCATATAGTGAAATTGATAAAAAAACAATACCACTGACTTGGTTAAATTTTGTGGAGAAACCACAAATTTGAGGAAGCTACTTGAGAACATGATGATAAGATGAGGTATGAGTATCCATAGTTTTTTATATCAGAGTTATGAAATTTCAAGAGAAATATTATTTCTAAGGGGGTAGAATATAAAATTATAATATTTAAGGAAATATATGTTTCAAATAAATAAATGTTCATTGATTTATTTTGTTACATGTAACACTGAGTTTTACTAAATTGTAATATAACATACCATTATAACTTCACCATTAAATTTTCAGGTCAATATAGGACTAACTAAATTTAAAAAATTATATGGTTTACACATGCATAAAATAAATTAATTGATCAATAATTTTAATGAAATTTATATATTATATATCCAATAAATTTTTTATCAATCTTTTAATACTTTTTCTAGGATTGTGATAAGAATAAATTTAATTTTTTCTTAAACAAAATGTATTTTTCAAAAAATCAGGTTCACCGTGTTTTGATAACTTATTTTAATACCAATTTTTACTACTCATAGAAACATTATTTGGAAAAATGGAATTCGTTTTTTAAATTAACATTTCAAAATTATCTTATAGTGATTTTTTTAGATGTACTGAGAAGAATAGTTTTTCTATGAATAATTAAAAATACTGATTTTTATTAAAAATTGTCTCCTTGTTTAAGGAATTTATAAAGTCAAATTTTGTTTTAAAAATATTTTAAAAGTAAAATTAGATCATTTATATTATTAGTATTCCAATTTATGTTATTGGAATCAATATTATTTTGAAATATAATATAAAATCATTTTATACTTCTGAAAACTTTTTATTTGTAAAACCACATTTTTGTAGCGCTTGTGGGTTTCATTTTAAATTATACTCTACCATATATGTGAATTGAATTTTTTTAAAATAGATTAAATATTTTTATTATGAATAATTATTACTAGGTAATAATTCCAACTTCATTTTTTTGTAATGAATAGTAAAAATAGGGAAAAATAATTACCGTGGATATGATTGAAATGGGTTTACTAGTGGTGGGTTAAACCAAAGATAATTGTAATTTTACCAATTAAACCTTTATAAATCTTATTTTATATCCATATATAAGCCTTATCCTATCCCATAATCTAAATTATGTCATTTTTATTTATTTTTCTTAATAATGATTTTATCATTATGTATTATTTTTAGAAATTTCCAAGTGGTTTCCAAGTACATCCTCTCCCCCAATTATAAAAGGACACCTCCTCTGTGCTTCTGTACATAATTCAAGATCCATTTATATCATCTAATAACTAACCAAATAATTTCCTAAAATACCTACCCATGAAAAATATACCTTATTTGATCATAAAACCATCCTAGGAAGGATTTAGGTATAAACCCAAATAGTTTGTCCGAAGAAGATGTATAATTCTTGACCATGCATTTTTTGATTTATTTATTCTTCCACCACCTTAAAATATTTTTCATCCTTTATGATATAATAAAATAATTATCTCCTATATTATTATATGTTATTATCTTAATTTCATAACTTATATTCGTCTCCTCTTCCATCAAATGGGAAATGAAACCGTCAATCGTGTGTACAACAAACTACTGCCTCTCAAACCGATGTTATATGTTTTCCATCACCACCTCTTACGGATAGATATAATGAAGTATTTAGATTATATATATATATGATATTTATGAAATAATTATACTTATGGAATTATAATTTCACATCTACCTTCTTACATTCCAAAACTTTTAAAAATGATAACATCACTCGTGCATATGTGTGGACTATCGCATCCACAAAGTGATGCGATGCTTTTTTTTTCATTTTATTTTTGGAATGGATTGTAATAAGAAAAAATTTAATGAATATATTTGATATATATGATATAAAAAAATATTCTGTAAATTTGAATTAATATTTAAATTTCATGTCTTCTATCTCTCAAAAAATGAAAAAAAATTTGTGTGTACCTATGACCTATCATCGCCATGAATGGTGTAATTAATTTATTTATATCAATATTTTATGGATCAATATAAATAATTATATAAGGAATTTATATTATATTTATATAAATATTAATATTATGGAGATTATGGAACCATGATAAATCTATAAGTAGAAATACTACCAAACCAAAACATACATGTAAAACAAACGAGTTATAACAAAAAACATGGATTTTAACAAAGAATTGTTAATAAAAAGGTGAAAAAATGTTATAATTAAATAATATATAGTAGGATATATATGATTATGGATTATAATTTATTAATAATAAAAATATATTTAATATATAGGATTTTTGAACATGTACAATGAATGTCGAGACTTGAGGTAATGAATTTTTGTATCACTTTCCTTTCCCTGGGACACAGGCTATATTCACCACTAATTTTTTTATGCAGTGTACATATTAATCATGATTGTATTTTATGATTATTATAATAAAAATTATGGTATATACCTCTCCATATAATTTTATTTCCTTCGTAATTCTTATGATTCATAAGTTACCAAACTGTTAAGGGGTTTACATTATGATATCATTGTTTAGTCGGATTTATTATGATTAAGATATAAATGTCAAAATATTGTGATTTATCTCTAAATAAAATAATTTTGTTTATTTTCCTATATTTATTTATGTAAAATAAGTTTTATCTTTATTTTACTCTATTTGTGTAATCCAGAATTCATGAAACTGTTTTAAGGAAAACTAACTTTATTTTACTCTCCGGTCGAAAATCATTTCTCTTCCGTGTCCATGTCTTATAAAAAATATTTTAAATATTTTTTTTAATATTATCTAATTATTTTAATTTAATTTTTACCCTTTCTTGTTTTTTTACCAAAAAAATAAAAGGAATATTCTTGTTGTTTTCTGAATAAGGTACTTTTGAATTTTTACCGAGAATGTGAATGTAATATTTATTTTAACACGTACGAAATTAACATTAATTTCTATCATCATGAAAATTAAATTATTCAAATTTCCTAATAAAATTATCCAATTTTATCTTAAAATAATTGTTTTCTTTAATATTTTTTATTTATTTTTGTATTTTAAAAAAATTATTTTCAGAGTGGAAATGAAATTTTCCTAAAAAATGTTTTTAGTGATCTATTAATGGTATTTCTATTCATTAATTTCAACAACCATTGATTTTAATTATTATATAATGGTGAAATGATCCAATGATTCCATAAAAATTATTTCCCTATATTTTCTATGATTATGATGAAAATATGTTTATGGAACACATTCCTTTCCATGAGTTATGCTATCATGAATTGTGGAAATGATTAGGAAAGACATAATTTTTATAGGGGCTACGATTTATGAATTAATGAAATGATTATGAAATATATTTATTTTCCATGGTTTATTTTATGATTTGGTGAATGTATTATGATATTGTGCACAAATTTGTATGATTTTCATTATGTGAAAGGTAGGACCCGAATTATATAGCACTAAAATGTATTGGGTGAATATTGATATCTCATTAGATAATCAGGAATAGAAAGATGAGTTAACCAAGTTCAGTAAGGGACTTTGTCCACTATGATAGTTTTGGGAGTGAAACTTGATTACTATGATGGCATGGGGAGTGGATCTAATCCACTATGATGTTATTTGATGTAATCCTTGAATAGTAAAGAAATGCTTTTCTATGATTATATGTATGACACAAATCTAGGACTTATTCCAATGTTATGTTCTCATTGACCATGTTCTTTAATTACATTATGATTAATGTTTTTGAACTATCTTGTTTTATGTCTGGCCTCAAGATTACAGTCCTTAATATGTAGGGTGTGGTTTTCAAATGTTAATCTAATGTTCTCATACACTTATTCACATGTTATGATTATGTGATCACTAATATATCCTTTTCCCCCTTTAAGAAGCATCTAAGATGACCATTTCACAAGTTTCATTTCCTAGGTTATGAAGAATGATATTTTGTTTGATATTTATATAAAGGGTACAGTTTATGGAGAACATAGAGGGAGATGATGTAATTCATTTATGAACTACTTGTTTATGTATCCCAGTTTCTAAAGAAACTAAAACATTATTGTACTCATGAGAGTTTTTGTAAAATGAATTTAATATTCATCTATTAAGAAGTATTATCTATGTAAAAAAATTATAGTTCATTATATGTTTGCTGATATAAATCATCAGTTGTGAGGCTTTTCTAATAGGGTGAGGATAAATCTCTTATAGGTCACATGAATATCAGGATTGTTTAACTCTATCAAGAATTTTTATATTTTATTTTTGATCCAATATATGAAGGAAAGGATTCCCATAATCATATACCATAAGAATCGATAGTAAAGAAAATAATTGAGATGATAACTTATGTATTACTCCTTGGGACTCTTAATCATTTGGAGTATGATAAGTTCTTAATAATTTTGTGATATGAAGTATGTGTCCATGTCCCCAGACATGAAGGCATATAAATTGATTCATCTACCACTAGGAATCAACTGTCTATTTTGAGAGTTGGGTGACCTAGATTCTATTCCATATGTTGGGTTTTCTACTTAGACTACTCACATGAATCGAGTAGAAATTTAAGTATATGTGGATTTAATATCCCCCCATATACCGACTTATAAATCGAGCCCCTAAATGAATGGAAAGTGTTGATTTTATACCTAAGATGTTGATGGTAGTGTTAGTTATTATTATCACCTCTCAAATATTCCTCTTATTATTTTTTTATACTTGGGAGTTCAATCAAATAATTCTCCAATGCATAATTAAAATACCTAGAGACATGTTATGGATGGAAGGAATACACCTTTCTTTATCTGTCATAAAGAAATAATGGACCATACTACTTCCCCATTTTGGGAGAAGATACTGAAGCATTAGAGGCCCCAGAAGCTGATGATATCACCCATATATTGGAGGAATATCACTCTCCTAGAAATTATGTTGCAATTATCAAGGTTAAACAATTTCCAAAACTAATCTAGTGAGGGGGTGGGAAATATAGATATTCATATATCACTATGGGATTGGGTCTTGAAAATACTAAATCCCCCATCCTTGTGGGTTATGATGAGGTGAAATGTTGTCCAGAATTCACCCAATTATGGGGAAACGTATAATAAAATTTTCCCATCCATGTGGTCTATGTAACTTCACATAAAGTGTGACCACTTTAGGAAGGTTTTTTACACCAACAAGTGGAAAAAATCCCTAAATAATTCCCATAATTATTTCATGAAAATCCCCGTTCTCTCATTGGAGTTGAGTGATAAGTTCTTCAATAAAAAATTCCTTTCCATCCTCAAGTGGATGACTAGTAGAAGAAATGGAAACACCATTTCATTATTCAGTTATAGTATGGGTGGATTATGATGGGAATCTCATTTTATACCCTATAGATTGGATAAGCTGTTTACATCAAGCATATAATCTATCAATAATGGACTCTAAAACATCAACATGGTTGATAATTCCTCTTATCAAGGTAGAAAAGGTATCACTAATAAATTCTTCATAAATGTTGAGGGAATAAGATGGGTCAACCTATTGTGGATTAGAATATTTTAGTAGAGTATGATAATCTTAATAAAGTGTGTTCTCATCAAAAATAGGTGTTAAATATTCATTTCTAACTGTTGTCATGTTGTTGGAGACAGAAGTGAACTAGTGATCCTCATTAGTGGAGTATCTCATTCGATGAGTTGGCACCTAATATACCATTTTTGGTATGTTTCCCATATTATATATGATTATAGGGTATGAAAATATAAAAATACCCCAATCCCTATGGTATAGGTTCTCCATGGGATTCTGTAATGACCAAGTCTAATTATGATGAAGCGTCAAGATTATGGTTAATGTCCTTGTTGAATTATTCCTTGGCCATTGTCAATATTTTATGATTGGAATTAGGTGAATGGTATTAGTATGGATATGTCCATAATCTAATGTTTTAGTGGTCATATTCCTAATAATATCACTCATTTTTGTGTCTTGGTTTGAATTATTGGGGAAATCATAACATCCTCACTAGCTTATTATAGAATTGGGGTCACATATTAATAGCGATGACTAAGGTTCATGAGATCCCTCGGAAAATCATGGGTTATTGAGTGGCGAATTTTTCCTACAGGGTTTTTTTTTCTTTTTAATGGGTCAAACGTTTAAATAATTAGTTAACTGGGTCTCTTGAGCGCCAGACCATGTGGCGCTCAAGGGTTTTGGAATTGGAGCGCCACTTCAAGTGGCGCTCCACCAATTTGGCGGAAGAAGGGTGCAGCGCCACTTGAAGTGGCGCTGAAAAAATAAATACAAACCGTGCAGCGCCACTTGAAGTGGCGCTGCACCCTTCTTCCCAATCAATTCGGCGCCACTTCAAGTGGCGCCGAAACACCCCCCCATCCTATAAATAGGACCCTCGCCCCCCACCCCATTCCTCACTTCCTACCTCACCCCACCCCCATTCCTCCCTCCCTATCCCTTCCTCTCTCTCTCTCTCTCTCAAACTTTTTTCTTACGTTCTTCGGTTGCTGCGAAGCCCTGCCTCTTCGGTTTCTCTGCCTGTGTACCTACGTCGTCACAAATTTGAGGTAAATCTTTCTTTAAATTTATTTAATAGTTTGATTTAATAATTTAGTTGTTTAATTTATAGAATTAGTATATAATATTTGTATTTTATAAATAGTATAGTTTTTTTAAATGTAATTAGATAATGAAATGATTAGTTAGTTAAATAATTAATCATAATTAGTTGATTAATCAATGATAATTAAGTTATTAATTAATCATAATTAGGTAAATAGTTAAATGTAATTAGGTTATTAATTAATGATTATTAGCTAATTAATTAATCATAATTAGCAAATTAATTAATCATAATTATTTAATTAATGAATCATAATTAGTTAATTAATTCATTATAATTAGGTTATTAATTAATGGTAAGTAGGTAACAAATAATCATAATTAGTTAATTAAATAATCATAATTAGTTAATATCATAACTAGTTAATTAATTAATCATAACTAGTTAATTAATTAATCATAATTAGTTAATTAATTAATCATAATTAGTTAAGTAATTAATCGTAATTAGTTAATTAATTAATCATCGTAATTAGTTAATTAATTAATCATAATTAGTTAAGTAATTAATCATAATTAGTAAATTAATTAATCATAATTAGTTAATTAATTAATCATAATTAGTTAAGTAATTAATCATAATTAGTAAATTAATTAATCATAATTAGTTAATTAATTAATCATAATTAGGTTATTAATTAATCATAATTAGTTAATTAATTAATCATTAGTAGTTAATTAATTAATCATAATTAGGTTATTAATTAATCCTAATTAGGTTATTAATTAATCATAATTAGTTAATTAATTAATCATAATTAGGTAATTAATTAATCATAATTAGGTTATTAATTAATCCGAATTAGGTTATTAATTAATCATAATTAGGTAATTAATTAATCCTAATTAGGTTATTAATTAATCATAATTAGGTAATTAATTAATCATAATTAGGTTATTAATTAATCATAATTAGCTAATTAATAAATCATAATTAGGTAATTAATGAAACATAATAGGTTAATTAATTAATCATAATTAGCTAATTAATTAATCATAATTAGGTAATTAATGAAACATAATTAGTTAATTAATTAATCATAATTAGGTAATTAATTAATCATAATTAGGTAATTAAATGATTGTAATTAGGTTATTAATCAATCATTACTTGCTAATTAATCAATCATCACCTGCTAATTAATTAATCCTAATTAGTTAATTAATTAATCATAATTAGTTAATTAAGTAATCATAATTAGCTAATTTATTAATCATAATTAGTTAATTAATTAAGCATAATTAGTTAATTATGTAATCATAATTAAGTAATTAATTAATCATAATTAGTTAATTAATTAATCATAATTAGTTAATTAATTAATCATTAGTAGTTAATTAATTAATCATAATTAGGTTATTAATTAATCCTAATTAGGTTATTAATTAATCATAATTAGTTAATTAATTAATCATAATTAGGTTATTAATTAATCATAATTAGGTTATTAATTAATCATAATTAGGTTATTAATCAATCATAATTAGGTTATTAATTAATCATAATTAGGTAATTAATTAATCATAATTAGGTTATTAATTAATCCTAATTAGGTTATTAATTAATCCTAATTAGGTTATTAATTAATCCTAATTAGGTAATTAATGAATCATAATTAGGTTATTAATGAAACATAATAGGTTATTAATTAATCATAATTATCTAATTAATTAATCATAATTAGGTAATTAATGAAACATAAGTAGTTAATTAATTAATCATAATTAGGTAATTAATTAATCATAATTAGGTTATTAATCAATCATTACTTGCTAATTAATCAATCATCACTTGCTAATTAATTAATCCTTATTAGTTAATTAATTAATCATAATTAGTTAATTAAGTAATCATAATTAGCTAATTAATTAATCATAATTAGTTAATTAATTAAGCATAATTAGTTAATTAAGTAATCATAATTAGGTAATTAATTAATCATAATTAGTTAATTACTTAACCATAATTAGGTAATTAGTTAACCATAATTAGGTAATTAGTTAACCATAATTAGGTAATTAGTTAACCATAATTAGGTAATTAGTTAACCATAATTAGGTAATTAGTTAACCATAATTAGGTAATTAGTTAACCATAATTAGGTAATTAGTTAACCATAATTAGGTAATTAGTTAACCATAATTAGGTAATTAGTTAACCATAATTAGGTAATTAGTTAATCATAATTAGGTAATTAGTTAACCATAATTAGGTAATTAGTTAACCATAATTAGGTAATTACTTTATCATAATTAGGTTATTAGCGAAGTAGTTATATTATTCAGCGAAGTAGTTATATTAATTAGCGAAGTAGTTATATTAATTAGCCAAGTAGTAGTAAATTGCCTATGGAATATACCTTTGCATTACATTCTAGGAATGATAATGAATTTAGTTTTCAATCTACCTTGACCTCGGTTTGTAATTGAAGTTATGAACTTGAATTTAGTAGTTCAATATATTTTTTGCATATTAAGTGTTAGATTTATCATGAAATGATTGCTCTCTTGAGTAAAGTATCCCCGGGTAGAGGGGCTTTAGGTCGGACCACCTACTTTCCTGGAGGCTTGCCTTGTCTAGGAAAGTGAATGGGGTTGGCTATCTGTCGCTCCGGGCTTACTCATGTGGAGACATTCAATTTCATATAACTCTATGCTTTTACATGACGTGTTCGTGTACCTCATGCATATAATGCATGTGGATATGTATAAATATATTTGACTTCTATTTTTGGGTAAGTAACACAAACTTGTGGGTTGTGTAAATAGTTACACATCAATATGGTTTGAACATATTGATTTGGTGGAGGGATTAGGATTCCAACCAAAATTACTAGAAGAATGCATACATAAATTGATTCTTTAATCAGATTTAATTAATAACAGTGGTTTCTTTTAGATAAAAAATATGGTCACCGCTTATATTTATTGCAACGGTCAAATAATTGAGACAGAACAAGGATGTAGTTATAGTATACATCCATAAGCTGTTGTGATGCTTGGAGGATGTACTACTTTGGAAGCTGTGCAAAGGAAAATTCATCGGAGGTTAAAACTCGCGAGGAATCAAGTAATAGAGTCCATTAAATTCAGACATCTTCAATTTATAGATAGGTTTTGGCATGTGCCCTATCCGGTAAATGATGATGATGATTGGGAATATATACTTTCATTGGTTAAGTATATACCTGAGAATCAAATGATGGAGTTGTATGTCACTATAGCTGCAATGGAGGTTCCATCGACATTGGAAGTTGACCCATCTCAAATTCATGAGACTATGTCATATGCTCCTTCACATCAAGACGTTCCATCAGCATCAGTAGTTATTCCATCATTTACATCAGCCACAGTTTCAATGGATATTCCTCCACATACTTTAGATGCATTGGTTGATGAATTTGAGGATGATGACAATTTTGAACAAGATGAAGAGGAAGTTGAAGAAGAAGAAGAGCATGCGGAAGATCAGTCTGTACCATCTCATGTGACGTTCAACTGACCATTGAACCATCCTCCACTATTGGCTTCATGGTCGACTGAAGGCATGAATCGCTTTCCGGAATTTGATTATTCAGTTATCACTCCCAGTTAAGAATTTCCAGGAATCATTGGTGGCATAAATCGAGTGTCAGATAACGGTGTTCTTTATATTGGCAGAGAGTTTGAGAGCAAAGAAGCAATGAAAAATGTGATAAAACAATATCACATTGAAAGACATTACTCATATGTTGTAGAAGAGTCAAAGAGATCTTATTATTTGATCCGTTGTGACAAATATGAATCGAACTGTCAAATGCGTCTGCGAGCTATTATTGATAACACTTTTCACAGCTGGCGCATCACTAGATTTACTCCACACACATGTGTGAACCCAAGCTTGGAACAGGAACACTCTTCATTAGATGTTGAGTTTGTTTAAACTATTATTGTTGAAATGAATAGAGCATGTCAAGACGTCCCCGTGGTTCTGGTCATTGAGCGAATCAAACAGCTTTTTGGGTATTGAATCTCTTACTGGAAGGCATGGGCAGCACGACAGAAGGCTATTGTGAAAGTGTATGGTGATTGGGATGACTCTTATCGAGTTCTACCACAATTGTTGGAGCTTCTACGCCACAATAATCAAATAGTCTATCAGTTACATAGAGTTGAATATGTTAACCAACAGAACCAACTTGACCGCTCAATGGTTGTGTTTGATAGATTATTTTGGACATTTTTACCATGTGTGGCGGCTTTTAGACATTGCAAGCAGTTCATACAAATTGATGGCACATTTCTGTATGGAAAGTATACCGGAACTTTATTGATTACTGCCACACAAGATGGAAATCGAGCCCCTCTGCCTATAGCATTTGCAATTGTGGAGAAAGAGAACTTCTCATCATGGAGCTGGTTTCTGGCATGTCTCCGAGAGTTTGTTACGGATGCAGAAGGGATTTGTCTTATTTCTGATCGCCACCGTGCAATCAAGGAGGCGATACAGTATGAGGGTCTTTCGTGGAGACCACCATATGCCCATCATCGATACTGTATTCGACACATTGCCAGCAATTTGCGAAAGAAGTTAAAGAATGAGTCGATGAAGAAGGCAATCTTAAAAATTGGTATGAACATCCTTTTCTGTTTAAAATGTTTTTGTCGTAGTTATTTTCATAACTGTTCAGATGACTGCTTGTATGATAGCATATGAGCCTCAACAACAAAGGATGGAGGAGCGTCTTCAAGATATCCACAGAGTGAATCCAGAAGTGTATGATTACATGATGCAAATTCCAAAGCAGAAATGGTCGTTGGCATATGATGATGGGAGGAGATATGGTCATATGATGACCAACATCGTAGAATGTATAAATGGAGTTTTCAAGGGTGTTCGAAAACTACCTATCACAGGTAAATACGAATATTTCAATATATGTTACTCAGAAGAGTTACTATTATAATATAATATTTGTATAATGTCGTAAATCTAAATTTCAGGGTTGGTACAAGAGACCTTATATCGTAGTGTAAAGTACTTTCTGGAATGAGGAAAGCAAGCTGAAGAGGGCTTGAACAGAGGGATGCGCTATGGACACCATTTCCAACGCTAGCTAGATACAGTTCTTCAGGAGGCCGCAACTTACCGTGTAACTGCATTTAATCGTCCAGAGCAACGATTTGAGGTCACTGATCCCGGTGATGCTATGGCATGTAGCAATGGTCGTGTGCGAGTTGTTTTATTGGAGAAGCGTTACTGTGATTGTGGCAACTTTCAGGCACTGAGATATCCCTGCGGCCATGTGATTACTGCATGTGCTTACGTACACGTATCTTGGGAGCAGTTCGTTGATCCAGCTTATCGACTCGAGAGCATCAACTCCTGCTACAATACTCCGTGGATGCCAATCGGGGAATATCAGAATTTTCAGCTGCCTGATGGCGCACCCACGCTTCTACCGAACAGCAATAGACTTCGACCTAAAGGGAGGCCAAAGTCGACTCGTATTCGGAATGAGATGGATTGGCCTAGTGAACATCCAGCTGGACGGCGGTGCAGCATATGCCGCCAGGAAGGTCATACGAAGACACATTGCCCTAGACACATAGGGCAATCATCTAATGGTTAAAATGAATCATGTACTCTATCAGTTACTGTAAAACTTTCTACATGTAATTATTTTTATCATTTCACCATTTTTAATCATATTTGTCTTACTTGTAAATAGGATAATTTTTGGAAAATGTACCACGATTTCACGTGACATTTTTTGTCGAACGATCAACATTACATGAGTAGCTTTAAACAAATAACACCAACTCAAAAAAAAGGAATGTACCTATATAAGAAAACAAAACCATTTGAAGGGAGGTATTATACCATCAGGAAGAGAGATTCTAGAAATGTGCAATGTTATGACAAACCTTTAGATGAAATGTGTCAGTTCCCCACTAGATGTGCATGTTTCTTCAAAATTTTCAGGCTGGAGATAATCCACCTTAAGTTTCACATAGCCTTAAGTCTTCCATGGATTAATGTCAAACACTTCAACCAATTTGTTTACTTTATGGGGAAGTAAAACCTCATTCCTTTGAATATGCACATTACCATGAACATATAAAATCATCATTTTGCAAGAAAAACTACTAATCTCATGTTCACTGAAATACCCCTTAACGTAAGAATGATACAAATAGTGTAAGTACCCAATAGCAAGATTCCAATCCATTTTGAAGGATAATGGGGATGACAAGGAAACATCAACCCCCAGGCCCACTCCTTCCACCCATTCAACCAACTTCGGTAACTCCTATAGAAGTAGTTTTTCAAAAAAAATGAAATGTCACACCACTACAGCTTCCTACATCCATATTAACCCCCCAATTCAGTTTCATTAAATGTGGACAGTCCCCATTTTTACCAAAGTCAATGATGCACTATTAAACCATCACTTTTCAACCCCCGCCTCAAACATACAAAATGCTTTGAGGGATGAGAAATGATTCGGTGCATTTTAGAACATTGAAATGTGTCGAATCATTTCTCATCCCTCAAAGCATTTTGTATTTTTGAGGCGGGGGTTAAAAGTGGTGGTTTAATAGTGCATCATTAACTTTGGTAAAAATGAGGGTTGTCCACATTTAATGAAACTGAATTGGGGGGTTAATATGGATGTAGAAAGCTGTGGTGGGGTGACATTTCATTTTTTTGAAAAGCTACTTCTATAGGAGTTACCGAAGTTGGTTGAACGGGTGGAAGGGGTGGGCCTGGGGGTTGATGTTTCCTTGTCATCCCCATTATCCTTCAAAATGGATTGGAATCTTGCTATTGGGTACTTACACTATTTGTATCATTCTTACGTTAAGGGGTATTTCAGTGAACATGAGATTAGTAGTTTTTCTTGCAAAATGATGATTTTATATGTTCATGGTAATGTGCATATTCAAAGGAATGAGGTTTTACTTCCCCATAAAGTAAACAAATTGGTTGAAGTGTTTGACATTAATCCATGGAAGACATAAGGCTATGTGAAACTTAAGGTGGATTATCTCCAGCCTGAAAATTTTGAAGAAACATGCACATCTAGTGGGGAACTGACACATTTCATCTAAAGGTTTGTCATAACATTGCACATTTCTAGAATCTCTCTTCCTGATGGTATAATACCTCCCTTCTCATCTCACCTTACCAAGAAAAATTATCTAGAGCTTTTGAGGTTGATTTATACTCAGGGGCATGACAAAATTGCAAAGATGTTTCTATTGTTACTAGACACATAGGGCAATCATCTAATGGTTAAAATGAATCACGTACTCTATCAGTTATTGTAAAACTTTGTACATGTAATTATTTTTATCATTTCACCATTTTTAATCATATTTGTCTTACTTGTAAATAGGGTAATTTTTGGAAAATGTACCATGATTTCACGTGACATTTTTTGTCGAACGATCAACATTACATGAGTAGATTTAAACAAACAACACCAACTCAAAAAAAGGAATGTACCTGTATAAGAAACCAAAACCATTTGAACTATTAAATGAAAATGTGATCAGTTTTTTATAATGAAAGATGAACTTACAGTGACTACAAAACAAAAACGAGGAAACTCTGAACGTCTTCACCCCAACACCCCAACACGGGAGACAACAACTAACCCAATGTGTTTATGCTTCTTTCAAAATTATATGATAAATTACATATCTTACATGATAAAAGTCATAACTTACATGAAATTAATGTTTCATTGTTTGCACATTCAGATGGAGTAGCCACTTTTATCTTGCCAGGAGACGCACGTGTCTCGCGATGTGTTGGCGCGACGACCTGTTAGACATCTTCATGTTCGGAGAGCGCACCGTTTCCATCATGAGGCACCGCTGGCAGCTATTTGTTCATACCTTAGACGTGCAGGATTTTATGGAGTCGCTATATGTGACTTGAAGTATAAGGCCCCAGCCTTAAACCTTACTTAATATTGAATTAAATGAATAATTCACATTGAGGATCTTTTCAGGTTTAGAGTTTTAGAGAATTAGAACATAACTATTACATCTTACAAGATTACAAAGTAGACACTTCTACTAAGTCTCCATAAAATAAAAACTCTTAAAAAGAAAGATGTCTAGATTCCATGTTTTAGATAGCATGAAATTCCCTTCATCCCATCCTTGACCTTATTCCACTTTAAGTCCTGTGAAAAACATTTCGAAAAACTTGGGGTGAGCATAAAAAGCTCAGTAAGGGATACAAAAATAATGAAAACTGTTAGTTTTTCAAACATCAAGTAAACCATGTATACTATATCAAAGTAATACCTTCACCTTCATGAAGTAGTAAAAAAAATCTTCACTGAATAAAGTATCATTACTTACCTTTTTGTAACCAAAGGATTACCATAAAACCCATATAAAGAACACATAGAATATATAAAGGTAACTTGGGACATAAACATACTTAAGTGGAATAACCATACGGTTGACTTCCACACATATCACTTAATGGAATAGCCATACGGCCAATTTCCATACATACTTAATGGAATAGACATACGGCCGACTTCCATACCCAATGCATTGGAGGTTATAACGTAACCACCCGTCCTGGTATTCACGGCACCACCCGTCATATGGTTTATAACGTAACCACCCGTTAAAATGTCCAAGTACCAATGTAAAATCATAAAACATAAAACCAATATAAAGGAAAGATAACATTTCCACATTTCAATCACAATATATCATAACACTAGTGCAGAAAACGTTTTTTACGTCACCATTTTTTACGTCGGTTATATAAAACCGACGTCATAATATGTAAAACGAGGTTTTTTACGTCGGTTATTTAATAACCGACGTAAAAACCTGTGTTTAGTACACCTTTAACATCGGTTATTTTTATAACCGACGTTATTAATCGCGCGTCTTCGTTTTTTACGTCGGTTATACATTAACCGCCGTAAAAAATAGAAGCGGTGGGTGTTTGTTACGTCAGTTATTGAATAACCGACGTAACAAATCGACATATGTACGAGTTATTACGTCGGTTATTCAATAACCGACGTAAAAAACGCGGTTTTTGAAGGCCTTTTTACGTCGGTTATAAAATAACCGATGTAAAAAAAGAATCCGCAGATGTTTTTGACGTCGGTTATGGAATAACCGACGTAAAAAAACGCGGATTTTGAGCCCTTTATAACGTCGGTTATAAAATAACCGACGTAAAAAACGAATCGGAGGAAGGTTTTTACGTCGGTTATTGAATAACCGACGTTATAAATGTTTTAAAAAAATTATAACGTCGGTTATTGAATAACCGCCGTGATAACTCATTTAAAAATTTACCCAAACCCGTGGATTGTCATTCGCGAGTTTACCTTCGACAGTCGCGACTCGTCTCTCTCGTGCGTAACCCAAATCGGCTCGTCCATTTCGTTGGTTTAGATTCGTTTTGCGATCATCGTTTCTCATATTTAATCTCCTCGGATCAATCATCTAAACTCGCAGCACTCAGGTAATCCTCCCACTCGTTCGTTTTTTTCGCGGATAGTATATATATATGTGTTGTGATTTTTTTGTTGAAACTAGCTAAGATTCTTCGATTGTGAACCCTTTTAACTCGTTTTGGCACCATAATCTTATTTATCATCCCTAGATCTATTAGTTCGACTTGCAATATTGACTAATTTTATGATTTCACTAATTTTTCATCGTTTTCTATAAATCCCCAAGAGGGTTGGGGCGTGTCCATTTGGATGGGTTGCCCTTTTACAGTTGTTACTACTTTATTCACACACAACCATGGCATAGGTGCATGGATTTGGGATCACATCACCATTTTCACCCCCTGCAAACAAAGTTTCACGAGGAGGACTCGCCAGATTTCCCCTCGGCATGTTAAAAATTTTAGATACCCTCTTTTCAGCAAGTAAAAATTTAACTAGTTTTTTCTTCACTACTTATCCTAAACAAATAAAACCACCATTCTTTCTAGAACCTCTACTAGATCCATTGCATCCATCAACATACATATTTGGATCTGAAAGCATCCCTTAAGCCTTATGTTCGATGCTAACATCCTTTACTGATCTATAGAAAATATGATGGTCTGCTAAGCTCTCTATTTAAAAGTCAAACCCCACCAATTATTCATCCTCATCATGAGAAAATGGCACAACATCTGAATTTCTGATTCAATCTCTTGGGTCACTGAACAAACATTAACTCCTTCAAATCCACACCTGGAATAGACAACCTAATGTCGAGTTCCTTCTCTATCTATTGAAACTCAGTTCTTCCTCCACACCTAAAAACATTCTTTGAATGGCCCAACTTCTTGTTATGGTAAATTTTCAGTGATTCCAGTGGGGTGGGGGGGCTGTCCAGAGGGTTGGGGGATGTCCAGGGGGGTGTCCAAGGGGGTAGGGTGTGGGGGGGTGGTGTCCAGGAGGGGTGGGGGGCTGTCCAGAGGGGTCGGGGGGTGTCCAGGGGGGTTACAAGGGGGTGGGTGGGTGTGGGGGGCTGTCCAAGGGTGTGGGTGGGTGTTGGGGGGTGTCCAGGGGGGTGTCCAAGGGGGTAGGGGGTGGGGGGTGGTGTCCAAGGGGATGGGTGGGTGTGGGGGCTGTCCAAGGGGGTGGCGGCCTGTCCAGAGGGGTCGGTGGGGTGTCCAGGGGGGTGTCCGAGGGGTTGGATGGGTGTGGGGGGTTGTCCAAGTGGGTGGCGACCTCTCCAGAGGGTATTTGGGGTTGTCCGGGTGGGTGGGGGGGCTGTCCAGAGGGTTGGGGGATGTCCAGGGGGGTGTCCAAGGGGGTAGGGGGTGGGGGGTGGTGTCCAGGAGGGGCGGGGGGGTGTCCAGGGGGGTTTACAAGGGGGTGGGTGGGTGTGGGGGGGCTGTCCAAGGGTGTGGGTGGGTGTTGGGGGGTGTCCAGGGGGGTGTCCAAGGGGGTAGGGGGTGGGGGTGGTGTTTAGGAGGGGTTGGGGGGCTGTCCAGAGGGTTGGGGGGTGTCCAGGGGGGTGTCCAAGCAGGTCGGGGGTGGGGGTTGTGTCCAGGAGGGGTGGGGGTGCTTTCTAGAGGGGTTGGGGGCTGTCCAGAGGGGTCGGGGGGTGTCCAGGGTGGTGTCCAAGGGGATGGGTGGGTGTGGGGGGCTGTCCAAGGGGGTGGCGGCCTGTCCAGAGGGGTCGGTGGGGTGTCCAGGGGGGTGTCCAAGGGGGTGGATGGGTGTGGGGGGCTGTTCAAGTGGGTGGCGGCCTCTCCAGAGGGTATTTGGGGTTGTCCGGGTGGGTGGGGGGGCTGCCCAGAGGGTTGGGGGATGTCCAGGGGGGTGTCCAAGGGGGTAGGGGTGGGGGTGGTGTCCAGGAGGGGTGGGGGGCTGTCCAGAGGGGTCGGGGGTGTCCAGGGGGGTTTACAAGGGGGTGGGTGGGTGTGGGGGGCTGTCCAAGGGTGTGGGTGGGTGTTGGGGGTGTCCAGGGGGGTGTCCAAGGGGGTAGGGGGTGGGGGTGGTGTTTAGGAGGGGTGGGGGGCTATCCAGAGGGTTGGGGGGTGTCCAGGGGGGTGTCCAAGCAGGTCGGGGGTGGGGGGTTGTGTCCAGGAGGGGTGGGGTGCTTTCTAGAGGGGTCGGGGGCTGTCCAGAGGGGTCGGGGGGTGTCCAGGGTGGTGTCCAAGGGGACGGGTGGGTGTGGGGGGCTGTCCAAGGGGGTGGCGGCCTGTCCAGAGGGGTCGGTGGGGTGTCCAGGGGGGTGTCCAAGGGGGTGGATGGGTGTGGGGGCTGTCCAAGTGGGTGGCGGCCTCTCCAGAGGGTATTTGGGGTTGTCCGGGTGGGTGGGGGGCTGTCCAGAGGGTTGGGGGATGTCCAGGGGGGTGTCCAAGGGGGTAGGGGGTGGGGGGTGGTGTCCAGGAGGGGCGGGGGGCTGTCCAGAGGGGTCGGGGGGTGTCCAGGGGGGTGTTATATCTTACTATATTTTGTTTAAAAAATAATATTCAAGCATATTTTTTTAAATACACATCGATTTGTTTTATATTTCAAAATTGTTTACATTCAAATTGTGATTTTTTTCATATAAACATATATTTGTCTTATCTAAAAAATATATATATTTTTTCTATTTGTTATAGGTAATAATGAGTCGAAGTTGGATTACGGCACATCGAATGAGCAATGAATATGAGGAAGGTGTTGATGCCTTTTTGGAATTTTCTAAACGAAATGTTCCAAGTAGTGACATTTTTTTCTGTCCATGCCTGAAATGTCTGAATATGAAGAAGTTGAAAAGTAGAGAGATAAAAGATCATCTGATTTGTCATGGTTTCAATCCGAGTTACAACCCTTGGATTTGGCATGGCGAAACTGGACAGAATGTCACTGTTGATAATGAATCGCAAGATGGTAACTCCGATGGAATTGAAGAAATGATTCGCGATATTGTAGCAGAACAAATTGAGATAGAACCGACAGTTGCACGTCTATATGGTGATGCCGAAAACCCATTATATCCTGGTTGTACAGATTTTACAGTTTTGTCGGCGGTGTTAAGATTGATTAACCTGAAGGCGAAACATGGATGGAGTGACAGAAGTTTTACAGAGCTGCTACAATTGATGAAAGACATTCTTCCAAAAGATAACGATCTTCCAGATTCACATTATAAGGCCAAAAAAATATTATGCCCGATGGGATTGGGATACAGGAAAATACATGCCTGTCCGAATGACTGCATTATATATAAGAAGGAATATGAGTTTCTGAAAGAGTGTCCTAAATGTGGGACATCACGGTATAAGGTGAAAGAAAAATCACAAGCTAATGTAGAGATTACAAAGCTCCCTTCAAAGGTATTTTGGTATCTTTCTATAATTCCTCGTTTCAAACGTTTATTTTCTAATTCACATGATGCAAAAAGGTTAAGATGGCATGCTGATGAGTGGGTATGTGATGGAAAAATACGTCATCCAGCTGATTGTCCACAATGGAAGAAAATTGATGCCCAGTACCCTACATTTGGAAATGAAATTAGAAATCTGAGACTAGGCTTGTGCACAGATGGAATGAATCCATACCGAACCCTCAGTAGCACACATAGTTCATGGCCTGTTTTATTGGTAATTTACAACCTCTCTCCTGAAGTTTGTATGAAGCGCAAATATGTCATGTTGAGTATCATGATATCTGGTCCAAAGCAACCCAGCAATGATATTGATGTATACTTGTCACCGCTGATTGATGATTTGAAACTGTTATGGGATGATGGTATTAGGGTGTATGATTCTTATAAAATGGAATATTTTCAACTGCATGCAGTGCTTCTATTCACTATAAATGACTTCCCAGCATATGGAAAATTTGTCTGGATACAGTGTTAAAGGCATAAAGCATGTCCAATTTGCGAACAACAGACGTCATATTGTCAATTGCATCATGGGAGGAAAACAGTGTACATGGGTCATCGAAAGTTTTTGCCTATGGATCACCCTTATAGAAGACTAAAAAAGGCATTCAATGGCTCACAAGAATTTGATACTGCTCCAAAACCTTTATCCCCAGATTTGTATTTTGAGAGGGTGAAAAACCTTGATGTGACATTGGAAAGACACAGAAATCTGGTAATGATAGACATATTTGGAAGAAAAGGTCAATATTTTTTGAGCTACCATATTGGAGGTATCATGAAGTCAAACATAATATTGATTTCATGCACGTGGAGAAGAATATCTGTGATTCTTTGATCGGAACATTGCTAGATATTAAAGGAAAGACAAAAGATGGGTTGAATGCAAGGTTAGACCTACTATCAATGGGAATACGTTTGGAGTTAGCTCCCACTCCTAAAGGAAGACGAACATTTCTTCCCCCGGCTTGTCATACATTATCGAAGAGGGAGAAAAGTAGCTTCTGTCAGTGTCTTCGTGATATCAAAGTGCCTCAAGGTTATTCTTCAAATGTAAAAAATTTTGTCTCATTGAAAGACTTGAAGTTGATAGGTATGAAATCACATGATTGTCACGTCATGATGCAACAAATTCTACCAGTTGCACTGCGTGGAATATTTCCCATCTTTGTCAGAAAGACTATAATGAGGTTGTGTTATTTTTTCAATTCAATTTGTAACAAGGCGATTGATTTGAATGCTTTGAACCTTTTGGAAAAGGATGCAATTTTTATACTTTGTCATTTGGAAATGTATTTTCCTCCAACTTTTTTTGATACGATGGTGCATTTAATGATTCATCTGGTTCGAGAAATAAAGCTTTGTGGACCTGTATATCTTCGTTGGATGTATCCTTTTGAAAGGTATATGAAAATATTAAAGGGATATGTTAAAAATCCATATCGACCTGAAGCCTCCATTATTGAAAAGTATATTTCTGAGGAGGTAGCAGAGTTTTGTACGAGATACTTGGCTACGGCGCAACACATAGGTTTGCCTCCATCTCGCCATGAACGGGTTAATAATGAGGGAAAGGGGATTCGTGGCTTGAAAGTCAAATCACTGTCAACTGAACAGATGAAGAAGTTAGAATCATACATCTTGAATAACATAGCTGATGTTCAACCGTATATCACATTGCATATTAATGAGTTGAAACAATGTCATCCAAAGAAGAAAGAAATGTGGATTTTGAATGAGCACAACAAAACTTTTTTGCCATGGTTTAAAAAGACCTTGCTTGGTAGATCAGATTTATCAGAGACATTAAAATGGATAGTGGGTGGTCCATCTTTAAATGTGATAACATGGTCCGCTTATGACATTAATGGCTATACATTTCATACGAAAGCTCAGGACAACAGAAGTGCAGTTCAGAATAGTGGTGTATTGGTGTTTGCAAAAGCAATGAATTTTTCGAGTGCTAAGGACAGAAACCCAATTTCGGCATCAAGTGCATATTATGGAGTGATTGAAGACATATGGGAGGCTGATTACTTTAAAATTAAAGTTCCTGTTTTTAACTGTAAATGGTTTATCGGTAACAACAGTGTCAGACACGATGAATTTGGAATGACACTTGTTAATCTGAATAGATTGGAAGACACAGCTGATTCTTTTATAATGGCAACACATGCCAAACAAATTTTCTATGTAGTAGATCAATCAGATATGCAGTGGGCTGTTGTTTTACAAGGGAAAAAACAATATGTTGGTGAGGATGAATTTGATGAAGATGCTGATTTATGTGAGATCCCTACTTCCATGGAAAGATTAACAGAACATAATGATGAGTATGTTGAAGACATGGTTTGTGCCATAAGGAACGATCACGATGAAGGAATTTGGGAAAACAATCCAACTGTACATTCCTAAAATTACAGGTAACACATGTTTATTTCTTGTTTACATTTAGTTTTTTCATATAATGTTAGATATTGTAAATTTTTTAGTTATTAAAACATGTATCAAACCAAAATGATAAAACAATAAAAACCGTAAAGAGGAGAAGTCCTGGGCGCACCGGCGGGCCGGTGGTGGATCACCGGTTGGCCGGTGGTCCAGACAGCAAAGCTCTGTCTGGTCCACCGGCCGGCCGGTGATGAGCCAGCGGCCGGCCGGTGGTCCAGACAGAGAGGAAGGCTCTCTGTCTGGTCCACCGGCCGGCCGGTGGTGATCCAGCGGCCGGTCGGTGGTCCAGACAGAGGAAGGCTCTCTGTCTGGTCCACCGGCCGGCCGGTGGTGATCCAGCGGCCGGCCGGTGGTACAGAAAGAGCAAGGCTGTCTGGTCCACCGGCCGGCCGGTGGTGATCCAGCGGCCAGTCGGAGGTCCAGACAGAGGAAGGCTCTCTCTCTGGTCCACCGGCCGGCCGGTGGTGAGCCAGCGGCCGGCCGGTGGCCCAGAGAGCAAGGCTGTCTGGTCCACCGGTCGGCCGGTGGTGAGCCACCGGCCGGCCGGTGACACCAGGCAGTGGGCAAGTCTACTGCCTGGGTCCTCCGGCTGGCCGGTGAGCTCACACCGGCTGACCGGTGGACTCAGTGAGTCCACTTTTCAGATTTCTTGGGCCAACTCCTTGGCAACCTTTTGCCTATCAACAAAAACACTTGAAAACAAGTTAGAACATAATAAGAGTGATTGTGATCATTAAAATATAAGAGAGAGGGGTACAACAGACTGTGTTTACCATGTTTATCATTGTTTAACATGCTTACCATATTACCAATGTTTACTATTATGTAATTTTGTACACTTTTCTATTTTCTGATTAAGTAGTATTACAATATTTGAATTTGTATATTTGTGAACTAATGTTTGTTTTTTTTATTTGAAGGAAAATGACAGATCAATCAGTTGATCAGCCACATGATTCTGGAGATGAGCATATTGGTCATACATCTGGGGAGGAACATTCACATGCTCCTATTATGAAAAAGAGTTCAAAGGTTGGTAAGCGTGGGTGCACACGTTTACCAAAATTATCACTTGCCCGTACGAAGGAGGAGAGGATAGTCGTGGAGTTTGATGATGATGATCTTCCTAGAGGTCCAAATGCTAAAGATTTTAAGGGTTTTTTAGCAACTCAGGCTAAGAGAAAAGTAAGCATTCTCTATGATGATTGGAGAATTGTGGATAAGGCAATAATTTCTCAGCTGTGGGAGACCATTTTGGTAAGATCTTTTGCTATTGTTTGACTGTTCTTTAAATGTTTCTAGTATATATAATATTTTTAACCTCTTTTTTATCAGATGACATTTGATATTCCTGACACTGGAGGAGTCAGGAAGAAATGCTTATCGTTGGCTGCTAGGAGATGGAGGGATTTCAAATCAACCCTCTCATCTGATTTCATTTATGGTTATAGGAGTCGTGAGAATCCATGTCGTATATATCCTTTTATAGATGAAGACACATGGAGACAATTTTTTGAAAGTAGAAGAAAAGAATAGTTTTTGGTAAGGGCAATGTAAACTTTTATAAGCTTTCTTATATAAATGATCTTATTATTGTTTTGTTAATGATTACTTATTCTTAATTTACAGCAAACAAGGAAAGCTCATCAAGAGATCCAATCTAAAAATGTATACCCTCATAGTTTATCTCGGGGAGGGTATGCATTATTGGAAGAACAAATGATGGCAGAAAAATTTCAACAACTAAGAGCTGAGTCTTCAAGCTCTGGAGAGGTGGCCCCTCCATCCCCTCCATCTAGACATGAGAAATGGAAAAGAGCTCGGAAGGGCAAAAAGGGACAATATCTTTCAGAAGAATCGAGACTCGTAGTTGAGAGGATTGTAAGATATCTATTTTATTTATTTAAGTTTACTATTTTCGTCATATATTTCCAATCATTATAGAAATGTTCAATTAATTATTACAGGACTCTCTTGAGGAGCAGAGTTCACAGGGGACATTTACACCATCTGGGAGGGAAGATATTTTATCTGTGGCATTGGGAAAGCCCGAACATCCTGGCCGTGTAAGAGGATATCCGGCAGGTGTATCGGTAAGAAAAGTGTTTCCACGTTCCTCAACTTCTAACGTTGAGGGAGTTTATAAAAAAAATAGAATCCTTGGAGGCTGAAGTCCATAATATTAATGCGATAATGGAGGACAAGATTAGAGCATCGGTGCAGGTTATGTTTGCAGACTTGCAAAGACAATTTCAGGGTGCAGCTCCCACTCCACCTCTCCCAGTAGCTCCCACTCCACCACCTCAGCCTGCGAACCCCATTTTTGATCCTCCTCCTCCGCCGCAGCTACCTACTTATTGTGAGTTGTATGTTGATGATCCTCAACATCATATAGTTGCATATGGGATGGTATATTGTATAGGAGATACAGTTCATCATCAACAGTTAGAGGTAGAGAATCAGAGGGTCACTGTACAGGATATTATAGATAGATCAGCTCGGATACCATTACCTACAGATGAGGTGACGACAGTTGGACATAGTATCGGCCATTTTTTACTTTGGCCATCCAGACTTCTTCGACTCATTACCATAGAGGTATGGATGTTATATCTTTTATTTTATATTTTTATTAATGTTTTATCATTTGAAAACTAATATATTTTTCAATTTATTTTTACAGGAATACTTCAAAGGTAAAGAAATACTGTATAGACAACAACAAAGACAGATAGCTATGACATCAGATGCAGATACTAGCAGTCTTGACAAATTGTCAAGATATTCAAATTTGTTGGCGGATCATTATGACTTTATAATGGAAGCTCATGTCTGTGGACGTGAACTAAGTGTGGGGATTATGAAAACTAATATCATGGAGTTTGTCACTGGAGATAAGTTGGGCATCAACGTGGTGAAAATTTTTATCATGTAAGTCTTAACACTTTTTCCTTGCGTTATATTTATTAAAAATGTATACTTATGTCTGCTTTTTATTAGGTATCTGTATAAAATTTGTGAGAGGAATGAGCTGACAGATGTATATGGATTTGTGGACCCACAATTGATTTCCCCTGAAGCATGTGCATTGGATGAGGAACAAAGAATGATTTATATTGCTGATAGATTTGAAAAGAATGTAATCACACAGTGTTGGATGATGCCTTTTTGTGAGAGGTATGAAACACATCCCTCTCAAAGAGTTAATTATCTTTTAACATAAAAAACCACTAACGTTAAATTTCCTTTTATCAGGGATCATTGGATGTTAGGGGTTTTTTGCCCTAGGGAGAAAGCACTTTATTGGATATGCTATCTCCATGATGATGTGCGAGAAAGTTTTAAGAATATATTGGAAACGTAAGTTTCAATTTCACAATAGTTTTATATATTATAATGAATTTTAAATTTACCCCATTCGTATTATTTTCTAACAGGGCATGGGTCCACTTTCGAAAAAGCGCAAAGAAAAGGAATTTCAAGATCAAATATGTACATGCGAAGGTAAATATCCATTTATAATTTGTACATTTTGATTTATTACATAAAAATAATATATTGAATTTACACTCATTCAAACAGAAATGTCATGAGCAACAAGGCATCATCGAATGCGGATATTACATGTTAAGATTTATGTATGAAATAATAACAACTGGGACAGTTCTGAGTTTTGACCTGGTAAGATTTCCTCTTTCTCATAATATTTCAATTCGATTTATTCATTATACACGTTGACTACTATCCTTTTCCTTTGTAGCTTTTTGATGACCCTCAACCCTTTACTGCTGAAGATATCAAACACTTACAAGTGGAGTGGTCAAATTATTTTACAGGTTTGATTGACTTTTAGTTGTTTGTAATGTAAAATGTAATTTTGAATATTGTCAATGTAATTGTGTATTTCGTAGTCGTTTAGGTTGGATTTAGTTTTTTTTGAAGTTGACAGTGTAAGTTTTGAATGTTATATAAGTGAATGTTTAATTTTTCTCTACTTCTTGTTTTGGTCTACTGTTGATGGTTTTTCTGGTCTGGATTTTGGTATGGGGGGAGAGGTTCCAAGGGGGTGGGTGGGTGTTTGGGGGGTGTCCAAGGGATATGGGAGGGGTTTCCAAGGTGTGTTTGGGGCTGTCCTAGGGGTCGGGGGGTGTAAATGAGGGTGGGGGGTGTCCAAGGGGTGGGGGTGTCCAAGGGATATGGGAGGGGTGTCCAAGGTGTGTTTAGGGCTGTCCAAGGGGTCGGTTGGGTGTAAATGAGGGTGGGGGGGGCTGTCCAAGGGGTGGGGGGTGTCCAAGTGGTGGGGGGGTGTCCAAGTGGTGGGGGGGTGTCCAAGGGATATAGGAGGGGTGTCCAAGGGGTGTTTGGGGCTGTCCAAGGGGATGGGGGGGTTTCCAAGGGGTCGGGGGGGTTTCCAAGGGGTCGGGGGGGTGTCCAGGGGGTGGGGGGGCTGTCCAAGGGGTGGGGGTGTCCAAGGGGTGGGGGGTGTCCAAGGGATATGGGAGGGGTGTCCAAGGGGTGTTTGGGGCTGTCCTAGTGTTCGGGGGGTGTAAATGAGGGTGGGGGGGCTGTCGAAGGGGTGGGGGGTGTCCAAGGGGTGGGGGGTGTCCAAGGGATATGGGAGTGGTGTCCAAGGTGTCTGGGAGTTCTGTCCAAGGGGCCGGTTGGGTGTAAATGAGGGTGGGGGGTGTCCAAGGGGTGGGGGGTGTCCAAGGGATATGGGAGGGGTGTCCAAGGGGTGTTTGGGGCTGTCCAAGGGCTCGGGGGGGTGTCCAGGGGTCGGGGGGTGTCCAAGGGGTCTGGGAGGGCTGTCAAGGTGTGGGGGGGTGTCCAATGGGTGTTTGAGGCTGTACTAGGGCTCTTGGGGGTGTAAATGAGGGTGGGGGGGCTGTCCAAGGGGTGGGGGTGTCCAATGGGTGGGGGGTGTCCAAGGGATATGAGAGGGGTGTCCAATGGGTGTTTGAGGCTGTACTAGGGGTCGTGGGGGTGTAAATGAGGGTGGGGGGGCTGTCCAAGGGGTGGGGGTGTCCAAGGGTTGTGGTGGGGCTCCAATGTGGTGGGGGAGGGCTGGCCAGGTTGTTAGGTGGGTATAGATGAGGGTGGGGTTCAGTTGGGGCTTGGGGGAGGGCTGGCATTGTTATTTTTGTTGTTTGGTTTCTGGTTGCTTTTTGGTGAGAGCAGTGCAATTATTTTAAAAAAAAAATATATCGCTTTCACGTCGGTTATAAAATAACCGACGTGGTAAATAAATCGGTAGGGGTTTATCACGTCGGTTTTTTCGAGAACCGACGTGATAAACTGTTCCCGGGCCTTTTATCACGTCGGTTCTTAATATAACCGACGTGCTAAAAGGCCTGGGAATCGATTTAGCACGTCGGTTATTGGATAACCGACGTGCTAAAACGTTTCCCAGGCCTTTTTATCACGTCGGTTTTTTAAATAACCGACGTGATAATAGGCCCGGGGAAGGGTTAATCACGTCGGTTATGTCATAATCGACGTGATAAACGATATCCCAGGCGTTTTATCACGTCGGTTTAGAAACTAACCGACGTGATAAACCCCCCCCCCCCCCCCGCGCATATTTATCACTTCGGTTATTATATGAACCAACGTGATAAACACCGTGATGTTAGGGATGTTACGTCGGGTTTTAAATAACCGACGTAAAAAACGTTATTTATAACGTCGATCGTATTAACGTCGCCTAAAAACCGACGTAAATAATGAAAAATAACCGACGTAAAAAATGTTTTCTGCACTAGTGTAAATATATTGACATAATAGAATCCTTTATCAAAACAATTTTCAATACCAAAATACATAAAAGAGTATATGGTATTTATTTTATTTTAAAAACATTACGGCTTGTTGAGGAAGCCAAAGACCAAAATAATACTCGCGGCGGCGGAAAAGGTCGTTGTCACCGCGTACGTTAAAAAAAACATTCCTTTTTGTCGTTTAGTAAAACGCTTCGTAGAAAAAGATTCCTTTTGTATAAAAGTAAAATTCAAAGGAGTTTATACACCGCATAAAAGAAAGTTTTGTATAAAACGAAATATGCCTCAATGAAAGGAGATTGAGACGAAGTCCCTTACCTTGGGTCCGACTTGACTCGATCGTTCTTTAACGTCCTGAATAATAAACTTGAGTTAATTTATACTTGATTAAGAACCTTTTTAAAGTTAATTATTCTTTTTATATCACTTATTGCCATGTTATAAACATTATGTAACCATTTAAGTTAATAATGTTTGTTTTGTCAATATTTGGTTCTTAAGTCGAAAGTTGACTTCTTACAATTACATGTTGTTCGTGTGGTCAAAAGTTCTTTATATCCAGAATGAAATTCCTGATTTGTATATCATATATATCATATATATCCAGCATATACATGTATTTATAATATTACATAATCATTTAGAGGTAAGAAATGAAATGCACCGTTCATGGAGACGGTAAGCCGTACGTACGCATGAACGCTACTTTCATTTCTTTGTCATATTAGTGGAATTAAAACTAAATGAGAGGTATGTATATTTTAATTCCAGAATTATATTCATCATTTAGATATATCATTAATTATATATATACATTATATACATGTAATTTTAATAGTACATTACATTTGGGGATAAGAAATGAAATGCACCGTTCATGGAGACGGTAAGCCGTACGTACGCATGAACGCTACTTTCATTTCTATCTCATACTTTAATGGAAAGAAATAATAATGATATAGAGGTATATTATAATTCCAGTATAACATCATATATAATAACTTTAAATCCATCCTTTACACGTCCCACATATGGCATTAACGAATCACATCACTTTTAGGGGGCGGTAGTCCACACTTCCTTAAATGAAGATATCGTGTTTACCCATAATGGAAACCATAAAGGTATGCCCAAAATGAAAAATACAGAAGCTTAAAGAAAGAATAAACATATTATATATCATATATAAAAATAGTGACATCATAATGGCCACCTTTGAAGGTGTTAAATGAGTATTGAACAATCATCGTTTCGGGAGGCAGAATTTCGCCATCCACGGAAACCGTATGTTCTTTAACCATTTGATGTAGTTGTGTGAGAGTGTAGCTCAAATAAATATTATAACAACATCCTAGTATATTGAAGATACTAGTGTTGTTACAAAAGAAGTAAATAAAAAGAGTTTAGAGGGTTGGAGAAGCAAAATAAAACAAATGAACAAGAGAGAATGAATTACCTTTAAAAGTGTAAGTCCCTTTTGATTTGAGCCTAAAGGCTTCCTTTGAAAGGATTATGCCCAAAGGTAATCCTCTAGGATGAGGAGAGGGATGTGGAGAGAGTAATTGGGCAGGGGTTGGCCGAGCCAAAGGCTTGAAAAGTGTGTGAAAAGAGGTAGAGGTGGGGGCCTTTTATAAGAGGAGAGGAGGGGCACTTTTGGAAAGTAAAGAAATATTACTTTATTTGAAAATGTGTTTCGGTTTTAAAAGGTTCCACAATGATATAATTCGTGGATAAGGTGATAAGGGTTCGAAATCCACTCATCCAATTGGTTTTGGACATGTGTAGTTCATAGATTTTACATTATCTTTCCATTTTATTTAAATCGTCAAATAATGATGTCATCGCTGCATCATTATTATGTCATATATAATTTAATTTATTTAATGTCTAAAAATTATAAAAAAAAATCCTATGATGTAGGAAATCTTTTTAGATTTCCAATGACTATTTATAATCAAAATTTGGACTTGTATAACCCCACTCAAAAATTATTTTAGTAAAACAATTTATGTTAGTGTCATTTTCACTTTAACATTAAATAAAAATATATTAATGTCATTTTCCAACTAAAGTGGCTCCATGGGGTCCCCAAGTTGGCCCATGGCTTGTCTTGGTCGGCCATGACTCACCCAATAGGTGTAGGACAAGTGTCATGGTGTTTTCACATTTTTATAATATCATTTTTACATTAAACTACACTAATTACCACTAATCGCGATTAAGAACTTAATAAATTACTATTCACCAAAAAATTATTATAATCTCATTGAACCACATTTTACTTCTTAATGACAACCATGTATGTCGGATTTTCAAAATTCAATACACATTAGTGGTAAACTTTCATTTAACTGAAAAATCAGTTTGCTTGATTACCACTTAGTGGTTTCACTATTCATCAAAAATTGAAGTTTTTCAGAAAATTACCAAAAATTCACCCTAAGCTATATTTGATATTCCGAATTCAAAAATGAAGTCCATTTTACAAAATTCAAAACATATAAGTCAAATTAATTAATTTAATAATTAATTCCCGCTGTCATGACAAATAGCGTGTTTTTGTGAAACAATAAGTATCAAAAGATTGACACCAGTTTAAGTCCAATTTCAAAGTGAAATTGATTCCAATGACCACCATTGGATTAACTGGTAAAAATATTTTCTAATTTCACTTTAAAACCAATTAAAATAATAATATAATCATATAAATAATTTAGATTAAAAAGAGGTTTTGAATTAAAATACAACATTTTACACTTCATAAAAAAATGAACTTTATCAGAAAGGTACCAAAAATTTACACAAAGTAAATTTTGATGTCCCGATTCTAAAGAAGAGTTATATTTGGTCCAAAATAAAGTATAAGAGTGATCAAAACTATATTTAATGACGGTTCGCCGTTTAAAAGGTGATAAGTGGACCTTTCGTGAAAATTAGGCTATAAATGCCTAAAAGTGAACTCTTTCCGTAATTTAAGCCTTTATCTTTTATTGGGTAAATGTATAAACATTTAAAAACATATCTAATCATATTTTAGTTATTTCTATCCATTCCCGCCAGTACAACGGCTACTTGTTAACTAACATTTAAAATAATATTATTTTATTACTAGTGTGCTACGTAAGTTTCAAAGAAACTCATCGTTGCGTATCGGGTACGCTATCGAACATAGCAACCCCTTTAAAATAAAATTAATATTTAATTCGTAAATATTAATAAATATGAAAATTCTTTATTCTTTATTTACCTGGGATGTTACATCCTTCCCCCCTTTTGGGAATTGCGTCCTCGCAATTTTATTCACTTATTAAAATAAGTGGGGGTATTTATCCCTCATAGCATTTTCAGATTCCCACGTTGCCTCTTAAATCACATGGGTTTTCCTCAAAACCTTTACCTGATGAATCACCTTATTCCGTAACACTTGCTCCCTGTGGTCAAGAATATGGACCGGTTGTTCCTCATAAGATAGGTTCTCTTGCTGCTGAACTACCTCTGGACTCAAAACATGAGATGGATCTGGAATATACTTTCTCAACATCGAAACGTGAAATACATTGTGTACCTGAGATAAACTCGGAGGTAAAGCCACTCAGTATGCAACTGATCCAACTCTTTCCAGAATTTCGTATGGTCCAACGAACCTTAGACTCAACTTTCCTTTCTTACAAAATCTCATCATACTTTTCCAATTAGAAACCTTGAGAAAAGCATGATCATCTACCTCAAAAGATAGATCCTTCCTCCGGTTATCTGCATAACTCTTCTGCCTGCTCTGAGCTTTTCTCATGTGTTTTCTGAATCAACTGAACTTTTTCTGCCATCTCTTCTACCAATTCTGGTCCCATCAGCTTCCTTTCACCCACTTCATTCCAAAATGCTGGAGTTCGACACCGCTTCCCATATAATGCCTCAAATGGTGCCATCTGTATACTGGAATGAAAGCTGTTATTATAAGAAAATTCAACCAAAGAAAGATGTTGGTCCCAACTTCCCTGATAATCCATCAAACAAGCTCGTAGCATATCCTCCAATGTCTGAATTGTTCGTTCTGACTGCCCATCTGATTGAGGATGAAAAGCTGTACTAAAATTTTAATTCAGTACCCAACGACTTCTGAAGGCCTTTCTAAAAGTTAGAAGTAAACCTGGCTTCACGATCCAATACAATGGAGAGAGGAACTCCATGTAACCTGACTATCTCTTTAAGATACAAACGGAAAAGTTGATCTAGAGAGAAAGTATCTCGTATAGAAAGGAAATGAGCAGATTTGGTCAAGCGATCAACAATAACCCAGATTGCATTATTACCTCGAGATGTCCTCGGTAATCCCAAAACAAAGTCCATGGATATGTTTTCCCATTTCCACTCTGGCACTGGTAAAGGCTGAAGCATCCCTTTCGGTAACTGCCGCTCTGCTTTAACCTGTTGACATGTCAAACACTTCACAGTAAAATCAGCAATGTCTCTTTTCATTCCATCCCACCAGTAATACTCCCGCAGACCTCTGTACATCTTAGTACTACCAGGATGAAAAAACAACTCATTCTTCAACTGTGAATCACAAGGCACACATAACCTCTTCCCAAACCTCAGAACACAAACACAAACTTATCCAAGAACTCATGGAAAATTTTATTCATAAGGTCCATGAATACAGCAGGTGCATTGGTTAACCCAAAAGGCATAACTACAAATTCATAATGGCCATATCTAGTACGGAACGCAGTCTTCGGAACGTCTGCTTCTTTTACTTTCAACTGATGGTACCCTGACCTCAAGTCAATCTTCGAAAAATACTGAGCTCCCTGGAGCTGATACCACTTCATTCGATGGCCCAACATCTGCTGAAGTTGTTGCAAAGGATTTCACCACCCCTTTCTGCTTGTAGTATGGCTGCATTCCCCCAGTTGAGTTCTTCGTTGGACACTCATTTGCATAATGACCCATTTCATTACACTTAAAACATCTTACCGTTGGCTTTTCATTTCCTGCTTGATCATCTTCCTTACAGTTACGAGCAATATGACCAGACTTACCACACCGAAAGCACTTACCAAACTTGGATAAACATTCTCCAGGATGCATTTTACCACACTTCTCACAGGATGGATATTTGGTTTTCTTACCTCCTTGCTTCTTTGATGAATTCTTCCCCTTTTCCTGCCAACTAGACCTCTTATTCTGTTGTTTGTCATAGAACACCTGATCATCGGAAAACTCCATTTCTACCTTCTCCGCACATCGAACAAGTTTTTCATAACTTTTGAATTCACGAGAAGCTAAAGCCCTTCGATACTTTGACTTTAACCCTGAGTAAAAACGGTTTATTTTACTATCAAGATCTCGTATGAAGTTTGGAGCATACCTTGCCAATCGAGTGAACTTTTCTTCACAAGCAGCCACTGAATCATCCTCCTGCCTCAATTCTAGGAACTGTTTTTCCATCCTAAGATGAACCACCTTAGGAAAATATTTCTCAAGAAACATACCTTTGAATTCGTCCCAGTGAAGATCCTCAATCTCATCACTATCCCTTATATTTTTCACCATCGACCACCACTGATCAGCTTCACCTTCAAAACGGTAAACAGCAAGACTAACCTTTTGATGTTCTGAACACCCCATGACATCAAAAATATTCTCCAGTGCTTTAATCCACCCTTCAGCTTGCACAGGGTCAGATGATCCTCTGAATGATGGGGGATGTTGCCTCATGAAATGTTCCACCACTGACATGTTCCTCTGCGGTTGATCTGGTTGATCTCGTGCATGGATACCACCACCATTTATAGCCTGAGTCAACTGTGCCATCACTGCAACAAACTGTTCAGTTCCGATTCCGACCATCTCAGGTTGCTGATTTGGAAGGTTATCTTCCTCCTGATGTCGTCCCAACATATCTGCTTTGTTTCCTCTGCGGAAAACCATTCTGAACACAGAAACATCTTAGGCGAAGCAACATGGTAATCCGTAAATGCTATATCATTTCAATCATATTATAATTTAACACTTTTCTAACTCCTAAAGTTGTCTAAACCGACCTCTGATACCAACTATAAGGCCCCAGCCTTAAACCTTACTTAATATTGAATTAAATGAATAATTCACATTGAGGATCTTTTCAGGTTTAGAGTTTTAGAGAATTAGAACATAACTATTACATCTTAAAAGATTACAAAGTAGACACTTCTACTAAGTCTCCATAAAATAAAAACTCTTAAAAAGAAAGATGTCTAGATTCCATGTTTTAGATAGCATGAAATTCCCTTCATCCCATCCTTGACCTTATTCCACTTTAAGTCCTGTGAAAAACATTTCGAAAAACTTGGGGTGAGCATAAAAAGCTCAGTAAGGGATACAAAAATAATGAAAACTGTTAGTTTTTCAAAGATCAAGTAAACCATGTATACTATATCAAAGTAATACCTTCACCTTCATGAAGTAGTAAAAAAAATCTTCACTGAATAAAGTATCATTACTTACCTTTTTGTAACCAAAGGATTACCATAAAACCCATATAAAGAACACATAGAATATATAAAGGTAACTTGGGACATAAACATACTTAAGTGTAATAACCATATGGTTGACTTCCACACATATCACTTAATGGAATAGCCATACGGCCAATTTCCATACATACTTAATGGAATAGCCATACGGCCGACTTCCATACCCAATGCATTGGAGGTTATAACGTAACCACCCGTCCTGGTATTCACGGCACCACCCGTCATATGGTTTATAACGTAACCACCCGTTAAAATGTCCAAGTACCAATGTAAAATCATAAAACATAAAAACAATATAAAGGAAAGATAACATTTCCACATTTCAATCACAATATATCATAAATATATTGACATAATAGAATCCTTTATCAAAACCATTTTCAATACCAAAATACATAAAAGAGTATATGGTATTTATTTTATTTTAAAAACATTACGGCTTGTTGAGGAAGCCAAAGACCAAAATAATACTCGCGGCGGCGGAAAAGGTCGTTGTCACCGCGTACGTTAAAAAAAACATTCCTTTTTGTCGTTTAGTAAAACGCTTCGTAGAAAAAGATTCCTTTTGTATAAAAGTAAAATTCAAAGGAGTTTATACACCGTATAAAAGAAAGTTGTGTATAAAACGAAATATGCCTCAATGAAAGGAGATTGAGACGAAGTCCCTTACCTTGGGTCCGACTTGACTCGATCGTTCTTTAACGTCCTGAATAATAAACTTGAGTTATTTTATACTTGATTAAGAACCTTTTTAAAGTTCATTATTCTTTTTATATCACTTATTGCCATGTTATAAACATTATGTAACCATTTAAGTTAATAATGTTTGTTTTGTCAATATTTGGTTCTTAAGTCGAAAGTTGACTTCTTACAATTACATGTTGTTCATGTGGTCAAAAGTTCTTTATATCCAGAATGAAATTCCTGATTTGTATATCATATATATCATATATATCCAGCATATACATGTATTTATAATATTACATAATCATTTAGAGGTAAGAAATGAAATGCACCGTTCATGGAGACGGTAAGCCGTACGTACGCATGAACGCTACTTTCATTTCTTTGTCATATTAGTGGAATTAAAACTAAATGAGAGGTATGTATATTTTAATTCCGGAATTATATTCATCATTTAGATATATCATTAATTATATATATACATTATATACATGTAATTTTAATAGTACATTACATTTGGGGATAAGAAATGAAATGCACCGTTCATGGAGACGGTAAGCCGTACGTACGCATGAACGCTACTTTCATTTCTATCTCATACTTTAATGGAAAGAAATAATAATGATATAGAGGTATATTATAATTCCAGTATAACATCATATATAATAACTTTAAATCCATCCTTTAAACGTCCCACATATGGCATTAACGAATCACATCACTTTTAGGGGGCGGTAGTCCACACTTCCTTAAATGAAGATATCGTGTTTACCCATAATGGAAACCATAAAGGTATTCCCAAAATGAAAAATACAGAAGCATAAAGAAACAATAAACATATTATATATCATATATAAAAATATTGACATCATAATGGCCACCTTTGAAGGTGTTAAATGAGTATTGAACAATCATCGTTTCGGGAGGCAGAATTTCGCCATCCACGGAAACCGTATGTTCTTTAACCATTTGATGTAGTTGTGTGAGAGTGTAGCTCAAATAAATATTATAACAACATCCTAGTATATTGAAGATACTGGTGTTGTTACAAAAGAAGTAAATAAAAAGAGTTTAGAGGGTTGGAGAAGCAAAATAAAACAAATGAACAAGAGAGAATGAATTACCTTTAAAAGTGTAACTCCCTTTTGATTTGAGCCTAAAGGCTTCCTTTGAAAGGATTATGCCCAAAGGGAATCCTCTAGGATGAGGAGAGGGATGTGGAGAGAGTAATTGGGCAGGGTTTGGCCGAGCCAAAGGCTTGAGAAGTGTGTGAAAAGAGGTAGAGGTGGGGGCCTTTTATAAGAGGAGAGGAGGGGCACTTTTGGAAAGTAAAGAAATATTACTTTATTTGAAAATGTGTTTCGGTTTTAAAAGGTCCCACAATGATATAATTCGTGGATAAGGTGATAAGGGTTCGAAATCCACTCATCCAATTGGTTTTGGACATGTGTAGTTCATAGATTTTACATTATCTTTCCATTTTATTTAAATCGTCAAATAATGATGTCATCGCTGCATCATTATTATGTCATATATAATTTAATTTATTTAATGTCTAAAAATTATAAAAAAAATCCTATGATGTAGGAAATCTTTTTAGCTTTCCAATGACTATTTATAATCAAAATTTGGACTTGTATAACCCCACTCAAAAATTATTTTAGTAAAACAATTTATGTTAGTGTCATTTTCACTTTAACATTAAATAAAAATATATTAATGTCATTTTCCAACTAAAGTGGCTCCATGGGGTCCCCAAGTTGGCCCATGGCTTGTCTTGGTCGGTCATGACTTACCCAATAGGTGTAGGACAAGTGTCATGGTGTTTTCACTTTTTTATAATATCATTTTTACATTAAACTACACTAATTACCGCTAATCGCGATTAAGAACTTAATAAGTTACTATTCACCAAAAAATTATTATAATCTCATTGAACCACATTTTACTTCTTAATGAAAACCATGTATGTCGGATTTTCAAAATTCAATACACATTAGTGGTAAACTTTCATTTAACTGAAAAATCAGTTTGCTTGATTACCACTTAATGGTTTCACTATTCATCAAAAATTGAAGTTTTTCAGAAAATTACCAAAAATTCACCCTAAGCTATATTTGATATTCCGAATTCAAAAATGAAGTCCATTTTACAAAATTCAAAACATATAAGTCAAATTAATTAATTTAATAATTAATTCCCGCTGTCATGACAAATAGCGTGTTTTTGTGAAACAATAAGTATCAAAAGATTGACACCAGTTTAAGTCCAATTTCAAAGTGAAATTGATTCCAATGACCACCATTGGATTAACTGGTAAAAATATTTTCTAATTTCACTTTAAAACCAATTAAAATAATAATCTAATCATATAAATAATTTAGATTAAAAAGAGGTTTTGAATTAAAATACAACATTTTACACTATTCATAAAAAAATGAACTTTATCAGAAAGGTACCAAAAATTTACACAAAGTAAATTTTGATGTCCCGATTCTAAAGAAGAGTTATATTTGGTCCAAAATAAAGTATAAGAGTGATCAAAACTATATTTAATGACGGTTCGCCGTTTAAAAGGTGATAAGTGGACCTTTCGTGAAAATTAGGCTATAAATGCCTAAAATTGAACTCTTTCCGTAATTTAAGCCTTTATCTTTTATTGGGTAAATGTATAAACATTTAAAAACATATCTAATCATATTTTAGTTATTTCTATCCATTCCCGCCAGTACAACGACTACTTGTTAACTAACATTTAAAATAATATTATTTTATTACTAGTGTGCTACGTAAGTTTCAAAGAAACTCATCGTTGCGTATCGGGTACGCTATCGAACATAGCAACCCCTTTAAAATAAAATTAATATTTAATTCGTAAATATTAATAAATATGAAAATTCTTTATTCTTTATTTACCTGGGATGTTACATCAAGACCATCGACCATCATTTGATAGCTGCGTTGGTTGAGAGATGGCGGCCAGAGACACACACATTTCATCTCCCAGAGGGGGAGATGACTATTACATTAGAGGACGTCGCCTACATGCTGGGGTTACCTATCCATGGAGATGCAGTTACGGGGGCCAGTACCGGCGATTGGGTTGCAGTCATACAGAGGCTGCTAGGCATTGACGTCATCGGCGCACGGGGTGTCCTCCAGGGTTCGCGCTTGCGAATGAGGTGGCTCGATCAGCATTTCGACGTCATTCCAGATGATGCAGACGAGGAGACGCTTCTTCAGCACACACGTTCATATATTTTGCGGCTGCTCGGAGGCATGTTGTGCGTCGACTACTCCACCGCTTTGGTACACATGATGTACCTCCCATTACTTGAGGATCTGGATCAGACTGCTACATACAGTTGGGGATCCGCTGTATTAGCACATCTGTACAGATCTCTCTGCACCAGTTGTCAGGCCGATTCACATCAGATTGCAGGTTGCATGGTGTTAGTACAGATGTGGGCCTGGGAGCGTTTTCCACGCATCGCTCCTCGAGTTGTCGCACCGCTTGCACCGGAGCTACTTCAGGACTGTCCTCGGGGACGATGGTATGTCTACGTCATTACTTTCGGTTATTTAGTACTTTTGTTATTGATTTTTATAAACTTACCGTAGGTTACTCTTTTTTCACCAGGTGGAGTCGGTCTCAGAAGTTTGCACATACTCCGAGACATAGTGTGCATAGCTTCCGACAGATATTCGACGCTATAGTGCCAGCTGATGTAAGTTAAACATTACTTTTCTGTAGGACAATTTGTTTTGTTATCACTATTTTAAGTTATTTCAATATAATCTCAGTAACATTGTCATGCTACTATATGACTTATTTTTTGAGTTTACATTTCAGGTTTCATGGACTCTTTATACAGGTTATGTCTACGCATCACTTCCACTATACTGCACAGCTTTGGCTGGAGATCGTGCTGCAGTTGTGCCACTCATTCACTTTCACATCATTGAGTGGCACCAGCCAGACCGGGTCATGCGCCAGTTCGGTTTTATACAGCATATCCCCTTGGCACCATGACAGACTACCGAGTTACATTCGATTGTGCTTATAGGTAGACAGACGACAGACTGGCGACGACATCATGCATCTTATATCCAGCTTTGGGACAGGCGTGCACGATTCAGTATCTTTCCACAGGGATATATCACATCACACTCTGATTTATCTGATCAGGGGGATTATGCACACTGGTATCGACGACACACCATCATGTACCTTACACGTCAGGGGATTGGCATTCAGCGATTGGTATGTTTACTAAGATTTATTAATTTTGTTTAACTCATTTTTGATATTAATTTGATTGTCATTTCATTTGCAGGCAGACGCCATTGGTCAGCTTGCACATTCCACACAGCCTCAGGAGCATGCATATATTCTGCGAGAGGTAGTTCATCGGGATGTGGTGGCTCTATTGGATCATCTCCGGTTGATACGTGACAGTTTTTTTGATGAGGAGCCACAGACATATCCTGATCCATATCTTCAGGCAGAAGCACCTGAGGATGATGATGTCCCTGCTATGCCTGCTGAGGAGGATGCACCGCCACCGCCGCCGCCAGCTGGACGACAGAGACGAGCACATCCGGGGGGGCAGAGGCGACCACATCGACATCCGAGAGCGGCTCCTGCAGATTTCGTCGCACCACAGAGAGACGATCCCGCCCAGCCGACTGATGATTTTGCACAGCAGGGAGACATTTATATACCGCATATGGCGTCTCCGCAGACTACTATGGACTTGGATTTGGGTGCAGTCACACAGCTTATGGCGGCCTTCTCTCCTCCCGACGAGGCCTTCTTCAGTACCCCATCTCTACCATTTATAGGAGCTTCAGAGCCATATGTCACCCCATATGGTTTTGGGGCATCCTCACATGATTTTGGGGCATCCTCACATGATTTTGGTCAGTCCTCTACACAGCATCATGGGGAGGCACCAGAAGCACCAGAAGAGGAGGAACCTGCAGAGAGGACACCAGAGCGACATGGACGTCGGACGCGGAGAGGACGTGACATTCAGACACCGTGTTGTGGTACCGGAGGGCATCGTCGTTGATGTTTTTGGATGTAATGTTGTATATATTAAAAAACTTATTCACTATGATAAGTAATTGTTGTTTAAGTCAAATAACAAGAAAATCAAAAATCTATTACATACAAACTTATTTCAATTAACTATTAAATTATAAAGTACAGGTACAATATAAACAAAATTTGTCACAGCGACTTAACCATTAATAATTAATAATTATAATGACAAAGTCACATAGTTGAAACAGTTTTAAGTTACAACTAGGTGGTTTTGAAAGCCTATAAAATATTTTCTATCGACATTTTTTACGTAATTTTTTTATTTTCATCTATTTAGTATATGTTTAATCCATGTTTTAAGTTTCATTCATATTGGTCATATGGATTATGTTTTATAGACGTTCAAAGTCACATAGTTGAAACAGATTTAAGTTACAACTCGGTGGTTTTGAAAGCCTATAAAATATTTTCTATCGACATTTTTTACGTAATTTTTTTTTCATCTATTTAGTATATGTTTAATCCATGTTTTAAATTTCATTCATATTGGTCATATGGATTATGTTTTATAGACGTTCAAAGTCACATAGTTGAAACAGTTTTAAGTTACAACTAGGTGGTTTTGAAAGCCTATAAAATATTTTCTATCGACATGTTTTACGTAATTTTTTTTTTATTTTCATCTATTTAGTATATGTTTAATCCATGTTTTAAATTTCATTCATATTGGTCATATGGATTATGTTTTATAGACGTTCAAAGTCATAGTTGAAACAGTTTTAAGTTTCAACTAGGTGGTTTTGAAAGCCTATAAAATATTTTCTATCGACATTTTTTACGTTTTTTCCCATCTATTTATATATTTTTAATCAATATTTTAAGTTTCATTCATATTGGTCATATAGATTATCTTTTATAGGCGTTCAAAGTCACATAGTGGAAACATTTTTAAGTTACAACTAGGTGGTTTTGAATGCCAATCAAATATTTTCTATCGACATTTTTTACGTAATTTTTTTATTTTCATCTATTTAGTATATTTTTAATACATGTTTTAAGTTTCATTCATATTGGTCATTTAGATTATATTTTATAGGCTTTCAAAGTCACATACTTGAAACATTTTTAAGTTTCAAGTACGTGGTATTGAAAGACTATATGTTTAACAATATTTCAATTTTTTTTATAAATAATTACTTATAACTATGTAAATATATACATGTACAAATATATAACAATAAATATACAAGTATAACTATAATTACAATATAGTTATAAATATAATTCTACACACACACATACATATATATATATATATATATATTTATATTTATATATGCATATTAAATATATTTATAAATAAATTTTAAATATATATGTAACAATATTTTCATAATTATATATCTTAAATATATTCATATTCATATAATTATAAATATTTATATTTAAACATTAGTTTATAATTATATAATTACAAATATATTTTTTATTTGAAAAAATATATAAATAGATTTATATTTATAAATATTTATTTTTAATTATATATATACATAATTATATTTATACACGCACATATAATTATATATATACATAAATATAATTTCATAATTATAAATATAATAATAATTAATTTAACATTTTTAAATACATATTTATAAGATTATTTTTAAAATTTTATTTATTTATTTTGAAATTATTTATTAAAAAGAGATGAGGTGGAAAAAAAATTAAAACAAAAAAAACAAAACAAAATTTTATATATTTATTTTGAAATTATTTATTAAAAAGAGATGAGGTGGAAAAAAATTTTTTAAAAAAAAGGAAAACAAAACCAGAAAAAGAAAAAAAAATTAAAACAATATAAAAAGGAAAACAAAACCAGCAAAAGAAAAAAAAAGGGTGGCAAAGCGCCACTTGAAGTGGCGCCAGCCACCCGAGTTGTTGAGCGCCACTTGAAGTGGCGCTCAACAAACCCAATTTCCTAAATAATGTAAACCTACACCCATTTAAATAAAAAAAAAAAAACCTATGCCCCTAAATTATCCGTTATTGAGTTGATGTGGTGAGTCCCATTTTCTACCTCCCTATTAAAGGGTATGTATTTGGAAAAATTGGCCACTTTCTACTTTGTGGCCTATTTTGGGTAAGGGTGTCTTCGAGGATTTATATTCTAGATTATTTAATGAGCATCACCCAATTTTGGGATGGAGTCATCTCTCTTCAACCATAATTTCCACTAACTAGCATTATAGGCTCTTAGTTGGTGACAGCATACTTTGGGGCCATAAGTCTATGTTTTCTATGGTAGATACGATTGGTGTGTTGAGTTGTTGTGTGTAGAAACCTGAAGTATTTCATGGGATCCATATTGTTCACTAGTTTTATAATTTACTTCCACATTTTAAGGTTCCATCTGGGTTGTAAGGAGTCCTAAAAATCATGAAGAAAAACCCTAAAAAAGGAACCCATGAGAGAAATATCATATATATGAGTTCACATCCATCCAAATCTTTTTTTTTTTCTTTCTAAATGCCACTTTATAGGCTAGTGGTGACCGCACAATACATAATTCAAACACATCAAAATTCCAAACTTCACTAGATTTAAAACACAAATACCAGATTCTGAAAAACAGTAGCAACCCGGTAGTAGACATCCCATCGTCGTTTACCACCATCTCAAAAAAAATCATGTCGTTCAGTCCATACTGCCATCATTCCATCGCCATTCGCAACCAAAATCACCCACTTGAGAACAACTTGAATTAAAAGTTTCAAAATTTGAACTTCAAATAAACACCATCATACAGCCTCATTTGAAGAGGTGCCTCGAGCCGTGCACCTTGAAAAAGGTAACTCTCCAACACTGAACCCTAGGCCTTGATCTGGGGGGCACTCTCGTCAGGTGTCGGTACACCACCATCGTCAGCCGCCCCTCACCGCCGGCATCGATAACCACCGGAGCATTCAAAATGAAAAAGAAACCTCTAACCGTCAACAACTCTGTCATCGAGAAAGACACCATCATACAACACCGCCTAAGAACTCCATCGTTGCTGCTGTAAAGTATCAAACCAGAAAATCAAAAACATCACCACATAACACCGAACAGAATCTGAAACATCATCAATATCATTGTTCTATACACCACAGAAATTCACCATCGATTAATTAATGGGAGAAAAATGTCTATAGTCATGTGAGAAACACCATCGGCTACCAAATCCCACATCCCAAAACCACTTATTTTCCAATTCTTCAGATCCGACTGGGGGAGGAGGAAAAGCTCTTGGGGTCAGAGTAGGGATTTGAGCTGCCGAGACGACCCGCTCTAGGAAAGCTAAAACAGGACCAAGAAACACTGAACCCCGGATTAATCAGACACAGGAAACATCATACGGGAACCACCGCATCTCAGAGTGAATACAGCAGTGGATGAGCCACCTGGAACAACGTCGACGGATCATATGCACTTCCCAAAGCCTCTATGAAACCGCCACCACTGACCGACTCAGAGAGAGAATAAGGAACCGGAAGCCAGAGCAACATTGAAAAAAGACTAGGGTCTTGATAGAGAAGCGCATCCATGGCCGCCAACCCCGAAACCGGGACCGCAGAAACAAGGAGCAGACTGACCCAGGTAGTTCCATGAGTCTCATCGACCGCCAAATTACGAAACCCAAAACCTATTTGTACCACAGATCAAAATCCAACCAGGAGAGGTGTTGAGTAACGTGAGGGTAGAGACGTGGAAAGAGCGTCCGAGAGAAACAACAGCAGAAAACCATCATCAGGATCCCAGGAGCCCGAGAAGAAAAACACGTCAACCCGAAAGACCAAAGAAGTCGCACGGAAGAAAGAAGGTAGGTTGAGGTGAGAGTAGGGGAGGAAAAAATAAGGGGAACAAGAACGGCGCAAGATGCGCTGGAAACTCCAAATCTAAGGGTGTCAGAAGAAACCCTAGGCGGAGCCGCGGACGAGAGGAGAAACGAGAGAGAAGGGAGACATTTTTCGTCTGTTTCTGTATATATATATATATATATATATATATGAGTTCATTGTAAATCAATCACCTTCATAGTTAAAAGATAGAAAATTGGTTCTTTTTTATATATGATTGGCTTGGAACTGTTAAAGGATTCACATAATGTTCCCATATTTTTTTCCAAACAAAAAAGTATTTAAATCATAATGATTTATTGTGTGAGGTTTAATATGGTAACACAATCATTGAAATCTAGTTTTATATTTTGGTTCTGATGGAAATCCCAATAGATTCTATTTTCATAACAAGATATAGGCCTAATTTCAAAAAGAATATGGTTATTGGATTTCCAAAACAATTATTCTTAGGAATTCACATGGGTCAAGAGGATGAGCAGTCGAGGTCATCAAAACCTATTGAGGAGAACTATTTCATAATATGGGGTTCACATATAGGTTGAAGATATATTCATAAATCATTCACAAATCCCAATTTATGACTTATTATCCTTTTTCCAAAAAAAAACTAATTGAAACCATATGTTGATGAGGAAAATTACATGTATCACATGTTATCCAGTATTCACTTATTACATTAGGATGATTTGGTTTTTAGCCATAATAGGGCACTCTGGAGTTTATCAGCATCCATGGAGAAGGATGGTGTTTTAGAATTAGGATTCAGAATCAATGAGTAATCCTATGTATAATATTAAAATAGGAATCAAAACAAACATAGTTTAATTGAGTGTAAAAGGGGGAAATGAAATGGGGCAGGCCTAAAAGAGGCGTCTTATGTATCCTTGTAAGACTATGAATTAAACACAACATATACAAGTTTCATGAGAAAATCTATGTCATCAAAGGTGTGAAAATAGAGGATTGTGTGGGGCATAAGCATATGGGGATACCATAAGATTCTTCATCAAAAGTATGTCCCTTTGAAGGATATGAAGATATAGTCATGACTTGCACTAAATTGGAGGCTCATGTGGACAAATTTTCACCATGTTGAAGGAATCATCAATGAAAATCTCTATGCCCACATAAGTTGTGGTCGGTGTAAGAAACAAGAGATGGTCAAAGATCATATGCAGTTCATGTGATCTGGAGATTGGATTTTTATGGGGATCACATACTGAGGCTTCCCTAAGAGAAATGTGGATATGAGTGTTGTTTAGGACATGTTTACATGATAGTGGGAATGAGATTTAGAAAGTAGTATTATGATGTGAAAAGATATATAGGGGAATTATGGTATTTAAAAGGAATATGGATACATGAATATATGAGTGGAAATGTATTGAATAGGGAGGTTGGGACTTAAAAAGGTTGTCTTACTTATCCATATTATATTTGTAATCAGAGTCCTCATAGTTTACATATTCCTCACTCACTTATGGGTAAAGAAATATGATTAAACCTAAGGGGGTTATTACCTCATGCTTTTAGGAATCATCATAATATTAGAGACTTACACCAAGGTGGATTCCTAATTAGGATAAATCCAATAGTAGAATTTGAGTTTACACTCCTGGTGTATGAAGAATCCAAAAGGATTCATATCTACTTAAGGAATATAAGGGAAGAAACATAAAGAAACATCGAAAAAAGGTGATATGATAAGAAATACAAAAGGGGGGATTTTGACATAATGGGATATGGTAAAATCGAAAGGAGGAATATCAACATAAGGAGTTTGAGGGAATGGACGAGGATTAAACCTAGGAGGATGCCCATATGTGGACCCACTACTCATATGCTGATCGAAAACAAAGTATGATCATACTCATAGGATAAAATATTCCTATGAGCTAGAATAATGAGTGATATACACTAAAGTGGATACAAATTTCATATATTTATTATTTATTATCTGACGGCTGAAGAAGGATGACCATGAAAGTTATTTTTTTTTCACGTTCTGTTATGGAATGGAATATTTCTTGATGGAATGGAATAAGATAACTCTAAAATTTCTCTTTGAGTTTGAGGTGATCGCATGACCAAGTAGGGGTCATGTGATACTGTGACCATGAGGGGGTCATACACACATAAGTGAGTGCATGACCTTGGGTCCATGACATAGATTTCCTTCCTTACTAAATTCACATGACAAAGAATCACATGTCAATGTTTCGTGGATTATATTGACATGGCTAGGGTCATAATACCATATGCATGAATAGTTTTCCACAAGTTATGGGTAACATGTCCAAGGGAACAAGAACATGACACATGGAAAATGTATCATAATCAGTTCCATTGTATGATAGAGCCATATAATTTCAGGCACATAGAGGCATCATGCAACTGAGGGTTCACATGTTTATGGGTGATCAAATGAATGGACCATCACCTAATTCCTTTTTTAATCCTCATTATAACCAATGATTCATGCATGATTGTGGGTGCATGAACCAAGAATTTTATGAAGGTGTCACGAGATGAATGAAGACTCATGTGATCACATTAGGGGTATGAGGTCATGTGATCTGGTCTCGTACGATACCCTAGCAAGTCTCTTTGAAATAGATAACTTAATATCCCTCATATCTTTCTCATTATTCATTCTTGTGTGTTTTAATGGGATACATATGTTTTTTATATGTAAGGGGGTCTGCTATTGTTTCTACGGTTCATGGTGAGAAGGCTACATATGGATTTTGTGGTGGTTGAAAACCCTCCACATGGTCTGATACCTTCTCATGAATAATATCATATGACCTCAATAGTATCACATGGTAAAATTTCACTACCACTATTGAGTATACATTGATGAAATCCCATGACTAATAGAGAGAACATGTCATCATATCCTTGGTAGATTTTAAAAAGTTTGTTAAAATATTTGAAGGAAAATGTCATGATTGTATATTGTTTGAAAAAGAGTGAATGTGAATCTCTTCCATCATGGAAAACCTTTTACAAGACCATAACATGATAATATATAGGTCTCACAGTTACATAAACCAATGGGGATCAGGTACATTAGATGTTCCTAGTAGCAGTAGCTCATTTCTTAAAGAAATATAAGCATGCAAGATATTAATTTCACCTACATAATTTCAATGGTTGATTTGTTCCCTCAACATGTCCATATAATACCATTAGATCAATGAATGTTGAAATATTATTCCAAACTCCATCAAAAACCATTTTCGGGGGTTGAGGATGATGAAGTTATGATCATATGGATCAAATTAGCTAGATTAGATAGCATATGTTATATGTCTGACATTTAAATGTGGGAATATCACTATATGTAGTTTCGACCCTGCATCCAAAATAAAAATGGAAGTCCTCAACTAAATAAGAAAACCCACTCCCTTTTCCACTCACTTGTGAGTATCAAGGCCCACTCTAATCTTCCAAGGGAACTACCTCATGCCAACAATTCCTCTATGATTTGAACTAATTCTATTTCTCTAACCCACTAATTATTTTCATCTTTTTTCATAGTCCTCTAATACAATGTATATTCAACTGTGATGTCTTCCTAGTATGTTCTAGGCATCTCCCACATGTGTCGGATTGAGTTGGTTGGTTTTCCAGCCATTGTTGACAAATTTTTTTAATTTAACACACTCATAATCATATAAAAAACAATATAAATATAATGTGTCATGAAATTAATATATTTTCATTAAAATTATGTTATGAAACCTAATCCATTAATCTCAACATTTTCCTTTCCAATATTCCTATATGATAAAATTCCTTCATGAAAAAATAATTTACTTTAGAATTTCCTTCAAAATTCTTCAACAAAACTCTCAAAATCCCTTTTTTGGATTCGATAACCATCATGAAGAATCTCATGAAATAGTTGAGGTACATGGATATCTTAGAATCAAAGGTCATAAAAAAGAACAAGTGGAAGAAGGTAACATAAACCAAGGAAGGTTGTTTTTATGTATTGTTTATCATTACATTAATACATTTCCTGATCAAATTGTTTGTCTCTATTTCATCAAAATTCAATCATAATGGACAATTTTTTATTGAAGCGTGTTAGAGGATTTCTATGGAAAGAGACTTGAATTTTAGTCTTCAAATAATTTTTTTAAGAGATATATTCTTTTTTAAATATTAAATTTTTTTAAACAATGTTGAAAATTGTGGTAATAATATAACAAAATCTACAAGTGATTACTTTTAGAAAATCACGTTCTTATTAAATTGATATACCAATACTTAAATATATTTGGTGATTATGTAAGAGAAAAGTTAATTGTTTTCTTAAATATATTGTTTTAATAATATGAATTTCTTGTAGTGGTTTGAATTAAAAATAAAATAAATATGTATTTTTTATATATAATTACATGTATTGGTAAAAACGTATATTAAGAAATAATAAAAAAGGGAAAATTGATTTTTTAAAACTTATTAAATTACATTATATTTTCATGTAATTAATATACCATATTTCATTATTTAAATGAATACAAAAATAGTCATGTGGGATAATTTATGGCGAGTATTAATGTTTTCATATGGTTTAATATATAATGATTTTTTGGAATAGTTTATGATCATTCACAAATTTTCTTCTTTCATATCTAAACTATTTTAATTTCTTTTGTGAGGTGATCGAGCAAATGAAAAGTTAGTAAATGCAATGTTTGATCCTTGTATACAATTTCATTGTTATATATATATATACATATAAAAAACATATAAAAATATAGTGTAGTTAGTTTTATTAAGTAAACGATTAAATAGAAATCTATACAAATCTAAATTAAAATTAAGAATTTAAGTTATTATTATAAATAAATTACGAATGAAATTAATGTTACGTGCATTACATGATTACCTTGAATTCTCAAAAATAAGTGAATTGAAATAATTTATATATTTTTAAATGCAAATATTGATTTAAAAATCATTTTTTATTCTCATAGTTGATTAAATTTATTCTTTTCAATGCTTGTTTTCATTGAGATCATTATTGAGATACCTTTCCTCAATATAATAAGATGTTTATTTGTAGTGGAATTTGATACCTATATTTTTTCCTATATCTTGATATGAATTTAAAAGTTAAATTAGATTTAAATTCCCTAATTATTATATATTTAAAAAAATTATGAAAATTGGGGGTTATATATTAAAATAAAGAATTTGGATATATTTAAAATTTGTATAGTGAAATCCATGTCATTTAAGTCATTTATCAGTCCCTGGTTTGTTGGAAAGTCTATAAAGGAAGTTGAAAATATGTTAATATATAAAATATAGGTAGTTTAATGGATAAAATGTCCTGGGTGATTCTATGAAATGTCACACCATTGTTATGATTTTGTCACCATTTATAAAAATAAATGGTGACGAAAAAATTAATATCTGCTAACTGTTTTAAAGTGTCAAATGGTTTAATTTTTTTTGTTTATTTTTCTAATGAAAAACTTTACTTGAAAAATATTAATTAATCAAAAGACACATTCTTATTATAATAATATTTTTATCACTTGGATGATTTTTTAAGATTTTAGTTAAGTATAAAAATATAACAACCTAAAAAAAGATGAATGGGTAAATATACCTATATATATATATATATTGAAATACTTGTATAATAAATTATATATAAATTGAATATATCTCAGTATGTCATAATATAAAAGAATTTAGAAATCCTAGATAACATTGGTGTTAATTAAGGACACTAAAAGAGGATTCAAATATTGGAAGAAATAAATATGAATAATTAAACTAGATAATGATAGGACTAAAGAGTTATCTATACAGTATTAGTTTATAAAATGATTTATATTTAAATATCTAATATTTCAAAAACTAATTTCATTAAAAAACAGGATTAATTTTTATAAATATCCAATTATATTATAACACTAAAGAATATTTTTTAGTGTTAAAATAATTAAAGTAAAGAATCTCAATGATCACTTATTAAATTTATATAAATAGATATTGAAGTGAATGGTAATGGGTTTCACCACTAAGAGTGTGTGTGTGGGGGGGGGGGGGTTGAATCAATGGTCCTTATTTTATTACATCCAAATTTGAAATAGAAACCAATTACTTTTTAAAGTATAATCCACCTAAATATTATTTCTCAGTATTACTCCAATGTTAAATGTAACACCTAAAAATTATAATATTTTATTACCTTTAAATAATTCAATTTATGCGATAGATTTCTCCATAAGCAACACCAAACATAGATGAAAGCATGCGGTATTTAGATAAAACATAAATATTTAAGTATCAAAGTAAACAAACTAGCCATTGGATTAGGAATAAAAGGTTGTATTAAATTTAGGAATAATATTTATATTGAAGATAAAGGATACTTTTATGATGAGTTAAATTAAATTAGTATACCAAAAATTAGGAATAAGATCATTTATTGTTTTGAAAAGTATTTCTCTAAAAAAAATTATTTTATGTCATAAATTTTTTATTTCTTGAAACATATTATTAATACTAAATAATGTTGGAAATTAATAATTTGTTGGCACCAATTTAGTTGTAAGATGATATTGATAATAGTTAATATTTAAAAATGACATTTTCCAAATAAAATGTTTTTCGATTATATTTTATTATTTTATTAAAAAAATGAATTTATAATATATTTAATTATAAATTTATAAAAATTTAATTAATTTTTGAATTCCTCATATTAAAATTATCTTAGTATAAAATTTTATCTTTTTTATGAAAAAGTTTTCTTTAAGTTGAAAAATATGGTTTTTACAATCCTTGTAATTTGTATGATTTTACCAATATATAAGAATATACTATAAATTTATAAAACATTTTTTATAATAAAATATTAAATTTAGGAATAAAATTATTCATTAAAAATATTCTTTGAACCTATAAATCCTATGGAATTTTTTTATAACTAATTAAAATCTTACATTAAAATGACAAATTGTTTTTGGTCTTTTCATTGAATGAGATATTTTTCAAGGGATATTCGGTTTTTGATTTAATTATATTCCTAATATCCTTTATTTTTCTATAATAATTCAATTTATTTCATTATAACTAGTGTCCAAGTTAATTTTACCTTATATGTAAATTTAATGCTTTAAAACTTTATTTCTCTAAAAACGGGGTTTACACGTTTTTGTTTTTATATTTTAGAATCAATGTCTCATACCTATAGAAAATTTATTTCAAAAAATGGGTTTAAAATTTTTATTTGGAAGGTCCAAATTGTTTAATTAGATCAATTTTAATTTTTTTTTCAAAAATATTAATTACTAAGGGTATAAAATTAGTTACCTTGGTAAAAAAATGAAAATTGTCAAATTTATTTGACCAAGGGGGAAAAGAAAAAAATGATAAAAAATGTTTCTAAATGGACGGTTGTGTTTTGTATTGAATTAAACTCAACTAATTTACTCATTCATCCCTTTTTAATCCCTTATCCCTTTAATTGTGAAATTAAATTACATAAATTAAATGGGAATTTCCAAAACTCCCCTTCCCATCACTTACAAAATGGTAAAAAATTCACCATTTAAAGAATCACTAATATTTATAATTTAAAATTTAAACTATATAAATATTATCCTTATATAACCCCCTCAACTTTTAAAAGATATTTTCACCATTATTTAACACAAGACCTTCAATTTCAAAGATACTTGAAGAGAAATTCAAGTCCCTGATGTGAGTATTATCAAATAATTAGGTTTTATTCTTTCAAATTTATTCTAAATACACCAATAAATTTATATTAGTATCATTTATATACTTTAATGTTATTATATAATGGTTATTACAATTGTTAATTCATATACCCCATCTATTAAGAAAAACAAAAACATCATTCGCGTGTTGTGTGGACTACCACCTCCACGACGTAACATGTTTAATTTTCCTTTAAAAAATTTCATGGATGGATATAAGGATGGTATTAAAGGATAAAAGATATTTTTAATACATAAGTAATGTTATGGTATGAATAATTTTAGAACCTGGTAATTATATGGAAAACAAATGATCTTCATTAATTAAATCATTTAAAATAAGTTTTCTAATAGGATAATCTTTTATTCAAATTGTGTAATGTATTGGAATTCATCACATATTATTATAATCCATTAAAATTAAAATATAACATACTAATAAACACTAAATAAAAAAATTATACTTATATTAAAATGATATTACACAAAAACAACTTCATAGTGATTCATTAAATCAGGGTATATTCATGGTTGTGTCAGTTCAACCACATAATTGAATGATCATAAGAATTTATATCGTGACTGAATATGGGAACATAATTACTATTATAATATGAAATAAACGTGTAAAAAAATTTGGATTCTATAGGTGTTATATAAATATTTAATTCATCCATTCAGAGACCACCCTTCAATTTTAATGAATCACCCAAACAAGCTTATTATCGATTTCATCTTCAAGGGTAAATATTAAAATGATATTGAATGGAATATTAAACATAATAAATAATTATAAATAATAACTAATAGTAAATTTAATTATCTATAAATTATTAACTTTTAAAAAAGAATAAACATGGATGCTACTATTATAAAACTTGTACAAATGATAAAAACAACGAACACCCAATGTTGAAAAATCAGAAGAATTTATATACAGAATTACTATTTCAAAATCATATAAATGAATATAAATATGTGTGAGGTTATGAATTAAGTGATTAATATAACAATGTTTGTGATACATTGGGTTAAAGTGCATTCATGTAACTCAATAAATAGGTAATAGTTTTCATCTAAAATTCCTCTCTTTGAGACCTAATTGGTATGATGAATCTGCTTTCATTTAAGTGGTATATATAATATCTATTTGAGATATCATATCGTGAATTTACATTTAATCATGGAATTTTTAATTCAGTTACATCCTCACTCTTTTAATTTGTTTTTATTAAATTTTTATTCAAGCCTTAATGGATTTCTTGGTCAAATTATAATTATTTGAGACATAATAATTTTTTTTGTCCCATATTTCATTTATTTTGTGATTCACTACCCATGGAAATATTTCTATCCTAATTCTTGTATTTTATGGGATTTACTACTATCATGACCCTTCCAAATGAATCATGTGTAGCAACTCCCTAAGTATAACTCCAATGGGCCACAGGGATATGACTGGCACCGAGTAGGATTATCACTAACATTGGTGGACTTTGACCAAGTACCTACACACACATATCTGAGACAATACAACAACAAAATGTAAAAACAACTGAACAAACATGCATGCATACATCTAAATACCCTGACTAGATTATGAAATAAAGAAATGTAAATAGGTCCAAATACAATCCAACTATAAGGAGTCTAAAAAACAAGTCCAACCTGAAAGTGATACTAGGGACTACTATCAAGATGTCACATAAACAAACCTAAATTTTTCTGGTTTCACTAACCATAGTCTGGTCCAGATCTATTTAAGACTCTATCAAATGGTCGATTATCTTCACATGACATGACACATGTGGGAAAATCCCATATAGGTGTGCGTATAACAATACCCATTAGGACACCCTGAAACTAAAAAGAATACTAAAAAAAGAATACGACTAGGTTTACACAAGTTTATCTCTACATCACAGATAATAATAATATCCAAATATAATCAACAAGACACATAGACTAAAGGAAATTCACAACCATAATTCCAACCAAGGATTCCAGTTCAAAGGAACCGCATAACACCTATTTGGGAGAACACACTCCTGAGTATAATAACACTGATGATGCCCATCTAAGAGGTAATGATTGGGAGGTCTCACCATGGTAAGTACATGCCAAAATTCCAAAGAGTTATGATACACATATGGGGATCACTCCCAAGGCCATGGATTATACCAACAACTCAATCTGGATTGAGTGACAAATTAGTGGATCAATGCTCATGTAGTCTTGGTCATGATGATTCTGAGAACTCCACTTAGGGAATAAATATGAATAGAGATTCTCACTCTAGGACTCATGGGAGGATTCTAAATTCACTATAAAAGAAGTTCTGCTGAAGGGATCATTATCCTATATGTAATAGGTGATTCAATACTAATCCTAGGGGAATGGATATGGGGAATAAACCCTAAAAAAACATTTCCAAGACATGAAGGGTAAGGTATTCAAGAAAACCTTTTAAGAGTATAAAACATGTAGTGGGGTTACATGTCATGCCCCCCATACCCTTGGTCTTTCCCATGTAAATGGACTGGGTTTGTGTCTGTGTATACATACCTGGTGTGCTACCACCCGTTTACTTCTTCCCATGTACCAGTACTTGGATTTTCTGATGATCATTTTTTTAGGCCATGTCTGTGTGGGAGTACATCTCATTCCTATGACAGTTTACTCCAACACATTTCTGTGTACTATTTGAAATACACTCCAAACCACTAGGGAGAGGTCACACACCATGTGACATTACCACATTTTGTGTGATACTTATATCCTTCTTGGAACCCTATACACCATGCAGATGGGTCTACACAGTTTGTGGCACTAGGTTACATACCTTGTATCATAGAATTTTATATATCCTCATATATGGTTTTCTCTTATTCAACCATTCCTCAATATTTTATTTCTAGAAACCCCTTCAACAAAAAAATCATTAACCAAACCCTGGTGACTAATCCCATAATCAATTAACACAGTGCATACCTTTGATTCATTTGGAAAATGTAATCAAATGGTGTTCTTTGTTACACGTTGAAGAACACAAAAACCAGGTATCTACACCATCTGATTCTGCTACCATATCAATCGCTGCACCACTATTATGTCATGTCGATACCAGATCTAAAATATAGGATCATTGACCCAAGAAATTCTTTTGAAAGGATTCATTCCTTTGTAGATTTAAATCAATGGGACAATGAAGAATTACTGTGATGAACAAAGAAATTGGTCTAGAAAAGTACAATGAACAATCATAAAAAAGGATCCTCAGTCAATGTTTGTGTGTGCCTTGATTCGTTGCCATTATAATGAATAATGAAGAGATAATAAAAAATCATAAAGAAATTATACCAATAAATCCTTGAAATAATTACATCCTGTAGTACACATGATCCATGAATCAATCCATTGGTAGATGGATTTTTGTTCATCATAAAACTAAGAATGGGGAAATAATTTAATTGAAACATCATCATACATCGATTTGGATTCATTTATTATGGTGAATGGTCTTGTTCTATGATCATTGGTGAGATCCTATGAATTCATCTCACATAGATCTTCAATCTCTAATTTGGTCAACATCCACTATAGGAATCACATTCGATGACTCTCCAATAGTTCTATAGATCTTTAGGTTTTACTGGCTAAACCAAAGAATTAATCCTAAATGTTTATTTATAAAATATTCTAGATCTCTATATCAATGAAATGAAATGAAATGAAATAATTTATTATTTTATTAATTTTATTCCAACAATGAATTTCCTACTAATTCCACACACCAACCAAGGTTATGTCATGCCATGGGTAACACCCATTTTCAAAACTCAACGGTGCCCTCAGATTTCTGATATGGACCCCATTTAGAATTTATTCCACTTTAAATAAAATAGTGTGAACATGCTATTTAATATATTTAACATATTTCAAACATTTATTCTGAGCACACTGAGCCTCAGAATTGCACACCATCTCAATGCATAGTCTCAAAAATAATATATAAAATATCTAAAAAAATATTACATGTAAAATTAGAGTCACTACATTCTGGCCACCTCAGGGGTCTATGTTTCAAAAAGCCAAAATAAACACTACACATAGATATATGGGTACTGAGAATGTACCATAGGCTCCCTCTCCCATGATCCCTCCAAGCGATTCTTGTTCTTCAACTAGACAAGAACTAAAGGAATCGCTTTCCCAAGAATGAACATCCCCTATTGATCCTCAATATGCACCAGGTTCTCAGTAAAGGTAGCTCCATCCTTAATTCCCATTTTCCCCAGTCAATAATTTGTGATGATTCATGCACATATCTATTTAGTTGTGACCCATGGAAGACATCGTGTACCTAGTCTAACTACATAGGTAGAGATAATTTGTGTGCCATCTCTTCAACTGTACATGTTATTTTGAAAGGACCAATGGATCTTAGAGGCAAATTGTCTCCCTAAACAAATATTCATATTCCACATCGAGGTGAAACCCATAAGAACACATGGTATCCATCCTTGAACTCCAAATGTCTATGTCATCCATCTGTATAAGACTTATAACGGCTTGGTTTTGTCTTTATCTACTCATAGATGATCATGCCTTCTTGGTAGTTGATCTCACCCATTCTAGGCCCATGAGTGACAAATATCCTAGGCTAGAACATTAAAGTGATGACCTGCATGGTTTCCCATAAAAAACCTCAAATACTTCCATACTGATGGTTTAATGGTAGCTGTTTTTGTATGAAAAATCAACGAATTTTAGGTGAGCTTCCCAACTATAACCAAATTCCAACATGAAAGCTCGTAGCTTGTCCTCTAACACTAGAGTGGTCCTCTCTGTCTGACCATCATTTTTGGGGTGAAATGATACGATCAAGAAAAAATGAGTCACAAAAGGATCCTTTAATCCCCTATATAAATGTGATGTGAAGCAAACATCATGGTCAAAAAATGATTATCAAGGGAACTCCACATAGTCAGACTATCTCCTTCATGTAGAGGCATCACATGCTCTCTGTTGAAGTCTAGTCTTGAATCGCTTAGAAGTGGGACAACGTGTTGAGCCAGTCTACAATCACATAGATGGAATAATCCCCCATGTATGTACATGGTAAGACCGTTCCAATGTCCATGGATATCACATACCACATCCACTCTAGAATGTTAATGGGTTTTGCTAAACTCAATGAAAATGGTGCTCAGACTTCACTTACTAACAAGTAAGGCATTGAGAGACAAACACTACAACTACCTTCTTCATCTGTGGCCACTAAAACTAATGTTAGAGTTCCTGGTACATATTTTCTATACCTAGATATATTACTAAAGAATTTTTGTAACTCTCCCAGAACCAACTCCCGCAACATCACTAGTACCATCTTGTGTCCTCTTAAAAGAACAACACACTCCACACCGTCAGAAAATACATCCAAATCATGTTCAGTGGATACCTAAATAAGTAGGGTCTCACAGTTGACATCCCAAACTTATGACTCTCCAACTAACTGTAACCCTCAACTAGAGTTAATCTTATCTATCTCTATCCATGTTGGAAAACTTCAAGAAGAAAAACTGCTCTGATTCCTGATTCAACAACTACGAACAAGATCTCCTACTGATAGAATATGATACAATGTTCTACTTCCTAGGATTATAAAAAAATTTGAAGTCATAATACTAGAGGAACTATAGCCATTAAATCTTTCTCAAGTTAATATCCTTCTGAGAGAAGATTTACTTGAGAATATTTTCATCATAATAGATGATAAACCACTCAAACATCAGGTAGTTTCACAACATATTTAGTGTAGAGACTATTTCTACTAAATCAAGATCATGGGTCACATAGTTCTTTATATTTGGTCTCAAAAAACTTGAACCAGAGGAAATTACTAATTCCCACTTCATTTGAACACAATGAATACCTATTCCTAATGCACTAAAAACCCCTACATACTCGACACCCAATTCTAGGAATCTCGAGATTGAAGAGTTCGTCAATCTCGACCTCAACTACTGAAAATCATACTAGAACCTCTCTATCGACATGAAAGGCTTCCCCTTTTTGTTCAAAGATTTAATGGTGTTTTTATCCTAGAGAAATAAAGAATGAATCTATAGTAATAGAATACCAAACCAAGGAAGCTTCTCACCTCCGTCATTCTCTTGGTTTGCCCCCAAGATAATACTAACTCAATCGTGGCCATGTCCACTACTACTCAATTTATTGATATAATGTGTCCCCTAAATCGGACCATCCAAATCCAAAACTAGAACTTCAAATGCCTTCTATAAATTTGGTGTAGCTAGTGTACATCCAGAACAAACCTTAAGTGCCTTGCGTGATCCTCCTTGGACGTCAAGTACACGAGGATATCATCAATGAAGACTACCATAACCAGTTAAAGAATGGATGAAATATTAGGATCATGAGTCCCGTGAAATCTATTGGGGAATTTTTCATTGTAAAGTTCATCACCAAGTACTCATAGTGACCATTGAAATATCTGAAATCTATATTCGGTATATCCCTATATGGTACTCATAACCGGAGATAACTTGATATGAGGACAAACTTTGAGAACCATTGTACCCCTATCAACTGATAAATGAAGTAATCGACCATCGGTAGTGTGTATTTTCTATTCCCAGTCACCTAGTTCAAGCGTTAGTAGTCTACACATAACCTCAAGCTCCCTTCAACATTCTTGGAGAAAAATATTAGGGCTACCCTGGGTAAAACATTGGGTCCAACAAATCCCTTCTTCTACAAATCCTCCAACTACACCTCCAACTCGTGAATCTCTTTGGTAGCCATCCGATATGCTGGAATAGTTATCGGTTTATTCCTAGGGTGTACATCAATATATAAGTATATCTTTTGGTGGGGAGGTAAACCTGGAACATCTTCAGGGAAGACACCCACAAACTCCCCCACCGCTACAGGAAACTGGGAACTCATAACATCCACTACACCAAGGGTCATTAAATCGAACTAATGAGTAATCTTCTACACCCTATTATACATGAGTCCTTCCTATGCTTCCTGGGATTTCTTTTCACCAAAAAAGGATAATTAGTTCTTAAACTACAGAAAAACTACATACTACACCTAAAATAGTCAATATGGTAATGAATTGTAGATAACCAATCCATACATAATACGAATTCATATGGATTCATACCTTATGCAAAGATACCCTTTGAGAGAATCTCAACTCCATGAATTAGGTTACACTATTATCACAAGTTTTTTATCACTGATACATATCTAGCAAGAGTCTCAAAGTGTAATGGTCGGTCCAAGGCTCAACCAAAATATCTAAGTCTCGAATAAGATATGTGGGATAAAGGAAATGACAATAACCTATGTCAGTAAGTATTGTAGATAAGGAATAAAAAAAATCATACATCATGTCATTATTTGAGCCTCTGGGTTATACACATCAACCACATGTGGCTGTCCCTTCCCCTGTCCTCTAGCTCCCTGACCCTAGTGTGGACCACATGGTGTTGGTGGTGGTAACAAGTCAAAGAGTCTAAAACCACCTACTTCTCTACTAGATACTCTTCCACATTTTATCCCCTAAAAACCTATATGTTTATACCACTTCTTGTACATTATTAACCCATCCATGACTTCTCTGTTAGTTGTACGATGAGTCACACAATCTTAGGTAAGAAGACCCTAGTTGTCACATGAGTAGTGCCACCTCTCGTTGGGCTTACTTGACCCATCCATTGAGCCCTGAACTGAAAACACTTTATCATGGGTCCTCCTTCTAAAACATCTATCATGTCAAGGTCCATGAGACTAACATAATCTCCCTACAGCTAAGGTATCTACTACTTTCCCACTACCAGCAACCAATGGTTTCATTTTCTCATCCAAGAAACTCTTAACTCTTAAAGATCTCTCTAGAACCCTATCATCGGTAGTAATGAATCAAGTGATAAAACTCACTTAGATAAATCAATGCAGTCCTTGCTCGAAGGCATGATCCATGAAGATCTAGTCATGAACCATATCCATAATGTACCTAAAGAGTTTAGTAAACCTCAATGAATGCTCAACTACTGTTGGGATGCCCTTTAGGATCATTAGAAGATATTGGATACATATGGACCTCATCGCAGCTAGAGAGAGATCCTCTCTAAGAAGTCACTCAAAATATGACCATGCTAGGGTCACCTTATTGTAATATTGGGCCACTAAACCCCATCATCATCCTACCAAGTCATGAAGAAGGCCCACTGTTAGAACCACAATATGATCTTTTGGAGTCCTAAATAGATGAAAAAATTGGGTAACCACCTCAATCTAGTCCTCATCCACCTATAGATTAGGCTCACCTAAGAACACGAGGGGTCTCTATCACTAAAACTTATGAAGTGCACTCATCTTCCACATCCCATCTGTCGGTACAGTGGATACCGTGTGATTCTTAATAAGTGGTGTTATAGTTGGTGCACTACCTAGAGGAAGAATCTTTATAACTGATCTCTATATCGATGCCTCATCACCGAGGGGATCATCCCTATGATGGTAATACTAAATCCTTGCTGGAATATGTCAAAGAGAAATCCCAAAATATAAAATATGTATCATGGTCAATGAGTATATCTGGAGAGCTAACTCAATAAGGTCATGGAAGCCACAACCCATTACTACATGATGAATGCACCGTTGTATTATCTACAACCAGTGTTATCTTTTACTAAGTATAAAACAAGGTGATAAGAGTCCTTGTGTATAGATACATCAGCCTCCCCACCAACACTGCAGTCCCTAATAGGAAATCTAAACTCAAAACACTTAACATTGTTACCCCAAATAAATCACATTGACTTTGGTCCTACGGTAAAACCATCTCCTCTGATACCACTCTTTCATGACCCATCCCAATGAGTCCCATTCCGTGACTCCACAATGCCACCTTTAATGGGTCAGGGGATGGATACTTACAACGAGTAGGCATATCACTGACCAAGGATGCATTAGCCTAAGTACCTACACACACACACACATATCTAAGCCAATACAATAATGATATATAAAAACAACTGAACGATCATGCATGCATACAACTAAATCCCACAACCACAATATGATAGGAAGTAAAGAAAATTGATAAGGTCCAAATACAATCCCACATCAAAGAGTCTAAGAAACATGTCCAACATGAATGTAATACTAGGGACTGACTCCATGATGTTGTAGGAACACCCCTTGGTATTTTTGGTCTCACTATACATCGTCTGGTCTAGGTCTATCTAGGACTCTTTCAAATGGTCAATCATCTGAACAAAACATGAAATTTTTGGGAAAATCCCATGCAAGAGTGAGTATAACAATACCCAGTAGGAAACCCCAAAGCCCTAAATCATTCAACAAAATAATAAATTCATATCTATATTGGTTTATGTATGAAACATATATAAAAATATTATCCAGATATAATCAATAAGACACAAATTATAAGGCAAGACACAACATTAATTCCAACTTCTGATTTCACCTCAAAGGTTCCACATAGAACTCATCCAGAAGAACAAACTCTTGAGTCTAATAACATGGATTACGTCTATCTAAGAGGTAATGATATTCAGGTCTCACCATGGTAATTTCATTGGGAAAGAATACCGATATACAATACATAGATGAGGATGAAACTGATGTCCATAGGGTAAACCATTAACTAAATATAGATTAACCTACTATGTATAGGATCGATGTCCATGGAGTGTTTTTCATGACTATACCAAGAACAACACCTAGGGTAGGAAGATGAATAAAGGATCTCACTCTAGGCCTTATGGAAGGATTCCATCAACTCTTTACAAGAATTCCTACTAAAGGGATTAGTGTCCTAAGTGTATGAGGAAATTCCATAATAGCCCTCAGTGAATGGATATGGGGAACACACCCAAATGAAACTTTTCTAAGATACAGAAGAAAATAGATTCATGCCAACATTATTGGTGTGCACATTGTATAGTAAGGTTATACACCATGTCCCTTAAACCCAGGTTCCTGACCATGTATACGGCCCATGCCCATGTCCATGTAAAATTATATGGTGTGCTACTTCCCATATAATTCCCCTATATGAATATATAGATTTACCTATATATATTTTATCTAGGCCATGTCTGTGTAAGAGTACACAGTATTCCCATGCCTATATACTCTATCACAAGTCTGTGTACCCTATAAGGTTTGTGTCGAACCACAAAGGATAGGTAAAATTCCATGTGATGTCATCACACACAGTGTGATACTTATCGCCTTCCTAAATACCTAGATGGAACTAAGAGGGTACCACATAGCATGTGGCTCCGAGTACATGCCGTGTATAATGAAATTTTCTAGATTCTCATATTGGGTTTTTGCATCTTCAACCATTCCTCCATCCTTTGATTTGGAAATTTATTCACTAGAAAGTCATGTACCAAGCCCCCATGATTCACATCATCATAAATTAACACACTTCATCCCTTTTATTCATTCAGAAAATGCCTTCAAACAGTGTTCTTTGTTGCATGTAGAAGAACATGAAAACTAGGTATATGCACCATCCAAATCCACTACCATATATATTGTTACACCACCATCATTTCATGCCAATACCAAATCCAAATCATCGGATCATTGTTCCACAAAATGGGTGTCCAATGTTCAATTCCTTAATAGATGTCAAACTATGGGCCAAAGAAGAATGCCTGCGATGAATGAAGAAATCAGGGGGAGAATAGAACAATGAAAAATCCTAATGAATGAACCTTATTCAATGTTTGTGTCATCCTAAATTAGTTTCCATTATAATGGAGAACAAAGATATAATAAAAACCACAAATAAATTATTTCAATAAATCCCCACAATAATTTGATCCCTAAATATGCATGATTTTTTATCAATATGTTTGTAGATTAATTTGTGTTCATCGCAGAAACTAATAATAGGGAAATAATCAAGTAAAAAATATCTTATCTAAATTTGGGTTGATCTCTAAAGAATTACTGAGTTGTGCAATGATTGTTGGAAATATCCACTAAATTCGTCTTGCACCAGTCGTCGATCTATGATCTTATCATTATCAAATAATAGAATCTCATTATATGGTTCTCCAATGGTTCTTTGGTTATCAATATTTTTAAAGGATAAACATAGGAATTACCCATAATAATTTATTTATAAAAGAGGCTGGGTCAACTTTTCAGTGAAATAAAATAAAGAAATTATTTAATTATTTTATTAATTTTAAACCTGTGATGACTTTCCTATAAATTCCTTGTGCCGACCATGGTTATATCTTGCTTGGGGTAAACCCTACATTCTAAACACAACAGTTCCTATAGATTTCTAATACCTTCCCCAATTTATAATTAATTCCAATTTTTTAGTAATAATGCTTTCACATTCTCTTTAACACATTTAATATATTTCAAACATTTATTCTAGGCACACCAGGCCATAGAATTGCATGTCGTCTCAGCTCTTAGTCTCGAAAATAATCCAAACAATATAGAAAAATAATACACGGATAATATGAGTCTATAAAAATACCAAAATCATGTTCCATTATTCATGTAGTTATTTATTTTGTTATTTCCCCAATAGTGATTATTTTTGATAACTCAATTTTATTTCATTTATTTATTATCATTATTTATACTTATTTCATATAATTATATTAAATTATTAACTTTGATTATATTACTTGGTATTATATCATTTTTTTATTTGGATATATATTCCTACCTCATAAATGCTTTGACAAATATTCCTCATATATTAGGATAATTTCTTTTGAAACCATCCTCCATATTCATATGGATGGATTTTAATCTTGTTATTAAATTATTGTTTTATTCACATATCATTAATCTATACGGAATGAACATCAAATTTTACATAATTTAGATGAGATTATGTTCACCTAGAAAAATGTAATTCTATTTATATGAGTGAATGTATTAGTGTTCCTTATATTGTAATTAGAATATGGATGATTATTATAAAGTCAACTATGTATTATTTGACCATATAAATTCTTTATTAGGATGAGTTATGATCATGTTATCCCTTATATTTACATGTGGTAAATGTTTTCATATTCAATATATTGGTATTCTAATACAGAAGATTATTGGAATGTTGAAAATGTATTGTTTGATCTTCTACCTTCTTTCTCGAGATGTGGTATGATTGTGTTTTACCATTTATTAACACGGGAAAAATATTTTAATTCTAGATTATTATTTAATACTATCATTGGTTGATCATGTATTGATATTTAATGTTTTTCATTATATGGATAACGATAATTTTTTCTGTTAGAGGTTCATTAGGGAATGGTATGAATGCTTTAGATGAATCATTATGGTGAATGTATTGGAATTAATTATGTGATGAGTGGGACCTAGAATTATATTACCCCTTGATGCATAGATTATACTAACAAGACAAAATAGGTTGGGTTTTAGTGAAAACAACATCCCATGGAAATAAAGTGTATTCTCATAATGCCTTGAAAATAGGTTTCTGATGCTTATAATTTTGAATTACATTAGTATGAGATTAGTATTATTGATAACCATTTTTTAATTTTTTTCATTGATATTGAATGTTATCAATTTCAAGTTGATCATAAATTCATTCCCTTTACCCATTCCTACCATTATATTTAATCCATGATTATTCCATGATTTCTTAAGTTGTTATTTTTTCACTTATTGAGAGTTTAGACTCAACAATTTATATGTAACCATTTATCTAGGTTTTGGAGAAAAGGAATACACCTGAAATTTTTAGAAGGATAAAATGGGAGACGGTATTTCATGTGAGAGTTTGAATACATTTCATGAACCAAGTAGTTTCATATATAATGGGTAAATTTTATATTTTTAATAAATATCAAGTGATTTATTAGTTTATATAATAATTTTATTCTCTGAGTATCTATACCTAAAAGGATCCATCATACATAATAGAGGGAATAATCATTATTGATTTGTAATTAGGGATTGTTATATCCAGGATGTTACTACTGGTATCAAATAAAGTATATAAAGTTTGTGGCTAACAAAATTCGATAGATGATTGTAGGTCTAGCGTATGACATTTTTTATCAGAGAAGAAGTTTAAATAGCTTTAGATATTTATATTTTATCTCCCTAAACATATTATCCTAGATACAGTTTCTAATTTATTATATTTGTATAAGATACAAGGGATTACAACCCAAAGGACCAAATAATTTAGTAGTATTAGTAAATAGTACATATAGTTGAAATTTATATTACATTTTACATTAGAAAATAGACAAATTATTTTATTTTAGAATGAAATTATTCCCCTTTGAGTAACCTTACATATCAATCACAAAACACATCCTCATATCCTGGGTAAAATAAAACATAAGAAAGGGGTGGTCTTAGATTCTTAGTAGTGGTAATAATATAATATAATCTATTAATAAATAAGGAATAATCAATATGTAATGGTAAATAACTAAAACACATGTCATTTAATCAATAACATGATCATAATATTATAGGAATAAATGATTCTCAAATAATACCATATAAATAATAAAATAATCTTGAAACGTAACCATGTATATCCTACCAAATTGAATAATGACATGAAATATAAAAAAATGAATTCCTAATGAAGGAATTCAAAATTTTGAACATAAAAAACATATTGTCATGGCCTTTTTATTGTACATTTAATACCTTTTAGGCCTTTTCCAGTATATCTATATAAATTTATCAAGTCTTGACCAAAACCCAATCTAATTTATCTTATGAGATCTACTAATGCATTGATGGGCTATAAAATTCCCTTCCCATCACTTAATAATTATAATTCATTCATAACAAGAAAGGGGTTAAAAATAGTCAATATAAATCTTCATATTAAAAAACATGCATATGAAATGTTAACAATCACCCCCAATCAATAAACATAATCACATGCCATCAAGATTAAATTGAATGGTGTCAACATAGTACATCCCCATTAAAAGTGACAATAAACCATAGAAAGGAAGAATAATGATTATATCATCATATGCTATCCCTATTGGATCATAATAAAAAAACTATTTTTGATGAATTCAAAATAACATAATAAGGCCATTAAAAACATTTTTCAGGAAAATATCCTTCAAACTTTGAAAAATCACCATTTAAAAGAAAAACATCACAAAGTTTTTGAAAATAATTTTATTTTAAATAAACATTTAAAATATTTAAAATATTATTTAAATCAATTATTTTTCATGATGGTGGAAAATTCCATGCATTCGATAAACATTAATGAAAACATTCATTTAACATTTTTGGTAAAAGTTAAAAGAGCATTGGTTTTAAAATGACAAGATGATTAATTTCAAATAAAATTTAAAAGTAAAAATCTGTTAGAAATGTCTTTAATAAATCATTTGGAATAAGATTGATGACATTTGTCGATTTTTTTAGAAAATGAGGTTTTGGTAGAAATTTGATTTCTTTCTGAAGAGATAAATGGAGTCAAATTTAATTCTAAAAAAATTATTAATTATTTTAATTTGAAAAGGGAAAAATAGTAATTTGACATTAAAATTTAATGAATAAGTAGAATATAATAAAAATAAATGGTTTTATTTTACAAATAAAAAATATATTCCTTCCACTAAAATTTAATAATAATCAATCTTGATTAGAATGAGATTATGTAATAAACCCTAAAAATGATCATAATACTGATGTGAGAATTAATCAATGAATCGATAATGTTTATCAAGTATATATACAAATAAAACAATTATAAATACAACATAATATAATCAAAATTAATTACTCACATAATCATAGAATATCAAAGATGACGAAGAAGTAATCCAACCCAATGAAAAGAAATTAAGTTAGAAAAATTTCTTTAGCACATGGTAACTTTTAAGTCAAATCACCTTGAATGAAAAAATTAAAATTGAAACTCAAAATACAATGATTATTATTTATTAATGATATTACATTTGAAAAGTTAATTTTATACAATAGATAAAATTAATCAGGTTTATAACATACAAATGTTCCCTAATGAAAGGAAATTGAGGCATAAACTTTTACATTGAGTCTGACACATCACTCATGTTATTTATGTTTTTGAATAATAAAAAGATGTCAATAATTTAATTTATTAAAAAAAATTCTAATTTATTATCCAATTTATTTTACTTAGTACCATGTTGTATATTATTACATAATCAATTAAGTTTACATCAGGTGTTTCGATGATATTTGGATTATGCATTTAAAATTAATTTGGTAGGTTGATTATGCTTAAAGAGTTCATTATTTAAACATATACAGAAAAATAGTCATGAGATAATTATCACATTTATTTATAAATTAATTCTTCAAACCAATCATGAAATATGGTATTGAAAAATTAATTATGTTAAAATCACGGAGATGTTATGTCGTACGCACGTATGAGTAACATTTCAATTTTTCAATGCTCATTATGGATAAAAGTTATGTAAATTTTTTATTTAAATAATTATAATAGTAAAAAAAATTACATATTATTTATTTTAGATATTCTTTTACATATTATCCATCAGGTGAGTTGATTAAAATAAAGTCACATCGCTTCATTAAGGCGATAGTCCACACATACAGAAATGATGTTATCATATTTAAGTGAGTGAAAATATAAGAAAGAAAATGAGAGATTATATTTTAATAAAGATAAATATATATTAAATATCATAATTATTTCTTGTATATAAAATATAATTATATACTTTATCCTCATCATCTCCCATGTAAATCCTTAGTGAAAGGAGAATCACATTTCTTCATGTGGCGGTTGTTCATCATACACGCGAGTTACATTATTCTATTAAATATAGAATGTAAGGTAAAATTTTATATATTCTAAAATTACTACATAGGTATAATTATATTATGAATATCATATTTATACTTTATATCCATGATAATAACCAACTGTGAGATGTAGTCCTGAAAAAATGAATGACATTAGCTCACAAGGCAGTAGTCTACCGTACACATGAATGATTATTTCTTATGTTGTTCGATGGAAGTAGGGATGGTTATAGTTAATTACCTTAACATAACCAAATATAACTGTATGGTAGATAATTTTTTAATTATATAATAATAAATTGACATTATTTTAAGGAGGTGGAATAAGGAATTAAAGAAAAATGCATCATTAATTTTTTACCTCTTCTTGAACCACCTATTTAGGATTATAAATAATGTATTCAAAGAATAAATTTATAAAAAAACAAAATCTTATATGATAAGGGTATTGAAGTTTTTAAGTTATTTTTATATTTATCGGATGATCCAAAATGGTTTTAATATATGAAAAATAGAGGAGAGGAGTTTCCTTTTATAGGTGAGGTGAGTGGCACAATTGTAATTTTTCAAAAAAGGCATACCCACATTTTTGACATGAAGAAAGTGTAAAAATGGATTATTATTGATTGGTATACATTATAATTGCTAAATAATTACATAAAATAAGTTTTATACATATTGTTATGTCATTTTATCCATTATTATTTTATTTTAACCCCCTTAAAACCCCATTTTTACCATAACCATGGTAAATAAATTTTACTATTTTTACTATTAATTATGGTAAAAAATTAAGTTTAACTTATTAGATAATATAAATTATTATGATTAAAAATATGAAATAAATTTTTCCAAATTAAATTTACATAAGTTTTAAAAAATTAATTTAAAATTAATCTCATTGACGTGGTGAGAAATTGGATTTTCAAAGAGACAATGTTTAAAAGTGTACAAAGTTTTTACATAAAAAATCAATAATAAAATGATTCCAATAAACTAAATTGAATTAAATTATATATAATTGAACTAATTTTACTTTTAAACCAGAAAAATATATAATTTAACATTCTAAAAAATTAAAATTAAAATGCTTTTTTCAATTAAAATCAAGTATTTTTCACTATTCATCAAAAAATAAAACTTCTTAGAAAAATCCAAAAAATTAAACCTCTGTTAATTTTTAAATGTAGATTTTAAAAATTATCTTTTTATTTTAAAATAAATTTTCCAATATTGGTAAAATCAATTATAAATTACATGCACAATGTGTGACTAAAACCCCTTTTACAAGAATTTAAGTTTTTCAGAAAAAAAAATTAATTTTTTAAAATTTGTCTAATTTAATATCTAGTAAATATATATCAATTTTATGTATTTTATTCCTATGTAAATGATATAATTTTAATAATTTATCCATTACTATTAATATAATCTATTTTAATTTCTATGTAATAATGGTAAATTATTAATAATTATATTTTAGTAGAGTAAGATGTTATGTTCAAACCCGATGTTTCATGAATTGAAAGATATATAAGATATTGAATTATTAAAAAATAAATATATCATAAAGTATCAGGATTATATATTCCCTTTTACTTTTAGTTTTACGTGGAATACAATCTATCAATTATGATGTTATTATTTTAAAATCTATGGTTGTTACATTCTACCCCCTTAAATAAATTGCATCCTCAAAATTTAATCTGGATTCGGTAATCAAGGGTTTTATATTTGAAAATACTTTTTTTAGAAACCCACTTCATAAAAGTGATAAATAGAACATCCTATTAGAAAAAGATAATGGAACATGTGAAGGTCATATTGAATAACACATACTAGGTTTCCAAATATGAGAACATGGGTGGGATGTGAACATTTTTACATGGAATGAAATCATAATGCCTAAATAATTATGGAGAGTGGTATAGATCATTTATCAAAAGAAATTAAATGATCTTGTGAAAATAAAAAAAAAACAATAAACCAAATAGGTGTAAAGTAGTCATTCATATCATCAGAAATAATGGTAATAGGGTAACATTTTTTCATGACAATTTTCCAAAATTTGTTTAATTTTTATAAGAAGATATGCATGATTTCATTCCATTTAATAAGAACAATCCCATCCTTTGGTTGTCCCCTGATAAATTTACACCTAATATAACACTTCTATGAAATGAATTTTAATTTTTAATTCCTAAAGCACTGACAGATCATAAGATCTATAATAGAATGGCTTTTTATTCTCTAAATCTAAATTTATTATAAAAAGGTTACCACAAGTTACACAATATTCATAAATTATCATACGGTGAAGTAATAAATTAATGTCAAAAACCTTATACGAAGTTCAACTTAAACCATTTCATAAATGATTAACCTTATGACTCTTCCCATTTTTTATGATCCAAAACTCAAGAAACAGGGTCACTAAATTTCAAAAATGAACTTATCATTAATATCTAAAACAACATGAAGTATATCTTTTTTTCACATACCAAACATGTGAATACCATAATCACGTATTCTATTGAAACATGGTAACAATCAAAATTTCCATAAAACGTCACTGAATACATTCATGCTTACTTATTCCTTAAATAAAACAAAAACTATTGGATATATTCCTTAAATTCAAAAATGATGTTATCTCCATCAGTGATATCATAAACCTATTTTTAAAAAAATCAATAATTAGTTCAAAGTTAGTTAATACACTGCAATTTAATTTATCTATATAAATAATATCTTTATACCAATATCATTATCTAATCATGAAAAACATATTAAGGGTTATCTATACCTCAATAACATTTTTTCAATAAGTTCATCATGACACTGAATCAGTTTTCTAGGTCTTCAGTACCATTCAATATACTCTATCAAATCCTTAATGAAAAATAATTCAGTACAATCCTTATACATTTCATAGTTTATATACCCATGATATAATTAATAAAAGACTGAAATGAAATTATTTTTTAATACAATCTCAATCAAATTAATAATTTCACTCCATATATGTTAATAACATATGCTTTACCATGATTCATTAGTTTCTTTTGAGGTATATTCCTTTGACCCTTAGGGAATTCATTTTTATAGTACCCCATATACATACGGTTGAATTATTGAACATTGTAAACCTTTTTAATTCCCTTGAAATCATGTGATTGGTTTATTTTTTTTCCCAAAATTATAGAAAACTCCGATTACCTTTAATAAATTACTATAGTGTTTAGTTCCACGATTATCACATATGGGAAAAATTCTTTTTTCCCTTCTTGACTTTTTCTGTCTTTTTCTCTATCATCCTCTTCTACTCTTGCTTCATATCAAATCCATAATACATAGTAAATTAATTCTCTATCTTTTTAGAACATTATTTTATTTCCTCACACGAGGATAATGTTTGGGATACTAGTTACCTTTAAAAGGTTGACTTAATCCCATTAAAGAAATAACCATTCTTACTCTTTAGATTACGTTCGTTGATTCAGTTCCCATTACTTATTATAGGTTCTATTTATAAATGATGGCATACACTAGATTAGATCCTATCATTATAAAACATATTTTATAATCCCAAAAACTGTGAAATACTTAATATAAATTGAAAATTTTAGGCATAATTAATATAATAATCATGGAAATGGTTTCTTTGGAGATATAATTATTTTTAAATCCCTCACATTTGTTTGTAAAGAAAATGTAAATTATACTAAGAATTCCCCCCATGAGTGTCAAAACAGGTGTGTAGTAAGGCCCATTTTTGTGAACTAGGTTATGAATAGGTTAAGCCTAATGAATCTTTTTTAAATTATTACACCTAGGTAAATATTTCCCAGAACAACATCCACTTGCACTATCCATACATGGATGTATTTTCTAGAAAAAACCACATAATATCTTCCTTACTAAAACATTTGGATGTTAATATATACTTATCATAAAATTATATCATAGTTTTATGTTCCCTAAAATATTTTTCCTCTAAATATAGTTCCTAGGGTTTCTACTAAGCTTCCTTTGATACCAAAAATACCTCCCTGACCCAAGTATCCCAGATGTAGTGTTTACTTTCTTACATTGGCATATGATACAAGGAACCATATATCGATGAACTAAATAGTCTAATAGTTTTGGTAAACTAGATACATGGTTTAAATTAAAATTACATTTTAAAACATAACATTCAAAAAAATATTTTAGAATTACATTATTACCCTTATTGTATCCAGGAATATCAATCACAAAACATTCCATCATATCCTGGGGAAAATAAAATATAACAAAGTGGTGAGATTTTATGAACAGTAATGTTAAATGAAAAAAAATTAAATAATGAATAATTAATATATAAAGGTGCAAAAATAAAAAAAATACATTTAATTAATAACATGAGGATAATATGGCATGGATAAATGATCATCAAATAATTCCACATAAATAATAATATGAGCATGATACATAACCATGGATATTATAAATAATGTAATAATAACACTAAATATTAATAAATTAATTAATAATGATGGAATGCATACTTTTGGATAGCCAAAACATACCATTTAGGAGTTATTCTAGGACATCTAATACCATTGAGGCCTTATGCCGAGAAATCTATATTAATGGGTAAGGCCTCGACCAAAACCCAATATAGTTTATCTTATGAGACCTACCGACACATATAGAGGATATAACAGTCCATCACCATCACATAAAAATTATAATTAATTACTCATATGATAGGGTTGAAAAATAGTAAACATAAAGATTCATATGAAAAAACTAGCATTTGAAATATTGACAATTATCCTTATTAATAAACAAAATCATAATCCATCCAGAGTAAAATGAATGATATAAATATAGTATATCCTCAGTCAAAATGATCCTAAATCATCCAAATAAATAATAATGTTGATATCAACATATCATATCCCCTATGTATCAAAAGTACAATAAATTACTAATTTCATTGATGAATAGAAATACCATAAGAATTTAATTGAAAACATTTTTGATTAAAATATTCTTTCACATTGAGAAATCACCTTTTAAAATAATAAATTCACATAAAATTGAATATAAATTTTCTTCAAAATAAATTTTTAATTTTTTTAAAAATAATCATAAAAAAATTGAGTTGTCATGATTATATAAGATTATGTTCATGTCATACATGTTAATGTAAACATTCATTTCTTATTTTATTAAAAAGCCAAATAGGTTTTGTTTTGAAGATGAAATGATGTCTAATTTAAAATAATTTTATAAAAGTTAAAAATGGGTAAAAATATATTTGATAAATAATATAATAAAGGGTTATAAAATTTATTTTTTTTAAAAGTATAGTTCTGGTAGAAAATAGACTTCTGACCAAAGAGAGAAATGAATTCCAAGTTTATAAAAAAAATCTCAATTATTTTAAGTACAAAAGAGTGGAAAATGGTACTATGACGTAAAAATATCATTAATAAAAAAATTTCAATAAAATTAAATGTTTTTATTATAAAAAGATCAAATAATTTCCTTCAATTGAAATTCGATAATACAAAATATCTATTAGAATGATACTGTGAATTAAACCCTTATAATGATCATAAAATTGAAGTGAAAATTAATCAATGATTTGATTATGTGTGTCAAAATAAAATCCACATAATTTTTTTAAATAAGAAGTAAGATATTAAAAAATAATTAAGCTCATAATCTTATAATATTCAATATGATGAGTAAGTAATATAACCTAATGAAAAGAATCTGAGATATGAAATTCATTAACACCTGATAACTTTTAAGTCAAATATCGATGGATGAAATAATTCAAATTTAAACTCAAAATACCATGAATTATTAAGAATTCATGAAATTACAAGTGAAATGGTTAGTTTATAGACCAAATAAAATAAATTAGGTTTATAATATATAAATATTCCTCTATTAAAGGAAATTGAGACCGAATCCCTTAACTTGAGTCTAACTCATCACACACGTTATTTATCTTCCAAAATAATAAACTTATGTTAATTATTTAATTTTATTAAAACCATTTTGATGTGTACTATTTATTTTCTTTTTTACATATTAATATGATATATAATATTATTTAATCTATTATTTTTACGTCAAATGTTTCAATGAAATTTGGATTATGTGCCAAAAATGAATTTGGGAGGATGATTATGGTCAAAGTGTTCATTATTTAAACATACATATAATAATAATAATAATACTATAATTATCATATTTATACGTAAATTAAAATCATAAACACATAATTGAACATGGTTATAAAAAAATAACTAGGTTATAATCCTAGAGACGGTAGATTTTATGTACACATGAGTATTGTTACCATTATTCAATGTTTATTATAGAAAGAAGTTAGGTAATATTTTATGAATTAAGGTGAGACCTTGCCCAAAAGAGCAAGACTCTTATTATTAATAAAAGGTAACAAGATTACAGAATTATGAAAAATAGAGACTTACAGCCCTTTGAATAAAGGACATGAGATCCTCAATAGTCTGGTCAGACACTAAATATTCGCGACATCAGCCCCTTTATTTGCAAGCCTAGCTAGAGCCGAATCAAAATTAAATATCAGACATAATCCTGATTGGACAACTTTCTTCATTTAAATATGTAGCCAGGATTGTATCCCCCCTTATTTTTCCTTCCTACCTTCTTTTTACAAGACTTAGGAGGCCTTCCAGCCTTACTTTTAGGAGCTGGAGTGCATTGAAGAAGATCACTAATGTCATTGGCATCAACCAATCCACTTCCAGAGCCCACCTTACATGCATCCTTGATGTCATTCTGGTGGGAGTCTGTTTCATTTGCATGTCCAACTGGGTTAAACTCTTTAAAAGGACTAACCACCACCTTAGAAGCATTGCCAATGAAGTCTAATTGATCATTTTTGTGATCTACTTGAGTAAGCTGAACTCCATTCTTGGACCTGGACTCCATGAAATCACTCTCACAACAATCATGGTGAGGTCTTTTCAGCAGCTGACTGCTTGTGACAGCAGGCGTCATGTTTCACTCTGTTAAAAAAATCTTAGATGCAAAGCCTTGGATTTCTGAAATTTTCAGACCCGAAGTAAGAATGCCTTCAGATGCTAAAAACCTAGACATGAGTGCAAGATCCACCCCCTTGTCAACCAAAGGGACAAAACCTGTTTGTCTATCTTTACGAACTGCCTGATCATGCTGTGTTCTAGGGTCCGAACTGGTTGTGACAATAGATTCCACAAGTCCTGCCTGAATAGGAACAGCCTAAAAGTGCATATCAACCTAAGTAGAGTCTGCCTGAGGATGTATATCAGCTTGGATAGAAACTGTATGATATTCCTGAGAGTGTAGCCTAGCCTAAGAAGGATCCGCTTAAGAAAGCAGACCATGTTGTGCATCCAGAGTGTCATCAAGTTCATTTGCGTTTTCCTCTTCCACGACTATATCTTCCCAAGATTGTTTTAGGAATGATGCAGGACCAGGTTGAGGTATCAAAGGAACCTTAAGAGAGGTGTCAGACTGAATCCCTAGGGATGAACCAGCCTGATTCCTGGGAACACCTTTTTTCTCAACAAACATGTTTTTGTTATTTTTGGTCTTGTTAGCTTCATTCCAATCTGAGGCCTTAGGGACACCAGTGACCCTCTTTTGAAGCATCCTGCAATTAGAAACTGAGTTCCCCACTATCTTGTAGAAATCACAAAAGAGCGGGACATTTTCATATTCTACTTTGATTTCATACCTGTTACCATTGGCAAGGAAGGAAATGCTGGCAGGTTGCTTGACTTCCAGATTGATATCTACCAACATTATTGAAAAGAAACCAAGTACCCCCTCCAAAGTTCTCTGATCCATTTGAATTGGGGTGCCGATGCCTGAAGAAAGATCATTCAGGATCCTGGGATGCCAGTACACCCAATTTAATCCATGCAGCCTTACCTATATTTGTGCATTGGATTGCTTTACATTATAAGGATTGAAATTGACGTTCCATTCAGAGAGTCTAAAAATACTAGGCTTGAGATGCAGGTTACTGAAACTCCAGGAAAATTTCATCACATCATTGGTCTGGAAAATGATATGAAAAAACCCTTTCCTGATGGGAATTAACCTCCATTCGCGATTTCCCCAGCAATGAGAAACCCTATTATTAAGATTAGCATAAGACTATGGTTTATCACCCTTTGAAAAAATGACGTGAACTACAATCAAGAACATACATAGATTAATCCTTTACTGCAACTCCACTTGATCTGCCACCATGGAGAACCCATCATTCTTGAGTCTTGTGACATTAGAGGATCTGGATGAGTCATCCTTGACTGGATCTAGAGAACCAGAGAGTGCCTTGGCAAATGAGAGGCCCTTTTTCCCTAAAACCGAGGGTTGAGAATCTGAGTCTTTTACCAGATCCTTCAAACAGGGTCGTTCATCTTTAAAAAATGATTCCCAATCGGAGTTGAACGATTCCATTAATGGAATCAAAGCCAAAGTCAAAAACTTGAGGTTTCTCCATCGCTAGATTGAAAGCCGAGGTCTCGGGGTTTCGCCATAAAAAACATCTAGGTAATATTTTATATTTATGGAATGATAATAATATCATATATACCATATTATTTTCTTAAATATACTTATATATATATACTCCATGTGGTGTGGTGATGAAAATAGATTCACATCACTTCCTTAAGGTGGTAGCCCATAGATACAAGAACGATGTTATCATCTTTAAGTGATTGAAAGGGTAGGAAAGAAAATGACATATTAACTTTTCAGAATGATAATTATATAATAAATATAATAAAATTAATTTATTTATCATTTAATAATTAAAATTTTCCTTATAACTTTCCACATAAATTATTATTGAAAGACGAATCACATCGCTTCGCAAGGAGGTTGTCCACCGAACAGACAAGCGACGATATTGTATCCACTACAGAATGGAAGGTAACAGGGTATATATGATATAATGACACCAAAGGTATAATTATTTTAAATATATCATGTATCTAATTTATACTCATCATCATATCCAACTTTAATTGGAGGTATTAGAAAAACAGATGACATCATTTTGTGAGGCGGTAGACCGTCATACACACAAATGATGATTTGGTAACCATTTTATTGAAGTGTGGATAGTTATAGGTCATGAAATTAACATAAAAGAATATCAAATTATTTTAGATAATTATTTTATTTTATAATAATAAAATAATATTATTTTAAGTAGGTGTAATAAGAAATAAAATAAAAATGCATAGTTATGAATTTTTCCTCTTCTCAGACCACCTCTTCAGGATTATACATATAGCATTCCTAGAATGGATTAATAAAAAAAAAGAATATTGGATGATGGGATGAAATATTTTAAGTTATTGGGATAGGAATTTTCTGATCCAAAATGGTTTTAAGGTGTCAATAAGAGAGGAGAGTTGGTGGCCTTTTATAGGTGAGGAGAAGGGCACACTTGTAATTTTTGAATAGAAAAATGCATTCCCACATTTTTCACAATCCAAAAGGATCTAAAATGGAGTATTTTAGATAATTCGAAATTATAAGGTCTAAATATTGATATTCAGTAGGTTTTATACAAGTTTTTATTTTATTCCAACCCTTATATTTTTAGTTCAACCCTCGGTAAACCCATTTTTACCAAAATTGCGGTAAATAATTTTATTGTTTTTACTATTCATTATGGTAAAAAATTAAGTTGAACTTATTAGATAATATAAATTATGATTATTCAAAATATTGAATCCAGTTTTCCAAATTTAATTCATATTATTAGAAAATTTTAATTTAATGTTTACCTCGTAATCTCGACAAGAAAGCAAGTTTTCAAAGAGCAAATAGTTAAAAGTTTACAAGGTTTTTATATCAAAAATCAATATGAAAATGATTAAAATATGAGAAATTGTATTAATGTATATATAATTGAACCAATATTAATTATAAACCAATTAATTATATAATTTAACATTATGAATAATTTAATTTCCATGAAAATTTTCAATTAAAATTCGGTATTTTCACTATTCATCAAAAAAATAACAGTTTCTAGAAAAATATAAAGAATTAACTCTAAGATAATTTCAAAATATATATTTCAAAAATTAATTTTATATTTTCAAAAAATTATTCAAAATTGGTTAAAATTAATTATAAATTATGTATACAAAGCACGACTAAACTACATTCTAGAAAAATACAGTTTTTTTTTCAGAAAACTTTTATTTTTCTCTCAAATGGTGAAATTTTATCTCGAATCAATAGATAAACAATTTATTTATTTTTAAAATTATATAAACCATGATATTTTAATTATTTATTCACTATTATTCAAACCAATACATTTAATTGATATGGTATAATGGTTATGTTTAAATAATAATATTTTTTTAGAGTATCTTGTTCCGTCCAAACTTAGTGTTGCGTTAATTGGAATATATAGAAGGGATTTAATTATTTTAAAAAATATAATAAATTAACATGATTTTATATTCAATTATATTATTGGTTTTTCATGTCATACACACTATCTAATATTATGTTTATATTTTAAAATCTCAAAGTGTTATATAGATTTTGGTGAGGACATTTTAAGCATGGATAAGTTAAGGTTGATCACAAAATCAAAGGTATAATTCAAAAATTGTAATTTTTTATATGGTTTATTATTAATAATATAATGAACATTTTATTTTGGTGTTAAGATAAGAAAAATTCAATAAAAATAATAGAATAAATTCTAAGTGTTTAATAAAATCTTGATGTTTTTGTAAATTAAAGAGTATATGTATTTTTCGAGAAAAAATAAATTTCATGGATACTAGTTAGTATATATTGGTGTGGAATTGATAAACCTAAGGGTAAACACCATAAAAAGGGTCGGTTGGGTATTGAAACAATTATCTCTCTAATGCATGATGAGTGGGCCTAAGACTGAACACCTAGCAAGAAACTCATAGGGGATATGATTCAGTTAATCATATTTTCATTACAAACCATTATGATGTATTTAATAATGATGTTAACTAATTTATTTTGATAACCTAATAGAAAACATACCATGGATAAACAAGGATTGAATAATGAGATTCACTGGTTGATTAAAAAGTATCATATGTTAAAAAAAGTTTTCATATTGGTATAACAATTTAGATTGATAGTTTTATATACATATTTTGGATATATTCATAACCATTTTGGTTTTGGTATTTGGTAAAAATAGTATCAAAAATATGAATCTTCTAAATTTTGGTACCAAGAAACCAGTATGCATTATAAAAAAAATAAGGGATAATACTTAAATGGATGATATTCATATTATGTACCAATGATATTAGTTATTGGTGATTAATATTCATCAATGCTATTATAGTACATTCTAAAATTCATGAAGATCATGTGGATAATATAGTGATTATTCTTTGTGGTATTTTTTATGCTGTAGTGACATGTACTAAATGGTATTAGTAATATAGAAAATATATTGTTTGAAAATTTATATTTTGGGTAACTATTGGAGAATATATGATGTAGGTATGGATAACTCTTAATTTTAATATAAATAAGATAATTATATAATTAAGGTTTGTTTTAGTTTTAATTTATAATTCAAATAGTATTGATAACCTTGGGATTGATAATTTATTCGTGATTGTTTTTTAGAGAAGTTCATATCATTTTTGGGATTAAGATATATATTTTTTCTAGTTTATGAACTATTGGTTAATACCATTTGAGTGTTAAATATAAGGAAATTTTTTAGAGGAATATTTAATCTCATTGTATTTTAATGTCTTATATATTCAAATAGGTTTTGGGAAGGGTATGTCATTTAGAGTGATATAGGATTAACCAAGTATGTTATAATTATAGTTGTAAAAACTATTTGAAAACATGATAATGTTATAAATTTATACATATTTATTTAAAAAATTATTACAGTTATTTAAGATAATTTAATAATAATGATCAATCCTAGGGAAAAATATTTTGGTTTCAGTAATGTTTTGAACTAGAATGAACTATGGGTGTGATAGATAATGTGGAGATTACCTCAATGAACAACCAATTAGAATGGGATATGGAGTGAGAAACCTTATTATTATATCAAAAAAGCTATCATTAAATATGATTAAAAATTTGAACATAAAGAAATTCCCAAACACATAAGGGACTAATAAGATTGAGTTTCTTGAAAGATCAAATGATGAAGATGATGAGGGAAAGAGCATTTAATTTCCTATATGTCAATAATGCGGAAGGTAACTTGGGTGAAATTTACTAAAATAGACAGATACATTCTATATGTTTTTAGATTTAGGTTATCAGACTCATGAGGGTAATGAAATTAGAGAAGATAAAAAAATAATTTCATTAATTTCAACAGTGTTGGGAATTAATGCACTCAATTTCCCAATTCAAGGGACAATGAGGGAGATAGTCACCAACAACCACACAATCAAGGAAAAGACTATGAAACAAATACTAATGAATCAAATAGTGATTTTTAATAATATATTTTCTAGTGTAATTTGACATGTAATTTTACACCCACATTAGATATTATAGAAACCCAGGCCTTTCATATATTGATATTAGATATTTCTAGATGAATATTCATTGCATTACACGAACACACACTTATCGACTCTAATTTATTAGTGTCTTTATAGACTAGGTACACCATATTATAATTTGGTGAAACATCTTAAAAATCACCCACAATGATCTTCTCACATAGTACCCCACTTAGGCATACCATTCCTATACCGTTCTTCATAACCTGGGGAAGGAAACATAAGAAATAGTGACCTCTGATTCTCATTAAGGGTAAACATAAGAGGTATCAATCTATGATCATATGAAAGAATAAGATATTCATAAGGGTATTTTATCATTAAAAAAACTTAGTAAGATGAAAAAAAACCTAAAATATATCATAAATATGATTCATGGAATAACACTTTATCATTTACAAAAACATGGCCTATAAGGGCGATAAATCATAATAAATAAACCACGAACTATAAGTTCATGTCATAAAAGTGTGGAACCATCATAAATATTGAAAATCATATCATATGTAAAGGTTAAAGAACAATACCATAAATATATTGGATTAGGAATCATCATGTGTTTCCCATTGTGGACCATGATGCACTTTTTTACCATAGCATATTAGGACACAACTGTTTCCCATAGTGGATTAGGACAAACTATTTCCCATGTTGGATCAAACTCATGGGATAGTTTCCAATTGTTATCTCATGATATATAAATATTTACCTAATACATTGGAGGTATATATAGGTACCACATATCACATAATGAAAATAATACATATTGTTTCCATAAAAGAAAAACCATTCATCATATCATAACCCATGAAATCAACTGGGTTTATAAAAAATTCATCATATCATAGTATATGGAAATATCATATGCATGATAATCACTTAATAATATCATAATTTCATAAACCATTTAAATAAAAAGTTTCATATTAATTTTATCAAGGTAGAATCCATGGTAGAGAAATGTGTTTCAAAAAATTCTTGTCATGACAAACAATTCATAGAAAGAATAACAATGATATCTTTTGTTCATATTCCAGTAAATCATAAGTTATATCAATAGATATCATATTATATGGATAATTATTTTTAATGATAACATGGAACATTTGGAAAGGAAAATAAATTTTCATTGAAAATCACTTTTTAAAACAGAAAACATTTTCAAAATCCTTTTCTTTGAAAATAACAACGAAGATTTATAAATTAAGTAATAAAAATCATTGAAAATATTTCTAGATGAAAATAACCATTTTAGTTTGAAATTTTTTATAAAATAATTTTTTTTGAAAATAATTTACTTTGAAAATAACCCAGAAAAATTATAATGGAATAATCAAACAAAATAAGGTTCATGATGTGGGGAAAATCTGTTTATATTGTACACAAATATTCCTCTCACATTTTCACTAAAATAAAAATGGTGATTTTAAAAAAAATGACATTAAAATTACTGTTAATTTTATTTTAAAAGTAAGTAATGGGTTAATGTTTTTGGAATAAATCATTTAGAAATTTTTTTAAAAATTATTTTTATTTGTTTTAGAAAACATGGTTTTGGAAGAAATGATATTTTTAGTTGAAATGATAAATAAAGTCAATTTTTTAAAAATATTATTTTGAAATCTTGGGTTAATGGATAGAGAAAAATGAAGGCTAAAAATATATTCTAAAAACATAAACAGAGGTGACTAATATTCATGAGTATCCTAAGAGATGTATGATAATATTTTATCATCGAAAACATAATCATAAACAATCCCGATAAACAATGTGATTGTAACATAAAATCTTTACAACTTTGGTTACTTTGAAACATAATCCCCATGAAATAATATAAATAAATTAAAAATAAATATATAATTATTATAATTAAAATCATGATATTAAATTTCAGAGGGGATATATATACACCTTATAAAATATTATAGGTGCATAACATAACATATGTCCCAAAGAAAGAACATTGAGAAAAAAATACCTTACCACTTTTTAATATTTTGAATCATAAAACCAAATAAATCATAAAACAAATTAAACTTTAACTAAAATAAAAAAGAATAATATTAATGATATAACATGTAAATGGGGAAGTATATACACTATATAAAATAAACAAGTGGTGAATTTACACATGTCTCCTAAAAATAAAAGAGAGAATAGAAATCCCTTAACGTAAGTAATGAAATCTTTCATACACATTTGGAACTCCTATGTAATAATTATAATTTTATTATAAATAAATTTAAAGTAATACTTATATATATCATACCATATATGATTTATTTATGACCTTGTATTACCTTTTTATTAACAATTCCATGACATAGTTACGTTTCGGGTAATAACTGCTTTGTTTTTAAGATATGTTTTGATTTTTTTTAGTTCTATTAATTTTGACATGGTTAAATAATATAAAAATAATAATAATGAAATAATTATCATATTTATACATCAATTATATTTTCATGTAAAATCATGAAATTTTATTTTGAGAAATGATGTTTTTTATTATTGTGGAGATGGTAGGTCGTATGTACACATGAGTGATGTTTAATTTTTTCAATGAGCATTATGTAAAAGAGGTTAGGAATATATTATATATAAATAATTATAAAAAAACCATAAATAATATATTATTTCTTTCAATATACTTATACATATCATCCATGTTTTGTGATTATGAAAAAAGAGTCACATCGCTTCGTGAAGGTGGTAGTCCACACGTACACGTATGATGTCATTATTTTTCAATTAATGAAATGGTAAGAAATATAATGATATATTATCTTTTTATAATGATAAATATGTAATTAATTTCATAATTATTTCATATACACCACATATATTTATCCTAATTATATTCTATGTAATTCATTGGTGAAAATGATTCACATCGCATTGAGATGTGATAGTCATCCATACACACGAGAGATATTATAGTATTCCCCAAAAATGTAAATTATGATGTTATGTGTGAAATAATTATTAAATAATAATAATAATATCATAAATATAATATATAAAAAATAAATCTATCATTATTTATAACCATTAGAGGTGGTTATGGAAAAACCATTAACATCAGATTGCGAGGCGATGACCTGCCATAAACATGAATGACGATTTGGTAAGCCATTGTTAGAAGTGAAGGTGGTTTTAGGTAATTATATTAACCTAGAAATTATTAGAATATATAATATATTGATTTTATTATATCATAATTTTATAGTTATAATTTAATGATTTGGAGGAATAAATAAATCAAATTGTTTGTTGATGAAGGTTGCCTCTTCTTTGGGTATCCTCCTTTGGTATTCAAAAACATTATTACTATGATGGATCCATGTTCAAAATAATGATTCTAGTTTTAGAGGAGGGAATATTTAAAGTGACTTGGGTATGTATTTTTCAAACCAAAATGGTTTGAAGTTATGAGGAAGAGAAGAGATGTGAAACCTTTTATAGGTGAGGTTAGTGTCACACATGAAATGTTTTGAAATAAAGAATTACACCCACATTTTTCCCAATAAAAAGGATCCAATAATATACCACTATTTAGAATATAAGAGATATGGTTAAAATATATCCATTAAATTTTTTTTGACATGTTTTGGGTTATTTGTAACCCTTATCCTTTTAGTTTAACCCATTGTAAACATATTTTTACCTTAACCACGGTAAATGATTTTTACTATTTTTACTAATTATTTTGGTAAAACATTAAGTTAAAATCATTAGAGAATATAAATTATTTTATTTCCAAATATGGAATCCATCTTTACAAATTAAATTCATATAAGTGGTAAATTTTAATTTAAAAATAATCATGAAGACGTAATGAGAATATATGTTTTCAAAGATAAAATGTTAAAAAGTATACAAAATTTTCATATCAAAATTCGTTAAGAAATTAATTCCAATGAAATAAATTGAATTAATGGATTTATAATTAAAATTATTTTACTTTTAAACTAATTTTAAATTTATTTCAACATTATTAATAAATTAAACAATAAGAAAGTATGCAATTAAAAGTTAGTATTTTTTGCTATCCATCAAAAAATTAAAATTTTCATAATAAACCCAAAAAATCACCCTAAGATATTTTTAATTTGATGATTTAAAAAATAAATATTATTTTATAAAATTATAATTATAAAACTTAAAAAAATTAATTTATTACGGTTTACAAAAATAAATAAAGAGAACATTTTTTTAGAAAATAATATTTTTGAAACATATAAATACATTATTGAAAATATAAATACTTTATTATCAATATGTTTTATTTATATGAAACAATAATAAATAATATTTTAATTGTATTTATTCCTATTTGTTATTATAATTCAAATTATAGGTAATAATGGTATTTTTTTAATAATATTATTAATTGTTTGTCAAGGTTGGTTAAAACCCAGTGTTCCGTGCAATGAAAGCTAATCTTCGTGTTGCATGTAACAGAATGTAAACCTAATGATAAATGTAATGAAATAAAAACTTAGTGTTTCATGTAACATAAGAGAAATTTGATATTTTCTAATGAAAAAATATATAAAATATTATATTTATTTGAAAAAATTATTTTACAAAATCGTAGGGAGTTACATTCTACCATCAATAAAATGAATTTCACCCAAGAAAATAATATCATTTTTTCCAAAAACTCATGATAATTATACATAATTAAATTTTTATCCTCCCATGTTCCTTCCTAAACATAGTGGTTTAACAAAAAAATACTATGTGAGTGGTCTTGTTTCATATAACTTTCTTTATTAAATTAAAAAATAATGAATGTTGTTCCCTATAAAAAATATCATGCTCAAATGGTACGAACTCTGAGTTTAGTACATGAGATGGATAAGGTATATACTTACTTAGGAGTGATAAATCAAAAAAATCTTGAAACTAATATAGGTCCAGTGGAAGTGAAAAATGATTAGCTACATTCCCAATACAATCAAGTATTTCAAAGGGACCAATATACTGAGGGTTAATTTTTCCCTTCTTTATTCTACAGAGAAATACATTGAAATACCTTCTCACCAAATTCAAATTATAGATTACATAAATAATTATAAGCATAAAATTTCTTTCAACTTTGTGTTTCCCTTAAGTGTAGTGGAATGAATATAACCTTTTCTTCTATCTCATCAGCTTTCTCATGTCCCAATATATTTCTTTTTGTTACTTCATTCTAGTAAATTGAAGTTCCACACATATTTCTATAAATGGATTAATAAAGATCCATATGAATGATCAAGTGATATATTTTTTAGAGAAACTAAACTAGATTAAGTCATTGATCCCAACCACCATTGAAAACCCTAGAACAAGATCTTATCATATCCTCTACGATTTTAATTATTCTCTAAGACTGGCCATATCGCTAAGGATGATATGTAACACTAAATCTTAACTCTATTTCAAGATATTTATAAATAATTTTCCAAAACATTTAAGTAATATTTTAGTAACAATCAGATAAAATTGAATGTGGTTCCCCATGAGACATTTAATCTTCCTTAATGTATATTAAAGAGAATAATATTGAAAGATAAACCTGTTCAGATGGAAATAAAATGTGATGACTTCATAAGGTGACCAATTAACTCAACATAAAAGATAAGATACATTCTACTGGTCACTAGAACCTTTAATCATAGGGACACAAAATGTAAAGTCATTTCTCCTAAAATATCTTTTTCACTAAATCATATATAAAACTAATGGGGCCATATTTTGACAAATATCTCTTCAAATATCCTTAATATTGATAAAATACCACCACATAAAACCTAAAAAGTGGTTTTAATGAATTTGAAATTATGTTTACCCTTAAAATAATAAATCCATGATAGTATCAATAACACATAATTTAATCTTACATGGAGTCAAATATACATCAAAAATTTAATTTACCCTTTATCCCTTATATAAGATCGCATTTTATAAAAAAAATTAATTTGAAGATTGGGCTAATCCTTGTACTGATGGAATATAAAATGTGATTTCATTATTCAAGAATCCATTTAGAGGGAGATAATCAAAATAAATTTCACAAAAGTAGGAATAATAAATTCTTTATAGTTATCATTTATACAAAATCAAACATGAAATTCCCTACCAAGGAGGGTAGGATAAGAATTCCCTAATTATCATTATTAACTTCATCCATTATGATTGTATAATAATTCCCTTTTCTTATTTATTTATAAGTTGTTCTGTATTATCATCCACATAAGACCTTAGTTTAAGAAATTGATTCTCATTATTCCCTAACTCTTTGCTTTTAAAACATACGAGTGTGGGTGGTGTATTAGTTGGCATCCTTTTCACTTACATTTCTTTAGCCAACCTATTAATTACATTTATACATTAAACGGCTTCATGAAATGAATTTACATATTTAAATAACCTCCCAATTATATTCCAGAAATTCTATTGACACTTATTCTCACATTTTGGCATACAAATGGCTGGAATTTCTCTCCACCATTCGATTTTTCTTGAAAATTGTTCATCCTTTTCTTTTCAAAACCATAGGAATGATGGGAATTTAAAATATACATTTCTACCTCCAGTTCATAACGAACAATTTTTTGTAGACATGTATATCTATTAAATCCATGTCCAATTGAATTCATGGATTTATGACACCAAATAATCAATCAATTATTCTTTCATGGATGATGATTAAACAAAAATCATACATTAAAAGTCTTCTAAAATTAACTTCATAGGTACCAATAGATTAATTATCTTTTTTATTAATTTTAAGGAATTATATATCGATATCTCATCATAGAATATGAGGGAAATACTTACTATGAAATATCACATTAAAATCTTACCATTCTATAGATTCATTTTATTCTTGTTCCCTTATATTCTCAAAAACAGTCCACCACTGATCTGTTTCACTTTACAAATGATAAAAAACCAAAATTAATTTTCAATTCTATAAACATTTAAGAATGTAAAATAACACTTCAGTGGTACTGATCCATTTATTTGAAACTAGTGGATCATTGGAACCACTAATAGTAGGTAAATTTTTCCTCATGAAGTTATCAACAGAACGTTGTTGCCTCTATTGCTTATTTGGAAGTTGAACATGATTAATAGCATGAGAATTTTGTTTGAGAATACAAAAATGTTAATTTTATTCCAGCTCCAATAGATTTTTGTTTATCGAGGGGAAAATCATTTCATTTTCCATATCATTCAGTAATAAAATAGTTCCTTTATGTTCTATCCATCAACTAAACCTAGAATTTATAGTGTGAGAAATACTAATCATAATGTATAATAACATAATCACGAAACATAACTTTTAGGATGTCTAAATCATGACACATTCTTTTCACTAGATGACACATTAGGTTTATCCTAGTCCATTCATAGTCACCATCAATTTAAATCATTCATGATGATTTGTAAAGAGTTTGTGAATTTTCAAAGCATATGCCTAGGGTGTGATGAACCATGTTGAAAAAAGTTCTATTGTTGTGCACCAAGTGATGTTCAATTCTAGATCAATGTTATATTTTTAGAGTTATTTACCCTACGTACCTATTTTCTAGAGGCTCATCCACTTGTAGTATCCCAATAGTAATATAATCACTTAGAAATACCTCGATCAATCCTTTATGAAAATTCTAGGAAATTTTCCCATGCTTTGACTCATCCTTAGACTTATTTTTAGATACATCCATATATATATATATATATATTTAGAAATATCCATAGCGGTCTCACTACACTTTTCTCATCCTAGTTTCTAAAGGTTAACTAAAAATTTTCTCTGATATCAATTATAAAGGTCTTGAATTATTTCCAGTGGACTATAATTATACCTACCAGGGACCTTCATCGGTGGCTACACCATCTAGGAATGACACACTACCAACCCCAATGGATATCATTTCTTCCTGAAGCCCTTGGGTATAGATCCATGCTTCATCAAAAACTCACACATGAGAGTTTCCATGGACCAGATTACTTCATTTTCTTCTAATAAAAAATATAAGGACTGATGATTTTAATAAATATATATTAGATATTTTTAGATGAATATTCATTACATTAAATGAAAAGATTCCTAAGGACCATAATTTTTTTGGTTCAATGGATATTAGTTATATAATATTATATTTTTTTGAATGTTCTTAAACATCTCCCACAAAGATCTTATCATATATTACTCCTATTAGTTATACCCTACCTATACAATTCTTCATAAACTGGGTAAGGAAACCTAAGAAAGGCTGAGCACTATTACTCGCTAATGGTAAGAATAATATATTTCAATATATGATAATATGTAAGAATAATATAATAATAACTGTATGTGACCATGAACAAAACTTACGAAGTTCATACCCAACCTATCTTAGATCATAAACATGAATCATGGAATAAAACATTTTCATTTATGAAAATATGGCCTATAAGGGTGATAAGTCATCATAAATCAATCACGAACCATATGATCATGTCATAAAAGTTTTGAACCATCATAAATATTGTAAAAAGTTTAATATGTTAAGGTTAACTACCAAGAACATCAATACAGTGGTCTAAGACTCATCACTTATTTCTCATTATGGATCAGGATAAACCTATTACCCATAGAGAATTGGGACACACTTATTTCCCATAGTGGATCCGAATACACCTATTTCCCATAGTTTATTAGGCCCATCGATGTGTTTATTATTGTTACCTCATGAGATATAAATTTTTACCTAATGCATTGGAGGGAGAAATATGTCCCACCCATTATATAATGAAAATAATACATATTTGGGCCAAAAAATCAAAAAACAATTATATCATAACCTGTGAAATAAAATTGTATTTATAAAAATTTTATCATATCCAAACCCATGGAAAAGGGAAAATATCCATAATTACTTCATCATTTCATCATTTCATAACCCATGTAAAAATAAGTGGGTTCCATATTAATTTTATCATGGTAGAACCCATGATAGAAAAGTGGGGTTCATAAAAATATTTTCATGGTAAACTATCTAGAGAATTAATAGTAATGGAATTATCGGTTCATATCCACATTAAATCTTAATTTACATAGAATGATATCATCTTAGATCGAGAAGTATTTTGAAATATCACTTGGAACATTTATTAAGGAAACTAACCTTTCTTTCAAAATATATTATTAATACATAAAAATTTACAAAATCATTCTCTTTGAAAATTTTATTGAAATCATATAAAGGAATATTGAAAAAAAATTAAAACATTTCTTAATGAAAATAAACTTTCTGCCCTGGCAAACACTTTTTAAAATGTAAAAAAAATTTAATATACTTTTCATTTAAAATAACCTTGAAAATTTATAATGGAATAATCAAAGAAAATAATAGTCATGATATGGGGAAATTTTGGTCATGCTTTACAAAATTATTCCTTTCACATTTTCAATAAATAAAAAACAAGATTTTTTTTGAAAATGATATGAAGATTAATTTTAATTTTTTTAAAAGTTAAATATGTTAAAAAAATCATTAATAATTCATTTAAAAAAATAAAATTGATTTTTTAGAAAACATAGTTTTTGAAGAAAAAGGGATTTTGACCTAAATGAGAAATGATGAAAATTTTCTTAAAAATATTATTTTGAAAACATAGATACATAAGAGAGAAAAATGAAGGGAAAAAATATATTTGCATGAAATTAATATAATAGGAAAAAATTCATGTGATTCTTGAGAGATGGATAATAAGATTTTGTCATCAGAAACGTAATCATAAATAATCTTGATAAATGATGATTGTAACATAAAATATTTACCACTTTGGAAACATTAAAACATAATCCCCATGAAGGGATAAATAAAATTAAACCAAAAGTATCATGATAATTAATAGATTTGTGATATTACATGTCAAAGGGGCTGTATATACGCCTCGCAAAAGAATATAGGTGCATAACATAACAAATGTATCAAAAAAGGAAAATTGAGAAAAGAATCCCTTATTTCATTGAATTTTTTTTGAATTATAATGAATAATAAAAAATTACATAAAATGAAACTTTAAATATCATTAAAATAATTTCATTCATTATATAATTGTCAATGAGAAATTATATACACCATGAAAAATAAATGAGAGGATAATTTTTATATATCTCCCAGAAATAAAAGAGATAATAGAAATCACTTTCTATAAGTATCAACTTTTTTCATACATTTTAAAAAATCATATATAATAAATATTTTTTTATTATACATATATTAAATTATAAAACATATATATATAATACCATATATTATTTACTTATGACATTTTATTACCCTTTTATTAACAATTCCTTTTTAAAGTCACGTTTTGGGTAATAATCTCTTTGTTTTTCATATATTTTTTTATTTTTTATTTTTGGTCCTATTACTTTGATCATGGTTTAATCATCTCCATAATAATAATTATTAAATAATTATCGTATTTATACGTCAATTATACTTTTAATACTAATCAAGGAAGATGGTTTTGAGAAATAATGTACGTTACGATCATAGAGATGGTAGGTCATATATATGCATGAGTAATGTTTCCATTTCTAAATGATAATTATTTAAATTATTTATATAATTTATTATATTTTGATAATGATTATAATATCATAAATACCATATTTTTTTGTACATTACTTCATGAAGGCGGTTGTCCAAAAATACATGAATATTGTTCTTATCTTATAGTGAGTGAAAAGGTAAGAAAGAAAATTATATATTATATTTTTATAATGATTAAAATTTCATAAATATCATAATTATTTAATTTTTATCAAATATATTTATCCTAATTATCTTTTATGTAAATAGTTCGTGAAAACGAATCACATCGCCTCACAAGGTGCTAGTATGTCGTACACACGAGCGACATTATTGTATTATCAAAAATGGAAATCATGAATTTTTCTATGATATAATAATTATATAGGAATAATAATATCATAAATATAATATATGAACAATAAATCCATCATTATTTCCAACTATGAGAGGATATAATGGGAAAATTAATGTTATCAGTTCACGGGGTGGTAGTCCGTCACACACACAAATGATGATTTCGAAACCCATTTGATTGAAGTGGAGATGATTGTAAATTATGATTTTAACATATTTTTTTATAAAATTTAATATATTTAGGATATTTTATATTTATTTTGTAATAATACTTTTAGTAGGTGGAGGAAGAAATAAAACAAAAATTATTGTTCATGAATGTAACCTCTCTAAACGTATCCTCCTTAGATTTTCACGGAAAGCCTTCCTAGGTAATATTTATATACAAACCAAGGATTATATGATGATATGATGAATGTTTGGAAATAATTTTTATAGGTATTTTCATAAAAAAGTTTTTATGGTAGAAAAAATAAAGGATATATGGAGGCATTTTATAAATAAGGTGAGTGCCACACTTAAAATTTTTTGAATGAAAGAATTATACCTATGTTCATTTCATTTCTAAAGGATCCAATAATGTAAAATTATATATAATTATATATATATGTTCTATATATGGATATAAAATGTGGTTTTAAATATTTTAGGTTGTTTTTAACACTTGTTGTTTTTTTATCCCCCGAAAATCCCATTTTTACGTTAACTGTGAAAGATAAGTTTTACTATTTTTCTTATTAATTTTGGTCAAAAAAATAAATTGAACTTATTTTATAACAAGAATTATTATTCTAAAGGATATATAATCCAATTTTGTTAATTCCATCCACATAATTTGAAATTTTTAATTAAAAATTAGTCCCACAGACGTTGTGAGAAACTATCCTTTTAAAGAGAAAAGGTTTAAAATATTTCAATATTTTTGATTAAAAATTAAATATGCAAGGGATTAAAATGATGCAAATTATATTAACTTATTTATAACTTAACTAATTTTACTATAAAATATATTTAAAATATATTTTATTATTATATGTAAATTAAACAAAAAGACCGTTTTTAATTAAAATTCAGTATTTTCACTATTCATAAAAATGAATCTTTTCAAAAACATCCCAAAACATCACCCTAAGATAATTTTGATATATTTATTTCAGAAATGAAGTTTATTTTATCAAATTTAATTTCTAAATTTTCAAAAATTAATTTTATTATTGTTTATAAAAATAAATAAATAGAATAGTTTTTGAGAAAATAATATTTTTAAAATATATAAAGACTTTATTAAGAAATTAAATTAATTTTTTATCAAAATAATTTATTTATATTAAAAATTATAAATAATATTAAAAATTTAGTTATTTATATTTATTATTCCAATTTAATGTCTAGGTGATAATATTTTTTTAACTGTTAATATTAATATTTTGTTGTGGTTCGTTAAAACTCAGTGTTGCATGTAACACAAGAAAAACTTAGTGTTGTGTGTAATGAAATGTAAACCTACTATTATGTGTATAGAAATAAAAATACAATAGTTATTGTAATGGAATATAAATTTAATATTTCATATAATAAAAAACTAAATAAAAGAATACATTTATTTTAAAAAATATTTTTTATAGAATCTGAGGGTGTTACAGGTTTTGAGTTAAAAAAAATAACTAGTATTTTGATTATCATATAAATCATCTTCAATATTGATGATAATTTTCTCCATATTCATATAGATTTTATTGCCATAGTATAATTATATCTAAAATTTTTAATGGGTTTACTCTCTTTATAAAGTACATATAATGATTTATCATATAGATAAATCTCATTCCACATCCAAAATAAACCCAAGATAATCTAGAATTGTATGGTTAATTATGAGTTACCTATAAAGGTTACTATGATATTATGAATAAAATTAAAATGAATCAATTTATTTTATGGGGTTGGAATTTAATATCCTGAAATTTTTATATATTATTAAATTTAAATAAGTTAATCTATTCGGTATCTTTCTATAGAAGAAACGCCAAACTTAAACCAAACCATTATAAATTTAATTAAATTATAAATATCTAAGTATAAACATTAAAAACCTATCCATTTAATTATCAATATTGAATAATTCTAACATCTTTATGAATTATATGTATATTGAAAATAAATACTAATTTTATTTTGAAAGAAATTCAATCACTTCACCTAAAACTACTGATAATATCATTTATTGTTTAGAAAAGTACTTTTCTAAAATAATTATATCTTATGAAATAAAAATTTTAAGTTTAAGAAACATATAGTTATTAATAAATTATGTTTGAAACTAATAATTGGATAAAATGAATTTATATCATATATGATATGTAATAAAAATAATAATAGTTAATTTTTTAAAAAATCATTTTCATTTAATATGAGTTTTAAATTATATTTTATGATTTTATTAGAAAATTGAATTTATAAATTTTTAGGACTTTTAAATTAATAAACATGGTTTTAATTTTTGAATTATGTATATATAAATTATCTTACTATTAATATTTTAACTGTCTCTTAATAGGTTGATTTTTAATAGAAAAATACGGGTTTCACTAAACTTATAATTTGAATAATTTTATCAATATATAAGAATGATGTAGACATTTATAAAACCTTTCATGTAATCAAATTTTATTTTTGGGAATAAAATTATTCATTTTTTGAAATATATTTTGAATATAAAAAAATATGGAAATTTTTTTAATAACTAATTAAAATGTTACATTAACATAAAATATTATTTGTGATCTTTTATTTGAATCAAGTATATTATTAGGTAAATTTGGTTTAGAGATTAATTCAAAGAATCATATTATTAATTTTTTTATAATTATTTATTTTATTTCATTATAATTAGTATCCAATATAATTTAATGTTATATATAAATTTAATGCATAGACACATTATTTTTCTAAAAACAGTTCTACACTTTTAAGTGTTTATATTTAAAAATAAGTTTTTAATACATATAGAGACATTATTTGATAAAATAGTTTTCAAATTTTAAATCATAATTTTCAAATTAGTTAATTAGGTAAATTTTAATCATGTTAATTTAAATTTATTACTAGGGCTAAAAATTTAGTTAACTTGGTAAAAAGATAATATGGAAAAGGGTCTTTTACTATAGTAGAAACATAAAAAACTATTAAGAACAAGATTACAAATGGATAGTTGAGGTATGTATTGACCAAAAATAAACCCTATCATTATTTTTCCTTTTTTAATCATATAATCCATTAATATTGAAATTAAATCACTTAAATTTAATGGGTTTTTACAGAACTATCATTTTTTTAATTTATAAATGGGTAACATATTCACCACTTCAAGACTCACTAATATTTAAAATTTATACTTTTAAATATACAATTTTTATTCTCCTAAAATCCTATACCACATTAAAAATCAATTATTCACCATTATTTAGTAGGAGGGCTTCATTTTCAAGGATACTTCCAAGGAATATTCAAGTCCTCAGCATGAGTGTTATCAATTACTTAATTTTTCTTCAGAATTTTTATCACTTAAATTTATTCTAAAAACAAAATATATTTATATTAGCATAATTTATATTCTATAATGTCATTATATTATGTTTATTATCATTTTTATTCATATACCCAATCCATGAAGAAGAAAAAATCATCATTCGTGTGTCGTGAAAATTACCACCTCCAAGATGTGTTGCGTTTCATTTTCCCATAAAGACATAAAATGATCTATATAAGGATGGAATTAAAGTAAAAACATGATTTTTTATGATATCATTAAGGATATCTTATAGAAAACTGGATAACCAATTAATGATATAAACAATAAACAATCATTATTAATTTAATCATATAAAATAAGCATGCTAAGAGGATAATATTTTATTCAAATTGTGTATTGGATTAACATAAATCAATTCTACTTATATTCCCCTAAAATTATGATATATGATAGTAGTAAATAGTAAATAATATCATTATGCTTCTATTATAAAAATATTACTACAAAATCACCTCATTGTCATTCGTTAAATGAGGGTATATTCTTATTTGGGATAGTTTAACCACCTAATTGAATGATACTATGAATTTATATCATGATTGACTATCATAACATAATTTTTTGAATATTATGATATAAATTTATAAATAATGTTTTTATGGATTATTATATTAATATTTAAGTCATTAATGAAGAAAACACCCTTTAATTGTCAGGAATCACCAAAACATGCTAATTATTGATTTTATCTTCAAGGATAAAGGAATAAATTATCATTAATGGAACTTGAAACATAATAAATATTTATAAATAATCACTGAAATTAAATCTAATGATATATTAATGATGAAATTTTAAATATGAATAAACTTGGATGACGCTATTATGAAACTAGTGAAAATGATCAAAACTAAGGACTTCCGATGTAGAAAATATAACGAATTCATATGGAGAATGACTATTTATGAAGAGTATTAATGAAAATACATATGATTATAGTTATTTATTAAGTTATTAAGATATAAATATTTTTTATTTTGGAGTTTAATGTGTGTTTGTGGAATCTTGGATAAGAAGTAAAGGGGTTTATATCAAATTCTTCTTTTTGAGACTTGATTGGTATTCTAAACCAAATTTCATTTATGTGGTGTATGAACTTACAATTTCAGATATCATATCATGAATTATATTTTAATCTTGGAATCTAAAGTTCGATAACAACACTCTTTCAAGGGGGTTGATTAATGTTTTACAGAAGATTAAAGGGTTTCCTTGGTCTAAATTCTACTTCATTGAGACATAATAAATTGTGTGAACCATGTTTTTTTATATGTTGTATTCACTACTCATGGATATATTTTCATCATAATCCTTGTATTTATTAGGATTTACTAGATAAATCATGTTCCATATTTCAAGTGTCCATTGATTCAGTTATTTCCCCATAGTGATTATATTAAGAAACTCAATTTTCATTCACTATGTTTTGATCATTATTTCAACTTATTTCATATAAGTTGGGTAAAATATTCCATTTTATTGTATTATATGATGTTATGTCATTGTTTTCTGGGGATATATATTCCTACAACATAAACCTTTTGATGAATTATTCTCACTTCTTGGGATAATGTATTTGGAAACTATCCACCTTTTTCCCATGTATGACTTATGATCATGTTATTAAATAATTTACATAGTCATATACTAGTTGATCAATATAATTAGAAAATAAAATTTTACAAAATTAATACTATATCATTTTTTTCATCTTAAAATAATGTGATTCTATCGACATGGGGTAAGGTATTGGTGTTCCTTATATTTTTATTCCTATACATATGATTATTGGAAAGTTGACTATGTATTATTTGACCATCTTAATTTTTTATCAGGATAGGTTAAGATCATTTTATCCATTTTATTGAAAATTGGGTAATATATTAGAAACTTTATATTGTTATTCTAGTATAGATGATTATTGGAAAGTTGACTATGTGTTGTTTAACCATCCAACTTCTTTATCGGGACGTGTTATGATCATGTTATCAATTTAAATAACTTGAGGGAAAGTATTGAAATTCATAATGATTATTGAATTATTAGGAGGGTTGATCATGTATTTTTGTTATGAATTTTTTATTTTATTGATATCTGAGTTTTACTCAGTTATAGGTTCTTTAGGGAATGATATGAAAATTCTTTATGAATCTTATGGTGAATGCATTGGAATTAAATATTTAATGGTTAGGGGATAACATTTTATATCCACATGATGAATCAATATGCATCATGATAAAAATAATGTTGGTTTTTTATGTATTCATCTTCCCATGATAGGTTAGTGTCTTTCTACATGGCCTTGACATCATGTTTTTTATGTTATAAATCTTTCATGCCTTCATTATTAGATCATTATTATAAATATCTTTTTTTCATTTATATTTTTGGGTATAACATGCTGTCAATTTCATAATTATAATGGATTCATGTTTTTTATATATTCCCAATATAATATTTATGCCTTGAATTATACCATGATTTATTTAATTATAATTTTTCCCTTTACCATGTATTTTATCGCACCCCTTCTTATGATTTCTCTACTATAGGTTATGGAGATAAGTAGTAAATATGATATATTTCTAAGGATAACATGAGTGACATAATTTTTTGGGACAAATTTAATAATTTTCCTGAATTAAATAATATTATGTATAATGGGATAATCTCTAATTTGATACAAAGATCATGGGATTTATAAGTTTATGTTGTTCTATAATTTTGTAACACTCTAAAACTAAAAAAAATACATGAGATACAATAGATGAAATAATAATTATTGTTTTCAAATTATGGATGGTTATATATAGGGTTTCATTTATGGTATAAAAGAAATTGTTTAAAGTATTTGATAGAGAGCACAAAATTCAGGATTGTAGGTCTGGGGCGTTACATTAAAAACAAATATGTAGGGCACACCCAATTTTGTTTTTTATGTTTTGGTCCCAAGGTGGTACCTAATACTTGTAGTGATTGGGGTGAGACTGGGTAAAAAAATCTCTACTAGAATATATCACTAATTACTCGTGGGTATGTTGGTATCATCATCTAACAAGTAGTGATTTCTAGTACTTTGTCTCTAGGTAGAAATTATTCTTGTTCCCACTAATTGATAATAACAAACAACCATACCTAGGAAAAAGATCTTTAGAGGAACTAATAGATATCATATAATCACCATATGAAATATTCCTCTTCAACTTGAAGAACTTTGACTGTTGTGGTATATACATATGAACTGTGTGCACATATATATTCTCCTTTATATCTAAATAGAAATTATTATTCATCTTTAATGAAATATTAAGTCTTCTTCTTGAGGTATTGTTTATTATCTCTTTGATATTTTCAATATTCAGAAATTATGATCACTAAGTATTTAATCCCTCGTTTATTTTATCATTTTACACATAGAAATATTTCTGAGATCAGTTAATGATATTTACTTGATTCTGAGTATTTTTATTCTGATGATTTCCATTAATTAATCATGGAAACTATCCTTAAAATTATTAAATAACATATCTAAATTTGACCTCCAAATAAACTTGAATGAAATACAACTAATTTATACTGGATTGTGGAAATAATTATGAGCCACAATGAATTAAATTATTATTTCACTAGGACTCATCATTTATCATAATAATGTTTCTCAAGTAAAATATAAAATTACACTATGTGGAATTCAGTATCTCCCCATTTCGAAACATTCATGACATGATCCTTATCCTCATAGAATTTGAATAACTGAAAATATAGATCTAGTTTCAACTATATTCTTCATTCTCAAATCATATTCATGGAATAATCATCTTCTATATGGTGTGAAATGATCTATTTAATTATCTGTAAACCAAATCTTATATCACAACATAGAATATCATCCAATGATACTTGTGACGTGAATATTAGCACAATATTGTCGGACTTATATTTCAAAGATATATTTTCAAACTTTACAATCCAAACATTTTACTAACTATTAAAACATACATAAGGTATAAAAGATTTTATATATTAGTTCTATGATTTTTTATATATTACTTATTCTCATAAATATCTTATATTTTGTATATGTTTCATGAATTAACAATATTCTCACGTTGTTTATAAAAATATATTAGACACTCATCAAGAAATAGTTTTACTTTATAGTTTACTAATTTATCCACTTCTGTGGAAAATTTTACGTATAATATAAAATAGGTTACATATTACTCTGAGTCATTTTCTTTAATTAATTTCAACACACTCTAGAATGTATATTATAAATCATTCAAATATTTTACATATATAATTATTTTGTGAATTTTTGTATGAAACTCAATGAAATATCAAACACACATTCAAGAAAGAATATTGTATATACAGGGAGGTATAGTTCTTTTCCAAATTTCTAATTCTAAGAAAAACATATATATGAATCTAAACATAATCAAATCTGCACAAATATTCTTAAATACATCTTAGGGAATCTTTAATCACTTCAATACATCTCTAAAGACATTAAATTCCCTTATAAATTATCATAATACTTACATAGTTCTTTGAAAAAATTATAAATTATTTTTCATTATATGAGGAATCATTATTACAACATTAATTAACCATATATTCCACTTCAATTTTATTATTCTCAAACCATAATCCAAATTATGTTCATCATTTATCATAACAACACACATGATGAATGATCCTTTAATGTTTTCCCAATATTATAGATATCTTATCTTTATTAGTTATACCTCATCAGGTTGTTTAATATCCATCTTAAAAAATCTATTAGAATCAATTATACAAAGTGTTCCAATATAACTTTTCATTATTTCCCATAAATATCAGCTCTATAATCAGCATACATATAAGTTTCTTTAATAAAATTTGTGTCTCAATAACCTTTATGATTTTCAATCGCCATATATCATGAAAATTTTCATCAATCATGGGATATTACAAGAATAGATTTTATTGGGATCTTTATCATCTCTCAACTTTCGCATGTCATATAGACTTCCTCCTCATTTTCAAATTGATAACAAATACAACACTTTATAATAATCCTTTTGGGTTATTCAATATCCCCCATTTGATTTATTATCAATATCCTTTTCAATATCAAATTCAATATTATTCTCAGGAACCTAAAAGGATAATGATGATGAGTAGTATTTTTGTAAATATGTTATAGGTAAGTATGAATTTCTGAATTTTGGTGATTTTGAACCCCAAATTAATGTTGAACATGAAATATCCCATGATATATGAAGTATCTCAGGTGATGAGGATATTTAATAGCACAAATGATATTGAGATATTGATTTTTTCAAATAAACATACATATCTATTGATTTTAGTGATGATATACATAATAATTAATCAAAAGTGGTTTCATAATATTGAAAAAACTATATAAAATAGTCTTAAATATATTTTGAAATAACTAGAAACTAAACAACATAAAGAGATATAACTAAATAATAAAATTTGGTTAAAATATTTAGAATCCATCCAATGATAATTTATCTTTAATTATTTTATAATAATCAATGAATATCACATGGATGAATGTTTGAGAAGAAAAAAATGAATATGAAATTAAAGTGGTAATGAATGTTTACTAAAGTAATTACAATTTGTAATAATATGTTGCACAATACCTTGGAATTCTGTTGTAGCGATTTATAAATATTTAACAATTTACAAACTCATTTAAAGCCCTTTGTCATCTCTTGAAGTGACTGTAGATTCTATAATATGGATTTATATAGATTTTAGTATATTTAATCATGTTTGTATTCATATATATGTTTTTCTGATAATATTTTTTTTAAAAGGTATATACCTCCTTGTATATGTAATATTCTCTTAGGAAGATGCATAATATATTTCACTAAGTGGAATATTGAAATTCAAAAAGGCATTATATCTATAATATATTTTATTGATGCATAATATATTTTCCAAAATGTGTTGAAATTTGGAAATGGAAAGGTGTCACAATCATACATAACATATTTTATACAATACATAATATTTTTCAGATAAGTAAAGAAATCAGTAAACTCTTGAAGTAACACTGCGACACATTATATTTTATGGGGGGGAGGGTTATAAAATATATTTCTATAGAAAGTAATAATTTTTTTATGTAAATAAACATACATAAAGAATAATATATTTTTGTAATTTTTTAGGAATTAAAGGGAAGGTTTCACATTATAGAGAAGATGATCATTCCATGAATATGATTTGATAATGAGGAATCCAATTATAGATGAATCTATATTTTGAGAGGTTAACACATCATGGGGATAAAGGATCATGTTGTGGTGATAGTGAAACTATGAGATATTGAATAATATGTCATGGAAGTATGTGTTTTAATTGAGGCACATCCGTGTTAGAAATGGAGATACCCATTCACATCAAGGTTAAAGCTATGGTGACTTTATCATGGTTTTTTCATGTGTAGTTTAATGTGCAAGTAGATATTTAGGAAGTTGTAAGGAATGTTTTTGTGATTTTTTCTTGAAGATTGTGAGAAGGAAAATGATGAGAACCAATGAAAAATGATTTAATAGTATAACTAATATTTATTTGTGTATAATAAAAAATAAATGAGGGATTCAATAATTAGTGATGATAAGTAATTTTTTTTGAAAATATTAATGAGAGAATAAGTGAAACTATGAGAAGTATAGTATATTAAATGATAAAGGTGTAGAATGATTTTTGTACATCGAATAAGGAGAAGGATAAAATGGGATAAGAAATCATAATCAGATCGATTATTATCATAACTGATAACAAGGGTTAAAATATTGAGAGGTGGTAAATAAAATAGGAGAAAAATAATTTCATAAAACAAGCCATGTTAAGTCACTCCCTCCCATAATATCATTTTATTAAGTTTATTACTAAAAATTAAAAGATATATTCTTTTAAAATTAAATTATTTTTGACTTATATATATATAGATATATTATTTTACCTAATATTTTCTATTTTTTACCTTACCATATGTTTTTAATGTGTCACGTCAAAATGTAAAAATCATCCATTGTAATTTATTTTCAAACATTCCAATCTTCTAATAAAAATATTTATTTTCATAATAAAACTTCTATGAGTTAGTACTACTTGAACTAAATGAAAAACCATTAAAATTGAGACTTATAATCATCAATCTAATTTAGGATAAAATAATATAAGTTTATAGAATATGAAATTAATTATATCCAAATAACTGATTCAGTTTATACTAGTTGTTTCTTATCCTAAACCTCTTTAACATTTTTTTAGTTATTGTATTTTTTGTTTTAGTCATTGTATTACATTATAGGCACTACATTTTTCACTCTTCATAATTTACAAAGTATTATTTAATATTTTTTTATTATAAAAAAACTGCAAACTTATAATTTTTTATAACTAATTTATTTATTTCCACTATATAAAACTGTTTCATAACATCGCAAGTTTATCATTTTTTATAAATTTTTATTTTCATGTTAAATAATTTTTTTCTAAAAAGTTTAAATTTTTTATTTCAAGCCCTACCAAAGATAAAATATTTTGAAAATAATTTGTCATTAGATAAATATCATGTTTTTAATATATATTGAAATATTCATAATGAAAAAATTCTAGGAAAAATCATATTATGGACGATAAACTAGAAGTCCAGATTCAATATATTTCTATTTTTATTGATGGAACAAATTATGATTAATGTAAGTACATATTGAAATACTTAATTATAAATAAAATAATGGATTATTTTATAATAATTTAAAAAACTATAAAAAAATCAAGTCATTTGAAACATACAATGTTGAAAAAATGGATGAGTTTGTGCTAAATGTTAATGTTTAGAATACTATGTTTTGTTCCATAACACGAAATATTTATAGTCATATTTAAACATGTAAAACAATCAAATAAATATTGAAAAAATTAGAAACAAGACAATGGAGTACATTAAAATATTTATATCCTATTTCAACGATCAATTAAATATTTATGGAAATAGTCAATGTTATGTAAATTAGGTGTGAAATTGATATTAATAATAAGAATATTGTTGAGACAATTACTAATAGACTACCTAAATAATGATAGTTGAAGAGAAAACACTTTAGGATACTAAGAATATAATAGCTATATAGGTTAATGAAATTATCAAAATGTTTATATAATATATGATTAAATTTAATAGCGATAATGAGAGAGAAAAATACAATTAAAAATAAATTTCTGTTTAAACCAATATTAATTAAAATGATTTAGATGAAAGGTACATCCAATTAAGTTATTATGAGTGATATCTACTATAAAAATGTATGAGAAGATAATTTTAAATTAGAAAAAAGTTAAAAGAGTGAAATCATTTTTTTGAATGAAAAAGGGATATAAAAATTAAATTTTCCTAAGAATAATAAGGTGAGAGACTCCATGAAGCAGAAAAAGAGTAAAGGAAAAAAGGGTTTTTAGGGAAATAAATAATTTTATTAAGAGTTTAGATTCATTTCCCTAAGATTGGAATAAAAAATATGATATTTTATGTACCTATATATTTTTTACAATATATTAATTTAAAATGAAACATTCATCATGGAAACTTGTTAGTGAATCCCTCACAACCATGTCTTTAAATTTTTTAATTAAAGAAGAAAAAAATGAGGATCTTTTACCTTTGGATGAATTAAATGAATATATTTATAATATATAGGAAACCTATCATTTATTATGGAATACCCATAGGCATTGTGAGGAAAATCATTACATAATAATTAGAAACAATTATCACTTTCTACCAAATTCACAGCTAGACCCACCATTACCACACCTTTCGTTGATCAAAAAAGTTATTAAACATAAAAATCTAATTTAAAAAAATATATATGAATTTTTATAAAAGGAATAATGAAATTGGAAAATAAAATATCAATAAAAATGAAATCTAATTCAAGATATGAACTTTTAGATTAAATATCTAATAGAGAAAAATTATATTATAATTGGTTTATTTTATAAAGTTAGAAGACCAACCATCAATGTGACATTTTTATTATTTATAATTTAAACGGAGTTGTTAAACCAAATTAATTCTTAAGAAACTTCAATATTTAAGTATGAAATGTGTTTCTGTTTTAAAGTAATAAGTATCTCTCCACCACTAGAAGGATAAGATAATTTGGGAACTTAATGTGTTACTCACTAATATTTATAAACCCAAGAAAATTTAGGAATTAATAACATTTTAAACATGATTTTTAAGATGATATATTGAGTGAAAGTATAAATAGTACATGATACATGGATAGTGGTTAATCCTAACATATGACTATAAAAAATTATAACTTTTAAAACATGAAAAAAGTGTTAGGTGAACATGTAATATTCAGATAAAACACACAATAATGAATAGTGGGGTGGGGGGATTTATTAATCTATAACAATCCTTTGGTTTATAATGTTATTTTTATTTTATTCTTAATGAATAATATTGTTTCTATAATCCACTTTTGTGATGAGAGATTCTTAGTGATCTTAAGTAATGTTAAATTCAATAAAACAAATTGAAATATGGCTTTGATATTATTTATAAAATTACATGATAGTTTCTATATAATAGATCTATTGGACTTGAACGGTATAAATATTCCATTCCTTAAAGTATTAAATTGTAGCTAATAATTTAAGAATATAATGTTTTGTCTCTACAACCTTTTAACATTGAATATGATCTCAATAAATGACAAACTAGAACCAATGTTCAACTACACAAAATTCTATGATCATTTTTAATGTAGAGAAAATATAACATTTTTTTAAAGGTTGGGTCCGAAGCCTCGTTTATTTATTAAAGCAAAGAAAATACCTCTTTAACTAGGTATAGGGAGACCCATTGCATAGCCCGAAGGCACAGTGGGTTTTTTAGCCCATTACATGGCCCGTAGGCCCATTTTTTTACCCAAAGCCCATTCTATGAATAGTACTGCTACAGTACCCATGCTGCAACAGTACTGCACAGTACCCACCACTGCTACAGTACTCTATCGCCGCTACAGTTCCCTGCCGCCACTACAGTGTCGCCGCCGCTACAGTACTGCTCCACTACCTGCGCCCAATGGTTATGATCCCCCATTTTGCATGTATAATTAAGGGGTTCTTACCACTAATCCAAACCCCAACTACTAGAAAAAATATAACATTAGTTCTAAATAGGTAATTGATATATCAATATATTAACCTATATAATTAATTTACAAGAATTATTTTTGCACTGACTCAAACTCAAAGTATTTAATCTATATGAAAAAATTATGTCCTTATTTATCACTAAACTTTTCACACATAAGTTTTCATTATTTTTGAGAAATAAAAATCCTTTAAGGTTTATAAAAAATATTCATTTTTCATTTTTTATGAAAATTGAATTTTTAAAATAACAATCCAATGTGATTTTAAAGGTGAGTTTGAGTGTCTTATATTTTTATTTTTTATTTTAAATTGGAATTTTTTTGGTACACTAGGTTATAATGTGCGCACAAGGGACCATGTTAGTGGGGAAAATCAAAGTCATGACCAAATTAAACTTTTACTTTAAACCTCACCCATCATAGGATATTTTCCCTAGGTTAGTTTGAAAATATTTAAATTCATCACACCATATAATGATTCCACGCTAAATATATAAAAGATATATAGAAATTAAAGTACAAAAGAACACAAGGATTTACTTGGTTCACCCATATTGGTCTAAACATGACCCGATTCATCCAGACCCCACTTGGGCTGGAAGTAAGTTAAGTATTGTACCCTAGGACTACCTCCAATAGTTTAAGGGATGGTGAATCATACCAAGTAAAAATAATACATATATTAGAGGCCTTATCCTATATAAATCTCAATGTATATACATCACCATCCAACCATATCAACCAAAATCATACAGGATGTATACAACTAACAAAAATAAAACATTCCTAGAATATATGATAAAAATGCATAGGAATACAATAATTTTTTTAGTAAACATGGTTAAAGTATATAAATTTTAATACTCTATAAAATATCCATCATTGAGTGACTGGGACGGAAAATGACCAATCCATGCCCACACTGACCTAAGCACTTCCATCGATGGTCGCCAAAGGGATCCCCTAAGATCCACCTTCACCCACACTGTTCCCAATAAGTATGCCACTAATGTTTGTGTTATCGAAATAGACACACTAATTGCGAGTTTAAAACCTTTTTATGTTTAATTATATAAATACCTAGTAGGATTCCCCCAATAACAAAATGGTAGACCAACTACAGAATAACTCAAAAACAATGGTTGAACTGTATAACCATCCATATCAAATCAAGAAGGGAGAGCATAATATTTGGAAGAAAATTTGAATTTAATTACCAAATAGTCCACCTACCAAGTAACAAAATATATTATAGATAGATCTATAATCTACTCAATCTAGTGAATAAGGACTCTACAGAAAATAGACACACTGTATGGTAAAAATCAACCTCCCTACTTAATATACAACAAAGGAGATCAACAAAAATTAGAAAACACAAGGGTGAATGTAACCTATATCATCCCATAAAACCCATGGAATATATTATGACTATTTAAAATTGAGGGGAGGATTATGAAACCATAATCTACATTGAATACACCAATACCACCACTAGCTCGACACACAGTGTGTTAATTCAGACTCTTTGGTACATTGTTGTTCCCTAAAAAAACCTCATTCCATATAGGAAATGATTCAATATCTCACCATAAAAATATAGATATAAAAGTCCAATCATGGTAGGTGAAACTGTACCTAACCAGAAGGTATGTATACCATCAAATAAATTTTCTAAACCCATAGATGTGTGACTCACACCCCATCCAACGGGGGAGTTCTCTCACCATCATACAAGAGACAAAGTGATTCACCACAAAAATTAATGGACATTAATGGAAGTTTCTATACTCAACCATACATTAAGGGGGAGGAAAAATAAGATTAAGGTCTATCCCCACCCATCAGCTCGGCTTCACTAAATCACCATACTCAAGGGAAAACTATAGTACCTTGTATACCAAAAATCCCCAATCAACTAAGAAGATTCAATTATAAAACTAAAATATCCATAATTTCACCATCCCATAATAATGACATGGGTCCCACTTATTACTATAATGTGTACACTAACCAAGGGAGTTACCATCCCATAAAAAATTTTGCACGCCTCACTGAAGGATATGTTTAATCTAGTAGTGTCTTATCTTCTTCCATATATGGGTTAGCCTACACCTAAAAGGGATATCTAAGAAACTATTACATGATATAGAGATAAAAGACCCCCAAATATATAATAGAATACCATATATTTCAATATAAGGGATTAACCACACCTTAACAATGATATTAAGCCCAAATAAGTTCCCAATACCAATCCCTTACTTCTATCGCCCCATAGTTATTGGAACAAAGTGCTTGATAAGGCCCAATAAGAGTGATCCAAATAATTACTCAATCAATGTACCACCGCCACACATGAGGTGATACAAGAGATAGATAATATCAACCAACCACAACATAAATAGTCATAAAGGGATTAAATTTACAGATCACCACCCCTTTCCCATCACATGCACAAACTATAACTATGGAGTGTATGGGAATAAGATAATCCTCATTGATTACACATAACACTATCAGTAACTTTGGAATTACCTATTTTAAATAAGTTACCATCAATAATTTACTGATATATTACATTTTTTATTCATCCATCCTTAGTCAAATGATCCACAACTACTGATAATGTCTCGGTGAGAACCAAACTTTGAAACAGATGTGAGGGTTTTATGCCTTGGTATCTGAATACACGAAGGGGTGTACCATCCCCATATTTTCTTTGGATCATAGTCAATATCCACATCATCAAAATTATATGGGGTAAATATATTTTAAATACATAAATAAGCTCACTAATGGCCACTGTTAGCAAATATTAACCAATTATTGTGGTACATATCAAAATATAACTGGAACGGAATAATTACTTATCCAAATTAGAAAATTTGGTTAAATAACATTCTATAAACCTCCAAGAGGAAGGTACACAGGGTGCACTAAGGTATAAATAGTGTGTATACCCCAATCCTCTCTTAGAAAATTAAAAAATATCATCTTTTTATGTAAATATTAATGTATAAAGAATGTATTCTCATACTAAATCACATACAGGTCATGGGTATTAATCGACATATAGGACCAAGACCTTGAGTCTTGAAGTCTCTTATAATGTGACATGTAATATGGTACAGAACATGTGGATCCACAGGGTGTATAAAAAATTACACGTTGCGTAATTTACATAGAGTTGTTCAGTATTTATTATTGCACACTAGATCATGTACTCAAGGACCAACAAGGTATGTATACATGATCTAAAAACCATATAACTCTTAACCTATTCATCAAAACTAAATCTCTCTACCCAATGAATTTTACAAGAACTACACTCTATGTGATTAGAAATTCCATATTTTGAGAACTCTATGAAAATACCGATTAATCAAAAAAGCTCATCTTCTAGTTGTAAACAATTAAATAACCATAAAATACTTGGAAAATGAATCAAAATAATCCCAAAAAAATATTTAAAATATAAAAAATACCTACCTTTTGGTAATTCATGAAAGCCTCAAGGTTTATACGCTAATGACATATGCTCCATCATCACTTCCTCCCAGCCTGACTTTGACCTTCCTCCTCAGATGAGGATATTATACATATCCCCCTATTACTTTGGATACATGGTGCCAATTAGGGTAGGTATATCCCCCAAATGTGTGAATTGAGGGGAATTCACAGGGAGGGGAGAAATAAAATTTTAAAATATAATTAAACTAAGTGCCAAGAAGGACTCAACCCAAGACCAAAAATCTAATTGAGGTTTATACCATGTTTAGGTAAAACTACAAATTTAGGACTAAACCATGGATACATAATTCTGTTAAATGCTTCATTTAATGTATATTAACGTTCTCATGCATGAGATAATAATAATTATTTTTTAATAAATATTAAATATCTAAAATATCTAACCAACATATAATAACAAAAAATTATATACCAATGCTAAATGTCAGATCCTAAGAACAACAAGACCATCATAAAATATTTTAAAGGTTATTTTCTAGGTAAATTTTCCATTTTACCCATATTAAAGGTTAGATGGTTTTAAAATAAAATATAATCTAAGACATGAAAATGGGAAAACCCACATTGCTATATCCTCCCCACCATTAATACTTTTCATCCTTAAAAAGTAAACAACCAGATATTCTCACCGAGAAGCCCAAAATTCATACCCATGTAGAATGATAAAATACCCTTGCATGAGAATATCAATATTCTAATGGTTTGAAATATGTGAGTACTCATATTAAAACTCACTCAAGAATAAAACAACTCCTCATCACTAAGATTAGTTTTCTATATCTAAGACTCACATTCCTCCATGATATCTAAACAACTGCATCATATTTTAGGTTAAAATCTCAACTGCATCACAAAACAACTTCCAAGAGTCTCTTTATTACTTTCCAAAAAAATATATTTTCCTCAAACCATGGGATGCCTATGAACACCATCATGAATAAAAAACAATAAACCATTGGTATAAATCAGATATGGTTTCTTATCCAAGGAATTTCCAATGATGGTATCAAGATCCCAACCTTTTAATGGGTGAATTTAACAATTTTTATATAGAGAAAATCTAATAATATAAAATCTACTATCAGTCACCAAAATAAGATAACTCTACCACATAATAAGGGCCTTCTACTACTCATCATAATTAAAAGTCAAAGCACACACATAGAAGATGTAAAAAATAATACATAAATATAACAACGGTCCTCTCATCTCCTCCATTCCAATAACAACAAGTATATAAAACCTGAATCACTGGACATAGTTAGGTATTCATCTACAATTGATAACATATCCCATATATTTTGGAACTCAGGTTGAGATCCTCCCAAAACAAAAGAAACTACACTAATAATCTTGTGAAATGAATCACAACATTATATATCTTGAGATTCCATAAGAAATTTCAAACTAAACACTCACTAATCACCAAGGTGGACACATAATAGAGAATAATAACTACCTGATTAATTGTATACTCACAATATCCACACTCACACTAACTAGATCATCTCCATCTTATCATAAATCTATGTATAGCTCTAAGGACATTGTAGATAATTTTGAACATGGCTTCACCCTCCAACTAATTCAAAATCGGGGAATAGGTCAATATTTTATTCAAACACTTGAGAGCCCCAAAATTACGAAAAATATAATCACTAAAATATAATCATAATCACACCTAATTATATGGAATATTCCACCAATGAATTCCATCGAGAATCAATCCTAGAATTTCTGGATGATTCATACAGGGAATCAACCAAACTAAAAAATAGAATCTATTCATCCCAAACAAAAATCAACATAGAGGTTATAATATTGACAAGGGAAAACCTAAGAATATTAACTATTGAAAAGCTCATCCACTATTCCAAAAATTATTGGAATGATCCTCCAACACAACCATGTTACACGAATCCATGCTCATCAATTAGTGAATGAATTAGTTTTAAATTCACATGAGTTAGCCCTACTCACCCCATATAGGCCTCTCTTCCTAATGAATGTAGATCATAGGAGATATTATCTATAATAAAATACCATCAAGAGATATCTATCCACACAATATTATATCATGGTAAGTTATCCCTTAAAAATGATATCACCACTAGCGATCACACCACCATGAAGGGTTCCTAAGGAAAACCTCCATATCAATGCTGACTAACCCCAATGATATAAATTGGGGTAGATGGAAATTTTAAATAGAAGTCAATTGTTATAGATATATGGTTTAAAGACTCTAATAGGATCTATAACTCTGAAACCAACAATTTTATAATCAAATATTATCACACACTAGTGTTAAAAATACACGAATGACTTGGTAAAAGGCCATAAATAAAATATTTGTCCACATCATGTTCTTCCTGATTAAAGCCTTCCGAATATCACACCTATATATTTTCATATAATCCAAATACCTAATTTGTGTGAGGAACACCTTGAATTAGTTAGGGAGTAAGTGGTTCGATAAATCATCCACTACACATCGAGAAACAATTTCCATGATAATCATCTTCTACTATCTATCTATAAATTTCATAAAAATTTTCCACATAAAGAATTAACCACACAAAGAAGAAAATATATCCAATAAATCCCATCTATCCTAGCCGCCCCTCCCTAGAATCCAACTCAATATACATATCATCTTTTGGATGAAGGAGCCCTACAAACCAGACTTCCCTCAATCAACACATCATCTGAGGGTTTAAATCCCATACATGTAATCTAAAAAAAACACTACATATTGGATAAAATCATATCAATAATAAAACCATAAAGAGGGAAAAATTAATATATAAGACTCTATAAACTGGTCGATGGGGTAATAGACATAAATGGCATGGGACCCCATCCCACAAACTATGGGTGGTGCATTAAACTACAAGGTTAAAATAATTAGACCATGTATTTCATTAAACATTGACTTATAAATATGTAGGAAATTCACCCTATCACATAGGGGAGTACTAATTCCTTTAGTAATTGGGACATGTGCCTCATAGAAATCAAGAGAGGAATGACCCCATGCCTGAATAGAAAACCCATATACCTATGAATTGTAATCTTTGATCTTGTATCTACGGGGGAGATAAATCTACAAAAAAATATAGGGGACTTATAACTCATTGATAAATGTATAATAGTTGAGTTATTACCTAAACCTCCCCTGTACGACCTATTCCCCACCCTATAGGGGAGTACCGACTCACATTGTTAAATGAACCTCACCCTATATCATCACGAACACAACCCAACACAAATGGATAAAATGTTCCTTTTATAATAGGGGTGTAGGGACTTAATTGTACTATGGGGGACCTACACCACATTATGATCGAGGGAGTACCAACTGCATGCCTAAATAGAGGACTCACCCAACTCCAGAAGGTAGTTTATGCCCTTATATCCATGGGGGGGGGGGGGGGGGGGAACTCCACAATCCCAAATGGGAGACCCACTCCATAGAAGAAAACTGAATCCAAGGGATCTAATAACATCATGAATGTAGGTTCTAAACCCCTACTCTTGAGGGTGTAATCAAACACCATGTATTCTATGGAGAACATTAGAGGGACCCTTTCCCTAGTATCTCTACCATCAGAAGGTTTATCAACCCCATCCAATAAAAACAACCATAACTAATGCTATTTCTACCCCAGTGTGAGGGTTATGTTGAGAAAATTAACCAATCATCAAACCATAAAAATACTAGAAGGGTTTCAACAAAAACTCTCACACAACCATGAGTATTCTTGTTTCTATTTTCGTTGGTAGAAGGTCCATTTCATAAATCTTGAGAAATAATTGGCATGATGGAATCAAAATCCTTATCACATGTCAATATATATGGAAGTGAGATTCCACATCATTCCTATAATAACAAAGTAACCATTTTATGTTACATGGGATAACTTAATTTTTCTATATAATCAATTCCCTATGTACAAGAGTTTTTAAACCCATTATCAGAGTTATTTTGTAGGAATGTGTTAACCACTACACCCTAGATTTGTTCTATGGTCTGATAATTAAACCTAATAAATTTTATCATTAATACTCCCATGTTTTCCAAAACCAAATCTTATGAGACACTTGACCCCAAACTCCATATATATGATAGAAATTCTCTGATACCAATATGACACAACTTATCCTACTAATGCCCCACCCAGGTTGGCCATAAGTATAATGTCCCACCCAAGGCTAGCCTATAATAGGTCAAGTGATAGTGATGATAACCATGAAGGTATATTACATAAATGTTAGGCCTTAGACTATAAAAAATGAAACATCTATGGGTCACAATAAAAAAAATCAACAACAACCACATAGGATATATAACACTTCAAGGTTTTAAAATAATACCATTAGGTTCGATAGCTTATACAACACGTAACACCGAGCTTAAATGACCACCAAAATATATTCTTTGAATATTAATGTTATAAAATAGATATTAATTTTTTAGGAATGAATAGAAACATCAAAATTATGAAATTTACAAGGTTTACACATATTACCAATGTATTATAATAAAAACTAAAATCATTTGAAAGTAAAAGAAATGTTTTTCTAAAACACTATTTTTATGCATGTAATGTGTTTTTATCTTAAATTAATCACTTTTAGTGAATTATTTTATGGATATATATATATATATATACAATCCAATTTTTTATAATTTATATAATGTTTTATCTATGCATGGGACAATAATAAATCTTGTTTTATTCTTAAAAACTGTATTTTTATAAAAAAGTTGTTTTTCCGCTTTTTATGCACCTAAATCTAAAGTTAGTTTTTATAAATTTGTAAAATTTATTTAAAAAAATGAAAAAAAAATTTGAAAAAAAAATTTTAAAATTATCTTACAGTTGATGTTTTATAATTGTTTGAAAATATTATTTTTTCTATGATTAGAGAAAAATACTATTTTTATTGAAAACTATTTTTTTGTTCAAAGCATTTACAAAGTTACGTATTGATATAAATTATTTTGAATAGTAAAATTAGTAAAATTATATTGTAATTAATATTTTTTATTTCATTGGAATCAATTTAATTGTTATTTTTGATATAAATTATTTACTTAATAAAACTTTTCCTTTGGAAATTTGTTTTTTCGATGCGTTTGTGGGTTTAATTTTAAATTAAATTTTTACACTTCAATAAATTATTATTTTTAAAATGGATTAAATATTTTAAATCAGAATAATTAATATTATTTAATAAGTTCAAAATAAATTTTCGTCAGAATGAATAGTGAAAACAATACAAAATAATAATCGCAGTTAAGGATAAAATGGGTTTATTAAGAGGTTAAACCAAAATATAAGCATACATTTTACAATTAAATTTGTAAAAAAATATTGTATGGAAATATGTTGGCCTTATATTATCCATAATTTTTATATATGGTCTTTTGGGATATATTTTCTTGTAAATGATTATCATTTTGTATTCTTTTCGCACATTTCCATGAAGGCCCCCACCCTGACTTGTAAAAGGGTGCCCATCTCATATCCTCTCCACACTTAAATATAACTTTCGTTCAGCCAATACCTACCAAAATTATTTTCCTAAATCCATCCCTATAAACTATATTCCATGTTTTTATCATAAAACCGTTATTGAAAGGCTTTATGTATAAACGTAAATAGGTTCTCCAAAGAAGATGTACCGTTCTTAACGATGCATATTTGCTTTTTTTCAATCACAAACCCTAAATTTATTATCCACATATTATAAAATAATAATAATAATAATAACTTAAAAATAACATTTTTTTATTATGTTAATGAAATAATCTATATCCATTCTCTCTTCCATAAAATGGGAAACAAAACTTTTGATTGTGTGTACAACGTAGTACCAGCTCACGAACCAATGTAATTAATTTTCTATAAACACCTCTCATGGATTGATATAATAATGAATTTAATATATATATATATATATTATTAAAAAATTATACTTCAAAATTTATAATATCATATTGACCTTCAAACCTTGAAATCCATTGGAAAACGATAACATTGATCATGCGTACGTGTGGATGATAGCCTCCACGAAGTGAGATGATGCATTTTTATTTTATTCTAGAATGGATGGTAATAATAATTTATTAAATATATATTTATGATATATATGATGATTCTGGAAGGTTTAAATAATATTTACCACTCTTTCATTCAAACCATTAAAAAAATGGAAATATTCTTCATGTGTTTGTATGACATACCATCTCCGTGATAGGTGTAATTCAATTTTTTTATCTAAATTTCATAGATTAATCTAAATAAATATAAAATAAATATATATTAAATTTATATCATTATTAAAATTATGGATATTAAGGAACCATGATCAAAGTATAAGGACCCAACCTATCAAACCAAAACATACTTGAAAAAAGAAGTTGTAATAAAAAATAATTGTTATTTTAATAATGAATTGTTAATAAACTAGTAATTAAATATTACAAATATATAATATATGGAATTATATATATTATTATTGTTCTATAAGAGATTTATAATAAATTTATATTTATTATATAGGAGGTTCAAATGCATATGAAGGAAATTAGACATGAGGTAAGGGACTCTATCCCAATTTCCTTTCATTTAGGTATATTTTTATATTGTGAACTAGTTAATTTTATATTGTGTATAGAGTTCCCTTTTAAATTTTATATAATTAATATTTCATTATTCTTGTTTTCAAGAATTATTTCATCCAAGGATATCTAACTTGAATGTTACTAAGTGGTATGTGCTCTAAAATTCAATTTCTTTTCAATGAGTTATATTACATATTAATTTTATTAGATATTATAAGATTAAGTGTTTAATTAATTTTTATTATTCTGTATTTTATATACAACTTTTATATGGATATTAATTTTATGAAAAAAATCAATTCATTTATGAATTCTTAGTTCAGTTATTCAATCTTTCTAAGAGATTTGATCTCAATTTCCACTCGACTGATATATATATTATATTTTGAAACATGTTATTTTTTATTAAGTGAATCTAATAACCATTTGATATGATATATCATGAATATCTTTGTATTAAGGGTATTTAATATTCATTTTAAGTTATATTTTTCTTGGGTTTTGTGATTTATTTGTTACTAACGTGGTTAGAGTGTATTTCACAATCACAATATTATTCAGGATTGTCTATATTGAAGTAACAATTGGGAGAATTATTTGATCATTATTTGTTTAACCCAATATATTATATTATCCTCTATTAATTTTTGAAAATTATATTTTTTGTTTAATTTTTCTATTTTATATAATCAAAGGATTAGAAAATATTATTAATAAAAAATACTTTATTTGCACTTTATTCAGGAATCATTTTATTCCATATCAATGTTTTCTATAAATATTTTCAAGAATGTTTTTTTTTAAATTATCCTATGATTGTTTAATGTAATTTTAAACCACTATTTTACTTTTTAGAAATGTTTTAAAATTTATATTCTTGTCATTTTTTGAACAATGTACTTTTTGATTTTTCTTGCAAAAAAGTGGAAAAAATATTTGTTTTAACATACTAAAAATAAAAATAATTATCGTCATCATGAACAATAATTTATATAAATATTAATTTAAAATTTTTCATAATTCATTTCAAAAAAAATTCTAATATTCAAGATATTTATAGTTTTTAATGTTATTTTCAAGGTGAAAAGGGTATTTTTCTGAAAAAAAATGTTTTAATGATTTTTTTGGAATTTCAATTCATTAATGAAAAAACCATTAAATTACTTATGCACCACTAGTTATATGTTGTAATTATACCATATTTATTATTTATCCATATGGTTTATGATTAGTTTGACTAGGGATAAACTATTTTAATACAATTATCCATAATTTTCTACATGATTTATGATTATGTTTATTTACATGGGAAAATATTAACATTTAATTTATTAGTTTTACAATATGAATTTTTATGTTGATTATGTCTCACCCCTTTCATATAATGACTGAATTGAACATAGTAAGTGATGGGCATGCCCAACTATAGCCCCTCGATGCATCTGTAGGTCTCATGAGAAAAAATAACTTCCATATTTGGCCAAGGTATTACCCATTTTTATAAGATTTTGTATAATTTGTCCTTGATGGTATATTTATGATGTCCAAATTTTTTAATTCCCTCAATATAATAATTGTTATTTATTTCCATGTGGTGATTTTATTAGTTATGATATTCATGAATGAATTTCAATATCATATTTTTATCTATATGGAAGTATTTGATCAATATTTTTTACTATCATATTAGTCTTCATTGTCATGTTATTAGTTAAAATTCATTTTTCTTTAGATATTTACCTTTCGATATTGATTATACCTTATTTATTCACGGTTGATTATATTGTTTGTATATCCTTATTGAGCATTTCAGCACACCCCTTTCTTCTATTTCCATTCCCCATGATGCTAGAATGTGTATCATGATTTATATAATGAGATATACTAAACTGAATAATGGTGTTTTTAAATAAAATTCTATGTTTTATTTTAAGTTTTCAATTGTAATATAAGATTCAAGTACTTATTTCAAAATTAATAAACTATTAAGTCTTTTGGGATGAAATTCCTTATATCTAATGACAATATATTAATGTTACAACAGACATCGATCTAATGGGGTTGATGTAGTTATAGTTTTTATCATAGGAAGTTTAGTTTAATCCTTGGGAACTAGATTTAGTAAAACACATATTAGGGATCAAAACCCCGTGACTGAATTTAAGGATAATTCTAAGTATTGGATAACATCCTATTGTTTTGGTAATGTAGATAATATGTGGATTTACTTGAAATACATCCATGTCCAGATCTACAAGTAGATGTGTCTTTGGAACAATAATACCATGGGGTAACAACTCCGAAAAGGATGCATTGGGATTTGACTCAATCATAAACTAGTGCATGACAACGGTCCTTACATCCCACTAAGTTTGAAAATCCTAGGGGATATGTTAGGGTTAATTTTAATTTTATTTATGAACCATCATGAAGGATTTGAATAGATTAATAAAATTAATGACCTTTGTTAAAACTAAGGTTCCATAGATTTAAATAATACTTCATGATATAGCCATCCTATAAGTTATTTTTCATAATTTATATATTATTTCTCATACAATAATTTATTGTTTTATTCAATTGATAGAACCAGGAGGAATGATTTTAATGCTAAAGGTGATGAACAATGTGATGATTTTGAGAAACCAAATGGGATGATGACTAGAGATAAAGACATTGTGATTATGCCTAATCATATTCCAGGGTATATGATTAAAATCATATAACTTAAGTAACTCTCAAGCTCAGAAAAGAAGAGAAGTTTTTATTTCTCTAAGAGCTTGGGTGGTGGAGATAATGGAGGGAATAAAGCTCAATTTTCTTCATGTTATAAATCTATAAAGAAAAACCCATAATAATGTTTCAATGTAATAATAAAATGTTTTATGTCTGGAAAAGATGGAGATAGAGAAATTAATTACTGAGGAAAACTAATGAGTTCAATAGATATAAATAAATTTCATCATATAGATCCATTTATATTTGATTATCTTAAATTTGGGGAACCTAGTAATTATTCAAGTTAATTATCTATTTTAGAGGTTAATTCCTAGACCATGGAAGGAAATATTTTATACCAATCATTGAAATAAATGGGATGAATTATTTATGTATTGGGATTCAAGAACTATATAGTATAAGTATTTTTAACAATGGTATTTTAGTAATAATAGTCATGAACATATAAGGATTGTGTTAATTTTGAAATCATATATGTCTTCATGTAAGATTAACATAATTGCTATGGATACCATTATGGGTTTATGAGTTTAAGGCTGATCATATGTTCAAACTATTAATAACCCATTTTCAGGTTTAATCTTATGCAAGTTTATCAATATTAATCATATTTTGGGATACATTTATGGAAATAAATCCCATTGGTTTAGTGTATGATTTAGTGAAAAAATTATTTTTAAGGAGTAAATACTTTACATTTTGTGGACAGAAGAGTTAAAGTATTGGTACCCATTAAGGATTATCTTATCTTTGATGTTCTATTAATTATGGGTTATTAAAATTTGGAACATTATATGAATTATATTAATATAGGTTTTGAAGAAGAAAAATATTCATGATGGGTGAAAAATCATTATATCTGTCTAGGCCTAGGGGAATGAACCCACAACACAATGGTGACAAGACACAATGTAATAGTTTAGTTAAATCTCCTAGTCATAGTGACTAACCTGAAAAAAGAAAATAAAAATCATCCATATATGCTCAATTATTAATGTTATTCAGGACATAGATTAGTCTTGGTTATCACATCTCAAACCCTCAAATGTCACATCACACGAGTAGGTAGAGGATCTCAGATTACCAAAGAGTCAATGAAATATGAATTCGTTAGCTAGTTGATAACCTCATATCAATGCCAATCTCCCAGAGTTCCAAGGAACCAAAAGTATCATGAATTTCCATACCACATTGACTTATAATATTCATGTTTCCACTAGAATCCACAATGGGGTAACTACTCATTTATGAATCTTGATCTTTAGATGAGGGATTACTGCATCCTCCAACCTAAAAAATGATCAAGAATGGGAGAATACCAATTCCAAAAAACTTTTCTAACCTCAAAAAAATATAGCGGGGTATATATTCCTCGATGATGGATACCTCAGTTAAGTAATTACTTACCCATGTAGAGAACCCACACCCCATCAGATCATATAGAAGGGGAATACCAACTCTGAACATAGATGACTCATACCCCAAATGGTTTTGGTGGAGTACTAACTATAATGTAATATCAGATATAGTTTACCTAAAACTTTAAGAGTCTCATTTATAGGGGAGTAATGTAAAAAAAAACCCCAATTAGGAATTTTTGGGTGGTGTTATTCAACTTATTTGATGGAATATTATTTCCTAGAAAATGAATTTTTTAAACAAATCGAATTTTAAGCGATTTTTTCAAATTAGTGAAGTAGTTCTTCACCATGGATTAAACCACATTTTAGTTAATTAATTTAGGACATGTTGAATAAGGTTAGTATTGGATTTTTTAAACACACTTTCAATAGTGGGGGCATTTATTTAGGATGGAAGCTATGTAAAATTCCCACACCATCTATGGGTTGGTTGGTGGTGGGGTGAGTGAAAAGAAACCAACAAATTGGAACACTCTATTTCATTTAGTGTGGTTTTATAGAAATACACTATAGGTGAATCAATATAGTTCTAGAGAAAGTTTTTATTGTTATATGATTGAATAAATCTTGAATACGACCACCCCATGGTGAATATGTTTAAGGAAGTTTGTTCCCCATGGTTGAACTCAAATAATGAAAGTATTGTTGTGAAACAATGGATCGTATAAGTTGAATATGAGTGTGATAAAAAATATGTTGAGGCCTTTGGGCCGTTGGATGAGTGTGATACAAAACTTGTTGAGGTTAAAATGGGAAATAATTTATCACCACACCATAATGGAATCAATATCATTGATTGAGTTAAAAAAATCAAGAAAGTAATCATTATGAATTAAAAGGATTTTATGGTAGTTTTAATTATAAATTTATGGGTGGTTTTTGTGTTTTTTTAGGGCCTCAAACTTCATGCATTAAATAGAATTGTAGAAATGAAGATTAAAAAAATATTCATAAAATGAATCTGATTTAGGGTTGATGTATGGATATAGAAACATATAGGTATAGTGAATTAAAATTTCAGATCTATTTGGAATGTAAATAGGTAATTCTAGGTGTCATTTGTATAGACAAAAAAAGACAAAATAGAGGTGTTCTAGGAGTTCCATTTTTCTCTAGGGACGTTCGAGACAACTATGTTGAAGATAAACATCGCATGTGGTGTATATGTCCACCAACATTGTTTGAAGAAGAAGAATTGAACATCATGAGTTGTAGAGAGTTCCCTAGTATAAGATCTTAGTGATATTTTTTTTATCATTCTTGGTAGAGATCTAGGAGGGCCAGTGAGACCGCTCTATATTTGTAAACATTGATATAGTGAGATTTTATAGTGTTTGGTTCATAGGAATATTTTCACACATTCAACTTATATATATCCCAATGAAGTATAACAAATTCAAATCATATATTTTGTTTACTTATTTATTGTATATATATAGAAATAAAGAGATATATTTAAGTACACCTCAAGATGAGAGAATAATATAAGGAATCAGGGATCATAATATTATACCCTAATTAACCCCACCCCCCATTTGGATATATTCCTTAATAAATGACTAATAAATACTGACCCAAGCATAACTTCGATGTTCATATCCAACTACTTCCATCAAATAACAATTATTTAAGTAATAAACCCTCTTTTACTATCTTGTGTTACATCTTTCGTATCGATGGAAATGAAACCATCAGAACCCACATAGAATGATACATAGAAAAGATGACTTTCATTTCCAAATCTATGTCTAAATGAAGAGTTGATGTCATCAGATAGTTCTAGTAGAGTTAGATGATGTGTTTCTTAGGTAATCAGTGTTTATCCCATAATAAATCACATGTTTTTGTAATAGTACCCTTTATGGTGTATAAAATCCTAACTATACAATGTGTGGTGAAGTTAAAAAGATGTGTAGGGGTACTTCGAATATACCTCATATTCATATGGTGTGATTCATTAAGGATACATGGTGTGTGTCCATGATTCACATGACATATAGGCCACTCAGTTTCCCTAGAAATGTATAACATGTGCATGCTGATCTTGTCAGCTAGGTGTTACACATAGTGATGTCCTATCCCACAAGATATATGAGTTCACTTAGTCTCTTATGCATATACTACATAAATATGTCGATAAAAAATCTAGGAGTCACACAACATGTGGTTCAATAACATAGTTTGTGATATTTAACTTACAATGAAACCCTATCATTCGTATCTCCCAGGATACACAATATTTTTTATTCCAAGCTACAGATTATATTGTTAGGAATTTTTCTAGAAACATCATCTTCATACCCTTTATTCACCATAAATAATTGATCCTCTACAATTTATATTGATATGTGAATGTGTTTCTAGGAAACATCAAATTTATTATAATTAAATGATGATTTTATAGTCTAGGAGAGAAATTGGGACATCTCTCATGGAGCATTGATAAGTTTAGAGTGTGAATTTTTAATTAAGATTACTAAAAGTGGGGGTGGTTTGGGAAATAGTTCTTAAAACAAAATTACATAATAAAATAGTTTAATAGATGATAAATAAAGGCACCTTTTTTATGGATTACAAGAGAAATAGGTTATTTCATGTTCAATACACATCTCATATAGTTTATTGTTCTGAAATGTGCACATGGTTTAATGGAATTATTTGGTTAAGGGTTTTCAAGATATTGAATCCCCTCTAACCTCTTAAAAAGTTACAAAAAATACCAACCCCTAACACAACAATCACATTGTTAGGGAGTGGACCTCAAGCAGTGAGTTAAGTCTACCAAAAAATACTAACATGTTATGTATGTGTTAGAGAAAGAGGATGCTTGTGTTAGACAATCAGAAGAACCCAATATTCCCACTTGATATTTCAATCCAATTGATGTTGAAATGAAATGTGGTTCACTTAATTAAAACCAATAAATAAATTCAGAGGAGAATAATATTAATATAAAACATAAGTGAAGTAATCCAAACACAAGTTACACAAAACCGATAGATTATACAGTTCATGAACTCTTACCCAAGTATGTTTAGCTCCCTTGAAAAGATCTTCTACCATTTAGCTCACCATCGAGAGGTGGGGAGGGCTCGAGTGGAACTTCACCTTTATCCATGATCCCCCTATGAGGATATGGTCCTATAGAACTTCATGGATGAGAAGAGGAATCATTTTGTACTCCAAAATGATATATATATTTTTTTGGTTCGAACATGAAACTAAGGTTTCCATGGTCCCCTTTTATAGCTAAAATGGTAAGTAGTTTTGGGAACCTAGTTTTGGTTATACAATTTGTATCTTGGTTTTGAATGAGTAAACGACCATATAAAAACTTGGAAAAAATATGAGAATTGTTGGAGGCCCTATTTAATAACTCAATATAAAATTTGGTGGCCCTTAGACATCTGGATTGAGCGATATTGTCAAAATTCCAAACCTTAATATTGAATTCATGAAGATTCAGTCCCCTAGACAAATCAGTTCAGATGGGAAACTAGATGTCCAAATTAGGCTTGAGTTTCTTGATATGAGTTGTAGACCATGGATTCCTGGATCATATCACAAAACATATTTGTATGTTTTGGGTGCATCAGAAGCACGTTGGTGGGTTTCCCAACTTTAATTATAACGTTAAACAACGTTCAATATGAGATCTGTCATGATAATAAAACACCAAATCTTCAGAATAGTATGAAGAACGAAAAGAAAGAGAAGGGTCCCAGAACCATCGAGAGGATCATCATATGTTGGTAACAATTAATTTAATTAATTGACAAGAATTAACTTGATGGATTTATTTCTTCATTGATATCTCCGGTCACCATCTGATGTGATCCATCATTGTGTCATAGAATCCATGTTTAGGATTCCTCTAGCGGTGATCCACACGTGCTCCACGTATCTTCGGACATCGCCGAAGGTATTTCTGGGTGCTAGTGATGAAGAGCCTTTGCTTGTGATGTCCGCCTTTGATTGCCTTGATTCGATGGAGGAGGATCTCTCTCGGTCTTGAGAGCGTTCTTGGAGGAAGGAGTGCTTTCAGCCTTGAGCGAACTCTCCAGAATTGTTGTGCACAACGATTATCTCTAGAAAAGTGTTGGGGTTGTGAGGATATTTATAATCTGGTTTGAGGTTATAGAGTTATGATAATAAATAAATGTGTTACATGTTTTATTTATTTCATTAACTCGTATTGAAAACCCCCATGTCGAATGATTAATTCCTTGACATGTTCCCACGCTGATTATAATAAATATCATTTAATAAAACGATATTATATCCTCAAAACCCCGATTGGAAAAACTACATGGCGTGTAATCATTAATACACTTCATGTACTCGTTTTTCATGAAAACTACACGACCTGTACATTCAATTTACATGACATGTTTATCTTGTTTTAATTTTTATTTATTTTCTCCACCACATTTATTAGACTTTGAGTAATGGCTATTTATTTCTTAAATAAATGTAACTACATTACTCGCTAATATATATTATTTCACCCATAATATATTCCCTAGAATAACTAGTGTCTAAATAAATGCAATCAGGATTCCTTAAATAATTATTAAACCATAGTTGGGAATAATCTTTATTTAACTTGTTAAATTAATATTTAATGGAGATACATGGACACACTTATTGTGTGACCCTCTAGGCCTATTTCACAGTGGAATTAAGTGGAGCCTACCTAAAGACCAAGGTTAGAGTCTAGAAACTTGCCAAGTCACCCATAGAGAAAGAAGTTAACACTGCAATGATGTTTCATCTCATATGAATGCTTACCATGTAATATAATCCCTTTGTTAGGATATCTTGAATCAAGCGGGCTGCATGCTAGTGCCATAAACCCATGTGCTCGATTATTCTTTCTTTGACTTCCCGTAATCGAAATCACCCATACCTTACCATGGCCATGGATTTATTTAGGCTATATCAATTCTATAAAAGGGCCTGAGATATCTATTTCCATTATGGAACAGAAGGGACAAATCCTTTCTTGAATTATCTATTAATCCAGTATCACTCGTGACACACCCAACGTATCCTACCTCACTGTTAACAGTTTTTCGTCACTGTTTTTTTCAATATATCTAAGTGTGCGAGTTGTAATACCCATTAATAATAATCATAAAGTCTAAGGACCAATACACATGTCCACAGATAGGAACATCCAATGGCACTATGAAATGTGGATTTCCTACTGGTGGGTCTCGTTCACATAATATCCTCTTAGATATTACCAAGGGCACACACAATGAGAAGGTGCCTCAAAGTTTTATGAGTCCTCACCCCTAATGGACTGTATTATTTGTCTCCCTCAAATAACATCATCCGGCTATAGAACATATATTCAAGAACAGTGTTATGGAACTTCTCGGGTTCTCATCATAGCAAGGATCTTATTTGACCCTTTAATGTAACAGCTATCCTTGGGAGATTATCACATGCATTTTCATGCAGAAGAACAATCAAGAGGTGATAAAGTGTTTATTCATTGAATAAAGTACAAAGTAGTTGGTTCTAGGCCACCAACTCCAATAGACTCCCACTTATACTAGATCCAACTGTTAAAAAATTTTAACCAGCTAGCTCTCACATGATATTCATGCTTCTGCTGAGATAGGACTTTAGTCATGGGGTCCACCATGTTCACTTCCTTGGAGACTCTGCTCACTACAACTTCTCCCCATTGATAAAAATACCTCATGAGGTGATACTTCTAGAGTATATGCTTTGTTCGTTGATGTGACCTTGGTTATTTTGCAAGATCCACCGCTGCAGTATTATCACAATATAACGTGATAAGAACTTTTCTGCAATGCACCACATCAAGATCCTAGAAAAAGTTCCGAATTTATACAGCTTGTTTGTCTGTATTAGAAGCAGCTATATATTCAGACTCCAGTGTAGAATTGGCGACAACTGGCTGCTTTGAACTCTTCCAACTCACAGATCCTCCATTGAGACAGAAAACATATCCAGCTTGGGACTTCAGATCATTCAGATATGTCTGAAAGCCAGCATCAGCATACCCTATGTGGACAAGCTCCTCGTCTCCTTCATACACTAGGAACATATCCTTAGTTCTTAGATACTTAAGGATAGTATTAACAGTAGTCCAATGTTGTTCTCTTGGATCTGCTTGATATCTTCCTACCATGATCAGTGCATAGGAAACATCAATCTTGGTATATAACAAGGTATACATGATTGATCCAATAGTCGAAGCGTATGGGATCTTACTCATTCTATATTTCTCTTGTTTTGTCTGAGAAAAACTTTTATTAGAAAGATGTAGGCCATGTGACACTGGAACTAATCATCTCTTGGATTGTTCCATACTAAATCTCTTTAGTATCTAGTCAATTTATGTACCCTGACATAGTCCAAGAAGCCTCTTGGATCTATCATGAATGATCTTGATCCCTAGAATGTAGGCTACTTCACCCAAGTCCATCATGGAGAAACACTTGTTCAACTTTTCCTTATCTTACTGTAAGACTGGTACATTATTTACAATAAGCAATATGTCATCAACATATACTACTAGGATAATGATCGCATTCCCATTAAATTGGTTATAAACACATGGCTAACATTCGTTCTTAATGAAACCAAATTCTTTTATGGCTTCTTCAAATAGAATTTTCCGTGACATGGATGCTTGAATTAATCCATAAATGTATTTATACAACTTAAAAACCCATTTAGCTTCACCTGGTGCCACAAATTCTTCTGGTTGTGTCATATAGACATATTCTTGAAGGTTCCCATTAAGGAATTCAATTTTGACATCCATCTGCCAAATCTCGAAGTCATGGTAAGCTGCTATGTCAAGTTTGATTATTATGGATTTAAACATGGAAACTGGTGAAAATCTTTCATCATAGTCAATTCCTTGACATTTTCTGAATCCTTTAGCCACTAGCCTTGCTTTATAGGTGCTAACTTGACCTTCTATGTCCAGTTTTCTCTTTTACAACCATTTGCATCCAACAGGCTTTACATCAACTGGCTCATCGAACAGAACCAAGAACTGGTTATGATTCATGGAATCCATCTCAGAATTAATAGCTTCTATCCATCTTATAGATTTTTATATTTCTACTTATTCCTTGTAGGATATAGGTTCATAATTGTACAACAATAATGATTCGCCATCTTCGGTGACTAAGAAACCAAATCTATCTGGTTCTCTTACATCTCTTGAGCTCCTACACAGTACTTGTGTTTCTGGAACCTATTCTATGGGGACCTGTGGAACTTGTTCCTGTACCAAATCCTGTGTATCTTGAGCTTCAACTTCGTTGAAATCAATCTTTCTCCCACTATCCTTTTTGAGTATTTTCTCTCTCTCAATAAGGACGACTTGTCTGGCGATAGTCAATTTCTTATCTGAATGGTTATATAGGTAATATCATTTCGTTTCCTTAGGATATTCTATAATGATACACCTTACACCCTGGGGTGCTAGTTTGTTTCCTGATAAGGCCTTAACAAATTCCTTTCATCCCCATACATGTGTGTGTGACAAAATGGGTTTCTTTCTATTCCATAACTCGGATGGAATTCCATTTTCCACCTTAGTTATACTCGGTTTAATGTGTATGTTGTAATTTGTAATGTATATCCCCAAAAGGATAATGGATGATCTAAATGACTCATCATTGAGCTCACCTAATCCAAAAAAGGTGTGGTTCATCCTTTCACTAACACCATTCCACTGTAGTGTATAAGGAGGAGTCAGTTGAGATAGAATCCCAAAATCCCGTAAAAGATCGATGAATTGTTGGTTCAGATATTCTCCACCTCTATCCGATCGACGTTTCTTTATCTTATTACCAAGTTGATTCTCTAATTCATTTTTGAATTCCTTAAATTTCTCTAACACTTCTGACTTAAACCTCATTAAGTAGACATAGACATATCTAATCAAATAATCAGTAAAAGTAATGAAGTAAGAATATCAACCTCTATCTTCTACTAGAAATAGTCCACACACATCTGTGTGCACTAATCCTAGAATCTCTGTGGCCCTTTCACCTTGTCCACCAAAAGGCGGCTTGGTCACTTTACCTTGTAAACAAGCATGACATCTATCAAGTGGTTTTAGCTCAGTAGAGTCTAAATAGCCATCTTGGAAGAGATTTCTCAAGCGTTTCTCATTTATATGACCGAGACGGTGATGCCAAAACTGGGTGATGTATGATTAATGTGATTTTTTTTCGTTATATATTGCCAAAACTTGGTTTTCCTAATTTAATATATACAAAATATTATTTAAATGCACCGTACCATAACATAAATTATTCTTATAAAAGAGAAAAACCATATTTCCAAACATTAAAATAAATCAATCTATATCCAAAAAAGATATAGAAATTATGTTCTTGGTAACACTAGGCACATAATAATAGCTATGTAAAAACAAAATCATCCTAATTGACAATGGGAGGTGGAAATCGCCAATTGCCAATGTAGCCAGTCTCGCACCATTGGTAGCTCGAAGATCCACCTCTCCTCTGGCAATCTTTATAAATCAACTTGGTTCCTACATTTGAATATAGATGTGAGCCCCAAAAGCTATATCTAATACCCAATGTGTAGAAATGGAAAGATTACACTTGATAACGAACGCACCATTAGCGTCCCCACGCTTCTGGGTGTAGTTCCTCTTCCAGTGGCCTTTCTTGACACATGAAAAACATACTTCCTCTCATTCCTTTCCCTACCTCTGGATCTTCCCCTTCTTGGAAGGACGAACCTCAGGGGCTTTGGACCGTTTATAAGTCTTTGGCCCCTTTTCCTTGTCCTTCCTTTTCTTATTCACCATATGGATTGCGGGTTTGTCACACCCCATGTTCTTATCTATTTGGAGAGTTAAGGCCATAAGTTCCAATATACTCCTCTCATTGTTTCTCATGTTATAACTGACAATGAATCTAGATAAGGTCTTGGTCAGTGATGATTGAATGAGATCTGTATGCAACTCATCTGGGAATATAATCCCTAAGATGTCCAGGCGTTCAATGTATCCAATGAGCTTGACTACATGAGGCCCATCTAGCGCAGACTCTCCAAGATTAGTTGTGAACCAAGCGTTGGAGTTCTCATATCTCTCCTGTCTCGCCTTCTCTTGGTATAGATATTTAATGTGAGACATCATGCTATACGCGTCCATGTTTTCATGTTACTTCAAGAGCTCATTAGACATGGATGATAGCATGAAACACTGGAAATTTTTGGCATCATCCATGTGTTTTATATAAAGAGATAGTTCCTCATCACTGGCCTCTTTTCCAGGTGCAACTGGAATAATTTCTTCCATCACATTACACTTCCTTTTGTGGTGATGGATGACGCGTAAATTCCTCTTCCACTCTTTGAAATTGGTGCCAGTGAGAAGGTTTTACTTCTCGAGTATGGTTCGAAATGATATGTTTGAAGTAATTTTTCTTATTTTTTCTAAAAATTAATATGAGAAAATGTTTTATTACTTTATTATAAAAATTTATACAAATAAATAAATTAATACTTATTAGTCTCCCACTATTTTATCGAAATCCAATAGCCCTCACCATTGACTTCAGAATATTCTGTTGCCTAAATATTCAAGTTTAAAGGATCTATATTTCCCTTCCTATTACCCCAAATAGGATCGGTCAAGAAACTAGAAGGTTTTTAGGTAGGCATTCCAAATGCCAACTACATTAACTCGCAGCTCCTTGATCCATTGAGTGGACTCCCCAATCCTGAAATCCTTTTATTTTGGATTTACTCAAACTTTGCCTCTTGGTCACACCAAGTCCTACTGTGGCAGTCAACCCTTGATGTGAACCAAGTCAAGTCATCCCAAAACCTTGAATTAGAATTCCCCGATAATTGAAATCACCCCAACTAGGGTTGGTCAAGCACTTGGAACTATTGTTCGATTCTAACCAAGATTATGGAAGGCTATACCGACTTAATATTTCTTTGAGGGATTTTATTCTTATAAGTAAATTTCAATTTTATTATCTTTTATTACATGATTTTTAATATTAAGTGGGATATAATTAAGTTATTAACCATGTCTAAGATAATATTTACACGTAAGTCGGTCTTATTTTAGTTCCATCTTGCATGCTTGTTTAATTCATTAATTGTGTGATCGTCACAACACACCCACAATAAAGAAACCATGCAACTGACAGAAATAAAATAAATGGTATGATCATGATATTTATATATTGGTTAGCTTATCTAGTGGTTTATAAACTAACCTAGGACTTAGGGGAGAAACACCATGAAACTTTCAAGTTCGTGTTTACAGCTTTCCACCTCTCCACCTTTGTATCACCTTAGATTGGTTTCACCTTGGCTCCTGACTTGAGCTTCCTCCATTAGCTTGGGAGCTCCATCCATTACATATGTATTTATCTCACATGCAGGTGAGGGGTAAAAGGGGGCTTACATAAAAGAAACATTGGGCACACATACCCTATATATTAATGAGGAGAAGGCTCACAGGCCAACAAATTTAATTTAAATAAATAAATTAAAAGAAACCATTCACATACAAAGGTCTTGGTATAGCTCATGATCATCCATACATGAAAAGATATTACGCATTAATAAAACTAGTATTCAATTATTTAATCATTCTTGTTTAAGATAAATCAAGCTAGAATCAATTAATTATCTTTAATTAATCAATCCTTTTATCTTAAACCCTTTTTTTGAATTTCCTTATGATTCTCATCCATCATAATTTTAAACAAAAGAATTCATTTAAAATTATCATTGTATGTAACTTGTACCTTGGAGGAAACCCGGTTAATTCCTATTCATTACACAGATGTTAAATTAAACACATGTATATAAAACACCTATCACGTGTTGTGCCGCATCTTTACTCTAGCACTATGGTACATGTCTCAAGGGTTTGTATAATATAATAATAAATTTTTATAAATCTGCGTAATTTGGATGAGTACACGACGTGTACTTTTGCTCACCATCCATTGGAAGTACACGCATGGGGACATGGAGTGTGGATGTACTTTGGAAATTTTCGGAGTACAAGAAATGTTCTTTTGGACACACGTCGTGTAGTATCCGCATTACATATTTTCTAATTGGGAAAGCCGTGTACGGGGTACACAGTCCAACCCTAACCCGAAGGGACTAGACGTCGTGTTCAGTTAGACCACACGACATGTAATCCAGAAACCGTGTTCCACCTGTATCTGTTCAACACACGGTGTCATAAAAGACTTAGATAGGATCCAATACACAACCTGATTTGGCGGATCAATCAACGCATTGAACCTAGACTACACAACATGTACTTCTGAATACATGCTGTGTATTCTGGTTTTGTATGGACAGGAGCATTTGGAACCTCCGGATGAGTTCCTCTATATTATTTTAATCAAATTTAATAGAAAAAATTCAATTCTGTAATGTGAACGAGAAACGAGAGGGGAAGAATAGATCTCATGATTTATATTTAAAGAGAGATTAACTTGAATTGAAACAACTAAATTATTAAATGCATAAATCACCAATGGAAAACTAAATAATTAAAATCAATGATATGATCCTTATGATACCACTTGGAGGTTCCGAGTGTAGTGGAAGCACATTGGTGGGTTTTCCCAACTTTAATTATAGCTTTAAACAACGTTCAATCCGAGATCTATCACGATAATAAAACACCAAATCTTCATAATATAATGAAGAACTAAAAGAAAGAGAAGGTTCCCGAAACCATCGTGAGGATCATCATATGTTTTTTATAATTAATTTTATTAATTGAAAAGAATTACCTTGATGGAATTATTTCTTCATTGATATCTTCAGTCACGATCTGATTTGATCTATCATTACATCATAGAATACAAGTGTAGGATTATTCCAACGGTGATCCACACGTGCACCACGTATCTATGGATGTCGCCGAAGGTATTTCTGGGTGATAGCTTGGAAGATCCTTCACTTGTGATGTTCGCCTACGATTGACTTGATCCGATGGAGGTGGATCTCTCTTGGTCTTGAGAGAGTTCTTAGAGGAAGGAGTTCTTTCGGCCTTGAGAAAACTCTCCAGAATTGTTGTGCACAACGACTCTCTTTGAAAAAGTTTTGAGGTTTTGAGGATATTTATAATCGGGTTTGTAGTTATAGAGCTATGATAATAAATAAATGTGTTATGCATTTTATTTATTTCATTAACTCATATTGATAACCCCATGTTTAATGATTAATTCCTTGATATGAGCCCACCATGATTATAATAAATATAATTTAATAAAACGATATTATTTCCTCAAAATCTAGACTGGAAAAACTAGACGTCGTGTAATCATTAATACATGGCGTGTACTCGTTTTCCATGAAAACTACACGGTGTGTACATTCAATGTACACAAAATTTTATCTTGTTTTCATTTTTCTTTATTTTCTCCACCACATTTATTATACCTTTAGTAATGGCTATTTATTTCTCAAATAAAGGTAACTACATTACTCGCTAATAAATATATATTATTTCTCTCACAATATATTCTCTCAAATAACTAGTGTCAAAATAAATGCGATCAGACATCCTTAAATAATTATTAATCCACAGTTGGAAATAATATTTATTTAACTTGTTAAATTAAAATTTAACTGAGATACATGGACATGCATAGTGTGTGACCCTCTAGGCCTCTTTCTCAGTGGCATTAGGCAGAGCCTGCCTAAAGACCAAGGTTAACATCTAGAAACACACCAAGGAACCCATATGGAAATAAGTTAATTCCGCAATGACGTGTCACCTCATACAAACACTTACCATGTAATATAATCACTTGTCATGATATCTAGAATCAAGTGGGCTACATGCTAGTGCCATAAACCCATGTGCTCGATTATTCTTTCTTTGATGTCCCGGAATCGAACTCACCCATACCTTACCATGTCCATTGATTTATTTAGGCTATATCAATTCCATCAAAGGGCCTGGGATATCTACTTCCGTTATGGAACATAAGGGACAAATCCTTTATCACATTATCTATTAATGCAGCGTCACTCGTGACACACTCAACATATCCTACCTCACTGCGAATAGTGTGTCGTCACAGTTTTCATCAATACATCTAAGTGCACGAGTTTTAATACCCACTAATAATAATCATAAAAACTAGGGACCAATACACACGTCTGTAGATAGCAACATCCAATGACACTATGAAATGTAGATTTCCTACTTGCAGGTCTCGTTCTTATAATATCCTCTTTGATATTACCAAGGGCGCACACCATGAGAAGGTTCCTCAATGTTTTATGAGTCCTCACCTCTCATGGCTTGTATTATTTGTGTCCCTCAAATAACATCATCTGGCCATAGAACATATATTCAAGAACAGTGTTAACACACTTCCGAGTTCTCATCATAGCAGGGATCCGCTATGACCCTTTAATGAAACATCTATCCTTGGGACATTATCACATGAATTGTCCTATAGAAGAACAATCAAGATGTGATAAAGTGTTTATTTAATGAATAAAGTACATTGTAGTTGGTGATAGGCTACCAACCCCAACAATATTCCCATTTGGATTCATATATTTCAAGGACCATGTAAAATAGTGGACATATGTCCTTGGGCTTCCATGGATTTAGGCCTATTTCCCTTCTACATCATCTCCAGCCATCCAAATCACCTCCACCTAAAATAAAAACACAAAAAAAGTCATATAAACCTTAATAAAAGTGATAAAAATTAATATTTTTATAATAAAGCACGAAATTAAATTTTTTATAATATTAGGAATTTAAAAATAAAATCAATTTAATACAGTGGAAAGGGGTAAATTAAACAATGGATCTTGGTGCAATTACACCCCCAAACCTTTACATTTACACTCCTGGGAAAATTCATATTTATAAAATAATGCATGTAGATATTACCAAAGTCATGAATATTTATCATTAAAAAAATTCAATTCATTATAGAAATTTGATCAATGAAAAAAATCACACTAAGGAGTTATTCTCGGAGATCATGGAGAAAATGTCTCAGAAATTGTATCAGAACAGAATTCAAAGAGATTCATGATATAGAAATGAGAAAGTAATTCAAAACTAAACCATGAAACTAACTCTCCATGTGTTTTTGTGAAAACTATTTCATTATATTCTTTCCACATCCTATCTAGTAAATATAAATTATTTTAATATTTTCCTTCTTAAATGATTTTGTAAACTGAACATGTCCTACAACCATTAAAATAAAATTTAAAGACATACTCACATAATCATTCACATAAGTCAAAAATTAATATCCTAACATAAATATCCCCATATTCTGTACATTTCATCACTCCCCCCCCCTTTATTGGCAATTTCTTTGTTTGTGTTTTCTAAATGTTGAACTTCAGACAAATATCACACTCAACACTCAAACCCTATTTGTTCTCTTCATGACACTGATTATAATAGTTATAATAAGATCAATGGTCAAGGAAGAGTGGTTTTTGACCTACCAAAGATACAAACCATGTTTTTATGTTTTTTATTTTACTTTTTTATTTTTAGTTTTTTAGGGCGTATAATAGTTAGATAATAGGTACACATACATTGGTCAGCTCAGTATAGTAATGAAATAGATCAGATAAGAAACGAATATATGAAAATTCTATTGGAAATATGATAATAATTAATCTAACTTATATTTACCTTCTATTAAGAAATAAATATTCTCACTTTATTATTTTATGTATAAAATATAAGGAAAAATTAAGTGAAAAAAGTTTCTGACAAACTACTCACACAAAAGTTATCATTCTTATCAAAGGTTACAAGGTGATATATCCATTTATATCATCAAATAAAACCAATATTCAAGAGAATGTCAACTCTAAATGATAAATTCAGGCTGAAACACATACTTTTTTCATTGAACCAATTTTTTAAAATGGTACACCATTACAAAATAGGTAAATTCCTCAGGAATTTTCAATAACCTCCATGATTAAGATTCCATAATTTTCCATGATATTGTTGGCATAAAAAATATCATTTTGGAAAAAAGTGTGGGGGGAAATGATGGGGAGGTAGAATGAAAATACTATTCATCAAGCTAAAAAGATAAGAAATAAGAAAGGTGATAAAAATTATTAACAACCCCTGGAATGTACCCATCCCCCCACAACTAGATTTTGTAGTTTCCTCACTATAATAAAAGTGAATGTGATATTGGAGGATAAAAACTAGGAGGTTTCATTCATAGGATAATTCATGAATGTAGAGATTCTCAATTTAGGACTACGGAATGGATTCATTAATTTCTTCAGCCGCTACCCATGGAAAGTGATGGTTTTTTTATTTATTTTTAACCAAAAAAACACTAAATCAATAATCATTAGTAATAATGTATGGTCCAAACCAATGAGAACAAATCTTACCCAGATAAAAATTCATCCTTACATTGTAAAGGATGACCTTCTTCCTAATGTGGAATTAATGATGAAGGATGAGACAGTCTTGGTAAACCTTGATTTTCTCATTGTAAATCTGTAATTTCTAGTATGAATCTCTACATATTTCCTCAATATCCTAAATTTGTAACTTTGTTTTGGGTACCTGCACCAAAATATTAGAATTTTATTATTTAATGGCCCAATAGTCTCAGTTCTCTATCTAAATAGAGAGGTGATAACATTTTCAAAAAACCAGCTGATATGGTTACACGCCAATGGGAGTTTTAAAGGCAGTATGGTAAGCCCATAATTAATCATCAAGTTTAAGAGATCAATATTTTCAATTGAGTTAAACTGTTTTTTCAAGAATCGGTTTTACCTGTGTATTTGACACCTCGACTTGATCATTATTTTCTAGGTGATATTTATTAGACACCAGATGCCCAACCCCATACTGGTGCAAAAGTGATTGCATTTTTCAGTTGTTGAAAAGAGAACCATGGTCGTTGATGATGAACCTAGGTAATCCAAACATACATAAAATTTGGGTTCTTCGAAATTCCACAATTATCTTGGAATCATCTATCTTTGTGGCTCATGCCTCTACCCATTTAGACACATAATAAACTGCCAAAAGAATTTACATCTTTCCATAGAGATTATAAAATGGCCCCATAAGTCCAATTCCACAAAAATAAAAATTTTCATGGAAGATAGAGTGTTGTGTCATTTCATATCTTTTAGAGAGATTTCTCGTTCTTTTATAATGAGGAAATGTTTTACAGAAATCATGGGAATTAAAAAATAATGTCGGAAAAAAGAGAGTCCAGAATCAAGGACCATTTGAGATGTCTTTTGGGGACCAAATTAGTCCCTATAAGAAAGTGTGTGGCAGAACCTATGGATAGACTTAAAATCGCTATTTGTAACACAATTACTGAGGACATGATCAATACATGTGCACCAAAGGTATGGGTCACCCCAAATGTACCAATGAGACTCATGTTTTAGACAGTCATCATGGTTTTTATTGAAATTAGTAGTAATGAAAGATGTTATGAAATAATTTACAATTTCAGCAAACCAAGGAATAACATATTACACTCTGTACAATTTTTCATCAAGAAACATGTCATTTATGGGAATACAAGGGGATTATTCAATGTCTGGAGATGGGAGGATCCTAATGATATGATCAACCACCACATTATCTTCTCATTCCCCCCCCCAAATTTCTAGAATAAATCCCTATAGAAAGAGAATCCAAAGAATGCAAAGTTGTTTGGCATTCAATTTCTTAAGGTGATACCGAAGGGATACTTCATCTGAGAAAAAAATGTATTTGGACCATAAACGGTATGACCTGAATTTATACAAGGAAAGTAGAATGAAACAATTTTTTTTTCAGTTGTGGGGTACTTTTCTTGGGTAGGGTCCAATGTACATGAGGAATAGGTTATGACATGTGGAGCTTGGTTGATCCTTTGTGATAAGACTTCCCCAACCACATAGTTAAAGGCATTGCACATGAGGTCGAATGGTAAATCCCACTAAGGTGGTTGGATTAATCTGGGTGATATTACTCTCTATTTTAACTTGTTAAATAATTATTAAAATTATTTATCAAAAAAAAAATCTTTTACTTTTTGGAGTAATTGGGATAGGGGGAGTGAAATCATACTAATTTCATAACTGAAACAATTGTAAAATTTAGCATTAAATACAAAAGACCATGCATCCCACACATTTTTGGTGAATTGTATGGAAGAAATGACATATAAGATTTATTTATCAACCTGGATCCCATCCCAAAAAATTTAAATTTACCAATACTATAACTTGTTACACCATGAAATGGCATTTATCATTATTTAATACCATATTCGTTTCAATATAGTGATGTAGGTTAGAACCAATACTACTAAAAACTTCATCAAAAGAGGAGCCATACATAGAAACATTATCCATGAATACTTCCGTACAATTCTCCATGTAATATAAATAAATACTAACCATGCATCGCTAGAAAGTACCTAGAACATTGCACAAACCAAATGGAAACCTTATATATGAAAATGTTCCAAAGGGGTAAGTGAAGGTTGTATTTTCATGATCCTTAGGGTAAATATGTATATGAAAATATCAATAATACACATAAAGGAAACAATTGTGGGACTTCCCCTCTAGCCTCTCTATCATCTGGCTAATAAATGGAAATGTGAAATGGTTGTTCCTAGTGTGTTGTTTTAGACAATGATAGTCTATGCATACACACCAATAATTCTACATGCAGGTTAGAACCAATTCATTTTTTTCCTTTTTAATTACCTTAAGAGGATTTTTTTCAGGAATGACATTCACTAGACTGACTGATTGTCTATATAATATAGGGTAAATTATTCCAGTAGCCAATAAGTTGGGTACCAAATTTTTTACTACATCTAGGAGGTTTGGGTTCTATCAACATAGTTCATGTCATATTGAATTATCCTCATCATTTAACAATATATGATGTGTACAAATTGATGGGAAATTACTCGGAATTTTAGCAAGTGTACATCCAAAATATTTTTTATATTCACTTAAAATATCAAGTAGTATCAATTCATGCTCCTGAGGGAGTAAACTAGAAATGATCATTGGTATCTTGTTTCCATTCTCAAGATATAAACATTTTAAATTTTGAGCTAGTTTTTTATGTTCCAATTCCTGTGGAATTTGGATTGATAGTAAAGTGTAAGTGGAAGGTCAATGATCTCATCTAACTAATAAATAGTAACATATTTAGATGAGTTATGATCTTTTAAAATATTAGTAGTATCATTGGTGGTCATGGGGTCCTCGGTGTTCAATAAATCATCAATTAACAAACATGAAAGTCATTTTTATAAATCGGTACAACATTATATGCATGATTCATTGCCTAGAATGTCTATAAATGATGAAAACTCAAAAGGGGATTAGGAGAATTAAAATAATTTTTTTATGGAGAGGGAGTACATCAATTGAATTGACTAAAAGTGAGAAATTCTCTTCTAATGGATGCTATATGGCATCAAAGATGTTGAAGTTGAAAATTACACCACCATACTACATATATAATGCACCATTATGGACATTAATTATGGTTTGTTAGATTTTCATGAAAGGACTCCCCCTTATAAATGGGGCATTTCTATTCATCATATAATCTTCCATTTTTAGCACATAGAAATCAGTAGTAAAAACAAAAAATTCCACCCTCACAACAATATCCTCTAACACACCAGTGGGGTGTGTTGTACTACAGTTTGTGAGTAGAAAAAAATTCATATGGAATTCAGTTCTACAACCTGTAATGAAGAGAAAATGGGTTGAGGTATCCAATTTATATAAGCAACCAAATCAAGCATAGCATTGGAAAAGGAATACTCTCAATCATGCACAGAATTGAGAATATTCTAGGATTGTTATATTTGGTAGGAAGTTATGACTCTATCAACTATGAGACATTATTCCATAATCTCACCTTTTCATCACCTCAAAGTCTCCTTCAGTGTGTACACATCTTCTTGAAAAACTTTTTGTATACTGGAATTTACTTCATGACATCAATCAATGGAATGTTGACCTAATTTGTTTTTAATATTTCCATCAATTATTTATCAAGTTCAGTTTATTTTTGATTTTTTATTTGTGTGTCCCTTTGGGTAAATGAAACAGGAATGGTTGGGCTTTGTGGTTAATCAAATGAAACATTATTTCCTTTGGAAGGGATTCTCCCAGGATAAGGGTTGCTAATATTTGGACCATTTTCAGTGGTTGTGATGGTGGTTTCCTTAGAAGAGGATGGCTCTAATGGAGGATTCGTTTGGATTTTATGTTTTCTTATTCTCTAATAGGTGATAAAACTATCATTTTATTTATCCCTATGATTATATTTTGGTTGAGAAGGTAGTTTTCAAAACCATGACTTTGAATTTCCCGCACCACGTTGGCTAGTTGGGCTAATTGGGTTTTTAGGTCTTGAATAGATTCTTTGGTGGTTTGATGTAATTGGAGATTGTTCGTAGAAATTTGTATCATCATGTCTTCTAGGATAGGATCATGTTTTGGATGGGGTTGTTGGTAAGGCCTTTTGGGTGGTTGAGGATTTCTGGGTGGTGGTTGTCGATAATTACTCTTCCCTAGTTGGTTCCATGGTTGATGAGGTTGGTTTGAATACCACCATTTCCTATAGGCTTGGTTTTATTTCCACCTAGACTTGGATGAATAGTATAGTTCCTTCCTAATGGATTGTTTTTTGGGTGTCCTGGAAAGATGGACTCACACCTCTCATAAGTTTCTCTCAATTGAGGTAATTGTTAAGAGTAATGGGTTTTGGAAGAACATATACCAAAATGGTTGGGATGAGAAGATTGATATTTCCCTTGGGAAAGGGAAAGTTATTGAATAAGGGTACTTACCTATTCAAACTTCATGTCCAACTTCTTCTCAAAATAAGAACTTTTTACCTCATGGAAACCTCTAATGGGTACTTTGGCCCTTGAACCAAATTGTTGAGTGTTTTAAACCACATTATCAATGAGGGTCCTTGTAGAAATTGGATTTTTATCAACAATTGCACCACCAACAGTAGCATCAACCATGTTTCGATCAATAGGAATTAAAACCTCATAAATATACTGTATTAAAAGTTGATCACTTATTTGGTGGTGTGGGAAACTTGAATAAAGCCTTCTAAATCTTTACTAGTATTCATTAAGTGTTTCTAATTTTTATTTCCTCATTTTTTAAAATTATTTTTTTATAGTTGTTGTTTGAGATTATGGGAAGTATTTTTAAAGAAAATGTAATTTCATGTCGGCCCAGCCTCTAATTGGGGAATTAACATAATATTGACAATATTTTACAGTATCATCCAATGAGAAAGTGAATTGTCTAAGTTTTAATTGTTCTTCATCCACATAACTAGGTTTTAATGTTGAACACATAGTGTGAAATTATTTTAAGTTCTTATGTGTATCTTCTTCAGAAAGTACATAAAATATTGAAAATAAGTGAATTAGAAAGGATTTTAGTTCAATGTTTGGTGCTTTTCATTCCATTTTAATATTAGTTGGATGGATATCAACATCATCTGAGGTTAATTAATGTAATATTTGTTAATTTCATCCATGTTATACACTTAAATTTCAGTCTCTAGTTTTTTTTCTAAAATAATATGGGTTTAGAAAAGTCTCAAGTTGTGGTCTGTCTTCCTTTAAAGGGTTATATTGTGCATTTTGTTGTCATTGATGTAGGATCCTCTCCTGTTAGGGTTTGAAAGGAGGTAAATTTTCTGATGTATAGTGAATCATTCATAGAACCTACCTAATAAATAAACTATAACACAAAAATATTTGAAAAGATAGAAAATTAAAGAAATAAATATTCAAAAAATTTAAAAATATTTTATAAAAAACATGCACTAAATACCAAAGTACTCCTCATAAATGACCCCAAAAGATGAACGCGTTGTCCTTCCACGTAAAATTGATTACGATTTAAGGATGATTATATATTCAGGGGAGAGTACGTCATATCTCAAAGAGAATTTATAGGTTTATAGTGTGTATTCTAAATAAAGGTAACTAAAAGGAGGGTGGTTTTGGAAACATTTTTAAAAACAAAACAACATAATTAATGATTTTGATAGTTGATAAATAAAGGTGGTGTTTTGTGAATTGTTAGAGAAAGAGGTAATTTCATTTTCACTACACATCTCTTATAGTTCATTTTTCTGAAATTTGCTCATGGTTTAATGGAATTATTTATTTGAGGGTTTTCAAGATCTTTATTCCCCTATGAACTCTTCGAACGTTTCACATAGTACCAAAACAAGACACAAAAATTGGGTTGTCAAGGTTTAGACCTCAATCATAAATGAAGGATATCAAAGCATATTAATATCTTATATATGTGTGAGAGAAATAGCCTGATTTTTTCCCAATCATAACAACCCATGATTCCCACTTGAAATTTCAACCTAGTCAGTATTGAAATGAAATGTGTTTCACATAATTAAACCCAAAGAATGAATTCAGAGGAAAATGATATTAAGAGAAAAATAAGTTAAATAATTCACACAAAAAATAGAAAATACCAATATAGTATCTTGTGTCAGAACCCCCTACAAATAATGTGTCGCTCCCTCGAAACGATCATCCACCATTTAGCTCGCCATCGAGAGGAGGAGAAGGATTGGGTTGAACTTCGGCTTCATCCATGATCCCCATACGAGGATAGGGGCCTCAATAACATGTTGAATGAGAAGAAAAATCCTTTGGGACTCTAAAATGGAAGATCTTTTCTTCTAGTTATAACTCTAAAATGAGGTTCCCATGGTACCCATTAATATCCAAAATGGGAAGTGGTTTTGGGTACCCGATTTTATTTATACATCCTAGATATTAGTTTTTGACTAGTAAATGTTGATATCATGACTTGGAAAAAAGAGGAGTGTTTTTGTATGGACTTTGGAATGACTCTATGTCAAATGTTGTGGCCATTGGACATCTATATTTGGATATATTGTCAAAATAACAAACCAACTTTAGAATTCATAAAGATTCAGTCCCTTAGATAGATCTATTCGGATGGGCCACTAGATGGCCGAATTGGGATTGAATTTCATGAGATGTGTTGTATCCCCTTGATTCTAGGATCATATCAAAATTTTATAACCATTTTGATAGACTTTTTTGAGGAAGATTTAAAATAGTGAACATATTTCCTTGGGATTACATGCAGTTTGGCCCATTTCCCTTTCCCATCATCTCCGGACCTCCAAATCACCTCCCCCTAAAATGAAAACACAAAAACAAGTGAAATATACCTTAATAAAAGTGATAAAAATTTAATTATTTAATAAAATGTGAAGTGAAATTTGATATAATATTTTTAATTTACAAATAAAATGAGGTTAATATAGTGTTGTAAGGGTGAAATTAAGAAATGAATCATGGTGTGATCAAAATGCTCATCGGTCTCATTGATCAAGGTTGAATCATTTTTATTGATTGGATTTTGGACACCCTTCATCGAAGAATCAAATTTTTGTCATCCCACACATACCTCCATCTCTCGAATGTTCTTTCTCCTAGTATTACTCATGATATATCATCCCACTCACCTCATACATGCTATTATCCATGATAATGAACCAACAACACAATCCAATGAGTCTATTACCATAAATGTAATGAATCGTTTTTTGGGAATATAATGAAATAACCAGACGAAATTAAAGGACATGGATGAATAAAAAAATAATGTATATAATAGTCTATAAAACAAAAAAATATATTATTCTATAATGGTAATTCATGATTCATTCATTACCCAAGGAATGGAATTCAAATAATATAGAATATTGAAGAAAAACACAAAGAATAACATATCTCAAATCATAATTTCTAAAAAAACATAACTTGGGAAGGTGATGTGCTATCTAAATATGAATCCAACATTAGAGAGATTGAATAATGTTCAAAATGAAATCTAGAATTGGATAAATAAAATAATAATAAAATTCCTACCTTGGAATTGGGTTGTTCCCTAATGAAGAATGTTCCCACACCAAGGTTGATTCTAAATACTGATGTGTTCATCATCGATCGATGATCTCATATTTGTAGGCAAATTCTTTCACCATGGGTATCACTTCAAATATCCTAGGTATTTCCACAAAAACATATAGTTTTTTATATATTGGGTTTAAATAAATCTCTTTATCGGTAAAAAATTAAATATTTACAATTAATTAATTCATAAATTAATCATTTTTAATAAAAGAGTTATAGTGTTTCATCATGGGGTCTGATGCAAATATTACTTATGTCACTCACATGGTAAAAACCACGTTATATATTCTTCTATATTATTGGTTTCCCCATATAATACTTCATTTAAGAGATAAAATAATTTCCACTAATATATGTGTATACTGACTAAATTAATATTTTTTTTTATTATGTTATTATCAATCCTCCACAACGACCATATTTTTATACCTACATGACATTTTATCACAAAATGAATCATAGAAAAAACCCAACTAATAAAACATAAAAAACTATGGTCTTCAGATTACCCTCAATCACATGGGACAATTATTTTAATATATATATGTATATATATATATATATAAATTTAATCACTTATAGAACTCAACGGGCTTATAATTTCACCAAATCCTAAATTGGGTGTAAACCCACTCCTTGAGATCAACAATATAACAAAAAACATTATAGGTTTTTCTACTTGGTTAAAGTTATTGTTTTACTCAAAGGAAGGTTCCTAGACTCTGAAAACTAAAAATTATGCTACATCTCAATCAAGAAATTTCCAGATCTCTACATCCCCAACCTTAAATAGTTTCTTCCAAGAAAAAAAAACACAGGCCTTATAAAAAAGGAATCTCAGAAAACAACCATATGCATAAAACAACCCACCATAATACATAATTCTATCACCTCCACGGGTCTAATTGGTAAGAGAAATCAATACAAAACCATCTAGGATGGAAACATCATATTTCATTCCCAAAGATAATGAAATCGACCCCTATTGAAGAAATAACTTAGTCAGAACAAGAATCCACACCTAGAAAACCTTGAAAGCATATACACCAAAAATCCATCTCCATTTGAGACTCATACTACTACATGAGATGAGATAAAACTGTAAGACTCAAACCATCACCTCAAAAAATGGTACATTGAAAAGGACAACACTAGAGGTATTGACCCACTCCTCGTATTTTAATGAGCATTTTAGGTGGTTTTAATATGAAATTAATCAACCTATTCCACACCACCACATAGGAAACTTAATAGCACTCCATGGTGACACTAAAAATTTATAAGGACATATTATTTTTGAAATGTATGTTAGAAACCTCTACCATCACATTTAAATAAGGCATTATCACTATAGTAAGTATCTCATGGCATAAGAGCAATGGGGCCTCTTTTCCAAAACTTTTCACAACACATGTGGTAATTCTATATCTAGATCAGAATATCCAAAATTCTATCACTCAATACTGAGGATATTTACCTTTTAATTATTCTATAACAAATTATAATGATGTGAACCATAAACAAAAAAATAATCACTTAATTTTTCAAAGATGCACTAAAACAAATCTTGTGGCCCAATCCACCATAATCCAAAATGAATGAATATTACTACTTAGATGACCCTACTTCATCAAATATAGACCCCAAGATAACACATACATGAGTAAATAAGGGCTATAACCTATTGATAAAGACCTCTTTATCCATAACATATCAAGAGTGTACATGGGATGGGTACACCCACAAGGATCCATTAGATGATCCACACTAAGTGTTTCACTCATCGTGGGTGCTCCCCACTTAGCATTTTCCTCACAATACTAAAAAACACCAAGGGTATAACCACCTACCACTAGGGGAAGTGGTCATCATGATAAAAAAATTCATGAATCTCCTTTATTTCCACTATTTGTGAACATTTTTTCCCACTTGAACATTGAGTTGAATTCACTATTTTGGGAATTTATCATATATGGTATAAGATCAAAGCCACCAACATTAATGAATGGTGAAAAAAATCTCCCCATATATGTTAAACATAATAAACTTAGACCTATCTATTGAATCACATCCTCTAATATGAGAATAGTAATTCCCCTTCTAGAATCATTGATCATCATACCCCTACCATGCTACACTGATCCCATCACCTACCATGAGTTCAATGTCATGTGGACCATATTTATGCCATGAATCTCCACCATGAGAGTATACTAAACACCTGGAATATAGTCATAAGTATATGAAAACTCTGTTAAATTCCTAATTAGATCCTCTTAGAATTAATACAATAAAAAACATGTTATATCAATTGAAAAACATTGAAAAGGTGATCAAAACCATACTCTATAAATTTGATCATCCACCACAGAAAGAAAATGGATGGATACCCCAACATTTCAATAAGAGACAACTATAGTTCACCCTATGAATGCATTCACACAATTCTCCGTATGCATGGAATGTTAATTCCCGCCCAAATATATAGTTGTCGAAGATGTTATAACCACCATCTAACTAGTTGATAATTACTATAGGCAGGTTGGATCCCCCCAACCCATTGAAGGCGGATCTCACTCAATATGGAAGAAAGGTCCCACCACATCTACCCAAATGTCATATACATGATGTAGGTACTATTAAACATCCTACACCAAGAGGGATATTTGAAAATAATTCTTTATTAAATAAATAAATACTCAATTAATTAGTAGTGAGTGAATAAATTTTTTCATTATAGGGAACTCTCTAGACAACCGAGGTATATCTAGGGTATTATATTGGAATATATAGCTCTTGAACATTCAGAAAAATATGAAAAATGTATGAAAATTACAAATTGAATGATGATATTTATTGAATGTACATGATTTATAATTTAATTTATACAATCTACCACTTGACTATAGACAACCTTTGTCCATGCCTTATCACAACTTAAACCGGTGGTATATCGTACAAAATTGGATCTAATTTGGGGCGATGTTTATGATATAAGATTAATATGTTGTTAGTTTCTAACTGTTATCACACTAAATTGTTTAACACCCAATCAAATATGTGATAAAAAATAATACATACACAAATAATGTTCCGTGTTTCATTACCGATTGAAACATTGAGATCTATTCATGATGTTACTCTAGTTGTTCTTAGGTGAAAATCTAAACTGATCATAAACATGAGACGAAACTATACTAGAAATCTCTTCCAACAATTTATTGGGGTTTTGATTTTGGTATTGCTTCATGGAATCAAAATAAAATATCATAATATATTTCTTTAGAGTATTCACCCAAACCGTTGATCTAAAATAACTACATCACAAAACATGTTCAAAAGATGCCTCGTAATTCCCACATCCCTCAATGTATAATTAAAAATGGTCATTCCACCTTGTGAAAGATTCAATTACCTCTATTAAAAAAAAGTATTCCTAAAGAGGGATCAAAGTCTATCCATAGTAGATAAATCTCATTTTGAGTTTGAGAAATACCTCAACCATTAATGTTTTGTCAAGCCACATAGGGATCCAAATATAAAATTTTACATTTGGGTAGTAAAAAGGTTGAACTAGAAGAAATCTTGAATCCCATCCTGTAGATAATCTAATTAACAATCAAAGATCATAAATTCCATGTAAAATATTGGTTCCTATCATTAAACACACACAAAATAACCAATCCACTAATATTCTTATCCAATCCAGTGGGGACTAACATTTTATCAACGAGATAAATCCTCACTATGCACAAGAGGATAGAAAATGCTTTATATTATCAGTTGAGAACACCTCCCAATTGAGTCTGAGTAAACATCACCTCATCATCCAATAACTAATGGTGAGGGTTCCAACAATAAGCATCATATCATCACAACCCTTCCACCAAACACAATTTTTCTTATTAGTGAATAGTACCCTTAATTTGATAAGGTGACCCCAATGAGGATAGAGAAATTGTGGATGAAATGACATAGGTAGAACATGAGAGATCAAAATTGACCAATATATGATGAATATAGTAATCCTATTTGTACCCTTCAATGATTTAGTATAGATTTGTGTTGACTAACAGGTTATCAAGGTCTAATAGAAAGGATATGTAGGTTTCCACACCTATGCGGGTCTCCCTAGTCTGACAACCAAACTGAAGACCCTGTAAACATAATTTTCACAATTATCCGCAAATATTCCTCACATGAATAAAAATTATAAATATAATCCCTAGGATATACCTACTATGATACCATAATCACATGTCCTGACCCGCCAAGGTCCCACCCAGGTTGGCTGTAAATGGAGAGTGACATTCCAAGACTAATTTTAATGGGAAATGGGATGATGAATATCACTAAGTATACATAGTTCATAATATGGTATGCCTTAGACTATATAAACCTTTAATATATATATAATTTTTCAATACTCAAGACAACCAAAAAAATCATCATGATACAAACATTAATAACTAAATAATCTATAAACAATACAATGCATGAGACATCAAGTACTAGAAAACCCCACAACATAAAACAAGAAAAACAAAAAACAAAAAATAATCCTCTAAACCACAACAATATAGGAAGATCCACCATACTATAAGTAAAATGTGAACAATCTTCATCTATAAATCCAACACTGAAATCATGAACCTCAATGCTCCTTAATTCATCATCAAGAATCACTAATAAAAATATCAAAGTAATCCATTCTATTATCATGTCCACCTAGATCATATCTGAACATGTGCATCATTTGTATCCACACAAAATGTTTGTGCACAAGGTTCATGAAGTGGTGAGTATAAACATATTGATTCACACCTATTGTAGTGCATGAAAAAAGCAATTTATTTTCCTTATGCAGCACAGAGGCTGACCAGGGTCGTCTCACTTGAGGAGATTTCTCAGTTGTTCACCTACTTAATCTATATCACCTAAACTAATTATTTCCACTTCTTTTAAATTTATCTAAGAATAAAATGAAATTTAAAATTCAAATTAAATTTTATAACATATACTAAAATTCAATTATAGAATGTAATTAGTGAAGAAAGAACTTGGTCTTAGGGTTGGATAACACGTGTTCATTCATTATTTATTTGTTATTTAAATTAAATTTGATAATTAATTTAGTGAAACCTCATTATTTAATTACTCCCCGTTGATTTATTGAGTGTTTGATTTTAGCATGCATCCAGCACACCAAATCACACCTCCTCCAGTATTCAAGTAGGGTGACACCTCAACCGAGAATGTTATTCCTTAAGGACCCTACTCCATCGTATGTTATTTCATCCCTTATGGCAACACCAACACCATCGTATGAAGAGTTTGCCTAAGAGAATGGAGGGAAAATGATTAATAAATGAAAAGAAATGGATTTGGAAATAGTTTTGGGGTGGAAAACCACAGAACCTGTGCATTATTTCCGCCTCTACCACAAATAGGTTTAAAATATTTTAAATTTAATGTGAAATAATGCAGAAAACTGTGAAACCTACCCCAGGGCCATGCCTCGAGTTAGCCACTTTCCATAGTGATGTTCATATAGATCACGATAGAAATATGGAAGATAGAATGAAATTAGATTAAATTCATAAAAGAAAGATGGTGGAAATAAAGTCGAAACACATTAATTAAAATATGAATGCATTACATGAGAAAATAAAACTAAAAATAAAAAAAGAGAAGACAAGAAAATACATATGTTAGCAGCATTTCCCAAGGCCTCTACTCGGATGTTGGTGTTGAATTCCATCAGCATGGGTGAACACCTCCTTATATAGGCTAAGGTTTCCATCTTTCAGTTGTCAAATTTCAGATCTTCAAAATCTCTATTTAGGATTTCCTACAGACTCTATCAACCGAATATTTGACCATGATAGGACAATTATATGGAAGAATATTGGCATGGTATCTTCATGAAATATTTTCTAAAAAATATTCAAAGATTCTTCTCAAAATTTGATCTTTAACATTACTTTTAGTAAGAGATGTTTCTAATTAAATTTGAGTGTTTATTTTGGCTGAATGTTTCCTTTTTCTTTCCCCAAAAGTTGATCTTGTATGGGCCGCTTTAATGAATGAATATCTCCATGATCTTCAACAAACAAACAACCCGTTAAATTATATTTCAAATACAACTAGAATCACATCAATTGGATTTATGTAGACCAATTTTTGATTAATTCTTTGAGGTGGGGTCCACCCGATCGTCCAGAATAATTGTCCATCTTTATTGATTTTTTAGGACCCTTGGATGGCCTATGTAAATCAAGGTCCTAAAACAAAAGTTGAAGAAAATAATGATAGGAATCCAATGAAAAATTAATCACATAAATTGGATTTATATTTCAAAATATATTCTTGAATTACCAATTGGATTAAAATCTATCAATATTTCCAAATTAAGCAGTTTTCATATTTATGCTCAAAACACACTACAAATAAAAAATTGATGTAAATGACACAAATTGATAAATTTTTAGTGAGTGAATCATTTAATTACATATAAAAAATGATTAAAATATTATCTCTATCAATTCCCCCACACTTAAACTATTCTTTTCCAAAATCATAAAATCGCCACAAGGAATTCAAAGGGGACCAATGTTATCAATATTCAAATTTCAAAGCCATAAAATCAAAAAATTATCAATGTCCAATCAAATTTTCAATTTCCATAAAAAATATCAATTTAATTTCCCGTTTTTAAAAAAAAATTCATTCATTTTACTTTTCTCCTTTGAAAAATGATGGAGCTTCACCTTTCATTCATTCAAGCTTCTGAATTTATTATTATTAAACATGCCAAATCATGATCTACCTCTCATTTGAATATTATCTCTCATAAGTCAGTATACAGTTAAAGTGGAGTTATACTCATATCATGAGAACGTACTCATTATCCATAGGATTGTAGAGGAACTACTTTCTCCACTTTTTAAAGACAAAAGCCACATAAAATCATGAAGAATTGCAATAAAGGTTCAAATGTCTATGTGGATTAGGGTTGGTGGGTAAATAATTGAAATAATCTAAGGCTATAAGTAAGAGGTTTGACTCTTAAGTAAAATTCATGATTAATCATGTGAAAACATAGGATGAACCTCACTCAAATCCCTTTAAGACTGTGAAAACAACACCACCCAATTTTTTCTGACATGGTACATGAGTCAATAAATGATTAAAAAGAATGATATCATCCAAGTTCTCCCTCTTTTTAAATAAATCTCCCGAAAGGCTCAACTTAATTTCTCTTTTTTTTTGAATTATTTTGTAAAGATCCAGAAAGGAACAACTTTATTTTCAATTTTTTCTCTTTTTTTAGGAGAACCGGATGAAATGAAAGAAGCATAATGAAATAATGACACGTTGCCAATTTTCTAATAATATATTTCCCAAAATGATGACATACATCTCATACCACCCAAAAATGATACACATCTCAATGAACGCATACAAAAGGCCCTTCCCCCACACTCAAACTTGAAATATCCATGCAAAAATACTAAATGTGAAGGTAGGTGAGGAAATATTGGCTTGTAATGTAGCTTAAAACTATAATGAAATTCATGGATTCTATAGCCTAACAAAGGATAAATGTATGGGTGGGTCTCATGAAAATATGTTCCTATCCAAAGTTAAGGCTCAATTATTTTAAATGTGTTTTTGCATAATCATAGATTTGATAAGTTTTAGGATAAGTTCTGGCAGGTGACATGTCCTGTGATCCCTCAAGAAATACGCTCAAGATAAAATAGGAAATATTTGGTCTAGAAATCCTCTCAGGAATGAGAATATGATATTGGACAATCACTCATGGAATTATTAATAATAAAAAATCAATTTACATGAATTTCATAAATTCAAAGCATGAGAAATGGTAGGGAAATTTCATTTAAATGGGTCAATTAATTCCCCCAAGTCATGAGTCTTTATTTCAATATTCATGCTTCACTTTAATCATCCAATTATCCATTTTAGTAATTCAATATTATTAACATTGAAATCTAAAACATGGAATCACTGGATTCTTAGGAAACTCATGTATCATAGATATGTCACGTAAAACATAATTCAAGTGTGGGAATTCAAATCTTATCATAAAGATCAAAAAATGTAATGTGTTTCAAAGTTAAACATTAAAAGTGAACTCCATTTTGAAATGAAGCCTAGTTTTTTCTGTTTGCAGGTTCATTTCATCAATGATGAATCTAAAAATTATAGTTACTCAATTAAGTGAAATTATCATGTCATTAAAGCTAAAAAATATAGGAGGGAGTGGGATGCATGCTAAGATACTTCTATGAAAAGAATTTGGGATCTAAATTCCAAGAAATCAAGTAAAGATAAGTCTTGGTACGATCCCCCATCTGGGCCTTAGATTCTTTTACAGCCTCCAGAGGGTAGTACCAACTATTATCCATAATCTGATGGTGGGTGGCTATTCTTGGAAATGAACCACCGAATGTTGTTATTCCCTACTTGCAGTTATTTGTTCTTGTTGAGGATAATTCCTTATATAGAGTACACCATATCCTCCCCCTTTTCAATGTGGTACAACATGCATAGAAGGGGTATGATAAAGTATGGAACCTCCTCCTCTTTAGTTTCTACTTGTTCAATTTCTTCTTTAAAATACAATTGTTCCTCAATATATGCTTCAGGAAAAAAATAATCGAAGGGAGATTCAAAATTTAAATTTGAAGTATTAATTTCAAAATCTCACCTTTTAAGGTAGGAAGCTTGTAGATTTGGTTCTTCAAGAATAGCCACTTGTATCCTTTTATGGGCTTCATTATATAGATAATAAATGTCCTTAGGGAGATCCATGTGTTCCTCAATAGGTTCAATTTCTTCTTTTTGCTCCAAGGAATAGAAAAGAACATCCTATTTTGTAAAATAATAGGGAGTGACATAAAATTTAGCTTCAATAAATCCAGAAGAGATAGAGTCAATGAAATCTTCAACTCCCTCAGTTTTTTCAGCTTCAGTCTCTTCTTGAGTTGAAGTTTCCTCTTGGAGTTTATTATCACTAGATGGAGGTAGGTATTCATGCTCCTCGACCACAAGTTTGGATTCAACTTCATTATTTTCTTCAGTGAAATCTGGGATGACCTGTGGAACTTCCTTCTTAGCCTTGAATCATTGAATGTCAGTTTTGAGTTCATCGACTATGGTCATGAAATATTCAAATGAGATCCATGTTGGTATTCCTATTTCCTTCTGTTTGAACCTTATCATTAGAGTACCAACCCTTCGTTGGAGGGCCTCCTTAGTGTAGTCAGTTTCTTCCTCCTTCACCTATGAGTAATTATTCCATGCATAATAATTTGAATTTGAATGCATCATGGATTTTTTTTAAATAATTAAAACTATCTAAAATTTGAAAATAGAAAAAGTAAAGTAAACCACTAATTAGTTCCCCATAAATAACACTAGTTTTGATTAAAGCATGTCATAGGGCGTGGCAAAAGAAATTTATTTTCCTAATGCAGCACATATGATGACCAGGGTCATCTCACTTTAGGATCTTTCTCGGTTGTTCACCTACTAAATCTATATCACCTAAAATAATTATTTATGCTTATTTTAAATTTATCTAAGAATATAATGAAATTTAAAAGTCAAATTAAATGTTAAAACCTATTCTAAAATGCAATTACATAATGTGAATAGTGAAGAAAGAACTTAGTCCTAGGGTTGGATAACACGACTTCATTCATTATTTATTTTTTATTAAAATTAAATTTGATAATTCATTTAGTGAAACCTCATTAATGAATTAATCCCCATAGATTTATTGAGTTTGTGATTTTATCATGAATCTAGAACACCAAATCACACCTCCTCCAGTAGTCATGTAGGGTAACACCTTAACCGAGAATGTTATTCCTAAAGGAAATGGCTCCACTGTATATCGTTTCATACTTTATGGAAACCCCAACTCTAACATATAAATGGTTTTACTAAGATAAGGGAGGTAAAATTATAAATAAGTAAAAAATAAATGGATTCGTAAATAGTGTCATGGTGGAAAACCTCCACACCCATGTAATATTTCCGCCTCAACCACAAATAGATTTAAATTATTTTGATTTTAATGTGCAATAGTGCAGAACACCGGGAAACATCCCTTATGGCCAAGCCTCGAGTTAGTAACTTTCCATGTATAAGTGAATAGATATCACGATGGAAATATGGAAGATAGAAAGAAATTATATTAAATTCAGAAAATAAAGACGGTGGAAAATAAGGTGGAAACACTTTAATTAAAATATGAATGCATTACATGAAAAAATAAAACTAAAATTAACAAAATTGAAGAAAAGAAAATTCATATGTTAGAAGCATGTCCCTAGGCCTCAACCGTGATGTTGGTGTCAACATACTTCTTCAGAACGGGTGAAATCCTCCTTATATAGGCCAAGGGTTTCCATCTTTCGGTCTTCAAATTTCATATCCTCAAAATCTCTATTTGGGATTACCTGCAGATTCTGTCCACCGAATTTTTGACCATGATAGGCCAATTATATGGCCAAATATTGGCATGTTTTCTTCATGAAAGATGTTCCAAAAAATCTTCTAATATTCTCCACAAACCTTCATCTTTATCATCACTCTGTAGTAATAGATATGGAATATTTAATTTGATATTTTATTCTGGCTGGATGTTTCCTTTTTCTTGCCCCAAAAGTTGAGCTTCCATGGGCCACTTTAATGAATGTATATATCCATGATTTTCGACAACCAAAACCCTCCATTAAATATTCATTAAAATACAATTTTAATCAAATAAATTGGACGTTTGTAGACCAATTTATGATTAATTCATTAAGGTGGGGTCCACCCGATGATCCAGAATAATTTTCCAACTTCAATGATTTTTTCGGACCCTTGGATGGCTGAATTAAATCCTGGTCCTAAAACCAAATATTAAGATAATAAATATAGGAATCAAATGAAAAAAGAACCACATAAATTAGATTTACATTTTAAAATATATGTGTGAATTACCAAACTGATTAAAATATGTTAATATTTCCAAATTAAGCAGTTTTCATATTTAAGCTCAAAACACCCTATAAATAAAAAATTGATGTAAATAACACAAATTGATAAATTTTTATTGATTAAATCATTTAATTACATATAAAAATGATGAAAATATTATCTCTACCACATATTAAATGGGAAACCCTAGAATATATAAGGAAAATGAAAATTATTAGGTCATATCAAGGCCACAAAACTAAAGTATAACTAGATAACTGTTAAATAAGAAGAATATTGATTTTCTCAATCACTATATGTATCTAGACATGGAATAGTCGTGGTCATAATAAGTAAAATCCTCTGAATACATGTCACATAGGAAGATAGAGGTTCTCAGAATATATAACAATATATGAAATATGAATTTATTAGTCTACCATATACTATATCTTGATTGAAACCCATGAAGTACCATGGAATCACAATTTTTATGGAAGTCTATACCATATATATTTGTAATTTCTATGGTATCATCAGAATAAAAAATGTGAGCCGAATAATTATTGAAGTATGATCATAAAAATATGGAGAACCACACCGTCTAGAATATATAATAAATTTTCATGAATCCAAGAGGTCCCACAAAAAACAACCTACTTAACCTCATGATGTATGTAGTGGTAGAACCGCTCCTTGATGATTGACACACTAGTTGAGAGAGTACCAAACCCAGTGGAGGATTTTTACCCTTTCATAACTCTTAAACAAGGGAGTAATGTGTCTATGGATAAAATACTTATGGTAAGACCCCAATATTTTATTATTTGTTTATTTTTTTCAAACAAATTAAATTTGTTCAATTGCTTGTATTACATGAGATAATTAGTTTAAAAGAATCATGATATACTACTAAAATATTGTTATTTAATGTGATGGTTATCAACTTGAAGTTATATTGATATGTATAAATTGGAGTAATTAAAATATTAAAAAACTATGGTATATATATTTTTAAATTTAATTACTTGGTTATTAATTAATTGGAAATGAAAATAAAAACTAATTAAAAATTATGGAGATATTTTTCTGACAAACTTCTTTTATGCACACAATGTATGTTTATCTTAATAAATTAAATTGATCCCTATTTATGAATTATTTTAATTTAATTTTTAAATTATATAATTAATAATTATTTTTATAATTCATTTAAAAGTTTTCCTAGGCATTGAATAATAATAAATCAAGTATTACGCTTAAAACTGTACTTTTCTACAAAAGTGGTGTTGTCAAATACTTCACAGTCATAATATGAATAAATTTATACCAATTTAAGATTTTTTTTGAAAAAATAAACTAATTATTTAAAATAAACATATCAAAATTATTTTATATTTATTTTTTAATAATTTTTGAAAAGATTATTTTTTCGAAGAATAGAAAAAAATGCTAATTTTTATTAAAAATTATAATTTTGTTTAAATTATTTACAAAGTTAATTTTTTTGAATTATATAAAAAGTAACATTAGTTAAAATATATTATAAATGATCCAATTTTGGTCATCGGAATCATCTTTATGTTTAATTTTGATATAAAAATGTTTTATACTTACGAAAAAATTTTCTTTGGAAAACCACTTTTCATCATGTTCGTGGGTTTAATATTAAATTAAATTATACCAATTTTTTTAATTGAATTAGATAAAATGGATTCAATATTTTTTAATCAGAATAACTAATTATATATAATAAAGTCATTTTAATTTTTTGTCAGAATGAAACGTAAAAACACTAAAAAATCGGTTACCCCGGTTAAGGTTAAAATGGGGTTTCCAGGGGTTAAAAAATGATAAGGGTTAAAATGACATAATTTTTTTAAAAAACCCATTATATGATTTTATTTAGAATGTAAAATTATCAACTATTATAAAGAGCCATTTATAATCCAATTCTATAGGAAATTGACTTGAAATTATATTAAAATGTTGAAATATTTCATGTGTTCCACTCACCTCAATTATAATAGGACACCACATCTCACCTCCTATCCATGCTTCAAGATCATTGTCTTTGGGAGAAAACATTCCCAAAAACCTTCCTTATATTATAAAACACAACCTAAGTCTAAATAAGAGGTATAGTTCTTAACCATTCATTTTTATTTTATTCCTTCATATTACTCTATAAAATATTCTTAAAATATGATAAAATAATAATCAAATTATCAAAAATATAATTAGATTTTATTATCTTAATGTAATAACCTATATCTATCTCCTCTTCCATTATATAAGAAAAAAAACTGTAGATCATGTGTATGGAAGACTACCACATCGCGGAATGATTTAATTAGTTTTCCATCACTGCATATCACATATGGATATAATGATTTATTTAATGTATATATATTATATTTATTACATAATTATACTTAATTTATTATAATATCATGTCTACCTTCTTACTTTCCAGGCCATTGAAAATTGATAATATCCCTCATGCATACGTGAAGACTACCTCCTCCACAAAGAGATGTGATTCGTGTTTCATTTCTATTTATCATGGATGATAATAAAGATACATTTGATCAATATATATGAATTAAATTATATAATAATTATTTTTTAATGTTTAATAACTATTTACCTTTATTTTATCTAGACATTGAAAAAAATGAAAATAGTGTTCATGTGTGCGTACAATCAACCATCTCAATGAATGACATATTTATTTTTTCTATATATAACTTTAATGGATCACTCTAAATATGTATATAGTTAATATATATGATATTTATTGAATGAAGAAAATTATGGACATTATGTTACCATGATCAATGTAAAAAAGGAAAGAACTAACAAACCAAAACATACGTGAAAAATGAAGTAGTTATCACACAAAATAGTGATTTTAATAAAAAAATTGTAAATAAATAAGTGATAAGATGAAATAAGTATATCATAAATGGTATTATATATATGAGTATTGTTTTATAATAAAATTATAATAAATATATATTTATTATATTGGAGGTTTGAACGTGTACAAAGAAAGTCGAGACTCAAGAAAGGGATTTGTGTTTAAATCCTATTTTTAATTAGGATTGTTCATCCTTGAATTTTTATTGAGGAAATTATATAATCCTTATCTAGTAAAACCATTTAATTTTTCTTATCCACTAGTTTTTTCTTGGTATTGCATTTTTTCATTTCATTTTCCTAAATTTAAGTACTCAATATATCAAAAGAATGTTTTTAAGAAACATTAACTGTGTTTTACTATTAAGTATGTAATTTTTCTCTCCAAAATCCATTTTTTCTTGAAATATTTTTAATAATATTTTCAAATTTTAAATTTAAATTTTACTCTTGTTTTATTTTATAAAAAATGGTTTAAAAATAACCTACTTTCTTTTCGAATGTGGTACTTTAAGACTTTATATAAAAATGTGAAAGGAATATTTTCTTTTAACATATACTACATGAAAGAAATTTCAAACCATCAAGACCACACAATGATTTGAATCTTCCATTATATGTTTATATAGTTATTCTAAGGGAAAATTTTCCCATGATATTTTGGATTTTTTTATTTAATTGAATTTATTTCCAAATAGAATTTTTATTTTCCTCAAGAATTTTCTTAATTGTATTTTTATTATATTTAAATTCATCAAGGATAAAAACATTTGGTGTTTATTCTATTTTATAGGGGATATGATCCAATTGTACCATACTTATTATTTTTTAGGATGGTTTATGATTATGATAACAATATTCCTATTAAACCCATTTATTTTACATAGGTTATGTTATGATGGATTGATGAAATTTTTTTAAACCCTTTTTCTTTGTACAGGTTATGATATAATTATATGATGGATTTTTAATGATCATATGAAAAATAAATGTATGGTTTTCATTATGTAATTTGTGGGACTAGAATTATATAGATATCCAATGTATTGGGTAAATATTTTTACCTCATGAGATTATTATGGTATGCATGTCGATGTGATTGATCCACTATGGTAAACAAGTTAATGTGATTTATCTGCAATAGGATTCAAGTTGTGGTTCTTGATACATTTTAATATAATAAATAGGCAGGGATTCCTGATCCACTATGATTTTATGGTCTTAGTAGTTAACCTTGAAATATGAAATGGGGTCTATACTTATGATGATACAATACTTTTATGACATGAACATATCGTTTGTGATTGATTTATGATGATTTCACACTCTTATGATTTATGCATTTTAAAATAATAATGATTTATTCTAGGAATCAGGTTTATTATATCATATATATTCGGTATAAACTTTATAAGTTATGATCATGATATCATAACCTTATTCTCATTTTATGATTTCATATGATCATCAATTGATATATCTCTTATTTACCCTTACTGAGTATCCAAGACCACCCTTTAATAAGTTCCATTTCACTAGGTTATGAAGAAATATATTAAGTACTGTATTCCATACAAGATTACTATGTGGAATGATCTTTTTGGGATATGATTAAGATCTTTCAAGGAATAAAAAGATTGTTTATATAGTCTCCAAAGACACTAAACATTTACAATCCTCCAGAATGTATTTGTTAAATATATTGAATATTCATATATAAAGATATAATATTTATGCTTGAAGAGATTGGGTAACTATACATATAACCCTCATGGTTGTGGGGAAGTACATACTCTATCAGGATATAAGATATGAGGGACTTGTGCCCTGACTAGTGCTGCTATCAAGGGAGTATCAAACCCAATAATACTATAATGATCACACATGAACCCTTTCATTGTCTTACCATTACTAAGTTAAACAATCCTCTCAAAAAATTTCTCACCACATCGTATATATTGAAGAAAATGATTCCATTACATTCATTATGGAATTATGATCAGAAAGTATTACTCAAATGTCCATATCTAATTCCAAACAAATAATTATGGCCATCAGGTGATCCTTATTGAGGTACATGGAATATTCCTAGGGTACCCAATGTGTATCCCATAAGAAATCACTTTTCCATTCACTAATTACCCACATGAAATTTAGACTCCAAAATTAATGATGTGTGTAGAATTGTACATGGTATATAGGATCTACAAGGGAATTTTTTTTGTACCTTGGATTCCCATGATGTGTTCCTCAAAGAATAAAAATAAAGTGGCCTTAATGAACATTATATATATGTTAACTGAGTTCTCTGGTCATGTACACCTTGAACACACTATGATGGTCAGTATGGGTTACACAATTTTTTGTCCTTTCCCATGTGGCATGTGAGATCACTCAAACTATTTGGTGTTTACTCATAGTAAGCATCAAGTAGTTGGATACTATCACACAACAACAAGGGTTAATCACAAGACATTTGATATTAAACTTACACTAAAATCCTAGAAACCACATCTCCAATGATACGTGGAGTGTGTTCATCCAAAATAAAAATCTTATAGTCATGTTTTTTCTAGAAACACAAAATTTCATCTAAATCATCACCATGAATTCTGAAACTTCTAAAATACTATGAATATTCCCTCAATTCTCAATGAATGAGGCCAAATCTTTTCTGATGATCAGATTTTGGACTCCCTACCTCAATGGATCATACATTCATCATCCTGCTCAAGACATCATCAAAAAAATGCTCTACCTTTCATGAATCCAATATATCTATTATCCCACTCAACTACTTTATGATATGAAACATGAAATACAATCTGAGGAATTGATAACCATACACGCAAAAAAATATTACAACAGAAACTAATCAAATCAATGACCAAAATTGATGGTTGACGATGAATACCTGAAGAATATAGATATTAATACATAAAACCAAAACATTAAATATTCCATGATTCTCATTCTTGATTCGTTCAAAATTTATTGGATGAAATTTGAATAATCGATAAGATGGAAGAAAAATATAATGAACAACATTTCTCAAATCACAGCATTAAGAAAAATATAAGCTGGAAAGGCTATAGAATAAATATAAATGGATCCAACATTGGTGGTATTAATCAATTTTTACACTAAAATCAATTATATGGTAAATATAATAATAATAAACTCCATATAATGGAATTAGATCATTCACTAATGAATAACATGATCACACTGAGGTCACTTGTGAATGTCGATGAATTCATTATCAGTCCTTGATCACATGTTCACCAGCCAATGACTTCATCATGGATCTCCCCATTAAATCAGTTATTATTTCCTATTAATCCCATGATATTTTTCTAATCAATGTTTAAATAGACCAAATTATAGGTGATGCATTAATTATTCACAATTAATTAATTAATTAATAATTTTTAATCCACCAAAAATTATGTTCTATAATAGGGTCGGATGAAAAGAAAAATTATGTCATCCATATGGTAAAAATCATGTTACAGATTCATTTAGGGTCTTGGTATCCCCATAAAAGTCACTATTTATGAGATATAATCATTTCATAGGAAATACACACATAGAGTAAAATAATATAGGTTTTTTGTATTATATTATTATTGAGTCTCCACGGTGGCCACATTTATATGTTGACCCTACTTTTCACCATGAAATGGATCTTAGAAAAACCCAAAACAATCAAATACCTTAATATATTTTCATTGCATCACCATCTATATCATGAGATAATTATTAATTTTTAGTAATAAATATAAAATATCCCATATAACTCAACATGATCATAATTTCATCAAAACAAAAATAATCATTAAACTCCACTCCTCAAGATTTATAAAATCATTAGAAAACCTTTATGGGTCTAACTAATAGGTAAATTTAAAATTCTACCCCTAAGAAGGTCTTAGGACTTTGAAATCATAAAATTGGGCTATATATCAACCGAGAAAATTTTGGATCACTAAAAACCCATCCTATGATATTAACATAGTATTTATTTAACATCATAATTTATTTTATATAACCATTTATATTCACATTGAATTAAAATTAATGCTTCCCAGGGTTGGGTTTAATTTAAAAATTAGTGATTTGAATGTTTTAGGATTCCATTGGGTTCTAATGGAATTGAATTTAGACAAAATATTTGACTATATTTTAGTAGTGTAATTTTAAATAAGAATTAATTATAAATTTATGAAATTTTATTTCATATATGAGAGTTAAATATGAATGTACAAGTGTTACTTCTTCACCTCCTCAACTATTAATACATTATTTTAGTGACAAGGTAGTATAACTATAATTGTAAAAGACATTTTTGATGAACTATACATCACATAGATATTTTTTAAAACATTTTTTTGGTAAAATAATAGAGTATTGAACATTTTCATATCATAAGGATTAGATTTTTAGTAAATTTGTATCATAGTATATCATAGTCACATATAATACCACAACATTTATTTCAATTCTTCATGATAAACCTCTTATAATTGGGTCAGATATTTTTATCACAAATGATCACTTTATAATATATATAAAATAATGGGTGATCTAAAAAACTAAATAAGGTTAAATAAATGGAAATTATAAATAAATTAGTCAATATAAAGTATAGATAAATCATGATTAAAAATAATAAAAATGATAAATTGAAAAAAATCATAAACCTGAGAAGAATGTGTAACATATTATGTTATATACATGTTATAAATGTATAATAATGAATCATCATAAACATATTTTACATCTCTTTATCAATAAAATATGAAATGGTTGAGAAAGGATATATGCCTGTGTCCCATAAATAACTTATAATTAGATATAAAATTTACTCAATTAATTACCATATTGTATAAATTTGAGCATACTTGTCACATTATATTATATTTTAAATAATGATTGGATCATATAATTAAAAGTTTAAAATGAATCATATATAAATAAATAAGTAAAACATTGATAGGCCTTCATGAAATAGCAATGGGTCATATAAAAATATAATACATTATACCATAGAATCAAATATGGAGTAAGAGATAAAAATAGTATTAAATTATAATAAAAATAGAATGGTAGGCTTAAGAGTCATCTAATTTTGTAAGAGAAATTTTTTTTGACCATAGATAAAAGAATGTTACTCTAAATATAAAGTGAGAATAAATTAAGGGAATACTTAAGAGAAACCCATATCAAAATGATATAACATGTAGACTAAGAATAAATTCGTATAAGTGTAATAAAAACATGTAAATTAAAAAACAAGAGTAATAAAAAAATAATATGATAAGTTAAATTGAAGTTAAGTAAAAAGATTCTAAAATAAATTAAATAAATAGGAAAATTTTCCAAGAGAAAAAGGTGAATGAATTCTTATAATGTCATAATGAAATAAAAAAGGATGGTTAATAGAAATTCATATCTCTATAAAATACTAGAAAGAATTAATAATATATTTACATAAAATATAATATAATATCAATGAAGTAATCTAAATGAAGAAGATGGAATTTAAACTATAATAGAGGAAATTGGGTGTTATTCCGCTTAGATTCACTCTAAATATCTTGATTGGACACTAACCTTCAATATAAGAAAGTTTGAATTATAAAAAAATAATTTAAAATCCATTTTAATATAAAATATTTTCATTTTCATCACTTATTTATATCACATATTTCTATTATAAATTAGTCATAATCTTTTTATTATTAATGGAATTCGTGAGGAGAGATTCATTTGAAAGATTTTATGGTTGTTTCAGTATCGTCTATTAGGTTTCAAATGAACTAATGAAACTCATTAAAAAAGTCATATAAAGATAAAGAAACCTACATCCAATATCTTCCTTGATTGATAAATTAAATCTTGTAATCTATAAAATGAAGAGAACTTATGAACCTTGCAATGAATATGTCCACAATAAAAATTATTCATCCATGTTTGATGAAGATCACAATAGGGGAATCTAAAAGACATCACTCCTCTGAAAGTATTCATGGGTTTCATTTAACTACATGATACTCGACTAGGATCATCTACCCTCCATGAAATGATAGAGACTCACGGTGTAATGGAGGTTAGATAAGAGAGATACAAGAAATAGTGTTTTGGCCAAGGCTTGGGAAATCATATACATATCTCATCTCATAGTGAACACCATTATAAAAATTAATCAAGGATGCACCTCATGTTAACACTCATATATTATGAGTTAATTCACGTGGTTACATCAAATGAAACCTTTTACTAGGATATCTATCTTATACATTTCATCTAATGAAATATATTAGTCTAATAAGTTCTTATATGAAATATCATTACAGTTGACATTTGACCACTCAAAAAATTGAAGATAGTCGCATGGTATCATATACCATGCCTTACGATATAGATTTTCAGACAATATTACTTACATCGGTATTAAAAAAATCCAAGATTTATGATATCACCATATCATAAAATACTATATGTTCATTATATTCATAATGGATTTAGGGAATATCTTTTGTAATCGCAAACTTGCACTAAATCCTCGTAGATATTGTTCTATTTCACCATATATTATAACATATATAATAACTTGTGAAAATATATCAAAAAAAATCTTTTGGATATATACAAATGAATTTTTGAAAATCTATCATCAACTTCACCATGCATCAAATCGTATGTAATACCATGTGAATACCCAACCAAAACTCTTTTGGGTAAACTCTAAAAAACTTTTAGACCATCTCTTTGAGTAAAAATCAATCCTCATTCAGTGAACCATAATGTTTGACCTCAAAGGACTTTTTAGCATTGATAATAAATATAAATCATTAAATCCAAAAATTTAAGAAAAGCATGGGCTCTAGATAACCATTATGGATACTTAGACTATAAAAGGATCTGGCGTGATCTTCATCAAACACATGCTTCTCTATATATTCATCCACTAGTTTCATTATATAGAAGAGTGAATTATAATATATTCAGTTTTTTCATGATATATGGGACATTGAGTATGTTAATACCATATATCTGAATCATAAATTCTGGAATATCTTAGTATAGACTAACTCGACAGATGAATTTTTCAGATTCCATTCACCTTGATGAATGAGCTCATCAAATTTATCTCACCTGAATAGATAACCACATCATATATACTATCTAGGTGTGTTCGCACACTCATTAACCTATCTTAACAATGGGAAAAAATTTCATATGCATAATACAAGAAGACCAATATAATCTTGGTGGAGATCCAACTAATTACATGATCAATGACATACTCGACCATCCCTTGATTAGTAAAATATTATGCATTTTGTAAGGAAGGCATCAAAGTATGCAAGTTATCATGATATGTATCTCACAAAACTTGGTTATTGGGGACTTTTATTATGATCCAAACACCCCATGTATACCAAATACATATCATATTCGACTCAATTTGGTATACTGTGTGGGTCATCTAGCATAAAAATTTCATTTTGTGCCTCATGAGTATATTATATATGTCTACAAGATTCATACTAATGTTTTGCTTAAAATATAATCATAACATTTAATACTCAATGATTAACACCATTTATGGATAAATAAAATTCATACTTTGACAGTTAAATTTTCATTAAAATTTATGAAATTTATATCATTGTAAACATATAAACAACCAACATGAAATAATGATAAAGTATAGATTACTATTTGGTACAATACATTTGAGATTCTTAAACACTTTTAAGAGTAAAAAACTATAAATAAGAATATATCTATCATAATATATATGATAGAATATCATATCAAACTTATGTATAGTTTAATTTTTGGATTTTTTTAACTCATTATATCTACATGTAATTCCTGTCACATATCTATGTGACCACTAGATAAACACCCCACTGAACTCTTTAGTGAGTAAAACTTATAAAAAAATCAATTTTGAATAATGGTGATAATTAGTTATCATATTCTTAATGTTAAATTTTTTTAAAATATAAAAACTTGTTAACTCTATAACATATAATGTTACTATGCCAACTTATATTTTCTACTTATAATCATTTTTAAGTAAATAAACATGCTTTTTGGAACACATTCCATTAAAAGTTTCCTAGAAATATTCTTGTTAATAGTGTAATTATATAGATTATTACTTAACAGTAAATCCAAAACTATTTTAGGATAAATATACATTCAATTTTTATTTTTAACAGCACAATACTTTAGGAAATAGTTATATTCACATTCTCATGGAAAATAAATGTAATTCTTTACATTTAAATTTACTATCACAGAGACTAAATATTTAAGATATTAAGTGGAAATGAATTTAATTATTTCATGATAAAATCATGTACTTGTTAACTTTGAACTTCTTAAGTCCTAATATAGTCCCACTACCCTCTTAGATTCTAAATTATATTATTAATATAATGATAAAATATTCAAGATTTTTTAATGAAACAAAAGTTATATCCTTTTAAAAAATAATGATTAATAAACAAACTACTGATTCCATATCATATATATTATTCATTGAGTTTGGATAATGTTATTATGAAAAGAATAATTAATTCCTTAAAATATACCACATATGGGTGAAAATAACAACTTACCTCATATTTTATCCAAAATCTAGATAATAACTTTTATCCAGGATAAATTTTTTGTATCCTTGTCTTCTTTAAAATCATATTATATAATATGGTGCATAATAAACCATGTGTGTTGAATTCAGTTGTTCATAACCACTCTGTTAAAAAACAACACCTATTTTCATATAATTTAAAAGATATAACTATAAACATCCTTTATTTATATCCATGTAATCTTGATATGCTCCATTTTATTTAAATTGTTGATATAACAACTCTCTACTTCTCCAATTGAATGAAAATTAGAAGATCTACCGATTCCTCCATTGACTTTGAACTCATGTATACTAAAAAAATAAAGTATATATTTTTTATCATATACCATTAAAAATTGATAATTTATTTTATAACACCAATACCAAAATTGGAAATTTGATAGTTCTTTCAAAACCCCTTAAAGAATTCTATATAATTCCATACTATGTAATCATTACTCCTTCTTCCTGGAAACACCTTCATGTTTTAATGGCCATGACTGGATACTTGAATAAGATTTGTTTACTCTCTGACCAACATTTATTCTTCAAGTTTGAACTTTTACCCACTTGTCTTGTTGACACAACAATAGATATTGGACATTATATGTCCTAGTTCATCTTTTCTCAGAAATTTAAGAAAATAAGTTAAAATTATGTTGAAATAATTCACATTATCATAACACTTCCATCAATAAAAATAGATTGAACTCTAAAAAATCCTTAAGGAAACCTCTAGTTTCACTAGTTCATTATACCTGATCATATTGAGTATATGTGTGTATATTGAAACTCATTTGTTCTTTTTTCATCTAATGTTTTTGAATCCTCAAGTAAACCATTTTATATTTCTCATAAGAATCTAGATTCATTAGTTATACTACTTCAACACTTGGTTACTTTGTATTGGGTTTTCCTAACACATATAATTTAAATTTATTAAGAACTTTTCTTTAGTTACCAATATTAAGAGTTACATACATTAAGAATACCTTTTATATAAAAATTATTTTAGATTCCTTTTTTTATAATGATGTTACGATTGTTGACAATAAAAAACGTTTACCGTATAAATATCATGATTTAAAAAAACATTATAACAAATTTTATTAAATGGTCTACACTAAAATAATGACCCCTTTTAAATTTGTCATTTCCTTTAATAGGCCAAGATCAATATTTCACAAATCAATGAGTCTACTATAGTGTGTATCTCACCACATAATTATTTATATAGGTAATCATCCCAATCATTTTAAATTTTAATCTTGGATATTTGTGATGGAAACTATTTATCCAATCAATCACGTAAATAAACCAAACATTATCACTTTAGTAAAATAATCTTATTAGTTTATCCTAGCTAAGTGTAATTGAAATAAAATTCCAATAATGGGAACCTTGTATGGGTATAAAATTTTCTAAATGGATAATTTCTAGTTTTTTGAGTGTTGGTGGTGCTATAAAGGAGGGGAGTTGGGTTTTGGATTTGTGGGGTCCCAAAAACCCATTGTGCATTCCATAGATGAGGTTTTTGTATAAATGTAGATATAACAGGGAGTCATTTTTATGCATGGAAAACCTCGGATTTGAAAATACCATTTTGAAGGGAATGATATCTATTGGATTTCCTTGTGTAATATAGAGGAGGTAACTCCATGGTAAATTTAATGGTTTTATTAGGATTTTATAGTTATTACATTTAGTTTTTTGGAGGTCACCATGCCATAGAGGTGTTTGTTATATGTGTGTTGTGATTAAAATATTTCCATATGGAAAATAGGAAAGGATAAAACTTATATATTGGTAGGTGTGGTGGTGTTGTGTTATGGTGAGGTGGGGATAATTCTAGTGTTTTGGATATGGAAATTATGTTTTCCTGATGTCAAGGTCTAAGATGTGGTGCACTAAAAATGAAAATGGGAATTACTCTACATAATGGATGGTATTAAATGTTTATAATGATGAATAATCTTATTTTTAATATAGATAAAAAATATTTAAATAGTGGGGGATAATACATTTTGAATTGATGATATTTTAGATATCTCCATGACTGGGTTAATTATGTCCATTTTAAATGTCTCCATACCATTTTTTGGGGCCAGTCATGTTTTCCTATAAATAGGGGCCAATTTTTTTTATTTTTTTTATACCTTTTCTTTTCTTTCAAATATTAACTATTTTTAGTACCTATTTCTAAAAAGTTTTGTGATCCTTATAATAATACTAACCTTCTTATTTTTTGGTTCTGATCCTTATTTGGTATTATGTTTCATTATTAATTATTTTCCTTCATTCTTCTTATTCCTTCTTCTAAAATGGTAGGAATAAGTGTTGATTCTTGGTTTTGGGGGATAATGGTTGATGTTTCGATAATTAATGTGATTTTATCATTTAGTGTAAGTCATTTTGGAATATAGGGAACTCGAATTGGTTATATTGGATTATGATTGATAATATTTGGTGAGGTAGGGTATTTCTAAACTTCCTACAATCTATTCAAATTGCATGTTTTTTAATATAGTATAGAACCACCTGAATTACCATGTTGAACTTGGAACTGTTTATTTTCAACCCCCAAAATTGAATGATTAGAATTAACTCATTACCATTATATTATTAAACCCTTTGATTTCAATACTTATAATAACCATCATTATTTCTGATATAAACCCTTACGATGATTCCTATGATTTGTGACTATTTATACCATTTTAATCTTAATAATCATCCAATACCATAAATACATTTAGACACGTTGAGTTTTCAATCTCTCATTAATATTGGTGTTGATGTTTTAGTCGTAGTGAAGGGAATAAAATTTACTTTATGCATCTCAGAGTCCCTCTCTTACCTCAAGATTGATGTTGTTGGTTTAGTCTAAGGGGAGGTGTTATTATATTTTTTTCTTTATTACAAATAAAAAACACCTCACTCAGGTTCAGTGTTGTTGGTTTAGTTTTCTTGGAATATTGTTATTTTTTTCACCTTTCAACATTTCTTGGAATATTTATTCTTAATTTTATATTATTCCATACCTTTTATTCCTATATTTCTTTAATTTCAATTACTGAATAGTTAAAGATCATTTTATTCTAATATCCTGAGTATTACAAAATCTAATAAAATTATAACCTATAAGGAATGGTAATTTTGATTGGAATGGAATTGAGAAAGGGGATTTGAATGGTAATAGATAATATGTGACATTCCCCCTCCCACTAAATATATAACAACGAAGGGAGAGAGATAATTATCCCCATATCCTACCTCCAGTATGCCCTGGGATGGAAACTAGCATCGAGGGTATAAACATATCATAAATGGGTGTATAAAACATACAGGGAGATAAGTTGAATCAACCAAAATAAAATTCGTGACATAATATAAAAGTAATCCAAAACCATTCAACCATGCATGTATAAATAAAACTGGTATAGTTAAAAGTCTCCAAATTGAATTCCCAAAAAGAAAAGGTAAAACAATGAGATAATAAAAACCCAAGGTTTTGAGCTAGTACTATCTAGTAAGGTCCACATAATTCTCCTAGAACCTAAAAATTATTTTTATGTACATGGGGTGAGCATAAAATAATACTTAGTAGGAAAACTGAAGTCCCTTGTGTATATGTGAACAATCATACTAACATACCCCTGAGAAAATAGTATAACCAAACAATAACTAAACATGTCAACTAACCAATCCATTCCCCACTAGGGATCACTCAAAAAATAACACAAGCCAAGTATAATAACTTATTATAAATAATATTGACAAAAAGGGTACCATAAAACACTTTCCCATTGGGTTGCTTCTCTCACACCATAACGTCGTATGTCCTGGAGCTTCCATCTCATTTGAAAAACTTAAATCTCCAACCCACAAGCACAACCAGAACACATCACACTCGATGAATCTTGGGCCCCTACCCCACAACCTGGTCACACCACATCTCTCCCACATACACATGGTCCATCACACAACATCCACAACTATAACAAGAGTAGTAAGGTATCATTAACATGAATAAAATAAACCTCATTCCATACACTTACCATGAACAAACCCCACCATAGCTGCCCCAATGTATGGTCACATCACATCTTTCCCACATACACCTATTACATCCCCAAGTGTACTAATATAACCCCATCCATCATAGGCTATGCATATCTACTTGTCTAGAAGAGATACCAGGAAATAGTGGGTAGCCAACCATATATCCCCAACATCAGGATGATAGAAAAAACACCCCAATATAAATATATGGTTACAAATCATAGTGCTCAATTCTTGTGTGGTGTGTAGAGAAAGTAATATGAATGTGAAACGTATATATATATAGACATACATAAAGAAAACCTATGGGTTCACAACAAAAAACTATTCACCACACAACACAACAACCAATCCTGACAACACTGCCCCTTCTTGTAACACCACTAAATGCAAAACACCACATAATCCAAACCAAAATCCTTCTCCTGTATTTACATCCAAACCCATTATCAAAACCATTTAATTCATTGTTAATATTTAACAACATTTAAAAAACATTTGACCACTTTCTACATTTTACCACATGGAAAAGTTTTATTGAACATTCATTCATCATTTATCTCAAGTCATTCTAATCAATATTAACTAATTCCATTACTATCTGGGTATCTAGATTGAAACAACCACACATCGCATAACCTCACATCATAACCCAACAACAAAACCTCATACCAAAAAAACCATCACATCTCAACCCCACATCAGGGCAAAAAAACCATCACTTCACAACCCTAAAATCAAGGGGGAAAACATAAAATTGATTCCCAAAAAAGATTGGAAATACCGTTTCATTGCCTCACACATCATGAAGTCAAACACCCTTCACCCCACATTAAAATTACAAGTCATTGCCTTATAGCATGATCGCAACACATCATCCCCACTTCACAGTCCCACAACATGAACACACACAAAAACACAAAACATGGGAAGAAACAAGCTTCCCATGATTCCTTACACACAAAACTTGGGTTTCACACAAGATGTTATCACAATGTGATGATACTAGAACCAATTATAGTAGGATTACATGACTCCAAGGGAAGGGATTCAGGAATTTTATTATCAAAGGAAACTAGTTGGATGGAATAAAGGGGTTCCTTCAAGTTTTTAGAGTCAATAGATATTTTATTATAGGGATTTTTAATCACAAAAGATTTAATTAACCAATTATTTAATAACTCATTAAAATATACATGGAAGGACTCATTTACTACCTCCACTGTCACTAAAATTCCTAGATATAATTATCCTTGGTGAAATAGTATTTTAATTCCCCTGATTCACTCTTCCCAAAGACCCACATGGAAATTTTTATGTAACTTATGGGAAACATAATGTGGAAAATTGTATATAGCCAAAATCCCCATGTAACCATTTTCAAATAATAGACTCATCTAGATAGCCATTTCCCCCAGGTAGCTGAGTCACATAACCAATATCTCACATATCCTATCCACATAGTCAATCTAGCTAGGTGGATGATTCACCTAGTTGGTTCATCCACATAGTCGATTCTCTCATGTATTCTTTTTTACATATCCAATTCACCAAGAAATTTCATCCACACAGCCAACTCATCCATGTAGCTAATTAATGTAGCTGATCTGGCCATTTAGCCGATTAAACTATCCATGAAAATAAATATGTGACTGAAAAAAAACAATTTATAATACCAACCAACAACACAACCATTATACCTAATACAACAATAAACAACTAATCATGCCAACCGATGGCATATAAAACCTACCAAATAAATGAAAAAATAGCTAATTGTTCCAACCAACCACAAGAAGGGAACTTAGAATAACCATAAGAATAGACTACTAACATCCTCTAACCACCATAATTTGCAATGTAATGGGCCAATAAGGTATATAACATTATATTATATACATATCAAATCATTCTCATACATGAGAATCAAAACAAACACGATAAATAAAGTGTTTCTATTCAACCACCCCGTGAGATGACTCTCAAGGTTCTCTTTGCAATGCAGATACTACCACCATCCATAATCACCAACCCAAACAACCACAAACAACTGAAAAAACCACATTACCAACCAACTAAACTACCAAAAAACCACTACACTACCATTGACCTCTACGTATCCAAAACCAATAACCCCTGAGAATAAAAAATTGCACCGCATTGAACATAATAATCAGGAAATTTCATCATCCATGTCAAAATACTCTATGCTCATTGCTGGAAACATGACTTATACCAATGGTTTCAAACCATTGGTAATGGCCTGAAAACCTTTGGTATAAACTATAAAAATGGTTGCTCAAACTGTTGGCTAGTTAGGCATGGGGATAGTCATATACCAACAATTATAGTATATCCATTGGTATATGGATTTGTAATGCACATTATACCAATGGTTTTAGCTAACCGTTGGTATAAATTTATACCAACAGTTGATACCCATTTAAAATTAAGGAATTTCAGATCTATTATGATGGTTTTAAAACTATTGGAATAATTTTTTACCAATGGTTTACATAGAACCATTGGTAAAGACTGATTATTGGTTCTATACAAATGGTTTACTAACCACTGGTATATAGTTTTACCAACGGTTTCATGTAAACTGTTGGTATAAAGTTACTTTTTACACATATACCAACGGTTTACAACCGTTGGTATAGCCTTGCTGCAATTACAACAATAGGATGAAATTACCCCCTCTACAATCCCCTGTGCACCTCCAATTATAAGCATGTATATCTAGAATTCATACATAATGAATTACATACATAACTGAATACAAAATTTAGATTTTAATTGAATTCAGATTTCAATTCAAAACCCAATTACCCAATGAAACACAAAATTAATAATTGAATTCTCAATTGAATACATACATAATGAATTATGTAATTAATTCTTAATTATGAATGAATGAAACATAAAAAATGAATTATTAATTACATACAGAATATGGGGGTGTCCAAAGGGGTGTCAGTGTCTAGTGGTTGGGGTGTCTAGGGGTGGAGGGGGGTTTTTTAAGGGGGTGGGGTTTCTAGGTGTTGGGGGTGTGCAGGGTGTGGGGTGGGGGTGTCCAAGGGGTGGGGGTTGTCTAGGGGGTGGGGTGTCTAGGGGTGGGGTTGTCTGGGGTGTGTCCAAGGGGGTGGGGGTGTCCAGGGGGTGGGGGCTGTCCAGGGGGTGGGGGTGTCCATGAGGTGGGGGTGTATAGGGGGTGGGGGGCTATCTGGTGGGTGTCCACAGGGGTGGGGATGTCCATGGGTGTGGGGCTGTCTAGGGGTGGCAACTTTCCAAGGGAGTGGGGGTGTCTAAGGAAGGGGTGAATCCGTCACACATATATTCAGTCACAGAAAATCATCAAGTCAAGATTTTTTATTTATGGATAAACAAAATAAAGATAATGCGACATACCTAATCACACATATATCCAGGCACAAAAAATCATCAAAAATAAAATGTCAGTATTATTAGTCAAAAATGTAACAGATCAATCTATCCCTCATCACCATAACCATCATCATCATCATTGTCCTTGTTATCATCCCCACCCTCCTGAACACCCTCCTCCTCACCCTCATACTTCACCTCGGCCTCCTCATCGCCCTCCTCCTCAGCTTGAGACTCCTCTCTCTCAACCTCCCCCTCGACCTCCTCCTCGCCCTCCTCCTCTACCTCGCCCTCCTCCTCTCCATCGTCATTGCCAAAAATGACATCATATTGACCACCACTATAAATTACACCGAGTGCACTATATATAGAATTCATAGATTACATATATTCATCACAAGTTGTGATGTTCTATGGTCTATGTGTTGGATGAAAGAAATCCATCAGTTTCATAAATGCAGTGTTTTCCCTAGCAGACTACATTGTAGTCTCTGTGGCCATTTTTTAGCCTCTTTTTTGTGTGTCTTAACCAGCTAGAAGTCGGTGGCACTAAAACTTATAATTGAGGAGGGAAAATACTTCATCAGGACAATACTCTTCCTAGGTCTACAGTGTACTCTACCAGGGTTCTCATATGCCATCACCTGATGTAAGTGATCATTTGGCCCAAAATTATCAGGTTCTTGGGAATCAAGGGCCTATAAAGTATCCTGTTAGAAATATAAATATATTATTATGTTATAAATCATATATTAAAATTTTGAATCAAAAAATTAAAACTTACAATCATTTTTGAGTCAGTTCATTTACCGCACTTCCAACTTTTTTCCTTCAAATTGGGAAAAATAGTTTTGCTCGAGGCACACATCCTTCAATATTCAATGTTTTCCTATACAATGACATTGAATATATGAAAACCTAATTAAAAATAGTTTACCAATAATTAATTTCATAACTAAAATTATATGAAATCTTTAGAAATAAAATATATTATAGTGGAAATAATAGAAACTATAAGTCGTAAAGAAAAATTATAAACAACTATCATACCTACTTCCTATTATGATCTGAAATCATAGTAAGTCCCAATGTGTGGAGTTGTTTTTAATCCTCATCATTTTTTACTTATTCAAGATGGGTGATAAATAAAATTCAATTATACAAATGATATTATTTATGAAAAACATGAAATTTTTCATTTAAATACCTCAAATATGATTAATACCTTGAACTGGATAGTTGTGGAATGAGTAATCATCTACCCATACTGTTCTATCAGAAAATCATCTGTGACAAGTGCCGCCTCTATCTCTATGTAAAATCTAGCATGAAAGCCAATAAAAAACTCATGCTTATAGGGTGTCCAAAGATCACCTAAATCCTTTAGACGTGCTAGCAGTGCACCATCACCATCGGGGAAATTAAACCAAAGAAGACACCAAAATATTGATTCATATAAATAAAAAATAATATATTAAATTAAATACAATAATATTTTTACCCATATCTCTGACCTAGCATTATCCTAGACTTCATTTGGAAACTGTCTTCATGATTGCGGGATGAAAAGAATGATGTCAGAGTATTTGGCAAGCGTCACAAAAAAACTCTGACATTGCTGTCCTGTTTTTTCAATCATTTTATTGTCTTCATTGTAGTCCACCATCAACTATATACAGTGGTTTGAGACTGCACTCATGCGTGTATGACCCCACCCCCTCCTTCTATCAGTAGATGTATCTATTATGAATGAAAAAAATATTTTATCAATACATGTAATAATGAAAATAAATAATGGTATAAATATTTATTATGGTTCTATAAATATACCTGCGACAGTCTAATCAATGGGCACCACTGGATCCGCAGAAACTGAAGGAACACCCTATACAGGTGGAGTGAGTCCTAGTGTATGCTCCATAGGGACAGATAGTGGCAGAGAAGGAGTCGAATAAGATGGAATATATAATATATTAGAGAACGAAGTAGAAGTAAAAGAAGATGGCATAAATGGCTGGTCGAATGCTAGATGGGGAGTGGGAATCATCATCTGATATGGTAAAGACGGGTGAGGATACTCAGATGTAAAGGGTGGTGAAAACATGGGAGTCCTAAATATACTGTGTGTACTTAATGACACACCGAGAGCATAATGTGGGATATATAGTATGTCAGTGGAAGGGGAATGATTTAATCAGGTATGCCAACCAGGTCACTTATCTCTCGTACCACCCCCCTCGTACCACCGACCTGAGTACTGGGACCACTACTAGGCTTGTCATCAAATAATAGTCACCTAAGATGTGAATCCTAAAAAAATTATTAAAACAAAATTAATCACATGACATTATATATTATTTGAAAATATATTTGCAATAAAATAGTCACTACAGACACTAGTGGTGGAATGCCCATCTCAGCCATGCGAAAATTGTTTTCCATTATCTTTTTCCATCGCCTCCCTTCAATTGGTTTCATTTCCTACATTTGAAAACAAGTATAGAACTAATTAGAAAAGGATAAGTAATTTTTATCCCAAAAAACAATATATATGAGAGGGAATAGGGGGATTCTTGGATAATTGAACTAACCATTATTTTAGGTGAGCTTTAATGGATATATAATGAATCGAATTAATCATACAAGATGTAATACAAAAATTTAATTTTGAGTAGGATGGTTATTTACTAAGTGTCACCAGTCTATTAAAATCATGGAACATTAATTCTGATGCTTTATTTTACTCAAAAACCAAGATATAGAGCATACTAAATTATGCCTCTAGAAAATTCAGCAAGGTATATATTATGAATGATTAAACCATTAAGATTGTTTTAAAATATGATATAAATATATGAACAAGGATAAGATATCTAAAAATTCATAAGGGGTAAATAACTTATTGAAATTAATGAAAAATTTAATTTCATTAGCCCATGTAGATGATGCATGTTTTTATACATGTTTTTTAGAAGAAGAAAAACCATCATTTCCATTATTTGGTGAAATGTTAAAGGGAGGTCTTAGAGTTATATTAATTTTATACATGGTCAATAAATAATTTAAATGGTCACCATGTTTGAAATGTTGGTTTTGTAGGTTTGAATATAGTTCCATTCCAAATAAGAAAATGCAATTCAAATAAAATTGCAACCAATAAACATTCCAAATTCACATAATGGTCATGTCAGATACAACATATTTTTAATCAATATTAAATCAATTTGAATAGTAGCAAAATTAATAACCCAAGTCAATCTAAACCAAAATAATTGAGAACATGGATGGAATATTATTTATATTTCCCACCAAAACATCTAGTTCACAGTCAACTCTGAAAATTGAGCTATTGGATTTATCACAAGTAATAAATGGATCGTTTTTAATGGCAGTAGGGATGGTGTCAATTCCATAATCACCATCATAAAAAATATTTTTGGGAATTACTTCAATAATGACACCAAATTTAGGTTGAAGATGGTATTTTACATAAGAAATTTTTTCCCATTGATGCTAATACATGTGGTTCATCAGTGGCAAGAGTGTGAGTCATATCAATTACTCAAAATCCCTTATCACCATTATTTTTCCTTACCTTTTCATCAAATCATACCACTGGAATTTCATCATCGTGACTCATCCATGAGAGTAATAATACAATTTTTTTTAACAACTACATAATAACATAAAATTTCAAATCGTAGTATACTATCTAATTCATAATAATAACAATCAATTTTAGAAGTAACCATAACACCATCATGTCGTGTTCTCATGTTATTTTCTTATTTAGTGATAATAAATCTGTACCCATTAATAACAATTTATTTATAGTCCCGAACCACAGTATTTGGACCAAAATCCAAAAATATTATTTCCTCAGAGATAGTGTCACCAAGAAAACTCAATACTTGAAATATAAATGAATATTTAAATTAATTAAATATTGATTTAATTATTTTAAATGGTAATATTTTAACCTTCAATTTTAACCAAATAGAAAACTCTTTTCTATGGAAAGTCTCCATCCTGAAAGGTAAAGAATTATGCTTTCTATTTATCATTTATTTATGTTCCCTAAAGATAAAAATAGTAACAGTTTAACGTATATATATGTAATATATACATATTAAATTTACTTACCTGATGTAGTCATCGAAAAAATCACAGAAGAAAAAAACTGAGTGAGGTGCCCTCTCTCGCTCTTCAAGGATTAATGTCATCAATGTATATGATCCAATAATTTCTCCAATTTGAGGAAGTGATGGAAAACTTGGTTCAATTTTCTCATACTATTCTTCTTCATTTTTCATTAGTCTATTCATTCATTTAGTAAGATCAAACAAATACACAGAGTAGAAATCTATACATTCTTGGCCAAGATACCGTTCACGATAGAACCTTCCAGATGATTCCTATTCCAAACATAAGACTGTAATGTGTACATATTTATTTTAGTTGGATACATCCAATGAAAATGAATTGGTCCTCAGAGAATTATTTTAGTTTGAATATGGACAACCAGATGAAACATTCAAGTGAAAAAATGGTAGAGGAGATATTTTCTCAAACTCACATAAAATTAATGGGTAATCTACCCACATTTTTTGCAAGAAATACCTAGAAAACTTCTTAGCACAAATATCTCTAAACAAATGGAACAATAAAATAACTTACAAACTTACATTATTAGACAGAAGATGACATATTAGTATTTGAATCAAATCTTGTAGATGGATGTGATAATAATGAGTTTTCAATAATTTTTTCTTAAACAATCTTATATTGAACTATTTAGATATGTTTCTTGAATAGCCATTAGCAGCTTTAATAGTCTCTAGTACTTATAGAAATTATGTTTTTTTTGCAGGTTTCATCATATAAGAAGCACATTGAACTTTCTGTTTATTTCCACTGATACGTACAGGATGCAATTCTGGTCTGATACCCCAATCCCCCAAGTCATGCCGAGACTGTAAATAATCTTTTGTCTTTCCATTAACATTTAGAAGAATAAAAAGTGACATTTCACATATATTCTTTTCAGTGTGAATTATGTCTATGAAATGACGTAACAAATTGGCTGACCAATAAGGAAATTCAAAGAAGATACCCTCTTCTTCCAATTGTAACAGATTTCATTGGAAACAGTATTTCTCTTTCCATATTTCATTTGACCCTTCTCAAATGAAAAAATTAAATCTTTAAATTCATTAGGCACATCAGTTCCAGACATACACTGAGGTAGATCATCAGAATCCATTGTATTATCAAATCTTTGGTGAGTATTTCTATACGGATGGTCCGTTGGAAAGAATCATCGATGTCCCATAAAATTGAAACTACAATGATGTTTCATTCATATGGATTGTTTATTCTTCATACAAATATGACTTGATAGTTTTCCCCTTTTTCTCCATCTAGACATCATTCATAAGCAGGAAAATCATTGATCATTCACATAAGCACAACACACATCTGAAATATGTATTTTGAACATGCATCGTATGTGTGCACACCCACATCCCAAAAAAAGTTTCAACTCTTTTATTAAAGGGTGTATGTATACATCTATATCATTTTCGAGATCAGAAAGACCAGATATGAGTAAACTCATGAAAGTGAAAATATTTTTCATACACAACCATGGGGGAAGGTTATAAATGTGTATAAACATTGGCCATGTGTTTTTCAAAGTATGAATCTAGCCAAAAAGATTAACTGTCACATGAAATACCCATCCTCACATTGCACACATCAGCTGCAGTATCATGATATTGAGCATCAAATATCTTCAAGGAATATCCATCTACACGGGGAACCAACTCATCATTAGTGTAACGACCCAAACATTTATTAATGAAAATTCCTCTTGATCTAATTAAATGTCTTATTATGAAAAATTGTTATATAAAACATTCAGTCCCTTGGTTTTATGTTTTTGTATTTCAAAATACCGTTATGAATTTTTACCATAGCTAATATAGCCATTGAACAGTGATCACGTTATTAGTATAAATATAGGGCTTTAAAAAATCCAATTTACTCAAACAAAGGAAGCGATGGCCTCATCTAGTAGAATTGCCCCGTAAGAAGCTCATTTGTCAGAGCTTAGAAAGTATGTGGTGTCATTGGGCTTACCTCTTAACCAAGCCCAAGCCTAGCTTGAATACGTTAAGCTCGAGCAGAACCTCCTAGGAGAAGTGGAAGTAGATAGAGATTACCATTCGAGCGATGTTATCCGAGCCACCCCAAGAGACCGTCACCATCAGACACCTTACCCTTCGGTCTTATGTGGGTGTTATAAGGGGTTATGTAACAAGACCTTAGCATTATGATTATGTGAATTATTTTTTTATATAACAATGAATATACATTCATTTTATTATTTTTACTTTGTAAATTGTTTTTAAATCAAAAATAATATTTTTATTTAATATTTAACTAAGAAATCTATTTTGACAAATTAATGGATTTTTGAATTTTAATAATATTTTTATAAAATATTGTAATTATTCAATTTATTTTTATTGTGTATGATTTATCATATAATTTTTATGAATACAATTGTAATTTTTATTAAGGGTTGAAAGTTGTTTTTTTCAAAACCCACGAATTTTTTATAAATGTCAGTTTTTATTTTAAAAGTGAAAATTCACATATCTAGAAAATTATTTGGATAAAATTAATATTATTTTTGGAATCAGGACATTGAAATTATCCAATGGTGAATATTTCATAATTTTTTGAGATTGTTGAATTTTGGGGTAAAAAATAAATGTCGTTTAAATATACAATGTGTTTTATGACATCATAATGACCCCATAGTGATGTAATAAAATACTATGATCGCCCAATATATGTTTTAACATTAAAAAAATTTAATTTTAGTTTAGTTTTATTTAATTTTCAAAGCCTTAGTGGACCCTTCAAGACTTATAAAACATTTTAGCTTTTAAATTTTTTTTCCTTGAGAGTGTGACTCACCTCTACATAAGAAACCCTATTATTTTATGTAATTAAGACATTGAACTTATAAATTATGTTTTTCCAATACCTTTGGAAATAAACCATGGGTGAAAACCATGGGCTGATTTGTGGTTTTTATTAGTTCAATGTGTGATGTCTCAAACCTAAATAATAAAGAATTCCCTCTCATTTCCTATATAAACCCACCAAATATCTCACTTAATCTTCACTCAAATCCTTTTTAGTTGGTCCAAACTTCTCTCTCATCTCTCTATAATCCTCCCAAGGCACCCAACCTCCCAATAAACCTCTCTCAAGCCCCTCCAAAGCCTTTGGGATCACACTTCTAAGTAAGGGATTTCTTCTGTTTTCATTTTGTCTCAATTTTGTTATATTGTTATACAATTTTAATTTTAATTAAAAATTTTGGGGGTATGATTATTCACCTACCCATAATTAACTCTTTCTGTTTGAATTATTTAAGACCCCTTTCTCTATAATTAATACCTTCCATGTGCACCTGTTACTATGCCGAAATTTCGTAAGAAATTTCTCTCTCTTCAGTTACATTCAAGAAATTCATTTGTATTATGAATCTAAATTCATTTACATATGTTGGGACATGTATCTATATGACCCCCTTACTATCCATTTCATGTACATATGATGAGATACCCCTTTCTCGCTCATCAACCATTTTTATGAATTCTTACGTCACGCCGTTACGAAATTGCACTGATTTTCCAAGCCAATGTCATTGTGTAGTGAATACCATGCCCCTTTCTATATCAAGGGTATTCACCTTTATGAACATTTACTTATTGATTATAAAGATTCATGTATTTATTCCACATCTCTTTAACATGTAATAAATTATGATCATTGATTCCATGTTGTATGATCCATGTGGCACACTTATGCATGACATGAAATGTTTAAGAAGGGTGCACCCTGATAGCACTCTAATGTATTGGGTGAAGTATAGTATCATGATACATAATGTGCAATGATCTTTGACTCATTCTAATTCAATTTTAATGAGGGTTTACCCATGCATCATGTTCAATGAGGGTTCACTCATGATCCATGTCCAATTAGCCTTGGCACATACTAATGTCATGTTAAATGTTATTCCCACATCTCAATGTTATGATTATCATGATTTATCATGCATTTATGTTCATATTTCTCTTGTTATCCATTTATATACCTATTTTCTAACATATTTTTTATTCCTCATGTTATTCCATGTTTATTCCCTTACTAGGATTTATAGCTCACCCTTTTCTTATGCATGTCCTCAGGTTATCCAATTCAATGCTACATACGAGGGAATATAGTGGTCATGTAAAGGAAGTTTTCAATAAGATATTGAGTTTTATGTTTTAAGTTGTTATGTAATGTTCCTAATCCCTATATACACTAGACCTCTTGATATTCTATGTTGTATCAAGTGAAGGTTTTATGTAATAAATTATTTTTTAGTGTGAAATAAAAGCAGGGTTGTTATAGTTGGTATCAGAGGATAGGTTGGGTTATTTTTGGGATTAGGATTGGAAAACACTATTGAATCCTTAGATAAAATACTATGTATAATAAAAACATCCCTAAAGTTTGGTGAGTATTGAGTAAGTGGTTTATCAAGAAAATACATCATTTTCTGGATATGAGTAGGTAAAGGCGGGTCTGGCACAAATGTACATGGGAGTGAAAACTCCAACAAGGAGTTTCGGTATTGACCTGGAGTATCCTGGTACACGAAAATGGTCTTTGATACACTCTTGGTTATGACACTCTTTTGGAATATGCTTTGGTAAATTCACAATATTAGTATGAACCATTATTAAGGGAATAAAAAAACCCATATGAATATGTTTTGGAAGGTAGATCATGGATAACATAGATTGAAGCCTATAGATTCGTTAGTTATGGAAATAAAAGTTATTTATATGTCATCCATTTTGAACATGGATTACCCTTTATGTGTTACCCTTAAAATTCCTTTTATTCCATCTAATGGCCGGTAATAGGAGGACTAGGGCTAACAACTGAGGTGAAGATCAATGTGATGACTATTCTATTGAGATTCCCAATCCGATGTGAGAATAAAATCGCGAACCTTTTCACGATACTCCCTCAATTAATTCAAGATTTGAATAGAAACATGGGTTAAGATGAACATTCAACCCCCCCCCCCCCAAGAAAGAACAAATCCCTATCGAGAGCTCCATGAGACAAAGTCCTACTTTTAATGGATCATATGATCCCTCAGTCACCGAAAAATGGATCAAATCCATTGAAAATTTCTTCTCCATCCTTCAATGTTACGAACCAAAGATGGTTCTTTTGGATAAGTATTGTATGGAGGGTGAAGTTGATCAACAGTGGAAATTGATCAAAAATATGAATCTGGAGGAGGAGATATAGGTGTTGGAATGAAAGGATTTCCAGAAAATGTTTTTCGATAAATATTTCCCTCACACCCTACAGATTAAGATGCAAAGATAATTCCTTGTCCTCATGAAAAACGACGATGAATCAATCAGAGCGTATGAAGAAAACTTCACAAGGCTTCCATGATATGCCTCCAAATTTGTTTTTACCCCTGAATGAAAGGTTGAAGGCTTCTTTGGTGGGATGAAACCAAGCCTGCGGAAAGCCCTGGCAATCTGTGACTTCGACAGATATGAAGAAATTGTATTATTTTCTCTCAAGGTTGAAATGGATATCGACGAATCTCAGGGGTATTATGGGGATAACAAGAATAAGGTGGACTTAAATTCTGGTAGTCCGATGGATAAATCCAACGGTGATAAAAAAAATAAAGCACCCCACTTTCCAAAGGTGTTGAAAGAAGCACTATAGAAATCACCTAAAGGGGATTATGAAATTATTTAGGTATGTAAGAGAACATCACCTAGCTGGTAATTGCCAACATGAAAAACCCACGGCTGCAACATGGAAGAGTATCGCTTTGATTGATCCTTAATGCATTGTTCATTACTTTAAATGGAAATTACCATGTCACCTTGAAGATCAGTTCCCTAAGACAAGGATTTTCGTAGGTAACCAACTACCTCTAAGGCAGTAAGGATGTGATTTTTCCATCACTACTGCTGAAGTGAACCCCAACAACAAAGTGGTGACAGATACGCTAATTATTCATTCAGCAATAGAGAATTTACTTCTTGATTTTGGTTTTATAAATTCTTTTGTATCACAAATGTTTAGTAGTACAATCCCAACACCACCACAAGTCATGTATGTATAGATGTCAGTGAGTAAGACAAATGGGGAAATAATTTCATCCCATGAATATAACTCCTACCCTATCAAAATCGGTGGATTTAACTTCCCGAAAAAACTCATTATACTCCCACTCATGGAATTTGATGCCATTATCAACATAGATTGGATTTCCTTATATAGAGACAACATAAATTTCCATGAGAGGGAAATCACTCTCCATATGGAGAATCGACCCTGGTTCTATACAAGTTCAAGGGGGAAGATTAATATTCATTAGCACCATCATCTAAAAAGTGGACATTGCTTCCCTATGAGAACGCGTATCTAGCTTAGATGATTGAGTGTAAGGATGAAACCATCCTTAAAGACATGCATATTGTAAGGGAATTCACTAAAGTGTTACCCAAGGAATTTCTTTGTCTTCCTCATAAAAGAGATGTTGAATTCTCAATTTAGTATATACCTGGGACATTTCCAATATCCATGACTCCATATAGAATGGTTGTTGTGGAGCTTGAGGAGCTAAATAAACAACTGCAGGAGATTCTGGATAATGGGTTTATATTCCCAAATGCTTCACCATGGGGTGCACCAGTCCTCTTTGTCAAGAAGAAGGTTGGGTCAATGCGCCTTTGTATTTATTATCATGAGCATAATGAAATCACGATAAAGAACAAGTATCCTCTACCTCGAATTGATGAATTTTTCGATCAGCTATGTGAGAAAAATACTTCTTAAAGGTAGATTTGTAGTCAAGGTATTATCAATTAAGGGTCAAGAAGGAAGATATTCCCAATAAGTCTTTTCATACAAGATACATGCACTATGAATTCATAGTAATGCCTTTCAGACTCACTAATGATCCAGAAATCTCCATGGACTTGATGAATAGAGTCTTTAGAGATTAACTTGACAAATTAGTGGTAATATTCATAAATGATTTTCTAATATAATCCAAAAATAAGGAGTATTATGAGGATCATCTATGAAATGTACTGGAGACCTTGAGAAAAGAGAATCTCTATGAAAAGTACAGAAAATTAGTGTTTTGGGTGAAGGGGGTCTCATTCTTGGGTCATATTATCACAATAAATGGGATATATATGGATCCCTCCAAGAAAACTTCAATTTTGGGATGGACGAGGCCATCATCGGTAACGAATATTTGTAGCTTCTTGGGGTTAGCTGGATATTATCATCGATTTGTGAGAAATTTATCACGATTGTCCAACCCTCATACCAAGATAACTCGGAGGGAGTCAAGTTTTCTTGGAGTGATGAATGTGAAGAAAGCTTCAAGGAGTTGAAAATGAGTCTTATCACTGTGCCCGTGCTCACATTACCCATAATTGGTGAACTTTTTGTGGTATTTAGTGATGCTTTGAAGAATGGCATGGGTTGTGTGTTGATGCCAAATGAAAAAGTCATTGCTCATGCTTCAAGGCAATTGAAAGTTTATGAGTAGAACTATCCAACACATGATCTGGAGTTGGCTACAATGATATTAAATTTAAAAAGTTGGTGGCATTATCTCTTTGGGGAGAAGTGTTGTTGGGAAATAATCCCGCAAGGTATCATTACATCATTTTTTGGTTGATTGTGTTTGTTGACAAATCCGGTTTCCATGGTGAATTGTCAAGTTCCAGTGATGGTTTTCACAATCCATGTGGACGAAGAACAATGAAAAATGAATGGATGATCTGGAGGCAGTACAAAACGAACAGATACAAGGGGGCGCTGTTTCCTAGTGTTTGCCAAATATTTGGGGTCCAAAATTTGGAGTTTGGTGAGCATCACAAAAATTGGATTTCCTTGAAGATCTAATTTAAATATGGAAAAGGCATGATTTTTGCAAATATAGGCTTCATTTTTTGGATTTCACGAAGACCAGAATAATGTTGATGGTGATTCTTCGAGATTACAACAAACTTTGCGAATGGAAGAGTTGAAGAGTATTATGGCGGTGGAGGGAATTGCGAGTGGAGCTTTGCGGAAAAGTTGAAAAGGAATTTACGGGATGCTCTGTGATTACGAAGAGCTATACGATTGGAAAATTGTCCTGGTGCTTATGACAACCCTACTTTTTAATACAAACTTAAACATGATTTATTACATAAAACTTCACTTGATACAACAAAGAATATCGAGAGGTTTAGTGTCTTTGGGGATTAGGATCATTACATAAAAACATGAAACATTAAATAAAAAATATTTATCGAAAACTTCCTTTACATGACCACTACATTCCCTCGTACTTAGCATTGCATGGGATAACCTGAGGACATGCATAAGAAAAGGGTGAGATATAAAGCCCAGTAAGGGAATACACATGGAATAACATGAGGAGTACAATACATGTTAGACATTAGGTATATCAATAGAGCACAAGAGAAACATGAACATAAAGGCATGATAAAGCATGATAATCATAACATGGAAATGTGGCAACAACACTTAACATGGAATTAGCATGAGCCAAGGCTCATTGCACATGGATCATGAGTAAATCCTCATTGCACTTAAAGAACGAGTAAACCCTTGTTGCACTTAAATTAGCATGTGTCAACACTCATTTCACATGACGTATCATGATACTTTACTTTACCCAATGCATTGGAGCGCTATAAGGGCGCACCCTTCATAAACATTTCATTTCATACATAAGTGTGGCACATGGATCATAAAACATGGATTCATAAAACATAATCATTTATTCCACGATAAAGGAATGTGGAATTCATACATGAAACATTATAATCAATAAGTAAATGTGCATAAAGGTGAATACCCTTTATGAAGAAATGGGCATGGTATTCACTACACAATGGCATTGGCTTAGAAAATCGGTGCGATTTCGGTAATGTAGCGGCGTGACATAAGAATTCATAAAAATGGTTGATCAGAGAGAAAGTGGTTCTTCATTATATTTACATGTAATGTACAGTAAAGAGGTCATATAGATACATGTCCCAACTGTTGTACCCCTCTCTCTTGGATTTTAATGATCACAATCACTCTCATCGTGTTCTAACTTGTTTTCAAGTGTTTTGATGCTAGGAAAAAGGTTGCCCAGGAGTTTGCCCAAGAAGGCTGAAAGTGGACTCTCTGAGTCCACCGGCCAACCGGTGGATTCCCACCGGCCAGCCGGTGGTCTCTGGAAGAAGCATTGCTTTCTGCCAGAGCCACCGGTCAGCCGGTGTTAGCTCATCGGCCAGCCGGTATGGGCACCGGCCAACCGGTTATTGCCCACCGGCCAGCCGGAGGACCTAGGCAGTAGGCTTGCCCACTGCCTGATGCCACCGGCCAACCGGTGGATAACCACCGGCCAGCCGGTGGAACCCAGACAGAAAGCCTACTCTGTCTGGACCACCGGCCAGCCGGGAGCTCAGCACCGGCCAGCTGGTGGACCACCGGCCAGCTGGTGAGACACCACCGGTCAGCCGGTGTACCCAGTCAAACTAGCCGTTGGGCTTTGACCAGACTTGTACTTTTGACCCCCAACGGCTCCGGAAGCCCTCCAACGGCTATATTGAAGTGTTTATGAGTATTTCTCCTATAAATAAGCAACCATGGATGCCGGGAACACCACCGAATGATATTTTGATGTCTTGACGCTCTAACAACAAATCTCTAAGGCCTCTTGTGATTCATTGCCATCCTTGAAGCTTGAGCTCCCTCTCCATCAGCTGCTCTCACACTTTTGACGCTCAAGGCTTCCGTGTGTTTGTATTATTTTATTTGTTTAGTTCTTAATTGGGTTTGGATTAAAACAAACCTCTCTTTTCCTTTCTTTCTTTCAAGTGGGTTTCTTGCTACAACCATAATAAAAAAGCAAGCTGTACGAAGGTGTTCTAGCCTACCTTAAAACGGCTAGTGGGTTTCTTGCTACAACCATTAAAAAGCAAGCTAACGTATAAATCTCTCAACGGTTCTTGTTGGGAGCAGAGACGTAGGCTTGGGAATTAAGCCGAACTTCGTTATCAAATTGTGTCTTGCCTTTTTTTATTCCGCTGCATTGATAATTGTTTTAAATTGTTAATTATTTTTGAAAAGGTAATTCACCCCCCCTCTTGCCATCCTCTACGACCCAACATTTGGTATCAGAGGGTAAGTTTGTGTAATACCTTAACCGGTTACAAACTTAAGATCCTTAGTGATGGCTAATTCCTCGCATGCTCCCGAAGGGTATTCTATGACTCGGGCTCCATTCTTTGATGGAACCGATTACACTTATTAGAAAACTCGCATGATTACTTTTCTTAGAAGCATTGGTTATCCTATCTATAGGATTGTAATGCAAGGCTATACTTTATCTAACAAGGATGAGTCCAAATGGACCCCTGAAGACATTGCCAATTTTGATCTTGATGGAAAAGCCATGAATGGTCTTCATTGTGGGCTAGACCGTAATGAATTCAACCGTGTTTCTACTTGCTCCTCTTCTTATGAAATTTGGAAACTTTTAGAAGTAACCCATGAGGGCACTAACAAAGTCAAAGACACTAGATTAGACATGTATCGCCAAGATTTTGAAAGTTTCACCATGCACCCACACGAATCAATTACTGAAATGTTTACTCGTTTTACTGACGTTTTCAATGGAAGAAAATCTCTTGGTGAGGATGTTTTTGCAGAAATGATGGTCAAGAAGATTCTTTGGGTACTACCAAGCTCATGGGCACCAAAGGTGACCGTAATTCAAGAAGCAAAAGATGTTAAGAAAATGCCGGTTGAAGAGCTCATTGGATCACTCATGACCTACGAGATCACCATGAAGAGGCAAGCCGATAAAGAAGGTAAAACCTTCAAGGAGAAAAAGAACATTGCTTTCAAAGCAAAGGAAGAAAGCTCCTCCGCTGATAGAGAATCCGAGATTGCTCAACTAGCAAGAAAAATGAGCAAATTCATGAAGAAAAAGAAGAACTTTCGTTGGGCACGAAAGGAAGAGCCCAAAGCGGAGAATGAAGTTACATTCTTTGAATGTGGAAAGAAAGGCCACATCAAACCGGAGTGCTCCATTTTCAAGAAAAGGGTAAAAGAAAAGAAAAACAAGAAGTCTTTCAAAGCATCCACATGGAGTGCAAGTGATGACTCCATGTCTTCAAGCGACTCAAGCGATGAAGGTGGAAAATTCCTAATGGCATTTGATGATGTATCTTCTTCCGACTCCTCTTCCTCATCTTCCTCTTTCAATAATGACATGTCCTATGAAGATCTCCAAAATGCGAGAGATCAATTAGAGGAAGGTTTTCATGAACTTACCTCTAAATTTATGGCTTTGAAAAAGAAAAATAAAATTCTCATTTCTGAAAAAGAACAACTTCTCAAAAAGAATGAGGAACTTACCCTTAAGATCCAAGATATTCCAAATGTTCATTCTTTGAATTCAACCATTAAAGATCTAAGGGAGTCTCTTGCCAAGTTCACCCAAGGTGAAATTTTTTTGACCAAATTACTAGGTTCTCAGCGTTCGGCTAGAACAACACATGGACTTGGCTTTAACAAACAAGCCACTTCTTCTAGAGAACCCACTACTTTTGTAAGGGGGAGCTCTCAATATAAATTTTGTAATTATTGTAAAAAGACCGGGCACATGATTTATGAATGTGATTGTAAAAATGCAAGGTATGGAAGCCCCAAAACCATTACCTACTCGGATGAGTATTTTAGATGGCAACCCTCTAGAAAAATATGGGTTCAAAAGTCTCTTTTAGCTAATCTTTCCGGACCCAAACTTATATGGGTACCAAAATCTATTCTCTCTTGATTTTGTAGGATAAACGCCAAAGAAGTAGGACTTCGAAAGGCTCGTGGTATCTCGACAGCGGATGCTCGAGGCACATGTGTGGCGATCCCTCCGAGTTCAACTCCCTTGAAGAATTCGATGGAGGATACGTCACCTTCGGTGACAATTCAAAAAGAAAGATCGTCGGAATAGGTACCATTGGATTTGGTAGCACCTCTTTAATTAAAGATGTTTTATTTGTTAAAGGTTTAAAACATAATCTAATTAGCATTAGTCAACTTTGTGATAGTGGTTTTTCGGTGAATTTTCAAAATGATTTATGCAATGTGTTTGATTTTCAAAACAAATTGATATTTTCTGCTTCCCGTTTTCAAAATGTTTACATTATTGATTTAAAGTCTTTCGCTAGCCAAAATGTTAAATGTTTAAGTGCTCTTGACAATGAGTCTTGGCTTTGGCATAGAAGTTTGGGGCATTATAGCTCTCATTCACTTCTAAAGCTTAATAAGAACAAGCTCATCCGTGATCTTCCTAAACTTAAGTTTAAGAAAGATTTGATTTGTGAGCCATGCCAACTTGGCAAGCAACACAAGTCTTCTTTCAAATCTAAGAAGGAAGTGTCCACTTCAAAATCTCTTGAGCTCCTACATCTTGATCTTTTTGGTCCTACCCCTGTAGCAAGTCTAGGTAGAAAATCCTATACCTTTGTCCTAGTAGATGACTTTTCTCGTTTCACTTGGGTTTTCTTTTTAGCTCATAAAAATGATGCTTGTAGAACCTTTTTGAAATTCTCTAGGAAAGTAGAAAACGAAAAAGGATATAAAATTATATCGCTCCGTAGTGACCATGGAGGTGAATTCGAAAACAAAGAATTCGATGAATTGTGTTCCTCTCAAGGATACAATCACACCTTCTCTACCCCTAGGACTCCACAACAAAATGGAGTGGTTGAAAGGAGAAACCGAACTCTCCAAGAAATTGCTCGAACCCTCCTTAGTGAATTCAACCTCCCTCAATTTTTCTGGGCCGAGGCAGTTAACACTGCTTGTTATACTATCAATAGAGTCCTTGTAAGACCCCTTTTTAAGAAAACCCCCTATGAACTTTGGAAAGGCAAATTTCCCAAAGTTGGTTATTTTAAAGTGTTTGGTTGTAAATGCTTTATCCTTAACACAAAAGATCACCTTGGGAAATTTGATGTCAAATCCGATGAAGGTATTTTTCTTGGGTACTCCAACTCAAGAAAAGCCTATCGTGTCTTCAACAAACGTTCAAAAACCATCGAAGAATCATCTCATGTCAAGTTTGATGAAAATCTTCCAAAACCCCATCCGGTCATTAAAGATGTTGAAGATAAGCTTGATAAACTTGAATTAAATGATTCCTCTTCTCCTCTCAAGGAGGATGATGATCATGAACCTTCTTCACCTTCTTCGCCTTCCACCTTGCCTAAGGTTTGGAAACCTTCTAGAGACCATCCTTTAGAAAATGTTATAGGTGATCTTCAAGCCGGTACTCGAACTAGAAGATCAATCCTCAACGAGGTTGAACATCAAGCCTTCATTTCTCACCTAGAGCCTGAAACCATTAATGATGCCATTAATGATGAGAATTGGGTTCTTGCAATGCAAGATGAACTAAATCAATTATCTAGAAATGATGTTTGGACTCTTGTTGAAAGACCCAATGATCATCCAATTATTGGCACTAAATGGGTTTTTAGGAACAAACTTGATGATCAAGGAAATATAACCCAGAACAAGGCTCGCCTAGTAGCTAAGGGCTATAATCAAGAAGAAGGAATTGATTATGGTGAAACCTTTGCGCCCGTTTCTAGATTGGAATCCATTAGGATCTTGTTGGCTTTCACCGCCCACTTAAATTTCAAAATTTTTCAAATGGATGTTAAAAGCGCCTTTTTAAATGGTTTTATTTCAGAAAAAATCTTTGTTGAACAACCTCCCGGTTTTGAAGATCCAAAATTTCCAAATCATGTTTTTATATTAACCAAGGCTCTATATGGCTTAAAGCAAGCCCCTCGGGCTTGGTATGAGCGGTTAACAAAATTCCTTTTAGAAAATGATTTTAAAATGGGTCAAGCTGATTGTACCCTCTTTTTAAAACACACTTCAAAAGATCTTTTAATCGTCCAAATCTACGTAGATGACGTTATCTTTGGTTCTACCAAAGAATCACTTTGTACTGATTTTTCAGATTTAATGAGAAAAGAATTTGAAATGAGCTTTATGGGGGCATTGAAAATTTTTCTCGGTTTTCAAATATTTCAAAATTCAAAAGGTATTTTTCTAAGCCAAGGCAAATACACAAACGAGCTCTTAAGTCGTTTTGGTATGGATCAAGTAAAGGAAATTATTACCCCCATGAGTACTTCCTGTAAGCTTACGTTAGATGAAGTCGGGAAACCGGTTGATAACAAGCTTTATAGGAGTATGATCGGGAGTCTACTTTACCTAACTGCGACCCGTCCTGACATCATGTTCAGTGTTTGCCTTTGTGCTCGTTTTCAAGCCAATCCCAAAGAATCTCATTTTAAATCGGTCAAAAGGATTTTTAGGTATTTAAGAGGATCCAAAAACATTGGTTTATTTTATCCTTATAATACTTCTTTCGAACTTTCTTCATATTCGGATGCTGATTTTGGCGGATGTCAATTAGATCGAAAGAGTACTAGTGGAACCTGTCATCTGCTAGGAAAGTCCCTTGTATCGTGGAGTAGCAAGAAGCAAAACTGTGTTGCTCTTTCTACTGCCAAGGCCGAGTACGTAGCCGCTGGGAATTGTTGTGCCCAAATTATTTGGATGCTGCACACTCTCTTGGATTATGGCCTTTCCTACGATCATGTCCCTATTCGGTGTGACAACACTAGTTCAATTAGTATTTCTAAGAATACAATACAACACTCTAGAACAAAGCATATATACTTAAGGCATAATTTCCTTCGTGACCATTTTCAAAAAGGGGATATCACTTTGGACTTCATTTCTACTGATTTCCAATTAGCTGATATTTTTACCAAACCGCTCCCGGTTGAACGTTTTGATTTTATTAAGGGGGAGTTAGGAATGATTCGTCAATGAGCACTATTAAATATTTGACTCTTTTGGCTTGATTATGTTTTTTTTAAGTTATTTAAACTCCTTTTTATTTTAATTTTTTTTATATTTTATGAATATTAATACCACCGGTCAACCGGTGGTACATCACCGGTTAACCGGTGGTGTCAGGCTTTTCTTTTTTGGGCCGGCCGGAGGAAGGGTTAAAATTAAAATTAAACCCTTCCCCTCCCTTTCTTCTCTCTCTCTCTCGTGCGGCCCCTCCAAAACCGCGGCTCCTCCAAAGCCCTAGCCTCCCTTCTTCATCCTTGCCCTCTCAAACTCCATTATTCTCTCAATCTCTCTCATTTTATCTCCTTTTGCCTTCATGGGTCCTCGCTCTTCTCGCAAAGGAAAGGGTATCGCTCAAGAAGCACCTCCTCCTCCTTCAATTCCTCAACTTCCGGACATATGGCATGACAAGGTCATTCTGCCAGGTAGAGTGATTGACTATTCTTGGCTTTCTTCTGCTCGTCTCGATCTTTTCTCCATTATTGAATATCAACACTGGCATTCCATTTTTGAACCTCCTGAGAAGGATGTTATTTATCCTTTACTTGTCAAAGAGTTTTATGCTCACTTGACGTGGTCGGTTTCTGATGACACTGATACCATTTCCACCACCGCTCTTGGGCAACCTATCACTTTCACATCTGTGGAGGTTTCCAGAATGCTAGGAGTTCCTCATGTCGGGCCTCATGCATTTGCTCAGGGGGAGTTTCCTCGGGACCCTGATTTTGATTTAGCTGTCGCTCTTGAGCATCTCACAGGACAGCCCAACAATCCAATTGTCAAGCTCTCCCAGCTCACCCCTAACCATCGAATCATTGAGCGCCTTATTCCGACCTCCCTTGCGCCCCGTATCGGTGATCACGATACGATGAAATTCATTGATATTTATCTTCTCTATTATATTACTAGAGGGATTCATTTCAATTTGGTCCGGTTCCTGTTCTGGGCCATGACTTATGTGGATGAGCACCCGCGCCGATCCAAAACTCTACCTTTCGGTCACCTTTTGACCAAAATCTTCACCCTCCTTGATGTGCCTCTCCATGCTACTTCCTTTGAGCAGCCAAAAAAGGATAGCATCGTCAATTTTATGATGGTGCAACGGATGAACATCCGTTGGCACCCTTGGCGTCAGGAGTGGATCACTGACAAGGATGGCCTTCTCAAGGCTTACTCTCCTCAGACTCATTCACATCCTCCATCCCATGCCATGCCTACTGCTATTGCCGCTGCTTATCCTCTTTCAGACAGTGAGGACAGTGATGACGATGAAGAGGAAGGGAGTGGTGACAGTGAAAGTGATGCTGAGGCTGATGCTGGTGAGGAAGCTGGAGCGGATGATGATGCACCTGAGCCTGCTGAGGCTGTGCCCCCTCCCGCTGATGCTGGTGGCTTGTCGGTGACGGCTGATCAATTCCTACGCTTCCAGGATCAAATTGAGACCCGGCTCGACTTGCAGTTTTCCTTCTTCAGCTCTCATTTTGATCAGCTCCATTCTCGGATCGACTCTCTTGATCGTCGCATAGAGGCGGTCCAGGCTCCTCCAGCTCCTTCGACCTTCAGGCGTCGTCGTCACTCTCGGCCCTCTAGGAGTGAATAGAGCCTTTCCTGTTTTTGACTTGTCTTTGTATTTGTGTTTTGAACTCTCTATGTAACGTTTCATCTTTTATAAATTTCAATTTGTCTTATCTATCATTTTTTCCTTTTTCCCTCCTATTTTGATAATCCCAAAGGGGGAGAAATTTATCTGTTTACTAGTTTCTTATTTCAATTGATTAAAGTGTTTTAAAAAAAAAAAAGTTCAAACCGGTAAGTTATTGATTTCATTTGTTTCTTTTAAACAAAAAAAATGACCTATGGTTACAATTTCAAAATGACTCATTCTCTTTATATTAAGATCATTTTAAATTCTTCAATTCATTTTTTGAAATGATCTCTAATAAATTTTCATGTCCAAAATTGTTTTTTTAAGTTTTCAATTGGCATACCTTTTTTAAAGCTTTCTCTTTTGTGATTTTGATCATCAAAATAGGGGGAGATTGTTGTACCCCTCTCTCTTGGATTTTAATGATCACAATCACTCTCACCGTGTTCTAACTTGTTTTCAAGTGTTTTGATGCTAGGAAAAAGGTTGCCCAGGAGTTAGCCCAAGAAGGCTGAAAGTAGACTCTCTGAGTCCACCGGCCAACCGGTGGATTCCCACTGGCCAGCCGGTGGTCTCTAGCAGAAGCATTGCTTTCTACCAGAGCCACCGGTCAGCCGGTGTTAGCTCACCGGCCAGCCGGTATGGGCACCGGCCAACCGGTTATTGCCCACCGGCCAGCCGGAGGACCCAGGCAGTAGGCTTGCCCACTGCCTGATGCCACCGGCCAACCGGTGGATGACAACCGGCCAGCCGGTGGAACCCAGATAGAAAGCCTGCTCTGTCTGGACCACCGGCCAGCCGGGAGCTTAGCACCGGCCAGCCGGTGGACCACCGGCCAGCTGGTGAGACACCACCGGTCAGCCGGTGTACCCAGTCAAACTAGCCGTTGGGCTTTGACCAGACTTGTACTTTTGACCCCCAACGGCTCCGGAATCCCTCCAACGGCTATATTGAAGTGTTTATGGGTATTTCTCTTATAAATAAGCAACCATGGATGCCGGGAACACCACCGAATGATATTTTGATGTCTTGACGCTCTAACGACAAATCTCCAAGGCCTCTTGTGATTCATTGTCATCCTTTAAGCTTGAGCTCCCTCTCCATCAGCTGCTCTCACACTTTTGACGCTCAAGGATTCCGTGTGTTTGTATTATTTTATTTGTTTAGTTCTTAATTGGGTTTGGATTAAAACAAACCTCTCTTTTCCTTTCTTTCTTTCAAGTGGGTTTCTTGCTACAACCATAATAAAAAAGCAAGCTGTACGAAGGTGTTCTAGCCTACCTTAAAACGGCTAGTGGGTTTCTTGCTACAACCATTAAAAAGAAAGCTGACGTATAAATCTCTCAACGGTTCTTGTTGGGAGCGGAGACGTAGGCTTGGGAATTAAGCCGAACTTCATTATCAAATTGTGTCTTGCCTTTTTTTATTCCGCTGCATTGATAATTGTTTTAAATTGTTAATTATTTTTGAAAAGGAAATTCACCCCCCCTCTTGCCATCCTCTACGACCCAACACCAACAATTTTAATGGAATTTAGATTCATGATACAAAATTATTGCTTGAATGTAAAAGAAGAGAGAGAAGTTCCTTTCAGAATTTCGGCATAGTAACGGGTGTACATGGGAGGCATTTAATGAGAGAGAAAGGGTCTAACATCATTCAAACATAAAGAGGGCAGTATGAGGGAGGTGCGAAACCATACCTCAACATTCATAATTGAAATTAAAAGGGCAAAACAACTTAAAGAAAATTGGACAAAAATGAGAAAGGAAGAAAAAACCCTTAGTTGGAAGTGTGCTTCCAAAGGATAGAGAGAGGCTTGTGAGAGGCTTCTTGGGAACTTGGGGCACCATGGGAGGATTCTAGAGAGATTAGGGAAGAAGTTTGAGGAACTCCAAAGGCTTTTAGTGAGGAGGAAGTGGGAGCTTGTGTGGGTTTATATAGGAAAGGTGAGGGAGTTCTTTATTATTTAGGTTTGGGTCCCCTTACATTAAATTAATCCAAACCACAAACCATCCCATGGTTTTTATAACGAACCATACTTTACATACATTGTTATTACTTAAAAATTTAAGCATACTTATTACAACATATAACAAAACCATGAAAGGACCGTATAGGTATAGTGTCTTTGGAAACTGGGAAACATAAACAACTGGTTCATAAAGCGTCTACACCGTCTCCCATTTATTTCATCATATATATAGTCCCTTTTGGCATATCTTACTTAATAAGCTTCTTCCTGACCTAGGGAAAGAAAAAATACAAAAGGGTGAGCTCAAATGCTCAGTAAGGGTAAACAAAAGAAATATCAATCACATCATATTCATAAGAACATAACATTTTGGAAATCGTAACCTACAAAAGAGAGCATAATTTCATAACATGGGATAAATCATAGTAGTGAAATGAAATCCCAATAATCATAACTTAAAACATGAAACTTTTTGGAATACACACATAATCATAGAGAATAATTTCTTATTAGTCAAGACTCATTGCCAAGACTATCTTAGTGGACAAAGTCCATTTCTGAACCAAGTTCACTCCTTGTTTTAGTCCTGTTTCACTGAACCGGTTTAACCTGCCGTTCCAGCCATGTCTATCTCACGAGATATAAAATCTTTACCCAATACATTGGAGGGATATATAGGTCCCACCCATCTCATAATGATACCATTCTTATGTGTGCCACAAAATCATAAACCATACATCATAGCATAACTCATGTAATAAAAATGGGATTCTTAAACAACATGACATCATAAAACAATTCATAGAAGATAAAAATAATTCCATCAAAACATAATCAAATCAATGTAATAATTGGGATAGAAACAGGACCCTATATTATCTTAGATGGAAAATAATTTTGATAAAACACTTGAACTCCATTCTTGAGGAAAATATCCTTTCTACTTCAAAAACATTTTTCCTTTCTTAACATGTCATACAATTATAAACTAAAAGAATTTGATTAAAAATAAAATTGAAAAATTGTAAAGGAAGCTTCTTGGAAATAATGTTTTAAAAATCCATTCATGCCGTATAAGTTAAAAAAAACATTCTTCTCGTAATTTTGTCGGAAAAGTCAAAAAGTACCTCGTACGAAAAACGACAAAAGATTCCTTTCGTATCTTTTACTAAATACTCACCAAAGGGTAAAATTGGATATAAACTATTGTAGAATGATGTAAATATTACGTATTGAGGAAACATGGATGTGGATGATAAAATGCACCCCAGTAAATTCCAAAATATAAACAATCTCGGATAAAAATGAGATTGTGATATTTCCCTTACCTTAGGTCCGATTTGCTTCGTAAGTCTCCGAACCTCCTGTATAATGATTTAAATAATGTTATTGACTTATTACAGAATCATACTTATAGTTATGATATCATATATGGTCATACTCTTAGCTTCTTATTAGTAATATTTCATTACTACTTGTTATTCAGGTGTTTATTACTTTTTGTTCTTATGAGTGTTTGTCGAATAAATTCTTATTCTTCTCTTTAGGTTATAGATAACTCATTTCCAGAATTTTATTAGTGTAATATATATCATATTCATTCATTAAATTAATCTATATAATCATTATGCAATGAAGATCATGTAGAATGAATTGCATCACATCGTGGAGACGGTATTCCGTACGTACGCACGAGCGATGATATTATTCCCATGATCGTGGAATTGTATTGGAGTGTATGTATACTATTTAACACTTTACAATAATCATATATATTCATTACTTTCACCCTTATACCCATCCAAGTAAGGTGGTGGTGGAGAATAGATTACACCACGGCGTGGAGACGGTATTCCGTACGTATGCACGCGCGATGATTTCGTTTTCCGTAGGATGGATAAGAGGTGAAATAGGGTTGTTTCATATTTATAATTACATATCAGTATATAAGTGATATTGATGTTATTACCTCATAATGAAACAACTAAAGAAGAGGTAGTAGAAGAAGAATGGAACTTGAAGAAAACGGTAGAAGGTATTACCTCTTTCTCGAAGTGCCTCCTTTAAAATTTCTCTTAAGGCACTAGAGTTGGTCTTTTGATAAGACCAATACCTCTACTAGGTTTATAAGGAAGTGGGGAAGTGAAATGGGAAGGTGTTGGCCGATCTTGAAGCCTCAAATTTGTGTGAGGAAGAGAGGGAGTAGGTTCCCTTTTATAAGGGAGGAGAGGGGCACCTTTGGAAATATAAGAAATATTAGTTTATATTAAATCCCAACCCCACTTAAAAACTTCCAAAATGACTCATATCCAAATATTAGATGAGATAGGGTTTTAATCTCATCAACAAATAAAATTTATACATGTTTTGAATTTATTTTAAACATTATCAACTTGATTTATCCTTATTTATGAATTTTATTTTATTTGTGGTAATAGTATTCTAAAATTTAAATTATTATAAATAATTACATATGTGTTTTGAATTTTACATAATTTGACACTTTATGACAATTTCTACCATATAAATTTTAATTTATAATTTTTAAATACTTTTGTGATTTTTAAACAATTTTATAATATGTTATTTTTATAAAATAACAATAGTGTCAATTTTGAAACTATTCATTTATTTGAATTTAAATAAAATATATACAGAAGATATGTTCAAAATAAAAGCTTTAATAGATTCAAAAAATGTCATATGTATCTAGAAAATTAGTTTAGCACATTAAATAGTTCATATGATATTTATTTTAATATTTTTAAAACAACTTATTTGATATTTTAATTAATAAAATAATTTCAACATCACTATTGTGTCATAATTAATGATAATTATTTAATCCCTAAAAATTCTAAATAAATTCATATGATGTAGATAATTGTATTAGATTTCTGTAGACTATTCATGTTTGAAGTTTTATTAAGTTTATCACTAAATTAAAATTATTATACTTATAAAATTTAAGAAAGTGACATGTTGTCACATTCTTTGGTTTTAATAATAATTAAATTATTTTCATGGCCAAAAGTCCATTAAATGAATCTAATCCGACCCTTAGGTGATATGGGTCGACTCTTAGTCATCAAATAGGATTTTGGAAGGTGTTAGAGTAATTTTATAATCTTATCTTTACCCTTAATTACCCGATTTACCTTTAACTATGGTAAATAAAATTTACCGTAGTTACTATTTATAATGCCCAAAAATAAAAAGTAGTCTATTAACATAATTTGGATCCACTGATTCTGAATATGGAATCCATTTTTCAAAATTCAAAACATATAAGTTGCAGTAATTAATTTAAAATAAATCCCGTTGTTAAGAAAACGAGTTTTAGAAGTTAAAACATTGCCAAAGATTGAAATGTTTTTACCTATGAATTCAATGTGAAATTAATGCTAATGACATGAATTATATTAAATGGTAAAAATATATTCTATTTATTCTTTAAAACCATTCAATATTATAATTTATCCTTATAAATTATCTCAATGAAAAAAGTTGTTTTTAATTAAAAATTAGCGTATTTTTACTATTCATCAAAATATGAAAGGTATCAGAAAAATATCAAAAATTTATCCAAAGTAAATTTTTATACCCTGATTCAAAAGAAGAATTTTATTTTTTCAAATTTAACTTATAAACATGTCAAAAACTAGATTTAATGTGGGTGCGCCATCAAAAGGCGACAAAACTGTATTTTTTGAAAAATATTTCTTTTAACCAAAAAAACTGATTTTGCTTTTATACCTCATTCTAGAAAATGTATAAGTTGAATTAAAATGTTATAAAATTCAAAATTCAGTTATTACTATTCATAACGGCTAGTTTTAATAATATTTTAATAGCATATCGTTGTTTAGTGAAACTCGGTATTGCGTACGACGCAAGCTATCGAGGAAGGTCGTGGTTGCATGTAAAGCAAGCCAAGATAGTGTTCTGTATAGTGAAAGATTCCTTTGATTATTTATATAACATAAAAACAAAATATTTCTCATAAAAGTCTCGGGTGTTACATTCTACCCCCCTTAAAATGAATTTCGCCCTCGAAATTCGTCACTTTGTAACAAATAGATGAGGATACCTCTCCCTCATCATATCCTCAATCTCCCATGTAGCTTATTCTAATTGGTGGTTCCTCCATAAAACTTTCACCAAGTGCGTGGTCTTGTTTTGTAGGACTTTTTCACTACGATCTAGAATCTCTATCGGTTGTTCTTCATAAGAAAGATCTTGCTCCAGCGGTACAACTTCTGAGCTGAGTACATGTGAAGGATCAAGTATGTACTTTCTCAGGAGAGATACATGGAACACATCGTGTACTTGAGAGAGATTCGGTGGAAGCGCCAATCGATAAGCTACCTTCCCAACACGATCCAGTATTTCGAAAGGACCGATATATCTAGGGCTCAACTTCCCCTTCTTTCCAAATCTCATGACCCTCTTCCAGGGAGATATTCGTAAGAACACTTTATCACACACTTCAAACTCTAGGTCTTTTATTCGGTTGTTGGAATAACTTTTCTGTTTACTTTGAGCTGCTCTTATGTGTTGTTGAATAGATCGGACATTTTCTGCCATCTCATCAATAAGATCAGGTCCTAATAGTTTTATTTCCCCAACTTCATCCCAGCAAGTTGGAGTCCTGCATTTCTTTCCATAGAGAGCTTCATAAGGATCCATCTGAATACTGGAGTGAAAGCTATTATTATAAGAAAATTCCACCAAAGGTAGGTGTTGATCCCAACCACCTTTGAAATCCATAGAGCAAGATCTCAACATATCTTCTAGAGTTTGAATTGTTCTCTCAGACTGACCGTCTGTCTGAGGATGATAAGCAGTGCTGAAACTCAACTCTGTATCCAGAGTATGCTGAAGACTTCACCAGAACTTTGAGGTAAATCTCAGATCCCAATCAGATATAATAGAAAGTGGTACTCCATGCAATCTTACCACTTCCTTTACATATATCCTGGCAAGCTGATCCAGAGAGAAATCCTCTCTAATAGCAATGAAGTGTGCAGACTTTGTAAGACGATCAACTATGACCCAGATAGCATTATTGCCTCTGGATGTTTTAGGAAGTCCTCTGACAAAGTCCATAGTGATGTTTTCCCATTTCCATTCGGGTATGGGTAATGGTTGTAACATCCCCTTAGACTTCTGTCTCTTAGCTTTAACTTGCTGACAAACCAAGCATCGAGAGACATATTCAGCAACATCTCTTTTCATGCCATCCCACCAGAAGTACTCTTTCAGGTCCCTATACATCTTCTTGCTTCCAAGATGTATAGAGAACGAAGAACTATGAGCCTCATCCAGCAGCTCCTTCTTTAATTCGGGGATGGTAGGAACACAGACCCAATTCCTGAACTTTATTATCCCATCACAATCAATGTTGAATTCAGGATCATTTCTCACCTTCTTTTGTAACTCTACATCTTCTTTCTGTGCCTATTTAATCTTCACATGTATAGATGGTTGAACATTAATTTGAGAAAGATACGATTTCCCCCCTTCCATTATAATTCCAAGATCCATCCTTTGTAAATCCATAAATATTGGATCTTTTGTGATCCTCATCATGGATAAACTGGCATGGTCTTGTCGACTTAATGCATCTTCCACCTTGTTTTCTTTCCTAGGGTGGTAATGAATTGAGTAGTCATAATCCTTAATCAGCTCCAACCATCTTCTTTGACGCATATTCAGCTCCTTTTGTGTGAAAATATACTTTAAACTTTTATGATCAGTATAAATATCACACCTTTCACCATAAAGGTAATTCCTCCAAATCTTTAATGTAAAGATTACCGCAGCTAACTCCAAATCATGAGTTGGGTAATTTTGCTCATGTATTTTCAACTGTCGTGAGGCATAAGCTATCACCATATCATTTTTCATAAGAACACACCCCAACCCCTTCTTGGATGCATCACTGTAGATCACAAACCTTTCTCCACTACAAGGCAGTGTGAGCACAGGCGCACCGGATAACCTTCTTTTCAACTCCTTGAAATTCTCTTCACATTCCTCCGTCCAGACAAACTTAACTCCTTTCCGAGTCAACTTGGTGAGTGGATTAGATAATCGTGAAAAATCTTTCACAAAACGTCGATAATATCCAGCCAAACCAAGAAAACTTCGGATCTCAGTTACTGTTGTTGGTCTCGAACATCTTTCGATAACCTCTTTTTTTTTCTGGATCCACAGATATCCCCTCTTTTGAGATTATGTGACCCAAAAATGCAACTTTTTGAAGCCAAAATTCACACTTGGTAAATTTGGCATAAAGTTTCTCCTTTCTCAGGGTCTTCAATATAATTATCAAGTGATCTTCATGTTCTTCCTTACTCTTTGAATATACCAGAATATCGTCTATAAAGACTACCATAAACTGATCAAAGTATTCTCTAAAGACTCTATTCATCAGATCCATGAAGATTGAAGGGGCATTAGTAAGACCAAATGGCATCACTATAAATTCATAGTGTTCATACCTTGTATGGAAAGTCGTCTTTGGTATATCGTCCCTTTTGACCCTTAATTGATGATACCCTGAATGAAGATCAATCTTGGAAAAGTATTGAGCTCCGTGTAGTTGGTGAAATAGGTCATCAATGCGTGGGAGAGGATATTTGTTCTTGATATTGATCTTGTTAAGTTCTCGATAATCAATGCAGAGTCTCATTGATCCATCTTTCTTCTTAACAAACAGAACAGGTGCTCCCCAAGGTGACGCACTAGGGCGTATAAATCCCTTATCAAGATTCTCTTGGAGTTGCTTCTTCAATTCCTGCAACTCAATTGGGGCCATTCTATAAGGTGTCTTTGAAATAGGCAAAGCACCCGGTACGAGTTCTATTGAAAACTCAACTTCACGATTTGGTGGAAGACCCGGCAATTCCTCCGAAAAGACATCATCAAACTCCCGTACAATGGGAATATTCTTAACTGTGAGTTTCTCACCAACCATTTGAGATAAATAACCTTCATTAAGTGGAATCAAGACCCATACGATGGAAGAAATTTCCACTGGAAAGTTATGTTCATCCTTGCATCGATAGAAGATCATAGATTGATCTGGAATATGAAATGTGACTTCCCTTCTTTGAAAATTGATATGAGATCCATATAAAGAAAGCCAATCCATGCTAAGAATCACATCAAATTCCACTATAGGAAGGATCACAAGATTTGCAGGAAGCACTTTCCCACAAACTTCAATCGGGGAAGAATTAGAAACTTTTGATGCGACTGTTGTGCCATTAGGTGTTGTCACAACTAACTCAACATCTAATTGTTGAGGTAATACGGTGATACCCTTAGAAAAATCATCAGAAATAAAAGAGTGGGTGGATCCAGAATCAAATAAAACATTTTCTACTTTAGAGTGGATGGTAAGTGTACCTTTCACCACATCGTTATCTTACTCCACATCGCTGATAGAAATTGCATGTGACCTTCCTTTGTCTTTGGCCTTAAAAGTTTGTTGATGTCGGCCATCATCATCAACCCTTGGATTAGGGCATTTATTGGCATAATGCCCCATCTCCTTACACTTGAAACATTGAAGTGTAGTAGGTTCATTCTGTGTGTCCCTTACTTTGTTTACACCATTAGACATCTTCTTCCCATCATTGCGACATTCAAATGCCCGATGACCTTCCTTTCCACATTTGAAACATTTACTTGTCCCTTTAAGACAACTCCCTCCATGTTTCTTTCCACACTTTGAGCATAAGGGAAAGCTCATCTTCTTTTCAGTGTGCTCTTTATATTTTCCTTTGAATTACATTTTCCTCTTCTTATCAAACTCATATGACTGATGGGTTACTCCAATCTCCATCTCAACTTTGAGAGCACATCGAACGATTTCCTGGTAGCTATTGAAGTCCCTTATGGCTAACGCCCTTCAAAGACTTGGTTTTAAGCCACTAAAGAATCGATCGATCTTACTCTCAGGTTGAATAATAATAAAAGAAGCGTACCTTGAAAGTCTTGTAAAATTTTCTTCATAGGTACCAACAGATTCATCATCCTTTTGCTTCAGTTCAAGAAACTCTTTCTTCATCTTTTTTCGGAGAATATGAGGGAAGTACTTTGTAACGACCCGAAATTTTGAATAAATATTGTTTACTAATTTCATGTGTTATTTTATTTTATTTTTATACTCAACCAAAAATGTTTTATTTGATAAACATGATTATAATTAAAATGAGATCAGTGGGTTTTGACTATTATATAACCATCGGTCAATATGACCGCTGTGAACAAAATGTTTTGAGTATTGTCTCTAAATATAAGTAATCTTGGTTAATTATTATAGAAAGAAGATTCGATGGCCTCACCTAGTAGTCTTGGACCGATCGAAGCCCATCTAACAGAGCTTGGGAAGGAGGTAGCACCATTGGGCTTTGCTCTGGATCAAATCCAAGCCGAACTTCATCATGTGAAGCTGGAACGGAATCGCCTTCGTGAGAAGTTCAAACTGATAGAAATTACTACTCGGGCAATGTTGACTGAGCCGCCCCAAGCTTCTATCACCCTAGCACACCTTACTCTTAGGTCCTATGCTGGTATTATAAGGGGCTATGTAACGAGACCGTAACTACCTTGTGTAATCCTTGTTTTAAATAAAAATTGGGATTTCTTCTTATGATGAAGTTTATGAATTTTGAAATGACCGGATAAATATAGTATGCATATTTTTTATGAATTTTAGAAAAAGGATATTTTAAAAATGTTTATATAAACCTTAAATAATTAAAAATGTGTAATGATTTTCAAAAAATGGTCTTCTACAATTATATTCAGTACAAAATTTGGAGTCTAATAAGATCAACTTAATTTTTGATGAATAGTAAATTATGAATAGTGATTTTACGCTTAGGATTAGTAAGGTGACCAAATGGATTACTAATCTCACTTAAAGAAAGTTTTAAAATAATCTAGGCACCTTGACTAAGTAATGTGATTCAATAAAATGGTTGAATAACGGTTTCATAAATTATTATTCAAGTATTAGTTTTTTCGGATGAATAGTGTTTTTTTAATTAAAAATTTAATTAAAAATAATTAGAAAATTATTTTTATAAAAATGTCTTTATTTTTGAACTCAGAGCATCGATATTATGTTAAGGTAATTTTTGGGGATTTTTCTGAAAAAAATGAATTTTCGATGAATAGTGTTTTTATTTAAAAATTAAATTAAAAATATTTAGAAAATTATTTTTATAAAATGGATTTCATTTTTGAAGTCAGAGCATTGATATTTGGTTAATGTGAAATTTTGGGATTTTTCCGAGCAAGTTGAATTTTCAGTGAATAGTAAAAATACAGTTTTAGGGTTTCAGTATGTTTAATGACATCATAACGGTGTCATGATGATGTCATGAGATCTTTTGAGGGTTGTCCGGCCAAGGGTGATGAATTATTGTTTTGGGGGCCCCATGTGGCCTAACTCCATGATAAATGCCAAGGGAGAGCACATGGGTTTGAGAAAAGCACATGTGAGGTGTCCCTTGGCCATTAATGCTTTGTCCCCTCACTTTCCCTACAAATACCCACCCTTTCCTCCTTTAGTTTTCACTCCCAACTCTCCCCCAATGAAGTTCTGGTCTTCTTACCTCCCAAAGAGTCCTCCCAAGGTGCCCCCAAGCCCTCAAGGTCCAATCCTTTGAGTTTCAAGAGTCACGTTTTAAGGTAAGGGATCCGACCCCTCTCTTTCTTTTCATGTAATCTCTTTTATGTCATTCCTTTTATGCTCCATGTTTTTATGTGAGAGGATGTTCTTTTATATTCCTCTTACTTCCCTTCATGTTTATATGATGAGAGATCCCCTCTTACTCTCATCATTTCATTTTATGAAAGTTTAAGTGACGCCGTTAGGCTGCCGAATTTTTAAGGGATTCTTTCACCCTTCTCATTTTTCAAGTTCGATTTTCATGTCAAGTCTTTCAAGTTCCTTTTTATTATGTTGGGGTATGATCTCTATATCTATCATACTGATCTCTTATGATCATATGATGAGGGACCCTATTTGATCTTGTCAATTCTTTTTTTATTGAAGTTTAAGTGACGTCGTTAGGCTGCCGAATTTTCATAAGAGAAATCTAATTTTTGTCTTCCTTCCATGTTTTTCATTTCAAATGGTATGTCCTTCAAATTTCATTACCATGTACATATATCCTTCTTATTCTGTCCCCTACTGTTTTATGGATCATTTATGAGTGGGTGACCCACGTCCCCTCTCTTTTCAATGTTTTCTAAAACCCCAAAACATAGCCGTTATGCTGCAGAATTTTCGTCTCAAAATGCCTCTCCCTCTTTTCTCAAAATTATTTTATGTTATAAAGTGAATACTCAAAGCTCTTATTTCTACAATGGTATTAACATATATATCAAAATGTTCTATTTTAAATTCTGGGATTTACATACATGAGACCCACTTTCCCTTCCGTGGGTTTAAAGTGCCGTAAAGATCATGTCTTTAAAGCAGTTTTTAAAACGTTATGATTATGAAATGAAAACCATTTATTTTATGATATATGGGTTATTTATGAAATTTTTTATGATGATATATGTGGCTCACATGATAATAAAGGCAAATTTAAGGGTGCGCCCTGATAGCGCTCCAATGCATTGGGTAATGATGTAACCACTAGAGATTACAATTTTCACGATACCTTGGTGAATAACCTTGGTAATTTTCAAATGACACCTTGGGGATGGACCTTGGTGATATGTTCATGATTGTCTATGTTAAATGATGTAGCCACATCTTCAAGTTATGAAAAATGTTGTTTTTATTATGAAATGCCTCATGATTTCTTTCTCATGCCTTAAAGTTCTTTTCATGTCCTTATTGAAGTATATCAAGTTTACACGTAAAATGCTCCTCTTGTTTCCCTTACTGGGCCTTCCGCTCACCCTTTATTTTGATGTATGTCCCCAGGTTATGAGATGCAGTAATGAACCTAGAATGAACATAAGGAGACGCCTTTCAAGTGTTTAAGAAGAATGTTTTATGTTGTTTTCATGTATTATGTTCCTGGTTTCCAAGACACTAGACCTTAAAGATCCTCAGTTTTGTGTAATGTAATGAAAGTTTATGTTATAAAAAGGCAGGATGCTATAGTTGGTATCAAAGGATGGTTTAGTTATTTGTGGAAATTAGGATATAAAAACTTTAGGAAGAACCCTATAGAAAAGTTTAAATATAGGAAATCTTCCTGGTATTTTGGTGAGTATTGAGTAAGGGGTTTCCAAGCAAATACATCCCTCTCTGGATACGAGAAGGTAGAGGTGGCTCTGGCACAGATGTACATAGGGGTAAAACCCGAAAACACCGCTTTGAGCTAGACTCGAACGGGAACTGGTACACGACAACGGGCCTTGCTGCACTCTTGGTTACGACACTCCCGGGGGATATGCTTTGGTAAATTCTTAAGCTTAGTATGAACCATTGTTAAAGGATCAAAGATAAAATAAAATAAAGGTTCACATAAGAATATATGATCATGGATAACCTAGATGGGAACCTAGGGATCACAAGTTAGGGTATACTTTTCAACTACAAGTTATCCTTATATGCTTTAAGTTTCTTTTCTTGATTATTGGCTAAGTATTTAAGCCCCTAATTATAGTTTCTTTTCTTAGTTAATGGCGGGAAATGGAAGAACATGTCTCAACAACCAATGTGATAGGAAATTCTACGATTGCCGTATTAAGATGACAGAGATGATTAGGGGATTAAAATATGATTTTTATTTTGGAAGACGTTCACTATTTTGGGGACCCTATATGATCGAGGTAAATAGATTACAACGGTATTTTCATTGAGGAGTAAGGTTGACTTATATTTTGAAGAATCGATGAATTTAAGGTGGACTTATAGTAATTTAGGTTACTTACGGGAATGATTAACCTATCTTGGATAAAATATGTTCAGGTTAGCTACTTTTGTTATAAGATGTTAGGAGTGGTTGATGTTGCTTGGAGATGAACAATGAAGTTTATTTTGGAAGACTATGTTATCAAATCTTTCTTGTATTTGGGTTTCAATCTTAGTTTGGTTTATTTTGAGGAATCTTAAGGACCATTATTTACGGAATGGACTATGATGAACCTTGGGTAGTACCATGGAACTTGAAGATTTAAAAGTAGTTTCCATTCCTGTGGGATTATTTCTTTTTGAAGAGTTTTTTTTACCTTACTCTTTCTGTTTTTGGGATAATGTTTAAAGATAGAAGAAATAGATAGTTGATCTTTTGTGGATTATGTGATTCTCTAGAAGATGATTCTTGTGTTTTGATGAGACCAAGTAGTTTTGAATGCTCATAGTTTAGAGAAAAGATTAGTTTTGGGTAGAAACTTATTAAAGGATTAAACTCTACATGAAGGTAGATATATTTCCTTATGTTTTTGTTCTTTGTTGTAAATGAATTCCTCAAAGTTATGAAAAGGAACGTAAAAAAAAAAGTTGTTGGTTTACGTCTCCTACTAGGTAATCAAAGACCGCTTGCACACATCATAATTTTGGGATTTTCTGGTGGTTAACTTACTCCAAATCATGTTTTCTATCACTCTCCTTTAGGATGTGACCCTTTGTTTTCTCCTCCATGTCCATGTTTCCTACATGGAATCCTTGTATGAGTAAACTCGGGTGGCCTTTGTACTCCCTTTTATTTCTTTTAAAGTAATAGAGTTACTGACTCTTTTTCCGATGTGGGACTTTCAATGAAATTTCAAAACCCAATTTTAAAAAAATTGCGAGGACACAATTTCTTAAGGGGGGAAGATTGTAACGACCCGAAATTTTGAATAAATATTGTTTACTAATTTCATGTGTTATTTTATTTTATTTTTATACTCAACCAAAAATGTTTTATTTGATAAACATGATTATAATTAAAATGAGATCAGTGGGTTTTGACTATTATATAACCATCGGTCAATATGACCGCTGTGAACAAAATGTTTTGAGTATTGTCTCTAAATATAAGTAATCTTGGTTAATTATTATAGAAAGAAGATTCGATGGCCTCACCTAGTAGTCTTGGACCGATCGAAGCCCATCTAACAGAGCTTGGGAAGGAGGTAGCACCATTGGGATTTGCTCTGGATCAAATCCAAGCCGAACTTCATCATGTGAAGTTGGAACGGAATCGCCTTCGTGAGAAGTTCAAACTGATAGAAATTACTACTCGGGCAATGTTGACTGAGCCGCCCCAAGCTTCTATCACCCTAGCACACCTTACTCTTAGGTCCTATGCTGGTATTATAAGGGGCTATGTAACGAGACCGTAACTACCTTGTGTAATCCTTGTTTTAAATAAAAATTGGGATTTCTTCTTATGATGAAGTTTATGAATTTTGAAATGACCGGATAAATATAGTATGCATATTTTTTATGAATTTTAGAAAAAGGATATTTTAAAAATGTTTATGTAAACCTTAAATAATTAAAAATGTGTAATTATTTTCAAAAAATGGTCTTCTACAATTATATTCAGTACAAAATTTGGAGTCTAATAAGATCAACTTAATTTTTGATGAATAGTAAATTATGAATAGTGATTTTACGCTTAGGATTAGTAAGGTGACCAAATGGATTAGTAATCTCACTTAAAGAAAGTTTTAAAATAATCTAGGCACCTTGACTAAGTAATGTGATTCAATAAAATGGTTGAATAACGGTTTCATAAATTATTATTCAAGTATTAGTTTTTTCGGATGAATAGTGTTTTTTTAATTAAAAATTTAATTAAAAATAATTAGAAAATTATTTTTATAAAAATGACTTTATTTTTGAACTCAGAGCATCGATATTATGTTAAGGTAATTTTTGGGGATTTTTCTGAAAAAAATGAATTTTCGATGAATAGTGTTTTTATTTAAAAATTAAATTAAAAATATTTAGAAAATTATTTTTATAAAATGCATTTCATTTTTGAAATCAGAGCATTGATATTTGGTTAATGTGAAATTTTGGGATTTTTCTGAGAAAGTTGAATTTTCAGTGAATAGTAAAAATACAGTTTTAGGGTTTCAGTATGTTTAATGACATCATAACGGTGTCATGATGATGTCATGAGATCTTTTGAGGGTTTTCCGGCCAAGAGTGATGAATTATTGTTTTGGGGGCCCCATGTGGCCTAACTCCATGATAAATGCCAAGGGAGAGCACATGGGTTTGAGAAAAGCACATGTGAGGTGTCCCTTGGCCATTAATGCTTTGTCCCCTCACTTTCCCTACAAATACCCACCATTTCCTCCTTTAGTTTTCACTCCCAACTCTCCCCCAATGAAGTTCTGGTCTTCTTACCTCCCAAAGAGTCCTCCCAAGGTGCCCCTAAGCCCTCAAGGTCCAATCCTTTGAGTTTCAAGAGTCACGTTTTAAGGTAAGGGATCCGACCCCTCTCTTTCTTTTCATGTAATCTCTTTTATGTAATTCCTTTTATGCTCCATGTTTTTATGTGAGAGGATGTTATTTTATATTCCTATTACTTCCCTTCATGTTTATATGATGAGAGATCCCCTCTTACTCTCATCATTTCATTTTATGAAAGTTTAAGTGACGCCGTTAGGCTACCGAATTTTTAAGGGATTCTTTCACCCTTCTCATTTTTCAAGTTCGATTTTCATGTCAAGTCTTTCAAGTTCCTTTTTATTATGTTGGGGTATGATCTCTATATCTATTATACTGATCTCTTATGATCATATGATGAGGGACCCTATTTGATCTTGTAAATTCTTTTTTTATTGAAGTTTAAGTGACGCCGTTAGGCTGCCGAATTTTCATAAGAGAAATCTAATTTTTGTCTTCCTTCCATGTTTTTCATTTCAAATGGTATGTCCTTCAAATTTCATTACCATGTCCATATATCCTTCTTATTCTGTCCTCTACTGTTTTATGGATCATTTATGAGTGGGTGACCCACGTCCCCTCTCTTTTCAATGTTTTCTAAAACCCCAAAACATAGCCGTTATGCTGCAGAATTTTCGTCTCAAAATGCCTCTCCCTCTTTTCTCAAAATTATTTTATGTTATAAAGTGAATACTCAAAGCTCTTATTTCTACAAGGGTATTCACATATATATCAAAATGTTCTATTTTAAATTCTGGGATTTACATACATGAGACCCACTTTCCCTTCCGTGGGTTTAAAGTGCCGTAAAGATCATGTCTTTAAAGCAGTTTTTAAAACGTTATGATTATGAAATGAAAACCATTTATTTTATGATATATGGGTTATTTATGAAATGTTTGATGATGATATATGTGGCTCACATGATAATAAAGGCAAATTTAAGGGTGCGCCCTGATAGCGCTCCAATGCATTGGGTAATGATGTAACCACTAGAGATTACAATTTTCACGATACCTTGGTGAATAACCTTGGTAATTTTCAAATGACACCTTGGGGATGGACCTTGGTGATATGTTCATTATTTTCTATGTTAAATGATGTAGCCACATCTTCAAGTTATGAAAAATGTTGTTTTTATTATGAAATTCCTCATGATTTCTTTCTCATGCCTTAAAGTTCTTTTCATGTCCTTATTGAAGTATATCAAGTTTACACGTAAAATGCTCCTCTTGTTTCCCTTACTGGGCCTTCCGCTCACCCTTTCTTTTGATGTATGTCCCCAGGTTATGAGATGCAGTAATGAACCTAGAATGAACATAAGGAGACGCCTTTCAAGTGTTTAAGAAGAATGTTTTATGTTGTTTTCATGTATTATGTTCCTGGTTTCCAAGACACTAGACCTTAAAGATCCTCAGTTTTGTGTAATGTAATGAAAGTTTATGTTATAAAAAGGCGGGATGCTATAGTTGGTATCAAAGGATGGTTTAGTTATTTGTGGAAATTAGGATATAAAAACTTTAGGAAGAACCCTATAGAAAAGTTTAAATATAGGAAATCTTCCTGGTATTTTGGTGAGTATTGAGTAAGGGGTTTCCAAGCAAATACATCCCTGTCTGGATACGAGCAGGTAGAGGTGGCTCTGGCACAGATGTACATAGGGGTAAAACCCGAAAACACCGCTTTGAGCTAGACTCGAACGGGAACTGGTACACGAAAACGGGCCTTACTGCACTCTTGGTTACGACACTCCCGGGGGATATGCTTTGGTAAATTCTTAAGCTTAGTATGAACCATTGTTAAAGGATCAAAGATAAAATAAAATAAAGGTTCACATAAGAATATATGATCATGGATAACCTAGATGGGAACCTAGGGATCACAAGTTAGGGTATAATTTTCAACTACAAGTTATCCTTATATGCTTTAAGTTTCTTTTCTTGATTATTGGCCAAGTATTTAAGCCCCTAATTATAGTTTCTTTTCTTAGTTAATGGCGGGAAATGGAAGAACATGTCTCAACAACCAATGTGATAGGAAATGCTACGATTGCCGTATTAAGATGACAGAGATGATTAGGGGATTAAAATATGATTTTTATTTTGGAAGACGTTCACTATTTTGGGGACCCTATATGATCGAGGTAAATAGATTACAACGGTATTTTTATTGGGGAGTAAGGTTGACTTATATTTTGAAGAATCGATGAATTTAAGGTGGACTTATAGTAATTTAGGTTACTTACGGGAATGATTAACCTATCTTGGATAAAATATGTTTAGGTTAGCTACTTTTGTTATAAGATGTTAGGAGTGGTTGATGTTGTTTGGAGATGAACAATGAAGTTTATTTTGGAAGACTATGTTATCAAATCTTTCTTGTATTTGGGTTTCAATCTTAGTTTGGTTTATTTTGAGGAATATTAAGGACCATTATTTACGGAATGGACTATGATGAACCTTGGGTAGTACCATGGAACTTGAAGATTTAAAAGTAGTTTCCATTCCTATGGGATTATTTCTTTTTGAAGAGTTTTTTTTACCTTACTCTTTCTGTTTTTGGGATAATGTTTAAAGATAGAAGAAATAGATAGTTGATCTTTTGTGGATTATGTGATTCTCTAGAAGATGATTCTTGTGTTTTGATGAGACCAAGTAGTTTTGAATGCTCATAGTTTAGAGAAAAGATTAGTTTTGGGTAGAAACTTATTAAAGGATTAAACTTTACATGAAGGTAGATATATTTCCTTATGTTTTTGTTCTATGTTGTAAATGAATTCCTCAAAGTTATGAAAAGGAATGTAAAAAAAAAGTTGTTGGTTTACGTCTCCTACTAGGTAATCAAAGACCGCTTGGACACATCATAATTTTGGGATTTTCTGGTGGTTAACTTCCTCCTAATCATGTTTTCTATCACTCTCCTTTAGGATGTGACCCTTTTTTTTCTCCTCCATGTCCATGTTTCCTACATGGAATCCTTGTATGAGTAAACTCGGGTGGCCTTTGTACTCCCTTTTATTTCTTTTAAAGTAATAGTGTTACTGACTCTTTTTCCGATGTGGGACTTTCAATGAAATTTCAAAACCCAATTTTAAAAAAATTGCGAGGACGCAATTTCTTAAGGGGGGAAGATTGTAACAACCCGAAATTTTGAATAAATATTATTTACTAATTTCATGTGTTATTTTATTTTATTTTTATACTCAACCAAAAATGTTTTATTTGATAAACATGATTATAATTAAAATGAGATCAGTGGGTTTTGACTATTATATAACCATCGGTCAATATGACCGCTGTGAACAAAATGTTTTGAGTATTGTCTCTAAATATAAGTAATCTTGGTTAATTATTATAGAAAGAAGATTCGATGGCCTCACCTAGTAGTCTTGGACCGATCGAAGCCCATCTAACAGAGCTTGGGAAGGAGGTAGCACCATTGGGCTTTGCTCTGGATCAAATCCAAGCCGAACTTCATCATGTGAAGCTGGAACAGAATCGCCTTCATGAGAAGTTCAAACTGATAGAAATTACTACTCGGGCAATGTTGACTGAGCCGCCCCAAGCTTCTATCACCCTAGCACACCTTACTCTTAGGTCCTATGCTGGTATTATAAGGGGATATGTAATGAGACCGTAACTACCTTGTGTAATCCTTGTTTTAAATAAAAATTGGGATTTCTTCTTATGATGAAGTTTATGAATTTTGAAATGACCGGATAAATATAGTATTCATATTTTTTATGAATTTTAGAAAAAGGATATTTTAAAAATGTTTATGTAAACCTTAAATAATTAAAAATGTGTAATGATTTTCAAAAAATGGTCTTCTACAATTATATTCAATACAAAATTTGGAGTCTAATAAGATCAACTTAATTTTTGATGAATAGTAAATTATGAATAGTGATTTTACGCTTAGGATTAGTAAGGTGACCAAATGGATTAGTAATCTCACTTAAAGAAAGTTTTAAAATAATCTAGGCACCTTGATTAAGTAATGTGATTCAATAAAATGGTTGAATAACGGTTTCATAAATTATTATTCAAGTATTAGTTTTTTCGGATGAATAGTGTTTTTTTAATTAAAAATTTAATTAAAAATAATTAGAAAATTATTTTTATAAAAATGACTTTATTTTTGAACTCAGAGCATCGATATTATGTTAAGGTAATTTTTGGGGATTTTTCTGAAAAAAATGAATTTTCGATGAATAGTGTTTTTATTTAAAAATTAAATTAAAAATATTTAGAAAATTATTTTTATAAAATGGATTTCATTTTTGAAATCAGAGCATTGATATTTGGTTAATGTGAAATTTTGGGATTTTTCTGAGAAAGTTGAATTTTCAGTGAATAGTAAAAATACAGTTTTAGGGTTTCAGTATGTTTAATGACATCATAACGGTGTCATGATGATGTCATGAGATCTTTTGAGGTTTGTCCGGCCAAGGGTGATGAATTATTGTTTTGGGGGCCCCATGTGGCCTAACTCCATGATAAATGCCAAGGGAGAGCACATGGGTTTGAGAAAAGCACATGTGAGGTGTCCCTTGGCCATTAATGCTTTGTCCCCTCACTTTCCCTACGAATACCCACCCTTTCCTCCTTTAGTTTTCACTCCCAACTCTCCCCCAATGAAGTTCTGGTCTTCTTACCTCCCAAAGAGTCCTCCCAAGGTGCCACCAAGCCCTCAAGGTCCAATCCTTTGAGTTTCAAGAGTCACGTTTTAAGGTAAGGGATCCGACCCCTCTCTTTCTTTTAATGTAATCTCTTTTATGTCATTCCTTTTATGCTCCATGTTTTTATGTGAGAGGATGTTCTTTTATATTCCTCTTACTTCCCTTCATGTTTATATGATGAGAGATCCCCTCTTACTCTCATCATTTCATTTTATGAAAGTTTAAGTGACGCCGTTAGGCTGCCGAATTTTTAAGGGATTCTTTCACCCTTCTCATTTTTCAAGTTCGATTTTCATGTCAAGTCTTTCAAATTCCTTTTTATTATGTTGGGGTATGATCTCTATATCTATCATACTGATCTCTTATGATCATATGATGAGGGACCCCATTTGATCTTGTCAATTCTTTTTTTATTGAAGTTTAAGTGACGCCGTTAGGCTGCCGAATTTTCATAAGAGAAATCTAATTTTTGTCTTCCTTCCATGTTTTTCATTTCAAATGGTATGTCCTTCAAATTTCATTACCATGTCCATATATCCTTCTTATTCTGTCCCCTACTGTTTTATGGATCATTTATGAGTGGGTGACCCACGTCCCCTCTCTTTTCAATATTTTCTAAAACCCCAAAACATAGCCGTTATGCTGCAGAATTTTCGTCTCAAAATGCCTCTCCCTCTTTTCTCAAAATTATTTTATGTTATAAAGTGAATACTCAAAGCTCTTATTTCTACAAGGGTATTCACATATATATTAAAATGTTCTATTTTAAATTCTGGGATTTACATACATGAGACCCACTTTCCCTTCCGTGGGTTTAAAGTGCCGTAAAGATCATGTCTTTAAAGCAGTTTTTAAAACGTTATGATTATGAAATGAAACCCATTTATTTTATGATATATGGGTTATTTATGAAATTTTTGATGATGATATATGTGGCTCAAATGATAATAAAGGCAAATTTAAGGGTGCGCCCTGATAGCGCTCCAATGCATTGGGTAATGATGTAACCACTAGAGATTACAATTTTCACGATACCTTGGTGAATAACCTTGGTAATTTTCAAATGACACCTTGGGGATGGACCTTGGTGATATGTTCATGATTGTCTATGTTAAATGATGTTGCCACATCTTCAAGTTATGAAAAATGTTGTTTTTATTATGAAATGCCTCATGATTTCTTTCTCATGCCTTAAAGTTCTTTTCATGTCCTTATTGAAGTATATCAAGTTTACACGTAAAATGCTCCTCTTGTTTCCCTTACTGGGCCTTCCGCTCACCCTTTCTTTTGATGTATGTCCCCAGGTTATGAGATGCAGTAATGAACCTAGAATGAACATAAGGAGACGCCTTTCAAGTGTTTAAGAAGAATGTTTTATGTTGTTTTCATGTATTATGTTCCTAGTTTCCAAGACACTAGACCTTAAAGATCCTCAGTTTTGTGTAATGTAATGAAAGTTTATGTTATAAAAAGGCGGGATGCTATATACTTATTGAAAAATAAGTTCTTGAACTCGTCCCATTCCATGGACTCAATTTCATCCCTTTGCCTTGTATTCTTAATAAGATTACACCATTGATCAACATCTCCTTCCAAACGATACACTGCTAGGATGACTTTATCATGTTCAGAACATTGAAGAACTGAAAATATCTTTTCAGTAGTACTAATCCATTATTCAGCAACTAATGGATCAGTAGACCCGCTGAAAGAAGGTGGACGCTGCCTCATGAAGGATTCAACAGAATGTTGCTCCTTCCTTTGCTCGTTTGGTAGTCCTACATGATTCATAGCTTGAGAAAGTTGTGTGAGCATGGCTACAAGATTTTTCATTCCAGCTCCCATAACGTTTGGTTTCTCAGGGGGAAAATCATTTCATTTCCCGTCGAATTCCGCATTAACACGGTTCCTTTGGGTTCCATCCATTGACTAAAACCAAGAAGAATAGTGTGAGCAACACTAATTATAATAGGAAAACCACATAATCAAGAATAAAATTTCACACTTAAGGTCTTATCCTAGGTTATTCATGGTCATTTATAAAACACTAAGATTGTGTTCTATGCTTAGACTTTTCCTTAGGGTTCTAACTAAGGCTTTCACATCCTAGTTTCCAAAGGTTGACTATACCTTTCCTCTGATACCAACTATAATTACCCTTACCTTACATACATTGTTATTACTTCAAAATTGAAGCATACTTTTTACAACATATAACAAAACCATGAAAGGACCATATAGGTATAGTGTCTTTGGAAACTGGGAAACATAAACAAGTGGTTCATAAAGCGTCTACACTGTCTCCCATTTATTTCATCATATCTATAGTCCCTTTTGGAATATCTTACTTAATAAGCTTCTTCCTGACCTGGGGAAAGAAAACATACAAAAGGGTGAGCTCAAATTCTCAGTAAGGGTAAAAAAAAATATCAATCACATCATATTCATAAGAACATAACATTTTGGAAATCTTAACCTGCAAAAGAGAGCATAATTTCATAACATGGGATAAATCATAGTAGTGAAATGAAATCCCAATAATCATAACTTGAAACATGAAACTTTGTGGCATACACACATAATCATAGAGAATCATTTCTTATTAGTCAAGACTCATTTCCAAGACTATCTTAGTGGACAAAGTCCATTTTTGAACCGAGTTCACTCCTCATTTCAAACCTGTTTCACTGAACCGGTTTAACCTACCATTCCAACCATGTCTATCTCATGAGATATAAAATCTTTAACCAATGCATTGGAGGGAGATATAGGTCCCATCCATCTCATAATGATACCATTCTTATGTGTTCCACAAAATCATAAACCATACATCATAGCATAACTCATGTAATAAAAATGGGATTCTTAAACAACATGACATCATAAAACAATTCATAGAAGATAAAAATAATTCCATCACAACATAATAAAATCAATTTAATAATTGGGATAGAAATATAACCCTATATTATCTTAGATGGAAAATAATTTTTATAAAACACTTGAACTCCATTCTTGAGGAAAATGTCCTTTCTACTTCAAAAACATTTTTCCTTTCTTAACATGTCATACAATTCTAAACTAAAAGAATTTGATTAAAAATAAACTTGAAAACTTGTAAAGGAAGCTTCTTGGAAGTAATGTTTTAAAAATCCATTCATGCCGTATAAGTTAAAAAAACATTCTTCGCGTACTTTTGTCGGAAAAGTCAAAAAGTGCCTCGTATGAAAAATGACAAAAGATTCCTTTTGTATCTTTTACTAAAATCTCACCGAAGGGTAAAATTGGATATAAAATATTTTATAATGATGTAAATATTACATATTGAGGAAACATGGATGTGGATGATAAAATGCACCCCAGTAAATTCCAAAATATAAACAATCTCGGATAAAAATGAGATTGTGATATTTCCCTTACCTTAGGTCCGATTTGCTTCGTAAGTGTCCGAACCTCCTGTATAATGATTTAAATAATGTTATTGACTTATTACAGAATCATACTTATTTTTATGATATCATATATGGTCATATTCTTAGCTTCTTATTACTAATATTTCATTACTACTTGTTATTCGGGTGTTAATTACTTTTTGTTCTTATACGTGTTTGTCGAATAAATTCTTATTCTTCTCTTTAGGTTATAAATACCTCATTTCCAGAATGGTCTGAGTGTAATATATATCATATTAATTCATTCAATTCATTTATATAATCATTATGCAATGAAGATCATGTAGAACGAATCACATCACATCGTGGAGACGGTATTCCGTACATACGCACGAGCAATGATATCGTTCCCATGATCATGGAATTGTATTGGAGTGTATATATACTATTTCAGAATCAATAAAACTTTACAATAATCATATATATTCATTACTTTCACCCTTATACCCATCCAATTAAGGTGGTGGTGGAAAATAGATTACACCACGGCGTGGAGACGGTATTCCGTACGTACGCACGCGCGGTGATTTCGTTTTCCGTAGGATGGATAAGAGGTGAAATAAGGTTGTTTCATATTTATAATAACATATCAGTATATAAGTGATACTTATTTTATTACCTCATAATGAAACAACAAAAGAAGAGGTAGTAGAAGAAGAATGGAACTTGAAGAAAACGGTAGAAGGTATTACCTCTTTCTCGAAGTGCCTGCTTTAAAATTTATCTTAAGGCACTAGAGTTGGTCTTTTGATAAGACCAGTACCTCTAGTAGGTTTCTAAGGAAGTGGGGAAATTAAATGGGTAGGGGTTGGCCGAGCTTGAAGGCTCAAATTGGTGTGAGGAAGAGAGGGAGGAGGTGCCCTTTTATAAGGGAGGAGAGGTGCACCTTTGGAAATATAAGCAATATTAGTTTATATTAAATCCCAACCCCACTTAAAAACTTCCAAAATGACTGATATCCAAATATTAGATGAGATAGGGTTGTAATCTCATCAACCAATAAAATTTAGACATGTTAGGAATTTATTTTAAACATTATCAACTTAATTTATCCTTATTTATCAATTTAATTTTATTTGTGGTAATAATATTCTAAATTTTAAATTATTATAAATAATTACATATGTGTTGTGAATTTTCCACAATTTGACACTTTATGACATTGTAGACCATATAAATTTTAATTTATAATTTTTAAATATTTTTGTGATTTTTACACAATTTTATAATATGTTAGTTTTATAAAATAACAATAGTGTCAATTTTGACACTATTCATTTATTTGAATTTAAATAAAATATATACAGAAGATATGTTCATAATAAAAGCTTTAATAGATTCATAAAATTTCATATTAATTTAGAAATTTAGTTTATCACATTAAATAGTTCATATAATATTTAGTTTAATATTTTTAAAACAATTTATTTGATATTTTAATTAATAAAATAATTTCAACATTACTATTGTGTCATAACTAATGATAATTATTTAATCCCTAAAAATTATAAATAAATTCCTATGATGTAGATAATTGTATTAGATTTCTGGAGATTATTTATTTTTGATGTTTCATTAAGTTTATCACGAAATGAAAATTATTATACTTATAAAATTTAAGAAAGTGACATGTTGTCACATTCTTTGGTTTTAATAATAATTAAATTATTTTCAGGGACAAAAGTCCATTAAATGAATCTAATCCGACCCTTAGGTGATATGGGTCGACTTTTAGTCATCCAATAGGATTTTGGCAGGTGTTAGGGTAATTTTATAATCTTATATTTATCCACAATTAACTGATTTACCTTTAACTATGGTAAATAAAATTTATCGTAGTTACTATTCATAATGCCCAAAAATAAAAAGTAGTCTATTAACATAATTTGGACCCACTGCTTCTGAATATGGAATCCATTTTTCAAAATTCAAAACGTATAAGTTGCAGTAATTAATTTAAAATAAATCCCGTTGTTATGAAAACGAGTTTTAGAAGTAAAAACATTACCAAAGATTGAAATGTTTTTACCTATGAATTCAATGTGAAATTAATGATAATGAAATACATTATATTAAATGGTAAAAATATATTCTATTTATTCTTTAAAACCATTCAATATTATAATTTTTCCATATAAATTATCTCAATGAAAAAAGTTGTTTTTAATTAAAAATTAGCGTATTTTTACTATTCATCAAAATATGAAAGTTATCAGAAAAATATCAAAAAAATTTCCAAAGTAAATTTTTATACCTGATTCAAAAGAAGTATTTTATTTTGTCAAATTGAACTTATAAACATGTAAAAAACTAGATTTAATGTGGGTGCGCCATCAAAAGGCGGCAAAACTGTATTTTTTGAAAAATATTTCTTTTAACCAAAAAAACTGATTTTTATTTTATACCTCATTCTAGAAAATGTATAAGTTGAATTAAAATGTTATAAAATTTAAAATTCAGTTAGTACTATTCATAAAGACTCGTTTTAAAAATATTTTAATAGCATATCGTTGTTTAGGGAAACTCGGTATTGCGTACGACGCAAGCTATCGAGGAAGGCCACAGTTGCGTGTAAAGCAAGCCAAGATAGTGTTGTGTGTAGTGAAAGATTCCTTTGATGATTTATATAACATAAAAACAAAATATTTCTTATAAGATTATCGAGTGTTATAGTTTTTGCCCATGGTTTTTGGAAAAGGGGAGAGGAAAACAATATTTTATAAGGACAAAGTCCGAACTTCTTAAAATAATTAGGTTTCTTATGTGGAGGTGAGTCACACTCCCATGAAAATTAATTTAAAAAGACAAGGTGTTTAATAAGTATTCAGGGGTCCATTAATGCTTTGAAAAGTAAGTCAAACAAACCCAAAATCACATTATTTTAATGGTAAAACATATATTGGCTGAACATAAAGATTATAGTATTTTATTACATCAATATTGGGTCATTATGATATCATAAAACACATTATATATTTAAACGGTATTTAATTTTTACCCAAAAATTTGACCGTCTCAGAAAATTATGAAAAATTCACCGTTGGATAATTTCGATGTCCTGATTCCAGAAATAACATTTATTTTATCTAAATAATTTTCTAAATATGTTAATTTTCACTTTTAAAATAAAAACCGACATTTATTGAAAATTCACAGGTTTTGACAGAAATGGCTTTCAAACCTTAATAAAAATTATAATTGCATTCATAAAATTATAAGATCATTTATATTTAATAAAAATTAATTTAAAAATAATATTAATATTTTATTAAAATATTATTGAACTCAAAAATCCCTTAATTTAATAAAATAGAATTCTTAATTAAATAATAACTAAAAACACTATTTGTACATTAAAAACTATTTACAATGTATCAAAAATAACAAGGAGGTATATTCATTATTATATACAAAAATAATATACATGAAAATAGTACTAGTGATTTGTTACATAACCCCTTAAAACAGCCACATAAGACCTATGGGTAAGGTGTGCGATGGTGACAGACTCTTGGGGTGGCTCGGATAACATTGCTCGAGTGGTAATTTCTATCAACTTCCACTTCTCCCGTAGACGGTTCCATTCGAGCTTGACATGATGAAGCTCAGCTTGGGCTTGGTCAAGAGCGAAGCCCAAGGATGCCACCTCTTTTCCGAGCTCCGACAAATGGGCTTTGTATGGGGCAATTCTACTGGATGAGGTCATCACTTCCTTTGTCTGAGTAAATTGGATTTGTTAAAGTCCTATATTTATACTAATCATGTGATCACTGTTCAATGGCTATATTAGAAACGGTCAAAATTCTTATCATAAAACCAAAGAAGTTGACATCTTATATAAAAATAAAGAGACATTTAATTAGATCAAGAGGGATTTCCATTAATGAAACTTTGGGTCGTTACAATATTCCCCCCTTAAGAAATTTCGCCCTCAAAATTTTCCTTTTCCCACACTAAAACAGATGTGGGTAACTCAACTTAATAATTTCCTCCGATTCCCAAGTCACTTCTTCAAACTTGTGGTTTCTCTACAACACCTTGATGAGGGGCATTGTCTTATTTCGTAGAACTTTTTCTCTATGATCTAAGATCTTTACTGGTTGCTCCTCATAAGAAAGATCATCTTTCAATTGTACCACCATAGAAGAGAGTACATGTGAAGGGTCCAGTATGTACTTTCTTAAGAGGGATACATGAAATAAATCATGTACTTTGGCCATAGTAGGTGGAAGTGCTAGTCGATAGGCCACAACCCCAACACGATCAAGAATCTCGAAGGGTCCGATGTACCTTGGACTTAACTTCCCTTTCTTTCCAAACCTCATGACCTTATTCCACGGAGATATGTGTAGAAAAACCATGTCTCCAGCTTTAAACTCAAGGTCTCGTCGACGATTATCTGCATAACTCTTCTGTCGGCTCTGGGCTGCCTTGATATGCTGCTGAATGGTTTTCACAATCTCCACCATTTCCTCGACCATTTCTGGTCCAAGCATCTTACGTTCACCGACCTCATCCCAACATGTCGGGGTTCTGCATCTTTTCCCATATATGGCTTCATATGGTGCCATTTGGATGCTCGAGTGGAAACTGTTATTATAAGAGAACTCACCCAGAGGAAGATGTTGATCCCATCCTCCTTTAAAGTCCATTGATCATGCTCTCAACATGTCCTCAAGTGTTTGGATAGTTCGCTCAGATTGGCCATCAGTTTGAGGATAATAGTCCGTACTGAAGTTCAGTTTAGTATTCAGAGAATGTTGAAGACTCTTCCAAAACTTAGAGGTGAATCTTGGATCTCGGTCAGACACAATAGATAGTTTTACTCCATGAAACCTTACCACTTCCCTGATATATATCCGTGTCAGTTGATCCAATGATAAATCGTACCAAATTACAATGAAGTGTGCATTCTTTGTAAGACGATCCACAACAACCCTGATTTCATTGTTGCCTTTGGATGTCCTTGGAAGTCCGGTGACAAAGTCCATGGTGATGTTCTCCCATTTCAATTATGGTATGGGCAATGGTTGCATCATCCCCTTAGACTTCGGCCTCTCTGCCTTCACTTGCTGACACACAAGGTACTTTGATGTATATTCGGCGATCTCCTTATTCATATTATCCCACCAAAAGTTTTCTCAGAGATCTCGATACATCTTCGGGCTCCTTGGGTGAATAGAGAAATTTGAACTATGTGCACCATCCAAAAGTTCCTTCTTCAGCTCCAGACTTGATGGAACACATAGTCTTTTCCCAAACCGCACAATTCCTTCTTCATTAGCATTAAACTCCAAGGATTTCCATTTTTCGATAGCTTCCACTTTTTCTTGAATTTCCACATAATCCTTTTGAGCATCCTTTAACCTTTCCAAAAGAGACGGTTGATCAATCATTTTTGAAAGGATTGATGATGTTTTCTTCTCTATGATTTCCATATCCATCTTCATCAAGTCTAAGAAGATTGGATCCTTCTCAATTATCATCATTGATAGAATCGCTGGGTCCTTTCTACTTAGGGAATCTTCCACCTTGTTCGCTTTCCCAGGGTGGTAATGTATTGAGCATTCATAATCCTTGATGAGCTCTATCCGTCTTCTATGGCGCATATTAATCTCTTTCTGTTTGAATATATATTTAAGACTCTTGTGGTCAGTATATATCTCACATTTCTCTCCATAGAGATAATGCCGCCAGATTTTAAAGGCAAAGATCACAGCCGCCAACTCCAGATCATGTGTTGGATAGTTTCGCTCATGGATCTTAAACTACCTTAAGGCATAGGATATCACTTTATCATTCTGCATTAGCACACAACCTAATCCCTTCTTCGAAGCATCACTGAATACCACAAAAAGTTCCCCACTTGTGGGTAAAGTGAGCACGGGTGCAGTGATAAGCCTCCTTTTCAACTCCTTGAAGCTTTCTTCACATTCATCGCTCCAAGAAAACTTTACTCCCTTCCGAGTTAGCTTGGTAAGAGGTTTGGACAATCGTGAGAAATTCCTCACAAATTTTTGATAATATCCAGCTAACCCCAAGAAGCTACGGATATCCGTTACCGATATTGGCCTCGGCCATCCCTCAATTGCATTTGTTTTGGAGGGATCCATAGATATTCCATTTATTGTGATGATATGGACCAAAAATGAGATCTCCTTCAACCAGAACTCACACTTACTGTACTTTGCATAGAGCTACTCCTTGCGCAAAGTCTCTAGTACAGTTCTTAAGTGCTCCTCATGATCCTCCTTGGTTTTGGAGTATATTAGAATGTCATCTATAAAGACTACCACAAATTTGTCGAGGTAATCTCTAAAGACTCTATTTATCAAGTCCATGAAGATTATGTGAGCATTGGTGAGTCCAAAAGGCATTACTATGAATTCATAGTGCCCGTATCTTGTGCGAAAATCAGTCTTGGGGATATCTTCCTTCTTCACCCTTACTTGATAATATCCTAACTGCAAGTCCACCTTGGAGAAGTATTGTGCTCCATGCAGCTGATCGAACAAGTCATCAATTCTTGGGAGAGGATACTTGTTCTTTATCGTGATTTTGTTAAGTTCACGATAATCGATGCAAAGCCGTATTGACCCATCCTTCTTCTTGATGAAGAAGACTGGTGCACCCCATGGTGAAGCACTTGGGAGTATAAACCCTTTATCCAGATTCTCCTGTAGTTGTTTCTTCAGCTCTTCAAGCTCTAAAACAGCCGTTCTACATGGAGTCTTGGATATTGGTAAAGCCCCGGGTATAAGTTCAATTGAGAACTCAACATCTCTTCTAGGAGGAAGACCGGTCAGTTCCTCGGGAAACACTTCTGCGAATTCCCTCACAATAGGTATTTCTTCAAGGATGGTTTCTTCTTTGGACTCAATCATCTGAGCCAGATACGCATGCTCATAGGGCAGTAATACCCATGCTTGAGATGATGGAGCTAAAGGAGATTCATCTTCCTCCTGACACTTGAAAAGAATCAGGGGTCGATTCTCTATATGGAGTGTGATTTCCATCTCCCGACAATTTATGTTGGCTCTATATAAGGAAAGCCAATCCATGCCAAGAATTGCATCAAATTCTACCAGAGGGAGTATGAAAAGGTTCACCAGGAAATTCAATCCACATATTATAATAGGGGAGGATTTATACTCATGGGATGCAATGATTGCCCCATTTTCCATACTCACCGACATCTTTACTTCCATGATTTGTGGTGGTGCTGGGATTGTTATACTAAACTTTCAAGATATAAAAGAATTCGTAGAACCTGAATCAAAAAGTACGTTCACTATTCTTGAACAAATAACTAGCGTACCTGTCACCACTTCGTTGTCGGGGTTCACTTCGATAGAAGTGATGGAAAAAGCTCTTCCTTGCTGTCTTGGAGGTTGTTGGTTCCCTTCGAAAACCCTTGGATTAGGGCACTAATTTGCAAAAAGACCCGATTCTTTGCATTTGTAGCATTGAACAACGCGTTGAGGTTTGAATGGAGTGTTCCTCTCCTATGTCACAGCCGTGGGTATTTCTTGCTGACAGTTAACAGCTAGGTGCCCTTCCCTTCCACACCTGAATCATTTCCTCATCCCCTTAAGGCAATTTCTAGGGTGCTTCTTTCCGCACTTTTGACAAGTGGGGTGCTGGATCTTCTTAGCACCGTTGGATTTATCTATCAGACCACCAACATTGAATTCCACCTTATGCTTCTTATCCCCTTGATACCCCTGTGATTCATTGATCACCATTTCGACCTTGAGGGAACATCGGACAATTTCCTCATAGCTGTCGAAGTCACGGATCACTAATGCTTTCCGCAGGCTAGGCTTTATCCCACCAAAGAAGCAGTCAACTTTGCATTCAGGGGTAACGACAAAGCTGAAAGCGTATCGTGAAAGCCTTGTAAAGTTTGCCTCGTATGCTCCAACATATTCTTTATCATTTTTCTTGATGGAAAGGAAGTCCCTTTCCATCTTAAGCCAGAGGGTGCGCGGAAAATATTTATCAAAAAAAATCTTCCAGAAATCCTTCCATTCCAACGCCGCGATATCCTCCTCAGGCTTCGTATTTTTTATCAACATCCACCATTGATCAGCTTCACCCTCCATACGATAAGCCTCTGGGAGAAACTTCTCTTGTTCAGAACATTGAAGGATGGAGAAGATCTGTTCAATGGAGTTGATCCATTGTTCGGTGATCGTGGGATCGGGTGATCCACTAAAAGTAGGAGGCCTTTGTCTCATGAAGCTCTCGATAGCGACTTGTTCTTTCTTCGGGGGGGGGGGGGGTTGAACGTTCCTCTTGACCCGTGTTTCTATTAAAAACTTGAGTTAGCTGAGAGAGAAGTGTGACAAAGTTTGTGATTCCCGCTCCCATTGGATATAGCATCTCATTAGTACAGTCATCACACTGATCTTCACAACGGTTGTTAGCCCGAGTCCTCCTATTACCGGCCATTGGATGGAATAAAAGGAAAGTTAGGGGTAACACATAAAGGTTAATCCAAATAAAAAAGTTGATGACTTATAAATAAACTTTTATTTCCTTAACTCATGAGTCTATAGGCTTCAATATAGGCTTTTCATGATCTACTTTCTAACATATATTCTTAGGGGATTTTTTTTATTACCTTAATAAGGGTTCATACTAAGCTTGTGAATTTACCAAAGAATATCCCTCGGGAGTGTCATAACCAAGAGTGCAACAAGTCCCATTGTCGTGTACCAGTTCCCGTTTGAATCTAGCTCAAAGCGGTGTTTTCGGGTTTTACCCCTAGGATACATCTGTGCCAGAGCCGCCTCTACCTGCTCGTATCGAGAAAGGGATGTATTTGCTTGATAACCCACTTACTCAATACTCGCCAAAACTTAGGGATTTATTTATTGTACTTAGTCTTGTATCTAAGTCTTTACTAGGGTTTTCTAATCCTAATCCCAAAAATAACTAAACCTGTCCTCTGATACCAACTATGACAACCCTACTTTTTAATACAAACTTAAACATGAATTATTACATAAAACTACACTTGATACAACAAATAAGATCGAGAGGTTTACTTTGTTTGTGGCTTAGGATCATTACATGAAAACTTGAAACATGAAATACAACATCTTTATTGAAAACTTTCTTTACATGACCACTACATTCCCTCGTACTTAGCATTGCATGGGATAACTTGAGGACATGCATAAGAAAAGGGTGAGCTATAAAGCCTAGTAAGGGAATACACATGGAATAACATGAGGAGTAATATACATGTTAGAAATTAGGCATATAAATAGATCATAAGAGAAACATGAACATAAAGGCATGATAAAGCATGATAATCATAACATGGAAATGTGGAAACAACACTTAACATGGAATTAACATGAGCCAAGGCTCATTGCACATGAAGCATGAGTAAATCCTCATTACACATAAAGCATGAGTAAACCCTAGTTGTACTTGAATTATCATGAGTCAAAACTCATTGCACATGATGTATCATGATACTATACTTTACCCAATGCATTGGAGCGCTATATGGGGGCACCCTTCTTAATCATTTCATTTCATGCATAAGTGTGCCACATGGATCATAAAACATGGATTCATAAAATATAATCATTTATTCCATGATAAAGGAATGTTTAATTCATACATGAAAAATTATAATCAATAAGTAAATGTACATAAATTTGAATACCCTTGACGGAGAAATGGGCATGGTAGTCACTACACAATGGCATTGGCTTAGAAAATCGGTGCGATTTCGGCAGCGTAACAGCATGACATAAGAATTCATAAAAATGGTTGATGAGAGAGAAAAGTGGTTCCTCATCATATATACATGTAATAAATAGTAAGGAGGTCATATAGATACATGTACCAACAATTTTAATGGAATTTAGATTCATGATACAAAATTATTTCTTGAATGTAAAAGAAGAGAGAGAAGTTCCTTTCAGAATTTCAGCATAGTAACGGGTGTACATGGGAGGTATTTAATGAGAGAGAAAGGGTCTCCCATAATTAAAACATAAAGAGGGCAGTATGAGGGAGGTTTTAAACGATATCCCAAAATTCATAATTGAAATTAAAAGGGCAAAACAACTTAATGAAAATTGGACAAAAATGAGAAAGGGAGAAAAACCCCTTACTTGGAAGTGTGCTTCCAAAGGCTAGAGAGAGGCTTGTGAGAGGCTTCTTGGGAGCTTGGGACACCTTGGGATGATTCTAGAGAGAGTAGGGCAGAGGTTGGATGAACTCAAAAGGCTTTGAGTGAGGAGGAAGTGGGAGCTTGGGTGGGTTTATATAGGAAAGGTGAGGGAGTTCTTTATTATTTAGGTTTGGGTACCCTTACATTAAATTAATCCAAACCACAAACCATCCCATGGTTTTTGCCCATGGTTTTTGGATAAGGGAAGTGGAAAAAAATATTTTATAAGTCCAAATTCCGAACTTCTTAAAATAATGAGGTTGCTTATGTGGAGGTGAGTCACACTCCCATGGAAATTAATTTAAAAAGACAAGGTGTTTAATAAGTCTTGAGGGGTCCATTAATGCTTTGAAAAGTAAGTAAAACAAACCCAAAATCACATTATTTTAATGTTAAAACATATATTGGCAGAAAATAAAGATTATAGTGTTTTATTACATCACTATTGGGTCATTATGATGTCATAAAACACATTATATATTTAAACAGTGTTTAATTTTTACCCAAAAATTTGACTGTCTCAGAAAATTATGAAAAATTCACCGTTGGATAATTTCGACATCCTGATTCCATAAATAAAATTTATTTTATCTAAATAATTCTCTAAATATGTTAATTTTCACTTTTAAAATAAAAACCGACATTTATCGAAAATTCACAGGTTTTGACAGAAATGGCTTTCAAACCTTAATAAAAATTATAATTGCATTCATAAAATTATAAGATAATTTATAATTAATGAAAATTAGTTTAATAATAATAATAATAATTTATTAAAATATTATTTAATTAAAAAAACCCTTAATTTAATAAAATATAATTCTTAATTAAATAATTACTAAAAACACTATTTGTACTTTAAAAACTATTTACAATGTATCAAAAATGAAAAGAAGGTATATTCATTATTATATACAAAATTAATATACATGAACATAGTACTAGTGATTAGTTACATAAATCCTTAAAACAGCCGCATAAGACCTAAGGGTAAGGTGTGTGATGGTGACAGACTCTTGGGGTGGCTCGGATAACATCGCTCGAGTGGTAATTTCTATAAACTTCCACTTCTTCCATAGACGGTTCCGTTAGAGCTTGACATGATGAAGCTCAGCTTGGGATTGGTCAAGAGCGAAGCCCAAGGATGACACCTCTTTTCTAAGATCCGACAAATGGGCTTCGTATGGGGAAATTCTACTGGATGAGGCCATCACTTCCTTTGTCCGAGTAAATTGGATTTGTTAAAGTCCTATATTTATACTAATCATGTGATCACTGTTCAACGACTATATTAGAAAAAGTCAAAATTCTTATCATAAAACCAAATAAGTTGACATCTTATATAAACATAAATAGAAATTTAATTAGATCAAGAGGGATTTCCATTAATGAAACGTTGGGTCGTTACAGTGCTTCGCGATATTGACAGAATTTCAGTGAAAATTTTAGAGATTCTCAAATTATGATGACGTGGAGCTGACATCGCATGGAAGGTTTGAGGGTCAGTGGAATCTCCTATAAATAGGCCTCGACCTCCTTGATAAAACCAAAGAGGTTTTGAAGAAAATATTTATCTCTCATCTTGCGAAGGTGGTTCGCTAAGGTAGTGTGCTTCGGGAAAGAAGAGCTTCGTCGTGGCTAATCTAGCTCTGCGAATGTTGTGAGCTCCGAATTGGCTTAGTGAGCTTCGTGATTGAAGTCGCTCTGTGACAACATGAAATTTGCGACAGCCTATTCTTTATGAAGGCTTGAGCTTCATGGAAAGGCAGGATCTTCGTAAAGGCTTATTTGAGCTTCGCGAAAGTGGGAGCCTTCGAAGTAGGGTGCTTTGTGAAGGTGTTTCCAAAGTGTGTTGCCTAGTGTTCACTGGCAAAGGGGTATTCATCAGTGGATGAAATTTGGACTTCAATAGAGGTTCTAAAAACAGTGGAGGAGTCATTCATTAGTGGTAATGAAGAGACCTACAGGTCTATAAACTATGAGTGGATCTTCTGAAGAAGTAGTGAGCTCACTTCAGTTGAGAGAGCTATGAGTTCTCAAATTGTGAGTGGTTGTAAACCAAAAGGGATAGTGAGTCCGCTTCAAACTTGTAAACAACAATGTGCTTCTAGTGGAATTGGTACATCAGAACACTGCCAGTGTATGCTCCTTGGACGTAGCCCAGTGAGGGTGAACCATGTAAAAATTTTTGTGTCATGTGAATGCTTTAAGGTGTATTCATACTTTGCAATGGGAAGGAGAGAGAAGAGGATTTTTTTTCTAACAGCAAAACAAGATCAAAAGGGGTAGTTGTTTTAATCTGTCATACCCTGATTCACCCCCCCTCTGAGGGTATCTAGCCTAGTGTACCTAACAAGTGTGAAATATATAAGGACCACAAAAGCCTCAAGTATATATTCACAGAGAAATAGTTGAACATGTGCTTGTAAATATGGTTAGAGAGGATCAAATACAATGATTGCTCCATCCATTACCACCCTAGGAAAGAGAACAAGGTGGAGGATGATCTAAGTAGAAAGGACCCAGTAATTCTATCAATGATGGGAATTGAAAAGGATCCAATATTCTTAGATTTTAATAGGATGGATATAGGAATCATTAAGGGAGGAACATCATCAATCTTTTCACAAATTATTACTCTACCGTCTCATTTGGAAAATATAAAGGATGATCAAAATGTTGATGTGGAAATTTAGAAGAAACTGGAAGCTATCAGAAAAAGGTAAATCCTCAGAGTTCACGGTTAATGAAGAAGGAATTCTGAGATTTGGAAACAGACTATGTGTTCTATCAAGTACGGTGCTGAAGGAAGGAACTTTTGGATTATGCACATAGTGCGGATTTCTTGATTCACTAAGGAAACAAAATGATGTACCTAGATATCTGAGATCATTATTGGTGGTATAAAATGAATAAAGAGATCATTGAGTATACATCAATGTTCCTGGTGTGTCAGCAAGTAAAGGATGAGAGGTAGGAGTCTAAGGGGATGATGCAACTATTACCCATACCTTCATGGAAATGGGAGAAAATCACCAGGTACTTTATCACCGGACTTCTGAAGACATCCAAAGGAAACAATGCTATCTATGTTTTTTTGGATCATCTTACAAATTTTTTACACTTCATTTCTATTCACGAGGATTTATCATTAGATCAACTAGCACAGATATATATCAGAGATGTGGTAAGGCTACATGGAGTACCACTATCTATTGTATCTGATCAAGATCCAAGATTCACTTCTGAGTTTTGGAAGAGTTTTCAACATGATCTGGATACTAAGCTGAACTTCAGAACGGCTTATCATCCTCAAACTGATGGCCAATATGAGAGGACTATCAAAACTCTTGAGTACATGTTGATAGAATGCTCAACTGACTTCAAAGGAGGATGGGATCAACATATTCCTCTTGTTGAGTTCTCATACAATAATAGTTTCCACTCAAGAATCCAAATGGCTCCTTATGAATCCTTTTATGGGAAAATATACAGATCACCAGCGTGTTGGGATGAAGTTGGTGAGCGTAATCTTCTAGGGCCTGAAATGGTCAATGAAATGGTGGAGAAGGTGAAAACCATTCAACAACATATCAAGGAAGCCCATAGTCAACAGAAGAGTAATGCATATAACCGATGTAGTACCCCCGGTTTCTGGTAAGTAACCCTTGTGTTATTCTTTTTAAGTGCATTAAGTTTATGGGAGATGATTGGGGAAAGTGTGGGAGACTTTAAAAGCGTAAAAGGGCAAAATGTGGGGACACACGAGCTGCGCACGGTTTGCCCAAACAGTGCGGAAGCCGTGCAGGTAGTGGTCTCTTAGATAGAAGAGAGCGCACGGTGTGCGCACGGTTTGGACAAACCCTGCGATGAAGCCGTGCGTGAAGGATGGCCGAGACAGAAGCTAACGCACAGTTAGCGCACGGTTTGTCAAACCGTGTGCACACCATGCAGTCACTAAAAGTTAGATCCTAAAATTGTGGATCTAACTCGTTTTTCCTTTAATTTCCTTGTTTAAAGCCCCTAAGAAGCCCTAAATTGGGATTACTCTCCCTTGAAGGTTGGAAGAATTCTCTGAAGCATTCCGGAGGCGATCCGAAGGCTTCCCTTGGCGATTCGAAGCCGGATTCTTAAGGTATGTTGTCGTTCTTGATCAGTTTCTCAGATCTACTTAGATCTACTTCTCCTATTCTCTCGTTTTCTTATATCTATGCTTGTTATGGGTATATATAAGGGTTTGGATGACAAATATGATAAGGTTTGGTCTTATTTGTGTTAGGAGAAGAGATCTAAGGAGGGTTTTTTGAGTTTTGACCCGGTGTTCTTGGCATTCGTCATCCGTCGGTTGGTTTCATCCAAATTATTGAGGTAGGTGGCTTCACTCTTGATTACTCTTTCTTAGAACTTGAAGGCTTAGTTTCAATTTGTTTTCCTTGATCTAAATGGTTTGTTTATATTTTATGAAAGAATGGTTGAAACCCTTTTTAGTAACGGGTGATGGAAATTGTGTGTTTTTGGAAAGTGTTTGTTGAAGTGAATTTAAAATGGTGATTTTAAACTGGTTATGGTTTTTCTGCTTGAAAGAGATGGTTTTCAATAAAAGGTTTAATGCTTTATTGAATGTTTTTTAACACACTTGGTTTTGGCATGGATTTGCATGGGTTCTGGTGTGTGTTCATATACATTGGGATGGATAAGGGCGAGAAGTACCCCCATCAAAAGGTTGGGATGGATAAGGGTGAGAAGTACCCCCATCCAAAGGGACGGATAAGGGAATGAAGTACCCCCGTCAAGGTAGTCGACTAAGTGATGTCTTAGTGGAAGGATAAATCACCACTCGCGAGTATAGGGAGGTCTAGGTTGCATACATGGTTGGTTGTTTGGATTTGTGGAATGGAATAAATGTGCCAAAATGGAAATGTTAATGGAATTGGAAACTTTTCTTGGTTTCTTTTCTTAAGTAAGATGGGTTTTTGTTGGAAATGGTTTTGACATGGAACTTGTTTATTGTGAACTGTTTTGGAATTGTTTTATATAAATTGTTTTATATAAATGTGCTAAGATTTTTTATCCTAGAGGCATGGGTTGGGAAGTCATCGGGGAAAACCTACTGAGTTTCATTACTCACCCCCTGCTTTGGCATGTTGGTGCTTTTGCAGATGTCATATACTGGGATGTTGGAAAAGGTAAAGTGTCACATGTTTAGAGTGATTCTTTATGATACTTGGGTTGGTTCGTGATGTTGGATCTTGGAGCTTGTGGAGCATGGAGTTGGGTCGTGGTCTTGTAGTCTTTGAGTTGTCTTTCCACTGTTTACTCTGATGCTTAGTGTTGGTTTTCACTGTGGTACTTTTGGTTGGTTTTTTATATAATTAATGGTTGAGCTGTTGTGGTTTTAAATCATGCATCACATAGTGGTTACTTAGAGATGTTTATCTAGTTGCTCTATTTGTTGGTTGTTTTTAGTTAAAGGGTAAATCAACCCCCATGTATTTTGAAACCCTTTGGCATTTATTTCTAGCCTTTGGTGCCTTGGGGATGTCGCTTAAGGCCTAGTAATGACTCGTTACACTCTCAAGCTAATGAAAATTGGCGGGACATTGCAAATGGTATCAGGTTGTTCGGTCCTTGCATAACAAGTGGTCATCGATATTCTTGGTCCTGGAGTTGAAATTACTTCTTGTCTATTCCTTGGGTGATCATCTTAGACAGGAGTAGTATTGTTGGAACGTGAAATTTATAGCATAAAAGGACGTAGCTAACCTGTTTATGCTGAACTTAAAGTTACCAGGGTGTTGGGTACATAAGTGTTTTGGATACACTTCTTGAATGTTTCAAATATCATTGTCATGGGTTTAGCCAATGAGATGTGCATGACATGCATTAGAGGAAGGACTTCCCACTAGGATGGAATATCTCATCGCGAAGAATGATTTAAGATTTTGGGAAAGGTGAATTTTTTTGAAAAAGGCATAAATTGATTTTCAAATGAAATATTTTGAAAACTAGACATTTAGTCTATTTTGAAAACGGGTGAATTTTCAAAAAGTATGTGGGATGTTTTCAAAAATGGTTGAACATGTGGAAAAGCTTGATGGATGGAAAACAATGATGTGATAGTTGATGTGATAGAAATTGAAATTTTAAGCCTTCAGTTGCGAGGAAGTGATACTAACGGCATGCATTATTTTTATAGAAAATGGCACCCGTTAGGCGTCGTAGAAACCAACCCGAGGAAGCTGCGGAGAATGTAGTTTCACCTGAACCATGTGTGAACCAAGAGCTGGTTCAGAGTATCGTTCAAGCATTCCAAGCTATGGAAACAGGGAATTGGAGGGATGAGTCAAGGCATGTAGACCATTACATCCAGTTCCAGAAGTAGAATCCACCCATCTTTCAGGGTGATTCTGAACTAGAACGGGTGGTGGTGTGGCTAAGTAGGATGAATCGTATCTTCGATTTCATCGGCACACCAGTAGAGCTGAAAGTAAAGCTGGAAACATATATTCTCGAGGATCTTGCATGTCAGTGGTGGGATTTAGCAGTTCAGGCTAAATTGGATGAAGGACTTACATGGGTGGATTTTGAAGAATTGTTTAACAAACAATTCTATTGTCACACGTTCAAAATCTAGAAAATGACATAATTTTTCATCTTGAAACAAGAGAGCCTCTCTATCACAGAGTATGCGGCTAAGTTCACGAATTTAGTCTGTTCTGCACCAGATGTTGTGGCAAGTGATTCTTTGAAGGCACACATCTTCAAATCGGGGATAAAGCATGAGATTCGATCGAAGATTGAGGTTCTCTGTATTACGGAATATACATAGATGGTGAACAGAGCAACGGTTATTGAACGTGATATCTCAGGATCGATATGAGGAAGCATGATGATACCCATGGGAAAGTGTGGGAACTAAAATGCTATGAATAAGCGGAAGAGGGACACCTACTTCCAAGGTGGGAGTGTGAATCAAAATCAGACGACTGGATCGGTGAATCTTCCTCCACGACCCATGATGAAAACTGGGTGTTTTCAATGTGGCTCGATTGATCACATAAAGAGAGAGTGTACGGCGCAAACTAGAAAATGTCACAATTGAAAGCAGATGGGGCATCTACAGTGCTATTGTAGAAATACTCTGAGTTCAGGAAAATGTGACACTTCCCAGGCGTTGCAAGCATCATATGCTTTGACAGGACGAGGAAAACAGAGTCAGTCTCTTCAGCATAACAGAGCTAGCCATGGTGATTATCGAAATACCATGAATCCTCAACCAAGGCAATCTAAGAAAGGAAACAAGGAGAACAGTGCAGCGACGAAGAAATTGTATAGAGCCGAGCAGATGATTGTTGATGATCACGCTGGACCACTAATAGTAAGAGGTATGATTCTTTTGAATTCTACCTTTGTGAAAGTGTTGTTTGATACTGGTGCATCACATTCATTCATTGCTTCTCGTTCTGTTGACTTGAAATGTTCAAAACTGGAAATGATGCCTTCTATCTTGAAACTCTAAACTCCTCTTGGTAAAAGAGAATTCCAAGCATTCGTGTGTAGAGCATGTGCTATAACTGTTGTTGGAGCTGAGATGAAATGGGATTTCTCTGTGCTGGAGATGGATGTCTATGATATAATCTTGGTTATGGATTGGATGACGAATTTTAAGGCTCACATCGACTGTTATAGGAGAGCGGTTAGTTTCACGACTAAGGACGACATGGAGCATCTCTTCAGAGGAGAGAAGATAGTAAGGAAAGGTGCAAAGAGCTTTTGGCACCAATGGTGGGAAATATTTCTCACCAATTGGCCGCATTGACTTTGGCATCAATGGTATATATTGAGGAAAATAGTTTTCCAGCTATGGTGGATCATTTTCCAGATGTCCTTCCCAAGAACTTCTCAGGGTTACCACCTGTAAGAGAAGTGGAGTTTACAATTGATCTCCTTACAGGGACCAGTGCTATCTCACTTCCATCTTATAGGATATCACCAACAGAGTTAAAGGAATTGAAAGTGAATTTAGAGGAGCTGGAAAGCAAGGGTTTCATTCAGCCAAGCATGTCTCTGTGGGCAGCACCAGTTTTGTATGTAAAGAAAGCTGATGAAACTTTGAGGCTATGTGTGTATTATCATAAACTTAACCATGTTACGATAAAGAATAGATACCCACTTCCATGCATTGATGACCTGTTTGATCAATTAAGGGGATCTCAGTGGTTCTCCAAGATTGACTTGCGAGTAGGATATCACCAGTTGTGAGTTCGGAAGGAGGATATTATGAAGACAACCTTTAGAAGCAGATATGGCCACTACAAATATTTATTCATGCCTTTTGGTCTAACGAATGCACCGACGGTCTTCATGGATTTAATGAATCGGATGTTTCAACAATATCTAGATTCTTTTTTTGTGGTTTTTGTGGATGATATATTGGTGTATTCAAGAACAAGGGCTGATCATGAGCAACACTTAGCGATAGTGTTGGAAATCTTGAGGAACCATCAATTGTATGCCAAAATATCAAAGTGTGATTTTTGGATACAAGAGGTACGCATTCTGGGCCATGTCGTTTCTGAGAAAGGTGTTTTAGTGGATCTAGAAAACATAGAAGCTATTCTTTGTTGGCAACCACCGAAGAATGTATTTGAAATATGATGTTTTCTTGGTTTAGCTGGTTATTACCGACGCTTTGTGCGTGACTTCTCACGACTAGCTTCGCATATGACAACATTGAAAAAGAAAAACAACACATTTCAATAAACTGAGGAATGTTAGAGATCTTTTCAAGAGTAGAAGCTCCGTCTTACATCAGCAACCATCTTGATCTTTCCAAAATTAGTACAGGGGTATGTGGTGTATTTTGATGCTTTAGGATCATGGTTGGGCCGTGTTATCATGCAAGGAGACCATTTTGTTGCTTATGGGTCAAGGCAGTTGATGGTGCATGAGAAGAATTACCTAACACATGACTTGGAGTTGTCTATAGTCATCCATGCTTTGAAGACATAGAGACGTTATATCTTTGGTGAGAAATTTACTGTGTTTACGGATCACAAAAGCTTGAAACACATTTTCTCACAGCGAGATTTGAATCTGAGGCAGAGGAGATGGATAGAGTATCTTCAAATGTTCGACTTTGACATAATGTATACATCGGGTAAGGGAAATTCGGTTGCCGATGCATTAAGCAGGAAGTTGTATTCTCTGCTTGAAAAGGAAGCTTCAGATGAATAGCAGTTGATGTCGATTTTAGACGACATGCATGTGGAATGTGAAAACTGAGGTGATGTTGTTGTTTTCTTTTCAGCTACACTTGTTCTTGATTTGGTGGAGATATTAAAGAAGGCACAAACATCCAATGTAGACTGTGTTGCAATGATTTCAAAACTCAATGGTGGGGAGACCATTAATGGATGGAATTTGGATGAGAGTTTAGTTTTGTGTTTCAGATATCAGATGGTTGTACCTATGTTTTGTCAGGAACAACTCCTTCATGCTTACCCCCATTTGAGATGGGATGTACATCTGGGTACACAGAAGATGTATAAGTCCTTGAAGGCGCAATTTTGGTGGAGCGGCATGAAAAGGAAGGTGGCCGAGTTTGTCTCGTGATGCTTAACTTGTCATCAGGTTAAAGCAGAGAATCAGAGACCAGTTGGTATGTTACAGTCATTACCTATCCGAGTGTGTAAATGGGAGAAGATAACAATGGATTTTGTTACAGGTCTTCCAAGAACGGTCCGTAAACATGATGTCATTTGGGTGATAGTGGATCGTCTAACCAAGTTGGCCCATTTCATCCCGATTAGTGAAACTCATACAGTGGAAGACCTTTCAAAAATCTATATCCAAGAAGTGGTAAAGAGGCATGGGGTACCAGTGTCTATTGTCTCATATAGAGATCTGAGGTTCACATCTTGTTTTTTGAAATCCTTACAACAAGCCCTCGGGTCTCAGTTGACTATGAGCACGATGTATCATCCTTAGACGGATGGGCAATCCGAGAGGACGATACAGAAATTAGAAGACATGTTGCGGGCTTATGCAATGGATTTTGGTGGCTCATGGGAGGAACATATACCCTTAGTGGAGTTCTCATACAATAATAGTTATCAAGCCTCGATACGTATGGCTTCGTTTGAAGCATTGTATGGGCGTCCTTGTCGTTCTCCACTTTATTGGGTGGAAACAGGTGAGACTTCACTAGTTGGTCCGAGCCTTGTCCAAGAAACAATGGAGAAGATCCAGTTGATTAAAAAGAGGATGGAGACAGCTCATAGTCGTCAGAAATCTTATGCAGATCATCGCTGATGACCGTTGTCATTTGCAGTGAGTGATCATGTATTCTTGAGGATCTCTCTGAGACTTGGAAAAAGTCGTTTTGGGAAGCATGGAAAGTTATCTCCTCGATATATAGGCCCTTTTGAGATACTGGAACGGGTTGGTGAGGTGGCGTATCAGTTGGAATTACCACCACGATTCAGTGCAGTGCATAATGTGTTCCATGTATCTCAGTTAAAGAAGTGTCAACCTGATCCTGACCATGAGATCAGATGGGATCATATTGACCCAGAGCTGGATGCTTCGTTGGTACATATCCCAGTGTGGATTGTGGATAGGCAGGATAAAGTCTTGCGTGGAAAAAGCATTGGCCTAGTGCAGGTTTTGTGGCAACATGGTAAGATTCATGAAGAGACATGGGAACGCGAGAAATAAATGAAGAGGCAGTGGCCAGAACTCTTTCTGTTAAGCGATGGTTTTCTACATTCCGAGGACGGAAAGGCCAATGGTGGGGAGAATGTAGTACCCCCAGTTTCTGGTAAGTAACCCTTGTGTTATGATTTTTAAGTGCATGAAGTTTATGGGAGATGGGGACACACAGGTTGCGCACAGTTTGCCCAAACTGTGCGGATGCCATGCAGGTGGTGGTCTCTTGGACAGAAGAGAGTGCACGGTGTGCGCATGGTTTGGATAAACCGTGCGATGAGGTTGTGCGTGAAGGATGGCTGAGGCAGAATCTAACGCACAGTTAGCGCATGGTTTGTCAAACCGTGCGCACACCGTGCGGTCACATAAAGTTAGATCCTAAAATTGTGGATCTAACTCGTTTTGCCTTTAATTTCCTTGTTTAAAGCCCCTAAGCAGCCCTAACTCGGGATTACTCTCCCTTGAAGGTTGGAAGACTTCTCCCAAGTGTTTCGGAGGTGATCTGAAGGCTTCCCTTGGCGATTTGAAGCCGGATTCTTAAGGTATGTTGTTGTTCTTGATCAGTTTCTCAGATCTACTTAGATCTACTTCTCCTCTTCTCTCATTTTCTTAGATATACGCCCGTTATGGGTAGATATATGGGTGTGGATGCCAAATATGATAATATTTGGTATTGGTTGTGTTAGGAGAAGAGATCTAAGGAGGGTTTTGGAGTTTTGACCCGGTGTTCTTGGCGTTTGTCATCCGTCAGTTGGTTGTGCCCAAATTATTGAGGTAGGTGGCTTCACTCTTGATTCCTCATTCTTAGAACTTGAAGGATTAGTTTCAATTTGTTTTCCTTGATCGAAATGGTTTGTTTATTAGTTATGAAAGAATGGTTGAAACCCTTTTTTGTAATGGGTGATGGAAATTGTGTGTTTTTGTAAAGTGTTTGTTGAAGTGAATTTAAAATGGTGATTTTAAACTGGTTTTGGTTTTGCTGCTTGAAAGAGATGGTTTTCAATAAAAGGTTTGATGCTTTATTGAAAGGTTTTGAACACACCTGGTTTTAGCATGGATTTTCATGGGTTGTGGTGTGCGTTCATATTCATTGGGATGGATAAGGGCGAGAAGTACCCCCATCAAAAGGTTGGGATGTATAAGGGAGAGAAGTACCCCCATCCAAAGGGACGGATAAGGGCGTGAAGTACCCCCGTCAAGGTAGTCCACTAAGTGACGACTTAGTGGAAGGATAACTCACCACTCGTGAGTATAGGGAGGTCCAGGTTGTATGCATGGTTGGTTTTGTGGATTTGTGGAATGGAATGAATATGCCAAAATGGAAATGTGAATGGAATTGGGAACTTTACTTGGTTTCTTTTCTTAAGAAAGATGGGTTTTGTTGGAAATGGTTTTGACATGGAACTTGTTTATTGTGAACTGTTTTGGAATTGTTTTATATATATTGTTTTATATAAATGTGATAACATGTTTTATCCTAGAGGCATGGGTTGGGAAGTCTTTAGGGAAAACCTATTGAGTTTCATTACTCATCCCTTTCTTTGGCACGTTAGTGCTTTTGCAGATGTCATATACCGGGACGTTGGAAAAGGTAAAGTGTCACATGTTTAGAGTGTTGCTTCGTGATACTTGGGCTGGTTCGTGATGTTGGAGCTTAGAGCTTGTGGAGCATGGATTTGGGTCGTTGTCTTTTAGTCTTTGAGTTGTCTTTCCGTTGTTTACTCTGATGTTTATTGTTGGTTTTCATTGTGGTACTTTTGGTTGGTTTTTGATATAATTAATGGTTGTGTTGTTTTGGTTTTAAATCATGCATCATATAGTGGTTGCTTGGAGATGTTTCTCTAGTTGCTCTGTTTTTTGGTTGTTTTAAGTTAAAGGGTAAATCGACCCCCATGTATTTTGATACCCTTCGGCATTTATTACCAGCCTTTGGCACCTTGGGGATGTCGCTTAAGGCCTAGTAATGGCTCGTTACACTCTCAAGCCAATGAGAATTGGCGGGTCATTACAACCGACAAGGAGACCTTGAGTTCAAAGGTTGAGGCATGGTATTTCTATGCATATATCTATGGAATAAGGACAAGAGGTTTGGAAAGAAAGGGAATTTAGGTCATATGTACATCGACCCCTTTGAAATTCTTGATTATGTCGGGGCTGTGGCCTATCGACTAGAATATCCACCTACAATGGCCAAACTACATGATGTCTTTCATGCATCCCTCTTAAGGAAGTACATACCAGACCCTTCACATGTACTCTCTTCATAGGTAGTACAGTTAGAGGATGATCTTTCTTACGAGGAGAAACCAGTGAAAATCTTTGATAGTAGAGAACAAGTTCTATGAACTAAGAAAATGCCCCTCGTCAAGGTGTTTTGGAAAAACCACAAGTTTGAATAAGCAATGTAGGTAATCAGAGGAAGTGATGAAGCAGAGTTACCCGCATTTGTTTTAGTGTGGGAAAAGGAAATTTCGATGGAGAAATTTCTTAAGGGGGAAGATTTTAATGACCCAGACTTTTATCAATTGAAATTCATATTGATCTAATTAAATGTCTTATTTTGAAAAATGGTTATATAAAATATGCACTCCCATTGTTTTATGTTTTTGGGTTTCAAAATACCATTAAGGATTTTTACCATTTATAATATAGTTGTTGAACAGTGATCACTTGATTTGTATAAATATATGGCTTTAACAAATCCAATTTACTCAAACAAAGGAAGAGATGGTGTCACCCAGTAGACTTTCCCTATACAAAGCCCATTTTCTGGAGCATGGAAAGGAGGTGGAATAATTTGTCTTTTCTCTTGACCAAGACCAGGTTAAGCTTTAATATGTTAAGCTTGAGCAGAACTACCTATGAGAGAAGTGGATGTTGGTAGAGATTACCACTAGAGCGATGTTATCTGAGCCACCCCAAGAGTATGTCACCATCAAACCCCTTACCCTTCGGTCTTATTCAGGTTTTATAAGGGGTTATATAACAAGACCTTATAATTATGATTGTGTTCATTATTTGTTTATATAATAAATATTATATATTCATTTTATTATTGTTACTTTTTAAATAGTTTTTAATGCACAAACAGTATTTTTAGTTAATAATCAACTAAGAAATATATTTTGGTAAAATAATGGATTTTGGAATTAAATAATATTTTAATAAAATATTATTATTATTATTAAATTAATTTTTATTATGTATAAATGATAGTATAATTTTTATGAATACAGTTGTAATTTTTATTAAGGTTTGAGATCTTTTTTTGTCAAGACCCATAAATTTTCAAGAAATGTCATTTTTTATTTTAAAAGAGAAAATTCAAATATTTAGAAAATTATTTGGTTAAAATTAATATTAATTCTGGAATCAAAATGTTGAAATTATCCAATGGTGAATTTTTCATAATTTTATGAGACAGTAGAATTTTTGGGTAAATATTAAATGCTGTTTAAATATATAATCTATTTTATGACATCATAAAGACCCAATAGTGATGTAATAAAATACTATTTTATGATAATATATGTTTTACCATTTCAATAATGTGATTTTTGGTTTTTTTGATTTATTTTTCAAACCCTTAGTGGACCATTTAATACTTATAAAATATTTTAGCTTTTTAAATTGTTTTCCTTGAGAGTGTGACTCACCTCCGAATATGCAACCCTATTATTTAAAGAAGTTCTTACATTGGAATTATAAATTTTTTTCCACTACCATATAGAAGAAAAACAATGGGCAAAAACTATGGTCTGGTTTGTGGTTTTGATTAGTTTAATGTGTGGTGTCCCAAACATAATTAATAACGATTTCCCTCTTCTTTCCAATATAAATGCACCCAACCTCCCACTTCCTCTTCACTAAAATCCTTTGGTGTTCGTCCAACCTATGCCCTCTAATCTCTAGAATCCTCCTAAGGTTCCCCAATCTCCCAATAATCCTCTATCAAGCCCCTCCCAAGCCTTTGGGATTACACTTCCAAGTAAGGGATTTCTTCCTTTACATTTTTGTCTCAATTTCATTATGTTGCTATACCCATTTACATTAAATTAAAAATGATGTGGTATTATTTTTCACCTCCCCCATACACATATCTTTATTTCTAAATTATTGGAGACCCCTTTCCCTCTCATTAATGCATTCTATGTACACTCGTTAGTAAGCAAAAATTCTATAAGGAATTTCTCTATCCTCATTTACATTCAAGAAATTCTTTTGTATTATGAATCTAAATTACATTAAAATGTTGATACATGTATCTATATGACCCCATTACTGTAAACATAATGTACATATAATGAGACACATATTTCTCTCTCATAATTCATTTTTATGAATTCTTACCTCACGCTGTTACGCTACTTAAATTACACCGATTTTCCAAGCCAATGTCAGTGTGTAGTGAATATCATTTCCCTTTCTCTATCAAGGGTATTAACCTTTATCAAAATTTAATTATTTATTATAAATTTTTATGTATTTATTCCACATCCCTTTATCATGTAATAAATGATGATGATTTATTCAATGTTGTGTGATCCATGTGACACACTTATGCATGAAATGAAATGTTTAAGAAGGGTGTGCCCAGATAGTGCTCCAATGCATTGGGTAAAGTATAGTATCATGATAAATCTTGTGAAATGAGTGTTGAATCATGATAACTAAAGTGAAACTAGGTTTTAATTGTTATTCATGTTCAATGATGGTTTACTCATGCTCCGTGTGCAATGAGCCTTGGCTCATGATAATATCATGTCAAATGTTGTTTCCAAATCTCCATGTTATGATTATCATGATTTATCATGCCTTTTCATGTTTCTCTTGTACTCTATTGATATTACTATTTTCTAAAATTTATTTTATTTCTCATGTTATTCAATGTTTATTCCCTTAATCGGCTTTATATCTCACCCTTTTCTTATGCATGTCCTCAGGTTATCTAATGCAATTCTAAATACAAGGGAATGTAGTGGTCATGTAAAGGAAGTTTTCAATAAGATGTTGTGTTTTATTTTTAAGTTGTCATGTAATGTTTCTAACCCCCAAAGACACTAGACCACTTGATCTTCTATGTTTTATCAAGTTAAGGTTTTATGTAATAAATTATGTTTAAGTGTAAAATAAAAACAGGGTGGTTATAATTAGTCTTCTTTCTCTTGGTATCATTCCATCACATTTCTAATGATATTTCATCAGACATAAAAATATTTTGGAGTCTGGGGATCAATGGAAAGTACCAACTTATTTTCTGTGGAATATGGGATGGTGTTCCATCATATTTTGGCTTCCAGAGGGATGTTTCACATTTTATACAATCATTTCATTCAGAAGTTTCCCCCCAAAATAAACTGTAATCATTCATGCAAGAATGAATTTTGTTTCTTGAAAATCTATGTTCCTCAACTAACTTCCATGTCATATAGTGGTTTGATGGAATATCTACATCATCTGAAAGTAAGTCCTTCAATAAGGTAATAATGTAATCGATTCTAGTATTAGAAATCCCATACATAGTATTCCCATAAAACAATCATATTAAAAATTCTATCTTTTTCATTTTACTACCTTATTGATATACTGAAGTCATAGCAGCATCATTCATTTTCCCCCCAGATTACATCATAATTTTCATTAGATTCATCATGTCTGCTCATATCAAAGTCTTCTTAGGTAAAAATCCTTTATTTTTCATGATTAATAATAAATGTAAATCAGTCATATAAAAAATTCTCTAATCTAATCCTCTCATTTGGATCATCAGAAAGTGAAGATTTTAATTTCTCCCCATTCTGATACCACACATATTAGCTTTCATGAAAATCATATTTGGTTATGTGGTAGTAAACTTCTTCATGGATCAACCAAGGTCTTCCAAAAAAATTGTAACATGGGAAGTTTATATGACCACTATCTGAAGCTTTTTGAAATGTAAAATCAAAAAATATATCTGAATTGTTTTGAAAATTGCTTGAGATCTGATCAGTTTCATACATCCAACATCAATACATTATATAAAAAAAATTTATAAGTCATTTCCTCAAAAAAATTCAATAATATTGATGTTTAATAGAAAACATATTTAAGTAAACAATAATTTTACACTTTATATGAAACCATAACTGACACACTACTCTATAAGAGAATCGTAATATAAAAGGAAAAAATACTATATTTATAACAAAATACTATAAATTAATATAAATCCATGACATTGAATTAAATTATAAATATAATACCATGAAAGCTGTGAATATTGAACATATATAATTTATGGGATAATTTTGAGAGTCTTATACATATATGTTAAAGACAATGAGAGATTTTGAATCCATGAGCCTTTAAAGGAGAAGAATCCCATTATTCTCAAGTATTCATTGAACTAAGTAATAACATAATCATGTGAGAACTGGAGAGTGTTTTGAGACCAAAATAAATGTTCAAGTAAGGTTTTTAATATCTTTAAAGAACTATACATGAGTGTACAATATCATATACACTTTTGGAGGGAAATTATTCAAGAGTTGAGTAAAATTTAGAACGAAGAAATTTTATATTTTAGTAGATTATTTGACTGATATTCATAATATATATTCTGAATAAATGGATAATATATTCTAACAATGATTTTAAATAGTTCTTCATGGATTGAAAAATCATGGTCATTCATGTAGATCATGATTCAAAAAAGATTAAATGAAACTAAGAGGAGTTTAATGTCAAGAAGATAAAATTCCATGAGGAAAATAAGCATGATTCCGTGTACATGGAGATTTAGAATGCTGAGATCAAAATTTATTTTCCAAATAGGATAATCTATCACCATTTGAGATATCCTTATAGAAGGTATTTCTAGTTGATGTAGTGAACTATTCTATTTTTATATCTAATTATTAAAACAATGTGAAGATATACTAATTCAGTTATGTTTTCCTAAATTTGAGGGTGAAATGTGTTTTAGATTTTTTTTCATTTATCACATACAAGAGGACATCATGGACCTGATATAATATTTCTCAAGATATTACAATGTGAATCCTTATCATCAATGAAATAGAATATGAAAAGATGTGTTTTTAAATTAGTTTTTGATGCTAAAAATGGGAATATTTGAAAAGGTAAGAGATTTCATATCACCCAATACCCAAATTAGAAGAATTCATTGTGTGGGGGTGTCCAAGGGGGGGTCCAAGGGGTGGGGTTTTCCTGGGGGTGGGGGGGTTTTCATGGGTGGGGGTGTCCATGGGGCTGTCCAGGGGGGTAGGGACTGTCCAGGGAAGTGCGGGTGTCCAGGGAGGTGGGGGTGTTCAGGGGTTGTGGTGGTGTCCAGGGGGGCGATCCAGGGGTGGGGGTTGTCCAAGGGGGTGGGGGTTGTCCCAGGGGTGGGGGTGTCCATGGGGTGGGGGGTTTCTAGGGGTGGGTGTGGTCTAGGGGGAGTTTTCCAAGGGGGTGGGTTGTCCAAGGGGTGGGTGGGTGGCTATCCAGGGGGTGGGGGATGTCCAAGGGGTGGGGGTGTCTAGGAGGTGGGGTTGGGGGGAGTTTCCAAGGGGTGGGGGGTGTCTAGGGGTGGGGTGGTGTATGCGGGGGGTTGTCTAGGGGGTGGGGGGTGTCCAGGGGGTGGGGGATGTCCATTGGGTGGGGGTTTCTAGGGGGTGGGGGTGTCCAGGGAGTGGGGTGGTGTGTAGGGGGGATGTCTAGGGGGTGGGGGTTGTCCAAGGGGGTGGGGTGTCTAGGGGATGGGGTGTCCAGGGGGTGGGGTGGTGTTCAGGGGGCTTTCCAAGGGGGTTGGGTGTCCTGCGGGTAGGGGAAATCTAGGGGTGTGGGGGTTGTCCAAGGTGATGGGGGGTGTCCAGTGGGTGGGGGTGTCCCAGGGTGGGGGGGTCCAGGGGTGGGGGTGTCTAAGGTGGTGGGGATGTCTAGTGGTGGGGGTGTCTAGGGGGGTAGGGGGCTCTCCAAGGGGTGGGGTGGTCAATGGGGTGGGGGTTGTCCAGGGCGTGGGGGTGTCCAGTGGGTGGGGGTGTCAGGAGTGGGGGTGTCTAGGGGGTGGGGGTGTTGTCCATGGGGGTTGAGGGTTGTCCAAGGGGGTGGGGGTGTCATGTGTGGTGAGGGGAATCAGGGGTGGGGATGTCCAAGGGGGTGGGGGTGCTCAGGGGTGGGGAGTTTGCAGGGGGTGGGGGTTTATAGGTGTGGGGGTTGTGGCGGGGGTGGGGGATGTCCAATGGGGGGGGGGCTAATCCAAGGGGGTGTCCAGGTTGTGGGGTTGTCCAGGGGTGGGGGTGTCCAGGGGATGGGTGTGTCCAGGGGGTGGGTGGGGGTGTCCTAGGGGATGAAATACCCATATAATAACTAGAAAATTACTTATATCCAATATAACCAAAATCACAATTCCAATCCATCACCAACCAATATCCAATTCATCCTCAATATCACTACCCTTCCCATTATTCTTTGAACAAAAACTATAAGTACCAAACCAAATTCTAATTCTAACTAAACTAATGTCCATAAAAACTACCATATCAACCCGCTAAAAAATTTAAAACCACTTACACCAAAACCCCAACCATCCCTAATACATTCACATAGACCATCCTTATATCCATTACCCACCTTGAGACAATATGACTAAAAAACCTCTTATCATCTTTTAATGGGGATACATCTCACTAGCACCTCCATTATTTCATATGGTTCACTAAATCTACATATATGGAGTGGATACGAAGACATCAAATATAGGTGATTCACACAATCATGACACTTTAAGTGTAGAAAAAAATATAAAATGAACAAAAGTTTCTTTGTTGGCATGCCATATACCTCATAGACATTTGGTTTAGGCCAAATCAAAAAAAATCAAAAAAATTAGATAAAGAACATTAAAACTAAGGTAACACATAAAAATTTGTGTGTAGAACTAAAAAATTCTTGATTGAAGATGGATCTATTGGGTGGAAGGATTTTCACAACCTATGGTAAAGAGAGAGCTTTAGAAGAGCTTCAGTTTAGGGCTGAAATTGTGCGGACAGGGGGAACTTGATCTGTTGGGTATTTGGGTGAAAAATTTCCCAACAATTTTAAAAAACTGTCCCAAAATATTCTCTCTACCAATGATTCTAAAAACCCATTGGTATAAATTATTAAAATGAAATATTTCCCAATGGTTTACTCAATCCATTAGGAAAGGGTTTTTTATAAAAATAATATACCAATGGGTTTTTCAAACTGTTGGTGTAGTCCTCATATACCAATGGTTTTATAAAACCGTTGGTATAAAAGTGTTGGGAAAGCCTCCATTTCCACCAGATGATCTTGTTGGAACTAACTCTATTACATGGATTAACTACATCAATGTATAATGAATCCTAATTTGGATTTAGTCTTGTCATTTTTATATGCCATAAGCTTTATCACACATCACTCATTAAGAAAAAAAAACACATCTCATAAAAACAAATGGATCCAAAATTACATTATAAAAAACAATGAAAAAAAACTCAAATATATCTACATACGGGGGACACATCTGTGTCCTCTTGCTACCAAGTAGTCTTATCTATGAAACAATGCCTCAAAAACACATAAACCAATGGGATGGTTCATCGACACACCACATTCTCTCGATGGTCCTAGATATCCTTTGGATATTCCATGAATTCCGCATCACCCTTTATATCAGGCTTCCCCATTCAAAAATGTGGGAGTCATCGTGAAGATATTTATGAATATGGGATAGGTGAAATATTTCTAGGACCATTTACAATAATGGTGGATGTTCCAATAGATAATACACCTCTCCTAATCACCCCAATACTAAAAAGGGCCCAAAAATCCATGGAGAATACTTAATCCTCTATCAAACCATGACTTTCCATGTGCTGGGGAAACATTTAAGAACAAGTTGTCTCCAACCTCAAAATAAAGTGGCATGATCCTACTATCGGTATTAGACTTACATCATACATTTGATTTTTTATCCTCTCATGAACAATTTCATCCTTTTCCATCGTGATTTGTACCAAATTAGGGACAATAACTGCTGCCTTCCCAATGTTTTTCCATCATCATAGAGAATGGAATGGTTTCTCATAAAGAGACTCAAACAAGGTCATTCTAATGGATGGGTGATAGTTTTTTTGTATAAAAATTAAACCAAAGGTAGGTTCCTTACCCAGGTACCAAAGATTTATAATATACATGCTTGAAACACATCCAACAACATATGGATAGTCTTCTCTATCTATCCATCTATCTGAGGGTGTAAAGTAGTGTTGAGACATAACTTAGTGCCAAAATCATGCTGCAATCCTTGCCAAACTCACAAAGTAAAACTTGTGTCCCAATTCAAGATAATGGACCATAGAAATCTATTTAACCAAAACACATCATCTAAATATATCCTTGCTGAAACATCTACATTGTATGACTCCTTGATCATTAGGAAGTGGACTGATTTCATCAACTAAGCCAATATTACCTAGATAACATCGCAACATCCCTACTATTGGGGAAAATTGATGATGAAATCCATCAATATGTTATCCCATTTTTACTCAAGAATATCCAAAGGAAATAAAAAACATTAAAGAACATGATTATTACCCTTCTACTCATAGAAAACCAAACACACATCCATGAAATATGCCACCTCATATTTCATCATGGGCCAACAAAATTGCTCTTTCAAGCCATGGTAGAACTTGGAAACCCCTAGGTGTACTATAAAATATGATCTATGAAACTCAAAAAGAACTTCGTCACATGTAGTTCCTGGAAAAAATATCCTCCCCTGAAACAAAATATGGTTTGAGCCATCTTCCAACCATACCTCTAGAGAATCACCAAGACCAATACTATCATGCATAACCTATGACTATAAGTCAACCTCTTGAGACTCCTCCACCTGCTCCATTAGAGAATATTTCACTGTCATCTAAAACAAATAACCGTTACCATCATCCACCCTTGTATCTAAATTCATGTATGCCTACTCTTTCATCACTCCCCAAGCATACCTATACTCATGAACCACATACTTCTTTATATTACTATTCAAATCATTGGCCACTACATTCACTTTTCCTACGATATAGGATATTTCAAAATCATAACATTGAATAAAATAAATCTAATGCCACTATTGAAGATTAATATCGCACAAATAAAAGACATATCTCAAACTCTTATGATCCGTGAAGACCATAAAGCACACCCCAATAAGGTAATGTTGTTATATATTCATAATAAACACAACCACTACTAGATCAAGATCGTGGGTGGAATAGTTACGCATGTGGGGATATATCTTCCTAGAACCATAAGAAATAAATAATGTCTTATACATAAAAATGCCCCCATCCAAGAATGTAAGTGTTACAAAACACATCAAACAACATCCCGTCATTTTGAACCTAAATAACTGGTGCCCTAGTTACATTTATCTTCTGATAACTGAATGATGCATGGAAATGGTCAAAAACACAAACTAATCCTTCCTGTTTAACAATATAAACTAGGATGAAAGTTGAGATAAATCATGCACAAACCTCTGATAATATCCTGTACGACCAAAAAAACTATGAAACTCTTCTAAATTCTTGGAATCCTCCCAAGAAACAAATACTTTGACATTAGATGAGTATTCCGCTACACCCTATTGAGACACTATACTCCCAAGTAAATGAACCTCTTGTGCCCAAAATATAAAATCATAAAACGTTTTATAGAGTTGATTTCCTTGTAGAACCTACAAGATATTTCTATGGGGATCAACATTCTCCACCTATGAATTCATGTACATAAATATGTCATCGGGGAACATGACTATGAAATACTCTAGTAACACATGTAACATTGAGTTTATGATCCTCATGAACACATCTAGTGTGTTTATGACACCGAACGACATTATCACGATGTCTAAGTCCCCATACCAACTCATGAAGGAAGTCCTTAGGTTATCACCCTCCTTCACCCTCAATTGGTGATACCCAGACCATAGATAAACCTTATTGAACCAAATATCCCCTCTCATTTTGTTAAAGAGATCATTTATCTTCAGAATAGGGTAATAGTTATTAAAAATCACCTAATTTTACCTCTGGTAGTCCACACACAATGTCATACTACAATTAACCTTCTTATATAATAACATCGAAGCACCCATTGAAGACACACTAGGATGAATGAAAACCTTCTACATAAGATCATATATCTAAATCCCCAACTCCCCAACATAGAAGGTTCAATCTGATATGGATATATCAGAACCAGAGAAGCACCAGGATAAAATTCTATCTTGAACTCAACATCAAGTCAAGGGGTAGTCTGATAACTTCCTTGAGGAAAAAATCCAAAAAATCCCCAATGTCCTTGGGAACCACCACCATCCAAACATCTAATGATTCCATATAAAAAATCCATCAAAAAAATAAGGGTCACTATAAATATATTAACCTCTAAATAAAATCATTCTCAAACAAAAACCACACTCTGAATATCGACAATCGAGAACATTACCCTTCCCACAAAGCAGTCTGTAATATCACAAACATAATAAAACCGGTTGATGCCAAGGATGATATTTTGTTATTATATATGAAGTGTGATAAGATCCCCATGAGACTAATATGTCCCCATCATTAATCTACACTCTTGGAACACATAAAAAAAGGTATTCTATCCTCCTACTTATGTAGTCAACATTTGGGGCATAAAAAGCCTCTCTATATCTAGTCCCATAGCACAAACTACATTTGGTAAAAAAAGGAGTTAAAGGCTCAAAAATTAAAAAGGAACAAGAAATGGTGGAATATAATCATAGCATACCTCGAACAAGATTCAACCCCTCTGATGAAACTGCCTCCACCATGTGTAACTGACCATGCCCAACTCCTCTACCTTTCTGCTAAATTACACCCCCATGACCATGCTCAACTCAAGGACACTAGACCTGAGGAAAATCCTGATGTTAAAATCTATCTTCTCCATCATATCTAGAAAAGGAATAACCCTACTACTAAAATTTTCTTGTTGGAAACTACTATTGAGGCTGACACTGAACCTAACCACCTTCACTAAAATTTTCTCAAGGAACTACCGGGCACTGGTTATAACATTTTACACAAACCCCATGAAAAAATAATAGTGTTCTGAAATCCCTAGGAATCAAATGGATACCACTAGACTAAGAATGTTGGAATGGAAGATGATGAATTCTAATTCATGTTGGTTGAAACATAGAAAGTCTTGGAACTATGAAAAGACACTAACTACTATTCTCAATGATGAACCCAACTTGTTCTCTATCATGGTAAGCCTTCTCATGATTACAAAAAATCGATCACCTCTAACTTCTTCTGAACCTTCAAATAGGTTGTAAATATAAAATTAGTAACAAAATACTAGATAGAAGGATGGAGTGCCTCCATAAGATGTCTCACATGAGACTCATGGTTAGTAAAATGATTTGGGGTAAAATGAATAAGGTCATTAAATAAGAACCTCAACTATTTTTCTGAAATAATATAATTCTAAATGGAGGGAATAACATGTAGTATCACTTCCTTCATGAGGAATAAAAGAAACTCTACTCGTAACTCTTTATAAAAGTTGACCCATGAATCATCTACCTCCTTCTACTCGCCCAAATATGGCATCCACCACTGATGTGAAGCTTCTCTCATCGAACCAACAAAGGTACCCAATACCCCACTATGGCCTAAATCAAATTAAAAGGAATATAGAGATCCTATAACCAGATCTCTTTCTCAATGTGAGAAACACTAATCTCACACTTCCCCAAATACTATCATTGAAATTCATGAAATATCCTATAGCACTAGTTATCCTTCAAAACCAGATCAATCGATTGACGGTCAACCCGATCATCCTAATGAACCTCTATAACCTAGGAAACATGAAGAAGAAAACTAGGGTCCATAGATGATAGAAAAAAATAGTTTCCAATCCTAGTGGTATAGATTTTATTAAAATTTATTTATTTCATTTTAACTTATATCAAGGTTCCCGAAACCAACATCACCCAATTCAAACTAGAACATAATTCTTCATAATGCATGTAACATTATTAGGTTAGTACCCTGCAAACAATTCCACCTCACATGGTCCATAAATGACATAATAAACTATGTACTGGATTACATGGTTCCTTAAAATCCCACATCCACGATGGTCTCCCTAGAATATGTCACACATGAAGGTCGATAGTCATTATTTTCACACCAACCCATGAAATACTCATTATACCTAATTCCAAACTCCATCTTATATCTCAACCATAACCCCTAATAGCCCTTTGTCATAACCCCCTCCCACCAAAGACACTATAATGATGGGAGAGAGACAATGACCCATCGAGTTCCATCTCTAGTAGCACCTAGGATAGAGAATAAGGAATAGGGTATTAAAATCTCATAAATGAAAGTAATTACTCTATATATAAAAATAAGATCAAGATATAACATGAATCAATAATAAGAAACTATATGAAATATTATAAAAGGAAAGAAAAATCATCCCACACTAAATGTATAAATAAAAATGATACAAATAAAAGTCTCCAAAATAAATAACCAAAATAAATTCTAAAATTAAAACACAACAATATCCCATGTTTTGTAGATGGTAATGTCTAGTATGGTCCACATAATCCTCTTAGAAACCTGAAAATTAGTTTTATAAATACATTGTAATAATAAAAGTATACTTAGTAGGAAAATGAAAGTCTCTCATGAACATGTGAAAAGAGCATACTAATCCACCCATTAGAAAACAATAGAACCAAACAAAACCTAGAATGGTTGACTAAACAATATGATCCTATCCAGTCTTTACTCATAGAATAATGTAATTCATGTATAATAAAATATTTTTACTCATATGGATAAAATGGTGCCTTTCAACACTTTCCCACTGGGGTACCGCTCTCGCATCCCAATGTCACAGGTCATGGCACATCTATCTCTTCCATATAACAGACATCACCACAACACAAAAAATGTCACATCACATTAGGGTCAAAGGCACCAGACCCACTACTCCACAACATAGCCACATCACAAATCAATCGTAGACACTTGGATCATCACAAATTATCCACTTCCATAACTAAAGTAGTAGGTTATCATGAAAATGAAGTACATAAACTTATTTTCATCCTCTTACCAAGCATAAAACCCACCATAGATGCCCCAAATCACTATCACAACAATTATTTTCCACAGAAACCTAGGATATCACCTAGTACACTAATAGAAATATAAGAAACACAACATATGTATACCTATATGCCTTGAAGAGAGATTTGGAAAGGGTGAGTAGAAGTCTATCCATCCTCAGCACTTTTATGTTTTAAAAATATACCCCAAATAAATATACTTCTGTCGGCACATTTTTCTCAATTTAGATGGGATGTATATAGAAAATAACATGAATATATGAAGTATATATATATATATAGAAACTCAAAATCTCTGCCTATGGTTTCACAAAAAATTCTAACCATCATACTATATCACAACCTATCCTCATAACACAATCACCTTCACTACCACCACTAAAGTTACAACACCACACTATCTGAAAAACATGCCACATTCCATATATCCAACAAAAACCATAATCTATCTTGTTTAATTCATTATAAAAAATTAACCACATTAAACCACATTTCACCACATTCTACATTTAACCACATTACTCATTTTAATTCAATATTCATTAATCATTTAGCTCATGTCCTTCCAATAATTGTTATCCAATTTAATTACTAACTATGAATCTAGATCAATACAACCACACATGACATAACCACACATTGCCTCCCAAAAGAATAGACATATTCAAAAAAAACCACCACCTCCCCACCCCACAACACATCCAAACAAATAATCACCTTTCCTACCTATAAGCAACACAATATAAACCATCACATAAATTCCCTAAAAGCATAGACAAAACTCCATCAGATCACCTTCCCATTCCATGAACTCAAAACCCCATCATCCCACATTAAAACTGCACAACACCACCTCATAGCATGGTTACAACACATCATCCCCAGTTCACAATACCATATATATATCATACAATAAAATAAAAAACATCAACATTATTCATATTTAACAAGTGGAATTTCACATTCAACTTCTTTGTTTTAGGGGTACTTTCTACAATCCAAAAATCTTGGGGAACCCATTTTATAAATAAAATATAAGTGGTTATAAAATTTCCATTTTAGGGTGATATCATAACCATCACACAATAAGAGCTCCAAAAAAACACAAAAATATAGTGAAATATTTTTCCCCAATTGATGTGATTTTCTACGAGGTATTTATCCCATACAATCACAGTATCAGTAATAAAATAAGGCTGTAAAAAGAATGTGATTCCATCCCCTTACTCTTCCACATCATTTCAAATAAACCGATGAATTTAACTTCATTAATTTGGTGAAAAATATCCTCCCAAATATAAATATGTTAAAAACCCTCCCTCATGATACACATAATGAAAAAAAGGGATTCCCTACAAGGATGAAAGAAGATTAATTTGGTTCGATGCACTGAAAAATGGGGTTGGGCACAAGACGGTATCACCGTATGAAGAAAATATAACCAAAGACATAAGGATTCCACAAATATAAGGGAATGTATTCTGGATGTCCAATATTTAATGATAGTATAAGGAATGAATGAAGGGATGTTTATTTTTTTAGAGTAAACAAATACAAAATAATAGGGATTTTATATAGTAGAATATTTAATTAAAAACATATTATGGATATCATTAAAATACCAATAGAGGGACTTGATTATAGTTCTAACCATCATATAAATTCAAGGATATTATTATTATAATCATAGTGGTCTTTTAATACCCCTGATTCTTGCTTCCTAAAGACTCATATGGATGTTTTTACATAACTAGAAGCACATTCCATTTGGAAGATTCCATGTTTCCGAAAGCCACACAAAGACAAAAGCTCTGTGTAACAGAGTCAACCACCTATCCAATTCATCCATATAGCTAATTCACATAGTCTATAAATCATATATCCAATCCAAATAGCTCATATATCTATATATATGTTTCATGTAGTTGGTTTTTCCACATAATAGATTCAACCACATCACTGATTTACAAAGCTGAATCCTATACCTAGTTCATCCACATAGCCAATTCTGCCACACAGGTGATTCATGTAGTCGATTCGGCCATGTTGTCAATTAAAATGGCCATGAAAAGAAACTAGTGGCTACATTAAAAAATAACTAACCATGAAACCTGGAAACATAACCAACAAACCTACCACATGAACAAACAATTAACTATGCCAACTGATCACATGAATAACCAACCTACCTAAAGAACAAACATCTGACTTTGAAAACCCACTACAAGAAGGGAACATAGAATACATAGAAGAAAATACTTCTAAAAACATATAACCAATAAAATTAGGAAAGTAACTGGCCAAGAAGGCATGTGAAATTAAAATATGGAAAGTTGAATTTGATTCCTTATTATACTATCATTAAGGATTATACATGGCATATACAATGTTTTTTTGAATTGATGAAATTTTACTAAATCACATGTATAAGCTACCAATTTGTGTTTTTAATGAGTGTGATTTTTTTGTGATAAACATTTGGAGATTATAGGTCATATAGTGTTGCTTAGGTTGAGTAGAAATGATTTATCATCAAGGTTCCTCATTTTAGAATATCTTTCAAAGGAGGGTATAATCAGATTTCTAGTTTTAATCATTACATGAAGGGTTTTTTGTGGGATTTTTATATTATTTAGGTTAGGCTTGGTGTTTTTTATAAACCTTTTAAGAGTGTTATCTTCTTAAATAGTTTTTTCACCCCTATGATGATTTATTTCGATTGGAGGTGTATAGAAAGGATTCAGAGGCTAGGAGTGGGGTCTGGTGATACTCCTTGGAGTTATATCAACATTTGAGTCTTAGGATGAGTTGTATGATATTGTTAAGAGGATATGTAGGTTTTTTATGAGGATGTTGGGAATATATTAGTTATTTGAGTCATGAGGTAGTATGGTTGTGATTTAATGGATGGGTTGAAATTTTAGGTTGCTATTAATACATGATTAGTGTTTTAATGAAATTTTGATGTGTGGGGTTGAGTCTAGGTTGTGTCATATGTAATAATAATTATGTGGTTATGTTTAATTAATTAATGGATTAATTTTAAAAGGATAACTAAATATTTTATGGGTGAGTTAAGAACTTAGCATAGAGTTTATAACTGAGATATCATTTGAACATGGTGAATTCACTTAGTTTTCATTGATGTGATTATTTTACCTACTACTAAATTATTAACACTAGTATTTATTCATTATGATTTCACTTTTACCATTATCATTTTTGTTCATTTCATTATTGATTAGTTCTATGACTATCTTCTAAATTCTTATAATTTTCTACTCGTTTACTATTTTTAGGTTATTCTATGAAACTAGAAATTCAATTATGATGAGTTACTGTTATGATGTCCACATATAAATATATATGAGCTACACAGTGTGTGTTTGTTTGTGTATATACATGTATGGGTCTTACTGTATTATGTTTTTTACAAGTGAAATTATTTATGGGATTTAATGGATTTTATGACATGCATTCATTTTTCTATGGTTGTGATGGTTTAAGGTTATTTCTTGTTATTAGGTTGTGATGGATCTCAGTTACAACACATGTATATGAGATACTAATGTGATGGTGTGGTATTTGTTACATAGTTCTGAATGTCATGATTTGAGGCTAATAATATTAGGATGACAAGCACTTGTTGAATGTTTAGATTTCTTGTGGTGATGATGTGGTGATATGGTGGATGTAATGTGATCATGATGGGAATTGTTTTGGGATGGTTATCATGAGTTGATATTTAATATTTCCTTTGGTGATAATATGGAAAATGGCGTGTATAATGTGATCATAATAGGAATAATTTTGGGATTTTTGGCATATGTTGGGAGAAGATCTTTCATTATACCCCTAATTCTTATAATGTTTATGATTATTTTGAAATGATGTTGAACTGATGTGAGATTTATGGTTATTTTTAGTTTATTTTATTAATATATATCATTATTATTTTCCTTGATGTTTGATTACTATGTCATGTTTGAAATGGAGATGATTTCTAGGAAGGAAGTTAATAATAGAGATCATAGTAACTCATGATTTTGGACATATCACGTGATTATGTATTTCTTGATATTAGGAACATCTCCCTTGATCATGGTTGTTTTTGATATGTTATACGTCACCCTTTGTTTTAATTGATGGTTTAACATTATCTTGTTAACTTATTTTCCTTAGTTTTTCCCACACATATATACCCTGAAACATTGATTTCACATGGATGTTTATTTTCTTTAAAATATAATCCTACTGAGTAATCCTAATTTTCAACTCTTATACTGTGTTTATATAGTTTTTTTTAAGATAACACAAGTGAAAATGGGGATACTTCTATTATGGTATTTGGAGTAGAGATTTAAGATCATGGTCTTGCATTCTCACTGGGTGTATTGTTATATTTCATATAGTTTTCAATAGGATTAGATAATGTTAAATTTTAAATTTAAATATATCTAGTTGATTAATTGATTGGTTATATTTTACTTATACTTAAGAGGGAAATACTATATAAAATTGTAATAGATACCCTTGGGACTAGTCACCATCACATGTCTTATTAGACTTGGGATTCATGGGACACTCTTACCTCTAATGTCAACAGAGGATGGGTTTCATATGGGGTAAGTTCATGTAAATGTGGTATTAAGGATTTTGTTTAAGATATAGGATGATGTTTAGTGTTAGTAATGGGTGAGGTTTTCATGTTCTTTGTATGTAAATGGTGTAGTTTAAACATAACATATGATAAAGGTAGGGAACTAACTATTACATAGATATTTATGGCCCCTTGTGGGAAATTATAGAACCCTATTTCCATGAAGACCAACTAGAACATATGTATTTTGTCCCTCTATGATTCAATGAAAAGACCATGATATCAAACTTATCTTTTTTAAGTGAGAATGCAATAATTTTAGTGTATAAAATTCATAAAGGGTGTGTGTTTCATTATCATATGTTGAATTTTGATTTGTGATTATGATTAATATTTTTTTATGTTAACCAATATTGATATGATGTAGCCTTTATAATCATATTTAATCCCTTATAATAAATTGATTTATACTATATTGATTATAATTTCTTAGAAAAATAATTGTATAATATGATGCTTAAGAATTATTTTCCTAAACTTCCATGTTTATTTTTACAATTATATGTTTAATTAATTTTTACTGACATACCAATAAGATAATTTTAGGAATTAAACTTCTTCCTTAAAATTATATCATAGTATGATGTAATGTTTTATTGATGTTGAATCTTGTGTAAAAGATCATATTTTACATTTATAACATTCTAGAAGCATATTGGTTAGACATGCCTTTTATGATTAAATATTATTCGAGTTCAAATATTTTTAAATAAATGTTATGATATCTTGTTTTATATTATGAAATTATTAATATGAAATTTTATTCCATGTGTTAATCTATATTAATCATTTTGGATTTTTATTGTAATTAAATTCATGTCATAAGTATAAGATCCTTTTTATTACAAGTCATGATATGGTTATAATTTTTTTTGATTAAAATGTGAAACTAAATGAAATGTTGTGATTCATTATAGTTCAATTTTTTAATTAAAAATTAATTAACAACATGTTATATAAATTGATAAGTAATGTGATGTACATGAATTGATTATTGTAAAAAAACATGTCTAGGAGTGTCAAATGCTATGAGAAATTTTAATTGCAAGCATGTTTTAGTATATAACATTTTAATAGTTATATATTCAATGTTCATCATTATTAGTTATATTTTTTATACATGATTTATATTTTCTTCCAATTTTTTTGCGTTATTTTTTTATTAAGTATGAATCATGATGGAAATACAAGTGGAAAATATGTGATGATTTAAAATAATGTTTTCACATAAATAAAAAAAATATTAGTGTGATGAATGTATTATAATTTTGTAGTGATTATGTAAGCATTTAGAAATTCTATAAGCATGAGTATGAATAATCCATGTTTATATCCCACCAAATTTTTCTTTAATAATATGTAATAATCATTGATTATTATTTTTAAGGGTTAAATATTTTAATTCCATGCTGATAAAATATTTTCTTAAAGATCCAAGATTGATATTGTAGCTTCCAGTTTATTATTCTATGAAAATGATTTTTCAAATAAAGTATTATAGAGTTTTTTTGATATATTTATCAAGATTTTAGATGATATTATATGGATGAAATTCTTGACAGTAGAAATATGAGGTTACTGTAGAGATGAGTTGAGGATGGAGTAATATTTGGCTTGAGATGAAGGTGGTGATTAGCTGCTATTGGCTCATGTGCTATGTAACACCTAATGGTTTTGAAAAAATATAAATTGAAATAAATTAAAAATTAAGTATCTAAATAATGACATTTTTTATTGATATAATTATAAAATACCTATTAAACATAATTTTTTCGTTTTAATGATTTGAATTTTGAAAACAGGCATCAATAGTTGTGATCAGTAAGTTATTTGAAGTCTGATAGAACCAACTTATTTTTTGGTGAATAGTAACATACCCTTATGAATACTAATATGAATTGTAATATAAACCTTATGAATAGTAAATCAAATGATTATTTTATTTTCTTAATATTTTAAGATAATGAGATATTGATTAATTTTTCAAGGTGATATAAAATCAATTACAGTTTGAAAATTGTTATTTTTGGAATAAAATATGATTTTAATTAAAAACGAAATTAATTATATTTTAAAAAATATTTTCAAAAAATGGAGTTCATTTTTGAATTCAAAATGTAAAAAATATAGGGTGTTTTTTGGGATTTTTTGAGATAGTTGAATTTTTAGTGAATAGTACAAATACAGTTTCATGTTTTCAAGTGTTTAATGACATCATAAAGATGTAATTTTTATGGTAGACTCTTGAGGATTAAAATATGATATGAGGTTTCCCAAGTTTCTAATACCGTGGGAATAATCCATGGTTATGCCCTTGGTTTTTTAAATACCACTAATGTGGTGTTCTTTAATATTAAATAAAAAACTCCTCAGTTTTATTATAAATACAACCCCCACCCCCTTCCTATCACACCACTAAAGATTCAATAATTATCTAAATTATTTCCAATAACTTTACAAAGGATCTTAACCACGTCCAAGAACTTTTTTATCACTAATAGGCCAAAACCAAAGGCCTTAAGAAGGATCTCAAGGAGAAGTGATCAAGAGGTAAAGATCCCCTTTCATTTTCTTGTGTATTCTATTCAATTTTTTCTTATACTATATTCTAACCCCCTTATTCAATAGGCATTAAAAATAAATTATTATATATATTCTGGATTTTTATCATGTTTATGTAAAAATTCATCACCATTCTTTCTCTCTTGTTCCTCTTATTCAAAAAATAAAAACACCATCCGTGATGTGTCGATTTACTGACATCATGGATGATGTGTATTTAATTTCATTACATCCTTATAAGATGGTTGTAAAAACATTTTAATGGATGAAATATTTTTTAACTTAAATTATATGAACTCTATTATGTTCTGTAATTAGCTTATACACATAATATTAATGGTATATGATGAAACAAGTTCATGATTATCTAAGAACCACCAAATGATATAAACGAATATCACTAATGATTTATACAATGATTCATCCTCATTAAATATATTAAAAATGATTTATGGAATCATTTAATATTTTGGAAAAATATTTAAACCATTTTGTTCTACTTGTTGAGTTTCTCTTCCATTCGATAAGAAAATCCTTTATGAATCGACAATGGAAATCATGTAAAGCACGCAACCGAAATAATGGAAATTACAAAATAATATTTATAAATGGGACGAATGATGATATAAAATGATCATATATTGTGTTATAAACATGAATATATTTCTTTAAAATATTAATAAAACCTTTTTAACCATTATAAAGGAGGGTTCAACAAGTTTTAAGTAAGAATAACCCGATGTATGGGAATTCTAAACCTAGTTTCCATTCTTTGGGTTACCCTTCTATTTCATTAATTATGTGGTAATAAGATTATTTGTAATATTAATTTAATTCATTATATGTTTTATTATGTGTATTTATATTTAACACATGTATTATTTTCATTCAATAAGTTCTCACTTCAATTATATGATATTTCTAAGGGGCTTTTCTTTAAAAACTCTTTTTTAAAATTATATTTAACAAAATTTAAAAGCAATGTTCTTATGAAATTATTCATATCTTATGATTATGTTTTTATTATTGTTAATTGTATATGATTAACTATGGTACCTACATCTCCCTCCAATTCATTGGGTATGTGTATGTTGGTGGTCGGGTATATGGTTACTCAAAATAAAACTGTGATGGTTACACCATAAGATAGTCGTGTGGGTTACACTATAAGGTATCCATGAGGGTTAAAAATAATAAGGTATTTATAATGGATACAATATAAGTAATTAACCATTATTAATTTATGGTTTTATATATGTAATTTAATGTTTTATGGTAATATCATGTTTTAAAAAGTAATTATATATGGTTGAGAAGTATGCCTTTATGAAAATGATTTCATATGTTTATAAGTATTCATGGACTAATGGTTTATTAACTTGTTTTTATATCCCTTAATAATATTCTTATGATCATATGATGTTTTTAAATGTTTCTTATTCGTTATAAGGATGTGTAAGATAAATAAAGAAGTCATGTTAATTGTTATTATGTTTTTTCCAATAAATAATGTTGTTTCTATTGTGTTAAAATTTTAATGTTTTGGATGAAATGGATAATGTTTTAGTGGTACCCACTTTATATTCTTGTGGGTTTATATGTATGATTTATGTAATAAAACTATAAAAATATATACCTAAAATATATTTGGGAATTTAAAGAAGTGAAATCTGGTTGAAATAGAAAGATTATATAATGTTTACGGTCGGGTCCTTATAGTTGGTATCAGAGAAAGGTTTAGATAATTTTAAGGGTTAGGATGATGTTAATATAATAAAATAATTAGTTTTTAACTTATTTTTATGTTTAAATTATATATAATTTAAGGATTTCCATGTTGTATCATTTATGATATGTCGCTTTAGAATGGTTTTGTGCAGAAGAAATAGGGAAGCTGAAGTTGGATAGAACCGAGAGGCTGATAACTTTCCGAGTCTCCAATCGAGAATAATGGGATTTGGAAAAAGAAGTATGTGATGGTAATGCCTCAGGTTAAATAGTAAATTAATTTTTATGGAATTAATTAAAGAGAAAACCAAATCTACCACAAAGGAAAATGATGATAGTAAAATATTTTATGAGGCAACACCCTCCTGCTTTCAGTGAATCTTCTGACCCAATAGTGGATGAAGTATGGATTAAAGCTATTGAAAAGATATTTTATGTTATGGGATGTTCATATAATCAAAAGTTTGTTCTTGAAATTTATTATTTTGAAGTTGAAGATGATCAGTGGTGTTCAATGGTTAAGAATATCAGGGATAGAATGAATATTTAATCCTTAAAGTGGGATGAATTTAAATGTAATTTCTTTGAAAAATATTTTCTTAATGCAGTTTGACTTAGGATGGAGAAGAAGTTACTTTATCTAAATAAAAAGGATGAGGATTCAATGGATTTTTATGAAGAAAATTTCACCTGACTGGAATGGTACACTCCAAATCTTATTTATGATATTGATAGAAAAATCAATCACTTTTACTCAGGATTGATGCCAATATATCAAAGGGAATTGGCCTCTTGATAATTAAAACGTTTTGATAAACTTTTATGATGTGCTGAGAGGGTATAAATGGAGTTCTTTGATGATCATATGTACTTTGAGAATAAATATATGAAGAGGATCAGATGTAAAGTGATGGGTAAGAATCAATCAAAGAAATATGATGGTAAGAAAGTCCAGTTTCCATTTTGTGAAAAGTGTGGTAAAACAAACCCTGGGGAATGTCTTACCAAAAGTGGGAAGTGTTTTAGATGTGGGATGTTTGAACATATGGCCCAAGATTTTAATGAAAATGATCCTAATATTTATCTTGATAATAAAACTGTGAAGTGTATCAAATGTGGTGAGATGGGTAATTATGTAAATTTCTGCCTAAAGAAAGATCTGAATGATGGGAAGAAGCTAGAATATAAGCAGAAAGGTGTAGCGAGATCCTTTAAAAATACGTCAAAAGATTTTGGGTCATCCAATGAAGTGGTATTAGGTAATTTTTTTATTTACTCGGATTTTACTGATGTCTTGTTTGATATGGGGTCTACACATTACTTTATTTCTAAGAAATTTTATGGTTAATTTGAAATTTCACCTCAACAAATGAGACCATAACTCATTTTTAAAACACCGTTGGGAAATTTTATAGAAAAAAGTAATTTAATAATCTTTCTATAGTTATCTATGGAAATAAAATACCTGAAAACCTTGTTCTTTTCGCTTAGTAGAGTTTGATGTTGTTATGGGTATGGATTGGATTTCTATTTATCATGCTAAGATTGATTGTAGAGATAAATAAGTTGTTTTTCAGAAATATTTTATGTTTGTATACAAGAACGAACCCATACAATTAATAAAATATCATGAAGATGAGAAACTATTGAAATATTGAAATGAAATTTATCTTCCTCATATTTTTGAAAATAAGGTAAGTATTCTAATTAATGATTTTCTATTGGTTAATGAATACCTATTTGTTTTTCCGATGAGTTACCCGATGTTATACCAAATTGGGAAGTTGAATTAATAATTGAATTAGTTTCTAATGTTGAGACAATTTTAATACCTCTTATCAAATGGCTCAAATGGAACTTCTTGAATTGAAAAATTTGTTGTAGAAGTTTCTTGATAAAGGTATTATTTATCCTAGCACTTCACCATGGGGAGCACCTATTTTGTTCATTAAAAAGAAATATGGTTCCATGATACTTTACATTGATTATATATCATTCAATAACATTACTATTAAGAATAAGTATCCTTTTCCTCACATCAATGACATGTTTTATCAGCTCTAGGGTTCTCAATACTTTCCAAGATTGACTTGAGATCCAGGTACCATCAGCTGAAGGTGAAGGAGGATGACAATCCAAAAATAGCTTTTCAAACTAGATATGGTCAATATGAATTTTTTGTTATGTTGTTTGGGTTATATAATGGACCCGATGTATTCATAGATCTTATGAATAGAGTATTTCATGATTTCATGGATTATTTTTTTGATGTGTTTATTTATGACACCCTGGTATATTCTATTAGTAAAGAGTATCATGAAAAACATATAAGGGTTTTTTGAAAACCTTAAATGAAAATAGACTGTATGAGAAATTCAGTGTATGTAATTTTTTTTTGCAAAAAATTATTTCCCTGGTCACATTTTTTCTAAATATGGAATAACTATTTATCAAGATAATGGTAAAGTTGATAAATATTGTTCAAGACCCCCAAATATAACCAAGATTCTTTTTTTTATTGGTTTCACAGGCTATTACAGGAGGATTGTTGAAAAAATTTCATAGAAATATAGTCCACTGACTAAGTTGACTAAAAAAGGAGAAAAAATAATCTGGACAAAATAATCTGATGATTGTTTTTAGTAATTTAAAAGAAGATTTCTGAATGCTCTAGTTTTGACACTACCTTGAACAAATGAATAGTTTTCCATCAATAGTGATGCTTCATTAAAGGGACTTTTTTGTGCTTTGATGAAAAATTATTAGGTAATTTCTTATTCTTCAAGACAAATAAAACCTCACGAATTAAATTATCCCACACCTGATTTGGAATTTGAAGCAATAGTTTTCCCTTCAAAAATTTAGAGGCGTCATTTATATGGTGACAAATCTGAAATATATACTAACCACAAAATCTGAATTATATATTCACTCAAAAGGAATTAAACATGGGGAGTAGAAGATGGATTGAATTGATAAAAGATTATGATTTCGCGATCAATTACCATCCTAGAATATAAAACAAAGTGGAAGATTTCTTGAGTCGAAAACATCATGCAACATTAACTATGTTACAGATGGAACAAAACCCTTTGATCAATGATTTAATGAATTTTGGCTTGGAAGTAGTTGCTGAAGGAAATTCCTCTTTTTTGTTTCATGTTTCAATATAGTCAGATTTTTCAGATATATTTAAGAAAGTGAAGAAGGAATACCGGGAGCTATATAAAAAGGTATAATTCATTAAAATTCTAAAGTTTACAGAATTTAACATAGATAAATATTGTGTTTTGAGATTTGGAAAAATATTTTGTGTGCCTTGGGTTCCATACTAGAAGAAAGAATTATTGTCTAAATCTTATAGTTCCCCATTTTCTCTTCATCCAGGTGGCACAAAGATGTACAGAGATGTTCAAGGGTATTACTGGTGGGATGAAATGAAAAGGGATATTGTATATTTTATTATGAAATTTTTGAAATTTCAATAGGTTAAACCATAACAGTATTTACCAAAGGAGATTATTCAGCATATACGAGTACAAAAGTGGAAATGGGAAAATATTTCCATGGACTTTCTAGGTTATTGTTGATCAACTGACTAAATCATCCAATTTTCTTCATATTGAAGACATTATGTCATTGATTCAAATTTCATGACTATACCTCAAAGATATGGTTAGGTTACATGGATTTCCTATTTCCATTTTATCTGAACGTGATCCCATGTTAACTTTTTACTTTTGAAAATTCCTTTAGAAGTCATTGTGAATAGAATCAAATTTTAGTATAGATTTTCAACCTCATTCAGATGGGTATTCATAATGGAATATTCAGACTTTGGAGGATATGCTTCAAGCTTGTTCAATGGATTACCAGGTATGTTGGGATCATAATATTTCTTTAGTTGAATTTTCTTATAATAACAGTTTCCATTCTAGTATAAAAATGGAAGCTTTTTAGGCATTATATAAGAAGTAGTGTCGAACTTCATATTTGTTTTGATGAAGTTCAAGAAACAATGTTTATGGGACCAAAATTAGTATAAAAAGTGGATAAGACAACACATGAGGGAAGATCAGAGTAGGCAGAAAAGTTATGTAAATGACATGAGGAATGGCTTTTATTTCAAGGTAGGTGATGAGGTTTCTCTTAGAATATCTCCATGTGAAAGTCTGGTTCATTTTGGTATGAAAGGGAATCTGGGCCCACAGTTCATTATACCTTATAAAATTATAGATAAAGTTTAATTGGATGCCTACCAAGTAGATTTTCCACAGATTTTATCTTATTTACATAATGTTTTTCATGTTTCTTTGTTGATAAAGTATGCTCTGGATTCATCTCATGTTTTGAGACCAGAAGCAATTTAGATATAATAGAACCTTTCTTATGAAGAGAAACCTATTCAGCTTCATGATCAAAGAGAACATGTGTTATAGAATATGACAATCCACTAGGAAATGATTTTTTTGGAGAAACCACATAGTTTAAGAAGAAACATGGGAATATGAAAATTATATGAGGTAAAGGTACCCTAATTTTTTTAATATGTAAATAATATTTTGAGGATGAAATTTTCAGAAGGAGTGGAGAATGTAACACCCCATGGTTTTGAAAAAAATAAATTGTAATGAATGAAACACTAAGTCTCTACATAATATTTCTTTTGTTAATGATATAGTTATAAACTACCTATTAAACATAATTTTTTTCACTTCTATTATTTGATTTTTGAAAATTAGACATCTATGATTGTGATCAGTACTATTTAGAGTATCATAGAACAAACTTATTTTTGGGTGAATAGTAACATACCATTATGAATAGTAATATAAAACTTATGAATAGTAAATCATACTATTATTTTTTTTATGCTTATAGGATAATGAGATCTTGATTAATTTTTCAAGGTGATATAAAATCAAATATAGTTTTTAAATTTATACTTTTGGAATTAAATACGATTTTATTTAAAAATTAAATTAATAATATATTTAAAATTATTTTCAAAAAATGGAGTTCATTTTTGAATTATACACATCAAAAAAATTAGGGTGTTTTTTGGGAATTTTTGTGATAGATGAATTTTCCGGGAATCGTAAAATTATAATTTTAGGTTTTCCGGTGTTTAATGACACCATGATGATGTAATAATGATGTAATAATTCTAATCAAATCTTGAGGATTAAAATATGATTTTATGTGTCCTAAGTGGACAATAGTTGGGGAAAAACCATGGGAAAGCCCATGGTTTTTAAAATACCACTAACGAGGTGTCCTTTTAAATTAATTAAAAACTCTTTCACTTTAACTATAAATAACACCCTCGTCCCCCTCTTCCTCTCACACCTATGAAGCATCGATCATTGTCTAAATTCATCCCAATCCCATTCCCATGTATCTTCCCCATGTCCAAGACCTTCGGTTCCAACCAAAATTCCAAAACCAGAGGCCTTATGGAGGATCTCAAGGAGAAGAGATGCAGTGGTAAAGATCACCTTTCATATTCTTGTGTTCTCTTTTCAATTCCTTTTTTGCTTATACTATCTTCTCCTCAACTTATATAAGACGCATGAAAGATCCAGTAAAATATATATTATTTTTTTATCATGTTTATGGAAAAATTGATCATTATTCTTCCTCTACTATTCCCCTAATTCTAAAAATAAAAACCTCATCTATGATGTGTCGATTTACCGATATCTTGGACGACATGTATTAAATTTCATTTAAGTCATTCAAAGCTAGTTATCAAATAATTTAGATGGTTGAAAATGTTTTCTATGTATATTATATGACCTATATTATATTCTTTAATTAACTTATACCCAAAATATTGAAGGTATATGATGAAACAAGTTTGTGAATATCGAAGAACCACCAAAATAATCTAAAAGGATATCACTAATAGTTTATCCAATGATTCATCCTCATACAGTATAAAAAATGATTTATTGCATAATTTAATATTAAATAAACATATTAACACCATTATTTCACATATTATGTTTCCCATCCATTCTACAAGAAAATAATTTACGAACCGACCATGGGAATCATGAGAAGCACACACCTGAAAAAATGGAAATAACACAATAATATTTATAAATGGGTTGACTACAGTTATAAAATGATCGTATAAGGTTTTATAAACATGAATATTTTTTTTAATTATTAATAAAACCCTTTAAACCATTATTTATAACTTTTAAAAAAGTTTTCTGTAGGAAGAACCTGAGGTAAGTGAATTCTTAACATAGTTTACATCCATTGGGTTAAAGTTCTCTTTCAATAATTATGTGGTACTAAGATTATTTTTGTAATGGATTTAATTCATATTATGTTTTATTATATTTATGTATATTTTATTCACATATTACTCTCATTCTATCAATTCTCGCTTCAATTATATGATATTTTTAATGAGATTTTCTTTAAAAATTCCCCTTTAAAATTATATTTTAAAAATTTAAAAGAAATATTTTTATGGAATAATTAATATTTTATGATTATATTATGGTTATTAAGAATTGTTTATGATGAATTTTGTGACCTATATTTCCCTCCAATTCATTGGGTATTTATAAGATGGAGTTCAGCCTTATGGTAACTCCAAGTGTAACTGTGATGGTTACACCATAAGGTAGCCATGAGGGTTACATTGTAAGGTAGTCATGAGGGTTACAAATCATATAGTATCTATGATGGTTCCAAAATAAGTAAGTATTTCTCCAAGATACCTTTATGGTATTATATATTTTATTTAATTTTTTATGGAAATATCATGTTTTAAAAAGTAAGTATATGTGGGTGAGAATTATGTTTTTGTGAAAATGATTTCATATGTTTACAAGTATTCAGGGAATAATGGTTTATTTAATTATTTTTATATCCCTTAATGATATTTTTATGATAATACTAGGTTTTTAAATGTATTTAATGGGTTATAAGGATGTGTATGTGAAATAAAGAAGTCAAGTTAAATTTTATAAAAAAATCAAAGAAATCATGTTGTTGTGTTGTGTTATTTTTTTGGATGAAATGGATACTGTTTTAGTGGCACCCACTTTGTATGCTTATGGGTTGATATGTATGAGTTATGTCCTAACTTCCTAAAACTCTAAACCAAAAAGTTCTTTGGTATTGAATAGAAGTGAAATCTAGTTGAAATAGCGAGATTTTGTAATGTTTAAGGTCGCGACTTTATATATTGGCTATTATTTTTATATTTGTTTGATGATGTTCTATATTATTATTTGTGATAAACTAGATTGCTATCTATTTTTGTTTAATTTTTTGATATAATAGAATATTTCCTTTGGAATATTCATTTTTTGTTTCATTAATCTATTCGGCACTACAATAATTGGTCATGTTACCTACTAAACTGGCTCAAGGGGGATTAAATTAATAATGATTATAAATAAAAGATAATTTTGTAGTTATTGATGATGATAATTGGTAGTCTATAGGACATTATTGTTCTAGATTGCATGATTTAATGGAATGATTGGTTTTTTTATTAAAATTAATTTTGGTCTTTATTATATTATGAGATATAGATCCCTTAATGTGATTTAAGGTTAGGACCGTTTTTAGGGATGGTTAGAAGGTTATGATTTCTTCCATGTTGTTGATATGGTTTATGATATATGTGATATCTTACTTAATTGAAGTCCAATAAGAGATATTATAATGAAATGTCATCAATATTTTGAGTGAGAGAATAAAAAATTAAAATATTTTTGTGAATATTTGTTAAAGTACCAATAATAAGAAGTACCAAGGTTCCTCATTGGAGCATCTAGCGAGGACAATAGTGAATAAGAAGAATTGATTGGGGGTTTTTTCAAGTTAGTGAGTGATAAAAAATGAAATTTAGTTATATTGGCAACAGTTTATTTTGGAATTTCAATTAATGATAGTGGAATAAGAAATGAGGGGACTTGGATAGGATAACCTAGATGGGATTTATTTAGATATTCAAGAAGGGTTTTATCTCTGATGTGTAGATGGAAATCCACATGGAAGTGACCTATTTATTCTAAAAATTGGTTGAGATAAATATTATAATTTTCAAGTATTGAGTTCTAATGTATCAGATAATGATAAAATATTATAGTGTGTTGTTCTGAGCCTTGGGATTGAGATGCTTGATGTTTCTAATGGCTCGTGATTTGATCTTTTTCTGTTGTAATGTTGTGGGGATTTTATATTATTATTTCTCTGATGGCCAGCATTATTCTTAGTTATAAATGGGTAGCTAGTTATGGGTTGGTATGTAAGATGTTTAATATGTTATTCAATACACCCCTATCTATATAAAACATTACTGTGATTTTACAGATGATTCTAAAATAATGTTTTCGATAGAAGTGATTGTGAAATTTTGTTTAAATGAATGAATTATCCCCCTTATTGGAATTTGTGAGCCATATTATAAGGTAAACTATTTTAAAGACACATAATGGATTTAAATGGTATATGTCTTAGTTTATGGGATATCAATATTTTTGTATCATTTCATTATAATTAGTTTGTTGATAACTTGTTATATTTAGATCCTTTTTAAGAGGTATATCTGATGGTGTTTTTTATGACATCCCTTCCAATATTTATTGGATATTTTTATTTTTGTGAATGATAATTTTTTGAGAGGTATCTAACGTATGGGTCCAGAAATTCATGGACCCTTAGCTTGTCATTTTTAAAGCATTAGAGGTGTTCTGGAGGTGGGGAGGTATGTCTTGTCTTTATGGGGTTCAATGATAAGGGTCATGTGGGATGTTATTTTAAATATGTGTATAATTCAACCCTTTTTAGGTATTTTCCCTATTATATTATATATTTATGTTATTTAATAGTTGAGATAGTTATTGTGATGTTTTTTTAAATTTTTTATGTTTTTAGAGGTTTTGTAGGGTGCATGTCATGAGTAGGATTATGGAAAACCATGAGGATTCCAAAGCTAATTGTGTAAGATATGGTGGGGTCTTATGGGTGAGTACATGGATGATAGATGTCTAGGAAATGCTTTAAAATAACCACGTGACATTAAAATTTTCTGGAAAGAGCTGATATTCATTGTCAGGAAACGATTTGGCAAATCATGAATCTTAAATGTGACTTAGATTAATTAAATCTGAAAATATTATTAAAGACTTAAAACTGACATTAAAAAAAATTCATTCAAATATAACCTAATAATATATTTCCATCAGTCCCATAGTATATTTCAAAAATCTTATTCCTCCCGGTTTTCAATTTCAATGGATTAGAGAGTGTTAGATCTTGGGAATTGAATGTAAGAGCCTCATTCTTCTTCTATCTCCTTTATTCTTCAATTTTCTCTATATAGGGACCTTATATTAGGTTTTCCTTTCAAGTATATATTGGTTAGATTTATTTTTATTAATATTATTTATGATTAATTCAATGAATATATTGGGAAGCCTAAATCATGAATTTCATGAGATAATTCTTTATTTCAAATGCATTGATGGTAGTTGTCTTCTCTTCCTTTTCCACTTTCTCAAAAAATTTCTAGTCTCAATATTTTCTAAATAAAATGATTTACCTTTTATGGGAAAAAACATAACAAATATCCACTAAAATCCATTTTAATGAGTTTTAATTTGATATTATTATTTTATTTGAAACTCATAAGGTGTTTGATTAAATGATTAAATCAATTTTATATTCAAAATAAAGGGTTTGGATGTGAGAACTCGGTATGAATTTGATGGGTCTATGTACAAATTCATATGAAAAGGGAATATAGGGTTATCCATGGTAATGGTTTTGATCATATGGCACATTAGATTATATCATTGAGTGATTACTTGTGACTATAGTCACAAATAATGTTCATGAGTTGGACTGTTCAAGAGTTCCCTTTGGGTAGTGGGTACATTGGTGGGTGTTTTTCATATGTGTTTGGGCTTTTTCCATGGGTGTGTTTTTGTTGTGTATATTTTTATTTCCTTATGGTTATATATTTATTATTCATGTATTTTTATACTTCTTTATATCATTTTATTTTACATAAAATCTAATCTAAAATATTTCTTGTTTTTGTGTCATTTGGGGGATTTTTTGGGGTTTTCCTACTAGGTTTTATACTCACCCATAACTATGCACTTTGTTGTGCTTATGACTTTTGTGTTCAATAATATCTTTAAGGGTAATTTTTTTCCTTTGACCAGAATATATTTTCTATATTATGGTATTGAATGTTCGGTGTTGGAGCTTTAGGTGACTTTATAGTCTTGGAGTTAGTATTGTTGCTTCCTTACTATCTTGGTTTTATTATCTGATGTTTTTTATCCTGAGATTGAAGACTTTTTTAATTTATTCTTTTTTATGTTACCATAATTATTTTTTGGTTTTACTTTTTTAGTTATTATAGCTCTGTATCATGCATCATATTTTACCTCTACCTTAGGGTTTTTATAGGGTTTTGTATAGGAAAATATCCCTACATGATTTCGTAAATCCCAATATATTTATTATTATATTTTCTTACCTTGGAGAAGATAATTAAGGTTAGTGGAATTTATATCATTATTAGGAAAATTGGTTGGGTCAATATGTTATAAATGGTATCATTTTGTTACTTTCTATCTTCTAGGCTGGTATAAAGGAGATAAGATGTGTTGGGACATGAAATTTATAGCATAAAAAGATATAGTTAACTTATTTATGTAGAAATTAAAATAACCAATGAGATGTAAGTAAAAATGTGTTTTTAATAACTTTTAGGTAGGTCTTTATCTCATTTTTTGGGTTTAACTAATCAGATTTGAGTATCATTAATTTGTAATGAGACTTCACACAATGAAATCATCATTTATATGTTATTTCAAATAATTTATTTTGAAATTATGTTACTACGAGATTTCTTGATGTGCGGTAACATACCCTATAACCAATAATTAAGAAATATTCTAATAACCTTGTATATAATGTTTATATGGTTTTATAATAATGAAACCAATTAGAAGACATAAAAACTAGGAAGTGGGAGTCAAGGAGAATGTGGTTGCACTTGAACCACCAGTGAACTAAAAACTTGTTCAGATCATTATAGAGCATTTCATTCTATAGAAAAAGGAAATAAAACAAGGGAACCAAGAAATAATGATAATACCATATGGTTTTAGAAATAAAATCTAATGTTATTTCATGGGGATTCATGACCTGAATAAGATAAAACATGGATTAATAATATCCATTGAATTTTTTTCGTTAGAACCTCTTATGATAAACATTTTAATATAGTGGTATATATAATGGATGGAATCACATAAAAATGTTTGTAACATTTATTTAAAGTTAAACATTACTATAAAATTTCGATGGATGGATTAAAATGATTTTTAAAAAATCAATTTTATCCACACACCTTCAATGTAATAAAAATGATATATTTATTTAGTCTTAGTCAATGAATTTTTTTTGTGATAGAGTACACAAATATTTTTATGATCTTAGTTCACTTTTCTCCAGAGTTGGAAGTTACAACACTCTTAATGATTCAAATATATGAGATTATGATAGGACCATATATTCATTCTAACGTGGTCATGTTCTTGATCTATGATTATACATATATAGTAAAATGAGTGACTATAAAATAAAGATACATATTTGGGAGTAGTAGTGTATTAAAAACTTTTTTCTTAATTAAAATGGGGAAAAATTAAATTCTAAAAATAACAGGATAAGGTAAACCTACCCCCATGAAATAAGGGAACCAAAATATAGAAAAATTATCCAAGACTCTTTCCTATCATGATATAGGATTGAAATTGGTTTTTATCAAAATGTCTCATTCATGATCAAAACAATTGATTGTATAAATCTTCCATGAACCTATACCAACTATGGTCCAAAAGGACATAATAATAATTTTTTATATTACCCATGAATTCAATGGGTCTATATGGATTGAATAACTCTCATATCTCTCATGCTCAGCCAGGGTAGTCTTTTCAAAATAGTTATCTCCCTTAGAGTTGAGTGACTCACATCAATTCTATGAATACCTCACTCACAAGCCAACATCAGCATAATAAGGAATGAATGAAAACTAATTTAGGTTTTTATAGAAACTATATAGATCCATATAAAATTCATATATAGGAAACTAGGACCCCTAATAGTGTGAGGTTCTGTTATCTCAATTCCACTCAAATGTGGGTATTTTTTGATACAACAACATCTCATTAATTTATTTATTATCAATTGGTAAATCAATTGGTGTTTCATGTGGAAAGTATGAGTCAAGTATTGATCACAAAAAACATTTTTAGACGTTGGAATGTGGAGGGTTCAAGTGTAAATATTTTCTCATCACCATCGATGTTGTCAACTTTTTGTGCGAGTTTCATATCCTTGAAATGGATATTTTTTATTTGATATTTGGATTAGATTATATGGTGTAATTTAAATCTTATGTCAACTATTAAAACCAAAATGTATCTTGCACATCCCTGGATAGTATTGTCTAGCTATTCAATGTGTATTGGGATATAAATGCTACCAGAGCAGAGAATTTTTTTATAGTATATGAAACCATTTATTTAGAGATGGTAGAGATGAATTTGGGTTATATCAAAGAAAATGGGACTAAGAGTTTTCATACTATAGTATAGCTAAACCCTATTTCCTTCCCATGTGATTTCTCTATTTTACCACTATAACGGGAAATCAAATTTCAATCGATATACTCCCAAGAATATATCATATTTCCCCTCTATCATATAGTATTGAACCAGTTTAATTATGGTAATTAATGTTCTTTCTTGAAAAACTGTAAAGAAAGGTATTCATTAGACCAATCACATCACTTTTTCCCTAGTCGATCCTCTTCATAAAGAAGGTATATTTATTTCTTTATGTATGTGTTTAATTTAATAAAATGAATCAAGTTATGTTCAATAATCGGTACCCTCTTCCTAGGATTGATTCCCTATTTGGACAATTAAAATGAGCCAAATGGTTCTCTAAAACTGATCTATGATATGGGTATTAACAACTCTGAATAAATAAATAGGATATTCTAAATACATCTATCCAAATCCAATCTAGTCGCTATAAATTCATAGTAATTCCCTTTGTAAAAAAAATTTACATATAGTTTTCAGTGATTTAATGAATCATATCTTCCATAAATATCTAAACTCATTTTTCATGGTATGTGTTGATGATATTTTGGTGTAATATTGAACTATAAATGACCACGAAATCAATTAGAGATTATATTGGGTATATTGTGTGAGAAATTAAATTATTAAAAATTATCTAATTATACCTTATAGATATTAGAGGTTAATTTACTTGCACATAAAATCTAAAAAAAGAGTCATATCAGTAGATCTTGAAATGATTGAAGAACTGATTTATTGGTAATTACCTAAGAAAATCTTAAAGAGAAAATGATTTTCTGGTTTAGCAGGCTATTATTGTCACTTTTTTTGAGAATTCTTAAGGATTTCTTAATTAGTTGACTACTCTAAATAGAAAAGGTATTTCATTCAAATAGAATGAATATTTCCCAAAATCATTTTAGGAGATTAAGGTTTAAATCACTTTGGAAGAAAGCATCAAATTTATAGAATGAGAACAATGATATGTAGTATATTGTGATGCTTCTAGATCTAGATAGGGATATGTTCACAATAAGGATACCATGTCACCATTTATATATCAAGATAGTTAAAAATTTATGAGAAAAATTATCTGACACAAGAACTTTAATTAGACGTGGTGGTCTACTCAATAAAAACATGAAATCACTACCTATTTGGTGAAAAATTCAAAAATGAATATAGATCATAGAATCCTGAAACCAATATTTTTACACATGAATTTTAAACTAAGGAAATGATGATGGGTATAATATCTCTTGATTTTTGAATTTAACATAATTTATATAAAAGGAAAAGAAAATCTAGTGGCTAAGTCATTGAGATAGTAATCATATAATGAATTGGGCAAAGAATCTATTAATTAGTGGTGTATTATTGGTATTATTTATAACATGAATTGGGATAGAAAGTAATAGAATCATAATGTTGGTTTCTTTCATGTTACTTTGATTCCTGATTTAGTGTGTCTACTAAAAGAGGATTAGAAATAAAATCCATATTTTCTAGCCACGACATCAAAACTCAATGCTATGGAAAACATTGAGGTTGGGATATTGGATGAAAAATCCATGTTGTACATTTGGAATCGAATCAATGTTCCTCCATCATGTAAAGAAAATGATATTTATATTTATCACCATTCAAAATGTGAGGTTCACAAAATATTTACAAATATGTATAGGGAAATGAAGACATGTTTATGGTTGTCATGAAAGATATGGAAATTGGTTAATTATGTTTGAAAATGTCTCACTAGACTACAAGAAAATGATAGATCTCAACGACCAATGATAATATTATAGTCAATTCCTATACCCATTTTGAAATGGGAATAAATTTCTATAGAACATTAAACCAGTATACCATGTACACTTAAAAAGTGGGATGATATTTGGGTTATTTGAAGTGAATTAAGAACATTTCATTCCAATTTAGGATTATAATATGAATGATTATTTAGAAAAGATCTATATCAAGGAAGTGATTAAATTTTACGGAGCACTGATATTTATTGTATCTAAATTAGACCCTCAATACACTTCATGGTTTTGGTGATCCTTAAAATAATACCTTGACACTTAGTTGACCATGAGAAAAACATATCATCTCCAAATAGATGTATGATCAGACTGCACAACCAATACATTATAATATATGTTCCGAGCATGTGTTAATGGATTTATGTGGTTCATGGGTATATAATTTTCCTTTACTAGAGTTTTCGTATAATAATAGTTACCATGTACTAATAAGAATATATTTGTTTATGAATTTATTAGTTTTATATATGTATCTCCACTTTCTGGCATAGAGACTAGGGAAGCATAATTAATTGGACCATGTCTTGTCCATGAAAATACTACAATATTATTCATGATCAAGATATAGTACCCAAATATTCCATAAATCATATTCAAATCATTGATGAATTAGATGTTATGATGTATTTGACCATTTATTATTTAATGTGTCACCATTACAAGGTCACCACTAGTTGGGAAACCAAATAAAATTTTCTTCTTAGTATGTCAATCTATTTTAGATTTCAAAACATATTGGAAACGTTTCATATTAGTCAGCCTTTCTAATGAGGTTAAGTGATTTATATAGTGTTTTCCACATCACTCAGTTAATTAATTATCAAATTAACAAAATAAATGTGATATTATAGGACCATGGGTCCCTTGAACTAGATTTTACATTTATTCATACCCCAATTTTGTATTTTGGAAGGAAAATAAAAGAATTTGTGATCATGATGAATCTATTTGGTGTGAAAATTGTTGAAGCATGGCATGATTTGGGAGGTGAATTGGGAGAGATATAAATTCACACTTGACTAGTGGAATAAAATACTATATCATAATACTGACTTCCAGCTTCCTAAGGATGGAAATCCCCATGGCGGGGAGAATGTAGCACCCCTAGTTTGAGGTATTTTTGCTATTTTATTCATTATTTTATACTATGTAATGGTTTGGTTAGATCTTGGGAAGATTCATGAAAATATTAAACTATATTTTATATGTTTTTTAGGTTTCACAACATTATAATGGTTAAGGTAAACAATATAGATTCATTGGGTAATAGTGCAAGAGATGAAGTAGTCTTCTATGCAGATACACAGTTGACACATGGTTAGGAAAAACAATCCAATGACCATGAAACATAAAAATTTTCAATAAAAAGATGATTTTCATGAATAAATAATATGTTTAAAAAAATTTAGATAAATCATGTGAAATTATTAAAAAATAAAATAGACATTAATTAAAGACTTGAAAATATCCTAAAACCCTCATTTTTTTCTCCTCTGACCTTGTCTCATTAATTGTAGCCCTCCCCTAGAAGATATCAACAATATTGTTCCTATATATGGTTTACTTAAAATATATTATAGAGAATAATATCTATGCAATTAAATGTAAGATACTCATTATTATTCTCTCTCCTCGATCCTTCTATTTTCTCTATAGATAGACCTTATATCAAGCTTTTCTTTCCAAGATCTATTAGTTAGATCATGTTTTCATAAATATTATTTTAGATTTATTAATGTAATTTATTTTTAATCACATATCATTGATATCATTAGATAATTATTCCTGTTTAACATAGCATAGATAGGTGGATTCTTATATTTTTTCACTTTCTCCTAAAATTAAAATGCTCGTTGTTTTCTAAATAATTGTTTTTTACTTTTTTTAGATAACACTTTGGAAGAATATGTTGGAAATTTCATTTCTTAGATGGTGTATAATGATATAATTTTGGGATATTCCCACAAGTTGTTACATTAAATGATTAAATGAAATTGGTTTTCAAAATAATGGTTTTGAATGAGAGAACATAGAATGAATTTGGTGGGTGTCTATTCATATTCATTTGGAATGGTATATGTAGGGTAGTCTTGGTCGTGGTGTTGATCATATAGAAAATTTGATTATTCCACTGAGTGATGAATCTTGAATTTAGGGATGAATACCCCCCATGTGTTTTACTATTCAATAGTGGATTTTTGGTATTGGTTTAATTGATTGAGATCTTTCACGTTTTTGTGGGTTCATGTCATGGGTGTGTTTTAAGTGTGTTTAGTTTCATTTACTTATGATTATATATTTATTTTTCATTTATTTTCATTATTCTATCAATCATTTAATTTTATTTGAAATTTAAGGTAAACTATTTCTCATTTTAATTTAATTTTGAGTAAACCCTTGGTTTTATATACTAGTTTTTATACTCAAACCCTACATAAGCACTTTGGTGTGTATGAAGATGTTTTTTACTATAATAATGGTAAAGGGAAGGTTTATTAATTTCACTTGTCTCCATTTTCATGCATGAATCATGGGGAAAGAGATCCAACATTCATATGTATAATCATGATTTACTTATAGGAAATCGATGGGAATCCATGGTGTTTGATGCTTGTAGGATAATAACACGAGTGAAAACATATTAAACTCAGATCAATATGTTGAGAAAGCACAAACTAGATCCTCTCTATGTATGGTTTTTTTGGGATTACATGGAAGATTTGATGCTTATTCGGGTACCCCAATCACTTGGAAAATGGGTCTAGTGATAGTTCCCCTCAACCATGTTTAAATGAGGTGTTTGGAAAATTTATAAAATGAATTAGAAAGGTATGGTATTAGATATCGGGTGTTGGAGCATGAGGTTATTGTCAAGTGTTGGAGTTAGGAGTGGTTCCACCTTGGTTCCATGAGCCTTTTATCTTGTGTTTTTTGTTTCTTGAGATTATAGACTTATATTTTACATTATCCATTATGTATATACTCATATAATCATATGGTTCTAATTTTATATTTATTTTGGTTTTGTAACATGATTCATATTATCTATTTTTCTTTTTGTCTTCTTGAACAGTGTTTTAATGGGAAAATAAACAACCATTATTTGAAAAATCCCCTGACATTTATTTTCAAACTTTTTCATATTACGGATGTCACATAAGGTTAGTGTTATTTTATTCCTTCCCAACTTAATGGGTCAGGTCAGGATATTTCAATGTTTTGAGGGGAGATAACTATTTTGGGTCTTGGAGACCCAAGGGAGTAAATTAATCAATTTATGGGTGAGGTATCTAGAATATTTCATTATTTAATTATTGGAGGTGAAATTCCATTGTGGGGGGAACAACATTTTCAGGATTCTGGAGTTATTTATTTTAGTTGTGTGGATGTCACCAAAACATAGCGGTGGTCATTTCCTGATCATGTTGCTTGGTAGATTTACCTATATAAAATAGGGTAATATGAAATGACTATATTGAAATTCATGGTGGTGTTGTTTTAAGGTGAGTCTATTCCAGTTATGGTGAGTTAGAAATGGTTTGTAAGGATCGCCAATATCTTAGTCTAAGTTTTCAAGTGTTGAAAATGGTTATTAGAATTACTCAATGTCATGGTGGTTATTTAAGTGAGGTTGTGGTGATTTTCAAGAAATGTTTTAACTTGGTTGAAACAAAAATAAATAAATAGGGTATGGTTAATCTGGAATTTATAATATTTTAGATCTCATCTCAACTAAGACAATTATAGTCATTTTGAATGTATCTACACTATGGTGGGGGTCTGTTGAGTTTTATTATAAATAGGGTTCATCCATTTTTCTTGGTTCAAGCTTTTTATTTTCTCGCAAAGTCTAGATTATTCTAGGGAAATTTATTAATCATTTTATCAGTATATTAAGTATCATAACCATCTCAATTCATGGTTCTGATCCTCCTTTGATTTGAGGTGTCCTTTTCATATATTTTCCTGTATTATTTTTATTCCTTATTATATGATAGTGGAATCAATTTTGATTCTTTGTTTTTATATATTATGTTTGATGTTTCGATGATGAATGTGACATTGCAAGTCTCTTGATTCCATTGTGGAATCTCATGTACCCAAATCCGTTTTCCATGATTGTGATCGATCATCTTTATTGAGGTTGGCTATTTCTGAGATTCCTTATATCTTCTAAAAATTCATGTTTCTTAATATGATGTGTAATCACATGAGTTACCTTGATAAACCTAATACACTTTTATTATCATTATTGTGAATTGAATTATTGGAATTATCATCACTCCCTTTTGATTTCTAACCCGTTTGATGTGAATGATTTTAATAACCATAATTTTCATTGATTTAAACCCTCTTGATGATTCCTATGATCAAATATTGTTTTTACCACATTAACCTTTGATATTCAATCCACACCAAAATACATACAAACATGGTTTGTTATTACTCTATCATTAGGCTCAATGGATATGGTTTGTTCGAGGGAGAGGGGTTGATCTTTACATTATACATCGATGTATTTAACCCTTCACATGGGATTTATGATATTCATTTGGTCTAGGTGGAGGGATTATTATATACTTTCCTTTATTCTATATAATATTATATCCCCTAATGCTTGGTTTTATTGGTTTGGTCTATGGAAAGGGGGTGTTTTTTTTATTTCTCTTTTTTATTATTTAAAATATTTAATCATTGTTTTTAATAATTCCTTTCTTTATACTCCTATATTTATTTTCTTTCAATTTATTTAATAATAAATGTTCATTATGTTGTGATATTATGATTATTATGGAAGATAATAATAATAAAATCCAAGTAAAATGGTAACTATGGTGGGAATGGAATATATAAAGGGAACCTAGGAAGACAGTAGAGAATATAAAAATATAAATTTGATTCCTTTTTATATATCCTTTAAGGATTATGTATTGAATATAAAATGATCTGCCAAATTGATAAAATTATAATGAATCATATATATAATTTGTTGCATTGTGTTGGTAATTCTAAGATAAATTATATATGTAAATGGAAAGTGATTAAATATGGTTATTCTATGGAAATATAAATAAAAATATATATTAATGAAACTAATATATAAAGTGAATAACATTAGGTGCCTATAGGGCCAAGAGTGTTTCTTAGGTTGAGTTTAAATGATATATCATTAAGGTTTTTCATCTTGGAAAACATTTGAGGGTACGGTATAATCATACAGGTATTACTATTCATTTATAGAAGGTTAGTGTGGGTATGGGAATATTATATTAATTATATTAGATTCAATGTGATTATATTAACCTCTTAAGTGTAGTCTCTTTCTTGTTATTTCTTTAATACTCTATGAATAAGTGCTTGAATTTTGGTTTTGGATAATGATTATTCATATGTGATGAGCGGGGTATGATATTACTCCTTGGAGTATACCACCAATTTAGTTTTAGTATAAGTTATATAAGACTGTTTGGAGGTTATGTGGGTTTGTTGTTGAGGGTATTGGGAAAGACATTGTGATTAGATCCATAAGGGACTACCACTCTGATTTGGAGGTTTGGTTGAAGTATTGGGTAATGATTATTACTGTTTTGGTTTTTTCTTGGGATTTTCATGTGTGGGTAAATTTTGGGTTGTGTTATAGTTAATAATATTTAATTGGTTATGTTTAATTAACTAACGCATTAATTTGAATAAGATAACTAGATAATTGATAGGCCATTTAAGAATTTATCTAGGTGTTTATGGTAGCGGTATCCTATGAACACGGATTATTCAATTGGTTATGGAATTATGTGATTACTTTTCCTCCTATTTCATTATTACCACTAATCTTTATACCTTTTTATTTCACTTTGACCAATATTATTTGTATTCATTTCTAGACTACTTTCTTGTCATAATTTCTTTTTTATTCTAATAATTTTCTAAAAACCCCAATTTTTATGTGATTCTATAATACTATACATAAAAGATGACATGAATTATGGTTATGATATGCACCTATATATATATATGTGGTCTATAATATGTTAAGGTATTGTGTGTGTGTGTATACACACATGTGTACGTTTTAATATATCAAGGTTTCAACATGTTCATTTATTTATGGGATATAATGGAATAAGGTTTTAACATTTTCACATTTTCTTTGGGATGTGATGGAATAAGACTATGTAATTTTCCTAGGATGTTATGTTTCTTAGTTAAATCTTGTGTCAATTTGATTATTATGTGATTATGTGGTGTTGTGATGTGGTTTTGGTTGTAGTGATTTGATGGTATTGATGATGGGGTGTTTGAAACTTGTTGAGAGTAAGATTTTCATATGGTGATGATGTGGTAACATCATGGACATAATGTGATCATTATGGGAATAATGTTAGGATTGTTTAAACTAATCAAGATCTAGGATTTCTTATTATAATGATGAAGAGATATGGTGGATGTAAAGTGATCATGATGGTAATGATGGTGGGATGTTTAGAAAATGGTGAGAGTTAGGATTGTCTATTTTTCTTACCTGTTAGGATATTTTAAAAGATTTATTTAAGATTTGATATTGGGGGTAAGTTTTCAATCCCTTTTAATAATATATTTAATTGATATTTACCTTGATTCTTGATGGCTATGTTATGTTGTAAAAAGAGATATTTTTTGGTAATGTTGTTACAGTGGAGATCATCGTAACTCGATATTTGGAAAGTCACCCTTGATAATATTTTTATTGAGATGTGGAGCATCTCCCTTGACCATTATTATTATTTACATATGATTCATTTAACTTGATATTGATTGGAGTTCAGAACTTTCTATTAGTACCATCTTTTCATTACTTAATTGTTCTCACACAATTTTATCCTAACACATTTATTTCACATGGATATTGATTTTATTTGAATTATAATCCAACTAGGTACTCCTAAGTTCACACCCTTCTATAATTTTTCTTTATTTTATTTGAAATTAATATCTACAGATAATGGAGATGTTGCTACTGGGTAGCTAAATTAGAGATTTATGACCTCGGTCTTGTATTATATCTGGTTTTATTATTATCTTTCAAGTAGATAGAGTTGGGATTTAGTAATGTTAACTTTTCCATTTATATATATAGAGTTTATTGTTTTATTGGTATTATTTTTCTTGAATTTAATTGGTTAATGCCTCTCATAGTGTAATAGTTACCCGTAGTCCTAGTTGAAAAACTATAGCCTATTAGAGGTAGGTGTTGGGAGTCAATATCACCTCCAATGTTGACTGAGGAGGGGTATCAATTGGGGTAGGTCATGAAAAAACTAATCCTACTGAGATCACCTATTATTTCATTACCTAATACAAGATAATCTTATGGCACCTAGATATGGAATGAATAACTCTGTTGGGTGATCGAGGTCTTGAAAAGGGACACTTTGGGGGGAATATAATAGTTAGTATTTTGAAGGGGATTTAATCTCACCATTTTATCTCACATTATTTCCTTTACACGTGTTTATGATTCTAGTGATTTATTTTGGAATTCAATTCTATCTACCAAACCAACATGTCAAATTCATATTGATGTATTACTCTTTACAAAACCAACAACTTGTGTTACTCTCCAAAAATGCATCATATGCATCAGATAAAATAAATTTTATTATAATGTTTTTTAATAATATAAGACTATTAATTCAGCCATGAGTAATCATGGATCTATTGATAAATAATCACACCTTTTTAGAACATGTAATGATCCTCCATGCTAGTGGGGTGTTCGACCCAAAGTCCCACTAACTGGATATAAATTTCTCAATATATATTAAAATTCATCATTAATTTAATATCTAATATTTATATTCTATATTCAATAACTAAATTCAAGATAATAAAATTAAATAAAAACTGAGTTCAAGGAATATAAAAATTAAACCAATTCATCATACCAGTGTGTAACTCCACGGATGCATGAATGATAATATCTAGAAGTGGTTTGGATTTAAAATAAACAACACACCACTCATAATATAACAATTATATTAATTAATAATAAACAATAATCTTTTAAATAAATGAGTAATTCATCAATCAAAACATGATATAATCATTTATAAATAATTCAGAAATAAAAAATTTATAAAAACTATAAATTTACGTTAATTAAGGACATTCCATAATCTTAAACATAAAAACATTATATTCATTTCATATTATGAACTCTTTCATGTTATACATTATATAAAATATAAAATTAAATATATAATATTTCATTAAATATAAGAAATTTATATTTCAATTTCTATTATCTACAATTTAAACATAATCAAAATATTAAATATTAATATTATTTAAACCATAGTTAAATCAAAAATCAAAACATGTCTTTATGTGTTTTAAATAATATCCCAAATAAAGATTTTAATTTTAACAACTAAAATTTATTAATTATTAATATTTTAAATTAATTAATTATGAAATATGGATAATTAAATATATACTCTTTTATATTTTGGCCTTATTATTGTAATTTATAAACACCCTATAAACAATATATGTTATTTTTAAATTAAGACTTTATTTCTAATTCATAACGTATTCCTATTACTCTGTATGATTTATTTCAATATTAAAATTTAATTTTATAGAATATTTATTAAACATTAACTCATAAACATTTATTTAAATAATTATAAACTATTTATAATTAATAAAATTATAAACACATTGAATATTTTAAAAATATTCCAATATAAGTTTAAATATAATTTGTAATCACTTCATAAATAATATAATTCAATTCATAATTTAATTTTAAGGATTTTTTTTTCTTTATTAAATCATATTTAGAGATATAGGATAAATCATAGAATACGATTTATGGGATATGGTGGTTAAATATTTCAAGTGTTATTAATTATATTTTATGACTGGTAGTCATGTATTCACTTGTGATATGCAATGCACAAAAGTTTTTTTCATATTGTGACAAAGGGAATGACCCTTATGTATAAGGTAACCCATATGTAAGAGTAACAATAAGGAAAATTCAATGAATCTTATATATAAGTATATAATTATGTATCACATAAAATGACCCTTACATGTCATATATTATTTTTTAATTCACATCAATATCATAAATGTGATAAGATTCTTTGTTCTAAAAACCAACGATAGAGTATTGTCGTCGAATATGATATCTTGATGTTGTATGTTCTAAACTGTAAAATACTAAATGATTTTTATTGAGTAATGGGATATCATATAAGTACATCATAATCCATAATTAAATTATTAATAAGAAGTTTTTGAATCACATTTCATGATAGAGAGTACGATTCACATTACAACTTCAAAAACATTATTTTTCATCATGATTTCGTGAATCAGAAAACATGGTAAGGATTTTATAAAAATTATTGGTTTAAAGGGATCTAACAAGACTTATTAAATATAGAGATATAAAATAAAGAAACCAAAATACAAGATCAACCATGATAGATAAATAATACTATTTATTTTATAAAATGAATAACAAATTTATACCTTACATTGAATATGGCCGCAATAACATTCTTCACCCATGTTTGATGATGATCAATGTAGAAGAAATCAAAGGAAATACCTCCTCCAAAGGTATCCATGGGTTTCACTTAATATATTTAATATTGAGTGATATCATCCACCCTATAAGGAATTCTAGTGCCTCATGGTGTAAAGAATGTATAATAAGAGAGAAACGGGAAAACTTATTTTGGATTCGGCTTGGGTAAGCATGCATATAACCAATCTCATGATGAATGGCCCTTTATAAATCCCCAAATTATTATCCTGAAGTGAACATTAATTAACCCACATGTTATGATTTAATTGATGTAGTTACATAAAATTATACCTTCATCTATGAAAGCTATCAGATACATTTTATCTTATGAAACGTCTTAGTTTACTAATAACTTATGTCAAAGATCTTCTTGAATGATAAAAATTATCATTCATCCACCCATAAAATTAAAGATAATAGTATAATATCATATACCATTTCATATAAAATACCTTATCATAAAATATTAATTGTATGGATAGTGTCATAAGTCCATGATTTACAACATCCCCATATCATACAATATGATATGGTCAAATGCATCGACTACAAAATGGATTTAGGTCATATATCCTTCATTATTGTGTCAAAAATTTTCCTTATCTATACGATATATATCTCAAAAAAATATTTTTAATATTTAAATGATATATCCATGATAAATACATGGGTTATAAAATATCATGTTCTATATTTTATGAGGATTTTATTAATTTTTAAAAATCCTTATTTTACACCCTATCAATTTTTAAGCTATTTAACCATCCACAAAAGAAAAAAATTATTTATATGAATATCAATTTCATAATAATAAAATCATAAATATAATTAACATTATATATTTATATAATATGAAAAATATAGTAACTAATCATGAAGGTGATGATACGTACAAAATGACATCATCCGTGTAGGTGGTAAAATCGACCATATAAAAACATGTCGAAAATAGAAAGGAATATGATGTATTTACTATTTATATTTCTTAATCATTTTAATTAACTAAAATATAATTCATATTATATTAGGTTAATTATTAATTATTATAGTATGTATTCTTTTTAACATTTATAAATGAGATAAATGAAAAATAATGTGATATAGAGAGTCACATGTTCTGTGAGTATTCCTCCTTTACTAAGTTTATAATACCACGAATACATGGGAGTGGTGATAATAGAAATTTCTCAAGATGAAATGGGGGATTTTGATAGAGAATATGGTCAATGTTTAGATAATGAATTAAATTTTATATGTGGTTTGAAATTGGGAGTCAAAGGGGGTATTTATAGGTGGTGTAAAATGGTATTTTGAATTTCATAATAAATATAATGTAATTTTAAGAGCCTGACTTAAAATTAGGATTTAATTTTCGACATTGAATATTATTCTAAACTATTTTTAGAACCTATTTCATTCTTTGAAATGGTATGATGTTGTTTCATAACAATGTCATTTATATCATTTATGCATCATATTTCACCAATTTACTTATTTTTTATGAAAAAAATCACCATAACCTAATTTGGATATACTGATTCCAAATATGAAACCTATTTTATGAATATAATTTTTTTAATTTATATATATTATGTTTAAGAGACTAATTTTTAATAGTTAGAGATATTTTATAACATTTTTAATTAAATTATACAACTAATAAAACAAATTTTGATTCCTAAAAATAATTATTATATGTATTTTATATCATATTTTACTATTAACTTAAAAATTCAACTACTTCATAAAATTCCCATAAATTTAAATTTTCATAATTTAGACCTGATAATTCCCAATTTTTAGTATATTTTGTTGAAACAAGTTTTAAATAAGGTAAATAAAACATTAAAATTACTCATAAAAAATTAAATCTTCTCAAATGAAGTTAATCCTGTAATAAAATAAATTATGTTGTTGTAATTTCTTTGAGTTAATATTATTAAATCTCTGTACCAATTAATTTAAATATTTATTTATTGTATTTTGATGTTAAATCAATGGTATTTATTCATATATACAGTTATTTAAACATTTATCGCTAATGGTCACATTACTATTCTAATGTTTAGGTAACTATTCTAATGGTAATATTTTCATCAACTTCCAAACCCATTACTATGGTCATATTAAATTTTACTACCCTATATACACCCCTTAAGTCAAATACATTTCACTCATTTAATATTTTTTCAATGTTCTTGTTAGTCCCTCAATAGGGTCATAGAGTGAGATTACCATGAGGGGGTAGGGGTGAATCAGGGTAAACAATGAGTTATGAAATTAAAAAAAATTGTTTCACTCTCACTACCCTAAATGGATCTTTACCTCTCACCCTTGAGGGTTAAATTTCATTCCCTTTTTATTAGATGTTGATTTTATTTAATTATATTGAACAACCTTATTAATTGATATTGTGTGATTCCCGTTTTAACCTATTTTGGTGTGTATGGGTAATTTAAATAGAGAAAATACAATTTACTTGGTTCAACATTACTTGTACACTCCAAGGAGTATGAATCAATGATGTTACTTACACTAAATCACTATAAACCAAACTCTTCTTAAAATTGGTTTTGGTCTTGGTCACTCCCTACCTAAGATTACATCCTTTCAATGTTTTGGGTTGACTAACTATCACCAAAGGATCCATTTCATCTCACTTCCATTATTCTACTTTTCCACTACTTTGGGAAGATCTCTTAATAGTTTATGGAATTGAAAGTCCCTTTACAAACATCAATCTCATAACATGCGTCCTCAAGTATTAATGGGTCCTTTGTTGTAGTCCCACTAGGATTATCCTTTATAATATGTTAATACCTCCTCATTGAAACATGTCTTATTTTCTTAATGAACAATTAACTCTTATTATAATTTTTATTTATGAATAATTCCTTTCTTTTCTTTAGGAGAGTCTTCAACAAGTTTCATCACATTCTTCTTTCTTACAGCCCCTCTCTAAGAACACTTCTTCCTACATTGAGTTTTGATATAAAATATTATCAAGCTTATATTAATTACTCATAGTTCAAGTCGATATCATATAAAATGAGGGATCATGACACAAAAATTGGACACATTTCAAAATTATCATGGTTTATAAAAACTTCCCATAACTTCTCCATGAGCTTCTTCTATGATTTCCTCCATAATCACAACCCACCATAACAAACTCATGGATAATTATCATTAATTGGTAGTGTAGAAATAAATATCTATATAATTATATAGTTATATCACCTAAATTACCTTTGAATATGAATTGTATCATGGTATAAACCAATACACCAAATTCATAAAACATTTATGATTTATTCAAGAATAATCAGAATCAAATCCTAAGTATTTGGTGTGTCTCCTACCAACACAGCAACAAACATGACTTTCCTTCAAACCCATTGTTGTGGTATGTATATATCTAGGATAAGATGATATTTAACTTTCCCATACCGAAAAAAATGTTGGTTATTTTTCCTTATCTTTTTGAAATATGAACCTCCACTTCCATCTTTAGAGAAATTCACATCACCACCACCACCACTAAAACCATAATGGTCTATTTGTGGATAACATGTAGACTATGAGAACAACACACCCATCACCACAGAATGGTCCATATCCCTGGTCCATGTTTCCCACTTCAATATTCAGATCATAAAAACAACACATTCTCTCATCCATGGTGATAGATCCACAGTGTTATATATAAAAATTGTCTTTTTCACTCACTATGGAATGTTCATCAACTTGGTCAAACTTTTACCAACCGAGTTGCTCCGTCATATCTTATATGAATTTAATGTCAACATAAAAACATTTCCAACATGTCTTGGATTCAATATTTTCACCATTTCTATAAAAATACACCATATGGACCACCCTATTATGGCTCATTCCATCTTTCCCATATTTGTAAATTTTCTTCTCAACCACAACCATAGGCCATGACATAGACACGCCTACCTTGTTGTTTATCTTCATCTTCCCCATTGACCATATTATAGAATTTACTAGGTCATGAAATTTCAAGACCAAGAAAAAATTCCATGTGTTATATAATATTCCTCTACTCTCATTCTCTAATATTCCTCCAACACTTCTTTGATCCTTCATAATGGAAAATATAGTCTCTTTTTTGGAATTCCTTCACACTTCCAGTTTACCTCTAAACTCTATTATCTTTTTGTGAACAATGATTTTAGTAAAAAACCTTCAATATGATATGTAAATAAATCCACCAGAAATAATACTTCTCCATATAAAAAACCACAAATAATAACCTTATTCTTCTTCTTCGTTATAATCTAAGGCATATTCACTATTATAAACATATCCCACCCAATACTTTAGGAATCCTAACAATCTCCCCAATTTTATTTTTTGAAAATATCTAACACTATTATTTCCAATATTTTGTAAACACCATTATTAAAAATTAAATACAAAGGAAACATATGCTTCTATCAAATACAGGGAATCTTCTTTTGAAACTCAATCATACCCTTTTAATGGGGTAATATCACATCATCTTCAAATATTTGACCCCTTTTAATATATGGGTATTAAATCCAATAATGATAAAATACCCCTATAAAGTTATCTTCCAATAGGTATTCCTCATTATCCTCAACTCCACATTTGAGGATTTGGAGGAATTCTTCATATTATGTATTCTCTCCAAGATGACATACCCTCATACATTTTCTTCAACTACCTATTAATTGCCCAAATTCTCTTAAACCAACTAAACAAATTATGGTTGGAATTCACTACTCTAGAATTCTACCATGAGATAATCTCTATAAAAAATCATGATCATTAAGTAATCTATTGAGTGAGACTCCCATTTAGAATTAGGGTTGTCAAAAAATTCTATAAGGATACTAAGCTTGGGCCCAATGTAGGAAACAATAGTTTTTATTGTCAACACCATGATTGTACATTTCAACCATGAATTATAAAGAAACCTAAAATAAACATATCCATTTCACTAGTCAACATAACATATGATCTGTATCAATTTCACACCAAACAATGAGAAATAAATATTAAATCACTTGTCTATAAGGATAATACCTCTTAACAGATCACTTGATACCAATTGTTGAAAAACATGATACCAAATGAACTCCAATATTCTTCACCTCTTCAATGGGATTTAAAAATGTCTAATTTGGATTAATATCCATTAAATTCAAAGCAAATCACCCAGAGTCTTTAGTTCATGACACTAATTTTTGTAACATAATTTTTGTGGAACCACTAATGGAACAACTTCTTCATCTCACTAGCATTTGGAATCATGTATATCATCATAGTTAATACCAAATTTTATAAAAAAAATACATTAATTTTAAATTCATGTTCTATTTCTTACCACTTATCTTTTTTCATTATTGGCCTCATACCACTTGAATTTTTTAATTTATATAAATGGATATATAATCCAAAATTTCCCTGAAACCAACTTCTATAAAATATTTTAAAATCACTTAGATTTTTTATTTTTTGAAATTTTAAATTCACCAGGATATCACTTTTTTTGTTTCCAACATCATATTAGACCTCTAGAGTTTGCTATAATATCACTTTTAACTTTTGATATAGCCACCCCATGGATCATATCTCCACCTTAATTATTCACCACTTTAAAAATAGTTAAAAAATTAGCATATATGGTGTGTGGTGTGGGGTACCTCCATGCTCCTAAAGTTGGGGATTGGGTATGTGTATGATGGACCAACCCTTCATCTTACAGCATTAATTTTCCACTTTTCATCTTTTTGTAAAGGAATTACATTATCTATTGAAATTAATCATTATCATATATAGTAGTAATAATTTTTAACCACTTTTCAATGAATATTATTTATGTGATACCACCCAAAAAATTATTCATGGATGTAAACAATATTTTCCTTCCTTTTCTCAAGATTTACCACTATTTTGGAATTTATTACACATGAATAAGTATCTTCTTGTGTTTCATTTGTAGTGTATATCACCTATTCATTTATTTTCTATTACATTTTAACATTTTACTTTTAATGGTTCATGATTTTTTTTTGGAATCTCTATTTTTGGATTTCCATGAGTTCTATATTAAATTACCTCTTACTATGAGGATTATTCCTTACATCTACCTCTTTTATATTTGGAATTACTCCTAGATTTTTCGTCAATATTTTTCTCCTTTCCTTTAAAGAGATTGGGTGTGAGTATATCAATTTTGGTTCTTGATACACTTTTCATTGATAATTTTAATTATCATATATAATATTGAGCCTATTTTATATCTTAAAAGATATTTTCCATATATAAAATCTGTTTTTTCATAGGAGTGGAATGTCACTTTATTGTTTGTTTTCTCTTCCATAATTTTCTACAATTGTAATTACTATCTAGTTGCATAGGATAGAGAAAATAAATAATTTTACATAAGAATCATAACTCATGTAGTCCCTTATTGAGTGAGACATCAACAATGATGAAGTACATCTCTCATAATTGGGCTTATTGTCTTTTTAAATTATACTGAAATTATACCAAATTCTTCTATAATAGTATCATTTTAGTGCTTCCATATTATTTTCAATTATATCATTTATATTTTTCATATAAAACATATTTTGTTATATATTTTAGTTCTATACTATTTTTTACCATTGGTGTTTATTTGGAGGGATTTTAATATTATTATTTAATGTTTTCATCCTCTCCAAGAGTTATATTATATTCTCATCTTTCTTCTTCAACTGTGTAACTATCACCTTTATTCTTGAAGAATTATCCATACCTGATTTCTTTTTTTTCTTAATGTTGGGTATTTATTAGTATGATGATTTCATTTAATTCAGTATCCATGGATATATTCTTCAAAATTTCTTGGTAAGGATGCTCAATCATGTATCTTTGTTCAATATTCTTGGTTCCAATTTTATTTTTTCTAAAATCCAGGGCCACTTAATCTCTATTTTACCTCTTTTTATCCATTGAAAAACAACAATCATCATATAATAAACTTCTTTCATGACTTTTTGATGTTCAACCTTCTATTGTAGAATTGGGATCTCCTCTTGCTCATTTCATGAATACCTTCTAGAAAGAAAACTAGATTGTATTTATTTTCATATACCAAAAATCATTGGCTTCTTTCTACTTCTTTATTGATTATTAAACACCAATTTCTTCTTATAAACCAGTGTTATAATCATGAATGGAATTGTACACATAATTTTATAACTTAGTGGGAGATTTATTTCTTTTATAATCATTCTTATTCTTATTTTTATATTTAAATATAAAGAACCTTTTATCTATTTTATTACAAAGTTCATAAAATTCAATCCAAAAATATTTATAGAACACTCCATGTGAAACCACCTAGTCGATTTCTTCTCTAAGATCACAATTTAATTACTTTTTAACTTAGGCATAAATATTTAAATTTATTTGTCTTTTCTCAAAGATAAATCCATTTCATCTTAACATAATAATTCTATTTTCTATAACTTCTCCTAGAACTGCAAGTGAATCTTCAATTATGGAAATAAAATAAATTTTTTATTCCTTGTAATTCATTCCATTAAACACTGGTTCCATTATATTTTATTCCATTTCCCATCACAAAACATTTAGTCAAGTTAGACCAAAAAAGTCCCATGATAATAAATGAACTTTTTCTTTGATACCACTTGTTAGACCCTGAATATTGTCTTAGAGTTAGATTTCTGAGAGAGGGGGAGGTGAATAATGGAAGTAAATAACTTATTCAATTAAAAAACTTTTCCCTTCAACTCTAACTTCCCTAAATATATATTGACATCTCAAACTTGAGGGTTCCTTACAGTAAATGTTTTATTAGATGTTGATTTGACATAATTCACTTGACCCTCCCTTTTAGCAGATATCATGTGTTTATATTTATACACTCTATTGGTGTGCATGAATATAGTAAATAGGGACATTAAATCTTATTTGGTTCACCCTCACTGAGCTGCTCTATGTACCATGCATCAGTAATGTTCCATGAACCAAATAAATATAAAGTGAACTACTCTTCAAATGGGGCGTGACACAGGTCACACCTTACCCAGGCTCACTACACTAAATTTTTTTCGATCAACTCACTATTGCCTAGGGGTGATTTCTATGAAACATCCCTTATTATCCTTCTCTCACTTATCTCATAATATTTAGACATTGTTTGAAGACACATAGTTCAATTCACCAACATCACATTCTTATAATTCATCCATAAGAATGAATGGATTCTCTTTTTTGGTCCCATTGGTCTTTTCCTTCATGATTTTTGAATACCTCATCATTATAGAAAATATTTTTCCAGAATAAACCTTGAAATACTTTTGTTTTATCTATTTATCAATAGTTCCTTCCTCTTTATTGGTGGATTATTAAATATCTTTTTAAACCTTTTTATTTCATTCAGCCCTCACCTAGAACACTTATCTATCCTTTGTGTTTTTATATGCAATATTCTCAAGACACTCTTATATCCTCTTGCTTCCAACTGTACCCTTATAAAATGAGAGATTGTACCTAGAAAATCGGACACCAATCAATATAATTATGTGTTATAAAAACTACCCAAAACTCCTCCATGAACTTCCTTTAGTATTTTCCCTATAATCATTGTCCACCATAACAACCTTAGGGTCAACCTTATTCTCTTTTCATCATGGAATTAAATCTACATTTATTTCAATTAACAAATTGTTACATTCACATTCAAATATTACTTATATAATGGTCCAAAACAGGGACACATTATTTATGAAACATTTATGATCCTTTCATGCATCATAAAAAATCCTCCATATTTTTTGCATATATTACAATCACACCCACTAACATAGATTTCTTTCAAAAACCACGGTGTGGTATGTGTATATTCAGGATAAAACCCCATTAAAAAAATCCAAAATTCAAATATTGTTGGAAGGTTTTTAATCTATTATATAAATAATTACTACCACTTCCTTCATCTAAGGAAATCACAACACTACAACCACCACCAGGACCACTATTTTCATTCCCATAGATCACATGTCAAGTATTAGGGAAAAATGAAAGTCACCATGGTATGGCCTATCTCTATTTGTAAGTATGTCCACTTAATGAATCAGATATTCAATGCAGAATAACATTTAAACCGTGGTTACTAATCCCTGACATGGCATTAAAACATTTCTTATGATTCACTCATTGAGGAATCTAACATGACCTGGTAAACCTTCAGCTGACCATGTTACTCTAATAGGTCTCTATAAACCAACAACTACTGAAACACCATTCCACCACATCATTGTTTTTTTATTCCACATAGGTGCTCTTGAATCTCACCATTGGGTTTACTAAGTTGTGGCACATTCCATCTTTCCCTTGTTCTAAAATTTTCTTCTCTACCACGATCATAGTCCATGGAGTTTTTACACTTTCCTTCTTTGTAAAATAACACAAAAGAAACATTCCTTATGATATGGAATGGTCATCCAATGTCTATCTACAAGATAAATATAACACTTAATTGGTCCTTCATCATTGACCATATAAGATTCCGATAGTATTCCTTTACAATTTTGGAATGCCTCCAGAATCTATTATCATTTTTTGGAAAATTAATCCAACATAAGAACCTTTAATATGCCTTTTCAACAAATCCAACATCCTAAAATCCATCTCAATATTAACATAATTCCAAGAATCAATTTGATAATATTCTTCCAAATCATCTTTTTCATCTTCCATATTTTCAATAAATCCAAAGCCGTCTTTTGGGAGTCTTAATTTCTTTTTTTATAAAAATGTCTAACTTATTTATAATATTTAGATTCATTAATACAGTTATTATCATAACTATGGTATTTATATAAGATCAAGGCCCATTGGATTTATAATATATAGTCATTTTATATAATGTAATTTACTATCCCATTTTAATGTTATATTATTAAATCATAAAAAAATTAATTGGTTACATGGAATATATGATCTATTTATAGTATACCTTGTACTTGGGTTCATTAATTTAAAGAAATAAATTTAATTATTGTAAAAATATATATATGTTATGTAAAAAAATATTAATACTCAAAAATCAGGGCAATTATATTATTCCACCCTTTATAAAATTTTCCCCAAAAATTTTAATATGTACACTTATTCTCAAATAGATGGATATAATTTTTTCCATTACATATTTATCCTCTCATGTTACTACTTTTCATCAATGATTTCACTATAGTACTTTTATAAGGTGATTTTACTTCTTTCATAGAACATTATATCTATAATATATAACCTTTACCCATTACTCATATGAGTTATCATTAACTCATTATACTATCTTAGGATTCAATACATATGATTGGTTTGGTATTAACATCTAAAATAGAGGTACATAGAATACATTATAAACTTGATATAGGTTTTTTGGAAGTTCTAGTCAATATTACATGTTTCCTATGAGATCAAGGATCATAAATGGGATATTGTGCCCTGATATTAGCATTATCTTCCTTCCAAGCCATACAAATTTATATCTAGGGTAAATTTAAATGAATACATTATCCCGAATATTAAACACTAGGTCTCATAGAATATTATCAAACATAGTTCTACAATTAATTTTGTACATATTAAATATATATTTTTAATTTATTGGACCTTCTCTATCAATTACCATGCATGTTTAGGTCCTAATAACTTCTAATCACTAACTTCTTTCCAAAAAGATATAAATTTGAATTTCATCACACATATATCTTTAAATTGTTCCATATATATACTTGAGTAAAAAATATTATTTTATACAATGGTATCAAGTGGAATTTATTGATATCAACCTGATTTTAAGTCTATTGATCAATATTTATACATTTATTCAAGTGTATGAATGGTCATTTCAGATTAACCATCAATTTAAAGGTTATAGTTAAAACTATAGTTTAACTTTTTGTTCCATATATTGGATAACCCTATAAAATTTCCCGGTTAAATTTTGATATTGATACAATATAATCTAAATTAGTTCCCCATATGGAATCAAAAAATTCTTAGTATATATATTGGATAGTCAATTGAGTGAGAAATATTCTCAAGTGGTGATGAAGTGATCACTATGAACTAATAGTGTCCATAAGTCATGGGAATGTTTTTATTTTTAATATATTATGTTTTAACCTTTAACTGATGATATAATCAATGATAAACCATCCTTGAGAAGTGTTGACCTATATAAAATTGTAAAACAATCATCATTCTATAGTAGAATATAACTTTTATTAATAGAACGTTTTTTGAGGTATTGATAGTTGATGATAATTCCCATTGATCCATCCTTCTTTAGGATAGAAAGAACAAATGAACCATAATTTGATGAATTAGACTATAACAAAAACTATAAAGTAAGGAATATCTGGAGGGGTGTGGGTGACCACCTGATAATTTAATTAATACTAAGTATTTTTTCACCATAAAAAATCATCATTTTTTTAAAAAAACTATTTTTTCTTCATCCCCTCCCCTACCATATTCCCCAACCCTATATTGGAATCCAAAACCCTGAATCTATATCTATAATGTTAGTTATACCTAAACCTTCTTACCACCAGCATTGTGGCCTCTATTGTCAATCCCTCACTAATTTTTAATCACCATTGATCCACATCCTTCCCTATAGATTTATATAATTAACTTCTATTCCTTCAGACACCCATCATGATTTCTTCCTCGCAAAAACCTTACAAACATTCTGAATCCCTATTATTGTTGCATTCTCCCCTCTATCACAATAAAATGGTAAGGTATTTTCCTCATATCATTGTTCATCTTAGTTATTTTATTTTAATTTTGTCTATTTTATGTGATTTTAATTTGAACATATATTCTTGTGAATTTATCAATTTCTCTATAACCTACCATTTAGTGTTTGCGATTTTTTAAAATGAATGGATTTATATTAATGTATTGAAATTTTATATGTAATATATTTGATCCCTATAACAAGTTATTAAATTTACTTTTTAAGGACTGTTTCATATTTTGTTTTCTTAATTTTCTGATATATTTTTGAAATTTAAAAAAAAATTGAAACATTATTTCTCTTTATGTTTATTTTTATATATTATATATGGATAATTTCATACAAAGATTCATGATTTTTTATCAACATATTTACAGTTATCATTTTTTAAAAACATTTAATTATTAATTTTTTAAAACCATTATTACATTTTGGAGTTAATAGAAATTATAATTATATAAAGATACATAAAATTTAAATGAGTATAAAAGTCTCTTTACTCAATACTTCTATGATTGGGATATTTTCTTATATAAGTTTTATTTTGTTTATAATTTTTTTGTATATAATTTATCTTTCTGTGTTCAACCATCAATCTCATAAGGTTCTAATTCCCACTCTAAGAACCATTGGAAATATTACCAATGATTATGATAAGAAAATATAGGTGTTTGATTCCCAATTTTTCATTTCAAATCTAATTTTAATTATTTAAAATAACTCTTCATAAATTTAATGGGTTGTGTGTGTTGGTTTTAGTTCTCTGTCATTGTCTACCTGGTTGTTCCTTTAATGTTTTACCTTATTTCCAATCACTATAAAAACATCAAAAAGGAATCTTTCTAGACTAGATGAAATATAATGAATGCTAATAAGGGGAAAATATAATAAATTAACTATTTGTTTTCAAATTTCATAACATTATCATACATTTCATTTCATATTAAACATTCAGAAGTAATATTTTTTTGAAATGTTTGTTTTTGGAAAATATTCTATAATTTATTTTTATTCACCCTCATTATAACATTACTGATAAAATGTTTTGAATATTTTAAGAAAAACATGAAAACCAAAGTCTCTTTGAAATGTTATAAAATATAGAGTTGGACCATAGTTTCTTGATATTCCCAAATTCAACTAGAAGTTATATATATGTTGACTTTACAAAAATTTATATTCATTGTATATATTTTAGTGTATCATTTCCATTCGACACTCACTATGAATATAATAAATTTGGTGGCCTTTATTGAAGTAATTTTAGAAGAGAGTTCCGGTCTATAATTATATAAGGAAGGAAAACCATAATCCAATGTGTAAAGTGTGTCTAAAAGTTCAAATTAGATTCAATGAGTGAATTTTAAAAAATAATCACAATAACTAATACAATATATTTTCTGTCCAATGGATTTTAAAATATAGAATTCATGCCACTCACTTAACCACAAGAATAATTGAAATGATCCTTAATCAAACTAATACAAGTAGAGTTTGATTAGAAATATATCACCATTTATAAAGGAGAAGAACATGGTATTTTCATATAAATAAATATTTCTCACATATCGAGGGATATATATCTTTTAAATTTTTTTCCCAATATAGTAATGTGGTGGTGAGAACCTCCCTTGTGGATTAGTTCATGGACTTCACCCACTACTAATTAAAATGGTGGTAGAATCCTTTAAAACCATTTTTATGTGTATTATTAGAACATTATTAGCATCAGAAAAAAATAATCTTGGGTATATAATAAAAATAAAGGATAATATTTCTCTTTTTAGGATTTTATTGGACTAGTCATAGAGCCAAAAATTAATTATGTATTAGTAGTTATGACCTTTTTAATCCAGAAATCATTTTGGCAAGGAATAAATTTCTAAATGAATGTCTACCACAAATAAAATGAAGAAATCCATATTGTAATTAAAGTTATTCTTGAATCCCTTTTCCTATATAAAACTTCAAAAATTCATGTATAAATTTAACTATAATCTCATAAAACATTAATTGTAATGAGAACCATATGTTATTTTTGGTTCAAAGGCATTACTTCTCACCCCATTACAAGGAATATTTCTTCATTATCATACAGCATCAAATGATTTCTGACTACCCATTGTGGATAGTGGTTAACCACTGATTCCTATAAATATAGGATCTCACTTCAATGAATAGAGGTACTAGATAAAAAAAGGTTATGAGGGCTATCATACTTTTCTCACTCTCAAAATACCATTTAGGTAAATTCATGAAGTTAAAATTAAGCAGTGATGAGGTAAATTTTTAAGAACATTAAAAAATTACCTTAAAAAAACACTTCATCCAAATTCCATCATGAAGAACACTATATGAAATGTTATATAGAAATACCTTAGTGAAGATCCCTATGAATAAGACCTTTGTGAGGCCCTATACAGACTCTTCTTTGTGACCATCCTCTTTCGTGAAGAATTATGTGACGATACCTATGTGAGGTCGCTTTGTGATGACAATATGTGAAAATTATATATAAACTCTCCTTTATGAAGCACTAAATATACACTCCTATATTTACTCCCTCCTTTCTAAAGTGTTCTATATCCAACCCTATGTGAGGTCCCTTTTGAGATTCATATGCGATGATCTTAAACAAATTCTCCTTCATAGACACTACAAGAAAACTACTATGATAGCATATGATCCTTTATGAACTTATATTTTCAACCTCATCACACCAGTCCACACCATAGGGGATCCACCCTAGAACCCATTTGACTGGTTTTTTTAACTTATGTCATTAACCCTCATGAAAATCAAGGGTCTCATTGTGAACATTTCAGACTAAGCTAGACATATTTTTGGGTTTCAATGTCTACGACCCAATCCTTGATCCTAGGGAATTACATCGGTTGAAATGATCCTCATGGCCTCTTAGAACATTTTGATTCAATTTATTCTTCTTGGTTTCCTCATGTATAGGACTCCTTCTAGGTGTATTCTCTAACCACACCTTAAAATTCTTAAAGTTGATACAATCCTCCTTGTTATCACATAAGAGACTCCTTCTAGTAGTAAGCCTCTAGCACACCCTACTATAACCAATGTCACTGGCCAGGTTTGGAACATCATAGGGGTGACTATGCATAATCCCCTTGTATTCACCTAAAGTAAATATATTCCTATATATTTTTGTAAACAAGGGAATCCTCATAATTTTATGCCCCTATCACTCCCTACTTTCACCTGAGTCACTGACTGGGTTAGGTATATCATGGAGGTACCAATATGTATGCTCCACACATTCCCCTTGAGTATATATACTCTAATTGGTTATCACATTCACTAAAAGTCAATATAATTCAATCGTTACCAAAAGAATATATAATCAGATTTTTACCATATTCAGACCTCCTCCAAGGGGTTTGCTCTAACCACAACTTATCTTCTTATTCTATTACTAACAGAGACTACAAAACAATATGGGCCTCCCCCTTGGGGTTAAACCCAAAACATTTATTCACATGATGAACAATCTGGCTCAGGTATCTTAGGGAAGCCTATGTATAAGCCCCAATTTATCTCATACTATCACCCCTAAATGGAATAGGAACCCCACCTATGCATCCCATGTGTATGACCCACTTACTCCCCTATTGTGTGTCTAATGCAATGTGACTATTCTTCTAAATCATATTTCTAACACCAAGGATAACTCACATGGGATTATATGTTTCCTTAATAATTTATTTATCATTTTTTAGAAACATCAATGGAATAACCTTAAAGTTTAATATGCATGACTTTAAAATACCTTGAACTCACCCATACCATATAACATTAAAATGTACAGACCAGTCCTCACATATGACCTTAAACTATTCCACCTAAACTATATGGGAATTTATTTATATTAACCAAGTAGATAGGATTCCTTTATATGGTTCAATCAAAACATTCATAAAAAAATCTTTTTCTATTATGTGTTGAGAAAATGAACTCTTTATGCTAATGAGTATAAGGAGAGACCAGAATGGTCTTCTCATGTGTAATCCCCACACCAAACATTACTATATGACTTTCACCTATTATCCCTTACCAAATGATGGTAAATTTCAGGGATTCATCCGTATTAAAAAACCAGAAAAGGAAACATGTATCCTATTAAGGTGCATTGAACTACATGGTTCATATTCCATTCAAAAAGATATATAGGAACCCCTATCATCAGACTAATCCAAACATCGAATCATTAATCACCACCATATACAATAATAAATAAAAATATCCTAACTAGTCATATCTAAACCAAAGTATCATAAACTAATAAAATAATGATAGAGAACCCTTAATGCACAAGGTTGTTCACATGTCCACGTGGTTTCTACTATATCATTGGAATAAGGGTAACCGGTCTCGCAATGGTATTTGGTAAGTATTCATAAATACATATTAAATCTATAAGAGTGTTTGGAAATAGGGAATAATCCCCCAAAATGGGTGTGGTGAGCCTGACCTCCCATTCTCTCGACCAACATGCAATTATATACATAACTAACAAAAAACCCTAGTGACCGCCTTCCTGTAGAAAGTAGGAAAACACATATATTCTCACCAAACATTCATTGATATGGGAGTTTTCTATAGTTTAAATTGGAAATACATCGTGAAAATATAATGATGAAATGGTATACACTATGATGTAATTATATTCCCAATTTTTGTGGAATCTTCTCTATCTAAATATGATTTGAATTGAAATTTTTTTATTCATAAAATTATAGATGTTTTTTCGTATATATTAAAAATAGTTTTTTAATCATAAAGAATCATAGTTTTTTCTTATTTATAATCTTATTAAATGAATAATAAGTCTGAAAGTATCTTGAAAATGTCATAGTTATCATTAAATAGCTTGGATTTAATTGGGATATATATTTTTATGAGGCATTTTTTGTTATATAGTTTGATAGGATCCCTCTAGTAGATATATCTTGAAATATATTTATATTATACTCTATTCTTGAATTTTAAATGCTAATATATTTTATACTATTTAACTTTTTATAATGTATCAGGACTACTAATCAAGACATTTATTGTGATATGTGATTTATTTTGGGGATAGAGTAAAGGAATTAATCTTCCAATATTTTTTCTGTAGTATACTAAATATTATATAAATTATTTCTTTGTAATAAATTCAGTTTTAATGGTGTTATTTATTATAATTATTATTATATAAATTTTATTTTTTAAAATAGGGAAGCCTTCGTAACCACATCTCGAATCCTCCAATTATACATACATACATACATACATATATATATATATATATGTAGTGATCACCATTAGTGGTTATTAAATAATGGAAACTTCCTATAATGGCCATGAATGCTCTTTTGCATCCCAATTAACTGATACCTCTAAAAGATGTCACTAGGTGGTCTCCCGAAACATTTTGCAAATGATCTTTGTAGTTGTGAATGATAATTTTTCTAGTGGCTATAAATCCTTTTTATTCAAATGTTCTTGAAATTTATTATTCAATTCCTTCAATTCTGTCAAGGTTAATCTATATGGGATCTTTGAGATAGATGTCACACAATGTATAATTTCAATTGAGAAATCTACCTCATGATCTACGGGAACATTGGGAAACTATTTTTGGATTACATTAGTATATTCCATCATAATATACATATCTTTGAACTTTAAATATTCCATTTTATCAACCATTAATGAAATATGTGCTTCTTTATTGGGTATCATAACCCTTACTTGTGAAAAAGTTTATAAAGGCAACACATAATAATCCATAAAATTGTTTAGAACTACTGTATAGTGTGGGATAAAGCATAATATTTCCTTTTCATATTAGTTGACATTATTTATATATAAATATATCTAATCCATTCCAAATATAGCATCAAATTCCACCAAATGAAGATTTATGATATTTTTTAAATGAATGTTTCCACAAACATTAATTAGGAAAAATTCATACACATGGGATGAAATAAATGGACTACTAGGTATTTTCATAGATATCCCAATAACAAGGTATTGAGTTTGGGATTCAATATTTGTAGAAAACTTATAAGATATGGATAAATTTGTCGAACCACAATCAAATAATACATTCATTATTCTTGAGTGAATAAGGATGTACCTTTCACTACTTCATGTTTTTCTCCACCTTAGTGGTGGTTATGTATATGATCTTCCTTTATCCAATATATTTAGTTTATTTTTACATTTATTTTCCTTTTAGTCACTTATTCTATCAACTATATTTCATATTTTTATTGTTCCTTACAGGTGAAGCACTATATCATGGGTGGTGAATTAAGTAGATCCTTGCTTTTCTCAATTGTAATGATCTATCTATTTATGTCCCCTTGATAATAATTTTTTTGATTCCCCCTTCTCTCTATATAAATAATTTACTAGTTTCATTTATGAAATTATTTAGGTGATTATTCTTACATTTTTTATTTTTGACCAGTAGGCTTTTCTCTAATCTCAATCCTTACTCAATTGATCCTCCAATATAAAACATTATCCTTTTATTTTTGTCTCCATATATATTTGAACACCATAACTATCCAAAATAAATTTTCAAATTGATATAACATGAAACATGATATTCTAGCGAATCATCTTCAAAAAGGTAGAGACTTAATGTGTAAAAAATTATTAATGTATAAATCCACCATAGTTGAAATAATTCAGATTAACCAATTTAAGGTCATTCTCAACTATTATAAGATAAGGGAAACAAAATTTAATTAGAAATTTATAAATTCTCTAAAAAATAAACTATTTAAATAGAACCAAAATGATAAATAATATATATAATATATAATATAAAAGGAAGAAATCAATGTTTTAGATGACCAATTCAAAAGAAACCTAAACTTTTTTTTGTAGTATATATAATTACATTTCGTTATGACTTATTCATTATTGATAAAAATAATTCAAAGGATCAATACCTTGATCCACATAAACCATTTTTTATGAAATAACCTCCAATATCAATGGTTTATAGAAGTATGTTTCTATCTTTAGAACTTATTTGATTAGAAAAATCAGAAATAAAAAGTAATTCGATCGAAAAAATTTGAACGAAATAAGAAAAGTGACAAGAAGAATGTTTTTTATTCCTTTAAAATTAAATCTCACTTAATTGAGGTGAAAAAATAATAGAAAAAATAATTATCCCTCACTAAATAATAAGGATTGTGATCAATCATTCAGTAGATATTCTTCAGCTCAAAATTCAAAAAATATTTATAGGCAGTCTAAAATTAAATCATGGTGACTACCTATCTAAAAATAATAAAATCCATCTTGATTTAAATATCCCAATGATATTTTTTTTGTTCCAGTCATATATGAAATCATGCAGTGGTGGGAAATTTATTAAAATTTCTTTTCATATTTGAGATCCCTGAAACCATGTTCACGGATCTTACACGAAAAATTTATAATTAATTTTTCTAGATTAAAAGGAAGAAATTACCCAGGCATAGGATCTTTCTTCATTGATGAATTTTTTTCATCTGAAAAAGACCCTTTTAGAATTCATTTTTTCTTTTGTAAGGATAAAAGGATATAATCTCTTTAACAATGGTCCACACCAGTTCCTTTAATCTCTGAGCAATGCCAAACAATATTTTGATACTAGAATGAGGAATTGAATGTCTTTAATTTTTCATTTTTCATTGATCATTCTTTTATGTTGATGAAATATCTCTAGTGTTTCCTAATCCTGAGAGGGATAGATAGGGAGGAATCAAAAGAGAATTCATTTGGTGCAACTATTACCAATTATTCAATTGCACCAATCAATATTTTTAGATACCCTAGACAATAGGAATAACCATATATTTATAAAGGTAGTGTTTAGTTTAAAATTATTATTCAATCACATCATGGAAAATAAATAGTATAATAACCTTTAATAAACATTATGGAACATAATGAAATATTATTATTATTATTTTGTGGCATGTTACAACTTGGGAAATAACACGTATAATTTAAACATCTTGTTAATATATATTTTTCATCTGGCTTGGTCTTGGCCTGTTCAAAACCTGCTAGAATTTATCGAATACCTGAATAAAATATTTTAATCTCTCAAATAGATATTTTATTCCCAAAAATGTAAATAAAAAAGTATTTAATATTAATTAAAATATATATATATATATATTATTCAAAATCATGTGAATATATATTGATTAATTTTATGTGATTAGTGAAACATGAATTAACTTATTCCTAATTCTTGAGAATAATACTCATTCCATTAATTAAATTCAATTAAAAGTTAATTTAGTTGAATGGAAAAAATTATTATGTTACCCTATAGGATTCTTTCTTGTGGTCGTTAGGAAATATTCTCTAATATTTATGATTAATTTCTATTAATGGGTTAAGGAGACCAAGAGAAATAACATAATGTCACAATTAAGAAAACAAAATATGAATGATAATTGTGTAATTTATCACATTTTTCACAATATTTACTTAATAAATGTGCACATATGTGTAACCAACCTATGTTCTCGATACATCAATCTATGAATATCTCGAAAAAAAATTACAACATGGCCACAAAATCTAATATAACTTTTCCATTCCAATTGAAGGATATAGATATAACCTTCCATAATGACGGAAGGGATAAATATTTACTATACTTATTCATTAATGAAATATCATTCAGGATTCACCAAACATACCCTACCTCCCACCAACATATTACTTGACGGTTTAATCTAGTAAATCTATGTGTGAAATTAATTACATGAATCAATGATAATCTAAAATTATAATACCATTACACACACTTGCACATAAGAATATCCTAGGAAACAAAATATATAAAATTTCTACTGGTGATTCTATTTTTGTAACATCTGGTCTTGGAGATTACAAAATGTGAACCTAAAGAGAAGAATCTGTGTCCACTTATGAGTACTTACACCTGACATTCTATGTACCATGTATAGGTTTTGAGTGTAACAAAAGCATACAATGGGCATTTCCCAACATTTCCTTTTTTCATGTTCAATGATAAATCTGATATCTACACAATGATAAACACCCTGTTTAATGGAATTGAATCAAATAAGTCATGAAACATGAATCATGTTGGAACTAGAGAGAGAGGATCACCACTTATTATTTATAACTAATTTAATTAAATAAGAATTACCTTCATGGAATGATTTCTTCCTTGATAGATCTAGTAACATATTTTCAAAGCACCATCATTTCATTGTAGTAATCAAGTGAAAATTCCCTCTTGTGGTAATCCACATGTGTTCCACCAATATCCAGATGTTGTTGAAAGAATCTTCAAGTGCTAGCATGATAGATCCTTGGGCTCACGTTGTTCACATTTTATCACTATGAGAATGTATTACAAATATTTATCCTTGATCTAGTGGAGTAATATTTCTCAACTTTCTTGGGAGCGATCTTGTACAAGAGATACCTCAAGGTGTTGAGAGAATTCTCCAATTCTATTGTGTACAACACAAAAAAATTAATTGTTTTCTTATAAAATAATATATTTGGTTTTATATATTTGTAGGGTTAAAATAAAAAAATTCATAAGTTACCTTTATTATTTATTTAACCCCTAAGGAACTCTATGTCATATAATAACAAAATTATTATTATTTCTCGACATGCTCTTAACTTGAAAATTAAATTAAATATTATTTAATAAAATAATATTCAATATTTTTTATTTCTAACTAGAACATTAAACTCAGTCTTCCATTACTCCACAATATTTATCAAGCCTTGAAGAATGACTATTTATTTATTAAATACAAATCAATTCATTATCAGCCAATAAATAAATAAATATTATATTCACTTAAAAGAAAATAAATATTTATTAAATATTACATTGATATTATATTCTCTCAAATAACTGGTGATAGAATATATGAGATCAAGAATACATGAATAATTATTAAACCACATGTGGGAATAATATTTATTCAACCTATTAAGTAATAAATAATTATATATTATTTAACTTAGATTCTGGATACACTTAGTGTGTGATAGTCTTGGTATCTTTCTTAGTAGCATTAAGCGAAGCAGCCTAAAGTCCAATGTTAGCATATAGAAATATTCCAAGGGACCCATTGAGAAATAATTTAATTCCATAATGACATGTCACATCATATGGATTCTTATTGTATAATATAATCCCTTTATGTAGATATGTCTAATCAAGTGGGTTGCATGATGGTGCCATAAACCATTTTGCTCGATGTCTCTTTCATGGATGTCTTGGAAAATGAACTTGCCTATCAAACACCATGGATATGAATTTATTTAGGATATATAATTTCCATAAAATGGCATGAGTTATCAAATTCCATTAAAATAGAAGGGAAAAATCCTTTATCTCATTATTCATTAATGCAATATTACTCATGAAACACCCAATGTATCTTACCTCACCACAAACATATTCCATTATGGTTTTCATTAATACATTAATGAAAAAAACTCATAATATTCATTAAGAGTAATATAAAAGTCTAAGGATCAATACACAAATCCATGTATAGTAATATCCAATGACATGTAGAATTGTGGATTTCCCAATGGTAGGTCTCATTCTCATATTATCCTACTAGATATTACCAAGGTCATATACCATGATAAGTTGACTCAAAGTCCTCTGAGTCTCCACCAATGATAGGCTATATATTTTTGTCCCTAAAATGATATGATCTGGCTATAGAACATATATTCAAGGATAGTGTCGTAGAACATTTAGGTTCTCATCATAGTAGGAAACTTCTCAATCCTTTTAGTGTGACAACTACTCTTAGGACATTATCACATATTTTTTCATGTAGAAGAACAATCATGATGTGATAATTAGTTTATTAGTATTCAAAACAATGAATACATGTTATCATAAAGTGCATAGAAGTTGGATATAGGTAATCAACTTCAACATACTCCCACTTTCACTAGAGCTAAATATTAACAGCCTTTAGTCTTATAGATCTCACATGACACTCATGATTCTTCTAAGATGGTCTTTAGTCAAGGGGTCTATGAAGTTATGTTTTGTGGGTACTCTGCATACTACAACATTACCCCTATGATGAAAATCACTCAAGAGGTGGTTCTCCCATAGTAAATTATTTGTCCATTGGTGCGACCTAATATCTTTTATAAGATTTACTATTTTAGTATTATCACAATACAATGTGATTGGATCTTTACTTCTAGATACTGAATAAATCTATCAGACAACTATTTATATCAAAATGGATTCTTGGTTGTATCAGAAGTCACAATATACTCATAATACAATGTAGAATCAGTGAAAAATAGATGTTTTGAACTCTTCTAACTCATATCTCCTCCATTAAGATTGAAAACATATCCTGATTGTGACTTCAGATCATTATGATCTATTTGAAATCTAGTATCAGTATAACCGTTGTTGAATAGATCCTCATCACCTCCATACAATAGGAACATAACCTGAGTTCTTCTTAGATACTTAAAGATAGTCCTTACAATAATATAATGTTGTTCTCTTGGATCTTCTTGATATATAACTACCATGATTAATGTATATTCAACATCAATTTCAGTACATAACATGACCTACATGATAGATCATATTGATAAATCGTGTGGGATCATATTCCTTATCTCTTTAACTTACCGTGTCTAGGGACACATTTTCATAGAAATATATAAACCATGTGAAACCGGAACCAATACCCTCATATATTGTTCCATACTATATATATTTAGTATTTAGTCTAAATGTTTAATTTGACTTAGTCATAGAAACATCTTGGATCTATCATGAATGATCTTGATTCCTAGAATTTAGGATGCTTCACCTAAGTCTTTCGTAGAGAACTATTTTTTCAACCAATCCTTTACATACCTCAAGACTGGTACATTATTTTAAATAAGTAATATGTCACCAACATATGGTATAGGATAATTATTGCATTTCCACTAAACCTTGTGTAAACACACTACTCACATTCATTCTTAATGAAACCAAATTCTTTTATGGATTCATGAAACTGAATGTTCCATGACTTGGATGCTTTCATCAATCCATATATAGATATCTATAAATTTTAAATCCTTTTGGAATCACCTGGAGTCACAAATCCTTCTAGTTGTGTCATATAGATATTTTCCTGAAGGTTACCATTAATGAATGCAGTTTTTACATCCATCTGTGAAATTTCATAGTCATGGTAAACTATTGTGGCAAGTAGAATTTGGATGGATTTAAACATGGAAAATGGCGAAAATATTTCATCGTATTCAATTCCATAATTTTTTTTAAACCCTTTATCCACTTTTAATTCTTTATAGGTATTTCCATTACCTTTCATGACCAGTTTTCCCTTGATTACCTATTTTCACACAATAGGATTTACATAAAATGGCACATTGAACAGAACCCAAACGGGGTTCTGATACCTGGAATAAATTTCATAATTCCTGAATTATTTCCATCTTGTAGCATATGATCTCTCTACACCTTCCTTATAAGAGATAGGTTCATTATTTTCAACCAATAACGAGTTACCATATTTAGTGACAAGAAAACCATATCTCTCTAGTTAACAGAAAATCGAGTCTGGTTAAACCATCCCCCTAAAATATTAAAGAAAAAGTAAAGTTACACAGTCGGACAGAGAAAGGGGTTTTACAGAGCCTAGAGTGGGACACTCCCCTCATATCAGCCTCAACCAAAGATGCAAAAAAATCTGGAGCTCGAAAAGACCACATGGTAGTCATCTCTATGATTTCCCTCATGGACAAGGCATCAGCCACTTGATTGGCCTCCCGATATGCATGAGTGATTACCAAGTTGAGATATCTTACCTCTATTACAATCCTACATAGAACCTATATTTTTTGAACTAAATCCATGGGGAACTGTAGAATCTATTCCTCCTCTAAATATTGGGTATCTTGAGGATCAACTTCATCAAAATAAATCTCTCTCCCACTATCATTTTTTGTGTATGTTATCCCTCCACTACTACAAAACCCACCTATAGTCGTGCTGGAATTTATCAGCACTCCAAAACATTTCTGATAACGCCTGTCTTTTTTAGATCTAAAATAAGAGCTGATAAAGGAATCCATTTATCAGTGCTAAAGATAGATTTGATAAAATTAACCCTTTATCAGCGCTTCTTTTTTAGTACTAATAAAAGGTAACCTTCATCAACGCTTTATTTTAGCACTGATAAGGGAAACCGATATCAGTGCTTTATTTATAGAACTGATAAAAGGTATCCATTATCAGTGATTCTTTAGAAATGATAAAAGTTTCAATTCATCATCGCTTTTTTAGCACTAATAATGGTCCAAAATAAAATTAAATATTAAAAAAAATAAAAATAAAATGTGTAAATTAAGAAAAATATGAAATATCTTATTCATTAATTTTTTTTGATAAAGATGAATAAATTTCATATATATATATATATATATATATTATAAATATTAATAAATAGTATGTATTGAATATAGATATATTAAATGAGAATGTATAATATATATAAAATGTTAATTAAAGGCATAGTAATGTCTTATTCATTTTTAATGGTGTCTGATTTTCAATTCAACCAATATTAAATTGTGTGTGTTGCATTTATTTCACACACAAACACACCCACACACACACACATAGATATATATATATATACATGTGTGTGTGTGTGTCAATTTATTTGTATAGACAAACGCACACACAAATATATTATGCAATATATAGAAACTCATGCACTTAATATTTATATAATTTATTCAAATTTTAGTATATTTTAGAATATAATTATAATATAATACATTTGATATTTATTAAGTTTTTAATTGGATTATATTATTTATTTTATTTCAATATAGTATAGTTAGGGTATTCATTTTTAATGTTTTTAATGTTTTTTATTTTATTTTTGAATTTGATCATTTTTTATTATTTATTTACTATTTTTTAGTATTTTCAATTAGTATTCATCCACTTAAATATATATATATATAAATATATCACTATTTATTTAACAACATATATTTAATTAAAAAACATATCCATTTTTAAATATTTTTAATTTTTACTCATTTTAAATTATTGAATTTCACTCATTTTGAACTATTCAATTTCACTCATTTTTGAAATGCATGCATTTAAGTTTATATATCCATTAATAATGAAAAAAATTATATTTGTAAATAAATATTTTTGAAATAAGTATATCTAAAAATATATATTTACTATATTATTAATTATTATAAATAATTTATTATAACAAATAAATTATTATTATTTTTAAATAAGTATTTATATAATTATAAATAATTAATTATATATATTTAAATATGTATAAAATTATAATAATATTATTTATAAATTATAATTAAAGAACTTTTATCAGCTCTTTTATAGTGCTGATAAAGATAAATCTTTATGAGCGCTAATAAAGCGCTGTTAAAAGACTTATTTATGCAGGCTGAAATGTCAGCACAACTAAATATGTCATTTATCAATAATTTTTTTTGCATTGATGAAGTTCGATAATTATTAGTGCTAAAAAATAACTGATAAATACACATTTTATCAGCGCTTACCAATTTGGAACTGATTAAAGATATCTTTATCATTTATTTTCTAAACACGTTCTTAAATTATTTCATGATCTATTTAAAAAAACCATGACCATGACTCAGTCCATTATGATTCTAAAGCACTTGTAGAACTCATCTGTTTCTATTGCAACCCCTCTAGGTTCCTTCAAATTAATCAAGGCTTGAATCCATTGTATGTTATTTCCTAATTTTCCTCTATCATTGTTTGATGTTTTTACTTCCGCGTTCAGTGTTTTTGTATTATTCTTAATCATGAAAAACCATAAATATCTTCTCATCAATACTAAAAGACAATGAGTTTGGTTCTATTTCTTCTTCCACTTTCATATGTATCTGTGTGTCCAGACCATTTGTCCCTAGAGACACACATAGCTGGTTTACTCTATTCTCGACATTAACAAGCAAGCCTCTCATCCCCCTCGGTTCTTTCATCATTTGAATAATAATTGGTTCCAAAATATAGGTAGTTACTCAAATTTAATTCATATTTTATACTAGATTATATATTTGGATTCCTTAATTGTGAGGGGCTTTTAAGGATTAAGGGATACCATGTTGTGCCCTCTTTTATGGATGATGAACATATAGGAACCAAGGTAAGTGTAAAAATCATTAAAACCTGTTTTTTTGGATTTTGGTTATTCATGTTAATTTTTTAATGATGAAATGGGTTATTTACATTAAGTATTTTTATCGATAATTTTTTATTGAATTCAAAAAATATTTAATTAATTTTTCAAGTTACAGAAATTATTTTAGTGATGCATGTTGTGAGATTTGTGTTTTTTAATTAATTAAATATTATTATTAAACATCAACCAGTCCTGTGATATGATTAAGGTTTCATCATAGAATATAATTGGGTTGTATGGATACCTCTCTCAAATAGTATATTTTACAACCGATAATATCATTATCAGTCATGAAGTAGGAAGTTCTTAGAGGTAATTGTTGTTCTACTTCATTCTATGTAGTATAATTTTCAATTACTTGAAGTATCTATAATTCCTCTATAATATTTTATGGTAATATATCATAATAATAAATTTATCATTTCTTTGAATAGATTGATTTTATTTATAAGATTAAAAAAATTTAGATCAATACTGAGCATAAGTCGAAAAATTGACCCTTAAAATGGATGAACGTTATTGGAGGGATCTTATGCTATTTTAACAAATATATGAAAAATTTTATGGTGAGTAATCCTTGAGTAGACAAAAGTGATGTCCAATATAGGTGGGGTGAGATTCATTCTTGTAAGACCAGTAGAGTGGAGGTATTCCAATTCCTATTTAATTGAGGCAACTTTTTGAGTGATTTCATTAGTGTAGGTTCCTAGGACACTTCAATCCTAAGACACTTTATGGTCTTCCATATCTTGATGGTGGATTGGTCTCCTTATTTAAAACAAGCTCTCCTCCCATCATTTTGGTTCCAATGTTCATTGATGGCATACCTCTCGAACAATGATGGTAGGAAGGCTAGTTTGAAAGAGGGAATGAGTAGCCTCAAATCCATCATCAAGAGATGGAAGACAATAAAGCGTATGAGGACAGATTAAATAAAGGTAGTGATGGTTAATTATAGTATAGTATTGAAGTATTATATCACTATTCAAGATAGTAACAATTTTCATGTAATATGGATGCAATTGTGGACTATTATTCATGAATTTTATTGTGTTGTTGTTATTCAAGAGAAATTGAATGTTTTACTACTCATATAGACAATGTCTTACAAACATGATGATGTTTCTAATCCCAACAAATAACAAACGGTTGACGATAAAACTAAGGAATTATTAGGGGATCAACAACATGTTGATGAAAAAAAAGAAAAAAACATGAATGATGCAACATCACTAATTTGAATAAAATTATCAAAGAAAGAAGCCATGGTATAAAGTTTGAGCTTGTTTAGAATCAATGCGGCCAACCTATTTACCCCAAAAGGTCAACATTATTCAGTTATCTTAGGGTCGCAATAAGTATGAATGTGCCAATTGATATTAAATCATGGTGTCACATCCAACCTGTAACGAAGGAAATCCTTTGGAATGATATAACGGTAATGTTAAGACATACTTTATCTATTTTACAGAAAATTTATATAGTGAAACATTGATTCATTTTTCGTTATTCCTTGCAGACTTCATTTATTATATATGATTTATGTTAGAAATTTTTTTAATGGCCCCTAGAAAATCCCAAAGAGGCTTCTAGAATCTTTTTACAATGTTACATCTTAGGGATGCTAAGGGGAAAATAATTCCTAACCCACCACTTTGTTATGCACACACTATAATACTAAAAACATGGGCTACTTTCAATAATCGTTGCAATGAAATATCATTTCAGGTGAATTGCAGTCGATAATATATTATTTGAAATTATTTATTTTATCCAACTTGATTCAAAATTGTTAGTTTATGATATAGAAAAACTTTTCTGAAAATAAAGAGTTTTCATTAAAACCAATGTACCCCTTTCATAGAGGAAGGACAAGGAACGCTTCATTTGAGAAGAAATTGGAATTTATTTCAAATCAATAATAAAATTTTAATTATGTGAGATGAAAAAACATATGTTTCTTTGATTATATGTAGATTCATGAATCAAAACCTTAAGCCACTTCCATCCCACATCATGTAAAATAGAAGGAGGATCATGTAAATAAGGATGGTATATTAGTTGATGAAAACATAAAAGTAGTATCAAAAGCATGTTTAAGTATGAAATAATTGTAATTTTTAATGATTTATAACAATATTACTTAAAATAAATATGTTCATATTTTTTATATGGTTTAGACACAAGAATTAGCAACGTCCATACGAAATGAAAAATGTCTTTCTATAGCTTTGAACAAGCATGATCAATATGGACGCGTTAGAGGATTAGGTTTTAAAGTATCTCCTAAAACATATTTCAATAATATAAAACCACATGAAGATAAATATTATATAATGAGATGAATACAGATAAAAATAAACTCACTACAATATATTATATTGCAATATGGTTTAGAAAACCAATGTATAAGAAAATATCAAAGTGAACTGGTGGTGGAGAAAATATCCACACATGATCCAAATGATCCCACTATCTTTGAGGCTAGTCATTCCCCCCAAACCTTACCAGGGTATTCAATTTTTTCATTACTCTATTTCCAAAATATGAATAAAAAAACATCTGATAACTTTATATTACAAAAATTATCTAGGTTGTAGTTCTATGTGATTTTTATCTATCAGCACCCACATACCACCATTTTGTTAGGGGTCTAATATATAATATCCTAGGAGACCAGCTACAGAATCAACCCCTCCCAAAAGATCCCATGAATGGGGGGATTGAGGTATCTTACAAGATAACCATTTAGTTTCTTGTTCCATTTTATGATCAATATATTACAACGGTCCAGGATTCTGTTAGATCCTTCATAACATGGTCATCTAATCTTATAAAGATACATGAGGTATGTCTTTAAAAAAATTCATATGAAGAACATATAACTCTTTATGATAATATTTTTGAAGTGAGGTATGATATTACAGATGGATAAATTAGTGGAGAAACGAAAGTTTGAATCAAGAAAATCTACTGAATTGATCAAGAAAACAAAAAAGACAATCGAGAGTACCTTCTCTCCAACAATTCCAGAGCAAACTTTATTAACCTTAAAACATCATGCAGAGACCTCATTTAAAGATAAAAGTATGTCTTACATTCAGTATGAATAAGAAATATTTGGAGTTTCCATTATTGACAGAATTGGTCTCGAGACTCTAAATGAGATTCTCATGCATGAATGGTTGGGAATCTCTGTTTTGAATACACACATAAGGTACATTTTCATAATATATTTGTCCATATAGTGAGATAAATAAGTTTATTAATGTTAATAACTATTCATATTTTGGACTGTATTTTAAATTACAACTATATAATTGTAATATCACCCAAAGAATAATTTGGATTTATTAATATCAGTATCATTTCTAAAGTAGAAATTAATTTGGATAATATAGAAATAGGTAAGGAAAGCGATGAGTTCTTACAAGAGTTTAATAAATAAGTAGCAGAATACTGACTCTTTTTGATGCCTACAATGCAAGGTTAAATCTCTATTATCAAATAAAATCCAATATATTTTTAAAATTTTCATTACTTAATTGGTTTTGTTTATTTGGAAGCACTGGATGTTGATAGCAGTCAACACAAACACCATAAATATTTATTTTTTAGATTCAATGCATGGACATCCAACCAACTGATCACACATGATGTGTATTGTGAATATGTAATACCCCACAATCAACATTTTATAGATAAAATTTCAATTATATACTCAATATGCGTTTTAACGAGAATTTTGTTATCATAGGGTTGTCTCTATATTCAGGATAAATCAGGCATGAGGCCGGCATCTGAAATGATTAAGCCTGTGGATTACTAAAAATGAAAAAAATTAAGGAATATATAGAAACATTTAATTATCAAAACATTTCAATACAATATTCTAATTTTGGTTAATGATTTTTTTAGTATTCAAAACAAGATAAAGAAATAGATTGTGAATATTATATTTTCAAATTTAGGAGATAAGTCATATAGCATGAAAAACCCAACATCCCCCTAAAGGTAATTTATGAAGGTAATTACAATGTCATTAAATATATTTCATAATAATTTGTTTATATTTTCTCTGTACTATCAAGATTGCGGAAAATAGAGTTATTCAAAAGAATAAATAAATTTGTTTAGAGATGAGTGGCTAGCGTACTTTTTTTCAAAATGTATTCCAACAACAAATTTAGGTGATTTCATGCTATGTTTGAGATCTAGTATGATTGTTGACCATCGAAAAATATTTGGGGTGTGAAGCATTAGATTCAAAATGATTATATATTATTCTTCATCTCTTTCTCAAGGAGAATATTAATGGAGGAAATAAATTTTTTTAGAAGTGCTAACATACAATAAATAAAGTTATTTGGAGAAAACAGTGGTGGAGGTGGGTTGGAGGAGAATTTAGAGGAAGAGGCGGAGGTCAAGGGGGAGGAAAAGTCAGAGTCGAAGACCAATGTGGAAGAGGAGGTAGAGGGGAAGATAGAGGTGGAGACCATGGTGGAGGATGATAAGAATCGCTGGATTTCAAATAATAAAATTGCTTGGAAATAAATTAGAATAAGGATCATACCATGATTATGTTTGAGAAAAATTCTTTAAATGTGAACAAAACACTTGTCACTTAAGATACGATCCAATGTGCGTATTTCCAATTTAAAAATGCATGTTAGTAAAAACATATGTGGGGAACTCAAAACATAGAAAACACATACAAATATTTTTGGTACATTAGAAAAATGATCCATATGTCATTTTTTCACAAGTAGGGATCAGTCGTACCTCAATCTGATGCACAGTGTGACATGTATGACTCCAAGTGCATCTTTTTTATTCAAAAGTGACATTCATTTTAATCAAAACAACAAATTACATAGTCAGAACCAATAAAGTTATTTATTATTATTTTTATACACTAGTAAAATGATCCACGAGTCATTTGGGATGTGTCGAATTCAGTTTCACCTCAATCTGATGCATGGTGTGACCGGTAAGACTCCATGTGCATCTTTTTTTTCAAAACTGACATTTTTTTACTCAAAAAAACAACTGACATACTCAAAATCGGGCAACTATGTTAATATTGTTTTGTTACTTTAGGAAGATGATCCATTCTTCCTTTTTTACCTGTAGGGCTCAGACACACCCCAATCCAACACATGGTGTGGCTGGTAAGACTCTAAGTGAATATTTTGTATTCAAAAGTGACATTCATTTTAATAAAAAAAAGACAGACATAATAACAATTGGGAAAATGAATTATTATTATTTTGATAATTTAGTAAAACTATGCATGAGTCATTTGGGATGTGTATAAATCAGCCTCAACTCAATCTGATCCACGGTGTGACCGGTATGACTCTGTTTGCATCTTTTTTATTCAAAAATGACATTAATGATAATCAAAAAAATAACTGATGTACTCAAAACTTATAAAATGAATTCATATTATTTTTCTACTTTAGGAAAACGTTCATATGTCATTCGTGACTTGTAGGTATTAGCTTCACCCCAATCCGATGCATGGTGTGACCAATATGACCTCAAGTGAGTCTGTTTTATTAAAAAGTGTGATTCATTTTAATCAAAAAAACAACTGAATTAATCAAAAATGAGAAAATCCATTCTGATTGTTTTGATCCTTTATTAAAACAATCCATGAGTCATTTGGGATTTGTATCATTTAGTCGTACATCAATCTGATTCATGGTGTTACTGGAATGAATCCAAGTGCGTCTTTTTTATTCAAAACTGACATTGAAGTTAATAAAAAAACAACTTACATACTCAAAAACAAGAAAACACATTTATATTGTTTTGGTACATTATAAAAACAATTCATACATCATTTGTGATTTTTAGGGATCATCATCACCTAAATCTGATTCATGGTGTGATCGGTATGACTCCAAGTATATCTTTTTTCATTCAAAAGTGACATTTATTTTAATCAAAGTAACAACTGACATACTCAAAAACTAAAAAACGTAATACAATTATTTTGATACTTTGGTAAAATGATCCATGAGTGATTTGGGATTTGTATCATTCATTCACACCTCAATCTGACACATAGTGTGTCCGAAATGACTCTAAGTGCATATTTGTTTTCAAAACTGACATTAATGGTAATAAAAGAACAACTGACATACTCAAAACTGATAAAACACATTAATATTATTGTGTTACTTTATTAAAACTATCCATGAGTCATTTTTGATGTGTATATAACAGCTGGACATCAATTTGATTCACAGTGTGGATGGTATGACTCCAAGTGTGACTTTTGTATTGAATAGTGACATTCATTTTAATTAAAAAAACAACTAAAAAACTCAAAATCAAGGAAAAACATTCTGAAAATTTTTATACTTTAGAAAAATAATCCATGATTCATTTGGGACATGTATCATTTAGCTGCACCTCAATCTGATGCATTTCATGGCCAGTATGACTCCAAGTGCATCGTTTTTTATTCAAAAGTGACATTAATGTTAATAAAAAAACAACTAACATACTGAAAACTGAGAAAATGAATTAATATTGTTTTGGTACTTTAGTAAAATGATCCATACATCATTTTTGAAATGTATAGATTGGCCACATCTCAATTTGAATCACAGTGTGACTGATATGACTCAAAATACATCTTTTTTATTCAAAAGTGACATTCATTTTAATAAAAAACAACTTACATGCTAAAAACTGAGAAAATGAATTCAGATTGATTTGATACTTTATTAAGACAATCCACTAGTCATTTTTGACATATTTCATTCAACTTTACCTCAATCTGATGCATGGTGTGACCGGTATGACTCTCATTGGGCCTTTTTTATTCAAAACAAACATTAATGTTTATAAAAAAATAGCTAACATACACAAAAACCAAGACAAATCATTCATATTGTTTTGTAACATTAGTAAAACGATCTATACACCATTTCTAACATATAGGGATCAGACTCACCTCAATATGATTCATGGTGTGACCGTTATGACTCCAAGTACATCTTTTTTATTCAAAAGTTACATTAATTTTAATCAAAAATACAACTGACATGCTAATATAAATAATATTTTCATTATTTTTTATATTTTTTTCAATTACATAATCCCTCCCAATTAGTCAATTTGAGTACATTTTCATCATTTAAGTTCTTTTGGTGAACTATGTGCTTAATTTTGAAAATTGGTTAACTCTGGAAAATTCACAGTTTTCTAGAGCATCTATTTTTCTGGCATAACATTAAAATTCCGATCCAATTTCATTGATTAATATTTTTTAGGTTTTCTATGCTAGTGAGATTAATTTTTTCCTTAACCAAGACCTAATTCAACACACAATGTCTCAGAGATGTCAATCCAGTGGAGAAATATTTCTGGCCAACAGAATAGAGCCCACTATATTAAATTAATCATATATAACATTTTAGACATTAAAATGATTTGATTATAGCTATTTTAGATAGAGGACCTCAAAGGGAAGATTCAAATTAAATTTCATAAATCAATGATCTTATTAAGGCATATTTAGATTGAGTCAAAGTGGAGTGGGAGAAATTGTTTTTGGAGGCCATGAAGTGTAATTTTCATTGATTCAACCATATATTTCTTTACACCTATCCAAAGACACTGAACATTTTATGGTAGATAGAAAGATTTATTCCAAACATCTTATAAGAAAATACCTATGTAAATTTCGGCCATATGGTGGCTAGAAAAGAAGAATAAGTCTCGAGGATAGATTTTGGAGGATCAAACTTTCTATTCTTTGTTTTCTCTCTATTATTCTTCTTAGTATTGTAATGAGATATTAGTCCCCCTTATTCAAAATTACCCTTACCATGTTGAGGTAAACTTTTGTGTGATTGGGGAAGGAGATTTTTTCACTTTTTTAATTAATGAGTTCTTGTTATTAATGTTTTAATATTCTTTTATCTCTTCTGTGAAATCGGTTTCAATTACTTATAATGGTTTTTTTATTATCATGTACGATTGTATTTGATTTTCGATTTTGTTGTTTTTATTTATTTTTTCAATGATAAATTTCTTTCTCTACTAAGATCTGGTCTATGTATGATGTAATAGATCATCTCTTAGTGGTGAAGTACTCGGTGATCGTCGGTACATGTGTGAGGAGTAGTGAACATTCTTGATTGTTTGGGATAAACAAGAGCCAACTGATAATTGTGTATTTTAATTGAGGTTATTCACTAAAACTCTATCAAACAATGTAAGGAGATTAAAACAATATGATAGTTTATTAAGTTTCATTATCACCATTATTATTTGACTAAGGGAGTGAGAAGAAACGATTATGGATTCTCACTTTTATCGACATAGCAGAAGAGAATTGGATAAGTTGAACTATGATAGAATTACAATTTTAGAACCAAACATGACCTAATCACCATATCCTATAATAGTTTTCAGTAATTTTTTTTTAAAATTTGATTCTAATTTCTTTAATTTTTTAGTTTCTTTCTTGTTATTTCAAAATCAATAAATTTCAAAAAATAACCACTACTTTATTCTCTTATTTTAAGTTACAACTTGGTTGTTGTGTTCTCCTCTCTGGAGACAACCTATGAAAATCATTATAATATATTTTTACATAGTAAATATTTTTTTCTCACACCCCATGACTGGAATGTTTCAAATAATCAATACTGAGAAAACACCTTCTTATTTTTTTGATACTGTTGGAAAATGATCCATGAGTCATTTGCGGCGTATATCATTCAGCCACACCTCAATCTAATGCACAGTGTGACCGATATGACTCCAAGTGCATCTTTTTATTCAAAACTAACATTAATGTTAATAAAAAAACAACATACTCAAAAATAATAATAAAACATTCACATTGTTATGGTACTTTAGGAAAATGATACATATATCATTTGTGATGTGTAGGGATCAACCACACTGTAATCTGATGAACGGTGTGACCGGTATGACTCTAAGTGTGACATTTTTATTCAAAAGTTATATTCGTTATAATCAAAAAAACAACTAAGATTCTCAAAATGGATAAAATGAATTCTTATTTTTTTGATACATTAATAAAATGATACATGAGTCATTTGGGACGTGTATCATTTAGTCACACCTTAATCTGATGCACGGTGTGATCGATATGACTCCAAGTGTGTATTTTTTATTCAAAACTAACATTAATGTTAATAAAAAAACAACTAACATACTCAAAACTGAGAAAAAAATTTAGATTATTTTGGTACTTTTGGAAAATTATACATATGTCATATTTGACATGTAGGGATCTGTCACATGTCAATCCAACACATAGTGTGACCGGTATGACCCCAAGTGAAACTTTTTAATTCAAAAGTGACATTTATTTTAATAAAAAATATAACATACTCTATAATAGTGTTTTATTTTTCTTGCATCTGTGTTATAATTTTTTTCATTTAAATTTATTATGTTTATAATATTTTGGTAATTTTTGTTGGTGTTTCTGCTGATGGAGTGTGTTGTAGCACATTACCCCTATTTATGGTGATGGAGTGGGTTATTGCATCGCACTACAATTTTCGCCTTTATTAGTGCTGATAAATCTTCTCTTTATCCACACGTTTATAAGCACTAATAAATTCTATCTATATCTGTGAATTAAAAAGAACTGAAAATTCATAATTTTATCAGTAATAAAAAAGTTCTCATAAATCACACTTTTATCAGGGCTTCTTAAAATACTGATAAAGGTTCTATTTAGCAGCCCTAAATTAAAAGAGATGATAAATGGGGTCTTTTATCGGTTCTTTTATTTGTGCTGCTAAATATCCCTTTTATCAGTGCTTTTTTAGCACTGATAAAAGTCAAGGACATTTAACTGCGCTAAGTTCATTTGCACTTCTCTATCCAAGATGAATGTTGATTCTTGAATTTTTAAAAGCGTGTTTTTTAGTATTGATCTCATGAAATATGCCTTGTATAGGGATTTTCACTTTCTTTTATGAGGGTTTTTATAGTTAGTATCCATTTTATCCCTTGGTATACCATATAAACATACAATTTGGGTCATAGGGTGAAAGTTTGTTTCCTATGAAGCCTGTAACAAACACCTTGCAAACCCATACACAAGTGTGCGAAAGAACAAGTTTCTTTCCACTCCAAAACTCATTGGGAATTCTATTTTCTGATTTAGTTGGAACTTTTTTTAATGTGTATGTCATGGTTTTTGATGCATATCCCCAAAAGTATAATTGAATATCTGCATGACTCATTATTTTCATTTTCATGTCTAACAATGTAAGGTTCCTCCTTTCACTAAAACCATTCCAATATGGTTTATAAGGTGGAGTTAGTTGAGATAGAATCCCAAAATATCATTGAAAGTGGATGATCTCTTGTTTAAGATATTCCCCACCTAAATCTGATCGAAGCTTCTCTATCTACTTACCAAGATTATTATCAACTTTATTCTTGAATTCCCTGAATTTCTCAAAGGACTTGGACTAATACCTCATCAATTAGATATAACCAAATATACTCAAGTCATCAATAAAGGTTATGATGAAAAATTATCCCTCTCTAAACACGGTAACCAGATGTACATAATAATAGTCTTTTAAAATCAAAATCATTCCAATTGTAAATGAAAGGTTTTAGTCACCAATGGCTAGAGTAGCTAGCCTTGCACTATTAGCAGCTCACAGGTCCACATATCGTCTAGAAGTCTTCCAGAATCTACCCAGTTCCTATATTTGAATACATATGTGTGAACCATAAGATGTATCTAATACCAAATATGTAGATATTGAAATATTATACTTTATAACGAATACACATTTATCTTTCCCTTCCTTCTTAGTGCAGTTCATCTTCAAGTGGCCTCGCTTGCCACATGAAAAATATACTACCTATTCTTCCTTACACAATCTATAGATCATCCTCTTCTTGGAAGGATCTTTCTTAGGAGATTTAGACTACTTAGGAGTCTTGTACCCCATTTCCCTATTCTTCATTTTATAATTCACCATAAGTTTCATGGGTTTGTCACACCGTAGGTCCTTATCCAGTTGGTGAATTAAAGTAATATGTTGTAACTCCCCAACCCCAGTTACCGAGAGTCGGTGCATTATTTTAATACATTGACATGATTACAAGGAATCATGTCCCGAAGGACCAATTGGTTTAGCAGTCTTGGAAAATAGATTACATACATGAATGTTACATTACAATTTATAACATACAAAACAACATAAATAATCCTTTATGAATGTCATTATTCCCTTGGGTTAACCCTGTATATCAATCACAATACACTTCTTGGAATCCTAGGGAAAATAAAACATAGAAATGGGTTAGCTCAGATGCTCAATAAGGATAATAATATAGGGGAAACTTTCATAAATAAGCATAAACATTTAAGGCAATGTATAACTAAAACAAAATCCTTTTAAACATGAACTTCAGCATAATATGGAAAAAATAAAATTAAATAATTTCATTTACTTATTCACATAGATATTCTACTAGTTGAATAATCACCTGCAATATCAATAACCACTTTCGTAATGATAGAATGCATAATGTCATACTATCATAACCACATAGTCAAGGCCTCGTGCCAAGACTAAAAATATGATTTTGTCAAGGCCTTGTGCCAAGACACTAGTTTGTCTCATGATACCTACCGATGCATCGAGGAACTATAGTGGGCTCCACTCGTCACTTACTAAGTCCAATGCATTCCTCATATAAACAGGTTTAAACATAACATAAACATTCGTATTAAAACTAGCATACGAAATGTCAATACTTTCTCCATAAACCATGAATGGTATAAAAATAACACATCCACAGTCAAACATATCACAAAACCTTCAATAAAATATGGAAGTTTTGTATCATAACAAATCAACTTCAAATAAGCTTAAAATCCATCAAAGGATGTTAACATAGATGAAATCAAAACTATTTGAGAGAAAGATCTCTTTTTTTTGGAATCATTTAAAAGTTACACATTTATTAAGGAAGTAATTTAAAGGAGATTTTTTAATCAAATTGTCACATACCACTTCGAAACTTTTGAAAACAAATATCATTTAAAAACATTCATGTCCATATAAATAAATCCTTAAATTCAGTTTGAAAACATGGACATTAATTAAAAATATTTATAAAGATAAATCTTTAAAACATTTAAAATTCTGATCTTGATAAAGAGTAGCTTTCACAAATTATTAAAATATTCATTTTAAAATCATTTAAAAGGTAAATAATTATAAAATAGAAAATTTACATTAAAAATATTCTTATAATCTTTTGTGGGATGCTTCTGATGAGTTTATAATGGAATAAAATATCTGCACCCGCCGTATAAGTTAAAAAATCATTCTTACATTAAATTTGTCAGAAAGGTCAAAAAGTACCTTGTTTGGAAAATGACAGAAAGATTCCTTTCACAACACATAAGGGTATAAATGACTTTAACCCATTGTCTAGTAAATAGTAAAAATGTTTTGAAATATATTTTTATGAAACGTGATTGTGAATGATAATGAGGTCCCAGTAGATAATTACGTATTAACAACCTTGGATAATGAAGAGATTGTGAAATAAACTCTTACCTTGTAATTTTCCTTGGTCGAGGGTAGGTTAACCTTCTGTATAATAGTTAAATCATTGTTATTAAATTATAAAAGAATCATATACATAAATATGATATCACATATGATCTTTTAATATTTCTTTGTTAATAATATTTTAGTATTATCGTCGTTTAGGGTGTTCACTTACACGTTTTTTATATGTTTTGTTACATAAGTCGTGGTTGTCATCCATAGGTGCTATCGTATTTATATCCAGAATGATATCAAGTCCTTAAACATTATTTTTAATCATCAAATTAAAATTAGTCTTGAGTGGATACGATGGGGAATGAATCTCATCGCGTTCGTGGAGACGGTAGTCCGTACGTACGCCCGAACACTACTTCCATTTCATTTTTCATTTTAAAAGGAATCAAAACCAAATGATACATAGTTATATTATTATTACATTATAATATAATATCTTATATATGTTACTTATGTTCATTAACACCATCCTTTATACGTTTCATGTATGGTATGAACGAGCCATATCACTTTGAGGGGGAGGTAGTCTGCACTTCCTCAAATGAAATTATCATATATATATATATACAACATGAAAAGAATAATGGTATGCTATAAAATGGAATTAAAGAAGTTTATATATAAAATAAATATCATTAATATCATATTTAATTATAGTTCCATCATAATGGCCACCATGAGAGGCGGTAGGAGAAAATTGAACAATCATCGTTTCGTGAGGCGTTTGGTTGCCATCCACGGAAACATTATGTTCTTCACCCATTAGATAGAGGTGTATATAAGTGTAGTTAAAATACTTCTCATAACAATATCCTAGTATATTTAGGATACTGGTTCTGTTACAAAAGAAAATAATAAGAAGAGTTTAGGGGTTGGAGATGTAAAATAAAAGAAAAGAAGCTAAGAGAAATCGTTACCTTTAATTTGGGTAACTCCCTTTGGTTTGAACCAAAAAATGACCCTTGAAGTGCCTTCTGCCTAAGTTAAGGCCTCTAGGAGGAGGAGAGGGATGTAGTGATATTAATTGGGCATAGTTTGGACGATCCAAAAGTCTTGAGAGGTGTGAGTAATTGGTTAGAAGTGGTTTCTTTTTATAAGGGGGAGGAGGGGCTCTTTAAGAAAAACTTAATGTATTATTTTATAATAAAATTATATTCGGTTTATAATGTCTCCAAACTAGATTATTTAAATTATAAGGTGGGTATGGGTCGCAAACCACTCAACCAATAGGTTTTAGACAAGTTTGGTTCACTATTTTACCCTTATCTTTTATATTTAACTCTTAGTTAAATAGTTTGACATTTACCATGTCTCTTTGTATTTTTATATTATACGGTTACTAAACTTATTATAAAGTGCCAAGCGAACCCCAAGTGGTTCATTAATGACATAACTATCATCATATAATTATTTTGGCCGAACATTAGATTTTTATGAATATTATATTAATTAATAATATAATATTTGTTTCAAAAACACCTTTATGTTCATTTTGACACTATTTAATAATTGATTTTTGATAAAATCTTAATAACTTTAGTAATTCGAACCAAATTCATTTAATCAATCCTAACAAGTCATATTAACCAATAAAATTCGTGTAATTCATTAAAAGTCTCAAATTATATTTATTTGGGTATTTATAATATCAATTATTTTAATATTTTATTAATAAGGTAATTACTGCATCATCATTGTGTCATAAATAAGTTAAATTATTTAATGTCTAAAAATTATAAATAAAATACCATTATGTAGAAAGTATTTTTATATTTCTAATGAATATTTATAATAGAATTTATCTTGTGTATAACCTTATATTAAAAATGTTTTAGTTATTAAACTTTGATTTTAACTCTTTTAACTCTTCTTTGAATTAAATAATAATAAATGTCCTAATCTAATCCAAGTGGACCAAAGAGGTTCATATTTTATTCTTAATTTTGTTTCTAGTCTAATTATACTTATCCAATAGAATTATTACATGTGTTAAGATAATAATAATATAATTTTTAACCTTAATTAGCCTATTTACTTTTTACCGTGGTAAATAAAAGTAAAAAGTTACTATTCACCAAAAAATATTTTTATCTTATTGAACCACATTTTTCTCCTCCATATTAACCGTGTCTCTCAGATTTTATAAATTACACTCACAGAAGTGGTAAAATTAACTTTTATGTGAATTTGCAAATTCTCATAGGAGGTGGGTAAAAGACGGTGAAAAGTTCAATAAAATTTTTATATATCTAAAATTATTATAAACTGAATCCAATGAATTACATTGAACATATATAGGTATCATGTATCTATTTTGACATAAAATAAATTTATATAAAATAAATAATTATTTAAATAAAAATTCGGTTTTTAAACTATAACTCAGTGTTTTTCACTATTCATCAAAAATTAAAAGTTTTTAGAAAAATACCAAAAATTCACCCTAAGCTAATTTTGATATTTCAAATTCAATAATGAAGTCTATTTTACCAAATTAAAAAACATATAATTTTAATTTATTAATTTAAAATTAATTCCCACTGTCAAAACCAAAAGGCGTATTTTTAAGAAATAATAACTACCAAATGTTTGATACTTGTTTATGTCCAATTTCAAAGTGAAATTACTTAAAATGTCCATCATTGGAATAAATAGTAAAAATATAATCTATTTATACTTCCAAACCATTAAAATGTATAATTTAACAATATAAGTTATTTTGATTTAAAAAGTTGTTTTCAGTTAAAATATAGTATTTTTCACTATTCACCCCAAATATGAAAGTTATCAGAAAACACCAAAACTTTATCAAAACTAAATTCTTATGTCTTGATTCTAAAGAATAAGTTTATTTTGTCAAATTGAATATATAAAAGTTTCAAATATTTGATTTAAAAAGGCTTCTCCATCAAAAGGCGGTAAAATTGCATTTTTTTAAAAATACTTCTTTTATCAGAAAAAATTTATTCGTTCTTACATTATGTCAAAGAAACTCATAATATGGATTCTAAAATTCTAAGTATTTTATATGGTTAAAAATTCAGTTAATATTATTCATAACCGCTTTTGAACGGCCTGTTTGGTGAGTCATGGTGCGCTAGAACTCGGTGTTGCGTGTAGTGCAAGTTATTGAATTACTTTGAAGAAATAACGTACTCTGAAATCTTGGGGTGTTACATTCTTCCCTCCTTCTATAAATTGCATCCTCGCAATTTGAAATTATTTTTTTAAAATAAAATGTTGATAATAGAAAATACCTTTGGGAAAACCCACATAAAAAATTAGGTTAATAAAATTTAGTCTTAATAAGCGGAAAAGGAAAATGAAAGGGTCACCACAAAATTATGATCTCGATTAAGAGAAAATTGGTGGTAATTAGAGACATATAATTGGTGAAAAAACATAAATAATTATATGTAGTGATTGAGGTCATAAATCACAAACAAGTGTAAAATTGAGGGCATTAAATTCATCAATCTATGATGATTTAAAATACCATCAGTTCAACAAAACATATGGTATTAGGATAAAACATTTTTTGTTTTAAGATCCCTTCACTAAAGTATAATAATTAATTTATTCATAGAATAAGAGAAGAAGAAAAATATGTACTTGACAAGTAGAGTCACATCCTTTAACTAATTTCTACCACAAACTCATCTTTCACTCTAAAAGATAATAGAACTTAAAAATAATATTCTATTTATCCTATTCGTATAGGGTTTCAAAAAAATAAATTTATAATTCATCAACCTAATTTTTTTTAAAAGACTACATTATTCAATCCAAGACATCGCGTGGGCCTGTGGTAGGTGATACACCCTTGTCTCCCTTCTGTTGCGGTTTCAGGTCTCGCGGCCTTCCCGGATGCGATAGGTTGCCGCCCGACCTATGGGTTTTCCTTTTATGGAAATCCAAAAATAATCGCAAACTAGAATTATCCAAAATACTTTTGTCCAAACTCACCGTCCAAAATTTATAAGGAAGTTAAACACAATGAAGATCCTTTTTTCCGTGTAATAACATGTGAACACCTTCATCATGTATTCTTTTAAAACACTGCAACATCCTGAATTACCATAAAAACTTATTGATTACATTCATGATCCCTTATTCCTTATAGAATACTGGATATACTCTTTCTATCCAAAAATGTTGTAAACTAAAATAATTATGTAATATCATTAATCACTTTCATGGTAGTCAAGAATATCCAATATAATTTATCCAAATCAATCATGTATTATTCCAAAATCACTACCTCGGTATCAGAACCATATTATGGTTTATCTTCCTCTCAACCATATATTTTCCAAACATTTATCCTGCTATTGAGTCACTTTTCTTGGTTCCACACAATCTCAAGTCCTTAATAAAATAATATTTCAGAACAATCCTTATATACTCCATAATTTTTATAACTAGTACATCATTGATACAACACTCAAATTACATAATTCTTTAATAACAACATAAGAAATCTAATCATTCCTCCTCATCTATGGTAGTATCATAACTTGATTATTATCCAATAGCATCATTTGGGGCATACTCTGATGATTTGTACATTGGTTCGTATAGTGTCCCAACTCCTTGTAGATGAAGCATTGTAAATTTGAAACCCTTTTTTTAACCTTACAGTCACGTACTTGGTGTCCTTTTTCTCCACACTTATTAAAAACTCACATTCCCTTCAGGAAAGTTCCAGGGTGTTTCTTCCCACAGTTATCACATATGGGAAAATTCTTCTTTTCCCTCTTACCTTTATCCATCTTTCTCTCTTCCATCCTTTTCTTTTCTTGCTTGCCTTCAATGCCATATGACTCATATAATTATTTACTTATCTTATTAACACATGATACTATTTCTTCATATGTTGAGAATACATGGGATACTATTTCCTTTCTAAATTTTGGCTTAATACTTTGAAAGATATGATCCTTCTTAATCTTGGGATCATACGTACTGCTGGAGTTCGCATTCCTTCTACCGGGCGCCATTTCTATACAATAGCATAAACTACGTTAGTTTATGAATTATAATAATTACAAACTTGTAAAATACCTAACGTAAATTGAACGGTTTATGGATATAATCCATAATAATAAATATGTTTTCATTTAAGAAGTATATACTCATAAACCCTTCTTAATGATTTGTAAATAAAATGAGAAGTATCCTAAGTATATCCCCCGGGAGTGTCGTAACCAAGAGTGCATCAAGTCCCGTTGTCGTGCACCAGTTCCCGTTCGAGTCTAGCTCAAAGTGGTGTTTTCGGGTTTTACCCCTAAGTACATCTGTTCCAGATCCACCTCTACCTGCTCGTATCTAGACAGGGATGTATTTTCTTGGAAAACTCACAAAATCTCTACATTACCAAAATTCTAGGGTGTTCTACTATACTAATCCTCAAAGTCTATCTTAGGGTAATGTGATCAAATTAGAGTTTATCTAAATCTATTTTCCAAGGTTATTGATAAAATTCCTCTGATACCAACTATAACGCTCTGACCCCAGTTACCCAGAGTCAGTACATTATTTTAATACATTGGCATGATTACAAGGAATCAAGTCCCGAAGGACTGATCGGTTTAGCAGTCTTGGAAAATATATTACATACATGAATGTTACATTACACTTTATAACATACAAAACAACATAAATAATCCTTTATGAATGCCATTATTCCCTTGGGTTAACCCTGCATATCAATCACAATATATTTCTTGGAATCTTGGGAAAAATAAAACATAGAAAGGGGTGATCTCAGATGCTCAGTAAGGATAAAAATATAGTATAAACGTTCATAAATAAGAATAAACATTTAAGGAAATGTATAACTAAAACAAAAGCCTTTTAAACATTAACTTCAGCATAATATGGAAAAAATAAAATGAAATAATTCCATTTACTTATTCACATGGATATTCTACTAGTCGAATAATCACATGCAATATCAATAACCACTTTCATAATGGTGGAATGCATAATCTTAGACTATCATTACCACATAGTCAAGGCCTCGTTCCAAGACTAAAAATAAGATTTTTTCAAGGCCTTGTACCAAGACACTAGTTTGTCTCATGATACCTACCGATGCATCGAGGAGCTATAGCGGGATCCACCCATCACTTACTAAGTCCAATGAATTCCTTATATTAACAGGTTTAAACATAACATAAACATTCGTATTAAAAATAGCAAATTAAATTTCAATACTTTCTCCATAAACCATGAATGGTATAAAAATAAGACATCCACAGTCAAACATATCACAAAACCTTCAATAAAATATGGAAGTTTTTTATCATAATAAATTAAATTAAAATAAGCTTAAAATCCATCAAAGGATGTTGACATAGATGAAATCAAAACTATTTGAGAGAAATATCTCTTTTTTTGAAATCATTTAAAAGTCACATATTTATTAAGGAAGTAATTTAAAAGAGATTTTGAATCAAAGTGTCCCATACCACTTTAAAACTTTTGAAAATAAATATCATTTCAAAAAATTCATGTCCATATAAATAAATCTTTAAAATCTTTTTGAAGACATTGACATTAATTAAAAATATTTAGAAAGATAAATCTTTAAAACTTTTAAAATTCTGATCTTGATAAAGAGTACCTTTCACAAATTCTTAAAATATTCATTTTGAAATCATTTAAAAGTCACATAATTATAAAATAAAATATTTACATTCAAAATATTCTTATAATCTTGTAAGGGAAGCTTCGACGAGTTTATAACGGTAGAAAATAGTCGCACCCACCGTATAAGTTAAAAAACATTCTTACCTTAAATTTGTCGAAAACGTCAAGAAGTACCTTGTTTGGAAAATGAAGGAAAGATTCCTTTCAAAACACATAAGGGTATAAATGACATTAACCCACTGTCTAGTAAATAGTAAAAATGTTTTGAAATATATTTTTATGAAATATGGATGTGGATGATAAAGAGGTCCCAGTAGATAATTATGTATAAACAACCTCAGATAATGAAGAGATTGTGAAATAAACCCTTACCTTGTACTTTTCCTTGGATGAGGGTAGGTTAACATCCTGTATAATAGTTAAATCATTGTTATTAAATTATACAAGAATCATATACATAAATATGATATCATATATTATCTTTTACTATTGCTTTGTTAATAATATTTTAGTATTATCGTCGTTTCGGGTGTTCACTTACCCATTTTTTTATATGTTTTGTTACATAAGTCGTGGTTGTTATCCATAGGTTGTATATTATTTATATCCATAATTATATAAAGTCCTTAAACATTATTTTTAATCATCAAATGAAAATTAGTCTTTAATGGATACGATGGGGAATGAATCTCATCGCGTTCGTGGAGACGGTAGTCTATACGTACGCTCGAATGCTACTTCCATTTCATTTTTCATTTTAAAAGGAATCAAAACCAAATTATACATAGGTATATTATTATTCCAATATAATATAATATCTTATATATGTTACTTATGTTCATTAACACCATCCTTTATACGTTCCATGTATGGTATGAACGAGCCATATCACTTTGAGGGGGCGGTAGTCCGCACTTCCTCAAATGAAATTATTGTATATTTATATACAACATGAAACGAATAATGGTATGTTATAAAATGGAATTAAATAAGCTTATATATAAAATAAATATCATTAATATAATATTTAATTATAGTTCCATCATAATGGCCACCATGAGAGGCCGTAGGAGATAATTGAACAGTCATTGTTTTGTGAGGCGTTTGGTTGCCATCCACAGAAACATTATGTTCTTCACCCATTAGATGGAGGTGTGTGTAAGTGTAGTTTGAATACTTATCATAAAAATATCCTAGTATATTTAGGATACTAGTTTTTTTACAAAATAAAAGAATAAGAAGAGTTTAGGGGTTGGAGAAGTAAAATAAAAGAAAAGAAGCTAAGAGAAATCGTTACCTTTAATTTGGGTAACTCCCTTTGGTTTGAGCCAAACAAGGACTCTTGAAGTGCCTTCTGCGTAAGGTAAGGCTTATAGCATGAGGATAGGTATGTAGGGAGATTAATCGGGCAGATTTTGGATGAGCCAAAAGACTTGAGAGGTGTAAGGAATTGGTTAGAAGTGGTGTCCTTTTATAAGGGGGAGGAGGGGCTCTTTTGGAAAAACATAAAGTATTATTTTATAATAAATTCATTTTCGGTTTATAATGGCTCCAAACTGGATTATTTAAAGTATAAGGTGGGTATGGGTCAAAAAACACTCAACCAATAGGTTTTAGACAAGTTTGGGTCACTATTTTACCCTTATCTTTTAGATTTAACTCTAAGTTAAATAGTTTGACATTTACCATGTCTCTTTGTATTTTTATATTATATGGTTACTTAACATACTATAAACTGCCAAGAGAACCCCAAGTGGTTCATTAATGACATACCTATCATCATATAAGTCTTTTGGACGAACCTTAGATTTTTAGGAATATTATATCAATTAATAATATAATATTTGTTTAAGAAACTCCTTTATGCCCATTTTGAAACTATTTAATAATTGATTTTTGATAAAGTCTTAATAAATTTATTAATTCGAAAAAAAATAATTTAATCAACTCTAACATGGAATATTAACCAATAAAATTTTTTTAATTCATTAAAAGTCTCAAATTATATTTATTTGGGTATTTATAATATCAATTAGTTTAATATTTTACTAATAAGGTAATTACTGCATCATCATTGTGTCATAAATAAGTTAAATTATTTAATGTCTAAAAATTATAAATAAAATACCATTATGTATTAAATTTTTTTATCTTTATAATTAATATTTATAACCGAATTTATCTTATGTATAACCCAATATTAAAAATGTTTTAGTTATTAAACATTGATTTTAATTCTTTTAACTCTTCTTTGAATTAAATAATAATAAATGTCCTAATATAATCCAAGTGGACCAAAGAGGTTCATATTTTATTACTAAGGTTTTTTTGGTCGAATTATACTTATCCAATAGAATTTGTACATGTGTTAGGGTAATAATAATATCATTTTTACCCTTAATTACCCTATTTACTTTTTACCGTGGTAAATAAAAGTAAAAAGTTACTATTCATAAAAAATCATTTTTATCTTATTGAACCAAATTTTACTCCTTGATATTAACCGTGTCTCTCAGATTTTCTAAATTAAACTCACAGAAGTGGTAAAATTACGTTTTATGTGAATTTGCAAATTCTTCTAGGAGGTGGGTAAAAGACGGTGAAAAGTTTAATAAAATTTTTATATATCAAAAATTATTATAAACTAACTCCAATGAATTACATTGAACTTATATAGGTATTATGTATCTATTTTTACATAAAATAAATTTAAATAAAATAGATAATTTCTTAAATAAAAATTCGGTTTTTAAACTATAACTGAGTGTTTTTCACTATTCATCAAAAATTAAAAGTTTTCAGAAAAATACCAAAAATTTAACCTAAGCTAATTTTGATATTCTGAATTCAATAATAAAGTCTATTTTACTAAATTAAAAACATAGAAGTTTCATTTCTTAATTTAAAATTAATTCCCACTGTCAAAACCAAAAGGCTTATTTTTTAGAAATAATAGCTACCAAAAGTTTGACACTTGTTTATGTCCAATTTCAAAGTGAAATTACTTACAATGACCATCATTGGATAAAATTGTAAGAATATAATCTATTTATACTTCTAAACAATTAAAATTTATAATTTTACAATATAAGTTTTTTTTATTTAAAAAGTTGTTTTCAGTTAAATTATAGTATTTTTCACTATTCACCCCAAATATGAAAGTTATCAGAAAAACACCAAAACTTTATCGAAACTAAATTCTTATGTTCTGATTCTAAATAAGAAATTTATTTTTTCAAATTGAATATATAAAAGTTTCAAATATTGGATTTATAAAGGATTCTCCATTAAAAGGCGGTAAAATTGCATTTTTGAAAAATACTTCTTTTATCTGAAAAATTTTATTTGTTCTTACATTATGTCTAAGAAACTCATAATATGGATTCTAAAATTATAAGGATTATATAATGTTCAAAATTCAGTTAATACTATTTATAACCGCTTTTGAACGGCTTGTTTGGTGAGTCATGGTGCGCTAGAACTCGGTGTTTCATGTAGTTAAAGTTATTGAATTACTTTGAAGAAATAACGTACTGTGAAATCTTGGGGTGTTACATATGTTCTAAAAGATGATTCTCTTTATTTCTTATATTCTAATTAACAATGAAATAATATAAGTTCTTGGGTAGTGATGAATGTATGATATATATACACAACTCATCTGGGATTTAATCCCTAAGATGTCTAGACATTCAATGTAGGCCATAATCTTGACTACATGAGGCCCATATGGTGAAAACTCACCAAGATTATTAGTAAAAAATAATTCGAGATCTCATACCTATGTTGTCTTTCCTTCTATTTATAGAGATCCATAAGGTGAAACATCATGCTATAAATATCCATGTCCCCATGTTTCTTCAAAATCTCATTGGACAAGGATGATAGCATGAAACGTTGAACATCTGTGGAATCATTCAAATGTTTATCATAGAGTTTTAAATCTTCATCACTAGACTCATTTCTAGGTGATTTAGGAAAATTTTCTTCCAACATATATAATTTCTCTTCATAGTGAAGGAATATAGTTAGGTAACTTTACCATTGTTCGAAATTTGTGCCAGTGAGAAGGTTTTCCATATCAAGTACAGATCACAATGAGATGTTTGATTTCATTTTATTTTCATTTCTACAAATAAGATTAGAAGAAATTTTAAACATTATAAAATAAAATTTATACCAACAGATAAATAAATATTATATTTATTCATGTCCCACTATTTTTTCAAAACACAATATACCTCACCATTGGGTTCAGAATATCCCATTTCTTTGATATTCTGGTGACAATGATCCATATTTCCATAATCATTAACCCAATGTTGGTTGGTCAAGAAACTAAAATGGATTTACATAAGTATTATAAATTCCAACAGCATTAACTCACCATTCCTTGATCTGTTGAGTGGACTCACCAGTCAAAATTCCGCATAAGTAATAAATACACCACTTTTCTCCAATGAACACGGTTTGAGTTAATTTCCAAATTAATTACTGATTCATTGAACACATGTACATGAAATGTAACTCCAGTTACACTACATGTACTATAGTGTTACCTATCCAGAATCCTTGGCACCTCTGAATGAGACCTTTGAATTTATTTTATTCATAAAATTAATCAAATTTATTAGATCTATGTGAACCTAAGGAGGAATAACCAGATCTCCCGATTCAGATTAAATGAATGATTGAACTTGAATTGAAAAACTAAATTAAAATGCATTAATCACCTATTATATTTATATAATTATAAATAATTATGTTACTGATCAAACACTAGTTTTATATTATTTGTGAAGTAGAATAATGTAATGGGATGTTCCCAGTATTTCTTTTATACATGTTCAATGATCAATCAGAGATATACACAATGATAAAATCCATGTTCAATGGAATTGAATCAAAGAAGATAGATAACATGAATCATGTCGGAACTAGAGTGAGGATCATCAAATAATAATTACAACAGAATTTGTATTCGATAATAGTGTCCTATAACTTCCAGGTTCTCATCATTTCAGGGAACTACAATGACCTTTTAGTGTGAAGGCTACTCTTCTGATATTATAACATACTATGTCACGCAGAAGACCAATAATCATATGAAATTTTCTCATCATTTTTATACAGAAGAAAATTCATTTTGTGATTTTAAATTTAAATTAATATTTACTTTTTTTAATATACCAGTAATCTAAAGTACAATGTAGTTGGTTATAGGGACAGAACTCCAAAAAAAATCCCACTTGAACTAGTACCAACTAGTAATGATTGGTCTATCCTCACATGATAAAAAATGATTCTCATGAGTATGCATATAACTGATAGGCCTACCAAATTTCCAAGTCTAGGTTTGGAAAATCCATATTTCTTTGTATTGAATCTGTTTACTACAACCTTACTATCTTGATAGAATCCCTCATGTAGTTATATAACTGAATATCCACATATTTTCCCATGTAAAAATCTTGATATCCTGACTAAAACCAAATTCAATAATTATAAATAAATTTGATAAATCTATTTCCATTTTTATAACACAAACATGGAACAAGACACTTCTAAACCACTTCTTAAGCTACATCAAAAGCCACAACGAACTCATACATTGTTAACATGGAAACCACAAGTAGTAATATGTTTTTTTCAAATTAAATTTACCCTTTTTATATGATAATCTATCATATTTAACTGAATATAGACATGAGTTAAATTATATTAATCACCAGTATTTTTTGTTCTCCAGATACCATGAACTTTTCTAGTTCTACCTTTCCAAGTACTGTAATATAGGATTAACTACATGTCTATGCAATTATGTTGTATTTTTTTGAAATTCACCTATTATACTTTGTGATTTAGTAATATCAAACATCATTATATATCATGGAACATGAGATGAAATCCTAGAACTTAAGCATGTTAAATTCTATTAATATCAATAATATCTTTATGTGTCCAAGAATGTTCTACCAGAAAGATTATATGTCAAAAACAATTTGGTATCGAATTGTTTATTCTTGTATTTTTCAACACATGGATCATATATGTAACGTGACTAAATCTAGAAAAAAACATAGATCTATATTGAAGATATTATTCCCTAGAACATGGTTGCAGGTTCAATTCTTAATTAAAGAAACATCATTCCTTAGTCTAAACAAAGTGGCAAGATAAAAACATTGTTTTTCATTGGTTATCAATATATTTATCTGGAAAAATAATAAGGATGCCACTAATATATTAGTGACATGTATCACTCATTTTTCTCCAAATGAATATTCTTAGATCACTATGCATTGTTTATTTATTAATGAATATATGTAATCTATATATCCTAGTGGAATTTATTGATATCGTTGGGCCTTTTTGTTATGCCTAGTAGAAATATACCATAAGATCCTATTTTAGTCGCATCATATAGAAATATTCTGTAAGGAATCCTCTAAATTATGTGCTTTTGAAATTAAATTCCCAATATGATGATCATAGAAATAATATTTAACAAGTAGAAATGAAAAATTATTTCAGTTATGATGATATTTGAATATTTATTTTCATAGACTAAACGTTAATGATCAATCATGATTTATTGGTAACACCTTGTACCATCCAGGTCCAATTTCTCTTGAATACTCACCAACAATATAAAGTATCACAAACATTCAAAATACAGAGTCTTGAATCATAATACATGGATTTCATTACATGAATTTATATATGTATTTTTCAAAATCATAATATTACCATTGTTTATTCTTTATGAGAATAATTATTCAGAAAGAATAATAATTGTATCACCCACCATGCTGAATATGAACCACCTCTTTAGTTATGAGTTACTATATAGAATGTGCCTCTAAACTACACCTCCCACTAAGCTTAGTAGAGTCTAGTATTCATTCACAAGACAAGGTCCAATGCATCCAAATATTTAAACCATATAAGCTTAGTACGCTCCTACAATCATTAAATAGATGTTCAACATTTATTAAAATGTAATCAATCTAGACTATATATTAATATACTTTGTGGCTTTAACTTCATTAACTCAGATTCACCTTAGTGTTTTGATGTTCATTTTTACCTAAGGATATATTTTCAAAAATGTTTTTTTTATGAAAACATGACATAATTTCCATGTATATACTTATCATATCAAATTTCATATGATATTCATTAGATAATATGGTTGGAATGTGGTTATTTTTTTCTCTTATATTTATAGAATATGTCTTGGAAGGAATAATGGAACATTGGAAATATAAATAAGACTCATCATTGATATTAAATTTACAACCATAAAAACATTGATGTATATAAGGAATATGAGTTAGGTATAACCATTACTATAAATATATAATCAATAATTACTTGTATACGATGTACTCCAAAAGGCCACCTCGAAAATTTCTTTTACCATATCTATTAATTTACTTCATTGAGCATTTATAAAAATTGCTTTTGATGTATATGAAGTTACCATTATCTTTATAATATTTCACATGGATATATTAAACTAACTGTAAATTTTTTATGAGGTACCTTTACTTAAAAAGTTTCTTTATCTAAAAAATAATAAGTAGATTGTCTATATATCTAGTATCTTAGCATAATAAATATAAAAAATACATTAATGGAAATACACAAGTCAATTAATATCAATTTCATTTGAAAAATAATTATTTTTCCATAATTTTTTAAGAGACTTAGATTTTCTATTAATCATTCATTTCATTGGATAGTTGTGATTCAAGAGTTACTAAAATGTCAGTTTAGTATTTAATATACCATAAAAACATTTCTTTAAAAGGTTAAATAATTTCTCGTTGTGTCTATCCAGACACTGAGATTTATGTCATGGTTAAAATTATTACAAACATCAATCAATCCATTTAGCAATGAGAAGTAGCGAGCTCCCCTTGGATGACATAGAAATCACCATTTATCATCTCCTTTTGAGATTACTTTATAACCCTTATATTCAATCTTGTTTCCTATATTTAAGTACTTTATGTAATAATCATATTGAGTTTCATATACATGTGATGAATAAAACATGATTAATATATCATAACTGAAAGGAACAATTTTCTTATTTTATTCATTGCTATTTATTTTACAATGTCCAAGATTTACACCTTACAAATAAGTTTCAACCAGTCCTTATAATCTTGGTGAAGTATGGAGAAAATATTCCTGAGTAACTCATCAATTTTATTTATCAAGGATTGAAAAAATAAGGATAATATTGGTCATAAGGATAATAAAAAATATTAATGGATAATTTCCTATACAAGTGTACGCCCGATTTTTCTAATTGATCAATATACCCTAGCATTATAAAAGCACGACTAGTATCTAGGTTGCTTTCTTCCAATTTACATTGATATAGTGAACTGACAATCTTATTTATTTCAAGCCTTTATTTCTCTTTCTCAAGATAATAGAGATTTTTTATTATCATGTAATCATACATTTCATTATATTGTATCATCAAATCTTCAGAAATATTTGATAATATAATACATCAGTCATAGGAATCATCCAAAACATATCTATTGTAGGATACTTTTTCACCTTCACTCACTTATAGGGGCGGAGGAACCAAAGTAGGGGACTCTGAAACATAATACAAAATTTATGATAAGAGTTCATCACATAATTTTTTTACCACATCTAGAAATTTCTATTTATAAGGACATTCCATGAGTTAAGGAACTACTTCACTACATTCAATTTTTTTTTTCCGTTTTTCTATAATAATTAAAAAAATGATTTATACTTTAACTGAATACAAATTATGTGACAAATAATAATAATTTCATAATTTTTATTCTCCCACAACATTATAAAGTCCCAATAGCCCTCACCATTGAACTTCTAATGTCTAGTTGATAGGAAATTCTTGTGTAAACAATCCAAATGACCCTCCAAAAAATCCCAAAAACAATTGGAAATATACTAGAAGGTATTTTTGAAGTTATTCTATTTCCAATTTTAGATTTGTAGATCCATGATCCATTTATTTGACTCATCAATACTGAAATACTGACTTGGATTTCCTCAAAACTTGCCTCCAAATTACACCAATTATAGAAAGGGATACCCCTTATGATGTAAATTGGTTATATAAACCCAAAAACTTCAAATGAACTCCACTTATAAAAGTAAGTGTCCCAAAAGGGTTTGGTCAAACACTTAGTTCTGTAGAGTTTCATTCCTTATCTTGTAATGGAAGGCCAAATCCGACTTAATATTTATTTTTTGGGAATTTAATTTATTATTCATAAATATTATCATGTTTTATCGTTAAGATAACTTGATAATATTAAGTGGATATATATCAATTAATTAACCTTGTTGGATAAAAAATTTATACATAAACAATTTATTTAAATTCTCTCTTTGTATATTAATTAATTAATTTGTGTGATTTCAGTCTTGCATCCATAAAATAAGTAATACAGATTAAAATAAATAAATAATTTAAGTGAATCATTCATGTGATTTATCTAAAATTATATTTAAGGAGCGTACATTAAATCAACCTATTACCTTAGTAAAATAACTCTTATTTCTTTTCTTGCCATGTGTTACAAATTCCACCTATCCACATGTGCATCACCGGAGTTCGCATCATAATGGTTCCTTCTTGGAGATCCTCCACACACCTTAGATAACTCCACTAATTACAATTATTTATTACTCAAACATAGGTGAGGGGAACCAAATGATTTGTTAAAGGGGGATTACATAAATATATTTAGACATCCAGGTTTTACATAATAATGGTTCAAGGGATGACTTGGAGGTTATCATATTTAATTTAATTAAAAAAATTGCAAACCCATGCAATAAATTAAATTAAATAAATGCTGAAACATACATTGGTCTTATTCTATCTAATGAATGGTTATACATAAAACATATACACAATTTAAATAAATATCATTAATTTCCTTATCCATTAGTTTTTAGTAACACAAGAATGATTTCATTATATATTTATTTATTTAATTTTCTTTCCACTTAATGATCCTCCAAACTTAATTGGAGACACCTAAAATTTATAGAATTCAGGGAATATAACCAATAGAACCAATAATGGTAGATTTATTACAAAAATTTAATTGTTCATTTAAAATTCATTAAAACCATTATTAAATTATCAAACACATAATGACATGAAAATCAATAAAATAAGGTTTTTGTAATGACCCGCCAATTCGCATTGTCTTGAGAGTACAAAAAGTCATTACTACACCTTAAACGACATCCCCAAGATGCCAAAGGCTGGAAATAAATGCCAAGGGTTTCAAATACAAGTTGGGGGATGATTTACCCTATATAAAATAACCCATAAACCAACCAAGCATAACCAAACATTCACTATATGATGCATGAAAAAATGAATGACAGCTAAACAACTTTATTTATGTCAAACCACATCAAGTACACAACAGCAGAAAACCAAACCAAGCATCAAAGTACATAGTAGATGAACAACTCAAGACTCTCAAAAGACACCATGACTCCGTGCTCCACAAGATCCAAACTTCACAACATCTCCCAAGCATCACCACGAGCCACTAGCAATAAGATGCTTTACCTTTACCTATATCCCGGGACATGACATCTGCAAAAGCACCGAAGTTCCAATGCAGTGGTGAGTATAAAACTCAGTAGGTTTCCCCAATGACTTCCCTACTCAAGACACTAGGATGAAGAGTTAGCAACATTTATATAAAAACAATTTATATAAAATATTTTCTCAAAAGCTGTTTATAACTAAATATAAACAAGTTTCCAAAACCATTCATAACCAAAGGCATTCCAAGAGAAATTTAAACTAATTTTCCATAAAGTTGTTTTCCAGAAAAATAACCAAACAATATTTAGAACCATTTCACAAACATTTCTTTTTGGCAAACCCAACCATTCCAAAAACCCATGCAACCAACCATGCATGCTACCTGGAAGAGGGGAGAATCCCTAACCCTTATCCATCCCAACCATGATGGGGGATACTTCTTACCCTTATCTAACCAAAATGCACATGAATGCTTGATGGGGGAGAGCCCTAACTCTTATCCATCCCAACACTGATGGGGGACACCCCTAACCCTTATCTATCCCGAATGCAATATGAATGTTTGACGGGGGAGAGCCCTAACAATTATCCATCCAAGAATGTTGGGGGAGACTCTGAAACCTTATCCGTCACGAGTGCAATAAGAATGTTCACAACCATATATTCTCAAAAATAATTCCAAAACAACCCTTTTAATAAAAACAACACTTTATTGAAAACCATTTTTTGTCAAAACCATTTAAATGCCACACCATTTCAATTCCAAACCATTTCAATAAAACATCTTTTTTTATTGAAAACTAATTACATCAAAGTCATATCAATACCAAACCATTTCAATAAAACATCCTTTTTTTTAAAACCCATTTTTCATCCAACAAATTACAATTCCATCCAATCAATAATTTAAAATTATAAATTTAAATTCAAGAATCCAAATCACATTGCACAACAATTCACCAAAATTACACAATTTCACTAAAACCATAAATCATCACTAAAGAAGATTTATTCCATGCTTTTCACAGTCAAATCCATTCAAACCAACCAATTTGAAACTAATAAAATCAATTCTAACAAGAGGAGTCAAGATTTAATCCACCTACCTCAAAGGTATTGACAAAAATCCTAACAAACAGAGAACACACAAGATAACCGTGTTGATTCTTCAAAAACCTGCCTTAGATCTCTTATCCTAGCACGATCAAGACCAAATGTCATTATATTTGGCATCCACACACTTAGATATACCCATAACAAGAATATATCTAAGAGACCGAGAGATGAGGAGAAGTAAATCTCAGTAGATCTAAGAAACCAATCAAGAACGAAGAAGAATGATCTCATACCTCAAGAATTTGGCTTCGATTCGCCCAGAGAAGCCTTTGGATTGCCTCTGGAATGATGGGAGGATCCTCTTTGACCTTATTAGAAGAAAAATCATGAGTTATGGTAGCTTAAGAGATTAAACAAGACACATAGAGGAAAAAGAGAGTGAGATCCACTTTTATAGGATCTCATTTAAGTGTTCGCACAGTTTGCTCGCACGGTTAGACAACCCGTGCGCTGACCGTGCATTAGCCACTGCCTCGACAGACCCACCATGCATCACTTGGCCACATGGTTAGAAAAACTGTGCACCGCCTGTGCAGAAGCTACTGCCTCCAAGACCAACTACGCACGGTTTTACCACACAGTTTAGACAAACTGTGCGCCGTCTGTGCGACTTCCCCTTTCCCTCAAAACATCATTCAAATTTCTCCTGAATCTCCCATTCATCACCCTTAACATTAAAACCATTAAAAGCATCAAGAAACTATTACATACTAGAAACTTGGGTTACTATAGTTTTAATTTTTTAATTTTTATATTTAATGTAATTTTAAAGTATGTCCTTTAATAGGAGAATACACAGTGTGTACACCAGCTATAAGTGGTATAATTCAGTTTCAATTTTTTTTGAGTTACGTAGATAGTGCTTTGGAATATTGACTTAGTCAGACTACACTGCCTGTACATTTCTACTACATTCCATGTATCCCTTTGCTGAGTGACTAAGATACACCCCCGGTTCTTCGGCGTGTTCTCAATTAAGAGACTACATGACATGTGAAATCCAACTACACATTGTGTATCTCTAATTCCATATGTCCATATAACTCATTCTATATCTCTGATGTGTTATTTGAGTAACTACATGACTTTTAATCCACATACACACTGTGTATATCATTAATACTCTGGGTTTTCAGTCACATTATTTTTTATTATGTATAATGACAACATTAAATGCATGATGTGAGCCACTAACCCATGCAGGCTACATGATCCTTACACCAATGCACATTATATAATCAAACAACTGGTATGTTAGCCAATACTGGTCTAGATTCAATGTGTAATAAATTCACCACATATGTTAATTTTTTTGTGCAATTTGTATCCCTCAATACATCTAGATGTAGTGAACTAGGGTACAAGAATAGTACTTTAAAGTACATGCTGTGTAACCCTATATTACCGGCCAAAATTTGGGAGATTCTAATGGAATATCTAATAGTTCTTCATCATTTTTTTGAAATTTATGAAAATGAAACACTAAATGAACCTGATTAATATTTTGATAACATGTTAAGTAAAATCAGATTAAATATTGAATAATATGAAATGAAAATTAAACAAAAACTGTTTATGAATAAAAAATCAAATATAAAATAGTAAATTTAAATGTGAATTCTCTAATACTGCTTGTTCATTCTGGGAACATGTAGAAAAATTCAGTGGTGGATGATATATTAAAATATATTTTAATATTTGAGTTTCCCGAAACCATGATAGAGGATATTGCACATTAAAATTATAATTAATTTATCCTGATTAGAAGAAAGAAATTACCTGAGATCATTATCTTTCTTCGTTGATGAATGTTGATCATAAGAAAATTCCTTTTTATATTTCCTTCATTAATCTTGGGAGGATCCAAGGATACAATCACTATAGTAGTTATCCACATGTTCTCCTTTGATCTCTAAGAAATTCAAGACGCTCTCTCGGTGCTAGCTTGGGGAATTGAATGTATTGTGTTGTTCATTCTTGATCGATCAATCTTCTATATTGAATATTTTTTCCTATAAGTTATTATTCTTGAGAGGAAGATAAATGCAGGATTATAAATATAATTCATTTTTGAAATTTTTGAAATTTTTCAATTGCACCAATTGATATTTTTGGATACCCTACACTGTAGACATAATAGTCTATTTATAGAACTATTATTTAGGTTAAAATAACTATTTAATCACATTTACTCCATAAAATAACATAATGGATTTAGTACACCCCATTCTATATAATTAAATAATAATATTTTTTTGCACACCAAATTTCACAATAACACTTATGTTTAACTGAATTGTTAATTAATATTGGTCACTAAAATCGGTCTTGGTCTGTTCCAACTCCTCTAACATTTATTTAATAATCAAATTAAATATTTTATTCTCTTATATAAATATTTTATAAAAAAACCAGTAAATAAATATTTATTAAATATTCAATATATATATATATATTATTCACAATCCTATGAAGAAATATTTATTTAATTTATGTGACCGATAAGGCATGAATAAAATTATTCCTTAGTTTTGAGAATAATATTTATTCCATTAATTAAATTCAAATATAATTTAATTTAGATCAACAGAAACACTCATTGTGTGACCATCTATGATTCTTTGTCATTCCAATTACGTAGACTTTCCTAAAGTCCATGATTACTATCTAGTAATGGGTCAAGGAACCTAAGAGAAAGAACTTAATATCATAATAATGAAAATCAAATATGAACACTCACAATGTAATAAAATAAATTTGTCTCAATATATCATAAATAAGGTTGAAAATATTTTTCACCAACCTATATGCTCGATAGATCTTTCTCTGACTATCTGAAATAAATTTCATTACACCATGTCCATGGAATTTAATGTGTTAGTTATATTCCAATAAAACAACCGAGATGTCAACATTAATAAATATGTAAGGGTAAAATACTTCCTCAACATATTCATTAATGGCATGTCAATCATGATGTACCCAACAAATCCTACATCCCGCCAACATATTGCATTATGGTTTTGGTTTGTAAATCAAAGTTCATGAGTTATGAAATTTAATAATTAAAATATTAAATTCTAAACACCATCACACATACTCATAGATAGAAATATCTAATGACACAAAAACATGAGAAATTCCTATTAGAGGGTATGTTCTCACAACCTCTTGTGTTGGAGATTACCAAAAGAGAAAATCATGAGAACCTTCCTCATCTATAAACGAATACTCTCACCTAAAATACTTTGTAAAATGTTACCTATAGTGGTTTTTTATCTAAATATTGAACTATATTTAAACGATATTTTTATAACATCTAAAGTCTCTCTTCATAGTGAATAAATCCTATGACCTTATTAAGGAAACAAATACTTTACTACATTTCCATATTAATGTTATGAAAAAGAAAAATCAATATGTGATAAGATATAAAATTAATATTATCATATTTCAATATACAAGTAATCTAATATAAAATGTAGTTACTTCTAGGGAACAAACTCTAACAATTTTTAGTATTGTTCATTGATGATTTAAATCTCTCCAGAACACCTTCAGATTGTTTTTCTATTGAACTTACAATGATGTACCTTTAAAACATTTTGGATACATAATATACTTGTTGTGGTAAGTTAATAGTTTTGGATACATTATGTTCTAGGTTTGGATGATCAAAATAGTATATTTATTTTAATAAAAAATTATATTAAAAACAAACTTCAAATAATCATTAGTGAAATATGATTTGTCAAAACAAGGATTTAGAATATTTTATTTGGAAAATTAGCCAATAATATTTCTCTTTTTAATAATCATAAGAAATTATAAGAAATAGTTCAATAGAGAATTAATAGATGAGAAAATAACCCCCCTTGATATTTCACTTTTATAATTATTGATATTTCTGAAGTATACTTTCCCTGAAACTGTTCTCCTCTATGATTACATTTTTCCCTTTTAAAGGAAACACTTATTATTATAACCTTTCTCCCCATATTTTATTATCAAAACGTTAAGGTAAAGGTTTTTAAAAAGTAATTACATGGTAAATATAAATATATATATTTTAATAATAAACTCATTAAATAAAAAAATATAATACAATATTGAAATAAGGACTAATGTTTTTTCTTTAGATCCTCAACCTATTTCTCGAAGACCTTATTCTTCCATTGTGAGATGTTTTTCAAGATCTTCACAATTATTTTTTAAATAATTATTATTTTCATCAAACTCCATAAGTATTATTTGTTGATTCTCCATAAACTATATCATCTTTATAAAAACATTTTTTTATTAATGAGAATTTGACATTAAATGAAACAAATACACCTTAATATTCATAAATTGATTTATAATTTACTTTTATATACATATGATTTATCTTTATATTTTTCATAAATAAATATTGTGTTCAACATCCTTCTCCACATGTAATACCGAACTGAAAGAAAAATTGTGATATATCTAGGTAAAATATAAATATTAAATATGAACAGTAAATCCTAAACATTGATTTTTTTGGATAAAATATGGGTAAAAAATATTAAATATTTATATAATGAATATAAATACTACTTTTAGTTCAATTGAAATGCAATTGGAATATATAAATCATCTTAGAAAATCATTTTATGCGTAAAATTATATTTTCCTAAAATTTTTTGTTTTATTTCATGAATGTAGGAGTAGTATAATTACATAATAAAACAAATTATCTATAATATTAAAAAAAATTATATAAATAAATAAAATAAAAATTGAGGGAAAATAATAATAATGAATAGTTGTAATTTTTAAAATCTGTTTTCCAATAAGAATAGTTTTCAACTATATTTTGGGATTTTAATTCAATTTTGAATTATAAAATTTTTTAAATTTAATTTCACAAAATTGACATCATTTTTTGATTATCAAAAATTATATAATAATAAGATGATTTTTTGTATTATTTATAAAACATTTTCTTTTTAGGTGAATAGTGTAATATACAATCATTACTAATATTATGGATTTTATGAAATTATTAGAATATAAGTATAAATAGGAAAATTTATTGAATCTATTTTGTAAGACAATAAATTTATTTTAAAATTATATTTATAATTTAAAAATTTTGGTTCAAATTTAGGAAATCATATTTTACATTTTACAAATTAAATTACATCTTTTAAAAAATCATTATTAAAAAATTATACATTTAGTATTCAAAAATAAATTTCTTCCACTTTTAAAAATAGAATAAAAATATTTGAGTTAAAATTTATAAGTATTATTTAAACATTATATATTAAGGTCTAATTTATTTTAGGGCATAAAGGATAAATTACCCATGAAAAAAACTAGGTTCATTGGTGGAAACTAAAATGGTAAAAGCAAGTAACTTTAGAAGTAAATTGTATAAAATGTTTCAAAAATGTTTTTAGTTTAATTTTTGAAGTTTTTATTGATGTTATATCCTCTACAATCCATTATTTGACTATTTTTTAAAAGATTTACCTGAGAATGACAACCATTATTAATAAGTATTGGGTATTTACTAAAATACTACTACTTTTCAAAAAAAATGGAACTCATATCATCACTTCCCATCAAACCAAAAACCCCAATTTTATTAAAAAATCTTTCAAACCCTATGCCCCACACTTTTATCGACATTAATGTGGTTCTGGTCCTCTCAAAATAAAATCACTTAATGGTTTAATCCTCTTTTTAAGGGAGATAATCTCAGAAGTGAGGTATAAGTTCCTAAAAATATATTTGTTTTTCAATTCAGTTGATTTATTTTCTTCTTAATCAAATTTAATTTGAATATATTAAAATGATAATATTTGTATCATTATTATACAAGTGTGTTATATAATTATGTTAAAATAATTATCCACTGCCCCATCCATTAACAAAAAACGAAAACCTATATCATGTGTTGAGAGGACTACTGCCTCCATGACGCAACATGTTTCATCTTCCCAATCCACAAAATAAGGTTGGTCTCGATAGATAATTTAATATATAATAATAATACTAATGAGATATTTTTTATTCTGATACGAGTAACCATATTACTCATTTTATATTTCTATAGATAATAAAATTGTTAACCATACGTAAGTGTGGACTATTTCCTCTATGGAGTTATGGATTGTTTTCATTCATTTGTCCTCTTTCTTGTACGGATGTTCATAAGTATGTTTTTAAAGAATACATATGAATTATTTAATAAAAATGTTCTGGTAAAACAAATTGAATATCCCCTTAATTATATGAATAGTAAATAATAATTATAAAAATAATTATCTTAAATAAGCAAACTAAGAGGAAAACAACTTATTAAATGTAACGCCTCGACCCCAGTTACCTAGAGTCGGTGCATTATTACATAACATTGTCATGATCACAAGAAGGATCAAATCTCGAAAGACTGATTGGTTTAGTATCCTTGGAAACACTAGATATATTCATAAGTCTTACATTACATCATAAAAATGAAAACTACAACAACATCTTTTCTTCATATTCCACACTCATATCCCCACATACTATCACTGCAGGTCATTCATAATTTACTTCTTCATACCCTGGGAAAAATAAAACATAGAAAAGGGGTGAGCTCAAATTCCCAATAAGGATAACAATATAGCGGAAACTTTCATAAACAAGAATAAACATTTAAGGCAATGTATAACTAAAACAAAATCCTTTTAAACTTGAACTTCAACATAGTATGGAAAAAATAAAATGAAATAATTCCATTTACTTATTCACATGGATATTCTACTAATCGAATAATCACATGCAATATCAATAACCACTTTCATAATGATGGAATGCATAATGCCAGACTATCATAACCACATAGTCAATGCCTCGTGCCAAGACTACAAATAAGATTTTGTCAAGGCCTTATGCCAAGACACTAGTTTGTCTCATGAGACCTACCGATGCATCTAGGAGCTATAGCGGGCTCCACCCGTCACATATTAAGTCCAATGCATTCCCATATGAAAAGGTTTAAACATAACATAAACATTCGTATTAAAACTAGCATACGAAATGTCAATACTTTCACCATAAAATATGAATGGTATAAAAATAGCACATCCATAGTCAAACATATCACAAAACCTTCAATACAATATAGAATTTTTGTATCATAATAAATCAACTTCAAATATGCGTAAAATCCATCAAAGGATGTTGACATAAATGAAATCAAAACTCTTTTTAGATAAATATCTCTTTATATTTTGAAATCATTTAAGAGTCATATATTTATAAAATAAAACATTTTCTTTGAAAGTATTCTTATAAGCTTGTAAGGGAAGCTTTGACGATTTTATAACGGCAGAAAATAACCACACCCGCCGTATAAGTTAAAAAACATTCTTACCTTAATTCTGTCGAAAAGGTTAAAAAGCACCTTGTTTGGAAAACGACGGAAATATTCCTTTATAAAACTCTTATAAAAAGTCAAACAAGGGTATAAATGACTTTAACTCATATTATTTTAAATAGTAAAAATGTTTTGAAATACATTTTTAAGAAACATGGATGTGGATGATAAAGAGATCCCAGTAGATTATTATGTATAAACAACCTCGGATAATGAAGAGATTGTGAAATAACCCTTAACTTGTACTTTTACTTGGTTGGGGTAGGTTAACCTCCTATATAATGGTGAAATAATTGTTATTAAATTATACAAGAATCATATACATTAATATGATATCATATATGATCTTTTAACATTGCTTTGTTAATAATATCTTAGTATTATCGTTGTTTCGGGTGTTAACTTACTCGTTTTCTTTTATATGTTTTGTTACGTAAGCCATGTTTGTAATGGATAGGTTGTATATTAATCATATCCAAAATTATATCAAGTCCTTAGATACTATTATTAATCATAAAATGAGAATTATACTTGAATAGATATGATAGAGAATGAATCGCATCGCGTTCGTGGAGACGGTAGTCCGTACGTACGAACGAGTGACAATATCATTCTTTTGATATAAAAATAATATATAAATGGATGGTATATCATATATACAGAATCATTAACATGTAATATTTATTATTTACATGAGTTACACATCATTATTATACCCATCCAAATAATAATATATTGAATAACAATTACACCACGACGTGGAGACGGTAAGTCGTGCGTACGCACGTATGGTGACATGTTATTCAAATGGTGGATAGAATACTGAATATGGTTGTACCATATTTATAATAACATCACAATATATATAAGATACTGGAGTTATTATTTTAAAATGGTAATAACAAAGAAAGAAGAAGTGGAAGAAGAAAGGAACTTGAAAAGGGGTGGTGAAAACATTACCTCTTCTTCGGGTTCTTCCTTTTGATTTGATCAAAAGGGCTCCTTAGGTTGGATTTCTGATCAAAATAAGGCCTCTAGGTTGTAGTGAGGGAAGTTGGGAGAGTATTTGGGTAGATTTTGGCTGAACAAAAAGGCTTTGAAGGTGTGAAGAAATGAGAAGGAGGAGTTCCCTTTTATAAGAGCGGTGAAGGGAACCTTTGGAAAAGCTAGAAATATTAATTTATAATAAATTCATATTCGGTTTATAATGTCTCAAAAGTGGATTATTTAAATTTTAAGGTGGGTATGGGATGAAAACCACTCAACCAATAGAATTTAGACAGGTTTGGGTACTTATATTAACCTTATCTTTAAGTATTAACTCTAAGTTAATTAGTTTCACTTTTACAATGTCTCTTTGTATTTTTATATTATATAGTTAATAAACTTACTATATACATCAAAGCGACCCCTAATTGGTCCATTAATGATATAAATATTATGATATAAGTCTCTTGGCCGAACCTTAGATTTTTATGAATTTAATATCAATTAATAATATAATATTTGTTTTAAAAACTCTTTTATGTCAATTTTGACACTATTCAATAGTTGATTTTTGTGAAACTTATAACAGAATGATTACTTTGAAAAAAGTTAATTAAATCAATCCTAATATGTTATATTATCCTATAAAATTATTTTAATTCATTAAAAGTCTCAAATTATATTTATTTGGGTATTTATAATATCAATTATTTTAAATTTTCACTATTATGGTAATTATTGCATCATCATTGTGTCATAAATAAATTAAATTATGTAATCTATAAAAATTATAAATAAAATATCATTATGTAGAAAATATTTTTATATTTCTAATGAATATTTATAGTCTAAAATCCTACATATATAACCCTATGTAAAAATTGTTTTTCTAAAAGATATATGCTTGTGTCATTTTTGTATTCATTTTAACTTAATTAAAATAACGTGTCCCTATCACCTACAAGTGGCTCCATGGGGTCCCAAAGTAGACCCAAATATGCCTATGGTAGAACATGTATCAAACAATAAGGCTAGGACACGTTTTAGGGTAATTTAGTATTATTATAATATTATTTTTTAACCCTTATTTACCGGATTTACCCTTTAACCATGGTAAATAAAATATTTACCGAAGTAATTATTCAAAATGTCTAAAAATAAAAGTTACCTATTTACACAATTTGAACATCCTGATTCCAAATATTGGATACATTTTTCAAAATTCAAAACACAGAAGTGGCAGAAATTAATTTAAAATTAATTCCCGCTGTCAAAACAAAAAACATGTTTTTAAGATATAATAACTATCAAAAGATTGATACTTGTTAATGTTCGGTTTAATTGTGAAATTATGTCCAATGACCAACATTGTATTAAATGGTAAAAATATATTCTAAATATAATTTAAAACCACTCAAATTCATAATTTATCACCATTAATTATTTTGATTAAAAAAGTTGTTTTTAATTAAAATTTAGTAATTTTCACTATTCATCAAAATATTAAAGTTATCTGAAAAGTACCAAAATTTCACCTTAGGCTAAATTAGATATTCCAAATCCAAAAATGAAGTCCATTTGAAAAAATAAAATATATATAATTTCAAAAAGTAGGTATTACTATTCATAACGGCTAGTTTGATTGGTTATGGTGTGTTAGAACTCGGTGTTTTGTACAACACACGCTATCTCATTAATCAAAGAGAAGCGTACCGTAGAAGCTTGGGGTGTTACATTCTCCACTCCTTCAAATAATTTCATCCTAGAAATTTCTAGAATACTTATCACATGAAAAGACTCGGGTGGTTCTTCATCATAAGTTCCTCGGGTTCCCACGTTGCCTCTCCCATCTTATGGTTTCTCCACAAAACTTTTACCAGACGCGTCGTCCGGTTTCTCAGTACTTGTTCTCTCGTATCAAGAATACTGACGGGCTCTTCACAATAAGAAAGATCATGTTCCAGTTCTAATTCTCCATAGGTGAGTACATGCGTTGGGTCAGGCATGTATTTCCTCAACAAAGATACATGGAACACATCGTGAACTTTGGAGAGACTTGGCGCTATTGCCAATCGGTAAGCTACAGCCCCAATTAGTTCTAGAATTTCGAAAGGTCCGATGTACCTGGGACTCAATTTACCTTTCTTACCAAAACGTAGGACTCCCTTCCATGGAGATACCTTCAGGAAAACATGATCACCGACTTGAAATTCCAAATCCTTCCTTCGATTATCGGCATAGCTCTTCTGCCTACTTTGAGCTGCTTTGATGTGATTTTGGATTACCTTCACCTTTTGCATCGTTTCCTCCACCAGTTCTAGACCTAAAAGTTTTCTTTCACCAACGTCATCCCAACAGGTTGGTGTGAGACATCTCTTTCTGTATAACGCTTCATATGGTGCCATCTGAATACTCGAATGGAAGCTATTGTTATAGGAAAATTCTACCAAAGGTAAATACTGATCCCACATACCCTGAAAGTCAAGTGAGAAGGATCTCAACATGTCTTCTAAGGTTTGAATAGTCCGTTCTGATTGTCCGTCTATCTGAGGGTGGTAGGCAGTGCACAAATAAAGTTCAGTATCCTGGGATTTCTGAAGACTCTTCCAGAATCTTGAAGTAAAACGGGGATCAAGATCAGAAACAATCGATAGGGGTACTCCATGAAGTCTCACAACTTCATTAATATATAGTCTTTATAGACGTTCCAGTGGTAGATCTTCTCTTATAGCAAGAAAATGTGTTGACTTGGTAAGACGATCAACAATAACCCATATTGCATCATTCCTTCTAGGAGTCTTTGGTAGCCCCATGACAAATTCCATCGTAATATTGTCCCATTTCCACTCCGGTATGGGAAGAGGTTGCATGACTCCTCCAGGGTGTTGCCTTCCAACTTTCAATTGTTGACAAACCATACATCTTGACAAAAAATCAGCAATCTCCCTCTTCATATTGTCCCACCAAAAATGTTCCTTCAAATCTCTATACATTTTGGTGCTCCCAGGGTGTATAGAGAAATTGGAACTATGAGCATCATCCAGTAATTCCCTTTTTAGATCAGGTATATCGGGAACACAAAGTCTCTTCCTGAATTTCAAAATTCCATCTTCAAACACAAAGTCTCTCAGTCTCCCATCATTCACAGCTTTAATCTTCTTTTGAAATTCCTCATCATCGGTCTGAGAACTCTTAATCCTTTCTAGTAAAGATGGTTTGGCAACCATTTAAAAAAGCATTGATGTTTATCCTTCCATGTTTATTCCCATGTCCATATTCACTAGATCCATGAAAATTGGATCCCTTTCAATTCTCATATTGTTCAAAAATCCATGATCTTTTCTGCTCAAAGCATCTGCCACCTTGTTTGCCTTCCCCGGGTGGTACTGTATCGTGCAATCATAATCCTTGAGTAATTCAAGCCATCTCCTTTGCCTCATTTTGAGTTATTTTTGTGATAAAATATACTTCAAACTCTTGTGATCAGTATAAATCTCACATTTTTCACCATAGAGGTAGTGCCTCCATATCTTCAAAGCAAATATCACAGATGCTAACTTGAGATCATGAGTAGGATAGTTTTGTTCATGAATTTTCAACTGTCGTGATGAATAGGCAATAACTCTATCATTCTGCATAAGGAAACAACCAATTCCTTTCTTCGATGCATCCCTGTAAATAACGAACCCATCATTCCCCGAGTGTCGTAACCAAGAGTGCATCAAGGCCCGTTGTTGTACACCAGTTCTCGTTCGATTCTAGCTCAAAGCGGTGTTTTCGGGTTTTACCACTAGGTACATTTGTGCCAGAGCCGCCTCTACCTGCTCGTATCCAGACAAGGATGTATTTCTCGGAAAACTCACAAAATCTCTACAATACCAAAATTCTAGGAAGTTCTTCTATACTAATCCTCAAAGTCCATCTTAAATCTATGTGCTCTAATCAGAGTTTATCTAAATCTAGCTTCTAAGGTTTGTACTAAACTTCCTCTGATACCAACTGTAACGCCCCAACCCCAGTTACCTAGAGTCGGTTCATTATTACATAACATTGGCATGATCACAAGAAGGATCAAATCTCGAAAGACTGATTGGTTTAGTAGCCTTGGAAACACTAGATATATTCATAAGTCTTACATTACATCATAAAAATGAAAACTACAACAACATCTTTTCTTCATATTCCACACTCATATCCCCACATACTATCCCTGTAGGTCATTCATAATTTACTTCTTTATACCCTGGGAAAAATAAAATATAGAAAAGGGGTGAGCCCAAATGCCCAGTAAGGATAACAATATAGTGAAAACTTTCATAAACAAGAATAAACATTTAAGGCAATGTATAACTAAAACAAAAGCCCTTTAAACTTGAACTTCAACATAGTATGGCAAAAATAAAATGAAATAATTTCATTTACTTATTCACATGGATAATCTACTAATCGAATAATCACATGCAATATCAATAACCACTTTCATAATGATGGAATGCATAATGCCAGACTATCATAACCACATAGCCAAGGCCTCATGCCAAGACTACAAATAAGATTTTGTCAAGGCCTTGTGCCAAGACACTAGTTTGTCTCATGAGACCTACCGATGCATCGAGGAGCTATATCGGGCTCCACCCGTCACATATTAAGTCCAATGCATTCCCATATGAAAAGGTTTAAACATAACATAAACATTCATATTAAAACTGGCATACGAAATGTCAATACTTTCACCATAAACTATGAATGGTTTAAAAATATCACATCCACAGTCAAACATATCACAAAACCTTCAATACAATATAGAAGTTTTGTATCATAATAAATCAACTTCAAATAAGTGTAAAATACATCAAAGGATGTTGACATAAATGAAATCAAAACTCTTTTTAGAGAAATATATCTTAATATTTGGAAATCATTTAAGAGTCATATATTTATAAAATAAAACATTTTCTTTGAAAATATTCTTATAATCTTGTAAGGGAAGCTTCGAAGATTTTATAACGGCGGAAAATAACCGCACCCGCCGTATAAGTTAAAAAAACATTCTTACCTTAATTCTGTTGAAAAGGTTAAAAAGCACCTTGTTTGAAAAACGACGGAACGATTACTTTATAAAACTCTTATAAAAAGTCAAAAAAGGGTATAAATTAATTTAACCCATATTCTTTTAAATATTAAAAATGATTTGAAATACATTTTTAAGAAACATGGATGTGGATGATAAAGAGATCCCAGTAGATTATTATGTATAAACAACCTCGGATAATGAAGAGATTGTGAAATAACCCTTACCTTGTACTTTTACTTGGTTGGGGTAGGTTAACCTCATGTATAATGTTGAAATAATTGTTATTAAATTATACAAGAATCATATACATTAATATGATATCATATATGATCTTTTAACATTGCTTTGTTAATAATATCTTAGTATTATCGTTGTTTCGGGTGTTAACTTACTCGTTTTCTTTTATATGTTTTGTTACGTAAGCCATGTTTGTAATGGATAGGTTGTATATTAATCATATCCAAAATTATATCAAGTCCTTATATACTATTATTAATCATAAAATGAGAATTATACTTGAATAGATACGATAGAGAATGAATCTCATTGCGTTCGTGGAGACGGCAGTCCGTACGTACGCACGAGCGACAATATCATTCTTTTGATATTAAAATAATATATAAATGGATGTTATATCATATATAAAGAATTATTAAAATTTTATATTTATTATTTACATGAGTTACACATCATTATTATACCCATACAAATAATAATATATTGAATAACAATTACACCACGACGTGGAGACGGTAAGCCGTACGTACGCACGTGTGGTGACATGTTATTCAAAGGGTGGATAGAATACTGAATATGGTTGTACCATATTTATAATAACATCACAGTATATTTAAAATACTGGAGTTATTATTTTAGAATTGTAATAACAAAGAAAGAAGAAGTGGAAGAAGAAAGGAACTTGAAAAGGGGTGGTGAAAACATTACCTCTTTTTCGGGTTCTTCCTTTTGATTTGATCAAAAGGGCTCCTTAGGTTTTCTTTCTGATCAAACTAAGGCCTCTAGGTTGTAGTGAGTAAATTTTGGAGAGTATTTGGGCAGATTTTGGCCGAACCAAAAGGATTTGAAAGTGTGAAGAAATGAGAATGAGGAGTTCCCTTTTATAAGAGGGGTGAGGGGCACCTTTGGAAAAGCTAGAAATATTAATTTATAATAAATTCATATTCGGTTTCTAATGGCTCCAAAGTTGATTATTTAAATTTTAAGGTGGGTATGGGTCTAAAACCACTCAACCAATAGAATTTATACAGGTTTGGGTACTTATATTAACCTTATCTTTAAGTATTAACTCTGAGTTAATTAGTTTCACTTTTACAATGTCTCTTTGTATTTTTATATTATATAGTTAATAAACATACTATATACATCCAAGAGACCCCTTAGTGGTCTATTAATGATATAAATATCATGATATAAGTCTCTTGGCTGAACCTTAGATTTTTAGGAATTTAATATCAATTAATAATATAATATTTTTTTTAAAAACTCTTTTATGTCAATTTTGATACTATTCAATAGTTGGTTTTTGTGAAACTTATAACAGAATGATTACTTAGAAAAAAGTTAATTAAATCAATCCTAATATGTCATATTATCCTTTAAAATTATTTTAATTCATTAAAAGTCTCAAATTATATTTATTTGGGTATTTATAATATCAATTATTTTAAATTTTCACTATTATGGTAATTACTCCATCATCATTGTGTCATAAATAAATTAAATTATGTAATCTCTAAAAATTATAAATAAAATATCATTATGTAGAAAATGTTTTTATCTTTCTAATTAATTTTTATAGTCGAAAATCCAACATATATAACCCTATGTAAAAAGTGTTTTGCTAAAAGATATATGCTTGTGTCATTTTTGTATTCATTTTAACTTAATTAAAATAAAGTGTCCCTATCACCTACAAGTGGCTCCATGGGGTCCCAAAATCGACCCAAATATGCCTATGGTCGAACATGTATCAACCAATAAGTCTAGGACACGTTTTAGGGTAATTTAGTATTATTATAATATTATTTTTTAACCCTTATTTACCGGAGTTACCCTTTAACCATGGTAAATAAAATATTTACCGAAGTAATTATTCAAAATGTCTAAAAATAAGAGTTACCTATTTACACAATTTGAACATTCTGATTCCAAATATTGAATCCATTTTTCAAAATTTGAAACATAGAAGTGGCAGAAATTAATTTAAAATTAATTCCCGCTGTCAAAATAAAAAGCGTGTTTTTAAGATATAATAACTATCAAAAGATTGATACTTGTTAATGTTCGGTTTAATTGTAAAATTATGTCCAATGACCAACATTTTATTAAATGGTAAAAATATATTCTAAATATACTTTAAAACCACTCAAATTCATAATTTATCACTATTAATTATTTTGATTAAAAAAGTTGTTTTTAATTAAAATTTAGTAATTTTCACTATTCATCAAAATATTAAAGTTATCTGAAAAGTACCAAAATTTCACCTTAGGCTAAATTCGATATTCCGAATCCAAAAATGAAGTCCATTTTAAAAAATAAAATATATATAATTTCAAAAAGTAGGTATTACTATTTATAACGGCTAGTTTGATTGGTTATAGTGTGTTAGAACTCGGTGTTGCGTACAACACACGCTATCACATTAATCAAAGAGAAGTGTACCGTAGAATCTTGGAGTGTTACATTAAAACTATGAAATAGTTTTATATCCCTTAATTATTCTAATATTTTTTTATAATAATGAAATTTCACAATTATAAATAAAAAATGAATCATTATGCTACTGGAACAATGATATTATAACTTAATCACTTCATTATCATCCATTAATCATGGTTTTTTCATGTTGGGGTTGGCTCTACCACCCAATTGAACACTTCTATGAAATTATGACATGGATTGTTTTCCCTTTGTACTTTTTTTATTGGACTTTAATTTTTGTTAATAAATTTTAGGACTGATCATGCTCGGGTCCTGAACATTCATAGTAAAACAACCTTTGTAGGTTAAAAATTAAAAAAAAATACCCTTTTTTAATTTCAACTTCTAGGGTAATAAATGAGTAACCCATAAAAATATATTATAAATTAATAAATAATTATAATTTATAATTATAGTAACATTAATGAACATATAATTAAGAGCAATTTAGTACGTACAAATATCAAAGTCGCTCCTACCGAACTTGTATAGACATTCAAAACTATAAAAACACGGTGTGGGAAATGGGTAAAAATCGACCAAAATACATTTATGTAATGAAATTAAATGAATATTATAAATAATATTATGTATTAATATGGTATAAAAGGTATTTATTAATATATTTATGTATATTTTAAAAGAGTTTATGGTACATCTGACTAATTGTGGAAACAAGGTAAGGGTTTCGTGCCCCAAATTACATTTCTTGACATATATTTCTTATTGTACACCATGACACCTTTTTCATGGGGGTATTATCACCTAATGAATTAATTTTACAATATTAATATAATTCATGGGTTTTAAAGATCCATATATGTTTCTCTCATTAAATGGATTTTGATTATAAGGATACCAAGGTCCTAAGGTTATTTGTTAACTCAACTCCCTTCATTGAGTTAATATAGTTCTTATAGAAATTATTTATTCCAATATTTATTTATTTAAATCAATATTTATTATAAAAACATTATTTATTTTTTAAGGTTACATTATTAATATTTATTTTTATAAGTAAAAGTTTTCAAATTATTTTCACTTATCTTTTGGAAAAATTTGTGCCATTTTCAAGACAACATTATTAAATATTATTTTAAAATTGAATGTTTTCAAAGTATTCTCACTTATAATTTTTGAAACATTTATGTATTTTTAAGGATATTTTATTTGGAAATATTTTTAATAAGTTTTTTATAATGATTCTCTTTACTTTCACTTATAATTTAATCTTTAAAATGATTTTGTGAAAACTTTTGTATTTTCACTTATATTTAATCTCAATAGTTTATCTTTCATGAAGTGATGTTTTGATCACAATTTTTATATTATTATGATATGATTTATTTGGAAAATGAGGGGTTTGATATTCTATGTTTTCTTAAGTTAATATTTTTTTATATTTCTTAATTCTTTAGTAAACCCTTTATTGTTTCTTGGATTCTTTAAGAGATGATGAATATTTGATTCTCTTATGGAACTCTTATATATGGATGACTATGTGTAGGGTATTATATAATCCTATAAATAATTAGTTATGCTTTCATATCACATAATACTATACAATACTATGTGATGGAGATGCTATGATCTTTGTTCATATGTTTTTTGTGTAAATGATATATGGGAATCATTGTGTAAATGTTTTTAGGCTAATTAGATGCGGGGAAATAGTTCCAGTGTTTTCTATTTTAATGAGATATGGTAAGATATGTTGACAGTATTTTTTTATGAATTTTATGTGGGAAGATTCATTCATAAGTTTGTTGTCTTAATGAGATGTTGAAAGATTTGTTCATATTTTTTTATTTAAACATTGTGTGAAAATATTTTTTCATAAGGTTTTATATACTTATGGTTGTGACACCTTTTAAATTTTGTAATTATTTTATGTCTACTTTTTTATATGCATTTAATTTTCAATAAATTCCTTGTTTTCATGATGAATCCTTATTTTTATGTATTCCACAGTTTTATATAGTACAAAAATGTTTTTGTTTTTTAATATATGTTTTGAGCTAATTAATTTCTTTTATAGATATTTAATGATATTTTTATGATATTATATTGATATATTATATTTTTTATTATTGTCCAAGGTATTTTGACTAAGATGTTTATTTTCTATTCATATCTACCTTTAGGTTTATTATCTAATTATTTATTGTATTTATTTACTCTTACAGATAGTTTAAGATCACCCATTTATTGTAATTCAAATCCATATGTTATAAAGATGGTTATTTCATGTGAGATTTCTATAAAGATTATATAGGAACATGAATTTGTATAAACGTTTTCGTGTTTTGTAAACTAAATTATTTATAAAGAAAATATCTAAGACACTAAGACTTTAATTATTTGAGTTGTGTGACTATTTATGAGATTTATTAACCAATTTAGGAGATTAATGTATTATTTATGTTATGTTTAGATTGGGTTACTTTATTTTGTATTATACTAGGCTTTAGTTATTTTTTAAGATTATTTTATTGAAATTAGGAAAAAAACACTTCGTAAAAGTCTAAGGGATGAGTCTAATTAAAGAATAACAACATGATGTTTTGGAAAATTAGAGATTATGTGTTTCATATAGTAATTAAATCCATATTCAGATACTAAATGTGGATTAAGGCTCTAAAATAGTTTCTCCTATGGGTAATAATCACGAAGAGTGAATGTTGAATATTAAATTAATCATCACTTGGTGCACGATAAATATGTATAATGACATACCTAGTTTGACAATACTGGGGGATATGCTTTGGTTAATCACATTTACTTTAGAATATATTATGAAGGATTTATTATGTTAATGAATTAGGTTAGGTAATATAATGGAACTCAACCAAAATAAACCTATATTAAACTAGGGGAAAATTGGGATGAACTAAAATCTAATTTGATGGTTTCATAGAGTAACACTTTGTGGTTGAGTTTTTTTGTAATACCCTTTGATGTAAATATTGATCACTCATGGTTAAATGTTTTGGTTTTATAAATGGATGGATCATGTAGAAACTAATCTACTAATGTATATGATGGATAATATATTAAAGAGAAACCAAGTGGGATAAAATATAGAATTTAAAAACTTATTGTTATTCTCAACCAACTATCTCAGGTTATGATTAATAATATAAGTCCATATAAGAATCTAAATTCAGCAATAAAGATATGGATGGAGTTTCATAGAAAATTATGTGATGAATATGATTATGTAATTATGATTCTAATTTAATCCGATGTAAAAATCTATATTTTCTGAAAAATCTGAAAATTTCACCCAAAGTTAATATTGATATGATAATTTGAAAAATGTTTCTCATTTAATAAAATAATATTTCTAGAAGATTAAGAATTAATTATAATATTTTCTCATAAAAAGAAATAAATATTATTTTTGAATAATTTTTTAAAAAATAAATGTATTTATTAAAAAATGTGTGCTTATTTTCAGAGAACTTATAAATCCATTTATAATGATTATAAAAATCATATATGTTTCCTAAAGTAGTTAATATTTTTCATACCATCCAATTTATCTAGGTTATAACATTCATATTTAAATAATAATATTTTAATAATATTTCATGGTTCATTTAATCTCAATGTTTCATGTTGTATATTCTATCGAACATAGTGATATTTTAAAATCTCATGGTGTAACACTTAAAGTATTTTAAACTAATTTATATATGTAGATATTATTCAAGACACTAAAACTTTTGGTCATTGGGGTGTTGGACTATTTGTGAGGATTATCATTTAAATCATGATATTAATGTATTATTTAAGTTTTGTTTAGCTCAAGTCACTTTAAACATCCCAATATAAGAAGAATTTTCATCTTATTCTTCTAAATAATCATCACCATCTTTTTCCTAAAATAGACTTTTTTATTTCAACTAGCTCATATTTTTTTCTCTACTTAAAATTCCATATTTTGTTAGCTTTCTATAAAACATCAATAAAGAATAATTAGAATCTAATTTATCAAGAGATTTATTAGTGGTTATGAGAACCATACAATACTACTCAATATTTTATTTAGATGATTCAGATTAATGTGATTTAGATTATAAATAAGTCTCTTTAGAAGATAATTGTTGGCTTTTGTGTCTTTGATCGAGATGAAAAATGGAATTTATCAATATTTTCATGTAACTTACCTATATTCATAGATATCAATAGATGGGGAAATCATACCTTTCATCTACATATTTTTTGGTGGGGTTGATTTATTAGATAAATCTTTTGAGTCTTTGATATTTACATTTCTTGCATTTCTGTTGACTTTAACTAATGGTGAAGTTGTGATGTTGATATTCTTCATTGGATGTTTATCTTCTTGATTTATAGGATCCTTGATAGTTACTAAAGGGATCATGATACTTGGTCTCTTTAATATTGGAAATTATTTCTTATCCATCACTTATTCCTTCAGTTTTTCAAAATCAACCTTCTTTTATTTTCTCTTATCCATTATTCCTTATATACTGTGTAATAAACTTATGATCCTTGTACTTATATAGTTTAAAAAGTCATTTTCATTTTTTTCTCTACTCTTAACATCTTTTATGGTACTTTTCAATAGCTATATATTTTGTCTATTTAAACTTTTTAATTACTTATGTCATAACCTTTGTTACATCCATGGTTCAACCACCAGCGAGGGCGCTTGGGGGTTCCTCGAGGGTGCGCGGCGACTCGGTCGCGGGGGGGGGGGGGGGGTGCCACGAGGGGTGAGGCCGCGGAGCGGCAGGGCACCGTGCCTTCATTGGCGGTTCTCGAGTTCCACTAGTGCCAACCACCAGCACCGGTCACCGACACCAAATTCGCCTTCTTTCACCGCAAAGGATACACCATTAAGGAAAAATGACAGAGGGGTCGGTCCATGTTTGTTTGGACCGTTCCCACCATGTTACAGCAGTAGCAAGAGGATCAACAAGAACAAGAATATCAATAACGGGTAAAGGAAATAATTCATACACCCTCCCTACAACCCTCTTCAATCACTATTCCCAATCTTTCAAAAGAATTAGAAGGGGAGAACATTGGAAGTGATAATAATATAGAAGTAAACCCCTACCTCGTTCGTTTGATTTGTTGAAGATTTCCCACGAGTAAGGAGATGATGTCATTGGGAATAGATGGATGTTGGTGACGTCGGTGTTTCCTTGAATGTCAGTTCATTAACGTTGAAGACGTTCCTCGTCAATGAATGTCCCATGGAAGAATTCAGAGTTCGAGTCAGCTTTCTTCATTGGCGTTCTTCGATGGAGAGCTTTCTCCCAAGGCTCCTTCCTCCCAATTCCACCAAAAATGCCAACTGGACAACATAATAGATTATGTTGTCTATTTAGTTCATTGGCATAAATTCAAAAAGGCTTAATTAATTAACTAGGTTGGCCTAAAAAATGTTAGAGGAGTTGAAGAGGCTCCCCCACATTTAATAGGATGTTTGAGGGTTTCTCCCATTAAAGGGTATTTCAAGGGGGTTTATACTTGGGTGGTCCCCACCACCATAACCACTCAAGGGAAGTTTAGTTCAGGTGGTCCCCACCTGTGAAACATCCGCATGGGAGTTTCAAAATAAAATAAAATAAACTGTTATAAAAAATTTATTTTATTTTATTCTTTCACGAGAAACCCAAAAATTAACTTTCACCCTCGACCAACTACCATCGAGGTGAAAGTCTCCTTAAGAGAATACCGGTGATGCGAGTTCAAAGATGTCCTCAGATTTCAATTCCGAGAACTGGTTCAAAATTTATAAAAATATGCTCGCATGTTTAATTAATGTACCCAAAAAAAAGTTCAAAAATTCATTCCAGGCACTCCGGGCCACGGAATCATGCGGCGTAAATTTTCACAGACTCATAAAATTCCCATTTAATAAAAAAAATTACATGGTAATTCCAGGTATTTACATTCTCCCCACCTCAGGTCTTTACATCCCCGTAAGACACAACTCAAACTAAGGGAACAAGTCTGGGTACTGAGCATGCACCTGAGCCTCCCGCTCCCATGTGCTCTCCTGGAGGTTCCCGTGCTGCCAGCGAATTCGCACCAGAGGTATCAACCATCAACGAAGGACCTTCTCCTGCTGATCATCAATATCAACTGGAACCTCCATAAAAGTCACCCCATCATTGATGTCCATCTCATCGTGGTCGATGACGTGGGAATCATCGTGCACGTATCTTCTCAGCTGGGATACGTGGAAGACGTCGTGCACCCGGTGCAACTGAGGTGTAAGAGCTAAGTGGTACACCACCTCACCAAATCCTTTGAGAACCAGAAAATGTCCGATGAATCACGGAGATAACTTTCCACCTCGGACAAATTTCCGTAGAACTCCTCATGGTGAGACCCGTAGAAAGATGTGGTCACTATCCTCGAACTCCATAGGTCTTCATCTCCTATCGGCATAAGACTTCTTCCATCTCTGTGTAGTCTTAATCCGCTCTTGGATGATATGCACTTTCTCTGTGGTAGCTCGTACCATCTCTGGTCCCACTAGTGCAGAATCCCCTGGTTCAGTCTAGCACAAAGGTAATCTAAAAGGTCACCCGTACAACGCCTTGAAAGATGTCATCCCAATGGTGGAGTGATAGATTTTTTTTATGAAAACTCCACCAAAGGTAAGTGATCTTCCTAGCTCCGACTGAAGTCGAGGACATAATCACACAGTATGTCCTTGAGGGTCTGAATGGTCAGCTCATTCTAGTCACCGTTTGAGGATGGAAGGCGGTGCACAAACAAAGCAGCGTCCCGAAAGCCTCCTGAAACACCTTCCATAGTCAGTAAGTAAAACGTGTATCATGATAAGAGACAATCGTCGAGGGTACTCCAAGTAGCCACACAATCTCCTGCACATAGAGGCGTCCCAAGCTCTCTACTGACCCCTGTTCTCTGATCAGTAGGAATTGGGCCGACTTGGTGAGTCGATCGACGATCACCCAAATAGAATCACGTCCCCTGGATGTATGTGGAAGTCATGTCACGAAGTCCATGGATATCCCATTCCACTTCCACTCTGGGACCTCTAAATGATGAACCATGTCTTCTTGTACCTGATGCTCTGCCTTCACTTTCTGACAAGTGTGGCATCGACAGACAAACTCTGCTACTAATTTCATCATTCCCAGCCACCTGTGCTGCCGTCAGAGATCTTGGTACATCTTCTCCACTCCTGGATGTACCATTAGAGGGGATGTGTGGAACTCCCTCAACACTTCCTTCAGAAGAGACACTGGTACCATGGTACATCCTCTGAAGAGAATTATATGCTCCCCACTTTCATAAAATCCATCAGGTAGATGTCCTGGGGATTTCTGAGCATGTCATGTCTCACAGTCAGCGTCTCCACACTATGCCTCCCTGATTCTCTGAAGAATTGGGGGAGTTAATGTAAGAGACTGAAGAAAATATGCTCCATCTCGATCCACAAAGGATATCTGCAAAGCGGTCATCTGCTCTGTCGCCTCACCTAGTAGTGGTATACCAGATCTCCTACTGAGTGCATTCGCTACAACGTTCCCCTTCTCAAGAGTATATACTATCTCAAAGTCATAGTCCTAGAATAACTCAAGTCAATGTCACTGTCTTAGGTTCAGTTCCTTCTGAGAAAATATATACCTGAGACTCTTGTGATCAGAGTATATTGTAAAATGTTTTCCCATCAGATAGTGTCACCAAAACTTCAAGGCGAAGACCACTGATGCTAACTCCAGGTCATGGGTAGTGTAGTTCTGCTCATGTTGTCTCAACTGTCGAGAACCATAGGCGATCACTGCTCGGCCCTACATCATCACACATCCGAGTCTTATCCCTGATGAATCACAGTAAACTATGTACCCTACGCCCTCCTCTGGAAGACTCAAGATGAGGGCACTAGTTAGCCTCTTCCTCTATTCCTAGAAACTCCACCGGCATCTCTCTGACCACATGAAGGGTTTCCCCTTCTTCGTCAACGCTGAAAGAGGTGCTGCAACTCTGGAGAAATCTGGTACAAATCTCTGGTAATATCAAGAAAAACCCAGGAAACTATGTACCTCCATCACACTCTTGGGTGGCTCCCAAGAAAGTACCGCCTCAATCTTCACTAGATCCACTACAACTCCAGCCTCTGATATGAAATATCCTAGAAATTGAACCTCTCAGATCCAGAACTGGCACTTATAGAGCTTACCATAAATTTGGTGCTCTCGGAGTGTGTCTAGTACTACCTGCAAATGATAGGCATGATCCTCCTCAGTAGCCGAGTATATCAAAATGTCGTCGATGAAGATTATTATAAAGTGATCAAAGAAAGGCTGAAATATCATGTTCATGAGCCCCATGAACACTGCTGGAGCATTGGTTACACCGAATGTCATAACCAAGAATTCATAATGGTCGTACCGACACCTTAAGGACATATTCTACACATCCTTGTCTCATACTCTGAGCTGGTGATAGCCTGATCTGAGGTCTATCTTCGAGAACCACCATGCTCTATTCAGCTGATCAAATAGATCATCAATCATCAAAAGTGGGTACTTGTTCTATACGGTCACCGGATTCAGGCCTCGATAGTCACCACAACGCCTCAAGCTCCCATCCACGTTTTTTGTGAACAAAATTGGGGCTGCCCAAGGTGAAACACTGGGTCGAATGAATCTCTTCCCCTACAAGACCTCTAGCTGTAACCGCAGCTAAAGAAGCTCTGCAGGATCCATCTAATATGTTGGTGTGGATATTGGTGTCATCCTTAGGTACAAGTCAATGTAAAATTCGACCTCTCTGTGAGGAGGTAGACGTAGAACATCATCAGGGAAGACATTTGCATACTGGTCCACCACTACAGGATAACTCAAACTCTCCACATCGACTGCTCTGAGGGTAAGCCTAGCTAACTGATGAGTGATCGGCTGCACTCTCCTCCGGGTAAATCCATCTTCTGCTACAAAGGAACCCTTCTAGCTGGTGAAGGTAAACCTGGTCCCATCCATGCGGACACACCGCACTTTACACCTAATATATTCAATCTGAGCATGGATTGTAGATAACCAGTCCATACACAAGATGACATCATAAGGCCTCGACGTCGCTACTAGGAGATCTCATCTGAATCTCTTGCCTCCTAGAGTATGCTCACACTGCTGGCACTATTGCGTAATCATTGAATCCACCCCTATAGGAGTCTCTAGCCATAAGGATCAAGTCAACGGCTCCTTCGGAATCTCAGAGCTCTGAATGAGGGTAGTGGTAATGTAACAGCCCAAGATTTTATAAAGAAATATTCTTTTTAATTTTACTAATGTCTTGTGTTATACGCTACACCAAAAGGAGCTTGCACAACACGCATCCTTGACTTGCCTTGCATTACACGCAATCGCAACCTTCCTCGATAGCGTGTGTGGTACGTAATCCTGAGTTTCATGAAACAACGATATGCTATAAAAATATTATTAAAACTAGCCGTTATGAATAGTAATAACCACTTTTTGAAATCCAGTAAATCTTATTTTTCAAAATGAACTTTATTTTTGGATTCGGAGTATCGAATTTAGCCTAAGGTGAAATTTTGGTACTTTTCGGATAACTTTCATATTCTGATGAATAGTGAAAATTACTAAATTATAATTAAAAACAACTTTTTAATCGAAATAATTAATAGTGATAAATCATTAATTTGAGTGCTTTTAAAGTATATTTAGAATATATTTTTACAATTTAATACAATGTTGGTCATTGGATGTAATTTCACATTTAAACTAGACATAAACAAGTGTCAATCTTTTGATAGATATTGTTTCTTAAAAACACGCTATTTGTTTTAACAGCGGGATTTAATTATAAAATTAATTAATGCAACTTTTATGTTATGAATTTGGTAAAATAGACTTCATTTTTGAATTCGGAATATGAAATATAGCTTGGGATGAAATTTTGGCATTGTTCTGAAAAACATCAATTTTTGATGAATAGTGAAACCACTAAGTGGTAGGTTAAAAACTGAATTTTGCATAAAACTTAATTTTACCGCTTCTGTGAATGGAATTTCGAAAATCCGAGAGACACGGTTAATATCAAGGACTAAAATGTGGTTCAATGAGATGAAAATAATTTTTGGTGAATAGTAACTTTTTACTTTTTTTTACCGCGGTTAATAGTAAATAGGGTAACTAAGGGTAAATATGATATTAATATTACCCTAACACATGTCCTAATTCTATTGGACAAGTTTAATTCGACCAAAAACAAACTTAGGAATAAAATATGACCATTTAGGCCCACTTGGATTAGATTAGGACATTTATTATTAATTTATTTAAAGAAGGGTTAAAATAGTTAAAATCAATGTTTAAAAAGTAAATCATTTTTAATATGGGGTTATACATAAGATAAATTCGATTGTAAATATTCATTAGAAAGCTACAAAGATTTCCTACATGATGGTATTTTATTTGTAATTTTTAGACATCAAATTATTTAATTTATTTATGACACAAAGATGATGCAGTAATTATCTTATTAATGAAATATTGACAAAATTGATAATATAAATACCAAAATAAATGTAATTTGAGACTTTTTATGAATTCCACTAATTTTCTAGGTTACTATGATATATTATTGTTGATGTAATCAACTTGGTTAGAACATATAATTCGGTTATGACTTTCACAAAAATCATATATCAAATAGTGTCAAAATTGACACAAAATAGTTTTTAAATAAAATATTATATTATTAATTGTTATTTTATTCCTAAAAATCTAAGGTTCGTCCAAATGACTTAGATAAGGATATATATATTAATAATAAAAAATTTGGGGTTCGTTTGGCATGTTATAGTAAGTGTATTAACCATATAGTGAAAGAAAACAAAAAGACACGGTAAAAGTTAAATTAATTAACTTAGAGTTAAATCTAATTGATAAGGTTAAAATAATACCCTAAACTTGTCTAAATCCTATTGTTTGATAGGATTTCGACCCATCCCCACTTTAGCTTCGAAATAAGACCCTTTGGAACCATTATAAACCGATTTTGACTTTAATATAAAATAATATTTTGAGATATTCCTAAGGTGCCCCTCTCCTCCCTTATAAAAGGACACCTCCTCCCCCTCCTCCTCACACCAATTTGAGCACTCAAGCTCGGCCAACCCCTGCCAAAATCACTTCTCCACTTCCCTAGCAACAACCTAGAGGTTCTGGTCTTACTCAAAGACCAATTTTAGTTCCCTAAGAGGAGGTCTCCAAAAGGCGCTTCAAAGAAGAGGTAATTACCGTTACCAATTCTTTCATCTTTATTTCTTCTTCCACTTCTTCTTATTAGGTTGTTTCATTATGAAGTAATAACATCAGTATCACTCATATACTGATATGTTATTATAAGTATGAAACAACCCTAATTCACCTTCTATCCATCCTACGGAAAAAGAAATCACCGCGCGTGCGTACGTACGGAATACCGTCTCCACGCCGTGGTGTAATCTATTTTCCACCACCACCTTACATGGATGGGTATAATGGTGTAAAGAATAACTATACATAGTTATTACAAAATCATATTGATTCTGATATATTGTATAATCCACTCCAATTCAATTCAATATTTATAGAAGTGATATCATCGCTCGTGCGTACGTACGGACGACCGTCTCCACGACGCGATGAGATTCATTCTCCATGTTAACCATTTAAGAATGATTATAATGTATATATAAGAAATAATAATGAAATATATGACATTATAAAGCTACTGTATTTATGTATATATATACATATGTATGTCATCTACTTACATCCATTTCAAGACAATAAGGAAAGAAAAACAGCGTTCATGCGTACGTACGGACTACCGTCTCCATGAACGGTGTTTTTCATTTTATTTATCTATCTATTATATATATATATACTGAATATATATGATATATAAATCATATTGTATATTCTGGAAGTAAGTAAATCATGATATAAGTAATAATGATGTCAAGAACAACAAGTCAAAACACCTACGATAAATGAAACGATTTTACCCAAAACGCTTCTTTAACATGGAATTTACAAAAGAACGGGTAATATAATGTCATAAGTGAACCATATATGATATCATAACAATGAATATGATTCTGTAATAAGTCAATAACATGATTTAAATCATTATACAGGAGGTTCGGACACTTACAAAGCAAGTCGGACCTAAGGTAAGGGAAATATCACAATCTCATTTTTATCCGAGGTTGTTTATTCGTAAGTATTTACTGGGGTGTATTTTATCATCCACATCCATGTTTCATCAATATGTAATGTTATTTCCATCCACCTACAATTGTTTAAATCCATTTTTACCCTTCGGTGAGTTTTTAGTAAAAGAAATGAAAGGAATCTTTTGTCGTTTTTTTTCGTACGAGGTACTTTTGACTTTTCCGACCAAAGTACGAAGAATGTTTTTTTAACTTATACGGCACGAACGGATTTATACTGTTTTACAAAGCCTTATTTTCATGAAGCTTCCTCTAAAAGATTTCATTACTATTTTCAATAAAATATCTTTCTTTTAAAATTTCATGATGTTTTGTGAAAAGAAATTGATTTTGAAGAAGAAAGGATATTTTCCTCAAGAATTCAATTCAAGTGTTTTATCAAAATTATTTTCCATATAAGATAATAAAGGGTTCTGTTTCTATCCATATTTTTACATTGATTTGACTATGTTGTGATGGAATTATGTTTATGAATTCCTTTATCTTATATGAATGGTTTTATGATGTCATGTTGTTTAAGAATCCCATTTTTATTACATGGGTTATGCAATGATGTATGATTTATGATTTTGTGGCACACATAAGAAAGGATTCATTAAGAGATGGGTGGGACCTATATCTCCCTCCAATGCATTGGGTAAAGATTTTATATCTCATGAGATAGACATGGCTGGAATGGTAGGTTATACCGGTTCAGTGAAACAGGACTGAAACGAGGATTACTTGATTCAGAAAGGGACTTTGTCCACTAAGATAGTCTTGGCAATGAGTCTTGACTAACAAGAAATGATTGTCTATGATTATGTGTGTATGCCACAATGAGTAATGTTTTAAGTTATGATTTCATTTCACTACCATGATTTATCCCATGTTATGAAATTATGCTCTCTTTTGCAGGTTATGATTTCCAAAATGTTATGTTCTTATGAATACGATGTGATTGATATTTCTTTTGTTTACCCTTACTGAGCATTTGAGCTCACCCTTTTATGTTTTCTTTTCCCCAGGATATAAAGAAAGGTTTTAGGTAAAAAAAAAAAGGAAGATCTTTATGGGAGATGTTGAAGATCTTTCACCACGATTAGAAGATTTTATTCCGAGTTTCCAAAGACACTAAACTATTACGATCCTTGTGTGTGTGTTTTTGTTATGTACTAAGTATTCCGCAAAAGTAATGTAAAGTCCATGTACGTCAGGATACGGGTCTCTACAGTTGGTATCAGAGGAAAGGTTTAGTCAACCTTTGGAAACTAGGATGCGAAAACGTTAGTGAGATCCCTAGAGATATTTCTAAGGTATGTCTAGGGATGTCTCTAAGGTTAAGTATACGTATAGGTTATAGTAATAGAATTACGCTAACGATCATAGAATTAAACCTAAGATGTTGGATATTGAAGGTACTCCCCCTTTATTATGTTGTTTTCCCGAGCATGATTTTTGCCTCTCACACTATTCTTTATGGGTTTTAGACGATGGCTGGAACCCGAAGGAACCGTGTTGATCAATGCAATGGACAATGCAATGATTTCCCTCCTGAACAAACAAATGTTATGGGAGATGGAGTGCAAAATCTTATTGCTATACTTACACAAGCTATAAATCATTCTGGACTTCCAAATGAGCAGAGAAGGGAACAATATTCTATTGAGTCCTTCATGAGGCAACGTCCACCTTCTTTCAGTGGGTCTACTGATCCATTAGTTGCTGAACAATGGATTAGTACTACTGAAAAGATATTTTCAGTTCTTCAATGTTCTGAACATGATAAAGTCATCTTAGCAGTATATCGTTTGGAAGGTGAAGCTGATCAATGGTGGAATCTTATCAAGAATACGAGGCCAAGAGATGAAATTGAGTCCATGGAATGGGACGAGTTCAAGAACTTGTTTTTCAGTAAGTACTTCCCTCGTATTCTTCGAACAAAGATGGAGAAAGAGTTTCTTGAACTGAAGCAAAGGGATGATGAATCTGTTGGTACCTATGAAGCAAATTTTACAAGACTTGCAAGGTATGCTTCTGGAATTATCATCCAACCTGAAAGTAAAGTTGATCGATTTTTCAGTGGCTTAAAACCAAGTCTTCGAAGGGCATTATCTATAAGAGACTTCAGTAGCTATGAAGAAATTGTGCGTTGTGCTATCAAGGTAGAAATGGAAGTTGGTGTTACATATCCATCTCATGGTTTTGACAAGAAACGAAAGATGGAGTTCAAGGAGAAATCCCAGAATAATGGTGAAAAGAAGATGAATGTTTCCTTATGCACAAAGTGTGGAAAGAAGCATGGTGGAGATTGTCTTAAAGGGACTAGAAAATGTTTTAAGTGTGGAAAAGAAGGTCATCGAGCAGCTGAGTGTCGAAGTAATGGAAAAAGGTTTTCTAATGATGTGAATAAAGCAAACACTGCAGAGAACGCACTACCAACACTTCAATGCTTCAAGTGCAAAGAAATGGGGCATTATGCTAATAATTGCCCTAATCCAAGGGTTAGTGATGATCAACATGAGCAAACACTTAAGGCAAAGGACAAAGGGAAGTCACATGCGATCACTATTGGCGATGTTGAATATGACAATGATGTGGTGGAATGAATAAGTGTTTATGTAATGGGATTCCAAAATAATGTTTTATCATGGAGTATTGGAATATTTATGTATTGGTCTAATGTGGTATTCAAAGTGATTGAGATATTATGCGCATAATGAAGGGAAAATAAGAAAATGAAATATTTGACAGTATTCATGAGCTCATGATTAATATAAGGACTAAGTGATATCATGGTTTGAGTATATAGAATTTTGAGGATTTTGGTATGTGGAAAGTGTTAACTTTTAACTGCACTCATGTTTTCACTAAGGTATTCAATAGAATACACGATTAAGGACTTTGAATGTTTGGAATGTGACCAACAAGACATATCTTATGATATGTGGGGATCAACGACAGTATTAAATCTCTGGTAATCGATGTCACTATATTATGAGAGTGGACTGCAGTATTATGTATAAGCCTAAAGATTAGACTGGATTATGTTGGACATAAGTTAGTATTGTTTAAGGATAGAAGATTTTCGATATTATTGATGGGATGTTATAGTAAAGTAGTTTTAGAAAAAGGGATAACCTGCAGGACGGGCGACAGCCCATCGCTTCGGACAAGGCTGTAGGAATCGAACCCACAACCGAAGTGCGACTGGCCTTTATCGCCTACCACTGACCTACAGGAAGTCCCTGTTTAGTAGAAACTAGTTTTATTATATTAAGCAGTATGATATATGAATTATAAGTCCATTTTAAGAACCATATGTGATTAAACTCACTATAGAATGACTTATGTATATTTAATAACTTTTTCTAACCTTTAGTTTGAGACAGATGGAATGACCCATCATTCTATCACATAATCTGCTAACACTTCAGAAATAACAAATTCAACTTCATTTATTTAAGAGATGAAGTGGAAATTGTTCAAGGCACGAACAACAGTGAGATTGTACCAAAATAAATTAAGTATTTATTCTAATTCAAATTCTTCAACTTTAGGGAAATGATCTTGAAAACCAAAAATGTTTTCCTAGTGCCCTTATATCTGATGAATCAGATGGTACCCTAGATCGTCACAAATTTATGGATTTGTGATTACTGGCTTTCCCATAGCCATGTTCTCTACCACTCTCCATCAGAACATGATGGTTAGATTTCTCTTCCATATCCATATTTTCACCTATGTGGAAACCCAGTGATTAGTTTATTTGGGTAATCGTTACATTTCATACTTTAGTTTTAAAGCCAAGTTTTGGTATTCCCTTTTACGATGTGGGTTTCTATTAAAGAAACTTTCGAATAGTAAACCATTTATAACCCCGACGAATTTCGAGGGCGAAATTCATTTTAAGGGAGGTAGAATGTAACAGCCCAAGATTTTATAAAGAAATATTCTTTTTAATTTTACTAATGTCTTGTGTTATACGCTACACCAAAAGGAGCTTGCACAACACGCATCCTTGACTTGCCTTGCATTACACGCAATCGCAACCTTCCTCGATAGCGTGTGTGGTACGTAATCCTGAGTTTCATGAAACAACGATATGCTATAAAAATATTATTAAAACTAGCCGTTATGAATAGTAATAACCACTTTTTGAAATCCAGTAAATCTTATTTTTCAAAATGAACTTTATTTTTGGATTCGGAGTATCGAATTTAGCCTAAGGTGAAATTTTGGTACTTTTCGGATAACTTTCATATTCTGATGAATAGTGAAAATTACTAAATTATAATTAAAAACAACTTTTTAATCGAAATAATTAATAGTGATAAATCATTAATTTGAGTGCTTTTAAAGTATATTTAGAATATATTTTTACAATTTAATACAATGTTGGTCATTGGATGTAATTTCACATTTAAACTAGACATAAACAAGTGTCAATCTTTTGATAGATATTGTTTCTTAAAAACACGCTATTTGTTTTAACAGCGGGATTTAATTATAAAATTAATTAATGCAACTTTTATGTTATGAATTTGGTAAAATAGACTTCATTTTTGAATTCAGAATATGAAATATAGCTTGGGATGAAATTTTGGCATTGTTCTGAAAAACATCAATTTTTGATGAATAGTGAAACCACTAAGTGGTAGGTTAAAAACTGAATTTTGCATAAAACTTAATTTTACCGCTTCTGTGAATGGAATTTCGAAAATCCGAGAGACACGGTTAATATCAAGGACTAAAATGTGGTTCAATGAGATGAAAATAATTTTTGGTGAATAGTAACTTTTTACTTTTTTTTACCGCGGTTAATAGTAAATAGGGTAACTAAGGGTAAATATGATATTAATATTACCCTAACACATGTCCTAATTCTATTGGACAAGTTTAATTCGACCAAAAACAAACTTAGGAATAAAATATGACCATTTAGGCCCACTTGGATTAGATTAGGACATTTATTATTAATTTATTTAAAGAAGGGTTAAAATAGTTAAAATCAATGTTTAAAAAGTAAATCATTTTTAATATGGGGTTATACATAAGATAAATTCGATTGTAAATATTCATTAGAAAGATAAAAAGATTTCCTACATGATGGTATTTTATTTGTAATTTTTAGACATCAAATTATTTAATTTATTTATGACACAAAGATGATGCAGTAATTATCTTATTAATGAAATATTGACAAAATTGATAATATAAATACCAAAATAAATGTAATTTGAGACTTTTTATGAATTCCACTAATTTTCTAGGTTACTATGATATATTATTGTTGATTTAATCAACTTGGTTAGAACATATAATTCGGTTATGACTTTCACAAAAATCATATATCAAATAGTGTCAAAATTGACACAAAATAGTTTTTAAATAAAATATTATATTATTAATTGTTATTTTATTCCTAAAAATCTAAGGTTCGGCCAAATGACTTAGATAAGGATATATATATTAATAATAAAAAATTTGGGGTTCGTTTGGCATGTTATAGTAAGTGTATTAACCATATAGTGAAAGAAAACAAAAAGACACGGTAAAAGTTAAATTAATTAACTTAGAGTTAAATCTAATTGATAAGGTTAAAATAATACCCTAAACTTGTCTAAATCCTATTGGTTGATAGGATTTCGACCCATCCCCACTTTAGCTTCGAAATAAGACCCTTTGGAACCATTATAAACCGATTTTGACTTTAATATAAAATAATATTTTGAGATATTCCTAAGGTGCCCCTCTCCTCCCTTATAAAAGGACACCTCCTCCCCCTCCTCCTCACACCAATTTGAGCACTCAAGCTCGGCCAACCCCTGCCAAAATCACTTCTCCACTTCCCTAGAAACATCCTAGAGGTTCTGGTCTTACTCAAAGACCAATTTTAGTTCCCTAAGAGGAGGTCTCCAAAAGGCGCTTCAAAGAAGAGGTAATTACCGTTACCAATTCTTTCATCTTTATTTCTTCTTCCACTTCTTCTTATTAGGTTGTTTCATTATGAAGTAATAACATCAGTATCACTCATATACTGATATGTTATTATAAGTATGAAACAACCCTAATTCACCTTCTATCCATCCTACGGAAAAAGAAATCACCGCGCGTGCGTACGTACGGAATACCGTCTCCACGCCGTGGTGTAATCTATTTTCCACCACCACCTTACATGGATGGGTATAATGGTGTAAAGAATAACTATACATAGTTATTACAACATCATATTGATTCTGATATATTGTATAATCCACTCCAATTCAATTCAATATTTATAGAAGTGATATCATCGCTCGTGCGTACGTACGGACGACCGTCTCCACGACGCGATGAGATTCATTCTCCATGTTAACCATTTAAGAATGATTATAATGTATATATAAGAAATAATAATGAAATATATGACATTATAAAGCTACTGTATTTATGTATATATATACATATGTATGTCATCTACTTACATCCATTTCAAGACAATAAGGAAAGAAAAACAGCGTTCATGCGTACGTACGGACTACCGTCTCCATGAACGGTGTTTTTCATTTTATTTATCTATCTATTATATATATATATACTGAATATATATGATATATAAATCATATTGTATATTCTGGAAGTAAGTAAATCATGATATAAGTAATAATGATGTCAAGAACAACAAGTCAAAACACCTACGATAAATGAAACGATTTTACCCAAAACGCTTCTTTAACATGGAATTTACAAAAGAACGGGTAATATAATGTCATAAGTGAACCATATATGATATCATAACAATGAATATGATTCTGTAATAAGTCAATAACATGATTTAAATCATTATACAGGAGGTTCGGACACTTACAAAGCAAGTCGGACCTAAGGTAAGGGAAATATCACAATCTCATTTTTATCCGAGGTTGTTTATTCGTAAGTATTTACTGGGGTGTATTTTATCATCCACATCCATGTTTCATCAATATGTAATGTTATTTCCATCCACCTACAATTGTTTAAATCCATTTTTACCCTTCGGTGAGTTTTTAGTAAAAGAAATGAAAGGAATCTTTTGTCGTTTTTTTTCGTACGAGGTACTTTTGACTTTTCCGACCAAAGTACGAAGAATGTTTTTTTAACTTATACGGCACGAACGGATTTATACTGTTTTACAAAGCCTTATTTTCATGAAGCTTCCTCTAAAATATTTCATGACTATTTTCAATAAAATATCTTTCTTTTAAAATTTCATGATGTTTTGTGAAAAGAAATTGATTTTGAAGAAGAAAGGATATTTTCCTCAAGAATTCAATTCAAGTGTTTTATCAAAATTATTTTCCATATAAGATAATAAAGGGTTCTGTTTCTATCCATATTTTTACATTGATTTGACTATGTTGTGATGGAATTATGTTTATGAATTCCTTTATCTTATATGAATGGTTTTATGATGTCATGTTGTTTAAGAATCCCATTTTTATTACATGGGTTATGCAATGATGTATGATTTATGATTTTGTGGCACACATAAGAAAGGATTCATTAAGAGATGGGTGGGACCTATATCTCCCTCCAATGCATTGGGTAAAGATTTTATATCTCATGAGATAGACATGGCTGGAATGGTAGGTTATACCGGTTCAGTGAAACAGGACTGAAACGAGGATTACTTGATTCAGAAAGGGACTTTGTCCACTAAGATAGTCTTGGCAATGAGTCTTGACTAACAAGAAATGATTGTCTATGATTATGTGTGTATGCCACAATGAGTAATGTTTTAAGTTATGATTTCATTTCACTACCATGATTTATCCCATGTTATGAAATTATGCTCTCTTTTGCAGGTTATGATTTCCAAAATGTTATGTTCTTATGAATACGATGTGATTGATATTTCTTTTGTTTACCCTTACTGAGCATTTGAGCTCACCCTTTTATGTTTTCTTTTCCCCAGGATATAAAGAAAGGTTTTAGGTAAAAAAAAAAAGGAAGATCTTTATGGGAGATGTTGAAGATCTTTCACCACGATTAGAAGATTTTATTCCGAGTTTCCAAAGACACTAAACTATTACGATCCTTGTGTGTGTGTTTTTGTTATGTACTAAGTATTCCGCAAAAGTAATGTAAAGTCCATGTACGTCAGGATACGGGTCTCTACAGGTAATAAAAGAATGACTGACACATGTGTCTATAAGTACTACAGCTAAGGTGGAGTAGACACATATCGTACCTCGTACCATCTCCAAAGCATCGTGATCGTTGGCCTCAGCTACATGGAGCTGAGCTCACCCATATTCTCTTACTCCCTGTGGTCGGGGTGGACCACCAGGTGGTGGTGATAGTAACATCTTGAATCATCACCCACCCCCAGCTACACGGCCAGCTCCTCTGCCACATCTACCTGCTCCCTGTGGACCTCCTTGGTCGAACCTCTATCTCTGCCTGAGTGGTCCTTCGACCGTCTGTTGATCATCTGTACATCGGTTAGGATAGTCACGAGCCATGTGACCCTACCCGCCACATGCGTAACACTTCCCGCTCCTGGTATGACTGGCTACACCTCGGGTGCCCCGCCCAACCGACCCAGACTCATGCGGTCATCCACATGTAGGCCTGGTCCTCTTGGACCTATGCTTCATCTGTCTGATGCCAATTGCAGAAGACTCCACTACATGACGACTGGTGGTGGGTCTCGATGCTGGTGACTACTCAGTAAGGAAACTCTCCACTTAGAGGGCCCTCTCTAACACCCCCGCCTGCATTGGGATGCTAAGAGAAATCATTGAAGCCCTAATCTCCTGCCTGAGTCCCTGCTTGAAGGTCTGGGCCTTGAAGATTGGGTATCGCACCATATCAGTGGAGTAGTGTGAAATGTCAGTGAACCTTGCTGAGTACTGAGCCCCAATGATGTTTTCCTGTTGTAGATAAAGAATCTCATGTATGCGCTCTGCACGAAGAGTCACTGGAACAAACTCTGCCCGGAACAGGCTCACAAAGTCTGCCCAGAGAAGCGTCACCTTGTCGTGAACATGGAGCATCAAGCTCCACCGTCTTCCTATTGTTTCCTATAAGAAACTGGCATCAAGGATCACCAAGAGATCAGCTAGTGTCCCTACCAGTCAGAAGACTCTCACTACAGCCTCCAACCAATACTTAGCCACATGTGGGTCCATCTCTCCCCTGAACCTGGGTAGCCTCTGGCGCTGGAACTCGTGCAATGCACTCAAGTGGTGTTCACCCTCTACTACTGGGGTTGGTGGCATCAGTTTCTCAACGGGTAATGGTACCACTGGTTCCTCCACTGGTGCCTCTACTAGAAGAGGGCCATGTACTGAGGCATCATTCCTTGTTGGGCTATCAATGTGTACAACTCTCGGAACCCTAGCTGGCTGTCTACATGGAGGCATCCTGAAAAAAAAATATGTGATACACAGTCAATAAGTTATACCTGGTGAGCTGACTCAAAGAGGTCACAAAGATAACTCTTGAAAACACACATGCAATCATTGTTTTCGTGCACCGAGTCGAAAATCAAAAGTCAGGGTCCTGGTGTATGGATATGTCGGCCGCCGCACCAACACTGGATTCCCTAAACTAATAACCACACTCACTACACTTGAAACTATTGTCATTAAAAAGAATAGAGTCATCTATTCTATGGTAGAAATGAATCCTCTAATACCAATTGTCACAACCTGTCCCTCGGGGCCCATGCCGTCGCTACCCCAACCCGCCTTTCATAGGCCAGGGGCTGCCGACTAGCACTGAAAGGCGTAATCCCTAAAACTGGGAAGGCATTGCCTTTATAAGCTGTAATCACACGCAACCAAGAACACATCAAGATATGAACATAAGTAAACTGAATAGTAAACAGAGTGAGTACAGTATGTAAAAGGGCAGGAATAAAAGCCCAACTAGAAATTACAAGGAAACTGAAAGTACAAGTGAACTGGAACTACTCCTGGATCGTCCACCACGAATCCTACATGATGTGTAGGTACAGCTCACGAATGGTCATCTCTACTATTTGTCTTGTCTAACGTCCACCTCTGAGCTACCTCCAGTCCTGGTACCCTCACCCTCAGTCAGTGTTGTCCATCATCTAAACCAAACACAACAAATTGCGGGTATATCCCATGTAGGGATGAGTATAAAGATACTCAATAGAGACCTTGAGATCCTCATGGTATCACAAATCCACAAAGGATAAACCATAAAGCAAGGAAACAACTGATAACCCTTCTTAGGTATATGCTCATACATATACCTAAGTTATCAAGTAAACTCATCTCAATTATGAGGAAAACACAGAGTATAAATCCAAATCCCCAGGCTCAACTGTCCTATAAAGGAAGAAATACCATGAAGGCAAGTACCACACAGGTACGCCACACAGAAGAATACCACCAAGGTACTACCACGAAGGAAAGTACCACAGAGATACAGACTCAGCTCACACCAAGTATAACTTAAGTAAAGAATTAGAAATGAATAGATGTAACTACTGGGTCATCTTACTCTATAATGAAGCTAACCCACATAGGATCTCTAGGAGTTGGCCCACACAGGATCGCTAGGTGGTGACTCACACAGGATCGCTAGGAGCTTACCCACACAGGATCGCTAGGTGCAGACAAACATAGGATCTCTAGGTTATGACCCAAACATGATTTCTAGGAGTTGACCCACACAAGACCGCTAGGAGTTGACCCACACAGGATCGCTCTTTATTCTTCTCGTCACAGCCAGCTACTGGGTTCCCGCACTAAGCCTGCTCATCTCCAGGAGGATCCACTCAACAAGTCACTCGTCGATACTCCAACTTATATGAAGACCCACGAGGAAGTATCCCAATGGACTGTCATGTCATATGGGTCTCAAAGCAACAGACGGCGTGTCATTCGGACGCTTGGTCTGTGAGTTATTAGCCTTTTTGTCCCAAGGGCCCGGTTGGATTCATGTTAGATCCAACCTGGCTGTTCCCCAACTTTATCCAAAACTCCAGTGGGTTATAAAAAAGATATCTTCTCGCTCCAAGGTTTTCAGTACCACTGACGGTTCGTCAAATGGACATTCAGTGCCAAAGTTATGGCCCAAGTAAAGTATAGGGTCGTATCTCGTCCGGGTCCGGTCCGACTCGGTCAGACCGACCCGGCCCGGATGGTTGGGCGGCCCGGCCTTCTGGGTCCGTCCCAACAAGGCGCGGGGCATCTCAGCCGCTGGGGTGCCGTGAGGGCGTGAGGCCACAGGGCGGCTCGGTCGCGGGGGTGTCGCAAGGGCGCGGGGTGGCTCGGCCCAAGCAGCTCGGCCGCGGGGGTGCTGCGAGGGCGCGGGGTGGCACAGCCAGGGGGGTGCCATGAGGGCGTGCAGCGTCTCAGCCGCGGGGGGCTGCCGCAAGGGGCGAGGCCGCGGGGCGGCGGGGCGTCATTCCTTCGCCAGCGGTTCTTGAGTTCCACTGGTGCCAACCTCCGGCACCGGTTGCCGTCACCAAAGTCGCCTTCTTTCATCGCGAAGGATACACCATTCAAGAAGAACAACGGAGGGTTCGGTCCATGTTTTTTTATCCCACACCCTCCACATTAGAGTGGTTTCAAGCGGCTCAACAAGAACAAGAATATCAAGAAATGGTAAAGGAAATAATTCAAACACCCTCCCTACAACCCTCATTAATCACTATTCCCAATCCCGCAAAAGAATTAGAAGGGGAGAACATGGGAAGTGATAATCATATAGAAGTAAACTCCTACCTCGTTCATTTGATACATTAAATATTTCCCGCGGGGAAGGAGACGATGTCGTTGGGAATAGATGGACATTGGTGATGTTGGAGTTTCCTCAAATGCCAGTTCATTGACATTGCAGATGTTCCTCATCAATGAATGTCACATGGAAGAAGTTGGAGTCGAAGTCGGTGTTCTTTGTTGGCGTTCTTCGTTGTAGATCTTTCTCGCAAGTCTCCTTCCTCCCAATTCCACTAAAAATGACAAGTAGCCAACATAATATATTATGTTGCCTATTTAGTTAATTGGCATAAATTCAAAAATTCTTAATTAATTAACTAGGTTGGCATAAAACATGTTGGTGGAGTTGAAGAGGCTCTCGCACATTTAATAGGAAGTTTGAGGGTTTCTCCCATTAAAGGGGAGTTCAAGGGGGTTTATACTCAGGTGGTCCCCACCTCCATAACCTCTCAAGGGAGGTTTAGTTCAGGTGGTCCCCACCTGTGAAACATCCACATGAGAGTTTCAAAATAAAATAAAATAAAATGTTACACAAGTTTTATTTTATTTTATTCTTTCACAAAAAAACCCAAAAATAAACATTCAACCTCGACCAACTAACGTCAAGGTAAAATTCTCCTTAAGTGAATACCGACGTTGTGAGTTCAACGGTGTTTTCAGATTTCAATTCTGAGCACTGGTTCAAAAGTTAGAAAAACCCGCTCGTATGTTTACTGAACGTACCTGAAAAAAAGTTCAGAAATTCATTATGGGCACCTAGGGCCTTAGAATCACGCGCCGTCAATTTTCGCAACTCGTAAAATTCTCATTTAATAAAAAAAAGTAGATGGAAATTTTGGGTCTTTACACATGGTGAAAGTACATGTGAGAAAGTTATCTTGTACACTTGAAAGTAACCACATTCACAGGTCTGGTTATCAAGAAAAATGGTCATCACTCAACCATCCTGAACCTCTTCCCCATTAACCCGACTTCTTATCCTATGAAAATAGCACATCTGATATGTTGTGGCGTGAGTTTGATTATCCTAAAGCTCCTTTTGAAATCTTTTTGAGTATCTATGACCCTACAATAGTTCTTTCTCTACATCTTTTGATCTGTCATAAAAGTATTTGATGCATCTATAAAATGTTTTTGAAACAATACCCATGATTGGTAATTTTATAACCCATTGAAGACGCCTTTAATGCATTCAAAAATGTTTTTTTTCAAATTCCAATATATATTCCCTTCATCAAATGCCGACGACTATTTTTACTTCGGGATGCGCATCATGTACTTATATACATCCTCGTTTATTCTATTTATTTCTTCCAATCTTTTAAGGAAAACATGTGTTCTTGATTCATATGTTGTTAAGGCATGTGATTAACATTTAAAGACTTCACATTGATATAAAATACACATATGTAATCCAATACCTAATTTGATGATTTCTTTCTTCATGTTTTCATTGTGAAATTTTGTCCATACATTTCTAGTAATATCTCTCACTCGGTAACGATTCTATGCATGTGGGGGTAACCAACCAACATCCTTGATATTCAATAATTATTTTATATCATTATGATGATCTAAAATAAGAAATATCCCATGATTATCGGGGACATGAACATGTAGAAAAGATAGAAACCAACTCCAAGAGTCTAGATTCTCCTTCTCTACTATTGAAAATTCTATTGGCATGGGCCATCTATTTCCATCTTGAGTGGTAGAAATCAAGAGAACTCCACTATATTTTCCACATAGAAAAGTATCATCCACTTGTATGATTTTTTTTTGTAGTGTATTCATGGATGGAATGCCCAGAATATCTAACAAAATTGGTATATGTCAGCAGAGACATGATTGTTCACCACAAGCTCCACTATTTCAAATTGATAATAAGCCTGACTATTTTGAACCAATCACTTGATACAATAAGAAAACACCTGAAATGAAGTTTCCCAATTGCAATAAACCTTCTCAATAGCTTTCTTCTTTGCAAGCCACGCCTTCTTATATGAGATTTTATATCCATACTCACTCTCCATGCATTCTTGTATTAACTCGACATGAACATTCTGATTAACTCTAATAATACCAATAATAATATAGGATATGAATATCAATTCGAGGTGTGTATGATCTTGATTTAACCTTGGATTCAGACATGTGTGTGGTTCAGAAAATTTTGTAATTTTCCACCAAACTGAATTTCTAAAAAGGGTAGCTCACAATCGCATATTTCACGTGTCACCAAACTGTTGATATTTTATATAAAATATTGATCTCTTAGACTCATACATGAGATAAATGTAATGCCTCTTCACATGGTACTGCTTAATAACTATTTTTAATGCATATTTTCTATCTAATAGTCTTCCAACAGAAAAATAATCATCATTCCTTCCAACATTACTTTGTTGGAAAATACTAGGGAACTCTTTTATTGGGGTCACTACATCCCAATCAAACTCAGGAACCACTGGTTTAATATACTATGGGGTTTTCACTAGTCATGCATGTTTTATTTTTGGATCATTGGCTGGTATTGTCTCATCTTCTCTGTCAGATACTTCCTTATCCTCCAAATGATGATCATATACATCATTGATCGCACACATAGGTGGATCATCTACAAAAAAATATGTCATAGAAACATCTACATGTACTATCATATACATGATTTTCTATTCTCTACATGTATTTGTTTAAACTAATCCACCTTGATCAACCAGCCCAGATGAAAACACATCCCCCTCAGAAAATCCACCATCGTTTGATATGTTTTCTTCGATTTGAATGGTATCTTTTATTGTACTAACATCAATATACAATTCCATCACACTAATCCTTCCATGCTCTTCGCATGTATCATAAGAAAGACTCAAATATTCATCATTGACCAAATGATGATGCATGTAATATAGATTATCCTGAGTTTGAGGAAATCTATAAATAACAGATGATACACACTGATTCCCAACATGCTTCAATCGATCATGAATTTTACTATTAACAATGTTCATCATATCACATCTAGTAATATTTACTGATCTTGAAGGGACACCAATAAATGATATCCCATGTTCATCATCTATTATTTCACCTCTATGATATACAAACACACATAGTTGTTTGGCCATATTTTTGAAAATGTTATTTGAAATTAAATTTCAAGTTAAATATATACGACATTTCTTTAGATAAATCTTAAAACATCAAACTTTAACTATTAATATTTAAAGTATAATTCCTCTGAGAATAGACAAAACAGATAGTGATAATGATCAGTCGTGATGCAGAAAAGAAAGATTTATTAATATATTATATACTAAACAATAATATTTTATTTACAATGGAAAATTATATATATATATATATATTATCCAATTGAAATTTAAAAATATTTAATTTCACTGACTTAAAATATTAACTTGCAATTATATTATTAATTATTAAATATTTTTTGTAATGAAATAGTATATTAATTACAAGATTTCTAATTAACCAATAATATATTATATACACTGCAATAATATATATATTAATTATGATAGAATGATATAATAATAATATATTATTCAATTATTATAATAATATATTAATGTATATTACTTTAATAATTACAATGCAATATTATATGATATATCATACATTTTAATAATATATTAATTTCAAAATCACTACTTAATTTAGTAATACATTTTATATAATTAAATTATATCAAGATATACACATGAATAGTAGAATGAAATAATTCTTATGAAAATATTCATAATATATATATATATATATATATATAATACAACACAATAACAAACATATGAAAGTTAATTAAAAACTAAAAAGTTACCAATTAATATTTCAATTAAATAACAATTTATTTTTTATTTTTTAAAAAAATTACCATATAATGAAATCTCTCAAATTGAATTATTTGATTTAATATTTTTATAAATAGAAATTAAATATAAAACCATAAATTTCTCTGACTTAAAATATAAACTTATAATTAACACACTATTATATTTTTTTTTTTACAAGGAAAAAATATCAATTACAAACCTTCTAATTAACTAAGACATAGTATATGTATACACAATTCCATAACATATCAATTATATATATATATATTATACAATTGAAATTTACAAATATTTAATTTCACTGACATAAAATATTAACTTACAATTAAATTATTAATTATTATATATTTTTTACAATGAAATAGTATATTAATTAAAAGACTACTAATTAGCCAATAATATATTATATACACTGCAATAATATATATATTAATTATGAAGGAATGATATAATAATAATATATTATTCTATGATTATAATAATATATTAATGTATATTACAGTAACAATTACAATGTAATATTATATGATATATCATACATTGTAATAATATATTAATTTCAAAATCAATACTTAATTTAGTAATACATTTTATACAATAAAATTATATAAAGATATAAAGATGAATAACAGAAGGAAATAATTCATATAAAAATATTCATAAAATATACATATATATAAAATACAACACAATAACAAACAAATGAAAGTTAATTAAAAACTAAAAATTTACCAATTAATATTTAAATTAAATAACAATTTAATTTTTATTTTTCAAAAAATTTAACTTATAATGAAATATCTCAAATTGAATAATTAGAATTAATATTTTTATTAATAGAAATTAAATATAAAACATCGCATTTCTCTAACTTAAAATATAAACATATAATTAACACACTATTATATATATTTTTTTAAGGAAAAAATATCAATTACAAACCTTCTAATTAACTAAACATAATATATGTATACACAATTCCATACCATATATATTAATTATGATAATAAATTAATATATATAGTAAACAATCTAATAAATATATTAAATGTAAAATAAATAATTATTTTATTAATGTATTGTATACAATTCAAAGAAAGGTATAACTCCTAAAATTTAATAATTCCTATACATTAAAATTAATGCAATGTTATGTACTTTTCAACTAAAAAACACAACACATTAAATAAAATATTAAAAACTAACATAATATTTACAATAAATATTATTTTCATAAAATACACAAAAAATGAAATTAAAATTGACAATATACCTCTTTCTGCAGGGGGCCTTCGCGAAGGAGACGGGGGCTCACAGATGGCTTCCCAAAGGAGATGTTTGTGTTGCCTTTGCAAAGAATACGGCTTCATGAAATGGGTGGGAGGGGTTCTTGTCTTCATGAGGGGGGTTCGTCGCAGGGGTTCTTGAAGGTCGTTCGTCATAGGGGTTTGTGAGGGGGGTTTGCCATTGGATCTGACTTCAACGATCCAATCTCATGGGTTGCGTAAATGGTTTTGGAAAACCAGATCTATGCTTATTTGGGAGTGGATCGAGATTCAAGTGTGATGAATCGAGGGAGTATTTTCATGGAGAATACAATGGGGAGGTTTCTGAATGAGGGGTGAGATCCAGCATTCTCGCGGAGAAGGTGATGGAGGGGGGTGTCATCGAATGAATATTCAACCTATATTTTAAATCCAATAGGCTCTCTATTATATAGCGCCTTAATCATTTTAATTTCAATGAAGATGCATCCTGGAGTGCACCTTCTTTAAAATTTGTTCTAAGAAGGTGCTTTAGGAGAAAGCTCCGTCTTTGAAATTGTTGGCGCTGAAATTCATCCCGCTGGGGGAGAAAACTCATCGATGCTTTAGAGTTAATCGTCCCTACAAATGACCCTAAATCCCATGAAAAACATCCCAAAGGGATCCTACCTGATTCTCTCTGCATGGTCCCACCTCCGCGAGGCTACCTCTGCGATCGTCTCCGCAGCGTCACGACCCTGCACGAGTCCGACGGATTCCGACAGATCGTGGCCTCTCCATGGCATCATCAGGAATTGCAAGGTCCGCCACTATGATCCTCTCTACAGCGTCCGATACATTCAGACGGATCCCCTCCTTTCTGGGGCAGTATTCCTATCCGCGTAAAGTTCATCAACCCTTACCGACCTTCGTTTCCTATAAATAGAGGGTTCTCCCACCTCTTCAACCAATGTTACTCCGATGTTTCAACTTTCAAGCTCTGGTAAATTTTTTTTTAAAAACACGCTACAAAGGCGGCATCAGCGATACCGCCTTTGATACCCTGCGCCGCCTTAGACCCAAATCGATGACATGGAAATGGTGGCTGGGCAGAGGCTGTCTTTCACCTCTGGTTAAGACGAAAGGTGGCTTCTGCGATGCCGCCTTTGAGCTTACGTAGAGGCGAAAGGCAGCTTCTGTGATGTCGCTTTGGCCTGAACTCCCTATAAAAGGCCGGCCACCCCCACTCCTCACTAGATCATTGCCTTCATCTCTCCTAAATTCTCTCTGTCTCTCTCTAAAAAATTCATTTGCTATGCGGGTTTTTACGATGCTTCATTTAGAGGTATGTTTCTTTATTTAATTTAATGTTTTTATTTAATTAATTTAGTTCTTTTTAGGTTTAAATATTTCATTTTTAAGTAGTTTAGGTAGTTCATAATATTTGGTTATTTAGTTTCTATAATTAGTTATATATAGTTTGAAATAATTATTGTTAGGTAGTATATATTAAGTATAGATTAACTTAGGATTAAGTATTTTGAAATTTTGGTAGCTTAAAAATTATGCGGTTATCTAAGCAATTAAATACCTGTCTGGATACAAACAAGTGGGTGTGGCTCTGGCACAGATGTACATAGGGGTAAAACCCGAAAACACCGCTTTGACTTAGACTCGAATGGGAACTGGTGCACGATAACGGGTCTTGTTGCATCCTGGTTTGACACTCCCAGGGAATATGCTTAAGATGATTCATATTTTCTTTATAAAATACTAAAATATCTAATAGAAGAAAAATCAAATGAGTATATTTATCAATGATAAAATGATAAATATAATGTTATAGAATCAAATAAGGACATAATCATTAAAGAATTAAAGTTATTATTAGTTAATTATAATTAACTAGTGAATATAATATGATTAATGATTAAAGAATAAATAATTAAATAATAACTTAATAATGATTAAATAGTGATTAAAGAATGATTGATTAGATAAAAACTATATTATGAAAATCAGTTTAAAATGACAATTATAATTATTTAAAATGAAATGGAGAAGAAAATGTTTTAAAATGTAAAGATTATATAGTTTAGAAATAATAGTTACTATTAGACATAATTAATTATAGAATAATAAATAAATAACATAGGATTAAAACATGGATCCATATAATGATTAGCTAACGATTCTGATGAACATATAAATTGAAATGAAGAAGAATAAACACATTAAATAAAAAAGGCGCCCTAAAATTACATTCTAATAAATATCATATGGTCGAACATCAGTAGCTTGTTTTAGGGTATAGAAAGGTGCCTTAAAATTACATTCTAATAAACATAATTTGGTCAAACATCATTGTTAATATTTGTTACACTCATAATTTTGATGAAAGAAACATTTTTGACATAGAGAGTCATGTTTGCATGTGTGTACTACTATGGAGATATTATTCAAACTGAGCAAATAGTTTCTTACAGTACACAACCAATTACGGTGGTTAGTACAGCTGATTGTGTAACCACAAGGGACCTTCAAGATATAATTTTTGGTTCCTTAAATCTGGGACCCGATCAAGAGATCTTGTCTATGATCTATAAACATTTGCAATTTCCAACAACACTGTGGCATCTAGCTTGTCCATTGGTTGCTGATACGCAGTGGGTCCAAGCAATTAATTTATTTTCTCAACTGTCAGATGGTACCATGATGGATTTATACGTTGATGTTGCTACTATACAACAACAACATCCACTTGTACGAAGACGTAGAATTACAAGAGTGGTTGAAGACAGTCCACCCCATGAAATTGAGCCTATTCCAAATGGTCCAATAGAAGAGGACAACCTAGATGATCTTCCAGATATACATGTCAATCCGTCTTCCAATGAGGAGTTTCGTAATGATGGATCAGAAGGTGACAACAGTGCTGATGAGGAGGGACCAACAGAAGATAGAGAGGAGGTTTTGAGAAATTCATTAGTTGTACATCAAGCTCTTCCAATAATAAATCATCCACCACAATTTTTATCTTGGTCAGAAGCAATGAAACGGGTGCCTAAATTCAAAAATATTGTTCTCACACCGACAACTGGGTTCCCTGGAGTTGTACCAGATTGGTTTAGTGAGGTGGACAAAACCTTATATATTGTAAGTAATTTTCCTATTAAAGATGCCTTAAAAATCACGCTAAATATATTTCATTTTTTAAGGGCACTTCAACTATGTAGTTCGCGAATTATGTCATAGTAAATATGTTATAGGGTGTGAGAATTATGAGGATGATTTTAGATTTCGGTTGAGGACGATTCCAGACATTACATTTGGAGGTTGGATAATCTCGAGGATTGAGGCGGCTCATACTTGCATTCAGCCAAGCCTCACCCAAGATCATACCTCATTGGATGTAGAATTTCTGTCAACTATTGTTGTTGAGATGATTAGGACATGTAAAGATGTTCCAATATCCCTTGTGCAATAGAGGATCCAATAGACATTCGATTATAAGATTTCCTATAATAAGGCATGGATGGCGAAATAAAAGACAATTGTGAAGTTCTATGGTGATTGGGATGACTCATATCGGTTGTTGCCACAATTGCTAGTCATACTGAGGCATCATAACCAAGCTGTCTTCCTTCTAGATACAAATGAACATGTGTCTCACAATAACCGACTTGATCCATCTTGTGTTCAATTTCATCAGTTGTTCTGGGTATTCATTCCCTGTATCTCTGCATTTCGTTTCTGCAAACATTTTATTCAGATTAATGGAACATTTCTGTATGGAAAATACAAGGGCGTATTGTTGATGGGAGCAACCCAATATAGAAACCATTCATCTCTTCCACATTCCTTTTCCATTGTAGAGAAAGAAAACTATGAATCATGGAGTTGGTTTCTGGCATGTATCAGCAACAATTTCACCAACATTTGGGGTGTTTGTTTGATATTTGATCGCCATAAAGAAATTAATGAGGCAATCAATGCAGATCCTGATACATGGAGATACCCAAATGAACATAATCAGTTTTTCATTAGACACATTTCTAGTAATGTGCATAAAAAATTCCACAACGAACTGTTGAAGAAGGCAATCATGAGGCTTGGTACGGATTCTATTTGTTTTTTTTACTATTTCAATATAAAGATAAAATCAATTTATGTGAAATATCATTTATGATTTCTAGTATATGAGTCAGACCAATGGTGGTTTGAATAACGTTTTGAACAAATTTGTCCGGCTAATCACGATGTTTATGATTATATGATTCGGATTCCAAAAGAGAAATGGACACTGGTATACGACGGGGGGAAGAGGTACAAACACATGACGACAAACATTGTGGAGTGCATCAATGGTATCCTCAAAGGGCTTCACAAGATACCTATAACCACCTTAGTTAAGGATACATTATATCGATATGTGAATTACTTTGTGGATAGACAAATACTAGCATCAGACGGAATACAACAGGGGCTAAGATACAGAAGACACTTTCAACGAGAGATTGAAAAGAATATTGAAGAAGCATCGGGTTATCACATCTGTCTCTTTCAAATAGAAGACTCCCAATTTGAAGTTCAAGAGCATTTAGACCCTATCAAAAATCGTGTTGGTGAAAAAATGGTGGTATTACTGGAAACAAGGCAATGTCAATGTGGAAACTTTCAGGCCTTACGGTTTCCATGTACACATGTCATCGCCACATGTGCCTCTGGGAACATCTCATGGGAAGCATATGTTGATCCAGTGTACTGTATTGTTACCATTTGTAACTGTTATGATTCACCATGGACACCTATTGGGGAGTATCGTTATTTCCCAATGCCCGAAGGCCGGCCAATAGTGATACCTGACATGAATCGGTTACGTCCTCGTGGGAGACCGAAGGTGAGTTGGATGCGTAATGAGATGGAGTGGCCTCAAGAACAAGGATAGAGTTTTGGATGCACGATATGTCATAAAGAAGTTCATAACTGGAAAAGATGCCCTAACGTTGTTGGCTCGAGTTCACAGTCTCATCCATAATGATGTATTGTCTTCATTGTGACATTCTCAAACTATAAACTAAATGTTGTTATCTCTTATTTTTTCCTTGGTTTTCTAAACCCCAAACATATGAGATAAATTTTCATAATAATATTCTTTCTTTCAAGAAATAACTTTAAATCTAAGTTAATATAATTCATTTCATTAATATGAAAGCGGAACACTTAACCCATATTGTAAAGTAAATGTTATTAACCTAGAAACATGTTTCCTAAAAGTTAATATTAAAATTTTTAACCTTAAACCCTCAAACCTAAACCCCTACCTAAACATGAAAGATATTTAATAAACTATTCTATAATGAAATTATAGTATCATAATGATTAGAATATGTTATTGAATACATACAATTAGATAAATTCCAAAAACATCGTTACTAATTGACATGGTTTATCTTAATCCAGTCCATAACGTTATATTTACATTTTACACTTTCGACTCATTTCATTTGTTTAGATGCAGATGGATGATACCATACTAATCACTCAGCAGCCTACCCATATTTCGCAGGCTGTGTTAGAGGGTCGTCCAGATCGATTGGTGAAGGTGCTTCGAGTGCACCATTTTCATCACATAGAACCTCCACATGCAATTGGACCTTACTTGTGCCGTGTTGGCTTCTATGGCCTTGCCGTATCAGATTTCACATTTGTAGATCATTACCTAATTTTTTCCCTCATTGAGAGATAAAGAACAGAGACACACACATTCCACCTGCCTGAGGGAGAGATGACCATCACCCTCGAGGATGTCGTAGTTCTTCTCGGTCTGCCTATCCAGGGGAGACCCATTATTGGACTCACTTGTGCTACTTGGCCAGACCTTTCTCAGCGCTTGTTAGGTGTTGATATTTTGTCTGACCATAGGGCTAAAGATGGATCCTCCATATCTATTCCTTGGTTGGAGTCATAGATTCCACATTTACTAGATGACGACGATGAGCAGACTGTCATACGTTACGCCCGTGCATATATTTTATGGATCATTGGTGGGACCATGTGTACTGATCACTCTGGGATGCACGTGCATATGATGTATCTACCCCTAAAAGAGGACTTTGATTGGGTTGGGAGTTACGGCTGGGGATCAGCATGCTTGGCATACACATATAGATCATTATGCAGGCTATCCCACAGGGATCGTATAGTTCTCGGAGGATGCATCATCCTTTTTTAGATGTGGGCATGGGAGTGCATCCCAACATTCCGCCCTGACTTTTCTGGTCTACCGGTCGAGATGGAGGTGCAACATGACGTTCAATGTGGAATCTGGTATGATAAGTCATTTCTATTGGTTTTTGATTCTACTATGAGTTATTGACTATAATTTCTCATTATTTGTCACTATTGCTTATGTATTTTACAGGTGGTGTCAGTGACACAATTTTGACGTGGTTCGGAGATAGCATTTTGGCAGATATCGGCTATAGTTGGATTGTCTCTTACCTAATTAGGTATATATATACAATCTATCACTACCTAACATATTTAATAATAGCATCAATTTTCGTTTTTAGTTAGGTGTTTTTTTTGAAAAAATCACTTGTCATTTCAGATTTCATGGCTTCCATACTGGAGTATTATGGACCAGTTGCCAACATACTGCACTGTTGGTCTTGAGGATGCTATGGTTGTAGTACCCCTCATTCACTTCCATATTATTGAGTGGCAGTAGCCTGATAGAGTTATGCGCCAGTTTTTCTGTACTCAGCTGATTCCATTACCATCGAGACAGACATACCGACTTCATGGGATGAAGCTGACAGGGAAGCATGATGATGACTGGTCCCAAGTACATGCCAGTTTTATCGACTGCTGGCATAGATGTGCAGAGTTACGTATTCAGGGTGTTCCTATGAATTGATTCTCTCTTTCAGAGCAGGTTGACTATGAGGAATGGTATAGACTGTAGTCTATACTGTATCTTACCCAATCCAGCATAGAGATGAAGAGGATGGTAAGTCAATAAATTCCCATTAGTTTTTTTATTGAATTATTTTATAATTTCATTTGATTCTATCTATATGGAAGTCACATAGAGCAGTTTTTTTTCATGAGTGATGAAGAGGAGGAGGGGGCCTTTAGCCGGACAGTCGTCCATGCTACATCACTGGTTGCGAGGGAATCTTTTTGTGCACTTTCTGTGAGCATCTTCACACGTCTGGCTCAGAGAGAGGAGGTTCTTGCCCTAGATTCACATCCTGCAGCATCTACTGGTGTGGAGGATCTATAACCATGGTGACGTAGACAGAATCGTGCTGCACATGAGGCCTCACATGTTCCACAGGAAGAGGTCGGCCCTCTAGTAGTCCAGGATCTGCCGATTAGGGATGTTCCTCAGGTGGAATGGGATCCATCTTTCCTGAAAAGATATCCGCAGTTCTCTCCATCTTGGGTTCCAGATCCTTTACAGCCTTGGATTTCAGAGTCATTGCCGTCTTGGTGTATAACTCCATCGCAGACTTGGTTCCCCACTGCGATGGAGGCAGGTCCTTCTACCACCCTAGTGGGAGAAGGATCCGGATGGCAGTAGGAGATGTAGTTGAAAAATCCTTCCACTGACACACAAATAGAGGATGTGACAGTCAACATTCTAGTGCCCAAGGATCAGCCTTCTCTAGGTCATCAGACTCCACTGCGCACTCGACGTGGACATCCTATTCATAGACAACCATGTGGGACAGAATATCCTCGCCACAGCAAAAGGCATTGATTGTAAATTATTCTTTACATGTTTTTTGACTACTGAAATAAAAATACTATTATTACTTGTTGGTCGGAGTTGAATCTCAAGAGGGCGGTGAATTGAGTTCCAATTTAAGCAATGTTTAAAATTTCATTCATATCGGTCTTATAGTTTATATTATATAGGCCATCAAAGTCACGTACTTGAATCATTTTTAAGTTTCAAGTAGATGGATATGATAGGTTATAAATAATATTTCACCAAGATTTTTTAAGAAATTATTTTTATTTTGGACAACTAGTAATATGTTTAAGAAATTTTTAAAATTTCATTCATATCGGTCTTATAGTTTATATTATATAGGCCAGTAAAGTCACTTACTTGAAACATTGTTAAGTTTCAATTAGGTGAATATGATAGGTTATAAATAAATTTTCACCAAGATTTTTTAAGAAATTATTTTTATTTTGGACTACTAGTTATATATTTAAGCAATATTTAAAATTTCATTCATATCGGTCTTATAGTTTATATTATATAGGCCAGCAAAGTCACGTACTTAAAAGATTTTTAAGTTTCAAGTAGGTGGATATGATAGGTTATAAATAATTTTTCACCAAGATTTTTTAAGAAATTATTTTTATTTTGGACTACTAGTTATATTTTTAAGAAATGTTTAAAATTTCATTGATATCGGTCTTATATTTTATATTATATAAGCCAACAAAGTCACATACTTGAAACATTTTTAAGTTTCAATTATGTGGATTTGAAAGGTTATAAATAAATTTTCACGAAGATTTTTTAAGAAATTATTTTTATTTTGGACTACAAGTTATATGTTTAAGAAATGTTTAAAATTTCATTCATATCGATATTATAGTTTATATTATATAGTCCATTAAAGTCACATACTTGAAAAAGTTTTAAGTTTCAAGTAGGTGGATATGAAAGGTTGTAAATAATTTTTCACCAAAATGTTTTAAGAAATTATTTTTATTTTGGGAAAGTTGTAATATGTTTAAGGAATATTTAAAATTTCATACATATCGGTCTTATAGTTTCTATTATATAGGCCAGTAAAGTCACGTACTTGAATAAAAGGTAAATTATGTCGAAACATTAAGTTTTATTTATATATATTTATATAACAATATGAACATAATAATAAAACATTACAATTTTAAATATATAAAAAATATAAATAAAAAAATATTGTTTTTGGGAAAAGACGGCATCGCTGATGCCGCCTTTGTGGTGTATTTTTTAAAAAAACATTAACATATACCATTTTTCAGATTTTTTTTAAAAACACATGTTAAAAAAATCCTCCAAGATCCTTTTTTTCATAGACCATCGCGAAACCCACATATGGATCACCAAAGTAACTTGGCCTCTGTGATTCATACCTTTTTTTGTTCTTCCCAGCCTCCACCTATGGTGGGAATTCCCATCGCAAAGGCATATGACCTTCAAATGGTAGGGGACCCTTTGCGGTGCTAAAGGTTTCGCGGAGCATCAAGCCTTTTCAAAGCACTCTCCAAAGAAATATTTTTTTGCTAAGGCGAAGCTCTGTTCCATTAAAGGCTCCCCTTTGCGAAGACCCTTTCCTTCATGAAGACCTTTCCTTCGAGAAGATTCTTTCCTTTGCCTAGACCCTTTCATTCTTAAATACTTTTTCATTTGTGAAGATCGTTTCCTTCGCAAATCCCAAACTCTTTGCGAATCCCCTCCTCTTCACAAATCACCTCCTTCCAAATTTTATTTATTTTCACACACATCCTCCAAGCATCCCTGTAGGCTCTTATGAAGTTATTTCAAGGTCCCTTTAATGGTGACTCACATTGTATTTATTTGACTCATGCTTCTACACATAGTCATGATAATGGCTATTTCTTCTTCACAAAACCATGATAATGTGATCCCTTCAATTTATCACTCCACAACCCTATCTCCTTAGGGAATTGCTGGTGCCTTCCCTTCACCAAGGGATGAATTTCCCTAGTTTTGTAAGTCTTAGGGTTGAGGAGTGAATCTTCATCATCCGAGTTGTAGGACGTTAAACTGCCAAGCACCCGCATCCTCGACACAAGATGTTAAATTTTGATAACCACATGTGTGGAAGGTCTAAGAGTATCAGAGAGGGGATGGGAATGGATTCCCTCCCTCTCTCTCATTCACTTTAATCTTTGTCCTCATGCACACTTAGGGAAGTCTCCACATAAGCCCTGAAACCCTCTGATTGGATGTTTCAGGTACGATGGTCATATCCTCCTTGTATGTCTGGACACCCTCCTTTTTCATCAGTCCTCCCTCATGGAGTAAGTCCCGATCTCTATCTCCCTAGGCCACTGACCATGTGTAATCCCCACTCCATTCCTTACGGACCCACCTTTCACGATGTGATTGTCTGGTCTTTGTTGCCACTTTCTTCTAACACCGAGCAGGACTCATGTGGGCTTAGAGTAAGCATCGATCATGACACAATCTATGGGATGCCTTAGTGTGTAAGCCTCATCCCCTACATCCAAACTACATGTAATTTGATCCTTTTTATTTTTATGAATTGTACGTAGGAAGCCACCTTGAGGATGAAGCCCATCACCCATCGGTACTGACCACTTCACGTCGGTTTACCCTCATCCTGCATGACGTTAAACCGTATGCCCCTTCTGTCCTATATGACGTTAAACTGTACACTCTCTAACTACATGGTTTTTTATCACTATCTACTAGGCATGGTACATAGTAATCCTCCATGAGGTTCAACCTCAAACAATGGTAAACTTCGTTGTCCCCTTTGTTGGGACCCACATCCTTGGTCCATCCCTTATTGGCGTCAGAAGAGCTCTCAGAAAGATAACCATGAGTAATCCCCACACTCAATCCATATTCCTCAAACCAAGAGTGTCCCTCTTGCGATGGGATGATAACCATGTGTAAGCCCCAACATGTTTTCGGGTCCCTATCCTTTGTGTTCACCCTGATTCCATGCTCCCATTCCTGGACAATGTGTACTTTGATTCCCTGCCACATGGATATGTATAAAGCCTCTTTGATATTCAATATTGTCACCCATGTCCCATCCTGGTCTCTCCCTCGAGCCTTTTCATTTCGGGATGGTCATGCCTTAACCTGGGGGTTTTACTTCCTTCGAGCCCAATTCATGCATCCATTCTCAATGGTCGCCTCCTTAGGTGTCCCATCACCCCATCAAACTACGTGGACTTTGATTCCCTACCATGGGGATATATAGGAAGCCTCCCTGAGGTTCAATCCCAACACCACTATCATCTTCAAGTCGATTCCATCCTACTCACCTCATCCATTTCATCAAATCGACCATCATCCAGTTGCATTTGGATCGGCATAGCTCTATGCAGGTGTCGTTGGGTGGGTGGCCTCAAACAAGGTATGTGTGTGTTGACATTCATCATCCAATCATTGGTCATCATCTTGATGGACTAATGTGTGCCTTGCCATGACTTTTGCTCAATTTTTTTTGTCTGATATTGCATCACATCAGGTGACATTGCTTGAATCCTTTTCATGCTTTGTCTGGGAGGGTGGCTCTTTTGAGAGAAGGGTGTGCTGGCACCTTTCATATCACTCTCCTCCACACTCCTGTGTTGGTGGGAGAGGTTCTTTGACACATTGTACTTCCATCATAGTGAAACTTCTTAACATAAGGGTTGATGCAACCTTTGGATTGATCTCATTGTTGCACTGTCTGGTGAGGGGGGCAATGAGGCTTCTACATGAGCTTTCTGGATTTTGACTTCCTTTGATCTTACAGCCCCATTTTGACATTTTTCTTTTTTGTTTCCTTAGGCATTTTTCCCTTCTCAGTAATAGGTTCCCTCTTACCAAGTCATAGAAGAGGTTATTTTGGTTTTTTGTTCAATAAAGAGGGCTTGAACCTCAACCTTTTCTCACCTACACCATAATCCCATGATTCACCCTCTCGAACTAGGTTGGTTTTGATCCCTGTCTTCTATACCGGGTATGTAGGAGGCTTCCATGAGGTTCAATCCTAGATAATGGTAAACCATGGTTTCCCCTTTTTCGAGACCAAATCATCCTTGTATTCATCCTCATTGGGCATCTTAATCCACCCATATAGTAAGCCTCCTACGTGATCCCTCCTAGGCCTACACCCATCTGATCCACTCTCATCAGTGTTCTGATCAGTCTAATCCATCTCTACTAGACGTTAAAATTGCATCATACCCTCTTTTAAACATGGGAATCTGAGGAAAACCATTGAGACATTTCCCTGGCATAAAATTCCCCACACTCGATGTGGGATTACTTGAGCCTTCGTGCCCTTGAGAAGCCCTATCATAAGGGAAATAAATCCAGTTGTACAAGTTTTTCAGAATCCAAACATGCCAGAAATGTCTAACATGACTAGTACCCTAACCAAAGGTTGCTTCCCTAACATGAACCCTTGTAATGTCCTGACCGGAGCAGTGTCATGAACTGTTATCCACAAATATGTGGCACCAATAAGAGTTTCACAAACAACGTCTTAAATCTATGAGGGTAACCCGGACTGAGATATGAATTCCAAGGAGTAATCCACAAAAAGAGAGACCGACATCCCGTCATCCCTTTTCAATCATGGAGAAAACTTACCTGAACAAGAGACTAATGTTTCATTCCTTTGGAAATATGGAATGTGAGGTTACAGCTAGCACGTCATCGACAGATGAATGTGTGCCCCAGTAAAAGCATAAAAAATAGAAATGGTGAACACGACATGAATCTTCTCCATGATATGTAGATTAGTTGCATTTTAGACATTAGTAGATAAGTGTTTCACCAGATCTAGATATCAAGTGCCAGGTCCCTCCCGAAGAAAATAGTAGTTCCTGGCATGAAACTGACCAAAGTTTGGGGTAGTTAATCATTGGGCATTCTGGTCTACAACACTGTTAGGATGTATCTTTCTATCCATCCATATAAAAATTAATCGTGATGTGGAATTGTGCATAATTTTCCTATTGTTTGTACTGATGAGTAAATTTTCCTAATTTTCAGGACCATAACTAAAGCTACAGGAAACCGATCATCTCCCTCCCACGAATGTAGTGGCAAGGGTTGTACGAATGCTGCAATTCCCCATGTATTCATGTCATCTACATTGGATCCCATGTCCACAGCTATTGGGCGCCCATGCCCCCTCTCCCCCTCCAAATTTATTCAGAGAAGGGTGATTGATACTCTTGGTCAACGATATGAATACGAAGGTTTTATCCGGATGAGGTACATGGCCCGCCAAGACATGAAGGCCTCAATGCCCTGTCAACGCCGCCATCCCCAAGGGCTGTGTAGGGAGCCGCTGCTCCCCATTCAAACCTTAAACATATTCATGATCATATCCCTAGAATGCTCCTACAACTCACTCCCTTATGTTGATAAAGTAAGGGATGTCCGAGTCTACCCGACTAGGACTTTAGCTAGGGAGCTACCGAGGTGGGCTCTCACCTGACCACATAATTGTGACCAACTAGTGCTAAAGACCGATGGTTATGCGGTCCATCCCCCTATAAAACGGGCTCTAGTTTTTCTAATTATACATCAATGTGAGGTGAAATCTCAGGAGTATGCCCTCTAGGGGGCATCATCATCCACAACACCAGTGGCACGAGCCACCACTAGCATGATCTTACAACCCACTATCATCATTGGGAAGGGCACCTCCCAGTTACAGAGGAGGGATACTTCCAAGAACGGAAAAAGATGAAGCACCAGTCACCCTATGAGTAGGTTTCACTTCTCTCCCAGTTACTAAGGCAAGCAAGAGCCATTGCGGGCCGATCTATGATGATGAAATCTAGTGCATAGGTCCTCCCCATACCAGTATTAGGTAGAGTGGAGGTCTTCCCCACTCCTTAATTCAGTATAGAGGTCCTCCCCATGCCACCATCATCATCTCTAGTGGATTCCCTCCTTTCTTCATTGACATTTAGCATGAAGGTCTTCCCCATGCTCCTAGCCTCAGGTATGAAAATTTCCCTCACAAACCAGGTTCTCAATGTGAGGGTCTTCCTTTCCCTGTCACCCAACAACATGGAGGCCCTACACCTGTGCTCATTGATTCTGGAGGAGGTCCTCCCCATGCCAGTAATCACCATAGAAGAGGCCCACCCAACTTCATCAATGGAAAACATAGAGTCCCTTCTCATGTCTAGTATAATTAGTGTGAAGGCCCTATTCGTTCCGCTACTACCAGGGTCGGTCGACACAAAGGTCTTCCCCACACTATGGAAAACCACCATGGAGATCCTTCCCATGTGTTCACTAGCTCCATCAGAGGCCCTCCCCACTCCATCACTATCAAAAATGGACTTCCTCCCCATGTTCTATTTTACATTTCTCAAGGTGCCCCTCGCACCCCAACTCATCAGAGCGGAGCCCCCCCCCCCATGTCAGCAACAACTAATATAAATGACCTCCCCATATCTCATCAAGTACAGGTGGAGGTCCTACCCACTTTATCACCAATATGAACGGAGGACCTCCCCATGTCAAAAACCTACCCTATCATGAAGAACCATCCCAGGACTGGAGGGTGGGTCTCCGCAGCCAAAGAATGAATCATGAGAAGCTTCAAACTGAAATAAAACCCATCTTATTTTCAAATTATGAGGTAGAGTGCGATTTGGATATGGATCCCTCTCTATGATCTTTTGTCTCAAGGGAAAGGGATAAAACAAGGTGTATAAGACTTATCCTTCCAGAAAGTGACGTCCACCGAATCCCTTCGTCCATCCAAAGATACATACATGAGGAGGAAGATTTGACCCCTTTCAAGGGTCTGGTAATGAAATCCTCCTTATCATCAATAGGATCATTTTCTATCTCAATAAGAGATCATGGAGAGTTGTTCTGGGGAACAATAAAGGATAAGAAACATTTTGAACCACTACCAATGGCCGCAACCCCTGTGTGTGAAGCAGTTGTCATTAGTCCGTCTTAAAGGGATGTGGTGGTGTAGTCAGTGCATTTTCGAAAGACAACCCAAGATACGGAGGGTTGTTAGCTTGCGCACCATACTCTCCACCAAACATCCAACGGTCACAGCGGTCTACCTCAGTGTCATTACCTATCCCTCAACCACCCCCAGTCGATGAATAGGAAATCCAAGGGATGGATCCCGAGTTTGAGATGAGGAGTTTTTGGGAAATTCTCGTAGTTGACCATTTCCCAGATATGTTTTGTCCAGTTGCAACTAAAAACATCAATACTTCGGAATCTATCACCCGTGAGGTGGTCATGTTCTTCTACAAAAATCTCTTGGAAATGCACCTCCATCTTCATAATCTATGGGTATATTATCCCAAGACTCAAGAACACCTCGAAGAAATCGTCCATCAATGACGCCTGGTAGACATGGCTGTGCTCCCCCGTGGCTCAGTGCCCAAAGTCGCCTGGTCATCATCAGAACCTCTAGTAATGATGCATCCAGAGCATTAAATTTCTCCACAGAATTATTAAAGAGGCTTCACCTCAGGTTCAGAGCTGTGGTTTGGGGTAGTATGTTGCCCTTCATTTTAGTCCTATCTGGTGCCAACCCGAATTTCTAGGTGATATTGAGGATATGACTTTAGTTACAATCGCAGTTAACATGGCCAACCTATCAGAGAAAGAAACCGATCTAGGACTCATTGAAGAGAATTAACCCACCGGGGTGGTGCCACACTTGTTGGATCCTTTGGGCAGGGTTACTCACCAACAAAGAAATTTACTGGGCCTTTCTGCACCTTCTGAGTCATTATCCTTCGGTCTGGACCCCAATATTGTTAAAGAGAACCTTGGGACCATCAAACACTCTCACCTATCTGGCTCAATAAAAAATATGGAAGATGAACCTGAAAAGGATGTGTTGTGTCAACAACTTTCAGAACATAAAAATATGGTTGATGACCTTCTCGTTGAACATGTTGTGGAACCATGGACAGATTACAATAATCCTCTGCCGGGGCAGCAGAGGTAGGTACATCCTCCCCCTGACATGTTTCCTCCTAGTGACCTTGACCATCCTACCCATATATCTAGAGTAGAGGATACCGTTTATGTAAATCACAAGAAATATGTATCACCAAATCCACCATATTTGTGTGATAACCCTCCTCGGGACCCATCTCAGGTTCCTCCAGCTGTTCTATAGGTCTTTCCTCTGGTAGTCCTGCAAGTCATCCACCAACCACCCCTTGAGCCGATGGTCTTGCTTACCATGTTTAAGAACCATACAATTCAGTGGTGGTTAGATCTCCTCATCAAGATAGGAATCCCCACCAAGAGGATCTAATGGACACTCTAATTTCCTACCTCGAGGCTTTCAAAACCCAACAAGTGGTGATCCCACCCAACAGAAAGCCATATCCAGCATGGGTGGATGATATGCCAGTGCCCCTAGGTTTCAGAAATCCTACATTATCCCTATTTAATAGGATGGGAGATCCACTACAGCATCTATCCATCTTTATTTCAAGGTGTGGTCCCATTTTGTGAAATCCAGTGCAACAGGAGGCCACCAAGCTTCGATGTTTTTTACAGATGCGGTAAGGGCCCACATTTTTTTGGTACAACTAGATACCTATTGGTTCAATAGCTAGTTGGGGGGAATTTAATAGGAAGTTTCTCTACCAGTTCATCTCCATCTCCTAGAAGACAAGCATTGCTGATCTCTTGAAATTCAATCAGAGGCTTGATGAGTGAATTGTATACTTTGTTACCAGGTGGAAGGGCCTCAAATATTCCCTATATATGTCACTGACTCAAGAAAAACTACAAACAATGTTTTTGGGGAATGTAAAAACTGAATTGGTCTCTTCTCTCATCACTCAGAACTACCCAGGTGGATTTTGGGATTTCTCTGAAAAATCCCAGAGCCTATAGGAAACCTTCCAGTAAGCCAAATTGGTAGGTCATTTCCCCCCCACAGTTCTCATAAGAAGACCATCTAAGGCTGAGCTATCCATGGTAGAAAAAATAGAGGCACCTAGGAAGCTGGAATTGTTACCGGCAGAGCCACGTCCACAACTTCATTGAGGCCCACCACCTTAGGCTCGGCCTTCGACCAAGAAGCACCCACCTCAAAATCCACAGGCACCCCTACATAATACACCACCTCCACCTATGAGAGATACTAAGTTTCCTCCTCCCCATCAGGCTCCTCCATCCTCTAGTTAGGGATAGGTTCTTAGATCCTCTTTCCCAGATAGAAGGAACTGGACCTAATCCTTTATTGAGGCTTAGGTTCTTAGATACTTATGAAGTGCCTTGGATTAGGGAATCCTGCGATTGTCGAAATTCTAGAGGCTTGAGTAGGTGTAACTCATTGATCACCCCAATTACTGCCCCTACCATAGTTTCCTTAGGAACAACCTCATGCAGTGTTATGTGTTTAAATACTATCTCCAAGACCAGGTCGATTACAACATACCTATGTTGATCCATCCCTGACATAGGTGGAGTTCGTGTTTATAAATCCCGACAGTGATAGAGAGGGTGAAAGGCATTAGGTGTCTAACCGCGGGTCTCAAAAATACGACAACCGGATGGCTCACAAGAAATTAGACCATGCCCATGGTATTATCCGTGCATGTTTTAATAGACCTAAGCCTTCAGATGTCACTGTGTTACCTAAAGCCACTACTTCTATGTCAACATCTAAGCCTTCCTCTTCATAGAATGGAAAACATCAGTGACGTAAGGGAAATAAAATTTCTCCACTGATTCCATTGTTATCTTATACTCTCTCCAATTTGATGCCCTTGGAGATATATATTGCCCCCTAGAATCTTCCAAGTGATGGTGGATTATTCAAATGATGATCAAGGGTATGCTTAGGTCAATACCTTTGAGCTAGTAAACCCCTACATGGTTCCGGATGATGAAGAGCGCCGAACGAACCCTCCCAGAATCCTCAGTCGACGCCAGTGTTTATGGAGCCATGGTTTTGTAAATCACCGGAATACATTGGTCAGTGCTTCCATCCAAGCCATGCATTCCACAAAGACCAGAAAATAGGCCCATCATAGAGCACATCATGCATAGCCTTGTCATCTCATTTCACCAAATCCACCTTTGTTTCCATTTGTTCTACCTGATTTGGCAGATCCACCATGACCATGTTATGGTCAGTCATGATCCATCATTGATAGACCTTATTCATATGGACCCCAGCTACTAGTCACTATATGTGGTTCGACAATTGAGAAACGGGACATTCCCAACACCAGACAGAATTTTCTAGTTCAACCAGTAGCGCCCGTCAAACCTCCATTAGTAGAGTGACATTCTATCAGTAGAAGCATATTCCTTGCGTAGATGTATGATGTATCAAGAATCTTGCTGGAATTCTTGTGATTCTCTATATCCTCATGTATGTCCTTCTATCACTGGATATGCACGAATCCATTGCAGAGGATTTAAGGTGCCCCCTCCAGATTGAGATAGAGGTAGCAGCTACCGAAACCATCCATGCTGAGGCAGTCTATCATGCGGAATGTTAGGTCATTATCTATTTCTCTAGAGAAGAATATGTTTCCCTTATATAGGGGAACATTCAACCACTATACATAATTTTCCATTTCAATGGTGTGCAGGTCCGCCAATGTGTTGTCGATACGAGCTCTCAGATCAACCTTATCCTGACCCAGACACTCCGAAAGATGGGACTGTCTATGGAATATTTGAGTCCCTCTAACCCGAAAATTCAAGGTTATAATTGGACGAAGCAGACACTAGTTGGGAAACATCACCTAAATACCTAGTTCAGGGGCCTAGTTTCTAGCACTGAGTTCCTGGTTGTCTCACAAGACACCGATTATGATTCATTGATGAGTATTTCATGGCTCCACCTGCATGTGGCTCTCCCTTCCTCACACCACCAATGCCTTAAGTACTCCCTTACTGATCGAGTAGGTGTAATCCAAGGTGATGTGTCTCACATTTCCTTTTCTGAAGTCCAATACATGGATGTTGACTATTAAAAGAGAAAGGAAAATCATATTCAAGATAATGAGGTTGAATGCGCTATGGTTGTGATCGACCCGTGGATAGAACTAGATGACGTGTACATTTTCCCAATTCACTAATTGGAGGTCACGACCCTGTACATGGGACAATGCTTTTTTGTCTTTGGAATGAGGGGGAAGTGTGTTACCAAGTCTATGGAACACCCTAATATCACCTTGTATTCATACAAAAATTAGTATTGGGTGATCCTAGAGCCCCCTAAGGTATCGATATTTCCACCCCATGGGACCAACAATATGTCATTTTCTCTTGTTTCACAGGTTTGGGATAAACCCAATCAAGTTGAAACACCACTATTTCTTTAATATCAACCAAAATGGCCCCTTGGGTTAATGTACAGATGGGATCAAGTCGATATCTTTCATAACTATGGTTTCAGAAGTGTAGGAGTCCCTCGATGAGGTTACCACCACCGCTCAGGCTTGCACCGTTATCCTTCTAGGATCTATCAACTTTGAGGAGTTTCCTACTGCCGATGATCCTCATGTTGTGTATTATGAAGATGATTTGGAATATTCCCCTCTAGTATTTGAAGAGCTTTTCTCCACTGCGGTCGATGAATTGGTACAAGTGAACCTCGTTAATGAGACGGATCTGAAACCAACATTGATCAGCGCCACTATGCCTGTAGTAGAGAAACAAAAAAACCTAGACTTTCTAAGGAAACTTCATGATGTATTTTCTAAGAGTTATGACAAGATTCCAGGGCAAAATCATCATTACACCGTCTACCGCCTCAGTCTCCCAGAAAATAATCATGTGTTTAAAAGGCCACCCAGAAAGATCCACCCTTCTCACGATGCCATGATTGAGTATGAGGTTGAAAAGCACATGAAATAAAACTTCTTCAAGGATGTCTAGTACCCTAGATGGTTAGACAACATTGTGCCCATCAGGAAGAAGAACAGATAGATCATAGTCTACATCAACTTCCGAGATCTCAACTATCACTGTCCGAAAGATGGATTTCCCCTTCCAATAGCAGGAGTGTTAATTGACGCCATCGCTGGGTTCCAAGCTCTCTCTTTCAAGGATGGGTATTCAGGATATAATCAAATCCAAATGGACCTCGAGGATGAAGAGTATACCACCTTTTGGGAACCACAAGGTTCTTTCTTCTACCATCTAATTCCTTTCGGTCTAAATAATGCACGTGTTACCTATCATAATGCCATGCACCGCATATTCAAGTCGATCCTCTGAAAAATGGTGGAATTCTACATGGATGACCAGGCAGTTAAATCTCTCTAGCTTCCAGACCATATTAGATATCTTTATAAAGTGTTTGGCTTCCTCCGTTCGTGCCATCTGAACACGAACCCCTTGATTTGTGCCTTCGAGGTCACCTATGGAAAGATTCTAGACTTCATTGTTAGATACAGAGGCATCGAGATCGATCTAGAAAATATCAAGGCCATTAAACATATGTCTCCTATAAGAAATATTTATGATCTCCAAGGCTTTCATGTACACATAGCCTACATTCTCCGATTCAAAACTAATCTGGTTGAAAAGTGTAATCCATTTCCCAACTCATGAAGAAAGGTGATGATTATCAGTGGGATGAGGAATGTCAGACTGCTTTTGTGAAAATCAATCAATACCTACTACATCCTCTAGTTTTGATTCCACTCATTTCTGGAATGTTGCTAGTCCTCTTTGTGACTGCTCTAGAATAGTCCCTCAATGTTCTTCTCTCCCAAAAGAAAAATGAGGGAATAGATAATATTTTATACTATCTCAACCGCATGTTCCTTGATACAGATACTAGATATTTACCTATTGAGATGAGCTGTCTTGCGCTGGTATTCACAATGAAAAAATTGAATCATTAATTGAAGAACCATCGGATATAGCTATTTTCATGAGTGGATCTACTAAACAACCTCATGAACCACCCTATGTTGATAGGTCATATAGCTCAGTATCCAGTGATCATTCAACAGTTCGACATCAAGATTGTCTCCTTGAAGGCTATCAAGGGATAGGCATTGGAAGAATTTCTTGTCTCTCATATATCCCCCTCAGAGTAGGCTATGGATCTTGAATTTTTAGATGAGGCAATCCTCATAATGGATCATTCCATTCAGTGTTAGAAAATGAACTTTTATGGTGCTTCCTGAATGCCTACCGATAGAAGAATCAATGATACCAAACTGAAAAGAGTGGGCCTGGGTATCTTCTTAATCACACCTACACATGTTGTCCTTCCATATTCGTTCCTCTTGTCAGAAGGATGCACCAACAATGAGGCATAGTATCAGGCTTTGATAACTAGTCTCGAGATGGAACTCGATATTGAAGTTCCCAATTTTCATGTGAAGGGGGACTCCAAACTAGTGTTCAAGCTTATCAATGGAAACTACATCATCAGGAAGCCGGAGATCATACCCCTATTAGAGCATACCCATCAGCTGATGGCCCGATTTTATTCTTGGAAAAAAGTTACTCATGTCCCTCGATCACAGAATGGTCGATCTGATTCCCTAGCCATTCTTGCCAGATCTCTTGCAGATCCTGACTAGAATGATTTTATTGTCCATGTGGCGCATCGAAGTTTCATCACTCCCATCACTCTGGATAATAATGATAGTCCTGAGGTAAGACACCTTACCATGGATGCCTCTAGATCGGGACCTCCAGGTCTCCCTTCCACAATGTTGGAAGAGAATAATGATTGGAGGACCCCCTTTATCTATTATCTCTCTCAAAATAATCTCCCAGAAGACAGAGCCAAGCATGAGCGGATCCAACAACATGTAGTGTAGTTCAACCTCCAGAGTGCTCCCAATTATGAGCAGATCCTCTACAGAAGAGGGTATGATGGGATTCTACTTTGTTTAATTCATGGTGATGATATTTCTTAGGTCACGTAGGAAGTCCATGCTGGTTCCTACAGTGCTCATCAGGCAGGGCTAGAACTTTCAAATCAGATCCGAATATTGTGATACTTGTGTCTCACCATGATCTGTCATTGTATTATGTTTTACAAGAGGCTTCATGCATGCCATATCCATGGTAATTTTGTGCATTGGTATCTAGAGCCTCTCCATACTACCATGTAATCTTTTCCCTTTGAAGCCTAGGGACTCGATGTCATGAGACCATATCCACCGACAATAGCTCGCCAGTTCAGGTTCATCCTGACTGCCATGAATATATTTTCCAAGTGAGCAGAGGATGTTCCACTCAATGAATTCAAGGCATGTTCTGTCATTGAGTTCATGATCTCCATTATCACCTACTGATTCAGAGTCCCTCACACAATCCTCAGCGATAATGGCATCGACTTCTGAGCATCTGAACTGAAGAAATTGTATTCCAAGTAAAAAATATGTTTTAATCATACCTCTCTCTATCACACTGAATAAAATGGGTAGACGGAGGCATTCAACAAATACCACTCTAACATCTTGCAGAAGATGGATGGTCAGAACAAGAAGGTTTGGCTATACTGTAACTACCCAAACTTTCATTAATTAAAATTACTCTTTATCTAATTAAGTGTATTATTATGTAAAATGGTTATATAAAATGTGAACTTCATTGGTTTTATGCTTTTAGATTTTAAAATACCATTAAGAATTCTGATCATTTCTAATATTGTCATTGAACAGTGATCACCTGATTAATATAAATATAGGGCTTTCACAAATCCAATTTACTCTGACAAAGGAAGTGATGGCCTCATCCAGTAGACTTGCTCCATATGAAGCCCATTTTTCGGAGCTCGGAAAGGAGGTTGCAGCATTGGGATGTGATCTTGACCAAACCCAAGCCGAGAATCAACATGTTAAGCTCGAACGGAACCGCCTATGGGAGAAGTAGAAGTTGATAGAGATTACCACCCGAGCGATGTTATCTGAGCTACCCCAAAAGTCTATCACCATCGCACACCTTACCCATCGGTCTTATGCAGGTGTTATAATGGGTTATGTAACAATACCCTAGTACTATGATTATGTACGTTATTTTTTAATAAATAATATACATTCAGTTAATTATTGTTATGTTGTAAATAGTTTTTAAAGCACAAATAATATTTTTAGTTAATTTTCAATTAAGAAATATATTTTGATAAATTAATGGTTTTTTTAAAATAACGTAATTTTTTAAATAAATATTATTAATAAGTTATTTTTTAGATAATATAAATGACCATATAATTATTATGAATACGATTGTTATTTTTATTAAGGTTTGAAAGCTAATTTTGTTAAAACCGTTTAATTTTCAATAAATGTCGGTTTTTATTTTAAAATTAAAAATTCAAACATTTACAAAATTATTTAGAAAAAATAGATATTATTTTTGGAATAAGGATATCAAAATTATCCAATGGTTAATTTTTCATAATTTTCCGAGACAGTCAAATTTTTTGAAAAAAATTAAATACTATTTAAATATATAATTTTTTTATTGACATCATAATGACCGAATAGTATTGTAATAAAATAATATAAAATTATGTTAAGACAATATATATTTTACCCTTAAAATAATTTTATTTTATTTTTTTTATTTATTTTACAATGCTTTAGTGGAGCCTTCAAGACATATAAAATATTTTACCTTTTTAAATTGATTTCCTTGAGAGTGTGTCTCACCTCCACATAAGCAACACTATTATTTTAAGAAGTTAGGCCATTGGCCTTACAAAATATTTTTTTTTCCAACTCCCCTTATTAAAAACACATGAGAAAGAACCATGGGATGGTTTGTGTTTTGGAATAGTTTAATGTGTGGTGACCCAAACCTAAATAATAAAGAATTACCTCTCCTTTCCTATATAAACCCACCCAAGCTCCCACATCCTATTCACTCGAAGCATTTGGAGCTCGACCAAACCCAACCCTCCTCTCTCTAGAATCCTCAGAAGGTGCCCCATGCTCTCAAGAAGCCTCTCTCAAGCCCTTCCCAAGACTTTGGGATCGCACTTCCAAGTAAGGGATTCCTTCCTTTCTCATTTTATCTATGTTTATTAATATTGTTATGCCCTTTTATTTTCAGTTATAAATGTTGGGGTATGATTTAGAACATCCCCCATACTTCCCTGTTTATGTTTTAATGATGAGATGATACTTTCTATCTAATTAATGCCTCCCGGGTATACCTATTACCATGCCGAAATTCCGTAAGGAATTTCTCTCTATTAATTTAGATTCAAGCAATTCTTTTGTATTATGAATATAAAATTCCATTACTTATGTTGGGATATGTATAAATAAGAATTAATTACTATCCATTTAATATAAATAGTATGAGACACCCCTTCCTCTATTGTCAACCATTTTTACGAATTCTTCTGTCACACTGTTATGCTGCCGAAATTGCACCGCGATTTTCCAAGCCAAAGTCATTGTGTCGTGAATACAATGTCCATTTATCTATCAAGGTTATTAACCTTTATGAACATTTACTTATTTATTATAGATTTTCATTTATGAATTTATGATTCCTTTATTATGGAACAAATTACTGTGTTTAATGAAACCATGTTGTATGATCCATGTGGCACACTTATGCATGAAATGAAATGTTTAAGAAGGGTGTGCCCTGATTGCGCTCCAATGAATAGGGTAACAATTTGTATCATGATAATTCAAGTTAAATGAGGATTTAATCATGATAATTAAAGTTTAATAAGGATTTACTCATGTTAATTCAAGTGCAATGAGGATTTACTCATGCCAATTCAAGTGCAATGAGGGTTTACTCATGCTCCATGTGCAATGACCCTTGGCTCATTCTAATTCCATGTTAAGTGTTGTTGCCACATTTTCATGTTATGATAATCATTCAATATCATAATTTTATGTTCATGTTTCTCTTGCAATCCATTTATATGGATATTTCCTAAAATGTATTGTAATTTTCATGTTATGCCTTGTTTACTCCCTTGCGGGGCTTTATAGCTCACACTTTTCTTATGCATGTCCTCAAGTTATCCCATGCAATGCTAAGTAAGAGGGAATGTTGTGGTCATGTAAAGGAAGTTTTTAAATTGATGTTGCATTCTATGTTTTATGTTTTTATGTAATGTTGATAAGATCCAAAGACATTAGAACTCTCAATCTTCTATGTTGTATCAAGTGAAGGTTTTATGTAATAAATCATGTTTAAGTGTGTAATAAAAAGCATGGTTGTTATAGTTGGTATTAGAGGATAGGTTTAGTTATTTTTTGGATTAGGATTAGGAAACCATACTAAATGTTTAGAGACAAGACTATGTATAATATAAACATGCATAAATTGTGGTGAGTAGTGAGTAAGTGGTTTATCAAGAAAATAAATCCTTTTTTGGATATGAGCAGGTAGAGGAGGCTCTGGTACAGATGTACATTGGAGTGAAAACTTTGACCAGGAGTTTTAGGCTTGACTCGGGGTATCCCAGTACATGATAATGGGCCTTGATGCACTCTTGTTTACAACACTCCTGGGGGATATGCTTTGGTAAATTCACAAGATTAATATGAACAATTAGTAAAGGAATTAAAAAAATTCCCCTAATAATATTTGTCAGAAAGTATCTCATGGATAACATAGATTAAAGCCTATAGATTCATAATTTATGGAAATAAAATCTATTTATAAGTCTTTTGTTTTTTCCTTGGATTACCCTTTATGTGTTACCCATAACTTTCCTTTTATTCCATCCAATGGCCGGTAATAGGAGGACTCAGGCTAACAACCGATATGAAGACCAATGTGATGAATGTTCTAATGAGACACCCAATCTGATGGGATTAGGAATCACAAACTTTTTCATGATACTCTCTCAATTAAATAAATATTTGAATAGAATCATCGGTCAAAAAATACATTCAACCCCCCCCCCCCCCCTATGAAAGAATAAGTTTCTACCGAGAGCTTCATGATACAATGGCCTCCTACTTTTAATGGATCATATGATCCCTCAGTCGTCGAAAAATGGATCAAATCGATTGAAAGGATCTTCTTCATCCTTCATTGTTATGAAAAAGAGAAGGTTATTCTAGATTCTAATCATATAGAGGGTGAAGCTGATCAATGATGGACATTGATCAAAAATATGAAGCCATCGGAAAAGATTGAGGCGTTGGAATGGAAGGATTTCCGGAAAATGTTTTTCAATAAATATTTTCGCCACACCCTTCGGCTTAAGATAGAAAGGGACTTCCTTGCCATCAAGAAAAAATATGAAAAATCCATTAGAGAGTATGGGGAAGAATTTACAAGGCTTTCATGATATTCCTCCGGCTTTGTGATTACCCCCGAATGTAAGGTTGACCACTTCTTTGGTGTGATGAAACCTATCCTACGGAATGCCCTGGCGATCTGTGACTTCGATTATTATGAGGAAATTTTCTGATGTGCCCTCTAGGTCCAAATGGAGATTGGATAATCTCAGGGGTATCATGGGGATAATAATCATAAGGTAGACTTCAATTTTTAAATTTCGATGGATAAATCCAACGATGATATGAAAATCCATCACCCCACTTATCAAAGGTGTGGAAAGAAGCACCCTGAAAATTTCCTGAAGGGGACGAGGAAATGCATTAGCTGTAGAAGATAAGGGAACCTAGCCATTAGATTCTGATAAGAAAAACCTGTGGCTGCAACATAGAAGAGGAACTCTCCATTTGAACCACAACACGTTGTCCATTGCTTCAACTGCAAAGAACCAGGACACCTTGTAAATCAGTTCCCCAATCCAAGGGTTTCCGGAGGCAACCAACAACCTCTAAGTAAGAAAGGGAGAGCTTTTTTCAACACTACCACTGAAGTGAACCCCGATAACAAAGTGGTGACAAGTACGCTGGTTATTCATTAAAGAATAGAGAACATACTTTTTTATTATGGTTCTATACATTCTTTTATATTCCAAAAGTTTAGTATAAAAATCCAAACACCACCACAAATCATAGAAGTAAAGATGTAGATGAGTATGGAAAATGGGGTAATCATTGCATACCAAGAATAAAATTCCTCCCCCATCATAATTTGCGGATTGAACTTACTGGAGAACCTCGTCATACTACCTCTAGTGGAATTTGATGCAATTATCGGCATGGATTGGCTATCCTTATATAGAGCCAACATATATTGTCGTGAGAGGGAAATCACTCTCCATATGTATAATCAACCATCTATTATATACAAGTGCAAGGAGGAAGAAGAATGTTCTTTAGAACCATCATCTCTAGCATGGATATTAATGCCCTTTGAGAACACGTATCTGGATTAGATGATTGAGTCTAAAGAACATCCTTGAAGACATGCCTATTGTGAGGGAATTTTCTGAACTATTTCCTGAGGAATTTCCTGGTCTTCCTCCTAGAAGGGATGTTGAAATCTCAATTGATCTTATACCTGGGGAATTTCCAATATCTAAGATGCTGTATAGAATGGTTGTTGTGGAGCTTGAGGAGCTAAAAAAACAACTATATGAGAATTTGGATAAAGGGTTTTTACATCCAAGTGCTTCACCATGGGATGAACCAATCCTCTTCATCAAGAAGAAGGATGGGTCAACATGCCTTTTCATAAATTATTGTGAGTTTAAAAAACCATGATAAAGAACAAGTATCATCTCCCATGAATTGATGACTTGGTTAATCATCTGCGTGGAGCACAATACTTCTCCAATGAAGATGTGTGGTCAGGATATTATCATGTAAGGATAAAGAAGGAATATATCCCTAAGACTACTTTTCGTACAAGATATAGGCACTATGAATTCATAGTAATGCCTTTGGGACTCACTAATGCTCCATAAATATTCATGGACTTGATGAATATAATCTTTAGAGATTACCTCGACAAATTTATTTTAGTATTTATAGATGATATTCTAATATACTCCAAAACCCAGGAGGATCATGAGGAGCATCTAAGAACTATACTAGAGACCTTGTGAAAGGATAAGCTCTATAAAAAGTACAATAAGTGTGAGTTATAGTTGAAGGAGGTCTCATTCTTGGTCCATATCATCAAAATCAATGGAATATTTGTGGATCCCTCGAAGACAACTAAAATAAAGGGATGGTTGAGGCCAACATCTATAAACGATATCTGTATCTTCTTGGGGTTATCTGGATATTATCGCGGATTTCTGAGACATTTCGCACAATTGTAAAACCCTCCTACCAAGATAATTCAGAAGGGAGTCAAGTTTACTTAGAATGATGAATGCGACGAAAGATTCAAGGAGTTGAAAATGAGGCTTATCATTACATTCGTGCTATCATTACCCATGAGTGGAGAACGTTTTGGGGGTATTTAGTGATTCTTTGAATAAGGTCACGGGTTTTGTGTTGATACAGAATGAAAAAATGATAACCTGCACCTCAAGGAAACTGAAAATCCATGAGCAAAACTATCCCACAGATGATCTAGAGTTGGAAGCTATGATCTTTTCATTGAAAATCTGGCGGCATTATCTACATGGGGAGAAGTGTGAGAAAAATACTCATCATAAGAGCCTAAAATATATATTTACAAAAAAATAGCATAATATGAACCGAAAAATATGTATAGAACTCATTAAGGATTATGACTGCTCAATCCACTACCATCCCGGTAAGGAAAATAAGGTGGAAGATACTCTAAGTAGAAAGGATATTGTATCTTTATCAATGATGAGAGTTGAAAATGATCCAATATTCATATATTAGCATAGGATGGACATGGGAATAATTAAGGGAGTAACACCATTAATTCTTTCTCAAATTATTTCTCAACCGTCCCTCATGAAGAAAATAAAGGATGCTCAAAGAAAGGATGTGGAAATTATGAAAAGGGTGGAAGCTATCAGAAATGGTAAATCCTCAGATTTTGTGGTTGACAAGGTTGTAATTATGAGATTTGGGTCACAATTATGTGTATTATCCAATTAAAAGATAAATAATGAGCTTCTAAATGACGCACATAGATCAATCTTTTCTATTCACATGGGGAGCACAAAGATGTATCGAGATCTCCGAGAAAACTTTTGGTTGGACAATAAGAAAAGGGAGATTGTTGAATATACATCAAAGTGCCTGGTATGTCAGCAAGTAATGGATGCGAGGCAAAAGTGTAAGGGGATGATTTAATCACTACTAATACCAACATGGATGTGGGAAAACTTTAACAAGGACATTTTCACTGGACTTCCAAGGAAATCCAGAGGAAACAATGCTATATGGATCATTGTGGATCGTATTATGAAGACATCTCACTTTATCATGGTTCAAGAGGACCTATCATTAGATCAAATTGCACGGATTTACATCAAAGAAGTGGTAAGGATGCATGGAGTACCACTATCTATTGTATCCGATCGTGATCCGAGATTCACCTCGATGTTCTAGAAAAGTCTTCAACATTCTCTAAGAACTAAACTGAACTTTGTTATGGACTATCATCCTCAAACTGATGGCCAATCTGAGCGATCTAGTCAGGCATTGGAAGATATTTTAAGATAACGTCCTATGGAATTCAATAGAGGATGAGACCAATATCTTCCACAAGTTGAATTCTCCTACAATAGCAGTTTCCACTCGAGCATCTGAATGGAACCACATGAAGCCCTTTATGGGAAAAGGTGAAGAACACTGGCGTGTTGGGATGAAGTAGGTGATCATAAGAAGATAGGACCTAAAATGGTCGAATAAATGGTGGAGAAGGTGAAAACCATTCAGCATCATATCAAGGTTGCCAAAATTTGACAGAATAGTTATGAAGATAACCATCGACGAGACCTTGAGTTCAAAGTTAAAGACTTGGTATTTCTACGCATATCTTGATTGAATAATTTCATGAGGTTTGGAAAGAAAGGGATGTCATTTCATAGTTACATCGACCCCTTTGATATTCTTGATCGTTTTAGGGTTGTGGCCTAGCGACTATCACTTCCACCTACCATGACCAAAGTACATGATGTCTTTCATGTATCCCTCTTAAGGATGTACATACCATAACATTCACATTTACTCTCTTCAAAGGTGGTAAAATTAGAGGATGATCTTTCTTATGAGGAGAAACCAGTGATGATCTTAGATAGTAGAGTAAAGGTTCTATGAAATAAGACAATTCCCCTCATCAAGGTGTTATAGAGAAACCACACGTTTGAATAAGTGACATTAGAATTGGAGGAAGTGATGAAGTCGAGTTATGCACATCTGTTTTAGTGTGGGAAAAGAAAAATTTGAGGGTGAAATTTCTTAAGGGGGGAAGATTGTAATGACCCAAACTTTCATTAATGAAAATTAATCTTGATCTAATTAAATTTCTTATGATGTAAAGTTGTTATATAAAATGTTAACTTCATTGGTTTTATGTTTTTGGATTTTAAAATACCGTTATGAATTGTGATCATTGCTAAAATAGCCATTGAATAGTGATCACATGATTAGTATAAATATATGGCATTAACAAATCCAATTTACTCAGACAAAGGAAGTGATGGCCTCATCTAGTAAACTTTCCCCATATGAAGCCCATTTGTCAGAGCTCGGAAGGGAGGAGGCATAATTGGGCTTTAATCTTGACCAAGACCAATCTGAGCTTCAACATGTTAAGCTCTAACAGAACTGCATACATGATAAGTGGATGTTTATAGAGATTACCACCCGAGCGATGTTATCTGAGCAACCCCAAGAGTCTGTCGCTATCGCACATTTTACCCTTTGGTCTTATGAAGGTGTAATAAGGGGTTATGTAACAAGACCCTAGTACTATGATTATATACATTTTTTTTATGAATAATATACATTCAGTTTATTATTGTTACATTGTAAATAGTTTTTAGAGGAGAAATAATATTTTTAGTTAATATTCAATTAAGAAATCTATTTTGATGAATTAAAGTATTTTTCAAATTAAATAACTTTTTAATTAAATATTACTACTAAATTTCTTTATATATAATATAAATTACCTTATAATTATTATGAATATGATTGTGATTTTTATTATGGTTAGAAAGCAATTTTTTTTCAAAACCCATGAGTTTTCGATAAATGAAAATTTTTATTTTAAAAGTAAAAATTCACATATTTAGAAAAATATTTAGATAAAATGAAAATTATTTTTTGAATCAGGACATCAACATTATCCAATGGTGAATTTTTCATAATTTTCTGAGACAATCAAATTTTTTGGTAAAAATTAAATACCGTTAAAATATATAATGTGTTTTATGACATCATAATGACCCAATGGTGATATAATAAAATACTATAAACATTATGTTCAGACAATATATGTTTTACATTTAAAATTATTTGATTTTAGTTTTGTTAGATTTATTTTACAATGCTTTAGTGGACCCTTCAAGACTTATAAAACATTTTACCTTTTTAAATTGATTTCCTTGAGAGTATGACTCAACTCCACATAAGCAACCCTATTATTTTATGGAGTTAGGACATTGGACATATAAAATATTATTTTCCACTCCCCTTTGTAAAAAACCATGGGATGGTTTTTTTTTTGGATTGGTTTAATGTGAGGTGACCCTAACAAAAATAATAAAGAATTCCCTCTCCTTTCTTATATAAACCCACCCAAGATCTCACTTCATCTTCACTCAAAGCCTTTATAGCTAAAAATATCTTTTCCCTACGGTCTCTATAATCCTCCCAAGGTGCCCCAATCTCTCAATAATCCTCTCTCAAGCCCCTCCCATGACTTTGGGATCCCACATCAAAGTAAGGGATTCCTTCCTTTCTCATTTTATCCAAGATTCTTTATATTGTTATACCCTATTATTTTCAATTATAAATTTTAGGTTATGATTTAGAACTGCTACCATACTTTTCTATTTATGTTTTAATGATTAGATACCCATTTATCTCTCATTAATTCCTCCCATGTACACTCGTTATCATGCCGAAATTCCGTAAGGAATTTCTCTCTTCTCATTTACATTCAAGCAATTATTTTGTATTATGAATCTAAAATTCCATTAATAATGTTGGTACATGTATATATATGACCCCTATACTGTCCATTTCATGTAAATATTATGAGAAACCCATTACTCTCACATCAACCATTATTATGAATTCTTATGTCACGTCGTTATGCTGCCGAAATTGCACCACGATTTTCCAAGAAAAATTCATTGTGTCCTGAATACCATGCACATTTGTCTATCAAGGGTATTCAACTTTATGAACATTTACTTATTGATTATAGAGTTTCATTTATTAATTATACATTCATTTATCGTGTAATAAATTATGATGTTTAATGAAACCATGTTGTGTGATCCATGTGGCACACTTATGCATGAAATGAAATGTTTAAGAAGGGTGCACTCTAATAGGGCTCCAATGCATTGGGTAAAGATTAGTATCATGATATGTCATGTGAAATGAGGATTTAATCATGATAATTCAAGTTCAATGATGATTTAATCTTTATAATTCAATTGAAATGAGTATTTACTCCTGCAAATTCATGTGTAATGAGGGTTTACTGAAGATCCATGTGCAATGAGACTTGGATCATGCTAATTCCACGTTAAGTGTTGTTGCCACATTTCCATGTTATTTTAATAATTATATATCATGACTTTATGTTCATGTTTCTTATGATCTCTATTTATATTCTTAATTCCTAACATGTATTTTAATCTTCATGTTATACCTTGTTTACTTCCTTAATGAGATTTATAGATTACCATTTTCTTATTCATGTCCTTAGGTTAACTCATTCAATGCTAAGTATGAGGGAATGTAATGGTCATGTAATGGATGTTTTCAATAATATGTTGCATTCTATGTTTTAATTTTTAATGTAATGTTCCTAAACCCCAAAGACAATAGACCTCCCTTCTTATATGTTGTATCAAGTGAAGGTTTTATGTAATAAATCATTTTTAAGTGTCTAATAAAAAGCAGGGTTGTTATATAGACAAAATCCCTAATTCTCTATGGGCTTACCATATGACAACTTGTAATTCCACTTAGGTGACTACATATTCACTATTGTATGGAATAGAGGCAGTCCCACCCATCATGATTCAGTTACCTTAATTATAAATAGGCATCTATGATCAGTGGGCACCAGATAAATTACCCAAAATCTATCTGGCTGAACTGGAATATCTTGAATAGAATAGGATTCATTCTTTGCATAATCTGGAGAGGCATCGGAATAAGATGTTAGAGCTTTAAATAATAATGTTCATCTCCACTATTTTTTACAATGTGACATGGTGTTGGCCCTGAGAAATCCAATGATACTTGGTAGGAATCCACCAAATCATGAGCCCAAATGGAAGGGACCATATATCAATCACAAGGTTTACCCTAATGGCGCATACTCTCTGGTCACTATGGATGGTGATATTTTTACTCCTCCCACCAATTCTAAATTCCTCAAGTAGTATTTTGATTAAGGGTACCTGCCACCATCTTCACCGCACAACATTAAACTGCGTGATTCGTCCGAGCTGAAGGACGTAAAACTACACGGTACACATCCCACATGAAGTTAAACTGTATTATCATCCCACATGATGTTAAAATATATTACCATCATAATAGATATTAAACTACCTGTCCCCATCCTGAAGGACGTTAAACCACTCATCCTCATCCTGCAAGATGTTAAACCTTAACTTGTCCAAGCTCTACGACCATAAACTAATATCTCCTACATCCTTGTCACATGACATTAAACTACATGGTGCTCTCAGAACAATGTATAGATTGATTCCCATACTTATGGGATACATAGGAATGCATAGAACATTCATCCTTAGCCCAGCCTTAGGTCCCTTGACCATTTCTATATTTTGGCACAAGTTCTCACTTATGATTGTGTGGTGTGGTGTGGACTCTATGACCTCATTCACATTGGGATATTTCTTCTATACTACATGAATCCCCTTAAGAAACTCTTCCTTACATCCTTATCGCATGACATCAAACTGCATGTCATTTTAAGAACTACGTTTGACATGATTCCCATCCTTATGGGATATATAAGAATGCCCAGACATTTCATATTTGGGTCCAGCCTGACAAACCTCTTCACCCCATCAGGTTTAGTTCTATTTGAGGGATTTTATATGGTGTGTTATGTGGACTTCTTTGGTCCCCATTCATGTCGAGTTTACAATGACCACATCATATGCCCCTCCTTATAGAACATCCTTCCCCTCACGTCTTTACTGGATGACATTAAACTAAACAGTGGTTTCAAGAACTATGATTCGCTTGATTCCCATCCTCATGTGATATATAGAAATTCCCAAACATCTTGTTTTTAAGTTCAGCTCAGGTTCATCTATTCTTTCTCTCAACCACTTGGCCTAAGTTCTCCCCTCGAATTATCAATGGCATGGAATATATGGGCTTATGTCCTCACTCACATTAGGTTATTTTCCACTCTATACACATTCCTCTTCGATATAACCATTTTCTACATCCTTACCGCATGATGTTAAAATGTGCAGATGTTTCAAAACTACATATGGCTTGATTCCCATTCTCACGTGATACGTAGGAATGCCTAGAAATTTCATCTTTAGGTCTAGCCCTATCTTTTAGAAACCTTCCCTTCCTTCTGACCCTTGGACTATGTTCTATGGGGGATGTGCAGTGTGGTGTGGACTTGTGTCCCCATCCACGTCGAGTTTTCCATAATCGTGTCACATATCTCTCTCCTGAGAGCTCTCAATTCCCCTTCCTTACACTCATGTCCTCGAGTCGTCTTCTCCCAATTGGGCCCCTCGACATTTTTTTGCGATCCACCAATGTGCTCATATACACTATGGTTTAGGACCTAGAGTGTTGGATGCTGCATGGAAATGCTTTAAGATATTTCCATGCTTTGTGTCTCCCTTTTTTTGGGTTTCCATTTTCTTTCACATCTAAAAGGACCCCTAGATGGTATGGATGCAAAACCTTATAGCTCGCCTACTTCTTTGGGGAAATGTCCTGAAGGATTTTGAATGATGTTATGTGACAAGTTCTGTGTTTTGAATATGTTCAGTGGTCAACCCTTATTTATAGTTCCCATTTCAGGCCAACACGATGCAGGTAATGTGTTTTGAACACGGTCAAAAGTTCTCATCCATCATTGTTCCACCCCCCCTTCAACCCCAAATATTGGACTTGTGATTCACATCCCTTTATACTACATCATGTTCATGTATAATTTTGAACAACATAGTTCTACCCTTCCATGAACATTTTCATGTTAAGAGGATGAATCAACATCGTGGTGTTATCCTTGACACCGCACCGTTTCTACTTTTTGTGTATTCCATGTTGTGATGATCCTCTCTTCCCTTGTTTCCCACATCGAGCATAGCTCACATGGGCTTAGGGACTTGGTCAAGGTTTATGTACGCTTGGAGTAATCTCACTTCATTCTTTCTCAGCTCTATGAACATAGACTAAGAATCCAATCATCCTTACCGCATGATGTTAAACTACATGAATTTTGAGAAATATCCCTGGCAAGAATTCCATCCTCATTGGATACATAGTAATGCCCAGACATTTCATCTTCAGGTCTAGCTCAGGGTCCACTAATTATCTCTCTAATTCAAACTTTTGGCCTTTATTATTATGGGTTTTCATGGTGTGGAATATGCAGACTTATGTCCTCATTCACGTTGGGTCTATAATAGCCTCACCATGTATTTACCCTTATGGGCTAGTCCCTCCAATATCCATCCTCACCACACGATTCTAAACTATATGGAATTTATAGAACTATGTACAACATGATTCTCATCCCAATGGGATACATAATAATTCTTGGACATTTCGTCTCTGGGTCCAGCCCCTTTTCCTTTGTTCTTTTCTATCCCCTTGGCCTGAGGTCCCCTCCACCTGGAGTTGCACACATGTGGTGTGGACTGATTTCCTCATTCAATTCAGGTATGCTTTATCACACCATGAGTATTCCCATTAGAACCTCACTCTTATGTGTGAATCCATGATATATGAAGTTAAAATATACTGTCTGGTCCCAAATTAATTTAAATTGTTGTGTCTTTGTCGCACGACATTAAAACACATGGGATGGTCTGGTAATATAACCCTAAATTGTGACATTATTGTCCTGGTCGCACAATGAAAAAACGGCACCACATTATGGTGTCCTCGCTTAAGGGGACATAATGTATGGTATAAGTCATCCACCATGCCATTTTTCAAGGCCTACATATGGATTGATTCCTATGGCGATGCCCGGATTCTCCGTCCTGGGTTTGTTGCTACAAAAAAACAGACATCCACAATAAAGAACAACCAAGATCCATAAAATATCACTTCTTTTGATGCCTGTGACAAAATGTACGATAGTATTTCCCTCAACATTGGTACCTTATGATGCCGATTTCAAGAACTACATGTATCTTGATTCTCATCCTCATGGGATACATATGAATTCCTGTACATTTCATCTTTAGGCCTAGCCCTAGGTACCTCAAATCCTTCCTTCTTTCCTCCCCCATGTCCCAAACTATATCGGAAGCACATGGTGTGTTTATGTGGACTCATGTCCTCATTCCCGTTTGGTTTATAGTAACCATTATGCATACTTCCCTTTGGGGATCTCTCTTAAATTCTCCTTATGTCCACACGACATTAAAATATGTGGCGTCTCAAGAACTACATGTGGCTTGATTCCCATCCTTATGGGATACATAGGGACACCCAAACATTTCGTCTTTGGGTCCAACCCGAGGTTCATCATCCCATTTTCCCCCTTCTTTCCTAAAATTCTGGACCTATATTATGCCTCACCAAGATTCCCAAATTCACTACGGTTTAGGACCTAGAAATTTTGATTCTACATGGACATGTTTTCATCTGTTTCCATGATTTATGTTTTTCTTTATTTGGGTTTCCATCATCTTTCCCATCTTAAAGGACCCTCGAACGACATGAATGATAGGCCTCAGTACTCTCCTACCGTCTTGGGCCAACACCCCCGAAGATTTTGAATGAAAATTTGACACAAGTCCCCCTTGATAATATGGTCAGCAGTCGATGCTCATTTGTTTGTTCCCATTTTAGGTCACACAATATGGATGTTGTGTTTCGAACACGGTCAAGAGTTATTTTCCATCATTAAAACACCCCCTTTAAGCCTTAAATATTGGTCACATGATTCACATCATTTTTCACTTCAGCATGTAGAAGTGGAATTTCTATACCCTTGTTGTCGTCCCTCCAAGAACCTATGCACGTTAAAGTGGGTGAATCAGCATCATGAGGGTCATCATTGACACCACACCATATCCCCCATCTTTTTATTCCATGTGTTGCAAAGATATCCTCCACCATTATTTTCCACATTGAGAATAGCTCACTTGGGCTTAGGGATATGGGTAAAAATTGTGCATACCTATAAGTACCACACCTATTTTGGTCTGAACTCTATGACCTTAAACTAGGAGCATTGGTCCCTTAGTCTGAGAATCGTGACTTTAAACTGTGTGCATTCTTATGGAAATTCATGTTGTGGTAAAGACTATATTTTCATCATTCATGTTGGTTCAATATATGGGACCATGTCACATGTTTTCAATTCAAGAATATTTCCATTTTTGGTCAAAGATCTATGACCATAAACTAAGATCTCTTACGTCCTTGTTGTATGGTGCTAAAATACATCTTCTATGCCTAGGCTGTGTAATGATAAATTATCTAGGAATTTTATATCTCCACTCAAGAAGACATTTCCCATTTTTTGGTATTGGATTCATACCATACCACCTTTAAGAACTGTTTATTTCTTGATTCTTATCTTCATGGGATAAGTAGTGACGCCCAGACTCATTGTTTGTGGTTCATTCGCATCACCAGGAACCCTCTTTGGCAATTTTATCCTAAATTTCCTCAGACATATGTGATGTGGTGTGGAATTATGTACTCATTCACTTCATGTTTACATTATCCAAGCCACATAACTTTCTCAAGAGTTCTCTATTTCACTGTCCTTACCGTATGACAGTAAGCTTCACGGGCACGTCTTTGACACATGAATTTAAATTGTGACCCTACCCTGAACAATTTTAGGTTGCCTCATGAAAATTATGGGATGTGATGGAATCTACCCCCACCATTTTTGGTCTCTAACTATGCTACATTCAATAACTATGTACGTCTAGGTTCCCATCCTTAGGGAATATGTAGGATTTCCCAGATAGTTCGCCTTAGGCCCAGGCCCAGGAATATTAACTTTCCTAGTTACTTTCTCCAAATCATGGTACAAGTTCTATGACCATAATATAGGAGTTCCCAGTCCATGTAACATGTATTTATACTATTTATTAGGGTCCAGGTGCTATGACCTTAAGTTATGCACAATAACCTGATTATACGACGTTAAGTTATTTCATGCATCATCCTCACTGTATTACGCTAAACTACAAGCTTATCATCCCCATTTACATGACGTAAAACTATAGACCATATTAGGTCCTCACCAATGAGGTACCTCTAGGATGCATGCCTAATCTTGATTCAAAACAATATGATCACAAAGTGTAATTTCATCACAGTGGTGTGATTTCAAGAGTGTTGGACTTTATCTATACATCACATTATTGCATAACCATGCTTTTTGTGCCCTCTACTTTGGATCTTCATTCTCTTTCATATCTGATGAAACACCCTAATGGTTAGAATTCTTGGCCTTAAGGCTCACCTACCATCCTGGGCCAACGTTCCTGAAGACATTGGACAACACTTCGAGTTCGGTCCCATGTTTCATATACGTTCAGTGGTTAACCCTCACTTGTTGGTCCCCATTTCAGGCTAACGCGATACAGATGCTATGGTTTTAGTTTGTTCAATATCAATCCTCTCTCATCATGTCATCCTCACTATATCCCAGATTTGGGGTATCGTAATTCACATTAATCCTTCCCCTTGGTTTTTATTGATTCTAACACCCCTAGAATTATCCAGATCGTGTGCTAGAGAATTTTGGGAGAGGGTGGTTTGGTTTTTTTAAGAATTCTTCCCAAAAACTCTAGGTGGTCATTCAAACATCGGGTGTCTAGTTATTGGTTTTAATTCTCATATTCAAGTGGAATAATTACGTGGTCATCTCTTATTTCTCATAGTGGGCATGACCCATGTGAGATTAGGGATTGATTGCTTGATATTTCATAAATACGATTGAGATGCAGTAATCAAAGAAAATAATGGGGTTTATGTATGCAACTGAAGTAAACAAGAAAACATGAATTTATGTTTGTGAATTCAGGTGAGTTAAAAATCCCATGTATTGGAACCCCCAATTGATGTATTGAGCTCCTCGATAGAGAGTTTCAGTGCTGCCACTCTATGGTATGTGGCCTCCAGAATTTTCTCCCTCTATATAAGCTCCCCCTCCTCTTAGTTGGCTACCAGGTATAATTCATCGTCCACGATGCACACCCGGTCTTCATCAGCATGGATGTTAGCCATCTCTTGGGATTCTCTCCTCATATTCTCTGTGGATTATATCAGTTGTGCATTTAATCGAGATATGATTTCTGATTGGGTGCTAATGAATGTAGAATGTTCAGCCACCTGCATCATCAAACATTAGGATTATAGATCATCCTTTTAGAGTTTCTAGATATTGATGGACTTCCTCCACTACCAACCAAATATAACACTACACGCGTCTTCCCACACCATCTCGATGAGATAATATCGAATGATCGTATGAGGGAATTGGGAATCTACTCCTCCAATGCATAGTTCTCACAGCCAGAGGTGAAGTTTTCCTATATGAATTACCTATTTCAATTGTGGGGTGTTATAGATAAAGCGCTTGATTAGATTCCATGAATAGAAATAGATAGACTTGATATCAACTTCATCAGAAGTAATCTCTTCCCGGTCCTCTGGGTCAGTGGGTTCGTATTCGGGAAATGTCTCTTGGAGTTCAGTAGTAATATCATCCTCAGGATGGTCTTCATCACTGGATTCTAATTCAATAATGTCCGGCCAGTCAACTATAATCTTTTTCCCGCCAGTAGTATCGCTCGTCTCCACCGGACGCTCATAAGGAACCATGGCCTGGTTATCCAGGTCACTTAGTGCTATAGGGACCGACACCCCTATTTGGAGAGAATCCTTGAGTCTTAGATACATTTTCATCAGCAATTTGTGTACCATCTTGAAAACTATGCTATCATGGGTCACGTTAGCTAATTTGACCGACCAGACAAAGAGTCCAAATCTAAAGCATGAGACTTACCATGGTCACCAACTTGATCTTGCCTCATGTCTATCATCACCGGGAGTCCATCACATAACCCTACATATATGAATGTGGGCTCTAAAGATTTTGAGGAGGCCACCCATACCCCCCGAGCACTACTGGATTTCGCAACCACTATCTATCCGGCTGTAGGTCCTGGTGCTTGTCCCTCTATGCCTGTTATACCATCACCCCATCAGTGGTAGTGGCTTATTGAATATTCTCTTACCTAGATAAGTGTCAGTTGAGAAACCAAGTTAAGCTCATAAGGGCACTAGCATAATGAAATGGAGTATGAACTCACTTCTAGAGTTGTGGTGAACTCTCCCAAAGAGATTCCCCCTAATGCCACAGTTTCACCTTCTTCAGGAAAGGATTACTTGGTATTCCCCTCCATTTCTCAGAATAAATCTTTCATATTGAATTATTCCCACCATGATTTGTTTTTATGATTGGGAAAGGTAAAATTATCTGTAAGTTGATCTGTCGTCAATTCTGTAGGAGTATTCATACTCAACAGCACCCTTACATGGTGCATCATTGACCGCATGTATCCACAAGAATGTATTACGTCCTCCGGATCAATTACAAACTTTCTTCCCTCGGCATGGGTAGTGTTGAAGATTCCCCTCGTAAATCCATGCTCTCTCAGCACTATACCATGCATGTTATAATTTATCCAAAGGCCATTAATATTGAGGTACTATTTTATATTTTCCTGTTCTTTCCATGCCTCTGGAATGAAGACATCAAAAGGAATTGTTATCGGACGCAGTTTCCTCCCTTGATATTTAGGGGGACCCAGTGAAAGCCCCGTGATGATTCACCTCTCTTCTAGTCCCTCCCAAGTAGAGCCATCGGGCCCGGCGTTGTTACTTATCTCTCTCTTCATCCCCAACCAGAAATGGCCTATTGTTTTCTGAATCTTGGCCTAATTCCCCTTATATTATGGCCTCATCACCTTGACACATGTTCTCACCACCTTCGTGATGTCCCCCTATCATCACGGTTCGATGTTGAGGTGTAGGGACTACCTTGTTGGCCCAGATAGTGAGTATCTTTAGCTTTTCACATGGGTAGGCAGCCTCCTAGCTCTGTGCATACTAGTGAACTAGTCTGAATGCCACATTAGATGGAGGAAAATCATTCCATGTGTTCCCATCCTCCCTTGTGAACATCATCCAAATTTGTCGCATCATGCATAGGTGGTTCTCATTGTGTACATTTGTGTGCACATATGGGGTCATCCTCTGCATGCACCGAAATTATCGGGCGAACCGGTGAGGGGTATATGGTTCCTATATAGGTTCACAGTCTACTTGTGCCACCAGAACACCACTGAAGAAAGAGAGAATATATGACCACTTATCCATAGTATCTGTTCCATCGTCTATATAGGCCCCAATTGGCAAAGTGAATGGATGAAAGATGAATTGTTCTTCCCACCCCACCTTACCCTTCACGGTCAATGTATCCAGTTTCAATGGGACTCTACCATTAATATTTATAATTTATGGTCAAGAATGTATACCAGGAGGAGCAATTGGGTTAACATATTCATATCCCCCCATGTGTGCAGAAATCTAGCTATATAGATAGTGAAATGGCCCTCACACCTACAACGGCCTCTTTCCTTAACTGATGTGCTGGAGTAAATGTTATAAGTTTACCAGCACTGGTACTCCCAAGTTTATATGGTCTTCACCAGCCAGTTGAGCTGCCATGATGAATGTACTTGGTCAGACCCCCATGTGGGAATCTATAAATGGTAATATCCACCAACATATTAGTACATAGATGTAACAACACGATATTTTATGATAAGTATTATTTTTAATTTATTTGATGTCATGTGTTTTATGCTAAAACAAGATTATCTTGTGTTATACGCAACACCGTATTAGCTTGTAGTATACGCAACACTATTCTTAGATTGTGTTACACACAATTTCAAGTTCGTTTGATAATAGTCATTCTACGCAACATTGAGTATATATATATATATATTCAATGTATAAATGAAATATGGTTGGATTGGGTTATATGAAACAACAAAGAAGTCTTTCACAACACGCAACCCTAACTTGGCTTTCATTACACGCAATCGCAACCTTCCTCGATAGCGTGTGTTGTACGCAATACCGGGTTTTACTAAACAACGGTATATTATTATAATATTATTATAAACTAGCTGTTATGAATATTATTAACTAAAATTTTAATTTTATAATATTATTATTCATCTTACACATTTTCTAGAACATGGTATTTGAACAAAATAAATTTTTCGGGTAAAATAAGTATTTTTCAAAAAATGTAGTTTTGCCGCCTTTTGATGGCGCACCCACTTTAAATCTAGTTGTTGACATGTTTATAAGTTCAATTTTACAAAATAAAATTATTATTTTGAATCAGGATATAAAAATTTACATTGGATAAAGTTTTGATATTTTTCTGATAACTTTCATATTTTAATGAATAGTAAAAACACGCTATATTTTAATTAAAAACAACTTTTTTCATCGTAATAACTTATGTGGTTAAATTAAAATATTGAATGGTTTAAAAGTATAAATAGATTATATTTTTACCATTTAATATAATTTATGTCATTAGCATTGATTTTACATTGAATTCGTAGGTTAAATCAATTCAATCTTTTGCAATGTTTTAATCAAAAACCCATTTTCATTCGACAACGGGATTAATTTTAATTTAATTTCTGCAACTTCTGTGTATTGAATTTGAAAAAATGGATTCCATATTTGGAATCAGTTGGTCCAAATTATGTTAATAGGCTACTTTTTATTTTTGGAAATTATGAATAGTAATTACGGTAAATTTTATTTACCATAGTTAAAGGTAAATCAGGTAATTAAGGGTAAATATAATATTATAAAATTACCCTCACACATGAAAAAATTCTATTGGATGACTAAAAGTCGACCCATATCACCTAAGGGTCTGATTAGAATCATTTAATGGACTTTTTTCTATGAAAATAACTTAATTATTATTAAAACCAAAGAAAGTGACAACATGTCACTCTCTTAAATCTTATAAGTATATTAATTTTAATTTAGTGATAAAGTTCATGAAACTTCGAACATGAATAGTCTCCAGAAATCTAATGCAATTATCTATATCATATGAATTTATTTATAATTTTTAAGGATGAAATAAGTATCATTAATTATGACACAATAGTGATGCAGAAATTGTTTATCTAGTGAAAAATCAAGAATATAGTTTTTATTAAACTAATAGTGACCATAAAAGGAAAAAAAACCTGACCAAAACTTGTTTTTAATGTTAATTTAAACCATAATCATCCAATGGAAGAATATTTGACCATTTGGAGCCTTATAAAAGTGATTATGACACTTATATTATTTTATTTTAAATGATGCCAAATTTGTCACCTTCATAATTTAATAAATATAACAATTTAAATACTATGATTTTAAGATGATAAATCCGAGTAAAAGTATTATTATGAAAGGTCATAGATTTATCTTAATCATATGATTTTATTTTTAATTTTTATGCCACAAATAAGTATATCAAATAATTATACAAAAATGATATAGTAATTATTTTATTAAGAGATAAACCAAATAAATGGTTTTAAAAATAATAAAATAAATATTATATGAACTATTTAATGTGCTACACTAATTTTATAGATACATATGACCTTTTAGGAATATATTAAAGCTTTTATTTTGAACATATCTTCTGTATATATTTTATTTAAATTCAAATAAATGAATAGTGTCAAAATTGACACTATTGTTATTTTATAAAAATAACATATTCTAAAATTGTTTAAAAATCACAAAAATATTTACAAATTATAAATTTAAATTTATATGGTCTAAAATTTTATAAATAATCCAATTATGTACAATTCACAAAAAATAATTAATTATTTGTTATAATTTAAAATTTAGAATTTTATTACCACAAATAAAATAAAATTGATTAAGTAAGGATAAATCAAGTTGATAATGTTTAAAAAAATCCTAACATGTATAAATTTTATTGGTTGATGAGATTAAAACCCTATCTCATCTAATATTAGAATATGAGTCATTTTTGGAGGTTTTTAAGTGGGTTTAGATTTATTGTAAATTAATAGTTTTAAGATTTCCAAAGGTGCCCCTCCCCTCCCTTATAAAAGGGCACCTCCTCCCTCTCTTCCTCACACCAATTTGAGCCTTAAAGCTCGTCCAAACCCAGACAAATTATCTTCTAAACTTCCCTAGAAACATTCTAGAGGTCCTGGTCTTCTTCAAAGACCAATTGTAGTGCCCTATGAGGAGGTCTCAAAGAGGCGCTTCAAAGAAGAGGTAATGTTCGTTACCGATTCTTTCAACTTTATTTCTTCTTCCACTTCTTCTTCTTTAGTTGTTTCATTATGAAGTAATAAAATCAGTATCAATCATATACTGATATGTTATTATAAGTATGAAACAACCCAATTTCATCATTTATCCATCCTACGGAAAATGAAATCACCACGCGTGCGTACGTACGAAATATCGTCTCCACGTCGTGGTGTAATCTATTTTCCACCACCACCTTACTTGGATGGGTATAATGGTGTAAATAATGACTATATATGATTATTTTAAAGTTATATTGATTCTTAAATATTATACATACACTTCAATACAATTCCACGATCATGAGAATGATATCATCACTCGTGCGTATGTACGGACTACCATCTCCACGACACGATGAGATTCATTCTCAATGATTAACCATTCATGAATGATTATAAAGTATATATAATATGTAATCATGAAATATATGAAATAATAATGATACCATATTTATGTATATATATATGTATGTCATCTACTTAATTCCATTCAATTCAATAAGGAAACGAAAACAGCGTTCACGCGTACGTACGACCTGCCGTCTCCAAGAACGGTGTATTTCTTTCCATTTATCAATCTATTATATATATGTATATTCTGAATATATATTATATATAAATCATGTTTTACATTCTGGATGTAAGTAACCATGATCTAAGTAATCATATGAATAATTACAAGTTAAAGCACGAATGACAAATGAAACGATTTTACCCAAAACGCTACTTTAACATTAATTTACAAAAGAATGGGTAATATAAAGTCATAAGTGAACCATATATGATATCATAATAATGAATATTATTCTGTAATAAGTCAATGATATTATTTAAATCATTATACAGGAGGTTCGTATCCATACAAAACATATCAGACCTAAGGTAAGGGATAATTTTTCAAATCTCATTTTTATCCGAGATTGCTTATTTGAAAGTATTTACGAGGGTTATTGTTATCATCCATGTCCATGTTTCCTAAAAAAAATTCATGTAGGTTTAAAGTCCTTTTTACCCATTTTGACTTTTACCCAATGGTATGGAAGGAATCTTTCTTTTATTTACCCGACAAGATACTTTTTGACTTTTTTGACAAAAGTACGAGAAGAATGATTTTTTAACGTATACGACATGAAAGAATTACGGTTTTATAAAGCCTTGTTTTAATGAAGCTTCCTCCAAAATATTTCATGACTATTTTCAAAAAAATCATTTTCTTTTAAAATTTCATGACATTTTGTGAAAAGAAAATGATTTTGAACAAAAAAGGATATTTTCCTCAAGAATTTATTTCAAGTGTTTTATCAAAACCATTTTTCATCTAAGATGACATTATTTCATATGTGTATATTTCAAGTATAATGTCTCTATGATTTACATGGTTTCACTTCTCTTATTATGAAATGATAACCATTTCTTTTATATGTATTATGTGATGATGGGATGATATTTATGAAACCTATTTTATTTATTGGGTTTTTATGAATGGTGTATGTTTATTTTGTGGCACAAGTAAGAATGATTTCATTATGAGATGGGTGGGACCTATATCTCCCTCCAATTCATTGGGTAAAGATTTATATCTCATGAGACAGACATGGCTGTAACGTTAAGTTAATCCAGTTCAGTGTTACAGGACTGAAATGAGGAGTGAACTCGATTCAGAAAGGGACTTTGTCCACTAAGATGGTCATGGCAGTAATGTCTTGGCTACTATGGAAATCATTACATGTGCTTAATGGATTCCACAATTACATGCTTTATTCCTATGCTATTTTATCATGATTGATGATCCATTATGATCTATGTCTTACGTACTTCCATGTTTTATGTCATTGCTCAAGATTTTGATATTTAAATATTATGTTCATGTTTTTAAGTTCAAATGTATATGGTTTGTTTTATTTTCTCCATGCTTACCCTTACTGAGCATTTGAGATCACCCTTTTTATGTTTTCTTTTCCCCCAGGATTAAAAGAAAGGTTTTAGGTAAGGAAACAAAAAGGGGAGGATCGTTATGGGAGATGTTGAAGATCTTTCAACATGATTATAAGTTTATATTCCAAGTTTCCAAAGACACTAAACTATTACGGTCCTTGTGTGTCTGTTTTTGTTATGTATTAGATATTCCGCAAAAGTAATTTAATGTCTATGAACATCAAGCTTCGGGTATCTACAGTTGGTATCAGAGGAAAGGTTTAGTCAACCTTTGTAAAATAAGATGCGAAAACTTTAGTGAGATCCCTAGAGATATTTCTAAGGTCTGTCTAGGGATGTCCCTAAGGTATGATGAATGGTACTGGTAACCATGGAAGGTTATTCAGATATTTTTGGAAAGTATATGATATGCGCATAATGAAGGGATAATAAGATAATGAGATGTTTTATTGTATTCATGAGCTCATGACTGATATAAGGACTAAGTGATATTATGGTTTGAGTATATAGAATTTTTGGGATTTTGGTGTGAGTAAAGTGTTAAAATTTAACAACATTCATGTTTTAACTAAGGTTCAATGGGTATTCATTCTTCAAGAGAATAAATTATTATGTTATTCACATGTTTGTAATTTGACCAACAAGACATATCTTATGATATATTGGGATCAACGATGGTATTAACATGATTGTTATATGAAATCTCGGGTAATCGTTTTCACTATAATATGACAATGGACTGCAATATTATGGATAAGCCTAAAGATTGGAATGGATTATGTTGGACATAAGTTAGTATTGTTTAAGGATAGAACCTTTTTCGATATTATTGATGGGCTGATATAGTAATGTATTTTTAGAAAAAGGAAAACCTGCAGGACGGGCGACAACCCATCACGTCGGACAAGGCTGTGGAAATAGAACCCACAACTGAAGTGCGACAGGCCTTTATCACCTACCACTGGCCTACAGGAAGTCCCTGGTTAGTTGAAACTAGTTTTATTTTATTAAGCAGTATGATATATGAATTATAACTTCATTTTTGGAATCGTATATGATTAACCTCACCATAGATGGACTTATGTATATTTGATAACTTTTTCTAACCTTTTGTTTGAAACAGATGGAATGACTCATCAATCTATAACATGATCTACTAACACTTCATGAATGACAAATTCAACTTCATTTCATTAAGAGATGAAGTGGAAATTGTTCAAGGCATGAACAACGGTGAGATTGTACAAAAATCAAGTAAGTATTTCTTTTGATTCGAAAATTCTTCAACATTAGAGAAATGATCCTAAAAACTAAAAATGTTGTCATAGTGCCCTTATATCCGATCAATCAGATGGTACCTTATATCATCAAAAATATATGGCTTTGTGATTATTGGATTTTTCATAGCCATGTTCTCTACCACTCTCCATCAGAACATGATGGTTAGATTTCTCTTCCATATCCATATTTTCACCTATGTTCTTCTACGTGGAAACCCAGTGATGAGTTAATTTGGGTAACCGTTACATTTCATACTTTAGTTTTTAAAGTTTAGTTTTGTTATTTTATTTTACGATGTGGGTTTTAATTAATGAAACTTTCAAGTACAAAACCATGCATAACCCCGACAAATTTCGACGGCGAAATTCATTTTAAGGGGGGTAGAATGTAACAACCTGATATTTTATGATAAGTATTCTTTTTAATTTATTTGATGTCATGTGTTTTATGCTAAAACGATATTATTTTGTTCTATACGCAACACCGTATTAGCTTTTAGTATACGCAACACTATTCTTAGATTGTGTTACACATAATTTCAAGTTCGTTTGATAATAGTCATTCTACCCAACATTGAGTGTAAATATATATATATATATATATTCAATGTATAAATGAAATATGGTTGGATTCTGTTATATGAAACAACAAAGGAGTGTTTCACAACACGAAACCCTAACTTGGCTTTCATTACACGCAATCGCGACCTTCCTCGAAAGTGTGTGTTGTACGCAATACCGGGTTTTATTAAACAACAGTATATTATTATAATATTATTATGAACTAGCCGTTATGAATAGTATTAACTAAATTTTTAATTTTATAACATTATTATTCATCTTACACATTTTATAGAACATGGTATTTGAACAAAATAAATTTTTCGGGTAAAATTAGTATTTTTCAAAAAATGCAGTTTTGCCGCCTTTTGATGGCGCACCCACTTTAAATCTAGTTGTTGACATGTTTATAAGTTCAATTTGACAAAATAAAATTATTATTTTGAATCAGGATATAAAAATTTATATTGGATAAAGTTTTGATATTTTTCTGATAACTTTCATATTTTAATGAATAGTAAAAACACGCTATATTTTAATTAAAAACAACTTTTTTCATCGTAATAAATTATGTGGTTAAATTAAAATATTGAATTGTTTTAAAGTATAAATATAATATATTTTTACCATTTAATATAATGTATGTCATTAGAATTGATTTTACGTTGAAATCGTAGGTTAAATCAATTCAATCTTTTGCAATGTTTTAATCAAAAACCTGTTTTCATTCGACAAAGGAATTAATTTTAATTTAATTTCTGAAACATATGTGTATTGAATTTGAAAAAATGGATTCCATATTTGGAATCAGTGGGTCCAAATTATGTTAATAGGCTACTTTTTATTTTTGGGAATTATGAATAGTAACTACGGTAAATTTTATTTACCATAGTTAAAGGTAAATCGGGTAATTAAGGGTAAATATAATATTATAAAATTACCCTAACACATGAAAAAATTCTATTGGATGACTAAACTTTGACCCATATCACCTAAGGGTCGGATTAGAATCATTTAATGGACTTTTTTCCATGAAAATAACTTAATTATTATTAAAACCAAAGAAAGTGACAACATGTCACTCTCTTAAATCTTATAAGTATATTAATTTTAATTTAGTGATAACCTTCATGAAACTTCGAACATTAATAGTCTCAAGAAATATAATTCAATTATATATATCATATGAATTTATTTGTAATTTTTAGTGATTAAATAATTATCATTAATTGTGACACAATAGTGATGCAGAAATTGTTTATCTAGTGAAAAATAAAGAATATAGTTTTTATTAAACTAATAGTGACCATAAAAGGCACAAAAACCTGAACAAAACTTATTTTTCATGTTAATGTAAACCATAATCATCCAATGGTATAATATTGGACCATTTGGATCCGTATAAAAGTGATTATGACACTTATATTATTTTATTTTAAATGATGCCAAAGTTGTCACCTTCATAATTTAATAAATATAAAAATTTAACTATTGTGATTTTAATATGATAAATTAGAGTAAAAGTATTATTATGAAAGGTAATAGATTTATCTTCATCATAGGATTTCATTTTTAATTTTTATGCAACAAATAAGTATATTAAATAAATATAGAAACATGATGTAGTAATTATTTTATTAAGAGATAAACCAAATAAATGGTTTTAAAAATAATAAAATAAATATTATATGAACTATTTAATGTTCTCCACTAATTTTATAGATACATATGACCTTTTATGAATCTATTAAAGCTTTTATTTAGAACATATATTCTGTATATATTTTATTTAAATTCAAATAAATGAATAGTGTCAAAATTGACACTATTGTTAGTTTATAAAAATAACATATTATAAAATTGTTTAAAAATCACAAAAATATTTAAAAATTATAAATTTAAATTTATATGGTCTAAAATGTTATAAAGTATCCAATTATGGACAATTCACAACAAATAAGTAATTATTTTTTATAATTTATAATTTAGAATTGTATTACCACAAATAAAATTAAATTGATTAAGTAAGGATAAATCAAGTTGATAATGTTTAAAATAATTTCCTAACATGTATAAATTTTATTGGTTGATTTTATTACAACCCTATTTCATCTAATATTAGAATATGAGTCATTTTTTGAGGTTTTTAAGTGGTTTTAGATTTATCACAAATTAATATTTTTAAGATTTCCAAAGGTGCCCCTCCCCTCCCTTATAAAAGGGAACCTCCTCCCTCTCTTCCTCACACCAATTTGAGCCTTAAAGCTCATCCAAACCCTGAAAAATTATCTTCTAAACTTCCCCAAAAACATTATATAGGTCCTGGTATTCTTCAAAGACCAATTGTAGTGCCCTAAGAGGAGGTCTCAAAGAGGCGCTTCAAAGAAGAGGTAATGTTCGTTACCGATTCTTTCAACTTTATTTCTTCTTCCACTTCTTCTTCTTTAGTTGATTCATTATGAAGTAATAAAATCAGTATCACTCATATACTTATATTTTATTATAAGTATGAAACAACCCTATTTCACCATTTATCCATCCTACAGAAAACGAAATTACCGCGCGTGCGTACGTACGGAATACCGTCTCCACGCCGTGGTGTAATCTATTTTCCACCACCACCTTACTTGGATGGGTATAATAGTGTAAATAATGACTATATATGATTATTTTAATGTTATATTGATTATTAAATATTATACATACACTTAAATACAATTCCAAGATCATGGGGATGATATCATCGCTCGTGCGTACGTACGGACTACCGTCTCCACGACGCGATGAGATTCATTATCAATGATTAACCATTCATGAATGATTATAAAGTATATATAATAAGTAATCATGAAATATATGACATATTAATGATACTTGATTTATGTATATATATATGTATGTCATCTACTTAATTCCATTCAATTCAATAAGGAAATGAAAACAGCGTTCATGCATACGTACGGCCTACCGTCTCCATGAATGGTGTATTTATTTCCATTTATCGATCTATTATATATATGTATATTCTGAATATATATTATATATAAATCATGTTTTACATTCTGGATGTAAGTAAACATGATCTAAGTAATCATATGAATAATTACGAGTTAAAACACGAACGACAAATGAAACGATTTTACCCAAAACGCTACTTTAACATTAATTTACAAAAGAATGGGTAATATAAAGTCATAAGTGAACCATATATGATATCATAACAATGAATATGATTCTGTAATAATTCAATGACATTATGTAAATCATTATATAGGAGGTTCAGATCCATACGAAGCATATCGGACCTAAGGTAAGGGATAATTTTGCAAATCTCATTTTTATCTGAGATTGCTTATTCGTAATTATTTACTGGGGTTATTGTTATCATCCATGTCCATGTTTCCTAAAAATGGTTTCATGTATGTTTAAATTCCTTTTTACCCATTTTTAATTTTACCCAATGGTATGGAAGGAATCATTCTTTTATTTACCCTACAAGGTACTTTTTGACTTTTTCGACAAAAGTACGAGAAGAATGCTTTTTTTAATGTATACGGCATGAAAGGATTTTTACGGTTTTATAAAGACTTGTTTTCATGAAGCTTCCTCCAAAATATTTCATGACTATTTTCAACAAAATCCTTTTCTTTTAAAATTGCATGACATTTTGTGAAAAGAAAATGATTTTGAAGAAAAAAGGATATGTTCCTCAAGAATTCATTTCAAGTGTTTTATCAAAACCATTTTTCATCTAAGATGACATTATTTCATATGTGTATATATCAAGTATAATGTATCTATGATTTACATGGTTTCACTTCTCTTATTATGAAATGATATCCATTTCTTTTATATGGATTATGTGATGATGGGATGATGTTTATGAAACCCATTTTATTTATTGGGTTTTTATGAATGATGTATGTTTATTTTGTGGCACAAGTAAGAATGATTTCATTATGAGATGGGTGGGACCTATATCTCCCTCCAATGCATTGGGTAAGGATTTATATCTCATGAGATAGACATGGCTGGAATGGTAAGTTAATCCGGTTCAGTGTTACAGGACTGAAACGAGGAGTGAACTCGATTCAGAAAGGGACTTTGTCCACTAAGATGGTCATGGAAGTAATGCCTTGGATACTATGGAAATAATTACATGTGCTTAATGGATGCCACAATTACATGCTTTATTCCTATGCTATTTTATCATGATTGATGATCCATTATGATCTATTCCTTATGTACTGCCATGTTTTATGTCATTGCTCAAGATTTTGTTGATTAAATATTATGTTCATGTTTTCAAGTTCAAATGTATATGGTTTGTTTTATTTTCTCCATGCTTACCATTACTGAGCATTTGAGCTCACCCTTTTTATGTTTTCTTTTCCCCCAGGATTAAAATAAAGGTTTTAGGTAAGGAAACAAAAAGGGGATGATCGTTATAGGAGATGTTGAAGATCTTTCAACATGATTAGAAGTTTATATTCCAAGTTTCCAAAGACACTAAACTATTACGGTCCTTGTGTGTTTGTTTTTGTTATGTATTAGATATTCCGCAAGAGTAATATAATGTCCATGAACGTCAAGCTTCGGGTCTCTACAGTTGGTATCAGAGGAAAGGTTTAGTCAACCTTTGGAAACTAGGATGCGAAAATTTAGTGAGATCCCTAGAGATATTTCTAAGGTCTGTCTACGGATGTCCCTAAGGATAAGTATACGTATAGGATATAGTCCTAGAACTACGGTAACGATCTTAGAATTTAACCTAAGATGTTAGATATTGACGGTACTCCCCCTTTACTATGTTGTTTTCCTGAGCATGATTTTTTCCTCTCACACTATTCTTTTAGGGTTTTAGAAAATGGCTGGAAACAGGAAGATTCACGATAATGGAGGATATGACGGACAATGGAATGATATTCTTCATGAGAAACCAAATGAAACGGGATTTGGAAGTCCAAACATCGTTATTAAGCCTAATCAGAAATCTCATAATATGATCAATAATCTCAACTTTGGTAAGTTTCCTGACTCAGATAATAAGAGAAAGATGGAGTTTCATGATGATCATAGAGGAAAGAAAGTTCAATTTCCCTCATGTAAATCATGTGGGAAGAGGCATCAGGGAGATTGTTTCAAAGGAACTGGAAGATGCTTTGGGTGTGGAAAAGGACACAAAGCCAGTAATTGCAAAGGAAAAGGTTTAGTTCACACCATGGACAAGGATAATGGTATTGCTACGACATCAACAATGATTAGATGTTTTAAATTTGTAATGTATGGGAATTATGCAAACCAATGCCCTAAGGGAACATCTCATGAAGAGAATCAGCATGGTCATATGGGTAGTATTTATGTGGATGATGATGAAGAGACTACAAATGATATGTGAAGTGAAAGAATTGTTCAAGCTCAGTCAGTGGTTTAAGAAGGTAGTGGAATGATTACATGTTTATCAAGAGTAATGTTGTGTAAGTAATCTCATGGTACTATGGAATAAAGAGACATCTAAGGATTGTTACACTGTTGTCTTTCCTTAAGTTTTGAAAGTGTATGATGAATGATACCGGTAACCATGGAAGGTTATTCAGATATTTTTGGAAAGTAGATGATATGCGCATAATGAAGGGATAAGAAGATAATGAGATGTTTGATTGTATTCATGAGCTCATGACTGATATAAGGACTAAGTGATATTATGGTTTGAGTATATAGAATTTTTGGGATTTTGGTGTGAGTAAAGTGTTAAAATTTAACAACATTCATGTTTTCACTAAGGTTCAATGGGTATTCATTCTTCAAGAGAATAAATGATTAAGTTATTCACATGTTTTTAATTTGACCAACAAGACATATCTTATGATATATGGGGATCAACGATGGTATTAACATGCTTGTTATATGAAATCTTGGGTAATCGTTTTCACTATAATATGGCAATGGACTGCAATATTATGGACAAGCCTAAAGATTGGAATGGATTATGTTGGACATAAGTTAGTATTGTTTAAGGATAGAACCTTTTTCGATATTATTGATGGGATGATATAGTAATTTAGTTTTAGAAAAAGGACAACCTGTAGGACGGGTGACAGCCCATCGCATCGGACAAGGCTGTGGAAATCGAACCCACAACCGAAGTGCGACAGGCCTTTATCACCTACCACTAGCCTACAGGAAGTCCCTGGTTAGTAGAAACTAGTTTTATTTTATTAAACGGTATGATATATGAATTATAACTTCATTTTTGGAATCGTATATGATTAACCTCACCATAGATGGACTTATGTATATTTGATAACTTTTTCTAACCTTTTGTTTAAAACAGATGGAATGACTCATCATTCTATCACATGATCTGCTAACACTTCATGAATGACAAATTCAAATTCATTTCTTTAAGAGATGAAGTGGAAATTGTTCAAGGCATGAACAATGGTGAGATTGTACCAAAATCAAGTAAGTATTTCTATTGATTCGAAAATTCTTCAACATTAGAGAAATGATCCTGAAAACCAAAAAAGTTTTCATAGTGCCCATATATCCGATGAATCAGATGGTGCCTTATATCATCACAAATATATGGCTTTTTGGTTGTTGGATTTTTCAAAGCCATGTTCTCTACCACTCTCCATCAGAACATGATGGTTAGATTTCTCTTCCATACCCATATTTTCACCTATGTTCTTCTACGTGGAAACCCAGTGATGAGTTAATTTGGGTAACCATTACGTTTCATACTTTAGTTTTGAAAGTTAAGTTTTGGTATTTCAATTTATGATGTGGGTTTTAATTAATGAAAATTTCAATTAGAAAACCATGCATAACCCCGACGAATTTCGAGGGAAAAATTCATTTTATGGGGGGTAGAGTGTAACAACCCGATATTTTATGATAAGTATTCTTTTTAATTTATTTGATGTCATTTGTTTTATGCTACAATAAGATTATCTTGTGCTATAAGCAACACCATATTAGCTTTCAGTATACGCAACACTATTCTTAGATTGTGTTACACACAATTCCAAGTTCTTTTGATAATAGTCATTCTACGCAACATTGAGTGTGTATATATATATATATATTCAATGTATAAATGAAATATGGTTGGATTATGTTATATGAAACAACAAAGAAGTGTTTCACAACACGTAACTCTAACTTGGCTTTCATTACACGCAATCGTGACCTTCCTCGATAGCGTGTGTTGTACGCAATACCGGGTTTTACTGAACAACGGTATATTATTATAATATTATTATGAACTAGTCGTTATGAATAGTATTAACTAAATTTTTAATTTTATAACATTATTATTCATCTTACACATTTTCTAGAACATGGTATTTGAACAAAATAAATATTTCGGGTAAAATTAGTATTTTTCAAAAAATGCAGTTTTGCCGCCTTTTGATGGCGCACCCACTTTAAATCTAGTTGTTGACATGTTTATAAGTTCAATTTGACAAAATAAAATTATTATTTTGAATCAGGATATATAAATTTACATTGGATAAAGTTTTGATATTTTTCTGATAACTTTCATATTTTAATGAATAGTAAAAACACGCTATATTTTAATTAAAAACAACTTTTTTCATCTTAATAACTTATGTGGTTAAATTAAAATATTGAATGGTTTTAAAGTATAAATAGAATATATTTTTACCATTTAATATAATTTATGTCATTAGCATTGATTTTACATTGAATTTATAGGTTAACTCAATTCAATCTTTTGTAATGTTTTAATCAAAAACCCGTTTTCATTCGACAACGGGATTAATTTTAATTTAATTTCTGCAACTTCTGTGTATTGAATTTGAAAAAATGGATTCCATATTTGGAATCAGTGGGTCTAAATTATGTTAATAGGCTACTTTTTATTTTTGGGAATTATGAATAGTAACTACGGTAAATTTTATTTACCATAGTTAAAGGTAAATCGGGTAATTAAGGGTAAATATAATATTATAAAATTACCCTAACACATGAAAAAATTCTATTGGATGACTAAAAGTCGACCCATATCAGCTAAGGGTCGGATTAGAATCATTTAATGGACTTTTTTCCATGAAAATAACTTAATTATTATTAAAACCAAAGAAAGTGACAACATGTCACTCTCTTAAGTCTTATAAGTATATTAATTTTAATTTAGTGATAAAATTCATGAAACTTCGAACATGAATAGTCTCCAGAAATATAATGCAATTATATAAATCATATGATTTTATTTATAATTTTTAGGGATTAAATAATTATCATTAATTGTGACACAATAGTGATGCAGAAATTGTTTATCTTGTGAAAAATCAAGAATATAGTTTTTATTAAACTAATAGTGACCATAAAAGGCACAAAACCCTGACCAAAACTTATTTTTCATGTTACGTTAAACTATAATCATCCAATGGTAGAATATTTGACCATTTGGAGCCTTATAAAAGCGATTATGACACTTATATTATTTTATTTTAAATGATGCCAAAGTTGTCACCTTCATAGTTTAATAAATATAACAATTTAAATAGTGTTATTTTAAGATGATAAATTCAAGTAAAAGTATTATTATGAAAGTTAATAGATTTATCTTAATCATAGGATTTTAGTTTTAATTTTTATCTAACAAATAAGTATATTAAATAATTATACACAAATGATGTAGTAATTGTTTTATTAAGAGATAAACCAATTAAATGGTTTTAAAAATAATAAAATAAATATTATATGAACTATTTAATGTTCTCCACTAATTTTATAGATACATATGACCTTTTATGAATCTATTAAAGCTTTTAGTTCGAACATAGCTTCTGTATATTTGTTATTTAAATTCAAATAAATGAATAGTGTCAAAATTGACACTATTGTTATTTTATAAAAATAACATATTATAAAATTGATTAAAAATCACAAAAATATTTACAAATTATAAATTTACATTTATATGGTCTAAAATGCAATAAAGTATCCAATTATCGACAATTCACAACAAATAAGTAATTATTTGTTATAATTTAAAATTTAGAATGTTATTACCACAAAGAAAATTAAATTGATTAAGTAAGGATAAATCAAGTTGATAATGTTTAAAATAATTTCCTAACATGTCTAAATTTTATTTTTTGATGATATTACAACCCTATATCATCTAATATTTTAATATGAGTCATTTGTGGAGGTTTTTAAGTGGGTTTATATTTATTATAAATTAATATTTTTAAGATTTTCAAAGGTGCCCCTCCCCTCCCTTATAAAAGGGCACCTCCTCCCTCTCTTCCTAACACCAATTTAAGCCTTAAAGCTCGGACAAAACCTGCCAAATTATCTTCTACACTTCCCTATAAACATTATAGAGGTCCTGGTATTCTTAAAAGACCAATTGTAGTGCCCTAAGAGGAGCTCTCAAAGAGGCACTTCAAAGAAGAGGTAATGTTCGTTACCGATTCTTTCAACTTTATTTCTTATTACACTTCTTCTTCTTTAGTTGTTTCATTATGAAGTAATAACATCAGTATCACTCATATAATGATATGTTATTATAAGTATGAAACAACCCTATTTCACCATTTATCCATCCTACGGAAAATGAAATCACCGTGCGTGCGTACGTACGGAATACCATCTCCACGCCGTGGTGTAATCTATTTTCCACCACCACATTACTTGGATGGGTATAATGGTGTAAATAATGACTATATATAATTATTGTAAATTGATATTTATTCTTAAATATTATACATACACTTGAATACAATTCCACGATCATGGGAATGATATCATCGCTCGTGCGTACGTATGGACTACCGTCTCCACGACGCGATAAGATTCATTCTCAATGATTAACCATTCATGAATGATTATAAAGTATATATAATAAGTAATCATGAAATATATGACATAATAATGATACTTGATTTATGTATATATATATATGTATGTCATCTACTTAATTCCATTCAATTCAATAAGGAAACGAAAACAGCGTTCATGCGTACGTACGGCCTACCGTCTCCATGAACGGTGTATTTCTTTCCATTTATCGATATATTATATATATGTATATTCTAAATATATATTATATATAAATAATGTTTTGCATTCTGGATGTAAGTAACCATGATCTAAGTAATCATATGAATAATTACAAGTTAAAACACGAATGAAAAATGAAACGATTTTACCCAAAACGCTACTTTAACATTAATTTACAAAAGAATGGGTAATATAAAGTCATAAGTGAACCATATATGATATCATAACAATGAATATGATTCCGTAATAAGTCAATGACATTATTTAAATCGTTATACAGGAGGTTCGGATCCATACGAAGCATATCGGACCTAAGGTAAGGGATAATTTTGCAAATCTCATTTTTATCCGAGATTGCTTATTCGTAAGTATTTACTGGGGTTATTGTTATCATCCATGTCCATGTTTCCTAAAAATGGTTTCATGTATTTTTAAATTCCTTTTTACCCATTTTTACTTTTACCCAATGGTATGGAAGGAATCTTTCTTTTATTTACCCTACAAGGTACTTTTTGACTTTTTCGACAAAAGTACAAGAAGAATGTTTTTTTAACGTATACGGCATGAAAGGATTTTTACGGTTTTATAAAGACTTGTTTTCATTAAGGTTCCTCCAAAATATTTCATGACTATTTTCAACAAAATCCTTTTCTTTTAAAATTTCATGATATTTTGTGAAAATAAAATGATTTTGAAGAAAAAAGGATATTTTCCTCAAGAATTCATTTCAAGTGTTTTATCAAAACCATTTTTCATCTAGGATGACATTATTTCATATGTGTATAGTTCAAGTATAATGTATCTACGATTTACATGGTTTCACTTCTATTATTATGAAATGATATCCATTTCGTTTATATAGATTATGTGATGATGGGATGATGTTTATGAAACCCATTTTATTTATTGGGTTTTTATGAATGATGTATGTTTATTTTGTGGCACAAGTAAGAATGATTTCATTATGAGATGGGTGGGACCTATATCTCCCTCCAATGCATTGGGTAAAGATTTATATCTCATGAGATAGACATGGCTGGAATGGTAAGTTAATCTGGTTTAGTGTTACAGGACTGAAACGAGGAGTGAACTCGATTCAGAAAGGGACTTTGTCCACTAAGATGGTCATGGAAGTAATGTCTTGGCTACTATGGAAAGAATTACATGTGCTTAATGGATTCCAAAATTACATGCTTTATTCCTATGCTATTTTATCATGATTGATGATACATTATGATCTATGTCTTACGTACTTCCATGTTTTATGTCATTGCTCAAGATTTGGATGTTTAAATATTATGTTCATGTTTTTAAGTTCAAATATGTATGGTTTGTTTTATTTTCTCCATGCTTACCCTTACTGAGAATTTGAGCTCACCCTTTTTATGTTTTCTTTTCCCACACAGGATTAAAAGAAAGGTTTTAGGTAAGGAAACAAAAAGGGGAGGATCTTTATGGGAGATGTTGAAGATCTTTCAACATGATTAGAAGTTTATATTCCAAGTTTCCAAAGACACTAAACTATTACGATCCTTGTGTGTCTGTTTTTGTTATGTATTAGATATTCCGCAAAAGTAATGTAATGTCCATGAACGTCAAGCTTCGGGTCTCTACAATAGATGAATATGGCCATCTTGACTATCAGCTGCTACTCTATCTGGATGATATACCCCCACAATTTCCACTGGTTTTCCTCCAACATCTACCAATATGAACCTTTTTTTCCCTGCTGACCTTCTCATGGACATATGGGGGGGCCTTATTGATAGTGTTCCCTCCTCTGGTGGGAAATTCAGAAAATAGATGAACCACTTCTTGAAGTGGATGTCTAGGGTGTTCTTCTTATCCTCATCTTTTCCTGGAACTATCCTCAGTAATTACATCTCCAAAGTAAAAAATTTCACCCTATCCTCCAATATGTTCATGGTGTGGAGGAACTTTTCAAACATCCCTCCCATGATTGAGATGCTAGAAATTTGATGAAGGTCCTAGAGGTTGATGCCAACGTCCCCATGATGCCGATAGAAAGTGTTGGTATTCGACAACCATTGGCTTATCAATTCTAGTATAAATTCCCTTAGCTAAGAGAAACTAAATTTGGAAGTTATGGCTGCTTCATACAGGCCTACCCGCCTTAGTACATTCTCAAACTCGTTATAGGATGAACATGCCCAGTAGGCCTAGGACCAGTCATTGGTGATTTTTCCACCTTGGAGAAAATCCTAGGTTGTGATTCACCCCTTGCCTGGATTCCTGATACCTACCTTAATGATATTCCAATACGGAGGTGGAGATGTCTCTTTTCCTAATGACTTTCTGTCGATGTTGTTGACATGATTTTAAAAGAAATATGTTGTGACTGGGGTATGATCCTTTGCAAAATGTCCTTTCGTGGTCCTGTATCATTTCTACTTCTCAAGGGTGCTCTTAAACTAGTATATTGGCTCTCCCTTGCTAGTGTTTTGGATGGAGACTTCATCCCGCAAACCAAATTTGTACAATGGAAGTCACTTTCACAACAAATATTCCTTCTGCACCTTCGTCAACCTCTCTTTCAATGATTGGTAATAGAAAGTACTCCAAATGTACTCTCCAACTTTTATGATGTTTTCCATGGCCTCCCACTGAATAAAATCAGTATAAACTTATTGGGAAACCTCCGGAGTGGCCATTATCCTAAAGACTTGGATAAATTTACTTGTCGGGATAGGAAGGTTGAACAAAAAATCATTCGCGAAGACATTTTTCAAATAATTTTCACGAAGATGGTCGCAAAACACCTAGCCTCCACAAATAAGAAATTAATTTTGCCTATGTTGCAAAGGATGCACCAGCTCATGATACTCTAGTTTTCTAAAAGCTTTTGTGAATCACCGAACCAAATAACTTAGGTCCACTAAAATCGTTCAGGAAGAGGATCATTTTGCAAATAGAAATAATCGGCACTATAACTCATGAAGATATAGATGTGAAAAAATGCCTTTAGTCCCATATTTATAAGAGTGGTAAATGCTGAATTCATGGTAATCCACATATGGTCTTCATGGAGACCCACTGATGGCCTTTTTTGTGCCCCTAGGGGGCACTTCACGGTGCCTCTCTACGAGGGACAATTCGCGATTCAGCTTCACGATGGCTTGTACGATGATACATTTTTCCTGCCACTATGGTCCCTCTACAAGATCGGCCCTGTGTTCAATTTTACCAGTATCTTCAGCCTCTTAACCTCAGAATTGTACCCTCTTTTCCTTCCACTTTGATTCTTAGGGGGGGCATTTGATGGTGCCGAAATTCATCCCACTGGGGGAGCGAACTCATATATGATTTAGAGTTAATCTTACCTCCAAAAGACCTAAAATCCATAAAAAATATCCCAAAGTGCTCCTAAAATAAGCTATATGCACGGTCATCCCACCTCCATAAGGCTACCTCCGCAAATCATCTATGCGGTGTTACAACCCTCCACGAGTCTCACACATTCTGACAGACCACAGCCTCTCCGTAATGTCATCAGGTGTCGCGAGACCCGCCTCTATGATCCTCTCTACAAAATCCCTCCCCCATTGAGAGTCTGATATATTCCAACAAATCCCCTCCTCTTTGTGGCATCATTCCTCTCTGTGGTGAGTTTTGTGACCATCACCAACCTTCGTTGCCTATAAATGGAGGGTTCACCCCCTCTCAAACCATTTTTACTCCACCCACTCAACTTCTAAGCTCTCATTTTGCATAGACCATCGTGAAACCCATAGAAGGATCACCAAATGTTCTTGGTCTCTGTGATCTGTACCTATTTTTGGACTTCCCAGCCTCCACCTATGGTGGGTATTCCCTTCACAAAGTTATACGACCATCGTGAAGGAGGGGTCCCCTTCGGGGTGCTTGAGGTTTCACAGAGTGTCGAGCCTTCGCAAATCACTCTTAAAAGAAAGAGTTGTTTTCTATTATGAATAACTTCTCCATTAAAGGCTCTCATTCACAAAGAACGTTTCCTTAAAAAAGACCCTTTCCTTCACGAAGATCCTTTCCTTCATGAAGACACTTTCTTTTGAAATTACTCTTTCCTTTGTGAAGATTATTTCCTTTGCGAAGACCCTTCCCGTTGTGAAGCCCAAACTCTTCGTGAATCCCCTCTTCTTCATGAAGCCCCCCTTCCAAGATTTCTTTATTTTCACACCCTTTATACATGTGGCCCTACAAGATTGTATGAAGTGATTTCAAGGTCCCTAGAATGGTGCCTCACATTGAATTTCTTTGCCTCGGTCTTCTTTTCATAGGCACGCTAACAGATATTGCTTCTTCACATAGCCACACTAACGTAAGCCATCCAATGGGTAACTCCACAACCCTGAATCCTTATGGAATTTCTTGTGCCTTCTCTTCACAAAGGGTTAAAGTGCACTCGTTATGTAAGTCTTAGGGGTGAGGAGTGAATCCTCACCATCTGAGTTGCAGGTTGTTAAACTACCAAGCACCCATGTCCTCAGCACAAGATGTTAAAATATAATGACTGCATGTGTGGTAGGTCCAAGAAGATAAGAGAGGGGATGGGAATGGGTTCCTTCCCTCTCTCTTTCCCTTTGATCTTTGTCTCCATGTTCACCTCAGGCAGTCTCCAAGTAAGCCCTAGCACCCTCTGATGGGATGTTTCAGGTACGATGGCCATATCATCATCGTATGTCTAGAAACCCTACTTTCTCGCCAGGCCTCCCTCATGGATTAAGTCCCAATCTCCATCTCCCTAGGCCACTAACCACATGTAATCCACTCTCTATTCCTCACAGACGCACCATTCACGACGTGACCGTCAGGTCTTTGTTGCCTCTTGTTTCTCACACTGAGAAGGAATCACATGGTCTTAGAGTGACCATCGACCATGAAACCATATATGGTCCACCAAAGTGCGTAAGAACCATCCCTCCCATCCAAAATACATTCACTTTGGTCCATTCAATTTCTAAGTAAGGCACGTAGGAATCCTCCCTGAGGTTCAAGCCCATCACCCATCAGTACCGACCAATTCACTTCAGTTTACCCTCATCTCACATGACATTAAACTGTATTCCCCTTCCATCCTGCAATACATTAAACTGTACCCTCTCGAAATATGTGGGTTTTTATCCCTGTCTACTAGGAAAGGTACCTAGTAAGTCTCCCTGAGGTTCAACCCCAAACACTGGTAAAATTTAGTGTCCCCTTTTTTGGGACCCACATACTTGGTCTATCCCTTAGTGGTGTCAAACCAGCTCCCAGGATGCTAACCATGATTAAGACCCACACTCAATCTGTATTCCTCCAACCTAGAGTTTCCCTCTTGGGATAGACTTCTAACCATGTGCAATCCCCATCATGTTATTAGGTCGTTGTAATTTGGGAAAACCTCGATTCCATGCCCCCATTCCTAAAATATGTGGAATTTGATTCCCCACCACAAGGATACATAGGAAGCCTCCATGAGGTTAAATCCCATCCCCCATTTCCCATCCTGGTATCTCCCTTGAGCCTTTGTGTTTCTAGAAGGTCATGCCTTAACCCGTGGGTTCTACTTCATTCGGGTCCCATCCATGAATCCATTCCCACATGTCACCTACTTAGGTATTCCATCACCCCATCGAACTGTGTGGACTTTTATTCCCCACCATGGGGATACATATGAATCCTTCTTGAGGTTCAATCCTAACCCCATTGTCATCTTCACGTCGGTTCCATCCCACTCACCTCGTCCATGTCATCAAATCGTCTATAATTCATCATGTTTTTACCCAGGCCGTCACATCCCAGTGAGATCATGTCATCCACCTCCTCATTGCTCCTAGTAGTACCCGGACAGTTGACCACGTGTTAGCCCTAGCGTGTCATCAGGTTGTTGTCCATTGTTTACACCCTGATCCTGGGATTAACCATCTTGTATTAAGTGGGTTTTGATCCCTTTATTCGATATAGGGTACATAGGAGGCCTCCATGAGGTTCAATCCCTACCAATGCTAAACCATGGTGTCCCATTTTTCATGACCCAATCATCCTCAGATTCATCCTCATTGGGATTCTTGATCCACCCATATAGTAAGATTCACTAGTTCTCCCTCATAGGGATTAAACCATCTAATCCACTCCCCTCAGCAATCTGATTATACTAATCCATCTCCGATAGACATTAGACTCATGGAATACCTCTTGTTAAACATGGGAAGCCAAGGAAAAACTAGGAGAAAAGACACTGGCATACAATTCACCTCACTCTATGTGGGATGCCTCGGGCTTCCACGCCCTTGAGAATCCCTATCGTAAGAGAAATAAATCCAGGTGTACTAGTGTTTTGGTGTTCAGACATGCCAACGATGTCCAACATTACTACTCCCCTAACCGAAGGATGCATCCCTAACTTGACCCCTTGGAATGTCCTAAAAGTAGCAGTGTCATCAATAGATATCCATGAAGATGTGGCAATGAGAAGAGTTTCACGAACAACGTGATAAATTTATTAGGGAGACTCGGACTAGGAAACAAATTCTAAGTAGGAATCCACAGAATGAGAGATGGACATCCCATCATCCTGTTTCAATGTAGGTGAAAATGTCTCTGAATAAGTGACAGATTCCACCAGACTTTGGAAAGTGTGAATTTAGGGTAACAACAAGTGAATTCTCTATAAACAGATGTGTTCCTCAATGAATGTGACTGAAATAGAAAGAAATGATAAATGTTCAGATTTTAACATATCACCTTTTTAAAGATTAATTATTAGAAGGTTCATATATATAAATAGACTTCTAATAAATGATTTCACAAAAAATTCTCTCTAAGAATGAATTTTTTGTCATCTTTTTCTGAAAAATCAAACCTTAGATAGGGAAATAGTTTGGATTATACCTTATATAGGTAATATATTTTTATATTATAAGTATTTATGGAAAAATTTCTGTAATTTATTATAATTCGAAATGGGTTTTTGTGGTTCTCCCTTTTTGATAAATGTAACATGTATGGGTACAACTAATGGATTGTTTGAAATTTGAAATGGATATTTGAAAATCCCTTCATGGGTTAGGTTTCTTTCCTAGATGGAGATCCATTAGATGGGATGTTTCTTGGTATGGGACCTCCCTTGTGTAATGAATGTTTGATGGAAAGGTATGACCCTTGAGGTGATCGGGGTGGTGTTGGTTGGGTGATGTGTGTGTAGCATGTATGTGACTTGTTTTTTCATTGTACGAAACACTCCCTTTGTGAAATATAACATGGGAACCTATCATAGAAAAGAGGAATTATGATAATGTTTTTTTCACTAGTATAGGTTATTGTACTATCTAGTGGGCCATATAAGTTGGATACGAGGGTTTATTTCTATGGGATCAGGCCCCTCGACCAGGCCAGGTAGGGTGAAGGTCATGAATTAGGTAATTATGATTTCATCGAGTAGGGAATTCCTTCGAGATGAGTCACATGTATATATTGTTCTGGTTCTCCTCTGAGTTCATAGGTTTTCCCCTGTTCTCCCATTACAAGTGCTATTACAACTATTTCCCACATTGTGTAGAATCTCATTCTTTATACATGGTTTGGGTTTTTATTTGAAAAAACTGTGAATCTGTGGTTGGTTAAAATTATTTATAAGTATATGTATTGAAAGATAAATTGCAAATCCACTTTTTTCCTTCTAGTTCCTTGTTTACATTGTAACGGCAATAGATCATGATTATTTGTTTTAAAATTCCAAGTGTGTATGAAAAAATATATTTTTATAAATGTATTTAAAAATAGTATCAATGGAATATTTTTTGAAATGGAATGGAATAGATTCTATGGTGGTTTCCAACAAAGTTGTGAGCTCACACCCTACCTATACCACTCGGGGTTGGTAGACTCAAGCTGTTTTACAGGTTCATCTCTTGTTCATGTTCCCTGTCTCAGGTGCTCATTGTTAGAGAATATTTGGTCTTTTGGTTGGAGGTGACCAAGATGTCACACATATATTATGGTATCTTGGTTTTTAGTTTTTAGTTTTGTATTTTTTATCTTCTTATTCAGTTGTTTTTTAGTACTTAGATCAGTTTTGTAATTATTTATGCTCAGTTGTTAACTCTTGTGGCTTGATTAGTTCTTTTTATTATGATCCAGGTTTTGTTTGGGCTAAAATCATTCCCCATAGTTTAATTTTTTGATGCTCAACAGAATTTTTTATCCCATAGGTATTGACACCGCCCTTCGGGTCATGTCATGGATTGGGTCAGATGGAGAACCAGCTTGGTTTGTGGCAAAATGGTATTATAGGAAGTTCATTTTATTTGGGGATTTTGGTAGAAGAAAATTAGGACTATAGAGACTCATGAGGTAGGCGTGGAAAGTTTTTCGCAAAGTCTTTCTCGCACTAATCCTCATGTTACTAGGGATAGTCTAGGATTTGAGTCTTTTACTTTGGTTTTGGATTGAGGTATAATAATAAAGGAGAACCAGTATCATGTTGTGGACTCACATATAGTAGTGACCCATGTGGAGTCCTAGTTACCGATTCAAGGACCTCTTAGTGTTATGTCTTACTTGGGACATGGAACACTACCATGTCGCCAAGATAGTCATGTGCACTAGTTCATCATTCTGATAGTTCGTTGTTGGTTGTGTTTCGTTTTGGTTTTGGATGTTGTAAGAGTTGTTTTAAAAATTAATGTGATTTTGAAATGAAAAATTATTTCTTTCAAATAGTTTTAAATTGGTAAAGTTGGTTTTAAGGTAGAAATTAATTTTCTATGTAAAATTTGGTTTATATTTAAATTTGGTAAGTAAAATAGATGTGTGACCCTTATAACTCTCAAGGTAAGGTCACATGTGTGTTGGTATGTATGGAAAGTGAATAGGTGTGATTTTTCATGGATGATTTAAGAGGAATTGAGAAGAAACCATGTGAAAATTTAGAGGATACCATGGGTGGGGTTTATAAATAAAAAGTTTTCATTAGTTTTTCTAAAATGGACTTGAATGAGAATATGATTTTGGAAATTCTTTTTTTTCTAAAAAATGTGTTTTAGTATTTGGGAATTGTCCTAGGAAGAAGTTAGTTTTGAAATATAAAGGAAAATTGAGGTTTTTGAAAAGGGTGTTTTAGTGGTGTTTGTATTTGTTTCGCTTCAGAACCAATTTTTTTGGATTATTTTCATGTATTTTTCTAGTGTGTCCCATTTGGACACTCAGATACATCTTCTCACAATCCTCTGATGAACTGTCCATATTGTGGTTGTTTGGGTCATCTAGAGAAATTCTACAAAAAATGTTTTCTGAAAAATAAGTCTTGATTGGAGGATGTTCTTCCTGACTGTGAGGTAGGATATGCTTTATCCATCAGGGCCCCAACCATAGGTCTCGAGGTGAATCTCATGCACAGTCAGGAGTTTCCTAGGGTTTGAGAAGCCCCATTTTGGTTTTATATTTCCCTAATATTTGTTCTTATGGTGTTTTATGTTCATCTATTATTGTAATATGTGATGGACATGTTCTACCGCAACCTTAGTAGTATATTTTATTATAAATTTTTCATTTGGAATCATTTTTTCCCCTTAAGGAATGTCTGAATTGTAGATGAATCGGTTCATTTGGGTTTTGGTTTTGGTTTTCCATTTGGATTCAAATATTCTTGTTTGGGAAATGTTCCGGTTTTACATAGAGGTTCTTTTATAGGTTCATTCTGCTGTGTGGTTTTAGTTTTAATTTTTCTCATGGGTTATCCGTAATATGGGAAATTTTGATGGTGTGAGGAGTTTTTAATACTGGCGGTGATGTCATTCTCTTTTGTGTGGTGAGTCGTTGGTCATTGTAGGAAGCTTCCCGGTTTCGACATCCTGGGAGGTTGGGATGTTTCATATTAGGTTTTCAACTTAAGTCCTTGTGGTGGAGTTTTTTTTCATTATAGGGGAGTTGTTTTAGCTTAGGTTAATAATCACATAGTTTTTGGTTGTGGTAAGTCCATTGTTTGGTTAGTTTTAAGAAATTGGGTATATTTGGGTTGGGAGTTCCCCTATTTCCCCCTGGGGGTGGAATATTTGTATTTTGTTGTTTTTAAGATAGTTGAGTTCTTGTGGTGGGGATAACCCTCTTTTTTCCTCCCCTAAATCTCGTGTTATGGTATTAATTGAATCGTTCGGGTGTGACCTATGGTGAGTAAGGTCATCCTGGGATTAACAGATTCCTTGTTTTTGTCTGGGCATGTACTTAAGTTTTGGATAACTATCAGATTATTGACTTTCTAGGGGAAGAATGTTTTTGTGGTGGGGCAAATTGTCACACCCCAACCTCGGATACTATTTTATTTTAACTTTTTATTAGTCTTGGGTCTTTTGGTCGAATTTTGTGTTTGATTCCCACTCAAAATTTTGGATTTTTGGAGTTTTTGTGTGTTTTTTCAGGTGGATCACAGTTAAAACATGGTTAATAGTATTTGTGCATCCCATCCATGTGGTAGGTGTATGTTATATAGAACCAATCGCACAGTCTATGAATGGTCATGTGGTAGGTCCTAGGCAACTGTGTTCCATTTCTTCTTTGGATAGATGGGTTCACACGGTTTCCAAAACCATGTGGCCAAACTGTGTGGATGTGCCAAGTCATTAAAAACATGATTTCCCTTTCCCCCTCTCTCCTACCTTTAACCTTAAATTGATCCCCTCTCATACCCTTCATTTTTTGTGCACCAAGGTGTCCCAAGACTCCTTCTCCCTTGTCTATCCTCCATACATGGTCTCTCCTCTTTGATTCCAAGGTAATATGTTAGGTTTTTTGGGTGGTTTCCCCTCCTTTCTCATCTATGTTCTCTATTTCTTGATAATTATATGGTTATGCCTCCCTTGGACATACCCTAATGCTAATATTTGTGAGTTGACATGTGTTTCTTAGATTCTAGGGTTGGCATTTTGTTCTTAGGGGCCTTATATTTCGTCTTCATGGGTTTCATCACTTTTGCACTTGATCAGTAAGTGTTTCCATGCCTTTTATGCCAATTTCAATCCATGTAATGATTGGTATTTATTAATTAATTCTTAAATCATGTTTAAAAACTTTATTATATTCTAATTTAGTTCATGATATTGTTTTCTTATTGGTATATTTGACTAAAAATATATTTTTCTATGTTTCTCCATATATGCCATGTCTGTGCCTCGTAAATTGGGTTTAAACTAAAGTATTTTTCTTTCAAATGGTTATGTTAGATGTTTTGGGTGGTTTTTTCCTATTGAATCATAATTTGGAAGTTGTTTGACTTGTGTAGGTTTGGATTTTTGAAATTTGGGGTTTTTTATGAAATGGTTCATTGTGTTAGTGGAAGTTGTGTGTTGCTTTTTCAAAAATGGTTGGGAAAAGACCACTTGTGATTTTACATTAGATGTGGGCGCATCTTTGTGTGCACAAAGTGCAGAGATGGATTGGAATTCAAATGGTGATGACATAGGGAGTGGTTATTTTCTCGAACCTTGATTTTCTAAAAAGAACTATTTTCTCCTATTACCCCATCTTTTTGATAAATGGTTTCATGGATTCAAAAATGTACTAGGCTGGTTTAAAATTATAGGGGAAGTTATGCCTCTTTTGGTGTTTGAAAAAGGAAATTTATTCTTGAAGTGGTTGAAATCCCATTTGGCATATTTGAGTGTCTTTTTCAGGTTTTCAACTCATTTTAGTGGTAAATTAGATTTTAAATAAAGTCCCATTTTGAAATTGAGATGTGTTTGGGTGTGTGTGGGAAACTTAAGGGCCTATTGGAAAGGGTATAGTGAAAATGGAATTTCTTGTTATTGGAAATGGTTTTTGAGGTGCTTCCTTTTGGATAAATATACCCTTTATGGGTAGAACTAAAGGCCTATTTTTTATTTTGAAATAGATATTTTAAAACCCCTTCATGGGTTGGGTTCCTTACCTAGTTGCAGAGCCATGAGATGGTAGGGTCCTCGGTATGTGACCTCCCTCGTGTAATGAATGTTTTATGGAAAGGGGCCACCATTGATGTGGTCAGGGTGGGGTCGGTTGGGTGATGTATTTGTATCATATATGTGACTTATTGTTTTCATTATATAGAACACCCCCTTGTGAAATATAACATGGGAACCTAGCCTAAAAAATAGGAATTCTGAGAAAATTTTATACACTAGTCAAGGTTGTTGTAATAGCTATTAGCCCATAGTAGGTGGATACTTGGGTTTAATACTATGGGATCAGGCCCATCGACCAGGACAGGTAGGGTAAAGGTCGAGCGTTAAGGCATTATTAGGTCATCAAGTAGGGAATTCCTTCCGGGTGAGTCACATGTATAGTATGTTTTGGTTCTCCTCTAAGATCATTGGGTTTACCATGTTCTCCCGTTATGAGTATTATTACATCCATTTCCCTCGTCATGTAGAATCTCATCCTATATACCTGGTTTTGGTTTTTAATTGGAATCAATATGAATCTGTGGTAAGATTAAAAGTAATTCAAATTAAATATTTTGAAAGAGAAATCACTAATCCCTCTTTTCCTTCTTGTTCCTTTTTAAAATTATGAGGGCAATGGATTATGTTTATTTTTTTTAAATGCGAAGTGTGTAAGAAAAAAAATATTTTTATAAATTTATTTCGATCCAGTATCAGTGGAATTTTGTTGAGAAAAAAAATGGCATAGATTCTTTTGTGGTTTTCTGTTAAGCTGTTAGCTCACACCCTACCAATACCACTCGGTGTCGGTTGACCCAAGCTGCTTTTTAGGTTCAAGTCATGTTTAGGTTCCCTAGATTAGGTGATCATTGCTGGAGAAGGTTTTTTCTTGTGGTTGGAGGTAACCAAGAGGTCACCCAAATATTTTGGTATCTTGGTTTCTAGTCTTTAGTTTTTTATTTGGTGTCTACTTATTCAGTTTTTGTTTTTTGTACCTAGATAAGTTGTGTAATTATTTATTCTTAGTTGTTAACTCTTATGGAATTATTGGTTATTTTTATTTTGATCCTAGTTTTTTTGGGCTGAAATCGTTACCATTAGTTTAATTTTTTGATGCCTGGCACTAGTTTCTAGGTTATGGGGATCACGAATGCCCTTCGGGTCATGTCACAAACCGAGTCAGGCGTCAGGTCGGATGGTGAACCAGCTTGTTTTGTGACAAGTATTGTGTAATGTTCAGTTTATTTTTTTTTTAAATAGTATTTTAGAACTGAATTTAGATGTGTGTGTATGGGAATTTATATAAAAAGTCATTATACTACATCTTGGTGGTCTACGTTGCAGTTATGCCCAAATAGAAAGTATTGTCAAAACACAGCATCCAAGGCTCAATGGTGCAACCTACTTCCCATGTTATTTACCTACCTAATTTTGTAGAGGTCTTAAATTCTCTTACCTAGGTCTCTATACCACAACCATGTCCTCACAACATAGCCATTCACACTATACAGCACAACCCCCTTAGCTCGATGGAACAACCCCTATAAAACTACAGAACCTCCAAAAAGTTCCAGAAAATTCTAAAATACTCCCCAAAAAAGGGAACTAATGAAAAAATAATTATTATTACCTGAAAGTGGGAATATGATATTACAACCTCCCCACTACAAAAAAATATTCCCCTAAAATCCTATCAAGAAGACTCATTCTCGATGAGATGAGGTCATTGTTCTGTCATCACTACCTCACACTCCCAAGTCTCATGTAAATTAGAAAGGTGTTATCATAGCAGTGAAACCAATTCTATATAATTACAAAAAAGAATATTCATCTTAGAACGAAATATTGAAATTTACTACTCATTCCTAGATAAAGCTGGTTCCACATCATGTTTCTACAATCCCAAAACATTAGAAGGATCAGTGAGATTCTTTTAAAGTAGAACTATGGGAAACACATTATGAATCGACATCAAATGAAGTCACAAAGACCAGTGGTACTCCACATTACCAATATACCCAACAACGTCAAATGGTCCCACATATCTCTGTGAAAAACATTCTTATTTCCCAAACTTTTGTTATCCTAACCAAGGCGATACACTTAGAAATACCTAGTCACCAATAAAAAACTCCAATGGGTGTTGGTGATGAGGAACATAAGATTTACACAGTCTATAATATCTCATCATTCTTTGATAAATCAATTTAATCTTTGTCATCCTATTCTGCTCCAAACAAGGCTCGATCAGGGAAGTTTCACTAATATATGACCAAGACAACATATTTTTACATGCGCAGCTATACAAGGCCTCAATGTGTTCCATATGGATGGATGACAGGTAACTGTTATGGGAGGAAAAATCAACAAGTCCCAGGTGGCTATCTCAAGCTCCACTAAAGTTAAGATCGCAATCATGAAGGATGTATGCCAAGATATATATAGCACATTCTTTCAAGCCATCTATATGTGGATGATAATCCATAAAAAATCAAACAAAGGATCACATAACCTCTTGGAGGCCTCTCCAAAAATGGGTAGTGAACCAAGGATCCCTATCAGAGACTATAAAAAATGGAAATCTATGAAATCTAAAAATATAATGGATGTATATTCTTTTCATGTCCTAAACTTTGGTCATATCACGAATTTTTGTAATGTGACCCGATTTGGTTAGCTAATCAATCACTACCAATAATTCACTATTACTCATGGGGTGTGAAGAAACACTGCCATGAAATCCATTGAAATCTCATTCCACATCCATGTTGTCACAGGAAGGTGCTGAAGCAAACCTAAAGGTATCTAATGCTCGGCTGGAGGTATAATAATGGGAAATAAAGTCAGTGATTTCACATCTAATACATGTCCACCAAAAGCATCCTTTCATATCACAAAACATCCTCATGGTGCTCGGGTGCACCACCCATTGGGAACTATGGTTGTCCCCCAACACATAGTTTCTCACTAGAAAAGGTACAATATACTGGTTAGGGAATCATAGGATGCCATTAAAAGAAAACAACCACTCCCCAATGATCTCTCCACCATAAAGAGAGTCTCTTCACTATGTAAAAATTCGAGTTTAGTGGCGGTTTAAACCATGGCTAAATCATTCTGCGATGGTTTTGAAAAACAATGCAGAATCGGGTGTCAAAAATCAATTAACGGCAGTTTTTTCAAACCGTCATAGAACGATTAGTAATAATTTTTACTATTTATTTCCATCCACATGCACATGCATGTGCATGTGCATGATCATCTACATGTTCCATATATACAAATTCTTTGTTTGGTGAGATTTGAACCCCTTACCTCTTGTGTATTCTCCAAATACTTGACCACTCCAGCAGGCTCTTCATGTGGTAAATAAGTAAGATTGAATATAATTATATATATTAATTGAAAAAACAAGTGATACATAACAAATAGATATAAACTCAATAATTATTAATCAATGATGATTAATCAACAATAAATAATTAACAATTTATAATTTATAATTAATCACACATTATTAATATTTAATAATTAATAATTACTAATTACTCATTAATAAATAAAAAATAATTAAATAATTAAATACATGATATATAAATAACTTATAAATAATAAATAGTAACTAATAAATAATAATAATAAATAATAAATAGTAAATAATAAATAATAATAAATAGTAAATATTAAATAATAACAAATAAATAAATAACAACACAATAAATAACTAATACATAAATAATACAAAAAAATAAATAAATAATACATAATACATAATACATAATAAATAATATATAATAAATAATAAATAATAAATAACAAATAACAAATAATAATAAGAATAATAATAAGAAGAAATAATAATAATAATAAGAATAATAAATAATGATAAATTAATAATAAGAAATAAATAATAATAATTAATTAATAAATAATTAATTAATTAATTAGTAATTAATTTATAAATAAATAAATAAATAATAAATCAATCATAAATAAATTACAAATAAATAATAAAATTATGAAAATAAAATAAAAAATAGATAAAATGCGAAAACAAAATAATCAAATAATCAAATGATCAAATAATCAAGTAATCAATTAATCAATTAATAAAATAATGAAATGATGAAAATAAAATAATAAATAATAAATAATAAATAATAAATAAATAAACAAATAATAAATAAATAAATAAAATGATAAATAATAAATAATAAATAATAAATAATAACTAATAAATAAATAAATTACTAATAAATAAATAAAAATGATAAATAATAAATAATAAATAAATAAATATAAATGATGAATGATGAATAATAAATAATAATAATAAATAAATAATAATAAAAAAATGATAATAAATAAAGAATAAATAATAATAACTAAAAAATTAATTAATACTTATTTACTCAATAAATACTAATAAATAAATAATAAATAAATAAATAATATTATAAACATGAAAAAATAAATTATAAAAAAATTAATAAATAATAAAATTTCGATAATAAAATAATAAAAAAGTTAAACTTACAAAAATAAAATATTAAAATAATTAATTAATAAATTAATAAAATAATAAAATAATCAATAATTAATAATTAATAATTAATAATTACTAATAAGTAATAAGTAGTAAGTAATAAATAATAAATAATAAATAATAAATAACAAATAAGAAATAACAAATAACAAATAATAAATAATAAACACATAATAATAAATAAATTATAATAAATAATAAATAAATAATTATAAATAAATGATTATAAATAATTAATAATTAATAAATAAATAAATAATAAATCAATCAATAACAAATCAATAATAAATCAATAATAAATAAATAATAAATAATAAATATAAATTAAATAATAATAAATGATAAATAATAAATAATAAACAATAAATACTAAATTATAAAAAATAAATAATAGATAATAAATAAAAAATTAATAATCTAATAAAAGAGTAAAATATTATTACAAAAAATAATAAAAGGATATAAATATATATACCTGAAAGGCTCAGAGAATGAGTAGAACCCATGCTCCCCAAATTTTATTAAGCAAAATATAAAAGTTAGGTGATTACAGGAGGTACCATGAACTTATACCTGCAAGAGAAAAAAAATGAAAAGATGAAAAAAAAATGGCGAGTACCTCAAAAACATCTCTGTATGGCCATGGGAGAGATTAGAATGAATACTCACCAGTGTATTAGCCTCCAATGCATAAGACTTCACTAAAAGCAACATGTACAAACTGATAATTTGTAGGCCAATCTCATAGTCACTGGTGTAGTTTATGCTTGAGCAACCAACAATCTTCTCCCTAACACATCAGTCAATCTCAATTCCAGCATTCAAGCATCCCACCCAATGGCTTCAAAAATCAGTGCCCAATATTGTGACCAGATGCACCATTCCTCATCAAAGGCAGCTTCCAGGTTCATCCTCACATTGACCTATAACCAGCCAAAGTTGTAAACCATCCATTCTTCATGCATTCGGTGCAACAACCTCAAAAACGTCTACATTGTCAGTAGAGTGAGATTTTTTATATCCCCAAATCTATATCGGTGCTGTAAATCTAGATTCCAGAATCTGTCGACATTAAAACATCATTTAAAAATAGGCCCCTTTAAAGTAAACCTTTATGTGTAAAATGTCTCCAAGCAACAACATAAGGCTTCATCTTGAAATTTTTTTCTCAGATGTTGCTGCAAAAACAGACAGTCTATAAAAAAGACATCATATGAAAAAAGAATTCAAAAAAATGAACGCACACAGTGAACATAATTTTAAGTTACATGTATAGTTTGAATATGTACAACATCATGGAAAAATAAATCTGAACTTAATAATAGGAGGCCTCTACCTTATTCCGTATACAAGGGAAATGCATTTGGTTGTGTTCAGCATCTTCCAGAACTAGCTTCAAGGGAATATTTCACCCAATTTTCAAAAAACCAATGTCACCATTTTTAAGTTATTAACATTCATCAACATAAAGATAAACCCCATATATTCCCAACCGGATGTGTAGAAAATCAATGTTCGGGTCTTTATGAAGTTCAAATTCCACCATATCAAACATCTTCTCTTGGATACTTAGATACTCATCTATAGTAATCTACTTGTAAAGAAACCATCCAAAGGACTGCCTCTCTTTTTCTTCAATATATGGGTAAAATTGTTCCTTATAAACCTCCTTAACAACACGAGTGTACTTCTAGATCTTAATGGCATCCTCTAAATCCTCCAACTCCTCTGAAGCCGAGGACAAGGCAGAATCCTCTTCCTCCATTGATGAGGAAGGATCCCCACAAACTTCTGGATGGTGAGAGATCATGGATTTTTCTAATAGAATTCTTGGGGATCTGGTGATAATAGTTCTCTCCAACTTAGAGTAATCAATACATTTCCAAGTCTTATTTGGGGGTGGAGCAAAAAATCCATCTAGGTCGGCAATAATCATCTTCCCTTTTTTAGAACTCGAGTGTTGGTAGTCATCCTCAATTAGACATACTTTATCAAGTGCATATTTATTGGATTCACTAGAGTCATAGTGTGTCTCGTTTTCTTCTATTCAAGTAGAGGGTGCACCTTCTGAGGTAACAATGGTGGGTTGTCCATTATTAACAACATTCACAAAGCCAGAAAAATCATCAACAATAGGACTCAAAGGTTGACACTATTTAGAAAGTCCATCCACATCCCTATTGGGTGTGGTCCTCATAAGAGTCACTTTTTACACCACTTTAGGGATTGGGTGGGAGTTATCCATCAACACAATCTCCTGGGGTGGTTTTACATCAAAAGATCCAGTAGTACCCTTAAGATTTCATGAGTTCCTTTCATCATGATCCGTAAATTCCTCTAGGAAAAAATTATGCTTATCCTTTTCCACTCATATTGAATCGTTATGGGTGAGAGTTTATTAGATATTTATTTCCAGATTTAAATCTTTAGAGGAATTACCAATCTTGTGAATTTTTTTACAATAGGCTAGTATATTTTCACAAGTTACCACTTGATAGAATCCTAAATCACCATTTTGAATCCATACAACTGATGGAAGAGGTTGAGAGATTTCAATTTTAGTGAAAACCCTAGTAAATAAAGGTCTTGAAAGATTTTTGGTAGTATATTCCATTTTTAGCAGCTGTCCAATTATGCTGGAAATTAGAAAGTGTCGGCCTTTTGAACAGTTGAAGCAGAAGTCCATCAAATGCTAACTAGATTAGGATAATGGGTGGTTCAAAGTTAGGATCAAAGTATGGGGTCCATTTAATAACTTTCATTGGATAACACCCAAACACCCATGAATTCCACATCTAGAAATGACAATATTCATCTTCAGAAGAAAATTAAAATACAACATTTGAGGAGTTTAACAAGACAATTTGAAAACTAACGTACCCAATGGACATGAGTGTTTTTCTTAAGTAGTTCAAAGAGGGCATATGATTGAGAAACTTATCAATAAGCACAAATCATAGATCTGAAGGGAGGAAGAGTACCTCATTTGAAGAGAATGTTATTTCCAAGTGACCCCAAGGTCGAAACGTTTTCGGTTCAATACAAGGATCCGCTCTCGGGTCACCGGGAGATTCCTTCAACTCGACATCTCGACCGTAAAAAAACATCTTCAAAGGAATGAGAATAAACATTAGGGTTTCATGAATGTTCTCCTACTGGAGGTCTCTCAGCCACTCGTGATTCCATCTATAAATATATATACTTATAACAAAATATACATAAATATATATAAACATATATTAATGTTACATAAATATATATTAACACACTCAGAATTATAATTGTATATTAATATAAATATATATATAAACACAAGTAAATATCGATATCTCTATATATATATATATATTCATATATATGATATAAAAACATATAAACATAAAATTGTATAGATATTTACAAATATACATAAAATCTATAATTATTTGTTTTAAATGAAATGAATAAAAAACATTTATTTCTATCTGTTTTATATAGTTAAAAATACATTTCTATTTAAATATGTATTTATACAAGTGATTTTATAAGTAAATATAAGGAAATTCATATATATAACTATAAATAAAACCACATTGTAAAAAATGATAATGTTTCAAAACCATAATATCAATATGATTTTAATCCCTGAGAATAAATTGAGTCTCCACCGAAAAAGGAAGTAACAACCCCATAAACGATGATGAAAATCCATTAAATGTTAAAAAATTGGGGAATCCTCACTACTATAAATTTAGTCTATAGACACAGATTTATAACAACAGTTTTATTAGTCCATGGACATAGCCTATTTAAATCCAAATATTAATTAACAAACGATGGAAACCTTTTTTTCTCGTGTTGGGCTCCTCCTCCTCTCCTGATCCACGACCCTCCTCATCCCTTGACCTCTTTGTTCCCTCCTCCCTACCAAACACTTCTTCTCCTTTTTGCACCCTCCTCCCCCTTAAATCGACATTGTTCATAGTGGCCTCCTCTTTCTCTGTCTGATGCTATTCACAGTGGCCTCCAATTCCCTCAATCTCTATGCACCATCCTCCTCCTCCAGCTGACATTGTTCACAGTAGCCTCCCCACCTTGTCCTCCTGCACGCCTCTGGAGTGGGTGTCCATTACCACTGTGAGGTCTCCTCTCTATGACCATCCTCCCCTGATGCTACCACCCAATGGCCACCCTGCTGATTCTACTCCAAGACAACCCCCCCCCCCCTCATCCACTGGCATGACTCCGAAGCATCCACTCCACCTCCTTGGGATCCTCCTCCTCCTCTAACATGGGTATAACCTAATTGATTTTTTATTGATTAAATAACCTATTTTTTGTTAATTCCACCTTGAATCAAACCTATGGATCTTCCTCAATCAGATATCCTTCATTCCATTACAATTTGGTAGATTAATATGTTTAATTGACCACCAAACATCCAGGTTAAATCCACCTTAGCAATGATATTGGAAGTCTATTGGATCCATACCTTATAGTGTAACAAATCTATTTGTGGAATGATATGTCAATTTTTACACAACCATTTTTCAATTATAGTGAAGGATACATCATTGGAAACATCCTCATGGTTTAATGACCTATACACTTGATAAATAACCCAATAATATAACTTCCCAAATCATACCATCCATGATTCAATCCCTTTCATGGTGTAGATAAATTCATATCTATCATGACTATTATGTAGTGAAAAAATCCATGTTGTAAATTCACCTAGAATTAAAAAATACACAATCTTTCAAACTTTTAAATGAAAACCCCGAACATGTCATTAAATATAATCCATCTTGCACATTGCCAAATATCTAGTGCAATTGAAAATAATTATATCCATCTATGTAGTGTAACCTCTTCCTATACATTATACACAAAAAAATATTACTTATGTGCATTAAAAACACTATATTATGTAGTGTGGATATAGTCTTGTGGTAAGGATGGTAATTCTCAAATCCCATATTTATCTTTCATTTGGGTGAGGGATGATTAATTAACTAGGACATGAGATCAAATCACCATAAAATTTCTTAGCTCCCAATAAGTACTGGTAGGTCACCATGCTACCCCACATAGATCTATTATACATGGTTACAACATATTATATGGAAATTAATATTCTATTGATCTAATTAATTATGTTAGATTCTCTTTCTATCTTTCTTAGAACTACAATTGAGCCGGGTTATGCCTCGTGGTGGTGACTTTCTCCAACACTACTACAATGTTGGATCATTCTTGTATTTCAAACACTATTGTGGCAGGGATAGTGGGGTTGTGATAAATATTTCCCAACCCTTAAATGTGAGGGAATACCATACATGTGGTAAAGAGTGAGTTTTTAGTTATTGAAAATGAATTGTTCTTTGATTATGTTCCTCCCTTATGAAATTAATCAAGATTTTATTGTTGGGGAAATGTTGTTGATTTATATTCCCAGTTTTATTATTCAATTATGATATTGATGAGATACCTGTTGTATGATATGTTGTTCAATTATGATGTGTTCTTCCATTTCACTATGTTAATCATATGAACTAAGATGATATGACATTTTGTTTTAATGAGACAAATAACATGTGTTGACCTTGATAATGTGTCTACTCTCAACATGGTGTGGGGAATAATTTCCATTTTCATCATGAATCTTGAAATGGAATATTTTTCCCAAATATTTTTCATCACCCACTTATTGTGTGATTTAATTCCAACCAATCTGTGGAACATAATTCTCATGTGGACTTAGTGATGATGGTAGTGGCCCCTAATTCCTAATTGTTTATTATTTCTTTTAGAAATGGGCCCTTATTCCCATTTTCACCATGGTTTTTTCTTATACTTCATGATTAAAAATCAATAATGGAATGGCATCCTTCAACACACTATGGAATATTGGAGTCCTTATACACACTATGGTATATGGTATGGTTTAAATTTTCAAAATGTCTCTAAATTTCAATAAATAATTTTATAATTAATAGAAAACATCGCAAATCATTATGAATCCATACAAATACTTTTAGGAATTTATTATTATTTTCTCAAAGATTACATATAAACACTTTTTACTATAACAAATACTCATTCTTGGAACATATGTGTGAATGTTCATGATTTTTTATAATTTAAAACATTTATGAATTCCATGAACCATAATTTTAATATATTTGTTTTTATTTTTTCATTAACATGTTATTGATGGTTAATTATTATCTTATGAAGAAATACAAATAATGTTAAGTAATTTTATAGTTTATTTATTTAATTTATGTTTATATGCCTCACAATGGATAGATACCGGATGTAAAATGTTGATTGAATCACTGATGAATTTCAAAAGAATTTATGATATTTTTTGACTTTACATTCACTAATAATTCTGATGGAAGATTGATTTAATTCCTGTGTTTTGATTATGTTGGAATACCATGATTAACTCGTGAGTAAGTGAGTTACCATATCAATAATCATGATTTCCAAAAAAAATTATCATGTGTGGTAACACAATGGAGAAAAATTTCATGTGGTGAATGACATCGATTTAACAGAACGGATTGGTAAAAAAATATGATTTCTGATCAGTTTCCTTTTGTTTCTAAAGCTATATCCTCATGTAGACCAGTGCAAGAGAAAATGAATATCAGAACAATGTTTTTATCTATTAATCAGGATGATGACGTTGAGAGTGTTAGAAATCTGATAGAAGATGGTTGTTATAGTTGGTATTAGAGGATATGTTTAGTTATTTTTGGGATTAGGATTAGAAAATCCTAGTGAATCCTTAAGTACAAGACTAATTATAATATAAACATGCCTAAATTGTAGTGAGTATTGAGTAAGTGGTTTATCAAGAAAATAAATCCCTGTCTGGATACAAGTAGGTAGAGGAGGCTCTGGTACAGATATACCTGGGAGTGAAAACTCCAACAAGGAGTTTCGGTCTTGACTCGGGGTATCCTAGTACATGACAATGGGTCTTGATGAACTCTTTTTAGGACACTCCTGGGGGACATTATTTGGTAAATTCACAAGCTTAGTATGAACCATTATTAAGGGAATTAAAAAAATTCCCCTAAGAATATTTGTTAGAAAGTAGCTCATGGATAACATAGATTAAAGCCGATAGATTTATAATTTAAGGAAAAAAATCTATTTATAAGTCATTTGTTTTGTCCTTGGATTAACCTTTAGTTTTACCCCTAAATTTCTTTTTATTCCATCCAATGGCCGGTAATAGGACACGGGCTAACAACCGATGTGAAGACCAATGTGATGACTGTTCTAATGAGATACCCAATCTAATGGGAGCAGGAATCACGAACTTTTTCATGATACTCTCTCAATTTAATAAATCATTGAATAGAAATAGGGGTCAAGAGGAACATTGAACCCCTGTAAGAAAGAAAAAGTTTCTATCAAGAGCTTCATGAGACAAAGGCCTCCTACTTTTAATGGATCATTTTATCTATCAATCATCGAAAAATGGATCAACTCGATTGAAAGGATCTTCTTTATCCTTCAATGTTCTGAAAAAGAGAAGATTATTCTAGATTCTTATCATATAGAAGGGTGAAGTCGATCAATGAGGGAAATTAATAAAAAATATGAAGCATGAGGAGGAGATTAAGGCATTGGAATGGAAGGGTTCCCAGATAATTTTTTTCAATAGATATTTTCCCCACACCCTTCAGCTTAAGATGGAAAGGGACTTGCTTTCCATCAAGAAAAAAAGATGAGGAATCCATAAGAGAGTACGGGGAAAACTTTACAAGGCTTGCATGATATTCCTCCGGCTTTTTAGTTACCCCCAAATTCAAGGTTTTCTACATATTTGGTGGGATGAAACCTATCCTGCGGAAAGCCCTGGTGATCTGTGACTTTGACAGTTATGAGGAAATTATCCGATGTGACATCAAGGTCAAAATGGAGATTGGATAATCTCAGGGGTATCATAGGGATATGAATCATAAGGTGGAATTAAATTTTAGAAGTTAGATGGATAAATACAAATATTCTAAGAAAATCCATCACCCCACTATCCAAATATGTGGAAATAAGAAACCCAAAAATTGCCTGAAGAGGACGAGGAAATGCTTGAGGTGCGGAAGAGAAGGGAACCTAGCCATTAACTTCTGACAAGAAAAACCTACAGCTGCAACATAGGATAGGAACTCTCCGTTTGAACCTCAAGACAATGTCTATTGCTTAAACTACAAATAACCAGAAGACCTTGTAAATTATTTCCCAAATCCAAGGGTTTTCAGAGGCAACCAAAAACCTTGAAGGAAGAAAGGGTGATATTCTTTTCAACTCTACCACTGAAGTGAACCCTAATAACAAAGTGGTGACAAGTATGCTAGTTATTCATTCATTAATAGTGAACATACTTTTTTATTCTAGTTCTACGCATTCTTTTATATCCCGAACGTTTAGTAGAACAATCCAAACACCACCACAAATCATGTAAGTAAAGATGTAGATGAGTATGGAAAATGGGGTAATCATTGCATCCCATGAATACAACTCCTCCCCCATCATAATTTGTGGATTGAACTTACTGGAGAACGTCTTCATACTCCCTCTATTGGGATTTGATGAAATTCTTAGCATGGATTGGAAATCATTATATAGAGCCAAAATAAATTTTCGTGAGAGGGAAATCACTCTCTATATATAGAATCAACCCTCAATTCTATACAAGTGAAATGAGGAAGATGAATTCACTTTAGAACCATCATCTCTAGTGTGGATATTAACGCCCTATGAGAACACGTATCTGGCTCAAATGATTGAGTCTAAGGAGACAACCATCCTTGAATACATTCTTATTGTGAGGAAATTTGATGAACTATTTCTTGAGTATTTTTCGGGTCTTCCTCCTAGAAGGGATGTTGAATTCTATATTGATATTATACCTAGGGAATTTCCAATATCCAAGACACTATATAGAATGGTTGTTGTAGATCTTGAGGAGCTAAAGAAAAAACTATATGAAAATCTAGATAAAGGGTTTATATGTCCAATTGCTTCACCATGGGATACACAAATCCTCTTCATCAAAAAAAAGGATGGGTCAATGAGCCTTTTCATCGATTATCATGAGCTTAACAAAACCATGAAAAAGAACAAGTATCCTATCCCATGAATTTATAACTTGTTCGATCAGCTGCGTGGAGCACAATACTTCTTTAAGGTGTATGTGCGGTGAGGATATTATCAAGTAAGGGTAAATAAGGAAGATATCTCCAAGACTACTTTTCCTACAAGATATAGGCACTATGAATTCATAGTAATTCCTTTTGGACTCACTAATGCTCTAGAAATCTTCATGGACTTGATGAATAGAGTATTTAGAGATTACCTCAAAAATTTTATTTTAGTCTTTATAAATGATATTCTAATATACTCCAAAACCAAGTAGGATCATGAGGAGAATCTAAGAACTTTACTAGAGATCTTGTGAAAGGATAATCTCTATGAAAAGTACAATAATTGTGAGTTATGGTTGAAGGAGGTCTCATTATTGGGCCATATCATCAAAAGAAATGGAATATTTGTAGATCCCTCGAAGACAACTACAATAAAGGGATTATTGAGGCTGACATCTATAAAATATATTCATAGCTTCTTGGGGTTCGCTTGATATTATCGCAGATTTGTGAGACATTTCCCACAATTGTAAAACCCTCCTACCAAGATAACTCAGAAGGGAGTCAAGTTTACTTAGAATGAGGAATGCGACTAAAGATTCAATTAGTATAAAAGGAGGCTTATCACTGCACGCGTAGTATTATTACCCATGATTGAAGAAAGTTTTGTGGTATTTAGTGATTCTTTGAATAAGGTCATGGGTTTTGTGTTGATGCAGAGTGAAAAAGTGATAACCTACGCCTCAAGGTAGCTGAAAATCCATGAGAAGAACTATCCCATGCATGATCTGGAGTCGGCGGCTATGATCTTTGAATTTAAAATCTGGTGGCATTGTCTCTATGGGGAGAAGTGTGAGATATATACTCATCACAAGAGCCTAAAATATATATTCACACATAAAATACCTTAATATGCACCAAAACATATGGATAGAACTCATCAAGAATTATGAATCCTCAATCCACTACTATCTCGGTAAGGAAAACAAGGTGGCAGATACTCTATGTAGAAAGGATCTTGCATCTTTATCAATGATGAGATTTGAAAAGGATCCAATATTCTTATATTAGCATAGGATGGATATGGGAATCATTAAGGGAGGAAAATCATTAATTATTTCTCAAATGATTTCTCAATCGTCCATCATAGAGAAAATAAAGGATGCTCAAAGAAAAGATATGAAAATTCTGAAAAGGGAGGAAGCTATCAAAAATGGTAAATCCTCAGATTTCGTGGTTTACAAGGATGTAATTGTGAGATTTGGGTCATTATTATGTGTATTATCTGATCCGGAGATAAATAATAATATTCTGAATGATGCACATAGATTAATCTTCTCTATTCACCTAGGGAGCACAAATATGTATCGAGATCTCCGAGAAAACTTTTGGTTGGAAAATATGAAAAGGGAGATTGCAGAATATACATCAAAGTGCCTGGTATGTCAGTAAGCACTGGATGAGAGGAAAAATTTTAAGGGGATGATTTAACCACTACTCATACCAACATGGATGTGGGACAACATTAGCATGGACTTTTTCACTGGACTTCCAAGGACATCCATAGGGGAAAATGCTATATGGGTCGTTGTGGATCGTATTACGAAGACTACTCACTTTATCGCAATTCGATAGGACCTATCATTGGATCAAATCGCAAATATTTACATCAAAGAAGTAGTAAGGCTACATGGATTACCAATATCTATTGTATCTGATTGTGATCCGAGATTCACCTCAATGTTCTAGAAAAGTCTCCAACATTCTCTAAGAACTAAACTGAACTTCAGTACGGACTGTCATCCTCTAAATGATGGCCAATCTGAGTGAACTAGTCAGTAACTAGAAGATATTTTAAGATCATGTCGTATGGACTTCAATGGAGGATGGGACCAACATCTTCCACTGGTTTAATTCTCCTACAATAACAGTTTGCACTAGGACATCTGAATGGCACCACATGAAGCCCTTTAGGGGAAAAGGTGAATCACACCGGCATGTTGGGATGAAGTTGGTGATCGTAAGATGATAGGACCTGAAATGGTCGAAGAAATGGTGGAGAAGTTGAAAACCATTCAGCATCATATCAAGGCAGCCCAAAGTTGATAGAATAGTTATGAAGATAACCATCGATGAGACCTTGAGTCCAATATTAAAGACATGGTATTTCTATGCATATCTTCGTGGAATAAGGTCATGAGGTTTGGAAAGAAAGGGAAGTTATGTCCTAGTTACATCAACCCCTTTGATATTCTTGATCATTTTAGGGCTGTGGCCTATCGACTATCCCTTGCACATACCATGGCCAAAGTACATGATGTCTTTCATGTATCTCTCTTAAAGAAAGTACATGCCATAACCTTCACATGTACTCTCCTCTGAGGTGTTACAATTATAGGATGATCTTTCTTACGAGGAGCAACCAGTGATTATCTTAGATATTAGAGGAAATGTTCTATGAAATAAGACAATTCCCCTCGTCAAGGTGTTGTGGAGAAACCACACGTTTGAAGAAGCGACATTAGAATTGGGGGAAGTGATGAAACAAAGTTACGCACATCTGTTTTAGTATGGGAAAAGAAAATTTTGAGGGTGAAATTTCCCAAGGGGGGAAGATTGTAATGACCCAAACTTAAATTAATGAAAATTACTCTTGATCTAATTAAATTTCTTATTATGTAAAGTGGTTATATAATATGTGAACTTCATTGGTTTTATGTTTTTAGATTTTAAAATACCGTTAAGAATTGTGATCATTGCTAATATAGTCATTGAACAGTGATCACTTGTTTAGTATAAATATATGGCTTTAAAAAATCCAATTTACTCTGACAAAGGATGTGATGGCCTCATCTAGTAGACTTTCCCCATATGAAGCACAGTTTTCAGAGCTCGGAAAGGAGGTGGCATAATTGGGATTTATTCTTGACTAAGCCCAAGCCAAGCTTAAACATATTAAGCTCAAATGGAACCGCCTATAGGATAAGTGGAAGTTTATATAGATTACCACACGAGCGATGTTATCTGCGCCACCCCAACAGTCTGTCAGCATTGCACACTTTACCCTTTGGTCTTATGAAGGTGTTATAAGGGGTTAGGTAACAAGACCCTAGTACTATGATTACGTACATTTTTTTGTATGAATAATATACATTCAGTTTATTATCGTTACGCTGTAAATAATTTTTAAAGGAAAAATAGTATTTTTAATTAATATTAATTAAGAAATATATTTTGATGAATTAAATTATTTTTTGAATTCAATAATGTTTTAATTAAATATTACTAAAAAATTACTTTTTATATAATATAAATTATCATATAATTATTATGAATATGACTGTGTTTTTTATTAAGGTTAGAAAGATATTTTTTTCAAAACCCATGAATTTTAGATAAACGAAGGTTTTTATTTTAATAGTAAAAATTCACATATTTAGAAAATTATTTAGATACAATGAAAATTATTTTTTGAATCAGGATGTCGAAATTATCCAATGGTAAAGTTTTCAAAAATTTCTGAGACAGTTGAATTTTTTGGTAAAAAATTAATACCGTTTGAATATATAATGTGATTTATGACATCATAATGACCCAATAGTGATGTAATAAAATACTATAAACATTATGTTCGGACAATATATGTTTTACCTTTAAAATAATTTGATTTTAGTTTTTTTTATTTATTTTACAATGCGTTAGTGGACCCTTCAAGACTTAAAAAACATTTTACCTTTTTAAATTGATTTCCTTGAGAGTTTGACTCAACTCAACATAAGAAGCCCTATTATTTTAAGAAGTTAGGCCATTGGAAATATAAAATATTTTTTTCCACTCCCCTTTTGAAAAAACAATGGGCTCGTTTTTTTTGGATTGGTTTAATGTGTGGTGACCCGAACCAAAATAATAAAGAATCCCCTCTCCTTTCTTATTTAAACCCACCCAAGATCTCACTTCCTATTCACTTAAATCCTTTGGATCTCAATCCATTCATTACCTACTATATCTATAATCCTCCCAAGGTTCCCCAATCTCTTAATAAGACTCTCTAAATCCCCTCCCAAGACTTTGGGATCATACATCAAAGTATGGGATTCCTTCTTTTCTCATTTTATCCAAGTTTCTTTATATTGTTATACACTTTTATTTTCAATTATAAATTTTAGGGTATGATTTAGAACCTCCACCATACTTCCCTATTTATGTTTTAATGATTAAATACCCATTTCTCTCTCATTAATTCCTCCCATGTACACTCTTTATCATGCCGAAATTCCGTAAGGAATTTCTCTCTTCTCATTTACATTCAAGCAATTATTTTATATTATGAATCTAAAATTAAATTAATTATGTTGGGACATGTATATATATGACCCCAATACTATCCATTTCATGTAAATATGATGAGATGCCCCTTCCTCTCACATCAATCATTTTTACGAATTCTTACGTCATGTCGTTATGCTTCCGAAATTGCACCACGATTTTCCAATCCAAATTAATTGTGTCGTGAATACCATGCCCATTTGTCTATCAAGGATATTCACCTTTAAGAACATTTACTTATTGATTATATAGTTTCATTTATGAATTCTACATTCATTTATCATGGAATAAATGATGATGTTTAATGAAACCATGTTGTGTGATCCATGTGGCACACTTATGCATGAAATGAAATGTTTAAGAAGAGTGCACTCTGATAGGGATCCAATGCATTGGGTAAATATTAGTATCATGATACATCAAGTGAAATGAGGATTTAATCATGCTAATTCAAGTGAAATGACAATTTACTAATGCTAATTCAAGTGCAATGAGGATTTACTCGTGCCAATTCATGTGTAATGAGGGTTTACTCATGCTCCATGTGCAATGAGCCTTGGATCATGCTAATTCCACATTAAGTGTTGTTGCCACATTTCCCTATTATGATAATCATTATATATCATGCCTTTATGTTCATGTTTCTTATGATCTCTATTTATATGATTATTTCCTAACATGAATTTTAATCTTCATGTTATACCTTGTTTACTCCCTTACTAGGCTTTATAGCTCACCCTTTTCTTATTCATGTCCTTAGGTTGACCCATTCAATGCTAAGTATGAGGGAATGAAATGTTCATGTAAAGGATATTTTCAATAATATGTTGCTTTCTATGTTTTAATTTGTTATTTACTTTTCCTAACCCCCATGGAAACTATACCTCTCAATCTTCTATGTTATATCAAGTGATGGTTTTATGTAATAAATCATTTTTTTAGAGTGTAATTAAATACAGGGTTGTTATATAGAAAAAATCACGAATTCTATATGGTCTTACCATATGACAACTTGTAATTCCACTCAGGTGACTACATATTCACTGGTGTATGGAATAGAGGCAGTCCCACCCCTCAAGATTCAGTTACCTTAAATACGAATCGGCATCTATGATCAGTGGGCACCAGATAAATTATCCAAAATATGTCTGGATGAACTGGATGATCTTCAAGAGAATAGGATTCATGATTTTCACAATCTAGAGAGGCATCAGAATAATATAGCGATAGCTTTCAATAAGAAAGTTCATCTCCATTATCTTTTACAAGGTGACATGGTGTTGGCCCTGAAAACGCCAATGATACCTGGTAGGAATACACCAAATCTTGAGCCCAAATGGGAGGGACATTATATTATTCACAAGGTTTACCCTAATGGCGCATACTCCCTGGTCACTAAGGATGGTGAGATTATTACTTCTTGCACCAATTATAAATTCCTCAAGTAGTATTTTGATTAAGGGTACCTGCCACAATCTTCACCGCATGAAATTAAACTGCGTGATCCGTCCAAGATGAAGGATGTAAAACTACCCTGTACACATCCCAAATGAAGTTAAACTGTATTATCATCCCACATTATGTTAAAATATATTACCATCATAATAGATGATAAACTACCTATCCCCATCCTGTAGAACGTTAAACCACTCGTCCTTATCCTGCAAGATGTTAAACTTTAACTGGTCCAAGCTCTAAGACCATAAAATAATATCTCCTACATCCTATTCACACGACATTAAACTACACGGTGCTTTCAGAACTATGTATGGATTGATTCACATACTTATGGGATACATAGGAATGCACAGAACTTTCATCCTTAGCCCAGCCTTAGGTCCCTTGACCTTTTCTATATTTTGGCCCAAGTTATCATTAATGATTGTGTGGTGTGGTATGGAATCTATGACCTCAATCACATTGGGATATTTATTCCATACTACATGCATACCCTTGAGATATTCCTCCTTATATCCTTATCGCATGATGTCAAACTGCATGGAATTTTTAGAACTACGTTTGACTTGATTTCCATCCTTATGGGATATGTAGAAATTCACAGACATTACATCTTTGGGTCCAGCCTAACAAACCTATTCGCCCCATCAGGTGTAGTTCTATCTGAGGGATTGTATATGGTGTGGTATGTGGACTTATTTGGTCCCCATTCATGTCGAGTTTACAATGACCACATCATGTGCCCCTCCTTCTAGAACATCCTTCCCATCGCGTCTTTACCGCATGACATTAAACTACATAGTGGTTTCAAGAACTATGATTGGCTTGATTCCCATCCTCATGTGATATATAGGAATTTTTGAACATTTTGTTTTCGAGTCCAGCTTGGGTTCATCTATTCTTTCTCTCAACCACTTGGCCTGAGTTCTCCCCTGGAATTATCAATGGCATGGAATATATGGGCTTATGTCCTCACTCACATTGGATTATTTTACACTATATACACATTCCTCTTTGAGATAACCTTTTTCTACATCCTTACCGCATGATGTTAAAGTGTACTGAAGTTTCAGAACTATGTATGACTTGATTCCCATTCTCACGTGATACATAGGAATTCCTAGACATTTCATCTTCAGGTCTAGACCTATCTTTTAGAAACCTTCACTTCCTTCTGACCCTTGGTCTATATTCTATGGGGGATGTGAAGTGTGGTGTGGACTTGTGTCCCCATCCACATCGAGTTTTCAATAATCGTGTCACGTATCTCTCTCCTGAGATCTCTCAATTACCCTTTCTTACACTCATGTCCTCGAGTCGTCTGCTCTCAATTGAGCCCCTAGAACCTTTTTTGTGATCCACCAATGTGCTCAGATACACTATGGTTTAGGACCTAGAGTGTTGGATTCTGCATGGAAATGCTTTAATCTATTTCCATGCTTTACATATCCCTTTTTATGGGTTTCCATATTCTTTCACATCCGAAAGGACCCCCGAAATGTATGGATGCACAACCTTATAGCTCACCTACTTCTTTGGGGAAATGTCCTGTAGGATTTTGAATGACGTTATGTGAGAAGTTATATGTTTTGAATATGGTCAATAGTCAACCCTTATTTATAGTTCCCATTTCAGGCCAATGCGATGCGGGTAATTTTTTTTAACACGGTCAAAAGTTCTCATCCATCATTGTTCCACCCCCATTAAACCCCAAATATTGGACTCGTGATTCATATCCCTTTCCACTCCATCATGTTCATGTGGAATTTTGAACATCATAGTTCTACCCTTCCATGCACATTTTCATGTTAAAAGGATGAATCAACATCATGGTGTCATCCTTGACTCTGCACCGTTTCTACTTTTTGTGTATTACATGTTCTGATGATCCTCTCTTCCCTTGTTTCCCATGTCGAGAATAACTCACGTGGGCTTAGGGACTTGGTCAAGGTTTATGAATTCTTGGAGTAATATCACTTCTTTCGGTCTGAGATCTATGAACATTGACTAAGAACCCCATCATCCTTACCACATGACGTTAAACTGCATGAATTTCGAGAACTATGCCTGGCTAGAATTCCATCCTCATGGGATACGTAGGAATGCCCAGAAATTTCATCTTCAGGTCCAGCTCAGGATCCACTAATTATCTCTCTGATTAAAACTTATGGCCATTATTATTATGGGATTGTGTGGTGTGGAAGATGCAGACTTATGTCCTCATTCATGTCTGGTCTATAATAGCCTCACCATGTATTTACCCTTATGGGCTAGTCCCTCCAATCTTCATCCTCACCACACTGCGTTAAACTGTATGGAATTTATAGAACTATGTACAACTTGATTCTCATACTAATGGAATACATATGAATGCTTGGACAATTTGTCTCTGGGTCCAGCCCCATTTATTTAGTTCTTTTATACCCCCTTAGCCTGAGGTCCCCTCCACCTGGTGTTGCGTGCATTTGGTGTGGACCTATGTCCTCATTCAATTCAGGTATGATTTATCGCACCATGAGTATTCCCATTAGAACCTCACTTTTATGTGTGAATCCAGGATATATGAATTTAAACTATATTGTCTGCTCCAAAATTAATTTAAATTGTTGTGTGTTTGTCACATGACGTTAAAACGCATGCAATGGTCCGGTAATATAACCCTAAATTGTGACATTATTGTCCTGGTCGCACGATGAAAAAATGACACCACATTATGGTGTCCTTGCATAAGGGGACATCATGTTTGGTATCAGTCGTCCACCATGCCATTTTTCAAGGCCTACATATGGCTTGATTTTTATGGAAATTCCTATATTCTCCATCCTAGGTTTGTTGCTACAAAAAAAACACACATCCACAATAAAGAACAATCAAGATCCATAAAATATCGCTTCTTTTGATGTCTGGGACAAAATGTATGATAGTATTTCCCTCGGAATTGGTACCTTATGATGCCGATTTAAAGAATAAAATGTATCTTGATTCTCATCCTCATGGGATACATAGGAATTCTTGGACATTTAATCTTTATGCCTAGCCCCAGGTACCTCAAATGTTTCCTTCTTTCCTCCCCCATGTCCCAAACTCTATCGGAAGCACATGGTGTGGAGTATGTGGACTCATTTCCTCATTCCCATTGGTTTTATAGTAACCATTATGCATACTTCCCTTTTGGGATATCTCTTAAATTATCCTTATGTCCACACGGCATTAAAATATGTGCCGTCTCAAGAACAACATGTGGCTTGATTCCCATCCTTATGGGATACGTAGGGACACCTAGACATTTCGTCTTTGGGTCCAGCCCGAGGTTCATCATCCCATTTCCCCCCTTCTTTTCTAGAATTCTAAACCAATATTATGCCTCACCAAGATTCCCAAATTCACTATGGTTTAGGACCTAGAGAGTTGGATTCTACAAGGACATGTTTTCATCAGTTTTCATTCTTCATGTTTCTCTTTATTTGGGTTTCCATCATCATTCCCATCTGAATGGACCCCCGAATGACATGGATGATAGGCCTCAGTACTCTCCTACCATCTTGGCCCAACATCCCCAAAGATTTTGAATGAAAATTTGACACATGTCCCCATTGAGAATATGGTCAGAAGTCGATGCTCATTTGTTTGTTCCCATTTTATGTCACACGATATGGATGTTGGGTTTCGAAAATTGTCAATAGTTATCTTCCATAATTACACCACCCCCATTAAGCCTTAAATATTAGTAGCATGATTCACATACCTTTTCACTTTATCATGTATAAGTGGAATTTCTATACCCTTTCTGTCATCCCTCTATGCACCTATGCATGTTAAAGAGGGTGAATAAGCATCGTGAGGGTCATCTTTGACTCCACACCATCTCCCCCAGATTTTTATTCCATGTGTTGAAAATATATCCTCCACCCTTATTTTCCACATTGAGCATAGCTCACATGGGCTTAGGGATATGGGTATTAATTGTGCATACCTAGAAGAACCATGCTTATTTTTGTCTAAACTCTATGACCTTAAACTAGGAGATTTGGTCCCTTAGTCGGAGAATCATGAATTTAAACTGTGTGTGTTCCAATGGAAATTTGTGGTGTGGTAAAGACTATATTTTCATCATTCATGTTGGTTCAATCTATGGCACCACGTCACATGTTTTCAATTCAATAATTTTTTCATTTTTGGTCAAAGATCTATGACCATAAACTAAGATATCTTACGTCCTTGTCGTATGGTGCTAAACTACATCTTCTATGCCTAGGATGTTTAATGATAAATTATCTATAAATTTGATATCTCTACCCGATAAGACATTTACCATTTTTTGGTATTGGCTTCATACCATACCACCTTTAAGAATGATGTTTTTCTTGATTCTTAACTTCATGGGATACATAGTGACGCCCAGACTCATTGTATGTGGTTCATTCGCATCACTAGGAACCCTCTTTGGCCATTTTAGACTAAATTTCTTCAGAAGTATGTGATGTGGTGTGGAATTATGTACTCATTCACTTCATGTGTACATTATCCAAGCCACATAATTTTCTCAAGAGTTATCCATTTCACTGTCCTTACCGCATAACAATGAACTTCACAGGAATGTCCTTGTCACATGACATTAAATTACGACCCTACCCTGAACAATTTTAGGTTACCTCATGACAGTTATGGGATGTGACGACCTCTACCCCCACCATTTTTGGTCTCTAACCATGCTATATTCAATATCTGATTATTTCTAAGTTCCCATCCTTAGGGTATATGTAGGAATTCCCAGACAGTTTGCCTTAGGCCCAGGCCCAGAACTATTAGCTTTCCTAGTTCCTTTCTCCAAATCATGGTACGATCTCTATGACCATAGGATAGGAGTTCCCAATCCATGTAACATGTATTTATAATATTTATTAGGGTCCAAGTGCTATGACCTTAAGCTATGTACAATAACCTTATTATATGATGTTAAGTTATTTCATTCATCGTGCTCACTGTATGATGCTAAACTGCATGCTTATCATCCCCATTTACATGACGTAAAACTGTAGACCATATTAGGTCCCCATAAATGAGGTCCCTCAAGGATGTAGTCCTAATCTTTATTCAAAAGAATATGATCACAATATGTACTTTCATCATAGTGGTGTAATTTAAAGATTGTAGGACTTTATCTATACATCACATTATTCCATAACCCTAATTTTTGTGCCCTCTATTTTGGATCTTCATTCTCTTTCACATATGATGAAACCCCATAATGGTTATAATTATTGGCCTTAAGGCTCACAAACCATCCTGGGCCAACATTCTTGAAGACATTGGACAAAACTTCGAGTTAGGTCCCATGTTTCATATACGGTCAGCGGTTAGCCCTCATTTGTTGGTCCCCATTTCAGGCTAACATGATACAGATGCTATGGTTTTAGTTTGGTCAATATCAATCCTCTCTCATCATGTCATCCTCACTACGTCCCAGATTTGAGGTATTGTAATTCACATTCTTCCTTCCCCTTGGTTCGGATTGATTCTAAAGCCCCTGGAATTATCCCGATGTGTGCTAGAGCATTTTGGGAGGGGGAGGTTTTGTTTTTTTAATAATTCTTCCCAAAACTCTAGGTGGTCATTCAGACCCCGATTGTCGAGTTATTGGTTGTAATTCTCATATTCAAGTGGAATAATTATGTGGTCATCTCTTATTTTTCACAGTGGGCACGACCCACGTGAGATTAGGGATTGATCGCTTGATATTTCATAAATACGATTGAGATGCAGTAATCAAATAAAATAATGGGGTTTATCCATGAAACTGAAGTAAACAAGAAAACATGAATGTATGTTTGTTAATTCAAGGTGAGTTAAAAATCCCATGTATTGGCCCCTCCAATTGATGGATTGAGCTCCTCGATAGAGAGTTTAGTGCCCCCACTCTGTGGTGCATGACCTCTAAAATTTTCTCCCTCTAAATAAGCTCCCTCTCCTCTTTTTTTGCTACGAGGTACAATTCATCGGCCATAATGCACACCCGATCTTCATCATCTTGGATGTTAGCCATCTCTGGGGATTCTCTCCTCATCTTCTTCTCAGATTCTATCAGTTGTGACTTTAATCGAGATATGATTTCTGATTCGTCGCTAAGGAAGGTAGAATGTTCAGCCACCAACATCCTCAAACATCGGGATTCTTGATCCTCCTCTTAGAGTTTCTAGATATTGATGGCCTTCCTCCACTGCCAACCAACACTAACGATACACGCGTCTTCCCGCACCTTCTCAACGAGTTAATATCGAATGATCATATGAGGGAATTGGGCATCTACTCCTCCAATGCATAGTTCTCACAGCCAGAGGTGAAGTTTTCCTATATGACTTACCCATTTCAATTGTGGGGTGTTATAGATAAAGCGCTTGATTATATTCCATGAATAGAAAAAGACAGATTTGATATCCACTTTATCAGAAGTAGTCTCATCCCGGTCCTCTGGGTCAGTGGGTTCGTATTTAGAAAATTCCTCTAGGAGTTCAGTAGTAATATTATCCTCGGGATGGTCTTCATCACTAGATTCTAATTCAATGATGTCCGGTTGGTCAACTCCAAACTTTTTCCCACCAGTAGTATCGCTCGTCGCCACCAGACGCTCATAAAGAACCATGACCTGGTTATCCAGGGCACTTAGTGCTATAGGGATCGACACCCTTATTTGGAGAGGATCCTTGAGTCTTAGAGACATTTTCATCAGCAATGTGTGTACCATCTTGGAAAATATGATGGCATGGTCACGTTAGCCAATTTGACCGACCATAAAAATGGTACAAATCTAAAGCATGAGATTTACCCTGGTCATCCACTTGATCTTGCCTCATGTCTATCATCACTGGGAGGCCATCACATGACCATACATATATGAATGTGGGCTCTAAATATTTTGAGGAGGCCACTCCTACTCCCCGAGCACTAATGGATTTCGCAACCACTATCTATCACGCTGCAGGTCCTGGTGCTTGTCCCTCTGCGCCTATTATACCTTCACCCCCATCAACAGTAGTGGTTTATTGAATATTCTCTTACATAGATAAGTGTCATTTGAGAAACAAAGATAAGGTAATAAGGGCACTAGCATATTTAAATGGAGTATGAAATAACTTCTAGAGTTTTGGTGAACTCTCCCAATGAGATTCCCCCTAAGGCCATTGTTTCACCTTCTTCAGGAGTGGCTCCCTTGGAATTCCCCTCCATTTCTCAGAATAAAACATACTTATTGACTTCTTCCCACCATTATTTGTTTTCATGATTGGGAAAGGGAAAATTATCTGCCAGTTGATATGTCATCAATTCTGTAGGAGTAGTCATACTCAACAACACCCTTACCTGGTGCGTCATTGACCTCATGTCTCCACAAGAATGTATTACTTCCTCTAGATCAATTAAAAACTTTCTTCCCTCAGCAAGGGTAGCATTGAAGATGCCCCTCGCAAATCCAAGCTCTCTCAGTAATATCCCATGAATGTTCAAATTTATCCATAGGCCATTAATACTGAGGTAAAATTTTATATTTTCCCATTATTTCAATGATTCTATAAAGACAACATCAAAATGAATTATTATCGGATGCAGTTGCCTCGCTATATATTTAGGGAGACCCTGTGAAAGCCCTGTGATGATTCACCTCTCTCCTGGGCCCTCCCGAGTAGATCCATCAGGCCCGGCGTTGTTACTTATATCTCTCTTCATCCTCAAAAAACAATGGCCTAGTGTCTACTGATTCGTGGCCTAATTACCATTAAATTATGGCCTCATCACCATGACACATGATCCCACCACCTTCATGACGTCCCCCCATCGTCATGGTTCGATGTTGAGGCATAGGGACCACCTTGTTGTCCCAGATTGTGAGTCACTTCAGCATCTCACAAGAGTAGGTAGCCTCCTATCTTTGTGCATACTAGTGAACTAGTCTAAATGCAACATTAGATAGAGGAAAATCATTCCACATCTTCCCATCCTCACTTGTGAACATCATCCTAATTTGTCGCATCATGCATAGGTGGTTCTCATAGTGCACATTTGTGTACACCTATGGGGTTATCCTTTTCATGCACCAGAATTATCAGGATAAACAGTGAGGGGTATATGGTTCCCATATAGGTTCACAGTCTACTTGTGCCACTAGAACACCACTACAGAAAGAGAGCATATACGACCGCTTATCTATTGTATCTGTGCCATCGACAGTATAGGCCCCGATTGGAAAAGTGAATGGATGAAAGACGAATGGTTCTTCCCGCCCCACCTTACACTTCACGGTTAATGAATCCATATTCAATGGGACAATCCCTATAATATTTATAATTTCCGGTCAATAATGTATCCTAGGAGGAGCTATTGGTTTAAGATATTCATAGCCCCCCATGTGTGCAGAAATCCAGCTATACAGAAAGTGAAATTGCCCGCACACCAGCAAAGGCCTATTTCATTCACTGATGTGATGGAGTAAATGTTATAAGTTTACCAGAACTGGTACTCCCAATTTTATATAGTCTTCTCCATCCAGTTGAGACTCCATGATGAATGTACTTGGTCACACCCCCATGTGGGAATCTATAACCAGTAATATCCACCCACATATTAGTACAAAGATGAATATGTCCATCCTAACAATCAGTCTCTACTCTCTCTGGATGTTATACCCCCACAATCTCCACTATTTTTCCTTCAGCATTTACCAATATGAAACTTTTGTTCCCTACTGAGCTTCTCGTGGACATATGGGGGGACTTACTAATAGTGTTCCCTCCTCTGGTAGGAAATTTAGAAAATAGGTGTACCACTTCTTAAAGTGGATGTCTCAGGTGTTATTCTTATACTCATCTATTCCTGGTACTATCCTCATTAATTCCATCTCTAGAGGAGAAATTTTCACCATGTCCTCTAATACATTCATGGTGATGAGGAACTCGTCATACATCTCTCCCATGATTGAGATGCCAAAAATTTGGTGGAGGTCCCAGAGGCGGATGCCAACCTCCCCATGATACCGATAGATAGTGTTGGTATTCGATAACCATTGGCTTATCAATTCTAGTATAAATTCTCTTGGATAATAAAAAAAAATTGGGAAGCTCAGGCTTCTTCAAATAGGCCTACCCGCCTTAGTACATTCTCAGACTCTTTATAGGATGAACATGCCCAGTAGGCCCAGGACCTGTCATCGGTGAAGTTTCCATCGTGGAAAAAATCCTAGCTTCTGATCCACTCCTTTACTAGATTCCTGAGACCAGCCTTAATGATTTTCCTGTACAGAGGTGGAGATGTCTCTTTACCCAATGAATTTCTGTCGATGTTGTTGAAATGATTTTAAAGAAATGAGTTGTGACTGGGGTCTGATCCTTTCCAACATGGCCTTTCGTAGTCCTATACCACTTTTATTTCTCAAGGGTTCTCTTAAACCAGTAGACTGGCTCATCCTTTCTTTTTTCTGGGATGGGGACTTCTTCCTGCAAACCAAATCTGTACAATGGCAGTCACTTTCACAACAAGTATTCTTTTTGTACCTTCATTGATCGCTCTTTCAATGATTGGTAATCTAAAGTACTCCAAATGTACTCTCCTATTTTTATGTTGTTTTCCATTGCCTCTCAATTAACAGCATCATTATAAACTTATTATGCAACTTCTAGAGTGGACATTATCCTTAAGACATGGAGAAATTTTCTTTTCGGGATAGGAAGGTTGAACAAAAAATCATTTGAGAAGAAATTTCGCAAATACATTTCACGAAGATGCTCACAAACCACCTAGCCTCCGCAAAGAATCCTTGAATTTGGCCTATGTTGCAAAGGATGCACAGGATCATGATACTCTGGTTTTCTAAAAAATTTTGTGAAGCACTGAACCAAATAACTCAGGTTCTCTAAAATCGTTCAAGAAGAGGATCATTTTTAAAATAGAAATCATTGGAATTATCACTCATGAAGATCTAGATGTGAAAAAATGTCTTTGGTCCCATATTTATAAGCGTGGTGAATGCTGAATTCATGGTAATCCATAGATGGTCTTCATGTAGACACATTTATGGTCTTTGGCATGCCCCTAGGGGGCACTTCGTGGTGCCTCTCTACGAGGTCCGCTTCGCGATTCAGCTTCATGATGGCCTGTACAATGAGACTTTGCACCTACCACTATGGTCCCTCTACAAGATTGGCCCTGTGTTCAATTTTCTTGGTATCTTCAGCCTCTTACCCTCAAAATTGGACCCTCTTTTCCTTCCTCTTTGATTATGAGGGGGGGTATTTGTTGGCACCAAAATTCGTCCCACTGGGTGAGAGAACTAATCTATGATTTAGAGTTACTCTTAACTACAAAAGACCCAAAATCTATTAAAAAATATCCCAAAGGGATCCTATAATAAGCTATATGCATGGTCATCCCACCTCCACAAGGCCGTATCCGCAATCCTCTTTGTGGTGTCACAACCCTCCGCGATTCTTACACATTCTGACAGACCGTAGCCTCTCCGCAGTGTCATCAGGTGTCACGAGACCCGCCTATATGATCCTCTCTACAACATCCCTCCTCTATTGAGAGTCTGATATATTCCAACAGATACCCTCCTCTTTGTGGCGTCATTCCTCTCAGCGGTGAGTTTTGCGACCATCACTGACCTTCATTGCCTAAAAATAGAGGGTTCACCCCCTCTCAAACCATTGTTACTCCACCCACTCAACTTCCAAGATCTCCTTTTGCATAGACCTTCGTGAAACCCATTGAAGGATCACCAAATGTACTTAGTCTCTGTGATCCATACCTATTTTTGGTTATCCCAGCCTCCACCTATGGCGAGGATGCCATTCAAAAAGTTATACGACCATTGCGAAGGAGGGGTCCCCTTCGGGGTTCTCGAGGTTTCACGGAGTGTCGAGCCTTCGCATATCACACTACAAAGAAAGATTTTTTTTCTATTTTGAATATCTTCTCAATTAAAGGCTCCCATTCACAAAGAACCCTTCCTTCAAAAAGACCCTTTCCTTCATGAAGATCCTTTCCTTCGTGAAGACCCTTTCCTTTGAAAATATTGTTTCCTTTGTGAATATCATTTTCTTTACGAAGACCCTTCCCTTTGTGAAGCCCAAACTCTTTGTGATTCCCCTATTCATCATGAAGCTCCCCTTCCAAGATTTCTTTATTTTCACACCCTTCATACATGTTTCCCTCCAAGATTGTATGAAGTGATTTCAAGGTCCCAAGAATGGTGCCTCCTACTGCATTTCTTTGCCTTGTTCTTCTTTGCATAGGCACCCTAAAAAATATTGCATTTTCACATAGCCACACTAACGTGAGAAATATAGTGGATCACACCACAACCCTAACTCCTTATGGAATTTATTGTGCCTTCCATTCAAAAAGGGTTAAAGTGAACTAGTTATGTAATTCTTAGGGGTGAGGAGTGAATCCTCTCCATCAGAGTTGTATGTCATTAAACTACCAAGCACCCGTGTCCTCAACAAAGGATATTAAACTATGATGAATGCATGTGTGGTAGGTCCAAGAATATTATAAAGGGTATGGGAATGGGTTCCCTCCCTCTCTCTTTCCCTTTGATCTTTGTCTCCATGTGTACCTCAAGCAGTCTCCAAGTAAGCCCTGACACCCTCTAATGGGATGTCTCTGGTACGATGGCCATATCATCATCGTATGTCTAGACACCCTCCTTTCTCATCGGGCCTCCCTCGTGGATTAAGTCCCAATCACCGTCTCCCTAGGCCACTAACAACACGTAAGCCACACTATATTCCTCGCAGATTCACCTTTCATGACGTGACCGTCAGGTCTTTGTTGCCTCTTGTTTCTCACACTGAGAAGGACTCACATGGTCTTAGAGTAACCATCGACCATGACACAATATATGGTCCACCACAGTTTGTAATCCCCATCCCCCACATCCAAAATACATGCAATTTGATCCTTTCACTTTCTAAGTAATTCATGCAGGAAGCCTCCCTGAGGTTCAGCCCATCACCCATCAGTACCGACCAATTCACTTCAGTTTACCCTCGTCCCACATGACATTAAAATGTATTCCCCTTCTGTCCTGCATGACATTAAACTGTACCCTCTCGAACAAAGTGGGTTTTGATCCCTATCTCCTAGGAAATTTACCTAGTAAGTCTCCGTGTGGTTCAACCCCAAACACTGGTAAAATTCAGTGTCCCCTTGTTGGGACCCATATCATTATCCTGTCCCTTATTGGTGTCAAACTAGCTCCCAGGAAGCTAACCATGAGTAAGCCCCACACTCAATCCATATTCCTCCAACCAAGAGTGTCCCTCTTGAGACAGACATCTAGCCATGCGTAATCTCTAGTATGTTATCAGGTCAATGTACTTTGTGTAATCCTCGATTACAGGCTCCCATTCCTAAAATATGTGTAATTTTATTCCCCACCACAAGGGTACGTTGGAAGCCTCCTTGAGGTTCAATCCCATCACCCATTTCCCATCCTTATATCTCACTTGAGCCTTTGTGTTTATGGAAGGTCATGCCTTAACCCATGGGTTCTACTTCCTTAGGGTCTCATCCATGCATCCATTCCCAAAAGTCACCTACTTAGGTATCCCATCACCTTATCGAACTATGTGGACTTTGATTCCCCACCATGGGGATATATAGAAATACTACGTATGGTTCAATCCCAACACTACTATCATCTTCACGTCGGTTCCATCCCACTCACCTCATCCATGTCATCAAATCATCCATCATTCATCCTGTTTTTTCCCAGGATGCCACATCCCAGTGAGATCATGTCATCCACCTCCTCACTGCTCCTAGTAGTACCTAGACTACTGACCACGTGTTAGCCCCAGCGTGTCATCACGTAGTTGTCCATTTTTTACACCCTGATCCCGTGATTCACCCTCTCGTATTACGTGGGTTTTGATCCCTTTATTCGATATAGGGTATGTAGGAGGCCTCCATGAGGTTCAATCCCTACCAATGGTAAACCATAGTGTCCCATTTTTCATGAACCAATCATCCTCAGATTCATCCTCATTGGGATTCTTGATCCACATATATAGAAAGACTCCCTAGTTCTCCCTCATAGGGATTCGCCCATCTAATCCACTCCCATTAGCATTCTGATCAGTCTGATCCATCTCCGGTAGACATTAAACTCATGGAATACCTCTTGTTAAACATGGTAAGCCAAGGAAAAACTAGGAGACAAGACACTAGCATACAATTCACCTCACTCTATGGGGGATGGCTCGGGCTTCCACACCCTTGAGAATCACTATCATAAGGGAAATAAATCTAGGTGTACCAGTGTTTTGGTGTCCAGACACACCAGCCATGTCCAACATGACTACTCCCCTGACCGAAGGATGCATCCCTGACTTGACACCTTGGAATGTCCTGAAAGGAGCAGTGTAATCAATCGATGTCCATGAAGATGTGGCACTGAGAAGAGTTTCACAAAAAATGTCTTAAATTTATTAGGGAGACCCGGACTAGGAAAAAATTCTGAGGAGGAATCCACAGAATGAGAGATGGACATCCCATCATCCTGTTTCTTTTTAGGATAAAATGTCTCTAAAAAAGTGACAGATTCCACCATCCTTTGGAAAGTGGGAATTTGGGGTAACAACAAGTGAGTCCTCTACAAACAGATGTATTCCTCAATGAATGTGACGGAAATAGAAAGAAATGATAAAAGGTCAGATTTTAACATAACACCTTTTTAAAGATTAATTATAAGAAGGTTCCTATATAGAAAGCGACTTCCAATAAATGATTTCGCAAAAGGTGCTCTCTGAGAAGGATGTTTTGTCATCTTTTTCCAAAAAATGAAACCATAGATAGGGAAATAGTTTGGATTATACATTATATAGGTAATATATTTTTATATTATTAGTATTTATGGAAAAATTTCTGGAATTTCATATAATTTGAAATGGGTTTTTGAGGTTCTCCCTTTTTGATAAATGTAACATGTATGAAGGCGAACCAGTATCATGTTGTTGCCATGTTAGGCGTAGGCACTAGTCCATCATTCTGATAGTTCATTGTTGGTTGTGTTTTGTTTTGGTTTTTGATGTCGTAAGAGTGATTTTAAAAATGAATGTGATTTTGAAATGGATAATTACTACTTTCAAACAGTTTTAAATTGGTAAAGTTGGCTTTAAGGTAGAAATTATTTTGTTTTGTAAAATTTGGTTTATATTTAAATATGATAAGGAAAAGAGATATGTGACCCTTAGTACTCTCTAGGTAACATCACATGTGTGTGGGTATGTATAGAAAGTAAATAGGGGTGCTTTTTCATGGATGATGTAAGAGGAATTGAACAGACACCATGTGAATTTTCATAGGATACCATGGGTGGGGTTTTAAAAAAAGCCTTCATTGGTTTTTCTAAAATGGACTTCAATGAGAAGATGATTTTGGAAATTGTTTTTTTTTTAATGGTTTTTGAATTTGGGAATTGTCCTTGGGAGAAGGTAGTTTTGAAATTTAATGGAAAATTGAGGTTTTTGAAAAGGGTGTTTCGGTGGTTTTTGTATTTTTTTGGCTTAGAAACAAGTTTTTTTGGACTGTTTTCTTGTATTTTTCTAGTGTGTCCTATTTGGACACTCAAATTCATCTTCTCACAATCCTCCGATGACTTTTCATCATTGTGGTTGTTTGGGTCTTCTAGATAAATTCTACAAAAAATGTTTTCTGTAAAAGAATTCTTGATTGGAGGATGTAATTTCTGACTGTGAGGTATGAGATGATTCATCCATCAGGGCCCCAACCATAGGTCTCGAGGTAAATCTCGTGCACAGTCAGGAGTTTCCTAGGGTATGATAAGTCCCTTTTTGGTTTTCTGATTCCCTAATTTTTGTTCTTATGGTTTTTTATGTTAATATTTTATTGTAATATGTGGTGGACATGTTCTATCACAACTTAAGAAGAATATTTTATTATAAATGTTTAATTTGGAATCATTTTTTCCCCTAAAGAATGTTTGAATTGTAGATGAATAGGTTCATTTGGGTTTAGATTTTGGTTTTCCTTTTGGATTCAAATATGCTTGTTTAGGAAATGTTTCAGTTTTACATAGAGGTTCTATTGTAGATTCATTCTGATGTTTGGTTTAAGTTTTAATTTTTATCATGGGTTCTCCCTAATATGGGAAATTTGGTAGGTGTGAGGAGTTTTTAATACTGGTGGTGATGTTGTTCTCCCTTGTGCAGTGAGTCGTTGGTCATTTTAGGAAGCTTCCCTGTTCTGAAGTCCTAGGAGGTTGGGATGTTTCATATTAGGTTTTCAACTTAAGTCCTTATGGTGGAGTTGTTTTTCTCATTCTAGGGGATTTGTTTTAGATCAGGTTAATAATCACTTAGTTTTTGGTTGTGGTAAGTCCAATGTTTGTTTAGTTTGAAAAAATTGGGTATATTTGGGTTGGGAGTTCCCATGTTTCCCCCTAGGGGTGGCATATTGGTATTTTGATGTTTTTAAGCTAGTTGAGTTCTTGTGGTGGGGATAAGCCTCTTATTTTCTCCCCTCAATCTTGAGTTATGGTATGAATTGAATCATTCGGGTGTGACCTGTGGTGAGATAGGTCATCACAGGATTCACAGATTCCTTGGTTTTGTTTGAGCATGGACTGAAGTTTTGGATAACTATCAGATTGGTGACTTTCTGGGGGAGATATGTTTTCTTGGTGGGAAGAATTGTCACACCCCAACCTCAGATACTATTTTATTTTATCTTTTTATTATTCTTGGGTATTTTTGTCTAATTTCGTGTTTTATTCCCAGTCAAAATTTTGTATTTTTGGAGTTTTTGCATATTTTTTCAGGTGGAGCATAGTTAAAGATTGGTTAATAGTATCTGTGCATCCCATTTGTGAGGAAGGTTTAGGTTAGATAGAACCAATAACATAGTCTATGAATTGTCATGTGGTAGGTCCTAGGTAACTGTGTGCCATTTCTTCTATAGACAAAGGGGTTCACATGGTTTCTAAAACCATGTGGCCAAACTATGCAGATATTCCAAGTCATTAAAAACATGATTTCCCTTTCCCTCCTTTCTCATCTCTTATCTCTATTTCTTGATTATTATTTGGTAATAACTCCTTTTTACATACACTATTGCTAGGATTTGTGTGTTGACATGTGTTCTTAGATTCTAGGGTTGACAGTTTATTCTTAGAAGCCTTATCTTTTGTCTTCAAGGGATTCATCACTTTCTCTCTTGATCGGTAAGTGTTTCCATGCCTTTTATGAAAATTTCAATCCTTGTGATGCTTGGTATTTTTTAATGAATTATTAAATCATGTTTCAAACCATTATTATATTCTTATTTAGTTCATGATAGTGTTTTATTATTGGTAGATTTGACTAAAAATAGATTTTTTTATGTTTCTCCATCAATGCCATGCGTGTGCCTAGCCAATTGGGTTTAAACTAATGTATTTGTCTTTCAAATGGTTATGTTAGAGGTTTTGGGTGGTGTTTTTCTATTGAATCATAATTTCAAAGTCGTTTGACTTCTATTGGGTTGGATTTGTACAATTTGGGGTTTTTGATGAATTGGTTCATTGTGTTAGTTGAAGGGGTATGTTGATTTTTAAAAAATGATTGGGAAAAGACCACTTGTGATTTTACATCATATGTGGGCGCATCTGTGTGTGTGAAAAGTGCATAGATTTATTGGACTTCAAATGATGATGACATAGGGAGTGGTTATTTTCTTGAACCTTGATTTTATAAAATGAAATATGTTCTCCTCTTCATCCCTCTTTTTGATAAATGGTTTCATGGATTCAAAAATGGACTAGGGTCTTTTAAAATTGTAAGGGAAGTTATGCCTTGTTTGGTTTTTGAAAAAGGAAATTGATTCTTGGAGTGGTTGAAATCACGTTTGCATCTTTGAGTGTGTTTTACAGGTTTTCAACTAATTTTAGTGGTAAATTGGATTTGAAATAAATTCCCATTTTGTAATTGTGATGTATTTGGGTGTGTGTGTGAAACTTAAGGGCCTATTGGTAAGGGTATAGTGAAAATGGGACTTCTTGTTATTGGAAATGGTTTTTTAGGTGCTCTTTTTTGGATAAATATACCCTTGATGGGTGTAACTAAAGGCCTATATGGTATTTTGAAATAGATATTTGAAATCCCTTCATGGGTTGGGTTCCTTACCTAGTTGAAGAGCCATGAGATGGTAGGGTCCTTGGTATGTGACCTCTCTTGTGTCATGAATGTTTTATGGAAAGGGGCCACCATTGAGGTGGTCAAGGTGGGGTCGATTGGGTGATGTATGTGTAGAATGTATGTGACTTATTGTTTTCATTATATAGAACACCCCCTTGTGAAATATAACATGGGAACCTAGCCTAGAAAATATGAATTATTAGAACATTTTCTACACTAGTCTAGGTTGTTGTACTAGATATTAACCCATAGAAGGTGGATACTTGGGTTTATTTCTATGGGATCAAGCTCCTCGACCAGGCCAGGTAGGGTGATGGTTGGGAATTAGGGAATTATGAGGTCGTCGAGTATGGAATGACTTCAGGATGAGTCACATGTATAGTATGTTTTGGTTCTCCTCTAAGTTACTTGGGTTTCCCATGTTCTCCTGTTACGATTACTATTACAGCCATTTCCCTCATCATGTAGAATCTCATCCTATATACCTCGCTTTGGTTTTTATTTGGAAACACTATTAATCTATGGTTGATTTAAAAGGAATTATAATTAAATATTTTGAACGAGAAATCACAACTCCCCTTTTTCCATCTTGTTCCTTTTTTAAATTATGAGGGTAATGGATTATTTTTATTTGTTTTAAAATGAGTAGTGTGTAAGAAAAAAATCTATTTTTATAAATTTATTTCGATCGAGTATCAATGGAATGTTTTTGAGAAAAAAATGGAATAGATTCTTTTTTGGTTTTCTGTTAAGCTGTTATCTCACACCCTACCTATACTAGTCGGTGTCGGTTGACCCGATCTGCTTTTCACGTTCAAGTCTCGTTTAGGTTCCCTAGAATATGTGCTAGTTGTTGGAGAAGGTTTTGTCTTGTGGTTGGAGGTGACCAAGAGGTCACATGAAGATTGTGGTAGCTTGGTTTCTAGTCTTTATTTTTTTATTTGGTCACCTCATATTCAGTTTTTGTTTTTTGTAGCTAGATAAGTTGTGTAATTATTTATGCTTAGTTGTTTACTCTTATGGAATTCTTGGTTCTTTTTATTTTGATCCTGGTTTTTTGGGATAAAATTGTTACCATTAGTTTAATTTTTTGATGCCTCACACTAGTTTCTAGCTCGTGGGGATCATGAATGCCCTTCGGGCCATGTCACGGACCAGGTCAGGCATCCAGTCGGATAGTGAACCAACTTGTTTTGTGACAAGTATTGTGTAATTTTCAGTTTATTTCTTTTAAAAAAATAGTATTTTAGCACTGAATTTAGATGTTTGGGTATGGGGATTTAAATAAAAATTCATTATACCGCATCTTGGTGGTCTAGGTTGCAGTTATACCCTAATAGGAAGTATCTTCAAAACACAACATCCAAGGCTCAACGGTGCAACCTACTTCCCATGTTATTTACCTACCTAATTTAGTAGAGGTCTTAAATTCACTTACCTAGGTCTCTATTCCACAACCAATTCCTCACACCATATCCATTCACACTCTACAGCACAACCCCCTTAGCTCCATGGAAACCCCCTATAAAACTGCAGAACCTCTAAAAAGTTCCATAAAATTTAAAAATACTCCCCAAAAAAGGGAACCAATGAAAAAAGAATAAGTATTAAATAAAAGTGAGAATATGATATTACAACCTCCCCACTGCAAAAAATATTCCCCTAAAATCCTATCAAGAATACTCAATCTCTATGAGATGAGGTCATTATTCTCTCATCACTACCTCACACTCCCAAGTCTCATGTAAATTATAAAGGGGCTATCATAGCAGTCAAACAAATGGTATATAATTACGACAAATAATATTCATCTTAGAATGAAATATTAAAATTTACCACTCATTCCTGGATAAATCAGGTTCCACATCATGTTTCAACTATCTCATAACATTAGAAGGGTCAGTGAGATGCTTTTAAAGCTGAAATATGTGAAACAAATTATGAATTGACATCAAATGAAGTCACAAAGACAAGTGGTTCTCCACATTACCAACATACCCAACAACATAACATGGTCCCACATATCTCGGTGAAAAAAGGACTTATTTCCCAAACTTTCGCTATCCTATCCATGGTGATACACTTTGAAAATACCCAGTCACCAAAAAAACTCTAATGGGTGTTGATGATGATCAACATAAGATTTACACAGTCTATAATATGTCATCATACTTTGATAAATCAATTGAATCTTTATCATCAGATTCTGGTCCAAACAATTCCTGATTAGGGATGTTTCACTAATATCTGACCATGACAACATGTGTTTACATGCGTAGCTTTACAAGGCCTCAATGTGTTCCATATGGATGTATGACAGGTAACTGTTGTGGCAGGAAAACTCAACAAGTCCCAGGTGGCTATCTCAAGCTCCACTAAAGTTAAGATCACAATCATGAAGGATGTATGCCAAGATATGTACAGTGCATTCTTTATATCCATCTATATGTGGACGATAATCCATAAAAAATCAATCAAAGGATCACATCACATCTAGGAGGCCTCTCCAAAAATGGGAAGTGAACCAAGGATCCCTATCAGAGACTATAACAAATGGAACTCTATGAAATCTAAAAATATAATGGATGTATATGCTTTTCATGGCCTCAACTTTGGTCATATCATGAATTTTTGTAATGTGAGCCGATTTGGTCAGTTAATCAATCACTGCCAATAATGCACTATTACCTCATGGGGTGTGAAGAAACTCAGCCATGAAATCCATTGAAATCTCATTCCACATCCATGTTGTCATAGGAAAGTGTTGAAGCAAACCTAAAGGTATCTATTGCTCGGTTGGTGGTATAATAATGGGAAATAAAGTCAGTGATTTCACATCTAATACATGGCCACCAAAATAATCATTTCATATCACAAAACATTCTCATGGTGCTCGGGTGCACCACCCATTGGGAACTATGGTTGTCCCCCAACACATATTTTCTCATTGGAAAAGGTACAATATACTGGTTAGGGAAACATAGAATGCCATTAGAAGAAAACAACCACTCCCCGATGATCTCTCCACCATAAAGAGAGTATCTTCTCTAAGACAAAATTCGAGTTTAGTGGCGGTTTAAAACGTGGCTAAAGCATTCTGTGATGGTTTTGAAAAATGCTGTTGAATCGGGTGTCAATAATCAATTAGCGGCAGTATTTCCAAACCGTCATAGAACGATTAATAATAATTTTTACTATTTATTTCCATGCACATGCACATGCACATGCATTTGCACGTGCATGTTCATTTTCATGTTCCATATATAGAAATTCTTTGTTTGGTGAGATTTTAACCCCTTACCTCTTGTCTATTCTCCAAATACTTGACCACTACAGCCGGCTCTTCATGTGGTAAATAAATAAGATTGAATATAATTATATATATTAATTGAAAAACAAGTGATACATAACAAATAGATATAAACTCAATTATTATTAATCAATAATGATTAATCAACAATTAATAACTAATATTTATTAATAAATAATTTATAATATATAATTATTAATTAATTATTAATTACACATTATTAATAATTAATAATTACTAATTACTAATTACTAAATACTAATTACTCATTAATAAATAAAAAATAAATAAAAAATAATTAAATAATTAAATACATGATATGGAAATAACTTATAAATAATAAATAGTAAATAATAAATAATAATAAATAAATAAATAATAAATAGTAAATATTAAATAATAATAATAAATAATAAATAGTAAATATTAAATAATAATAAATAAATAAATAACAACACAATTAATAACTAATAAATAAATAATGATAAATAAATTATAAGAAATAAATAATAATAATAATAATAATAATAATAAATAAATAAATAAATAATAAATCAATCATAAATAAATTATAAATAAATAATAAAATTATGAAAATAAAATAAAAAATAGTAACATTGCGAAAACAAAATAATCAAATAATCAAATAATCAAATAATCAAACAATCAAATAATCAAATGGTCAAATAATCAAAATGAAAATAAAATAATAAATAATAAATAATTATTAATAAATAAATAAATAATAAATTATAAAAAATAAAAATATAAAATATAAAAAATAAAAAATAAATAACAAAAAATAAATAATAACTAAAAAATAAATAAATAACTAAAAAATAAATAAATAAATAAATAAAAATGATAAATAATAAAGAATTCATAAATAAATAAAAATAATAAATGATAAATAATAAATGATAAATAATAAATAATAATAAATAATAAATAATAATAATAAATAAATAATAATAAATAAATAATAAATAATAATACATATTTAATTAATTAATTACTAATTTCTATGTAAATAATAATAAATAAACTATAAATAAATAAATAATATTAAAAACATAAAAAAATAAATTATAAAAAAATAAATAAATAATAAAATTATGATAATAAAATAATATAAAATTTAGACTTACAAAAATAAAATAAAAAATAATGAATTAATAAATTAATAAATTAATAAAATAATAGATAATAAATCATAAATCATAAATAATAAGTAATAAGTAGTAAGTACTAATTAATAAATAATAAATTATAAATTATAAATAATAAATTATAAATAAAAAATAAAAAATAATAAATAATAAATAATTAATAATAAACACATAATAATAAGTAAATAATAATAAATAATAAATAAATACTTATAAATAAATGATTATAAATATTTAATAATTAATAATTAATAAATAAATAAATAAATAATAAATCTGTAATAAACATATAATAAATAATAAATAAATAATAAATAAAAATTCAAAAATAACATATGATAAATAATAAAAAATAAACAATAAATACTAAATTATAAAAAATAAATAATAGATAATAAATAATAAATTAATAAACTAATAAAATAATAAAATACTATAACAAAAAATAATAAAAGGATATAAATATATATAAATATGTATACCTGAAAGGCTCAGAGCATGAGTAGAACCCATGCTCCCCAAATTTTATTAAGAAAAATATAAAAGTCAGGGGATTACAAGAGGTACCATGAACTTGTACCAGCAAGAGAAAAAATGAAAAGAAGAAAAAAATTGTGAGTACCTCTAAAACATCTCTGTAAGGACATGGTAGAGCTCATCATGAATACTCACCAGTGCAGTAGCCACCAATGTACAATACTTCACTGAAAGCAACATGTATAAACCGATAATCTATAGGCCAATCTCATAGTCACTGGTGTAGTTTATGCATGAGCAACCCACAATCTTCTCCCTAACACATCATTCAATCTCAATTCTAGCAATCAAGCATCCTATCCAATGGCTTCAAAAATCAGTACCCAATATTGTGACCAGATGCACCATTCCTCATCAAAGGAAGCTTTCAGGTTCATCCTCACATCGACCTATAACCAACCAAAATTGTAAACCATCCAATATTCATGCATTTGGTGTAACATCCTCAAAATCATCTACATTGTAAGTGGAGTGAGATTTTTTATATCCCAAAATCTATATCGAGCCTGTAAATCTAGATTCAAGAACCTATCAAAATTATCACATCATTTACAAATAGTCCCTTTTGAAGTAAACCCTTTTGTGTAAAAATGTCTGCAAGAAACAACCGAAGGCTTCATCTTGAAATTTTTTCTCAAATGTTACAGAAAAACTAGAGAGTCAATAAATAATACATCATATGAAAACAACATTCATAAAAATGAATGCACATAGTGAACATAATTTGAAGTTACATGTTTAGGTTGAATATTTACAACATCATGGAAAAATAAATATGCACTTAAGAATAGGAGGCCTCTATCTTATTCCTTATACAAGGGAAATGCATTTGGTTGGGTTCAATATCTACCATCACTAGCTTCAAGGGAAAATTTCCCCCAATTTTTAAAAAACCAATGTCACCATTTGTATGTTATTAACATTCATTAAATGAAAGATAAACCCCATACATTCCCAACGAGATGTGTATAAAATCAAAGTCTAGGTCTCTATGAAGTTCAAATTCCACCATATCAAACATCCTCTCTCAGATACTTAGATACTAATATATAGTTATCTACTTTTAAGAAACCATCCAAAGGAATACCTCTATTTTTCTTCAATCTAGTGGTAAAATTATTCCTTATAACCCTCCTTAACAACATGAGTGTACTTATGGATATTAATGGAATCCTCTAACTCCTCCAACTCCTCTGAAGCCAAAGACGAGGCAGAATCCTCTTCATCCGATGATTAAGAAGGATCCCCACAAACTCCTGGATGGTGAGGGATCATTTATTTTTCCAATTGAATTCTTGGGGATCTTGTGATAATAGTTCTCTCCAATTTAGAGTAATCAATACATTTCTAGGTCTTATTTAGGGGTGGAGAAAAAAATCCATCTCGGTCGACAATCATCTTCTTCCCTTTTTTAGCACTCGAGTGTAGGTAGTCGTCCTTAATTTGAAATACTTTATCAATTGGATCTTGATTGGATTCACTAGAGTCAGAGTGTGTCTCATGTTTTTCTATTCGAGTAGAGGGTGCACCTTCTGAGGTAACAATGGTGGGTTGGCCATTATTAACAACATTCACAAATCCATAAAAAGCCTCAACAATAGGACTCAAAGGTTGAGACTATTTAGAAAGGCCATTCACATGCTTATTGGGTGTGGTCCACATAAGAGTCACTTTTTACACCACTTTAGGGATTGGGTGGGAGTTATCCATCAACACAATCTCCTAGGGTAGTTTTGCATTATAATATCCAGTAGTACCCATAGGATTTCATGAGTCCCTTTCATCACAATCCTTAAATTCCTATGGGAAAAAATTATGCTTATCCTTTTCCATGCATATTGAATTGTTACGGGTGAGAGTATATTAGATATTTAATTCCTGATTTCAAGCTTTAGAGGTATAACCAATCTTGAGAATTTTTTACAATAGGCTAGTATATTTTCACAAGTTACCACTTGATAAAATCCTAAATCACCATTTTTAATCCATACAACTGATGGAAGAGGTTGAGAGATGTCAATTTTAGTGAAAACACTGGTAAATAATGGTCTTGAAAGATTTTTGGTAGCATAGTCCATTTTAGTGGCTGTCCAATTAAGCTGGAAATTGGAAAAACATCCGGCCTTTTGAACAGTTGAAGCAGAAGTCCATCAAATCCTAACTGGACTGGGATAATGGGTGGTTCAAAGTTAGGATCAAAGTATGAGGTCCATTTAATAACTTTTATCGGACAACACCCAAACACCCATGAATTCCTCATCTAGAAACGACAATATTCATCTTCATAAGAAAATTAAAATACAACATTTGAGGAGTTTAACAAGACAATTTGAAAACTAACGGACCCAATGGCCATGAGTGTTTTTCTTAAGTTGTTCAAATAAGGCCTATGATTGAGAAAATTACCAACAAGCACGAATCAAAGATCTGAAGAGAGGAGGAGTACCTCATTTCAAGATAATGTTATTTCCAAGTGACCTCGATGTCGAAACATTTTCGGTTCAATACAAGGATCCTCTCTTGGGTCACCGGGATATTCCTTCAACTCGACATCTCGACTAGAAACTACATCTATAAAGGAATGAGAATAAACATTAGGTTTTCATGAATGTTCTCCTAGTTGTGGTCTCTCAGTCACTCGCGATTCCATCTATAAATATATATACTTATAACAAAATATACATACATATATATAAACATATATTTATGTTACATAAATATATATAAACACACTCAGAATTATAATTTTATATTAATATAAATATATATATATAAAAACAAGTAAATATCAATATCTCTCTCTATATATATTCATATAGATGATATAATTACATATAAGCATAAAAATGTATAAATATTTACAAATATATACAAAATCTATAATTATTTGTTTTAAATGAAATGAACAAAAAATGTTTATTTACATTAGTTTTATACACTTAAAAATACATTTCTAGGTAAATATGTATTTATACAGATGATTTTATAAGTAAATATAAGGAAATATTCATATATATAACTATAAATAAAACTACATTGTGAAAAATGATAATTTTTTACAACCATAATATCAATATGATTGTAATCCCTGAGAATAAATTGAGTCTCCACCAAAAAAAGAAGTAACACTCCCTTAAACGTGGCTGAAAATCCATTGAATGTTAAAAAATTGGGGTTTCCTCACTACTATAAATTTAGTCCATAGCCACAGATCTATAACAATAGTTTTATTAGTCCATGGATATAGCCTATTTATAGCCACAGTTTAATTAGAAAAGCATGGAAACCTATTTTTTCATGTGTTGGGCTCCTCCTCCTCCCCTGATCCATGACCCTCCTCATCCCTCAACCTCTTTGTGCCCTCCTCCCCACCGAACACTGCTTTTCCTCTTTGAACCCTCCTCCCCCTTCAGTAGACACTGTTCATGGTGGCCTCCTCCTCCTTCGGATGATGTTGTTCACGATGGCCTGCAATTCCCTCGACCTCTATGAACCCTCCTCCTCCTCTAGCCAACATTCTTCACAGAAGCCTCCCCACCTTGTCCTCCTGCATGCCTATGTCGTGGGTGTCCATTACCTCGGTGAGGTCTCCTCCATATGACCATCCTCCCCCAATGCTACCACCAAATGGCCACCCTACCGATTCTACTCTGAGATAGCCACCCCACCTCATCCTCTAGCATGACTCCGAAGCATCCACCCCACCTCTTTGGGATCCTCCTCCCCCTCTAACACGGGTATAACTTAATTAATTTTTTCTTGATTTAATAACCTAATTGTTGTTAATTCCACCTTGAATTAAACCTTTGGATCTTCTTCAATCAGACATCCTTCATTCCATCAAAATTTTGTAGATTAATATTTTTAATTGACCACCAAACCTCCAGGTTAAATCCACCATAGAAATGGTGTTTGGAGTCTATTGGATCCATACCTTATAGTGTAACAAATAAATTTGTGTTATGATATGTCAATTTTTACACATCCATTTTTTAATTACAATGAAGGATACATCATGGGAAACATCCTCATGGTTTAATAACCTATATAAATGATAAATAACCCAATAATATAACTTCCCAAATCACACCATCCATGATTCAATCCCTTTCATGGTGTAGAACAATTCATCTCTATCATGACTATTATGTAGTGAAAATATCCATGTTGAAAATTCATCTAGAATTAAAAAATACACAATCTTTCAATCTTCTAAATGAAAACCCTGTACATCTCATTGAATATAACCCATCATGGACATTTCCAAATATCTAGTGCAATTGAAAATAACTATATCAATATATGCAGTGTAACCTCTTCCTATACATTATACACAAAAATATTACTTATGTGCATTAAAAACACTATATTATGTAGTGTGGATATAGTCTTGTGACAAGGATGGTAATTCTCAAATCCCATATTGATCTTTCATTTGGGTGAGGGATGATTAATTAACATGGACATGAGATCAAATCACCATAAAATTCCTTAGGTCCAAAAAAGTACTGGTAGGTCACCATGCTACGCCACATAAATCTATTATAAATGGTTACAACCTATTCTATGGAAATTACTATTAATTTGATCTGATTAATTATGTTAGATTCTTTTTATATCTTTCTTAGAACTACGGTTGAGCTGGGTTATGCCTCATGGTGGTGACTTTCTCCTACACTACTGCAATGTTGGATCATTTTTTTAATTTCAAACACTATTGTGGCATGGATAGTGGGATTTTGATAAATATTTCATAACCCTTACATGTGAGGGAAGACCATGCATGTGGTAAAGAGTGAGTTCGTATTTATTGAAAATGAATTGTTATTTGATCATGTTCCTCCGTTATGCAATTAATTATGATTTTATTGTTGGAGAAATGTTATTGATATATATTCCCTATTTTATTATTCAATTATGAGATTGATGAGATAACAATTGTATGATATGATGTTAAATTATGACGTGTTCTTCCATTTCACATTTTTAATCATATCGCCTAACATGATATGACAATTTGTTTTAATGAGACAAATGACATGTGTTGACCGTGATAATGTGTTTAATCTCTACATGGTGTGGGGAATAATTTCCATTTTCATTGTGAATATTGAAATGGAATATTTTTCCCAGATATTTATCATCACCCAATTATTGTTTGATGTAATTACAACCAATCTGTGGAATATAATTCCCATGTGGACTTAGGGATGATGGAAGTGGCCCCCAATTATTATTTGTTTATTATTTATTTTAGTAATGGGACCTTATTCTCATTTTCACCATGGTGTTGTCTTATAATCAATGATTAAAAATCAATAATAGAATGGTGTCCTCCAACACACTATGGTATATTGGAGTCCTTCTACACAATATGGTATATGGTATGGTTTAAAGTTTCAAAATGTCTCTAAATTTCAATAAATCTTTGTAGAATTAAAATAAAACATCACAAATCATTATGAATCCATACAAACAATTTTAGGAATTGATTATTATTATCTCATAGATTTCATATAAACACTTTTTACTATAATAAATCATATTTCTTGGAACTTATGTGTGACTATTCATGATTTTTTATAATTTAAAGCATTTATGAATTCCCTGAACCATAATTTTAATATATTTGTTTTTATTTTTTCATTAACTGGTTATTGATGGTTACATATTATCTTATGAAGAAATAAAAAAAAAATAAGTAATTTTCTAGTTTATTTATGTAATTTATGTTTATATGCCTCACAATGGATTGATACTGGATGTACATTGTTGATCAAATCACTGATGATTTTCAAAAGGAGTTATGATATTTTTTGGACTTTGCATTCACTAATGATTCTGATGGAGGATTGATTCAATGCATGTGTTTTGATTGTGTTGGTAGACCATGATTAACTTGTGAGGAAGTGAGTTACCATATCACTAAACATGATTTCCAAAAAAATTATCATGTTTTCTATCACAAAGGAGAAAAATTTCAAGTGGTGAATGATATCGACTCAACAGAACAGATTGGTAAAGAAAATATGATTTCTGATCAGTTTCCTTTTGTTTCTAAAGCCAGATCCTCATATAGACCAGTGTAAGAGGAAATGAATACCAGAACAAATTTTTTATCTATTAATCAGGATTATGATGTCGAAAGTGCTAGAAATATGATAGAAGATGAAAATACCCCAGTATATCAGGAATGTGAAAAAAAAAATGAGAAAGCATGATTTTTTTAATGCGATTATATCATGGGGAAACAATGTATAAATTTAGTAATACTACGGTAGACTACCTCCTTACATCTATTAAAAATTTACTGCCTGATGATGCATGTATTCCAGAAAATCATTACATGACATCAAATTTGGTTGAATAATTTGGATTTTCATCTATTAAGATTCATTCTTGCCCCAAATATTGTTATCTATTCTGGAAGGAAAATGTAGAGTTGAGTTAGTGAAAACAGTGTGGCACATCAAGGTGGAAGACTAATAAAGATGGAACTTAATCTCGCAAAACCAAGAAAGTGATGTGGCACTTCCCTTTAATTTCTAGGCTTCAAAAACATTTTATGTCAGAACAAATGGTAAGGAATATGAGATGGCATGAAGATGAAAGCAATAAGGATAATGATGAAATAGTGAATACTATATATGGTTTTTCTTGGAGTAAATTTGATAGGTTACATCCTGATTTTGCAGTTGACCCATGAAATTTTGGATTGGGATTATCCTATGATAGTTTCAACCCATTTCACCAAATGAATATTGCACACAATACTTGGCCTATTTTCATTCACATTTATAACTATTCTTCATGAATTTGTATGAAGAATCCATTTACTATCATGAGTATTTTTATTTCTAGACCTAGTGATCCTGGAAATGATATCAATATATACTTGCAGTCATTAATAGAGGAGTTAAAGGAGCGTTGCATTATTGGTGCATAAAAACATAAAATTCATTCCTAAAGGAGAGCATTATGTTTTGTGTAGCTTTATAATGGACGATAAATAATTTCCATTTCTATGGAATGATGACCGGTTGGAGTACTAAAGGGAAATTATCCTTTCCTATTTGTATGAAAAATACGGATTCCTAAATATTAATGTTTTGACGAACTTTTAGCTTCATAGGGAATCGAAAATTTCTACCGATGGATCATCCATACAAGAAAATAGGAAATAGTTCAATAATTTCGTCAAGATAAATGAGACACATCAATGAATGCCAGGGAAAGAAATTGTTAAGAAACTTTATTATTTGAATTATGTTCTTGGAAAAAGTCAAAAAAAAATATCAGACTGTAAAAGCATGTTAATTTGAATTCCATTAGAAATTGGAGAAAAAAAATCATATTCTTTGAATTTTCATATTGGTCATGGAATTTACTATATCATTGTTTGGATGTAATTCATATCTAGAAACACATTTGTGATATGTTACTTGCTACTAGTTTAAATGTCAAAGAAAAAAAAAATATAATTTGCAGTCTCGTCATGATTTGATGGATTGGGGTATAAGAGCATGACATCATCCTGAGATTATTGGTCAAAATAAGTGGAATGTTCCTTTTTCAGGTTATTAAATGAAAAATGTGGAGAAAAAAAGATTTATTTAGGTCTTAGAATGTTTGAAGGTTCCAAATGGTTATTCAAGTAATATTTCAAAAAGGGTGAATACACAAGATGTGGAGCTAAAATCTCTTAAAACCCATGATTACCATGTCTTATTACATGATTTGATTCCTATTTCAATCCATAATTTATATTCACATAATGTTAGAGTTGTTTTGATTAATTTATGTCATTTTTACTGAGACCTTTCTGCCAAAATATTGAGAAAAAGTGTTGTTTAGATATTTAAGAGAGATGCACTGATTATTCTTTGTGGCTTAGAGAAAATTTTTCCACTTTCATTTTTCACATATATGTTAAATCTTACTGTACATATTCCCAAAAATGTTCTTTTTGGTAGTAATATTTTGAGTTGGTGGATGTATCTTATAGAAATAATGATTTTTACATTGAAATCTTATGTGATAAATAAATATCATCCCAAAGGCTCTGTTGTGAAATTCTAATTAGTACAAGAATGCATGGATCTATTTTAATCGTACTTGGATAACACCACTATGATGTCTAATGCACTATTGAGAACTATATATGAGCAATATGATCACATTGAGTGGACATTTCTTTCACTTCCCTAAATAGGGGGATATCTGGATTGTACTCATTGTGTAATTTAAGTAGAAAAGGGTGGGAAATGGCTCATTGTACAGTATTATTCAACTATGGTTTGCTTGATGATTATATCGAGTTTGTAAACTATTAAATGTGAATTTTTTTTCATTGTCTGATATATTCATATCTTTTGAAATTTTAATGGTTTCATATCTATAAAGAAAATTTAGAAATTATAAAAAAGAGACATCACTCTCTATCTATTAAGAGGAAGGAAATATTGCACAGTAAATAATTTTATTCTTGGTTAAAGTAAAAGTAAATAGATTTATTTTATTCTTCTCATAACATAATAACATGTCTCTATTTAATATTTTATATTGGTATCTATTAGGTTTTAACTCTACCAATTAATGAAGTATCAGATGAAGTAATAGTGTTGTCCTTTTTTCCAAACGATGTGGTACGTGATTGTAAGGCAATGGTTTTCAATGTATTTAAATTTTTTATAAATAGATCTACACATAAATGGAAACACAGCATAAAGGTGTAATGATAAGTACCACAACAGATTTTTATGATAGTGCATCAGGCAGACAACCTTGACTAGAAAACATATCATATTACGGTGTTGTTGAAAGAATCATTTTATTAGATTTCTATGCACATTATTGTGTCACAATGATAAAATTCATGTGGTTTGATTCAATGACATGATAATGAATGAATATTGATAACTGTGGGTTAAGAGTGATTTATATGAACCTCTAGCTTCATACCGATGAACCTTGTATACTTGTGTCACAAGTTAGGTAGGTGTTTTATATAATGGACCCATTACAACAACAATTTTTTGTTATTTTTGATGTCATTCCTAGACATATTTTTGATGAAGACATGGATTAAAATGATGTTTTAGATGAACCTATTATTATTTATTCAAATGTTTCATTTGATGACACGTATGATTCAATTGTTAGAACATATTGTGAACCAAAAATTTTCATAGAGCACACATAGTGTTGACACGTTTGTAAGTATTACCTTATATTACTGCAATATTGTATGTTTTTTTAAACTTTCATACATGATATCAAATTAACTAGTATATTCTATATCATTGTCGAATATAAAACTATTAATAGTATAAATAATTTATGTTTAAACGCATCTTTAGTAATTATTGAACATAGAAATGTCTAGATATTTTATCAATATAAATAGAACACATAAAAATGTATCTCATTGTTTTATGATACAATTGTATTATTTAACATTTTTCATTATTTTTATTTATTTGATAATATTATTTTATATTTCCAGGACAAAATGTATGACTATGATAAAACTAGAAAAAATATAAGAATATAGAGAAATGAACAGTGTATGTCTCCTTTGGGAAACACTATAAGTAAAATTTATGTTTGAATATTATGGTCTTTCATATTATTTGTCTTGTAATCATTTGTTTTATTTTATCATTTATATTATTTTATGTTACATTATCGAGGATATGGTTGGATTATGCTATGGAGGATGATAGTATGGTGGGGGGTACTTCTTCTATAGTTCAGCCTACTATTATGCTACTTGAGTCACCAGGAGTTTATCCACCCATTATTCCACCTCCATATTATCCATACCCACCTTTTCTATATCCCTTTATTCCTAAACCCTCATCGGATGGTAGTTCTCAGACTCCCAACCCTCCTTATTTTCCATTCCCTCCATCCACTGGATAGGGCATTGTGCCCCCATATATCCCACCTTCTTATCCATATCCATATCCACCCTCATCTGTACAGGGTTATCCATCATGTTTTCTTCCTCTATCATTTCACTTATCATCTTATACAATACATAGTATTCCTACTGTAGATATCCCACCTACCACAGAGGCTATTCCCCCACTATAGGAAACACATTAGGGGTCAAAAAACCCCCCATCTACTGGTATGTGTTTAAACATTACTATTAGTGATTAATGATAGATTCATATATATTATTTTCCTTTAATGTTTAATGATTTTCTCCAGCCACGACCAAATGACAAGGCTGCACAAAAATGAAAGAGGTTTGGAATTAAAACACGAAAAAAATGGTTTAATACAATGAGTATAGTGATATAATTAAAAAAATTGTATGGATGTAAAAGCTTTATGGGAACACTTTCTAGACACAAAAATATCATTCTAGTTTAACAAATAAGTTGGAGGGAAGTTGGATAATAAATAAAGAACAATGCCTAGGAAGAGATATGGGTAAGTAATGTTAATCAGCTTGTATATATATTAGTTTATAATATTTCTTAAAAAATATTTTTCCCAATGCAGCTTTGATATAATTTTCCTAATGTAACAAATTCCAAGGATTTAGGGTTAATGGATTTAGGTGAAATTTAGAGAGCGTACAAGTATGAATTGTATCTTGGTTGGAAGAATAGAGTTGGTACAGAGCATAAAGAAGTGCCAGTGATTCATGATTTCCCAATATCACAATAAAAAGATTTTATTAGATGTTGGAATAGTCCATAGTTTAAATAATATGTTAAATTTGTACATATATATTAATTTATTTATTTTAAAATGATTTTTAAAGTATAAATTACTTGTTTTATTTAAGTTACTGAAATTATATAAATATTTTTTTATAGGAGAAATTAATCAAAAATAAAAAAAATAAGAGTGTAATGAAACACGTTTATACTCATAGGCACACTTCACTCCTAGATCATGAGTAAACACTGGTAATTTGAAATTAAAAATATTTATATTGGTTTAGAGTAATTTATTTTACTTCAAAATTGGATTTATTTGTTTTTTTTTCAAAAACAATACACTAAATATCGTGGGTTTCATTCCTCACTCTACTTTTTTTTCACATGTAGAAAAAAGAAAGATGGTATTGTGACAAATACCGAAACTGAGAAAGAGATTGTATGTTTATTTAAATTTATTTTATTGTGACTGAATTTAATTAATTATATTATTTTATCATTTTAATTTATGTTATATATCAATCAACAAAATGATTTGCAGGCAGTGGAAGAAAAATAATCTGACAGTTTGGGCCCGATGGGTCATCTATATTAGGTATTACGATATGAGCATCATGGAAGTGTGCGTTGTACACCTGGGAAGAAGATTGTATCATATCGATACTCATCCTATGACAATGTTTCTTCAAGTACTAGTTCTGGTTCGGTCACTGTGGAATAAGTTAATGTCGCAATCAAAGAAGCAACTCAAAAATCAGAAAAAGAGATCACTAAAAATATAATGAAAGTTATGTCTTCCATTTCTTCTAGACTTTCATCAAAAGGATCTACAAGAGTTGATACCTGTTTGACATCGATGTGTTATGCTTATGTGGATTCTTCTTTCGGGGTTGGATTCGAAGCCGGAGTTGGAGCCGGAGCCAGACCCAGTGCCTGTGACAGTACCAATGATGATTCCAATGATGTTGCTGGTGGTGTGAGAGGTGGTGATGGTGTTTCTGTAGGAGGCATGGACGAGGGTTATCATGATTATTATGATACTGATATTGATAATCACTATGGATGTAAATTTTATTTTTGGAATGTTAATATTGTAAAATTTAATTATGTAGTGATGTTTGATTATAGTAATATTGAATTGTATTGTGGTGTTTTTTTCTATTTCTATATATATTGAATTATTATATTATGATGTATATTTGTTTATTTACTATTTATATTTTATTATTATTATTATATTGAATTGAATCCTCCTTTGAAATTACCAATGTACCTCCTCACCGACGATGCTCTTAGTCGGCCCCTCTACCTCCTCTGGTACACCTCTGATAGTATGTAGTCCACTTTTACATCTTTTTCTGATTATTTTTTCTTTCAACTGTTAGTTTCTCCCCATTATTTGTCTTATATTTTAAATTTATTCTTTAAGTGATCCCATTCTGGCACACCTCCGATGATAGACTCCATACATGTCATAAATATATATGTATATATTTTTTCCATTTGATTATGCATATCTTAATATAATCATTGTGCATGTCATTGTGCTGTTGGGGTGAAAGGGAGGAGGGTGTAGGGGGTCTGAAGGGGGAGGGGGAGGGTGCAGGTGTGGTGAGAGGTGGGAGGGGGTGTGGTAGTGTGTGCATGGGGGTCTGTAGGGGCAGGGGTTCTGGTGCATGGTGGGGGGATAGTGTAGTTGGGTGGGTTGGGGGGGGGGGGTTGGTGCTGGAGGAGGGGGAAGGGGGATGGGGTGTGCTGGGGTATGGGTCTGGGGTGTATAGAGGAGGTTATTCTGGGGTGTACAGGGGGATGTCTAGAAGGACAGGGGTAGGGGTTTCATGTGGGGGTGTGTAGTGAGTAGAGGGTGGGGCAGGGGGTGTGCAAGAGTAGGGGTGAAAATGACTTTCTTTAAAAAAAACAAGTCTAATAGTGGATGAAAACATTTATTGTTATGGTATTTTTTTTAAGAAGTTATTTTTGGATTTATTATTAGAAAAATTTATTTCTTTGAAGAATCAAGTCTAATTGTTTTTTAAATAAAATAAAAATAATTTATTTTACCAGAAACTCATTGTAGGGATAATTGTTATAAACATGAATAAATATTGTTAGAATGCAATTTTTTCTTGGTCGTTTCCCTAAATAGATAATGAAAAATTCATCAATTCATCAACATCAATTATGGATACTCATTTTTCATTAGTTTTTTGAAGTGAAAGTTATATGAAGCATATCATGAAGTTTAGTAATAATTTAGATTTTATCTTTTCAGGGGGATGTGATTGTATTTTTTTTATGGTTTTCATGTAGGGTGTGGAGAACTATTCCATTTCAATGAAATCAACACATTTCATTTTAGTGGCTGATAAGTCAAAAGTAAAGAACTTTCTCTAGGTGTTTTATTTTTGGGTTGCATTATTCCTGTTTAAAAGCTAAATTTCAACTATATATGTAACAGTGCCCATAACACTTAACTTTTTTTTGGTTTTGAGGGATTACAACAACTCTTTAAAGTAGGTTTGTAGGTGATAAAGTAGAGCTTGGGATAATAAGAGGGGTACTTCCATGAAATTGACTACTGTTTTGAATCCACTAGTGCATTTGGTAAGTAAAATATTAGTTTAGATATTTCACCAAGAACCAAGACACCTGATCATCTGTCACTGTATTTTCCTTACAATTGATTGAGTCTTTTGTGTTCATTCTTATGGTTGCTTATCACATTAAAGGGGGTAAACCATTGTATTTTATTATTTCTGGTTCGGTTTTTACCCCACTCCCTGAACTACTCATTGAGTAAGGTCTCTTAGAATCCTAAAGGCTTGTGAGTGTAGTTCCCTAAGTTATCTTTTGTGCAATTTTATCTATTTTATTCACATGTTTATAGAAATGAATAATGTGGATATTCTATGTGAGTAAGTTGAGAAATTCATGTTGTGATGTGTTGAGTTTCCTGAAAAAATTAGTTTTGGTCTTTGAGAATATGTTGTTTATTTATTTATTTTTCATATGAATAACATGTTTTCATGCTTGTATTTTCATTTTCATATCACAAGAGCCTCAAACTAGTTGTTGAGGACTTGTCCAGTGCATCCAAGAGACCCGAGCTCAAAACCGGGTGCCGACATATTTTTTGGGGTACTATAGCAGGCACTATAGCAGGCATTGTAGTAGGAATTGTATCAGGCACTGTAGCAGGCACTATTCAGTGCTGTAGCAGCTGGGACTATTCATCTGATAGGGCTTTCGGGCCACTAGTTTGGGCCTCGGGTCCGTCAAGGCCTTCGGGCCACCCAGGCATTCAAGCTAGTAAGGCTTTCAGGCCACCTTAAGGCCTTTGGCCCACCTCATGGCCTTTGGGCCACCTCAAGGCCTTCGGGCCACCTCAAGGCCTTCAAGCCACCACAAAGCCTTCAACCCACCTCAAGGTCATTGGGCCACCTGAAATTGGGTGTAATGACCAGGAAGACTCTACAAAATAGTAGACTCCAAATGAGGATTCAGAGCAGGTTCATTCACCAGAGCATAAGCATAAGAGGATTTGTCAGAAAGAGAGGGTATGTCATTTTCCATTGGGACCAGCCTGTGCTTGCACGGGAATCCTGGCCAAACTAGCAATGCGAAGGTGGAGAGATGACATCACGATAAATAATCTAGGGAGGAGGAGTTCTATGTAGTTATATTCTATATATTTCCTAAGAACTATGGGTCATGTAATCTCTATGCCTATGAGCCTTGTAAGCATTCCCCCTCATCCCTTAAAAGGGGGGTTATCAAGAATCAATAAAATAAGGCCTTTGGGATATTCAGTCTATATTTTCATATTCATATAACAGGTCCTCATGTCAGATTTTGCATATGTAAACTTCTTTTTTTATATGAAAACCCGTTTTTATTATGGGGTGTAAGGGAGGAGAGTGCAGGGGGTTCTGCAAGGGTAGGGGGAGGGTGTAGGGGGGTCTATAGGGGTAGGGGTCTGCAGGAGGAGGGGGAGGGTGAAGGGTGTTATGTAACAGCAGGGGGAGGGGTGGAGGGAGCAAGGGGTCTGTAGGGGGAGGGGGAGGGGTCTGCAAGTGTTGGGGGGTCTTCAGGGGCAGGGGGAGGGGGAGGTGCATGGGGGGTCTGCAGGGGCAGGGGGAGGGGGTAGGGTCTGGGGTGTCTGCAGGGATATGGGAAGGGGAATGGGGGTGGGTGCATAGGGTTTATAGGGGTTGGGTGGGGGGTGGAGGGTGCAGAGGGGGTCTATAGGGGCAGGGGAGTGGGGTGTGTGTGTGGGGGGGGGGTTGTCTGTAGGGGTAGGGGGAGGGGGTAGGGGCAAGGGACCTAGGGGTTTTCAGGGGTAGGGGGAGGGTGCGGGGGGGGTCTGCAAGGTTAAGGGGATGGGGTGCAGGGGGCTGTAGGGGAAGGGGTGAGGGGGAGGGGGTATGGGGGTCTTTAGGGGGTACAAGGGGATGGCGTATGGTAAAAATTAAGTTTATATGATGACATTGGAAGTTTATCTCATTTAAAAATACAATACGAAACCAAAGTGAACTTCAATCCACCCATTAGATTTTTTCTAAGCATAATCATGCCTTAATTTTGAAGTTAATTTTTTTTCAACTCTCGTTATGGTTGAAATTTTAATGCTTTCACCTTCATGTTTGGTGTTTTTTCATGTTCTATATAATGTGGGATAAATTTATCAGATTTTTTTAAAACATCATAGTATGAAATAAAAATTTGGATACGCAGAGAAAATTTTTAATTTTATCCTTTTTAATAATTCCTTTTTTAGTTTTATGCACATACATATTAGAACATGGACCTCCAAAGTTCAATGAAAATACAAAAATGCATGAACAAGTACTTTGTGCCCTATGAAATACCCTTATTCTTGATACCATAACATTGAGTGTGTATCCGACAAGGTACATCATTGTGTGATATGACAGTTTCCAAAAACTGGTTACCTCTCAACTACTTGACTCCCAAGGGTATTGCAGTGTGATCAATATCCATTGCGACGTGACCCCTCTAACCTCAAATCCTAAGGGACATTGAATTTTTAAGTCCAACTACTCTACGTCATGACCACAAGTTAGGGAAATCATCTCTTCACAATGAAACTACCTTTTTCCCATAATATCTAATTTTTCATGAGTCATGGTAAAAGGGTTGTTGCAATGTGATCAATGTTTTCCTTACGAAATTTTATTCCCTCATAACACAACCTTCTCTCCCACACCAAACTACAAGAACTCAAAATTTCATGGCCTAACCGTTGTAGTGTGATCTTCATGTTGTGACGGACCGACTCAAGAATCTTCAAATTTCAGAACCAAATCATTTAATAACTATATAAATTATGGTTTGATATGTTATAAGTTCATCAAACATTAATCTTATGTAGGAATATCCTGAATTGATTACTTATCTTGCATCATGGTTGTCTCTTTATCACCAAAACTTCTTCAAAACAATACCATTAAACTACAATATTCATTAAATCTCTTTCAAACATTCAAATTTTCTTCACCTCTTAGAAATTATCCAATTCCACTTCAGTATAAATATAATTCATATATTGGCTAATTTGTTGACGAAAAAATCCAATACCAAAATCGTAACTCATACCCACATGACTGTCAACCAAAAATCCTCCCCTATGACAGAAACAACTTTAAGGTAACCTTCAATATCAAAAAATTTATTATCCACAACACATGTATTATTCTATGAGTATGGTTTCACATTTATATTTATGTCAACAAGTTCTACATTTTCTTTTTGAAGACAATCCAATAAAAACTGAACAATTAAATGTGTTTTTCTTAGAACTATAAGATTACTGAGTTCCCTTGATTCTTTATTAGGAAGTGTGAATGTGAAAAAGCACTATGAAAACATATGTTAGTCTGTAAAGATAATCATTCTTAAAATAAGTAACCCTAAAAGATCATAGTTTGTGATGTACAAGGTGTTATGGAGGTCTTTAGGGTGACCTCATTAGAGGTTTTTTAGGAAGTGTAGGTGTGAAGAAAACACACTAAAAGAATATGTATTTATTTTTGAAGATATTAACTGTTCTAGTAAGTTACCTCTAAAATATAATAGTTTTGGGTCAGGTGGTTAATCAAATATTGATGAACATGGTCATAATTATTGAAACCAATATTTTTTACCCATATTAACATTCTTTTTAGGATATCTCAGAAGATATTTTACCTTTATGTAATTTTATTTATATTTGATGCTCTTTAAATATAGTTCCTACATTAATTTTTAATATTTCATATGCATTTTAGTTTGTTCATCTGTTCTATGTCATTAGTATTTTTATGTACACTCTATTGATGAAGATAAAAATCTCATGATAAAAATGAAAGGAGAAAATTATTAGCATCTTTATAGTGTCATGTTGATCTACCACTTGCGGTACTACTTTAATTTTATCTATCACTCTCATTAATAGTATTCTTTATGATTTTTTCATAATTTACTACATCTTTTATATAATTTATTATTGGTGTTTGTTGTTACATTATATTGTAGAAATATGGCGACTTAGATCTTAACGTGGGGATGAAAAGGTATATTGGGTGCAAACACCATCACATATAAATTTTAGATTATATAATTAGGAAGACTCATTTGGGGTATTTTATGATGTATCATCCTTTAATGAGTTGAAAGTGACATATATATTGTTCATTAGACAAATATCACCTTGAAGGGTGACTTTGTTGGTTATCAATTCGTCAAACAACTGATTCTAATTATCTTCATGTTCACTCAAATGCGAAGAGTTATTTTTGAGAATCTTTTTTCCCATTATATTATATTCAATATGAAAATAATGTTATATAATTTTATATATGTTCATTAGATAATATCTCTTGAGGGAAAAATGGTAGGGGTAGGGAAAACTGGAAAGGGGGGACTGGTAGAGGGGGAGGGAAAACTCACAAGGGGTTGCATAGTGAGGAGCTGGTGGGGCAGGGGTGCAAGGGGGGTGGGGAAGGGGGTGTGCAGGGGGAAGGGTGAGGGAGAGGGGTGGGTATAAGGGGGGTGCAGGAGAAGGGTGTATAAGGGGGGAGGGAGGGGTCTGAAGGGGGAGGGGGTGCAAGGGGGTGTGTAGTGAGGAGGGGATGGGGGGTGTATTGGGCGAGGGGAGGGGTTCAAGGGGGAGGGGTGTGAAATGGTGAAAGGGATTAGGGGTTTTGTGGGAGAAGTGGGTGGGGGTGATTGTGTAGGGTTGGGGATGTGGGTGGGGGGCCCTTTCAATATCCATCATAGTTCACTGTTCTATTTTTTATGAAATGGGAAGGCCTATAACCATGATTTAAAACTATGGAAATAAACATTGTGTGACTTAAGCTTCTAACAAAGTTTAAAATCATGGATATAGGGCTTTATCCATGGTTTGAAACATGTCTATAGGGATTTTTCCATGGTTTTGACTATGGATATAGGGATTTAACCACGGTTTCAAACTATGCCTATAGGTCCTTCCCTATAGCCACACCAATACCAGCCATGGTTCATTAAACTGTGGCTATAACCAATATCAATGTTTTTTTGGGCTATATCCACGGTTCCAAACCATGGTTATAGCCTAAATTTCTAGTAGTTCCTTAAAACACATAAAAATGTTAAGAAACTTGTAAAACACTAAAACCAAAAAAAACATGAAGCAACCATAACTTCTGATTCAAGAGTCCATTTCAGATTCAAAACAAGTTTAATCAAAGATCATGGAATGATCTTTGATATTATTTGTGGTATAGGCCGAACAAACGCCCGAATCAGATGTTTTCGTTGTTTAATACCTGATCACCATCATTTTTTTCTGATATATTAAATACCTGTTCATCATCATTCTAAATGTCTCTGTTTAACAATTTTAGTTCAATGATTGTATTAAATTGAAAACATTTTTCTTGTTTTCCAAAAAATTTGGTTTGGATGAGCAACCCGCAATGCATCCATTTTCTCTCCTCCACTGATATATTTACCCTCATCAAATCATGCCTGAAAACATTAATTTATAACCCAAAATAAATCATGATCTTTAAACTAGATATAAAAAATATCATTAGTTTTCTCATTTAATGGATTTTGATTGTTTTTTTATGCTTTAACAAGTATGTAAAGGAAAAGGTAATCAAGATCAATGGGGAGAAATATTCACTAATAAGAGAGATGAAGGGAAAAGTATTTCGGTAACATGAAATACAGAAGCAAGCAATTAAAACTCAAGAAGAATCGTTGAATGATGATTCAATGGAACATGGATATGAATTTCACAAGAGGAAAAGATTCATTGAATTCATTACAAAGGATACGAGCATGCATATAAATGATTGGGAACACTCTGATGATGAGGAATAGGTTGCCAGAAATATAGAAAAGGAGGCATCTGGTGAAGATACACCTTACAAGAAGAGGATCTCTGGAGATGGAAGTCGCCATTCTCAATGTGGAAACTGCAATTATCTAGGTGAAAGTCTCTAATAAAGAGGTAAAAGATTTAGGAGGACCTATCAATTTTAACCCCTTTATCCTTGGGGGTTTAGAAAGAAATTGATAGAGTTTATTGAAGTTGCAGTATGGTAGTGAACAGAGTTGTGACCCGAAAACTGGTAAAGCATGATGCACTTATAGTAATTACAGCACATTAGAAACACTTATATATCAATGCCTATATGCAAGAGGATTGTGTAGGAGAGTTTTGTTGATGACTCCATAGCATGTGAAGAAATAGGAATTTAGAGGAAGAGTCCTATATACTAGGAAATATGAAGGATGATTCTATTATGTAATGGAAACCCTTATCTGACATTGTGAACATACATGTATGGGTTTGTCCAAAGTGAATACATAGGAATGTGGAAGAGTCCCATGTACGGAGAAATATGAAGGATGATTCTTTTGCGGGAAGGAAAACTTAATCTGACATTGGTAACATATGGGTGAAGGTGGATGCAGCACCAAGTCCCACAATGGGGAAGAAATTGAAGAAGTCGGATGATATCACTTTGAAATTTACAAGACCGAGGTGATCAATGGAAACTAATAGAAAACTAATTAAAGAGAGAGAAATAGAACACTCTTCTAGCAGCTGGTAGCATTATTCAATACTGGTAACATTAGAAGTACCATAAGGTTTATTCATACTGTGGGTTTAGAATTACTTATAGATTCTATGATATGTGAGTACCACAAAAAAATTCAATAGTGGCACCATTGATGTACATGTATAAACAAGATTCATTATTTTTGATAAAATTATTTATAGTAATAAAAAAATCAACTTTTATAGATCTCTCTTAATACAGTGTCTTAAAACACATACCATCTTTGGTTATTGGTTGCTTCAAATTTTTGATTATGTGTGATACAAATTAAATATATGTTTTTATATTGATAAAACCCCAAATCAATACTCAAATTTACAGGTTGAATTTAAGACAAAAAAATCTATGTTAGGAGGGAAACATGCTATAAATATGGACATATACCTCATTTTAATAAACTGAAATGGTTGGAATAATAACTTTCTCTTCTATTATGTGAAACCAAAAGACAAGAAATCTTAAATCAATATGTGTTGATAATTTGAGGTAATGGGAAAATTTTAAAATATATATTTTTCAAAATTATATTATTGCAAGGGAATTAATTTATGTAGAAAATTATTCTTTATTATGTTTATAAAATTTTACTTTAAGATAAGGTTTTTGAATTTCAAAATTTTTTGTTAAGTATTTATTCTAATCATTAGAAGAAGGATGATATTATTTTCAACATTATGGTTCAATTAAAATATTTAATGGAATTCATTTTCAAAATTTATGTTTATATTTCTTCAAAATTATATATTAATTTTATAATGGGATATTATTATTTTCAATACACAGTTTTATGAGAATTTTGTATATACATGATTCATAATTTATAAAGATTTATTTTAAAGGAATTTATTAATTATTTTAATAGAAAATATTTTACCAAGTTAAATTTAGATGTTTTATTTATGAATTTTAAACAATAAAAATTATTATTATTTAATTTTAAAGACATAATTATTTATAAGAAATTTGAATTTATTAAATTCTCGTCATAATTTATAATGATGAAAGCTATATTTTTATATGAATCATGAATTTTAATCTCTATAAATTTCGTGAATATTAGAATATATAGCCCTATTTGATAATTGTGCCTGACATTTCATTCCTTTTAATATGAGTAATATTTTTAATGTTAATGTGACTGTTTTCATGTCTTTTAAATGTAAATATCATTTTAGAAATATGGATTTCTCATACTGATTTTATGAATATAAATTTATCAAAGCTTAGAATATATAAAATTATATTTTGGTATGTAAATAATTCAATTATATATTTTTGGGAAAAAATTAATGGATTATGATTGAGAAATGCGGACCATCAGTAAAAACGTTTTCTTAAAAATTAACTTTGTGTATCAAATGAGTTGATGAGGAATTGGGAGTGAACCCATGACTTCACAGGACATTGTCCTACCAATGATACTACTTGTAGACACATGGTTTTCATAAGATATGTGAAGTATAAAAATAATCCATAAGTACATTATTATTTTTTCTCAAAATGATTTAGAAGGAGAAATACATGTTTTTCAATGAATTTTTTTGAAATAAATTTTAAACATTATAAATATTTTTTAAATTACTTTATATATGAGATACATATATTTATATATATATGATATAAAATTTTATAAAAATATTATGTAAATAAGTATGTATAAAATTATTTTTCTCAATTTTTTAAAACCCTTTACTGGGAAATTTTTTACTTATCCCATGTTATAAAATAATTTCCACGGGTATCTTAGAAGTCAAAAGAAGGATGACCTCACTTATATAGTTAGCACAAACAAATAATATTATATATTTTATTTTTTTTTCATATAAATCCCATTAATTCTATGTTTTTTTTCTAATTTTCGATAACCTATACTAAAAAATGTCTCGGAGTGAATAAAGTATTTTTTAATGTTTAGTTTGTTTTTAAAAAATAGTATTTGAGAACGGAATCCAGTATTGTGGGTTTAGATATTTACATAAAAAGTAATTATAACATATCCTTGTGGTCTACACCGCAACAATTCCGAAATAGGATGTAGCATCAAAAAACACAATCTAAGGCTCCATGGTGAAACCTAATACCCATGTTATTTACCAACACGATTTTGGAGAGGTCTCCAATTCTCTTACATAGGGCTCTATGACAAAACTGATTCCCCACACCATATCCATTAACACTCTAAAGAACAACCCCCTTAGCTCTATATGCCACAACCCCCCTGTAAAACTAGAGATTCTCCCAAAAGCTTCAGAAATATCTAAACTAGTCCCAAACAAAAATGGAATCAATTAAAAAAGAATAATTATTACCTGAAGGTGGTAATAAGATGTTACAACCTCCCCACCACAAAAAACATTTTTCCCCATTAAATCCTATCATGGAGGATCTATGTTGATGAGATGAGGTCACTGATCTCTCATAAGTACCTTACACTCCCAAGCCTTATGAAAATAAGAACCGTGCTATCATAGCACTCGAAACAAAGGTATATAATTTCAACATATAATATTTTTCTTAGAAAAAAAATATTAAAAGTTACTACTCATTCATGGATAAATCAGGTTCCACATCAACTTCCTCCCATCTCAAAACATGAGACGGGTTAGTGAGATACTTTTGAAGCTCGAATATGTGAAACAAATAATGAATCAATGTCAAATGTAGTCACAAAGACAAGTACTACTCCACATTACCAGTCTACCCACCAACATCAAATGGTCCCACATATCTCGGTGAAAGATTTTATTATTTACCAAGCTTTTTCTAACCTAACCAAGGTTATACTCTCAAAAAAACCTAGTCATCAACAAAAAACTCCAAAGGGTATTGATGATGATCAAAATAATATTTACACTATATCTAATCTATCACCATTCTTTGATGAATCAATTGAACCTTTATCACCATACATTGGACCAAACAAGGCCCAATCAATGATGTTTCACTAATATCTAACCAACATAACATATTTTTACACTATAAGCCATAAAATTCCTCAATGTGTTCCATATGGATAAATTACTGGTAACTATTTTTGTATGAAAACCAAAAAGTCCCAAGTGGCTATCCCAAGCTCCACCAAAGTTAAGATCACAATCACAAAGGATGTATTTCATGATTAGTATAGTGAATTATTTCTATCCATATATATGTGGATGATAATCCATGCACAATCAAACCTGGGATCCCATCGCCTCTTAGTGGCCTCTCCAAAAATTGGAAGTGAATCAAGGATCTATATGAGAGACTACAAAAAATGTTACACTATGAAATCTAAAAATATAATAGACACATATGCTTTTCAAGTCCTCAACATTGGTCAAGTCACAAATTTTTATAATGTGATCCTTTTTGGTTAGCTAATCAATCACCCCCCTAATGCACTATTTCCTCTTAGGGTATGAAAAAACTCAACCATGAAATACATAGAAACTCATTCCACTTCCTAGTTGTCACAGGAAGGTGCTGAAGCAAACTCAAAGGTATCTAATGCTCAAATTTGGCATGTTGGTAAGTATAATAATGGAAAATAAAGTTAGTGATTTCAAATCTCATACATGGCCACCAGAATCATTGTTTCATATCGCAAAACATCCTCATGGTGCTCGAGTGCACCACCCATTAGGAACTATGGTAGTCCCCTAGCACATATTTTCTCAATAGAAAATGTATAATTTACCATTTAGGGAAACATAGGATGCCATCAGAGGAAAACCACCACTCCCTGATGGTCACCCCAATTTAAAGAGTTTCTCTTCAATATGCCGAAATTTGAGTTTAGCGGCAGTTGAAATTGCTGTTAAATCATTCTGTAATGGTTTTAAAAAACCGCTGCTAAATCAGGTTTGTACATCATTTAGCGGTGGTTTTTGAAAAACATCGTAGAAAATTTTATTATAATTTTTACCTTTTATTACCATGAAAATGCACATTAATATGTGCATGTTCATGTTCCATATAGAGAAATTCTTTGTTGCGTGAGATTTGAACCCCTCACCTCTTGTATATTCTCCAATGACTTGACAACTCTGGCAGACTCTTGATGTGGTGAATAAATATAATTGAATATACTTATATATATTAATTGAAAAAACAAATAATACATAACAAATACATATAAACTCAATAATTATTAATCAATAATGATTAATAAATGACGATTGATCAATAATAAATAATCAACAACCAATAATTAATAATTAATAATTAATAATTAATAATTAATAATTACTAATTACTAATTACTAATTACTAATTACTAATTTCTAACTACTAATTAATAAATAAAAATTGATTAATAATAAATAAATAATTAAATATATGACATCGAAATAAACCGTAAATAAGAAATAGTAAGTAATAATAATAATAATAAATAATAAATAATAAATAATAAGTAATAAATATTTAATTTTGATAAATAATAAATAATAATAAATAATTAAATAACAACTCAATAAATATATAATAATAAAATAATACATCAAATATTAAATAAATAATATATAATACGTAATAAATAGTAAATAAGAAATAAGAAATAGTAATTAATAATTAATAATTAATAAACAAAAAAAAAATTATAAATCAAACTAACACTAAATCATTATTTTCCTATAGTGTTTGTGTTATGAAACTCATCATCCAGCTACTGCTCTCCAAGAATCATCTTAAGAAGAGAGGAGGTCAATTGAATTCTTGTCCGAACAATGTTTTCCTCATCCTCCCAAAATCGAAAATGTAGCTGGGAAAAGAGAGCCATAAAAATCTACTCTTCATAAGATTCTATAATGACCCAAGTTAGAAGTTTCCTCCTCAAAGCATCGTCAATATCATTCCCCTTACCTGGGGTGTAAGTAATTTCAAAAAAAAATACTATAGGTACTCCAGCCATTTCCTTTATTAGAGATTCAAATATTTTTCCCAAAATCTAACATAGACTTTTGTGATCGAAATAGATGGAAAACATTTCATTGAAAAGGTAATATCAAAAACTCTTGTGATAACGAATCATGGTAGTGAGATCAAGGTCATAGGTCAAATTGGTCTTCTCATGTGTACTAAGCTATCTAGAATTATAGTCTAGTACATAATCACCCTACCTGAGAGCACAACCCAAACCAGAATCAAATGCATCACAAAAGACCACATTGTACTAATTAACCTCTAGAATATTCATCACTAATGTATAAGTCAAAATATTAATTTACTAAAAAAATAATTACGAAATTATAAATCCCATAATAAATTCACTTCTTTCTAAGTGAGAGAGGTCATTGGGGAAGAAAACATTGAGAAATGTTTTACAAAATTAAGTATATACCCTACTAAGCCCAAAAATCTATGAATCGTAAAAATATTAGTAGTTTCCCCCCATTCATAACAACGTTCGTATTCTTAATATAAACTAAAATATAATGTAATAAAACCACATATCCCAAAAACATCACTTCCCAAATCCATAAACAACATTTCTATATTTTATTATAAAGTTAGTGATTTCTAAAAATTTCAAGAAATTTTACCAGTTTATGAACAAGATTCTCATCGATTTTAGAGTAAACCAAGATGTAATCCACAAAAATTACTATTAATGAGTTTATTTAATAATGAAATGTCCAATTAACCAATTAAATAAAAACTACAGTAGTGTTGGTTAGACCAGACGACATAACTAGGTCTCATAATAGTGATACCTACTCCATAATGTGTTCTTTGGGTTGTTAGATTGTTACATTTTCAAATAGTGATAACAAGACCAAATATCAATCTTTTATAAAGACTTAAAACCCTTAAACTATTCAAAAATATCATCAATTTAGGGAAATATATAATTATTCTTTATCAAAACTCGATTAAGTTTTCGATAATCAATAAATTTGGAAGTTTCCCCTCAACCTTCTTTTCAAAAAGAATAGGTCCCACCCAAGGTGACACACTCAGGCGTATAGATACATTATATAACATATCATCCAACTATGTTTTAAAATATTTCTATTCATATAGTTACATAAAATAAGAAGGAATAGACACTGGTTGAGTAACGAATACCAAATCAATGGATAACTCCACCTCCCATACTAATGAAAGGCTAGAAAAAATCAGATGGAATCAAGTCTGGAAATTTGAAAAAAAAACAATATTGATATCACCATTCAAATATTCCCTATCCAAGTCAAAATAAAACACTGATATTACCTTTACCAACTATAGAATAAATTTTTTGTCTCTACTCAACCTTGGGTCTCATTCTCCTTGAAAAAAAGGACACTCCATTGGGAAACTTAAAGGATACTTTCCTAATATAATAAAAAATACGTGATTTATGGAAAATCAGCCAATACATCCTGAAAATTACATCTAAAGTATTCATATAGAGAACCAGAATATTCTATGTGAGCTCAATATCTGATAGAGATAAAATTCAAGAGGTAAATTTGAGACCCTTCTCTCTCTTCGTTCCAAGGGGTGTAGTAATATCCATCACATAAGACATAAGCTCCATAGGATGGGATAGAAAATAATTTACTATATTCAATATGAATGAGTGTGATGTTATGATATCAAATAAATTACTCACTACATATGAAGCTATGGTGATGGTACCTCTCACTATTACTAAACCCACATCTATTTCCTTGGGAGACTCTTCCACTGTGTGAAGAAGATTCATTCCAAATGCCTGTCGTTGGAACCCCTTAATTCTAGTGGGGTGTTCAACCCAAAGTCCCTCTACCTAGAGATAAATTTCATAAGATAGATTAAAAATCCATCACGACTTTAATACTTAATATTTAAAAATTGTATTCAATAACTAAATTCAATATAATAACATTAAATGAATACTGATTTCAATGTAGATAAAAATTAAACCTATTCATCATACCAGTTGGTAACTCCTTAGATGAATGAATGATAATCTCTAGAAGTGGTTTTTATTTTAACTAAATCACACACCACTCATAATATAATAATTATACTAATTAATAATAAATCAAGGTATAACTTTTAAATAAATGAGTAATTCATAAATCAAAACATTATATAATCATTTATTAAAAATTCATTAATAAAAAATTTATAAAAAAATAAATTTCCCATAATTACGGATATTCCATAATCTTGAACATACAAAAATTATATTCATTTCATATTATTAACTCTTTCATGTTATTCATTATATGAAATATCACATTAAATATATGATATTTCATTAAATATAAAAAGATTATATTGCAATTTTTATTATGTAAAAATTAAACATAATTAAAATATAAAATAATATTAATAGTTAAACCATTATTAAATAAATAAATAAACTATGCTTTGATTTGTTCTAAATAAAATCCAAAAAAGTGGATTTTAATTTTATCAACTAAAAATAATTAATTATAAAATTTATAAATTAATTAATTATGAAAAATTAGTAATTAAATATAAACACTTTTATATTTTGGCCTTATTATTATAATTTTGAAACACTTTATAAACTATATATGTAATTTCTAAAATAATTCTTTATTTCTAAGTCATAAGGTATGATTATAACTATGTAAGAGTTATTTTAATATTAAAATTTATTTTTAAAAAATATTTCTTAAAAAATGATTCATAAAAATTTAATTAATTAATTATAAACTATTTATAATTAATAAAGTTATAAAAACTTCTAAAAATTAATTAATATCCCAATATAAGTTTTAATATAATCAGTAATCAATTTATAAATTATGTAATTCAATTTATAATTTAATTTTAAGAAAAAAAATATTTTCCTTATTAAATAATATTTAGTGTGTAGGATAAATCATAGAATTTGATTAATGGGAGATAGGAGTTAAACATTTAAAGGGTTATCAATTATATTTTATGACCGGTAGTCATGTCTTTACTTATGATAAGCAATTCATGTAATATTTTATCATTTTGGGACAAAGGGAATGAACTTTATGTATAGGGTGCCCCATATATAAGAGTAACAGTCAAGAAAAGTTAATGAATCTTATATATAGTTCTACCATTATGTATCATATAAAATGATCCTTAGATATCATATATTACATTTTAATTCACATCGATTTGATAAATGTGATACGATTCTCGCCAACGAGCCCGTACCCGAGTGTTAAGGGCTCCTGCTTGGCATCCAAGAGACCCAGGTTCAAAACTGGGTGGAGGTGAATTTCCGGGGTACTGTAGCATTATTGTAGCAGCTACTTTTCAGTACTGTAGTAGCCAGAACTATTCACCCGATTTGGGCCTTCGGGCCACCGGTTTGGGCCTATGGGTCTCTAGAGCCTTCGGGTCATCAAAGGTCTTCGGGCCTCAAGGCCTTCAAGCCACAAAGACCATGGAGTAGCCCAATTTACGCAGATCAGGCCCCAGAAGAGGATCAGAGCAACAAGAGTAGCAGTCACCTTAAGCAGAGCTATTGGATTGGAAGAATGAGAGGGTATGTCAACTGCCATTAGGACCAGGCACCGTGCAGCTTTGTGTGGGGGCAATGCTAGTGAATCATAAATGAAAGGTGGAGATCTAGGTGATCAATGATGCATAATATAGGGGAGGTCAGTTCCTGTGGGTTGGGGCTACAGGTCATGTATTAGGAATAGTATGCCTCTGGGCCTTCAGATCATATATTGCGAGTCGTGTCGGGCCTTGTGCCTTGGGCCTACGGGTCATGTACGGGTTCCACTTCATCTCTTAAAAGGAGGGTTATCAATAATAAAAATAAAAACAAAGGCCTTCGGGCCATTAGGGAAAGTGATACGATTCTCTATTTTAAAAACACATGACATAGCATTGTCGCTGAATATTATATCCTCATATTGTATATTGTGACCAGTAAAAAACTAAATGATTTTTATTGTGTAATTGGATATAATATCATTATATAATAATCAATCATTAAATTATTAATAACAATTTTTTTAATCATATTTCATGATAGAGAGTACGATAGACATTACGACTTTAAAAACATTATTTTTTAGCCTGATTTTTTGAGTAAAAAACATTATAAGGATTTGATAATAATGATGGGTTTCAAAGGATCTAACAAGACTTGTTAAATATAGTGATAGAGGATAAAGATTCAAAATTATAAGATCAATGATTCTAGATAAATGAAATTATGTATTCTATAAAATGAATAAAAAGTGTATACCTTACATTGACAATGTCCACCATGACATTTTTCATCCATGTTTGATTAAGATCATTGCAAAAAAAGTCAAATGAAATACCTACTCCAAATATATCCATGGTTTTCACTTAATATATTGAATCTAGAGAGATATCATACACCCTACAAGGAATTATAGTTCCTCATGGTGTAAATAAGGTATAAGAAGAGAGCAACGAGAAAGATTGTTTTGGACAAGGCTTGGGTAAGCGTGCATATATCCCATATCATGTTGAATGACCCTTTATAAATCCTCATAGTATTGTCCTCATGAGTACATGAAATAACCCATATTTTTTTGAGTTAATTATTTTAGTTACATCAAATTAGGACTTCATCCATGCAAACTATCCCATTCATTTTATCGTATGAAATGCCTTAGTTTAATAATAACTAATATTGAAGATCTTGTTGAATGATAACAATTATCATTCATTCATCCATCCATGAAAATGATGATAATGGAATAATATCATATACCAATCCTTATAATATATCTTATCATATAATATTAATTACATGGGTAGTATCATAATTCCATGATTTATAATATCCCCTTATCATACAATATTATCTGGTCAAATGCATCAAATGAAAAATGGATTTAGGGCGTATATCCTTCATTATCATGAAAAAATTTATTATTTATCTATGAGATCTATATCTCAAAAAAATTATTTTTAATATTTAAATTATATCTCCATGGTAAATACATGGGTTCTAAAATTTCATGTTTTTTCTTTTTTGAGGATTTGATCAATTTTGAAAAATCCATATTTTAAAGTCCAACAATTTTTCATCTATTTAACCATCTAGAAAAGAAACAACTAAATAACTTGTATGAATATAAATTTCTTAAAAATAAAATCTTAAATATAAGTGATATTGTATATTTACATAATACATACATTATAGTAACTAATTATGAAGGTGGAGATATGAATAGAATTATATTATCCTTATATGTGGTAAAATCGATCAAGTAAAAAACATGTCGAAAATGGAGAGGAATACGATATATTTAATATTTATATTTTTCAGTCATTTAAATGAAGTAAACAATAATTCATATTATATTAATTTAATTATTAATTATTATCGTAAGAATTGGTTTTAAAATTATAAATGAGAGAAATGAAAAAGAAAGGGATATGGGAAGTAACCTCTTCTTGGAAGACTCATCCTTTACTAAGTGTACAATTCTAGGAATACATGCGGTGTGGTGAGAATAGTAATTTATCAAGATGGAATGGGGGATTTTGAGAGGGATTATGGTCAATGATTAGACAATAAATCAAATTTAATATGTTTTCTTTCAATTGGGAGTGAAAAGGGGTATTTATAGGTGGTGGAGAATGGTATTTTGAATTGCATGATAAATATAATGTAATTTTAAGACCAAGACTTAAAATTGGGATTTATTTTTTTATCTTTTAATGTTATCCTAAACTATTTGGTAGAACCTAGTTCATTCATTAAAATGGTATGATGTTGTTTCATAATGATGCCATTGTTATATCATTTCACATCATATTTCCCAAATTTATTTATTTTTTATAAAAAATCATCGTAACCTAATTTTGATATACTGATTCCAAATATGAAAATTATTTTATGTATATAGTTTTTAAAATTTTATATATTATGTTGAAGTGACCAATTTTTCACAGTGAGAGATATTTCCTATCATTTTTAAGTAAATTATTCAAATAATATGATTAATTTTGATTCCTATAAATGATTATTATATGTATTTTAGATCATATTTTAATATTCACTTAAAAATTAAAATACATCAGAAAATTCCCATAAATTTAACTTTTCCAAATTTACACATGATAATTCCCAATTTTTAATATATTTTGTTAAAATAAGTTTTAAATAAGGTAAATAAAATTTTAAAATTGCTCATAAAAAATAATGTATTCTCAAATGAAGGTAAACCCATAATTAAAGAAATTATATTATTATAATATATTTGAGATAAAATTATAAAATCACTATAATAATTAATATAAATATTTATTTGTGGTATTTTGATGTTAAATCAATGGTATTTATTTATATATATCGTTATTTAAGTAGTTATCCATAATGGTCACATTTCTTTTCCAATGTTTAGGTAACCATTATAATGGTTATATTTTAATCAACTACCAAACCCATTACCGTGGTCATATTTAATGTTACTAACCTATATACACCCCATAAGTCCTATAAATTTCATTTATTTAATTTTTTATCAAGGTTCTTGTTAGTCCCTCAATAGGGTCTTAGAGTGATATAACCTTGAGGGGGTTGGGGTGAATCAGGGTAAACAACATCATATCCAATTGAAACACTTTTTCATTTAACTATCGCTACCCTAAATATATCTTGACCTCTAATCCTTGTGGGTCACTTTATGTGTTCTTTTAGTTAGACATTGATTTGATTCAATTATATTGAACGACCCCTTTAATAGATATTGTGTGATTACCTTTTTACCCTTTTTGGTGTTTGTTTTTAATGTAAATAGAGACAAGAGATTTTACATGGTTCAACCTTACTAGGACACTCCAAGGAGTATGAATCAATGATGTGACATGCACCAAATAACTATAAACCAAACTCTTCTTCAAATGGGTTTTGGTCTAGGTCAGTCCCTATTTAGGATTAATCCCTTTCAATATTTAGGGTTGACTCACTATCACCCAAGGCTCCGTTTAATCTCACTTCCCTTCTTCTCCTTTACCCACTACTTTGGGAAGATCATTAAATTGTTTATTGAATTGCAAGTCACATCACAAACATAAATTTCTTAGAATGCATCCTCATGTACGAATGTGTCCTCTGTTGTAGTACCAATAGGCTTATCCTTTATAATAAGTGAATACCTCCTCATTGTCGCACCTATTATTTTATAATGAACCTATAACTCTTCATCTCTTTGTTATTTTTTAATAAATCTGTCCTTGTCTTTGGAAGAGTCTTCAACAGGCTCCATCACCTTTTTCTTTCTTCCATCCCCTCTCATAGAACACTTCTTCCTCCTTTGAGTTTTGATATGCAATATGCTCAAGCCTCTCTTAATTCCTCATTTTTAAATTTGATACCTTATAAAATTAGGGATCATGAAAAAAAAATATTGGACACATTTCAAAGTTATTATGGTTTATAAAAACCACCCATAACTTCTCCATTAACTTCTTTTATGATTTCCCCCATAATCATAGCCCACCATAACTAACTCATGGTTAACCTTCATTAATTGGTAGTGAAAAATTAAATATCTATTTAATTATATGGTTAAATCAGCAAAATTACCTTTGAATATGGATGGGATCATGGTATCAAACCAAAACACTTGATGCCTAAATCATTGATGATTTGTTCAAGAATCATCATAATCAAATCCTCTCTCTTTGGTGTGTCTCCTACCGAGACACCCACCAAACCAAATTTCCTTTATACCCAATGGTGTTGTATGTGTATCTTGTGTCTAAAATGATATTTGAATTTATCATCCCCACAACATGATGGTTATTTATCCTTATCTTATTGAAATATGAACCTATACTTCCATCATTTGAGAAAGTTACATAACCACATCCACCACTAAAACTATAATGGTCCATATTGGGATCACTGGTAGACACGGAGAAGAACACACCCATCACCAAATAATGGCTCATCTCTCTTTTCCATGTTGGCCACTTCAGTATTCAAATCATAAAAAACTGCACAACCTCACGACCATGATGATAGATCCATAGTGTTCTATAAAAAAATGTCTTTGTTTTACTAACTATGGCATGTTCCACAATGTGGTCATCCTTTTTCTAACCATGTTGCTCCACCAGGTCTTTTATGAATTCCACATCAACATACTCTTTTCCACCATGTATGGAATTTACTGTGTTAACCATTTCTCTATAAATACACCATAGGGACCACCCTATCTTGGAAAATTCCTTCTTTCCCATATTTGTAAATTTCATTCTCAACCACAGACATAATCCATGAAAGATACACACCTACCTAATTACTTAACTTCAACATTCCCATCGAACATAGTGTGAAATTTCCTATGTCAAGAAATTTCAATACAAATAAAAAATTCCATGTGTTAAGATATATTCCTCCACTTCCATTCTCCATGATGCTTCAAAAACTTCTTCAATCGTTCATAATGGAACATGTAGTCTGTTTTAGGAATTCCTTCACACTTCCATATTACCTCTAGACCCCATAATATTTGTGGGGACAATGAATCCAATAAAAAAACATTCTAGATGATATGTTAACAAATCCAACATCAATAAATCATTTTCATTACAAAAAACATCAAATTTTTACCCTATTCATCTTCTTTTTTATAATTGAAGGTGTATTCATTATTATTAACATATCCCACCCAATACTTCATGAATTTTAGGAATATTCCCCCATTAGATTTTTTGAGAATATCCAAACCTATTATTTCCAAAAAAAATTACTCCCCATTATTTGAAATTAAATACCAAGGGAATGTACTCATCCATAAAATATGGGGAATCATTTTTTGAAACTCAATTACACCCTATGAATGGGGTCATCTCGCGTCATATTCAAACATTTATCAACTTTTAATATGTTTGCATAAAATAAAATAAATATCAAATCCCCCTATGAATTTAACTTCCAAGAGGGATTCCTCATTATATTCAACTACTGATTTGAGGATTGGGAGGAATTTATCATTTTATGTATGCTCTCCCAGATAATATACTTTTATACTTTTTCATCAATAACCTATTGATTCTCTAAATTCTCTAAAACCAACTCAAAAAACTATGTTTTGAATTCAAAACTTGGTAATAATACCATTAGATAATATGTATACAAATTATGATAATTAGGTAATCTATTGAGTTAGATTCTCATTTATAAATGGGCTGTCAAAAATACACTAACGTTACTAAGCCTAAGATCAATGTAGGAAACATGAGTTTTTATACTCAATACCACAACTATGAATGCCACTTATTAATTCAAAGAAAACTCAAAGAAACATATCCATTTCACTACTCAACATTACATATTATATCCATCAATATCACACCAAAAAATTAGAAATAAATATTAAATCACTTTTCTATAAGGATCATACCACTTAAAAGGTCCGATGATACCACTTATTGAAAAAAATGATACCAAATGAACTTCAATATTCATCATATCTTCATGGTATTTAAAAATATATAATGAGGATTAATAGCCATTAAATTCAATACAACTCACCTTGATTATTTTTCTCTTGACACATATTTTTGTAGAATAATATTTGGGGCACCACTAACGGGAACAACTTCTTCATCTCCCTGGTTTTTGGAATCTTGTGTATCATCATAGTCGATACCAAATTTTATAATAAAATACATATATTAAATTTAAATTCATGTTCTATTTATTCATAATTATACTTTTTCTTTATTGGTATTATGCCACTTTAATTTTTGGTCTTATATAAATGGATATATAAACTATAATTTCTATGATACAAAAAACTATACCACTGTTTGAAATCTCTTGTATTTTATAAATTTTTTTGAAATTTAAAATTCATCTAGATATCACTTGTTCTATTTCCAACATCATATTGGACCTCTGAAGTATGTTACAATATCACTTACATCATTTGATATAGCTACCCCATGGATCATATCTCCACATTAATTCTTCATCTCTTCACAAATATTTAAAACAAATTATCATATGGGGAGTGGGTTACCTCAAGGATCCTCAAGTTGGGGATATGATATGGGTAATATAGGACAACCCTTAATCTTCCATCATTCCTTTTCCCCTTTTTTGATTTGTTGGAAATTAATTCCATCATCTCTTGAAATTAAACTTTACCATGTTTTGTAGTAAAACTATTTATCCTATTTCCAAAGAATCTTGTTTGTGTGATAACACCCAAAAAAAATTCTTCATGGATGTGAACACTATTTTCCTTCCTTTTCTCATGCTTTACAACTATTTTGGAATTGATTACACATGAAAACATATCTTATTTTCTTTTATTAGTAGTTGATCTCACATCCACATTTCTTCTCAATTACATCTTCAATATTTTCATTTTAATGGTTTAGGAATAACACTTTGGAATCTCTATTCCTTGATTTACATGAGTTCTATCTTAGATTCCTTCTTCCTATTTGGATTTTTCTTTACATATACCTCTTTCATAGTTGGAATAACTCAAGGATTTTTCTTCAATAATGTTCCCCTTTCCTTTAGAGAGAGTGGGTGTGAGTATATAGATTTTGGTACTTGATACAGTTTTCATTGGGAATTTTCATTATCATCCATAACATTGAACCTATTTTATACATTAAAAGGTCTCTTCTATGGATAAAATCTATTTTTCATAGGATTAGAGTGTCTATTTATTATATATTTTCCATTCATAATTTTTTAAAATTTGACTACCTTTCCTTGTGATTGAGGTTAGAACAAATAAATAATTTTCCATAATAATAATAACTCAAATAGTCCCTTCTTGAGTGAGACATCAAAACTGATGGAGTACTTCTCTCATAATTGGGATTATTGTCTTTGTAAAACATACTGATAATGTGCCAAATTATCCAATAATAGTATCATTTTAGTGATTCCATTTTTTTCAATTATTTAGTTTTGAGTTTTCATATAAAACATCTTTTCTTATATATTTCAGATCTATACAATTTCTTTCCCTTGGGGTTTCCTTTAGAGGAATTTTCATCTTTTAATTTGATGTGTTCATCCTCTACATGTGTTATATTATCTTCTCACTTTTATTCTTCAACTATGTGACCATGACCTTTATGTTTGAAAAATTATTCATACCTAATTTATTTTTTTCTTAATGTTGGGTATTTAGTGATATAATGATTTCATTTAATTCCTTATCCATGGATATATGCTTCAATATTTCTGAGTAAGGCAGCTCAATCATGTCTATTTTTTTAATATTCTCAATTCCAATTTTATTTTCTCTAAAATTCAAGGCCACTTATTCTATATTTTACCAATTTTTCTCCATGTAAAAATCATCAATCATCATATAGTAAACTTATTTCATAACTTCTCAGGGTTCCACTATCTATTGTAGAATTAGGATCTCCTATTTGTCATTTCATGAATACCTTCTAGCATGAATACCAGATTATATTTCCTTTCATCCACCAAAATAATTTCTTTCTTTTTTCCTCCATTACTGAGTATGAAACGCCACATTTTTTCTAAAAAGTGGAGTTATATTCATTCATGTAATTGTTTTCATAATTTTTTACCTTGGTGGGAGAATTATTTCTTATAGAATCATTCTTATTCTTCTTTTTCATACATTTAGAGATAAAGAACTCATTATAATATTTATTATAGAGTTCTTCCAATTTAATCTAAATATCTTTAGTAAAAATGACATGTGAATCCACCATGTATATGACTTCTTTAAGATCACATATTAATTATGTTTTAACTTAGGTATCAATATTTAAATTCATTTAAAATTTATCAAAGATAAATCATTTTCATCTTAACAAAATAATTCTATGTTCTATAATTTCTCATGGAACTCCATGTGAATATTAAATTATGGAAATAAAATCCATTTTATATTCCTTTAAATTACTTCCATTAAACACTAGGTCCTTTTATTGTGGATTCCTTTTAAAATCACAAAACGTTTAGTCATGTTAGACCAAAAAATGTCCATGAAAATAAATGAACTTATGATTTGATACCACTTTTTAGTCCCTTAATTTTGTCTTAGAGTGATATTTCCATCAGAGGGGGAGGTAAATACATCAAAATTATGGAAAATATTTTTCCAGAATAAACCTTGAAATACTTATGTTTTCTCTATTTATCAATAGTTCCTTCCTCTCCGTTAGTGTATAATTCAATAGCATGTTACAACTTCTTATTTATTTCAACCCCTCACCCACAACACCTATCTCTCATTTATGTTTAGATATAAAATATTCTCAAGCCACTCTTATTCCTTCTGCTTGTAGTTGATCCCTTATAAAATGATAGACCATACCCAAAAAACCAGACACCAATCAGTATAACTATGGGTTACAAAAACTGATGAAAGCTCCTCTATGAACTTCCTCTAGGATTTCCCCCATAATCGTAGTCCAACATAACAACCTAAGTGTCAACCATTTTCACTTTTCATCATGGAATTAAATCTCCATTTAATTAAATTACCAGATTGATACATTCACATTAAAATATAACAAAGATCATGGTGTAAAACAAGGGAACGTTATTTTTGAAACATTGATGATCCATTCGATAATAATTATAAAAAATCCTCCATATTTATTTAATATATTACAAACACTCCCACTAACACAGCTTTCCTTCGAACACCACAGCATGGTTTGTGTATCTCCAGGATAAAACACCCTTAAAAATCCAAAATTCATATCTTGTTGGCTGTTTTTCTATCTATTATAGAGAAAATAACTTCCAGTTCCTTTTTCTGACAAAATAGCATCACTATGACCACCACCATGACCGTAATGGTCCTTAGCATGGATCATAGTTCATGTTTTAGGAAAAAATTCCAATCATCATGTTATATTATATTTCCCTTTATAATTTTTTCCACTTCAAGCATTAGATATTTAATGCAGCACAACCTCTCAACAATGGTGGATAATCCATGACATGTATAAAAAATTTCATGTTCTACACTCATCAAGGAATCTACCACGACATGGTAAACCTTAAGCTAAACATGTTACTCTAGTAGGTCTTCTTCGAACCCAAAACAACCGAAACACCATTCCAACACATAATTGTTTTTTCATTCCATACAGGTGCTCTTGAATTCCACCATGTGGTTTACTAAGTTGTGGCACATTCCATATTTCCCTTGTTCTGATATTTTCTTCTCTTCCATGGCTATAATCCATGGAGTTATCACACCTTCCTTGTTTGTAAATTTCAACAAAAGGCAACATTCCTTGTAATGTGGCATGTTTCTCTACTACCTTTTTCTGAGATACCTCTAATACTTAATTGGTCCTTCATTATTGACCATATAGTCTTTTGGTATAATTCATTTACTATTTCATATCGCCTCCAGACTCCATTATCTTTATCTAGGAAATTAATCAAACACAAAAACCTTCAATAAGACTTGTCACCAAATCCAAAGTGAAGAAATAAAGATAATTTTTAACATAACTCTGAGCATCACCTTGATAATATTTTCCCATATCATCAAGTTCAGTATCCATATTGTCAAAAAATCCAACACTATCTTTTGGGATTCTTTATTTCTATTTATATAAAAATTTCAATCTTATTTATAATATTTTGATTCATTATTACAGTGATTCTCAAAAACTATGGTATTTCTATATGATCATGATGTATTGGATTTATAACACATAATTATTTTATATAATATCATTTATTATCCCATTTTTAGGATATATTATGATATAATAAAAAAATTATTTTCTTATATGGAGTATATGATCTATTTTCTAGTACACCTTGTACTTGGGTTCATTAATTCAAAAACAATCCATTTAATTATTATAAACATATATATGTTATGTAAAAAAAATTCATATTCAAAAATAATTGTAATTATATTTTTCCATCCTTTATAAAAAATTCCCTCAAAATTTTAATATTTACACTTAGTTTCGAATAGATGGCTATAATTTTTTACATTACATACTTATCCTCTCATGTTACTACTTAGTTTCAATGATTTCACCATAGTGATTTTACAAGGTCATTTTTATTCTTTCATAGAACATTATATATATAATCTATGACCTTTATCAGTTAATAATATGAGATATCATTCACTCATTATACTATCTTAGGATTCAATACATATGAGGGGTTTGGTTATTACCATCTAAAAGAGATATTCATAGAACACATTATATACTTGATACATGTTTAGTGGAAGTTATAGTAAATATTCAATAGACCCTATGAGATCAAGAATCATAAATGGGAAATTGTGCCTTGGGATTGTCATTAACTTCTTTCTTATACATATAAATCTCTATTAATGATATATTTAAATGAATACATTATCCTAAATATTAAACTCTATGTAAGGAAAAATATTATCAATATAGTTATAAAACTGATTATTTATATATTTCATTTCATAATGTGTTGGACCATTTCTATAAATTACTATGAAATTTTAGGTTCTAATAACTTCTATTCACTAACTTCATCCAAAAAGTTATAAATTTTTGTTTCTTCCCATATTGACCTGTATATGGTTCCATATATATATATGAGTGAAAAATATTTTTTTATGCAATGGTAATAAGTGGAATTTATTGATATCAACCTCATTTAAAGTCTGTTAATAAATATTTATGCATGTATTCAATTTTATGAATGGAAATTTCAAATTAACCATCAATTTAATGGTTATAGTTCAAACTATAGTTTAACTTTTTGTTCCATGCATATTTTATAATCCTATAAAATTTCCAGGTTAACTTTAGATCTCAATAAAATATAATCTAAATTAGTACCCCATATGGAATAAAAACATCCTTACTATATATATTGGAAATTTAATTGAGTGAGAATTATTCTATAGTGGTTATGAAGTGATCACTAGGAACTAATAATGTCCATATATCATGAAAATGTTTTTTTAATATATTATGTTTTCACATTTAACTGATGATATACATAATGACAACCCATTTTTGAGAAGTGTTGAGATCTATAAAATTGATCAAAAAAATCATCAATATATAGTAGAATATACCTATTATTAATAGAACTTTGTTGAGGTATTAATAGTTTATATTAATTCACATTTATCCATCCTTATTTAGGATAAAGAGAACCACTGAACCCCAATGTGATTCATTAGGATGTGACAAAAGTATAAAAGTAGGAAAATAAGGAGGGTGTGTGGGTGACCACCTAGGGAGGTCACGAATACTATGTATTTTTTCACCATCAGTAATCACCCTATTTTTAAAAAACTATTTTTTCTTTATACCCTCTCCTTACTATATTCCCTAAACCCTATAGTTAAATGTATAACGATGAATCTAGATCTATAATGTTAGTTATACCTACAGATCCTTGCCACTAGCTCTACGGCCTATATATCCATGCCCCCACCAATGTTTCATCACTCTAGCTCCACATCCTTACTTATATCTTTATAGCCTTCAAAACTATTCCTTCAGACACCAATCATGATTTCTTCCTCACCCAAACCTTAATAACTTTCCTAATACCTATTATCATTGATTTCTCCCCTCTATCATAACAACCTTATAAGGGGTTTTCTTTATGTCACTCCTCCTATCAGTTATTTTAATTTAATTTTGTCTATTTTTTGTGATTTCAATTAGAACCGATCTTGTTTTGAATTTATCCATTTCTCTATAACCTAATCTTTAGTGTTTTTGTTTTCTAAAATGGATTTATTTATATTAATATATCTAAATTCTATATGCAATATATTTTATCCCTATAACATGTTATAGTCATTATTTTTTAAGGATTGTTTCATATGTTGTTTTCATAATTTTATGATATAGTTGGAAATAGTAGAAGATTTTTGGAAACACTATTTATCTTTATATTTATTTTTATATAGTCTATATGGATAATTTCTTACAAAGTTTAATGTTTTTTATCTACTTATTTTTAGTTAGTATTTTTTTAAAATGTTGTATTCTTAATTTTTTAAACCCGTTGTAGCATTTTGGAGTTAATAGAAATTAAAATTCTATAAGGAAACATCAAATTTCAATGAGAATAACATTCTATTTACTCAATCATTATGTAATTGAGATATTTTATTATATACCTTATCTTTTTTTAAAAAAATTTAGAATGTAATTTATCTTTTATCTTTTTATCATCAATCTCATAAGGTTCCAATTCCCACCCTTAGAACACTTTGAAGCAGTATCACTAATGATGAAAGAAAAACATAGGTGTTGGATACTGAATTTTTTATGTCAAATTTAGTTTTATTTCATTAAAAGTCCTTTTCTAAAATTTAGTGGGTTGTGCAAGTTGGTTTTGGATGTTTCTCATTATCAACCCTGTAGTTCCTTTAATGTTTTTCCTTATTACCAATAACTACAATAAAACATAAAAATGGAATCTTATTAGACCATATGAAATATAATTTTTGTTAATAAGGGGAAAATATAAAAATGTAACTATTTATTTTCAAATTTCATAACATTATCATACATTTCATTACATATAAAACATTCTGGATCTAAAAAGAAAAATTATTTATGTTTGGTTTTGGAAAATATTTTATAATTTTTTTATGCACCCTCAATATAACATTAGAAATAAAATGTTTTTAATATTTTAAGAAACACATGAAAACAATAGCCAGATTGAAATGTTATAAAATATAGTTTTGGACCATAATTTCTTGAGTTTTGAAAATACAAATAATAGTTCTATACTGTGACTTTACAATAATTTATACTCATGTTATATATGTTGTTCTTTCAAGTCCATACTATACTCACTAAGAATATAATAAATTTAGTGACCTTTATTGAAGTATTGGTAGAAGAGAATTCAGGTCTATAATTAAGTAATAAAGAAAAACCATAACCATTGTATAAAGTGTGTCTAAAAGTTAAAATTAGATTAAATGAGTGAATTATGAAAAAAAATATAAAATATTCATTCTAAAAAATGGAGATTGAAATAAAGAATTCATGCCACTAACTTTTCCACAGAATCATTGACATGATCCTTACTCAGACCAACACATGAAGAGTTTGATTAGAAATATATATCCATTTCTAAAAGAAAAGAAAATGTGATTTCTGTATAACTAATTATTTCTCTCACATTTAGGGATATATATCTTTAGAAATGTTTCTCAATCCAGTTATGTGGCGGTGAGAACCTCCCTCTGGGAGTAGGCCATGGACTTCACCCACTGCTAATTAAAAAGGGAGTAAAAGCATTGAAAACCATTTTGAGGGTTATTATGGGAAATTAATTGGTCACAAAAAACATATTTCTTGTGTTTATACACAAAATAAAAGAGAATAGTTATATTTTTAGGATTTTATTGGACTAGTTATATAGACAAAACTGAGTTATGGATCAGAAGTTAAGACCGTTTTAAGGCAGAAAAAATTTTGGAAAGGAAGAAATTTCTAAAGTAGTCTACCCCAAATAAAATGAAGGGATCCATATTGTTATTAAAGTGATTCTTGAATCAATTTTCCTATACAAAAAATCACATAATTATTGTATAAAGTTTACTCTATTATCATAAAACTTTAATTGTAATGAGAACCATTTGTCATTTTTTGTTTAGAGGAATTGATGCTTTTCCCATTGAATGAATTTTTTTCTTCATTCTCATATGGATTCAAATGCTTTGTAACCACCCATTTTTTATGGTGGTTACCCACTTATTCCTATAAATATATGAGCTCACTTCAAGAAAATAGGGACTAGAGAAACAAAGTGTCTAAGGGATATCATACTTTTCTCACTCTCAGAAAACTATTTTGGTAAATTCTTAAATTTTAAATTAAGGAGCGGTGAGGGACATTGTGAAGAACATTCAAAAAAATTCTTTGAAAATCACTCCAACAAAAAATTTTCATGGATAAAACTATAAGAAATGTTATATGCACAACCCTTAGTGAATATCCATATGAAAAAAAACATTTGTGAGTCCCTATGAAGACTCTTATATGAAACCATCCTCTTTTTTGAAGCGTTATGTGACAATACCTATGTGAGGTCACTTTTTGAGGATCATATGTCAATATTCATTATGGAATCTCCTCCAGGAAGCACTAAATAGAAACTCTTATATTTATTCCCTCCTTTATAATGTGCTCTACAATTATCCCTATGTGAGGTAACTTTTGAGGTTCCTATGTGAAGATTTTGTATATATTATCCTTCACAAAGCACTACAAGGACACTTCTATGAGAGAATATGATCCTTCATGAACATATATTTTCAACCCCATCACACCTTTCTAAACTGTAGAGGCTTCACCCTAGAACCCATTTGACTAGGTCCTTTCTCTTGTGTCATTCAACCTCAATAAAATCAAGGGTCTCAGAATAAACATTTCAGACAAGGTTTGGCATATTTTTGGGATGCAATGTCTATGACCCCATCCTTGATCCTGGATAATTCCTTCATTTGAGATAATCCTAATGGCCTCTTAGAACATGTTGATTTGATATATTCCTCTTTGTTTCCTCATATATAAGCCTACTTCTAGGTGTATTATCTAACCACACCTTAAAATTATTCAAGTTGATATATTCATCCTGGTTATCACATAATTGAATACATTTAGGTGTAATCCCCTAGTTCTCTCTTCTATCACCCAAGTTACTATCTAGGTTTGACACATTAGATCTGTCCCTATGCATAATCCCCATGAATTCGCATAAAGTAAATAAATTCGTCTTGGTTTATATAAACAAGGTAATTCTCATAGTTTTAATCCCTTATCTCTCCCTACCTTCACCTGAGTCACTGACTAGGTTAGGTATATCTAGGAGGTTCCTATATGTATGTTCCACACATTCACCTTGAGTTGATATACTCCTACTATTTATCACATTCACCAAGATTTGATATACTTTCATTGTTACCTCAAGTCGATATAATCCTATTTTTTACCATATTAAGGCCTCCACCAAGGTGTATTCTCTAAGCATAACTTACCTTCCTATTTTATTAACAATATAGAAGATAAAACAACATGGACCTCCCCTAGGTGTAAAACACAAAACATTTATTCACCTGATGCACCAAATAGGTCTGGTACCTCAGGGAAGCCTATGCATAAGACCTACTTTATCTCATATTATCACCCCTTTAATTTCACAGAAACCCCATATATGCATACTATGTGTATTCCCCACTCATTCCCCTACTGTGAGAGATAATTCAACCTAACTCTTGTTTCTTACACCAAGGATAATTCACATGGGATTATAGGTTTTGTTGATAATTTCATTATCATTTTCGAGAAACATCACAAAAATAAACTTCAAGTCTAAGATGCATGAATTTAACCTACATAGAAAACTTCTTAAAAATATGATGTTAAAATGAAAAGGATATTCCTCACATATGATCTTAAACTATGTCACATGAACTATATGGGATTTTATTCCTATGAACCAAGTACATAGGATTCTTTTCTGAGGATCAATCCAAACATTCATAAAAAAATTATTTTTTCTTGTATGATGACCATAGGACCACTTTATGCTTAAGAGTGTAAGGAGAAACCATAAAGGTATTTTCATGTTTAAGTCCCACACCAACTATTACTAGTTGACTTTATCCTAGTCTCCCTTAATACATGATGTTAAATTTCATGGATTGGTCCTTGTCAGACAACTAGAAAAGGTACTATGTGTCCTATTAAGGTGCACCAAACTATATGGGTAATATTACTTTCAAAAGGATATATAGGAATCCCTATCATAGGACTGATCCAAAAATAAAATCAATAATCACCCCCATAGACAAAAATAAATATAAAGGTCTTAACTACTCATATCTTAACCAATGTATCCCAAAATAATAAAATAATGATAGAGATCCCTTAATGCACAACGTTGTTCACATATCCACTTGGTTTCTACCATATTATTGTCATATGGGTAACCAGCCTCACAACGGTATTTGGGAAGGATTTATAAATACATATTAAATTTATAAGAGTGTCTTTAAGTATGGAATAATCCCCCGTAAATGGGTGTGTTGAGACCAACCTACCATTTTCTCAACCAACATCCATTTCTATGCATCATTAGGCAAAAAACCCAGTGACCACCTGCCTTTAGAAAGTACGCCCACACCAATATTCTCACCAAACTGTCCTTGATATGGGGGAATTCCATAGTTTCTATTGGAAACACATGGTTAAAATAGATTTATGAAATGGTGTACACTATGATGTAATTATATTCCAAATTTGTGTGGAATCTTTTCTATTTAAAAATTATTGGACTTAAAAAATTTATTTTCATAAAATAATACATGTTTTTTCTTATTTACTAAAAATAGTTTTTTAATCAAAATAAATATCATTTTTTTCTTATTTATAAATTTATTTAATGAATAATATGTCTGAAAGTATCTTGAAAATGTTATATTTATTATTAAATAGCTTTTATTTAATAGGGATATATATTTTTATGGTGGCTTTATTTTGTTATGTGGTTTGATAGGATGATTCTAGTAGATAAATCTATAAGTATTCATGTATTATACTCAATTATTTAATTTTAAATGCTAATATATTTTATAATAATAAACTTTTTATAATGTCTCTATACTACTAATCAATACATTTATTGTGATATGTGATTGCTTTTGGGGATGGACTAAAGGAATTAATCTACCAATATTTTTTGTTTTAAAATAAATATTATCTGAATGATTTCTTTAAAAGAAATAAAATTTCCTAGTGAGATTTATTTTTATTTTTATTATTATTATAATATAAATTTTATTTTTTAAAATTAGAATCTTTCATAACCGCTTCTAGTAGCCACCAATTCTATATATATATAGCGATCACCATTAGTTGTCATTAAATAAAGGAAACTACCTATAGTTCCCATGAATGATCTTTTTCATCCCAAATAATCGATACATCTAAAAGATATCATTAGGTGCTCTACATGAACCATTTTTAAATGATCTTTGAAGTTGTGAATGATCATTTTTCTGGTGGCTATAAATCTTTTTTTTCTAAATGTTCTTGAAATTTATTATTTAATTCCTTCAATTATATCATGGTTAATCTATAAGGTATCTTTGATATATATTTCACACAAGGTATAATTTATATTTTGAACACTACCTTATGATTGAAGGGAAGATCAGGAAACTCTTTTCGGATTACATTAGTATATTCCATCATAATATACATGTATTTGAACATGAAATTTTCCATTTTAACAACCATTAAATAAATATGTGCTTCTTTATTAGGCATCATGACCCATACTTGTGAGAGAGTTTCTAAAGGAAACTCATAATACTCCTTAAAATTTTATAGAACCATGGGATGGTGTGGGATATATATTGTTATTTCCTTTTCTGATTAGTTGAGAATATTTATATTTAAATATACTAATCCATTCAAAATAGAGCATTAAATTCCACAAAATGATGATTTATGATATTTTTTAAAATAATATTTCCACAAACATTAATTAGGGAAAATTCAAACACATTGGATGAAATAATTTCACAATTAGGTATTCTAACGGATATCTCAATTCTAATGTATTTTGTTTTGGATTCTATATTTATAGAAAACTTATATGATGTGGAGAAAGGTGTAAAATCACAATCAAATAAGGCATTCATTATTCTTGAGTGAATAAGGAGTTTACCTTTCACTACTTCATTTTTTCTCCACCTTAGTGGTGGTTATGGGTATGATATTCATTTATACAATAGATTTACTATTTGTTGACATTTATTGTCCTTGTGGTCAATTAGTTATATGAACTGGATTTCATATTTTTTATATTCCTTACAATTGAATCATTATATCATGGGTGGTGAATTATGTAGATCCTTCCTTTTTTCCAATGTAATGATCTATCTATTTGTGTACCATTTATAATAATGTGTTTAATTCCCCCTTCTCCCTATATAAATAATTTAACATTTCCTTTAATGAAATTATTTAGGTTATTCTTCCTAAATTATTTATTTATGAGAAGTAGGATTTTCTCTAATCTCTATCCTTAATCAATTGATCATGTAGTATAAAAAATTATCCATTTCTTTTTTTCTCTGTATCTATTAGAACATTGTAACTATCCAAATTAAATTTTCCCCTTGATATCACATCAAACAAGATATTCTAGTAAAGAATCTTACAAAAGGTGGTTACTTAAAGTGTAAAAATTTCTTAATGTATAAAGCCACCATAAATGAAAACAAATCAAATAAACCAATGTAAGGTCATTATTGACTTTTACATGATATGGGAAACTAAATTTAATTAAAAATTTATACATTCATTGAAAAAATAAACTATTTAAATGGAACCAAAACGATAAATAATATATAAAATATATAATATAAAATTAATCAAGTGAGGTTTTAGATGAATAACTCGAAAGACACCTACACATTAATATGTAGTATATCTAATTTCATTTCCCCAAAACTTCTTCATTATTCATCCAAATAATTAATAGGATCAATACCTTGATCCACATAAATCATTTTTTAAGAAATAACCTCTTAGATAAGTGGTCGATAGAAGAACGTTCCAATCCTCATTACATATTTTTTTAGAACAATCAAAAACATAATGTCCATACCCAAAGACATATTCAATCAAAATATATTGAACAGAATATAAAGAGTGACAATGAAAATGTTTTTTTATAAATTTACAGTGAAATATCATATAATGGAGGTAAAAAAAAATAAAAAAAATAATTATTCCTCACTAAATAACAATTATTATGATCAATCATTAAGTAGTTATTCTTCATCTCAAGATTTGACATATATTTAAAGACAGTCTAAAATAAAATCAATGTAACTCCTTCTCTATAAATAATAGAATCCATCTTGATTTAAATATCCCTATTATATTTTTGTAGGATCATATCGCAAGCGAAAGCATACAATGGTGGTAAATATATTAAAATTTCATTTAATAGTCGAGTTCCCTACAACCATGTTAGAGGATCTTATACGCCCAATTTACAATTAATTTTTTCTAGATTGGAAAAAATAAATTACTTAGGCATAACATCTTTATTCCTTGATGAATGTTGATCAAATGAAAATACCCTTTCAGATTTTAGTTTTTTCACTTGTGATGATTTAAGGATATAATATATTTAGTGATGGTCCACACATGCTACTTTAATCTATAATAAATTCCAAAAAGTCTTTGGGTGCTGGCACGACGAATTGAATGTCTTGCATTATTCATCATTGATCGATCAGTATTTTATGTTGAAAAAATCTCTCTAATGTTTCTAATTATTGAGAGGGAAAGAGATGGAGGAGTCAGAAGAGAATTCATTGTGTTCGACAATTCTCAATTTTTCGATTTCACCTATCAATATTTTTAGATACCCTACTCAATAAACATAATTTTCTATTTATAGAGATATGGTTTAGGTTAAAATAAATATTTAATCACATCATAGCCAATAAATAATATAATAACCATTAGTAAACCTCATAGAACATAATAAAATAATAATATTCTTGTTTTTTGGAACATTCCAACTTGGGAAATAACAACTATTATTCAACAGACTTTCTAATAAATATTTTTCATCAAAATATTTCTTATCCTATTCGAAATAATCTATAATTTATTTAATACTTGAATGAAATATTTTATTCTCTTAAATATATATTTTATTCACAAACAAGTAAATAGAAAATTATTAAGTATTCATTAAAATAAATAAATATGTTTTATTCACCATCCGGTGAATAAATATTTATTTATTTTATGTGATGAATAAAACATGAATAAAATTATTTCTCAGTCCAGAGAATAATATTTATTCCATTAATTAAATTCAAATATATGTTAATAGATAGCAATGGAAACACTTATTGTGTGACCCTATAGGATTCTTTCTTGTTGTTATTAGATAGTCTTACTAAATGTCTAAGATTACTGTCTAGCAACAGGTTAAGGAACCCAAGATAAAGAACATTATGTCGCAATTGAGAAAACCATATATGAATGATCAATATATAATTTATCACTTTTTCCACAATATCTCATTAATAATTTTTCACATCTATGTCACCAACCTATATGCTCAATTAATCTTTCTATGGCTATCTGAAATAAATGTTGTCACGCTATGGCCAAAAAATCTATTATGACATTTCCATTCTAATCAAAGGGATGAAATATCAACATCCATAAATATTGAAGGGAATAATACTTTCTATACTTATTCATTAATTACATATCAATCATGATGCAATAAACATACCCTAATTCCCACCAACATATTACACGCAAATTTTAGAAAGTAAATCTATGTGTGAAAGACTTGACATGAATCAATGATAATCATAAATTATAAGGACCATTAAACTTTCTAGAATATAGGAATATCATATGACACAAAAAAAAATATAAAAATTCCGACTGGTGAGTCTATTATTATAACCATTGGTCTTGGAGATAACCAAATGTGAACTTCATGAGGAGAAGCATCATCCACTTATGAGTACTCACACCTGATAGTCTATATACCATGTGTAGGTTTTGGGTGTAGCATAATCATATGATGGGCAGTGCCCAACATTTTTTTAACATGTTGAATGATAAATTGGAGATCTAAATAATGATAAATTTCCTATTCAACAAAATTGAATTAAAGAAGACATAAACATTAATCATGTCAGAACCAGAGGGAAGATCATAGCAGATTATTTATAATTAATTTAATTAAATAATAATTAACTTGATGGAATGGTTTCATCCTTGATAGATCTTGTAACAGATTAAAAAATCACCATCATTGAATTATAGGAATCAAGTGAATATTCCATCTAGCAGAAATCCATAAGTTTCCACAAATCTTCATATGTTACTGAATGAATGTCTGGGAGTTATCATGAAAAATCCTTGGGCTTGCGTTGTCCACATTTAATCACTACGAGAATGTATTCCAAAGAGTTATCATTGATCTGTTAGAGGAATATTTCTCTCCATTCTTGGGAGCGATCTTGGAGAATAAACATCTCATGGTCTTGAGATAATTCTCCAATTCCATTGTGCACAACCCAAAACAAATGAATTGTTCTCTTATAAAATAATATAATTTGGTTTATATATTTATCGGGTTAAAATAAAATAATTCCCAAGTTTCATTTATTATTTACTTAACCCTTGTGAACACCATGTCAAATAATAATAAAATTATTATTATTTCCCAACATTATCTTAAGGTGAGAGTTAAATTAAATATTATTTAATCAAATAGTGTTCAATATTTATTATTTATTTATAGAATGTTAAAGTTGGTTTACCATTACTCCACAATATTTATTGGACCTTGAAGAATGACTATTTATTTATTAGATAAATATAAACACTTTATTATCCAATAAATAAATAAATATTATATTCACTTAATTGAAAATAAATATTTATGAAATATTCGACTCACATTATATTCTCTCAAATAACTAGTGATATAATATATAAGATCAAGTAAACATGAATAATTATTAAACCACACGTGAGAATAATATTTATTCAACATGTTAAACAATAAATAATAATATATTCTTTAAGTCAGATTCCAGACACACTTATTGTGTGAACCTCTTGGCCTCTTTCTCAATGGAATTAGGCGAAACAATCTAAAGAACAAGGTTATCATCTAGAAACATGCCAAGGCATAAATTAATAAAGAAGATAATTATACAATGACATGTTACCTCATATGGATTATTATTATGTAATATAATCCCTTATCTTGATATCACTAATCAAGTAGGTTGTATACTGGTTCCATCATCCATTGTTCTCAATGTCTCTTTCCTTGATTTCACAGAAAATGAACTTTCCTATCAAACACCATGGTCATGGATTTATTTATGCTATATTATTTCCATCAAATGTCTTGAGATATCAACTATTAGTAATACAGAAGGGAAAAATACTTTCACGTGTTATTCATTAATGCACTATTACTCATGACTCACCCAATATATCTTACCTTACCACAAACATATGTCATCATGGTTTTTATCAATACATCAAAGTACGCAAATCATAATATTCATTTATAGTAACATAATATTATATGTATCAATACACACATCCATAGATAGGAATATCAAATGACACATAGAAATGTTGATTTCCTAATGGTGGGTCTCATTCTCATAATATCCTTCTAAATTTTACCAATGAAATATACCATGATAAGGTTCCTCAAAGTCCTATGAGTCTCCACCCCTGATAGGTTGTATCATTTGTGTCCCTCAAATGATATCTTCCAGATATAGAAAATATATTCAAGAATAGTGTCATAGAACATATGGACTCTCATCATAACAGGGAACTGCTATGAAATTTTAGTGAAAAAAAATACTCTTAAGACATTATCACATACTATTTCATGTATAAGAACAATCATGATGTGATAATTAGTTTATTAATATTATATACAATGAATACATGTTATCATAATGTACACAGAAGTTTGGTATAGGGAACCAACTCCAACAAACTACCACATTCATTAGAGCCAACTGCTAACAACCTTCAGTCTTCTATCTCTCACATTAGACTCATTCTTCTTCTATGATAGGCCTATCGTAAAGGGGTCCACAATGTTCTCTTTTGTAGGTACTCTACTTACTACAAATTCCCCCTCTAATGAAAATCCCTCAAGAGGTGATTATTTAAAATTATATTCTTAGTCAATTGGGGAGACCTTAGATATATTGTAAGATCCACAACTACAATATAATCACAATACAATGTGATTTGATCTTTATAGCTAGGTACTGTATCAATCTGTTGGACAAAGATATGAATCCAAATTGATTCTTGGCTGTATAAAAAGTTGTAATATACTTAGACTCCACTATAGAGTTTGTAAAAACTATCTTCTTTGAACTATTATATCTCACAACTCTTCCATTGAGATAGAAAACATATCATGATTGCGGCTTCAGATCATTATTATCTATCTAAAATCTAGCATCAGTATAACCCTTAATGAATAGCTCGTCCCAAGAACATATCCTTAGTTCTTCTCAGATACTTAAATATTATCATTACAGTAGTCTAATTTTGTTCTCCTAGATCTACAAGATATCTATCTACCATGATTAATGTATAGTCAACATATTGAATAGTCAATAACATGACATACATGATTAATCCTATCGCTAAAGTGTATGGGATCTTAATCATTATCACTTTCTATTGTGGTGTCTGGGGACACATTTTCTTAGAAATATGTAGAACATGTGACACTGGAACCAATCCCCTCTTATATTTTTCCATACTAAATATATTTAGTATCTAGTCAATATATGTACTTTGACTTAGTCCAAGAAACTTCTTGGATATTTCATGAATGATCTTGATCCATAGAATATAGCCTTTTTCACCTAAGTCTATCATGGAGAAACATTTGTTCAACCTATCCTTAACATACCGAAATACTGGTACATCATTTTCAATAAGTAATATGCCATCAATATAGAGTAATTGGATAAATACTGCATTTTCACTAAACCATGTGTAAACACATTACTCAAATTCATTCTTAATGAAACCAAATTCTTTTATAAATTCATCGAATCAAATTTTCCACGACTTGGATGCTTGCTTCAATCCATAAATGGATATCTATAACTATTAAATCCATTTGGAATCACCTGGAGTCATAAATCCTTTTGGTTGTGCCATATAGACATCTTACTCAAGATTACCATTAAGGAATGTAGTTTTGACATCCATCTGTGAAATCTCATAGTCATGATAAGATGCTATGGAATGCAGAATTTGGAGGGATTTAAACATGGAAACTGGTGAAAATGTTTCATCATAGTTAATTCATTTAATATTTTTAAACCATTTAACACCAAAAATTTCTTTAAAGGTATTTACTTTACCTTCTATGTCCAGTTTTCTCTTAAATACCCATTTACACCCAATAATATTTACATTAACTGATGTATTGAATATAACCCAAACTTGGTTCTGATACATGGAATCCATTTTTGAATTCATGAATTTTTTCCATATTGCAGCAAAAGATTTCTCTTAAACCTCCTTATAGGAGAGAGGTTCATTATTTTCAACCAATAATGAGTGACCATATTCAGTGACCATAAAACCATATCTCTCCAATTATCTTACCTCTCTTACAATCCTACACAATACTTGTATTTGAGGAACTACTTCCACAGGGACCTCTGGAATCTGTTCCTTCTCCAACTATTGTGTATCTTGAGCATAAAATTCATTTAAATCAATCTTTCTCCCACTATAATTTTTTGGTATGTGCACCCTATCAAGAAATATGGATTTTATTGAGAAATTCAATTTATTGTTTGAGGGGTTGTATAGGTATTATCCCTTTTTTTCCTTAGGATGCCATATAAAGATACAATTTAGGCCTCGAGGTGCTAGTTTTTTTTCCTAGAAGGCCTCAAAAAACACCTTGCAACCCCATACACATGTATGTGACAAAACAGGTTTCTTTCTACTACAAAAATCGATGGGAATTATGTTTTACTATTTATTTATAACTTGGTTTAATGTGTATGTTGCAGTTTATAATTAATATCCCAAAAACTGTGATCGATGATCTACATGACTCGTTATTGACCTTAAAATGTCTAACAATGTATAGTTCCTCCTTTCATGAAATCTATTCCACTATGGTGTATATGGTGGAGTTAGTTGAGAAAGAATACCAAACTCTCATAAAACGTTGATGAACTCTTGGTTAAGATATTCACCACCTCAATCTGACCGAATATTATTTATCTTCTTAACATGTTGATTATATAATTCTTTATTTAATTCCTTTAATTTCTAAATGGACTTGGACTTATACATCATCAAGTAGATATATCCAAATCTACTCAAGTCATCAGTAAAAGTTATGTATTAAAAATATCCACCACTAAACAAGGTAACAATAGATATATAATAATAGTATTTTAAAACCAAAATCAATCCCATTGGAAATGATAGGTAGTAGTCACCAATGGATATAATAGCTATCCTCACACCATTATCATATCATAGGTCCACCTATCCTCTATATGTATTTTTTAAATCTACTTGGTTCATATATTTGGAAACAGTTGTGAGCACCACAATATGTATTTAATACCCAATGTGTAGATATTGAAATATTACACATGATGATGAACATACCTTTAGCTTCCCCTTTCTTCTAGGTGTAGTTACTCTTCCAGTGGTCTGGCTTTCCACATGAAAAACATAATACCTCTTTTCCTTTCCCTATCTCCAAATATTACTCTTCTTGGAAGGATGGAACTCAAGAGATTTAGAGTTGGTATGATTCTTGGGACCCTTTTCCTTGTTCTTAATTTTCTTCTTCACTGTAAGTATTGTTGGTTTATCATGACACATGTCCTTATCCACTTGGTGAATTAAATTACTAAGTTCCAAAAGACTCTTCTCATTATTTCTAATATTTCAATTAATAATAAAACTATATAAGGTCTTGGGTAGTAAAGAATGTATGAGATCTATACACAACTCATATGTTAATTTAATCCCTAAAATGTCTAAGAGTTCAATATAGCCAATAATGTTGACTACATGAGGCCCAGCTGGCACAAACTCTCCAAGATTATTTTTAAATAAATAATTGGATATCTTGTACCTCTCTTGTCTTGCCTTCTATTGATAGAGATCACAAATCTGAGACATCATTCTATACACATCCATGTCCCCATTTTTCTTAAAAATATCATTGGACAAGGATGATAGCATGAAACAATGAACATCTGTGGAATAGTTCAAATGTTTCTCATAAATTTTTAAATATTCATCACTAGTCTCATTTCTAAGAACTTTATGAAAATCTTCTTCTAACACATATAATTTCCTTTCATGGTGAAGGATTACATGTAGGATCCTTTACCATTATAGGAAATTTGTACTAGTGAGAAGGTTTTCCATCTCAACTATGGATCACAATGATATGTTTGATGTCATTTTATTTATATTTTTAAAAATAAGGTAAGAAAATTTTAAAACTTGATCTAATAACATTTAGAAAAATAAATTAATAAATATTATATTTATTAGTCTCTCGTAGTTTTATCGAAACCTAATAGACTACACCATTTGCTTCAGAATATCATGTTTCATAGAAATTTTAGTAGAAAGGATCCATATTTCCATTATCATTACTCCAATGTTGGATGATAAAGAAACTAAAATGGTTTTATGTAGGCATTCCAAATTCTAACTACATTAATTCATAGTTCCTCGATCTATTGAGTGGACTCCCCAATCCTGAAATCCTTAAATTGGGTTTCCTTAACACCTCCCTCTAAGTTATAGAAAATCATACTTTAACAATCAACCCTTGAGGTAAAATAAGTAATGTAAACCCAAAAAATCAATTTAGAATTCCTTGATAATTGAAGGAAACCCAAATTTGGATGGTCAACAACTTTAAACTATGATTCGATTTTAACTGAAGTAGGGGAAGGCTATACAAAATTAATATATATAATTGATAGATTTTTTATCTTATGCATAAATGTCCAATTATTATATTTATCACTTGCTTGTTAATATTAAGTGTATTTTATTAAGTGATTAACCATGTCTCAGATAATATTTATGTATAAGACTATTTACTTTAGTTCTATCTTGAATTATTGTTAATTTAATTAATTCACATGATCACAAAAAAACATCTATAATGAAATAACCATGAAACTTGACAGAAATAAAATAATAAATATGTATGATTATTAGATTTTACTAATGGTTAGTTTATCTAGCTGTTGAAAAACTAACCATTGACCTCGGGGAAGACAACTTGCACCTATTAAGGTTCATGTTTTAGGTTTCCACCTAGCCACCTTTTATATCTCTTGGATTGGTTTCCCCTTGGCTCCAAACTTGAATCACGTCCACTAGCTTGGGATTACCATCCATTAAATTTACTCACACACATGTGAGGGGAATAGGGTTTACAAAAAAGAAACCATGGGCACACACTTCATAACATAATAAGAGGAGATAAGGATCACATTCCAATATTTTAATTTAATAATATATTAAATTAAACCAATATCATACATTGGTATGGTCTATGCTCTTAATCATACACATGAATGAAACAAATTGTGCATTTAATAAAACTAGAATTAAATTATTAATCATTCGTACTTAAGATAAATCATGCTTGAATTAGTTAATTATTATCTTTAATTAATCAATTCCTATATATTAATTGTCATCCAAAATTTTCATGAGATTCTCAACCATCATTATTTTAAAAAAATTAAATAAATTTAATTAAAATTAATCATATACATAAATGTACCTTGGAGGAAACATGGTGACTACCCATATGATTCTACCCAACATGTATTATACTCATATATTTTTTACTCTTGTAACATATGGAATACATGACTTAACACAAACATTCGTGACATGTACTATCAAATTAATTATTATACAAATTATGTGATTTTTTGGCCACGTGTTATGCTTAAATGCACCTAGAGTAACAATTGTATTATGATTTATACATTATATGAAGATCTAAACATTATATAGATATTAATTAAATATTTATATATATATATTTTAAAACCCATCACATGTTGTGTCCTATCAATGTAATGACCACACGCAAGAATGTGTCTCATGGTTTACAAAATATAACAAATAAATTTTATTTTTGTTTTGTAATTTGGTATATGTAAACGATGTGTACAGGCGAGCTACATGGTGTGTTCATCTCTCATCATCTATACAAGGTACACACCTAAGTAATCAGCTTGTAAATCGTTCCTTGGAAAAATGGGGTACATGGAATGTAAAAGGGACTATACAGTGTATAGACACCAAGTTACATAGTCACTAGTTAGCATGTTGTATAAGTAATAAATACACCACATGTCATCAATGAACATGGTATGAATTAATTTAAAAATTAATTCCTGATGTATCTAACACAAGTACATGATGTGTAACTCCGGTTACACGACATGTACCCCTATGTTACCCACCCAGAATCTTTGACGGCTCCGAATGAGATCATTTTTTTTAGTTTATTCAAAAAAATTAATCATATTTATTTGATATATGAGAAATGAAGGAGTAAGAGGCAGATGTCATGATTCAGATTAAAGGAACGATTAAACTTAAATTTAAAAAACAATTAAAATGAATAAATCACCAATGATATTTAAATAATTATAAATAATTATGTGATAGTTCTAATACCAGTTTTAGGTTATAGGTGCAGTACAATCCTGTGATGGGAGGTTCCCAACATTTATTTTTTCATGTTCAATGATCAATCATATATATAAACGATGATAAACTCCATGATCAATAGAATTGAATCAAAGAAGATAGACAACATGAATCATGCTGAAACTTGAGAGAGGACCATCACATACTAATTATAATTAATTTAATTAAATATGAATTACCTTTTTGGAATTTTTTCTTCATTGATGGATCTATTAACAGATCAGTGATGCATAATCATGGCGTTGTAGGAATCAAGTGCAGTTTCCCTCTAGTGGTGATCCACATGTGTTCTTCGAATATCCTGCCATTAACGAAAGAATAACATGACATATCCTTGTGATTTCATAATATTCCTTTAATCTCTATGATAATTGATTCCAAATAGTTATCATTGATCTGGTGGAGGAATATTTTTATCTATTATTGGGAGTGATCTTGGAGAAGAGAGATCTCAGAGGCTTGAGATAATTCTCCAGTTTTGTTGTGTAGGACCCAAAAAAATGATTTTTTCTCTTAGAAAAGAATATTATTGGTTTTATATATTACTACAATTAAAATAAAATAATTTCAAAAGTGACCTTTCTTATTAATAGATCCCTTGTAGAACCCTATGTTAAATAATTGTAGTATTATAATTATTTATCGACATTCACTTAACATGATAATTAAATTAAATATTATTTAATCCAATAAAATTCAATGTTTATTATTTATAATGGGACCATTAAACTCAGTCCACCATTCCTGCATAATATTTATTCATCCTTGAATAATGAATATTTATTTATTAAATAAATATCACATCATTATTTTCTAATAAATAAACAAATATTATATTCACTAAATATCAATTAAATATTAATTAAGTATTCCCCTCACATTACATTCTCTCAAATAACTGCTGACAGAATGTATGAAATCAATAATAAATGAATAATTAGTAAACCATGTGTGGGAATAATATTTATTGAACCTATTAAGTAATAAATAATAATATATTATTTAATTGAGATTCTGGATACATATATTTTGTGAACCTCTTGGCCTATTTCTTAGTGGCATTAGGTGAAGTGGCATAATGTACAAGGTTAGTTTCTATTAACATGCCAAGGCAGCCACAGAGAAATAATTTAATGCCTTAATGACATGTTTCTTCTTATGGAAACTTACAGTGTAATATAATACATTTATCAATATATCTCAAATCAAGCAGGTTGCATGCCAGTTCTATAAACCAATGTGCTTCATGTCGCTTTCTTTGATTCAATTGAAAATAAACACGCCTATCGAACACCATGTCTATTGATTTATTTACACTAAATTTTTTCCTTCAAAGGGAATAAGATATCATATTTTTAAAAAATATACAGTTCAAATCCATTCTCACGTTATTCATTAATTAAATATTCCAAATGATGCACCCAATGTATCCTACCTCTCCATGAACAAATGTCATCATGGTTTTCATCAATACATCAAAGTAAATGACTCGTAACATTCATTAATAATAATATTAATGATTAAGGATCAATACACACATTCTCAGATAGGATTATCCAACGACACATAGAAATATGGATTTAATACTAGTAAGTCTCATTCTCATAATATCCTACAGGATATTAACAAGGTGATACACCAAGTGAAGGTACCTTAAAGTCCAATGTGCCTCCACCCATGATAGTGTGTATCATTTGTGTCCCTCAAATTATATCATTTGACTATAGATTGTATATTCTATAATAGTGTCATAGCCCTTCTAGGTTCTCATAATAGTGGGGGACTACTATGACCTTTTATAATAAGGGCTACTCTTAGGACATTATCCCATACTATGTCATGCAGAAGAACAATCATTATGTGATAATTAGTTTATTAATATTAAAAAAAATGAATAAATGTTATCATAAAGTGCAAAAAAAATTATTCTAGTGCACTAAATCCAACACTATGTGCCCTGTCATATAACATTATCTGACTACATAACTTGATTTAATAGATATCGTCATAGAATCTAAAGGTTCTCAAAATAGTGGGGAAATGTTGGGACCATATCAATGACATAGATAATATAGGGCATTATATCATAATTTTTATACAGAAGAACATTCAATATGTTATTGAATATTTAAATTAATATTCAGTTTTTTTGAATATACAAGCAATCTAAAATACAAAGTAGTTGGTTCCAGGGCAATAATTCCAAAAAAATACCACTTGCACTAGAGACAACTTGTAATGACTAGTTAGTCCTCTCATATTAAAAATTATTCTATTGAGTATGCATGTAACATCTTGGCCTACCAAATTTCCATGTATAGTTTTATTAAATCCACATGTCTGTGTAGAGAATCTATTTTCCACAAAATTTCTATCTTTTTGAAATCCTTCAAGTAGTATAATAATTGAATATCGACATATTTTTCCCATTTCAAAATTTTGACATCCTGACTAAAACCATATTCAAATATTATCATTAAATGATAAATCTATTTCCTTTAGTATAACCCAAACATGGAACAAGTCACTGCTAAACCACTTCTTATGTTTCATCAGAAACCGCAACAAACTAGGATATTGTAGATATGGAAACAACATGGAGTAATATGTTTTTAATTCAAATTACATTGGCCCTTTTAATATGATACTTTGTCAAATTTTACTAAATATAGATATGAGTTAATTACATTGATCAGTTTTATTCCCACTTCTCCAGATATCATAAACATATCTAGTTCTACCTTTCTTAGTTCTGTGAGATAGTTCTAACTATATTTCTATGAAATTATATTTGATTTGTTTGATATTCACCTATTATGCTTTATACATTAGAAACATAAAACATCATTATATATCATGGAACATGAGATGAAATCATATCAATTAATCTTGTAAAATTATTTTAATATCCATAATATCTTCCTATGTCCATGCATGTTATACCGGAAGGATTATATGTCTAAAACAATTTAGTCTTGAATTGTTTCAACATGTATTTTTCAATACATAGTTAATATATGTAATGAGACTAAATTAAGAAAACAGATGGATATATCTTGTAGATATTGTTATCTAAAACATGGTTGGTGCTTCCATTCTTATATAGAGAAATATCATTCCTTAGTATTAACAAAATGTTCAAACAAATAAATTCCATATGTTATCAATATATTTATCTATAATAATAATAATGCTTCCACTAACTTGTTTGAGACACACGTCACTCATTTTTTTCCAAATGAATATTCTTTGATCACTAGGAATTATTTACTTATAAATGAATATATGTACTCTTCATATCTGATTGGAATTTACTAATATCACTAGACCTTTTAGTTATGCCTTGTAGACATATACCATAGGATCATATTTTTATTCACATAATATAGAAATATTCTGTAAGGAATCCCCTAAATTATGTGTATTTGAAAATAAATTCCCAATATGATGATCATATAAATAAGCTTTGATAAGTAGAAATCAAAAAGGATTTCAATCATGATGAGAGTTGAATAAGTTTTCTCATATACCAAAATTTTGATAATCAAACATGATTTATTGTTAACACCTTGTACCATCCATGCCCAATTTCTCTTGTATACTCACCAGCAGTATCAAGTGTCATAAACATTCAAAATACAAAGTCCTGAATCCTGATAAATGGAGTCCCTAATATATATATATATATATATATATATCCTTAATAGATTATTACCATTTATTAATTATTCATTGGAATAATTATTATGGAAGAATAATACATGTATCACCCACTATACTGACCATAAACATCCTCTTTGATTATGAGCTATTATGTAGTATGTGCCTGTGGAACTACACCTCCCACTAAGATAAGTGGAGTCCATTATTCATAGGAAAATTCAGTTTCAATCAAAGACTTAACCCATAGAATTTACGTATTCTCCAAATATCATTATATATATATTATTCCATTATGGAAATGTATTGAATCTAGAAATGTCATTAATATCCATTGTGTCTTTAAGACCATTAACTCAGATGCACCTAAGTGTTTTCATGTTCACTTTTACCACATGATAACTCTAACAAATGATTTTCAGAAAAAAAATCAGGATAATGTCCAAATAGATAATTATCATATAAAATTTGATATAATATACATTAGAAATTATTATTGGAATATGGTTTGTTTTTGAACATCTATTTACAATAATTTCTTAGAAGGAATAATGGACGATTGGAAATATATATAAGACACATCATTGATATTATTTTTACTACTATAAAAACATTAATGTATATAACGAAATGTGAGTTAGGGATAAACTTTACTCCAAATATATGATCAATAATTACATGGATAAGATATACTTCAATAATACACCTCGAAGATTTATTTTACTAAATCAATTCATTTACATCACTAAGTGTTTATGAAAAAATCTCATTAAGTATATGAAGTTACTTTTAGCTTTAAAATATTTCACATGGATATATTAAAGTATCTATAAAATTTTTATGATGTTATTTTATTTAAAATGATTCTTTATCTAAAATATAATAAGTGGTTTGTCTGTATATCTTGTATATTAGCTAAACTAAGAAAAAATACATTAATAGAAATACCCAAGTCAACTAATTTCAATTTCACTTGAAAAATAATTATCATTCCATAATAGTGTAAGAGTATAATATTTTATATTTATCATTCATTGGATGGGATAGTTGTGATTCAAGAGTTGCTAAAATATTAGTTTAGTAATTAATGTACCATAAAAAAATTTCTTCAAAATGTGAAATAATGTCTCATTGTGTTTATACATACACTAAGATAGATATCTTTCTAACACTTATTAAAAAATTGAATCAATCCATTCAGCAATGTGAAGTAGCGAGCTCCCCTTGGCTCAAATAAGAATCACCCTTTCCCAACTCCTTTTGAGTTTACTTTAAAACCTTTATATTCTATCTTGTTTCCTATATTTAAGTATTTTTATGTAATAATCATATCACATTTAATATATATGTGATGAATTGAAACATTATGAATATATTATAAGTGGAATAAACTATTTTCTTTTTCAATTCATTGTAGTTTATATTACAATTTCCATGATTTTCATATGAGAAATAGGTTTCAACCAGTCCTTATAATCTTGGTGAAGTATGGAAAAAAGTTTCTCGAGAGACTCATCAATTTTCTTTATCTAGGATTAAAACAATAAGGTGAATATTGGCCATAAGTATAATAAAAAAAGATTAATGGATAATTTATTATCCATGTGTAAGACCAATTTTTCTAATAGGTAAATATACCCTAGAATTTTAAAATAATGTATGGTACCTATATTTACTTCTTCTATTTTACACTTTTACAGTGCATTGACAATATTATTTATTTGAAGCCTTTCTTTCTATTTCTCAATAGGAATAGATATTTTTTATTATGGCATAAGCATCCATTTCTTTATGTCGCATCATAAAATATTAATAAATAGTTGATAAAATAATACAACAATCATAAGATGAATCCTCAATATCTCTATCATAGGATACCTTTTCACCATCACGCACTTACTGAGGTGGCAGAACCAGAATAGGGGATTCAAACACCTAATACAAACTTTATGATAATAGTGAATCACATAAAAATTTGTACCACATCCGAAAATTTGTATTTATAAGGACATACCATGAGTTAAGGAATGATTTCACTACTTTCATAGTTTTCCTTGCCTTTTTTCTATAATAATTAAAATAGATGATGTTTACTTTAACTGATTACAAATTATGTGAGAAATAATGATAATATCATAATATAAATTCTCATATTATTTTATTAAGTCCTAATAAACCTCACCATTGAAAGTAAAATGTCTAGTTGCTTTGAAATTATAATGGTAAGAATCCATATGACCCTCCACATAAACCCAACAATGTTTGGTAAGCTACTGGAAGGTATTTCGGTAGGCAGGATGTTGCCAACCATGGCCTTGTAGCTCTATGATCCATTTAATGGACTCAACAATACTGAAATATTAACTTGGATTTCCTTAAAACATGGCTACAAATTACACCAAGTCTATAAAGGGATACTTATCTTGATGTAAATTTGTTAATTCTACCCAAAACCTTCATATGAACTCCACTTATAAATTTAAGTGTCCCAATAGTGGTTGGTCAAATACATTATTCTATTTAGTTTCATTTCTAATCAGATAATGGATAACCAAATCTAACATAATATTTATTTTTGGGATTTTAATTTATTATGAATAAATATTATCTTGTTTTGTTCTTCAACTAACTTTATAATATTAAGTGGATATTACTCAATTAATTAACCATATGGATAAAACATGTATACATAATCCATTTATTTAAATTCTATATTTGTACATTAATTCATTTATTTATGTGATTTCAGTTTTGCATCTGTAAAATAAAAAATAGAAATGAAAATAAATAAATAATTTAAGTGGCTCATTCATGAGATTTATCTTACAGCTGATTTAATGAGCGTACATTAAATCAACCTATGACCTGAGGGAAATAACTCCTATTTCCTTTCATGTAATTATTTACAACATTACACCTTTCTATATGTGCCTCACAAAAGTTTGAATCATAATGGTTCATTCTTGGAAATCCTCCACACAACTGGGATAACTCCATTAATTACAGGTATTTTTGACTCACACATAGGTGAGGGGAACCAATTTATTTGTTAAAGGGGGATTACATATATATATTTAGACATATAGTTCCTACATAATAATGGTTTTAGGGATGACTTATAGGTTATCATATTTAATTTAATAAAAAATATTTGAAAACCCATGAGACAAATTAAATTAAATAAATTCTTAAACATACATTGGTATTAGTCTAGTTCATGAATGGTTATACATGAAACATATACACAAAGCTAATGGAAAACATTCAATTCTTTATTTGTTAGTTTTTTAGTGACAAAAACATGCTTTCATTAATTAATTAATTATTTAATTATTTAATTCTCTTTTGTATTAATTATCCTCCGTACTTAATTTTAGATACCTATAATTTATGGAATTCATGGAATATAATCAGCATAACTAATAATGACATATTTATTCTAATAATTTAATTGGGAATTTAATTTTTTTTTAAACCATTATAAATTATAAAACACAAAATGGTGTGATAATCAATAAAATAAGGTTTTGGTTTTTAAATTTTTCAAATTTAATGTAATTTTAAACTATGTCTTTTAATGGGAGACTACACAGTGTGTACACAAGCAATACATTGTGTACCTCCATTTCCATTTTACTAGGTTACACATATGGTTCTTTGGAATATAGATTTGGTCATACTACAAATCTTATAAATTTCTACTACACGTCTTGTATCCATTTGCTGAGTGCCTAAGATAATCACCGAGGTCCTCGGTTTATTTTCAAGTAAGAGACTAAATGACATGTGGACTCCAGCTAAAAATAGTGTATCACTAGTTCCATGTGTCTATATAACTCATTATATATCTCATATGTGTTAATTGATTAACTACATGACATTTACTCCACATACATGTTGTTTATATCATAAATTCTCTAGGTTTTCAGTCTCATGCTTTGTTACTGTGTATAATGACAGCCCGAAATGCCTGATTTTGCTGCTAAACCACGTAGACTACACGATGCGTACACTGATGCAAACTATATAATACAACAATTGGTATGTCATCTTAGCCATGTCTAGATATAAAGTGAAATATATTCACTGCATATATAAAATTTTTGTTGCGATGTGTATCCCTCAATACATCCATATGCGGTGGACTAGGGTAAATGACAAGTACTTTGGAGTACACATTGTTTAACCATATCTTACTGGCCTAATTTTGGTAGTTCCCAATGGAATCTAGGATAGTTCTATATCAATTCTTAGAACCTTAATAAAATGAAACACTAAATGATCATGATTAATATTTTGAAAACATGTTAATTCAAATAGGATTAAAAAACGAATAATATGAAATGAAAATTAAACCATAATTTTGTATGCATAAAAAATCAAATATATAATTTTAAATATAAAAAAAACTTCTCTAATACCACTTGTACATTTTGGGAACATTCAGAAATATGTAGTGGTTGAAGATATACAAAAATTTATTTTAATATTTGAGTTTCCAAAAACCATGATAGAGGATCTTGCACATTAAAATTATAATGAATTTATCTTCATTGGAAGAACGATATTACCTAGGATTGTTATCTTCCTTTGTTGATGAATTTTGGTCATCTAAAAATAAATTTTTATATTTACTTTCTTAATCTTGTGAGGATCTGAGGATATAATCCCTATAGCAGTTATCCACATGTCTTCCTTTGATCTTAGAGCAATGCCAAATGCTCTCTCGGTGCTAGCATATGGAATTTAATGTATTGCGTTGTTCATTCTTGATCTATTGGTATTTTGTGTTAAAAAAATATCTCTAGAATTTAACATTCTTAAGAGGAATATAGATATAGGATTCAAAATATAATTCATTTTGTGAAACAATTCTCTATTTTTCAATTTCACTTATTGATATTTTTGGATAATCTACACGGTAGACATAACTATCTATTGATAGAACTAGGGTTTTAGTTGAAATAGTTATTTAGTTACATGTTTTCTACCAAATAATATAATAAAATTTAGTAAATTACATTCCATATAATAAAATAATAGTATTATTATTATTTTCACACCAACTTTCATAATAACACGTATTATTTATATTCAATTTTTAATTAATATTTGTCACTAAACTCAGTCTTGGTTTGTTCAAACTCCCCTAATATTTATTGAATACTCGAATTAAATATCTTATTCTCTTAAATAAATATTTTATAAACAAACCAGTAAATAAATATTTATTAAATATTCAATAAAATAAATTAATATATTTTATTCACAATCCAACGAAGAAATATTTATTTAATTTATTTTATCAATAAAAATGAATAAAATTATTCCTTAGGTTTTAGAATAATATTTATTCCATTAATTAAATTCAAATAGAAGTAAATTTAAATCAATGGAAAAACTTATTGTTTCACCCTCTATGATTCTTTCTCATTTTCATTATGCAGACTTTCCTAATGTCCAAGATTACTATCTAGTAACAGGTCAAAGCACCCCAAGAGCAATTACTTAATATTCTAATGATGACAACCAAATATGAACACTCACTATGTAATATAATACCTTTTTCTCAATATCTCATCAAGAAGGTTTCAAATATGTATCACCAACCTATATGCTCGATACACCTTTCTATGACTATCTAAAATAACTTAATTACATCATGCCCGTGGAATTTAATGTGACAGTTCTATTATAATAAAATTCCCGAGATATCAAATTCAATAAATATGGAATGGTAAAATACTTACTCAAAATATTCATTAATGAAAATTCAATCATCATGTACCCAAAAAGTACTACTTCCCGCCAACATATTTCATGATGGTTTTGGTTAGTAAATCTAAGTGAATAAGTTATGAAGTACATTAATGAAAATATTAAAGTCTAAGGATCATTACACATTCTCGTACATAAGAATATTTAATGACACCATAACATGTGGAATTCCTACATGAAGGTATGTTCTCACAACCTCTTGTCTTGGAGATTACCAAAATAGAACATCATGAGAATAAGCCTCATTCATAAACGAGTACTCGCACCTAATAGTCTATATAATATGTTCCCTATAATAGTTTGTTATCATACCATAGAACTATATTTAGGATATATTATTATAGAATATAAAGTTTATATTCATAGAGGAGAGATCCTACAACCTTATCAATGAAAAAAATACTCTACAACATTATCACATCAATGTTACGTAGAAAAAAATCAATATGTGAAAAGATATAAAAATTAATATTCACATATTTGAATATACAAGTAATCTAAAATAAAATGTAGTTGGTTCTATGGAAAAAACTCTAACAAAATTTAGGATTGTTCATTGTTTATTTAAATCTCTCCACACAGCCTTCATATTGTTATTCTATTGAACTTACATTGATTTGCCTTTAAAAAAATTTGGAGCCATAATATATTTCTTATATTAAGTTGATAGTTTTGTATGAACCATGTTCTATGTTTGAATAATCAAAATAGTATATTTTAATGAAAATTTATATTATAAAAAAACTTAAAATAATCATTAGTTAAATTTGATATTTTAAAATAAGTATTTATAATATTTCATTTGGAAAATGGCCAAATAATATTTCCCTTTTTAATAATCATAATAAATGGTAATAAATAGTTTTATGGAGTATTAATAGATGATAAAATAACCCCCCTTAATATTTCACTGGTATGATTATTTATATTTCAAAATTATACTTTCCCTAAAATTGTTATCCCACACGATTACATTTATCCCACTTAAAGGAAAATAGTTATTGCTATAACCTTTCTCCCCATTTTTAATTATAAAAAAAGACAATGTAAAGGTTATTAAAAATTATATATATCATTAATATAAATAGATATAGTTTAAAAATAATTTCATTAAATAAAAATAAATCCAATACAATATTTAAATAAGGAAAAATATTTTTTCTTAAGATCTTAAACCTATTTTTCTAAGTCATTATTATTTCATTCTGAGAATTTATATTTTTTTTAAGATCTTCACAATTATTTTATAACACTATTATTTTCATCAAAATCAATATGTATTATTTATTGATTCTCTATAAACACTAGAATCTTTATAAAAACATTATTTTCTTGATGATAATTTCACTTTAAATGAAACAAATCGGCCTTAATATTCATAAATTGATTAATAATTTACTTTTAAGATTTAATAGTCTTACCCAACCAGATGGTATTGTTCTTAAACTATATAATTAAAATATATTTCCTTATTTATGAAATTAAAAAAACAAATCTAATAAATTTTTTCACGCACTCAGATTATATTGTTAAATAAGTCTCTATTAATTTTAGTTTTGAAATAATATCAACTTTTACAAACTCATCTAGACTAATATAAATAAGATCACATGGATGGATTTTGGAAATAATTTCATTTACAATCTCATAAACTCTAGTAAATAACATTTTAAGGGCCTAAGATTTAACTTTATATTTTCCTTATAAAAATATTATGTTCAATAGCCAACTCCACAAGCAATACATAACTAAAATAAATACTATGAAATATCAATGTAAAATATAAATATTAAATATAAAAATTAAATCCTAAAAATTTATTTTTTTGGATTTAATAAAGGTAAAAAATATGAAATATTTAAATAATGAAAATAAGTACTACTTTTAAATATATTGAAATTCAATTGGAATATCCAAATCAACTTGGAAAATTAATTTATGCTTAAAATAATATTTTTCTAAAATTTTTGTTTTATTTAATGAAAGTAATAATATTATAATTAAATATCAATAAAAATTTATTTATAATATTAATAAAATATTATAAATAATTTAAATATAAATTGATAGGAAATAAAAATAATGATTAGTTTGGATTTTTAAAATCTATTTTCCAATAAGAATAGCGTTTAACTATATTTTGGGATTTTAATTAAATTTTGATTTCTAAATTTTTTTAAATTTAATTTCACAAAATGAAAATCAATTTTGGATTAATAAAAATAAAATAATATTAAGATGAATTATTTTAATATTTTGAAAACATTTTCTTTTTTAGTTGAATAGTTTAATATATCATTTTTCATAATATTGTGGGTTTAATGAAATTATTAGAATATAAGTATAAATTGGAAATTTATGGAACCTCTTTTATAAGACAATATATTTATTTTAAATATAAATTTATAATTTTATTAAAAAATTGTTTTAATTTATGAGATCATATTTTAAATTTTACAATTTAAATTTTAGGTTTTTAAAAAATAATTCTCAATAAATTATACATTATGTTTTCTAAAAGAAATTTTTACCACTTTTAAATATAGAATAAAAATAATGGAGTTATAATTTATAATAATTATTTTAAAATTATATATTAAGGCCCATTTTTTGGGGCATAAAGGATAAATTACCAAGGTAAAAAACTAATTACAGTGGTGAAAACTAAAATGTTAAAAGGAAGTAACATTATAGGTAATGTTCCAAACATATTTCAAAGATGTTTTTGTTTGAATTTTTGAAGTTTTGATTGAACTTACATCCTCTAAAATCCAATATTTATCAATTTTTTAAAACCTTTCCTTGGGAATAACTTCCCATTATTGACAAGTATTTGGTATTTACTAAAATACTATAACTTTTTACTTAAAAAGGGGAACTCCTATCCTCATATCCCATAACAAAAAAAACAAAAAAATTTATAACAAACTCTTTTAAAACCTATTCTCCACACTTTATCCACATTATGGTGGTTCTGGACTTCTCAAAATACTATCACTTAAAGTCTTAATCCTCTTTTTAAGGGAGATAATCTTAGAAGTGAGTTATATGTTCCTAAATATATATTTCTTTTTTAATTTAGTTAAGTTAATTTCTTCTTAATAAAATTTAATTTCACTATATTAAAATGAATATATTAGTATCCTTATTATACTAGTGTGTTATTATAATTATGTTAAAATAATTAACCACTCCCCCTTCAATTAATAAAAAAGAAAAACATATATTGTGTGATGAGATGACTACCGCCTCCACGATAAAACATGTCTCATCTTCCCTAACCACCAAATAAGGCCAGTCCTAAAAGAAAATTATATATATAATTATGATATTAATGAGATGCTATTTATTCTGATATTATTAACCACATTAATCATTTACCCATTCTATAGATAATGAAATTGTTAACCATTTGTATGTGTGGACTATCGCATCTATGAAATGATGGATTTTTGTTAATCATTTCAAATATGTATTATATTGATGGTAATGATAATATTTTTAAAGGATAAATATTATTTTTTAATGAATAAGGTTCTAGTAATACAAATTTAATATCCTTTTAATCGTATAAATGGTAAAAAAATCCTTATAAAATTAATCGTCTTAAACAGGAAAACCAATAAGAAAACAATTTATTCAAACTATGAAATTGTTTCATATCCATACATTATTCTAATAATTACTTATATTATGAAATTTTATAATAATAAATAAAAAAATAAATCATTATGACACTTGAAAATTTATATTATTAGTCAATCAATTCATTATCATCCATTAATCATGGGTTTTTCATGTTTGGGTTAGCTTAACCGCCTACTTGAACAATGATATGAAATTATGTCATGGATGATTATGAAAACAAACTTTTAGGTATGGTATGATATAAATATTTAAATAATTATTAATTTTTATTTATAGAGAGGATACATAAATAGTAATATCTTTAATTAAAAAAAACCTTTGTAGGTTAAAATTTATCCAAAAATACCCATTTTTTATTTCAACATCTAGGGTGAATAATTAATAACACCTAAAATTAGATTGATAATTAATAAATAATTATAGTAAAATTATTGAACATGTAATGATAAATAATTTATTGAGTACAAATATCAAAGCTACTCCTACCAAACTTGTACAAACAGTCAAAACTATACAAACCCAGTGTGGGAAATTAGTAAAACCTACGAATATACATGTACATAATGATAATAAATGAATATTATAATTTCTATAATGTATGAATATGGTTTAAAAATTATTTATTTATATATTTATGTTTATTATAAAGGATTTTATTGTACATCTGACTATGTGTGGAAATAAGGTAAGGGTTTCGTGCCCCAAATTAAATTTCTTGACACATATTTCTTAATGTGCACCATGAAACCTTTAGCATGATGTGATTACTAAAAATTGAATTAATTTTAAAATATTCATATAATTCACAGGTTTTTATGATCTATATCTTTTTATTTCATTAAATAGATTTTGATGATAAGGATACCAAGGTGATAAGGTTCTTTGTTAACTCAAATCCCTTTATTGAGTTAAAATGATTCTTCTTGAAATTATTTATTCTGATATTTATTTATTCCAATCCACATTTATTATGAAAAAAATATTTATTTTTTATGGTTACATTATTAATGTTTATTTTTATATGAAAAATGTTCCATATTATTTTCACTTACCTTTTGAAAAAATTTATGTCCTTTTCAAGTCATCATTATTAAAGATTCTTTTAAAATTGAAATTTTTCAAAGTATTGTCACTAATCCTTTTTGAAAAAATTTTGAATTTTTATGGATATTTTATTTTTAAATCATTATAATAAGTTATTCACAGTGAATCTTTTTTACTTTTACTTAAACTTCAATGTTTTAATTGGTTTTGTGAAATCGTTTATATTTTCCCTTATATTTATGCTCAACAATTTATATTTAAAAAAGTGATGTTTTTATTACCATTTTTATTTTATTATGTTATGATATATTTGTAAAATGGGATTTTTTTGATATTCCATGATTTATTACATTAATCTTATTCTATATTTTTTAAATTTTTAAGAAACTGTTTATTTTTCCATGGCTTCTTTAAAATATGATTAATATTTGATTTTCTTATGACCTTAATATATCTATATGATTATGGGTGGTGTCTTATATCATCCACTGAAGATTTTATTTGGGTTTCATCTTACATGAGATTATATAATACTGTGTGTTAGAGATTCAATGGTCTTTTTTAACAAGTTTTTATTTAAATGATATATGGGAATCTAGGTTTACATGGTTTTTGAGCTAATTAGATGTTGGAAAAATAGTTCCCAAGTTTTTAATTTTAATGATATGTTGTAAGATGTGTTGATAGGTTTTTTTTGTGAATTTGTTTTGGGAAGATTCATTCCTATTTTTTATGTGTGAATGAGATGTGGTAAGATTGGTTCAAAATTTTTTATCTAATCATATTGGGAAAACCCTTTTTTATATGATTTTATATGATTATGGTTGTTCCAAATTTTGAATTTTTTAATCACATTACACATAATTTTCAAGATTCATTTAATTCTCAAGAAATTACATGTTTTCATGATGAATCCTTATTTTTTATATATTCCACACTTTTATATAGTACTCACATGTTTTAAAATTATTAATATATTTTTTGAGCCACGTAAATTATTTTATATTTTGTTAATGGTATTTTTATGATTCTATATTACTCTAACATATTTTTATTATTATTATAAATGGTATTTTGATCAAGATATTTGTGCATTATTCATATCCTACTTTAGGTTTATAATATAATTTTTTATAGTATATATTTTCCCTTACAGGTCGTTTAAGATCACCACCTTATTGTAACTCAAATACCTATGTTATACTGGTGATTGTGTAATGTGAGATGTTTAGGAAGGTTATAAAGAGCATGAATATGGATATAATTTTTCATGTTTTCTAAACTAAATTAGTTATAAATAAATTCTATATGATAGTAAGCCTTTGAGAATTTGGGTTGTGAGACTATTTATGAGATTTGTTATTTAATTCATGCAATTAATGTATTAGTTATGTAATGTTTAGCTTGGGTTACATTTTTTGGTATTATACCAGGGTTTAGTTACTTTTTTAGATTATTTTTTAGAAATTTATCAAAAACACTAGGGAAAAGTATTAGGGATGAGTCTATGTAAAGGACTACCACATGATGTTTAGTTAAAGTATAGATTGTGCGTTTATTCTACTAATTACATCCCTACCTAGATTCTACAAGTGGGAGAAGGCTCTAAAATAGTTTCTACTAGAGGTAATAACCTTGATTAAGGAATGTTGGGTATTAAATAAATCATCACTTCATGCACGATAAATATGTATAATTTCATACCTAGTTTGACACTCCTAAGGGATATTATTTGGTTAATAAAATTCACTTTGGAATACATTATGAAGGATTTATTATTTAAAGGAATTAGGTTGAGTAATAAAAGATAACTCAGCAGAAAAAACCTATATTGAACCAAAGGATAAATAGGATGAACAAAAAGCTGATGTTAGGGTTTCAAAGAGTGACACTTTGAGGATTAGTTTTTTTATAATCGCCTTATGATGTAAATATTTATCACTCATTATTAACTTTTTTGGTTTTAGAAATTGATTGATAAAGTAGAACCTAATCTAATAATGTACATGGTGGATAATATAGTAATGATAAACCAAGTAAAATAAAATATGGCATTGAAACCACTATGGTTATTCTCACCCGACTATCATGAGCTATGATTAAACAACACGAGTCCATATAAGAATCCGAATTCACCAATAAATAGAATGATGGAGTATTATAGAAAATTATGTGATGAATATTATGAAGGTGTGATGATTTAAATTCAAACCAGTGTAAAAATCTATATTTTGTAAAAAATTAAAAAATTTCACATAATTTTAATATTGATATGATAATTTGAAAAATGTTCCTCATTTAATAAAATAAAATTTCTTGAATATACAAAAATTAATTATAATATTTTCTCATAAAAATATATAAATATCATTTTTGAAGAAAAAATATTTTTTAAAAAATAAACTTATTTATTAAAAATTGTGGGCTTATTTTCTAATAACTTATAAATCCATTTATAATTATTACAGCCTTTATATATATTTGAAAAATTGTTTAATCATAATCATACATTCTAATTCAGATAGGTTATAAAATTCATATTTAAATAATAATATTTTAATATTATTTCACAGTTCATTTAATCTTAATATTTTATGTTTTATATTCTATCAAACATAATGATATTTTAAAATATCATGGTATAACATTAAAAGTATTTTAAACTAATTTATATATGTAGTTATTATTCAAGAAACAGAAACTTTTGGTCATTGGGGTGTGTGTCTGTTTATTGGGATTATTATTTACATCATGAGATTAATGTATTATTTAAGTTATGTTTAGATCATATTGCTTTAAACATCCCAATAGAAGTAGATTTTTCATTTGATTTTTAAAAATTATCTTCACTATATTTTTCTAAAATAGAAATTTTTATTTCAACTAGATCATATTATTTCTCTACATCTAATTCCTTATTTTGTTAACTTACTATAAAACATCCCTAGAAGAAGACTGGGAATCTACTTTATCTAGAAATTTAGTGGTTGTAATTATAACCATACAATACTTCTAAATATTTTATTAGGATGATTCAGATTACTTTGATTCAGATTCTAAATAAGTCACTTTATAAGATAATTCTTGTTGTTTATTGTCTTTGATCGAGATAAAAAATGGAATTTACTAATATTTTTTATATAACATACAGATATTCATAGATATCATTTGATGGGGAAATATAACCTTTCTTCTTCATCTTTGTTGGTAGAGTTGATTTATTAGATAAATCATTAGAGTTAGTGATATTTACTTTTGTTACATTTCCCTTGACATTACCAAATAGTGAATTTGTGATGTAAAAATTCTTCCTTGAACGGTTATCTTCTTGATTAATGAGATCCTAGATAGTTACCAAATGGATCATGATAGTTATTCTATTTAATATTGGATATTATTTCTTATCCATCACTTATTACTTCTGTTTTTTAAAATCAACCTTATTTTATTTTCTCTTATCCGTTATTCTTTATATACTCTTTGATAAACTTATGATCCTTATAACTTTCTAGTCCATAAAAACATTTTCTCTTTTTTTATACTCTTAACATATTTTATAGTTTTCTTAAATTGATATATATTTTGTCGATTGAAACTTTTATATTACTTATGTCAGATCCTTCATTACAATCACAGTTCCAAATATTTTGTTTTTATTATAAATGTTTATTTACTCCCTTAAATTTTCCTAATTTAATTTATACAATTCTTATTTCTTTTATATTTACACCTATTATCATAGTTTTAATTTAGTAACCTCAATATCCTCGTTATAAAATAAAGAAATAGTTACCTCCTTTCATAAAGGGTTGATGAATTCAGTTATATATTTCTTAGAGTTTCCACTTTATTATACATATAAAGGAACCTTTTACTTAGAAATGAAAATAATTTTTTTATTAAACCAAATTCATTTTTATAATTGTTTCATAATTCATTGTATTTTCCAATCTCATTAATATTTTATAAATATTGTCATTTTTTTTATCAGAATGTAACATCATTGAAAAACTATTCAAGATTCGACAAAAAGGTATCATTTTTACCTTAATCACTCCACAATGGATTCAAAGATATTCCCACATAAATTAAATGATATTTAATTTTGATATATAAAATACAAAATTAAATATAAAAATATAGTGTTTATTTACTATATGAATATCCCCTTTTGAAACAACTATTTTTTACCACTTTAAAATAATTCTCTATTATGGAAAAAGATTAATCATTTTATTATTTTTTCCATTAAAAAATAGTTTAAATGTTACCTCATCCATTTTAAGTGATCATTAATTTTTTATAAATGTATGGGAATATTATAAACACTGTCATATTAACAATACATCAATCACATTGGAAATGTTTTCCAAAGGCATGGAAAATTCCTAACCTTTTAAAATAAAACTAACTCCCTAAAACCTATAACTCTATATTATATCAAAGTAAAATATAATTGATAAAGTGTTTAAGTACAAAAAAGTTCATATTTCTTAAATGATAAAGTATTTTTTTCCCACTTTTTGAATTTGACAATCCTATTGAGTATTAATTAATGGTTGTCAAATAACATTGGTCTAATCAGTCATTAGTAACTAAAAACCCATCCAATAATAGTTGACTTATCTTTAATTGAGGGAATATATTTTAAATATTCTATTGGGTGGATCTTTAGTGAAAAAATATCATGCATAATCTCACAAATTTCAAAATCATTAAATAATAATTTTTGATACTAATGCAATATTTTTAGATATTTTCAATAAAATTCATTATAGTAGCTTTAGGTGGTACATTTATATATATAATATGATTGATTATTATCCATAAATCTTGTGACATGTGAACTCTATAATTTTCTTTCTATTTTAAAGATTACTACTAGTTAAATCACCATGTTGTAAGGATTATCCTAAAAAAATTACGTCTTAGAAAATAAATTACCTCCAATGTTAACAATTAATCATAATTGATACCTAATATTACTGAGAGATAATTCATCTATTTATATTGATGTTTTTAGAACAACTATTATTCATTATAATCTAGTTTATTTATCATTTCATTGTAGATTTTTATAACTGAATCGATTGAGAACATTCAATACAACATGCAGTCTACCTATATTGAGGATTTTTTTGTAATGGAAATTAAAAAAACAAACCATTATCACTTGTATTTCATCAGGAAAATATTTTATTTAATATAGAAATATATATTTTAATGAAGAGCCTTATTGAAAATGTAAGTAAACTTATTTTTAGATATGATAAATTCAAGTAATATATCTTCTTTTGGTACTTTATCTCTAGGGAAATGATGACATATATGTATTTTTTATCTCAATATTGATGTTTCATACTATTTAGAAAAATATTCCACTTGTGTTATCTCACATTATTTTATTAATATCAAATATGACTCTAAAATATATTTGTGTTTGCTTCATCAAAACAAATTGTTCATGAAAACATCTAACAACAATATATTTTTCATTAGTAGTGGAAGGTGCGTTCACTAGAACATGAAACTAAATATTAACATAAGAAATGAAATGTTAAAAATTTATTTTTTATACCTGTTATACATCCTATGAAATCTAAAACTGAAAAAATTATGTAAAAAATAAAATCTAAATGTATAGAATAGACTAGTTTCTAAAATTCCCTTTATAAATAAAATAATTATTTTAATTTATTTTAAATTGGATTTTTTAGATTGGATTGAAATATTAAATAGAGAAATATTAAAAAAATATTTAACCCTCTTCAGAAATATTTCTTTCGGTGGGGTAAATTAATATATATAGATTTTAAATGAACCATTCGAGTGATCATTTCCCCAGTTAATTCTAATACTCGTGTCTCCCTCATGAGAAATATGAAATCAATAATGTATGTAAATATTGGTGAAATATATTTCAATTATTTAACTAATATTAGGATATTTCTAAGGATAATATAAGGGAGATGTGTTGATGTACCAAATTCTTTAAATACACTACCTGTTTCTGTATAATATATTGTGGTCACAATAACCCTCTAGATTCAAAATCTTCACAAAATAAAGAAGAAACAATTTCTCCCCTAACAAGAAAAAACTCACTAATATTCCTAAACTATCTTGACCTTCACAATCCATGAATAAAGTTATGCCTCAAAGGTGCAACAATCAGTTCCTCTTATTTCAAATGAAAACTATAAGAACCTCTCTTATTTCAATTAATTTCTGTATATGTTCCAGTAATTTATCTATATTCTCTTCCTTTTAATGAGAAATATATATATCCAAGATTTATTAGAATCTAGATCTTACCATTCATTAAAGAAACTAATTTCTCTTTTGTTTTATATAAATTTCATCCATGAAAGTATTATGATTTGGATCCATAATCACCCAATTTGAAACACAAAATGTATCCTATAATCTGCAAAATTTAATCCTGAATTTTATGTACAAATATTTCCACCATGATATGATTCCTTCCAGAAAACTCATTTTGTAGTACACATAGGCCAAAACATAGAAATATCTCTATTTTTTAACCTTTAATATCCCCGTAATAGTTTTGGTTTTTGAAAATTTAGTCATTTCCTATTGACCAAATTCCTGAAATATTGTAACCTCAAATAGCCATTCTTAAATCTCATATGGTTCAACAATGAAAAAATAAATTCATGACCATAGTATAGCATATCCCAAGGTTAAAAACATTATGTTACGAATTTATCCTAAACCATATTTTATAATTATAACAAAACAATAAAATACAACCATTGAAAATACCTCTAAAATTACCAATAAAACTAATTAATTTCATTGTATCTCTACTCCTAGAATTTTTTTTAAAATAGATTCCTTTAAATTAGATTGAAATTGAGCACATTTTTTTTGACATTTTTCCATGTAGACAAACATGTAACAAAAAATGACCATCTTGGAACCCTTGTAATATCTTTATATTCTATGATATATTTCTATTTAAAAAAAATCAATTTCTTTGATAACTTTCTTTACACTCGACACCGAGTTTAAACAAAACATGATAAACTATTAATTCACTGTCATTTAATGTGATAGTTATCGCCTAGACATTGGATTGAAATTTATGAATATGAATTACTATATTATGAAAATATATTTTTAAAATATGTATAAAATTAATTCATTGGTTATCAATAGGTTATAAATGAATATAAAATCATTTAAAGGTAAATAGAGATGTTTTTCTTAAAAACAATTTTTTTAAGAACAATATGTTATTATCATAATAAATTGGATAAATATATATTAATGAATGATTTTAATTATATTTAAATATTATATAATAAATTAATTTTTTTAATATTCATCAAATCATTTTTACTTGGCATGGAATAAGAAATAATATATTTTAATTCTTAAAAATTCATTTTTATAAAAACAGTTTTCATTCTATTATTCCCTTTTATTTTTAAATGAATTTATTCCTGTTATATAGATTAATTATTATTGACTAGATTAATCATTTGTTTTCAACATAAATGATATAATTTAATAATTTCAACTTCATTTTTGGTCATAATTAATACTTAGAATAATAATATTTTGTTAGCATAACTAGGGTTAAAAGGGTTTATGATGTGATTAACCTAAGATATAAGGTTTAAAATATAAAAAAATATTTTATCTAGTTTTATTGGTTTATTTTATTAGTAAATTACCCTTCTTATCAATGAATCTTTGTAATTTTTTTACTTTATGATTTTTGTAAGTCATTAATATATTTTAATCTTTTGAAAACTTCCTAGTGTGTCATCTCAATCCCTTATAAAAGGATACAACTTCTAATATCTTCATTACACTTAATGGGTATTATATCATGAAAAATAACTACCCTAATACATTACTAAAATATTCTCCAATTTCTGTAGGTGTTGTTTTAATTATAGTACCATCTTTTTGAGGCATAAGGTTTAAGACAAAGGAGGTTTCTCATTAAAGAGGTATATCTCTTAACCGGGTAATTTTAATTTTTTTATTAAACCTTATATTACCCTATTCTATCCATAATTAAATGATAAATATAATTTCTTATAATTAAATCACATCCATTTTAAACCTCATTTCCATCAAATGGTAAATTAATGTATCACTCCTTTTTATGTGTGAACTACCATCTCCGCATAGTGATATAGTTCATTTTATATGACCATATTTCATGGTTATTTATTATGATGGATTTAATGTTTATATATGATATTTATGAAATAATAGTTATTTTTTTATTATATAATATTACCTACCTTTTTACCATTCCATCCATTAGGAAACAATAACATTACTTATGCATACATGTGGACCACCACCGCCATGAAGTGATATGATTTTTTTTCATTTATATTTTGCATAGATGGTAATAAGGATATATTTAATGAATATATATGATATTTTTTATATAATAATGATTCTATAATTTTGAATTATTATATACCTTTCTTTCTTTACAACCATTGCAAATTGGAAACACACTCGTTCGTACGTAGAACTACCCTCTCCATGAAGTGATACAATTATTTTTTAATCACCGCTTTATATGGATAATTATAAAAGTTTATATTATGAATAAATATGATAAATATTTAATGAATAATATTATTGAGGTTTTTAAACCAGGAATGTAGATCGAGTACCTAAACTATAGAATAGAAACATGCATGGAAAGGAACCTATTTTCACCATAATGTTCATTTTAATGATGAAATTGTCAATAAAAGTGAAATTTGAAATTATAAAGGAATGATACATAGAATTTTATCAATGAATATGGTTATTTAATACATTTATAATAAATATATATATTACTATATAGGATATTTGAAAATTTATGAAGCAAGATAGTACTTGATGTAAAGGGTTTATGTTATAATCTCATTTCTTTTCTATATAATATATGGTAAATTAAAATTGAGAGAAATTATATAGATATTATAATTTATACACCATATATTTTATTCTCTAATAGGTACTTCTGTATTTTTATATATTGTTACCATTTTCCTCTCTTTGGTACTTAAAATTAATGAGAAAATGTTTTTAAATAAAATTCATCCTTTTTACCTCTTTGGTCGATGAACTATTTCTTTCATGTCCACACTCATAAAAATTGTTTTATAAAGTTTTTAAATATAGTTAAAATGTTTTAAAATTTTATTTTTACTAAAATTTACTTTATTTAAAAATATTTATAAAGAAATTTTTTTAAAGAAAATTTTTTCTGAACAAGTAATTTTTTACTTTTTATAAAGGTGTGAAATGTATGTTTTATTTTAACTTATAAAACATGGATGAATTTTCCCTCGATCATGATTGTTATTTACATTGAATATTACATTATATGTTACATTTCTTATCTTTAAATAAAATTATTTCATCAAAATTTTGGGTATTCTTAGTTAAAATGTTATCCAAAAAAATTATATTTTCTCATGTTTAAAAGGAATGTTTGAATGATATTTTAAAGGTATTTTTTTCTATGTCAACATAATTTCATGATTTCTATGATTCACTAGGGATATGATCATAAAATACCATACAAATTATTTATTTTGATATATTATGATTATGATTATTGTTTAAGTATTATTCAATGAAACCCATTTCTATCACATGGGTTAATTGAGTTATGATGAAAGATTTATAAAACTCATTTATTTCCCATTGGTTATGCTATGATGGAATGATGAAATTTTTATGACACCCATTTTATTTTACATGGGTTATTAGTTAATGATACGATTTATTTTTATAAACATGTGTCACATATATATTTGTTTTTTAGTATGATATGTGCAGGCCAAAACTTATATTTCCCTCTAATGAATTTCTTAATAATGATAGAGATATAAAAATCCAAAGATATGATGGAGTTGGGAAACTCTAAAGATGATGGAGTCAAGAAAATCCAAATAGAGGATGATGTCAAGAAACCCCTAAGAGATGATGGAGTTAATAAACTACCGAGAGATTCTTGAGTTAACTAGATATATGTAACTCATTTTTGAATGTGGGAATTATCCTATTTAGGTAATTAAATGATGAATTAATTTGGTAATAATAAATGGGTTATGAAACTCTTAAGAGATGATGGAGTTAAGAAACTCTTAAGGGAGGAAAATTTTAAGAAACTCTTAAGAGTTGATAGAGTTAATAAACTCCCAAGATATGGAGTTAACTATGTAAAAGTTACTCTTATGTGAATATTGGTATAATCTAGTTTAGGTAATTCAATTATTAATGAATTATACCAAATATATTATTATAATTATTCTTAGGATTGAGACATAAAATTATAATAACATGTTCATAATCTTATAAAATGTTATCATGTTTCATGATTTATTTTTGAAGATTCCTTAATCTTATGATTCATTTATTTTTAATTGATAAGGTATTATGTTCTTACTTATGTTTAAGATCTATGATATATTTTTTATAAAATTTAGATGTTATGATTAGAATATCATACCCTCATTATTATATTATGCTTGTATATGATCATCAATTGATATATCCTATATTTATAATTACTGATAATCTATGATCACCCTATATTATGTTTTTTCACTAGGTTGTGAAGGAATTTTTTTAGTAGGGTATGTCAAAAAAGGGTACTATGTAAGAAGAACATTATTGGATATGTTGAAGATATTTCATGAAATAGGTTTTTTATGTATCTAATATCAAAATAAAATAATATTTTATCATCATTGGGTGTTTATTATTATAAAATTTATTAAATATTCACCTTTAATGATGTAATATTTTTGTATGGAATTCTTAGGTCACCTCAGTAGGTATCAAATGAGGGTTTAGTTATTTTAGATATTATAATTAGATAAATTTTTTAAAAACCCTGGGGATAAGTCTAAGTATAGGATAATAACATGAAGATATTGTAAAGTAGATGGTATGGGGTTTCCCTTGAAAATATATCCGTATTAGGATACTAGAATGGTGATATGACTATAGAATAAATGCACCTATATGTAATAACTCTAAAAGGGGTATTTTGGGTATTAACTCAATCATCACTAGTGCATTATGATCAGGCCTAATACTGTACACCTAATGAGATAGTCATAGGGAATATTATTGGGTTAATTCATATTTTCTTTATAAACCATTATATATTATTTGAATAAATAATGGCCAAGAATGACCTTGGTTAAAACTAAGGTGTCATGGATTGAATAAAAGCAGTCCAAATTTAGATATCCTATAAATGATTTTCCATGATTACATGCTTATTAACTTACTTATTATTACTCACGCTATGAGTTTTGGTATTACATAATGGATGTAACTAGGAGTAATTTTTTTAATATTGAGTTTTTTGGGAAATACAGGGACATTACTCATGAGAAACCTAATAAATTGGAGTTGGGATTCAAAATAATTTATCTTTAATCAATCAAATATCTCAAGATTTGAATTGTAACATGAATTTTTCTTACATTCCATGTAGCCAATGCAAGGACTAACTCTATATTGGGTTATTTATTAGAAAAATTTCTCTTCCTTTAATGGTTAATGTAGTATGCCTTTTATAAAGAAATAGATAAGTACTACTAAAAAGATACTTTCTGTTCTCGAGTGATGAAAAAATTGAAAATTTTATCCTAGAAATATATAATTTGGAATGTGATGAAAATAAATTCTTATAAAAACTACAAGGATAGAGGAGGAATTAAAATAAATGACATGGGAATAATTTAAGAAGGTATGTTTAAATAATTATTTCCTTCAAACTTCTCACAAAAAAATGGAATGGGAATTATTGTAATTAAAAAAGTATGATGAATCCTTTCGTATCTATAAGGAAAATTTCACAAGACCCTCATGGTAAAATTTGAGTTTTATCATCGACCATGAAAGAAAAATTTATCAATTATTTAGTTTCTTGAGAAAACGTCTCCAAAATAAATTGGATATAATAAACTTTTATAGGAAAAAAATCATTAGATATGTTGTCTATATTAAAATGGACACTAGAGACTCGCAATGTTCTCATGGTTTTTGTAATAAAAATATAATGTTGGAATTTAGAAGAAATTATAATAATAAAACCCATGGAGGAAAGAAAATTAATGTTTATTCATGTTATAAGTTTTGAAGGGATCATGGAGTAAATTTAATTATGGCATCCGGTAATTGTTTTCTATATAGAAAATAAGGTCATCGAGCAAAAGAATTCTGAAGGGATGTGAAGTGTTCAGTCAATGAAATAAATGGTAAAAAATTTCAACCAAATTTGTCACACACACTCTAATTATATAATTTAGTGTAGTATATCAATTATGATAATAAATGCATAAATATTAAGGTTAATGAGGAAAATTAGTGTCAGTAATATTTTAAGCTAAGAGATAAAGGAAAAACTCATGTGATCATAATTTCTGAAGTGGGTTATGAGTATGATGTAGTGAAAGGTAAACATTTTAGTAGATTCTAGATATAACCACTCATTTCTATTAAAATAATTTAATATGGTTATCCCATCACCACCTCAATGATTAAATATTGTTTTAGAAATAAAAAATCCTAATGGTACAATGATCACATATCATGTTTATAAATCCTTTCTAATATAAGATTATGAGAGTGTACCACTTGAAAATCATCTAATTATCCTCCTAGTTGAACTTTATCTAATTTTTAGTATGTATTAACTCAATATTTATAGATTACATATAAATTTACAAGTATGGGTAGTTAGATTTTATATTCCAAATCATCATATGATCATATTTTAGTGTGAGGATGAATGTAAATTTCCCATTTAAGTTAATTCAATTGTATATGTCTTGCTTCCTATTCAAAAGGGATATTTATCTCAGATATTTAGGTAGAAACACAAAAATTAAAGAGATTCCAATTTTTTGGGTTATCCTAATGTATTTCCAAAAGAATTTCATAGTATTACCTAAAATCATGAGTTTGGATTTTTAATAGAAATCATTCCTCGTGTTGCACTTTTTTAAAGAACACATATAGAATTTCCCTGATTGAGTTGTGGAAATTGAAAACGAAAATCCAAGAAAATATTGATAAATTATTAATACAACCAAGTGTATCATCATGGATATTTTTTTTAAAAGAAATAAGGGCCAATATATATATTTTTGATTATTGAGAACTTAACAATATTACAATTAAGAACAAGTATCATCGACCCCATATGGATGATCTATCTGATCAATCATGAACACCTCAATATTTTTTGAAGATTGATCTTTGATATGGATATCATTAATTAAGTATTAAGGAGTATATACATAGGATAACCATCTATATGAGACATTTTATTTTTGAATTTATACTAATTACCTTTAGACTTAACAATGCCACAATTAAAATCATGGATTTAATGAATATCGTATTTATAGATTACCTCAATCAGTTTGTTTTAGTCTTTATATATCATATTAATATACATTCCAAGTATAAGGAATGGCATGAATATCATTTGATTTTTTTGGAGACCCTGTACAAGGAGAAGTTGTATGCTAAATTTACCAAGTGTGAATCTTTACTTTCAAACTTTTCATTATTTAGTTATATAATCTCAAGAGAGGGTATATCGGGGGATCCATCAAAGAGATAAGTTATTGAAAAATGAACTAGAACAGCCATTTTTTCTAAGATTTAAGGTTTTCTTGGGTTTGATGGATACTACCAGTTCATTCATAGGGATTTATCACAACAATCTAATCTAATAACCGTGTTTTTTCAGAAGGGAGACATGTTCCTTTTTTTTACCTGAATGGCCCGAAGGCCTTAATTTTTAATGATTTTTGATAACCCCCTTTCAAGGTATGAGGGGGAACCCTTATAAGGCCCATAGGCTCAGAGAATCCTTGGCCCGTAGGCTTAAAAGATTACATGACCCGAAGGTCTTAGGGAATTCAACCAGACTATCTACAAGGAAATGCCCCTCCCCAGCATCTGCATCTTGATAGTAGCTCTCCACCTTTGCATGACCGTCTAGCTAGGCTTCCTGTGCAAGCACAGGCTGGTACTGATGGCATAGCCATACCCTCTCATTCTGACAATCCATTTGGCTTTACTCTGGTGAGTGCACCTGCTCTAAATCCTCTTCTGGGGCTTCTCCTTTTTGTGTAGTGTGTCTGGGTCCTGCATTCATGTGGCCCGAAGGCCTTGGGGTGGCCCTAAGGATTTAATGTGGCCTGAATTCCTTGATAAACAACTGGCTCGAAGGCCTTGGGTGGCCCGAAAGTCTTGCAGGACCCGAGGACCAAATCGGTGGCCCGAAGGCCCAGATGGATGAATAGTTCTTACTACTACAGTACCGAACAGTGCCTACTACAGTGATTCTACAGTAATGCTACAGTACCCCCCCCCCAAAATAAGCCTCCACCTAGATTTGATCTCAGGTCTCTTGGATTCACCTAGCGAGTCCTCACCAACTGGGCTGAGGCTCTTGTGCGAGACATGTTCCTTTAGATAAATTAATTAAACGAAAATTTCAATTATATTAAAATAATTTTTTTCAACTCACCTATGGTTACACTACACTATAGAGGGGAATAGTTTATAAAATTTAGTGTTTCATCTAAGAAGGGACTAGGTTTAGTCATCATGAATAACAATATAGTGATAGTTTATGAGTCTCAATAATTGAAAATTTAAGATAAAAAATTCCCAAATCATGATTTGGAGTTTGAAGTAGTAATTTTTTCTATGAAAATATGGAGGTATTATATTAATGTTGAATGATGTGATATATATAATAATCATAAAATATTGAATAATATATTAACAAATAAATTTTTGAATGTTCACCAAAGTACATAGTTAGAGATGATTAAATATTTTGACTACACAATACACTGCAACCCTGGGAAGGTGAACACGATGGATGGTGCTCTGAGTTGGAAAGGCCATTCTAGTTTTTATATGGTTAGGATTGAAAAAGATTAAATATTTATTGATTTTTTGAATAAGGATACAAAACTCATAAGGAAAAGGAACATATCTTATCTTTCTCATATCAATGTCCATCTAACCATCCAAGTGATGATTAAAGTTGTTAAAAATGAGGTTGTGGGACTATAGAATAAGGTGATTAATGTTCCTGAGTTCAACCATGATTGTGATGGAATGATAAGTTTTAGAAACTGAGTTTGTGTCACATCAATACCATATTTTAATGATTTTTTGGATGAAGATTGCGATACATCTTTCTCAATTCATCCCAGATGTACGAATATGCCTATAGATATGAATGATAATTTCTATTGGCATAGCATGAAAATGGATATTACTAAGTATATATCCAAATTCATGGTATATAATCAAGTTAATTATAAGATATTGAACTCTAATTGGATGTTATAACCATAACCTCTACCAGAATGTAAATGGGAAAATTAATATGGATTACATCATTGGAATCTTAAAAACAATAAATTTCAATAATTTTATTTAGGTTTTAGTCAATCACCTTATAAAATTTGTACATTATATTTCCATTAAATAATATTTATATCTTTATCGTATTTTTAGTATTTAATTTAAGGATGTATTAATATTTCATGTAGTATCACATTCTATTGTATCATATTTGGATTTTAGATTTACCTTAAAGCCTTTGAGAGGTGTTCAACATTCTCTAGACATAGAGTTGAGGTTCAGTAATGTATATCATCCTCAAATTGATGTTTAGTCCAATACAACCATTAAAACTACAGAATAAATGTTTATATATTTTTATATACATTTTAAATGTGGTTGGTATCAACATATTCCTTTGGTAGAGTTTTCATACAACAATAGATTTTATTCAAGCATAAAGATGGATCCTTATGAAGACCTCTATGGAAGGAAGTGTAGAACTACAACATGTTGGGATGAAGTTAGAGAAATAATGATATCGGAGCCTGATCTAGCTAAGGAAATGGCAGTGGTGGTTAGATCTATTTAGCAACATGTCATGTATGCTTAGAGTCGATATAAAATTTATACTAATAATCACCATTGAGATCTAGAATTTGAAGTTGGTGACAAGGTATTCATATAAATATATCCTTAGAAGAAGGTTATGATATTTGTGAAGAAGGTAATTCTAATCTCTAAATATATATGTCCCTTATAAATTCTTGATCATATCAATACCGTTTCTTATCGATTGGTTCTTCCACCAATTCTCTTTCAAGTTCATGATGTGTTCTGTGTATCACTCTTGAGGAATTATATACTTAGTCCTTAACATGTACTGAACTGTAAAGTCTTATCACTAGAGAAATATATCTCTTATGAGGAAAAACCGGTGGAGATTTTGAATTGAAGAGAGAAAGTACTACAAAACAAGACCACTCACCTGGACCAAGTTTTATTAAGAAACTATAAATTTATGGAATCCATGTGGGAATCCAAATATGTAACAAGGAAGAAGTATCATTAGTTTTTTATATCAAAAAGATGGAACTTCAAGGGATGAATTCATATAAGGGTGTATAATTTAACACCCCAAAATTTTATGATATTTTTTCTTTAAAAAATTCTAATTTCATTGATAACATTCTTTACATGAAACATTGAGTTTAAAAAAACTGGAATGTAATATAAATATATAATTTTTTTATTTGATAGTTATATCCTATAATTTGGATTAGAGGATATGAATAGGAATAAATAAATCATGAAAATTTATTCTTTTATACATTTATAAAATGGATTCATTGGTCATCAATTGGTTATAAGTGAAAATAAAATCATTTAAATGTAAATAGATATGTTTTTCTGAAAAATAGTTTATTTGAGAGAAAAGTTTTTTTATATTAATGAATTAAATTAACATATATTAATGATTTTTTAAATTAAAATTTTATATTATATCTTCAATAAAAATTTTCAACATTAATATATTTTTTTTTACTAGAAATTGACTAAAAATAAATATTGATTTATACTTAAAATATCATTTTCTAAAAATGGGTTTCATTGTGTTTAGCATGATTATTTTAAAATTAATTTCTACTAATTAAATAAATTTAATATTTTCAAATGTATTTAATATTTTTAATTATAATAATAGGTATAATTTATTAGGTTCAAAATAATTTTTAGTCATAATGACTAGTAAAAACAGTAGTCTTCTATTACCAAAATAAGGGTTATAAATGTTTTAGTCAGGGTTAACCAATGAGATGAGGTTTAAAATTTCATAAAAAACATTAAATAATTTTATTTTTGGATGGTATTTTGACTTAAACATTATTATATTTAAGTATTTGTCATTTTTGATCCACCTTAATTGAGTAATACATTAATATATTTAATATTTATCGAAATTCCAAGTGTGTCCACACCCTCCCTTATAAAAGGATACCACATTTTCCCTTTTAATCACACTTGATGAGATTTATATATCATCAATAATCTATGGTAATCCCTTCATGAAATCTATGCACACATACTAGAGGTTCAATTTGGATCTGAATACTAGCCCTTGAAGTCTTATGGTGTAAGTCAATGGATGTTTGTCAACAAAAAGGTATAAATCTTAACCAAGTACTTCTAATTTTATTTCTTCTTCCACCTTTAAACCTATTTTATACATTTTAAAATAATTATTAAAATATATTAAATATACTAAATTTTTATTATGATTATGTAAAAACCATTTTCCACATCATTTCTATCAAATGGTAAATCAAAGTATCGCTCATGCACACGTGTGGTTAACTTCCCCCACAAAGTTATTTGATTCATTTTCCACTTCCAACTTTTATAGTTTTTTATTATGTTGTATTGGATGTTTATATATGATATTTATGAAATTATTATGCTTAAATAATTAGAATATATTAATTAACTCATTACCTTTCCATCTTTTGAAAAATGATAATATCTCTTGTGCATGCATGTGAACTGCCACCATCAAGAATAGATGTGATTCATTTTTCATTTATATTTTACAGGGATTGTAATAAGGATATATTTAATTAATATATATGATATTTATTATATAATAATGATACTATAAATTTGAAGTATTTTTTACCTTTCATTCCAACCATTAGAAATTAGAAACATCACCTTTGTGTATGTACGAACTACCATCTCTACAGAGTGATGCAATTTATTTTTCATAAATTATTTGCATGAATATTTATAAAAGTGTATACAAAAAATAAAAATTATAATTATTTCTGGTTAATTTTTTTTATGATGAATCCATGACCATGGTGTATGTAATGGGACCATCGAACTGAATCATGCATATAAAACAGACTAATTTTCACCAGAAGATTCCTTTTAATAAAGAAATTGTTAATAAAAGGGACATCAGAAATTATAAAGGAATGATAAATAATAGGTTATGTATGAATATGGTTCTATAATATATTTATAATAACATATATGTATTACACAATATATTTTAATGTGTATTAAGTGATATGGGACTTGAGGTAAGGGGTTTATGTTACAATCTCATTTATTTTCGGGATTTTCTATGATAAATTTATATTCAGGAAAATTATATAGATATTATACATTAAATATAATTTATGTTATTAAAACTTTTTTATTTCAATATTTTTAAGTATTATTTCCATTTTAATCCCTCTATTACTTAAAATCAATAAGAAATATATTTTAAAGAAAAGCTAACCTTATTTCCTCTTTAGCTGGCGAAAACTATATTCCATGTACATGACCATAAAAAGTGTTTTATGAATGATATTAACTATAGATGGAATGTTTTAAACAGTTAATTTTCACTACCTCTTACATTTTATACAAATTTTTAAAAATTAATATTTTTAAAAAACCACATTTATGAACTAGTCATTTTTGAATTTTCTATAAACGTTTCAAAGGAATGTTTTATTTTAACGTGTATGGTATAAATGTATTTTACAACTATTGTGACCATTCTTGGATTTGAAGATTTATTTACAAGATTCCTTAGTTATAATTAAATAAAATTATTTTTTCAATATTCTTGGGATCTTCAGTTATAATGTTATCAAAGGAAAATGATATTTTGTCATGTTTTCAGTGAAAGTATTAAATGATCTTTTAAAGGTATCTTTCATCTATGTCAAGATCCTTTAAGGGTAAATGTTTTTTACTTGGGATATAATCTTATGACACTATGCATTTTCTTTCTCTGGATTTATTATGAAGATAATTATTTAAGGATGATTTTACCAAACCCATTTCTTTCCCATGGGTTAATTATTTAATGATGAAACCATTATGAAACCCATTTTTTTACACATGTTATGATATGATAGAATTATAAAATATTTTTTAAACCATTTTCCTTTCCATAGGTTATTATATGATGATATAATGAATGGTTTATGATCTTTTATCACACATATGTATTGTTTTAATTATGTGATGGGTGGGCCTAGAATTATATATCCCTCCAATAAATTGGGTAACGATAAAGAAATTAAGAAAATCCTAAGAGATGATAGAGTCAGTAAAATATTGATAGATGATGGAGTTAATAATATTCTAAGAGATGACAGATTTAGAAAACTCATAATAGATGATAGAGTGAATAAAATACTAATAGACAATGGATTTAACTAGATATATGTACCTTCTAAGAGAATTTTTGAATTATCCTCTTTGATTAATTATGTTGTGAAAGATTAATGAAAAAGATAATATTAAGATTATTCTTATTATTGATAGAAAAATTCCTATGACATTTTCAAATGATTATGAAATGATATCAAGGTTCATGATTTATTTATGATGATTACTAACTCTAATGATTCATTTCTTTTGTAATGATAATGTTTTATAGTAGTAATCATATTTATTATCTATAGAAAATTGGGTATAAAATATATAAGTTATGATCATTATCTTGTTCCCTTATGTTTGTCATGTGATAGAGTATTATCGTCAATTGATATATCCAAGTATCACCCTTATTAATCCCATGATCCAACCCTTTCTTATATTTCCTTTCCCTGGGTTATGAAGGATGATTTTAAGTATGGTATATCTAAGAAGGGTAATATGTTGGAAGAACTTTATGGGAGATATTTAAGATCTTTCCAAAAATAATTTTCTTATATATCCAGTATTTGTAAACACTAAACCTTTACATTCCTCATATGTATATTATTTAAGAATTTATTGACAATTAATTATTACTGATATAATATTTATGTATTAATTACTCTATTTTCCTCACTCCACTTTTTAAATAAGGAAACTATTCACTTGAAATTTTGTTGGTTATAGAATGGTGATCCTAGTAAACTAGTTTCTAGTTTTCACCATGAAAAACCCTACTTGTATTTTCTCCATACATCCTCCAATGTCACATTGCCTCCATATGGTAAAACTCTAGAAAACTCATGAGTATTTTTTAGGACTTCTATTATACTCTATAGATGTGCACAACCCAAAAATGTTTTATGTGTATTTTTTTTACAATCCCCCATTTATATTTTTTAAAAAACTCAATTAAATTCTTGGAAATTTAGGCTATACCAATAGTTTGAAACCATTGGCATAGGATGTTAAACCATTGGCATAGAATACCCTAATGGTTTAATGAGTTGTTGTGTGTAAAACTATTCCCATTATCGTATACCAATGGTTTTCACAAATATTTGGTATAGGTATCTATACCAACCATTTTCAACAAATCTTTACGGGTTTATAAATGTGTTTTTTGAAAACCATTGGTAAAAATACTATAAAAATGTCTAATGGTGAGTTTTGATCCCAAAATCTCTCTATTATGATATAATGACATAACCAATAGATTAAAAAAAAATTGGTATATAATTATATATATATATATATGTATATATATAATTAATTATATATTTTGAACTATTTATTATTATTATACATAAAAATATAAAAAATGTCTAACCAATACCAATAATTATGAAGAACCTTTGATATAGGCACCTAAAAATATTAGCAACTATAAAAATATTTTGGAGAACTTTTTGTATAGGTACCTTATTCCAACAGTTAATTTAAATCATTTATGTTAGTGACACATATACAAATGATGTTCACTCCTTAGATAGTTTATCAATGATTCACTAGTATTTCACTCCCATCCCACATGAGTCATTCTTGTTTTAAGAAATAGGATTTAAATGAAAATCTCTTAATGAAAAAACATCATTGGTCTTCATGATTTTTATATGCTAGTCCTTGTTGAAAATAATGGTTTATTAATAAAATCCAGGCACAAAAATCATTATTCATCTTCATTATATTAATTTTCAAATTCACCATTATGTTAATTGATTCCATTTACATTTAATTCATTCTTACATACACAATAATACCTAACTCAACATTTTTCTTTCATCTCATGATTTTGATTTTGAACAATGTTTTCCTCATCTAAATAAATGCCTAGGTCAACATAGTTTTAAAAAAATTCTAAATCTCCACCAAATTGATTCAATGAATTATATCCATAATGAAAATTTAGAAAGGGGTTTTCTAAGGTTTTAAGGTTGGTGGGTTTCAAATATCATAATTTCTAATGTAGAAATATTTAACTTGGATCTTTGTTGGAGAAAAATTGAATGATTCTAATTTTCATTAAACTATGGTCTCCTCATCATTCTTCTTGGAGTAAAATCATCTCCAAAACAAATTCCAAATTTATTTCATTGATAACCCACAACATCTCCAATTAGTAAGCTATGTTTCAAAAATTTATTCTGAAAATTTCATAATTACATTTTTCAATCTCAAGAAATATACAACTTTTTTTAATTGGATGACATAGAAAGGCATATCCCCCTTTTCCTTGAAACTAGTAGAATGGAAAAACTTTGGATTTCAAAATATTTCTTTCATACATTGATTTTTTTCCACATAGAGTATCAAATAATTGTGTATAAAATCACAAAGAATATCACCCATACCTACGATTTACTAAAATTATGCAATGTATTTCAAGAGTGAGGTGGAGAGGGAAACTATATTTTAATGTGGATATCTAATAGGTAATACATGGTTACTAAGGTCTCTCAAATATCAAACATAAAGGTAATGTTTAATACCAAGACCATAAAATCCTAGAGCCACGGCATTATTTTATTACATTGGCATGTTTGCAAGGAAAAATCCCAAAGGTCTGATCAGTTTTGCAGTATTGGAAGGACATATTACTTACATCATACCCATAATACATTAGGAAATATGAAATATAAAAATTATGTATTAAAATAAAATAACTTGTGTCCTTGAAAGCTTATTCAAATATTTCTTCTTCATAACACGTGGAAAGGAAACATAATTAGGGTGAGCTCAAATGATCAGTAAGGGTAATTAAAGTGGAATAAATAATGAATAAATATGAATAAATTAATATGTAAAGGTAAAAAAATGATAAAAAATTCCATACAAATAACTAAAAAAGAAAATACCAATATGGAAAGTCAAGAAACTGATACACATGCCATTTAATCAAGGACCAGAAATGAAATGCATCCATAGATATATCAACACAAAATTACATGGATGAATAATAACTAAAATATCTATGAAGGAAATTTTTAACTATTGGACATTAAGTCTTAGGCACATGAGAACCTATATTTGAAAGATCCATCCTCTAGACAGTTCAACAATACAGGTAGAAAGCTGTTTAATTTGGCCAAATTAATCATCTCATGAGAGATTATCGATGCATCGAGGAGCTATATAATGTCTAGGATCCAAACGTCATTTTATTTCAAATGAATTATACATATTGAATAATAAATTTTATCAATATATGTCACGACCCATCCCCCAGGGCCTGTGATGTGATTACCCCAAGACCTTATTCTATAGGCTAGGGGCTGGTGACTAGCACCGAAGGCGTATTCCCTAAAACTGGGAAGACATTGACTTTATAATCTGTATTAACCCGCAACCAAGAACACAAAAAGATACAAACTCAAGTAAACTAAATAGAAAACAGAGTGAGTACAGTAAGAAAAAAGGGGCCAGAATACAAGCCCAACTGGAAAGTACAAGAAACTGAAAGTACAAGACGACTGTTAGTTGGAAAGCATCTCCTGGATCATCCACCACGAATCCTACCTGAAGGGTAGGTACAAATCAAAAATAGACTTCTTTGTGGTTTTCCTCATCCAACGTCCACATCTGAGCTACCTTCAGTCCAAGTACACTCGTCCTCAGTCAGCATTGTCCGTCATCTGCACTAAAAACAATGAAGTGTGGGTATAGCCCTTGTAGGGGTGAGTGTAATGATACTCAGTAGGGACCCTGAGACCTTAAAGTTCTCACAAAATCCACAATGGTTAACCAAAAATCAAGGAAACAACTGATAACCCTACTTAGGTATATTCCCATATATACACCTAAGTTATCAAGTAAACTCATCTCAATCCCAAGGAAAACACAGAGTCCAACTCCAAAGCCCCATGATCAACTGTTCCGCAAAGGAAGAAATACCATGAAGGAATGTACCACACAAGTATTCCACACAGAAGAATACCAACAAAGTATTACCATGAAGATAGTACCATACAGGTACAGACTCATCTCACACCAGGTATAACTTAGGTATAGTAGTAGAGTTGATTAGATGTAACTACTGAATCATATTACTCTGTTAAGAGGCAGACCCACATAAGATTTCTCGGTGCTGACCAACACATGATTTCTCAGTGTTAACCCACATAGGATCTCTAGGTTATGACCCACACATGATCGCTAGGTGCGGACCCACATAGGATCGCTAGGTGCTGACCCACACAGGATCGCTCTGTGCTCACACACACATGATCGCTCTTCATTCTTCACATCACATCCAGCTACTGGGTTTCCACACCAGGCTTGCTAGTCTCCGGGAGGGTCCTCTCTACATGCCACTGGTCAATACTCCAACTTCTACATAGTATCATGAATATTTATCTCAAAGGGCCACCACTTCATTGGGATCTCAACGCAACAGACGGTGCATCAATCAGATGCCCGGTCTGTGAGTTAGTAGCCTTTTAGTCCCAAGGGCCCGGTTTGATTCATTCTCCATCCAACCTGACCATATTTCAACTTTATCCAAATATCTAGTGGGGTATATTTAAAGGGACTGTCTCGCTTCAAGGTTTCCAACGCTGATGAGAGTTCGTCAAAACGGACGTCCGGTGCCAAAGTTATGGTCAAAATAGTGTAAATGGTTCGTAGTGGGTCTGGGTCCGGTCCGAACCTATCAGACCGACTCGACTCGACCCAGCCTAGGCTTACCCAGTTTGGGTAGACCCAGCCTAAACCGCTAGGTCTAACTCGGCCTTCTGGGCGGTCGGACTTGTTGGGCGGTCCATCCCACGCTGGGTGGCCCGACCTGGAAGCTTGGAGGCCGCAGGGCAGTGAGGGAGGCAAAGCCGCGAGGCATCACGGTGGGGTCGAAGTGTGGTGGAGCCGCGGGGCAATGCGATGGGGCCGCGGATGACGTGACAGGGTCACGGGCGTCATGGAGGGGTCGCGAGGCGGCAGAGTTGCGGGGCGGCACGGCGGGGCCTTGGGCGGCGTGAGGGCACTGGGCGGCACTGGCCACAGACGGTGGAGGGTGTAGGGCGTCACAGAGCCGCGAGGCGACGTCGTTGTCTTCGTCGCAGCCAACGGTAGTGTTGGCCGCCATTCTCGTGGTCCGCCGGTGCTAAACGCTGGCACTGGTCACCGTCACCATCGCGAAGAACACACAAAAGAAGAACGACAGATGGGTCAAGTCATGTTTGTTTGGCCCGCACCCTCCGCGTTAGAGCGATAGAAAGTGGTTCACAAATTTAAATCCAGAGCATGTTTGGAAGGGATTTAAAAACATCAATCCCCACAACCTTCATCAATCACTATTCCCAATCCCACCATAGAAAACATTCGTGGATCAAATAGTTTATGAGAGTCATTCTGCGTACTTATTTTAGAATGGAAGAACATGGGAAGTGATAATCATGCATAAATAAACCCCTACCTCAAAGGTTTGTTGACGGAGGCCGCAAGGAAGGAGACAATGTCATTGGGGATAGACGGATGTCAGTGATATCGGCGTTTCCTCGATTGTCAGTTCGTTCGTCGTTGGAGATGTTCCTCGTTGGCATTCTTCACTGGATAGCTTTCTCCCAATAGCTATTCTCTCCCCAATTCCACCAAAATGAAAGGTATCCCACATAAAAGAACAAGTTATCTATTATGTTTTTTGGCATAATTTCAAAATATCTTAATTAATTAATTGAGGGGTTGGATTAATTAATTAAAGGGGAGAGTTGGCATAATTAAGTGGGGGAGCTCAAGAGGTTTCTCCCCATTGAGATGGAGTTTAATGTGATACAAGGGGTTTTATGTCTCGGGTGGTCCCCACCACCATAACCCACATGGGAGGTTAGGCTCGGGTGGTCCCCACCACCATATCTTATGGTGAGAGGTTTTAGTAGAGGTGGTACCCACCATTAAAACATCCACATGGAAGGTTTCAACAAAATAAAATAAAAATGTTACACATTTTTATTTTATTTTATTGTTTCACGAAAAACACAAAAACTATCTTTCACTCTCGACCCACCGCAGTCGATGTGAAGGTCTCTTTAAGCGAATATCGGCATTGTGAGTTCAACGGTGCCCACAGATTTCAATTCTAAGCACTAGTTCAAAAGTTACAAAAACCTGCTCATATGTTTACTGAATGTACCCGAAAAAAGGTTCAGAAATTCATTCCGGGCATAGCAGGCCTCAGAATCATACACCATCAATTTTTGAGGACTCATAAAATTTCCATTTAATTAAAAAAAATTCTTAAAAATTCAGGGTCTTTAAATTCTTCCCACCTCAGGGCTTTACTCAAACTAAGGGAACAAGTGGGGGTACTGAGTATGCATCTGAGCCTCCCTCTCCCTTGTGATCTCCTGGAGGTTCCCATGATGTCAGTGAACGTGAACCAGAGGTATCAACTATTAACAAAGGACCCGCTCCTGTCGATCCTCAATCTCAACTAGAACCTCTAGAAACATCACTCCATCATCGATGTCCAGATTGCCATGGTCGATGATGTGATAAGGGTTTTTCACGTATCTCCTCAGCTGGGATACGTGGAAGACGTCGTACACCCGGTGCAACTGAGGTGGAAGAGCTAAGTGCAAACCACCTCACCAACTCTAATAAGGACCTGAAATGGTCCGATTAACATCGGAGATAACTTCCCGCCTCGACCAAATATCTGTAATCCTCGTTGGGGTGAGACCCGTATAAAGATGTGGTCACCATCCTTGAACTCTAGAGGTCTCCATATCTTGTGAGAATATGACTTATCCCTTCTTTGTGCAGTCTTCATCTACTCCTGGATGATCTGCACCTTCTATGTGGTAGCCCGAACCATCTCTGGTCCTACAAGTGCTGACTCCCCTGGGTCAGTCCAACACAAAGGTGATCTGCAAGGTCACTCGTACAATGCCTCAAATGGTTCCATCCCAATGGTGGAGGGGTAGTTGTTTTAGTATGAAAACTACACCAAGGGCAACTGATCCTCCCAGCTATGACCGAAGTCGAGGACGCAAGCACACAGTATGTCCTCGAGGGTCTGAATAGTCGGCTCAGTTTGGCCATCCGTCTGAGGATGGAAGGTGGTGCTCAAACGAAGATGCGTCTCAAAAGCCTCCTGAAACCCCTCCCATATCCAGGAAGTAAAACGTGAATCATGATCAGAGACAATCGTCGAGGGCACTCCATGTAGCTTCAAAATATCCTTCACATAGAGGCGTCTCAAGATCTCTACTAAACCCTACTCTCTGATCGGTAGTAAGTGGGACGACATGGTGAGTCGGTCGATGATCACCCTGATAGAGTCATGAATTTTGGATTTATGTGGAAGTCCTATCATGAAGTCCAAGGATAACCCATCCCACTTCCACTTTGGGACCTCTAAAGGCTGAACCAAACCTGCTAGTACCTGATGCTCCGTCTTCACTTGATGACAAGTGGGGCACGGAGAGACAAACTCAGCAACTTCTTTCATCATTCCTAGCCACCAGTGTTGTCGTTGGAGATCCCGGTACATATTCACCACTCCTTGCTGTAACGCTAGAGGGGATGTGTGTAACTCCCTCAACACTTCCTCCAGAAGTGACACTGGTACCATGGTACATCCTATGAAGAGGATGACGTACTCCCCACCTTCAGAAAATCCATCAGGTTCTTATCTTGTGGATATCTAATCACTTCGTGTATCGCAGTCAGTGTCCCCACTTTGCTCCTTCCTAACTCGCTGAAGAAGTGGGGGAGTGATTGTAAGAGACTGAAGAAAAACTTCTCCATCTCTATCCACAAAGGATATCTGCAAAGCGGCTAGCAGCTGTATGCCAGATCTCTTACTGAGTGCATCTGCTAAAATTTTTCCCTTCACAAGAGTATATACTATCTCGAAGTCATAGTCCTGGTAAAACTCAAGACAACATCGATGTCTTAGATTCAGGTCCTTCTGAGAGAAGATATACATGAGACTCTTGTGATCAGAGTAGACTGTAAAATACTTGCACATCAAGTAATGGCTCCACATCTTCAAGCGAAGACCACAACTGCTAACTCCAGGTCATGGGTAGCATAGTTCTTCTCATGATGTCTTAGTCGTTGAGAACCATATGCGATCACTGCTCGCTCCTGAATCAGGACACATCCGAGTCCGGTCCCTAATGCATCGCAGTAGACTACATACCCTACGACCTCCTTTGGAAGCCTCAAGATGGGGGCACTAGTCAGCCTCTGCCTTAGCTCTTGAAAACTCTATTGGAATCTCTCCATCCACATGAAGGGTTTCCCCTTCTTCCTCAATGATAATAAAGGTGATGAAACTCTGGAGAAATCTGGCACAAATCTTCAGTAGTGTCCAGCTAAACCCAGGAAACTCCGTACCTCTGTCACACTCCTGGGTGGATACCATGCAAGTACCGCATCATTCTTTGCTGGATCTACTACCAATCCAGCCTCTGATATGAGATGTCCCAGAAAATGAACCTCTCAGATCCAGAACTGGCACTTAGAGAGCTTACCATAAAGCTCGTGAACTCAGAGTGTGTCCAGTACTACCTGCAAATGATAAGCATGATCCTCCTCGGTAGTCGAGTAGATCAGAATGTTGTTGATGAAGAATACTACCAAGTGATCAAGGTATGGATGAAAGATCTTGTTCATGAGTCCGATGAACACTGATGCAGTGTTGGTTACCCCGAATGGAATAACCAAGAACTCATAGTGGCTGCACCGACATCTGAAAGTCGTTTTCTGCACATCCTCATCTCGTACTCTGAGCTGGTGATAGCCTGATCTGAGGTCTATCTTCAAGAACCATTGTGCTCCCTTCAGCTGATCAAAGAGGTCATCAATCCTCTGAAGTGGGTACTTTTTCTTCACGGTCACCTAGTTCAGGCACCGATAGTCAACACAAAGTCTCAAGCTCCCATCCGCCTTCTTGGCGAACAAAATCGGAGCTGCCAAGGAGAAACACTAGGCTGAATGAATCCCTTCCCCTGAAAGTCTTCTAGTTATACCTGCAACTCACGAAGCACCACAGGAGCCATCCAATATGCTGGTGTAGATATCAGTGCCGTCTTGGGGTACAAGTCAATGTAAAATTCCACCTCTCTGTGAGGAGGTAGACCCGAAACATCATTAGGGAAGACATCTGTGTACTGATCCACCACTATAGGATAGCTCAGACTCACCACATCAACCGTTCCAAGGCTAAGGCTAGAAACTGATGAGTGATGAGTTGCACCCTCCTCCGGGTAAGTCCATCATGTGCTGCAATGGCTCCCTTATCACTGGTGAAGGTAAACCTGGTCCCATCTGTGCGGACACACCACACATTGAACCTAATACAGTCAATCTATGCATGGATTGTAGATAACCAGTCCATACCCAAGATGACGTCATAAGCCCTCAACGCTGCTACTAGGAGATCCCAGCCGAAGCGCTCACCTCTTAGAGTAATCTCACACTGCCGAAACCCATGCATAATCGTCGAATCTGATTCCGTATGATTCTCTAGCTGTAAGGATCGAGCCGAAGACTCCGTCGGAATTGCTGAGCTCCGAACGAGGGTAGTGGCAATAAAAGAATGACTGGTACCTATGTCTATAAGTACTGCATCTAAGGTGGAATAGACACAGATTGTACCTTGTATCATCTCCAGAGCACCGTGATCATAGGCCTCAGCTACCTGGAGCTGATCTCGTCCCTGTCCACCTGCTCCCTGCGGTCGGGGTGGACCTCCTGGTGGTGGTAGCAGTAACACCTTAAATCGTCTCCCACCGCCAGCTGCACGACCAACTCCTCTTCCATGTCCGCCTTCTCCCTGAGGACCACATAAATCAAACCTCTGTCTCTGCCTGGGCAGTCCCTCGACCATCTATCGATCATCCATATAGAGGTTCAGACAGTCACGATCCATGTGACCCTGCCCGCTGCATGTGTAACACTACCCACTACTCGTATGACTGGCTCTACCTCGGGTGCCCTGCACAACTGACCCTGAATCCTATAGTCGTCCATCTGTAGGTCTGGTCCTCTTTGACCTCTACGACATCAGTCTGCTTCCAGCTGCAGAAGACTCTGCTACATGATGACTGGTGGTGGTTCTCGCTACTGGTGACTTCTCAACAAGGAAACTCTCTACCAATAGGGCTTGCTCTAACATCCCCACCTGCATCGAGAAGTTGAGTGAGATCATCGATGCCCTAATCTCCCGCCTAAGTCCTTTCTCGAAGGTCCGGACCCTGAAGAATGGGTCCCACACCATATCTATGGAGTAGCATGAGAGGTCAGTGATCCTCGCCGAGTACTGAGCCACAGTCATGCTGCCCTGATGTAGATGAAGTAGCTCTTGAATGTGCACTGCGCAAAGAGTCGCTGGAACAAACTCTGCCAAAAATAGGCTCTTAAAGTCTACCCAGAGTAGCATCACATGGTCGTGAACTTGGAGCATCAAGCCCCACAATCCTTTTGTTGCTGCATGTAGAAGGCTGACAACAAGGATCACCATGAGATTAGCTAATGTCCCTACCAGTCGGAAAACTATCTCCACAGCCTCCATCCAATCCTCAGCCGTCTGTGGGTCCGTCTCTCCCATGAACCTGGGTGGCCAATGGTGATGTAACTTGATGTGGATCTATTTTTATATAGTTTTTCCATATATTTTTACTTAATTTTTAATTATTTAATTAATTATTTAATCACTTTATTCTAAATAATTGTACTTTGTATTTTTATAGTTAACTTTTTTAATTGATAAATTTTTAAAATTAATTAGGTATTTGTAGTCATAAAAATAATAATTTTAATCTTACTTTACTAATCAATTTTAATTATGTCTTATTTAGTTTGGTTAAGTTAAATCTACTTGACTTTTTAATAAGTTAATATCTATTTTAAACAATTATTTAATCAACGTAATTATATTTAATTAAGTTAGTATTTATTTTAATATTTTATCTTTTAATTTAGTTACATTAGAATAGTTTAATAATGTTAATTAATATGTTTTGTCATCCTCCAAATCATTTAAGTAAATAATTTGAGTTTTAAATTAAATAAAATAGTTTTCTTTTAATTTTATGTGTTCAAATGGTTGTTTAATTAATTAATTAATTAAGAGTTTTTAAACATTAAATATAATATTTTATGTATGAAGTTTGATTATTAATTCATTTTCTATTGGTTTTAGTCTACCGGTGAGGTAAACTAAAACTATCGGTAACTTAATGGGTCACCGTTGCTATGCATTTTCACTTGCTGCTTCCTTGTAAATCAATTATATAGTAATTATAATTTTAGTCTTTTATCAATTTAGTTTATCCAATTATTCGGTTTATAATTTAAGTGTTGTCTATTAATAATTATAATTTTATAAAGGTTAATAAAAATTATGTCTTAATTAATGGTGCTTAGCATTATTTTAGTTGATTATTTTTAGTCTTTTTATTTAGTTTACATAAGTTTTAAATTTATGTTTAATTTATGTGTTTCAAATTTTTGAAGTTCACCGTTAGTTATTTATTTTAGTCCTAACGGTGACCCTTTCCTCTTGCAACAGTGACATTTGCGTCGCTTTTCCTCCTCACCATTCCCCTACACCTCACTGTAAGGCATCTTTGACTACTTTTTCCTCTAGTTCTCCCCATTTCAACTTACCTTCTTCTCTGGTGCACCACTGAACTAAACCAAAATATTGAAGACTGAATTTTTAATTTTTTGCTCTAAAACCCATTTCAGGAAATTCGAGAATTTTGGTGGTGCCGCTATGATAAAAATATCGCGTTCACCGTCTTGAAGCTGTTGCGCCAGATCTGGAGGAAGAGGATCCCACAATTTGTCACTGATAATCGTGGAAGAGTTGTTGTCACCCTGTCTGCTATGTCGTTCGAACCAGAAGAGGCCGGTGATGGTTTGAAGCCACTGCAAGTTGAGGAGGTCTACCACAACCCCTTCCGCGCTGGATATAGAGATTCGGGATGCTGTGTCACCTGCTGAAGATTCGTGTCGCCGCTTTAAGGATGAACCGAAGCAGAGTTGGACTGATTCCGATCCTGAATCTAGAGCCGCTAGGGCCATGGAGAGATCTGTCGCACCCTGTTCAGCCATGGATGGGGCATTCGAAGAGGAGACACCCGCAGGAGCCGGGGTCGATCCGCTGTTTGCCACCGTGGAAGCATAGGAGGAGACGTCGCACCGCGCTGGAGCTGAGGGAAGCCGGACCTCCTCGCTGTGAGCTGATGGAGTCATGCCAGAACCATGGAAGGCTGGTCTGCCGCTGAAATAGAGGAGACTGCTTCTATTCGCTGCTGTCCGCACTAGGGCTAAGGCCGCTGCCACAGTGTCATCGCGGGAAGTGAGGTGTAGCCGAGCAGGGAGAAGAGTAGGTCTTGTCGTCGTGGGATGTGAGGAGGAGCCGAGCTCGGAGGAAGAGAGAGGCGTCGCTGGTGCTCAATCCATCGAACGGATGCCGCCATAGGGTTTCACTGGAGAAACCATTTCCCCCCTTACAGTGCGCCGATAATAGAAGGAAGAAGATAACAACAATAATAATAACAATAAAAATAATAAAAGTAATAAAAAAATGTTAAATTTAAAGATAACTTTAATAAATCAAATGGAAATAATAGAATTTGTAAAAGTTATAATTTAAAACAATTATAATATTAATAAATATATAAATTATAAATTAAAACACAATACTAAATTAATAATAAATGTTAATAATAAATTAATATACTGTTTATAGTATAAATATGTAATTATTAATAATAATAAATAAACTATAAAATAAACTTATAGATTTAAAAATATTTAAAACTAATGTTTTAATTCTAAGTATTAAATTAAAATAAACTAATAGATAAATTTATATATACTTAAATTAATCTAAAAATTTAATTTCTTAAATAGTAATTACAATAATAATAGTAAAATTATTAGATAAAAATAATTTATACAATCTAAATTATTAAATTTTTAATTACTTATTTACTTATGATGTTAAATTTTAATGATTTAGTTAAATATGATAAACTAAAAAAATTAGTATTTAGTATTTATTTTTATTAATTTTATTAAATTAATAGAGTTTTGATAAACTTATAGTAATAATGTTATATAAAATTAAAAATTAATTATTAATTAAGTTATTAAATAATTATCTATAATTACTTTTTAATAAGTATCATAACAGTAAACATAAAATAGTAACTATAATATATTAATTTACTTTTTTGAGTTTTAATTTTTTTCATTTTGTTTTTCACATGTGCAGGTTCATTCAAGAGGAAAACACACATCCAAGTGCTTCCAAATAACTCATCCGGAGGTAGTTACGAGCGAAAAACTAGCACGACGTGCCAGTCGGAAAAACAAACGCACGTTGTGCGGTGAATAGTTGAAGGACATTTGAAGTCGGTGGAAAATAAGCGGTGACAAGAAGCTTTTGACAGTATCTACTTAAAATAGAGAAAGCAATAGACAAAGGGAGTATGAGACACTCATTCACAAGAAACACACACCATTTTTTATAGCGAAGAATTCTGGGAGAGAGCATAGAAACACTGGAGACGAGCTGGAGGCCTTGGAACCCGAGTGCAGAGTAGTATTAGGAGAGTTCTTCTTCCTTCGTGTTGGAATTCATGTACTCTATTCTAGTATGACATCATTTCCTGTATTGATAATGAACAAATTAATTGGCTAAAACTTCGAGCTCAGGGAATTACTACTTCTACCGGTCACCTTTATTCCTTTTTACTTTAATACATTAATGTGTTCAGTATCAATCGGCGAGATTGATGTTGAGTTCATTTGATTTATTTTCATGACTAGAACTTAATCTTCAAAACTCTATAATCAAATTGGCGAGATTGATCATGGATACATCTTTAAAAATAATAAATACACAATTACTTTGGGACTTACGGTGAGTTCGTCCTGTTGTAATTATCTTTTTGAACTTTTCACATTTGATTTGTTTTAGAGTAGAGAACTCCAAAATCAATCAGTCCACTTCTTGTTTTAAAAATCACCCAAACTTGCCTTGGAAAGAACAAGGTGTCATAAAACAGACCACTACCCCTAACTACCAATCACACTCTAAATTTTTTAACTCAAATCAATATGGGGGTGAATCTTCTAATTATCAAGGGGAGTTAAAATGGCTTTTTCAACAAGTTTTGGGAGGAATCAGTTCATTTAGGAAGGAAAGAGATGGTATGATTCAGAATTTAGAATATCAAATAATTCAAATGGCTAAGGATCAAGGTGATAAGGAAAAGGGCAAGCTGTCAAACACGTCAATTCTTCATCCAAGAGAGAATACCATGGATGTAACCACTAGATATAGCCTTCAAACCGAATTTCAAGTTAAGCTTCACTCTTGGACAACTAAAACTGATGAAAAAACTGAATCTAGAAAGAAAAATTTGCTTGAAACAGAATCTGGGAATCGGGACAGCTTTGTTCGACCAGAACAGAATTTTGAGTTTACTTCTGAAAAAGTTCAAGAACAGAGGAAAATGAAGTGGGAATTAATTAAAGAAGAATAAAAAACAATGGAATTGAGGAGAAGGAGAATAATCAACCTGTTCTTAAAAATTATGCCCCTCCCATTCCCTTCCCTGAAAGAGTGATGAAAAATAATGATCCTGGTTATTTTAGGTTTCTTAAAATGATTCGAAACTTTTGTATTAACATACCATTTGTAGAAGCCTTATATAAAATCCATTCACATGTTGCTTTTACCAAAAGGTTTCTAAAAACAAAAATGACTGGAAGAAGTTGGATAAAGTTAATCTCAATGAGGAATGTAGTGTCATCTTGTTAAGGAAGTTGCCTCAAAAATTGAAGGATCCTGGTAGCAGTATTATTCAATGCAAAATTGGAAAATGTGAGAAACTTAATTGTTTGTGCGACTTAGGGGAAAACATCTATCTTATGCCTTAATCCCTGTTTAGAAGTTTGGGTCTTGGGGAGTTGCAACCAACTTCTGTTTGTCTTCAACATGCTGACATGTCACTCACTCACCCTTTAGGGAGGTTGGATGATCTATTAGTGAGTGTAGGAAAACTGACACTACCCACAGAATTCCTTATCTTAGATATCGAGTGTGATGAAAAAGTCCCAATAATCTTAGGGAGACCTTTACTTACTACAACTGGTGCTGTCATAGATGTTTCCAAGGGGAAACTCACTCTCTAATCCATTGATTATGTGGAGGATTTTTTAGTGTTTTAAAATACTCAACATGTGGTTGGTTGTGATTTGATAGATGTTGCTGAGAATCAATGTTTTAAAATTGAGGTCTGAGATGAGTATGGTTCTTTTCCTCTTGAGGTCATAGAGATTTTGATTCCCCAGCCTATTGAAACTTTTATTCAAGCTTCTATTCATGTCCCACTCCTTCCTCTAGATGAGCAAAATCTTTCCCTAGAACCCATTCTAGAGAGTGAGTCACATTCTTGTCCTGAATTGTCTCAACCCATTTTTGAAAGTTTTCCTTATGAAGTCGACTGTCTAAGGGTTTCTGAAGTTGAATAAAGTTCTAGTCTGAGTCCTGATGAAAAACTAAATTGTATCCATTATGAGCAAGTGTAATTTCTGGGAACTTTCTTTCTCGATTTGTTTGATATTGTTTGTGATGAAATTCAACTTGAACTTGAAAGATTCACATCATTTGAGTCGTCTGTGGACATTGGGTACCACCTGTTAGAACCTGAATATGACTCCTTCTTCTGATAGTTTTATGAGTTGTCTTTTGGGAAAGATGTGATGAGAATATTCAATGAAAATACTGAAGATTTTGTTGATTTTTTTTCTTCTGATTCTGGGTTAGAGCTGACCTCTAAGTGTGGGGGAAGCCATGTTAGTATTACTGGTAAAATTGGTGATTTTCTTATGAAGCTGTTGAACATTTTTAAAGTTGAGGAAGTGGATTTTAGAGCCCAAAATGGGCTGGACAGTATATTAGCAACTGTTTCATTGAATGTACTTTTGAGAATATTGTTTGGAACTTTATATAAGAATGTATTGGTTAATAATATTTTTTAATCTTTAGATAATAGTGATGTTCACATAACTAATAATTCATTTCCATTAAATTAATGATCATGGGTATAAATATCTAGGGAAATTGAGTCTGGCTGGGGACTTTAAATCAAGTGTTGCATGGGAGGCAACCCATGGTTTTTGTTGTGTTAATAAATAAAAATTGTGACTATATAAAGTCTATCTGAAGACTTTAAAATCAGTGCTTCATGAGACTCAAACCATGATCTTTCTTTGTATTCATTTTGGTACTGTTTTTGTTGAATAAAGTGTTGTTTTGTTGTCTTCCATTTGCTCTATCTCTACTGGATTATTGTTCCTGGCTTATATGTTCTACGTTTCTAGGATTTACACTGTACTCAATTGGGTGTTGACTTAGGATAAGTTCCTTGCTGGTAGTTAAGAACTTCTTAAAGTCTGAAACTGAAGATAATGGATGATTACTGAGTGATCTGACTTAGTGATTTGATGGAAATTCAGTTTAGGACCTACTTATAAAAGTGATATGGGTTACATTTTTGTGGAGCTATGATCACATCCCTTGGAACTTGAAGTTTGATTCTGATTCTAGGGTCCCCATTCATCTTTTAATTATTAAAAGTAATTGATTTAATGAGCCAATGTAAATGATTTTTGATATAAATCTTTTGAAACTGGAGTAATTTGGGCATCTGGGATCCCACGGTGAGTCTTTGAGATCTTAGATGCTGGGTGTGTTTTTGTTATCTTCAAGCCCTCTGTACACCTTAAATAAGTGCATTGCACAGTGCTTAGCACAATGGTACATGGCTTGGGATAAATAAATAAAGTGTCTAGGGTCAAAAATCTCATTATGGTGAGAGGAATGATGAACGCCAGATGAAGAAGGGTTCAATTGGTTTTTATGAAAATTATTTAGGTTTTATCAATAAGGTGATTCAAAAAAAATTAATTATTTTTGGGACCTATGATTCTGTCAAAGTACAAAGTTCCTTGGTTTAGGTCTTAATTCCATTGATATTTTATCTCCTATCATTATTGGACTTAGAACTTCATCTTGGATTGAAATGAGTCATTATGTTGTATCACGTATGAGACATGACATCTTCATTGCTTGATGATTCATACCTTTCTTAATTACCTTTGAGTATTTATTATAGACAAGATTCATATGAGTAATTCTTTTTTTTTCAAAGCCTGTTGTTATGTATTGTCCTTTATTCTGAATGATGGACATGTTACAGTGTGATATTAATCATTAATACACTTACTGTTTTTCAAATATAATAAAGCATGAGATTGTTTGAGGACAAACAATTCTTAAGTGTGGGGGAATTTTATGTGACTCTATTTTTACATAGTTTTGCCACATCTTTTTTACATAATTTTTAATGATTTAATTAATTATTGAATCACTTTATACTAAATAATTATACTTTTGTATTTTTATTGTTAAATTTGTTAATCAATCAATTTTTATAATTAATTAGATATTTTTAATCATCAAAATAATAATTTTAATCTTACTTTACTAATCAATTTTAATTATTTCTTATTTACTTCGGTTAAGTTAAATCTTCTTGACTTTTTAATAAGTTAATATCTATTTTAAAAAATTATTTAATCAACATAATTCTATTTAATTAAGTTAGAATTTATTTTAATATTTTATCTTTTTAATTTATTTACATTAGAATAGGATAATAATGTTAATTAATATGTTTAGTCATCCTGCTAATCATTTAAGTAAATAATTTGTGTTTTAAATTAAATAAAATAGTTCGATTTTAATTTTATGTGTTCAAATAGTTGTTTAATTAATTAATTAAGAGTTTTTAAACATTAATTATAATATTTTATGTATGAAGTTTGATTATTAATTGATTTTCTATTGGTTTTAGTCTAACGGTGAGGTAGACTAAAACTATCGGTAACCTAATGGGTCACCGTTGCTATTCATTTTCACTTGATGCTTCCTTGTAAATCAATTATATAGTAATTCTAATTTCAATCTTTTATTAATTTAGTTTAATAATTATTCAGTTTATAATTTATGTGTTGTAAATTGTTAATTTTAATGTTTTAAAGGTTAATAAAAATTCTCTCTTAATTAATGGTGTTTAGAATTATTTTAATTACTTATTTTTAGGCCTTTTATTTTGTTTACATATGTTTTAATTTTATGTTTAATTTATGTGTTTTTAATTTTTGAAGTTTAATGTTAGTTATTTATTTTAGTACCAACGATGACCCTTTTCTTTTAAAGTAATAATGAGATTTCATTTTTTGTACCGGTTGACTTAGTTTATATCATAACAGTGACCTTTTGTTCTAATAGTGATCTTTTGTTTTGAGTACAAGTGATCTTTTATTTTAAATTAACAGTAGATTTTATTAATTGTATTGGCGACCTTTTTTTAAGCCATAGGTAACCTTTCCTCTTGCAACATTGACCTTTGCGTGCTTTTCTTCCTCACCGTTCCCCTGCACCTCACTGTTAGGCATCTTGGACTTCTTTTTCCTATGCTACTCACTGTTTCAACTCACCTTATGCTCTCGTGCACTGCTGAACTAAACCAAAATAATGACGAATGAATTTTTATTTTTTTGCTCTAAACCCCATTTCCGGAAAGTCGAGCAATTGGGTGGTTCCACTGTGAAAAAAAACATCGGTTTCACCGTCTTGAAGCCGTTGCGCTGGATCTGGAGGAAGAGGATCCCGCGCTTTGTCACCGATAATCGTGGAAGAGTTATTGTCACCCTGTCTGCTACGTCTTTCGAACCAGAAGAGGCCAGCGCTATTTTGAAGCCACTACAAGTCGAGGAGGTCTACCATAACCCCTGCCGCGCTGGATCTAGAGAGTCGGGACGCTGTGTCACCGGTTGAAGATTCGTGTCGCCGCTTTAAGGAAGAACTGAACCAGAGTTGGACTGAAGCCGGTCTTGAATCTTGAGCCGCTGGATCCCAGGAGAGATTAGCCACACCCATTTCAGTTGTGGATGGGGCATGCAAAGAGGATACACCTGCAGGAGCCAGGGTCGATCCGCTGTTTTCCGTCTTAGAAGCCTAGGAGGAGATGCGACGCCGCGCTGGAGCTGAGGGAAGCCGGACCTCCTCATTGTGAGCTGATGGAGTCGCCCTAGAACTATGGAAGGCTGGTCCACCACTGAATCAGAGGAGGCCACTGCTATTCGCCACTGTCTGTGCTAGAGATGAGGCCGCTTCCACACTATCGTCGCAGGATGTGAGGTGGAGCCGAGCATGGAGAAGAGTAGACCTGGCCGTCATGGGAAGTGAGGAGGAGCCGAGCTAGGAGAAAGAGAGAGGCGCAACCGGTGCTCAAGCCGTCGAACAGAAGCCGCTGCAGGGTTTCACTGGAGAAACCGATTCCCCCCTTACTGTGCGCCAATAATAGGAGGAAGAAGATAACAAAAAATAAAATAAAAAATCATAATAATAAAAGTAATATAAAAAAAATTAAAGTAAAAGTTAACTTTAATAAATCTAATGGATAGAATAGAATTTCTAAAAGTTATAATTTAAAACAATTCTAATATTAATAAATAGATAAATTATAAATTAAAATACAAAACTAAATTAATAATAAATGTTAACAATAAATTAATATACTATTTATAGTATAAATATGTAATTATTAATAATTATAAATTAACTGTAAAATATACTTATCAATTTAAAAATATTTAAAACTAATGTTTTAATTCTAATTATTAAATTAAAATAAACTAATAGATCAATTTATATATACTTAAATTAATCTAACTATTTAATTTCTTAAATAGTAATTACAATAATAATAGTAAAATTATTAGATAAAAATAATTTATACAATCTAAATTATTAAATTTTTAATTACTTATTTACTTATGATGTTAAATTTTAATGATTTAGTTAAATATGATAAACTAAAAAAATAAGTATTTAGTATTTATTTTTATTAATTAAATTAAATTACTAGCATTTTGATAAACTTATATAATAATGTTATAAAAAAGTAAACATTAATTATTAATTAAGATATTAAATAATTATCCATAACTTCTTTTTAATAAGTATTATAATAGTAAACATAAAATAATAACTGTAAAATATTAATTTACTTTTGTTGAGTTTTAATTATTTCATTTTATTTTTAACATGCGCAAGTTCATTCAAGAGGCAAAAACACATCCAAGTGCTTCCAACTAACTCATCCAGAGTTAGTTATGAGGGAAAAACGAGTGCGACGTTCCAGTCGGGAAAAAAATGCACGTTGTGCGGTGAATAGTTGAAGGACATTTGAAGTCAGTGGAAAATAAGCAGTGACAAGTGGCTTTTGACAATAGCTACTTAATGCAGAGAAAGTAGCAGACAAAGGGAGGATGAGACGCTAATTCACAAGCAACGCACACCATTTTTTAGAGTGAAGACTTCTGGGAGAGAGCAGAGCAACACTGGAGATGAGCTAGAGGCCTTGGAGCCCGAGTGCAGAGTAGCATTAGGGGAGTTATTCTTCCTTCGTGTTGGAATTCTTGTACTCTATTCTAGTATGAATTTATTTCCTCTATTGATAATGAACAAATTAATTGGCTAAAACTTTGAGCTCAGGGAATTACTACTTCTACTGGTTACCTTTCTTCCTTTTTACTTTAATACATTAAAGTGTTCAGTATCAATTGGTGAGATTGATGGTGAGTTCATTTGATTGATTTTCGCCACTAGAACATAATATTCAAAAGTATATAATCAAATCGGCGAGATTGATCGTGGAAACATCATTAAAAAAAATAATAAATACACAATTACTTTGGGACTTACGAAGAGTCTGTCCTGTTGTAATTATCCTTTCGAACTTTTCACAGTTGATTTTTTTTGGAGTGGCGAACTCTGAAATCAATCAGCCTGTGTGGCTTAACTCTTAGCGTGGGAGATAAGTCATTCTCTTTTTCGTGGTGCAATGCAGTAACTTTTAAGTGAATTGAAATACTTTTAAAATCAGTAGAACGGAAATTTTTACCTGGGCATTTTACTTGATTGTTCAATTATCACCATTTTATATCTCTGTTTCTTACTGTTTTTTAGCATGTTCCTTATTTCATTATAGTTTAGAATAAAAACTCAAAAATACTAGTGTTCCATTAGTGCACAATATAATAAAAAATTTAATTTTTTTTTATAAAAAATAGAAAATCTATACCACTGCTGACAACAGTGGGATCTTTAGTTAGTTTTTAGAAGACTAGTGGTCAAAATAGCCTTCCCTGTGGGTTCGACCCGGCTTACCACATATACAGTAGTTTTTAGGAAAATAAATTTTAAACTTCGACCGACTTCAATGACATTCCAGGTCAGAACTCAAGCAATGCGCTCAAGCGGCGTGCACCCTCTGCTGTTGGGGATAGTGGCATCAGTGGCCCAATGGGTAATGCTACCGCTGGTGCCTCCGTTTAGGCCTCTACTAGAAGTGGGCCCTACACCAAGGCCTCGTCACTCAGTGTGTTGTCAGTGCATACTATATTCGGAACCCTAGTTGGATGTCTGTGTGGAGAAATCCTGGAAAGAAACAGGTGCGCCACGGTCAATAAGTTATACCTGGTGAGCTGACTCTAGAGATCGCAAAGAAGACTATTGAAAACACACACGCAATCAGAGTTTTTCGTGCACTGAGTCGAAAACCAGAAGTCAGGGTCCTGGTGTATGGATACGTCAGCCGCCGCACCAACACTAGATTCCCTAACCTGATAACCACACTCACTACACTTAACACTATTATCGTTAGAAAGATCAGAGTCCTATGTTCCACGGTAAAACCCACTCCCCTGATAACAATTTGTCACGACCCGTCCCCCGGGGCCCATGCCGTGACTACCCCAAGCCCGCCTTCCATAGGGTAGGGGCTGGTGAATAACACTGAAGGCATATTACCTAAAACTAGGAAGGCATTAGATTTATAACCTGTAAGAAAACACAACCAAGAACACAACAAGATACAAACTCAAGTAAACAGAATAGTAAATAGAGTGAGTACAATAAGAAAAAAGGGGCCAGAATACAAGCCTAACTAGAAAGTACAATAAAATGAAAGTACAAGATGACTGATAGGTGGAAAGAAGCTCCTGGTTCGTCCACCACAACTCCTACCTGAAGGGTAGGTATAACTCACGAATGTCCGTCTCGACGGTTCGCCTCGTCTAACGTCCACCTCCGTGCTACCTCCAGTCCTGGTACTCTCGTCTTCAGTCAGTGTAGTCTGTCGTCTGCACCAAACACAACAAAGTGCGGGCATAGACCATACAGGAGTGAGTATAACGATACTGAGTAGGGACCCCGAGACGCTCAAGGTCTCACAAAATCCACAAAGGATAACCAAAAAGCAAGGAAACAACTGATAACACTACTTAGGTATATGCCCATACATATACCTAAGTTATCAAGTAAACCCATCTCAATCATGAGGAAAACACAGAGCCGAGCTCCAAAGCCCCAAGCTCAACTGTTCCACAAAAGAAGAATTACTACGAAGGCAAGTACCACACAGGTATGCCACACAGAGGAATACCACCAAGGTATTACCACGAATAAAGTACCCCATAGGTATAGACTCATCTCACACCAGGTATAACTTAGGTACAATAGTAGATATTATTAGATGTAACTACTGAATCATCTTACTTTATTAAGAGCAGACCCACACAGGATCACTCGGTGCTGACCCACACAGGATCGCTCGGTGCTCACCCACACATGATTGCTCGGTGCTGACCCACATAGGATAACTAGGTGCTGACCCACACAGGATCTTTAGGTGCTGACCCACATAGGATCGCTAGGTGCTGACCCACACAGGATCGCTCGGTGCTGACCGACATCGGATTTCTCTTCATTCTTCACGTCACAACCAACTACTGAGTTTCCGCACTAGGATTGCTCGTCTCCGGGAGGGTCTTCCATACAATCCACTAGTAGATACTCCAATTACCACATATTATCACTAAGAAGTATCTCAAAGGACCGCCATGTCATAGGGGTCTCAACACAATAGACGGTGTGTCAATCAGATGCCCAGTCTGTGAGTTATTAGCCTTTTAGTCCTAAGGGCCCGGTGTGATTGATGCTCGATCCAACCCGACTGTATTCCAACATTATCCAAATCTCCAGTGGGATATACTCAAAGGGATAGTCTCGCTCCATGTTTTCCACCTCCACTTACGGTTCATCAAAGGGACGTCTGGTGCCAATGTTATGGCAAAAAGAGCGTAAATGGGTGGTAGTGGGTCCGGGTTCGGTCCGACCTCGTCGGGCCGACCCGGTTTGGGTCAACCCGACTTGACCCACTGGGTCCGGCCCGACTCGTGTTACAGCCCGGCCCACTAGGTCGTCTGGTCTACTGGTTCCGGCCCGTCCCGCGCTGGGCAGCCCGGCATGGCGGCACCAAGGCCGTGGGGCCGCGAGGGCGGCACGGCGGGGCCGCAGGCATCGTGAGGGCACTTGGCAGTGCGGGCCCCAGACGACGGAGGCCGCGGGGTGGCACCGTTGTCTTCTTCATGGCCGGCGGTGGTGTCAGCCACCGTTCTCAAGTTCAACCGCTGCCAAACGCTTGCACCGATCGCCGCCACCATCGCGAAGAACGCAAAAAAGAAGAACGACGGAGGGGTCGAGCCATGTTTGTTTGGACCACACCCTCCGCGTTAGAGCAGTAGCAAGTGGTTCAAAAATTTGAACCAAGAATGTGTATGGAAGATATTTAAAAACATCAATCCCCACAACCTACGTCAATCACTATTCTCAATCCCGCAAAAGAAAGCATCTGCATATCAACTAGTTTATGAGAGTTGATCAGTGTTCTTATTTTAGAAGGGAAGAACATCGGTAGTGATAATCACTCATAAATAAACCCCTACCATGAAGGTTCGTTGATGGAGGCTGTGAAGAATGAGACGATGTCGTTGGGGATAGACGGACGTCAGTGACATCGGCCTTTCCTCAATCGTCGGTTCATTAGTTGTTGGAGATGTTCCTCATTGGCATTCTTTGTTGGAGAGATTTCTCCCAATAGTTCTTCTCTCTCCAATTCCACCAAACTGAGAGGTATCCCACATAATAGAACTATTTATCTATTATGTTTTTTGGCATAATTTCAAAATAGATCAATTAATTAATTGATGGGTGGGCTTAATTAATTAAAGGGGAGAGTTGGCATAATTAAGCGGGGGATGTCAAGAGGTTTCCCCCCATTAAGAGGGATTTCAATGGGGTTCAAGGGGTTTTAAGGATCGGGTGGTCCCCACCACCATAACCCACATGGAAGGCTAGGCTCGGGTGGTATCCACCACCATATCCTATGTTGAGAGGTTTTAGTACAGGTGGTCCCCACCATTAATACATCCACATGGAAGGTTTCAACAAAAGAAAATAAAAATGTTACACATTTTTATTTTATTTTATTCTTTCACGAAAAACACAAAAACTATCTTTCACTCTCAACCCACCACGGTCAAGGTGAAGGTCTCCTTAAGAAAATATTGGCGCAACGAGTTCAACAGTGCCCTCAAATTTCAATTTCGAGCACCTGTTCAAAACGTACAAAAACCCACTCGTACGTTTACTGAACGTACCAGAAAAAAAAGTTCAGAAATTCATTCTGGGCACACCTGGACTCAGAATCATGCGCCGCCAATTTTCACAGACTCATAAAATTCCCATTTAATTAAAGAAAATTAATGGAAATTCTGGGTCTTTACAATATACAATATGAATTATCAAATATCTGTATTTAATAAAATATATAGATTTATCAATAATTCCCCAGTTAATCAAATAATTATCAAAGTAAAAACTATATGTGAAATGATATATGGTTTACACAATAATAATATCCATCATATAAAAATATTTATATTCAAGTAAATTTACATTGAAAAATTATTACAAAATGAACTGAGATTGTAATGTTCATCATTAATAACATCCTTTGAGGAGAATAATCTTTAAACATTTTAAAGTGTCCCACACCACTATGAAAAATTTGAATCATAATATCCAGAATGTATGGAATTAAAAGAATCTTATAATATAATTAAAATAAGTTTATTTATTATATAACATGAAAAAGGTAGTATATACACTAAATAAAATTTAATTGTTACATAATAACATATAAGTCTCAATGGAGTGTAATATGAGACGAAATCCCCTTACCTTATCCTTCCTATTTGTTGTGTGTTATTTATCCCACAGTATAGTGGTTTATAAAAGGATACTAACTAATATCATAACAATAATCCTGTTTATCGTACTGTATCTTAACTTCTTATAAAATATCATTACCAATTTGTTAAAAACTTTCTTAAATTTTACTATTTTGGGAGTTAATTGCCTAGTTTTCTCGTGTAAGTTTGAACTTGTTATTTGTTGTTATCATTAATTAGATAATGGTTTCATCATATCAATAATTTAAAACATGAATTAATTATAATATATAATCATTATATATGCATTTAGAATAATATATAATATTTGAAGATAATAATTGAAATGCACTGTTCATGGAGAAGGTATACCATACGTACGCATGAACGCTACTTTCATTTAGTTATTGTATTAAAATAATTAAAAGTAATTCATATATGTATACTATAATTGTATTATAATATCCATGTTATATGTGTTACTTTTTTTTATTAGGACCATCCTTTATACAATACATGTATGGAATGAACGAGTCACATCACTTTAAGGGGGTGGTAGTCCACACTTCTTCAAACAAAATTATTGTAGTTCCACAATATGGAAAGCATAAAAGTGAGTTCTAAATAAAAATTACAGAAGCATAAAGACATTATAAATATCATATATAAAAAATATATATATATTTTCCATCATAATGGAACCCATGATAGGTGGTAATGGAAAAATGAACAATCGTCGTTTCGTGAGCCAGTAGTTCACCGTACACAAAAACAGTATGTTCGTTACCCATTAGATGAAGGTGTGTGTGAGTGTATGTAAAAATATTAACTGAAAACATCATAGAATATTAAGGATACTATTTTTTATTGAATCATATAATAATAATAGTATAGGGAGTGTATGATGGAAATGAAACTAAAAATATTGAGAGAAGATGTTATCTCTTAATTTGGTAACTTCTTTTCATTTATAACAAAAGGATTACTTGGAAGGATTTATGAACAAAGGGAGGATTCATGCCATAGGGTATTCATTTTGGGAGACTATCTGGTTAGATCTTGGGTGAACCTAATAGGTTTGAGAGGTGTGAAGAAGTGGGAGATGTGGTGGCCTTTTATATGGAAGGAAAAGTACTCACTTTGAATTTTTGGAAAAAAGTTAGGTGTACACATGTTATTACCTAAAAAACGTCATACCACACCAAAAAACTAAATAATGGAAGGTTTAGGTCCTATATATGAAAAAATAATTGTTTTTTTACAAATGTATTGATCATTTGGTCTCTCAAGTTAATGGTTCAGTACATTATTAACCTTATGTTTTCCTTAATAATTATAATTAATTTTAATTACATTCAATAGTATTTTTGGTGAAAACAATGTTAGACTTTTTAGAAATAATAAATTATGATTATTAAAAGTATTTAATCCATTTTACCAAATTCCAATCATATAAGTGGAAGAAATTAATTTAAAATTCATCCCGTATGCGGGACGACAATACATGTTTGTAAAGTAAAAATGTTTGAAAGTTCGCTATGTTTTTATAGTCAATTTCAAAGTGAAATTGATCCCAATGAATTAAATTTTTTAATGGATAAAAATATTTTCTAATTTAACTTTAAAACTAATATATAACATTATTTATCCTTATTAATAAATTAGATGAAAAATAAGTTTTGAACTAAAATTATGTATTCTATCTATTCATTAAAAAATGAATATTCACTAAAAAATACCAAAAATTCACCCTAATATTATTTCAATGTTTAAATTCCAAATATGACATTTTTTTACATATTAAATTTATTAAATGGTAAAAATTGTTATTTAAAATGGTTTCTCGATCAAAATGGGGAAAAACTACTTTCAATACATATTTAGTATTTTCTGTGTAGTATCAGGATTGTTCTTATATTATTCCTATATAAAATATATTAGATGGGTATAAATATATTTTATTTGGATATATAATATATATATTTACTATATAAACTCTCTAAAATTGTTATAATTTTATTTACTATGAAAAATATTACTAATTGTTGTTTTGTTTAAATACGATGTTGTGTGTATTGAAAAACTATCAACAAAATCTAAAGGAAAATATAGTAAAGTCTTGGGGTGATACATTCTTCCCTCCTAAAAAAATTTATTCCTATAAATTCCAGTGTTATTATGTTCAAAAAAATTTGGGCATTTCACCTTTATATAATCTTATGGTTCCCATGTTGCTTCCTCCATTTTGTGATTTCTCAAGAGTTCCTTTACTAGAAGAGTTATCCAATTTCTCAATATTTGATCTCTAGCATCAAGAATCCGGATGGGTTCTTTACAATATTAAAGTTGGGTTCCAATTATATCTCATCATTGGTGAGAACATGTGTTGGTCTAGGAATGTATTTCCTTATCATCGATATATGGAACAAACCATGTAACTTTGAGAGATTTCACTGCAATGCTAAACGATAAGCAATGAATATAGCCCTTTTAATAATTTCGAAGGGTCAAATATACCTAGGACTCGGTATATGATTCTAACCCAACATATTAACACCCTTACATGGAGATAACTTTAGTAAAACATGATCTCCCAAATGGAATTTGAAATCTTTTATCCGATTAACAACATTACTCTTTTGCCTACATTGAGCTGTTTTGATGTGATCCTGAATAGACTTCACCTTTGTTGTCATCTCTTTAAAAATTTATTTCCTGATGATTTTCCATCCTACAACTTCATCCCAAAAATTTGTAGTATGACAACTATTCCCATATAATGATTTATATGATGCCATTTGAATACTTGAATGGAAAATATTTTCATAGGAAAATGACACCAAAGGTAAGTATTGATCCTACATACCTTGAAATTCAAGTGATAATTTACTCAAAATGTCCTCCATTGTTTGAATTATTCTTTCAGATTGTCCATCAGTTTGAGTATGATAAGAATATCTCAAAATAATCTTGGTGTCAAGATCCTTTTGAAGACTCTTCCATATTTTTAATGTAAAAAGGGGGTCTCGATCGGAGAGAATTAAAAGAGTTTCACCATGAAGACCTATAACTTCATTAATATAGAGCCTTATGAGGCAATAAAGTGTACGTTATTCTATTATAGAAATAAAATGTTCATATTTGGTTAGTCGATCAACGATAACTCATACTGCATCATTCTTTATAGAAGACTTTGGAAGTATCATCACAAAGTCCATTGTAATTTTTTCAAATTTCAACACAAGAATTGGAAGTGGATGCATGACTCCTTTAGGATGGTACCTTACAGCTATCACTTATTGATAAACTAAAAATATGGACACATAATCCACAATTTCCCACTTCATGATATTACACAAAAAATGTTCCCTCAAGTATATATGAATCTTTGTGCTTCCAGGGTGTATAGAGAAGTTTGATCTATGAACATCATCCAACAATTGTATTTTTAGATCATCTATAGATAGAAAACAAAGACTATTTCCTAATTTTAGAACACCACCTTCACAAAAAATATCTAATAATTATTCTTATTTCATACGTTTAATTTTCTTCTGAAATTCCTCATCATTAGATTGTGAATTCTTTATCCATTCTAATAAATATGGTTTTTCAATAATTTGATAACTTATTTATGTCTCCCCTTCCTTAAAAATTATCATATCCATCATTAATAGATCTATGAATATAGGATCATTCTCAATCTTCATTTGAGTTTGAACTCTATGATCCTTCCTACTCAAATCATCTTCTACCTTATTCGAATTCCCTGGGTGGTAGTGTATTGATCAATCATAATCCTCGAGTAGTTCGATACATCACCTTTATCTCATGTGGATCTATTTTTTTGAATAGATGTATTTCAATATTTTATGATCTATGTATATCTCACATATTTACTTATAGAAATAATTTCTCCATATTTTCAAAGAGAATATTATAGTCGGTAAATCAAAATCATGGTTTGGGTAGTTCTGTTCATGAGTATTCAATTTCCATGATGTCTATGCAATAACTTTATCATTTTTTATTATGACACAACCAAGAAACTTTTTTATGCATCACTAGATATGAAAAACCCATCACTACCAGATGGTAGAGTCAAGATCGAAGAATTGACTAATCTTCTCTCTATATCATCAAATCATTCTTCACATTCAATTTTTCAGAAAAACTTAAACCCTTTTTGTGTGATATTGGTTAATGAGTTAGCTAATCTAGAGAAACTTTGAGCGAACCGCAGATAGTAGCCTTCCAAACCAATGAAACTAAATTCCTCAACTACGTTTGTTGGTGTAGCACATTCATTGACTACCTTTGTTTTGGTAGGATCAACTAATATTCAATCCTTAGAGACAATATGGCTAATAAAAGAATCTTCTTGAAGCCAAAAATAACATTTACAGAATTTCCCATATAACTATTCCATTTTAAGAGTCTTAAGAATGATCTGCATGTGATTTTCATGTTCCTCATAGCTTTTAAAATACACCAGAATATTATCATTGAATACCACAACAAAATATTCAAGATATTACATAAATACTCTTCTCATTAAGTCTATAAAAAAGAGGGTTCACTAGTCAGTCCAAATGGAATTACCATAAAATCATAATACACATACCTCATAAAAAAATCTATGTTTGGAATGTCTTCCTTCTTCAAATGCAATTGGTGATACCTAGAATGATGATCAATCTTTGAGAAATTTTAGGCTCAATGAATTTCATCAAATAAGTCATAAATTCTAGGTAGATGATACTTGTTCTTTATTATAATGGCATTGATTTTACTAAATTCATTTCATAACCTCATCGATCCATATTTCTTCTAAACAAAGAGGATAGGGGCACCCCATGATGAAAAACTAGGGGAATAAATCCCTTATTACCTAAATCTTGTAGTTTTTTCTTCAACTCTACCAAATATAGAGAGGGAATTCTATTGGGAGTCTTTGAAATTGGCCTTTCATCAATGATTAAATCAATATATAATTCATCCTCGCATTCCGAGGGATTTATCGGTAACTCCTTAGGAAATAAATCATTATATTCCTGCAAAATCTATACATCCTTGATTTAAATATTTAATTCTTCTTCACTAGATTTTTTTCTCTTATTCCTGAAGAATTTCATTCTGTATAGCTTAAAAAGGTGGATCTAAACAAGAATCAGGGTAGGAAGCTTCTTCTCTAAATATGAGGGATTATACAGATTCCTCAAAAATTGTAATTTTCTTTCTCTTACAATAAATTTTTGAATCATATATCGAGATACCTTTCATACCAAGGTAAATCTCAAAGTCAACCATATGTATGTTAATAATGTCATCACACAAAGAAACATTTATGTCTCATAATTGGGACTATACAACACATTTTTTTATTACAATGATACTTCCCATAGAAGTTTTGAATGATAACTCTAATATTGAATCAAAAGGGAAATGTATTACTTTAATGGGAAATTGGGTAGAGATGAAATAGTGTGACGATCCAGAATCAAATAACGCATTGGTTAAATTTGAATATAGGATTGATGTACCTACCACCATTTCATTTGGTACTTCTACCTTCAAAATAGTGATCATATAATCTTGGTCATTTCCTATTTACCTCTTCTGTGGTAGATTCCCCTGATGCTTAGGGAATTCATATTCATGGTTCCCTGCCTCTATATAGTTGAAATATTGGACAACCATGTTTTCATTCTTCCATTTTCTCTTATGAGCCAGGTGACCTCGATCCCCAAAATTATATAAAACTCCTAGTCTCTTAGAACATTTCCCAGGGTACTTCTTCCCACAGTTTTCCAAAGATGCAAAAGGCTAAATTTTCTTATTCTTCCAAAACAAATTCCCCTTTTCATGATTCTCAGATAACCTCTTATTCCTTTGTATCCCATTTAATATATTGATTCTATAAAATTAATTCTTCATATTGATGGCACATAACACTATGTCTTCATATGATGAAAAAATCTAAGAAAACAGTTCTCTTCAGAGATGTGGCTTAAGACCATCAAAGAAGTGAACAATATTTCCCTTTTTGTTGCATATATAATCTGTAGTGTAACACCCGAGATTTTTATGGGAAATATTTTGTTTTTATGTTATATACATCATCAAAGGAATCTTTCACTACACACAACACTAGCTTGGATTTCTTTACACACAATCTCTACCTTCCTTGATAGCTTGTGTTGTATGCAATACCGAGTTTCACTAAACATCGATATGCTATTAAAATATTATTAAAACTAGCCGTTATGAATAGTAATACCCACTTTTTGAATTTTTATAAATTTTATCTTTCAAAATGGACTTCATTTTTGGATTCAGAATATCGAAATTAGCCTAGGGTAAAATTTTGGTATTTTTCTGAAAACTTTCAATTTTTGATGAATAGTGAAAACACTAGGTTACTATTTAAAAACTGACTTTTTATTTAAATAATTATTTATTTTATTTAAATTTATTTTAGGTCAAAATTGATACATAATACCTATATAAGTTAAATGTAATTTATTGGAGTCATTTTATAATAATTTTAGATATATAAAATTTTATTGAACTTTTCACCGTCTTTTACCCACCTCCTAGAAGAGTTTGAAAATTTATATAAAACTTAATTTTACCACTTCTGTGAGTGGAATCTTGAAAACCTGAGAGAAAAAGTTAATATCAAGGACTAAAATGTGGTTCAATGAGATGAAAATAATTTTTGGTGAATAGTAACCTTTTACTTTTATTTACCACGGTTAAAAGTAAATAGGGTAATTAAGGGTAAAAATGATATTATTATTACCCTAAAACATGTCATAATTATACTTGATAAGTTTAATTCGACAAAAAAAACCTTAGGAATAAAATATGACCATTTAGGTCCACTTGGATTAGATTAGGACATTTATTATTAATTTATTTAAAGAAGGGTTAAAATAGTTAAAATCAAAGTTTAATAACTAAATAATTTTTAATATAGGGTTATACATAAGATAAATATGACTATAAATATTCATTAGGAAGGTAAATATATTTACTACATAATGGTATTTTATTTATAATTTTTAGACATTAAATAATTTAATTTATTTATGACACGATGATGATGCAGTAATTATCTTATTAATGAAATATTAACATAATTGATGTTATAAATACCTAAATAAATGTAATTTGAGACTTTTTATGAATTAAAATAATTTTATAGGTTAATATTACATGTTAGTAGTGATTTAATTAACTTTTTTGAACTAATCATGCTGTTATGATTTCCACAAAAATCAATTACCAAATAGTGTCAAAATTGACATAAAATTGTTTTTAAAACATATATTATATTATTGGTTGTTATTGTATTCCTAAAAATCTAAGGTTCGGCCAAATGACTTAGATAAGGTTATATATATTAATAATAAACAACTTGGGGTTTTTTTTGTCTTGTTATAGTAAGTTTATTAACCATATAGTGTAAGAAAACAAGAAGACACGATAAAAGTTAAATTATTTCACTTAGAGTTAAATATAAATGATAAGGTTAAATTAGTAACCTAAACTTGTCTAAAATCTATTGGATGAGAGTATTTAGACCCATACCAACCTTAGCTTAGAAATAAATCAATTTGGAGCTATTAAAAACTGAATATGACTTTATAATAAAATAATACTTTAAGTTTTTCCAAAGATGCCCCTCTCCTCCCTTATAAAAGGGCACCTCCTCTCTCTCCTCCTCACACCACTTTGAGCCTTCAAGCTCAGCCAAACCCTACCAAATTTTATTCTCCACTTCCCTAGAAATATGATAGAGGTTCTGGTCTTCTTAAAAGACCATCTTTAGTGCCCTAAGAGAAGGTTAAGAAGAGGCGCTTCAAAGAAGAGGTAATGTCTGTTACCGATTCTTTAAACTTTATTTCTTCTTCTACTTCTTATTCTTTAGTTGTATCATTATGAAGTAATAACATCAATATAACTCATATAATTACATGTTATTATAAATATGAAACAACCATATTTCACCTTCTATCCATCCTACGGAAAATGAAATCACCGCGCGTGCGTACGTACGGAATACCGTCTCCATGCCGTGGTGTAATCTATTTTCCACCACCACCTTACTTGGATGGGTATAATGGTGTAAAGAATAACTATATATGATTATTGTAAAGTGATATTGATTCTAAAATAGTATACATACACTTCAATACAATTCCACGATCATGGGAACGATATCATCACTCGTGCGTACGTACGGCCTACCGTCTCCACGATGTGATGCGACTCGTTCTACATGATCTTCATTGCATAATGATTATATAAATGAATTGAATGAATAAATATGATAATTATTACACTAATACCATTCTGGAAATGAGGTATCTATGACCTAAAAGAAGAATAGGAATTTATTCGACAAAACACGCATACGAACAAAAAGCAATAAACACCCGAATAACAAGTAACAATGAAATATTACTAATAAGAAGCTAAGAATATGACCATATATGATATCATGACAATGAGTACGATTCAGGAATAAGTTAATAACATTATTTAAATCATTATTCAGGAGGTTCGGACACGTACGAAGCAAATCGGACCAAGGTAAGGGGAAATCTCACAATCTCATTTTTATCCGAGATTGTTTATACTTCATAATTTACTGGGGAATATTTATCATCCACATCCATGTTCCCTCAATATTTAATATTATTTACATCCACCTACAATTTTTTAAATCCAATTTTACCCATTGGTGAGTTTTTATTAAAAGATGTGAACGGAATCTTTTGTCATTTTCAGTACGAGGTACTTTTTTGACTTTTATGGCCAAAGTACGAGAAGAATGTTTTTCTTTAACTTATACGGAATGAGCGAATTTTTAAAATATTATTTACATGAAGCTTCCTTTACAATTTTTCATGTTTATTTTTAATAAACTTCTTTTAGTTTAAAATTTTATGACATGTTAAGAAAGGATAAATGTTTTTGAAGTAGAAAGGATATTTTCCTCAAGAATGGAGTTCAAGAATTTTGTCAAAATTATTTTCCATCTAAGATGATATAGGGTTCTATTTCTATACCTATTTTTAAATTGATTTGGTTATATTATGATGGAATTATTTTTATTATGTCCTTTTATCTTATATGGATTATGTTATGATGGCACGATGTTTAAGAATCCCATTTTTATTACATGGGTTATGATATGATGTATGATTTATGATTTTTTGGTAAAAATAAGAATGATTTCATTATGATATGAGTGAGACCTATATCTCCCTCCAATGCATTGGTTAATGATTTATATCTCATGAGATAGACATGGCTGGAATGACAGGTTAATACGGTTCAGTGAAACATGACTGAAATGAGGAATGAACGCGGTTCAGAAATGGACTTTGTCCGCTAAGATAGTCTTGACAATGAGTCTTGACTACTAAGAAATGATTCTCTATGATTATGTGTGTCTGCCACAAAGTTTCATGTTTTGTTTTATGATTACATTTCAGTATTATGATTTATCCCATGATATGAAATTATGATCTCTTTTGCAGGTTATGATTTTCGAAATGCTATGTTCTTATGAATATGATATTTCATTTATTTACCCTTACTGATCATTTGAGATCACCCTTTTGTATGTTTTCTTTCCCTAGGTCAGGAAGATGGTTATTAAGTAGGATATTCCAAAAGGGACTCTAGATATGATGAAATAAATGGGAGACAATGTAGATGCTTTATGAACCAGTTGTTTATATTTCCCAGTTTCTAAAGATACTATACCTATACAGTCCTTTCATGGTTTTGTTATATGTTGTAATAAATGTGTTTCAATTTTGAAGTATGAACAATGTATGTAAAGTATGGGTCATTACAGTTGGTATTAGAGGAAAGGTGTAGTCATCCTTTGGAAACTAGGATGTGAAAGCCTTAGTAAGAATCCTAAGGATAAGTCTAAGCATAGAACACAATATTAGTGTTTTAAAAATGGCCATGAACAACCTATGATAAGACCTTAAGTGTGAAATTTTATTCTTGATTATGTGGTTTTCCTATTATAATTAGTGTTACTTACACTATTCTGCTTGGTTTTAGTCAATGGATGGAACCTTAAGGAACCGTGTTAATGCGGAATGAGATGGGTAATGCAATGATTGTCCCCCTAAGAAACAAAACGTTATGGGAGTTGGAATGAAACATCTTGTAGCCATGATCCCACAACTTTCTCAAGCTATGAATCATCCAGGACATCCAAACGAGCAAAGGAAGGAGCAACATTCTATTGAATGATCATTCAACGGTTCTACTGATCCATTAGTGGCTGAACAATGGATCAGTACCACTGAAAAGATATTTTCAGTTCTTCAATGTTCTGAACATGATAAATTCATATTAGCAATATATTGTTTGGAAGGTGAAGTTGATCAATGGTGGAATCTTATCAAGAATACAAGGACAAGAGATGAAATTGAGTCCATGGAATGGGACGAGTTCAAGAACTTATTTTTCAATAAGTAATTCCCGCGTATTCTTCGAACAAAGATGGAGAAGGAGTTTCTTGAACTAAAGAAAAAGGATGATGAATCTATTGGTACCTACGAAGAAAATTTTACAAGACTTGCAAGGTACGCTTCTGGTATTATTATCCAACCTGAGAGTAAGATCGACCGATTCTTTAGTGTCTTAAAACTAAGTCTTCGAAGGGAGTTATCCATAAGGGACTTCAATAGCTATGAGGAAATTGTTCGATATGCTCTCAAGGTTGAGATGGATATTAGAGTAACCCATCAGTCATATGCGTTTGATAAGAAGCGGAAAATGGAATTCAAAGAAAAATCTAAAGAGAACACTGAAAAGAAGATGGGTTTTCCCTTATGCTCAAAGTGTGGAAAGAAACATGGAGGGAGTATTCTTAAAGGGACAAGTAAATGTTTCAAATGTGGAAAGGAAGTTCTTCAGGCATTTGAATGCCGCAATGATAGGAAGAAGATGTCTAGTGATGCGGACAAAGAAAAGGCTACACAGAGTGCACCTCCTACACTTCAATGTTACAAGTGCAAGGAAATGGGGCATTGTGCTAATCAATTCCCTAATCCAAGGGGTTTTTATGATGATCGACGTCAACAAACTCTTAATGCTAAAGATAAAGGAAAGTCACATGCAATTTCTATCAGTGATGTGGAGTACGATAACGAAGTGGTGAAAGGTACACTTACCATCCACTCTAAAGTAGTAAATATTTTATTTGATTCTGGATCCACCCAATCTTTTATTTATGAAGAATTTTCTAAGGGTATCACCGTATTACCTCAACAATTAGATGTTGAGTTAGCTGTGACAACCCCTAATGGAAAAATATTAGCATCAAAAGTTTATAATTATTCTCCGATTGAAGTTTTTGGGAAAGTGCTTCCTGAAAATCTTGTGATCCTTCCTATAGTGGAATTTGATGTGATTCTTGGCATGGATTGGATTTATTTATATGGAGCTCATATCAATTGCCAAATAAGAGAAGTCACATTCCATATTCCAGATCAATCTATGATCTTCTATCGATGCAAGGATGAACATAACCTTCCAGTGGAAATTTATTCCATCTTATGGGTCTTGATTCCACTAAATGAAGGTTATTTATCGCAAATAGTTGCTGAGAAACTCACGATTAAGAATATGCCCATTGTACGGGAGTTTGATGATGTATTTTCAGAGGAATTTTCGGGTCTTCCACCAAATCGTGAAGTTGAGTTTTCAATATAACTCGTACCAGGTGATTTGCCTATTTCAAAGACACCTTATAGAATGGCCCCAATTGAGTTACAGGAATTGAAGAATCAACTCCAAGAGAATCTTGATAAGGGATTCATACACCCTAGTGCATCATCTTGGGGAGAACCTGTTCTTGTTTGTTAAGAATAAATATGGATTAATGTGACTCTGCATTGATTATCGAGAACTTAACAAGATCACTATTAAGAACAAATATCCTCTCCCATGCATTGATGACTTATTTGACCAACTACGCGGAGCTCAATACTTTTCCAAGATTGTTCTTCATTCAGGGTATCATCAATTAAGGTTCAAAAGAGAGGATATACCAAAGACGGATTTCCATACAAGGTATGGACACTATGAATTTATAGTGATGCCATTTGGTCTTACTAATGCCCCTTCTATCTTCATGGATCTGATGAATAGAGTCTTTAGAGACTATGTTGATCAGTTTGTGGTAGTCTTTACAGATGATATTCTTGTCTATTCAAAGAGCCAGGAAGAACATGAAGATCACTTTAGAATTGTATTGAAGACCCGGAGAAAGGATAATATTTATTCCAAATTTACCAAGTGTGAATTTTGGCTTTAAAAAGTTACATTTTTTGGTCACATAATCTCAAAAGAGGGGATATCTGTGGATCCAGCAAAAGTAGAGGTTATCGAAAGATGGTCGAGACCAACAACAATAACTGAGATCCGAAGTTTTCTTGGTTTGGCTGGATATTATCGAATTTTTGTGAAAGATTTTTCACGATTATCTAATCCACTCACCAGGTTGACTCGAAAAGGAGTTAAGTTCATGTGGACGGAGGAATGTGAAGAGAATTTAAAGGAGTTGAAAAAAATTTTATCCAGTGCACCTATGCTCACACTGCCTTGTAGTGGAGAAAGGTTTGTGATCTATAGTGATGCATCCAAGAAGGGGCTGAGGTGTGTTCTCATGAAAAATGATATGGTGATAGCTTATGCCTCACGACAGTTGAAAATCCTTGAGCAAAATTACCCAACTCATGATTTGGAGGTAGTTGTGGTAATCTTTGCATTAAATATTTGGAGGCATTATCTTTATGGTGAAAGGTGTGATATTTATACTGATCATAAAATTTTAAAGTATATTTTCACACAAAAGGAGCTTAATATGTGCCAAAGAAGATGGTTGGAGTTGATTAAGGATTACGACTGCTCAATTCATTACCACCCTAGGAAAGCAAACAAGGTGGCAGATGCATTAAGTCGACAAGACCATGCTATATTATCCATGATGAGGATCACAAAAGATCCAATATTTATGGATTTACAAAGGATGGACATTGGAATTATAATGGAAGGGAAAAAATCTTATCTTTCTCAAATGAAAGTTAAACCATCTATACATGTGAAAATTAAAGAGGCAAAGAAAGAAGATGTAGAGTTACAAAAGAAGGTGAAAAATGTTCCTGAATTCAACCTTGATTGTGATGGGATAATAAAGTTCAGGAATCGGGTTTGTGTTCCTCCCATCCCCCAATTAATGAAGGAGCTGCGGATGAGCCTCATAGTTCTTTATTCTCTATTCATCCTGGAAGCATGAAGATGTATAGGGACCTGAAAGAGTACTTCTGGTGGGATGGCATGAAAAGCGATTTTGCTGAATATGTCTCTCGATGTTTTGTTTTTCAGCAAGTTAAAGCTGAGAGACATAAGTCTAAGGGGATGTTACAACCATTACCCATATCCTAATGGAAATGGGAAAACATCACTATGGAATTTGTCACCAGACTTCCTAAAACATCCAAAGGCAATAATGCTATCTGGGTCATAGTTGATCGTCTTATAAAGTCTGCACACTTCATTACTATTAGAGAGGATTTCTCTCTGGATCAGCTTGCCAGGATATATGTGAAGGATGTGGTACGATTGCATAGAGTACCACTTTCCATTATATCTGATCAGGATCCAAGGTTTACCTCAAAGTTCTGGTGAAGTCTTCAGCATACTCTGGATACAGAGTTGAGTTTCAGCACTGCTTATCATCCTCAGATAGACGGCCAGTCTGAGAGAACAATTCAAACTCTAGATGATATGTTAAGAGCTTTCTCTATGGATTTCAAAGGTGGTTGGGATCAACACCTAACTTTGGTGGAATTTTCATATAATAATATCTTTCACTCCAGTATTTAGATGGATCCTTATGAAGCTCTCTATAGAAAGAAATGCAGGACTCCAACTTGTTGGGATGAAGTTGGGGAAAGAAATCTATTAGGACCTGATCTTGTTGATGAGATGGCAGAAAAGGTCCGATCTATTCTACAACACATAAGATCAGCTCAGAGTCGACAAAAAAGTTATGCTGATAACCGAAGAAAAGACCTTGAGTTTAAAGTGGGTGATAAAGTTTTCTTACGAATATCTCCTTGGAAGAGAGTAATGAGATTTGTCAAGAAGGGAAAGCTGAGCGCTAGGTATATCGGTCCTTTCAAAATACTGGATCGTGTTAGAAAGGTAGCTTACCTATTGGCGCTTCCACCGAATATCTATCAAATTCACGATGTGTTCCATGTATCTCTCCTGAGAAAGTACATACCCGATCCTTCACATGTACTCAGCTCAGAAGTTGTACCGCTGGAGAAAGATATTTCTTATGAAGAATAGCCGATAGAGATTTTGGATCGTAGAGAAAAAGTCCAACGGAACAAGACCACTCACTTGGTGAAAGTTTTATGGAGGAACTACCAATTAGAAGAAGCTACATGGGAGCTTGAGGATATGATTATGGAGAGGTATCCTCATCTGTTTGTTACAAAGTGACGAATTTTGAGGGCGAAATTCTTCTTAAGGGGGGTAGAATGTAACACCCGAGATTTTTATGAGAAATATTTTGTTTTTATGTTATATACATCATCAAAGGAATCTTTCACTGCACACAACACTAGCTTGACTTTCTTTACACACAATCGCGACCTTCGTTGATAACTTGTGTTGTACACAATACAGAGTTTCACTAAACAGCAATAAGCTATTAAAATATTATTAAAACTAGCCGTTATGAATAGTAATACACACTTTTTAAAATTTTATAAATTTTATCATTCAAAATGGACTTAATTTTTGGATTTATAATATCGAAATTTTCCTAGGGTGAAATTTTGGTATTTTTCTGAAAACTTTCAATTTTTGATGAATAGTGAAAACACTAGGTTACTATTTAAAAACCGACTTTTTATTTAAATAATTTTTTATTTTATTTAAATTTATTTTAGGTCAAAATTGATACATAATACCTATATAAGTTCAATGTAATTTATTGGAGTCATTTTATAATAATTATATATATATAAAATTTAATTGAACTTTTCACCGTCTTTTACCCACCTCCTAGGAGAGTTTGAAAATTTATATAAAACATAATTTTACCGCTTCTATGAGTGGAATTTCAAAAATCTGAGAGACATGGTTAATATTAAGGACTAAAATGTGGTTCAATGAGATGAAAATAACTTTTGGTGAATAGTAACTTTTTACTTTTATTTACCACAGTTAAAAGTAAATATGGTAATTAAGGGTAAAAATGATATTATTATTACCCTAAGACATGTTATAATTCTATTGGATAAGTGTAATTCTACCAAAAACAACCTTAGGAATAAAATATGACCATTTAGGTCCACTTGGATTATATTAGGACATTTATTATTAATTTATTTAAAGAAGAGTTAAAATAGTTAAAATCAAAGTTTAATAACTAAATCATTTTTAATATAGGGTTATACATAAGATAAATTCTACTATAAATATTCATTATAAATATAAAACGATTTCTTACATAATGGTATTTTATTTATAATTTTTAGACATTAAATAATTTAATTTATTTATGACACAATAATGATGCAGTAATTATCTTATTAATGAAATACTAACATAATTGATGTTATAAATACCCAAATAAATGTAATTTCAGACTTTTTATGAATGAAAATAATTTTATAGGTTAATATGACATGTTTTTATTGATTTAATTAAATGTTTTTTTAACTAATCATGCTGTTATGATTTTGAAAAAAATCAATTACCAAATAGTGTCAAAATTGACATGAAATAGTTTTTAAAACAAATATTATATTATTAGTTGTTATTGTATTCATAAAAATCTAAGGTTCGGAAAAATTACATAGATAAGGTTATATATATTAATAATAAACAACTTGGGGTTAGTTTGTCTTGTTATAGTAAGTTTATTAACCATATAGTGTAAGAAAACAAGAAGACACGGTAAAAGTTAAATTATTTAACTTAGAGTTAAATCTAAATGATAAGGTTAAATTAGTAACTTAAACTTGTCTAAAATCTATTGTATGAGATTATGTCGACCCATCACCACCTTAGATTCTAAATAAATCAATTTGGAGCTATTAAAAACCGAATATGACTTTATAATAAAATAATAATTTAAGTTTTTCCTAAGGTGCCCCTCTCCTCCCTTATAAAAGGGCACCTCCTCCCTCTCCTCCTCACACCACTTTGAGCCTTCAATATAGGCCAAAACCTGCCAATTTTTCTTCTCCACATCCCTAGAAATATCCCAGAGGTCCTGGTTTTCTTCACATACCATCTTTAGTGCACTAAGAGAAGGTTAAGAAGATGCGCTTCAAAGAAGAGGTAATGTATGTTACCGATTCTTTGAACTTTATTTCTTCTTCTACTTCTTCTTCTTTAGTTGTTTCATTATGAAGTAATAACATCAGTATCACTCATATAATGATATGTTATTATAAATATGAAACAACCCTATTTCACCTTCTATCCATCCTACGGAAAATGAAATCACCGCGCGTGCGTACGTACGGAATACCGTCTCCACGCCGTGGTGTAATCTGTTTTCCACCACCAACTTACTTGGATGGGTATAATGGTGTAACTAATAACTATATATGATTATTGTAAAGTGATATTGATTATTAAATAGTATACATACACTTCAATACAATTCCACGATCATGGGAATGATATCATCGCTCGTGCGTACATACAGCCTACCGTCTCCACGATGTGATGCGACTAGCTCTACACGATCTTCATTGCATAATGATTATATAAATGAATTGAATGAATAAATATTATATATATTACACTAATAACATTCTGGAAATGAGTTATCTATGACCTAAAAGAAGAATAAGAATTTATTCGACAAAACACGCATAAGAACAAAAAGCAATAAACACCCGAATAACAAGTAACAATAAAATATTACTAATAAGAAGCTAAGAATATGACCATATATGATATCATAACAATGAGTATGACTCTGGAATAATTCAATAACATTATTTAAATCATTATACAGGAGGTTCAGACATGTACGAAGCAAATCAGACCTAAGGTAATGGAAAATCTCACAATCTCATTTTTATCTGAGATTGTTTATACTTCATAATTTACTGGGGAATATTTATCATCCACATCCATGTTTCCTCAATATGTAATATTATTTCCATCCACCTAAAATTGTTTAAATCCAATTTTACCCATTGGTGAGTTTTTAGTAAAAGATATGAAATGAATCTTTTGTCATTTTTAGTATGAGGTACTTTTTTGACTTTTCTGGCCAAAGTATGAGAAGAATGTTTTTCTTTAACTTATAAGGCATGAACGGATTTTTAGAACATTATTTCCATGAAGCTTCCTTTATAAGTTTTCAAGTTTATTTTTAATCAACTTCTTTTTGTTTAAAATTTTATGACATGTTAATAAAGGAAAAAAAATTTTGAAGTAGAAAGGATATTTTCCTCAAGAATGGAGTTCCAGCATTTTATCAAAATTATTTTCCATCTAAGATAATATATGGTTCTGTTTATATTCTTATTTTTACATTGATTTGATTATGTTATGATGGAATTATTTTTATGATGTCATTTCATCTTATATGGATTATGTTATGATGGCATGATGTTTAAGAATCCCATTTTTATTACATGGGTTATGCTATGATGTATGATTTATGATTTTGTGGCACACATAAGAATGGTTTCATTATGAGATGGTTGGGACCTATATCTCCATCCAATGAATTGGGTAATGATTTATATCTCATGAGATAGACATGGCTGGAACAGTAGGTTAATCCAGTTTAGTGAAACATGACTGAAATGAGGAGTGAACACGGTTCAGAAATGGACTTTGTCTGCTAAGATAGTCTTGGCAATGAGTCTTGAATACTAATAAATGATTCTTTATGATTATGTGTGTATTCTACAAAGTTTCATGTTTTGTGTTTTGATTACATTTCACTACTATGATTTATCCCATGATATGATATTATGATCTCTTTTTCAGGTTATGATTTTCGAAATGCTATGTTCTTATGAATATGATATTTCCTTTACTTACCCTTACTGAGCATTTGAGCTCACCCTTTTGTATGTTTTCTTTCCCCAAGTTAGAAAGAAGTTTATTAAGTATGATATTCTAAAAGGGAATCTAGATATGATGAAATAAATGGGGGACAATGTAGATGCTTTATGAACCTGTTGTTTATGTTTCCCAGTTTCTAAAAACACTATACCTATACGGTCCTTTCATGGTTTTGTTATATGTTGTAATAAGTGTGCTTAAATTTTGAAGTATGAACAATGTATGTAAAGTATGGGTCATTATATGTATCATACATAGCTAACCTTGTAAAGATATCTTTATAATACACAACACTCTATTATTCCTTCTTATATAAGCTAAATAACTTTCTCTTTATGTCAATTTGTTGATTATGAGGGAAGTATTTATCAAAGAATGTCCCCTTAAAATTCCTCTATTACATGAGTTAAAATTATTAATCCTCTCTGGTATTTTGGATTAGATAGCACCACTAATCCACATCCCCTTAGATACAATAGACTGTAAGTGTAACCTTAACATTTTTCCTATACTCTAAGGTAGTAACTATCTTCTACAGAGACATAATCCATTTCTCAACTACAATTGGATTACTAGTCCAACTAAATGATGGGGAATTATTCCATATAAAGTTATCCAACATAGGATAATATCTCTATTGAATAGGTTTCTCCATTCAATAAAGGTTATTTTTCATAACCTGTTTATGTTTCCCTAATATTTCCATGATTCTCTCTATTCCAATACCAACTATATTGGTTTCCTCAGGAGGGAAATCTCTACATTTTCCATGAGTATTGATATATTTCATTCTTCTAGGCCCCATTTCTAAATAATAGAATACATTGTATTAGATCATAATATATAATTCAAAAAAAAGGTATAGACCATAACATAAATTTATGCATATAAATATCAGAATCATACACTTTGGTTACTTTGGGGATATCATTAATTTTAAATTCATTATAATGATAGGTAATTAAAATGTTAATTATACTAAGGATATACCATATGAGTGTCAGACCAGGTGTACAGTAAGTCATGTGGTTGTGTATCAGTTTACCCTAAGTCAGGCCCGGAACACCTTGTCAGAGTTATTTCTCCTAGGTACATACGTTCTAGAACCACGTATACTTGTAGAGTCTATATAGGGATGTATTTATAAGAATACCCACATAATTTATAACTTTCCAAAATTATAGGATGTTATTATATACTTATCCCCAATTTATATCTTAGGTTTGTTCTCTAGAATCGATGTTTTCTAAATCCAGTTTCCAAGGTTATTTCTAAACTTCCTTTGATGACACCTATTATGCCCTAACCCCAGAAGCCCGGAGTGAGTGAATTATTTTATTACAATAGAATGTTCAGAAGGAATAAAATCCAAAAGACCAATAAATTTAGTAGTCTTCGAAATCTAGATTACATACCTCGTACACATAATAAATTAGGAAATTGGGAATACAAACATGATATATAAAAATAAAATAAACCGCATCCTTTAAATCTTATTCAAATATTTATTCTTCATAACATAGGGAAATGGTACATAATAATGTTGATCTCAAAAGCTCAGTAAGGGTAAGTAAATAGGAAGAAATAATGAAGAAATAATAATAAATTAACATGGTAAGGTAAATAACTAATAACATGTTCCATACATATAACTAGATAAGGAAACATCAATATGAAAAGTTAAGAAACTGATACACATTCCATTTAATCAGTGAATTTAAATGAAATGTATCAATATATATGTTGATGAAAAATATCATGGATGATTAACAATTGAAATATCTATGAAGGAAATTCTTAATTATTTGACATCATATCTTAGGCATATTAGTACCTATACTTTCAAGATCTATCCTTTAGACAGTTTAAAATTGTATGTAGAAAACTGTTTAATTTGGCCAAATTAATTGTCTCATCAGAACCTGCTAATGCATCAAAGAGCTATATAATTTCTAGGATCAAATCATCATTTCATGTACAAATAATTCCTCATATCAAATAATAAATTTTATCAATATACGATATTCATTATCAAATATCCATATTGAATAAAAAACATAGATTTATAGATAATTTCCCAGTTAATCAAATAAATGTCAAAGTAATCATCATATGTTTAATGATATATGGTTTAGGGAATAATAATAAAAATATTTTAAAAATATTTTAAAAATATTTTAAAAATATTTTAAAAATAAATAAATTAAAATAAATTTACAATGAAATATGATTATAGAATTATGTTAGATTACAAAGTTCATCATTAATAACATTCTTGAAGAGAATAATAATTAAATATTCCAAAGTGTCCCATACCACTTTGTAACATTTGAATCATAATCTCCAAAATGTATGAAATTTATTGAAACTCATAATATCATGAGAATAATGGTATTAATGATATAACATGAAAAAGCTAATATTTACACTGAATAAAAGTGAATTGTCACATAATAACAAATAAGTCTCAATGGAATGTAATTTGAGACGAAATTTTCGTACCTTATCCTTATTTTTTGTAGTATTTAGACTCGTGTATAGTGATTTAAAATATATTAATGACTATTATATTAAGCATTATCATGTTTATAATTCAATATATTAAATTCTCATAATATCTCATTACTAGTTTGTTAACAACTTCCATTAATTTTACTATTTCAGGTGTTAATTTCCTAGTTTTGTTAAGTATGTTTTAACTTGTTATTTGTTGTTATAATAAATTAGGTAATGGTTTCATCATATCCTATTTGTAAAACATGAATTAATTATCATATATCATCATTATATATGTATTTATAATAATATATAATTTTTTTAGATATGAAATAAAATGCACCGTTCATGTAGATGGTAGGCCAAACGTACGCATGAATGATACTTTCATTTATTTATAGTATTAACAGAATTAAAAGTAAATGATATATGTATATTATAATTAAATTATCATATACATGTTATACATGTTATTTATGTTTATTAATTCCATACTTTATACATTTTGTGTATGGAATGAACAAGTCACATTGCTTTTAGGTGGGTGGTAGTCCACACTTCCTCAAATGAAATAATCATATTTACACAATATGGAAAACATTAATTTATTTCGTAAATAAAAATTAAATAAGAATAAATAAATTAGAAATATCATATATAACATATATAAATATATTCTCCCTTATAATGGACACCATTATATGTGGTAAAAGAAAAATGAACAATCATCATTTTGTGAGGCAGTAGTTCGTCGTACACAGAAACAATATGTTTATTACCAATTAGATGGTGGTTTTTGTATGTGTAGGTAAAACTATTAACATAATAAAATCCTTTTATATTGAGTATAATTTTTTTATGTAATCATAGAAAAAGAATATTATATGTAGTTGATAAAGTAAATCAAACTAAAAATCTCTAGATAAGATGTGACCTCTTAATCGGGTAACTTCTTTTGGTTTATAGCAAATGGCTTCATTAGAAATATTTATTCCCAAATGAAGGATTAAAGGAATAGGGTAGGGATTTTTGGAGGATATTTGGGATGTTCTTGTATAAACCTAAGAGTTTTGAGATGTGTTAAAAGTGGGAGAGGTGGTGGCCTTTTATAGGGAAGGAAAATGACTCATTGGAATTCTTTGGAAACAAGTTAGGTGTACACATGTTATTACCTACAAATAGTCATAAAAAAACAACAAAACTCAATAATGTAAGGTTTATGGCCGAGATAGTTCCATAATGTAGGTTTTCTATAATATTTTAGGTAATTTGGGCTCTCAAGTAAAATTTTTAGTCCTTTATTATGCTTAATTTGTCCTTAATAATTGTAATTAATTTTAATTACTTTCACTAATCTTTATAGTCCAAAACAAAGCTTGTATTATTATAAATCATAAATTATTATGATTCAAAATATGGAATTAATTTTTTAAATTTCCAATTATAGAATTGGTAGAAATTAATTTTAAATTCATCTCACGGGCCGGACGACAATGCAGGTTTTCAAATTAAGAACATTCGAAAGTTTGCTATTTTTTATAGTCAATTTCAAAGTGAAATAGATCCCAATGAACTAAATTGGATTAATTGATAAAAATACATTCTAATTAATCTTTAAAATCAATCTAAACCAAATTTTTTACTTATAAATAAATTATATGAAAAAGCATTTTTGAACTAAAATTCATTATTTTTAACTATTCATTAAAAATGATTCTTCACCAAAAAATACCAAAAATTAACTTTAAGATGATTTTTATGTTTCACTTCAAAAGATAAAGTTTTTTTGACATATTAAATTTATAAAAGGGTAATAATTTGGATTTAAAATGGCATCTTCATCAAAATTTCTAAAAGCTACTTTTAATACATATATAGTATTTTATGTGTAATATTGGGTTTGTTCATTTATTATGCCTATATAAAATATATTAGATGGATGTAAAATATATTTTTGGATATATAATATATAAATTTACTATATGAACTCTCTAAAAGTGTTATAATTTTATTGACTATAAAAAATTTGACAATTTTTTTTAAATATGGTGTTATGTGTATTACTAAACTATCAACAAAATATAAAGGAAAATATGGTAAAGTATTGGGGTGCTACAACAGGATAGAATAAAAATCATTTAAGAACCAAGGTTTTGATTTTCTAGAAATTTATTATGGTCTATGTATGTTCTCAATCATTACTTGTAATATCACGAATCTTTCATGGAAAGGGATCATACAGTACAAGCTGAAAACATATTTGATAGTGGTGTTATTTCCCAGTGTTTTCCAAATTCTTGGGGTCCAAAATTTGTAGAATGGAAAGAATAATGAAATGTGTTTTTTATTAAAGGCATAATGAAAATATGTAATAGCAATGAGTTTCAAAAATATGGGGTTTAGAAATTTTATTTTGTGAAGGACTAAATGATTCTGACGGTGTGCTCCATGATCACGATGAGCATCGAAAACAACGAACAATTTGAGAATCATGGTGACATGAATATGATAATTGGAGGATCATGATGGAATGAAGGTTTTGATTAAAATATTAATGACAACATCAAATTTCAATGGTACATCATGAATGGAGGAGAGCCACGAAGAAGTTTTTAAATGATCTAGAAAATACACAAAGAGGTGGTGGAGCTTTGCAGACGGTCGAGCTTATAAGTAAGAGGCTACCCCTCTTCACTCGTGAATAATTTTTTAGAGGAAAATTTGGAGTCTCTCTAATGTTGTGAAGTTATGGGAGATCCAAAAAATGGACAATAAATATATGCTTGATTATCACAAAATACGTGGAATTTGTTGATTGATTAAAATGATTTTGATTAAAGGGAGCTTTGCGATAATGGGGTGTTCCGCATTGACTCAGTGAGTTTCATGGAAGGGGTTAATCCACGAAGGTAGGGAGCTTCATGAAGGCAGTTTGGTCTGCGAAGGTTGTGAGATTAATTAAAGGTAGTATTAAACTTCATTTTTCAGTTGACAGGTCATTTAAAGAACATCAACCCAGATCTTCGATTCATGTAGTGTCTCGTGATGGACTGAGATAAAGAATTCAATGCCTATCTATTGAAGATTCCTTCAAGTCCATAAACGAGTAATACATCACCCATATTAGTGAACAAGGGGTAAATGGATGTTTTCTAAGGGATGCAGTGAGTTATCCATGAATTCTGGTAAAGGCAGTATGTCGAGAACCGTGTGAATGTGACCAAAGTTCTATATTAATCATCTAGTTAATATTAGTTGATTTTGTTACATTTGACATAGTACCGACATATGATCCTTGGATGTATCCCTTAGTGGTGAACCAAGTAAAAGTGTTGTTTCTCTTTCTCCATGTGATTGTTTTATCATTTCTCTAATCCATCATAAAGGTTTAACAAGTTCCTACCAATGCAGAAAAAAGATCCATCACTTTAAAAAAAGTGACACCATGATTCCTCCCTTCCCTCTCATAGTGTTTTGGGGTCCTACAAGTGGTATCAGAGCATAAAGGTTACTGGTTTTAAATTTTTTCATCCATTCTATCATGGAAAATATAGTTAATTTCAAGGTAGTTCCCCTCTTTGATGGAAGAAACATTCAAATATAGAATAATAGGATGACATCACATCTTAGATATCTTGGAATAGAAGTCCTTTTTGCTACTACACAAGGAATATAGGTCACTGATCCTATAGGGATGTCTATAATTGATTCAGACATAAAATTTCTTGATGAAGACACAAGATCATAGAATTTATTCACTGCTACTCTTTCTAATCAGATCTATCTGAAGGTGATGAGTTTCACCTCAGCAAAGTCTGTGTGGGAAAAAATAAAAAATATATATCAATGAGACAATAAATTGAAGGAGTCGAAACAACATGTTTTTTATAAAAGGGTTTGATCATATGAATATGTATCAGAATGAAAATGTAGATTCCTTATTCAATCTAATTACTAAAGTTATGGGAGAAATTTGAGGAATTGGAGAAGAGATCAAAGGAATCAACATTGTGAAAAAGTCTTTGAGAAGGATTACACCTCTCTATAATGAAAAAGCATCAGCACTTTGGTAAAGGGACTTGTCTAATATTTCTCTAGATAATTTTTCATAGTATTCTGGTCACCTATGAAATGAGATTCAAGATAGATATTACGATGACATGTTTCAGCAAGAAAATGGCATTCAAATCCATAAGAAAACTTGAGAATTCAAGAGATAGTGTTAATGAAGAAAACGAGGAAGTTGAATTATTTTCCCTATTTTCTAAGAAGTTATAGACAAGAAAATGTAGATTTGAAGGAAATATACCCTTGGTATTTCTTTTTTGAGGTAGTGTTGGTCACATTACTTCTTAGTTATCAATGAAGTTCAATGATAATTAATGTCAATCCAGAAACTCACAGAAGCATTAAAATAGGTTTCCTTAAAATGGAAACTTCAAATATGGAATGAAACTACATAAAAATAGTTTTTTTTGTGAAGAATAATCTGATGCTAATGAATTCTTTGAGGAAGAAGTACTAAATTTTAAATATGGAACCAATCATTAATGATGGATACTGTAAAGAAGTTAGAACCATCAAAAGATAAATCTAGAGATCAAATTTGAGTGATGATGCTAATATAAAGTTATAAATTAAGGAATTTCTTGATAATCTTGAGAATCAAAGAATCAAATTCAAATGGTGGAGAGCAGTTGTGGAAGAATCATCATAATATACTGATCATCGTGAGGATAAAACTGAATGACTGGATGATTTAGTGAATGTACAATCAACTACCCTTGAAATAATAGAAGATGTAGTCTAACTAAAGATGATAATTTAATAATTGGAAAAGGCCATATATGACCTCACCTCTAAACTAGAAGATAATTCCAAGACTGTTGAGGGTCTTGAAGAAGATGTTTTTGATCTTAGGAGTAAACTTTAAAGTGAATTTATTTCAAAAAAAAAACAATGAAGAAAACATAGTTTGGAAGGTTTTCAGATGCTGAACTGTGGGAGATAGAAAAATGTGGTTTTGATAGAGTTGAATAAAAATTGAATGATTAAATACCTGCATGCATGAGAAATGGTGAAATTAGTTGTGATGCTGAAAAATAAAATGTTGTAAATAAAGTGGGCCCAAATAAAGGTATGATGAATGTTGGACATGTTGAAAAGTCACATAATGTGGTGAAAAATAAATCCTCAATTAAAACTATAAGAATAACTGGAAACTATCCTATAGTATCAAAAAATGATAGGCATCCAAAAAAATCATAAAGATCGATACATGAGGAGGAATCAAATTGAGAAGCCATTTCAACCTATGAAATGTCAATTTTGTGTCTGTCTGGTCCATATTATGTAATATTGTGAAAAGGAAAGGATATATTTGAATGGGTAAGATCTAGGATTTCAAAAAAGGAGAAAAATTCATTTCTTACTTCTTATAGAGGAAATTAATTCAATGGATATTGTTTTCATTATTCTAACATTGGGGATAAAGCTGTGTATTTCAGGCAGAGGAATAAAATGAGAAGTTCATAAGAAAACTCAGATAATAGTCAATATTTTCCAACCAGACGATGTTTCTATTTCAAATAGGTTTTCTCCCTTATAATAAGATTATGAATATGAAGAAACCATTCATGATGATAATATATATGAAAATACATCCCTATCCTTCACTCAATAAAATATTTCCTAAAAGGAAAAGAGGAAAAATGAAAAATCCAACCTTGAGAAGTTTCTCTCAAAGCTAAAAAGAACAACAACACTTGGATAACAGATAGTGGGTTCTCATCCAATATGATAGGGAATTCATACCTATTAAGGAATTATAGGAAAAATATTGACGGAACATTAATGTTTGGTAATTATGGTTTATTGAAGATAAAAGGCAGTGGAAGTACTGAGCTAGTTAATAGAGAGATGAAGAAAAATGAAGTTCTTTATGTGTATGGTTTATGTCACAATCTATTTAGTGTGTGTTAAATATGTGACTCATGACTTATAGTGTCAATCAAAAAGGCTTCACAATAAAGAGAATGGTAGGGAATTCTATCATGAAATGTTGTATAAAATATGGAAACTTATACTAGGTTGATAATAGAGATAATATTTTCAATCTAATTGTTGAAGAAGAAAATGACTTGTGGCACCCGAGGTTTGGGGAAATTAATAAAAAGTACATTGAAAAGAAATCTATGATGAAGGTATTCATAGATATCCCCAATCATAAATGTGAATGAGAAAACACGTGTGATTCATTTATGAGAGAAAAGTTGGTATGTAGTTCATATTGGCCGAAGAAGAAAAGGGAATCAAATATTATTGATCTCATCCATACATATTTATGTGGTTCAATAAATGTTGTTGGAATTAATGGATAAAGGTGATTGTTTTTTTTCATTGATGATTATATTAGAATAACTTGTGTGATTGTTATACATATGAAATGAAAAGTGTTTGAATGCATGAAAACTTACCACTGAATCTCTAAAAATGATACTAGACAGACAATAAATGTTAAACGGTCTGACAATGGAGTGTAATACACATACATTGAGTTTCAAAATTACCTAGAGAAGCATGGAATACAACATGAGGTAAATTTTGGGATAACCTCGTAGAAAAATGGAGTATTTGAGTGAAAAAATCGATAGGTGAACAATATGGCCAGAACTATGCTGATTGAGATTCGTATCCCTCAACATTTCTGGAAAGAGGTTGTTCATGCAATGGTGTATATTCAAAATCAAACAGGGATATATATGGGATAAACCAAGACACCTTATGAGTTGTGGTATGGAAGGAATCTCTCTTTTAATTATTTCCATGTTTTCAAAAGTAAATGTTATATCTAAAAAAATGAAGGAAATCATGAAAAATAGGGTGATGGGGATGATGAAAGAATATTCCTCGAATATTTAATGAATTTCAAAGCCTTCATATATTTCAATAAGCATATTAGAATTTTTTTTGAAAGTAGTGGTGTTAAAATAGTTGAAGATAAGACCCCAAATACCATGAGGGGATCTTATGATGATGTCATTGATGATGATGAAGATTAGGTACATGTAAAATATTCAAATAAAAAGTATTGGAAGGTGGGAAAAAAATTCAGTGGTCATATAATGATGTGGGTTTAGCTGATGAATTGGAAGAAGAAACTATGACCAGAGAAAATCCTCCTAAACCTCACAAAAGAAATTGAAGAGAAAAAATTGATCAATGCAATATTATAAGGGTTTGGACTACACCCATACAAACAAGGAGAATGAAGAATAATGCACAATATGCATTCCTTTTAGTCGGGGAACCATCCTTATTTGAAGAAGCTGCAAAGGGTGAATCATGGGTTAAATCCCTGAATGAAGAGTTGGACCAGCTCAACAAGAACCAAAAATTGGATCTATTCAAGAGACCCGAAGGTCACAATTTGATTGGTATGAAGTAGATTTTTAGGTACAAATAGTATGATCATGGTAATGTGATCATATATAAGGTGAGGTTGGTGTGTAAATAATATTCAAAGACTTAAGGTGTGGATGTTGAAGAGAAATTTTCTCCCATGGCTATATTAGAGTCAATCAGACTTTTTCTTCCCATAGAAATTCAAATAGGATACAATGTGTTTCAAATGGATTTAAAAACCACTATCTTAAATGGGGTTCTTGAATAAAATGTTTATATTGAACAACTAGTGGGTTTTTTCTTGGAAATGACGAAATAAAGGTTTGCAGACTAAAGAAAGATCTCTATGGATTGAAGTAGGAACCACGGTCTTGGTACTCTCAAATGGATTCTCATTTGAAAAATATTGAATTCAAAAGTGGTGGAGTTGATCACAATCTCATTTTAAATAATTCTCATAAATATCTATTTATGGTATAGGTGTACGTTGATGATATTATTTTTAGTGGAAGCAGGAAAGGTTTGGTAGATGAATTATCCAATCACATGAATGAAGAATTTGAAATGTCCATGATTGGTGAACTCACATATTTCCTAGGGCTGTCAATGATTCAATGGAAATACATCAATTTTATCTCTCATGAAAATTATACAAGAGAGTTTCTGAATAAATTCTATATTCATGAATCCAAGCCAAATTATACTCTGACTGCAGTTGGAACAAAACTAGGAAATCAAGAGGATAAGACATCTATAGATCCCACACTATATAATAGAATCATTGGAAACTTATTTTACTTGATGGAGACACGACCAAATATTGTATTTTCAACATTCTTAGTGGCCCACTTTCAAAGTAATATTAAATAATTTCATATAGAAGCAGTAAAAAGAACCATGAGGTACATTCAAGGTAATCAAAATTATGGGTTGTACTTTGCTGCAGAAAGAGATAAGGAATAATAAGTTTTTAATGATGCTGACTGGTCTGGGGATGTGGTTGATAGAAATTCTACAAGTTGTGGATCATTCTTTATTTGAAAGAAATATGTGATCTTCTTGAGTAAGAAATAAAAAATCACTTCTCTTAGTACTACTGAAGCATAGTATATCTGTCCAACAAATCCTTGCACTCAACTATTGTGGATGAAGCAATAAATGATGGATATTGGTGGTGAAGTGAAATAACCCATGGTGATTTACTATGATAATAATAGCACAATTTATCTTACAAATAATAATTTTCAGCATTATCATATGAAACACATTGAAATTAGATATCACTTTACCAAGAAAAATGTTGAACAATGTAACGCCCCAAACTTTTATTAATGAAATTTCTTCTTGATCTAATTAAATATCTTATTAAATGAAATGGTTATATAAAACATATTCACTTACTTGGTTTTATGTTTATTTATTTTTAAAATAAATTTAAGAATTATTACCAATGCTAATATAGTCATTGAACAATGATCACATGATTAGTATAAAGATAGGGCTTTGGAAATTCCAATTTACTCAGACAAAGGAAACGATGGCCTTATCCAGTTGAATTTCTCCATAAAAGTCCATTTTTCAGAGATCTGGAAGGAGGTATCATCACTAGGCTTCGCTCTTGACCAAGTCCAAGACAATCTTCAACACGTTAATATTGAACTTAATCTCCTACAGGATAAGTGGAAGTTAATTGAGATTACCACCTGAACGATGTTATTTAAGCCACCCTAAGAGTCTGTCACCATCACACAGATTACCCTTATGTTTTATGCAGCCGTTATCAGTTTTTATGTAACAATACCCTAGAACTATGATTATGTGCATTATTTTTATATAGAATAATTAATATACATTCATTTTATTATTTTTACTTTGTAAATGGGATTTAAATCACAAATAGTATTTTTAGTTAATATTCAATTAAGAAATATATTTTGATGAATTAATGGATTTTTGAATAAAATAATATTTTAATAAAATTTTATTACTAAATTACTTTTTATTAAATATAAATAATTATATAATTTGTATACAGTTGTAATTTTTATTATGGTTTGAAAGCTGTTTTTGTCAATAGTCATAAATTTTCAATAAATATTGGTTTTAATTTGAAAAGAGAAAATTAAATATTTAGAAAATTATTTAGATAAAATGATTATTTTTTTTGGATTCAGGATGTCAAAATTATCTAATGGTGAATTTGTCATTATTTTCCAAGACAGTCGAATATTTGTGTAAAAATTAAATACCGTTTAAATATATAATGTGTTTTGTGACATCATAATGACTCGATAGTGAGGTAATAAAATACTATAAAATGGATATTCGTCCAATATATATTTTAACTTTAAAATAATATGAATTTAGATTTCTTTTTATGAATTTTAAACTACCTTAGTGGACCCTCCAAGACTTATAAAATATTTTATCATTTTAAAATGATTACCTTGAGAGTGTGACTCAACTCCACATAAGCAAGCCTAATATTTTAATAAGTTCATCCACTGGCCTTATAAAATAATTTATTCCACTCCCCTTTGGAAAAAACTGTTGCAAAAACCATGGGATGGTTTGTGGGTTTGAATATTTAATTATATAGATTCCAAACCTATGTTTGTGAAATACTAAAAAAATTATCCTATCTTATATAAAACCACCCATGATCATAGTTCTCTTCACTAAATATCCTTGGATCAGGTCCCTACTCTGACCTACTCTCTCAAGAATCATCCCAAGGTGGCCCAATCTCTCAATAAGCCCCTCCTCATGCCCTTGAAGGTACACACTCAAGTAAGGGATCCTCACATTCCTTCCTCCATTATTTATGTCCATGTTTCCTTAAATTGTTATTCCCTTTACAAATTTTGGGTTATGATTTCTCACTTAAACTATACTTACCTCCTTATGTTTGAAAGATGAGATACCCCTTTCAATCTCATTAGTGCCTCCCATACACACCTGTTAGCATGCTGAAATCCCATAAGGGATTTCTCTCTCCTCATTTACATTCAATAAATTATTTGATATTATGAATCTAAATTCCATTACATGTGTTGAGATATTATATTCCATGACCCCCATACTATCAATTTCATTTATAAATTATTCGATACCCATTTATGTCTCATCATCCCATTTTATGATTTCTCTTGGACGTCGTTGTGCTGCCAAAATTACACCAAAATTTCCCATACCAAAATCATCGTCTAAGTGAAAACCATACCCATTACTCTATCAAGGGTATTCAACTTTATGCACATATACTTGTTGATTGAGGACCTACAATTATTTATTCCACATCTCTTATTCGTGGAATAAATAATGATTTTTAATGAATCCATGTTGTATGATCTATGTGTCACACTTATGAATGAAATGAATTGATTAAGAAGGGTGAACCCTGATTGCACTCCAATGCATTGGGTAAATAATAGTATCATGACACTTCATGTACAACGAGTGTTTAATCATGATAATTCATGTCCAATGAGGGTTTATTCATGATAATTTATGTGAAATGAGGTTTTACTAACTCTACATGTGAAATGAGTCTTGGATCATGCTAATATCATGTTAAATGTTGTTGCCACATATCCATGTTTTGATAATCATACTATATCATGACTTTATGTTCATGTTTCTCTTATTCTCCATTGATATTCCTATTCCGTAACATGTATTGTATTTTTCATGTTATTCCATGTTTATTTTTTTAATGGGCTTTATAGCTCACCCTTTTCTTATGTATGTCCTCAGGTTATCTCATGCATTAATAGTACGAAGGAATTTTGTGGTTATATAAAAGAAGTATTTAATAAAGATGTTGTATTTTATGTCTTATCTTTTCATGTCATGTTCCTAATTTCCCATGACACTAGACCTATCTACCCTCACAGTCATCTTAAGTGAACTTTTATGTATTAAATCTTGTTAAAGTGTGTAATGAAGATCAAGGTTGTTATAAACAAGGCATGATTAAAATGGATCATGATGGAACATATGATCAAGTGGCTAACATACTGACCCATACATTGTCAGCACATGTGTTTTAGAGTCATAGGTTGAACCTGAATGTTCAACCACCTCCCAGTGCATTAGGAGGTTATGAGTCTTCCCATCTCCCCATTTTTTTTTACCTATTTTAATCTATTTGTGGATGTCATGTAGGTTTATAGGGGAGATATGATCCATAGAAAGTATGTTTTGGGTTGTACAGGTAAAAATCATACTCATTGGGTTTATTTCCAATGGGGGATAATGTATAAATCCAATGGTTCAATGGTACAAAGGGGGAGAGAACAAAGAAGGAGAATGGATATTGGAAAATTTTTATGAGTTACAAATATGAGAATCTAGTGTTATGAGGAAACAATCATAGATTTCATTCAAATTCATGAGAATACAATTCATGTCTTCTCTCTTATTTTCTACACTGATCATCACTCATGTAGACATAGAGTGTTGGATGATTTTATTCTAGTGTATTATGTTTTGATTGTGGCTGGTGCTCTATTGAATTTATCTTCATATTTATAAGAAACCCAAAGGGGGAGATTATAGGAACCATGGATGTCCTTTGCTGGAAATGGAGTATTGTTTGTGGTTTTTGTCTATCCTCACATGGAATATCAAGAATATTTCAAGTAAAAGGATCATATATCACACACTGATACTAGTTTTGATAGTGGAAATGTTTCCCTGTGTTTTTCAAATTTTTGGGGACCAAAATTTGGAGAATGAAAAGCATCTTGAAAAGTTGTTTTTCTTAAAGGCCTTATGAAAACATAGAAAATGTGTGAGTTTTGTGAAGCTGTTATTTGGAAATTGTATTTCACGAAGGTTTAAAGGATTCTGACAGTGTTCCCCTGATCACAATGAACATCATGAACGAAGTAGAATTGGAACATTATAGTAGTGTGAATATGATAATTGGAGCATCATGAAGGTGTGATGGTTTTGATGGAAAGATTCATGACAACGTAAAATTTTATTGATGCATCACAAAGGTAGGATTCTTACGAAGACTTTTTTGGAATGATCCGGAAATTTCACAAAGAGGTGGTGGATATTTGAAAATGACTAAGGCTATAAATAAGAGGCTACCCCTATTCACTCAAGATGAATTTTTCGAAGGAAAATATGGAATCTGTCTAATTTCACGAAGCCATGGGAGCTCTATGAAACCAATATTCTCAGTGAGATTGAGCATCATGAAAATACCTGAAATGTCATGACTGATGAAAATGATTTTGATTAAACAGGGCTTCAAGATGATGGGGTTTTCCACATTGACTTAGTGAGCATCACGAAGGAGTTTTCTCCATGAAGACATGGAGATTCACAAAGGAAGTTAGGTCCATGAAGGAATTGATCTTTGCGATGGTAGTGAGCTTCGCGAAGGTAGTGAGCTTTATGAAATTAAAAAATTAAACATCAGTTTTAAGTGGATAGTTCTTTCAAAGAGCATCAACTTAGGTCTTCAATGAAAGAAGTATCTCATGATGGCTAAGACAAAGACTTAAATTACAATCTATTAAAGAGGGCTTCAAGTTAATAAAGTAAGTAAAAATTCCCCCAAAACAGTGAGTTAGGGGGAGTCAATGGAAGTCTTTTGAGATACATAGTGAGCTATCCTAGAATTCTAATAAAAATAGAGTTCTTTTCACAGAGTGACTATGACCAAATTTTTGTACTCCACATCTAGTAAAGATTAGTAAATTTTCATACGTTTGAAACACTACCAGCATATGATCCTTGGGCGTAGCCCTTATTAGTGAACCAAGTAAAGGTTTTGTGTTTAATTTTTTGCATTTAATTATTTTATCATTGCTATAATCCATTATTTATGTTTAACATGTTCCCACCATTTTGGGAACAAAATCCGTCACTTTAAAATAAAAATTTGACACCCTGATTTACCCCTCAAGGGTGTTTCAGGGTCCTACAAGTGGTATCAGAGCATAAAGGCTACTATTTTTAAATCCTTTCATAATTCCTATCATAGAGAATATAGTTAATATCAGGGGAGTTCCCCTCTTTGATGGAAGAAACTTTGAGATAAAGAATAATAGGATGGGATCTCATCTAAGAAATCTTGGAATTGAAGTCCTTTTTTCTACTGCACAAGGAATAAATGTCACTAATCCTATAGGTATGTATATGAATTATTTAGATAAAAAAACAGTTGACATATTTTCTAAAGGGAAGAATACTCTCATTGCTACTCTTTCTCATAAGATCTATCTGAAGGTGATGAGTTTCACCTTAGAAAAGTCAATGTGGGAAAAAATCAAAAATATCTATGATGGATACAATAAATTGAAGGAGGTGAAACTCCAAGTTTTTCACATTAGGTTTGATGATATGAATATAAATCCCAATGAAAATGCAGATTCCTTCTTCAATTGAATTAATGATGTTGTGGGAGAAATTTGAGGGCTTGGCAAAGAGATAAAAGACATCAACATTGTGAAAAAGATTTGAGAAGGCCTCTACATATCTACAATCCAAAAGTGTTAGCCCTTGGGGAAAGTGTGTCACGAACCAAGTCGGGTCGCCATCCGAACCGACGCCCGACTCGGCCCGCGGCAAAGCCCGAAGGGCGTTCCCGATCCCCACGGGCTGGCACAACTTCCCGGGTATCAAAATAAACTTTGGGAACGATTTAACCAAGTAGAAAAATATAAGGCAGCCAACAAAATAAACCAAACAAAATTAAAATTTGCAGCCAAACGTGTCTTTAACCAAAAACAGGTTTTTGAGTCACATTTATACAAAACCCAAATAATACTAAAAACAAGGTGACCAAAAACCAACCTAAGAACTGTCGCCCGACGTGAGGACACCACCCTTAAGCCGCCACCAAAACGCCTCGTAGAGAGGCCTTCTAACAACCTGAACCAATGCTCCCAAATGCTGGACCCTTACCTGTATCAGACGTAAACAAATCTACTTACACCCAAGGGTGTAAGTAGAGTGTGAGCAATCTCCCAGGAGGATATCACCAAGAAACTATTCCCTACACAAATATCAAGATACAACACATTTGAAATGATAAATAAAAGAAATAAATAAGTTCATAACAATGTTAGTAAAAAATGGTTTTTCATAAAATGACTTTAATGAAAAATAGTTTAAGGTAAACACATTTTTGGGCAGCAACTCAAGTGACATATCACGTATCATTGTGCATGCAAAGTAACTGGTAGCACCAAAGGATGGGAGAGGCCCTATGGGTACTAGAAATAGGTGGGACCCTAGAACATCGTGTCTCAGTGAAACATGGCTTAGATGGCCACGTCCCTCAGATAACGTGGCTTAGAAGGCCATGACCCTCAGGAAACGTGGCTTAGAAGGCCACGAACCTCAGATATCATATGTTTAGTTAGTGTTGCAATCGTCAATCCTGTCAGTGAAACCGGGATGAGTCATCTCCGGAACACTAGCTCACTAGTCCTAGTCCCCCCACCTAATACCCCGACTTCCCTCCTTGTGCTCACCTAAATTAAAAGTTCACATAACATGTCACCTGCACACTGATATCCTTTTTGAAAACCACACGCACACAAAACTAAAAACAAAAAAAATAAAATAAATCTGCACCCCTTACACATTAAATTAAACTAGCTACAACACTTAACAAAACCCTTTGATAATTGAGAAACCCACTAAAAGAAATTTTTAAACAGTTTCAAATATGTCGCAAATGTTTTTGAAGGGAAAAAGTCACTCTAAACCATTTTTAAAATATAACATATTCTGACACACGCCAAAATATAAACTGCATCATCTGCACTTCCTAACTCACACACTGCATAGTTTGAAAACAATAATAAACAGTCCAAAGTGAGTTTTCACAATAAAATTTACCAAAATCACCTGAACATAACTCTAACTGAATAAATGCACAATAAATCTGAGTCAAAGACAATTTTGCAGTATGTCAACAAATAGAAAAAAGTACTAAATTAATTAGATAAGCAAGCAAATGATTGTAAATTAATACTTGTGTGCGGAACCACCTACCAACGTGTAGTAGCTTTCACAAACTTGATGCGCAAAGATCATTGCGCACCCACCACACCTCAAGTAGACCACAATAAACCTTAAAATGAGGTAGTACAAAAATAAGTAACAAATAAACAAAACACAACATAGACCCTAATCACAACACCCTCAAAAGAGAAGAAGACACAAATGAGTTACTCTGCACCTAAGGCGAGAGGTCCGAGAGGTTGGTCAGAGCTCAATGGAGTTGGCGGGAGGAGTGCGACGCTGGAAAAAAATGAGTCGCCGGATGTTTGGCCAAATAGAGAGAGGTAGCGGGGAATTCGGCTGAGGGGCAGGGTTTTTGTCCAAACCGGGGAAAGGGGTGCGGCTTCGACTATAGGGGGGGGGGTTGGGTCGAGCAGGAGGTAGCTGAGGGAGGTAAAGGGGCCGATCGGGCCGAGAAAAAGGTAGCAAAGGCAGTGCGGCCCGGGGCAGTGGAGGAGAAGGGGGGGGGGGTGCATCCCGGCGGTCTGCTGGACAGGGGAGGTGGGACATCGCCGGTGCAGAGTCTGGCCGAGGAAGGGAGTTATAGCCGGTCCGCAAGAAGAGAAAAGGTTAGGCAGCTAGGGTTTGACGCGGAACAAGGTAAGAGCCGGATGAATAGTGGCCCGTGAGAAAAAGGGAGAGCAAAAGAGGGAGGAAAAGAAATAAAAGAAAATATTAAAGAAAGGATAAAAAAATAAGAAGAAGAAAGAATAAAATAAATAAAAATAAAAGAAGATAAGGGAATAAAAAGAAAATTAGAGGGATAAAATAAAATAAGAATGAGGAGATGTGGGAAGAAATAAATTAATAAATTAAAACCTAAAAAGAAAATCTAACCTAAACTAACAATAACAATAATAATAAAACTAATCATAATTACATAAATGAAAATAATTATAACAAATACTATTTTTATACGGTTATTTAATCATCTGCAACCCGGCTGACCGCGCGTTAAACTGGAGAAGCAACACGGCTTCACCCGTGCCCTGCCCGCCCGTTAGGTGATGTCAAGACATCGTTCATTTATCAACGCAGAAGTGCACACTAATTTCGTGCTCAGCCCGCTTTCCAATGAAACAAATATAAAAAGGCAACTAAACTTACGTAATAAAAATGAAAATTAAAACATACCTCGATGTGAAGTCCAGGTGTGACAATTATCCCCACCATGAAAACATTCTACCCTTGGAAAGTCAATTCGAAGCCTGATCAGAGAATATAAATGGGTACTCCTGCTCAAACCAAGACTTCCGCTCTCAGGTCTCATGCTCGTCATTCCCATGCTACTAGAGAATACGAACCCAAGGAATGGACTTTCCACGAAGCACCTTCTCTTGAGAATCCACTATCCGCACTGGCCGCTCAAACACCGATAAGTCTGGCTCAATCTCCAACTCTTCCCAATTCAACACATGTGATGGATTGGGGTTATACTTTTTAAGTTGGGAGACATGAATTACATCGTGAATTGATGTCAACTATGAAGGAAAAGCTAACCTGTATGCTACTTTTCCAATCCGCTCAATAATCTCAAAAGGCCCAACATACCTCGGTGTCAGCTTTCCCTGCTTCCCCAAGCGGCGGTGACCCAAATGAGGGGCCACCTTCAAGAACACTCTATCCCCCACTAAAAACTCAATATCCTGACACCTCTGGTCTGCATAAGATTTGTGGTGACTCTGAGCTGTCAACAACCGCTACCTAATCAGCTTAACATTCTCAGATGTCTCCTGAACAAGGCTCGGTCCCAAGAGTGAGGTCTCGCCTACCTCAGCCCAACACAATGAAGACCGACAAGGCCGACCATAGAGTGCTTCAAAGGGTTCCATTCTGATGGAAGACTGGTAACTGTTATTATAAGAAAACTCGAACAATCCCAAATGGATATCCCATGAGCCTCTGAAATCTAACACACAGGCTCAGAGCATGTATTCCAGAATCTGATTCGCCCGCTCCGTCTGGCCATCCGTCTGAGGGTGGTATGCCGTTCTCATCTTAATCTGCGACCCCAAAGCCTTCTGGAGGCCTCCCCAAAACCGAGATGTAAAGCGGGGGTCTCTATCATAAACAACTGCTGACGACACACTAAGAAGTCTGACCACCTCCTGAATATACAAGCGGCCCAGCTCATCTCCCTTCGTTGTATCTCTGATCGGGATAAAGTGACCCGACTTGGTCAAAAGATCAATCACTACCCAAATCGCATTCCTTCCCTGAGGTGTCCGAGGCAGGCCAATGATGAAGTCCATGGCGACCTCGTCCCACTTCCATGTAGGAATGGGTAGTGGTTGAAGCAACCCAGATGGCCTCTGATGCTCTACTTTTATCTTCTGACAAGTGTAGCACCTCGACACAAAGTTGGATATGTCCCGTCTCATACCTGGCCACCAGAACTAATGGAAAACATCATAGTACATCTTGGTGGTACCAGGGTGGACGACCCACTGAGACTGGTGGCTATCCTGCATCACCACCTTCCGCAGAGACAACGACACCACAACAGAGCCCTTGAAGCACAAGATCCTCTCGAAAGACAAAGACCAATCAGAAGGAGTCTCCCCACCCTGAAGAAACTATATAGATCACTAACACAACTCATCTATGGGCTGCTACCGCTGAATCAACTCTAGAAGAGCAGGAGTCAACTGAATGCTAGCCAAGAAAGTACCTCCACTGTGCTCCCTACTCTCCAAGTTCATCTAGGAGAAGAGCCCCATCAAAGTCCACTCATCACTGGACTTCCTCAATGCCTGTACTGGTACCTTCCTACTCAAATCGTCGGCCACCACATTACCCTTGCCCAAAGTATAGACAATGTCAAAATCAAAACCCTACAGGTACTCGATCCAGCGGCGCTGCCTCAAATTGAGATCCTTCTGAGAGAAAATGTAGGCCAGGATCTTATGGTCAGAATAGACCACAAAATTCTCCCCAAAGAGATAGTGATGCCACATCTTCAAAGCATGCATCACCGCTGCCAACTATAAGTCGTGAGTCCGATAATTCTTCTCATGCGGGCGGAGCTGGTGAGAACCATAAGCCACAACATGGTCATCCTGCATGATCACACATCCAAGGCCCGTACCTGAAGCATCAAAGTAAACCACATAGCCCTTTCCCGAATCTGGTAAGTTCAACACAGGTGCGGTGGTCAACCGCCGCTTCAACTCCTCAAAATATTCCTGGCACTGTGGGCTCCACTCAAACTTCACCCCTTTCCGGGTGAGTGCGGTCATGGGGGAGGCAAGCCGCGAGAAGTCCCAGACAAAGCGCCTGTAATAACCCGCCAAGACTAGAAAACTCCTGATCTCAAACACATTTCTCGACTACTCCCATAACATCACCGCACTGATCTTCTCAGGATCCACTGAAACCCCTTGTTATAAGACGATATGCCCCCAAAAATTCACTTCCCTGATCCAGAATGTGCACTTCGAGAGTTTTCCATATAGGCGGTGGTCCCTCAAAGTTCCCAAAACAATCCGTAGGTGATGCTCATGCTCCTCCTCAGATCCAGAATAGACCAAGATGTTTTCCACAAATACCATGACAAAGGAGTCGAGATATTGGTGGAACACCCTATTCACGAGTGCCATAAAAACTGCAGGAGCATTCATCAATCCAAAATGCATGACCAAGTTCTCGAAGTTACCATACCTGCTTCAGAAAGCAGTGTACGGGATATCTGCTTCTCTCACCCTGAGCTGATGGTATCCCGAACGCAAATCGATCTTGGAGAACCACTTTTCCCCTTCAGTTGTTCAAACAAATCATCAATTCGGGGAAAAGGGTATTTATTCTTGATGGTCGCCTTATTCAATTTCCGGTAATCGATGCACAACCGGAGGGTTCTATCGACCTTCTTTGCGAATAAAACTAGGGCGGCCCAAGGAGAGACGCTCGGGTGAATGAATCCTTTGGATTCCAAATTTTACAACTGTATATTTAATTCCCTCAATTCGGTGGGGGCCATGCGATATGAGGGAAGATATATAGGTTGTGTTCCTGGAGCCAACTCAATCGATAACTCCACATCCCGCTCTGGAGGTAAGCCTGAAAAATCAACTGGAAAGACCTCTAGAAACTCGTCCACTACACGAGGTAACCCGCCCTGAGAAATACCACCATCGTCCTCCAGTGCGAGCGACGACAACTGATAAGCAAGATTCCCTAGCTCAAAGAGTGGAGGTCTCGCGCGGCCTGACCGAGGATCCTATTCTCCATGAAATAACTGAGGACTCCCATCTGGTGCCATAAAGATGACTCGACACCGATAGTAGTCAATATGCGCTTGGAAGCGCACCATCCATTCCATGCCGAGGATCACATCAAAGAGGTCTATATCAAGGACCAAGAAATCCCACTCCATCTCAACTTCTGACACAAAGAGTGCGCACGACGGGCACCTAATACCCTGCTCCTTTTTCTTACCCAGCGGTGTTACTAACTCCATTACAATAGATAAGAGCTCGGTTGGAAGGCTCAATAAGTTCACAAGATGGGAAGATATAAAATAAACTGAAGCACCAGTATCAAACAAAACTATAACTATTGAAGATGAAATCAAAATGGTACCTTGAATAGTCGAAGGTCCTGCATCAGATCCCGTCGGTGCCTGATCCACAACATTCAAATGTCTGGTCCCTGCCTGAGAACGACCGCTCACCTGAGGCTCTGCCCTGATCTGGCTCTACCCTGAAGACGATCTGGTCCTACCACCATGGCCACCGAACCGAGATCCTGTCTTCCTGGTTGGCTCGGACTGAACTGATACCCCTCTGGAAGCCACAGATCCAGCCCCACTCTGGTAAGGGCGTGCAGTCCTACAGAAGCGCTGTAGATGTCCCACAACTCCACACCCATGGCATGGTCTAGGAGGGTATGGACAATCAGGTTGGATGTTCCCTACCCTTCCACACTGATGGCACACTACGGACCCTGCACCAGAAGCCCCAAACAAAGTCTGCCTGGGAGGATGACCTGAGCTGCCACCACTCTTCTTCCATTTCTCATCACGCTTCCTCTTCTTCTCGGATGAACTGCCACTACCAAGCCATGATACTAATCTAGAAAACCCTTACTTCCCTCTCTGTTCAATCTCGACCATGCAAGCATGATCGAACACCTAGGTATAAGTTCCCAGCTTGAACAAGAACACCTGCGAGTGGATTTCTGGTCGAAGGCCCTTCTCGAACTTCCGAGCTTTCAAATATTCACTTGAAACAATTTTAGGTGCGTACCGCACTAACTCAAAAAAGCGGTTCGCATACTCCATCACTGTCCAATCCCCTTGGGAAAGATCCATGAACTCCCAGGATCTAGCATAGACAAAGAACTATGGATAATATTGCTTGTTGAAGATAGCTTTGAAATCTTTCCAACTCATATGCTCATGTTTCCCAGCCTGAATCACAGATTCCCACCACTTGCGACTGGAGCCCTCTAGCTGGAAAGAGGGAAACTTTACCCTGACTTCCTCTGGAGTGTCAAGGAACTCGAACATGCGTTCTATCTTCTCAAGCCATTCCTCTGCCTCCTGAGGTTCTGAACTACCTCAAAAAGAAAGAGGTTTATTCTTCAGAAACTCCTGAGCTCTATCCCTCTTGGAGCAAGATTCTTCCCCTCTAGCTGGAATAGGAGCAGGGGCAGGAGTCGCCCCATGTCCTAAAGTCTGGACAGCTCAGACCACGACTTCTACCAATCTCTGATCAAGCGGCGAGGGAGAACTCTCCCCAGATTTCTCTCGTGGGTGCGTATAAGCTCTACGGGGAGGCATCTTGCTACAAGAAGTAACAATCATAAAAGAACATCATCAATACATCATATCCAAAGAAAAATAAAATCTTCAGCAAAATAAGTAATCTTTAGTAGACCAAATATGAAAAAATAGCATCATGACCAAACTCTTCTTCCCCACCTCATGTCAACGCATAGTCTGCAGCCTGCACGTCCCACCTGGAAGAGAAGTCAAACAAGCATCCCAACATCCCATGGAGACTTAGGGTCTATCACGAGGTGTGCTGGCCAGGAACCCTACTCATAACCAGAATTCTGAGCCCCGACAATCCAAACTCTTGTCTAACCAGACTCGTCCCAAATAAAATAACTCAGACATCAAAAGAAAACCTCCCTCTGATACCATTTTGTCACGAACCAAGTCGGGTCGCCATCCGAACCGACGCCTGACCTGGCCCGCGGCAAGGCCCAAAGGGCGTTCCCGATCCCCACGGGCTGGCACAAGTGCCCGGGTATCAAAATAAACTTTGGGAACGATTTACCCAAGTAAAAAAATATAAGGCAACCAACAAAATAAATTAAAAAAAGTAAAAGTTACATCCAAACATGTCTTTAACCAGAAACAGGTTTTTGAGTCACATGTATAAAAAACCCAAATAATACTAAAAACAAGGTGACCAAAAACCAACCTAAGAAATGTCGCCCGACGTGAGGACACCACCCTCAAGCCGCCACCAAAACGCCACGTAGAGAGTCATGCTAACAACCTGAACCACTGCTCCCAAATGCTGCACCCTTACCTGTATCAAACGTAAACAAATCTACTTACACCCAAGGGTGTAAGTAGGGTGTGAGCAATCACCCAGTAGGATATCACCAAGAAAATATTCCACACACAAATATCAAAAGACAACACATTTATAATAATAAATAAATGAAAGAAATAAGTGCTTAACAATGTTAGTAAAAAATGGTTTTTCATAAAACAAATTTAAAGAAAAACAGTTTAAGGTAAACACATTTTTGGGTAGGAACTCAAGTGACATATCACGTATCATTGTGCACACAAAGTAACCGGTAGCACCAAAGGATGGGAGAGGCCCTATGGGTACTAGAAACAGGTGGGACCCTAGAACGTCATGTCTCGGTGAAATGTGGCTTATATTTCCACGAACCTCAGATAACGTGGCATAGAAGGCCATGACCCCGAGAACACGTGTCTTAGAAGGCCATAACCCTCAGATATCATATGTTTAGTTAGTGTTGCAATCGTCAATCCTTCTAGTGAAATTGGGCCGAGTCATCTCCGGAACACTAGCTCACTAGTCCTAGTCCCCCCACCTAATACCCCGTCATCCCTCCTTGTGCTCACCTAAATTCTAAGTTCACATAACATATCACCTGCACACTAATATCCTTTTTGAAAACCACTCGCACACAAAACTAAAAACTAAAAATAACTAAATCTGCACCCCTTACACATTAAATTAAACTAGCTACAACACTTAACAAAACACTTTGATAATTGAGCAACCCACTAAAAGAAATTTTTAAACACTTTCAAATATGTCAAAAAAGTTTTTGAAGGGAAAAAGTCACTCCAACCCATTTTTAAAATAGAACATATTTTGACACAAACCAAAATATAAACTGTGTGATCTGCACTTCCTAACTCACACACTGCACAGTTTGCAAACAATAATAAACAGTCCAAAGTGAGTTTTCACAATAAAATTCACCAGAATCACCTGAACATAACTCTAACTGAATAAATGCACAATAACTCTGAGTCAAAGAGAATTTCACAGTATGTCAAAAAATAGAAAAAAGAACTAAATTAATTAGATAATCAAGAAAATGATTGTAAATTAATACTTGTGTGCGGAACCACCTACCAACGTGTAGAAGCTTTCACAAACTTGATGCGCAAAGATCGTTGCGCACCCACCACGCCTCAAGTAGACTACAATAAACCTTAAAACGAGGTAGAACACAAATAAGTAACTAATAAACCAAACAAAACATAGACCCTAATCACACCACCCTCAAAAGAGAAGAATACACAAATGAGTTACTCTGCACCTAAGGAGAGAGGTCCGAGAGGTTGGTCGGAGCTCAATGGAGTTGGCGGGAGGAGTGCGACACTGGAAAAAAATGAGTCACCAGATGTTTTTCCAAATAGAGAGAGGTAGCGGGGAAGTCAGCTGAGGCGCAGGGTTTCTGTCCAAATTGGGGAAAGGGGTGCGGCTTCGACTGTAGGGGGAGGTTGGGTCGAGCAGGAGGTAGCCGAGGGAGGTAGCGGGGCCGATCGGGCCGAGCAGAAGGTAGCAAGGGTAGTGCGGCTCGGTGCGGCGGAGGAGAAAGGGGGGAGGTGAGTCCCGGTGGTCTGCTGGACAGGGGAGGCACGGCGTCACTGGTACGGAGTCTGGCCGAGGAAGGGAGCTGTAGCTGGTCCGCAAGAGGAGAAAAGCTTAGGCGGCTAGGGTTTGACGCAGAACAAGGTAAGAGCCGGATGAACAACGACCTGCGAGAAAAAGGGAGAGCAAAAGAGGGAGGAAAAGAAATATAAGAAAATATAAAATAAAGGATAAAAATAATAATAATAAGAAGAAAGATGAAAAATAAATAAAAATAAAAGAAAATAAGGGAATAAAAAGAAAAGTAGAGGGATAAATTAAAATAAGAATGAGGAGATGGGGAAAAAATAAATTAATAAATTAAAACCTAAAAAGAAAATATAAGCTAAACTAACAATAAAAATAATAATAAAACTAATCATAATGACATAAATGAAAATAATTATAACAAATCCTATTTTTATACGGTTATTTAATCATCTGCGCCCCGGTTGACCGCGCATTAAACTGGAAAAGCAACACGGCTTCGCCCGTGACCTGCCTACACGTTGGGTGATATCAAGACAACGTTCATTTATCAACACAGAAGTGCACACTAATTTCATGCTCAGCTCGCTTTCCAACGAAACAAATATAAAAAGGCAACTAAACTTACGTAATAAAAATGAAAATTAAAACATACCTCGATGCGAAGTCGAGGTGTGACAAAGTGACTTGTATAAAATTTCTCTGGATGACATACTATGTATTTTGGTCTCATATGAAATAATAATCAAGATAGAAGATGTGACGACATGTGTCGAAAAGTAAATGACATTAAAATCTATATAAAAACTAGAGATTTAATGAGATAGTGTTAATAAATAAAATGAGGAAGACAAATTATTTTCCCTCTTTTCCAAGAAGTTCAAGTGAGGAAAATGTAGTTTTGAAATAAAGATACCCTTGGAATGTTTTCTTTGTGGTAGAGTTGGACACATTTATTCTCAGTGATCAAGGAATTTCGATGATGATAAAGGTGAAGTTGGAAACTTGCAGAATCCTCATAAAAGCTTTCCTCAAAACTGATAATTCAAATATATAATGAAACTACAGTAAAAGATTTTTTTGAAGAAGAGGATAATGGTAATGAATTATTTAAGGAACAAGAAACAATGTTTAAATCTGGAACCCAAGCATCAATGTTTTATAATATTGAGATTTCAAAACCATCAAAAGATAATGTTTGAGATCATCAGTTGAGTGCTCATGCTAATATAAATGTAAAACTTAAGGATGCTCTTGGTAATCTTGAGAATCAAAGAAACAAATACAAAAAGTGGAGAGAATTTATGGAATAATAATTAGAATATGTTGATCATATTGATGATAAAATTGAACAATTGGAAGAATTAGAGAATGTACAATCAACAACCCTTAAAGGCATCGAAGATGTAGTGGAACTGATGTTTAGAATTGAAGAATATGAAAAGTTCATCAATTACCTCTCCCCCAGACTAGAAGATAAGTCAAACACTATTGAGGGTCATGAAGAAGAAGTTGTTTCTCTTGGGGGTAAACATAAAAGTTAACTAATTTTAAATGAAACAAATAAGAAAATACAGTTTGGAAGGTTTTAATATACCGAGCTGTTGGAGAGAGAAAAATGTGGTTCTGATGGAGTTGAAAAAATATTAAACGATCAAAGACCCATATGTATGGGAAATAGTGGAATCAGTTATTATGCCAACACATTAAATGCTGCAAATAAAGTGATCCAAAATAAAGTCATGATGAAAGTTTGATATGTGGAAAAGTCACCTAAAGTGATGAAAATGAAACCCTCAATTCAAACTAAAATGATAACCACAAACTATCCTCAGTGTATGTAGAAATGATAGGTATCCAAATAATTTTCCTATGGATGGATACATGAGGAATAATCTAAATTAGAAGACATTTCATCTTATGAAACTTCACTTATTTAGAAATCTGGTCCATACCATGTCATATTTTAAAGAGGGGAGGATCTATTTGAATATGGAAGATCTAGGAGTTCAACAATGGAGAAAAAATTCATATCCTACTTATTATTGAAGAAATAATTTCTATGGATATTATTTTCATTGTACTAATTTTAGGCGTATAGATATGTATTGTAGGAAGAGGAATGAAATGAGAAATTCAAACAAAACGCAGTGACATGTTAATATTCACCAACCTGATAGTGTTGTTATTTCAAAATAGTTTTCTCCTTTGGAAGAAGAGTATGAATATGAAGAACCTATGCATGAGGAAAAGAGATATGAAAGGACTTCCCTATCATCTACTCAATATAATATTTCGTGGAAGGAAAAGAGGAAAAATGAACAATCCAACCTTTCAGAAGTGGATCTAAAAGAAACAAAGAACAACAACACGTGGATTCTTGATAGTGGGTGCTTATCCCATATGACAGGAAATACAGACATGTTAACAAATGTTAAGAAAAAGGTTGATGGAATAGTATGGTTTGGTAAGGATGGTTCTTTAAAGATAAAAGGTAGTGGAAGTACTGATCTAGATAATGGATAGATGAATAAAACTGAAGTTCTTTATGTGGATGGTTTTCATCACAGTCTCCTTAGTGTGAGTCAACTCTATGACTCAAGAATTATAGTGAATTTCAATAAAAAATGTTTCATTATAAAGTAAATGTTATGGAATTACCTCATGAAAGGTTGTAGAAGAGATGGAAACTTATAATAAGTTGATAGAAGAGATACTAATTTATATCTAACTATTGAAGAAGAAAACGACTTGTAGCACCAGAGGTTGGGGCACATTAATCAACAGGACATGGAAAAGATATCAAAGATGAAGATAGTAATGGATATCCCTAATTTGAAACATGAATGAGAAAATATGTGTGATTCCAACATATGAGGATAGTTGGTATATTGTTCATATCATCTAATGAAGAATAGGACATCAAATCTTATTGATCGCATCCATACAAATGTATGTGGACCAATAAATGTTCTTAGAACGCATGGAGAACGGTGATTTTTTATTTTAATTGATTATTATAGTAGAATGGCTTGTGTGATGGTTATACATTGGAAAAGACAAGTACTTAACTATATGAAAAATTATCACTGAATTTCGTAGAATGATACTGGATGGACAAAAAAAGTTCAATAGTCTGATAATGGGGGGGAATATACATCCATTGAGTTTGAAAATTACCTGGAAAAGCATGGAAGACAACATGATGTGGTTATTGTGAGAACCCCATATCAAAATGGAGTAATTGAGTGATGAAATCATTAGGTGAAAAATTTGTAAAGAACTATTCTGATTGATATTCATATCCCTTAACATTATTAGAAAGTGTCTGTTCAATTTGTGGTGTATATTCAAAATATAGTATGGCTATATATGGGAGTAACCAAGACATTGTTAGAGTTTTGTAATGGAAGGAATCCCTCTTTGAAGTATTTTTATGTTTTTGCAAGTAAATGTTTTATCAGAAACAAAGCAGGAAATCAGTGAAAATATGCTAATGTGGTTGATGAAAAAATATTCCTAAGATATTCAATGAATAGAAAAGCCTACAAGTATTTCAATAAGCATCTTAGGAAAATTATGGAAATCAGTGAAGTTAAGATAGTTGAATATTAGACAAAAAATACCATGAGGGGATCTTATGTTGATGTTATTGAAGATGAAGAAGACATGGGACATGGAACAGATTCAAATGAAGAATTAGAGGATGATCTGAAAAACATTCATAGGTCTCAAAATGATGTGGATTTAGATGAAGAATCATAATAAGAAACTTTGGCTAAAAAATCCTCTCATACCTCACTGGAGAAATCAAAGATCATAAATTGATCAAACCCAATATCATCGGGGATTGGACTATACCCAAAAAAACCATGAGAATGAGGAATAACGCATAATCTTCATTCTTTTCAGTTGTTAAACCATCTTCATTTGAATAAGCTGCAAAGGATGAATCTTGGGTCAAACCCACAAATGTAGAGTTGGACTAGATCAACAAGAACCAAACATGGGATATAGTCAATAGACCTGAAGGGAATAATCTAATTGGTATAAAGTGTATTTTTAATAAAAAATATGATGAGCATGGTAATGTGATAAAAATAAGGAACGATTTGTGTGGAAAAGATATTCATAAATTGAAGGTGTGTATGTTGAAGAGACATTTTCTCCTGTGGCTAGATTGGAGCCAATCAAACTTTTTCTTTCCATGAAAATTCAAAAAGGATACAAAGTGTATCTATTGGTTGTCAAAACTACTTTCTTAAATGGTGTTCTTTAAGAAGTTTATATGTAATAACTAGTTTTTTTCTTGTTAGGAATGATGAAATGATGGTTTTTAGACTAAAGAAATCCCCTTATGGATTGAAGTAGGCACCATGGGCATGGTACTCTCAGAAGTATTCTTATCTGAAAAAGTATGAATTCAAAAGAGGAGGAGTGGATCACAATATCAATGTTGATAATTCTTAGAAAGATCATTTCAAGGTACAGGTGTAAATTTATGATATTATTTTAAGTGGAATTAGTTAGGGATTAGTGGATGAATTTTCCAATCACATAAAAGTATAATTTTAAATTTCCATGATTGGTGAACTTACATATTTCATAGGGTTTCAAGTGATTCAACATAAATACTTCACTTTTATCTCTCAGAAAAATTATGCAAGATATTTGCTGAAGAAATTCAATATACATGACTCCAAAAAAATGTTAATTCCGATTGTGGTTGGAAATAAACTGGGAAAGCATGAGGATGGGACAACTGTAGATCCCACACCATATAGAAAAATCACTAGAAGCTTATTGTAGTTTTCTATAAAATCACCATATATTGTCTTTGAAACATTATTAATGGTCGACTTTCAATGTAATATAAAGAAGAACATATGGGAATAGTTAAAAGAATGACGAGGTACATTCAAGGTACTCAAAATTATGGGTTATACATTGCTGCAAGAAGAGATAATGAACTGTCAGCTTTTTATGATGCTGATTGGGATGTAGATGTGGTTGATAGAAAGTTCTCAAGTGGTGGAATTTATTTATTGGAATGAAATATGTGGTCTGGTTGAGTAATAAATTAGAAATCACTTCTCTCAATACTACTAAATCTAAGTATATCTCTACAAAAAAGGATTTCACTCTACTGTTGTGGATGAAGCAATAATTGATGGATATTGATGATGAAGCGAAACAACCGATGGTGATTCACTATGATAACTAGAGTGAAATTGATCTTACAAAGAATCTTGTTTATAATTCTCATATGAAACACATTGAAATTAGATATCACTTTATCAAGGAAAAGGTTGAACAATGCATGATTAAAATGGATCATTTTGGCACGGATGATCAAGTGGATGACATAATGACCATGACATTTTCAACACAGGTGTTCGAGAAGACTAGGTTGAACCTCATTGTTCAACCACCTCCCAATGCTTTAGAAGGTTAAAAGTATTCCCATCTCCCCATTTTTTTAAAATATTTTTAACCTTTTTTTGGAAGTGATGTAGGTTTATGGGGGAGATAAAATATAGGGGGAGTATGTTTTGGGCTGTATAAATCAAAATCAGGCTCTTTGGGTTTATTTCCAATGGTAGATAATGGGTAAATTAAATGGTTAAATTGTATAAAGTAGGATAGAACAAAGGTGGATAATGGATAATGGTGAAATTTGATGAGTTGAAAATATGAGAATCTAGTGTTACAAGGAAACAATTATAGCATTCATTCAAACACATGAGAACACAATCAATGTCTTATCTCTTGTTTTCTACACCAAGAATTCCTCATGTAGACTTAGAGTGTTTCCTGAGTTTATTCTTATTTATCGGGTTTTGATTATGGAGTGTGCTCTATTGAATTTATTTTCATATTTCCAACAAACACAAAGGGGGATATTTTTGGAACCAAGGATATACTTTTCTAGAAATGGAGTATGGTTTGTGTTGTTTTCAATCCTCACTTGGAGGATTAGGGTGCTTTCAAGGAAATAGATCACATAGTATAAGATGAAAATAGTATTTATGGTGGTGTCATTTCGTAGTGGTTTTCCAAATTTTTTGAGTCCAAAATTTGGAGAATAGAAAACATCTTGAAAAGTGATTTTTCTTAAAGGCCTTATCATGTATGGAAAAGGCATGAGTTTTGGGAATATGGGATTTGGGAATTGTATTTCACAAAGGATTAAATGATTCTGATGGTGTTCTGTTTGATCACGATGAGCATCATGAACGAAGAAGAATTGCAGCACCACAATGGAATGAATTTGAGAATTGGAGCATTATGGTGCTGTGAATGGTTTGAGTGAAAGATTTGAGATAAAGTCAAATTTCACTGGTGCATCACGAGGGGAGGAGAAACATGAATATGTTTTTGAATAATCTAAAAAATATGAAAATAGTTGATGGAGCTCTGTGAAGAGATGATCCCATAAATTAGAGGCTACCCCTATTCACTCAATATGTATTTTTTAAGGAAAATTAAGAATTTCTCTTATTTTGTGAAGTGAAGGGAGATCTGCGAAGAAAACATTATCTACGTGCTTTAGAATCATGAAAAGGACTAAAAGTCTTGAATGATGAAAATGATTTTGTTTAAAGGTATATTCACGATGATGGGGTGTCTGGGTTGACTCAGTGAACTTCATGAAGGAGGGAAGTCCGCGAAGATAAGGAGCTCCGTGAAGGCAGTTTGGTCGATAAAGGTAGTGAGCTTCACAAAGGCAGTGAGATTCATGATGGAGCTTCATGAAAGGTAGTATTAAACATCAGTTTTATGTGGACAAGGATTTCAAATATCATAAAGTCATTCTTAGATGCAAGAAGTTTCTCATTATATACTGAGATAAGGACTTCAAGGCCAATATATTGAAGAGACCTTCAAGTCGATAAACTGAGTAAGACATCACCCACATCAGTAAAAAAGGGGGTCAATGAAAGTGTTTTGAGGGATGCAGTGATCTATCCATGAATTATTGTAAGGGTAGTGTGTATAGTACTGAGTGACTATGACCGAACTTATTTATTCCAAAGCCAGTAAAGATTCATGGATTTTGGTACATCTGAAACATTATTGGTGTATGATCCTTGGACGTATCCCTTAATGGTGAACCAAGTAAAAGTTTTTTTCTTTTTTTATTCACGTGATGGTTTTATCATTACTATAATCCATCATATATGTTTAATTAGTTCCTATCATTATGGGAACAAGATCCGTCACTTTAAAAGAAAAAGTTAACACCCTGATTCACACCTCCCCTCTCAGGGTGTTTCGAGGTCCTACAAAGGATTCTAGTGAAAAATTGGTTTCAAAATAACAAAATAGTTTCCCTAATAATTTTTGAAAAAAAATTCTTCAATTCTCATTTGTTTTGATAAAAAAATATTAATTTTTAGTTAAACCAACAATTATTTGGTTTGGTCAATATTTGGGGTTAATGTGAAGAATATATATAATTGAAAGAAAAATAAAAAAATAATGATAACTAAATATAGACATGGTATGAACCCCCATGTGGGTGATAATATTTCAATACCCTTAGTCACGAAGTTCCATATAATCATCCCCAATCCAAATGATGGTGTGGTTTCTTCCTCATGAAGCACCAAAATTAAATTTATCTAGTCATATTCAACTCAAAAAACATGTAAAAACTCCAAAAAATAGATTTATTCAGATCCCCCTCCATGATTTTGATGTTCCAATGAAGTATCAGAAGAGGAAAAAATATAAGGGAAACATACCAATTGGATATCCTTAAAAAAATCCACTATTTTCTAAAATTCAATTCCAGTATGTGGCTCAACTTCTATATTAGCTTCAAAAAATATTTCTACTCTTTAAAATGGCTCAATATCACCATAATCATCTAAAATAATGTGTTCTTAAACAAGAAAAGCTATTATTTCTTCTATTTCATCCTTGACATCCTATTTATATGAAAAATTAGTCAAAAAGATATAGGAACTAAATCATCACATTAAGAAATAGTTAAAATTTTATTTTCTTGATAATTAGAAAATGATGGATCGAAATTTGAGACTTATCCATGTGGCTTCTAAGCTAAAACTTTATCTAGGAGTGGAAAATAGTTTAATTTAATATTTACATCTTCTTAGGTTCCTCCATATGCTCTTTAAAAGTGAATGTCTCGAATTTATCCAACTCATTGGCCAAAGATTCATGAAAAGGTTCAGAAAATTAAATTTTAAAAAAGGTATTTAACAGGAAACTACATTTTCATCAAATTAATACCAATTATATTTTAAATAAATTTTATTTCTTAATGTAAAATCAATTGGTGAATCTATGATAATATTTTCCTTTGAATTTAATAAAAGATATTCCAATTCATTTTTGTATTCACCCACAAATGTTTCTTTAATATCAAAAGTGGGTGGGAAAATATTTTCCATTTTTTATCATCTTTTTGAGCTTTCAATTCATTATATTACTTTAAATAATTGGTAATAATTTCTATTTTATTACATACATATTGAATATTTTGTTCAATAGGCAATTTTTTTGGGATTATAAAATATTTTTTTTAAATTAAATTTTAAAAATATATCAGGACTACGATCATCATATCGTTAATAATCAGGGCAAGTATAGGAGTAGTCACTATAAAAATCCATTTTTTTATTTTTTTATGTTTTTAATACTCGAATTTAGTGGTTAAAATATGAAAAATTCAGAAAACATTGGTGACCATGGGGTTTTCTAATTAAGAGGTTGTAGGATAAGTTGTCAAATTTTAACTTTGATAATTTGTTTATGTTAAATATCAAAACTAAAAGCACGGACCAAAATGAGTTAAAATATGTTAAAAAAACTAATCCAAATTTGAACTGGAAATTAATATTGGCGAATGGAAATAAAAATTAAGACTAACTGAAAAATAAACACTCGAGATAATAGTGGTAGACAAGTTTTGGCCTTTAGTCACTCCCTTTATCATTGTCTACAAATAAATTTAACAATTATATTTCTCAATGTATACCTCAATACCTCAAGGTATATTCCTAAATTACCAAGAAAATATATTAATACCTCAAATTTGGGTGTTTATCTCTTAATAAAAGTGATTTGATTACCCAAATACTATCATGAAACCAAAATTGATTAAACTCACTATACTTAATAGGGAAAACTCCCCAATGAAATTAAAACAATGAGAATAACTAATTTACATAAATTATTTGAAAAAAATCCATAATAATATATAAGGAAGTTTATTCATGAAAGAAAATGGTCCCTCTTCGTTCAATAAAACTGTCTCTAGATAAATACATATGATAATAATGAGACACACAAACTCAATAGGGAAGAGTATCCTTAAGATTCCCCCATCCATGACTTCTTGGAGTTTATCCCTTCATGGCTTGATTAATTCATGGAATACTACTATACTCTATCATATATTCTCTAGAAAATCCCACTACATTAATCTGGTCATCCTTTGAAATGATGTGATGATGAAAATATAAATATGAGGAGGGGTGGAAATCTTCTGTCTAATTTCTTTATCAAAAAAAATTACTTGGTTTTGGACCACCTCCTTGAAAAATATTTTTAATGTATCTTCATAAATGTTTTTATAAATATTTTTATCTTTTCACCCAATTTTTTTTTCTAATTTTGATATGTGTTTAAAATTTATATATGATTTAAGGAAAAAACATTTTCCGATTTAAGTGAGTCTTCAACTTCCTCAAATTACACAAATCCACGGACCATATTAATTGAATAATTAAATATTTTAATTTAATATATATATTTGGATTCTAATACTATTTTTTAACATTTAGAATCACTTAAATAGAACACATGTGGGCCAATTTATTTTTCATTTACTAAAGGAGTATCAATTTAGTCATAAAAATTGTTTTGCAAATTGGGTGTTTTTTTGGGCCTCCAAATGATCAATTAAACACTTGTCCCAGTTAAAAAAGTTGAAACCCACTATTAAAGGGTTCCTAAAAACTAATTTTGAAAATTGTATTAGAACTAAAAATGTTATTCCCCACAAATACAAAGTGATGTAAACTATTAAAATTCAATAATAAGTGACTTTTCAAAATTTATCAAAAAACACTTCAAAATTCCAAAATTGATGAAATTTCAGATAAAAGGATGTATTGGTGTTAATATATACATTGAAATAAAAATAAAAAATATATAAAACGTCTGTTTTATGACTTAAGGATTTAAAAATAATTGTTATAAGTAAAATAATACATAAGAAACTATATATACTAGGATCAACCATGCATGAGACTGAAACCATTTATTAATATAAATGAAGAAATCATGTGAACCTTACACCATAGATATAATATCCTTCATCATTAATATCATGATTGATAAATATCATCTATATGCATCCATCAAACTTAGTTCTTCTTGGGGAATCCACAAGTTAATATGAAATTCACAACTATTTTGGTAGGACCATTCATTCTTCTATGATATGTTAGTATCTCATAATAAAAATGATAGAGGAGGAGAGATAAATTGGTGAATTAGTGGTGTCTTCGGTGGGATCCAACAAACCCATCTAGAAGTAGTATCCGACTTATATATCCCTCAATGATGCTCCCATAGTAACCATGAATTTACTCATATATTAAAAAATATATGAGTTATGCATATAGTTACAAATCAATTGTAATCTCTACGATATCAACATATCATATGGAATTGTATGTAAAATGAAACCATTATACAATATCCTATATTGTATAGAAGAATATACCCTCATGGAATAAAATATTACATTTTCTTATAAGAATATTATAATATTATATCCATTATATCATCTCATATGATATATCATACATGACATATGTACATATAGGATTTAGGGTATATATAACGACATGAACTTTTTTAAATAAAATTCCACTTATTATTTAATTCCATTACTTATTATGTAATATGGTTAAGGAAAACACATGAATTTTTTTATATCCAATTGGATTTAAAATACCATTAAGTATAAATACCATTGATAACATAGTTTTTAAATAGTTATCACATCATTTGTATAATTATAGGATTTTAACAAATCAAATTGACATATAAAAAGGAATTAATGGCCTCAACCAGTAGAATCATACCAAATGAATCCCATTTATCAGAGCTTCCAATAGATATTGAATCTTTAGAATTTTCCCTAGAAAAATTCCAAGTTGATATAAAACAACTTAAGAATGGTAGAAACCATTTATTGGAGATGTTCATTCTCACAAATATTAGATCCCATCCCATAATTAATGAACCAAAAAATGAAAATATCATCGTTTCACACCATAATCTTAGGTATTTTTCTATTGTATTTATGGTATATGTATCGAGAACCTAGAATTATTATTATGTACATTATGTTTTGTAGAATAATGAATATATTTTCATTATATTATTGTTACTGTATAAATGATTTTTATTTCGATATAATAAAATAAAAATAGTATTTCTCAATAATATTAAAATTCATGTAAGGAATTTATTTTATTAATTTTATAAAGCCTTTGGGAATCCTCCAAAATTATTAATATATTTTAAGGGGTTGGAATCATTTGTTTAAGTCTATTTCTCACATCCACATAACCAAGGTTATTATTTTGTTATGCATGTACCTTTTAATTAAAAAATAATAAAATACACTAAAATTTGGTAGAAACCAGGGGAAAAACCATGGGACGGTTTGTGGTTTTAGTTATTTTATTATATAGAGTCAAAAACCTAATTTTAAAAAATGATAAAAACAATTACCCACACATTTTCTATATAAACCCAAGAAATATCCAATTTATCTGCACTAAAACTCCTTGGAGCATAAACATACCCTTCCCTTACCACTATATATTCATCCCAAGGCCCCCCTGATATCTCAAGAAGATCCTCCCAAGAATCTAAAGTCACAAAATCATGTAAGGGATCCCCATATTCTCTTATTTATTCAAGTTTCATCATTATCTTATGCCTTATATTTCCAATTAATAATGATGGAATATGTCTTTACAGGTCCCTATTACTATAAATTTGATGTAAAAATTAATATATTCCCCTTTCACTCTCATCAACCGATTTTATAAATTTTTAAGTGACGTCGTTATGCTGTCGAAATTTCATCATGATTTTTCATGCCAAAACAATTGTGTAGTGAACACCATACCCATTTCCTTTCAAAGGTATTCACCTTAATACACATATAATTATTTTAATTAATAATTAAATCTATGTATTCTACACACTTTTATCTTGGAACAAATAATGGTGATGAAGTAATCCATGTTGTATGATCTATGTGGCACACAAGAGCATTAGAATGAAATAAATGTGATTGGTGTGCTAGAAATTATATAGAGATCCAATGCATTGGGTAATGTATTGTATCATGAAACTTTATGTGCGGATAGGGATTGAACCTTATTAATTTATGGTACATTTTCCATTATGATTTATTGGTAATTATCATTGACCTTTGTTTATGATGCAGTGTTTTAGGTTTTTTTACATTTTCCATGTTGCCTTTATGATTATCATGCTATATCATGTCTCATTTTTCATATTTATGACTATAACTCATTTTATTCCCCATTAATATTACTATTTCATAACATGTATTACCTTATTCCATGTTTATTCCCTTATTGTACTTTATATCTCACCCATTTATTATGTATGTCCCTGTGTTATCCCATACAATTTTAAGTGCGAGCATGTTAAGGAAGTTTCAAATAACGATGTTGTTTTCTTATTTATGTTGTTATGTAATATACCTAATTCCCAAATAGAGTATACTTATTGATATTACTACTTTAATAAAGTCTATTCTTATGTAATAAATCATGAATTAATGTGAAATAATGAAAAGAGTTGTTATAGTTTGTTTTAAAGGAAATATTTAGTTATTTTTTTGGATTAGGATTAGAAAAATCTAAAGAAAGCCTTTGAAATAAGGCTAAGTATAAGGAAATATCCCTAAATTTTGGTAAGTATAGTGTAATTGGTTTGTAAATAAAATAAATCCATGTTTTGATAATATAAGTGGTTGTTGTTCTAGAACAGATGTTCCTTGACGTAACAACTTTGACAAGGTACGTTGAGCCCGACTCAGTATAACATGGTACATAAAAATGATCCTTACTACACACCTAGTTTGACACTACCAGAAGATATGCTTTGGTAAACCCATAATCTCATTATAAACACATATTATGGGAACAAAAAAATTCATATAAGAATAAATGTTATGAAATAGATCGTGGATAACAAAGATTGAAGCCTAGAAATTCATAGGTTAAGAAAATAAATTTAAGTTATATGTTATCCATTTAATGTCATTTAATTCAAAATTATGTGTTTAATAGTTTAAAAATAATAATCCCTAATATTCCCTTTATTCTATCTAATGGTCATAAATAAAGGAATCAGGTAAATAACCAATTCCATGAGAAATGTGATGACTGCCCCAATGAGATTCCCAACCCGATGGGAATGGAAATCACAAAATTTATGATGATACTCTCTCATCTAACTTAGGTTCTGAATATAAACCTAGATCAGTAAGAGTGTCCAATCCTCATATGAAAGAACAAGTTGCAACTGATTCCATTATGCGACAAAGGCCCCCAAATTTTAATTTATCATATGATCCCTTAATCGTGGAACCATGGATTGACTCCATTGAGAAGATCTTACCTTCTGAATAAGAGAAGGATCTACTGTATGTTTTTCATATAAAGGTAGAAGATGATCTATGGGGTTCGTTGATCAAGAATATAAAGCCCGATGAATTTATTGAAGACATGGGGTGGAAGAAACTTTGGAAAATATTTTTTGATAAATATTTTCGTCACACCCTCTGACGTAGAATATAAAGGTATTTCCTTTCACTCAAGAAAAAAGTTGAAGAATCTATCAGGGTGTGTGAGGAAAACTTCACAAGACCTCTATGATACTCCTCTGAATTTTTCATTATCCTTGAATGAAATGTTGACTTCTTATTCGGTAGGATAAAATATTGGATATGAAAAACCTTGTAGATCCATGAATTTGATAAATTAAGAAATTTTTTGATGTTCCCTCAAAGTCAAAATGGAGATAAGAAAAATCTCAATGGCATCATGGGGATAAGAATCCAAAAGTGGACTTTAATTCGGGTGGTTTGATAGAGAAATTTAATATAAAAAAAATTAAATATCCCACTTGTCAAAGGCGAGTAAAGAAGAACCCTAGAAATTTCCTAAGGGGGAAGATGATATACTTTAGGAGTGGGAACCAAGGACACCTATAAAGTGACTATCTATAGGAGAAACCTACCAATGTGATAGAGGAAATGAATTCTCTAATCAACCCTCAATGCATTTTTCATTTCAATAACTACAAGGTACTATGGCACTTTTCAAACTAATTAACTAACCTATTGGTTTTTTGATACATACAACAACCTCAAAAGAAGCAAGGTAGAGATTTTTCCATCACAAATGCTGTGGTTGATCCTGAAAACTAAGTGGTGATAGGTACGCTATTTATTCATTAAAGAATAGTGAATTTACGTTTTGATTCTAATTCTATGCATTCCTTCTTATCATGAAAGTTTAGTATAAATATTCAAACCCCACCACAAATAATAGATGTATAGATTTCAGTTAAAAAGGAAAATGGGGAAATTATTGAATCCCCAGTATATAATTCCCCTTATCAAAATATGTGGGTTAAACTTCCCAATGAACTTTTTCTTACTCCCTATGGTTGAATTTGATGCAATTTTTGGAATTGATTGACTTTCCCTATATAGATCCCACATAAATTTTCATGAGAAGGAAGTCACACTAAGTTTTTCGAACCATCCCCTAATTCATTACAAAGTTAAAGGAGGAGGATAAATCTTATTTAGCACCAAAATCTTAAGCATGGATATTATTTCCCTTTATGAAATCATATCTATCTCAAATGGTTGAGTCTAAGGAAAAAATATCCCTTTAATACATGCCTATTGTGAGTAAATATGCTAATGTGTTTCCTATGGAATTTATTAGTCTTCCTCCTAATCAAGAGGTTAAATTTTCGATCGATATTATACCTGGGGAATTACCATTATCCAACACTCTATATAAAATGGATGTTGTGTAACTTGGGGATCCAATGAAACAACTATAGGAGAATCTAGAGAAATAGTCCATATGCCCATGTTCTTCCCCATGGGGTGTAACGGTCCTCTTTTTCAAAAAGATGGATGGGTCAATAAGCCTTTTCATTGATTATTATGTGCTCAAAAAGATCACAATAAAGAACAAGTATCATATTCCTTGGACTAATGACTTGTTCAATAAGCTATGTGGAGTATAATACTTCTCTATGATGGATTTATGGTCGGGTTATTACCATGTTAGGGTGAATAATGAGGATATACCTAGGACTGATTTTCATACATGGTACAAGCACTGTGAGTTCATAAATTTTTTCACGTAATCTTAGAATTAATTAATAGATTATTCAAAGATTAATTCAAAAAATTTATGGTAGTATTTATAGATTAAATTATAATATTCTCCAAAACCAAGGTGGAGCATGCGTATCATCTAAGAAATTTTCTAATGACCTTGTGAAAGGAGAATATTTATGCGAAGTATAGTAAATGTGATTTATGGTTAAAGTAAGTATCACTCTTGGGGAATATCATCACAAGAAGTGGGATATCTATAGACCCTTTAAAAACAAAATAAATTGAAGGATGGTTGATATTAACATCTATGAATGATATCCGTAGTTTCCTTAGATTAGATGGGTGTTATTATTGATTTGTGAGAAATTTATCCTGATTTTCAAACCCTCTAACTGAGCTAACTCAGAAGGGATTGAATTTTTCTAGGAATGATGAATGCGAAGAGAGCTTCAATGAGTTGAATATGAGGCTTATCACTACACTTGTACTCACACTAACCATAAGTGGAGAACTTTTATTGGTGTTGATTGATTATTAGAAGAAGGTATTGGTCTATGTGTAAATGAAAAATAACAAACTCATAGCCTATGATTAAAGGAAGTCTAAATTTCGTGAACATAACTAACCAATGCATGATCTGGAGTTGGATATAGTGATAATCCCTTTGAACATATGTTTTCATTATCTCCTTATGGAGAAGATTGAAATATATAAATATTACAAAAGACTCAAGTATATATTCACACAGAAAGAGCTGAATATGTTCCAATGAATTATAGGACCTCGGGACACCCTGAGAGGGGAGGTGTGAATTAGGGTGAAAACTTTTTCTTTTAAAGTGATGGATCTTGTTCCCACGTTGGTAGGAACTTGTTAAAACTGTATAATGGATATGAACAAAAAGAAAACATTCACATGCAGAGAGACGGCACAAAATTTTTTACTTGGTTCACCACTAAGGGCTACGTCCAAGGAGCATATGCCGATAGGTTGTCGGTCATACCAAATTCCACTAAACTTCACCAGATGTGTATTACAAAGGTTTGGGCATAGTAACTTTGTCCCAGGCTCACTGAATTTACAAAAGGTTTAGGGAAATCTCACAGCGTCCCTCGGGTCACTCCCGTTGACTCCACCAGGCTCACTTCACTAGTTGAAGACACACTCAGTTTATAGACATGAAGGTATATTCATCATCGATAAAGAATATATCCTCTATTGCGTGTAGATGCTCTATTTAAGTCTAACTCTCTCATGTACTTCAAATCTCACTTCCCTTCAAGGGTACCGGTCAATCTCCCAACTTTAACGTAGCTCAAAAACACTGGCGCACTTCTTCACTTCCTGGCGCCCAGGTCTCCTACGCAGCACAAATTCGGCGTGTAAGTTCAAATTGGCTCACATGTATCAACCAACCAGCTGCACGACACTACCTACTTCAACTTCAAACCTATGCAACTCAATTCTGTTCTCACCCAAACCGCATTGGGAGCGCAACCAACAACCGGCGCACAACCTCTACTTGCACGCCCCAAAAACCACTTGCACGACTCAACTACATGCATGGAGGGAGTTCGAAAAATCTCTAAGTCTTGACCTTAGTTGAAAAATAGGAGGGGTGGTCCAGTATTTATAGGCATTTGGTCAGCCTACGTGATGATACACAAGTCTACCCTCGACACACAAGTCTCAGCGCGTAGGTCTCTTCCCCTGCATGTCACTTGCATGGCCAACTTTCCTTTGCCAAATTTTTATCTTCTGATCTTGAAAAACAACAGGCGCGCAAGTTCCCAAGCCTCCTAGGCATCGACACACATGTCTCTTCTCGGCACGTAACTCACTCGTGCGACCACACCAATACCTGGGTGACCCTCTTTCCTTTTCCATATTTTGACCTTATGATCTTGTTAAACATTAGGTGGTCAAACACAAACCATACTCCAATTCATGCATAGATGACCATGGTTCCAACATGAATATGGTTAGATATGATCAAGGACTATGAATACTCAGTTCAATACCATCATAGGAAAGAAAATAAAGTGTAGGATGCTATAAGTACAAAGGATCTAGTAATTCTATCATTGATAAGAATTGAGAGGGATATGATCTTATTATATTTGGAAATGATGGACATGGGAATCATAAAAGAAGGAATATCATTAATCCTTTAAAAAATGATTCCTCAATCATCCATTCTTGATAAAATAAAATAAGACCAAAGAGTTTATGTTGGAATTTAGAAGAAAGTGGAAACTATAAGAAAAGAAAAATCATTGGAGTTCATGTTATTGAATAAGGCGTTGAATGAATTGGGTTTAGAATATGTTTACCATAAAATCCTGAGTTAAAGAAGGATATTTTGGATGATATACATAGCTCGGCCTTCTCTATCCATCATGGAAGCACAAATATATATAGAGATCTCTGAGAACACTATTTTTGGGATAATGTGAATAATTAGATCACATAATACACATCAAGATTCCTTATATATAATCAAGTGAAAGAGGAAAGTAAAAAATACAAGGGGATGATACAACCATTACCCATACTACATGGAAATGGGAAAACATCACCATAGACATTTTCAAGGGTAATTTGAAGACACCCAGAGGGAATATTGCTACATGGTTTGTGTTGGATCATCTTAAAAATATAAAAAACTTCATTGAGATTTGAGAGGGAATCTCACTAGACAAAATTTCATGGATATAACTTAGAGAAGTGGTGAAGCTATATGGAGAACCACTATCAATTGTATCTAATCAATATCTTAGATTCACCTCCAAGATCTGGAAAAGGTTCAAAAATTATATAAACAGTAAGCTAAACTTCATCATGTATTATCTATCCCAAACTGATGGTAAATCTTAGTTGACTATATAGACACATTAGGAAATTTTTAGTGTATGATCAATTTTCTTCAATGGAGGATGGGATTGATATCTTCCTCTCGTGAAGTTATCTTGGAGAAATAGTTTCCACTGAAGCTTCAAAATGGATCCCTATGAAGACCTTTATGGGAATAGGTAAAGGATGCCTCCATGTTGGGATTAATTTGGGGAATGAAAATATCTAGGTCATGAAATGGATGAGGAAATGGTGGAAAAGGTTAAGACCATTCAGCATCACATCATGCCAGATCGGAGTTGAAAAAAGAGATATGTTGAAAACCATCGACCATACCTAAAGTTTGATGTTGGAGAAATGTTATTACTCTATATATATCTATGGAATAAAATGTTGATATTTGAGATGAATTTAACGCTTAATCAATGATACATCGACATCTTTGAGATCCTTGATCATTTCGGAGTGGTAGACTACCGACTTGAACACCCACCTAACCTATATCAAGTACATGTTATATTTCATGTATCCATTTTGAGAAAGTACATACCAAAACCATCACATATACTCAATCTAGAGGTGGTACCATTGGTTAATTTCCTTTATTATAGGAGAACATAGTTAAGATCTTATATTATAGAGACATAGTTCAATCGAATAAGATAGTGCACCTTGTGAAAGTATTGTGGAGAAACAAAATATTTGAAGAAGAAACATGTGAATCAGAGGAGGTTATGAAACAAAAATACCCTAATATATTTTAGTCTTGTAAATGAAAATTTTTAGGGTTAAATTTATTAAGGGGGGAAGATTGTAACAACCTAGATTATTATAAATAAAATCCCACTTAGGATTTAATTCAATTTCTTATCATGTAATTTGGTTATAGAAAACACATGAACTTATTTTTTTTATTATATCTAATTGGATTTAAAATACCATTATGTATAATATATATTGATAATATATCCATTGAACAGTGATCACATGATTAGTATAAATATAGGGTTTTAAAATATCAAATTAACATAGAAAAAGTAAGTAATGGCCTCAAATAGTAGGATCGTACCTTATCAAGCCCATTTATCAGAGATTTTGAGGTATATATCATATCTAGTATTTTTACATCACAAATCTTATTATGATATCCAAAAACATAAGAATGATCAATATTTTTTATGGGAGGAGTTGAAGCTCATCGTGGTCACATCCCAAACCATGTTTGTCGAACCATGCCTTGACAATCTTCCTATCACACACCTTACTCTTAGGGTGTTTGATGATCTATTAATGGATATGTATCAAGAACCTATAAATATTATTATGTACATTATTATTTATATTATAATGAATATATTTTAATCAAATTATTATTACCATATAATTTTATTTATTTTGATACAATAAAACCCAAATAGTATTTTTGGGTAATATTTAAATTCAAGAAATTTATTTTGATGAATTAATGGTTTTTTAATAAAATATTTTTATGAAATAAATTTTATTAAATATAAATGATCATATAATTTTTATTAAGTCAAATGTAATTTTAATCATGGTTGGAAAACTATTACTGTCAAAAAACCCAGTATTTTTTATTCAATGTAGATTTTATTTTAGAATTGAAAATTCACATATTAATAAAATTATTTACAAAAAATTAATAATATTTTTATAATAATAATTTCAAAATTATCCAATTGTAAATTTTTCATAATTTTTTAAGACTGTCAAATTTTCGAGTAAAAATTAAATATTGCATAAATACACTTTATGTATTATGACACCATAATGACTGAAAAGTGAGGTAATATATAATATAAAGTTATGCACGACCAAATATATATTTTATCTTTAAAATAATATGAATTTATTTTTATCTTATTAATTTTATAAATCCATTGTGAATCCTCTACAACCATTAATATATTTTATGGTTTTAAAATCAATTATTTAAGAGTATGAATAACTTCCACATAATAAAGGGTATTATTTTATTGATTCCACCCCTTTTTTTATAAAATAAATAAAACCCTCCCATTTGGATGAAACCGTTGGAAAAAACCATGCGAAGTGTTGTGGTTTTGGTTATTTTATTATGTATATTCCAAAACCTAAGTTTGAGAAATGATAAAAAAAGTATGCACTCATTTCTGATATAAACCGACCCAAGATCCCATTTATATTTAATAAAAATCCTTTTATAACATCCCAAATCTTCCCTAAATTCTCTAGACTCCTCCCAAGGTTCCCCCAAGTTCCCAATAAGCTCTTCCAAAGAATTTGGATTCACACACTCAAGTAAGGCATCCCTGTCTTCTCTTATTTATTCAATTTTCGTCATTAAATTATGACTTCTATTTCCAATTCCTAATAATGGGATATGTATTTACCTATCCATATTAATTGCCATTTTATTTCCAAATGAATAGATACCCCTTTTTTTCTCATCAACCCTTTTTATAAATTTTTTAAGAGATGTTATTATGCTGTCGAAATTTCACAGTGACTTTCCATGCCAAAACAAATGTGTAGTGAATACCATGCCGATTTCTTATCAGGCGTATTCACTGATATAAACTTATAATTACTTGAGTTTTTACTTATATGTATTTATTCCACACTCCATGATCATGGAGTAAATAATTATAATGAATGAATCTATGTTGTATGATCCATGTGGCACAATTAAGCATCAAAATTAAAGATATTGTTTTCTAGATTAAGTTGTTATGTAATGTACCTAATTCCAAAATATACTAGACTTCTTGATCTTCTAAGTTTTATTAAGTGTAATATTATATAATAAATCAAGTATTAATGTCAAATAAATTTCAGGATTTTTATAGTCTATCTCTATTAATCTCCCAGTTAAACTAAATCCTTATTGATTTTATATCATTTCACCTTATATAGTATCATATATAACAACTTATTAAACTTTATCAATACAAATTTTTGGTATTTAAAAATAACTTTTGAAAATATAACATCTAATTAATCTTATATTAGTTCATATATAGTAACACATATATATCCATCCAAAAATATTTTTAGATGAAATCTAAAACACTTTTATAGCATCTCTACAAGTTTTATAAAACTCAATCCTCATCCATTAAATTAAAAAGTTTTAACCCACTAGACTTTTTATCATAGAAAACAAATATGAATTCAAAAATCCATAAATTTGAGAAAAAATAAACCTATAGAAAATCCTTATTGTTACTCAAGTTAGAAGGATAAATTTTTTGATCTCTATAAAACACATATATTTTTATACCCATATTCACCATGTGCATCATATGAATGTGTAAATTTTCTTATGATTCTTTTTCTATGTCATCAAGTGACCACGGGATATGGAGTATGTCAATCCTATAAAGCCAACTCATTTATTATAGATTCTTCTAGAATATATTACCAGTATTTATTGATACATCACATATAATTTTCCCTTGTGTAAAAACACATAACATTCCCCAAATCAGAGAGATAATTTCATTACATGTCTTCTATAGGAATTATTGTTTACTCCTTTAGTCTATCTAAATAAAGGTCCAATATTCCAAAATTTTTATATGAAAGGAAAAATAAAATTTTGTTTAATCCTAAACCAACAACAAGATCAGAAACATATCCAACTACCCTTTATTTTCCAAGACTCAATCCATGTTTGATAATTGAATGATTGTATAAAGGTTATCATTGTAACACCCTGCGTTTTTATGGAACTTTTTTTAAATAAATTAAATTTTATTTTATGTCTTGTAATGAATTAATTCAAACATTACTTTCACATGGAACTGACTCAGCATATGTTACATGTAACATTTACTTGGAAAAATTTACATGAAATAATTACTTTTTGTATCTTACATGCAACACTAACTTGACGTACGTTAAACGCAACACATGCATTTCTACAAAACCTCATTATATTGTTATAATTATTTAAATGATATAATTATAACCTAGATATTAAACATAGTATTCTGAAATGTAACAAATACTTTTAAAATATTTTTTATAATGGTTTTATATATAACATATTTATAATTAAAGATATAATTTTTTGTTAAGTCCTTATTTGTTTAAAAATACCATTTTCTTAAAAAACTACTTTTTATGTCCTTCTGTGAAAAAAATAAAATTAATTTTGAAAACATTTAGAAATTGGGTTTGTTAAAATAAAATTCATTTTTTTAATTTAAATTTTTAAAATTAAATCAGGGTGAAATGTTTTGATTTTTCTGAGAAACTTCATTTTGGGGTGAATAGTGAAAAATACAGGATTTTAATTCAAAACTGGGGTTTCATCTAATTTATTTATAAGGATAATTTATATTTTAATTTTGTATAAAAGTTTAATAATATTATATTTTTATATTTTCATCCAATTTAAGAAATTATAACCAATTTCACATTGAAATTGGATATAAAAACATAGAAAACTTTTGATTATTTTTACTTGAAAAACCTGCATTATCGACCCAACAGTGAGATTAATTTTAAATTAATTTCAGTCACTTAATTTATTGGAATTTGAAAAAATGGATTCCAAATTTCTAATAATCACAATTTATAATTATAATAAGGTCAAATTAGTTTTTGACCAAAAATATTAGTTAATGTAATTAAAATTAATTACATCGATTAAGTTAAAATTAAGCCTAACTAAGAACTAAATCTTATATTTACGACCCAAAATGACTTATAAACTTTTAAAAAACCTATTTTATATAAATTAATAATAACTCAACATTAAATTATTTTGTTTTTTTGGTTTTTATGTCTTTATTTAGGTAAAAACATGGGTACACCTAACTTGTTTTTAAAAATACCAAGTGAGTCCTTTTCATTCCCTATAAAAGACCACCACCTCTCCCTGTTCTTTAAAATTATCAAACCACTTAGGTTCAAATAATATCTAACCAATACAATTCCAAAAATCCTTTACTTCCTCCATGAATCCTCCCTTTGTAAATAAATTCTTCCAAGGAAGCCTCTTGGCTCAAACCAAGAGTAGGTACCCAATTAAGAGGTAACACCTTCTCTCAAGATCCTTTCTTTTATTTTCCTTGTCCACATATCCACTCAGCTTAATCCATTTATTTTCAAAAACACAGTACCATAAATATAATATTATGTTTTTATTCTATTTTGTTTACCTAAACTTACACACACCTCCATCTAATGGGTAACAAATATATTGTTTATGTGTACAGTGAACTATCGCCTCACTAAACGATGATTGTTCGTTTTCATTTACCACCTCTCGTGGTGGAAATTATGATTGAAGATACATTTATAAATTTTATGTACTATATATATTATTTCTTTAATCTTTTTTATTCTTTTTACAAAAAGTATCTTTTTTTACTTTCAATTTATCTTAAATATGATTACTTCATTTGAGAAAGTGTGGACTACCACCCCCTCAAAGCAACGTGATTCATTCATAAACTATAAGAAATGTATTAAGGATGGTTTTAGTGAACTTATATAATATATATTATATAATAATTCTACTATAATAATGATATATATACATATATGTCTTTTACTTACTTTCTTTCAATAAAACAATAAAAAAATGGAAACAATGTTCATGTGTATGTATAGTTTACTGTCTCCATGAACGATGTATTCCATTTCATACTTATATATTATATATATTATTAAAACACAAGTATACATAGTATTAATGAAATTTATATTATTATTTACATTCTGGAAATCATGATATAATTATTAGGAATAAAGATATAACAAATTAAGACACATGGAAAGAACAAAGTAAATATTACCCAAGCTGGAACCTTAACATAGGATTACTAATGAGAGGGCCATGAAAGGTCATGATGAAACCTTGTATGGTGTTATATATAAAAATATGTTTCAATAAAAGATTTAAAATATATTATTTTTTATTATATTGGTTTTTTTAATGAGTACAATGAGAGTTAAGATAAAAGGTATGGTGATTTCATCTCTCTTTTTATTTCTATGAGATGAATACTTTATTCACCACCCATTCCTTTTGTATTGGGTATGTACTGTAACACCACAGGGAAATAACGAATATGAAATTTTCACATTTATCCATATTTGTGAATAAAATATTAATATTAATTTAAATGGAATGCTATGCTCGATGGCGTACCCAATACGCAACAACGAGTTTTTTGGGAATCTTACGTTCCACTCTAATAATAAAATAATTTTATTTCAAATGGTAGTTAACACCTAGCCGTTGTAATAATGGGAACTAACTACAAAAAAATTATATATGTTTGTCAAATATTTTTACTTTTTTCAATAAATGTTAGAGGATTAAAAATGCGAATGAATCCAATTTTAAGCGTAAACATTCTAATATTCTTTAAAATGTCGATTAACCGCCTTTTGATGGAGAACCTCTTTTAAATCCACTTTTTGAAAATTTTATGTGTTATATTTGAAAAAATAAAAATCTTCTTTATAATTGGGACATAAAAATTTACTTTGTGTAATTTTTTGGTATTTTTCCGATAAAGTTCATTTTTTAATGAATAGTGAAAAATGTTGTATTTTAATTCAAAACCTCTTTTTAATCTAACTTATTTATATGATTATATTATCTTTTGAATTGTTTTTAAAGTGAAAGTAGAATATATTTTTACCCTTTAATCCAATAGTGGTCATTATAATTAATTTCGCTTTGAAATTGGACTTAAACTAGTGTCAATCTTTTAATAGATATTGTTTCTTAAAAACACGCTATTAGTTTTGACAGCGAGAATTAATTATTAAATTAATTAATAAAACTTATATGTTTTAAATTTTGTAAAATAGACATCATTTTTGAATTTGGAATATCAAATATATCTTAGGGTGAATTTTTTGTATTTTTCTGAAAAACTTCAATTTTTGATTAATAGTGAAACCACTAAGTGGCAGTTTAAAAACTGATTTTTTATTTAAATAAAACTTTACCACTTCTGTGATTTGAATTTCAAAAATACGACATACATGGTTTTCATTAGGATGTAAAATGTGGTTTAATGGGATTAAAATAATTTTTTGGTGAATAGTAACTTTTAAGTTTTAATCGAGATTAGAGGTAATTAATGTAATTTAAGGTAAAAATAAAGTTTTAATAATATGAAATGACCATGACACATGTCCTACCCTTATTGGATGAGTCATGGCCGACCAATAATATCAATGGGTCAACTTGGGGACCCCATGGAGCCACTTTGGTAGGAAAATGACATTAATACCTTTTTATTTAAAGTTAAAATTAAAATGTCACAAACATGTGTTGTTTTACTAAAACAATTTTTACATGGGGTTATACAAGTCATATTTTTGACTATAAATATTAATTAAAAAGATAAAAATATTTCCTACATCATGATATTTTTTTTATAATTTTTAGATACTAAATAAATTAAATTATTTATGACACCATGATGATGCAGCGATTACCTCATTATTTAACGATTTAAAAAAAATGAAAAGATAATGTAAATTATAAGACCTAAACTTGTCACAAACCTATTGGATGGGTGTATTTTTAAACCTTATCACCTTATCCTATAAATATATCCTTTTGGTACCTTTAAAATCTGAAAATCATTATATAATAAAGTAATATTTTATAACTTTCGAAGAGTGCCCCTCCTCTCCTCTTATAAAAGGTCCCCACCTCTACCACCTTAAACACACCTCTAAAGCCTTTGGCTCGGCCAAACCCTGCCCATTTCATCTCTCCAAATCCCTCTGTTCATCATTTAAGCCTCACTTTGGGAATAATCCTTTCCAAGGAATCCTTTGAGCTCAATTCAAAGAGAGTTACTCGATTTAAAGGTAATGTCTTCCCTTGTGTTCTTTTGTTTTATTTTACTTCTCCAAACCCCTAAACTCTTTTTATTACTTTTTTTTGTTACAACACCAGTATCTTAAATATACTAGGATGTTTTTATAAGAAGTATTCTAGCTACACTTTCACACACCTCTGTCTAATGGTTAAAGAACATACTGTTTCTGTGGATGGAGAATTACTGCCTCACGAAACGATGATTGTTCAATATTCTTTTAACACATTCAAAGGTGTCAATTAAGATGTAACTATATTTATATATGATATATAATATGTTTATGTTTTTCTTAAGCTTCTGTATTTTTTATTTATGGCATACCTTTATGGTTTCCATTATGGGTAAACGCGATATCTTCATTTTAGGAAGTGCGGACTACCGCCCCCTCAAAGTGATTTGATTCGTTAATGCCATATGTGGGATGTATAAAGGATGGAATTAATGGTATTAAATATTATATCCTACTGGAATTATAATATAACTTTATATAATTATTATTTAATTCCATTTAATACAAAAAAAGAAGAAATGAAAGTAGCGTTCATGCGTACGTACAGTTTACCGTCTCCATGAACGATACATTTCATTTCTTATCTCCAAATGTTATGTACTATTATTAGTACATATATATAATGGATATATATGTAATATATTACATATAAATGATGGATATAATTCTGTAATTATAATATATATATCTCTCATTTTGTTTTAATTCTATTAATATGACAAAAAATGAAAGTAGCGTTCATGCGTACGTACGGCCTACCGTCTCCATGAACGATGATTTTAATTTTTTATCTCCAAATGCTATAGAATAGTATAAAATGAATATATAATGGATATATATGATATTTAAAACATCAATACTATTATTTATATGATTTACCTATAACTACATGGAAAATTCTTTTCCAACAAGTTCAATTTTTACTCATGTACCAAACATCGACAAAAATGTCTGATATGAACTCACTTTATTAACCAATTATTATAACATTATAATATGTGATATAAAATGAATAATAATATTTAAAGTAGGTACTTATGAAATTATAAATTGACCAAATTTTATTATTCAGGAGATTAAAGAACGATCGAGTCATGTCAGACACGAGGTAAGGGATCCTACTCCTCTCTTTCTTTTTAAGTACACTCTTTTATGTCATTCCTTTTAAGCTCATATTTATTATGATTGGGATGTTATTTTATATTACTATTACTGTAGTTTTTATGTTCATATGATAAGAGACCCTATTTTCTCTCATCATTCCATTTTGGAAGTTTTGAGTGACGCCGTTAGGCTGCCGAATTTTCGTAAGAGATCCTACCTCTCTCTTTCTTTTTAAGTACTCTCTTTTATGTCGTTTCTTTTAAGATCCTATTTCATAGTTGAGGGATGTTCTTTTATATTCCTATTAATGTAATTTCTATTTTCATATGATGATAGACCCTATTCAATTTCATCAATCCATTTTTTGGAAGTTTTAGGTGGCGCCGTTAGGCTGCCGAGTCTTCGTAAGGGATTTTTCATCTCACTTTTATTCCCGTGAGATTTATGCTACATTTTCCACCATTTCCTTTGAGTGGTATGTGTACTTACCATTATTTTACTCTTTGTGTAATATAATTTAATTTATGAGTATTTACATCAATGTTGTATTGTCCTTCTTTCATGGGGTGTATGTTTCGTAAGATACCCAAGTCGGTAAGGGAACCTTTTACCCTCCTATTTTTAAAAGATATCTTTTTGTTTGGTCTTTTAATTTACATATTCTTATGTGGGAATATGTTCTTCTATATCATTATTGATGTAAAATTTATATCCAAGTGATGAGATTCTATTTTTTGTCTCATCAACTCATTTTCTGAATTTTAAAGTGACGCCGTTAGGCTGTCGAATTTTTGCAAGGGGACTTCTTAACCCAATTTTGATTCATTGGGATAAACTTGCACTCCTTGAATATGTAGTTCTATGAATATGTGTGAATAACCTCTAATTTTTTTAGACTTAATATCCACTTATATTTGGTGTATTCATTTGTCACACATAATTATGTAATTGATTTATCCTTAATCCAAGGATACCGTCTTTGTATGGGACTTCGTCTCAATCTCCTTTTATTGAGGCATATTTTGTTTTATACACAACCTTCTTTTATACGGTGTATAAACCCCTTTGACTTTTATGTTTATCCAAAATGAATCTTTTTATATAAATCATTTTACTAAATGACAAAAGGGAATGTTTTTGTCGTACGTATGCGGCGATAATGACTTCTCCGCCGCCGTGACCATTATTTGAGTTTTGGCTTCCTCTACAAGCCATAACTTTTTTTTAAATGAAAAATAAATACCATGTTTTACTTTTCTTTTATTTTTTTATTGAAAATGGTTTTCATAATGTTTTTATATCAATGTGTTGTATTGATATCTTGTGATTGAAAAGTGGAAATGTTATGTTTCCTTTATGCATGTTTTATGTGATACGATTATGTTATGGTTCTTGAGAATTATTATGAAGATGGGTGGTTCCATGATAAACTAAGGGCGTGTGAGCCCAATATATCTCTCCAATGCATTGGGTAACGTGAAGGAGTTAAACTTTAAGGTTTCTCCAAAGAGATTTAGGGAATATACTGTGATGGGTATTCCAAACGTAACCAAGAGGGTTACTCCCTACGTAATATTGTTATGAATGCATCAAGTTACCTTTATGTCTTATGATTTCTATGTTTTATTCATGATTTGATGAGGTATGTTAAAGTGCTTATGTTTTATGAGTAAATTATGATTTCATTGATTCTTATGTATACATGTACTCATGTTTCCTTTCCATATTTTTATATCCCTTACTGAGATTTTTATGCTCATCCCAAGTTTTTGAAATTTTTTACACAGGACTTAAAGATGAATAGGGTCAAGTATGGGATCAAGGAAAGACATGCTATCTAAAACATGGAACTAGACATATTTCTTTTAAGAGTTTTTTTATTTATGGAAACTTAGTAGAAGTGTCTACTTTGTAATCTTTTGAGATGTAATAGTTATGTCTAAATTCCATAAAACTCTAAACCTGAAAAGATCTTCAATGTGAATTATTCAATTTAATTATAGATTAAGTAAGGTTTAAGGCCGGGGCCTTATAGTTGGTATCATAGGTCGGTTTAGATAACTTTAGAGTTAGGGTATTCTTTAAGCATAAGTGACATTACCATAATGGCTAGGATTTCAGAAAGAGTCATAGTTTTTAGATAAAGTGAATTAGTAAGTATATATTAGTGTTCATCTTTCTCATTAGTACATGATGGTTTTGTTGACATACTCACACTGAAATTTCTGGTTTTAGTAAATGGATGGATCTATCAGGAGCCAAAGTGACAATGGGTTTGAAGGAAACTGTGGTGGTTCTCTGATTAAGAGACTAGATGAAATGGGGGATTCAATGAGAAATATCATGGTTATTCTAAACCAACTATCAGGAGTCATGATCAACCACTTGAACCTTGGAGAGTTCTATAATGCATCTTGTACGAGATAACCAACTCGATGTGGAAGTTCAGGTAACCATTAGGGTTTATATGATCCTTACTATTGAGGTAATTATGGGTTACGATATGTTATGATGGAAAATGAAAGGCATGAGATAAACTTGATGTTAAAATATTTATGATTATTTTTGAATATTTTATCTCTTTTTGGGGAATGTTTTTAGAATTATATAGTTTGGAAAAAGGACAACACGCAGACCGTGTGACAACCCGTCGCATCAGACAAAGCTGTGGGAATCGAACCCACAACCAAAGTGCGACTGATATTTATCGCCTACCACTGGACTATGTAAGTCCTTGGTTAGTTTTACTAATTCTTTTAGTTATATGATATTATGAATCTATAATAAGTTGATTTTGGGTTATCTATGGAAATTATTAACCTATTATGGAGGATATGTGATTAGGTTAATTACTTTTCAATATGAGACTTTAAGAGCAACTGATGTTATTTGGAGATAAGTGTTAATTTGTACCTTGGAAGACTATATGATTAAATCCTTCAAATATTTGGGTTTCAATATTAGTTTGGTTTACTTTGAATAATTTTATGGACAAATTGTTTATCGAATGGTCTTCGTTGAACTTTGGGTTTTGTTGGACAAATTTTGGATATTAAGAATAGATTTTATTTTTATAAAGGGTTATCCTTTTCTGGATTGTCTGATCTTGTACTAACCTTTTTGGTTTTGATTTTGCTTAAATTCTAAAGACATGGGAAGTATATAGTTCTCTTTTTTTGGATTAGGTGATTCTCTAGAATTTTATTATAGCTCTCTTAATGTAAACAAGTCTTCCTAAATACTCATCATTTGGGGAAAGTATGAGTTTGTGTAAGAAATCTAGTAAAAGTTGAAAGTCAACATGACAAGTAAGTATGTTTCCTTAAGATCAAAAATAAATTCTTCAATGAAAAGTAACTTAAAACAAAAATTTTGTCTATTAACTTTTCCTACTGGGGAATCTAATACCATTTAACCCACCACAAGTTTGTGATTTTCTTGTGGTTAACTTTCTCCTAAACATGTTTCCTATCACTCTCCCTCAGAACATGACCCTTTTATTTTTCCTCCATGTCCATGTTTTCCAAAATGGAATCCTAGTATGGGTTAACTCATGTGACCTTTGTACTTCTCTTTCTTTATTTTAAAGCGATAGTTTTACTGACTCTTGTTCCGATGTGGGATTTCCAATGAAGTTTCCAAGCCCAATTTTAAAATTGCGAGGACGCAATTCCCAAAAGGGGGGAAGGATGTAACACCCCAGGGAAATAAAGAATATGAAATTTTCATATTTGTCCATATTTTTGAATAAAATATTAATATTAATTTAAATGGAAAGCTATACTCGATGGAGTACCCAATACGCAACAACGAGTTTTTTTGGGAATCTTACGTTGCACTCTAATAATAAAATAATTTTATTTTAAATGGTATTTAACACCTAGCCGTTGTAATAATGGGAACTAATTAAAAAATTATTATATATTTTTGTCAAATATTTTTACTTTTTACAATAAATGTTAGAGGATTAAAAATGTGAATGAATCCAATTTTAAGCGTAAACATTTTAATGTTCTTTAAAAGGTCGATTAACCGCCTTTTGTTGGCGAACCTCTTTTAAATACACTTTTTGAAAATTTTATGTGTTATATTTGACAAAATAAAATTATTATTTAGAATAGTTACATCAAAATTTACTTTGTGTAATTTTTTGGTATTTTTCCGATAATGTTCATTTTTTAATGAATAGTGAAAAATGTTGTATTTTAATTCAAAACCTCTTTTTAATCTAATTTATTTATATGATTATATTATCTTTTGAATTGGTTTTAAAGTGAAATTAGAATATATTTTTACCCTTTAATCCAATAGTGGTCATTAGAATTAAATTCTCTTTGAAATTGGACTCAAACTAGTGTCAATCTTTTAATAGATATTATTTCTTAAAAACACGCTATTTGTTTTGACAGCGGGAATTAATTATTAAATTAATTAATTCAACTTATATGTTTTGAATTTTTTAAAATAGACATAATTTTTGAATTCGGAATATCAAATATAGCTTAGGGTGAATTTTTGGTATTTTTCTGAAAAACATCAATTTTTGATGAATAGTGAAACCACTAAGTGGTAGTTTAAAAACTGATTTTTTATTTAAATGAAACTTTACTACTTCTGTGATTTGAATTTCAAAAATCCGACATACATGGTGGTCATTAGGATGTAAAATGTGGTTCAATGTAATTAAAATAATTTTTTGGTGAATAGTAACTTTTAAGTTTTAATCGAGATTAGAGGTAATTAGTGTAATTTAAGGTAAAAATAATGTTTTAATAATATGAAATGGACATGAAACATGTCCTACACTTATTTTATGAGTCATTTCCGACCCATACAATCCATGGGTCAACTTGGGGACCCCGTGGAGCCACGTTGGTAGGAAAATGACATTAATACCTTTTTATTTAAAGTTAAAATTAAAATGTCACAAACATGTGTTGTTTTAATAAAACAATTTTTACATGGGGTTATAAAAGTCATATTTTTGACTATAAATATTAATTATAAAGATAAAAAGTTTTCCTACATCATGATATATTTTTTTATAATTTTTAGATACTAAATAAATTAAATTATTTATGACACCATAACGATGCAGCGATTACCTCATTATTTAACGATTTAAATAAAATGGAAAGATAATGTAAATTCTAAGACCTACACTTGTCACAAACCTATTGGATGGGTGGATTTTGAAACCTTATCACCTTATCCTCTAAATATATCCTTTTGGGACCTTTAAAATCCGAAAATCATTATATAATAAAGTAATATTTTATAACTTTCCAAGAGTGCCCCTCCTCTCCTCTTATAAAAGGTCCCCACCTCTACCACCTTACACACACCTCTAAAGCCTTTGGCTCGGCCAACCCCTGACCATTTCATCTCTAAAAATCCCTCTCTTAATCATTGAAGCCTCAATTTGGGAATAATCCTTTCCAAGGAATCCTTTGAGCTCAATTCAAAGAGAGTTACCCGATTTAAAGGTAATGTCTTCCCTTGTGTTCTTTTGTTTTATTTTGTTTCTCCAAACCCCTAAACTCTATTTATTATTTTTTTTTTGTAAAAACACCAGTATCTTAAATATACTAGTATGTTTTTATAAGAAGGATTCGAGATACACTTTCACACACCTCCGTGTAATGGTTAAAGAACATACTGTTTCTGTGGATGGCGAATTACTGCCTCACGAAACAATGATTGTTCAATATTCTTTTAACACCTTAAAAGGTGGCCATTAAGATGTCACTATATTTATATATGATATATAATATGTTTATGTTTTCCTTAAGCTTATTTATTTTTCATTTATGGAATACCTTTATGGTTTCCATTATGGGTAAACGTGATATCTTCATTTTAGGAAGTGCGGACTACCGCCCCTCAAAGTGATTTGATTCGTTAATGCCATATGTGGGACGTATAAAGGATGGAATTAATGGTATTACATATGATATCCTAATGGAATTATAATATAACTTTATATCATTATTATTTAATTCCATTTAATACAAAAAAAAAAGAAATGAAAGTAGCGTTCATGCGTACGTACGACTTACCGTCTCCATGAACGGTACATTTCATTTCTTATCTCCAAATGTTATGTACTATTATAAGTACATATATATAATGGATATATATGTAATATATTACATATAAATTATTTATATCATTCTGGAATTATAATATATATATCTCTCATTTTGTTTTAATTCCATTAATATGACAAAAAATGAAAGTAGCGTTCATGCGTACGTACAGCCTACCATCTCCATGAACGGTGCTTTTAATTTTTTTTCTACAAATGCTATGGAATAGTATAAAATGAATATATACTGGGTATATATGATATTTAATTCATCAATACTATTCTGTATATGATGTACCAATAACTACATGGAAAATTCTTTTACAACAAGTTCAATTTTTACTCATGTACTGAACATCGACAAAAACGTCTGATATGAACTCACTTTATTAACCAGTTATTATAACATTATAATATGTGATATGAACTGAATAATAATATTTAAAGTAGTTCCTTAAGAAATTATAAATTGACCAAATTTTATTATTCATGAGATTAAAGAACGATCGAGTCATGTCAGACACGAGGTAAGGGATCCTTCTTCTCTCTTTATTTTTAAGTACACTCTTTTATGTCATTCCTTTTAATATCATCTTTCTTATGATTGGGATGTTATTCTATATTACTCTTACTGTAATTTTTATGTTCATATGATTAGAAACCCTATTTTCTCTCATAAATCCATTTTGGAAGTTTTGAGTGGCGCCATTAGGCTGCCGAATTTCCGTAAGAGATCCTACCTCTCTCTTTCTTTTTAAGTACTCCCTTTTATTCCATTTCTTTTAAGCTCCTATTTCTTAGTTGGGGGATGTTATTTTATATTCCTATTACTGTAATTTCTATTTTCATATGATTATAGACCCTATTTTATTTCATCAATCCAATTTTTTGGAAGTTTTAGGTGGCGCCGTTAGGCTGGCGAGTCTTCGTAAGGGATTTTTCATCTCACTTTTATTCCTGTGAGATTTATGCTACATTTTCCACCATTTCCTTTGAGTGGTATGTGTAATTCCCATTATTTCACTCTTTGTGTAATATAATTTAGTTTATGAGTATTTACATCAATTTTGTATTGTCCTTCTTTCATGGGGTGTATGTTTCGAAAGTTACCCAAGTCGGTAAGGGAACCTTTCACCCTCCTATTTTTAAAAGACTTATTTTTGTTTGGTCTTTTAATTTACATATTCTTATGTGGGGATATGTTCTTCTATATCCTTATTGATGTAAAATTTATATCCAAGTGATGAGATTATCTTTTTTGTCTCATCAACTCATTTTCTGAATTTTAAAGTGACGTCGTTAGGCTGTCGAATTTTTGCAAGGGAACTTCTTAACCCAATTTTGATTCATTGGGATAAACTTTCACTCCATGAATATGTCGTTCTATGAATATTAGTGAATAACCTCTAATTGTTTTACACTTAATATACACTTATATTTGGTGTATTTGTTTGTCAAACATAATTATGTAATTGATTTATCCTTAATCCATGGATACCGTCTTTGTATGGGACTTCATCTCAATATCCTTTCATTGAGGCATATTTTGTTTTATACACAACCTTATTTTATACGGTGTATAAACCCCTTTGAATTTTATGTTTATCCAAAAGGAATATTTTTATATGAATCATTTTACTAAACGACAAAAGGTAATGTTTTTTTCGTAGGTATGCGGCGACAATGACTTCTCCGCCGCCGTGACCATTATTTGAGTTTCGGCTTCCTCTACAAGCCATACCTTTTTTTTAAATGAAAAATAAATACCATGTTCTACTTTTATTTTATTTTGGTATTGAAAATGGTTTTCATAATGTTTTTATATCAATTTGTTTTTTTGATATCTTGTGATTGAAAGGTGGAAATGTTATGTTTCCTTTATGCATGTTTTATGTGATACGATTATGTTATGGTTCTTGGGCATTATTATGAAGACGGGTGGTTCCATGATAAACTAAGGGCAGGTGAGCCCGATATATCTCTCCAATGCATTGGGTAATGCGAAGGAGTTAAAAATTAAGGTTTCTCCGAAGATATTTCGGGAATATACTGTGATGGGTATTCCAAACGTAACCAAGAGGGTTACTCCCTGCGTAAGAATGTTATGAATGCCTCAAGTTACCTTTATGTCTTATGATTTCTATGTTTTATTCCTAATTTGATGAGTTATGTTAAAGTGCTTATGTTTTATGAGTAAAGTATGATTTCATTGATTCTTATGTATACATGTACTCATGTTTCCTTTCCATAGTTTTATATCCCTTACTGAGATTTTTATGCTCATCCCATGTTTTTGAAATGTTTTACACAGGACTTAAAGATGAATAGGGTCAAGGATGGGATCAAGGAAATACATGCTATCTAAAACATAGAACTAGACATGTTTCTTTTAAGAGTTTTTTTTATTTATAGAAACCTAGTTGAAGTGTCTACTTTGTAATCTTTTGAGATGTAATAGTCATGTCCTAATTCTCTAAAACTCTAAACCTGAAAAGATCCTCAATGTGAATTATTCAATTTAATTCAAGATTAAGTAAGGTTTAAGGCTGGGGACTTATATGTACAGACCATGAATGTATTATATGTCTCTAATAATAAAATTTTTTATCATTAAAATTTCCATTTTATGATTTTTTCATGGGGTTTAAGTTTCAATGTTACCAAATCGGTAAAATAGTTTTCTCTAAATTTTCCTTCTTTGAGACTCATGTTTTGTTATGCACCAAAATTATTTTTCAGGTGTATATACTTCCATTATACATGTGATATAATTAATATTAATCTTATCATGATATTTTATGATTCATTTAATTAAGTTTTCTTACATGTAGATTATGAGCCCATGTAACCAAGTGATAAGAGTTTTTTGAGACAATCTCACCACTTTTCAAGATTGTTAAGGATTATGCTTTTTTGATGAAATATTATGATCCATATCCCAATAAAACTCATTAATTTTCATATCATATGGTAATTAAAGATATAATCATGTATTAGTACCATTTTTACACACATTGGTACTTAACAATATGTTTTTAAGTAAAATTTGATCATCTCTCTCTTCGGTCGAAAATATACTATTTTCAAAAACCATGTTTTCAAATAAAGTAGAAAATGTTTTTAAAAGATCATTGAATTAAATATTCAAGGAAAAATAATTTTAAAAAAGTTTAATGGTTTGCAAAAATTGTTTTATAATTTTTGAAAGCTATTTTAAAAGAAAAAGGTTTTCAAAAGGTTTTAAGTTTTAAAAAGTGCCTTCTAATGCAGAAAGGATATTTTCCTCAAGATATTTTTTAAAAATATCTTTCAAATTTAGTTCCCATTAAAGAAAAAAACCATTTTTGTTACTCATGAATTTATAAAGAAATTATTCATTTTTTTCATTCACATTATTCCTCTGAATGGATGGTGTTTTGATGGGATTATGTTTATGAAATTATTCTTTTCAAACCTTCTTATTTTCACAGAATTTTATTATGATGAAATTATTATGAAACCTATATCATTTTCTATAGTATATGTTATGATTATATATTTATGATACCCATTTCATTTCATGGGTTATGACATTATTTTTAATGGCCTTGCTGCACGTTTATGTATTATTTCATTATGAGATGGGTGGGACCTATATCTCCTTCCAATGAACTGGTAAGTATTTATATACATTGAGATAGACATTTATGTAATGATAAATGAACTCGGTTATGTATTATAGGGATGTAATGAAGAGTGATATCAGTTCAGTATTATAGGGTTGTAATGGGGAGTGAACTCGATTCAGTAACACATGGATAGAATGGGGTGTGAACCCAGTTCAGTAACGAACTTTTTCCACTAAGATGGTATTGATAACAATGTCTTGTCTACTATAGAAACTATATTATATTCTTATGTGTCTACCAAAATTCCAATTTTTATTTCTATGTTATTCTTTCATGTCTTATGTTCTTAATTTCCTTGTGATTCGTGTCTTATAAACTACCAAGATTTATGCTATGATTCATGTATATGATATTTGATATACATGGTATGACATTATATTTTCATGATAATGTTTTAATACCCTTATGATCATGATTATGCTTATATATCATCCTCTTTTACCCTTACTAATCATTTTAGCTCCCCCCCTTTTATGTTCAATTCCCCCTAGTTTTCGAAGATATTTATTATATCTAATGTTTCTAAGAAGAGTTTTAGTCAAGAATAACCTAGTGGGAGATGTCATAGCTCATTTATATAGCATGGTTTATGTTTCCTTATTTTCAAAGGCACTAGACTAATACAGTCATTGGGAATATGTTTTTTTAATGTTTTAAGTATTATAAAAATGTGAGAGAATGTTAATGTATTAAAATTGAGGGTCACTATACTTGGTATTAGAGACAATTTTTAGTTAACCTTTGGAATATTGGATTATAAAACCGTAGTGATAACACTAAGGAAATGTCTATAGATAAGGTTAAGGATAAATAAAGCATAGGAAAATTTCTTGAAATTTTTTTAAAGGATATAGTGAGTGGTTTCCTAGAAATACATACATTACTGGATACTACAAGTGGATGTGGCTCTGAAACAAATGTACCCAGGGGTAAAAACTCCGAAAAAATGTTTTGGGCCTAAATCGGGGTAATTTGGTACATGAAAATGGGTCTTGCTGTAAACCTATTTTGACACTCTTAGAGGATATCCATTAGAAATTAAAAAACTATTCAAAACCCATCATAAAGGATTTGAATTAGTTTGTCTAATAATAACCTATGATAAACCTAAAGTGTCATAGACTATGTAAGGGGTTATAATTTAGACATACTATAAGTTACTTTTCATGATAATGTGGTTCCTCGATATGATAAATTTTTCTCACACTTATATTTTTGATTTTTTTCAATGGCAAGAACCTAAAGGAACTATGTTAATGGTGATTTCAATAGACAATAAAACAATTTTCCTCTTGATAAACTAAATGATATAAGAGTCGGAATGCAAAACCTCTTTGTTATGCTCACACAAATTTCTCAAGATATGAATCATGGTGGGATTCCAAATTAGAAAAAGAGGAATTAATATTCTATTGAGTCTCTCAGGAGGAAATTTTCACCTTATTTCAGAAGGTATTCTGATAAACTTGTTTCTAAATAATGTATCAGTACTACGGAAATGATATTTTCTATTCTCCATTGTTTGGATAATGAGAAAGTTATTCTTGAAGTTTATCGGTTAAAAGTTGAGGAAGATTAGTGGTGGAATCTAATCAATAATACAAGGCATCAAGATTATGTTGAATCCATGAAATGTCATGAGTTAAATAACATATTTTTCAATAACTAATTTCTTAGGATTCATCATTACAAGATAAGGAAAGAGTTTCCTGAGTTGAAGAAAAGGGATGAGGAATCTATTGGTAATTATGAGGCTAATTTCATGAGACTTGTGAGGTATTCTTCAGGAATTAATATCCAACCTAAAAGTAAAGTTGAAAGTTTCTTCAATGGCTTAAATCCATCTCTTAGAAGGGTGATGTTCATAAGTTACATTAGTAGCTTTGAAGAGATTGTGTGTTGTGACATCAAGGTTGAAATAGATGTTGGAGTCACGTATCAACCTCATTTATTTCATAAGAAAAGGAATATGGAGTTCAAAGAAAGCTCTAAAACCCATCGGTAAAATAAGATGAGTTTTCCTTTATTCTCTAAATGTGGAAAGAAGCATGGATGAATTTATCTCAATGGGTTTAGTAAATTTTTTGACTAAAGAATGAAAACTCACTTGGAAATTGATTGTTGAAATGATGGGAAGAAGTTAGTTCAAAATTTGAATGGAGAGAATGTGTCACATAATGAACCTCTAAAATTTCAGTGCAACAAGTGAAAGGATAATGGGAATTATGCTAACCACAGCCCAAACCCTAGGTCTTTTGATGATGATTGAATTCAGTAATCTCTTATCTAAGGGACAAGGGTAACTCTCATGAAATCGCTATTTCTGATGAGGGGTGAAATAACAATGTGATGAAAGGTAAACGTACCGTCCAATATAGAACTACTAATGTCATAGTTTATTCTACATCTAACCACTAATTCATATCTAAATAATTTTATAAGGGTGTTAATAATCCAAAAAATCAATTAGATGTTGAGTTAGCAGTACAAAACCCTAATGGTATGATTATTGCATCCCAAATCTATGATTCCTCCCTGGTTGATGTTTGTGGAAATGTACTTCCTTCAAATATTTTCATTCTTCCATTGGTTGAATTTGATGTCATCTTACGCATGGATTATCTCTCTCTGCATAAAGACCACAAAAAATCTCATGGAAGTAAATTTATGTTTGATATTTAAAACACTCCTTTGATCATCCATAAATGTGAAGATAACAATGAACTTGATGAGGAGATTAAATCCAATGTATGGGTCTTAATTCCCATTCAAAAGGGTTATTTATCTCAAATGGTTGGGGATAAAATCAACATCGACAATATGACTATTGTTCAAGATTTTGTGGATGTATTTTTGGATGAGTTTCCTAGTCTTCCCCCAAAATTTGACGTTTAGTTCTCAATAGAACTTATGCCTGGTTCCACACCAATATCAAAGTCTACTTATTGAATGGATCTAATTGAGTTGTAGTAATTGAAGAATAAACTCCAAGAAAACCTTGATAAGGGATTCATTCATCCAAGTGTGTCACCTTGGGGTACACCAGTTATTTTTGTGAAAAATAAATATGGATAAATGTGGATCTACATTGATTATTGAGAGTTTAACTAGATCAAAATCCAGAAAAAGTATCCTCTTCCCTGTATTGATGACTTATTGGATTAACTGCATGGAGCTCAATACTTTTCCAAGATTGAACTTCATTATAGATATCATCAATTAAGGGCCAAGAAAGAGGATATACCCAAGATGGAATTATGTACAAGGTATGGACACTCTGAATATATGGTGATGCCTTTTGGTCTTACTAATTCCCTTGATATCATTAGGGATTTAATGAATAGACTCTTTAAAGATTACCTTGATTAGATTTTAGCAGTATTTATAGGTGGTATTCTTACATATTCAAAGATAAAGGAAGAGCATGAAGATCACATTAGAATTTTACTAAGAACCTAAGAAGAAACTATATAAAAAAATTACAAATTGTGAATTTTTGATTCAAATGGATTTATTTTTGGGTAACATAATATCAAGAGATGATGAGGTAGTAGATCCATCAAAGAAAGAGCCTATTGAATGCAGTCCTAGACCAACCAAGGTGACCGAGATCCATAAAATTCATTGTTTATCTAGTTATTATCGAAGGTTTGTGTAGAATATCGCATGAAAATATAATCCTATGTCCATGTTAACTCAGAAGGGTGTCAAATTTATCTGGACATATAAATATGAGGACAATTTCAAGTAACAAAAGAGAAGGCTAGTTAGTTCACCTATGCTTACATTACCCTATAGTGGACATGTTTTTGTAATCTATAGATATGTATCCAAGAAGGGATTGGGATGTGTTCTTATGATAAATAACATGGTTATTGCTTATGTATCATGGAAGTTGAGGATTCATGAGCAAGTTTACCCATCTCATGATTTGATGTTAGCAGTAGTTTTTTTTGCATTAAAGATTTGGAGGTGTAATATTTTGGGAGAAAAGTGTGATATATATACCAATCATAAATGTTTGAAATATATATTAATATACATGGAGCTAAACTTGCGCTAGAGAATATAATTAGAGTTTATAAAGTATTTTGACTGTTCAATACATTACCACCCATGGAAAGCAAACAAGGTGGTTGATACCTTGGATCAAAAGGATATTTCTAGCTTATTCATGTTGAGGATCACAAAAGATCCAATATTTCTAGATTTACAAAGGATGGATTTAGAAATCCTGAATGAATGGGAGAAATATTATATTTCATAAATGAATGTTCAACCCTCTATCTTAGTGAAGATTAAGGAGGTGTAGAAGGATGATGAAGAGCTGCAAAAGAAAGCAAGAAATTTTCCTGAGTTTATCCTTGATCAGGACAGAATGATAATATTAAATAATCATGTATATATTACTTCCATACCATATTTCAAGAAGGAGTTGTTAAAGGAATTTCATAGTTCCTCATTCTATATTCATCTTGGAAATGTGAAGAGTTATATAGAATTTAAATAATACTTCTGGTGGGATATCATAAAGATAGATATCATAGAGTTTGTATCTCGGTGTTTGGTTTTCTAAGAAGTTAAAGTTGAAAGAAAAAATTTTAAATGGGGTTTTCATCCATTACCCATACCATAATGTGAATGGGAGAACATCACTATGGATTCTTTTGTTGGGCTAACCAAACCCTCTAAAGGGTTTAATAATATATTGGTGGTGGTCAATCGCCTTAAAAAGTCATCACACTTCTTTTCTATTAGAGAAGACTTCTCTCTCTGTTAGCTTTCTAGGATATACATTAAGGAAGATGTAAGGTTTCATGGAGTACCACATTATATTATATCAGGTCGGGATCTGAGTTTTATCTCAATGTTATGGTGATGTATTCAGAAATATCTTGGCACAAAATAGAGTTTGAGAACTTATTATCATCCTTAGACATATGTTTAGTATGAAAGAGCGATTAAAATCCTAGAGGATACGTTTAGATATTTTTCTCTAGATTTAAATAGTAGATGGGATCAATACCTACCTCTAGTTTAGTTTTCATAAAAAAACAGCTTTATTTCATGAATTCAAATGGAACCATATGAAGCCCTCTATAAGAAGAAATGTAGTGCTCCAACGTACTATAATGAGGTTGGAGAAAAAAGATATTTGGACATGAGATTTCGGCATAAATTATTGAGATTGATAAAACATTTAGAATCAAATCAAGGAAGACCAGAGTTGACATAAAATGTATCCTCATAATCACCGACTACGATATATAATTTAATTTTTGAGAAAAAGTGTTTCTATGAATATCACCATTGATGAAAGTTTAGAGGTTCGAGAAGAAATGGAAACTAAACCCTAGTTATATCGGTCCCTTTGAAATTATTAATCATTTTTGGATGGTATCCTATCACTTGTAACTTCCTCAAAATCTCTCTCAAGTTTATGATATGTTCCATGTATCTCTCCTGAGGAAGTACATACCTGGCCCTTCACATGTATTGAACTCAAGGTCATACCACTGGAACAAGATCTATCTTATGAAGACCAACCTCTTGAAATTATGGACCAATTAGAGAATATTTTGTGAAATAAGAACACTCACCATGTTAATTTTTTTTGGATAAATCACCAGTTATATGAAGCTATGTTGGAACTTGAGGATATGATGAAGAAGTATTACCCCCATTTTTTACCTGAGTGATGAATTTTGAGGTTGAAATTCATTTTAAAGGGGGTAGAATGTAACACCCTGAGTTTTTATCAAATTTTTTTAAAATAAATTAAATTTTAATTTATTCCATGCAATGTACTAAGTGAAACATTCCTTTCACACACCATTGAATTAGTGTATGTTACACCGAAAACTGACTTGGCATACTTTAAACGAAACAATGACTTGGCTTAAGTTACACAAAACACCGACTTGGACTACATTACACCCAACACTGACATTTCTACCAAACATAAGTTTATTGTTATAATTGTTTAAACGATATAATTATAAAATAGTTGTTAAAATTAGTAATAAAAACCATAATAACTAATTTTAAAAAATTTTATAATGGATTTATATAAATTAAATATATTTATAATGAAAGATATATTTTCTTTCAGGTCCATATATGTTTAAAAATACTATCTTCTTAAACAAACTACTTTTCATGTCCTTCTATGAAAAGTAATAAAAATAATTTTATAATCATTTATAAATTTAATTTTATAAAATAAAATTAATTTTTTAATTTATAATTTCTAAATTATCTTATTGTGAAATTTTGGGATTTTTATAAGAAACTTCATTTTTAGATGAATAGTGAAAAAATCCGGATTTTAATTCAAGACATCATTTTCATCAAATATATTTGAAATTTTATATTACTTTTTAATTTTGGTTTAAAATTTTAGTTAGATTATATTTTTATTAATTAATCCAATTTCGGTAATTGGAACCAATTTCACATTGAAATTGGATATAAAAACTTAAGAAACTTTTGATTATTTTTACATTAAAACCCTGCATCATTGACCCGACTGCGGGATTAATTTTAAATTAATTTCTAAAACATCCATTATTGGAATTTGGAATTATGGATTCTATATTTTTTATCATCATAATTTATAATTTATACTATGTTCAACTCAGCTTTTGACAAAACAATATCAGTGAATGTAATTAAAATTAATTACATCAATTATGTTAAAATCAATCTTAACTAAGGACTAAAACTTAAATCTCAGACCCAAAATGACATAGAAACTTCTCCAACACCTAATGGATATCCATTTATTTCCCATTAACCTTCCATTATTGAATATTTTGATTTTTTATGAATTGTTTCATGTAAAAACGTGGGTAAACCTAACTTGTTTAAGAAAATACCAAGTGAGTCATTTCCCTTCCCTATAAAAGGCCACCACCTCTCCCTCTTCATCTCACCTCTAAAACCACTTATTTGTAGCCAAAATCTGGAAAATAAACTTTCCTACATCCCTACCTTCCTCCTTGAATCTAATATTTGGGAAAAAAGTCTTACAAGGAAGAATTTGGCACAAACCAAAAGGAGTTACCGATTAAGAGGTAGTTCCTTCTCTCAAAATCCTTTATTTTATTTTCCTTATCCACCCCATAAACTCTACTAATTATATGATTGTATAAAAATACAATTATCCTAAATATAATATGATGTATTTTTTCTATTATTTTTACCTACACATACACACACCACTATCTAATGGATAATGAACATACTATTTATGTGTACGTCGAACTACCACCTCACTAAAAGATGGTTATTAATTTTTCCATTACTGCCTATCATGTTGGAAAATATGATAAAAAATCTATTTATATATTATATATATTATATTTTTTAATATTTTAAGCATTTTAATTTCTTTTATAGTATTTTTTTTCCTTTCCATTTGGTGTAAAAATGATAATTTCGTTTGAGGAAATGTGGACGTATTCCCCCTTAAAGCGTTGTGATTCATTCACACACTAATGGAATATATTAAGGATGGGTATAGTGAAATTATATGAAATATATATGATATAATAATGATACTGTAATAATTATATATATATATATATATATATATTTACTTTCTTTCTTTCAATATGACAATAAAAAAATGGAAACATCATTCAGGCATACGTACATCTTACCGTCTCCGTGAACAGTGTATTCTAATTCGTACTTCCCAATTATATATATTATTATAACACACATATACTGAATATAAATGATATTTATATCATGATTTATATTATGGAAATCTTGATATATGTACAAGGACCAAATATATAACAAATTAATACACGTGAAAAGAACAAATATAATATTACCCGAACTGAAACGTTAACATAGGATTGTTAAAAAGAAGGTAATATAATGACATGATAGAACCATGTATAATATTATATATAAGAATATGGTTCTATAAAATATTTTTGAAAATTTTATATTTATTATATTTTTGTTTTTGATGAGTTTGATGAGAGTCAAGATTCAAGGTAAGGGGATTTTATTTCCCATTTTATTTCCGTGAGATGCATGTTTTATTCACCACCCATTCCTTTTGTATGGAGTATGCAATTCCCATGATTGTATTATATTTATATTATAATTAAACTTATTTATATTAACAAATCTATTTTATGATCTTTCTTTCATGAGGTTTATGTTTCAAAAGGTACCAAATTGGTAAAATAGCTTTCTATCAATTTTCCTTCTTTGAGACTCATGTTTTGTTATGCAAAAAAATTATTTTTGAGGTGTATATAATTCCACTATACATGTGATACAATTAATCTACATACTTTAATTATATTTTAATCTTCATGTAATTTTTTTACTCGATGTATAGTATGATATCATGTAACTATGTGGTAAGAGTATTGAAACAATCTCATCACTTTTTGAGATTGTTAATGACTATGATTCTTTGATAAAATATTATGATCTATATCTAAAAAACACACATACATTTTACTTTACTTTGGTAATTCATGATATCATCATGTATTAGTACCATTTTATCCACTATTTGGTACTTAAGATGATATTTTTATGTAAAAATTGATCATCTCTTTCTTTGGTCAGAAATATATTGTATTCAAAAACCATGTTTTAAAAAATATTTTCAAAAGATATTTGAATCCAATTTTTAAGGTAAAATGATTTTAAAAATGTCTTATAGTTTTTAATTATTCCTTTATAATTTTTTAAATCTATTTTCAAAGAAAATGTTTTTCAAAGGGTTTATTTTTTAAAAATCATTTTCCAATATAGAAAGGATATTTTCTTCATGAATTTTTTTCCAAATATATTGTAATATTATTTCCCATTGATGATTACATCCATTGGTGTTATTCATTGCTTTATGATTTTATGGCATGATGTTTGTGAAACTCGTTTCTCTTTCACGGGTTTTCTACTTTTGAAACCTACTTCTTTTCATGGGTTATGACTATGATGATATGATTATAAAACATGTATCTTTTTCCACGGGTTATGATACGATTACAGGTTTATGATTACGATTTCATTTCATGGGTTATTATATGATTTTTAATGATCTTGTGGAACATGTATGTATCATTTCATTATGATATTGGTGGGACCTATATCTCCTTCAAATTTATTGGGTAAATATTTATATCTCATGAGATATACATGGATTGAATGAGAAATAAACTTGATTCAGTATTACAGGGCTGAAAAAGGAAATGAACTCAGTTCAGTATTACAAGGCTGGAATGGGTAGTGAACTTGATTCAATAATATGGGACTAGAACTTGGTGTGATCTCGATTCAGAAAAGGACTTCTTCCAATAAGATGGTCTCGACATTAATGCATTAGCTAGTATGGAAATCATATTATATGCCTATATATCATCCATAATTACATGTTTTATTCCTATGTTATTCTTTCATGGATTATGTTTTTTATTTCTTTATGATTAATTTCTTATGAATTGACATGCATTTTTCCATGATTCATGTATATTATCTTTGATATGCAGGGAATGATCTTATATTTTCAGGATAATGTTCTCATACCCTTATACTCAGGATTACACTTACATATCTCCCTTGTTTACCCTTACTAAGAATATGAGCTCAGACACCTTCCACATAGGTTATAAAGATATGTATTAAGTCTGGTATGTCTATGAAGAGTTCTAGTCAAGAAGAACCTAGTGGGAGATGTTATATCTCATTTATGAACCAGTGTTTATGTTTCTATGTTTTCAAAGGAACAATACTAATAGGGTCTTTCAAAGTATGTTTTTTTAATGTTTTATGTATTCTATAAATGTTATGTAATATTAATATATGAAAAGTGAGGGTCTCTATAATCATAATGGGTATTTTTCTAACCTATGGTATGGGTAAATACCAGTATAAAAAAAATCATCCATAATGTATCGAATACAAAGTTTTTGACAATACATGTGGTGTACTTGGAAGGTAATCTTTCACAAAAAAATTATTTTGTGGCTCATGAGCATATTTCATATATTTATATGAAATACTACCCAAAAATAACTTTAAAATATCATTACAACCTATAATAATCAGTAATTAACTTCTATTTAGGATAAATCAAAATTTTACTTTGATATATTAATCATTATTTCACTTTATGTAATAAATTCAACTAGCAGAAAATAATGATAAAGTGGAGACTACCATTTATATAACAAGAGAAATTTTATATTCATAAACTCATTTTATAAAATTAACAAAACCATTCATAATTTCCCTTCTAATCATATCTCATATGATAGAGCATTATATAATCAATACATTTTATGAAATTTTCCGGTCTTTTAAACACATTACATATCTATATAACACCTTCCACATCTCATTGTGACCATCTAGAAAAACCTTCCTACAATATAATTTTAAAAATTAACAACTATGAATAAATCCAGTTTACATAATGTTGAGATTTAGGAATCATATTTTTATTGTTCAAATCTTTAAAAATAATATTTAAAATTATTTACTATACAAAATCTGATGTTATAATGGTATTACTTTTTCCTCTACCTTGAACTCAATATAATTTGATCATCATCATTACCCATTGAAATTTTCCATCAAATTGTTTCCTTAAGATAATTTCAGAAACAAATATAACACTTTATTTTTTCTTTACTAACATATCCTAAACTCCGTTACGATATAAACTTCCATTTACTTAGTGTTTTCCCTCATAAAATCTTTTATTTGTTAATTTTTATCTTATAAATTTCCACAAATACTATCTATAGACTCTTAGACAATATATTATCTCCATAATAGGATAATAATATTCACAAACACTTTTTTGTTAAGTAAAAACACTTATTCACTTTAGTATGAATATTAATGAATAAACTATTTAATCTATATCATATATGTTATTATATGTTTTTAGAGTAATATTTTGAAAAGAATATTTTACCCCTACATTTATTATATATAAGGGTGGTGTGATAATATCTCTCGTATTTTCAAAAGTTCTCAAATAAAACCATTTTTTCAAGAAAAATTATTGTTATCCTTGTCTCTAATATCGAAAATGTTATAGAATTTGAAGAATCGTAATCCATGTGTATTAAGAAAATAATATCATACTATTCATAACGAATATTTTATAAAAATTACCTCACTGGTCATATAAGATAAATAAAAATAAAATAATTTTTACCCCCCAATATTTTTAAAAAACACTATGTTGGATAGCCTATACAACACGCAACACTGAGATTAAAGGAACCATAATATACTATTATGATCATTATAAGATATCCATTAAATATGAAGGTATTAATAGGACTAAAAACATTATGATATATATATATATATATATATATCCTAATAAATAATAATTTATTTATTAATTCTTAGGATATAAGCACTCAATATTTTAGAAAAAATTATTTTATTCTTCAAAAATATTTTTCCTTCGAAAATGATTTTCATTAATTTTTTGTTATAAAATACTATATAATTTTTTTAATGATTGGAAATTATATTTTATAAAAAATAACATTATTTTTAAAATATAATTTCGAAATTTCCGTTGATTTATTTTTTGATAATTTTGTAAAATGGTTCATTTTTAAGGAATAGTGAAAAATATAGATTTTTATTAGAAACTATATTTTTATTTCAAGAATAACCAAAGTAAAAAAAATTATTATTTTTTTAAAAATAAAATTATTAATATGATATAAATAATAATTCAATTAATCTCATTGGAACCAATTTTATCGTTGAATTTTGAATAAAAACCATTTAATACTTGGAATTAATTTTTCTAAAACCGCTGTTTTTTGTTGCATTTTCTGTTTTTATCTTAAATTAATTTATTCCATAAATAAAAATTTCATGTTGAATAACTGATTCCATATTTGAAATTACGAGGTCTAAATTTGGTAAATATTTCCCTTGTATTTTTTTCATTATGAATGGTAACCTTAAAAAATATTTGTCACATCGATAAGGGTAAATGTGTAAAATGTGGTTAATACTTTGGTATAAGGCTTTAAAATGTCTCTAAAATTTAAAATTATATTATTTAATGAGTGTATTTCATTCATTTACATACAATTATAGAATATATATCCACTTGGTGCCATTTTTATTTTTTCATTTCTTTTATATTAATCTAAGAAAAGAATGAATACAAAATGTAACTCTCTTGGATTTAATATCTCTATAATTTTTATATGAAGATAAAAAGGTCAAGTTTGGTTATATATTTTTATTTGAAATATAAATTATTATTTTTGTCATATGAATTTATTTTTTATTTTTTTATTTAATAATTACCTTAAATCCTTACAAAAGGTCGACACTCTATTTATTCAGCTAATAGAAAAGTAAAATAAATTATTTTAAAAATATTAAAAGTAATATAATTTGAAATAATTATTATTTTACTATAATTTTTTGGATGATTATAATATATTAGAAATTTTTTAATGTTTTAGATCCAAATTATTTTCCTTTCATGTGGTCTTCAATGTCAAATTAAATGAAGAGTTCCAAAAATGACATTAATGAGTTTTTATAATAAAGAATATTTTATTAAATGATTTAAAATTCATTAAAATATTTAATTTCCAAAAATAAATGGTATATGGTTTAAATTATAAATCATGATCCATTTATGATACACTTTTGATTTTATGGAAACATTCTTAATCCTTATAGAGAAGAAAAATTAGATATTGCGGTAATAATCAAAAGGGTTAATGGGGTTCAAAACCAATATATAGTGGTAAAAAATAACCCAAACTTGTTGAAATATTATTTTAAGAGAGTATTTAGGATCATCCTAAAATTATATTAAAATTTTATCAATTTTAATTCATATTTCAGTGTACATTAATTTATAATAATTAAATACTTTAAGTACTTTTAAGAGTTCCCCTCCCCTATCTTTTAAAAGTGAACCTCATATCCTTCAATATTCAAAATGTTTGATCATTATGTATTATCCAATACCTACATTAATATCATCATTATTCTATCACCACATTATATATATTCTATTATTTCCAAAAACCATCCTTTCAAGTCTTAAGGTGTAATCCCAAAAATATTTCTCAACTAAGAGGTATAACTCTTAACTGACCTTTTCAATTTTATTTATTATTATACATCCTCTTAATATATGTTATATAATACGAAATAATGGAATTAGTATATTAATGTAATTAATTTTATTATTATTTAAAAACCATTATCCACCTTCTTCCCGTCAATTTTAAAACGATAACCTTGCTTGTGCATACACGTGGACTACCACATCTAAGAAGTGATGTGATTAATTTTTCACTTCCATTTTATGTGGATGATAATAATGAAAACTTTATTTAAAATCCATGGTATATATGATATAAAAATGATTCTTAAAATTCTATTTATTATTTATCTTTCTTTCTATACACCCGTTGTGATGTTAAAATAGGGTTCATGTGTATGTACAACCAACCGTCTCCATGAACAATGTAATTAATTTTTCTATCTCAAAATATTAAGGATGACTGTAAATGTATATATATATATATAATGAATATATATGATATTTATATCATTATTGAAATTATATATATTATGGAACCATGATCAATGTATAATTACTATAACTACCAAACCAAAATTATATTGAATAATGAAACATTTAACACCCTATAATGATGATTTTAATAAGTATTTACTAATTAATGGGTGTTAAAATGTTTTAATAGGAACATATAAGACATTATAACTATTTAAATTAGTATGTTATAGAATTATAATAAATTTAAATTTATTATACAATTGCTTAGAGAACTTTAGAATCAAGTCAATCTTGTAGTAAGGGTTTATTGTCTCAAATTGTCTTTTTTCGAGCATATGGAATGTTATGAACCTATCTTATTTAATCAGGTGTATATACAAAATCATTATATATAAGGTTTGTGTATTATTAAGTTTTCATTGATTTAGTTTTATGATCTTCCTCTTAAGAAACTCATGAATCTTATTTAACTTTGGATATTTCTATATATTATATTTTGTCACCTCATTTTCCTGTCATTAAGTAATCAAGAGTCCAAAAGAATGTTTTTAAGTAAAAATAAATTTATTTTTCTCTTTATCCAGAAACATTTTTTATTCCATATCATATTTTCATAAAATATTTTTAAAAATGTTTTAATATTTACTATATGATTTTTAAAATTCATTTTACCTAGGATTTAATTTTTTACAAAATGGTTTATAAGAAATGTTCTTGTCATTTTAGGAATGAGGTAATTTATACTTCTTACCAAAAATGTGAAATGAGTTTTTGTATTAATATACAAAATATGAATTAATTTAATCACCATGATGTAAATTTATTTCATTGAACCATCCTTTGCAATTTTACAAGTTAATTTTTAAATGGAAATTTTTCCTTAATATTTGAAAAAAATTAGATTTTAATATGTGATTTAAAAATGAAAAGGGTATTTTCCTAAATAAATATTATAGTGATCTTTTAAAGTAAATTTTCATCTAAGAGATCATCCTTTCATGTTTATTGTGATTTACTATGGATACGATCCAATGATATAACATTTATTCATTCTCTAGATGGTTTATGGTTATAAGGATGAAATATTGTTGAAACCCATTTTCTCTTCCTTAGGTTAAGTAATAGTGAATGTTTATATGATCTTATGGAATACATTTGAATTGATTTATGATTATGTGATAGGTGGGATTTTAATTATATATCCCTATAATGAATAGGGTAAATATTATTGTTCTATGAGCTCAATGGGAACATAGTAGGTTATCCTAAGACCGAAATAGAGTACACAAGAGGTTATCTAAAGCCCAAAAGAGGGTACAAGGGAGGTTTTCCAAAAATAATTGTTGGAACATAGGTGGTTAACTCAATACTAACATGTTATAAATGATTTGGTGGGTATACATGATATAATATTTGTATGATCATGATTATGACACACTTATTCCACTCTTTTGTGACATGCTGTTATATAAATGTTATATTATCATGACTCGTGTTCTTTGATCCCTTTAGGATTCAATTCTTATGGACTTCCAAGATTCATTTGATGACACAGGTTTCTGATATGTTAATTATTGGGTATTATTTTTAATGGTTCAGTTCATTTTATCAAACCCTTTAGGATCATGTTTTATTTAAATGATCATTATTAAATCCCTTATTTACCATTATTGAGTATCTGAGATCATCCTTTATTATGTTTTCTTTTCCCCAAGATATTATAAAAGATTTCTTTGTCTAACGTGCCTTCTAAGGGTTCTTGTCATCAAGAACTATGTGGTAGATGATGTATATTTTTTATGAACCATTTTTTATGTTTCCATGTATCCAAAGGCACTAAAACGTTAAGGTTATAGAATGGATCATAATTTTACGTAATGAATATTCATATAATCAGATTGAATATATATATATATATATGTATGAAAATTTTGGGTTTCTATATTTAGTATTAGATAAAGTTTTACTTACAATTGGGAAAAATGATGAGAAACAATTAGTTAAAAACATCAGGATAATCCAATATATTGGAGAACATCCTAAGATATGGTAAAGAAAGTAGTGTGTTTTCCTGAAAAAACATTGTATTATGGATACTACAACTGGATGTAGTATTTTAGATAGATTAATCTAGGATTAATAAACCTAAAAAGAGTTATTCAAGTATATCTTATACATTATTATAGTGCATAGTGAGTATGCCATTATTATGCACCTGGTTTGATAGTCTTGATGTATATCCTTTAGTTAATTCACATTTTCATTATGAAACATTATAAAGGATTTTAACAGATGATTACTAATGATGGCCTAGGTTAAACCAAAGATTTCATAGGTTTAAAAATAAGGTGTCATAATTTATACATTTATGAATTATTTATACAGATTATATTATTCCTCACTATGTTTATAATAGATCATATTATATGTTTTGGTTTTATTAAATGGATGTAACTAAAAGCAATCATATTATCGTATAATTGAATGTACAATGTAATGATTTTTTTCATGAGAAACCAAATGAAATTGCAACTGGATGATAAAACCTTGTGTTTATTACTAATCAAGTCCCTTATAATAAAATTAACAACCTCAACTTGGGTGAGTTTCCTAACAAACCTAATAAGAGGAAAATGGATCTTCAAGAATACCATAAAGAGATAAAGATTCATATTCCTGCATGTCAAGTATGTGGGATGGAACACTTAGGTAAATGACTCAGTGACACAAGAATATGTTTTATGTGTATAATAAAATAAAACAAATCAAGTAATTTTCAAATAAAAATGAATATTTCAATAGAGGGAAATGAATTTCTTCATAAGGTACCATTGATAGGTCAATATCATGTGTGTGTGTAATATGGAAAGTATCTGATCTAATATCCTATTCCATGTGTTAACTCAAAGACTGAGGAAGGTCTTATGATATACTAATAATTGAAGTTAAAGGATTAAAGTAATTTGTTTTTGGGATTTTAGAATTATGTTATAAATGTTTTATATCAATGAAATTATGGATATAAGAATCTTGAACCATCTATGTATTGTTTTTTAATCATTTTTCATTAAGGATTATAAAACATGCGTTGAAAGGTATTGAAAACCAATAAATGTGATTTGATAAAAAATTAATTTAGGCTATCTTTGATGATTTTTATTACATTTTTTTATTTATGGAATATATTCATTAGTCTATTATTTTATTTTATGAATAAGGATTGTTTAAGTTTTTGTAATTGTATATGTTTTCATGTGAGGTAACATAATATTTGTGAATACCATCATGGGTTTATAAGTAAAGGGGAATCAACACACATTTTAAGGTTTTATGTGATGGTATTTTGAGGGGACTTGAATATTTTACTGGGTTTCAGGAAGAATACACTATTTTTATTAAAATAACCATTTGGGATCATATATTATTTTATGTCATGTTAATTATGATATAATAGAAAGTGAGATATAGATAATCTTAATGGTTGAAATGTTATTCAATGAAATGGTGATAATTTGAAAGATATTTATGGTTATGTTAAGGATAACCCTTAAAATTAGTATCTAAATTTTTTCCATGATATTTTGGTGAATTTCACTACATTATACGATAATGTAGTGATTTATCGGGGTGATTATGTAGTGATCTAAAAGGTATATGTAACCCTTAGGTTTATCATATGGTATAACATGAAATATTATATAGTAAGAATGAAATAAAATTATTGGGGATGTAAGTTGAAAGGTATGAGATCACATTTTAGGTTATTTTTTTTAATTTTGAGTTTAATGGGTTTATTTGGGATGTTATATTAATTATCAAATAATATAAGTTCATCCTTTGGTGGTGTTATTTAAATTTTGGGTTTAAATTTATTATTTATTTATATCATGGTTTATACATTTTTTATATTATCTTATATGATGGTAACCACTCTGTTTTGGTTAATATTTAAAATATGATTGATAGTTTGATATCTATTTTTGGATTATGAAGTTGATTGTAATGATCCATGCTTGAAAGAAATCATGTTGAATGCTTATAGTTTGGAGAAATATATTAGATTGTGGAAGAAATTGATTAAAAGAAAAAATTATACTTTTCAATTAAATATATATCCTTATATCTTAGTCTACATGGTAATGAAATTCCTCAACTTTAGTAAAACAATCTTGAATCAAAAATTTTATTATATTACATTCATTTTTTTATGAATCTATGGTCTTTTTCACACCTCATCGACTAATGATTTTTTAGTTAACTTTTTTGTGATCAAAGTTCCATATCACTCTCTATCATTATCAACACATTACATTTTATTCCATCTCTTTATCATAACATCCTACTAATTTTTGGCTAGTTTGAAACCTAGTTATGGGTTCTTCTATATGCCTTCATATTCCTATTTTCCTCTTTTCAATAAGAAGTTTTATTAACCCTTTTTATGTTGTGGTTTTTCAATAAAGTAATTCTCAAATATCAAAGCCTTAATTAAAGAGAATAAGTTCAAATTGTGAGGACTCGATTTTTGAAATGGGGATAATGTAACACCTTCAGATTTTAAAAGAAAAGTATGTTCAATAGCATATACAACATGCAATAATGTGCATAAAAAACCACGAATTATTATTATGACCATGATAACAAAGATATTAAATTAGAGAGTTTGAATATAATTTACCAAATTGTGAAATTTATATAAAAATCATACACAAAAAAATTATTTATTAATTCTAAAAAAATAATCACTCATTTTTAGTAAAATCATTTTATGCCTCAAAAATTGGATTTATTTGAAAATGATTTTTATTAATTAATTGTGAGTGAATATTATAACTAATTTCTAGAAATTTCAATAAATGATATTTTATTAAAATGATATAATTTTTGAAATAATTATGTCAAAATTATTTTAAAGTAAATTTTAAATAATTTTTTGAAACGTTTGATTTTTCAATGAATAGTGAAAATTATTAATTTTTATTGGAAACTATATTTTCATTTACAGCATTTAAAAAATACCATTTTATATAAAATTGATTCAATGTAAAATTATTTATCTTATGTTATTAATAATCCAATTATGTTCATTGAAAATAATTTTATGTCGAAATTTTGTATAACGACATTTTTATACTTAAAAACACATTTTTCTAAACAAATGTTTTTCATTGTGTTTTTTTTATATCAAAATAATTTATGCCCCTTCTAGAAATTGAATAAAAAAATGGATTCTATATTTTGAATTATCAGGTGAAAATTTGGTAAGTAGTTTCCATTGTTTTATTCATTATGAAGAGTAACATTAGTAAATGTTTGTCATCTTGATAAAGGTAAAATGAGTAAAATAAGGTTTAAACTTTTGAATAAGGCTTTAAAATTTCTTTAGCACTTCCCTTTATCCTAATGTATTATTTTAGTGTGGCTATTTCCATACAATACTTGAATATGTGACATTGTTCTTCCATTTTTCTTGGATTATGACATTCATATTAATTTAAGAAAATAATAAATACAAAATCTCACTCCATTTACTTTAATATCTCTAAAATGTTTACATAAAGATAAAAAGTGAATAAGTTATGTTTTAAATATTTATTTGAAATATAAATTAATTTTTTTATCATATTAATTTATCTATAATTTATTGGGATTCAATAATTACCTTAAATGCTTATGCAATGTCAACACAATATTTATTAAATTAATAGAAAAATAAAATAGATGATTTTAAAAATAATAAAAGTTATAAAATTTGGATCAAATTTTTTTATAGATGAATTTTTTAGAATAATATAACATATTATAGATATGTGAATGTTTTATATTTGAATTCATTTGCTGTTATATAGTTTTAAAATTCAAATTAAATGATTAGTTCCAAAAAATGATAGTAATGATGTTTTATAATAAATAATATTTTTTTAAATGATTTAAAAATCACAATTAGAAATCCCATTTATACCAACTCCCATATCCCAATGATTTCCTAAAATTGTTGGGATAAGGCCTTCAATATAAGGTTTTCCAAATGGTTTTCTTAAACCATTGGGATTGAGTATCCCAAAACCATTCTCCCTGGTTATTTGATAAAGGTTATCCCAATGATTTTAAAAAACTACTGGGATAGATTTACCCCAAATACATTGAATCCAGCTTCCTTACTCCAAAATTGATTGGTCTGCATTTTACCCTAAATAATAGCTCTCCTCTTCTTCCCAGCCCTTGAACGATTATTCCCAACCAGTAATCCATCCATGGATTAAGTCATTTTTTTCTTCCACTTAAAATTAGTATGTTGTAACTGAGTTATATATATTTCTTCAAATTATTTTTAGATTTTTTAATTAGGATTCAATTGTAATCTCTATATAATAAACTTGAGAACGTTTCTGTTATGTTTGTTTTACCCACTGTGAATTATGAGCCCATTATGTGATTTATTGTTTTAACTTACCATGCATAAATGGTTATAGACTTAAACATACCAGTTGTGTGTGAACCTAAAAATTTTGGGAAAATAGAGATGCAAGAGATGAGGGAATATTTTTTAAATTACACTTTAAATTGAATTTATGGTAATTATGGTGGTTGAAATCTGTTTCTATGAAGTATAGTGTGTGTTCTAAATAAATTGAAATTTTTAGATATTTTAGGAAAATTATGGTGATGGTGCTGACCATTTTTAATGTAGATTGTTTTGAAGAATAAAATTTGGGTTTTGATTGGCATGGAATGTGTTGATAGATAGTTAGTGGTGAATGTTAGATGGTTGTTGTTGTGTGATGGTTATGTTTTGGTGATGTCTTAGTTATGAGATACAGTGGTTTTTTCAATCTTGATGAGTTTTTGTGTGTTGGTGTTTTGTAGTTACCTAGTGGATATGGAATATGATTAGTAATAAAAAAATTTGAATTACATTAGTTGAAATTAAATAAGCGCGGGATGGAATACAATATATGTTAATTGATTAACAAATTAATTGTTGATAAATAGGAATAAATGTGGGTGATGAAAAAAGTGTTTTTTAATAAATATGGAATTAAATGAATCTTGGTTGATAAATTGGAAAATATAAAATTGGTTCAATCTATAAATTAAAGAGGAATTACGGACTATGTGTGCCAGTTTTGTGTAGAGATTTCCATTTTGTGGGGGGAAAAGTTAGTGGAAAATGTTTTAGAGTGATGCAGTAATGATTGAAAATTTTATTATTGATATATATATGATATATTATAACTTGAATAAAGATTTATTTATTTTGGATCTTTAATACTTGTTAAATCAAGGTAATATTATTTTTTATACATGTTATTACATTTTGGGTTTTATTGTGAAATGATTGAGAAAAAATATAGCGTTAATAGAGGATGTTTCATAGCTGGGATATGAGGACATCATCCACCAATGTGGTATTTATACAATAATTTTATGTCACATCCACTATGTTTCACATAATCACCCAATTTATTCCTTACTATGATGAACCTAAAAATAAACTAAATTTAAATTAATTTATAAGACCCTAAGAAAACTAATTTGTACCAAACCGACCTAACTAGTCTTGAATATAAATGAACTGAACCTATTAACCCTTTACACACTAAAACCTAACAAAACTAAAAAAACACATCAATATCATAACTAAACGGACTTGACTAAACCAACTAAATTGAACTTAAATGACTTGATTTGACCCAAGTAGACTTGAGTAGACCTTCACAACATTAAACTACATCAAAATGAATTAAAATAAAACGAAGTGAACTAAATTGAACCTAACGAAAAGAAATTCGATAGTAATGATAAAAATAATTTGACTTTAAAAATATATAATAAAACTCTAATAGGAGTGCACTGACCCAATCCAAATAAAATAAAAAAAATCCTATAAATATCATGTTATTATATTTATAATTGAATTTGACATCATGGTTTTATATTTACAGTATTTATATATATATATATATATATATAGTATTTTATTGTCTTTTATATTAATATTCTTAGATAGAGTAGTGTGTCAGTAATGGTTTCATATAAAGTGATAAATTATCAATTACATAAATATAATTTTGATTAAAATTCATTATTATTGAATTTATTTTATAAATTTACTTATAATGTTTTTTACAGAATGGATAGTAGCTGGATATATGGAACTAATAAGATATCTAATGATTTTCAAGAAAAAAGTAGTGAGTTTTTTAAAATTTTAATAAGAAAATGATCTAGATTTTGGTCACATACATTTCCCAGGTTATAATTGTGTTGTAAGAATATGGTTGAGATTTGAAGAAGTTAGCCACCACACAACCAAATATGGTTTCCAAACAAACTACTATGTATTGTTTCACAATGGGGATAAAATGGAATCTCAAAGTTATGATAATCCAAATGAGAGGACTAGATTTGATAATTTTTTATATGATTGAATTATGTGTATTCTTCATCATGAGAAGGAAAGGATACCGGCCCTATAAGACTTTAATATGAGAACACATGATGTCTCTAGTGAAAATGAAGATGTTAAAAAGGTGAAAAAATGGAATTATTCTACCATGACTCTAGTATATCAACAATGTGCTAAGAAGAAAAATCAGGAATTTTTTATCAGATAGTTTCATGGGAAAACCATGAGTGGGATTTCGAATAATAACATAGATTTCATTCTTACCTTCTTGAATAACATAATTCTAAATGATGTAGATATTCCATTAAACAACTACATGTCATGGAAGTTAGTTAAGGATCTTGGATTTAAAAAAAAATCATGCTTTCCCAAAAGATTGTAACTTATTTTGGGAGGAAACATCTGGGAAAAAATATTGTAAAATATTTGTCACATCCCGATGGAAGCTAAAATTTGATGGAACAACATCCTGTGTGCCACATAAAGTAATGTGGCACTTTCCATTGATCCAAAGACACCAGAATATTATCATGTATGATGAAATATTAATAAAAATGTGTTGGAATAATATTGAGAGAAAGAAGAATAATGATGATTTGGTTTACCCTGTAGAGAAATTTAAATGGTATAGATTTGATTCTCTATATCCTGATTTTTCAGCTCACATCAATAATGTGAGGCTAGGTATTTCATATAATGGTTTGAACATTTTTTTGAAGATACTTACTTCGCAGAACACATGGCTTGTTTTTATATACATTTATAACCATCCCCCATGGTTTTTTATGAAAAAACCATTCACTTTCATGAGTATTATCATATCTATCTCTTTTGATCCCAAAAATGATATAGATGCGTACATGTAACATTTAACAATATAACTAATCTTCATTGGGATGTGGGTGTCTAAACATATGAGGCATGTTCAAAAGACATATTTTAGATGTGGGTTGTGCTTATATAGATAATCAATGATTTTAAGCCTTATGAAATGATGTTTGTATGGTGCAAGAAGGAAAAATATCATTTATTGTTTTTATGAAGAATACATGATCAAGAAGACTAAAATATCTCCGTAGTTTAAGTTTTATGGAACATCAATGATTCTTACCAATAAACCATCCAAATAGAAATAATCATTGAAGATTTGAGAATACCATATAGACTCATTATCCACCCATCATATATTTGGAACATATTTTCTTAATGAATTGCAAGATTTTAGTTTTTCAATTGGGAAGTGTCAAATGAAATATAGAAAGAGAAGAATGTTTCCAATGAAACCTATTTTAATTGGAAGAAGAGGATAAACTTCTTTGAGTTTACTTATTCGTCAAACAATCTGCTACATCATTTCTGATAAGTAATTCACATTGAAATGAATATATGTAAAATGTTTCCATTAATTCTTCTAAATGTCAAGGGAAAGATAAAGGATTATTTACGATCTCAATGTGATTTGGTGGGTTGGGGAATCAGACCATAATTACATCCTGTGCATATTAGTGGAAATAAATGGAAAGTTCTATGTGCTTATTATGTGATGAAACCTGTATAAAAAAAAATCAATTTCTCAAAGTTATAGAGACTATTAATGTTCCTAATGGCTATTCAATAAATATATCAAAATAGTTCCACAAAAGAGAGTTGAATCCAAAATCTTTGAAGACTCATGATTATCATGTGCTTATGCATGATTTGATTCCAATAGAATTATGTCATACATTTTTCAATAATTTATGGGTGTTAGTTATTTGGTTGTGCCATTTGTTTTGAGATATTTTGTTCTGATATGTTTTCCAATTATTTCTTTCAAAAAATATTGGTAGAGGCACCATTAATTTTTTGTGAGATAGAGAAAATATTTCCTCCATCATTTTTCACATGCATGTTGCATCTAACTGTCCATCTTCTAACCAAAATACTTATTAGAGGACCTGATTCTTTTTATTGGATGTACCCAACTAAAAGATATATGTACATGTTGAAGTCTTATTTCAAGAATGGTAATCATTCTGAAGGTAATATTGTGAAAGGTTATGTGGCACATAAATGTATGGATTTCAACTCAATGTATTTGTCGGATCTTACTACAAGAATTAACAAACCAATGATAAATGAAGAAGAAGAGTATGAGAAACTTGCACCTAGTTTTCCATAACTTCCTCAAATATTAGGAATTCTCAGATTATATACATTGACTATATTAATCCCTGAAGAAAGGGAGATAACACATTGCATATTTTTTTTAACTATGATTTTTTTGACTAAATAAAGTAACTATATTGAACATGTATATATTATCTAGTCTTAGGTAATTTTACATATAAGTTAAACTATTTCTATTTTTATTTATAGGTAACATTGAAATATTGTAAATAGAATGTATCATTATTTATCTTTGAGAAGAAGAGATTCTTTGAATAATAAAGAGTTTTCTTCTTGGTTGAAATTCATGGTAGAAATATTATTGTAATAAATTAGTAGAATAAATATTTAATTATGTTTAATATTCATTTATTTTTTAGGTTTTGAGTTTTCCTGCCGACATTGCCTCTAAGGAAATAAGATCTTTGGCTTTTGAACCTAATACCATCATTCATGACTGTAAATAAATTGTGATGAGTTGGTACATATTTATTATCACTCAACAAGTAAATAACATTATAACATAACATGATGGTTTCATGGTAACAACAACAACATAATGTTTTCTCAGTGCATCAGATAATAGACCTCAATTTGAAAATGTATCTTATTTTGGATTCATTGAGAAAATAATAATATTGAATTATTACTCTCATGGATGAGTCAATATGATGTATTTACAAAGGTTTGATTCCATGATAATGTAGGGACCATTTATTGATGATTGTGGATCTTGAGTTATTGACATGACTCATACTATTTCAGCCGATGAACCATGTGTATTGGCATCAATACAGAAAGAAATTTTTTTATGTCAATGATTATCTTCGACCGTAATTTAGTATCATTATTGAAGTAATTAAAAGACATATTTTTTATGATGGTGATGTTGGAATTTACACAATACATACTCCCATTGGCCCTGATCTATTTATTACTTGTGATGACTCCAATAGCTCAATTTTTAGAGTTGATTGTGAACCTGAAGTTGTGGTGGTAAATATATTGAGTCATCCATCCATGTTCTCAACTCTTATGGTTTATCTCAACTTGGGTTTCTAAGGATAGTACTATTCGAATTTATTTACTATTGATTAAAAATATTTTGTATCAGACCTGACCTTCATGTACATTTTCAATATTAATTGGTTGAATTTTTGTTTGAGTTTTATTTTATAATATTTAATTGAACTGTATTCAAACATATGAAACCAAACCTAACTAAAAAAAATATGTTATAAGAAAAAATAATAGGAATTTAATTGGACATATTACACTAATTGATATTAAAAAAAATTAAGGAACAAACCAAAAAATGGAAAAATTACTTAACCTAAAATATGAACCGAACTAACTAAGACAAATAAAAATGAACAAATGACCTAATCAATTAAAAAAATTAAACCTAATGAACTAATATAAATAAAAATGGAAAACTGATCTAATAAATTGAAAAAAATGAACCAACAGATGTAATAGAAATAAAAATAGAAAAATTATCTAACCAAAATTTAATTGGATTGAATTAAAGATAGAATAAAACTATATCATACCTATGATAAACATGAAAATTTGAATGTATTTTTTATTCTAAGACATGTATTCTATTTTTATATTGTTTCTATTAAACATAAAATTATTTTTTATATCATTATTTATCCTATATTTGGTTTGAAAATTGGAATTCCTTAATTAAGTCTTGTATAATCATTTATTTTTATTGGGTTACATATTAATTATCAATTTATATTTAATTAAATATTTGGTTCAAAATGTAGGAAATGAAAACTATTGAGGAGATTTGAAGAAAACTTATTATGGACAGAAATCACCGAATTAATGAGATGTTAATTTTTTCCATTAGTTTTTATTGTGAGTATTTTATTACATATATATATATAAACAACATATAATTTCATGTGATTAATTTTTTTAAAACATTTATGTAGGATCCACTACTTAGGCACCAGCTGTTCTCCGATCAAACTAGTTGTCCCAGTACTTAGGCTAGAGATATGAGGGTGGGTGTTACTAGATATGGGTTCTTGAGTCGTTGTACATGATTAGACCACATTCCTCCCACAGACATACCATTTACCACACATTCTGATCTCGCAGTGTCATTAAGGACACCCAAGATATTTAGGCCACCCATGTTTTCACCATCATTTACATTTAAGCCTCCTCACCTATATTTCTTATATCTGATGATCATTCTTACTCCTCATCTATATCATTCATTTTTTCATTCATCCACACCATCTTATTTTCCTTCAACGTCCTTCTCTTCAAGCTTCTATTATAATGACCTAAACTGTTATAAATGAATATTCCCTTTGTTATTTTAACAAAATATTGTATTATGTAATATGGTTATAGAAAAAACATTCACTTCTTCAATTATATATTTGGATTTAAAATAGTATTAATAATATTACTATTTTTAATATAGGCCTTAAATAGTTATCTCATGATTAATATAAATATAGGGCTTTAATTGACTCGTACAAAGGATGTGATGGCCTCATCCAATAGGATTGTACCCTATGAATCCCATTTATCAGAGATTCTAAGGGAGGTAGAATCAATGAACTTTTCCTCTAACTAAGCCCAGGCTAATATCCAACAACTTAAGCATGATCGAAATCGCTTACGGGGGAAGTTTAAGCTCATCGAGATCACGTACCAAACCATGTTTACCGAACGCCCCCATGAAAGTCTCACCGTTACATACCTTACTCTTAGGGAATACACTAGTTTAATAAAGGGATTTGTATAAATACCTAAATAATATGAATATTAATATTTTATAGAATAAATAATTTTTTTCATTTTTATTATTACTTTATAAATGATTTTGATTTTGATTCAATTAAAAACAAATTGTATTTTTGGGTAATATTCAAATCTAATTAAGGGATTTATTTTGAGAATTAATGGTTTTTTTAAATAAATATTATTTTAATAAATTTCTATTAATTAAATATATTTTATTAGTTATAAATGGTCAAATAATTTTTATAAAGTGAAATGTACTTTTTTAAGTGTTCAAACTCTGTTATTATCAAAACCCCTGTATTTTTTGTAATAAATGTCGAATCTTATTTTAAAAGTAATAATACACATATTTAATAAATTATTTAGATAAAATGAATAATAATTTTCGAATCATATTGTCAAAATTATCCATAGGTGAATTTTTATTAATTTTTTGAGAGTGATGAATGTTTGGGTTAAAAATTAAGTACCGTATAAATATACGGTGTGTTTTATAACATCATAATGACCCAAATATGTTGTAATAAATACAATAAAGGGTATATTAGTCCAAATATATTTTGTAACCTTAAAATAATTTTATTTTATTTTAATTTTATTATTTTATTAATCCTTTATGAATCATCCAAAACATATAAATTATTTTATGATTTTAAATAAACTTATTTAAAAATGTGACTCACCTCCAAATAAGAATGGGTAATATTTTAATAAGTTAAAAAAATTTCTTAATAAAAAAATCTCCACTTTGGCAAAAAACGTGGTAAAAAATCATGTGATGGGTTGTGGTTTGAAATATTTTATTTTGTATGTTCCAAAACCTAAATATTAATGAAATATATATCTTCCTTTATAAAACCACCCAATCTCCCACTTCTATTCCCTAAAAATACTTTTACCACATCATTAATATTAAATACTCTCTATATAATCCTTCCTAGGTTCCCCCAATATCTCAATAAGCCCCATTCAAGCTTTTGGTGTCATAATCTTAAGGTAATGCATCCTCTCTTTCTCTATTTTATTTATGAATCCGTTCTATGTTATGCCTTTTTATTTGTTAATTACAAATTACGGGGAATATTTTAGAACCTACCCATACTGATATAGTGATGTATAAATGGTTATACACCCCTTTTTCTCTCACTAACCCCTCCAAAGAATGCCCGTTACCATGTCGAAATTCCGCAAGGGTTCGTTCCTTCCTCATTTTTATCAAAGTTTCTTTATCTTGTTATTCCCTTTTATTTTCAATTACTAATAATGGGGTATGATTTGGAACACCCAATATACTACCCTTATTATGTGTAAATTATTATATACCCCTTTATCTATCATTAAACTCTCCTATGCACACTCGTTACCATGATGACATTTTGTAAGAATCCTTTCCTTTTCTTTTTATTCAAGATTATTTATTATTGTATGCTTTTTTTAATTATAAATGTGTTTGAATGTACCTCCATGTCCCTATTACTATCCAACTAATGTAAAAATTATTATTGAAACATTTCTCTCTCATTAACCCAATTTATTAATTTTTATGTGATGTTGTTATGCTTCCAAAATTTCCTCACACTTTTTTCATATAAAACAAATTGGGTAGTGAATTTCATATAAATTGCTTTCAAAGGTGTTCACATTACGAAAATATACATTTTTATTGGGGACTAAAATTTATGTATTCCACACTCTTTAACATTTGAATAAATTATGACTATTATATAATTAATGTTTTATGTTCTATGTGGAACACTTAAGCATTATAATGAAATGAAAGTGATGGGTGCGCCCAGAATTATATAATGCTCCAATGTAATGGGTAATGTTTAGTGTCATGATATTTCATGTTTGAATAAAGGGGTACCATTTCTTTTATATGAATTTTTTCCAACATGAATTATTGGTAGTTTATTCTCAACCTATGTTTATGATGTAGTGTTTCAAGTTGGTGCCACATTTCCCATGCTATGATTATCATGTTATATCATACCTTATTATTCATGTTACTTTATACCTTGTTGATGAGCCTTATCTAACATGTATTATTATATTCATGTTATTCCATGTTTATTCCCTTAGTGGGATTTATGGCTCACCACTTTCTTATGTATTTGCCTAGGTTATCCAATGCAGTTTTAGTCTCAATAATGTTAAATATGTTTTAAATAATGATGTTGTAATTCATGTATATATTTGTGATGAAATATACCTAATTACCAAAGAAACTAGAGATATTGACCTTTGGAGTTGTATTAAGTGTAATTTTATGTAATTAAACCATTTTTAATGTTTAATAAAGATAAGAGTTGTTAAATTTGGTATTTTAATAAATTTTAGTTATTTTTGGGATTAAGATTATATAACTCTTGAATAATACTTATACATAAGATGAAGTATAATAATACATCCCTAAAATTTTGGTGAGTATAGATTAAGTGTTTTATCGAGAAAATACATCTTTTTCTAGATACAACATGTGCATGTGGTTCTGGAACAGATGTACCTAGAAGTAAAAACTATGACAAGGTGTTCCGAACCTGACTCGGGGTAACTTAGTACACAACAACGAGTCTTACTACGCACATGGTTTAACACTCCAAGGGGATATTCTTGCTAATTTATAATCTCATTATGAAACATTATTATGGGATTTAAAAAATGAACATAAGAGTATATGTTAGGAAATAGATCATGGACATGAAATATCGAAGCCTATAAATCCATAAGTTAAGTAAATACATGTAATTTAAAAGTTATCCATTTAAAGTCATCAAATTCCAATTTATATGTTTAAAGGTTACATATAATCATACATAATTTTCCTTTCATTCTATCCAATGGCTAGATATAGGATAAATTGGGTAAAAAACCAATGTGAATAGAAATGTGATGATTGCCCCAATGAGATGTCTAACCCAATGGGAGTAGGGATCTCACACTTCATGGTGATACTCTCTTAGATGAATCAGGTTTTGAATAGAAACATAGATTAGGGGGAGCATCCAAATCCCCCTAAACAAAGAATAATATATGATCGAGAGCTTCATGTGAAAAAGGCCTCCAACATTCAATGGATCGTATGAACCCTTAATCTTTGAACAATGGATCAATTCAATTGTGAATATCTTATCTATCCTTCAATGCTCCAAACAAGAGAAGGTTCTTATGGATATTTATTGTATGGAGTCCTAATCTGATCAGTGGGGGACATTGATTTAAAATAAAAAGTCTGAGGAAGATATCTATGCAATGATGTGGATGGATTTCCATAAAATAAAATGATAAATATTTTCCCCACACCATCCAAATTAAAATGAAAATGGATTTACTTGACCTGAAGAAGAATGATGATGAATCTATTAGGGAGTACAAATAAAACATCACAAGGATTTCATAATACAAATTTGGATTTATCGTTACACCCTAATTCAAGGTTGACCACTTCTTTGGTGGGCTAAAGCCTAGCCTATAGAAATCCCTCATGATCCATGACAGTGATAGCTATGAGGAAGTTTTCTTATGTTCCCTCAAAGTCGAAATATAGATCAGTGAATCTTAGGGGTATCATGGAGATAAGAAGTAGAAAGAGGCGATCAATTTTGGTGGTCTAATAGATATGTCTAATGGTTCTTGGAAATTCTTGTATCCCACTTACCAATGGTACAGAATGAAGCAGCCTGAAAATTTCCTGAAGGGGAAGAGGAAATGCTTTAGGTGTGGGAAGGAAGGTCACCTAGCCAGTGATTTCCAATAGGAGAAAATCACTACTACGTTAGTGGAAAGGAACACTCCAGTGAACCCTCAGTGTATTTTTGATTGATAAAACTACATGGAACCATGGAATTTTTCAAATCAATTCACTAAGACAAGGGTTTTCAAAGATAACCAACAACCTCCAAGGAAGAAAGGGTGATATTTTTTCCATCACTACCACTGAAGTGAATCCCGACAACCAAGTGGTGATAGGTATGCTATTTATTCATTCAATAATAGAGAACATACTTTTTTATTCTGGCTCTATGCATTTCTTCATATTAAAAATGCTTAGTAGAACTATTCCAACACCACCAAAAATTATGGAAGTAGAGATGATGGTGAAAATGAAAAATAAATAAATTATTGAATCCCAAGTATATAATTCCCCCCCTATCAAATTTTGTGTGATAAATTTCCTTGGGAACCTTTTTATTCTACCTTAAGTGTAATTTGATGCATTTCTAGGTATGGATTGGCCATTACTATATAGAACCAACATAAATTATCATGATAAGAAAATCACCCTCCATATTGAAAATCATCCTTAGATTCAATACAAATGAAAGGAGACGGATAAATATTCTTTATAACCATCATATTTAACATGGATTTTATTTCCCTATGATCAAGAGTATATAGCTCAAATGATTGAGTCTAAGGAAAGAATCACCCTTGAAAACATGCCCATTGTTAGGGAATACATTGATGTGTTTCCTGAGGAATTTTATAGTCTTCCTCCTAGTTGTGATGTTGAATTCTAAATTGAGATTATACATAGGGTGTTACCATTATCAAAGACTCTGTATAGAATAGATTTTATAAAACCTATGGAGATGAAGAAGCAAATATAGAAGAATTTATATCAACGATTCACACAACCAAGTGCTTAACCATGGGGTGCACGAGTCCTCTTTGTCATGAAGAAGGATGGGTCAATTCACCTTTTCATTGATTATTGTGATATTGATAAGATCATGATAAAGAAAAAGTATCCCTTACCTCAGATTGATGAATAGTTCAATTATATTCATAGTCCACAATAATTTTATAATTTGGATTTGCTGTTGGGGTATTACCATGTTTGGGTGAAGAGGTGGTCTATCCCCAAGACTCTTTTTAATACATGGTACATGCAATATCAATTCATCGTAATGACTTTCAGATTCAGTAATTCTCTAGAAATATTTATTGACATGGTGAATAGAGTCTTTAGAGATTAACTTCACAAATTTTTTGTAGTATTTATATATGAAATTATAATATACTCTAAAATTACGAAGGAGCATGAGGGGGATTTTAGTACTGTTCTAAAACCATGAGAAAGGAGAATCTCTATGAAAAAATATTAATTATGGTTGAAAGAAGCCACATTATTGTGACATGTCATCACATGAAATGGGCTGCCTATGGACCCTTCAAAGAAAAAATAATTGAAGAATGGTCGCGGAAAACATTTATGAAAAATATCCATAGTTTCCTTCACTTAGCTAAGTATTATCACCGATTCATGAGAAATTTCTCACTATTTTCAAACCATATCTCTAAACTAATTTAGAAGGGAGTCAAGTTTTCATGGAATGATGATTGAGAAGAAAGATTCACGGAGTTGAAAAAAAGAATTACCACTATTTTTGTGCTCACACTACCCATAATTGGAGATATTTTCATGGTATTTAGCGATTCTTTGATAAAGGGGTTGGGATGTGTGTTGATGAAAATTGACAAAGTCATGGCCTATACTTTAATGAAATTGATAGTTCATGAACAGAACTACCCAACACATGACATAGAGTAGGATGCAATGATATTTTATTTGAAAATATGGCGACATTATCACTTTGGTAATAAGTTTTAAACATATATGGATCACAAAATCAATATATATATATATATATATATATATTCACATAGAAAGATTTGAAAATGTACCAATGAATATGGTTAGAGATGATCAAAGACTATGAATTCCCAATTCACTACCATCCTGAGAAAGCGAATAAATTGGTAGATTCTATAAGTAGAAAGGATCTAGAAAATCAATCATTTATGAGAATGGTAGAGGATCTAAAAATCTTATATTTAGAATGGATGGACATGGGAATCATAAAGGAAGGAACATCCTCTATCCTTTAACAAATTTTTTATCAACCATCTCTTCTAGAGAGGTTAAATAATTCTCAAAGAGTTGATGTGGGAATTCCGTAGAATGTAGAACCTATAAGGAAAGTGAAATCCTTAGTGTTCAATTTTAATGATGATGGTTTTGTGAGATTTTGTGAAAGAATATATATACCATCAAATTTTGAGTTAAAGAAGGAATTTTTGGATTATGCAGATAACTCAACCTTCTCCATCCACCTGAGAAGCACAAATATGTATCAAGATCTCTGATAATACTATTAGTGGGACAATATATATAAGAATATCGCAGAATATACATCAAGATGTCCTGTATGTCAGAAAGTGAAAGTTGAATGGAATAAATCCAAGGGGATGATACAACCATTACCCATACAGACATGTAAATGGGAAAACATAACCATGGAATTTTTCAATGATATTTCAAATACATCAAGGGGGAATAATGTTATATGGTTTATGGTGGATCATCTTAAAAATACTACAATCTTAATTGAGATATGAGATGAATTATCACTTGATCTACTTGCACATATATATATCAGGGAAGTGGTCAGGCTTTATGGAGTATCATTATCAATTGTATCTGATCGATATATAAGATTCACCTCTATGTTCTCGAAGTGTCTAAAGAACAATCTAAATACTAAGTTGAACATCATCACATCCTATCACCCTCAAACTAATGCCCAATCTGAGTAGACTATCCAAAAATGTGAGGACATGTTGAGAGCGTACTAAATGGACTTCAAAGGATGATGTGATCAAAATCTTCCTCTAGTCGAGTTCACTTACAATAATAGTTTACAATAGAGCATCTAAATGGCTCCCTTAAAAGCCCTTTATGGGAAGTGGTTCATGACACCAACATGTTGTGATGAAGTTGGGGAACGAAAACTTCCAGGTCTTGTAATGGTTGATTAAATTGTGAAAAAGGTTAAGATCATTTAGCAACACAACAAGGATTATCAAATTTGACAAAATAGCTATGTTTAAAATCATTAATGAGACCTATAGATTGATTTTAGAGACATGGAATTCCAATACATATCTCTATAGAAGAAAATGATGAAATCTGGAAAAAAGGTAAATCATAGTCTAAGATACATCACCCCCTTTGAGATCATTGATCACATCAAAGTGGTGTCTTATCGAAATTCACTCCCACCTAACCTATATCGAGTTCATGATGTATTCCATGTATCACTATTAAGGAAGTACATACCTCACCCCCAAATGTACTCAATCTAGAGGTCGTACCATTGGATAATGATCTTTCCTATGAGGAATATCCAATGAATATCTTAGATCATAGAGAAAAATTTCTACAAAATAATTCATTGCACCTTGTCAAAGTGTGGTGAAAAAACCCCAAATTTGAAAAATAAATGTGGGAACTAGAGGATGTGGTGAAATAGAGTTACTCTAATATATTTTAATATGGGAAATGAAAATTTTGAAGGGATATTTTTTTATAGGGGGATGATTAAAACAACCCGAACTGTTGTAAATGAAGTTTCTCTTTGTGATTTTAATTTAATATATTATTACATAATATGGTTATAGAAAACACATGCACTTCCTTGGTTATATATTTGTATTTAAAAGAACATTAATAATATTACTATTTTTAATATATCCCATAAATAGTTATCACATGATTAATATAAATATAGGGCTATAAAAATCCAATTGATTGAGTCAAAGGAAATGATAGCCTCATCCAGTAGGATTGTACACTATGAATACCATGTATTATAAATTTCAAGGGAGGTAGAATCAATGGGATTTTTCCTTGACCAAGGCCAATCCGAGATCCAATAACTTAATCATGAGAGAAACTATTTACGGGGTAATTTCATTCTCATCGAGATCATAACCCAAACCACATTTACTGAATGCCCCCATGAAAGTCTCACCATCGTGAACCCTACTCTTAGGGCGTACATCGATGTAATAAATGGATATGTAGTAGGAAATTAATAATATGAATATGTATGCTGTATATAATAATGACTTTTTTTCATTTTTATTGTTACTATAAAAATTATTTTCATTTAGATTTGATTAAACACAAATTGTATTTTTGGGTAATTTTAAAATCCAATTAAGGGAATTATTTTGATGAATTAGTGGTTTTTTGAAATAAATAATAATTTAATAAAATTTTATTATTTAATAATATTTATTAATTATATATGGTCATATAATTTTTATGAAGTAAAATATAATTTTAATAAGGGTTGAAAAACTGTTATTGTCAAAAACCCAGTATTTTTTTAATAAATGTTCACTCTTATATTAATATTAAAAATTCGAATATTTAAAATAATATTTAGATAAAATGAATATTATTTTTGTAATCCTAATGTTGAAATTATCCAATAGACAATTTTTCATAATTTTTTGAGATAGTCGAATTTTGGGATAAAAATTTAAATAATGTATAAATATACGGTGTGTTTTATGACATCATAATAACCCAAAAATGATGTAATAAATACTATAATGGGTATATTAGAAAAAATATATGTTTTATAATTTTAAATAATTTTATTTTATTTTAATTTTATTAATTTTATTAAGCCTTTATGAATCCTCCAAAAGATGTAATGTATTTTATGATTTTAAATTCATTTCTATAAAAATGTTACTCACCTCCATATAGGAAAGAGTAATATTTTAATAAGTATAAAAATTTATTTACAAAATAATTAAAACCTATCCAATTTGGCTAAAATCAGGGCCAAAAACTTTGTAAATGTTTGTGGATTCAAATTTCTTATTTTGTAGTGTCCAAAACCTAAATATTAAAGAAATCCCTCTCTTTTCCTATATAAACCCATTGATGATACCATTTCTATTCACTCAAAATACTTGGATCATGACATTAATATGACCTTATCACTAGGTAATCCTTACATGGTTCCCCAAATATCTCAATAATACCCTTTCAATCTTTTGGTGACATACTCTTTAGGTAAAGGATCCCCTCTTTCTCTCTTTTATTCAAGAATCTCTTCGATGTTATAAACTTTTATTTATTAATTAAAAATGATGGAGTATATTTTTACACTTCCCCATAATGAAATTATGATGAATAAATAGTTATATAACCTTTTCTCTCTCATTAACCCCTCCTAATAACACCCATTACCATGCCAAAAATTCGTAAGGGTTCTTTCCTTTCTCATTTTTATCAAAGTATCTTTATCTTGTTATGAACTTTTATTTTCAATTACTAATGATAGGGTATGATTTATAACCACCTACATATTTCAATTATTATTTATAAATTTTGAGATACCCATTTATTTCTCATTAATCCCTCCCATGTACACCCAATACCCTCCTGAAATTTTGTAAGCATCATTTCCATTTCTTTTTATTCAAGATTATTTATTATCATATGACTTATTTTTAAAATTAAAAACGTATGGAAATTTCCTTCCATATCCATATTACTATCCACATCATGAAAAAATAAGGAGAGACACATTTCTCTCTCATAAACCCATTTTATGAATATTTAAGTGACCTTGTTATGCTGCCAAATTTTCACAATGCTTTTTTAATGTAAAACCAATTGTGTAGTGAATGTCATACCCATTTCCTATCAATGGTGTTCACATTTATGCATATATAAAATTTTATTTGGGACTTAAATGTAATTATTATACCCTATTTGATCATGAAATAAATTATGATGATGAATCAATCCATGTTTTATGATCTATGTGGCACACTCAAGCATGAGAAGGAAATGAAAGTGATGGGTGCGCCCAGAATTATATAGAGTTCAAATGAATTGGGTAATGTTTAGTATCATGATTTTTTATTTTGGGATATAGGTGTATATAATTCCTTTATGGGACCTTTTCCACCTTGATTTCTTGGCATTTTATCCTCGACCTATGTTTATGATGCAATGTTTTAATTTGTTGCCACATTTCCCATATTATGATTCTCATGTTATATAATGACTTTTTATTCATTTTACTTTACGCCTTGTTAATGAGTCTTATCTAACATTTATTATTATCTTCATGTTATTCCATTTTTATTCCCTTAATATGATTTATGGCTCACCCGTTTCTTATGTATTTCCCCAGGTTATGCAATGCAGTTTTAAACTCAAGCATGTTAAAGGATTTTTCAATAAAGATGTTGTAATTAATGTTTATAGTTGTAATGCAATGTAACTAATTCCCAAAGACACTATACATATTAACCTTTTGGGTTTTATTAAGTTCAATTTTATGTATTTAAATCATGGTGTAATGTTTAATAAAGAGAAGTGTTGTTATATCTATATTTTATCTCTTTTGACTCATACTCTCACACATTCTGAGCCTACAGAGCGTACATTGGGACCCACTCCATCTATAAAGGGTGACGTTACATTAGTGTATATGGATCTAGTGGTTCCTATTGATCAGAATAATAAGGTTATATTTATAGATTCCTAATAAATATTTTCACCATAATTTATTTTCATTATAAGATGTATTGATATAATATTTATTTTTATTTTATACCATCTAGATCTATTAATAGGTGGTGTGGGTGTAAAAATATGTGTGGGGTGTGGAACCATCATGCACAGTTGATGGTCATGTACAACGAAGACAACCAAATGTTTGAAAAAACTATAGTGTGAATTTAAAATTTCTTTGGTGACCCTTTCCAAATACTTCAACATTATTTCCCATCAGTCCACTCTCAAGGAGACCCCATCCAAATTAATTAAAATGAATCAGATCAAATATTTGTAAAAAAATAAATTGAATTTAATGTTATATAGTTATTGTATTTATATAAATTAATATTTTGGTGCGATATTTGTTCTAATTTTACCAATGGCGAGGGTTCAAGGCTGGCATGGATCAAGAAATTATGTTATCTATAGAGAGGCTATAAGCATAAATTTTAGATTGTATATCTTGCTAGAGTTGTCATAGATTTATTTGCCACTCCAATCATGGATGATTTTCCAATAAAACATTATCATCATATGATTACTCATTGGATGAGTATCACATTCAAGGAATTAATAAAATTTGAGTGTTTTGAATAAAAATATTCATTTTTTTCATTGATACTTTTTTTTTGGAATAGTTAGGAAAAAATGAAAACATTTGATGCTAATAAATATCTCTAAACATTAGGATATACTATGATACTAGACCATGAGAAGAAGAAGGTATGATTGTCATTTATAATTTTTCTTTCAGACTTTAACTTTCCATTATTTCCTCTATATTTCATTCCATTTCAAAAGTTTTGGCAGAGGAGTGGAGAATTTATATCAACCTAAACCAAACAAAAATGAATTAAACTCAACTGAAAAAAATAAATCAAACCAAACTAAATAAAATAGATTTGAAAAAATTTTAATTGAAAATACTTAACACAAATACAACTGTATAACACCTATAGGAATCAAACCAAATCAATATGACCTGAATAATATTGAATTAAATCAAAATTAATCCAATAGAACTGAACTAAACTAGACTAGACTATGAAATACCTAAACCTAAATGAACCAAAAAAACATGTCTATACTAATTCAAGTAGAGGCAAACGAAATGAAATTGACTACAAATGAATATATTTGTATCAAAAAGATGAAAACCAAATCATACCCAACAGAACCAAATATTATTGAAATAAGAAACACTGGACAATATTATATATAATTGAGTCAAACTGTTCAAAAATAAATAAAAAATTGGATTGTATAGAATATAATTGAAACTACTTAAATCTACCAATTAAATATGAATTTAATATAATAAAATTGAACTAACATTGCATAAATAAACTCAACCAGATCTGAACCAAATTAAACAATATTAAACTAAACCGCATTTTACAATAGTAAATTAAACCAATCATAAGAAAACCAAATTGGATTGGACCAACATGGATTCATCTACCATATGTTTTTCATTTCAGCTTATTTTAAAATTAATATCAGTTTGATTTTAGTTATGAAATTCATTATTACTAACCTATTTTAAATTATGGTTTCCGATATTCAATTTTATTTTAGAGGTAGGTATTGAATATTTAAGTATGTGTTTTGTAAGAAAAATTGTTTTTCTCATGCAGAAAGAAAAAAGATGGAAGTTTGGTTGATGAACTGACACAACAACATATTTTAGGTTTTACATTGTTGATTTCAAATTTTGATATCAATTTTTCCAAATAATAGTTTATTTATATTTGTAATAGGCTGATTTGGATTCCCTTGATCCCCAAAAACCACAAATATTTGGACCAAATGATCACTTACATCAAGTATTGGGAGATAAGCACCATGGAAGAGTATGTAGCTGACCTAGGAAGAGTATATTCCCAGTGTGGTATTGTCCCACATTAAGTACTAGTTATAGTACCACTAAGTTGAAAAAGGCTAATTCATGGGAAGAATAGGCTGAGGCTAAGGAAAAATATTATGAAAAAAGATCCATATAGGTGGAAGAACAAAATCAACGGGTAAACACTGAAAATATGATACTAATGGAAGTTTTATGTCCACCACTTCCACCAGAGACCACCACACATTGTGAAGAACATATTTCATCAATGTGTTCTTTATATAGTTCACTAAAGGGTAGTCATAGTGGTGGTCAAGATGGTGAAAATCCTAGCGATGGTGATGGTGAGGATGATAGAGAGGAAGAGACTGAGGCCAAGGATGAGGATAAAGATGAGGCTGGGGACGAGGCTGGGGATGAGGCCAAGGATATGGATGAGGATAGGATTAGGACACAGATAGGGATATGGAAGAGGATCGGGCTAATGATGATAGTGATAATAGTGATAGTGATGGGGGGCAGATTGATCTATTTAATTTTTTACTGATATTTATAACATTTGATGTTTGATGATTTGTTATGACTGATTATATGTGTGATATGTTGTATGTTTGTTATCATTAGTTAAATGCATCAATTGATTTGTTCTGTTATCATTATTTATATATTGATTTTTTGTTATTTGAGGATTCCCTATTGGTTGCATTGAAGGTTCTTGTTTATTGAGGTTGGTCTATTGGATTCATTGCAGGATGAGGGTGTTCTGTTTTCATTAGATGGTGTTTATTTATTGTAGGTGTAGTGGGTAGTTAGTTTCATTATTTATTATGTTCTATTTTCATTGCTCGTAGTTCTGATCATAAGTGAATTATGTTTTGATGTTTTGATTATAGGTGCATTTCATTTTAGGTTGTTCTGTTTTGTAGCTGCTCTGATTTTAGGTAGTTTTGTTTTTATTGTAAATGCATTGTATGTGTTGGGATGCTGCTATTTGTGGTGTTTGGGGTGGTTCTATACCAATGTTTTAACAACTATTTGTATAAATCTATCCCAACGGTTCATGATGAACAATTGGGAACATTCCATTCTAACCAACCTTTAACAATGACTCACTATAAATCCTTGATATAAGTATATCACAATAGCTCACATACCAATGGTTCATGGAACCATTAGGATAGCATGTCCTAACATTTTTAGGGACTATCCCAATGTATTGGAACCATTTATATATGTTAAATTTTCAGTAGTGATTTATAAAACTCATATATTTGGAAAACATAATATGATATGGTTTAAAATATACACCATGGTCCATTTATAAGTAGAGTTTCCTTTAATGGTAATATTTTTAACCCTTAAAGTGTAAAAAGATTTATATTTTTTGTAAATATCAAAATGGTTAATGGGGATTAAAAATAAGTGATAAGGGTAAAAAAATTACCAAATCCTATTCATATTTTATTGGCGGAGAGTATTTAATTTTATCTTTATATTATATTTAAATTATCTCAATTTGTATCTTTTTTTAATGAAAATTAATTTATAATAATTTAACACTTTAGGTAATTCCAAGAGTTCTCCTCCTCTCACTTATAAAGGGTACCTACTCTCCTTCATTATTCCCAATGTGTTGTCCTTATATAATAGAAATTACCGTCCATAATATCATAAAATATTCCATAAACATATATTATATCTTTTTATCGTTCCAAAATACCATTTTCTATTGGTTTTAGATGTAATCCAAAGAGGGTTTCTCAATAAAGAGGGTATAACTCTTAACTAAGGGTTTTAAATTTTATTTCTTAATGTACCTCCACTAAACCTATAATGAATTTAGTATCGTTATTTTACGTAATTTTTATTATTATGATGGATAAACTGTTATCCACCTTCGTCCCATCCGTTAGAAAATGACAACATCTCTCGTGCATACATGTGGACTACCATCTCCACAAAGAGATGCTAATACTTTTTTACTCCCTTTTTACATGAATGATAATACATATAAATTTTGTGAACATATATAATATATATAAAAAATAATGATTTTATAATGGTTAATTGTTATTTAAATTTCTTTCGTTTCATTCATCAAAAATAGAAAACCACATTCAAGCAGAATACAACCTACCAACTCCCTGAATGGTGTAATCTATTTTCCTATATCTACATTTTATAAATGAATACAAAGATATATATAATGATTATTCAGGATATTTATATTACTATTAATATTCTGAATATGATTTATCCATGATGAAATTATAAGGGATAAAACTACTGAACCAAAATTCCCCTGAAAAATGAAACTGTTAACACATAGGAATGATGATTTTAATAAAGTGTTATTAATAAATGGGTGTTAAAATATTATAAGTGGAATATATATGATAATTTAAGTTTTTACATGATTATAGTAAATAATTATAATAAATTTAAAATTATTTTAAAGGTGGTTATAATGCTTTCAAATCATGTTAGGATTTAGGTGATGTTTTGTAATCTCAAGTTGTATTTTTGGAACATATGTTATTTTATGCACCTATATTCTTTTATTAGGTTTCTACATATAAATATTGACATATTATATCATGAATTTCCTAGATTTTTTATATTTAATATTTCATTTAAAATTATTTTTTCTTGGGGATTATGTTTCAAAAGTCACACAGGCATAGAGGGATTTATATTGCAATCTCATTGTTTATCAGAAATGTTTAGGATTGAGTTTACAATGATATAATTTTATTATATACCTATCAAGAAACAAATGAAATTTATTTTACTATGTTTATTTATTGATACAATTTTCTAATTCATTCTCTTCTATTTATGTACTTAATATACCAAAAGAATATTTTTAAGGAAAAACGACTTCATTTCTCTTTTTTTTAAATACATTTTCTTCCATATCTATGTTTTATAAAAATGTTTTCAATTTTTTTATTTATTATATGATCTTTTAAATTCATTTTTATAAATTATTAAACCTTTTTTAAATTTTTTTTAAAAGGATTCCTCTGGTGGTTTTCTGAATGATTCACTTTTGATGCTTTTTTACCAAAAATGTGAAAAGAATCTATGTTTTAATGTACACAACATGATTGAAATTTATCGTCATCATTGATTCTTAAATAATTCAAAATTGTTTTAAATGTTTTCAATTTTCTTTTCGAGGAATATTATTCTCTTAATATTTGGGAAATTTAAAATTTTAAAATTTGATTTAAAAAAAAGGATTGTTTCCCAAATAAATACTCTAGTGATCTTTTAAAATAATTTTTTATATATGATAATATCCTTTTATGTATATAGGATTTACTTTAAATATGATATAATGAAATCATATTTTTTATTTATCTATATTTTTTTGTATTATAATTATGAAATATCAATGAAACTCATTTTCTTTTCAATGTGTTAAGTAATGATGATTTTATACATCCTTGTGAAATACTTATGAATGTATTGTTGATTATGTGACATGTGGTCCTATAATTATATAAGAATTTATTTAAGTTGGTAAATTTATTTTTCTATGAGCTAAAAGGGTACAACTGAAGTTATCCCAAGCCCAAAACATGGTATATGATAGGTTATCCCAATATTGAAAGAGGGTATATGGGATGTTATCCCAAGACTGTAGCACGTACATATACGGTTAGTTAAATCCTAATATGTTATCAATATATTTTCGGGTATCCTAGACATTATATTTCTAGGATTATGTTTATTCCACACTTCTAAAACTTTTATAAGATGATCTTATAGTAATTTTATATTCTATGACTCATATTATTTGATCCCTTTATGATTCATGTATTAAGAACTACCATGATTCATTCTATAACTCATGTTTCTAATATTAGAATTGGTGGGTAGGATTTTAAATGGTTATGTTCATGTTATAATACCCTTTATGCTCATTAGCACAAATCATTTTAGAATACCCTGGTACACTGGTACCTGAACTAGCTCTAACATAGCCTGATGGGCATTCCCAATCCCCACAGGTTGGCATCTAGTACCTGGCAACAACAATTAGGAAAAGGGAATGATTTTTCCACAAGATTGATAAATTAGTGGAAGTTAAATCAATAAAAATTCAGCATACACACACTCCTCAATGAGAAATTACCATAAACAGAAAGATATCTGAAAAAAAACATCATCCAAAGAAAAGATATCAGAATCCCTATTAAAAAAGTAGAAAATAGCTCTAATAGATTCCACCATCACTCCATGTCCCCTTCTTAGGACTGCGCACCACCTCCATGTAGCTCTTTCCTTTTTTCCTATACCTAGCATAACATGATCTATAAATTCATAAAGGAAAAGGTAGGTAGTGAGATAAACAACCCTGTATGGTCTGACCGAGTTCTTTATAAGCAGTTCCAATACAATAAACCAATAATACTATAATTTAAATGAAACAATGCATGATAAATAATTTCATATTTTGAAGTAAGATATGATTTCAAACTAATAATATGGAAGATATATCAAAATAGACTTATTTTTTTTATAAAAACTAAAAGGATATGAAGAGATAAGTATTATAATTACTAGCATGTAATAATGAAATGAAAAATAATAAACATATTCATAAGCATGTGATTAGTTTGTTCTAGGATATCAGAACCTTATAAATATCACAGAATCATCATGAAGTAGTGTATGTGTGAACATGTCCAAAGTATCAAGCCATCGAGATATAATAATTGAACACATCATTAGGGGAAATCATGTCGAACTAGGTTTAGTTAGTTTTTTCACCATCAATTAATTAATATAGATTCAGAGTCCTTGAATGCTTGTCCAAATCACTCACTCACTACCCAGGCCCAAATCTACTTTCAATTAATCAATTAGTAGAAATTTATTCATTTCAAATCAATTCACCAATAACAGTTTAAATTACAATTAAAATTTAAGAATTCCACTTTAATTTCCAAACCAAAACCATTTTTTTTCATCAAGATCATTCCTTTCAAAATAAGCTTTAATTTTTACAATTATTCTCAAGGGTCAACATCAATAATCCATATTTTCTCAAATCATTAAAAATTTTCTAATCCTTTGAAAATAGGTTTTATTTAAATAATATAATACCCATGAAATTAATCATCAAATCATTAAAATTTATGTTTTTATAAAAACAATTGAATAACATTTCAAATCAAGCCATAAAATCATGGTTTTGATTATTGGGAATATCCTTACGGAACCATCAAAATTTAATCATTAGATCAATTGATCAAAACCCCAAAATGGGAATTCCAATGAAGAATTAATGGCATGGAAGATTGAGGAGGAATCCCTAGAAAGATAGCTCATTAGTTCAAGTGATCAATACAACAACATTATGAGGATTTTTCTCTCTCCAATAAGGAGAGATGAAAAAATAGAGAATTCCATACAAGAGATGAATCACTTATCAGTGAGGGATCAAATATATCCAACAAAACATCAAATTAATCAAACTAAACATCAATAAACTGGGGATCTAGAATTTAAATGTCTGTAAAACACAAACCACACTACAGCCCCCCATGGCTTGGATACAAAAGGGTAAAAATAAACGAGACCACAACGTAGTCACTCTATACCATGTAACATCCCATCCCAATCAACCGACCTCCAAAAAAACATGTTTCAGACCTCACGAGATTTGGTTTACATGTAAAAATTATATAGTACAACCGAAGCACTATACCGCAGTTACATATAAAATGGAAGAGGCACCCCCTAACCACCTCCACACTGCAACTCTCCTCTATGTTGCAACCCTTCTTAATTTAGATGAGGATCAAAATGTGACATCCTAGAAATTTTAAAATATTAATATGTACTTATTAAATGGTTTGTTTTATAATTTAAATAAAATATTTTGAGAATATAATAATTTAAATGAAGTGTTTTATTTAATCAAAATAAAATTTTATTAAGTAAGATATTTTAAATTATATAGTAAAACATTGAAATAATAATACATTATATCAATTATGATTTAATGATAATTTATTGTTTTCAAATCATATAATATTTTTAAATAAATTATTAATTTTAATAAATGATATTTTATTTTAAATTAATATTGTAAAATATAAATAAATAATGTTTTAAAGCCTAATTTTTTTATGAACATTTTAATATAATTATATTTATTTGATTATTTTTTAAAATGTTATATTTTAATTACAAATATTTTGGAATTTTTTTTATAAAAGGTTATTTGTAAAGTAAAAAACTAATTATTTGGGAATCACATTTTAAAAATGAATATAGATTTATTATAAATTGTATATATGTATCTAATTTTAAATTTAAGACAATAATTAAATTTAAAATTTTAAAATTATCTTAAATAAATATAATTTTATAGGAAATAAAGTTTTTATAAATATATTAACAAATGAATTATAATATTAAATATATTAAAATAAGAATTATTTTAATTATGAATTATGATATTAAATATATATAAATAAGAATTATAAGAATTATGAATTTTGAAATTATAAATTAATGAAATTATGAAATTTGAATTTTCATTTAAAATTTACCGTTTTTGTTTAAAAAAATCAATAATTTCATTTATAAACTTTTGTAATTATAAATATATGAATACACAATATATGGATAATAAAATAAATAAAAGAATATTGTTAAAAAAATAAATGATATGTAATAAAGAATAATTGAAGGGTTAAGATCAGGTATTAGAAATAGGGGAACTCATTTTCAAGTGTTTTGATTTAGAGAAGTGCTGGTAGGGTGGTGCATCAAGATTCTGACATAGGAGAAGAGTCAGGACAAGTGAGGGGTCTTGTTTCTGGGTAGACGAACGATCTCCGATGAGGCTTTGAATGTAGATCGATGGGTCAATCTCTGTTGGAGGATCAGCTGTAAGTCATGGAGTTTTGAACACCAGATCTAAGTACTATAAGGGTTTTGAACCTGGATCGATTTTTCCAAAGTGTTTTGATCACAGGAAAGGGTAAATCCAATGTGGAAATTGTGTAAGACTTTGATCTATAATTTTTGTTTGTTTATATATGAGGTAGGTGTTTTCAAATTTGTTTTTATGTCTAATTCTACCATATTGAATCATTTTCTGTATATTAAATACAAGTTCATCGTCGTTCTAAATGTATTTTTTTAACCGTTCTAGTTCAATGTATATATTAAATTGAAAACATTTTTCTAGTTTTCTAAAAAATTTGGTTCAACCGAGAAACCCATGATGTAGCCATTTTCTTCTCCTCCACTAATATCTTCACCCCCATCAAATCATGTCCCATCAATATTAATTCTTAACCTAAAATAGTTCATGATATTCAAATGGGATATATAAAAAATATCAATAGTAGTCTCAATTAATGGATTGAGGATATTTTTATATTCTTAAAAAAGTAGGTGAAAAATGTCTTATGTAATAAATAAATATATATTTATCATCTTCATTATTTTTTCATATCTCCCTTAATAGAGTGTCCTAAAACACTAAACATATATTGTCCTCGATTAATTCAAATTAATCTACTCTGTAATATGAATTAAATATATATTTTTTTATCGATAAAAACCCAAATCAATACTAATATTTCCACCTTGAATTTAAGGCCAGAAAATCTATGTCATGGGGGTAGCCTGATATAAATATGAACATGACCCTCATTCTAATATGCTGGAAAGGCTGGACTCACAACTTTCTCTTCTATTTGGTGAAACCAAAAGACCAACAGGCCTTAAATCCAACTGTATTGATAATTTTCGGTAAGAATAAATTTTTCAAATATTTATTTTTTAAATCATATTATTTTAAGGGGATTAATTTATGTATAAATTACACTATTTTTTTACGTTTATAAAATTTTATTTTAAGGTGGGGGTTTTGATTTTCAAAATTTATAGTTTTGTATATTTTTCAAATCATAGTATAAAAGGATGATATTATTTAAAAAATTATGCTTTAATTTAAATATGGTAATGAATTTATTATCAAAATTTATGTTTATATTTATACTGAATTGTGTATATACTTTAATATAGGATATTATTATTTTAAATACCTAGTTATATCATAATTATGTTCTAATTAAAAATTATTTATATACATGATTCATAATTTATAAAGTCTTATTTTTAGAGAAATTTTTTAATTATTTTAATAAAAAAACTTTTAATTACTTAAACTCAAGGTTTTATTTCATAATTTTAAACAATAAAAAAAATTTATTGTTTAATTTAAAAGACATTATTTTTCAATAGAACATTTCAATTTATTAAATTCTCTCTATAATTTCTAATAATGAAATCTTTCATTTTACGTGTGTTATGAATTTTAATTTTTATAAATGGCATGCATATTAGATGAAATTTCCATATTCCACAATTATGTATGACATTTCATGTATTTTAATATTAGGAATTGTATTAATTTTATTGTTCTAATTTTTGTGTCTTTTAAATGTGGGTATCATTTTAGAAATATGGATTTCTCTTACAGATTTTGGGAAAAGTGATTTATCCTAGCATAAAAGATCTAAAATTATGTTCTTCTATGAAAATATATCAATTATATATTTTGGATAAGTATTTAATGGATTTTGATTTAGAAAGGTGGATCTTCATTAAAAATGTTTTCTTAAAAAATAAATTATGCCCTTGGGTATCAAATGAATTGAAGAGTAATGCGGAGTGAACCCCCGAACTCATGGGACATTTTCATACTAGTGATATTGCTTATGGGAACATGGTTATCATAAGAGCTATCAAGTATCAAAATAATCCATAAAAAATTATTATTTTTTTCAAAATGTTTTCATAGGAGATATATTAGTGTTTTTAAAGACTATTTTGAAATGAATTTAAGAAATAATAAATATTATTCAAAAGTACATTATATATAATATATATATATATATTTGATATAAATTTATTTTAAAATATTATTTAAATATTTATATGTAAAGGTATTTTTCACAGGATTTAAAATCTCTTTCTAGGAAATTTTATGCTCATCCCATGTTTTAAAATTATTTTCTTATGTATCTTAGAAGTTCTAAGATGGATGACTTCACTTATAGTGTTAGTACACAATAAGAGAATTAAATATTTTATTTTATTTTAATACAACTCTAATTAATTATTTTATTTTGTTTAATTTTCCAAACACTAGATCATAAATGGCCCTAGAATGTATAAAGTACTGCGTAATATTCAGTTTCTTTTTCCTAAAAAATTACAATGTATTTTTAAAAAATGAATCTGGAAGTGTGGGTTTGGGGATTTAAATTTGGTATCAGAGCAACGATTCGAAAGTTTTTGGATATTATCCAATATTGTTTGAATATATATATTTGCGTGTGTGTGTGATGTAATTTTGTTTAAATACACATAAGAATATAGAATTCCAGTCATTCTGATTCTGATGATGGATAATCCAATATTTTCATATATCCGATGAATTAATTGAGAGAGCATAATTCATTTAGTGGGTAGAATGTGATGTCCCAAAATTTTGAAAATGTTAAATAGTATTTCTTAAATGATTTTTTTATAATTTAAATGATCTATATTGAGAAAATAATAATTGGAAAGAATTATTTTTATTTAATCAAAATAAAATTTCATTAAGTATAATATATAAAATTATATAATAAAATATAAGAATAATATTACTTTATATAAATTATTCTTTACTGAAAATTTAATATTTTCAAATACTATAACAATTGTTAAAAAATAATTAATTTCCTGAAATGAGATTTATTTGTAAATTTTTAATATAAATTATAAACAAAGACTATTTTATAATATTATTTTTTGTAAAAGAATATGTTATTACAAATATATTTATTTGAATATGTTTCTTAAAATATAATATTTGAATGACTAAATTTATGTAAATTTTTATAAAACTTTTTTTGAATAGTAAAAAAATAATTATTTAAGAATTGTATTATAAAATAGAATATACCTATGTAATGAAATGTATATATAGAAAGTCGGTCCAACCAGTATCCAAGGCTTCTGAATATTTATTAAAGTAAACAGAAATTTAAAAATAAATTATAAAATATGAAGTGTAAACAAACAAGACAAGCCCTTTCCCAAATTAAAATGTTACATATCCAAAGGATCAAGATCGTCACCATGACCATAGGTATTGGTTGCACCATCTTCAGCCGACTCACACTCAGGCTGTGAATGTTTTTGATTAAGGATTATAATATAAATCTCTTTAAGCCTTTGCTGCTCTAGTGTAAGCTGGTCCTTGGTAGGCCTAGACTACCCCCATACTGCATCATCACTCCCACGCCCTTGACCCTGACATCTGGGATGCCTCTCAAAACTCCATGTTTTTTGTAAGATCCCTGCTCATCATTCAGATTTTCCTCTCCGGGTGAAGAATCAATCAAACACTACTTCCATCTAGAAGGGGAGGAGATATGGTAACAAAAATCGAAGAACGAACAATTTAGAGACCATCAGCATCCATAATAAATTTCATTTGAGTCTTGAAAAGAGAAGTAACATATTCCCTTTTCTTGCCTTTGTGGTGACCTGAAGAAACCACTTATTCAAATATGTACTATTGATCTACCACCCTTTGAAGTCCATATTCATTCACTTTCTACTCTACATTATCCTTCTCATTATCAGTCACACTATCTTTCTCAACATTTGCCTCATCCTTAAAAATATCAGCCCATGATTTCTCATTACATCACCTAACTTAACCCCCAAGAGCAGATTCCAAAACTTTCGAAATTGTTTAGCACCAACTTTTGCACAAGGATAAAAGTCAGTCTGTCTACCAGCATACAACGAAGCTGGAGTACCACGTTCGGTCTCCATGTGAGAGGCCACCACTCCACCTTCTACAACCAGTCCATCCATCTTACCCACTTTAATCTTTTTAAAGCTGAGCTTTCCTCGTGTCTTTTACAAGAACAATGTGAACACACCAAATAACTCCTGCTGTTTTAATCCTCATGATTAATCCTCCTGAAAACAGAAAAGAAATGGGGAAAATTATCATAATCAGTGTAAAAAGTGAATTTATCTTCCTCTGTTGCAAGAAAAACTATATCGACAAAAGTAGTGAAAAGGTCAACCTCAACCATTAATCATGAAAAATGACCATACCATGATAATTCATTATCTTTTTCCATCATAATAGGTTTTACAATCATCAAATAAATTTCATATAAAATTCGAGGGTGATAGAAATTCCGATTCTAGAAATAGACCTTGACACATAATTGGACTCATGAGTTTCTAACTTCAAATGGATTGAAGTTCTGGTCCCATTCACAAAAGTGAATAACACCCGGTTTGAGTGAGATTGACCCTATACCCCATGCTATCATCATCAATTCATCCGAGGGGAATAACATATGAAAAAAACCATGTCCAAAAAGGCACACCTCTAATAGGCAACACCACAAATGATTGAAACACGTTCTACCATATCATCAATCTTCAAATTCTATGAACCTTTGGGGAAAAACAATCACATAATTAAGGAAAACTTATCAATTTTCATTTGCTCTGAGACTGCATTCGAATCTGATTTGATATAAGCGGCGTTACTCTTTTGACATAAACCACCATTGTTAGATCCTTTGAAGATCATGAAAGAATGGGGATCATCCTTAATGACCTTCAGTTCATTAATGTGGTCGACACACAAGTGGATGGTGCATCCAGTTCCCTATATTCCTCAAATCTATCCCTTTTATAGAAATCAGCATCAAAAAACCCTAAAGAAACAAATAGAAAGCCATCTGATCCAACCACATCTAGTAAAGACCACCCAGCCCTTGTACCCACCACTATATGATTCACATCATAGATCTGTGCCACACCAGGGAAAGCATCCTCGCACCTACTTGCAGCACCCACAACCACTATTCTCAGACCAGCCCCACCTACCGAACTCACATTGCCCTCACCCAATGATGACCCGTGACCCACTCTCATATTACCCATCCCTCGGCTAGCCACAACAGTTACCGGCAAAGATCCATCAGTCTTGAAACCGCTGCTCATGCTACCCACACTAAAATCTATTGCACCCTCGCCATTCACATACCTAAAGAGATCGAAACTACTTCAAGGAAGAAGATCATTAGCTAAAAAACACGAATCCATAAACCCTAATTGCATTCAATAAAATAGAGAGAGGGTCTCGCCTCTCTCATCCCACTGTTATATATATATATAATTTAAAATATATAATTCAAATTCAAATTAAAATATTATCATTATTTGAAATAAATAAAATTTTAAAATCATTATTGTTTATTATAAATATATTTATAAATGAATTATGATATTAAATATATTAAAATATATACTATAATAATAATGAAATATGAAATTATAAATTAAATTATTTGTTCAATTTTAATTTTGATTGTAAATTTAATATTTTCTTTTAAAATAAATAATTAATTTGTTTTATATAATTTTGAAATTTTAAATATATGAATATACGAGATATTAATATTAAAATAAATAATTTTTTTTTTTAAAAAAAATGAAATTATATGAAATAATGAAGAAGTCAAGGGGATAAGATCGAGTATTAGAAATGGGGGAACTCAATTAAGAGGGTTTGGATTTTAAGAGGCACATGCAAGTTTGAGCCCCTAGATTCGATGGTAGGAGGAGAGTTAGAACGAGTGAGGGGTCTGGTTTTTGAGAACTTGAACGGTCTCAGTTAAGGATTCAGATGTAGAACAAGGGGTTCAGCTTGATTAAAGGATCATCTCTTAGCAATAGTGATTTGAATTACGGATCTGAGTACTAAAAGGGTTTCAAACTGGGATCGATTTTCCATATGTTTTTTGATCTTGGGCGGGGGGAAATCTAATGTGGATGGTGCACGCGTCGTCCACCTCTCGTGTTTCACTTTACAGATATGTGAGGTAGGTGTGTGCGCATTTGTTTACATGATTGTCACGACCTGTCCTCGGGGCCCATGCCGTGACTACCCCAAGCCCACCTTCCATAGGCCAGGGGCTGGCGACTAGCACCAAAGGTGTAATTCCCAATAACTGGGAAGGCATTGCCTTTATATAAGTAAACAAACACCACATAGTACAAGTGGAATTAATACACTAAGTATAAAAGGAGGTGCTGAAAACTAAATGGGCTAGAATAAAAACCCAATTGAAAGTACAGCTACAACTGAACAGAAGTACAACAGAAAAAGACAACAACTGGAAGAAGGGTAGCAGCTCCTGGGTCGTCCTCATCGGATCCTACCAGAAGGGTTGGTACAGATAATGCAGCTCCTGGATCGTCCACCATGGATCCTATCAGAAGGTTAGGTATAAATAGTGCAGCTCCTGGATCATCCACCACGGAACCTACCTGAAGGGTAGGTATAGATAGCCTCCTCTACGCTCTCGTCGTTAAGTCCACCTATGGAAACTGACTCGTCGTGAGGTCCACCTCCGGGTACTGTCCAGTCCTCAAACACTCGGCCTCTGTCAGCGTTGTCCGTCATCTGCATCCAACACAACGAGGTGCGGGCATAGCCCGTGCAGGGGTGAGTATAACGATACTCAGTAGGGACCCCGAGACCCTCAAGGTCTCACTAAAACCTACAAGGATAACCACAAGAAGATCTCAACAGATAACCTCTACTTAGGTATATGCCCATACATATTCCTAATTTATCAAGTAACCCATCTCAATCATGATGAAACACAAAGATTATGAAATCAACGGATAACCACTACCCAGGTATATGCCCATACATATACCTAAGTTATCAAGTGACCCATCTCAATCATGAGGTAAACACAAATGTCATATACTCAGCTCAAACTTGGATTTTCATTATCGAAACCGTAACTGTTGAAGAGCCCCGTCTCTGACAAGTACAGTGATCATGTCACGTCTCTGAGGTACTGCTCACTAACCTATGACTACTGAGGTACTCCTCCTGTCGAGTACCGCGGGTCAGCCACCCAAACACAGTAGTGCTTCTCGCTGGGGTATGCCACCCAAACACAGTAGTGCACACCCCCTAATAGCCTACAGAGGTACTCTCTAGATGAGTACCGCGGGTCTGCACTGTCACACAATAGTGCTCCATCCGCCATGGTTCTGCACCCAAACAATGTAGTGCTCCGTCCACTGGGCTAGTTGACTCACTCCAAGTCGAGTCGGTCAAGCAGTCGTCATGTCTCAGCCGGCTACATGGTCTCCGTACTCCATATGCTCATCTCCGAGAGGGTCCGCTCCACGAGCTACAGGTCGATACTCCAAGTATCTCAAGTCCCACGAAGAAGTATCTCAAAGGACCGCCTCGTCATATGGGTCTCAACGCAACAGACGGCGCGTCAATCGGACGCCCGGTCTGTGAGTTATTAGCCTCTTCATCCCAGGGGCCCGGTTGGTTTCGTGTGCGAACCAACCCGACCGTATATCAACTATGACCTGAAATATCATAGGGTATACTCAAAGAGACCGTTTCTCAACAAGATCACCAACGCCGCCGACGGTTCGTCAAACGGACGTCCAGTCTGAAAGTTATCATCTTTTCCATTCCAGGGGCACGATTGGATTTCAGGTACAATCCAACCCGACCACTATCCAACTGCATCCAAATATCAGGAAAATTATTCCAAAAGTTCTGTCTCATCAAGAGGAATCCAAAAAAGTTGACGGAACGTCAATCAAATGTCCGGAGCTCAAGATATAAGCGTTTCCGCTCCAAGGGCACGATTGGTTTCGTGTTCGAACCAATCCGGCCATACTCAAAGTTCTCCGAAACCTTGAGTGTAATATACCAAAATGACAGTCTCGATCCAAGGATCGCTACGCAACTGAAAGTGCTTCAACCAGAGGTCCGTATCCCAAGTCATGGGCAATAGATAGAAAAAGTCCGGTATTAGGGGGTTCGGGCCCGGTACCCCCGGGGTCGGCCCGAACCAGGTCGACCCAACCCGGGTTCAGGTCCGGCCTGCTTGGGCGCGGCCCGGCTTGGCCGCGCGGCGCGCTGGCCAGGAGGCTCGGCCAAACGGCCGAGTGTTGAGACGCGGGGGGGGGGGGGGGGAGTGCTGCCCCCCGCTTGTTTGTAACCGCGACCCCACAGGGGGCCGCTCCTTGCCAACGGATGCGGCTGAGCGCCGCATCCCGCATCCCTCGGTCCCACGCGGTCACGGGACAAGCGACCTGCTGCCGCGGCTTCAGCCATGGCGACCCTCCCCGGCGGCGCACCGGTGGAGACTTCCGCGGACCACCGGACTGTAACACCCCGAGATTTTATGAAAAATATTCTTTTAATTTCATTAATGTCTTGTGTTGTATTCTACACCAAGATTACCTTGCGCTATACGCAACACCGTATTAGCTTGCAGTATACGCAACACTATTCTTGGATCGTGTTACACACAATTTTGATAATAGTTATTCTACGCAACATTGAGTATATATATATATATATATATTAAATGTATAAATGAAATATGGTTGGATTCTGTTATACGAAACAATGAAGGATTCTTTCACAACACGCAACCCTGACTTGGCTTGCATTACACGCAATCGCGACCTTCCTCGATAGCGTGTGTTGTACGCAATACCGGGTTTTAATAAACAATGTTATATTATTATAATATTGTCATGAACTAGCCGTTATGAATATTATTAACTAAATTTTGAATTTTATAACATTATTATTCATCTTACACATTTCTAGAACATGGTATAAGAACAAAATAAATTTTTCGGGTAAAATAAGTATTTTTCAAAAAATGCAGTTTTACCGCCTTTTGATGGCGCACCCACTTTAAATATAGTTTTTGACATGTTTATATGTTCAATTTGACAAAATAATATTCTTCTTTTGAATCAGGATGTAAAAATTTACATTAGATAAATTTTTGATACTTTTCCGATAACTTTCATATTTTAATGAATACTAAAAACACGCTATATTTTAATTAAAAACAACTTTTTTCATCGTAATATATTATGTGGTTAAATTATAAAATTGAATGGTTTTAAAGTATATTTAGAATATATTTTTACCACTTAATATAATGTTGGTCATTGGACACAATTTTACAATTAAACCGAACATAAACAAGTGTCAATCTTTTGATAGTTATTATCTCTTAAAAACACGCTTTTTGTTTTGACAGCGGGAATTAATTTTAAATTAATTTCTGCCACTTCTGTGTTTTGAATTTAGAAAAATGGATTCCATATTTGGAATCAGGATGTTCAAATTGTGTAAATAGGTAACTTTTATTTTTAGACATTTTGAATAATTACTGCGGTAAATATTTTATTTACCATGGTTAAGGGTAAATCCGGTAAATAAGGGTTAAAAAATAATATTATAATAATATTAAATTACCCTAAAACGTGTCTTAACCCTATTGGTTGATACATGGTCGACCATGGGCATCTTTGGGTCGATTTTGGGACCCCATTGATCCACTTGTAAGTGATAATGACACTTTATTTTAATTAAGTTAAAATGAATACAAAAATGATACAAGCATATATCTTTTAGCAAAACAATTGTTACATAGGGTTATATATGTTGGATTTTAGATTATAAATATTCATTAGAAAGATAAAAAGATTTCCTACATAATGGTATTTTATTTGTAATTTTTATACTTTAAATAATTTAATTTATTTATAACACAATGATGATGCAGTAATTATCTTATTAATGAAATATTGACATAATTGATGTTATAAACACAAAAATAAATGTAATTTGAGACTTTTTATGAATTCCACTAATTTTATAGGTTACTATGATATATTAATGTTGATTTAATTAACTTTTTTAGAACATTTAATTCTGTTATGACTCTCACAAAAATCATATATCAAATAGTGTCAAAATTGACACAAAATAGTTTTTAAATCAAATATTATATTATTAATTGTTATTTTATTCCTAAAAATCTAAGGATCGTCCAAATGACTTAGATAAGGATATATATATTAATAATAAACAATTTGGGGTTCGTTTGGCATGTTATAGTAAGTTTATTAACCATATAGTGAAAGAAAACAAAAAGACATGGTAAAAGTTAAATTATTTAACTTAGAGTTAAATCTAATTGATAAGGTTAAAATAATATCCTAAACTTGTCTAAATTATATTGGTTGATAGGATTTCGACCCATCCCCACTTTAGCTTAGAAATAAGACCCTTTGGAACCATTATAAACCGATTTTGACTTTAATATAAAATAATATTTTGAGATATTCCTAAGGTGCCCCTCTCCTCCCCTATAAAAGGACACCTCCTCCCCCTCCTCCTCACACCAATTTGAGCACTCAAGCTCGGCCAAACCCTGCCAAAATCTCTTCTCCACTTCCCTAGAAACATCCTAGAGGTTCTGGTCTTCCTCAAAGACCAATTCTAGTGCCCTAAGAGGAGGTCTCAAAGAGGCGCTTCAAAGAAGAGGTAATTACCGTTACCAATTCTTTCCTCTTTATTTCTTCTTCCACTTCTTCTTCTTAGGTTGTTTCATTATGAAGTAATAACATCAGTATCACTCATATACTGATATGTTATTATAAGTATGAAACAACCCTATTTCACCATCTATCCATCCTACGGAAAAAAAGAAATCACCGCGCGTGCGTACGTACGGAATACCGTCTCCACGCCGTGGTGTAATCTATTTTCCACCACCACCTTACATGGATGAGTATAATGGTGTAAATAATAACTATACATAGTTATTACAACATCATATTGATTCTGATATATTTTATAATCCACTCCAATTCAATTCAATATTTATGGAAATGATATCATCGCTCGTGCGTACGTACGGACTACCGTCTCCACGACGCGATGAGATTCATTCTCCATGTTAACCATTTAAGAATGATTATAAAGTATATATAAGAAATAATAATGAAATATATGACATTATAAAGCTACTGGATTTATGTATATATATATATATGTATGTCATCTACTTACTTCCATTTCAAGACAATAAGGAATGGAAAACAGCGTTCATGCGTACGTACAGACTACCGTCTCCATGAACGGTGTTTTTCATTTTATTTATCTATCTCTTATATATATATATATACTGAATATATATGATATATAAATCATATTTTATATTATGGAAGTAAGTAAATCATGATATAAGTAATAATAATGTCAAGAACAACAAGTCAAAACACCTACGATAAATGAAACGATTTTACCCAAAACGCTTCTTTAACATGGAATTTACAAAAGAACGGGTAATATAATGTCATAAGTGAACCATATATGATATCATAAAAATGAATATGATTCTGTAATAAGTCAATGAAATTACTTAAATCATTATACAGGAGGTTCGGACACATACGAAGCAAATCGGACCTAAGGTAAGGGAAATATCACAATCTCATTTTTATTCGAGATTGTTTATTCGTAAGTATTTACTGGGGTGTATTTTACCATCCACATCCATGTTTCATCAATATGTAATATTACTTCCATCCACCTACAATTTTTTAAATCCATTTTTACCCTTCGGTGAGTTTTTAGTAAAAGAAATGAAAGGAATCTTTTGTCGTTTTTCGTACGAGGTACTTTTTGACTTTTCCGACAAAAGTACGAAGAATGTTTTTTTAACTTATACGGCATGAATGGATTTTTAAAACATTATTTCCAAGAAGCTTACTTTACAAGTTTTCAAGTTTATTTTTAATCATCTTCTTTTATTTTAAAGTCGTATGACATGTTATGAAAGGAAATATGTTTTTGAAGTAGAAAGGATATTTTCCTCAAGAGTGGAGTTCAAGTGTTTTATCAAAATTATTTTCCATCTAAGATAATAAAGGGTTCTGTTTTTATCCCTATTATTAAATTGATTTGTTCATGTTGTGATGGAATTATTTTTATGAATTCCTTTATCTTATATTAATTGATTTATGATGTCATGATGTTTCAAGAATCCCATTTTTGTTACATGTGTTATGCGATGATGTATGTTTTATGATTATGTGGCACACATAAGAAAGGATTCATTATAATATGGGTGGGACCTATATCTCCCTCCAATGCATTGGGTAAAGATTTTATATCTCATGAGATAGACATGGCTGAAATGGTAGGTTATACCGGTTCAGTGAAACAGGACTGAAACGAGAGTTACTCGATTCAGAAAGGGACTTTGTCCACTAAGATAGTCTTGGCATTGAGTCTTGACTAACAAGAAATGATTCTCTATGATTATGTGTGTATGCCACAAAGTTTCATGTTTTAAGTTATGATTATTGGGATTACATTTCACTTCTATGATTTATCCCATGTTATGATATTATGAGCTTTTTTTGCAGGTTAAGATTTCCAAAAGCTATGTTCTTATATATATGATGTGATTGATATTTCTTTTGTTTACCCTTACTGAGCATTTGAGCTCACCCTTTTATGTTTTCTTTTCCCCAGGATATAAATAAAGGTTTTAGGTAAAAAAAAAGGGATGACCTTTATGGGAGATATTGAAGAACTTTCACCACGATTAGAAGATTACGTTCCGAGTTTCCAAAGACACTAAACTATTACGATCCTTTAGTGTGTGTTTTTGTTATGTACTAAGTATTCCGCAAATGTAATGTAATGTCCATGTACGTCAAGCTTCGGGTCTCTACAGTTGGTATCAAAGGAAAGGTTTAGTCAACCTTTGGAAACTAGGATGCGAAAACGTTAGTGAGATCCCTAGATATATTTCTAAGGTATGTCTAGGGATGTCCCTAGGGATAAGTATACGTATAGGTTATAATAATAGAATTACGCTAACGATCATAGAATTAAACCTAAGATTTTGGATATTGAAGGTACTCCCCCTTTATTATGTTGTTTTCCCTAGCATGATTTTTGCCTCTCACACTATTCTTTTTGGGTTTTAGACGATGGCTGGAACCCGAAGGAACCGTGTTGATCAATGCAATGGACAATGCAATGATTGCCCTCCTGAACAAACAAATGTTATGGGAGATGGAGTGCAAAATCTTATTGCTATACTTACACAAGCTATGAATCATTCTGGACTTCCAAATGAGCAGAGAAGGGAACAATATTCTATTGAGTCCTTCATGAGGCAACGTCCACCTTCTTTCAGTGGGTCTTCTGATCCACTTGTGGATGAACAATGAATCAGTACTACTGAAAAGATATTTTCAGTTCTTCAATGTTCTGAACATGATAAAGTCATCTTAGCAGTATATCGTTTGGAAGGTGAAGCTGATCAATGGTGGAATCTTATCAAGAATACGAGGCCAAGAGATGAAATTGAGTCCACGGAATGGGGCGAGTTCAAGAACTTGTTTTTCAGTAAGTACTTCCCTCGTATTCTTCGAACAAAGATAGAGAAAGAGTTTCTTGAACTGAAGCAAAGGGACGATGAATCTGTTGGTACCTATGAAGCAAATTTTACAAGACTTGCAAGGTATGCTTCTGGTATTATCATCCAACCTGAAAGTAAAGTTGATCGATTTTTCAGTGGCTTAAAACCAAGTCTTCGAAGGGCATTAGCTATAAGAGACTTCAGTAGCTATGAAGAAATTGTGCGTTGTGCTATCAAGGTATAAATGGAAGTTGGTGTTACATATCCATCTCATGGTTTTGACAAGAAACGAAAGATGGAGTTCAAGGAGAAATCTCAGAATAATGGTGAAAAGAAGATGAATGTTTCCTTATGCACAAAGTGTGGAAAGAAGCATAGTGGAGATTGTCTTAAAGGGACTAGAAAATGTTTTAAGTGTGGAAAAGAAGGTCATCGAGCAGCTGAGTGTCGAAGTAATGGAAAAAGGGTTTCTAATGATGTGAATAAAGCAAACACTGCAGAGAACGCACCACCAACACTTCAATGCTTCAAGTGCAAGGAAATGGGGCATTATGCTAATAATTGCCCTAATCCAAGGGTTAGTGATGATCAACATGAGCAACCACTGAAGGCAAAGGACAAAGGGAAGTCACATGCGATCACTATTGGCGATGTTGAATCTGATAACGATGTGGTGGAATGATTATGCGTTTATGTAATGGGATTCCAAAATAATGTTGTATCATGAAGTATTGGAATATTTATGTATTGGTTTAATGTGGTATTCAAAGTGATTGAGATATTTTTGGAAATAAGATGATATGCGCATAATTAAGGGAAAACAAGAAAATGAAATGTTTAACAGTATTCATGAGCTCATGATTGATATAAGGACTAAGTGATATCATGGTTTGAGTATATAGAATTTTGAGGATTTTGGTATGTGGAAAGTGTTAACTTTAAACTGCATTCATGTTTTCACTAAGGTATTCAAGCGAATACATGATTAATGACTTTGAATGTTTAGAATGTGACCAACAAGACATATCTTATGGGGATCGACGATGGTGTTAAATCTCTGGTAATCGTTTTCACTATGTTATGAGAGTGGATTGCAGTATTATGGATAATCCTAAAGATTGGAATGGATTATGTTGGACATAAGTTAGTATTGTTTAAGGATAGAAGTTTTCTCGATATTATTGATGGGATGTTATAGTAATATAGTTTTAGAAAAAGGAAAACCTACAGGACGGGCGACAGCCCATCGCTTCGGACAAGGCTGTAGGAATCGAACCCACAACCGAAGTGCGACTGGCCTTTATCGCCTACCACTGACCTACAGGAAGTCCCTGTTTAGTAGAAACTAGTTTTATTATATTAAGCAGTATGATATATGAAGTATAAGTCCATTTTAGGAACCATATATGATTAATCTCACTATAGATCGACTTATGTATATAAGTTTTGCTAACCTTTTGTTTGAGACAGATGGAATGACCTGTCATTCTATCACATGATCTGCTAACACATCACGAATAACAAATTCAACTTCATTTCTTTAAGGGAAGAAGTGTAAATTGTTCAATTCACGAACAACAGTGAGATTATACCAAAATCAAGTAAGTATTTCTTCTAATTCAAAATTTTCAACTTTAGGGAAATGATATTGAAAACCAAAAATGTTGTCCTAGTGATCTTATATCTGATGAATCGGATGGTACCTTAGATCGTCACAAATTTATGGCTTTGTGATTGCTAGATTTTCCATAGCCATGTTCTCTACCACTCTCCATCAGAACATGATTGTTAGATTTCTCTTCCATATCCATATTTTCACCTATGTGGAAACCCAGTGATTAGTTTATTTGGGTAACCGTTACGTTTCATACTTTTGTTTTTAAAGATAAGTTTTGGTATTTTTTTTTACGATGTGGGTTTCTATCAAAGAAACTTTCGAATAGTAAACCATTTATAATCCCGACGAATTTTGAGGGCGAAATTCATTTTAAGGGGGGTAGAATGTAACACCCCGAGATTTTATGAAAAATATTCTTTTAATTTCATTAATGTCTTGTGTTGTATTCTACACCAAGATTACCTTGCGCTATACGCAACACCGTATTAGCTTGCAGTATACGCAACACTATTCTTGGATCGTGTTACACACAATTTTGATAATAGTTATTCTACGCAACATTGAGTATATATATATATATATTAAATGTATAAATGAAATATGGTTGGATTTTGTTATACGAAACAATGAAGGATTCTTTCACAACACGCAACCCTGACTTGGCTTGCATTACACGCAATCGCGACCTTCCTCGATAGCGTGTGTTGTACGCAATACCGGGTTTTAATAAACACTGTTATATTATTATAATATTTTCATGAACTAGCCGTTATGAATAGTATTAACTAGATTTTGAATTTTATAACATTATTATTCATCTTACACATTTCTAGAACATGGTATAAGAACAAAATAAATTTTTCGGGTAAAATAAGTATTTTTCAAAAAATGCAGTTTTACCACCTTTTGATGGCGCACCCACTTTAAATATAGTTTTTGACATGTTTATATGTTCAATTTTACAAAATAATATTCTTCTTTCGAATCAGGATGTAAAAATTTACATTAGATAAATTTTTGATACTTTTCCGATAACTTTCATATTTTAATGAATACTAAAAACACGCTATATTTTAATTAAAAACAACTTTTTTCATCGTAATATCTTATGTGGTTAAATTATAAAATTTAATGTTTTTAAAGTATATTTAGAATATATTTTTACCACTTAATATAATGTTGGTCATTGGACACAATTTTACAATTAAACCGAACATAAACAAGTGTCAATCTTTTGATAGTTATTATCTCTTAAAAACACGCTTTTTGTTTTGACAGCGGGAATTAATTTTAAATTAATTTCTGCCACTTCTGTGTTTTGAATTTAGAAAAATGGATTCCATATTTGGAATCAGGATGTTCAAATTGTGTAAATAGGTAACTTTTATTTTTAGACATTTTGAATAATTACTGCGGTAAATATTTTATTTACCATGGTTAAGGGTAAATCCGGTAAATAAGAGTTAAAAAATAATATTATAATAATATTAAATTACCCTAAAACGTGTCTTAACCCTATTGGTTGATACATGGTCGACCATGGGCATCTTTGGGTCGATTTTGGGACCCCATTGATCCACTTGTAAGTGATAATGACACTTTATTTTAATTAAGTTAAAATGAATACAAAAATGATACAAGCATATATCTTTTAGAAAAACAATTTTTACATAGGGTTATATATGTTGGATTTTAGATTATAAATATTAATTAGAAAGATAAAAATATTTCCTACATAATGGTATTTTATTTGTAATTTTTATACTTTAAATAATTTAATTTATTTATAACACAATGATGATGCAGTAATGATCTTATTAATGAAATATTGACATAATTGATGTTATAAACACCAAAATAAATGTAATTTGAGACTTTTTATGAATTCCACTAATTTTCTAGGTTACTATGATATATTAATGTTGATTTAATTAACTTTTTTCGAACATTTAATTCTGTTATGACTCTCACAAAAATCATATATCAAATAGTGTCAAAATTGACACAAAATAGTTTTTAAATCAAATATTATATTATTAATTGTTATTTTATTCCTAAAAATCTAAGGTTGTGCCAAATGAATTAGATAAGGATATATATATTAATAATAAACAATTTGGGGTTCGTTTGGCATGTTATAGTAAGTGTATTAACCATATAGTGAAAGAAAACAAAAAGACATGGTAAAAGTTAAATTATTTAACTTAGAGTTAAATCTAATTGATAAGGTTAAAATAATATCCTAAACTTGTCTAAATTCTATTGGTTGATAGGATTTCGACCCATCCCCACTTTAGCTTCGAAATAAGACCCTTTGGAACCATTATAAACCGATTTTGACTTTAATATAAAATAATATTTTGAGATATTACTAAGGTGCCCCTCTCCTCCCCTATAAAAGGACACCTCCTCCCCCTCCTCCTCACACTAATTTGAGCACTCAAGCTCGGCCAAACCCTGAAAAAATCTCTTCTCCACTTCCCTAGAAACATCCTAGAGGTTCTGGTCTTCCTCAAAGACCAATTCTAGTGCCCTAAGAGGAGGTCTCAAAGAGGCGCTTCAAAGAAGAGGTAATTGCCGTTACCAATTCTTTCCTCTTTATTTCTTCTTCCACTTCTTCTTCTTAGGTTGTTTCATTATGAAGTAATAACATCAGTATCACTCATATACTGATATGTTATTATAATTATGAAACAACCCTATTTCACCATCTATCCATCCTACGGAAAAAAAGAAATCACCGCGCGTGCGTACGTACGGAATACCGTCTCCACGCCGTGGTGTAATCTATTTTCCACCACCACCTTACATGGATGAGTATAATGGTGTAAATAATAACTATACATAGTTATTACAACATCATATTGATTCTGATATATTTTATAATCCACTCCAATTCAATTCAATATTTATGGAAATGATATCATCGCTCGTGCGTACGTACGGACTACCGTCTCCACGACGCGATGAGATTCATTCTCCATGTTAACCATTTAAGAATGATTATAAAGTATATATAAGAAATAATAATGAAATATATGACATTATAAAGCTACTGGATTTATGTATATATATATATATGTATGTCATCTACTTACTTCCATTTCAAGACAATAAGGAATGGAAAACAGCGTTCATGCGTACGTACAGACTACCGTCTCCATGAACGGTGTTTTTCATTTTATTTATCTATCTCTTATATATATATATATACTGAATATATATGATATATAAATCATATTTTATATTATGGAAGTAAGTAAATCATGATATAAGTAATAATAATTTCAATAACAACAAGTCAAAACACCTACGATAAATGAAACGATTTTACCCAAAACGCTTCTTTAACATGGAATTTACAAAAGAACGGGTAATATAATGTCATAAGTGAACCATATATGATATCATAAAAATGAATATGATTCTGTAATAAGTCAATGACATTATTTAAATCATTATACAGGAGGTTCGGACACATACGAAGCAAATCGGACCTAAGGTAAGGGAAATATCACAATCTCATTTTTATTCGAGATTGTTTATTCGTAAGTATTTACTGGGGCGTATTTTACCATCCACATCCATGTTTCATCAATATGTAATATTACTTCCATCCACCTACAATTGTTTAAATCCATTTTTACCCTTCGGTGAGTTTTTAGTAAAAGAAATGAAAGGAATCTTTTGTCGTTTTTCGTACGAGGTACTTTTTGACTTTTCCGACAAAAGTACGAAGAATGTTTTTTTAACTTATACGGCATGAATGGATTTTTAAAACATTATTTCCAAGAAGCTTCCTTTACAAGTTTTCAAGTTTATTTTTAATCATCTTCTTTTATTTTAAAGTTGTATGACATGTTATGAAAGGAAATATGTTTTTGAAGTAGAAAGGATATTTTCCTCAAGAGTGGAGTTCAAGTGTTTTATCAAAATTATTTTCCATCTAAGATAATAAAGGGTTCTGTTTTTATCCCTATTATTAAATTTATTTGTTCATGTTGTGATGGAATTATTTTTATGAATTCCTTTATCTTATATTAATTGATTTATGATGTCATGATGTTTCAAGAATCCCATTTTTGTTACATGTGTTATGCGATGATGTATGTTTTATCATTATGTGGCACACATAAGAAAGGATTAATTATAAGATGGGTGGGACCTATATCTCCCTCCAATGCATTGGGTAAAGATTTTATATCTCATGAGATAGACATGGCTGAAATGGTAGGTTATACCGGTTCAGTGAAACAGGACTGAAACGAGAGTTACTCGATTCAGAAAGGGACTTTGTCCACTAAGATAGTCTTGGCATTGAGTCTTGACTAACAAGAAATGATTCTCTATGATTATGTGTGTATGCCACAAAGTTTCATGTTTTAAGTTATGATTATTGGGATTACCTTTCACTTCTATGATTTATCCCATGTTATGATATTATGAGCTTTTTTTGCAGGTTAAGATTTCCAAAAGCTATGTTCTTATATATATGATGTGATTGATATTTCTTTTGTTTACCCTTACTGAGCATTTGAGCTCACCCTTTTATGTTTTCTTTTCCCCAGGATATAAAGAAAGGTTTTAGGTAAAAAAAAAGGGATGACCTTTATGGGAGATATTGAAGAACTTTCACCACGATTAGAAGATTACGTTACGAGTTTCCAAAGACACTAAACTATTACGATCCTTTAGTGTGTGTTTTTGTTATGTACTAAGTATTCCGCAAATTTAATGTAATGTCCATGTACGTCAAGCTTCGGGTCTCTACACGGACGCACTCTGGTGGTCCGTTTTGCTCGCCGTCTTCGCCAACAGTCCTCCCGAGACCCGATCTTCACTGCGGAGGCTTCAGAAAGACTTTGCGGCCCCGTTCTCCATCACCCATCAATCCGGGCTCAACGTTCAACCAGTGGAGTCTCCGAATCACCTCCATGGCCCCGACTCCGGCCGCGGTTTCATTCGGACTCAACGGCGTGGCGCGACGGCGCCGCGCATCCTTTCCGTATTTCTCCATGACTCTGCACGGTGCCATTGCACCGCGCCGCCTTCGTTTGATCCGCAACATAATCAACAACAAGGGGGAGGAGGGTTGGCTGTGTTTGTGTGGTCAAACCTCCTCCTATTATAATGATAGCAAGCGGCCAACAAAGAGAAGTCGATGTATGACAAAGAAATAATTCACAGGCAAAAACAATAAACCTCAACATCAACCTGCATGAACGAATGATCCACGGATCAACCTAGAAATGGTTGGTCTGCGCTCGTTGTTCTTTTCTCAAAATATAAGATAACACCAAATAAATTCCCCTACCTCGAAGAAAAAGTTGAACGAAGGTTCTTCATGGAATTGCACATCGCACGTCGTCGAGTCGCGGAAGTCGAACGTCACGGTAGAAAGGCGTTGCGAAGAAGGAAAAGAGAGTGACGACGGTCGTTGGTGTTCGTCGCTTCTGTCGTTGTTGAAGTGCCCCGAAGAATAATCGACGTCTCCTCTCTTGTCGCATGAAGAAGAGGATAGAGGGTGCGTCATCGTTCTTCGTGGAAGGGTGTGTTGTTCCTCACCAGGGTTTTGGTGTTCTTCAACGATGGGGGAAAACCACTCTTCCTTCAAAAATCTCTCTCTCAAGAGGGTTCTCCCCACTAAACAAATGCCAACCTATTAAAATAAGAATCCAACTTATTTTAATTAATCTTCTATGCCATTCAAAATTTGAATAACTTAATTCATTAATTGAAAAAGGAGTTTGGAAAAAGTTTAAAGTGAAAGAGGAAGAGGGAAGAGGAAGAGTCACATAAGTTAAAGTGGAGTTACAAAATTTAAGAGGGAAGTAAGTTATGAGAGGTAAAGGGGGTTATGGGAAGATCAAGGGGGGTTAGGGTCTCGTGTGGTCCCCACCTCCCATATATCCACACATGGGAAGTTGGCTGGTTGTGGGTCCCACCAACAACTTCCCATAGTAGAATTTAACTCCCTTGGTTAACAAAAATAAAATTGTTCACAATTTTATTTATTTCTTCCTTAAACCCCAAAAATTAATTTCTTCTCCCAAGAAAACGCACCTACGGTAAAATTCCTCTTAAGCAAATACCGGCGCTGCGAGTTCATCGGTGTCCTCGAATTTCAATTCCGTGTACCGGTTCAAAAGATAGAAAAACCCGCTCGTTTGTTCACTGAACGTACCCGAGCTAAACTTAGTAAATTGATTCCGGTCTCACTGGGCCTCGGAATCAGACGCTGTCAGAAACTGCGTTCTTGTAAGATTCCAAAAAAAATTAAGAAAAAATTTCCCTTGAATTTTACGGGTCTTTACATTACTCCCACCTCAGGGATTTACTTCCTCGTAAAGATTTAACACAAACTAGGGATACAAAAGCGGTACTGAGCACGAATCTGAGCCTTTCGCTCCCATGTGATCACCTAGAGGTTCCCGTAATTCCAGTGAAAGCGCACCAAAGGAATCGACCGTCCTCGTAGGATCCGCTCCTGTCGAGCCTCAACCTCTACTGGAACCCCGCAAAAGTCACCCCATCGCCAAAGTCCAGTTTCCCCATGGCCGATGACATGCATCGGGTCAATAATGTATCTCCTAAGTTGAGATATGTGAAATTCGTCGTGCAACTGGTGCAACTGAGGTGGATGGGTCAAGCGGTAAACCAACTCACCTACCCAGCTGAGGACCTGGAAAGGTCCATTGAACCTCGAAGATTACTTGCCACCTTGGCCACATCTCCGTAAACCTTGTCGATCTTAGACCCGTATAAGAACGTGGTTGCCATCCTCGAACTCTAGAGGTCCCCCTTTCATGATTAGAACTGAAACTCAAAACTCCTGCTTCCACGTGGATGAAGTTGGCTGACTCAAGAGTGATCGGATACACCTTCCTATGTACGAGCTTATCCTGTGCTTCCCTGGGTTTCCTTTTCACCGACCAAGGAAAACCCATCCCGACGTTTGCCTAATACCGTCAATTTGAGTACGAACTGTGATTTCTCAATCCATACCCAAACTAACGTCGTAAGGCCTCGACGCTGCCACCAAGAGATTCCAACCAAAACTCTCGCCTCGAGGGTCAGACCACACTGTCGGCGTAAGTGTGATTATCGAGTCTCCTCCCAAGCTATCTTCAGACATGAGGTTCAAGTATATGGTTTTAACCGAAAACTCTAGGTCTGAGACAAGATTCGTGGAAGGAAGGAATGATTCATATCAACGTTTGTTATTACGGAAGCTAGTAGTACACACAGACTGTCCCTCGAATCATTCTTAGAGTCATTGGCTCACACTCCTTGACCGCATGCAGCTACTCTCTTCCCCTGCCCTCCACGTCTGCTACTCTGCAGATTTATCTGTCCTTAACATTTCCTCTTTTTGAAACATTCGCACACCTATGTCTCAGAGACTGGCACCAGTTCGCATCTCCCCACTGCTAACATTCACTGGCTAAAACCGATCAGCCAAAGAACATTCAACCACAAAGGTTCTTTCTAGCACCCTAACATAAGTAGGAATGCATAGAGAAAAGTGTTCTTACTCGTATATCCTTTAAACAAACCTCACTCTGAGGTCCGAGCTCTAAAGCACTGATCATATCGGAGTCATCAAGTACCAAGAAAGATCAGTACAGCTCGATGATTACCCAGCTACTGAAACATCATCCTGCTCAGGATATATAAGCTCTAGAAAAACTCTCAGCCACCTCCTCAAGCCAGTTCTCAGCTGCCTGTGCATCGGGCTCACCTCAGAACTTGAGGGAATATGATGTTGGAACACATGTAAGGCAGTAAGCCTACATGTGTCACCTACTGGTATTGCCGGTTGTAACTGCAGACCAACAAGTAGTGATGTATAGCTGACACACTACCCGAAGGCACTATCTCAGGCATCGGTCCACATACCGAAGCCTCATCACTATGAGGACCATCCTCATGGTCACTCACTGGAAAACACTAGTAGCCAAGTCCACCATCCACTCTACTGATGTCTCAGCTAGGCTGAAAACTCTAGCAATCGTCTCCAGCCAGTCCTCTGTTGTCTGCGAATCTGCCTCGCCTCGTAACCTCGGAGGGCTCTGCTGCTGGAACTCGTGCAACGTGCTCTGCCAGCGTGCACCGTCCACTAGTAAGGATGGTGGCATCTTCTGACCAACAGGTGGTGGTGCTGCTGGTACACCACCCGAGGGTGCCAACATAGTAAAAAGGGCCCCACACCAGAGCCTCGCCGCTCGGTGGGCCATCATCAAGTACTCTCTCGGAACTCCAACTGACTGTCTGCGTGGAGACATCCTGAACAGATGCGACACGGTCAACGATTTATACCTGGTGAGCTGACCTGGTTTGAGCTAACTTTAAAACTTTTGAAAAAACACATGCAATCGGTGTTTTCATGCACAAAGTCGGAAATCAGAAGTCAGGGTCCTGGTGTACGGATAAGTCAGCTGCCGCACCAACACTGGACTCCCTGAACTGAAAACCACACTCAGTACCCTTTACACTATTGCTTCACAGAAAGAAAATATCAGAGTCTTAAGTTCTGAGGTAGAAATGACTCCTCTGATACCAATTTATCACGACCCGTCCTCGGGGCCCGTTCCGTGACTACCCCAAGCCCACCTTCCATAGGCCAGGGGCTGGCGACTAGCACTAAAGGCGTAATTGCTGATAACTGGGAAGGAATTGCCTTTATAAAAGTAAACAAACACCACAGAGTACAAGAGGAAGTAATAAACTAAGTACAAAAGGAGGTGCTGAAAACTAAATGGTCCAGAATACAAACCCAATCGAATGTACAACTACAACTGAACAAAAGTACAACAGAAAAAGACAACAGCTGGAAGAAAGGTAGAAGCTCCTGGGTCATCCTCCTCGGATCCTACCAGAAGGGTAGGTACAGATAGTGCAACTCCTGGATCGTCCACCATGGATCCTACCTGAAGGGTAGGTACAGATAGCGCAGCTCCTAGATCGTCCACCACGGATACTACCTGAAGGGTAGGTACAGATAGCCTCCTCTACGCTCTCGTTGTGAATTAAACCTCTGGAAACTGACTCATCATGAGGTCCACCTCCGGGTACTGTCCAGTCCTTGAACACTCGGCCTTTGTCAGCGCTGTCTGTCATCTGCATCCAACACAACGAGGTGCGGGCATAGCCCATGCATGGGTGAGTATAACGATACTCAGTAGGGACCCCGAGACCCTCAAGGTCTCACTAAAACAAACAAGGATAACCACAAGAAGATCTCAACAGATAACCTCTACTTAGGTATATGCCCATACATATACCTAAGTTATCAAGGAAACCATCTTAATTATGAGGAAACCCAAAGATTATGAAATCAACAGATAACCACTACCCAGGTATATGCCCATACATATACCTAAGTTATCAAGTGACCCATCTCAATCATGAGGTAAACACAAAGGTCATAGACTCAGCTCAAACCAGGATTTTCATTATCGAAACTGTAACCGCTGAAGAGCCCCGTCTCTGACAAGTACAGTGATCTTGTCACGTCTCCGAGGTACTGCTCACTAACCTAAGACTACTGAGGTACTCCTCCTGTCAAGTACCGTGAGTCAGCCACCCAAACACGGTAGTGCTTCCCGCTGGGGTATGCCACCCAAACACAGTAGTGCACACCCCCTAATAGCCTGTAGAGGTACTCTCCGGACGAGTACCACGGGTCTGCACTGTCACACAGTAGTGCTCCATCCGCCATGGGTCTGCACCCAAAAAAATTAGTGCTCCGTCCACTAGGCTAGTCGACTCACTCCAAGTCGAGTCGGTCAAGCAGTCGTCAGGTCTCAGCCGGCTACACGGTCTCCGTACTCCGTATGCTCATCTTCAAGAGGGTCCGCTCCACGAGCTACAGGTCGATACTCCAAGTATCTCAAGTCCCACAAAGAAGTATCTCAAAGGACCGCCTCGTCATAGGGGTCTCAACGCAACAGACGACGCGTCAATCGGACGCCCGGTCTGTGAGTTATTAGCCTATTCGTCCCAGGGGCCCGGTTGGTTTCGTGTGCGAACCAACCCGACCGTATCTCAACTGTACCCCGAACTATTATAGGGTATACTCATAGGGACCATTTCTCAACAAGATCACCAACGCCGCCGACGGTTCGTCAAACGGATGTCCAGCCTGAATGTTATCAGCTTTTCGGTTCTAGGGTCCCGGTTGGATTTCGGGTACAATCCAACCCGGCCACTATCCAACTACATCCAGATCTTAGGAGAATTATTCCAAAAGTTCCATCTCATCAAGAGGAATCCAACAAAGTTTACGACACATCAATCGGACGTCCGGAGCTCAAGATATAAGCGTTTCCATTCCGAGGGCCTGGTTGGTTTCGTGTTCGAACCAACCCAGCCGAACTCAAAGTTCTCCGAAACCTTGAGTGTAATATACCGAAACAACCGTCTCAATCCAAGGATCGCTACGAAACTGACGGTGCGTCGATCGGAGGTTAGTATCCCATGTCATGGGCAACAGAACGAAAAAGTACGGTATTAGGGTGTTCGGGCCCGGTCCGACCCGGCCCGGTACCCCCTGGGTCGGCCCGAACCGGGGCGACCCGACCCGGGTCCGGGTCTGGCCTGCTTGGGTGCAGTCCGGCTTGGCCGCACGGCGCTCTATCCAGGAGGCTCGGACGAATGTCCGAGCGTTGAGATGTGGGGCGGGGGGGGGGGGGGGGGCACTGCCCCCCGCTTGTTTGTAACCGCGGCCCCCCGGGGGGCCGCTCCTTGCCAGCGGACGTGGATGAGCGCCACGTACTGCCTCCCTCGGTCCCGCGTGGTCGCGGGACCAGTGGCCTATCGTCGTGGCTGAAGCCACGACGGGCCTCCCTGGCAGCGCACCGACGGAGTCTTCCGCGGACCACCGGACGCGCTCTGGTGGTATGTTTTTCTCACCGTCTTTGCCAACGGTCCTCCCGGGACCCGAACATCACTGCGGTGGCTTCAAAAATACTTTGCGGCCCTGTTCATCATCACCCATCAATCCACACTAAACATTCAACCAGCAGAGTCTTCGAATCGCCTCCGTGGCTTAGACTCCGACCGCGGTTTCGTTCGGCCTCAGCGGCGCGGCGCGACAGTGCCGCACATCCTTGCCATATTTCTCCATGATTCCGCGCTGTGCCGTTGCACCGCGCCGCCTTCATTCGAGCCGCAACATTATCAGCAACAAGGGGGAGGAGGGTCGGCCGTGTTTGTGCGGTCTGACCTCCTCCCGTTATAATGATAGCAAGCGACCAACAAAGAGAAGTCGATGTACGACAAAGAAATAATTCACGAGCAAAAACAATATACCTCAACATCAACCCTTATGAACGAACGATCCTCGGATCAGCCTAGAAATGGTTGGTCCGTACTCGTCGTTATTTTCTCAAAAGATAAGAGAACACCAAATAAATTCCCCTACCTTGAAGAAAAAGTTGAACAAAGGTTCGTCGCGGAATTGCACGTCGCACGTCGTCAAGTCGCGGAAGTCGAACGTCATGGTAGAACGGCGTTGCGAAGAAGGAAAAGAGAGTGACGACGGTCATTGGTGTTCGTCGAATCCGTCGTTATAGAAGTGCACCCAAAGAAGAATCGACGTCTCCTCTCTTGTCGCAGGAATAAAAGGATAGAGGGTGCGTCGCCGTTCTTCGTGGAAGGGTGTGTCGTTCCTCGCCGGGGTTTCGGTGTTCTTCAACGATGGAGGAAAACCCCTCTTCCTTCACAAAGATCTCTCTAAAAAGGGTTCTCCCCACTAAACAAATGCCAACCTATTAAAATAAGAATCCACCTTATTTTAATTAATCTTCCAAGCCATTCAAAATTTGAATAACTTAATTCATTTTTTGAAAAAGGAGTTTGGAAAAAGTTTAAAGTGAAATAGGAAGAGGGAAGGGGAAGAGTCACATAAGTTAAAGTGGAGTTACAAAATTTAAGAGGGAAGTAAGTTATGGGAGGTCAAGGGGGTTATAGGAAGATCAATAGGGGTTAGGGTCTCGTGTGGGCCCCACCTCCCATATATCCACACATGGGAAATTGGGTGGTTGTGGGTCCCTCCAACAACTTCCCATGGTAGAATTTAACTCCATTGGTTAACAAAAATAAAATTGTTCACAATTTTATTTATTTCTTCCTTAAACCCCAAAAATTAATTTCTTCTCCCAAGAAAACGCACATACGGTAAAAGTCCTCTTAAGAAAATACCAGCGCTGCGAGTTCATCGGTGTCCTCAGATTTCAATTCCTAGTGCTGGTTCAAAAGATAGAAAAACCCGCTCATTCGTTCACTGAACGTACCCGAGCTAAACTTCGGAAATTGATTCTAGGCTCACCGGGCCTCGGAATCAGACACCGTTAGAAACTAAATTCTTGTAAAATTCCAAAGAAACTTAAGAAAAAATTACCCTTGAATTTTACGGGTCTTTAAAATGTTTAATTATTCCACATTGAATTTTTTTATATTAAATACCATATCATCATCATTCTAAATTTATCTGTTTAATAGTTGTTGTTCAATGTTTCTATTAAATTGAAAGTATTTTTCTTGTTATCTAAAAAATTTGGTTTGGCCGAGCAACCTGTGATGCAACCATTTTCTTCTCCTCCACTGATATCTTCACCATCATCAAATAATGGCCCTGAAACATAAATTTATAATCCAAATAAATCATGATCTTCAAATGGGGTATAAAAAATATCATTAGTCATACAATTTAATGTATTATGATTGTTTTTCATACATAAACAAGTATGAGAAGGAAAAAAGTATTCAAGATGAGTAGGGATAAATATTCACTAAATAGAGAGATGAAGGAAAAATGGAGAGATGAAGGAAAAATTAGTCGAGCTCAGTAGGGATAAAGATTCACTAATAAGAGATTTGAAGTAAAAATTAGTCAAACAATATGAACTGCAGAAGGAAAAACTTAAACATTAGGAAGCATCATCAAATTATGATTCAAAGGAACATGGATATGATTTTCCCAAAAAGGAAAAGAACTATTGTATTCATTGGAAAGGATATGAACATGCATATCTCTAATTAGTGACACTAATATGATGAGAATCGGTTGTCCATGAATATAGAAATGGAGGCATCTGGTGAAGATATACATTATAAGCAGAGGACCTCTAGTGCTGGAAGATGTCATTATCATGGTGGAAGCCACTGTTATCGAGGTAGAATCCTCCATTCAAGAGGTAAAAGCTTTAGTATGACCTCTAGAGTTGGAATCACATTACCCCTTAAAGGTTTAGAAATCAATTGAATGAGTTTGTTGAAGAAGCAGTATGGTAGTGAACAATGTTATGACCCGAAAACCGGTGAGGCATGGTGACCTTGTAGAAAAGCCAGTACTTTTAAAACCATTAAATGTCAATTTCAAGCTACAAGAGGCTTGAGTGGGGCATTGTGTGGATGCCTCCTCTGCAAGTGTAGCAATCAGAATGTAGAGGAACAATCCTATGTAATAGAAAATATAAAAGATGATTATATTGTGGTAAGGAAATGTTTATCTGACATTATAAACATACATATCTGGGTTTTTCAAAAGTGAATCAATAGGAATTTGGAAGATTCCTCTATCCCGAGAAATAAGAAGGATGATTCTTTTATGGGAAGGAAACCTTTATTTGAAATTGGGGATATACAGGTGAATGTGGATGCAACACCAACGCCTATGATGGTGAAGAAATTGAAGAAGCCAGCCGATATCACTCTAAAATTTCATAGACAAAGGTGATCAATGGAATACAATAGAAACCAACATAAATAGAGAGATACAGACCACTCTTCCATCTACTGATAGCATTAGTCAGTCCTAGTAACATTAAAAGTACCATAGGGTTTACTCCTTTCGTGGGTGTAGAATTCTATATAGATTCAATGATATGGGAGTACCACACACAAATCTGGTGGCATTGATGTGTGTGTCTAAACTAGATGAATGATTTGTGAGGTTATTATTTATAGTAATAATAAAATCTATATTTACAGATCTCACTTAAGACAGTGTCTTTAAACGCCGACCATCTTTGTTTTTTGATTGCTTCTAATTTATGCTTCCGCGTGATAAAAATTAAATATATATTTTTATGTCAATAAAACCACAAATCGATACTCAACTTCCAACCATGAATTTAAGGCAAGAAAAGCTACGTTATGAGGGAAGCATACTATAAATATGAACATATCCCTAATTCAAATAAATTTGAATGGTTGGATTATCAAATTTTTGTTCTTTTGGGTGAAACCAAAAGACCAGAAAGCCTTAAATAAATATTTGTTCATAATTTGAGGTAAGGGGGAAATTTTAAAATATAAAATTTCAAAATTATATTATCATAAGGGAATTAATTTATGCAGCAATTTTTTTAAGTTTATAAAATTTTATTTTAAATATGGTTTTTAAATTTCAAAATCTTGTGTTATGTATTTATTCAAATCAGTGGAATAAAGATGATATTATTTTAAAAATTATGCTTCAATTCAAATATTGAATGTAATTTATTTTCAAAATTGTATATTAATTTAACTATGGGATATTATTATTTTTAATAAATAGTTATATAAAAATTATGTTCTAATTCAATATTATCTATATACATGATTAATAATTTATAATATTTTTTTAAAGTATTTTATAAATTATTTTAATAGATAATATTTTTATTAGTTAAACTTAAGGTTTTATTTCATAATTTTAAACAATAAAAAATTGTTATTGTTTAATTTTGAAGAAAATATTTTTAATAAGAAATTCTAATTTATTAAATTCTATACATAATTTCTAATGATGAAAGCTATAATTTTATATGCATAATGAATATTAATTTCTATATATGTTATGAATATTAGAAGATAGGACCATATTTGATAATTGTGCATGAAATTTCATGTATTTTAATACGAGTAATAGTCTTAATTATAATGTGAATATTTTCATGTCTTTTAAATGTAAGTATCATTTTTGAAATATGGATTTATCATACTAATTTTGTGAATGGAGATTTATAAATTCTTAGAAAATCTAAAATTATTTTTTTTCTATGAAAATAATTCATGTATATATGTTTAAAAAACATTTAATTTATTGTGATTGAGAAATGCAGATCTTTAGTAAACACAATTTCTTAAAAATTAAATTTCGGTATTAAATGAGTTGATGAGGAATGGGGAGTGAACCCATGACCTCAAAATACATTTTTTTACCAATGATACTACTTGTGTACACATGGTTTTCATAAGATCTATCACAAATGAAAATAATTCCAAAAGAAATTATTATTTTTGTCAAAATGTTCTAAAAAGAGAAATCCATGTTTTTTCAAAGGCTTTTTTTAAAATTATTTTCAATATGATAAATACTTTTGAAAATTAATGTATATATGAAATACATATATATATATATATAAGATAAAAAATTATTTAAAGATATTATTTAAATAAGTATATATAAAGTTATTTTTCCATGGTTATTAAAACCCCTTACAGAGAAATTTTTTACTCAACCCACGTTTAAAAATAAATTTCACCGGTATCTTAGAAGTCCAAAGAAGGATCATATTACTTATGGAGTTCAAATACATGTAGCATGTTAGATATTTTATTTTATTTTCATATAAATCTCATTAATTGTATGGTTTTATCCAATATTCCAAAACCTATACCTAAAATGGTCATGGAAAGAATAAAATAATGTGTAATGTTCATTTTATTTTTTTTAACAAAAATTAGAATTTTAGCACTGAATCCAGAAGTGTGGGTTCATGGCTTAACATAAAAAGTCATTATAACACATCCTTGTGGTTTATGCCATAGTTATGCCCAAATAGGAAGTAGCATCAAAACACACCATCCAAGGCTCCATGGTGTGACCTACTGCCTGTGATATTTACCTGCCTGATTTTGGAGAGGTCTCTAATTCTCCTACATAGGGATCTATGACACAATTGAGTCCCCACACCATCTCCATTCACACTCTACAGCGCAGCCTATTTAGCTCTATGACACAAATGTTATAAAACTATAGAATCTCCTAGAAGCTCCAAAAAATTCTAAACTACTCCAACATAAAAATGGAATTAATAAAAATAGATTTAGTATTACTTGGATGTGGTAATATGATGTTACAACCTCTCTAGAAAAAAAAACATTCTTCCCCCTAAAATCCTATATATACGACCCCATGTCAATGAGGGGAGGTCTCTGCTCTCTCATCAGTACCTCACACTCCCATGTCTCATGTAAATTAGAACCGTGCTATCATAGCACTCTAACCAAAGGTATATAATTCCCACAAAGAATATTTTTCTTAGAACTTAATATTAAAACTGAGTACCCATTCATGGATAAATCTGGTTCCACATCAAGTTTCTCCCATCTCAAAACATGATATGGGTTAATGAGATACTTTTGAAGCTGAAATATATGAAACACATTATGAATCAATGTCAAATGAAGTCACAAAGACAACTGGTACTCCACACTACCAATATACCCAACAACTTCAAATGGTCCCACACATCTCGATGAAAGATTTTCATATTTCCTAGGCTTTCATCGACCTAACGATGGAGATACTCTCAAAAAAACATAGTCACCAGTCAAATACTCTAAAGGGTGTTGATTACTATCAGAATAATATTTTCATTGTCTTTAATCTATCACTATTATTTGAAGAATCAATTGAATCTTTATCATCATATTTTGGACCAAACAAGTCTTGATCAAGGATGTTTCACTAATATCTTACCAAAACCACATATTTTTACATGGGCAGCCATACAAGGCCTCAATGTGTTCCATATGGATAAATGATTGGTAACTGTTGTTGTAGGAAATCTCAACAAGTCCCAAGTGGAAATCGCAATCTCCACCAAAGTTAAGATCGCAATCAGGAAGGTTTTATTCCAAGATTTGTATAGTGCATTCTTTCTAGACATCTATATTTGGATGATAATGCAAGCACAATCGAACTTGGGATCCCATCGCCTCTTGGAGGCCTTTCACAAAATGGGAAGTGAAACGAAGATCCATATCATATAATACTACAAATGGAACTCTGTGCAATTTAAAAATGTAATGGATGTATATCCTTTTCGTGTCCTAAACATTGGCCGTAACCCGAATTTGTATAATGTGTGTTGATTTGGTCAGCTAATTAATCAGTACCCATAATGCATTATTACTTAATGCGGTATGAAGCAACTCAACAGTGAAATTTATATAAATCTCATTCCACATCTATATAGTCACAAGAAGGTGATGAAGAAATCCTAAAGGTATCTAATACATGACTTTGGGATGTTTGGAAGTATAATAATGGAAAATAATGTTTTTGATTTCACATCTCATACATGGCCACCAAAATCATCATTTCATATCATAAAACATCCTCAAGGTGCTCAGGTCCACCACCCATTGGGAACTATGGTTGTCCCCCTAAACATATTTTCTCACTGGAAAAGGTATAATATATCAGTTAGTGAAACATAGGATGCAATCAGAGGAAAAAAACCACTCCCAGATGGTCTCTCCACCATAAAGAGAGTCTCTTCACTACGCCAAAATTTTAGTTTAATGACAGTTTAAACCACTTCTAAATCACTCTGTGTCGGTTGTATAAAACCCTACTAAATCAGATATCAGTAATTAATTAGCGACGATTTATCCAAATAGTCATTGAACGATTTGTTATAATTTTTACTATTTATTACCATGTACATGCACATTCATATGTATATGTGCTATATATAGAAATTTTGCATTTGGTGAGATTTGAACCCCTTACCTCTTGTAAATTCAACAAAGACTTGACCACTCCAATATGCTCGTCATGTGGTGAATAATCAAAATTGAATATACTTATATATATTAATTGAAAAAAGAAATAATACATAACAAATAGATATAAACTCAATAATTATTAATCAATAATAATTATTCAATGATGGTTAATCAATAATAAATAGTCAATAGTCAATATTTCATAATTTATAATTTATTATTTACTATTTATTATTCTTTATTCATTATTAATTATTAATATTTAATAATTACTAATTACTAATTAATAAATAAAAAAATAATAAATAAATATATAAATAAATAAATACATGATATGGAAAGAAATCATAAATATCAAATAGTAAATAAATAATAATAATAATAATAATAATTAATAATAAATAATGATAAATAAATAAATAACTCAATAAATAACTAATATATAATTAATACAGAAATAATAAATAAAAAATAAAAAATACATAATAAATAATAAATGATAAATAATAAATAATATATAATAAATAATAATAAATAATGATAAATAATGATAAATAATAATAAATAAATAATAATAAATGATAAATAAATAATGATAAGTAATTAATAATAAATAAATAATAAATAAATTATAAAATTATGAAAATAAAATAATAAAACAATAAAATTATGAAAATAAAATAATAATATAATAAAATAAAAAAAATTTGAGAATCGAATAATAAAATAAAAAAATAAAAAAATAAAAAAATAAAAAAATAAAAAAATAAAAAAATAAAAAAATAAAAAAATAGAAAAATAAAAAAATAAAAAAATAGTAAAATAATAAATGATAAATATTAAATATTAAATATTAAATATGAAATAATAAACAAATAAATAATAACTAATAACTAATAAATAAATAAATAATAATAAAATAGAAATAAATAAATAATAAATAATAAATAATAATAATAATAAATAAATAAATAATAAAATTATGATAATAAAGTAATAAACTATTAAAATTACTAAAATAAAAATAATAAAATAAAAAAATAAAAAAATAATCAATAACCAATAATCAATAATCAATAATAAATATTAAATATTAAATAAAAAATAAAAAAATAAAAAAAAATAAAAAAAAATAATAAATAAAAAATAAAAAATATATAATATATAATATATATTATTAAATAAATAAAAAATAATTATTAGTAAATAATAATAATAAATAATAATAATAAATAATAATATATAAATAAATAAAATAAATAATTATAACTAAATAAATAATAATAATAAATAAACAATAATAAATAAATAAATAAGAAATTAATGAAATTAATAATAAATCAATGATACATAAATAATAAATACTGAATAATGAATAATAAATATTAAATAATAATCGAAAAAATAATAAATGATAAATAATTAATAATAATTAATAAGTAATAAATAATAAAATAATAAAATAATAAAACAATTAAATAATAAAGTAATAAAATAATAAAATGAAAAATGATAAATTGGTATAAATATCTATAAATGTATATACTTATAACAATATTTACATAAAAATATATAGACACATATTTATGTTAAATAAACATATATAAACACACTCAGATTTGTAATTGTATATTAATATATATATATATATAAATACAAGTGAATATAAATATATATATATATATATATACATTTATGGTATTAAATTATATAAACATTAATACGTATTAATATTTACAATTGTATATAAAATCAATAATAATTTAATTTAAATGAAATAAATAAATAAAATATTTATTTCCATTTGGTGTATATGCTTAAATATTCATTTCTATATAAATATGTATCTATATAAGTGATTTTATAAGTAAATATAAAGAAAATATGCACATATTTATTAATAAATAAAACTACATTGTGAAAAATGATAATGTTTCAACACCATAATATCAATATGAATGTAATACCTGAGAATAAATTGAGTCACCACCAAAAAAGGAAATAAGACCTCATTATACGAGGCTGAAAACCCATTAAATGTTAAAAATTGGGGTATCCTTAAACCACATAAAAACATTAAGAAACTCTATAAAACCTAAAACCCCTAAAAACCATAAAACAACCATAAATTCTGATATGGGAGTTCATTTCAGCTCCACAACTAGTCGAATCGAAGATCCTGAAATGATCATTGATATGATATGTGGTGCATGCCAAACATACACCATAATTAGAAGTTATAGACATTTAATACCTGATCATCATCATTCATTTTCGATATATTAAATACCTAATCATCACCATTCTGAATGTCTTTGTTTTATAGTTTTTGTTCAATGTTTATATTAAAATGATTTTTTTTCTTATTTTCCAAAAAATTCGATTTTTTTGAGCAACCCGTGATGCATCCATTTTCTTCTCCTCTATTGATATCATCACCATCATCAAATCATGGCCCATAAACATTAATTTATAACCCAAAATAAATCTTGATCTTTAAACGGGATATAAAAAAATATCATTAGTCGTCTCATTTAATGAATTTTGATTGTTTTGGTAATCTTAAACAAGTAGGTGAAGGAAAAAAATTGGGCTTAAGAGGGGTAAAGATTCACTAACAAGAGAGCTAAATGAAAAAATAGTCGATCTTAGTAGGAAGAAAGATTCACTAAAAAGAGTTCTGAAGGAAAGAGTAGTTCGGCAACATGAAATGTAGAAGCAATAAATTAAACATCAGGACACATTATTGAATGGAGACTCAAAGGAACTTGGATATGATTTGTGAAATAGGTGAATCTCCATTTAATTTATTGGAAAGGATATGAACATGCATATCTCTGATTGGGAACACACTGATGATGAGGACTAGGTGGCCATGAATATAGAAATAGAGGCATATGGAGAAGATACGACTTACAAGAAGAGAACCTATGGAGTTGGAAGTCATTGTTCTCAAGGTTGAAGCCTTCATTCTTAAGGTGGAAGCCTCCGTTCAAGAGGCCAAAGATTTAGGAGGGCTTCTATGGTTGGAATCCCATTAACCCTTAGGGGATTACAAAGCAACCGACTGAGTATGTTGAAGATGCAACATGAAGGTGAACATAGTTCTGACCCAACAACTGGTGACTCATGTTCCACTTGTAGAAAATCCAATACTTGAAAACCCTTAAATGTCAATGCCAAGCTACTTGAGGCTTGTTTGGGGCGTTGTGAGGATCCCTCCCTATGAAGTGCATCAGCAGGAATGCAGATGAAGAGTCCTCTATCTCGTGAAATCTGAAGGGTGATTCTATTGTTGGAAGATAACATTTATCTAAAATTAGAAACATGTAGGTATAAGTTTGTCAAAAGTGAAGAAATAGGAATGTGGAAGAGTCCTTTGTCCCATGAAATATGATGGATGAATATTTTGCGGGAAGGAATCCTTTATATTACATTGGGAACATATAGGTGAAAGTGAATGAAACACGAAATCCCATGATGGGGAAGAAATTGTAAAAGTTAGACAATATCACTATGAAATTTCCTAGACCAAGGTGATCATTGACATCTAATAACATCCAACATAAAGGGAGAGACATAGAACACTCTTCCAGTAGCTGGTAGCATTAGTCAATCTTGGTAACATTAGAAGTACCATAGGGTTTACTCATACTGTGGGTGTAAAATTCCTTGTAGATTCTATGATATGGGAGTACCACACACAAATTAAACCATGGTACCATTGATGTGTGTCTGTGAACAAGATGCATGATTTGTGAGATTATTTATTATAGAAATAAAAAAATCAGATTTTTTAGAACTCCCTAAATAATGTGTCTAAAAATTCCGATCATCTTTGATTTTTGGTTGCTTCTAATTTATGGTTCTGTGTGATAGAAATTAAATATACATATATATATTGATAAAACCCTAAATAAATACACAACATTCCACCTTGAATTAAAGACAAGAAAAGAAATTTTAGGGGGGCAACATGCTATAAATATGGATATATCCCTCATTCTAAAAAATTGGAATGGTTGGAATAACAACTTTTTGTTTTGTTTGGTGAAACCAAAAGACTATCAAGACTTAAATCAATATTTTTTGATAATTTTAGGTAAGGGGGATGTTTTAAAATATATATTTTTTAAAATTATATTATCATAATGAAATTTATTTATGCAACAAATTATTTTTTTAATGTTTATAAAATTTTATTTTTAAGTAAGGTTTTTGAATTTTAAATTTTTTTATTATGAATTTATTCAAATCTTCAAAAGAATGATGATATTATAATAAAATTTTTTCTTCAATTCAAATATTTTACGAAATTTATTTTCAAAATTTGTGTTTATATTTCCTTAAAATTATGTATTAATTTTATTATGTGATATTATTATTTTCAATACATAATTATATGAAAATTATGTTTTAATTAATAATTATCTATATACATGATTAATAATTTATAAAGTTTCATTTTCTAGGATTTTATTAATTATTTTAATAGTAATTATTATAATTAATTAAATTAAATGTTTTAAATTAGAATCTTAAACAATAAAAAATTGTTACTCTTTAATTTTAATGACATTATTTTTTATAAGAATTTTGAATGTATTAAATTCTCTATATAATTTTTAATGATGAAAGATATCATTTTATATATGTCAAGAAATTTAAATTTTATAAATGTCATGAATATTAGAAGATATGGTCATATTCGATAATTGTGCATGACATTTCAGGCATTTTAATATGAGTTATAGTCATTATTTTAATGCGACTATTATCATGTATCTTAAATGTAAGTATCATTTTAGAAATATGGATTTGTCATACTGATTTTGTGAGTAGTGATTTATCAAATCATAGAAGATCTAAAATTATTTTCTATTATAAAAATAATTCAAGTATATATTTTTGGAAACAATTTCATCGATTATGAATGATAAATGTGTATATTCAGTAAAAATATATTCATAAAAATTAAATTTGCGTATAAAATGAGTTGATGAGGAATGGGGAGAGAACCCATGACCTCACGGGACATTGTCCTACCAATTATACTACATGTGGCCACATGGTTTTCATAAGATCTTTCATGTATAAAAATAATCCATAATGAAATTATTATTTTTGTCAGAATTTTTTAAAAGGAGAAATCAATGTTTTTTAAATGGATTTTTTCAAATATATTTTCAACAAGATAAATATTTTTTAAAATTAGTTTATATATGAAATAAACACATATATTTATATGTCTGATATAGAATGTTTTAAAAATACTATTTAAATAAGTTAGTATAGAGTTTTTTTCCCTGGTTTAAAAAACCCCAACTTGGGAAATTTTATACTCATCCCATGTTTTAAAATAATTTTCACAAGTATCGTAGATGTCCAAAGAAGGATGACCTCACTTACGAAGTTAGCACTCACAAAGCGTATTAGATATTTTATTTAATTTTCATATAACTCTCATTAATTTAATGGTTTGTATAATTTTCCAAAACCCTATATAGAAAAATTTCCTGGAATGAATAAAGTATTGCATAATTTTTAGTTTCATTAAAAAGAATAGTATTTTAGCCTTGAATCCAGAACTGTGGGTTCAAGTATTTATATAAGAAGTCATTTTACTATATTCAGGTGGTCTATGCCGCAATTATGCCCAAATAAGAAGTAGCATCAAAACAGGCCATCCAAGGCTCCACGGTGCAAAATACTTCCCATGTTATTTACCTACCAGATTTTGGAGAGGTCTCTAGTTCTCCTACCTATGGCACTATGCCACAACTGAGTCCCCAAACCATATCCATTCACACTCAACTACTCAACCCCCTTAGCTCCATGGCACAACCCCCTATAAAAATCCATAATCTCGCATAAGATCCATAAAATTATAAAGTAATCCCTAACAAAAATGGAATCAATGAAAAAATAATAAGTATTACCCCAAATTAGTAATATTATGTTACATCCTCCCCACCACAAAAAACATTATGCCCCCTAAAATCCAATCAAGATAAATATTAGTTGATGATATGAGGCCACTACTCTCTCATCAGTACTTCACACTCCCAAGTCCTATACAAATCATAACTATGATATCATAGCACTCGAACCAAAGGTATAAAATTCCCACAAAGAATATTTTTCTTAGAACCAAATATTGAAATTGACTACTCATTTAGGGATAAATCTGGTTCCACATCAAGTTCCTCCCCTCTCAAAACATGAGATGGGTCAGTGAGATTATTTTGAAGCTAAAATATATGAAACACATTATGAATCAATGTAAAATGAAGTCAAAAAGACAAGTGGTACTCCACATTACCAATATACTCAACAATATCAAATGGCCCCACATATCTCAGTGAATTATTTTCTTATTTTCCATGATTTTTTTGACCTAACCAAGGTGATACTCTCAAAAACACCTAGTCACCAATAAAAAACTCTAATGGTGTTGATGATGATAAGCATAAGATTTACACTCTCTCTAATCTATCACCATTATTTGAGGAATCAATTCTATCTTTATCATCATATTTTGGACCAAACAAGGCCTGATCAAGGAAGTTTCACTAAAATCTGACCAACAAAACAAAATTTTACACGTGCATCCAACAAGGCCTCAATGTGTTCAATAAGGATGAATGATTTGTAACTGTTGTTGTATGAAAAGTCAACAAGTCCCAATTGGTTTTCCCAAGCTCCACCAATGTTAAGATCGCAATCAAGAAAGATGAATTCCAAGATTTGTATAGCGCATTGTTTCTAGCCATCTATATGTGGATGAAAATCCATGCACAATCAAACTTCGGATCCCATCGCCTCTTGGAGGCCTCTCCAAAAATGGGAAGGGAACCGTGGATCTCAAACAAAGACAACATCATATAGAACTCTGTGAAATCTAAAAATTTAATGGATGTATATGATTTTCAAATTCTTAACATTATTTGTATCACGAATTTCTATAATGTGAGCCGATTTGGTCAGCAGATCAGTCACTACCCATAATGAACTATTATTTATTGGGGTATGAAGCAACTCAAACATGAAATCCATAAAAATCTCATTCGATATCCAAGTTGGCATAGGAAGGTGCTGAAGCAATCCTAATTGAATATAATCCTCGGCTTTGGTATGTTGGGAAGTTTAATAATGGGAAATAAAGTCAGTGATTTCACATCTCACACATGTCCACCAGAATAATCACTTCATATCACAAAACATCCTCATGGTGCTCGGGTGCACCACCCTTTGGGAACTATGGTAGTCCCCAAACACATATTTTCTCACTGGAAAAGGTACAATATACCAGTTAGGGAAGTATAGGATGCCCTCATAAGAAAATGACCACTCCATGATGGTCTCTCCGTCATAAAGAGAGTCTCTTCACTACGTCGAAATTCGAGTTTAGTGGCAGTTTAAACCGCTTCTGAATCATTATGAGATGGTTTGAAAAACCGCACCTAAATGAGGTGTTGACAATCAATTAGCTGCGGTTTTCAAAACCATCATAGAATGATTTATCATAAATTTTACTATTTATTACCATGCATAAGCACGTGCATGTGCCATAAATAGAAATTCTATATTGGGTGAGATTTGAACCCCTTACCTCTTGCAAATTCTTTAAAGACTTGACCACTCCATCAAGCTCTTAATGTGGTGAATAAACAGAATTTAATATACTTATATATATTAATGGAAAAAACAAATAATACCAAACAAATAGATATAAACTCGATAATTATTAATTAATAATGATTAATCAATGATGATGAATCAAAAATAAATAATAAATAATAAATAATTGGTAATTAATAATTTTTAATTTTTAATTAATTATTCATTGTTAATTATTACTATTTAATAGTTACTAATTACAAATTACTATTTACAAATTACTAGTTAATTAATAAAAAAATTATAATTAATAAATCATTAGATTCATGGTAAAGAAATAAATTATAAATAACTAATTGTAAATTAATAATGAAAATTATTAATAGTAAATAGTAAATATTAAGTAATAAATATTTAATAATAAAAAATAAAAAATAAAAAATAAAAATAAATAAATGAATAAAAACTCAATATATAAATAATAATTAAATAATACATAGAAAATAAGTAAATAATAAATAAGTAAATAATAAATAATAAATAATAAATATTAAATAATAAAAAACATAACAAATAATAAATAATAAATAAATAAATAATAATAAATAATAAATAATAATAAATAATAAATAATTAACAATAAATAAATAATGATAACTAAATAATAATAAATAAATAAATAATAAATAATAAATAAATAATAAATAATAAATAAATAATAATTCAATCATAAATCAATCATAAATATTTAATAAATAAATAATAAAATTATGAAAATAATTTTATGAAAATAAAATAATAAAATAATAATAAAATAAAAACATTACAAAAAAAATAAAAAAAATAAAAAAAAATAAATAATAATAAATAATAAATAAATAATAAATAATAATTAAATAATAATAAATAATAATAAATACTAAATAAATAATAACAATAAATAATAATAAATAAATATTTATATATAAATATTTATAAATAAAAAATTATAAATAAACAATAAATAAATATATAATAAATAAATAAATAAATTATAAATCAATAATAATTAAATAATAAATAATAATTGAAAAATTAATTAATGATAAATAATAAAAACAAACAATAAAAAATAAAAAATAAAAAATAAAAAATAAATAATAAATTTTAAATAATAAAATAATAAAATTAAAAATAATAAAACGATATAAATATCTATAAATATATATACTAATAATTTATTTTACATAAATATATATAAACACATATTTATGTTACATAAATATATATAAAGACACTCATATTTATAATTGTATATTAATATAAATTCATATATAAACACGAGTAAATATAAATATCTCTCTCTATATATATGTCTAAACATATATTATATAAAAATATATAAACATAAATATGTATAAACATTTACAAATGAATATAAAATCAATAATTATTTATTTTAAATGGAATGAAAGAAAAATATTTATTTCCATTTGGTTTATATGCTTAAAAATACATTTCTCTGTAAATATGTATTTATACAACTGATTTTTTAAGTAAATATAAGGAAATATGCATATATTTGTTTATAAACAAAACTACATTATGAAAAATGTTAATGTTTAAAAACTGTAATATAAATATGAATGTAATCCCTGAGAATAAATTGATTCCCCACTGAAAAATGAAATAAAACCCCTTTAGATTTGGATAAAAGTCCATTGAATGTTAAAAAATTGGGGTATCCTTAAAACACATAAAATGTTAAGAAACACTGAAAACCCTAAAACCACTAAAAAACATGAAACAACCATAAATTCTATTCTAGGAGTCCATTTTCACTCCACAAATAGTCAAATAAAAGATCATGAAATGATATTTGATATGATATGTGGTACAGGCCGAACGGACACCCAAATCAGATGTTATAGTCGTTAAATGTTTTAGAAACTAGGGTCGGTGACAAAAAAATCAGTTTTAGAGGCCTTCTAGGTCTTTCTGGGGAATAAAAACTAGACATACCTATTTTAACTTAGTCCAAGACCATATCAGATATAGATATCATCAAATTCATCAATTTGATATGTGGTAGAGCCCAAACGGGCACCCAAATCAAAAGTTATGTTCATTTGAAATTAGAGTTCAGTTTTCAAATTTTGAAATTTTAATATATTTTTTTCATTGATTATCAAATTATATAAATCTCATGTGGTTTTAGCTCGTTTCATAAGATTTGATTTTACATGACTTGGTTTTGAAAATAACTATTGGATCAGAAGTTATTGTCATTTGATGACAGGGACTGATTTTTAACTTATTAATGATTTTTTTTCACATTAATATTATTATTAACTAACAATTATAAATATTTATTAATTGACACATTACGATTAATTAAATTTATAAAGAATAAAAAATATATCATATTAAATTAAAAATAATAATTAAATACTAATAATTAAATACTATTTTTTGAAAAAAATTAATAAAATATAATAAAATATATCAAGAACATTTAACGGCGGTTCCTAAAAATGCCTCTACAAAACTATAGCTAAATTTTCTCCCAAAAAACATTTAATGGATGTTTTGAAAACTACTGAAAAACCCACCTCTAAAAAGATATTTTCCAATAGTTATTGTTCTATGAAACTCATCATCAAGATACTACTCACAATGAATCAACTTAATAAGAGAGTAGGTCAACTGAATTCTTGTTCGAACAATTTTGGCCTCATCCTCCCAAAATCCCAAATGCAGTCGAGCAAAGAGAGCCAGAAAATTCTACTCTTCTGAATATTCTTTTATGACCCAAGTCAAAAGATTCCTTCTCAAAGCATCATCAATGAAATTCCTCTTAATTGGGGTGTAACTAATTTCTATAAAATACTACAGGTACTCCAACCGTTGCCTCTATTGGAGATTCATATTTTTTAAAATAATATAAAACATAGACTTTTGTGATAGGAATAGATGGAAATCCATTCTTCAAAAAGGTAATATCAAAAACTCTTGTGAGCATGCATCATTGTGGTGAGATCATGGTCAAGGGTCAAATTTTTCTTCTCATGTTTCCTAAGATATATGTTACTATAGTTCACTACATGATCACCCTATATGAGAGTACAACCCAAACTTGAATCAAATGCATCCCCAAAGACCACATAGAACTTCCTAACATCTAAAAGAGTCAACACTAGTGTATAAGTCAAAATATGCTTGTACTCAACAAAATAATTATGAAATTTTGAATCCCACAAGAAATTAAATTCTGTCTATGTGAGAGAGGTCATTGGGGAAGCTAAGTTTGATAAATTCGTTGTGAAATGAAGCTAATACCCCTATAAGACGAAGAATCAATGAATATTAAAAATATTAACTATTTCTCCCATTTCATAACAACCATAAAATTCTTTGGATAAATTGAAATATCATTCTATAAACCCACATTTACCAATAACTTCACTTCCCAAATCAAAAAACAACATTTCTATATTTTATTATAAAGTTATTGATTTCTCAAAATTTCATGAACTACTGCCAGTTGATGAACATGATTCTCCTCAATTTTATAGTTAATAATGATTTTATCCACACAAACTAATATTAATGAGTTGATGTACTAATGAAATATCCTATTCATGAATTCCATAAAAAATCTAGGAGCATTGGATTGACCAGACGACATACCCAAGTCTCAGAATGGCGATACCCACTTCCGTAGGCGGTCTTTGGGTTGTCAGATTGTTTAATTCTAACCTAGTGGTAAAGAGACCGAATATCAATATTCAAGAACCACTTAAACTGATTAAACTATTAAAACATATCATCAATTCATGGAAATAGATTCTTATTCTTTATCGCAACTCAATTGAGTTTTGGATAATCAATAAAAAGGTGAAGTTTCCCATCTTCTTTGCAAAAAAGCACTGGTGCCACCCAAGGTGACACACTTATGAGTATTGGTCATTTATCTAACAAATTATCAAACTAAGATTTAATATATTATATTTATCTAGTTTCAAACAATAAGAATTAATATACACTGGTTGAGTATCAGGTAACAAATCATTGGAAAGATCCACCACCTGTACTAATGAATGGCTAGAAAAATCCGAAGGAATCATTTTGGGAAACGTGACGAAAATAGGGTGGATATCACCACTCAAATATTTTTATTCCAATTAAAAATAAGACCCTGATATTAACGTTCCCAACTCTAGAATAAAATGTTTGGATCTACTAAACATTGGGTCCCATTATCCTTGCAAAACAATTCACACTCCATTGGTAAATTTAAAGGAGACATTCCTAAGAGATTAAACAACATGGGATTTATGGGAAATAAACCAATCCATCCCAAAAATTACACCTAAAGTATTCTTTTTGAGAACCAGAAAATTATAAATGATCTCAATCTCTGATGCAGAGAAAATTCAAGAGAGGCATCCAAGAACCTTATCTCTATTTGTTCTGAGGGGCGTAGAAATATCCATCAATGAGCCTGTACCCAAGTGGTAGAGACTCTTTCATGGCATCAAAAAGACCCCGGATAAAATCTAGGAAGGGGAGAAATTATTGAGTGCATTAGCATTACTATAGCATGGGTACTATAACATGGGTACTGTTGTAGTGGCGGAACTGTAGTAGCGGTGACACTATAGAGATAGAGGGTACTATAGTAGGAACTATAGCGGCGACAGTACAGTAGAAGTTACTGTAGCATCCAGGGTACTATAGAATTACTATTTACTAAAGGTCCATTTGGGATAAAAAATGGGCTTTTGGGCCTTATATTCAGACCATGGTCAAAGGATTTTGGGCTATGTAATGAGTTTACCTCTTCCCAGTCAGAAAGAGGTCTTTAATTTAATAATAAAAATGAGGCTTTGACCCCAACCATTGTAAAAATCACATAAGACATAATCTCCATAAGATGGTTTAGAAAATTAGAAAATATATTATATATTAATGAGTTATATTGAATGGTATAAAATAAATTAGTCACTAAATATGAAGCTATGGTGATGGTACTTCTCACTTTTGCTGAACCCACATCTCCTTCCTTGGGAGACTCTTCCACTTTGTTAAGAAGCTTCATTCTAAGTGCTGACAGCAGGAAACCCTTAGTTCTAGAAGAATGTGATTTCAATTTAGTACATTTGGGTATTGATGATTTTATTCCATTTTGTGGGGAATAATGGATATAGTAAAACTTATACAGGTTTCCTGAGTAACCATTTGAACCAAAAATCTTCAGTGCCTTGGTACAATCCTGCCCCAATTTCCTGACCCTTCCATAATTAAATCAAGTCAATGGGACTCTTATAGATGATGTATATGTTCTTTATTATTAATGTTTTCTAGTTGTACTATGATACCCATCATACATTCTATTTCATTTAAAGGAATTAACAGACCTACCACTAGGAGTAAAAGGAACTCCTATTAACCCTAACTTACTAAACATGTCAAGATCATCCATCAATGCTATATCTAGCACTTTATCATAATAAATGAGATTCAACATGAAAAAATAATATTAGATATTATGTTGAAGGCCCATCATGAATCTTAATGCCATAATTTTCTCATTTTTTACCACTTTGGGAGAAAACTGAAAAAGTTTTGGAAAATGGTTCTCTTAACGAGTCACAATCTAGTAACTCTATTAGAGGTTGAGAAACTCTATATAATTTTACAAAACCATTGATTCCAAATAAAACTATTCTATAAATATGGATTTGAAGTATTTACACTATAAATATTTATGCTTCTTCCCTATAACCATTGAATCCTAACACCTCATACCATAACCTTTAACTTTAAATTTGGCATACTTTACCTTTATAGCTTTTGGTGTTTCCATGAACTCATAAATTAACTAAATCTTTTTTAACAAATCCTCCTCCTATTTATGATTATTTAAGACTTGGAATGATTGTAGTTTATGGTGACGAAACTCCTGAGAATGATTATAAGATTCATCCCTTTGTTATTCTACAAATTGATTATGAAAAGAATGGGTGCATGCCCATATCCCAAAGCATAGAAGATACACAACACTATCTCAATGATATCCTAATCAACTGGAGGTTTATCATTCCATGGTTCATCAAAAACACCCTCTTAATATTTTCTCAAACATCCTATCAGGGAATGGAACTGCACAACATCAATAGACAAGAAAAACACATCAATAAGGTTAATCAATTCATCAACTCCCTCTAGATATATAGAAATCTAAATTCCATTAAACATAATTTACCTTTTTTTATTTCAAAATACTAATATCAAATTGGTAGAATACTGGAATCAATATAATTTATTCCTAAATGACACATTTTCTAATCATCCATGGTGACTGAAGTCTTATTATGATGTGATATCTCTATAAATTCACTTTTAAATACTCTTTACGTCCTGAAAATCCTACCTTCTATCTACCAGACATCCCAAAATTCATACTGATATCTAATTGAGATGTTCAAACTAAAACATTGATACCAATTTTTCATGAACTAACAAAAAATACCGCGGTACATTGATACCCAAACCATATCTAACATAGACTGATGGTCATTAATGATCTCCACAGGTTGGAAAATATTACCATTCATCAATAAGAAGTCAAAGGGAATGATCTTCCCCCAATAATGATAAAATAGTTGAATATAAATCGATAAAAAAAATTAAAAAAAAACTTCCCAAGCTGAAAGTACCATAAAAAGTATAAATACCAATGACAAAACATAATACAATGAAAAGATCTCAAAATTCATATGCAATAAGTGGGCCATAGCACTATTTGTCTCATGGATCACTTCAGGTCCCATGCTCAAGCACACCCACCACCTCCAAGTCGAACTTTACTTTTTCCCAAACCTAGAATAACAGGATCTATAAAAGATGAAAGGAAGATAGATAGGTGTTAGAAAAATATATGAGTACGATCTCACCATGTGTTCCATAAATAATTCAAATACAATAACCCAATAATGATACAATTTAAATAAACCAATGCATAGTAGAGAATTTCATATTTTAAATGAAAACATTATTTCAATCTAAAAACATGGATGATATACAAAAATAGATTCAGGTGAATATTTTTCATAAAAATAAAGTGAACATGAGTGAAGTAGATTTATAATCAGTAGTTTATAAAAATAAAATAAAAAATAGGAATCATGTACATAATACCTGTGGTTAGTTTGTTCTAGACTATAGAATCCTCACACATCTCTTTGAATCGTCATGTCTTAATGTGTGTCCACACGTCCCTAGGAAATGGACATCGAGATAGAGTCAATTAACACCCTATCAAGGGAAGTAATTCCAAACTCATTTTAATTTGAGCATTCATCATCAATATATTTCTAGAGATTCATAGTCTTAGCATGCTTATCCTAATTTCCCATTAACTACCAAAGTTTAAATGTTATATTAGTCAATAAAACATGGGAAATTTATTCATTTTAAATAAATTCAACAATCACAGTTTAAATTCCCAATTTAAAAAACGGAAAAGAGGTTTTCATCAAGTTAATGGATTTCAAAATAAATATAATTTTTATACTTTTTATTCAAGAATCAAAATCAATAAGCCCTATTTTTTCAAATCACAACATATTTTCAAATCCTTTGAAAATATTTTTTATTTCACAAAACTCATACCTTTGAAATTAGTCGTCAAAATCATCGCAATTTGATATTTTGAAAAAATTTGAAAATAAATTTCAAATCAAACACGAAAACCACTATTTTAATTGTTGGTAAAATCTTTACATAACCAGATAACTTTAATCACAAGTTCAATAGATAAAACACACAAAATGGGAATGACAACGAGGAGTCTAACCCACCAAAAATCAAGGAGGAATCCCTAAAAACCCAACCCATCATATAAAGGTTATAATCTATAAACATTATAGAGAATTTTTTTTTCTCTCAAAGTGTATAAATAGAAAAATATATATTTCCATATGATAGAAGATTCACTTAATAGAGGGTGATCAAACGTGTCCACTAGCACTTCAATTTGAGAAGAAAGGATTTTTGGAGGAGCCAAAATCCATTTTTGGAATGTCCAAAATCTAAACGGTGAATAATGTTTTAGTGGGAGTCGAATGGGATAATAAATAGGGGTTTTGGAATTTTAAGGTCTATAAAACACAAACCACACCATAGCCCCCATAGACATGAAATAGATGAGTAAAAATAACCTAGACCATGGTTAAATCACACTATACCATGCTACGTCCCCTCCAGGCCATCGAACATCCTAAAAATACACTGTACACCTATCTAGATATGATTTATATAGGGAAAGGCTATGGTGTATACCAAGAACCATGTTGTATCTCCCTGTGAAATGGAAGAGACAACCCAAACCACCTCTATACCATAACTCTCCTCTACGATGCATCCCTACCCAAATTGGAAGAGGATTTAAAACTCACCATGTCACAACCTGTTGGTCTGGGATGCAGCTATTCCCAAATAGGTAGTAGCCTCAAAATGCACCACCCAAGGCTCCATGATACATCCTACTTCCCATGCCACAGTCCTACCCAAATTGACAGATGTCTCTAATTCCACTACACGGGGTTATACACTGCAGTTGATTCCCCACACTATAGCCATACACCTCCATGAAACAACCCCTTAGCTCTATGGAATAGCCCCTGAAAATAATAGAAGTTCCTAGAAACTCCATAAAAGTATGAACTACACCAAAAAAGGGAATCAAATACAACATAATAAGTAGTGCCTAAGAGTGGTAAGAGGATGTTACAGTCATGTTATGTTTAAATAATCATTAATATATCCCTTGTTTACCCTTATTGAAAATCCAAGCTCACCCTTTATTATATATTATATTACTGAGTATATGAAGAAAACATTTAAGTATGATTTTTCTAAGAAGGGTACTAGTCATGAATAACTATGTGGGAGACAATTTAGATCTTTTAAGAATTAGTTATTTATTTTTCCAAGTTTCCAAAAATTATAAACCTTTATGGTTATGTCTTGAATCATAATTTTATGTAATAAATATTCATATAATAAGAAATAATATTTATATATGAAAAGTTTGGGTCACTATAATTTTTTTTATTTAGATATATTTAAAGCTTGATATATTCTTTTGTATTATAATATATGATATAAAAACTCATTGAATCACATAAAACCTAAAAAACATCATCAATGATCTCCTTAATTTTTGAATTATTTATTATTATAAAATTTTTAAAGTATAAATTTTATATCATATACTATTCAAAATCAATGAATTTATTTATATAAAATTGATGCCTAACATATAATTTCCATGAAGTTTCTCGAACCCATTCCAGTTATCAGTTAATTCTATTTTTTGGAATCACTTTCCTTAATTATTTACACTACCTTTAGGTTTAAATTAACTTTAATGGAAATTCTAATAAATTTCATTGGATATTCCAACTTACCTTTTCTTCTTCTATATTTAATTTTTTAAACTTTTACTATTAACATAGCACCAGGACCCAGACAAAAATGTTATGATCATTTATTCTCAAAACATTTATAAATATGGTAAACAATTCTTGTACTCTTTCATATTATCAAAATCATTCCAATGATAACAAAGTTATAAATATCATATCTATTTTGTGTGTTTTTGGTTTGTGGTTTGTTCTATTTTGGTTATTTTTATTCATTTATAGAATTTTGAAATGGATTCTATTAGTGTTCCCACTAAACATGTTAAAGGTGAATTTTATAAAAAATTAAAACAAATCGATTGGAATTAACTCCACTTCTATAAAAATCCTTAATTAAACCCACAATCTCTCTTTGTTATTAACATATCTAATAATATTGAATATATGACAAAAAAATGAAATTCCTTTGGACATCATATATCTAATGACTTTGAAACCATGAATGAATCCTTATATTCTAATCATAAAAATTTGGATCCATTTATTGGATAATATAAACATTTGGTTACTCAATAAGGTATTTCTATACCACATATAATTTTTCCATTTACTTACTTAAGAATAATACTTAAGTCTCTATACCAATCTAAAAATATGTTTTCATTAGGATTTAAATTTTTATAAGTTTTATATCAATAATAATTTAGATTATAATTATAATGAACCACTATTTCCATACATTAGAATTACATAACTTTTGCAGAATACTTAAAACATTATACAAATAAACACCCAAAGACTATATTAGTCAAGTGCATTTGGAAACATGGAAACATAATCACTGGTATATAAGTGAGACACATTATCACCCACAAGGTTCTTCTTGACTAGAACCCTTCTTAGACACAACAAACATAATAAATATATTCATAACTTGTGAAAGGAAACATAAAAAGGGGTGAGATCAGATGCTCAGTAAAGGTAAAAAAGGGAGTCATGTAAGCACAATTAGGACTATAGGGGTATAAGAACATGATCAAGAGAATAAAAGATCACACCCTACATATCAAATATCATATACATGAATAAATTAATAAATATTGGATTTTAAAAAGACTTGAATCATAATTAAATAAAGAACATGATCCATGAAATTATAACATTGGAATAAGATAAAGAATTATGGCAGACACGAAAGCATATAAAAATGATTTCCATAGTATTCAAGGCATCACTTTCAATTCTATCATAGTGGTATGGGTTAACTCCCCACACCATCTTGGTAGTCATTGTTCACTCCCATGACCATATTCGTAGTATGAATTCACTCCTCATACCCTCTTAGTAGTCATGGTTCACTCCCATGTCTATCTTAGTAGTCACAGATCACTCCCAAGACCGTCTTAGTCTATCAAATGTGATATAAATATTTACCCAATGCATTGGATGGAGATATAGGTCCAAACATATCATAATGGAATCATTAATACATGTGACACAAAATAATAAACAATCAAATCATAACCCATGAAACGAATTAGGTATCACAAACATGTAATTGTATCATAACCTATGGAAAAAGATATGGGTTTCATAATCATTTCATCAAAATAATATCCTGTGAAAAGAAGCATGTTTCAAAATCATTTATCCCATGAATGAGACATGAGTATCATAAAAATAATTCCACCAAAACATAAAACATTTGGGGAAACAGTATGAATGGAAACCTACAATAATTTCACTATAAAGGAATGAGTAACACCCATGTATGTCATCTAAGATGGGTAATATTTTTTGATAGATCTTTTAAAAACATTTATTGAGGAAAATATTGTTTCTTCTTTGAAAAATTATTTTGAAAACATAAATCCTTTTGAAAAACTTTTTATTTAAAAATTGATTTTAAAAATTGTAAAGGAATATTTGAAAACCAATAAAAATATTTGAATTACTTTTTCCTAATTTATTTATTGATTTTTTTAACAATTGTTTTTGAAATAAAATAGATTTACTAACGAAGAGATAAATATGGTAATATTTTTCCTAAAAACATTTTATTTATTATCTTACGTACTAAAGAGTGAAAAAAAATCTAATACATGGAGATATATTGAATAAACTATGTATAATTAAATTCATGAGTTTTCTCGTGAGATGGATCCTAATATTTCATCAATGGAATCATAATCATAAAAAATCCAAATAAATGATAATATTGTTTCAATAAACTCTTACCACATGGTAACTTGGGATCATACACTTTATGTATTAAATGAAATTACATGAAGCTTAAAATATCATTAAAATAAGGAGATTAATGATATATCATGTCAAATGGAAGTATATACACCTCAAAAAATAATTTAGTTTCATAACGAAATAAGAGTCTCAAAGAAGTAAAATTGAGACAATACTATCTTACTGATTTGGTAACTTTTGAAATATAAACCCCATGAAAGAAATATAATAGAATAGATATGTAAATACCCATAAATTTAAGAGTAAGAATTATATAATACATTCATGGGTAGTATATACACTACATAAAAGAAAATATTGATGAATGTGGCATGCATATCATGGATATAAAAAGTGATATGAAATTCTCTAACGTTGTGTATTGACTCTCGTCGTACTCATAAAAAATTCCTATATAATAATTTTGTTATAAATATATCAAATAATCATATTCTTAAATATTATACCATATATGGTTTGATTAATTATTTATATTACACACTTCTTAAAAATTCTATGTTAAGGTTTCACTTCAGGTAATATTATCTTTATTCTTCACATGTGTCTTAATTTATTATATCTTTGGTCCTAATAAATATATCATGATTTATAGAATGTAAAACATTATATAAATATAAATTATATTTATTATATGTGTAGTATAATAATATATAGAATATATAAGTATAAAATGGAATACACCATTCTTGGATATGGTAGGTCGTACATATGCATGAATGATGTTTCCATTTTATTATTGTATTAAAGGAAAAAGAGTAAATGAAATATATGTATATATATGTACATATATCATTATTATAGTAAAATTATTATATCATATATATCATATAAGTTCATTAAACCCATCCAGAACAAATTTCATGTAGTTTGTGAATAAATCACATTTCTTTGAGGGGACGTAAGTCCAGAATTCCTCAAACAAAATTATCATATTTACACAAAATGGAATATATAAATATATGTGTTGTAAAATAATTACATAAGCATAAAGAAAATATAAATATCATATATATCATATATAAATATATTTTCAATAATAATTTCTACCATGAGAGATGTTAAAGTAAAAATAAACAATCATCGTTTTGTGAGGTGGTAGTTCACTGTATGCATAAATATTATATTTGTAACCCATTAAATGAATGTGTGTGTAAGTGTATGTCAAACCTATAACACTCCAAGTTTTTATGGACCATTTTTTTAATAAATTAATTTTCATATAATTCTTTAATTTCTCTAATTATAACATTCCTTTCCCATTGCATTTACTTGGATTATGTTACCCACAACACCAACCTGGCATACATTACAAACAACACTGATTTTCTACAAAACATCATTTTAATTGATATAATTATTTAAACAAGATAATTATAACATGGATATTAAAAATATTGACATAAATACTACTAAATAATTTTCATATATTATTTTTAATGTTTTTATAAAAATAAAACATATTGATAATGAAAGATATACTTTTTGGAAGAGTCCTTATATGTTTAAAAATAATATTTTCTGAAATAAACTACTTTTCAGATCCTTCTATGAAAAACAATAAATTAATTTTAGGAATTAATTGAAATTTAATTTCATAAAACTAAATTTATTTGTGAATTTATAATGTCTAATTTATCCTAGAGTGAATTTTGGGTATTTTTATGAGAAACTTCATTTTTGGAGGAATGGTGTAAAATGCTGAATTTTAATTCAAAACATCCTTTTTTCTATTTTATTTATAATGTTAAATTATATATTAAATTATTTAAAAGTTTAATTATATTATAAATTTATCAATTAATAAAATTCCGGACATTTTAATCAATTTCAATTTTCCATTGTGTAAAAAACCGAGTAAATGTTTGGATGTTTTTACTTTAAAAACCCACATTGTAATCATATCTATGGGATTAAATTTAAATTAATATCTAACATTTATGTGATTTGAATATGGAAAAATGGATCCCATATTTTTAATAATAACAATTTATTATATTTATTATGGTAAACTATGTTTTTGACCAAAAATATTAGTGAAAGTGATTAATATTAATTACAATGATTAATGTAAAATTAAGTTTAATAAGGGAAAAAACATTAATCTAAAGATCCCAAATGACCTATAAATTTGTCAGGGAGACATTTTATGTCCATATATTTACCCTATACTCACTTGGACTAATTTTAGACTATTATTGTATCCACTTGATATGGGAAAAACCTTGGTGGAATATCATTTCCAATGATTTACAAGCGTGCCACTCCTCCACAATAAAAATGCCTCTGCTCCTCCCACTTCATCACAAATATAAAGACACTTTTTATTGAACAATATCTGACCAAAATTATCCTAAAAAAACTCCCATAATCATATAATTACAAACATTTTCATAAATTAATCGTAGGAAGTCCTTTAGTGAAAAATGAAAAGAGTTACCAAATGAAGAGGTAACATCCTTCCTCGAGATCCTTTTTTTTGTTTTATTTCTGCACTACCTAAACTATTATTATTCCAAGATTTCATAACAAAACCAGTATCCTAAATATACTAGTATTTTTATATTCTATGGTTTCAACCTATACTTACACACACTTCTATCTAATGGGTAAAGAACATACTGTTTACATATATGGAAAACTACTACCTCACAAAATGATGATTGTTAATTTTTCCTTTACTGCATCTCAAGGAGTAAATTATAATGGAAAATATATTTATGTATTATATATATTATTTTAAATAATTTATTTAATATTTTTTTATTCTTTTACAATACATATCGATATACTTTATTTTTTTTGTAAATATGATAATTTCGTTTGACGAAGTGTGGTCTACCACCCCCTCAAAGAAATGTGATTCATTCACACACTACATGGGATGTATTAAGGATGGGATTAGTAAAATTATATGATATATGTGAAATAATAAGTCTAATATAATGATATTATATACATATATACAAATATTTGATTTTTATTATTTCTTTCAATATGATAAAAAAACAGAAACGTCATTCATGAGTACGTACGACCTACCGTCTCCATGAACGGTCGATTAAATTTTATAATTATTCATTATAAGGATTATTATAATTGTAATATAATTTATATAATTTATATATTTATCATGGTATAAATTCTATAAATCATGTTAAAAGTATACGGATCAAAGATATAACAAATTAAGACACGTGTGAAGAACAAAGCAGATGTGATCAGGAGTGAGACCTTAGCATAGAATTGTTAAAAATAAAGTGATATTAGGTTATAATCAATCCATATACTATATTATATATAATAATATTTTTATGTGATAGATTTATATTGAACATATATTTTTTATACTGGATGTTTTTACGAGTATTATGAGAGTCAAGACACAAGGTAAGTGAATTTCATCTCACTTATTATATCCGTGAGATTCAGTGCATGTTCACCACTCTTTTATTTTATGTGGTTTATATACTATAAATTAATGTAATATATTATTATTAATCATAAATTTATGGATATTTTCAATTGATTAAATGGTCTTTATTTCATGGGGTTTAATTTTTAAATGCTACCAAATCAGTAAGATAGTTTTGTCTCAATATGCCTCCTTTGAGACTCATGTTTTGTTATGCACCTAAATTATTTTTTACAGTGTATATACTTCTATTTGACATGTTTTATCCTCAATATCCTTATTTTCATGAAATTTTAAACTTCATATAATTTTATTTTCTTACATGAAGAGTATGATCCCAAGTTACCATGTCGTAAGAGTTTATTGAAACAATCCCATCATTTATCAAGATTCTTTATGATTATGATACAGTTGATGAAATATTATGATATATATCTCAAGAAAACTCAATAATTTCCTTATAATAGGTTTATTAAATATATCTCAACATATTAGTACCAATTTTTCACTTATTGGTACTTAAGATAATTAAGAAAATGTTTTTAAGAAAAAATCTGACTGTATTTCTCTCTTTGGTCGGTAATCTATTTTATTTGAAAACCCATGTTAAAAAAAACCAAACAATGTTTTAAGGAAAAATTATATTAAAACTATTTTACTGATTTGAAACTTAATTTATATTTTTTAAATCTATTTTAAAATTAAATGTTTTTGAAAATATTTTTTGTTTTAAAAATAAATTTTCAATGAATAAAGATTATTTTCCCCAAGAAATGTTTTTGCAATATATATCAAAATTATTTACCATATATCATTAAGTACATTAGTGTTACTCATGCATTTATAGGTAAATGATTAAAAGTTTACATTCATACACTTTCTCTGAATTGTTTATGTTTTGATGGCATGATGTTTATGAAACTTGTTTCTCTTTCACAGGTTATTTTCTTTTGCAAACCCAATTCTTTTCATGAGGTATTATTTTGAGGAAATGATAATTAATGCTATATCTTTTTAAATGGGTCATTATATGATTGAATGTTTATGATCCCATTTAATTTCATGGGTTATAATATGATTGTTTATTATTTCTTATCAAATGAATGTATGATTTCATTATGAGATTGGTGGGACTTATACCTCCATACAATGCATTGGGTAAAGATTTATATCTCATGGGATACACTAATACAGTCTTGGGGGTGAAACTTGAATACTAAGAAGACCGTGGGAGTTAAACATGAATATAAAGATGGTATGAGAAGTGAACTTATACAACTAAGATGGCCATGGGACTGAATCATGGCTACCAAGTTGGTATGCAGAGTGAACCCATACTACTAATATGGGCTTGGGAAATGATTTTTATATGTTGATCTGTTTGTCACAATTCCATGTCTTATTACTATGTAACACTTTCATGGATTACACTATTTATTTCCTTATGATTCAAGTCATTTGAACTTCCAATATTTATTCCGTGATTCATATATATGAACTTTGATATGCAGGGTATAATATTCGATTTTCTTGATCATATTCTCATACCCTTATTCTCATGATCAAGATCACATGTATTCCTTTTTTACCCTTACCAAGCATCTAACCTCACCTATTTTTATGTTTCCTTTACCAGGTTATGAAGAAATTTGTTATGTTTGATGTGTTTGGGAAGGGCTCTAGTCAAGAAGAACCTAGTGAGGTATAATGTTGCTCACTTATATAATAGGGTTTATGATTACATGTTTCTAAAGGAACTATACAAATATGGTCCTTGGATATATATTTATATAATGTTTTATGTATTTTGAATGTTTTTTGTAATGTTAATATATGAAAAGAGAGGTTCTCTATAGTTGGTATCAGAGAAAAGGTTTATTAAATAATTGGATACTAGGATTATAAAACCATTGTGAGAACCCCAAGGATATATCTAAGGATAATTCTAAGGATAAAGATAAGTGTAGAAAAATATCCTAGAATTTTGGTAAAGGATAGAGTGAGTGGATTCCAAGAAATATATCCATGTATGGAAACTACAAGTGGATGTGGTTCTGAAACTGATGTACCGAGGAGAAGAAAATATGACAAGGTGTGTTAGGCTGGACTTAGCGTAGCCTCATACATAAGAACGAGCCTTTTTTCACACCTTGTTTGAAACTCCTAAGGGATATGATCTGGGAATTCACAAATCATCATGAAGGATTTAAATAGAAGTTGGCTATAAATAACCTAGGATAAACCTATGGTGTTATATAAGGTGTCATAATTTATAAATCATATAAGTGACTTTTCATGATTATGTGGTTACTCATTATGATAAATGTATCTTTGATCGCTTTGTCATGCACGCCAAATTAGATGTTTATTTTTAACTAGAATTTCTGTAGTATAGCAGCAACCCTAGGTCATCTCTCAACGGAGCCTTAGATTATTAATTCAAAATTGTGGTTTGTATTATGAAAGTAAAAAAGGGAAATTGGGTTTTATAATACTTGGGTTTGATGATTAATGAATAGAAATTGATAGTATATTACTACTTATAGAAACCGGTTGGAGAAATCGTGATTAACCAGGGTAAGTGTCCCTTAATGCTCAATCCGTCATCTCTCTCAAGGGATAGGGAAGGATCATTGATTCCTTGATTTTAAACATACTGAATCCAGTAATAGTGTGTGAGTTATTACTAGGTTACCACCTAGGATTTGATTGATTAATGATATTGATTATCGGCACCCGCTCAAAATCAACAAAATGAATCGATGTAAAACCAGAACTTAATAAAGGCATCAAATCAACAACGTGATGAGATGAACAGATTTATCTCAATGATAAAAGTATTCCACAAGACAAAAAAATTCATATTAATAGGTACAAGCTCCTGGATTTTATCAATCTATGTAATCTATTTGCACACTCATGAAAGGGAGGGGTGAGAAAAGAGGCAACCACACTCAAATCATCATAATATCTAGGTTATGCATGGAAGCATGTGGATTATTGTTCCTTTGATTTATATTTGATCATTCCTGAATAAAAAAAATTTATAAGGTTGAAATGAATAATAATTGACAACAATTCTGGAAATCAATTACCTTATGAAGATTACAAGCATGGATCTTGGGATTACAACAAAGGACACTCCCCAAATTGATCACTAAGAGGTTTAGAAGTACATGAGGGAGAAGAGAAATGAAATCAGTGAAGAGAACTCTAAAATTAGACTAACCTTCACCCCTAGTTTTTCCACATTATAGAATGAGGGGGAGGAGAGAATTTATGGACAAAAACATCACACTTTCTACAAAAGAGGTCAAGTTCCTAAGGGACTAGGTCACTATTCCGGACAGAATTTTTAATCCTTCTTTATCCCACTGGTTGACTGACCAAAATGTGTTAAATTATCATGATATTCGGTGGACAGGTGAGCCTTCGAGGTAAATGTACATTGAAGGCAGAATTAGACCAATTGGAGATCCAAAGCCCGAGTTATGGCCCAAATACAGAAGGGTGGTCCAATCCGGCTCGCCCTGAATTTCTTCACATTGTGGGTCTATTTTGGGCTTCCAAATGGGGGAATTGGGCTTCATGAACTTCTAGAGAAATGAATCCCACATTTTTTTCACTCATAAACCAATTTTTATTCCAATTGTATTCACATATTATCCACAGTACAAATAATTGTCTACATGCATGCTTTGGCTCTCACACAGTTTTGCCCATTTTTCTTAAATTGCATCACGAGCTCTCCAAATCACCTCCTCCTACAATATAAACACCAAAACAAGTAAAATTTCCTGATTAGACAGAGATAAACATTAACTCATTGATTCAAACATAATGTGAAATTTATTATTATATTTTAAATAATCATTACAAAACTAGTTTAAAATAGCGGTGTAAGGGTGGATTTGAATAGTGAATCGCTATGCGATTACACCCCCACACCTAAACATTTGCACTCCTGGGAAAATACACATATAAAAAAAATGATGCATATATATATTCCTGATATCTTAAAGATTTAAAATTTCAAGAAATTTAAATTTATTAAAGTAATGTGATCAATTCCCAAACCACAAAAAGGAGTTCTTCCTAGTGAAAATGGAAAAAGATGTATCATAAATCATATCAAAATGAAATTCAAAGAGATTCATGATACCAAATTGAGAAAGGAATTAAAAAGTAAACCATGCCACTAACTCTACATGTGTGTGTGTGAAAACCATTCCATGCTATTCTTTCCACTTTCTATCCAATAAATATAGGTTATTTTAACATTATCCAGCTTAAAATATTTTGTCCACTAAACCGACCCTACATCCTTTACAATAATATTTCAAGACCCACTCACTAAAGAATTCCCGAATGTCAAACGAAAATCTCCTAACCTAGATATCCCCATATGTTTCACATTTCATCACTCCCCTCATTTATAATTTTTTTTCCAGAAGATGCATTTGGAGAAAATCTCACACTCATCTCTCAACCCTTGTTCGATCTCCTCACGACACTAATTGTAATAGTTATAACAAGTTCAAAGGTTGAGGAGGAGTGTTTTTTGACCTACCCAAGACACAAACCAATTTTTTTAGGGCATGAAATAGTCAGATATCAGGTACACACGCATAGGTAAATCTGGTACAGTAATGAAGCAGATCAGATAAGGAAGGAACATATGTAAATATCATTTTGAGCTGAAAAATATAAACCTAACTTATATTTACCTTCTAGTAAGTAATAAGTATCCACACATTGTAGTTTTGTGAAGAAATCAGTGGAGATATTAGTGACACAGTTTTTCTAAAAACTACTCCCACAAGGGACATCAATCATCTCAAAGGTTTCACATAGATACAACCATTTATATCATTTATAGAAAACCAATTCACTAAAAATAACTCTGTGATGTTAAATTCATAGAAATAGTATTTTTATCCTTCTTTATGGTATTTTACATCCCCCCTTATGGTCACCAAATCATGGAAATTTGAAATGTTTTATGGGGAAAAATGAAAATACCATAAAGAAGGCGAAAATGAGTTGATAGAAGAATGAAAATGAAAATCCTAATGAACCCATGAATATATCCACCCCCACACCTAGAATGTGCAGTGTCCTCATTGAAATAGTTGAGAATGTGATAATGAAGGATAAAACCTGTTATGTTTTACTAGTATGTTGCTTCTAGAAGGCGGATTTCCTCCACCAGATTCTTTGGAAAATCCTCATAAAAGTGTTTAAGTCACTGCCCATTAGCGGTAAGACTTCTCCCACTCTTCTCATGCAAAATCTGTATTTCACTAAAAGGGTAAACATTAGTGACAGTATAAGGACCGATCCATCGGGAATAAAGCTTACCTGGTTGGAGATTTATCATAGAATTGTACATGAGGACCTTCTCACCAATATGTAACATACACTGATGAATCATGATATCATGGATAGCCTTTGTATTCTCTTTATAGATCTGGGAGTTTTCATATGCATCACATTGAATTTCATCCAACTCTTGAATCTACAACTTTCTTTGCTCACCTAATTCTGAAAGATTCATATTACATTTTTTAATAAACCAATATGCATGGTGTTCTACCAACACTGGGAGGTGACATGCCTTTACAAACACAATTATATATGGTGAAATTATAATTGGGGTTTTAAAAGCTATACGGTACGCCCAAAGTGCATCATCCAAGTGTAAAGTCCAATCATTCCTATTGGGTGGTACTATTTTTTCTAAGACCTTTTAACATCCCGATTTGAGATTTCTGCTTGTCCATTATTTTGGTGGTGATATGCATTGGAGAATTTATGATCAACCCCATACTTACGAAGAAAATTTTTCATGTTGCGATTGCAATAATGTCAACCCAGAAGGGTACGTGAGGCATATGCAATGACATGAGGAACCTTCTCAACCCTTTGTCATAAAATTTTTCCAACTGCAATGTTAGATGAATCACACATAAAATCAAAGGGGAGATCCCACCATTATGGTTGGATGATATGAGGTGATGTGAGACTCATTTTTAGTGAATTTAATGCATCCTCATAATTTTTATCAAACACAAACTTAGAATCATTTTTTCAATACTTGGGGAAATGGAAGTGCAATCTTACTAAAGTCTTTAATGAATCAGTGGTAAAATCCAGCATGAACCAAGAAATATCGCACCTCACAAACACATTTTGGATATTTAAGGTTTGAAATTAATTCAATTTTAGATTTATCAACATGAATTACACTATTTGAAATGACATGCCCAAGAACTATCCCCTGCTCAACCATAAAATGACATTTCTCATAATTTAAAATAAGATCTTTTTCAATGCAATGGTGGTGGATAGAACCTATGTGTTCTAAAAAATCATCAAAAGAATAACCATATACCTTGAAATCATCCATAAATACTTCCATAAAACTCTCAAGGTACTCAGAAAAACACTCAACAAACATCGCTGAAAAGTTCCATGAGCATTACATAGACAGAATGACCTCCTTTTGTATTAAAATGTTTCAAATAGACAATTAAATGTTTTCTTTTATTGATCTTCAGGGGCTATATGGATTTCGAAATAACCCGAATAGCCATCAAGGAAACAATAATTGGACTTAACAGCAAATTGTCTAACATTTGGTCAATGAAAGGTAAAGTAATGTGGTCCTTCCGCGTGGCTTGATTCAGTCGATGATAGTCAATATAGACTCACCAACGGTTTTGCATGTGTTTTGGAACCTATTCATTCCTTTAATTTGACACAACAGTTATCCCTATTTTTAGGCACAATTTGCACTGGGCTAACCCATTTACTATCAGATATAGGATAAATGATCCCAGTAGCATGTAATTTACTGACTTCCAATTTTACCACATCAAGGATAGTTGGATTCAACTAGCGTTGAGATTGTCTTACGAGCTTATCCTCATCATCCAAGAGTATATGGTGAATACAAATATATGGTCTAATATAAGGAATATCAGCCAATGTACATCATATTTCCTTTTTACACTCTCTCAAAAGTTTGAGCAGTTTCGATTCCTATTGTAGAGAGAGGTTATATGTAATAATGATGGGAAATTGGTCAATACCCTCAAGATATGTATATTTTAAATTATAAGGAAGTTGTTTAAGTTCAAACACCGGTGGTTTCAGGATTAAGGGAGGGGATTTAGGGGGAGTGAGGTCCATTAAACTATCTATCTGCTCATGTTTATTTTCTAAATATAAAGAATCTATTGAAATGAGATTTTCAGAATCATCGACAGTCATGGGTACTTCAGAATGAACCCACTCATCAATTAAATCACAAAATTTACACTTTTCAGAAGCCACACAACACTAAAAACATTCATCAAAACTCAAATCATCCAAGGGTGAAGAAGAGGAAAATGAATCAGAGTATGGTTTTAGGAGAGAATTGTGTGTGTTTTCATTGTTTGAGAGCACTTCCATTGAATAGACAGGAAGAGTGGAGTGCTCATCAACATGGTGTTTCATATCCTCAAGGATGTTAAAACTTACCTTTTCTCCTCCAAACTCTGTGTACAATGTAACATTGTGAACGTTGATGATCGCCTTTTCAGTTTTGAGGAATGGACTCCAAATTATGGGAAGAGCATGTCCTTGGGTTTAGGTATCTTCCATCTCAAGAATGCAGAAATCAGTAGGGAAGATGAGATTCTTCACTCATACAAGGACATCCTCGATCACTCTTAATGGATGCATAGTACATTGTTTATCATGTTTTACGACAATGCCCATTTGTTGATGCTCTCCAACCTATAGAGAAGTGTGCACAAAGTGATGCATTACATTAATGGAAGCACCTAAATCTAGCACAACATCAGAAAAGAAGGTCTCCCCTATGGTACATGGTATCGTGAATGTGCCTGGATTCTTGCATTTGGTTGGAATTTTGGGTTGAATCAAGGCCGAGACATTCCTTCCCAAGTTGAATCTCTCATTCCCCTATTGTCACCTTCTATGGGTGAAAATATGTTTAAGAAATTTTGGAATATCGAGGGATTTTCTTAACTTCATCCAATAGAGGAATGTTAACTTGAATCTTTTTAAATGTATTCAATATTTATTTATCAATCTGATTATAAAAATTCTTCTTAAATTTAGAGGGTCTTTGTGGGAAAGGAATAGGAATAGATTGTTCATTTTAATCATCATTGATAACTCAATTACCCTTTTGTCTTGTTTTTCATTACATGAAATTTTAGAGGGTTGGGAAAGAGAGTTTTCAAGAGGGTGACATACTTGTTGTGCAGAATCAGTAGAAGGAGAGACTTCATTACCACTATGAAGTGAAACTATACATACATTACCTTTTTTCCTTCAGATTGGAAATGTGTTGGGATGGTAGTTTTCCAGAACCATGCATCTTAATCTCATCAATTACATTTGCTAATTTCCACACATGAGTTTGTAGGTCATGAATAGCTTATTATGTGGTTTTTTGGAATTGTAGGTTCTGGTTTTCCATTAGCCACACCATATCTTCGAGGCTTGGTTCAGATTTTGGAGGAGGAGGATTATTTTTTGAGAAGTTAAAGGATAATAAGGTTTCATACCTTGGACTTTTTGAAACCAATTCTGCTTGAGGTAGCTTGATTTTCCTCCTTGTCGGTATTGGGGTTGTGGTTTCCACCTAGGATTTGGATTTGGCTTGAATTGTTGATGATTTAAGGAGGGTGATTTTTGTAATGGATTCCCTTAGAACACAGTTGCACAAGACTCTGGTGAATCTTGAAGTTGTGGGCACTGGTCAGAAAAATGAGTGTTTTCATAACAAATACCACAATGTAATGGAATAGAAGTAGAGTGAGAGGTACCTTGTTCTTGATCTAATTTACTTAGAAGGGTATTCATATCATCAAGATTAGTATCTACCATTTGTTCTAGGGATGTATTAATTACTTCATGTACTCCTTGGGTTGGTGCAATTTCTCGTGTACCAAATTGTTGTGCATTTTGGGCCATGTTGGCTATTAAGTCACGAGCGGCAAAAGGAGTTTTATCAACCATGGACCCACCAGCTACAGAATCTATCATTCCATGATCCATGGGGACTAGTCTCTCATAGAAGTATTAGATTAATAGTTTTTCACTAATCTGGTGGTGGGGGAAGCTTGAGCAGATCCATTTGAATCTCTCCCAGTATTCATGAAGGGTCTCTCTATGTGATTTCCTAATGCCACAAATTTCTTTTTATAATTAATATTGTTCGGTAGGGAGGAAAGAACTTCTCTAAAAATAGTTTTTCAGGTCATTACAGCCCCAAATTGTGGTAGGAAGATAGTATAGATAGTCTTCAGCTACACCATCAAGGGAGAAAGGGAAGGCTGAAAACTTAATTAGGTCCTCAACCACATTTTGGGGTTTCATGGTGGAGCCGACTATATGAAACTCTTTGAGATGTTTTTGGGGGTCCTCACTGGGAAGACCATGGAATTTTGGAAGAAGGTGGATGAGGTATAATCTCAGCTCCATGTTGGATTCTTCCTCGGGACATTGGATGTACGCAGGTTGATAATCCACATCTAGGGTTGTAATTTCTTGTTAGTTTTGATTATTTGTAGCCATATTTTTTTTGGATTTGATTGTTTTCAATTTTTGATGGATTTAATACCAATTGAGGTTCTACAAGGGGTTCCTTAGTGTTTCTTGATTTAACTTATCTAGATTCCTTGATTTGTGAATGGAGTGAATTTTCAATTTCAGGGTAAAATCCATGTAATGTTTCTTTACCAGATTTTGTCATGGCACAATGATGTTCAGTTTGATTGATTGATTATTTGATGTTTTTTTCTTGATTATTTTTAAAAAAAAATTATGGAAGATGAATTAAATAAAAATACTTAAGAAATTAAAGGAGAAAATAAAAGATAATGTTATACTACAATATTATAGAGAGATATCGAGAAGAATATGAAAGAGAGAGAGAGAAAGAACACGCAAAAACAACCAAAAATAAAAAAAACAAAACAAAAACAGTCAATTGGGGGTGGGGTATTAAAAGGGGTAATAATTAAGAACGAAAATAAATAAATAAAATAAAATAAAGAAAAAATGATATTGGATCCCAATAAATGGTGCCAAAATTTGATTGCTTTGTCGAGCGCGTCAAATTAGATGTTTATTTTTAACTATAATTTCTACAGTATAACAGTAACCCTAGGTCATCACTTGACAGTGCCTTAGATCATTAATTCCGAAAAGTGGTTATTATTATGAATGTTAAAAGGTAAATGGGGTTTTATAATATTTGGGTTTGATGATTAAAGATCAAAAATTGAATGTATATTACTACTTAGAGAAACCGGTTGGAAAAGTCGTGATCAACCCGGGTAAGTGTCCCTTGATGCTCAATCCGTCATCGCTCTCAAAGGAAAGGTAAGGATCATTGATTACATGATTTTATACATATTGAAACCATTAATGGTGTGTGAGTTCTTACTAGATTACCACCTTGTATTTGATCTATCAATGATATTTATTTTTGGAAACTACTCAAAATCAACAAAATGAATCAATGTAAATACTAAACTCAATCAAGGAATAAAATCATCAACGTGATGATATGACCATATTTGTGTAATTAGTAAAACATATTCCAAAATACAATAACATTCATATTAATAGGTTCAAGATCCTATATTTTATCAACCGATGCAATCCATTTTCACACTCATGAAAGGGAGGGGTGAGAAAAGAGGCAACCATGCTCAAATCATCACTTGATCTGGGTTATGCATGGAAGCATGTGGATTCATGTCCAATTGACTTGTATTTGATAATACCAGAATAAAAAAAATTATAAGGTATAAATTAAGAAACATTGACAACAAACCTGGAAATCAGTTACCTTATGAATATTACAAGTGCGGAGCTTGAGATTACAATAATGGACACTCCCAAATTAATCACTAACAAGTTTAGAAGTACATGAGGGATAAGAGAAAAAAAATGGGTGGAGAGAGCTCCCCAAATCAACTAACCCTAACCCATGGTCGTGACACATGATATAATGAGGTGGAGGACTGATTTTATAGACAAAAAAATCACACTTTCCACAAAAGAGGTGAAGTGACTAAGGGACTAGGTCTCTATTCAGGATAAAATTTTTAATCATTCTTTATACGGCTGTTTGGATAACCAAAACGAGTTAAATTATCATGTAATTATGTGGAGAGGTGTGCCTCCGAGGAATCTATCCATGGGAGGGTGAATTAGTCCAATTGGATCTTCTAGGCCCGAGGTATGGCCCAAATACAGAAGGGTGGTCCAATCTGGCCCACCCTGAATTTCATCACATTGTTGGTCTATTTGGGGCCTCAAAATGAACGAATTGGGCTTCATGATATTCTAGAGAAATGTATCCCACATTTTTTACACTCGTACAAATATTTATCGCCCAATTAGATGAACATATTATCCACAATACAAATAATTGTCCACATGCATACTTGGGCTCTCGCACAGTTTGGCACATTTTGCTTGAATTCCATCACGAAATCTCTAAATCACCTCCTCCTACAATGTAAGCACCAAAAAAAGTAAAATTTACCAATTAAAAAGTGATAAAATTAAATCATTGATTCAAAAATAATGTTCAATTTATTATTATATTTGGAATATTCATTACAAAACCGGTTTAAAATAGCGGTGTAAGGGTGTATTTGAATAGTGAGTTGCTATACGATCAATATTACACTATGATTTTAGTTTTCGTCAATGGATGTAACACAAAGGAACCACATTAATAGTTATTGAGATGGAAAATGAAACAATTGTATTCTTGAGAAACCAAATGCTATGGGAGTTGGAATGAAAAACCGCATTGATATTCTCACAATTCATTCTCAAGATATTTCTCGTGGTGGACTTGTTAATGAGAAAATGTGGGAACAACATTTTGTTGAGTCCTTCATAAGAAAATGTACACCTTATTTTAGTGGGTCTTATAATCCACTTGTTGACGAAAAATTAATCAATACTTCTAAAAAGATATTCTGAATTATCTAATGTTTGAAGCATGAGAAATTCATTCTAGATATTTATTGGTTATAAAGAGAAGTATACCATTGTTGGATGCTAATCAAGAATACGAGGTAGAAAGATGAAATTGGATCCATTGATTGGGATGAGTTCAAGAACTTATTTTTCAATAATTAATTTTCTCATATTCTTCATACCAAGATTGATAAATATTTCCTTGAGTTAAATTAAAGAGATAATGAATCTATTGGTACCTATAAGGGTAGTTTTACAAGACTTGTGAGGTATGCTTCCAGAATTATCATCCAACCCAAAAGTAAATTTGACAGGTTCTTTATTGGATTAAAGCCAAGTATCAGAAGGTAATTTTCCATAAGGGACATAAGTAGATATGAAGAGATTGTTCATTGTGAAATCAAGGTATAAATAGAGGTTGGAGACACATATCAATATCATGGTTTTGAAAATAAAATGAATATGAAGTTTAAAGGAAAATCTAAAACCCATGAAGAGAAGAATATGATCTTTCTGTTATTATTTATGTGTGGGAATAAGCATGGAGGAAATTAATTTAAGGGGTTTGATAAATTTTTAATTATGGAAGGTAATTTCATCAAGAATTTTATTGTTGAAGTGATGAGAAGAAGTTATCTAACAGTGAGAATGGAAAAAAGAGGCACAAAATTCAGCTCCCATAATTCAGTGTTGTAGGTGTAAGGATAATGGGAATTACCAATACCCAAACCCAATGGATAGTGATGATAAACAAATTAAAAAACCTCTTAAGCTGAGGGACAAGGGTAAATATCATACAGTCACTATTTCTAATGGGGGTGTGATAATGAATTGGTGAAAGGTACACATACCATCCACATTAGAACTACTAATGTCTTATTTGATTCAGGATCCACCCACTCTTTCATATCTAAAGAATTTAATAATGTTTTTAATATTCCACAAAAACATTTAAATGTGGAATTAGTAGTGAAAACCCTCGATGGTTTGATGATTGTATCCCAAGACTGTGATTCCTATCCGGTTGATGTTTTTGGAAATATGCTTCCTGTAAATCTTATCATTCATCCTTCGATTGAATTTTATGTCATCTTAGGAATAATTTTCTTTCTATACATAAATCTTACACCAATTGTTAAGGAAGTGAAGTTACATTTGATATTTCAAACCATCATATGATCATTGATCATTGTGAAAATAATCAAGAACTTATTATAATTATTACATCCAGTTTATGGGTCTTAATTCCCATTTAGAAGGCTTTTTATCTCAAATGATTGGGGAGAAAACTGACATCGATGATATTCTTATTGTTTGTGACTTTGTGGATTTCTTTCTAGAAGAGTTGACTATCCTTCTGACAAAAGGAGAATTTGATTTCTCAATTAAACTCCTACATGGTTCTACACTAATTTCAAAGGCTCCCTATAGAATGGACTTGATTGAGATGAAATATTTGCAGAATAAACTCCAAGAAAACATTGATAAGGGATTCATTCAACCTAGTGTGTCACCATGGGTGCACCTGTTCTTTTTGTGAAAAAGAAATATGGATCAATGTGACTCTGCATTGATTATTGAGAGTTGAACAAGATCATTCTCATGAACAAGTAACCTCTCCCTCATATTTAGGATTTATTTAATCAATTATGTGGAACTCAATACTTTTCCACGATTGACCTTCATTCTGGATATCATCAATTGAGGGTCAATAATCAGGATATACCAAAGATGGAATTCTATACAAGGTATGGACGATATTAATATATAGTGATGTATTTTGGTCTCACTAATGCCCCAACTATCTTCATGGATTAGATGAATAGAGTCTTTATAGATCACCTCAACCAATATCTGATAGTATTTATAGATGATATTTTTATTTATGAAAATTTCAAGGAAGAGAATTAAGATCACTTGATAATTTCAATATATACGCAAATGAAGGAGAAAACAAAATGAAAAAAATTACAAATTGTGAATTTTGGCTACAAAAGGATTCCATTTTGGGTCGCATAATCTCAAGAGATGGTATATCAGTAGATCCATCAATGATGGAGGCTATTAAATGATGTCCTAGACCAACCATGAAGATAGAAATCCATATAATTCTTCATTTTTCTAGATATTATAGACTATTTATGGATAATTTCTCACGAATATCTAATCCTATGTTCAAGTTAACTCAGAAGGGTTCAAAGTTCCTTTGTACATATGAATGTGTGGAAAGTTTCGAGGAACTCAAGATAAGGTTAATCAGCACACATATTCTTAAATTACCCTATAGTAGAGAAGGTTTTTTAAATTATAGTGATGCATACAAGAAAGGATTCATATTCGTTATTATGAAAAATAACATCGTGACCGCTTTTTCCTCATGACAGTTAAAGATTCATGAGAAAAATTACCCAACTCATTATTTGGAGTTAGCTGCTGTAATTTTTGTATTAAAGATAGAGATGCATTATATTTATGGAGGAAAGTGTTATATATATATATCAATCATAAAATTTTGAAATATATGTTCACATCAAAGGAGTTGACCATGCATTAGAAAATATAGTTTGATTTGATAAAAGATTATTTCTACTTAATACATTAACACCCTATGAAAGTGAACAAGGTGGTCAATTATTTGAGTCGAAAAGACCATTCTAGCATATGTATGATGATGATCATAAAAGATCCAATATATAAGGATTTCCAAAGGATGGACCTAGAAATCTTAAATGAAAAGAAAAAATATTATCTTACTCCAATGAATGATCAATGTAACACCCAAGTTTTTTATGAGAAATATTTTTTTTATGTTATATACATCATCAAAGGAATCTTTCACTACACACAACACTAGCCTGGCTTTCTTTACACGCAATCGCGACCTGCCTTGATAGCTTGCATTGTACGTAATACCGAGTTTCACTAAACAGCGATATGCTATTAAAATATTATTAAAACCAGCCATTATGAATAGTAATACCCAATTTTTAAAATTTTATAAATTTTATCTTTCAAAATTGACTTCATTTTTGGATTTGGAATATTGAAATTAGCCTAGGGTGAAATTTTGGTATTTTTCTGAAAACTTTCAATTTTTGATGAATAGTGAAAACACTGTGTTACTATTTAAAAACCGACTTTTTAGTTAAATAATTATTAATTTTATTTAAATTTATTTTAGGTAAAAATTTATACATAATACTTATATAAGTTCAATGTACTTCATTGGAGTCATTTTATATATATAAAATTTTATTGAACTTTTCACCGTCTTTTACTCACCTCCTAGGAGAGTTTGAAAATTTATATAAAACTTAATTTTACCGCTTCTGTGAGTAGAATTTAGAAAATCCGAGAGACACGATTAATATCAAGGACTAAAATGTGGTTTAATGAGATGAAAATAATTTTTTGTGAATAGTAACTTTTTACTTTTATTTACCACAGTTAAAAGTAAATAGGGTAATTAAGGGAAAAAATGATATTATTATTACCCTAACACATGCCCTAATTTTATTTTATAAGTGTAATTCGACCAAAAATAACCTTAGGAATAAAATATGACCATTTAGGTACACTTGGATTAGATTAGGACATTTATTATTAATTTATTTAAAGAAGGGTTAAAATAGTTAAAATCAATGTTTAATAACTAAATCATTTTTAATATAGGGTTATACATAAGATAAATTCGACTATAAATATTCATTAAAAATATAAAAAGATTTCCTACATAATGTTATTTATTTATAATTTTTAGACATTACATAATTTAATTTATTTCTGACACAATGATGAAGCAGTAATTATCTTATTAATGAAATATTAACATAATTGATGTTATAAATACCCAAATAAATGTAATTTGAGACTTTTTATGAATTCCAATAATCTTATAGGTTAATATGACATGTTAGTATTGATTTAATTAACTTTTTTTGAACTAATCATGCTATTATGATTTTCACAAAAATCATTTACCAAATAGTGTCAAAATTGACATAAAATAGTTTTAAAAAAAATATTATATTATTAGTTGTTCTTGTATTCCTAAAAATCTTAGGTTCGGCAAAATGACTTATATAAGGTTATATATATTAATGATAAACAACTTGGGGTTCTTTTGTCTTGTTATAGTAAGTTTATTAACCATATAGTGAAAGAAAACAAGAAGACACGGTAAAAGTTAAATTATTTAACTTAGAGTTAAATCTAAATGATAAGGTTAAAATAGTAACCTAAACTTGTCAAAAATATATTGGATGAGAGGATTTCGACCCATCCCCATATTATCTTCTAAATAAATCAATTTGGAGCTATTAAAAACCGAATATCACTTTATAATAAAATAATGCTTTAAGTTTTTCCTAAGGTGCCCCTCTCCTCCCTTTTAAAAGGGCACCTCCTCCCTCTCCCCCTCAAACCACTTTGAGCCTTCATGTTCGGCTAAAACCTGCCAATTTTTATTCTCCACTTCCCTAGAAATATCCTAGAGGTCCTGGTCTTATTCAAATACCATCTTTAGTGCCCTAAGAGAAGGTTAAGAAGAGGCTCTTCAAAGAAGAGGTAATGTCTATTACCGATTATTTCAACATTATTTCTTATTCTACTTCTTCTTCTTTAGTTTTTTCATTATGAAGTAATAACATCATTACCACTCATATAATGATATGTTATTATAAATATTAAACAACCCTATTTCACCTTCTATCCATCATACGTAAAACGAAATCACCGCACGTGTGTACGTACGGAATACCATCACCACGCCATGGTGTAATCTGTTTTCCACCACCACCTTACTTCGATGGGTATAATGGTGTAAAGAATGACTATATATGATTATTGTAAAGTGATATTAATTCTGAAATAGTATACATACACTTAAGTATAATTCCACGATCATGGAAACGATATAATCGCTCGTGCGTACGTACGGCCTACCGTCTCCATGATATGATGCGACTCATTCTACATGATCTTCATTGCATAATGATTATATAAATGAATTGAATGAATAAATATGATATATATTGAACTAATACCATTCTGGAAATGAGGTATCTATGACCTGAAATAAGAATAATAATTTATTCGACAAAACACGCATACAAACAAAAAGAAATAAACACCCGAATAACAAGTAACAATGAAATATTACTAATAAGAAGCTAGGAATATGACCATATATGATATCATAACAATGAGTACGATTCTGGAATAAGTCAATAGAATTATTTAAATCATTATATAGGAGGTTCGGACACGTACGAAGAAAATCGGACCTAATGTATGGGAAAATCTCACAATCTTATTTTTATCCAAGATTGTTTACACTTCATAATTTACAGGGGAATATTTATCATCCACATCCATGTTTCCTCAATATGTAATATTATTTCCATCCACCTACAATTGTTTAAATCCAATTTTACCCATTGGTGAGTTTTTAGTAAAAGATATGAAAGGAATCTTTTGTCATTTTTAGTACGAGGTACTTTTTTGACTTTTCTGAAAAAGTACTAGAAGAATGTTTTTCTTTACCTTATACGGCATGAACAGATTTTTAGAACACTATTTCCATGAATCTTCCTTTACAAGTTCTCAAGTTATTTTTTAATCAAATTCTTTTAGTTTAAAATTTTATGACATGTTAAGAAAGGAAAAATGTTTTTGAAGTAGAAAGGATATTTTCCTCAAGAATGGAGTTCAAGAATTTTATCAAAATTATTTTCCATCTAAGATAATATAGGGTTCTGTTTATATCCCTATTTTTACATTGATTTGATTATGTTATGATAGAATTTTTTTTATGATGTCCTTTTATCTTATATGGATTATGTTATGATGGCACTATGTTTAAGAATCCCATTTTTATTACATGGGTTATGCTATGATGTATGATTTATGATATTGTGGCACACATAATAATGGTTTCATTATGAGATGGGTGGGACATATATCTCCCTCCAATGCATTGGGTAATGATTTATATCTCATGAGATAAACATGGATGGAATGGCAGGTTAATTCGGTTCAGTGAAACAGGACTGAAATGAGGAGTGAACTCGGTTCAGAAATGGACTTTGTCCGCTAAGATAGTCTTGGAAATGAGTCTTGACTACTAAGAAATGATTCTCTATGATTATGTGTATATGACACAGTGTTTCCTGTGTTGTGTTATGATTAAATTTCACTACTATGATTTATCCCATGATATGATATTATAATCTCTTTTGCAGGTTATGATTTTCGAAATGCTATGTTCTTATGAATATGATATTTCCTTTATTTACCCTTACTGAGAATTTGAGATCACCCTTTGGTATGTTTTATTTCCCTAGGCCAAGAAGAAGGTTATTAAGTAGGATATTCCAAAAGGGACTCTAGATATGATGAAATAAATGGGATACAATGTAGATGATTTGTGAACTAGTTGTTTATGTTTACCAATTTCTAAAGACACTATACCTATACGGTCCTTTCAAGGTTTTGTTATATGTTGTAATAAGTGTAATTCAATTTTGAAGTATGAACAATGTATGTAAAGTATGGGTCGTTATAGTTGGTATCAGAGGAAAGGTATAGTTAACCTTCAGAAACTAGGATGTGAAAGCCTTAGTAAGAACCCTAAGGATAAGTCTAAACATAGAACACAATCTTAGTGTTTTAAAAATGGCCATGAACAACCTATGATAAGACCTTAAGTGTGAAATTTTATTCTTGATTATGTGGTTTTCCTATTATAATTAGTGTTACTCACACATTTCTTCTTGGTTTTAGTTAATGGATGGAACCCGAAGGAACCATGTTAATGCGGAATGTGACGGGCAATGCAATGATTGTCCGCCTGAGCAACCAAACGTTATGGGAGCTGAAATGAAAAATATTTTAGCCATGCTCACACAACTTTCTCAAGATATGAATCATGCAGGACTTCCAAACGAGAAAAGTAAGGAGCAACATTCTATTGAATCCTTCATGAGGCAGCGTCCACCCTCATTCAGCGGGTCTACTGATCCATTAGTGGCTGAACAATGGATCCGTACCACTGAAAAGATATTTTTAGTTCTTCAATGTTCTGAACATGATAAATTCATCTTAGCATTATATCATTTGGAAGGTTAAGCTGATCAACGGTGGAATCTTATCAAGAATACTAGGCCAAGAGATGAAATTGATTTCATGGAATGGGACGAGTTCAAGAACTTATTTTTCAATAAGTAATTCCCTCTTGTTCTTCAAAAAAAAGATGGAGAATAATTATCTTGAACTAAAGAAAAAGGATGATGAATCTGTTGGTACCTACGAAGAAAATTTTACAAGACTTTCAAGGTACGCTTCTGGTATTATTATCTAACCTGAGAGTAAGATCGATCGATTCTTTAGTGGCTTAAAACTAAGTCTTCAAAGGGCGTTAGCCATAATGGACTTCAATAGCTACGAGAAAATTGTTCGATGTGCTCTCAAGGTTGAGATGGAGATTGGAGTAACCCATCAGCCATATGAATTTGATAAGAAGAGGAAAATGGAATTCAAAGGAAAATATAAATATCACACTGAAAAGAAGATGATTTTTCCCTTATGCTCAAAGTGTGGAAAGAAACATGGAGGGATTTGTCTTAAAGGGACAAGTAAATGTTTCAAATGTGGAAAGGAAGGTCATCGGGAATTTGAATGCCGCAATGATGGGAAGAAGATGTCTAGTGATGCGAACAATGAAAAGGCTACATAGAGTGCACCTCCTACACTTCAATGTTACAAGTGAAAGGAAATGGGGAATTATGCTAATCAATGCCCTAATCCAAGGGTTGTTGATGATGATCGACGTCAATAAAATCTTAAGGCTAAAGATAAAGGAAAGTCACATGAAATTTCTATCACAGATGTGGAGTACGATAACTAAGTGGTGAAAGGTACACTTACCATCCACTATAAAGTAGAAAATGCTTTATTTGATTCTGTATCCACCCAGTCTTTTATTTTTGATGAATTTTCTAAGGGTATCACCGTATTACCTCAAAAATTAGATGTTGAGTTAGCTGTGACAACCCCTAATGGCACAACAGTCGCATTAAAAGTTAATAATTCTTCTCTGATTGAAGTTTTTAGGAAAGTACTTCCTGAAAATCTTGTGATCCTTATTATATTGGAATTTGATGTGATTCATGGCATGGATTGTCTTTCTTTATATGGATCTCATATCAATTTCCAGAGAAGGGAAGTCACATTCCATATTCCAGATTAATCTATAATCGTATATCGATGCAAGGATGAACATAACCTTCCAGTGGAAATTTCTTCCATCTTATGGGTCTTGATTCCACTAAATGAAGGTTATTTATCGCAAATGGTTGGTGAGAAACTCACGATTAAGAATATTCCCATTGTACGAGAGTTTGATGAAGTCTTTCCAGAGGAATTTCTGGGTCTTCCACCAGATTATGATGTTGAGTTTTCAATAGAACTCGTACCGGGTTCTTTTAATATTTCAAAGACACCTTATAGAATGAACCCAATTGAGTTGTAGGAATTGAAGAACAAACTCCAAGAGAATCTTGATAAGGGATTCATATTCCATAGTGCATCACCTTGGGGGGCACTTATTCTATTTGTTAAAAAGAAAGATTGATCAATGAGACTCTGCATTGATTATCGAGAACTTGACAAGATCACTATCAAGAACAAATATCCTCTCCCACGCATTGATGACTTGTTTGACCAACTACATGGAGATCAATAATTTTCCAAGATTGATCTTCGTTGAGGGTATCATCAATTAAGGGTCAAAAGGGAGGATATACCAAAGACAGCTTTCAGTACATAGTATGGACACTATGAATTTATAGTGATGCCATTTGGTCTTACTAATGCCCCTGCTATCTTCATGGATCTCATGAATAGAGTCTTTAGAGACTATCTTGATCAGTTTGTGGAAGTATTTATAGATGATATTCTTGTCTATTCAAAGGGCAAGGAAGAACATGAAGATCACTTGAGAATTTTATTGATGACCCTAAAAAAGGAGAAGCTTTATTCCAAATTTACCAAGTGTGAATTTTGGATTAAAAAAGTTGCATTTTTGGGTCACATAATCTCAAAAGAGGGGATATCTGTGGATCCAGCAAAAAAAGAGGTTATCTAAAGATGGTCGAGACCAACAACAGTAACTGAGATCCGAAGTTTTCTTGGTTTGGATAGATATTATCGACGTTTTGTGAAAGATTTTTCAGGATTATCTAATCCACTCACCAGGTTGACTCGAAAAGGAGTTAAGTTCATATGGACAGAGGAATGTGAAGATAATTTCAAGGAGTTGAAAAGAAGGTTATCCAGTGCACCTGTGCTCACACTGCCTTGTAGTGGAGAAAGGTTTGTGATCTACAGTGATGCATCCAAAAAGGGGCTGGGGTGTGTTCTCATGCAAAATGATATGGTGATAGCTTATGTATCACGATAGTTGAAAATCCATGAGCAAAGTTACCCAACTCATGATTTGGAGTTAGCTGCGGTAATATTTGAATTAAATATTTGGAGGCATTATCTTTATGGTGAAAGATGTGATATTTATACTGATCATAAAAGTTTAAAGTATATTTTCACACAAAAGGAGATGAATATGCGCCAAAGAAAATGGTTGGAGTTGATTAAGGATTACGACTGCTCAATTCATTACCACCCTGGGAAAGAAAACAAGGTGGCAGATGCATTAAGTCGAAAAGACCATGCTAGCTTATCCATGATGAGGATAAAAAAAGATCAAATATTTATGTATTTACAAAGGATGGACCTTGGAATTATAATGGAAGGGGAAAAGTCTTTTCTTTCTCAAATTAATGTTCAACCATCTATACATGTGAAGATTAAAGAGGCACATAAAGAAGATGTAGAGTTATAAAAGAAGGTGAAAAATGTTCCTGAATTCAACCTTGATTGTGATGGGATAATAAAGTTTCGGAATCAGGTTTGTGTTCCTCCCATCCCCGAATTAAAGAAGCAGCTGCTGGATGAGGCTCATAGTTCTTCATTCTCTATTCATTATGGAAGCACGAAGATGTATAGGGACCTGAAAGAGTACTTCTGGTGGGATGGCATGAAAAGAGATGTTGCTGAATATGTCTCTCGATGCTTGGTTTGTTAGCAAGTTAAAGCTGAGAGACAGAAGTCTAAGGGGATGTTACAACCATTACCCATACCCGAATGGAAATGGGAAAACATCACTATGGACTTTGTCACCGGAATTCGTAAAACATCCAAAGACAATAATGCTATCTGGGTCATAGTTGATCATTTTACAAAGTCTACACACTTCATTACTATTAGAGAGAATTTCTCCCTGGATTAGCTTTCCATGATATATGTGAAGGAAGTGGTAAGATTTCATGGAGTACCACTTTCCATTATATCTGATCGGGATCCGAGGTTTACCTCAAAGTTTTAGCGAAGTCTTCAGCATACTCTAGATACAGAGTTGATTTTCAACACTGCTTATCATCCTCAGACAAATGGTCAGTCTAAGAGAACAATTCAATCTCTAGAAGATATGTTAAGAGCCTGCTCTATAGATTTCAAAGGTGGTTGGGATCAACACCTACCTTTGGTGTAATTTTCATATTATAATAGCTTTCCCTCCAGTATTCAGATGGATCCTTATGAGGCTCTCTATGGAAAGAAATGCAGGACTCCAACTTGCTGGGATGAAGTTGGGGAAAGAAAGCTCTTAGGACCTGATCTTGTTGATGAGATGGTACAAATGGTCTGTTCTATTCAGCAACACATAAGAGCAGCTCAGATTCGACAAAAAAGTTATGCCGATAACCGAAGAAAAGATCTTGAATTTGAAGTGGGTGATAAAGTGTTCTTACGAATATCTCCTTAGAAGAGAGTAATGAGATTTGGAAAGAAGGGAAAGCTGAGCCCTAGGTATATCAGTCCTTTCAAAATACTGGATCGTGTTGGGAAGGTAGCTTACGGATTGGTGCTTCCACCGAATCTCTCTCAAGTTCACGATGTGTTCCATGTATCTCTCCGGAGAAAGTACATACCCGATCCTTCGAATGTACTCAGCTCAGAAGTTGTACTGCTAGAGCAAGATCTTTCTTATGAAGAACAACCGATAGAGATTCTGGATTATAGTAAAAAAGTCCTACGGAACAAGACCACTCGCTTAGTGAAAGTTTTATGGATGATCCACCAATTAGAAGAAGCTACATGGGAGCTTAAGGATATGATAAGGGAGAGGTATCCTCATCTGTTTGTTACAAAGTGACGAATTTTGAGGGCGAAATTCTTTTTAAGGGGGGGGGGGGGGGGGTACAATGTAACACCCGAGATTTTTATTAGAAATATTTTGTTTTTATATTATATACATCATCAAAGGAATATTTCACTACACACAACACTATCTTAGCTTTCTTTACACGCAATAACGACCTTCCTTGATAGCTTGCGTTGTACGCAATACCGAGTTTCACTAAACAACGATATGCTATTAAAATATTATTAAAACTAGCCGTTATGAATAGAAATACCCATTTTTTGAAATTTTATAAATTTTATCTTAAAAAATGGACTTCATTTTTGGATTCGGAATATCGAAATTAGCCTAGGGTGAAATTTTGGTATTTTTCTGAAAACTTTCAATTTTTGATGAATAGTGAAAACACTAGGTTACTATTTAAAAATCGAATTTTTATTTAAATAATTATTTATTTTATTTAAATTTATTTTAGGTAATAATTGATACATAATACCTATATAAGTTCAATGTAATTCATTGGAGTCATTTTATAATAATTTTAGATATATAAAATTTTATTGAACTTTCACTGTCTTTTACCCACCTCCTAGGAGAGTTTGAAAATTTATATAAAACTTAATTTTACCTCTTTTGTGAGTGGAATTTAGAAACTCCGAGAGACACGGTTAATATCAAATACTAAAATGTGGTTCAATGAGATGAAAATAATTTTTGGTAAATAGTAACTTTTTACTTTTATTTACCACACTTAAAAGTAAATAGGGTAATTAAGGGTAAAAATGATATTATTATTACCCTAACACATGTCCTAATTATATTGTATAAGTGTAATTCGACCAAAAACAAAATTAGATATAAAATATGACCATTTAGTTCCATGATCATGGTAACGATATCATCGCTCGTGCGTACGTATGGCCTACCATCTCCACGATGTGATGCGACTCGTTCTACATGATCTTCATTGCATAATGATTATATAAATAAATTGAATGAATAAATATGATATATATTACACTAATACCATTATATAAATTAGGTATCTATGATCTAAAATAAGAATAAGAATTTATTTGACAAAACACGCATAAGAACAAAAAGCAATAAACACCCGAATAACAAGTAACAATGAAATATTACTAATAAGAAATTAAGAATATGACCATATATGATATCATAACTATGATTACGATTCTGGAATAAGTTAATAAAATTATTTAAATCATTATATAGGAGGTTCAGACACGTACGAGGCAAATCAGACCTAAGGTAATGGAAAATCTCACAATCTCATTTTTATCCGAGATTATTTATACTTCATAATTTAATGGGGAATATTTATCATCCACATCCATGTTTCCTAAATATGTAATATTATTTCCATCCACCTAAAATTGTTTAAATCTAATTTTACCCATTGGTGAGTTTTTAGTAAAAGATATGAAAGGAATGTTTTGTCATTTTTAGTACGCAGTACTTTTTTGACTTTTCTGGCCAAAGTATGAGAAGAATGTTTTTCTTTAACTTATACGGCATGAATGGATTTTTAGAACATTATATCCATGAATCTTCCTTTACTAGTTTTCAAGTTTATTTTTAATCAACTTCTTTTAGTTTAAAATTTTATGACATGTTAAGAAAGGAAAAATGTTTTTGAAGTAGAAATGATATTTTCCTCAAGAATGGAGTTCAAGCATTTTATCAAAATTATTTTCCATCTAAGATAATATAGGGTTTTGTTTCTATCCCTATTTTTGCATTGATTTGATTATGTTATGATGGAATTATTTTTATGATGTCCTTTAATATTATATGGATTATGTTATGGTGGCACGATGTTTAATAATACCATTTTTATTAAATGGGTTATGCTATGATGTAGGATTTATGATTTTGTGGCACACATAAGAATGGTTTCATTATGTGATGGGTGGGACCTATATCTCTCTCCAATGCATTGGGTAATTATTTAAATCTAATGAGATAGACATGGCTGGAACGGAAGGTTAATCCGGTTTAGTGAAATAGGACTGAAATGAGGAGTGAACTCGGTTCAGAAATGGAATTTGTCTGCTAAGATAGTCTTGGCAATGAGTCTTGACTACTAGGAAATGATTATGTGTTTAGGCCACAAAGTTTCATGTTTTGTGTTATGATTACATTTCACTACTATGATTTATCCTATGATATGATATTATGATCTCTTTTGTAGGTTATGTTTTTCAAAATGCTATGTTCTTATGAATATGATATTTCCTTTATTTACCCTTACTGAGCATTTGAGCTCACCCTTTTGTATGTTTTCTTTCCCCAAGCGAGGAAGAAGGTTATTAAGTAGTATGTTCCAAAAGGGACTCTATATATGATGAAATAAATGGGATACAATGTAGATGATTTATGAACCCGTTGTTTATGTCTCCCAATTTCTAAAGACACTATACCTATACGGTCTTTTCAAGGTTTTGTTATATGTTGTAATAAGTGTGCATCAATTTTGAAGTATGAACAATGTATGTAAAGTATGGGTCTTTATAATCAAGCCTATATCTATGTGAAGATTAATGAGGTGCATAAGTAAGAGGAAGAGTTTCAAAAGAATGATAGAAATGTTCCTGATTTTAACTATGATCAAGAAAGAATGATAAGGTTTTGGAATCATACATGTGTTCCTCACATACCATATTTGAAGGAGATATTAGAAGAAGCTCATAGTTCTTTATACTCTATTCATCCTAGAAGTACAAAGGTGTATAAAGATTTGAATGAAAACTTCTATTGGGATAGAATAAATAGGGATATCATGGAATTTCTATCTCAATGATTGGTATACCATCAAGTTAAGGATGAAAGAAAAGAGTCTAAGAGGATATTGTATCCATTTACTATACCATAATGGAAATGGGAGAACATAACTTTAGTTTTTTTTATTTTAATACCAAAAAAATCTATAGGGGTTAATACTATATGGGTGGTAGTCGATTTCCTTACCAAGTTAGTACACATCATCTCTGTCAGAGAAGACTTTTCTCTAGATCATATTTCTAAGATATTCACTAAGGAAGTTGTGAGGTTTCATGGAGTACCACATTCTATTGTATAAGATTTGGGTCTGAGGTTTACCTCAATGTTTTCACTATGTCTTCATCCAATACCTGATACATAATTGAGTTTCAGTATTGATTATAATCCTCAAACATATGGTTAGTCTAAAAGAACAATTCATTCCCTAGAGGATATGTTGAGATCTTGTTCTCTGGATTTCAAAGGAGGTTGGGATCAACCCCTTCCTCTAGTTTAGTTTTCTTATAATAATAGATTTCACTCAATCATTTATATGGAACTATATTAAGACCTTTATGGGAAGAAATGTAGAGCTCCACATGCAGGGATAAAGTTGGAGAAGAATATCTATTGGTACCTGAGATTTCTAAAGAAATGGTCAAGAAGGTTAGAAGCATTCAGTAGCATATCAAGTCAGCTCAAAGTTGGTAGAATATTTATACTGATAACCGATGGCGTGATCTATAATTTTGAGTTGGTGAGAAGTAATTTCTATAACTCTCTCCTTGTAATAATTTCATGAGATTCAGGAAAAAGAGAAACTTATACCTAGGAATATAGGTCCCTTTAAAATTCTTGATTATATCACGACGATAGCATATCTCTTATAAGTTACTCAAAATCTCCCTCTAGTCTATTATGTGTTATATGTATCTATCTTGAGGATTTACATACCTTACCCTTCACATGTAGTGAACTCAGAGGACATACAACTTCAACATGATCATTCTTATGAGGAACAAACAGTTGAAATTCAGGACCATGTATAGAAATTTATATGAAACAAGACCACTAACCTAGACAATGTTTTGTAGAGAAATCACCAGTTATATATATCTATGTAGTTATTTGAGGATACAATGACGTAGAATTATCCTTATTTTTTTACCCAAATGACAAATTTTGAGGGATAAATTCATTTTAAGGGGGATATAATGTTACACCCTGAGTTTTTTGGGCTATTTTTTCAAATAATTTAATTTTCATTTATGTATTTCATTTGACTCAGATAAAAATTCCTTTCACAGTGCACTGACTTGTCCTGCATTACACACAACACCCTCTTGGCGTACATTACACGCAACACCAACTTTTTACGAATACCATTTTAATTATTATAATAATTTAAATGATATAATTAAAACCTAGTCGTTAAACATAGTGATACGAACAATAATAAATACTTTTTAAATACTTTTTATAATTTTTTTATATAAATAAAACATATTGAAAATGAAATATATCATTTTTGGTTAAATCATTAAATGTTTAAAAATAATATTTTCTCAAATAAATTTCTTTTAATGTCCTTTTTTGATAATCAATAAAATTAAATTTAGAAAAAATTATAAATTTAATTTGGTAAAATAATTTTTTTAATTTATAATGTTAAATTTAGCTTATGAAGAATTTGGGTGATTTTTTTTGAGAAACATTATTTTTTGGATGAATAGTGGAAAATACGGAATTTTAATTCAAAACTGACTTTTCATATAATTTATTTATAAGGCTCAATTATATTTTATGTTGGTTTCAAATTTTAATTAGATCACATTTTTATCAACTAATATAATTTAGGTAATTGGAATCAATTTAACTTTGAAATTGGGAATCAAAACATAGAAAATTTTTGGAAGTTTTTTAGTTAAAAACCGGCAATGTTGTCTCATCTACGGGATTAAATTTAAATTAATTTCATTCAAATCTATGATTGGAATTTTGAAAATGCATTCCATATTTTTAATCATAATAATTAATAATTTATATTAAGTTCAAATTTGTTTTTGAACAAAAATATTAGTGAAAGTGACTAAAATAAATTACAACGATTAAGGCAAATTTAAGCTTAATAAGGGACTAAGAAATAATCTTAAGGTCCCACATGACCTAGAAAATTGTACAAGAGACATTGTATAATAATATTTAGAACATATAATCCCTTGGATCATCTTTGGACAATAATATGACCCACATAACATCGGAAAAATGTGGGCGAAATTCCTTTTCTAATTATTTACAAGAGTGTCACTCCTCCTCCACTATAAAATGGCCTCTTATCCTCCCAGTACCTCATAACTGTCAAGAAAATATGGATCAAACAATATCTTCCAAAATAGCTTCTAAAAATCCATTTCCTCAACCTAGAATCTGCACCTTTGGAATAAATAAATCCAAGGAATCCCTTTGGTTCAAACCAAAAAGAGTTACCCAAAGAAGAGATACCATCCTTCCTCAAGCCATGTTCTTTTATTTTCCTTCTCTTACCCATCAAATATTATTATTCCACAATTTTTTAAAAAACACAGTATCATAAATATACTAGTATGTCTTTATTATAATTTTTCTACCTAAACTTACACACACATCCATCTAATGGGTAACAAGTATACTGTTTATATGCTCGACGTACTACCGCCTCAAGAAACGATGATTGTTCATTTTTTCTTTACTGCCTCTCATGGTTGTAATTATGATGGAAAAATATATTTATTTATGACATATTTGAAATTAATATTTTCTTTAATATTTTTAAAATATTTTTGAACATGTATCCTTATACTTTCCATTTTTCGAAAATATGATAATTTCATTTGAGGGAGTGTGGGAAACCGCCCTTCAAAGCGATGTGAATCATCCACACACTATTTGGAATGTATTCAGGATGTGTTTAGTATAATTATATGATAAATATGACACAATAAATATAATTTAATGATATTATATACACATATGTCATTTATTTATTTATTTCAATACAATAATAAAATTGAAACGATGTTCATACGTACGTGCAGTCTACCATATCCATGAACGGTGTATTCTATTTTATAGATATATATTCTATAAATTACTATACTAAAAATATAATAAATATAATTGATATTTATATTATTTTTTACATTATAGAAATAAATATATATGTATAAGGACCAAAGATACAGTAAATTAAGACACATGTAAAGAACAAATCAGATATTACCCTAAGTGAAACCTTAACATAGAATTGATAACAATTGGGTAATATAAATTCATAATAGAACAATATAAGGTATTAAATATAATAATATTGTTATTTTATATACATATAATAAACTTTTATTTATCCTATAGGAAGTATGTCTGAGTAAGTTGAGATTCAAGACACATGGTAAGGGAATTTCATCTCAGTTTTTATATATGTGAGATACATGCCATGTTCACCAATATTTTATTTTTCATGGTGTATATACTAAACATTAATGTATTATATGATTATTAACCTTAAATTTATGTTTATTTACATATAAATTCAACGAAATTTCTTTTATGGGGTTTATGTTTCAAAAGTTACCAAATCAGTAAGATAGTTTTGTTTCAATTTTTCTTCCTTGAGACTCATGTTTTCTTATGAACCTAAATTCTTTTTCGAGGTATATATAATTCCATTTAACATGTTATATCATAAATATCATTATTTCCATGATATTTTATGCTTAATTTAATTAAATTTTCTTACATGAAGAGTATGATCTCAGGTTACCATGTGGTAAGAGTTTATTGAAACAATCACATAGTTTAGTGGGATTGTTTATGACTATTCTTCCATTGATAAAATCTTATGATCAACATCTCGAAAGATCTTATGAGTTTATTTATCATCAATTTATTCAATATATATCATGTATTAGTTCCATTGTTTTCACTCATTGGTACTTAAAATAATTAATAAAATGTTTAATGAAAAATCTAACCATATTTCTTTCTTGGGTTGAAAATCTGTTTTATTTCAAAAACCATGTTTTAAAAAAAACTCAGAAATGTTTTCTTAAGGAAAAAGAATTTTAATTTATTATGGTTTTCAATTATTCCTTTATAAATTTTCAAATCTATTTTCGAATTAAATGTTTTTTAAAAACTTTTATCTTTTAATAAATAAATTTTCAAACAAGAAAGGATATTTTCATTATGAAATGTTTTTAAAACATCTATCAAAATTATTTCCCATCTAAGATGATATCCAATTTTGTTAATCATACATTACTAGGGAAATTATTTAATGTTTCCATTCATACTATTTATCTAAATGGTTTGTATTTTTATGGAATGAGGTTTATGGTACTTGTTTCTATTTTAGGGGATATATGCTTTTGAGATATGATTATTTTAACAGGTTATGATTTTGTTGAAATGATTATGAAACCTATATCTTTTTCTATAGGTTATGATATGATTACATGTTTATGATACCCATTTCATTTTGTGGGTTATGATATGATTTCTTATGATTTTGTGTCACATGTATGTATGATTTCATTATGAGATGGGTGGGACATATATCTCCCTTTAATGAATTGGGTAAATATTTATATGTCCTGATATAGACTATGATAGTCTTGGGAACGAACCATGGAAAATAAAATAGCCGTGGGGGTGAACCATGACTACTAAGATGGCACGAAGAGTGAACTCGTACTACTAATATGGCCATGGTAGTGAACCATGACTACCAATATGGTACGGGGAGTGAACCCATACTACTTATATGGCCTTGGCAACAATGACTTGACTACAATGAAAAACATTTTTATTTGCTTATGTGTTTTCCATAATCCCATGTCATCTTCCAATGTTTTGATTTCATGGTCTGTGTTATTTATTTCCTTATGATTCAAGTATTTTAAACTTAAAATATTTTTTCCATGATTCATCTATATTATCTTCGATATGAAAGGAATTATATTCTCTTTTATTAATCATGTTCTTGTACCCTTTTTCTCATGATTATTCTTGGATGTCTCACTTGTTTACCCTTACTGAGCATTTGAGCTCACCGCTTTTTATGTTTACTTTCCTAGGTTATGAATAAATATATATATTTGGTTTTATGTGTATAATAATGGTTCTAGTCTAGAAGAACCTAGTGGGATATAAGGTAGCACAATTATGTACCAGTATTTAGGCTTCTATGCTTCCAAAGCCACTAGACTAATACAGTCTTTGGGTATCTGTTTGAATAATGTTTTATGTTTTCTATAAAATTAATGTAATGTTAATGTATAAAAAGTGAGGGTCACAATATAAACCTGATAATAACAACATCATAGTATATTGTGGATACTTTTGTGGTTATAAATGAAAGTAATATGAATATTTGAGGGATTAAATAAAGAAAATAAATGAATGGACCTTGAGGAACAATGTTACAACTTCTTTGGTTAACTCCTTTTGGTTTGCACAAATGGGATTCCATGGAAGGCTTTCTATCAAAGGTGAGGATTATTGGTTGAGGGTAGGTATTTTTAGGCACTATTTGTGTAGATCTTATTTGATTTAAAGTGTCTTGAGAGGTTTGAATAATTGGGAGGAAGGGAGGCATTTTTATAGTGGAGGAGTGGAACTCTTGTAAATGATTGGAAAAGGAATTCGATTTTCATTTTTACCTGGTAAATTGGATACAATAATGGAAAAAAATTATCCAAGGGTGTATATGATTGAAATATGGCTAGAAATTGGCTTTTGGAAAAGTGACTAGGTCATTTTTTGTATTAAATTTAAGGTTTAGTACTTTGTTAACCAAATTTTTCTCTTAACCATCATAATTAATTTTAGTCACTTTCAATAATATTTTAGGTCAAAAACTAAGTTGACTATAAAATAAATTATAAATAAGTTTGATTCAAAATATTTAATCCTTTTTTCAAATTCAAATCACATAAGTGATAGAAATTAATTAAAATTTAATCCTACTGATATGGCGACACAATAGGTTTTTAAAGTAAAAATATCAAAAAAATTTCTAAATTTTTATACAAAATTTCAAGTTTAAATTAATTATAATGACCTAAATTGTATTAAATTAAAAAAATTTGATCTAATTAAAATTTTAAACTAATTTAAAAAATAATTTTACTATATAAATAAATTAGACAAGAAGACAATTTTAAATTAAACTTCAATATTTTTCATTATTCATCAAAAAATGAAGTTTCTCAGAAAAATCCCAAAACATCACCCTATGCTAATTTAAAAATTATAAATTCAAAAATGAATTTTATTTTATCAAATTAAATTTCTAAATGTTTCTAAAATTAATTTTATTATTTTTCATAGAATGACATGTAAAGTAGTTCATTTGAGAAAATAATATTTTGAAACATATAAAGAATTTACCAAAAATTTTATATTTCATTATCAATATGTTTTATTTATATAAAAAAATTTATAAATAATATTTTAAAATTATTTATTAATATTTATATTAATAATTTTAACAACTAGGTTATAATTATGTCATTCTATTAATTATAACAAAAATGTTATTTCATTGAAACGCAGTGCTGAGTGTAATATATGTAAATTCATTATTGTGTGTAACAAATTCCAATTCAGTTCCATGAGAAATTAATTTTTTAATTTGTGTAATGCAAGATATCAATGAAAATATAATTTATTTGAGAAAAACGTGGCCATAAAAACTCAGGGTGTTACATTCTACCCCACGTCAAATGAATTTCTCTCTTGAAATTCATTAGCTGGGAAAAAATGAGGATAAATTTTCTTTATCATATCATAAATTTCCCACATTTCTTCATTTAACTGGTGATTTCTCCAAAAAAAACTCTTTGACCGGGTGAGTATTCTTGTTTTGTAGAACATTCTCTGTAGGATCCATAATTTCAACTGGTTGTTCCTCATAAGAAAGATCATTCTCCAACAGTATTACCTATGAGTTAAATACATGTAAAGGGACATGTATATACTTCCTTAGGAGAGATACATGAAAAAAGCATATAATTGAGAGAGATTTGATGGTATTTTCAAGCGATAGGCTACCATCCCCATAGGATCAAGAATATTAAATTGACTAATATATCTAGGGATCAATTTCCCTTTCTTTGTAAAACTCATAACCTTATTCTAAGGAGATATCCATATAAATACCATCTCTCCAAATTAAAATTCAATATCACAACATTGGTTATTAGTATAACTTTTCAGAAAACATTGATATGCCTTGATATGCTCTAAACATCTCTTTCATTTGTTCAATGATCTTAGGTCCCAATATCTTTCTTTTTACAACCTCATCTTACCATGTTGAAGCTATAAATTTCATACCGTAGAGGTATTAATAAGGTTCCACCATAATTTTTGAGTGATATCTATTATTGTAAAAAATGTTAACAAGAGGAAGGTGTTGATGCCAACTGTAACACCCCAAGCTTCTACGGTACGCTTCTCTTTGAATAATGTGATAGCGTGTGTTGTACGCAACACCGAGTTCTAACACACCATAACTAATCAAACTAGCCGTTATGAATAGTAATACCTAATTTTTGAAATTATATATATTTTATATTTGAAAATGGACTTCATTTTTGGATTCGGAATATCGAATTTAGCCTAAGGTGAAATTTTGGTACATTTCGGATAACTTTCATATTTTGATGAATAGTGAAAATTACTAAATTTTAATTAAAAACAACTCTTTTAATCAAATTAATTAATAGTGATAAATTATGAATTTGAGTGGTTTTAAAGTATATTTAGAATATATTTTTACCATTTAATATAATTTTGGTCATTGGGCATAATTTTACAATTAAACCGAACAAAAACAAGTGTCAATCTTTTGATAGTTATTACCTCTTAAAAACACGCTTTTTGTTTTGACAGCGGGAATTAATTTTAAATTAATTTCTGCCACTTCTGTGTTTTGAATTTAGGAAAATGGATTCCATATTTGGAATCAGGATGTTCAAATTGTGTAAATAGGTAACTTTTATTTTTAGACATTTTGAATAGTTACTGTGGTAAATATTTTATTTACCATGGTTAAAGGGTAAATCCGGTAAATAAGGGTTAAAAAAATAATATTATAATAATAAAAAATTACCCTAAAACGTGTCCTAACCTTATTGGTGGACACATACCCGACCATGGGAATCCTTGGGTCAATTTGGGGACCCCTTGGAGCCACTTGTAAGTGATAATGACACATTATATTAATAAAGTTAAAATAAAAATAAAAATGGCATAAGCTTACATCTTTTAGAAGAACAATTTTTACATAGGGTTATACGTGTTGGTTTTTCGATTATAAATATTCATTAGAAAGCTAAAAAGATTTCCTACATAATGATATTTTATTTATAATTTTTAGACATCAAATAATTTAAATTATTAATGACACAATAATGATGCAATGTTTACCTCATTAATAAATCATTTAAATAAATAAGATTATAATGATTAAAATATTATCTAAAACCTGTCCAATTCTTATTGGTTGATGTTATTTAGAATATGAGTCATCTTATCTTCGACCTCAATGATTTTTGGACCATTATAAACCGAATATAATTATATTATAAAGTAATACTTTCACTCTTTCCTAAAGAGCCCCTCCTCCCCCTTATAAAAGGAGACCACTTCTACTCATTCCTCACACCTCTCAAGCCACTTGGCTCGTCCAAACTCTGCCCAACTAAGCTCCCCACATCCCTCTCCTCCTCCTTGAAGCTTCCCCTTAGGCAGAAAGCATTTCAACAAGTCCTTTGGTTCTAACCAAAGTGAGTTACCTAAATTAAAGGTAACGATTTCTCTTAAATTATTTTCATTTATTTTGCTTCTTCAAACCCCAAACTCTTTTTATTTCCTTTCTTTTGTAACAACACCAGTATCCTCAATATACTAGGATGTTGTTATAAGAAGGATTCAAACTACACATACACACAACTCCATCTAATGGATGATGAACATAATGTTTCTGTGGATGGCAAACTAACGCCTCACGAAACGATGATTGTTCAAATACATCCTACCGCCTCTAATGGTGGCCATTATGATGGCACTGTAATTAAATATGATATTAATGATATATATTTTATATATAAGCTTCTGTAATTCCATTTTATTTCATACCATTATTCGTTTCATGTTGTATATACATACGATAATTTCATTTGAGGAAGTGCGGACTACCGCCCCCTTAAAATGATATGACTCGTTCATACCACACATGGAACGTATAAAGGATGGTGTTAATGAACTTAAGTAACATATATAAAATATTATATTATACTGGAATAGTAATATACCTATGTATCATTTGTATTCGATTCTTTTAAAATAAAAATTAAATGGAAGTAGCGTTCGTGCGTACGTACGGACTACCGTCTCCACGAACGCGATGAGATTCATTCTCCATCGTATCCATTCAAGTATAATTATCATTTAATTATTTAAAAATGATGTTTAAGGACTTGATATCATTCTGGATATGAATAAGATACAACAAACATGACTTATGTAACAAAACATATAAAGAAAATGAGTAAGTTAACACCCGAAACGGCGATAATACTAAGATATTATTATCAAATCAATATTAAAAGATCATATATGATATCATATTAATGTATATGATTCTTGTATAATTTAGTAACAATTATTTCACTATTATACAGGAGGTTAACCTACCCCAACCAAGGAAAAGTACAAGGTAAGGGTTTACTTTACAACCTCTTCATTATCCAAGGTTGTTTATACGTAATAATCTACTGGGATCTCTTTATCATCCACATCCATGTTTCTTAAAAATGCATTTCAAAACATTTTTACTATTTACTAGAATATGAGTTAAAGTCATTTATACCCTTTTTGACTTTTTATAAGAGGTTTATAAAGGAATCTTTCCGTCGTTTTCAAAACAAGGTCCTTTTTAACCTTTTCGACAAAATTGAGGTAAGAATGTTTTTTTTAACTTATACGGCGGGTGCGGTTATTTTCCGCCGTTATAAAATCGTCGAAGCTTTCCATACAAGCTTATAAGAATATTTTCAAAGAAAATGTTTTATTTTATATGGATCTTAAATGATTTCAAAATAAAAGGAGATACTTCTTTAAAAAGAATTTTGATTTCATCTATGTCAACATCCTTTGATGGATTTTAAGATTATTTGAAGTTGATTTATTATGATACAAAACTTCTATATTGTATTGAAGGTTTTTTGATATGTTTGACTGTGGATGTGCTATTTTTATACCATTCATAGTTTATGGTGAAATTATTGACATTTCGTATGCTAGTTTTAATACGAATGTTTATGTTATAAACCTTTTCATATGGGAATGCATTGGACCTAATAAGTGACCGGTGGAGCCCGCTATAGCTCCTCGATGCATCGGTAGGTCTCATGAGACAAACTAGTGTCTTGGCACAAGGCCTTGACAAAATCTTATTTGTAGTCTTGGCACGAGGCCTTGGCTATGTGGTTATGATAGTCTGGCATTATGCATTCCAACATTATGAAAGTGGTTATTGATATTGCATGTGATTATTCGATTAGTAGAATATCCATGTGAACAAGTAAATGGCATTATTTCATTTTACTTTTGCCATACTATGTTGAAGATCAATTTTAAAAGGCTTTTGTTTTAGTAATTCATTTCCTTAAATGTTTATGCTTATTTTGAATGTTCCGCTATATTGTTATCCTTACTGGGCATTTGAGCTCACCCCTTTTCTATGTTTTATTTTTCCCAGGTAGTGAAGAAGTAATTTATGAATGACTTGCAGGGATATTATGAGGGGTTAATAGTGTGGATATGAAGACTTTGTTGTTGTAGTAGTTTTTCACTTTGAAATGTAATGTAAAACTTTATGATTATATCTAGTGTTTCCAAGGCTACTAAACCAATCGGTCTTTCGGGATTTTATCTTTCTTGTGATCATGCCAATGTTATGTAATAATGCACCGACTCTGGGTAACTGGGGTCAGGGCGTTACAGTTGGTATCAGAGGAAGTTTAGTACAAACCTTGGAAGCTAGATTTAGATAAACTCTGATTAGAACACGTAGACCTAAGATGAACTTTGAGGATTAGTATAGAAGAACTTCCTAGAATTTTGGTATTGTAGAGATTTTGTGAGTTTTTCGAGCAATACATCCCTGTCTGGATACGAGCAGGTAGAGGCGGCTCTGGCACAGATGTACCTAGGGGTAAAACCCGAAAACACCGCTTTGAGCTAGACTCGAACGGGAACTGGTGCACGACAACGGGCCTTGCTGCACTCTTGGTTACGACACTCCCGGGGGATATGCTTAGGATAACTCTCACTATCTTTACAAATCATTATGAAGGGTTTATGAGTATATACTTCCTCAAAGAAAACATTTTTATGATTATGGATTATATCCATAAATAGTTCAATTTATGCTAAGTGTTTTATAAGTATGGGATTATGTATTTTGATTCATAAACTGATCTAGTTTATGCCATTGTTTAGAAATGGTGCCTAGTGGAAGAAATGGAAACTGTATCAATGCACGCACTCCATGTAGGGATTGCCCTCCTGCTCAAGATAATTATAGTGGGGCTGGTGATGCAACTGGTGCTGATCAGCTAATCACCATACTGGGACAACTTACTCAGGTTATGAATAATAACCTTACCCATATGGAGCACCCTGATCCGCAGCGTGGAGGATCAATGTTAGATCGATTCATGAGGCAACAACCACCAACGTTCAGTGGGAATACAAATCCCTTAGTAGCTTAGCAATGGATATTTTCCCTAGAGAAAATATTTCAGGCTTTGGGGAGCAGTGAAAGGGAAAAAGTTATCATGGCAGTTTACTGCCTCACTGGAGATGCTGATCAATGGTGGTCATTGATTCAAAATACGAAAGAAGATGATGAAGTGTCAAATATGGAATGGAGGGAGTTCAAAGATCTGTTTTTAGAAAAATACTTTCCTCGCAACCATCGAGCAGATATGGAAAGACAATTTCTGAGTCTGAGACAAAAGGAGGATGAGAATGTCACAAAGTATGAGGCTAACTTTACAAGGTTAGCGAGGTACGCTGGTGATTATATTCGAAACCCAAGAAGTAATATTGATCGTTTCTTTGATGGGTTAAAACCATTTCTCCGTCGAGCATTAGTCTCACAATCCTTTTCATCGTACGAAGACATTGTCTCATGTGCTATCAAGACCGAAAAGGAATTCTCTAAGTCTTATGACTTTAAAGCAAAGCAAGAGAAGAAGAGACCTGCTGATCAATCTGGGAATGGAAATAAGGGGAAGAAGGGAAAGGTTGAATATCCATCTTGTGGTAAGTGCGGGAAGAAACACCCCGGTGCTTGCCTGAAGGGAATGGGAGTCTGTTACAAGTGTGGTGAAAAAGGCCACCAAGCTCATGATTGCAAGGGGAAGAAGGAAGCTACCAACGTTCAGTGCTACAATTGCAGGGAGATGGGGCATTATGCAAATGCATGCCCTAAGCGTCAGGAGAACTTACCTCAGAAAAGGCCAAGGGATCAAGGACAGGCTTATGCTATCACTACTGTAGAGGTAGAAGCTCCAAAAGACGTGGTGGAAGGTAATTTAATGGTTTCCTCAAGTTTAGCAAATGCATTATTTGATTCTGGATCATCGCATTGTTTCATATCTTCCCAGTTTGCTAAGAAAATTAGATATTTCCAATTTGATTTAATAAGGGAGTTGTCAGTTAAAACTCCCAAGGGAAGTATCATTGCAACAAAGTTTTGTGAATCAGTCCCCATTAGAGCACATAAATTTTCTTTATCTGCTGATCTCATCGTCATACCTATGATTGAGTTTGATATAATCCTCGGTATGGACTGGCTTTCGGACTATGATGCGAAGATTTATTGTAAGAAGAAAGAGGTTACGATTCTTGATGATAATGATAAAGAGCACCTTATTTTTAGAGCAGAATCGTCACCACCTAATTCTTATTTAGATCCACCCCCAGTAGCTCAACTAAATTCAATTATTGGGGAGGAAGAGAATGAAGTAACTATCGGTGAGGAAAGGAATGTTCAAATAGAGGATGTACCTGTTGTGAAAGAATTTGTGGATGTATTTCCGGAAGATTTACCTGGACATCCTCCAGAACGAGAAGTTGAGTTTTCTATTGATTTGATTCCTGGATCAAGGCCTATATCGAAGACCCCTTATAGAATGGCCACTGTAGAATTAGTCGAACTAAAGAAACAACTAGAGGAACTGAGTAATAAGGGATTTATTCGCCCTAGTGTTTCTCCATGGGGAGCCCCTGTTCTTTTTGTTAAAAAGAAAGATGGATCTATGAGGTTATGTATCGACTATAGGGAGATCAATGCTATAACGATAAAGAACAAGTATCCCCTACCTCGTATTGATGATTTATTTGACCAACTGCATGGAGCTCAATACTTTTCAAAGATTGACCTTCGATCTGGATACCATCAGTTGTGTGTAAAGAAGGAAGACATTCCGAAGACAGCATTTCGAACCAGGTACGGGCATTACGAGTTTACTGTAATGCCGTTTGGATTGACTAATGCACCCTCTGTATTCATGGATCTGATGAATAGAGTTTTCAAGGAGTATCTCGATGAATTTGTGGTGGTATTTATTGATGATATCTTGGTATACTCCAAAACCTACGAAGATCATGAAAATCACTTGCGCATTATCTTGAAGACTCTGAGGAGGCATGAATTATATGGGAAGTTTAGCAAGTGTGAATTCTGGCTTCAGGAGATTTCTTTTCTTGGCCATATTGTCTCTAAAGATGGAATCTCTGTTGATCCTTCTAAGACCAAAGCAATCCAAGAATGGCCAGCACCTACGAGTATAACTGAGGTACGTAGTTTTATTGGTTTGGCAGGTTATTATCGACGTTTCGTCCAGAATTTTGCCCGATTGGCTAACCCATTAACGAAGCTCACACGTAAAGGGGTTAAATTTGTTTGGACAAAAGAGTGTGAAGAATGTTTCGAAGAACTGAAGAAAAGATTAGTCAATGCTCCTATATTGACTCTACCATCGGGGAATGATGGGTTCGTTATTTATAGTGATGCATCGAAGAAAGGACTTGGTTGTGTCCTTATGCAGAATGATAGAGTTATTGCCTATGCATCACGACAGTTGAAAATTCATGAACAAAACTATCCTACTCATGATCTCGAGTTAGCAGCTGTAATATTTTCTTTGAAGATATGGAGGCACTACCTCTATGGTGAAAAATGTGAGATTTATACTGATCACAAGAGTTTGAAGTATATTTTCTCACAAAAAGAACTCAACATGAGGCAAAGGAGATGGCTTGAATTACTCAAGGATTATGATTGCACGATACACTACCACCCAGGGAAAGCAAACAAAGTAGCAGATGCTTTGAGCAGAAAAGACCATGGAGTTCTGAACATGATGAGAATTGAAAGGGATCCAATTTTCATGGATCTCGTGAAGATGGACATGGGGATAACCAGGGAAGGTGAAACATCAATGCTTTTTCAAATGGTTGCCAAACCATCTTTACTAGAAAGGATTAAGAGTTCTCAGACCGATGATGAAGAATTTCAGAAGAAGATTAAAGCTGTGAATGATGGGAGATTGAGAGACTTTGTGTATGAAGATGGAATTTTGAAATTCGGGAAGAGACTTTGTGTTCCCAATATACCTGATCTAAAAAGGGAATTGCTGGATGATTCTCATAGTTCCAATTTCTCTATACACCCTGGGAGCACCAAAATGTATAGAGATTTGAAAGAACATTTTTGGTGGGACAATATGAAGAGGGAGATTGCTGTTTTTGTGTCAAGATGTATGGTTTGTCAACAAGTGAAAGCTGGAAGGCAACAGCCTGGAGGAGTCATGCAACCTCTTCCCATACTGGAGTGGAAATGGGACAATATTACGATGGACTTTGTCATGGGGCTACCAAATACTCCTAGAAGGAACGATGCAATATGGGTTATTGTTGATCGTCTTACCAAGTCAACACATTTTCTTGCTATAAGAGAAGATCTACCCCTGGAACGTCTAGCAAGACTATACATTAATGAAGTTGTGAGACTTCATGGTGTACCCCTATCGATTGTTTCTGATCGTGATCCCCGTTTTACTTCAAGATTTTGGAAAAGTCTTCAGAAATCCCTGGATACTGAACTTCATTTGAGCACTGCTTACCACCCTCAGACAGACGGACAATCAGAACGGACTATTCAAACCTTAGAAGACATGTTGAGATCTTGCTCACTTGACTTTCAGGGTATGTGGGATCAATATTTACCACTGGTAGAATTTTCCTATAACAATAGCTTCCATTCGAGTATACAAATGGCACCATATGAAGCGTTATACGGAAAGAGATGTCGTACACCAACCTGTTGGGATGATGTTGGTGAAAGAAAACTTGTAGGCCCAGAACTGGTGGAGGAAACGGTGGAAAAGGTGAAGGTAATCCAAAATCACATCAAAGCAGCTCAAAGTAGGCAGAAGAGCTATGCCGATAATCGAAGGAAGGATTTGGAATTTCAAGTCGGTAATCATGTTTTCCTAAAGGTATATCCATGGAAGGGAGTCATACGTTTTGGAAAGAAAGGTAAATTGAGTCCCAGGTACATCGGACCTTTCGAAATTCTAGAACGAATTGGGGCTGTAGCTTACCGATTGGCAATGCCGCCAAGTCTCTCCAAAGTTCACGATGTGTTCCACGTGTCTCTGTTGAGGAAATACATGCCTGATCCGACGCATGTACTCACCTATGAGGAATTAGAACTGGAACCCGATCTGTCTTATTGCGAAGAGCCCGTCAAGATTCTTGATACGAGGGAACAAGTACTGAGAAACCGGACGACGCGTCTGGTAAAAGTTTTGTGGAGAAATCATAAGATGGAAGAGGCAACGTGGGAACCCGAGGAACTTATGATGAAGAACCAACCGAGTCTTTTTATGCAGTAATACCCTAGAAATTGCGAGGACGCAATTATTTGAAGGAGGGGAGAATGTAACACCCCAAGCTTCTACGGTACGCTTCTCTTTGAATAATGTGATAGCGTGTGTTGTACGCAACACCGAGTTCTAACACACCATAACTAATCAAACTAGCCGTTATGAATAGTAATACCTACTTTTTGAAATTATATATATTTTATATTTGAAAATGGACTTCATTTTTGGATTCGGAATATCGAATTTAGCCTAAGGTGAAATTTTGGTACATTTCGGATAACTTTCATATTTTGATGAATAGTGAAAATTACTAAATTTTAATTAAAAACAACTCTTTTAATCAAATTAATTACTAGTGATAAATTATGAATTTGAGTGGTTTTAAAGTATATTTAGAATATATTTTTACCATTTAATATAATTTTGGTCATTGTACATAATTTTACAATTAAACCGAACATAAACAAGTGTCAATCTTTTGATAGTTATTACCTCTTAAAAACACGCTTTTTGTTTTGACAGCGGGAATTAATTTTAAATTAATTTCTGCCACTTCTGTGTTTTGAATTTAGGAAAATGGATTCCATATTTGGAATCAGGATGTTCAAATTGTGTAAATAGGTAATTTTTAATTTTAGACATTTTGAATAGTTACTGTGGTAAATATTTTATTTACCATGGTTAAAGGGTAAATCCGGTAAATAAGGGTTAAAAAAATAATAATATAATAATACAAAATTACCCTAAAACGTGTCCTAACCTTATTGGTGGACACATACCCGACCATGGGCATCCTTGGGTCAATTTGGGGACCCCTTGGAGCCACTTGTAAGTGATAATGACACATTATATTAATAAAGTTAAAATAAAAATAAAAATGGCATAAGCTTACATCTTTTAGAAGAACAATTTTTACATAGGGTTATATGTGTTGGTTTTTCGATTATAAATATTCATTAGAAAGCTAAAAAGATTTCCTACATAATTATATTTTATTTATAATTTTTAGACATCAAATAAGTTAAATTATTAATGACACAATAATGATGCAATGTTTACCTCATTAATAAATCATTTAAATAAATAAGATTATAATGATTAAAATATTATCTAAAACCTGTCCAATTCTTATTGGTTGATGTTATTTAGAATATGAGTCATCTTATCTTCGACCTCAATGATTTTTGGACCATTATAAACCGAATATAATTATATTATAAAGTAATACTTTCACTCTTTCCTAAAGAGCCCCTCCTCCCCCTTATAAAAAGAGACCACTTCTACTCATTCCTCACACCTCTCAAGCCACTCGGCTCGTCCAAACTCTGCCCAACTAAGCTCCCCACATCCCTCTACTCCTCCTTGAAGCTTCCCCTTAGGCAGAAAGCATTTCAACAAGTCCTTTGGTTCTAACCAAAGTGAGTTACCTAAATTAAAGGTAACGATTTCTCTTAAATTATTTTCATTTATTTTGCTTCTTCAAACCCCAAACTCTTTTTATTTCCTTTCTTTTGTAACAACACCAGTATCCTCAATATACTAGGATGTTGTTATAAGAAGGATTCAAACTACACATACACACAACTCCATCTAATGGATGATGAACATAATGTTTCTGTGGATGGCAAACTAACGCCTCACGAAATGATGATTGTTCAAATACATCTTACCGCCTCTCATGGTGGCCATTATGATGGCACTGTAATTAAATATGATATTAATGATATATATTTTATATATAAGCTTCTGTAATTCCATTTTATTTCATACCATTATTCGTTTCATGTTGTATATACATACGATAATTTCATTTGAGGAAGTGCGGACTACCGCCCCCTTAAAATGATATGACTCGTTCATACCACACATGGAACGTATAAAGGATGGTGTTAATGAACTTAAGTAACATATATAAAATATTATATTATACTGGAATAGTAATATACCTATGTATCATTTGTATTCGATTCTTTTAAAATAAAAATTAAATGGAAGTAGCGTTCGTGCGTACGTACGGACTACCGTCTCCACGAACGCGATGAGATTCATTCTCCATCGTATCCATTCAAGTATAATTATCATTTAATTATTTAAAAATGATGTTTAAGGACTTGATATCATTCTGGATATGAATAAGATACAACAAACATGACTTATGTAACAAAACATATAAAGAAAATGAGTAAGTTAACACCCGAAACGGCGATAATACTAAGATATTATTATCAAATCAATATTAAAAGATCATATATGATATCATATTAATGTATATGATTCTTGTATAATTTAGTAACAGTTATTTCACTATTATACAGGAGGTTAACCTACCCCAACCAAGGAAAAGTACAAGGTAAGGGTTTACTTTACAACCTCTTCATTATCCAAGGTTGTTTATACGTAATAATCTACTGGGATCTCTTTATCATCCACATCCATGTTTCTTAAAAATGCATTTCAAAACATTTTTACTATTTACTAGAATATGAGTTAAAGTCATTTATACCCTTTTTGACTTTTTATAAGAGGTTTATAAAGGAATCTTTCCGTCGTTTTCAAAACAAGGTCCTTTTTAACCTTTTCGACAAAATTGAGGTAAGAATGTTTTTTTTAACTTATACGGCGGGTGCGGTTATTTTCCGCCGTTATAAAATCGTCGAAGCTTTCCATACAAGCTTATAAGAATATTTTCAAAGAAAATGTTTTATTTTATATGGATCTTAAATGATTTCAAAATAAAAGGAGATACTTCTTTAAAAAGAATTTTGATTTCATCTATGTCAACATCCTTTGATGGATTTTAAGATTATTTGAAGTTGATTTATTATGATACAAAACTTCTATATTGTATTGAAGGTTTTGTGATATGTTTGACTGTGGATGTGCTATTTTTATACCATTCATAGTTTATGGTGAAATTATTGACATTTCGTATGCTAGTTTTAATACGAATGTTTATGTTATAAACCTTTTCATATGGGAATGCATTGGACTTAATAAGTGACGGGTGGAGCCCGCTATAGCTCCTCGATGCATCGGTAGGTCTCATGAGACAAACTAGTGTCTTGGAACAAGGCCTTGACAAAATCTTATTTGTAGTCTTGGCACGAGGCCTTGGCTATGTGGTTATGATAGTCTGACATTATGCATTCCAACATTATGAAAGTGGTTATTGATATTGCATGTGATTATTCGATTAGTAGAATATCCATGTGAACAAGTAAATGGAATTATTTCATTTTACTTTTGCCATACTATGTTGAAGATCAATTTTAAAAGGCTTTTGTTTTAGTAATTCATTTCCTTAAATGTTTATTCTTATTTTTAATGTTCCGCTATATTGTTATCCTTACTGGGCATTTGAGCTCACCCCTTTTCTATGTTTTATTTTTCCCAGGTAGTGAAGAAGTAATTTATGAATGACTTGCAGGGATATTATGAGGGGTTAATAGTGTGGATATGAAGACTTTGTTGTTTTAGTAGTTTTCACTTTGAAATGTAATGTAAAACTTTATGATTATATCTAGTGTTTCCAAGGCTACTAAACCAATCGGTCTTTCGGGATTTGATCTTTCTTGTGATCATGCCAATGTTATGTAATAATGCACCGACTCTGGGTAACTGGGGTCGGGGTGTTACACCAACCACCTTTGAAATATAGAGAACAAGATCTAAACATATCCTCTAGGGTTTTAATTGACCATTCAGACTGACCCTTTGTATAGGGATAATAGGATGTTTTGAAACTCAATTCCATATCAAGTGATTTCTAACGAGTTCTCAAGAACAAAGAGGTAAACCTCATATCCTGATATGATATAATAGAGTGTGGTAGTCCATGCAACCTTACCACTTACTTAATGTATATCCACACAAGATGATCTATATAGAATTATTCTCTGATAGCGATGAAGTGAGTTTTTTTTTGTAAGGAGATCGACTACCAACCATATATCATTAAACCCTTTAGAGTCTTTAGTTAGTCAAACAACAAAATCCATAGTTATGTTCTCTCATTTTCATTCTGGTATTGGTAATGGATGAAAAATTCCCGTTGAATTTTCCTTCAATCATTAACTTGTTGTCATACCAAGCATTGAGATAAAAACACTATGACATATCTCTTCATTCTATCCCACCATAAGTATTATTTCAAGTGTCTATACATCTTCATACTTCCAGGATGAATAAATAATGAATAAATATGAGCATTCTCTAACAGATCCTTCTTCAAATATGGTATGGAAGAAACACATACATAGTTCCTAAATCTTATCATTCCATCCTGATCAAGGTTAGAGTTAGTAACATTTCAACATTTCTTTGTATCTCTTTGTCTATCTTCTATGCATATTTAATCTTCACCTAGATAGGGTTTTGGACATTTATTTGAGAAAGATAATATTTTTCCCTTTCCTTGAGGATTTCCATCTCCATCCTTTGCAAACCCAGACATATTGGATGGCTTGTGATCCTCATCATGGATAAGCTAGAATAATCCTTTTAACTCAAAGCACTGCCCACCTTGTTAGATTTTCCAGGGTGGTAATGTATTGAGAAATCATAATAATTTATCAACTCTAATATCCTTCCTTGGAACATCTACAACTCCTTCAATGTGAATATATATTTCATGGTTTTATGAGGAGTATATATATATATATATATCAAACTATTATTCATAAGGATAATTCCTCCACATCTTTAATGGAAAAATTACCACTTCTAAATCCAAATCCTTAGATGGGTAATTTTTCTCACGGATCTACAAATGTCACAAGGAATAAGTGATAACCATATTATTCTACAGAAGAACACATAACAATACCTTATTAAATGCATAATTATATATTACAACCCCTTATCCACTATAGTGTAATGTATGAAAAGGTTCACGGACTAATATTCCCTTCATTTCCTTGAACTTTTATTCACATTCATCTATCTAGAGGAACTTGGCACCCATCCAAGATAACTTGGTCAAAGTATTAGATAGTAATGATAAATTCTCCACAAACCATTTATAATATCCATCCAAATAAATAAATATATAAATATCTCCCATCATAGTTGGTCTAGTCAAACATTCAATAGCCTCCAACTTTTAGGGATCTACTAGTATACAATATTCTGAAATTATGTAACCCAAAAATGAATCCTACTGCAGCTAAAATTAACAGTTTTTTTAAATTTTAATATAGTTTCTCCTTCCTTAAGTTCTTTAGTAAAATTCTCATTTGATCTTAATTCTCTTCCTTTCCCTTTTAATAGATAATAATATCATCTATAATGACTACCACAAACTAGTCGAGGTGATCTCTAAAAAAACTATAAATCAAATACAAGAAGATAATAGGGGAATTAGTAATAATAAAAAGAATCATTGTATATTCATAGTGTTCATATCTTTTATGGAACAACGTCTTAGGTATATCCTCTTTCTGGAACCTCAATTGGTGATATCCATAACAAAGTTTGGTCTTGGAAAAGTATTAAGCTCTACACAGTTGATCAAAAAAGTCACCAGTACGGGGGAGAGGATACTTTTTCTTGATCTTGATATTGTTCAACTCTCGATAATCAATGTAGAGTCACATTGATCCATATTTCTTTTTCAAAAAACGAATAGTTACAACCCAAGGTGACTCAATTGGTCGAATGAATCCCTTATCAGGGTTTTCTTGGAGTTTCTTCTTCAATTTCTGCAACTCAATCAGGTCCATTCTATAGGGACTGTTTGGAATTAGTGTGGAACCAGGTATGAGTTCTATTGAAAACTTAACTTATCATTTTCATGGAAGTCTATCCAAATCTTCTATAAATACACTCAAAAATTCATAAACAATAGTAATAACATTGATGTTGATTTTCTCCACAACCATTAGAGATAAAAAAAAATCTGAATGGAAATTAAGACCCATACACTAGATTTAATTTCCAAAATAAGGTCATTCTTATCATCACATCGATTGATGATCATAGGAGTGTTTGAAATATCAAACATAACTTCCCTTACACAATAATCGATGTGGGAATTATGCATAGAAAACCAATACATTCCTAAGATGAGATAAAATAAAAACATAGGAAGAATGACAAGATTTATAAGAATCAAATTCCCACAAACATCAACTAGGTCAGAATCATAGAATTGGGATTCAATGGTCATACCATTAGGGGTTTTCACTACTAATTCTACATCTAATATTTTTTTTGTAATCTTAACACCCTTATAAAATTATTTAGATATGAAAGAGTGGGTAGATCCAGAATCAAATAAGACTTTAGTAGTTATAGAGTGGATGTAAAGTGTACCTTTCACTGTGTCATTATCACACCCATTGTCCAAAATAGAGATTATATGAGATTTAACCTTTTCCATTGGCTTAAGAGGTTGCTTACATTTTTCATCATCACCATCCCTTGGGTTTGGGCAGTGGTTAACATAATTCCCATTATCCTTACACTCATAGCACGAAATCATGGGAAGTGAATTCTATGCCATTTTTCACCGTTCCCATGGTTATCTAACTTCTTCACATCACTTTGGAAATCAAATTACCAATTCCCTTCCATTCCAAAATTAAAAAACATTTATTAAACCCCTTAAGTCAATTATTTTCATGCTTCATCCCACACTTAGAGCCTAAATGAAATCACAACTTCTCCTCTTTAGGGTTTTTATATTTTACATTGAACCACACTTTTATTTTCTTATCCAAAAAATGAGATTTATATGTGACTCCAACCTCTATTTCAACCATTATTTTACAAGAATCAATATCTGCATATCTACTAAATTCTCTTATAGACAATTGACTTATACATAGAAATGATAATTTTCATTCCTACTCCCATTTAATTTGGGTGATTAGGAGAAAAATAATTTTATTATCCATTAAAATAACCATTAAATAGGTTTCTTTAGGGTTCCAACCGTTGACTAAAGCCAAAAGCAGAGAGTAAGAAATAATTATCGTAATGAGGAATAACATAATCATGAAAAATCACTTATATGATGTCTAAATGATGAAACCTTTCATTAATCAATGACACTTTAGGTTTATCCTATTTTATTCATATCTAACTTATATATATATATATCATTTATTATAGTTCATGAAGTGTTTTTGAATTCCCAAAGCATAAAACTCGGGATTTTCAAACCAGGTGAGCATTAAAGACCATTCTTGTGTACCAGGTTACCTTGAGTCAGGCCCGAGACACCTTTTCAGAGTTGTTAATCCTAGGTACATTTGTACCAGAACCATGTCCACTTATGTTATTAAGATAGATATTTATTTCTAGAAAACTACTCACACTATCCAACAAAATTATGGGACATTTTCTTAAACTTTTCAAAATCCTTATACTTATCTATAGACATTTCCTAATATTTCTCACTATGGTTTTCTCATTCTAGTTTACAAATGTTTACTAAACCTTTTTTCTGATACAAAGTATATTGACCCTCAATTTTCATACATTAAAATTACATAACTTTTTCATAATACTTAAAAAATTATACAAACAGATTCCCAAATACCATATTAGTTTAGTGCCTTTGGAAACATGGAAACTTAAAAAATAGTACATAAGTGATCTACATTATCACCAACTAGGCTCTTATTGAATAACACCCTTAATCGACAAAAAAATAATAATTAATTCCATCTTAACCTAAGAAAGTAAACATAAAAAGGTTGAGACCAGATGCTAAGTAAGGTTAAAAAAAGGGATACATGTAAGAATAATCATGATCAGAATGGTATGAGAACATGATCATGAAAATAAAATATCATACCTCGCATATCGAAGATCATATACATGAATATTGGAAAAAATATTGGTAGTTCAAAAAAACATGAATCATAAGGAAGTAAATAACATAATCTATGAAAGCATAAAAGAGGAATAAGACATGGAATTATGGAAGACACATAAGCATATAAAAATGATCTCCATAGTTCTCAAGGCATTTATTCTAAGGCCATAATATGAGAATGGGTTCAATCCCCATAACATCTTTGTAGTCATGGTTCACTCCCGTGTCTATCTTAGTTGTCAAGGTTCACTCCAAAGACCATCTTAGTCTATCTCATGAGATATAAATCTTTACCTAATACAATGGAGGGATATATAGGTCTCACCCATCTCATAATTAAATCACACATAAATGTGACACCAAATCACAAAAATAATATAATAACCCAACAAATGAAATGAGTATTATAAACATGTAATAATATCATAAATTATGTAAACATATATATGTTTCATTAAAATTTCATCAAAAACATAACATGTGAAAAGTTGCGGGTTTCAAAAGCATATAACTTGTGAATGATAAACAAGTATGATAATCATCATTCCAAAATAAAATAAACCATTCAGAGTAATATTATGAATGGAAACAATTAATCATTTCCCAAAAAGTAATGAGTGACACCAATGGTTGTTATCTTATAAGGGAAATAATTTTTATAGATCATTTAAAAACATTTCATGAGGAAAATAACCTTTCTTCTTTTAAAAATGTTTTCTAAAAAATAAAACATTTTGAAAACATTTTTCTATGAAAATAGAATTAAAAAATTATAAAGTAATATTTTAGAACCATTTATCCTTTTTAAAACACTTTTTTTCTTAAAAACCAATTTTGAATTATGGTTTTTGAAATAAAACAGATTTTCGACAGAAGAGAGAAATATGGTAAGATTCGTATTAAAATTATTTTCTAAATTATCATATGTAACATAGAGTGGAAAAATGGTTCTAATACATGAATATATATTTAATAAACTAAGAATAAGGAAAATCATGAGTTTTCTTGAGATATGGATCATAATATTTCATCAATGGAAGCATAATCGTATGTAGTCCTCATAAATGATGATATTGTTTCAATAAACTCTTACCACAGGGTAACATTGGATTATACTATTAACATAAGAAAATTAAATTAAATGAAGCTTAAAATATCATTTAAATAATTATATTCATTATATAACATGTAAAATTGAATTATATACACTTTGAAAAATAATTTAGGTACATAACAAAACACAAGTCTAAAAGAAGGAAAATTGTGACAAAATTATCTTACCGATTTTGTAACTTTTGAAAAATAAACACCAATAAGTAAAGATCATATAATAGACATGTAAATACCCATAAATATATGTTTAAGAATAATATAATACATTCATGGTAATTCTATAAACTATGGAAATGAAAATAGTAGTGAACATGGTATGTATCTCACGAATATTAAAACTGAGATGAAATTTGATTACCTTATGTCTAGACTCTCATCATACTTATAAAAAAATTCCTATATAAGAAATATAAGTTTATTATAAAACTATCTCATAACCATATTTTTATATATAATACCATATATTTTTTCATTAGGACTATATATTACCCTCTTGTTTACAATTATATTTTAAGGTTTCACTTTGGGTAACATCCACTTTGTTCTTTACATGGGTCTTAATTTGTTATATCTTTGGTCCTTATACTTATATCATGATTTTCAGAAAATGAACCATGATATAATTTCCATTTATATTCAGTATATGTGTATTATAACAATCCATTTAATATATAAGTATGAAATGGAATACACTATTCATAGAGACGGTAGGTCGTACGAAAGCATGAACACAATTTCTATTTTATTGTCGTATTGAAAGAAAGAGAGAAAAATGACATATATATATATATAGTTATAAGTATTAAATTATAATTATTCTATGATATATATATATATATATCATATAAGTCCACTAAAAACATTCTTAATACATTTCATGTTGTGTGTGAATGAATCACGTCACTTTGAGGGGACGACAATCCATACCTCCTCAAACGAAATTACCATATTTACACAAAAAGAAAAGTATAATAATATGTGTTGTAAAATATTTAAATAATCTTATAGAAATTATAAAAATAATATATATCATATAAAAATAGAGTTTCCATTATAATTTCCTCCTTGATAAGCAGTAAAGGAAAAATTAACCATCAACATTTCGTGAGGTGGTAGTTCGTCGTACATGTAAATTGTAAGTTGGTTACCCATTATATGGAAATGTGTGTAAGTGTAGGTATAACCATTATCATAAAAAATAATATTATATTTATGATACTAGTGTTGTTATACATTCATGTGATTATATTATTTGAGGGAGTGGGGAAATAAAATTAAACATAGGAGCTTGAGGATTGATGTTACCTCTTCTTTGGGTAACTTATACAGGTTTTCACCAAAGTGCTTCCTTGAATTTATTTATACTAAAGGTGAGGCTTATAAGATTAGGGTAGGTATTTTCAGGAGCAATTTGGGATGATATTGGTCAATCCAAAGTGGTTTGAGAGGTGTGAGGATATGGGAGGAGATGAGGCCTTTTTATAGTAGAGGAGGAGTATCACTTTTGTAAAGCTTTAGAAAATGAATTCCACCCACGTTTCGTCCATGTCAAGTGGATCCCATAATAGAAAAAATCAAATAAAATAGTGTTTAGGGTCTAAATATTTCCAATTAATGTTTCTTGGATAAGATTATTTGCCTTTTTGTGTCTTAATGTTTTAGATTAGTAAATTGTTAACCTAATTTTTCTCTTAATCATTATAATTAAGTTTCATCTCATTACTTAATATTTTTGGTCAAAAAATGATTTTAACATAGAATAAATTATAAATTATTATTATTCAAAATATGGAATCCATTTTTACAAATTCCAATCAAATAATTGGCAGAAATTAATTTAAATTCAATCTTGCTGATGGGGCGATACTACTAGTTTTTAATGTAAAATCATCCAAAATTTTGTTATGTTTTTATACCAAATTTCAAAGTGAAATTGATTATAATGACCTAAATTGGATTAATTTATAATAATAGGATATAATTAAAATTTTAAACTAATTGAAAATATAACTTATCCTTATAAATAAATTAAACAGAAATGAAGTTTTGAATTAAAACTTGTTATTTTTCAAAATTCATCCCTAAATGTACTTTCTCAGAAAAATCACAAAAATTAACCGTAAGATAATTTTAAAATTATAAATAAAAAAAATGAAGTTTATTTTATAAAATGAAATTTCAAAACTTTTTTAAAATTAATTTTATTTTTTTTCCACAAAAGGACAAGAAAAGTAGTTCATTTGAGAAAATAATATTTTTGAACATATAAGGAATTTACTAAAAATTATATATTTTGTTATCAATACATTTTATTATATAAAAACAATAAAATAAAATCTTAAAATATTTTATTTCTATTAATATTACTAAGTTTAAGGACACATTTATAATAATCTCAGTTAAATAATTATAACAAAAAAAATTGTTTGGTAGAAACTCAATGTTGCTTGTAACATACGCAAATTCGGATTTGCGTGTAATGTACGTCAAGTTGGTTTAATGTGAAAGGTATGTTTAAATTATTTAAATACAATATATCAATGAAAATGTAATTTATTCGAGAAAAAAATATGTCCATAAAAACATAGTGTGTTATAATGATGGTGTTATTTATCTACGAAAAAAGATGTTATCAAATGAGTATCATGATTTAAATTCATTTAATATGGTCTTTTATTAAATGTGTTCCCACTAAAATGATGAACCATTTTGAATCCTCAATACCAATTAGTTGGAAAAGATCTATATTTTACAAATAATATGTTCTCTTTATAATATCTCGCATCACTTAGATAGTTAGGTAGGCCATCAGGATGGGGATATCATATATGAATCCTGGATAGTTGAGAAACAAACTCATAGCCTAATCCATTATGTCGATAAACTCAAATCAATTCCCTTGGTAAGAAAATCCTATTAGGATCTCCCAAATAATTATAACCCAAATAAATTGATAAAAAGGGAACATAATCCTATTAGAATCATCATTACTTAATTTCCTTGCACAAGATAATCTAAGGGCACCTAACTTTAGCATACCCAACCTAGTTGGATGATCGAGGTCTGGAAAAGTGTTTTCTTTGGACTAAATCCCAGATATAGTATTTTTTAAGGGTATTTAATACCACCATATTATCTCAGGTAATTATTTTTAAATTATTTATGATCCTTATTATTTAGTTTTTAATTATATTCATTTGACCAAATCAATATGTTCAAAACAAATTATTGTGAAACAATTTACATAACCCATAGCTTCTTTTATTAACCCAAATTAAATTCCAAATATATTTATGCAGATCTAAATGAATATAATCAATAAGGTATATTAAACCTATTCATGTAAAATATTATAATCATTTGAATACAATATTACTTATATGAGTATGTTTGGAGTGATGGATAAGAAACCCAGACTTTTCCAGACAATGAATAAGCCTACAAGTTAATGATTAGTTTGGTCAAAATACCCGACCACTAAGGATACTTTACTCAAGATATATATAAATTTACACATAATTATGACACCTAATATTTATATACTATAAAAAACGTTTAATTAAAGATCATAACATAATAATATCCATAGTAAAGGTAAAAGAAAACTAAATCAATTATCATAACAAGAATGCTTAGATGTTTGTATGAAAATTCAAATAGATATTTTACCACTTTACATTAAATCATACATCCATTAAGAATATAATGTTTATATCCATGAATATAATAGGTATGAAACTAAATAAATGAAAAATTCATAAATTTAAAAATGAGATATAATATTTTTGAAAAATTAATAAACAAAGTAATTATTAACTGTCTAAATTTTGACATGCATTATTGTAATTACATAATTAAATAAATATAACAACTTTATATTTTTTAGCTATATTAATGCCATCCATATTATCCTTTTATTTATATTTTTAATTTAATATATGATATTAAAGTTCATATAAATATTATATTCCAATTATATTATGTAAACAATTTATATAATCTAATTATCACAAATGTAATATTATGTAAACCTTAACAATATCAATTATAAGAACTCATTTTGATATGGTTTAAATAATTTCTCAAATAAGGTTGTTTTATTCAAACAATTCAAATTAATAATTATGAACAATTTATAATATTATATACACACTCCTTTTATATTTCATATTTATTTTTTAATTTATAAGCACTTTAAAAATTATTATTATGATTCACATATTACAATTTTAGATCAAAATTATAAGAAAAAAAAATTCAAAAAGTATTTAATAATAATGATTAATATTATAGATGATAATTTAATAAATCTCTCACAAATAAATAAAAAATTTATAAAAAATTTATAATTAATTAATTTGTAACCATTTTATAAATTAATTAAATATCCAAAAATACTTTTTTAGTAATTTATAAATAGTTTTAAATTATATAATTAAATTAATAATTAAAATTTAAAGGAATAGAATATTCATATCATGTCATTTTTAGCGATATAGTCCTATCATAATTAAAAATTCATAATCCATGATTTAATTTAAACTCAATATATTGTAATTTATGATTTATAATATATCTTGTGTAATATAAAACCAGTGTTATATAGATTATGTAATATTAACATAATGACACAACCATATCTCATTTTATGATTAGCCTTAATAACATTAATATTGCACAACGTAATATTAACTCATCACTTAGTGATCTATGTAGCATTAACCTAGTGATTATTTATCAATTATAAGTCGTAATATCATGTTATCAGGTGGGAAATCATTTTCAATGACATATAGTATATCATAATGATACAATACGATAAATTATTTTCCAAATTAATAATTCATATCGGTGTTATCGTACACTATGATGTCCGAGTCAGAAAATAGCGTGCTAATCATTAATCATGATTGGAAATATAATATATAATATAATATAAATTTTCTTTACTTTTAAACATGATTTCGAGTTTTGAGATTTAATTTTTAATAAAATGGATGAGTTTATAAGGATAAAGAAAATACTTTTTATAAATAACAAAATTCATTAAAAACTATAAATCACAATATCAAACATCTATGAAACTAAAACCATGTATTAATATTAATTAATAACTTATATATTCCATAAATCAAATATGATAGAGCCATCATCATCAATAATATTATTGATAAAGATCACTGAGATGAAGGAATCAGATTCCATCCTCCAAGTTGTATTTGAATAACCCAGATACTTGGGTAAGACCCTCATTTCATCCATGATATACAAATATCTTATAATTCAAAATATGGAAGAAGAGATAACAATGGAATGAATTAGCAATGTAGTAGACAGGCTAAAATTATTCCATCTTTACGAAAATAGCCTCCTTGAATAGACCTCAAGGAATCTCATTGAGTGATCATTCATTAAATCATATGTTACAAAATATATGAGTTATGAATGTGGTTCAAATAATTTTTAATAGCATGATAAAACATGTATTCATCATATGAATACATTTTAATCTTTCATATGTTTCACGTACTGATGATAACCTATATAGAAGATAATTCAAACACTAATGCTTAATATACTAATACTATTGATAATCATAAAATATGATCCATTCACATCAAATTATTTATGAAATAAACATATCTTATCACATATTATAGAAAAGTGAGTATTGATAAGGTTTCCTATATCACATCCAATGATATACCCTTAAGGAATAAAATATGAATTTTCTTCATAGATATCATATAATTTTACATCCCTTATATCATCTCATATGTTATAACCTAAATGCATTATATGAATATATGATTTAGGTCATGTATTTATTAGAAAATCCATCAGAATAAATTTCCATGTACTCTCCCTTAGTAACCTCTAAAAAAACATGTTCCATCGTGCTAACAGTTTCAATAATATTGAGATAAAAATTCAAAAACCATTCCTAATTTCCTCCTAAATTTTGGAAATCCCCCTATTCCAGCAAGCACCAAGAGAACTTCAGATGAATTTCATAAGGAAGAAAAGATAACATGAAAAAGAGAAACCATGAGAGGGAGAAAATTTTCTAGGATCCTCTTTGATGATTCACTTGGAGGATATATGAGTGGAATAATTAACACCTTATAGTAGTGGGGGAATATTCTCTAAACCATATTGGTGAGAATAGATGGTTTGAATCCAAAATATATTTGATGCTTCTCAAACACTACTTTAGGTAGTTCCTTTTTCATGAAATCCATAACAATATTTTTTTTATAGAGACATAATCCAATCCCACCAAACCTTGTTGAACTATCTCTTTAATGAAGTCATATTTGATCTTGATAAGCTTTTCTCTTGAGTGATGGATATAATTTTCTATAAGTTTAATTGTAATTGAGTTATAACAGTTAATAGAAATACGAGACTTCACCTTAAATCTAATATTATCAGGTTGTTGACTCTTCCATATAAATTAGTAAAATATTGAGTGATTGTAATTTATTTATCTTCTTCAATTCTCAATTATATGTAATATTATTTATTGGTTAACAGATAAACACAAAAATATCTATGATAAAATGAACCACCAAATGTTTGCATCCTATCATATCCTAAATTGTTCCAATCAACATTCATAAGTCCCATAAATCCCAGCGTGATATATTATGATAAAACAAGCTGCAATCCACAATGGATTTGATATAATATAGTATTATATTAACTTATTATAAGTTTATTTCTTTATGATATATTTTGAACTGTGTATATTAATAAGTGATACACATAATGGCTAGTTTTTTCATTGAATTTATAATCTACTTATGATTATTTTACTATATGTCACTATATCAACCTCACTTCCATCATCATATGCTAATAACTCCATCTATATTACAACTGATGTTTTCATCACCTTGGAATAATACTTAAAAATATTTTTCAAAAAAATACTACTTTTATTAATGAATAAACATTCCATACCTTCCATATATCGCATATATATCAAGAAAAAAACTCACCAATCATTCACATTTATAATTATGACCTCATTTATTCTAAAAACATCATGCATTTGGCTTCATTCATTATTTTATATATTATTTCATCAACATAAATGGGAATCATCATACTTTTACAATTATCCTCTATGATGTCAAAATTATAATCAAATCATCCCTGTTGGTATCCATGCCTTCTCAAATGTTGACCAGGTTTGGAATATCAATCTCTTCATTTTTTATTTAGCATATAAATCTATTTATTTAATCAGATTACTTTTCTTTAAAATTCATGAATAGAAAAAAAAATTGGTTGTTTTATATAAAATTCTTCGTTAATGAATCCATTAAATAATGTTGATTCAATTTTTATTTTATAAAAATTGAATTCATTTTTCACTTTTATATCCACAAATAATCTAATTGATTTAAACAGATCCATTAGAGAAAAAGAGTTATGTATTTTGATTCCCTCAATCCAAGATTTCCCATTGTACATAAGTCATTTTTTATTTTTAGTATTCTTTCATTATTCATTATGTATTTAATGAAAAAATTATTTGGTTATGATGCAATTCTTATTATATACCCTCAAAAAACATATGAAGTATTCTTTTGAATTTTTTTTAAAACCTCATCATGCATATCCCTAATCTAATTTTCATCATTAATATCCCTTTATAGATTCTTTGGCTCTACTTGAGAATGGAATTGTGTTTATTATAGAGGCTTCATTCAACTTGTTTTCTTCAGAGCTATCTAGTCACCATTGATGCTCTCTTCATTGATTCTAGCCTTGATCCTTGATTTAATCACAACTATTGATGTTTATTCATTAACCTTATTATTTATGTATTCTATAAATTGATCCACATACCCTTATGATCAATGTGAGCTGGTCACTTTACCATCACTTTCTAATATTTTTTCACTATTTTACTGAGAATTGTGATCGTTTTTCTTGATGATAACATTTTATATTTCAATAATGTTTCCGAATAATTTATTAAAACACTTATACACCATTCTCATTGATGACCCTCCAATAAAAATCCCTTATTCTCAATGAGATTTATAATTTATGAGTTTCCCCTCAGTAAGAATGAAGCACTTACATCAAAAGATTCAAAAATATTTTAAAGTTGGATTTTTCTCATACCATATATCATGTGGATTATTTTATTCAATACTATATAACAAATTATTATTAGTAATGTATACCAATTTCAAGATGTTTTTCTTACTATATTTATTTTATAGGAATATTTCTTAAGCATCATCCATTCTATCTTTTTATGGTACATTATCTCATCTTAACTACACCCTTTTTTAAGGATTTATCACCACTATGACATGGATACTTATCCTGTGATTATTGAGATACTCTTCCAATCCACTATTAGTAAAATTTGTTTTATTATCAGTTCATGTTTTCTGAATTCTTTTCCCAATAATTCTCCTTTACAATTTTTGATACCATGTAATGAAATTTAACACTACATATTATTGAGTGATCACCATTAACCATTCTATCCTTCTAAAATATTAAATAAATAAATTATAGTAACTTTTCCCAGGAATTTCCTTTGGTGATATTGTTCTATACACCAAAACCTTCAAAAACCCAATATAATTAAAAAATTTATATGTCATAAGTTTGTATGACTTCTAAATGATCTTTATGTTTTGATAAGTATTTCAAAAATGAGTACAAGAATGTGAATGCATATGGGTATCATTACCTCCTTCATTATTCACAAATCCATACAAGGTGTTTTGGGTTAAGTGGGAAAGAATTTTATTCCATATATTTTTATCTCCTTCCTTGGATAAGAAGCACATGACATATTATCTACTAATAATGTAAATATTTCCCTTTTCTCTCTTCCCAAGAATCAAAATTACACCATAGTTTCCTTTTAAAATGGGTTTATTTTTGGTGAAATCGATTTCACATCTCGAATCATACAATTTGATTACCCTTAATATTTTGTGACTTGGTCCTTTGACTACCACGACATATGTGTATCTTTTATCATTGCTTGTAATTTTGGATTTTTCAATTCTAATAACATTCAACCCTTAATATTTTACCAATATAATTACACCTTCGTTTTTATATTTTATTCCCATGATACAATCCTTTTTTCTTGTAATATGGTAACTATGTCTAATATACAGGACACATACACCATATCTATCTATTGATTTCAAATAAATTTCCACTATATTCACCTTATAATCGATTACCTTCTTGATTAATTTCCATTGCTTCACCTCCTCAAGTGTTGAATATGATTATTTAACCTCCAAGCATGGTGGATAAGAATTATCTTTCAAGGATTCAAATTTGTTTTTCATTTTCATCAAACATTATGTAACCTTAAACAACTGATAGATATATTTTTAGCAACCTTTTTCACACTCATTTGAATCCATGATGATCAATTCATGAATTTTTTCATAACCTTTACATAAAAATAGTGGCCATCAAAAACATATCACATGGAATGAATTGAACCTACCTTTCATTATTTATCAGATTCCCTAAATTTTTTTTCCTATACAACACACATGTTATGTACACCATATATTTCTATAATAATAAAACATTATTTTTCGTGTATTCATGAGTGTTTATCTACTATTATGATACTATTTTGGAACTTTTCAATATTTTGATAATCGATTGTAACCCGGGTCAATCTTCCTATATGGTGGGGATATTTTTACATAACTTTAATCATTATTATATTTTTATTTTTGTCAAAATAAATCGTAACATTTACCTTATTTTTGAATCATTCCATTTATTTCAAATCCTTAAAATCCTCTATTAGATCTTTGTTCTTTCCTTTTTATTTTTCTACATCTTGCACAATCCATCTTCCAAAAGTCATCCAAGGAGTTTGAAGTTCCACTTGGGTTATAGTTATATTTATTTTCAATTAGATTTTTTTTCAAGGAGTATGTAAATGTAATTATGTAAAGGTCAATCCATGAGTGATCAGTTAAGTATGCAGCAAAATTAAATAAATGATCTACCTATAAATTGATTGGTGATAAACATTTATTCCCTTGAATACATGGATTAATCGAATTAGATGGAATCCTATGTTAAAAAATTGGATAAGAAGTCCTTATTTCTAGGAAAATTGATATAGGGTTTGAAGGATAATTATCAACAATAATTTGAATGGAAGTGAGAAGATAAAAAAAGGTGGATACTAAACTTTTTACCGATATCTTTTATAATTGTTATAAATAAGATTAAAACATGATCAAATATCTTGTAAATATATAGCTATGTTTGAAACCCATCCATTTTTAAGTGATATGTAATCATGTCAAACATAGTTTTTAAATTACACATTCATGAATGATTATGAATGATATAGTTGATAGGGTAGTGAAGACACACAAAATACTGAACCTTGGGTATTTAATATGCTTCAACACCATAGAAATAAGTTGAAGAGTTTTGAAATTATTTTATTAATTCAATAAATTATTTGAATCTAGTAGAATATGATTTTGAATATATTAAAAAGGACTGCGATATTTTTGGGAGTGGGTATAAATTAATTTAAAGGTATTCTGATTTTTTGAGTGTAAAGCAGAAAATGGATAAATCTAGAAATATTTGTTTTAGTCATTATGAATCTATGTATGAGTAATTTAGACTCTATGTATGAGTAATCCTGGAGGAAATTAATATACATAAGATTCATTCAATCATATGAATATATAAATATGAGTCATTATGACTTGTATATGAGTCATTCTGCAAGCATGTATGAGTCACCAAGATAAGTGTATGAGTTATCATGATCTGTATATGAGTCAACACTTAAGACAAATTTGAGAATGCAATATATTGGAAACTAAGTTTCTATAATTTAAAATTATATATAGGAAATAAATATGTGATTATGAAAATGTTGTTCTTTAGTTATATAAACATCACAAACACCTAAAAGGGTTGTTTATTCAAGATAAAGAATTTTGAGAAGTTGACCTTCAAGCATGGAGAATAAGATCAAAGTAAGATGTTGTAAGAGAGACATTTAAATGTCTCAAATTATGAGTATCTTGAATTTAATTATTTTAATAATAATTTATATAAGAATATATTGAATTTCTTCTTTCAAGTTATAAATATCATGATTCTTGGTTTTCAATTTTTCAAGCTTGATTTTTCAAGAGTAATTAAGATTTAAATGATATGATTATTGGGTTTTGAATCTATATTTAAATAATTGTAATATAATCAGTGAATGAGAAAAAATATATTCCTCATGAATAATTCAATGGATATAAAAGCTTTCTTAAATGGATGGCCAACAATTTGTCCATCATAAAATAAATAATATCTAAAACTCAAAAAATATGGAAATTCATGAAATATTCAGTAGATTCACTTGAATTTATTTAGAGTTTTAAATATTTAAAATAAATTTTGATTCAAGAATTTGGAATATTAATAAGGGATAATATGTAATTCATAAAGGTTATGTTGGATTTATAAGTTTTTCTCATAATTTATGTTCTTGCTAGCTGAAATGGGTTCCTCCATGTTGTTATTCATTTGGTATAGCCTGGGAATAATATTTAAAAGTATATTTCTATTTAAATATTGCTGATAAGAAGGAAAATCAATCATATTGGAGTAAAATATATGAAATATTATTTCACAAAAACGAGTGAAGAATAAGATAAAAATAAAAGATGTGTATTTTTATAACTATACATGTGGAACATATAGAAACCCAAATTTTTCTTACATGATTATTACATTATTCTAATGATATAAAACATTATAGAGGTGAAAAGATAGGATCCAAAGGTTTACTATCTTAGAAAAATTAGGACCATTCATAACTTGTACCTAATAAAAAATAAATACTAATTTAAGAACACCTTCCTTATCCTTCTAAATCACACATTATCCTTAGTTCATGCAATCACCTGAGGATATACATCCAAGAAAGTAGTGAGCTAAAATCCTAGTAAGAGGATGAATAAGGACAGGAATCCAAATAATATTAGTGATGTTAATAATCATCATCATAACATAAGCATAAGATAATTATGATAATCATGATATGAAGCATCTCATAAATTCATGGACAGTGGAAATACATAAAAATGAATCATCATGTCTTAGTTGTAAAAATACCACACACAATTGTGAACAAATACAAAATCATATTCATGCATAACATATGTGCATAACCCTAACATAATAATTATTAAAAAATATATTTTCATATTTTCAGATATTTCAGAATATCTCATGAGAGACATCACATTTCCCAATTCACTAGAGAGCTATATAACTTCGACCCACCCGTCACATTATAACATTTATATGATAATGCATGCCACATAGAACATATAAAAATCATAACCTTGATATAAACCATGGGATGGAATTGGTTTTATAAGTATTTTATAAATAATTCATTCATTAATAATCTTTGGGGTTACAAAAAAGGGGAAGGAATATCATATTTGTTTTATAAATCATCACTCTTGAACGAAGAAGAAATAACTCATGAGGAATTAATATATATTTTTGAAAGAAGAGTTATTTTGTAAAATCATTATACTTTTCATAAAATAAATTTTGGAAACATGTATCTACCTAAGAATAAAATATAAGAATAAATAAATTACATATAAGGAAAATTAAAGGAATATCTATACTTAAATTTGACTTGAAAGAGGGAAAACCAAAGTAAGGGAGTTGGGTTCGAGAATGCCTTTTCCTTATGTCCGAATGCTTGCTTCACATGCACATAATATCCTAGATAATAAAATTTGATTTTTTAATTACTTAATAAACAACCTATAGTACATTAATTTTATTTATTTAAATTTTAATAAGTTCATTTATGACTATTTTCATGAGTTATTGATTTAAATTTCATCATTCAGAGAGTGTTCATTTTATTAGTTTTCCTGATCGGTTCACATGCATAAAAGTATGGAAGTTCATGTAAAATGATAATAATTATAAATAATTGAAATTATATGCTATTAAATAATTTATGTTAGTTTAAATTTTCTTATATATAATTTTCAATATTAGGATGATTCATTAGATAAAATTTTAAAGATATGTTTTTTGTTTATTTTGGCAGTTTTCCCGCCCCGTAATAAATAATTTCATTTTATTAAATATTGATATTTATAAATTAGATCCATCACATTAAAAAATTTATAATATTAATATTAAAATATTTTTTAACCATAATAATGGTTTTAATTAAAACCATTAATGTAGTAATGGAAAATGAAAACTCATCGTCCATGAAGGCGGTGAATCGACACATCACGGACAATGTTTTCATTATTAGAATAAAAAAAGAGTAGAAAAGGATTGATGATAGATATTCCATAAAAATAATAAAATTATAGTATATATATTATTTTGGAGTTATAATGCCTCTTTGTATAGGGGAGGTGTGTAGAAAATAAAAAAAATATAAATTAGAAGAGAAAGATGGTGGATTTTACATGTTAAATATCTTCTCCTTGAGAACCTCTTTAAGGAACATGGATTTGGTCTTTTTTTGATACCATAAGGTCTTGGGTGTAAATAATAGGCTTGGAAAGGAAATTTTTTAGAATTTAGACCAGATACAATGCCTCTAAGGTGTGAGGAGAAGAGGTGGTGAGAGGTTGTTATTTATAGGGGGAGGGGAGGGGTATTTTTTTATTATATTCATTAGTTTAGTATTTTGGACCAATATTATAAATAGTGTTGATCCATGTCACCAAATATATTAAATAAGGAATTATAGTTAGATATTATGGTGCTTAAATCATCTATACATCATTCATGACTCAAAAAATCATATATTTAACTTGTACTATAAATTACCATATTTAACTATTTACCAAAAATTCTACTATTTTTGAAAAATCCCAACAATTTAACCAGGAAATATTTTGATGTGTATACTTTAAAAAAGGACTCCTTTTATGAAAATAACCATCTAAATATATATGAAATTTAATTTTGATATAAAATGATCATTTATTTGAAAAATACTGATTTTAATATTATAATTAGTTTTTCACCACTTGAAAATCTATTAAGGAATCATAAAATTATTTTATAATTTTAATAAAAAAATATTAATATATGAATCAATTTTATTGAAAAAGTTTTATTTTAAATCATTATATTAATTTTTAAATTGGAAGTAATAATTTATGTTTTATTAAATTACCAACACATATTTTATCGTTTTTAAAGAATTTACTCACTTATACCATGATATAACTATAAAATATTTTAATTTATAAGTTAGAAAATTTTTATTTATACTTTTATAGGTGATATTACTATTCTATTGGTCAAATTACTATTTCTAATGGGCATGTTACTATTCTAATGGTAAGGTTGTTATTCAATTAGTATAGGTTTTTTAATTTGTATAAATACCACTTATTTAATTATTTACATATGTGAATAATGTTTTAATTATGTTATATATGTTGTGTATGTATTTTATACCATATAGAACGATTATAAGAAGTGAAATTTCATTGATAAAATTCTGGGTGGTTACATTCTTCCCCCCTTTTTAAATCTTCACTTGAGATTTAATTTTACAAACTAAGGTGAAAAAAGGTGATGGTATTTCTACTTAAACACTTCCTCTGGTTCCCATGTAACCACTTCATACTTATGGTTTCTAAAAAATACTTTGACAAGGTTAGCCTTCTTGTTGCATAGGAATTTGTCTCTATAGTCCAAAATCTTCATTTGCTGCTCTTCATATGAGAGGACATTCTCTAGTTTTACCATCTACATATTTAGTACATGTGAGGGGTTAGTAATATACTTCCTCGAGAGAGATAGATAGAACATGTCATGAAATTGAACCATATTTGGTGGAAGTGAAAACTGATCAGCCTCTTCTCCTATGAGATCAAGGATCACAAAGGGGCCAATGTACCTTGGGTTAAGCTTCCATTTTGTTCCAAACCACATGAATCTCTTCCATGGTGATGTTCAATGGAATAATTTCTCTCCAACATCAAACTCAAAGTCCCTTCGATGGTAGTCAGTATTGATCTTTTTTCGAATCTTAGTAGCTTTGAGAAGTTGTTTAATGGATTGAACGTTCTCTATCATCACTTGCAATAGATTGTGTCAATTTATCTTTTATTCACCAACATAATCCCAAAAAGTTGGAGCTCTATATCTCTTACCACACAGATCATTATATGGATCCAATTGAATACTTGAGTGGAATCTATTTTTATATGAGAACTTAACTAGTGGGGGATGTTGATCCCATCCTTCTTTGAATTCCATTGAGTAGGCTCTCAGTAAATCCTCAAGCATATGAATAGTCCTTTTAGATTTTCCATCTATTTAAGGGTGATAGGTTTTACTAAAATTCAATTCATTGCTCAAAGAATATTGAATAATTATCTATAATTTATATGTGAACCTCAAATCAGGATCAGATATGATCGGTAGTCTAACACCATCCAACCTCACCACTTGTTTCACATAGAACTTTTCAAGTTGTTCAAATGAGAAATCTTCTAGAATACAAATGAATTTGATAGTCTTGGGGTGTTGATCAACCACAACCCATATTCCATTGTTTCCATTGGATATTTTTGGGAGATAATTGACAAAGTATATAGTGATATCCTCCCATTTCCATATGGGTATAGGTAATGGCTACATCATCCCTTTGTAATTTTGTCACTCTGATTTGTCTTGTTGACATACCAAACACATTGAGATATACTCTGCCATATCCTTTTTCATATTTTCCCACTATAAGTGTTCTCCAAGATCACCATACATCATCGTTATTTCGAGATTGATAGAGAAAAATTTGATATGCGAATTATCCAATATATCATTCTTTATCTCATGTAATGTAGGCACAAAAATCCTTGTTACAAACTGAATCACACAATCGTCATTGATATGGACCTATTATATCTACCCTTGTTTACCTCTTTCACCATCTTTTGTAGCTCCAAATAATCCCTTTGTGCCTCCTTAAACTTCTCTTGGACCAATGGCTGGGAAATAATTGGGGAAAGTTATAATGTATTCCTAACCATTTTGATTTACAAATCTATACTTTTCTTATGAATGAAGATGGGGTATTTGTTAATATGCCTCATGGATAGAGAAGTATGTTATTTTATGCTAAGATCATCAACTACCTTGTTCGACTTTCCGAGATGGTATTAAACAAGGATATCATGGTCCTTGATTTTCTTTAACCATGTCCTTTGATTCATGTTTAGGTCCTTATATGTGAGTATATAGTGTAGAAATTTTTTACCTATATATATGCCACACTTCTCACTATATAGGTAGTGCCTCCAAATATTTAAGGCAAAGATCACAACTACAAGCTCTAAATAATGCATCAGGTAGTTCTTCTTGTGGATCTTCAACTATCATGAGGTGTAGGCTATCACTTTATTATTATTATTCATGAGTACACAACCCAATAATCTATTTGGAGAATAAATGTATATCAAAAAAAAAATCCAATTATTGGTACTGTGAGTATAGTTGCAGTGATTAGCCTCTTATTGAGTTCCTTGAAGCTTTCCTCACATTTTACCATCTAGACATACTTTAACTCTTTCTGTGTTAACGTAGTTAGTAGGTTAGACAATAAATATAATTTCCTCACAAAACATCATTAGTACCCAGCTATGGAAATAAAACTACATATTTTCATGACACTAGTGGGTTTGGTCCATTCCTTAATTACGCTTGTTTTTTAAGGGTCCATAAAAATTCCCTCACTTGTGTTCACATTCCCTAAGAATGTGACTCGATGCATCCAAAAGTAAAACATTTTAAATATGGCATACAATTTGTCCTTAATTAATGTATCCATCACAATAATTATATTCTCTTCATGTTCCTACTTACTCTTTGATTAAATGAGAATATCATCGATAAAAAAACACAAATTTTCATAGGTAGTCTCTAAAGAATATATTCCTCAAATCCTTGAATATTACAGGGGAATTAGTTAGTCCTAAGGGCATAAATAGGGACTCATAATTCCCATACCATGTAAGGAATGTCATCTTTTTAATATATTCATTCTTCACCCTTAGTTAAAGATATCTAGAATTAAAATTCACCATTGAGAATTACTGAGACCATCATAGTTGACCAGAAAAGTCATCAATCCTTGGAAGAGGATACTTGTTCCTTATGTTGATTTATTGAGCTCCTGGTAGTTGATACATAGTAACATTTATCAATAATTTTACTTTACAGAGAGCATGGGAGAACCCTATGGTGATTCACTAGGGTGTATGAACCCTTTTCCAAATGCTCTTGAAGAATCTTCCTTAACTCATCTGGTTCAATCAAGGCTATCTTGAAGGAAAATTTTGAGATGGGAGTGGCTCTGGGTATGAGATCCATACCAAACTCTACCACACGATCTGGGGGAAGTCCAGGTAACTCTTTTAGAAATACATCAATATATTCCCTCAAAATATTCATTTCTTTAAGCTTGATACCTTCCATTGACTCAACCATTTGATCATGGTAGTCTTCTTCATAGGGTATCAACACCCACACTGTTGATTTATTTTTCAGTGTAGATTCATGGTCTTCCTTGCAATTGTATAGGATCATGGTATGGATTGGAATATGAAAATATATTTCCTTTTCCTAACAATGGATGTGTTTTCTATATAATGAGATCCAATCCATTCCCTATAAAGTGTCAAAATCCACCATGGGAGGTATTATAAGATTCACTGGAAGAATCATCCCACATATGATAAAAGGAGAAGAGTCCAAAACTTGGGTTTGAATGATCACAACACTAGTTTTGTTTAGGATATATCTATTTCAAGGTATCAGGGTTCGTATTCAATAGTTCTAGAAAACTTATAGGATATAAAAGGAATGCATAGGACCAGAATAAAATAAGACTTTTTTCATTCTTGAGTGAATATGAAGTGTTCCTTATATGACATCATTTTATTATCTCTACTTTATAAGTAGTTATGGAATAATTTCCCCCCTATCATTTGGATTTATTGGTTAATGACACTGATTACCCTCAAGGAATCGAGGTTTAGTGCACTAGAATGTGTAGTTACTATGCTCCCTATAGTTAAGGCATTGAACCATGGGTGGTTATCTCATTTCCTTTACTAAATTGTCCAGATTATTTATGTCTCTTTGATAGTCATGATCTTGGTGGCCTTATCTCCCACACTTATAACATTTCTCTTTCACTTTGAGGTAGTTCCCATGATGCTGAGTCCCACATTTTTTACATTTGTGTGTTTGATATTTCTTTCCCCCTTTTTCCTTAGATCCTTAATATTGAAACTCCATATTTTATTTCATATCTCCATATCGATGGGACCATTTTCCAAACTCCCTCTCCACTTTGAGATCACATTAAACAACTTCTTCATAACTATGAAATTATAGAATTTCTAGAGTCATTCAAAGGTGTGGTTTTAAACTACTGAATAATCTATTTATTTTCTATAATTATTTATAAAAAATATGATGTGTACCTTGAAATACTTGTGATATTTTATTCGTAATCCATGAAAGATTCACCATCATTTTGCTTCATCTCTATGAATTCTATCTCTGTATTTGTATGAAGAGTTCGAGGTAACTATTTGTTAAGAAGTATTTTCTTAAAGTATTTCCACTCAATATCTTCCATTTTACCCTCCATATTGGTGTTCTTAATCAACACCCACCATTGATCGACCTCTCTATCTTAATGTTAAATAGAAAAATTCACCTTTTCCTTCTCTGAATAATGAATCATAGAAAAGAAATTCTCCATTGAGTTGACCCTCTGTTCCATGACTAGTGGATCAGAAGATCCACTAAATGTTGGTGGTCATTGCTGTATAAAGGATTCAATGGAATGTTTCTCCTTCTTGGGTGAAGGAAGATATCCCACATGGTTCATTTTATTATTCATATCTTGAGACATCTGGGTAATAATTACCAAGATGTTTAAAACTCCCACTACCATGAAATTGGGGATGTCATTAAGAAAGTCATTGTATTTTTCTTCACAAGGGTTATTGACCTAGTTTCTCCTAGTTAAAACCAATCTCTAATATAGAGAAGGTTTAAACAAAACATAAGTCAACAAAGCTTGAATAACTTATTCCTTTATGCAATTAACACTAAAATCATATCTCTTGGGATTCCTATGTTAAGAGTTTTTAAAAAACAATGTTTCTTAGATATTTACATATAAAAAATCTTATAATAATGTTTTTCACTAACATTATCTAATAATATTTAACAAATTAACAAAACTATGCTATGATACCAATAATTCGGACCCTAATTTTTCTTACATGATTATTACATCTTCTTAAAGATAAAATAAATTATAGCATTACAAATCCAGAATTCAATGGTTTAACATATTTGGAAAACTAGGACCATACATAACTTTTACATAATAAAAAATGAATATTTATTTAATAACATATTATTTATCCTTCTAAATCTCATGTTATAGTTATTATATGTAGTCTCTAGAGGATATACATCAATGAAATGGGTGAGCTAAAATCCAAGAAAAAGGATGAATAACGACATGAATAGATATAAAAAGAGTGAGAATAATAATAATCATCCAAACATAATAATAGGATCATTATTAAAATCATGTGAGGAAACATCATAAAAATCCATGGAAAGTGGCAATTCCTAAAAAGTAAACATGTCTTAGTAGTCAAAATACAACACATATTTGTCAAAAAAGATAACACCCTGTTCATGCATAACATATGTGCATAACCATAACATAATAATTGTGAAACAATATTTCATCAGGTTCATCTATATTTATTATTATATCAGTATATACACCAAATAAACCAATTTGTTGGGGGGCTATATAATTTTGGGTCCACCCGTCACATAAAAAAATCAACATAATCATGCATGCCACACTAAATGTATAACAGTAATAACCATGATATACAACATAAAAAGGAATTAATTTCATAAGTATTTCACAAATAATTAATTTAGAAATAAACTTTGGGGTTAACAAAAGAAAATTTAAGATCATATTTGTTTTAAAACAATGACTCTTGAGAGAATAATGCATAACTCGATAAGAATCAAGATGTGTTCTAGAATGATGATTTATTTTAAAAATTATTTATATATTTCATAAAATCATGTTTGGAAACATGTACATCACATGAAAATAAAAGTTAATAATAATGAAATGATATATAAGTAACATTAAAAGAATATTCATACTAAAGGTTTGTGTGAAATAGGGAAAACCCAAAGAAAGGAAGTTGGGTTTGAGAATCCCCTCATATTATGTGAGAATAATTTCTTCACTTGAACTTAATATAATATATAATGAAATTAGATTAATTAATTACTAATTCAATTACCTCTTCAATAAGTAATTTACTTACTATAATTTTAATAAGTTTTTTAGGTCCATTTTGATTAGTTATAGAGTTCAATTTTATAGTTCTGAGTGTGTTCGTTTACTTGGTTTTCATGATCGGTTCACTTGTATACAATTATGGAAGTTCAAGTGAAATGAGAATAATTATCAAGAATAGAAATTATATGTTAATAATAAACTTAAATAATTTAAATGGTATTATATATCATTTTTATATGAGTATGATTCATTATATAAAATATTATGATAAGTTTTTTGTTTATTTTGGCGGGTTTTACGTCCATCCAGAATAATTTTGTTTGATTAAATATTATGTTTATAAATTATTTCTCTAACATTTTGAATGTTATAATGTTAATATTATAATAATTTTTGACTATAATAATAGTTTTATGACCATCCTTGAAGGCAATAATGGAAAATGAAATCTCGTCATCCACCAATACGGTGAATCGACACATCACAGATGATGTTTTCATTTTTAGAATAAAATGAGAGAAGAATAGTTTTGATGATTGATATTACATTAAAATGATAAAATTAAAGTATATTTATTATACTAGAGTTATCATTCCTATTTGAACAAGGGAGGTGACTAGATAACATGAGAGAGAAAAGAAATTAAAAGAGAACAAAGGAGGATTTTATCTCTTGAATATCATCTCCTTGAGAACCTCCTTAGGGAACATGGGTTTGGTACTTTGTTTAGAATATAATATTTTGGACATGGGGAAGAGTCTTGTTAAGGGAATTTGGTATAATGTAGACAACATACAATGATTTTATTGTTTTATGAGAAGAGGTGGTGTGGGGTGGTTTTTATAGGGGAGGAAAGGGGTGCTTTTTATTACTATTTTCATTATATTATTATTTTGGATCAAGAATATAAATAGTGTTGATACTTATCACAATATATATTTAATAATGAATTATAGTTCTAGATTATGGTGATTATATCAGTCATAAATCATCCATGACTCAAAAATTCATGTAATTAGCTTATACCGTAAATTGTGGTATTTCACTATTCACCAAAAAATAATATATCTTAAAAACCCATAAAATTCACCATATATATTTTTTGATGTTTATATTATATAAATGGAATTAATTTTATGAAAATAATTTTCTATATATGATAAATGTAATTTTTATGTAAAATCATCATTTATTCAAAAACAAATGATTTTAATATTATAAATGATTTTTTGACCATTTGAAAATTTAATTATGGTCTCATAAAATTTTATTATAATAATTATAAAACATAATATTAATTTATGAATATATTTAGGAAAATAAATTTTCATTTAAGTCATTATATTAATTATAAAATTTTAATTAAAAATTCATGTTTTACAAAATTACCAACACTTAATTTATCATTTTTAAAAAATTTATTTAATTAAAACATGATATAAATATATCATATTTTCATTTATAGGATACCTAAATTTTATTTATACTTTTACAAATGGGTTTAATATTCTATTGTTCAGATTAATATTCCTAATGGTCATGTTACTATTCCAATGTTCATGTTATTATTCTATCTGTATAGGTTCATTAATTTCTATAATTACCACTTATTAAATTATTTACTTATGAAAAAATGTGTTTAATGTGTTATCTATGCTATCTATGGTTTTTATAACATATAAAATAATTATAAAAAGAGATATTTCATTGATAAATTTCTAGGTCATTATAGAACTACTCTATATGAGATCTTCTAGAGATATTGTTTTCTAATGCATCTTTCAGAGCATGCATTTTTTTAACTTCTAGGGTATACATTCTTGGGATATGAATTATATTTTATACCCTAATTTCCCAGTTTATAAAGAAATATGACATTCACCATCATTTTTGATGATGTCAGCTCCTTGATCAGAAAAAGATCATGGGATTTGGGCTCTTCATTCAAGGGATTCCTCTATCAGGTTAGTCACCAAGTTTGAGTCTCCCTCATAGATATAATACATGTTTTACGAATAAAATAAACAATTTCATATTCAATTTTAAACCATTAATTACACTTCTTACTATCGTAAAAAGGCAGCTACCTATAATTGGAGCTTATGAGGTTATTGAGTTTGTCGGGAATCTCTAAAAGTCTTCCACATTTGGGATTTGCAAGAAACATATGCTTATGGAATAATGTGTCTCAAGAAAATAACCCAAGTTATATCATCGTCTTCATAAGGAAAATTATGTTTAGTATGTATGGAATCCAAGGCTACTCACCTCGGGCATCCTGTGGTTGTCTCAAAAGGGGATTCATCACTTTTACATGAGGCTTCTGATGCTTGTTACACAAGGAAATTTATCCTCGTCACATAAGGCTTCCCAGGTTTGTTACCTAAGGTATATAATTTTCATCACATGAGGTAGAAACTCGTGTTCATCACATTATTTGATAATTGGGAACATTACTCTCATCGCATACACTTCTTAGGCCATATCACCAAAGTTTAAGGTTCTAATTCATTAGGAGGCGGTCACGAGTTTGAAGTCAAGTGAATGCATATGAAATATTTAAAGTCTATTGCATACTATCCCACATGTGTTACTCACATATTTGTTGGTCATAGGTTTGAATTTTGATGGTAATTCTTCACATATACACTTTTCTCATACTAGGATAGAAACATGTTATCATCCCGAAATGATGCCAAATTCATGGGGAACTTTCGATTTAGGGAAGGTTTTGTGTATTCTCGGAAGATGACCAAGATTCAAAAGATATAGTTCCTAGTGGAAGAAATATTCATGATAATGTTGGTACTAAACCTATGGGAGGTGACTTATATATTCTTCTAGGACATAGGGATCAAAACCTACATAGTTCTTTTGAAAATTTTAAGGTTTTGTGATAAGAACGATTTATGTGGTTTAACATCATTCAGTAATGATGATTATGTCATCAAAGGAGTGACAACAAGGGATGGGTTGTGGATTATACATAGAATATTACCAGAATATTGAGTAATCAACTCATTATAATCATATAAGTCATCTATTTCTCATCACATAGTGTAAGGATATACTTTAACATCATGTGTTGAGGACTTTCTCATTAATTTTAATGTCATGTGACTAGGATGTTATACTATGTAGTTTAAAATCATACATATTGGACGTTTTAATATTTTTAATTTAATTTTTTTAGATCATATATTGAACTATATACTTTAATGTATTGCATATCAGAAATTATTAGGAATTATGTGTAGAGTTACCCGGTCTAAGATAAGGTTGTAAGAGAGAAGGATATAGTGATCCTCTATGCCCTTATCAAGGTGAATAATTGCTGGTTCCCCTCTACAATTCAGACATCAGAGATTAAGTGTCTGATGTGAAAATTATTTTGGAAAGAAAAATTTGTAGGTGTAACATACCAAGAAAATAAATAATATTTCTTTTTCATTTTTTTAATATTCTTTAATTAAATATTAATTATACTTTAAAGGGGATGTTATGTTCGACAGCGTATCCGATACGCAACAATGAGTTTCTTTGAAATCTTACATTGCACACTAATAATATAATAATATTATTTTAAATGGTAGTTAACTCTTAGCCGTTGTATCGGTGGGAATGAAAAAACTAACTAAAATATGATTATAAATGTTTGTTAAATGTATTTACATTTATCCAATAAATTTTAGAGGCTTAAAATGTGAATGAACTTAATTTTAAGCATAATTTACATTAAAAGGTCGATTTACCGCCTTTTAATGTTGAACCCTCATTAAATATAATTTTGGTCACTTTAATACATTCAATTTTAACAAATAAAATATTTCTTTAGAATGGGGCAATCAAAATTTACTTTGTGTAAATTTTTGGAATTTTTCTGACAAAGTTCATTTTCTAATGAATAATGAAAAATATTGTATTTTAATTCAAAAGTGTGTTTTAATCTAATTTATTTATATGGTTTGATTATCTTTTTAATTGGTTTTAAAGTTAAATTATAATATATTTTTACCATTTAATCCAATTTTGGTCATTGGAATTAATTTCACTTTGAAATTGGACATAAACTAGTATCAATCTTTTGATAGATATTGTTTCTTGAAAACACACTATTTGTTTTGACAATGTGAATTAATTATAAAATTAATTAATTCCACTCCTATGTCTTGAATTTGAAAAAGTAGACATAATTTTTGAATTCATAATATTAAGTATAGCTTAGGATGAATTTTTGGTAGTTTTCTGAAAAACATCAATTTTTGATGAATAGTGAAACCACTTAGTAGTAGTTAAAAAAACTGACTTTTACATTTAAATGAAATTTTACCGCGGTTAAAGGTAAATAGGGTAATTCAAGGTAAAAAGTGTATTATAATAATTCATAATTACCTTACCACTTGTACAAACCTTATTGGTTGAGTCATTAACGACCATGGACATCTTTGGGACGATTTTGGGACCCCATTGAGCCACTTGGGAGTGATAATGACAATTTAGATTAATTAACTTAATGTAAAGGGAAAAATGACCAAAGCAAATATCATTTAATAAATTAATTTTTACATAGGGTTATATAAATTTTCATTTCAAATATAAATATTTATTGTAAATCTAAAAAGATTTCCTACATCATGGTATTGGTTTTATAATTTTTAGACATCAAGTAAATTAAATTATTTATGACCCAATAATGATGAAGTATTTACCTCATTAATAAATCATTTAAATAAATAATATTATAATGATTAAAATATTATCCAAAACATGTCCAATTATTATTGGATTATTTTATTTCGAATATGGTTCATCTTATCTTCGACTTTAATGATTTTTGGACCTTTAGAAACTGAATATCATTATATAATAAAATTATCTTTTCACACTTTCCTAAAGATCCCCTCCTCTCCCTTATAAAAGGATACCACTTATAACCAATTCCTTACACCTCTCAAGCATTTTGGCACGTCCAACCTATGCCCAATTAAACTCCCTACATCCCTCCCCTCTTCCTAGAAGCCTTACCTTAGGCATAAGGCACTTCAAGAAGTCTTTTGGTTCAAACTAATGGGAGTTACCCAAATTAAAGGTAACATTTTCTCTTAATTTTTTTTCTTTTATTTTACTTCTCCAACCCCTAAACACTTTTTATTCCATTCTATTGTAACAACATCAGTATCCTAAACATACTAGGATGTTATTATGAGAAGGACTCGAACAACACATACACACACCTCCATCTAATGGGTGAAGAACATAATGTTTATGTGGATGACAAGCTAATGCCTCACAAAATAATGATTGTTCAAATATCTCCAACCACCACTCATTTTGGACATTATGATGTAACTATATTTATATATGATATATATTATGTTTATTTTTTTTATGCTTCTATATTTTTCCATTTATAGAAATACTTTATGGTTTCCATAGTGGGTAAATACGATAATCTCATTAGAGGAAGTGCAGACTACCGCCCCCTCAAAGTGACATGACTTGTTAAATTCTTTACATGGGACATATAAAGGATGGAGTTGATAATATTTCATATGATGTTATAATGGAATTATAATATAACTATGTATCATTTTGTTTTTAATTCCATTAAAATAAGAAATAGAAATGGAAGTAGCGTTAATGCGTACGTACAGCTTACCGTCTCTATAAACAGTGCATTTCATTTCTTACTTCTAAATGTATTGTAATATTATAAATACATGAATAAACTGGATATATATATATATGATATATATGATATCTAAATCATTAATATCATTCTTAATATAATGGATATCTTACCACATGAACAACTTGTAATTATAAGGTGTTCATTTTTTTACTCAAGTACCAAATATCGACAAAATGACTGTTGTTAACTTAAATGATTACATAATGTTTATAACATGGTAATAAGTAATATAAAAGTAATTATAAACTTTAAAAAGTTTTATTAATCAAGTATAAATTAACATTAGTTTATTATTCAGGATATTAAATAACAAACGAGTCAAGTCGGACAACGAGGTAAGGGATCCAACCTCTCTCTTTCTTTTCAAGTACTCTCTTTTATGTCATTTATTTTATGCTCCATGTTATTATGTTGTAGGATGTTATTTTATGTTGAACATACTGTAATTTGTATTTTAATATGATTATATACCCCCTCTTACTCTCATCAATTCATTTTAATAATTTTTATGTGGCGTCGTTAGTCTGTCGAATTTTTGTAAGGGATTTTCTTACCTCACTTTTAATTTCTTGAGATTTCCATCTTTCGCCACTTATTAATTGAATGTGGTGTATTGAGTACTAAAATTTGATATATATTATCATGATTCTCATGATATTCATGGTATTTTTTGATTCATTTGGTGGTTATTAACTTTTGGTCATTTGAATCAGTTGATTACAACATGGTAAAGGGTTTCTTCTCACTTTTTATTCTCGTGAGATTCATGCTATACTTTCCACTATTTAATTTTGTGTGGTGTATGTACTGATCATGATTGTACTATTTGTGTAAAATAATTTCATTTATGAGTTTTTACATCTTTATTATATGATCCTTCTTTTATGTGGTTTATGTTTTGTAAATTACCAAATCGATAAGGAAATCTTTCACCCACCTCTTTTTTTAAAAGAATTATTTTTGTTATGTATTTTAATATATATCTTATTATGTTGGAATTTGTTATTTTATATCCTTATTGATTTAAACTTTATATTCAAGTGATTATATACCATTTACTCTCTCATAAAATCATTTTCTGAATTTTAAAGAGACGTCGTTAGGCTGTCGAATTTTTACAAGGGAACTTCTTAACCCAATTTCAATTATTTGGGTTCAACTTGTACTTCTTGAATATGTTGTCATATGAATATATGTGAATGACATATGATTGTTTTACACATAATATCCTCTTATATTTGGTTTATTCTTATTTTTCACACTTAATTATTTAATTCATTTATCCTTAATCAAAGGATACCATCTTTATAAGGGATTTCATCCCAATTTACATTGCCATTGAGAATTCATTGTTGTTAGGCACCAATTAACTCTTATATGGTGTATATAATGTCCTTTTTCATATTATATCATGAATCCATTTATTATCATGATATTATGAAGTTATTATTAAATGTTATTCCGCAATTATTTGTATTCAATAGCCTCTCATTTTGTTAAAAACTATTTAACAAAAATATCATTTTTAAATGTTTTAATGATTTTTTATTCCAAATCTTTATCTTTAATGACCATGTTTTAAAAATAGTTTTGAGATTTTATTTATATGGACATTAATGTTTTAAAATAATAATCCCATTAAAATCTTCAAAGTGGTATGAGACACTTTGATTCAAAAATCATTTTTAAATGGTTTTTGAAAATGGATTGATTATTTCAATATCTTGAAATTAAATCTTGTGATTGAATATGAAATTTTATTAGTGAAATGTTTATATTTTCCATATTTTATGCATTATGATGGTACTTAGACATTTGATGGGTGGTTACATGATAAACCATATGACGGGTGGTGCCGTGAATACCAGGATGGGTGGTTACATTATAACCTCCAATGCATTGGGTATAGAAGTCGTCCGTATGACTATTCCATTTTGTGATATGTGTGGAAGTTGACTGTATGGTTATTCCATTTAAGTATGCGTATTTCCCAAGTTACCTTTATATGAAATGTGTTTCTTTATATGGGTTTTATGATAACATTTTGGTTACAAAAGGGTAAGTAGTGATCTTTTTTTAGTGAAGAGTATTTACTACTTAATAATGGGGAAAAGTATTACTTATGTTAAAGTATTCATGGTTTAATTTTTGTTTTGAAAAACTAACAGTTTTCCATCTTTGTGTATCCCTTACTGAGATTTTTATGCTCATCCCATGTTTTTTTGAAATGTTTTTTACAGGAAATAATGTGGAATTAGGGTCAAGGATGGGATCAAGGAAAAGTCATGTTGTCTTAAATATGTAACTAGACATGACACTTTTTTTAAGAGTTTTTATTTTATGAAAAAAAATGGATACTCGGTAGAAGTGTATACTTTGTAATCTATTGAGATGTAACAGTGATATCCTAATTCTCTAAAACTATAAACTTGAAAAGATCCTCAATGTGAATTATTCATTTAATTCAATATTATGTAATGTTTAAGGACGGGTCCTTACAGTAGGACCCACACTTTTTGTGCAACATGAAAGGGTCCTAATATGAGGATGAGTATTATTATGAGTATATGGAAATAAGGATTCAAAATCTATCCCGATATCATAGGTCTTGGGTATGGAGGTCTATGATACTAGTCGCACAGATGAGGCTTTCTAGGATAAACTATGTTTGAATAGGTACGGGCCACATGAGCACTCATCTTGTGCGCAAGATTTTTTGGAATTAGGTGGTATCAAATTGGAGGCCTAGAGCTTATTTTGATAAACAATAGAGTTGTTTGAATCATTAATGTTAAGTGAACCATGGGATCTATCACTAGGACAGGGTATGGATGGGGGATGCCTAGTTGAATAAAATATTTTCTGTTACGTGAGTTATGGAGTTTCAAGAATGAAATTCATCTTTCAAGAACAAGTTCGGACATTGAATAAATGTTCCAAAAGTAATATATCGGATAATCTAAAGTGTTTTAAGGAACACATGAGAGGTTTCAAAAAATTTCTCTACCTATGTAAATCCGTTGCATGTTTTGGTTCCCTCATCTTCACAAAAGAGAAGGTTGAATGAATGAGGGCATTACCCTTTAGCTTCTAGAGATATATACCCAAATGGGGGGTGCTTTATTTTTAGATTTTTTATCCTAATGGGGTTATATTTCCTTAAACATCACCCATGTCGTGAAACTTGTGACTGGCATGAATAAAAATGGCTTATGATGTACCCATTCCATAATCATCAAAGGATTCCTAAATAAATCTTCCATTTGATATCATATTTTTTGTGGAATTGAGTTTCTTTCCAAACATGGGAGTTGAGCACAAATTCCTAAATATTGATTTAAATGAGTCATTTTTATATAAAATGGTCCTTGGGGACGATTTTAACACTATCCTTGGGATTATAATTCATTAAAATTCTCAATATTCAATTTAGGTGCCAAAAAAATCTCCTCCCCGCTTCAAAGTTAGAGAGAACAGGTAAGCGGAGGGTTGAATTTTGAGGAAACAACATGTATTTAGAAAACAATTAACAGCTTCATGAAATTGTGGTTTTGTTCATGGAAATCTATCTCACAAATGCACAACCTAATTAGTCACCCTTCTTATAAATAGGTTGATGGGGCGGATTATTCCAATGGTACTTTCACACTTTAATGTTTCTCTCTTGTGTGTGGAACTCCAACCTTTATGCTTACTCTGAAGATATCTATTTATGTAATTTGATAAAATCCACAATTATTTGACCCATGTTTCTTTTGTGAGCCATTTAATTATTTTCTGTGATAACCCTTTCACAAGCCATTGTGAAGTTTCACAATATAAGTTCATTTTTGGAAGGTAAGGTTTATTTATACTCCACATACTTAAAATCTTCCAAAACATCTATAGAAATGGTTGATCAAGACACTGATATTATCAATGCCATTGTTGTCGAATCTAGGAGAGAGACAATGGCTAAAAATCCTATAATACCTTAGTATATGATAATTATTTCTAAAAATGAGTCACTGTTGATCCTATAAATAAAAGAGAAAATAGGTTATCTTATCAGAAACAAACATTAACTTTATAACTTTGGTCTACTCAATGGTATGGTTATTCCAGCTACAGAGATATACACTCCATAATTTTGGTTCTTATGCCACTATAAGCTGTAATGGTGGATTTTCATTATTGTGGTTCATTCTCAAAGGGAAAAATGTTTCAATATTAAAACCTATATCTATATGACCAGAATAGATATAATAGATATATTAGTGGAGGCAGATATCTGAGCCTACTATTATTATATTGTTTTATCTAGAATTTTGAAAAATCAGACGAGGTTGTATAAATATTATGACCTGAGGTATGGTGGAAACATCACCAATGAATGGGTGTGGTAGTATTGAGTTCACTATAAATGAACATATTTTAGGGTAAAGATACATTATATAGAGAATCATGAAGTTTTGTGGGAATCCCAGTTCAATGTTCATCACTACTAGTATTTTCATTCGGAGCTCCTGAACTAATGGTATCTATACCCCAACAACTTCCACCCACATCATGGAGATGTGGGCATCATTTTTTTTGGGATTTAATCTACATTGTTGGGATCCCCTTAGAAGGCTTACAATATGATAAATTACTCTCATTTACCAATTCTTCGAGGGATGCAAACTACACACATGTCGTAGAAAAAATATTACTGAATAAACTGATGGAGATCGTGTGGCATCATCTGTCCCTCCACCCAGACATCCCTTTCAAAAAGTTGTTGGTTCTATTATTGAATATTACCAAGGGATGGATGTTAAGGAATATGAATAAATGAATAGTATTATGACATTGGATGAGTCTAGGATATTATGGGATGACACTGGGTGAGGGATGGTATGAGGAATGGGGCTCTAACAAGCAGAATTATAACCTAAGGTTAGGTATGATGGATTCCTGAAGACCTTCAAGGGTGATTGGTTGTTGTCAATCATAGATGTATGCATGGGTCTATGATTGGGAACCTTGGTGATGGAGTCAAACCTGCAATATAATAACCAATTCAACCTCAACATATCGGTAATGGCCAAGTTGTACAACCAACTAGGGAGTGTCATGAGGTGACGTATGCCCAGGCGTATTTCTGTCCTATTCCAATTTATACATTTTTGGATTATAGGAAACATCATGGGGTATGTGTTCCAAAATTCAATTTCCCCAAAATATCATCCTCGATCCCTCTCTCCTTATGATCACTGAGGTGTAGATGGTGATGCTTAGTCGGTCTAGAGTGGTGGCCCATATTGGGAATGCTAGAATCATCAAACTTAGTCCATTTCTAGCCTCTCTGGGTGAATGATTGATGAACTAAAAGGCACTCTTGAGTATAGGTAGTATATATAGGACTTAAAAGGGGGTTTATTGGTTGAAATGACTATAAAAAACATCTACTATGAACCATACACCCTATTTATATTCTCCTGGTAATTTAATTGTATTTAGTATCTGATGCTTTAGGTATACGTGGGGGTCTATAGTGAAAGAAACCCATGTGTAATTCCCTATTTGTGGGAGATATTTATTAGGGAAGGCTCTAGGGAGGTAATTATAATACCACCTTCCAACATCAATGCCATCCTCACCCAAAGTTATGAAAAAAATTGAGCTGAAGTGTATATGGATGCATTCCTATGGGGGATTATAATGTGGGAGGATTCCTCAAAGGATCCCTAGGAGGATGATGATTGGATTTGAGATTCTATTAGTATAAATCACTGGGTAGGTGTAAGGGATCATGTTAGGGAAGTGGCAAAAAATGAGAGAAATCAGGGGTCTCCCATTCCATTACCTTCTGGATGGTCCCCCAGAGTGGGCACACCTAGCGATGTGGGTATTTCAAATAAATGGTCAAGGGAGTAAGTTGAAATATTTGTATCTATGGTCACATGATCCTAAGAGTCTCTATGTAAGTGGTTGTGCTACCTGGTGTAGGCTACTGAGGATACAATCCACCTCGAAATTTGGTAGATGTGAGATATCAAAAAATAATGAAACTATGGTGGAGGTTCATTATAGAAGGTATTGAGTTGTTTGATTTCAAGATCACATTAATTTTGACCCATAAGGAATACCAAGTGAGATTCATTTTTCTTGGGGACATAGATTCCCTAGAACACCAGTATAGGAAGGGCGATCCTTGCACTACCTAGGTGTGGGCTATGATCGGTGGGGATCGTGTCAAGGAAAACACCATTGAATCATAAAATCAGTAGGCGATGAATAATTATGCTTATTCATAAGACTTTGGTAATGATGATTCCTAGGTAAGTGATGCTAAGAAGAAATGTTCTCATGGTAGTGGGGAAATAAACCATGAAGAATGTAACGAACAGACCTGAAGTACCAACTAAACTAGTATCTAAACTGATTCTCCACTAAACCATAGGGAGTTCCTAGTCCCAATGGGCTAGAGATATAACTTGAGAATCATAAATAATGAAATAGTCACAATTTCACCAAAAAAAAACAAAAATAAAAATAGATAACAAATAGGAATTAAATCCAAAAACTAAGATATCATCCCTAAAACTTTGTGTGATAAGTGTATGACATGATCCTATAACCACCACCAACTCCCATGTATCTCTAATCAAGTTCACTCGCCACCTCTGAGTGGTTCTTTACCTTTCCTTGTCCTAGAATAATAAAAATCTATAAACACATGAAGGAAAATGTGGAATGTGGGAAAAAAATCCCAGTAGGATTTCACCAACTCATGTCATAATGAATTTTATAACAGATAAACCAATCATGATCAATTTTAGATAAATTGGGGAATAGAAATATTTTCCCAATTAAACCAAAAAAAATAAATAGTCTTAATGGATTGAGTAAAACATTTTTTAAAGTTCGTTTCTATCAATTCAATCAAATATAAACATATTTATCAAAATAGGTAGATATAAGCATCAATATAAAAACATGCATGAATAAAAAATGTTTTCAATAATTGTAATATAAGTATATTTAAATAATCACACTTTGGGTAAAAGACTTATATATTAGTAATTAAATTGAATTTATGATGTTCACATAGTCAAGGTGTATTATGACTCAAGGTGTTGAGAAATATATAGGATAAATCCTATAGGGAACAAGAATACATCTCCAAATAATGACTCACTATCCTCTCCCAATCATGTAATTTAATTTTTTAGTCATAGTAAAATCATTTTGAAAGTGAATAACCTATTACTTAATAACCAACATCTCATGTGTATTAATGTAATAAAATATATTTGGGGATATCAATAATTTCAATCATTCTAAAATCATCAAATCTTTAATTTTAAATCACCACTAAGTTTCAATTTTAAAAAACATGCACATATATTCAAAAACCAACATCAAATGGGTTTTTTCAAAAACCCATTCCTTTAATTTTAGAAATTGACATCAGATGGTTTTAATCAAAAATAATTTCATTATTTACAAAAACAATTATTATGTGCTTTTTATTAAGAACTAATGCATTTCAAATCAAGTCATTTCAAGTAATCTCATTCAAAATCACAAAACATTTCATGTGTTTTCATATAATCTTAAAAAAGAATCAAATATTTCATTGAAATTCAACATAACATTTCTAAAATCACACTTTAATTCAAAAACCATTTTTAAAGGAAGATTATCGCACATATACCATCTATTATTTTTTTTAAAAAAATTGATTAAAAAAACTCGAATCTAGTCTTAAGGAGAAATCAGAAAATAAAATTTAATTTAAGAAATTAGTAAAGGTTTAATGATATAATAACTCCTTTAGGAAATCACGAAAATCAATTATCAAAATTATAGAACACCCAATAGGGAAATTCACAATAGAAGTAGAAGAATGTGCACATATAGTGAACAAGAAAAACCACATCTAACACAATCCCAAATACCTCCCATGAGTTGGATTCTTCAAACTCCCCAAGGGGATCTTAAACAAACTATGAAGAAAATATCGAGGTATTTTTTAATAAGTATACCAGGAGTAACAAAATTTAAAACTTAATAATTAAAACACCAATTAATTTTTATATTTCACTCAAATATTCAGTGTGGAGGTTTAAAAAAAATTTATTATATGTGTTAAAATTATTGAAAGTGTTAAACAAAATAATTCCTTGATTTATAGATTTTAAAATTGTTTAATAGTAATTTCAAGTTGAGTTGGTATAAGAAGAAGTTGTATATATGTTTTAAAAAATATTATAAAAAATGGTATTTTATAAGGGTAACGTGGTCTTACCCATTCTCATCCCATATGTGTCATGTATGGGTAAGAAAATATACCCTTACATAGGCCACATACCCTAGTTTACCCTTACATATAGATGGTGTACCCTTACTTAGCCTTTATGAAAAAGGTTTTACCTTTATGAAAAACCTAGGAAACCCACACAAAGCTTTTAGAAAAGTAGGTTTACCTTTAAACATGTTAATACATGACATTTATGTCTGTCAGTACCCATAAAAAAGACACACATTATCCTTATACAATAAGGGGAAAATGAGAGCTGACCCTTATCTAGCCAAGGAACAACCCTTACCTTAGTAGTGTATTCCTTCAGTTAACCTTACACAACACTTTGATTACTGTTACGCATGGTTGTTTACCATTCAAAATACAAGTATAACACTTATGTAGTGAATGAAATCAAGTTATTACCCTAATTTATCACTATAAAAGTCTTTTTTACTATTACTTAGCTTCCATTTACCCTTATATAACTCTAATATTTAACGATTTACCCTTACACAAGTCAAAAAAATGGATTTATCATTACAAAACTTAAGGAAAACCCATTTTATCCTTATATAACAACCTAAAATCGATGTCACATTGAATTTTATTAAAAATAAAAAAACTCATGACATGAATTATATAATAAAACCAAAAGAGTATTTAATTAATATAAAAATAAGGATGTTACAATTTTCCCAACCGAAAGGCCATCTACCCCCAGAAATATTCCAGTCTAAATGATAAAAAAGAAAATACTAAACAAACATCCATATTCAACCCTTGCGGTAGATGACCCCAGAAGAAAAAGAGTACTCACCCAATAGTTGCTAACTGGAACAATTCCAAGACCAACACATGTCTCAAAAAAATAAAACCAAACAAAATTTAGAGTAACCTCAAAGACAAATGGAAAAAAATAGAGACCTATCATAGGTCTCCACATAATATGAATTCCACAAAATTTTGTAACACATGGAATAAACATCTATTATGACACATATCCTCAACTCAAAGAAAATAATTATGTTACATGCAAAAGTGAAACATCAAATAGGAAAAACTGAAACCTCAAGGAATAGTATATCCAAAACATCTCAATGATCCCCAAATGAGACTACTCTAAAAATACCCATCAATGGTATATCCATTAAATATAAAGGCATAACATAGACTTTAATTTCTACCCCAGGAAAGTACATGATTTTGACCTAGTATTTCCAACATCGATCCACATCCCTCGATGAGATTATTGAATCATCCAACAGCTCCTATGGGTGCCTAGTTCATCAAGAATACAATAAATTTGTAGTTACGCAAGTACAGACCCAAATATTATCCATGCCCAATAAAAAAGAAATTAAAACAACAAGGATAGTTCATAAAAAGGGAACTACACTCTCATGAGGGATATCATCCAACACATCAATATTAAGATCTAACCATCAAGGAAAAAACAAGAGGATACCATAGAGAAACAAATAATTTGAATAAAACCATCACCAACCATTGGAATATACCCATAATGAGAAGCCACATGAGGTACTTTAGAAGAAAACAACCCCAATATCTAATGGTTCTCAGCTCAAGATTCCTTACCATCCCCAAGAGAAAAAAACCTTAATGGATTCAAACTCAATCAAGATGAATTTCAAAACCATTCAAATGAAGAAACTATGAGATCATAAGAAAATTAATCCATTATCAAGATAAAAACCATTTTCCAGAAGAAAAACATCAAATAGGAACCCAAATAAATCCATTAGAGACTTCTAGAACAATAAGGGTGTCAAAAAACAAAAAACTACATTAGGTTAAACTAACATTGGGCTTACAAAAAGTGACAAATGTACAACCTTTTTTGGCTATAAAACAATGAAAAAAATTCAAGATTTATGGAACCAAAATTCCCTAATCCATGCTCTCCATATTATTGAAAAATAATATGAATGAGAAAGTAAAACCATTCAACATGAGAATCTCGATATTCATGATGTCTCCAAAATATTAAATTCCCTCATATTCAAAATTTTCTTACACAACTCATCAAAACTGATATTTTCAACAATCCATAGAGAACATGAATGTATCTAAAACCAAATTATTACATCTCTATAATATAATCCATTATCATGATAGGAAAACACAAATCATAATCAAAGAGAAACTATGGAACATGATTGATAAATCCCAATGTCGAAATGTCTGAAATAGGATTTTTTTTACAAAAAATCATATATTCTCCATTCTAACATTATGATCAAAAATTTTTTTAGCATCTACTTCTATTGGTAGCTCCTAAAATGTTTGAAAGGCTTCAATATGAGTCCTACAGATAGATCACTATTATATTGAATCATCTATTAGGCCACATTCATGAGATGACAAACCCTAACTAAAACATCATATTTATTTTTCGCAACTTATAGAAGATATTAAGGTATCCCATGTGGAACCACCATTTACAATCTCTTGTTGCTTTCAAAAATTACTTATTATATTTTCTAGGTGCTCCATAACGGAAGGAAAAAAAATACCTCTTCATTTTCCAAGAATAATATCTCTTCTAAATTGACTCATTTAGTCCACATGAATGGACATATTCTCAAAATACAACTAATAATAATCAATTATTTATTATTCATCACTCTGATTGCTTTTTTCTCAGCAAAAAAGACCCTTTTAAGAACCATTAGATATGAGGTTTGATACAAAATCTTAATGATAGTCTTGAGGTCTATTAGAATACCATTTTTAAAATAGATATCCTTATGTGAGTCATCACCAACATTCTCAATTAAGAAACATAAAAACGTAAGAATTTTCCTAGAATACTCCACAACTGATAACTCATCCTGAATAAAACCAAAGAGTCCTGAAAATTTCTACTTCTTTACTTCCTAAGGATACTTTCACTAAATGAAGAATGAATTGAAGAATCGATAAGAAATTATTTTTTGAAAACATGAAGGAATATTGACCTCCCACCACTCATGGATAAGTCACTCAAAAAACAATTTCATTGACTTTACATATAGAGAATCAAGATCCATGAGAGAATAGAATACCCCCTAAACTTCTTCAAGCCACTTCAATACCTCAATAGAACCCATCTGTAATAAAGTGTATGATGATCCATGAAAACATGGGTGGTTCCAAACATTTGAAAGACTCTGACCCCACTACTCAAGTTAGAGTATGTATAGTTTCATAAACTATAGATCCCATTTCCAATAAATTTGATGGAATACTTCTATAATTGAACCAATGAAAAAAATTTCTACCCTTCTTGGAAATATTTCTATAAGGAATTTATAATCATCATGAAAAATGGGCTCATCAATTCTGGAATCAAACAAGATATGAAAAAAATATTAACAAAAAATAAGCTTTTAAAAAAAAACCAAAAACCACATTTATCAAAGAATCATCAACTTCAAATATAATAATATTTACCCAGTTAAAAAAATTACACATTCCTTTAAAATGTTATATTTTTACATGAATATATAATATTTTTAAAAAATAATTTACCATCTCATGTAAATTATTCAATGGTTTTAAAAAATTGATCCCATTTTAAAATTCAAAAACTATATAAATTTTAAACCAATTAAAAACCAAAATTCCTTCATAAAATATTACTTGATCACCACACAAATGAGTCCTTGAAAATAAGTTCTAGAAACCTAGATTTATATAAAATCATGAATTATGGTAATTGAAGAATCTTTTCAAAGAACTCATATTTTTTTTCAAGACACAATTAGTTTTAAAAAAAGGACATAAAATTACAACCAAGTAGATGAATGTTGATACAAAAAAATAGCATGAAACAAACCATAACCAAAATGAAAATTCAATGAAAATCCCTTTCATACTATCCTTGAAAGAGTGAAGTAATTCTGGAAACAAATTGATAGTTTTCAAAGATTGGGTTTGAATAAATCTATGTATGTCTTGGTCACATGGGTTGGTTGTCCATGTTCCAGCGTCACAACAGTTCCTGATTTGACTTCCACATGAGTCATATTTATTTCTCAATGTTTACTAGACTGTGAAGGCATAGTGAAGCACTGTTCATATTTCCATTCCAACCCAACATTCATAATATATTACCAAAATCAATTAAAATATCACCAAGAATAAAAATATAATTTTTCATTATAATATAAATAGCTTAAAATAAATATTTAAGTCCCCACATTCCCTAGTAACTCAAATCTGATCATAAACTGGTGGTAATAAAGAACCTATTCATGAACTACCACTTGAGTTCTGACACATTCCTAATATTATTTCTACCATATATTTCCCAAAATAAAATAAGTATCTTCAATTAAAAGTACTTTATTTTGAGGAAAGACCTTTTTTGATACCATTTGTAACAAACCATCACGATTTTTCATCTAAACTAGTGTTCATAATGTTTTTCCATGAACCCAAAGGGAATTATTTATACCCACAGGATAGGGACAAGAATTTAGGCATCAAAAACAATGAAATGGGAATGATTTAACCAAAAAACCAAAAAGAAAAAAAAGGAAAATAGTGGTTATTAATTACAAAAAAACTAAGATATCCAAATTTAGTGAATAAATGTTTTTGAATGTATTTCAACCAATATATCAGAAAAAAATCATCCTAGAAACTTTGTGTGACAAGTGGTTTAGATAATCCACTAGCCACCCCTAATACTTAATTCCCACTAATCAAGTTCTCTCACCACCTATGACTGGTTATTTTAATTTACTAAACCTAGAATTAGAAAATACTATAAACACTCAAAGGAAAAGGTATGGTGTGAGAAAAAAACCATTTAGACTTTCATGAAGTCATCTTATAAGCAATTATATATCAAATAAATCCATCATCCCCAATTTTAGGTAAAACAAAAAATAAAAATATTTTCTAATTTTAAAATGAAACATGATTTACAAATAATTGTAAACATGTTTTAAATTATATTTTTATTAAGGCATGTAGATATAAACATCTTTATTAAAATAGGAAAATGAAGAATCTATATCAAAATGAGCATGAATAAAAAATTCCATTCTTGAATTGTAATGTTAACACTTTTAAAGAAACACACATGGGTACAAGCCTCAAGGATTATTTAATAAATTCAGATTATTATATATTCACTATATTATTGAATTACAAATCCATGTGTGCACAAATACGTAGGATCAATCTAAGGGGAATAAGAATACATCCCAAAATAATTTCTCCTTGTCCTTTCCCCATTTGGTAGTTTAATGTTGTAGTCATCATTGAATCATTTCAAGAGTGTGTAACCTCTACCTAACTAACCGAGATTTCATGTGCATCAGAGCAATATAATATTATTGGGGGTTATATTTCATTTAAATAAATCAAAAATCATAAAATCATTCATTTGAAAATGACCCAAAGTTTAAAGTTTTTAAAACATTGCTTTCTTTTAGAAAAACCAACACCAAATAGTCTTTTACAAAAACTCATGCCTCACATTTCCAAAATCTACATCACATGTTTTTAAACAAAGATCGTGCCATTTATTTCAAAATACTGCATCAAATGGATTCTATCAATAACTCATTCCTTTTAAATCAACTCATTTAAAATAATATAAATTCAAAACATAAAACATTTAATGGTTTTTCATATCATCAAAATCAATATTCAAATATTTCATTTCATGTAAAGATAATTTTTCTTGAAAAATTAATTTAATTTAAAATATATTTTTAAAATAATATCTTCATCACACAAACATGAAATTTAATTTTTTTTTTCAAAGGTAATTACCAAACAATCAAATTCAGTCTTGAGAATAAATTTGAAAATTCAATTTTGTTTAAGAAATCAGGAAAGGATTGAAGGGATGGTAACTACCTCAGAAAATCACTTTACTTAACTATAATAATTGAAAAACATCCAATGAGATAGTCTGTAACAATAACCATATAAGGTATATTTATTGGGAATAATGAAAAAACACCTCTAACAAACTCCCAAATATCACCCAACAGCTATATAAATGAAACATTCTAAGAGGATCTCAAAAACCCAAGGCATCAATGATCTGGGTATTTTTAAATAAACACACCAGGCATAGCATCATTTTATACATAAAAATTAAATTTCCAATTAATTTTTATGTTTCCATAAAATATTCAGCATGGAGGGTTTATGAAAAATTAAAATAGTGTTTACAGTGTTTAAAGGGATTAAAATAATTACTTACATGATTTTCAACTCTTTAAATTTTTAAGGAGAAATTTCTGGTCAAACTAGAGGAAAAAGAATTGAAAAAATATGTTGTAAAAATATTATTATGAAATGGGGTGTTGTGTAAGGATAACATGGTTTTAACTGTATGCAACACACATGTGTCATGTAAAGGTAATAATATTTTCCCATACATAGTCCATGAACCATGGTTTTCCCTTACATAGAGTCGGTCTACCCTTACACATCCTTTTGAAAAAATGGTTTAACATTACATTGCAACTAGGATACCCTTATGCGACCTTTAGAAAAGAGTGTTTACCTTTACATGGGTTAATAGATGACCCTTAAATGATCTTTTACCCTTATAAAAGGAACACATTACTATAATGAAATAAAGGGAAAACATGGGCTGGCCCATACAATGTCAAGAAAATACCCTTATGCGAGGCATGTATGCCTAGGGATACCTTTACATGGAACTATTACATAATGATTGTTACCATTATAGATCATTGGATAACCCTTATGTATCACATAAAATTAGGGCCTTACATAGTATTGGAGAACTCCTCTTACTATTACCTTGTGGAAATTTACTCATGTATAACTCTTATATTTAAGGGGTTACCCATATTTAGGTCATAGAAAAGGGGTTTTATCCTTATAAAACTCAAGAAAAAACAATTTTACCCTTAAATAAAACCTTAAACCAAAGTATTGATTAATTTTATTAATAATAAAATATTTCCACATAAAGATACTTTTAAAAAAAATTAAAAGATTTTATTTGTTAGAAAAATGAGGATGTTATAATGATACATTTAATAAGGTCCTCTTTGGAGTGGTAAGATTCTATATTTTGAGTTTTACATCATGATAGAATTGATTTTGACTTAACATCACAAATGCATGCTTTAAATTCACCCTAGAATCATTAGAAAAGGGAAAGGATCCCTCTATTGAAGGTGGTGAGGTCCCTCTATTCGTGATGATGATCCCACCTTTGATTCGTTCCCTGATGTTTTAGTAGTTGTGTCCCTAGGGGAACTTTTAAAGAAGGATATTGGATCCATTATCCTCCCAATTATTTATGTGGGTCCCCAAACTGGGAACTTAGCATAGGATCCTTTTGATTGCGTGTTGTACCACCGATGATGGCTAACCATTAGAATCCCCTTTTATCCCAATGGTAAATATTAAAACTCCATTCACCTAATTGTTTTATATTTTATAACAATAAATCAAAATTAAAATACTAACTTATCCATTGTTAATTTTGTACATCTCCCGAGCAATAAACACTGTAGGACCTTACGACAGCTATGGGGATGCCTACCGATATAGAGGGGTCTTTGGTGGTGGACCTGACCATCAAAACCCTAGTCCTTGAGACGTTATTTCGAGAGGTAGCCACATGTGACATACTTTTCAAAGTATTGATAAAGGTGGTTGTTTTCCATGAATTCTCACCAGGTCTCCTTTCACATGGGTTTTATTTACCTTGTTTATTCTTGCAAACTGATCTAATAAATTTTTTCTTTTTTTAGTATAGTGTTTGAAGATGAGTCCCCTCGGATGAAAATAATTTCATATGGGTCTGTATCCCTAGAACTCATTCCAATGGTTGTAATGTTCTTAGAGAATTTATCCACTCAATAATAGTCGACCCCAGTCTAGGGAGAGAAACTTGTTGTATCATTGGATATGAATGTGGAACCCATGGAAACTCTAGCATGTGAGGGTTGAGAGAAGACAATATCTCATTTACATGGATCTTATTCCATACAAAGGATACTTGAGGAATATACCACTACTTATTTATTCAGGAACTTCGCTGAATATCTTCCCACACCACCTGAATATCATGAAGATTATGGGTTGGATGTTTCTGAGGTGAATTAAGTGATTTAGAATAGGGCATAGAAGAGAATCCATATCTTCATCACCTACACATTATGGGAGGAAATGATATGCTATATTGGTTCCCTCCACCAATGTCTAGTGAACATGGGGACCAACAATGTGTCTTACTATTCTCTTCACGCATAGTCCCAAGACCTCTTCGATGAGAATGTGTGCATGGAATGGAAGGAGTTCGACATCACCCAATATGAGAAAAGTTCTGAAGGCATCAAATCACATCGAGCATCCAAAAATATAAATCAATCGACTATAGGAGTGGTATTGGTATCATAATACCATCACTACTACCAAAGAAGAGATCCCCACCAACTAAGGGAATAATGGAAAATAACAGAGGCTGATGTAGTGATAGTGGAATCATAGCAGCAGAGTGTAGAACTAATTAGGGTTAGGTGAACATCTATGGAAACAAGGTTCATACTATGATAACTAAGGAAATGTCGGATCTAGAATGTTTTTATAAAATCATCTTGTAAACTAAGAATAGTATGTTCAACTTGGAGGTGTCTTTTTCCCAAACCATTCCATAGGGATATTTGTTGTAATAAGGGAGAGGATCTGGCTTATGAACAACCCTTGTATTTTTCATTTTATTCATAGAAATAAAATTATTGTTTTATCTAAACTTCTTATATCTATAATATCATTTTCATCATGCTAACAAGAATCAAAGGGTCAAATTGAAATGTTTCACCAACCACAGTTGGGGTCCATGCTTTTGGGAGCCATGATGGTGTGACTTCAGAGGTTTGATATGTCCAGAAAATGTGTAGGGTCGATCAATGGGTCAAAAAATTGGTGTTAAATTTCTACATGATCAAGGGGAATGCAGCAAAATATAAATTGTGACATTAAGAGTTTTTACCAATAAATGGAGGTGGTAGGTGGGTTGAGGATAGTTGTTGACCATCTTCGAAACATGGGTTCCATAATCATTATACCGAACATATCTATTCTAAGGTGTGTTCCTTGGATGAGAGGTGATTCCATTTTATCTTTTTAAAACATAATATGGGATTCCATTAAAATATGGAATAGATGGATCCTCTTGAGCATGTATCCTAGACAATAGGTGGGCCCATTTTTTCATTCAACATCATCGTAGGGGATCCCATTTGGATATGAATTATAGATGCCAATCCATGTAAAGGAGACACAAAAGGTGTAAATGAAGGATCATGATGATCAATAAATTTTGAATCACTATTTATTTCATTCCATCATGTATCCAGAACATTTATCGGTTATACCAAATAGTCTGAAAGTGAACAAACCAATGGGGAAAATTCACATACCAATCGAGTGAAATTTATAGAGGGAAGCTCAATCATGCCTCAGGTAATAGAGTGGTGGTCACCAAAGTTAATTTTTTAAGTTTACATTTCTTAGACCCAGGTTAATTCCTTTTAGTTTTATTTATATTGGACCATGAATTGATCCATTTAAGGCTGTGTTACATTGACCGATAGGGGAACTGTAGTTTAAATTCATCGAACTAGGACCATGAATTGTGCCTTTTAGGGATGTTAGAAAAGGACTTATTTGGGGTTCTAATGTTATGGTAATAAAACTAGGACCATAATGAGTGTGCAATGGTTTGTATTTCCCATAATAATGAACTAGGTGTGAATTATGACATTAGGGGGTGAATATTATTGAATTCATACACATCTATGGGGATAAATTTATAGCCAGGCCCAGAATAGTCCATCTTAGTGTCACTATGTATCCCATGGACTGGGAATCAAGACAAATATAGTTATAGAACATGGTATGGTTGGAGAATGTCACTATAATGGTATTTCCTCTCAGGCGTGTACTAGGGTATCAAAAATGTTTTCATAATGTGATAGGGATATGGACCATGTAGTTTAATGTCATGAGGATAAGACATTAGAGAGAAGGATGGGTGAAGTTTTAGAGATAAATTTTTCCATTACTAGTTGGATCATTGAGAATAAATATGTTTTTTCCAAGACCCAATGACAAGTTCCATGGGATTTGTACTTTTTTGTTTGCTAACTTACTTTTTCCAATGTCCTAGGTGTGACTTGGTGAGTGAAAACCATAATTTTTTATCAAGAATCCCTTTGTTGTTTTTTAACCTAAAATACATTTATAACTCGGACCATGGAAAATTTATGCTCAGGTCAGTAATACCACTGGGGGACTAGAGATTGCGGTCCTACAACTTTGAGAAAACATGAAATCTTATATGGAACAAAATTCAATATAAACAAAAGATGAATTGGGGGGAAGATATGACTGGTACCATATAAATATTCCCCTAGATAGGACCTGAAAAATTTAAGTTCATGATTTTTGGACCAATTCTAGCTGGGAATCATTCCTCCTCATTGTAAGAATAGGAAATAAGTTTAGATAACTAACCAAGAAGTACATAAAATGAGGCATGATAGATATGAGGATTTGTGGTTGGGTTTGATATGGGATATCCCAGCATCACTTAATATACGATGGAGTGGGAATCAAGATGCGCATATTTTTATAATGTGTTTTAGTAGGAGACCAGAGATAAAAAAGGAGAAGCATCTTCGTGAGTGAAAGATTAAGTTATTTCTCTATTTAATGTTGTGTGAAAGAGACGATACTATATAGTGTAATGACATGTAGTAATGATGAAATAAATGGGGACATTGGTCTATGAAAAACTGTTTTCTATATAAACTATACATGAATTAATTTCCAAGGGGTCTAGAAGTATATATTTTAAGTCCATAATGCGTGGAACATTCTATGTGAGGTGACCTATTTGGATTGAGTGGATCATACATGATGTGTATAGAAGGGATGAGGTCCCTGGAAGCTTATCACTTGAATAGATGATCTCATAGAAATAGTAACATGCATCATAGGATCATATGCATAGACCATTACATTCAATTTAATTTCAATATACATTGTACCCAGTGTGGTTTTCATCCAATTTCAGAACATAGAGCTTGGACCAAAAAGGGAGTATTTTGAAAATGTTCATGTGTTAGGAATGATTTTATAAACCTAACATGATCAGAGTTCCAAGGAGGGCTTGTTCTAATAAAACATATTTAGGGAGAGTTGCACACAATTTATGGTTACGATGCTTGGAACTGTTTAACATCCCTCTTCAGAATGTTTTCTCATCTCAGTCATTTTAGAGAGTTCCACCAAAGGTTCCTAATCACACATGATTCATGACCAGTGTGGGAAACAAGGAGTGTTGGGGAACCTCCTTTATCACATGAGATAAAAAATAGGGGAAAAGAGAAGTTGGTTTGGGAGGGTTCTTGTGACATTGGCTTTCTTAATCTATGTATGTATTTTTATAAATAGGTAATAACACAAGCATAAAAACTCCACCAGAATAAAGGAGGATGAAAAGGAATTAAATCATGGAATCCATGATCTGGACCACAAAAGGGGGAAAACCAATATGTGGTAAAAAACTACTGACCATTTTCAAAACATATTTTACACAAACACATCAATCATTAATGGTAGGATCATATATCTGATCAACCATTTACCAAGTTTGAAACATTGGAACCATAAATTATCTAAATAAATATTTTGAGGTATGAGCCCTGTATGGGGGTGAAATTATTTTTTCCATGTGCTATCACCATAATGAAATCTAATAGGACCTGGAGGATAATGAGGATCCTTACTAAGTAATTATTGATGTGTGGAGGTGAACATGATGTGATGGTCATGTATATTTCAATGTTTTAGGGGTTACAACTCTATGTGTATGAGAAAATGGAATGAGAAGATTTCTAGGAGAGAGTAAAATCCCTTCTAAAGGAGAGGCCCTAAGATGATTTTGTTGACAGTCTGAACCAAGGATGTGTGATCTAGGTATCTTTTTTTATCCCATCAATTTTTTTATCAAGATATATATAGTTCTGTAGAGTGTTATATTAGGTGAACGACACCGAATGGGGAGGTCCTCTCTGTAGAAGCTTGAAAAAACATGAATTTTTAAGTTATGAAATGTGTACGTTAACCAAAAATCTTAAAATATTATGGTAATAATGTTGTAAATATCATTTAAATTTTCTTGATGGGGATGAAATGTCATATAATTTAACATCTTATGACCAGGACATTGTCCTACTATTTAATATTATGTGACTAGGAAAATATTCCATATAGTTTAACAAAATATTATAGGTTTATCAACTAAAAATTAACTAATTGAGTCCATGAAATTATATAGGATATATAAAGTATCATTTTATGAACCTAGATTTTTGGGATGTGTGCTATATTCCCCATCCTTTGTGATTAGTGAATATTCACCATTAGAGTATACATTATGAATAATGAAGGGCCCTCAAACATAGGCCTTATCTATGGAAGATTATATCTTGGAATAATTTGAATACATAATGTTGATACCATGTTACTTAAAAGAAGGGCTGTATGTGAATTTTTATATTGAATGATCGTGTTACTAGTTTTGATGAAATTCATGGTTGTGCAGCGCTTGGAGGCTGCTTTTGTCATGGGATTATAATTCCACCAAGAGAAGCTTGTATACCATATCTATAATTTTTTTATTGTAAATAGATTTATAGAGTGATGAAAGCTAAACCTATATGGTTAATAATACATTTTTTCCATACACAATAGATCATTTGTTTTCCAGGATGGAATTCTGAGTTATTTTCTAATATTCCCATATACAATTGGTGAGCTTTTGAGTCCTAATCTTCTTATTTAGAGAAAAATATTTTGAATTATGGTATATAGGGATTTATTGAACACCTTAATCTTCCCATTTTCAGGAAAATTGTAGTGGGAGGTATAATTGGACATGATATTTTAATTAGTGTATTACTTATTTATTTTAGCATCCCAAAACATTAATTATATTATATATGAGAATTGTGTTAGGAATCATGAATTGATGGAAGATATAGGATTACAAAATTCAATCATATACTTGGTCTTGGACTCTCTATGGGGGGATCGATTCTACCCACTTTGAGAAGAAATCTATAGCAATGATGATAAACTTGTACTAACAAACTATCATTGGAGGCTAAGGGTGAACCACATCAAATTTTGATGTGGAAAAGGAACAAGATTAATTATTGGTGTGAAGTAGAAATGGCGGATGATTAAAATATTTGGAATGAATTTGGTTTGAATGAAACTTCATGTTGAATTCAATTTAGTTATGTACCATGGTTATGAAAAATTAGACCAATATTCGGACATGGTGAGAGAGATGCAACCATGCTTGATTGGCTCCACATGACCCGACATAGACTACTTGTGGGATTTGAGGGACCTCTTTCTCTTGTATTCAATATAGGAGGGTTCTGTAAATTATATGATTTCAAAGAAGATTATCTATGTTCTGGTGATTCCAAAGTGTAAAATTCACTATATGCCGATGAATTTTCTCACATTAATCTAGGTCATGTGGGAGAGTCCCATGATGGAGGTGCTCAAAGAAATGAGTCATATATTCATTCAATTATTCTCCCACATGGTCATTTAGAGGTATTTATAAGGATGTGGTGGTGGTGATTTAGTCTAGTAGTCTGTATTCTTCATCTATTGTTTTGTGGGAATTGACTTTATGATGCACCACATAATGGCCAAGTCATCTTGGTCAGGATATTCTAAGGTTACAACTAATATTTCCATGGAATCTGCTTGATCATTCTAGGACTATGGTCTATGTATCACATTTAGTCTAGAAGGGAACTAGGACATTACCTCTTCGGTGAATTCCAATAAGGGGAAATATCTTATTTTCTGACAATATACTCACTGTATCTACTTTATAACAAATTCTAAATCACCCTTCATGTGCAACTATGAACCTAAATATCATGATCCATCTTGAGGCTTATAATCAGAGCCTAGTAATTTAATTTGTTGTTGGTAAACTCTTAAGAAACAAATTAATGATTATAACATGTGGACCTATGTAGGTGTGATGAAAATACCACAAGGTCATTCCTATTGAGTTTCGGGTTGTTGATTTCCCCCCAGTCGAGATTTAGGAGGCACCATCCAAGTGCATATTATAGAACGATTTGACGAGATTGTTGGAGATGATGGATTTATTTGGGAAGTTTATATCCAATGGAATCTCAACAAAGTTCAACGTTTTATCTAGGAAATCTTATAATTCCAAGATCTTGATAAATTTTAGGATAATAAACTTAATATAGAACTACTATAGGATTACTTCCCACAGCTCCAATCATCCATTCTGCATGGGGAAATTGAACGTGTACTTTACTTAGAAAACATGAGACACTAATTTTTACTCATCCTCATGTAGGTAGTTTCACAGTTTCTAAACTGTGAAGACTAATACAAGGAAATTCTTATAAATGGAAGGATAAATGTTCTTAGTGTCAAGAATAATATGGTAGAGATAATACATACTGTTCTTCTTACATTTACTTTTTTATGGTCCAAGAGGGCTCTAAGAGATCATTCTAGGTAAGTCACATAATGTTCCTAGGGTTTAATAGAGAAAATTTTAATTAGGATCAATGGATGTAATAGATATTGCATTATATCCTTGAATGTGTTATGTTATTCCTCTTCCCTTTGAAAAGTGATTCTTTTCTTCGTGTTCCTTGAAGACGACTTTCATTTTCTAGCTTGGTTGGAAACAAAAAAACAATAGGTGGGCCAAGTGGCCCTTGAGGCCTCAAAACTACCATAGATTTTTATAGGAGGTATTTGGATGAATGAATTCATCTTCTCTCATTCAATCTTTATGCCTCTATTGTAGATAATGAAGTCAAGGAACATCCTGGAGGGTACTTTGAACAAATGCATTAGGGGGTGGAACTTCAGGCGGTATGAGTGGAGTGGGAAAACACTTTCTCAAGATCCATGGGATGGTCCTTGAGTTGGTAGGATTTGATTACCAAGTCATTCACATAGTACTGTACTAGTGTTCCATGGAGGGGAATTAAGAAGTGAAGCATGACACACTGATAATTTGTTCTAGTATTCATTAATAAAAATGACATCACCCTAAAGAGAAAGTTCCCCTATTTTTTCATGATTGAGGTGGATCATTTTTCATCAGGGTTTATAAGGATTTAATTACTCCCATAATACCCTCCATGAAGTACCACACATAGAACCTGAAAATTACCTCCATGAGGAACTCTATTTCTAGGATAAGAATTTTTTCATTTGGGAAGTGGCAGTTGAGATATCAGAAGTTAACACAGACCTTGATGTGTCTTTTCTTCTTCTTGACTTAAAAAATTTTATCCATCCACCTAGGATATTAGACATCATTGAAAAAGTAATCCTTAACAATCATTTCAATTTTATCATTTACCTTGGAACTATAGGAGGGATGAATCTTCTGGAGATCCTATTTGAACCCATTATATCAAATAAGAAGGTAAATGTAGTAGGAAAAAACTTAGCGATCAATACCTTGTGTTTACTTATAGTTCATGGTGAACATATCACGGTGTTGATTTAGGAAAACTCTGTATTTTTATGATCCTTTAGGGACATGAATGTGTTGATCAACCATTGCCTCATATCAACTGCAGTGTCGAGATTCACATGTGCCAATTTTTCAATAGTGTTAGACATCCCTTTCATGAAAGTGTGAGGGGATTCATCCAAATATTCTTCCATGGATGAGATATTAAGATTCGATGAAGAAGTTGACTCTTTGAGTGTTAGATATTATAAAGTGTTGTTGTAATTTACTTTATTAGATATGGAACCCATAGTGAGGGATTCTTACACCATATATCCCATGTTGGAAAAGATAATAACCCTATCCCATGTGGTTTTTATAGATATATCCAACTTTATGTAAATACAATGAGGATGGGTCGACATCCATCAGGAAAAACCCACTCTTCAGAATACATGATGATGGTGTGGGGTGGTGAGAAAGGGGTGGACCTACTAGTATATAATGGGAGTGGATCCTTAGGACCTGAAAACACCTTCTCTTCATAATAATATGAGTTAATCTATACTAATTCCTTCTTTCATGAGGATGATGAAATGGTTCCCAAGGTTTGGGGTAGTTTTTTCTAATTGTGGGATCAGTAGGATAAATTTCTATTTCAAATATACCCAAGGATTTACTGATTTGGATGTTAATTCATTAGGATAATTTATGCATTTGACCATGTTGATCTAGAGATTCTTCCACTCCCTTTTGTAATAGATAGAATCTTAGTAGTGGTATTTATAAGAGTTAACGGGGGCTTTATCACCAGGGAGCACCCCAACTCAATCATTAAAGGGGTATTTGAGGTACTGATGATATGAAGCGGGGACCTACTATTGGAGATTTGGTAAAGGAGTAATAATCTCACAAATTTTTTTTTCATATACCATAGATATGCCACCAAATGTATGATCATCAAATCAACCAAAAAATTGCATGTAGTAGAAGTGTAGAAGAAAACCAGATCCCTAGAAGTTTTCTTCCCCATAGACGATGTGTACCAGATGTAGGTAGTAATTAAATCCTACACACCAAAATAATTTTACATGACACAAACCTTAGTACATGTATAAAAAATACTAAAACCATCAATGGTATTACATTCAATGAAAAAAATAAGAAGTTATAGAATGAATGAAAAGTTTTAACTTCCTTCATATTTTCCCTTACATTAATGTGGTAAACCACATCTGATTCCTGATATTATTATAAGTATATGATTATTGGTTAAAATAAATTATAATGATAATTAATCCTTAAAAACTCCTTTAATATCAAATAAACACCTTAAATTGATCCACTGATAGCACTATGTAAATTAGTTCTTCCACCGATTCCACTATTTTTTACTAAAGGGATGACATAATTATATACTAACCATAATCGTTCAAAAAAATTAAACCAACTCTCCTAAAAATCCAGTTCCTGTGACATGACTGTCTGAGAAGGTTTACTAACCTCTTGACGTTTCATCCTTGCTAAACATCCTAACTTACTATTACTTCACTATAGAGGCATTAGTAGATGTGAACTTCTTGATATACCTACTACTATCATGGAATATATACTAACACTTCCATCACATTGATTATAACTAACTATCACTGGCTGAAATTCTTACGGATAGACTTCTAGGTCTCCATAAATTATAATCCTTGAACAACATTGACATCCCAAAAATCTCCCACTTGAAGAATTGTACCAGGGAATATGTTGGAAACCCTATAACACTAATAATCTTTAAGTATCCCCCTTTTCTATCCTTCTTTCACCAAATTCTTACTAAGCATCGATGCTACCTCAAACATTCATGAACTTCAACCTTGGTTAAAATTTATGTTGAATTTGGGATTCCCCCTATATTCCATGACCCAACTCGTTTTACTCTAGTAAATTTACAATTATGTGGTACATTAGAATAATATGATTTTTTCATGCACAAAACAATATATTTTTATCCAGGTGAATTTCACTTTGGTGATCATGGTAAAACATGACCCAATCTAAATTCCATCCAATATCCTATAAAAATATATTTAACTAAACCATATTCTTCATATATTCCATTATATCTATACACTATTCTTTATTTTTAATCTGTGTAATGATATTCTAAAATCACAACATCTAAATAATTTCATCTCCTACATTTGTTAACATGAAACCTGGTGTACTCACTTGAGCATTTGAATCTTCCCAAAAGTATAAGTCCCTAAAGTCTTATAATAGATAATATTTTCTAATGCAAAGAGACTAATATTTTGATCCGTTAAAATAAAGAAGGATCCACTTCACAACCTCCTAGTTAACTTTCCTTATACTTTTCATGAATTGAATGAAAACTCCATGTACATGGGAGATCTCTTTTAGAGTGAAAACCATTTCCTACATCAAAATTTCCAACTACCGATGTATATCTCACTTTCTCTATATACTTGGCCTCAAATATAGTTTTCATAACCTGATACTTAGACATTATTAATTAATCTATAATATGGGTTGATACTATCTTACTACCAGTCATTACTAACCTTTCCATGTTCATCAAGATATAATATTTTTACTAGATAGAAAAAAAGTCTATGTTTTCATATATCTTCAAAACTTCATCTCCAAGATCTTTATTTTCTATCCAAGAACTTTCATTATTAATTCTTTGGTCAAATATTAGTTCAATATTATAATTTTCCAAACATCTAATCTATAAATATGTTTCTCATCTACATACAAGAGTTATATGATGAAAGTCTAATATTCCAATTTTTTAATATAATCAAATTTATCTTTATTACACCTTATAAACTCTTCCTCTTTCATGAAAGAATTAAATTTTCAATTTCACTATCACAGTTCTTACTTCAACCTATATAGGCTTTTCTTCAGTTTACATTCCAAATTTTGATGCCCAATATCAGGTACACCTTTTGTCTACTGCTTGTAAATATCCTCCTATAAATTAGTATGATGGAAATATATGTTTAATTACATATACTCTAGATACAGATATTCCAATGAAACCATGACAACCACTATTTTGAAGGCAGAGTTTTCAACTAACTCTGGAATGATCTCCAAGAAATTTAATCTTTTCATATGTTGATACTCTTTCACTACCAACCATTGTAAATATATATTTTTTCCATCCTATTACTTAATATGGTAAACCAAATTATTATCAAGTTATTTTTTACAGTCTGGTAGTTTGGACAACTCACCTTATCCATTTAAATTTAATGAATTCGTCTCTTTATTCATAGAAGAATCCCACTACTTAGAATAACTAAGTGAAGCTAAATCCATAGAATTTTCAGGTCCTGCTGCACCCATTATGAATAAATAGTTCAAATTATGTACAAAACTCTTAACTAGATATAGAATCTTAGTTTATATCCTCAAAAAAATCAAGTGTGATATTTTATCTAGTTTTGTAACTTCTATTAGTACCTAAATTTACAATATTTGAACAATTACATTATATCCTACCAGAGATCCCACCCTAACTACAACTTCCCTTTATTTTTTGGGTGCTTCTGATGGTGTTACATCTAGAATTTTTATGGTATTATAATTTCTTGAGAAATCGATACTCTAATAAAATTGTATTTCAATAGTTTACTTTCCTACAACTCCCCATTTTACAATATTTCAAACCTTCCATAAGACCTTATCATCAATGGAAATATCCCTTCTTCTTATAATCTATTTTCATATCAGTATCCCAAATATTCTATCCTACATTTTCATATCCATAACCAATGAAAAAAAATTGATTTTGATTCAATTTTTCCGTGCTCCATAGTATGTATATGTATATATTCTTAACTAATAAAAAATATTAAGTTGTTAAACATTCGACCTTTTTCCTAAAAACAAATCCCTTGAAAGATTTTACCCAACTACTTATGTTGGACTTGTATTAGTGAGATTAATCATTTTGTTGAGTGATACTAACCAAATAACCTTATACATTCCTAAGTACAACCTCATACTCCTTGATTTCTCTTTCAAGGTCTGATTCATTCATTCAAATACTCTATTTTTTTTGCAGAGTTCCATAAACAGTATTATCATGCCTTATCTCTTATTACATGATGAAATACCATACGTTTCATCTAGTGTACTCCCCACCATTTTTATTTCTAATGCACATTAACTTCTGGAGACATTCCCTTTCTTCCAATTCTTCACACAGAAAAAACACCAGAAAAACATCATATGGTTCCTTCAAGAATTAAATCCATAATTTCTTTACAACATCATCAATTGAAATTTTAATTTAAATGAAACCACCATAGGATTAAATAGGGGCAGGTCTAGAAGCATATAAAAATACAATCTCTAACTTCTGATCCCCAAGCTTCTGACTGTCTATGTTGAAAGACCCTCTATTTTCATTTCTAGTATAAAAATTTCACACCTTCCAATTTACATGGGATCCAAATTCAGTATTCCCTTAACCTTTATAAAAGTCATGTTCTTCTCTCTAAGGGGACTAAACTTTTAGTATCATACATTCAAATCTAATAAAGTGGAACTTATTGATCAGCACACTTCCATATGAATTTTCAGTTATGTAAAGGGTACCATTATTTTCATCTTTTTCCACCACCATGGATCCCTAGGTATCCTTACATAACCCATTTGAAAATATAGTCCTATAGCCTACATCATCCAATTACCCAACTGAAATAATATTTCTCATGAGGCCAGAGATGTGACAAACTTCTAATGGTTTCATGATTCCTCCAATCATCATTGGTATGTTCATATCTCATTTTCAAAAAACAAATATTGGGATTCACCATTATCCAGATGGAAATTCAAAAACATCCTTGATTCATGATTTAATATAAATATTTTATCTCTCATTGAATGTAAATATGGTCTATATTTAACCTCCCAAGATTCTTCTATTGGGTTCTCACTCAACAACCAGTTTTTGTGAACTGTAGTTACATTATCATAATAAAAAATTTGGATGGTTAGTGTGTTTCTAATATTCTAATTTTAACTCTTTCAATCACTAATATTTCCATTCTTGGCACACTTATATCTAGTTAGTTGAGGATAATCTGAAATTCCTTAAATCTTCTCCCATTTTAATTCTTAATATTATTCTATGGATATATTATTCAGATAAATATTAATCTGATGGGTTGAATGAACCTTTTCTTTAGTATTAAGCACACTATCATAAGTTCCCTAAACATGACATTATATATGTTCTTTACTGAGTATCATATTCTTGATATCATTAAGCACCAGATCTGTTATTCCACTAGAGTAACTAATTGTTGTAACCATTTTATCCTAGCTCTATGTAAGAGATTATAAAAGGAGAAACAACTATAAATTATAAGTAAATGTTACCTTGATCATTTGGAGGTTCCCAAAAATCATTTTAAATTCATTGAAATTATCATCCAAGGTTCTTAATTTTGGAAACCTAAAATTGAACAACCATTTCAATATGAAAACCCTGCTCAAGGCTAATGATTTTTCATAAATGCCTACCAATGCCTTCTATAAATCAAATTTCATCTTATCCTTATGAATGTTGAATAAAAAATTCATCTTCATAGGTATCCATACTAGAACCTACATTTTCCTATCAAAGTGTTCCCATTATTTTTATTAGCATTGTATTCTCTCATAATAGTGGAACCGCTATAATTTTTTGAATTAAATAGTCTTTAATAATTATTTTCCCAATGAAAAAATACATTCCATCAAATTTCATGATTTAGATCTTCATTTCATCTGATTCCATGCCATCTTATTATAGTGTGATTAACCATAGGATTTTGAAGAAGCCCTTTGTCTCCACTTTTTAGAGATGAGGTGATGGAGAAATAGTCTCATAAAAAATTCATGTACTACTAAAAGACTACTGTAAGTACGTTCATCGGATCTACCATAAATCTTCACACTATAAAAGTTTAGTAGGAATCCAAATCTGAAAAAATTTCACTTCCTTCTCTGATAAATGTATCAGAAGTAGGTATTCACTACACCCTGCCCAAAACATGAATTCAACCATGAACACACCACAATTAAAACATACAAAATACTGAAACATCCAATGATATTACATGCAATAAAAAATATGAAATAAGGGAAATAACATAATATTTTAATGTGATTCATACTTATTTCCAATGTGCATGGGGAGAACCATGCTAATTTATTTTATTATTACAAAAATATTAAAGGTGAAAAAATATTATAAATATATGTAATCCTCACCAACATCTCAAATATTTAATATAAACATTATGTTGATCCACTAATAGATCCATGTAAATCAATGATTCCACCGATTCCACCACATTGCATTGAAGGTCCCACATACACAAATACTCATAAAAACCATTCAAAAAAGTTAAACATTCTCTCCTAAAATTCTAGATCATGATACATGACTTCACAAAAAGGTTTTCAAACCCAATGATCGGTAAGCTTTATTCAACTTACAAACCTCCCAAAACTCACTTTAGATCCATCAATGGATGTGAACTTCGGATGGAACTACAATCGTTGGATAATATATTCTACCTTTCCCTTAACATCAAGCCCCAAAAAGTTTCCATTGAGAAAAATTCCTGTGGATAATCTTTTGAGGCTCCTGAACATAGATACAATGAATTTATAATGCTTGAAGAAGGATTCACATCCCAACATCACCAAATTTAAATGAATCTAGGACCTATCTTTCAAGAAATTATAGGTATTATCCTATGAAACAACCACGAACATAATATTTTCTACCAAATATCTTAACTTTTTCACCTTATAAATCATTATATATTGTTTCTGATCACTTTTTTAAATCCTTGTAACATTAAATTGGATCGGGTTAAGTCTGCCTCAATGATCCCCAACATGTAGTTTGTTTGGGATGGGCTGAGATTGATCCCAAAGCTAGTGTCAACTAAGTAGTTATGGATTTCCATAATAATGAAATTGACCAAGACATATAAAATTCATATGTTTTCTTAGATGGTGTAACTCTTATTCTTCATAGAAAATGAGATTATGGCATGCCACTCTTCTCCTTCAACCACCTCTATGTGATATCCCTTAGTGATAGTTACCATGGTTTCCAAATATAGTGGGATCTTCAAGACATCGATAAGAACATCATGCAACTCTATTAATAGGTTTGTCACATCAATAATTGAAATTTATGCTACTATGTGGGTGAGGTGATTTAACACAACATAATTACAAGTTAAGGAAATATTCCTACCTCTTATGGGTTTCTCCTTGATTGAAAGCATGGTTAGTTTTATTGTATGAGGTGTGGGGAAAGAAATAGCGCCTGCTAAGCTCCACTATTGGTTAGAATCTTTGGGATGAGCTCTACTAGGTTTTGATCATGCCTTAGTTGGTTGTGGTTGAGCACTGGGTTGTTCTAGAAGAAACATAAGATCAACTGAATTGGAAGGTTTTTGGGGTGTGCTTGATGATGCGTCATATGAGGAATGTTCTTGTCTATCCCTTAGTTAGTCATCTTTAGTGGATTATTTTTCCTGAACCCTCCTTTCTAGGGTATCGCCTTGTACCTTTTTTGTCGAATCATGGTGCATTCCCTTCTCTTAACATCATCATCTAGAGGTTCATGAGATGGTTTGGTGACATCCTGTACTATTGAGTTCTGTGCAATTGTTCACCGACATAATGGCATGATAGAGGCATAACCTTACTCTTCACTCATGGAATACTCTAGGACTAGAAAAACTTTGAGACCCTCTCCTAATTTAGGGGGCTTAATATCTCTAAGAGTGAAATCTGGTTTCAACGCTAGGGGTGTATTTTGGATACCTTAGCATTGACGGTGTGGGTTCTTCTAAGACACGGATGTCTATGAAGTAAATAGAGTAATTGGAGGAGGTGAAAATACTATGGGGTATGCTGGTTCATTCCACAGATCATGGATAATTCCAAGGGAATAGGTAACCAAATTCCATACTATTCTATCACCAAACATATTCACACATCATCTAGGAACCTACTATCATTCACAAGAGTCTTCATCATCACTATTGTGGGTAGCAGATAAATATTTAACCAACATCAAGACATCACCCAACTCAACCATACTGTGGTTGGAATTATCTAGAATCTAATCTTTAAATATGGGGTACTCTTTTCTATTGTGTTCAAGGACACTGTGATAATGGTTATAATCAACAAATTTCATTATAATAGCCTCATGGGCCTCCTAATTTATGGAAAATTTAGGAGGTACTATTATTTTTCACAAATAATGTATCCTTGGACCTTCCCATCCATGACGGAGTAAACCAAGTTCTTTTATTCTATGAATGGAAGATTAGTTTATTGGACCCAACAATTTTCTATTTTATCATTCTCAAAGTGAGGTTTCACTCTATTAGGAATATCCTATAGAGGTTCTATAAGGCAGACCCACAATGGGGCATAATATTTTACAATGATAATCATTTATTCCATCATTAGGTTTTCACTAGACTTGGAGGAGGCAACAAGGATGTATTATACTTGGTAAATTATAAATATTATTCCAATGATTGGGACCTCTTAACAATTTACTAAAATACACCTTGATACCTTAAATAGATGAGGGTATGGACCAAATCATCTCATCCATGTTCCATAAAGATCCAAAAAAATTGATCCTATAAAATTGGAACATCAAGGGAATAAATCATTCCCTTATTTTAGATAATAAATTTATTAACTCACTCATCATCTTTATTCTAACACTTTGAGAGGTAAGTAAAGATGGTTTTTGAAAGGTTGAGATAGATTGTTAAATTAAACTTCTATAGAGATCCTCCAAGTTTATGAACGACACTAGGGATAATTAAATATACCATGAAAACCATGTTTCTCCAAGATCTAGACAAAATACCAAAGTTTGGTAGCTTCCTACTACTCTAGAGTGATAAAAATTTGGCTATATTAAGAGGAAAAATGGTCGTAGTCCTACAATAGATCAAAGATATCAATAAATAGGGTGAAGGTTGTGTAACTGAACTCTATGGGTGGATTAGTGTGATCCACCCATGTTGGATATGACTTCTACTCATGTATTATTGAGGCCTATTGTGTCTATAAGGACACAATACGCGTAGTGGGAGTTGTTATCATGTCATTAAGATGAGTTTTCATATTCACCTATGATTTGACTGGCCTCCTTTCTTAGGTGACATAATGATCCGGATTTATATGTGGGAAGTCAGGTTGTTAACCTAAGGTATGATCCATGGGGAACTCTGACTCATCTTAATAAGATATAATGTGTCTAGAAACCCCTTTAATCTTTTGAAGTAATTTGAATACATGTGAAAATCCCGTATTTGGACTTCTAATACCCGATTTCTATCTATGTTTTTGAGTGTGGGAACCTATAGGAAGGTCTATATTGAATTAACTCTATCCTTCATCATGCTCCACCTTACCATCCATGTATCCCTAGTCATCTATAGGGATGGCCATTAAAAATTCATAGTGGTGGTGGTTAGAGGGGAACTTTCACCATCGATAGGTAGCTTCATGAGATAGGTTTTTTGTCATCATGGGAGAGAGGTAAATTTGAGAGTAGAAAATTTTCCCCAACCACTAATCCTAACATGAGGGGACACCTCTTTTATGAATTATGAAGGCATATTGAGTCTCTCATTATAGGTATATTGAATGATCTAGTAATAACTATATAATTAAAGGAATATATAAATTGGGATTATTGCAAGGTCAATCTTCTGTAACTGTTGATGAAGAGCTTGAGGGTGTTCATGTATTCCTATGTAGGTCAATTAATGATCTTATAGGTTGTTGAAGGTCACCAATAATTTCATGAAATGGCACAATATGTGATCTTTGTAAAGTTAATTAAGGATAAAAAATCGTATGGTTTCAGTTCGAATGAAAATTACAAGTAACTAGTCAATGGAAAAAATATCACACGAATTTTCTTCCCCTTGTTCACCATTTGGAGGGTAATACTACTCTTGATCATCCCAAAATTCTTTTGTAAATGGTTCGTAAATTGGGTTAGATAGTTATTTTGAACTACTTTTTTATTTCTTTTTAGATGCAGGAGGCATCACGTGAGTCAAAATCCTCTAGAATGATGGAGTTTAATCTAGAGTTAGTTCCAACCTCAAGACCATGTCCATACAGGATGGGGTATTCATGGCCTCCTTCTAGTTGAGTAGGTTGTCATTTTCATTTTCCTTTATGGGGTGTTCACCTTCATGCGAGGGTTCCAAACCTGAACTTGATGTCTCCCCTATATCCATAGTGGATGTGGAGAGGATGGAAGGTGATGGTTGTAGGGATGATTGTACCAAGAGACCATTAACAGGAAGAAAAAATGTCCTCCACATGAAATTTTTTTATTGGAAATTTGAAAACATATATTCCATCTCCATAGGGACAGTCATTATCAATATGTGGGAGCCTGCACCTAACTCTGGTGGTGGAGGTGAAGGAATTACTCATGAGTTGTCAGTTTCCTCATTCCTTGAGAAATCGATGGTGATATTCCCCTATCACCATCCTTTTCTCTGAAAGAATAACAGGAGCTCCCAATGTGTGAGTACCTAAATTTCACTGGTATTTCATTTATGTGTCATATGATCAGCACAATGGGTAGGTCCCCTAGAGTGGTTATTTATTCTTTTACCCCAATATGGAACTTTATGGCATCGATAGTCTTTAGTATATGAAGGGCCTCCATGATAGCTGATTTAATTGTGGGGAGGACCTCCATGGGGTAATTTTTCATTATGGGGTGGCCCCCCATAAATATTTTCAATGGTTTATATAGTGGATAGAATCAAACCAACCCACCGATTGGGAGGATATGGTCTTTATCCCAGCCTAGTGATAATGTTCATCGCACAATGGTTGTGAGAGTAGGATGTATGTCAATGGTGGAAAGGGACAATGGAGTTTTTAAAGAAGAATCCTATCATATAAGGTTGAATTGGTCCTCCCAGACAAGATATCTATGTATTCTTAACTTCGGTTAGTGGATTGGGGATATGACCAACTCGGTCATTGGACTATGGTTCCAATGGGTGTTGTTGGAGATTCCATGTAGTGGGATCCCTCCTCGATGAATCTGGAGTAGTGATCACATCATGTGTAGCCACTACATCCCCTCCCTCCTTGGCATTGGGTTGGGGCTTTTATAGATTGTTACTATAATAGACTTCTAAAATATTTTGTTATAGTGATGGGTGTGATAATTACCCATACACAACCCCAGTAGTTGGTGCCACAGCTCCCAGATCTTGATGGTCCATGTCTTGGGCCGCGATGACCGATTCCTATTCATTGTACTGAAGAGGGTAACTAAACTCCCTCTATTGGAAAAGCTCAGAGGGGGATATGAGGTGAGGTTTTCCATGTTCCATAGGAGTAGTGGCCATTATAATATAAAAATAAGTTTGTGGTATTTCCACACCATTGGTCCTGTTACCCCGATGTCTAGTGTCGGTGGTCTTTCAAGTGTTACCACCAATTTTTATATTGTGTGATATATAAATTAAAACATCAGTATATTCCTAGTAATATAAACAACCAATTTTCCCAACACTACTCATCCTCTCTCTAGTGGGAGAGAATGGATTCACATCAATGATTCCTATAACTATAGATACCTAACATTCCACATCTACCATAAGTTATAGGAGAATATATTTACATCAGTTTCACTATTATATTTTCTAATGCTTCTATCATGGTATGATTTTAGTTTTCTTGTAGGGTCCATTTCATTATTCTTTCCATGATAATGGATTCCCTAAATTCCTTTATTCCCAATGTATGAATCATAGACCACCATGGATGATGATGTCATATCCATGATCAAAATGATATGATAAGATCTCAACTTTTCATTCCATACATTCCTCTGTGGAGTTCATCTCTTAGTCCACATCTCCCACATAGATCTAGGATAAGTTTTTAATTCATTTTCCTGATACAATATTCATGTATACATCACTTAAATACACTGATTTCTGCGATGAAATGGTACCTTCTAGTAGTTATAGATAATGATTACATTTGTTATATTAGGAATATATAAAGATCATCCACATTTTCGAATTTAAGGGAATATTATTCTTGTGACATATGGTGTCTTAGGTACAAAACCCAATGCATATTATAATCACCAGGAGGAAACGTACATTTAGTATGTCATTCATCCATGGTTCTTTTCCATGGGAATCAAGTGGTTGTCACACAAAGTTACTCATATTAGTTGTGTTAGGCATCTAATTCTCGTCACTCTAGGAAACTTTTTCTCATCACATATGGATTCCCTGGATCGCCCCTTAAGGAATAACTGGCTCATATGATGAGGTAGAAACTCAGGTTCATTACCTTAATGGAGAAGGGGGAAATGTATTCTCATTACATACACTTTTTAGGATCATTTCCTAAGTCTATGATTCTAATGTATCAAGAGGGATAACATGTTTAAATTTGAGTGATGGTGCTTCACATATTTAGTTTCTAGTGTTGGTTTTCCCATATATGCTCATCACATATGTGTTGGTCACAAGCATAAATTCCAGTGGGTATTCTTCCTATATACACTTTTCACGTACTTAGTTAGGAGCATGTTAGTGTCCCATGCTAATTCCAAAGTACAGGGGAACATTAGATTTATGAGATGTTCGATGTATTCTAGAATGTCAATCAAGCTTTATAATTTCTGATTCCCAAGGGAAGAAGGATTCACGATAAATTTGGGATTTAACCTCTGGGAGGTTTCCTCCATTTCCTATTTGGAGAAATGGATCAAATCCCAAAAGGTTTAATTGAAACAATTATGTTTGTGCGACAATATATATCAATGTTGTTGAATTTCATGTTGGAAGTACTCTTGTGTCACAAAAGGAGTGAAAACTAGGGATGTTGTGGGGATTATTCATAGATGTTTATCAAAAAATTTAAGTATGATCTTTTTATTTTCACATGAGGAATCTAGTACTCATGACAAAAGTTAAGGCTATATTTTTATTTCATGTGCTGAGTAAATTTTCATATACTTTTACATCATTTAAAAAAGACATTATTTTATTCATTTTAATTTCTTAAAACTCAGATGTTATTCTATGAAATTTAAAGTCTTATAGCCTTAACTTTATGGTATATAGTTTAAATAATTGAAACTTAAAAGTTGTTGGGAATTATGTGTTGAGATATCTGATCCTATTTATAGTGAGAGAATATAAGGATATTTGGATCCTTCCTATTCTCATTGAGTAGAATAATGGTCAGATTCCCATGATTATGCCACTACTGGGCATTAAATTTTCCCTTTATAGATTCTTTTGAAGAGAAAAAAGTGTGGGCACTTACCATTTCAAATAGAAATTAGGGGTCCTAATGAGAGGCTACATATTTTTTAAGAGAATAGGAAATGAGGTTGTCTAGCCCATGCTTGGAGCAAAGGTAATGGTTATAAGGGTCTATGATACCGGTCATGTGGATGAGGAATTCATGAAGATACTTGGTCTGAATGGGTAGAAGACACATGAGAACTTAAATTCCGTGCAACTATGTTTGGAAGATAGAGTCATCGAATTAGATACCTAGAGGTTGTGTCATGAAACTTTAGAGTTACATGATTATTTAAAGTTACATGAACTCAAAGATTTATCACATGGATGGGGCATGGATGGTGGAGAAATATTTGTGCACATAATTTGGTGTTGTGTAAGGCTTGGATTTGTTCAAAGGAATTTGATCATGGAAGAACTAGTTTGACAATTAAGGTAAGTTTTGTGAAGTAATATATAATACAATACAATGTGATTTAAGGCTTATATGAGTGTTTTTTGAACATGTTATAAACCATTGGGAATCTGTGAGTGGTTCTATTTGTTTGATATTCATTAATGATAGAGTATCATAAATGAGAGAGAAAATATTTAAGCTTCCAAATGATGATTCACTGAATTTGGTGGGGGGTATGCTCTATTTATAGATTATTCATCAACATGAGGTGTTGTATCATGAAATTCTTATAATGTCTCGCAAAATGTGACTAGAATTAACAACTATGGGTAGTGAAACACCCATGTTATTTTTCAAAAGGCTACTCATAGAAATATTCCATTTGACATCACATTTATCATGCAATTGATTTGTGGATCAAACATGGGAGTTGTATGAAAATGCATCCTATGTTTTGAAATGGTCCCCATGTCTATATTTTTTCCTTTTCCCATGAAGATAATTCATTCTATGTCTCAAGAAACATTTTCATCACCGATATATATGACCGTAAAATTTTTAGGGAACTAAAATTGGTTATCTTATTATCAATTCTTCATAGATGGAGGTAGTTTTAGCCTATAATTATTCCATTTATGGATAATAAAAATGAAAGGTTAATTTAAAAAAGTTGAAGGAAAATAAGTGAAATCAAAAAATAAATAAAAATAGATCCAAAATTATCTATTCATGTTTTTTTACTTTTCAAGTGGTTCAGGTGTAATAAGCAGAAGAAGAAAATCCCTCAACGATTAAGAAGAAGAGATTCCAAAATTGTTTTGAAGTATAAGAATAATTTGGGTATCAAATAAGAGATGATTTTGTACCTATTCAGAATGAAAAAACTAGTTGGTTTTCAAAGAATAATTAGAAGAAAATGAGAATAAGAATAAAAAAAGAATACCAAAGACGATATGTACGTAGTGAGAATGAGAAGACTAGAGTTATTCAATGCTTACCCACCTGGCCATTCTCTAAGTAGATTTTCTAATGAATATATTAATAATGTGTACTTTTAGTGAGCGGACATAAATATATTTCTATTGACTAATTATAAGCTGACCGAATTACATAGGATGAGTTTCAAGGTTCATCTTTAAAGATTTTAAGTAAATATAAGACACTATTTTATTGAGGATGAAGATCATTTGTTAGATTCTCTTACATACCTTGATAGATAAGGTGACCTATATCAACTAGTAAAAGTAAATTTATGAATAATAGTTGGAGTGGTGATATATTAAAGAGGTTTTTTTATAAAACATTTTTTACATATGTAATATGGTAAACACACACCTATGTAACATGTTTGACCTAGTTTCAAGATAAACCCTATCCAAACCCAACTTTTATTATAAGTACTTGACCTTAACCATTGCATAATAATTATTTTTAAGTAAAGTATTAATTTTTTTACATTTTAGGATCTTTATATTTTATAATTTTATTCAATTAGGTCATCACACATACATTAATAAATATTAAATCACAGAATGGACACTTCAACTTAGTATCCATTTTTTCCCAAAAAAAACATTTATTATATAAGAAGTTTTCTTTTCATGAAATATCTTTACAATTTTCATATTAGCCTCATCCTTTTCCATACATATCCTTAAAAAACTATAATAAAAATTTTACAATGTAGGTGGAGAAAAAAATCTCAGTAAGCAGCATATAAAAAAAATAAAGAAAAGTTTTGTTCATGAATACTTATACAGGATTTTTCCATTTCAAAAGTAATCTTTGGAATAAAAATAAATATTTTATCAACCAAGAAATCAAACTTTATTCTCAAATAATTTCCTAAAACATTTGATAATTAATATTAAAATAAATAAATAAAACTTATAAAATTTCATTTGAAATTATGAAAGTATTATGAAAACTTTTGCAAAAAAAGTTATACATTTCACCCTTAGGAAGTGTAATATTCTTTCCTTGAAACATAATATCATGAGTAATTACATTGGATAATATTATAAAGGAAATAGTATCATAGGATCACAGAAACATTAGAAATGTTGTAGAAACACAGAAAATGACATAAGAATAATTCAAGAATAACTACCAATACAACATCACCTGGTGGATATATTACTTTAGAGAATTAGTTTTACTCCCTAATCCGAAAGATAATGTCTCGTGAGAAAAAAGAAATACCTAATTAATTGTACAACCATATGGGATGTTCCATCATAAAAGTTTCATGATTATTTGTTCCAAAAATGGAAATCAATCATAAGTAATAATAATAATTATCCATTGAAATCAATGGGTTGCATAACAATGCCTCAAATCATAATCAAAGGAAACTTTTTAAAGAAGTAATTTGATAAATGATCATAAGATATGTATTACCCCATATAAAATTAATTGAGAATAATTATGTTATATGTATGTTATAGAGATATAGATATATTTTATAAGCATTCCAAGACATTAAGTTTAGAGATACCAAGTGAGTTAGAGAGATAAGAGACATAACCTGATGAAAATGGTGGTTTAGAGAGATACCTTATTTAAAATCTAAAAATTTACCAATTATTAAAGAAAATAATTTACTTGAAAACAAACATGTAAAGTTTTAAATGAATATTAAAATCATTTACTGGTAATGATTATGGGAAATTCTATTCATTCCATTTATGTTAAAACTATGATTCCTTTCATATTTTTAGTAAAAAGTCAAAAATACCTCATTCAGAAGATGAAAAGAAGATTCCTTAAAAAATATTTCATAAATATTAAAATATGGGTAAATATTAATTTAAAAATTCATATAAGATTAGTAAATAAATTCCTAAAAACTGTTATATAAAACATTTATATGGAAGAAATTGACTTAGGAAGAAACCTTCAAAATAATTAAAATGCAGGTTTTAATGTAAAGTGTTTTGTGTGTAAAACCATAAATGATTACTTTTTAAAAGAATTGTAATGAAATAAAAATATGGTAAAAAAATTAAATTAATCATCCTTTTAAAAAAATAAAAAATTTATTGAATCATTTAGAAAAATGTGGACATGAAAGAAAATGATTTGGAAGAGAAACATTAAAAGATTATTTTTTAATGAAAGTCCCCTACATTATGCACGACGTGTCACATGTGTTTCTTATGTTCCTAAGTAATAAAATTATGTTAATTATTTGATTTTTTTAATAACATATTTCAAGTATATTATTCGTTTTATTTCACTTATTACAATTTTATCTACATTTTCTTAACTAATTAATCTCACGTCAAATGTTTTGAAGATATTCAGCTCATATGTTCAAAATGACTTCAGTCAGTTGACTATGTCAAAGAGGTCACAATTCCATAATATCCTATATAATAAAACTTAAATAAATATAATTTTGATACCTCATTTATAATATTAAAACCAATCATGAAATATGGTTATGAAAAATGAACTGTGCTATAATCATTGAGATGATGCATCATACATATGCATGAGTAACAATTCCATTCTTCAATGTTAGTTATTGAAATAATTGTGGTATAACTTTATCTTTATAAAATGATAATAATATCATAAATAATATATTTTTTCTTGAAATATATTTAAGTTTATCATCCATGTGATGTGCTGATGAAAAACGAATCACATTGCTTCATGGAGGTGGAAGTCCACATGTACATGTGAATAACATTATCATTTATTAGTGAGTGTTAAGGTAATAAATTAAATGATATATTATATTTTTAAAATGATAAATACATTATGAATATCATATATATACATTAAATCTATCGTTCACGAAGCGGTAGTCCACCATACACAAAAACGATGGTTTCTTTACCATTTGATGGAATATGAGGTAGAATTAGGTAATTACATAAAAATATCAACATATAATTTTATTTAAGAAAATTATTTATTATTTCATAATTTTTTAATAAAAATTTAAGGATATATAAGAAGAAATAAAATTAAAATGATTGATTAAGAACTATACCTTTTCTTTGGACAACCAATTTGGACTTACACTAGAAGCCTTCCTAGGGTGCTTTTATAATCATAAAAAATCATCTATAAATGGGTAAAAATATAAGTAGGTAATTTGGATATGTATTGTTTCAAAAATAGATGAGGTACCCTTTTTATTGTGATGGGAGGGGCACTCCTGTAATATCTTAAAGTATTAAATTAATAGAAATTAATTTTAAAATTAAAATAGATCCAAATTGGAAATATGTGAATATAAAATGTTTTTTAGTCTAAAAAATATCATTCAAAAACAATTTGATTTGTTTTTGTGATTTTTTAATGCTTATATTTTTGTTTTAACCTATGTTAACCCTTTTTGACAGTTCTACGACATTGATGTTTTTAATATTTAAGGGTTAATATAGTTTCTTTAAAACAAAAATTGGTCCATTAATGGACCATATTTTATATTTTTAAACACATACATATTAATTGGATAAATAAAGTATTTTAGTAATTTTAAATCATTAACAAAATAATACTCAATAAAAAATAACATTAATATCAATTTTGACACTATCAATTTAGTTTGACATTAAAAAAATCAATAAAAAGATGAAATTAGAATCGATTATTTTAAAAACTCTTTAAAATGTTATATTTTCATAAAATATTCATGGAAAAAATAGTTCATTCAATTTTTATTAATTTTAATATTTTTAAAATCATTAATTTTATTTTTATTTTAATTGAAGAAATATTGTGTAAGCATTGCATAAGAATTTATGCTAATTATTTAAATACTAAAAATTATAAAAAAAATTAATATCATTAAAATAATCATATTTATATTAAAATAACCACTATTATTATTTCAAAACCTTCTTTTTTCCCTATGTGAATATATGATAGATATTTAAAATCAAGAGGGTGACATTTTGTCTTTTTCTTTACTAAAATTATTATATTGGTCAATTTCATGGAAAAATGTCCCATAAACCAATAGATATTGAGCCTAAGGTTATAAGGGTTGAAATAACTTCATATAATAAAATTTATTATTAAAAATGGTGTCTTTGTCAATTATTTTTAATCTATGTTAACCCAATTTACCCTTTTACCGATGAGACCAATTTTTACTATTTTTACTATTCATTATGATAAAAAATTTTGTTTATATTATTAAATAATATTAATTTTTATGATTAAAAATAAGAAATCCAAATTCAAAAAAATCAACATCTATAAGGGGATAAAATGTATTTTATAATAATCCCACAATGCAGGATGAAAAATTGGTTTTTAGGAAAATGTATTTCCATTCAATAATTGATATTTTATTAACTCAATGATTAGATATAATCATTTAATTGAATTAAAATTAATATGAATAAATATATAATATATAAATGTAATTTAAATATTACATCATTAGGTGTTATTTTAATTATTTAAAATTGATAATCTTTATGAAATATAAAAATAGTTTTTAGATAACTTTTTTTAAAAAATATAATAAAATTATACTGAAATCACAAACAATAAATATTCAATTAAAATTAATTAGATTTATAAATAAAATATTATATACATCACTTTAATAAATAATCCAAAATATAATTGTGCATTCAAATTACATTATTTAATGAAAATAAATGACAATTATTGAAAAATTGATAATTTTAATTATTCACTAAGAAATAAATAATTGAATAAAAATTTAAAAATCTCACCCTAGGTTAATTTATGATATTAAAATTTCAATTATGAAGTTAATTTTATCAAATAAAGTTTCAAAAAGTACCAAGACTTAATTATAATATATTTTTCACAAAAAATAAATAAAAATTATTTTTTTAAGAAAACTTTTTTTTTGTAAAATAAAATGACATTACTAAAATTTAAGTGATTTTTAATTAATAATTCATGTAAATATTTATATTGACTGTTAAACTTATATATATAATTTCATAAATCAGTTAATATTATTCATACACACCAATTTAATGGCTAGGTTATAATGGTCCTATTTAAATAATAATATTTCTGGCTATGTTTAGGATCAGTGTTGCATGTTGTATATGCTATGAAACATTGTTTTAATTATTTTTCTAAATATAAGGGTTTTAAATTCCTCCCCAGATAAAAACTTTAATCCTAAAAATTTAACTATATCTTCATAATCAAAGGTTTGACATTCAAAATTATCTTTTTTTTAAATCTCAAATAGTAAAAAGGGTTAATATAACTTCCTCTTGATAAGATAGAAATAGAAGTATAATTGTCATCTCACATTACATATAACTATGTTTCCAAGTAGTAAAACATTAGTGGGAAGTGAAAATATGGTCATGTAAGAAAATCATTATTCCCAAATAATTATCGAGAGTGATAGAGATCAATGATCACAAGAATGTTAACAACCATGAAAAAGTTAATGACCACAAAACCATATACCATAGATGTTTGAAAATGATCATCCATTCATTATAAATGAATGTAATTGGATAAAATTTTCATTTCAAGATCATTTTCCTAGATTTTAAGAATTCATTACCATCAAGACTAATAACACAAAGAAAATATAATTTAGGCCTTTAATCAATTTCTACCACAATCTTATATCTTTCTCTAAACGATGAGTATTAATGAAGAATTTATTTATACCTAAAGAACTAAAATAATCTTCTAATAGATCATATAATTCCACAAAAGGTTAAACTTTTATTATTCCTATCCTTATACATTAACCAAAAAATAATTGTGAGCATAAGTTAAATTTTAAAATGAATAAATCATTATATGGGGGAATATAACATTAACCACCGAAGCTTTAACAATAACACGGAAATTTCAACTCAGACCATTCGATAAATAACTAACCTTAAAAAAATTTAGAATTTTCTTGATTTATATGGAAACTCAGATATTATAATTACTTTATCACGTATTCTTCGAGGATAAATTTAACATTTACCTCCTAATAACATCAATATATTTTAATGTCTCATAACGAAAATGTATACTCCCTAACCATATAATCTACATGATATGCTATTAATTTTCATAAATAACCATAATCACAATAAAATAACATTAATATCATATATGATTCCAAAAGATAAATCAATATGTATTCTTTAATCAAAATTTCATCACTTAATAAAAAAAAGGGTTTTCAATGTCTTTAAACTTATGATCAATCTTAAGCTCAAAAACCAATGATGATATCTATAAATATTTAGTTAAACTCAGATGAACATATCCTAATATCCAAATTTATCTAATCCTTTCCTATGATACCAACTATAAGGACCCAACCTTAAATATTACATTTTGAGTTTTATATAAAGAATTGATTTTATTATATTTGAGTAACTTATTGGTTTAGAGTTTTAGAAAATTAGTTCATCACCCTCATATAAATAAATATAACATCACAAAGTGGACACTTTAACTTAGTATAAATTTTTATACAAAATTAAACCATTATGATATAACATGTTTTTGTGTGTGGAATATATTCATAATTTTCATCCTAACATCATCCTTGTCCCTACTCATCCTTAAAACCCTATGGCATTTTTTTAAAATATGTGATAAGCATGAAAATATTTGTAAGGGGAATATAAAAAGAGTGAAGTAAAATAGTTAGTTCATGAATACTTATGAAATATTTTTCCTTTTTCAAAATTAAACTTCAGGCTCATAAGAAAAACTTTATTACACAAAAAATCAATTTTTCAACCAAAATATTTTCATAAAACATTTGATAATAAACATTAAATGTGTATTTGGGGTTTGGTTTTGGCTTAGTGGTAATCACCCCATAATCCTACGTGAAAAATTAGAGTTAAAAACCCATTGGGTGTAGGTATGGTAGTAGTACTATTGCATACTGTAGCAGCGGTGAAACTGTAGCAACTGAGGGCACTATAGTGGTGGCAGGTCACTATAGCGGTGGTAGGGTACTGTAACAGTGATAGTACTATAGAAGCGTTGGTACTGTAGCAGTTCTATTCATAGAATGGGTCTTGACCCAATAAATTGGGCCTATGGGCCATGTAATGGGTTAAATGCCCATTGGGCCTTTAGGATATATATTGGGCTCTACCTAGTTAAAATTGGTGTTTTCTTTGCATTAATAATAAATGAGGCTTCTACACCAACCATTAAAAAACTTTAAATGAAATTTTAACCTTATAAAGGTTTTTATTCATTCATGAAAATATTATGAATTTTTTTTCAAAAATATTTATACATTTCGCCCTTTAGAAGTGTAAAATACATCCATTTAAATATAATGTGATGATTAATCAAATGGGAAAATAACATAAAGAGTATGGTATCAAAATATCAGGTAAAAATAAGAAATTTGGTAGCAAAAAAACAGAAGATAATAAAAATTCAAGGCTAATGGACAAGACAACATCACATGGTGGATAGAGACCAAAAGTGGATTATGTTTACTCCCTAATACAATACATAACATCTCATGAGGAAAAATATTTACTAAATGAATTAGAGTTTTATATGGGAACACCCATCATAACATGATCATAATTATTTGTTTCTCAATAAGAAATCATTCATAAAGCCTAATCATAAGAATTTCCCATGTAAAGAAATGGGGTTTATAATGTTTCCACATATCATAATTAATGGAATGTTCAAATAGAATACAATTGTGAAATGATCAAAAGAAATGAATTACCCTATAAAAGAAATGTAAAATAATATTGGTATATATATGAGATATATATATATATATATCGAATTTATAATAATTATATAACATTAAATAGATATATAATTTGATTTAGAGAGAAAATGATTATAACCCAAAGAAAAGGGTGGTTTAGAGAGATCCATTACTTAATAAATGAAAATTTCTCAAATATTAAAGAAAAAATATAAATTGATAAGAATCTTGGAAACTTGTAAAGGAATATTTGATGAATTTATTTTTCAGGATGATTGGATATTTTGTTCATTTCATGTATACTAAGACAAAGATTCCTTTAACATTTCGGTAAAAATAAAAAAATACCTCATTCGAAATATGACACGAATATTACAATTAAACTATTTATTAAAAATTATAACATGTTTAAAATTTAATTTTAAAAATTATATAAAAATAATTAAATTATTCCTAGAAACATTTTTAGAAAACATAGATATAAAAGAAAATGATTTAAATAATAAAACTTAAAAATATTTAAAATGAGGTTTTAAAAAAATTGTCCCGTATGTAGAACCTCAAAATGATTACTTTTTCAAAAAAATTAAAATAAATTAAAATATGGACAGAATTAAAAATAAAAATAATTTAATCATAAATAAAACTTTTCATGAAAAATGTATAAGAACATGGACATGGAATAAAATAAGTTGTAAGAGAAACATTAAATGAGTATTTTGTTTAAGTAAGACTCTTACCTTATGCCCGACTGGTCACGTGTATTCCTTGTCTTCCTATATAATAAAGTTATTTTAATTATTTTCTTAATTAATAACATTTTCAAGTTTATTAATCCTTTTATTTCACTTATTACAATGTTATATATAATTACTTGATTAATTATGTTATTGTTAGATGTTTGGACGATATTCAGCTCCTGTGTACAAAATGAATTAAGTAGGTTAAATATGGTCAAAGAAGTAATTATTAAATAATTTATAGAATAAAAATAATTAAATAATTATAATTTTTTAAAAAAAATTATACATTTAAAACCAATCAAGAAAGATGGTTATGAAAAATGAAATGTGTTACAATCATGGAGAAGGTGGGTTATATGTACGCATGAGTAAAATTTAAAATTTTCAACTTTCATCATGGAAAGAATATAAGTATTATTTTATCTTTATATAATTATAAAAATATCATAAATATGATATTATTTCTTTAAATATAATAATATATATCAAATATGTCATGTGGTGATGAAAAATGAATCACATCTCTTCGTGGAGGTGGTAGCCCACACATACGCACGAACGATATAATAAATTCTTAGTAAATGGAAATGTAAGAAGGTAAATGATATATTATATATTCGTAATTATAAATATGTTATGAATATATCATATAGACATTAAATCCATCATTAAAACCAACCGTAATAGGAGGTGATGGAAAATGAATTACATTGGTTCATGAGGAGGTAGTCCGCTATACACACGAATGATAGTTTCATTTCCCATTTGATGAAATATGAGATGTATATATGTCATTAAATTGAAACAAAATCAAAATATATGGAATATAAATTTATTATTATTTCATCATTTTTAAGAATGTTTTATGTAGTTATAAGAAGAAATAAAATGAAATCACATTATTAAGAACTATAACTCTTCTTCGGAATACCTCATAGGGTTTACAAAAAAAATATCTTCAAGGATGGTTTTATAATAAAATTGGGACTATAGGATGTGGGGATGGATTTAAGGTAGGTAATTTGGTAGGTATTGGATAAAAAAAATTCTTTTAGGTGTGATGAAAAGAGGAGATATGGTTTGCTTTTATAAGAACAAGGAGTGGAACTCTTGGAATTTCTTGAAGTATTAAATTAATTTCAGTTAATTTTCATATTAAAATGTCACAAAATTTATAAACTTATATGAAAAAATTTGTTTTAGTCTAAATAATATAATAAAATAAAAAAAATTATGTTAAGGTGAGTTTTCACCATTATGTTTTTTGATTTGACTCGTGATTGCCTTTTTGACAATTACCGTAGTAATGAATTTTTTACTCATTGTAGTTAAATTTATTTAATATAGAAGGAAATTATTTCCCTTAATATGACATAGTTGATATTATAAAACAAAAACCAAAAATTCTCAAATGATTGGATTTTTAGGAATTTTAAATCATTGAATAAAATTACATTAATTATAAAACAACATTTATGCCAATTTTGATGCTATTCATTTAATTTGACATTAAAAAAAACAAAGATGGAATTTGATTATATTCTTTTAAAACTATATAAAATTTTATAATTATCAAAATATTTCCTTTAAAAAAATAATCTATTCAATTTATATTAATTTTCATAATTTTAAAGCCATTTGTTTTATTTTTCTATTAATTGAATAATTATTGTGTTAGTTTTGTATTAGAATTTATGGTAATTATATAATTTATAAAAATTATAAATAAATTACCATCATGAAATAATTTCATTATTATCAAAAATAAAAATCAATATTAATTTAAAATTTTCTTTTCTACCAATGTGAAAACATATGAGATATTTAAAAGAAAGATGGTGAAACTTTGTTATTTTCTTTACTTAAATTTTTATAGTGGCCACTTTTGTAGCGACATTGGGCCTAGTATCCTAGATCCACTATCTTCTATATTTAATTGGCATTAGATACAACTAATGAATTCTTTAAGTACTGAATAGTTTTGTATTCGTGGCAAACAAGATAAATACTTGAGTCTTACATTACATTTTAATACACATATAACAACACATTTTTTAGAATAACATTATTCCCTCCATCCTATCCTTGAAAAGAAAACATAGTACACTTCATTTATTCATGATAAAGACAAAAAAATTAGGGTGATCTCAAATTATTAGTATGGTTCATATACATTGGAAGGAATCATGAATCAATAAGCATAATAAATGTGTAAAGGTATATAACCAAACACACATTCAATGTAATTAATAAACTCAGAAGGAAGTTCATCCATATATAATATATATATAGAAATATCATGGTTAATAATTAGTATGGTAAGGTATTTAATTGATAACGAATCTCATTTAATCGATAACATGAATACCATAATTGGATGTGGCATAATTAATATGTAAAGACAAATAACAAAAAAAACATTCCATTTAATCAATAACTAAGAATGAAATACATCTAAAGATAATATCATTATGAAAGTATCATGGATAAGAATAACTGAATTATTAATAGATTATATTCTTAATTATTTTAAAAAATGTCTCAGGCACACGATACCTTTGTTATCAAGACCGTTCAAATGATAGTTTACAACTGATGGGTAGAAGCCAAATTAACAAAGGACAGTTAACTGATTTGTCTCATGAGACTACTAATGATTTGAGGGGAAATATATAATTTATCCCCACAAATGTTTTTATGTCCAAATATATCCTCATATATAGAATAATATATTTAATTCATGATCAACATGCATTAAAATGAAATATCTAAAATTAAGAAAGAATATGAATTATTAATATTTCTCCAATCAATAAAATAAAATTCAAAGTAAAACAACGTATGTATAAATGATATATGGTTTAAAAAATGTGAATATACATGTTAAATAATATTTATATTTATGGGTAACATAATTTCTAATGATAATAAGAAATTGAATATCTTTAGGGAAAGTTAATGACTGAAAAAATGAATCAGGAAAGTCAATGTCAATAATTTCCATAATCAAAATGAAAATAAACCAACCAGATGAAGAATAAGGATGAAATCAATAAAATATATAAAAATTATATTAATAATAAATGGTTTTTTAATGAATATAAATAATATAAAATTATCATTAAAAACAATTCATGTGGAAAATATCTTTTTTATTTGGAAAATCGCTTTTAAATATATAAAACATTTTGAAAATTCTCTTCATTGAATGTCAATTTTTTTTTAAAAAATCCATAATAATTGGAAAAAAAATTCATTAAATATTACATTTTAAAATTTAAAAGTAATGTTAAAATAAATTGTGGTTGTGTCTATGGGTAGTTCCATACATGTTGTGCAAGTTAAAAAAGAAAATTCATTTTAAACTATAAAATGGTTAGAAAAGTGCATTGTTCATAAAATGACAAGAATATTCATTTGAAACAAATTAAATGTATAAAAAAGGATAAAATTTTCTTTAATAAATAAAATTTAAAAGGTTAAAAACATTTTTGAAAACATATTTTGAAAACATGGTTTTAGAGGAAAACTGATTTTCGACCGAAGAAAGAAATGAAGTCATATTTTTTTAAAACAATTATAAAACATTTTATGTGAAAAAGAGTTAGAATATGATATTATTACATTAAAATATCATTAGTAACTATATTAGAATATATTTAAATGGGTTTATTATACAATAATTAAATAATATACTTATACTAAAATTATAGAATAAATAGTATCAATTAAAATGAGATTGTGAAATAAACTATTACAATCATCATAATGTTGAAGTAGGAATTTATCATCTAATATGTTATGTTCATCAACTATAAATACTCAAAAAAATAAGTCTATATAAAATATAATATAATAAAAATTCATTATACACATAGTCTTATAATATCAATGATAATAAAGAAGTAATATAACCAAATGAGAAGAAATTGAGTTATGAAATTTTTTTACCACCTGGTAACTCTTAATTCAAATCTCATTACATGAATAAATTAAAATTAAGACTAAAAATAAAATTAATTATTAATTATTAAAAAATTTACAAGTAATAGAGGTAGTATATACCCCATATAAAATATATTTGGTTCAAAAAGTTACAATATGATTCAATGATGGGAAATTAATATAAAGTCCCTCACCTTACACTTCTTTTTGATTGAATGTTCTTTGAACACCTGTATAGTGATTTTAAACATGTTAATAACTTATAATAGAACCATATAAATATTTATAATATCATATATTATCCTTTTAAAACATATTATCACTCGTTCGTTAATAATATTTCATCATTCACATAGTTTCGGGCGTTAATTGACTTGTTTTATCATTTATGATTTGTTATGAAAGTTTATTATTTTTCATATTATAAAGTTCTATAATATCAATAATTATAATAATAAAATAATTATCATATTTTTATAACAATTATACCTTTAAAAGAATTCATAAAAGTTGTTTTTGAGAAATGAACTTTGTTTCAATCATGGAGGCGGTAAGTCGTGCGTACGCATGAGAAATGTTTCAATTTTTCATTGATCAATATAGCAATTAAGTAAGTAACATTTTAACATAAAAAATGATAAAAATATAATATTATATATTTTAACATAATTATATATATATATATCATCCATTTGGCATGGTGATGAAATGTGAGGTATATCGCTTCATAAAGTTGATAGTCCACAGATTCACAAAAAATGATATTGTCTTTCAATGAGTTAAAAGGTAAAAAAAATAAAATGATTTATAATATTTTTGGAATTATATGTATATAAATAATATCACAATTATCTCATTTATATCACATTTATGAAAAAAATTTATCCTTATCAACTTCCATGTAACATGTTAGTGAAAGACAGATCACATCTCTTCGTGAGGCGGTAGTCCTCCACACTGACGAACAACATTATTGTATCCCATAGGTAATGGAAATTAATAATGTATATATGATATAATGAATACATATATATAATCATTTTATAAATATAATATATATATTCTTCATATACTTCATCATATCCATGTTTGTGAGGTTATAATGGAAGAACGAATGACATCAGTTTATGAGGCGATAAACCGTCGTACACATGTATTATGATTCTACAACACATTTGATAGAAGTGAATATGTTTTTAGGAAATTTCGTTTTAAAAAAAAATTATTTGTATAATGAAGATATTTATGTTGTTATATAATTATGTGTTAATAATAATTGAGAGAGTTGTAAGAAGAATTAATATAAAATATATCATTGAAGAACATTACCTCTTTTTCAGGCATCCTCTTTAAGATTGCACTAAAGCCTTCATAGGATAGCTTTCATACAAGAAATAAGTAATATAGTACATGATTATGGATGTTGGGAAGTGATTTAGGTAGGTATTTTCCAAACCAAAAGGTTTTGATGGTGTGAAGGAAAGATAGGATGGGTGGCCTTTTATAAGTGAGGTGGGTCATACACTTGTAATTTTGGGGATGAAAAAGTTGTACTCACATTCATCAAATGAAAAGGGGTACAAAATAGATTATTATTGATCCTTAAAAATTATAGTATATACATAGTTCCATACAATATATTTCAAACAAATGTTTTGTTGATTTTAACACTTATATTTTTAGTTTAACCACGGATAAGTCCATTTTTACCTTAACTACAGTAATTAATTCTTTTTATTTTCACTATTCATTTTGGAAAATAAATAAAATAAAATTATTAAAAAATATAAATTATCTTTATTACAAATAGGGAGTCATGTTTCTAAATTATTATCAGATAAGTGGGAAAATTTAATTCAAAATTAATCATACTAAGGCATTGAGAAAACATGTTTTTTTAGAGAGGAAATGCTCAAAAGTTTACAATGTTTTTATATAAAAAATCAATATAAAAAGGATTCCAATGAGATAAATTGAATTAATTGATATATAATTGACCTAATTTATATTTATATCAAATTAAAAATATTCCTTATATTTATAGATAAATTAAATGAAAATTCATTTTTCTATTAAAATACATTATTTTCACTATTTAACAAAAAATGAAACATTTTAGAAAAATATAAAAAAATTTACCTAATATAATTTTTCTATCATGATTTAATTTTTTAGTTTTATTACATATATTTCCCAAATGTGGTTATAAATTAATTTTATTTTATTTTTTTAAATCATGACTAATCCACCATTTAGAGAAATAGTGTTTTTTAGAAAACCTTTCTTTTTCTCTTAAATGATTCTTCTTTTATTTTTAATCGATATATCACCATTATTTTTATATTATATTTAGTACTATTAATAACATCTAATTTGATGGCTAGGTTATAATGGAATACTATATTATTGTTCATTTAGACATGGGGTTGTGTGTTATGCAAGATATTGAAGAGATTAAAATTTAATGAAATATATTTTGTGGGTTATTTAAGCTCAGTGTTGCATGTCACACACAATATTGAGTAAAATTTTACTATTTTATAATTTTTTATTATTAACATTACCCCAACTTAAATAATTGTCATCCTCACAATTTAATCTTGATCATGATAATCAAGTGTTTGACATTTGGAAATACCATTGTTGAAAACACACATTGTAAAAGTGTTAATAAAATATACTCTTAATAAGAGAGAAATAGAAGTACAAGGCCATATGGAATTAAACATAATTAGGTTTACAAGTAAGATAAAATTGGTGTAAGGTGAATATATAGTTGTGTAATAAAATCATAAATAATTATAGAGAGTGATTGAGGTCATTTATTAAAAGAAAGAGAACGATAAATAGATAGTTAAGGATATAAAAATCATAAAAGTTCAGTAATTTAATAGGCCATATGATTCATTGAATATGAATGTAATTTGAATTTTTTTCAAGATACTTTTCCTAAATTTTTGGATTTATTTTACTATCTATGATTATATGGGAATATAAATACTTGATACATTTTATTTCATAAGAAAAATTTCATCCTTTGGTTGTGCTTCGATAAATTTCTAATTCACTCATCACTCTAATAAATGAATATCCATAAATGAATTATTTGTACCTGAAGCACTAAAATTTTCTTTTTACAGTTATAAAGATCCATAAAGGACTAAAATTTCCTTTTTATATGTCTCAACCTACTTCCTAAAAACAATATGGTTTTCACAAGTTATGAAATATAACAAATTAATATATAAACCTCAAAAGTAATACCACGAGTACATCATTATTATTTATTTTTCAATTATTTTTAACTAAAAAATGAAATATTAACAAGGAAATAACATTGGCCAGTGTTAGGCACCAAACCCTTATTGTCCTTCAGTTGTGGGTTCAAGCCCCATGACCTTACTAAACATGATGGGTAGTTACTTGGTATGTAGGTTGTCCTTTTCTAGAACCATGTTAATATAATCCTTATAATGTTCCGAAAAAAATATAATAGACAACTTTGATATAAAATTATTCATTAAATATCCTTTTTAATAAATTTTTCAATTCAAATTATTTTTTCTATAATTTCTATAATCGTTTTTACTATTATTACAGTGTCATTAATGGTCATATTAACCCTAAAGGTTATCAATACCTCTAAACATATGTTTATCAATTTTAAAGGCATCATTCCTCAAATAAATTTTTCACTAAAACATATACTAAACTAATGTGTTGTATTTCCATAAATTTCTCCCAAAACAACCTTAATCTTGGTATACTCTAATCAAATAAACCATAAAAAGGGGGATTTTTAAGACTTTGAAATAATGATCAATCTTAAACTAATATACCCATGATGGTATCCATAACTCTTAATTTAATGAATACACATATGATTATAAAATTCATCACAACCCTTATATGTTTCATTATTCTTATAACCAAAATACCACTGATGAAAATACTTCTAAAATTTAATTTTTTGAATCCCAATACATAAATACATCATTCATTTTATTTAACATAGGTTTTTTGAATTCTAGGGTTTAACTATTAAAATAGGGAATTGATTCCGATATTCCCTAGGCTCCCCAAATTTTATACGATGAAATATAAATTGATCCTTAGGATGATATTTATTTCTTCCATCATACTATAAAATTTTCCTCAGTAATTAATTTATTTATTATCTTCTTTTTCACTCATAAAAAAATTTCTTGTTCTATTGAGACACATTATTTTCAATACAATATACTTTAATTTTAACCTAGGTCATTTATTTTCATCATCTATTCAAATAATTTATAATTTATTATAATGAAAATGTAAAATATCCTAAGAATATCCCCGAGGAGTGTCAAACCAGGTGTGAATTAAGGCCTATTTTCAAGCTGCAATGGATGACTGGATCAATAGAAATGTTCCTTTTTAGAGATACTGCCCTTAGGTAAATATATTCAATAACAAAATCCACTAGTAGTATCAAGACAAAGATGTATTATAGGAAAACCACTTAATATATACCTTAAAAGGTGTTATGATGTTATTCTACCCATATCCTCAAAGTATATCATGGGGTTTTGATCCCTAATATATGTTTTTCTAAATCTAGTTCTCAATATTTCTACTAAAATTCCCTTGATACCAACTATATACTCCCTAACCCCTGTAACTCGAATCAGGTGTCTGTATAATAACATTGGAATAAGATAAAGGAATCATATCTCGATAGACCAATAAGTTTACTAGTATTAGAAAAATATATACACACTTTACTCTTATGTTACATTTGAATAAAAAACATACAACACATTTTTTTAGCTCAAATTCTCAGTAAGGGCTTGGTAAAATCGATTTAACCCTTAATCAATAAGAATAATCAATACGGAAAGGTAAATTACTCTACACACATTACATGTATCTAGTAAACTATTAAGTAAGTGAATCCCAATATAATATTAATTTTGGAAATATCATGGATACTAATTAGTATGGAAATATAATTAACTAAAAATACATTCTATTTAATCAATAAAATTATTATTCTAACTGGATAATGCATAGTAATTATGGTAAGGTAAATAACTAAAATCACATTCCATTTAATCAAAAATTAATAATGAAATACATCCAGAGATAATATCATTTTGAAAATATCATGGATAATAATAAATGAATTCTAAATGAAATAAATTATTAATTATTAGATGTCATGTCTTAGGCATATGATACATATATCATCAAGATCTTTCAATATTCATTTTAAAACTGATGGGTAGAAACTCAATTACCTAAGGCTAGGTAACTAATTAGCCTCATAAGACTACCTATGAATTAAGGGGAAATATCTATCCATCCCTCACCCATATCCTCATTTCAAAATCATTCCTCATATATTGGATAATCGATTTAATTCATGAAAAACATGCCTACCATTAAATATCAACATTTATGAAAGAATATATGTTATGAATTTTTTTCTAAATCAATGAAATAAAATACAAATTGAAAAAACGTTTGTAGAAATGAGTTATGGGGTAATCAATAAGATTATCCATGATAAATAATATGGATATTTGGGGAACATTTAATTTCCAATGATTATAGGAAATAGATTATTTCAAGGTAAAGTTAATGACTACCAAAATACATAAGGAAAGTTAATATTAATACATTATTTGGTATAAATGGTCATAAAACGTCTAAAGGAAGATTAATGATAGTATCAATAATGTATTTAACAACTGGAGTAATAATATAGGGTTATTGATGTTTATGAATAGAAATATCATAAAAATTCTTCAAAAAAAATTCTTGAGGAAAATATCTTTTTTCATTTTTGAAAATATCTTTTTAAAACATAAAACATTTTGAAAATAATTTTATTTCAAAATAAAATTTAAAAAATATTAATTTTGAGAATATTATGAAGAAAATTTTCATTTAAAAACATTATAAACATGAAACTTAATCTCTAAATAAGTTATTGTTATGTCGGCGGGTACTTTGGTACATTCCATACAAGTTAAAAAGAAAATTATTTCTGCAGTGTAAATAGTTTAGACACGTGCCTTGTTTGGAAAATAGAAAGAATATTTTTTTCAAAATATTTTGTAAAAAAATTGGTTAAAAATTTATTCAATGGATAATTTTCAAATGGATAAGATATTTTTTGAAAAAAATTATAATACATGGTTTTGGAAGAAAATAGGATTCTGGCCGAAGAGACGAATGAACTCATATTTTCTTAAAAACATTTTCTAAAACATTTTAAGTACTATAGACTGAGAAAATATTAGTATTAATTTAAAATATCATTAATAACTAAAGGACAGTAAATTAAATTGGTTTATTATACAATTATAAAATAATTTCCTTCAACTAAAATTCAATTATAAACAATCACGATTAGAATGAGATTGTGAAATAAACCTTTATAATGATCATAACATTGAATTGAAAATTATCAATGAATATATTATTTCTATGTAATATAAATCAATATAAAAAATTTATATAAATCATAAATAATAAAAAATAATTATATACATAATATTATAATATCAATTAAGGGAAATAATTAATATAACCTAATAAGAAGAATCTGATTTATGAAATTATTTACCACTTGGAAAATATTAAGTCAAATCTCCTTGAATGAAATATTTCAAATTTGAACTAAAAAATACACTGAATTATTGAGGAATAATTATATTAAATGTAAAAGGGGTATTATATACACCATATAAAATAAATGAGGGGAATAACATTAAAATATTCCTCAATAAAGGGAAATTGAGACAAATTCCCTTACTTTAATCTACCTTTTGGTCGATTGTACTTTATCCTCATGTATAATGGTTTTAAACTTTTTATTAATTTATAACATAAACATATTATTATATTTAATAACATATATGATCTTTTTATAACATCTTATCACCCATTTGTTAATAATATCTCATTATTCCCATTGTTTTGGGAGTTAATTTCATTGTTTTATCATTTGTTATTTATCATGTAAGTTTTGATTATTTTTCATATTCTATAGACATATAACATCCATAATTATAATAATGAAATAATTATAATATTTTTATACCAATTATACTTTTAAACCCAATAATGATAGAAGGGTTTAAAAGATGAAGTATGTTATGACCATGGATATGGTAAGTCATACGTACGTATGAGTAGCGTTTTCATTTTTCAACAATCATTATGGAAAGGAGGTAAATAGTATTTTACCCTTATATAATGATAATAATATCATATTATTTCATTTAAAATAATTATATATATAATACATTTTTTGTGATGAAAACAATGTCACATTTCTTGTGAAGGTCGTAGTCCACATGTTCACGAACGATGTTATCATCTTTCAATGAGTGAAAATGTAGAAAAAGAAAATGATGTGTTGTCTTTTTAGAATGATAATTATTTCATAAATATCATAATTTTATCATTTATATCACATTTATTCATGAAATTTATCCTTATCACCATCCATTAAAAGTGTTACTGAAAGATGAATCACAATCCTTCGGGAGGCGGTAGTCTGGCGTACACACGAGCGATGTTATCACATCCCCTAGGGAATGTGATGTAAAAAAGGTATATATGATATAATGAATAAATATGTGTAATTATTTTATAAATATCATATATATATATATATATGTTATATCCATCATTATACCCATCAATGAGAGTTGGTAATGAAAAAATGAATGATATCGGTTCACGAGGTTTCAGTCTGTTGTACACACAAATGATGATTTGCTAACCCATTTATTGGAAGTGGAGATGGTTTTAGGTAATGAACATAGTAAAAAAAACATTATTATATGGAAGATACTATGGTTATTTTATCATCATGTTTTAATAATAATTTAGGGAGGCGGCGGAAGAAAAAAAATAAAAATTATCATTGAAGAATGTTACCTCTTCATCAAGTATCCTCCTAAGGTTCGCAATAAATAATTCCTAGGTTGGATTTATGAAACCACTAATACTTATATAATGATAGTATTAATGTTTTAAAGTTATTATGGAATTTATTGGTGGATCCTAAAGGGTTTGATGGTGTAAATAAGATTGGAGAGTGGGTGGATTTTTATAAGTGAGGTGAGTGGTATACTTGTAATTTTTGGAAAGAAAATGGTGTAACCATGTTTTTCAACTGAGAAAAGGTTCCCAAATAGATTTTTATTGATCCCTATACATTATGGTGTCGAAATAATTTCATAAATTAAATTTTAGTCATGTTTTTATGTCATTTTCTCATTTATCTTTTTAGTTTAACCCCCGATATATACATTTTCACCTTAACCATAGTAATTAATTTTTACTGTTTTAAATGTAAATTTTGGTAAAAAAATAAGTTGAAATTATTTGAAAATATAAATAATGATTATTAAAAATAAGTATTCAATTTTTCTAAATTCCACATGCATAGGTAGAAAATTATAATTTAAAATTAATCCAACAGACGCGACAATAAAAGAGTTCTTTTAAGTGAAAATATTACAATGTTTTCAAAGTTTTTTTATCAAAATTTAATATGAAAGTGTTTCCAGTGAAATAAATTTAATTAATTTATATATAATTTAAATAATTTTTCTTTCAAAAAATTCAAAATATACATCATATTTACAAATATATTAAATGAAAAGGCATCTGTCAATTAAAATTATATATGTTTTACAACTCATCAAAAAATAAAACATTTTAGAAAAATAAAAAATATTTTCCTTAAGATAATTTTCATACTCTAATTTAAAAAATTAACTTCATTATATCAAATTAATTTTCTAAAAGTGGTGAAAATTAATTCTAAATTGTCTTCACAAAGTGTTATAAATCTGTCATTTATAAAAAATACAGTTCATCAAAAAACTATTTCTTTCATTTGAATTATTATTATTTTATTTTTAATTAATAGATAACTAGATTTTTCAGATTTTCTATAGTATTATTCATACCTTCATGTAACGTCCCAGATCCAGAAGCCATACAACGGGTACCCTGAACCTGGTTGGTCACAGGACTTCAAGCACATTTCCCCAAACGCCAGAGGCTGTCGACTAGCAGCGAGGGCCCAGGTTTGATAGTGGGGAAACTATGCCCTCATTTGTCAAAGTGTAACGTAATGGAAAAGATAAATAACATACAACAGCAGAAGCAGTAAACAATATACAACTGAAATGGACAACTGAATAAAAAGAGAACCAGTAGTCATATATATACAAAGACGCAGCATGTCACTAATTCTATAAAACCAGCCAGAACATGATACACTACAATACAATACAATACAACTCAAAGTACATGGTACAACCAAACAAAACAAAGCAGAGTAAATAGAACGCAGAAGCATCGCAAGCCTAAGCTTGGTCCCATTCTCTCCTACTCCTCTACTACAATCATGTACTTGTATAGGGACCCTAGACCCTATCGACACCTGCAGAAATATAGTCTGTTTGGGCCGAAGACATGACCCAAACAGGGTGTGAGAAATAAATCCAAGTAGGCACCCACCAAAAGGCATGTGCCCAACTTTCGGTGAAAATGTGCAACAACAGTGTGAAAACGTAAATGCAGTACACTAGTAAGTACTGAAAAGTAACTATCTCTACCAATTTCATTTCCATTTTAATTATTACTTATCACTTCCAAGATTGTTCTTTATCTTGGCAGGTTTAACATAGTAAATCACCATAGTGAATATTCTAAATAGTCGTGTCCTCAGACATACTATCCTTGTCCTCAGGTGATTTCCCTTAGGGATAACGATGATTTCCCCCAGGCATAAATGATATTTCCTTTAGGTACAGAGACTACTACCCACAGGAATAAATGATGATTACCCTCAGGCCAGCCAACCACTACCCTCAGACTAAGCAACACTTCCCTCAAGCTAATAGAACACTGCCCTCAGGATAATAAAACACTGCCCTCAGGCTAATAGAACTGGGATGAGCCCAAATCATAAACAAAAATTTATATAAACATTCTCTCAAGCAAAATTCAATGCACAATATAATCCTGGAATACCCTCGAGTATTCTGGCCAAATGGAAAAACAGAAGAACGCACCCCCGAGGTGGTCCTGAATCCAAGCAGTGATCCCAACTATAGTGTTAACTTATCAAAAGTTTATTTATGAAATTCTAGATAACTTTCAGCAAAGGCCACAACTATACGACACCCCAATCATGTGTTCATAACACAATGGTGCACAAATTCAACTCAACAGTTGGAAATAAACACCAGACCACCTACCTCGACCTCCACTGATCGATATACGCGAACGACGCCTCCCGAAACACATGAGAAAGGCGTGAATCTGAGATAAAATACTACATGCTCAACCTAAAATAACTTCCCCATGGGAAAGAAATTGTATCAACAAATTAAGGGGAAGGAAGCTCTTACCCGTGCGGTTCCAACAGGATCAACGACGGAAGAATACAATTCTTTGTGAGCAGTCGGAGGATCTCCAAAGATCTGACCTCCTCTCCCAAGCTCCTCTAGCGTTATATGCTTCCTCTTTTCAAAGAGGAGTCTACTTACTGTTTTAAGAAAAAAAAACTAGACGGAGTGTACTCTCAAGTACACAACGTGAACATTTCATTTTTTAAACTGTTCCCCTGGAGGTTTCTTTTCACCACGGAACTGTTCATCTGTCGACATGAGTACACGATGTTTATTCCTAAATACACTGTGTGTATTGTCGCTCGGCTAGCAGCTGCCTCCGCCGCCTTACTGTTCACCTGCCGACAAATTTCACGGCATGTAAATACCTAGTGCACGACATGTAGTTAGTTTCTACACCCTACATTGAAAACAGGCCTACACGCCCTGTGTACTTATCTCACACGACCAAAGTATAAGGTGTGTGGAAAAGTACATGGTGTGTACCCACAAAATTTGAGATTCTCCCCATTTTCCTAATTTTATCAAAAAAACTTAAGGAAAATGGAAAAGGAGAAACCCGTAACTTAAAAATAAGAACTGGGTTCTTATAAACTTCCCCCCTTAAAAAAATTCATCCCCGAATTTCCCTTCAAAGGGTGGTGAAGATACAGTTGTGAAAAACTCTGGCCACTGAGCACATACGTCGGTCTCCCTCTCCAAGGTTTCATCCTGCACTCGGCCATGCTGCCATAGCACCCGAAAGAGAGGAAGTGACCAGCCTCGGATAACCTTCGTGCTCTTATCAACAATACGAACCAGATGCTTCTTAAAGGATTCATGGACCTGAAGCTCAGCCTCCTCAGGCTGAAAGACGTGATATGTGTCTAAGTGATAACGGCGTAGCTGAGATACATGGAAGACGACTTGCATGTACCGGTACTGCTACGGTAACTGCTACTAGTAGACAACTGACTCGACTCTCTCGAGATTCTAAAACGGACCCAAATACCTCGGTGAAAGTTTACCCTGTCTCCGGATCCACCTGTGTCCCAACCTCGGAAAAACATGTAATAATACCTAATACCTGACCAAGAACTCCAAGAGTCGTCTTCGGTGATCATCATAAGATATCTGACGAGACTGTGCGGTAGCCATCCGATTCTGAGTCAACTGGACCTGCATAGAAGTCACCTGCACAATACATAGTCCCAGTAAAGATGCCTCACCAGCCTCCAACTAGCACAAGGGAAATCGGCATGGCCTACCATAGAAATCTTTGTAAACTTCCATCTCAATAGTTTCTTAAAAGATGTTATTATAGGAAAGCTCGACTAGGGGTATATGTTTTTCCCAGGAGCCCCCAAAATCTAAGACGCATGCACGCAGCATGTCCTCAAGAACCCGTATCCTACTCTCCGACTGGACATCGGTCTGTGGGTGGTAAGCTGTGCTAAGAAGAAACTATGTCCCCAGTTCCCTCTGCAAACTCTTCCATAAAAAGGACAGAAATTGGGCGTCCCTATTCTAAATGTTAGAACAAGGGGCCCCATGAAGACATACCCCCTCTCAGATATACAACTTCTCGACCTCATCGACATTGATGTTCTCCTTTATCAGAAAAAAGTGAGCTACCTTTGTAAGTCTATCTACAATAACCCACATGGAATCACTGACTCGAGGTGACCTCAGCAACCTAGTCACGAAATCCATCGTGACATCATCCCATTTCCACTCCTGAATGGGTAACTTCTATAACTGTCCAACTGGCCTCTGATGATCCGCCTTCACCTACTAAAAGGTGGAACATCTCACAAAAAAACTAGCTACCTCTCTCTTCATACCCGACCACCAATACTGACATCTCAAGTCACGATACGTATTGGTAACTCCTGGATGAACTGCCCAAGTTGAAGTATGAAACTCCTGCATCAACTCCTCATGTATATACCTTGAAACCCACACTCGTCCATGGACACAAATTACCTCATCATCTCCTATCATCCATCCAGGAGGAGGGTCCTCATTTTCCACTGACTCACATAGAACTAGGCCTTCAGAATCCGATAAATTTCTCATCCTCACTCTATCCAGGAGGGTATAAGTCACAACTAAGGATGAAATATAGGTTTGACCCTAAATATTATTCATCTATAAATGCATCTCATAGAACAAAGCCTTAAGCTCCCACTCAGCACTGGCCTCACGAACTACCTATATCTGAGTCTTCATGCTCAGTGCATTAGCAACTGTGTTACCCATACCAGATGTATAGGTAATCTCAAAGTCGAAGGACTGAAGGTATTTGACCCACCTTCGCTATCTCAGGTTCAAGTCACGCTGAGTAAAGATAAATTTGAGAATTTTGTGGTCGGTGAAAACAAAAAAATGCTCTCCCATGACATAATGTTTGCAACAGCACAACGAATGAACAACTATAGCCAACTCGAGGTCATGCATCGGGTAATTCCTCTCATGTGGCCTCAAATACCAAGACCTGTATGCAACAACTCGATCGCCCTGCATCAACACTGCTCCCAGCCCAATCCCTGCTGCATCACTGTAAACTGTATAGCTCTTCCCCTACTCTGGAAGTATCAGGACTAGTGCTGATGTCAACATTCCCTTTATCTCCTAAAAGGATATCTTTCAAGTTTCTGACCAAACGAACGTCACACCTTTCTTAGGATAACCCATCAAAGCCGCAGATATGTGGGAGAAGTACTGTATAAAACACATGTAGAAACTAGCCAGCCCCACGAAACTCTCTATCTCAAACACATTCTTAGGCTACTACCAAGAAACTACCGCTCTCACATTCTTTGGGTCTACTACAACTCCTGCTTCTTAGATGATATGACCCAGGAAGTGAATCTGGTCCATCCAGAAGTGGAAATTTTATAGCTTAGCATATAGATGATGCTCTCTCAGTGTACTCAGTAGGATCTCATGATGGGTGGAATGGTCATGTCGAGTGTGAGAGTAAACCAAGATATCATCCACGAAGACTACCACAAAAGAATCCAGATAAGGGTGGAACACATTATTCATCAGAGCCATGAAAACTACTGGTGCGTTCATGAGTCCAAACGGCCTAACCAAGTACTCGTATAAACCATATCTGCTCCGAAAATATGTAAGCGGTATGTCTGAGGGTCTAACACATAACTGATGATATCCTAATCTCAATTTAATCTTCGAGAACACTTGTGACCCTTTAAGTTGATCAAGAAGATCATCAATCCTAGGTAAGGGATATCGGTTCTTGACCGTCAGCTGGTTCAGCTTCCGATAGTCCACACAGAGTCTAAGGGTACCGTCTGTCTTCTTTATAAAGAGGACCAGTGAACCCCATGGAGAAGTACTGGGTCGGATGAAACCCTTTTCTTGAAACTCCTCTAACTACCACTTGAGCTCCTGAAACTCTGGTGTAGCCATCCTATAAGGAGGAATGTACACCGGTGCTTCTCCTGGAACGAGCTCAAAAGCGAAATCTACCTCTCGCTCTGGAGGAAGACCGGAAAAGTTTTTCGGGAAGACATCCCTGAAATGATCAACTACTGGAGGGAAATATTTTTGACAAGTCCACTTATCGTCCAGATATAGGCTCGCAATCTGCACTGTCACACCACCTCACCCATGATGCTCGGGTCCAACTCGGCTTGCCTAGACATCCCATTCTTCCTTGTATAGAAACAATCCACCACCTGGTGACGTGAAACTCACCATGCGACGGTAAAAATCTAACATGGTTATAAAAGGTACCAACCAGTCCATCCCGATAATGACGTCATAAGCTGTCAACTCTAAGACGTAGAGGTCCCAAAGAAAGTGACACCCACCAACCTCTAGGGGGAACTCCTTGCACTGACGCACACCTACTGTTATAGTCCCCAACAAAGTTTCTAGCACCATAACATCATACGAAGAAGAAACATAAAGACCAAGGATCTCCAAAATGGGGAAAGATATAAAGCTATGTGTATCACCCATATAGAAAAGTACAGAAGATAAAGCAGAAGCTACTAGAGTAGTACCTCAGACAGTGGAAGGTCCAGGATCCTACTCCAGTTGGGTTTGTTGCACTACATATGTCTGCCCAGTGCCGCGACCCTGCAACACAGCCTGGCTACCCTGAGCTGACCCGCCCTGCTGCCTCTGAGATCCTGATGTCAGGCTACCATGACCATGACCACCATCTCTGCCTGCACGCCCAGACATACCCCAATTTCCTTACTAGTGATAAGCTTCAGGTCCTTCTCCATCATGGAGAGTCTGCAGAGAAGCCCTCTCACTAGCCACTGGTAGGAACGCCCTGCATAAACACTATAGATTACCTATCTTGCTGCAACCTCAGCACTCCACTAGTTCTCGTGGACACTGAGGTCTCTGGTGCCCCTCTCTGCCACACTGGTAGCAAAAGACATGGCCACCTGAAGTATTCTTCTAAATAGTACTACCACCATGAGAGAATTCCATCTACCTGTTCCTCTTTCCAGTAGAAATAGTACCTGAAACTGGTGTCGAACCGCCCTTTCCCACACCACTAGCTTCTCATAGGTTCCGCTCAGTAATCAGTGCCTGGTTTACAATATCATGCACGGTAGGAAACATGAAAACATTCATGAGCACTTGGATGTCACTCTGAGGACCATCCTCAAAGAGTTTATCCCTCAACTCCTCATCACACACCAAAACGGGTGCAAAACGCTGAAGCTCAGTGAAGCGAGTAGAATAATCCATCACTAACATGGTGCCTTTCTATAGATTCATGAACTCTCAAGCTTGATTTTCCCACATCGTCTCTGAGTATAATAAGTCATAGAAGGCTGCCTGAAAATCTTCCCACGCTATGTCTCGGTAATGATCAGACTGGGTGATAACATCCCACCACCTCATGGAGGAATCACGTAACATGTTTGTAGTGAGCTTGACCCTCCTCCTCGGAGGCATCTCTAGATTATCAAATATCATTTGCATGAAGTCCAGCCATGATTCCATTGCCTGTGGACCGCCATCCACTGAAAACGTAGGCGGATGACGCTACTAAGAGATACACATCAGCTCAGCCAAAGATGCGGCGGCCTGCATTGCACCTTGGAAGGTCTGCATGAACTGCATGAAGCCTTCACGAAACTGTGCATCGACACCTGTGTCCAGTATAACGGCTGGCACAACATCTGGAACTACTGGAGGATCCACGGGTATCCCATGGCCTAACATCTCAGGAGTATAATCATTGCCGCTCTCTTGGAGAACAACTCATGGTCGTCTCAGTTGAATGATTCTTCAAGGTCAAATTCACACCTTAGATCAAGATTTATCAAAGAATGAAAACAAGGAGACCAAGAAGGGAACATGAGAAAGAATGAATTCAAGATTCACAAAACTTGACTACATGGCGTGTATAGATACTAGATGGTGTGTTCTCACAGGCCTTCCACATGGGTGTGTAATCCAGTTAAAACTGGTCGTGTAACACCCCAAATAACATGGCTTTTCTCTTGAATACAGGACATGTACTTTAATCTTCCTTCCTTGCCCAAGTCTTTCTACATGGAAAAGACACATGGATCTTCAAAAACAAAACAACATGGCATGTATCAGAGGCACACGACGTGTACATGATAGGATTTTTCCGGCATGTGTTTTTCGTCACACGACCAGTGTACCCAGGTCTCATTACACGACGTGTTCCAAAAAGACACGACGAGTTCAAAGAATCCCCAGACTGACTCTTGTTTCTCACTACACAGTGGGCTACATGGCTGACACTACACGACGTGTTCCAGGCGGACACTGCATGTACTAGGAAAGATAACACCGACCCGTGTTGTTCGTGACATGGCTGGGTACTTTGGTCAGACTACACGACGTGTTCAAGGTAGACATGGCATGTATGTCTTAAGGTTTCCTCCATCCATGTTGTTAGTTACATGGGCAGACACCAGGTCAACACTACACGACATGTACAACTGGCACACAACGTGTTCCCTCAAGCCATTCCCTACTCCGTGTCCTCGCCCACATGGCCACTAACACTGGAAGAGACTACACGACGTGTACTTAGGGTACACAGCATGTACCTAAAAAGATTTCATTTTTTCTCAAACCTAAGAACACACGGCATGTGTCCATAGAACTACACGGCATGTATACAGGGTATTCCAGACAGTGAGCCTTAGAAACTACTCCGGAACCGAGAAAAAATTGGAACAAACACCTAAGTTCCAAATTTCGATCCGTGAGGGACCATACTCCCCTGGAATCAGAGCTTGACATCTTATATATGTTATAACAAGGAAAACACGTTAATGATCCACCAAATTCCGGTTATTGAGGGCCCATAATCCTCATGAACCAAAGTTTGGCATTCATTATATCAAAACCTCAAACCAAAATACCCTAAAAATAGCTTGTATATATTAAAGAATCTGTCACAACAACATGATTTTCTAGAACCACATCTATCACAACAGCATGAAATTTCTAATGCACCCACATGGCATGTAAACTATTCATGGCATGCGATTCTAACATTTTCCTAAATGATGCATGATATGGAATACCCTCATCTCATTGGGTTGCAACTAAATAGAACCCAGTACAAAAATATAAAAAGTCCACCACAAGTGCGTCACCCAATGGTGAAAATCAGATCAACTCTAAAATTTGAAAATTAGAAAAATTTCAATAACGAGGTAGATGGTATTTCCCTGTACAAGGGTTAGCTACTCCTGGGCACATCTTATTACCAACTACCATGTACGTCCTATCCCTGACTAAGGCCCCAAATAGTAAGTCAAAGAAAAGAACTCCTCTAATACCACTTTGTAACGCCCTAGATCCGGAAGCCACACATCGGGTTCCCCGAACCCGGTTGGGCACATGACTTCAAGCGAATTTCTCCAAATAACAGAGGATACCGACTAGTAGCGAGGGCCCAGGTCTAATAGTGGGGAAACTATGCCCTCATTTTTTAAAGTGTAGCACAACTAAAAAGATAAATAACATACAACAGTGGAAGCAGTAAACAATATACAACAGAAATTGATAACTGAAGCAAATGAGAACCAATTGTCATATATATACAAAGATGCAGCATGTCACTAATTCAATGAAAGCATCCATAATAGGATACTCAACAATACAATACAATACATATCAAAGTACAAGGTAGAGACAAATAAAACAATGCAGAGTAAATAGAACGCAACATCATCACAAGCCTAAGATCGGTCTCATTCTCTCCTACTCCTCTCCTACAATCATGTACATGTATAGGGACACTTGACCATATCGACACCAGAAACAATATAATCTATTTGGACCGTGGACATGACTCAAACAGGGTGTGACAAATAAATACCAGTTGGCACCCACCAAAAGGCCCATGCCCAACTGTCGGTGAAAATGTGTAACAGGAGTGTGCAAAAGTAAATGAAGTAAACTAGTAAGTACTCAAAAGTAACTATCACTACTATTTTCATTTAAATTTTAATTATTACTTATCACCTCCATGATTGTGCTTCATCTTGGATGGTACAACATAGAAAATCACCACAGTGAATATTATAAATAGTCATGTCCTCCGACATACTATCCTTACCCTCAGGTGATTGACCTCAGGCGTAACAATCATTTCCCTCAGGCATACATGATATTGCCCTCAGGCACATAGAATACTTCCCACAGGCATAAATGATAGTAACCCTGAGTCCAACCAACCACTTCCCTCAGACTAAGCAACACTGCACTCAGGCTAATACAACACTGCCCTCAGGCTAATAGAACGCTGCCCTCAGGCTAATAGAAAATTGACCTCAGGATTATTGAACTGAGCAAGGCCCAAAGCATAAACAACAATTTATATAAACTTCCTCTCAAGAAAAATCCAATTTTCAATATAATCCTTCCATACCATCGGGTATTCTGGCCAAACGGCTAAATAGAGGAACGCACCCCTGGGGTGGTCCTGGATCCAAGTAGTGATCCCAACATCAGTTTTAACTTATAAAAAAATTATTTATGCAATTCTAGATAACATTCAGCAATGTCCACAGCCATACGACACCCCAAACATGGGTTCATAGCACAACAGTACACAAATTCAACTCAAAAGTTGGAAATAAACACCTGACCACCTACCTTGACCTCCAATGATCGATATACGCGAACGACGCCTCCTAAAACGCATGAGAAAGGCGTAGCTATGAGATAAACAACTACATGATCAACCTAAAATAAATTAACCTTGGGAAAGAATTGGTAAGAATGGCTCATGGAAAAGGAAGCTCTTACCCGTGTGGTTCCAACATGATCGACAATAGAAGATTCTGATTCCCCATGTGCTATTGGAGGCTCTCCCAAGATCAGGTCTCCTCTCCCGAGCTCCTCCGGCGTTCTAAGATTCCTATGATTAAAGAGGTGGATACATCCTGTTTTAAGAGAAAAAAACAATCTACACGATGTGTAATCTCAAGTACATGGTGTGTACTTTTCATTTTTTAAACTGTTCCCCTGGCGGCTTCTTTCCACCGCAGAGCTGTTTATCTGTCGACATGAGTACACGACGTGTAGTCATGTTTTACACCCTTCATTGCCGAAAGGCCTACACACCCTGTGTACGTATCCAATACGGCCAAACTACACGACATTTGGAAAAGTACGCGGTGTGTACCAACAAAATTTGGGATTTTTCCCCATTTTCCTTATTTTCTCAATAACACATATGGAAAAGGGAAAAGGAGAAACCTGTACCTCAGAAATAAGAACTGGGTTCTTACAAACTTCCCCCCTTCAAATAATTCATCCCCGAATTTCCCTTCCAAGGGTGGTGATGATACAGCTGTGAACAACTATGGCCACTGAGCATGTACGTCGGTCTCCCGCTCCCAGGTTTCATCCTGCACTCGGCCATGCTACCATAGCACCCGAACGAGAGGAAATAACTGGCCTTAGAGATCCTTCATACTCCTATTAACAATATGAATCAGATACTCCGCAATGTATGCATCGAACTGAAGCTCAACCTCCTCGGGCCGAAAGGCGTGAGATGGGTCTGAGTGATAACGGTGTAGCTGAGATACATGGAAGACATCGTGCATGGACCAGTACCGCCGTGGTAACTGCAACAAGTAGGCAACCGACCCAACTCTCTCCAAGAATCTCAAACGACCCCACATACCTCGGTGAAAGTTTACCCTGTCTCCTGGTCTGCCTGTGTCCCAACCATGGAGACACACGTAAGAAACCATCATTCCCGACCACGAACTCCAAGGGTTGTCTTCAGCGATCAACATAAGATATATGATAATAATGTGTGGTAGCCATCTTCTTCTGAATCAACTAGACCTGTTCAAAAGTCTCCTACATGAGACATGGTCCCAGTAAAGCTGCCTCACCTACCCCTAACCAGCATAAGGGTGACCTGCATGGCCTACCATATAAATCCTCGCAAGGTGTCATCTCAATAGTTGCCTGAAAACTGTTATTATAGGCAAACTTGACCAGGGGTATATGAATTTTCTAGGATCCCCAAAGTATAGGAAGCATGAACGCAACATGTCTTCAAGCACCTATATCGTACACTCTGACTAGCCATTAGTCTGAGGGTGGTAAACTGTACTTAGAAGAACCTGTGTACCCAGTTCCTTCTGCACACTCTTCTAGAAATGAGATGTAAAGCAGGTGTCCCTATCTGAAACGATAGAACGAGGGACCCCATGATGACGTACCACCTCTCAGATATACAACATCCCGAGATCATCGACACCGTAGGTCTCCTAGATTGGAAAAAAGTGAGATACCTTTGTATGTCTGTCTACAACAACCCACACAACATCACCACCTCGAGGTGACCTCGGCATCCCGATCATGAAATCCATCGCGACATCATCTCATTTCCACTTTGGAATGGGTAATTGCTGTAATAGTCCGGCTGGCCTTTCATGCTCCGTCTTCATCTACTGACAGGTGGAACATCTCACAACAAAACCAGCTACCTCTCCCTTCATACTCAACCACCAATACTAACGTCTCAAGTCACAGTGCGTTTTGGTAACTCCGGGATGAACTGAACAAGATGAAATATGAAACTCTCACATCAAATCCTCATGTATTTCCCCTGAAACCGACAATCGTCCATGGACACGTAGTACCTCATCATAGCCTATCGTCCATCCAGGAGGAGGGTCCTCACTAGCCACTGACTCCCATAAAACTAGGCCTTCTGAATCTGATAGTTGTCTCATCCTCACTCTATCCAGGAGGGTAGAATTCACAACTAATGATGAATGATATGTTTTCCCCTGACTATCGTGCACCTCCAAATGCATCTTAGAGAACAAATCCATAAGTTACCACTCACCACTAGCCTGATGAACTGCCTGTATCTGAGTCTTCCTGCTCAGTGCATCAGCAACTACATTACCGTTACCAGGTGTATAGGCAAGCTCAAAGTCGAAGTACTAAAGGTATTCGACCAACCTTCGCTGTATCAGGTTCAATTCACGTAGAGTAAAGATGTATTTTAGACTTTTTTGGTCTGTGAAAACCAACAAATGCTCTCCAAAGAGATAATGTCTCCAACAACAAAATGCATGAACAACTGGATCCAACTTGAGGTCATGCGTCAGGTAATTCCTCTGATGTGGCCTCAACTTCCGAGACCCATATGCAACAACTCGATCTCCCTGCATCAACACTGCTCCCAGCACAATCCCTGATGCATCACAGTAAACTATATAGATCTTCCCCTACTCTGGAAATATCAAGACTTGTGCTGATGTCAACCTTCCCTTCATCTCCTGAATGGTTGTCTTGCAACCTTCTAACCAAACGAACGTCACACCCTTCTTAGTCAAACTCGTCAATGGTGCTACTAAGTAGAAGAAGGCATGTATAAAACACATGTAGTAACCAGCCAGCCCCAATAAGCTCCATATCTCAAACAAATTCTTAGGATTCTCTCAGGAAACTAGTGCTCTCACTTTCTCTAGGTCTACTGCAACTCCTGCTTTAACACCCCTGAAAAAGTGAGACTTAAAAGGCTAAATGTTACTACCCATGTCAACAAGGTGCACCTTCCTTTTCGGGAGCCTGTCTGATTAGAACCTCACAGTTAAGCGTGCTTGGCCTGGAGTAGTGATCAGGATGGGTGACCTCCTGTGAAGTCTCCTAGGGTGTGTGTGAGTGAGGACAAAGCACACTGAAAAGGACATGTGTTGGCCTGTGGGGACAATCATTAGTCTGATAAGCGACCCTAGTGAGTAATAGCCTATGGTGTGCTAAGAAGGCAACCAAGGTATTACAAGAGACCCATGGGGTCAGATGATAAGGTTCATGGCCCGGGAAGCTGGTCATGACAAATGGTATCAGAGGCAATACCCAGCCGGAAGTGCTTAGGCACTGCCTGGGTTTGAGGCTTGGGGTCCACAACGAGGGCGTTGTGCTTTAAAGGGGTGGATATTGTAACACCCCTGAAAAAGTGAGACTTAAAAGGCTAAATGTTACTACCCATGTCAACAAGGTGCACCTTCCTTTTTGGGAGCCTGTCTGATTAGAACCTCACAGTTAAGCGTGCTTGGCCTGGAGTAGTGATCAGGATGGGTGACCTCCTGGGAAGTCTCCTAGGGTGTGTGTGAGTGAGGACAAAGCACACTGAAAAGGACATGTGTTGGCCTGTGGGGACAATCATTAGTCTGATAAGCGACCCTAGTGAGTAATAGCCAATGGTGTGCTAAGAAGGCAACCAAGGTATTACAAGAGACCCATGGGGTCAGATGATAAGGTTCATGGCCCGGGAAGCTGGTCATGACAAAGGCACGGACCCCGAGGGCGGTTCGTGACAAATTGGTATCAAAGGGAAGGCATTGCCTTTGTAAAGTAACAAACACCACAGAGTAAGCAAGCGGAAAGTAAACACTAAGCAAAAGCAGAGTACAACTGAAAGTGCGGAAAAGTAAATGGGCCAGTATACAAACCCAAACTGAAAGTAAAGTACAACTCGAAAGGGAAAAACAGCAACTGAAAGGTAAAAGCCGCTACACCGAGCTGTCCACTGGAAATCCCACCTGAAGGGTGGGTACTGATAGCTCCTCTGCTCCATGGGTCCCGTCGTCCGCTCCGAGCACGTCCCGCCCAGTGGTCCACCTCCGGGTACCGTCCCGCTCTGCAAGCCTCAGCTAAGGTCAACGCTGTCCGTCATCTGCAACCAACACAACGTAGTGCGGGCAAAGCCCGTGTAGGGGTGAGTATAAGCTACTCAGTAGGGACCCCGAGACCCCTGAAGGTCTTTCAAATCCACAAAGGATAAACCACGAAGAAAGGTACAATCACGAAGTAACAACCGACACTGCTTAGGTATATGCCCATACATATACCTAAGTCATCAAATTCAAATACGCTCCAACCTCCGAGCCCAAGTACAACTCAGTCCACACAGGAAAGTAAACATATCCCACACAGGAAAGCAAAACGTAATCCACACATGATTGCACAACACAATCCACACAGGAAAGAAACAGGATTCAGCTCACACATGTATACTTCTTCGAAAGACGATAAAGATGATCTCTGATCCATCTAAGTCGTCGGACCCATGAAGGATCGAAAGGTAACTAACCCCCGCAAAAGACCCACACAGGATCGGGCCCACGTAGTCGACCTGTAGGCGCTGGTTCACACAGGACCGCTGAGCGCAAAGACCCACACAGGATCGGACCCACACAGGATCGGGCCCACACAGGACCTGTAGCACTGATCCACGTAGGATCGCTGAGTGATGTAGTCGTCGTCGTCGAATCCACACAGGATCTCTGTACTGTCGTCATCGGAGTCACAGTAACAGTAGCAGCAGTAGTAGTCACAGTAACAGTCGCAGCCAGCACTAGGGTTCCCGCACACAGCAAGCTCGTTCGGAGAGTCCGCTCCACGAGCCGAGAGGCTGATACATCAACTGTCATAAAGTCCAGAGTTGATGTATCCAAAAGTTCCGTATCGTCAACAGGAACTCAACGCAACAGACGGCGCGTCGATCGGACGCCCGGTCTGAGAGTTATTGGCAATTTCGTCCCCGGGCCCCGGTTGGTTTTTAAGGCAAAACCAACCCGACCGTACTCCACCTGCGTCCAAACCTCGGGCGGAGTATGCCAAAAGATCCGTCTCACTAAGAGGAACTCAACAAAGCTGACGGTACGTCAATCGGACGTCCGTAGCTCAAGATATAAGCGTTTCCGTTCCGAAGGCCCGGTTGGTTTTGTGAACGAACCAACCCGGCCGAACTCAAAGTAATTCGAAACCTTGAGTACGATATACCGAAACGACCGTCTCAATCCAAGGATCGCGTTTCCGCAGACGGTTCGTCAATCGGAGGTCCGTGGCTCAAGTTATGGCCAAAAGACCGAAACTGATCCGAAACGGGGGGTCCGGGTCCGGGCCGACCCGGCGGCCTGGCGCCGCACGGAGGCAGCACGCTGGGGGGCCAAAGCCCCCCGCTTGATTGGGATGAAGGCGCGGCTATATGCCGCGCCCTTTGAAAAAAAAACGGCCCCCACGTGGGGGCCGGCTTGAAGGAAACCGGGGGGCCTCCTGCCCCCCCTCAAGGAAACCGCCCCCCTCTTTATGAGGGGGGTTTTTATTGCTGGCCGGGGGATTAATTTCCCCTGGATTTGACCATCCGTCCGGCCAGCTGGCCGGCCGGTTTTCTCCAACGGGACCGGAAAAATCCAGTCCCCTTTTCGGTTTCCGACGCCGGCGGCCCGGTCGCCGGTCTCCTCGTTCCGCCGCGGCCCGGAACCGGCCGCGGTGTTCGTCGTCCGGCGCGGTGCGACGGCACCGGGCCCCTCCGCCGCACCTTCATTTCTTCAACGCGGCGCGACGGCGTCGCGTTCTTGATGTTTCTTCCATGGCGCGGCGCGACGGCGTCACGTAATATAATTGCACGATTAACCGCGTGGTCCGACGGCACCACGCCACCTTGTTTCCACCCGCAAGGTAAATCAACAAGAACGATGGAGGGGGTTCGGCTGTGTTCATGCAGTCCGGCCCCCTCACGTTAAAACACAACTTAAATATTCAAAATCCTCACGTTAGTCATGCGAACCACGAGCAAGAATAAAATAATTAAACAATAATCAACAACCCCTACCTCGGGTATAGGTTCGAAGATTTGTCAACGTCCCGCGGAAGACAACGTCGTGGAGGTCGGGCGTCGCGGTAGTCGTTCGTCAAATCCGATGACGAAGAGGTGCGTCCGATGAGATACGTCGTTGGCGAAACTTCTTATGTCGACGAAGGGAGTCTGAGGAGGAAGCGGCATTCCCTCTCGTTGACACGGAAGACGAAGAAGAGCGGAGCGGCGTTCTTCGTCGGAACTTGAGCGTTCTTCATCAAGTTGAGCGTTCTTCGTCAAGTTGAGCGTTCTTCGTCAAGTTGAAGAAGAAGGAGGAGGAGCTTTCAAAAATCCTCACAAGTTGGCTAAACAAAACTAACCCAAATAAAATAAGGTTCCTCCTTATTTTATTTACCTAGCCAATGAATTCAAAACTTCAAATTTCAAAACATAACACTTAATTAATTATACATTTCATGTGTAATTAATTTAGATGTTAAGTTAACAAACATTTAAGAGGGAGAGAGGGGAGTTTAAGGGGGAAGATGAGAGGTTTAGGTTCGTGTGGGTCCCACCACACTTAATCCTCTCAAGGGAGGTTAAGTGGGTGTGGGTCCCACCCCTAACTCCCTTAGAGAGGAGTTAACCTACAAAAGTTAAATAAAAAGAATTCCACATTTTTTTATTCAAATTTTTATAAGTCTCCCAAAAACTAACTTTCGTCCCGCAACAAACGCAACTTCCGAAAAGGTCTCTTTAAGCGAATATCGGCGCTGCGAGTTCATCGGTGCCCTCGGATTCCAATTCCGAGCACCAGATCAAAAGTTAAGAATTCCCGCTCGTTCGTTCACTGAACGTACCCGAGCCAAACTTTGGAAATTGATTCCGGGCACTCCGGGCCTCGGAATCAGGTGCCGTCTGAAACCGCGCTCTTGTAAAATTCTAAAGAAAATTAAGAAAAAATTTCCCTTGAATTTTACGGGTCTTTACATTACTCCCACCTCAGTGCTTTACGTCCCCGTAAAGATACATCAAAAAACTAGGGAAACAAATGAGGGTACTGAGCACGCATATGAGCCTCCCGCTCCCATGTGCTCTCCTAGCGAGCCCAAGTACAACTCAGTCCACACAGGAAAGTAAACGTATCCCACACAGGAAAGCAAAACGTAATCCACACAGGATTGCACAACACAATCCACACAGGAAAGCAACAGGATTCAGCTCACACAGGTATACTTCTTCGAAAGACGATAAAGATGATCTCTGATCCATCTAAGTCGTCGGACCCACGAAGGATCGAAAGGTAACTAACCCCCGCAAAAGACCCACACAGGATCGGGCCCACGTAGGACCTGTAGGCGCTGGTTCACACAGGACCGCTGAGCGCAAAGACCCACACAGGATCGGACCCACATAGGATCGGGCCCACACAGGACCTGTAGCACTGATCCACGTAGGATCGCTGAGTGCTGTAGTCGTCGTCGTCAAATCCACACAGGATCTCTGTACTGTCGTCGTCGCAGTCACAGTAACAGTAGCAGCAGTAGTAGTCACAGTAACAGTTGCAGCCAGCACTAGGGTTCCCGCACACAACAAGCTCGTTCGGAGGGTCCGCTCCACAAGCCGAGAGGCTGATATATCAACTGTCACAAAGTCCAGAGTTGATGTATCCAAAAGTTCCGTATCGTCAACAGGAACTCAACGCAACAGACGGCGCGTCGATCGGACGCCCGGTCTGAGAGTTATTGGCAATTTCGTCCCCGGGGCCCGGTTGGTTTTTAAGGCAAAACCAACCCGACCGTACTCCACCTGCGTCCAAACCTCGGGCGGAGTATGCCAAAAGATCCGTCTCACTAAGAGGAACTCAACAAAGCTGACGGTACGTCAATCGGACGTCCGTAGCTCAAGATATGAGCGTTTCCGTTCCGAAGGCCCGGTTGGTTTCGTGAACGAACCAACCCGGCCGAACTCAAAGTAATTCGAAACCTTGAGTGCGATATACCGAAACGACCGTCTCGATCCAAGGATCGTGTTTCCGTAGACGGTTCGTCAATCGGAGGTCCGTGGCTCAAGTTATGGCCAAAAGACCGAAACTGATCCGAAACGGGGGGTCCGGGTCAGGGCCGACCCGGCCCGACCCCCCTGGGTCGGCCCGAACCGGGTTGAGCCGAACCGGGTCGACGCGACCCGGGTCCGACCCGGCCCGGCCGGCCGGCGGCGCGGCGACGTGGCGGCGCGGCGACGCGGCGACGCGGCGGCCTAGCGCCGCACAGAGGCAGCACGCGGGGGGGGGGGGGGGGGGGGCAAAGCCCCCTGCTTGATTGGGATGACGGCGTGGCTATATGCCGCGCCCTTTGAAAAAAAACGGCCCCCACGTGGGGGCCGGCTTGAAGGAAACCGGGGGGCCTCTTGCCCCCCCTCAAGGAAACCGCCCCCTCTTTATGAGGGGGGTTTTTATTGCTGGCCGGGGGATTAATTTCCCCCGGATTTGACCATCCGGCCGGCTAGCTGGCCGGCCGGTTTTTTCCAACGGGACCGGAAAAATCCGGTCCCCTTTTCGGTTTCCGACGCCGGCGGCCCGGCCGCCGGTCTCCTCGTTCCGCCGCGGCCCGGAACCGGCCGCGGTGTTCGTCGTCCGGCGCGGTGCGACGACACCGCGCCCCTCCGCCGCACCTTCATTTCTTCAACGCGGCGCGACGGTGTCGCGTTCTTGATGTTTCTTCCATGGCGCGGCGCGACGGCGTCCCGTAATATAATTGCACGATTAACCGCGTGGTGCGACGGCACCACGCCACCTTGTTTCCACCCGCAAGGTAAATCAACAAGAACGATTGAGGGGGTTCGGCCGTGGTCATGCGGTCCGGCCCCCTCACGTTAAAACACAACTTAAATATTCAAAATCCTCACGTTAGTCATGCGAACCACGAGCAAGAATAAAATAATTAAACAATAATCAACAACCCCTACCTCGGGTATAGGTTCGTAGATTTGTCAACGTCCCGCGGAACACAACGTCGTGGAGGTCGGGCGTCGCGGTAGTCGTTCGTCAAATCCGATGACGAAGAGGTGCGTCCGATGAGATACGTCGTTGGCGAAACTTCTTATGTCGACGAAGGGAGTCCGAGGAGGAAGCGGCGTTCCCTCTCGTTGACACGGAAGACGAAGAAGAGCGGAGCGGCGTTCTTCGTCGGAACTTGAGCGTTCTTCGTCAAGTTGAGCGTTCTTCGTCAAGTTGAGTGTTCTTCGTCAAGTTGAAGAAGAAGGAGGAGGAGCTCTCAAAAATCCTCACAAGTTGGCTAAACAAAACTAACCCAAATAAAATAAGGTTCCTCCTTATTTTATTTACCTAGCCAAGGAATTCAAAACTTCAAATTTCAAAACATAACACTTAATTAATTATACATTTCATGTGTAATTAATTTAGATGTTAAGTTAACAAACATTTAAGAGGGAGAGAGGGGAGTTTAAGGGGGAAGATGAGAGGTTTAGGTTCGTGTGGGTCCCACCACACTTAATCCTCTCAAGGGAGGTTAAGTGGGTGTGGGTCCCACCCCTAACTCCCTTAGAGAGGAGTTAACCTAAAAAAGTTAAATAAAAAGAATTCCACATTTTTTATTCAACTTTTTATAAGTCTCCGAAAAACTAACTTTCGTCCCGCAACAAACGCAACTTCCGAAAAGGTCTCTTTAAGTGAATATCGGCGCTGCGAGTTCATCGGTGCCCTCGGATTCCAATTCCGAGCACCGAATCAAAAGTTAAGAATTCCCGCTCGTTCGTTCACTGAACGTACCCGAGCCAAACTTTGGAAATTGATTCCGGGCACTCCGGGCCTCGGAATCAGGTTCCGTCTGAAACCGCGCTCTTGTAAAATTATAAAGAAAATTAAGAAAAAATTTCCCTTGAATTTTACGGGTCTTTACATTACTCCCACCTCAGGGCTTTACGTCCCCGTAAAGATACATCAAAAAACTAGGGAAACAAATGAGGGTACTGAGCACGCATCTGAGCCTCCCGCTCCCATGTGCTCTCCTGAAGATTCCCGTGCTGCCATCTGATGCGCACAAGAGGAATCGATCGCCCACGCAGGACCTGCTCCTGTCGATCCTCTATCTCCACCGGAATCTCCGTAAAAGTCTCCCCATCGTCAACGTCAAGCTCCCCATGGTCAATGATGTGCGTCGGGTCGTGCACGTATCTCCTCAGCTGAGACACGTGGAAGACGTCGTGCACCCGGTGCAACTGAGGTGGTAGAGCCAGGCGATAAGCCACCTCACCAATCCTGCTGAGGACCTGGAAGGGTCCGATGAAGCGCGAAGATAACTTGCCGCCTCGGCCAAATCTCCGAATACCACGTCGAGGTGAGACCCGCAAGAAGACGTGGTCGCCATCGTCGAACTCTAGTGGCCTCCGCCTCCTGTCAGAATATGACTTCTGCCGGCTCTGTGCTGTCCTCATCCACTCCTGGATGACCTGGACCTTCTCTGTCGTGGCCTGGACCATCTCCGGTCTCACCAGTGCTGACTCTCCAGGGTCTGTCCAGCACAAAGGTGATCTACCAGGTCGGCCGTACAACTCAGTCCACACAGGAAAGTAAACCTATTCCACACAGGAAAGCAAAACGTAATCCACACAGGATAGCACAACACAATCCACACAGGAAAGCAACAGGATTCAGCTCACACAGGTATACTTCTTCGAAAGACGATAATGATGATCTCTGATCCATCTAAGTCGTCGGGCCCACGAAGGATCGATAGGTAACTAACCCCCGCAAAAGACCCACACAGGATCGGGCCCACGTAGGACCTGTAGGCGCTGGTTCACACAGGACCGCTGAGCGCAAAGACCCACACAGGATCAGACCCACACAGGATCGGGCCCACACATGACCTGTCGCACTGATCCACATAGGATCGCTGAGTGCTGTAGTCGTCGTCGTCGAATCCACACAGGATCTCTGTACTGTCGTCGTCGCAGTCACAGTAGCAGTAGCAGTAGTAGTCACAGTAACAGTCGCAGCCAGCACTAGGGTTCCCGCACACAGCAAGCTCGTTCGGAGGGTCCGCTCCCCGAGCCGAGAGGCTGATACATCAACTGTCACAAATTCCAGAGTTGATGTATCCAAAAGTTCTGTATCGTCAACAGGAACTCAACACAACAGACGGCGCGTCGATCGGACGCCCAGTCTGAGAGTTATTGGCATTTTCGTCCCCGGGGCCCGGTTGGTTTTTAAGGCAAAACCAACCCGACCGTACTACAGCTGCGTCCAAACCTCGGGCGGAGTATTCCAAAAGATCCGTCTCACTAAGAGGAACACAACACAGCTGACGGTACGTCAATCAGACGTCCGTAGCTCAAGATATAAGCGTTTCCGCTCCGAAGGCCCTGTTGGTTTCGTGAATGAACCAACCCGGCCGAACTCAAAGTAATACAAAACCTTGAGTGCGATATACGGAAACGACCGTCTCGATCCAAGGATCGCGTTGCCGCAGACCGTTCGTCGATCGGAGGTCCGTGGCTCAAGTTATGTCCATAAGACCGAAACTGATCCGAAACGGGGGGTCCGGGTCCGGGTCCGGGCCGACCCGGCCCGACCCCCCCTGGGTCGGCGCGAACCGGGTCGACCCGAACCGGGTCGACCCGACCCGGATCCGACCCGTCCCGGCAGGCCGGCGGCGCGGCGGCGCGGTGGCGCGGCGGCCTGGCGCCGCACGGAGGCGGCACGCGGGGGGGCAAAGCCCCCCGCTTGATTGGGATGGTGGCGCGGCAATCAGCCGCGCCCCTTTGTTTTAAAAACGCCCCCCCCCCCCCACGTGGGGGGCCTGCTTGAGCGGAAACCGGGGGGCCGCCTGCCCCCCCTCAAGAAACCGCCTCCCCCAATTAAGTGGGGGGGGCCTTATTGCTGGCCGGGGGATTAATTTCCCCCGGATTTGACCATTCGGCCGGCCAGCTGGCCGGCCGGTTTTCTCCAACGGGACCGGAAAAATCCGGTCCCCTTTTCGGCTTCCGACGCCGGCGGCCCGACCGCCGGTCTCCTCGTTCCGCCGCGGCCCGGAACCGGCCGCGGTGTTCGTCGTCCGGCGCGGTGCGACGGCACCGCGCCCCTCCGCCACACCTTGATTTCTTCAACGCGGCGCGACGGCGTCGCGTTCTTGATGATTCTTCCATGGTGCGCGCGCGACGGCGTTGCATAATAAGATTTGGGCGAATATCCGCGTGGTGCGACGACACCACGCCACTTTGATTCATCCGCAAAATTAAACACCAAGAACGAAGGAGGGGGTTCGGCCGTGTTCATGCGGTCCGGCCCCCTCACGTTAAAACACAATTTAAATATTCAATCCTCACGTTAGTCATGCGAACCACGAGCAAGAATAAAATAATTAAACAAAAATCAACAACCCCTACCTTGGGTATAAGTTCGAATATTTGTCAACGTCCCGCGGAAGACAACGTCGCGGAGGTCGGACGTCGCGGTAGTCGTTCGTCAAATCCATTGACGAAGAGATACGCCCGAAGAGATACGTCGTTGGCGAATCTTCGTATGCCGACGAAGAAGGTCCGAGGAGGAAGCGGCGTTCCCTCTCGTTGACACGGAAGACGAAGAAGAGAGGAGTGGCGTTCTTTTTCGGAGCTTGAGCGTTCTTCGTCAAGTTGAGCGTTCTTCGTCAAAGATTGAAGAAGGAAGAAAAAGCTCTCAAACCACTCAAGATGAATAAACAAAACTAACCAAATAAAATAAGGTTCCTCCTTATTTTATTTACCAAGCCAAGGAATTCAAAACTTCAAATTCAAAAACATAACACTTAATTAATTATACATGTCATGTATAATTAATTAGATGTTAAGTTAACACACTTTTAAGAGGGAGAGAGGGGAGTTTAAGGGGGAAGATGAGAGGTTTAGGTTCGTGTGGGTCCCACCACACTTAATCCTCTCAAGGGAGGTTAAGTGGGTGTGGGTCCAACCCCTAACTACCTTTGAGAGGAGTTAACCTACACAGTAAAAATAAAAAGAATTCCACATTTTTTTATTCTACTTTTTATAAATCTCCCAAAAACTAACTTTCGTCTCGCAACAAACGCAACTTCCGAAAAGGTCTCCTTAAGCGAATATTGGCGCTGCGAGTTCATCGGTGCCCTCGGATTTCAATTCCGAGCACCGGATCAAAAGTTAGGAATTCCCGCTCGTTCGTTCACTGAACGTACCCGAGCCAAACTTCGGAAATTGATTCCGGGCACTCCGGGCCTCGGAATCAGGTGCCATCTGAAACCGCGCTCTTGTAAAATTCTAAAGAAAATTAAGAAAAAAATTTCCCTTGAATTTTACGGGTCTTTACATTACTCCCACCTCAGGGCTTTACGTCCCCGTAAAGATACATCAAAAACTAGGGAAACAAAAGAGGGTACTGAGCACGCATCTGAGCCTCCCGCTCCCATGTGCTCTCCTGGAGATTCCCGTGCTGCCATCTGATGCGCACAAGAGGAATCGATCGCCCACGTAGGACCCGCTCCTGTCGATCCTCTATCTCCACCGGGACCTCCGTAAAAGTCGCCCCATCGTGAACGTCAAGCTCCCCATGATCAAAGATGTGCGTCGGGTCGTGCACGTATCTCCTCAGCTGAGACACGTGGAAGACGTCGTGCACCCGGTGTAACTGAGGTGGTAGAGCCAGTCGATAAGCCACCTCACCAATCCTGCTGAGGACCTGGAAGGGTCCGATGAAGCGCAGAAATAACTTGCCGCCTCGGCCAAATCTCCGAATACCACATCGAGGTGAGACCCGCAAGAAGACGTGGTCGCCATCCTCGAACTCTAGTGGCCTCCGCCTCCTGTCAGCGTAAGGCTTCTGCCGGCTCTGAGCTGTACTCATCCGCTCCTGGATGACTTGGACCTTCTCTGTCGTGGCCTGGACCATCTCCGGTCCCACCAGAGCTGCAAGATTTCTTCTTTGCTGATAAGAGAAATCTGGTTCCACCCCCTGGATGAACCACATTCTTTGCCTAAAACAGTCAATCCTAACATGGATGATACTAATCCAAACCAAGGATGACGTCGTAAGGCCTCGACGCTACTACTAAGAGATTCAACCGTTACTCTCGCCTCCAAGGGTTGAGTCACACTGTCGGCATCAGTGTGTGGTAACTGGGTCTCCTCCAGTAGATGTCTCACAAGTGAGGGTCAAGTCAACAGCCAAAACTGGAACATCTTAGTAACATCACGAAAGAGGACAGGAACGAAAATATCACAAAGGTATGCGTATTTTATTATTGCAGCTCATAATACAAGACGCTACACAAATGCAACAAGGAACCATAAGTACAAAGGATGTATCCAATAGTTCTGCTCCTGTCCATCGGCTCCCAGAGCTCCATGATCGAAGGCCTCGGCTGCCTGAAGTTGAGCTCTCGCATGTTCACCTACTCCCTGTGGTCGGGGTGGACCTCCTGGTGGTGGTGGTGGCAGAGCCTCAAAGCGTCACCCACCACCGGCTGCTCGTCCAGCTTCTCTGCCTCGTCTGCCTCCTCCCTGCGGACCGCCACGGTCGAACCTCTGCCTCTGCCTGGAAGGTTCTTCACTTAACTGCTGATCATCAGCATGGCGGGTCGGACAGTCACGAGCCATGTGACCAATCCCGCCACAGGAGTAACACTACCCACTCTCGACACGCCTGGCTCTGACTCCACCCCGGCTTCCCCGCACAACTGAGCCTGAGTCGTGCAGTCGGCCACCGGTAGGTCTGGTCTGCCTGGAACCCTGAGTCATCCGTCGGCTACCTGTTGCCGAAGACTCCGCTATCTGCCGCCCTGTGGTAGGTCTCGCTGTGGACTCAGCCAGGAAACTCTCGATCAGGAGGGCTCCCTCCAGTACTCCTGTCTGAGTCGGTATGCTGAGGGAGATCAGCGATGCCCTGATCTCGTGTCTCAAACCCTGCTCGAAGGTCCGGGCCCGGAAGAATGGGTCCCGTACCATGTCGGTCGAGTAGCGCGAGAGATCGGTAAATCTCGCCGAGTACTGAGCGACTGTCATGCTGCCCTGCCGCAGCTGAAGAAGCTCCTGAATGCGCACCGCACGAAGGGTGGCTGGGACGAACTCCGAGCGGAAGAGGCTCACAAAGTCCGTCCAAGGTAGAGATGCCTCATCGTGCACCTGGAGCATCAAGCTCCACCATCTTCTTGCTGCTGCGTGTAGTAGGCTCGCGGCGAGGATCACCATGAGGTCTGCGTGTGTCCTCACTAGCCTAAACACTCGTACCACTGCCTCTAGCCAGTCCTATGCTGCTTGGGGATCCGTCTCCCCGCAAAACCTGGGCGGTCGCTGGCGCTGAAACTCATGCAGTGCGCTGAGGCGACGTGCATCGTCAGCGGTTGCTGCTGGAAGCATCAGGGGCTCGGCGAGTAGTACTACCACCAGTGCCACTGCTGACAAAGGGCCCTGCACCGAAGCCTCATCGCTCGGTGAGCTGTCGTCACGCTCGACTCTCAGAACCCTAGCTGGCTGCCGTCGTGGGGCCATCCTGAAAAAGGAATCAGGTGCGCCACGATCAAACAGTATACCTGGTGAGCTGATTTAAGTAATCACAAAGAAAACTTTGAAACACACACGCAATCAATGTTTTCGTGCATTAAGTCGGAAATCAGAAGTCAGGGTCCTGGTGTACGGATACGTCGGCCGCCGCACCAACACTGGACTCCCTGGACTGATAACCACACTCAATACGCTAAACATTATTGCTTCACATAGAAAGGGTCAGAGTTCGCGGTAGAACCGAACTCCTCTGATACCAATTTGTCACGACCCGCCCTCGGGGTCCATGCTGTGACTACCCCAAGCCCGCCTTCCATAGGCCAGGGGCTGGCGACTAGCACCAAGGCGTAAATCCCGGCAAAAAGGGAAGGCATTACCTTTGTAAAGTAAACAAACACCACAGAGTAAGCAAGCGGAAAGTAAACACTAAGTAAAAGCAGAGAACAACTGAAAGTGCGGAAAAGTAAATGGGCCAGTATACAAACCCAAACTGAAAGTAAAGTACAACTCGAAAGGGAAAACAGCAACTGAAAAGTAAAAGCCACTACACCGAGCTGTCCACTGGAAATCCCACCTGAAGGGTGGGTACAGATAGCTCCACTGCTCCACAGGTCCCGCCGTCCGCTCCGAGCATGTCCCGCCCAGTGGTCCACCTCTAGGTACCGTCCTGCTCTGCAAGCCTCAGCTAAGATCAACGCTGTCCGTCGTCTGCAACCAACACAACGTAGTGCGGGCAAAGCCCGTGCAGGGGTGAGTATAAGCTACTCAGTAGGGACCCCGAGACCCCTGAAGGTCTCTCAAAATCCACAAAGGATAAACCACAAAGAAAGGTACAATCACGAAGTAACAACCGACACTCCTTAGGTATATGCCCATACATATACATAAGTCATCAATTTCAAATACGCTCCAACCTCCGAGCCCAAGTACAACTCAGTCCACACAGGAAAGTAAACGTATTCCACACAGGAAAGCAAAACGTAATCCACACAGGATTGCACAACACAATCCACACAGGAAAGAAAAAGGTTTCAGCTCACACAGGATTTTCATTATCAAAAACGTAACTACTGAAGAGCCCCATCTCTGAAGTGTACAGTGTCCTGTCACGACTCTGAGATACTGCTCACTAACCTAAGACTGCTGAGGTACTCCTCCTATCGAGTACCGCGGGTCTGCCGCCAACTACCGGGAGCTCCGTCCGCTGAGGGTCTGCTGCCAAATACCGGGCGCTCACCCAAATAGCCTACAGAGGTACTCCTCCAGTCGAGTACCGCGGGTCTGCTGCCAACTACCAGGCGCTCCGTCCGCCGTGGGTCTGCCGCCAAATACCGGGCGCTCCGTCCACTGGGCTAGTCGACTCACTCCAAGTCGAGTCGGTCGAGCAGTCTTCAGGTCTCAGCCGGCTACACGGTCTCTGTACTCCGTACGCTCGTCTCCAGTATCGCGGGTCTGCCGCTACAACCAAGCGCACCACCTCTATTGAGTAAATCAGAAGATTCAGCTCACATAGGTATACTTCTTCGGATGACGATAAAGATGATCACTGAACCATCTAAGTCGTCGGACCCACGAAGGATCGATAGGTACTAACCCCCGCAGTGACCTACACAGGATCAGACTCACACAGGATCGGGCCCACGCAGGACCTGTAGCACTGATCCACGTAGGATCGCTGAGTGCTGTAGTCGTCGTCGTCGAATCCACACAGGATCTCTGTACTGTCGTCGTCGCAGTCACAGTGGCAGTAGTAGCAGTAGTAGTCACAGTAACAGTCGCAGCCAGCACTAGGGTTCCCGCACACAGCAAGCTCGTTCGGAGGGTCCGCTCCACGAGCCGAGAGGCTGATACATCAACTGTCACAAAGTCCAGAGTTGATGTATCCAAAAGTTCCGTATCATCAACAAGAACTCAATGCAACAGACGGCGCGTCGATCGGATGCCCGGTCTGAGAGTTATTGGCATTTTCGTCCCCGGGGCCCGGTTGGGTTTTAAGGCAAAACCAACCCGACCGTACTCCACCTGCGTCCAAACCTCGGGCGGAGTATGCCAAAAGATCCGTCTCACTAAAAGGAACACAACACAGCTGACGGCACGTCAATCGGACGTCCGTAGCTCAAGATATGAGTGTTTCCACTCCGAAGGCCCGGTTGGTTTCGTGAACGAACCAACCCGGCCGAACTCAAAGTAATCCTAAACCTTGAGTGCGATATACCGAAACGGCAGTCTCGATCCAAGGATCGTGTTGCCGCAGACGGTTCGTCGATCGGAGGTCCGTGGCTCAAGTTATGGCCATAAGACCGAAACTGATCCGAAACGGGGGGTCCGGGTCCGGGCCAACCCGGCCCGGCCGGCGGCGCGGCGGCCTGGCGCCGCACGGAGGCAGCATGCGGGGGGGGGGGGGGGGCAAAGCCCCCCGCTTGATTGGGATGACGGCGCGGCTATATGCCGCGCCCTTTGAAAAAAACGGCCCCCACGTGGGGGCCGGCTTGAAGGAAACCGGGGGGCCTCCTGCCCCCCCTCAAGGAAACCGCCCCCCTCTTTATGAGGGGGGTTTTTATTGCTGGCCGGGGGATTAATTTCCCCCGGATTTGACCATCCGGCCGGCCAGCTGGCCGGCCGGTTTTCTCCAACGGGACCGGAAAAATCCGGTCCCCTTTTCGGTTTCCGACGCCGGTGGCCCGGCCGCCGGTCTCCTCGTTCCGCCGCGGCCCGGAATCGGCCACGGTGTTCGTCGTCCGGCGCGGTGCGACGGCACCACGCCCCTCTGCCGCACCTTCATTTCTTCAACGCGGCGCGACGGCGTCGCATTCTTGATGTTTCTTCCATGGCGCGGCGCGACGACGTCGCGTAATATAATTGCATGATTAACCGCGTGGTGCGACGGCACCACGCCACCTTGTTTCCACCCGCAAGGTAAATCAACAAGAACGATGGAGGGGGTTCGGCCGTGTTCATGCGGTCCGGCCCCCTCACGTTAAAACACAACTTAAATATTCAAAATCCTCACGTTAGTCATGCGAACCACGAGCAAGAATAAAATAATTAAACAATAATCAACAACCCCTACCTCGGGTATAGGTTCGAAGATTTGTCAACGTCCCGCGGAAGACAACGTCGTGGAGGTCGGGCGTCGCGGTAGTCGTTCGTCAAATCCGATGACGAAGAGGTGCGTCCGATGAGATACGTCGTTGGCGAAACTTCTTATGTCAACGAAGGGAGTCCGAGGATGAAGCGGCGTTCCCTCTCGTTGACACGGAAGACGAAGAAGAGCGGAGTGGCATTCTTCGTCGGAACTTGAGCGTTCTTCGTCAAGTTGAGCGTTCTTTGTCAAGTTGAGCGTTCTTCGTCAAGTTGAAGAAGAAGGAGGAGGAGCTCTCAAAAATCCTCACAAGTTGGCTAAACAAAACTAACCCAAATAAAATAAGGTTCCTCCTTATTTTATTTACCTAGCCAAGGAATTCAAAACTTCAAATTTCAAAACATAACACTTAATTAATTATACATTTCATGTGTAATTAATTTAGATGTTAAGTTAACAAACATTTAAGAGGGGGAGAGGGGAGTTTAAGGGGGAAGATGAGAGGTTTAGGTTCGTGTGGGTCCCACCACACTTAATCCTCTCAAGGGAGGTTAATGGGGTGTGGGTCCCACCCCTAACTCCCTTAGAGAGGAGTTAACCTACAAAAGTTAAATAAAAAGAATTCCACATTTTTTTATTCAACTTTTTATAAGTCTCCCAAAAACTAACTTTCGTCCCGCAACAAACGCAACTTCCGAAAATGTCTCTTTAAGCGAATATCGGCGCTGCGAGTTCATCGGTGCCCTCAGATTCTAATTCCGAGCACCGGATCAAAAGTTAAGAATTCCCGCTCGTTGGTTCACTGAACGTACCCGAGCCAAACTTTGGAAATTGATTCCGGGCACTCCGGGCCTCGGAATCAGGTGCTGTCTGAAACCGCGCTCTTGTAAAATTCTAAAGAAAATTAAGAACAAATTTCCCTTGAATTTTACGGGTCTTTACATTACTCCCACCTCAGGGCTTTACGTCCCCGTAAAGATACATAAAAAAACTAGGGAAACAAATGAGGGTACTGAGCACGCATCTGAGCCTCCCGCTCCCATGTGCTCTCCTGGAGATTCCCGTGCTGCCATCTGATGCGCACAAGAGGAATCGATCGCCCACGCAGGACCCGCTCCTGTCGATCCTCTATCTCCACCGGAATCTCCGTAAAAGTTTCCCCATCGTCAACGTCAAGCTCCCCATGGTCAATGATGTGCGTCAGGTCGTGCACGTATCTCCTCAGCTGAGACACGTGGAAGACGTCGTGCACCCGGTGCAACTGAGGTGGTAGAGCCAGGCGATAAGCCACCTCACCAATCCTGCTGAGGACCTGGAAGGGTCCGATGAAGCGCGGAGATAACTTTCCGCCTCGGCCAAATCTCCGAATACCACGTCGAGGTGAGACCCGCAAGAAGACGTGGTCGCCATCCTCGAACTCTAGTGGCCTCTGCCTCCTGTCATCATATGACTTCTGCCGGCTCTGTGCTATCCTCATCCGCTCCTGGATGACCTGGACCTTCTCTGTCGTGGCCTGGACAATCTCCGGTCCCACTAGTGCTGACTCTCCAGGGTCTGTCCAGCACAAAGGTGATCTACAAGGTCGGCCGTACAACGCCTCGTACGGTGCGGGTCCTGCGTGGGGACGCTGACTATGAGACACGGCGTGCACAGATATCCTCGGGACAGGCACCTGATGGTTTCTCCCTTGGAGCAGAGCACGATGTCCTTTTCAGAGGACGTACCTTGGTACCAGTCGCTTTACGAGAGGAGGTGCTGAGAGAGTTTCACACTTCTCCTTTGGCGGTACATCCTGGAGTGGCGAAGATGTACCAGGATCTCAGACGACAACATTGGTGGCCGGGCATGAAGAAGGCTGTGGCAGAGTTCATTTCACGGTGCCTCACCTGCCAGCAGGTGAAGGCAGAGCACCAGGTACCAGCAGGCTTGGTACAGCCCTTGGAGGTCCCGGATTGGAAGTGGGACGGGATATCTATGGACTTCGTGACTGGACTTCCACACACTTCCAGAGGTCACGACTCCATTTGGGTGATTGTTGACCGACTCACCAAGTCGGCACACTTCTTACCCATTTGAGAGTAGGGCTCGGTGGAGAGCTTGGGGCATCTCTACGTCCAGGAGATTGTACGGCTTCACGGTGTGCCATAGACTATCGTCTCCGATCGGGACGCTCGCTTTACTTCCCGGCTTTGGCAGGGGTTGCAGGAGGCGTTCGGGACGCGGCTACGTCTGAGCACCGCCTTTCACCCTCAGACGGATGGTCAGACGGAGAGGACCATTGAGACTCTCGAGGACATGCTCCACGCATGTGTCCTCGACTTTGGTCGCAGTTGGGAGGACCACCTACCCTTGGTGGAGTTCGCGTAAAACAACAGCTACCACTCCACCATTGGGATGGCACCATACGAGGCGTTGTACAGCAGGCCTTGCAGATCTCCTCTGTGCTGGCAGACCCTGGGGAGTCAGCACTTGTGGGACCAGAGATGGTCCGAGCCATGAAAAAGAAGGTCCAGGTCATCCAGGAGCGGATGAGGACAGCACAGAGCCGGCAGAAGTCATATGCTGACAGGAGGCGGAGGCCACTAGAGTTCGAGGATGGCGACCACGTCTTCTTGCGGGTCTCACCTCGACGTGGTTTGCAGAGATTTGGCCGAGGCGGCAAGTTGTCTCCAGGCTTCATCGGGCCTTTCCAGGTCCTCAGTAGGATTGGCGAGGTGGCTTATCGCCTGGCTCTGCCACCTCAGTTGCACCAGGTGCACGACGTCTTCCACGTATCTCAGCTGAGGAGATACGTGCACGACCCGACGCACATCATTGACTATGGGGAGTAGACGTGGATGATGGGGCGACTTTTGCGGAAGTCCCGGTGGAGATAGAGGATCGACAGGAGCGGGTCCTGCGTGGGCGATCGATTCCTCTTGTGCGCATCAGATGGCAGCACGGGAACCTCCAGGAGAGCACATGGGAGCGGGAGGCTCAGATGCGTGCTCAGTACCCACATTTGTTTCCCTAGTTTATGATGTATCTTTACGGGGACGTAAAGCCCTGAGGTGGGAGTAATGTAAAGACCCGTAAATTTCAAGGAAATTTTTTTTCCTTAATTTTCTTTGGAATTTTTCAAGAACGCAGTTTCTGGCAGCACCTGATTCCGAGGCCCGGTGTGCCCGGAATCATTTCCCAAAGTTTGGCTCGGGTACGTTCAGTGAACGGACGAGCGGGTTTTTCTAACTTTTGAACCGGTGCCCGGAATCAAATTCTGAGGGCACCAATGAAATCACAGCGTCGGTATTTGCTTAGAAACACCTCTTCCGGAGTTGCGTTTGCTCGGGTGTGGTTTTTAATTTTCGGGCTTAAAATTAAGAAATAAAATAATTTTTCGACAACTTTATTTTATTTCACTTAAGCCACTTTGAAGCCACTTGAAGCCACTTAAAAGCGGCTTAAACTAAGTTGATCTGGATAGGATGCTATCCAGAAATATCCTACCCCCTTGGTAGGATATTTGTGAGGTGGGGCCTGCACGAGCCCCGCCATTTCTTTCCGCTAAGTAACGCACCCGCGAAAACCCGTCATTATGAAGTCAACTGACGCGTTTTCTTAATTTCTTAACAGACCATTTAATTGGGCGGTTTATTTCGTGAATTAAATGGGTAGTTTCTTTCGTCGAATTAATTTAAGAATTAATTCAATCGTTTCTTAACCAGTTTTCAAATTCGTTGGCATAATAATAAAATAAGGTCAATGCACGACCCCTGGTTATTTGCGCGTTGAGAAAATTTGAGAGGACCCTTGTATCTTCTTCTCCCTTGCGAAGAACGCGAAGAACACGAAGAACGCGAAGAATGCCGAACCCGGAAATCGACGATGCTCCCATCCGAGACGTTCTTCCCCGCCCCGATCTCCGATCACCAACCATTTGAGGTGAGTGATTTCGGGTTTCCTCTAAAGGTTTTTTTTGGTTTTAATCGAAACACAGATTTAATTATTTGTAATTTAAATCTGTTGTTCTTGGTCCGTTGAGCTCGCCGACTCAACGCCGGATTCCGCGACGACGCGACGCCTTCCCGCGACGACGCGACGATCCCCCTCTTCCGCGATGAGCTTTTCCGCGAAGAACGCCCGCGCGCGACGACCAACGAGGTAGGGATTTATTTTGGGAATTACCCCCTTTTTTTATATTCCCGTCAATGTTTCTTTAAAGAAATTAAAGAACCGGATTGTGAACAATTTTAAACTTATTAAAATTGTTGTTTCCTGTGTGGAATAAAAATTCTCCCGTCATTTATATCTAACGCGGAGGGTGCGGGCCAAACGAACACGGCCCGACAACCCTCCGCCGTTCTTCGTTCTTGTGCGGATTCGACGGGCGACGACGGAACGTGCCACAACGGAAGTTTGATGATCCCGCAGTGAAGAACGAGTCCCGGGAGGAGCAACGGCGCAGACGGGAACAAAATCGGACCACCCTTCAGGGGCTGGCGACTAGCACCAAGGCGTAAATCCCAACAAAAAGGGAAGGCATTGCCTTTGAAAAGTAAACAACCACCATAGAGTAAGCAAGCGGAATAGTAAACACTAAGTAAAAACAGAGTACAACTGAAGTGCGAAAAAGTAAATGAGCCAGTATACAAACCCAAACTGAAAGTAAAGTACAACTCAAAAGGGAAAACAACAACTGTAAAGTAAAAGCCGCTACACCGAGATGTCCACTGGGGATCCCACCTGAAGGGTGGGTACAGATAGCTCCACTGCTCCTCGGGTCCCGCCGTCCGCTCCGAACACGTCACGCCCAGTGGTCCACCTCCAGGTACCGTCCTGCTCTGCAAGCCTCAGCCAAGATCAACGTTGTCCGTCGTCTGCAACCAACACAACGTAGTGCGGGCATAGCCCGTGCAGGGGTGAGTATAAGCTACTCAGTAGCGACCCCGATACCCCTGAAGGTCTCCCAAAATCCACAAAGGATAAACCACAAATGTGAGATACAAACACGAAGTAACAACCGACACTGCTTAGGTATATGCCCATACATATACCTAACTCATCAATTCCAATACGCTCCAACCTCCGAGCCCAAGTACAACTCAGTCCACACAGGAAAGTATACGCATTCCACACAGGAAAGCAAAACGAAATCCACACAGGATAGCACAACACAATCCACACAGGATAGCAACATGATTCAGCTCACACAGGTATACTTCTTCGAAAGACGATAAAGATGATCTCTGATCCATCAAAGTCGTCGGACCCACGAAGGATCGATAGGTAACTAACCCCCGCAAAGACCCACACAAGATCGGGCCCACACAGGACCTGTAGGCGCTGGTTCACACAGGACCGCTGAGCATAAGGACCCACACAGGATCGGACCCACACAGGATCAGGCCCACACAGGACCTGTAGCACTGATCCACATAGGATCGCTGAGTGCTGTAGTCGTCATCGAATCCACCAAGGATCTCTGTACTGTCGTCGTCGCAGTCACAGTAGCAGTAGCAGTCACAGTCGCAGCCAGCACTAGGGTTCCCGCACACAGCAAGCTCGTTCGGGAGGGTCCGCTCCACGAGCCGAGGGGCTGATACATCAACTGTCACAAATTCCAGAGTTGATGTATCCAAAAGTTCCGTATCGTCAACAGGAACTCAACGCAACAGACGGCACGTCGATCAGACGCTCGGTCTGAGAGTTATTGGCCTTTTCGTCCTAGGGGCCCGGTTGGTTTTTAAGGAAAAACCAACCCGACCATACTCCACCTGCGTCCAAACCTCGGGTGGAGTATGCCAAAAGATCCGTCTCACTAAGAGGAACACAACAAAGCTGACGACACGTCAATCGGACGTCCGTAGCTCAAGATATGAGCGTTTCCGCTCCGAGGGCCCGGTTGGTTTCGTGTACGAACCAACCCGGCCGAACTCAAAGTATTCCGAAACTTTGAGTGCGATATACCGAATCGACCGTCTCGATCCAAGGATCGCATCGCCGCTGACGGTTCGTCAATCGGAGGTGAGTGGCTCAAGTTATGGCCAAAAGACCGAAGTCGTTTCGAAAACGGGGGGTCCGGGTCCGGGCTGACCCGGCCCGGCCGGCGGCGCGGCCCGACCGGCGGCGGCGCGGCCTGGGCGCCGCTCGGGGCCACGTGCGGGGGGAAAGTCCCCCGTCCCTTCTCGCTGGCGGCGCGGCTGAAGCTGCGCCTTTGGAGAAAACCGGCCCCCCTCGTGGGGGCCTGCCTTGAGGAAAACGAGGGGCCGCCTGCCCCCCCTTTATGAAACCGGCCCCCCTCTTAATGGGGGGGCATTCAAGGTGGCCGGGGGAATTAAATTCCCCCAGTTTTTCCCCTTCCGGCCGGCCCTGACTTGGCCGGCCGGTTCTTCTTCAACGGGACCGGCAAAGCCGATCCCCTTCCGGCTTCTGACACCGGTGGCCCGGCTGGCCGCCGGTCCTCTCGTCCCGCCGCGGCCCGGAACCGGCCGCGGCCTTCGTCATTCGGCGCGGTGCGACGACACCGTGCCCCACCTCCGCGGCCCCGCTCTGGCCGCGGTGCCTTCAACACTCTTCGACGCGGCGCGACGGCGTCGCGTCCTTGCATTATTTTACAACGCGGCGCGACGGCGCCGCACGTTTCTTGTCGTAAGATCCTGCGCGGTGCGACGGCACCACGCCTCACCCGTCTCAATCCACAATAAAATCAATATGAAAAGAAGGAGGGTCGGCCGTGTTCGTACGGTCCGGCCCCCTCGCCGTCAGCGGCAACGCGATCCTTGGATCGAGACGGTCGTTTCGGTATACTATACTCAAGGTGCACCTTCATTTTCGGGAGCCTACGTGGTTAAAACTCCATAGTTAAGCGTGCTTGGCCTAGAGTAGTGATCAGGATGGGTGACCTCCTGGGAAGTTTCCCAGGGTGGGTGTGGAACGAAAAAGCCAATAACTCTCAGACCGGGCGTCCGATTGACGCACCGTCTATTGCGTTGAGTTCCTGTTGACGATACGGAACTTTTGGCATCCTCCGCCCGAGTTTTGGATGCTGATGGATAGTGGCCGAGTTGGATCGCACCGAAATCCAACCGGGCCCCTGGAACGGAAAAGCTGATATCTTTCTGACAGAACGTCCGTTTGACGAACCGTCAGCGGCGTTGGTGATCGCGTTGAGAAACGGTCCCTATGAGTTTACCCTATGAGAGTTCGGGGTACAGTTGAGATACGGCCGGGTTTGGTTCACTCACGAAACCAACCGGGCCCCTGGGACGAAAAGGCTAATAACTCACAGACCGGGCGTCCGATTGACGCTCCGTCTGTTGCGTTGAGACCCCTATGACGTGGCGGTCCTTTGAGATAATTCTTCGTGGGACTTTGAGATACTTGGAGTATCGACATGTAGCTCGTGGAGTGGACCCTCCTAGTGACGAGCGTGCGGAGTACGGAGACCGTGTAGCTGGCTGAGACCCGACGACTGCTGATCGAACGACTCGGTGTGTTACAGAGGTGCGCTTGGTTGTAGCGGCACATGGGAGCGCTTGGTTGTAGCGGCAGACCCACGACAGAGGTGCGCTTGGTTGTAGCGGCACATGGGAGCGCTTGGTTGTAGCGGCAGACCCACGACAGAGGTGCGCTTGGTTGTAGCGGCACATGGGAGCGCTTGGTTGTAGCAGCTGGCCCGCAGTACTCGATGGGTGGAGTTCTTCAGCAGTCTTAGGTTAGTGAGCAGTACCTCGGAGTCGTGACAGGACCACTGTACACTCCAGAGACGGAGCTCTTCAGCAGTTACGGTTTCGATAATGAAAATCCTGGTTTGAGCTGAGACTTTTGACCTTGTGTTTACCTCATGATTGATATGGGTCACTTGCTAACTTAGGTATATGTATGGGCATATACCCGGGTAGTGGTTGTCCGTTGATTTCACAATCCTTGTGTTTCCTCATGATTGAGATGGGTTACTTGATAACTTAGGTATATGTATGGGCATATACCTAAGTAGAGGTTATCTGTTAAGATCTTCTTTGTGGTTATCCTTGTTGGTTTAGTGAGACCTTGAGGGTCTCGGGGTCCCTACTGAGTATCGTTATACTCACCCCTGCACGGGCTATGCCCGCACCTCGTTGTGTTGGTTACAGAAGACGGGCAGTGCTGACAGAGGCCGAGTGTTCGAGGACTGGACGGTACTTGGAGGTGGACTATACGAAGAGATGGTACCCGGAGGAGGACCTCACGACGAGATGGTACCCAGAGGTGGACATGACGACGAGGCGGTACCCGGAGGTGGACCACTGGGTGAGACATACTCGGAGCGGACGGCGGGACCTGAGGAGCAGAGGAGCTATCTGTACCCACCCTTCAGGTGGGATTTCCAGTGGACAGCTCGGCGTAGCAGCTTTACTTTTGAGTTGCTTTTTTCCCTTTCAAGTTGTACTTTACAGTTGGGTTTGTATTTTCGGCCCCTTTTTACTTTCTGCACTTACTGTTGTACTCAGTTTTTACTTAGTGTTTACTTCTTCTGCTTGTACTCTGTGGTGCTTGTTTTCTTTTATAAAGGCTATGCCTTCCCAGTTATCGGGATTTTACGCCTTTGGTGCTAGTCGCCAGCCCCTGGCCTATGGAAGGTGGGCTTGGGGTAGTCACGACACGGGCCCCGAGGACGGGTCGTGACAACCCCCCGTTTCCAGCAAGCTCGGCCTTCGGCCCAGCTGGCAGCGCGCCCAGCGCGCTGCCTTGCGCCGAACCTGCACGCCTGACCGGTTCGCCGCGCCGGGCCGGGCCGCGCCGGGCCGGGCCACGCCGGGCAGGGCCGCGCTGGGCCGGGCCGTGCCGGGCCGGGCCGCGCTGGGCCGGGCCGGGCTGTGCCGGGCCGGGTCGACCCCGTCCGGGGCGGGTCGACCCAGTTCGGGCCATCCGGGGGGTCTCGGGCCGGGACGACCTGGGCCCGAAACCCCCGTTACCGAGCGGTTTGGTCAAATGCCTGTATCTTGGGCTACGTGCCTCCAAACGACTCGTCGTCAGCGGCAACGCGATCCTTGGATCGAGACGGTCGTTTCAGTATACTATACTCAAGGTGCACCTTCCTTTTCGGGAGCCTACGTGGTTAAAACTCCATAGTTAAGCGTGCTTGGCCTAGAGTAGTGATCAGGATGGGTGACCTCCTGGGAAGTTTTTTCCAAGGAGAGTGTGAGACGAAAAAGCCAATAACTCTCAGACCGGGCATCCGATTGACGCGCCGTCTGTTGTGTTGAGTTCCTGTCGACGATACGGAACTTTTGGCATCCTCCACCCGAGTTTTGGATACAGATGGATAGTGGCCGGGTTGGATCACACCGAAATCCAACCGGGCCCCTGGAACGGAAAAGCTGATATCTTTCTGACAGAACGTCCGTTTGACGAACCGTCAGCGGAGTTGGTGATCGCGTTGAGAAACGGTCCCTATGAGTTTACCCTATGAGAGTTCGGGGTACATTTGAGATACGGCCGGGTTTGGTTTGCTCACGAAACCAACCGGGCCCCTGGGACGAAAAGGCTAATAACTCACAGACCGGGCGCCCGATTGACGCGCCATATGTTGCGTTGAGACCCTTATGATGTGGCGGTCCTTTGAGATACTTCTTCATGGGACTTTGAGATACTTGGAGTATCGACCTGTAGCTCATGGAGCAGACCCTCCCAGTGACGAGCGTGCGGAGTACGGAGACCGTGTAGCTGGCTGAGACCCGATGACTGCTGATCGAACGACTCGGAGTGTTACAGAGGTGCGCTTGGTTGTAGCGGCACATGGGAGTGCTTGGTTGTAGCGGCAGACCCACGACAGAGTTGCGCTTGGTTGTAGCGGCACATGGGAGCGCTTGGTTGTAGCGGCATACCCACGACAGAGGTGCGCTTGGTTGTAGCGGCACATGGGAGCGCTTGGTTGTAGCGGCAGACCCACGACAGAGTTGTGCTTGGTTGTAGCGGCACATGGGAGCGCTTGTTTGTAGCGGCATACCCACGACAGAGGTGCGCTTGGTTGTAGCGGAACATGGGAGCGCTTGGTTGTAGCGGCAGTCCCACGACAGAGTTGCGCTTGGTTGTAGCGGCACATGGGAGCGCTTGGTTGTAGCGGCATACCCACGACAGAGGTGCGTTTGGTTGTAGTGGCACATGGGAGCGCTTGGTTGTAGCGGCAGACCCTCGACAGAGGTGCACTTGGTTGTAGCGGCACATGAGAGCGCTTGGTTGTAGCAGCTGGCCCGCAGTACTCGATTGGTGGAGTTCTTCAGCAGTCTTAGGTTAGTGAGCAGTACCTCGGAGTCGTGACAGGACCACTGTACACTCCAGAGACGGAGCTCTTCAGCAGTTAAGGTTTCGATAATGAAAATCCTGGTTTGAGCTGAGACTTTTGACCTTGTGTTTACCTCATGATTGAGATGGGTCACTTGTTAACTTAGGTATATGTATGGGCATATACCCGGGTAGTGGTTTTCCGTTGATTTCACAATCCTTGTGTTTCCTCATGATTGAGATGGGTTACTTGATAACTTAGATATATGTATGGGCATATATCTAAGTAGAGGTTATCTGTTGAGATCTTCTTTGTGGTTATCCTTGTTGGTTTAGTGAGACCTTGAGGGTCTCGGGGTCCCTACTGAGTATCGTTATACTCACCCCTGCACGGGCTATGCCCGCACCTCGTTGTGTTGGTTGCAGACGACGGGCAGTGCCGACAGAAGCCGAGTGTTTGAGAACTGGATAGTACATGGAGGTGGACTATACGAAGAGATGGTACCCGGAGGAGGACCTAAAGACGAGGCGGTACCCAGAGGTGGACGTGACGATGAGGCGGTACCCGGAGGTGGACCAATGGGCAAGACATACTCGGAGCAGACGGTGGGACCTGAGGAGCAGAGGAGCTATCTGTACCCACCCTTCAGGTGGGATTTCCAGTGGACAGCTCGGCGTAGCAGCTTTACTTTTTAGTTGCTGTTTTCCCTTTCGAGTTGTACTTTACAGTTGGGCTTGTATTTCCAGCCCCTTTTTACTTTCCGCACTTACTGTTGTACTCATTTTTTACTTAGTGTTTACTTCTTCCGCTTGTACTCTGTGGTGCTTGTTTTCTGTTATAAAGGCAATGCCTTCCCAGTTATCGGGATTTTACGCCTTTGGTGCTAGTCGCCAGCCCCTGGCCTATGGAAGGCGGGCTTGGGGTAGTCACGGCACGGGCCCTGAGGACGGGTCGTGACAAATCCGGGGGGCCGCCTGCCCCCCCTCAAGAAACCTTCGTCCCCCAATTAAGTGGGGGGGGGGGGGCTTTATTGCTGGCCGGGGGATTAATTTCCCCCGGATTTGACCATCCGGCCGGCCAGCTGGCCGACCGGTTTTCTCCAACGGGACCGGAAAAATCCGGTCCCCTTTTCAGCTTCCGACGCCGGCGGCCCGGCCGCCGGTCTCCTCGTTCCGCCGCGGCCCGGAACCGGCCGCGGTGTTCGTCGTCCGGCGCGGTGCGACGGCACTGCGCCCCTCCGCCGCACCTTGATTTCTTCAACGCGGCACGATGGCGTCGCGTTCTTGATGATTCTTCCTACGTGGGCCCGATCCTGTGTGGGTCTTTTGCGGGGGTTAGTTACCTTTCGATCCTTCGTGGGTCCGACGACTTAGATGGATCAGAGATCATCTTTATCGTCTTTCGAAGAAGTATACCTGTGTGAGCTGAATCCTGTTGCCTTCCTGTGTGGATTGTGTTGTGCAATCCTGTGTGGATTACGTTTTGCTTTCCTGTGTGGGATACGTTTACTTTCCTGTGTGGACTGAGTTGTACTTGGGCTCGGAGGTTGGAGCGTATTTGAATTTGATGACTTAGGTATATGTATGGGCATATACCTAAGCAGTGTCGGTTGTTACTTCGTGATTGTACCTTTCTTCGTGGTTTATCCTTTGTGGATTTGAGAGACCTTCAGGGGTCTCGAGGTCCCTACTGAGTAGCTTATACTGACCCCTGCTCGGGCTTTGCCCGCACTACGTTGTGTTGGTTGCAGACGACGGACATCGTTGACCTTAGCTGAGGCTTGCAGAGCGGGACGGTACCCGGAGGTGGACCACTGGGTGGGACGTGCTCGGAGCGGACGGCGGGACCCGTGGAGCAGAGGAGCTATCAGTACCCACCCTTCAGGTGGGATTTCCAGTGGACAGCTCAGTGTAGCAGCTTTTACCTTTCAGTTGCTGTTTTTCCCTTTCAAGTTGTACTTTACTTTCAGTTTGGGTTTGTATACTGGCCCATTTACTTTTCCGCACTTTCAGTTGTACTCTGCTTTTGCTTAGTGTTTACTTTCCGCTTGCTTACTCTGTGGTGTTTGTTACTTTACAAAGGCAATGCCTTCCCTTTTTACCGGGATTTACGCCTTGGTGCTAGTCGCCAGCCCTTGGCCTATGGAAGGCGGGCTTGGGGTAGTCACGGCATGGACCCCGAGGGCGGGTCGTGACAAATTGATGTATCAGCCTCTCGGCTCGTGGAGCGGACCCTCCGAACGAGCTTGCTATGTGCGGGAACCCTAGTGCTGGCTGCAACTGTTACTGTGACTACTACTGCTGCTACTGTTACTGTGACTGCGACGAAGACAGTACAGAGATCCTGTGTGGATTCGACGACGACGACTACAGCACTCAGCGATCCTACGTGGATCAGTGCTACATGTCCTGTGTGGGCCCGATCCTGTGTGGGTCCGATCCTATGTGGGTCTTTGCGCTCAGCGGTCCTGTGTGAACCAGCGCCTACAGGTCCTACGTGGGCCCAATCCTGTGTGGGTCTTTTGCGGGGGTTAGTTACCTTTCGATCCTTTGTGGGTCCGACGACTTAGATGGATCAGAGATCATTTTTATCGTCTTTCGAAGAAGTATACCTGTGTGAGCTGAATCCTGTTTCTTTCCTGTGTGGATTGTGTTGTGCAATCCTGTGTGGATTACGTTTTGCTTTCCTGTGTGTGATACGTTTACTTTCCTGTGTGGACTGAGTTGTACTTGGGCTCGGAGGTTGGAGCGTATTTGAATTTGATGACTTAGGTATATGTATGGGCATATACCTAAGCATTGTCGGTTGTTACTTCGTGATTGTACCTTTCTTCGTGGTTTATCCTTTGTGGATTTGAGAGACCTTTAGGGGTCTCGGGGTTCCTACTGAGTAGCTTATACTCACCCCTGCACGGTTTTTGCCCGCACTACGTTGTGTTGGTTGCAGACGACGGACAGCGTTGACCTTAGCTGAGGCTTGCAGAGCGGGACGGTACCCGGAGGTGGACCACTGGGCGAGACGTGCTCGGAGCGGACGGCGGGACCCGTGGAGCAGAGGAGCTATCAGTACCCACCCTTCAGGTGGGATTTCTAGTGGACAGCTCGGTGTAGCGGCTTTTACCTTTCAGTTGCTGTTTTTCCCTTTCGAGTTGTACTTTACTTTCAGTTTGGGTTTGTATACTGGCCCATTTACTTTTCCGCACTTTCAGTTGTACTCTGCTTTTGCTTAGTGTTTACTTTCCGCTTGCTTACTCTGTGGTGTTTGTTACTTTACAAAGGCAATGACTTCACTTTTTACCGGGATTTATGCCTTGGTGCTAGTCGCCAGCCCCTGGCCTATGGAAGGCAGGCTTGGGGTAGTCACGGCACGGACCCCGAGGGCGGGTCGTGATACCTGCCTCTGAGATGATATGACCCAGGAAGTGAATCTAGTCCATATAGAAGTGGCACTTTGATTTCTTAGCAAGTAGATGATGCTCTCTCACTGTACTCAGTATGATATCAAGATGGGTGGCATGGTCGTGTCGAGTGTGAGAGTACACCAAGATATAATCCATGAAGACTACCAAAAAATAATCCAGAAAAGGGTGGAACACATGATTCATCAGAGCCATGAAAACTATTGGCGCATTCGTGAGTCCAAACAGCATAACCAAGTACTCATATAGACCATATCTTCTCCGAAAAGTGGTAAACGGTATGTTCGATGGTCTAACATGTAACTGATGATATCCTGATCTCAATTCGATCTTCGATAACACTCATGCTGTTCAAAGTTGATCAAAATGATCACCAATCCTTGGTAAGGGATATAGGTTCTTGACTGTCATCCGGTTTAGCTTCTGATATTCCACACCGAGTCTGAGGGAACTGTCTACCTTCTTCGCAAAGATGACCGGAAAATCCCAACGAGAAGTACTGGGTCAGATGAAACCCTTTGCCTACAAATCCTCAACCTGACTCTTGAGCTTCGACAACTCTGGTGTAGCCATTCTATTAAGAGAAATGGACTCTGGTGCTGCACCTGGAATGAGCTCAATAAAGAAATTTACCTCTCGCTCTGGAGGAAGACCTGAAAAGTCATCCGGGAAGAAATCCATAAAATGATCAACTACTATAGGGAAATCCTTCTGATAAGTCCCCTGATCATCCAAATATAAGCTCAAAATCTGGGCTGTCACACCACCTCACCCACAATGCTTAGGTCCAGCTCGACTTTCCTGGACATCCCATTCTCCCTTGTATAGAAAATCTCTTCCCTATAGTGACGTGAAACTCACCCTACAATGGTAGCAATCTTCAAAGGCTCGATAAGGTACCAACCAGTCCATCCTGAGAATGGTGTCATAAGCTGTCATCTCTTAGATGTAGAGGTACCATAGAAAGTGACACCCACCAACCTCTAGGGGGATCTCCCTGCATTGACGTACACCTATCGTTCTAGTCCCCAACGGAGTGTCTAGAGCCATATAATCACCAGAAGAAGAAACACAGATCCCAATGCTCTCCATAACGGGCACAGATATAAAGCAATGCGTAGCACCCATATCGAAAAGTACGGAAGATAAAACAGAAGCTACTGGAGTAGTACCTCTGACAGTGGAAGGTCTGGGATCCTGCTTTTGTTGGGTTGGTTGCACTACATATGCATGCCCAGTGCCGCAGCCCTATAACACATCTTGGATACCCTAAGCTGACCCACCCTACTGCCTATGAGATCCTGGTGTCTGGATACCACAACCATGACCACCATCTCTGTATGCACACCCTGACGTACTCCAATTTCCCAACTGGTATGAAGCTGCTGGTCCTGCTCCCACATGAAGAGTCTGCACAGAATCCCTCTCACTGGCCACTGGTAGGAATACCCTACAAAAACGTTGTAGATGACCCATCTTTCAGCAATCCCAGTACTCTACTGGGTCTCGTGGACACTGAGGTCTCTTGTTCCCCTCTCTACCACACTGGTAGCAAATGACCTGCCCACCTGAAGTATTCTTCTGACTAGTACTACCACCGTGAGAGAATTACATATGCCTCTTCCTCTTGCCTATATAAATATTACCCGAAACTGGTGTCGAACCACCCTGGCCCACACTAATAGCTTCCTGCAGGTTCCACTCAGTAATCAGTGCCTGGTTTACAATAGAATGCATAGTAGGCAACCTGAAAACATTCACCAGCACTCAGATGTCACTCTAAAGACCATCCTAAAAGCATATATCACTCAATGCCTCATCACCCACCGGAACGGGTGAAAAACACAAAAGCACGGTTAAGAAAGAAGAATAATCCATCACTGACATGGCTCCCTACTACAGATTCATGATCTCTTGATATCGATTGGCCCGCAGCGTCTCCGGGAAGAAGAAGTCATATAAGACTCCCTGAAAATCTTCCCACACAATGTCTCGGTGATGCTCAGACTGGGTGGTAACATCCCACCACCTTTTGGCAGAATCACATAGCATGTATGTAGCAATATTGACCCTCCTCCCAGGAGGAGTCTCCAGATGCTCGAATATCATCTACATCGAATCCAGCCATGACTCCATATCCTATGGTCTTTCATTCCCTAAAAACATAGGCGGATGCTACTTCTAGAAGATACACATCAACTCTTCAATAATTCTGGCGGCCTGCGGTGCTCCTTAGAAGGTCTGAATGAACCGCATGAAGCCTTCACGGAACTATGCATCCGTGCCTGTGTCCGGTATAATGGCTGGCGCGACATCTGGCACTACTGGAGGATCCACTAGTATCCCATGGCCTACCATCTCAGGAGTATAATCGTTTCCGCTCTCTTGGCGAACAAATTGTGGTCATATCGGCATCATAAATTTACAAGGTCAAATCCATACCTCAGATCAAGATTTATCGAAGACTGAAAACAAGGAGACCGAGAGGGGAACAAGAGAAATAAAGCATTCATGATTCACAAAACATGACTACACGGCATGTATAAATACTTCATGGTTTATTCTCACATGCCATACACATGGGCATGTACTTCAGGTAAAACGTGTCGTGTAACACCCCAAACACACGATGTGTCTTTTGAATAAATGGCGTGTACTTGAATCCTCCTTCCCTGCCCAAGTCCTTCTACAAGGAAAATCCACGTGGCTCTTCTAAAAAAAAACTACATGGCATGTCCCAGAGGCACACGACGTGTACTTGACAGGCTTTTAACATCCTGTGTTGTTAATCACATGACATGTGTACCCAGGTCTCACTACACAACGTGTTCCAAAAATACATGATGAGTTCAATGAATCCCCAGAATGACCCATGTTGCTCACTACACGGCTGACTACATGGATGACACTACACGTCATATTCCTAGCGGACACAGCGTGTACTAGGAAAGATAACACTGACCCGTGTTTCTTGTGACACGGCCAGGTACCTGGGTCAGACTACATGGCGTGTTCTAGGTAGACATGGCATGTATGTCTTAAGGTTTCCTCCATCCGTGTTGTCAGTTACACGGGAAGACACTGGGTCAACACTACACGGTGTGCTCCCCCAAGCCATTCCCTACTTCGCGTCCTTGCTCACATGGCCTATGACATAAGAAGATACTACATGGTGTGTACTGAGGGTACACGGTGTGTACCTAAACAGTTTTCATTTCTTCCCGAATAGAAGAACACACAACATGTTTCCATAGAACTACATGGTGTGTATACATGTTTTCCTGAACAGTAAGCCTCATAAAATACTCTGGAACCCAAAAAACATGGAAGAAACACCTAAGTGCCAAATTCCAATCCGTGAGGGCCTATACTCCCCGCGAATCAAAGATTGGCATCTTATATATGTTATAACTAGGAAAATACATTAATGATCTACCAAATTCCGGTCATTGAGGGCCTATACACCTCAAGAACCAAAATTTGGAATTCATTCTATCAATACCTCACACCAAAATACCCTAAAATATAGCATTTATTTATTAAAGCATCCATCACAAAACATGATTTTCTAGCACCACATGTATCACAATAGCATACAATTTCTAATGCACCTACATGGCATGGAAACTATGCATGGCTTGTGATTATAAAATGTGCTTAAATGACGCATGAGATGAAATACCCTCATCTCATTGGGTTTTAACTAAATAGAACCCAGTACAAAAATATAAATAGAACACCACAAGTGTGTCACCCAACAGTGAAAATCAGATTAACTCTAAAACTTGCAGAATCAGAAAAATTGCAATAACGAGTTAGAATGACTTTTCTCTGTACACGGGTTAGCTACTCTCTGGCACAAATTATTACCAACTACCATGTCTTTCCTATCCCTAACTAAGGTGCCAAATATTATGTCAAATAAAAGAACTCCTCTGATACCCCTTTTGAACGTCCGAGATACAGAAGAGACACAACGGCTGCCCTGAACCTGGTTGGTCACATGACCTCAAGAACATTTCCCCAAATGCCAGAGGATGCTGACTAGTAGTGATTTCCCTGGTCTGATAGTGGGGTAACTATTCCCACATTTTTCAAAGTGTAGCACAACGAAAATGATAAATAATATACAACAATGGAAGCAGTAAACAATATACAACTGAAATGGACAACTGAAGAAAAAGAGAACCAGTAGTCATATATATACAAAGATGTAGCATGTCACTAATTCTATGAAATTAGCCAGAACATGATACATTGAAATACAATACAATACAACTCTAAATACAAGGTACAAACAAACAAAACAAAGCAGAGTAAACAGAAAGCAGTATCATCGCAAGCCTAAGCTCGGTCTCATGCTCTCCTACTCCTCTGATACAATCATGCACCTGTATAGGGAACCTTTCCCCTATCAACACCTGCAGAAATATAGTTAGTTTGGGCCGAAGACATGACCCAAATAGGTTGTGAGAAATAAATCCCAGTAGGCACCCACCAAAAGTCTCGTGCCCAACTGTTGGTGAAAATGTGCAACAACAGTGTGCAAAATAAATGTAGTAAACTAGTAAGTACTCAAAATTAACTATCAATACCGGTTTTATTTCCATTTTAATTATTACTTATCACCTCCAAGCTTGTGCTTCATCATGGTAGGTATAACATAGAAAATCACCATAGTGAATATTCTAAATATCTATGTCCTCAAACATACTATCCTTACCCTCTGGTGGTTTCCCTCAGGCATAACGATCATTGACCTCAGGAATACATGATATTTCCCTTAGGCATAGAGACTACTACCCACAGGCATAAATGATGGTCACCCTCAGGCCAATCAACCACTACACTTAGACTAAGCAACACTTCCCTTGAGCTAATCGAACACTACCCTCAGGCTAATAGAACACTACACTTAGGCTAATAGAAGACTGCCCTTAGGATAATATAACCAGGCCAAGACCAAAGCATGAAAAGCAATTTATATAAACGTTCTCTTAAGAAAAATTCACTACACAATATAATAATGGAATACCCTCGGGTATTCTGGCCAAACGACTAAACAGAGGAACACACCCCCAGGGTGGTCCTGGATCCAAGTAGTGATCCCAACAACAATTTTAACTTATCAAAAGCTTATTTATGAAATTATAGATAACTTTCAGCAAAGTCCAAATCCATATGACACCCCAAACATGGGATCGTAGAACAAAAACACACAATTTCAGCTCAATAGTTGGAAATAAACAACAGACCACCTAGCTCGACCTCCACTGATCGATATACGCGAACGAAGTCTCCCAAAATGCACTAGAAAGGGGTAGATCTGAGATAAACAACTACACGCTCAACCTCAAATAACTTCACCTCGAAAAAGAATTGTTAAGAATGGATTAAGTAGAAGAAATCTCTTAGATGCATGGTTCCAACAGGATCGACGACAGAAGCATCCGATTCTCGGTGTTTGGTCAGAGGCTCTCTCAAGATCCAGCCTCCTCTCCTGAGATCCTCTGGCGTTCAAATATTCTTCTATTCAAATAGGAGGTTACTGCCCATTTTAAGTGAAAAAAACAAACTACACGACGTGTACTCTCAAGTACAAAACATGTTATTTTTATTTTTTAAACTGTTCCCCTGGTGGCTTCTTTCCACCGCGGCACTGTTCATGTATCAACATGAGTACACAACGTGTATTCCTAAACACACTACGTGTACTGTTGCTCGGCTGGCAGCCACCTCCGCCACCTTACTATTCACCTTCCGACTGATTACACGACGTGTAAATACCTAGTGCACGGAGTGTAATTAGTTTTCACACCCTTCATTGCCGACAGGCCTACACGCCCTGTCTACTCATCCTACACGACCAAAGTACACGGCTTGTTAAAAATTACACGACGTGTAGCAAAACAATTTGGGATTTTCCCCCATTTTTATTGTTTTCTCAAAATCACTTATGGAAAACGGAAAAGGAGAATCCCGTACTTCAGAAAGAAGAACTGAGTTCTTACACTTCATATTTAATGACTAGTTTATAATGGTATTTTATATAATAGTTCATTTATTGTTATGGTTACGTGTCCTGCAAGATATCAAAGAGATTTGATATAAAAATATTTATATAATCATGGTGTAGGGTGTCATAAAAAATATTGAATAAAATTTAATTCTTTTATAATTATGGGGTGCCACATTATCCCACCTTAAATAAATTGTGTCCTCCCTATATAATCTTGAACGTGGTAGTGTATGGTATGAAATTTGGTAATACCATTGTTAAAAAATCCAAATCGTAAAATGGTAAATAAAATATCCTATTTATAATAAATAAAGTGAAGTATAAATGTTATATTTAATAAAACATAACTAGGTTTCTAATTATGAGAACATTGGTGGAAAGTGAAGATATGAACATGGAAAAAACTATAAATAATTATAGATATTGATTGAGGCCATCAATAACATGAAAGTGAATGATAAATTGAATGTTAAGGTCCTAAAAACCATAAATTTGTGATGATTTAAAATACCATATGATTTATTGTATCTGAATTTAATAGGATAATATTTTTTTGAATATAATTTTCCTAAAGTTAATGAAAAAAATTTATTATCTAGTAATATAAGGAAATATACATACTCAATAAGTTTATATTTCATAATAAAAATACCATCCTTTGGTTATACTTCAAAACGTTATAATTCATCCCTTACTCTAAGAAATGAATATCCAAAAATAAAATTTGTATTCCTGAAGAACCAAATATAAATTCTAACAGATAATATGATCCAAAAAAGAGTGACAAGTGTTTCCATATATCTTTGACAACTTTCTAAAACCAATATGGTTATAAAAATTTATACAATATAATAAATTATCCTCTAAACATAAAAAGATACACCTTTGGTTCATCATTAATATTTACTTTTAAAATCTTTTAACTAAAACAATGAAATATTAACTAGGGTATCATGTTGGCTAGTGGTAGGAACTAAACCCTTATCGTTCTTCGATTATGGTTTTAGAACCCATAGACATTTCAGAAATGATGGGTTGTCACTCAGTATGTGGGTTTTCATTTTTTAAATACCAAATTATTTTAATTCCTATAATTTTCAAAAAAAATTTATCAATATCCTTAAAATAATATTATTCATTACATAACATTTTTAATAATTTTTCAATACAACTTATTCTTCCCCCACAAGTTTTATAATCTTATTTAACTATTATTACTATGTAAATAATGATCATATTAACCATAAATGTTTTCAATACCTTCAAGTTTATGTCTTTATAATTTAAAGGTATTTTTACTCAAATAACATTTTCACTAAAATATAAACTAAAACAATTGGTTTTATTTCCCTGAATTTCACCCAAAAAAATCCTTAATCTTGGTCGATTCCTATCACATAAATCCTAAAAAGGGTTCTTAAGGATTTGAAAATATAATAAAATTTAAACTAATAAACCCATGTTGGTATCCATTACTCTTACGTTAATGAAAACACATATTATTATAAAATTCAACATAATCTTTATATCTATAGTGATTCTTATAACCAAAATATATTCGGTAAAATTACTTCTAAAATTTATTTTTTTGAATCCCAATACATAAATACTTCATCTATTTTATTTCAATATAGATCCTTCTTTTTATAGGGTTTATCCATCAGAAGACGGAATTGATTCAGATATTTCCTAGGCTTCCTAAATTTAAGACAATGATTTATAAATGGATCCTTATGAAGGAATTTATTTCCTTCCATCTTACTCTTCATTTTTACTTAGTAGTTCATTTTTTATGCCTTCTATTTTCACATACCATAATTTTGACAATTCCTTTGAGACACATTCTTTTCAAACTAAGTCACCTTAGATTTAACCTAGGTCATTCATTTTTATCTTCTATTAAAATCCTTTATAAGGGTTGGTAGATAAAATTTCCATTATACTAATCATATCACCCTGGAGTTTTGAACAAGGTGTGTATTAAGGCCTATTTTCACGCACTAAGGTACAGATTGGGTCAAGCCCAATCAACCGTTTTTAGAGTTATTACCCTCAGGTACATCTATTTTTGAACCATGTCTTATTTAATTATCTATAAAAATATGTTCTTCCAGGAAAAATCACATAATATTTACTTTACCAAAAAAATATGTTGTTCTTATATAATTATCATCAATGTCCATCATAGGGTTATAATCCCTAATCTATTTCTTCCTAAATGTAGTTCTAAGGTTTCTACAAAAATCCATCTGATACTAACTGTAGTGACCCAGACCCTAGTATCCCAGAGCTCACATTGGCATAAGATAAACAGAATGAAATCCTAAAGAACCTAATATTTTAGTAGTCTTGGTAAAATAGATACAAACTTGGGTATTACATTACATTTGAATACACAAATTTCAACACATATATTTATAATAAGATTATTTCCTCTAGAATATCCTTTTATATAAAACATAGTAAACTTTATAGATTCCATAGGAAGGAAAAAATATAACGGTGAGATCAAATGCTAAGTAAGGGTTAAGTATAGACATATCATGTCATGAATCAATAATCATAATCAAAATGGAAAGATAAATAACTTAACATTTATGCCATGTAATCAATAAACAGAGAAATAAGTGAATAAAAATACAATATCAATGTATATAACTCATGGATAATAATAAGTATTACAATGTGTTGACTAAAAACACAATCCACTTTATCAATAACATGACTATCGTAACTGGATAAGTCATAATCAATATAGAAAGGTAAATAACTATAAACACACTCAATTTAATCAGTAACTAAGAATAAAATGCATGAAAAGATAATATCATTGTGAAACAATCATGGATAATAATAACTAAATTCTGAATTATGGAAATTATTAATTACAAGAAATCATGTCTCAAGAACATGATACCCCTACCGTCAAGACCTTTCACAAGACATTTTAAAACTGATGGCTAGGAAGTCATTTAACTAAGGTTAGACAACTAATTAGTGTTATAAAAATACTGATATATTGTGGTTCTATTTGTAACTATTGCCCAACCATGTCTGTATGTCCAAATAATCCCTCATATGTTTAGTAACTGATTTAATTCATCAACAAAATGCCTTACAATTAAATATCTATATAAAAGAAATAATATGAATTATCAATATTTTCAAATCCAATCAATTAACATTAAATGTAAAAGAACATATTTAAAAATTTGATATAGTTTAATAAATAATAATATCTATAAATAATAATATGAATATTTTGGGGAAATTTAATTTCCAATTACCACATGAAAGTGAATATTTCAAGGCAAATGTAATGACTACAAAAATGAATCATGAAAGTGAATGTAAAAAATTTCCTTATAATAAATGTTCATAGACCATATACAAGAAGAATAAAGAGGGTATCAATAAAACATATAACCATTTGATTTGGAATAAATGTTATTTTATGTCAATTAATAGAAATTCCCTAAAAATATCTTCAAAAAATATTCTTAAAAAAATATCCTTTTCATTTTTGAAAATAAGTTTATAAAACATAAAACATTTGGAAAATCCTATTATTTGAATATCACTTTAAAAAATAACAATTTATATAAATTTACAAAAATAAATTCATTAAAAATTACCTTATAAACATGAAAATGGAGCGTCAAAAAAAAAATATGTTCATGTCAGTAGGTAATTTTATACATTCTCCACAAGTTAAAAAGAACATTACTCTTACATTGTAAAAAGGTTAGAAAAGTTCCTCATTCAGAATGAAACATGAATATTCCTTTGAAATTTTTAAAAAAAAAATGGAAATAAGTTATTTAATAAATTATTCTTAAATGGTTAAAAATATTTTTGGAAACATTTTTAGAAAACATTATTTTGGATGAAAACAGATTTCCTATCAATGAGAGGGATAAGTCATATTTTCATAAAAATATTTAACTACCAAAGAGTAGGAAAATAGTATTATTAATTTAAAATATTCTGAATAACCAAATGATAATAATTTTTTTTATTATTATATATTTATAAAATAATTTTTTTTAACAAAAATTCAATAATAAACAATCTAGATTAGAATAAGATTGTGAAATAAAACTTTAATATGATAATAATTTAAAGTGAGAATTTATAAATGAATTTATTATATTTATCAACTATAAATAAATAATAGAAATTTTTAATACAATATAACACAATCAAAATTCCTCATAGAAATAATCTTATAATATCAATAATGAAAAATAAGTAATATAGCCCAATGAGATAAAATTGAGTTATAAAAATCATTCACACTTCAAAACTCTTAAGACAAATCCCCTAGGGTGAAATAATTCAAATTGAAACTAAATATACCAATAATTATTATTAAATAATGATATTATTTGTAAAATTTCTAGTATATACACTATATAAAATAAATTATGTTCATAACATTACAATGTGAATCAATGAAGGGAAATTGAGGCGAAGTCCCTTACAACATGCATCCTTGTAGTTAAATGTTATTTAACCTACTGTATAGTGAATTAAAAAAAATAACTTATGAAGAAACTATATTAATATTTATAATATCATATATTATCTTTTTAATATATCTTATCACTAATTTGTTAATAATATTTCATTAGTCACATTGTTTCGGATGTTAACTAACATGTTTTCACATTCACGCTTCGTCATGAAAGTTATGATTATTTTGAATATTAAATAGTCTTATCATATCTATAATAATAATAATGAAATAATTATCTTATTTTTACACCAATTATACTTTTAATATTAATCATTAAAGAAGGTTGGGATAAAGGATGTACTTTACGATCACGGAGACGGTGAGTTGTACGTATGAATGAGTAACATTTCCATTTTTCAACAATCATTATAGAAAGGAGGTATGTATTATTTTATCTTTACATAATAATAAAAATATTAAATTATTTCATTAAATATATGTATATATTTAATCTCTTTTTTTATGAAAATAGAGTCAAAATTATTCCTGAATGTGTTAGTCCACACATTCACGAATGATGTAATCTTGTTCTAGTAAGTGAAAAGTTAAGAAAAATATAATGATGTATTAAAATTTTATAATGATAAATATTTCTTAAATATCATAATTATTTCATTATTATCACATATATTCATTTTATTTATCCTTCTCACCTTCTTTGAAAATCATTAGTGAAATACTAATAACATTGCTTCGTGAGGCTGCAGTATGTCGTACACGTGACTAATGTTATCGTATCACCTAGGGAATGGAAATTAAATAATTTTTATATTAAATAATGAATAAATAGGTATAATTATATTTTAAATATCATATATATACTTTAAATCCATCATCATACCCAATAGTGATAGGTGGTAATGGAAAAATGAATGACATCGATTCGTGATGTGGTAGTCCTCTCTACACTTGAATAATGATTTTGTAACCCATTTGATAGAAGTGGACATGGATTTAGGTCCTGAAGTTATAAAAACATCATTATAAGTTAGATTCTAAGGTTATTATATCATTATTTTTTAAAAACAATTTAGGTAGGTTAAGGATGAAACAAAATAAAAATGATTATTGAAGAATGTATCCTCATATTTGGGTATCCTACTTAGGTTTTCACCAAAGCATTCCTAGGTTGGATTTATATAAAGAATAAGGATTCTAGGATGAGATTGTAGAATTTGGAATGTTATTTTGTCTTGTACTTGTAGAACCAAAAGGGGGTGAATGTGTGAATAAGAGAGGGGAGGGGTGACATTTTATAAGTGAGATGAGTGGCACACATGTAATTCTGGAAGGAGAAAGTTAGACCCCTATTTTCATATGAAAAAATGGTCTAAAATGAAGTATTAAAAATCCTTAGAGATTATATGGTCTAAATATTTCTTTAAAATAGATTTTGGAAATGTTTTTATTTCATTTTAGCACATATCTTTTTTAACCCCTAGAAAATCCACTTTTACCTTAATCACACAAATTATTTTTTATTTGTTACTATTAATTTTTTTAAAAAATAAATTTAAACTCATAATAAAATATAAATTATTATTATTAAAAATATCCATCCAATTTTTAAAAATTCCATTAATATAAGTGTAAAATTTTAATTCAAAATTAATCATGTAGCTGCGACGAGAAAGAATGTTTTTAAAAGTGAAAATGTTCAAATGTTTACATAGTTTTTATATGAAAATTCAATTAGAAAATTACCCCAATGACATAAATTGGATTAATTGGTATATAATTGAACTAATTTAACTTTTTAAAAAATAAAAATGTAATTTAATATTATAAAAAATTTAAAGAGAATGTCATTTTTAATTAAAATTCAGTATTTATCACTATTCATTGGAAAATCAAATATTCCAGAAAAATTACAAAAAATCACCCAAAGATATTTTTTATATTTTTATATCAAAAATGATATTAATTATATGACATAAATTTTATCGAATTTTTGAAAATTAATTTAAACTAGTTGTGAAAGAGTGATGAATCCATTTTATAGAAAAATATAGTTTTTTGGAAATCATTAATTTTTATATTAAATTATTATTATTTTATTTGTAATAAATAGATAACCATAATTCTCAAATTTTATTTTATAATATTCATACCCTCAAATTTAATAGCTAGGTTTTAATGGTATACAATACTACGGTTAATTTGAACTTAGAGTTTCATGTTTCACAAGATACTAAAGATATTACACTTAAATAAATATATTATGTTGGTTATTTAAGCTTAGTGTTGCATGTCACAAATGCTATCAAATAAGGTGTTGTTATATTATAATTTCATCACGTTAAAACATTCATGTAAAATGTGTCCCATAAAAAAATAAATATCAAACCTAAGTTTATAAAGGTAAAAATAACTCTATCCTATAACATTAAATATGAAAAATGGTGTCCTTATCACTTAGTTCTAACTTAAACTGATCAGATTTACCCTTTTACCAAGGTGACATATTATTACTGTTTTTACATTTTATTATGACCTAAAATTATGTTGACCTTATTAAATAATACTAATTATTTTATTTAAAAATATAGAATCCACACTACCAAATTAAATCACTATAAGTGGTTGAAATTCATTTTATAATAATCCCAAAAAGTGTGATAAAAAATGATTTTTTAGGAAAATACATTTTCAATCAATTGATGATATTATATTAACTCAATGACTAGAAATCATCATTATATGATTTTGAATTCATATGAATAAATATATAATCTATATATTTAATTTATATCTTTCTGTATTTGGGTTAATATTAATTAATTAAAATGGATAAACATTCTGCAATTTAAAAACAATTTTCCAAAAACAATGTTTCTAAGAATAAAATATAATTATACAAATATCCGGAAAATTATAGATTAAAATAATATTAATTATATTTTTCTAAAAAATTGGTAAAAAGTTCACTTTAATACTTAATAACATAATATAATGGGTCCTTTAAATTACCCGATTTAAAGAAATGAAATGAAAATATTGAAAAAATCGGTTATCTTCACTATTCACTAAAAAAATCAATGATTTCATATAAATACAAAAATATATCGTTGAAATAATTTTAGTATTATTTTTTCAAAATTGATGTTAATTTTATCAAATAAACTTTCTAAGATTTATAGAAACTAATTATCATATTTTCAAATAAAAATAAATAAAATCATTTTTGGAAAAAAACATAATTTTGAAAAAAAATGACTTTACTAAAATTTGAGTGATTATTTACTAATATTTACCAATAATTTTATATTGAGTTATAACTTTATATATAATTAACAATAGATTTAATCATATAAATTCCATCCAATTTAATAGCTACATTATAATTTTCATATTTAAATAATAATATTTCATGGTTCATTTAGGATCAGTTTGTCATTTCATATATAATATCTTTAACACTGTGAGATTTTTGTGAAATATTTTTTCTAAATAAATTAAATATTTTTTATATTTTTTATAGGAAACACTTATATTAGTTTATGTTACATGAAATAATGAGTTTATAATATGTTACACATGACACTGAGTTTAACTTTTTTTACATGAAACGCTAGTTTAGCTTATGTTACATGAAAAACTGAGTGTAACTTGTGATACATGCAATATCGAGTTTAAACAAATGATACATACAATTAAAATGTTACTATTTAATAGAATAGTTATATCCTAGCCTTTTGAATGGAGGGTATGAATATTATTAACTAAATTATGATAAAATATTATCTACACACATATAAAAATGAATTCTTTAATGATAATTAATTAAAAATATAAATAAAAAACTTTTTGAAAAAAAAGGAAATCTTTATCTAGAAAACAATTTTTATTAAAAAAAACATTTTACCTCAATAAATAAAATAAAAACCAATTTTGGTAATTTATTTTTATGATATCAATATATTATATATTCAACCAACTATTTACCTTTTATATTATGTTTTTTCTGGGAAAAAGATTTTAATAAATCTAAATTTATGCTTATAAACTATATTTTTATAAAAATTGGTTTAATTTGTTTTGTGTACTTAATTCAAAAATAATTTTAAATAATTTTAGAAAATTTATTTTAAAAAACATTTATTAAATCAGCATGTCAAAATTATCTTAGGGTGAATTTTTTATAATTTTCTAAAAAAATATTTTTTGATGAATAGTGATCAATAATGAATTTTAATTTAAAGATACATATTCATTTAAATTTTTTATAAAGATTAATAATAATTTAATTTTAATTTAAATTAAAATTATTTTAATTATATATCTTTTAATCCAATTTAAATCATTGGAATCATTTTCATATTTATTTTGTTTATAAAACAATTGTAAGATTTTGAATATTTTCTCTTTGAAAACATGTTATCTCATCGCATCTATGGGATTAATTTTAAATTATAATTTTCAATTATTTGAATGAAATTTAGGTAAATGGAGTCCATATTTAGAATCATAAAAATTTATATTATCAAATTAGGTGATCTAAATTTCATTCCAAAATGAATAGTAAAAAAAGTAAAAATTATTTACTACAGTAAAATTAAAAATGGGTTTACTAAGGGTTAAAATAAAATGAAAGGGGTTACAATGACCAATACACATGTATAAAATATATATTTTGGACATGTTTAGACCCTATAATGCATATTACTTGATAATAATCAATTTTGGACCCTTTTGGAATGTTCACAACATGGGTATGCCTTTTTCTTTTCAAATATTACAAGGATTACCACTACACTCACTTATAAAAGGCCACCTCTTATCATCTCCACATCACAACTTAAAATCCATTTTTTAGATAATAACTTCCCTAATCACATCCTAACTTCCACTATCTCATCCTTTAATCCTTATTTTTGTCATAAATCCAACATAGGAAGCATTCTGGTGCACACCTAAGGAGGTTACCCAAAGAAGATGTAACATTCTCTAATAAGCATTTTTTTATTTCCTCCTCTAAATAATTAAATTATTATTACAACATTATTACATAATAAAATAATTATGTTACATGTACTGATATGTTTCTATATTAATGGAATGGCCTACAAAAATCCACACTTCTATCAAATAGGTTATGAAATCATCATTTGTGTTTTCATTGTACTCTTTCCATGGGAACTGATGTCATTTTTTCCATTTCCACCTATCACGATCAAGAATTATGAAGGATAATATATATATATGATATATATAATGTAATTATACCTATAAAATCATTATATCATATATAATTTTTTTATTTTCATTCCACAGGAGGTATGATAACATCGCTAGTGTATAAGGAAGACTACCTCCCTGTGAAGGGATGTGATTCATTTTTCACTAATGATTTTTATGGAAGACAATAAGGATAAATTAAATTAATATATATGATATAAATTTAATAATTATGATATTCATGGAATATTTATTATTCTGAAAAGATTATATATTATTCTCTTTCTTAGTCTTTCACTAACTAGATCATAATAACATCGTTCATATATGTGGCGGCTGCTACCTTTACAAAGCGATCTCTATTTTCATCAACACTAAACATGGATGATATTAATAAGTATATTTAAATAGAAAATGTGTTATTTATGGTATTATTATCATTATGGAAAGATAAAATATTACTCATCTCCTTTCTATAATGAACGTTGATAAATGGAAAGGTAAATTATGCATACGTACGACCTATCATCTTAATGATTGAAATGTAATTAATTTTTTCAAACCATATTTCATTATTATTCCTAAAACTATAATTGATTTATAAATATAATAATTTTTTAATTAATATTATCCTTTATATTATGTAACAATGATCAAAGTGAGAGGATCAAAAAATAACAAATGAAAACTTATAATATAATCAAAGCTGTTATTACCTGAAACACGCTTTTGAAAAAGAATTTTTAATAAAAGGTTAATAAAGGGTAATAATTGAATAATATATGATATGATTTTTATAATTGTAATTATATAATATATTTATAATTATAATTATAAAATATATTTCTAATAAATATACAGATATTATATATGATTTTGGAATGTGTATAATGGAAGTCGATACTCATGGTAAGGGGTTTCTAATCTCTCTTTTATTTATAGAAGTGTTTGAAAATTCACTACTTATTTCTTTTCTATTGTGTATATAATGCCACTATGGGATTTTATATCAATAATATCCTTCTTTTTAGTATATTTAATGTTTTATTTTATGTTATTATTTATTGGGACTTACGATTAAATATATTTCTTAAGTTGTAGTGGATTTCTATCTCACTTTTTACTTTTGTGAGACATATTCCATATTTACTAACTTTTTATTCTATGCGGTGAATATAATGAACATAAATTTATTTTAAGATAATTATCTAAAAAATTATTTGTATTTACATATCCATTTTGGGATCTATCTTTCATGGGGATTACAATTCAATGTTACCAATGTGGTATTGTTTTTATAATACAACCTCATCATTTATCTGTATTATTTATGAATACATTTATGACGATGTAATATTATGATCCATATCTTATGAAAATAATTAATTTATTTATCCTATATTAATTTCATGAGAATATATTTTTCCCTTAATTTTCATATCTTTATGTACTCAAGAGTTGAAAATAAATTATTTAATAATAACTGTATTTATTTATCTATTTGTTTGAAAACCCTTTATCTTCCAAAAAAATGTTTTATAATAAAAAATTCCCAACTTTTTTTTTAAATTATTTAATTGATTTATTAAATATATTCTTACACATGTTTTAACTTTTTTAAAAAAATTGAATGGAATCTTCATATCATCTTCCAAAAGATTCCCATTTGGATTTTACAGAAAATGTGAATGAAATTTTTGTTTTAATGTTTTTTGAAGGAATTGAATTTACCACAATCATGAAAATTATTTTCTTTTAATACTTATTAATATATTTTCATGGATATTTTCAATTAAATGTATTTTTAAAAACATAAAAAAATAAAATAAAAAGGATATTTTCCTTAGGAAAATTTTTAGGCAATTTTTGCATTATCTTTTATATGTTTTCCAGTATATTTTCAAATTGAAGCATTTAAAATTTTTTATGTTTTAAAATTTACTTTCAAATTTGATGGGTTATTTTCCTCAAGAAATTTTCAAATATATTTATCTTTCCAAAAAACAATTTTTTATCCAAGGTGAAATCCTTTGATGTAAATTTTTCATTTCTGGCGATATGATCTAATGATACCATTTTTATTTTTTATTATAATTGTTTATGTTTATGATGAAAAGATGTTTATGAATCATATTTCTCTTATATAGGTTATTCCATGACAAAATAATAATGAAACCATCTTATTTTTTCATAGGTTATGATATGATGAAATGATGAAATGACTATGAAACCTGTCTCTTTTCTATAGATTATGATTTGATGAAATATTTATGAAAACCATTCAAATCATGGGTTATGTTAAGATTAATTTTTATGACCTTCTAGAATACATGTTTTTTATTTTCATTATATGATAGTGGTTTTGTTAAAACCAAGTATGGTAGTTACATTATAACCAAAAAAGGTAGTTACTTATATCCCCCTCCATTGAATTAGGTAAAGAATTATATTTTATGAGATATATACGATTAGAATGGGGATTAAACCCAGTTCAGTAAGGACATTTCATTGATGCGATGGTCTTGAGAGTGAACCTCGACAACTATGATGGTTTGGGAAGTGAACCCATTCCACTATGATATCCTTAGTAGTGATCCATGACTACTATGGAAATGATTTTATAAGATTATATGTATCCCACGATTCCTTATCTTGTGCTTATGTTATGATCTCATGGATCATGTTCTTTTTTTTAATTATGATTCATGTATTACGAAGTGCTAATATTTATTAAACAACTCTATATTATGATATTTTATATGTATGGTATGGTTTTCATATTTTATGATCATTTTAACCAACCCATGTATTCATGTTATGATTATGTGTCTCCCATTTTTACCATTAATGAGCATATAAGGATGACCTTTCTTTATTTCCTTTACCCAGGTTATGATGAAAGGTTTTAAGTAGGGTATTTTTGTGAAGATTAATAAAGTATAAGATATTTATGGGATAGTTTGAAGATGTTTCACCAAAGTAGAATATTTTTTTACCCAGCCTCCAAATATAAAAAACTATTATGATTTACAGGCTTGTAGTTATGTAATGTATTGAATATTATTTTAATGATATGTAATATCCATGTATGAAAGGACTGGTCCTATATAGTTGGTTTTATAGGAAATATTTGTTTATTCATTGGAATGTAAGATTGTAAAAATTAGTAATATCACTAAGTACATGTCCAAGGATAAGTCTAAGGTTGTGTACAAGTATGGGAAAATGTCCTTAAAATTAATAAAGGTTGGGGTGGGTGGTTTCCAAACAATTACATCTATGTCTACATACTATAAGTGGATGTGGCTATAGAATATTGGTATCTAGGGGTAATAACTCAAAAACGGGAGTGTTGATCTTGACTCAACTGCCACCTTGTGCATGATAATGGGCCTTTCTTCTCACCTAGTTTGATAATCCCTGGAGATATTATTTGGTAATTTTCAAACTCTTTATGAGCCATCATGAATGATTTAAATTGATGATTACCATGGATGGACATGGATAAACCTGAAATCAATTTAAAATAAGGTGTGTTTATTATACACCATATAAATATTTTTTCAAACAATGTGTTTTCCATTATTATTAGAGTTCATCACACTATGGTATTTTGTCTTGGTCAATGGAAGGGACCAGAAGTAACTAGGTTAGCATTCAATGTGACAGATGGATTACTTATGAGAAAATAAATGGGATGATCACTGGGGGGAGGATATTTTCATTATTACAAATTAGTTATCATATAAACTAATTAAAAATATACACCTTAACCTATTCTTAGACTCACCAAATAATAGAATGATATATTTAACTTAGAGTTCTAGTAGTGGATACCATTGATGAAAGAAGATTCAGTTTAATATATGTCGAGAATGTGGGAATGAGCACTCAATGGAATTTATATGGGGGGTGAGAATATGTTTTGGGGGTGGAAAATAAGGACACAAATCAATTTAATCCAAAGTAAAATGAAATGTTCAGTTAATGAAATGGACTATAATATTGATTTCTCAAAAGTATTATCAATGGATGAATGTTTTAAATGTAGAAGGGTTGGTTATAATGAAAAGATATTTCCTAGGGGGAAGCATCATGTTGACAATTAGAAAGGTGGTATGATTAATGTTTATATTTCTTATGATGAACAGATTATGAATGACATATGAAAGGAATGAGGTATTAAGGAATAAGATGATGAAGCCAAGAAAATGTCGTTAGGATGAGGTGGAATAATTGAAGTGGTTATGTATTGTAATTACATAATTATGTTATATGAATATATATAAGGATTTTATGTACATGTTTTTCATTGAGTATTTTCATTAATGTGTTGAGTGATAATGATGAACTAGAAAACTAATTTAATAGTTAGGTGATAATTTATTGAAAATACATTATTACAGAAAGATAAACCTAAATATGTTTCAAATGCTTAAAAAATGGTGTTTAATTCGGTTGAATATATGAATGAAATGGGTAAAGTAAATTGGATAGTATAGATTACCTTTTAATTAATTGATGATTTGTTGAGAAAGTGGATTTTCCTTTTATTTGTGGAGTTTACAGAATTTTTGGATTTAAATAATATATCCAATAATCTGTGTTTTATATAAGGAATGAGAAAACATGTATATTTTTAATAAGGGTTTACAGTAATTTTGGTTATTACCACATCTTAAGAGAATACATGATGGAGGTATTCACATATTTAGTGTGTGAAAAAAAAACACATTATGATATATGTGAGATTAATGTTAAGTTGATTATGAGAAATTTAGTGACCAAATTTATAAATTTTAAATTTTATAAGGGTTATAAGGTTAGATATATATTTAATAGTTTAGGTTTAATTTTTTATGAGGTTTTAAAAATTAGCATATTACTTCACCGTATGAATATTTATCAATATTTGATAATCAATGATAAAAAAATTTTAACTGGAAATAGAAGGAATGACATGTCATTTTTATGGATCTTATTTAGTTATTCAAACATGAAAAAATTATCTATTAATGTAATAGATGAAATAAAAATTGATCAAGGCCTAAAAAAGTATGGAATTGTGCCTATGAAATAAAAATCCATGAAGTACGTTTTCATATGTTCTCAGCCATGATTGAAAAGGAATTTCCTAACATTAAGAAAAGGATACTGAAATAAAACATTGTCCTATTATTGACATTTTTTATGATATCAATGACCTTTTTCATGCCTCTATGGTATATGGATTAGTGTTCATTAAATTTATCCTAATCATTTTCTATATTACTCTTTATCATTATTTGGTGTTTTTTCTCCTTTATATCCATTTTTCACTTCCCACCTATGTTTTCCTAAGTGAAAACCTAGTTAGGAGTTACATTAGGTAGTTTTTTTGATTACAACTTTCCCATTTTAAGATAAGTTTTATTATTCATTTATACAATGTATATTTCTATGAAGGAATTTTCAAATTTTATTCTTTTTATGATGATCATGAATTTGGAGGGTGAAAATAATTTTAAGGGGGTATAATGTAACAACTTGAGATTTTTTGAAATATTTCATTTTGAAATAAAAATAAATCTTTTCAATATTTTTTGTTACACACATCTCTAAGATTGGATTTCATTACATAAAACACTATATTTATCTTATTTTACAAGAATCACTAAGTTTATCTTTCTTTACATGAAAAACTAATTGTAACTTGTGACACGTACTACACTGAGTTTAAACGAAATGAAACATACTATTAAAATATTATTATTTAATATAATAGTTTTCACCTTGCCATTGGAATGGTGGGTAGGAATAGTATTAGATAAATTATGAAAATTAATTCCCTAAACATGTATATAAAATGAATTCTTTGGTCATAATAAATTATAAATGAAAATTCAAAATTAGTTTGAAAATAAAGAAAATATTTCTATGAAAAACTATTCTTATGAAACAAAATATGATTTACACCAATATATTAAGAATATTTTTTGTTATTTAATTTAATGATATTTATAAATTTTATATTCAATAAACTATTTTACAATAATCATATGTGATTTTTAGACAAACAAAAATAATAAATCTAAATTTAGGCTTAAAGACAATATTTTTCTAAAAAAAAGTTATCTCAACTTTTTGTGGGCATAAATGTAAAATAATTATTGAAAATTATAGATTTTTTTTAAAAAAAAATCATTTTTTAAATCATAAAATCGAAATTATCTTTATGAAAATTATTGGTAATTTTTTGAAAATATTAATTTTTTATGAATAGTGGAAAATAGTGAATTTTAATTGGAAATGACATTTTTTAAAATAAATTTTAAATATAAATTATATTTTAAATTGTAATTAAATTAAAATTATTTCAAATATATATCTATTAACAAAATTTATGTCAATGGTATCATTTTTATATTGGATTTCAGTATAAATACTGTGTAAACTTTGAAGCATTTTCTTTTTGAAAACCCAATTTATCGTCATGTTTGTATGGTTAATTTTAAATTAAAATTTTCAACTTATGTCAATGAAATTTAGAAAATTTCATTCCATATTTATAATAATAATTCATATTAACAAATCATTTAAACTTATGTTTGACCATAATGAACTATGAAAATAGAAAAAAAACTATTTATCGAGGATTATGTAAAAATGGGTTTATTGGGGGTGTTCAACTAAAAAGATAAGGGTTAAAATGACCTAAAAACATGTCTAAAATATATTTTTATAATGTAGTTTGATACTATAATTTCTAGTTATCTATAATAATTAATTTTTTACCCTTTTATAATGTGTAAAATGTTGGTATACCTTTCTCATTTTAAAACATACAATTGTTCCACTCACCTCATTGTAAAAGGGCACTTACTTTTCTCTCCTCATCACACCATCAAACACTTTTGGTTTAGCCCGAAACTACAAAAATTAATTTATAATTTCCCCCATAAAATCATTTAATCCTTATTTTTGGTATAAATCCTTCCTAGGATGTATTTTGGAGAAATCTTAAGTTGGTTACTCGAAGAAGAGGTAGCATTCTTCAACGATAGTTTTTATCTTATTTATTCCTCCAAACACACAAATACATTTTTTTTATTTTATTGAAAAGAAACTTATAGTTAAAGTAAAAACCTATATAAAATCCAAAAAATATTCATTATAGGAATAAAATTTAAAAAATACCAAAGAGGAGCATCAACATCATGCCACGAACCAACATATCACACCCTAAAACAAAATTCAAATGAGATCCATCATCACCACCTCACTTTGTGCAAAATGACACATCACCTGTTACAAATTTGAAATTTCAAAATTCCACATCATAAAGCCTACCGCCTTGACATGTGATCCTTGGTACAAACCAATCCTCACCAGAACTATCTTGTCTGAAACATGCTTTCCAGAAAACTTCATCATTATCAAGAAGCACAACACATTCACAAACTCCATCTGAAAACCAACAAGATAATCAAAAAAATAGGAGACAGAAACCGAATTCAACACCAAATAATAATCATAAAGAAAGGTATCACACATATAATCACAAAAAATCATCACTAATTGCATTGTGGAGGAAACAAAAATAAAATCTGACAAGTAAGAAACCGACTTCAGAAGAAAATACCACCTCATGACGCGTCTCGAGCCCCACCAAACACCGAACCTCACATCCCATAACCCAAGGGATTCCACGGATCCCAATCATACATGGAGAGGTATTGAGGAATTAATGGTAAAATCATGGTTGAGTGATAAAGGACTCTGAATGATTTAATCTTCAAAGAAAAACTATAACATGCACAATAGAAACAATCAGATTAGATAAACTCCTGGAAACCCAATGACCACAGGACCACATAACCCAAAATCTATTTGGACCAATGCTAAAAGTATAACCTGGATATTTGATGGAGAATAAGAGGTCATAGAAGGGTGAGACCATTCGAGAACTTCCACAATGAATAACAGAATATGGGAAGACTGATAGATTTGAGGAGAAAGAACCATAACATCGATCCCTATAGTGAAGAAGAGAAGGACTTTCAGGAAATAAGGAGGAAATGATGAAGAAGAAGAATGGTAGAGAGAAGGAAGTATGAAGAAGATGGAGAAGGTGGGGTGATCCATCACTGTCATAAGGCCACATAAACCCTATGAGGAGAAGAGAGCTGAGGATCCAGGTGATTTGGACAGCATATTCTATAATATTTCTTACTCCAGCTACTTCAATCTATTATAAATACTAATACTTCATGTTTCCCTGCTTACATGTCACCTACACAATATGCCACGTCCCCAATAACCATGTTTCCAATTACTATTTACCCCTCCACTTTCCACTCACACCACTGCATTACCCCCCACCTTTCAACTCAGACCTCCACATTACCGCGACGCAACATCGAGCCTAAGGTTACCTTCTTCCATCTTATTCCTCCCACGTCAATCACAGCACACAACTATTTATTCCCATGCTTAGCTCAAAAAAACACTTATTGTCTCCCACATTTAGTAGTTGACATTAGGTATCATCGATTATTATACATCTGTTCTTTTCGTCTGGTCTTTATCTCTCTGCTTCGACATCAAACTTCTACCCTACAAATTTATGCTTAGCCCACATTATCCACCGAGTACCCCAAGAATTTAAGTTATGGATGTTGTTTCAAACTATGATAATTAGGGATTTTTTATTTCTTCCACTTCTCCACCGAGTACCAAAAGTGTTTACGTTACATTGTTCACTCATTAACTATAAATCTTTAACTGCCTTTGGGTCACTACGGTCGATGCTTAGAATTGCATCTATGAAACCCTAACTACTACAACTCTTTCTTCCACAACGGGGAACCCTAATCTACACATACAGCTGAAGGGGGTGGAATGGTGATACCAACTCACGTACTTTCCTCCATTACTTTGAAACATTGTTCAGCTACATACAGGCACCGAGATATATCTTCGTAAAGGTAACATTAATTTTACTATCAACCACAATTTTCTACCTAAAATAGTCAAATTACTCTGCATTTTACATTACCCAGGATCCATGTGAGAGATTTCTCTTGAAAAGGTATCATCTTATTTCTTGGACAACTACTGCTCGTAGTATTCGTACTAAAATATACATTCTATTATATTGGAAGACATATATATTCCTGTATTGAGGTATTATAATTTTTTATCACCTATTATTGAACTGTTTTCATAATAAAGTATCCAACAACTGGAGGTATGTGATTTTATGTTACCATATACATGATACTAAATTCACACTACTTTAAGTCATACAATATCAATGAACTACAATCTGAATGCTTACATAAGTACTTGCACTTACTGCACTCTCGGGTTTCTAATACAACAGATCATATCATACATGTTGGGTATGCCTATATAATTTTATTTAATAAAAAACTTATAGGTTTTCATAATTATATATTCCACCATTTACTACTTGAAAATATCATGTATCAATTTTTAATAGAGCTATAAAGCTATGCAATTAAATTTTTAGTCAGTTAGGTGTCTGCCTTCATAGTTTATATTACATTGCCTTTACTGTCCACTACGCATTATATAGATTCACTGCACACCTTGAACAATTATTTCTCATGGAATTCAGGCTCAACATTTCATTCCAATATATTGGAGGACAAAACCATTCATGCATTGAAGTATTAGAAATTATTAATGCCTATTGTTGAAGTGTTTTCAAATAAAAAATTCAAAATCAGGAGATATGTGATTTCAGGTTATTTCCACTATTTCTTAGTTTCTGCTTCCACTATTTACTAAATGAAACTATCATTTATTATTTTTTAATAGAGGTATAGATCTATAAAATTACATCTTTAATCGGTTAGGTTTTTGATTTGAAAATTTATATTACATTGCCTTTATTTTCCGCTATGCGTTATATGGTTTCATTGCACACCTTGAACAACTACTGCTCGTGGAATTCACATACCACTATTCATTCAATTATATTATACAGAACCATTCAGACATTGAGGTATTATAATTTTTTAATGCATATTATTGAACTATTTTCAGAATAAAATATTCAAAATCATAATGTATGTGAATTTTGGTTACCTTATTTGTGCTACTAAATTTTCACTACATTAACTCATATAATATCTATGAATTCTAATCAGACTGCTTACATAACTACTTCCAGTTACCGATGCTTCAGCTTCCTAATACAGCTGATCATATCATACAAACCTGGTATACCTATATATTTTTATTCAATGCATAACTTCCTTTTTTTGATAGCTGTACCTTTTGTTATTTTCTACATAAAATTTTCATGTATCACTTTTTAACAGTTATATAAAGTTATGAAATTACATCTTTATCCAGTTTGGTGTCTGTATTCACAATTTATATTAAATTTCCTTTACTTTACACATTCATAAAAATGTTAGTTTTCATACATTGACATTTATATATAAAGAAATAGAATCCAAACATGCATTTCCCGTCAGCCTCTAGAGATGCAAGGTTTTATAGGATACTGATAATGAAGGAATGACACAGTTGTGAGTTTACTATTATATTCAGTTGAAATTTTTTTATGTTTCTTCATTTTTTCATTATTTTTATAACATACTACTGTCACACTAACAGTGTCTACATCTACTATAAATTCCACAATTACAACTACAAATATCTGTCCTACTCCAACAAGTAAACCACTGTCTAAAAATGGCAGTGCAGATGGAGTCACACACACATCATTAACAACATTATCTAAAAATGGTCAGATCAATTTATATTTAACTATCAAAATCCCTATATTTCTAATTAATTTATGGACTAACATATGGTATTCCTTTTTAACTACTTCGTCTACAATGAAACAACAATATGTATTTCTAGCAACATTTTCCGTAGGAGAAAACAAGCGAAAGAAAAGATCGAATGCCTTCAAAAAATATCATATTTCTTTCTGTAAGTATGATGAAAATATCAACGAAGAAAAAACATTATGCCACACAACCAAGAAATTCATTGTCTAACAGTTTCCTTGAAAATTTTTGTAGCGATCTTGATTGACCAAAAAAATATGTCGAATTCATCACCTACCTCCTCAACAATGTAAGCATGACTCCTACAGTTTGAAATTTCTGTGTCCGTTAACAAAGCATCACTTCTTACAATTTTCCCTATCTATTGGTATATATTTACTCAAACAGATCATAGGGACAATATTATAATATCATGTACAGGTATACTGTCAATTTTAACACATCTTTATAGTATCCCACACACAATTTATTATACACATATTTAATATATAATACTATACGATATTATAATAATACTATCAGAATCTATGAACCAAAAATTTTATCTAGAAGCATCAAATTCCGAAAATTCATAGACACATGACTATATAAATGGTGACATAAAACATATAAAATACCATACAGGTATGTCGATGAATATGTTTAAATACTAACATCATTTAGTTCCATATTATTTATAAAAGTATTTGTAATAATCAGTTGGCTCCTACAGGCTACTCAGTACAACAAAAAATTGAACATAACACAGGTTAGTGTAGTAACTGAATCAGCATTACTGCTAAAACAAAAAGGGATACAACTACCCACTACTACCATTGCTTCCTGAATAATATCTTCTACATTATTTTTATTTTCATTCAAGATATTCAGATATTTGAGACCCTGGTAACATCTTCCAATACTATCATTATTTAATGTGGTTCGATGAGAGAAATAGAAAATGTAGCCACCAACAAAACTCACTTTTTTCTACATGCTACACTATGGAAAATATTCCTTTGAACTTAATACCGACTTTTCTGCGGTACCTAAAAATGATACTCTTCAATTCAACTTCTATAGTGGCCAGAACATTCCAAGAACACATGAATGTTTACAAATCCATGTTTTTATTCACATTAATGGGTGGGAAGAAATATAGGTTGTTCAACAAGGGTCTAGCTCCATGAATATTTAGATTTAATGGACAGGACTACCATCACATATGATGTTTATGTCCACCTGATGGTCACCCACAAAAATTCGCAAAACTATATGTGTGTGACACTCCACATGAATGTCAAAATAGTGTTCGCGAGTTTAGGCATCTCTAAAACTATCTGCTACAGAATTCATTGTCAAAGATTTCCTATTTTTGTATTAACATAACTACTACCTGCAGCTCAGACAACCAGAATGTCCAATCACATATTGACTACAACATAGTCGAGAACCTACAACATATGCTTCATTAAAACAATGCTTTAGCTCGACAATTCAGAATTTAATGGGATGTTCTTCATCATAAAGAGGTTCCAAATTAAAAACTATTTCTACTGAAAAGAATAGACACAAATCCCAGTATATAATACATACCAAATAATTCTGAGATTGCAATTGCTTATTTTCGGTGATATCGAATTTCTCAACCAAGAGTGAGATATAATCATTCAAACCAAAAATGGTGATCTTCAGAGAATTGATGAGAAACACACATTGTATCTTCCATTACAATATCCATTGATTTTCACAGGCAGTAGTTATGGATATGTTGACAACATATTGCATCACCCAACTCCTTTCACAATAAGTTCAAAATTAAATAATGTTACAATGAGCGAGTAATTCTCCTTTCACATGCAATTCTGTGATTATTATGCCTCAATACTACTACATTCAAGAATAATGTTGTAACAGTTTATTGTCGATGATTATATGATAATAGAGTCTTAGAGACTATCATTCATTCACTTCAATCAAAATAGAATGATGGTAGATCTGTACAATGGCTTGCAAGATTCATTTCTTAGAGGCGATTTAGAAGGGTATTCATGCTGCAAATGCATCATTTTACCTACAACCATTATTGGTGTTCCAAGGTATATGATCCAGAATTTCTAAGATAAAATATAAATTTGTAATTGGGAAGGGTATCAAGATTTTTTTCTGACCATTACATGTAACCCAATGTGGCTTGAGATTACTCGGTATCTTATAAATAAGAATCTTTGTCCAGTATACTCCCTTCAGATATTATCTCTAGTTTTCAATATTAAGGGTGATAATCTAATGAGATATTTAAGAAAAGTTGTTTATTTGTAAATTCATTTGTACGTATCGATATTTGTAGATACTACTAATATTGTTTACCAAGTTATTTGAAATTACATCATCCTTTACTGACTATAATCCTTTTCATCCAACATAGTTGTTTAAACCATAGAGTTTCAAAAACGTGGCTTGACTCATGTCCACATCCTATTATTTCATTTCAATGAAAACAATTTTAACACTTCAACAGCTATTAAAAACTATGTTTGTGATGAAATTCTGGATAAATTTGCATACCCCAGACAACATGATGTTTTAATATGTTTTATGCTCTATGAACCTTGCGGTGTTGTGAAGAATTATTCACCTTGTATGAAAAATGGAAAATGAACTGAACATTTTACAAAATAATATTTGTTAAAAATACAACAGTTTTTTATGATGGTTATATTGTATATCGTAGATGGGATGAAAAAAGAATTGTACTAAAAATTAATGCACCTTTGGATAATCACTTTTTCATACCATAAAATCCAGTTTTTCTATTAAAGTATCATGCTCATCTCAACATTGAATTTTAAAATTAGTAATTTCAATAAAATACCTATTTAGGTATTAGCAAGGGAAATGATCGTGTAATAGTATCAATCTCTAAGGGTAACAACATACACTTTTCAGATAATAATGTAGATGAGATAAAGAGGTATTATAATTGTCCGTACATATCTCTTTGTGAGGCATATTAGAGGATTTTTTATATGATATACCTTATAGATATCCACCGGTTGAGAGTTTACATTTCCATTTTCCAGGAAAAAATTGTGTGACCTATTCTAACAATGATAACATTGAATATGTATAAAATCATAGAAATAGTTCTGAAACGATGATGACCTCTTGGTTTGATGTAAATATAATATACCTAGAAGGTAGAGGTTTATCTTTTATAGAGCACCCAACTAGATTTTTCTTCCACTCTCAAGACAAGAAATGGCATCCCAAGAAGCAAGGATTTTGTATTGGAAGACTATACTACGTGCCTCAAACCACTGGAGTGCTCTACTACTTGAGGATACTTCAAAAAAATCAAAGGTGAAACTTCATATGAATATATCAAGATAGTAAACAATATCACTTGTAACTGCCCACACATGTACTTCTTAAAACCCCAATCAGAAGACATTTTATATGCCCAAAGAAGGACCCTACAAATTTCAGGTCCATAATTTCTCTTGTAACTGCATCATTCCTCTACAATTATGTAATGCCAGTATCTTATTTTTCCCCATGGTATTTATAATATTGTATTAAAAAATAATTTATGCAGTTGTTTTTTCATAAATTTAATTTTTCCCATTCAATCTACCACTACTACATCATTTTTTCTTTTATGATAATGTTGTTATAGTGCTATACATATTCCACTAACTGAGCATTTTCTACTAGGTTTTATCAACCATGTTCATTTTCTACCATAAATAATATATTCTAATTAATCTAAATTATTGAAATAACTTCGTTAATTTTATCCTGTAATCCTCTGTTATATCATTCCATATTGTGAAGAAATTTTATATGCTCAAATAAGGACCCTAAAAATACCAGGTCCACACTTTCTATTGTAACTGCTTCATTCATCTACATTTTTATAATTCCTACATCTAATTTCTTCTCTATGGTATTGAGTATATTGTATTAAATAAAATCACTCATGTTTTTTTTGCATAAATTTACTATTTTCCATTCAATCTATTGTTGCTCCTGTATTTTTTCTTTTTTGGTAATGTTGGTACAGTTGTGTACATATTCCACTAACTTATCATTTACTACTATGTTCTATCTACCTTGTTTATTTTCTACCATAAATAATATCTTATAATTAATGTAAAATACTGATATAACATAGTTTATTTTATTCTTTAATCCTTTGTAAAACTATTCCACATTTTTATAGATCATATAATCACTTAACACTTCAATATGCAGTATACTTGCTATCATTTAGAATTACTAAAATATTTTTCTATGCTATGATATTTACTATAATGAGGTACAAATTTATATATCCCATTTACTATATTGCAGAAAAAAATAATCCCACCATTTATGTTCACAAATTAATACAAATTAACTTTGTTTATTTTATTATTTAATCCTTTGTAAAGGTCCACCATAGTTTCATAGATCAATTCTTCATATAACAGTTCAATATTCATTGTACTTTATATTATTTAGACTTATAGTAATATACTTCCCTACTGTGATATCTATTATATATACTAATCATGGGGTTTTTACTGCATATGTCTCACTAAACTATGGCTCCACATCACTCAAAACAATTATTTTCCCTCTAAACCCTAAAAAAACTCCAGGTTTTCGAGCACCACTCAAGAATTACCTTGGCTCTGTACCCACTTCCCTCGTCGAGTCCCCTCTCCCACTCCAATTACTGAATCTCTTCCCCAGTCGCGACTCCACCTCCAGGAACCACCGCCTCCGTGTGCTCCTCATTCGCATGCTCCAAATCCACCTCTGCGTGTTAAACCTCCATTTTAACCACCGCCACATCTTCATAAGGTACCAGCTGCCCTCCCCACTCTTGAAAACGTGCATCTGCCTCCGCTTCCTCCTCCCAAACACAAACCATCTTACATTATTCCATGAATTCTCCTAGGGTTCCAGCTACCGTGTCACCTCACCTCATTTTTCTTTTCCCGAAAACAACCACTAGCATCCAGTACAAATTTTTCGCCTCATATACAGTGGTTCATCCTCTCCAATCCCCTCATATCATTATATAGTTCCTATATAACATAGCTGACATTGTGCTCTAGCTGACTACTTCGAAGGATTTTGGAAACAATACCTCTATTTCAATCCAATATCATTTTTTCTATATGCTTAATTTTGCAACATAGAACATAAATTTACGATTTTTATTGCTTATTCCACCAATTTTCAGGATACCCCCTGATCCATTCCCTTGGAACCCTGTGACACCCATATATCCCCTACAATGTTTCTAAGTATATATCATTTCTATATTTTCATCTTCTGCTTCAGCTACAATAAGTGAGATTTTGTTTTATAAAATTATAATTCATTTTAAATTCCCTACAAATTATACACTCCTCCTTTCATTAATGCATTACTTGGATATTATTGAAAACAAATCCATTATTTTGTATTAACTACAAATTTCTATAAACTATCACTTCAACCAATTTTTTTCATGACTACCAGTCTCTGAATTCCATTGGAAATCATATGTGAACCGTTTTTACATATATTACATCATACAACTATGACTATAAATTTCAATACATATCTATAAATTTTAAATTTCATTTTATTGTTATTCCATAAAGTAATTATCATCATTTTATAAATATAACATTTCACTTTAAAATTTCTGACATTATTATGATTTTACAGGGCTTTATTGCTGATATTTTCACCAAGAATTGATAGTAGTTTCGGTGGATACTACCAAGTAAACAACTTAAAATAGGTTGTTAGATATGTATTAATGATTACATGATCTGATTTTGAAAATTATGATTCATTGTCTCTATGTATTTATTATATGTGGTATGTTTTATTGGTTTTATTCATGGTTTATTATCTCCATTATTATTTTATTATATTTTTGTAATGTTTATATGATTTTTTATTATATAATCTATTTTTTATGTATTTCTAATGTAATAATGTATGATTTTCTAATACAGTTTAAGATGAGGTGCTAGGATGTTAATATTGGAATTACAAGGAAATTGGGAGTTAGTATATCTTTCCTACTTGTTTTCTAATTCCATGTGAATACATAATGAAGAATTATAAATTTCTTTTGATTACCAAAATTATAGCAGATTCCCTTAATTTTGTTTATAAACTATCACATCACCTGCTTGTTTTTTTGACCCCCAGTCTCTGGAGGTCAATGATAGTGAACTGTGAACTGCTTCAACATTTGATCGATCATACTACTACCATTGTAAAATTCACTAATTATATGTAAATTATCAATTTCATTGTCATGTTTTCCCCTAAAGTATATATAATTATTTTACAAATATATACCTTTACATTATTGTTATTGGATATTTTTATTTTACAAGACTTTTCTGCTACAATTGCTAGTAGGAATGGAGAGTAGTTTCGGTGGGGACCACTTTGGAAACAACAACACATGAGTTTTTAGATAAGTATTAATATATACTTGATTTTTTTTCATAAATTATGATTAATTCTCTATATTAATTTATTATAAGATCCAAAATTATTACAATTATTACTTCTATGACAATCAACTCTAAACTGGTTCAACATTCATTCCATCAGACGACTACCATTGTAAAATTCACTAATTCTATGTAAATTATCATTTTCATTGTCATGTTATTACCCTAGTCCATCCTACTCATCCTTCTCTATGAGAAAGTCAGACTGAAATGTGAAAATTTTACATTTGATGTATGTTGGTCGGAGTGGTTTACTCAAGAGGGGGGTGAATTGAGTACCAATTAAAATTTCTGTAATTAAAAAACAGTGTCTTAAAGACCCCAAAATAAAATAATAAATTAAACTGTAGTGAATTTATATTAAAGTAGAGGTTATGTTAGATTCTCAAGGGATTGATTAATTCCCTGTTAATCAACACAGGAGTGTGTGATTATCTTTTGAAACTAACTTACTAATCTTCACTTAACATAAACACTTGCTAATTTAATTATCAAAGTAACTTTAAAAACAGTATTGGTTTTAAAGTGATTAGCAGCAGAATAAAACTTTGAAAGAGATGGCACAACAGTGTAACCAAGAGGTTCAGTCTCAAGCCGAGACTTAGTCCTCTCAAAAGTTTATATAAAAATGATCCACACCCTGGATCGGGGTTCAACAGATTACAACTGTCCAGGTCCAAGACCTCTACCACTGTTCTTCGTGGGAAACAGTACAACAGCAACCAGCTGTCCAGGTCACACACGACCTCTACCACTGTTATTCGTGGGAAAGAAAGAATGAAAGAGTTTGGTAAGGATTTACAAATCCTTCAGTTTGAGTACAGGAGACAATGTATGTGTTAGATACAGCAGATAACACACACTGCTCGAAATGAATGATAATAAATCACAGAACAAGAGATGTAGAGTTTAGAGATGGTTATGGTGATTTCAGTGTAGCTCTGGACTCCTTTGGATTCGACTAGAAGTGAGTCTGAGTCCTCTTCTAGTTTTTGTTTGAGAAACAGAGTGTCGTATGCTCCAGGTTCACAGGCAGTAAAAATGTAGTAGTTGAAGTTCTTCAGTGTTCTTCTTGTATGCACAGAACACTTCTCGAGTATGCTTGATTGTCTATGAGCTTCTCTGTGTTCTTCTCGTTCGTGTGTTTTTGGTATATTCCCTCCACCACACTTTTCTGGTTCGTTTCTTGTTGTTGTTCGTTGATTTTCATGTTTTTTTGTGGGCAGCGTAGTCTTCTCGTATTTATCTCCCAACAGGGGACAGAAAAGATTTCTTTTTAGCAGGTACGAGGTACAGGTTCTTGACATCCGACAACCTTTATCAGATATTTGACAAATCATTAAAATGTACATGATATGACCGTTAGGTAGATTAAATATAGGAAATAAAGAAATTCAAACAGTGAGTCGAGTGATCGGTAGGTAATTAGCATCGGTAGCTTGAACATCGGTAGCTTGAACATCGGTAGCTTGAACATCGGTAGCTTGAACATCGGTAGCTCAATGTCATTAGTTGCTTTGACTCTATCGGTGGCTCTATGCGTCGGTTGGTACATGCTTGTATCAGTGACTTTGTTTATCGGTAGCTCCATGCATCGGTAGGTACATGCATCGGTAGCTCCATGCATCGGTAGCTCCATGCGTCGGTAGATGTGAGTCTGTCAGTAGCTTCGTCCATCGGTGACTCTTATTCCATCGGTAGCTATTTATACTTACACCGGTAGCTCTAAGTTTGTATCGGTAGCTGTCTGTAAGTCAGTAGCTTACATTTATAAGCACATCGGTAGCTCTGTGTTAAGTCTATCGGTAGCTGTCTGTCGGTAGACTAAGTCTATCGGTAGACTGGTTACCGGTAGCTCTTTATCAGTAGCTATAGGATGATTACTTATCTGTTTTATGCAGAACACATCCGATTGTGTTAGAATCAATTTATAACTTGTATGAACATGGATAAATGAGGATTAACATATTCAAAAGACTATTTTAAAAATTATTATTGGTTTGATCACAGATTTGAAAGAATTAAAGTATAGATCAATGATACTTAAAAATATCATAGAGAATGAAGACATAATTGGGATTTTCAACACATATGAATACATGATTGAGATTATCAAAACAGGTGAGGTCAACAATGTAGAAATTAGGAATGTGTAGGTTCAAAAATTTATATTTTTTTGCTGATTTATGGATTTTACTATTTCTGTTTATAGGGGAGAACAAGAACCACCAATTTTTCAATCATGGGATGATACAGATACCACCTTATCCCATAATCACCCTCTTCCTATCACAGTATCTTCAATTCACACCACAAATAAAAATAAGGGATTTAGTATTACCAGATCTCATGAGGTTCCTAGAGAATCCACTATAGATGGGCCATCTTCAGCTAATAGAAAGAATGAAAATCTATCTCTTGATATATTTTAAAATGTAATGAAATATTTACAAATGCAGAAGGAATTTTCTAAGAAGCTGAAGAAAATTCCAGTGGTGTGTGGTCCCTTTTTAATATTTATGTTTTCTTTGAGTGAAACTTTTAATTCATTATTTTTTAAATGTATGTTATTCCCTATTTTTGGTGGTAAAATGATTTCTACTATGTTTTTTGATGCTACTATACTCTCTTTAGAAGCTTTTTTTCTTGTACTCAGTTCTGTTTGTGTTAACCTTTGGGGAAAGTATTCTCATTTTTTTCCTTGTAATTCAAGGGGTTAGGCTTAAACTAATAATCAGATGGATGCCGTTTGGTTGGAAGTAAAACATCATCTTCTTGTGGCACACTACATACTAATGTTTCATCAGTTACATCCACTATACAATTTTTTGATGGGTTAATGGAAACTATTTCAACTCCACCTACTGTTTCCATCTGAACTCCTCAATGTGGAAAATATTATTTTCCTGATCATGAAAACATGCGCAATGTAGAAGGTATAAGACATGCTCAGCCAAATTTTAAAACACAATTTGATAATGAGTATACTACGTATGCATGTGATCATTATCAAAATATAGATTCTTTATGGAGTCATAATACATGACTTCCACTTAACTATTAATTTATGGTTTTACTAATTCATTTTCCCCAGAAGGGTCAAGTTTCTTAGGTTCCGTTCACTTTTTCATTTAGGATATTTAATCCTCTCAATTTTAACAAACCCACTATTTTTTATGTCTTATTGTAGTATATTTGGTTTATTAAAATTAATGTATTACATTTTAATCTCATTATTTATGTGTGTTGTCTTATGAATTTAATGCATGGGGTCACTGCATGACATCCTCTATAGTCATAAGGGGTTTTGAGAAGCACATGTTGGACCCATGGTTGACTGTATACAGAGTGTGATAATTTCTATTGATAATTTTTATTGATAATGTAAGCGGGTTGGAGTATTTTCATCAAAAAGTCCAACCATCTATTTTAGCGACAAACTCCATCAGGTGATTCCAAGACTTTAGAAAGTGATTTTTAATAATCCAAGGCTACTACCGCCACCATTATTCTACTCCTCACTTCCTCCCCTTCTACCTTTCTTCCTTGTGGTCGTTTTATGAAATTTACTATGAATCCAAATCCCATTTTTTTATTTGAATCATTTTCTGCAAGGTGAGTATTCTAGCTCCCATTCCCCACCATTTTTTTTGTACATGTAAAACACTATCTAGGTTTCATATGAATCTCTCATTCCCCCAACCAATCCCTTATTTATTTTAGAGGCTTGGAATTGATGGTTATTGGTGAGTTTTTACACATATATGATTCACAGTCTTTATTTGGATCACCTTTTGTGGTGTTTTTTGAAATAACAAAATATGGGTATCCCTATTGGGTATAATTATTCATGTATTACATGAATTATTCCTATAGATTAAATATTATTTCTATTGCTATATTTTTTAGGATGTGATATTAGTAAATATATGGTACGAATATTGAAGTAGCCTCAATAATAAAGTTAAAAAGTGTATTTACGTATGCAATAAAATTGATATTGTTTTCTAAATTCAATTTGTTAAGTCAAAGGTGCACCATGAATTTAGGTGTTATTAAGGAGTATGTTTTTTAATGTAGACCCTTTTAATTTGTTTTCCTTTGAGAATGTTTATAATTCCTTATAATTGGATGAAATGTTGTAAAATCATATTAACTATACCTACCAGATTAGTTATAGCATTCAACCTTAGATATCTATACCAGCCTCCATAGTCCTAGCTACATGAGAGTTGGATATGTCCAAAAATTGTCTCTCCATCTCAATTGTTATATTTCAGGTCATATAAAAACCTATATGATCACTTGTGAGCCTATTCTGTTGATTTTTCCTTTTTCAGCTGTTGCAGATTGAATTAGGGTAGGGGTTCACACAGTGGGAAGGAACTTAATAATAGTTCATGTTGGGTTTTTAGAGTTACAACATTTTCTATATCTCTTCCTCCTTGCATAAGCCTGAACATAGTATATTTTATTAAGAGAGTTCCTTTAAATATATTCAATATTAATGCATGGTTTCTTTCATGTATTCAATGTGACAAGGTTTATTATAACTGGATTTTAGAGATACACTCATCATTATGGATCAGAAAATCATATAGGGGATTTCTTGATAGGTGGATCATTTTCATTTCTCTTAGTTAATTTTTTATTCTACGTTTACTATATAACACTTGTGATACGTGTATTTTAAAATTTTATCATGTACTCTATGGAGCTTTTTAATACGACCAGTAGCTGTTTTTTTTGATCATTGAAACATTTATTTTATATATATTTTCTTTTTTAAAGTATTTTAATGGTTTGTATATTTTACCCACTTCTATTATATTTTTATGCACCAATACTTTGTGATTAAAAAATAATCAACATTACTATTTCCTAGTAAATTTTACAAATATAATTCTCTTATTGAATAAAAACCCTTTAACCAAAATATCCTTCGTATGCACGGGTGAGTATCAGTTATTTCTAAGCAATGCTGATATAAAGGAAAAAGTATCTTAAATAAAGTTAGATGTTTATATGTTAATTTAATGACCTATAACCATCCACACTTCCATCCAAAGGGTTATGAAATCATTATTAGTGTGTACAGTTGACAACCGTCATGCAAAACTATATTATTCGTTCTTCCATTACCACCTCTCACGGGTATATATGATGATTGATATAAAATAAATACATTATATTTATAAAATAATTATAAATTCTGAGTAATTATATCATATATTAACTTTTTTACTTTCAATTTAATAGGAGGTACAATAATGCATCTCATGAGTACGACGAACTACCTCCTTGTGAAGTGATGTGATTAATTTTTCACTAACACTTTACATAAAAGCTAATATGGATAATGTTAATGAATATATGTGATATATATTAAATAATTATTACATTAATGACATATTTATCATTATTTAAATATTTTATATCATTTTATTTTTTACCTTGCACTCACAAAAATATGATAACGTCGTTCATGTACATATGGACTACCGTCATCACAAAGTGATTTGAATCTCTATTTTCATCAGAGAACCACATGTATGATATTTATAAGTATATTTAAATTTATGATTATTTAAAAATAAAATATTACTTATCAACTTTCCATAATGATTTTTTAAAATGTAAATGTTACTCATGCATAGGTATAACCTACCATTTCCATGATTGTAACGAGCTTCTTTTCTCAAAAAAAACTTTTATGATTGGTATTAAAGATATAGTTGATGTATAGATTTTATAATTATTTCATTGTTATTATTTTGGTGATGATTTAACTAGGATCAATGTAATAGGATATAAAATAAAAAATCAAAACATATATGAAAAACAAATAAATTATTATCCAAAACGTAATTTTAATAGGGAATTGTTAATAAAATTGTAACAAATGGTCATAAGTATATCATTGATGATATTATATATATAATTATGGTTCTATAATATATTTATAAAAAACTTATATTTATTATACGAGAGATTAAAATGTGTATGAAGGAATTGATACTTATGTTAGGTGATTTATGGTCTCTCTTTTATTTTTGGGAGATATATGAAAATTCACCACTCATTTATTTTGTGAGGTCTCTGTACTAACCCTGTGACCTGTTATATCATTAATTTAATTATTTCCATAATATTTAAAGTTTCATTTGATGTTATTATTTATTGGGGATAATTATTGAAAAGATTAACGAATCTGTAGGAGATTTTGTCTCACTTTTTCTTCTATTAGACACATTCTATATCCAAAACCTATTTCTTTTATGTGGTGTATATAATTAAAATGAATTTATATTATGATAATTGTACTTAAATATACTTTTATTTAAATATAAATTTTATTATCTATATTTCATGGGGCTCAATGATTTAAATTTACCAAAGTGGTAAGAGTTTTATGATACAACAAAATCATTTATAAAGATTGTTCATGATTATGTTTTAGATGATGAAATATTATCATACTTCACCCAATAAAATAATTTTTTTTATTCCTTATTTTTTCATGATAACACATTTTCCACTTAATTTTCATCTCTTTATGTTCTCAAGAGTTTAAAATAATATTTTTAATAAAAAGCATCATTATTTCTCCCTTTGGTCAGAGTCCCCTTTTATTCCAAAACCATGTTTTATAAAAACATTTTCAAAAATGTTTTTAACATGATTAAAATGATTTATTAAATAAATTGTTTACCATGTTTGATTTTTTTAAAAAAAATAAAGGAATCTTCATGTCGTTTTCCAAAAAAATGATCATTTCAGTTTTACAAAAAATGTTAAAGGAATCATTATATTCATATGTATGTCATTGACAAAATTTCTCACCATCATGATCATAATTTTATTTGAACATTACTTTTTGTTTTTTCAATATTATTAAAAAAATATATTTTCATAAATGATTTAAAATGTTTTTCAATGATGAAAGGATATTTTTCTAAAATAATTTAACTATTTTAAATCTTCAATTATATGCTTTCAAGGTTTTCTTTAAAGGAAATGATTTTTAAAATGTTTTATGTTTCAAAAAGTGTTTTCAAAGTGAAAAAAGGTATTTTCTCAAGAAATTTTCTAAGTGATTTATCTTTCGAAAAATTATTTTCCATATAATGCGACATCCTTTTAGATAAATTTTTCTCTATCAGGGATATGATCAAACGATACCATTATTATCCTTTCTCTGAATGGTTTATGTTTATGATGAAAATTGTTTATGAAAAATATTTCCCCTCCATGGGTTATACAATGATAAAACTCTTATGAGATTTTTTTCTTCTTTTGTGGGATATTCTATGATGAAATGATGAAATGATTTTAAAACATATGACTTCTTCACAGGTTATTGTATGATTTTTTTTATAAAACCTATTCCATTACATGGTTTATGATGAGAGAAATTTTTTATGATATTGTGGAATAGATATGAATGATATTAATTATATATCAGTGTTTATATTATTACCATGGATAATTGTTACTCTATAACCAAATATGCGTGGGACCTATATCACCAGCCAATTCACTGCGCAAGGACTTATATCTCATGAGATAGACAAGAATGGAATGGGGAGTGAACTAGGGTAAGTAAAGAAATTTTTTTATAATGGTCTTGGGAGTAAAACTTGAATACTATGATGGATTGGGGAGTGGACCCATTCCACTATGACAGCCTTGGTAGTAAGGATTGACTGGTATTGAAATGATTTTTTATGCTTATGTGTATGGAATGTCTTATGCTAATTTTATTCTCTCTTGTCTCATGTTTATTGATTTACTTATGATTCATGTCTTAAGAAATACCAATATTTATGTCATGACTCCATATAATGATTTTTTATATGAATGGTAGTATATTAATATGTTATGACCATGTTCTCATATCCTTATATTCATGTTATACTTACATGTCTCCCTTGTTTACCCTTCTTGATAATATGAACTCACCCTTTATTATATTTCATTTAAAAAGGATAAGAATAATGGTCTTATTTGGGTTATGTTTGAGAACAGTACTAAAAGATAGTATATTTATGGGATATGTTGATCATCATTAACTAAGTTAGAATATTTTTTACATAATCCAATGATACTAAATTATTACGATCCTCAGGAATGTGTTTGTGTAATATATTCAATATTAATCTAAAAATATTTGATATCCATGTATGATAATCCAAGGTTGTAACACCCCAGGTAAATAAAGAATATGACATTTTCATATTTATCCATATTTGTGAAAAAAATATTAATATGACTTTAAAGGGGACGTTATGCTCGATGGCGTACCCAACACGCAACAACGAGTTTTTGGGAATCTTACATTGCACTCTAATAATAAAATAATATTATTTTAAATGGCAGTTAACATGTAGCCGTCGTATTGGCGGGAATGGACAGAAATAAAAAAAATATTATTATATATGTTTTTAAATTTTTTTACATTTATCCAATAAAAGATAAAGGCTTAAAATACGGGAAGAATTCAATTTTAGGTGTATATGCCCTAGTTTTCACTAAAGGTTCACTTATCGCATTTTGATGGAGAACCTTCATTAAATATAGTTTTGTTCACTCTTATACATTCTATTGTACCAAATAAAACTCTTCTTTAGAATCGGGACATCAAAATTTACTTTGTGTAAATTTTTGGTATCTTTCCGATAAAGTTCATTTTTTTTAATGAATAGTGTAAAATGCTGTATTTTAATTCAAAACCTCTTTTTAATCTAATTTATTTATATGATTAGATTATCATTTGAATTGGTTTTAAAGTGAAATTAGAAAATATTTTTACCATTAAATCCAATAGTGGTCGTTGGAATTAATTTCACTTTGAAATCCGACTTAAACTAGTGTCAATCTTTTGATACTTATTGTTTCATAAAAACACGCTATTTGCTCTGACAACGAGAATTAATAATTAAATTAATTAATGAAACTTATATGTTGTGAATTGTGTAAAATTGACTTCATTTTTGAATTTGGAATATCAAATATAGCTTTGGGTGAATTTTTGGTATTTTTCTGAAAAACTTCAATTTTTGATGAATAGTGAAACCACTAAGTGGTACTTATAAAAACTGATTTTTTGTTCAAATGAAATTTTACCACTTCTGTGTTTTGAATTTCAAAAATCCGACATACATGGTTATCATTAAGAAGTAAAATGTGGTTCAATGAGATTAAAATAATTTTTTGGTGAATAGTAACTTATTAAGTTTTTAATCGCGATTAGAGGTAATTAGTGTAGTTTAAGGTAAAAATATTGTTTTAATAATATGAAATGAACTTGAAACATGTCCTAACCTCATTGGATGTGTCATGGAAGACCAAGAAAAGCCATGGGTCAACTTGGGGACCCCATGGAGCCACTTTGGTTGGGAAATGACATAAATAACTTTTTATTTAGTGTTAAAGTAAAAATGACACACACATGAAATGTTTTACTAAAACAATTTTTACATGGGGTTATACAAGTCATATTTCTGACTATAAATAGTAATTGGAAAGCTAAAAAGAGTTCCTACATCATAGTATTTTTTTATAATTTTTAGACATTAAATAAATTAACTTATTTATGACATCATGATGATGCAGCGATGACCTCATTATTTAACGATTTAAATAAAATGGAAAGATAATGTAATATCTAAGACCTAAACATGTCCAAAACCTATTGTATGAGTGGATTTCGAACACTTATTACCTTATCCTCGAAATACATCAATGTGGGACCTCTTAAATCCGAATACCATTTTTTAATAAAGTGACTTTTCTTTACTTTCCAAGAGTGCCCCGCCTCTCCTCTTATAAAAGGCCCCCACCTCTACCTCTTTACCCACACTCCCAAAGCCTTTGGCTCGGCCAAAACCTTCCCATTTTGGCTCTCCACATCCCTCTCTTACTCCTTGAAGCCTCACTTTGGGAATAAGTCTTTCCAAGGAAGCCTTTGAGCTCAAACAAAGGGGAGTTACCCGATTTTAAGGTAATGTCTTCTTTTGAGTCCTTTTGTTTTATTTTGCTTCTCCAACCCCCTAAACTCATTTTATTATTTTATTTTGTAACAACTCCAGTATAACAAATATACTAGGATGTTTTTATAAGACATATTCAAGCTACACATACACACACCTACATCTAATGGTTAAAGAACAACATGTTTCTGTGGATGGCGAATTTCTGCCTCCCGAAACGATGATTGTTCAACATTATTTTAACACCTTAACATGTGTCCATTAATATGTCACTATATTTATATATGATATATAATATGTTTATGTTTTACTTAAGCTTCTGTATTTTTCATTTTTGGCCTACCTTTATGCTTTCCATTATGGGTGAACACGATATCTTCATTTAAGGAAGTGCGGACTACCGCCCCCTCAAAGTGATGTGATTCGTTAATGCCATATGTGGGACGTGTAAAGGATGGATTTAAAGTTATTATATATGATGTTATATTGGAATTATAATATACATCTATATCATTATTATTTCTTTCCATTAAAGTATGAAATAGAAATGAAAGTAGCGTTCGTGCGTACGTACGACTTACCGTCTCCATGAACGGTGCATTTCATTTCTTATCCCCAAATGGAATGTACTATTAAAAGTACATTTATATAATGGATATATATAATTAATGATATATCAAAATGATGAATATAATTCTGGAATTAAAATATAAATACCTCTCATTTAGTTTTAATTCCATTAATATGACAAAGAAATGAAAGTAGCGTTCATGCGTACGTACGGTTTACCGTCTCCATGAACGGTGCATTTCATTTCTTACCTCTAAATGATTATGTAATATTATATATACATGTATATTCTGGATATATATGATATATATGATATAAAAATAAAGAATGTCATTCTGGATATAAATAACCTTTGACTACACGAACAACATGTAATTGTAAGAAGTCCACTTTCGACTTAAGAACCAAATATCGACAAAACAAACATTATTAACTTAAATGATTACATAATGTTTATAACATGGAAATAAGTGATATAAAAGGAATAATGAACTTGAAAAAGGTTCTTAAGAAAATAGAAATTAACTCAAGTTTATTATTCAGGACGTTAAAGAACGATCGAGTCAAGTCGGACCCGAGGTAAGGGATCCTACACCTCTCTTTCTTTTTAAGTACATTCTTTTATGTCATTCCTTTAAAAGATCATATTTCTTGTTATTGGGATATTATTTTATATTAATCTTACTTTAATTTTTATGCTCATATGATGAGAGACCCTATTCTCTCTCATCAATCCTTTTTGGAAGTTTTGAGTGGCACCGTTAGGCTGCCAAATTTTTCGTAAGAGATCCAACCTCTCTCTTTCTTTTTAAGTACTCTCCTTTATGTCACTTATTTTAAGCTCCACTTTGTTATGTTTGGGGATGTTCTTTTATATTCCTCTTTCTATAAACTTTATGTTAATATGATGAGATACCCTATTTGATCTCATCAATCCATTTTTTGTAAGTTTTATGTGGCGCCGTTAGGCTGCCGAGTTTTCGTAAGGGATTTTTCATCTCACTTTTATTCCCGTGAGATTTATGCTACATTTGCCACAATTTCCTTTGAGTGGTGTACGTACTGCCCATTATTATACTCTTTTTGTAATATAATTTCGTTTTATGAGTATTTACATCAATGATGTATTGTCCCTCTTTCATGGGGTGTATGTTTTGAAAGATACCACAGTCGATAAGGGAACCTTTCACCCTCCTCTTTTTAAAAGACTTCTCTTGTTGGGTATTTTAATTTACATTTTTTTATGTTGGGATATGTTCTCATATATCCTTATTGATGTAACTTTTATGTCCAAGTGATGAGATACACTTTTTATCTCTCATCAACTCATTTTGATGTGACGCCGTTAGGCTGTCAAGGGAACTTGTTAACCCAATTTCAATTTCTTTGGGTTCAACATGTAGAATATGTCATCATTTTAATATGTGTGAATGAACTTTTATTATTTTACACTTAATATCCACTTATATTTGGTGTATTCATTTGTCACACATAATTATGTAATTGATTTATCCATAAACCAATGATACCGTCTTTTTATGGGACTACGTCTCAATCTCCTTTCATTGAGGCATATTTCATTTTATACACAACTTTCTTTTATACGGTGTATAAAACCCTTTGAATTTTACTTTTATACAAAAGGAATCTTTTTATATGAAGCGTTTTACTAAACGACAAAAAGGAATGTTTCTTTTAACGTACGCGCTGAGAACGACCTTTTCCGCCGCCGCAAGTATTATTTAGTCTTTGGCTTCCTCAACAAGCCGTGATGTTTTTAAAATGAAATAAATACCATATACTTTTTTATGTAATTTGGTATTGAAAATGGTTTTTTAATGGATTTGTTATGTCAATATATTTGAGTGATATATTGTGATCAAAGTGTGGAAATTTTTTCTTTCCATTATATTTGTTTTATGTCTTATGATTTTATTATGGTACTTGGACATTTAACGGGTGGTTATGTGATAAACCATATGACGGGTGGTGCCATGAATACCAGGACGGGTGGTTACGTTATAACCTCCAATGCATTGGTTATGGAAGTCGGACGTATGGCTATTCCATTAAGTATGTATGGAAATTGACCGTATGGCTATTCCATTAAGTGATATGTGTGGAAGTCGACCATATGGTTATTCCACTTATATATGTTTATGTCCCAAGTTACCTTTATATATGTTATGTGTTCTTTATATGGGTTTTATGGTAATTCTTTGGTTACAAAAAGGTAAGTAATGATACTTTTTTTCAGTGAAGAGTTTTTACTACTTCATGAAGGTGAAAAGTATTACTTTGATAAAGTATTCATAGTTTACTTGTTGTTTTGAAAAACTAACAGTTTATAATCTTTGTGTATCCCTTACTGAGATTTTTATGCTCATCCCAAGTTTTTGAAATGTTTTTCATAGGACTTAGCATGGAATAGGGTCAAGGATGGGATCAACGGAAAGTCATGCTACCTAAAACATGGAACTATACATGTTTCTTTTTAAGAGTTTTTATTTTATGGAAATTTAGTAGAAGCGACTAGTTTGTAATCTTTTGAGATGTAATAGTTATGTCCTAATTCTCTAAAACTCTAAACCTGAAAAGATACTCAATGTGAATTTTTCATCTAATTCAATATTAAGTAAGGTTTAAGGCTGGGGCCTTATAGTTGGTATCAGAGGTCGGTTTAGATAACTTTAGAGGTTAGGGTATTCTCTAAGCATAAGTGACATTACCATAATGGTTAGGATTTCAGAAAGAGTCCTCGTTTTAGATAAAGTGAATGAGTAAGTATATCTTAGTGTTTACCTTCCTCATTAGTACATGATAGTTTTGTTGATATACCCACACTGACATTTCTGTTTTTAGTGAATGGATGGATCTAGCAGGCACCAAAGAGACAACAGGTTTGAAGGAAACTGTGGTGGTTCCCTGATTAAGATACTAGATAAAATGGAGGATTCAATGAGGAAACTCGTGGTTGTTCTAAACCAACTATCAAGGAGTCATGATCAACCACTTGAACCTTGGTATGTTCTGTAATGCATCATGTACAAGATGACCAATCGAGGTGGAAGTTCAGGTAATAATTATAAAGGTAACCATTAGAGTTTATATGATCCTTACTTTTGAGGTAATTATGGGTTATTATATGATATGATGGAAAATGAAGGGCATGAGATAAACTTGAGGTTAAAATATGTTATGATCATTTTTGAAGATTTTATCTCATTTTGGGGAATGTTTTAAGAATTATACAGTTTTGGAAAAAGGACAACACGTAGACCGTGTGACAACCCGTCTTGTCGGACAATGCCGCGGGAATCGAACCCACAACCAAAGTGCGACTGGTATTTATCGCCTACCACTGGACTACGTGAAGTCCTTGGTTAGTTTGACTGATTCTTTCTAGTTATATGATTTTATGAATTAAGAGTAAGTTGATTTTGGGTTATTTATGAAAATGATTAACCTATCATGGAGGGTATGTGATTAGGTTAATTACTTTTCAATACGAGACATTATGAGCAACTGATTTTGTTTGGAGATAAATGTTACGATTTAACATGGAAGACTATGTGACTAAATCCTTCAAATATTTGGGTTTCAATCTTAGTTTGATTTACTTTGATGAATTTTATGGACAAATTGTTTATTGAATGGTCCTCATTGAAATTTGGGTTTTGTTGGACAAATTTTGGAGATTAAGAATAGATTTTCTTTTTATAAAGTGTTATTCTTTTCTGGATTATCTGATCTTGTACTAACCTTTTGGGTTTTGGTTTTGGTTAAAGTCTAAAGACATGGGAAGTGTATATATCTCTTTTTTGGGTTAGGTGATTCTCTAGAAGTTGATTATAGTACTCTTAATGTGAATAAGTCTTCCTAAATACTCGTCTTTTGGAGAAAAAATGAGTTTGTGTAAGGAATCTAATAAAAGTTGAAAGTCAACATGATAAGTGATTATGTTTCCTTATGAATAAATTCCTCAATAAAAAGTAACTTAAAACAAAAATTTTGTCTATTAACTTTTCCTACTGGGGAATCGAATACCGTTTAACCCATCACAAGTTTGTGATTTTCTTGTGGTTAACTTTCTCCTAAACATGTTTTCTATCACTCTCCATCAGAACATGACCCTATGTTTTCTCCTCCATGTCCATGTTTTCGTACATGGAATCCTAGTATAGGTTAACTCTGGTGACCTTTGTACTTATCTTTCTTTTTTTTAATGTGATTTTTTTACCGACCCTTCTTCCGATGTGGGACTTTCAAGGATGTTTCTAAGCCCAATTTTAAAATTGCGAGGACGCAATTCCCAAAAGGGGGGAAGGATGTAACACCCCAGGTAAATAAAGAATATGACATTTTCATATTTATCCATATTTGTGAATAAAATATTAATATTACTTTAAAGGGGACGCTATGCTCGATGGCGTACCCAACACGCAACAACGAGTTTCTTGGGAATCTTACGTTGCACTCTAATAATAAAATAATATTATTTTAAATGGCAGTTAACATGTAGACATTGTATTGGAGGGAATGGATAGAAATAACTAAAATATTATTATATATGTTTTTAAATTTTTTTACATTTATCTAATAAAAGATAAAGGCTTAAAATACGGAAAGAATTCGATTTTAGGCGTATATGCCCTAGTTTTCACTAAAGGTTCACTTATCGCCTTTTGATGGCGAACCGTCATTAAATATAGTTTTTTTCACTCTTATACATTATATTGCACCAAATAAAACTCTTCTTTAGAATCGGGACATCAAAATTTACTTTGTGTAAATTTTTGGTATCTTTCTAATAAAGTTCATTTTTTAATGAATAGTTTAAAATGTTGTATTTTAATTCAAAACCTCTTTTTAATATAATTTATTTATATGATTATATTATCATTTTAATTGGTTTTAAAGTGAAATTAGAAAATATTTTTACCATTAAATCCAATAGTGGTCGTTGGAATTAATTTCACTTTGAAATCGGACTTAAACTAGTGTCAATCTTTTGATACTTATTGTTTCATAAAAACACGCTATTTGCTCTAACAGCGGGAATTAATTATTAAATTAATTAATGCAACTAATATGTTGTGAATTTTGTAAAATGGACTTCATTTTTGAATTCGGAATATCAAATATAGCTTAGGGTGAATTTTTGGTATTTTTCTGAAAAACTTCAATTTTTGATGAATAGAGAAACCACTAAGTGGTACTTATAAAAACTGATTTTTCGTTTAAATGAAATTTTACAACTTCTGTGTTTTGAATTTCAAAAATCTGACATACATGGTTGTCATTAAGAAGTAAAATGTGGTTCAATGAGATTAAAATAATTTGTTGGTGAATAATACTTATTAAGTTTTTAATCGTGATTAGAGGTAATTAGTGTAGTTTAAGGTAAAAATAATGTTTTAATAATATGAAATGAACTTGAAACATGTCATAACATCATTGGATGTGTCATGGAAGACCAAGAAAATCCATGGGTAAACTTGGGGACCCCATGGAGCCACTTTGGTTGGGAAATGACATAAATAACTTTTTATTTAGCGTTAAAGTAAAAATGACGCACACATGAGATATTTTACTAAAATAATTTTTACATGGGGTTATACAAGTCAGATTTTTGACTATAAATAGTAATTGGAACGATAAAAAGATTTAATACATTATAGTATTTATTTTATAATTTTTAGACATTAAATAAATTAAATTATTTATGACATCATGATGATGCAGTGATGACCTCATTATTTAACGATTTAAATAAAATGGAAAGATAATGTAATATCTAAGCCCTAAACATGTCCAAAAACTATTGGATGAGTGGATTTGGAACCCTTATCACCTTATCCTCGAAATACATCAATTTGGGACCTCTTAAATCCGAATACCATTTTTTAATAAAGTGACTTTTCTTTACTTTCCAAGAGTGCCCCTCCTCTCCTCTTATAAAAGGACCCCACCTCTACCTATTTACCCACACTCCCAAATCCTTTGGCTCGGCCAAACCCTGCCCATTTTGTCTCTCCACATCCCGCCCTTACTCCTTGATGCCTCACTTTGGGCATAAGTCTTTCCAAGGAAGCCTTTGAGCTCAAACCAAGGGGAGTTACCCGATTTTATGGTAATGTCTTCTTTTGAGTCCTTTTGTTTTATTTTGCTTCTCCAACCCCCTAAACTCTTTTTATTATTTTATTTTGTAACAACTCCAGTATCCTCAATATACTAGGATGTTTTTATAAGAAGGATTCTATCTACACTTAAACACACCTACATCTAATGGTTAAAGAACATACTGTTTCCGTGGATGGTGAATTTCTGCCTCCCGAAACGATGATTGTTAAACATTCTTTTAACACCTTCAAAGGTGGCCATTAAGATGTAACTATATTTATATATGATATATAATATGTTTATGTTTTACTTAAGCTTCTGTATTTTTCATTTTTGGATTACCATTATGGTTTTTATTATGGGTAAACACGATATCTTCATTTAAGGAAGTGCGGACTACCGCCCCCTCAAAGTGATGTGATTTGTTAATGCCATATGTGGGATGTGTAAAGGATGGATTTAAAGTTATTATATATGATGTTATACTGGAATTATAATATACCTCTATATCATTATTATTTCTTTCCATTAAAGTATGAGATATAAATCAAAGTAGCGTTCATGTGTACGTACGACTTACCGTCTCCATGAACGGTGCATTTCATTTCTTATCCCCAAATGGAATGTACTATTAAAAGTACATGTATATAATGGATATATATAATTAATGATATATCTAAATTATGTATATAATTATGGAATTAAAATATACATACCTATCATTTAGTTTTAATTCCATTAATATGACAAAGAAATGAAAGTAGCGTTCATGCGTATGTACGGCTTACCGTCTCCATGAACGGTGCATTTCATTTCTTACCTCTAAATGATTATGTAATATTATAAATACATGTATATGCTGGATATATATGATGTATATGATATCCAAATCAGGAATGTCATTCTGGATATAAAGAACCTTTGACCACACGAACAACATGTAATTGTAAGAAGTCCACTTTCGACTTAAGAACCAAATATCGACAAAACAAACATTATTAACTTAAAGGATTACATAATGTTTATAACATGGGAATAAGTGATATAAAAGGAATAATGAACTTGAAAAAGGTTCTTAAGAAAATATAAATTAACTCATGTTTATTATTCAGGACGTTAAAGAACGATCGAGTCAAGTCGGACCCGAGGTAAGGGATCCTACACCTCTCTTTCTTTTTAAGTACATTCTTTTATGTCATTCCTTTAAAAGATCATATTTCTTGTTATTGGGATATTATTTTATATTACTCTTACTATAATTTTTATGTTCATATGATGAGATACCCTATTCTCTCTCATCAATCCTTTTTGGAAGTTTTGAGTGGCGCCGTTAGGCTGCCGAATTTTTCATAAGAGATCCAACCTCTCTCTTTCTTTTTAAGTACTCTCCTTTATGTCACTTATTTTAAGCTCCACTTTGTTATGTTGGGGGACGTTCTTTTATATTCATCTTTCTATAAACTTTATGTTAATATGATGAGATACCCTATTTGATCTCATCAATCCATTTTTTGTAAGTTTTATGTGGCGCCGTTAGGCTGCCGAGTTTTCGTAAGGGATTTTTCATCTCACTTTTATTCCCGTGAGATTTATGATACATTTGCCACAATTTCCTTTGAGTGGTGTACGTACTGCCCATTATTATACTCTTTTTGTAATATACTTTTGTTTTATGATTATTTACATCAATGATGTATTGTCCCTCTTTCATGGGGTGTATGTTTTGAAAGATACCCAAGTCGATAAGGGAACCTTTCACCCTCCTCTTTTTAAAAGAATTCTCTTGTTGGGTGTTTTAATTTACATATTTTTATGTTGGGATATGTTCTCATATATTCTTATTGATGTAACTTTTATGTCCAAGTGATGAGATACACTTTTTATCTCTCATTAACTCATTTTTATGTGACGCCGTTAGGCTGTTAAGGGAACTTGTTAACCCAATTTCGATTTCTTTGGGTTCAACATGTAGTTATTGAATATGTCATCTTTTGAATATGTGTGAACGACCTTTGATTATTTTACACTTAATATCCACTTATATTTGGTGTATTCATTTGTCACACATAATTATGTAATTGATTTATCCTTAAACCAAGGATACCGTCTTTGTATGGGACTACGCCTCAATCTCCTTTCATTGAGGCATATTTCGTTTTATACACAACTTTCTTTTATACGGTGTATAAACCCCTTTGACTTTTACTTTTATACAAAAGGAATCTTTTTATACGAAGCGTTTTACTAAACGACAAAAAGGAATGTTTCTTTTAACATATGCGGTGACAACGACCTTTTCCGCCGCCGTGAGTATTATTTAGTCTTTGGCTTCCTCAACAAGCCGTGATGTTTTTATAATTAAATAAAAACCATATACTCTTTTATGTATTTTGGTATTGAAAATGGTTTTTGTAATGGATTTTTTATGTCAATATATTTGAGTGATATATTGTGATCAAAGTGTGGAAATGTTTTCTTTCCATTATATTTGTTTTATGTCTTATGATTTTATTATGGTACTTGGACATTTTACGGGTGGTTACGTGATAAACCATATGATGGGTGGTGATGTGAATACTAGGATGGGTGGTTACGTTATATCCTCCAATGCATTGGGTATGGAATTCGACCGTATGTCTATTCCATTAAGTATGTATGGAAATTGGACGTATGGCTATTCCATTAAGTGATATGTGTGGAAGTCGACTGTATGGTTATTCCACTTAAGTATGTTTATGTCCCAAGTTACATTTATATATGTCATGTGTTCTTTATATGGGTTTTATGGTAATACTTTGGTTACAAAAAGGTAAGTAATGATACTTTTTTTCAGTGAAGAGTTTTTACTACTTCATGAAGGTAAAAAGTATTACTTTGATAAAGTATTGATAGTTTACTTGTTGTTTTGAAAAACAAACAGTTTTCATTCTTTGTGTATCCCTTACTGAGCTTTTTATGCTCATCCCAAGTTTTTGAAATGTTTTTCACAGGACTTAGCGTGGAATAGGGTCAAGGATGGGATCAAGAGAAAGTCATGCTACGTAAAACATGGAACTATACATGTTTCGTTTTAAGAGTTTTTATTTTATGGAAATTTAGTAGAAGCGACTACTTTGTAATCTTTTGAGATGTAATAGTTATGTCCTAATTCTCTAAAACTCTAAACCTGAAAAGATCCTCAATGTGAATTATTCATTTAATTCAATATTAAGTAAGGTTTAAGGATGGGGCCTTATAGTTGGTATCAGAGGTCAGTTTAGATAACTTTATATGTTAGGGTATTCTCTAAGCATAAGTGACATTACCATAATGGTTAGGATTTCAGAAAGAGTCATAGTTTTAGATAAAGTGAATGAGTAAGTATATCTTAGTGTTTACCTTCCTCATTAGTACATGATGGTTTTGTTTATATACTCACAATGACATTTCTGTTTTTAGTGAATGGATGGATCTAGCAGGCACCAAAGAGACAATAGGTTTGAAGGAAACTGTGGTGGTTCTCTGATTAAGATACTAGATAAAATGGGGGATTCAATGAGGAAACTCGTGGTTGTTCTAAACCAACTATCAAGGAGTCATGATCAACCACTTGAACCTTGGTATGTTCTGTAATGCATCATGTACAAGATGACCAATCGATGTGGAAGTTCAGGTAATAATTATAAAGGTAACCATTAGAGTTTATATGATCCTTACTTTTGAGGTAATTATGGGTTATTATATGATATGATGGAAAATGAAGGGCATGAGGTAAACTTGAGGTTAAAATATGTTATGATTATTTTTGAAGATTTTATCTCATTTTGGGGAATATTTTATGAATTATATAGTTTTGGAAAAAGGACAACACACAGACCATGTGACAACATGTCGCGTCGGACAAAGCCGCGGGAATCGAACCCACAACCAAAGTGCGACTGGTATTTATCACCTACCACTGGACTACGTGAAGTCCCTGGTTAGTTTGACTGATTCTTTCTAGTTATATGATTTTATGAATTAAGAGTAAGTTTATTTTGGGTTATTTATGAAAATGATTAACCTATCATGGAGGATATGTGATTAGGTTAATTACTTTTCAATACGAGACATTAAGAGCAACTGATTTTGTTTGGAGATAAATGTTACGATTTAACTTGGAAGACTATGTGACTAAATCCTTCAAATATTTGGGTTTCAATATTATTTTGGTTTACTTTGAAGAATTTTATGGACAAATTGTTTATCGAATGGTCCTCATTGAAATCTGGGTTTTGTTGGAAAAATTTTGGAGATTAAGAATAGATTTTTTTTATAAAGTGTTATCCTATTCTGGATTATCTGATCTTGTACTAACCTTTTGGGTTTTGGTTTTGGTTAAAGTATAAAGACATGGGAAGTATATAGTTCTCTTTTTTGGGTTAGGTGATTCTCTAGAAGTTGATTATAGTACTCTTAATGTGAACAAGTCTTCCTAAATACTCGCCTTTTGGAGAAAATATGAGTTTGTGTAAGGAATCTAATAAAAGTTGAAAGTCAACATGATAAGTGATTATGATTCCTTTTGAATAAATTCCTCAATAAAAAGTAACTTAAAACAAAAATGTTGTCTATTAACTTTTCCTACTGGGGTATCGAATACCGTTTAACCCATCACAAGTTTGTGATTTTCTTGTGGTTAACTTTCTCCTAAACATGTTTTCTATCACTCTCCATCAGAACATGACCCTATGTTTTCTCCTCCATGTCCATGTTTTCATACTTGGAATCCTAGTATGGGTTAACTCGGGTGAACTTTGTACTTATCTTTCTTTTTTTTAAAGTGATTGTTTTACCGACCCTTCTTCCGATGTGGGACTTTCAAGGATGTTTCCAAGCCCAATTATAAAATTGCGAGGACGCAATTCCCAAAAGGGGGGAAGGATGTAACACCCCAGTTAAATAAAGAATATGACATTTTCATATTTATCCATATTTGTGAATAATATATTAACATGACTTTAAAGGGGACGCTATGCTCGATGGCGTACCCAACACGCAACAACGAGTTTCTTGGGAATCTTACGTTGCACTCTAATAATAAAATAATATTATTTTAAATGGCAGTTAACATATAGCCGTTGTATTGGCGGGAATGGATACAAATAACTAAAATATTATTATATATATTTTTTAATGTTTTTACATTTATCCAATAAAAGATAAAGGCTTAAAATACGGAAAGAATTCGATTTTAGGCGTATATGCCCTAGTTTTCACTAAAGGTTCACTTATCGCCTTTTGATGGAGAACCATCATTAAATATAGTTTTGTTCACTCTTATACATTCTATTTTACCAAATAAAACTCTTCTTTAGAATCGGGACATCAAAATTTACTTTGTGTAAATTTTTGGTATCTTCTTGAGAAAGTTCATTTTTTAATGAATAGTGTAAAATGTTGTATTTTAATTCAAAACCTCTTTTTAATCTAATTTTTTTATATGATTATATTATCATTTGAATTGGTTTTAAAGTGAAATTAGAAAATATTTTTACCATTAAATCCAATATTGGTCGTTGGAATTAATTTCACTTTGAAATCGGACTTAAACTAGTGTCAATCTTTTGATACTTATTGTTTCATAAAAACACGCTATTTGCTCTGACAGCGGGAATTAATTATTAAATTAATTAATGAAACTTATATGTTGTGAATTTTGTAAAATGGACTTAATTTTTGAATTCGGAATATCAAATATAGCTTAGGGTGAATTTTTGGTATTTTTCTGAAAAATTTCAATTTTTGATGAATAGTGAAACCACTAAGTGGTACTTATAAAAACTGATTTTTCGTTTAAATGAAATTTTACCACTTCTGTGTTTTGAATTTCAAAAATCCGACATACATGGTTGTCGTTAAGAAGTAAAATGTGGTTCAATGAGATTAAAATAATTTTTTGGTGAATAGTAACTTATTAAGTTTTTAATTGCGATTAGAGGTAATTAGTGTAGTTTAAGGTAAAAATATTGTTTTAATAATATGAAATGAACTTTACACATGTTATAACCTCATTGGATGTGTCATGGACGACCAAGAAAAGCCATGAGTCAACTTGGGGACCCCATGGAGACACTTTGGTTGGGAAATGACATAAATAACTTTTTATTTAGTGTTAAAGTAAAAATGACACACACATGAGAGGTTTTACTAAAACAATTTTTACATGGGGTTATACAAGTCAGATTTTTGACTATAAATAGTAATTGGAAAGATAAAAATATTTCCTACATCATAGTAGTTTTTTATAATTTTTATACATTAAATAAATGAAATTATTTATGACATCATGATGATGCAGCGATGACCTCATTATTTAATGATTTAAATAAAATGGAAAGATAATGTAATATCTAAGACCTACACATGTCCAAAACCTATTGGATGAGTGTATTTCGAACCCTTATCACCTTATCCTAGAAATACATCAATGTGAGACCTCTTAAATCCGAATACCATTTTTTAATAAAGTGACTTTTCTTTACTTTCCAAGAGTGCCCCTCCTCTCCTCTTATAAAAGGCCCCCACCTCTACCTCTTTACCCACACTCCCAAAGCCTTTGGATCAGCCAACCCCTGCCCATTTTGGCTCTACACATCCATATATTACTCTTTGAAGCCTCAATTTGGGCAGAAGTCTTTCCAAGGAAGCCTTTGATCTCAAACCAAGGGGAGTTACCCGATTTTAAGGTAATGTCTTCTTTTGAGTCGTTTTGTTTTATTTTGATTCTCCAACCCCCTAAACTCTTTTTATTCTTTTCTTTTGTAACAACTACAGTATCCTAAATATACTAGGATGTTGTTATAAGAAGGATTCGAGATACACTTACACACACCTACATCTAATGGTTAAAGAACAAACTGTTTCTGTGGATGGCAAATTTCTGCCTCCCGAAACGATGATTGTTCAACATTCTTTTAACACCTTCAAAGTTGGACATTAAGATGTCACTATATTTATATATGATATATAATATGTTTATGTTTTACTTAAGCTTCTTTATTTTTCATTTTTGGCTAACCTTTATGGTTTCCATTATGGGTAAACACGATATCTTCATTTAAGGAAGTGCGGACTACCGCCCCCTCAAAGTGATGTGATTCGTTAATGCCATATGTGGGACGTGTAAAGGATAGATTTAAAGTTATTATATATGATTTTATACTGTAATTATAATATACCTCTATATCATTATTATTTCTTTCCATTAAAGTATAAGATAGAAATGAAAGTAGCGTTCATGCGTACGTACGGCTTACCGTCTCCATGAACAGTGCATTTCATTTCTTATCCCCAAATGGAATGTACTATTAAAAGTACATGTATATAATGGATATATATAATGAATTATATATCTAAATGATGAATATAATTCTGGAATTAAAATATAAATACCTCTCATTTAGTTTTAATTCCATTAACATGACAAAGAAATCAAAGTAGCGTTCATGCGTACGTACGGCTTACCGTCTCCATGAACGATGCATTTCATTTCTTACCTCTAAATGATTATGTAATATTATAAATTTCACGACCCGACCTCGGGGCCCGTGCCGTGACTACCCCAAGCCCGCCTTCCATAGGCCAGGGGCTGGCGACTAGCACCAAGGCGTATAATCCCGGTAAACAGGGAAGGCATTGCCTTTATAAGTAACAACCACCACAGAGTCAGCAAGCGGAAAGTAACTACAAGTGCAGAAAAGTAAAGGGGGCCGGAATACAAGCCCAACTGAAAGTAAAGTACAACTCGAAAGGGAAAACAGCAACTGAAAGTACAAGCGGCTCCTGGGAGGTCCTCCTCGATTCCTACCTGAAGGGTAGGTACAGATGGCTCAGCTCCTGGATCGTCCACCACGGATCCTACCTGAAGGGTAGGTACAGATAGCTCACAACTCCTCAGGTCCAACTGTCCGCTCCGAGCACGTCCCGCTCAGTGGTCCTCCTCCGGGTACCGACCTACTCCGAAAGCCTCAACCACAGTCAGCGCTGTCCGTCGTCTGCAACCAACACAACGAAGTGCGGGCATAGCCCGTGCAGGGGTGAGTATAAGATACTCAGTAGGGACCCCGAGACCCTCGAAGGTCTCCCGAAATCCACAAGGATAAACCACAAGAAGGATACAATCACGAAGTAACATCCAGTATTGATTAGGTATATGACCATACATATACCTATGTCACCAATTTCCGTTCGGCTCCAACACCGAGCCCAAGAACAACCCAATCCACAAAGAAGAGTAAACAGTAAAATCCACATAGGATAACAGTACAAGTCCACACGGTTTATAACAAGTTTAGGAAATCAACGGATAACCATTACCCAGGTATATTCCCATACATATACCTAAGTTATCAAGCGACCCATCTCAATCATGAGGAAACACAAAGATCATTGACTCAGCTCAAACCAGGATTTTCATTATCGAAACCGTAAATGTTGAAGAGCCCCATCTCTGAAGTGTACAGTGGTCCTGTCACGACTCCGAGGTACTGCTCACTAACCTAAGACTGCTGAGGTACTCCTCCTGTCGAGTACTGCGGGTTTGCGGCCAACTACCGGGCGCTCCGTCCGCTGAGGGTCTGTCGCCAAATACCGGCCGCTCACCCAAATAGCCTACTGAGGTACTCCCCTGACGAGTACCGCGGGTTTGCTGTCAACTACCAGGCGCTCCGTCCGCCGTGGGTCTGCTGCCAACTACTGGGCGCTCCGTCCACTGGGCTAGTCGACTCACTCCAAGTCGAGTCGGTCAAGCAGTCATCAGGTCTCAGTCGGCTACACGGTCTCCGTACTCCGCACGCACGTCTCCACCGTCGCGGGTCTGTCGCTACAACCAAGCACACACACTCCGTAGAGTATCGCGGGTCCGCCGCTACAACCAAGCGCTCCACCGCCAAGGGTCTGCTGCTGCATCCAAGCGCACCACCACTGTCAAGTACCACGGGTCCGCCGCTACACCCAAGCGCTCCCCCGCCCGCTCGTCTCCGGGAGGGTCCACTCCACGAGCTACTGGTCGATACTCCAAGTATCTCAAAGTCCAACGAAGAAGTGCCACATACGTCCGCTTCGTCAAAGGAGTCTCAACGCAACAGACGGCGCGTCAATCGGACGCCCGGTCTGTGAGTTATTAGCCTTTTCGTCCCGAGGGCCCGGTTGGTTTCGTGAGCGAACCAAACCCGGCCATATTTCAACTGTATCCAAAACTCGGGCGGAGTATGTCAAAAGTTCCGTCCCACTTAGAGGATTCCATCAAAGTCGACGGCACGTCAATCGGACGTCCGGAACTCAAGATATGAGCGTTTCCGCTCCGAGGGCCCGGTTGGTTTCGTGAACGAACCAACCCGGCCGTACTCCACCTGCGTCCAAACCTCGGGCGGAGTATACCAAAAGATCTGTCTCACTAAGAGGAACTTATCAGAACTGACGGCACGCCGTTCGGACGTCCGTAGCTCAAGATATGAGCGTTTCCGCTCCGAGGGCCCGGTTGGTTTCGTGAACGAACCAACCCGGCCGAACCCAAAGTATCCGAAACTTTGAGTGAGTTATACCGAAATGACCGTTTCAATCCAAGGATCACGTAGCCGCAGACGGTTCGTCATTCGGAGGCCCGTAACTCAAGTTACATGCAAATAACCGTTCTGGTTCGAGAAGGAAGGGTCCGGGCCGACCCGGCCCGGCCGGTTCGGCCGGCGGTGCGCGGGGCGGCGCGCGGAGGCGGCGCGGCAGGGCGCTGGGGCGGCGCGGCGGCGCGTGGCGGTGCGCCGAGGCGGCGCGGCGGCGTGCTGGGGCGGCGCGGCGGCGCGCTGGGCGCGCAGGCGGCGCGCGGGTGAGACCCCCGCCCTCCCCCGTTTTTCCCCCTGGCGGCGCGGCACGTGCCGCGCCGGTTTTAAAACAAAACCGCCCCTCACATGAGGGGGCCTGCTGGACGACACGGGGGGCTTTGCCCCCCACAAGGAAACCGCCCCTTCATTAAGAGGGGGGGGGTTTGTTGAACCGGCCGGGGGATTTATTCCCTCGGTTTTCTGCCATCCGGCCGGCCAGATGGCCGGCCGGTTTTCACCAACGGGACCGGAAATTCCGGTCCCGCCTTCGACTTCCGACGCCGGCGGCCCGGCCGCCGGTCTTCACCTCCCGCCGCGGCCTGGAACCGGCCGCGGTCTCCTCGTCCCGCCGCGGCCCGGAACCGGCCGCGGTGTTCGTCGTCCGGCGCGGTGCGACGGCACCGCGCCCCTTCGCCGCGCATTTGATTCCCTTCGACGCGGCGCGATGGCGTCGCGTTCTTTATGATTCTTCCATGGCGCGGCGCAACGGCATTGTGCAAAAAGGATTGGCGAATATCCGCGTGGTGCGACGGCACCACGCCACCTTGATTCATCCACCCGCAAGCTATTCAACAAGGACGATGGAGGGGGTTCGGCCGTGTTCGTGCGGTCCGGCCCCCTCACGTTAAAATAATATCACTTATATATTCAATCCTCACGTTAGTCATGCGAACCACGAGCAAGAATAAAATAAGTTAACAATAAACAACAACCCCTACCTCGATAGTCGCACGTTGACGTAGTCGTGGAATATCGGTGTCGATTCCTTTGACGTCGGAGGAAGAGTCATTGTCGATGGCGTTCGTCGCGGAAAACCATCGCGGAAGAGATGAAGCGGAAGAAGTACGTCGCGTCGCGGATACGACGTCGCGGATGGACCGTGTTCTTCGGCGGAGAAGTTCTTCGTTGAAGAACGGCGTCCTTCGCGTTCTTCGTTGAGTTTGAAGAAGATGAAGAAGACTTCCCTACTCTCTCAAGGAGATAAAATTCTAACAAAATAAAATAAGACTCTTTCTTATTTTATTCACACAACCCAACCTCTTCGAATTTCAAAGGTTTGAAATTCAATAACCACACACAACTCACCTCATTAACTCATTACATTAATTAAATCTAGAGTTGTCAAAATTAAAAGAAGAGATAAGTTGGCAAGAATTAAAGTAGGGGAGAGTCACATAATTTAAGAGGGGGTTTAGAGGGGTTAGGGAATTTGAAAAGGTGGGGGCTCGTGTGGGCCCCACCTCCCTCATAACCACACATGGGAAGTTGGGTGGTTGTGAGCCCCACCAACAACTTCCCATGAGAGAGTCTAACTACCATGAATAAAATAAAATTCACACACAAAATTTTATTTTACTTATCTTTTAATGCCCAAAACTAACTTTCAACCCGCAACAAACGCAACTCCCGAAAAGGTCTCTTTAAGCGAATATTGGCGCTGCGAGTTCATCGGTGCCCTCAGATTTCAATTCCAGGCACCGGATCAAAAGTTAGGAAAACCCGCTCGTTCGTTCACTGAACGTACCCGAGCCAAACTTCGGAAAATGATTCCGGGCACTCCGGGCCTCAGAATCAGGTGCCGTCTGAAACCGCGCTCTTGTAAAATTCTAAAGAAAATTAAGAAAAAATTTCCCTTGAATTTTACGGGTCTTTACATTACTCCCACCTCAGGGATTTACGTCCCCGTAAAGCTTCAACTCACACTTAAGGGAAACAAGGTAGTACTGAGCACGCAACTGAGCTTTACGCTCCCATATGCTCACCTGAAGATCTCGTGCTACCCGAGAAGCACCCCAGAGGAAGCAACCGTTCACGTAGAACCTACTCCTGTCGATCCTCGATCTCTACTAGAACCTCTGTGCTTGTCGCCCTGTCATCGACGTCCAACTCCCCAGGGTCGATGACGTGTGAAGAAACATACACGTATCTCCACAGCTGAGACACGTGGTGGACATTATGCACCTGGTGCGACTGAGGTGGTAGGGTCAAGCGGTAAACCTCCTCGCCTACCCTGATGAAGATCAAAAGGGTCCATCGAACTTCGGAGATAACATGCCGCCTCGACCACCTCTCCGAAACCTCATCGGGTGAGACCGTATAAGAACGTGTTCGTCACCCTCGAACTCAAGAGGTTTCCCTTTTTAGGTTAGAACTGAAACTAAAAACTCCTGCTGCCACAAGGGTAGGGTTGACCAACTCAAGAGTGATCGGTCACACCCTCTTATGCCTGAGTTTAACATGTGCTGCCCAGGGTTTCCTTTTCGCCGACCAAGGAAAACCCATTCCGACGTTTGCCTAAAACGGTCAACCAGAATATGATTTGTGAATCAAAACCATACCCAGATCAACGTCGTAAGGCCTCTACGCTGCCACCAAGAGATTCCAACCGAAACTCTCGCCTCGAGGTCAAATCACACCGTCGGCGTAAGCGTGATTATCGAGTCTCCTCCCAAAGGTATCTCCAGACGTGAGGGTCAAGTCTACGGCTTACCCGGAACCTCTAGGTCTGGGACATGATTCGTGGAAGGGTAGAATGATTGGTTCCTATGTCTATAGATATGGCAGCTCGTAGTAGACATAATTCGTACCCCGAATCATTCTTAGAGCTCCTGGGTCACACTCCTTGACCGCAATGCAGCTACTCTCCTCCCCAGCCCTCCTGCTCCCTGAGCCTGGCGGGGACTACTAAGTCGGGTGGTCGTAACATGTCGAAATGTACACCACCACATGCTGCTCTCCAAGCTCCGCTTCCACGTCTGCTACCCTGCAGATTCATCTGTCCTTAGCACTTCCTCCTCCTGAAACATTTTACTCGCCCGAGTCTCTGAGACTGGCGCTAGTTTCCTGCCTTTCACTGCTAACGTTCACAACCACAAAGGTTCTCTCTAGCATCCTAACATAGGTAGGAATGCATAGAGGAAAAGAAATGGTTCGGATGTCCTTTAGACACACTTCGCTCAGAAGTTCGAGTCTAAAGAACTGATCACAACGTAACCAACGAGTACCAAGATTGATTGGTAAGCCACGTTGAGTGCTCTGCTTCCGACATGTCGTACTGTCGAAGCTGTATTAGCTCCAGAAAACTCACAACCACCTCCTCAAGCCAGTCCTCAGCCGCCTACGAGTCAGGCTCACCTCGAAACTTGAGGGATATCTGGTGCTAAAACATATGTAAGGCACTAAGCCTGTGAGTCTTTGCTACCGGTACCGCCGGTAGTGTCTGCTGACCAACAGGTAGTGACATAGTTGGCGCACTACCCGTAGGTACTATCCCAGGTATCGGTTCGCGTACCGAAGCCTCATTACTAGTATCCAAGCTAGGCGTAGAACTCTAGAAACCGCCTCCATCCAGTCCACTGCTGCCTGGGAAATCTGTCTCGCCTCGTATCCTCAGAGGCCTCTAATGCTGGAACTCGTGCATCGCGCTCTGCTAGCGTGCACCGTCAGCTAGTGGCATCTGCTGCCTAACGGGTGGTGGTGCTGCTGGTACACCACCCGAAGGTGCCAACACTGAAAAAGGGCCCTGAACCGGAGTCTCGCTGCTCAGTGGGCCATCATCGATAATTCTCTCAGAACTCCAGCTAACTATCTGCATGGTGACATCCTGAACAGTTGTATCACGATCAACGATTTATACCTGGTGAGCTGACCTGGTTTGAGCTGACTTTAAACCTTTTGGGAAACACACACGCAATCAGTGTTTTCATGCATTAAGTCAGAAATCAGAAGTCAGGGTCCTGGTGTACGGATACGTCGGCCGCCGCACCAACACTGGAATCCATGGACTGAAAACCACACTCAATACACTAAACACTATTGCTTCACATAGAAAAAAAAAGATCAGAGTCTGCGGTAGAACCGACTCCTCTGATACCAATTTTTCACGACCCAACCTCGGGGCCCGTGCCGTGACTACCCCAAGCCCGCCTTCCATAGGCCAGGGGCTGGCGACTAGCACCAAGGCGTATAATCCCGGTAAACAGGGAAGGCATTGCCTTTATAAGTAACAACCACCACAGAGTCAGCAAGCGGAAAGTAACTACAAGTGCAGAAAAGTAAAGGGGGCCGGAATACAAGCCCAACTGAAAGTAAAGTACAACTCGAAAGGGAAAACAGCAACTGAAAGTACAAGCGGCTCCTGGGAGGTCCTCCTCGATTCCTACCTGAAGGGTAGGTACAGATGGCTCAGCTCCTGGATCGTCCACCACGAATCCTACCTGAAGGGTAGGTACAGATAGCTCACAACTCCTCGGGTCCAACTGTCCGCTCCGAGCACGTCCCGCTCAGTGGTCCTCCTCCGGGTACCGACCTACTCCGAAAGCCTCAACCACAGTCAGCGCTGTCCGTCGTCTGCAACCAACACAACGAAGTGCGGGCATAGCCCGTGCAGGGGTGAGTATAAGATACTCAGTAGGGACCCCGAGACCCTCGAAGGTCTCCCGAAATCCACAAGGATAAACCACAAGAAGGATACAATCACGAAGTAACATCCAGTATTGATTAGGTATATGCCCATACATATACCTATGTCACCAATTTCCGTTCGGCTCCAACACCGAGCCCAAGAACAACCCAATCCACAAAGAAGAGTAAACAGTAAAATCCACATAGGATAACAGTACAAGTCCACACGGTTTATAACAAGTTTATGAAATCAACGGATAACCATTACCCAGGTATATGCCCATACATATACCTAAGTTATCAAGCGACCCATCTCAATCATGAGGAAACACAAAGATCATTGACTCAGCTCAAACCAGGATTTTCATTATCGAAACCGTAAATGTTGAAGAGCCCCATCTCTGAAGTGTACAGTGGTCCTGTCACGACTCCGAGGTACTGCTCACTAACCTAAGACTGCTGAGGTACTCCTCCTGTCGAGTACTGCGGGTTTGCGGCCAACTACCGGGCGCTCCGTCCGCTGAGGGTCTGTCGCCAAATACCGGGCGCTCACCCAAATAGCCTACTGAGGTACTCCCCTGACGAGTACCGCGGGTTTGCTGCCAACTACCAGGCGCTCCGTCCGCCGTGGGTCTGCTGGCAACTACTGGGCGCTCCGTCCACTGGGCTAGTCGACTCACTCCAAGTCGAGTCGGTCAAGCAATCATCAGGTCTCAGTCGGCTACACGGTCTCCGTACTCCGCACGCACGTCTCCACCGTCGCGGGTCTGTCGCTACAACCAAGCACACACACTCCGTAGAGTATCGCGGGTCCGCCGCTACAACCAAGCGCTCCACCGCCAAGGGTCTGCTGCTGCATCCAAGCGCACCACCACTGTCAAGTACCACGGGTCCGCCGCTACACCCAAGCGCTCCCCCGCCCGCTCGTCTCCGGGAGGGTCCACTCCACGAGCTACTGGTCGATACTCCAAGTATCTCAAAGTCCAACGAAGAAGTGCCACATACGTCCGCTTCGTCAAAGGAGTCTCAACGCAACAGACGGCGCGTCAATCGGACGCCCGATCTGTGAGTTATTAGCCTTTTCGTCCCGAGGGCCCGGTTGGTTTCGTGAGCGAACCAAACCCGGCCATATTTCAACTGTATCCAAAACTCAGGCGGAGTATGTCAAAAGTTCCGTCCCACTTAGAGGATTCCATCAAAGTCGACGGCACGTCAATCGGAAGTCCGGAACTCAAGATATGAGCGTTTCCGCTCCGAGGGCCCGGTTGGTTTCGTGAATGAACCAACCCGGCCGTACTCCACCTGCATCCAAACCTCGGGCGGAGTATACCAAAAGATCCGTCTCACAAAGAGGAACTTATCAGAACTGACAGCACGCCGTTCGGACGTCCGTAGCTCAAGATATGAGCGTTTCCGCTCCGAGGGCCCGGTTGGTTTCGTGAACGAACCAACCCGGCCGAACCCAAATTATCCGAAACTTTGAGTGAGTTATACCGAAATGACCGTTTCGATCCAAGGATCGCGTAGCCGCAGACGGTTCGTCATTCGGAGGCCCGTAGCTCAAGTTACAGGCAAATAACCGTTCTGGTTCGAGAAGGAAGGGTCCGGGCCGACCCGGCCCGGCCGGTTCGGCCGGCGGTGCGCGGGGCGCGCGGCGTTGCGCCGAGGCAGCGCGGCGGCGCGCTGGGGCGGCGCGGCGGCGCGCTGGGCGCGCAGGCGGCGCGCGGGTGAGACCCCCGCCCTCCCCCGTTTTTCCCCCTGGCGGCGCGGCACATGCCGCGCCGGTTTTAAAACAAAACCGCCCCCTCACATGAGGGGGCCTGCAGGACGACACGGGGGGCTTTGCCCCCCACAAGGAAACCGCCCCCTCATTAAGAGGGGGGGGGGGTTTGTTGAACCGGCCGGGGGATTTATTCCCCCGGTTTTCTGCCATCCGGCCGGCCAGCTGGCCGGCCGGTTTTCACCAACGGGACCGGAAATTCCGGTCCCGCCTTCGACTTCCGACGCCGGCGGCCCGGCCGCCGGTCTTCACCTCCCGCCGCGGCCCGGAACCGGCCGCGGTCTCCTCGTCCCGCCGCGGCCCGGAACCGGCCGCGGTGTTCGTCGTCCGGCGCGGTGCGACGGCACCACGCCCCTTCGCCGCGCATTTGATTCCCTTCGACGCGGCGCGATGGCGTCGCGTTCTTTATGATTCTTCCATGGCGCGGCGCGACGGCGTTGTGCAAAAAGGATTGGCGAATATCCGCGTGGTGCGACGACACCACGCCACCTTGATTCATCCACCCGCAAGCTATTCAACAAGGACGATGGAGGGGGTTCGGCCGTGTTCGTGCGGTCCGGCCCCCTCACGTTAAAATAATATCACTTATATATTCAATCCTCACGTTAGTCATGCGAACCACGAGCAAGAATAAAATAAGTTAACAATAAACAACAACCCCTACCTCGATAGTCGCACGTTGACGTAGTCGTGGAATATCGGTGTCGATTCCTTTGACGTCGGAGGAAGAGTCGTTGTCGATGGCGTTCGTCGCGGAAAACCGTCGCGGAAGAGATGACGCGGAAGAAGTACGTCGCGTCGCGGATACGGCGTCACGGATGGACCGTGTTCTTCGGCGGAGAAGTTCTTCGTTGAAGAACGGCGTCCTTCGCGTTCTTCGTTGAGTTTGAAGAAGATGAAGAAGACTTCCCTACTCTCTCAAGGAGATAAAATTCTAACAAAATAAAATAAGACTCTTTCTTATTTTATTCACACAACCCAACCTCTTTGAATTTCAAAGGTTTGAAATTCAATAACCACACACAACTCACCTCATTAACTCATTACATTAATTAAATCTAGAGTTGTCAAAATTAAAAGAAGAGATAAGTTGGCAAGAATTAAAGTAGGGGAGAGTCACATAATTTAAGAGGGGGTTTAGAGGGGTTAGGGAATTTGAAAAGGTGGGGGCTCGTGTGGGCCCCACCTCCCTTATAACCACACATGGGAAGTTGGGTGGTTGTGAGCCCCACCAACAACTTCCCCTGAGAGAGTCTAACTACCATGAATAAAATAAAATTCACACACAAAATTTTATTTTACTTATCTTTTAATCCCCAAAACTAACTTTCAACCCGCAACAAACGCAACTCCCAAAAAGGTCTCTTTAAGCGAATATCGGCGCTGCGAGTTCATCGGTGCCCTCGGATTTCAATTCCGAGCACCGGATCAAAAGTTAGGAAAACCCGCTCGTTCGTTCACTGAATGTACCCGAGCCAAACTTCGGAAAATGATTCCGGGCACTCCGGGCCTCAGAATCAGGTGCCGTCTGAAACCGCGCTCTTGTAAAATTCTAAAGAAAATTAAGAAAAAATTTCCCTTGAATTTTACGGGTCTTTACAATAAATACATGTATATGCTGGATATATATGATATATATTATATCAAAATCAGGAATTTCATTTTGGATATAAAGAACCTTTGACCACATGAACAACATGTAATTGTAAGAAGTCCACTTTCGACTTAAGAACCAAATATCGAAAAAACAAACATTATTAACTTAAATGATTACATAATGTTTATAACATGGAAATAAGTGATATAAAAGGAATAATGAATTTGAAAAAGGTTCTTAAGCAAATAGAAATTAACTCAAGTTTATTATTCAGGACTTTAAAGAACGATCGAGTCAAGTTGGACCCGAGGTAAGGGATCCTACACCTCTCTTTCTTTTTAAGTACATTCTTTTATGTCAGTACTTTAAAAGATAATATTTCTTGTTATTGGGATATTCTTTTATATTACTCTTACTGTAATTTTTATGTTCATATGATGAGAGACCCTATTCTCTCTCATCAATCCTTTTTGGAAGTTTTGAGTGGCGCCGTTAGGCTGCCAAATTTTTCGTAAGAGATCCAACCTCTCTCTTTCTTTTTAAGTACTCTCCTTTATGTCACTTCTTTTAAGCTCCACTTTGTTATGTTGGGGGATGTTCTTTTATATTCATATTTCTATAAAATTTATGTTAATATGATGAGATACCCTATTTGATCTCATCAATCCATTTTTTGTAAGTTTTATGTGGCGCCGTTTGGCTGCCGAGTTTTCGTAAGGGATTTTTCATCTCACTTTTATTCCCGTGAGATTTATGCTACATTTGCCACAATTTCCTTTGAGTGGTGTACATACTGCCCATTATTCTACTCTTTTTGTAATATACTTTCGTTTTATGAGTATTTACATCAATGATGTGTTGTCCTTCTTTCATGGGGTGTATGTTTTGAAAGATACCCAAGTTGATAAGGGAACCTTTCACCCTCCTCTTTTTAAAAGACTTCTCTTGTTGGGTCGTTTAATTTACATTTTGTTATGTTGGTATATGTTCTAATATATCCTTATTGATATAACTTTTATTTCCAAGTGATGAGATACACTTTTTATCTCTCATCAACTCATTTTGATGTGACGCCGTTAGGCTGTCAAGGGAACTTCTTAACCCAATTTCGATTTCTTTGGGTTCAACATGTAGTTATTAAATATGTAATCCTTTGAATATGTGTGAATGACCTTTGATTATTTTACACTTAATATCCACTTATATTTGGTCTATTCATTTGTCACACATAATTATGTAATTGATTTATCCTTAAACCAAGGATACCGTCTTTGTATGGGACTACATCTCAATCTCCTTTCATTGAGGCATATTTCGTTTTATACACAACTTTCTTTTATATGGTGTATAAACCCCTTTGAATTTTACTTTTATACAAAAGGAATATTTTTATATGAAGAATTTTACTAAATGACAAAAAGGAATGTTTCTTTTAACGTACGCGGTGACAACGACCTTTTCCGCCGCCGCGAGTATTATTTAGTCTTTGGCTTCCTCAACAAGCCGTGATATTTTTAAAATGAAATAAATACCATATACTCTTTTATGTATTTTGGTATTGAAAATGGTTTTTGTAATGGATTTGTTATGTCAATATATTTGAGTGATATATTGTGATCAAAGTGTGGAAATGTTTTCTTTCCATTATATTTTTTTATGTCTTATGATTTTATTATGGTACTTGGACATTTAACGGGTGGTTACGTGATAAAACATAAGATGGGTGGTGCCGTGAATACCAGGACGGGTGGTTACGTTATAACCTCCAATGCATTGGGTATGGAAGTCGGCCGTATGGCTATTCCATTAAGTATGTATGGAAATTGGCCGTATGGCTATTCCATTAAGTGATATGTGTGGAAGTCGACCGTATGGTTATTCCAATTAAGTATGTTTATGTCCCAAGTAACGTTTATATGTGTTATTTGTTCTTTATATGGGTTTTATGGTAATCCTTTGGTTACAAAAAGGTAAGTAATGATACTTTTTTCAGTGAAGAGTTTTTACTACTTCATGAAGGTGAAAAGTATTACTTTGATAAAGTATTCATAGTTTACTTGTTGTTTTGAAAAACTAACAGTTTTAATTATTTGTGTATCCCTTACTGAGCTTTTTATGCTCATCCCAAGTTTTTGAAATGTTTTTCACAGGACTTAGCGTGGAATAGGTTCAAGGATGGGATCAAGGGAAATTTATGCTACCTAAAACATGGAACTATACATGTTTCTTTTTAAGAGTTTTTATTTTATGGAAATTTAGTAGAAGCGACTACTTTGTAATCTTTTGAGATGTAATAGTTATGTCCTAATTATCTAAAACTATAAACCTGAAAAGATCCTCAATGTGAAATATTCATTTTATTCAATATTAAGTAAGGTTTAAGTCTGGGGCCTAATAAAGGTCAATATAATATAAAAAATATTTTTCTTTTTTAAATATTGTGGTGTTACATGTATGGATAAAAATATTTTATTGTATAATGTGTGACTTTGAAATCCCAAACTTAGTAAAGATTAGGATTCCCTTGATGGTTCAGACATTAGAAATTTTTTTATCAACTTTACAAATTTTTCTTCATTAAATATAGGTTTATACTATGTACAAATATCTATGTGGTATAAGGTGGAAACAAATATTTTTTATTTCATAAAAATTAACCGCACCTGATTCACCCCCACCCTCTTAGTATTGTCTTCACCACACATGGGTCACCAAAAATTAGCATCAGGGAAATGGTTCCCTCTTATTTGAATTATTATATTACAAAATTAAAATATAACCACAATTATTATCTCTGACTTATTCTAAAATTATTTTTCCCCTGTTATTTTTACTTGACATACATGTAGTTCAGCTGTGAAGAGATTATAGAAGTGTGTTAGATGAAAGAATATATTTTTATCCATATAATAATAGATTTTAGGGAATTATATAAGTACATAAAAATAAAAATAGAAAATGTTAGTGGAAAAGGTAAAAAAAATTAATAAAGGAGGAAACATCACTATCTTCTAGTAGTACTAATGGTGATTATTTTTCAGTTAAATTTGTTGAATATTGTTACTCTAGTGAATCTAGCACAAGCTATGATGTTGAATTCAATAAGCCCCTTAAGTAAATTTATTCTAAAATCAAATACAACATGAAGAAATTTTCCATTGGGATAGTCATATATTTATATTCTTATATTAAGGGACTGATGGATGAAAATCATAGTTATATTTAGAGGCTGATCCAATGAAAGATGCATTAGTAAAGAGAGTGAGTTTATTCATGTCTCTCAAAAGCTAGTTAAAGTTAAAGAAGAATATATATATTAATTTTTAAATAAATAATTTCATTGGTTGATGAAGAATTATATTGATTTTTTGAGATAAATATTTATCTGAAATACTTTTCAAGGAAGATCTCTATACATTATAGAAATTTCAAGATGTCTCTAAGGATTTCATGACTACCCAACATGAAACTAAGGAAATATGGTAAAGGATATTGATAGTTCTCTATTGGAATAATTTAAAATTTATGAGGTCCAATTTAAGAAGCTAAATAAATATTTGTAATAAGGTTTGAGATCAATTAAAGAAGAAAATAATTCTTTCAACATGAAGTGCTACGATCTTGAAGTGAAGTAAAGAAATTTAAAATCCAAAAAACGTAGAATTTACCATTAAGAAGATATGAGAAGTGTTTCCACTAATACATCTGAATTTAGTCTCACATCAATGAAGACTAATAATGGATGAAATATGGTATAGTGATCATCTCTAGAAGAATCCACCTTAATCTCATGGAAAATGTATCTAATTTTTTAGTTAAATATACTTATTATGAATCTATTTTTGTGAATAGTGTTAAAAATGTTAACAACCATAAAAATGTGGATGAATAAAAATGATGATACATCTAAAAATATGTTAAATATTGATGTGATAAACCCCACGAAGAAAATTTCCACAAATAGACCCCAAAAGGATTGAGTTTCCTCTCAAAAACATGAAACCTAAAAATTTAGACAAAGTGCTTAAAAAGTGAAATGATCATGACATATTGAAATATATTCTTGTTATTTGAAGTTTTTAGATGGACCATGGATTTTTGAAATAATATTTCTATATAAACAATTTGTAAAAAGGATTAGGGAAAAGGGAAGCATAGATAATTTCAAAATAATACATATTTTAGATAGAAAATATTTAGAGAGAAAGAAGGATCCATCACTTAAAAATAGATTTGAAATATTGGGTAATTCTTAGGATTTTTTTCAATATTTATGGTCCCTAAAATAATGTTTTATCATATATATCATTCCAAAACAACTTTTATGCTGATGGGATAATAATACCACAATAGTTAGTGAAGCAACAAGATAAGTAAAAGAGAATGTCTTCCTTGAGGAAAAATCAAAAGAAGAAGTCTGTTGGGTCTTTGAAGAAGTTAATGAATAATTCTTAGAAGGGTTTTCATCTTATAAATAATATATGATTCAATATTGGAAAGATATTGCACATCATGTACTATTGAAAAATGACCAACATCAAAGTAAAAGGTAGAAATAAAGACTCAATAAAATATTCAATTCAAGAAAGAGATAACAGGATTGACCTGGTGGTGGGAATCCCTAATGAAGATATTAATAAACTTACCAAGGAGAAAATATTAAAATGTAATGAAGTAATTTTTCAATGATTCTAGATGGTAGGACACATTTTTAACAAATACATGACATGGTTTTCACTAAGAAGAAATTTTTAAAAATTGCTTGAAATAACCAAGAACTTCTAAAATCAAGAAACTTTCTTTGAATAAGTGGTCAACCCAAAAAATAAAGACTAATCATATACCCAACATGTACATAACAATATGTAAAGAACATTCAGAAGATAAAAAATGGTTAGATAATTATTAATATATGAAAAGTGGGTTATTCTATCAAGTAATAAAGATAAAATTGAAATAAAAGACATTTCTCAAAAGTGACCATACCTAGAAAATTAATAAGTAAACCAGAATGAAGAATACTAGAAATTTTAGATCCTTAAGGAATGGAGTTTCTAGGTATATAAATTTATCTCATCCCCACCACTCTAACTAAAGAGTATATGGAGATCTTCCTTATTATCATATATTTTAGGTTGTTCTTAAATGATGATAATTAAAGCTAATTTTTTTTGAATACCATCCTTTGAGGGGGAGATTTTAAAATAGGTGAAGCTACCAATGATTTTTTATTTTTTATTATAAGTTTGTAAAACCACTTGAAATGATAAAGGGAATATAGGATCAAAATATATATTTAGATGCTCAATTACAAGAGTGGGTGAATTATAGGTTTAAAAAAAATTCTTTTTTATCCTTAAGAGAATCTTGGTTTAACAAGGTTAAACAAGATGGATTCAAAAACCCTCTTTAGTTCTTAACTAAGAAACAATATTGCTTAGGAATTGAAAATATGGATCAGAAAAAGAAACTCATGAAAACTCTACCTAGGTAAATATTCTACCCTAACTCGTATATAATATTATTATATCAGAGTATACAAGAATTAGAATATATAAGAATGTTATACAATATTTATTTACCAAATTCAAAAGAATTAAAATCCTGTAACAAAGACAATTAAAAAAGTATAGGAAATATTCTAACCCAAAAAGAAGGGTATCCAACAACCATGTATAAAGGTCCCATGATTTATACATTCAAGAAAGTTTTTCTTACCCACACCAAGGTAATACCTTGATAAGAGTTTCATAGTCTGTCTTTTTATACCCACAAGCACTACTGGAAAACTAACCTTTACCAACGGTTTGGAACCATTGGTATAGGCCTCCAAACCGTTGGTATAGCCTATACCAATGGTTTGGAGAACCGTAGCCAAGTAAGCCGTTGGGATAGGTCTATACCAATGGTTTTCCAAAAACCGTTGGTATAGGACTATACCAGCGGTTTTGGAAACCGTTGGTATAGGTAATATGAAATCTATACCAACGGTAATGGAACCGTTGGTATATAAATTCCAAAAATAAAAAATCCGCTGGGATTTGATCCCAGGACCCCTCGTTTATCATTGAACGACTCAACCACTAACCTAACATGACTTTTGTGATCATAATTACATAAATATATATATGTATTCTCATAAATATTTTAACTTTTGATTTATATAATGTTCTCGGTACGAAGGCCTGATAAAAAATGAAAGTACATATACGAACGGTTGGGAAAAGTGGCATATTTGGGGACCTTTCCCAACGGTTTGGCCAAACCGTTGGGATAAGTCCACCTTTCCCAACGGTTTGGCCAAACCGTTGGGAAAAGTGGTATGTTTGGGGGCCTTTCCCAATGGTTTGGCCAAACCGTTGGGAAAAGTGGCCAATTTGGGGGCCTTTCCCAATGGTTTGGCCAAACTGTTGGGAAATTGGGACCTATACCAATGGTTTTTGCAAACCGTTGGTATAGAATCGTTGGGAAAGATCTAATTTCCAGTAGTGAAGCCCTCGAAATCTAAGGTAGTCGGCACCTCTATCTTCATTTTCCCGGAAGCTCTTGATTGATCAGCCAATAAAAATTACATGAGAAAGACTGACCAAGTTTTTTATAGAAGAACAAGCTGTTCCTAGATCACCTAAATAATGAGAGTATGTCTCTCTATAAATTACTTCACATCATCACAACATGTAGTCTCTAGATGTGTGTTGTGTATTTGGCCCATTCAAATGACTGGGTATTTTATGCAACAAATCCAAATGGTCGGCTCCTCCTCCAAAGGTCATATTTATACTTAAATTTTAGAGGGACCTATACATGTGTCACTTAGCCAACAGTTAGTTTGAAACTGATTTTACCACATAATTTAATATAATAAATCATGGGAAACATTATCATGTGTAAGAAAGAATAAAAAGTTTAAAAAGCATTAACATGTTTAGGATTCGATAAAATGAAACGTTACCGTATGGAAATGAAGTAACTGTAAGAAAAAAATTTAATCGAATTCTTATGAAAGTGATAATTAGATTCTAAAAATATGAACAATTGGATTTTGAAATAATAGATAGTCGAATTATAAAATCTATATAATTCAGAATCTTATTTATGATGAATACGGAATCTGATTTATAAAGAAACAAGAGTCTAATTTCAGAAAAAATCGGAATCTTATTTTCGAAGAAATCGGAGAATTATTTCATGAGAAATATGAGTCTCATTTGAAAATAAATTGGAGTATAATTTCACAATAAAAGAGAGTCTGATTTCTAAATAAATTGGAGTCCGGTTTTAGGAAAAATCAATGTATGATTTTAGGAGAAATCAGAGTCCTATTTTAGAAGAAATTTGAGTATGATTTCAGAATAAATTGGTGTCAAATTTTAGAATAAATCAGAGTCTAATTTCAAAAGAAATCATAGTTTTATTTCAAAAGAAATTTGAGTTTGATTTCAGAATAAATTGGAGTCTTATTTTAGAAGAAATTGGAGTCTGGTTTTAGAAGAAATCAGATTCTGATTTCAAAATAAATCAAAGCCATATTTCAGAAGAAATCAGATTCACATTTATGGGGAAATCAGATTCTATGAAATTGTAAGGTTCTATGTTAGGTAAGTATATGAATTTTTGGATAAATAAAAAATGGTTAGTCTTGGTTTAGGGAAACACTAGATAAGACATTGAAAACCATTGGAAAATTCTAAAACATTATTAGAGAAAGTAAATTTCCCTTAGGAAACTATTTCTTAGATAAAGGTAATTTTCATTAAGAAAATGTGTTTGTGATTTTCAAAAAATAAAGGAAAGGAAAAGTCATAAGGGAAAATATTAACTCAATAATATCCCTCTTTTTGGAAAGCACACACCAATTTTCATAAAAGAATATAAGGAATAAGGTTTTCAATTTTTTAACTTTAAAATAAATACTTATCTCCCATTTTTTATGACTCATAGTGAATACAACTAACTGTCTCTTAGGTTTTGAAATCCATAAGAATTGTATTATTGTCTTTATTAGAGAAATTACTATTTTCTATGTAAGAATTTATTCATTATGTAATCTCCCCTTACTTGAACATATTCCTTCTTAATATTATTTTTGATCATTCTTTTATCGCCATAGTGATTTTCAAAAAGGAATAAAGGGAAATAGAAAATTGTACATTAAGGTTATGAATATACAAAACAAAATAATGAAAAGATAACAACTTTCATTAATATAGGAAAATTTGTTACAAATAAAAGAAAAAAAAATATTGGATTTGAGAAATAATTCATCATTATTTTCCTTTAGCAGTTTCTTTTTCATGGCTTCATTTAGGTTATTCATCTCTTTTTGATCATATTTAAACTTCTTGATCAACTAACCTTGATATTGATTGTTATTTTAGAAAAATTTGATCCTTTATTCCTGAGATTTAATAATTTCACCTTGAGACTTTATCACATCTTCTTACTCTTTGAATTTTTTACTATATCTTCCTTGATTTTTTTTTCTATTTCAAAATTTGGAGAAACTGAATTTAGTTTTCCATTTTAGTCTTTATCCTCTTAGATTTGGGTAGCTTTTTCTTGATTCAACTTCATTGAAAGAATTTTTGTAATGTTCTGTATTGTGTCATCTAACTTATCAAATGCATTATTGACTGAATCTTTGAAATCATCCATGATTTTAAGATAATTAATCACTCACTTAGACCACTTGGTTATCTCTTTTAATGATACTGATGATCATCATAACTAATTTAGAAAGTCTTAAAATTTGATTCATGTTTGATAATATTTTCCACGATAATGCTTATTGAATATGACTTTTGATTGATTGTTTGTTGGAGCAGCTTGAATCTGGAATCAATACATGGGAATAAGGGAATTGTATTCACCAACTTATTCAAGAAATGAACAACAAAATCATGTCCTAAGGAATATGAGGATTCTGAAGCATATTATTTTATTGGAAATAGAACTTTATATTTTTTCCCTTAGATGTTCTAACAAAATCTTTCTTGTATTTTTCAAACACAATTTTCCTTAGTGAATCAAAAACCATTTTCTTACCTTTCTTAGATTTATATATTTAATTTTTAACTTTCGGAGTTTCATACTCATTATTAGAAACATTAATTATTATATTATTATCATCAACTTCTTTATAAGTAACTGTTTCACCAATTTTTTTCATTAACATGATTAATAAAATCATGATTACTACTCTCATCATCTGACGGTTTGTCAACCACATCCTAAGAATCATCATTTTTCAAAACTGATTGTTCTTCATAAATTATCTTAGATTATTAAACTTGGGATGTTCTGATCGAAAATTTTTTAGAATGAATTTCTTTCTCTTGGTATTATTCCAGAATTCTAATTATATCATCACTCTCCTCTTCTTCTTCTTCTTCTTCTCCTTGTTGCTAAACATCTTTTACTTCAAAAATGGGTTTTGGAATTAAAATAACTTTATTTCTCATATATGTACTCAGAGTTTCAATTTTAGTTGATTCTTTTAAGAATGATTCTATTACCTAAACTTGGTCATATACCTTCTATGTATCTCTAATAAAAGATTGAACAATATCTACTTTTGACATCTTTTTTTTCTTTAGCATGCTTCTCAATCTCTTCAGTTGCTTGAATTTTCAAGGATTTAGCCTCAGTAGGGTCTAACCCAAAAAAAAATGTCCTTATTTTTTTGGGTGGAGAAGGTACTGATTCAGGTGCTGGTACATTCTCGTGAGGGTCCAGTTCTTTTTATTTTATTTTATTTGGGGTTTGCTTGGAACATTCACCTACTTAACCTTTATTTATAAAATCATGAACATATCTATCAAGAAAATAATATAAATATACTTTCTTAATAATAAAACCAATATTCATTATTCTCAGAGTATAATTACTCCACAACATTATCTTAAAAACTTTGGGTTTTGAGTTTCATGGAATTTTGAATGATTCTAGGAAAAAGATAATAATCTTCAACAAGATTGCTCGATACATTAGGATCTGATACATGAGGGTTCGATTCCAAAATTTTTTGATGGTCAATAAAAGCTTCTTTATGAGGTTTATATTCCATAGATTCACCAAGATATCCATTATAATGATACCACATTTCTTAATGGAATCTGTGTCTCCCATTCTCAGAATCAGAAAACCTTGCATCTATAGAGCTAACAATCTATAGTTGGTTAAAAGATGATTGATCTTCAGTGAATTTAATCCTTTAAGTATAAGCCACTCAATTACCTTAACCTTCTCAAAATATCATTCTTTTTCTAGAAACTTGTGAGAGAAAATTATTTCCTCTCTTTCATAAGGAATATCTAAGATACCTACGACCTTGTTGAAAGATAAAGAATATGTCTTTCAATATCTCTTGAATGAAAACATTTCTCTTCTACCTTATTCATAAAAATAAACTGAATCATATAATTATATATGAATATTAAGATAAAATGGATCCTGATTCTTTGGTTCGGAAATTCATATAAATTCCAACTATTTTTGAAAATGATTTTTGAAATTGAAAAATCATATTTGAGAATGAAATTTGTGTCCACCGAAATTTCTCATTAAATTAACCAATCCTTGAGTTCCTTGTTGAATTTTATTGGATTTAGCAGCAAGATGTACAGTGAAATTTAGAGCTTATGGAAATAGAGAAAACTGAATGGTATCTTTGAATGGAAGTGTGGCTTCCGCACAAAAACAACGAGACAACAAATGTGGGACACGAATGGGGGGTCATTTATATAGGATTATCAACGAAGGTTTATATTCCCAAACAATATTATAGTTAATATTAATTGGATTTGATCTAACAGTTAATAACAATGCCGAATAATGATTTATAGGTTTTGATATTTTGAGGTTTTAATGGAAAATGATATTTAAGGAAAGTGGATCTAATAAGGTTTTCTTAAAACAAGATAGAAATACCAACAAGTAATAAATGAAATTATAAATATTTAAGTAAGGAAACATACCTTCTAGATATCTCCAAAATAATTTTAAATATTGATAAGGATCATCTTGAATAACTTCGCTTCTGAAAATTTTATTATGGAAAGAAAATTATTAGGTTTGAAAATTTTTATTAAGGAATGAAAAAAATTAGGTTCCAAAAATTTTATTCAGGAAATATAAAAGAGTAAACATATGTACTACCCCAATGAAAAGGAGTATCTTAATGTTAGGGTATGGTTTCAACAAAAAGTTAATATGGAATATTATCTTATGATTAGTATTCCTAAATTTTGTTTAATTTCTTCAAATCTATCAAAGTGTAATGACTTTGTAAAAATGTCAGAATGTTGGTCTTGTATTTAGATAAATTGAAGAATGAAATCTCTTTTAATATTGATAATATTTTTGACGATTTTTTTTACCAGTCATCTGATAGGAACATCCACTATCCATGTACCATGTATTGTTGTTGGAACTTCCTTTGTTTTTCTGAAAATAATATTGTTAGAATTTTCAAATATAAACTTTCTTGGATATAGAAATATTAGAAAGTAAAATCTTCGGTATCCACATTTTCTTAGAAAAGTAAGCTTTATGAAAAACTAAGGATTGAGTTTTATTTAAATAATAATGTTTCTCCCCATTCTCACCACATTGACACTTAGTGCAGAAAGGAGATATTTTTGGAATAAAATTGTTATGATTAAAAATAGGGTTTGAATGAGTATAACCAAATCCATAACTATTCCTAAGAGAGTGAAGTTTGGAATACATTTTATCAATTTCCTTCCTTCCAGAAGTGAAATTTGATAAATATTTCTTTAAGGAAAATATTTCATATTTTATTTTGATGACTAAATTATTATTCTTATAGTTATTAGTTATAGAGTTTTAGTTATTTTCGAAAACATTTTTCTAAGAAATAAAATTTTCAAGGTCCTTAGAGCGTTTATCCTTCTAATAATTATCTTACTTAAGTTTTTTAGAAACAATTTAAAAATCAAGAGTTTTTTTTATCAATATATTTTGAAATATCTAATACTTATTTTAATAAAATAGATATTCTATAATTTAATTTATATAAATTCTTTTAATCTTACTATTTTCATTCTCTATTAATTTAGAAAATATAAAGACTTCTCTAAACGAATGTAAGGTATTATCTTTGGATGGGAAAGATTCTTCATCAGAAGATTCCTAATATTCTTAATTTAGAAAATTATAATTTAAAAAAATATTGGTTAAAGATTCATCATTGTGTACCTCAGCCATAATACAATGATTTTCCATAGGTAATTTAGTTATAATACCAATATTCTTTTACTAGAAGATTCATATTATGAGGAATACTCTTAAGAGTCACCACTACTAGAACACTATGTATCGTTAGCCTTCAAGACTTTCTTATCCTTAGATTTGTAGTAATTATTTCTATTCCATTTAGAATACTTTTCATTTTTGTCATTTCTCCTGGTTATTGGACAATCAGGTCTAATATTTATAACCCTTTTTCATTCATAACAAGTTACTTATGAATCTTTTTTTTCCTTTATATCATTCTTATTATATATGTATAGAAAGTATTTCTTTCCCACAATCATGTTCATCCTTCGAGTAAGATTGGATAGTTCCTTCTTAAATTGATCACTATCACTTGATTCTGATTTGATAGTAACATTATTTGATTTTGATCTTTTAACTCTTTCAAGAGTCTTGGATTTAGATGTAGTAGTGAAACCAATGCTTCCATTACCATTATTATTCTTATTAATATATTCTTCCCTCTTCATTCTTGTTTTATGATGAAGAATATTTTCAAATAAATCCTAAATAGTAAAGTTATATACTTTCCTATTCTCATCAATATATGTCATTTTATATTCCCACTCATTGGGAATAATATTTTTTATATTATCCACAATAATTTATTCATCAAGAAATTTCTCTCCCATAGACAAAAGGAAATTGAAATTAGTCATAAAACTTTTTTGAACTTTGCCTACAGGTTCTCCATAGGGAAACGTAAAACTATTATATTTAGCTCTAAGAATACCTCTTCTCGTTTCTAACACTTTGGAAGTTCCAAAGTGTGTAACTTCAATTTTATTCTAGATATTATTGGAAACCTAACAATAGGATATCTGGATATAGATATTATAGGTCATGGAATATAAAATAGTATTGCATACCTTATAGTTTAGTTGATATTCTTGTTCCTCCTGATTTGTGAATGTTCTGATTTCATTGTTAGGAATCCTGTATTCACCATTGAGCATGACAAATTTATCCACTCCAGTGTTTATAACAATGGTCTTTATTCTCTCTCTCTAGAGATCATAGTCATTCCCATCAAATATTTGGTGTCTGGTAGAATTAATATTGTATATTGAACCAACATGCATTACTTTTAAATCTATAAAAAAAATACAAGAGCCCTTTTCCAAAAAAAGGGTTAATAAAAAGAGTTTATAAACAGAAACAATATTTAAGAAAAAATAGAACATGTAAATTTGAGAAAGAAAATTTGAGTAAGAAAAATTATATGTTAGTTTAAGTATTTCATATACCTCATCTGATAACAATTGTAGGATAGAAATATATATGTAGATGCTCAATTACTAGATGGGTGAATTATAGGTTTAAAATTTTTGTTTTTATCCTTAAGAGAGTCTATGTTTAACATGGTTAAATAAGATAGAATCACAAACCCTAATTAGTTATTGACTAAGAAACAATCTTTCTTATAATCTGAAAATATGGATCCAAAAAAATAAACATAAGAAAATTTTTCTTATAGAGAAATTCTACCTTAAATCCTATAGAATTTTATTATATCAGAGTATACAAGAAAAAGAAATTATAAGAAAGTTATACTTTATTTCATTAACAAAATGCAGAGGAATTTAAAGCTTGTAACAAAGATAAGTAAAAAAGTATAGGAAATATTTTAACCCAAATAGAATGGTATAGAACAACCATGGATAAAGGTTCCTTGATTTATATTTGAAGAAAGTTTTTCTTACCCACACTAGGGTAATCCCTCGATAAGATTATCGGATTCTATCTTATTATCTCTGGAAGCCCTCAAACTTTAAGGTAGTCAGAACCTCTATCTTTCTATCCTTAGAATCCCTTGATTGATCATCCAATCAGAATCGCACTAGGCAGGTTGAATAATTTTTTCATAGCTAAACAAGATGTTCATAGATCACACAAAGGATGCGAGTCTCTATCTCTAGAAATCACTTCACACCATCACAACTTGTAATAATTAGATGTGTGTTGTGAATTTAGATTGTTCAAATGACTGGGTATGTATAAGAGAAAAGTCACAATGGTCCACTCCTCCTCCAACTGTCATATTTTCCCTTAAATTTAGGAGGGACCTGCACATGTGTCACTCAACCAATGGTTAGTTGGAAATAGATTGCATGAAATAATTTCATATAAGAAATCATGGGAAACATTATCATGTGTAAGAAATAATAACATGTTTAATAAGCATTAACATGTTTTGGATCTGATAGAATGAAATGTTACTTTAATGAAATGATGTAATTATAAGAAAATAATTTAATCAAATTCTTAAGAAGGTGAGAATCAGAGTCTAAAAATATAAACAATCAGATTCAGAAATAATAGATAATCAGAGTCTTAGTTCTGAGGAATTTTTAATATGATTTATGATTAATTTGGAATCTTATTTCCGAAGAAGTCAGAGTCTCATTTTAGAATAAATAGAGGTATGATTTCAGAATAAATCAGAGTTTTATTTTAGGATAAATTGGAGTATGATTTCCAAAGAAATTGGAGTATGATTTTAGAAGAAATTGGATTCTAATTTTAGAAGAAACTGGAGTTTGATTTCAGGATAAATCATAATTTGATTTCAAGAGAAATCAGATTATGTCTCCAGAAGAAATCTGAGTCTGATTTCAGAAGAAATCACTGTCTGATTTCAAAATAAATAAATGTAAGGTTTCAGAAGAAAATAGAGACTGAGTTTTGTAGAAATCAGAGTTCGATTCCAGAGGAAACCAGAGTCTATTTTTAGAAGAAATTGTATTCCGATATCAAGTGAAATTCATGTCTGATTTCAAAATAAATTAGAGTCTGATTTCAGAAGAAATTGGAATCTAATTTTAGGAGAAATGAGATTCACATTTAGGGGGGAAATTGGATTCTAATAAACTTTATGGTTCTAAATTATGTAAGGATTTGATTTTTTGGCTTAAAAAAATGGATAGTCTGGGTTTAAGAAAAACATTTGACAATAAAATGAAAACCATGGGTAAAATATAATTTTTTTAGAGAAATTAAAATTTCCTTAAGAAAATATTTCTTAGATAAATATACTTTTCCTTATGAAAATGTGTTTGTGATTTTAAAAATATAATGAAATGGAAAATTCATAAGGTAACATATTACCTCAATTGGGTAATGTATGATTTTCACTTTCCCATCACATTGTTTATTCATGTTGAAAATGTTGATCAAGTGGGTTATTTTCTAGAAAAATAGGGGAAGAAATATCATTCACTTTAAATGTTTTGATGTGTTATTTTACAAGTTGTAGGTTCATAAATGATCTTAAAAATCTATGTAATCTTTCCCTAATATTTAAATTTTAGAATTGGTATCACATTGATACTGGTTATAAAATATATTTTTTGTCTCAATTAGTCACTCTTGTTTTCTAAAATGGTGTATCCTAAATGATGTATATTTTATTAATTGATTACTCATTACTAAAAGAACATGTGCTTCCATCCTTAAGTCATTAAATTAATTGATTATCTTGAAAAAGTTATAGAATATTTATTTCTTAATTTTGGAAGAGTTTATTGGAGATAAGATATAATTTTTTTACACATGGTATGAATAAGGGGGAGTGAAAAACCTTCCCCCTGAATTTATTTTCAATTATGGGGAGAATAATTACATTGAAATTTAGAGTAAAATTTTAATTTATAGTAAATATAAAGGGGGTATTGTTGTGTCTCTCTGGTTATGGTTAATTTTTTTATCAATTATCTTTTTTTGTCAATAAGTTTTTCAATGTAATTATGAAAAAAAATTCTTGTGTGATGTATTAAGTATATATCCAAGTAAAGGGAATTATATTCCCATATTTTGATAAGTAATTAATATTTATACCATTTAATACCTTGTTAGATAGATTCAAGTGAAAACCTACATCAGATGATTGGATAGTTGGTCACCATGGCTCTGAAAAATGAAATATGTTTAGAAGGGAAACTATCTATAGTTGTTTGAATGGATGAGAGAATAAAATAAGGTACTTTTCTACTAAAATTGTTTTTTAAATCCTGTATATTTGTTATTAACAATCATAAATTAGGATTAAATATCTTGGAAGAAATTACCCTTATTAGAGAAACAAAACTTGTGTAAGATAAATTGATGTTTATTGAATATAGTGTTAAATATTAATCCACACCTAGGAAAATTTCTAGATGAGTTTGGAATTATTTTAATAATTTTTTTTATTTTATTTAATCCCACTAAGATTATTTTAATATAATTATGATGGACTAATATCTTCTTGTGAGTGGCTCTATATTAATTTGACGATATTCAAGATTTTGGATTTCGAATTAAAAAAATTATAATTTATTTCTATATATGAATCATTCTAACTCTCCATATGTGTCATTTAGACTCTACATACGAGTCATATTAGAGGAAATCAATTGGTGTGTGACTTATTCAGATCTATATACAAGTTCTTTTGAGTTTTTGTATGATTCATTCACTCCTACAAAGATCTACACACATCTCATTCTGACTTGTGAATGAGTCATTCTACATCTGTGTGTGAGTCATCTAGACCCATGTATGACGGATCAAGATATGAACATGAGTCCACACTTATGAAGAGTTTATAATCCAATAGATTAAAAATTGGGTTTCTATAATTTAATATTCAAAAGAGGAAATAAATTTCTGATGCTGCTAAAGATGTTACTAAATGCAATATACAACATGAACACCAACTAGTGGTCCTAAATAAAACTAAATATTTGTTACAATATATCCTTCTAACTTAGAGTATGACATAAAAGTAAGAATAATGTTCAAGAAAATTTTAAAAATATGAAATTATGAGTTCCCAAAATTAAATTATTCTGATGATATCTAATATCTGAAGACACTGATGTTTTTCTTTCATGTTCAAAATATCATGATTCTTGGTTACCCATTATTCAAGCATGAGTTTTCAAGAATAATGGATTTTTAAATTATTTCATGATTTTGATCACCACCGGAGTTTTAATCATTGTAATTTGTGCTATGAATGTGTTATAAGGTAATCTCCATGACTGATTCATGGGAGATCAAAGCTAGTTGAATTGGAAGACTGGGAATTTGTCCATCCCAAATTAAAGAATTTACATAACTCAGTAAATATAGAGATGAATTAAAAATTTAGTGGATAAATGTGATATTCTGTAGGGTTTTAAAAATACCAAATATATTTTGATTCAAGGATAAAGACATTATTTAAATTAGAAGTTTCAATGAAAATGGAAGTGATTATAAAATGTAATGAGTTTATCCATAGATGATGTTCTTTTTATTTGGTACAACCCTAGAAGAATATTTAATAGTTTATTTATATTGAATTATTTTTACAATAATTAAATCAAACCTTTTGGGTAAAATGGAAAAAATACTTTGCTGGGATAAAGAGAGAAGAATAAAATAAAATATATAATGTTAATTTTTGTTACTCGATGGTGGGAGTGGATCAATGTGAGATCTTCTTGAGATATACATGTATAATTTTGGGGGGAACTAAAAGTGATTATGTTATTATTGTGATTTAGAGATAATGGTCATTTTTTCAACATTAATTACATCCAGGTACATTGAAAATGATATTTTAATTTAATATAGTCGTATGAGAAAATAAAAAATATGGTAAAGAATGAAAATAGATAAATAGTTTGATACATAGATGCTAGTGTGATTTTTGAGTAGTCTATGTGTGTTGAGATAAAGAATAAACACCCATGAGGAAGAATAACAATAATTGTTGAACCTGTGATAAATTAGAAACATTGTTTGGGAATCAATGAAGAGATTTTCTAATACATGTAACGTATCAAAAAACATGGTAGGTTTCAAAGAATAAGAAGGGAACTAGCAAACTAAAGAGGATTTTCATGTAGTGAGAAAAAGTAGACATAAATAATTTAGTTTTTACTCAATCAGTTGTCCACTATTTAAATTTTTTTAGGGACTTATTCATTAATTCATATTTGAGAGAGAGGAAAGCAATCTGTTTCTGTTAATGAACTAAGAGTAGGTGTAAATAGAGACATTGAGTTTCATGGTTCAACTATGAAGATTTTAATGTTTTGGAAGAGACTTTTTTATTAATCAAGGAGATCAATTTTTGGGTTCCATGATATCCCTAGATAGACCTTTTTATCTGCTTTAATAAGGATAAATAATACATAGAAGAATAGTTGGTTGGATTCCAACATGGAGAGGTATTGTGGGATGGATTATTTTTTTACCTGTTTAATATGGTTAACCAATATATGTAAAACATGGTATCCCCTAATTTTACTATATAATATTTGGCTTATACATCCCTAAAATAGTAAGTTGTAGGATTTTATGTAGGTTTCAAACCATGAAAAAAATGCATACTCTAACTTTAGTAATTTATTTTCATTTTATATAGGTCTATGATAGATTAAAAAAAGCTATATTTTTCACAATTAAATTTAGAGGTTGAAATGAGAAAGTGTAATATGGTTTATAAAAATATTTTGAATTTTGGGTAAATTAACTACACATAATTTACTCCCCTTTTAGGAGTTTCAGAACCACTCTCGAGGCCCCAAAAGGGTCAAAATCCTTTATTGATCTTCAATATTTCTCTATAAGCTGAGATTTTACGCCTCCAAGATCATTGATCTTATTGAATTTATATTCAACTATAGAATTCATGTTGTCAATGATTTAGTTATTTTCATTAATATTATGTTTTTACTGAACCACCTTTTCAAATTTCTTCAGAAGTGTATATTTGACCTTCTTAGTTTCCACTTTCCTCTTAGAGTTATCTTCTTCTAATTACATTATAAATAGCATGGAATCAGGAAGAAATCAACTATATTTCTTTATTTTATCCCTCCAAATAAATATTACCTCAATTGCATATTCTAATTCAAATTTCAGTTATAATCTTCCCTCAACTTCATAATCCTTACCATTTCATGGATCACCACATTATGATGTGTCTCTGATATCATTAACAACATATTTATTTGGGTTATTACATTCCTCAATTTCTTCCATTTTGCTTTTTTTCTTAGCTAACATCCTCCTACGAAGTCAAGCACATATTTTGGATTAATTTCATATATGAATTCCTCTTACCTTTCTCATATTTAAAATATTTATTCATACATGCCTCATCCATTTTATTATCTTATAATATATTTGGACATTTGGTAGTGAGGTAAAATAATTATCCAGACTAGAAAAAATGAGTAAAAGATTACCCTAGAACTTTCCATTTCCCCTTTTTACATTTTAGGAAACTAATTACATCATGTCATCAACTTCATTTTCTTTTAGATCCTTATCCACCATTATATTTTTCATTTAATTTAATACCACTTTGTATGATTTATTTTTTTTCTGTAAAATAATTATCAATAATCATTTTCATATATAATAAAAATATTGTGAACACTATCCAATGTTAATAGTTTTCATCCTTATGATCAAGAACCAAGGCTTTCAAATTTAATTCATGTGGAAATATTCTAATAATTTTATTTATAATCTTGATGTCCTCAATAATTTCTCTAATTTTATGGATTACCTCTAAAAGTTCAATCAATTTTTCAAATAATGCATCAATGTATTAATTTGAGTAATCACCAAATCCTTATAATTGCTTATTTGGAACATGTAATTTTACTTCACATACATTTGAGTCCCCAAAGTATATTTTTTATCAAATTCTTCTATATATTATATAGGGATTTACATGATATTAACTTTATGTTAATTATATGGAACATATTTCCCTCTATAATTTTGATTCTTCTAACTTTAACATCTAATTATTTATGTTTTATTTCTAAAAAAACCCCACATTCTATCACGGTTGTTATTCCATGTTTTAAAGAAATAAAAATTCTTATACATATATATCACAAATATTCTTGCATCTAATTCTCGTATAGTTTAAAATCACTTAAAGTGTATATTACAATCCTATTGTGATTGACCTCTGGTATGGATTCTACAAGTGAAGGATCCATTACATCTGAACTTGGTGCTCTAATAACACTAGTTTGCCTCACAAAAATAATATACCTAGATAGGGACGAATTATGATATATCTATAATGAATGAAATTTTCTAAACATTGTTCCTCACATTTAGTATGAAATATCTTCATTCCCTCATGTTGAATATGGATACAATGCAGTAAGTAATGAGGTACCTGAGTTATTTTACATGGTTCACCCACATTTTTCTATGTCTAAGGAGCATAAAATGGTGATGTGTCAATGTACCAAATTCACTTAGAAAACTACATGTTTATTTAAAATTTTTAATGGATATTATAACCCTCCAATGTTATAACCCTTAAAAAATAATAAAGAACTCATTAATCTACTTAAAAAAATAATGAACTAATCCTTCACAATAACGATCTTGATATTCAGTAATGAGGAATATAATTACCCCTTATTTGTATCAATCATCTATAATTCATATTATAAAAAAAATATTGAGACATATTAAATTTACTTTGATTTCTATGTGTAATCCATTAAACTCTATATCTTATCTTACTTTAAATGGGAAATATATCTCTATAAGACTTGATAGAATCACCATCTTACCCTTCATTAAATACTTATGTTTCTATTTAGTTTAAAGGAAATTCCATAAATAAAAAACTTTTAATTTTTATCAATAATCATCTAGTTTCAACAACAAAATATCTCCAAAAGGAAAGAAAATATAAGTATGGATTTTACTTATAGTTTGATCTACCATAGTGTGGTGTAATAAAAAAATCCTTTTTTGGAGTACACATAGGATAAAATCCAAAAAAATGACCATTTTGAATCCTTTGATCTCTCCAAGAGTCCATATATCAAAAAAATAAAGTTATATCATATTAGACACCACTTTGAAATAATCCAACCTCAAATGACTATTTTTAATTCGTAAATGCTTTGACCACTTAATGGAAACATCAAGTCAACAATGTTTCACATCACCATGAGAATCTAATTTTGATATATCCTTCTTCTCATTTATCTGTATCATTTTAGTTCAAACCATAAAATATAACCACATAAATTCCCTTTCAAATGACTAGGGGAATGGATTTACTACCACGAATCCATTTTTTTATTTTATTGAAAAAACACTTTCAGGTTTAGTGGTAACCTAAAAAAAGCCACCAATTTCACATTATAGGTTTCAAATTTCAAAATATTAAAGAAAACCATCAACACCATGCCATGAACCATTATAATACACCTTGATTAAAAATTGAAATGATATCCATCATCATTTCCTCTCTATGATCACCATGACACATCAACTATTCAAAATTTCAAAAGAGAGACCATCATAAGCTCAGTGATCCTACCACCTCACGATGCATACCCTGGCATAATCCAACCCTCATCAGAAACAGCTTGTAGAAAACTAGCTCATTGGAAACCATCATCATCACTGAGATGCACAACACTGTTGCTGATGCCAGTTAGAACCCCACCAGAGATCATCCCACAAAAAAAAACCATGCTCCCTAACATGAGTCGTCATCAGAAAAGAAAAAACATCTCCATCAATTGAACCCTCAGTTTTCTTCATCACCAAAAACTACGAAATCCTATAAATGGAGAAAAATCTACAATAAGCAGAACCATCATCAATAACCTTCACCCTCGACATCGTCGAAACACCAACGATGTCACCAAGAACCAACACCAAATTATAATACCACCATAAAATAAGAACAAATTCATACAAAAATGAAACAAATCTAAAGAAAAACATGGCCATTGTTGATGGATTATTTACTCAAACGTATCATCCGATAACTGAGATGAACAAAAAGACAAAGAAGAATACACCATGAGATACATCTCGGGTGATGTCACGGACCTCTTGAACACACATATGAGAATACAATAAAAACCACCAGGAAGTTACAACTCGGATAGGATTGGGGGAATCATAGATCCATATAATAGTGGGGATAAGACTCATATGTCAACATATATCAACTCTCTATGGTCACCCAATGTCGACGGTCACCACCACATTCATAAATGAACAACTCCAAAAACATAACATAGATTGACAATCATCATCAGAAGAGAGAGCCGACTCCGGGTACGTCGGGACACTGTCGAAATCCAAACCTTGTAACCCAAAAGATCTGTGTAACCTCCTCTCTAGATCTATCATGGATAGTCATAGAGTCACCAATTGTTTATACAATGACACTTATTGAAGTTATTGATTAATATTTTGGACTTACATTATTATTTATCAACACACCAAAACCAAAAAAGTATTAAGGTTATTTTTCTATAAAACATAATATATTTTTTACTAGTAATTACGTAATGTAAGAATCATATCATTACTCTATAAATATTTTCACCAATTGAGTTTCTTAATTAATCAAGATAAATCATTAAATAAGTACCCACCAGAGTACTAATACTAGCTTCATTGTTAAAACAAAATCATTTTTATAAGTATATTATTTATTTATGATAAACTAAATTTATTATTTTTGGTTTAAAATAAATATGAGAAATTAAGAAATAAATTAATTTCCCCATCATACTCATCTACAATTCACTTTGCATGATTTTTCTACTACATTTTTCAATTGATTTTTGACAGGATCAAAAAATGATATCATTGATATATTTTTTTATGATACTTATATCCTTAAATATTATCTTGGTAAAAATATTTAGATCTTACATTCATTTTTTGATGATTTTTTAATATAAAATTTTGATAAATAATTATACTAGGATCTCAAAGTTAGTTTCAATCCATAATGTGCCTTAATAAATTTTTATTTATGATCTAGAAATTGAAAATTTTCAAAACTAGTAGGTTATTAAATATAAAATTTTTATTAAACCTAACCTTCATGGACAAAAATATTAAAAACCATTTGAAATAAATAGAAATTTACAAGAGTTGCAAAGGCAAGTAATATTTTCATAGACTCTAGTGTTTATTATGATGAATATGTTTCTCTATTGTATATATCATATTATTTTTTATAACCTTCGTTAATACATATATCCCCATTTTAAACAAAAAAAATCATTTTCATCACATTTCTTTTAGAATACCTACTTATTTTCTATAACTATAATATTATTAAGATATTTAAAAAATATTGTTTCATTAAATCTAATTATTTTCATAATACTTATTATTATCAATATTTTATCACCTAAGGTATCGTCTATCACTTTAGGTTCACAATGAAATAATAATTAAAGACAATTTTATTCATTTAATAAATAAATTATAGTTTTAATTACTTAACCAACATCAATAATAAAATTATTAATTGTATGATCCATTAAAAATATCTCATTTCTTAGTAAATAGGGTGGTTATTCCATGTCATCTAAATTTACACCTTCTAAAATATTTACTTTTTATTCATTGAAATTAGAAGAATTTATTTAAACCACAAGGTTATCTAAAATATGGGGGTTTAAAACTAAAATCTGAATCACCTTTATAATCTAGAAAATTAGAAATCAATTTTACACAAGTATTTAATTCATCAAACTTTTTATGTATCAATTCGTCAATGGAATGTGATAATTTATTTGACACCCAATAAAACTTGTGGTATAATAATCAAGAAATATTTATTCATCATATTATAGAATAAAAATTGAATGATTTTATTTAGTGTTTAAAATAAATATATCATATGTAGAATTTCTAATGTTACTAACATTTGGTTTCTTTTTTTTCCAACATTTATACGGACTTTTATTTAAAACTGAATGAATAAAGACAAATTTAATTTTATCATTTATTATTCTAAGCCTTATCCCAAAAATAGTTATCAATATTATATTCACACAACATAGACTGGGATATTTGATAGATATTTTTATTTTTTATTACAAAAACCCTTATCTTTTATGGTGTTCACAGTGATGAAAAGTAGTGTTTAATGACTTACTCACACTAAAATTATTCATACTGAAGAACATAAATCTCTCCTCCATTATCAATCAAGATTTTGATTATATGAATATTTTTCATATTTTGATATAGATAAAAATAACTTTTAATTAACTTGCCTAATTTTGATTTATGTTTAATAAAGTAAACCAATGTAAATATTATTTAGTCTTCAAAAAGTACATACATAGAGTGTTTTCTTAAAAAACATATAGTTTTTAGGGTAAAATAATATCATTCTAAACTATATACAGGGGTATTTATATTGATGCATCACTTATTAGTTTATTTCTAACCTAGTATTTCTTTCTATATTAACAAAGATAAAAAAATTGAGTAATTGAACATGAATTCTAGAATATACGTCACAAATTATTTCTTGGAATGTTTATTCATGACTCAATCATTACAATATTATAATTTTTTTAAATATAATTTATATCCTCTAATACACGTAATCAAAGAATGTATTATAAAATGAATTATTTTAATTCTATTATATAATATTATAATGAAAATTTTAATATAATATGTGAACTCTTTATGAACTATTTATAGTATATTTATGATTCTCAATATTCACATAGTAAGCTCTATCACATAGTTAACTAATTCTAATGGAGTTATGATTAATTCCTATACTATAAAAATAATAGGTTTTAAATTTAAACCTTGAATAGATACATCACCTATACATATAATCCATTATTTCATGTCGTCTTAAAAAATAACAAATCCTCATTAAATTTTATTCAATTTATACAAGTTATAATTATATCCATTATGTGTCTAAATCATTGTTTCCTCACGGATTTCGGGGATGACCTCCTTGACGGGAGATTCAAACGTTCCGATCGGTTTCTAACGGGTTTGTTCGTAGAACCGGAAACATCCAATGATTCCACATCTGTTTGGACCTATTTTCCAAAGGTAGGCGCTCATTAGTTTGTGGACTAATGAGGCTTAGGAATTTGCATTGGTTGAGAGGATGGGTGGTCGGACTCATCACACCTTTTTGAGGGGAATTATTGTCTACTCCGGGACTCTCTTTATAGATTTAAGTTATGTTCGTGAATCCTTATTACATTACCAAGTATAAAATGAGATTTCCTTAAGTTTTAACAATCAATGATTAAATATGCAAGAAATTTAGAGAGTCTTTTATATGTATTCGAGGTTCTTCATCAATAGAGAATCATCTGTATCTATTTAGAGATTCTTGGTCAATGGTATCCTTAGAAACATTTATAAAAGTCTCTTGGTCATTATGATGACCGGGCTGGTTTTAAAGCCACTCAGTGAGGCACTTGAAGTTTATCGTCATTCAGAAAGACATGGAGTTTTTCAAAGTTGGGATCGAACCCATAAATGGGCTACCTACGTATCCTTTGTTTTGGAAAAGGGATCAGAACCCACGTAGTTCGAGAAATGGAGTATGATGTTTATGATTGATGGCTCAAAGAAGAATGTCATAATTACTTTTACACTCTAAGCTCACGTGAGTCATGCTCGGTGTGAGAAATAAGAGGTATTGGTAAAAATTAGACAATTATGCCATGAAAGATGCAATCATAAGAAATTTTTTGGGGCTTATGTATGTATGACTGCCCAAATAGATGAAGGTTTTAGGATTTACTTTTAGGGAGAAAATCCTGGAACAGGGTCCATAAAGGTATATGTGCTTTATGGAGATTTGAATACTCTAATCTTGGGGCTTACTCCTAAGGAGGATGCCCAAATTAGGAGGAGACTTATGATTGGGTTTTTACTCCTGAAAAAGAAACCCAAATCAAGGGTAAATTATGACTGGTTAAGAGAAATTTAAGGGGGGGCTTGGGGCTTACTCCTGAAAAGGAAGCCCAAGATTATGACTGAGTCTTATTCCTGAAAAGGAGACCCAGGTTAGGGATTAAGGTTTGGGGCTTACTCCTGAGGAGAATGCCCATGTTTGAGATTGGGGCTTACTCCTAAGAAGGATGCCCATGTTTGAGATTGGGGCTTACTCCTGAGGAAGATGCCCAGATTAAAGGATTTATAACTGGGGATCATTCCTGAAAAGGAGACCCAGGTTAGGGATTAAGGTTTGGGGCTGAATCCTAAGGAGGATGCCCACATTTGAGATTGGGGCTTACTCCTAAGAAGGATGCCCATGTTTGAGATTGGGGCTTACTCGTGAGGAAGATGCCCAGATTAAAGGATTTATAACTGGGGATTATTCCTGAAAAGGAGACCCAGGTTAGGATTCTCTCATCTTAAAGGATGAGGTTGAATGAATGAACTCTCCATATTTAGTGACATAAGGATATTTAAATCACTAGACTTTGAGAGATATTTCATAGAATTCCTTTCAGATAAGGAAGTAAAATCAAGAAATCATGCCATAAATGGCTTTGAAGAGTGTCTTGAAGTATGAATCTTGAAAAGGAAAGGTGTGATGGCTTAAGAGGGGTAAAATGGGCAAGATAGGCACCCAAAAAGGTAGGGGCGCGCAAGTCTTGAAAGGCGCGCAAGTATTGCGGCGGCGCGCAAGTATTGGTGTGGCACGCAAGTATTGGTCGCGCAAGTATACTTGCGCGACATGAGGGGTACTTGCGCGATTCTCAAAAAGCATTAGAATATTTGAGCGACTCTTTATAAATCCCTTTAGAATCCTCTTGAGGTTCATCCAAAAAAGGGACGCACAAGTTCTATTGAAGGAATAAGGCGGCGCGCAAGTGTTGATGAGTTTCAACACTTAGGCCTTCCTTCTTCTCTTTAAATCTTCCGTTCTAGGTAAGAAATTACCTTAGAAGTGTTCTGGAAGCTTTGAGAAGAGACTTGGGCGTCGGGAGCTTCAATCCGAGTTTCTGGAAAAAATATCCTCTCGAATGGGGGGCCCACAAGGTCTATTTATAGGCAAAAGAAGACCCCGGGTGGTTACCGGGCGGTTATCACTTAGGTCGTGCAAGTCACTTGCACGACCATAAGGCGTCGCGTAAGTAGACTTGCACGACCACTAGGCAGTGCGCAAGTACTTGCACGACCACTAGGCGGCGCGCAAGTGTACTTGCGCGACCATGAGGGAACTTGCGCGACCTATGGGAAATGTTCTCCTTGTTCATCCCTTTGTCGATTTTTGATGTTTCTTCAAAGGATGAATCACTTTGAGCTGAGATATTCCCCTTTTCCGATCTTTAGATTCTGTGACGAAAGGAGTGTCAACAAAAGTCCCCCCTCAGAGTTGGATCCGGAAAGAAATGAGGATTTGACTCTGAGGAAATTGAATACATTCAAAGGAAAAGGGGGTGTGCAAATCTTCAGGGCACAGAGGGCAGCGCGCAAGTGTGCTGGAACTTGACTTTTATTCAGAGTTCCTTTGTCTTTTGTGGGCAGTTTAAAGTCATGCATGCCGGACATAAAGGGGATAATGTTTAAGGTCGAAATAGCTTTGACCGAAATGGATTAAAATTGATTCAATTCTTTGAAAATTTATTTGAAAACATATTACCATACTCAAGTATGAGAGAAAAAATGTAAACTACGGCTTAAGAATATTTGAATCTGAGGAATGATATGAAAAAGAGCAAAAAGGCATTAGAAGAAGTAGTTTCCAAGAATGAAGTTACTATTATTTAACAAAACCCGTTAGGGGGTTGAAATATGCAGGGCCACCTAAGGGCATTGGCTGCATGGTTAAATAAATAGCATCTTTCAGCTGACAAGTCTGTTATGTGGACTGTTTATGCAAGGCCACCTATGGGCACGTGCTGCATAGTCAGGAAAAAGAACTCCCAAAAATTTACTTTCCTAGTGCTAAAAGCCAGTGAAAGTTTATGGAGATTCAAATTTTCTAAAGTATAGAGTTTGTTGTATGGAAAGAGGTACTTGAATATGAATAAGATATTTCCGAACAAGAATATCGAAGAACTGGATGAATATCACTCCTACGAACGTCTGACCCAAACGCAGGGAAGAAGAATAAACCATAGAATTGAATACTTTCAGATCATGAAAAAAGGATATGGGACAAATATGTTAAGGATGGCTATTTTTTTGTGGATCCCTACATACTGTCGTTTAAGACAAATAAGGACAAAAGAGGCATTCTTCCCAAGAATGAAGTTACTATTATTTAACAAAACCCGTTAGGGGGTTGAAATATGCAGGGCCACCTAAGGGCATTGGCTGCATGGTCAAATAAATAGCATCCTTTGGCTGACAAGTCTGTTATGTGGACTGTTTATGCAAGGCCACCTATGGGAACGTGCTGCATAGTCAGGCAAAAGAATTCTCAGAAGTTTGACATTTTTGTGATTAGAAGTCATGAAAAGGGTTATGAAGATCTGAAAATATTTAAGGTTAAGATTATAACACATAAAGATGGGTATTGTCCAATGTATATAGAGATACATAGGTCAATGATAACCATAATCATGTTGTGGCTGGGTCCTGAAAACTTGGACTTCACTACGTATCTCATAAGAATGAAAATCAAGCCATATGTAGTTATTGAAATGGAGTTTAACGTCGTGCAGGACGAAAGTATGAGTGATCTTAGTTTAGGGTCATAGAATTCAGACCATAATAATGAATACACAGTGTGTGTTTTCATGAGGAATTTTCAGCCAAGGGACTGAAAGTGAAATTTGGGGTTAGGCCCAAAAGACTTGGGACTAGATTCGAGGGACACTCGAATGTTCCTACGTATCCCATAAGGATGGGAATCAAGTCCACGTAGTTCTAGAAATGCCCTTTGTACAAATTTGGTTTGTATATGTGAAGGGTGAAAGGAGAATTTAGTGCAATGATGGTTTAACCTGAGATAAAAAGTTTAGGCATTACCATGTATGCACGTAGTCTTTTGAAATGAGACATGATTAAAAAAAAATCAATGTCAATAATGGTTCCTTCTCAAATGAGGAAATCAAAGAATAGTGTAGTTTATTGTCATACCGGACAAAAGTGTTGTATAGTTTAACGTCATATAACAAGGACGAAAGTGAATCAATGTAAAGATATTGATTCCAGGGGCGGTTTCACGAATCAACATCATATGAGATGGTGGTGAACCGATGTGAAGAGATTGTTTTTGGGCTTGAACCCTGGGAGGTTGCCTACATACCCAGCCTGGAGGGCAAGGATCAAAGTCCGTGTAGTTCAATTAAAGAATGAATTAATGATCAAGTTGTTCTTGGGGACAACGATCTAATTAAAATGTTGTTGGGACTTACACATGGTTAGGGGCCCAAAGAGAGTGTTATGGTTGAGGTTTGCTCTACGCTCACGTGAGTCATACTCGGTGTGAGAAACAAGAGGTAATAACAACCTTAACGATGCACAGTTTAATGTCATGTAGGACCTAAAAAAGGGACTATGCAATTTAAAGTCTTGCAGTTAGGACTATTGGTGCTTCACAGTTTAGTGTCATGTAGCAGGGACAAAATAACAGTTTAATGTCATGTAGGACATATTAAGGACTTTCTGTACAGTTTAGCGTCATGTAGTTAGGACTATGGGGACAATACAGTTTAACGTCATATTGGACGAAAGTGTGAATATTTTAAGGTCATATTCATGGACTGTGGATGGTGCGGTTTAATGTCATGCTGGACCTTTGATGATTATATAGTTTAACGTCTTTTCGGACGTGAGGGACTTTTATACAGTTTAGCGTCATGTAGTTTAGGACGTCACAGTTTAACGTCTTGCTGGACATAAGGGATTTGCAAATAGTTTATGGTCATATACATGGACCAGGGATGATGCAGTTTAAGGTCATGCTGGATGGTTCATGAAACTTTTTCACAGTTTAATGTCATGTGGGACGAAGTTGCAGTTTAAAGTCATACTGGACCATTGCTGTATAGTTTTAATGTCATATAGCATGGATGAACTGGTGCTGTACAGTTTAAAGTCATGTAGCTAGGACTAAGGTGAACCAATACGAGGATATCAGTTCTGGGGACTTTTTACAGATTATCGTCATGCTGGACATTGGAAGTTCCACACAATTTAATGTCATGTAGATAGGACATAATATAGTTTAATGTTATCTCGGACAAAATATAGTTTAATGTCATCTCAGAAAAAATATAGTTTAATGTCATCTCAGACAAATAAGGAACTTTTGTATATTTTAATGTCATGTAGATAGGACATAATATAGTTTAAAGTCATCTCGGACAAAATATAGTTTAATGTCATCTCGGACAAAATATAGTTTAATGTCATCTCGGACAAAATACAGTTTAGTGTCATGTAGGACATAATACAGTTTAGTGTCATGTAGGACATAATACAGTTTAGTGTCATGTAGGACATAATACAGTTTAGTGTCATGTAGGACATAATACAGTTTAGTGTCATGTAGGACATAATACAGTTTAGTGTCATGTAGGACATATTACAGTTTAGTGTCATGTAGGACATAATACAGTTTAGTGTCATGTAGGACATAATAGTAACCAATGTGACTGTTTTGGCTCTGGGAACAATATTTTGTGTTTATACAAAATACTTCTTCAGAAATATGGCATTAGTTGGAGTCGTGATGTGTTCTCCATCCATTGAGATTAAACAGAACCAAAGATTAACTCTTCGTCTGATAAAGACTCTGCCTGATTAGCCTGTTTAGGTTGTGCCGTTTGATGGGGCGGTGCCCGTGGCTTTGAAGTAGATGGCATGAAATCTTCCAGAGTCAAAGACAATTTAGGCTTTGCTACATACTCATCTTCTCCTGATTCCTCTTTCTTCTTTGAATTGCGCTGCCCTTTTGAGGATTTGTCTTTTGATGGAGGCTTTACTGCAGCTTTTGTAGGAGACACAATTGGCTTCTTCAATTGTGTTCGCAAAATGGAATGGGTCTGATTGATTGTCTTTCTGACCATCCAATCATCATATTTTTTCGCAGTTTTGCTTTTGACTTCCTGCCACTCGCCTCCTTCCTCTGGATCTGTAGCGGTAATACACGCTACATGAGCTGAAGAACCCTTCAATTTGACTTGTCCCAAGTCGACCATCTTTTGCAGGAGGTCTTTAAAGACAAAACACTCCTGGATGGGATGCCCCAACATTTGATGAAAGGGACAATAATTGGGACGGTCTTCATCTCCTTCCTTGTTTGGCCTCTTGGGCACTGGTAATTGAACCAAATTATTTTCCAGAGCTGCAATGAAGTAACCAGGAACTTGCTCATTTCGGAAAGAGTATGTTTTACTCTTCATATCCTCAAATTTTTTTCGTCATTGATCTCTTTGATCATTTGGACGAAACGGCCTTTGTTGTTGGCATTCAGGAGGTGGAGTCCTTCGAGAAGATGAAGGTTTTGAAGTAGATATAGGTACATGTGCTTGTTTAAGCATAACTGTAGCAGTTTCTGCTTTACCCATTCTTCTTCCTGGAGCTGATGGAATTATACGAGATTTAACCTTAGCCTGTATAAGGGAATATTCAATTTTTTGAGCGATTGAAGTAAGGTCTCGAAACCCTCCTGTGTATTTCACAGGGATCAATGGCGTGCATAATTCGTCACGCAAATTTGCCACACAGATTGGAAACAATTCCTCCTGAGGGAGTGCTAAACTCAAGGAATACGTTAATCCCTTCCAACGAGCAATGAAATCAGAGACTCTTTCATTCTCCCTTTTCTTGCAGTTTGTAAGATCGAAAACTGTCATTTTTGGCAAAGTTGAGCTAAACTGAAGAAGGAATTTTTGACGAAGATCCTCCCATCCGATGACTGATCGGGATTGCAAGCTTGTATACCAGACAAAAGCTGGTCCTTTCAAGGTTCGCACGAAGCATCTGAGTTTCACTGCTTCTTGCTGCTCTAGAGTTCCCATCATAGGATCACAGCAAGACACGTAATGCGTCAAATGTTGTTCAGGGTCGCCTGATCCATTGAAAGTAGGGAAAACAGGGTTTCCAAAACTGGATGGAGGAGAAATTGAATCAACCCATTCAGGGTAAACTTTCTTTTCAGGTTGAACTTGCGCCCGTTTCCCTTCCATAGTTTCTAACCGAGCTGTTAATGACTCAATAGTAGTTATTAACTTTTGAGAAACATCAGGTTGAACTTGGTTTTGGGTAGGTGCAATGAATGGAGCTTGGACAGACGTGGTGGTTGGTGCCGCAACTGATGGTAGTCCTGCCAACCGTTGTTGCGTTTGACCCGTAGGATTAGACCTCTGAGGGTGTACTGATAAAGGAGGATATTCCTGATCCATCTCAGTAGTTACAACAAATTACTTTGGCTGTCGGACTTCAGCATTCTTAAGAAGAAGACTACTCTGAAGTAGTTCTGCATTCAACCTTCTTAATTCTTTCATTTCTTCCTCCTGTTGTGAAAACCTTTGCTCTAATGAGAGCGATTGACCTCCTTCAGAGGAAGGGTGAGAAGTAAACTGATTCTTTCCTTTCCCCTTATTGGATCCTTTTCGGAGAGGGGGAAGTGGGTTACTTGAAGGAATACCCAGATTTTGGGTAAGCCTTTGATTACGTGTGCGCACACCTTCTTCATTTAGGTCTGTGTGTGCAACTTCTTGAGCAGGAACCTCTTCGTCTGATCCCTCTGATTGAGCCTCATCTGGTGAATCAGCAGCAACAGAATTGATGACATTAATGGATGAATATTTCCTGGAATCCTTTCTATCAGCATTTCTGTGATATTGTCTTCTTCCATGTCCATGATGAGACATGGACTTCCGTTGACTTGATCCCTCAGGAACTTCTTGGAGAACCATCACTTGGAGAGAATCTCCTGATAGCTTGGCTCTTCATTTCTCTTGAGACTTATTCCCTAATCGAGAGAATACTGACTTTCTATGAGGGAGGGATTGAGGATTTGAAAAAGTCCCCAGTCTGGTGGACTGGGGATGTTCCTGCTGCTTCTGCTCAACTCCTCGAATCCCATTTGTTGACTCTGAGGGTTGGGTTAGAGAAGTCCCCAGTCTGACAAGCTGGGGTGTCTCTTGACATGTTGTGTCTGATATCTTCTTAAAATCTCTCTTGATCTTGCGAATCTTAGTTCGGAAATTAGCTGGATGTATTAACCTGTATCCACTTTTATCACCTGGTTCAACAGACCGTTGGATGATTTCCGAAACTTCTGTCATTTGATGACGTGTTTGCTCCAGACGAGAGGCTTGTGCAATATTCTCGCCTGCTTGATGTAGGAGCAATTCAACAACTTGTTCTCTATATACTTTATTTTGAGAGGAACTAGTTGAAGCCTGTACTTGAGAAAGCTTTTGATTATGAACAAAGCCCATTGACTGTGGTCGGCCATGGGCAATAACATTTCATGAGACCATTTTTGGCGGGCATTGCTGACCGGAAAGCACTGTGAAATGTAGTGCTCCATGAACACCCCATCCTCTTATATGAACATCAGATGGAGCATTGGAAATTAACTGACGCAATTTTCTTAGTGCGCCAAGGCATGAACGTTGAAGGGTTCTCTATTGCTTTTCAGCCTTCAGATACCGAGAGACTGATAGAGATGCCAAATCAATCTGGCGTTGTAACCCTTCTATTATCTTAATATGATTTTCATAATCACCATAAGATAATACTTTCTTCTTTAATTGACAAAGAGTCTTCCATATGTTGATACGAATATCATGGATTCCATCATCCGTCAACATCTTTGGAATGTCGTACTGGGAGTCAGCCAAAGGCCAAAACATGACTGGTACTTCACCTTTTGCCAGTTGTTTCCTCATGTTCAGCATTTCTTATTTATCATTAAATGAAGATTCTTCTACCTGTTGGGACAAGAGTTGGTGTTTCCTTGTTGCTTCATCGGATTCAACAAGATTGGTAGAGAGATCACTATTCATGCTGGAAGATGAATGACCTAGGGATGGTTCGGATAATAACCTGAACCCCAGGCTATCTTCTGATGGAGAAAGAGTTTCACCTGCTGATAGTAAAGCATCAGACATGACTGGTTTTATGTTTGAAAGTGCCTCGAGATAGGAGGGCTTTCTCGTCACTACATTGCCTTCTGAAGAATTTTCGAGACAACGTGAATCACTACTGCGGAGAGGACTTTCGCAGCGAAGTTCATCACCATGAGGAGGACCGTCATGATGGGTTACAGCAAAAGATGAAATATCTTGCTCCTTGGTCTTCTGACCACACAGAGGGTTCCTGTGGCTCTCATCTGAAGAAGAAACTTCAAGATTGACCGAACTTTCATGAAGCAAGTCTTCATGAGGAAGTGTCTGTTGAAGACCTTCAGAATTAATGTTCCCGTTATTGGGAACTGAGGGAGTAGAATCTTGAATTCCGACAGATAAATGTCTGAGGGCTTCAATAACTCCAGCATCGAGCAAGGCTTGGTTACAGATTGGCCTTTGATCTACTGACTGTGCTGGGCGGATCTTTTTCTTAGATGCCTTCTTACTCATTTTAGAAACCACTTGATGATGAAAGTGATTGCTCTGAGCAGGTGTATGTGCCTGATCAGGAATGATGGTCAGGTTAGGCTGACGATCTCCACTCAAATCAGGTGTATGTGCCTGACTTGGTTGTCCGTATGATATGGGGGAGTATGCCCCATAACCCTCTTGGACTGGAACAGATATGTGTGTCTGTTCCGGAGTGAATCGTTGATGTATCACTCCACTGCTAGGGATAGATTTATGTGTCTGTCCCTGTGATGATGCTGAAGCTGTTATGATATCCTGGAAAGCATCCAGAATATGAGCAGGAATTTGCTTCTGCTCTTTCACCATTGACAAAATATGTTTGGTGACTTCAGCCGCCGGAACGGGGATATACGTCCATTCCGGGCTTGGAGTTGGTGTATGTGCCTGCTCCTGTCCTCCTTTTCCTGTCAGTGAATCTTGACAGTACTCAAGTGTGGAGGCAGAGAGTTGAGACTGCCTCCTGTTTGTCGTCGGGACTTTCCGACTGACTTCTCCGTGTGCTACCAAGCGAGACTGTTGGTAGGCTTGATTAGTATTAGCAGGTATATGTTCCTACTGATTACACTTCGCCAAATGCGGTTGACGAGATCCATCATATGTAGTCAGACGAGCCTACTGACTAACTGGTGATGTATAAGCAGGTGCATGTTCCTGCCTATAGTACTCCGCCGGAATTGCCTGGCGGTATTGGAGTGATGCTGCCAGACGAGTCTGCTGGACAGCAGAATTAAAACGGACAGGTGATTGTGCCTGCTCATTATTTGCCACCAAGTTAGGTTGGTGGACTTCTCCGGAGATGGCAGGGATGACAACCTGCCTATTGTTAACCGGATTCCGTCTCTGGCGGTTCATCTTGCCTACTCGGGTTCGAGGAACCAGAGCTGAATGCCTGGAGTCGGTACCCTCATCATGTTGAGGGCGCACTACCGCACGAGTCTGGCGGCGATTGTTGATGGGAGCCCTCGAGAAGGACTCCTGTCTTTTTGAATTAAGGCCCTGCGGGACCTGCTCATTCACTTCCTTAGAGTAAGGGAATGAATGGAAATTGCGTTCCAGGGATAACGACCTGAAACGGTTGGAGACAGTAGTCAGCACCGCCTGCTTCTTAATCGCTGGCCGCCGTTGTCCGGACGACCAGGTAGAGTTGTTAACTTGGAGGGCTTGACGAGCGGCCTCCAGAGTTGGGATAGTATCGTTGCGACGGTACTCCTTAACCAGTGCATTAGAAACCCAGCGTTGAAGACGCTGAGTTGGTGATGTCATCCTCAGAGTGGACGACGTTCCAGCAGGAGTAACAGCATTGGTTTTCACAGCAGCAGACCTCACAGTAGAGGTGTTCACAACAGCAGTATTCATAGGGGTGAATTTAAGAAAAGCCATTTTGCAGAAGATCTTGAGAAAAGAGTGCCTGTTCCATATAACAGACATAATCAAGATGAATCTAGCCACTGCATCTTTTGGATGAGCACATGTCAATGATTGATTTGTTGGCCCAAGGGGCCTAACAAATAAGAAAAACATCATTTTAACTTGGTTAAGGATTCACATCGGGTTCACCATTTTTTGTTTCCTCACAGATTTCGGGGATGACCTCCTGGACGGGAGATTCAAACGTTCCGATCGGTTTCTAACGGGTTTGTTCGTAGAACCGGAAACATCCAATGATTCCACATCCGTTTGGACCTACTTTCCAAAGGTAGGCGCTCATTAGTTTGTGGACTAATGAGGCTTAGGAATTTTCATTGGTCGAGAGGATGGGAGGTCAGACTCATCACACCTTTTTGAGGGGAATTATTGTCTACTCCGAGACTCTCTTTATAGATTTAAGTTATGTTCGTGAATCCTTATTACATTACCAAGTATAAAATGAGCTTTCCTTAAGTTTTAACAATTAATGATTAAATATGCAAGAAATTTAGTGAATCTTTTATATGTATTCGAGGTTCTTCATCAATAGAGAATCATCTGTATCTATTTAGAGATTCTTGGTCAATGGTATCCTTCGAAACATTTATAAATGTCTCTTGGTCATTATGATGACCGGGCTGGTTTTAAAGCCACTCAGTGAGGCACTTGAAGTTTATCGTCATTCAGAAAGACATGGATTATTTCAAAGTTGGGATCGAACCCATAAATGGGCTACCTACGTATCCATTGTTTTGGAAAAGGAATCAGAACCCACGTAGTTCGAGAAATGGAGTATGATGTTTATGATTGATGGCTCAAAGAAGAATGTCATAATTACTTTTACACTCTAAGCTCACGTGAGTCATGCTCGGTGTGAGAAACAAGAGGTATTGGTAAAAATTAGACAATTGTGCCATGAAAGATGCAATCATAAGAAATTGTTTGGGGCTTATGTATGTATGACTTCCCAAATAGATGAAGGTTTTAGGATTTACTTTTAGGGAGAAAATCCAGGAACAGGGTCCATAAAGGTATATGTGCTTTATGGAGATTTGAATACTCTAATCTTGGGGCTTACTCCTAAGGAGGATTCCTAAATTAAGAGGAGACTTATGATTGGGTTTTTACTCCTGGAAAAGAAACCCAAATCAAGGGTAAATTATGACTGGTTAAGAGAAATTTAAGGGGGGGCTTGGGGCTTACTCCTGAAAAGGAAGCCCAAGATTATGACTGAGTCTTATTCCTGAAAAGGAGACCCAGGTTAGGGATTAAGGTTTGGGGCTTACTCCTGAGGAGAATGCCATGTTTGATATTGGGGCTTACTCCTAAGAAGGATGCCCATGTTTGAGATTGGGGCTTACTCCTGAAGAAGATGCCCAGATTAAAGGATTTATAACTGGGGATTATTCCTGAAAAGGAGACCCAGGTTAGGGATTAAGGTTTGGGGCTTACTCCTGAGGAGGATTCCCACATTTGAGATTGGGGCTTACTCCTAAGAAGGATGCCCATGTTTGAGATTGGGGCTTACTCCTGAGGAAGATGCCCAGATTAAAGGATTTATAACTGGGGATTCTTCTTGAAAAGGAGACCCAGGTTAGGATTCTCTCATCTTAAAGGATGATGTTGAATTAATGAACTCTCCATATTTAGTGACATAAGGATATTTAAATCACTAGACTTTGAGAGATATTCCATAGAATTCCTTTCAGATAAGGAAGTCAAATCAAGAAATCATGCCATAAATGGCTTTGAAGAGTGTCTTGAAGACTGAATCTTGAAAAGGAAAGGTGTGATAGCTTAAGAGGGGTAAAATGGGCAAGATAGGCACCTAAAAAGGTAGGGGCGCGCAAGTCTTGAAAGGCGCGCAAGTATTGCGGCGGCGCGCAAGTATTGGTGCGGAGCACAAGTATTGGTCGCGCAAGTATACTTGCGCGACATGAGGGGTACTTGCGCGATTCTCAAAAATCATTAAAATATTTGAGCGACTCTTTATAAATCCCTTTAGAATCCTCTTAAGGTTGATCCAAAAAAGGGACGCGCAAGTTCTATTGAAGGAATAAGGCGACGCGCAAGTGTTGATGAGTTTCAACACTTAGGCCTTCCTTCTTCTCTTTAAATCTTCCGTTCTAGGTAAGAAATTACCTTAGAAGTGTTCCGGAATCTTTGAGAAGAGACTTGGGCGTCGGGATATTCAATCCGAGTTTCTGGAAAAAAGATCCTCTCGAATGGGGGGCCCACAGGGTCTATTTATAGGCAAAAGAAGACCCCTGGCAGTTACCGGGCGGTTATCACTTAGGTCGCGTAAGTCACTTGCACGACCATAAGGCGTCGCGCAAGTAGACTTGCACGACCACTAGGCAGCGCGCAAGTACTTGCACGACCACTAGGCGGCGCGCAAGTGTACTTGCGCGACCATGAGGGAACTTGCACGACCTATGGGAAATGTTCTCCTTGTTCATCCCTTTGTCGATTTTTGATGTTTCTTCAAAGGATGAATCACTTTGAGCTCAGATATTCCCCTTTTCCGATCTTTAGATTCTGTGATGAAAGGAGCGTCAACAATCATCCACTATCTAAATAAAACATATTTATGTCACTAGTACTTGCAATTATATCATGAAACTATAAAGCTAAATATTATGGTATAAAAACTTCTTTAAGTTAAAAAACATTAGAAAAATTAATTATTAGAACTCATATTTTCTTTACTCTTATGTATTTTATTGTAGTAAGGTCCCTTGAATATAAACCTTCATTGTACCAAAAGATTTTGGTCTTTTCAAGGATTTTTTATTTCTCAATTTTCATATAGTTTAACATAAAGTATAAATGGGTTTGATTTTTAAAAAGACATATATAGAAAATATAGTATTCATGAAATTTAAATAACCACTATGGATATTACGTTTAGTGTTTTTTTAAAATTTAGAATAATTTCCCAATTATGAATTTCTACTATAAAGTTAAATAGAAAATTCATTAGAATTCCTATTTTGAATGTTTGTTTAATAAATTTTCCATTATATAATATATCAATAAAAATAGAAATAGGATAGATATTTTGTTTAAATATTAGTATAGAAACACTCTTATTAGCTATAAGATCATCTATATTTGATTTTTTTGTATTTATTAGCTATATTTTTAAGTATTTTTATGTGTCTTACTAATATTAATTCATTTCTTTAATTGATAGTGTATAATATTCATCATCAGTAATAAAATAAGTGTTATTTAAGTAAATGGTAGTTAAATATAGACTAACCTTTTACATGAACCATGTTTCATCCTTTCGAACAATAGTTTCATTTATTCTATAATTCATAATACTATAATAACAATATACACTAATTTTAAAAGAATAATATTCATTATCACTCCAATTATATTCATCCTTAAAAACATTTTCCCTTTTTATTTTTTTCCTTATATAATAATTATTGTTATTATTTAATCTCGGATATTTTTTCTTGATATGGCCTTGATTATTACATTCATAACAATTATCATCATTTGATTAATTTATTTCATCTCATCTATTAGATCATTCTTATATAACCATTATTTATTTATAATGGTTTTGGTTCATGATTTTCTCCTCTAAAAAATTCACACCGATTTAAAAGTTCTTTAAACTCATATTCACTTAGTCTTATATCATTATCATCTTAATTATTTCCATAAAATCAATCCAATTTTCTTATTTTTACTTTTATCCTCATCAATTTTAATATGATTCTTCTACTTGATCAATGTTCTGATAATCTCCTCAACTTTGAGATCTGTGATATTGTTTGTATCCATTAAATATATCCTCTTAAATTCACATTCTCTTGTAATGATATCAATAATATTCTCAACCAAACTTTTATCAAATATATTTTTCTCACATAAATAATGAAAAATATTCACAATATTAATAAATATTTGATACATCTAAACTATTATATCTCTAGGTAGAAAATCAAATTCTTTACATTCCACTCTAAGAATTTCTTTTTTGGATACTAGAACGTTAGATGTTATGAAATATATAATTTCAAACATCTTACATATTTCATTAAATATTCTTTAAGATATAATCTAGCTATAAATAATATTTTTTATATAACATAACAATGTATTCAAAACATGGTAGTCTATTTAAATTTAAAGAATTTATTCAGATATAAATTTCATAATATCCTTATTTTGAATTTTTTTCAATAAGTAATATCAATTAATTTTCAACCTTGGTGTTGATAATATAATTCATCATTCAGTATCTCCAATATTTATAATTTGTACCACCAAACATTAGTGGATGATTAAAATTAATACAATAAATAGTTCTTACTGAAAGATTAGCGTACATAAGAAATTTTATATATTATACATTAGTAAAAGGAAAATACAAAGGAATGGTATAATACTAAATATTATCCAAGTAATGAAACATAAATATGGGATGAATTGATGAATTAAAAATTATAAAATTATAAATCCTTCTTAAATGAATATATTATAGATAGAATCATTTAAGGTATTTTTGAACTATTATAACACATTGAAAAAATAATGATAATTTGAAATGTGCACATGCTCTGAAATAAAAAATATATTAAAAAAATGAATATATAGCAATATAGAAATACATAATGAAATAATAATCATGTGGTGTATCAAATAAATAAATCAAAACACACATAAGCTTCATTAATTTAGATATATATGTTCATATCCTTGGAACTTCTTTTCTTATGATCTTTAGTGATAATAGGATCAATAACCAGATCCAAATACACTTATATTTATGTAAGAACTCATTCAATCAAATATTAGTGGAATAATGTTCTTATCCTCATAACTTATTTGATCTGTTTGATCAAAATTACAAAGACATTTCCTTAATAATTCTTTTATAAATTAATATTGATTTCATGAAAATTGATTTCAACAAAAAATATTTTATTCATTTATAAAAAAAGATAACATAATAGAGTTAGAATAATGGAAAACTAAAAAAATTACACTAATTGAATCACAAAGATTCTAATAAATCATTTAATAGTTTTTAATGTCCCTATATTTATTATATATTTATATGTAGTCAAAAATTTGACTATAGTATCTACCTCTATAAAAATCTCAGATACCAGCAAGATTTAGATGACTCTATGATATTTTTGGGTTATTTTATTGTAGATATAAATATTTTTAGATGGTATTTTGATATTTCTTCTATTAAAATTGCATGGATATACCTTAAAAAAAATTTAGATTCAAAATATTTTTTATGGATAGTTGAAGGTTTGATGGGTATCAATTTTCTGAGTGTAGATTATTTAGATATTCTATGAGTTTAAATTATACTAACGAACTAAGATACTTCGAATACATGTTAATGAAATAATTTATGTTTATTTGGATTTATTAAAACAATTATTCCAAATATTTTATTTGGAAATGTTACTCAACATGAACCGTATTCATAACTCGTAAATCGACGAGTCTCTAGAGATTTACCATAATTTGGTTTTAAATCATTAAATAATGTATTAATTTTTCTTTTATTCTTAATAAAAACCCATAAATAAAATTTAAATCCTTGTGAATTTCACTTCATATGTCAAAATAGATTCACACTTATTTGTGGAGCCTTATAAATTTCAACTCTATTATATTATAGAGAGTATATGGAAATATTTCTTGAGAAATATTTTTGTTAACTATTATTAATCTATGGAACCAACATCATATTTGGGATTGATTTAATTATTATTGTCTATTAATAGCATAATTATCTTTATAATCAAAATAAATACATTGTACCATTATCTTATTCAAAACAATAAATCATAGAAAATATCTTTTCTATAGTGTTGACCCATTGTTCAGTAATAAGTGGGTCCAAAGAACCACTAAATGAAGTTTTTAATTTTTATATAAAGGTCTAGTCATATAATTTCTCATTATTGGGTGATAATGGATGCTCTATGTGGTTTAATTTATTATTCATTTCCTTGGATAACTAGTTACATACTACCACTAAACTCCATTTCTTATTGTCTTTGGAAAATCATTTAGACAATAATTTCATTTTCAATCATATTAGTCATTATATTGGTTCATCTAGGAGATGTGGAATTATTTTTCTCACACCTTTTCCACATCCATTTTATTAATTTATTGATTTTTAATGTTAATATGTAATTTAATTGGAGAATTAATAAATATTGGTATATTTATGTTGAAAATATTATTCATCGTATATCTTCATAAAAATGTTTGTTTTTAGTGCTTTGTTGGTAAAATTTTATTTCGTTAATGTACACCTATTTTTGAACCATCATTATTGGTTGTTTCAAAATAATTTTGATGACTTTGGGTTTTGTGATTTAATATTATAACGTTCCCAATTTTATTTTTAAAATATAATTTTTTTGAATAAATTTTTGTTTCATTCTATGATGTTTTTAATTTTTTGATAATTTTTCAAAAAATGGAAATGTCTCATCATTTCCATAGGTCTTTTTTTAAGTATTTTTATCATAATTATTTCAATATTTTTATAATAATATTTTTTTTCATTTTTTTCTTTCATAATTTCTATAATACTATTATTGGGAATCATGATAATACTTTCTAGGCCTCCATTGTAAGTCTTAAAGTGGTAGTCCTTATATCATGTATCCATCATAAGACTTCACCAAACCATCATATTTATTAATGAAGTAGTATCATTTGACTTTATCAATGATCTAAAAACATCACCCTATCACATTAAAATCCTGAAGAAGTTATTGAGGAAATACAGGCCAGACTGAACCAATATTTAATGATGTTGAAGATCCAACTAAATCATGAAATCTCAAATCTAATATTAATGAATAATGAATTCCACCTAAACACAAATTAAAACCATAATTTCACTTCATTACGATTCAATTATTCAATTATGCATGAATATATTATTTAATAATTAAATAAAGGCCAACAGAGGCTATATAAACTTCAAAGTCACATTATGAAGTTTATTAAAAACTAAAAATATGATAACTCATGTGAATAAATAAGATCTAAATGATCTTTGTAGAGTTATTTAAGTGGCTATTATCAAAAATAAATTAATACCATTTTATTTTAGTCGATAATCCGAAGATGGAAACCATGAAGTTTGTGACAATTCAGTAAAAAACTGATACCAATCACTTTTACACTAGGATTAGACAATGAATGTTATTTTGGTATAATTAGTATTTTTATTGACTATGAATTATCATCCAGTGTTGGAGATTAAGTGTTGATCTATTGATAGCCTACCTAAAATATAAATCGAAGAAGACTCATGTTTACTAGGTAAATCATCATTTCATGTTTGTATGAAAGGAGATGAAGGGGCCTCATTAGTCTTGAGAACTATAGGTGTGAAACTGGCGATGGATTCATGCCATCCACTTGAAGAAACACTCTAATGAATTTGTGCCCCCAAACCAATCATTGTCTACTTTATAAGTATTTATCAAAGATAAACTCAAACCTGACCCCACCCCCAAAGTTGATTGAACAAAAAAATTTCCTGAATCCATTACAAATAAAGACAATTGATAGTCATCCTTGAAAATAAACACATGACTTGATCTATTGACATAGATGACCAAAGAAAATATTGAGGAGGCTAATCTCATCCCAATTTATAAAAAAATCATTCTCACAGTTAGAATAATTTGATACCCAAACATGTTCAATGATTAAGGCATAGAATCTGGGTGTATATAGTTGGTTTATAAAGAATGAATGGTTATTGAAATATCATTTGACTGTATTGATAAAATTCACAAACTGTTTTGATTATCAAGAACATAATGATTTACCCAATCTTATGTTGAGAGTGATGGTTTTTTAGAGTTCAGTTTATGATAATTAGTGTTCTTAATAACGATGACTTGGTTTTTCTTAAGGTAGATTCACGATTTGGAGAAGATGGTATGGACAATATGAATTAAATAATATGATTTAAAGTTATAATTGATTCCATCTTTTGAAGTTAATTAGAAAGGTAAGTGGAAAATATTTTTTTCGGAAGTTGTACTATAGTTTCAAGGGTTGTAGATGAAGAAATAAGGTGATATTTTCTCCAAGATATAATAATTATTGAAAATATTTATTAATTTAATTTTTGAAATAAAAAAATAATAAAATCACCCTTTCATGTGAAAATTAGAGGAGATATATACTATTTAATTTTTAATTTAGAATATTTAATTTGTTGATGGGGAGGAAAATTAAAAAGGAATATTATTAGAAATTAAATAGCATGGGGAATTAATTCAGACATAGTGGTGGATTTTCAATAGTGAGGAGCTAGGAGAGGCTGTATCAGACCTGAAGTAGTGACTTAGTGGAGTTTGAGTTAGATGAAATAGGCAATCTCTTCAGATAATATTATTTACATATTTCTCTTTACTTCATAAATTATTTTTCAAGATATTATTATTGGATATTTTTATTAATATTGATACTATTATAAAGTGTACTTAGATGTTATATGGGAACATGTTGAAATGAATTGAATAATTTTTCTTCTAAATTTCAAATTCACAATTTCTATTTTATTAGTTTACTAATATCCTTCTATTCATAAGCATTTATTATAAACTACCTCACAACATAATTGGTGAATGGTCATGGATTATTTGAACTTCATGTATGAACCTAAGTAATTAATTTGGAAAGGATGAGGATGGACATTCTCTATTAATAATTATCTCTCTATTGAGTCTTCATATAATTATCAGCCTTAGATTAGTGCACATGGTTTTGGTTAATCATCAATAATAGTTTTGTTCTTCTTTTACCTTCTTCAAAAACTTATAGCACTTGTGAATCATGATTCAGTATCAGATCATTTATAATTCAATTTGGCCAGTTTCCCTTAACTATCAAAATTTATAATCTTTGTTCTATTTTCTCCTACATCATAGTTCTTATAGTTCTCTATCATAATATTACAATCACTTCTCTAACCTTTTTTGTATGTTTTTTTCACTATATATTCCTTCTCTGTGGTTTGACCCTAATAATTACATTACTTGTTCTAAGAAGGTTTTATAAATAATAAATTTTATATAAATAAAAGACCATCCTATCATATTTTTAGTGAAATTGTTTGTGAAAGAACTAGTTTCCAAAAAATACACAAAAAAATTCACTCTATTAAAAAAACTATGAAAACAAAACCATTTTTTTTCTTCTAAAAATTGATTTATTATTATTATGTTCTTATGCTTAATTTTTTATATTTGTATGAATAGAAGGAAGTATTTTGAATATAAATTTAATTCTTTAATATCTATATTTCAAAATAATTATTCTACCCATAGAATGAACAAGAAAATTTATATTTAAAAACTATATATTCTAAGAGCTAAAAACATTAATAATAATTAAAAAACATTCCACCTAAACCTATAAATTAGAATATAGAGAAGAAATGTTTTTGGGATTTATAACACCCTCTTGTCTCAAATAACTAATCCTATATATAGTTATCCCCTAGATTTATGAAAAAAATAAAATGAAATGGTCATAACTATCTATGTTACCCTCTTTTAATGGCCATCTCGATGAGGACACTCTTGAGTTTATTAGAGATATTTATAGTATTATACAACAACTACCTTTATATAGGTCGAGTGAGGATGATATTCAGTTGAGATTGTTTCTATTTTTTCTAAAGAGAATCTGGTCTTATAGTTTTTATGATAAAATTGTCAACACTTGGGTATATATTTTCAATTCATTTATTGTAAATGTTTATCCTAGTAACACCACCATTGAATGGAGGCATAAAATCATGAGTTTTTCTAGGATGAGGGATAAATCACTCATCAAAAAAGAGATAGATTAAGAGAAATACTTATATAGTTTCCAAACCAAAAACGTAATCCCCAACTTTTAAAGGAAAAGCTTTATAGTGGTATCACCAGCTACCAAGAACATATAGTATATCAGTTATCCAGTGGTTACTTTTAAAATTTCACATCTTATAAATTAAAATAAATATTAAATAAAATAGATCAAAACACTCAATATAAAATTTCTTTGAAAATAACCATCCATTAGAGTGAGTCTCATCCTCAGGATGCTTGAATTTATTTTGGAATCCATGATAGAGAACTTAGAGAGTAATGCCAACAATGTGGCACATTTGAGCACTATTGTAATTTTTTCTATATTTTTTTATTTTCCTTCCCATCACTTTAAGGATAAAAACATTACTAGGTATAGTCATTGTATAAAATCTAGAAGTTCCCCATTTCAAATAATCAAAATTACAATGAATGTCTTAATAAAAAACCCTATCTTTTACAAAATAGATTAATGAATATTAAGAAATTTTATAATTATATTGGGTACTCAATCCCACCTAGAAATCGATTTATAAAATGGTTAAACATTATAATTCAAAGAGTGATTTTAGAGGGGTTTTTTAGGAATATTTTCATAAGTGATGATTCCCAATAATATATAATTGACAATTTCCAAACCAAAATAAGCCATGTTGTAAGGGATATGTTTTTAGGGATACGGTAAATATGATCATCACTACTAAGGAAAACACAAGAGAGAATGAAATAGTTTTTACCACTAGATCTGGTCTTTAAACGCAATAAAATGTTAAGAAATAGCCTAGGGAAGATGACATAAATGATTTAACAATTTTCCGAGATAAAAAACATCAAAACACCTCATCTATAAAAATGGTTTGTATTGTTAAAATAGAAAATAATAATCACTCATAAAATTAATAATATTATGAGAAAAGGAAAACGAAATTGGAAATAATAACGGACGGTAAGAAGAAGGTTGGATTTAAGGGGAGGAGACAAATGTACATGTTTTGAGTCTTTATAACCCTCCCACTCGCTTTCTTAAATGGGATAAAAATAATAATGAACATAAAAGGATGAAATTAATTTAGTTATTTAAAACCTTTATCATTAATATTCACTTTTACAATACATTAAACAAAATACCTTCATATGGAAAATTTATTTAGAGGTTTTTAGCTAACTAAAGGGGATTATGAGAATATTTCACTATAAATATAACTAAAGAGTTTCATGTTTTACAATTAAATAAGTTTCCTCTTAAATTTGAATCCCATAAAATCTTTTTTATATATTATAGAATAGATAAAATTTAAGAGATAAATTTCTTGTGTGACTTGGGATCTAGTATCCATATTATTATTTTCTCTTTATTTAAGAATCTAGTAATCAAGGGGCTAAAGTCAACCTCTTCATCTCATGAGTTGGTTTATAGGGCAATTACTTGTCCCTATGGAAGGGTATATGGAATTTTATTAAATTTATTGAAACTTACATTTCAAACATATCTTCTTGATCTAGAGATGGAGTGTGACAATAAGGTGTATATTAATTTTGGTAAAACCTTCTTAGCTATTGATGGGGCTATTATATATGTTTCACAGACTATGATTACCATTTAATCTAGTGATGATCATAAAGTTTTTAATGTTTTAGAGGAATACACACTAGAGGTGAGATGAAAGTTGATTCATGTGGTGAAATAATGGTTTAGTGAAGAGATTAGGAAGGATTGCCATTACCCTTTTGGAGAAATAATTCTGAAATTGGTCAATGAGAAATTTATGGTAAATTTTGTTGAGTCAATGTCCACAAAAGAACTTAATAGATTAAGGAAAATTAAGAGACAAGTTATAAAAATAATTTTTAATGAACCTGAACTTCTTTTCCCTAATCCAATATATTTCATTGAGAGTGACTCTGAGGCTATTAATCAGCACTCATAGTCATCTCTTTGTGAGATAATACCATCCCTTTTATCCTGTTGGGATTTAAACTAGCCCATCTATCTTCATGAGCTATGTGTGTCTATTTCAGTAGGTATTTTAGATGATAATTAGTGTTTAAATGTCGAGGTAATGTTTGAGATTTCTTCATCCCCTTTATAAGTTGAACCTAAGTTTCCCTAGTATAATGAGAGTATTAAGGGTAATTACATAGATGAATTTCCTACAATGTATATAAGGTCTATTCCTACTAAATTGAGCTTCTATGATGATATATTTTTTATAAAACTAAGCTTAAGCAGGTCTTTGTATAACTTGATGATTTATTATTTCTTAGTTGACTCAATCTGAAGATTGATGAAATTTTGAAAATAATTTACTGGCTAACAAAAGTTATGAACACTTTCTAATTTAACTATCAGAGTTACTTTAAAATAGATTTGTGTTTAATGTAATTAGATGTGGAATAATCAATATTGTTTTAAAATAAAGTAAAATAAACACAACATTTTAAAACAAGAGGTTTAGTCTCAAGTAGATACTTAGTTCTCTCAAACAATTTATATAAATTTTGATCCACACCCTGGATTCGGGTTAACAATAGTGCAAAGACTATCCAGGTACTAAGACCTCTACCACAGTTCTTCATGGGAAAATATAAAATAAATAGCACACAGGCTCTCCAGGTCACACTTGACGTATACCACTATCCACAGTGGGATACAAGAGAGTTATAGAAGTTTTTTTGAGGATTTAGAAATCTTCCATTTTAGCACAAGAGACAGTGTGTGTCTAAAAATATAGAGCACACACACTGCTCAAAATATAAATAAAATAATCACTGAGAGAGATTAGATATGAGTTTAGAATGCTCTAGTGATTTGAAATGCATCTCTGCACTCCTTTTGATTAAACAGAAGTTATTTTGAGTCCTTCTCTAGTTTTTGTCTTGAAAACAGAGTGTCATTTGCTTCCTTGATTTTCAGTGTATTCAAGTCTCGCTCTAGTTTTCAATAGACTTTGCAGCACAACAATGTTCCTCACATTCCTGCAAAAGTTCTTCTCCCCTTTAAGCTCTAGTGCATGTGTTCCTTTTGTATCAAATGAGTATCTTCCTGTATCTCCACACCCATCAGCTTTTTCACTTCTTTTCAGCACCTATTATGCCCAGCTTTTGTCTTTCCTTTTATAGATTTCAGCTCCGGCAATGGGAATGATTACCTTTTCATAGGTACAATTTAACGTTCTCTAACATGCCAACAACTATCATTAAATAATAGTACATGCATTAAAAAAATCAAATATGACTATTGATTAATTAATAAATTAAAATAGAGTATAAGTAGCAGTGATTGGTTAGCAATCATCTTTCATCAGTAGCTATATGTCGGTACACTTGAAGCGGTGGACTTTGTATAGCGGTGAGCTCCTATCGGTAGCTCTTTGTTCTTGTACCGGTAACTCCTTGTATCGGTAGCAGTTACTACATGTAATAGTATCTCTACGTAACATCAAATCCATCTATTAGTAGCTTTTGTCTATCAGTAACTTACTTGTACTGGTAACTATTTATATTAGTGGATCTGTCTATCGGTGAACTTTGTATCAGTAGCTCTATATCGGTAGCTGTTCATCTGTCTAGTTGTATTGGTAGATCTTTATAACATTAGCTTTGTATCTGTAGCCTTTCTTCTGTCAGGTTGTATCGGTAGGTCCTTATAACAGTAGCTATGTATCTGTCTGTTTGTATCGGTATCTTGTATCGGTAGCTATGCTTATCGGTAGACTTCATCTATCAGAGAAATTTTCTAACCAGTGACCTTTGTTTATCGGTAGACATACACATATCGGTAGACTTACTCTAACAGTAACCTTTCGGTGTACCGGTAGACTTACATACAGGTAGCTCAGTTCTGTACTAGTGTATTTAGCCGTATCGGTAGCTGTGTGCATACAAGTGAACTTAACACTTATCTATTCTATACAAAACATATCCAGATTGAGTTAGAATTATTTCAACGTATGTATAAACGTATATAAATAGTTATTAACATATTACAATCATTATTTTGATATTATTGTCAACATAGGATTATAAACACATATTAACACATAATTGGGATTATCAAAAAAGGTGTGGTCAACAATCCCCCCCCATTTTGATAATCACAAATTATAATATTATAATCCAAAATAATCAGTAATGTATCTGTATAAAATACAATGGATCTTAGTTCTCTGTGTGAGTGACGACTTTTTCAAATGTGAGATTTTAAAGGTATCAAAGGATATAGTATTTAAATTCAACTGTATCAGAAGTAATAATAAAAATAGTGTACTATAGTTATAAAAAAAATGAATTAGAGAAAACAATATATTATAAAACACATGTATCAAAGGGAAAATATAATGGTTCTTCATATCAGTTTTCCCTTTTCTCTCTTAGATATTATTTCTTTTTCTTATATTTTTCCCTTAGATATTATTTCTCCCCCTTTGTGATTAGCTAAAAGTGGGAAAAAAGGAAATACCAGAAAAGAGATTTAAGAGTGGGTAAAAGAAAGTAAGATCATATATATTCCTTGGGGAAAACAGATAAAAATAAATATAGGATCGAAACAAAAAAGAAATAAATGTGATTCTTATCCAAGATCCTAGCCACTAATCAATCTACATCCTCAGCTTGAGATTTTCCCTTAGGATCAAAAGAGGATTCAGGCGTGGTGGATGCAGGTGGAGGATTAGGAATACCAGATATAATCAGTGGAGGCTGATCTACTAAGATAGTGTATAACTTATGTTGTTTAGATCTCTGGGTGATCATAGGAGTGAGGCTCTGAATGGCTTGGACATGAGTCATTTGAGGAATGGAGACAGACTGTGCAGAGGCAGGAAGAGCTAGTGGTGAAATGATTGGAGTACTATCTACATGCAAGAATGGCAGCAAAAGATTTATAAAGTCCATTATAATTCCTCCTCCTCTTTCCATAGCAGAAATAAAGTCATCCTTGTTCTCCATGAATTTTTCTAGTGTAGGGGTCAACTCTCTGATATTTCTTGCTTGTTCTCTCAAGGCTTTATTGACAGGTGGTAACTTCATATTTTCTAACATAATATTGAAATGGTTAGTCAAATGATGCTTGGTATACACTTTCTGAAAATCAAAGTCAAATTTATCCTTTACTTATTTCTAAGAGGCAGAAGCTTCTCTCATATAATATTGAACAATTTTCAGGATATCTATGGTGGTAGACACCACCTGGGTCAGTGATGATGAGTCCACAGAGCCACTGGTTGATGCTGAACCAAGCTCTTCTCTCATCACTGCTCGAAACTTATCAACATCTACAGAAGAACTGGATGAAGAAAGAGGTTTGACAGTGAATGCAACAGTCTACTTGAATGATTAGGTTAAGTTTCTTATCAGCTTTTGGACAACCAAATTCTGAGTGATCATATGCTCTTTGACCGACTTCTTAAAATATTCAAAGACATCCAAAAATTGCTTTACAACACCTTTAATGTAATTGATATCAGCATTCATTTGTTCTTGAGAACAACTCAAGGAATTTAAGGAAGCAACTGACTGCTTCAAGGAAATAACAACTCATCTCCAGCTCTAAATCTGAAAATGACACACTCTTATTTCATTCATCATCTCTGTCATAGTGGTTAACATATTACATCCAAGAGAGAGTTCAAAGGATTTTTCCATGTTTCTCAGATCCTCAAAAAAACAATTCATTAAATTGGAAATGGATGCATTCAAAGACTCTATCATCTCAGCCTTTAAAGACTCAAAGTCAGCCATGGTTACCATATTAGCAGGCACAACAACTGGTGCTCTTTCTATGATAATAGTAGCCATAGAGGCATTCGTAATAGATTGGATGGATGATACTAAGGAGGCTTCGATTTTTCTTATCTTTTCCCCAAAAGAAGACTTAAGATCAGACTTCAACTGGTCTAGATTAGCTTTTCTTACTACATCCTTAGGTAGAAACTTAAAACAGATATTATAGTTAACTTGTGGTCTATTCATGGGTGTTTCATCTTCAGAATCAGGTTAGTACAACCCACAAACCACAAAACCTAGGTCTTATCCCCAGTCTTCAATTCCATCATCTACTGAAACACTTCCAAGTATAGTTGGATGGTCCCCCTCAACTGGTGCATTCTCATGTATTGCAATAGCACCCTCATCAGCTCGGTCTTCCTAAGAAGAGTCTTCCACAACCATCTCCATTTATGCAACAGCTAGAGGCTCCTCAGGAATAGGTACATGTCTATCCATCTCAACAAGAATAACCTCTAAAATCATAGCAGAACTTCCAATCAATGGACTTAATCTCAAGGTGACAGAAGAAGATGCTTCAGTTTCAGATTCTCTTTCTTCTTTCTCATTCTCTAGGGAAGTCTCTTCCTGATCTGATCTCTACGGTCTTCCTCATCCATAGGTGCCTATTCACTATTCACACCCAAAACAGTTTCTTTAATAGGTAGGTTCAAAGAAGCATTTTCCTTTTCTCGTGATAAAATTTCAGGAGTTGGGCTAGGAGGCATGTCCAGATCTCCTCCATCTGATGCAGAGGAATCCTCCTCATCTGAATAATCACTATACTGTGGTTCCTCCTCATCAGGTCCTAGAAATGGATCTCTCTTGTCTTTTGGTCTATTTGGATGGTCCACTGGATTGAACTTGTCACATATCTTCTCATCATCAGTGACCCGCTACTTTTTCAATGGGTTCTAGCTAATCTTCATGTACTTACATACTATGCTTGTCATACAAATTTTTTTTCATACCACCACTGTCTCATCCTAAGACTCAAAAACCCAATTTAATTTAATCATAACCAAAATCAATTTGGAATAGAATAATGCATTGGTTAGTGATTTGGGTCTGTTCATATCCTTTATTTGAATCATTAACAGCTTGCACAGATTCACCTTCACACCATTCCTTAAGAGATGCAACAAATAAATATCATGATACTTCAGATTTGCAAAGTCCCCTATTCTTGGAATTAGCACGTGTTGTAAAAACTTGAACAACAACCTATTTCCCCATCCATCTCAGTAGCCACCAGCTTTCTCTACTTTCAACTACCTGTGAGCTCCTCTAAGGCAGTCTCATAGTCAAATAAGTCACTAGTAGGAGGTATTGTATTCTATGAAAACCAAAATACTCCTTCATGTTGTACCTTCACGCATTTAGCCCATTCAATGGATGAAAATTCTATTTCCTTACCGTTTACCAATTAAATCATTCTATTCTACTTATCTGATTTCTCAAAGCACAAAAAAGAAGAGAACTCTTTTATTAGCTTTGGATAATAAATACCATTGTTGTTTGTGAAACATTCTAGCCATTTCTTCTCCTCCAATATTCTTAGGGTCAGTGATTTACTTGGAAAAATTCATTCTTCACACAGCTCCTTCTCGATTACAATTTCTCTATTTTGCAAGTACGGGTTCACTGGACACCTCCCTGACCTTGTTCTATTGACACTGCTACTTGCTTCAGGCCCTGCCTTCTGCTTCTTCGCATTCGGCTCATCAAGGTCATCTCTAACAGTTGGAAGTTTGGTTTTCTCCATCTCTGTATTGAAGAAGTTAGGGTTTTTGTGAGATTTAGGGATTTAAGGAGTCGGGTTTGAGAGAGGAGAGTTCTGTGGATTAAGAAGTATCTAAGACTTAGTTTTTATCATCTAGGAATCATAAAATTAATAAATATAACATATAAATAATACAGATTCTGGTGGCTAAAGACACAAAGTTTAAAACAACACAACCTATCGGTAACACATACAGGTGAGGATTCCTACCGGTGAGGTATATTGGTGAGGTTTACTAACAGTGAGGTATATCAGTGAGGTTTCATACCGGTGATGTATATCTGGGAAGTTTTGTACAGGTGAGGTATATCAGTGAGGTTTTATACCGATGAGGTAATCAGTTAGGTTTCATACCAGTGAGGTATATCAGTGAGGTTTCATACCGGTGAGGTATATCAGTGTGGTTTCATACCGGTGAGGTATATCAGTGAGGTTTCATACCGGTGACGTATATCAGTGAGGTTTCATACCAGTGAGGTTTCTAACAGTGAGGTTTACTAATAGTGAGGTTTCTAACACACAGAGTCTATCATTCCTAACTCATGTCTAATGTACCTTAACCTATCCGAACTTAAAGGCTTGGTAAAAATATCATCTAATTGATGTTCAGTACCTATAAATTCAAGAGTTATACCACCTTTTTGGTAATGATCTCTCAAAAAATGGTGCCTTACATCAATGTGTTTGGACCTAGAGTGAGAAATGGTATTCTTAGAGATGTTAATCACACTAGTGTTATCCCAATTGATTGATAAATGTTTAAAAATGTATCCATAGTCCAAAAAAGTATGTTTTATCCACAGAATTTGTGCACAACAACTACCAGAAGCTATATACTCTACTTCAGTAGTACACAATGTAACAAAATTCTGCTTCTTTCTACACCATGATACTAGGGACTTACCAAGAATATGACATGTTCTAGAAGTTCTCTTTCTATCTAACTTGCAACCAGCAAAGTCAGCATCTGAAAAAATCATTAAATTAAAAGATTGTCTTTTTGAATAAAACAAACATAAATTTGCAGTATGTTTATCATATTTGAAAATTCTTTTTACAGCAAGAAAATGGGATTTTTAGGATTATCTTGAAATATTTCACACATAAACACAATAATCAAAATACATGGTCGACTAGTAGTAAGGTAAAGTAGACTTCTAATCATACCTCTATAATTTGTTTGATCAACTGGTTTCCCAGATTCATCAATGTCCAACTTACAGGTGGTACTCATGGGTGTATCACTTTCATTAATACTATCTAAACAAAATCATTTTAAAAGATCCTTTGTGTATTTACTTTGATTTAAAATAATACCATTTTCATTCTGAAAGACATGAAATCCAAGAAAATAGTTGAGTTCTCCCATTAAACTCATTACAAATTCATTTTGCATACTCTTTGAAAAATCAAAACACAAGGTATGTTTAGAAGATCCAAAAATAATATCATCAACATAGATTTATACAATCAAAACATCTTTAGAAATTATTTTGATAAAGAGAGTTGGATAAAAAATTCCTTTAGTAAAACATTTTGAAATAAAAAAATTATTAAGTCTATCATACGAAGCTTGTGGTGCCTGTTTCAAGCCATATAATGCTTTAGAGAACTTAGAAACACGATTTGGAAAATGAGGATTAGTAAAGCCAGGTGGTTATTCAGTAAAAACATATTCAGTTATAAATCCATTTAAAAAAGAACTTTTAACATCCCTTTGATATAACTTGAAATTCAGATGAGCAGTGTAGGAAAGTAGAATCCTAATAGCTTCTAATCTTGAAACAGGAGAAAAGGTTTCCTCATAGTCTATTCTTTACTATTTACTATACCCTTGTGCAACTATCCTTGATTTGTTTCTAACTATGTGTCCTGATTCATCATCTTTATTTATAAAAACCCATTTAGTTCCTATGGTCAAGCTGTCCTTGTGTATGTCAACTAATTCCCATATTTATTTCATTCAAATTTATTTAATTATTCTTGCATAGAAATTACCCAAAATTCATTATTTATTGCATCATTGATATTTTTAGGTTCTAACTGTGAAATAAAATCTTGATTTTCGACCTTGTTTCTTAGAGAAGCTCTAGTCTCTGTCCCTCTATTAAGATTACCGACAACAATATCTAAAGGATGATTCATTTGAATCCTAGTTGATCTAGTAAAGGTGGTACTAGAAATTTCAGGTTCTTCTCTAGATTCAGGTTCTACAGAAACATGTTATGGAAGGTTTCTTGAACTGGATGTCTTTACAATGGGTTCATTGATTTTATCATTAAGGTTCAAAACAGACAAATATTTTTCAAGATTTTCAATGGAAGATTTGGGTTCATGTGGATCAGTTTCATCAAACCTGATATGAACAGACTCTTCCACACATATGGTTCATTTATTAAAAACTCTATAAGCTTTGCTAGTAATTGAATAACCTAGGAAAATTACTTCGTCACTCTTGGATGAAAATTTATCAAGATTATCCTTGGTGTTGAGAATAAAGACTTTGCAACCAAAAACATTAATGTAACTAACAATAGGCTTCCTATTACTCCATAGTTCATAAAGGGTCTTTTTAAGAACAGGTATAATCAAGACTCTATTAATAATATAACAAGCTGTATTTACAGATTCATCCAAAATGTAAATTGGTGGGTCATACTCATTAAGCATAGTTCTTACAATCACTTGAAGAGTTCTGTTTCTTCTTTCTACTACACCATTCTGCTGAGGTGTACTAGGGGCGGAGAAATTGTGACTATAGCCATTGTGTGAGAAATAATATTCAAATTCATGATTTTCAGACTCACGATCATGATAACTTCTCAGGGTCTTAATCTTAAGTCCACAAAGGTTTTCTACATACTTGGAGTATTTAATAAAGTAAGAACAAGCTTCAATTTTGTGATCTAAGAAGTATACCCAAGTGTACCAAGAATATTCATATACTAAGACAAAGAAATAATGCTTCCCAATTAATCCAGAAACTCTAGATGGTCCAAACAAGTCCATGTGAACCAACTTGAGAGGTTGAGAAGTTGAAACTTATTTCTTTGATTTAAAAGAAACTTTATGTTGTTTTCCCTTTTGACAGGGATTACAATATTTATTAGTTGGGAATTCAAGTTTAGGTAGGTCTATAACTATGTTTTTCCTAGTCAGTTTTCTAAGTGAATGAATGTTTCAATGTCATAATCTTCTGTGGCATAGCAAAGACTCTTTATGAAAATCATTTAAGAAAGAAATGTTCTGTTTAGCCAAATAATTCAAATCAACAGCATAAACATTTTCATTTCTCAAAGTAGAAAATACTATAACATTTTTTGAATTAAAAACATCACAAGAATAATTTTCAAATTTAACACTGAAACTATCATCACACAACTGAGAAATACTTATCAGTTTATATTTAAGTCCATCAACAAATAAAACTTTGGAAATTAAAACTGAATTAGTGTTACCAATCTGGCCTAAGACGGTGATTTTTCCTTTTGAATTATCACCAAAGGTGACATGATCTCAATCAACTTTGATTAAAATCTTGAAGTATGAGTAATCTCTAGTCATGTGCCTTAAACATGAATTTTCCAAGTACCATACGTTCTTATGGAAACATTTCAAGTAAGTTTCCTACAAAATAGGTTTAAAAAAATGATTTTGGTACCCAGATTCTCTTGGGTCCAGAGTGGTTAACAAGAAAAACTTTTGGTACCCAAATTTGTCTAATGGGTCTCATACAATCAATAGATTCAAACAATTTTTAAAGATAAACATTATTTGATATATAGACATGTTAATAACTAGTTGACGCATATGAATTTCCAGAACTAGAACTAGCAACATTCTGTCCAGATTTTGGAATAAATCTATTTTTAGTAATCTGTCTCTATCCAGGATGATAGCCTATTCCAGTGGTATATTTTGGTGCCACATATTTTCCTAGAATTTGAGTTAGAGTATTCTTTCCATTTTTTAATTTCTCTAAGTCCTTCCTTAACTGCTCATTGGACAATTTTAGTTCAGTATTTTCCTTAAGTAATTGATCATTGTTTTCCTTTTCTATATCAAGTGAAGATTTAACAGAGCTGGCCAATGCGTGATATTTTTTTAAGGTCTTATACATGTCCTTGAATTCATTACAGGTTTCTTCTAGAATATTATAGTATTCAAACAATTAAACTTTAGACATATTATCATCACTACTTTCATTCCCAGAATAATAATCATTCAGCAAAGGGGAAACAAGTACCTCAGAAGTATTAATCCTGAAACACACGTTGGCATGATTCTTTTTAGAATCAGAAACTTCAGACTCACTTGTGCTGTCTTCTGAGGCACTCCAGGTTTCATTCATGGATTTCTTATATTTTTTGTCCTTGTAGTCATTTTTCTTCTTGAACTTTAACTTCAGGCATTCTTCCTTAACATGTCCTTTACTTTTTCATTCATAACACACTATCTCATCATCCTTATCAGACTTTTTCCAATCCTTCTTCCAATGACCTTTGTTGTCATATTTTCCTTTATAATTTGGTTTTTTGAATAATTTTTTCTTCCTGTCGAACTTCTTGAACCGTCAGTCTATCTGAGACATCTCTTCACCACTATCAGAATCCGAATAATCACTTGTGGAGCTTTCAGTAGGCATGTTAACATTCTCCTTGTCCTTTCCCTTTGAGGTAGTAGATTTAAATGCTACTGACTTCCTCCTTGTTTCATCATCTTCTTCTCTGTTTACTTTTAGCTCTTCTTCATACATCATATTCTTACCAATTAATTATTTAATAGGCAGTGAACGTATATCACATGATTATCTTATTGAAACTGATGTGCCTCTCCATCTTTCTGGAAGACATCTTAGTATTCCCATAATCTTCTCCTTTGCAGGAACAACTTTTCCAAGTGAGCTCAGAGTGTTGACAATCTCATTGAACCTGAGATATATATCAGAAATAGTTTCATCAGACTTCATTTTAAAATTATCATACTTAATAGTGTAGGTATTAAATCTTATTTCTTTAACATTGGTTTTTCCCTCATGGGAAATAGCCAGAGTGCCCCAGATTTCATAAGCAGTTTTACAAGAAGATATTATATTAAATTCCTCGTCACCTAAAGCACAGTATAAATAATTCATTGCTTTAGAGTTATTATTGTATGTAGTCTTTTTAGGTTCATCCCAAGTAGTTCTTTCTGTTTCTGGAATCTTATATTGAGTCTCTATAGCAGTCCAGATGTCAAATCCAATACTTTTTAAATGAATATTAATTTTAAGTTTCCATTGGACATAATTAACACCATTAAAGAAAGGTGGCTTGTTGGTAGCAGCACCTTCTAGTCTATTTTCCATAATTCGATTTTAGAAAATATATTTAAAGAGATAAAATTTATAACTAACAGAAATTTAAGATATTTAAGATACAACTAAAATCACAATTGAAAAACAGAGTATTTGGAAATCCTTTATAAATAACAAACACCCTCTGATACCAAATGTTGGTTGGAGTGGATTCTCAAGAGGGAAGTGAATTGAGTACCAATTAAAAATTTATGTTAAAAAAATTTATATTAAAATCCCCCAAATAGAATAATTAGCTAAACTATAGTGAATTTATAAAGCTTGTATGTTTTTAATTAGTTTCTCAAGAGATTGATTATTTCTCAGTTGACTCAATCTGAAGATTGATGAACTTTTTAAACTAACTTACTGGCTAACAAAAGTTATAAACACATGCTAATTTAACTACCATAGTTACCTTAAAATAGATTTGTGTTTAATGTAATTAGCAACGGAATAATCAATATAGTTTAAAAAAAAGTAAAATAAGCACAACAGTTTAAAACAAGAGGTTTGGTCTCAAGTTGAGACTTATTCCTCTCAAACAATTTATATAAATTTTAATCAACACCCTGGATTGGGGTTAACAACAGTGTAAAGACTATCCAGGTACTAAGACCTCTACTACAGTTCTTCATGGGAAAATATAAAATAAATAGCACACTGGCTATCCACGTCACACTTGACCTCCACCACAATCCACATTGGGATACAAGAGAGTTATAGAAGTTTTGTATAAGGATTTATAAATCCTTCAGTTTATCACAGGAGACAACGTGTGTCTAAAAATACAGAGCACACACACGGTTCAAAATATAAATAAAATAATAACTGAGAGAAAATAGATATGAGTTTAGAATGATTTTGTGATTTTAAATGCATCTTTGGACTCCTTTTGATTAAACAGAAGTGATTCTAAGTCTTTCTATGGTTTTTGTCTTGAAAATAGAGTGTCATTTGCTTCCATGATTTTCATTGTATTCAAGTCTCACTCGAGGTTCCAATAGAATTTGCAGCACAAAAATGTTCCTCACATTCTAGCAAAAGTTCTTCTCCCCTTTAAGCTCTGGTGCATGTGTTCCTTTTGTATCAAATGAGTATCTTTGTGTATCTCTACACCCAGTAGCTTTTTGACTTCTTTTTAGCCCCTATTATGCCCGGCTTTTGTCTTTCCTTTCATAGCTTTCAGCTCCAGCAATAGGAATGATTACCTTTTCATAGGTACGAGGTACTGTTCCCTGACATGCCAACAACTATCATTAAATAATAGTACATGCATTAAAAATGTAAAATATGACTATTTCTTAATAAATAAATAGAAATAGAGTTTATGTATTAGTGACTGGTTAATAGTCATCTTTTAATCAGTAGCTCTCTGTCGGTAGTCTTGAAGCGGTGGAATTTGTATAGCGGTGAGTTCCTATCGATAGCTCTTTGGTCTTGTACTGGTATCTCCTTGTATCGGTAGCAGTTACTCCATGTAATAGTAGCTCTATGTATTGGTAAATAATTATATTAGTAGCTTTGGTCTATTAGTAACTTTCTTGTACCAGTAACTTCTAATATCGGTGGGTCTGTCTATCGGTGAACTTTGTATCAGTAGATCTGTATCGGTAGCCATTCGTCTGTCTAGTTGTATCGGTAGATCTTTATAACAGAAACTGTGTATCTGTAGCCGTTTGTCTATCTGGTTGTATCAGACATTCTTTATAACAATAGTTTTTTATCTGTCTGTTTGTATTGGTAGCTTGTATCGGGATCTATTCTTATCGGTAGACTTGATCTATCAGAGACATTTTCTAACCGATGACCTTTGTTTATCGGTAGACTTACACATATCGGTAGACATACTCTAACAGTAACCTTTATGTGTTCCAGTAGACATACATACCAATAGCTCTATTCTGTACTAGTGTACTTAGCCGTATCAGTATCTGTGTGTATACCGGTGAAATTAACACTTATCTGTTTTATGAAAAACAAATCTAGATTTAGTTAGAATTGTTTCAAAGTATGTATAAACATCGATAAACAGTGATTAAAATATTCCAATGAATATTTTGATATTATTGTCAACATAGGATTATAAACACATATTAACACATGATTGGGATTATCAAAACATGTGAGGTTAACACTTTTGATGGAGGAATCTAAAATTATCATTATATAAGAGGAAACCTAGGTTTTTATAAATTATTCCTTAATATTTTCTTTCAAAATAAGAAATATATCACTCTACTCTTGTGAAACCTCTTCCCACTACTCCAATTATGGAATAATTGTCTTGGAACATTAATTTCCAAACTCTCTCTATTTTACATGGTTTCATTTTTTTATTTTTAATGATTTAATCTAATTTAGGATCTGTCTACATGTATAGGTTAATTAATGGATTGGAAAAGAGGTTCTTGAAGTGTAAAAGGGGAACAATTTGGGGCCTAGGTATAAATAAAAAAACCACTGTGAGGGGAGATTTTTATTTCATTATCCCTTGAACATTTTTATACTGAATCTAATTACATTCCTCATTGTGGTTGATGCGGCGACAACCATTCTGGGTCCTCAGGGTACATTTTCTGTTGATACATCCACGAGAGATCCTCCAAACCCGTTGGTGTCTACTGTGTTCACGAGGCTCAGGCAGGATCTGGATAGGGGGACTGAACTGAAGGAATCTGATTCTAAGGGTGCTGATGGGGGTGGTGTGGTATACCCTTTGGATGAACACATGACTGCAAAACTTCAGTAGTCGACTGAGGCCTCTGTTGTGCCAGAGATGGAAGTCCATGTGCAAATCGTTCGGTCTGATACTAGTGTGGATGTCCAGAGGAAGGGGAGTAGCAGTGGTGTTGAGTGTAAGGGAAAGTTGGGGTCTGTTTTGATTTCTGAAATGGATCAAATGTACGGGTGTGCTCCTGCTACGGAGGAGATGAAGTCTGCTGGATGTAAGGATAACAGAATTATGGATCTTATTGGAAGCTGTAGCGGTCTGAGTAATACTGCGAGTGGTGTGATGATCACTATACTCACAGTGAATCATTTTCAAGAGTTAGGCATGGAAACTGGGGATGAGATTCCTCCTTTATGTGGAAGTGGCAGCATACCAAATGAGATAAAGGAGGATGCAGCAAAGTGTAAAGGAGGGATTGATGCTGAATATACAATGGTGGAACAACCTCACTGTTTGGCCATGATTGATATGAATGGCCAGCTTCATCAAAATCAGTTAGTGAAGTATCAAGAGATGCATTACCATGGGAAATGGGGGGATCTTGCTGAAAGTGATAAGGAGAATCATGGGGAAATGATTAGGCTATCATACAGTGAGATTGTCCAAGTGGGAAACAAGGCGCTGCTGGTGACCCAGGATAGGGTGATTGCCTCTCTGTGAGGAAGGATGAGTAAGGAATACTCCCATTTGACAAAGTCGATGCCTACCAGATCTACTATCAGAACTATGCAATCTCCAAAATGAGTTTCTTGATCTGGAGCAGCTGAACCTGAGGAGGAAGTATGATAAGGTTCTGAAGCACTATAAGAGTTCGGTGTGGGAAACATCGACTGAGAAAGAGTCTGTTTATCCTGGAGGTGGTGAGGGGTGTGATTTTGAGGGTTTGCAGTGACTGTGTTGGGTCTGCAATGCTTTTTTCCTATTTTTTTCTTTTATTTTAATAAATGGTCAGGGGTTCTACCTCTGGCTGCACTTTCTTAATTACATTCCTCGCTATTTGGGGTATAAAACTAAAGAGTTTGTTTAAATTTATTGTAATATATATCCATATTAAAAATTAAGTGTGTTGAGTGGGGAATGTTTTGTAAGAAAATATTATTGATTTCTAGCTGAAAATCAATTCTAATATTTTTTTAAAAATTCATTTTTAAACTACTAGGTGTTTACCTTATATATTATATATTATTTAATTTAGTTTTAAATAGAAATCAAAACCTTTCTTAGAACCCTAATTTTTATTTTTATTTTATTGAGGGTTTGTAACTTGGGTTTTTAATGTTTCTACTTATTGGAATCATTACTTAGAATATTATTTTTCTAATCCTTATTCAAAATTTTACTTTTATGGAAAAAAATACATTCTAATATACAAATAGAAAAGAAATATTTAGAATGTTGATTATAACAAATTGTTCTAATCAGTGATTCTGATATCTTGAAACTGTGGAAACATGCTAGTTGTGTTTTCTTGTGACTCTTAAACAAGAATCTTGAACTACTCATTATAAAACAAATTTGAACTCAAATTGTTTTAATTGTTTCTTACTCCTTTGGATCCAATATTTAGGAAAATGTTGGGTTTTAAGTGTGTGGGGTATTAAAATGTGAAAAAGTTTACTTCAAAGTCATACAAATCAAAATTCACTAAATTTTCTATAAAATGACAGCTTTCAGGGTTTAACATATTCAATGGTTAAATTGTTTTATGAAATTTTAGAGTTTTTTTCATATTTAATAGGGTTAATATTTTTTCTTACACCATAATTCAATTTTGGAATATCATTTTTCATTTTCCTCAAATATAATTATTTTGGTCAAACTTTGGAATTGTGATTTTATAATTTAATTATATTTGGAATTTTGACCAGATTTCAAACTCATAAATCATGTAATTAAATGGGATATGAAATGAACTCTTAGTCCTTGTAAGCTCTTTAACCTTTAAGCTATAACTAGTTGTTTAGTTAATTATTCATCCTTTTAATTATTTAAATCACTCTTCCACTAGTTGTGTCTAATTATATTGTGATAATTATTTGATTTTTCTCGTATGGAGAAAAATAAGTGTTTGTATGTTTAATTAAATCCAATGTGATGTTTTTTAAAATAGTTACAAAATTTTCAATATCAATCATTTTCTGTAAAATTAAAACCATATTCCGGCTTGGAACATTTTTTGATAAGTGAAATAATTATTTTCTACATAAATGAGTCTATGGGGATAATGAATTTTAAAATAATCTCAATGTTTGATATGAAGTTTTAGATTCATGCGATATATTTCCTTCCATGGAATTTTTATAATTCATTCCTTGAGGAAAAAGAATATTCTATGTTTGGGGGAATTTGATGGCGCTACATTTTTGTACATGTTCTTTACATCCCTTTGATGAATTTATTGAGTTCTTAATTTTAAAATGTGATTTAACTAAAGAATAAATGAATATTATTTCACTTTTTGATGATTTTATTATTATTTGAGTATCTTGATAAAAATTTGTTTTGGTTCTTAATTGATTAATTTTTTGTTCCTTAATGACCAACTATTTTCAGACAATCAATTTGGTTATTTTTTATAGAATAATCATTTACATAAAATTTATTAGATGTTTTAACGGTTTGGTGTATTAGGATTTCATAATATAATTTTTGTTATTATATTTGAAATTATTATTTATGATAAAAATAGTTTCATTCCATAAATATTGTAATATGCTGATAATTTCTTGAAAACAATTGCAGAGTGCCATGATTTCAATTGGTATTTTTTATTTCCATAATTATTTTTATCATAAATATTTTAAAAAAATTCATAATACGTTTTCTATTTTGTTTGAATTCAAACATTTATGAAATATTTTTTCTAAAAAACACAGTAAGACTTTCTAGGTCTGCCACATAAGACTTTAGGTAGAAATCCATATATATTATATATACTATAAGTCTCTTGAAACCCATCATATTTCTTTAGGATGTCATATTTTATGAAGTTCCCAATTCTCTTAAGACTTCCCCACAACAATTTGAAATCTTGAAGAAATTGTCATGGAAAGTCAGGAATGAAAAAACTATGATTTTTTGCTTGCTGATAATGGAGATCCAATTGATACCTAGAAGCCCAAATATGAGATTGAAGAAGAATGAATTTCATCGGAGATCAAATGAATACCATTATTTCACTTCATGATGGATCAAATACCTATAAAACATCTTTATAGTCAATTTAATGATGAACCAATGACCAAACATAGATGGAGAAACTTTGACGTTTATCATAGAAATTTATGAATAATCAAATCTAATAAAACCACTATTAAAAAAATCATTGATTGACGATCCATAATGAGTGTTTTGAGTGAGTCTTTCCAATAATTTATGAAGATTATCCATGCATGGATAATGACATGAAGATGGAAACTGGTTTATTTGATCCTGGTTAGTGAATAAGATAATTTCAAGAACTTCTGTACTAGGATTGGTTGAGGAATTTTATTTCATGATTATGAGGTTTAATTTTGTATATGAATCCTCATTTAAGGTTGTAGATTGAGCTTCGATGTGTTGATGGAATAACTAAAATAAAAACCTAATAAGATTCATGTTACATGGTTTACTATTTTTTACAGGATCATATTGAAGGATTTAAAAGAGTCCTCATTGCAATCAAGTTCTATGGTTGTGAAAATGAATATATATACATGGAATACAATTGATGAAAATATTCAATGATATTATAATAAAAATCAAGGTTTTTCTTCTTGAGATGAATCCATCAATGTGAAACACAACCTGATCCTATAGAAGATGATTTTTTGAAGTTGTTTCAGAAATCTATCAATGAGAAAGACAACTAAAGGTTAAACGTGAAACAAAACACATGACCTAAGTTGTTGATACATATGTTTGAAACCAATATTGATTTTGTTGATATAGTATTATTTTAATGGAGAAACCAAACTCACTATTTATAAAAATGGGAACCCAAACTTTATTGATAATGAAGGAAGGACATCTTGACGTATATAGTTGTTTTGGACCTAAATAATGAAGATGAAAATATTAGTTTGGTGGATTCATAGAACTAAAAATCAGATAATGGTTTACCCAATATTAGGTAAAGAATAATAGTTTTTGGATGTTGAGTTTATGATAATCATTATACTTGTTGATGATGAAGTGGTTATTATTAAAGTAGAGTCGAAGTCTAGAGAAGCTGGTGGTTCCAAAAAAACTTTTAAGAACAGAATGTCATATTTTTATCAATTCTTAATTTTATAGTTAATTTCATAAGCAATTTGAAAAAATATTTATGAATTTATCTTATAGTTATAGTGGTTGTTGCTAATGATCTAATGGGTTGTTTCCTCCTAGATCTTGCAAAGCTTTGAAATATTTACTAAGGTCATTTAATAAATGGGAAAATAATAAAATATCTCTATAAAATATAAAACAATGGATATATTAACGTTAGACTTGGGAAATTAAAAAATATAAGTCGGTGATTTGGAGGAAAATAAAATATAAGATTCATATAAATGAAATAGGGTGGGGAATTTTTCCATACCAAGTAGAGGAGGTGAAATGGTGAGGAGTTGCACCGATGGCCAAATAAAACATGAAGTAGTGAATTGGTGGAGTTTTTTATTGAGTAATAGGGTTTTATATTTAAAGAAACAACATTAAAAGTTTCTCTTTACTTAATTATTTTTCATTTAATGATGTTTATATTGAATTTTGTTGTGTTGAAATTGTTTGAATGTGTACTTATATGTTTTAGGAGGAACTAGTTTAAATGAATTGAATAATTTTATTTCTCTAAATCTAATTCTCATTGGTTTTTTAATAGTGTACTCATATAATCCTATTCATAAGAATTTTTTCTACACTACCTCAAAAATCGATAGGTGAAGGGTAGTTGATTCTTTGACCATCTAGTCTCAATTGAAGCACTTCAACAGGAAAGTTTGAGGCTATACAATCTCTATGAAAAAGCATCCCTATCCTGAGACTTGGTAGGATTATCAACCTTGGGAGAGTAAAATATGTTTGGTTTGATCTTAAATAACAATTTTGTGCTTCAATTCCCTTATTCACTGACTTTCACCACTAGTAAATCTTGATTATCTAGTAGGTATTTTATAATTTTGTTCATCCAATTTCCCTTAACTCTCTCAATTACAATTCCATGTTATCCCTTTTATTATAATTCATATTTACTATAGTTTAATTCTGCCATTATAATATTACATAATCTTTTACCATCTTTGATTCATTGTTTTGTTTTGTTTTCACTCAACTTTTCTTATCTACAGTTTACCCTATTCACCATAGTATTAGTTCAAATTATGATTTATAAATAGAAAACCTACCTACCATACTGTTTACACCATTTTATAAAATAAAAAAGGATTGTGAGAAATAAATTCAATAATGTATGTAAATAATACTTTTTCATTTAGATTAATTAATAATTTTTTCAGATGTGCCTTAACTTAAGTTACCCCTTATTTAAAGCTAGATTAAATTTTTTATATAAATTAATTCACAAATTAATTGAGAATTTCTCTATTATAAACTATGGAATATCATAAATCACATATATACTTTTTATAATATTTAAAAAACCTTAAATATAATTAAGCACCCCATAATCCTTAGGATAAATGTCTTAGGAAATTAGTCTCATAGTATAACATCATCACATAAGAGAAAAAAATGTATTTAAATTCTTCATCCTATACCTACTATAATTTTCTAATATCTCATTAGTGTATAGAATCACCTAAGGAAAAACATTACAAAAGTGTGAGATAATAATATTATTATGGGGGATGAAATGAAAATAATAAATAAAGAGACCAATATAATGTAAAGAGAGGTTATGGGTCATCTTTATAAGCATGATTATAAAATATAGAATATAACATCAAATTATTATGAAACATCTATAATAATTAAAAAACATGAAATCAAATCATGGTTCATTGTGAGGAAAACATTACATAATTGGGTTAAGCTCTCTTCCAATGACATATATATAACATATCATGAAATATAATCTTTACCTAATTCAATTGAGGTCTATATAATTATGGGTCTACCTATGCCATCACATTATGTTCAAAATGATGTGTACCATATTGAAAAAATAGATGAAATAATCCTATATAAATCAGTAAATAAAATATATTTAACCAATGAAAAAAAATATATTTTTTAGTAATCTCAAATAGTATTCCGTTTAATCAAACAAAGATTAAAAGGTATAAATAATGGTAAATACTAATGAAAATAACGGTTATTGGAAAAGAGTCACTCAATTTAAAAAAAACAATATATTAACTACTGATATTAAAATATACTCAAAATAAATTTTTCCTTATTAAAAAATTATTAAAATACATTTTTATTCAATTATATTATTTTTATAATTTCTTTCCACGAAATTACTCATTAAAATTTTATTATCAATTAATATTGTGAGGATAAATCTATTCAAAAAATTCCATTTTCATTTTTTCAATATTTTTTTAACCTTTACTCATTGTTTATAAGATCCATATATCCATAATTTCTATAGTATAGTAAAATTATATCACAATGATATACCTATGGTTTTTTTTGTTCCATGATTGATCCATTGTGTGGATTTGGTGTAGATTTCAAAATCCACATTTTATAGAATAATAGTTTTTATATGGTTTTGTTAGATATAAAAGAAATAAATATATTAATTTTATGAATTTTGATAACATAATTATCTAAGGTTAAACATTAAATTTTTCTTATATTTATACTATATATAATGCTAACACAAAATTGAAATGACTTTATTTCTTATGGGTGTTAGTAATTTCAATGAAAATTTGAATCTTCAAATTAGTAGATAGGCTAATTTTTAAACAGGGAATCAGAAAATAAAATTATGAGTTTTGGAACCTCTCAAAAAAACTAATATGGGTTTAGAATGAATTTATATAGGTAGTTATTGGGTGGTGAGGGTTATATGAGGGGATCAGGGCATATAGTCTCATTTCTAGGGAAAATAGAAAATAGTTCATGGTTTTTTGATGTTTTTTCCGTAGTTTTTACTAACCGTGCCCCCAAACCATGAAACAAAAAATGTACAGGTACAAAGTTAGAAAACCCTTGTGGAAGGTCCCAGTAAACTGTGTGAATTGATACAAAATTACATAGGCATGTCACATGGTCAGTGCATCGTTTGTGAAGTCATGAATTGTAACTATGTGAGGTGGCTAGTCTTAGACAGTGGAGGAATCTAGATTATGTAATTGGTTTTCAAACCCTGGGGCCAAACCATGTTCCCTTTAAAAAGTGGGGAAATAAATATTTTTTCCTACCATCCTTAAAATGGTGTCACCCATTTCTCATCCACCATTCACCCAACAACATGCACCATATCTCCTTCTCATCTCCTCTCTTCCATGGTAGAAATATTGCATCTATTTTATGAATTGAATTTCTTCTAAAAAAATGGAAATTTATAGGTGATACTAAGACTCATCTCCCTTATTATACTTTTTTATTTTCTAAAAGAGTGTTCTCATTCAATTTATGGAATTTATTCACATTTCATAGGGTGTTTTTATGGTCCTCAATTTTCTTCTATTTCTGCTCGAACTGAATGATGATATACAATGATTGGGATCATATGAGGATAATGTATATAGTCACTTTAATTTAAATGATATTCTTGATCATTTTTGTGTGTCTGTGTATAGAGTGGTCGAGATGGATTTTGTTTGATTGATCTAACTTAGTTGAGTTTCTTTAGTTTAAATTCCTTATTTAATCTATCATAGAACATAGGAAATCGTAATTTCAAGTGGAAAGTATAGAAGGGAATATTAACCTTTTCATTTTTTTAATTACTTTAAATGAAACTGTATGCTTTAAATTATTTAATATGAATTTTATTGAAGTTACAGTTGTGAAATGGAATTTTACAATAATCAATAATTGAGAGTGGTTTTGAACCTTGAAAAGAATCAAACCTAACATAATGGGTAATGTTATAAGGCTCATGTGAATGATTAATTTGAATTTATATAATGGGTTGGGTATTAATAGTGGTTTTTGGTGTGGTTTTGGTGGAGAAAATGGTAAATTGCTTATTTAAAGTGAATTCATACCGATGTTTTATAGGGAATATTGGGATTCATGGTAAGGAATTTGACAGAGATAATATCTTAATTATTTTTAATATTTGTTTCAATGATTTAACCCCTTCCAATTAATCAATTTGAGCTTAATTGTATCTTTTTCGTGTTTCGGTTAATTATGGGATTAATTGTGGAAATTGGTTAATTCTGTAAATGTAACCGTTTTGTGGAGATTTTTTATTTAGGGAATATATTTTACATTTTTGATCCAAAATGATTGATTATTTTTTGTAAGATTTCCATGCTTGTGGGATTCAAATTTTTCTTCTAGACCAAGGTCCAATGCGACACACAATGGCCTAGAAAAATTCATCAAATATAAAATGTTTTCTGGCCGAAATAATGGACCCCACCTTAATTAATGGGGAATATCTCGGCCAACAGATGTCCAAATGAGGTTATTCTAGCTGAAAAAGAAAAAAATACTCTTCCCATCAGATTATAATTAAATTTAATAAAAAAATTATGTCATTAAAGTACCCATTACATGTGACCAAAAAGAGGAAGTTGAAGAGTCACCTCGGAATGAAAAGGTTGTCATTAGTAATTCGAGGAAGAAATTTGTTACACTTGTCCAAATGCCCAGAGAGTTTTTGGAAATATGAACATGATATACTGGAACAACATTTATGAATATACCTTCTTGTGATTCTTCCATTTAATATGATAACTGGACTCCAACTTTTGGTGGGGTAATTTTGGAGGGAAATTTTCTACTCCACAAGCCTATAAATAAGAGTGTTCACTTCCATTCAAAGGGGTTCAAGAAGGTGCAAGAAGGGATGTGTTGGAGGATTCAGTTCTTGAAGTTCTTTTTATTTTATATTTTCTCTTTTCTTTGTTTCATCATGCTCTCTTCTTCCCCTTTCAACTCTATTACCCTTCACATGGAGGGTAAAACCTTTGAGTGACCGGGGATGGGGGAGTTTCAATTTTGTAATGTTTTATTATTGTGCATAAATGTAAAACCATATTTTTCTTTTGAATGACTTATATTATAATTTTTTCCCAATTATCTTAATGTGATCGTGTTTTGGGTTTGGTGTATTCATTTTTAATAGCTTTGGTTAAATACTTTTAATCTCCCTCCGCCTAGTGCAATTTATCTCGATCGAGCATATTAAGTTAGGTGATGAGTGTCCAACGATCATTGGCACATGTTCTGAACTAGTTAACTTTTTCAAGAGTTCTATAGAGCAAAAAATCTAGATATGTACTTTCCTTAGTTGTTTAGTGATTTTTTATGAACTTCCATGAAAATAGGAGTGAGTTCCATTTGATTCTTTAACCAAGGGTGATTGATAACTCGATTGAGGAGTACTTCATTTTTCATTCAAAAGGAAGATAGGGAAGATGATATTTCGGACTATGATGACATTAGAAAAGGTGATCCTACCCTGACCCCATCACTCTCTTCATCCATTTGTGTTCAACGTTTATTTTTATTTCTTTCATTATTTATCAACTCAAACAATTTCAAAAACAACATTTTCTACTTTCTTAAATTTATGTGAAAAATATAATTGTTGTCCTCTTATCTTTGTTGACAACCTATTTTGACCACTTTACTATGTTTAACATAGTTTATATTTGTTTCTATCACACCCCATTACAGGAACGTGTAAAAACATGGCGTCGTTACTGGGGAGGTAGTTCTAACAATTTTTTTCTCACTTTATTTTCTCTGTTCTTATTTTCATTCCAAAGTAGCATGACTAGAACCTCCAACACTGAAACTTTCCCCATTAATCCTAAAATTGAAAGAACTTTGTTTAATAAGCTCATAAACCTCAATTTCCAACCTGAATTTGAAGAAATTTCTCTTACAGACTCGAGTGAAACATCTTATGTTCACTCCGAGCCTGTCATCATGGATGAAAATCTAAACCCAACCCTTAGAGACCTTTGTGCCCCACAATTCCTTAGTCATAATAATCAACATTTCATGCTAGTGTTACAAAATGATTTTGAGATGAAGCCTAATATGATACCATTGCTCCCAAAGATTCATGGCTTGGAAAGTGAGGATCCCAACAAATATATTAAGGATTTCACACATGTCTGCTCATTCTTCAGACAACGTGGAGTAGCTAAGGAACAAGTAAAGTGGAAGGCATTCCCATTTTCATTGGAATCAGCTACTAAAGAATGGTTTTATTGTCTACAACCTGGATATGTGGATGATTGGTATGACTTGGTGAGATTCTTCATGCAAAGATTCTTCCCTGACTCGAGAAGTAGAGCCAACAAAAATGCAATATATTCCTTCAAACAATCATCTAGAGAAACCCTTCACAAGTACTGTGAAAGATTTAAAAATCTATTTACTAGCTTTCCCCATGAATACATAGAGGAGCATCACTTTCTGGTCTTATTTTATCTTGGATTACTTGAAAATGATAAAAACCTTCTCGATGCATAATCTAGAAGTGCATTGATTGAAAAGTCACAAGAATAATCCTAAGGTTTGATTGAGAAAATTTCTTAGAAATCACAATAGTTTGGTACAAGAGGTATGGGAACAAGAGGTATTCTTGAGGTACGGACATCACATCCATCACCCTTACTAGAAACTAATATTGAAGAGCTAACTAGTTTGGTGAGACAGATGGCCTTGAAACAAGTGGGTGACTAACAAGCACCGGCTAAGGTATGTGGTTTATGATTATGACCTGATCATTTCACTGACCAATGTGCTGAAATAATTGGAATGGAAACTTGTGAAGATTATTTTAGAAAAAAAATTCAACAAAATCAAGTATGGAGAGAGTCAAACCATGTTCAATATGGGTTTTTAAATCAGTAGAATTAAGCTAGACCCCCATTCCAGCAACAATTCCAAAACCCCCCATGATTTAAACAAAAGAAATTTTATAGCCAGCCTTCTCACCACCAACCACACACTTTCTTAAAACCCCATGAGTAGCCATAAACCTATGCACAAACCATAATTTTTAACCAATAACATATATCTGATATTGACGGGATGAAAGTCGCTGTAAAAGATTATTCCACCATGTTTGAATGTCTCATGGAATTCTAAACCAAAAATCCCAGGAAACACCCTTCCCAATCAATCCCAAACCCAATAGAGAATGTCAGTATGATAATAACAAGAAGTGGAAAAGAGATCTCAGCACCAGCTTCCCATGAACCTAAAATAAGACCACCTGAGTTGAGGGGGAATGAAGTTGTAAACTCTGAAAATTATTTGAAATGGCATTGTCAAGAAGGGAAGAAATAGGAGGAAGAGAAGGATAGGACAAATAATAAGAGAAAAGAAATACCATTTAATAGGAAAAAAATGGAGAAGAAATACTTACCCCCTCTATTTGCATCAATGATAATTGAATCCAAGAAATTCCCAGAGTAAGCACTTCAAAAAAAAATTATAGACACCTTTCAGAAAGTGGAAATCAATATCCCCTTACTCTAAGCAGTCAAAAAATTCCAAAGTATACTAAATATTTGAAGGATATTTTCACCATGAAGAGGATAATTCAAGGGAATAAATGATCAACTTTGGAAGAAGTGTCTCAGCCCTTATCATACCACAATTCCGAACCAAATGTCCTGATCCAGAGATGTTTTCCATTCCATGCACCATTGATTCTTTAAATTTCATTAATTCTTTGTGTGATCTAGGTTCTTCAATTAATGTATTTCCTCACTCAGTATACACTTATTTGGAGAAAGGATACTTGAATCCCATAAGAGTGGTGGTCCAACTTTCCAACAGATCCACAGTTTTCCCTGTAGAAGTTTTGAAGGATGTCCTTGTGAAAGTCAAAGATCTCTTATTCCTAGCTGACTTCTATGTGATAAATATGGAAGAAGATAAAAGCCTGTCACATTCACCCATAATTTTGGGGTGACCTTTCATGAAGATGGCTAGAACCATCATCAATGTCCATGAGGGGACACTCACCGTGGAGTTTGGAGAGTGCAATATCCACTTCAATATTTTTCAATCCATGAGGAACCTATCAGATGATCACTCCATATTTTAACTTTCCCATGATTTTGTTGCAGAACCCATTAAAGAATATGGTATTCTCTATGAATTCATAGACATACAAGATACTTCTTCCATTGAAAATATTATTCAACATGTGGATGCCCAAGATGCTGGAGATTCTGAATTCATGTGGGAGGAAGAGGTAAAATCTGATTTCTTTGATGATTTGTTAAATTATGATGCAGATGATATGTTTTCTTATGTGTAGGAGGTCCAAAAATTGGAATTGGGAAAAATAAATTTAGTTTCATCCCTTAAGCATCCCCCTGATTTGGAACTGAAACCACTCCCCACTAATTTGAAATATGTGTACCTTAGGGAGCGAGAGAAACTACCAGTGATAATTTCCAATAATCTCTCTAAAATCCAAGAGAAATAATTAATTGATATTTTGAGCGATAATATCCAAGATATAGGGTGTAGTTTAGGTGATATTCTAGGAATCAACCCAAAAATATGTACACATAGAATTTATCTTGAGGGATATTACAAACCTACCCGGAAACCCCAAAGGAGGTTGAATCCCACTATAATGGAGGTTGTAAAGAAGGAGGATGATAAGTTATTGGAATCTAGGATCATCTATCCCATATCAGATTGATATTGGGTTAGCCCAATTCATGTAGTCCCAAAATGAACCAGCCTAACCACTGTGAGGAATGAGAAGCATGAATTAATCCATGTGATAATTCAAAATAGCTAGAGAGTGTGCATTGATTTTAGGAAGTTGAATCAGGTCACTCTGAAAGATCATTTCCCCATTCCCTTCATTAATCATATGTTAGAGGGATTGGCCAGGAGAACTCATTATTTCTTTTCGGATGGATTTTCAGGTAATTTCCAGGTACCCATTTCTCCTCAGGATCAAGAGAAGACAACATTTACATGTCCCTTTGGCACTTTCTCATATAAAAGGATTCCATTTGGATTATGTAATGATCCAGGTACATTTCATAGGTGCATAGAAAGTATATTTTATGATCACATTGAAGATTAGTTTGAGTTTTTCATGGATGATTTCATGGTTTTTGGAAAATATTTTGACCATTGTTTGAAAATTCTGGAAAATGTTTTGAAAACCTGCATCGAAATGAATATTGTTTTAAATTTTGAAAAGTGGCATTTCATGGTTGATAGAGGGGTTGTTCATGGGCATGTCATTTCCAAAAAGAGAATTGAAGTTGATAAATCGAAAATTGATGTGATAAATTCATTGCCTTACCCAACTTGTGTGAAGCAAGTTAGATCCTTTTTGGGACATACAGGATTCTACAGGAGGTTTATCAAGGATTTCAGAAATAATTCTCTCCCTCTCTCTAATTTTTTTTAAAGATTATGATTTTTATTTCAATGGTGCATTTATGGAATCCTTTGATGATCAGAATAGGAGATTGATTGAACCACTAGTGATGCAGCCACCAAATGGGGAAGAACCATTTGATCTACTTTGTGATGCTTCCAACCAAGTAGTTGGAGAATTCCTTTGTCATTGAATTGAGGGAAGGCCACAAGTCATTGCATATACTTCAAGAACCTTGGATGCTTCTCAATTCAATTACACAACCATAGATAAAGAGTTTTTAAAAGTTATTTTTTCATTGGAATGATTTAGATCATATCTTCTTGGAACTAAAGTCACTATATTTTCTAATCATGCAGATAGCAGGTACTTGATGAAGAAGGCTGACACAAAAATGAGGATAGTGAGATGGATGTTATTGCTGTAGGAGTTCAACATTGAAATCCAGGACTGATCATTTTAACATAATTCCCAACACTACTGGAGCTGAAATTCCAGAAAAAGTTCCACTCAATGATCACCTTCCAGGAGAGAAGGTGTACTTGTTTAAAGGAGAAGTTCCTTGGTATGATGACATGGTCAATTTTCTGGTAACATATCGGGTCCCATCTCATTTCAATTATCACTGAATACACAAACTAAAAGCTGAATCAAGATATTACATTTTCGATGATCCATTTCTTTATAAGATTTTCAATGACCAAGTGATAAGAATATGTTTTCCAAATATGAAAATTAGTCCTGTGTTTGAGTTTTGTCACACATTAGCTTTTGGAGGCCACTTTGGACATAAAAGAACAACAAGGAAGGTTTTAGAATCTAGACATTATTGGCCAACAATTTTTAAATATTCTCATGAATTTTCCAAAGTTGTTAGAAATGTCAGTTTTCTAGAAACAATTCAAAGAGAAATGAAATGCTCCAACAACCACTTAATTTTTGTGATATTTTTTATGTTTGGGGGATAACTTTTATGGGCCCTTTCCCAATTTCATTTGGAAATTATTATATCTTGCTTGCGGTTGATTATGTTTCCAAATGGGTGGAAGCAAAAGCCACCAGGACTGATGATGCTAATTTTGATTGTGATTTTGTCCGGGATAACATATTTTGTAGGTTTGGAGTTCTTAGATCCATCATCAGTGATCAAGGGGCTCACTTTTTCAATAGGATAATTGTGGCACTACTGAGGAAGTGTGGGGTGCATCATAAAACATAAACTCTCTATCACAAACAAACAAATGGTCAAGTTGAAGTGTCCAACAGGGAAATCAAAGGAATTTTGGAGAAGACTGGTAAACCAAAAATGAAGGACTGGTGTCAGAATCAGGAATACACATTATGGGATTATAGTATAGTAAACAATACCCCAATTGGAATGAGTCTATACAGGCTAATTTATGGGAAAAGTTGTCACCTACCTGGGGAACTAGAACATAAGTCATATTGGGATGTTAGGAAGAAAAATTTGGATCTTGAAAGTGCTGGGAAAAAAAGAACTTTGCAGTTATAGGATCTGGATGAAATTGAAAGAGAATCATCTGAAAATTCTAGTATTTACAAAGATGGAACAATATTTTCTCAAGACAAGATGATCCAATCGAAAAAATTCCATCCTGGTGATAAAGTGTTTCTTTTAAACTCATGACTTAAGCTAATTCCAGTTAAACTTCTTTCCATATGGGAGGGTCCATTTATATTTAATCATGTATATCCTTTCAGTGATGTGAATATTGTGAAGGATGGAGAGTAGGATCCATTCATTATTAAAGTACATAGGCTGAAGAAATTCCATGGGACCATTCCATTAGATCCATTAGAGGAGATCCCTCTACTCCAACTTGTCTATCAATAAGAGCCATCAGGTTGTACCTATCCTTTACACTTACTTGTTGTTGTGATTCATTTTAAAAGTTACATGCATTTTAAATCCACTTCAATGCATTGAGTAAACTACACCATTTATGTATGGGGGATGGAAACTTTGTAGTTTAGGATTTTCATTTTGTGTTTGTTTTTAAAAAAATAAAAAATTGTGTGTCTTAAAATTTTTGTGTGTTTATTTTTCAGTTTTTGGTGTGTTTTTGAAACTTTTTAGCTAAATTGATTATCATTTCCATTTTTTAAACACGTGTCATAGAGTAAACAAATTTATTCCATGAAACTAAGCTTAAATGAATACTAAAAATGATTTTGTTTCAAGTTCAATTATTTGGGAATTTGATGAAATGTACAAAGATTTTTAAATCTCATGACACATCTCATTGCCTTTATATTTAAAATCACTTTACCATGAGGATTCTGAACCATTGTTGTTATATTATTTTCATTTACCTCTCTTCTTGAGCGAACCAGACCATGCTTATTTTAACCAGAATTTGATTTATTCCTTTCAAAACATGAAGTTTTTCTGTATATGTGTTTTAAATGATTTAGTCATTTATTTGGTTTGAAAGACCCTTTTCAATATAATCTCTTTAATTCTGGCATGCCTTATACATGTAATCTTTATATCCCTTAGAATCCATGAACAACCTGTTAGGTTAGCCACATTACAATCCGATTTTCCCTATCCAACCTAATCTTGAAGTGAAATTGAAAGATCTAGTTGAAATTAAGTGTGTGGGATGTGGTATTGTGTTGTGTTACCTCATTTGGTGAAACATTGGATATAAATTCAAATTCTAAATAGGTGTGTGTGTTGATGAAAAATCATTCTGTTAAAAGTTGTTCCTTTTCAAGATATTTCGTGGAAAATCATATTTGAGAAGATTGAATTTTTTGCTACTGGAATAATGGGATACATAAATATTTCTTGTTATTTTATGATTATGGAGCTTAATTTATACTAATAGGATTGAGGAGGATACCATAATTGAGTGAAAATTATAATTATGCAATTTTGCTTCAAGAATAGCCAAGCCCTCCTCATTCAACCTTAAAATTTTTCAAATCAATATCCTACCAACCGAAAGACATAGAACAACCCTAAAAATTCCTCATGAAAAAAACATGTCCTTGACTCACATAAGGTGGAGAAGTAGGAGTTTTCCAAACATATGGTGACCCTTGATTTGGTTTGGATGAGAAAAACTTTGTTGAGAATTGATATTTGTGAGATGAGAGAAAAATCATTTGAGGTAGGTGTATTGTGTGCATGGGAGGAGAAATTAAGATAAAAAAATATTGAATGATATTATTTGAAACTTGGAATAATGGTTATAGATGAGGCATAATATCTATTATTTCTTGGTGTGAAATTGGTCGATCTCAATGGAATGTGTTTTGAATTTACATTGATTTGATTTTGATTTTGACTTTTCCGGGATTCCAAGTGCTAAGTGTGGGGGAATAGATAAAGATAATATTTTAACTATTTTTAATATGTGTTTCAATGATTTAACCCCTTCCAATTAATCAATTTGAGCTTATTTGTATCATTTTAGGGGTTTGGTTAATTATGGGATTAATTGTGGAAATTGGTTAATTTCTTAATATTTAACAGTTTTGTGGAGCCTCTATATTTAGGGCATATCATTTAAATTTTTTGTCCAAATTGATTGATTATTTATTTACGATTTCCAATCTCATGGGATTCAACTTTATCTTCTAGAGCAAGGTCTATTGCAGCACACAATGGCCCAGAAAAAATCATTAAATAGAAAATGTTTTTTGGATGAAAGAATGGACCCCACCATAATTAGTGAGGAATATCTCGTCCTACATGTGTCCAAATGAGGTGATTCCAGAATGAAAAGAAATAGGGCTATGACCATCACGTTCAAATTAAATTCAATGAAGAAATTCTTTCATTAAAGTACCCATTTCATGTGACCAAAAAGTGAATGTTGAAGAGTCACCTCGGGATGAAAAGGTTTCAATAGTAATTCGAGGATAAATTTTATTACACTTGTCCAAATTCACTGAGATATTGATGAAGAAAGAACAAGACATAGTGGAAAACTATTTATGAAGACACCATCCTGAGATTAGGCCATTTAATATGCAAAAAAGACTCTATCTTTTTGTGGAGTAATTTTAGAGGGAAATTTTCTACTCCATAAGGCTATAAATAAGAGTGTTCACTACCATTCAGAGGGGTTAAAGAAGGTGAAAAAAGAGTTGTGCTGGAGGATTGAGTTCTTGAAGTTATTTCTATTTTCTATTTTCTCTTTGCTTTGTTTCATCATTCTCTATTCTTCCCCTTTCAACTCTATTACCCTTTACATGGAGGGGTAAATCCTTTCAGTGATCGGGGAAGGGGGAGTTTCACTTTTGAAATGTAGGAGTCTTGTGCTTAAATGTAAACCCCTATTTTCCTTTTGAATGACTTATATTATCATTGTATCCAAATTCTCTTAATGCGATCCTGTTTTGGGATTGGTGTATTCATTTTAATATCTTTGGTTAAAGACTTTCAATCTCTCTCTTCCTAGTGAAATTTGTCTCGATCGAGCATATTGTGTTAGGTAGTGAGTGTCCAACAATCGTTGGAACGTGTGTAGAACTTGTGGAATTTTTCTAGATTTATAAGGAGTGAATATTCCTGATCTAGACTTGCCTTAGTTATTTAGGAATTTTTTATGAACATCCATACACATAGGATTGAGGTCCATTTGTTTCATTAGCCAAGGGTGATTGATAACTAGATTGAGGAGTCTTTAATTTTTCATTCAAAAGGAAGAGAGGGAAGATGATATTTGTGACTATGAGGACATTGAAAAGGGTGATCCTACACTGACCCGATCACTCTCTTCATTCATTAGTGTTCAACCTTTCTTTTTATTTCTTTCTTTATTTTTCATCTCAAACAATTTCAAAAACAACCTTTTCTCCTTTCTTGAATTTGGGTGACAAACATAATTATTGTGAACTCCTCATTGAAGACAACCTAGGTTGAACACTTTACTGCATTCTAGCTTAGGTTATATGTTTTTTCACACCCCACAAGAAGAACGTATCAAAACTTGGTGTCGTTTTTGAGGTGGTAGTGCCAACAGTTTTTTTCTCACATTCTTTTCTCTTTTCTTATTCTCACTGAAAAGTTGCATGACTAGAGCCTCAAACACTAAACATCTCCCCATTGATCTTGAAATTGAATGAACTTTATTGAATAGGCTCAAACACCTCAATTTACAACCTGAATTTTGGGGAATTTCTACTACAGACTTGAGTGAAACTTCAAGTGTTAACTCTGACTCTGTCATGATGGCCGGAAATAAAAACCCAACCTATAGAGACATTTGTGACCCACAATTCTTTAATCAGAATAATCAACTTGTCATACCAGTTTTTCAAAATGATTTTGAAATGAAACATAATATGATACCATTGCTCCCAATGTTTTGTGTCTTGGAAGGTGAAGATCACAACAAACATATTAAGGAGTTCACACATGTATGGTCAACCTTCAGACCATGTGGAGTAGCTGAGAAATTACTAAAGTGGAAGGATTTTCCATTTTCATTGGAAGGAGCTACTAAAGAATAGTTGTATGGTATAAAACCTGGAGGTTTGGATGATTGAAATGACTTGGTTAGAAGCTTCATGTAAAGATTCTTCACCACCTATAGAAGTAGAGCCATCAGAAAAGAGATATATGCCATCAAAAAATCATCTGGAGAAACCCTTTACGAGTACTGGGAAAGATTTAAAAAGCTATGTGCTAGCTGCCCACATCAAGCCATATGGGAGCATCACATTCTTGTCTTCCTCTATCATGTATTACTGGAAAATGATATAATCATTCTCGATGAATGATCTGGAGGTGCATGGATTGAAAAGTAACCAAAAGAAGCGAAAGGTTTGATTGAGAAGATTTATCAAAACTTGAAATAGATTGGTACAAGAGGTATTGGAACAAGAGTTATTCATAAGGTACGAACTTCTCATCCATCACCCTTACTAGAAACTATGATTTAAGAGATTACTAGTTTGGTGAGACAGATGGCCTTAAAAAAAGTGTGTGACTAACAAGCACCGAATAAGGTATGTGGTTTATGCTCATCACCAAATCATTTCACTGACCAATGTGCTGAAATATAGGGAATGGAAACTTTTGCGGTGGCTTTTCAGCAAAGAAAACTCCAACAAAACCAAGGACTGAGAGAGCCAATCCATGTACAATATTGGTTTGGAAATTAGCAGAATGATTCTAGACCCCCATTCCTGAAACAATTCCAAAACTCCCCACCATATTAACAAAATCAATCTTATATCTAGCCTTCTCACCACCAACAACCCACTTTCTTAAAACCCTATGACTAGCCATTAACCGGTGCACATCACATAATTTTTAACCAACAACATATATCTGACATTGAGGGGTTGAAATACTCGGCAAAAGATTTTTCCACCATGTTTCAAGGTCTCATGGACTTCCTAACCCAAAATCCTTGGAAAATTCATTCCTAAACAATCCCAAACCCAAAGGATAACGTCAGCATGATAACAACAAGAAGGAGAAAAGCGCTCTCACCACTAGCATCCCTTGAACCTAATACAAGAACACATGAGTTGAGGGATAATAAATTTGTAAACTCTGAAAATTCTGTGAAAATTCATTGTGAAGAAGAGAAGAAAGAGGATGAAGATAAGGATATTCCAAGGAAGAAGAGAAAATGAACATCGTTTCAAAGAAAAAAAAGAGAGAAGAAAGACTTACACCTTATATTTCTATCAATGATGATTGAATCAAAGAAATTTTTGGAGGAAGCACTTCATAATGAAATTATGGACTTCTTATAGATAGTGTAAATCAATATGCCCTTACTTGAAGCAATCAAAAAAATTCCAAATTATGCTAAATGTTTTGAAGGTTCTTTTCACCAAGAAGATAATACTTCAAGGGAATGAAAGGAATAACTTGGGAAGAAGTGTCTCAACCGTCATCACACCACAATTTTCAACCAAATGTCAGTATCCAGGGAAATTTTCCATTCCATGCACCATTGCTTCTCTAAATTTATCTAATTATTTCTATGATCTAGGTGATTCAATTAATTCATTGCCTCACTCGGTATACACTTATTTGCAGATGGGAGACTTTATTCCTAAAAGAGTGGTGGTCCATCTTGCCAACATATCCACAGTTTTCACTACACGAGTTTAGGAGGATGTGATTCTGAATGTCAAAGATCTATTATCCCCAGCTGGCCTCTATGTGCTAAATATGGAAGAATATAGGATCCTGTAACATTCACCCATAATATTTGGGAGACCTTTCATGAATATGGATAAAACCATCATCAATTCCCAAGAGGGGTCACTCACCATGGAATTTGGAGAGTGCACTATCCACTTCAATATTTTTGAATCCATTAGGAACCCATCAGATTACCACTCCCTCTTTTCACATTCCCATGAAGTTGGTGCCTAACCCATTTAATAATCAGGTATGCTCTATGAATTCTTAGACTTAGTATATAATTCTTCCATTGAAAATATCACTGAACTTGTGGATTCCCAAGATGCTGAAGATTCAGACTTCATGTGGGAAGAAGAGGTAAAATATGATTTCTTTTATCATTTTTTAAATGATGAGGAAGATGATATGGTTTCTTGTGTTAAGGAGGTCTAAAAATTGGAAGTGGGAAATGTAAATTTAGTTTCATCTCTTGAGCTTCCCCTGATTTGGAACAGAAACCACTCCAAACAAAATTTAAATATGTGTACCTTAGGGAGGGAGGGAAACTACCAGTGATAATTGATAATAATATATTTTAAATACTCGATAAATCATTGATTTATATTTTTAGAGAGAATATCCAAGCGATAGGGTGGAGTTTAGGTGATATTTCCGGAATCAAACCTAAAATATGCTCACATAGAATTTTTCTTAAGGGAGATTCCAAACCTATCAGGAAACCCCCAATGAGGCTGAATCCCACTTTAATGGAGGTTGTGAATAAGAAGTTTGAGAATTTATTGGCTGCTAGTATCATTTATCCCATCTCAGATTCACAGTGGTTTAGCCACATTCATGTAGTTCCAAAAAAACTGGCCTAACCCCTGTGAGGAATGACAAGAATGAATTAATCCCTATGAGAATTCAAAATAGATGGAGAGTGTGCATTGATTTTAGGAAGTTGAATCAGTTCACATAGAAAGATCATTTCCCCATTCCCTTCATTGATCAGATGTTAGATATATTGTCTAGGAAAACTCATTATTGCTTTTTTGGATGGATTTTCAGGTTATTTTCAGGTGCCCATTTCTCGTAAGGATCAAGAGAAGCCAACCTTTACATGTCCCTTTGGGACTTTTTCATATAAAAGGATGTCGTTTGGATTATTTAATGCTTCAGTTACATTTTAGTGGTGCATGGTAAGTATATTTTATTATCACAATAAGGATTTCATGGAGGTTTTCCTGGATGATTTCACATTTTTGGGAAACTCTATTGACTATTGTTCAAAAAATCTGGAAATTTTTTCGAAAACCCGCATTGAAACGAATCTTGTTTTAAATTTTAAAAAATTTCATTTCAACGTTGAGAGATGGATGTTTCCTGGGCATGTCATTTCCAAAAAGGGCATTGAAGTTGATAAATCAAAAATTTAAGTGATAAATTCATTGCGTTACCCAAATTGAGTGAAGCATGTTAGATATTTTTTGGGACATGCAAGATTCTATAGAAGGTTTATCAAGGATTTCAGTAATATTTTTCTCCCTATCACTAGATTTCATTCGAAAGATGCTGATTTTAATTTCAATGGAGTATGTAGGGAATCCTTTGATGAGATGAATAAGAGATTGATTGAACCACCTGTGATGAAGCCACCAAATTGGGATGAACCATTTGAGCAACATTGTGATTCTTCCAAACAAGAAGATGGAGCATTCATTTCTCAGTGAATTGAGGGAAGACCAAAAGTAATTTCATATGATTAATGAACCTTGGATATAACTCAATTAAATTACACAACCAGAGAAAAAGATTTGTTAGTTGTTGTTTTTTCTTTGGAAATATTTAGATCATATCTGCTTGGAACTAATGTCACTGTATTTTCTGATCATGCAGATATCAGGTACTTGATGAAGTAGGCTAAAGAAAAACCGAGGCTAGTGAGATGGATGTTACAGCTACAGGATTTCAACATAGAATTCATGGACAAAAAGGGATCTGAGAACAATGTTTCTGGTTATTTAATCATACTTCCCAATACTAATGAAGCTGAAATTCCAGAAAAAGAACCATTGAATGATCACCTTCGATGAGAGAAGTTGTACTAGTTTAAAGGAGAAGTTCCTTGGTTTTCTAACATGGTCAATTATCTAGTAACATCTCAGGTCCCATCTCATTTCAATTCTCACCAAATTCACAAACAGAAAGCTGAATCTAGATATTACATTTGGGACGATCCAATTATTTGGAAGATTTTCAATGACCATGTGATAAGAAGATTTTTTTCCTGTGAGCGAAATTTGTTCTGTCTTTTATTTTTGTCACACATTAGCTTTTGGAGGCCACTTTGGACCTAAAAGAATGACAAGGAAGGTTTTAGAATCTGGTCTTCGTTGGCAAACCATTTTTAAATATTCTAATAAATTTTGTAAAAGGTTTCCAAAATATCAATATTCTGGAAACATTTCAAAGAGACATGAAATTCCCAAATAACCACATAATTTTGTAATATTTTTGAAGTCTAGGGGATGGATTTAATGGTCCATTTCCCATTGTCCTTTTGAAATTCTTATATCTTGCTTGCGGTTGATTATGTTTCCCAATGGGTGGATGCCAAAACCACTAGGACTGATGATACTAATTTTTTTTGTGATTTTGTCAGGGCTAAAATATTATGGAGGTTTGGAGTTCCTAGATCCATCATCATTGATCAAGGGACTCACTTTTTAAATATGATAATGGAGGCTTTACTGAAGAAGTATGGGGTGCATCATAAAACATCAACTCCATATAACCCACAAACAAATGGTCAAGTTGAAGTTTCTAATAGGGAAATAAAAGGAATTTTCAAGAATACTATTAAACTAAATAGGAAGGATTGGAGTTAGAATCTAGAAGACACATTATGGGCTTATAGGAAAGCCTACAGGACCACTATTGGAAAGATTCCATATAGACTGATTTATGGGAAAAGTTGTCACCTACCTATGGAACTGGTGCATAAGGCGTATTGTGCTGTTAGGAAGATGAATTTGGATCTTGAAAGTGCTGAGAAATAGAGGAGGTTTCAGTTACCGGATCTAGAGAAATTATAAGAGAATCATTTAAAAATTCTATGATTTACAAATGGAGAACAAGAGTGGATCATGACATTCTGATCCAACCGAATGAATTCTATACTGGATATAATGTGCTTCTTTTCAATTTAAGAATCAAGCTGATGCCAAGTAAACTTTGTTCTAGATGGAAGGGTAAATTTATAGTTACTCATGTATATCCTTTCGGTGTTGTGTAGATTGTGAAGGATGGAGAGCAGGCGACATTCACTATTAATGGACACAGGCTAATGAAATTATTTAGGACCATTCCATTAGATCCAGTGGAGGAGATCATGCTCCTCCAAACTATCTATCAATAAGATCCATCAGGTTGTACCTATCCTTCATATTTACCTACTATTGTGATTCATTTTAAAAGTTTCTTACCAATTAAATCCAATTGATAAATTGAGGACACTACACCATTTAAGTGTGGCAGATGGAACATTTGTAGTTTAGGAATTTCATTTTTGTGTTTGTTTTTCAAAAAAAGAATAAATTGTCTATTTTCAAATTTTTGTGTGTTTATTTTTCAATTTTTGATGTGTTTTTTAATCATTTATGCTGAAATGATAATCATTTATATTTTAGAAACCCATGTCATTGAGTGAACCAATTTATTCCATGAAATTGAGCTTAAATGAATGCTAAAAATGATTTTGTTTCAAGTTCAATTCATTAGGAATTTCCTGAAAAGTAATCCGATTTGTGAATATCATGCCACATCTCACTGCCTTTATATTTGAAATCACTTTCTTGTGAGGCTTCTGAACCATTGTTGTTATATTATTTTCCTTCCCCTCACTTCTTGTGAGAACTAGACCATGCTTATTTTAACCAAAATTTTATTTTTCTTTTCAAAACATGAGGGTTTTTGGTACATGTGTTTTAAATGATAAAGGCATTTCTTTGGTTTGAAATCCCACTTTTCAAGATAATCACTTTAATTCGGTCCTTCCCTGTACATTTAATCCCTACAACCCTTAAAATCCTTGAACAACCTGTTAGGTTAGCCACATTAAAAGCCAATTTTCCCTATCCAACCCGCTCTTGAAGGGAAATTGCATGATCTAGTTGAACTTAAGTGTTGGGGAATTTTTATTGTATTGTGCTACCTCATTTGGTGAAACTTTGGGTAGAAATTAAAATGCTAATGGGATGTGTGTGCTGAAAAAAATCATTCTGTTGAATTTTGTGCCTTTTCTGGAGCATTCAAGAAAAATCATGATTGAGAAGAATGGATTTTTTACTACTAGAATTCTATGATGTTTTAAAATATCTTAATATTTCATAACAATGGAGTTTAATTTCTACTAAGGGGGTTAGGAGGATACCATATATGAGTGAAAATTTTAATTGTGCAATTTTTCTTCAAAAAGAGCATAACCATCCTCATTCGACCTCAGAATTTTTTACATAAAAATATTACCAACCGAAAGCCACAGAAAAAATCTATAATGTCCTTTGGATAAACAAATGTCCTTGAATCACAATTTGTGGGGAAGTAGGAGTTTTTAAAACTTATGGTGACCCTTTCATTGGTTTGGATAATAAAAATTTTGTTGAGAATTGATATTTGGGAGATGAGGGAAAATTCATGTGAGGTAGGTGTCTTGTGTGCATGGGAGGAGAATTGAAGAGAAAAAATATTGAATGATAGTATTTGAGAACATAGAATAATGGTTATGGATGTGGCATGATATCTTTTATTTCTTGGTTTGGAATTAGTGGATCTCAATGACATGTGTTTTGAATTTTCTTTGATTTGATTTTGATTTTGATTTGTCTGGGAGTCCAAGTTCTAAGTGTGGGGGAATTGATAGAGATAATATTTTTATTATTTTAAATATGTGTTTAAATTATTTAACACCTTCAAATTTATCAATTTGATCTTATTTTTATCATTTTAGTGTTCTGGTTAATTATGGGATTAATTATCGAAATTGGTTAATTCTATAAATTTAACAGTTTTGTGGAGCTTTTGTATTTAGGGATTATATTTTACATTTTCAATCCAAATTGATTGATTATTTTTTTGTAGGATTTATAATATTGTGGGATTCAACTTTGTCTTCTGAAACAAGGTCCAATGCGGTACACAATGGCCCAGAAAAATTCATCAAATAGAAAAGGTTTTTTGGCCGACAGAATGGACCCCACCTTAATTAATGAGGCATATCTCGGCCTACACATGTCCAAATGAGATTATTCCCATTGTAAAAGAAATATTTCTCTGCACATCGCAGTCAAATTAAATTTCATGAAGAAATTCGGTCATTAATGTAACCATTACAGGCGACCAAAAAGAAGTATCTGAAGAGTCACCTCGGAAAAAAAAAGGTTTTCATTAGTAATTCAAGGATAACTTTTCTTACACTTGTCAACATTCGCTGATATTTTTGGGAAGTATGAACAAGACATAGTGGAAAATAATTTATGAATACACATTCTAGTGATTCGGCCAGTTAATATGCTAACCAGAGTCTATCTTTTAGTGGATTAATTTTTGAGTGAAATTTTCTACTCCACAAGCCTATAAATAAGAGTGTTCACTTCCATTCAAGGGGGTTCACGAAGGTTCAATAAGGGCTGTGCGGTAGGAATGAGTAATTTTTTTTATTTTTATTTTTTATTTTCTCTTTGATTTGTTTCATCATGCTATCTTCTTCCCCTTAAAACTATATTACCCTTCACATGGAGGGGAAAAACCTTTGAGTGATCGGGGAAGGAGGAGTTTCACTTTTGTAATGTCAGATTCTTGTGCAAAAATGTAAAACCATATTTTTCATTTGAATGAATTATATAATCATTTTCCACAATTCTCAATGCGTTTCTGTTTTGGGTTTGGTGTATTTATTTTTAATAGCTTTGGTTAAAGACTTTTAATCTCCCTCATCTTAGTGCAATTTGTCTCGATCAAGCTTATTAGGTTAGGTGGGGAGTGTCCAACGATCGTTGGTATGTGTGTGGAACTAGTGGAATTTTTCTATAGTTCTAAGGAGAAACCATTCCTGATCGGTACATGCCTTAGTTGTTTAGGAATTGTTTATGAACATCCATGCACATAAGATTGAGTTCTATTTGTTTCTTTAACCAAGGGTGATTGATAACTCGATTGAGGAGTCTTTCATTTGTCATTCAAAAGGAAGAGAGGGAAGATGATATTTGTGACTATGATGACCTTGAAAAATGTGATCCCACCCTAACCCCATCACTCTCTTCATCCATTATTGTGAAACCTTTCTTTTTATTGTTTTCATTATTTTTTAACTCAAACAATTTCAAAAACAACCTTTTATAATTTCTTAAATTTAAGTGAAAAACATAATTGTTATGCACTCGTCCTTGGAGAAAACCTAGGTTGGCCAATTTACATCATTTTAACTTATGTTATATTTTTTTTTGTCACACCCCATGAGAGGAACGTGTCAAAACTTGAAGCCGATGCTGGGGAGGTAGTGCCAAACGTTTTTTTCTGAAATTCTTTTCCCTTTTCTTATTTTCATTGAAAAGTTGCATGAATAGAACCTAAAACACTGAACCCTGCCCCATTGATCCATAAATTGAATGAACTTTGTTGAATACCTCATAAACCTCAAATTACAACCTCAATTTGAGTAAAATTATCTTACAAACTAGAGTGAAACTTCATGTGTTCACTCTGAGCCTATCATCATGGCTGGAAATCAAAACCCAACCCTTAGAGACCTATGTTCCCCACAATTACTTAATAGTAATAATCAACTTTTCATGCCAGTGTTACAAAATTATTTTTAGATTAAACCTAATATGATACCATATCTCCAAATGTTTCATGTCTTGGTAGGTGAAGATCTTAACAAACATATTAAAGAGTTCACACATATCTGCTCAACCTTCAGACCACGTGCAGTAGCTAAGGAACAAGTAAAGTTGAAGAAATTCTTGTTTTCATTTGAAGGATCTGATAAAGAATGTTTTTATGGTCTACAACCTAGATATTTTGATTATTGGTAGGACTTTGTGAGATGCTTCATGAAATTTTTCTTCCCCACCTCCAGAAGTACATCCATCGAAAAGAAGATCAATTCCATCAAACAATCATCTGGAGAAACCCTTTATGAGTACAGGGAAATATTTAAAAATCATTGTGCTAGCTGCCAACATCAAGCCATATAGGAGCATCACTTTATTATTTTATTATATCAGGTCTTACTGGACAATGATAAAAACCTTCTCGATGCACCATCTGGAGGTGCATTGATTTCCAAGTCACCATATAGAAGCCAAAGTTTCGATTGAGAATATTTTGGAGAACTCACAACAGTTTGGTACGATAGTTTAGGTCACAATACGTATTTATGAGTTAAAAAAATCTCATCCATCACCCTTACCAAAAACTAATATTGAAGAGATAACTATTTTGGTGAGGCATATGGCCTTGAAATAAGTGGGTGACCTAGAAGGACCTGGTACGGTATGTGGTTTATGCTTGTCACCTGATCATTTCACTGACCAATGTATTTAAATAAAGGGAATGGAAACTTGTGTGGTAGCTTTTCAGCAAAGGAAATTCCAACAAAATCAAGTATGGAGAGAGACAAATTATGTTCAATATCGGTTTGGAAATCAGTAGAATCAAGCTAGACCCCCATTCCAGCAATAATTCCAAAACCCCCCATTATTTCAACAAATGAAATCTTATAGCCATCCTTCTCACCACCAACCACCCAATTTCTTAAAACCCTATGAGCAGCCATCAACAAGTTCATAACCCATAATTTTGACCCAACATCATATATCAGATATTGAGGGGCTGAAAGACTCCATAAAAGATTTGACCACCAAGTTTGAGGGTCTCATGGACTTCCTATCCAAAAACATCTGGAAACTTCTTTCCAAAAAAATCCAAAACCCAAAGGATAATGTCAGCAGTATATCAAAAATATTTGGAAAAGATCTCTCCCCACCAACATCCCATGAACCTGAAATAATACCACCTACGTTGATGGAGAATGAAGTTGTAAACTCTGAAAATTCTATGAAAATTCTTTATGAGGAAGAGAAGAAAGAGGAGGAAGATAAGGATAGTCCAAGGAAGAAGAGAAAAGAAACAAAATTTCAAAGGAAACAAAGGGAGAAGATATACATACCCCCTCCATTTCCATCAAGGATGATTGAATAAATGAAATTGTCGGAGGAAGCACTTCAAAAATAAATTTTGGGCACCTTCCAGAAAGTGGAAATCAATATCCCCTTACTTGAAGCTATCAAAATAATTCCAAATTATTAAAAATATTTGAAGGATATTTGAAACAAAAAGAGGAGACTTCAAGGGAATGAAAGGATCAACATGGTAAGATTTTTCTAAGCCCTTATCACACCACAATTTCCAACCAATGTCATGATCTGGGGACGTTTTCCATTCCATGGACCATTGTTTCTTTAAATTTTCATAATGCTTTGTGTGATCTAGGTTTATCAAATAATGTATTATATCACTTGGTATAAAATTATTTTCATATTGGAGACTAGAATCCCAAAAGAGTGGTGGTCCATCTTGTAAACAGATCCACAGTTTTCCGTGCAAAAGTTTTGGAGGATGTACTTGTGAAAGTAAAATATCTCTTATTCCCAGCTGACTTCTACGTGCTAAATATGGAAGAAGATATGATCCCGTCATATTCAACCATAATTTTGGGGAGAAATTTATTGATGACGGGTAAAACCATCATCAATTTCCATGAGGGGACACTCACCAAAGAGTTTGGAGAGTGCACTATCCACTTCAATGTTTTTCAATCTCTGAGGCAACCATCAGATGATAACTACGTCCTTTCACTTTCCCATGATGTTGGTATAGAACCCATTGAAGAATAAGGTATTCTCTATGAATTCTTGGACTTAGGAAATAATTCTTCCATTGAAAATATCAGTGAACATGTGGATTCCCAAGATGTTGGAGATTCCGACTTCATGAGGGATGAATAGGTAAAATCTAATTTCATTGATGATTTGTTTAATTATGAGGAAGATGATATGGTTTCTTATGGGAAGGTGGTCCAAAAATAGTAAGTGGGAAATGTCAATTTAGTTTCATCCCTTGGGAATCCCCCGGATTTGGAACTAAAACCACTCCCCACTAATTTCAAATATGTGTACCTTAGAGAGGGAGAGAAACTACCAGGGAAAATTGATAATAATATCTATGAAATCCAATAGAAACCATTGATTGATATTTTGAAAGATAATACCCAAGCGATAGGGTGGAGTTTAGGTGATATTCCAGGAATCCACCCAAAAATATACTCACATAGAATTTTTATTGAGGGAGATTCCAAACCTGTCACGCAACCCCAAAGGAGGTTGAATCCCACTTTAATGGAGGTTCTGAAGGAGGTTGAGAAGTTATTAGAAGCTGGGATCATCTATCCCATCTCAAATTCACAGTGGGTTACCCCAATTAATGTAGTTTAAAAAAAATAGCCTAACAAATGTGGGGAATGAGAAGAATGAATTAATCCCTGTGAGAATTTAAAATAGATGGATTGTGTGCATTGATTTTTGGAAGTTGAATCAGGTCATTCAAAAAGATCAGTTCCCCATTCCATTCATTGATCATATGTTAGAGATATTGGTTGGGGGAACTCGTTATTTCTTTTTGGATGGATTTCTAGGTTATTTCCAAGTACCCATTTCTCATGAGGATTAAGAGAAGACATCATTTACATGTCCCTTTTACACTTTTTCATATAAAAGGATTCCTTTTGGATTATGTAATGAACTAGGTACAATTCATAGGTGCATGGTAAGTATATTTTCTGATCACATTTAAGATTTCTTGAAGGTTTTCCTAAATGATTTCATGTTTTTTGGAAACTCTTTTGACCATTGTTTGAAAACTCTGGAAAAAGTTTTTAAAACATGCATTGAAAGGAATCTTGTTTTAAATTTTGAAAAGTTTCATTTCATGGTTGAGAGAGGGATTTTTCTTGGGCATGTAATTTCCAAAAAGGCCATTGAAGTTGATAAATCAAAACTTTATGTGATAAGTAAATTGCCTTACCCAACTTATGTGAAGCATGTTAGATCTTTTTTGGGATATGCTGGATTCTATAGGAGGTTTATCAAGGATTGTAGTAAGATTTCTCTCCCTCTCTCTAGATTTCTTTTGAAAGATTCTGATTTTGATTTCAATGGTGCATGTCTGGATTCCTTTGATGAGCCGAAGAAGAGATTGATTGAACCACATGTGATGTAACCGCCACATTGGGAAGAAACATTTGAGCTGCTTTGTGATTCTTCCAACCAAAGTAGTTGGAGTAGTACATTATAAGAAAATTCAGGGCAGGCCACAAGTCATTTCATATGCTTAAAGAACCCTAGATGTGGCTCAATTAAATTACACAACCATAGAAAATGAGTTTTTAGGAGTTGTTTTTCCTTTAGAAAGATTTATATCATATCTTCTTGGAACTATAGTCACTGTATTTTCTAATCATGCAGCTCTCAGGTAATTGATGAAGAAGGATGAAGATAAACCAAGGATATTGTGGTGGATGTTACTACTGTAGTAGTTAATCTTGGAAATCATGGACAAAAAGGGATCTGAGAACCAAGTGGCTGGTCATTTAAGCAGACTTCCCAACACTAATGAAGCTGAAATTCTAGAAAAAGAACCACTGAATGATCACCTTCAAGGAGAGCAGTTGTAATTGGTTAAAGGAGAAGTTCCTCGGTATGATGACATGGTCAATCATTGGGTAACAGCTCAAGTCCCATATCATTTCAATTCTCACAAAATTCAAAAACTGAAAGATGAATCTAGATATTAATTTGGGATGATCCATTTCATTGAAAGATTTTCAATGGAAAAGTGATAAGAAGATGTTTTTTTATTGTGAAAGTGGTTTTTTCTTTGATTTTTGTCGCACATTAGCTTGTGTAGGCCACTTTGGACCTCAAATAACAACACTAAAGGTTTTGTAATCTGGAATTTATAGGCTAGCCATTTTTAAATATTCTCATGAATTTTGCGAAAAGGTGTCCAAAATTTCGGTATTATGGAAACATTTCCAAGAGACAATAAATACCCCAACAACCACTTAATTTTTGTGATATTTTTGAAGTCTGGGGATAGATTTTATGGTACCTTTACTAATTCCATTTGGAAATTCTTATACCTTTCTTGGGGTTGATTATGTTTCCAAATGTGTGGAATCAAAAGCCACCAGGACTGATGATGCTAAAGTTTTTTGTGATTTTGTCAGGTCTAACATATTTTATAGATTTGGAGTTCAAAGATCCATCATCAGTGATCAAGGGACTCACTTTTTCAATAGGATAATGGAGGCTTTACTAAAGAAGTATGGGGTGCATTATAAAACATCAAATCCCTATCACCCACAAACATATGTTCAAGATGAAGTGTCCAATTGGAAAATCAATGGAATTTTGGAGAATATTGTTAAACCAAATCGGAATGATTTCAGCCAAAAGTTGGAAGACACATTATGGGATTATAGGATATCCTACAAGTCCCCAATTGGAATGAGTCTATATAGGCTGATTGGTGGGAAAAGTTGTCACCTACATGTGGAATTTGATCATCAGGCATATTGGGATATTAGGAAGATGATTTTGGATGATTAAAGTGATGGGAAAGAGAGAAGGTTGTAGTTAAAGGAGATGGAGGAAATTATAAGAGAATAATTTTAAAATTTCAGGATTTACAAAGAGAGAATAAGAGTGGCTCACGACAGGATGATACAACCAAAATAATTCCATCCTAGAGATAAAGTGTTGCTTTTAAATTCAAGATTCAAGCTGATGCCAGATAAACATTGTTCCAGATGGGAGGGTCCATTTATAGTTACTAATGTATATCCTTTTGGTGCTGTGTATATTGTAAAAGATGGAGAGTAGGAGCCATTCACTTTTAATGGACATAGGCTGAAGAAGTTCCATGCGACCATTCTATCAGATCCAGTGGTGGAGATCCCGCTCCTCCAAACTAAATATCAATAAGATCTATTTGGTTTTACCTCTAATTCACACTTACTTACTATTGTGAATCATTTTAAAATTTTCATACATGTTAAAACCACTTGAATTCATTGAGTACAGATCACAATTTAAGTGTGGGGGTGGGATCCATTATAGTTTCGGATTTTCATTTTGTGTTTGTGTTTCCAAAAAATAACTAATTTTGTGTTTTCAAATGTTTGTGGGTTTATTTTTCAGTTTTTGGCATGTTTTTGAAACTTTTGAGCTGATGTAATTTTCATTTCCATTTTTGAAACCCATGTAATTGAGTGAACCAATTTATTTCATGAAATTGAGATAATGCTGAAAATGATTTTGTTTCAAGTTCAATTCTTTGGGAATTTCATGAAAATTACTCAGATTTTTGAATCCAATGCCACATCTTATAGTCTTTATATTTGAAATCACATTCCCATGAGGCTTCTGAACCACTATTGTTATATTCTTTCCATTCACCTCACTTCTTGAGAGAACTAGATCATACTTGTTTTAACTAGAATTTGATTTATTCATTTCAAAACATGAGGGTTTGGGGTACATGTGTTTTAAATTATTGAGGATTTTCTTTGGTTTAAAAGACCATTTTCAAGATAATCTATTTAATTATGGCCATCTATGTACATTTAATCCCAGTGTCCCTTAGAATCCATAAACAACCTATTAGGTTCGCCACATTACAATCCAATTTTCTCTATTGTACCTTCTCTTCAAGTGAAATTGCATGATCTAGTTGAACTTATTTGTGGGGTAAGCTATCTTGTGTTGTGCTACCACATTTGGTGAAACATTGGGTAGAAATTAAAATGTTAAAGGGATGTGTGTTCTAAGGAAAAATCATTCTATTGAAAGCTATGCCTTTTCTGGAGCTTTCAAGAATAATCATGTTTGATAAGATTGAATTTTTTGCAGCTGAAATACTAGACTGTTTGAAAATTTCTTGATATTTCATGATGATGGAGCTGAATATTTACTAAGGGGAGTGATGAGGATACCATACTTGAGTGAAAATTATAATTGTGAAATTTTTCTTCAAAAAGATCCTAGCCCTCCTCATTCAACCTCACAATTTTTCACATAAACATTCTACCAATCGAAAGCTATAGAAAAACCGTACAAAGTGCTCATGACAAATACATGTCCCTGACTCACATAGGATGGAGGAGTAGGAGTTTTTAAACTTATGTTGAACCATTCCTTGTTTTGGATAAGAATTTTTTTTAAGAATTGAAATTTGTGAAATAAGAGAAAATTTATGTGAGGTAGGAGTCTTGTGTGCATGAGAGGAGAAATGAAGAGGAAAAATATTGAATGATCTGATTCGAGAAATTTGAATAATGGTTATGGATAAGGCATGATATCTTTTATTTCATGGTGTGAAATTGGTGGATCTCAATGGAATGTGTTTTGAATTTTCTTTGATTTGATTTTGATTTTGACTTGTCCGGGAGTCTAAGTGCTAATTGTGGGAGAATTGATAGAGATAATATTTTCATTAATTTTAATATGTATTTAAATGATTTAACCCCTTATAATTAATCAGATTGAACTTATTTGTATCATTTTAGTATTTTTTAATTACAGGCATAATTTTGGAGATTGTATTATTCTTGAAATTTAATAGTTTTGTGGAGCTTTTATATATAGGGAATATCATTTACATTTTGTATCTAAATGGATTGATTATTTTTTTAGGCATTCCAAGCTCATGGGATTCAACTTAGTGTTCTCGACCAAGGTCCAATGCGGCACACAATGGCCCAGAAAAATTCATCAAATAGAAAAACTTTTCTGGCCGACAGAATGGACCCCACCTTAATTAATGAGGCATATCTTGTCCTATGCGGCACACAATGGCCCAGAAAAATTCATCAAATAGAAAAGGTTTTCTGGCCGACAGAATAGACCCCACCATAATTAAAGAGGCATATTTTATCCTATACATGTCGAAATGAGTTGATTTAATCTAGAAAAGAAAGAGGGCTCTTCCCATCATGTTATAAATATATTTAATGAAGAAATTAGGCCATTAATGTACCCATGTCATGTGAATAAAAAGTGTAAGTTGAAGAGTCGCCTGGGGAAGAAAAATTTTCATTATTAATTTGAGGATAACATTGTTACACTTTTTCAAATTTTATAAGATATTGAGGAGGAATGAACAAGACATAGTGGAACGACATTTATGAAGACACATCCCTGAGATTCAGCCATTTATTATGCTAACCAGACTCTAACTTTAAGTGGAGTAATTTTGGAGGGAAATTTTCTTCTCCACAAGCCTATAAATAGGAGTGTTAAAATCCATTCAAAGGTGTTCAAGAAGGTTCAAAAAGAGCTGTGATGGAGGATTGAGTTCTTGAAGTCCTTTCTTTTTTCTGTTTTCCCTTTTCATAGTTTCATCATGCTCTCTTCTTCCCCCTTCAACACTGTTACCTTTCACATGGAGGGGTAAAACCTTTGAGTGATCGGGGAAGGGTGGTTTTCACTTTTGTAATGTTGGATTCTTGTGATTAGATGTAAAACCTAGTTTTTCTTTTGAATGACTTATATTATCGTTGTTTTCCAATTCTTTTAATGCTGTAGTGTTTTGGGTTTGGTGTATTCATTTTTAATAGCTTGGGTTAAATACTCTTAATCTCCCTCTACCTAGGGAAATTTTTCTCGATCAAGCTTGTTGTGTTAGGTGGTGAGTATCCAGTGATCATTGGCACATGTGTGAAACTAGTGTACTTTTTTCTATAGTTCAATGGAGAAACAATTCCTGATCGGGAATTTCCTTAGTTGTTTATGAATTGTTTATGAACTTCCATTCACATATGAGTGAGTTATATTTGTTTCTTTAATCTAGGGTGATTGATAACTTGATTGAGGAGTCTTTCATTTGTCATTCAAAAGGAAGAGAGGGAAAATGATATTTTTGACTATGATGACATTGAAAACGGTGATCCTACCCTAACCCCACCACTCTCTTCAACCATTAGTGTTCAACCTTTTTTTTTGATTTCTTTATTTTTCAACTCAAACAATTTCAAAAAATAACCTTTTATACTTTCTTAAATTTAAGTGACTAATAAAATTGTTGCACACAATTTTTTAACGACAACCTAGGTTTACAACTTTACTACATTTTAACTTATGTTATATTTGTTTTTTCCACACCCCATGATAGGCACGTGTTAGCCTTATGTTTTATAAATATGACTTGGTTTGGAAAACAATAAATTATGATTTTGGAATTTTGAGTGTAACCTAAAATATGACTTGATTATTATATAATGTGGTGGACATGATCCTAATCAGTATTAAATGTATTGAGTGGAAAATTAAAAAAATTAGTAAATTGATTCCAAATGTTTCTTAGTAATATAGGTATGGGTGAACAACTTTTATATTATCCTTGATGGGTAAGAATTTATGTATTGGTGTCTAGATTCCAAGTTATTATCAGTGAGTTTGAATTCTAGGATGAGTACCTTGGATTCATTGTAGTACATGATTAGTAAATATAGGATGGGATCCATGGATTTCACTTGTTAGTATATGTGTGAGACGTTCAATAAGAGTATTTTTACTATATATGATATAAGAAATCTGGGGAATTCCAACATAGGAATTGGATTCCAGGGTAATTTCAGGATGAGTTCTTAGATTCCATGCGATACTTTATGAGGATGGAGAATTCCAAGATGTTTTCATAAATTCTATTGGGTAACTAATTGAGGTGCAGTCATTGTGATGTTATTAGAGATACCCTAACAATAGATGAATCAAGTAGAATTGTCCCCAAGTATCTTCACGGATCCTGAGGCATCGAGAGTTTATTTTTTTATTTATTTTGAAAAAACTACTATATTAATTTATATCATTTATGAATAAAATAATTATTAAACTATCCATTTTATGGGTGCATTTGGTGGTGTACTATTGAGTTATACTCACACCTTGATTGGACTTCCATGTCACTTGGGTACCAAATCATACACTTCTATTTATTATATGGATAAGACTCGGGGTATGGTCTAATTATTTATGCATGGGTTGTCTAGGTCGTTGTCGTATTATGGGATCATGAAGGACTCAGGACCATTTGAGGAGACACTGTTGACCTTAGTTTACTTTTATTTTTTTATTGATACTTATATATGATCAAACCATTGGGGATCATATTATGGTATGTATGACAGATTCATTTATTACTATGTCTATTGGTTGTATTTATTTTTTAGAACTACCCATTTTTGAAAAGTGTATCTTAATTGTTTACTTTTTGTTTTTGTTTTTATATTATTACTACTATGATATGAGATAATAGTCTCCCCATAGTGTTTCCAAGTCCCTCGCTACATTTTAGTAGCCTCTATGGTGAGACGAGGTGTGCTTGATGTTTGTGGAGAACCGGCCCAGGCCACTAGTCTAGTGGATTATGGATTGGGGCATCACAAAGTGGTATCCTATATTTTTCCATTTTTTTCATGTTATTTGGGTAATGGTAGATAGGAGACTAGTATATTTTCAGTGATTTGTAATGAGCTCTTGTTTATGTTCTTGAAACCCCATGTGAAAGGGTAAAACTATGTTTCCATGGGTGAGAATTAATGTTCTTACTTTTTACTCTTACCAATGAATGATTTCCACCTTGAGTGGCTTACTTGGATGTGATGTTATTGTATTATGGTATTTTTATCTCTTGGAAAAGTATGGTAAGTGTGTGTGTGTGTGTGTGCTCAAGAATCAATCTAGGAACATAGGATTTGTATTCCATTTGTATTCATCTTGTGATTAAGAGTTTCCTAGGATTCTCGTGATCTGGAATTTTATTTACTATAACTAGATTATTTCAGTTTGTCATTTAAATCAACCTATGGTTTTAAATATTTTATAGGGTTTGGTATTTAAAGTGTCTATATCCATTTATATGGTTTTCATATAAGTTAATGGTGGAATTGTATTTAACCACCTCCTCATGTGACCTTTGTTTAATATGCATGTATAAATGATCTATAATGAGATAGTTTTGGTTATATAATTTTTCATTAGGAAACCTATAATAGTTTTTCCATTATAACATGTGAATGACATTCAATTTTACTAAACCACAAAATTTGAAACTTAATAAATCTTGAGAATATTAATTTTTTCCAATTAATAGTTTTAAAACGTGAATCCTTGGGTATTAATAATGGTAATGCTAAAATGAAATAAACATTTCTGAGACCTTCAGGGATCCTAGTGATTAGTATCTCATTTAATTTTAGATTACACTATGTATGGGTGGTTTGGGGGGCAAGAGTGCCCTATTTTTTAGACCCTTAGATATGGGTGGTGAAATCCTTAGGTTTGGGTTATGAGAAATTGGGGGTGTTATATGTTACATTTTACCATCATTCATATGATCCTTATGATTTGTATCATACTCTAAACCAGGTTTTATAGCTCGTAGTGTCATGTAGTGGGTGTGTAGGCCCTCCAGTGAGTATTTTCCCATGGCATGTTAAAGGCCATGTGTTCTAGAGTGTGAATCACGGTTATATCTTTCAACATGTGAAATCCATGCATGAATAGTGATATTGAGGTCTTGTTATGTTCTTTATACACCATGTTATATTTTTACGGGAAAACTGTGAATTACTTTTGTTTTAGTTTTAATATGGTTTCAAAGGGAATGATTATTCATTTTCATGACCCTATTATTCATAAATTGTCTTAATTTAGTAATCTTTATTGAATATGGATAGACTAATTTATGCATGATAAATAATGGGTATATAACTTGGGTCTTGAGATGATTCTCGGCTGATGGGTGGTCAAGTAGTTAGACATGACATTTTAGAGGTATCAAATCTTTTTGGAGGAAAGCTTCAATGATGGGTCTACTTCAATAAATACAATGGATCAAAATGCATGGTTGTATTCTTAAGTGAGTACATGAGCCTAGTTTGGTAAATCATGACTTAAGGGGATCTTTATCTGAGGTCAGTTAATACTTTCAGGGAATCATGTGACCCATAATTTTATTAAGTCCAAGGTGGAACTCTTGTACAGGAGTCATGCAATACGATTTGGGATATGTGATCCGGTGAAATAGTGAAGATCACTTGTTTCATTTTAATTAGATTAATGTTCTATGAGTAGGATATGTGTGGGGTATTTTATGTTTTGAGTTGTTAGGATAGTTTTTTTCTATTTCATGGAAATCATTTTTGTCTTGATAGAACTCATGCTACTTGGCGGTAGTATTCCCTTGATGAATTTAAACTCATGATTTCTTGGAAGAGGGTCATGGATTTATGTCTAGTCTTGGTTGGTGATTCTATCTCATTGTGACGTGGATAGTAGATTATGAAATGCTTATGGTCATAAATGGTGGTAGGTTTTGATTGGGCTTTGAGATGTAACTACCAGGAGTGGTTAAAACAATGATGAATTGTATTGTGGCCCCATAGATTCTTGATTTTGACTTAGATAGATGTTTCAAGGGTTGAAAATTCATTGATCATGGATCAAAAGAGAAGCATGCATTGTTTCAACATGATCATTGGATATTACACTCATAGATTAGTAAGTAAATTTTTGTGGTGGGTAGTGAACCATTGGTCATCAGAGAGAGTTTCTTACAATGGTCCATGTATCATGAATGTTTTGGTTCCATTCTTAGAATATTTAAATGAGTGGTTGTTTGTGTTTATTTTTTGATCATGTGAGAGAGAGACAACCTCATCTAACATTTATGATTAGATATGATTGGAGCAGGGGAAGTGGTGGTTTTCAGTTTCCTAGGAGTAATGATAATAATTAAACCCCCATGATGAGGATTGATGAATTGGTCATGGAAATTATACCATTATTTTGGTTGGTATTTTGGGAATGAAAAACTAACCATCAAGAAGTGATGGTGGCATAAGGTTATTGGTGTAAATCTATTGAGGTGCGTACTTGGATTCCACATGTAATGACAATGAGAAATTTATGTGGTGGTGGATTGCGGTTGAGTGTTAAATTTGGGAGTGAGAAGATATTATTTTATTTGAGGGTTCTTGGATAGGTGGTTTATCAGTGTGTGTGGCCAAGAACAATGAAAATTTTGGAGAACTGAGGTCGTAATTATGGAAACTCACTAGGAGTTGGGTATGAATTTTGGTGAGCATGTTTGATTAGTTGTAGGGTTACTCAGGGTGTGAAGGTATCATGGATAGGTAAGTTACTAAGTAATCAGTAGGTGGAGTAGAGTGTTTTCAAGAAGGGCCCACCAGAGGAGTTTTGGCGGGTATTTTTGTGTGTAGTTTTATGTGATGAGTTACAAATCACATATGGATTGTCATCTTAGTGGTGATTGATGTATTTCTAGTTTCAAACTATGAATTTTAGGGAAAAAAATGTCGTTTTAATTTGTGCATGGATGGTGGTTTTGGGTGTATACATAGTTTTATGTTGGAAATGAGGATGGATACTAGAATTTAATTAGTATATTCTAAAATTTTTGGGTGTCATGACCTGGAAACAATGTGAGGCATGCAGTTGGAATGTAGGACTAGATTTTGAATGAGTTGTTCTAATGGAAGAGAACCAAAACACTATAATTTTTTCATATTGACAAAATATTATGGTGGGAAGAACCATATTCCTAGAATGTAACCAATTCATGACAGAATCGGTATTTCAGGATATATGAGATTATGTATGTTCCATCTTAGTATTTTAATTTTTCTAAAACGTATTAGCTCAGGTTTTGCTGGATATGGATCCATGAGTGTGAGGTTTTTCTTTATATGTGCTCCGAGTGTTGAAGAATGGTATGAGGAAATTTAGAGTTAAATTTATGGATTTCATAGGTTTTATGGTGTGATTGGTTAACCATCCTGGCTTCTAGGGAAGGGTATGTGTTATGGTTTATAGTTTGTAAGGTCTCAGTTGCGTACATGTACTCATAATTTTATTGGAAGTTTGAATCTTAAAACTGGTGGGGGGGTATATTTTAAACTTGTAATCATAATGAAATTATGTGGGATGAAAACCCTCAAAATATCTAATTTGGTTTATAATTAAGTATTATAGAGAATTTTAAGGTTTCTAGGGGCCCCTAGGGGTTAGGGGCATATAGTTCCTTTTTTTTGGGGAAAAAAATGGTGTATAATTTATTCTAACCATACACCCCAACTGTGTAGCCTAAAATAAACAGGTTCATGGTTTTCTTAAAAAAAATTATATCCTAAAAACCCATAAGAATCTCCTTATAATTGAAAACGTATGCACCATGTTTAGTGAATTATTTTTGAAATAATGCATCTTAACTATGTGAGGTGGATGGTCTTTGAAAGTTGTGGAAGCATGGTTGGTGCAAAGTTTGTCATATAATTTGATAAAATCATGTTACCCTGAAAAATTTGTGAAATGAACATTTTTTACTTCCATTCATAAAAAGGGTACACACCTTATTCTTCCCCCATTCATCCAACTGCTCCGAGACACCTCCTCTCCTTCCCATTTCCTCTCTTCTACGGTTGAACTCCACCATTTTCTGTCCAAAATCGACTTCTATATATTCTATTGGAATGATACAGGTGTTTCTAAGACTCGACACTCTTATTTTTCTTATTTATTTTGATTTTAGCTATCCTCGTGAAATTTATGTTCTTTATGCCCTATATTCTGGTTGTTTTTCTTTTTTATCATCTTCTTCTATTTCTTTATGAACTGAAGGTCGATATTAGATGAGTAGGGATCCTATGAGGATATGTTTTGTGGTCCATTTAATTTAACTCGTAGAATTTATAATTTTAAGTGTGTTTATGTAGTATATTTAAATATGTTTGAACGTACATTGTATAATTTTAAATTAAAATGTTTCAATAGATATGAATTTATTTAAATTACCTATTTAATATACCATAGACCAAAATAAATGATATTTTCAATTAGAAATCATAGCAGTATAGAATAACCTCATGGTAGTTTGCTTTATTTAAATGCATAATGATATTTTAAATTAATTAATATAAATATTAGTTTGAGTTAATTTTTCTAAAATGGAATTTCACAACCATTAGTAATTGAGAGTGGTTTGGATCCTTGAGAAGAATCAAACATAACATAATGGGTAAAGTAATAAATCCCAAGAATAATGTGATTTAAAATTTATATAATGGATTTTGTTTTAATAATGGGTTTGGTGTGGGTTTTTGTGGATGAAAATGGTAAATCACTTTTTTAATGTGAATTGGTACTTATGCATTTTAGAGTCTAATGTAATTCATGATTGGGACTTATTTTTTATAAAAATAACTTGGTTTTTCAATATAATAAATTGTGATTTTTGAATTTGGTGTGGAATATAAAATGTGAGAATATAATTATGGGATGTAGTGTCCATGAGCCTAATGATAATTAAATGAGATTAATAGATAATTAATTAACTTATTAAATTGTTTGGAAAAAAAATACCACAATGTAAAATTGCATTATTTTTGGGTTGATTATGTATGTTGATAAATTTGGATTCCAAGATATGTTGTGGATCCCAAAGAGATTGTTGAAATGTTATTTTGGAAAATATCCAAGATAAATGAATGGATGTCCTAAAAGCTGTACATAAATTTATGTACAGAAGGTGAGATTGTTTCCCATTATTTTCCAATTTTTTTCGGTCCAAAATTGGATTTGGGATAGAATTTAGAAAAATGGATTTCCTTGAAGGACATATGAAAATGTATAAAAGTAATGAGTTTTGAGAATATGGTCTTCGTAATGGCTGTTTAGAAAAGGATCAATGAAAGATAACAATGATTTATGTGATAATGATGAGTATCACAAATGAAGAAGGTGAGTAGCATCGTGGCAGCCCGAAGAGTTTGACGGTGATCTCCAAGACAATGATGGGAATTGCGGACAAAGAATTTTCATGGAGCATCATGAAACAGAGAGAATCATGGTGGAAAAGAGGGAGCATCATGAAATGGGGATGATGTGGTGAGACGGTTCTGGAATCATAGGAAACACCAATAAAATGGCCTCTACCTTCATTATTAAATGAGTGATACTTAATAAAAATATTAAGGCTCTATAATTTTTATAGTGGTTCATAATGGTGTTTCACGTGAAAAAAGTGATGAACACTATAAAAGCCAACCGAATATTAAGAGCATCATGAAGGTAAGGAAATTCATGGAGGATACATAACATTCACAAAAGGAAGGAGCATCACCAAGGCTAGTTAATATTTGAGAAAGAGATATTATTCATGAAGTCTAAGTGAGCTTCGTGAAAGGTAGGAGATTTTTGAAAGGCTATTTGAGCTTCATGAAAGAGGAGCTTCACAAAGGCATGGAGTATCATATATGGTTTTCAAAAGGAATTTCCCAGTAAATATGTGGTAAATTGGTATTCGACAAATTGATAAATGTGGAACTTCAATGGAGAATCAATCTATAATTGAGGATTTATTCATTAGAGATAGTTAATGGACCTACAAGTCCAAAAATCTATGTTTGAATCTCGTCCAAGAGTAGTGAGGAAATGAAGAGGAAGAAGGTGGTCCTTTCCACTAACAAGGTGCCTGATAAAGAGACATATGAAGTGAACCTTGCAAAATAAGGGAGATGAACTTAAATGATGTAAAGGCAGTGGGCCTGGGTTTAGAAGTTATCTAGCCCGAACTACCATTTTTTGGCAGTGAGCCTCAGTGGATTCAATACAATCGGTATGTTTTGATTATATTCTCCATGGATATAGCTCAGTGAAGGTGAACCAAGTTAAAAAGATGTTTTCTCATGTGTTATCTTTCCTATATTACATTTAAATAATCATTATTAGATAAATAAGGAAATAATACAATCATCATTAACACTTAAGTGAAAATAAAGTGACCCTTACAATCAAGAGGTCAAGATCCAGTGGGGCAAGAATAATTTTGAATTAAATATCCATACTCTGATTCACCCCCCCCCCTCTTAGGGTATCTAGTACCTTTTTAGACCTAACATAAATAGATGTAAAATGAAATTTAGGAATGTTGGTAGGATCACCTAAATTTGATGTGATACTCAATAGGTTGGAATGTCGGGATGAGTGCTAGGATTCAACGTGATGCTTAATGAGTGTGACTGCTAGGATGACTGCCTTGGATTCTCTATAGTACATGATTAGGAATTTCAGAGTGATATCAAAAGATTAAACATGTTATCAAATGCTTTATACTTTCAGGATTTGTGTTGGGACTTCATATGATACATTAAATCTAGGGAATTACAACACGAGCATTGGATTCAAGTGGAATTAAGAGTTGAGCTCTCGAATTCCATGTGATACTTGATGAGGTTTGAAAATGTTAGGATGATTATATGTATTCTATGTTGTTAATAATGTAGGAGTGGGAATATTTACATGCCCAAAGGTACCATGGTACTAGTTAAAGAAGGTATAACTGACCCCTAAAATCACTGCAAATCTCAGGCCATAGAGAATTTTATTTATTTATTTATTATCACCTGCTCAATTTTTATGGTAATTATGTACGAAATTGTTATTAGACTAGTTATTTTAGTGATTTTATTAGTATTTTTATAATAATTTATACTCAAAACCTTCTCAGTCAACCATGGTATGTAACACCCCGAGCTTCCACGATACGCCTCTCTTTCAATAATGCAATAGCTTGCATTGTACGCAAGTTCGAGTTCTAACACACCGCAACTAATCAAAGTAGCCGTTATGAATAGTAATAACTACCTTTTAAATTTATAGAAATTTTATATTTCAAAATGGACTTCATTTTTGTATTCCTAATATTGAAATTAGCCTATGTTGATTTTTTTGTAATTTTCCGAGAACTTCCAAATTTTTATGAATAGTGAAAAATACTTAAAACAACTTTTTTAATCAAAATAATTTATAGTGATAAGTTATACTATTTAGTGGTTCTAAGGTATAATTAGAATATATTTTTACCATTTTATCCAATGGTGGTCATTAGAATTAATATAACATTGAAATTGGACATAAACAATTGCCAATCTTTTGATATAAATTGTTTCTTAAAAACACGCTATTTGTCGTAACAGTGGGAATTATTTATAAAATTAATTAATGAAACTTATATGTTTGGAATTTTTTAAAATAGACATCATTTTTGAATTCGGAATATCAATTATAGCTTAGGGTGAAATTTTGGCCTTGTTCTGAAAAACTTCAATTTTTGATGAATAGTGAAACCACTAAGTGGTAGTTAAATAACTGATTTTTCGTTTAAATGAAATATTACCACTTCTGTGATTTGATTTTCAAAAATCCAACATACATGGTTGTCATTAAGAATTAAAATGTGGTTCAATGAGATCAAAATAATTTTTTGGTGAATAGTAACTTTTAAGTTCTTAATCGCGATTAGAGGTAATTAGTGTAGTTTAAGGTACAAATAATGTTTTAATAACATGAGATGAGCATGAAACTTCTCCTACTCCTATTGGATGAGTCATGGCCGACCAAGAAAACCCATGGGTCAAATTGGGGACCCCATGGAGCCACTTTAGTTGGAAAATGACATTAATATATATTTATTTAATGTTAAAATTAAATTGACACAAACATGAGTTGTTTTACTAAAACAGTTTTTAAGTGGGGTTACACAAGTCCAAATTTTGACTATAAATATTCATTAGAAAGTTAAAACGATTTCCTACATCATAGTATTTTTTTTATAATTTTTAGACATTATATAAATTAAATTATTTATGACATAATTATGATGCAGCGATGACCTCATTATTTAACGATTTAAATAAAATGAAAAGATAATGCACAATCCAAGGCATACACTTGTCCAGAGCCTATTGGATGAGGAGATTTCGAAACCTTATCACCTTAGACTCGAATTATATAAGTGTGGGACCTTTATAATCCGAAAAGCATTGTGAAATAATGTAACATTTCAATCTTTCCAAAAGTGCCCCTCCTCTCCACTTATAAAAGGCCCCCACCTCTCCCACCTCATTTACACTTTCAAGCCATTTGGCTCATCCAAACTCTGCCCAAATACTCTCCCAACTTCCCCCTCTTACTCATAGAAGCCTCACTTTGGGCAGAACTCTTCCCAAGGAAGCCTTTGGCTCAAATCAAAAAGAGTTACCCGATTTTGAGGTAATGTCTTCTCTAATGTTGTTTTGTTTTATTTTTCTTCTCCAAACCCCTAAAATCTTTTTATTCATTTCTTTTGTAACAAAAACAGTATCCTCAATATACTAGGATGTTGTTATAAGAAGGATTCGAGCTACACTTACACACACCTACATCTAATGGTTAAAGAACATAGGGTTTCTGTGGATGGCGAATTTCTGCCTCACGAAACGATGATTGTTCAACACTCATATAACACCTTAAAAGGTGGCCATTAAGATGTCACTATTTTTATATATGATATATAATATGTTTATGTTTTACTTATGCTTCTGTATTTCTCATTTATGGCATACTTTATGATTTCCATTATGGGTAAAACGCGATAATTTCATTTTAGGAAGTGCGGACTACCGCCCCCTCAAAGTGATGTGAATCGTTAATGCCATATGTGGGATGTATAAAGGATGGAGTAAATGATATTATATATGATATTATACTGGAACTATATTATACCTTTATATAATTATGATTTCATTACATTAAATACGAAATAGAAATGAAAGTAGCGTTCATGCGTACGTAAGGCTTACCGTCTCCATGAACGGTGCATTTCATTTCTTACCTCTAAATGTTACGTAATATTATGAATGAATGTATATACTGTATATGTATGATATATATGATATCTACATCATGAATATAATTCTGGATATAATGGATATTCTACCACATGAACAACTTGTAATTATAAGAAGTTTATTGTTGACTCAAGTACCAAAGATCGACAAAACGACCGTTATTAACTTAAATAATTACATAATGTTCATAACATTGTAATAAGTGATATAAAAAGGATAATGAAATTGAAAATTGTTCTTAATAAGGTATATATTAACTCTAGTTTATTATTCAGGAGGTTAAAGAACGGTTGAGTCAAGTCAGACACGAGGTAAGGGAACTTCTTAACCCAATTTCCATTCTTTGGGTTAATCTCCTACTTTCAAATTATGTCATTATATTATTATGTCGTATCTTTTATTTGTACTTTATTTATGTGTACTTATAGTTAATACACATAATATATCTATTTAATTTTAAAAATTATCTTTGTAAGGGACTTCGTCTCAATCTCCTTTCATTGAGGCATATTTCGTTTTATACACAACTTTCTTTTATACGGTGTATAAACTCCTTTGACTTTTACTTTTATACAAAAGGAATCTTTTTATACGAAGCATTTACTAAACAACAAAAGGGAATGTTTTCCTTTCCGTACTTATGCGGCGACAACGACTTCTCCTCCGCCGTGACCATTATTTGAGTTTCGGCTTCCTCTACAAGCCATCACTTTTTTTAATGAAAAATAAATACAAAGTTTTAACTTGCTTTTATTTTGGTATTGAAAATGGTTTTGAAAGCATTTTTATTATATCAATGTGTTGTATTGACATCTTGTGATTGAAATATGGAAATGTTATGTTTCCTTTACGCATGTTTTATGTGATACGATTATGTTATGGTTTATGATATGTCTAAACCTATTCATATGAGGAATGCATTGGACTTAATAAGTGACTGGTGGAGCCCGCTATAGCTCCTCGATGCATCGGCAGGTCTCATGAGACAAACTAGTGTCTTGGCACGAGGCCTTGACAAAATCTTATTTGGAGTCTTGGCACGAGGCCTTGGCTACGCGGTTATGATAGTCTGGCATTATGCATTCCATCATTATGAAAGTGGTTATTGATATTGCATGTGATTATTCGACCAGTAGAATATCCATGTGAAGAAGTGAATGGCATTATCTCATTTTACTTTTGCCATAATATGTTGATGTTCAAGTTTAAAAGGCTTTTGTTTTAGTTATACATTGCCTTAAATTTTTATGTTTATTTATGAATGCTTCCGCAATATTGTTATCCTTACTGAGCATCTGAGCTCACCCCTTTCAATGTTTTAATATTTTCCAGGATGTGAAGAAGTATTTTATGAATGACCTGCAGGGATTGTCAGAAGAGGATATGAGTGTGGACTATGGAGACTTTGTTATTGTAGTTTTTCACTTTATGATGTAATGTAACGTTTACGAATGTATCTAGTGTTTCCAAGGCTACTAAACTAATCGGTCTTTCGAGACTTGATCTTTTGTGATCATGCCAATGTTACGAAGTGACGCACCGGCTCTGGGTAGCTGGGGTCGGGGCGTTACAGTTGGTATCAGAGGAAGTTTAGTACAAAACTTGGAAGCTAGATTTAGATAAACTCTGATTAGAGCACATAGCCCAAGGATAGACTTTGAGGATTAGTATAAAAGAACTTCCTAGAATTTTGGTATTATAGAGATGTTATGAGTTTTCCGAGCAATACATCCCTGTCTGGATACGAGCAGGTAGAGGCGGCTCTGGCACAGATGTACCTAGGGGTAAAACCCGAAAACACCGCTTTGAGCTAGACTCGAACGGGAACTGGTGCACGACAACAGGCCTTGCTGCACTCTTGGTTACGACACTCCCAGGGGATATGCTTAGGATAATTATCATTTTATTTACAAACCACTATGAAGGGTTATGAGTACATACTTCCTCAAAGAAAACATTTCTTTTTATGATTATGGATTATATCCATAAATAGTTCAATTTTTGTAAAGTGTTTAACAAGTATGGAATTATGTATTTTGATTCATAAACTAATCTAGTTTATTCCATTGTTTAGAAATGGCGCCTAGTGGATGGAATGGAAACCGTATCAATGCACGAACTCCTTGTAGGGATTGCCCTCCTGCTCAAGATAATTATTGTGGATCTGGAGATACAACTGGTGCTGATCAACTTATTACCATACTGGGACAACTCACTCAGGTTATGAATAATAACCTTACTCGTATGGAGCACCCTGATCCGCAACGTGGAGGATCAATGCTAGACCGTTTCATGAGGAAACAACCACCAAACTTCAATGGGAGTACAAATCCTATAGTAACTGAGCAATGGATAAATTCCTTAGAGAAAATATTCCATGCCTTGGGGAGTAGTGAAAGGGAGAAGGTTGTTATGGCAGTTTACCGCCTCACTAGAGATGCCGATCAGTGGTGGTCGCTGATTCAAAACAAAAAGGAAGATGATTACGTATCGAATATGGAATGGAGGGAGTTCAAAGAGATTTTCTTAGAAAAATACTTTCCCCGTGACCATCGAGCAGATATGGAAAGGCAATTTCTGAGTTTGAGGCAGAAGGTGGATGAGAATGTCGCAAAGTATGAGGCTAACTTTACAAGGTTAGCGAGGCATGCTGCAGATTATATACGTAACCCAAGAAGTAAGATTGATCGTTTCTTTGATGGGTTAAAACCTTTTCTCCGCCGAGCTTTAGTATCACAAACCTTCTCTTCATACGAAGGTATTGTCTCGTGCGCTATCAAGACGGAAAAGGAATTCTCTAAGTCTCATGACTTTAAAGCAAAACAAGAAAAGAAGGGAACGGTGGAACAAGAGACGGATAAAGGGAAAAAGGGAAAGAAGGATTTTCCACTATGTGATAATTGTGGGAAGAATCACCCTGGTACTTGCCCAAAAGGAATGGGAGTTTGTTATAAATGTGGAGAAAAGGGTCACCAGGCTCGTGATTGCAAGGGAAAGAAAGAGGCTATCAAAGTTGAATGCTACAATTGTAGAGAAATGGGTCATTATGCAAATGAATGTCTTAAGCGTTAGGGAAACTTACCTCAAAAAAGGCCAAGGGATCAAGGACAATCTTATGCTGTTACTACAGTTGAAGAAGAATAACTAATGTATTGGTGCTTTTGGACTCATGGATTATATTCTGGTTATTAGAATAATGTGATATATATATAAGGATTGTACTGCAGTACTTGTTTATTTCAGTAAGGTTTTAATATGATTAAGGTAATCATATTTTTAGTATGTGACAATAAGAGAAACTTTTCTTTGTTTGGGGAATCTGATGTTACAATTGATTTTGGAATTTAGAGACCTTTTAGAGAAAGTCTAGACGGAGGTATTTTGGATAACTATTAAGGTTGGAATGGATTAAGTTGAACCATGGATAGTATTGTTTAAGGTTAAAGAATTTCTGAAGATTATTTTTGGAATATTATAATACTATAGTTTTAGGAAAAGGACAACCTGCAGGGTGGGGAATAACTCGTCGCGTCGGACAAAGCTGCAGGAATCGAACCCACAACCATAGTGCGACAAGCCTTTATTTCCTACCACTAGCCTACAGGAAGTCCCTGGTTATTACAAAATAGTTTTACTAATCTAAATGGTATGTGTTAACATTTTGAACCTTATACAATTAGGATAAATAGAATATTTTTGAGTTCCGTTACCATTTGGAGTAAAAGTTGGGTTTGTGGTAAAAATTTATTAACGAATGAAAGTATACATAACAAGTATGTATATTCCCTTACATTCTTAGTAAATCTCCTAAATAAATTCCTCAACATTATAAAAGTTAACTTAAAACAAAAATGTTGTCGGTTAACTTTTCCAACTGGGGATTCAATGACCGTTTAACCAATCACAAGTTTGTGATTTTCTTGTGGTTAAACTTTCTCCTAATCCTGTTTTCTATAACTCTCCATCAGACCTTGATGGTTTGTTTCTCCTCCATATCCATATTTTCATATAATCCTAGAATGGGCTATATCGGGTGACCTTTGTACTTATCTTGCTTTCTTTTAATGTTATATATTTATTAACCTTATTTCCGATGTGGGTTTTCCTCAAATGTATTTTCTCTTTTCAACCTTTTATTTTCAAAGAAAAATTTCAAATTGCGAGGACGCAATTTATTGAAGGAGGGGAGAATGTAACACCCCGAGCTTCCACGATACGCCTCTCTTTCAATAATGCAATAGCTTGCATTGTACGCAAGTTCGAGTTCTAACACACCGCAACTAATCAAAGTAGCCGTTATGAATCGTAATAACCACCTTTTAAATTTATAGAAATTTTATATTTCAAAATGGACTTCATTTTTGTATTCCTAATATTGAAATTAGCCTATGTTGAATTTTTTGTAATTTTCCGAGAACTTCCAAATTTTTATAAATAGTGAAAAATACTTAAAAAAACTTTTTTAATCAAAATAATTTATGGTGATAAGTTATACTATTTAGTGGTTTTAAGGTATAATTAGAATATATTTTTACCATTTTATCCAATGGTGGTCATTAGAATTAATTTAACATTGAAATTGGACATAAACAATTGCGAATCTTTTGATATAAATTGTTTCTTAAAAACACGCTATTTGTCGTAACAGTGGGAATTAATTATAAAATTAATTAATGCAAATTATATGTTTGAATTTTTTAAAATAGACATCATTTTTGAATTCGGAATATCAATTATAGCTTAGGGTGAAATTTTGGCCTTGTTCTGAAAAACTTCAATTTTTGTTGAATAGTGAAACCACTAAGTGGTAGTTAAATAACTGATTTTTCATTTAAATGAAATATTACCACTTCTGTGATTTGATTTTCAAAAATCTGACATACATGGTTGTCATTAAGAATTAAAATGTGGTTCAATGAGATCAAAATAAATTTTTGGTGAATAGTAATTTTTAAGTTCTTAATCGCGATTAGAGGTAATTAGTGTAGTTTAAGGTAAAAATAATGTTTTAATAATATGAGATGAGCATGACACTTGTCCTACTCCTATTGGATGAGTCATGGCCGACCAAGACAACCCATGGGTCAACTTGGGGACCCCATGGAGCCACTTTAGTTGGAAAATGACATTAATATATATTTATTTAATGTTAAAATTAAATTGACACAAACATGAGTTGTTTTACTAAAACAGTTTTTAAGTGGGGTTACACAAGTCCAAATTTTGACTATAAATATTCATTAGAAAGATAAAAAGATTTCCTACATCATAGTATTTTTTTTATAATTTTTAGACATTAAATAAATTAAATTATTTATGACATCATTATGATGCAGTGATGACCTCATTATTTAACGATTTAAATAAAATGAGAAGATAATGCAAAATCCAAGGCATACACTAGTCCAAAGCCTATTTGATGAGGAGATTTAGAAACCTTATCACCTTATCCTCGAATTACATAAGTGTGGGACCTTTAGAATCCGAAAAGCATTGTGAAATAATGTAACATTTCAATATTTCCAAAAGTGCCCCTCCTCTCCACTTATAAAAGGCCCCCATCCATCCCACCTCATTTACACTTTCAAGCCATTTGGCTTGGCCAACCTCTGCTCAAATACTCTCCCAAGTTCCCCCTCTTTCTCCTAGAAGCCTCACTTTGGGCAGAACTCTTCCCAAGTAAGCCTTTGTCTCAAATAAAAAAGAGTTACCCGATTTTGAGGTAATGTCTTCTCTAATGTTGTTTTGTTTTATTTTTCTTCTCCAAACCCCTAAACTCATTTTATTCATTTATTTTGTAACAACAACAGTATCCTCAATATACTAGGATGTTGTTATAAGAAGGATTAGAGCTACACTTACACACACCTACATCTAATGGTTAAAGAACATAGGGTTTCTGTGGATGGCGAATTTCTGCCTCACGAAACGATGATTGTTCAACACTCATATAAAACCTTCAAAGGTGGCCATTAAGATGTCACTATTTTTATATATGATATATAATATGTTTATGTTTTACTTATGCTTCTGTATTTCTCATTTATGGCATACTTTATGATTTCCATTATGGGTAAAATGCGATAATTTCATTTTAGGAAGTGCGGACTACCGCCCCCTCAAAGTGATGTGAATCGTTAATGCCATATGTGGGATGTATAAAGGATGGAGTAAATGATATTATATATGATATTATACTGGAACTATATTATACCTTTATATAATTATGATTTCATTACATTAAATACGAAATAGAAATGAAAGTAGCGTTCATGCGTACGTACGGCTTACCGTCTCCATGAACGGTGCATTTCATTTCTTACCTCTAAATGTTACGTAATATTATGAATGAATGTATATACTGTATATATATGATATATATGATATCTACATCATGAATATAATTCTGGATATAATGGATATTCTACCACATGAACAACTTGTAATTATAAGAAGTTTATTGTTGACTCAAGTACCAAAGATCGACAAAACGACCGTTATTAACTTAAATAATTACATAATGTTCATAACATTGTAATAAGTGATATAAAAAGGATAATGAAATTGAAAATGGTTCTTAATAAGGTATATATTAACTCTAGTTTATTATTCAGGAGGTTAAAGAACGGTTGAGTCAAGTCAGACATGAGGTAAGGGAACTTCTTAACCCAATTTCCATTCTTTGGGTTAATCTCCTACTTTCAAATTATGTCATTATATTATTATGTCGTATCTTTTATTTGTACTTTATTTATGTGTACTTATAGTGAATACACATAATATATCTATTTAATTTTAAAAATTATCTTTGTAAGGGACTTCATCTCAATCCCCTTTCATTGAGGCATATTTCGTTTTATACACAACTTTCTTTTATACGGTGTATAAATTCCTTTGACTTTTACTTTTATACAAAAGGAATCTTTTTATACGAAGCGTTTACTAAAAGAAAAAAGGGAATGTTTTCCTTTCCGTACTTATGCGGCGACAACGACTTCTCCGCCGTCGTGACCATTATTTGAGTTTCGGCTTCCTCTACAAGCCATCACTTTTTTTAATGAAAAATAAATACAAAGTTTTAACTTGCTTTTATTTTGGTATTGAAAATGGTTTTGAAAGCGTTTTTATTATATCAATGTTTTGTATTGACATCTTGTGATTGAAATATGGAAATGTTATGTTTCCTTTACGCATGTTTTATGTGATACGATTATGTTATGGTTTATGATATGTCTAAACCTATTCATATGAGGAATGCATTGGACTTAATAAGTGACGGGTGGAGCCCGCTATAGCTCCTCGATGCCTCGGCAGGTCTCATGAGACAAACTAGTGTCTTGGCATGAGGCCTTGAAAAAATCTTATTTGTGGTCTTGGCACGAGGCCTTGGCTACGTGGTTATGATAGTCTGGCATTATTCATTCCATCATTATGAAAGTGGTTATTGATATTGCATGTGATTATTCGACCAGTAGAATATCCATGTGAAGAAGTGAATGGAATTATCTCATTTTACTTTTGCCATAATATGTTGATGTTCAAGTTTAAAAGGATTTTGTTTTAGTTATACATTGCCTTAAATTTCTATGTTTATTTATGAAAGCTTCCGCAATATTGTTATCCTTACTGAGCATCTGAGCTCACCCCTTTCAATGTTTTAATATTTTCCAGGATGTGAAGAAGTATTTTATGAATGACCTGCAGGGATTGTCAGAAGAGGATATGATTGTGGACTATGGAGATTGTTATTGTAGTTTTTCACTTTATGATGTAATGTAATGTTTACGAATGTATCTAGTGTTTCCAAGGCTACTAAACTAATCGGTCTTTCGAGACTTGATCTTTTGTGATCATGCCAATGTTACGAAGTGACGCACCGGCTCTGGGTAGCTGGGGTCGGGGCGTTACATGGTACATGGATACATGATAATACACTATTTTTTATAATAGGGATAGGACTCAGAGCAGAGCCTGATGTTTGTTGCATGGGCTGTCTAGGTAGGAGTTGGACTATTGGACTGGGAAGGACTCAGAACCCATATGAGAAAGAATTTTGACCTTCGTTTACTTTTTATTTCTTTTAGTACTTCTTTTATATGATCCAATCATCATGTATCCTATTATGGTTTGTATGAAAAATTCATTTATGATTGGATCTATTGGTTGTATTCATTTATCGGTACTTCCCCAGGTTCTAATGTGTTATTTAGATATTTATATTATTTTATTCAACTTTTTCTACTCAGATATGAGGGAATAGATTTCCAAATAATATTTCGTAAGACCTCATCACATATTGGTATCCTCTTTCATATGGGGTGGGAGAGATTTTGGTTAGGTGGTCAATTGGCTCGGAGAATCATTCAAGAGGCTTTCATGTTGGCATGACACAATCCTGAATACAGTGAAAAGGAATGAAAATGTATCACCCTTATTTATGACAAAAACAATTTTGTGATAGATGTGTCAAAATAACAGTAGAAATTAATTTATTTAAAATTAATAATTTCTATTGATTTTATATACATGAAATAAATTTTTTATAATTTTGTTATAATGATTAATTATCCAAGGAAGAATATATTTCAAAAATAGAAAATGGAAAATGAAAAATAAAGAGATAAAGGATACAACCACTTCATTGAAGTCACCTACTTTTCTAAGTGTATATAATCACAAATATGTGGGGTGAAGTGAAACTATAATATTCCTAGTATTAAAATGTGGTTTAGGAGGGGGAACATAGGAAGATTTTTTAAAGGAGTTTAACTATAGGTGTGGTTTTCATTTGAGAATGATATGGGTATTTATAAGTTTTGGAGACGAGTATTTTAAAATTAATTAATCAATATAATATAAATTTAAGACCAGGACATGAAATAGTTTTTTTAAATTGAATAGTATTTTGTACCCTTTAACTAACCTTATCACACGATTAAATATGGAATGTTGTTCTTTCATGATGATGTCATTGTTACATAATTCTTACAACATATTTTACCAAAAATTTTCTTTTTATATACAAAATGACTAAGATAAATTTTTATTATTATAAATATTAAACTTATTTTATGAAATTATATTTTTAATTTTGAAATGTATTAATTTTAATAAAAAATATAATACATTGAATAGATCATGCTTTCATTTTAGGATACATTTACTAATATTTAAAAATATTATTTTATAAGTGGGTAACTAATTTATTCGTTTTGAAATATGAATTTAATCTTTTAAAAAATAATTATTATCCTATAAATCATATTTTTATTACTGGAAATGATCATTATTTGTATTACATGTCATATATTATTATTCATCTAAAAATTAAATTTGGGATGTTCCCAAAAAAATTCATTTCATTATTTTTTAATGTCAATTCCAAATCAATTATCCATTTTATTTAAATAATTTTTCAATATGGTAAATTAAACATATAATTATATCATAAAATTATATTTTTTGTTATATAAAAGTAGATACAAAACAAAAATAATTCTATCACTATAATTTTATTGAGTTAAATGGAATAAAACATTATATTCATTAATTTAAATATTCATTTACAATATTTTTTTTATTATATTAATTGTATTTATTTACTTATACAGTTCATTAAGCATTTTCTTGTAATGTATAATTTACTATTCCAATAGTTATGTTTTTATTTTAAATGTCATTTTTATAATAACGTTTTTACCCATTTTAATTGTCATACTATCTCTTACTACCCTATATATACCCCTTATATCATATATATTTGATTCACTTAGTTTCTCTCAAAGTTAACTCTGTAAATATGTCTATATTATTTTTGATATTTTACTTTCTTAGAAAATCAGTTCTTATAAATATGGTAGTTCTATGAGTCCACGAGCCATTGGATTTTCAATTCTTATTCATGTTATTTACTTTTCTTTATTATCCCAATGTACTTGTATTAGTCATATAGAATGTATATGGAAATGATTTTTAATGTTTTATTACGAAGTAAAAAATAATAATTTTTAGGTATTTATATAGGGTATATGACCTATTTAAAGTGTACCTTATAAAAAAGGTTCATTAATTCAAGAAAACTAAATAAAATATATCTTTTCAAGAAACACATATATGTTAAATTAGAAGATATCATATTGATAAATCTGGTTCATCACAATTATTCATCCTAAGGATATATATGAGGATGTTTAATGAAACAAACCAATCAAAAACCATCCCTAAGTAACAAATAAGATTGAATGTGACACCACAAGAGTATCTCTAATGAGTCTGGGTATTATATTAGAAACTTAGGGCATAAATAACACACATATGGGGGAAATTTCCATCAATAATCTAGAATTGGATGTAAAATAATGAAAAAGTGGGGTAAAACTAAAAAAATAAAATAAAATATAAAATGTAAATGTCATTTATATCATCAATTCATATAATTTCATACAATCACATTAGAAATTAAAAAATTATTAGTGAAAAATATAATATCAAACCTATCCTAACAGAAAAAGATAAGCCCAAAATGCACAGTATACCATTGTAATGGTATGTATCCATAGCTCCACCAGTTATCAATGTTAATTAGTTTATTACCACTCTATACACATGTTGTATCAATGTTATCAAAGAATAATAATTCATCCATGAGTGTAAAAGATAAAAAATATAACTAGTCCACACCAAGATAAAGTTTACTTTCTTGAGTTACCTAATATTTTAATAAAGTTATACTCAACAGAATCACAATGACATACATATATAGTTACTCATGTCACAAAATGCATTAAAATAAGGACACCCACAAGTCACATCACACTATAGTGGTAACCTACTCCTAACATAAAACATCTTACCACCAACCCCCTTCCTATTTTGTAACATCGTATTTGTAATAATTAATATCATTAATAGGTAACCACAAGTGGGGTGTGGAGATAGGAACAAATCATTTGGATTCATATTAGGAATCACTCTTTATATATTTCAGGACATACCCACACATTGCATACTCAGGTAGTGATTCACATAGTGAATGAATTTTCACCATCACTCAGATAACATAACATATAATAGGGATACTTATAATCCATAATATCACAATTTGAGTATGCCATGTGTAAGGTTTACACAGTTCGAAACTAGGAAAAATATTCTAAGAATAAGTATATATAAGCATCTCAGATCTTCCCATTACCCAATAGGGAGAAGATAATAGCAGACCCTTCATATCTAAATTAGGTATATATCAATGAATCTTATCATTCCTCAAATAATTCTATGGATATATTAACTATAATATCCCCACCCGAACCACCGAGTCTAATATGGAGTGCCATATGAACTTATGCGCACCTCCTAATATGAAAGTGATTTATTACTAGTATTGGGGGTCTTAGTCTGAAAGTGGGGAGGTTATAACCTCTGTATCCGTCCATAATTTAAACAATAAAAAATAAATAACATAATTAATCATCAGTGTAAACATGTCGAATAACTAAATAAATGGAATACATGACATGTAAAGATAATCACCTCCCAAAATCGGTAATCAAGTACAAGGTAAATAAATTAGATAAAAAATAAATAATAAAATGATGGTATCATCGGTGTCCATCCTATCCAAACACAATAACCACACTACTTAACTCATAATTCTTCCATGGGTCCCTTTCCTTTTGCCGAATCCCTCATGAAATCTACAAGTCCACTGAAATTCCCAAGTTGGATGTGAGTAAAAAACTTCATAGGACACCCCGAATGTTTCCTTAACCTAATATGATCAAGTATACAAGTTTATTCTATAATAATAATAAATGTAGAATAAGTATAGTAACAAAAAATAGAAAACCAATACGTCATCTGTTAACCAAGATGTTAAAAACCCCTGACTGTACCTAATTCGGCTCTAAGATGGAAGGATAGTCAAGGTGTTAGAAGAATCAATACTAGCCGGGAGTATCGTGAATCATGCTAATAAGCATTGTGTGATTGTACAACTTCTCAAATAGTAGGCATAAAATAAATCATGTTATTATTATTCTCTAGGCATCAGTAGATAGACAACATTATCTAGGAATTGAGATCATACCCCCTTGAATATTCTAGGCATCAGTTTTGTGACACAACATCCATGACACATCAATTTATTCATATGCTATGCATAGGTCCCTCACTGAGACCATCACAAGTCATGCATAATCCCCCTGTAAGTGATAAACATATCATGATGGTCCAACTTCCTTGGCCTCCAAGAACAATACCAAATAATCACATATAGAATGGTGGAATACATGAGGAAGCATAAAAAATATCATGAGAGTGGTAGAACAAAAATACATATGACTAATATCAAACATGAATAATATGGTTCAAAGTAATCATGGTAAAAAGTTTCAAATATGGTTCTTAGGGCTACACACACACCCACACGTGATCATAATCTATCACAGATATTAAATATGTCTACACATAAATCATATTGGAGAAATATATGTAACAAAATCCCAATAAGGTAAGGAACTTCCTTCCTCAAAACTCATCGACGTCAAAGTCAAGGATAAACCACCCTATATAGATTAATATCTTGAGTGGAAACCTCAATAATCAAGAACACCTCTCTGCCACCTTATTATCATAAACCTCATAATTTCAATGCTCAAGGGTTTTCATGGGACCCTTGATCCAAAATTAGTTATTTATTTCCAAAATAAATAATATATCACATGTGATGATACTTTCTCTCTCCTAGATAATTTTCAAATTAACATATAAAATATCACACGTGATGATACTTTATCTCCCATTGATAGTTTTTAAATTATCATTTTAGGTCAACGAATGAGTTCAAAATTGTACTTTTATAATTAAATTTTGATAATTCTTAATAATTATCTTTAATAATACATGTAATTATCGTTTTATAATTTAATGTTCATTCTTCGAAAATCACGCACAATTATCTGTCAACAATTGTTTTCTAAATTATCCTTTGATAGTTTGGTGCAATTATTTTTTGATGCTTTTTTATTAAACTTAAATAACTAACCTTGATAATGTGATGAAATTGTAAATTTATAATTATTTAAAATTATCATTGGTAATTGTGCACAATTACATTGATATTTCATTATAATTATTTCTAGATAATTATTTATAATTTTCATTTCATATCTCATGATAAATATTTATAATTACCCTTTCGTAATTGTAAAAAAATTATAAATTGATAATTCTTTTATAAATTACCCATGATATTTAATTGTTTAAAACATTGATAATTTTGATAAATTATCCTTCTATAAATAAATTCAATTTTAATTTAATGATTTTTTATTATTATAATTTGATAATTCCTCTTTATTATTATCCGATAATCTCATGCAATTATCATTTGATAATCATACACAAACAAATTTTCATCATTTATTTTATAATTATAATTTATAATCCAAAATAATTATCACTTGATAATTTTAATAAATTATCCTTACACATACAATGCGATTATCATGTAATAAAACAATAATTATATTTTGGTAATTTCTTTTTAATTATTCTAATATAATTTATGTTTAATTATTTTTATTTAAATTCTATCATTTTCCCATAATTTTTGAATTAATTAAATTATAGAATAAATTTAACAAAATGATTAAATGTAAAAAAAATAAGAAACTCAATAGTATTTGTGGAACATATGGGGAGGAGGAGGAATAACCAGCCACATGAAAATAGAGAAAATAGACCATATTGATCGATGGTGGGTTTACTAATCATGCACAAGGGAGTCTTAGGATAACTCAAAATCTAACGGATCAACCATAGAAGAACTCTAAGTGGTTCAAATATATTATAAATCCCAAAACATGTACACATTACCATTTTCGAAAACCAAAATACAAACAAACATTCGTTTTAATTTTCCATTCAACTAAAAAATGGTGATGAAGTGTTTAATTTTTCCCCATTAACTATTTGAAATTAATTCATGTCGAAATAGGTTAAAATAGAATTTCTTTAAATAGAAACCAACATGAAAATTGTGGTTTGGTAAAGTGGTAAAATAAGAAAATATATTTATAAATAATATAAATTAAAATTAAAAAGGGTAAATGAAATTACCACTATGTTCAAACTTACCAAAAATTTGACCCACACATATTTTTTATCACACCTAGGGTAAATCCTGTATCACGGACCTAGAGATGCTCCCATATTTTTCATAAAATGAATCATTTTATATGTTCCATTATTTTTTGAAAAATAAATAATGAAATTTTTAAATAAGTTATCCTCTTATTCAATGTTACCAAACACCTGATGTGCACAAATGTTATATCTCACCTTAGTTAAACTCCACATTTCATACATAACAGTGGTCTCAAATTTTTCATATGATATATAATTTCGGAGATAAAAATCATTCCCTACTAATAGAACATACACCTCATCATAATATGGTCATTAGGTCCTAGCCCACTAGGCACCACCAGTTTCCCTACAAAAACATGGTCCCCTCCCATGGGTACACCCACATGCATGAACAGGTCATCAGACTATTGACTATCCATAATGGCCCACACATGATCATTCTAGTGTGGTTTTTCCTCACTCAAACACACCCCTAGAAACATACTAGGAGGTATCTCATCCTAATCATTATTCCAGACCAATAATGTATAACTATAGTGTTATAATCAAATAGGCTGTAGAAAAGAATGGTGATCCTTTCTTACATGAGTCACATAATTTAGTCATTTAACCCTTTATAATTCTAGTGTGTTACATCCACCACCCCCCTCAAGCACAACATCCTCATTGTAGACACTAGATCTCAACCCAAGCAGTTCCACAACACTTAAGAGTCGGTTCCTCCTAGGATACCAATATAATAATTTGGGGCCACTAATAGTACAGTCACCCAGTCTTAACATGGTCTTCGGTTCTTGGCTTGCTACACAATAGCAGTTTCCCCACAGACATGTGGTCCACTCCATAGGTCCCATCCATATTCCTAAATAGATCATCATACTAATGAATATTCTCACAGTCCGACAGATGTTCTTCTAGTGTCATTTGTCCTCATTCGCACATAGCCACTGAATCTTTCCAGGAGGTCACTGATCCTGATCACTACTCTAGGAAAATCATGCTTATTTTTGGAGTTCTAATCCGATAAGATCCTGGAAGTAGAGGTGAAACATGTTGACATGAGTCGAATTATTTAGTTATTTGACAATTTATTATTTTGGAGTGTTACATTCCCCCCCCAGAGCACAATGTCCTCATTGTGGACCCTACATCTCAACCTAGGTAGTTCCACCAAACATAAGGTTGTGTTCCTCATTATATACGAATGTAAAAACTGGGCCCATTTGATATCACAGATACCCAATATTAACATGAGTCACATCATTTAAAAATTTAACCATTTATCTTTCAGGGGAGTTAGATCCTCATAGATCAAAACGTCCTCATTGTGGACCCTGCATCTAAAACCATGCAATTCCATCACACTTAAGGCTAGGTTCCTCATAAAATCCCAATGTAACAACTGGGTCTCGAAGATAGCACATACACCTCATCTTGACATGGTCTTCCAGTTTTGGCCTTCTAGGCACCGCCAGTTTCCATGAAAACACATGGTACCCTCCCTAGGGAACACCCATGTGTCAAAATGGCTCATCAAACTAGTGATTTTCCCCAGAATCCAACACATATTCTTTCTATTGTTCCTTTTCCTCACTCTCACACACCATTTTAAATGTCCCAGGAGGTCACTCATCTGGATCACTACTCCAGTCCAAGCATGCTTAACTGTGGACTTCTAATAATATATTCTCCCAAAAAGAAATTTCCACCTTGTTGACATGAGTCACATCATTTAGTCATTTATACCTTGGTCATTTTTGGGTTTTAGATTATTTGCTTATCTAAACAATCACAGTACCCTCCACCAAGAAATACAATAATATGGAAAAAACAGTCAAATGGATAACCTGGGGAAACTGTCAAATTGATCAATTAGAGAAATTTTACCATTTGAACCACACATTTTAAAAATGACCCTCTAGATCACACCATCTAGAAATCACCATCAAAACAATAGAAAAATATCTCTAAATACCACATTTAGAACCCAAAGTCATTTAATCAAACAACATCTATATGATAATAAAACCAATCCACCATTAACACAATATAGAACCGAAAACTGAATCACCAAACTAAACCTCGGAACACACAAGTCGGGTAGAAAATAATCAATATCCATAACTAATTTTTCGGTCAATAATATAACTATTATTTGGGTTAGTACCATCATATCCTCCAAAATTTTATCCTTTAAATAAAACTTTACTTTTATCTGTTGAATGAGAAATGATAAATGAAAATAAACACAAGGGGTCATTTTACTATTCATATTGGAATTCAACCCCCTAAACAACTTATAACTGTCCCTCTATAAAAATCACTTGATAGAATATTGAATAAATATCGTGGAACAATTCACACTACAACACCCTTTAGAATCACTATTTGGAGTTCAACATAATAGATTTCCCTTTCACGATAGTTTTTAAATCATAGAATTTAAAACCTTTGGAGAAACCATAAAATTATTTAAAATGAAAACTAACCAATCAAAACGGATAGACTTGACACCCTCTAGAAGTAAATTTTTGTAAGACTCATCATTAACCGACTATTTGATTCCTATTTCACTAATACTATTAAATTCCAAAAAATTTCCATTATTTATCTATAATTTCACCAAATGAATTACCCTTCCTCTAAAACACTATATGTCACTTTGGAAATGTATCCACTTTTTTGAATGATGATAAAACCCATGGGTTTATTCTATCTACAACACAACATTCCAATACAATTTAAAACATCTATAATTTATAATACAGTCATCCGTTCTTCTTCAAAACTGACGTAATAAACCATTTTATATCTATTATCCATAACAAAAATACCAATCTATACAAATAAATGGAAGGAATACCTATATAATAATAATTATCTGGAAAATCCAATATAATTCATTACTAGTGGAAAAATATAAACATGTTGATACTCAAATAGGATGAAGAAGAAGAAATCAGAAAGCACCCATCTCATAGAAAATTTTCCAACTACAAAGAAAACTATAAAGGTCCTCTTGAATGAATTTTCCAAAACTGCAGTTACTGTCCCACTCCAAAGCATTATCTTTAAAAAAGCTCAAAATATAAATTCTTTAAACAAAATATTATTCATCTATATTTACATCAAACTAAGGAAGAGAAAATATATAACTCCACAATCTAGATGGTCCTAGAAATCTATAATAGAATATATCCACCTTATAACAGCTTAAAATTATAGATTTATTGATCACGGTAGTGCTTCCTCTGGTGAATAGACTATACACACCAACACCAACATTATCCACATTAACTATCCTATGGATATCAAAATCTTGAACATCCAACTCCCCATATCCCAACCAAACTCACACATAGAAGTAAACCCACCAACCTAAACAGAACTATGTTGAGAAAAATTAAAATCTAAGATTTCATTCAAAAAGAAAGATTAAAAGATTGACCCAATGGTATATAATGAGAAACATTCTCCCAAAATCTAAATCAAAATTGAAAATTTTAAATTATAACCTATAAGATATCTCTTCCATTAAAAATTTTCATCCAAAAATTTAAAAACATAAATAACAAGGAAAATAAAACCAAATAAACACATTACATCCTAAAAAATATTAGAATCTTTAAAATAGTAATCATAATACTTATAAAAAATATTATAAAATGTTAATGTAAAAAAACATTTGGAACTGAAACCACATCCAAAACACCCACACATAGGTGTTCTCCACATTAACACTATAACTCTAAATCAACCTCACTAAAGTAATAAAAAAAATTGTAAAATCATCTCTTAAAAATTCTAAATTCCAACTGAACACTTTTCAAACGATGTACCCTCATCCAAGTCAAAATCTACCTAGACTATCATATGAGAAAAATTAAATAATTCATTTATCAACTAAAAAAAATAAGAAAACATCAAAACACTCAGTAAATGAGTTATAAGAAGAAACCTATATTTCATCTCTCTATCTATATAAAATGACTCCAAAAGTACATTAAAACTCAAGGATTGCCTACTACCTAAAAAATCATGTTACAACATTAATAAACTAGTAAAAAAAATGATACCAAGCCTTGAACTAGAATATAATTCAACTCTAATAAGTTTAATTCTTATGAAACTATGTATTATCCTTGCCCACTATCATAACAAATAGACATACTCAAATATCCTCTATCCCAATTAAGAATTAATCACAGCTGTTGCACTAAAATCCTCCCAACATATAGATATAAAAAATATGACTATATAATGCCTCGTATGGAGTTATACTAATTGAATAATGATACTTGTCTTTGTAAGTGGAATTCACTAAAGGTATATTTTCTACCCATGAAGCACAAAAATAAAAAATTCAAACCCACAACATATCCTCCAATATTTGAATCATCCTCCCTCTTTGGTTATAGGGAAATTTATAGATACAACTTTGCATCAAAATCATATTTTGGACCTCTCTATATCTGAGATGTAAACAAAGCCTCATGATCCTATATAATCAAATGATATACTCCATGTATCTCAAAACTCCCTAACACATACATTTGTTCCAAGGAATCTATTAAATACTACCCTCTAATAGGTATAAAATGATATGGCTTCACCAAGAAATCCATAACAGCCCATATAGCATCATAACATTCAGTTTCAAAATGTTACGTGTTTATGAAATACTTGGAGATATCCCCCAACATCTAGAGAGTAATTGATAAAGGATACAAAGAAAAAAAAGAAACATAATTCTAAATATTCACCCTCTAACAAGTATGAAATCTTGAAACAAACTTGGCTACATACATCTTTAACTCATACCACAAAAAATGGAAACTCAATATATGATCCATATTCCTTTCATCAGCATAAATATTTATAGTTGAACCATAAAACATATACACAACCACTATATACATATTTTAAAATTAAAAATATACCCTATAAACATCAACCAATATTCCCCACCTTCTGACCAACCATTGGGTGCATCACCTAGAATAATCTGATCATGCGAAACCTTATTCAATGGGTATTTATACGAAGGCTCAAACATCTGATATACTAATAAATAAACAAATGACAATTGATACAACAATTATTTACCAACCACCTCATTCACATCAAGATTCTGTAGTAAACTTCTCCGTCATTCTCTATGATTTCAGTAATTTTCAAAACACATAACTATATGAATTATGACTCAAAGTATTCACAACTACATTACCGTTTAGAGGGGTATATGTGATCATGAAATTATAATTTTAGAGAAACTCAATCCGTCTTATCTTACTCAAATTAAAATCCCTCTAGGAATATATATAATATTTGATTTCATAATTCATAAGGACCTTAAAATGGTCTCCAAATAGATAATTTATTCAAATCCATAATGAAAACACTAGAGTTACATACTATAAATCATGGGAAGTATAGTTACACTTATGAGGGTAAAAATATCCAAACCCATTAGTTATCAAGAAATGATTGTGTATTAAATCAAAATGAAATCAATGATGTGAGTAATCATAATATACGTCACTAATAATATATTCCTCCACTAATCACCAAATATAAACACTATTAAACCTATCCTTAAAGCGACAAAGTGACTACTGAAATTTTTAATCCAAAAAAAGTTATATTCATTAATAGTGAAAGATGAACAATGGGTCACAATATGTGAAAAATCTATATTTAACCACCTATAATATCAAACTTATCTAAATAAATTAAGTATCTCTAACACATTCCATGGGGACTTCCAAGCCACCACAACATTATCCTGTAATGGGTCAACAATAGCACCACTCTCTAAGATAACATAACCCAATAAATCCACATTACACTACTATAGATAAAACATTTATGACTTCCCATACAATAGATTACAATGTAATATACTCAAGAAAATTATCATATGTATCATGTGATCAACCTTCAATGTTGAATAAAAAGTACGTTAATAACCAAAACTACTAAAAACTGATCCTAAATGGATAAAAAATTAATTCCATCAACACCATAAACCTATATGGGTTATCCACCAAAACAAATAACATTGTCACAAACTCTAGATGACAATGATTGTAATGAAAAGTTATCTTCATGATATACTCCCATTGAATCATCAATTGATAAAATCTAGGATACAAATTATCCTTTGAAAACCAACTCAATACATGAATCATATAAAAAATAAAAGCAATCCACAATAAAGAATAAATATTCTTTATCATTACATAATTCAATCAATGATATATTTTTTAATGACCCAAATTTCTATCTAACTTCATATTAAGAAATATCAGTGCACCCATTAGAGAAATTCTAGATCAAATGAAATATGTCAATAATAAATAATCAATTTGATCTCTTAACTCATTAATATTAGTCAAATTCCTTCCCTAACATTACAAGTAGATAATTTTAGTTCTATAATGTAATTTAATATAGAACCCTACCAAACACCATGAATATAAAATTGAATCATTTATTGCCAAACATCCAAAAAATCTTAAATAATATAAGAAAACTCTTCCATTTATACCTCCACTAAACACAACAACAATATTTATAAATAAAAAAAAAGGATTGACCCAAAAAAATATTTAGGAAATATATCAATCTATCACAAGTACAAAAGGATTTCTACATAGTCCTATGGAAACAGACATGTTCCTTTAAAAATGATACACACACACACCAAGAACCTATTACTAACAAGGATTAAATTATAATACTACATATTAAGAGAAAAGCATCCTATGATAAATGATTCTACCCAAAAAAAAGGTCATAACTAAAAAAATACTCAAAAAACGGATATGTTCTGAGGATGAAGTATCTAGAAATATACCCATCCTATAAATAGATAAACCAAATTCCTGGTAAAGGGAATTAAAAATAATATAATTAGAATCACCAGTGTACATAGACACTATTAAAATTGTTCAATATAAATAGATCATGCCTCTAATAACCCAGTCCATCAAACTCATCAACCTCTATTCATGAAAATAACCTATTTCAATAGCTTTAAATGAAGTTAATTCTTCATAAAATGACTTATTCCATTTCCATAAGTATGTTATGTAATAAACTCCTACTTCCCTTGAACAACTTTTCCCTATTTTTTTGGAAAAATAGAAGAATGGTCCTTCTACTTTTGAAACCATTAGTATGGAGGTTGATGAAATCGATGAGAATCCTGAATGACTCGAAGGCCCTTATTTTTTATAATCACCCTTTTAAGGACTATTAAGAACCACACTTCTTTTTTGTATTAGTAGATATCATCGATACGAAGTTAAACCATATTTATAATGTCCAAAACCACTATATAGTATACAAATAGGTCATTGGCCACCTCTAAAAGTATAAATATATTATCTCAAGATGTCTAAGAATACATCTGATGAGACCATCAAATGTTATAAAACAAATTCAATACCTATGAAAATTAGAATTAATACATCCCACTCCTCTTAATAAACCACTCTACTAAATCACTAGAGAGGTATTTCTAAGAAAATATATCAATTTCATCATTATCATTCACCACATCATAGGTATTAATCCATAAATTACTTATCTCCCTCCCAATAAAAATAGTCATTTTTATACCAAAATTTCAAGCTATCAACTCACCATCATCCAACATATCGAAGGAATAATGAAATTAACCCATAAACCTAAATTCAATCTTACAAACACTAGATATCATATAGAAAATTTAAAAAAAAATCCTTAACTAACATGGACATAGAGAAAACTATTTCTAAAATAGCTCCCAAAAAAATGAGTCCATGAAACCAATACCTCAATAAATTCACCAAAATACAGCCTCATCTACAATATAGATTATCTTATAAATATGATCACCACCAAATGGTCACAATACTCCATTGATGATTAAATGAATTGAAACATTATATAAACCTCCTCCAAAAAATTATTATTTAGAATGTATGAAATAGAACATCCATACCTCAATAAATCTATACTCTAAAAAAGAAATAATGTACTCTAAGACTCATCTACTATAAGAACATGGTGCTCAACCATTTAACAAAAAATCATATGTAGTTGTGTCTTATCATCTCCAAGTACTTTGGGTATAACCATGTGGTATCACTATCTAAATCAAAGAGTCTTCTGAAACATAGACAATATTTATTAATTATATATATAACATCAATTTTTTAGTCCACCCCATGAGAAATACCATTGCATAAATTCATGTAATAATCACAACCTATATAATGCATGATGAAAGTATCATACCTATAATAGTACACTATATATGTAACACATTACCCCATTAATGGTTAAAAGATGATTAGGTTCCTTATATAAGATCACATGGTCACACTATGTACATAGACTGGTTTCAAAAACATACATCCCATAGAAAGTTCAAGTATACTACTTTTATACCACCAAATGAAACCTCACATTTCACTTATCCAAACACTATAAAAAACGGACATTGATAATACTCTATTATGACATGGACATATTTAATGTTATCCCAATGTAACCAATAAGTTTAAATGTGATTCATCGAGCCTACATCAAATATTCTAGTGGATGGAATTGGAAACCAAGTGTATAAATTTCACACATATAGGGGTAAACTTCCCTTAATAATTCAATATCATGTTGTAAAATACGGAACAAGTGAGGTAAATCTACAATATAATAAAACTTCTAAACTAAATGACACATATTTCATCGACACCTGAAACTTCATACATCCAATTAAGAAATGTAACATATAATAATGAAATAATAAAACCACAACCCATCCCCCCCCACAAACAAATAAAAAGACCCAAAAAAATTTGAGTATATATCTTCAATAGTATAAATCCATAGATTTTTCATTTATCCACTAATTACCAGGATATTTATTCCAAGCACTTCTACTATCATGATCCAAAATATCATAAAAATAGATATAAGAAGTAGGTATGAGTATAAATATACTTAGTTTCTTCCCAAAATTATCTTAAAATGTAATAATGTAATCAAAATATAATATTGTTTCCATGAGTGTTAAATACAAATCATATAACCTAGTCATGCCTAGGTAAAGTCCCATCACTAAATCTACCTCATATCTTATCATAATCAATCTTATTAAAATCATAGGGAAATACATGTATAGTGTCTCTTAGTAGAAAAATGCATCAGAATAAGGCACCCTAAAAATAATCCTACACCAAAATGTTAGTATATTCTTAATGTTGAATAAATTTCTATAAAACCATTGTAAAAAATGTAATGTTATATTCATATCCATGACTAATATAAAGAGTTTTCCATAATTAGGGTGAAGAGATAAGTCCTACTCAAGTTTCCAATAAGTAATGAAAATCCTCCATGGATATTGGTATACACCCCTACTTCACATAATTAGGCAGTGATTTTTATGGAATATTACTATAAAACATCACTCAAATATGATAATATACAATAAGGAAACATGTAATGCATAGTTCCAAGTCACAACATCTAACCAGTAAGATTTCCACAGTTCCAAATTAGATTACACATCACAGGCATTAATATATCTTAATGTCTCATATCTTTCCTCTACCTAATGGTGGTGAGATAATAGAAGTGTTATTTTATCAAACAAAGGTTTATATTAATTAATCACATTATTCATCACACTTGTAGGAAGATCTAATAAATTGCTATCTCGAAAATTAAACTATCTTTCACCAAGGTATATCCTAAAGAAAAAAACATTATAAAGCACATATATTTAAATATACCATTAAATAGATCATGTTATCAAGAAATAACCCTATATAACCCACTATTTTAAACTCACTATCCTAATAATAGAATCATATTCCTCAAAATCCCATCTAGAACCAATAGTAATGTCATCAACCACAACCGATGGATGAAGCTAATATGGATGTCATAAACAACATTTAGTACTAAAAAATACTTCTCTAAACTAATTCTCTTTAATGTGAAAGTTATGTCTTCAAGTATCAATCTCTTAAAATAACTATTGGGACAGTAACATAACCCACCAAAACTAACTATTGGTTTATTACCATATTATCTCCTAGAATTACATCCACTAAATCATCTTTTACAACCATCATCAAATTGATAAAATAGTAAAAAAGAGGAACACAAGGGATACAAATTATGGTCTCAATGAAATTTTACCCTTTAAACTAGGTATTAACGCCCTTACACAAAAAATCATATATGGATTATTTGAAAAATACTTCATATCCTATCACATTATGACGCCACCTGTACTCATAATCCGTATATAAACTTAATATCTTTAAATTTTATAACACTCTCCCTAATCACTTTATCTAAATTATAACTTAGATAATATAAAAATAATGTGTATAAATTTTACATTATTTCATATAATTGTGCATAATATCTAACAAATAATATATATTCCTTGAACCAAGATGTTTAAAATATTTAGAGACTTGCTGGATAACCAAATAATTTTATAATACAACATACATTTCTTCCAAAAAAATTCCTTATACTTGTTCTTATTCTATAAATATCGTATATAATTTTATTACTAATTAACTATAAAAAGGAAAACATAGGAAAAAGGGTGATTTAAAATTATTTAAAAATGAAAACACATAATAATTCAAAGAGGAAATATCTTGAGATAAAAAATATTTCAGAAGTTATAAAAAGGAAGAAATTTTATGATTAATGGAATCATAAGAAGTGATCATGAGGCATGGTAGCATAATAATGGATCACAGAATATAAACATAGAAATTAAAAATAATTGTAGTAAAATAAAAGAATAAACCATAAGATATCAAGGTGAAATCCTAAGATAATAATCATATTCCATTGGGAAATAAATTAGGAATATGGAATAGAAATAATTATTGAAAATCATAACATATGTAAAAGATATCTTCCAAGACCATCATAATATAATGTACAAAAATGAACTCATATTTTTCATTCATAATAATTTAAACATATATAAAAACATTAAAATAATATATGGCATAGTGCACATAGATAAATGTATCATGTGCTTGTATAACATAAATATCTCAGGATATATAAATCATTACCCAATTCATTAGAGGAATATATAATTTCAGGACCACACATCCCATAATGATATTACATTAAATTTGTATGACATTTGATATCAATCATACATCATATATTGATTAGCAAATGGAAATAAAATGGTCTATGCAATATTATCATAATGTATCACATAATAAGAAATTACAGAATGAATCAAATGATACCCAAAATACAGTTACCCAAAATAAATAAAATAAGATTATTTACAGGGTGATGCATGAATTATATGAAATAATCATAGATTATGGGTCTTCTAGAGAAATAAAATAAAAAAAATAGAAATTATGAAATGAGTTTTTTGAATATTTTTTTTAACATTGTCATAAAAAAAATAATGAAGTCTCTTTAAAAGTCATTGTAAAAATGTGAAAAAAGAAATTAATATTTTTATTAATAATAGTAATTGTAATATTGTATATGTGGAATTTAATAAAATAAAATCATAAGAAAATTTTATAGAGAAGGAAAAAATGGTGTATAAATGAAAGAATTATCTCTTAATAATTTCATGAAGTTTTAAAATTACCTACATCAATAAAAAAACAATATTTTGAATAGAATTAATTATAAAAATTGGATATATATTATATAATATATATTTAACTTAAAAATTAATAAAAATAAACATTTCTTTATGAAATAATATAGATTTGGAATAGAAATACCAAAAATAGAGGGTGTAAAATATCCTTTAAAATATCACATTTTTATGAGATACTAATTAGAAAAAACATTATGAGAATAAAATATAATATCAATAGAAAAAAATATGAAGCATAATAAAATAAATCAAAATGGTATGCTATAACTATCATTGAAGAATTTATTTAGGGAAGAACAAGTGTGACTCTGTGAAGTGAGATTAAGATAAGAAAACCATTATGGTAAATCCCTGCATGCTCATATTTACTCTCACATCATGTAGAATAATTTTAAATTTTTTATTAATCTATATATTACTTTATTTATATTTTTTTAACAAATAAAATTAATTTACATTTTTTTATTTCCCATTAAGTAATCATTCATAGTTAATGTTAATCATTGGATATAAAATGTTTTATTTTTTGCAGACGTGCTTTGGTGTGATGGTTTCATTCATTACGCATTGATCATGTGATAATAAACTATAGAAAGCTCATATAAATAATATAGATGTGGTTAAAAAGGTTTGGAGTTACATGATTATTACATGGATGTTATGATAATAGTTTGTCAGAAACAGAAACAAATCCCCTTTGTGATTATTGAATCATTAAAAGAATTTATTTTTTTTAATAAATTTACATACACATATTAGCATTTTATAACTTAAAACATAACTTAAATTCATCATTAGTCTAATATATTTCCAATATTTTGTTTTTTATAAACATCCCTAATTAAATTATTATATAATGTTCATGTGGGTTGTTAAACTAACTCAAAAAATAACATGTATCAAATTATTTTCTTATAATGTCATTTTAATATAATTATAATGATATTATTTATATGATATATGGTTCTAAAATAATATTTAATAAATGATATGATAAGATAAAAGAAAATTACATATATTATTTGATTACTATGTTTAAACATGACTTTTTTTAGAAAAATTATATGGTTTTGAAGTATTTTGGGATTCTTCATGAAATCAGGGCCTTCAAAACCTTGGATACAATAATGAGAAAAAGAATTTGGGAATATATTAGAATGTAAAATTAATGATTTTTTTTGGTTTTGAATGGGTATAAAAGGGGCCCTTTATAACTGATTTTGAGTGGAATATTTTCAATATACTTTCCTTAATATTTAAGGAATGTTATCTTTCATTGAAAGTGTCACAAAAGAGGAAAATAATAGGGATAGATCATGGATTAATTCATCAAATTTTTTTTAATTAGTTTTATAGATAATTTATTGCTTTATGCACCATTTTTAACATTTTACATCATTTTACCATTTACATTTGTAAGTCACTTTTTACCATTGTAACCTATGTTTTTCCAATAAAATAAAATTAACATTATTACATAGTTTTGAAATGAAAATTAGAAATTAGAAATAAATTTTACTAATTTCAAATTCTATAACAGTTTAAAATTAAATTTAAAATAAAAACTATTAACATGTAATTTTTTTGAAAAGTATATTTTAAATCATTAAATTGATTTATTCTTACTACCAACCAATTATTGACCCTTCCATTAATATCAATTAATTTTTTATATATAAATAATATTTTTCAATAAGATCATTCTTTAAATGTGGTAGATTTAGTTTTTTATATAATAAAAATATAAAACTTATAAAAATACACTTTTTATAATATCATGTTTTTACCAATAAATTGTTGTATTTTTAAATTTATAAAAAAACAATTTTCTTAAAATTAATTACATATAAAATATACTATTTATAATATATTTGTTAATTTCATCTAATGTTTACATGCTAATATATCTTTTTTATACATGTATACCCAATAAATGTTTATCCAACAAACAAATACACAATGGTTATATATCCAAGATTTATATAATGGTTATATAGTTCTTTATATTTTTATATATAAACTTAGCTACTTTTATAAAATCATATATCCAATTTTTCTATAAAAATATCTACTATATTCATAATTATTTGTACTATTTTCATAATTATACTCAGAAAAATGATCATCAAGGTGGTCTTGAGAATGAATATTTAGTGTTCATAGTATTGTTATTTACATATGATCTTATTCATCTTGTAATTTTCATAATTATGTTTTATATAGAATTATTATAATGTATCAATGTTTATTTTATTTTATATTTTAAAATTTAACATTAATAAAAAACTAATTTTTTATTTTTATAATGGTGTTTCATAAAAGATAAATTTTTAAACGTTTTGGAATTATTAAAGTGAATTTTACACTAAAAATACAAGTCATTACATTCTCCACCGTTGAAAAAATTGAACTTGATTTTTAATTACATTGATAAAAACATATGGGGGTACCTTTGTACAAATCATTCCATTGCGGGTTGTGAAAATTAAGGGGAATTTGAATTTTGGTTTTTTATTGGAGAACATGTTGATAATTGGGATTTTGATTTAGATTTTAAGGGTTGTAACATCTATGTGGGTGTTTTTGGATGTTGTTCAAGGATCAAGAGGGATTTTTTCTGATCGGGTGAACTTTGGTATAGGTTTGGTGTTTCATTCTGATAGGATGTTGGCTACAATTGGACTATCATACTATGATGGATGGGGGAACACAACAATGTGAGTTGAGTGGGAGACGATCATGCCACAATGGATGGATTCGTAACATAATAGGATTCTGTGTGGGTATTTGGGAAAAGGTAAATACCCTTATTTGAGGGTGTTTCACCATGACCTAGAGTGGTCATGCTATGATAGTGGCCCTAATAAATGGGGTTTAGGACTCTTACATTCACCCATGTTGATATTTCAGTGGAAATAATAGTCATACTATGACCCTTAGGTTACGCAACAATAGCTTTCCGTGAGGGGTTCCCCGGCTTAGAGTAAAGGGAATCTCACCACACAGAAGAATTAGATTCCATTCTATGAAGTCTTGTTCCTCACTTAGAAATGTTGTGTCGTGATACAACCTATAGGGATCATGATACAACGATTCTTGGTCGTGGTTCAATCTCTCTACCATTGTAAGTCTTTCCATGACCCATATTGGTCATGCCATGATAGAAATGGCAAAGGGTTTTAGTCCCTTTGTGAATAAGTGTTCACAATGTACCCTATATGGGATATGTTGTGACCTTACCTTTACATATTTTTTTATTAGTTGTAGAACTGTCATTTTGGGGCCATACCACTTCAGGATTCATAAGGAAATGCAGCCTAGGGAGGGGCCAATAAACCATTTCTCTCCCTCATTCTTCCCTTTGTTTTATCCCCTTTGATTGGGATAATTTATTAGACTTTATATGGAAATTATAGGTTGGTTTATTCCCCTATTTTATATTTTTTCCCTTACCTTTAATTTCCTCTAATTTGGGATTATTTGAGTTAGGAATTTATACTCATTCTATTGGATCATAGTGGAAATGTGCTGGAAGTATGGGGATTTTACATGAAATGGATAAGGGATGTCCCATTATTATTATTTCACACAATTGATTTCATTTTTTGTTAGAGTCACATCACCCTAATAATTATTCCGGGGGTTTTTGTTGAATTTCATGAAATTTTTGATTTATTGTGTGTCAAGTGGTAATGATTTTTCTCATAGAGGTATCAGTATCAAACCAAAAGATGTTGTCATATCGTTGCTTATGGTTTTTATGGGTGTATGTAACTTAGTGGGTTTTAGTAATTTTATCATTTTTAATTAAACTTTAAAATAATTGTAATTGGGTATAATTAATTATTTGTGCATGGTGGCTCGAGATAGGAACTCAATACTGATGTAGGATTGGATGAGGCTTGTATGGGAGAAGGTAATTGTGGTAAATTTTGCATAAGGGTGTTACTAACTCTATGTATGAGGTAGGTGGTACCTTAACATCTCCCTAAGTTATATTCCTTGTGTGATGTATCAGGTGATATGTAGTCCCACCACTTTTGTTGTTGAATTTAAATTGAAAAATGAAATTATCCTATTAAAATTCCTATTGATAGAATGGAAGTGTCTAGGGAAACAATAGACCCCTAAATATTATCTTGATTCCAATTACATTGATGTATAATGTATTGATCATAAATGTATTATATGGGATACAAAAAATACAATGAATGAGATATAGGGGTCCTTGGGTTGGGTTCCCTTCATCAACTCCATGAATGGTAGAGTGATAATTTGTAATGGTTTTCTTTAGATAGGCTATAGGGAACCTGTATATGCTTCATAAACATTTCTCAAATTGATTATAGTGTGGGGGAAATTATTCCTCTCCTACTAGTATGTGAGTACTCAGGTAGGGTTTCAGATGCCTTCCCTTATTCAGTATACATTGGATATAGGCTTCAGGTTATCCCTTTTGTTTGACTTTGGTGTGTTATTTCCTATGAGGATGATTGTAATAAGATGATATCATGGTGGTGTTAAGGGAATTTATTCTCTCTGAATGAAAATCATGGTCCCTAGGGTTTGGAAAGAGAGAGAGATACATAACTAGTGATAATCCGAACTATGATATGACATAGGGGACCTTAGTGGGAACCCTAGTTTCCATTTGACCCTTATTAGGGTTATTTTTGGGAGTATAGTATGGTTTTATCCTTTAATGGATTTCATAAGGAGCATGGGTTTCTCTAATGAGTTGAAAACATAGGGAATGTGTGATGGGCTCAAGCAGGTGACCAACCCATGTCAATACGAAGCATGATGTGTAACGTGGGATGGATATTTTTTCCCTGATGTGTGTATGATATGTGATGTTCATGGGGAGAGAGTATACCCATGTGGTTTATTCCAATGTGTATGGTTTACCAGGTGTTATGGTGGATTGTGGAACCAAGATAATAAAGACCATATAAATATTAAAAGGTGGAATGTGTCCCTCTTGGTGTATGTTATGTATCTGATTCAAAGGAGATAAATTATCCCTAGACGAATATATGATATAATTCTGAGGCAGATATATATTTCCCCCTAATGTATATATATTCTGATTCCTAGTATGGTCACATCCCCTGATATTATATTGCAATTACTGATTCTTGTAAAGTGTATCTCCCCCCGAAGATATTGTGACTATTGATTCCTTGGATGTGCATGTCCCCACAAATGATACTGTGAATACTGATATATGGGATGGGTGAGTCACCCGAGAATATATTGTAACTATTGACCCCAAGGAATGTTGTTTTACCCTAGATGATATTATGATTTTTTTTCTATGAAGGGTGGAGTTAATACTATATGACACGTGACTTCTGATTTAAGGGCGAGACATAATCCACCCGGATTGGTGTGCATCATGCTAAGAGACATATGAATCTTGGTGAAGTAGGTATAATCATTCTCAAGACTCACCTTAAAACCTAATGATCGATGGTGGTTATTTAATTATGCTTATATATTTTATTGTTTTATACTAAGAATACCGTAATGTGAATACATTTTTTTACAAGTTGTGTTAAGGAAATTTTTTGTGATGGCCATTTGAGTTTTACTTACACACTACATGGGAATCCCTAGGTCTTGATACCCAAAGTAGACTACATTTTCAAAATTCTGGTTATGATAATTTCATAGTACTGCATGGTTAATCTGGAAAACTTGGATGGTTTCTAGATATGAGGCTTGGGGATATCAGTAGAGTCTCCTTGTATTTTTTTCTACTTCTATTCAGTTTTTATATATGGGTGGCTTAGTGGGTTGTAATATTCTTGATTTCTGAATGATAATAGGACCCTCGTTTTTGTAATTAATAGGTATTTTTATTCAAAAAACTAATATTTTCAATAAAAATCAATTATACACGATCCTTATAGATTTATGTAAAGGGTGAAGTGGGTTTATAAGAAATTTCATTATGTTAAAATCCACTTTCCTAACTTTCATAATGGTATGGGATCATTCTAAGGTGTTGTGTATGGGTAAAAATTAATTCCATGACATTCATAAGGGTAAATTAACTTTTAAATTGGCTTTGTAATGGTAGGATTTAACTTGTGTAAGGGTAATCCCTTGAATTCATGTTCTACGTAAGGGTAAAGAGGACTTGTATAAGTGTAGATTGGCCTAATTAATATTAAGGTATGTGATTCATAAGGATAACAGCTTGTGTAAAGGTACCAACTCATTTAAGTTTTCTCCATAAGGGTAAAATGGAGTTCTGTGAGTGTAACTAGTGGCTTGTGTCAGGTTATATTCATGTTGAATAAGTGTATTAAGAAGTTCAGACATTGTGAAAGGGTAAACTTTAAACCCTTACTTAAAAGCTATGATATGTGCAAGGGTAAAGATAATTTACCCTTATGTAGTTTTTTTAATTAGGAAAACATGTTTTTCCTCTCTTTTTCTACTTATTCCTCTGATTGACCTTATAACTCCATTTCAAGGATTTATATACCAAAAATCATGAAATTTAATTCTTTTTTTCATCCTAAAATAAATATTTATGGATGAAATGAAATCATCCACATTTATAAATCATTGAAAACAGAAATTAAATTTTGGTATTTAATTTGTGGTTTTTAATGATGTGAACTTGTACATGATTTTATTTTTATAAAATAGTCCAACCCTTGAGGCTTTCATTTGATGATATAATTTGGTGTTTGAGATTCCTAAATATTTCTTTACCTGAAATATAAGAAGTCTTACTCGACCAAATATGGTTCTTCTTATGATTTTATAGTCGTGGATAAACTCTCTCTCAACTATATCCTTGAGAGCAGTGTTTTAGGGGGATAATTTAAGGCATCCTTTCATCAGTAACTTGTGAATTTATTCCTATAAATCCTTTTGAGAAATAAATAATTAATAAATATTTAAATGATGTTATCCTAGAATAATCAAGGAATCGTAATAAAGGACTATCACATGTTTATTATTCTCAAGATTTAGAATATTAGTGCATAAGAAATTATAATCATTCTTTGATAAAGGAACTGAATAGCACATGTGTTGGATTTGGTTTATGATTCCAAAATTATCGAATGGGATATTTTATTTCTTTTGGAAATAAAATATCTGTAAATGGTTATAATAATCCTTGCCAATCATTAAATATTGAAGCATCAATAACTTTTATAATAAAGAATAAGAGGAGGTTTTCTTTGTTGTAGATGTTTCTAATCCAACTTTAAAGCCACACTGGGTAGATTTTATATGACATTTATGTTGACTGTTTGAGTTAGAAAGTTCCTTACATTTGTGGGTCTCTTATTTACAATTTTATCCACAAATAAATATTTTTTTGAATACTAGATATTCTGACTTGACTACGATCAAATATGGGTGTTTTCATAGCCCATGAGAAAATTATAAAATACCTATTTCCATGACTATGTTTACTGTATAATGACCTAGTCTTGACATTCAATAACATTACATCACTTTTCTTGAATACATAAAACATTATAAAAATATATTCTCAAATATCGTACTAGTCTAGTGCATTTGGAAACATAAAAACAAAAACAATGATACATAAGTGAGTTACATTAGCTCACACTAGTTTATTATTGACTAGAACCCATCTTAGACACATCAAACAAAATTTGTATCTTCATAACCTAGGGAAGGAAACATAAAAAGGGGTGATCTCAGATTCTCAGTAAGGGTATAAAAGGAATCATGTAAGCATAAACATGAGTATAGGTGTATGATAATGTGATCATAACATTAAAAGATCATACCTTGAATATCAAAGATCATAAATATGCATCATGGCATAAATCTTGATATTTCATAAGATATGAATCGTAAGGAAATAAATAACATATTCCATACAATCATAACATAGGAATAAATCATGGAAATGAGATAGATACATAAGCATATAATACAATTTCCATAGTAGACATGGAATCGCTGCCAAGACCAACTTAGTAGTATAGTTTCACTCCCCATACCATCTTGGTAATCATGGTTCACTCTCATGCAAAACTTAGTAGGATTATTTCACTCCTAGTACCATCTGGGTAGTCATGGTTTACTCCCATGGCTATCTTAGTAGCATGTGTTCACTCCTCATACCATCTTGGTAGTCATGGTTCACTCCCATGGTCATCTTAGTAATCAAGGATCACTCCCAAGACCATCTTATCCTATCTCATGAGATATAAATCTTTACCCAATGCATTATAGGTAGATATATGTCCCACACATCTCATAATGAAATCATACATACATGTCCCAAAAAATTATAAACAATCATATCATAACCTATAAAATGACATAGGTATCATAAAAATGTAATCATAACACAACATGTGTAAAACGATACAAGTTTCATAATCATTTCATCTAAGTTATCAACAGTGAAAGACATAGGGATTTCATAAACATATATCCCATAAAAGAGAAATTGGTTTCGAAAACAGATAAACCGTGATAGATAAATGGGTTTCATAAAGACCGTGACATAAAACATAACCCACTATGATAAAAATATCAAAGGAACCAATAGATCATTTCCTAGAAATTCATGAGTAAGATCAACAGATTTAATATTATATGGAAAATAATATTGAAATATCATTCAAAAATTTTTCTTGAGGAAAATATACTTTCTTCATTAAAAAATTATTTTTAATACATAAAACCATTTGAAAATCAATTTCATAGATAACACCATGAATACCAATAAGTAAGGCTAGAAATAATTTTCAAAACAGTTTTCCCTTGAAAATTTATAAAATAAGATTCAAAACATTTTAAAAAAAATTTTCTTTAAAAACAGTTTAAAAATTTTAAAAGAAATCTTCAAAATTCATTGAAAATATTTTTATTTAAAAATAATTACAAAAAATGATTTTCTAGAATATTATGATAAAATTTCATTCATTTCAATTAAGATTTATTTTTAATATTCTAAAGGAATATTCATGGGAGTGTCATTCATGACAGCAGATTAACCCGAACACACTGAAAATTCCTTTTAAAATGTAAAAAGTTTAGAAGGATTCCTCAACCATAATCCAGTAATAATATTACTTATTAAAAACCATTTTTGTTTAAAAAGGTAAAACATGGGTAAAAATTTATTTTTATTTCCATAGTATATTAATTTTAAATTTTTTGAAACATTTTATGGGACATCATTTTTAATGAACATAGATTTCTGACTAAAGAGAGAGGTAAATTTAGGCTTTATTAAAAATACTTGCTTAACTATATTATATTTCAAAGAGTGTGAAAATGGTACCAATAAATTAATATATAATGATAAAATAGAGGAAAAAAATATTGAGTTTTACTGAGATATGGATCATAATATTTCATCAAAGAAAGCATAATCAGAAACAATCTTGAAAATAGATGAGATTACTTCAATAAACTCTTATAACTTGGTAATTTTAAACCATACTCTCCATGAAAGAAAATAAAATTACATGAATCTAAAAATATAATTAATTAAGTATATTCATGTTATAACTTGTCAAATTAATTATATACATCTCATATAAAAATATAGGTGCATAATATGGCATGTGTCTCAAAGATGGAAAATTGAGACAAAAATTACATTACCGATTTGGTAACTTTTGAAAATTAAACCCCGTGATAGAAATATCAAAATATGGTAATCTAAATATCCATATATTTAATTTTAAGAGGTATATAATACATTAATGGTAATTATATACACCATCAAAAATAAGTGAGTAATGAATAAGGCATGTATCTCATGGAAATAAGGAGTGAGATGAAATTCCCTTACCTTTTGTATTTATTTTCATCATACATGTAAAAACATCCTATATAATAATTATAAATTTATTATAAATATATAAAATAACCATATTATTATATATAATAATATATATGGTTTTATTAAGACTTTATATTACCTTCTTGTAACAATTTCATGTTAAGGTTTCACTTCAGTTAATATCCACTTTGTTCTTCAATTGTATCCTAATTTGTCATATCTTTGTTTCTTATATTTATATCATGGTTTAAAAAATGTAAAAAATGATTTAAATATAAATTATATTCACTATATGTGTATTATAATAATTCATATAATATATAATTATCATATATAATACACCATTCATGGCGACGGTAAGCCGTACATACGCATGAACTTTATTTCCATACTATTTTCATATTGAAAGAAAGAAGGTAAAAGACATATTTTGAATATATATATATATGTACATATATATCATTATTAAATTAGATTTATTATATCATATATATCATATATATTCACAAAATACATCCTTAATACATTCCATATATTGTATGAATGAATCACGTCACTTTGAGTGGCGGTAGTCCACACTTCCTCAAAACAAATTATCATATTAAAACAAAATGGAACATAAAAATATAAGTGTTATAAAATAATTAAAGATGCTAAAATACATAATAAATATAATATATAACATATATATATATATATTTCATCATAATTTCCACCATGAGAAGCAGAAATGGAAAAATGAACAATCATCGTTTAGTGTGACGGTAGTCCGCAATACATGTAAACATTATGTTCATTACCCATTATATTGATTTGTTTGTAAATGTAGGCTTAATACATATAATAACAACATCCTAGTGTATTTAGGATACTGGTGTTTTTATACATGCATGGAATAAGAAGTTTTTATGGAGCGGGGAAAGAAAATAAAAGAAAGGAGTTTGAGGGAGGGTGTTACCTCTTAATCGGGTAACTCATATTCGTTTGTTCCAAAAGTATTACTTGGATTGATTTATTCCAAATGGGATGATTCAAGGTCTATGTGTCGTAAGATAGGAAGATATTTGGGCTGATTTTTTTTAACATAACTGGCTTGAGAGGTGTGAAGAAGTGGGAGTAGAGGAGGCCTTTTATAATGGAGGAGGAGTGGCACTCTTGTAATATTTTAAAAAAATGAACCTCACCCATGTTTGTTTATTAAAAGTGGTTAACTAATGGTCCAAAGTATATAAAAAGGAGTATATGGTCAAAATACGGCAAGAAATGTATTTATTACAAGTTTATATGTTGTTTGGGGTTTTAAATTTAAGGTTTAGAATTTAGTTATGCTTAATTTAATGTAATCATTGTAATTAATTTTAATTACATCACTAATATATTTTTTTTTCAAAAAATAATTTTACCCTATTAGACATTTTAAATTATCTTTATTCCAAATATGGAATCCATTTTCCAAATTACAATCACATAAGTGGCAAAAATTTATTTAAATATAATGATGCAGTCTGGTCGACAATGCTGGTTTTTAATGTAAAAACGTTATTATGTTTGAAAGGTTTTTATAGTTAATTTCAAAATTGAACTTGATTATAATGACCTATATTGGATTTATTGATAAAAAATTATCTAATTAAACATTTAACCCAATTAAAAAATAATTTAACCTTTTAAATTAAATAGATGGAAAAGCAAATTTGAATTAATATCAAGCATATTTAACTATTCATTAAAAAATGAAACTAAATAGAAAAATACCAAATATTTATCCTAAACTAATTTTTATGTTACTATTAATAATATTAAGCTTATTTGGAAATATTAAATCTATAAAAGTGTAAAAAAATGGATTAAAAAAGGTTTCTTCATTAAAAAGAGGTAAATCTACCTCAATAAAAATATTGTGTTTTATGAGTTAAATTTGATTTATTCTTATCTTATAATTATTATATGTATTAGATGAATATAAAAAATATTTACTAGGATATATAATATATATTACATGAAAATTAATTACTAATTTATTAAATTTATTAGGATTAAAATAACTTTGTGAATATAATAATAGTTTTTATAAAAATACTCCATTTATATTCAATTTGGTTCTTACATTTTTTCTAAAAAATTTGTAACTAATTAATTAATTTTATATTTTTTATAAACCATATATTTATATAAGTTAGTTAATAATATTCATAAAATATAATTTAACTTTTATGTTACATCTTATCATATTAAATATTAATATTTTAATAATATGTTATTGTTCACTAAACCTTGGTCATATGTGTTATGCAAGCCATCGAGGAAGTCATTACTGCATGTAACGCAAGATAACCATGATGTTTTATGTATATTGAGCTAAAAATGATTTTTAATGTAGTGAATGTAAGACAAAATTTTTTTGATTTAATATAAAATACAATATTTTTAGTGTTATGTGAAATATATAATATCAAAAAGATTAAATTAATTTAAAAATAATAATTAAAAAATCCTTGAGTGTTACACATAGCGTATTTATTCATTTTTTATTTTGATCACATGTATTAAAAGCTGTTAATAAATCATGATGATATGTTGTTATTTCTTGTAATCTTTACATTAATATATGGTCCTTTGGAGGTTTTTTATTGGTGCCCAATGTAGGTGAACCATGGTTACATATTTATCTCTTAGAGGGGGAGTAATTACAACATGCAATGATAGTGATCAGGTACCTAAGCATAGGTTAGGTATATAATGATGCCACATGAATGTCGTGTGATAAACTTGATTTAATAATGATTCCAAGGACAATGTTTCTTGAGGCCCGATGGATTTTGAGTCCCATTCTTACTTAATGCCTAGTGAATCATGAGAACATGAATCATTTGATTCCCAGTGGATACTGATTTGTATATACACATGATATCAGAATCATGATTTCAATTAGATACCAAGGACCATGTTAATTGAGGCCTAGTGTATGATGAGTAGTATGATCACTCAATTTCTAGAGGATATCGAGAACAAAACTCACTCGATGCTTAGATGATGTTCAGTAGCATGATTACTAGCCCGAGGGCTAGTTCGGGATTATTTTTGATATCTTGACATTCATTCTGTAATAGATCAAAAATAGGTATGTTTGGGGATCATAGTGTCTTGTTTATCACATAAGATTTTTATTTTGGTTTGATATATTATTTTATACGTGTGACACATTTGTTATTATTATATAATACACTTCTATACATGAGAAAACTTCTTAAGGATACATTGGTTGTGTCCTACAGAGTCTTGCACTAATACCCTACTTGGGAATTTTCCATATGCTTGTATATTTTATAACTAGGAATCTAGTGTAAGTAAATGGCCCTATGGTGGACTACTAAGTGGTGGATTATGTATCCTGTAGTAGACAAGGATTGAATCTAGAGGACCTGCTATTTTATTTAGTTATTCACTATTCATTAATACTCTAGTATGTCTTTCCATATTAAGATCTCATTTATCATCTGTGTTGAATGTAAAATATTTTTATTACATGGTTTCTACATGATTGCTGTAATAACCTGAGATTTTATAAGACATATTCTTTTTAATTTCTTTCACATCTTCTGTTGTATGATACACCAAGATTATCTTGCGCTATACGCAACACCGTATTAGCTTGCAGTATACGCAACACTAATCCTGGATCGTGTTACACACAATTTCATGTTTGTTTAATAGTAGTTATTCTACGAAACATTGAGTATATATATATATATAAAATGTATTTTTTTATACGCAGCAAAAAAGGAGTCGTGCACTACATTCAACCCTGACTTGGCTTGCATTACACGAAATCGCGACCTTCCTCGATAGCGTGTATTGTACGCAATACCGAGTTTTACTAAACAACGATATATTATTATAATATTATTATGAACTATCCGTTATGAATAATATTAACTAAATTTTAAATTTTATAACATTATTATTTCATCTTACACATTTTCTAGAATATGGTATAAGAACAAAATAAATTTTTCGGGTAAAATAAGTATTTTTCAAAAAATGCAGTTTTGTCACCTTTTGATGGCGCACCCACATTAATTCTAGTTTTTGACATGTTTATAAGTTCAATTTTACAAAATAAAATTCTTCTTTGGAATAAAGAAATAAAAATTTACTTTGGATAAAATTTTCATATTATTCTGGTAACATTCATATTTTGATGAATAGTAAAAACATGCTATATTTTAATTAAAAACAACTTTTTTCATCGCAACAATTTATATGGTTAAATTTTAATATTGAATGGTTTTTAAGTATAAATAGAATATATTTTTACCATTTAATATAATTTATGTCATTATTATTGATTTTACATTGAATTCGTAGGTTAATTCAATTCAATCTTTTGCAATGTTTTAAACAAAAACTCGTTTTCATTCAACAACGAGATTAATTTTAATTTAATTTCTGAAACTTATTTGTATTGAATTTGAAAAAATGTATTCCATATTTGGAATAATTGGGTCCCAATTATGTTAATAGGCTACTTTTTATTTTTGGAAATTTTGAATAGTAACTACGGTAAATTTTATTTACCATAGTTAAAGGTAAATCGGGTAATTAAGGGTAAATATAATATTATAAAATTACCCTAACACATGAAAAAATTCTATTTTATGGATAAAAGGAAACCCATATCACCTAAGGGTCGTATTAGATTCATTTTATGAACTTTTGACCATGAAAATAATTTAATTATTATTAAAACCAAAGAAAGTGACAACCTGTCACTCTCTTAAATCTTATAAGTATATTAATATTAATTTAGTGATAAACTTCATGAAACTTTGAACATTAATAGTCTCCAGAAAGATAATAAATTTATCTACATCATGATAATTTATTTATAATTTTTAGGGATTAAATAATTGTCATTAATGGTGATACATTAATGATGGAGAAATTATTTATTAGGTGAAAAATCAGTAATATAGTTTTTATTGAAATACTAATACCCATTAAAAGGCCCAAAAACCTGAAAAAAACTTACTGGTAGGGTATATATATACCATAATCATCCAATTACCTAATATATAACCGTTCGAAGTCTTATAAAAGTGATTATGACACTTATATTATTTTATTTTAAATGATGCCAAAGTTGTCACCTTCAATATTTAATAAGTATAACAATTTAAATATTGTTATTTTAAGATGATAAATTCTATTAAAAGTATTATTGTGAAAGTGAATAAAATTATATTCATCGTAGGATTTTATTTTTAAATTTTATGCAACAAATAATTATATTAAATAATTATACAAAAATGATGTAGTAATTATTTTATTAAGAGATAAACCAAATAAATGATTTTAAAAATAATAAAATAAATATTATATGAACTATTTAATGTTCTACACTAATTTTATAGATACATATGACCATTTAAGAATCTATTGAATCTTTTATTTGGAACATATCTTCTGTATATATTTTATTTAAATTCAAATAATTGAATGGTGTCAAAATTGACACTAATGTTATTTTATAAAAATAACATATTATAAAATTGTTTAAAAATCACAAAAATATTTAAAAATTATAAATTTAAATTTTTATGGTCTAAAATGTTATAAAGTATCCAATTATAGACAATTCACAACAAATAAGTAATTTTTTGTTATAATTTAAAATTTAGAATATTATTACAACAAATAAAATTAAATTGATTATGTAAGGATAAATCAATTTGGTAATGTTAAAAATAATTTCATAACATGTCTAAATTTAATTTTTTGATGATATTACAACCCTATCTCATCTTATATTCGAATATGAGTCATTTTTTGAGGTTTGTAAGTGGGTTTAGATTTATTATAAATTAATATTTTTAAGATTTCCAAAGGTGCCCCTCTCCTCCCTTATAAAAGGGCACCTCCTCCCTCTCTTCCTCACACCAATTGGAGCCTTTAAGCTCAGAAAAACCCTGCAAAATTCTCTTCTCCACTTCCCTAGAAACATCCTAGAGGTCCTGGTCTTCTTCAAAGACCAATTTTAGTTCCCTAAGAGGAGGTCTCAAAGAGGAACTTCAAAGAAGAGGTAATGTCCGTTACCGATTCATTCAACTTTATTTATTCTTCCACTTCTTCGTCTTAGGTGGTTTCATTATGAAGTAATAACATCAGTATCACTAATATACTTATATGTTATTAGAAGTATGAAACAACCCTATTTCACCATCTATCCATCCTATGGAAAACGAAATCACCACGCGTGCGTACGTATACCGTCTCCACGCCGTGGTGTAATATATTTTCCACCACCAACTAACTTGGATGGGTATAATGGTATAAATAATAACTATATATGATTATTTTAAAGTGATATTGATTCTGTAATAGTATACATACACTCCAATAAAATTCCACGATCATGGGAACGATATCATCGCTCGTGCGTACGTACGGAATACCGTCTCCACGACGCGATGAGATTCATTCTCAATGATTAACCATTCATGAATAATTATAAAGTATATATAATAAGTAATCATGAAATATATGACATAATAATGATACTTTATTTATGTATATATATATGTATGTCATCTAATTAGTTCCATTCAATTCAATGAGGAAATGAAAACAACGTTCATGCGTACGTACGGCCTACCGTCTCCATGAACGGTTTATTTCTTTCCATTTATTTACCTATTATATATATATAGATTCTGAATATATAATATATATAAATCATGTTTTATATTCGAGAATTAATTAATCATGATCTAAGTAATCATATGAATAATTACAAGTCAAAACACGGACGACAAATGAAACGATTTTGCCCAAAACACTCTTTACCATGGAATTTACAAAAGAAAGGGTAATATAAAGTCATAAGTGAACCATATATGATATAATAACAATTAATATGATTTTGTAATAAGTAAATGACATTATTTAAATCATTATACAGGAGGTTTGGATACGTACGAAGCATATCAGCCCTAAGGTAAGGGATAATTTTGCAAATCTCATTTTTATCCGAGATTGCTTATTCGTCAGTATTTACTGGGGTTATTTCTATCATCCATGTTCATGTTTTATAAAAGTGTTTTCATGTATGTTTAAAGTCCTTTTTACTCATTTTTGACTTTTACTACATGGTATGTATGGAATCTTTCTATTACGAGGTACTTTTTGACTTTTCTGGAAAAAGTACGAGAAGAATGTTTTTTTAACTTATATGGCACGAACAGATTTTTACAGTTTTATAAAGCCTTATTTTCATGAAGATTCCTTCAAAATATTTCTTGACTATTTTCAAAAAAAACATATATTCTAAAATTGAATGACATTTTGTGAAAAGAAAATGACTTTGAAGAAAAAAGGATATTTTCCTCAAGAATTCATTTCAAGTGTTTTATCAAAACCATTTTCATCTAAGATGACATTATTTCACATGTGTATGTTTCAAGTATCATGTCTCTATGATTTACACGGTTTCACTTTTCTTATTATGGAATGATATCCATTTCTTTTATATGATTATGTGATGATGGGATGATGTTTATGAAACCCATTTTATTTATTGGGTTATTATGAATGATGTATGTTTATTTTGTGGCACAAGTAAGAATTATTTCATTATGAGATGGGTGAGACCTATATCTCCCTCCAATGAATTGGGTAAAGATTTATATCTCATGAGATAGACATGGCTGGAATGGCAGGGTAAACCGGTTCAGTAAAACAGGACTGAAACGAGGAGTGAACTCGATTCAGAAAGGGACTTTGTCCACTAAGATGGTCTTGGTAGCAATGCCTTGGCTACTATGGAAATCATTACATGTGCTTAATGGATGCCACAATTACATGTTTTATTCCCATGCTATTTTATCATTCTTAATGTTTCTTTATGATCTATGCCATACGTACTTCCATGTTTTATGTCATTGCTCAAGCTTTTGATGTTTAAACATTATGTTCATGTTTTTAAGTTCAAATGTATATGGTATGTTTTATTTTATCCTTGATTACCCTTACTGAGCATTTGAGCTCACCCTTTTTGTGTTTTCTTTTCCCTAAGATATAAAGAAAGGTTTTAGGTAAGAAAAAAAGGGGAAGATCTTTATGGGAGATGTTGATGATCTTTCACCATGATTAGAAGATTACGTTCCAAGTTTCTAAAGACACTAAACTATTACGGTCCTTGTGTGTCTGTTTTTGTTATGTATTAAGTATTATGAAAAAGTAATGTAATGTTCATGTACGTCAAGCTTCGGGTCTCTACATTTGGTATCAGAGGAAAGGTTTAGTCAACCTTTGGAAACTAGGATGCGAAAACGTTAGTGAGATCCCTAGAGATATTTCTAAGGTATGTCTAAGGATATCCCTAAGGATAAGTATACGTATAGGATATAGTCCTAGAACTACGGTAACGATCATATAATTTAACCTAAGATGTTAGATATTGAGGGTAATTCCCCTTTACTATGTTGTTTTCCCTATGATGATTTTTGCCTCTCACAGTATTCTTTTTGGGTTTTAGAAAATGGCTGGAAATAGGAATATTCATGATAATGGAGGATATGATGGAAAATGGAATGATATATTTCATGCGAAACCATATGAAATGGGATTTGGAAGTCTAAACATCATTATTATGCCGAATCAGAAATCTCATAATATGATCAATAAACTCAAATTTGGTATGTTTCCTGAATCAGCTAATAAGAGAAAGATGGAGTTTCATGATGATCACAGAGGAAAGAAAGTTCAATTTCCCCTATGTAAATCATGTGGGAAGAGGCATCAAGGAGAATGTTTCAAAGGGACGGGAAGATGCTTTGGGTGTGGAAAAGAAGGACACAAAGCTAGTAAGTGAAAACGAAAAGGTTCAGTTAACACCATGGACAAGGATAATGGTATTGCTACGACATCAACAATGATTAGATGTTTTAAATGTTGAATGTATGGGCATTATGAAAACCAATTCCCTAAGGGAAAATCTCATGAAGAGAATCAACATGGTCATACGGGTAGTATTTATGTGGATGATGATGAAGAGACTACAAATGAAATATGAGATGAAATAAATGATGAAGCTCAGCTAGTGGTTTAAGAAGATAGTGGAATGATTGTATGTTTATAAATAATAATTTATGGTACTATGGAATAAAGAATCATCTAAGGATTGTTACACTATTGTTTTTTCTAAAGTATATGAAAGTATATGTTGAATGGTACCGGTAACCATGGAAGGTTATTCAGATATTTTTGGAAAGTATATGATATGCACATAATGAAGGGATAAGAAGATAATGAGATGTTTGATTGTATTCATGAGCTCATCACTGATATAAGGACTAAGTGATATTATGGTTTTATTATATAGAAATTTTGGGATTTTGGTATGTGGAAAGAGGTAACTTTTGACAGCATTCATGTTTTCACTAAGGTTTAATGGGTATTCATTTTTCAAGAGAATACATGATTAAGGTATTCACATGATTGGAATTTGACCAACAAGATATATGGGGGATAAATGATGGCATTCACATGCTTGGTTGATGACATTTCAAGTAATCATTTTCTTTATACTATGAGCTTGGACCGAGGTATTTTAGATAAGCCTAAAGATTGGAATGGATTTTGTTGGACATAAGTTATTATTGATTAAGGATAGAACTTTTTTCGATATTATTGATAGGATGTTATAGTAATGTAGTTTTAGAAAAGGGACAACCTGTAGGACGGGCGATAGACCATCGCGTCGGATAAGGCTGTGGGAATCGAACCCACAACCGAAGTACGACTGACCTTTATCACTTACCACTGGCCTACAGGAAGTCCCTGTTTAGTAGAAACTAGTTTTATTATATTAAGCAGTATGATATATTAAGTATAAGTCTATTTTAGGAACCATATATGATTAACCTCACCATATATGGACTTATGTATATTTGATAACTTTTGCTTGAAACAGATGGAATGAACCATCATTCTATCACATGATCTTCTAACTCTTCACGAATAACAAATTCAACTTCATTTCTTTAAGAGATGAAGTGTAAATTGTTCAAAGCACGAACAATAGTGAGATTGTACCAAAATCAAGAAAGTATTTCTTCTAATTCCAATTTAATCAACTTTAAGGAAATGATCTTGAAAACAAAAAATGTTGTCCTAGTTCTCTTATATCCGATGAATCAGATGGTACCTTATATCATCACAAATCTATGGCTTTGTGATTGTTGGATTTTTCATAGCCATGTTCTCTACCACTCTTTATCCGAACATGATGGTTAGATTTCTCTACCATATCCATATTTTCACCTATGTTATCGTATGTTGAAACCCAGTGATTATTTTATTTGGGTAACTGTTACGTTTCATACTTTAGTTTATAAAGATAAGTTTTGGTATTCCTTTTTATGATGTGGATTTCAATTAAAGAAACTTTCAAGTAGAAAACCATTTATAACCCCGGCGAATTTCGATGGCGAAATTCATTTTAAGGGGGGTAGAATGTAATAACCCAAGATTTTATAGGATATATTCTTTTTAATTTCTTTCATATCTTCTGTTGTACGATACACCAATATTATCTTGTGCTATACGCAACACCGTATTAGCTTGCAGTATACGCAACACTAATCCTGGATCGTGTTACACACAATTTCATGTTTCTTTGATAGTAGTTATTCTATGAAACATTGAGTATATATATATATATTCAATGTATTTTGTTATATACAGCAACCAAAGAGTCATGCACTACACGCAACCCTGACTTGGCTTGCATTACACGCAATCACGACCTTCCTCGATAACATGTGTTGTACGCAATACCGAGTTTTACTAATCAACGATATATTATTATAATATTATTATGAACTAGCCGTTATGAAAAGTATTAACTAAATTTTTAATTTTATAACATTATTATTCATCTTACAAATTTTCGAGAATATGGTATAAGAACAAAATAAATATTTCGGAAAAAATAAGTATTTTTAAAAAAATACAGTTTTGTCGCCTTTTGATGGTTCACCCACTTTAAATCTAGTTTTTGACATGTTTATAAGTTCAATTTGACAAAATAAAATTATTCTTTGGAATCAAGAAATAAAAATTTACTTTGGATAAATTTTTCATATTATTCTGGTAAATTTCATATTTTGATGAATAGTTACAACACGCTATATTTTAATTAAAAACAAATTTTTTCATAGAAATAATTTATATGGTTAAATTATAATATTGAATGTTTTTAAAGTATAAATAGAATATAGTTTTACCATTTAATATAATTTATGTCATTATCATTGATTTTATATTGAATTCGTAGGTTAATTCAATTCAATCTTTTGCAATGTTTTAAACAAAAACCCGTTTTCATTCGACAACGAGATTAATTTTAATTTAATTTCTACAACTTATTTGTATTGAATTTGAAAAAATTGATTCCATATTTGGAATCAGTGGGTCCAAATTATGTTAATAGGCTACTTTTTATTTTTGGGAATTACGAATAGTAACTACGGTAAATTTTATTTACCATAGTTAAAGGTAAATCGGGTAATTAAGGGTAAATATAACATTATAAAATTACCCTAACACATTACAAAATTCTATTGGATGGCTAAAAGGTGACCCATATCACCTAAGGGTCGGATTAGATTCATTTTATGAACTTTTGACCATGAAAATAATTTAATTATTATTAAAACCAAAGAAAGTGACAACATGTCACTCTCTTAAATATTATAAGTATATTAATATTAATTTAGTGATAAACTTCATAAAACTTCAAACATGAATAGTATTCAGAAATATAATAAAATTATATACATCATGATAATTTATTTATAATTTTTAGGGATTAAATAATTGTCATTAATGGTGATACATTAATGATGCAGAAATTATTTATTAAGTGAAAAATCAGTAATATGGTTTTTATTGAAATAATAATACCCATTAAAAGGCCAAAAAACCTGAACAAAACTTACTAGTAGTGTCTATATATACCATAATCATCCAATGACCTAATATATAACCGTTTGGAGTCTTATAAAAGTGATTATGACACTTATATTATATTATTTTAAATGATGCCAAAGTTGTCACCTTCAAAATTTAATAAATATAACAATTTAAATATTGTGATTTTATGATTATAAATTCTAGTAAAAGTATTATTGTGAAAGGTAATAGATTTAAGTTTATCATAGGATTTTATTTTTAATTTTTATGCAACAAATATGTATATTAAATAATTATAGAAATATTATGTAGTATTTTTTTATTAAGAGATTAACCAAATAAATGGTTTTAAAAATAATAAAATAAATATTATATGAACTATTTAATTTTCTCCAATAATTTTCTAGATACATATGACCATTTAAGAATCTATGTAATCTTTTATTTCGAACATATATTCTGTATATATTTTATTTAAATTCAAATAAATGAATGGTGTCAAAATTGACACTACTGTTATTTTATAAAAATAACATATTATAAAATTGCTTAAAAATCAAAAAAATATTTAAAAATTAAAAATTTATATTTTTATGGTCTAAAGTGTTATAAAGTATCCAATTATGGACAATTCACAACAAATAAGTTATTTTGTGTTCTAATATAAAATTTAGAATGTTATTACCACAAATAAAATTAAATTGATTATGTAAGGATAAATCAAGTTGATAATGTTTACAATAATTTTTTAACATGTCTAAATTTATTTTGTTGATGATATTACAACCCTATCTCATCTTATATTCGAATATGAGTCATTTTTGGAGGTTTTTAACTAGGGTTAGATTTATTATAAATTAATATTTTTAAGATTTCCAAAGGTGCCCCTCTCCTCCATTATAAAAGGGCACATCCTCCCTCTCTTCCTCACACAAATTTGAGCCTTTAAGCTCGGCCAACCCCTGCCAAATTCTCTTCTCCATTTCCCTTGAAACATCCTAGAGGTCATGGTCTTCTTCAAAGACCAATTTTAGTTCCCTAAGAGGAGGTCTCAAAGAGGCACTTCAAAGAAGAGGTAATGTCCGTTAGCGATTCTTTCAACTTTATTTCTTCTTCCACTTTTTCGTCTTATGTTGTTTCATTATAAAGTAATAACATCGGTATCACTCATATACAGATATTTTATTATAAGTATGAAACAACCCTATTTCACCATCTATCCATTCTATGGAAAACGAAATCAGCACGCGTGCGTACGTATACCGTCTCCACGCCGTGGTGTAATCTATTTTCCACCACCAACTAACTTGGATGGGTATAATGGTGTAAATAATAACTATATATGATTATTGTAAAGTGATATTTATTCTATAATAGTATATATACAATCCAATAAAATTCCATGATCATGGGAATGATATCATCGCTCGTGCGTATGTACGGAATACCGTCTCCACGACACGATGAGATTCATTCTCAATGATTAACCATTCATGAATAATTATAAAGTATATATAATAAGTAATCATGAAATATATGACATAATAATGATACTAGATTTATTTATATATATATATGTATGTCATACAATTAATTCCATTCAATTCAACGAGGAAATGAAAACAACGTTCATGCGTACGTACGGCCTACCGCCTCCATGAACGGTGTATTTCTTTCCATTTATCGATCTATTATATATATGTAGATTCTGAATATATAATATATATAAATCATGTTTTATATTTTGGAATTGAGTAATCATGATCTAAGTAATCATATGAATAACTACAAGTCAAAACACGGATGACAAATGAAACAATTTTACCCAAAACACTCTTTAACATGGAATTTACAAAAGAACGGGTAATATAAAGTAATAAGTGAACCATATATGATATAATAACAATGAATATGATTCTGTAATAAGTCAACGACATTATTTAAATCATTATATATGAGGTTTGGATACGTACGAAGCATATCGGACCTAAGGTAAGGGATAATTTTGCAAATCTCATTTTTATCCGAGATTGCTTATTCGTCAGTATTTACTAGGGTTATTTCTATCATCCATTTCCATGTTTTATAAAAGTGTTTTCATGTATGTTTAAATTCCTTTTTACCCATTTTTTACTTTTACTACATGGTATGTATGGAATCTTTCTATTAAGAGGTACTTTTTGACTTTTCTGGCAAAAGTACGAGAAGAATGTTTTTTTTAACTTATATGGAACGAACGGATTTTTACAGTTTTATAAAGCCTTATTTTCGTGAAGCTTCCTTCAAAAGATTTCACGACTATTTTCAACAAAAACCTTATATTCTAAAATTGAATGACATTTTTTGAAAAGAAAATGATTTTGAAGAAAAAAGGATATTTTCTCAAGAATTCATTTCAAGTGTTTTATCAAAACCATTTTCATCTAAGATGACATTATTTCACATGTGTATGTTTCAAGTATCATGTCTCTATGATTTACACCATTTCATTTTTCTTATTATAGAATGATATCCATTTCCTTTATATGGATTATGTGATTATGAGATGATGTTTATGAAACCCATTTTATTTATTGGGTTATTATGAATGATGTATGTTTATTTTGTGGCACAAGTAAGAATGATTTCATTATGAGATGGGTGGGACCTATATCTCCCTCCAATGAATTGGGTAATGATTTATATCTCATGAGATAGACATGGATGGAATGGCAGGGTAAACCGGTTCAGTAAAACAGGACTGAAATGAGGAGTGAACACGATTCAGAAAGGGACTTTGTCCACTAAGATGGTCTTGGCAGCAATGCCTTGGCTACTATGGAAATCATTACATGTTCTTAATGAATGCCACAATTACTTGTTTTATTACCATGCTATTTTATCATTATTAATGTTTCTTTATGATCTATACCATACGTACTTCCATGTTTTATGTCATTGCTCAAGATTTTGATGTTTAAACATTATGTTCATGTTTTTAAGTTAAAATGTATATGGTATGTTTTATTTTATCCATGCTTACCCTTACTGATCATTTGAGCTCACCCTTTTTATGTTTTCTTTTGCCCAGGATATAAAGAAATGTTTTAGGTAAAAAAAGGGGAAGATCTTTATGGGATATGTTGAAGATCTTTCACCACGATTAGAAGATTACGTTCCAAGTTTCCAAAGACACTAAACTATTACGGTCCTTGTGTGTCTGTTTTTGTTATGTATTAAGTATTACACAAAAGTAATGTAATGTTCATGTACGTCAAGATTCGGGTCTCTACAATTACTCTAATGATTAAGTACACAATTTTATATATTATTTGTACTATGACTTGATACTAAGGTTATAGTCTCCACATTCACAGACTTAGACCCCCACTATTAGTCAGCATCCTCTAACATATGGGGAGGTGCGCATGAGGTCATGTGACACTCTTGATCGGACCCCATGGTTGGATTGTAATGTAACAAGATGGCATCAAAAGAGTCTTATTCCTTTATTTTTAGACTAACCTAGGACATGGTATACGTATATAGCTTTTTGGGAATCATGTAAGTGATTTCTCGTATACTTGGCTAGCTCATGTGTAATGAACCTCTGAGTATCCACTGACGGGATTTTTGTTGCTATTTTTAGAAAATTTCCAGTTCATTCTTATATCAGTATAAAGCATGTGGGATTAAATTCCATGTATATACCAGTTTTTTTCATACACAGTAGTTCTTTAATTTAATTATTTTATTTGTGATATCTATTTAGGACAGTTTGACTAATGTTTGATATTCCATGTGGTTGTGATATATATTTTTGACATTAAATTATTTAACTAAGCATGATGTTATATTATGTTTGTATATGTTTGAAAATGACTAATTTGTAGGGATAAGACCTTGGTTACCACTAGGAGGGGTATACCTTGGGTTATGGGTAGACTCCTAGGAAAAACCTTACATGATCTCATTGACTGGTTAGGAATTGTTTATGTTCCTAGTGTTTCTTCAAGTTATAGAAGAGTATTTGTTATAGATGTTTGATTGAACCACTAGCTATGGTAGCCCATGATTATCCCATGCCACAACCTATGGTCTAGGATGATGTACCCTAGCGTACTTATGTACAAACACTAGTGGATTAGGATATAGATCCAATTCATCCATGGCACTTTTGGATTGTGCTCATCTATGGAGGAACCATTCATAGGACCATAACCGATCAAGCTCAGGATTTACAAACCCATAACCCTCTAGAATTACATTGTACTGGTGGACTAAAATATTCATAGAAATTTATTGATTTTATAGTGAAAATTTTGGAGTTTTTCTAGACTTTTAAAGAGGCATGAGTGATTCTAGCGATGATCATGCTCCAAGGACCTACCACGAGATGGTGGAGTTCTATGAATCAGGGAAGGAGAAGATAGGGTATTACTTGGGTGAAATTAAATGGGCTATTTCTTGATCATTAATTTCATTAAATTATGAAGTTGGTCTATTTCTATGAGTTCAAGGAGTTATTTTAGTATTTCATGACTATAACAAAAGATTATGCTCAGTTTATTGAGTTACATTTCTTTTATCATTTGTTGGTAGGGAATGAGGTTTGAAATGATAAATAGTTTTGATATTCCTTTGATCAGATCTCATACATCAGGTTTTGGGATTTATCTAATGACATGCTCTCATGTTCTTCATAAGTTATATACCTTTTCTAAGGGGCTCATGGGATACAGAAAATCATGTCTACTTTTGGCCCATAGCAGGACAGTGAAAAATGTTTCTGCTACTACTATGGGAGTTTCTTACAGTTGTATGAATAGGAAGGAGAAGAAAAGGCTATAGAGAAGTTGTATGTTAGTGGAATATGTATTGACTTCTTTAATTCCCTCTATAGGAGAACAACACTATTTCACCTTTTGGGAGATTGTTCATTACCACAGAGCCTACAATGCACCTCAAATTAATTTTTGGAAATGAAACAACATAGGTTATCTTCAATAATTTATATCCAGAGATATGAAGATGAGATTTCAAAAAGGATTAAGTTAGACATGGTTAGGGGACAAGGGATATGGTTGGGGTCCTCAGTAGTAAGACTAGATTATAGGTACTCATGTGAGTCACAAAAATGGTCATTAAACTCAGGAAATTCATGTTTAAGTGGTGGATTAGACACCATATAATGGTTTTGAGGGAATATTTACTGTATTAGGTTTGGTCTTGATGAAATCTACATATTCTACAACATTTTTTGATATAGGTATCTTCTTTCCCCTTATATCTTCATATTGTGGATGTACAATAATAATTTTAGTCAAATTATCCACTAAGCTACATTTATATTGATACATAGTTGGGTGTTAATGATGTGATCACCATACAAGGGATAGTTTTATTCCCTAATCCCATAATATAGGTTATTATGTGGGACTTCAAAACCTCATGATGGGTGAATATTACTGGGTTTTCTTCTTGATTCCTTACTTACCATAGGGTGAAGGATGAGCACCAGTATCCCAGTTATTTTTTCTATCAACATCTAGTTCCCATAAGGAAGTGGGAGAAAATAATGATATATTTTTTATGTGGGTATATATTAACATAGGGTTTCATGATGTTTTTTGGGTGAGTTTTGATTACCTAAATTTTTTTTCTCACTTCTTAATGATCTGAGAGACTCACTCGGTTGACAAGCTGAGAAAGCTTTTAGGCCTATGGTATTTTACTCTTATGTAATGTTTTCTTTATTATATAGAAGAAAATTATAGTTAAACTTTTTTAAGGTCTTTAAAAAGTCCCTAGTGACTCAATTGATATTAAGAATGATGTACCATTTGAAGGAAAATGGATAGTTGGAGCAAATTATTTGCATACAAGAGGTTATGCTCCATGATTTCATCCTAGACGTTAGTGAAGTATGGGTTGAGAATCTAGCCTTAGTAGAGATCTCTCATAATAAAAAAATTGTTCTTCAATTAATATGTCATTTATGATGCTCTAAAACAAAGGCCATGTTGTTTACTACCTTGTTGGAATGAGGCCATTGAGGAAGTTGTTTTTGGGCCTAATATGCTACAAAACACCCATTGAAGGTGTGTTTTATCAGGAAGTATTTGGTAACCATTTATAATATTAAATGATCATATTCTGAATATAAGAGACAACCATTAGATTTTAGTCTTCCCAATCAAGTTTTAGTGTGAGTTTCATAATGTATGGGGAATTATTGATTATGAAAACAACAAAAAATAGCACCATAGTTTTTTGGACCCTATGAGATCATAGAGCACATTGGGTAGAGTGGTTTAATATTTAGATATTCTTCCCACTATGAAGGTATTCATTATATATTTCATGAGTCATATATTTCGGGAATATCCCCTATCATATTCATATAATATATTATGAGGATGTTAAGTTGGATCCAAATGCATATTATAAGGAATATATAATTATGATATTTTATTAGGGTGAGCTAGTCCATTTAGGGATTAGGATACACATTTTCTAGATCTTTTGGTACCATGGATGGATCCAAGAGGAGACATGGGAGAAAGAGTCTTATATTCATGATCGGTGCCTTGACTAGTTCAATAAATACCACTAGGTACACGTCACGAGGAATATATAACATTATAGGGGGATAATTTTTATATTATAAATTTTGAAATGATAATAAAACCCATTTTGTTTTTAATTTATAGGTATTGTTATGTTAAAATCTAGATTTTTTATAAAAATTAACTTATACATGATTTGTATGGATTTACATAAGGGTAATGTGGATTTTATAGAACTTGTGTATGGGTAAAAGATACTTTCTAGACTTATGTAAGGGTAAGGGATATTTTTAAGGCGTTGTGTTAGGGTATATCCAAATTCCTTGACATTCATAAGGGTAACAGTACTTTCACATGCACTATATCATGGTAGGATTGACCTTTTGAAGGTTAATACCATGAATTCTTGTGTTTCATAAGGGTAAATAGGCGCTGCGTAAGGGTAGCCTAACTTGCGTGAGTGTAAGGTGCTTGATGTGTAAGGGTATCAACTTGCGTAAAGGTACCATCATAAGTAAGGGTTATAAATAAGGTTACATGAGAGTTGTTTCAGGGTAACCAGGGTCTCATGTAAGGGTAACCCAGAAATTCCAAATGTCACATTCTGGTGGATTAGGATTGTGTAGGGGTAATAAGAAGTCCATCCACTGTATATGGGTAAAATCCTTACCCTATCAAAAAGTATAGGAGATACATAGGGCTAAATCCATGTCCCCCTTATGTGTTTATTTTAATGGGGAAAATATGTCTTCATCCTTGTTTCAAATCCAACATCCCTAGATTGACCTTTTCACTCTATTATAAAGATTTAAAATGCTAAAAATCATGGAATTTGGTTATTTTGATTTTTTTCTACATAAATAAATATTTAGGGATGAAATAAAACAGTCTATAATTAAGAATTACTTAAAACAATAATTAAATTATGGAATTTAATTTTTTTTCTTTAAATTTTGAAAACCTATATGTAGTTTTGTTTTTTAAACAAAGTCAAACCCTTAAATATTTAATTTTTGGCTATTCTATAGTGTCTAAACTTCCTAGGAACTACATTACATGAGATTTAATAATTATTCTTTAACTAGAAAGATTTATTCTTATTTTAAAAACATAGATAAACTACATCTCAAATATATCCTTGAGATTTGTGTCTTAAGTGGAATTATTAACAAGTATATTTTCATGAGTAAATTATGAATTTATTACTTTGAAGATTTTGGAAAAAATTGTAATGAAGAAAAGATAAAAGGGTTTTATCCAATAATCATCAAGGAAAAATAAGAAAGGACCATCACATGAAAATTAATCTATAGAGATAGAATATCATCGCATGTTAAATTATAATTATTTATTGAGAAATGAAATAAAAATAACATGTGTTGTCTTAGTTTAATAATTCTGAAATTATCAAATGTGGTGTTTTATTTCTTTTGTAAATAAAGTCATTGGATATGGTTCAATGAATCCCTTACAAGTATTGAACATTATTGTGTTGTTAACTATTATAATAAGCCTCAAGAGGAGGTTTTCTTGGATATAAAGGATTCCACTCAATATTTCAAACCAAATAGGGTTATTTATTTTTCATGTTGACATCAAATTCCTAAAGTATGAAGTAATTTACCTTTTGGGGATCTTGTTTCCATGATACAATATTTGGGTCGACATACTTGATAGTCATTCTAGATTATGATCACATGTGGATGTGTTTATATAGCCCATGAGAATCTTATAATATACTTGTTTTTATGAGTATTCGAATACCATTTTTGTTCATATTTGATGTTGATCACATGTATTGTATGTTTGTATACACTCATGATGATATTTTGAGCTTTATTGTATTCTCTACCATATTAGGTGTGACTTTTGAGGTATTATTCTTGGTTCTTGTAGTAGGTGGCCTGTTGTCAAATCTTTATCCCTTTGAGGGGGAGTGATCATAGATTGCAATGATGGAGGATAGGGACCTAACGCTAGTTAGGGATACGACGATGTCTCATGGATATCTTCTTATACACTTGATGCCCAGTGGATTCCAAGGATCCCATTAATCTAGGCATAGAAGATATCAAGTGTCATGGTTACTCGATGATTAGTGGATACCTAGAATTAGGCTTACTTGATCCAAGTGGATTCTATGTTATGCATACACATGATGTTGAAAAAAATGATTACCATTGGATTCATAGTAGCATGTTACTCAAGGATTAGTGGATATTGTGTAGTATGATCACCCAAGTCTTAGAGGATTCCAAGAACATGACATAGTTGATGATAGTGGATAATGATTATCATGATTACTAGCCTCATGGATAGTTTTGGATCCCTTATAATTTCTTGAAATTCAAACCTTCATAGAGAAAAAGTGGGTACGGTCGGGGATCAAGGTGGATTTGTTAGCACACAAGTACTCGGTTTTGGTTTTTTTTTTAATTTTTTAATTCTTATTATTAATTTACTATCATTATAGCATACACTTACATACATGAGAACACCTATTAAGGATGAAATTGTGGTGTGCTACTGAGTCTTGTACACACACCCTACTCAGTGATTTTTGGTAAACTTTTAGATTTGAAGACTAGGGATCTAGCGAATGGAAAGGGCCTTGTAGCAGACAAATGAATGAAAGAGAATGAAGCTGGTAGAAGAATAAGATGGATTCTCTAGGACCCAGTAATTTATTTAGTCATTTACCTATACATTTAAACTATGGTCTGTCTTGACACATCAGGTTCTGATTTATCATTTGTATGAAATTTCTACACTTTTGATTATTTAGTATCTGCATGATTACTCTTGAGGGTTTATTACACTATTTTATTTATTATTTGTGTTATTATATGATAATATGTGTATAGTCTCCCCACTGATAGACTTAGGCCCTCACTGATAGTTAAAATTCTCTTGCGTACAAGGAGGTGCATATGAGGTCATGTGGAACTCCATCTCGAACCCAGTGATTCTGGTCGGGAAGTTACATTGGTAGTTAGTTGGGATGTATGAGTGTATGATTTCATTTTCATATATTATAATAAGGATATGTTTATTTTCTTCTACATGCTATGATTTATATTGTGGATGATATTTAAATGTTGTATGATTTTTCTATTTATTTTTGACTCTGATATAAGGTCATTATCTCCCAAATGTATGATATACGCCCTCTCTACCATTCAAAAGGAACTGGTGTATGGGTAGGAATTCCTGAGGTCCCATGAAATCACAATTTAGTACAGTGATGTGTGTTCTCAGACTGGGGTATTTCATCTTTCTTATTTTTATATATTTAGGTCCCCACATCGCTACATTAAACAAATAATTTCATTACAGAACCTTGACTTCATGAGTGTTATTTTTTCATAGTACATTGTATCTATGATTCAGGATCTCTACAAATTATTCCTTATAATATAGTTCATGTTCCAAATCCATAACCTATATGTTAAGTATATATTATTGATGTGTTGTGTACTTCCTTAAAAGTGGTACATGGAACACTTTATGTACTAGGGAGAGGCTTAGTGGAAATTCCATTTTATAAGCTACAATCCCCATGTGATAAAGAATAAAAAATGGGTTCATGTATCTAAGGATAAAATTTACTTTCTTCTAGAATCAAATAGCCCTCTTCTAGGGTCACATTTTGGAGAATACATTATCTCTAACTTCAAACTCTATATCTCATTAATGATTATCATTATAGCTATAATGTTGAACTTGTGATTCTTTAATATATTGTTGAAATGATTTGATATTCTCTACCATTTCAAGAAAAATTTCCTTGACCTAACATATTTCTCTCATTGACTTTGTCCCATTCTATGAGTCTTTTTCATCACTTCCCATATAAAGATTCATATTGTTCTATTTGAAAAAATGGTTAGAAATTATTATTATATGAGAACTCATCCTTTGTAATATGTGTACTAAAAAATCATTGAAAAATTATCTCGAAAAATATTAATATATATTATGATGATTTAATAGTCCTTTCAAACTAACCATTGGTTTGAGGATAGTAAGAAGTTCTAAAATAATTTCCTAATCTAATGCTTTTGAATAATTCTCCAAATAATTGATGAGAACCTTGTACCTAGATAAAGTATGATTTAAAATGGTACTTCATGAATCCTTTAACCTCCTTTATGTATACATGTTTATGTTAATCAAGTTGGAAATCCAATTTAATTTTAATTAATTGTATCAACATTGTAAGTCAATCAACTATAACCCGAAGAGTGTTATTTCATTTAGAGGTATTGGGATGACCTGTAAAACATATGATATTACCAAAACATGAAATTTATTCATAATATATCATTATACAAGATAATATATTATTACTCTCAATAAACCAGACCCCTGTAACATAAATTTTTACTATCTTTAGAGATTAGCAACACCAACATCCAATTTGAAAATGTTTTTTAAATGTCTTCCATAATTTCCTTACAACTAACTTGGTTTTATAGAATTAATATTTTTTAGCCTTATTCATAACATTGGGAATATAAATATAAGAAATTGGATTTCTCATACACTCAGTAATGGGTAAAATATAAGAGTAATCAATTGAACCAACATAGGGGATCACAATAAAGATCATAACTGGATATGTATAAAACAAAACATAGGTATGCGAACCTAATCAAAAAATCATACTCGAAAGATTAAAAATAGTGAAACATATATTGAAACAAAATATAATGTTAAGGTATAATATGGAAATTTGGAATGACATAAGAAATTTGGAACATGTATAAGCATAGAAAATCAAATCTTACATTGAGGTTCACTGCCAAGATCATTATCTAATTGTGGAAAAACATATCTTATAACATAACAGACACAGATAAAATTTCATATCACATAACATGACACATCATGATATACAAATATTTACCCAATTTATTTTAGGTCAATATAATTCTAGTTCCACTTACCACATAATTATAAATCATACATATATGTTCCAAAGGAACATAAAATCATTTATAAATACATCACAGAATAATTAACCCCTGAAAATTATTTACATTTCATAAAAAAATAGCAACACATAAAAGTAAATCATTAAGATAAATAAAGAAAATGATTTTATTAAATAATATCCCCAATGAAACTTGAAGGGCATTAAATTCCATTCACATAGATGACAATCCCTTTAGAAGAAATGTAGAAAATTATATTGAAAATATTAATAAATATACTTTGAATTTAGATAATATTATAAATAAATAAATTATAAATAAATATTATAAAAAATAATAATAAATTAAAAAAATACTTTCAAGAATCAAATAATCTTAAAAATAAATATTCTTAAACAAAACTAAAAAATTATAAGAGAAATTGATCGAGTGGGAAAATTAATGAAAGAGAGATAAAAAGATTTTATTCCCATTTTTATAAGTAAGTAAAATTGTATAGAAAACCGTAATTAAGAAATAATATAATTAAATATAATGTAATCCGGAAAATAATATAAATAACATTGATAAATCAGAGAAATATCCCAACCTATAAAAGTGAGATAAATAGAATTCACCTTACAAATATTGTGATCGATGGTATATGAATCGATGAGATGGGAAATGTTATGAGGGCATGTAAATCACAAAAATATTAATAAAATAAGAAAATAAAATTGGTATTTATATATAAAGTATATTAAAAATTACCAATATAAGTCTAAATATAGATAATCTAAATTAATAATAGTGATTGGGAGAGGAACCCTTACATTTAATTCTGACTCCCAAGAACACAATCTAACTCATTGTATAATTAAAATAAACATATTAATAACATTATGAAAAACCTTATTTACATCTTTTACCTTTTGTTTTAAGAAATTATATCCATTTTTTGCTCATATATAAGTTCGTCAAAGTTTATTTTTATCATTAGGTATTAATAATTTTTATTATTGAGTAGATATTTTGGTGTGTTGATTTTGATTATCATTACATGACACTATGTTGTATATTACTAAGTTGTTAAAAGGTAATGAATATATAATATTATAATTATTTATAACTTTTTAGTTTTGTTTTATGGAATATACTAGTATGGTTTGCAATAATGGAATTCAAAACGCGCATGATTCATGTAACTAACTAATGAAAATGGGTTACTTTATAATGATCATTCAATTTTATGCCACCCTTAAAGAACCATAACTGTATTATAAATTAATATTTAAAATAATATATTTCCATAATTTATCTACTTATACTCATTCATGAAAAAAACTATGAAGATAGTATAGAATCATTCATTTAGGTGGTTGCACCAACCAACATAATAACTTGTTAGACTCTGGAATAAGTACAAGTATATAATTATATTATAGTAGAATAATTTTCTTTAAATAAAAATGATGTTAATACTATATCATTATAGTCTTGAATAATATTTAATAATAGTTTTTTTAGAAGTTAATTAAAAAATATAGAGAAGAAATAGATTCTTACTATGATTTCTCATAAACAATTTCTTCATAATGAAGTATTTAAACATCATTATTGTGACAAGAATATACCACATATGAGATAGATATTTTGGGGAGTAAATTTTGGAAGGTATGAAAGGGGAAAATAAGGGTAGAAATGGTTAAAAAATTTTATATTATGGTTTCTTTTATAGATGATTTTGAGTGGATTGTTTTCAATTTGTCATTCCTTAATGGTTTAAGAAGATCATTTTATTATGCAAAGTGGCCCATAACTAGATTAAAATAGATACCTATATTCCCTAAATTAATATAATGTATTTTTGTTTTTATATTTTTTTATACATAATTTTTACCATATAAGGTATTTTATCATTTTCACTATTTACCAATGTAATTCACTATTCACCTCGGTAACTTATTTTTATTTCCAAAAAATGAAATTTTACCTCATGAAAAATTTTGATGTCATGATTCTAAATTTGAAAACTACAACTAAAATTTAAAAAAATTAAATTTTAAATACATTTTATTATTTTAGAAACATAATTTATTTGGATTATATCAAATTATTTAATATACCATATTAATTTTATTCTTATTTTAACATATTCAACACAATCTTAAGCTATGTGTATTCCCAATGACCATATATACACCCAATAACCATAACATGGTCATATTACCCGTTTTCATCCCGATAAAAACCAAAAATAATTATTTAATATTAATTGAAACTATTTATAATTTCACTCTAAATTTTTTTATTATATTTATATTTTTTATTTCATTCCATTGTTATAATTAATGGAAAAATATTTATGGGATACTACGAGGATGAAGATTCCAAGTTCTTAGATTTTATTTACTTTTGGTTTTATTCCTCTTTTAATTTTCAAAACAATACTTCATATATATTTCTTGTAATGTATAAATGTTTACAATTTATTTTAATATCCTACCTTGATGAAGTATATCGTTATTTATTTTACTTTAGTGTTTTGTCTAAAACATGTTATTCAATATATGTCAATGAATAAAAATGTTGGGTATTACATTCTAACCCCTTAAAAGAATTCCTATGAATTTCATTAATCAAATGTAAACATATGAGGGTACTTTTTCCTCATAACATATTCTAGATCCCATATCACTTCATAGAACATAAAATTTTTCTAGAGAACATTAATCAAGTGGGTAGTTTTGTTTCATAGATCATTATCTATATAATCCAAGGTGACCATTAGTTGTTCCTTAAAAAAGAGATCATGTTCTTGTTATAAAAACTATAAGCATAGATTATGTGATAGAGTTGGTATATACTTCCTCAAAAGTAATACATGTAAAACATAATTAACTTGTGAGATACTCGGTGAAATTACTAGTTGGTAATCTATAGTCCCTACTCGATCAAGGATCTCAAAGGGGGTGATGTATCTAGCTGTCAACTTTCCCTTATTCCTAAATCACAAAACCTTGTTCCATAGAGATATTTAGAGGAAAGTATTGTCTAAAAATTGAAACTTCAAGTCCCTTCAATGATTATCAATATATATCTTTTATTTAATTTTTATTATTTTAATAATTAAAATAATGGTTTGAATATTCTATTAAATTTCTTGAGTAAGGTAGAGTCCAAATAAATTTCACTCTCTAACTTCATCTTGGTATATTTTAGTTAAGAAACTATTCCCATAAAGAGCCTCATATAGTTCCACTAAAATTATAGAGTGGAAACTATTATTCAATGTGAAATATACCAACACAAAAATGTTATTCCCAACAAACTTTAGAATCCATCGAGTATGATATTAGTATATATTCCAAATTTTTAATGGTCCTATTAGTTTTTTCATCAATTTGAGGTTAGTAATTTATACTAAAACTCAGATATCTTTATAATTATAGTGAAATACTTATCTATAATTTGATTTGGTATTCCAAAAATCTCAATTATATCCAATTAAAAGTAGTGCTCCATAAAGACAAGCCAATTCGTTTATATATATCTTTTTATGTTCATAAAGTGATAGATTCTCTCAAATATAAATTAATTATGTAAAATATATGAATTGATCATCAACAAACCAAATGTAATTATAGAATTTAGAGGTCTTGGGTAGTCCTATGATGAAATTCCTGGTAATTTTATCACATCTATATATAGGTATAGGTAATGGTTGTATCATCCACTTAAACATTGTTGTTCAATGTTATATTTATGGAAAACAAAGGATTATGATGTACACTCAACAATCTCTTGATTCATGTTGTTATTGGATATATTCCCTAAATAATATATATTATTGGATGATATGATAATGTTGCAAAATATGACATCCATGTATTCTAGGTATATTGAATGACTATATTGTAGGTTTATCCTAAAATTATAATGTATGATATGATGCTAATACCAGCTAAAGTTTAACAGACTAACATTTGAATATCAACCTTTTAAGTTATCCCTTACATTTCATTAAATGAAATATGTGGGATAATATGGATGTTTGAGTGTTATAATAGTTTTAACTAGATGAAAAATTTACTTGTATATTTTATAAAATACAAATTAATTCTTGTTAAATAAGTAGTTTCTAGAGGGGACTTTATAAGGAGGTTACACCATTAAGATAGAGACAGTTTAATATATTCATTGTTTCTTAGAAACTCCCCATTTATCTTGATGAACTAAACTCTTCCATAATTTAATTTATAAGATAATACCATATCATTGGATGGGGGAGACTTCTTCCCAAGGGTAAATTAAATCAATCCAAACCTTGGATACACCATGGGGATAATTTTGATTACTCCTTAGTGATATTCAACAAAAACCCAGATTGAAGATATAGATGTAGTAGCATCAGTGTAAAGTATAAATAGTGTTATAAATTTTATGTAGTTGCATGATTTCACATTTCATTCATGATAAATCTTGGTTTATTCTGATTATAATTGATTTCACTACATTGTATATGTTTTATGAAATCCTTAAAAATCAATTAGTGGAATTAGAGTTTTACAATGGATTTAAATTGTCTAAATCATGTTGTATAATAAAGAGTTGTATGTGGTTATTTGAAGTGATGAAAAACATAACATTGAATTATCATTATGGTATTGGTTATATCATAAGGAATAATTCTCAATCACCAATGGTTTAATACTATGTAAGAAAAGACATAAGCCAGTGTAGATTATTATTACATGGATATTAGGCATGTAGGTTTAATATCATTCAGGAACTGCCAATACAGTATTATTATTAAGTAGATATCGCTACATGTGGATTATTCCTAAACAATTCATTTTAGTTCCTTATTATACCTACTCTAGGATTATGTGTAGGATTTAATTATACATAGTTTTTTGGAACCTTATTTTAATAATGCATAATTTATAATCATAAACCGTGATTTCTAGGAAAGCTCACTCACCATGCATAGGTCCTTGTTTGATGTATTCATATTATTCAGTTGAGTCTAATATCACATAGTGGACCTATTTTAATGATTATTTAGTTGTTGCATGATATTATTCTTATATAGACCCAAGTACACAAAGATAATCCTATGTAGTCTACATAATACTAGATTTATCTCATGAAAACAATTTTACCATTCATTAATATGACTGATAGTGGGGTCAAAGGATTGAGGAACTATGATACACTTATATCGTTAAAAATGATATAACTAGAAAAATTATATTTTTCTGTATTTCAATTTAAAATTTAATTAAATAGTTTATAAATTATCTAGGAATCATATAAAAATATATTTTTTGATAATTAATTAATTTTTAAATTTTTATCAATAATTATTAAATGTTTATGAAACATTAAGAAACAAATTAACAAAAATATTAATTATTAATATTGAAATAACTTTTTAAAAATTATATGGCATGATTTATTATTTAGATTTAAAATATTTATATGAAACCTATAAGTGTAGTTTATAAATTTTTTCTTAATTACCAAATATCAAAAAAAAAATAAAATAGTTTACATTTAAAAGGAGAAATTGTTCATAGTTATTTATTTATAATGGTTCAAATTAGGGGAATTATTTTTGAAAATTATTTAAACCATGTAGAAAAGTGTTTTGATAAGTGATGTTTCCATGGTTTATATTTTGGGGTAGACCTAAAGAGAATTATTTTTCTCACATTGCGGACCATACACTTCGATATATTTCTTCCTGGAAGTGTAAGACCCTTTTGATGGCTGGGGGAATTTGTTTGGTGAAATCGACGATTGTTTCTAAACTTGTTTATTCCATGATGATATATAAATGGCCAAAAAGTCTTTTAAAACGCATTAATGTTGCTATTAGATTTTTTCTGGACTGGTAGCACTTCAGATAGAAAGATAGTGACTATCCCCTGGATCTCTTGCTGCAAACCTGTTGATTAAGGGGGTATTGGCATCAAAAATCACTCTAAGTTCAATTAGGCTCTTAAATCTAGTCATACATGGAGCATTATTTACAATACTTCCTCCTCCATGAATTTTCTCATGGCTTATTTCCTTGAAAAACATAGAAATAATCATTCTTACTCCCTTAAGTCCTCTATATGGTCCTCCATCAAAAGTACTTTCATTTTTATCATGTCTAACTCTAGATGGATGGACAATAAGGAATCCAACTTAAAATTTTTGTTTGATAACTGGACTGGCATTCCCCTGATCTCCTTGATATACAGAATACAATCCCATCCCTACCTTCAGGATTCAATTGACTCGATCAACCATATGCATAACCTTGTTCTCCCGTAGAATATTACTCAAATTGTTGATAATTATAATTTTTCTAATACTAATGATTTTCTTATTTGGGAACCTACGCACAATGGAATTCATAACTCCAAAAGATTTTATAAGTACCTTTTCAAAAATGTTGACAATAATCACCCATGGATAGATAAATTCACAAAGCCTAAATAAAACCCTTAAGATTTACTTTAGCATGGAGGATACCCATTAGAGAATCCCCACGGATTATTGCTTACAATATTTTGGGATTACTCTTTGTTCTAAATGTTGTATGTGAAACCAACATATAGAGGATATTAATCATCCTTTTCTCTCCTGTGACAGAGTAACCCCTCTCTGGCATTATATTCTTGACATTTTTTAGTGTAGATGGCTACTTTTTGATACCATCAACATGAAGATTCAGAGTTTCTTGGAGTTATCTACTTCACAACAAATCAAGAACCTCTTGGTTGCGGCTATCGTGGAACTTCTTCATATTATCTGTTATGGCAGAAATGAATTAATTTTCCACAATAATTCTTTGAAAATTAATACAGGAAAAATGAGAATCCTCAAGGCCATTCGAGAAGTGGATTTTATCCAAAAATCTCACTGCAAAAATTCGGTCTGTGACTTTGGGATCCTTAGACGTGTTGGGGTGGAGTGGATCTACCCTCACCCTCACTCTACTCTTGAAGTGTTTTGGCTCCCTCCCCCTCTAGGATGGATTAAAATCAATGTGGATGGAGCCTCCAAAGGCAACCTGGGACTAGCGGGTTCTGTTCCCATCTTCAGAAATTACCCAGACCAAATTCTTGGATGCTTTTATGGCTCTTGCAGTTCCTCTTCCGCTTTGGAAGCTAAGATGATGGGCGACATCCATGCCATCTCCTTTTACAGATTACATAGCTGGAACAATATTTGGATAGTGAGCGAATCCACTACAATCATTCAGGCCATTTGGAATGGTAACATCTACCCTGCTTGGCCTCTCACTGCCTGATGGATGGACTATTTGAATTCTCTTTTTGTGCTTAACTTCTTCACCACTCACACCTTCTACGAATCCAACAAGATCACTGATGGGATTTCCAATCTTTGAGTTACTCCCGACTTACATTGGATGGATTATCTCCCTTCTAAATTAATCCCTTTTTATGCTCAGGATGTTAGCAAAAGACCTTGCTTTAGACTTGGGTAACCTCTTTTTTATTAATAAAAAATTTCTACCTTTTAAAAAAACTAACTGACATTTTGGTAATTTATTTTATTGTATAATAAAATTAAAATATAAAGTGTTTATATTTTGATTAATATCATATATTAAGTACAATTTTATATTATTTTAAATCTAAAAAGTTTATATTGTATTCAAATAAAATGGGCTTATATTTATTAGTTATGGAATTTTCAAAATGTATGGTTAAACTATAAAATGTTTATATTATACTTATTAAATAATTGTTTGTTTATTTAGTTTATTCTATGATTAATTCATAGATTAAAATTATTTATATTTTGAATATGTGTATTCTTTAGTTTAAAGTTGTTAAATTGCATTTATAAATTGTCATACATGCATATAAGGAGTTACATGCTATATATGATAGTTTATTTATGTTTTCGTCTACCTGGGAATTGTAATGTACTTGGTTATGTACTTAAATCTTGTATTAAATTATTATTTATATATATTAGGTGTTATATTTTTGATGGAATTGATATATATCTTGAGTAAAGTATCCCACGGTAGAGGAAATTTGGGTCAGACTACTCATTAGCCTGGAAGATTATGTCTTTTCTAGAAAAGTTAGTGTTGACTATCTATTTCTCTAGGATTACTCATATAGGTATTATTGGTTTCATATGATTTTAAGGCTTTACATGAAATATTTTCATGTACCTTATAAATGGGAAACATTTATATGTGTATAAATATTGTTATCTTTTAATTCGGGTTTATAACACAATCTATGAGTTGTGCAAAGGGTTTCACATAAATATAGTTTAAATATATTGTTTTGGTGGAATGAATAGGATTCCAAATTAAATCATTAGAATAATTCATACATGTAAAGGGAATACATGATATGATATAGTGAGGTCAAATCCCCTTAAAAATACTATGTGTTAGGGTCTTTCCAATGTGAACACTAGTCAATTACTCAATCATTAATTATTGGTGACACTAACCATTAGATTCATATATATTATCTTGTGTATAGTAATAAAGTAATAAGGTGAATCTGTCTATTAGGTAACTTTTTATTGAAATTTTATTTAGGTTACACTTAGTTAGGAAAATGCAGTTGTTATAATACTATAGAAGTTGAGTTGGGGGAATCCAAATGACGGATTTGGGTAAATATTTATCCACTCACCTTCGAGGATTAATATATTATGAGATTGGAAATAGATTTCAATTGAATATATCCAATTATTATTTAAATTATTAACGAGTGAAATTCATGATGAAATATGCATATTTAAGAACTAATGGGTATGAATAATTTAGCAGGTTTATTAATTTTAGTGGAAGCACATTTAGTAAAAGTTTTTTTAAAATGTATGTAAAACATGATACTCATTTGGTAAAAGATTCTATTGATGACAAATGATTGTATCATCACCCAACTATACTTTGAGATAAATCCTTGAATATAAGATGATTAATGTTAGTAACTTCTTAGACTGGTTTAAAAAATAATGAATTATTCTTAATAATGAAGAAAAATTATATGTTTTAGAGAAACTACTATTCTATGTAACCAACTATCAATATAGTTCAATAATTCAGTCAAATAAAATCTTAACAGAAGCATAAAATGGTTCAATAAATGTTATTTTAAGGATTATTCTGTCTATTAAAATAATGATGTTGTCATCAATGGAGATGTTCCAACATTGTGTAAGATTTTTATAAATGTTGACCCTATTTTTTCAAACAATTAAAGAATGATGAACTAAGGAATGTAATGTCCAAGTACTAGTGTTCTATTGACAGTAAAATTGGATAAAAGTTAAAACATGAAAGTGAAAAGTTAGTTGAAGAGTCCAAAATGTTTCTCCCAGTGGATAACCAAGGATATTGCTCCAAATCCATTTTTTTTAATTTTAAAAAATCCACATTTTGGTTTAGTGGTAAACTCACAACCTAAACCACAACCCTCAAACCACATTAAAACATTAAAAATTCGTATTTAAGTATTCAAAATCAGATATCAAACAATATAAGGGTGAGATAGAAGACAACATTAAAAAGCACCAAAACTCGATCCCAGAAGACCTCAAATCTTGTATCCTTATCCTGTCATTGTCCCCTACCTGCATCACATCCCCCACATGCCATTGCCTTCGAAAACATGACCCCTTGGAAGAACCAAATAATTCAATCACCATTAACTCTTTCATTTATAATCATTTCCTTCAAACTAGTATATAAACTCCACTAAAAAAGAATAACCATCAAAACAAAAATGCCACAATTTCTTGAACTGGAAGTCAAACAATCGTCTACATCGATCATATCTGTTTGTCTAAAGCTATCACCACATCACACCATGAAAAGACACTGACAAAACACACACCATCGTTGCTTGAATTGGATCCAAGATCTGGCTTGTGAAGTCATATTATTATAGAAAACACCGTGATTCAAAAGAACCATCATATGAAACCCCAAGGAAAGAGTGAAGAAAACTCAGGTTGCACCTCCTAGACTATGTTTGACTGTACAAAAATCACATCCCAAAGCCTCAATGATCACCACTTCTCCATAAAAACATGGGGAGGAGCATTAGAATAGGAAACCAAAACATAGTTGAGTAGAAAAAACCACAACATCGGTCACAACCATTTCTTGGACCAACAACCCCTTCCAAAGAACCCCATATTTGAACATTCATCAGAAAAATTACATACCACAACATCACAATAAAAAACCACCGACCACACATCATAGGACACCAACGATGATCCAACCCACACATCCCGAACCATATCATGTAACTAGAAATCCATACCCGATAGTGTTTGGAATTATTAAATAGAAAGTAAGAACAGAGGAAGTAATGACAACAGCTTTAATAGAGAGATTTGGTTGTAAGGGACAACCAACAAAAGATCCAGAATAGAGAAGAACAAAGGCCACACCTCCGAAAAAATAAGAGATGCAGGGGGAATACCAACAAGGGGGACACCACCAGAGCAGGATAATATGGACCAAATGAAGATGAGACCAAGAGGCCATCGTAAGAAGAAAGGACGAGGATAAGAGAGATGTAAGGGGAAGGCATCACTAGAGTGGAAGGTCATAGGACTCCCCCCACCAGAGCACCATCGAGTGGGAGCCCTAGCTCAAGAAGATAGGATGCTGCTGCTCACTTTCCAAGGATATTGAGTCATTAAAGATGTTTTAGCAAGGGAGGGAATTATTTCCATATAATGGATTTTTATGGTTTAAGTGAAGACATTTTGGAAACTCTTGGAAATGTATATGTCAGGTATCAGTGTTATAAAAAACAATTATTAGGTTTTTAAATGTATGTAAAAGTGACTATATATTTTAAATTATTTGAAAAATATAAAATAGTACAAAATAATGAAAATAAATGATAAATAATTTAGCTTCCATTAAAATTATGAAATAATGAGTTGATAAATCATATATTTTAATGTAAGGAAATTTATCAAGATAATAAGAATCTTAGTAAAGGATGTGAATAGTTACCTATTTTCTTTTATACGATAAGAAATTTTTTTAATTGAAATTTTTTGTTAAAAACAATATGAGATGATGTATTTAATATGATTCATCAAAATCTATAAATTTTTTGAGAAAAGGATAAGGCTAGAAAACTATCCAGGAAAAAGAGTTTATCCATCTATCTGTTAAAATATGAGCAATTTAGATTCATGCATTATTTGTGAAAGAATTTAAAGAATAATATATTCATATTTAGTAAATCTCCAAAAACATAGAATACTTTAAAATATATTGATACAATAGTCTAATTTTTAAATATTCTCACTAAATGAAACAATGGTTAATTTGACATAAAGAATTTTTTGTATATTAAAAAGATATTCTTCATAGAATATATTTTCTAAGTGTCTATTGGGAGTATGTTTAGACTTTGAGAAGTTAAAATTTAATAAATAAATTGTTGGAATCCTCATGTGTTAATCATGATTTAATGATCAAAAGTCCTATTTAGTGTATAAACATTGTTAATCCTGTGTAAATTATCTCACAACAAATGTACGGTTGTTTAGTAAAACTTTCCAAAGAACTTAAGTGATATAAATTATATTTGATTACTGTATTCTATAATTTATTTACTTTATAATGATTTCATTGATAAATCATTACGTCTAATCAATTCTATGAATATCACTGATTAAGTCTGAATACATATATTTGGATAAGTCTGAGACACCGTGAGTCTGCCACTAGTTATGTTTTTATGGAAAAGGAACCAGACACAGTGAACCAGACACAGTGAACCCGACACCGTGACCAGACACAGTTAACTAGACACCGTGACCAGACACAGTGAACCAGACAGAGTGACCAGACAAGGTGACCAGACACCGTGACCCGACACTGTGACCAGACACCATGACTAGACATTGTGACCAGACATCGTGACCAGACACCATGGCCAAAAACCATGACCATCCAGACACCCTAACCAATACAGACGCCAATTCATAGAGACACCATTTATAGACAAACTATGACACCGTTTCTTAATCTATTTTTTCGTTTTTCAATTTAATCTCTAACACTCATATTTGAAGATTCTAAATACACTGAAATAATTAATGTTTCTTTGTAGACATTTCACCTGACAGTACAAGGTATGAGGTGCAGAATACAAGCAACTTGTCAGCTCCAACATATGTTCTCTAAGATAAAAGAGTAGTGTGGCCCAAAAAAGCACGAACATGAGAGTGGAATAACATTAATTAAGTGTGAGAGAACGATAATGACAAAAAAACATGGAATATTTTTGAAGATAGAATTGTCACATGAAACTCGACATTGCTAAAGAACACAAGAAGCATACTCAGATCCCAGAGTGGATGAAGTCTTCACCACAAAGAACACATGACAATTTAGCTGACTTGTGATACTCTGTTTTCCATATGAGGACATGATTTTTGAATCTGCTTTATCCTAGAAGTCCAGATCTATATAGACTACCACTCATAGCACTTCTAAACGTATCTCATCATTTCTTCTCTATTTTGTATTATTTTATTAGCTTTTGAGGAGTGTGTGTATTTTTATAACAACACACTCTGTCTCCTCCATTAAACTGAACGATACAATATATCCTTTCTCAAACATATTTTTACGCTTTTTTATACCCACAGATAAGTGTGGAAGATGTCCATGTGTGGCCTAGTAGTTTATACCCACATAGAACTGTGGAAGAGGTTGTGTGACCTGGATAGTCCTTTGTATTGTTGTTAACCCCGATCCAGGGTGTGGATCATGTTTTTATATATAAACTAATTGGTGGAAGGTGATCACCAAGTGGAGTGGATTAGGTCTTATCTTGAGACTGAACCACTTGTTTTATATCTGCTGTGCAATTTAATTTATTTTTTCAATTTTTTACTCCTTAATTAATAATTCCCTAAATTCACTTTAATTGTTAATATTGGAAATAAGTTATAACTCTATTTCCTTATTATAATATCTTCAAAAGTAGTGTTAATGACCAATATCGACATTACTGAGAATTAATCAATCTTCTAAGAAGTTATTTAATCAAAAAAAAACATTCATAACTGTGTTACATTCATTTACTGGGTTGTATTTAAATTTATTAGTGAAACATTTTAGGAATAATTTTTGAACAGAAATTTTGAATTGATACTCAATTCACCCCCCCCCCCCCCCTCGTGAGTAATCTAATCCGACCAACATTTGGAATCAGAGGTTGTTTATTAAGACTCTATTTTTACCTTATTCAACTGTGATTATAGTTATACATTAATGATCTGTAAATTTCTGTTAATTATAAATTTCTAACTCTTTAAAAGTATTTATTTATTATAGATAATAGATTAGAAGGTGTTGAAACCAACATACCACCTTTCTTTATTGTAACCAATTGTGCTTAATGGAAAATAAAAATGAAAATGTATTTAGAAAGTATGGGTTTTGAAATTTGGTCTTGAATTATAGATGAATAAAATATTCCTACAACAGATAGAATCACTTGCGATGAACCTATGAAACTACCCATAATAAAAATTGAAAATCAATGAATGCTTTATATTTCTCCCTAAGAGATGAAAAAATTTAATAGAATTTATGCTTGCAAAACTGCCCATGAAATTTGGGACACTTTGTATGTTTCACATGAAGGAACCTCCAGTGTGAGAGAAATGAGACTTAATACCTATAATATGAAATATAATTACTTTATAATGAAACCTGATAAGCCTTTTTATGACATGTATCTTAGGTTCAATTAAATTCTCAATACAATGATTTTTCGTGGAAGAGAAATCACTGCGAAGGAACAGATCATGAGAATTCTCAGATGTCTACCTGATAGATGGAGAGGAAACTTTATCTATATTAGAGAATCATGAAACATAAGCAAGCTACCTATAAAATAAATCATTGGGAAATTTATGATGTATGAAGAGGATATGAAAGTCATCAAGGAAGAGGAGGATGAATCCAAAATAAAATCTATGGCATTCAAGACCCCCACCTCTAAACACAAAGACAAAGGGAAATTAGAATCTTCTGTATAGATTTCTAGTAGTGAACAATCATCACCTGATAGTGATGAGTAGATTGCTAAATTATCTATAAGGTTGAAGAGATTTTACAACAAAAATAACTTCTTCAGAAACCCTAACTTCAAGGGGAGATATGATCAAAAAGGAAGTTGGAAGAAATATTAGAAAATAAGTGACAGGACTGATGAGATTATCTACTATGAATGTAAGCACAAAAGACATATCCTGGCTAACTGTCCAAAGCTCAAGTACAAAAAGAAATATGAGGACAAAGACAGAAATTATAAAAAAGAAATGAAAGCAACCTGGAGTGCTTCTGAGGACAGTTCAAGTGACTTAGAAACATCACATGATGAATAAGCTAACAAATACAATATGTGTTTTTTGACAAACACATCTGAGGTAACACTGGACTCTTATGTACATAATTCAAACAATTTTGAATATGAGAGTGACTCTGAAAATATGTCTAATGAAGAAATTATTGAATAATGTAATATTATTGATGAAACATGCAACGAACTAAAACATAAATATAAATCCTAGAAAAAAAACATGATCTTACTGTGACTGTTAACTCTGAACTCATAACTAAAAAAGAGAAAAATTCTCAACTGATGAAGGAAAACTTTGAATTAAAAATTTCTAATGAGAAATTAAAGAATGACTTGAAAAAGTTTAACAATGGGAAAAATACTCTTACTCATATTCTAAGTAACTAAATTTCCCCTAAATGCAGTACTAGAATTGGCTATCAACCTGGAAAAAGAAATTTTGGTAGAACAGAATTTGTTTTTAAATCTAGGGCATATAGCTTTACTCCCAACTTTGGAAACAAATCAACTAGTTCAAGTTATGATACACTTTCTACTGTTTCATGTTTTTTTGGACCCAATAGATTCTATTTTTAAAATACATTACATAATGCTTATAGGAAAACTATGAGGTAGATATGCATTCCTAAAGAACTTATCACCAATATTATTGGACCCAAACAAGAATGGGTATAAAAATCCTTTTTATCTTGATCATTTTTTAGGAAAGATTCTTACAGAGTTCTTATAAAAGTTTATGGTACTTAAGAAGTGGGTGTTCAAGACACTTGAAAGGAGACTACTCATTCTGTAAGAATCTAATAAAAATAGATGGAGGACATGCCTCTTTTTGTGACAATGCCAAAGGAAATATTATTGGCCTTGGCCAAATTGGTAACTCTAACTCAGTTTTGATTTCTAAAGTACTTTTTGTTGATGGATTAAAATATAATCATCTTAGTATTTCACAATTATAAGATGATGGATTTCATGTTAGATTTGAAAATGATGTTTGTAATGTCATTAATTATAAAAATGAATTAGTATTTTTTTCATTAAGAAATGAAATTGTTTATTCTGTTAACTTAGATTCTTTAGTTTCTCAAAATACTTCATGATTAATTGTATTTCAAAAATAGTCTTGGATTTTGAATAGGAGACTAGGACATTGCAGCATTCAATCCCTTAGAAAGTGAACTAGAAAAAGCTTTGGCAAAGACCTACCCAAAGTTGAGTTTCCAAATGATAAAGTGAGTAATCCCTGTCAAAAGGGTAAATAACAAAAAATTTCCATCAAACCAAAAAAAGAAGTGTCAAATTCTCAACCTCTCGAACTAGTTCACATGGATTAGTTTTGACCATCTAGAGGTTCTAGTTTAAATGAGAAGCACTATGTTTATGTTCTTATAGATGAATTTTCTAGATGCACTTGGGTATACTTTCACGCTGACAAAAGTGAACCATATTTTTACTTTATTAAATAATCCAAGTTTATAGAAAATATTAGTGGACTTAGAATTAATAACTTGAGAAGTTTTTTTGAAAGATAGATAATATTAATGAAGAAGATCTGCAGCCGTACATAAGCAGAGCCATGAAGGGAAATTGTCCAACTATAGCAGGTTGACATCGAAGGGGCCTAAGGCCGAAAGTTGGTGGGATGCATTGTTTCCTTCCCTTTTGGTAATGGAGAAGGTGCAGCAAGAGAATCCTTGGCAATGTGAGCAGATTTTCCTGATGATGAGGCCAAAAGGCTGGAGTCCGGTGTCATGGTGTTTAATAGCATTGAAAATAGTAAGGTAGTCAGACTCAATGATGATATCAGACCATCCATGATCCATAGCGAGCGTCATACCTGCAAGGATATCATATGCTTCCACAACTGAAGGTTCCCATAGGGCATGATGTAATTCATATTTTACTGCAATGATCTGCCCCTTGTGATTTCAAGCCAGGAGGCCGAGAGCAACTGGCCCATCCTTGGGGTGAGAAGCATCCATGTTAAGCTTAAGCCTCCCTTTCATTGGGGGGGGGGGGGGGTTGAGTGAGGGGGACATGAGGGGGTAACACCCGGAATATAGTGTCCTTTTTTGTCCTTCCAGCCCTCCATCCAAGAAATTTCATGTTAAATCCAGAAGTTAGGGGTTTTCTGGACGTGGTGGAAAACCGCATCGTTGCGCCAAACCCAAACGATCCAGGTCAGGGTGAAAAGAAAACCAGAAGTAGACAATGAAAGAGAGGAGCACCAACGCATCAGAAGATTGGGGAAGCGGATGCGGTGTCCAGTGAGGCCTCCAAAGCTGGACCCCATTTATTCCAAATTTCCTTATCTCTCGGGCAGTGAATGATGGCGTTCGAAGGAGTTTCCGGGATATTCGAGAAGAAAGGGCAGGACTGGGCACTAGACATATGATGAAAGGCAAGAAATATCATTGTAGGGAGGGTTCCCATGCATAAATGTGACCAGAAATTGAGGATTTTTTGGGGGATGTTGAGCTTCAAAACCGCATTCCATGGTCCCTCGTCACGGTCGAGAGAGTGGATTTCAAGAGACAATCTGTACCCAGTTCTCACCGTGTAATCACCTGAGGTATTGTTGGTCCAGAATAGATGGTCGGGGCCTGCATCTGGGACCCAGGGGATACTGAGGATAATTCTTTGGTCTCTTTCATTAAACCAATCTTGGATATTTTCCACACACCACCCCTAACCCTAGTCTGAAAGGAGGAAATCAACAGTTGCCTCTTCAAGACCTGGTTGGGCGAGGGATGTGGTCTGCATACCATCCTTATCGATAAGCCAGGGGTCAGTCCAGATATTGATAAATGAGCCATTTCCAATCCTCTAGCCCAGCCCTTTTTCCAGGAGATTGTGGGCCCCCCAAATACTTCTCCAGTGGAAGCTTGGTTGCGGGCCAAGAGAGGATCCAAGGAAGTATGTATGGGGAAAGTATTTTTCACGGAGTACCCATGCACAGAGATATGATGGGTGGTTAATAAGGCGCCATCCTTGCTTGGATAATAGAGCATCATTGAATAGGAGAACATTCCAGAATCCCATCCCTCCCTCCGACTTGGGTTTGCAGAGTTTCTCCTATGTCAGCCAGTGGGGTATATTCCTTCCCTCATTTTCCCCCACCAGAAGTTGGAAGAATGTGAATGGATCAGATTGATGATAGCCACTAGGATCTTAAACATGGGCATAAAGTAGTTGGGGATAGACTGAATGAAAACCTTAATGAGGGTTCCTTTTCGAGCTTTGGAGATACCTTTTGGGGTCCATCCTTGGATTTTTTTCTCAATTATGTCCACTAAAGAAGAAAAATTTTCTTTTTTGGACCGGCCAATCACCTTAGAGAGCCTGAGATAGTTCTGGTGTGTATCGACCATATGGATGCCTGCAGATGCACAAAGCTCATCTCTCATGGCAGGTGGCACCCCTGCGCTGAAAGAGATTTCAAATTTTCCGTGATTGATAGACTGTCCAGACGCTCATTCATACTGTTGGATCACATGGATGATCACCCGACATTCGTTAATGGTTGCTCTGGAGAAAAAGAGGCAGTCTTCGGCGTAGAATAAATGTGACACTCGTGGGCTCTCATGGCAGTCTTTTTCTCCATGAAGAGACTTAGCGGCTACAGCCCTAGAAATAATTTTAGAGAAAACATCAGCCACCAAGATGAATAGAAAGGGGGAGAGGGGGTCTCCCTGGCGCAGGCCATGGGTTGGGGTGAATCCTCTAGTAAGCTCCCCATTGACCTTGATTCTAAAGGAGACGGTCGAAATGCAGTGCATGACTATATTTGTCAATAAAAAATGCTACATATTCAATAGAGTATTGACTAGGCCTATTCTTGAAAGTACACCTTCTTAGTTATGGAACAATTGAAAACCCAAAGATAGATACTTCAAAGTTTTTTGTAAAAAAGTCTATACCCTTAATACTAATGACAATCTTGACAAATTTGCATCTATAAGTGATGAAGGAATCCTTTTAGGATATTCAATTTCCAATAAAGCCTATACACTGTTCAATAAAAGAATTAAATGTGTGGAATATTTTGTCCATGTCAAATTTTATGAAACATATCCACATGAGCCTAAAACCATTCTAGAGACCCTGTAGGATGATGTATCAAATCTAGACATTAAATCAAAATCATCAAACCATACTATGAAGGAATATGTGAAATCTTCCAGTTCTGGAAATTCCTTAGACTCAAGTCACAATGAACCTGAACCTATTGATGAACCCAAAATCACTAGTCCTTCCTTCTATAGATCTGTTAGAACTCTGAAGAACCATCCCTTAGATGTTGTTGTAGGAGACATAGAAAAAGAAACTCAATTTGGAGCTTCTCATAGAAATCATGTTGAACATCAAGTCTTCTTGTCACAACGTGAACCTAAAAACATTAATGATGCTATCAATGATGAATTTTTTATAATGGGTATACAATAAGAACTTAATCAGTTTAAAAGTAACAATGTATGGTAACTTGTTGAAAGACCCAAGGACACATTCACCTATGACACTAAATGGGTGGTTAGAAATAAGTTAGATGAAGATGTTAGCATAGTTAGAAACAATGCTAGATTGGTTGTACAAGGCTATAGTCACTAGGAAGGAATTGACTATGAAGACACCTTTTCACCAGTAGCTAGACTTGAAGCCATCAAGATTCTGCTTTCTTATTCTCCACATCTGAATTTCAAACTATATAAAATGGATGTTAAGAGTTCATTCTTAAATGGGTATATAGTTGAGGATGTATGTTTTGAGAAACCCCTGGTTTTACAAATCCCCACTTTCTAAATCATATTTTTATATTATCCAAAGAATTATGTGGTTTAAAATAGGCTCCAAGAGCTTATTATGATAGACTAAGTACCTTTCTTATTTCAAAATGTTTTAAAAAAGTATTTGGTGATCCTAACATTTTTATAAAATGAATTTTCAATGATGATTTAGTCATTCAAATTTATGTAGATGAGATTATATTTGGATCTTCAAAAAAAATTATGTATTGATTTTTCTTAAATTATGAAAAATGAATTTGAAATGAGTTTATTGGGTGAAATAAAATTATTTCATGGATTTCAAATATTTCAAAATAATGATGATATTATTTTAAATCAAATCCAATACACTAGATAACTTCTAAAAAGTTTTGTATTGGATAACACTAATGGCAGTGACACTCCAATGAGTACCACTAGTAAGTTGGATCTTGATGAAGATGGAAAATCTATCGATCAAAAAACTTATTGAGTAATGATTGGAAGTTTACTATACTTAACTTCTAGATGACCTGAAATTATATTTAGTGTGTGTATGTGTTCTCAGTTTCAAGAAAACTTGAAAGAGTCTCATTTAAATGATGTAAAGAGAAATTTCAAATACCTCAATCATACACCCAATCTAGTTCTATTCTATCATAGAGGACAATCATTTGAACTAGTTAGTTATTTTGATGTTGACTTCTGTGGCTGTATGTTATATATAAAATGCACCTCGGGTACATGTCACTTTTAGGCAAGTCACTAGTATCATGGGGTAGTAAGATAAAAAAATTTGGTGGATTATCCATTGCAGAATCTGAATACATAGCGTCTAGTAGTTGTTGTGCACAAATTTGGTGGATAAAAAACACATTACTAGATTATGGATATCCATTTAGGCATGTACATATAAATTGTGACAACAAAATTGCTATTAATATCTCAAAAAATCCTATTTCACACTCATGGACAAAGCATATTGATATACGATATCACTTTTTGAGAGATCATTATAAAAAGGGTGATATCAATTAGGAATTCATTGGAACTTAATATCAGCTTACTGATATATTCACCAGACCAATAAATTATGAAATAATAGAGCACATCCTACATGAATTAGGTATGATAAACCTTAAGTAAATATCTTGCTATTTCATATCTTCCTGTTTAATATCTTACTATTTCATATCTTACTGTTTAATATCTTACTATTTCATATCTTATAGTTTCATATCGTACTGTTTCATATTTTACAATCTTGAGACTTACTATTTCATGTTTATGGTCTCACAGTTAGTATTTCTTGGTTACTGTCTGACACTTACTGTCTCTAACAATACAGTCGCACGGTCTAGAAAACACACTTGATACCATCTCACCGTAAACACTTATTACTGTCTCTCTATGAGAGTCAGTTACTATCTCAACATAAGAATGATTTATTATTTTATTTATAAATTAGAACCTGTATTACGGTGATTAGTTATTTTACCTCTTTTCATTCCCATGCTTTTGTTTTTTTGATGATTAGTATTCCTAAATGATAAAATAAAAGAATTTAACTAGTTCTTCAGTAGATCACCCTTGTATTCTATCAAGACGTAACCCATCTTCAACCCTTTAACCCTTCTCTCTCTAGAACCTTCGGTTAATACCTAGGAAGAAAATTCATTCGTCGTCGAATCCTGAGAAATGCAGTTCAAAGAATAATTTGAAGATAGTGTCAAAGTTAGTACTTGAGGGTCCTCTAAATCCAAATATGGTAAATCGAATAGTGGTACCTGAGAAAGTGATATGCCCTAAGTGGATTCTGATGAGTTAGTCTCTAGTTATTAAATTATTAAAAGATAAATGTTGGTTATATTGGTTTGTAAAGGAAGATAGACCTATCTACCTGAAGCTTAGTTGCACAATTTTTTCAGCATGTGCAATTTTCTTTTGATTCTGAAGATGGCTATGTTGTAAGGAGTTGGATAAATTGCCATAGATGCACTTTTTCTTCGAGGTTATAGGCTTCATGAATTGGGATACCTCATGAAGGAATTTGTGAAGATTACCAGAGAGGTCCTCCACCTCTAAGTGAATTCTTTGTTTTGGAAGATGCTTTGAGAACTTTAACTGGAAATGGAACCAAGAGGAGAGCCATAGCGGCCGAGATATATGGAATATCTAGACTTCTGTTTTTGTTTATTCAGTATGTGATTAGACCCAGAAAAGGATATTTATTTATACATAAATATAATGATATATTTTTGATTCATCTCATGAAGAATGGACATAAGATCAATCTTTGTAAGTATGTCATACACCATATGTGTGAATTGATCAAGACCTCATCCAAGTCAACCTCCTTATTTTATACTCGGCTTATCTCATCCATGCTTCTTTCCAAAGGATTGGTTGGGAAAAATGAATAAGTTATCAATTATTTTGAGTTTTCTCTGTCAATATTTATTATAAAGAGGATGAAAATAAATTTGAATCCTTAGAAAAATGCATGGGTGGAAGACAATGATAGAATCTATGAAAAGTTCAATCCAGTGGAACATCCTTTAATACCTATACGTATTTTTGATACCGGTTTGGAACCAGAAGAAGTTATTGAGTGTTCTATTGAAGAAGAAGAAGAAGAGGTTGATGTGAAACCCAGAGAAACTATTCTTGTTGAGGAAGACAGTACACCTGCTCCTCGAGTAGTGATTGAGAAGGAAATACAGGTTCCTAAAGATGTTAGTGATTTGGAAGAACAACTCAGTGCTGAGGAAGAATATGTTACTAAGGAAACTGAAAAGGATGTTGTGGAAGATCTTATTGAAGAAAATATTCTTGTTATTCAAGAAGCTGACCTTAAGGCACTCCCAGAGGAACAAGCTATTCCTGAATTCATTCTTTCTACTGAAGTGAAAATGGAGAAATCCTTTCAATTGGCTCAAAAGGAAATGGTTGAGTAAATAAGGGACAAATTCGTGGAAATACATCAAGGTCTTAATCCTCTCAGTCCTGAGAAGGATCCACCTATTTAGTGGGCGAAACCCCCAAATCTTGAATCTATTGAAGTGTAAAACCCGATTGATCCAAATTTAGTGGACACATGGTATAAATTTCCCGGTTATTTAGATGTGAATAACTCCCAGGAAGTCCTAGTCAAAGGTCTTGACTTGTCTACTATGTTTCAGTTTAAAATGGCATCTACTCCTAAATCTATTTCATCCAATGAACCAGAGTGTGTCTCAGCTTCTATATCTGAACCTCCACCAGAACCTCTAACCTTGGTGAATAAAGATGACATGAAAAAATTTGGAGCAACCCTTTTGGCTGGGGTTGAAAAACTCCTGAATACCCAACTAGATCCTGCAAAAAATCTAAGTGAGAGAGATTCTTTACTATTATTGGAAAAATTCATTTGGCAGATTCAACCCAAAATGCTTCATGAAATTCTGGAAGTCAGAGTTGAGAACAAACTTCTTAGTGGTGAAGTACAAACTCTAAGAGGTGTGGTTGAAGGAATGCAGAAAGTGCTGAATTTGAGATCAGATCTTTCTTCTCATCCTGTTGATACTTTTTTTCCTCAAAACCCATGGGATATTTCCTCTCTGATTCAACATAATTTAGCTTCCTTGGATGAAAAGGTAGCTGAAAAGAACAAAAAAATAATGAATGAGATGAGTGAGCTTGTTTTTGGTCTTAACAAGATAACTGATGAGTATAAGGGATGTATTCCAAAAGTTCCCAATAAACTGAAATCTCTTACCTTGGATGTCACTACTTCTAATTCCTTTGGTAAATCTTATCAACCTTTCTTAGACAGTGATCTATTTCAAACAGTGGTCAAAGAGGAACTTCTAGCTATGCATAGTGGTTTTAATAAAGAATCTCTATTCGAAGTTATCAAGAATACTAATAGAGTTATTGAATTGGTGAAAATACATAATAAGATTTCTAATGATGCTCAGCAAGAAATTTCCAAGAATGTGGACTTCTATTTCAACCAGATCTTCTCTAAGACTAATATGACCAATAATTTCAAATACCTTGTCGAAAATGAGGTGATTCTTCCTATTACTCAGGCCTTAAAAACTCATGTTCAAAAACTCACAGAGTTCACTCGTCTATTGGACCAGTTAATAGATAACAAGGATGACTTTTAAAAATCCATACAGTATGGTGGAGAGATCATTGCTTATTTTATCAAGATTATGAGGCCCTATCTTCATGTACAGAGTACTGCCGTAGTTTCTCCTATGGATGAACCTATAAGATCTAGTTTGCCTACCCTCACCTCGGCCCTAGCCTCACCTTTTATGTCTTTCACTCAGGCCCTATGCCAAATTAGGCTTGTAATCCTTGATCAACAGTTTCCCCGGTCATCTAATGCAACTACATTGGCCCCTTCTGTCTTTGAAGGTATTCCTTCACCTTCTCTGTCAACCATCTCACTCCCTTCCTCTATATCAACCTCTTCTCTTATGGATTCTTCTTTTAATCCTATTGCTAAGGGAAAGGAGAAGATCAGTCATTGATGAAGAATAGTGACTACACTATTTTGATAGGAATGTTGCTGCATTTGTTTTGTTGTATACAGTTTGTAATGAAACTCTTTTTCTCTAATGCGCTGTGAACTTTTTCTCTCTCTTCATATTCACTATTTTTGATAATCCCAAAAGGTGGATACATCTATATATTTTTTATACACATTAGTAATATATAGTTTGAACAAATATACACTCTAAATTCACATGATTTGTGATCATCAAAAAGGGGGATTCATGGACTCCTCATGTGTTAATCATGTTTTAATGATCACAAATCCTATTTAGTCTATAAACCTTATTAATCTTGTGTAATCTATCTCACATCAAATGTACAATTGTTTAGTAAAACTATCAAAATATCTTATGTTCTATACATTCAGTTTGATTACTATACAATATCTTTGATTTACTTGATAATGATTTCATTGAAAAATTATTAAGTCTAATCCTTTCTATGAATATCACCGCTAAAGTCTGAATACAGATATTTGGCTATGTATGAGACTTCGTGGGTCTGCCACCGGTTTGTTTTTTTGGAAATGGAACTAGACATCGTGAAACAGACACAGAAAACCAGACACCATGACCATACACAGTGAACTAGACACTGTGACCAGACACAGTGAAATAGACACCATGACCAGACACAGTGACCAGAGATCGTGACCAGACACCGTGACCAGACACTGTGACTAGACACCATGACCAGAAATTGGGACTAGAGACTATGACCATGCAGACCCTGTGACCAATCCAAACACCATTTCAAGGAGACACCAATTCATAGAGACACAATTTATAGAAAAACTGTGACACCGTTTCATAATATATTTTTTCTTTTTTCAATTTAATCTCTAATGGTCATATTTGACGATTTTAAATACACAGACATAATTAATGTTTCATTGTATACATGTCACCTGAAAGAACAAGGTACGAGGTGCAGAATACATGCAACCTATCAGCTCCAACACATGCGCTTCAAGATAAAAGAGTAGTACGACCCAAAAACAGCATAGACATGAGAGTGGAATAATGCGAATCAAGTGTGAGAGAACGACAATGACGAAAAAACTTGGAATATTTTTGAAGATAGAATTGTAACATGAAACTCGACACTACTGAAGAACACACGTAGCATAATCGAATCCAAGAGTGGATGACATCTTCACCACAAATAACACATGCCAATTTAGAGGACATACGATACTCTGTTTCCCATACAAAGACTTGATTTCTGCATCTTCTTTATCCTTGAAGTGCAGAGCTATAAAGACAACTACTCAGAGAACTTCTAAACTTATGTCATCATTTTTTCTATGTTGTGTTTCATTTTATTAGCTTTTATGCAGTGTGTGTATTTTTATAACAACACACTCTGTCTCCGGCATTACACTGAAGGATACAAGATATCATTTCTCAATCATCTTTTTACGGTAGTGTATACTGGAAAACAAGTGTGGAAGAGGTCCCTGTGTGACCTAGTAGTTTGTACCCATGTAGAACTGTGGAAGAGGTCATGTGACCTCGACAATCCAATGTACTATTGTTAACCCCGATCCATGGTGTGGATCAAGTTTATTTATATAAACAGCTTGGTGGAAGGTGATCACCAAGTGGAGTGGATTAGGTCTTGGTTTGAGACTGAACCTGTTGTTTTATATCTGGTGCTTTGTTTAATTTTGTTTTTCTCTATTTTACTGCTTAATTCAAAATTCACTAAACTCGCTATGATAGTTAATCTTGGAAAGAGGTTATAACTGTATTTCCTTATTAGAATAGATTTAAAATTAGTGTTAATGATCCATATTAATATTAATGAGAATTAATCGATCTTTTAAGAAGTTATTTAAATAGTCAAACATCCATTACCGTATTACTTTGATTAACTGATCTATATTTAAATTTATTAGTGAAAAATTTTAGGAATAATTTTTAAACATAAATTTTGAGTAGATACTCAATTCAACTCCCTCTTGATTACTTTACTCCGACTAACATAAATAACTATTTGAGTCAAAATTGAAATTGAATGCACCTTTTTTGATCCCGGTTTGGAACTAGATGAAGATGTAGAGTGTTCTAGTCAAGAAGAGGAAGAGGTTGATGTGCCTCCCAGAGAAACTATTCTTGTTGAGGAAGACAGTACAACTTCTCCTCAAGTAGTGATTGAAAAGAAAACACATGTTCCTAAAGTTGTTACTGATTTGGAAGAACAACTCAGTGATGAGGAAGAATATGTTGCTAAGGAATGTGAAAAGGATGTTATGGAAGATCTTATTGAAGAAAATATTCCTGTAATTCAAGAATCTAACCTTGAGGCACTCCCAGAGGAACAAGCTGTTTCTGAAGTCATTCTTTCTACTAAAGAGAAAATGGATAAATCATTTCAATTGGCTCGAAATGAAATGGTTGAGGAAATAAGGGAAAAATTCATGGAAGTACATCAAGGTCCTAAGCCTCTCAGTTCTGAGAAGGATCCACCTATTTAGGGGGAGAAACCCCGAAATCTTGAATCTGTTTAAGTGTGAAACCCGATTGATCCAAACTCAGTGGACACATGGTATAAATTTCCTTGTTATTTTGATGTGAATGAATCACAGGACGTCTTGGTCAAAGGTCTTGACTTGTCTATTATGTTTCAGTTTAAAATGGAATCTTCTCCTAAAGCTATTTCATCCAAAGAACCTAAGAGTGTCTCGACTTCTATCTCTGAACCTTCACCAGAACCTCTAACCTTGGTGAATAAAGATGAACTGAAAAAATTTGGAGCAACCCTTTTGGCTGGGGTTGAAAAATTCCTGAAGACCCAACCAGATCATGAAAAAAAGCTATGTGAGAGAGTTTCTTTACTATTATTGTAAAAATTCATTTGGAAGATTCAACCCAAAATGATTAATGAAATTCTAGAAGTCAGAGTTGAGAAAAAACTGCTTAGTGATGAAGTACATACTCTAAGAGGTATGGTTGAAGGAATACAGAAGGTGCTGAATTCAAGATCAGATCTTTCTTCTCATCCTGTTGATACTTGTTTTCCTCAAAACCCATGGGATATTTCCTCTCTTATTCAACCTCATTTAGCTTACTTTGATGAAAAGGTAGCTGAAAAAAATAGAGAATGAGATGAGTGAGTTTGGTGTTGGTCTTAACAAGATAACTGATGACTATAAGGGATGTATTCAAAAAGTGCTCAATAAACTGAAATCTCTTACCTTGGCTATCACTACTTATAATTACTTCGGGAAATCTTATCAACCTTTCTTAGACAGTGATCTATTTCAAACAGTGGTCAAAGAGGAAATTCTGTCTATGCATAGTGGTTTTAATAAATAATCTCTATCCGAAGTTATCAAGAATTGTGACAGAGTTATTGATTTAGGGAAAATCCATCATAATATTTTTAATGATGCTCAACAAGAAATTTCCAAGAACGTGGACTTCTATTTCAACCAGATCTTCTCTAAGAATAATATGACCAATAATTTCAAATACCTTGTCGAAAATGTGAGGATTCTTCCTATTAATCAAGCCTTCAAAACTCATGTTCAAAAGCTCAAAGAGTTCACTCGTCTATTGGACATGTTAATAGAGAACAAGGATGACTTTGAAAAATCCATTCATTATAGATGAGAGATCATTGCTGATTTTATCAAGATTATGAGGCCCTATCTTCATGTACAGATTACATCCATAGTTTCTCCGAGGGCTGAACCTATAAGATCTGGTTTTCCTACCTTCACCTCGTCCCTAGCCTCAAATTATATGTCTGTCACTCAGGCCCTAAGACAAATCAGGCTTGTAATCCTTGATCAATAGTTTCCCCGCTCTTCTACTACACCTACATTGGCCCCTTCTGTCTTTGAAGGTCTTCCTTCACATTCTCTGTCAACTTGCTCACTCCCTTCCTCTATATCAACCTCTTCACCTATGGATTCTTCTTCTAATCCTGTTTCTACGGGAAAAGGGAAGATCATTTAGTGATTAAGAATAGTGACTACTCTATTTTGATAGGAATGTTGTTGCATTTGTTTTGTTTCCTACTGTTTGTAATGAAACTATTTTTATCTAATGCACTGTGAACATTTCTTCTCTCTTCATATTTACTCTTTTTGATAATCCCAAATGGTGGATACATCAATATATTTTTTATACACATTGGTAATATGTAGTTTGAACAAATATACACTCTAAATTCACATGATTTGTGATCATAAAAAGTGGGGATTCTTGGACTCCTCAGGTGTTAATCATGTTTTAATGCTCACAAATTGTACTTAGTCTATAAACCTTGTTAATCCTGTGTAATCTATCTCACATAAAATGTACTGTTGTATAGTAAAAATATCAAAATATCTTATGTTCTATACATTCAATTTTATTACTGTACAATATTTTTGATTTACATTATAATGATTTCATTGATAAATGATTAAGTCTAATCCTTTCTATGAATATCACTACTTATGTTTGAATAAAGATATTTGGCTAAGTTTGAGACTTCGTGGGTCTGCCACCGGTTTTGTTTTTCTGGAAAAGGAACTAGATATCGTGAACCAGACACAGTAAACAGACACCATGACCAGACACACTAAACCAGACACTGTGACCAGACATAGTGAAATGAAAACCATGACCAGACACCGTGACCAGAAATCGTGACCAAACACCGTGACCAGAAACTGTGACCAGACACCATGACCCGACAGTGGGACTGGACACTGTGACCATCCAGACATTGTGACCAATCCATACACCTTTTCTAGGAGACACCAGTTCATAGAGACACCATTTATAGACAAACTGTGACACCGTTTTTTAATCTATTTTTTTGTTTTCCAATTTAATATCTAATGGTCATATTTGACGATTTTAAATACATAGATATAATTAATGTTTCTTTATAGACATGTCACCTGACAGTACAAGGTACGAGGTGCAGAATAAATGAAACCTATCCGCTCCAACACATGCACTCCAAGATAAAAGTGTAGTACGACCAAAAACAGCACATACATGAGAGTTTAATAATGTCAATCAAGTGTGATAGAACGACAAGGACGAAAAAACATGGAATATTTTGGAAGATAGAATTGTCACATGAAACAAGACACTACTGAAGAACACATGTAGCATACTCAAATCCAAGAGTGGATGACATATTCACCACAAAGAACACATGCCAATTTAGCTGACTTACGATTCTCTGTTTCCCATACAAGGACATGATTTCTGCATCTGCTTCATCCTTAAAGTGTAGAGTTATATAGACCACTACATAGAGCACTTATAAAATTATCTCATCATTATTTCTCTTTTGTGTTTCATTTTCTTAGCTTTCATGTAGTGTGTGTATTTTTTTAACAACACACTCTGTCTCCGGCATTACACTGAAGGATACAAGATATCCTTTCTCAAACATCTTTTTACACTAGAGTATACCGGCAGACAAGTGTGGAAGAGGTCCCTGTGTGGCCTTGTAGTTTATACCCACGTAGAACTGTGGAAGAGGTCATGTGACATGGACAATCAAATTTACTATTGTTAACCCCTATCTAGGGTGTGGATCAAGTTTATTTATATAAATAGCTTGTTGGAAGGTGATCACCAAGTGGAGTGGATTAGGTCATGGTTTGAGAATGAACCCGTTGTTTTATATCTGCTGCGCTGTTTAATTTTGTTTTTCTCTATTTTACTGCCTAATTCAGAATTCACTAAACTCACTATGATAGTTAATCTTGGAAAGAGGTTATAACTGTATTTCCTTATTAGAATAGATTCAAAATATGTGTTAATGATAAATATTAAGATTACCGAGAATTAATCAATTTTTTAAGAAGTTATTTAAATAGTAAAACTTTCATAACCATATTACTTTGATTAACTGGTCTGTATTTAAAGTTATTAGTGAAAAAATTTAGGAAGAATTTTTAAACATAAATTTTGAATAGATACTCAATTCACCTCCCTCTTGAGTACTTTAATCCGACTAACATAAATAATTATTTGAGTCAAAATTGAAATTGAATGCACCTTTTTTTATCCTAGTTTGGAACCAAATGAAGTTCTTGAGTGTTCTGCTGAAGAAGAAGAAGAGGTTGATGTGCCTCCCAAAGAAACTGTTCTAGTTGAGGAAGAAAGTACACCTACTGCTCAAGTAGTGATTGAGAAGGAAATACATGTTCCTAAAGATGTTACTGATTTGGAAGAACAACTTAGTGCTGAGGAATAATATGTTGCTAAAGAAACTAAAAAGGATGTTGTGGAAGATCTTATTGAAGAAAACATTCCGGTAATTCAAGAAGCTGGCCTTGAGGCACTCCTAGAGGGATAAGATGTTCCTGAAGTCATTCTTTCTACTGAATAGAAAATAGAGAAATCCTTTCAATTGGCTCGAAAGGAAATGGTTGAGGAAATAAAGGACAATTTCGTGAAAATACATCATGGTCCTAAGCCGCTCAGTCCTAAGAAGGATCCACCCATTTAGGGGGAGAAACCCCCAAATCTTGAATCTGTTGAAGTGAGAAACCTGATGGATCCAAAATCAGTGGACAAATGGTATAAATTTCTAAATTATTTAGATGTGAATGACTCCTAAGAAGACTAAGTCAAAGTGTAACGCCCCGACCCTAGCTACCCAGAGTCGGTGCATTACTTCGTAACATTGGCATGATCACAAAAGATCAAGTCTCGAAAGACCGATTAGTTTAGTAGCCTTGGAAACACTAGATACATTCATAAGTCTTTCATTACATCAAAAAGTAAACAAACTACAATAACATGGTCTTCATAGTCCACAATCATATCCCTTTCCGACTACCCCTACAGGTCACTCATAAATTACTTCTTCACATCTTGGAAAAATATTAAAACATTGAAAGGGGTGAGCTCAGATGCTCAGTAAGGTTAACAATATAGCGGAAGCTTTCATAAATAAACATTAACATTTAAGGCAATGTATAACTAAAACAAAAGCCTTTTAAACTTGAACTTCAACATAATATGGAAAAAGTAAAATGAGATAATGCCATTTAATTCTTCACATGGATATTCTACTAGTCGAATAATCACATACAATATCAATAACCACTTTCATAATGAGGGACTGTATAATGCCAGACATTCTGAAACATTTTGTCAAGGCCTCGACCAAGACGTCTAAAATGATTAAGGCCTCGGCCAAAACCATAAATCAAATTGGGAAAGGGCCTCGGCCAATTCCATGTCTAGTTGTCTCATGAGACCTACCGATGCATCGAGGAGCTATAGCGGGCTCCACCCGTCACTTATTAAGTCCAATACATTCCCCACATGAATAGGTTTAAACATATCATAAACCATAACATAATCGTATCACATAAAAAATGCATAAAGGAAACATAACATTTCCACATTTCAATCACAAGATATCAATACAACACATTGTTATAATATAAACGCTTTCAAAACCATTTTCAATACAAAAATAAAAGAAAGTTAAAACTTTGTATTTATTTTTCATTAAAAAAAATGATGGCCTGTAGAGGAAGCCGAAACTCAAATAATGGTCGCGGCGGCGGAGAAGTCGTCGTCGCCGCATAAGTACGGAAATAAAAACATTCCCTTTTGTCATTTAGCAAAATTCTTCGTATAAAAAGATTCCTTTTGAATAAACGTGAAAGTCAAAGGGGTTTATACACCGTATAAAAGAAAGTTGTGTATAAAACCAAATATGCCTCAATGAAAGGGGATTGAGACGAAGTCCTTAAAAAGATCATTTTTTTATAAAGTAGGTCTATTATGTGTATTCACTATAATTACACATAAATAATGTAAAAATACAAGATAGGACATAATAATATCATGACATAATTTGAAAGTAGGAGATTAACCCAAAGAATAGAAACTGGGTTAAGAAGTCCCCTTACCTTGTGTCTGACTTGACTCAACCATTCTTTAACCTCCTGAATAATAAACTAGAGTTAATATCTACCTTATTAAGAACCATTTTCAATTTCATTATCCTTTTTATATCACTTATTACAATGATATGAACATTATGTAATTATTTAAGTTAATAACGGTCGTTTTGTCGATCTTTGGTACTTGAGTCAACAATAAACTTTTTATAATTACAAGTTGTTTATGTGGTAGAATATCCATTATCTCCAGAATTATATTCATGATGTAGATATCATATATATCATATATATACAGTATATACATTCATTTATAATATTACGTAACATTTAGAGGTAAGAAATGAAATGCACCGTTCATGGAGACGGTAAGCCGTACGTACGCATGAACGCTACTTTCATTTCAATTTCATATTTAATGGAATGAAATCATAATGATATAAATGTATAATATAATTCCAGTATAATATAGTGTATAATACCATTTACTCCATCCTTTATACATCCCACATATGGCATTAACGATTCAAATCACTTTGAGGGGGCGGTAGTCCGCACTTCCTAAAATGAAATTAACGCGTTTTACCCATAATGGAAATCATAAAGTATGCCATAAATGAGAAATACAGAAGCATAAGTAAAACATAAACATATTATATATCATATATAAAAATAGTGACATCTTAATGGCCACCTTTGAAGGTGTTATATGAGTGTTGAACAATCATCGTTTCGTGAGGCAGAAATACGCCATCCACAGAAACCGTATGTTCTTTAACCATTAGATGTAGGTGTGTGTAAGTGTAGCTCGAATCCTTCTTATAACAACATCCTAGTATATTTAGGATACTTGTGTTGTTACAAAAGAATTGAATAAAAAGAGTTTAGGGGGTTGGAGAAGAAAAATAAACCAAAACAACATTAGAGAAGACATTACCTCAAAATCGGGTAACTCTTTTTGATTTGAGCCAAAGGCTTCCTTGGGAAGAGTTCTGCCCAAAGTGAGGCTTCTATGAGTAAGAGAGGGATGTTGGGAGAGTATTTGGGCAGAGGTTGGCCGAGCCAAATGGCTTGAGGGTGTGAATAAGGTGGGAGTGGTGGGGGCCTTTTATAAGTGGAGAGGAGGGGCACTTTTGGAAGGATTGAAATGTTACATTATTTCACAATGCTTTTCGGATTCTAAAGGTCCCAAACTTATATAATTCGAGGCTAAGGTGATAAGGTTTCGAAATATCTTCATCCAATAGGATTTGGATAAGTGTAAGCCTTGGATTTTTCATTATCTTCTCATTTTATTTAAATCGTTAAATAATGAGGTCATCGTCACATCAGAATGATGTCATAAATAATTTAATTTATTTAATGTCTAAAAATTATAAAACAAATACTATGATGTAGGAAATCGTTTTAGCTTTCTAATGAATATTTATAATCAATATTTGGACTTGTGTAACCCCACGTAAAAATTGTTTTTGTAAAACATTTTATGTTTGTGTCATTTTTTTACTTTAACATTAAATAAAAGGTATTTATGTCATTTTCTAACTAAAGTGGCTCCATGGGGTCTCCAAGTTGACCCATGGGTTGTATTGGTCGGCCATGACTCATCCAATAGGAGCAGGACAAGTGTCATGCTCATCTCATATTATTATAACATTATTTGTACCTTAAACTACACTAATTACCTCTAATCGCGATTAAGAACTTAAAAGTTACTATTCACCAAAAAATTATTTTAATCTCATTTAACCACATTTTACTTCTTAATTACAACCATGTATGTCAGATTTTTGAAAATCGAATCACAGAAGTGGTAATATTTCATTTAAACGAAAAATCAGTTATTTAACTACCACTTAGTGGTTTCACTATTCATCAAAAATTGAAGTTTTTCAGAACAATGCCAAAATTTCACCCTAAGCTATAATTGATATTCCGAATTAAAAAATGATTTCTATTTTACAAAATTCCAAACATATAAGTTGCATTAATTAATTTTATAATTAATTCCCGCTGTTACAACAAATAGCGTGTTTTTAAGAAACAATTTATATCAAAAGATTGGCAATTGTTTATGTCCGATTTCAATGTTAAATTAATTCTAATGACTACCATTGGATAAAATGGTAAAAATATATTCTAATTATACCTTAAAACCACTAAATAGTATAACTTATCACTATAAATTATTTTGATTAAAAAAGTTGTTTTAAGTATTTTTCACTATTCATAAAAATTTGGAAGTTCTCGGAAAATTACAAAAAATTCAACATAGGCTAATTTTAATATTAGGAATACAAAAATGAAGTCCATTTTGAAATATAAAATTTCTATAAATTTAAAAGGTGGTTATTACTATTCATAATGGCTACTTTGATTAGTTGCGGTGTGTTAGAACTCGAACTTGCGTACAATGCAAGCTATTGCATTATTGAAAGAGAGGCGTATCGTGGAAGCTCGGGGTGTTACATTCTCCCCTCCTTCAATAAATTGCGTCCTCGCAATTTGAAATTTTTCTTTGAAAATAAAATGTTGAAAAGAGAAAATACCTTTGAGGAAAACCCACATCGGAAATAAGATTAATAAAATTTAGCCTTAATAAGAGGGAAAGGGAAATGAACAAGTCACCACCCAATTATGATCTCGATTAGGAGAACATTGGTGGCAATTAGAGACATATAATTAGAGGAAAAACGTAAATATTTGTAGGGAGCGATTGGGGTCATAAATCACAATCAAATGTCAAATTGAGGGCCTCAAAGCCTTCAATCTATGTTGATTTAAAATATCATCAGTTCAACAAGACATAAGGTATTAGGATAACATATTTTTTTGTTTTAATATCCCTTTACTAAAGTTTAAGAATTAATTTATTCATTGAATAAGAGATAGGTATATATATATTTATGCTTGACAATTAGAGTTTCAACCTTCAACTCATCTTTCACTCAAAAAGATAATAGAACACAAAAATATTATACTTATCCTAATTTTATAATGTTCCAAATGTTAACACATACCATTTAGATTAGTAAAATTATTTTGTAATAACCAGGGACTTCCTGTAGGCTAGTGGTAGGAAATAAAGGCCTGTCGTAATATGATTGTGGGTTCGATGCCTGCAGCTTTGTCCGACGCAACGGGTTATGCCCCACCCTGCAGGTTGTCCTTTTCCTAAAACTATAGTATTATAATATTCAAAAATAATCTTCATAAATTTTTAACCTTAAACAATACTATCCAAAGATCAACTTAATCCACTCCAACCTTTATAGTTATTCAAAATACCTCTGTCCAGACATTCTCTAAAAGGTCTCTTAATTCCAAAATCAATTTATCAGATTCCCCAAACAAAGAAAAGTTTCTCTTATTGTCACATACTAAAAATATGATTACCTTAATCATATTAAAACCTTACTGAAATCAACAAGTGCTGCAGTACAATCCTTATATATATATCACATTATTCTAATAACCAGAATATAATCCATGAGTCCAAAAGCACCAATACATTAGTTATTCTGCTTCAACTGTAGTAACAACATAAGATTGTCCTTGATCCCTTGGCCTTTTCTGAGCTAAGTTTCCCTGACGCTTAGGACATTCATTTGCATAATGACCCATTTCTCTACAATTGTAGCATTCAACTTTGATAGCCTCTTTCTTTCCTTTGCAATCACGAGCCTGGTGACCCTTTTCTCCACATTTATAACAAACTCCCATTCCTTTTAGGCAAGTACCAGGGTGATTCTTCCCACAATTATCACATACTGGAAAATCCTTCTTTCCCTTTTTCCCTTTATCTGTCTCTTGTTCCACCGTTCTCTTCTTCTCTTGCTTTACTTTGTTGTCATAAGACTTAGAGAATTCCTTTTCTGTCTTGATAGCACACGAGACAAGATCTTCGTATGATGAGAAGGATTGTGATACCAAAGCTCGTCGGAGAAATGGTTTTAACCCATCAAAGAAACGATCAATCTTACTCCTTGGGTTACGTATATAATCGGCAGCATGCCTCGCTAACCTTGTAAAGTTAGCCTCATACTTTGCGACATTCTCATCCTCCTTCTGCCTCAGACTCAGAAATTGCCTTTCCATATCTGCTCGATGGTCACGAGGAAAGTATTTTTCTAAGAAAAGCTCTTTGAACTCCCTCCATTCCATATGCGATACGTCGTCATCTTCCTTTGTGTTTTGAATCAGCGACCACCACTGATAGGCATCTCCAGTGAGGCGGTAAACTGCCATGACAACCTTCTCCCTTTCACTACTCCCCAAGGCATGGAATATTTTCTCTAAGGAATTTATCCATTGCTCAGATACTATAGGATTTGTACTCCCATTGAAGGTTGGTGGTTGTTGCCTCATGAAACGGTCTAGCATTGATCCTCCACGTTGCGGATCAGGGTTCTCCATACGAGTAAGGTTATTATTCATAACCTGAGTGAGTTGTCACAGTATGGTATTAAGTTGATCACCACCAGTTGTATCTCCAGATCCACAATAATTATCTTGAGCAGGAGGGCAATCCCTACATGGAGTTCGTGCATTGATATGGTTTCCATTTTATCCACTAGGCGCCATTTCTAAACAATGGCATAAACTAGATTAGTTTATGAATCAAAATACATAATTCTATATTTTTAAAATACTTTACATAAATTGAACTATTTATGGATATAATCCATAATCATAAAAAATAAATGTTTCCTTTGAGGAAGTATATACTCATAACCCTTCATAGTGGTTTGTAAAGAAAATGAGAATTATCCTAAGCATATCCCCCGGGAGTGTCGTAACCAAGAGTGCAGAAAGGCCCGTTGTCGTGCACCAGTTCCCGTTTGAGTCTAGCTCAAAGCAGTGTTTTCGGGTTTTACCCCTAGGTACATCTGTGCCAGAGCCGTCTCTACCTGCTCGTATCCAGAAAGGGATGTATTGCTCGGAAAACTCACAAAATCTATACAAAAACAAAATTCTAGGAAGTTCTTCTATACTAATCCTCAAAGTCTATCTTGGGGCTATGTGCTCTAATCAGAGTTTATCTAAATCTAGCTTCCAAGGTTAGTACTAAACTGCCTTTGATACCAACTGTAACACCCCGACCCCAGCTACCCAGAGTCGGTGCATTACTTCGTAACATTGGCATGATCACAAAAGATCAAGTCTCGAAAGACCGATTAGTTTAGTAGCCTTGGAAACACTAGATACATTCATAAGTCTTTCATTACATCAAAAAGTAAACAAACTACAATAACATGGTCTTCATAGTCCACAATCATATCCCTTTCCGACTACCCCTGCAGGTCACTCATAAATTACTTCTTCACATCCTGGAAAAATATTAAAACATTGAAAGGGGTGAGCTCAGATGCTCAGTAAGGTTAAAAATATAGCGGAAGCTTTCATAAATAAACATTAACATTTAAGGCAATGTATAACTAAAACAAAAGCCTTTTAAACTTGAACTTCAACATAATATGGAAAAAGTAAAACGAGATAATGTCATTTACTTCTTCACATGTATATTCTACTAGTCGAATAATCACATACAATATCAATAACCACTTTCATAATGAGGGAATGTATAATGCCAGACATTCTGAAACATTTTGTCAAGGCCTCGGCCAAGACGTCTAAAATGATTAAGGCCTCGGCCAAAACCATAAATCAAATTGGGAAAGGGCCTCGGCCAATTCCACGTCTAGTTGTCTCATGAGACCTACCGATGCATCGAGGAGCTATAGCGGGCTCCACCCGTCACTTATTAAGTCCAATACATTCCTCACATGAATAGGTTTAAACATATCATAAACCATAACATAATCGTAGCACATAAAACATGCATAAAGGAAACATAACATTTCCACATTTCAATCACAAGATATCAATACAACACATTGTTATAATAGAAACTCTTTCAAAACCATTTTCAATACAAAAATAAAAGAAAGTTAAAACTTTGTATTTATTTTTCATTAAAAAAAATGATGGCTTGTAGAGGAAGCCGAAACTCAAATAATGGTCGCGGCGGCGGAGAAGTCGTTGTCGCCGCATAAGTACGGAAAGAAAAACATTCCCTTTTGTCATTTAGAAAAATGATTTGTATAAAAATATTACTTTTGAATAAACGTGAAAGTCAAAGGGGTTTATACACCGTATAAAAGAAAGTTGTGTATAAAACCAAATATGCCTCAATGAAAGGGGATTGAGACGAAGTCCTTAAAAAGATCATTTTTTTATAAAGTAGGTCTATTATGTGTATTCACTATAATTACACATAAATAATGTAAAAATACAAGATAGGACATAATAATATCATGACATAATTTGAAAGTAGGAGATTAACCCAAAGAATAGAAATTGGGTTAAGAAGTTCCCTTACCTTGTGTCTGACTTGACTCAACCGTTCTTTAACCTCCTGAATAATAAACTAGTGTTAATATCTACCTTATTAAGAACCATTTTCAATTTCATTATCCTTTTTATATCACTTATTACAATGATATGAACATTATGTAATTATTTAAGTTAATAACGGTCGTTTTGTCGATCTTTGGTACTTGAGTCAACAATAAACTTCTTATAATTACAAGTTGTTTATGTGGTAGAATATCCATAATCTCCAGAATTATATTCATGATGTAGATATCATATATATCATATATATACAGTATATACATTCATTTATAATATTACGTAACATTTAGAGGTAAGAAATGAAATGCACCGTTCATGGAGACGGTAAGCCGTACGTACGCATGAACGCTACTTTCATTTCAATTTCATATTTAAAGGAATGAAATAATAATGATATAAATGTATAATATAATTCCAGTATAATATAGTGTATAATACCATTTACTCCATCCTTTATACATCCCACATATGGCATTAACGATTCAAATCACTTTGAGGGGGCGGTAGTCCGCACTTCCTAAAATGAAATTATCGCGTTTTACCCATAATGGAAATCATAAAGTATGCCATAAATGAGAAATACAGAAGAATAAGTAAAACATAAACATATTATATATCATATATAAAAATAGTGACATCTTAATGGCCACCTTTGAAGGTGTTATATGAGTGTTGAACAATCATCGTTTCGTGAGGCAGAAATTCGCCATCCACAGAAACCGTATGTTCTTTAACCATTAGATGTAGGTGTGTGTAAGTGTAGCTTGAATCCTTCTTATAAAAACATCCTAGTATATTTAGGATACTGGTGTCGTTACAAAAGAATTGAATAAAAAGATTTTAGGGGGTTGGAGAAGAAAAATAAACCAAAACAACATTAGAGAAGACATTACCTCAAAATCGGGTAACTCTTTTTGATTTGAGCCAAAGGCTTCCTTGGGAAGCGTTCTGCCGAAAGTGATGCTTCTATGAGTAATAGAGGGATGTTGGGAGAGTATTTGGGCAGAGGTTGGCCGAGCCAAATGGCTTGAGGGTGTGAATAAGGTGGGAGTGGTGGGGGCCTTTTATAAGTGGAGAGGAGGGGCACTTTTGGAAAGATTGAAATGTTACATTATTTCAGAATGATTTTCGGATTCTAAAGGTCCCAAACTTATATAATTCTAGGTTAAGGTGATAAGGTTTCAAAATATCTTCATACAATAGGCTTTGGACAAGTGTAAGCCTTGTAGTGTTCATTATCTTCTCATTTTATTTAAATCGTTAAATAATGAGGTCATCGCCACATCATAATGATGTCATAAATAATTTAATTTATTTAATGTCTAAAAATTATAAAACAAAAACTATGATGTAGGAAATCTTTTTAGCTTTCTAATTAATATTTATAATCAAAATTTGGACTTGTGTAACCCCACGTAAAAATTGTTTTAGTAAAACATTTTATGTTTGTGTCATTTTTTTACTTTAACATTAAATAAAAGGTATTTATGTCATTTTCTAACTAAAGTGGCTCCATGGGGTCCCCAAGTTGACCCATGGGTTGTCTTGGTAGGACATGACTCATCCAATAGGAGTAGGACAAGTGTCATGCTCATCTCATATTATTATAACATTATTTGTACCTTAAACTACACTAATTACCTCTAATAAAGATTAAAAACTTAAAAGTTACTATTCACCAAAAAATTATTTTAATCTCATTGAACCACATTTTACTTCTTAATGACAACCATGTATGTCGTATTTTTGAAAATCGAATCACAGAAGTGGTAATATTTCATTTAAACGAAAAATCAGTTATTTAACTACCACTTAGTGGTTTCACTATTCATCAAAAATTGAAGTTTTTCAGAACAATGCCAAAATTTCACCCTAAGCTATAATTGATATTACGAATTCAAAAATGATGTCTATTTTACAAAATTACAAACATATAAGTTGCATTAATTAATTTTATAATTAATTCCCGCTGTTACAACAAATAGCATGTTTTTAAGAAACAATTTATATCAAAAGATTGGCAATTGTTTATGTCCAATTTCAATGTTAAATTAATTCTAATGACTACCATTGGATAAAATGGTAAAAATATATTCTAATTATACCTTAAAACCACTAAATAGTATAACTTATCACTATAAATTATTTTGATTAAAAAAGTTGTTTTAAGTATTTTTCACTATTCATAAAAATTTGGAAGTTCTCGGAAAATTACAAAAAATTCAACATAGGATAATTTCAATATTAGGAATACAAAAATGAAGTCCATTTTGAAATATAAAATTTCTATAAATTTAAAAGGTGGTTATTACTATTCATAACGGCTACTTTGATTATTTGCGGTGTGTTAGAACTCGAACTTGCGTACAATGCAAGCTATTGCATTATTGAAAGAGAGGCGTATCGTGGAAGCTCGGGGTGTTACACAAAGGTCTTGACTTGTCTACTATGTTTTAGTTTAAAATGGCATCTGATTCTAAAGCTATTTCATCCAAAGAACCAGAGCATGTCTTAGCTTCTATCTCTGAACCTTCACCAGAACCTTTAACCTTGGTGAATAAAGTTGACCTGAAAAGATTTGGAGCAACCCTTTTGGATGGGGTTGAAAAACTCTTGAATACCCAACCAGATCCTAAAACAAATCTAAGTGAGAGAGATGCTTTACTATTATTGTAAAAATTCATTTGGAAGATTCAACCAAAAATGCTTCATGAAATTCTGGAAGTCAGAGTTGAGAACAAACTGCTTAGTGATGAAGTACAGACTCTAAGAGGTATGGTTGAATTAATGCAGAAAGTGAGTAATTCGTGATCATATATTGCTTCTCATCGTGTTGATACTTTTGTTCCTAAAAACCCATGGGATATTTCCTCTCTGATTCAACCTCATTTAGCTTCCATGGATGAAAATGTAGCTGAAGAAAACAAACAAATAGTGGATGAGATGAGTGAGCTTGTTGTTAGACTTAACAAGATAACTGATGAGTATAAGGGATGTATTCAAAAAGTGATCTATAAACTGAAATCTCTTACCTTGGCTGTCACTAATTCTAATTCCTCCGGTAAATCTTATCATCTTTTCTTAGACAGTGATCTATTTCAAATAGTTGTCAAAGAGGAACTTTTGGCTATGCATAGTGGTTTTAATAAAGAATCTCTATCTGAAGTTATCAAGAATTGTGACAGAGTTATTGATTTGGTGAAAATCCATTATAAGTTTTCTAATGATGCTCAGCAAAAAATTTCCAAGAATGCGGACATCTATTTCAACCAGATCTTCTCTAAGACTAATATGACCAATAATTTCAAATAACTTGTCAAAAATGTGAGGATTCATCCTATTACTCAAGCCTTCAAAAATCATGTTCAAAAGCTCACATATTTCACTCGTCTGTTGGACAAGTTAATAGAGAACAAGGATGACTTTGAAAAATCCATGTAGTATGGTGGAGAGATAATTGATGATTTTTTCAAGATTATGAGGCCCTATATTCATGTACAGAGTACTGCCATAGTTTCTCCTACGACTGAACCTATTAGATCTGGTTTTCCTACCTTCACCTCGGCCCTAACCTCAACTTCTATGTCTGTCACTCAAGACCTAAGCCAAATCAGGCTTGTAATCCTTAATCAACAGTTTCCCACGGTCTTCTACTGCACCTACATTGGCCCCTTCTATAGCATCCCGTCTTTTTATAACATAACTTTTCATTCCATTACACGGAACTGAGGATCTTTAAGGTTTAGTGTCTTGGAAACAAGGAGCATAAAACATGAAACAAAAAAACATTCTTCTTAAACACTTGAAAGGCTTCTCCTCATGTTCACCCTAGGCTCATTACTGCATCTCATAACCTAGGGACATACATCAAAAGGAAGGGTGAGCAGAAGGCCCAGCAAGGGAAACAAGTGAAACATTTTACATATGAACTTGAGATACATCAATAAAGTCATGAAAAGAACTTTAATGCATGAAAATGAAATCATGAGGCATATCATAATAAAAATAAAACTTTTTCATAACTTGAAGATGTGGCTGCAACATTTAATATTGACAATCGTTTCGTTTCACCAAGGTCCATCCCCAAGGTGTCGTTAAAAATTACCAAGGTTTTTCACCAAGGCATCGTTAAAATTGTAATCTCTAGTGGTTACATCATTACCCAATGCATTGGAGCGCTATCAGGGCACACCCTTAAATTTGCCTTTATTATCATGTGAGCCACATATATCATCATCAAACATTTCATAAATAACCCACATAGCATAAAATAAATGGGTTTCATTTCATAATCATAACGTTTTAAAAACTGCTTTAAAGACATGATCTTTACGTCACTTTAAAACCCACAGAAAAGGAAGGTGGGTCTCATGTATGTAAATCCTAGAATTTAAAATAGAAAATTTTGGTATATATGTGAATACCCCTTTAGAAGAAAGATCTTTGAGTATTCACTTAATAATATAAAAGAACTTTAGAAAAAGAGAGAGACATTTTGAGATGGAAATTCTGCAGCATAACGGCTATGTTATGAGGTTTTAGAAGACATTAAAAAGAGAGGGAAAATGAGTCAAACATTCATAAATGACCCATAAAACAGTATATGGACAGAATAAGAAGGATACATGATCATGGTAATGAAAGTTCAAGGACATACCATTTGAAATGAAAAACATGGAAGGAAGACAAAAATTAGATTTCTCTTATGAAAGTTCGACAGCCTAACGGCGTTACTTAAACTTCAACAAAAACGATTTGAAAAGATCAAATAGGGTCTCTCATAATGTGAACATAAGAGTTCAGTATGATAGATATAGAGATAATTCCCCAACATAACAAAAATGAACTTGAAAGAATTGACATGAAAGTAGATCTTCAAAACGAGAAGGGTGAAGAACCACTTAAAAATTCGGCAGCCTAACAGCGCCACTTAAAACTTCAAAATACTGAATTGAAGCGATCAAATGGGGTCTCTCATCATATGAAAATAAGAGTCCATTATGATATATATAGAGATCATACCCCAATATAACAAAAAGGAACTTGAAATAATTCACATGAAAGTAGAACTTCAAAACGAGAAGGGTGAAGAACCACTTAAAAATTCAGCAGCCTAACGGCGCCACTTAAAACATCAAAATACTGAATTGAAGAGATCAAATGGGGTCTCTCATCATATGAACATAAGAGTCCAGTATGATATATATAGAGATCATACCCCAAAATAATAGAAATTAACTTGAAAGACTTGACATGAAAGTAGAACTTTGAAAAAGAGAAGGGTGAGAGAATCCCTTAAAAAATTCGGCAGCCTAACGACGCCACATAAAACTTCAAAAAAAATTGAATTGAAGAGATAAAATGGGGTCTCTCATCATATGATCATAAAGGATCAGTATGATAAATTTAGAGATCATTCCCCAACACAATACAAAGAAACATGAAAGACTTGAATGAAAATAGAACTTGAAAACAAGGAAGGTGAAAGAATCCCTTAAAAATTCGGCAGCCTAACGGCGCCACTTAAACATTCTTAAAATGAATTTATGAGAGCAAGGGGGGGTCTCTCATCATATGAACATGAAATAGGCAGTAGGATGAATATAAAATAACATCCTCCAACATAAGAACATGGAGTATAAAAGAAAAGACATAAAAGAGATTACTTGAAAAGAAAGAGAGAGGTCGGATCCCTTACCTTAAAATGTAACTCTTAAACCTCAAAGGTTGGGACCATGAGGGCTTGGGGGCACCTTGGGAGGACTCCTTGGGAGGTAATGAGACCAGAAATTCGTTGGGAATGAGTGGGGAGTCGAATGGATGAGAGGAGGGCTTGGTATTTATAGGGAAAGTGAGGGGACAATGCATTAATGGCCAAGGGACACCTCACATGGGCTTTTCTCAAACCCATGTGCTCTCCCTTGTCATTTATCATGGAGTTAGGCCACATGGGGTCCCCAAAACAATAATTCATCACCCTTGGCCGGCCAACCCTCAAAAGAGCTCATGACATCATCATGACACCGTTATGATTTCATTAAACATACCGAAACCCTAAAACTGTATTTTTACTATTCACTGAAAATTCAACTTTCTCAGAAAAATCCCAAAATTTCACATTAACCAAATATCAATGCTCTGATTTCAAAAATGAAATCCATTTTATAAAAATAATTTTCTAAATATTTTTAATTTAATTTTTAAATAAAAACACTATTCATTGAAAATTCATTTTTTTCAGAAAAAACCCCAAAAATTACCATAACATAATATCGATGCTCTGAGTTCAAAAATAAAGCCATTTTTATAAAAATATTTTTCTAATTATTTTTAATTAAATTTTTAATTAAAAAACACTATTCACCCGAAAAAACTAATACTTGAATAATAATTAATGAAACCGTTATTTAACTATTTTATTGAATCACATTACTTAATCAAGGTGCCTAGATTGTTTTAAAACTTTCTTTAAGTGAGATTACTAATCCATTTGGTCATATTACTAATCCTAATCATAAAATCACTATTCATAATTTACTATTCATCAAAAATCAAGTTGATCTTATTAGACTCTAAATTTAGTACTGAACATAATTGTAGAAGACCATTTTTTGAAAATCATTACACATTTTTAATTATTTAGGGTTTACATAAACATATTTAAAATATCCTTTTTCTAAAATTCATCAATAATATGCATACTATATTTATCCGGTCATTTCAAAATTCATAAACTTCATCATAAGAAGAAATCCCAATTTTTATTTAAAACAAGGATTACACAAGGTAGTTATGGTCTCGTTACATAACCCCTTATAATACCAGCATAGGACCTAAGAGTAAGGTGTGCTAGGGTGATAGAATCTTGGGGCGGCTCAGTCAACATTGCCCGAGTAGTAATTTCTATCAGTTTGAACTTCTCACGAAGGCGATTTCGTTCCAGCTTCACATGATGAAGTTTGGCTTGGATTTGATCCAGAGCAAAGCCCAGTGGTGCTACCTCCTTCCCAAGCTCTGTTAGATGGGCTTCGATCGGTCCAAGACTACTAGGTGAGGCCATCGAATCTTCTTTCTATAATAATTAACCAAGATTACTTATATTTAGAGACAATAATCAAAACATTTTGTCCACAGCGGTCATGTTGACCGATGGTTATATAATAGTCAAAACCCACTGATCTCATTTTAATTATAATCATGTTTATCAAATAAAACATTTTTGTTGAGTATAACAATAACTCATAAAATTAGGGAACAAAATTTATTTAAAAAATTTCGGGTCGTTACAATCTTCCCCCCTTAAGAAATTGCGTCCTCGCAATTTTAAAATTGGGTTTTGAAATTTCATTGAAAGTCCCACATCGGAAAAGGAGTCAGTAAAAATATTACTTTAAAATAAAGAAAGGGAAGTACAATGGTCACCCGAGTTAACCCACACTAGGGTTCCATGTAGGAAAACATGGACATGGAGGAAAAAACAAAGGGTCATGTTCTGAGGGAGAGTGATAGAGAACATGATTAGGAGAAAGTTAACCATGAGAAAATCCCAAACTTATGATGTGTGTAAACAGTCTTTGATTACCTAGTAGGAAACGTAAACCAACAACATTTTTGTTTTACGTTTCTTTTCATAATTTTGAGGATTTCATTTACTACATAGAACAAAAACATAAGAAAATATACCTACCTTCAAGTAGAGTTTCATCCTTTAACAAGTCCCTACCAACACTAATCTTTTCTCCAAATGATGAGAATTCAAAAACACTTGGTCTCATAAAAGCACAAGAATCATCTTCTATAGAATCACATAATCTACAAAAGATTAACTATCTATTTCTTCTATCTTTAAGCATTATCCCAAAAACAGAAAGGTTAAGGTAAAACAACTCTTCAAAAAGAAAGAATCCCATAGGAATGGAAACTACTTTTAAATCATCAAAGTTCCATGGTACTACCCAAAGTTCATCATAGACCATTCCATAAATAACGGTCCTTAAAATTCCTCAAAACAAACCAAACTAAGATTGAAACACAAATACAATAAGGATTTGATAACATAGTCTTCCAAAACAACTTCATTGTTCATCTCCAGACAACACCAACCACTCCTAACATCTTATAAAAAAGTAGCTACCCTAAACATATTTTACCCAAGATAGGTTAGTCATTCCCATAAGTAACCTAAATTACTATAAGTTCACCTTAAATTCATCGATTCTTCAAAATATAAGCCAACCTTACTCCTCAATGAAAATACCGTAGTAATCTATTTACCTCGATCAAATATGGTTCCCAAAATAATGAACGTCTTCCAAAATAATAATCATATTTTAATCCCCTAATCATCCCTGTCATATTAATACGAAAATCGTCGCATTTCCTATCACATTGGTTGTCGGAACATGTTCTCCCATTTCCCACCATTAACTAAGAAGATAAAGCATAATTAGGGGCTTAAGTACTTAGCTAATAATCATGAAAAGGAACTGAAAGCATATTAGGATAACTTGTATATGAAAGGTATACCCTAACATGTGATCTCCTAGGTTCCCATCTAGGTTATGAATGATCATATATTCTTATGTGAACCTTTATTTTATTTTATCTTTGTTCCTTTAACAATGGTTCATACCAAGCTTATGAATTTACCAAAGCATATCCCCCGGGAGTGTCGTAACCAAGAGTGCAGCAAGGCCCGTTGTCGTGTACCAGTTCCCGTTTGAGTCTAGCTCAAAGCGGTGTTTTCGGGTTTTACCCCTATGTACATCTGTGCCAGAGCCACCTCTACCTGCTCGTATCCAGACAGGGATGTATTTTCTTGGCAACCCCTTACTCAATACTCACCAAAATACCAGGAAGATTTCCTATATTAAACTTTTCTATAGGGTTCCTCCTAGAGTTTTCATATCCTAATTACCACAAATAACTAAACCATCCTTTGATACCAACTATAGCATCCCGTCTTTTTATAACATAACTTTTCATTCCATTACACGGAACTGAGGATCTTTAAGGTTTAGTGTCTTGGAAACAAGGAACATAAAACATGAAACAAAAAAACATTCTTCTTAAACACTTGAAAGGCTTCTCCTCATGTTCACCCTAGGCTCATTACTGCATCTCATAACCTGGGGACATACATCAAAAGGAAGGGTGAGCAGAAGGCCCAGCAAGAGAAACAAGTGAAACATTTTACATATGAACTTGAGATACATCAATAAAGTCATGAAAAGAACTTTAATGCATGAAAATGAAATCATGAGGCATATCATAATAAAAATAAAACTTTTTCATAACTTGAAGATGTGGCTGCAACATTTAATATTGAAAATCGTTTCGTTTCACCAAGGTCCATCCCCAAGGTGTCGTTAAAAATTACCAAGGTTTTTCACCAAGGCATCGTTAAAATTGTAATCTCTAGTGGTTACATCATTACCCAATGCATTGGAGCGCTATCAGGGCGCACCCTTAAATTTTCCTTTATTATCATGTGATCCACATATATCATCATCAAACATTTCATAAATAACCCACATAGCATAAAATAAATGGGTTTCATTTCATAATCATAACGTTTTAAAAACTGCTTTAAAGACATGATCTTTACGTCACTTTAAAACCCACAGAAAAGGAAGGTGGGTCTCATGTATGTAAATCCCAGAATTTAAAATAGAACATTTTGGTATATATGTGAATACCCCTTTAGAAGAAAGAGCTTTGAGTATTCACTTAATAATATAAAAGAACTTTAGAAAAAGAGAGAGACATTTTGAGATGGAATTTCTGCAGCATAACGGCTATGTTATGAGGTTTTAGAAGACATTAAAAAGAGAGGGAAAATGAGTCAAACATTCATAAATGACCCATAAAACAGTATATGGACAGAAGAAGAAGGATACATGATCATGGTAATGAAATTTCAAGGACATACCATTTGAAATGAAAAACATGGAAGGAAGACAAAAATTAGATTTCTCTTATGAAAGTTCGACAGCCTAACGGCGTTACTTAAACTTCAACAAAAACGATTTGAAAAGATCAAATAGGGTCTCTCATCATGTGAACATAAGAGTTCAGTATGATAGATATAGAGATAATTCCCCAACATAACAAAAATGAACTTGAAAGAATTGACATGAAAGTAGATCTTCAAAACGAGAAGGGTGAAGAACCATTTAAAAATTCGGCAGCCTAACAGCGCCACTTAAAACTTCAAAATACTGAATTGAAGCGATCAAATGGGGTCTCTCATCATATGAAAATAAGAGTCCAGTATGATAGATATAGAGATCATACCCCAATATAACAAAAAGGAACTTGAAATAATTCACATGAAAGTAGAACTTCAAAACGAGAAGGGTGAAGAACCACTTAAAAATTCAGCAGCCTAACGGCGCCACTTAAAACATCAAAATACTGAATTGAAGAGATCAAATGGGGTCTCTCATCATATGAACATAAGAGTCCAGTATGATATATATAGAGATCATACCCCAAAATAATAGAAATTAACTTGAAAGACTTGACATGAAAGTAGAACTTTGAAAAAGAGAAGGGTGAGAGAATCCCTTAAAAAATTCGGCAGCCTAACGGCGCCACATAAAACTTCAAAAAAAATTGAATTGAAGAGATAAAATGGGGTCTCTCATCATATGATCATAAAGGATCAGTATGATAAATTTAGAGATCATGCCCCAACATAATACAAAGAAACATGAAAGACTTGAATGAAAATAGAACTTGAAAACGAGGAAGGTGAAAGAATCCCTTAAAAATTCGGCAGCCTAACGGCGCCACTTAAACATTCTTAAAATGAATTGATGAGAGCAAGGGGGGGTCTCTCATCATATGAACATGAAATAGGCAGTAGGATGAATATAAAAGAACATCCTCCAACATAAGAACATGGAGTATAAAAGAAAAGACATAAAAGAGATTACTTGAAAAGAAAGAGAGAGGTCGGATCCCTTACCTTAAAATGTAACTCTTAAACCTCAAAGGTTGGGACCATGAGGGCTTGGGGGCACCTTGGGAGGACTCCTTGGGAGGTAATGAGACCAGAAATTCGTTGGGAATGAGTGGGGAGTCTAATTGATGAGAGGAGGGCTTGGTATTTATAGGGAAAGTGAGGGGACAAGGCATTAATGGCCAAGGGACACCTCACATGGGCTTTTCTCAAACCCATGTGCTCTCCCTTGTCATTTATCATGGAGTTAGGCCACATGGGGTCCCCAAAACAATAATTCATCACCCTTGGCCGGCCAACCCTCAAAAGATCTCATGACATCATCATGACACCGTTATGATTTCATTAAACATACCGAAACCCTAAAACTGTATTTTTACTATTCACTGAAAATTCAACTTTCTCAGAAAAATCCCAAAATTTCACATTAACCAAATATCAATGCTCTGATTTCAAAAATGAAATCCATTTTATAAAAATAATTTTCTAAATATTTTTAATTTAATTTTTAAATAAAAACACTATTCATCGAAAATTCATTTTTTTCAGAAAAAACCCCAAAAATTACCATAACATAATATCGATGCTCTGAGTTCAAAAATAAAGCCATTTTTATAAAAATAATTTTCAAATAATTTTTAATTAAATTTTTAATTAAAAAAACGCTATTCACCCGAAAAAACTAATACTTGAATAATAATTAATGAAACCGTTATTTAACTATTTTATTGAATCACATTACTTAATCAAGGTGCCTAGATTGTTTTAAAACTTTCTTTAAGTGAGATTACTAATCCATTTGGTCATATTACTAATCCTAATCATAAAATCACTATTCATAATTTACTATTCAACAAAAATCAAGTTGATCTTATTAGACTCTAAATTTAGTACTGAACATAATTGTAGAAGACCATTTTTTGAAAATCATTACACATTTTTAATTATTTAGGGTTTACATAAACATATTTAAAATATACTTTTTCTAAAATTCATCAAAAATATGCATACTATATTTATCCGGTCATTTCAAAATTCATAAACTTCATCATAAGAAGAAATCCCAATTTTTATTTAAAACAAGGATTACACAAGGTAGTTATGGTCTCGTTACATAACCCCTTATAATACCAGCATAGGACCTAAGAGTAAGGTGTGCTAGGGTGATAGAAGCTTGGGGCAGCTCCGTCAACATTGCCCGAGTAGTAATTTCTATCAGTTTGAACTTCTCACGAAGGCGATTTCGTTCCAGCTTCACATGATGAAGTTCGGCTTGGATTTGATCCCGAGCAAAGCCCAGTGGTGCTACCTCCTTCCCAAGCTCTGTTAGATGAGCTTCGATCGGTCCAAGACTATTAGGTGAGGCCATCGAATCTTCTTTCTATAATAATTAACCAAGATTACTTATATTTAGAGACAATAATCAAAACATTTTGTCCACAGCGGTCATGTTGACCGATGGTTATATAATAGTCAAAACCCACTGATATCATTTTAATTATAATCATGTTTATCAAATAAAACATTTTTGTTGAGTATAACAATAACACATAAAATTAGGGAACAAAATTTATTTAAAAAATTTCGGGTCGTTACACCTTCTGTCTTTGAAGGTCTTCCTTCACCTTCTCTGTCAACCAGCTCACTCCCTTCCTCTATATCAACCTCTGCTCTTATGGTTTCTTCTTCTAATCCTATTGCTAAGGAAAAAGAGAAGATCAGTCAGTGATGAATAATAGTGACTACTCTATTTTGATAAAAATGTTGTTACATTGTTTTTGTCTACTGTTTGTAATGAAACTCTTTTTATCTAATGCACTGTGCACTTTTCTTCTCTCTTCATATTCACTCTTTTTGATAATCCCAAAAGGTGGATACATCTATATATATTTTATACACATTGGTAATATGTAGTTTGAACAAATATACACTCTAAATTCACATGATTTGTGATCATCAAAAGGGGGGATTCTTGGACTCCTCATGTGTTAATCATGTTTTAATGATCACAAATCCTATTTAGTCGATAAACCTTGTTAATCCTGTGTAATCTATCTCACATAAAATTTACAGTAGTTTAGTAAAACTATCCAAATATCTTATGTCCTATACATTCAGTTTGATTACTGTACAATATCTTTGATTTACTTTATAATGATTTCATTGATAAATGATTTAGTCTAATCCTTTCAATGAATATCACTACTTAAGTCTGAATACAAATATTTGGCTAAGTCTGAGACTTCATGGGTCTGCCACTGGTTTTGTTTTTCTATAAAAGGAACTAGAAATTGTGAACCATACATAGTAAACGAGACACCATTACTAGACATAGTGAACCATACACCGTGACCAGACACAGTGAAATAGACACCATGACCAGATACCACGACCAGAAACCGTGACCATGCACCGTGACCAGACACCGTGACCAGACACCATGACCAGACACTGGGACTAGACACTGTGACCATCCAGACACTGTGACCAATACATATACCATTTCTAGGAGACACCAGTTCATAGAGATGCCGTTTATAGACAAACTGTGACACCGTTTCTTAATCTATTTTTTTGTTTTTCAATTTAATCTCTAACAGTCATATTTGAAGATTTTAAATACACAGACATAATTAATGTTTCTTTGTATACAGGTCACCTGACAGTACAAGGTACGAGGTGCAGAATATATGCAACCTATCATCTCCAACACATGTGCTCCATGATAAAAGAGTAGTACGGACCAAAAAAAGCACAGACATGAGAGTGGAATAATGTGAATCAAGTGTGAGAGAACGACAACGATGAAAAAAATTGGGATATTTTTGAAGATAGAATTGTCACATGAAACTCGACACTAATGAAGAAAACACGTAGCATACTCGAATCCAAGAGTGGATGACATCTTCACCACAAAGAACACATGCCCATTTAGCTGACTTACGATACTCTGTTTCCCATACAAGGACTTGATTTCTGCATCTGCTTCATCCTTGAACTGCAGAGCTATATAGAGAACTACTCAGAGCACTTCTAAACTGATGTCATCATTTTTTCATTATTGCCTTTCATTTTATTAGATTTCATGCAGTGTGTGTATTTTTATAACAACACACTCTATATCCAGCATTACATTGAAGGATACAAGATATCCTTTCTCAAACATCTTTTTACTCTAGTGTATACCGGAAGACAAGTGTGGAATAGGTCCCTGTGTGGCCTAGTAGTTTGTACCCACGTAGAACTGTGGAAGAGGTCATGTGACCTGGAAAATCCAATGCACTATTTTTAACCCCGATCCAGGGTGTGGATCAAGTTTGTTTATATATACAGCTTGGTGGAAGGTGATCACCAAGTGGAGTGGATTAGGTCTTGGTTTGAGATTGAACCAGTTGTTTTATATCTACTACACTGTTTAATTTTGTTTTTCTCTTTTTTACTTCTTTATTCAGAATTCACTAAACTCACTATGATAGTTTATCTTTGAAAGAGGTTATAAGTGTATTTCCTTATTAGAATAGATTCAAAATTAGTGTTAATGATCAATATTATGATTACTGAGAATTAATCAATCTTCTAAGAAGTTATTAAAATAGTCAAACCTTCATAACCATATTACTTTGATTAGCTGATCTGTATTTAAATTTATTAGTGAAACATTTTAGGAATAAATTTTAAACATAAATTTTGAATAGATACAAAATTCACCTCCCTCTTGAGTACATTACTCCGACTAATATAAATAATTATTTGAGTCAAAATTGAAATTGAATGCATGTTTTTTTATCCCGATTTGGAACCAGATGAAGTTGTTGAGTGTTCTGGTGAAGAAGAAGAAGAGCTTGATGTGCCTCCCAGAGAATGTGTTCTTATTGAGGAAGACAATACACCTGCTCCTCAAGTAGTGATTGAGATGGAAATACATGTTCCAAAAGATGTTACTAATTTGTAAAAACAACTCCGTGATGAGGAAGAATATGTTGCTAAGGAAACTGAAAAGGATGTTGTGGAAGATATTATTGAAGAAAATATTCCATTAATTCATGAAGCTGACCTTGAGGCACTCCAAGAGGAACAAGCTATTGCTAAATTCATTCATTCTACTGAAGAGAAAATGGAGAAATCTTTTCAATTGGCTCGAAAGGAAATGGTTGAGGAAATAAGGGAAAAATTACTAGAAATACATCAAGGTCCTAAGACTCTCAATCCTGAGAAGGATCCACCTATTTAGGGGGAGAAACCCCAAAATTCTGAATCTGTTGAAATGTGAAACCCGATTGATCCAAACTCAGTGGACACATGGTATAAATTTCCCAGTTATTTAGATGTGAATGACTCCCAGAAAGTCTTAATCAAAGGTCTTGACTATGTTTCATTTTAAAATGGAATCTTCTCCTAAAGGTATTTCTTCCAAAGAACCAGAGCATGTCTCAGCTTCTATATTTGAACCTTCACCAGAACCTCTAATCTTGGGGAATAAAGATGACCTGAAATTTTTTTGGAGCAACCCTTTTGGATATGATAGAAAAATTCTTGAATTCCCAACCAGATCCTTCAACAAATCTAAGTGAGAGAGATGCTTTACTATTATTGGAAAAAATCATTTGGAAGATTCAACCCAAAATGCTTCATGAAATTCTAGAAGTCAGATTGGAGAACAAACTGCTTAGTGATGAAGTACAGACTCTAGGAGGTATGGTTGAAGGAATGTAGAAAGTGCTGAATTTGAGATCAGATCTTTCTTCTCATCCTGTTGATACTTTTGTTCCTCAAAACCCATGGGATATTTCCTCTCTGATTCAAACTCATTTACCTTATTTGGATGAAAAGGTAGCTGGAAAAACAAACAAATAGTGAATGAGATGAGTGAGATTGTTGTTGGTCTTAACAAGATAACTGATGAGTATAAGGGATGTATTGAAAAGGTTCTCAATAAACTGAAATATCTTACCTTGGATGTCACAAATTCTAGTTCCTCTGGTAAATCTTATCAACCTTTCTTAGACAGTGATCTATTTCAAACAGTGGTCAAAGAGGAACTTCTGGCTATGCATAGTGGTTTTAATAAGGAATCTCTATCCGAAGCTATCATGAATTGTGACAGAGTTATTGATTTGGTGAAAATCCATTATAAGATTTCTAATGATGATCATCAAGAAATTTCCATGAATGTGGACTTCTATTTCAACCACCTCATCTTTAAGACTAATATGACCAATAATTTCAAATACCTTGTTAAAAATGTGAGGATTCATTCTATTACTCATTCCTTCAAAACTAAAGTTCAAAAGCTCAGAGAGTTCACTCATCTGTTGGAAAAGTTAATAGAGAACAAGGATGACTTTGAAAAATCCATGCAGTATGGTGGAGAGATCATTTCTAATTTTATTAAGATTAAGAGGCACTATCTTCATGTATAGAGTACTGCTATAGTTTCTCCTACGATTGAACCTATATGATCTAGTTTTCCTACCTTCACCTTGTCCCTAGCCTCTACTTCTATGTCTGTCACTCTGGCCCAAAGCCAAATCAGGCTTGTAATCCTTGATCAACAGTTTCCCCGGTCTTCTACTTCACCTACATTGGCCCCTTCTGTCTTTGAAGGTCTTCATACACCTTCTCTGTCAACCAGCTCACTCCCTTCCTCTATATCAACCTCTGCTCTTATGGATTCTTATTCTAATCCTGTTTCTAAGGAAAAAGAGAAGATCAGTCAGTGATGAAAAATAGTGACTACTCTATTTTGATAGGAATGTTGATGCATTTGTTTTGTTGTCTACTGTTTGTAATGAAACCCTTTTTATCTAATGCACTTTGAACTTTTCTTCTCTCTTCATATTCACTCTTTTTGATAATCCCAAAAGGTTGATACATCTATATATGTTTTATACACATTGGTAATATGTAGTTTGAACAAATATACACTCTAAATTCACATGATTTGGGATCATAAAAAAGGGGGATTCTTGGATTCCTCATCTGTTAATCATGTTTTAATGACCACAAATCTTATTTAGTCAATAAACCTTGTTAATCCTGTGTAATATATCTCACATCAAATGTACAGTTGTTTAGTAAAACTATACAAATTTATTATGTTCTATACATTCAGTTTGATTACTGTACAATATCTTTGATTTTCTTTATAATGATTTCATTAATAAATGATTAAGTCTAATCCTTTCTATGAATATCACTCCTTAAGTCTGAATATAGATATTTGGCTAAGTCTGAGACTTCGTGGGTCTGCCACTGGTTTTGTTTTTCTGGAAAAGGAACTAGAAATTGTGAACCAGAAACAGTAAACCAGACACCATGACCAGACATAGTGAACCAGACACCGTGACCAGACACAATAAAATAGACACCATGACTAGACACCGTGACCAGAAACCGTGACCAGATACCGTGACCAGACACCGTGACCAAACACGAGGACCAGACACTGGGAATAGACACTGTGACCATCCAGACACTGTGACCCATCCACACACCATTTCTAGGAGACACCAGTTCATATATACACCGTTTATAGACAAACTGTGACACCGTTTCTTAATCTATTTTTTTCGTTTTTCAATTTATTCTCTAACGGTCATATTTGACGATTTTAAATACACAGACATAATTAATGTTTCTTTGTAGACATGTCACCTGATAGTACAAGGTACGAGGTGGAGAATACATGCAACCTATCAGCTCCAACACATGCGCTCCAAGATAAAATAGTAGTACGGCCCAAAAACAGCACATACATGAGAGTGGAATAATGTGAATCAAGTGTGAGAGAACGACAATGACAAAAAAAATGGAATATTTTTGAAGATATAATTGTCACATGAAACTCGACACTACTGAAGAACACATGTAGCATACTCGAATCCAAGAGTGGATTATATGTTCACCATAAAGAACACATCCCAATTTAGCTGACTTACGATACTCTGTTTAAAATACAAGGACATTATTTCTGCATCTTCTTCATCCTTGAAGTGCAAAGCTATATAGAAAACTACTTAGAGCTCTTCTAAACTTATGTCATCATTTTTTCTCTGTTTTGTTTCATTTTATTAGCTTTCATGCATTATGTGTGTAATTTGTTTTAACAACATACCCTGTCTCTGGAATTACACTGAAGGATACAAGATATCCTTTCTCAAACATCCTTTTAAGCTAGTGTATACTGGCAGACAATTGTGGAAGTGTTCCCTGTGTGGCCTAGTAGTTTGTACCCACGTAGAACTGTGGAAGAGGTCATGTGACCTGGACAATCCAATGTACTTTTTTTAACCCCGATCCAGGGTGTGGATCAAGTTTATTTATATAAACATCTTGGTGGAAAGTGATCACCAAGTGGAGTGGATTAGGTCTTGGTTTGAGACTGAACTAGTTGTTTTATATCTGCTGTACTATTTAATTTTGTTTTTATTTGTTTTACTGCTTAATTCCGAATTCACTAAACTCACTATGATAGTTAATCTTGGAAAGAGGTTATAACTGTATTCCCTTATTAGAATAGATTCAAAATTAGTGTTCATGATCAATATTAAGATTACTGAGAATTAATCAATATTCTAGGAAGTTATTTAAATAGTCAAACATTCATAACTGTATTACTTTGACTAACTGATCTGTATTTAAATTTATTAGTGAAACATTTTTGGAATAATTTTTAAACATAAATTTTGAATAGGTACTCAATTCACCTCCCTCTTGAGTACTTTTCTCCGACTAACATAAATAATTATTTGAGTCAAAATTGAAATTGAATGCACCTTTTTCCAAAATATGTTTTGGATATATTGATGTTGTAATAATGTAAATACTTACATTATTTACCAAAATATTTCACGGAAAATTTTTGATGGAATAAGTTCCTAGGATAGTTATAATTATAAACTTGTAAGGAGTTCAACGTAGACAATATACGTTATTAAGATCGTAAAAATAAATATTTTGAATGAGTTTGAATTTTTGTTCAAAGTGTCAAACATTGTGAATATCATAACTAAGTTTCATTATTATCCAAACTATTTTTATTCATATATGTTACTCACTATAGAGTTTAGTGGGACACATTTACCAGATGATCACATAGATATGGGACAATAATTGCATAGAAATGTAAGATGTTGACATAACCCTAAAATTTCATCAAACATAATGTTGGTCTAGAATTATATCATATATAATATGATAATATATGTGATTGTGTATGGTTTTTTAAAAATTATTATGTAATTTTTAGAATATGAAATTTATCATGTTATACAAAAGGAAATATTCATTTATCATTATTTCATATTTTCTTCATATACAAATATAGATATAGATATATCATGTAGTGACATGATGATTGGAATCTCAAATCATGACATTGTGTTTATCCCTAACTAATGTTCATCATAGAGTGTTATATATTATGAATAAATGTTAAGGATTGAATGAGTATGATTCTTTTATAAGAATATAGGAAATTATCATGAGGCCAAAAAATGTTTTTGGAATTGGATGATCCATGAAGTATATAATACATGGTGTGTCATACAATATATATTTGGTATACCATGGGCATATAGTTCATATTTTGATAATACAATACATAATGTTAATGATATACCAGGAATGAGAACCCTAATACTTTAATGCATTTCTTATTAAATCCTTGAGGCATAACTAATAAAGGGGTTTTTGGGTGTGTTACGGATTATGTTATTGATTGGATATTAACTAAGATGGGATTTATCCTCTCATTTAATGAGTATGAAATTTGGGACCTCATTTTAGATAGAACAAGGAATCGAATGATTATACATATATAGTATATAATATGTGTTTATCTATTAGTTGAGGGGAATATATTATTATCATCAATAAAGGTCAATGAAATGTGATGTATTCATTGACCAGGTCAATCTATACATAATTAATTGAGAATGTGTGATTCGGCTATATGGGATTGGCATACTATGTGTCCCAAGGTAACTCATGTTATAGAAAAATGGATCATATGAAAATTAGTTCTGGCATATGATGCAGCTGGTGGACATAAGTATAGAGATACATGTTATTGTGAGGGATCAGATCAGATCCATTTATAGCATGAGTAGCAACAATGAATTACTAGAGGATGATCTTTAGTTAAATTTATGGATTTGGGAATTCATTTTATTTTTAAACACTATAAATTTCCATGGGGTTGAACTTTTTGGTCAAATAAATGGGTGATTATGTTTTACCCAAAGAGAAAATCCAAAAGTTTTTTAGAGTATATCCAAAAGGCGTTTTGGATGGGGGTTCGCAAAGAATTTAACATTCTGCAATACATTTTATTGTTGATGATATATTTCATTAAGTGTTTTGGAGATATAAAAAATTATTTTTGGTTATGATTTCAAAATTCAGTGTCTATGATAAAATATGATGTGAAATGTCCCAAAAATTCACAAGGCCTTAGTTAAAGTATGAGATTGTTGAAGATATTCCCTAAATACTATATTTAAAGTTATTATATGAGCATTTCATTGGGTATAAAATGGATGTATTCAAGGAATATCAAATTCCTTTATGTTGGGATTAGCTTAAAATCATGATATATGATATCATGTTACTACCAAAAAAAATTTAACGAGTTGATATTTGAATATCAACCACAAATATATCATTTTTGTTTCCTTAAATGAAATTTGTGGTAGAATATTAGTTGATGAGAGTTAAAATACTTATAAATAAAGGAAACATTTATTATTTTATTTTATAACATATGAATGAATGAATTATAACTCATTAGTGTTCTTGGAATCTTATATAAGGGGGTTACTCCATTGAGACAGTGAGGGTTCAACATTTTCAATGATTCTTACCAATTCCCCGTTTTGTACTACTCTCATATCTTTCTCCTTTACTACATGAGATATTAGCAAATCATGGTAGGGTGGTGACTCTCTTCAAAAAATTTGGTGATTCATGCCTACCCAAGGATACACCATAGAGGGAGGATTCTTCTTATTACTCTTTAGTGATCTTAAATAAGAACAATAATTCGAGATAAACCAATTTTAGCATCATTATAAGGTAAATTAAATGTTATTCATTATAATAAGTTCTATGATTTTGGATTTCATTCATGGTTGATCTTAGTTTATTGGGTTTCTAATTGTTTCCATTATGTTGTATAAGTGTTAAACAATACTTAAAAACCCTTCACTTGTCTCACCATATGTTATTATTGAGATCTCTATACATATCTATGATTCCAAGATGAATGGAGAATTATTATCTATGTGAATTATCCAATAGATCCTTCAATACTAGCAATGATATTCTGCATATTCATTTTAAAAATATTATATTTTCATCATTGTCACGGATGAACTCTAGAATATTTCCTATTGTTTTAAAAACCATACCATACTTTTGTGCCTCCTTGATCTTTATATGGATGTATAGTTACATAATGATTTAGGTAAGGTGGTATTCAAACCTTCCCTTATTATTTACATGTCCATCATTTTAAAATCCCTGAGTATTGGGTCTCTTTCCATCTATATCATATATAATATTGCATGATTCTTTATTCTGATTGTATTTTCTAGCTTGTTTGCCTTCTAAAGATTGGAATGTATTCGGAATTCGTAATCCTTAATCAACTCTAACCATATCCTTTGTCACATGTTCAACTCCTTTGGTATAAATATATAATTTAATCTCTCGTGATCATTATATATATCACACTTCTATACATATAAAAATGCCTCCAAAATATTATATACAAGAAATACAACTACTTTGTTTAAATCATGCATTGTGAAATTTTACACATGTACCATTGATTGATTTGAGAAATAAGCTACCACCATATCATTTTTCATGGGGAAACACCCAAATACCATATTTAATTCATCATTATATATCTTGAACCCTTCTCTACTACAAGGTATTATGAGTATAGGTGTTGTGATTGATCGCCACTTAAACTCCTTAAAAGATATCATTGCTTTATTTTATCTAGAAATATTTAAATCATGCCTAAGGTAAATTAGTTATTAGAATTCATAATTGTAATGAATATCTCATAATTCATTTATAATATAAATATAATCTAAGAAAACCAATGATATATATTATAGTAGTCGATCTAGTCCATTCTCCAATCACCTATGCCTTTAAAGGATCCACAGATACACACTTTCCTATGATTATAGAAACCAATAATGATACTTTATATAGAAAAAACACACTAAATTTACATTGAATTCACTATTGTTAGGGTATTCTATACAATCCTCAAATACACTTCATATACTTCATTACTCTAGAAATATAAGAGAATATAATTTATAAACACTATCATAATTTTATTAAAGTAGTCTTAAAAGACTCTACTTATCAAATCCCTGAAAATGGATGGATTTATATATTCAAAATACATCAATAAGAATTTATAGCGGTTTTATATTATATATAAAATTTTATTAGATATATCCTCCTTTTTTACCATTAATTTATAATATCCAAATTAAAGGTCAACTATTGAGAAGTTTTGATTCCCAAAAAATTGATCAAACAAGTGGTCAATAACTGTTAGAGGATATTTATTTATTGATTGTGATTTTTTTATGTTCATGATAATTAATGAAGAAGAACATTGATCAAACTTTATTCTTAATAAATAGGATAGGTGCAGCCCATGGTGAATCACATAATCATATAAAACCCTTTCTTTAAGGTTGAGGTTCCAACCCCATTTATTGAACCTAAAAAAGAAGACCTAATTTAAAAAACGATAATAAGAGAAAACCCATTAAAAGATAAGTAAATAACCTTAAATAAACATAAACCAAAAAGTCTAAATGGTCCCGAAATTCCCAAGTGAAACAAACATAATGTCAAGAACCAAAAAACCTCATCACCCTCCTCACCACACAATGATATAGTAAAACCGGTCAAAGATGATGTGTTTCCCCCTCTTCCAAAAAGATAAAGTACTATACCAATACCTCCTAACAAAGAACCCCTCCCACCCACATTGACATATGGAGGAGATCCTAATTAAGGTCTCCATCACACATTTCTCTTTTTCGAGCCACCCATCCAAAAAAGCATGCGATGAACTTACTACAATGACAGTCTAATACAACACAAGAGTAAACTAAAATTACTATGAAAAATTCGATGGAAAGTTTCTCATCCATAAAAAAATGATGTTCGATGGCTGAATTATGGGTGTCATCAAGTCCATACTGCTTTTGAGGCCTCCTACCCAATGACACCTGTAGAAAGCTGCACAACCTACCAAAGGAAATGAAGAAAATACCAGTGATAGAAATGAAAATTTTCACCCCATTGAACAAATAGTCCCAAACAAACAATCCAAAACAATTTTGCAGAAAAAAACACAAATATAAAAAAACCCCAGATTCAGTTCCTAAAACCACTGATGTAGAACCTATTCATCAAAGAAGACCACAAAATCTTCCTTTCTCATAAATCGTCGCTGGCCAAAGGCAACCAACATTTCAAGCCAGAATCAATCTTCCACTTGAACCTCGTTTACATCCATCGACCTCACTGCAATTATCCTCAACTGGGATACGATTGTCATTGAGTCATCTTCCACTAGACCACCCCTAACGATCAAAACAATCCATCCCCAAAGTTTTCGAACAAATGAAGTCCAATGAATAGCAACCCCTCAAACTCCTACTATAGCATCCCGCCATTTTATAACATAAACTTTCATTACATTACACAAAACTAAGGATCGTTAAGGTTTAGTGTCTTGGAAACAAGGATCATAATACATAAAAAAAACATAAAAACATTCTTCTTAAACACTTGAAAGGCTTCTCCTTTAGTTCATCCTATGTTCATTATGCATCTCATAACCTGGGGACATACATCAAAATAAAGGGTGAGCAAAAGGCCCAGTAAGGGAAATAAGAGGAACATTTTACATGTGAACTTGAGATACTTCAATAAGGACATGAAAAGAACTTTAAGGCATGAGAAAGAAATCATGAGGAATTTCATAATAAAAATAACATTTTTCATAACTTGAAGATGTGGCTACATCATTTAACATAGACAATCATGAACATATCACCAAGGTCCATCCCCAAGGTGTCCTTTGAAAATTACCAAGGTTATTCACCAAGGTATCCTAAAAATTGTAATCTCTAGTGGTTACATCATTACCCAATGCATTGGAGCGCTATCAGGGCGCACCCTTAAATTTGCCTTTATTATCATGTGAGCCACATATATCATCATCAAAAATTTCATAAATAACCCACATAGCATAAAATAAATGGGTTTCATTTCATAATCATAACGTTTTAAAAACTGCTTTAAAGACATGATCTTTACGTCACTTTAAACCCACGGAAAGGGAAAGCGGGTCTCATGTATGTAAATCCCAGAATTTAAAATGGAACATTTTGATATATATGTGAATACCCTTGTAGAAATAAGAGCTTTGAGTATTCACTTTATAACATAAAATAATTTTTGAGAAAAGAGAGAGGCATTTTGAGGGGAAAATTCTGCAGCATAACGGCTAAGTTTTGGGGGTTTAGAAAACATTGAAATGAGAGGGGACATGGGTCAACCACTCATAAATGATCCATTAAACAGTAGGGTGAAAGAGTAAGAAGGACATATGGACATGGTAATGAAATTTGAGGGACATACCATTTGAAATGAAAAACATGGAAGGAAAAAAAGATTAGATTTCTCTTATGAACATTCGGCAGCCTTACGGCGTCACTTAACTTCAAAAGAAAATGATTTGACAAGATCAAATAGGGTCCCTCATCATATGATCATAAGAGATCAGTATGATAGATATAGAGATCATACCCCAACATAATAAAAAGGAACTTGAAAGACTTGACATGAAAATCGAACTTGAAAAATGAGAAGGGTGAAAGAATCCCTTAAAAATTCGGCAGCCTAACGGCGTCACTTAAACTTTCATAAAACGAAATGATGAGAGTAAGAGGGGATCTCTAATCATATAAACATGAAAGGGAAGTAAGAGGAATATAAAATAACATCCTCTCACATAAAAACATGGAGCATAAAAGGAATGACATAAAATAGATTACATGAAAAGAAAGAGAGGGGTCGGATCCCTTACCTTAAAACGTGACTCTTGAAACTCAAAGGATTGGACCTTGAGGGCTTGGGGGCACCTTGGGAGGACTCTTTGGAAGGTAAGAAGACCAGAACTTCGTTGGGGGAGAGTTGGGAGTGAAAACTAAAGGAGGAAAGGGTGGGTATTTATAGGGAAAGTGAGGGAACAAAGCATTAATGGCCAAGGGACACCTCACATGTTCTTTTCTCAAACCCATGTGCTCTCCCTTGGCATTTATCATGGAGTTAGGCCACATGGGGCCCGAAAACAATAATTCATCACCCTTGGCCGGCCAACCCTCAAAGGATCTCATGACATCATCATGACACCATTATGATGTCATTAAACATACCGAAACCCTAAAACTGTATTTTTACTATTCACTGAAAATTCAACTTTCTCAGAATAACCCCAAAATTTCACCTTAACCAAATATCAATGCTCTGATTTCAAAAATGAAATCAATTTTATAAAAATAATTTTCTAAATATTTTTAATTTAATTTTTAAATAAAAACACTATTCATTGAAAATTCATTTTTTTCAGAAAAATCCCCAAAAATTACCTTAACATAATATCGATGCTCTGAGTTCAAAAATAAATTCCTTTTCATAAAAATAATTTTCTAATTATTTTTAATTAAATTTTTAATTAAAAAACACTATTCATCCGAAAAAACTAATACTTGAATAATAATTTATGAAACCGTTATTTAACCATTTTATTGAATCACATTACTTAATCTAGGTGTCTAAATTATATTAAAACTTTCTTTGAGTGAAAATTACTAATCCATTTGGTCACATTACTAATCCTAAGCGTAAAATCACTATTCATAATTTACTATTCATCAAAAATTATGTTGATCTTATTAGACTCCAAATTCCTTAATGAACACTTTTGTAGAAGACCTTTTTTGAAAATCATTACACATCACTAGTTATTTAGGGTTTACATAAATATTTCAAAATATCCCTTTTTCAAAATTCATCAATAAAATACATTCTAAAATTATCTAGACATTTGAAATTTCACAAACATCAATAAAGGAAGAAATCTCAATTTATTCACCCGAAAGGATTACACAAGGAAACTAGGGTCTCATCACATAGCCCCTTATAACACTGGCATAAGACCTAAGTGTAAGGTGTGTTATGGTGAGAGAATCTGAGGGAGGCTCAGATAACATTTCCCTAGTAGCAACCTACACTAACTTGAACTTCTCCTACAAGCGTTTCCGTTCAAGCTTGACACGCTGGAGTTCGTCTTGGGCTTGGTCCAGAGCGAAGCCCACAGATGCTACCTCCTTCCCAAGCTCTGATAAGTGGGCTTCATAAGGGTTGAGTCTACTGGATGAAGCCATTGAATCCTCTTTCTACATTAACCATTAACGTCTTATTAAATCATTAAGAGTAAGTTAATATAATACTCAAAAATATTGGGTCGTTACATTCTTCCCCCCTTAAGAAATTTCGTCCCCGAAATTTATACTTGAGGCCTAGTCGAAAAGGTGAGGGTACTTTTGCTTTATCGTTTCCTCAGGCTCCTAAGTCGCTTCTTCATACTTATGATTCGTCCACAACACTTTCACAAGGTGGGTAGTCTTGTTTCGTAGAACCTTGTCTCTACGGTCTAAGATCTCCACTGGCTGCTCTTCATAAGAGAGGTCATGTTCAAGTTGTACCACCTCTGGGTTCAGTACATGCGAAGGGTCGGGTATGTACTTCCTCAAGAGAGATACATGGAAGATATCATGAACTTGAGATAGGTTCGGTGGAAGTGCTAGACGATAGGCCACTGCTCCTATGCGATCAAGTATTTCATAGGGGCCAATGTACCTAGGGCTGAGCTTCCCTTTCTTCCCAAATCGCATGACTCTCTTCCATGGAGAGATTCGAAGGAAGACTTTTTCACCAACACCAAACTCCAAGTCTCTTCGTCGATTGTCAGCATAGCTCTTCTGCCGACTCTGAGCAGCCTTTATGTGTTGTTGGATGGCATGAACCTGTTCCGTCATCTCTTGCACGAGATCAGGCCCAAGAAGCTTCCTCTCACCAGTTTCATCCCAACAAGTAGGAGTTCTACACCGCTTTCCATACAGAGCTTCATAGGGTTCCATCTGAATACTCGCATGGAAGCTGTTGTTATAGGAGAACTCCACTAATGGGAGGTGTTGATCCCATCCACCTTTAAATTCCATTGAGCATAATCTCAACATGCCTTCGAGTGTCTGAATAGTCCTTTCAGATTGGCCATCAGTTTGAGGATGATAGGCCGTACTAAAATTCAATTCAGTGTTCAGAGCATGCTGAAGACTTCTCCAGAATTTTGATGTGAATCTTGGGTCACGATCAGATACGATGGATAGTGGTACCCCATGAAGCCTTACCACTTCCTTCACGTATATCTTGGCAAGCTGATCCAGAGAGAAATCTTCCCGAATAGAGATAAAATGGGCTGTCTTGGTGAGACGGTCCACAATAACCCATATCGCATTGTTTCCTTTGGATGTTTTTGGGAGACCAGTTACAAAGTCCATGGTGATATTATCCCACTTCCATACTGGTATGGGTAGCGGTTGTAATACCCCCTTAGGAAGTTGTCTTTCTGCCTTTACTTGCTGACACACCAGGCACCTTGTAGTGTAATCGGCAATCTCCCTCTTCATGTTATCCCACCAATAATGATCACGAAGGTCTCTATACATCTTAGTGCTTCCCGGGTGTATAGAGAATGTAGAGCTATGAGCTTCATCCATCAATTCTTTCTTTATCTCCGGAATAGATGGAACACATAGTCTTGTACGAAATTTCAATACACCTTCTTGATCAATATTGAAATCAGGGAACTTCCCATCCTTCACAGCCTCGAACTTCTCCTGCAGTAAAGGATCTTCTTTTTGAGCCTTCTTGATCTTCTCTAGTAATGAAGGTTGAGAAATCATTTGGGATAGGGTTGATGATGTCCCTTTTCTTATAATTCCCATGTCCAGTTTTACTAGATCTTTAATCAAGGGATCTCCCAGGATCCTCATTGTTGCCAGAACAACAGGATCTTTCCTGCTTAACGCATCCGCGACTTTGTTTGCTCTTCCAGGGTGATAATGAATTGAACAATCATAGTCTTTAATAAGCTCCAACCATCTCCTTTGTCTCATGTTCAATTCTTTCTGAGTGAAAATATACTTTAGACTTTGGTGGTCAGTGTATATATCACATTTCTCCCCATAAAGATAGTGCCTCCATATCTTTAGAGCAAAAACAACTATCGCCAGCTCTAGATCATGCGTAGGATAATTCTGCTCATGAATCTTCAACTGTCGAGATGCATAAGCAATTACTTTGTCATTTTGCATGAGGACGCACCCAAGCCCTTTCAGAGATGCATCGCTAAAAATAACGAATCCTTCTCTGATAGAGGGTAGTGTTAACACAGGTGCAGTAACCAATCTCTTCTTCAGCTCTTGGAAACTTTCCTCACATTCCTTTGTCCAGATGAACTTAACCCCTTTTCGAGTCAACTTAGTTAGTGGATTAGAAAGCCGTGAAAAGTTTTTCACAAACCTCCTATAATATCCCGCTAAGCCAAGGAAACTACGAATCTCAGTTACTGTTGTGGGTTGAGGCCACTCCTCGACAACCATTGTCTTTGCAGGGTCAACCGAGATTCCTTCATTGGTTACGATGTGCCCCAAGAAAGCCACTTGTTGTAACCAAAACTCACACTTGCTGAACTTCCCAAAGAGCCTCTCCTTCCGTAGAGTTTTCAAAATAACCCTCAAATGATTTTCATGCTCCTCACGACTTTTTGAATATATCAAAATATCATCAATAAAAACTACCACGAAGTTATCAAGGTAGTCCTTAAAGACTCTATTCATCAAATCCATGAAAATAGCAGGAGCATTAGTCAAGCCGAAGGGCATAACAGTAAACTCATAATGCCCATATCTTGATCGGAAGGCAGTCTTTGGAATATCTTCCTTCTTCACCCTCAGTTGATGATATCCAGATCGAAGGTCAATCTTAGAGAAGAATTGAGCCCCACGAAGTTGGTCAAATAAGTCATCAATTCTTGGAAGAGGGTATCTGTTCTTCACTGTGATCCCATTCAGTTCTCTATAATCAATGCATAGCCGCATTGATCCATCCTTCTTCTTCACAAAGAGAACTGGTTCTCCCTAAGGAGACACACTCGGTCGGATAAACCCCTTCTCCAACAAGTCTTGGAGTTGTTTCTTTAGCTCCTCTAGCTCCACATTTGCCATTCTATACGGAGTCTTTGATATCGGTTGAGACCCAGGTACGAGTTCAATGGAGAACTCTACCTCTCTTTCTGGGGGAGGTCCAGGTAACTCCTCAGGAAATACATCCATGTATTCCTGAACAATCGGAACATCATCAATTTGTATGCTCCCTTTCCCTTCTTCCTCATCACCGATTAACTCCATAAAGAAAGCTATAGGAGGTGCTTCTAGATAGGGATCAGTTCGGGATATCTCTCCTTGGAAGATAACTGTAGGTCGTTCATTCAAGACTACTGAGATTTCCTTACTTCTGCATTTGATCTTAGCGTTATACTTTGAGAGCCAGTCCATCCCTAGTATAACGTCGAATTCCATCATGGGAATGACTACTAGATTTTCGATAAGATTGTGCTCACCAAAGTAAACACTAGAGTCTCTAAACACTGTTGATGCATGGATAATCCCACTTGGAGTCTTGACTGACAACTCTACCTCAAGAAATTCGGGGATTGATTCTATATTCTTTGTAAACTTGGAAGAAATAAAGGAATGCGTAGAACCAGAATCAAATAAATCACTTGCTAGTTTTGAGAGAACAACAAGAGTACCTGATACCACATCATTCGGAACTTCAACTTCAGTTGTTGTGATAGCGAAAGCACGAACTTGCTCCCTTGGCCTCTGCTGAGGTTGATGGTGATTCCCCTCCACCGCCCTCGGATTTGGACATTGATTAGCAAAGTGCCCAAGCTGTCCACACTTGAAGCATGTGACTTCGGGTAGGGCCAGAACCATCTTTCCTCTGTCGTTAGTGTTGGGAAGTTGAGGCTTCACATCACCACGACAATTCTGAGAAATATGGCCTTCTTTTCCACACCTATAGCACTTGCCACTTCCGATCAAGCAGTTCCCCGGATGCTTCTTCCCACATTTATTGCATGTGGATTGTTGCATATGCTTTCCACCTCTTTCCTGATCAAAACTTCTTCCCAGGCTCGGTTCTAGAGTTCTCTTCTTCTCATTAGATTTGTGAGACCACTGTGTCTCCCCAAACTCTAGTTCAACTTTCATAGCACTTCGAACTATTTCTTCATAGCTATCGTAGTCCCTGTTGGCTAGATTCTTCCGCAGATGTGGTCGTAGTCTGCCAAAGAATCTATCAACCTTCCCATTAGGGTCCATGACAAAGCTTGAGGTATAACGGGAAAGCCTTGTGAAGTTCATCTCATAGCTTCCGACAGATACGTTCTCCTTCTGCTTCAGCTCGAGAAACTCTTTCTCCATTTTCGATCTCATGGAACGAGGGAAATACCTGTTAAAGAAAATCCCCCGAAATTCTACCCACTCCATAGCTTCCATCTCTCCTCGTGGCTTCGTGTTTTTGATCAGTGACCACCACTGATCAGCTTCTCCCTCTAGGCGGTAAACAGCAAGGGTGACTTTTTCTTGTTCCGAACAATGAAGTAAAGAAAAGATCTTTTCAATGGAGCTTATCCATTGTTCTGCAACCAATGGGTCAGTAGATCCACTGAATGTTGGCGGTCGTTGACGCATGAAGGACTCAACAGAAAGTTTTTCCCTTCGTGGTGAGGTCGGCCTCTCAGCTTGATTCAAGTTATTACTCATAACTTGAGTCAGTTGGTTCATCATTCGCATGAATGTTTCCATTCCAGCTTCCATCGGAGGGCCGTCAGCACATGGTGCATTGCGGTCACCATCGGCACGGTTTCTCCTATTGCCCGCCATTTTCTAAAAGAATAAAACCTTAGTGAGAAACTTATTTCATTTATGTATCTTTTAACTAAGACTTCATGCTTATACAATTACACTTTTCTATAATTCCTTCATAATGATTCATAAAAAGCTCGTGATTAACCAAACATATCCCCCGGGAGTGTCGTAACCAAGAGTGCAGCAAGGCCCGTTATCGTGCACCAGTTCCCGTTCGAGTCTAGCTCAAAGTGGTGTTTTCGGGTTTTACCCCTATGTACATCTGTGCCAGAGCCGCCTCTACCTGCTCGTATCCAGACAGGGATGTATTTGTTTGATAGACCACTTACTTAATACTTACCAAAATACCAGGAAGTTTTCCTATATTTAAACTTTTCTATATGGTTCTTCCTAAAGTTTTTATATCCTAATTTCCACAAATAACTAAACCATCCTTTGATACCAACTATAGCATCCCGCCATTTTATAACATAAACTTTCATTACATTACACAAAACTGAGGATCGTTAAGGTTTAGTGTCTTGGAAACAAGGATCATAATACATAAAAAAAAACATAAAAACATTCTTCTTAAACACTTGAAAGGCTTCTCCTTTAGTTCATCCTATGTTCATTATGCATCTCATAACCTGGGGACATACATCAAAAGAAAGGGTGAACAGAAGGCCCAGTAAGGGAAATAAGAGGAACATTTTACATGCGAACTTGAGATACTTCAATAAGGACATGAAAAGAACTTTAAGGCATGAGAAAGAAATCATGAGGAATTTCATAATAAAAATAACATTTTTCATAACTTGAAGATGTGGCTACATCATTTAACATAGACAATCATGAACATATCACCAAGGTCCATCCCCAAGGTGTCATTTGAAAATTACCAAGGTTATTCACCAAGGTATCCTGAAAATTGTAATCTCTAGTGGTTACATCATTACCCAATGCATTGGAGCGCTATCAGGGCGCACCCTTAAATTTGCCTTTATTATCATGTGATCCACATATATCATCATCAAAAATTTCATAAATAACCCACATAGCATAAAATAAATGGGTTTCATTTCATAATCATAACGTTTTAAAAACTGCTTTAAAGACATGATCTTTACGTCACTTTAAACCCACGGAAAAGGGAAAGCGGGTCTCATGTATGTAAATCCCAGAATTTAAAATGGAACATTTTGATATATATGTGAATACCCTTGTAGATATAAGAGCTTTGAGTATTCACTTTATAACATAAAATAATTTTTGAGAAAAGAGAGAGGCATTTTGAGGGGAAAATTCTGCAGCATAACGGCTAAGTTTCGGGGTTTTAGAAAACATTGAAATGAGAGGGGACATGGGTCAACCACTCATAAATGATCCATAAAACAGTAGGGTGAAAGAGTAAGAAGGACATATGGACATGGTAATGAAATTTGAGGGACATACAATTTGAAATGAAAAACATGGAAGAAAAAAAAGATTAGATTTCTCTTATGAAAATTCGGCAGCCTTACGGCGTCACTTAACTTCAAAAGAAAATGATTTGACAAGATCAAATAGGGTCCCTAATCATATGATCATAAGAGATCAGTATGATAGATATAGAGATCATACCCCAACATAATAAAAAGGAACTTGAAAGACTTGACATGAATATCGAACTTGAAAAATGAGAAGGGTGAAAGAATCCCTTAAAAATTCGGCAGCCTAACGGCGTCACTTAAACTTTCATAAAACGAAATGATGAGAGTAAGAGGGGATCTCTCATCATATAAACATGAAAGGGCAGTAAGAGGAATATAAAATAACATCCTCTCACATAAAAACATGGAGCATAAAAGGAATGACATAAAATAGATTACATGAAAAGAAAGAGAGGGGTCGGATCCCTTACCTTAAAACGTGACTCTTGAAACTCAAAGGATTGGACCTTGAGGGCTTGGGGGCACCTTGGGAGGACTCTTTGGAAGGTAAGAAGACCAGAACTTCGTTGGGGGAGAGTTGGGAGTGAAAACTAAAGGAGGAAAGGGTGGGTATTTATAGGGAAAGTGAGGGAACAAAGCATTAATGGCCAAGGGACACCTCACATGTTCTTTTCTCAAACCCATGTGCTCTCCCTTGGCATTTATCATGGAGTTAGGCCACATGGGGCCCCCAAAACAATAATTCATCACCCTTGGCCGGCCAACCCTCAAAAGATCTCATGACATCATCATGACACCATTATGATGTCATTAAACATACCGAAACCCTAAAACTGTATTTTTACTATTCACTGAAAATTCAACTTTCTCAGAATAACCCCAAAATTTCACCTTAACCAAATATCAATGCTCTGATTTCAAAAATGAAATCCATTTTATAAAAATAATTTTCTAAATATTTTTAATTTAATTTTTAAATAAAAACACTATTCATCGAAAATTCATTTTTTTCAGAAAAATCCCCAAAAATTACCTTAACAAAATATCGATGCTCTGAGTTCAAAAATAAATTCCTTTTCATAAAAATAATTTTCTAATTATTTTTAATTAAATTTTTAATTAAAAAACACTATTCATCTGAAAAAACTAATACTTGAATAATAATTTATGAAACCGTTATTTAACCATTTTATTGAATCACATTACTTAATCTAGGTGTCTAAATTATATTAAAACTTTCTTTGAGTGAAAATTACTAATCCATTTGGTCACATTACTAATCCTAAGCGTAAAATCACTATTCATAATTTACTATTCATCAAAAATTATGTTGATCTTATTAGACTCCAAATTCCTTAATGAACACTTTTGTAGAAGACCTTTTTTGAAAATCATTACACATCACTAGTTATTTAGGGTTTACATAAATATTTCAAAATATCACTTTTTCAAAATTCATCAATAAAATACATTCTAAAATTATCTAGACATTTGAAATTTCACAAACATCACTAAAGGAAGAAATCTCAATTTATTCACCCGAAAGGATTACACAAGGAAACTAGGGTCTCATCACATAGCCCCTTATAACACTGGCATAAGACCTAAGTGTAAGGTGTGATATGGTGAGAGAATCTGAGGGAGGCTCAGATAACATTGCCCTAGTAGCAACCTCCACTAACTTGAACTTCTCCTGCAAGCGTTTCCGTTCAAGCTTGACACGCTGGAGTTCGTCTTGGGCTTGGTCCAGAGCGAAGCCCACAGATGCTACCTCCTTCCCAAGCTCTGATAAGTGGGCTTCATGAGGGTTGAGTCTACTGGATGAAGCCATTGACTCCTCTTTCTGCATTAACCATTAACGTCTTATTAAATCATTAAGAGTAAGTTAATATAATACTCAAAAAGATTGGGTCGTTACACCTAACCCGGGCCGGCCCTAGGGCAATTCCAAAGAGCCCCTGGGCTATGGAAATGCTCAAGAAATACAAAAAAATACAAAGAAAGGGCATCAATTTTATCTTTATTCTGTAGCTCTCAATGAATTTAGGGAAAAATTTCTGATATTGGTCTGGGGGAACTAAATTTTCCAGGTTTCTCCTGCTTCTAACCATAGCCACTTTATAGGTCTGAGAACCATCACGTAGATGCCTATCCAAGCTTAGGTATCCCAGATCTGAACCCAATATAGGGAAAATGGTGGCTAAGAGGGAAGCACAATAAGGGAATAACCCGACATCTCTGTCGATTGACTTCGAATAGAAGAGGAATGAGAAATTCTTCAGAGAATAAAAGGACACATAGAAACTTACAGATCTATTAGATAACTTGAAAGATGTTCCGCTAATAATCCTCCTCTAGAGATCCCATGAGGAGGTGATCATACCACAGAGGAAGTCAGCAAACCCTAGACGAGGGCTTCACTGCTCTGGGATGGTGTGGGTAATCCCGGTTTCACTAAAAGATCTCTCCTGAAGTCCTATAAAACTCTTGTATTCTATTGTATACAATTTTTAAATTACACCAATTATATTCTTGGAATTTTCTGAAAAATATTCTATATAGACATAGTTCTAGTTATGAGTTCAATGGGAAACTCAATATCATGGTTTATTATAAGTCCAAAAAACTCTTTATAAAATACTTTAATATTCATTTAAAATGGGAATAAACTCAATATTGAGATTCTCCTAATAAATTTAGACAAAATATATTTTATTATTAGATATGAAGACCCATAGAAAGGGATTTGTTTCAATTTGGATTTTATAATTATCCTCACACCAATAGATAATGATGGGTTGATTTTGGATATGAAATTTAATTTCCCTATTATATTAATTGATTTGTTCTCTATATAAAGAGATTCATTATATTCCAGAAATTACATCTAATTTATCCAAAGGAAGAATAATAATATTTTTATGAAACAACTTCCCTAAAAATTAATTTAAAAAGACTCGTATGCCTAAAATACTATGTGATTTCCCCGATAATTCAATATTTAATTATTAAGGTCATGAATTAATAATTTCATAAATATTTCTAGATATAAAGTATTTTTTCGAACCAGAATCAATTAATACATTTGAAGTTATTCAGTGGAAAATAAGTATACCTTTCACCACTTTGATTTCATAATCAACTTAGGTAGTTTTTATTCTATTAAATTTCCTTTACTCCCTTTTATTTTGAGGTTTCTAATGTTGATTTCCATCATTAACCCTTATATTTGTGCATTAGGTGGTATAATGTCATAATTTTTTATAATTTTAACATTAGAGTATGGGTGGTCTATCATTGTGAGATTTATTTTTCTCTATTGTGATCATCTCTCTCTTCATATATCTCCAACATTCATCTGCTTAATGGAATTATTTTCCAAAATTGAATAAATTCATTATTCATTTTTGGTAAATAATTTTCTGATTCTTCCCCTATTTTTGATATATAGAATGTTGAATTATCTTTCTTTTATGATATTTAACATTTGAGTTTCCATGGGACATCATTTTGTCGTTCTTGTCCTAAAAACCATGAGTATAATAAGAGCCTCAAATTTACATTTCAACCATGAGAGTGCATCAAAAATTTTATTTATAGTGAACAAATTCATATATAGCTTATGATTTTCATATACATGGTTTTAAACCACATGATAATCTAAATTTCATCATGCATACACACTTGAGATGGGTGTGAATCAAGTGTGAAAAAATTATTTTACTAAAAACCAATTATTCTTTAGTGTCGTAAACCCCCTTTGGTTTGTAACATATGTCCCACATTTGAATTCAAATGGATCTATTGTAGCTTACCCTACCACTCATATAAATGCAATGTAGATATTGATTGTATAGTTGGAACATGTGTTTTTATAAGTATTGGACCTGATGTGAGAAACCTACACCTTACTGTGTTAAAATCTCATTGAGACATGGATTATTCACTAATAATATTGATATCAATTATATTGGGTTGTCTGGAGATTATGTTGAAACCTTTCTTTTCATATTATGTAGTCATGTGATCACCATATTACACAAGTGAACTCCTTCCACTATATTACCCAAGTGAAGGGATATATATACTGAATCCCATAATCTTCACGCTAGCATCGCACTAGTAAGATCATAGATTCCTTCTTCCTATTGAAGTATATGTATGTTATTATCTAATGTTACACCTCAACCAGAATGACTGTGTATATGTAGGAGAGCCACATAACCTCATGTGCATCTCCTCATACACAAGAGGATGCTGACTCTCATCAAGGGTATGATGTTTTTAGTAGGGATACTATACTCCCGTGAACATATCCTTGCACAAAATAATGTAAATAAAATGTAAAAAATTAGAGAAAAATAATGCAAAATAAAATAATATATTATAGTAAACATGTCATAAAATTAAATAACTGGGCCCTGAGTGTGGAAAGACAAAATTGTGTATAAATTTAAGGAGATAAAATAAATTAAATATTATAGAATCCTTCAGAGCCTACACTGGTCCTCCACTAGCTTCATACACCTCTAATCAACCATCATCAACAACACCTTTCCTTTAATCAGATCCCTATACATGAAGTCTACATGTGCATCAAGATTATAGTGAAGGTTGTGAGTAATAAAAAACTATTAGGACACTATAGATTCATCCATAATAGTTGTACATAGGTATAACATGTGTCTTCCATGATAATAATAAATTTGCAACCAGAATAACAATAAAAAATCACATATTATGTTTTCATGCACTAACCAAGCCACCAAAACCCCCCAATCCTAGATACTTGATCTCCATGATGAAAGTTTAAATGAGTAGATGTCAGAAGTCGACTGGTCTCAAGTCGACTGGTCTGATCGGTGCTTCGAGGAGCTTACTAGAAATAAGGAACTTTTTTCTGATTTATTGCTGAGGCAGGAGAGGCAAGCCATGGAGGATGCTTGAATTCAGTTTCTTAAAGAGGGCGACAAGAACACGTTGTTTTTTCATGCATGAGTTAAGGAATGGAAAAGATGGATCAAGCCGAACATCGACCTGGGGGGATGGCTCTTTCTCTGACGATCGAGAGGTGATTAGGGAGCCAGCTAGCTCCCAATTTTGTGCTCTGCTTTCCAGTCCTAAACTAAACTTTCCCAATGGGTACATAGGGACGGACATGGGGATCTTTGACCGGATCCAACCCATGTTCTATACTCGTGATAGTGGAGCTCTAGGCGCTATTCTATAAGAGGATGAAATTCGTGATGCCATGCTGCATCGGAACCCGGATAGCGCGGCGTGTCCAAACGGTTTTCCTGGTACCTTTTATAGAGCTTTGTGGGACATTGTGAAGAGGGACTTAATCATATCCATCCAAGATTTCTTCAAATGTGGTCCTTTTCCCCGCATTTCATGTGCTACTATGGTTTTCCTCATTCCCAAATCCAAACCCCCATCCTCCATTGAGCACTTCCGCCCGATAAGTATGTGCAATATGGAATAGAAGATTCTAGCCACCATCATCAATGCTAGGATCTCCAAATTCCACCCCAATTTCATTTACAAGGAAAAACATGGCTTTGTGGGAGGGAGATCCATTCAGGGAGCGATCGTCCTGGACCAGGAAATGGTCCGAGATCTTAACTTGAAAACTCATGGCTCAAACATAGCGCTTAAACTTGATATGAGCAAAGCATACGATCGGGTGGAGTGGAGCTTTATTAACAGGGTTTTTTCAGGTATGTGCCTCTCCTCCTGGAGTAATGATATCCTTTTCCACTGTTTTAGTTCTGCCTAGTTAGCGGTCTCCTTCTTGGGAAAAACTTTTGGGTTCTTCAAATCAACTCGTGGCCTTCAGCAAGGCGTCCCACTCTCTCCAAGTATTTTCATCATTATCTATGATGTACTCAGTCATCTCATTCTCCACAGCATCACCATGAGTGATATTCTTCCCTTCCGCAGAAGGTCAAGGCTTCCCGCTATTTCTTACCTTATGTTTTCAAATGACACCATTCTCTTCATCAATGCATCTAGCAGGTCAGTGCGAGGCATTAACAGAGCTTTGGAGGTCTATTGCTTTTGGAGTAGCCAGAGCATTAAAAAGAACAAATTCTATTTCTTTATATATTGTAATTTATCTGATAGCTCTGCTCTTACAGCGATCAATTCTCTGGGTGTGCAAAAAGGTAGCTTCTCCATGCAGTACTTGGGAGCTCCCATATCCTCGAATCCCTTGCGCATCCGTGATTTTAACCATATTGCCTGTAGAATCATAGAAAGGGTTCGTAATTGGAAGAACCTCTTTCTCTCCTTTGGTGGCAGAATCGCTCTGGTTAACAGTGTTCTCCTCACTACTCTGATCCATGCACTATCTACTGTCAGAGTTCCAAAAGGGTTGATACTCAATATGGATAAAATCTTTACTTGTTTCATTTGGGACCCAACGCCGGAGGGAAGAAGGCATTGGACATCATGGAATAGATTGGAATGTCCCACCAGCGAAGGTGGTATCAGCATCCACAGCCTCATGGATTCCCTCTCCTGCATGCATGCAAAAATGGAATGGGAGGTGCTAGAAAAGGAAACCATGTGGGGGAAAACAATGCATGCTAGTTATGTTAGAGAAAGGGCCTCTGGGGTTGGGCACCCCTTCTGGATGGATATCGGCCCCCTCGTCGCTTCTCTCAGGCCGCACCCCCGCAAGATCATAGAAATAGGGGAGGTTTCTTTTTGTCATGACAACTGGTGTGGAGAGCCCATTGGGTATCTGAGCTGCCCTGCCACAAACATATCCTTTATGGAGGCCAGTAACTACCCGTCTTTCAACAATTCTGTCCTCACCAAGGACCAAATGAATGTGTTTCAACTCATTGAAATTAATTTGACTCTGGACCAATGTGTGTTCACCCCGTCCTCCTTAGGTTCTTTCACTTCCAATGATTTCCGTCAGGTCCAGGCCATGATAACCGATGCAAAAGAATGGAGTGCCACTCTTTGGGACAAGTCAATCACCAAAAAATTCGATTTCCTTTCTTGGAGGATCCGCTACAAAGTAATGCCCACCGAGGATAACATCAAGCACTATGGCATGATCATGGCTTCCCACTGTGTTTTCTGTAAAAGGCATCAGGAGGAATGCTCAAACCATCTGTTCTTTGAGAGCGACTGGGTGAGAGATGTTTGGGAGTGCTTTTTCACCTTCACCAGTTTTTCTGTCTCATCTAAGGCCGATCAGCCCTTTCTCCTTCATTGGTTCTATGGGTCAGGTGATCAGGGCCCCGAGAAGAGATCTTGCACTCTGGTTTTGAATGCAGGCTGCTAGAGCATGTGTCAGGCTCGTAATAGATACCTTCATGAGGGGGTGTCATCATCAGTACAAGCGATCATTGTCCGCACGAAAACTCTCCTTATTGATATGGTCAGGGTGATTAAAGACTGGAAGGAGGCTCCAAATATGCAATGCCTTCTCCCCCGCCTTCCCAATCCTCCTCTAGTCACTAACCCCCACTCAGAAAATTGGTTCAAATGGCATCCACTGGCGAGGGGATTCAATCTTAATACTGACAGGTCCTACGTCTCAGGGAATATGCGCGGCGGGGGGATCGTTTGTAACTCATTTGGCTTAACCATCATGGATTTCACCGCTCATTTGGTCCAGGGAACTTCTCTTTTAGTGGAGGCTAAGGCCATGATGGTGGGTCTTAATGAGTGCCGACAAAGGAAGATAATCCTTACAGAGGTTGAGACAGACTCCATGCATGTTTTGAATGCTCTCCAGGGCCTCGGTGTTGTGCCTTGGTCCATTGAATATGTTATTCAGAAATGCCTCTACATGCTTGACAATGGCATTAATACATCCCATACCTGGTGAGAGGGAAATAGGGAAGAACATTACCTCGCTTCATGCGTCCTTCCTGTCTCAGAGTGCTTATTTTTTCATGACATTCATTTCCTTCTTCTGGATGGTAAGATTATTTGTAAGGAATACTCCCTTGGTCATCACCACTTTAGAACCTCGTAGTCTTGTCTGTTTCAACCCCTCCTAGGGCCTTTGTGTGTTTCCATCTCTTTGAAAAAAATTTGCATGATGATGATGATGCTACTCAGAATTCACTAGGAATTGGGTGATCACACTACTCTACATCCATTAGGCATCAAGTAGCATGGTACTCGGCATACACTAGGTAATGATTGCATCCTCTACATGGAATCAACAGAATCAGCAGATTCATGACCTTATATCTATCATCTCCATCACTGCAAGTCATGCGCACTCCCCCTCTAAGGGATAGATATTTCATGATGGTCCACATGTTCTGAGTACCAGAACAATACCTATAAGGAATAGTAATAAATATTATGGGATATATAATACATATAATGAATAACATATAATCACGAGAACTTGATAAAAAAATTACTACATGTGATCAACATAAAGCATGGTTACAATATACTCTATAAATAATCATGGAATCAAGAATCAAAAATTATTCTCACAGGATACAAACACCCCCAAATATGATCAAAATCAATCATGTTCATCAATTATTCCAACATAATAGTCAAGAAAAGGAAATAGTTTTATACGAGAACCTCAAATAGTAATGAACTTTCTACCTTAAGGTTGTCAACATCAACATCAAGATCCATCAAGGAATATTCCCCTAAATCACATCCACATATTAGTCAGTTCAAAACAAATTCCAAGGACTCCTAGAACTGATTCCAAATATATTCATTTCAAAAATAAATATAAGACACCACATGTAATAACACATTCACTCTCCTAGTCAATTTCTAAATTATTTATTTATTCCATATCATGTATTATCAATTTATTTCTCAAATATTAATTATAAAATTCAACTTGTGATGTTATTTTATCTCTCCAGAATAATCTAAGAAAAATTGTGGTAATTACTTATTTTAATCCTTTGATAATGTTGGTACATTATTTAAAAATTTTCACATGAAATAAGTAAAATAGTAAAAACATATTCTTTCCTGGAATCTATCTCTCTCAAAACACCACACCCAAGAAAATAGGGAAGGGAATGAATCCCCATGTATCAAAACCAGAAGAAGAACATAAAATTAATTTAAGAAGATATTGAATAAATTTATTAAAGAATTTATAGGCTACCATGACTCAATGAATATCAAAAATAAAGTCAAGGGAGAGTTCTCATATTTTTTTAATGGAAGGCCAAGTATTGCTCAAATAATTTATATTCTCAAAATAAGTTAATTATTTAATTTTTTCATTGAAAATATTCTTAAATGTGAGGGTTTAATATCTTTTAAAATATATTTTTAAATAGTTAATTAATCTAATGAATTAATTCCCAAAAAAAATCTTTCAAGTTCATTAAAAGAGGTTAGAGGCTTGAAATGGAAGAATAAATCTAAAAAAAAATGTTTTGAATTTTTTCTTTACAAAGTTAGTGTTGTATAGAGGTAACATGGATTTATCCTAAACACCCATTAAATACTAGGGTTTTATACTTATTCACCTCATTTTACCCCTAAAATACCATTAGAAACTAACATCTACCTTTACAAATTAAGAGAATTCATTAGGCAACCTGTGTGTAGCTCTGTCTTTACCCTTACATGACCTTTAAAAACCATGAGCTACTTTACAAAATACATAGAAACTCCACCTTACCTTTATGAAATGTCATAGGTATATTTACACATCCCTTGAAAATATGAAACTACCAATATAAAATTTTTTATATTTAGAGGAGGTTTTTTATGAAGGTTTTCCAAAACCACTGTAAAATAATTTTTTTATGGAAGTTTGTTAAAAATATCCATTAAGAGCTTCTAAAACTAAAATTAAACGATTTTACTCCCCTACCAAAGATACTTCACCTCTTCCACTCCCCTATTCTCTGAATATCCTCTCACCTTCCATATCCCTTTGTCCCTTATCACTTTTCCACTCCACTGACCCCCTTTCCCCTAATCGTTGAACTGTCCACACCCCTGTCCCCTACGATTATGTCATATGCCCCATTTTCAACTTAAAACAAATCAACCCTTTCCCATTATGGATCCCTCATCCCTAACATCACACAAATACCTCTCCCACGTTCACCCCTACCAACATTGAGTATCCCAAAACATCGACATTTTGAGGTACTTCTCTCTCCCATATTAAATCACTTTTATTTAATCATTATGACTTTATGTTTATGAATTCTTGATTATAAAAATTATCTTATTTATTAATGTTTATGAAATAGTACTTATGTATTCATTTTTATAGAATGTTTCACTTATTAACTATATTAAAATTCATCATAGTATTTTTTTAGCAAAGCATCTTGGTTAATTTTGTTTGGTATTTTGAGGCGTGTTATGAAATTAGACTCAATAAATTCATCATATATGTTATATGATACAGGTATTTTTCAATTAGTTTTAGTGTTATGTTTTTTATAATAATAAATTATTATATCAACTAAAATCTATAATATTGTTTGATAGATAAACTTTAATAATTTGTTTTTTATATTGAGGTGATTTTAAAAAAATACATAATTAACTCATTATATGTGATAAGTGATATAATATGTTTTCAATTGGTGTTTGAATGTTATGATTACAAAATGGTAAACTTATTAACTCATTTAAAAATTAATTTATGTGTGATATATTAATATTAAAATGTAAATTTTTTTAATGAATATTATTTTATCATCTTTTTTCAAAGAAAACATGGATGAAATTTAGCACATTTTTCAATATTGGTATCTTAATAAATGTTTAGAAGTAATAGTATGATGCTATGGAATAATAATTAATGAATTGTGATGGAATGTAATGTTATTTAATTCTAATTGATGATTATTTATGTTCTATAAAATATTTCTTTAGATAAAATGTTACATGAAATGTTATATAAAAGTTTCATGATTATTGCATCATAAGATAGGGCAAATGAGTCAATCAACATTCGTTTAACACTAAAAAGGAATTACTTGAAGAGTATTATAAGAGTAAGAGTTTAATTAAGAATATAAATATTTCTATTTTAGGAAGTTTTAGGAGACCCATGGGCTTTATAGTAATATATTTCATGGAGGAAAAAAATAAAGGTGAATCTCACATGATATGAGTATCCAATGCTCCAGGATATGAAAAATTGATAGAAATTTTATTTTTCTTGGTTATTTACCCAAGTTGTTGATGAAAATAGTATAATAATGAAAAAAACACATTTATATATACATACATATGGAAAAATCGTATTTATAAATATCTTAGAAAATATCATAAAACTATGGATTCATTATTCCATAACTATGAAAATGTATATAGCCCATGTGGATGAGATCTCTAAATGGAATAATATTTATTATGTGTTTTAATTTTATTTAATAATTTGGGTGTACTAGGTGATATATGGGTAAAAGTATGATCACATTGTTGGGGAACACACCTCTGTATGCTAAGGGTTTAGAGGAGTTTTTTGATTTTTCAATTTCAACTAAATCCATTGATGGGAAAATAAAACGTCTATGCCCTATGAGTAAATTTAAAAGATGGTTTAAGAGATATAAAATTTCTAAACACTTTATATTAATGAAATTCTAATATCAATATGCATGTTTGATTTGGCATGGTGAATAAAATGGTACATAAAGTTTGATCAATGATGTTAGTCAACAAAATGAGCTCTAAACTTCATCAAATATGGATAATGGGATTCAAAAACTTATAAATTATGTTTTATAAATTGAAAAAAACATCACTAGTATAAAAAATATAAGTAAAATTAGTTGAGTATGATATAAATATTAAATCGACAAATGTTCTTTTTGGGACCATGTAATAACTAGATTAAGATTTTAAAATACCAGTGGATCCTCCTCCTGATGCTGTAAAGGCTATTGTAAGAGAAAACATTAATAAGTAGAAAATTTGGTTTCATGATTTAGTTGATGATGGAAATCAAGAGCTGTATATAGGATGTATTAAATACATAAAACACTCATTTTACTGAAATTTTACCATACCAAAAGCATACATGGAATAAAAAATTAGGTAATATCTATGATATTAGATTGTTTTCATGACACATATCCTAAACATAAGATCCATGAGTCTTTTTATGATATGAAGAAAGTTGTTAACAACATTGGTCCTAATTAAAAAAATATTGCTTTTCCAAAAGATTGTATGCTTTATTGGGGATAGGATTCATGTATATAGGAGTGTAGAAAATATTCTACTTCTATATATAAATTAATGACTAATTTTGAATTTTTGAATCAATATGATACATTGAAAACGAACAAAATGAACAAAAATGAAATGGTTTTTTGGTACATTCTTTTTAAACATCGATTGAAAATATTATTCATGTAATCAAAAAACTGAAAAGCGCCTGAAATTGAATGCTATAGATAATAACGATGATGGTTTAATGTGGCATTTGAGAGAATAAAAATAATGGAAATAATTTTATTCATTTAATCCATATTTCTCATCTTATCTTATGAATGTGTGATTGGGATTGTTTTTTGATGTATTCTACTCATTAAAAACTATGAGTACTAATAATATAATTTGGACAGTTTTTATCCTTTGTAATCAGCCATTGTAGATATGCATACCAAAAAATCCTTTTTCATTTTTAAGATTATTCTTGGGAAAAAAATTCTTGAAAATGATATTGATGTATTCTTATAACCTCTAATATTTGAATTGTAGGATTTATAGAGCAACGATGTTGATACAAAAGATGAATCTTCTATAAGAATCTTCAAAATGCTTATTGTTCTAATGTGGAACATTAGTGACTTCCATGGATATAGGAACTTATCTAGTTAGAACACTCACATGGGTTTGTATTGACCTATTTGTAACTTAGATTTTGATCACGAATGACTATAATACCGAAATGTTTTTGACACTTGTCATGTCATATATTTCTGGATGGATCTCATAGATTTCTATTAAACAAGCCAAAATTCAATGAGTTCATTGGTCATAGACCACCAGATAATTTATTTATGGTTATAAAATATTGTAACAACTAGTAAACATGAATGAGAAATTGGGAAGGTATATCATTTTAATGGTAGTCAAAAATGAGTTTGAAGTGCATCATTAGTTGAAATTGAAACAAAAAAATTGAAGAAAAAAAAGCATATTCTTCAAAATTCTATATTATGAATTTAATTTATTTCATTATAGTCTCAGTGTTATGTATATTGAGAAGAATGTTTGTGATAATTTGATATTAACATTACATAGTGATCATAGAAAATCAAAGGACCATATCAATGCTTGAAAGTACTTTAATGTAATGAATATAAAACATGATCTATGGTTTAATGAGAATGATAAGTATTCACCATCGTCTTTTTGTAATGAAACATTGGAATAAATATATATTCCTTAAAATTCTCAAACAAATGATAGTAGTTGGTTGGTATCCAATTAAAATATCAATGTGTGTTGACTTAAATCATCTTAGTTTATATAGATTGAAAATTCATGATTCACATAATTTGCTATAGTAGTTACTACCATTGTCATTAAATACATTGTTACTTTAAATGGTAAATGTCCTATTATACAAATTCTTCAGACAAATATTTGAGAAAACACTACAACTAGATAAGATTTACTAGCTTTCAGAAATTTTTTATTGACACTTTGTGAAATGGATATGATATTTGCGCTATCATTTATACTAAAATAATGAATTTAAAAGTGTGTTTGGTTGATGAAATTAAATTATAATGTCTAATAAATTATCAATGGATGTATACAATTTAAAAGTAATATATTTATATGTTTTTTCATTTCATGTAAAAAAATCCTTAACACCTCATTATATACATAATTATGTTTCATTCTTTTTCTTTTATAAATATCTTGGTAATTTGAAATCATATGTAAAAATTAATGCTCAAAATGAAGGACCTATTTATAGAGGTTACCTATTATAAGAATTTCTTACCATTTATTATAGGTAAATAGATGATATTGTGAAAATATTCAATCGAGTTGGATGTGTTGATGACATCTCGAGTCAATCCAAACTACGTGGAAAAGGAAACATATTTCATACTTTTGGCTGAAAAGTTAGGTGTTACTCAAATATTACACTAATTGAAATATAATTATTACAAGAGCATAGATTTTTGCTAATGAATAGTGAAATTTTATATTTATTGATTGATGAAATCATGATAAAAACAAAGACACACACGAAAAGTAAAACAAAAAATGAGAAAGATATAAAAACATTTGATAATTATGTGGGGGTATAATGGTTTTCACATCATGTAAATTCATAAATACTGAAATCAACATGGATATTAAGCCAATATATATATATATATATATATTGTAAATATAAAAATATACATTAATTTTTTTCGATGATGAATATTGATACGTAGGCTGAGTTTTCAGAATATTGGAAGTTTCTAGCTTGGGGTCCTGTAAATAAGTCTAGAAAATTTGCCACATACAATGTGAATGAAATAAAATTTCATTTATTTAATCAATAAGACTATTTAAAAACATATAATTGTGGTATATTTATAGTCTCTAAATTATGATACTATAGATATTTGATTAATATTATTGATTTTATGTTCCAGGGTCATTTTTAGTATTTTTATTGAAATACATGTGGGGAAATATTATGAGGGGAATTAAAAGAGATTAGTTGAAATTTACTTTAACAAAATTCTATCACTTAATGGATGTTAGAGACCATTAAGTACATGATATTTATATCTTCACATAGTAATATAAAATGGTATATTTTGTGGAAGACATAGTGCATAAATGGTGCAATATAGTTTTTCACTTAAAACAATGTGTGTTGTATGATATGGGTGATGAAGTTGACCATTTGACCTCTGACATTGAACCCCATCAATAAGAAAAAATTGAATTATTTTTCAATCATGATATTGATAATACAAATATTACAATGGTGTATGATGTAAAATATGTAACAGTAGATCAATATAATTACATGATTAAAGGAAAAAATTATTATTTGTGTGTTTATCCATTAACTTATCAACTAACTATGTTATTTGATATTCATTTCTAGTATCGTTGTCCTATTATCATATTTAAAATTATTTTTAATCATGATTTTTTTTTAATTTTTAGAAATTAAATGCCATATTTGTTTGTTTGTGAAGTCATCTATTAACTTTACTATGTATTATTTTTGTTAGTCCAATACATCTTTTAACATTTCTAAATTTCTTTATCTATATGAATATTTCAAAATATATGTCCCAATTTTTTTTACTTGTTTAAATTATAGTAATGATGATGAAGAAAAACTTTAGGGATAGATGTAAAATATTAGTTAATGTTTCTAGACCCTTTCAATTATCATCAGTGTTATCTGATGATCTATTGGGATCCCTCCCTATAATTATTGGGACAAAGGTTTTCTCCCCCTAATCAATGTCTAGGACACTGCCTATTGTTTCAATAGGTTTAGCATGTGATTTTCCCTTAGTAGGAGAATAGGTTTCTAATAATACTTCCTCACATGGATATTTTCATATTAGAGATATAGGTACGTATTTTACCATGAATTAATTTATTTAACTATTTATAATAATAAATTCTTTTTTAATAAAAGATAGAAGTAATGTTATTACTAATAAAAACAATAATAGTATTTGTGTGTGGAATCTTAATGGATTGAAGGTAGTTTTACACTTATATTATTACAAGGTCCCCATATATTATGTTTCCATAATATTTGGTCATATTTTGGGCAATTTGGTGGAAGATCCAAAAACCCTTCCAATCATATATTCTAATTGGAAACATATAAAAATATCTTGAAAAAATGAGGCATTTGATTCATAAATAAAGGTATATGTAAAACATTATTCCTCAAATAAAATGTTTTATAGAATTAAAACTCTAATATTTTAAAAATAAATGTCTTTGGACATATGTTTTTTGAATTTAATGTTGATGATGTTATCACCAAAAGGTGTATATTAAAAAATTTGTGTATGTAACGGAATGATTTTAAATTGATACTGTTGAATGAGTTCGAGGATACATCATTGACCACTCAGTAGATATATGATAAGGTACACAAAGAGGTACCTTGAAAGAAGTGGAAGGTTTTTGTTGATAGTCATTATCATGAGAAACCAATGGTAATGAAGAGTAAGTTATTATATTAATCTCAATTTATATATATTAATTCTTATGATAATTAAATAACATTTCTTATATTACTATTTAATTACATGTTCTTCATTTCAGAAAGTTTCAATTAAAAATGTTTTGTGTTGAGAAAAACAAATAACCCCCACATAAATATTTCAAAGAGTTTTTTAAGAAACAAATCCACTTTGTTATAATTTTAATCAGTTCAAATATTTATATGATAATATTATCTATTGAATATGTTAAAATGTTGAATTATATTTTTTTACTGTTGGAAGAGAAGATAGGGTTCCAAGTCACCTGGATGAAATTTTTGTTGGTTTTTTATATGTAATTGGATGGCATTTATGTGAATGATCCTGAAAAAAATTAGGGTTTGAATTTTTTTCATTCTAATTATTCCACAAGTATATTAAATATCGTAGTAACTTCCAAAACCAATGATATCATTGAAAATTACCTTTTAAAATCATCAAACTGTAGTTAATCGAAAAGATGTGTTAAAAAACTAGTGTTCTTAGTAATATAATCCCTCTCAATTAGGCTCACAGTTTATGATATATTGTTAATTAATATTAGTATAAATTTTATTGATATTTGATTTAAAGTTAAAATTTAAAGAACTATGCGATGTCAATATTATACATTCCTTCTCGATTTCTAGTATAATTTAGTTGCTTAGGTCCTTGGGAAAGAGAAACTTGGTCTTGTTCATGAGATGTGTTTTTAAGAGGTGGTGCCTCAGTCAAATACCAAGGAACAATTTATTGATAAAAAAGAAATGGAGCTACAAAAGTCTGAAAGAGGGAATCTTATTACAATCCTTATGGAAAAAAGGGAGCGATTCGTCTGGAAAATCATCCAACCAGGTGAAAACATGATTGACTTCCTTATTGGCAAGACTATCGGCAACCATGTTCGCTTCTCAGAAGATATGAGTGGCAATGTAGTTGATATCCATGAGCGAGTCAATACATTTCATCCAACGAGAGGTAAGAGGCCAAGAAAGGTGCACCACCCCTTTCCAGATAGCTTGGACAACAGTGGTTGAATCACATTCAGTCCACAGGTTGTGCCAACCCTTTGGTTGGTGAAATACACCGCATGAATGACTCCCAGCATTTCGGCTTCCAAAGCCGAGGCTATATCACATCCACCGAAGAAGAAACCAAGGCATTTTCCAAGAAAATCTCTGAAGATGGAACCACAGCCTGCAGGACCCTTGTTTCCTCGAGAGGTGCCGTTGACATTCACTTTGATCCATCCTGGAAGCGGGGCTTGCCGTAAGACCTCAAAGGTACGTCGGGGTAGCCTATAAGTATCCACTCTATGTTTTAGTTACTCCTGGCCTCTAAATTCTCACTGGGAATTTCATACAAGGTATGAAAAATCTAAAAATACAAGACTCATATACAAATTCATGATGTGGAGGTCCTTTCTCTATAGACCACATTAGTTGAATTATAACAAAAAATGGAAATATGTGTCCTTTCTGACACCATGTGGATGGATAGTTTGAGTCAGCAGGTAAATGACACAATTTCATAATCATTTCATATAAAATGGTTTATTAGATTAAAGATAAATTTTAAATAATCATCATTTTTCATTTTTTAAACATTTTTTTAAACAAGTGTCAAATGAAGGGTGTGGAGATGGATATAGAGTTAGACATGAAGATAATTTGTGTTCGTTAGGTGGGGATGATGCTTGATTTTCTATGTAGTGGTGTTTCTATATTACTAAAGTCATTTTGTTTTATAACTAAACTCATTATTTATAATTTATTATATTTAATTAAGCATACATGTTTATAGATTAATTAGTTTCATGGATTAGAAATATCTTTGTGATATTTTACAAGTTCCATGGTTTTTACACTTCTTAGTGTTTTCCTTTTAATAAGATAAATTTTTTAGGAATATAATGATAAATTATGAATCATGTTATAGCTTTTTTATTTATGCTGAAACTAGATAGGTTTTGATGATTATATGATGAAATTATGTTTTAAATAGTTTTAGTTTCCAAAATGATTTTTGGATGGTTGTGTGAATGGTCTATTTATTATTAATTATGGTAGGATAATTTGGAGTCTCTTGGATAATTTTTAAGTTAATATCATTTATTTTATATTTTTTGAGGGTTGTTTTAAATTGTTTCAATTTCCAAGATACTATGTGAATAGATTTTTAATAAACAAGAATATAATTTTAAACTTATATATATTGGTGGTTTGAACTACCTCTATATCATATAAAATATTTTAAATTTATATAGACATAAAACTTCCACTAAAACATGTCATAGTTTCTTCTAAACATTCATATCATGAAACCAAATAAAAAATACTAGGACATTTTAAAAACATTCACTAAGTAAATTATGGCACTAAATTTAGTGTCTTTTTATTAATTCTAAATTGAAAAAACTATTGGTTTCGGGTGTAGAGGAAGCGTGTAAAGGTGGGCGATATATTAAAATATATTGTAATAATCATTCCATGAAACCAAGTGTGAGGATCTTGCATGCAAAATTTATAATTTATTATTTAATATTTAAAGAAATAAATACCTGGGCTAAAGAAATTTCATCATTGGTAAATGTTGATCATATGAAAATAACCTTTCAGATTAACTTCATTGTGCTGTGAATATCTAAGGCTAGAATTTCTCTAATTGTGGTCTATGTAAGCTCCTACGATCTCTGAGAAACATCCTACGATCTTAAGGTGCTAGAATAATGAGTCAATTTTCTTAAATTGTTCATTCTTGATTTCTCATTATTCGGCCTTGAAGAAATCTCTCAAGCACTTATCATTATTTAGAGGGATAGATAAGGAATATTTTATAGAGAATCTGTTGTGCGCAGAAATTCTATAATCCTAATTTTTTATGCTCTACCCAATAGACTTACCGATCAATGTTTAGAGTTAATATTTAAGTAAAAAAATTAATTATTTGCATAACATACATTAAATAACATTTAATTCCTTTAATAAACCTCATCCCATCTAATAATAATTATATTATAAATATTTTGTGGCCTATGAAAACTTGAAAAATAAAAAATATTATGTAACAGTCTTGTTAATTAATATTTTTCACCAGACTCATTTTTGGTCCTTTCGAACTACTCTTCATTTATTGAACATCCAAATAAATATTTCATTCATGAATAAATATTTTATTCACAATATAGAGAATAATTATTTATTAAAATATTGAATAAATAAAATAATCTTTTTATTCACATATCAACGAATAAATATTTATTTAATTTGTGAGATCAATATAACTTGAATAAATTTTTTCTTCAGACCTTAGATTAAATTTAATTCAATTAATTATACTCAAATAAAATTTAATCGAGATCATTGAAAACACTTAGTGTGTCACCCTCTAGGATTCTTTCTCATTGACATTAAGGAGGCTTTCCTAGAGTCCAAGATTATTATCTAGTAATGGGTCATGGCACCCAAGAGAATGAAATTAATTTCACAAAGTTAAAAACCACATATGAATGCTCATTGTGTAATATAATCCATTTTTCATAATATCTCATCATGAAGGTTTCATAACTGTGTCACCAACCGTAATGCTCGATATGTATTTCTTTGACTATTTGAAATAAACACATAGTTACACCATGACTTTGGAATTTAATGGGATGGTTATATTCCAATAAAAGGGTCGAGATATCAGCATCCATAAATGTGAAAGGGAAACACGATTCTTCATCTTATTCATTAATGACATGTCACTCATGATGCACGAAACATATCTTACTTCTCCAGGAACTGTTATCATCATGGTTTACAAAATGCATCTAAGTATATGAGTTGTAACATGAATTAATAATAATATTAATGTAAAGGACCATCACACATGATCATATATTGGAATTCCAATGACACAAAAACATGCATAATATATAATGGGGGTTTTGTTCTCATACTCTCTTGTATTCGAGATTACCACATGCGATCTTCATGATAAGAAGCATCATTTTCTTACAAGTACTCACACATGATAATGTATGTACTATGTGTCCCATCATAGTGTGTTGTCCAACCAAAGAACATTATTTGAGAATATCATCACAACAATCAAGGTTCTCATCAGAGTATGGAACTGCTATAACCTTATCAATGTGATGTATACTCTAGGACATTATTACATTAGAGTCCGGCATAAAAATAAAAAATATGTAATAATAAGTTTTATTAATATTAAATACATCTAATATTCATGTAATCAAAGTAAAAAAAATTGTTCCTAGGGCTCTAACTCCAAAAAACTCTCACATGGACAAGATCCAACTGCCAACAACCTTCAATATGCTAGACCTCACATGATTGTCATGTTTTTGTTGAGGCAAGGATTTATTCAAGGGGTTTCTCATGTTGTCTTCCATGGAAATACTAGTCAATAAAATTTCACCTCTCTGAGAAAAATACCTCAAGATATGATACTTTAGACATATGTGTTGCATCAACTAATTTGACCTTGGCTCTTTTTCAAGAGCCACCGTTGTAGTATTATCACAATAGAGTATGATAATATCTTTAAAGCTAGGTACCACATCTGGATCATGGATGAAGTTGTTTATCCATACAACTTATTTATCTTCCTAAAAAACTATAATATTCTAACATCCATCGATATTACATTATGTATCTTTTAAATTTAATCTCTTTGATATCTTATGTTGTACGTAACACCAAGTTTGGGCACACTATGTTTTATCAAACTAGCCATTTAAAATGATGTTATGAATAATATTAACCAAATTATGAAATTTTTAAATTTTATTTTTAAAAATAGACTTCATTTTTAAATTCATAATATCAATATTATTTTGGGGTGAATTTTTGGTATTTTTTTGAAAAGTTTCAATTTTTGATGAATATTGAAAAATACTGTATTGTTTTCAATAACCGACTTTTCCATTTAAATAACCATTTCAATTAAAAATTTCTTTAATGTTTTAATAGATAAATAATACATATATTAATACAATGTATTTCACTCAAATCATTTTTATAATAGAATTAGATACAAAAATTTGTTGAACTTTTGAACATCTCTTTTACCTGCCTTCTAAAAACATATTTGGATTAGCATTAATGAAGCGTTCATGTGATTTCGTGATGCTGAATTGGTTTCCAATTTGTTAAGAAGATTAAAAGTCAATGAGTTTTAAATAAAAAAAATCAGAACTGATCCTAAGTTCTAATACTTGTGCTAATGGATGCACAATGTTTATAACCATTAAAAGAGTTTCATGGAAAATGTTATATTCCATATGGGTGATTTGGAAGTTAGTTTTTCACTATGTGGTATATTTATTTTGGAAAAAAATTAATGTTCTTTATAAAAAAAATTTGGCCACCAACTAGCAAGGAATCTTAAGGGAAGCTACACGCACTAATGAGGGTGGTCAAGCTTAAAAATTATCCATCCAACTAGGAGGAAGCATAGAGTGAATAGGTGTGAACCAATAGGGGCACATGGTGAAGAAAAAAATAGAGAAACCATCATGTTGGACCGCACAATGGTGGAGGTTGGTGTAGGAGTGTGCCCATAGAGAACCGGTATGGGGCGGTACCAGAGGGGGGATAAGAGTACTCTGGAAAATGGTTGTCTTGCTTTGTATTATAATGGAGAGTCGGAAGTGAGACCATTTTGATGTGAGATGGAAGTTTGGGAACCATGAAATTAATTGTTGGAAAAATATAACTACATAGTGCCTTTATTTAGGTGGAAAAAAGTGGAAGAAAATTTGAAACTTGAAAAATAGTAGAAAAATTCATATAAAGAGAATTAGTTTATCATGAACTGCTATGATTAATTTAATTTTTGTTATTATTACCATAGAAATGGTCACTAATATGATGAGTTATGGAATGTACCAATCTTGAACAAATAATTTGTTAATGAGAATTGAAGACCACAACATAAAGTGATGTAGTTAAGAGATGAAGATGACAGGTCTGCCTTGGGTTTTCAATAGAAGAAGAATGTTGTTAAACACATAACTCCAAATAATTTTGTGAAGAATGACGTGAATAGTGTCTCACCAAAGAAAATATGTCTCTATTATGGTAAGAAAGGCCACATCATAGAACATTTTCAATTGGTCATCAATATTCAAACTTGTAGAAGAAATATGGAATCAAATAAAGAATCAATACATAAGAGAAATAACAAGATTGATATGGTGAATTTAATTACTAACGGATAATCTAAAAAGTAACCTAATAGTGGTAACTTTTTAAATTATAATGTTGTGTATGACAGGTGCAACATGACTGGAAATTCATGTAAAAATTGTTTTACATTGTTATCAAGTCAAGAATAATTATTGAATATGAATGGGAAAGCATCTATGACTTCAAATGTTAGGAAGAATAAGTCTACACACAAATTAAAGACTTATCATGTTCTTAAATACTGTTTGATCATATGTCCAAAATAGTTGGAAGTTGTAAGAAAGATAGATAAATTAGAGGAAGATAATGTTGTGTTGTTATCAAATGTAAAGAATCCTTTTTCATCTAAAAATATTTTAGGGTTCAAAAGCAACTCTCAACCATGTTTCTCTAACTGGGGATTAGTAAAGATCCACCATATTCACATTTATTTTGTGTTTGTTTTTTAGACAGGGAATTGAAGGTGAATCATATATTCAGGGGGAGTCCAGAATTTATATAATCTATGAATATCTTACAGATAGGAATATATCCATCATAAAAGACTATTGGAATCATGTTATTTCATTACAACATTTCAAATAATTTTAAAAGAAACATGTAAATTATTCTTGATAAAATTAAATCATGATGAAGAAAGTATTGAGTGAATATCTTATGGGGGAGAACATATGGTCATCCATCAGATATTTCTATCTCAATTGATATACTATGAGTATAAAAAGTTCCTATAAGGTATGAATCTAATAATTCCTACAAGATAAATGTCTTGAAAAATATGATTGTCATCACTGAGTTATGAGGGATACATTCTCCTTTTTTTGTAACAAAAAATTCATGAAAAAAGTTATTTATTACTTGATGTAAAATGGGAAAATACATTCTTGTACTTGAATGTTTCTAATCTATTTGTTGAGATGTATTTAGGAAAATTGTTGAAAATAATTATAATAACCCATGATAAGAGGTTTTAGTGACTGGTATCACGTACTGGAATTTTAATGATAGCTTTGATTTTAAATGAGATCACTCTTGTTTTATAAATAGATAATTTCTCACATAGACTTAGATATGATTATTTTATCTCATTTCTATGAAAGTAGTGATTCCATACTTCTCAGAAGTAAATCATATAATATGTGTTAGAAGAGAAGTAAATATTTTTATAATTATATTTTTGATAATGAGAATTCATTCCCATTATAATAACTTTGGATTTATTTCCAATAAGTGGGAGTAGATTTCATTGAATTTTATGATGAATTGGGTATTGAAAAAAATCCAAAGGTGGGGATTGAAGTTGTCATGTGATTTGGTGATGTTGAATTTGTTTTCAATTAGTAAATAAGATGAAAATTCAATGAGATTTAAATATAGTTCTTTTAGATCTATTCCTATGTTATATGACATGGTTAAATGGATTCAAAATGTTTTTAACATCTAAAAGAGTTTGGTGGAAAATATTATTTTAAATTTGGGAGTGTTGGACGTTGGATTTTTACTATGTGGTATATGAATATTTGAAAAAATTAATGGTATCTATACAAAAAAATGTGGGCCCCCACTTAACCATCCAGCTTAAGGGAAGCATCACACACCAATGAGGGAAGTTGAGCTTAACCCTCAGCTAACCAATTAGGAGGCAACATAGGGTACGTAGGTGCGCGCCCACATGGGCGCATGGTAAAGTAGTGGCATAGAAACTACTGTGCGAGGAGGTGATAGATATAATATTTTAAACATTTTTATGCATTTTAATTATTTTTACCTTCTCAAATTATCAATTTGAGATCATATGGATCATTTTTGGATTTATGATGTGTTTTGAGCGAAATGGTGAAAATTCTTAATTCTAGATTTTTGACAGATTTTTACATCCATGGTATTTTGGTCATTTATTGAAAAATATAATTCCAAATTGAGTGATTATTATTTTTTAGAATCCTGATTTTATTTCATTTAACTTTTTATTCATAACCAGGGGATGACTCGATCATCTTGAGTCTGTAAAAAGTTAATCAAGTTCAAGAATTTTTTGGATGGACAACATGGACCCCACCAACGTAACGGAAGTCCATCTTAGACTACCCACCATAAATTTTTGTTATTCCACTTGTAATGGAACAAGGATACATAGGATAGTTTGTAAATTAAATTACATGGAATTTTGAATCCATTAAAGTGAAAATTGAATGACATATATCTGAAGGAAGCTTCTTGGAACCTACATCTTGAAAATGATACTGCCAATGAAAATTCATAACTCACACATACCGTAGATAAATGTGCTGAAATTTGGGAGGTGAATGGAAAATACATTTATAAAAAACATTCATAAAGGGGACCACGCATGAATCTACAAATTATTGGGTCAAAACTGCAAATTACTATGAAGGATAGATTATGCCAATAAAAGAAGAGGAGTTCCTACCTCTCAAATCATTACATTCCATCCCCACACCATCTGAGACACCAAGGAGAAGAGGAAAAGGACCTTTTATTAATTTTTATTTCTTTATTTTATTTTATTTATTTTAATTTTGTCATATAATTCATTAATCCTTTTTATATTAAAGTGTTCCCCTTTCTTCTTTCACAACTTTTCTCTTACATTATTAATCATATTATCTCCCATCCATATTTCCATCATGATCTATATACACTTCTCCTTGGAAAGTTACTAACTTGATGCTTCGAACCAGGGGAGCTTTCATGGTGTTATTCATTATTGTGGTTCACAATGAATATATTTTAAATCTATTTGTGGTGGAGGCGGGAATATTGCATGAGCACAATGGTCATCCACCATGATACTATTTCCAAATCCATTTCTTTTCCTTGATTAATCATTTTACCTCTCTTCTATTAGGAAAAAACTTCATACGGTGGAGTTGGAGTTGCTACAAGGGATTAAACGACATATAGTGGATCCAGTTCTTGTCATAATATCATTCTCGATTAAGGTGTTACCCTACTTGACTACTGGAGGAGATGTGGTTTGGTGTGCTGAATGCATACTAAGATCACACACTCAATAAATCAATGGAGATTAATTCATTAATGAGGTTTCATTAAATGGATTATCAAATTTAATTTAAACAGGAAATAAATAATGAATGAACCTGTTTTATAAAAACCTGGACTAATACCTTTCTTTCTAATCTGCATTTCATTTGCATCAACATTTATATTTAAATTATGCATTGCATTATTTTAATTTCGTGTTTTCCAAAAAACCCAAAAAATCATTTTTTTCAATAAATATTAAAAAAACAAAAAAGAATTAGATTAGTTGAATTAGAATTAGTGATTGACCCGACTGTAATGCTCCCAAGTGAGACGATCCTAGTCAGCCTCTATGCTACATTTGGAAAATAATTTTCTTTTGCCAGACCCTATGACAAGATTACGTCAAAACTGGCACCATTGTTAGGGAGATAATCAGTAATTTCAAAAAAAAAATTAATATTAACATTTTTTTTAAATATTTTTAATTTATTTCATTAAAAAATCTAAAAAAACGTCTTCCATGATGACTTAAATATCAAATTATTATGATTGGAATACTTACTCATAGGTAAAGGAGGAAGAAATAGACTATACAGAGGAGGAACTGCAACGAAAGAGGTGATTCTCTTATTACAATGTCCAAATATTTGCAAAAGGCCAAGAGACATGAATCTCAACACATGTTTTGATGAGCATGATCGAAGAAATCCAAATCGACTTGCAATGATTCAAGTCCAAGAAATAAGTTCCACTGGTATTTCCATATTTCACTAATGATATCCCAGAATTTTAGGCCAAACTTGAGGTAGAGGAGCCTGACTACCTACCACAATCCAGTAAAGATCAAATCCAAGAGACACCGTCAACTGAAGAGGAGATTATAGTCAAACTGACTCAGGGATATTATACAATAATGATCTCAAACTCTTTTAATTTTATTGAAACTAATTAGAGTATCACACCGAATAGTTTTGAATTTTCAGATTAGGCCAACTCATATTATACTCTAGAGGATGAAGAGGAGAAAGGAATTGCACCTGTTGAGGAACACATGGAGCTCCCTAACATTATTGAACATGAATTTGAGGAGCCCCATCAGAAGATCCAGGTAGTTGAGTCTGAGGAAAATAGAACAGAGGCTGCTCTTATTAATGCCCATATGATGCCAGCACTGGAAGAGAAAAAGGTTCCACAAGTAGAAACCAAGGAAGAAGATGGTACATACATCATCCTACCCCCTCCATGAAACCTTTACTGCATTGCAAAGGGGTGGATCTGGTGTCCTATATCTATGGAGTTCTCTTCAACAAGAACAAATAAATGCATGCTGGGAAGAAAAACATGTGTTGTTTTAGGTCATAGAAGATACAAACACCATTAGATTATGGATAATAGTTGGTACTACCCATTGGAGGCAGTAGAAATTCAGGTCCCACTTGGGGGATCATACAACGATTTTTATTTACATGTTTTTTATATTTCAAATTCTTTTTTTAGATTAGTCCAGCTTGTTGCCCACTCCTCCTTATCTTTTTTACCTTTAATGACATGATCCTTGTTCTTAAGTGAGTAATTCTCTTTTTTAGGTTCATAAATAGGGAAACGAAATCCTTAAATAGAAGAAGAAGACTGAAGATTTATTTCAAAAGTGAGTTCACATTTAATTTTTAATCTTTTAAACTCTTTACAAATTTTGGTCCAAAATATGTTTTGAGCATTAATGAAAAGAATTTCATGCCCACACTTGGTCTAGAAAGAGTAAATACTTCTCTGGTCTCCCTTTCCATTTTCTTCGCTGGTCTTTTGACGCTCACATGAACCGTGATTCTCCTTATATGGCGTTTTGGATTCAATTACCCGGCCTTCCTCTCCCATTCTAGAATCTTGGGTTGCTGTGATCAATTGGAAACTCCATAGGCCGGTTTGTGTGTAGTGATCAAAGGACAGCTTCTTTGTCACATCCCATATCAGCTAGAATTTGTATGGAAATGGATCTCTCAATAATTCCACTGGAGATTGTCTGGATTGTGGTTGAAGAGGAGTACAGGTATGCACAGTCGATTGTATATGAATCTTGGACACCCTTCTGTTAATTTTGTCACAGACAGGGTCATGAGGAATTCGGTTGTCGAAGGAGGTCTGGGAGTGTCCGAACTTCTGAGGACCCAGCTGTGCCAGTGGATGTACCCTTGAAAGGTGGTGTGGAAAATCTTAATGCTGGGCTAGGTAGTGCTCAGACACCACTCACAGGCATGCCCCAGGATTGTCAAGATCCCTCTAAACCAAATGGTGACAATATCTCACTTGTGTCAGGGGTGCCCTCAGGGGAGGTTACAGCTCCATTACTAACTACTGCTATGGAGGAAATGAGACCGGAATCTGAAATATTGTGCACAGATTTTGGAGTGCATGTAGGATTGGATGAGGTTAGGAGGAAGGAAAAGTTGCCTGGAGATGCTGTGACTACCACTTCACATGCTTCTGAGCCGGACAACTGGGAGAATGGTAATTCTAATGACCTAAGTCAGGATGCTGCTACAAATAGCCATGGTCGGGACACAGATGGGACTTATAATCATCAGTATATGGGAAGGGGACTGGAGCACCAGTACGACTCTAGAAAGACTGTGCTTCTAGTTCAGAACACTCCAACCAATTTGGTGAAGGTAAGGGTGGATGATCTAATACCATGTTCTCCAAATCGGTTTGATATATTGGAAAGTGAAGATATTAGAGAGGCTCATGAGGTGGAAAAGTATCAAATCCCTTACCATCAATTCAACAAAAGTGATCTTTCTGTTCTGCCACGCAGTGATTCTGCCCCTGAACTGACTATTGGGAAACTGGGTGGTGGTGAGGCTGACTTGGGGAAAACCAACACGGTTGACTTGGTGCAGTCTACTAAGGAGGTACCGGGTCAAAAGGACAACATGAGTTCTAAAAAGAATAAGGGGAAAAAAGATTACTCCTTACTTCCTCCACCTATGGAGACCCGCACTGCGAAGAAGTTACCGGTGTCGTGGCCCAATGCGGTGAAAGAGGATCCTCAGGTTTTAATTAAGGGAAACATCAATGAAATGGGAAGTTCTACCGGGAAGGTAAGTTCCAGAAAGGAACATATCATTTGTTCCGAGGAAGACATGGTAGAAGAATTTCTATATGTTGACATTCCACAGGAGGAGGCTGATATGATGGGAAGGGTTGTAAGAGTGCAGGTCAACAAAGAGCAGGCGAAGTGGATTGAAAAACAAGATTTGATATTAATGATAGGATTCAATGACAAGAAAATCAGCAAAGAAGAATATATCCGCACGTGGGACAAAATGGCGAACCGATTGGAAGATGTTATTGGAGAAGATCCTGAGGCTAAGGTATGGCTAATGTATTGGAATCTCTACAGGGAAGAAAACAACAATAGGCTAAAGCTTTGTTTTGGTAACATTTCCTTTTCTTATGAGGCTTCAACCCCGGTCTGATTTGGGAAGTGCAGTCTAGACATCCTTGTTGGGATAGAGCACCCTGCCATACCCTTTGCAAAACATTTGGGATATGGCTGTTTTGGAGGGATGGCAACATCGGGAGGGACCATGCTTGCATGGGATCACTGAGTGTCCCACAAGGGGAGGGTGGATGTTTTTGTTGCGTGTATGAGGTAGTTCCTGTCTCTTTATTGTTTTGGTTCGGGATTGTTTGGGTGTTTTTTTGGATCCTTTGGTTTCACACTTTCTTCCTCAAAAGTGTTTTATTCAATAAAAAATAATTTTCAGTCCAGTCCATGCCCACACTTGAATTATTTCTTTACATGACTTATCTAGGATATATGAGTTTCTTATAAATCCAATGATACCATGTTTTAGATTTATATGTTAATGATATTGAATGAGTAAAATGGAAAATCAAATGTTTGAAGTGAAGCATGTATATTGAAATGATGACTCATGATTTAAGGGAATTATTTGATTTTTGTAAATGAAATTTCCCTTCCATTTTTCATGATTTGAATTTATGAAATTATTTTGAATTGATTTATTATTATCAACCATTCCTTGCGTGATTGTCCAGTATCATATTTTTCATTCCCTAGAGTATTTATAAACCAAGTTTTTCCTATTTCTTCTTGAGAACATTTTTGAGTGGTATTGGGACATGTAACCAACCATAACTTGTATTGAAACTTGTCAAAGCTATGACTGTGAAAAAATACATTTAAAATGATTGAGGAATCTTTTTAAAATCCCTTATCCTTAAATAGCACCTTTACACAAATCCTTATTTTTTCCCATATAGACCATCAACGAACTTTATTGGGATGATCTTATTTCAAACAATTTTTATCATTTCCCACCCTACTCTTTTTATTTGCATGATATTTTAAAACTGAAGTGTGGGGGTGATGGGAATCATGGTAGAGGGGATGATTTACTTTCTGTGGAAAAAGTGTGGGGGTGATATTGTAAGAATTTTAAAATATTGTAGAATCATTCACTGTACTTCATTATTTACCCCTCTTGAATTAAAAAATGAAAAAATGACAAAAATAAGTAAAAAAACGAAAAAATGGGTTGTGATTTCGGAGAACCAAAAATCACCATTTTCTAAACCGACGATCTTCTAATCGTATGTGGTTAGGTGATGTATGTGAATTTTTATCTAATCATAACATTCGAAGAAAATAAAAAAACAAAATTTAAAAAACATCATGAGGGTGCATTAATCATTTATTATGCTTTACATTGACCATAACCTTACTTTGAGTTTTGTGGGAAGTGGGTGTTTCTACTTTGAAGGGGATAATTTCATTATGATTTTTGATATCATACATTTTACTTAAGAGATATACCACCTCATTGAGCCTTGATATTTGAAACATGAAATCATAACAACCATATGCCTCAGAGTCATTTGAATATTTATTGAAAAGTTCTCATGATTTTATGTGCCTTTTGTCATTAAGATTTAGTGAAATTAATTCATTTAAAATATTATGGATAAGGTACATACTCTCATGATATTGGAATAACACTACTTGAATTTTATCATGATATATGAGATGAAAAATTCAAAGGTGAGGTAAATCATGATGTGCATGCTTAATAATAATGACTTGAGAAACTTGAATGAATGAAAGAATAAGTTCCATCATATTTCAAAGGGAAAAAGAAAAATAAATGAAATAATTATTTCGTTAAAAAATAGAAAATTAAATTGATATTTTATATGTATTTTTGAATGTTTTATTTGACATTGAAAATTGTTAAATTTAATTACTTTGGAATTTGAATATTGGTAACATTGGTGTCCCCTGAATTCCATGTTGAGATTTTATACTTGAGGACAAGCATGGTTTATGTGTGTGGGAATTGATAGTTATAATATTTTTCACATTTTTCTTATGAATTTTAATTATTTTAACCTTCCAAAATAATCAATTTTAGCTTATATGGATCAATTTTGGATTTATGATGTGTTTTAAGAAAAATGGTGAAAAGTTCATAATTCTATATTTTTGAAAAAATTTTATGTTATGGGTATTTTAGTTATTTATTGAAAAATATAATTAAAAATTGAGTGATTATTATTTTTTAGAATATTTATTTTATTTCCTTTAACTTTGTCTTCTGGACCCAAGGCGGATTCAATCATATAGAGGCCGTAAAAAACTAATGAAGTTGAATAATTTTCCGAGTGCACAGTGTGGAGCCCACCACTGTAATGGAAGTCCATCTCGGCCTAAACACCTTAAATTGATGTGATTCCACCAGTAATAGAACAAGGATACATAGGATCGTTTCTACATTAAATTAAATGGAGTTTTGAATCTATTAAGGTGACTATTGAATGACATATTTTTTAAGGTAACTTCCTGGAACTTGCATCTAGAAAAAGAAATCTCCAATGAAAAATTCATAACTCTTACATCCCTTTGAGAAATGAGCTAAAATTTGGAGGGTGACCGGAAAACACATTTAAAAATAAATTTATTGAAGGGGCCCATTCCTGAATAAGACAATTTTGGGTCAACAACATGACAACGTATGGAGGACATATTCTACCTATAAAAGGAGAGGATCTCCTACCTCTCAAATCATTCCATTCCAACCCCACACCATCCAGGACACCAAAGAGAAGAGGCCAAAGTCCATCAGGATTTTTTATATCTTTATTTTATTTATATTTTTAGTTTAGTTATCTCATGTAATGCATTAATTTTTTTTATATTAAAGTTTTCCCCTTTCTTCTTCCACCCATTTTCTCTTCCAATATCAATCTTCTTCTCTCTCTTCAATTTTTCCATCGTGATCTCTATACACTTCTCCATGGAAAGTGACTAACTAGAGGCTCGTAATAGGGGGTTCATGGTGTTCTTCATTATTGAGCTCCAAAATTAAAATGTTTTAAATCTTTTTGTGGTGGATTTGGGAATATTTCATGGGTGCGACAGTCATCCACCATAACACTATTTCTAAATCAATTTATTTTCCTTTATTAATAATTTTCCCTATGTTATCTTAGGAAAAACCTTCATACAATGAATTTGGGGTTTCTACAAGGGATATAGTGGCATACGATGGAGCCAGGTCTTGTAGGAATAAAATTCTCAATTGAGGTGTTACCCTACTTGACTACTAGAAGAGGTGTGGTTTGGTGTGCCCGATGCATGATAAAATCACACACTCAATAAATCAATGGAGATTAATTAATTAATAAGGTTTCACAAAATAATTTGTCAAATTGAATTAAAAAAAATAACGAATGAACCCATGTTATCAAAATTTGGATCAAGACCTCTCATTCTAATCTGCATTTCGATTGCATTAGCATTTAGATTTAAATTTTTCATTGCATTATTTTAATTGAATATTTTCCAAAACTGTCAAAAAAACATTGGTTTCAATAAATATTAAAAAAACCAAAAATATTTATATTAGGTGAATTAGAATTAGTGACTGAACCGACTACAATGCTCTTCAAGTGAGACGACCCTAGAATGCTCTGTGCTGCATTAGGAAAATAATTTACTTTTTCCATTCCCTACGATAGGAGTGCATCAGGCGGCACAACAACGGAGGTGGGAACAATAGTACACCCACAGAGAATCTATATGGGGTGGTACCAGAGTGGGGAGAGGATTAATCTAGAGAATGGCTATATCACTTTGCATTATAATGGTGTTAGGTTCACTAGTTCAAATACCTTGAGAGGGGGGTGAATCATGTTATGATATATTAAAACAGCTGCCTCTTTTGATATTGATTCATTGTTAAACAAAACTCTCTTATATCTCTTTTCTGTAGAAAGGTATGAATATAAATTAAATCATGCATGATAAACAAATTTTATTAATTGGTTCACCGTCACAAGACTACATCTAAGGAGAATACAATGACAATGTGCTAATGTACAATATCCACTAAAAGTGCCTACTGTTTACAATGTTTGGAATGGACTCACTATCCCTCCTGGTTTACAACCAATCAAAATTTGAAAGCTCACTGCTCTCTCAATAGTAGTGTGATCACTACTTCTTCACAAGATCCACTTATGTTTATAGAGATTCAGGTCCTTCAATTATATCTAATGAATGCATCCTCCACTGTATGTAGATTCTCTATTGATGTCTCACATTCGTCTACTAATGGATTACTCTTTACCTTATATATACTAGGAAACTCCAAATATTTCACACAACCATTACTACGTCTTGCATGAAACTTAAATGCCAAGCATTCATTATTCCAATTTTTTCAGAAAACACATCTTTTTCTCATCTTTAATCTTACACACTACTCAAATATTACATGAAACTTTCTTAGCTTGTGGACAACTCCAATTCTTTCACACAACTCCCTTTACATGAAATTTTTACGTGATTAGGAACTTGGATTCTCTCTAAATGTTGAACTAAATCAAATGAGGTGGGGCCACCAATTTTTTATAGGAATTTCCTAACCCTACGTGGAAGATTAACCACATCACATAAGATCTCCATTGTTCATGAAAAACCCAATTTGATGTCACATTGAGCGTGCAAGTATCTTTCGCACAACTTCATATTTGACGCACATTTCCATATATTTTTTGAACATCATGCATTATCCATTTTTCAAAATTCTGATCCTAAAATATCCCTTGGGATAAAGTTACCAAACCACCTTCGATATTGTGGGAAACTTCTTTTGTCAAAAATATGTTAATCCATTTTCTGATTTTCAAGCCCAAATATTTGGAAACCACTGAAATATAGTGCCACCTTGTATCTATTCTTTTTGTACCGCCTCTGGATTATACTTCCCCTTTTCATGATTCTTTGTAAACATAGGTTGCAAAAAATATATTTTGAACACCACAAGTGTCCAAGGAATCCCTCTTTATGAAAAAAACAAACATGCTTTGTCAATAAACACAATCACCTCAAAAATGATTCAATGTTTCCTTGATGGATTTTTTTCCCTTCAAAATGTGATTTGGATATAAAGAAGTTTCAATGTGGGATGGAAATTTTTAATGTAGAATGAATTTTAGCTGTTGGATAATCCGAGTGAACTATCACGACCATCTAATCCTTTCATTATGATCTCGGATGTGAGATCAACATGATATTATTTATGGACTGTCTAATCTTCAACCGTGGTTTCCTTCTATAACAACCTCACTTGAAGATTTCTATTCATCTGAAGCTCCACTCCATGTCATCCTGATCTCGAACCATTGATTGTGAGATTAATTTTTTGATTCAGATGATCTGTATAAGATTTAAATAATATGATGATACGTTTTCATGATTTAAAGAGTGAATAAACCAAGACATCATCGTAGTGAGAAAAATAAATATTTTGAGATTGTGATATTCATAATCACTGAATAGAGGCCACATTCATGATTATATAATATTCCATGAATTTTATTGTTGACTATAAATACTATGACCAAGCTTATTTGAATCAAGTGTTTTATCTTACATCTAACAGTTTTTAAGAGAGAAAGAGCTCTATGAACTCTCTAGTTCATGAAGGATCCCACATAGTTCTATTTTCATGGATAAAACATGAAGAAGGCCATGCATATTTGATATGTGATTTTCACACTCAGATATCACGTGTTGAATTGAGTTATATGTAACTATTATTTTCACAAAGTAAATATTTGAGATTCAACATGATAGTGTACACATACACTACTAGTTGTGAATAAGTACTTGGCGTACTGTATCTATACCCATTCGTTTTTTGGCATAAGAAGGTATTGAACATGTTGTTTGTACATGAATATTCAATGTGTTGTGTGCAATAATTAAAATATACATAGATAGGTATGCATGAAGTACGCACATGTGATTTTAGAAATGTTTATACAAGTGGACAAAGAGTTTGTAAACTTGACAGTGTGTATATCTGCGCATAAAATAGAGCAGTGAGGAAGTGAATTGAGGCAATGCATGTGTATATGATTATACACATTTGATTATATACTCATTTTAAGAAACAAAAAGTAATTATATATTTTCATAGGAAATATAAAATTCAAAGGGGGGTTGCATGCACATGAAATAATTCATGCATAAAGGGAGACATCCATGCATTTGTGTTCATGCATGAAGATTGAAGAAGTGCATGTGGAATTAATATTTCTTAATCGGTGAGTAGTATTTGAGATGGAACACTAAGAAGTTATTAAATCAGTTTCTTATATTATTTATATATCTGGGATTTTAGTGTTTAGTGAGGTTAGGTCTTCACTAAAAGAAATAATTCTAGCCCGAGTAGTTGTTGTACTGGGCCAGCTAATTATCTTCAGATGATCAGAATTTATTGAGCAAGACAAGCACTAGTGCAAAGGTTCTTGATTAATACATGGGACAATTTGATCTAGCATGCTCATGGAGGAATTTTATATAATAATTATATTAATGGATTTAATCTTGTGGGATTCAATATTGTGAAATCATTGGTAGGACTTTGAAGCATTGTAAGTCTCTAATGGGACTCTAGAGCAGGCCTATGGGATGATCGTAACACTGTGGGATGCAGTATAAAGATCCTCCTATGGGACTCAGGAGTCACTAGTTTAGGAGGTAACTTGAAAACACTAGTAATACTCTAGAGTGGAACACTGTGGGACTCAGTGTTGATGGGAATAAGACTTCCCCTGGTTTTAACCATCTATAAATAATGAAGAATCTGTAACTAGGGATAATCAACAGTTCCAGTAAGGAGATAGGTCTTAGTACCGAACCTTGTAAAAATACCATGTGTTGAGTTTCATTTAAATTATGTATTTCATTCAGGATCTACTCATCCTAATATGTTACAGAGGATTAAAAGAGGGTTTAAGAAAATAAAATAATTTAGTAAAAAAAATTCAAACTTGATTCACCCCCTCTTGGTGGGGCAACACGATTCTTTGGTCAATTCAATTAAACGTAATTTAATCGCTTCTATGAATTGAATTTTGAAAATAGAATTACACGGTTGTAATCAATATGAAAACTTTGGTCGAATAGGATCAAAATATTATTTGGTTGAATAGTAAGTTTTTAATTTTATTTACCACAGTTAAAGGTAAATAGGATAATTAATGGAAAAATAATATTATAATAATATAAAATTTCCCTAACACTTGACCTAATTTCATTGGATAAGTTTTTTTTCGACAAAAATTAAGCTTATGTAAAAAATATGATATTTTTAAGACACTTGTGTTAGATTGGGACATTTATTGTATTTTATTTAAAGAAGAGTTAGAAATGAAAATTTCAAATTTTATTAACTATATCATTTTTAATATGAGGTTATATAAATGATATGGTCTAATATAATTATTACTTATAAATATAAAATTTTTATCTACATTATGGTAATTTAATTATAATTTTAGGAAATATATAATTAAATTAAATGATGACACAATGATGATGCAATCATTGATTTATTAAAGTCAGAATCTATAAAATGATATTAATAATTTTAAAATAAATATAATTTGAAATATTTGATTCCATACATTAATTTTTTGGAAGAAACTAAAATTATAGGGAAGAGATAATGTAGTTTTTTCTAAGGAATAAATTTTTCATGACTTTAACAAAAATTATGTATTAAATAGTTTCAAAATTGACATAAATGAGATTAAAAAAAAACTATTTTATTAAATGATATAAAAGTAATAAAAATATATTATTTGAAAAAATAACATTAATAGTGTTAAATATGTCATACATGATCCAATTGGGATTTTTTTTGGTATTTTATAGTAACTATATTAACCCTATAGGGTAAAAAGACAAGTAGACACAGTAAGAGTTAAACTATTTAACTAAGAGTTAAATCCAAACGATAAGGTTAATTTTGTGACAAAAACATTCCTAAAAATACTGGGTTGAGAGTATTTAGACCCATATGCATCTTATCCCTTTAATAAATTAATTTGGATCTATTTTAAATCATAAATCATTATATAATAAATTACAAGTTTTTGGAATTTCTATAAGTTCCCCTCCCCTCCTTATAAAAGGGACCTCTCCTTCACTTTTATTCACACATATAAATCCATTTATATTGGACTAAAAATGACCATTTATCCTCCAAGAATCTCTCAATTCATCATAGATGCCATAATTTGGGCTTAAATCTAACCTAAGGAGTCCTTTTGTGCAAATAAAAAGGAGACACTCGAAGAAGTAATTGTTTTACCAACTCCTTCAAAGTTCGTTTCATCTTCTACTTCATTTTCCTATGTTCCATCCATACTAAAGTAATAAATTCAGAATATAATATATGGTTAGTTTTTTTTATGATTATGTAAAAACCATAATCCTCCTTTAACCAATCCTACAAAAACACATTCACCATGTGTGTTTACATACGACTTACCATCTATACGTCGTGGTGTAAACTGTTTTCAGGTATGATATATTTATATGGGTATAAAGATGAATATAAAAGATGTAAATAATAAATATGACATGATATTATTTCTTTATAATTTATATTCCATCAAATTACTTACCCTTTACCATTATAGAAATATATCTTCGGTCGTGCATATGTACAACCTACCGTCTCCACGACGTGATGAGATCCATTCTCCATTTCAACCATGTCAGAATGATTATAAAAATGATTATACCAAATAAATATAAAATATATGACATAAATATTCTATTGGATATATATATATAGATATGTATATATATCATTTACTTCCTTCCATTCAATACAATAAGAAAATAGAAACAACATTTATGCTTACGTATGGATTACCGTCCCCATGAACGGTGTGTTACATTTCATTTATATATCAAATATATATATTTATATTCTGGATATATATGATATATAAATCATGTTTTATATTCTAGAAGTAATAAAATCGTGATCTATGTAATAATTTCAAGATTAAAATGTCAAAACATGTACGATAAACAAACTGATTATTACCTGAAACATTACTTTAAATCGAAAAATATTAATAAATGGGTAATATAAAGTTATAAATGAATAATAAATGATATCATAAATATTATTATGATTCTATTACAAGTTATTAATATCTATAAAACCACTATATAAGAGTTTTGGACACGTACAGAGGGAATCAGACCTACAATAAGGGTTAATTTCACAATCTCATTATTATTCGAGATTGATTATAAATATGTATTTATTGAGACATATTTCTTACCCATGTTCATGTTTCTTAAGAATGTTTTCAAAAGGAATACTTTTAAGGTTTTATGTAAGTTACTCTTTAACTAAAAAATCATTTTAAATTAGTTAAATATTTATTATTCTAAATCTTTATCATTAATATCCATGTTTTCAAAATGGTTTTAAGGACTTTTTTTCAAGAACATTAAGGTTTTATAATGTTAATTCCTCAAAAAATATTTGAAGTGGTATGGGAAACTTTAATTAAAAATACCTTTTTAAATGTCTTCTGTTATAAGTTATCTTGTTTTTGAATAAATGATTTCAATGAAAAATGGGTATTAGTGTCAAGATATTTTTAATGTTTTTATTAGATTGCATTCATCTATGTCAACATCCTTTGTTGGGTTTAATGTTTAATTGGGGTTTTTTTCTTATGATACAATTTACAACATTTCATTGAATGGTTTATGATTATTTTGACTATAGATGGGCTATTTAATACCATTCATGTTTTTTGATTAATGTATTAACAATTCTTATGGTAGTTTTTATTTGAATGTTTATGTTGGTTATGTTTTCCCCCTTCATAAGAGGAATAAATTGAACTTAGTATGTGATGGGTGGGGCCTACTATATACCCTTGATACATTTTTAGGTCTCATGATATGAATTAGTTGGCAAGAAACCCTTGACATTTATTTTCTAACAATTTAAAATTGTTAGGAGGATAGATCTTGACAAAAATCAGATAGGTTTTTACCCACCGACTGAAACTATCATGAGGATAGACCATGAAAATAGTTATATTTAGGATATATCATTGTAGTTAAAATGTCTTATATTATGAATTTCATCATTATGATTTTAGTTATTGATATTCAATGTGATAATTTTACTAGTTTAATATTGATGGTTATGTTTATTTTATATGGTATTTTTTATTCTTTCCATTTTATACTCAAGATATTTTGTATAGGGATTGTGTTTCAGTTATACATCATTCCTTAAGGTTTATGATTATTTATTTATATCATCTTGTGATATATTATAACCCTTACTGAGCATCTGATCTAACCCCTTTATTATGTTTTATTTTCCCAGGATTTCAACAAGGCTATTATGACTGATTTGAATGTTTAAGCTATAATAAAAATTGAATTATCAAAGGATTATTTATGTTGTTTTTTTAGTTGTGAATTATAATATAAGGTTCATGTAGGTAATATATTTTCTAAGAATTCTAAACTATCAATCCTTTGAGATTTTATTCCTTGTAATCATACTAATGTATTAAAATAATGCAACAGATTCTTGCTTCGGGGGTCGGGGTGTTATAGTTGGTTTCGAAGAAATTTTAGCTGAAACCTTGGAAATTAGATTTACAAAACATTTATTAGGGAATATAACACTAAGATAGACTTTGAGGATAAATAAAAAAGAATATAATATGATTTTTTAATGTAGAGATTATATGGGTATTCCTAGAAAATTCATCTCTATCAGGATACTATAAGTGTATGTGGTTCTAGTACAAATATATCTAGGAGTAATAACTCTGATATGGAGTTATGTTATTGACTCAGGGTGACCTAGTATGTAAAAATGGTGATTACTATGAACCAGGTTTGACACTACCAAGGGATATGCTTAGGATATTTCACATTCTCTTTGAAACCCATTATAAATGATTTAAAATTAAATATGACCCCCTACAACCATGTTTAATATTATGGGATTAACTATCTATAATTTTTTCAATTTTTTCTAAGTGTTTTATTAGTTATAAATTATACACTATGATTCAAAACCTAAATTATTGTATTTCATTATTTAGAAATAGAGCCTTGTAGAAGGAACACAAACCTAACCAATGTTTTTGATCCAAAGAGTAAGAATTATCATTTCATTCATGATATTTATCCAATATTTCAAAGAGAAATAGACTCCAAAGTGTTCTTATCGTATAAGGACATAATATCAAGAGATAGTAGAAAGGGTAAATACTACTATAAGTATTATGGATTCAAAGGGAATCATAAGGATAAAATAATATGTGGGGAAAATATAGATAAAGGGAAGAAGGGAAACAATTATTTCCTACATGTGATAACTATTGAAAGAAACACCCATGTTCCTGTTTGAGAGTAAAAAGAGTTTACTTCAAGTGTTAAAAAAATGCCACCATTCTCATGATTGAAAGGAAATGAAAAAAATTTCCCATGTGAAATTTTTCCACTGTAAATATATGGGGCACTGTGCAAATGAATTCACCAAGCACCAAGTAAATATAGCTCCAAAAAAGAAAGGGGATCACAGTTAAGCTTATGTTATTACTACAGTCCAAGTGGAAAAATTAATGTAATTGTGTTATTGGATTCATGAATTATGTTATGAAATTTTGATTATGAGAATAATGAGATATACAAGGATTGTAATACATTACATTTTTAATATGTATTAGGTGGAATGAACATTTTCATTATGGTTTTTAAGGTGATCAAATATTTGGTATGTTTCAATAATAGATATATTATGTTGTTCGGGGAATCTGATGTCATGATTGATTTGGGAAATTTCAAGAACGTTTTAGAATGTATTTTTTGGATAAAAGTATTTTGGAAAAGAGTTATGTTTGGATTGGAGTAAGCTGAAAATTGGATATAATTATTAGAGGTTAAAGTATGATTTATTGGATACTTTAGGTGAACATTTTTGGTTTTATTAATAATTTTGAGGATGAATGAAATACTTTTTGGCCTTATGATTTATAAAAAGTTTATGAAGAATGAAAAAATAATTTTGAACATTCATTTCCAATTGTAATGGATGAAGTGAAAATTGATTAAAGCACAACCAAAGGATGATATTATACATATGACATGGAAATAAATCAATTAAGTGTTTATATGAATAGTAAAATAATTATTCAACTCTAGGGAAATGATCTGGAAACAAAATATTCTATCCTTGTACTTTTTTCAATGAGTGAAATGGTCTCTTAGATCATCATAGATTTATAACTTTGTGATTGTTAACTTTCTCCTAAAAATGTCCTTTATCACTCTCCATTAGAACTTGATGGTTATATTTTTAATTCATGTCCATGTTTTCCTACATGGAACCCTTGTATATGTTATCTCTAGTAACCTTTGTACTTAACTTTCTTTATTTTAAAGTGGAACATTTATCAACCCTTGTTCCGATGTGGGATTTCAATAAAAGAATTTTGAATAGTCAAACAATAGTTACCGAAACCAAATTCTAAAATGTTGGGGATTAATTTTTTTGATGGAGGGGAGAATGTAAAATCCCAATATTTTACATTATGTCTCTTTTAAATTTAATCTCTTCGATAGCTTACGTTGCACACAACATCGAGTTTGAGCACACTATAATCTATCAAATTAGAAAATTAAAAAATGGGTATGAATAGTATTAACCACATTATGCAATTTACAACGTATATTTTTCAAAATAGTCTTTATTTTTTAATTATTAATATCCAAATTATCTTAGGGTGAATTTTTGTTATTTTTTTGAAATGATTCCATTTTTTTTGAATAGTGAAAAATATTGCATCGTTGTTAATAACCGAATTTTTAATTTAAGTAATTATTTTAATTAAAATTTATTTTAAAGTCACAATAGATAAATAACAAATATATTAATCCAATTTAAGTCATTGGAACCATTTTTATGATATAATTAGATATTAAAATTTATTGAACTTTTGAACAACACATTTACGCTCCTTCTAACCACATTTGTGGATTATCATTAAACATAATTTTACCGATTCCATGAATTTTATTTTAAAAAATAGACATGCATGGTTGTAATCAGTATGAAAAATCTATTCTAATAGTATCTAAATAATTTTTAGTGTATAGTAATTTTTGGATTTTATTTACCACAGTTAAAGGTAAATATGGTAAATAAAGGTAAAAATATTTCTTTAATAATATAAAATTACCATAACACTTGTGATAATATCATTGGATTTGTGTTTTAGACTAAAATAAACATTATGTATATGTATGATCATTTTTATGCCACATTTTTTTAGATTTGGACAGTTATTATTTTTTATTTAAATAAGAAAAAAAAATCATATTCAAAATTTAATAACTATATCATTTTTAATATAAGGTTATATAAGTGATATGGTCTAATAAATATATTATTTAGAAATTTAAAATGATTATATACAAAATGGTAATTTAATTATAATTTTAGGAAATATATAACTAAATTAAATAATGAAACATTAATGATAAAGTCCTTGATTTATTAAAGGAAGAATCAATTAAATGATATTAATTATATTAAAATAAATATTGTTTCAAATATTTAATTCCATACATGATTTTTTTGGATTACATTTACATGTTAGGGATGTTTTCATATAGTTTTTTATATTTAATAATTTTTTTATAACTTTAACAAACATCGTGTATTAAATAGTTTCCAAATTAACATAAATGAGATTTCAAAATAAATACTATTTTATTAAATGATATAAAATTCATAAAAATATAAGGTTCATAAAAAAAGGAATAATGTTAAGTATGTCATAACTTATACAATTGGGGTTTTTTGGTATTTTATATTAAATATATTAACCCTATAGTGTAAAAATACTATTAGACACAGTTTGAGTTAAACTGTTTAACTAAGAGTTAAATCCAAACGATAAGGTTAGTTTTGTGACATAAAATTTCTTAAAAATCCTTATTTGATAGTATTTATACCCATACACATCTTAGACTCTAAATAAATTTCTTTGGATCTATTTTAAATCTAAAATCATTTTATAATAAGTTAAATGTTTCGGAATTTCTAAAAGTGACCCTCCCCTCTCTTATAAAAGGGTACTTATCCTTCACTTTTATTTACAACTATAAATCCATTTATATCAGACTAAATCGGCCCATTTCACCACCCATGATCTCTAAATTAATCCTATAGGCCATAATTTGGACTGAAATCCAACCTAAGGAGTCCTTTTGTGCAAATCAAAAGGAGACACTCGAATAAGAAGTAACTATTTTACCAACTCTTCCAAAGTTCCTTTCTTCTTCTACTTCCTTTTCCTATGTTGTTTCCATAATAGAGTGATAAATACATAATATTATGTGTGATGATATTTTTTTATGATTATTGTAAAACCACAATACTACTTTTACCAATCCTATGAAAAACAATATCACTATACGTGCGTACGTACGATTTACCATCTCCACGCTGTGGTGTAAACTGGGTTTTATGTATACTTTTTTTATATGGGTATAAATATGAATATAAAGGATATAAATGACAAATATGACAAGATAAATTTCTATATAATTCATATTACATCCAATTACCTACCATTTACCATTAGAGAATGATATCATTGCTCATGCGTACGTATGACCTACCGTCTCCACGATGTGATGAGATTCTTCCTCCATTACAACCATTTAAAAATTATTATAAAACTATATATACTGAATAAATATTAAATATATTAAATAAATAGTATACTAGAATAATATATATATATATATATATATCATTTACTTTCTTCCATTCAATACGATAGGAAAATAAAAGCAACATTCTTGTGTACGCACGACCTACCGTCTCCATGAATGGGGTGTTCAATTTCATTTATCTATCTATTATATGTATTTATATACAAAATATATGATATATAAATTATTTTTAAGTAATAAAATAATGATCTATGTAATAATATCAAGATTAACAAGTCAAAACACGTACGATAAACAAGGCGATTATTACCCTAAACATTACATTAAATGGAGACATATTAATAAACAGGTAATATAAAGTCATAAATGAATCATATATGATATAATAAATATTATTATGATTATGGTTAAAGTTAAAAATATTTTTTAAACCACTATACATGAGTTTTAGACATATATAGAGGGAATCAGACCAACTGTAAGGGTTAATTTTGCAATCCCATTATTATATGAGACTATTTATATGTAAGTATTTATTGGGAAATATTTATCACCCAAGTCAGGGTTTCATAAAAAAATTTCAAAAAGAATATTTTAAAGTTTTTTGTATGGTACTCTTTATCTAAAATATTATTACAAATGTGTTAAATATTTATTCTTCTAAATCTTTCTCATTAATGTACATATTTTCACAATGGTTTAATGGATTTATTTATACATACATGAATTTTATAAAATGTTAATTCCATTAAAAATATTCAAATTTGTATGGGAAAATTTTATTCAAAAATACATTTTTAATTGAATTCTTTTATAAGTGCATGACTTTTGAAAAAACGATTTCAAAGAAAAGTGGTATTTGTCTCAAGAAATTTTTAAGGATTATATTATATTATTTTCATCTATGTTAAAATCCTTTGTTGGATTGTATGTTTAATTGAGGTTGAATTATTATGATACAATCTAACACATTGAATTGAATGGTTTATGATTAGTTTGACTGTGGATGTGCTATTTTATACCCTTCATGGTTTATGGTTAAAGTACTAACAATTTGTATGGTAGTTCTAAGACGAATGTTTATGTTGGTTATGTTTTACCCCCTTCATAATAGGAATTTATTGGACTTAGTAATTTATGGGTGTGACCTTCTATAGTCCCAATAAGCATCGATAGGTCTCATGAGATGAATTAGTTGGAGTCAAACCCTCCATGTCTGTTTTCCATGTAGTTTTACATTATTAGGAGGATAGATCTTGAAAAAAATCAAACTGGTTTTTAAACATATACAAAAACTATCATGGGGATTGAACTTGACTGTGGCTATCTTGAGGATATATATTATTGTGCATATATTCTACATTATGCATTCCTACATTATGATATTAGTTATTAATGTTAAATAGACTATTTGACTAGTATAATATCCATGATTATGTTTATTTTATATGGTATTGTTTATTATTACCATATTATGATCAAGATTATGTTCAAAGGGATAGTATTTTAGTTATACATCTTTCATAATGGTTTATGATTATTATTTTTTATTATCTTCCACTGTATTCTTACCCTTACTGCGCTTCTGATCTCACCCCTTTCTTATGTTTTTTTATATGAGGATTCCAAGAAGTGTGTTATTACTGATATGCAGGGTTAAGCTATGAGAATACTGGAATTATCAAAGGATTATATATGTTATATTTTATGTTTTGAAGTTTAATATAAGGTTAATGTATGTAATCAATTTTCCAAGGCTACTAAATTGATCGGCCCTTCCGGATTTGATTCCTTTTAATCATTCTAGTGGATTAAAATAATGCACTGCCTCCAAGCTTCTGGGGTCAGGGGCATTAAAAATACACTTGGACTCTACTGTAGAATATGAAATCATAGCCTAATTTTAGCTCCTCCATCTCGGAAAACCTCCATTGAAAGTGAATATGTATCCCGTTTGTGACTTGACGTCATCTTCATCAATTAGGAAACTAGAATATGCACATCCTTTGATGAATAGTTCTTTATCTGTTCCATAAACCAAGGTTATATCCTTAGAACACCTTAGATACTTAAGGATAGTCTTGAATTCCATACAATGGTGGTAATCTAGATTAGATTTATATCTTCATACCATAGTGAATGGGAAGGAAAAATCTTCCCTAGTACATAGAATATCATTAATGATTGACCCAATAGATGATGTGTATAAAATCCTTGACATTCTATTTCTTTCCTCATGTGTTTGAGTAAAAATTTCATTGTAAAGATTAATGCTATGTGACCTTGGAAACAATCCCCAATTTTATTTTTCTAAATTGTATCTCTTCATTATCTCGTTAATATATGCACTATGACTTAGGAAAATCAACCACTTAGATCTATCATGATGAATATTGATCCTAGGAATTTATGCTACCTCAACCAAGTCCTTTATATAGAATCATTTATTTAACATTTCCTTAATAGATGGTAAGATTGATATTTCATTTCGAATGAGTAATATGTCATCAACACCGACTATTAAGAAAATGAATATACTCCCACTAAAACTTTTATAGACACATGACTCACATTTGTTCCCTATGAAACAAAATTACATTATGGCCTAATCAAAACAAATTTCCATGACATAGATGATTTATTTAATCCCTAAATAGATCTTTACAACTTACATACCTTGTTGGTATCTTTTGGAATCAATACCCTTTTAGGATATGTCATATATGCATATTTCTGAAGGTTCCTGTTAAGGAACAATATTTTGACATGCATTTTCCAAATCTCATAATCATGTAAAACCAAATTGAAAATTAGAATTAAGATGGATTTATACATCGTAATTGGTAAACAGGTTTCATCATAGTCAATGCCTTGATTCTATTTAAAACCTTTTTCAACCAGTCATGCCTTATAGTTACTGAAATTTCCTTCCATGTCCACTTTCTTCTTGAATACCCATTTTGAACTAATGGGAATTAAATCTACTAGAGGGTATACCAAAATTCAGACTTAGTTTTAGTACATGGAATCTATTTTATAATTCATGGCTTCTTTCCACTAGTAAAAATCAGTGCCACTTACTACATCCTTATAGGTTATAGGATCATTATTATCAACTAATAATGAGTCCCAAATATCGATGACTATAAAAACATACCGTTCTGGTTTTCTAACCACCCTAGCACTCCTAAACAGTAATTGTGTATTTGGGATAATTTATTCTTCCTCAGGTATTTTTGAAATTTTTTCATGTTCCAACTCTTGTGTGTCTTAATCTTGGAATTTATCAAAGTCTATAGCTCTCCCACTATGTCTTTTATAAATAAGATACTCCTCAAGAAATTTGGGACTTCTTTTAACCACAACCTTTTTTTCTAAAGGATTTTATAGGTAGCATCTCTTTGTTTCTTTGGGATATCCTATAAAGATACAATTTATTCCTTGGGGTGCAAGACTGTTACCCGAAGAGGTCTTAACAATTTTTTTTCAAGACCACACATCTAATTAATACAACATGGGTTTCTTTCCATTCTATAATTTCTATAGCATACCATCTGTTTCTTTAGTTAGCACTCGGTTTCATACGTATGTTGTTGTTTGTAATGTGTATCCCAAAAAGGATAATGGAAGACATGCATGAATCATCATTGATCTCACCACATCCAATAAGGTTCAGTTCTTCCTTTCACTTCCACCATTCCACTAAGGCATATAAAGATAAGAAAAGTTGATATAAAATCCCAAAATCCTATAGATAATCAATGAATTCTTGATTAAGATATTTGCCACCATGTTCTGAGTTAATTTTCTTAATATTATTACAATGATGGGTCTCAACTTCATTATTGTATTCCTTGAATATTCCAAAACAATATGACTTACACCTCATTAAGTAGACATATCCATATCTACTAAAATCATTAGTAAAAGTTATGAAGTATGAGTACTCACCCCTTGATTCATCATGAAATGGTCCTTACACATCAATATGAACTAATTCAAGAAGCTATTTGACCCTTTAAAATTTCCCACTAAATGGGGATTTGATCATTTTTCCTTGTAACCATGTGTGAGATACACCAAGTGGTTCTAGTTTAAAAGAATCTAAATATCAATATTGTTGTAATTTAGTCAAGCATTCTTTATTAACATGTCATAGTTGGTGATGTCAAAGTTCGATGTGGTATGAGTCATGTGAAATAACATTCTTATCAATTTCCATTATTTGATTCGTGTAATCAAAAAAATAATGATCATTATTTAAATGTGTCTTTCCATAATAAATGCTATATTTTCAAAAGAAGAAAAATTTATTCCCAAATTCAAATATAAATCCATATGTATGAAGTATAGATACAAAAATAATGTTTTTTAACTTAATATACATAATAAAAATCCTTTAAAACAATGATTATTCCAGTTAGAAATGTGTGGTGGTAGTCACCAATAGCTACAATAGTATGTTTAGCTCCGTTGGCTGCTCGAATATCTACCGCTCCATATTCAATAATTCTGAATATTATTGGATCATGTATTTGAATACATATTTGATCACCAAAATTTATATCTAACACCCAATTTTTATTAACAAATAATGTGTACTTGATAAAAAATGCACCTGAAGATTCCCCTTATTTCATTGATCGGGTGAAGTGGTTCTTCTCGTGGCCCTTCTTGACTCATGAGAAACATGCATCATCCTGTTCCCTTGATTTTCCCTTGATCTCCCTCTTATTTTAAGGGTGTGATGATGATTTTTTCTTAAAGATCTTCTCTTACCCTTTTATATTTTTTCACCATAAGGATGGAAGGTTTTTATGATTTTTATCTTTATCTACTTGGCATTGAAGAGTAAGATGTTCTGGAAGAGACTTGTCAATGTTGTTCATATTAAAATTCACAACAATTCTAAATAATCTATCAGGTATTGATTCTAGAATTTAGTCAATGCTGAGTTATTTGGGGAGTTTAAACCCAAGAACCTATGGGCACTCAATGTATCCTATGAGCTTGACTAAGTGAGTCCCAACTAGGACACCCACTCAAATATTTCTCTAAAAGAGTTCCCTGTAAATCTAAAACCATTCATGTCTATCTCTCTCCATGTAGATACCATGGAGGTGCTCAATCAAACTATACACATCCATGTTTTCATGAGACATCATTAGTCCACTAGACATCGATGAAATCATCAAACATTGAATGTCGACTATGTCACTCAATTTCATTCATAGAAAATGAACTCTTCATCACTCGCTTATTTAGCAGGCAGATCAGACATTGAGTATTCTATTATATAAGATTTTCATTCATAGCGTAGCACAACCCTAAGGAATCTAAACCACTCCATGAAGTTACTACCAGTTTGGAGGTTATACTTCTCCAATATTGATAATAGGGATGGTGTAGAAGATAAACTTGTTATTTTATTCTACAATTAAAGAGGCAAAATTATTAATACATTTATTGATTAAAAAATATGTGAGATATAATAAATTAAATGTTTTATTTATTTATTAAATATCAAACTATTTTACCATGTCTCTATATCCATCACCATTAAACTTGGAATGTCTAGTTTCTTTAACATTCTAGTGGCAAGGATCCCTATTACATTTCTTAATGATCTAGTATTTGGCCATTAAAACCATAATAAAGTAATTAGGTAGGAGATCTTACCAACTATGGACTTACCCCTCCTTGATATGTTGAGTGGATTCCCCTATGCTGAAATCCTGAATTGGATTTCCTCAACACATGCCTCTAAATTTTTAGGGAACATACCTTTGTTGTTAAACTCAATACAATTTTGGTCAACTCAACACAAAACTCTCTTGAGAACTCCCCGATAAAATTATTTGTCCAGACATTTTACATGTACTACAATTAGTTCTATGGTTTCATTTTGAAGTCTAATAATGAAATTATAAGTCATAAATTATATTTTATTGAGTAATTTTAATTTATTATGAATATATATTTTTCTTGTTTTGTCCTTTATGCATCCTGTAAATATTAATTGGATGTTACTTAATTTATTAACCATGTTGGATAAAATATTCACCCCTAATTAATTTATTTAATTCCTATCTTTTCACATTAAATCATTTATTTATGTGATGGAGTCATTTCATCCATAAAAAAATAATTTCGTAGACATAAATAATTAATTAATCAAATGACGTTTTCATGAGCTTTATTTAATGGTTTATTTAATGAGAGGACATTAAATCAACCTTTAACCTAGGGGAAATAAATCATGTTTTTTTTCTTGTCATGAGTTACAACATTCCACCCATCCACTTGTGTATCATCTAGGTTGGCATCATTATGGTTCCGTCTTGAACCACCACTACATGCACTGGGATGCTCCATTAATTAAAATTATTTATTACTCACACATAGGTAAGGGGAGCCAAAGTATTGATTAAAGGGGGTAACATAAATATCCTTAGACAAGCAGGTCCAACATAATAACGGAGAGAGGGACGAATCAAAGTATATCATTTAATTTAGTGTTAAATTATTTCAAATTCAAGTAATAAATTAAATTAAAACATCCAAAAAATTCATAGGTTTTGGTGAAGCTCATGAAAAATTATGCATGAAACTAATATGAAAAAGTAAATGGTTATCATTCATTCATTTATTTGATCTTTTATTATTTTAGATAAACACGTTTTCATTATCTAATTTCCTTTCAACTTAATGATCATCCAATATTTTTTGAAGAAACCCATCATTAATGACATTCATGGAAAATAAACGGCAAAACCAATAATGAAACATTAATTAAAATAAAGTAATTTAGAAATTAAAATTTTTCAAAACCATTATTAAATTTTCAACCACACAATGATGTAGAAATCTAAAAAATATGGATTTAAGGATTAAATTTTAAAATCTAATGTAATTTTAATTTTTTCCATTAATGGGAGACTACAAGTTGTGTATATATAGCTACACACCGTGTATCTCAATTCTTGTACATCCAAGTTACTTGCCTAGGGATTTGGCATGTTAACTTGGATGAAATACATTTGGCATTCATGCTACCTACACATTCTGTATCTTCTTGTCGTGTACCAGGTTGGCCCAGTCAACACCCCATGTGAAATATAATAACTTCTTGTAATTAATTTCTTTGCGCATCTTGATAAAATACATGTGGTTATAAAGTGTGTACTCCAGTCGCACGCCTTGTAACCCAGTTTTACCATCCAATGATTTGGAACATCCTGATAGCATATATAGTTGGTCTTCATTTATTCTTAAACATTTAAGAAAATGAAACACTAAACAAACATGGTTAATTTTTTGATAACATGTCAATTCAAATTGGACTAAATTATGAATAATATGAAATGGAAATCAATCCATAATTACATATATATCAACAGTATAATAAATAATTATAAATTTAAATGTGACAAGTCTAATACCACTCTTTGGTTCCGAGCACAATAGAAGAATGAAAAGGTGTGTGTTATTTTAAATTTTATTTTAATAGTCATTTCTTGAAACAAAGATAGAATATATTTCACTTCAAATTTATAATTAATTTATTTAATATTTGAGAAAAATAAATACCTGAGCTTTGGAAATTTCATCATTGGTAAATATTAATCATCTGAAAAGAACCTTTTGGATTAACTTCATTCTATTGGGAGTTTCCAATTATGGAATCCCTTTAGCGGTGATCCACACGTGCTCATATGATCTCCGAGCAACACCACTCAATCTCCAGGTGCTAGCATGGTGAGTCGAGTGTCTTACATTGTTCATTCTTGATTGCTCATTCTTTAGTCTTGAATAAACCCCCCCTTTCCCTTCTCATTCTTAAGAGGTATATAGAAAGGAGGATTTGTGAGAAAATTCATTATGTGCACTAATTATCTATTCTACATTTTTAGTTTCTCCCCAAAATAGACGTAGACATCTATTTATAGAGTTAGTATTTAAGTTAAAATTTAATTTAATTTAAAATAAGCCATTATATAACATTTATTTCCTTTATTAAACCCAGTGTCACATATTAATAATTATATTATTCTTATTTTGCAGTGTGTGGTAAATTTTGCAATAAAAAATATTACGTAACTATCTTGTTGATTAATATTTGTCACCGAACTTGGTCTTAGACCATTCAAACTTCTCTATCATTTATTGAAAAATCGAATAAATATTTTTTTAAAATTTACTGAATACATATTTATTAAAATATTCAATAAATAAAATAAATAACTATTTAATTTATGCGGCCAATATAACTTGACTAAAATTATTCCTTAAACTTGAGAATAATATTTATTCCATTAATTAAACTCAAATAGAATTTAATCGAGATCAATGGAAGAACTAAGTGTGTGATCCTCTAGGATTATTTCTCGTTGGAATTAGTAGGGCTTGAGAATGACCAAGATTACTATCATGAAATGGGTCAGGGAACCCTATAGAATTAATTTTACGTCACCACATTGACAGCCACATACGAATTTTCACTGTGTAATATAATACATTTATCACAATATCTCATCTAGAAGGTTTCATAACTGTGTCACCAACCTATATTATTGATATGTCTTTATTTGAATCTATGAAATAAAAATGTCATTACACCATGTCCAAGGAATTTAATGTGATGGTTCTATTCTAATGAAAGGGCTAAGATGTCTACTTCCATACATATGGGAGGGACAAATCATTCCTCAACTTATTCATTAATGACATGTCTCTCGTGATGCATCCATCATATCCAACTTCACCATGAACTGTTATCATCATTATTTATGAAATACATCAAAGTATGTGAGTTGTAACATGAATTTATAGAAATCATAAAGTATAAGTACAATCACACACACTCGTAGTTAGAAATATCTGATGGCACAAAAACATGAGGAATTAATACTGGGGGGTTTGTTCTCATAATTTACCATCTTAGAGATTACCAACAATGAACTTTATGATAAGAAGCATCATCAACTTATGTGTACTCTCACCTAAGAGTCGGCGTACTATGTGTCCCATCACAGTACATTGTCCAATCAGAGGACATTATTTGAGAATATTGGCATTACACATCCAGGTTCTTATCATAGCGAGGAACTACTATAACCTTATCAATGTGACATATACTCTAGGAAATTATTATATTACATTCATGAAGAAAAAAACATTATGTAATAAGATGTTATGTTAATATTCAATACATTGAATATTCATGTAATCATAGTACAAATAGTAGCTTCAAAGGACACTATCTCCAAAAAAACATGGTCATGGTTTAAACTTCAAATATACACTAGTTCCGGTATAGTTCACCTTTACACAACATCTATTTTACATTTAAAAAACTATGGTAAATCCACTATACCCTTAAGTAGGGTCTAAAAACTCATCTTACCCTTACGTAACTCTAGTAAATATTGGTATACCTTTATAGAACCTCCAAAAATACATCTATAAGGGAAATATTTATTAAAAAAATAGATTTTAACATAATTAGACATGTACAATATATTTAAAATATAGTTTTATGAACATTTAAAAATAGTCATTATTACAATTCTTACCCTATCAAGAAATATCATCCATGAGAAGAACCGTTAAATGATCTAATCAAACATATTAGACCATTGATCATGAACATAAAAATCTCACTTCCATGTCTCCTCTCGAATTTGTCCATGATTCCATAGATAATAGAGAAGTATTAACATCTTACCTTAAAATATTTTCTCACTCTGGTATATTATCTTTACTATTTTATCTGTATACGATGTCTCCAGAACCAACTCAACATCTATATACTCAATGTCATGAAAGGGATCGATTATATACCTATGGAGTTGAGACATCTAAAACATATCATTCATACCTCGATAATGATAAGTATATAGACAGTACTCCACCTACCTAACTCACTTATTGATCATGAAGGGTCCAAAATAGCATGTTTCTAGTTTCCCTTAGTTTCTCAAGTATCAAGGGCCTAACTGAGGATTCTATCTCTAAAAAACCAACCACCTATAAAAAAATACAATGGTTTGATCCTATTATAATTATATGAATTATACTAATTTTGATCCCTGGTCAACCTCGTATAAATAAAATGCACTCTTTCAAAAGTCTCCTAAACCAAATTAGGTCCCACAATCACTGTCTCACCAGCGTCATTCCAATAAAGTGGTGAACATCATGGCCTCTCATTTAGATAATCATAAGGTATCATCTTAATCAACTCCTAGTAACTTTTTTTCTATGTGAATTCAAGCATGGATATATGATAATCCCAGTCTCAAATAAATACTTTGATGTAAGATCAAAGAATAACCTCCAATATATAGATCATATGCTCTGACTGTTTGTCTATCTAGGGATGATATCTTGAACTCAATCTCAATAGAGTCTTTAAGGAATTTTATAATATGTATGAAAACTAAATTGTAATTTTTTTTATCTCTTTTAGATATGATCCTCAATGGAACTCCATGTATTATAATGATCTCATAGAATTATGGTTTTCTCATATCGTCAATTGAGTAAGTCTCACATATCATTCGGAAATAAGATACATTCTTCAACTGATCATTACTCACTTAGAAAATATCTTATCCCCTTAGGGTCCTGGGTAACCTCATAAAAAAGTTCATTGTGGTGTCCAATAACTTACACAAGGGAACTGGAAATGGATGGAGAAACACACCATGAAACTATTTCTACCACTTTATCCTCTAAATGGTAAGAAATCAGAAAACAAATCTAGCAATTTCCCTCTTCATCCTTGGCCTTCAAAAACATAACATAATGTTTTGATACATCTTTATCACACTATAATAGATCACCCACCAAGTGGTATGAAAGTCTCTCATCAACTTTTTGAAAATAAAAACAGGGACTAGAACTCTCCCATGTACCGTGATCACATCATCATCATCTATCAACTAGTTAGGTATCACATCACCACAAACATGCCATTCTCACATCATAGTGCACTTAAGGTCAATCTCCTAACCAACCACCACCCAATCTAATATAGAATTTGTTATCACCAATGGAGAACAATTCATTGATCTCATATCCTTATAATCATCCATAATACAATAAACCAAAAGAATCTTCTGGATCCATTTCCCCAATTGGGGTCATTAATCAAGATCCTAATATACATATGTTTTACAACTAATATAATTTGAAATTATGTAACTTTTAACTAGAGTATAGGAAATCTCAAAGTTAAACATCAGTAGGTACTTGACTCATTACCTTTTCCTCAAATTGAGGTTCCATTGTTAGAAATGTAGGGGAGAATCTTGGGGACAATGTTGGAAACAAACCTCTCATTAAATAGATAATTTCTCCAAAAATTCAAAGTGAGTATTGTGACTTATATCTCCAATTAATGGTAAATATTTTTATTCTCACGGGGTCAGAGCTGATGTGAACCATAAGTTACTACCCACTATCTTTACATAAACAATTTTCCCAAAACAACACATGATACATCATAGTATACATCATAATCGATACATGGATTAGGATGTATCGACATTGGAGCTATTTTCATCATCTTCTTCAGTTCATGAAAAAATTAATCACACTGGATCAACCACTAGAACATAACTCCTTTATTCATTATTGCTGTCATGGGTGTTGATAAATAAGAGAATTCATGGATAAAATTATTGTAGTATCCCACTAAAACTAGGAATCTGTTAATCTCAAACATGTTTTGAGGATGTTCCGATGACATCACTAACTCTGTTTTATTTTATTCCATGGATATACCCATCTCATGCACTACATGACCAAATAATTTCACCTCAAGAATCAAAAAGATACACTTCGATATCATACCATAAAGTTTATGTGCAAGAATTATACTTAGGTCTATCCCGACATTTCCAAAATGTTTTGTTGAGGATAATATGTAAATGAGGATTTCTTCAATGATCACTGTGATGAATGAGTCAATGGATGGGTGTAATATCTGTTTCATGAGGTCCATGAACACTACTAGAACATTATTCAATCCGAAAAACATGACCAAGTTCTCATATAGCCAATAGCTACTCTGAAATGATCTCTTTGGGATTTAATCATTTTTAACCCACAATTGGTGATAGCCTAATTGAAGATCAATCTCGGAAAACCACATGGATCTCCATAACTGATCAAAGAGATTATTTATCCATTGAAAATGATACCTATTATTTAACATCACCTGATTTATATTTCAATAATCTATTCATAGTTGAATACCTCCATCTTTATTCTTGGAGACCAAAATAAGTGCACTCCAAAAGGATGAAATTAATTTCCTAAAACCCTTTTGTTCCAACTCCTCGTGTTTTAAATTTTTATCATTTATCATAGTTGATTCCATATGATATGGGGGTATAGAGATAGTTTTTGTAGCTGATATGATCTATATCTCGAAGTTGACTCTATAGTCAGGGAGAATACTTGTGAATTCATATGAAGAAATGTCTTAATAGGGATCCAAAATTTGAGGAAAAGATGAGGGGTATACTACTGATCCTTATAAAAGATCCATGATAGAAATATATGTCATGATAATACCAAACTATATCATGTCTGAAACAAATTTACCAACTCCTAGTTATGACTCTCCAGTCATCATGTACTTCTCTCCCTTGGGTGATGTAAATGATACCCATATCTAATATTAATAATTATGAGTTTGGAACTAGATCAAAGAGTCCATTAAAATAATTACATTGAATCTCATATTCCCTAGAATCATGAATTCATATATATTTCCATAGCCTACAATGATAATTTGACACCCAAGGCATCACTGAAGATAATCCACATTCATTCCTAATGGTGTATCGAAGGAATGAAACTAAGAATAAAACATGAATAGTAAGTAAAGTATAAAAATAAATTATATAGGGATAAAGTAATGGGAAAATCTAGATTCAAGAAAGCCTTTAGTTTAACCTATAGATCCTTCAAAGTCTCTATTATGTCATAGATTCCAAAAAATATTCAACCCATTTATTTAGTATGCAGAGGGAATCTTGCACCCTTGATTGATGGAGAATAATGAAGTTTAATATCCTTGGTATAATCGAACATAGTCCCAAAATCATCCACCTTAGATATGAACTGAGTTCTATATCCTTTTTTAGATAGTCCTTCTTACTAAACCACTATAGTGGGTGTAGAAACATGATAAGTTGTATTCTCCTACATGTCTGGTGGTATAGCAGTAACATCCACCCTTATGGGAGTATTCCATATCACTTCCCTAGTATACCCCTAATAATATATCGAGGATATATGTTCTAAAACATGATGGAAAAATTTAGAAAATTTTAATCCATTAAGATATATCCTAATCAATCTATGGTTTTATAAAAATATTATTTTAGGAGTCAACCCATAACCCAAGGTATAACTCATAGAACTAACCAAGGGTTCTATTCATGTATGTTAGTCATAGTTACATTTATATATAAAAACATAATAGCATGCTTTGGTTAGACTGATTAATTCTAGTATAAATATATCCCAATAGTATGGGAAGAAAGATATATCACTCAAAAAAAGAATACAAGTATATCCCAAACAGATAACACACATCAATCCATTAAATTAAAGAACATGTATACAAAACAAAACACACACACACACATGGCACATAATCCTACATTGCTATCCATGATGTGTGAGTGCACCCTAATCTCATAAAAGTTTAGCAGTAATCTCATCAATGGTAACTCAAATGTCTATTACACATGAGCTAGATAGGAACATGGAAACTCGCTTACCTGAGTCCTGTATAGCCTATCTCCTTTCTATTATAATATTGTATCATGATCTATTTGGATGAAGTTGGGTTGAATGCTAGTTTTCCATACTATACACCAGATCAAAACTCTCATGGTTCGACCTCCATGGTGAGGTTCCCATGGGTTGTAGGGGGAAGCACAACCCTGCTCAGAAGTCCATGGACAGAAGAACCCAACCCATTGTTTTTGGGGAACTATAGAAATTATAATATATTGTATCAATTCATAGTGGTGACACTAAAAGAGTATTGTTGAATGTGTGGACTTACTATAGTAGCATGTGATAAGGGACTTTAGCTACTCAGAATTGTTATAGTATCTGTATCATGGTTGACTAATGACATTTACAAAGTATTGTAGCTCCATAGACATCTGTCAAATATCCATTATAGCACAATGATCTTACTATGTGGTTGGTGGATTTATAGAAATATGGGTTTTTATTCAATTTATTTCTTTAGGGACTCTTTCAAGATAGGTTTTGGATACTCTGATAATTTTAATCTTTCTCTTGAAATATAAGGAAATTCTACTTCTCTGTGGATGTAGGTTTTTTACCAAACCAGGTAAATTATTGTTTCTTGATAATCTTATTTACTTTTATTCTTCATTTAATTCATCTGTAAGCCATTATATCCCTAATACACCCATAATATTCACAAAAATTTCTACCATGTCCCATGTTAGTCAAAAATAAATTAGGAACACTATGCTCTAAAACTATTTTCTAATTCACCGACCTAAACAACCAGGTTTGATCCAGATATCCATATAGCCTCATGTAAATATCCTCATATACAATAGGACATTGACTAGAAAAAAACATCCAAATTCTATTAATGGGGAAACTATACCCATAATATCATATCCCTGTTTAAATAATATAAATAAAGTATAAAAATAGAGAGTAAAAATATAGAAGAAAATAATATATGACGTCTCACATTCCATAAATTTAATTAAATGGGCTCTTTGTGTGGAAATCCAAAAAATAGTAAAAATGTTATTAGGTAAAATAAATCCTTAGTTGAGGAGTCCATTAGAGTTTATCACAGTCCACCCCTAGCTTCAGGATCCTATGATCAACCATCATCTATGACCCCTTTACCTTACTCAATTCCATATACATGAATCTATCACACACATCAAGATGATCATACATGGTGTGGGTAATAAAATCCTATAGGAAACCACCAATACATCCTTAACTAGAGTTCATCGTATAATAGATTTATTCCATCATATTAACAAATTTACAATAATCATAACACTATAAAAACACATACAAGCGGTCATGTGCTAACCAAGACACCAAAACCCCCTTCTATACATGCTTCGGCTCTATGTATGAAGGATAAATGAGGAGATATTATAATTAACTGTAATATTCCACATAACTAGTGTTCATATTTATCTACATCCTCATGGAATCATGTATACATGCTACTCGACATTCCCTTGGAATAATATTTGTCAGGATACTTGTAATTCACTAGTTATAAAGTGATCTCACTTCTTAGTATCCACTAGGAATTGACTAACATGGTACTTATCATCTACTGGGAATCAATTTCATCATATAGACAACGCTCATGGAATCATCTTACTTTAACCCTATGATCAGTTCTATCATCACCATCATCGCAAGTCATGCACAATCCCCCTCAAATGTATAAACATATCACGATAACCCACATGTTCCAAGAACCAAGAACAGTAACCCCAATGCATGGAAACACATATAATGGGATAATTCATACAAGGAAATCATGACACATCATCATGAGAACATAATAGTGATAATACAACATGTGATCAATATCATTCATGTTAATACAATACTCTATAAATAATAATGGAATCAAGAATCATAAATGGTTCTTAAATGATACACACACACACCCACATCAGATCAAAATCAAGAAATCACCTCACTTATTTCAATAAAACGATCATACCAATGAAATATGTTTAAGTGAGATAGCCAAATGGTAAGGAAATTATTATATCAAGGTTTTCAACATTAACATCAAGGTTAGTTAAATAATCATCACCCCAATTGTTTCCACATGTAAGTTAGTTCAAACCACTCACCATGGATGCTTAGAACTGATTCCAATTATTTTATTTCAAAAATAAATAAAAATGCCACATGTGATAACACTTTCCCTCTCCTAGATATTTTCTAAATTATAGATTAAATCCATAGTATGTTTTATCAATTAATTTCCCAAATATTAATTAAAAAAATAAACATGCCATGAAATTTTATCTCTCCATACCATTCTAATAAAATCATGTGGGGATAATTTATTTTCATCCTTTGATAATTATAAGTCATTATTTCAAAAATTACACCTGAAATATGGAGAAGAGAAAAAAAATTCCTACGTAGAATTTATCTCTCTCAAAACACTACACCCACGAAAAGAGGAAGGAGAGGGTTTTTCCTTGATTGGATTGCAGAAAATAACATCAATTTATTGAAGAATAATTTTCAAATATTCTTTGAAGTTTTTGTAGGCTTCCTAGACTCATAGAATATAAAAAATTAAGGTAGGATAATTTTTAGATATTTTTTAAGAGAAGGCTGAGGGTAGATCACACTATTGATATTCTTAAATTAAGTTCATCATTTAATTTGGTAATTGAAATTATTTCTGGATATGAAGGTTTTAAATCTTTTAAAATGTAGGTTATAAACTTCAATGAGTTAAATGAATTATCTCCCAAACTTTTTGTCTTTAATATTTATCAAAAGAGGTTACATGGTCAAACTAGAAGAAAAAAATAAAAAAATTATGTTTTTAATTATTTTCATTCCAAAGTGAGAACTGTATAATGGTAATAGGATATACTCTTACAAATACTTTAAATACTATCTTTTTACCCTTACTCACCTTAGGTTACCCTCACATAGACTTTAGAAACTAGGAACTACACTTACATAATAATATAATCTATCAGCTAATCCTTACACAACTTATTCTTTACCCTTTCACAACATTTAGAAACTTGGAGCTACCTATATGTGTCATATATAAAATCCACCACACCATTATATAGAACTAGAGTTACATCTATAAATCCCTTGTAAATGTAGATCAACCCTTATACAATGTATAATTTACCATTACTCAACTAAGTTGAAACCACTCTATCCTTACTCGGTGTCTGAAAAATCTTCTTACCCTTATATAACCCTTGTAAATCCAAGGTTACCTTTATAAAAACTCAAAAATACATGTGCGATGTTAATATTTATTAAAAAACATATTTTCACATATAAATATTTATAAATTATAGTCAATGGTCGGTTTTATGAATATTTAAAAATAGCGAATATTTTATCCATGGACGTCACTACACCCACAAATGATGATATTTTTACTCAAAATAGAGATTCTCTGACATGGATAATTCCTTTATGAACTCATTCATGAAACTCAGCCTCTATTATTTCCACAAAATCTAGTTCTTTATAGAATATTTTATTGAAAATTAATATAGTCAATCTTCTCAAGAATACTATCCAAGAAAATACTACCTGAATATTTACACTGGAATTCACAGCTTCTAGATTCTTGATTCTCAATTTAAAATCATGAAAATAGGAAATACTCTTGTACACTTATTCTTCTTTAACTAAAATAATCTTAACAAAACAAGTAATCTCACTCAATTATTCTACTTCTTCTCTTTCTTCAAAACCTAGTAGATTTTCAGGTACAACACTAGTTTTGTGCACTTTCCATTCTCCTTTTTACAACATTCTTCCACCCCTCCTTCATCTTCATTCAGGTTCTCTAGTTCTCTTGAATACATAGTTATAGAGCACTCTACATATCACTGAATCATTCTTATTCCTTTCTTCCTCCTTGATATTCTCATCTTATCATGTGCATGCGTGGCTATATTAAATTAATACTATCATTTATAATATCCCTAAATAAAATCTATGGAAACAATTTAAATTATTCTTGAAAAGAATCCTTATTTAATATACACTTGGGTTCCCAAAATTCTATTTTCCAAATATTATATATTAAAAAAATTAACTTAATTATTTGAACACACTGGGATAAATAAATAATTTTTTTATTTTTCAAACAATCTCAGCTTCATTACTCCTAAAACTCAATTCAAAACATTCGTACACAAAACACATAACAAGAATTTATACACACACATAGGTAAGAGAATCATGGAGTCTTCAGTCATTTATGTATTTTAGTGATTCCATGAAGAAACCATTATATATTCTAGTGTAACAATTAGACAATAATAATAGCCCATCACAAATATCTTCTTCTCCATTTTCTACTTGAATCAAATCTAATTGTTTTAACACTTTAGAACACTGATAGAATAACATATGAACATATGATTTTACATTTTTAGATGTATAAAATATGGAATTATTCTTATCCTAGTATGTGGAAAATTATCAGCCTTCCATCTCTACTCAATATCCTTAATCACTTTCATGAAGATCAGGATGTCACTCAATCTGCTCAGAATGCAATGATTTAAGATTTCATGGTTAGTTCGAGAATTAACTAATTTACATAAGAATTATTCTTAAAAACCCATGAATTTATATTTTCATTATAAATAATAATTAACATCATCAAAATATTCTTGTGTCATGGATATAAATATCATCATAATATTCAAAACCTCAAACTCAACTTTAGCATACTCAAATTTCATATTCATTAGAATCATCAATTATGGAAACTCATAATATTAGAAATTTAAAAAATTAGAGAAATATTCTATTTCATTGATCTTATCCTTATACTTTTGAAGATTAGTTTATCAAAATTTTATATCTTGAATAAAAACCCCATTTGGGTGTTTTTGATGTTTAGAACCACAAATACCGTCTTTAGAATCATCAAATTTAATTCTCTCTTCAAATTATAAAATCTAAAAACTATTTTTTATTCTATATACATATATAATTTTATCTAAGTTTTGATGGTTATATAGACATTCATGTTTCTTTAACACATATAGATAAGGGTCATGTAGAAAAAAAATCATTCTTGTGTAGATAAATTGATGGTTACACAACCCCGATTGATGTTTACAAATATTTTTTTTCTAGTTACACATAATATATTTCATGCATACATAGATTTAGATGATTATTGTAAAATAGAAAGATAATAGATACATTATTCATGGATGGGGGTTATGAATCTTAGTAATGATGCTTACAAAGTTAGTAATTTCCCATTTTTCTAATGTCTATTGACTAAGATTATGCTTATGCATATTAGGGAGATGATTTTTATATAGGATTTAGATGGATCATTTTTTTTATATTTCATTAAAAATACTTCAAGGTTATCCCAAATAAACTTTTCCCCTCTAAAACATTCATTCAAGAGTTTTTACATACTAATTATTTTAGCTTTAACATATATTATTTCATGTATGGTATATAATAACTTTTGGAATTTAATATTCCATTTAAGCTAGATTTTATCTTTATTAATAATAGATCTCAAGTTATACATAATAAATTACATATTCCAACCATTAAAAATTATTTTAGATAGTTCCCCATATCCATTATACTTTTATTTGATATTCAGATAATCTCATGTGACATAGATTTCTCACTATGAAATGAACATCATCCATCTTTACCCAAATAAATTGTTACTCTATTCTCACACCCTTTTCCAATAAGTGATAATTTTTCTTTTCATGTTCCAAGGTAGATAAATATTTTATTCCTTATCATGAATTTAATAAATTCATATTAACAAAAAAAATATAATTCAATATTTAAATATGTAATGTTACTTCAATCTCTCCCTTTGATTTTTTTTCAATTCAAACTTTTCTTACAAATTCAATTTACATTGTATCCCAACAAATAAAAATAAATAAAATGGAGGAAATTATGTTTTAATCATTATATAAATTGTAGGTAGGTTTTTATCATCTCCAAATAACTCTTAAAATCTTAATAAACTCATCTTTTCATGATGTGTTCATATAATTTCTAATTGTACAATTTATCTCATGACAGAAGGTTGTACTCATAATATTATTAGTAATACACCATCACCAGTCAACACTAAGCCTACATGGGTTAACCCAGTATAACAAAAAAGTTTTAAAATATTAGACAACATGGATATATATAAATAAACCACCATGTGAAAATAGGTTTCATTTTACTTCTCAAGGGGTATCCAGAATTATTGCAAGAAAATGTATGAACCTGTAATCAGTTGAACAAACACAAAAAACATTTTAAGTGCAATGATTTATTCTTTGTTTTTATAAATAATCACTCCCCCATTATAAGAATAATCTATATTAGTAAAAATAGGAATGATATAATGAGATTCATACTTTATCTTGACCTTGTCATAGGGGTTTTCTAGAGTTCCATATTTAAGAGAAATTATAAATCTCTGGCATCTTTACCTCTTTTAAAAGATCCCCCTCACGGGATTCTCACCACAGTTCTTCACCTTAAATTACTATTACTTAAGACCAATAAGAATAATATGGAAATAAGTTATCTCTTACAATAATATCCTCAATATGATTCATAGGGATGATACAACATTCCCAACCCAGAAACACCATTCCTTGATGGTTTAAAGTAGCTAGATCTCTTCATGATTTCTTCCTTATTGATTTTATAAAATTATTACCCTTTGGTCGACATGGATTCCTTTATATTTTAAAATATCTTATTAGTTATATTAACCGTATTCCCTTAGTAATTAGATTACTTTCCTTATTTTCCTTTTTCTCCATCTCTTTTAACTTTTCTAACTAATTTGGACATATAGTTAAAGAATTTTTCTTCACATGCATATATTTTGTTTGTTTAATACCTTTTTACAATAGCCTTATTCATATAAGGATGATTTATTTATTTTAAATTGTTCTTTATTTGACAATGTAGAATAGTTATACATTTTTCTAATGGTTTCAAGAATAGTGAAAGTGTTAGGTGGATTATAACCAACTCAACTTTTTTTTTCATAATCCATGAATATTTTGTGATTTACATGATGAAGAATCATCATGACCAATAGAATTAATTTGAAGATTGATTAAAAATAACCCATAACCAAGAAGAGATGATATTCTCAAATATAATTTATAATTAAATTATTTATCTAATGAATTACCCTTTCCTGAATCCTTTCTTTATCAATGAATTGGTAGACAACTCTTATCATACCATCATTAAATTCGAGGAATAAAGGGAACAATCCCCCTAGTGGTGATACACAAATCTATAATAAAAAATGGATCCTTGTCGTAGAAATAAATAGGTGTTATTACTGATAAATCTAACTCTTATGATGATCATTGTTAATCAATTTTTATCACTATCGAATCCTTGAATAGAAAAAGAATTCATTCAGGTGGAGGAGGAGAAATTCTACTCTTTATTAAGAGAATTCTAGGAATATAGCTCTATATGAATGGATTTAATCCTCTCTAGAATTAATTGTGCACAATAATGGAATGGAGTTAGTGTTTACACAAAATTTCAAAATTGGGTTTATATAAGGATAGGTTTAGATAATAAATAATTGTGAAATGGCCCTTATTATTTACTTAATTCCCAGTGAACCCCATGTCTAAATAATTATAATATTAATAATATTTAATTTACATTCAATAAAATCATTGATTAAGTAAATATTATTTTCTTGAAAAAATAAATTAATATTTAATCAAATTATTTTTAATATGAAATTTATCATCAGACCATAAAACATGGTTTCTCAATCCTCTACAATATTTATCAGTACATAAAAAATGAATATTTAATTAATTAAATAAATGTCATTTTATTATTCACCAATATATATATAAACATTATATTCACTGAATTAAAAAATAAATTATTATTAAATATTCACGTAACTAAATAAATGAACATTTTATTACCTTCTGGATAAATAGTGATAAATAAAAACTTACATTCACAAAATTAAATAAATAATTACTTTGTAAATAAATATTTATTAAATATTCTACAAACATATATATTCTCTTAAATAACCAATGATTTAATATTTTTGATCAAAGCAATATGAATAATTATTAAAACATGTATAGGAATAGTATTTCTCCAAACTATTAAATTATTATATAATTTAATAGAGGCTATGAATACATTTACTATGTGAAACTCTAGGATTAGTTTTTAATTACATTAGGATAGACTGCCTAATGTACAAGTTTAGCATAAAACAACAAACTAAGGCTTCCATAGAGAAATAAGTTAGTTTCGCTACAATATATAAATTCCTACGAATGTACACTGTGTAATATAATCCTTTTTTCTTCATATGTCTAATAGGAAAGGTTTTATGATAGTTTTATCAACCTATGACCTCAATGTATCATTATTTGACATTCTAGAAATGAACTTCTCAATAATATTTTCATGTTCATAGGCTTAATCATGAAGTTTGATTCTCATAAAAGGGTATAACACCAAATGATTTTACGATATATATCCTATTAAATTAATTCAATTAATTTGATAGCTTACAATGAACATAAAATTATTTCATATAGTATAAATAATATAAAATCACATATAGAACACAAAAAAACATTGTAAATGAAAAATGAATGAAATAAAAGTATTTTTTTTTGAAATTATGGAACATATACACTTGAAATAGAAAATTGACATTTAGATTAGTAATGTGAAGAGTAGGAATAGTAATTCAGACAATAGAATAGTAACCCCACCTATTAAAGTTTAAATAAAATTTAGGCATCTTATAAATAAAAATTTGATATAATTATATCATATTATAACTAAACAAATATTTTGAAAAGGATAAATTAAGTGTTGGTATTTAAAAAAACATAAATGTTTATTTACAATTTTATAATTAATATAATGATTTAAATTAAAATTTATTTTTATAAAATAGAATCATAAATTAATATTTAGTTTCATTATGATTATAAATAATTTTTATGAGACCTTAATTAATTTTTCAAAGTGTTATCAAATGAGTTACAATTTCAAAATATGTATTTTTATAGGTTGATGATGCTTTTAATTAAAAAATAAATTTCTAATATTAAGAAAATTATTTTCATAAAATGTATTTAATTTTATAATTATACATTTTGAAAAAAAATTATGGTGATTTTTTGTGATTTTTCTAAAATAGTTGAATTTTTGTTGAATAATGAAATATTGTAATTTACGATATAAGCTAAATACATTAATTATTGAGTCATAGATGATGTATAGATTACTTAAGCCGATAATATAAAACTCTCCTTCATTATTTTAATATATTTATTGATAAGGTTCAAACTATTCATAGTATTAATCCAAAATAATAAACAAATGAATAAAATAATCGAAAAACACCCATCTCCTCCACTGTAAATACCACCCCTCACCACCTATTCTCCTCATAACTCTTACGCCTTTAAAATTGTCCAATTCCTAACCAATAATATTCACAAGTCTCTCTCCTATATCCATTATCCTATTTTCTAAATAAAATACCAAAACCCAAGTGCCTTAAAGATGTTCTCGAGGAGAATAAATTCAAGAGGTAAAATCCTCTTTAATTTTCCTTTATTTTTTTTAATTTTATTTCATTTATTTTCCTTCCATCACATCATCTATCCAAACATGAATGATAAATCTAGTATATTTTAGATACTTTAATTTATTTATTTTAATGTAAATCCATCATCAATCCCCTTCTCCTCTCCCTTTTATTCTAAAAATGAAAATAAAATATGTGATATGCCGATTTACCGCCATCATGGGTGAGGCATTTTCAAATTCCATTATCACCTTCAAGTATGGTCATAAAACCATTATTATGGTTAAATAATATTTTATTAGACATAATATAAGTCATATAATGTTTTGTAACGAGTATATATACATAGTATTAATTAATGAAACAAAACTAGTTCGTGATAGTAAAAAATTCACCAAAATAATCTAACTCTCATCATTAATTTTTTATCTAAAGAATCATACTGATATATAGAAACAAATTATATATAATACCATTTAATACTATTTAAATTTATTAATAAAATATAATTTAAATTCTATAAAATTAATCCCATTTTACATAAACTTCCATACATGTATATAAGTGAACTAATCTTGAAAACCAAGGAAACAAACACTCCTGAATTAAAAAGATGAATATTATAACTCATCAAAAAGGCCATAAATTAACTTAATAAAATTATACTGAAAAATTAAATGTTTAATAAGTTATTTATTTATTATTAATGAATATAATTTCATTATACGGGTCATTAAGTTTAGGTGAAGAACACTTTTGGACATACGGTAAGAGATTCTCCCCGAGCCTCTATTTTTCATTCAGGTTGCTCTTTCTCTCTATTTACCCAAATGTAACTCTATATAATTCTTATCTAATCATCCTATATAATATTTTAATGTTCCCAATATATTTTCCTAAATCAATTATTCTTCTTTTGAAGGGTAAATTCATATTTTATAAGGTTCCTTTTTCAATTCTTCCTTATTAGTAAGCCTGATTTAAAGGGAACATCAAAATTTCTTACCAATTTTCAAGTACCATCCATATAATTTTTTAAGACCCCATTATTATTATAATATAAATAATTTTATCATGAAAAATATATTTTTTTCATTTCTGGTTTTATGCTAAAAATTATTCCTTTTCCCTCTTTAGAGACTCTTGTATATTTTCCCTTTAATTGTGCAAAATAATATCTTTTCAAAATATTATTAAAAACCATATTTAGATGTTTTCAATTCAACTGGAAATCATTTATCATGATCTATACCTATTTTACCTTATTAATGTATATATTTTTTTTAATCCATTCTTTCATGGAAACCATTATGATATTCCTTTTGACCAATTATTCCTAATGTGTGGTGTATGTATATTTCCCTTTTATTTATGATCATCATTCATTAAATATCCATATTTTTTATCTCAAATATATGATTATTTTATTATCTATATACAATTTTTTACATAATTTTTTCTTATTTGATTAAATCTATATATGTGGAATTCTTTGGACTTTCAGTTGGGTAGGGACCAATTATATATATCCCCTTGATGCATCGACAAGTATCATGAGACAAAATAGATGGTGAAAAAACATTCATGTTTGTTTCCAAACAGAATCATATGGTTTTTTACAAAGTGAATTAAACAAGCTTGATGGTAGAATGGGTCATGTTCCAGATAAATTAAGTATAATAAATATGCATTTTGTTTATTTAGTATTTATTTATTACATTCCATGAGGTTTTACTTATACCAAAATCTACGGATGAATTTTCATTATCAATGAATTGATGGAATGTGTTTTTTGAAAAAATTTACCTTCCCATAATTTCTATTACTTATTAACATTTATTAATTTATTATTTTCTAGTATAACTCTCAAAGATCATTTGAGATCACCCATTTATTTTTTTCTTTCCCAAGGTTCTGAAGAAAGAACCTTTGAATAACTTACAAGAAGCAGTTTATTATCTTTGGTTATGTTCAATTTCCTATATAATAATTTAACCATGTATGTCTCTAGTTCTTAAATAATACTAGATTAATCGATACTTGGTGATTTTATCTCTTGTATCTATTACATTTTAATAAAATTACCACTGACTTTGGGCTATTGGGTTTTCCGTTTTTACAGTTGGCATCAAAGAAAGATTAGTGGAAACCATGCGTACTATATGTTAAATTAACATGAAAATTATTATAACTCCATGTAGTGAATTCTCGGATTAATACACATGATTATTATGAGCTAACATTGTGTTTTCCATTATTTAGTGATGGTGATAATTGTAAGGAAAGGAATCAATACTTTTGGACAATGTAAAGATTTCCCTACTAAGAACGTCAAAAATGTTAGTGTTGGAGCTGAGAAGATCATGTACATATTATGACATCTTACACATGTTAGGAAAAATAACCATACTACACCTATGTTGGATTGTTTAATGTGGCGTAATAACCTATATTTTAGTGGGACTAATAATCTAGTGGTAGCTGACTGGTGGTCAAATATCTTGAAAAGATATTTCTAGCATTGTGATGCAATGAAAATGAAAAGGTAGTACCGATAACATATTTCCTCAAGGGAGATACTGATTAATGGTGGTATTTGATCCAAACTACTGAAGATGATGAAATAAAAGACATATAATAGAGAACTCTTAAATAAATGTTCTTTGAAAAGTATTTACCACATGATAAATGAACTAAAATGAATAGAAAAATCCATAACTTAATGTAAAGGGAAAAAGAGTGTGTTGTAGATTTTGAGGGTACCTTCACAAGACTTTCCATGAATAATATTGAGATAATACATGATTCAGAATACTAGATTGATTATTTCATTAAATGTCTTAAGCCATGTCTCCAAAGGTAATTGGTTTCTCAACCATTTTCATCATATGATGAAATAGTGTCAAGTTCCATAAAAAATAAAAGGAATTTTCTAGATCCTATATATTCAAGGGAAATCAATAGAAGAAATGGTATTCTGATAACCATGGAAAATATGAAGAATCAAATAAGAAGAATAGAATGAATAAATTTCTATTTTATGGAAATTGTGGAAAGAATCACCCTGGTAAATAATTAAAAGGCATGGGAGTTTTCAATAAGTGTTGAGAAAAGGGTCATTGAGCTAATGATTGCAATGGGAAGAAAAACAATTATTCTCAATGATTTAATTTTAATTATATCAAAATTATTAAAATCAATTTCCCATGCATCAAGGGAATCTAAAACAGAAGAGGCTAATAGGAGATTGACAAGATTATATGATCACTACAACTGAAGTAGAAGTAACTAATAATGTGGTGTTAGTTTCATTAATACTATCTTTAAATCTTTCTAAATCTTTATTTGTTTTTAGATCATCATAGTCTTTTATATAAACATGATTCTCTATGAAAATTAGATATTTTCATTTTGATTTAATAAGGTATTTGTCAGTCAAAACCCCTAAGTGAAGTCTCATTACAACAAAATTGTGTGAGGAAACTCCTATTATAAAATAAAAACGTTCTTTATTTGATGGAATTATCATCATACCTATGGATGATTTTGATATAATCCTCAGGAACAATTGGTTTTCAAAATAATATGTTATAATTTATTGTAAGAAGAAGGAAATTATGATTTTTTAGGAAGATGTAGAATCCATTATCCTTAGAGTAGAAACTTCATCATATAATTCTTACTTTGATCCATCCCCTGTAGCTATACTGAATTAAATTCTTTTTGAAGAAGAGAAAAAAACATATTTGGATAAATAAATTCATCAATCTCAAATTGAGGATATACCAATCATGAAATAATGCATTGATTTTTCCCCTAAGGATTTACCTAGGAGCCCCCCCGAGCTTGACATTAAATTTTCTTATTGGTCGATTCCCTGATGAAAGACTAATATCAAATACTCATTATAGAATGGATATTATGGAATTATTAGAGCTAAATAAACTAATAGAAGATTTGAGTAATAAGGAATTTATTCTCCCTAGTGTTTTATCATAGTGATGCCATGTTCTCTTTGTTAAAATGAAATATGGATCCTTGATGTTGTGCATTAACTATAGATAAATCAATTCTATTATAGTAAATAAAAAGTATAATCTGCCTGACATTGACGATTTATTTGATCAACTTCATGGAGAAAAATATTTCTCAAAGATCTACCTTCATTCTAGGTATCATCAGTTGCGAGTAAAGAAGGAATATATTCCAAAGACATCTTTTCAGATGAGGCATGGACATTAAAAGTTCATATTAATGCCACTTGTATTGACCAATGAACCCTATATTTTTATGGATCTAGTGAACAAAGTATTCAAAGAATATCTTGATGATTTTTTTAGTATTCATTGATGATATCCTGGTGTATTTAAAAATCTACGAGGACAATGGGAATAACGTAAAAATTATTCTTGAGTCACTTTGAAGGAAATGGTTATATGGTAAATTAAGCAATATTGATTTATTGATTTAGAAAATTCCATTTTTTGGGCATATTTTCTCTAAGGGTGGAATCTTTGTTGATCATGCGATGAAAAAGGAAATCCATGAATGGCCGATTCCAATGAACATAACTGAGGTATATAGTTTCATTGGGGTAGTAGGTTAATATTTGTGTTTTGTTCAAAAAAATTCATCATTGGATAACATGTAAACAAAGCTCACACATAAAAGGGGTTAATTTTGTGTAGAAAAAATAACTTGTAGAATGCTTTGATGAATTTATGAAAAGATTAGTCAATGCTTCGATTTTTAATCTGCCATCATTAAATGATTGGTTTATGATATATAGTGATGCATTTATGAAAGGACTTGGTTGTGTCTTTATTCCAAATTATAATGTTATTTCATATGCATCAAGGTAGTTCAAAACTCATGAAAACAATTGTTCAACTCTTGATCTTGAGTAAGCAGCCATAATCATTTCTCTAAATATTTCTAGACACTATCTATATGGTGATATATTTAAGATATATACAGATCATAATAGTTTCAAATACATCATCACATATAAATAACTCCACATGAGGAAAATTAGATGACTCATGTTATTTAAAGATTGTGATTTCTCAATACAATACCATCTTGGAAAAGAAAATAATATGTAAGAAACATTATGCAGAAAAGATCACGGGCCTCTAACCCAAATGAGGATCGACAAAGATACTATTTTAATGGATTTAGTAAAGATTGATATGGGAATTTTTTTTGGAAAGGGAAACATCAGTCCTTTTTGAAATGTTTTCAAAACCAACATTACTAGAGAAGATAAAAAGTTCTCAGTCTGATGATGACAATTTGACATAGAAAATTAAAGCCATTAAGGATGGAAGATAGGAAGACTTCAACTATGAGGATGGAATTCAGAAATGTGGAAAAGGTTATGTGTTCCATCAATACCTGATATAAAAAAGGAACTATTAGATGATTTTCATATCTCAAAAATTTCTAAACACCATTTTAGTACCATGATGTATAGATATCTGAAGGAACATTTTTTTGGGGGATAACTTAAATCAAGAAATTTTTGACTATGTGTCATGGTGTATAGCTTATCTACAAGTGAAGGCTTAGAGGCAATATACTAGACGATTCATGAAACCTATACCTATTCCTATGTAGAAGTGGGATGAAATTTTGATGGAATTTTTCACAGGACTACCAAGGACACCAATAAGGAATAATGATATTTGGGTTATTTCAGATATCCTTATGAAATCACGCCATTTTATTACTATAAGTGATGATTTTAATCATGAGTGATTATAAAGAATATATATTAATGAAGTTAAAAAATTTTATTGTTCACCTATATCAATTGTGTCTAATTGAGTCCCTCATATAAATCAAAATTCTGGAAGAGTCTTCAGAAGGATTTGGATACCGAGCTTCATTTCAGAACTACTTATCACCCTCAAATTGGTAGATAATCTAAAAGGACTATTTAAACATTGGATGTTATGTTTAGATAATGCTCACTTGACATTCAAAGTACGTGGGATCAATAGTTACCATTGGTGGGATTTTCCTACAAAAACAGTTTCTATTCAAGTATTCAAATGCTGCCATATTAAGCATTATATAGAAAGGGATTTCAAACTCCAACATGTAGAGATGAAATTTGTGTGAGGAAACCTATAAGCCCCTAACTTATTGAAGTGAAAAAGGAAAAGTTGAAGACTATTAAAGATCATATTAAATCATCTCAATGTAGAAATAAGTGTTACGATAACAACTCAAGAAAGGATTTGTAATTTTATGTGGGATATCATGCCTTTTTGAAAGTACCTCTATGGAAGGATATCTTAAAGTTCGGTAATAAATGAAATCTGAACCCTAGGTACATCAGACCATTTGTAATTATGGAATTAATTAGAGCTATAGTCTACCAATTATAAATGTCGCCAAGTCTCTCCAAAGTGGATGATGTATTCCACATATCATTGTTAAAGAAGTATATGCTAAACCTAATGCATGTACTCACCTATGAATAAATAGAACCAGAACCTTATTTTTCTTACTATAAATAAGCTATCGAGATTCTTGACACAAGGAAGAAAGTATTGAGAAATTAGATTACATGACTTATAAAGGTTCCTAAAAGAAACTATTAAATGTAAGAAGAAATGTGGGAACCTCGTGATGTTATTAAGAATAACCACCAACATCTTTTGAGAGGTAAATATTCATGAAAAATTATGGGTAAGAAATTTATAAAAGAGGGAAGAATATAAAACCCCATTATTTAAAGGTATGTATCCTATTAAATAAAATCAATCCATTTTATATATTATATTGCACACAAAATTATTTCATATAATATAAATAATAAAGAATCATGTAACACCCCGAGCTTCCACGATACGCCTCTCTTTCAATAATGCAATAGCTTGCATTGTACGCAAGTTCGAGTTCTAACACACCGCAACTAATCAAAGTATCCGTTATGAATATTAATAACCACCTTTTAAATTTATAGAAATTTTATATTTCAAAATGGACTTCATTTTTGTATTCCTAATATTGAAATTAGCCTATGTTGAATTTTTTGTAATTTTCCGAGAACTTCCAAATTTTTATGAATAGTGAAAAATACTTAAAACAACTTTTTTAATCAAAATAATTTATAGTGATAAGTAATACTATTTAGTGGTTTTAAGGTATAATTAGAATATATTTTTACAATTTTATCCAATGGTGGTCATTAGAATTAATTTAACATTGAAATTGGACATAAACAATTGCCAATCTTTTGATATAAATTGTTTCTTAAAAACATGCTATTCGTTGTAACAGCGGGAATTAATTATAAAATTAATTAATGCAACTTATATTTTTGGAATTTTGTAAAATAGACATCATTTTTGAATTCAGAATATCAATTATAGCTTAGGGTGAAATTTTGGCATTGTTCTGAAAAACTTCAATTTTTGATGAATAGTGAAACCACTAAGTGGTAGTTAAATAACTGGTTTTTCGTTTAAATGAAATATTACCACTTCTGTGATTTGATTTTCAAAAATCCGATATACATGGTTGTCATTAAGAAGTAAAATGTGGTTCAATGAGATTAAAATAATTTTTTGGTGAATAGTAACTTTTAAGTTCTTAATCGCGATTAGAGGTAATTAGTGTAGTTTAAGGTACAAATAATGTTATAATAATATGAGATGAGAATGACACTTGTCCTACTCCTATTGGATGAGTCATGGCCGAACAAGAAAACCCATGGGTCAACTTGGGGACCCCATGGAGCCACTTTAGTTAGAAAATGACATAAATACCTTTTATTTAATGTTAAAGTAAAAAATGACACAAACATAAAATGTTTTACTAAAATAATTTTTACGTGGGGTTAAACAAGTCAAAATTTTGATTATAAATATTCATTAGAAAGATAAAAAGATTTCCTACATCATAGTATTTGTTTTATAATTTTTAGACATTAAATAAATTAAATTATTTATGACATCATTATGATGTGGCGATGACCTCATTATTTAACGATTTAAATAAAATGAGAAGATAATGAAAAATCCAAGGCATACACTTGTCCAAAGCCTATTGGATGAAGATATTTCGAAACCTTATCACCTTAGCCTCGAGTTATATAAGTGTGGGACCTTTAGAATCCGAAAAGCATTGTGAAATAATGTAACATTTCAGTCTTTCCAAAAGTGACCCTCCTCTCCACTTATAAAAGGCCCCCACCACTCCCACCTTATTCACACCCTCAAGCCATTTGGATCGACCAACCTCTGCCCAAATACTCTCCCAACATCCCTCTCTTACTCATAGAAGCCTCACTTTGGGAAGAAATCTTCCCAAGGAAGCCTTTGTCTCAAATCAATAAGAGTTACCCGATTTTGAGGTAATGTCTTCTCTAATGTTGTTTTGGTTTATTTTTCTTCTCCAACCCCCTAAACTCCTTTTATTCAATTCTTTTGTAACAACACCAGTATCCTCAATATACTAGGATGTTGTTATAAGAAGGATTAGAGCTACACTTACACACACCTACATCTAATGGTTAAATAACATACGGTTTCTGTGGATGGCGAATTTCTGCCTCACGAAACGATGATTGTTCAACACTCTTATAACACCTTCAAAGGTGGCCATTAAGATGTAACTATTTTTATATATGATATATAATATGTTTATGTTTTACTTATGCTTCTGTATTTCTCATTTATGGCATACTTTATGATTTCCATTATGGGTAAAATGCGATAATTTCATTTTAGGAAGTGCGGACTACCGCCCCCTCAAAGTGATTTGAATCGTTAATGCCATATGTGGGATGTATAAAGGATGGAGTAAATGGTATTATACAATATATTATACTAGAATTATATTATACATTTATATCATTATGATTTCATTCCATTAAATATGAAATTGAAATGAAAGTAGCGTTCATGCGTACGTACGGCTTACCGTCTCCATGAACGGTGCATTTCATTTCTTACCTCTAAATGTTACGTAATATTATAAATGAATGTATATACTGTATATATATAATATATATGACATCTAAATCATTAATATAATTCTGGATATAATGGATATTTCACCACATGAACAACTTATAATTATAAGAAGTTTATTGTTGACTCAAGTACCAAAGATCGACAAAACGACCGTTATTAACTTAAATAATTACATAATGTTCATAACATTGTAATAAGTGATATAAAAAGGATAATGAAATTGAAAATGGTTCTTAATAATGTAGATATTAACTCTAGTTTATTATTCAGGAGGTTAAATAACGGTTGAGTCAAGTCGGACACAAGGTAAGGGAACTTCTTAACCCAATTTCCATTCTTTGGGTTAATCTCCTACTTTCAAATTATGTCATGATATTATTATGTCTTATTCTGTATTTTTACTTTCTTTATGTGTACCTATTGTGAATACACATAATAGATCTATTTTATTTTAAAAATAATCTTTTTAAGGACTTCGTCTCAATCTCCTTTCATGGAGGCATATTTTGTTTTATACACAACTTTATTTTATACGGTGTATAAACCCCTTTGACTTTTACGTTTATTCAAAAAGAATCTTTTTTATACGAAGCGTTTACTAAACGACAAAAGGGAATGTTTTCCTTTTCGTACTTATGCGGCGGCAACGACTTCTCCGCCGCCGTGACCATTATTTGAGTTTTGGCTTCCTCTACAAGCCATCACTTTTTTTTTAATGAAAAATAAATACAAAGTTTTAACTTGCTTTTATTTTGGTATTAAAAATGGTTTTGAAAGCGTTTTTATTATATCAATGTGTTGTATTGACATCTTTTGATTGAAATATGGAAATGTTATGTTTCCTTTATGCATGTTTTATGTGATACGATTATGTTATGGTTTATGATATGTTTAAACCTATTCATATGAGGAATGTATTGGACTTAATAAGTGACGGGTGGAGCCCGCTATAGCTCCTCGATGCATCGGTAGGTCTCATGAGACAACTAGACGTGGAATTGGCCGAGGCCCTTTCCCAATTTGATTTATGGTTTTGGCCGAGGCCTTAATCATTTTAGACGTCTTGGCCGAGGCCTTGACAAAATGTTTCAGAATGTCCGGCATTATACATTCCCTCATTATGAAAGTGGTTATTGATATTGTATGTGATTATTCGACTAGTAGAATATCCATGTGAAGAAGTAAATGGCATTATCTCATTCTACTTTTGCCATATTATGTTGAAGTTCAAGTTTAAAAGGCTTTTGTTTTAGTTATACATTGCCTTAAATGTTAATGTTTATTTATGAAAGCTTCCGCTATATTGTTAACCTTACTGAGCATCTGAGATCACCCCTTTCAATGTTTTAATATTTTTCCAGGATGTGAAGAAGTAATTTATGAGTGACCTGCAGGGGTAGTCAGAAAGGGATATGATTGTGGACTATGAAGACCATGTTATTGTAGTTTATTTACTTTTTGATGTAATGAAAGACTTATGAATGTATCTAGTGTTTCCAAGGCTACTAAACTAATCGGTCTTTCGAGACTTGATCTTTTGTGATCATGCCAATGTTACGAAGTAATGCACTGACTCTGGGTAGCTGGGGTCGGGGCATTACAGTTGGTATCAGAGGCAGTTTAGTACTAACCTTGGAAGCTAGATTCAGATAAACTCTGATTAGAGCACATAGCCCGAAGATAGACTTTGAGGATTAGTATAGAAGAACATCCTAGAATTTTGTTATTGTAGAGATTTTGTGAGTTTTCCGAGCAATACATCCCTGTCTAGATACGATCAGATAGAGGCGGCTCTGGCACAGTTGTACCTAGGGGTAAAACCCGAAAACCCCGCTTTGAGCTAGACTCGAACGGGAACTGGTGCATGACAACGGGCCTTGCTGCACTCTTGGTTACGACACTCCCGGGGGATATGCTTAGGATAATTCCCATTTTCTTTACAAACCACTATGAACGGTTATGAGTATATACTTCCTCAAATAAAACCTTTTTATGATTATGGATTATATCCATAAATAGTTCAATTTATGTTAAGTATTTTACAAGTATGGAATTATGTATTTTGATTAATAAACTAATCTAGTTTATGCCATTGTTTAGAAATGGCGCCTAGTGGAAGGAATGGAAACCGTATCAATGCATGAACTCCGTGTAGGGATTGCCCTCCTGCTCAAGATAATTATTGTGGATATGGAGATACAACTGGTGCTGATCAACTTAATACCATACTGGGACAACTCACTCAGGTTATGAATAATAACCTTACTCGTATGGAGCACCCTGATCCGCAACGTGGAGGATCAATGCTAGACTGTTTCATGAGGCAACAACCACCAACCTTCAATGGGAGTACAAATCCTATAGTAGCTGAGCAATGGATAAATTCCTTAGAGAAAATATTCCATGCCTTGGGGAGTAGTGAAAGGGAGAAGGTTTTAATGGCAGTTTACCGCCTCACTGGAGATGCCGATCAGTGGTGGTCGCTGATTCAAAACACAAAGGAAGATGACGACGTATCGAATATGGAATGGAGAGAGTTCAAAGAGCTTTTCTTAGAAAAATTCCTTTTTCGTGACCATCGAGCAGATATGGAAAGACAATTTCTGAGTCTGAGGCAGAAGGAGGATGAGAATGTCGCAAAGTATGAGGCTAACTTTACAAGGTTAGCGAGGCATGCTGCCGATTATATACGTAACCCAAGGAGTAAGATTGATCGTTTCTTTGATGGGTTAAAACCATATCTCCGTCGAGCTTTGTTATCACAATCCTTCTCATCATACGAAGATATTGTCTCGTGTGCTATCAAGACAGAAAAGGAATTCTCTAAGTCTTATGACAACAATGTAAATAAAGAGAAGAAGAGAACAGTGGAACAAGAGACAGATAAAGGGAAAAAGGGAAAGAAGGATTTTCCAGTATGTGATAATTGTGGGAAGAATCACCCTGGTACTTGCCTAAAAGGAATGGGAGTTTGTTATAAATGTGGAGAAAAGGGTCACCAGGCTCGTGATTGCAAAGGAAAGAAAGAGGCTATCAAAGTTGAATGCTACAATTGTAGAGAAATGGGTCATTATGCAAATGAATGTCCTAAGCGTCAGGGAAACTTAGCTCAGAAAAGGCCAAGGGATCAAGGACAATCTTATGCTGTTACTACAGTTGAAGCAGAATAACCTATGTATTGGTGCTTTTGGACTCATGGATTATATTCTGGTTTTTAGAATAATGTAATATATATATAAGGATTTTACTGCAGTACTTGTTGATTTCAGTAAGGTTTTAATATGATTAAGGTAATCATATTTTTAGTATGTGACAATAAGAGAAACTTTTCTTTGTTTGGGGAATCTGATAAATTGATTTTGGAATTAAGAGACCTTTTATAGAATGTCTGGACAGAGGTATTTTGGATAACTATAAAGGTTGGAGTGGATTAAGTTGATCTTTGGATAGTATTGTTTAAGGTTAAAAATTTATGAAGATTATTTTTGAATATTATAATACTATAGTTTTAGGAAAAGGACAACCTGCAGGGTGGGGCATAACCCGTTGCGTCGGACAAAGCTGCAGGAATCGAACCCACAATCATAGTGCAACAGGCCTTTATTTCCTACCACTAGCCTACAGGAAGTCCCTGGTTATTACAAAATAATTATACTAATCTAAATGGTATGTGTTAACATATGGAACATTATACAATTAGGATAAGTATAATATTTTTGTGTTCTATTATCTTTTTGAGTGAAAGATAAGTTGAAGGTTGAAACTCTAATTGTCAAGCATAAATATATATATACCTATCTCTTATTCAATGAATAAATTAATTCTTAAACTTTAGTAAAGGGATATTAAAAAAAATATGTTATCCTAATTCCTTATGTCTTGTTGAACTGATGATATTTTAAATCAACATAGATTGAAGGCTTTGAGGCCCTCAATTTGACAGTTGATTGTGATTGATGACCCCAATCGCTCCCTACAAATATTTACGTTTTTCCTCTAATTTCCACCAATGTTCTCCTAATCGAGATCATAATTGGGTGGTGACTTGTTCATTTCCCTTTCCCTCTTATTAAGGCTAAATTTTATTAATCTTATTTCCGATGTGGGTTTTCCTCAAAGGTATTTTCTCTTTTCAACCTTTTATTTTCAAAGAAAAATTTCAAATTGCGAGGACGCAATTTATTGAAGGAGGGGAGAATGTAACACCCCGAGCTTCCACGATACGCCTCTCTTTCAATAATGCAATAGCTTGCATTGTACGCAAGTTCGAGTTCTAACACACCGCAACTAATCAAAGTAGCCGTTATGAATAGTAATAACCACCTTTTAAATTTATAGAAATTTTATATTTCAAAATGGACTTCATTTTTGTATTCCTAATATTGAAATTAGCCTATGTTGAATTTTTTGTAATTTTCCGAGAACTTCCAAATTTTTATGAATAGTGAAAAATACTTAAAACAACTTTTTTAATCAAAATAATTTATAGTGATAAGTAATACTATTTAGTGGTTTTAAGGTATAATTAGAATATATTTTTACAATTTTATCCAATGGTGGTCATTAGAATTAATTTAACATTGAAATTGGACATAAACAATTGCCAATCTTTTGATATAAATTGTTTCTTAAAAACACGCTATTTGTTGTAACGGCGGGAATTAATTATAAAATTAATTAATGCAACTTATATGTTTGTAATTTTGTAAAATAGACATCATTTTTGAATTCAGAATATCAATTATAGCTTAGGGTGAAATTTTGGCATTGTTCTGAAAAACTTCAATTTTTGATGAATAGTGAAACCACTAAGTGGTAGTTAAATAACTGATTTTTAGTTTAAATGAAATATTACCACTTCTGTGATTTGATTTTCAAAAATCCGATATACATGGTTGTCATTAAGAAGTAAAATGTGGTTCAATGAGATTAAAATTATTTTTTGGTGAATAGTAACTTTTAAGTTCTTAATCGCGATTAGAGGTAATTAGTGTAGTTTAAGGTACAAATAATGTTATAATAATATGAGATGAGCATGACACTTGTCCTACTCCTATTGGATGAGTCATGGCCGACCAAGACAACCCATGGGTCAACTTGGGGACCCCATGGAGCCACTTTAGTTAGAAAATGACATAAATACCTTTTATTTAATGTTAAAGTAAAAAATGACACAAACATAAAATGGTTTACTAAAACAATTTTTACCTGGGGTTACACAAGTCCAAATTTTGATTATAAATATTCATTAGAAAGATAAAAAGATTTCCGACATCATAGTATTTGTTTTATAATTTTTAGACATTAAATAAATTAAATTATTTATGACATCATTATGATGTGGCGATGACCTCATTATTTAACGATTTAAATAAAATGAGAAGATAATGAACAATCCAAGGCATAAACTTGTCCAAAGCCTATTGGATGAAGATATTTCGAAACCTTATCACCTTAGCCTCGAATTATATAAGTGTGGGACCTTTAGAATCCGAAAAGCATTGTGAAATAATGTAACATTTCAGTCTTTCCAAAAGTGCCCCTCCTCTCCACTTATAAAAGGCCCCCACCACTCCCACCTTATTCACACCTTCAAGCCATTTGGATCGCCCAACCTCTGCCCAAATACTCTACCAACATCCCTCTCTTACTCATAGAAGACTCACTTTGGGCATAATTCTTCCCAAGGAAGCCTTTGGCTCAAATCAAAAAGAGTTACCCGATTTTGAGGTAATGTCTTCTCTAATGTTGTTTTGGTTTATTTTTCTTCTCCAACCCCCTAAACTCTTTTTATTAAATTATTTTGTAACAACACAAGTATCCTCAATATACTAGGATGTTGTTATAAGAAGGATTAGAGCTAAACTTACACACACCTACATCTAATGGTTAAAGAACATACGGTTTCTGTGGATGGCGAATTTCTACCTCACGAAACGATGATTGTTCAACACTCATATAACACCTTCAAAGGTGGCCATTAAGATGTCACTATTTTTATATATGATATATAATATGTTTATGTTTTACTTATGCTTTTGTATTTCTCATTTATGGCATACTTTATGATTTCCATTATGGGTAAAACGCGATAATTTCATTTTAGGAGGTGCGGACTACCGCCCCCTCAAAGTGATTCGAATCGTTAATGCCATATGTGGGATGTATAAAGGATGGAGTAAATGGTATTATACACTATATTATACTGGAATTATATAATACATTTATATCATTATTATTTCATTCCATTAAATATGAAATTGAAATGAAAGTAGCGTTCATGCGTACGTACGGCTTACCGTCTCCATGAACGGTGCATTTCATTTCTTACCTCTAAATGTTACGTAATATTATAAATGAATGTATATACTGTATATATATAATATATATGAAATATACATCATTAATATAATTCTGGATATAATGGATATTTCACCACATGAACAACTTATAATTATAATAAGTTTATTGTTGACTCAAGTACCAAAGATCGACAAAACGACCGTTATTAATTTAAATAATTACATAATGTTCATAACATTGTAATAAGTGATATAAAAAGGATAATGAAATTGAAAATGGTTCTTAATAAGGTAGATATTAACTCTAGTTTATTATTCAGGAGGTTAAAGAACGGTTGAGTCAATTCGGACACAAGGTAAGGGAATTTCTTAACCCAATTTCCATTCTTTGGGTTAATCTCCTACTTTCAAATTATGTCATGATATTATTATGTCTTATTCTGTATTTTTACTTTCTTTATGTGTACCTATTGTGAATACACATAATAGATCTATTTTATTTTAAAAATAATCTTTTTAAGGACTTCGTCTCAATCTCCTTTCATGGAGGCATATTTTGTTTTATACACAACTTTATTTTATACGGTGTATAAACCCCTTTGACTTTTACGTTTATTCAAAAAGAATCTTTTTTATACGAAGCGTTTACTAAACGACAAAAGGGAATGTTTTCCTTTCCGTACTTATGCGGCGAAAACGACTTCTCCGCCGCCGTGACCATTATTTGAGTTTCGGCTTCCTCTACAAGCCATCACTTTTTTTTAATGAAAAATAAATACAAAGTTTTAACTTGCTTTTATTTTGGTATTAAAAATGGTTTTGAAAGCGTTTTTAATATTTCAATGTGTTGTATTGACATCTTGTGATTGAAATATGGAAATGTTATGTTTCCTTTATGCATGTTTTATGTGATACGATTATGTTATGGTTTATGATATGTTTAAACCTATTCATATGAGGAATGTATTGGACTTAATAAGTGACGGGTGGAGCCCGCTATAGCTCCTCGATGCATCGGTAGGTCTCATGAGACAACTAGACGTTGAATTGGCCGAGTCCCTTTCCCAATTTGATTTATGGTTTTGGCCGAGGCCTTAATCATTTTAGACGTCTTGGCCGAGGCCTTGACAAAATGTTTCAGAATGTCCGGCATTATACATTCCCTCATTATGAAAGTGGTTATTGATATTGTATGTGATTATTCGACTAGTAGAATATCTATGTGAAGAAGTAAATGGCATTATCTCATTCTACTTTTGCCATATTATGTTGAAGTTCAAGTTTAAAAGGCTTTTGTTTTAGTTATACATTTCCTTAAATGTTAATGTTTATTTATGAAAGCTTCCGCTATATTGTTAACCTTACTGAGCATCTGAGCTCACCCCTTTCAATGTTTTAATATTTTTCCAGGATGTGAAGAAGTAATTTATGAGTGACCTGCAGGGGTAGTCAGAAAGGGATATGATTGTGGACTATGAAGACCATGTTATTTTAGTTTGTTTACTTTTTGATGTAATGAAAGACTTATGAATGTATCTAGTGTTTCCAAGGCTACTAAACTAATCGGTCTTTCGAGACTTGATCTTTTGTGATCATGCCAATGTTACGAAGTAATGCACCGACTCTGGGTAGCTGGGGTCGGGGCATTACAAATCACATAGAGAACACAAAACAATCTTTTTAAATGAATAGTGAATGAAACAAAAGGCCATTTTCAAGAAATTAAGAAATATATACCCATGAAATAGTAACATAACATTTGAAATAGTAATGTGACCCTTAGGATAGTAATTTATCCAATAGAATATTAACCTCACCTATGAATATATTAATAAAATTTAGACATCTTATAAACTAAAATATGATATAATTATATCATAAGTAAATAAATATTTTGAAAATGATGAACTAATTGTTGGTATTTTAAAAAACATAAAATTTTATTTACAATTTTATAAATAATATTATGACTTAAAAAAAATTATTTACCCAAAATATAATCATAAATTGATATTTTTTCATATTATTATAAGATAATTTTATGTGACCATAATTAATTTTTCAAAGTGTTATAAAATCCGTTATAATTTTAAAATTGGTATTTTCTAGTAAATAATGATTTTAATTAAAAAAATAAATTTATCATACATAGAAAATTATTTTCATAAAATGGAATTCTTTTTTAAATTATAAAAACTAAAAAACATTTATGGTGAATATTTCGGTTTTTTTCTAGAATAATTGATTTTTTGGTGAATAGAAAAATATGGTAATTACGATAAAAGATAAATCAATAAATTATTGATTTATTGATGAACTATGGCTAATGTAAGCACATAATATTGAACTATCATTCATTAGTTTAATATATTTAGTGATAATTTTCATACTATTCTTAGTATTGCGCCAAAATAATAAACAAATTAATAAAATAATAAAAAAACACCCCTCTTCTCCATTATAAATACCACCCCTCACCACATATTAGCCTCAAACCTATTAAGCCTAAAATCTTGTACAATTTATACCCAATACTATTCCCAAGTCTCTAACTCATATCTATGATCCTTTGGTGTCAATAAAATAATAAAACCCCAAGTTCCTTAAGAAGGTTATGGAGGATAAGAAATCCAAGAGGTAAAATCCTCTTTCATTTTCATTTATTTATTTTTTAATTTCATTTCATTTATTATCCTTTCCTCTCTTAATATAACCAAACATGAATTATAACTCCATTATATTATATATACTTTAATTTTATTTTTGTAATGGAATATATATCATCAATCCCCTTCTCATCACCATTTAATTCTAGAAATGAAAATATCCTCTGTGATGTGCCGATTTACCACCATCGTGGATGGTTCATTTTCATTTTCCATTACCACCATTATGTATGGTCATAAAACCATTATTATGTTTAAATAAGATTTAATTATAAATATTATAAGTCAAATAATGTTAGATACCGAGTATATATTGATAATAATAATTAATAAAACAAAACTAGTTTGTGATAATAGAGAATTAAAAAAAATAAAATAATGTTCATCATTAAGGTTTTATCTAACGAATCGTCATCATATATGAAAAAATGATACATAAGACCATTTAATATTCTAAAGGTTCATTATTAACTTATTTTTCCATGTTTTATAGTTAATCCCATTTTAAATGAACTTCCATACTTGTATAAAAGTGAAACAATCATGATAACTAGGGAAACAAACACCCCTAAATGGCAAAGTTGAATCTCATAACTCATCAAAAAGGATATAAATGATATTAGTAAAATTTTAATGAATAAAATAAATTTTTAATAATTTCTGGATTAAATTTATAATGAATCTAATTTCATTATATATTAAATTAAATATAAGTGCATAACACTTTCAGACATAAGGTAAGGGATTCTCCCCAAATCTCCATTTTCATTCGGGTTATGATTTCTCTATCCTTACCCCAATATAATTATTAATAATTATTTTTTACTCTTAAATTATCTTTTTATGTTCCAAACATATTTTAATCACTCAATTATTATTCATTTTATGGGGAAATGCAGGTTTTAAAAGGTTTCTTTTTTTTAATTCCTCTCGATAAGCAAGCCCGATTTAAAGGGAACATCCAATTTTCATACCCATTTTCAAGTACCATACATAAAATATATTAACCACCCATTATAATTTTAAAATAATTATTTTATCATGAAAAATATCTTTTTCAATTTATGCTTTTATGCTAAATTTTTTCATTTTCCCACTTCAGAGACTCGTTTATATTTTTCCTTTAATTGCATTAAATAGACTATTTTCTAAAGTTTATTAAAAACTCTTTTTTACAATTTTTCACTTAAGTAGGATATAATTTTACCTGATCTATAAATAGTTTCCAATATTAATGTATAATTATTATTTAAATCCATTATTTAATGAAAGAAACTATGATATTTCCTTTTTCCACTTATTCCTTGTCTGTGGCGTATACATATATACCATTTATTTATGTTTATTATTCATTAAAATATATATTTGTTGTATCATGGATATGATTATTTTCTTAGTTGAATATCATTTTTACATATGGTGTTGTTATTAAATTGATTATATGTATGAATAATGGGTTGGACTTGTAGTAATGGGTGGGTCTTGATTATATATTGACGTCGATGCATCAATAGGTCTAATGAGAAAAAACAGTTGGCAAAAAACCCTTCATGTTTGTTTCTAAATATAATCAAAAGAGTTTTTACCTATAGACTTAAACTATATTGATGGTATAATGGTTCATGTTCTAGATACAAGAAGTTCAATAAATAATAATTTTCTTCATTCAGAATTCAGTTATTACTTTCCATGAGTTTTTAACTATGACAAAATATATGGATTCATTTTCATTCTCAATGTATTGATGGAATATATTTTTTTCATTTTATTTAACTAACCATAATATATATTCCTTATTAACCTTGATTTAATTATTAGTGTCTCATATAACCCTGACTAATTATTTGATCTCGGCCTTTTACTTTTTTCTTTCCTCTAGTTGTGAAGATGAAATCCTTTAATAAGTGAGTATAACCATTTTATTTTATTTTTTATGTTTAATTACCAATGTAATAAGGGAACTATGTATGTATCTAGTTCTTCAATACAACTAAACTAGTCAATCCGAGGTGATGTTATCTCTTGTTTCTATTCCATTATAATAAAATGACCACCGAATCTAGGCTACTGGGTTAGGGGTTGTTACAAAGGGTCTGGGATATCACTTTTTATAAAGAAAAAAGGGAGTTTCTCTCAGTATTCATTAATACAACATCACTCAATATTCACCAACAATATTTCACCTCACCATGAGTATATTTTATCATGTTTTCACCAATACATCAAAGCATGTGACTCATTATTTGTATTAATAATAATATTAAAGTATAAGGATCATTGTAAATATCTACAAATTAGAATATCCAATGACACATATAAAAGTATATTTCCAATTTGTGGGTCATGTTCTCCTAATGTTCTTCATTAAAGATTACCAAGGTCGTACATCATGAGAAAGTGTCTCAATGACCTTAAAGTCTCCACCCCATATATCATATATCATTTTTATCTCATCAAATGATATCATCTAGCTATGAAAATTATATTTTAGTGTAATATCACCGAACTTATTTGTTCTCATCATAGTGGTGAATTAGTATGACCTTTTAGTATGATAATTACCCTTTTGACATTATCACATACTATGTCACACATAAGAAAAATAATTATATGATAAAAGCTTTTAATAATATTTATACATATGAATACAAGTAATCATAAAGTTGTAAGAAGTTGGTTCTTAGGAACCAACTACAAAAAACTCCCAGTTCCACTAGTGCAAATTACTAATAACCTTCAACTCACTAGCTATCACATGATTTTCTATATTATTATAAGATAGTGATTTAAGGATCTTCCACATTCTCTTCCATGGAATCTCTACTCATGAGGACTTCATCCCTTTGAGAAAAATCCTTAAATTGGTAATATTTGTGGAGTATGTGTTTTATCTATTGATCTGACCTTCAATCCTTTTCTAGAGTCACCACTATAATATTATCAAAATTTAATGGTATTGGATATTTACAACTATTCAACACATTAAGATCTTGGACGATGTTGAGAATCCAAAGTTATTCTTTGTCTATATCATAAGCTTCTATATATTCAGACTCCACTATAGAATAATCAAAAACTGATTGTTTTGAACTCTTTGGTCTCATAGTGGATACATTGAGATAGTTAACATATCCAGATTGTGACTTCAGATCATTCAAATTTTTTTAGACACTTGAATAAGTATATCCTTTGATGACTTTATCCTTATCTCTTCCATATACTAGAATCGTATCCTCTATATGCCTCAAATATTTAAGGATGTCCTTAAAATCATACCAATGTTATTCTCCTAGATCATCTTGATATCTTCCCACCATGCTTAAATAATTGGAATCACAAATCCTAATACATAACATGGAATACATGATGGATCATATCATAGATGTGTATAGGATAATACTCCTTATCTCTCTCTCTCTCTTATTGTGTCTAAGGATACATTTTCTTGGAGAGATTTACACCATATAATTTGAATTAATCCATGTAGTAAATCCCTTTTTTATCTAGTCAACGTATGTACTTTGAATTAGTCTAATTTTCCTTTAGATCTGTCATGAATGATCTTTATTCCGTGGATATATGTTGATTTACCTAAGTCCTTCATGTAAAATCACTTCTTAACAAATCATTAACTGTGTGTAAGACTGGTATGTCATTTCTAATAAGTAATATGTCATCAACATAAACTATTGGGAATAATACCACACTCCCATTAAAAATATTATAAACACATGGCTCAGATTCATTCTTTATGAAACCAAAATCTTGAATGGATTCATAGAATCAAATGTTCTATGACCTAGATTATTTATTTTACCCATAAATAGATCTATAAAACTTTCATATCTTACTAATCTGTTATGTAATCAAAAACCCTTTAGGTTGTTCCATATAGAAATTTTCTTTAAGGCTTTCATTAGGGAATGTTATTTTGATATCAATATGCCAAATCTCATAGTCATGGAATGTTGTTGTAGCAAGTAAAATTTTAAGGGATTTAAACACGTAAAATATAGAAAAGGATTCATCATATTAAATTAATTTAATCTATTTAAACCCTTTATCCACTGGCCTTTAATTATATGTACATACTTTACCTTTCGTGTCCAATTTTTCTTGAATACCCATTTTCACCCAATGGTCATTTCAAAAATTGGTTGATTGACTAGAACCTAGACGTGGTTTTGATATATGGAGCATGTCTCAGAATTCATATATTCTTGACATTTTATAGCTTATGAACTCTCTATTTCCTCATTATAGGAAATAAGGTAATTATTGTCAACTAATAATAAGTCATTAAGTTTAGTTACCAGAAAATCAAATATTTTTGTTTCTCTATTCCATCTGATAATTTTACATAGTACTTATGTTTTAATAACACCATATTCCATTGGATCTTGGGGAATCTTTTCTTTCACCAATTCTTTTTTATCATGTGTATAAAATTTATAAAATTCAATATATCTCCCTCTATCCTTATTGAGGAAGTGCTCCCTATTAAGAAGAATATATTGTCTTTTGATGATGGCCAGTTGGTCTCTAGGGTTTTATAGATAGTATCCCCTTGATTCCTTGGGATACCCTATGAATATAAACTTCACAACTTGAGGTGTTATAATGTTTCTAAAGTAGGACTTAAAAAATGAACCACATCCCCATATATCAATTTTTGAAAAAATAGATATCATTTAACTCCATAACTCTAAGGGAGTTTTATTTTCAATTTTTTCGATCTCAGTTTAGTATTTATCTTATAGTTTTTATTATATATCCCAAAAAGGGTAATAGAAGATCTATGTGACTCATCTTCTACCTCACCGAATATACTGATGTATGGTTCATCCTTTAACTAACACCATTCCACTATAGTGAATAAGGTGGAATAAATTGTGATAAAATCACAGAATCCTATAGATAGTTAATAAACTCCTGGTTAAGATATTCAATAACGTGTTTAGATTGAAGATTATATATTTTCTCACCATGTTTATTCTCTAATTCATTCTTGAATTATTTTATTTTCTCGAAATATTCTGACTTATACCTCATTAAGTAGACATATCCATATCATCTTAATTCATTAGTAAAATAAATAAAGTATTAATTAACCCCTCTAGATTCTACTCTAAATGGTCCAAACACTTAACTTTGCATAAAATATATAACCTCTGTGTCTCTTTCGTTGTGTCCACCAAAAGGTGGATTGATCATTTTTTCCTATAAAAAAAATGACATATATCAATTTCTTTTAGATAATAAGATTCTAAGTAACTATATTAATATATCTTTGTAAAACACTTCTCATTTACAAGACCAATATGGTTATTACATAGGTGGGGGTGAAATAATCCATGTGGACTTAATTCATTTTCATTTCTCAATACCCAGTTTGTATAATTGAATGCATAAAAACCATTACTTAAATGTTTCGTACTATAAAACAATTCCCTTTGTAAAAGTAATATTTTTATTTCCAAACATAAAAATAAAACCATCTATATTTGTAAAGAATTCTAAAATTATTTTTTTGGTATCTGTTGGTATATAATAATAATATTTTATAACCAAGACCGACCTTATTGGAAAATGATGGTGTTAATAAACAATGGCTTGATCATCCAACCTGACACCATTGGTATCCTAAAAATCCACCTATGGTTTATAAGTATTTAAAAATATACTTGGTTCCTATATTTGAATACAGATGTGATCACCACAAGCTATATCTAAAACCAAATGTGAAGAAATATAATGATTTAACCCAATAATAAGAACAACTAAATATTCCCCTTTATTATTTAATTGAGTGTAGTTATTCTTCAATTTGACAATATTGACACATGAAAAACACATTAATTATTTTCTTACTATAAGGAAATTACATATTGGTAGCAGTTTATTAGATTTGGTTAAATGAAACTATCACTGATCAATATAAGTTGATTATTTATCATCTTTTTAGTGTTAGTATGTTTTTTTACCATTGTTATTTAATTATTAAATATATTTATTTTCTGAACCATCACCAAATATGTATTTTGTGGGGTTTTTTTAAACAATAATCATTAATATATAATACATAACACAACATGGACACCCTTATTCTTCCTCTCTTGCACGATGACTTAACGCTTCCTATCTTGGGGAGACTCCTCCCCTTTGGAGCTACATCCTCACTAGAAATTCTACCATTATAAGGTATCCTCAAAACAATACTCTAGGGTTTCCTCACCTTTTCAATGTTTCCCTCCTATAATGAACCATAAAATTAAAAAATGCTTCTCTTATTACTAAAAATATATAGGAAAAACTAGTGTTTTTAATTTTCATTCAATATATGAAATTCAATTAATAATTGATAGAATATGGATTTTATTTTCAGGTTACATTGGATATAATAGGATATCATCTTTTGTTTTTTATGATACTAAATTCATGGAATGAAAACCGAGATTTTTCTAAAAAAACAGTTGAATTTAATTTTTATTGACATTTTAATTGAAATTCTAACTCAAACCAAAAACATGTTAAAAATTTTCTATATTATGTAGGGGGAATTGTGTTTTAAACATTATAAAAAGTAGGAATCTAAATGTATAATTTTAGAAAATTACATATAGGGGTTTTAATTTAAAATAAATTTGAAATTCTACATGTATATTTTAACTACATTTATAATATGAAATATTCAATGAATCTTTAATTTTAAATTTTATATAAACAATTCATATTTGGGTGAATAACCTGTTTATAGGATCAACACCATAGACATGTGAATCATACTTTTATATCTACTTGATGAAGATTCATATTATAATTTTTTTATACATACAAAGGATGTTTGGGTCTGTTTTCATGAATAATTTTTAGTTATCTTTACTCATAAAAAGGAACCCACCGAAATAAACCCATTTAAAGAAACCCCATTATCTATTGATTTATAAAAATCATACAGGTATGTTCTTTAATAATCTCTTCAATTCATGGATTGAAAGGTCTATCCACTTTATTTATATCATTATCTATCCTAGACACATATATACCAATACATAAAGATAAATATTAGAGTATAAGCACTCAAATATAATTTATTCTCAAGTCCCTCCATCTTATAATAAATATTTACTAATACATGAAGAAAAATGATGTGTTGATCATGGCCTAGAATTTATAGATACTTCTAAATCAAGTGACCATATCTATTTGAAATTATATTTAACCTTCATGTCACTTTTATCAAGAAATCATTATATTAGTTATGTTGTATTCAAAACTATTTAAATGCTTCATGTTCCTTAAATTAATATTAATTATATTACATTATAATTGTATATGGTTATTTTTTATCAATCAAATTTTACAAATGCTAATAGTTTTTTTTATTAATGTTATTTTTTCTATAAATTTATTTGTATTATTATAAACATAGTATTATTTAACTAATCAACATTATGTTTTCTTATAGTTATTTACCAATAGAATACAGATGGATAAGAGTTGGATTAATTTACCCTGAAATAAAACTCAATATATTAAGGTGTTATAAGTGTTTTTATATTTACTATTGAATTTTGATCCATAAAAGGATGAATGAAATTTTCATGTCTTGATTGTAATTTTAGACAATAAAGACGTTATGTTTAAGAAAACTGGATATTGAAACAATTTCCTATTGGAAATATGATATCCATTTGGTAGGGGGAATTAGAAATTGAAGAAATTTCAATTTTTGGAAATCATAAAAATGAACAACCCACTACCCTAATAGTGGAGAGTTTGATTCATAACATGATTATCATTGTTTTCTGCACTATATATAACGATGAATATTTTGACAAATTAATGGAGAATTTTTTTGATTTTCCATAGATAAACTCAAGGGAGAAGATAACTAAGAAATAATATGAGGTTTTTGAATTATAATAAGACAAAAATATGGAGTTTTACGAAGGATGTATCAAATATATAATATTTTCATTCTTACTAAACTTATACCATATCAAGTGATTTTTTTTGGAATAATATATTAATAAATGTCAATGATATTAGATTTTTTTGTATGATGTTTATTTATAATCGAAGATCCCATAATAATTTTATAATATTAGTAAGTTTATTAAAAAATCGAACCTCAATGATATAAATATACAATCATTTCCCAACGACTATATGTTTTTTTGGTGAGAACATTCAGATAGAGAATAATGTAAATGATGTTTTGCTTATAGATGGAAATATCTTTACTGTAATTAGTGTTTGAATGAATGACCTATAAAGATAAAGAGAAATGAAACTAATGTGTATTTTTTTTAACTTTCCATTAAATCCAACATTTAAATGATTTTTCATCTCTCCTAACATATTGGAGTGAATAAAGTTTCATAATATTAAAAAAAATGAATGACATCACACTAGATATTCAAAATCACATAAATAATTTAATTTTTTACATAAAAATTTCTCTTCATATCCTAGGAATGTGTGTTTGGTATTATCTAATGATGGATTTAATCCATTAGGGACACCATGTATAACTTATGGCATATGGAAATTTATTTTGAACCCTTATAATCTGCCTTCATTAATGTGTATGCAACAATATTCTTCCATTATTTTGATGATCATTATAACAAAGAAAATTCATGGAAATGAAATTATTGTATATCATCAATATATTATAGAATAATTGAGATATTTATAGGATAATTATGTATATACTATGATTCATAAAAAACCAAAATGTTTAAAATTCACGATTCTCTAATTTAGATAATTAGTTATATTCCCGGATTAAGAAACTTGTGTGGTTTCAATACTCACACTAGTCTGGTATGTCCAATTTGTAGCTTTTGCTTCGAGATGATATGATTTACATATATCTTAATGTTTTTTTCATGTTTCATTATAGATTCTTGGAAACTTCTCATATATATAGGTTTAATAAGACATTATTTTATAGAAAAAATGAGCTGAGGTGACCTAAAAAATTATTATCATGTTCCAAAGTCATGTCACAATTATTAATTGTAAATGAACAATTTTGTAATGTGTATCAGTTGAATGTTTCTAAGAATGGATTTCATAGCTCATCAGATACAATGGTACCCAAAATGTAAGAAATGGTGTTTTTTTTTCAAACATCCATTTTTTTAATTTCAATTATTACATCACAATATTAAAATTATGCACATTGAGAAAAGAATGTGATAATTTGGTTTTAATAATATTGAACGAGTAGGGAAAGTAAAAATATCATCTTAATTATTATAAGTACTTACAATAAATAAATATCAAATTTGATCTTTGGGAAAATGTTAAGGGAAACAATCATGCATTGGGTTTTTCATTGAATAATCACAAAAAATGTGGTTTCCTTTAAAAGCAAAAAAATGTGAAAGTACCTAGTAGATACTCAAGTAAAATTTCAATATGTGTTGTCCTAAAACAGCATAAGTTAAATGGAAATAAAATCCTCTACTCACATATTTATATTGAGTAATTGCTACCATTGTAATTGATTAAATTGTTACATGATAAAATTATAGTAGATTTTATTGATATTTTAACATTCATGAGGCATTTTTTGAGAAACCTTTAAACCTCATTGGGGTTGAAAAAATTATTTAATGAATTTTATTGACACTTTTTCATTTAGTGATAATATTTATCCCATTATTTTTCACTATGATAATTCATCTAATAGTTTATTTGACCTGGGAAGTCAAAGAAAGAGGGACGAAAAATTATTTTTGGATGCATTATATAAATAGGTATTGTTATATTAAATTTTTATGGCTACCAAATTAAAATTTTCAAACTCATGAGATACATGGCTTATTCTTCCATGTTACCATTTTACCTTATATAGTAATGTCATTTCATGTATTTTATGAGAAAAAATCTCAAAAAAGGATTTGTTGTTGATGGTTATATAGAAGATCATCATCTACCATTTTTTTCAAGTTATTTAGATAATATTGGGACATGATTCAATTGATTTAGACTTGTTGATGACAATAAAAATAAATTTCAATCTTATAGTAAATCCGTAAAATTTACAAATTTGTTTTATTATGTTGGGAAAATTCAATAGTTTTACTGATAGAATTTTTTTATAGAAGTATATAGATATGTTCTACTCAATATAGTAATTATATATCTTTTCATTGATGAATTGAAGATGAAATCAAAGAGATGAATTTAGAGTTGAGGATGATATGGTAAACGGATAACAAAAGTTATTAACAAAGGCATTATTTAGTGGGTTTCACACTATGTAAGATCATAATCAATTTCAAATTCATAAAATATGTATATAATTATATTTTATAACAAATAATATATTTTCTTTATATATATATATATCATGATTTTTTATAATCAAACTGATTTTAAATATTATTTGAAATATTTGGCTTGAGGTAATTTGAAATGTTATAGTAGATTTGTTGATTATAATATCAATATCTGTAGGTTTCATACAATATTTTGTGAAAAGGGTATGCAGGGCCAAAATAGAGTCATTATTAAAAAATTTGTAGACTTTGGATACTATGAGAAGTTTATTGACATTGTCAAATTTAATTATCATTGATTATTTCACGTTATGTTATTCAAATAAGAGTGGGATGATATTTATATGGGAATAAGGAAAGATTCATTACAATTCACTTATGTTAACTTTTCTCAATTGATTGATATATGTGAGAGTGAATAACATGATCCATAATTTTTTTGGAATCACAAGTTAAAATTTAATATTATATGGATGATGTAGTTGATGAATGGTGGAGTGTTGTAGTCCATGTTAAAACACGAGATATGTATGATATGGGTGATGAAGTTGAATTTTTTGTTTGACATCAAACCTCATCAACAATAAAAAATCGATCTATTTGCACATGATGATAGTAAATAATTTGGTCTAGAAATGGAGGTTGAATATGATGAAATCATTTTAATAGTGGGTGATAATGATAATATTGTTAATGATGTAATGATTTATTATACGTTAAATCCTTTAACTTGTCTTTTATTTTTTTAATTAGAATATATGAAATTAATTAATCAATATAAAAAAATTCAAATAATTTTTTTGTTTTTTATTGTATATCATGTTATAACCTATTTTATATTCTTTTTGGATATAATAATTTGGAGAATAAAATTATTTAAAGATAATATATGATCATACACAATTCCTATGATGTTGGATAAACCATTTGATACACTTCGACCAACATCATGTAAGATACCTATTTTTTTGTTTTCTGCCATATCTATCATTTGATTCCTTATGAAATGCTCCCATATTCATTACGAATAAACTGTAATTCTAGTGCATCACCTTCTTCTCTAAAGATATTATATGGATAATATAGAGAAACTTCGGAAATGTCATTGACTGAGTATATGGTTCCACTTTTACCATCATGAGGGTAGTGGAGAGTAACCATTATTAGTATATAATTGTTAATGTGAAAAAAATAATTTTTTAAATATATATAATAATTGATGAATATAATTATTTAATAATTTTAGACAATAACAAGATAGAAATGAACATGGATACATCAGAGGTTTGGAGGCAATGAAATTTTTAATTAGTTGTATTATTCGACATGTTTGGAGTGCCTAGAGATGATGTTTGAAGCTTATATGGGTAGATCATGGGTCAGTTATCATGAGAGATGAATTCCCATCCCATCACTTACTCTGACTTGAGGCATCTTCCTACTAGTGGGATGAATGATATTTTTTATAAACAATTGAAATTAAGTGAAAATTAATATTTATAGTTATTTTATCTAATATTACAATCAAATTTCACTCTAATTATTATTAAATATCTAATATGTATATGATTTTTAATTTTGATTTGTGTGACATGGTTTTTCAACCTTAGATGTTGAATAGTTTGGGGAAAGAATGGAATGAATTTAAGTACAGGTTGTGGGGTGAGTTCAATGACTCCTCTACGAGTGCATGCCAAATATACAAAAAGGCACTCAATGGGATACCTCAAGATTGGTGGATGTCCTTTGTTGATATGAATCATTCTGATTCATATATGGTATTTTATATTCTCTTAAAACATTGATATTAATTAATTAAAAATATTGAATTTTTTATTAATATTAACATTTTTTTATGAATATTATCAAAAAAATTAATCAAATAGGGTGAAATAGGTCAACCCACACAAATATGGTTCTTAATGTTTATTGAGGATAAGGTCAAACATGGAAATATTCTACTTATTAATTAAATATACTTTTTTTTTAATTTTATGTAAATTATTTTGTATAGTTTTTATTATTTTTATTTGATGATATAGGAAAAATAAGTTGTGTATGAGGTCATTCGAGTTGATTTTTTGGTTTCATGTACACAAATAAAATGACATAAATTACATAAGTGAAATTAATTTAAACATTAGGGTAAAAAATATAAATCACTATTTATTTATTTTTTGAAGAAATATATTTTTCTAATTTTTTTTCTATTTGTAAGAACAAAAATAAAATAGGAATTGGATTCAAATCCCTCGCATTCATCCTTAAACTCCAATATTGATGTTACTGCCTATGTTTTGTGCAAGGAGCATGCTAGTAATGTTTGAGGGTTGGGTTTTTTACCATTCCCATCATGAGTGTTTGGGAGGAGTTCCTGTACATTAACTATAACATTTTATTTTTGTTCCATGTGATGTTATTATTATAGATATTTTAGAATCACAAATAATTTTTTTTAATCTCAATAACATAATACCACAGCATGAGAAACAATGGATTCCTCAAGATGATCAGTTTTCTGTGATGGGAGTGCATTCGTAATTCTATTTTTTGGCATGCTTAGGTGTATTCCAGGGAAAATTTTAGCCCTGATAGGATAGAATACAATGGAACTGAAGTTGTTACATTTATTTTAATATGTTTATTTTATAATAATAATTTTATTATTTTTATTTACTATATAATTAAAAAAATATATTCTAAATTTTATTTAATGATGGTATCAGATAGATAAAAAACTTCCAGACGATACAAAATATTAAGAGAATCTATCATATTAACTCATCTATCATGACATAGGAGAGAATATTTGATTTTAAATCTATCTTTTTATCTATTATATTTTTTACAGAAACTTATATATACTTCTTGTGTAGTATTTCAATGTTTATTGTATGTTTAGATGATATATTACTATATTTAGATATTATATTTTTAATTTTTTTATTGATTAATGAAAGTAGTGAATTTTTTATTTTATAGATATATCAATATTTTTATACTGGAGGTGGTATCATATTTAAGGATGTTAATATATATTTTTTTTAATTATCAATGGTTTAAACAACATTTAATTCTAAAAATGTTTATATTCACTATATAAGTGTCACTAAATTTTTCTAACACATCACCAAATTTTTATCAGTCAGAATAACCACCGCTTGTTAATGGAAAAAATTCAAAAAATAATTACTTATCTTTTTTTTTGACATTTCTAACCACCAAAATGATAATAAAAAATATTTTAAAAAAATACTTCCAAATACAGATGGACATCAATTTCACTGAACCACCAAAAATTTTAATTTAATCACAACTAATCAATTAGAAAATCATGTAAATGTGGGATTTTTAATAGTCAACTCATATTATTAGGAAATAGTTTAAATCTCAATATAGTTAAAAAACCATCCTTTATTTAGTGTTTCTATTATGGTGTTCTTTTTTTGGCTTCATATATTCTTTTTCTTATATGGATAGTGCTCATGAGCATTATACTTGTTATGATTATGAGTCCCAGTTTCCTTGTTTTTCCTTTTGTTATTCACTATAGGGACAATAATATTTTCACTCCCCATGTCTTTCACAACTTAGAGAATCAATTTATGGAGTTCAGATATAGGCATCTCACTATTTCCTATATCCTTATTATTAACAAAATAAGAGAAGCTCTAAGGTAGTGGGGAAACAATGATATATTTGTTTCTCATCAAGGTTATCAAATCCCAATATATAAAAGCACTAAACGTATCCAATCATCTTGAATGTATAAGGCTAAGATGGTAACAAGTCTCTAAATTTACATGTGAATAGTGGATTGGTGATCTCATATCTCTATTATCTCACCTTCTCTGGATAAATATCATGAATATGAGACATAATGTTTTACACATCAATATCCTCATATTGATTTAAATACTCATTGGACATAGATGAAATCATATAGTTTTGGTTATTTGTTCCATCATCCAAATGTTTCATATAGATAGATAATTCATTCTCACATTCCTCTTTATCAAGTGCCTCTAGAATAGGGTTTTCTAGTCCATATAATTTCTATTCATGGTGTGGTAACGCCTATATCATTGATATAAATTCAAACTGGTTAAAAGGTTACCCTTCTCTGATATAGATTGCAGTTATGTAGTCGAATTCGTGTATCATTCCATTTTTATAAGTATTTATAGAATAATTTTATTACTTTATCTAGATTACTAAATTAAAGAATAAATTTTAATTTTATTAATCCCACACTATTTTATCAAAGCCTAATACTCCTAGTTATTGGTTTTGAAAAATCCTATCCATGGATATCCATGTGTAAAGGATCTATATTCCCCTTCTCATAAATTAGAGGAGGGTCTCACAAGTAACTCATTTTATTTAGGTAAGTGTTACCTTCAAAATGTATTAACTGGATTCTCTTTAATCTATTGATTGGACTCTCCAATCTTGAAATCCATGATAGGGATTTACTTAACACTTTTCCTTCTAGTTGCATCAAATCTCACAGATGTGACCAACCCTTAATTCAATCTACTTTAAGTCATACCAAAATTCAAGATAGATACTCCCACATTAATTGAAAGAACTCTAATAGAGGTTTTTCAAACTTTTTGAATTGTGATTCAATTTCTTTCGAAGTAGTGGAAGGCTATATGAAATTAATATTTTATTTGAGGTATTTTTATCTTTATATATAAAAGGCCCATTTTATATTATCACATGATTTATAATATTAAGTGGATTTTACTTACATGATTAAACAATTCTTGAAAATATTTACAAATATTATAATATTTATTTTAATTTTATCTTGTAATCTTTTTAATAAATTGTTTTAATGATTTAAATACCTGTAAATGACTAGAAATTCACATGGAGGAAATAAAATAAATAAAGTGAAATGACCATGAGCTTCTATAATGGTTCTATTATCTAGTGGATGATAAATCAACCCATATTCCATGGGAATAAACTCATGGAACCATGCCTAGTTTGAATTCCAGTATCCCACCTGTACTCATGTGTACATCTTGTAATTGTTTTGTGTTAACAACAAACATGAACTGACTCCACTCACTAGGGAGCTCTATCCATTACGTAATTTTACTCACACATAGTTAAGGGGAACCAAACAATTGGATGTGGTTTTTTATATAAAATAAACTATGGTCATTAAGGAACTTACATAATAAGATGAGAGGAATGAATAATAGAACAATATTTAATTCCATAAATTTTTACGAAAACCATTCTATAATAGTTAAAATACACTGATTACTTATACTGGCTGGTCTTATCTATGATCATCCACATTTCATGCAATATATACAAATAAGGTACGCTAGTTATAATTCACGTCAATTCATTATTTATTATTTTGATAAACACGCTTGAATTAATTAAATTAATTAATTGATTGATTAATTAATTAATCTAATCATATTTAACTTAATGGCCATTTGAAGTATCTTGAATATATCCATCATAAATGTAATGTGAAAAGTAAATGTATTAACTAATATTTATAGATAATTACTTAGAATTAATTGAGAATTTATTAATTTTGCAAACTTTTATAATATATTCATCACACCATATCTCAACAATAAAATTTTGTTTTTAATACTATAATTAATTTTTCATTATGTAATTTATGTTTTTTTCTTTACTGGGTGACTATATGGATTTTACGAATGAGTTGTATGTCGTGTTCTTCACTTTCCATGTATTTGGGATAAACAACTGAGGAATTGGTGTGTATCATGGATAGGTCACATGGATTATACTAAAGAGATATATGTCATGTTTCCCACTTGATGTGACTATGAATAACCGACATATATACTCATTTCTTTATTAAAATGTGGGAAATAATGATTCATGCATTAGGTACACTAAATACACACCATGAATCTCATAAATAATACATGTTTCGAATCCCATGTTGCATTATGATACATATTTGACCACATAGTTATTGTAAATTTCACTGATAAACTATACTGACTATATGGAATATATACCACTAACATGACACGTGGTCCGACAAACTATATGCTAGGATACCCTGGTCGAAATGTGTTGTGCATTAAATTCATTTAAAGTTGTTACTTATTAACACATTGTGTTTCCTTTTACACATCTAGGTGCAATGAATTTTGGTACACAACATGTAATTTTGGTTACACATCATGTATTTTTGTTAACCAACCAGAATCCTTAGGAACACCCAATGGAATCTCTTATCATTTTTCATATGTTATTAAATTTTTTAAGATGATATGAATCTTGAATGAAGAAAATTAATATTTCAAAAAAATAATAATTAAACCCCAGATTAATGAACGAATAATGTAGAAGAATAAAAATTAACAACAATTAAGTATTATATATTAAAAAAATAAATTATTATAAATTATTATTTGATCACTCTAATACCAGCTACATGTTTTGGGCATAGAAGATGCACCAGTGGGGACATGGCCAAATATTTTTTTTTGTCGTAATCCATGAATAATCCATGATTTCCATGATGAATAATCATCATGATAAAAAGAATTAATATGAATATTAATTGAAAAAAACCTTTAACCAAGAAGAGTGGTTCTTTTCACACATAATTTATAATAAATATATTTAATTAAAGAAATAACTTTCATCGAATTCTTTCTTTTTTGATGAATTCGAAGACCACCCTTTTCATATCTTCATTGCATGTAAGGAATCAAGGGTCGGTTATCTCTTGAGGTGATCTTCACCTACATCAGGAACCTTTGATCATCACATTTGAATTTTACAAGTGCTAGAATAGATGATTCTTATTATTGTGATGATTTTTATTGATCACAACTGAATCCTACAATAGAAGAAGAATTTTTTTTTTCTGGTGGAGGAGGATAATGTCTTTGCTTTCTTCAGAGAATTATTGGAAGAAATATCTCAAGGTATTAGGATAATAATCCCAAAAAAAATTTGTGATCAATAGTGGAAGGAAGCTAGTTCTTGAATAAAAATTCATAACAAGTTTTATATAGTGGTAGGGCTATAAAATCAGTAATTGCATAATGTCCCTTATTATTTTCTTCATTCCCAGTGAACCCTTTTTATAAATAATAATAATATTATTATTATTTACTTGACATGCGCTACACCCATGGATAAAAGAAATATTATTTTACTAAATAAATAAATTTATATTTGTTAAAATAATATTTAATAGGAAATTTCTCATTCGACCATAAAATGCATTCCACCAATCCTCCTCAAAATTTATCAGTTCTTGAATAATGACTATTTATTTAATTAATTATTTATCACTAAATTATTTACCAATAAATATATAATTATTTTATTCAATGAATTACTGAATAAATATTTTAATATTCATGTAAAAAAATTAATAAATATTTTGTACTTTGTGAATAAATGTGGTTGAATAAATATTTTAAATTCATGTAATTTAATAAAAAATTACCGCATGAATTAATATTTATTAAATATACAACTCAAATTTATTTTCTATCAAATAAATAGTGATTTAATATTTTTGATCAAACTAATATAAATAATTATCAAACTATGTACGAGAATAATATTTATCCAATATGTCAAATTCATATGGAATTTAATTGAGGTTCTGGATACACTTGGTGTGTAAACCTCCAGATGCATTTCTCAATTGCATTGGGCTACAATGCCTAAATTCCAATGTTAGAATCTAGTAACACACCAAGGATCCCATAAATAAGAAATTTAATATTTTAAAAAGATGTAACCTCTTATGAACACACACTATTTAATATAATATCATTATCTGAATAACTTGAATCGAGCAGGTTACATGCTAGTGTCATCAACCTATGTGCTCGATGTCTCATTATTTGAATTTCTAAAAATGAACATTCTGATAATACCACCCTGGACATGGACTCAATCAGGATATTGGATCCCCATCAAATACCTTGATATATCAAGTTATTTTAAGGAATATAAGGGTTGAATCCTTTCTCACATAATTAATTAATACAACATCACACATGATGGACCTAACATATTCTACATCAATAATAGAATATTTCATCATGGTTTTCATCAATACATTAATGAATATGAATCATTAAATGTAATAATAATAATAATAATATTTATGGATCATTACATATGTATAAAGATATGAATATCCAATGACAGATATAAATTGGGGTTTCCTATTGGTAGTCCATGTTCTCATAATCTCATACACTAATGATTATCAAGGGCATACACCATGAGTAGGTGTCACAATGTACAATGAGCCTCCACCAATGATATAATATATCATTTGTGCCCTATAAAATGATATCACTTAGATATATAAATTATATTTAAGAATACTATTCTGAATCTTCTAGGTTCTCATCATAGAAGAGAAATACTATGACCTTTCTGTGTAACAAGTAACCTTTGGATATGATCATATACTATGTCATGAAAAAAGAAAAATGATAATTTGATGAGAAATTTTATTAATATTAAAATACATGAATACAAATAATCATAAATTACATGGAATTTAATTCTAGTGAACCAACTCTAACACTAATAGGCACACGTATTTCCTTGTTTCACCTCCTGTATACCTCCTTTTCATCTTTTAGGTTACCCACGTTGCGTAGACTTCCAAACTCTTCTTCAAGGATTTCCACAACCATGTCCATCCAAATTTCACGTGCTTTGATTGACTCTTTCTTTTTGGATTATAGCTTGATCCCATTAACCACATTATTTGTGGCTATATTTCAACGGTCTAAAATGTGGCCTCTTTTTTCACAATAGAATAACTTATTACCAATAGGTTTCAAATCCTATCTAGTATTCTTTATTATAATCTAGGGTTTATTCTTATTCAATGATTTATTTTTATTCTATCCCAAGGTAGACTATTCTTGATTATTCACTTGTTTCCTTCTCCATTATGGAATTTTCATCACATCGTCTTAATGGTTGGTTTGGGATATATTGGTATATACCAACACTCATTATGAAAATATCCTTGTATGTTTTAAAAATAATAGAACCATTTTATATTTTCAAAAAAATATTAGATGATAGATTCTCTATTATTTATGAAATTTCCTTATATACAATAGGTTATATTCTTTTATTCATCCTTTATACCCCCTTATTTTATGGATTTAATGATTTCTACATAATGATATAATTTGTTGGTAATCAATATCCCTATTTCAAAACCTTCATCAGTACCAATATCTAAAAATTAGTTTTTATCTTTTACATGTATTTGTAGTTTGTTCAGATTTTTTCCCTTTATATTTTTTGGATGGAACACTAACTTTTTTGGCTCTTTGGGGGGGTATGAGACATTCCTAGATTCACCCTTAGTGATGTGGGGAATTTTTGGCATTTTTTACTTCCACATTTTTAAATAATTTGAAAAAATCATAAATTTCTATAAAAAAATAGATTCAATGATAATTGAATGAATTTTATTATGGGATATATTTTAAAATGATTTTAAGGTGGAGGATCATCAAGTTGATATAAACTAAACTTTTCCACAAACATGATTCCCTTTTTAGGGAAACCAATTTTTATAAACTTTTATGGGATCACTTTTCATCTAATCATATTGCAAAGTCCCAGATTATATATCTTCCTTATTTCTTAATTTCACTTCTATCTCTAAGAACTTCATATTAAATGTATACCTTAATAGTAACCTATGCTTCTCATAAATTTATGTTTCATATTTTTATATGAATATTCATTACATTACACAAACATACAATTGAGTAAAATAATAGTTTAGTGCCTTCTGTAATCTTGGAATATAATATTATTAATTCATGAAAGATCTTCATAGTCCCCAATAAATATCTTCTCCATTAGGGATACTACATAAAACCTTTATTTGTAACATAGGGAAAGGAAAAAAAATTTGGATATTATATTATCAGTAAGGGTAAAAAAGGATATACCTAATAATTACACGAGCATACGGGTATGAAAACATGCACATTACATTATTAAACCATAACCTACTAATAAAATATATTAATCTTGACTAAAAAAATAAATATTGGAGGTTTATAAGACGTGAATCATAAAGAAATAAAAGAACAAGATCCATGAGAGAATGAAAATGGCACAAGACAAATAATTGTGGAATAAACATAGGCATATAAAATATTTTTTCAAGACTACCTACCAAGACATTGATAACATGTTGCACATGCGATAATCACCATTTCACCTGCTTTATGATTGGGATAACTTCCTATATATCCTCTTGTTTTGGGCTTTTGATAAATTCCCACATACCCTATTATTTCAGGAATCAGATAACCTCCCATGTACCCTCTTGTTTCGGGATTGGGATAACCACCTATGTAAACCCTTATTTCAGGATTGAGATAACCTCTCTTGTACACACTTATTTCAAGCTTGGGAAAATCTCTTGTGTAACTTCTTATTTCAGTCTTAGGACAACCACCAGTGTACCATCTTACTTCGGGCTTGGGAAAACATCCCATGTACCCTTTTTTCTCATGTAACAATAATAATTAACCAATGCATTGGTGGGGAATATAGGTCCCAACTATAATATAAACTATAAATTTGTCCTCTATAAGAACATATAGAATTTATCATATCTGAAACCATGAAAATATATGGGTTTAAAAACCCCTTTTTCATACCATAACCAATGGAAAAGAAACAAGAATCATATTAATTTCTTCATTTCATAATAACATATCCCATGGAAAATATATGGGTTTCTTGAATATCTTATAACTAAAAAAATAAACCATTCATGGAAAGAAATAGAAGGTATCCTTTGTTTTTATCCCCAAAAAATCACAAGTCACATCAAACGATTTTATATTGGATGGAGAATGATTTTAAAAGATCACTTTGAATATTTCTCAAGGATAATAACTTTTCTTTGGAATTAAAATTTTAAAACTAATAATTCCAAAAATAATTGTAAATCATTTTCTTTGAAAATGAACATTAAAATTCTAAATAATGAATTACAAATTAAGAAAAAAAATTCCCAAGAGAAATATCCTTTTAAATTTGAAAACACTTTTTAAATCATAGATCATTTTTAAAATAATTTCATTTTAAATTAACCTTGAATACATATAAAGTAATATTCAAATAAAATAATGGTCATAATTGTGGGAAATTCTATTCATACCTTACATGTTAAAACAAACATTCCTTGCACATTTTCGGTAAATTCCAAAGGGAATTGTTTAGAAGACCACATGATGATTCATTTAAAAACTTATAAAAATTATAAAATTAGATATTTTTTTAATTAATCATTTTAATAAGTATAAAAACGTTTTATTAATTTTTTTAGAAAAAATAGTTTTGGGAGAAAATGGGGTTTAAGAAGAAGAGGGAAATAGAGATGATTTTTTATAAAAATATTCTCTTAGACTCTTGATTAGAAAAATTGAGGAAAATGGTGGAGAAGATGTATTCTAAAAGAAAACTAAAGGAGGGTAAAATTCAGTTGTTTATTGAGAGATATATCATAATATTTCATCATTGAGAGTATTATCATAAAAAATCTTGATTAATGATGATTTTGTAATGCAAAACTCTTCCCACTTTAATAACCTTGAATTGTAATTTCCAAGAAACAATAACACTATATTATTCTTAGTATATAATTAAAATAAGTATATACATGACAAAACATGTCAAATTGGTAGTATACACGAATCATAGAAAAATATAGGGTCATAACATGACTTATACCCAAATAAGGCTAATTGAGGCAAAACTCCATTGACGATTTGTTAAATCATAAACCCTAAAAACAACTAAAGAGAGATCCTAAAATGGATATTTAAATTACCATAATTTTAATCATATTAGTCATAAAATAAATTCATGGTCAGTATATATACCACATAAAAGAAACATGTGTTGTATATGGATAATATCTTACAGAAAATCAAAGTGAGATAGAAATATCTTACCTTAGGTCTCGACATAATTCATACATGTTAAAAACTAATGAATAATAAATATAAGTTTATTATAAATATATTAAATAATCATAATTATATATATCATAAAATATATGTTTTTATTCTATCATTTTTTACCCATTTACTAACACTTCCTTGTTAAAATCACGTTTCGGGTAATAATCACTTTGTTTTTTGTATATGTTTTGATTTATTATTTTTGATCGTATTACTTTGATAATGGTTACATTATCTCAAGAATAATATTCTTGGATTAATTATAATATTTAACCATCAAACATAATTTTATTACCAATCTTGAAATATGGTTTTGATAAATGAAGTACTTTCCAATCACAAAGACAGAATACTGTTTGTACACTTGAGTAACATTTCCATTCTCCAAAAATCATTTTGGAAAGAAGGAAAGAATTATATTATGTTTATATAATTATAATAATATCATAAATACAATATTATTTATTTTAATATACTTATATATAACATCCATGCAGTGAGGTGATGAAAATAGAGTCACATCGATTCGTGATGGTGATAGTCCACACGTACACAAATGACATTATCATCTTTCAATGATGGAAAAGTTAAGAAAAAAATAATATTTTATCTGTTAATAATGATAAATATTTCATTAATGTCATAATTATATCATTTATATCACATATATTCATTAAATTTATCCTTATTATCTTCTATTTAAGGCATTAATGGAGACAAATCACATCGTTTCATGAGGTAGTTGTCCATCATACACAAGAGTGAAATTATCGTATCCCATATGGAATGGAAAGTAAAAAAATGAACGTATGATATAATTAAGCTTAAGTCATATATATTTTGTAAATACCATATATATACTTTATATCCATCATCATACCCATCCATGAGAGGTGGTAAAATAAAAACAAATGAGATTGGTTCATGAGGCGGTAGTCCACCACACACATGAACGTTGATTTCTTAACCCATCTGAGGGAAGTGGAGATGGTTGTAAGTAATCACCTTAAAATAAAATCATCTTGTTTTATTTAATATATATAGTTTATTATATCATCTTGTTTTAATAATAATTTATGGATTTAGAGGATGAAATAAAATAAAAATTCCCATTGAAGAATATTACCTTATCTTTGGATAATGTCATTAGTATTTCACAAAAATCCTTATTAGGATGGATTTCTGCCCAAAAAATATTTTAAAGGATTAAATTAATTTGAAAAAAATCATAAAATCTTGTGGTGATATATTCCACCCCCCTTAAAATGAATTTTTTCATTGAGATGACTATTATTTGAAAAATGTTTAACGTTTGAAAATTCTTCATTGAAACTAACATTGTAAAAATAAATAATAAAACTTACCTTGAAAAGTGAAATTTGGAAACAAAATGGTTACCTAAATTTTCTCATAATTGACTTTCCACATAGGAGAATATTAGTGGGAAGTGGATATTTGTAGAAACAATAAATGAGTAATAGTTTTATAATGTTAGGGATATCATTGATTATAGTAAAGTGGATGATTCATATAAGGTTAAAAACACAAAACCATAGACCAAAGGGGCATGAAAAATGAAATTTATATCTCAAAAAATGTTCATAATAGGACAATATTTTTATTTCATGATCATTTTCCTATTTTTTTATAATATTCATGCGTAGATATTCTTATTTGATTTCATTCAAATACATAATCACATTATCAACCTTTGGTTATGCCTTGATCAATTTACATTTCATATCATTCTTTTTGAAATGAAGGTGAATTTTTTATTATTAAAGAACTAATTCATAATAATATCCACAGATAGCATGATAAGTCATTTTTTTCTATATTTAGTTATAATCATAACAAAATGGTTACCACAGGTTATCCAATATGCATAAATATTAATATGGTGAAGTAATAAACTAATCTCCAAATCCTTTCCCAATGTTCAACTTAGACCATTCCATGAATGGTTAACCTTATGACCCTTCCAAAAGATTAGAATCCAAAACTTTATAAATCAGGTCACTAAATTTCCAAAATAAAAGTATCATTAATCCCCCAAACAATATGACATATATATTAATTGGCACATACATAACATGTGAATACCTTCATCATGTATTAACTTAAAATAAGGTAATAACATAAATTACAATAAAAACATGTTTAAAACATACATGATTCTTTATTCCTTACATGAAACACAAATTATTGGATTTATTCCTCAAATCTAGAAATTTGTAAATATCATAACACACTTTGTTAAAAAAAACATTAATCAATTACAAGGTAATTATTACTATCCAATTTTACTTATCCATATCAATAAAATCATTATCCCAACATCATTATCTCAAAATACAGAACATATTCAGGGATATATTTCTCACAATCATGTGTTTCTATATAATATAACCTTTCCATTAAATTACTTTTCTCTGAAATTAACATAATTTAATGTATTCTTTCAAACACTTAACGAAAAACATGTAATGATCAGCCCTTATATATTTCATATATCTTTAATTACAATATAAAAATACCTTATTCATCCCACTTTCTTCTTTAACCATTAATTGGGATTTATGAAATTATTATTTAATACATTCTTCCTTTCATATGTCACTTATAGTCTCTTCATTGTCAATATAAAAACCATTACTCATATATCCTTTATAATTATATTCATCATATTTTCCCTTAGGACAGTGATTTACATAATGTATATACTTTCCACATTTGAAACATTAAATTGCCAATGATATCTTAGGGAGAACAATATTATCATCCATTGTGTTAAATAAAATTTTCTTTTTTCCTCAATAATTACTTGATTTGTTTCCTTCTTTTCCACAATCAAAATATCTTCCCATTCCTCTAAGACATCCAATTGGGTGTTTCTTCCCACATTATCGATATATAGGAAACTAAATCTTCTTTCCTCTATAGTCACCATTACTCAAATTCTTAGTGAACTCTATCCTTCTCTTCTATGGTGAGGCTGGGAGTTTGTTGAGGTGCACATTGGTAATCATTCTATATGATTACCGATTAAGCAAAATCACAATTTCATTCAGTCCAGTCATCATCCCATTTCACTACTCATTATAATATTGTTTTTCATAATAAATTTTAACTTAGTTACTTCTAGTTCTATCCATTAACCAAAACAAATAATCAAAATGTAAGAAAAAACTAATCATATTGTAAAACCATATGATCATGAAAAATAACTTATAATATGTCTAAATCAGGACACCTTATTTTTAATCTATGACACCTTAGGTTCATCCTAAGTAATTCATAATCATCAACTATTTAAATCCTTTACAATAGTTTTTAAGGAGTTTGTGAATCTAAAAATCATATCCCCCAAGAGTATCAAAAAAATTGTGTAGAAAGTCCCATCCTCATGCACTAGGTGATGATCAAGTCCGGCTCAATGCACCCTTTTTAGATTTATTACCCATAAGTACCAATTTTCCAAATACATACCCACTTTTTGTATCTAGAAATGGATATAATTTCTTAGAAACCAATCAATATATACTTTACCCAATTTCCAAAACAATTTCATATACTTTCAATCATACAAAGAATTATCATTAGATGTATACCTAGACATATCCTTAGAAATATCCTAAGGATATCACTGATTTTTTCTCATCCTTGTTTACAATCCAAAACTAAAAATTTCATCTGATACCAACTATATCAATCTAGGATTCTCATATATGGATATTACATCTTTTTAGATGAATATTCAATACATTACACAAACACATGATTTGGGGCCATAATATTTTAGTGCCTTTGGAATCTCAGAACCCAATCTTCTTAATTCAGGAATGATATTCAATGTCTTCCATAAAGATATTTCTATTTATTAATCCTACATAAAACCTTTATTCATAAACTATGGAAATGAAACACATGTAATAGTGAGATCAAATGCTCAGTAAGGGTAAAAAAAGGGAGATGTGTATGCATAAAATGAGCATAATGGTAAGATAACAAGATAATAGCACTAGAAAAACATAACCTAAATATCAACGATCATAATCTTGTTTCATGGAATAAATATTTTCATTTTATAAGACATGAATCATGATGAAATTAAATAACACAATCGACGAGGGAATTACATTGTTATAAGACATATAATTGTGGCATAAATATAAGAATATAAAATCTTATTTCAATGATCTCTACCAAGACATTCATAATATGTTAGGATTGGGATTATCACCCATGAACCTACTTCGTTCTTAGGATGACCTCCCATGTACCCTCCTATTTCGGGCATCAGATAACCTACCATGTACACTCTTGTTTTAGTCTTGGGATAACCTTCTATATACCCTCTTATTTATGGTTTTGGATAACCTCCCATGTACCCTATTATTTTAGGATTGGGATAACAACCCATGTACCCTCTTTTTTCAAGCTTGGTAAAACCTTTTGTCTACCCTCCTGTTTCAGTATTGGGACAACCTCTTGTGTACCCTCTTGTTTCGGTCTTAGTAAAACCTTTTGTATACCCTTCAAGATCATATAAAATTAATAACTACCCAATGAATTATAAGGAGATATAGGTCCAACCAGTCACATAAACCATAAACTTTTATGACACAAGATCATAAGACATCTATCACATTAAAACCCATGAAATGAAATGAGTTTCATAAAACCTTTCATATTAGCATAAACCAAAGATAAGAGATGGGTTTCATAATAATTTCATCGTTTAATCAAAACATTTAGCATGGAAAATATACGAATTTCATACAAATATGTTCATAAAAGGAATAAACCATATATAGAAATAATATTAATATTATCCTTGGATCATATCCCCATCAAAGATAAAGTTATATCAATGAATTTCATCTTAGATGGAGAATGATTTTAAAAGATAACTTGGAAATTTTCTTGACGAAAATAAATTTTATTTGAAAATTAGTTTTTAAAACTAAAAAATCATTAATAATTTTTGAAATAATTTTTTATTGAAATTACACATTGAAACGTATAAATGAATCTTTAAAAAATTTATTAAGACATTTCATGAGGAAAATATCCTTTCCACTTTGATAACAGTTTTTAAAAACAAAAAAAAATACAAATTATTTCCTTTGAAAATAAACATTAAAACATATAAATTAATCTTTATATCAAATAATTCTCATTTTGGCATGAAATTTTATTCATGATGTACACATTAAAAAAATATTATCTTCTCATTTTTTGGTAAAATCCAAATGATCATTGTTTGGAAAATAGAATTAATATTATTTAAAAAAAATTATACAAAGTAAAATGTGGGTAAACATTTTAATTAATAAATCATTTGAAGATTTTTAAACTTATATTTTTTTTATAAAACATGGTTTTGGAAGAAAATGATTTTTCGACTGTAGAGATAAATAAATATGATTTTCATTAAAAACACTCTTTTGAAATATTGAGTACATAAGGAGAGAAAAATGTAAGGAAAAAATATATTATCATAAATTAACAGGAGAATATAAAACTTCATGAGTTTATTTAGAGATAGAACATAATAATTTATCATTGAAAAAATTATCATAAACAATCCCAATGAAAAAATTATCATAAACAATCCCAATAAATGATGATATTGTAACGTAAAACTCTTCCCACTTTGGTAACATTGAATTATAATAACAATAAAATAAGAACATTAGATTAATCTTAGGATATTAATAAAAGAATTATATTAATGATATAACATTTAAAATGGGTATTTTGCACACCCCATTGAAGAAGGTTGGTGCATAACATAACTTATGTCCCAATGAATGCAGATTGAGACAAAAATCCCCTAACGATTTGTTAACTATTGGACCATAACCCCCAAGAAAGAGAGATCTTAAAATGGATATATTAATCCATGTAATTTTAAGGGTATTAATCAAAAAATAAATTCATAAAAATTATATACACCACATAAATTAAATATGTGGTGAATATGGATTTTTTCTCACATAAAATCAATGTGCGATGGAAATCCCCTTTCTTAAGTCCTGACTTGAATCGTATATGTTCAAAACTCCAATATAATAAATATAATAGTATTATAAATATATAAAATAACCATAATTATATATATAAAACAATATATGTTCATCTTATGAAATTTTATTACACATTCACTATTAATTCCTTGTTAAAATCATAATTTGGGTAATAAATGCTTTGTTTTTTGAATTTGTTTTGATTTTTTATTTTCAATACACTTAATTTGATGATGGTTAAATTATATATAAAATAATAATCATGTAATTATAATCATATTTATTCCCCAATTATAATTTTATTAACATTCATGACTTTTTTTTGAGAATTTAATTACGCTGTGATCATGAAAACGGTAGGTTGTACGTACGCATGACTAACATTTCGATTTTTCAATTATGATTATGGAAAGTATGTTAATAATATATTATCATAAAATAATTATAGTAATATCATAAATAAAATATTATTTCATCAAATATACTTACATATATCATCCATTTGTTGTGTTGATGAAAAGGGATTCACATCACTTCGTGAAGGCGGTAGTCCACACATACACGAAAAATGTTATCGTCTTCGAGTGAGTGAAAAGATAAGAAATAAAATGATATATTATCTATTATGAATGATAAATATTTCATTAATATCATAATTATTTAATGTATATCTCAAATATTGATTAAATTTATCCCTATTGTATTCCATGTAAAGTGATATTTAAAATGAATCACATCGCTTCGGGATATGGCAGTTTTTCGTACACATGAGCAATGTTGTCATATCCCAGACTAAATTGAAATTTAAAAAAGGTATATATAAAATAATGAATCCATAAGTATAATTATTTTATAAATATCATATATATATATATATACTTTAGATACATCATCATATTAAAACTTTAGAGGTGGTAATGGAAAAACAAATGACATCAGTTCAGGTGGCGGTAATTAACTATATACACAAATGAGGATTTAGTAATCCATTTTATGACTGTGGATATGGTTATAAGTCATGACCTTAACATAAAAAAATATTATTGTATTTATGTTACTTATTTTATTATATAATATTGATTTTGTAATAACTTAATGAGGTGGAGGAAGAAATAAAAGAAAAACGTTCGTTGGAGAATATTAGCTCTTCTTCAGGTAATATCCTTAGGTTTCCACATAAAGCCTCACTAGTTTAGATTCCTACCTAATATGAGGATTATATTATAATATGAAGAAATTTATTAAGTGATAAATTATAGTATTTTCCAAACCAAAAATATTTGAAGGTGTGAGGAATATAGGATAGTGATGGTCTTTTATAGGTGAGGTGAGTGGCATAATTGTAATTTTTGAAAAGAAGGTGTACCCACATTTTTAACATGTAAAAAGGATAAAAAATGAATAATTATAAGGAATTAAACATTATAGGTTAGAAATATGTCAATACAATATATTTTATCTATTTTTGTAATCCTATTTTAATCGTGATATATTTATTTTAGCCCCTTGGTAATCCCATTTTTACCTTTACTGTGATAATTAATTTTTATAGTTTCCACTATTAATTATTGTTAAAAATTAATTTCTACATATTAGATAATATAAATTATTATGATTATAAATATGGAATCTATTTTTACAAATTCAATTCATTGAAGTGGAAATTTTTAATTTAAAATTAATCCCACAAATGCGACGAGAAAGCGGATTTTCAAAGAGAAAATGTTTAAAAGTTTAAAAAGTTTTCATATCCAATTTAGTAATGAAATTTTTTTATTACCATAAATAGTATTAATATATATATAATTTAACTATATTTACTTTACAATATAATTTTACTTTATAAATAATTTAAATGAAAAGTCATTTTTCAATTAAAATTTTGTATTTTCACTATTTATGAGAAAATTAATATTTTTACAAAATTATCAAAAAATTACCATAATTTTTTTTAATATTATAATTTAAAAAAATAATTTAGTTTTTAAATTATATTATCTAAAATTATAAAAAATATGTTTTAAAATAAGTTATTAAAAAAGAAACAAAACTGCTTTTTAGGAAAATACAGTTTTAAGCGTAAAAGTGGATCTCTTATTTAGAAAACACATAATATGAATGTTAATAAGTTTAATTAATATATATACTATATAAATTTAATTAAAATAATTCATCAAAAGTGATTTTTTTTGAAGTTATTGATGTAAAACTTATTTATGTTCATAAAAATATATTTTATGGAAAATATTTTTTTTATTTCCAAATTGTTTTTAGTTAAATTTATAATTAATTACTCACCAAATAATTAATTTTATATGCAAGTTTATAACATATATTTTCATAGTTTTTTTATTTTTATTCATACCCACCATTTAAATGACTAGGTGATAACTATCATATTAAATAATAATATTTTAATTGTATGTTATCTTTCATTTAACTTATTATTGCATGTAAAAAAAGCTAAGCTTAGTGTTTCTTGTAACCTAAGACAAACAGGATGATTCATGTAATAAAACATAAATGTAGTGCTGATTGTGACACAAAATATAAAAAAGATTAAATTTATTTCAAAAATTATATCACAAAATAATAGGGTGTTAGAATTTCTCAAACTCAACCAAACTCAATATTTATTCCAATTTTCTTTTTATCATTCCAAATTAATCGTAATGCTTTTTATTTGTCTCCAATAATATAATATCCATCTCTTTCACCCTTTTTTTGTTTAATTTCCTATATAACTTCATTGATGTTCATAGAGACATTTTGAATCTTCCCTAAAGCGTGTATCATTTCATTAAAAATCATCTCAAAGTCATTTCTCTCATATTACTCTCTTTTCAAGTCATCATTTTATGTTGAAATTATTTTATTAAAAAGAGTGAAATATTCTTCTCTAATAGTAATAAGCTTTTTAGGAGTGTTAAAATATCTCATTTTCCTTGTTAATTCATATTCCGTGGAATCATATTCTTATTCTAACTATGATTTCTTACTATGAAGTACCTTGAGGAATATAAATATATATGATACTACTTTAATTAGGAATTTTTTGTAAATAATCACTAACTTTGATATAGAGATATTTGGATGATTCAATTCACCAATTCTCGCAACTTTTAATATTTCACTTAAGGAATTATATTGAGTATATTTAAAAAAAATCTTTTCACTTTGAACAAACTTATCTATTGGTTATTAATCTACCATTATAAAACTCTATTTATGTTTCTTTTCCTCTTTATTCTACCTTTTTTTAACGAATTTACTGAAATTTACAGATCTATATCAACAAGGATGGAGAAAATATATTCCATATGTAGATCATCCGTTTCAAATATATCCTCTATATATATCAAATAAAAACTACCGGGAAGCAAAACTTTATATCCAATCTTATATAAAATATTTTACCTTACTATAAATTTTGATATTCCAAAATAAATCTAATTAGAGGGAACCTTGGTTAAATACCAATTTAGAGTCCTAGTGTTATCATGCATACACACATGAGAATGGATTGAATCATGTGTGACCAAATTATTTTACCAAAAAATCACTACTTCTTTAGTTACTTAAAACACCATTGGTTTTTAAAATATTCTACTTGTTAGGATGTAAATTAATCACAATTATTTTATCCTACCATACACCTATATAAAATTAATATAATGAATGTAAATTTGGTAAAGGAATATTTTCATGTTTCAACCCAGGACATGGGAAATCTTCTCCCTTCCATGTTCAACTCTTTTTGAGACACAAATTATAAACTGATAATCATATTTTAAATTGAAGGGAGTTGTATCGGTATTATATTGAACCATATATTGTCATATTTCAAAGTCAAGTGATCCCCATGTTACAAAAATAACTTTTCACCTCTTTTTTAGACAAGTTAAGGGATAATTATATTATATACCATTGTCTTCACACTAGAATCACACTAGTTAAATATCATATTGCAACATCATCTTGAAGACGATCTCTAATATTGTCTAAGTATGTGGCTAAAACCACAAATGATGATCTTATTTCTCACAATATAGAGTCTTCAAATTCCAAAATCTTATCCAGAACACATGCATGCAACTAGCCCTCTATTCAATCCACATTCTATAATTCTTTAAAAAATTGTTACTCAAAACCCAAAAATCATTCTTCTCAATAATCTTATTCTATAAAATCATACATCATGTTTTATACTAAATTGAACAACTTCCAGATTCTTTCCTTTCAATTTAAACTCTATACAATAGGGACTGCTCTTACTCACTTCATTTTTTATATTATTCTTCCTCATTTAAAACTGTCTAGTATAACATACCAGATCACTCAATTATTCTTATTATTATCTTTATTTAAAACCCATTAGATTCATAGCTACCACACTAGTTCATTTTAATTTATTTTCGTCATTGATATATCATGAATAAAATCTTTCCTCCTCCTCTTCTTCTTCTTCTTACATTTAGTATAAGTACCCAGCCTTAACCAATACATAATCTAGTTAATTCCACTAGAAAACACTTATTACATTACCAAAAATATTTTAAGTTTAGTGTTTTAGTGAATTAAGAAATAATTTATACATATCAACCCATAAGAATTCAAAGTGGGTACTTTTAAAGCATTGTCAATCTATTCCATAATATAAATGTTTTTAGTAAAACATGGAATGTTTTCATGAAAAATATTTACCACATTCATATTAGCTTCTCCTTTTCTTTTATCCATCCTTAAACACTATGAAAAAAATTTAAAACATGGGATGATCAAAAAAATACAAGGGATATAAAAGATAGGAAGGATTTATTCCATCAATACTTATATACATATGAAATCATTTTCACAAATAAATACTTCTCACCTATAAAGTATTATAGACTTTACTTATGAAAATGAGATATTTTCAATAAAACATAAAATACATAAATATAAAATTTTGGTGAATTGCGGCATTACTTACTTAAGATTGTAACCCACATGGATAAAATAAGATTATTAAACCTCACTAATACCTTACAATGTAACCCTCACAGATACCATATGATGTAACCCTCATCGCTACCATATGGTGTAACGATCGTAATTACACTTTGAGTAACAATTATAGTCGACCTCAAAGATAAACATACCCAATGAATTGTAAGAAGATATAGGTCCCAACTGTTATCATAAAAAATTCCCAAGAACCATAATATAATAATAAAACAGGAATACTTATATCATAAAAACATTCCTTATGAGTTTTGTAACAATAGAAATTTAAAAGTGGATTTTTAATGAAAATTCTCTTACCTCTGGTTCTTCTTACTTAATATATGTTCAAACCTCCAATATAATGCTTTAAAGAGTTTTATTAATCTATTATAGAAATATACTCATATTTATACTACCTTATAAGACCATATTATAACATATTCTCACCAATTTGTTAATAATATTCTATTATTTTCATTTTTCAGGTGTGTTCTTTCCATGGTTTCCATGATCATTTCTTAATGGATTTCTTGTCGAATGGAATAAAAATTAAATATGTGGAAATAAATTGTATTAATATGTTCCCATAATTTTAAATGACACTATATATCATTTATTCAAGTATTAGGATGATTCATTAGATAAAACATTAATGAAAGTGATATAATTTATTTTGGATGTTTGTATAACCATCACGAACATATATCAGTTTATTTAATATCATGTTTATATATTTGGTCCAAAACATTATATAACTTGTTAAATGTATAATAAAATATTATTTAACCTTAATAATGGTTTTATGACCATCCTTGAAATCCGTAATGGAAAATTAAAGTGTATCCTTCACAATAAAGGTAAGTCGACACATCACGGATGATGTTCTAATTTTTAGAATAAAAGGGAGAGGAGAATGAGTTTGAGGTTGAATATTTCCATAAAAATTAAAAAATTAAAATATATAAAATATCCTTGAGTTCTCATTCAAGTTGGATAAGGGGATTTAAATATACAATAATAAAATAAAATAAATTAAAAAGAAAAGAATAGAAAATGAAAGAGGATTTTACCTCTTCAATTCTTCTCATTGAGAACCTCCACAAGGCCCTTGGTTTAGGCCTTTTAGTGACACTTGAAGGTCTTTAACCTAGGGAATATTATATTTTAGGTAATTGGGTAGAAATTAAGCAACCTACAAGTCCTGTAGTTTTGAGGATAAGAGGTGGTGAGGAGTTGTATTTATAGTAAAGGAGAGAAGTATTTTTTGATTATTTTATTCATTATTTTTTATTTTGGATCAAGACAATGAATAGTTTTTGAATTATCACTAAATTCATTAAAATAATGAAGGACAGTTCAAGATTATATTTTTTACATCATTCATGGTTTTTTTAATTAATGTATTTGGATTTTTTTTAAGTACAAAAAATTATCGTATTTCATTATTCACATAAAATTCAACTATTTTACAAAAATATAAAAAATTAGCCATAATAATAATTTATAAATAAGTATAATTAAAAAATGAAATCCTTTTTTGAGAATAATATTCAAAATATTAAAATTTAATTTTTAATTGAAATCATAATTTATCTATAAAATATCAATTTTAAAACTATAACCACTTTTATAACAAATTTAAAATTAATTAAGGCCTCATAAAATTATATTTTTATCATAAGATAATAAAATATTAATTTATAAATATATTTTAAGTAAATAAATTTTATTTTAAATCATTAAATTAATTATAATATTATAAATAAACATTTATGTTTCACAAAAATACCAACAATAAACTTTTCACTTTCAGAACATTTATTTACTTATTTCATAATATAAATATATCATATTTTCACTTTTAAGATACTTTAATTTTATTTATACTTACATATATGAGGTTACTATTCAATTAGTATAGATTCCATAATTTCTTTAAATACCGCTTATTTCATTATTTATAATGATTATTTCTATTTAATTTCGTAATGATTTGTTAATAAGTACCTGGGATGTTACATTGAGAGATCTTGCTCTATCAAACAAACAATTAAAACACACTCTACATACCCGTGGATAATCCTACTTTTCTTCCTCCTTAATATTCGTATAATCTCACATGTATGATAGTCAGTATTAAATTGATCTTCTCATTTCTAATATCCATAAATAAATATATGGAAACCTTTACCATTCCAACTAAAAATCATACTTATGGAATATTAACTTTTGTTCTCATTATTTTATTTTTGTAACTCACATGTGATTCTATAAATACACTTCATTTTTAAAACTCACATGGTCTAATAATTTGTACTTTTATTCTTCAAAAACCTCGGTTTGATTCTTCCTCAAACTCAACTCATAGAGGTTGTACTCAGACCACTTCAATAGGATTTTATAAATATATTTTATTAGTTATGACTTGGGGGTTTTCTCTCATTCTTATATTTGAGCGATTTTGGTAATAAATTTATATAGATTATAGTTAAAGATATTCAGAAATGTTAGTTTCCTAGAAAAATCATATTCATCTCCATTTTTGTCTTGAATCAAAAATTATATTTTGACATTTTAGAACACTGATCGAACTATAAATGTATCTACTGATTTAACATTTCTAAATTTATGAAATTTGGAATCCTTCCCATTTTAGGATAGAGAAAATTTCCAGACTTCCATATTAGCTCGATCTCTTTATTCTCTTTTATAAATATTATAATCTCACTCTATCATCTCTTATTCCAATGATTTAATTTTTATTTAATTGCTCAAGATTAAAATACTTAACATCAATATAATTTATTAAATGCCAAGAATTTTCCTATATATTATCAAGAATAACAAACCTTATAAAAGGATTCTTGTATCATGGATATAAGTAGAATCATAATATTTTAAATAAGAAAATGAACGTCAACATCTTAAAAAGTCATATTTATTAGAATAATCAGTTCCGAAAACTCATATTTTCAAACTTATAAAAGTCATATTGACATTCACTTACATTAATCTTATACTTATCCTTTTGAATATTATATCCTAATGATTTTTTATCTTTAATCACGAAACCATTTAGGTATTTTTGATGTTTAAAACCATGAAGATAAGATTTAGCATCATCATATTTGATTCTCTCTATAGATTATACAATCTAGAATTTTGGATTCTAGAAACCTATAATTTTCTATAAGGTTTTATGGTCACATAGACAGAAAAGATACTTATACACATATAAATTTGTTTACATAGATAAAATAGCATGCTTATGCAGATAGATTGATGGTTTCATATACCAAAATGGCATTTATACAACTCTATATGATAGTTATGCTAGACAGATCACATGCATATGAATCCCTATATGATGCTTACGCATCAACAAAATGATGTTTATATTGTTCCTATATAACAGTTATGCACCTCAAGGATGATTCTTATGTAGAAAGTAATTTTTTATTTTTCTGATGTGTCTAGAATAATATGATGCTGACACACATTTGGTAGATGATTCTTATGTAGGAGAGAGACTTATAAATTTTTTCAAATTTCTTTCAAATAACTTTAAGGAAATCCTAAATCAACTTTCTCTATCTCAAACCTTCATCCCAGAGTTTTTATACACAATGTATAAAAACTTTCATATGTATTACTTCTTGGTTGGTTTCTCATAACACATCAACTTAAATATCCCATTCAATCAAAATTTAACCATTATTAATAATAACTAAAAAGTTTTTAATAGTAATTAGAACCTTCCAACCTTCCCAAACTAATTTTTAAAGAACTACAATGAGTTATTACTTTTATCTGACAGTAATACTAGCTCAAAAATCATCACATAACATGGTTTTCTCACCATGAAATAAAATTCCTCCTTATTTACCCGAATACATCGACAACCTCTTTTTAAACCCTTTTCCAAAAAGAGATATATATCATTTTCATGATCCATGGAAGATAACTATTTTATTTTTCAGAACACATTAACTTACTTCATATTTAAAAAAATGAAATTCATGCTTCACATATCAAAGGAAACATCACCTCTAAATAAATGATCAATTTTACTATTAGAGTAAACAATAAAACTGTAGGAATACCTCTCATGTCTCGTGATGTTTAATTTATAATAAAAAATGCATTTATAATCATTTTATTTTAGCTGATGAAATTCTATAACCATTTTAATGTAAATAATTATGGGAAAATATATATCAAAAAAATGTTTCTTAAACTCTACCAATTCCATGGACTAAATTTATTTATGTTGACTCTTTTTCTTGATGAGATTCAAACATTTATTTGACTCACCTTCCAAATGATAAACATATTAAACAAAAATTTTATTCTATGAACACTGATGAAAAGAAAATTTTTTTGATCCATTTCATTGCGATTAGTGGATCATAATTCCCAATAAGAATGGTGTTCATTATCACATAAAGGACTTAATAGAAATATGTTCTTTAGTTAATTTGTGATCTTTATGTCTTTCATTTTATTGTTCATATCATTAGATAGTTGTGTGATCATATCCATGACATGTTATAAACTTTCTATCTAAATACCTTGATCATTATAGGATATAATTTCCCATTAAAATTAATCTTTTAATTCATCTTTAGATATTATTTTGAGTTATAGAGGATTAGAAGATATTTTAAGGATATTTATTAGAGGTTTTAAGAAGATGGAAGAAGGTTCCCATGGAGATAGAAAACACTAGATTCCTGATAGATAGGCATCAAGTACCTGATAGTAGCAACAATGTTGCAATAACAATATTAGTGTAACTAGGTACTTGATGGAACTACATGATATTTATTAGTATTGACTTAAGTTTCACTTTTTAATCTCAGTTTTAACTCTAATTTTTTAATGGTAATATTCCATATTTCCGTCATGTGATACCCTTTCTCAAGCTCTCCATCTCCCTCTTCTCTTCCTCAACATGATCCTTGATTAAGCTTGGTTTGTGTGAATTCTAAATTTTTCATGGAAGATTATTGTAAAATTGGGTAGATTGTATGTACCTTTAGTCTTCATATTATTATTATTTATTCCAGAAATCATGTATAATACATATATCTATAAATATAGGGATTATAAAACTCTTCAGTATATTGATTATTCTTATGGTCTAGTTGTTATGGGTGGTTAGATTAAGGGAGATAAAGAAATTCAAGTTTTAGAATGTTTTCATTTTCTGGAACTCAAATAAGTGTTATAAAAATATTTTGGTAGGTGAACCCATTAAATATATCATATTATTAAATATTTTTATTTTAAATAGCATAGGGGTGAGTTAATTTAATTAAAAACTAAATGGTTTTCCTTAATATAAATTTCTTTAAATTATTTTATGATACTTTTTCTTGGTATTGGTTGATTTGAGTCCTATTTATATATTGTAATGCCTTGATAGTCACATATTTTTCATGAAACATGTTTAATTTCTTTTAAATATTACCACATAATTGGGCTGAAGTAGATGATTTGTATTATCAGCCTGATCGTTTTATTGGTTTCTATCTAACATACTTAATATTTACCATTTAATTCGATAAGTATTTCTTATTTAATATTTAAATTTTTTTATATGGTTATTTTAATTAACATATAATAATATATGGTTATCTTTGAAATGGGTATTTTATGATTGTATAAAATTGTGATCAGGTACATATAGCTCCATCAATCAAGTAACCTATAGATGATGGTTACTACCTTACATTGGTAAATGATAAAAGGGGTCACATTACAAAAGATTATAGTAGTCTTGGGAGACCATATACATATATGATTCTTTCATTGAATTTTAAAAAAACAGAAACATAAAATTCTAATGAAAATGTTATTATTTCTTATGGTATATCCATGTAAATAATCTAAATTCACTTCCCAGTACCTTAGGGATAAGAAAAAAATAAATGGGTGATCTATAATCCTTATTAAGGGATAAATAATAATGAAATTATTTATATAATAACCAATTAACTAATATTATTATAGAGATAAACAATAATCAAATTTGATATACAAATAATATCATTAAAGAGTAATATATACATGGATTTCATAACAATATAAATAATCACATGGATAACAATAAGTAGTTCTATAGTGATAGAATTATTAATTATGGACATCATAATCATACCTTCAAGGCCCCATTCACAAATGTCAAATATAAATAGGTAAGTTATACACCAAATATCCAATCTAGTTTGTCTCATAATACCAAATGATCCATCGATGAGGCTATGTAATTTTGAGCCCCACCCATCACAAAATCATCATAAACAAACGGTCTTGGACTTTACTGATACATTAATTATATAGGAATTAATCTACAAAATATCCAAACTAGTTTGTCTCATGAGACCTATTAATTCATCAACAACCTATTTTGGGCCCCACTAATCACTTACTAAGTCTAAAGAATTCACCATATGAAAAAATGATTACCAATACATTATGTCATAATTTTTCGTTAGTAGTCAATAAAAATCAATATTAAAACATAAATATATAGGATGTCAATACATTCCATAGTCAATAATATAGATAACATGATCATAATCCATCTAGAGGAAAAGGTTTTATGGTATTACTATATCATATTTCATGTAGTAAAGAAATGAATTTCATGAAAAATTACTTAAACCGTTAACTTATAATGAAAAAAAACAATTGGATGGTATCATAAGAAAATATACAATGTGTTACAAAATTAAAACCAAAAGATTTTCAAATAGTTGAAAATTCACTTTTAAGATTAGTGGAAAAATCACTTTGATTAATAAGAAGAAATATCACTCTTTTAAAAAAAGCATGAAATCTCCAAAAAAAATCTCTTTAAAATGGAATAAATTGAGCTAGATAAAAAATATAAAAAAATCCCTCAAAATAAAAATGGGTTTAGAAAAAATAAATTTTACAAAATAAACATTCTTTTAAAGAGATTATTTGAGAATACATAAAGACATTGAAGACTTATTTATAAAAAGGTCAAACATCTAAAATTCATTTTAAATTTAAGAATTACATTTTAAAATAAAAATTTCACTATTGAAAAATATAAAAGAAATTATTTTTTAAATTATTAAGAATTAAAATCATTTATAAACACCTTTTAAAACATATATATATAAATTAATAAATAATAATTACCATAATGGAGAAAGAATGTGTTCACATGGAAAATGTTTAAAGGGATTTTTTCTCAAAACGATACATTTGAAAACATTAAATTATTATTTCAAAACTATTTTATATAAATTAAAATTTTAATGAAAAACCTTAATCATTTTTTAAACCATGTATGAGGACATATATAAAATTAATATGGACATAAAAGAGGAATGTTATTGTCTCTAAAAATATGTGGGGTTGGTTTCACATAAAAGCATCAAATCTGGTAATTTACTTTCCAATGTAAATAAAAATGAGAGTGGAAATATTAAAAATAAATAAATACTATTGGGGTAAAAAATGATTGATCACTTAGTGATAAATTTCACATAATTCTTCCCCTGATGGAAATTCATTCATTACAATCTCAATTTAAAAATGAGATTGGAAAGAAACCCTTACGACTATAGAAACCACTAAATCGAAAAACCTAAAAAATAGATATTAATATGGACAATTAAATCCCATAAATTTGATTAATGTTTGATAAAAACACCCATAGGTTTGTATAAACATCACAAAAAATAATGAAAATTGTTGGATAAGTCCTAAGTCTCAAAGAATAAACAATTAGACGATAAATCTCTTCTAAATTTGGTGATAGATGTTTCATAATAATTGGAATGATATATTAATAAAATAATATAAATATCCTAACAAAACATAAATAATAAAAATATAATACAATGGGTAAATATATACACTATATAAAAGAGGAATGTGTTTTTAACTTGATAACACCCCTTAATTAATGGAAATTTAGACAGAAACTGTCACCTTAATTCTCAGCTTCCAGGAAAGCGATTTAACCTCTTGTATAAAAGATATTATGGTATTAATAACCTATTTTTGAACCCTTTTGATATCTATAATAATTTTAATATTTTTTTATAATCATTTATTATAAAATTATTAGTTAAATTATTGTCCGTTTTCATCATTGGATTTTCATAATTTTATTTCTTTGGTGTGAGTTCGTAATTGTGATATCAATCCTTGTTCTTTTGATAATAAGTTAATAACTCCTAGATAATTTATTATAAAATATAATTTTATATAAAATTATTTATAAAGTTATAATTTTACTTCATAAGTATTTCATTTATGATTCTTGATGATGGAATCGACGATGAGATCATTTCAATAATTATTACCAAGCAAAAGATGTTATATTAATAAAAAGTAAAATATTGATATAATACCTATTTAAACTTAAACTAAATATTAATTTATAATTTATTTCTAATAATACTAGGTTGTATGATTACATATAAATCCATGATATAAATTTATAGTATTGTTCACATAGGTGGTTAAATTGATCCAAATAAGAAGTTGTTATAATCAATTGGTGAGAATGATAAAGAAAGTGATTCTTTTGGAATAATTTAATTTTTACCAAATTATATTGATATTATTTATGTTTTTTTGAGTTTATGAATCATATTTTAATACAGTAAGATAATTGATAAAATATTAAATGAAAAATTAAATATGATGCTTCGTGGATGATGTATTCCGCACCTACACACAACCATCACTCTCATTTTCCATAGAAAGTAATATTTATTCATTATATAAACCCATTAAGAAATCCATTTTACTTTGTTATGAAACATAGATCATGTTGTTTATGGTGGTGGTAGTCTACAAGTAACACAAGTGACATTTTTCTTTCTCAATTGATTGGGTGGAAGGTAGAAAATGTTTATCACATAATCATAATAAAATTTATGTATAATAATGATAATAATTTAATTATTTAATCATGATTTTTTTATATTTTAATCAGTTACAAGAAGAGAGAAAAAAATAAATGAAAAAGGAGTAATTGAAAAAATTAATCTTACACCTTGGAAGAGATCCTTTTAATATTGGATTAAGGCTTTGATAGGTAGAATTTTGATAATTAAAGAACATATACGAGATTTATAGGAGTTTTGGGAGTTATTCGGGTAGTATTTAGTCAAATATAATATTCATGGGGTTTGATGAGTAGTGGTGTATTGATTTTTCCTTTTATAAGACAGTGGAGGGTTATTTTTTGTACTAATATATAAGTGAAAGTCACTATGAAAAGGTTAAGTTGATCTAACAACATATAATAATCGAATAAGTGAATGGATAACATCAATAAATTTGCAAACATATATTTTCACACATGTTCATATGTTTTTAAGTCATTTACTCTTAGAGTTTTAACTTTTTCCATTTTTTGTTTTCTATCGTGGTAACAAATTGTTACATAAGTAATTTTTTATTAATGCATAAAAATTGTTATACTAAATAATTTGGAAATAATGATTCAAAATATGAACTAAATTTTTTTTAAATAAATTTTCTATTCATTATAGAAATTTATTTTAATATTATCACACACAAAGCGTAAAAATAATTTTTATAAAAGACTGTATTCTTATGCTTAAAAACTAGTATTAAGTTAAAATTATAAATTTTATTTATGTATATTTAATTAATTGTTTAATTATTAAAAAAATATGAGTATATTTTTAAAAAAATAATGAAAAACCAAATTCCACCTCTTGGAAACATATTTAAAAGAAATAGACAAAAATAGTTTTTATTAATGTAAATATAACTTAAGTTTCAAAAGGTTAAACATTGGTTTTATAAATTAAACATAGTATTTTTAAATTAATAAATTTATTTACTAAATAAATTCATGTTCAATAAAATTGTTACATACATGGTTTAAATTATGGTTAGATCCTAGAAATGAAAAGAACGGTACATAATTAATAAAAAACTGTATTTTTTACTATTCACACAAAATCAACTATATCAGAAAAATCCCAAAATCCACCATAAGATAATTTTGACATGTTGAATACAAAAATAAATTTATTATTATAAAATTTAATTTCAAAAAGTTATTGAAATTAAATTTTATATAATGGCACAAAATGATACAGGTATTTTTAAGCCTAAAATGATTCTTAGGTTAATTTATATCCATATTTTCAATTATTTTAAATGTAAATAAAAAATATATAATTTAATAATAATTAAATGTTTATATCATCCCAATTTATACTTATATAACCCATAAATATATATGGATGACACATAATTATAAGACAATGTCTAGTTGTAATTATGGGTGGTGCTTTTGCTTGCATGGGTATAATAGAAATTTCCACAACCTAGAACTTCTATCAAAAATAATTTCACTCATAGAATTATTATTGAACCTTGTCTTGGGTCTATTATAAGGAAAAATATAGCGATTATACTTCCTTTCCATTCTTGAAAAACTAATCTTCATAATTAAAACTCTTAATACTTAACATAATTTCTTCTATACAATTTATAGATTTATTTAATATGGATAAATTTATTTATACGAGCTTATTCAATGGTTATTTTATAATGGTCATGTTAATTCTGTATAATTTTAACTTAATAGATTTTAATTATATTTTTTTAGTAAGGTGTTTTCTATTAAACAATATATTTAGTATAATAATTATTTAAATGAGAATTATGTATTGAAACCTCAAGGTGTTACATTCTCCCTTCCTTAAATAAATTGCATCATTATAATTTCAATTATTAATTACTAATTAAAATAATGAAATGAGTCAATATGATGGGCTAGAATCAAGATACAATTCCTAATATGATGTTATCCTCACTAAATTAGGAATGACTTGGAAGCCCATTTATTCATTAATAATAGGAATATCCCAAATATTGATTTTCTTTACAACCATTTGATCCAATAGTCCTTTATCTTTTTGTATCAAGACCCATATTATAGAATTTTATTCCAAAGAGAGTTTATAATTATCCTTGCATTAATAAAATATCATACATTGATATAAAATGTGATTTCCTCAGTCCGATAATTAATTTTTCTTCTTTATATAGAGAACTAATCTATTTCAAAAAATAACATTAAATTCATTTAATGGAAGAATTAATAATATTTACAAGAAAAAAAATCCCATAAACATAAAATTAGGATTAAATAATCATATATCTATAAGTTTTACCATATAATTGAATACTGCATCATTAGAGTGGTTATTTAATGATCTTATAAAACATTCCAGATATACAGTAGTTCTTATATTTGAAATATAATAAGATAACCACAACTCTATAGTATATTATAATTGTACCTTAATTATCATGTTTCACTTTAGTTGTAGTCATTTTATAAGATCTGACTTATTACCTTAGTGATGGAGGTTTTTTATGCACATCATCCTTATTAACCCTTAGATTGGGGAATTGACTTGGATAATTCCCAAGTTCACTAAATTTAACACATTGAACTATTAATGGTACCTTATGATCAAATTTATTTTCTTTCATCATATTAATGGAAAGATTTATTTTTCTTCTGCAACTTGTTGCAATATATCCTCCATTACCACATAGAAAACATCTTTCAGTCCCTTTATGTCATTTACATTTTGTGCTTCTTCCCACATTCTTGACACATAAGAAACTGAATACTTTTTCCCTTCATCATTTTTCACCCAAACATCCATGGAACTCCATCCTTATCTTCTTTATTGTGTCTGGTAATTAAACTATGTTCATTTTATTAAACATAATTTATGAAATATATTTTGGAATTATCATAATATTCATCACTAAATCTCCTATCACTTTTGGTTTCTCATTGGGAAAATCACTGTATTTCCTATCACATCCACTTTTAATTTAGTTTCTCATCCCTCTAACCATTACATAATTTAAGAAATGTTGTGTTATGCGAGAAATTAACAATTGAATAAAATGAAACTATAAAAATTAAATAATTTATTCATTATTTGTTTCATAACCTAACTTATGAATCTCAATGTTTTAATTTAGGTTATTCATGGTCAATACCTATTAGGTTATCCAAAATAAAAATAATCAAATATCTCAAAATTTTTCTTAAAAATAATATAAATTAACCCAATCATGTCCCTTACGATCATTAAAACAAGTTTCTATCTAGGACCCTTTTTCATGCACCAGTTGAAGATCGAGTTGACAGTCCACAAGAATTTTCAAGGTTATTACGTTTGTTTTTTTGTTCTAGAGCCATCATCTACTTTTATAATCCTAATAGAGATGATATTTCTAGAAAATCACACTTTATACTTTACAGTAATTTCAAGATGTTATCATATACATAGACATAGCTATAGATTATACCATAGGGTTATGTTATCTAATATATGTTTTCTAACATTTAGCTCCCAAAGTTTCTACTAAAAATGCTCTAATACCAAATGTAGCACCTTAACTTCAATAAACCTGATCTAATGGTCATTACCTTAAATTGGTAAAAGATATAAGGGATCTCATTACATGGTATCACACTGTTTTTTACTCTTGGGAGACTAGTACATGATTCACACAATATATATTAAAACAATAAATATGAATTCAAATTCTATTAATAAGTTTATTATTTGTTCTATTATATCCCTATAATAAATCAATGTTCACATCTAGGTGCCCTGGGGATAACAAAAAATATAAATTGGAGAGAATTGATACACAGTAAGGGTTAACATATAGTGGATGATATCGCATAATTTTTAATGAATGAATAATATATTAGAGATAAAGAATAATAAAATATACCATACAACTAATATAATGAAAGAGGAATATATCTATGGATGAAATAATAATATAAATAATCACAAGGATAACAATGAATAGTTTCATGGTGATAAAATGAATAATTTCATACATCATAACCTTACCATCAAGTCATTATGCCAGTACATTATACATTAATTAGTATGGTATACACTAAATACCCAAGAAAATTTATCTCATGAAACGTATTGATGCATTGATGGGATATGTAATTTCAGGCCCCATCCATAATTAAATGATCATAAATATATCATTATGGACTCATCCAAAAAAATTAATATATGGGAATACATAAAAAAGTACCCAAAATAGTTTTTCTCATGATACCTTCTGATGAATCGAAGTGAAATTGTGGGGCCCACCCATCAATTGTTAAGACTAATACATTCACTTATAAAAGAAACAATTTCAAATACAATGTGTAATAAACTTTCAGTAGTGATCAATCAATATTCATATATAAATAATAATTTATAATATGTCAATACGTTCTCTATTCAGTAATATTGATGACAAGATCATATGTTTTCTAGAGTAATAAGGTGGATGGTATCCTTAAATCATATCCAATGTGGGAAATAAATGGGATTCACTAAAATTTACGTAACAAATTTTCATCCAATGAAATATAGAGAAATATGTTGGATAAGATCATAAGGATATATCCCATGAATAAAATAAACAATGTCAAATGATGTTGATGTAGATTAAAAAACACCCTTTTATGATTATCGGATAAATTAGTTTAAAGAACAATAATTTATATCTCATTTTCCTAAATGCTTGAAATCTCCATAAAAATATTATCTTCAAAATGAAATAATTTTATATTGATAAAACAATTTAAAATTAATCATTTATATCAAAAAAATGATACCATAAAATTAATTTTATAAAATAAATATTCTTTTTTAAGATTTCTTTCATAAGCCATAAAAACATTTAAGACTTGTTTTTTAAAAGCATTATATTCTAAAATAATTTTTAAATTCATGAATTCATGTTTAAATAAATATCTTAATATTACGAAATTTTATGATAGTTTATTTAATTTTTAAAATAATTAATAATTTAAATAAATTGGAAATCCATTTTAAAACATGGTAAATAAGATAGATAAATAATAATGCCCACAATGGCCAAATAGTATTTTCACGCAGAAAACATTAAAGCGATTTTTTTTCAAAATATTACACGTGTCAAATGATAATTTTTTTAAAATATTGTAGAGAAACTAAAATAATAAAAGGTAATCTTAATAAATTACTAAATCATGTTTATGTACATTCTTAAAATGAATGTTGACAAAGAGGAAGAAGATTCTCAACTGTAAAGAATAGGCTGGGTCGGTTTCACATACAAGTGTCACATCAAGTAAATTATTTTACAATTGAAATGAAATTGACATAGTACATGTAAAAAATCAATAATTACCCTATGAAAATAATGTTATTGTGGAATTTGAGATAAATTTCACAAAATTTTCCCCCTAACTCAAATTCATTCACAACAATCCTGATTTGAAAATGACATTGGAAAGAAACCCTTATATATTTACTATTAATTGAATAAAAATACCTCAAAAATAAAAAATAACATAGATTTGAAAATAAATTTAATTTCATGAAGTGTGATGAATAAAATCCTAGTGAAGTATATACACAACCCAAAATAAAATAAGTGGTGGATATAGCATAAATACCAAAGAATAAAAATTTGAAGAGGATTCCACTACAAATTTGGTAACAATCAACTTTAAATAATTGGAAGGATTGATTAAGAAAATAGTTTTAAATCCCATGAAGGAATCATTAATAATTAGAAAATAATTTAATTGGGTAGTTTATACACAATATAAAATAATAATAGGTTTTTAAATTCAAAATATACCTCAATGATTGTAAATGGAGACAGAAACCCTGACCTAAATTCTTAACTTCCTAGAAATCACTTTAACCTCTGATATAATAAACATATCCATTTTAATAACCTGTTTAATAACACTTTTTAGGTCTAATACCCTTTTAATATTTTTTTTATAATCATTTATTATATATTAATTTGTTTATTATAGTCTATTTTAGTCAATGAATGCCAGTAATTTTGTATTTTTTTATGACTTTATAATGGTGATATTGATCACTATTCTTTTGATACCAATTTCATCATTACTAGATTATTAAAGGCACTATAATAATTTTCTAATTTTTTTAAGGTTCTAATTTTTTTTGGAAATGTATGTTAGTTATGATTCACGATGTTGGAATTTATGATGATCTTGTTTTGGTAATTTTGAATGAGAAAAATATGTTATATTAATAAAATGTAAAATATTAATATGAAATCTACTGAAGCATAAGAAAAATATTATTTTCTCATTTATTTCTAATGATACAAGGTTTTAAGTTTCCATAGTCAATCATGATAAAATTTTATATCATTGTTAACATATGTGATTAAACCGGCCCAAATAAGAACAATATTTAATTGATGGGTTAGTATGGTAAAGAAAGAGATTATTTTGGTATAATATCATTATTTTATAAGAATAGAAAAAATATTTTTTAAAGTGTTTAATAATATATTAGAAGTTTTAGATCGAAATAAAATGCTAGATGAAAACTGAAATATGTTGTTTCATGCAGTGGGTAGTCTGTACATAAACATTGGGGAAATTCCATTTTCTATAGAAAAGAAAAGTCATAATAGGTTTACATTTTCAAAATACTAATGATGTTTCAAATAAAATATCTATTCATTAAATATACCCTTTTAATCATACATATAAGGATGTTATAAAAAATAGATCAGGCCTCTTATGGAGGAGGTATTTTGTATGTTACAAAAGCAACATCTTTTGTTTTTTAAATGATTGGGAGGAAGGTAAAAAATGTATATCCCTTAAACATAATAAAATTCATGTAGAATTATTATACTTATGTAATTATTTAAACATGTGTGGATTAAATTCATAGTAGGTAAAAGAATAAATTAATGTAAATAAATTAAAATGGAGTAATTTAGAATTTTACATTACTCTTTAGAAGAGATAATTTAGAAATTAAATTACGTCTCTGAGAGGTGGTTTTCTAAGAAGGGAATAAACTATATGGAATGTATTGGAGTTTTTGATAGTTAATTGGGAATATTATGGTTGAATATAAGAGGCTTGGGGTGTGAGTAGAAGTGGGGTGGTGATGGATCCTTTTATAAGGCAGAGAAGTAGAAATTTAGTAATAATATAAATGTTTAAGTAACTATTCAAAGGTAAAGTGGATCAAATAATGGAAAATAATTGAATGGGAGAAGGGGTATGTTTGATAAATAATAATCCATAAATTTTCTCAAATGTTTTATGGTCCTTTAATCTTATATTATTCACTTTGACTATTTTTGGTTCATACTATGGTAACTAATTTTTATATTAGTAATTTAATTTTAATCCCAAAAAATAAAATGGCAATATTTTGATAATTTTTTACTGATGATTAAAAATATGAAATAAATTTTTTGAAATAATAATTATATGGTTGGTAAAAATTAATTTTCATATTTGCACATAGAGCGTGTCAGAATAATTTTTAGAGAAAGATTATTTTTATACATAAAAATATTATAAAGATAAAATTATCAATTTTGATGATTTGTATGATATTATTTTGTTTATTATTAACAAAATAATATTTATTTTCATTTTAAAATGATCCATAACGAAATTAAACCTTTTGGATTCTTAGTTAAAAGAAATAGCCTCAAATAGTTTTTATTAAAGTAAATATTACTTAGTTTTTGAATTGTTAAATATGTATTTTTAAAATTTGTCAATATAACTTTAAAAGAATCATTTTCTTCCCTTAATAAATAATTTCCCAAAAAAATGATTCATAAAATTTTTAAGTCATGCTTAAATCATTGTAAAATCAAAAATATTGCGGTATTAATAATAAAAAGATTTTTTATTATTCACCAAAAAATTAGCTATGTCTAAAAATTATAAAAAATCACTATAAGTTAATTTATAAATATTGATTTTAAAAAATAATTTTATTTTTTCAAATTAAATCTCATAAAGTGATTGAAACTAATTTCAATGTAAGATCTCCTAACAAGAAAATTATTTTTAAGTACTAAATTATTCTTATATTTAAATATATCATTTATTTTCTATTCATTTAAATGTAAATATTAAATATTAAATTTATTAATAAATATATTTTTATATCAACATAATTTATACTTACATAACCTATCAGAAGCTCATCATAAGACCTAAGAATAAGATAATCTATAGTGGTAATCATGGGTGTTGATTTTTCTAGTGTTGATCTCATTGAAATTTTCACAAGCTTAAACTTATCCCAAAAATAATTTCAATCATACCATAATTGTTAAATTTTGGATTAGGCCTATTTTATAGGAAATCATATAAATTCAATTGTTTTCTAAGACTGAAATTTTTTTCATTATATGGGATATTCCCATAACCAAATTCCATTTATTTAACCTTCTTTACTAATTTTATAATATGGTAACTTCTATTTATATCCGTTTTCTCACCGATTATGTTATTACAGTAATATTTTTTATGATTTTATCTTAATAAAATATATCATGGTTTTGTTTTAGTTTGATGTTGTATGTGAAATAATATATTAAAAAGTATTTATTTAATGAAAAATTGTCTATTGAGATATCGAGGTGTCACATTCTCCCCTATAATTAAATTATATCCTCATGATTTCAATTATTACTTTGTTAACAAAAATAGCAAAGGGAATACATAAGATATATAAGTTTCAAGATAAAATTCTTAATGAGATATCAGCCTCACTAACTTTGGTAATACTTTGAAAATAATTTATTCTTAAATAATATAAATATCACCAATATTGAGTTTATTTCCAGGCATTTTATCCAATAGTTCCTTATTAGCAGGTACTAAGAACAATATTATATAATTTTATTTTAATGGGACTTCATTATCATCCTTGAATTAATAAACTATAATAGGTAAATATGAAATTTGGTTTTATTATTCTGGAAATTTATTTTTCCTCTATGTCGAGAGAACTAATCTTTTTCCATAATAACATTAATTTCATCTAAAAGAATAATTAATAAGATTTAAAGGAGTTACATTCCCATTGAATTTATCTTGGGATATAATAATCATATTACTAGATATTTTCTATTATAATTCAATAATTGATAATTAGGGTGGTGATTTAATTCCCTTACAAAACATTCTTGTTATAGTAGAGTTTCTATAATAAAAATATAATAACACATATAGAACCCAAAAGTCTAGGATAAGTGTACAATAATTATCACATTCTGGTTTAGTGGTAGTCATTGTAGATGCTTCACCTTGTTCCCTTAGTTTAGGAGGTTTATGATGCTCATCGTCCTTGTTATCCCTTGGATTAGGTAATTGAATTAGATAATTCCCATGTTCTAAAAATTTAACACAGTGAACTATTAGTTGTACGTTAGGACCAATATTATTTCCCACTTTCATGTAAACATAACTCTTCATTTTTCATCCATAATTATTTGTTATATGACCTCATTTACCAAACTTAAATCATCCTTAAGTTCCTTGAAGACATTTCTTTTTGTGTTTCTTCCCAAATTCTCGATACATAAGAAATTTAATATTATTTCCTTCATTATCTTTTTCACCTAAAATTCCATAATTCTTTATCCTTCCCTTCTTTGGTGTTTTTGAGAATTCATCTATGTTAACATACTCAATCATAATTGGTGGTAGAAGGTTGGGAAAAATCACCAGATTCCTCACACTAGTTCTTATCTATTTTTGTTTCTCATTGGTAATATCACTACAATACCAATCACACACTTTGTTAACCTAGTTTCTCCCCCCTCCATCCATTTATTAATTAAATAAAGGTTGAGGATTGAGAAAATTTATATTTTCATAAATGGAAAATATAAACATAGAATAATTGAATTATAAATTTCATGCATAACCTAACTTATGCATCTATATTTTTCAATATAGGTTATAAATTTTCATTCCCTATTAGTTTCTCCAACCTAAATATATTAAAATCCATCATAATGGTTCATAAATAGCAGGTGAATTAGTCAAATTGTATACCTTAGGAGTTTCAAACATGAGGTTTAGTTAGGCATCATTATCCTGGACTAGGTGAGGATAGAGTTAATACACAACCATCCTTTTGTGTTTATTACCCCTTGTTGAATTTATTCTTGATAATTTATCCACTTCTAGTATCTAGATAGGTATTTTGTTATCAAGAAATAAAATAATTCATACTTTACCAAAATTTCATAATGTTATATACTTAGAATTATTCCTATAGTATGTCTTATGGATATTCTCTATAATCTATGTTATCCAAAATATGTTTCTCATGATTTCTACTAAACTTTATTTTACACCCATTGTATAGCCCGGACTCTAGTAACCTAGGGTAGGTGTTTGCTACATTACATTGGGATAGGATAAAATTGATAACATTACATTGGATCATGCAGTTTAGTAGTATTGGGATACTGGATACATACATGATCTTCACATGAAATTTGAAAATAATAAATAAAATATAGATTTCTGGTGATAACATTATTATTTCTTTTACTATATCCATATAATCATTCAAAGTTCACTTCAGGGTACCCTAGGGATAATAAAAAAATAAATGGGTGGGATATGGTTTTTGGTAAGGGATAATTTATAGTGGAATATATTATATAATAACTAATTAATGAATAATATGGTAGAAATAAAAAATAATATAATTTTATATACAACTAATGTCATGAAAGAGGAATATACCCATGGATGAAATAACTAGATAAAAAACAAAATGGATACTAAAAACTGGTTTCATGGTGATAGAGTTTATAATGTCGGCCATCATAATATTACCATTACATCCTTATCCTAAGACATCATTAATAAATAGGTAAGTTATACACCAAATACCCAGGTTAGTTTGTCTCAGGATACCTACCGATGCATTGAGGGGATGTTTAATTTCAGGCCCCACCCGTCACTAAACTGTCATATGCATGCCATTAAGGCCTTGGCCAAGACATTAAATATTTGGTTTGGAATACACAAAACACCCATACATGTTTACCTCCTGAGACCTACATAGGAATCAAGAGGATATTTTGGACCTCTCCCACCACTTACTAAGTCTAATGCATTCACCATATGAAAAAAATGAATAATAATAAAATTCATAATCCATATGTCTTAGTAATCAATAAAAATGTATATTCGAATAAGAATATAATAGATATGAATACTTCATCCTATAAATAATCTACAAATTGCGATTATAAGTCATCCATAGGAAGAAGGTGGATGGTATTATTAATACATATCCCTAATTTCAATGAAATGAGTTTCATTAAAACATAATTAAAACATCAACATCATAATCCATCCAGTGAAACAAAGTAAATGATATCATATGAAAATATATCAATTTTTAAATAGGTAAATTCAAATTATATTGACATCAATGAAAAACATCATTTTAAGGTAATTGGATTATTCATTTTAAACAAAATGAATAAATAAACCTTTTTAAAAATTCTTGAAATCTCCTTAAAAAGTGTTCTATTTTAATTGAAATAATTTTATCTTGATAATTTTCCTAAAAAATAATCCTTTAAAACTGACTATTTTTCATATAATATAAAATAACAATACTAATATTCTTTCAAAAAAAATATTTGAGAAGGTATCAAAACATCGAAGATTTCTTTCTAAAAAGAACAAACCACTAAATTCCTTTTTAAAATCTCAAATTCCATTTTAAAATAAATTTTTTACTTCTATGAAATATATTAATATTTAATTTAATTTTAATAATAAATAATAAATAATATCATTTGAAACCCTATTTTAAAACATGGAAATGCATCCTTGAAAAGAATGATTCCTATAATAATGAAAGATGTGTTCTCACGTAAAACATTAAAATGGTTGAGTTTTTTAAAATTAATAATGTTGAAAATATTCAAAATTTATTTTCAATATATTTTATTAAAAAATAAAATAGTATAAAACAACCTTAATGGACTATTGAAACATGGATAAGGACATCCATAAAATGAATCTGGATATAAACGATTAATATTTCAAACCATATAAAAGTGCCACGTCAGGTAAATTATTTATCAAATAAAATGAAATTAAAATATGAAATTTCAAAATTAAATAATAAATAAAGTAGAAAAAAAATTTGGGGTCTTAGAGATAAAGCTAAAATAATGTTTCCATAATGTAAATTCTTTCATAACAATCTCAATATAAAAACGTGATTGAAGAGAAGCCCTAACAGATTTAGCAACACTTGAATCAAAATCCCATAAAAATATAACTTAAGATGGATTTTTAAATTTCTATAATTTCATTAAAATAGGATAAAAATGCATCATGGGAAGCGTATAAACCATAAAAAATAAAACAAGTGGTGGATATGGTATAATTCAGGAAGAAAATAAATTGAGAAGAGAAATCCCTTATAGATTTTGTAACCTAAGATTAAAAATAATTGGAAGGATAGATTAAGTAAAATAAATAAAAATAACATTAAGGAAAAATTAATAATTATAATGGTATAAAATGGAGTTGTCGATAGATAATATAAATTAATAATATGTTCTTAACATGAAAAAATTCCTCAAAAAATTGAAACTGTGACGGAAGCCGCTACCATAATTTTTGGTTTCCATGAAAGCGCATTAACCTATTTTATAATAATCACAAACTTATATAAAACCTAATTTATAACCTTATTAATACCTATAAAACTTTTTCTATTTTTTATAATAGATTAGTATACACTCATTAGTTAGATATTGTCTATTATCATTATTGGATGTTATTAATTATGTTTTTTTCTTATGAGTTTGTTACAGAAATGTCAATCCTTATTCTTTTCATACTAAGTTAATCACTGAAAAATAATTAAATATACAATAATATATGTTTTAAAATGATTTATAATGTTCCAATTTCATTTCACATGTATTTTATTTATGATTTCTGATAATGGAATTGATGATGAGCTAGTCTAGATAGTCTTTTATGAGCGAAAAATGTTATATTGATAAAACGAAATATATTAATATAAGGCACCTAGAACCTTAACACAAATGTTATTTCATAATATATTTATAATAATATTAGGAGTAATGTATCTATATTGATATATGATATATATTTTATCATTGTTCACGTAGGTGGTTAAACCAATCCAATCGTGCATAATCTATAATCTATGGGCTAGTATAGTATGGAAAGCAATTATTTTTGAATAATATCATTATTTAAGAAGAATATTGTTATTATTAATATTTTTTTAAAATGTAGAATTATATTTTAAGAGAGTCAGATAATGATGGAAATAATAGATAAAAAATAAAATATGTTTCTTTGTGGCAGCAGTAGTTCGCACATATACACGGATGACATTCCCATTTTCTATAGAAAAAAAATAATACAAGAGATTTATTTATATTTTAAATAATAATAATATTTATTTAAATATAATATTTATTCATTAAATAAACACTTTTAACCTTCCATGTATGGATGTGATGAAAAATTGATCACATTATTTATATAGGCAGTAGTATTCATGCAATATAAATGATGTTTTTATTTTTTTGAATGATTAAGAGGAATCTAGAGAATGAATATCCTTTAGGAATAATAAAATTTAGATGTATATATGATACTTATGTATTTACTTCAAGACTTTTAGATTATATTCATTGTAAGAGGAAGAAGAAATAAAGGAAAATAAATGAAAAAAGAGTAACTGGGAATTCTACCTTACTCCTTGGAAGAGTTCCTTCTAAAATTGGATTAAGGCTTTGAGAGGTGGTATTTTGAAAAGGATGTAACCTATAGGATATTTATAGTACTTTTGGGGAGTTGTTTTGGTGTGTTTTTATAAAATATAATACTATTGTTGTCTACGTAGAATTAGGGTTCTCATGGATCCTTCTATAAGAGAGAATGGTGGAATTTTTGTAATAATATAAAAAGTAAAGTCACTATTCAAAGATCAAGTGGATCGAACAATGGAAAATACTGAAGTGTGGAAGGTTTATATTCAATATATCTATAAAAAATCATTTTCACACATGTTTTATCATTTTTTAATTCCTTTAGTCTTAGATATTTCACTTTATCATTTTTTATTTTTACTAATGTAACTAATTTTTACTTAAGTAATTTAATATTAATGCCTAATAAATAGTTGTTATTAAATAATTTGAGCTAATTATTTCAAATAATTAATCCATTTTTAAAATAAAATTTCTGAGGGTAATAAAAATTAATTTCAATATTAGTGCACCAAATGTGTAAAAACCCATTTATAGAAAAAGTGTATTTTTATGCTGAATTATTATGAATAAGATAATATTTTCAATGTTATTGATTTCTATAACATTAATTGGTTTGTAATTAAAAAGCTAGATTTATTCTTATTTAAAAACAATCAAAATACACATTACACCATTTGGATACTTAGTAAAAAGGAATATTCTAAAAATAGTTTTTATTAAAGTAAATATTACTAACGTTTCAAAATTATAAACATAAGTTTTAAAAATTCAACATAATATTTTTAAATGAATAATTTTATTCCTTAAATAATTTCTTAGTCATCAAAACAGGTTTATAAATTTTTTAAGTCATGATTTGTTCAAGGTAAAGTGAAAACCACTATAGTATTAATAGAAATAATATTTTTCACTAATCTCCAAAAAATCAACTATTTCAAAAAAATCCCAAAATTTAATCCTAACGTAATCTTGATATGTTAAAACCAAAAAATATTTTCTTTACATAAAATTAATCTTCTAAAAGTTATTTAAATTAATATTAATATTTAATCACCTATCCAGAAAAATGTTGTAAGAAAATAATTATTCTTTTATTAATATATATCATTTCCAATATATTTCAATAAATGTAAATATAAAATATAAACTTAAATAATAATTACATGATTATATCATCCTAATTTATACATACATAATTCCTCAAGAAAATTTCATAAGGCCTAATCCTAAGATAAACACATTTGGCAGTCATGGTTGGTGATTCTACTAGAATGGATCTCTTTGTAATTTCCACAAGCTAGAACATCACTCACAAAAAATTTTGATTATACAAAAATTATTTGAGTTAGGATTGGGAATGTTCAAGGTAAAACCCTATTAACACCACTTTCTTTCCCTGATTGGAAAAGTGAGATTCATAAGGAAGACTCCCACTACCATTTCTTTTTTTTTTCCTTCATTATTTATTTTTTAACATAATTACTTCTATTTATATCGACTTACTCAATGATTATGTTATAATTATAAAATTTAATTCTATATGATTTTAAATTAATAAGATATATCATGTTTTTTTCATTTTTTTTGTGTAAATAATATATATTCAGAATTTTATTTAGTTAAATGAGAATTATGTATTAAAATCTTAGGCTGTTACTATTCACCCATTGTCAACAAATGGATTGACGGTTAGGGATGAGCTTTCAATTCCATGATTTATTATAAAGAGTACCCATTTCCTTATAATATAGTAAATTTACTTCCCTACTTATTATAAAATTTTCATTTTCCTTGGTATGGGTGGAATTGTTTCCCAAACTTATTATACCCATTTCCTTTTCCTAAGATAGTATTGTATGCTATAAGTTACTATACACATTTGTCTCAAACCTAAGCATAGTATTAAAGTAGTTATGTTAGGTATGTATCCTTTTGGTATAGGAGGGTGGTTAATATCAATGATAACTCAAATAAATAGATTTTCCCAAGCATGTTGAAACTTATACACCTTATTGTTTTATCATTGTCCTGTGGTTGTGTACACTTTAGCTTATGATAGGGGTTAAAGTGAATGCGGTGACCACCTATTGGGAATGACATACTTAAACCCAACATTGGACCCTTCAAGATACATGATAATACTTTTTTATGTGATATAGATAGATCTAATGTTCCAAATTAAGGGATTTAGTTGCATTTAGAGCATAGAATTTTGGTGGAGCCTTTTGTCCCTTTTAGTAAATGAGTGGGTTTGATCTATAGAAGTTGTATGTAGATGATCACTTCCGACATAGGGAGATTAACTATTTGTTATTTATGACCTTTTTAGCTGACATAATTTATATGTATTACATTTTTTCTAATAATACACTTTTAATTTACTTTTTTTCTGACTTGTATTATGGTGAGTTGTTTATTCAAGTACATTATCTCTTATCTCTGGTTCCAATCTGTGTTGTCCATATAATTTTATGTATGTAAACCTGAATATGGATACAAACATAATATATTTAATTATATATTATTAAGACAAAAACTCATCTCCAAAACATTGCTTCTTTATTATAGGGTACCATACCTTTTACACATATTATTACATGACTTTGAATATAATTATTCTAATAAATACAATCAAAGGATCAAGAGTTTGAGTGTCTTTTTAAGATAATGTACATAAATCATCAACATGAAACTAAAACTAAAAATATTTATTTAAATTACCATAATTATATATTAAATCCTAATGAGATTCTAAAACTATACAGGATAACCTGTGGAATACATAGATAAAAGGGGTGAGATTAAATCCCAATAATGGAATAAACATAATAATGAATCATTGAATGTGAGTCAGAAGGGATGACATGATATCATAAAATACATGGATCACAAATAATGATATGGGATCATAACATATAAAACATGGAATCATAAGATAATGTCAAAAAAGAAAGTTTCAGTAATATATAACATTATATAAGAAAACGTTAAGGCTAACTTCAAAGAAAAAAATACATAGTGGATAGAGTCCCATCACAGATTTGGTTGATTCCCTAATACAATACATAATGTCTCATGAGACAAAAACATTACCCGGTTTATTGAAGTAGAGACCCGAAGCTTTATGTACATTGACATTACATTACATTTGCGGAATACTTAGTACATAACAAAAACACACACACAAGGACCGTAGTAGTTTAGTGTCTTTGGAAACTCGGAATATAATCCTCTAATCCTGGTGAAAGATCTTCAACATCTCCCATAAAGATATTCCTTTTTATTATACCTAAAACCATTCTTTATATCCTGGGGAAAAGAAAACATAAAAGGGTGAGCTCAAATGATCAGTAAGGTAAACAAAAGAAATATCAATCACATCATATACATAAGCCCATAACTTTTGGAAATCTTAACCTGTAAAAGAGATCATAATTTCATAACCTGGGATAACTCATGGCAGTGAAATGTAATCACAATAATCATAACTTAAAACATTAAACTTTGTGGCATACACACATAATCATAGAGAATCATTTCTTATTAGTCAAGACTCATTTCCAAGACTATCTTAGTGGACAAAGTCCCTTTCTGAACCGAGTCACCCTCATTCCAGTCCTATTTCACTGAACCGGTATAACCTACCATTCTATCCATGTCTATCTCATGAGATATAAAATATTTACCCAATGCATTGGAGGGAGATATAGGTCCCACCCATCTCATAATGATACCATTCTTATGTGTGCCACAAAATCATAAATCATACATCATTTCATAACCCATGTAATAAAAATGGGATTCATAAACATCATGACATCATAAAAAAATTCATATAAGATAAAGGAATTGATAAAAATAATTCCATCACAACATTATCAAATCAATGTAATAATAGGGATAAAAACAGAACCCTATATTATCTTAGATGGAAAATAATTTTGATAAAACACTTGAAATGAATTCTTGAGGAAAATATCCTTTCTTCTTCAAAAACACTTTTCCTTTCTTAATATGTCATACAATTATAAACTAAAAGAAGTTGATTAAAAATAAACATGAAAACTTTTAAAGGAATATTCATGTAAATAATGTTTTAAAAAATCCATTCATGTCGTATAAGTTAAAAAAAACATTCTTCGTACTTTTGTCGGAAAACTCAAAAAAAGTACCTCGTACGAAAAACGACAAAAGATTCCTTTCATATCTTTTACTAAAAACTCACCGAAGGGTAAAATAGGATTTAAACAATTGTAGGTGAATGGAAATAATATTACATATTGAGGAAACATGGATGTGGATGATAAAATACACCCCAGTAAATGCCAAAGTATAAACAATCTCGGATAAAAATGAGATTGTGATATTTCCATTACCTTAGGTCTGATTTGCTTCGTAAGTGTCCTAACCTCCTGTATAATGATTTAAATAATGTCATTGACTTATGAAAAAATCATATTCATTGTTATTATATCATATATGGTTCACTTATGACTTTATCTTACCTGTTCTTTTGTAAATTCATGTTAAAGTAGCGTTTTGGGTTAAATCGTCTATTTGTCATTCGTGTTTTAACTTGTAATTATTCATATGTTTACTTAGATCATTATTACTTAATTATAGAATATAAAACATTATTTATATATAATATATATTCAGAATATACATATATATAATGGATCGATAAATGGAAAGAAATACACCGTTCATGGAGACGGTAGGCCGTACGTACGCATGAACGCTGTTTTCGTTTCCTAATTGAATTGAATTGGAGTGGATGATACAATATATCAGAATAATTATGATGTTATAATAACTATTTATATTTATTCTTTACACCATAATACCCATCCATGTAAGGTTTTAGTGGAAAAACAGATTACACCACGGCGTGGAGACGGTATTCTGTACGTACGCACGCGCGGTGATTTCATTTTCCGTAGGATGGATAGATGGTGAATTAGGATTGTTTCATACTTATAATAACATATCAGTATATTAGTGATACTGATGTTATTACTTCATAATGAAACAACATAAGAAGAAGAAGTGGAAGAAGAAATAAAGGTGAAAGAATTGGTAACGGAAATTACCTCTTCTTTGAAGCGCCTCTTTGAGAACTCCTCTTAGGGCACTAAAATTTTTCTTTGAGGAAGACCAGAACCTCTAGGATGTTTCTAGGGAAGTGGAGAAGAGATTTTTGAAGGGTTTGGCCGAGCTTGAAGGCTCAAAGTTGTGTGAGGAAGAGAGGGAGGAGGTGTCCTTTTATAAGGGAGGAGAGGGGCACCTTTGGAATAACTAAAAATATTATTTTATTATAAAGTCAAGTTCGGTTTTAAATTGCTCCAAATTGATTTATTTCTAGGATAAGGTGGGTATGGTTCGAAATACTCTCATCCAATAGAATTTAGACAAGTTTAGGTTCCTATTTTAACCTTATCATTTAGATTTAACATTAAGTTAAATAATTTTACTTTTACCGTGTCTTCTTGTGTTCTTATACTATAAGGTTAATAAACTTACTATAAGAAGTCAAACGAACCCCAAATTGTTTATTATTAATATATATAACCTTAGCTAAGTCATTTGGCCGAACCTTAGATTTTTAGGAATAAAATAACAATTCATAATATAATATTTGTTTTAAAAACTATTTTATGTCAATTTTGACACTATTTAGTAATTGATTTTTGTAAAAATCATAACAGAATGATAAGTTCGAAAAAAGTTAATTAAATCAACAATAACATGTCATATTAATCTAGAAAATTAGTGTAAGTCATAAAAAGTCTCAAATTATATTTATTTGAGTATTCATAACATCAATTAAGTCAATATTTCATTAATAAGATAATTACTGCATCATCGTTGTGTCATAAATAAATTAAATTATTTAATGTCTAAAAATTACAAATAAAATACCATTATGTATTAAATCTTTTTAGGTTTCTAATGAATATTTACAATCGAATTTATCTTATGTATAACCCTATATTAAAAATGGTTTAGTAAATAAACTTTGATTTTAACTCTTTTAACTCTTCTTTGATTTAAATAATAATAAATGTCCTAATCTAATCCAAGTGGGCCTAAATGGTCATATTTTATTCCTAATCTTGTTTTTGGACTAATTACACTTATACAATAGAATTTGGACATGTGTTAGGGTAATAATAATATCATTTTTACCCTTAATTACCCTATTTACTTTTAACCGTGGTAAATAAAAGTAAAAAGTTACTATTCACCAAAAATTATTTTCATCTCATTGAACCACATTTTACTTACTAACATCAACCGTGTCTCTCGGATTTTTTAAATTCCACTAACAGAAGCGGTAAAATTAAGTTTTATGAAAAATTCAGTTTTTTTTAACTACCACTTAGTGGTTTCACTATTCATCAAAAATTGAAAGTTTTCAGAAAAATACCAAAAATTAGGCCTAAGCTATATTTGATATTATGAACTCAAAAATGATTTCTATTTTACCAAATTCAAAACATATCAGTTGCATTAATTAATTTAAAAATTAATTCCCGTCGTCAAAACAAAGGTGTGTTTTTAAGAGATAATAACTATCAAAAGATTGACACTTGTTTATAACTGGTTTAAATGTGAAATTACATCCAATGACCAACACTGTATTAAATTGTAAAAATATATTCTAAATATACTTTAAAACCACTCAAATTAATAATTTATCACTATTAATTATTTCGATTGAAAAAGTTTTTTTTAATTAAAATTTAGTAATTTTCACTATTCATCAAAATATGAAAGTTATCCGAAAATCACCAACATTTCACCCTAAGCTAATTTCGATATTCCGAATCCAAAAATGAAGTCCACTTTGAAAAATAGAAATTACAAAATTTCAAAAAGTGGTTATTACTATTCATAACGTATAGTTTTAATAATATTTTAATAGCATATCGTTGTTTAGCGAAACTTGGTGTTGTGTACAACACACGCTATCGTGGAAGGTCGTGATTGCGTGTAATTCAAGCCAGCTCAAAGATGTGTGTTGTGAAAGCTTCTTTTGGTATAACGTATAACAAAAGACATTAATGAAATTAAAAAGAATATTTTTCATAAAATCTCAGGGTGTTACAATTGAAGTGCTATCTATAATTACTCATCATAACATGTTCATACTTTTGTGTGTCATATAAGGAAATTAATCCTAAGCCCAAAAATAAAGGAATTAACTATATAAATAAATGGGTTTCATAATATTGTCTAAAATTATAAAAAAGGGATATTTCATTAAGATTCTCAAAAAAATAAAGAATTAAATATTTTGTGAATTTATTTTAAAAACCCACATTCTTATGAGTTGAGTTTTCTTGGGGGAATTTGAATATCTCCTTTTATTGATGGGTTTTTTGGAAATCTAGAAATTAGAATCATGTTCAAAGGGTTTGAACATCCATAAATACTTTTTTTGGATGTGGTTGATGTTTCATTGGAACTATTCGGGGTTTAATAAAACACCATAGGAGAAATAGAAAATATCAACTAATATAAATAGCTAGAGGAGGCCATTAACTTGAGGAATGTAACACCCCAAGATTTTATGAGAATTATTCTTTTTAATTTCTTTGATGTCTTTTTTTGTACGCTACACTAAGATTATCTTGTGCTATACGCAACACCGTATTATCTTGTAGTATATGAAACACTATTCTTGGATTTCGTTACACGCAACAGCAACATTCCTTGATAGCTTGCATTGTACTCAATTCTGAGTTTCACTAAACAATGATATGTTATTAAAATATTATATAAACTAGCCATTATGAATATTAATACCCACTTTTTGAAATTTTATAAATTTTATCTTTCAAAATGGACTTCATTTTGGGATTCTGAATATCGAAATTAGCATAGAGTGAATTTTTTGTATTTTTCTGAAAACATTGAATTTTTGATGAATAGTGAAAACACTAAGTTATTGGTTAAAACTGAATTTTTATTTAAATAATAATATATTTTATTTAAATTTATTTTAGGTCAAAATATATACATACTACCTATATAAGTTCAATGTAATTAATTAGAGTCATTTTATAATAGATTTAGATATATATAAATTTTATTGTACTTTTTACCATCTTTTACACACCTCCTAAGAGCATTTGCAAATTTATATTAAACTTAATTTTACCATTTCTATGTGTTGAACTTAGAAAATCAGAGAGACACGGTTAATATCAAGGAGTAAAATGGGGTTCAATAAGATAATAATAATTTTTGGTAAATAGTAACTTTTTACTTTTATTTACCACGGTTAAAAGTAAATAGGGTAATTAAGGGTAAAATTGATATTATTATTACCCTAACACATGTTCTAATTCTATTGTACATTTATAATTATACCAAAAAAAACTTAGGAATAAAATATGAACCTCTTTGGTCCACTTGGATTAGATTAGGACACTTATTATTATTATTTTTAAAGAAGAGTTTAAATAGTTAAAATCAAAGTTTAATAACTAAATTTTTTTAAATATATGGTTATACATAAGTTAAATTCGACTATATATATTCATTATAAATCTAAAAATATTTCCTACATAATGGTATTTTATTTATATTTTTTAGAAATTAAATAATTTAATTTATTTACGACACAATGATGATGCAGTAATTACCTTAATAATGAAATATTAACATAATTGATATTATAAATACCCAAATAAATGAATTTTGAGACTTTTTATGAATTAAACTAATTTTATAGGTTAATATAACATATTAGTGTTGGTTAGATGAATTTTTTTCGAAGTAATAATGTTGTTATGAATTTAGAAAAAACAAAATACCAAATAGTGTCAAAATTGACATAAAAGAGTTTTTAAAAACAAATATTATAATATTAATTGATATAATTGTCCTAAAAATCTAATGTTAGGTAAAAAGACTTATATAATAATATATATGACATTAATGAACCAATTGGGGTTCTATTGGTAGTTTATAGTATGTGTATTAACCATATAGTTTAAGAATACGAGTAGATATGGTAAAAGTTAAATTATTTAACTTAGAGTTAAATATAAATGATAAGGTTAAAATGGTACCCTAAACTTTTCTAAAACATATTGGTTGAGAGGCGTTAGAATCATACCTACCATAGACTCGAAATAAGACACTTTGAAGTCATTATAAACCAAATATGATTTTATTAGAAAATAATATTTTAATTTGTTCCTAAGGTGCCCCTCACCCCTCTTATAAAAGGGCACTCCCCCTTCTCTCTAATTCACAATTACAAAGCCATTTGGCTCAGACATACCCTTCGCAAATACCCTATCAACTATACTCCCTTAATCCTAGATGCCTTCCTTTAGTCATAAATCCAACCTAAGGATCCCTTTTGATCAAATCAAAAGGAAGAACTCGAAGAAGTGGTAAATATCTCAACACCTATTTCAAGTTCCTTTATTCTTCCACTTCCTCCTTCTTTGTTGTTTATATTCTAAAATAATATATCCAGTATCTTCTATATATTCTGATGTTATTATAAAAATTTTACAACCATATTTTTTATTTTATCCATCCTATGAATGAAAGAGTCACCACATATGCGTACGTACGGCTTACCGTATCCACGTCATGGTGTAGTTTGTTATTCAAAAATTTCATCATTTGGATGGGAATAATAATGAGTATAATTTATATAAATAATAAATATAACATTATTATGATTCTGTATATATGATATACCATCCAATTATATACTATTTTAATATCAAAAGAATGATATCATCACTCATGCGTACGTACGGACTACCGTCTCCACGAACACGATGAGATTCAATTACCATGATCAACCATTCAAGTATGATTATAAAGTATATATAATAAATAATCAAGAAATATATTACATAATAATGATACTGGATTTATGTACATATATGTTTCATTTACTTAATTCCATTCAATTCAATATGGAAACGAAAATAGTGTTCATGCTTACGTACGGCCTACCGTCTCCATGAATGGTGTATTTTATTCCATTTATCAACATATCATATATATTTATATGATGAATATATATTATATATAAATAATTTTTTACATTCTGGAATTAAGTAAATCAAGATATAAGTAATAATATCAAGAACATCAAGTCAAAACACATACGATAAATGAAACGATTTTACACAAAACGCTGCTTTAACATGGAATTTACAAAAGAATTGGTAAAATAAATTCATAAGTGAATCATATATGATATCATAAATATTATTATGGTTATGTTACAATTTAATAACATGTTAAAACCCACTATATAGTAGTCTTGGACACATACAGATGAAATTGGACATAAGGTAAGGGATAATTTTGCAATCTCATTTTTATCCGAGATTTCTTATACATAAGTATTTACTAGGGTTATATTTTTCATCCATGTCCATAAAAATGTTTTTCATAAAGGGTTTAATATTATTACATGCATGTTTAAATTCATATTTACCCATATATGAGTTATACTTTGTGTTATGGAGGGAATCTTTCTTTTTTTTACCATATGTGGTACTTTTTGACTTTTCTGTTAAAAGTACGAGGAGAGTTTTTTTTAACTTATACAGCATGAATTGATTTTTATGGTTTCATAATGCCTTATATTAATGGAGTATACTCTACGATATTTCATTACTATTTTCAAAAAAATCTTTTTCTTTCAAAATTTCATGGAATTTTGTGAAAAGAAAATGATTTTGAAGAAGAAAGGATAGTTTCCTCAAGAATTCATTTCATGTGTTTTATCAAAACCATTTTCCATCTAAGATGATATTATTTCATACATGTATTTTTCAAGTATAATATCTCTATTATTTACATGGGTTCACTTTTCATATGATGAAATGATATCCATTTGTTTTATATGGATTATGTTATGATGGGATGATGTATATGAAACCCATTTTATTCTTTGGGTTATGATGAATGATTTATGTTTATATTGTGGCACACGTAAGAAGGATTTCATTATGGGATGTGTGGGACCTATATATATCTCCAATGCATTGGGTAAAGATTTATATCTCATGAGATAGATATGCCTATAACGGCAAGTAAATCTGGTACAGTAATACAGGGCTGGAACTACAGGTAAACCCGATTCTGTAATTGATTTTGTCCTTTATGATGGTCTTCGAAGCAATGTCTTGGCCACTATAGAAATCATATCTTGTGCTTAATGGTTTTCCACAATTAAATGTTTTATTCCAATGCTATTTTATCATGATTTATGTTCCATTACGATTTATTCCTTACGTAATACCATGTTTAATGTCATTTCTCAATATTTTTATGTTTACACTTTATAGTCATGTTTTTAAGTTCAAATATATATGGGTTATTTTATTTTCTCCATGCTTACCCTTACTGAGAATTTCAGATCACCCTTTTTATGTTTTCGTTTCCCCAGGATATAGATGAAGGTTTTAGGTAGGAAAAAAATAAGATCTTTATTGGAGATTTTGAAGATATTTCACCATGACTAGAAGATTATGTTCTGAGTTTCCAAAGACACTAAACTAATATGATCATTGGGAGTTTGTTTTGTAATGTTTTATGTATTTAGAAAAATTAATGTAATGTACATGTACGTCAAGCTTTGTGTCTTTACAGTTGGCATCAGATTGAAGGTTTAGTTAACCTTTGGAAACTAGGACACGAAAACTTTAGAGAGATCTCTAGAAATATTTCTAAGGTATGTCTAGGGACGTCCCTAAGTATAAGGACAAGAATAGGTTATAGTCCGATAATTATGGTAATAATCATTGAATTAAACATAATATGTTAGAGATTGAAAGTACTCTCCCTTTATTATGTTGTTTTCCTAGCAAGATTTTTGCCTCTCACACTATTCTTTTTGGGTTTTAGAAAAATGGATGGAAACATGAAGATTCATAATAATTGAGAATATGTTGGACATTGGAATAAAATTCTTCGTGAGAAACCATATGAAATTGGGTATGGAAGTACATATATTTTTATTATGCCTAATCATCAATCTCATAATATGATCAATAATCTCAACTTTGGTAAGTTTCCTGACTCTGCTAATAAGAGAAAGATGGAGTTTCATGATGATCATAGAGGAAAGAAAGTTCAATTTACCTCATGTAAATCATGTGGGAGGAGGCATCAGGGAGAATGTTTCAAAGGAACAGGAAGATTATTTGGGTGTGGAAAAGAAGGACACAAATCCAATAATTGCAAAGGAAAAGGTTTATTTAACACCATGGACGAGGATAATGGTATTTCTAAGACATCAACAACGGTTAAATGTTTTAAATGTGGAATGTACGAGCATTATGAAAACCAAATCCCTAAGGGAAAGTCTCTTGATGAGAGTCGTCATGGTCATATGGATAGTATTTATATTGATGATGATGAAGAGACTACAAATGATATGTGAGATAAAAGAATTTTTGATGCTCATTCAATGGTTTAAGAAGATAGTGGAATTATTTATGTTTATCAAGAGTTATGTTGTATAAGTAATGGTGCTATGGAATAAAGACACATCTATGGATTGTTAGACTATTGTTTTTCTAAAGTATTTGAAAGTATATGTTGAATAGTACCAGTAACCATGATGGGTTATTCAGATATTTTTAGAAATTAGATGATATGCGTATAATGAATGGATAAGGAGATAATGAGATATTTGATAGTATTAATTAGCTCATGACTGATATAAGGACAATGTGATATCATGGTTTGAGTATATAGAAATTTTGGGATTTTGGTATGTGGAAATAGTTAACTTTTGACAAAATTCATGTTTTCACTAATGTTCTATGGTAATTCATGTTTCAATAGAATACATGATTAAGGTATTCACATATTTTGAATGTGACCAACAAGATATATCGTATGATATACGGGGAATAAATGATGGTATTCACATTCTTGGTTGATGAAATTTCTAGTAATCGTTGTCTTTATACTATGAGCTTAGATAGAAGTATTTTCGATAAGACTAATGATTTGTAATGGATTGTGTTGGACATAAGATAATATTTTTTACTGATAGAACCTTTTTCCGATATTATTTCTGGGATGTTATAATAGTGTAGTTTTAGAAAAAGGAAAACCTGCAGGACGGGCGACAACCCATCGCGTCAGACAAGGTTGCAGAAATCGAACCCACTACCGAAGTGTGATAGGCCTTTATCACCTACTTGTGGCCTACTAGAAGTCCCTGGTCAGTAGAAACTAGTTTATTTATTAATCGGTATGATAGATGAAGTATAAGTCCATTTTTGGAATCATATACGATTAACCTCACCATAGATGGACTTATGTACTATATTTTATAACTTTTGCTAACCTTTTGTTTGAAACAAATGGAATGACACATCATTCTATCCCATGACCTTCTAACACTTCACGAATGAAAAATTCAACTTCATTTATTTATGATATGAATTTGAAATTGGTAATGGAACGACCAACAGAGAGATTGTACCAAAATCAAGTAAGTATTTCTTCTAATTCAAAATTTTCAACTTTAGGGAAATGATATTGGAAACCAAAAACATTGTCCTAGTACCCTCATATATGATGAATCAGATGGTACCTTAGATCATCACAAATTTATAGATTTTTTATTGTTTTATTTTTCATAGACATGTTCTCTACCACTCTCTATCAGAACATGATGGTTAGATTTCTCTTCCATATCCATATTTCCACCTATATTCTCCTATGTGGAAACCCAGTGATGAGTTACTTTGGGTATATGTTATGCTTCTAACTTTCCTTTTTAAAATGAGTTTTTAGTATTCCTTTTTACGATGTGGGTTTCTATGAAGGAATCTTTCAAGTATAAAACCATTTATAACCCCGAATAATTTCCCTGGAAAAAAATCATTGTAAGGGGGGTAGAATGTAACACCCCGAGACTTTATGAGAATTATTATTTTTAATTTCTTTGATGACTTTTTTTGTACGTTGTACCAAGATTATACTGCTCTATACACAACACCATATTAGCTTGTATTATACACAACACTACTCTTGGATTGTGTTACACGTAAGAGAAACCTTCCTCGATAGCTTGCGTTGTACGCAATACCGAGTTTCACTAAACAACGATATGTTATTAAAATATTTTATAAACTAGCCATTACGAACAGTAATACCGAATTTTTGAAATTTTAAAAATTTTATCATTCAAAATGGACTTAATTTTTGGATTCGGAATATCAAAATTAGCCTAGGGTGAATTTTTGGAATTTAAATGAAAACGTTCAATTTTTTATGATTACTGAAAACACAGAGTTATTGGTTAAAAACGACATTTTATTTAAATAAAAAAAATTATTTAAATTTTTTTTAGGTCTAAATAGATACATAATACCTATATAAGTTCAATGTAATTCATTGGAATAATTTTATAATATTTTTAGATATATAAAAATTTTATTGAACTTTTTACCGTCTTTTACCCACCTCCTAAGAGCATTTGCAAATTTACATAAAACATAATTTTACCGCTTCTGGGAGTTGAATTTTGAAAATCCAATAGACACAGCTAATATCTAGGGGTAAAATGTGGTTCAATAAGATAAAAATAATTTTTGGTGAATAGTAACTTTTACTTTTATTTACCACGATTAAAAGTAAATAGAGTAATTAAGGGTAAAAATGATATTATTATTACCCTAACACACTTCCTAATTCTATTGTATAAGTATAATTTGACCAAAATCAAACTTAGGAATAAAATATGAACCTCTTTGGTCCACTTGGATTAGATTAGAACACTTATTATTATTTTATTTAAAGAAGAGTTAAAATAGTTAAAATCAACGTTTAATAACGAAATCATTTTTAATACAGGGTTATACATAAGATCGATTCGACTATAAATACTCATTAGAAAGATAATAATATTTCCTAAAAAATGTTATCTTATTTATATTTTATACATATTAAATAATTTAATTTATTTATGATACAATGATGGGGCAGTAATTACCTTATTAATGAAATATTAACATAATTGATATTATAAATACCCAAATAAATGTAATTTGATACTTTTTATGAATTAACCTAATTTTATAGGTTAATATAACATAATAGGGTTGGTTATATTAATTTTTTTCTAAGTAATAATGCTATTATGAATTTATAGAAAACAAAATACCAAATAGTGTCAAAATTGACATAAATGAGTTTTTAAAACAAATATTATATTATTAATTGATATAATGGTCCTAAAAATAAAATACTTGGTAAAAAGACTTATATAATAATATATATGTCATTAATGAACCAATTGGGGTTCTATTGGTAGTTTATAGTATGTTTATTAACCATATATTGTAAAAATACAAGAAGACATGGTAAAAGTTAAATTATTTAACTTAGAATTTAATCTAAATGATAAGGTTAAAATGGTAACCGAAACTTGTCTAAAACCTATTAGTTGAGAGGTTTCTGACCCAGAACCACCCTAGACTCTAAATAATACACTTTTTAACAATTATAATCTGAATATTAATTTATTACAAAAATAATATTTTGTGTTTTTTCTAAGGTTCCCCTCAACCCTCTTATAAAAGGGCACTCCCCCTTATCTCTAATTCACACTTCTAAATCCATTTTTCTCGGACAAACCGTACAAAAATACCCTCTCAACAGTCCTCCATACATTTTAGAGGCATTAATTTAGTCAGAAATTCAACCTATGGAGCCCTTTTGATAAAACCAAAAGGAAGAACCCGAAGAAGAGTTAAATATCTCACCACCTATTTCAAGTTCCTTTCTTCTTCCACTTCCTCCTTCTTTGTTTTTTCCAATATAAAATAATAACTCCAGTATCATATATATAATGTGATGTTATTATAAAAATTTTACAACTGTATTAGTTATTTTATCCATCCTATGAATGAAAAAGTCACCACACGTGTGTACGTACGGCTTACCGTCTCCACATCATGGTGTAGTTTGTTATTCAAAACATTCATCATTTAGATGGGTATAATAATGAGTATAAATGATATAAATAATAAATATATCATTATAATTATTATGTATATATGATATAACATCCAATTTTATATAATGTTAATATCAAAAGAATGATATCATCGCTCGTGCATACGTACGGACTACCGTCTCCACGAACACGATGAGATTCATTTTCCATGATTAAGCATTCAAGTATGATTATAAAGTATATATAATAAATAATCATGACAAAAATTAAATAATAATGATACTGGATTTATTTACATATATGTTTCATTTACTTATTTTCATTCAATTCAACAAGGAAACGAAAACATCGTTCATACGTACGTACGGCCTACTGTCTCCATGGACGGTGTATTTCATTCCATTTATCAATCTATCATATATTTTTATATGATGAATATATATTATATATAAATAATTTTTTACGTTATGGAATTAATTAAATCATAATATAAGTAATAATATCAAGAACAACAAGTCGAAACACGTACGATAAATGAAACGATTTTACCCAAAACACCACTTTAATGTGAATTTACCAAAGAACAGGTAATATAAGGTCATAAGTGAATCATATATGATATCATAAATATTATTATGGTTATGTTACAAGTTAGTAATATTTTTAAACCCACTATAAAGGAGTCTTGGACACATATGGAAGCAATTGGACATAAGGTATGGGATAATTTTGCAATTTCATTTTTATAAAAGAATGCTTATACGTAAGTAATTACTTGGGTTATATTTTTCATCCATGTCCATAAAAATGTTTTTCATAAAGTGTTTAATATTATTCCATGAATTTTTACAGTCATTTTTACCCCTATTTTACTTTTACTTTGTGTTATGGAAGAAATCATTCTTTTGTTTACCATATGTGGTACTCTTTGACTTTTAAGTTAAAAGTACGAGGAGAATGTTTTTTTAAATTATACAGCATGAACAGATTTTTATGGTTTCATAACGCCTTATTTTCATGAAGCTTACTCTGCAATATTTCATGACTATTTTAAACAAAATCTTTTTCTTTTAAAATTTCATGGCATTTTGTGAAAAGAAAATGATTTTCAAGAAGAAAGGATATTTTCCTCAAGAATTCTTTTCAAGTGTTTTATCAAAACAATTTTCCAACTAAGATGATATTATTTCATATGTGTATTTTTCAAGTATAATATCTCTATTATTTAAATGGTTTATATTTTCATATGATAAAATTATATCCATTTTTTTTATATGGATTATGTTATGATGGGATGATATTTATGAAACCCATTTTATTCTTTGGGTTATGATGAATGATTTATGTTTATGTTGTGGCACATGTAAGAATGATTTCATTATGAGATGGGTGGGACCTATATCTCCCTCAAATTCATTGGGTAATGATTTATATCTCATTATATAGACATGGATATAATTTCATGTAAATATGGAATAGTAATACAGGGCAAAAATGGCAGGTAAACCCGATTCAGTAGTGAACTTTGTCCACTATGATGGTCTTGGCAGCAATGTATTGGAAACTATAGAAATCATATCACGTGATTAATGGTTTTCCACAATTACATGTTTTATTCCCGTGATATTTTATCAGGATTGATGTTCCAATATGTAGCACCCCAAGCTTCCATGGTACGCTCCTCTTTGAATAATAGAGCAGCGTGTGTTGTACGCAACCTCGAGTTTTAACACACCGCGACCAATAAAAGTAGCAGTTATGAATAGTAATAACCACTTTTTGAAATTATATATATTTTAAATTTCAAAATGGACTTCATTTTTGGATTCTTAATATCGAAATTAGCCTATGTTGAATTTTTGGTATTTTTCTGAGAACTTCCAATTTTTTATAAATAGGGAAAAATACTTAAAAACAAATTTTTTAATAAAAATAATTTATAGTGATAACTTATACTATTGAGTGGTTTTAATGTATAATTAGAATATATATTTACTATTTTATCCAATGGTGGTCATTAGAATTAATTTAACATTGAAATTGGACGTAAACAATTGTCAATCTTTTGATATATATTGTTTCTTAAAAACACGCTATTTGTTGTGACAGCGGAAATTAATTATAAAATTAATTAATGCAACTTATATGTTTGTAATTTTGTAAAATATACATCATTTTTGAATTTAGAATATCAATTATAGCTTAGGGTGAAATTTTTTCATTATTCTGAAAAACTTCAATTTTTGATGAATAGTGAAACCACTAAGTGGTTGTTAAATAACTGATTTTTTTCATTTAAATGAAATATTTCCACTTCAGTGATTTTATTTTCAAAAATCCGACATAAATGGTTGTCATTAAGAAGAAAAATGTGGTTCAATGGGATTAAAATAATTTTTTGGTGAATAGAAACTTTTAAGTTTAATTAATCGCGATTAAAGGTAATTAGTGAAATTTAAGGTAAAAATGTTATTATAAAAATATGAAATGACCTTGACACTTGTCCTAAACCTATTGGATGTGTCATGGCCGATGAATAAAACCTATGGGTCAACTTGGGGACCTAATGCATCCACTTTGGTAGGAAAAGGACAAAAATAACTTTTATTTAAAGTTAAAATAAAAATGTCACAAACATAAGTTGTTTTACTAAAACAATTTTTAAATGGGGTTATACAGGTCATATTTTTTACTATAAATATTCATTAGAAAGCTAAGGTATTTAATATATCATGATAATTTTTGTATAATTTTTAGACATTAAATAAATTAAATTATTTATGACACCATGATGATGCCGCGATTACCTCATTTATTAACGATTTAAATAAAATGAAAGTATAATGTAAAATATAAGGCTTAAACTTGTCAAAAACCCTATTGGATGAGGAGATTTATAACCCTTATCACCTTAGCCTCTAAATATATCATTTTGGGACCTTTATAATCCGAAAATCATTTCTTAATAAAGTAACATTTCATGACATTCCAAGAGTGCCCCTCCTCTCCACTTATAAAAGGCCCCCACCACTACCACCTTACTCAAACTTTCAAAGCCTTTTGGCTCGGACAAACTCTGCCCAAATACTCTCCCAAATTCCCTACCTTACTCCTAGAAGCCTCAATTTGGGCAGAATTATTCCCAAGGAATCCTTTGGCTCAAATCCAAAGAGTTACCCAATTTTAAGGTAATGTCTTCGCTTATGTTATTTTGTTTTATTTTGGTTATCCAACCCCCTAAACTCTTTTTATTAATTTATTTTGTAACAAAACCAGTATCCTCAATATACTAGGATGTTTTTATAAGATTTACTCGAGCTAAACTTACACACACCTACATCTAATGGTTAAATAACATACTGTTTCTGTGGATAGCGAATTTCTGCCTCACGAAACGATGATTGTTCAACACTCATATAACACCTTCAAATGTGGCCATTAAGATGTCACTATATTTATAAATAATAAATAATATGTTTATGTTTTACTTAAGGTTCTGTATTTTTCATTTATGGCATACCTTTATTGTTTCCATAATGGGTAAACACGATATTTTCATTTTAGGAAGTGCGGACTACCTCCCCCTCAAAGTGATTTGAATCGTTAATGCCATATGTGGGATGTATAAATGATGGAGTAAATGATATTATACTGGAATTATAATATACCTTTATATCATTATGATTTCATTAAATATTAAATTGAAATGTAAGTAGCGTTCATGCGTACGTACGGCTTACCGTCTCCATGAACGGTGCATTTCATTTCTTACCTCTAAACGTTATGGAATATTATAAATGCATGTATATACTGGATATATATGAGATATAAGATATCTATATCATGAATATAATTCTGGATATAATGTATATTTCACCACATGAACAACTTGTCATTATAAAAAGTTTATTTTTGACTCAAGTACCAACGATCGACAAAACGACCGTTATTAACTTAAATAATTACATAATGTTCATAACATGGTAATAAGTGATATTAAAGGAATAAAAAACATAAAAAAGGTTCTTAAGCAATTATAAATTAACTCTAGTTTATTATTCAGGAGGATAAAGAACGGTCGAGTCAAGACAGGACGCAAGGTAAGGGAACTTCTTAACCCAATTTCCATTCTTTGGGTTAATCTCCTTCATTCAAATTACGTCATGATATTATTATGTCCTATATTGTATTTGTACTTTATTTATGTGAAATTATAGTGAATACAAAAAATAGATCTATTTTATTTAAAAAATGATCTTTGTAAGGGACTTCGTCTCAATCTCCTTTCATTGAGGCATGTTTGGTTTTATACACAACTTTCTTTTATACGGTGTATAAACCCCTTTGACTTTTACGTTTATTCAAAAGGAATATTTTTATACGAAGCGTTTACTAAACGAAAAAAGGGAATGTTTTTGTCTTACGTATGCAGCGACAACGACTTCTCCGCTTCCGTGACCATTATTTCTGTTTCGGCTTCCTCTACAAGCCATAACTTTTTTTAAATGAAAAGTAAATCCAAAGTTTTAATTTTATTTTGTTATTGAAAATGGTTTTGATAATGTTTTTATTATATCAATGTGTTGTATTGATATCTTGTGATTGAAATGTGGAAATGCTATGTTTACTTTATACATGTTTTATGTGATATGATTATGTTATGGTTTATGATATGTTTAAACCTGTTCATATGAGGAATGCATTGGATTTAATAAGTGACGGGTGGAGCCCGCTATAGCTCCTAGATGCATCGGTAGGTCTCATGAGACAAACTTGTGTCTTGGAACGAGGCCTTGACAAAATCTTATTTGTGGTCTTGGAACGAGGCCTTGGCTACGTGGTTATGATAGTCTGGCATTATGCATTCCATCATTATGAAAGTGGTTAACGATATTTCATGTGATTATTCGACTAGTAGAATATCCATGTGAGTAATTAAATGGAATTATTTCGTTTTAATTTTTCCATATTATGCTGAAGTTCAAGTTTAAAAGTCTTTTGTTATAGTTATACATTGCCTTAAATTTTAATGTTTATTTATGAAAGCTTCCGCTATATTGTTATCCTTATTGAGCATCTGAGCTCACCCCTTTCAATGTTTTAATTTTTCTTGGATGTGAAGAAGTATTTTATGAATGACCTGCAAGGATAGTCAGAAAAGGATATGAGTGTGGACTATGAAGACTTTGTTATTAGTTTTTCACTTTATGATGTAATGTAACATTTATGAATGTATCTAGTGTTTCCAAAGCTACTAAACTAATCGGCCCTTCGAGACTTGATCTTTTGTGATCATGCCAATGCTACGCAATAATGCACCGACTCTGGGTAACTGGGGTCGGGGCGTTACACAATATAATCTATGCCTTACGTACTACCATGTTTAATGTCATTGATCAAGATTTTGATGTTTAAACATTATTTTCATGTTTTTAAGTTCAAATGTATATGGGTTGTTTTATTTTCTCCATGCATACCCTTACTGGGCATTTCATCTCACCATTTTTATGTTTTCTCTTCCCCTAGGATATAAAATAAGGTTTTAGGTAGGAAAAAAAGAATATCTTTAGGGGAGATGTTGAAGATCTTTTACCATGATTAGAAGATTATGTTCTGAGTTTCCAAAGACACTAAACTAATATGGTCATTGGGCGTTTGTTTTGTAATCTATTAAGTATTCCGCAAAAGTAATCTAATGTCAATGTATGTCAAGATTTGGGTATCTACAAGGAATATGATTCGTGACCCGAATACTATTTATGGGGTGCAGTTAGGGAGCTTCATGACATCTAATATGGGCTAGGGAGGCTTGGCACAAAATTTCATGGTGTGGCACATAGTTTCACACCATAATACATGTGTTCCATACATATTAAATGAATTTTTATCAATATTATAGGATATGATACATTTTTCACATCCTTAACCTTCCATGGACAATTTTTAGTTTTTTTATGTAACATGGTTATTTTTTAAACTCTCTAAAACGGATCGCCTACAAACCCATTATATGGAGAAATAATGTGAGGGAAGATCTTGGATTCCATAAGCCATTCAGACCTCCTTTCTGAACTAATTTAAGCACCAATGTTTGTGATAGATTTCTATTAGTGAGTCCTAGAATTTTCAATCCATTAATGCTTCCAATTTTCCTTGAAATATGCTTCATCAATTCATCATTCCTCTAATTTGATTGATTAATTTGATGGTGAATACACTAGATATTGATGGCACTATCTATGGATGATCAGATTTTGGATCTTCTTGGCAAGGGGGTATCCCATGTAGTTTAATACACACCATTCAAGGTCACTCCATTAAAGTTTCATTGTTTGTTGTCTCTTTTCTAGGATTACAATATAATTATATTAAATTAGTTGTTGTTTCATTGTTGCATGATAAGGATTTTTACTGGTTTGTTTTTAAAGATCATGATATACCTTCCAAGGGTGGTTATTCATTATTATATCTAGGATACATGGTTGAATAAATATTTTGGTGTGTTTTTTTCTTCCCTGTTGGGTGAAAGATTCCTTATTTTAATTTAATTAATTATAATATAGTTATAGTTATTTAATTTGGATTCTTGGGAATGAGATAGTAACCTATATCAATTAAGTAAGGGTTTATTGAACATAGAAAATGAGAGAAATGTCATCATACCCATATTGGATAGGAGTTATATCAATTTGAGTTAGGTGGCCTATAAAAATTAGTTTGTTTTATTTAAATTTTTATATTATATAAAATATGTGTGATCATGTCAGCATGATGTGTGCATGACCTCATTAATTTGGAAACCCTCCCATTAAATGAAAATTTATATGCTTAAACCCCCCTCAAAACCCATTGGGTCTGTTGGCTATGAGACTTGTAATAGATTCCACTCGAGGTGTGTGAAAAACCTCGACAGTATGGTGGATCCTAAGTAGAATAAACATAGGGACACGTGAATGAATAGATATTAGATATAAAGTTTTTTCATAACAATTGGTTTGATTTGTAAATCAGGATCATGTCTTAAAATGGAATTTTCCAAACATGGTTATTACGATAATTGGTTTGAGAACTATTGACATGGTTTAAAAGTGTGAATTTGGAATAGTATAGAAATTTGGAGTTTTCCTGAATTGAAATAACCTAGAATAAAATCTGTTAATTGAAAAGTTAATGGATTTTGGAATAATTACTAATTGAAATGTGATTGGCTAAGATTAATGTTAATTGGATGAATTAATCATTCTATATTATGAAGGTATGATAGATATTATTTATGGTTAGATATATTTTTTTGGTTTATAGATTGTCTTGGATTAAATATGATGTTATTAGTCCCTAAGGGATGGTTTTTATAGTTTTTTTGATATTGTTGACTGATATGACATTTACCTATGATGGGTTCTTGAGAGAACTATATGTGATGCCTGAGGGAATGTTGCATGGTTATGAACCACTTGAGGGTATGGTTGAAATCCACTAGATTCTGGGGGGATATATTCTTGTGAATGGTTGTGTCTTCTATTGGATATAACCCTCTGTGTCTCTTGAGGACAAGGTTTATGGTTAATTTCTTCCTAAGTAAAAGTTGCATGAGTTGCGAAACACCTGTGGGAAATATGAATAAGATATGAACTTCCAGAGGGTAAGTGGCATTGTAATCGGATTCTTGAGGGTCAGTAGTATATTTATAATAGATCCTTAAGATAAATATTTATGATATATTGAGGGTAGGAACTAATTTTTCATGACATGATATGTGTGATTCATCCTGGAAAAAATAATCTAGCGCCTATATGGGGTGATTTGTCCTAACACGAGAGGATCTACCACTTGGTAAAGAAAAAATACATAATTTTGAAGTAGGTGATTATTAATATGGTTGATTTTATACTATTATGTGATCATAGAGTTCCCAAAAAAATAGAAGATGGTTTGGATGACCTCGAGTATCAACCAGGAACTTGAGAGTCATCAGGTTTATTTTATATATAGTATTAATTTTATAAAATTACTACCATTTTCAATAAATTATTTTTTAACTATATACTCAAAATAGATTATTTTAGACACCATTTCTTGTGGCCTACTAAGTTTTACACACATCCTGATTAGGCCACCTTTGCCTATGGGTACTTAAGAAACTCTTACATGTTTATTCCAGGCACTCATGTTGGGTCAAGCCCTTGGTTAGTGTGGTCAAACAATATAGTTCATATTGTTTCAGGATTCTAAATGAGATTTGGATCAATGAGGTAGTGGAGACCTTTTTTCTCTTATTATTGTATGTATCAGTTACTGACCTAGTGTGTGAATTTCATTTCATATACTATTATTGGTTTCATTTTATTTCTTGAACCCTGATTATTTATTATGTCAGATGATGTTTATATATTTACTTATAATATGTGCCCTCTGATATAGAGGGTATATTCTTCCCATTGTACCATATTACACCCTCATTTCTAGACATCACCCTCTTGTATATAAGGAGGTGTGCACGAGGTTATGTGGTGAACCCGATTATCCACTAGATATATAGCGAGTCACAGAATGATATTATAAAGCAGTATTATAGGATTCAATTTTCATTTTTCATACATGTTTTGGGATCTTTTATACTAGAGATATAGGAATGTGTCAGAGCCTATGATGGATGTCAGGCTGGTGCATCTCAAACAACTACAATCATAGGAACCCTTTCTTACTAGGTATCGATTACTATTATGATTTGTGTTGTTAATGGTGTGTTTTCTTTTCACTATGATTGGTGCACATGTTTTTCAGATTTTTTTATTGATGAGGGTATATGGATCTTATCTTGGAAAGAGAATAGTGAGTTTATTTTGACTTTTGGTTCATAGACGTAAGGGAATCTCATGCATCATATCAGACATATAGGATTCAAATGACCTATATGAAATCTAGGGTGTTATTTTACTAATGGTAGAGGCATGATTTATTAATGAATCAAGAAATTCTCATATAAATATTCTTGTATAAGTACTTGGTGTCATTATACTCAGTTGGGGCTGAATTTTATATGGATTATTTCTGATGGTAGGTTATGTGGATCTATGGTGAGAATCTCAATGATGAGGTTGAAAACTCAGTCCTTGAAAAAAGGAGTTGCAGTGACCATGATGGGGCGGTATAGGACATGATGTTAATGAATTTGATCCCTCATGTGTGGTTTTTGTTCGAGTTCAATTGTGTTCTCGAGTCCTCTAGGGAGTAGTATGATGTAAAGATGCTTGGAGAGGATGGTTCCATGGATGTGGGGAGTTAGTTGGGATTTTATGCCTTTTGTTTTTAAGACCTTGGATATAGAAGTCTTGACACGTTGAAGACATGTGGTTTTGGGATGGGATCATGCTTGACACCCCATGAGTTTTGAACATCTGAGAGGTTGACCTATGGACTAGTTGGTCAAACATAGTGGAGTTCGTGAAACTTGAGTAGTAGGGCTTGGTGGGGGACCTAGAGGCACATTGTTTTGATTTAGACTCAAATGGTTTAGTGTTTTTGGTTTATTTTATGGTGACCTAATAGATGTGTTACCTATTTGTTGCAGATGTTTTTTCTTATGAAACTGACGCACAGGAGTGCATGGGGTTTTGGTGAAAAAAACATTATGTGTCAGTTCTTTTAGAATCTACTGTCACCCTGAGCATAAGGCCATAGTGAAATCTAGTCATGTGGGTTGAATTGACTTGGGTAACATAGTCAGATCATTGGTGGATGCTCGTGATTGGAGTGGATTCTAGTGATTTCCAATCATATGGATGAGGTATACATTCCATAATATAAGGATGATCATCTATGATACTATAATAAAATCATGTGACTGGTGGTCATGTGAGTGGTCATATCATGGATAAGGTGTTCGATTTGGAAGAGGAGTTCCAAGGGATATTCTAGCATGTTTAGGCTAACAGACCAGGAGGCATGGTCAGATACTTTAATGGGAATTTATTCATAGTTTTAGTGATGAATATATCATTGTATTTTGAGTCAGATTTGGTTAATGGTTTTTGGAAGGTGTGTGACCCAATGTTCTTTGATGATAATAGGATGGCAGGAATGTTTTTTGGTTCTGTAATGCGATTTTGGATTTGATAACAGGTGGATCGGGAGTCAGAGTCTATTTTATCCATTAAAATAAATGTGATTCATGTTGATTAAAGTGATACCAATGGTTTTGGGTTGGTAAAATTAATTGGTAATGTTTCCATAAAAAAATATTCAGCTCAAGGTCGAGGAACTAGAGTAGCATGATAGGAGTAGTTCCATAGAAGACTATAGCTCATGGTTTCTTGGTACAGAGTTGTGAATTATTAGTGATTTTTTGATAACAAGTCCCTCTTAAATCATGGAAGCCAGATTTTAGTGATATTCTTGTGTGTTGGGAGGCTTGGGAACCACAATCACGTTTGAAAAGTCCCTGTTTTGATAAGATACATAAAAAATTATTTATTTTATGATTTTAATAAATGATGACATCTTTGTGTGCTACCAATTTGGAGACAATCATGCCCAATATCTTGAAAACATCTTGTGTACACTAAGAGCTGTTTGGATATACGCCTAGATACCTAAATAGATTTTTGTTTGGATGAAGGGACACCTATGTTTTGTTCTCATGGGGTAGTATAATGAAATTTTTATGGTTGGGAGACCACCATAGGATATTAGAGGATGATAATCAAGTGAGAAGGGTCACACAGTTGGTTTTACTAGAAACTGGATGGTTGAGGTGGTGTCTATATGTCGATAAGTTATAAATACCAATTTATTGCATCATGTAAAAACACAAAATCTAGAATTCAAACAAGATATTGTATGGAGTTAGTGCATTGGAATTGATCTCAGAATGTTTTGGTGTCGTCAAAAAGTGATTCAGGGGGTGATCACCATTTCGTGAAACATTTCAGGGGGTGAACTTGTTTCATTGCATGCTTAAAATTTTGAATCCCTATTTCATGATGTCTTTCAGGGGGTGAAACATGTGGTAAAATATATCATGACATGTTTCAATGATTGAAACATGTTATTCAATTGTTGAAGTCATTTTTTGGGGTGTCATTCCTGGAAAATTTCCACAAGTGGGTACCATGGTTTGAGAACATCATTCCAGGTATGACAAGAGTATCCTAAGTTTTATTCCAGACCTTCGAAGGAGAGGCCAATGTATGTGGGCCATGTGTGTGGGAAATAAATACTCATTTATCGGTTCAGAATCAGTGCTAGTAGATGGTATGACCTCTAGAAGGTGTTTTTTTAGTGCTCCGGCATGGTGAGAGGGATACTATGATGTTCTTGTCATTGGACCACTATGAACATATTTTTATAAGTGATCTTGGTGGTGGGAAACTCCATAAGTTGGAAGTGGCCATGAAAATTTGGGTTTACATTAGGGAGAACTATGAACATTCAAATGATATGACGGGTGAAATAGTAATTTTTTGGAATAGATTAGAATCTTGAATCATATTCAAGTGGTATAGTGATGGTTGTCGGTGGTGGCTTGGGTTTTTGGGTCACACTCCATGTGTTTAGAGATATTCAATGGGATATCTTTGTAATTTTGGTGTAGAACTTAGTAAAATTAACCTGGTTAAGTGACTGAGGTAGTTTGGGTTCATCTAATGGATTCTTGACATTTATTCATGGGATAATAAGTTTTATGGTGGGGAGATTATAAAAACCTACATTATTATGAGTTATGTTTTTCTAAGGAATTTTAAAATTTCTTTTGATCAATGGGTGGTTTGGAAATCTGAAAATCGTATTGATGTTCTACGTGTTTGAACATCAATAACACTATTTTTAAAGTGGTTGATGATTTAGTGGAATACCCATGGGTTTAGATATACAATGGAGAAGAAACACAAAATTCAGGAGATTGGAAATAGATTCAAGAGGCCATTGACATCGTGAATATGATTAAAAATTTTAATACTTTTCATGGGGTGTATCTAGGGAGTTACACAATGTAAAAAACAGGCACAGGAGGCTTTGCCTAAAATTTCACAGCGTAAAACATAGTGACATGCCATGATACATATGAGTCATGCCCAGTAAACTCCATTTCATGAATATTACAAGATTTGAATCATGTTTTCATTCCATTAACATTCCCTGTATGATTTTTTAATGTTTTTAAGTGATTATGTTATTTTTTAAACCAACCAAAATTGATCCCCATTGATCCACTTATACGAAGAAGAAACATGAGGAGAGATATTGGCTTCTAGGAGCCCTTCCAACCTCATTTCTCCCTTGATTAAAGTGTCATATGTTATGATGGATTCATATTGGTGACTACTATCCTTTTAGATCCATGGACGATTCCAATTATCCTTAGAATCTTCTTTATTAACTGAGTGTGTGTAATGACCTGACCCGTTATAAATTAAATTCCCTTTTTGATTTAATGAAATGTATTATTAAGTAATATGATTATAGAAAACACATGTCTTTTTCATTATATCCGATTGTATTTAAATGACCTTTAAGTATCATTAGCATTGATAATATAGTTTTTTCATAGAGTTCATATGATTAGTATAACTATAGGATTTTAAAAAAACCAATTGACATAGACAAAGGAAGTGGTGAACTCATCCAGTATGATTTTACCCTATGAAGCCTATTCATCATATCTTATGAGGGAGATAACATTTCAATGATTTTACCTTGACCAATACCAAGCTGAGATCCAATAACTTAATCATGAGTGAAACCATTTAGGGGAGAAGTTCAAGTTCATCGAGATCATGACCCAAATCATATTCACCAAACCATGCCAAGAAAGTCCCACCATCATGTACCTTACTCCAAGGTAGATTTTTGTGTATTAAAGGGATATGTATCAAGACCCTAAAAAAATTAACATATACATTATTTTTGTATATAATAATGAATATATTTTTGTCCTATTATTATTAGTTTGTAAATGATTTTCAATATGATACAATAAATAAAAAATTATATTTTTGGTTAATATTAAAATTAAATTCATGAATTAATGAATTAATGGGTTTTTGAAATAAATATTATTTTAATATTATTTTGAAATAATTTTTATCAAATACAATCGATGGTATAATTTTTATGAATTCAAATGTAATTTTTCAAAGGGTTCAAAAACTGTTATTGTTAAAAACCAAGCATTTATAATAAACGTAAATTATATTTTTTAAAGTGATAATTAAATTACTTATAAAATTAATTTGATAAAATTAATATTATTTTTTTAATCATAACATCACAACTATCAAATGGTGAATTTTTTAAAAAATTTCGTGATAGTCGAATTTTCTGTTAAAAATTAAATATCATATAAATATACATTGTGTTTTATGAAATAATAATGAAAATAAGTAATGTAATAATTATCCTAAATGGGATATATGAAAAAATATATTTTTTTCCATTTAAAATAATTTTATTATATATTTATTGGGATTAATTTTTAAAGCAATTATAAATCCTCCCAAACCAATAATATATTTGAAGGTTTTAAAATCATTTCTTTAAGAATGTGACTCACCTACACATAAGAAAGGGAATTTATTAATACTTTCTAAACTTTAAGTCATAAAATAAAAAAACTCTACCATTTGGCTTAATCTACGGGAAAAAACATGGTATGGTTTGTGGTTTTGGATATTTTTTACGTAGAGTCCAAAACCTAAATAATAAAGAAATCCCCATCATTTCCTATATAAACATCCAAAATATCCCATTTATCTTCAATAAAACTCTTTGTAGAACATAAATAATCTTCCCCCCACTATTTAGAATCCTCAAAATGTGACCCAAGCTCTCAAGGATTTTCTCCCAAGCTTTTGAAGTCACACACTCAAGTAAGGGACATTCCTCTCCTTATTTCAATTAAAGCACCATCATTGGAATTTGTCCTCTTAATTGAAATTTTTTATGATGTAATTTTTCTATAAACATACCCTAATATACAATCAATGTTATTTTAATGAGGTAATATTTATTACCTCTGATTTTTACCTTCACCTAAGCTGTTACTATGGTAAAATTATTTATGGGATTTCTCTCTTCTCATTTCTTTCAGGCACTTCTTTTATGTTTAGTCTATTTAATTTAATTTTTTTTGTTGGTATATGTTATTAAATATTCATATTACTATAAATTTAATGTATAAATTATTATATCTTTATTTAACTATCATTAATCCTCCCATTATATGTTATGTACACCCATCACGGTGACATAATGTAGTTTAGATACTTTTCTTTATTCAAGTTTACTCGTTAACTTATGCCTTCAATTTCCAATTTATAATGTTGGGATATATTTTTATATTTCCATATTACTTCCATTTTTATTTATATGTGATTATAGACCCCCTTATATGTAATTAGCCCATCTTTATGAATCTTAATGTGACGTTGTTATGCTGCTGAAATTGCACTATAATTTTTTCATGCCAAACCAATTAAATAGTGAATACTATTCCCAATTCCTATCAAGGTTGTTCACATTTATGAACATATTTATTTTATTTTGGAATCACATATATGCATTTTGTAATCCTTTATTTTCTTATAAATTATGATAATTAATGGATTCATGTTGTATGATCTGTGTGGAACACTTAAGGGTGAGAATGAAATGACTGTGATAGGTGCCACCAAAATTATATAACGCTCTAATGAATTGGATAATGTTTAGCATCATGATATTTCATGTTATGAGAAGGAGTGAACCTGATTCCTTTACTATAATTTTCCCACCATGAAGTCCTGGTGGGTTTAACCTTAACATATATTTATTATGAAGTGTTTTAAGATGTTTCCACATTTCCCATATTTTAATTTTCATGTTATATAAAGCATTATTATTCATGTTCCTCATATTCTCAATTGTTATTCCGATTGTATAATTTTTATTATATTATTCATGTTATGCCATTTTTATTCCCTTACTAGGCTCTATAGCTCACCCCTTTCTTATGTTTGTCCAAAGGTTATCTTGTGTAGTTTTAAATATCAATGGAATTTTAGAACCATGTTAATGAATTTTACAATAATGTTGTTGTATTCCTTATTCGAATGCTATTTTATGTACCTAATTCCAAAATATACTAGTAGTATCTATCTTTTTTGTTGTATTATGTGTTAATTTATATAATAAATCATGAATTTATGTATAATAAAGAGCAGGGTTGTTATAGTTGGTATCAGAGAAAGTGATTAGTTATTTTTGGGATTAGGATTAAAAACACTATCTAAATCCTTAGGGATAAGACTAAGTATAAGAAAACATCCCTAAATTATGGTATGTATAGAGTAATTGGTCTGTCAAGAAACTAAATCCCTACCTGGATACTATAATTGGACGTGGTTCTGGAATAGATGTACCTAGGGGTAACAACTATGATAAGGTGTCTCGGGCCTAACTTAGGGTAACCTAGTACACAACAATGGGACTTAATTTGCACCAGGTTTGACACTCCTATGGGATATTATTTGGTAAATTCATAATCTCATTATGAACCATTACTAAAGAAACAAAAAAAAAATCCATAATAATATATGTTAGGAAATAAATCATGGATAACAAAGATTAAATCCTATAAATTCATAAGTTAAGGAAATGCATATAATTTATAATTTATCCCTTTAATGTCATTGTATTCCACTTGATGTGTTTAATAGTTTTGAAATAATCTTCCCTATTTTTCATTTCATTCTAGCTAATGGCTGGGAATAGGATGAATCGAGTAAACAATCAATGCGATAGGAAATGTGATGAGCACCCTAATGAGATGCCCCACCATATGGGAGCAGGAATCAAAACAAAATCAAGATACTCTCTAAGCTAACATAGGTTATGAATAGAAACCTAGATCAAGAGAATTGCCCAAACCCCTGTAAGGGAGGAAAAGACAAAATCAAGATCTTTATGTGACAAAGTCCTCAAATTTCAATATATCATCTGATCCCTTAATCATGAAACAATTGATCAACTCTATTGATAATATCTTATCTATCCTTCAATGTTTAGATAAAGAGAAGGTTATACTGGTTTTTTTTCAATATAGGTAGAATATGTTCTTTGGTAGAGGTTGATCAAAAATATGAATCTTGGGGAAGACATCAAAGTGATGGAGTGCAAGTAATTTCAGAAATTTTTTTTTGATAAATATTTTCTTCACACTCTCCATCTTAAAATGGAAATGGATTTCCATTACCTGAAGAAAAAAAGGTAATGAATATATTGTGGAATACGTAGAAAAAATCCCAAGACATTCATGATATGACTCCAACCTTTTATTTACCCCTGAATGCAAGGTTGACTAGTACTTTGTTGGGATAAAGAAAAGTTTATGAAAATATCTAGTGATCCATGACTTTGATAGCTATGAGAAAAATTTCTGATGTTCCCTTAATCTCATAATTAAGATAAACTAATATCAAGGGTATCAGGGGGATAATAAGCATAAAATAGAGTTTAATTTTGTCTATCCAATAGAGAAATTGAACAGTGCCAAGAAATTTCACCATCTTACTTGTCAAAGGTGCGGAAAGAATCACCCCAGATATTTCATAAAGGGAACGAGGAAATGCTTTAGGTGTGGGAAGGAAGGACACATAGTTATAAATTTCTGAAATTATAAACCTGCTAATGTGAAGGAGGAAAGGAATGATCTGGTCAACCCTCAGTTCATTTCTTCAATTTCAAAGAACTAGGGCACTTTTTAAACCATTGAACAAAACCTAATATTTATAGAGGTGACCATCAACCTGTAAGAAACAAAGGGAGAGATTATTCCATCACTATAATTGATGTGGATCTAGAAAATTAAGTAGTGACATGTACAATAGTTATAAATTCATGAATAGAGAACATGCTTTTTTATTCTAGTTATATTCATTCTTTCTTATCATAAAATTTTAGTAGAATTATTCAAAAACTACCAAAAATCATGAAAGTAAAGATATGAGTGAAAATTCTAAATAGAGAAATTATTGCAACCCGTGTATATAACTCATACCCTATCATAATTTGTGGGATTTAATTCCTAGAAGACCTTGTCATACTCTATTTGTTGTAATGTTATGCAATTCCAGACATGGATTGGATTTCCCTATATAGAGACAAAATAAATTTCCTCAAGAAAGAAATCACTCTCCATATTGGAAGTCAACCCACAATTCTGTACAAGAGAAAGGATGAGAATGAATCTTATTTGGAACCAAAATCTCAAGAATGAATACTATTTCCTTAAGATCAAGTGTATCTAGCCCAAATAATTGATTCTAAGGAATGAACCATCTTCTAAGACATGTCTATTGTGATGGAATACGCTAATGGGTTTCCCAAGGAATTGCCGGATATTCTTCCTAACTGAGAGGTTGAATATTAAATCAAGATTATACCTAGGGAATTAAAAATATTCAAGGCTCTGTATGGAATGGATATTATAGAACATGAGGAGCTGAAGAAATAACTATAGGAGAATCTGGAAAAGGTCTCATATTCCCAAGTGCTTCACCATGGGGTACACCAGCCCTCTTCATCAAGAATAAAGATAATTCAATGTGCCTTTTCATCGATTATCATGAGCTCCACAAGATCACATTAAATAAAAAGTATATTTTTTGTTTTATTTATTACTTTTTGGATCATCTATGTTGAGAATAATGCATCTCTAATCTATATATGTGTTCAAGATATTACCAAGTTAGTTTGAATAATGAGGATATTCCAAAGACTACTTTTCATACAAGGTATGGGAACAATGAGTTAATAGTTTTTACTTTTGGACTCACCAATTCTCCAGCAATAATCAAGGACTTGGTTAATATAGTCTTTAGAGATGACCTTGAATTGTTTTAGTATTCTTTATAGATGATATTCTAATATACTCCAAAAGCAAGGAGGAACATGAGGAGCATCTTAGCACTATGCTAAAGACCCTAAAAAAGGAGAATAATTATGACATGTAAATAAAATGTGAGTTCTGGTTAAAGTAAATCTCTTTAATAGGACATATCATCACAAGAAATGCGATATCTATAGACGAATAAAAGATGGAAGAAACTAAAGGATGTATGAGGACAATATTTGTGACATATTTTCGTAGTTTCCTTGGGTTAGGTGGGTATTATCAGCGATTTATAATAAATTTCTCATTATTTTTAAACCCTCTTTCCAAGATAAATTATAAAGGAGTGATGTTTTTCTAGACACAAGAATGTGGGTAATGCTTTAAGGATCCTAAAATGAGTCTAATCAATGCATTATGTCTCAGAATACCGATGTGTGGGGAACTCTTTGTGGTATATATCAATTCTTCACAGAAATGTTTAGGTTATATACTGATATAAAATTATAAATTGATAGCCTAAGCCTCAAGGTATTTTAGAATTCATGAGAAAAACTATCCCATATATGATATGGAGTTGGATGTTGTAATCATTATATTGAAAATATGGTGGCATTATCTCAATTTGGAGATGTGTGAGATATATAGTGATAAAAAATCCCCATGTATATATTTAGAGGGGTCTTATATTATTATATTTGGATTGGATAGACATGGGAGTCATAAAGGAAGAAAAATAATTATTCCTTTCATAAATTATTGCTCAACCATATCTTCTGGAGTGGTTAAAGGACGCTCAAATAGGTGATGTGGGAATTCAAAAGAAAGTTGAAACTATAAGGATGGGTAAATCCTTAGAGTTTTAAATTGATGAAGAAGGAATTTTGATATTTGGGTAAATAATGTGTGTTCCATAAAATCATGATTTAAAGAACGGACGGTTTGATGATGCACATAGTTTTGCTTTATAAATTCACCCAGGAAGCACAACTGTAGAGACCCGAAGCTAGACGTACATGGACATTACATTACTTTTTCTGAATACTTAGTACATAACAAAAACACACACACAAGGATCATAATAGTTTAGTGTCTTTGGAAACTCGGAATAAAATCTTCTAATCGTGGTGAAAGATCTTCAACATCTCCCATAAAGATCTTCCTTTTTTTTACCTAAAACCTTTCTTTATATCCTGGGGAAAAGAAAACATAAAAGGGTGAGCTCAAATGCTCAATAAGGGTAAACAAAAGAAATATCAATCACATCATATACATAAGCACATAACTTTTGGAAATATTAACCTGTAAAAGAGATCATAATTTCATAACCTGGGATAACTCATGGCAGTGAAATGTAATCACAATAATCATAACTTAAAACATTAAACATTGTGGCATACACACATAATCATAGAGAATCATTTCTTATTTGTCAAGACTCATTGCCAAGACTATCTTGTTGGACAAAGTCCCTTTCTGAACCGAGTCACCCTCGTTTCAGTCCTGTTTCACTGAACCGATATAACCTACCATTCCAGCCATGTCTATCTAATGAGATATAAAATCTTTACCAAATGCATTGGAGGGAGATATAGGTCCCACCCATATCATAATGATACCATTCTTATGTGTGCCTCAAAATCATAAATCATACATCATTGCATAACCCATGTAATAAAAATCGGAATCTTTAAACATCGTGACATCATAAAACAATTCATATAAGATAAAAGATTTCATAAAAATATTTCCATCACAACATAATCAAATCCACATAATAATAGAGATAGAAACAGAACCCTTTATTATCCTAGATGAAAAATAATTTTGATAAAACACTTGAACTTCATTCTTGAGTAAAATATCCTTTCTACTTCAAAAACACTTTTCCTTTCTTAACATGTCATACAATTCTAAATTAAAAGAAGTTGATTAAAAATAAACATGAAAACTTGTAAAGGAAGCTTCTTGGAAATAATGTTTTAAAAATCCATTCATGCCGTATAAGTTAAAAAAACATTCTTCCCGTACTTTTGTCGGAAAAGTCAAAAAGTACCTCGTACGAAAAACAACAAAAGATTCCTTTCATATCTTTTACTAAAAACTCACCAAAGGGTAAATTTGGATTTAAACAATTGTCGGTGGATGGAAATAATATTACATATTGATGAAACATGGATGTGGATGATAAAATACACCCCAGTAAATGCCAAAGTATAAACAATCTCGGATAAAAATGAGATTGTGATATTTCCCTTACCTTAGGTCCGATTTGCTTCGTAAGTGTCCGAACCTCCTGTATAATGATTTAAATAATGTCATTGACTTATTACAGAATCATATTCATTGTTATTATATCATATATGGTTCACTTATGACTTTATATTACCCGTTCTTTTGTAAATTCATGTTAAAGTAGCGTTTTGGGTAAAATCGTCTCATTTTTCGTTCGTGTTTTAACTTGTAATTATTCATATGATTGGTTAGATCATAATTACTTAATTACAGAATATAAAACATGATTTATATATAATATATATTCAGAATATACATATATATATTAAATTAGTAAATGGAAAGAAATACACCGTTCATGGAGACGGTAGGCCGTACGTACGCATGAACGCTGTTTTCGTTTCCTTATTGAATTGAGTGGAATTAAGTAGATGACATACATATATATACACATAAATACAGTAGCTTTATAATGTCATATATTTCATTATTATTGCTTATATATACTTTATAATCATTCTTAAATGGTTAACATGGAGAATGAATCTCATCGCGTCGTGGAGACGGTAGTCCGTACGTACGCACGAGCGATGATATCATTTCCATAATTATTGAATTGAATTGGAGTGGATGATACAATATATCAGAATCATTATAATGTTATAATAACTATTTATAGTTATTCTTTACACCATAATACCCATCCATGTAAGGTGTTGGTGGAAAAACGGATTACACCGCGGCGTGGAGACGGTATTCCCTACGTACGCACGCGCGGTGATTTCATTTTCCGTAGGATGGATAGATGGTGAATTAGGATTGTTTCATACTTATAATAACATATCAGTATATGAGTGATACTGATTTTATTACTTCATAATCAAACAACCTAAGAAGAAGAAGTGGAAGAAGAAATAAAGGTGAAAGAATCGGTAACGGAAATTACCTCTTCTTTGAAGCGCCTTTTTGAGACCTCCTCTTAGGGCACTAAAATTGGTCTTTGAGGAATACCAGAACCTCTAGGATGTTTCTAGGGAAGTGGAGATGAGAATTTTTCAGGGTTTGGCCGAGCTTGAAGGCTCAAAGTTGTGTGAGGAAGAGAGGTAGGAGGTGTCCTTTTATAAGGGAGGAGAGGGGCACCTTTGGAATAACAAAAACTGTTATTTTATTATAAAGTCAATTTCGGTTTCAAATAGCTCCAAATTGATATATTTCGAAGATAAGGTGGTGATGGGTAGAAATCCTCTCATCCAATAGAATTTAGACAAGTTTAGGTTCCTATTTTAACCTTATCATTTAGATTTAACATTAAGTTAAATAATTTTACTTTTACCATGTCTTCTTGTGTTCTTATACTATAATGTTAATAAACTAACTATAAGCAGCCAAACGAACCCCAAGTTGTTTATTATTAATATATATAACCTTATCTAAGTCATTTGGCCGAACCTTAGATTTTTAGGAATAAAATAACAATTAATAATATAATATTTGTTTTAAAAACTATTTTATGTCAATTTTGACACTATTTAGTAATTGATTTTTGTGGAAATTATAACAGAATGATAAGTTCTAAAAAAGTTAGTTAAATCAATACTAACATGTCATATTAACCTATAAAATTAGTGGAATTCATAAAACGTCTCAAATTACATTTATGTTGGTGTTCATAACATCAATTATGTCTATATTTCATTAATAAGATAATTACTGCATCATCATTGTGTCATAAATAAATTAAATTATTTAATGTCTAAAAATTACAAATAAAATACCATTATGTAGGAAATCTATTTATCTTTCTAATGAATATTTATAGTCTAATTTATCTTATGTATAACCCCATATTAAAAATTATTTACTTATTAAACTTTGATTTTAACTATTTTAACCCTTCTTTAAATAAATTAATAATCAATGTCCTAATCTAATCCAAGTGGGCCTAAATGGTCATATTTTATTCCTAAGTTTGTTTCTGGTCCAATAGAATTATGACATGTGTTAGGGTAATAATAATATAATTTTTACCCTTAATTACCCTATTTACTTTTAACCGTGGTAAATAAAAGTAAAAAGTTACTATTCACCAAAAATTATTTTCATCACATTGAACCACATTTTATTTACTGACATCAGCCATGTCTCTTGGATTTTTGAAATTCAATTCACAGAAGTGGTAAAATTAAGTTTTATGCAAAATTCAGTTTTTAACCTACCACTTAGTGGTTTCACTATTCATCAAAAATTGAATGTTTTCAGAAAAATACCAAAAATTAGGCCTAAGCTATATTTGATATTATGAACTCAAAAATGATTTCTATTTTACCAAATTCAAAAAATATCAGTTGCATCAATTAATTTAGAAATTAATTCCCGTCGTCAAAACAAAAGGCGTGTTTTTAAGAGATAATAACTATCAAAAGATTGACACTTGTTTATAACTGGTTTAAATGTGAAATTACATCCAATGACCAACATTGTATTAAATTGTAAAAATATATTCTAAATATACTTTAAAACCACTCAAATTAATAATTTATCACTATTAATTATTTCGATTGAAAAAGTTGTTTTTAATTAAAATTTAGTAATTTTCACTATTCATCAAAATATGAAAGTTATCCGAAAATCACCAAAATTTCACCTTAAGCTAATTTCGATATTCCGAATCCAAAAATGAATTCCATTTTGAAAAATATAATTTAAAAAATTTCAAAAAGTGGTTATTACTATTCATAACGTCTAGTTTTAATAATATTTTAATAGTATATCGTTGTTTAGCGAAACTTGGTGTTGCGTACAACACACGCTATCGTGGAAGGTCGTGATTGCGTGTAATTCAATCCTGGTCAGAGATGTGTATTGTGAAAGCTCCTTTTGGTGTAGCATATAACACAACACATTAATGAAATTAAAAATAATATTTTTCATAAAATCTCGGGGTGTTACATTCTACCCCCCTTAAAATGAATTTCGCCCTCGAAATTCGTCGGGGTTATAAATTGTTTACTACTCGAAAGTTTCTTTAATAGTAACCCTCATCATAAAAAGAAATACCAAAACATGGCTTTAAAAACTAAAGTATGATATGTAACGATTACCCAAATAAACTAATCACTGGGTTTCCACATAGGTGAAAATATGGATATGGAAGAGAAATCTAACCATCATGTTCTGATGGAGAGTGGTAGAGAACATGGCTATGGAAAATCCAGCAATCACAAAGCCATAAATTTGTGACGATCTAAGGTACCATCTGATTAATCAGATATATGAGCACTAGGACAACATTTTTGGTTTTCAAGATCACTTCCCTAAAGTTGATGAAATTGGAATTAAAAGAAATAATTTCGTGATTTTGGTATAGTCTAACTGTTTGTCGTTCTTTGGACAATTTCTACTACATCTCTTAAAGAAATTAAGTTGAATTTATCATTCGTGATGTGTTAGCAGATCATGTGATAGAATGATGGGTCTCTCCATCTCTTTCAAACAAAAGGTTAGCAAAAGTTATAAGTCCATCTTATGGTTAATTGCATATGGTTCCAAAAATGAACTTATACTTCATATATCATACTGCCTGATATAATAAAACTAGTTTCTACTAAACAGGGACTTCCTGTAGACCAGTGGTAGGCGATAAAGGCCAGTCGCACTTCGGTTGTGGGTTTGATTCCCATAGCCTTGTCCGAAGCGATGGGCTGTCACCCATCCTGCAGGTTTTCCTTTTTCTAAAACTATATTACTATAATATCCCATCAATAATACTGAAAAAAAATCTATCCTTAAACAATACTAACTTATGTCCAACATAATCCATTCTAATCTTTAGGCTTATCCATAATACTGCAGTACACTCTCATAATATAGTGAAAATGATTATCAGAGATTTAATACCATCATTGATCCCTATATATCATAAGATATGTCTTTTTTGTCGCATTCCAAACATTCAAAGGCCTTAATAATGTATTCTCTTGAATACCCATTGAACCATAGTGAAAACATGAATGCAGTTAAAAGTTAACACTTTTCACATACCAAAATCCTCAAAATTCTATATACTCAAACCATGATATCACTTAGTCCTTATATCAATCATGAGCTCATGAATACTGTTAAACATTTCGTTTTCTCTTTTTCCCTTCATTATGCGCATATCATCTTATTTCCAAAAATATCTGAATAAACTTTCATGGATACCAGTACCATTAATCATACAATTTCAAAACTCAAGGAAAGGAAACAGTGTAACAATCCTTAGATGTCTCTTTATTCCATAATACCATGAGATTACTTATACAACATTACACATGATAAACATGTAATCATTCCACTACATTCTTAAACCATTGACCGAGCTTCAACAATTCTTTCATCTCACATATCATTTGTAGTCTCTTCATCATCATCCACATAAATACTACCCATACGACCATACTGATTCTCTTCATGAGACTTTCCCTTAGGGCATTGGTTTGCATAATGCCCATACATTCTACATTAAAAACATTTAACCATTGTTGATGTCGTAGCAATACCATTATCCTCATCCCTGGTGTTAACTGAACCTTTTCCTTTGCACTTACTGGCTTTGTGTCCTTCTTTTCCACACCCAAAGCATCTTCCAGTTCCTTTGAAACATTCTCCTTAATGCCTCTTCCCACATGATTTACATAGGGGAAATTGAACTTTCTTTCCTCTATGATCATCATGAAATTCCATCTTTCTCTTATTAGACGAGTCAGGAAACTTACCAAATTTGAGTTTATTGATCATATTATGAGATTGCTGATTCGGCATAATAATGATTTTAGGACTTTCAAATCCCATTTCATTTGGTTGCTCATGAAGAATATCATTCCATTGTCCCTCATATCCTCTATTATCGTGAATCATCTTGTTTCCAGTCGTTTTCTAAAACCCAAAAAAATAGTGTGAGTGACAAAAATCATGATATGTAAAACAACATAATAAAGGGGAATTAACTTCAATATCTAACATCTTAGGTTTAATTTTAAGATCGTTACCGTAGTTCTAGGACTATATCCTATATGTATACTTATCCTTAGGGACATCCCTAGACATACCTTAGAAATATCTCTAGGGATCTCACTAACGTTTTCGCGTCCTAGTTTCCAAAGGTTGACTAAACCTTTACTTTGATACCAACTGTAGAGACCCGAATCTAGACGTACATGGAAATTACATTACTTTTTCGGAATACTTAGTACATAACAAAAACACACACACAAGGATCGTAATAGTTTTGTGTCTTTCGAAACTCGAAATATAATCTTCTTATCGTGGTGAAAGATCTTCAACATCTCCCACAAAGATCTTCCTTTTTTTATACCTAAAACCTTTCTTTATATCCTGGGGAAAAGAAAACATAAAAGGGTGAGCTCAAATTCTCGGTAAGGGTAAACAAAAGAAATATCAATCACATCATATACATAAGCACATAACTTTTGGAAATCTTAACCTGTAAAAGAGATCATAATTTCATAACCTGGGATAACTCATGGCAGTGAAATGTAATCACAATAATCATAACTTCAAACATTAAACTTTGTGGCATACACACATAATCATAGAGAATCATTTCTTATTAGTCAAGACTCATTTCCAAGACTATCTTAGTGGACAAAGTCCCTTTCTGAACCGAGTCACCCTCGTTTCAGTCCTATTTCACTAAACCGGTATAACCTACCATTCTAGCCATGTCTATCTCATGAGATATAAAATCTTTACCCAATTCATTTTAGGGATATATAGGTCCCCCCCCATATCATAATGATACCATTCTTATGTGTGCCACAAAATCATAAATCATACATCATTGCATAACCCATGTAATAAAAATGGGAATCTTTAAACATCGTGACATCATAAAACTATTCATATAAGATAAAAGATTTCATAAAAATATTTCCATCAAAACATAATCAAATCCATGTAATAATAGAGATAGAAACAGAACCCTTTATTATCTTAGATGGAAAATAATTTTGATAAAACACTTGAACTTCATTCTTGAGGAAAATATCCTTTCTACTTCAAAAACACTTTTCCATTCTTAACATGTCATACAAATCTAAATTAAAAGAAGTTGATTAAAAATAAACTTGAAAACTTGTAAAGGAAGCTTCTTGGAAATAATGTTTTAAAAATCCATTCATGCCGTATAAGTTAAAAAAACATTCTTCCCGTACTTTTGTCGGAAAAGTCAAAAAGTACCTCGTACGAAAAACGACAAAAGATTCCTTTCATATCTTTCACTAAAAACTCACCAAAGGGTAAATTTGGATTTAAACAATTGTATGTGGATGGAAATAATATTACATATTGAGGAAACATGTATGTGGATGATAAAATACACCCTAGTAAATGCCAAAGTATAAACAATCTCGGATAAAAATGAGATTGTGATATTTCCCTTACCTTAGGTCCGATTTGCTTCGTAAGTGTCCGAACCTCCTGTATAATGATTTAAATAATGTCATTGACTTATTGAAGAATCATATTCATTGTTATTATATCATATATGGTTCACTTATGACTTTATATTACCCGTTCTTTTGTAAATTCATGTTAAAGTAGCGTTTTGGGTAAAATCGTCTCATTTGTCGTTCGTGTTTTAACTCGTAATTATTCATATGATTGGTTAGATCATAATTACATAATTCCAGAATATAAAACATGATTTATATATAATATATATTCAGAATATACATATATATAATAAATTAGTAAATGGAAAGAAATACACCGTTCATGGAGACGGTAGGCCGTACATACGCATGAACGCTGTTTTCGTTTCCTTATTGAATTGAGTGGAATTAAGTAGATGACATACATATATATACACATAAATCCAGTATCTTTATAATGTCATATATTTCATTATTATTGCTTATATATACTTTATAATCATTCTTAAATGGTTAACATGGAGAATGAATCTCATCGCGTCGTGGAGACGGTAGTCCGTACGTACGCACGAGCGATGATATCATTTCCATAATTATTGAATTTAATTGGAGTGGATGATAAAATATATCAGAATCATTATGGTGTTATAATAACTATTTATAGTTATTCATTACACCATAATACCCATCCATGTACGGTGTTGGTGGAAAAATAGATTACACCACAGCTTGGAGAAGGTATTCTGTACGTACGCACGCGCGGTGATTTCGTTTTCCGTAGGATGGATAGATGGTGAATTAGGATTGTTTCATACTTATAATAACATATCAGTATATAAGTGATAATGGTGTTATTACTTCATAATGAAACAACCTAAGAAGAAGAATTGGAAGAATAAATAAAGATGAAAGAATCGGTAACAGAAATTACCTCTTCTTTGAAGTGCCTTTTTGAGACCTCCTCTTAGGGCACTAAAATTGGTCTTTGAGGAAGACCAGAACCTCTAGGATGTTTCTAGGGAAGTGTAGAAGAGAATTTGGCAGGGGTTGGCCGATCTTGAAGGCTCAAAGTTGTGTGAGGAAGAGAGGGAGGAGGTGTCCTTTTATAAGGGAGGAGAGGGTCACCTTTGGAATAACTAAAACTATTATTTTATTATAAAGTCAAGTTACGTTTTAAATAGATCCAAATTGATATATTTCGAAGCTAAGGTGGGGATGGGTCTGAATACTCTCATCCAATAGAATTTAGACAAGTTTAGGTTCCTATTTTAACCTTATCATTTAGATTTAACATTAAGTTAAATAATTTTACTTTTACCATGTCTTCTTGTGTTCTTATACTATAATGTTAATAAACTTACTATAAGCAGCCAAAATAACCCCAAGTTGTTTATTATTAATATATATAACCTTATCTAAGTCATTTGGCCGAACCTTAGATTTTTAGGAATAAAATAACAATTAATAATATAATATTTGTTTTAAACACTATTTTATGTCAATTTTGACACTATTTAGTAATTGATTTTTGTGAAAATCATAACAGAATCATAAGTTCGAACAAAGTTAGATAAATCAATAATAACATGTCATATTAACCTAGAAAATTAGTGGAATTCATAAAAGGTCTCAAATTACATTTATTTTGGTGTTTATAACATCAATTATGTCAATATTTCATTAATAAGATAATTACTGCATCATCATTGTGTCATAAATAAATTAAATTATTTAATGTATAAAAATTACAAATAAAATACCATTATGTAGGAAATCTTTTGATCTTTCTAATTAATATTTATAGTCAAATTTATCGTATTTATAACACCATATTAAAAATTATTTAATTATTAAACATTGATTTTAACTATTTTAACCCTTCTTTAAATAAATTAATAATCAATGTCCTAATCTAATCAAAGTGGGCCTAAATGGTCATATTTTATTCCTAAGTTTGTTTTTGGTCAAATAGAATTAGTACATGTGTTAGGGTAATAATAATATCATTTTTACCCTTAATTACCCTATTTACTTTTAACCGTGGTAAATAAAAGTAAAAAGTTACTATTCACCAAAAATTATTTTCATCTCATTAAACCACATTTTACTTACTGACATCAACCGTGTCTCTCGGATTTTTGAAATTCCATTCATAGAAGCGGTAAAATTAAGTTTTATGCAAAATTCAGTTTTTAACCTACCACTTAGTGGTTTCACTATTCATCAAAAATTGAAAGTTTTCAGAAAAATACCAAAAATTAGGCCTAAGCTATATTTGATATTATGAACTCAAAAATGATTTCTATTTTACCAAATTCAAAACATATCAGTTGCATTAATTAATTTAAAAATTAATTCCCGTCGTCAAAACAAAAGGCGTGTTTTTAAGAAATAATAACTATCAAAAGATTGACACTTGTTTATAACTGGTTTAAATGTGAAATTACATCCAATGACCAACATTGTATTAAATTGTAAAAATATATTCTAAATATACTTTAAAACCACTCAAATTAATAATTTATCACTATTAATTATTTCGATTTAAAAAGTTGTTTTTAATTAAAATTTAGTAATTTTCACTATTCATCAAAATATTAAAGTTATCCGAAAATCACTAAAATTTCACCTTAAGCTAATTTCGATATTCCGAATCCAAAAATGAAGTCCATTTTGAAAAATAGAATTTAAAAAATTTCATTAAGTGGTTATTACTATTCATAATGTCTAGTTTTAATAATATTTTAATAGCATATCGTTGTTTAGCGAAACTTGGTGTTGCGTACAACACACGCTATCGTGGAAGGTCGCGATTGCGTGTAATTCAAGCCAGGTCAGAGATGTGTGTTTTGAAAGCTCCTTTTGGTGTAGCGTATAACATAAAACATTAATGAAATTAAAAAGAATATTTTTTCATAAAATCTCGGGATGTTACAACAACGATGTATCGAGAACTATATTATCACTATTGGTGGGACAATATGAAGAAATTGATCATTGAATATACATAAAAATTCCTAGTATACCAAAAAATGATGTTTAAAAGACAAACTTATAAGGAGATAATGAACCCATTACTCATACCAACATGGAAATGGGAAAACATCACCATAGACATTTTCACCATACTTTTAAAGACATATAGGGGAAAACTGTTATATAGGTTGTTCTGGATTGTCTTATAATGATATATCACATTATAACAATTTGATAAAAAATCTACCAAGATCAAAAGGCATAGTTATACATCAAATAAGTGATATGGTTTCATAGGTTACCACTATTGATTGTAGTTGATTGGGATTCGAGATTCACCTCTATGTTTTGGAAAAGTATACAACATGCTCTAAATATTCGGTTAAACATAATTATGTCCTATAATCCTTAAACTGATGGTCAATATAAGTGGGCTATTCATACACTACAAGACATGTTGTAGTCATGTTCTATGGTCCTTAAAGGAGGATGGGAAAAAATCTTCCTTTGGTTAAGTTCTCTTATAACAACAATTTCCACTTCATCATCCAAATGGCTTCCCATGAAGACATTTATGGGAAGATGTTAAGAACACCTGTATACTGGGTTGAGGTTGGGGAAAAATGTCTAGGACCTAAAATGGTTGAAGAAATGGTGGGAAATGGTAAGACTCTTCAGCAGCACATCTAGGCTGCAAAGAGTTGACATAAGAGCTATGTTGACAATCGTTAAAGAGACTTATAATTTGATGTTGGTGACAAAGAATTCCTTTTAATATATCCATTTAAGAAATTTATGATATTTTGGAATAATGGAAAGATTAGTCTATGATAGATCATCCCCTTTGATATCCTTGATCACATTAGAGTGGTCGCATACAGACTTGAACTCCCACCGAACCTATCTTAAGTACATGATGAATTCCATAAATCCCACTTGCGGAAGTTTTTACCATAACCCTCACATGTAATCAATATATAGGAAGTACCACTGTATAATGACCTTTACTATGAGAATCATCCAATAGAGATCTTTCATCATAAAACTTTTTTTATGAAATAAGACAATTCACCTTGTCAAAGTGTTATGGAGAAACCAAAAGTTTGAAGAAGTAATATGGGACCAAAGAAGGTGACGAAATAGGGTTACCCTCATCTATTTTAGTGTGGGGGAAGAAAATTTTGATCGATGAATTTCTAAATGGGGGAAGATTTTAATAACCCAAACTACTATAAATAAAACTTCCCTTTCGATTCAATTAAATGTGTTATTATGTAACATGGTTATAGAAAACACCTGAATTTTTTTCATATCCAATTGAATTTAAATGACTATTAAGTATCATTACTATTGATAATATAGAAATTGAATATTTATCACATGATTAGTATAAATATAGGGTTTTAACAAATCCAATTAACATAGAAAATGGAAGTGATGGCCTCAACCATTAGGATTGTACCATATGAATCCCATTTATCTTAGATTCTGAGGGAGATAAAATTTCTAGTATTTTACCTAGAGAAATACCAATCTAAGATCCAACAAATTAATCATGATATAAATCATCTGCGGGAGAATTTCAAGATCATCGAGATCATGGCCCAAACCAAGTTCGCCGAACCACCCCATGAAAGTACCACCATTTCACACCTTACTCGTAGGGTGTTAGCTAGTGTATTTAAGGGATATGTATCAATACCCAATAAATATTATTATATACATTATTTTTTAAAAAACTAACAAATATATTTTCATCCAATTATTTTTACTTTTTAATTTTTTTTTATTTTGACACAATAAAGCACAAATTATATTTTTTTTGTTAATGTTCAAATTAAATTAAGAAATTTAAGAATTAATGGATTTTTAAATAAATAATATTTAAATATTTAAATTAACTAATTTTTATCAAATAAAAATGACCATATAATTTTTATAAAGTCAAACGTAATTTTTATAAGGGTTTGAGAACTATTATTGTCAAAAACCCAACACTTATTAATAAATGTCGATTTTATTTTTAAAAGTAAAAATTAAAATATTTATAATTTTATTTAGTTAAAATGAAGATTATTTTTAAAATTATAAAATCTAAATTATCCAATGGTGATTTTTTCATAATTTCCGGAGGTAGTCGAATTTTTGGGTAAACATTAAATACAGTATAAATATACTTTGTGTTTGATGACATCATAATGAAAAAAATTGATGTAATAATTACTATTAATGGAATATATTCAAAAATAAATATTATAAATCTAAAAGAATTTGACATTAAGTTTATTTAGTTTATTTCTTAAATCTACTTTGAATCCTCCATAACCTATAATATATTTTAGGGTTTTAAAATCATTTCTATTAGAGTGTGACTCACCTCCACATAAGAATCAAAATTATTTTAATAATTTCGGTACATGTACTTATAAAATAATAAAATATTGTCCCATTTTTAGAAACCATGGGTTAGTTTTTGGTTTTCTATATTTTATCACGTAGATTCCAAAACCTAAATAATAAATAAACCCCCATCATTTCCTATATAAACCCACACAACCTCGCATTTCTCTTTACTTAATATCATTTGATCACACCCTTAATCTTACCTAAAATCTATAGATTCCTCCCAAGGTTCCCCCAATATCTCACGAATCCCTTACCAAGCTTTTGAAGTCACACACTCAAGTAAGGGACCTTCCTCTTCTTTTTTAAATTCAAGAACCTTTTTTGGAATTTGTCTTTTTAATTGAGATTTTAAATGATTTAATTTAGTTATAGACATACCCTACTATCCAATTGATGTTATTTTAATTATTTATTATATATTCTCTCTCATTTGCATATTCACCTAAGCTGTTACAATGTCAAAATTCCATAAATAATTTCTCTCTTATCAATTTCATTTGAGAACTTCTTTTATGTTATGTATATTTAATTCCATTTTATTTTATTAGGTTATGTTTTTTAATATTTACCTTACTTCACATTTAATGTATAAAGGATTAGAACCCCCTTTCACTCCCATTAATCCTCCCATGATCATTTATCTTCACCTTATCTACACCATAGGTTAGTTTGGATTCTTTTCATTTTTCAAGTTTCTTCATTAACTGATGCCTTAAATTTCCATTTTCTAATGTTGGAATATGTGTTTCCATGTCCCTATTAATTTTTATTTGATTTATATATGATTAAATACCCCTTTATCTCTCATAAACCAATTTTTATTATTCTTTAAATTATTTCGTTATGTTGTCAAAATTGCATCGTGATTTTTTCATGCCAAACCAATTATGTAGTGAATACCATACCAAATTCCTATCAAGGGTGTTCACATTTATATACATTTAATCTTTATTGGGGACTTATATATATTTATTCCCCGCTCCTTGATCATATAATAAATTATTATGATTAATTAATCCATTTTTTATGATCTATGTGGCACACTTAAACATGAGAATGAAATCAATGTGATGGATGTGACCAGAATTATATAGCACTCCAATGAATTGGGTAATGTTTAGAATCATGATATGTCATGTTGGGATAAGGAGTGTAACTAATTAATTTATGGGAATTTTTCCTCCATGAAGTCCTGGAAGGTTTATCCTTGACTAATGTTTCTGGTGAATTGTTTTAAGTTGTTGTCACATTTCCCATGTTTTGATTATCATCATATATCAAGCCTTATTATTAAAGTTCATTTTGTTACCCTTAATATTCTCATTGTATAACATGTATCATATTCTTCATGTTATTAAATTTTTATTCCCATACATGGCTTTATATATCAACCCTTTCCTATGTTTGTCCCTAGGTTATCCAGTGGAGTTTTAAAAAACCATGGAATTTTAGAATCATTTTGAGAATATTTTATATAATGTTGTTGTATTCCATGTAAAAAATGTTATGTTATGTACAAAATTCAAAAACACACTAGAATTCATAGTCTTTTAGGATATATTAAGTGTTATTTTATTTAATAAATAATAAATTAATTTTAATAAAAAGTAGGGTTGTTATATTTTGGATTGATTCAAAATGATAAATTAGTTGGTGGTTCCATTAAATCTTGATCGATTTAGTCAAGTATAATCATAGCTTGAATCTTCCTAGAAATGTGGTATCTAATTTTTTGGAATGAATTACATTCAAGGTTGATACATTAAAGGTGTGTCCTTAGTTTTAAATTTTCTGGGTTTATAATTTATTTATATTAAACTGGTTTATTTTTTCTTGTCATTCAATAGGTATTTTTCCTATTTTGGTGTTAGATGATGGTGTTGGATCTTCAAAGTGTGGTTGGTCATTATTCTGGATTGAAAAAATGGTCTAGTAAGTCTTTAGACATGTTTTCTCCTTTTTTGTTGGGTGAAATGTTCCTTATTTTAATTTAATTAATTTTATTATAATTATAATTAATTTATTTGGATGCCTGGGAATGAGACAATAACTTGTGGTGTTTAAGGAAGGACTGATTAGAACTGGGCAATGAGATCAATGTCATTCGACCCAAATTTTGAAGGAGTTATCTCTATTTATGGTAGGTAGTATATATAAAACCCTTTGTCCTAATTTTTTATAGTATATTCAATATATGTGATCAGGTCAGCATATCATGCTCACAACCTAATGAAATTGGAAACCCATTGTTAAAATAAAAATTTATATGCTTAAACCTCCTTCAAACTCCATTGGGTATGTTGGATTTATAGACATGTACTAGTGTCCACCAAATGGGTGTGCCAAACCTCAATAGTATATTGGATACCGAGGGGAATAATCCTAGGGAACCTTGAATAAATGGATAATGGTTACATATTTTTACCATTTGAATTGGTCTGTTTTATAAATTGAGAACTTGTCCGGACATGGAATTTTCCAAACATGGTAATTATGATGATTGGTTTGATAAATATTGACATGGTATAAAAGTGAAAATTTGACATAGTATGGAATTTTGGTATTTTATTGAGATAGAATCACCTTGAATAAAATTAGTTAATTAGAATGTTAATGGATTTAAGCAGAATTAAAAAATGAAATGTTATTGGATAAGAATATTGTTCATTGTGTGAATTAACCATTATATTCTGATGATATGCTAAATATTTTTTATGTTTAGCTGTGTGTTTTTTTTAAACTTTTCATGGATTGACTCTACTATGACTAATTATTGAGGGATAGTTGTTATATGTTTGTTTGAGATTATTTACTGATATGAGATATACTTGTGTGGGATGCTTTATAGAACCATATGTGATGCTTGAGGGCTAGGTTCATGGTTAAAAATTGCCTGAGGGAGGCATTTTTGTTTGTTATTTTGTTTGGTATAAGATATAACCCTATGTGATTCCTGATAAAAGGGTGTAGTTTAACATTACTAACTCAAGGAAAGTTTCATGGGTTATGACCCGCCTGAGGGAAAGATTCATGGGATATAAATCACCTAAGGGTAAGAGGCATAATCAATGGATTCTTGTAATTGAGGAGTATGATAATATCAGATGTCTGAGGGTGAGTTTCATGATGTTATTAGTGCTGAGACTACTTTTTCATTAGATGTTATGTGTGAGTCATCCTTGCTAGGTGAATCTACCACTAACATGGGGTCATCCATCTTGACATATGAGGATATTCCACTTGGTAGAGATATCATGAATCATAAAAAAAAGTAGGTCATTATTATCATGGTTGAATTGGTACTCTAATGTGCTCATAGGTGTCTAAAAACATGCTGAAGCCGGTTTGGATGACCTCAAGTGTCAACCCGGAACTCGAGGGTCAGTGGGTTCATTTTATGTGACGTATTAATTTTATTAAATTAATACCATTTTCTATAACTTATTTCATGAACTATATAATTTTAATTGATTTTATTAGACACCATTGGTGGTGGACAACTTGTTTTTACTCCCAACTAACTTGGGATGCCATTTCATATGGTTACATAAGAATCTCTTCCATGTAGATTGGTGGAACTCATTTTAGGTTGAGGCCCTGGTTAGCATGGTTGGGTAGGATATCTTGAATAGTTTCAAGAGACTTTGTGTAGTTCAACTTGATGTGTTATTAGATCAATTTTTTTTATTTTTCTCTTACACTGGTATGTATTGGTGACTGGCCATGTGGCCGGATTGTTTTGTGTTCAATATGGTCATTCGAGTATTTATTTCATTATATATACTATTATTGGTTATATTTTAATCATTTAACTCTAATTGTTTTTTTCACGGATGTTGTTTAGTTATTTATTTATTATATGTGAAATCTAATATTTGTGGTATAGTCTCCCATTTATACCATCTTACACCCTCACTGCCAGTCAGTAGCCTATGGTGTATGGCGAGGAGCGCGTGAGGTCATGTGGTGAACTGGTTTGGCCACTTGTAATATAGTTATTAATGGAATGATGTTACATTAAAACCAAAATAAAGAATCATTGGTCTCAAAATATTGTGTTTATTTTTAAAAACATCACGAGAAATGGTGGAGAAATGCGTGTATAAATGAACTTTCAAAATTGTTTTTTAAGAAATTTGTTAAAGACATTTGTAGAAAGAATAATTATGAAATTTTATTAGAAAAATAGTTTTTATCCACAATGGATATACCTAAAATATTCCTTTATATAATTAAATCATGAATAAGAATACAGACATTAAATTAGAGTTATGTAAAAGTATTATGAGATAGAAAAGTAGATCAAGTTTGATTTTAAAGAATTTGTTTGAGAAATAAACTTATGGAAAATATTACCTGATAAAAGGAAGGTAGAATATGATTTTTTTTATAGTTAGGATACAAATATAAATAATTTATAATAATTCTATAACATCAAAGATAGTTTTAAATTGAGTTATAGAGAGAGAGTTCATAACCTAAAGAAAAAATGTGGTTTAGAGGGATCCCTTACCTTAGGTACAACAATCATTCTTCACTTAAACAAAATGTATTATATAATAAAATTAGATTCATTATTTAATTAATTAAAACTTTTCCCATACATGTATTATTTACTATAATTTTATTATCTTCATTTATGACTATTTCAATGTTTAATTTTTCTGTATTTGGGACGTTTGTTTCATGATTCCAATGTCAGATCACTTGTGGATAATTTTTGAAGTTATTATCAAATTGGACTAAAACTAAAGAAGTAAAATGAAACCTAATTCATGTACTCATAAAAACGTAAATATCCCTAAATAACAATTTTCTCTATATAGGAACAATTTTTTTTGTAAAATTGCTAATGTTTAACAGTTAGTTCATTTAGGCTATTTTACCAACCGTTACGAACATGATTCATTTTATTTAATTAAATGTTTATTAAAACATTACATAACTTGAAATAATTTATTAAATATTTATTACAATAATATTTAAACATTATATTGATTATATAACCATCCTTGAATGTAGTGGAGAAAAACATATTAAATTGTTCATGGAGGCGGTGAACCAACTGTATTGTAAACAAACTTTCCATTTTAGAATCCAAAGAAAAGTGATTAGAAGGTTGATATTAAACCATAATAAAAACATATAATTATATTTAGGATACTTATGTTTCTATTTATAGGTTTATGTAAAATATAATGGGTTTGTAGAAAAAGAATAAAATTGAAAGAGGTTAGCTGAGAATTTTATCTGTTCCTTTGGTTGTATCGTCTTAGACAACCCCTTAATAATCATTGAAATAGTCTTTGATGATACCATAAGCACAACGAAATTGGGGAGTAGATTGTGAAGAGAATTGGGAAGTTATTTTTAAGATTTATGTCTTTGATTATGTGAGGATATGGTGGTGAGGGTGATATTTATAAGGGGAGGAGATATGTGCTTTGAATATTATAATCATTAGTTTATTATTTTAGCTCATGTATACCAATAGTGACGAACCTTATGCTTATATACACTAAATGGTTAATGTGATTTAAAATCAATGGATGATTAAATAATCCATGACAAAAAATTATGAATTTAGAAAATAATATTTAATATCATATTTTGTAGTATTTAACAATTCATAAAAAATTAAACTATTTTAGAAAAATACCAAAAAGTCACCATAATCATTTTTCAACATATATATTCCAAATATTAAATACATTTTTCGAAAATGGTTTTTTAAATATGAAAAAGATAAATTTTAAATAGTATCCTAATTTATTTGATAAATTATGATTTTAATATTATAGTCAATATTCAAACCCATTGAAAAATTACTTATGGTATCATAAAATTATATTGTCATTATAATACGACCTAATATTAATTTATAAACCCATTTTACCAAAATAAACCTTATTTTAAATATTTGTATTTTTATATAAAATTTAAAATAAAACATTCATGTTTTATAAAAATATAAACACTTATTTAGTAATATATAACATTTATTTACTTGTATCCTGATATAAATATGTCATATTCCAATTTTGTAAGATACCTAAATATTACTTTACATTTCCATTGGTGTGGTTACTATTCATAAAGTTAGGTTACTATGCATAATAGTCATATTACTATTCCAATGGTCATTATTATTCCGATGGTCAGATTTGAAACAGTCATATGAATTATCTACTTTATATAAAAACATCATATTTCATTCATTCTTCATTCAATTATATTTTCTCTCATATATATATATATATAATTTCAAAATTCATATTTCATTACTAATATTCTACAACATTTTTATAATGTTTTTTGTGAGTGTGATTATTCAAGGCAACCAACATATCAAAATTTTCTGATTATTTTTATTTTATTTTTAATTTTTTGTCCCATTGTAATACTTATAATTATTATGGGAATTTTATTATATAAATTTGTGGTTCATATTATTATAATAAAATTTTTCAAGTTTTCATTATGTGTTTCGTGTTCCCCATAAAATATTATATTACTAAATTTGACACAATTATATAAGAAGGGAAATTCCATCGATAAAATTCAAGGTTTCTACATTTTTTACCCATTAAGAAATCTATCTCTAAAAATTTTATTTTACATATATTGGTGAAAATAGGTATGGGTAATTATACATCATTATTTTCTTCGGTTATTGTGACACCTCCCTATACATATGGTTTCACTATATTATATTTATAGTTCCATTTGTCTTATTGCCTAAAACATTATCTCTATAGTCCAAGATCTTGACTAGACACTCCTCATAAGAGAGTTCATTTTCTAGATCTATAACCTATATAATTATTACATATGTGGGAACTAGTATGTACTTAGTCAAAATGGATAAGTGGAATGCATCATTTACTTTATATACGGTTGGTGGGAGTGATAGGGGATAAGCCATATCTCTAATGATATCATAAATCTCAATGGGGATGATATACCTGAGACTTAGATTTCCCTTCATAAAAAATCTCCTGAACCTCTGACTTGGAGTTATACAGAAGAACACTTTTTCACTAACCTCAAACACTATTTCTCATCGACAATTGTCAACATAGCTCTTCAATCAATTCTGAGCAGCCCTGTTGTGTTGATGAATGGAACTTTTCTACCATTTCCTCAACCATTTCATGTCCTGGAAGCTTTTTTTCATAATTCATACCACTATGCAGTTGTTCTACATCTATTCTAATAAAGGGATTTATATAGATCCATTTTTATTCTTGAGTGGAAACTATATAGGAAAACCTATATTTGTAATACACCATAATCCATTATTTATTACATAAAAACAAACATAATACAATCTCATAAGATTAAGAGGAATAGTTTTTTAGGAAATTAGGTACATATAATAATAACACAATATAGAGATATAATGAAATTATTTATAATTCATTGACATTATTTTAAAATTCCATCCATCTTCTAAATCTTAACAAGATCACCTTGGGACATGCATAAAAAAGGGGTGAGTTTTAAATCCCAATAAGGGAATAATCAATTAATAACAAGATAAAAGTATTTATTTTTAGTAAAGGGGAATACAAGGGTGACATAAAATGTTAAATAATAATAAACTTGATAATTAAATCATGATATAAGATGATAACATCAAGTAAACAATGGAATGTGTGAATTACATAAAACATGAAATCATAAGAATAAGTCAAGGATAACTAATGAGATATCATAACATAGTGTTCTTAGGATAATATCTCATTCAACTTATATGGTATCTCTTTAGATAAAAACATTACCCAACGCATTGGAGGGCTATATAATTTTTGGCCCACCCTTCACATTCATATTATGTACATGATTTGGTGTGCCACATATATCATATAATATAAGAAAGTATTTCATAAATTCTTATCCCATTATTAAGGATATGGTTCCAACAGATGGAATTCCTTAATCAGTGAAATAAATGTATATTTACGTGAATACCTTTTCGTGGAAATGTGGATAATTATTCACTACACAAATGTTTATAACGGAAAATACCAATATAATTTCGGCAGCACAGTGGGTGTATATAACGGTTTGTGGAACCGTTTTATGAGAGAGAAAGTAGGTATATCATTACATGTGAATCACGAGGATAGTAAATAGATGTATAAAATCATATTAAAATATATATAATCGAAAAAAATGGATTGGTACAATGAAAGTACTTGAAATAAATGGAAGAGGGGGAGTCCCATACCTTTAAAGTGAATTCTAAAATCTTGGTTGGAGCTTATTATGATATTGGGAAAATCTCGAGAAGGAATTAGAGAGGGATAGGGAGATTGAATTCATACTCAATAGGATTTTAGTTAACATTATTCAGAGGATGGGTGGGTATTTATAACAAAATAATGTGATTAATTTATTTATTTATAAACATTTGATTTGGAATATAAATTATAAAATAATCAAAACCAGAGATCTTACCATGTTTTTTTACCATGGTTTCTTCCAAAGATGTATTTTTTGATATTTTATAATTCCAATAATCTAAATCCATAAAATAATACACTTTTTGATGTAGAAGTGATTAATTTTAAAAAATAATTGGTTTTTAAACCTTAAAATATAATATATGATTTTAAGTATTAATTAAAAGATTATAAAATTAATCAAATAACATAAAAATACTTTATTTTAAAAGAGAAATATATATTTGGTCATGGATTCATTTTATGAAATATATTAACTCACTTTTGGGCCATTATGATTTCATAATATAGATCATATATTATTACCAATTTTTATATTAATAATTGACTGTTATAGAAAGTAGAAAATTTCACCATTGCATAATTTTTACATGTTTATTTGGAAATTAATATTTATTTTATTAAAATAATTTTTTAAATATGAAAATTTTCGCTTATTAAATAAAAATAACTATTTTCTAGAAAATACTATTTTTATAATATTAACCACTTTCTATCCCTTATAAAAATAACATTGGACTTCATTAGATTATATTATCATTTATACTTGAATAAATATTATTTTAAAAAAATATTAAATTACAATTAAAATTTATTTCAAAAAATACTGAATTTATCAAAAGAGGGACTTAATTGAGATTATTTATTTCCCAAAAAAATAAAATTTTGATTTCATCATATCAAAATATAATATTTAACAAACTCTTTGAATAATAGTTTATAATTTGATCATAAATAGGGGATAAATATAGTCATTATTGTATTAAAAAAAATATAAAAATTATTATAACTAGAGTCTAGATACATAACAATTTATTACAGCAGTGTATTCCCAAAGGGTAAGATGTGCGATGGTGGGATTTCTAGGGTAGGTCAGTGAACATTGTTTGGGCCATGATATTAATAAGCTTTAAATATTATCATAAATGTTTTTTCATGATTTAATTATTGAGTTTCAACTTGGGATTATTGAAGAGAAAATACCAATGTTGTCATCTCCGTTAGAAGCATTGATAAATGGGCATAATACGGTATGATCCTACTGGTCAAGTCCATACCTCCTTATGTCTATTAAAATTAGTCATTATCATAACCCATAATATATATTTATCTTATTAAACACTGTTAAATAACTATAATTCCATTTTTAAGATTCTTAATGGTCTTTTAAATCTAACAGGATATATTTTATAATTGATCCAAAACAACCAGATTGGTGCATGTTTTTTCTATAACTATGAGTCATTTAATGTATATCGATCATTCTATCAACATGTCTTCTAGTGTTTGGAACGTATTCTTGAACTAGCCATTCATTTAGGGGTAATAATCCATACTTAAGTTCAATTTATTGTTTAGATCATTGTGTATACTTTTCTAGAACAAAGAGGTAAATCTCAGATCTTTTTCAAATACAAAAATTTGTGGTGTTCTAGGCATCCTCACCAACACTTTGATGTATATCCATAGAAGTTGACTGAGTGAGAATCCATGTCAAATTTTAATAAAATGAGAAGTATTTGTAAGACAACCCACCACATACCATACAAAATTATTACCTCTTGATGTCTTTGGAAGACTAGTGACAATGGTCATGGTGCTATTTTATAATTTCTATATATGTATGGGTAATGATTTCATTATCCCCTTTGACTATTTCCTTTCATCATTCACCTACTGATATATCATAAATTTTGATGTATATTGCAACATTTTCTTTTTCATATTATACATATCAAGATAAATCATCATGATACCTAGGTGGATGGAGAAGGTCTATCTATGTGCATAATACAACATACCATTTTTTATCTTAGGATTTAGTGGTACGCATAATTGTGACCCAAAACTTATAACCATTTCTTCATCAATTTAGAACAATTATGATTTCCCATTTCATTTATCCGACACCTTCTTCTATATTTCCACATCAAATCTTTATGAATTCTTTATCTTCTCTAGAAGGAATGATTTAGAAAACATTTGAGAAAGGAATGATGACATTCTATAATTTATTATCTTCGTGTTGATAATTTTCATGTACAAGAATATTTGATCCTTATCAATTACTCGTCATTGATATGGTTTCTGTATCCTTTCTACTTAGAGAATATACAACATTATTTTATTTCCTAGAATGGTTGTGGATTGAGTAGGGATATTCGTTAATTAGATCTTACCATAAGTAAATATTAATATACTTCAATGTGAATATATATTTTAAGCTCTTCTAATTTTTATATATTTCAAAATTCTCCCCATAAAGATAATTCTATTATATTTTCAACATTAAGATTATTGAAACCAAAACTAGATCATGGTTTTGATAGTTCTAAACATTTAATTTAAACTACCTTATGGCATAGGCTATCAATTTATCATTCGTCATTAGTACACATCCCAATCCCTTCTTGGAAGCATCACTATATACCACAAACAATTTCCCTACTTGAGGGTATCATGAGGATTTGTGCAGTGATAAGACTATATTACAATTATTTGAATCACTCTTTACATTCATTGATTTATAAAAACATGAATCCCTTACAAATCATCTTGGTTAATAAGTATTATAATTTTAAATAGTTTCTCAAAATTCATCAGTAATACCCATCTAGTACAAATAAACTATAGACCCCAATTACATATATTGGTTAGGGTTACTCCTTAATTACCATTTTTATATAAGGGTCCATGTATATCCCTTTTTTGGTGATAAAATCTCCCATTATTCATACTTAATCCATCCAGAACTCACGTTTACGAAACTTTTCAAATAGTTTCTCCTTTCTCAACGTCTATAACATAGTAATCGATTTCTCCTCATGACCTTCCTTGATTTTTTAGTATATTAGAATATCATATATAAATAATAACAAAATATTTTCAGGATAATATCTAAAGACTATATTAATTTAGTCCATGGATATTAATGGAGAATTATAGATTATTAGGGGCATCACTATGAAATCATAGCTTCCATACCTTTTTTGAAAGGTAGTATTGGGAATATCATCCTTATTCGCCTTTAATTGGTGATATCTAGATTGAAGGTCCACCTTTGAGAAGTGATGGAATCGATGTAATTGATCAAAAAAGTCATCAATTCATGTTATGTGATACTTTTTCTTTATTTTTTTTGATTTCATGATAATCAAAGTAGTGGTGCATTGACCCATCCTTCTTATTGATGAAGAGGACTCGCGCACCCCAAGGTAAAACATTATGATGTATAAAACCATTTTATATATTCTATTGGAATTTTTAATTTAATTATTCCAGGTAAATAGTGTACATTATATATAGAGTCTTGGTAATTGGAAGAGATCCATGTATAATTTCAATTGAGAACTTCACAGCTTTGTTAGGATGAATATCAAGAAACTCTTCATGGAATACATCAGTATAGTACCTCAAAATGGGTATGTCTTCAAGAATTATTCTCTCTTTTGTCTCAATAATTTTATCTATATATGATTTATTATAATTAAATAATATACAAAATTGAGATGAAGATATCCAAATTTGATTTATCCACCTCCTTACACTTGTACAATATCGAAGGATGACTTAGGATGTGAACAGTGATGTCTCTCTCCCAGAAATTGATGTTAGATTTCTTGAAGGATATACAATCCATCAAAAATATTTAACAGAAATATAATAATTAAAAATTTAGAATATCTTCTAGGTGTTTCGGACCATAAACATTGATTGGGGGAGTTGTAAACATGGGATACAAATATATCCTTTATTTATGATCTCACAGATAACTCAACCACCTAGCTTTAATGTGGTGTTTGGATAGTTCTACTAAACATGAATGATATAAAATAATTTTTAGAACTATACTAATATAGGAAATTTTAATATCATAAATATATAATGATCACACCATGGATAATTTTATTCTACATCTATTCATTACAATATCAAAAACAAATTTAGGGGTGAGAATCCTTAAACTAATAAGTATATTAACAAAAAAAATATGAACATATAAGTAAAAAATTATAAATAAAAATTATATTCTAAATTATGAGTTTCTTGGCTTCAATCTAGTTTATCCATGGTAATTTTTATATTATGTTTTCTAACAAAAAAATTGTTCAAGTCCTTTATAATGGTTCATAAAGAGTTTGTGAATTTTTAGAAGCATATCCCTTGGAAGTGTAAAACTACGTGTGCAGAAAGGCTTATTTTTCATGCACCTTGTGATGATTTAGTTAATACCCAATGTGACCTTATCAGGTTTATTACCCCTTGGTACATCTTTGTTAGAGCCACATCCAGTTTTAGTATCTAGAAAATGATGTAATTTCATAGAAACCACTCACTCTATACTTGACCAGTATTTTAGGATATTTTCCAATATATAGACTTATCCCTATGGTTATTTAATAATCAATTATTATCCTTGTCCCCCAAAATTAATTGGAAATTTCCTCTATTTCAAACTATAGTGACCCAAACCTTTTACATATATTATTACCTGATTTTTAACCTAAATATTTCAATAAATACCTACCATCCAATTAAACTGTATTGGCACTACACCTTGATAGTAAAAATATCACGGTGTTTGAGATCATGATTTCCAAAATGAATAATTTACTTCATTGATAATTTATTTATTATTATCAAGGAAATTATGTCATCGATATTATCCATGGATTTATTTTGGGCAAGAGTTATTGATTAAATTGCATTTTTTTCAATTATTTACCATGTCATATTGAGTATTCCTTATTCAATCATGATAGTTTCTGTTTTACATAACCCTTACTAATTATCTAAGATTTCTCTTTAATGTTTTCTATACCTAGTATATGAAGAAGGATATTATAAATAATATTAATGGTGTGAGAATGTTTTTATGCTATGTATTTTATATTTCCAATTCAATATGGGAAACATGTATGTATTTATTTCCTCAAGGCTATAGGATTTATCGGTCCTTTAGGATGAGAATACTTGTATATTATGTCAATTTAATAAAGTAGATACTAGCTCTAGGTTACTGGGGTTTGGGTTTTTGTAGTTGGTGTTAGAATAATTTTAGTATAAACATTTGAAACTAGATTTTTAATTGAACATAACTAATATGAGAATTATGATAATACCTTATATTGTTTGTAAAATTTTACCATTATAGGGATTTTTACTTTATAGATTAATATTAACGATGATTATGATCTAACTCTGTTTATTAATTATTTTCTAATAGAAACTAATAGAAGAAAGGGAATCAATACCCATCGTCAATGTAGGGATTAGATTTCTCAAATATACAATAATATGGTGTTGGAACTGAAAATATCATGGACATATTAGGGTAGCTAAACTAGTTTATGGTGAATAAAATTGTTCGTATGGATTAACCTCTTATTCAGTTGTGTGATTCACCTATGTTGGATATCTTTATGTGATAAAAGGCTCCATATCTTAATGGAAATACTAATTCATTGGTTGTTGAGAAATGAATTCAGTCCCTCAAAAAGATATTCTTTTCATTTGAAAGTTAAATTCAATATTATGAATAAATCTATGATGGTCTATTGGTGCGAGGTTGAGCCTGAACTTAGAATGAAAATTGTTAGATGTATGTTTCCTATAATTTTGTTATATTTATTATATATGGTTGGGGAGAATTCTAGATTTAGGATATTCCTATTATACGAGTGTTTTTTATATCAATCGAGAATAGTTACCTAGTCTTCCCCAAAACAATGAAGCTGATTTCTTAATAGAACTAATTCTTCATGATAAACCAATTTCAATTAATTCATATATAATGGCCTAAATTGAGTTACAATAATTTAAAAGAAACTCCATGATAATCTATATAATGGATTCAATCGGCATAGTGCTTCACCATGGGGTGAAGCTGTTCATTTGGTTAAGAAGAAAGAAGGGTCAATGCATTTTGCATTGATTATTGGGTACATAACAAGATCACTATTAATAAAAAGTATTTTATACCATGTATCAATGATATATTTGATCAGCTATGAGATGCATGATATTTTTCCAAGAATGATCTTTGAGTTGGAAATGATCAGCTAAGGGTCAATAAAGAGTATATAACCTAGATAACCTTTTATATGAGGTATAGTCATTGTGAATTTATAGTAATTCCATTTGGAATTACCAATTATCTTATTATCTTTATGGGTTTAATGAAAAAAATACTCACATGTTACCTAAGTAGTATGTGGTAGTATTAATAGTTTATATTATAATATATTTGAAGAGTAAGGGAGTTCTTTTAGAACATTTGGGGATTTTACTGTTGACCCTAAGGAAGGAGAATCAGTATTCCAGATTTACCAAGTGTGAATTTTTTCAACAAAATTCCAATTATTAGGTCACATTATTTCAAGTTAGGGTATATGAGTAGATCCTTGAACTATGGAATTTATTGTGTAGTGTCCAATACTAACCACAGTAACTGATATTTGTATTTTTCTAGGGCTAGTTGGATATTGTTGGTGTTTTATGAGGTATTTCTCATGACTATCTAATAAACTCCCCAATTTGACTCTATAGGGAACAATGTTATTGTGGACATGTGAATATGAGAATTATTTAAAATAACTGAATGGATATTCATACACTACCCTCTAATGGAGAATGATTTGTGATATACTATGATGCATCAGAGAAGGGACTAGGATAAATCCTCATGCATAATGATATCATGATATCTTATGCCTCGTGGTAATTGAAAATTCACGAGAAGAATTATTAGACTTGTGATTTTGATCTGGAAGTAGTAATTTTTATAATGAATTTATGTAGGCATTTCTATATGGTTAAATGTGTAATATATATACTGATAATAAAATAATAAAGTATATATTTACCCCAAAATAGATTAATATTATCCAAGGAAGATGGTTGGATTTAGTCAAATATTATGAATTCTCAATACATTAACACCCTAGGACGGTGAACAAGGTAGTTGATGCTCTAATTCAGAAAGACCATGCTATTTTTTCTATGATAAGTATTGAAAGAGATCCCAAAAAAGTCGCATAGAAGTAAAATGTGGGACTACATAAGTAGCTAAGTAATTTTCCTATGTTAATCCATGATTATGATAGATTGATATGTTTTGGAAACTGAGTATGCATCCCCTCAAAACTATATTTGAATAAGGATTTGTTGTATGATGTTCATATTTTATCATTCACAATTCATCTTGGAAGTATGAATATGTAAAGAGATCTAAAATAGTAGGTATGGTAGTATAACATGAAAAGAGATATTTAAGAATATATATCCTTATTCTTGGTGTGTCAGCACATTATAGTAAATAGACATAATTCTAGTGTGTTGTTGCAACCACTGGCTATACCAGAATGGGAATATAAAAATATGGTTATGGATTTTGTCATCTAACTCCCCAAAACATATAAATTCAAAAATTATATTTGGGTGCTAGTGTATTTACTTATGAATTCAAAACACATTAATTTCATTAGATAATATTTTTCGCTTGACCAACTTACTTGGTAAAACATTAAGGAGTTTTTGATATTTCATGGAGTAATACTCTCAATCTTATCTGATCGGAATATGAGGTTTACCTTAAAATTCTAGATAATTCCTCTAATGGATCAAAATATAGAGTTGAGTTTTAATAATTATTGTTATACTTAGTTGTATGGTTAGTATAATAGGACCATTAAAACTCTAGAATACATTTCTAGATCTTTCTATATGAATTTCATAGGTGTTTTGGATCAACACATTTCTTTGGTACAATTGTCTTACAAAAATATCTTTCACTCAAGTATTCAAAAATATAATTATGAATCCCTCCATATAAGTATGTTTAGAAATCCAATTTTTTGGGATGAGGTTGGTGAAATAAAGCTATTGGGACCCATTCTAGATCAGGAAATGACAAAGAAGTTTAGATCAGTTCGAAAGAACATAAGGGCAGCTCAATGCTAAAAAAGGTTCTTGTGGAAATTTTTGATGAGGAATTCAGTTAAAATTTAGTGAAAGAGTATTCCTATGATTATATAATTTTAATAAGTTTTTGATATTTTAAAAAATTTAAATTTTATCCATTTATATATTATTCCCTTTGAAATTATTGATTGTATCAGGGCAGTAGAATATTACTTGGTGCTTCCTCCAAATCTCTCTATAGTTCAGGATACGTTCCATGTATATCTCCAGATAAATTAGATAAATTATCCTTCACTTTTAATAAACTCAAAAGTTTTACCACAAGATAAATATATTTCTTAAGAAGAACAATTGATAAATATTCGAGATCGTAGAAAGAAAGTGTGATTAAACAAGACAACTCATCAGGTAAACGTTTTATGGTGTAACCATAAATCTGAGGAAGCTATATAGAAACCTAAGGCTGTATTGATTTAAAAATTTCCTCAATTTTTTAACTAGTGTGATATAATTTAAATTTTGAAATTCTTATAGGGGGTTATAATGTAACAAATAATTATTTTATCACATATGCCTTTTTAAATAAATTTAATTATTTTGATAACTTTCTTTACACACAACCCAAAGTTTAAAAAATCAATAAAAATATTGAAATATTGTTATGGGGAAATTATATCATTTTTCATAATTTCATAATTATATTAGGTTTCATTTTTTGGGATTTTATAAAATGTCTTACTTTTCGGTGAATGGTGAAATATACCATTTTTTGTAAAAATGTCATTTCTTTTGTTCCTGTAAAGAAATTTAAAAATTATCATTATATTTTAGATTTGGTATTAAATTTATATGAGATAAATTTTATTTAAAATAATATATTTAATTTCATTAGTATAAACATTTTACATGATTTTATAGAAGATAATTTATAGGCTTAAAGTGCATTTTCCTGGAAATCAGTTTTGCATCGCATTTTCTATGTTTATTCTTAAATTATTTTTTTAAAAGAAATAAGAATTTAATTTGATAAAAAGGATTAAAAATTTGGAATTATGAGGTTCAATATTTTTAAATATTTCATTTTTATTTTTTTCCTTTATTTATAGTAACCATGTAAAAATTTACCACCTCATTAAAGGGTATATTAAATAATTAAGGTTAAAAATAATGTGATAAACAATTTAGAATATATCAAAATATTGATTTTTTTTAATTATATGATTTTAATTCTAACAAAATCATAATAACTTAAAATTTATGTCATTTTAATACAATTTACCTTTGATAAAGACATTTTTATTACTTTAAGTAAAGAAACATACAAAATGTCACTCTTTTGGCTATAAAATTATATTATCACTACACATAGGGATAAAAATAAGTTTCTAATGAATATTAAATGTTATTTTGTGAATAAGTAAACTTTTTTATTATGGTATTTTATTTATAATGTTTAGTGATTATATAATTACTTTATATACTTATACAGTGATGACAGAGTGCTTGTGCAAGCAGTGGAAAATTCAAAGTGAATAATTATATAAACATTAAAAATAATGTTTTTGGGTTGAATTATGGTTCTAAAAGAACATTATAGTTAATAAAAATGTATTATTTATATTAAAAAATACTAAATTATATTTCCATCTTTTTCTATATGACTTTAATGTTAAATTAAATTAATACTATCAAAACTGACATTAATTGTATTTTACAAAAAATAATATATCATTAAATGATATGAAAATCATGAAAATATTTATAATATAAAATAAGGATCATAAATTTTCTAAAATTTCAAAAAAATTAGATTAATGAGATATTTTTTACCTTATATGTAAAATAATAACCCATTAATATTGAAAATTTTGTCATTGTGGTTAAGGTTGGAATTGATTAACTGAGGTGTTAATCCAATAGATAAGGTTTAAAATAATATATAAACCTATATAACTATTATTATATGATTATATTAATACCATAGACTCTTTATTGTTAAATTAATTTAATTTTAGATCCATTTTACTTGAGTTAGACATTATTATATTTTAATATTTCACGAATTTCCAAAAGATTCGCTCTCCTAACTTATAAAAGGGCACCCCTTATGTATTTTAATTACATTAAATTCTACCATATACCTCTAAAAATCCATACCCCAATATATTATCTAATTCAATATCCATTAATTATATGTTTTGGTCTTCTTAATAGAGCATTCTAAGGGTCCTTGTGAAGGGATCTAATGGGGGCCTACTTAAGAGTATGTAGACATCATACCCGACCTCATTCAATTTATTTCTTCTTATACCAGGTATAAATATGTGGTATTAAACATAAAATAATAAATTCAGTTAACTAAAAGTTATTGAATTTTAATAATATTATTAAATCACATTTACTCTCCCTCTTTTCCATCAAATGGAAATTGAAAGCATCGCTCAAGCATAGGTGTGGATTAGAGCCTCAACATTGAGATACAGTTCATTTTTCACCACCATTATTCATAAATGGTTATTATGATGGGTATAAATTTTAAATAAAATATTTATGAAATAATTATTCTATTATTATTATTATCTTAAATGTACCTTGTTACTTTCTAATCCATTGTAAAATGATAACGTCGCTCGTGCGTATGTGTGGACTGCGACATCTTGGAACTGATGTGATCCATTTTTCATTTATGATTTACCTAGATGGTAACAAGGATATATTTAATTAATATATATGATATAATAATTATTTTTTAAAGGTTAAATATTATTTACCTTTCTTTCACTCCATTCATCAAAAAGTGAAAACAACGGTCTTTCATACATGCGGTCTAATGCCTCCATGAACAATGTAATTCATTTTTCCTTATCTACCTTAAATAGATGAATTTAAATATGCATTTAATGAATATTTATATATATATACATTATTTTATCATGATTAAAATTATTTATATGATGGAACCATAATCAAATTATAGTGGTCATAACTACTAAATTGAGATTATCAGGATAAATAAAACAATTAACACCCGAAAATGACAATTTAAATAATTAATTATTCATAAATGGGTGTTGAAATGTTATAAGTTGATAATAAATGAAATTATATGTATTTTCCTGACTTTAATATAGAAATATAAAAAATTCAATTTGATTATACATGATAATAAATCATATTTGAAGCGAGTCAAATTTGAGGTAAGGTGTTTCTCAACTCAATTTCCATTCATTGGGTTATAGTTCTAATTTATTCACTATGAAATGAAATTATTATATGTGAAATAAAATATAATTATATTTTATTTTATTTCAATTTTTTGGATTTATATTTTTTATGCATAATCACTTCATTGATTAATTCTCACCATAATGATACAATTATTGTATGGGATTTTGTATGAATTTTTACACCATTGAGATATATTTTCTATTATGAACCTATTTAATTTTATGTGGTGTATGTATTTCCCTTTTATGTATATAACATGAATATATATTTATTCACAATGATTAATGTTTCAATTAAACTTTACTCTTTCAAGGGGTTATAATTTAAAATTTACCAAAGAGTTAAGGATTTATTTATAATCTCATTTTTCTAGGATAGACTCTGTTTTCATAAAAGTAGTTATAAAATATATCCTTTAAAAAATACATATATTTTATTTTCCACTTGGTATTTATGTATTTCTCATGTTTTCATACAACTTTTACTCTATTTGGAACTTGAATCAAGAAAATAATTTTTTAAAAGAAAATATGGTCTTATTTTTCTTTTGATCAAGCATATTTTTATTTTATGTCCATATATTTATTAATTATTTTAAAAAAGACCTTTTTTAATAAAATGATTTATTAAGGTCATTTAATTTAATGCTTTAATTTTTAAATGGTTTTAAATGAGTCTTTCTCATGATTTCTGAAATGTTCATTTTGATATTTGTTTACAAAAATCCAAAAGAAATGTTTTATTTTAATGTATACAATGTTAATGGATTTTACCAACACCGAAACTAATTTATGGTATTTAGATTATCCTATAGTTTTTCAATGGTTTAACAAAGAAAACTAGTTAATAATTGCTTCTATTAATTTTTTCCTTCCACATTCTTTATTTCTCTAAAGTATATTATTTTATTACAAAACCTATATTATTGATGAATTGATAGTCATCTTTTATCTCTTATTAATATTGTGCCCATTGAGTTTATCTTGTAAAATTCAAATTCTTATGATAATTTTTCGTCGTAAATTATATTTATATTTAATATCTATATTATTTAAATAGTGGATATTATTATTTCCTAAACTTCTACAAATGGTGTTTTACTATGGAAGTAATTTCATTGATTAGGGAAATATAAATATTTAGTATTCTTTACTCAATAAATATATTTTTAGATGAATAATATTGTTTATGAATTAAATTTATCATTAAATATATAAGTAATGCATTGGAAATTCAATTATGAGGGGGGGAATTGTTATAGATAGCCCCTCGGTGCATCGACTTGTCTCATGAGACATACCAATTTTCCAAAATTATAAACTGGGTTTTTGGTGTATATCTTACCATAAATTAAATTATCTTGACACAAAGCCTTAATGATAATGATATCATGATATTTGAGATCATGACCCTCAATAGTAAGTATTATCATCAATGATAATTTATTTATTATTATCTGTGATATTACTTTATAGATATTATTCGTGGATGTATTTTGTGCTCCAGTTATTGATTAAATGCAATGTATTTTTAGTTATTTACCTTTCCATGTGGATTATGCCTTATAAACTTATGATATATTCCATTTTTATGTAACACTGACTGAGAATTTGAGCTCACCCCTTATATTTTGTATTTTCTCCAATATATGAAGAAGGATATTATGAATAATATCATGGACGTGATAATGTTTCATAAGCTATTTATTTTATATTTCAAATATAACATGGATATCATATATGTATCTTGTTATTAAATATTACTAAGATGATTATACCTTCAGGATGAGATTACACATATCTTATGCCAATGTAAAAAAGTAAACATTGTATTTGGGTTATTGAGGTCACAATTTTTATTTTATTTATACATCTCTCCCTTTGTCAATATTATCCTCAAATCTAATATGGAGAGACAATTCCCCCCTATGATATGTGAATACTCCTCTTGTTATAACTACTGATTATACCCACAAATTCACTTCTTCTCTCAGATATTTTATTCACTTGTTGAGTTAGGTTTGAGTAATCTCTTTAGATAAAAAAATATATTTCAAATGCAGCTATACTCTCAAATATTTTTAGTGGGTGGACTTACCTCTTAGGAAATAGCCATCAATAAAACCTCCAAGCGGACTCAGATGATACTTGATTTATTAAAAAATTGATAAGGTTAATAACACCACCTATTTCCATTACAATAACTTCCATACATATCAAGCATCCCTATAACTTCATCATTTTTCAGGTAATTATACCATATTTCTTCTTCAGTTCTAGACAACAATACGATACGAATTATTGAAATGAATTCAAATAAAAGAGATACTATCATGATTAATAATACCATTTTTTGGAACATTATTGATACCCAATGGGGAAATAATGATTCATTTATTCAAATTTCAAGATCACTTCCTAAACATTACTTGTTATATAATTTCATATCACATCTATACGGTGTTATTTCTTGATTACTAGGAATAAAATATTTTATATTTTCATCTCAAAAATATCCATATATTTATCAACTTTTTAATCAAATATATCACAAAAATTCATCATGAGAGATATAAATACATGTTAGGAACTGATATCCAGATAATATTTAGATGATATCACATGTGAGATAAAAAAATACAACATAAGATCTCATTTTGTCTCCTCTTCACTATTTTTCATCTTAAATATCAGAATTTGGAGAGATTATGTGATTTTGAAACCAATTATTCATGGATCTTGATACCACTTGACATGAATTGAAATATAAAATTTCAAATCTTAATTCAAATCATTGAGACTCCTCATTACTTCTCTAATTCTTCTTCTGTTCTCATTAATTGTGATTCTATATATAGAAAAATTTCCACTTGTACTAAATTAAATCTGTTGGCACTCTAGAACAAATCAAAAAAAATTCATCATTTGATGAAACTTCTCCGTGAATTATATCTCCCCTAAAACCTGAAACACTTCAAAAATAGTTAATGGTAATTAAAAACATAAGAAGAGGGGTAGTTTTACTTCTTTATGTTGAATATTGAGGATGGTATTGATTTACCAAAGCATCAGTAACAAACTTTACTTTTCATCTTTTCAAATTCTATAAAAGGAACAGCATCACCTCATTAACCTCTTCTTCTTCCTAATTATTCATTATCATTATGTTATTCAGTTCCTTTCAAGAAAATATTTTTTGAGTGATTACACTTACACAAATTTCATTTATTATTTCTACTTCAATATTCATCTTTCCTAGTATGAACATTTCCTTTTCTTCAAAGCCTAACTCACAAACTCTTCTTCCTTGGGTACTCATACCAACAAGAATCTCCTCACACATTACTGATTGGATCCTTCTTCTCTGCATATTACTGAATATTTTTTTATCCCATCTTATTATTTCAACATTCATAACACATGTCTTGTCTCATGATGTATCTTTCACATGAGTGGATATTGGAGTCTCTTAATTTTTTCAAGTCTTCCACTTGTTTTTTCAATAACCGCCATCTTCAATATTGAATTTGGAACTCCTATTTAAACAATTGTTTTCCCTTTTTGTATATACTCTAAAAGTTATCTTATTATATTGACTTTTGTTATATTTTCCAATCTCATTAGGCATGCCTCTCATAATTACTCTTTGATAGGAAATAGATCCACCTCATAAGTTTTCTTCCCGGGTGGATCCTTTATTGCATGCTCATCCATATTTCTAAAAGATAGATAAACTTTATTCTTTTCCCTCCATATTTGTTATCACTCTTTCTATGTGGTCTATTATGAAAAAAAATATTATGGTTTTTGAGTAACCTTTCATTGATCACCATTATTTTCCCTAATAGCATTAAATCTATTTTATAGCTTAAAATATTATATTTAAGTGAAAACTATCTTCCTAATATTCATTGAAATATAGGGTTTCCTACAAAACTTTTTGTTCTTCTCTATCATTGTATTTTCTCAAAAAATTACCATGCTTGTCATAGATAAATAATCATCTAATATATATATATATTCACACCATGGTTGAGATGTTTTTCCAATATATTTTCATCTTCCTTTGAACCCTAGGTCTTCTAAGTAAACACTAATGGTATATCCATTGATTCCATAGTATTAGAACTTAGTTTCTATCTTCCTCCAAAAGTCATATATTTCATGTTTTTAAATTTAATTCTTCTTAATTTATGACACTGTATTTCCATATTTTTTGATTGTACTTTCTATTTCTCCTATAGGAGGAATATCCCTTTTATCATTTTTTTCATCCTTCCTTCAATCTCATTCATATTTTCATACTTATCTTTTATTTATGAATTCATCTTGTTAAGAATTAATCTTTATTATTTTCCAAAATTTAACCTCCTTTCTAGTTTTCTATAGGGATGATTATAGATTCCATCTCCTTCTCTATGTCTATTTTATTTTCCACTTCATGTTCATGTTCCTCTAGTAAGTCACTTTGGCTCGTCATTTTTTAACACATCTTCATAATTTCATCATTTTAGGACACCTTCACTTTACTTATCCATTGATTCTCCTAAAACAAATGTACCATATATACAACAAATTCATCTGTCTTGACCCTCTTATTTTGAGCTTCCTTTGATTCAAGGACTTATCTTGGGAACTTGCCCTATACTCCTTCACTTTGGATAAAATCACCCCGAATTCCTTATCATGATTCTCATTTTTATCCCTCAAATTTGTTTCCTTGTAAATTAGTCTTTGAATGAGGCTTTTTAATTTATTAACCTAGATTTTTATTTCATTAGCATGGATCCATTGAGATTCATTCTTATTTCTCAGCTTTATTTTTTCTTCCTTAATCCCCTGACTGACCTCATCATATATTTGAATATATTCCCACTTTGGGTTTATTGATATCTCATCATCATCATTTTTTCCAACATCACTTGGAATATCATGATTCTCGAATAGTCCTACAACATCATTATATAATAAAGTGGATACATAATTAGATTTATCCATAGCTTTTCCTTATAAGCTATTGGCCTCCTTTATATTAATCACACACTTCTCAAATATTTTTCATTATATGGAATCCCATTGGAATTATTCTTCTTCGGATTCATCATATTTTCATTGTTGTATGGGAAAATTGAATTTCAACTCGAAAAACTATTCAAATCAATTTATTAAAAAACAAATCCAACAAGATAAATATATCCTTAGATGAAATTTTTATACCCATAATGAAATTTAGTGAGAAATTCCCTTGGAGGGGGTGAATTAGGTTATGAAACTCATTTGTATTTCCCCATGTACCTATGAAACTCTAACTTTTATTACTGATTTTGACCTCACTTTTTAGAAGGGCCACTATTTTTTCACCTATTAAGTGATGATATGATTAAATAACATGATTATATTATCCTTATTAGGATAAGATCAATTGTCACTTAATCTACATGAATTAGTTATCATCCAATGGAATATAAAAAAAGAAAAAAATAATGCACACTATTTTTTCTTTTTCCCCCACACTGGGATATGTCTATTGAGAACATACTAACATTGTTTCAATATCTGTATGTCCACTACTAAAATTTTAGTGATGAATTTAGATTAGGTTACTCATTTTCCTAGGATCGCTTTCCTTACATGTTTTAGAGTCGACACACTACTAGACATGGATCACTCCTTTTTTCCTCTCCCTTTTCAATATTCTTTATGAGGTATTGATTTTTGTCTCACAAGATAATGCATGAATTAAATTTCTAAAATTTTATAAATTGATCATTATTGTTTTATCTTCCTATTAATCTCTCAAAAACTGATTGTGAACATTACTAATAGAATAGCTTCAAATTCCCTATCAAACAAGTCTTCATGGAATAATAAATTCAATTGTCAATGTCTATAATGAGTGTCAATCAATTCATTTATCATTCATCTTAAATAAATTCCCAATACACACTTCTATGAAACATTCAAAATTTCCTAAAACTACTAAATTTCTCTAAATTCAATTTCTGTCACAAGACTACCAACTTGTTTGGTTCTTTCAATATTTCATGAAACTCACTTGGTATAACTATTATAATTCCTTTCTTAACATAACTCATGTAAGTATTATTGATTCATTAAAGAAAATCCTTTGCGAAACTCTTTCATGAATTCATAGCCTTTGGATCTTCACTTAGTTGAGATTTTTAAATGATGTAGTTAGTGGCCTATTTATAGATGTTGTATTCCCTTAATGAAACATATACACTCAGCACTGACCATTCATGAGACTCTATACATCATTTGTGTAACTTTCAATCTTTATGAAACTTCTGGGAAAAAACTTTTGTTCATGTATGCTTTCAAAAAACATAGCATCTTTGTATAACATACAACCTTAATGAAACTCACCACCATAACAAAACATACTTTTGTGAATAATTACAATATTTCATGAACTTCATTCCATTTCCACATTTTCATGAGGTAATCTCAAAACATCATTTTCATGAAACTTAATTAATCTTTGTGAAAATATTTATGCCTTTCATGAAACGTATTCACTAGCGTGAAAAAAATTCATTCACCATATTTCTTTGAGATGGAATTGAGTCGCCATGATCATCAAAATTATAATTTCCACGAATCTTATTTCTTTCCTATGTTTTCCTATACTAAATCACCACACACACTCATACACATCCTTACCCATTTCTTTTTGAATACATAAAGTCCTTCATAGTCTTGAAACTTCTCCATAAACATATAATGATGTGTCTCTGTATGGTTTCTACAAGTGTTTTTATCGGTTCAACCCTTATATCAGTATCATCATGATCAAAATTCTTAGATCCCACATTTATTTAAGAAAACAACCACTTTCACTTCATCAGTAACACCATTTTCTTATGAAAATGTCGATACGGTTGACAACAAATCCAACATGATTCTCGACATAATGTCAATAGAAATAATACCTTCAACACACCAATACAATAGGGATGAAAGTGATAGGTTTGATAAAAAATACATAGTACATGGAAACACCAATTCTCATATGTTCTAAACATAATATCATGGACGTAGAAGAGAATTTTCATTAACCAAAGAGTAAATAAATTCAAATTTCTTTTAAAATATTTTATCAAACATTTTAACTGATAAAAAGAATCAAATGGTATTAATACGTCAAAATTCTAGGAATAACTGTAGGAGAGTAAAATATGCATGATTTAATGGATAAGACCAATATAATTTCCTTTATCAAAAATTTATCATTGATAATCCCAATAATAATTGAGATTGTAATATAAACCCTTACCTAAAGTCTCATATTTCTCTATACATGTTTGAACCTACTGTATAATAAATATATATTTACTATAAATATATTCTAAAACCATTTTCAAACATATCATACCATATATTATTTACTTATAATATCCTATCACCCTTTTCTTGACAAATCTTTATTAAAATCACTATTATGAGTGACAACTGGTTTAATTTCTTGGAATGATTCTATTCAGTGGATTTGATACTTATACATTGATCATGGTTGCATCATCTACATAATTTTAATCATGTAATATGTATTATATTTAATCATTTTATACAATTTTAAAACTATTCATTTAAATTAGCGATGAAAAATTAATTACATAACTTCATGGATGAAACTAAAATAATTCACCTTTTTAAAATAATAATAATATCATAAATAATATATATATATATATATATATATTAATTAAATCCATCATTATAACCATCAATGTGAAATGATGATGGGAAAATGAATCACATAGCTACATAGATGTGTTAGTCCTCATGTATGAAGAAGTGATACTTTCATATATTATTTGGTATAAAAAAGGAGGAATGATTATACTATAATAATAATAACACCTAAATTTATTTATGATACTAGATTAATTATATTATGGTGGATACAAATCATTTATATGAATTATAAGAAGACATAAAATTAGAATGATTTGGGTAATACAATTACCTCTTCTTTAAGAGACCTACTCTATCTGACACCTTATGAATTCTTAGGATGGTCCAAGGGGAATAACATAAGCTCTAAGATGAATGGAAGAAAATTAATAATTCATTATGGTGGGTATTTTCTAAATTATAAGTCTCAATTTTTCTGAACATGGGAAGAGAGGAATTTCCCTTTTAAAAGTGTGGGAAAGGACATACATGGAATTACAAAAAATATTTAAATATAATATATATCATAATCATGTCAAGTGGAAAACAGTTCCCAAAATTATTAGATAAGATGTGATAGGATCAAAATTTCTCCACCAATTATATTTAGAGAAGTTTTGGATATATTTTAATCTTTATCTATTTAAACCTCTTTAAACCCATTTTTATATCAATTGTGATAAGTTTGATTTTTACCATGGAAATTTATTATGTGACAAAAAATAAAAAAATCATTCTAAAAAGAATATGGACATTCAGATTCCAAATTTTTATTCCAACTTATTATATTAAATTTCAATAGGTGGTGGAAACTAATTTCAATATATGAACACATAATGCATGAAAGACGGTTTTTAGGAAAATGCCTGATTTAAATGTAAAAATAATTTTTCATTGAAATTAAGAAAAATGTTGGTTTGCATGAATTGTTTTTATTTAATAAAAAATTAATATTCATAGAATTTTGATCAATACAAAACTGAATGGAAACTTCTATCCATACCATTAAATGAAAATACCCAAAATAGTTTGAAATTAGAATACAATATAACTTATGTTTACAAAATTATTCCTTGGGTACTGAAATAAAAAATAATATTTTAAAAGAATTATTTTACTCCATAAACATATATATGGTTGATTTTTTTTAAAAATTTATTCATTCATTATTTTCTCATAATAATTTCATAAAAGTGATAGTATTTAAAAAATAATTATTATTCAATATTCAATCAAAAATAAATCAATATATAAAATTATCAAAAGAATAATACTGAGCATATTATTACATGATTATTTCAAAAATTATATATATTTTTTAAAATAAAATTTATAAAATCTTAAGAAATTAATTATAATATTCATGCACAAAATGTAATTTTCCCTTTTTTGAAGAAAATGTATTTTTGAAGCATTAAATGACATTATTATTATTCCTTACCTAATAACCATAATTAAATGAATGTTGGTATATTTTATTGAATGTATTATCTAGAATTTTTATTAATATCATTCATCTATATGGATTAATTTTAATTATTATGATAAATACGCATTGTGCACATAAGAAAAATTTTCAAAAAAACATATCTTTTAACCTTTCAATGCTTTAATTTTCTTTTCTAATCAATTGATAACAAATTAATTAATTTTATGCATGGGTAAAAAATAATTTTTCATAATTCAGTTGGTATTTTTCATACTCTCCTACCCCATGGAAAGGTGATAATTATCCCATTAAATGATAACAGTTCAATTTTATATCATGGTTTATTTAATCTTACTGTACTGTGTAAAAGAAGCTATCAAAAAAATTAAATTTATTTAAAGAGAAATGTATCATAAAATATCATTGTGTTAAATTTTACCTCCTTATTTTAATTTTATAAGTTGATATTCCATCACTCTAATATTAACAAACGTGGATGCATCTGCCTCATCACATCATTAGGTTCCCACATAGCTTCCTCATATCTAATATTTTCCCACAAATCATAGACAAGGTGAGTGGACTTTTTCCACAACAACTTATATATACAATACAAAATCTTTAATATTTTTTATGAATAATATAGATTATACTCTATTAGTATGACCACTAACTTTAGTATATGTGAAGGATTGATTATGAAGTTCCTCTAAATAGATATATGAAACACATCATGAGCTTGAGAGGGATTTTTTAGAAGTGCCAAATGATAACCAAACATACTAATATAATCAATAATTAAAAATGGTTTAATATATATATTTCATGTATTTGCCTTATTTACAAATATCATTGCCTTCTTCAAAAGATATATTTGTAGTAATACCTTGTCACCAACATCAATCTCTATATCCTGCATATAATTTTCAACAAAATTTTTCAATCAACTCTGAGTTACCCTTTTGAATTTTTGAATGGATTGGACATTATCTTACATTTTCTCAGCTAGATTAGGAATAAATAGATTTTATTGACCAACTTAATAAAAATACATTGTATTCTTACACTTCCTTTTATAGAGGTCTTCATAAGGATCTATCAGAATGCTTGAGTAAAAGATATTACTGTATGAAAACTCGACCAGATAAAGGTGTTGATCCCAACCACTTTAGAAATCTATAAATAAAGCTGTTGAAATGTATTATAATGTTCAAATACTCCTCTTAGACTAACCATCAGTCTAGGAATTATATATAGTACAAAAAACCAACTCTGCATCTTGAGCCTACAAAAGGCAGCTCTAGAACATCGAGGTAAACCCCATATCCTGATCATATATGATTAAGAGTGGTACTCCATGAAAACCAATCACTTATTTAATGTATATCCTATAAATATTATCAATGAATAAATCATTTTATATGGAAATAAAATTCACCATTTTTACAAGGCAATCAACTATTACAAAAATATCATTCTCCCCTTAAGATGTTTGGGTGGGTCCAATAATGAAATCTATGGTAATGTTTTCCCATTTCCATTCTGGTATGGGTAATGGTGGTAACAACCCATTAGACTTCTGTCTCTCATCCTTAACTTTATAATATACCATGAATTAAGATAGATACTCTATAATATACCTTTTCATGTTATCCCACCCTAAATACTCTTTCAGATATGTATACATCTTCATACTTTTAGGATGAATAGAGAGTGTTTATTTACGAGTTTCATCCAAAATCTACTTTAGATCTTGTATTGATGAGACACATACTCGATTACTAAACATTATCATTCTATAAAAATCATGGTAGAACTCATGAACATTCCTAACATTATTCTATAGTGATACATCTTACATGTTTACCTCTTTAATCTTCACATGGATAGTTGGTTAAACATTCAAATGAGAAAGATAAGATATGTCCCATTTCCATGATATTTCAAGATCAAAATTTTTCATATCCATAATTATTGTATCTATTACAATTTTATTTATAAACAAAATATCATGGATATTTGTACTCCGATCATTATCCACCTTATTCACCATCATGGGGTTGAAATGTATTGAGCAGAAATAATCATTAATTAATTCCAACCATATCTTATTATTCATATTCAACTCTTTTTTATGTGAATATATAATTCAAGATTTTATGACCCAAATATATATCACACCTTTCACCAAATAGATAATGCCTCTATAATTTCAATGTAAAAATTACTTCTTACAGCTCCAAATCATGAGTCGGATAGTTTTTCTTGGGAATTTAAAATTGGTGAGAGGTATAATCTATCACCATATCATTATTCACAATGAAACATATTAGTACCTTCATTGATTCATCACTATAAATGAAAAACGTTTCTCTATTACAGGGTAGTGTGGGCCCAGGTTCACTAACCAAAATTCTCATTTGATACTTTAAATTATCTTTACCTTACTCAGTTTATAAGAACATAACTCCCTTCCAAGTCAACTGGGTGACTGGATTAGAGTGTCATGAAAAATATCAAAAAAAGAATCAGTTGTATCTTGGAAACCCGATAAAACTACAGATATAGATAACCATGGTTGGTCTATTCCATTTATTATTAACTTCCACATTTTAAGGATCCACCGATATACCCCCACATGAGATTATATGAACCAATAATGAAACTTTCTGAATAATACATTTAAACTTTGTAAATTTAGAAAATAATTTAACCTTTATCAAGTTATTTAACACAATTATCAAATGATCTTAATTATCTTCCTTAATCATAAAATATATAACAATTTCATCTAAGCATGCTCTCAAAAATAGATCATGGTAATATCTAAAGAAACGATTCATTAAATACCTGAAGTTAATAGTGGAATTAGTAAGCTCAAATTGAATCCCTATAAAATCATATTGCATATACCTCATACAGAAGGTTTTCTTGGGTATATTATCTGGTTTAACCCTCAATAAATGATATCAATAATGGAGGAAAATCTGGAAAATTATTTAGATCCTCATAATTGATCAAATAAATCATCTATTTGGGGTATAGGATACATATTCGTGATTTCAATCTTGTTAACTTATTGATAATCAATGAAAATAATCATTGAATCATATTTCTTCTTATAAAGAAGAACAAGATCACCCCAAGGTGATTCACTAGAGAGTATAAATCCATTTTATAGATTCTTCTAGAGTTTTTTCTTCGATTATTGCAACTCAATCGGGGCTATTCAATATGGATTCTTTGAAATATGCATAGCACCTTGTTTGTGTTCTATTGAAAAATCAACTTCACAATTCATTTAAATACTAAGAAAATCCTCTGAAAAGACATAAAAAATATTTAATATAGGTATATCCCCAATTTGGAGTCCCTCCCTAGCCATATGATATAGATACCCTTCATGGATAGGAATTAATACCCATAAGATAGAAGTTATTTATATTCAAATTTCAAATTCATCCTCACATTGATAGACAATCATAGTTTCATTCATAATATAAAATGTGACTTCCATTCCTCAGAAATAAATATGGGATCTTTTTAAGAAAATCTAATCCATGCCTATAATCACCTAAAATTAAACTATAGGGAGATACAGCACATTTTATAAAAGAAAATTTCCAAAAAAATCAATCCAATAGGAACTATGGATATAGATGTAATCGTCTTACCATTTGAAGATTCCACCGCTAACTCAACATCTAATCATTGAGGTAGTAATTTGATAACCTTTTAAAATTATTTAGATATATAATATTTTTTAGTGCCATAATAAATTAGATATTAGTTTTCCTAGTGTAGATGATGAGTGTACCTTTCACAACAACATTCTCATAACCCACATCGGTGGTCATGATCACTTGAGATTTCCCATTTTCATTGGAATTAAGAGGTTTTTTTATGTTGATTATCACTATTAACCTAAATATTTGTGCAATAGTTTTCATAATTCCTATACTCATTGAATTTTAATCATTGCAGTGTGGGTGGTGAATTTTTTTGACATCTTCCTTTCCTCCATTGTATCAACCATCCTCTTTATCACCTTTTGAAATTCATGGGGTTTATAACCAATCCTTCCACATTTATTGTACCTCTTGATTACATTAAATCAATTACCTTATTTTTTATTCCAACATTTATTTCATGTAGGATATTTTAAATTCTTTACTATATATTGTTTATTCATTTTTTCATGAAACTCTATATTTATTTTCTTATCATAACCATAAGAGTGATAGGAATATAAAATTTCCATTTCTACCTTAAGATCACATGGAATGATTTATTCACAGCCATCAAATTCTCTTATAGTTAACGACTTTTAGATACTTGGTTTTAAGACACTAGATGATCAATTATTTTCTCTTCCAGGTCTAATGATTATTCTACAAGCATACCTTACAAGTATTGTAAAATTTTCTTCATAACTATCAATAGATTCTTCATCCATCTACTTAATCTCTAGGAAACCAATCTCCAGTTTCATACATAGAAGATGAGGAAAGTACTTATTAAAAATATCATCTTAAACTCATCCCATACCATGGAGTCAATTTATTCCTCTAACCTTATATTCTTCATAACATTACACCAATGATATGCTTATCCTACCAAATGATAAATAGATAAGATAACATTTTTCATGTTCCTATCACTGGAGAATAGAAAATATTTTCTCATTGGTATTGATCCATCACTTATCCAATAGTAGATCAGAATACCCACTAAAACAGTGTATAAGTTTCTTCATAAAAGAACAAAAAGTACATTTTCCATCATTTCATCATTTGGAATCTTGGCATGATTCCTAGAATGATAAATTTGAGTGATCATAGCAATAAGATTATGAATTATAGATCCCATAGAATTTGGTTTCTCAGGAGGAAAATTATATCATTGTCTATCACATTCATTTGTAGCATGTTTCTTTATGGTACCTACCATTGTATAAAACCAAAAGGCACCGTGGAAGTATTAATCTATAATAATCAAAGTAAGAAATAATGTGATTATAAAAATCATTCCCATGAAGTCCTAAATTATGACACCTTATTTTCAAAATGTGACACATTAGGTTTAACCTATGTCAGCTATGGTCATTTTCTATTCAAATCCTTCATAATTGTTTATAAAGAAAATTTGAATTACCCAAGAATACCCCATAAGTTTCTAGTTAGGGGTGTAGTATTCAGACCACTCATCATGCATCAGTGACGATTGAGTGAATACCAAATCCTCCCATTTCAATTTTGTTACACCTCATAGCTTATTTAACATAACCAAAAACACTTTACAGTATCCGTACATGGATATATTTTTTATTAAAACACATAATATATACTTTACCACAACTTTTATATTTTATACTATATATAGAATTATACCAAGGGTTTTTACTAAAGTTTTCTAGTCCTAATTTCCAAAAATAATTAAACCCTCCTCTCATACCAACTATAGTGACCCAACCATAACATGCATTAATATTTCATCATTTTATATGAATATTGAATACAAATCACAAATATACATGAACAATGATGGTAAAGGTTTATTTTCTTTGGATACTATATATATAAACATACTATTACCAAAAGTATCTTCAACATGTCTCAAAATGTTCTACTATCATAGTATTATTCTTATATATACCCTACTTAAAACATTTCTTTATAACCTATTTAAAAAAGGAAATATAAGAATGCAAGAGATCAAATGCACATTAAGGGTAAATGTAGTAGATGTCAATCAATGATCATATGTAACAATATCATGAGAATAATGCTATGATAACATGACATTATCAATAAAATATCATACCCAACATTTAAATGTTCATAATCATGATTCATGGCATAAAACATTATCATGTCACACAATTGGTTCATCAATAGAAAAAAACAATCACGGTCCATGAGTTAAAATCATAAGCATGAAAACATGCCATAAGATTGTGGAACCATCATAAGAATATAAACCACATCATATTCCAAGTTCATCTTTTCATAGTAGATCAGGCATAATCACTATAACAAACCAACACATTTTGACCCAACTCATCCCCTAATTCGGCCTTCCACCTAACCCAAAGCACGCTCCTAGTCACCATAGGTTAGCGACACACACCAAGAAAAACTAAATATCTATTGGAAATAGTTTTGCTACAGGTAAACCAACATATCCCATCCATAAAATGTGAGTTTCATGCTTATATCATTAGATTAAACAACATAAGAAAGAGATATCATAAAAACATCAAACATAATAATACAAAACATGACATAAAAAGATATATAATTTGTATCTCAAAATAATCCCCAAAACATAAAATGATGGGAATAATGAATAACTTTAACAAAATATAAATCCCAATGGATACATGATACCAAAAACGATTCCACATGATCCAATCCATGAAATACCACATCTCCTCTAAAAAACATTGGATGGAAGTAATCCCAAATATCCACCCTGATACATGGTGAACTTACCAATACTTGTTACCTACAAAAAAATGAAAACACCCAAATAAATAAGAAGGGTGTAAGGAATGAATACAAATAGGATACCACCATGCATCTATCTAAAGATTTCATCCATGAAAAAATATAATCTAGTTTGAAAACACTTTCAAAACTAAAATAAATTGAAAACATACCAATTTCTAATTAACCATTGAAATCCCACTGGTTTTCCTTTCAAAATAAAACATTTTTACAAAAAAAAATTCCAATATGGATTAAAAAAATAAAAATACCACAACATTATTAATAAACCCAATAAAATAATGGAAAGTGTAACATCAATAGAAAATGGGAATAATATATATCATCACATCAACATGGAACTATATAAATGCATAAAGAATATAAACCAAAACTGCATGAGTAATTTACACATAGATATCTAACCGTCAGGCATATTAGGAGTGAGTAGACAACTATCTACCAGGGTAAGAAAAAGGAAGATCTCATAGTCATCCCTAATCCCAAATCCAAGAGATATCATGGTCTCTTGGTAATGAATCATGGAATATCTCATGGTATTTATACCCAAGGGATCTCATGGTCCATTATAAATAAAAAATTTATGTTCTCGCTATCTTCTATCCAAATATTAATAGAGACCCTCAAACAAATCCAACACTCACACCCCGGTTAACCCATGTTCTACACCATGATAACTCATTCCCAAACATGTTACCATATCAAACAAGTTATATCACAGAACGTTTTTATAAATAAACATTCCCATTATTTTTAAAAAACTAGTCCCAATGTTATATCATTTCTAAAACGAAATTTGAAATCATTTTTAAATCATAAAAATTCTTTTGAGGAATTTTATCAGACACTTGGTTTGTAAACAAGCCACACCCATTTAGAAAACCCCCTCAAAACGCCCAAATTCTAAAACTGAGTAATCAATCACACTAACCATGGGATAGAAATCAACCATAAATCTCATGTTTAGAAATTAAACAAACAAAAAAACTAAATTAAATCCATAATTTAAAGGTAATCCATGGAAAATCCCTTAAATAGGCACACCTACCATTAATTCAGTCCAAATATCATCGTCTCTGATGATGATCACCTAAAAAAGTAAGAGAAAGGTCTCACATAACTAATACATGAGAAAAAAATCTATTCCCCCCATTAAATACCCTATATTTGGCCAACACCCCCACTAGGTTTATAAACATCTTCCAAAATAGAATAAAAATCAAGAAGAAGGGTGAATAAAGAAGATTCCATGAAGAAAGTGGCTTACCTCAAGAAAAAATAGAAAAAAATACAAGGAGAAATCACCAAAAATTAGAGGGGATACACCACCACCAAAAGAGAGGGGATGTACATGATGGGGAATAAAAATTATCCTCAAATCATAAAAACCTGACATGGGTGAAATGAAAAAAAACACACTTTTTATCTAAGCTGTATAGGGTTCCATGATTTGTCTACACAGTGAGAAAAGCTATGCACCAACCACGAAGGTGACACTGTCATCCCAAGAATAGGACACATGGTTAATAAAAATGAGATTCTTAGTTTATAAAATTTTATAAAACTATGAAAAGTCCTCTATCCCAACCTACAACAATCTCACACGGTTATCCACATAGTTAAACAAATCGTTCTTTAACGATTCACCTTGTTATATCTTCCTAAAAGCTCATTTTTTCACTCTCAACACCCAATAACTACAATAACACATCAAATGATCAATAAAACTCAAAATTAAATGTATTAATGACCAAGTGGATGTTAAAATATCTCCTCTATGCCACATTCTTCCCCCCAAAATTCCTCATGTACATCAGAATAAAAATAGGTGAGGCCACTACCCCCTCACCCATCCTTCCAGTTCTTATGTCTCATGGCTATCACCACTACATTGCCGGATCACATGGACCAATGAGATTGACTTACCAAGTAGTTTCTTATTTTTAATATCCATGATATGAGTGGGCTTCTCCATAATGGTAGAATCAGTCTCCAACTCCAAATCTTCTCACTCTAACACATGATAGGGGTCTGGATGGTATCTCTTCAGCTATGAAACACGAAAGAATTCATGAATCAAGGTAATACATGGTAGAAGCTCCAATTGATAGGATAAATTCCAAATATGATACACAGAATGAAATGACATAACATAACCTAGAACCAATTTCCCTTGCTTTCCCAAATGATGGTTTCCTAATCGAAATGATACCGGCAGAAACACCTGATCACCAACATGAAATTCCAATAGATGATGTTGATGGTTGGAATGAAAATTTTTGTGGCTATGATCTGTCACTAATATAATTACCATTTCTTCTCATAAATATACATATAAATTACATCATTTTTGTGGTATACTTAATACATTAAACAAATAGACACCCAAAGACCATATTAGATTAGTGCATTTAGAAACATAGAAACATAAACACTTTTATATAAGTGATCTACATTATATCCCATGAGGTTCTTCATGACTATTACCCTTCTTATAAATATCATACATAATACATATCTTCAAAACCTGGGGAAAGGAAATATAAAAAGTGGTGATCTTGGATGTTCAGTAAGGGTAAAAAGGTCGATATATAAGAATAATCATGAGCATAAGGGTATGAGAACAAGATCATGACATTATAATAACATACCATGCATATCAAATATCATAATCTAGAGTCATTAAATAAATATTATTAGTTCCTAAGACATGAATCATAAAGGGAATTAAGAGCATAATCTAGGAAATCATAATGTATGAAGAACATATGGAATTTTGAAAGACACATAAGAATATAAAAATGATTTCAATTTTAGTAAAGGCTTAATTATAAGTCCATTTTAGTGGAATTGGTTCACTCCACAAACCATCTTAGTAGTCAAGGTTCCCTCCCAGGAACATCTTAGCTGAAACAAGACCTTTACTGAACCGATTTCACTCCCCATTCTAGCCATATTTTTCTCATGAGATATAAATATGTACCCCACTAATTTGATAGAGATATAAGTCCTACCCATATCATAATTAAATCATACATATTCTCACCACAAGATCATAAAAAATCATCATTTAATTGACCATGAAATTAAATTGGTATCATAAACATGTCATCATATCAAAATCTTTGGAAAACATATTGGTTACACAATCATTTCATCAAAGCAAAACCCATGAAAAGAAGTGAGTTTCATAATCATTTTAATATGGTATAACCCATTGAAGAGAAATGGGTTTCATAAAAAAATACATCAAAATAATAGTAATTTAGAAAAAGAATAAGAATGGTATCACTAGATCATAACCCCAACAAAACATAGGTAACATCAACAAACATCTTATTTTATGAAAAATATTTTTTTAAAAACATTTGAAAACATTTCTTGAGGAAAATTAGATTTCAACTTTGAAATTTTCTTTTTAATACCTAAATCATTTTGAAAGTACTTTTCTTCAAAAATAACATTAAAATTTATATTGAAATATTTGAAAACCATTATAAACACTTTCATGAAACGTATAACATTTTTAAAATTATTTTACTTGAAAATGAGCTTCAAATATCATTTTAAAACATTTTTGGAAACTTTTTTAAAAGCGTTATTTATTTTAAAAAAATTGATTTGCGACCGAAGAGAGAAATACGGTAATAATTAGTTAATAACTCTTTATTAATAATCTTATATACCAAAGTTTGGGAAAATTGTACCAATACATAAAGATATAATGAAAAAAGGATAATAAAATCAATAAACTTCTTGAGATATGGATCTTAATATTTCATCAATGGAAGAACAATCATAAACTATCCCAATAAATGATGAGATTATAGCAATAAAATCTTACCACTTTGGTAAATTTGAATCAAAATACCCATGAAAGGATAACATTACATTAACCTTATATTATCATGAAAATAAATAGATATATTATATAACCTTTAAAATTTCATTATATACACATTATAAAATAATATAGGTTCAAAACAAAAATGTGTCTCAAAGAAGGCAAATTGAGACTAAATAACCCTACCGATTTGGTAACTTTTGAACCATAAATCCCCATGAAATAGAGGTAATAAAATAGTTAGGTAAATAACCATAAATATAAGTATATGTATCATATAATACATTCATTGGAAGTATAAACACCACACAAAAGAAACAAGTGGTGAATTAAGTATAAGTCTAAGAGAAATAAAATGAGGCTTGAAATCTCGTTACATCATGTCTTGACTCTCATCATACTTTTTCAAAAATACTATATAATAAATATAAGTTTATTATATATATATTAAATATAATATTCAATTATATTATACCATATCTGATTTTTCTTCTAACTTTTTATTAACTTTTTATTAACAATTCCATGTTAATGTTATGTTTCAAGTACTAATCGCTTTGTTTTTCTCAAATGTTTTGATTTGTTATATTTTTTGGTCCTCTTACTTATATCATGATTTCATATTCTCTAGAATTATAAAAAGGATATAAATATCATATATATTCATTATATATTTATTTATAAAAATCTATAAAATATATAAATAGGAAATGAAATGAATCGTTCATGGAGATGGTAGGTCGTAGTACGCATAAATGTTGTTTCCATTTTATAGTTGTATTGAATGAAAGAATAGAAGTAAATGATATATATATATATATTATAATTACACTATAATTAATAATTTATATATATCACATATTTCTATTAAACTCATAATTAATATATTCCATGTAAAGCCTAAATGGATCACATCGTTTTGAGGAGGCGGTAGTCTACATGCCCCCAAATGAAGTTATCGTATTCCCAAAAAATAGAAAACATTAAGGTATTTATTATATATAATTTAAGGAAGCATAAATACATTATAAATATCATATTTAATATATAAAATAGTAATTCCATTATTATTATCAACCATGAATGGTGGTAATGTAAGAATTAATGTCATCAGATTGTGAGGTGGCAATTTCCCATACACATGAATAATGATTGTGTATCCCATTTTCTGGAAGTGTGTGTGATTGTAGGTAATACACATAACATAAAATAATTTAACTATATTGAGGATATTGAGTTTACTATATAATCATGTAATTAGAATAATTTAGGGGGTGGATTAAGAAATAAAACAAAAGTGCTTGTTAAAGGATGTTACCTCTTCCCTAGGTAACTTCTTTGGTTTGCACCAAAGGGATTCCTTGGTTGGATTTAACCCCAAAGTGATTACTCTTTGAAGAGGGTAAAAAAATTGGGAGGATATTTGGGTAGGGATTTTTTAGCCAAATGTCATTATAGGTGCGAGGAAGTTAGGGGGTGAGTCCCCTTTTATAGTGGAGGAGGAGTGACATTAATAAAAATATAAAAAGGTAAACACTATTGAGAGGTCTTACTAACATCATGTGGGTGAAATAATGGTCAAATTTATAGAAACATGAGTATATTTTTGAAATATATACATTAAATTTATTTTGAAGAAGTTTCTACGTCATTTATACTTCTAATATAAATATTTAACTGCTAGGTAAACTTATTTTTTCCTTAATCATTATAATTAATTTTAATTACTTTCACTAATTAATTTGGTGAAAAATTAATTTGACATTGTTATAAATTAAAAATTATGTGTACTAAAAATAAGGAAACAACTTTTCTAAATTATAATAACATAAGTGGTATAAATTAATTTAAAAGTAATCTTGCATACGACTCGTGAATGCGGGGGTTTTCTAAGTGAAAAATCTCAAAAGATTGAAATGTTTTTATATCATAATTCAATATGAAATTAGTTATAATGAAAAAAAATATTTATATATTATATAATTATACACTTAAACCAAAATAAAATATAATTTATTTTTATAAATATATTATATGAAAAATTAATTTTTAATTAAAATTCAGTATTTTTCACTATTCATCCAAAAATGAAATATTTCTGAAAAATATCAAAAATTAACTCTAAGATAATTCTTACATTATAAATTCAAAAATTATGTTTATTTTATAAAATTAAATTCCTCATATTCCATAAATTGTATTTTATTGTTTTCACTAAATGACGTAAAAATAAGTTCTTTTGTAAAAATAGTATTTTTAAACATATAAAGAATTCACTGAAAAGTATGTATTTTATTATAAATATTATTCATTTATGTAAAAACATTATAAATAATATTTTTATATCATATATTAAAATTAATATTAAAAAGTTTTTTGGACATGTTATAACTATATTTTTTAAAATAATTATAATAATAAAAGTTTGTTTCATAGAAACTCAATACTTCTTGTAATGCAAGATAAGGTGATGTTGTTTATAGAACAAGATTTATTTGTTGTGGTTTTTAAAAAAAATTTAAGATGGTGTATCATATAATTTATCCACCAAATAAATTTAATTTATTCAAAAATGTTTTATAAAGACTTTGGGTCTTATAGATAACCCTTTCTTAATCTTCTATATTGTCTCAGTCATATCATAAATGAGGATCAGTCTAACAAAGGAACACTCGTTTACCCCATCCCAGCAAAATAGGGATGGCATAGATAATCATATAACATCAAAAATGGGTCCATTATTATCAAATCTTGGAAACTATTATTATAATAAATTGTAAACAATGGCATGTGCCTTTCCCATGAACTACTAAAATCAATCACACATGCCTATAAAATATCCTTGAGTGTCTGGATGGTCCACTCAGATTGACCACCTATCTATGGGTGATATTTGGTGCATAATTGCACCCAGGTTCCCAAAGTATCCAGGATTCCCTTCTAAAATATAGATTTAAAACAGGAATTCAAGACCGAAACTATCACTAAAGGAACTCCATGAAGCCAAAAATCCTCTCGAACATACATGAATCAATGGTCGTCTAACCTCATTGACTCTCTAATGGAACGAAAGTGGAATTTTTTCATCATATGATCAAGAAACACCTATATATAATCTTTCCTACTCATAGTATGAGGAATACAAATTATGAAATCTCTAGAGATATCATCCACTTCAACAAACTAATGTGAAGTGGACAAAACTACCTAGAAGATCTCTAATTCTCATATTTGATAATTTGATAGGTCAATAACCTGTAAAAATATTATTCCACTACACATATCATCTCGGGAAACTAATTCTAGCCTCTCACGGTATAAAACATCTTGGTCACCCAGGGGTGAATAGCCCTATTGAAATAATGAAACTAATCAATCACCTCTTTCCTCAAGATCAAATGAACAAACCAGTCACTTATAGAAGGGAGGAGAACCATCGAGAGACCAAGATCAATCATCCAAGGTCTCCCCAGCATTTGAGGAATTTCTGAACGGATGGAAATCAGGGTCGGATTACTACTCACTGCTAACCACATTGAGAATAGAGAGTGTAAGACATACACTATCCAAGAACACCAACCCTATATCTTCATACACTTATAGACTTAGAATAACTGAAAAACTCATCAAACTGTAATCATCCACTAATTATCAGATGACCTACACTAGTAGCTTCCCACTTAAAGCATCGGGGAACACTTTTCCCTTCCTGGAAATATAAGTAATCTCAAAATCAAATGTTTGAAGGCACTACACATAGTGTCTCTATATAAGGTTTTGGTTGAAAATATACTTTTTTATTTGTTGATATGAATACAATGAAAAATGATCCCTGAAAAAGTAATTTATCCAGGTCTTTATTGCATGCATAATAACTTCCAATTCCAATTCATGGGTTGTATAATTCCAATCATGCGGGCATAGATTCCATGAGCCACAAGAAACCACATGGTTACCCTTCATTAACACAAACCCCATCCCCACAAAATATGCATCAAAATACATAATAAAAGCTCACTCAGGCCCAGGAAGAATCAAAACATCTTTAGATGTCAAAAAGTTCTACAACTTCTCAAAAGAAAGTTATCACTTCGCATCCCACTCAAACATCACACCTAACCTGGTCAATTATATTAAACGATAAGATATCCTAGATAATTCCTAAAAAAGTTTTTATAATAAAAATTGAATACTAGAAAACTATGGATCTTGAACACATTCATGGGCTACTCCTAACACATGACTGCTTGAAATTCTCTAGACCCACTGAAACTCCTATATCATAAATCTTTTGGCCTTAGAATTTCACATCCTATATAAAAACTGGAACCTCAAAAACATGGTATATAGACGATGATCTCTCAAAAAAACACAAAAAAATATCTATATGGTTTTCATGATCCCCCATCATATTACAATAAACCATGATGTTATCTATAGACATGATCATGAAGGATTCCAAAAAATAGTGGAAGATCTAGTTTATTAATTCCATAAGGACTACAGGAGCATTGGTAAAAAAACAACATAACCAAAGAATCAAAAAAATTATACCATATTTGAAAGGTTGTATTAAAAAATACTCTTCCTAGACCTTATATTTATGGTAAATTGATTTCAAATCTATCATTGAAAACTAATGGTCCCCTCTAAGCTGATCAAATAGATTATCAATTCTAAGAAATAGGTATTTATTCTTTACGGTCTCTCGATTAAGATTACAGTAGTATATAAAAAGTTAGATAAGATCATATTAATAATTTTAAAATAGCACTAGTGAATCCCATAGTGACAAGATATGATAGATAAAATGCTTTCCCTCCAGATCCACAAGTTGAACTTTCAACACCTTCATCTCATTTAAATCCCCACGGAGAATATCAATGATACACTCAACCTCTCAATTATGCGTAAATCCCAAGAAATCCTCTATAAACACACATAGATACCTATCAATTACCACTGAAAGTTCTTCCATTGAATCCTACTAAACAAATTCATGAATCTACTAGGAAAACTAGTATAAGAAAAACCCAAAATCTAGAGCAACCAATCTCATCCACCATGAAAACAAATCCCTATCACCCCGAAAAACATGAGTTCTATCATCAGGAGTGGGGAACATTGAACTATTTAGATATCAGTAGAACATCTATTTGAATTTGACCAACTAATCTATGTATATAATAATTTCAAAAATTTCCAAGCCCAAAAAAAGGAATTACCTAATGAATTACATGATTGCTACCACAACATAGTACTAAGGGTACTTGAAACCTTTCTCCTTCCTCCTACACAATGGGGTTAGAAAAAACATAACATAAGGTATCAACTCAGATCACATACACAAATCATCAATCAGATTATGTGAAATAAAATAGTGGGACATGCTGGTGTCAACCTGAAATGAATCCATAGAAGAAGAAATAAACATTGTACCTCTGATGGTGGTCAGCCAAAAGTCTAAGTCCAATGGCTTCACCTCTATTATATGGAGATACCCTGGATGAAACCAAACCCAAGTCTTCTTCCCCTGGTGATAAACTCTACTACCAGGAGGTTGATATCCTCCTCCTTTTTAATCCTACAACTTCACTTAATATACCTTCAAAAAAGCGGTGCCTACACCTTTCCACTGTAAATAAAATATAAAGAATCACTGGATGTTCCCTGACATCCTACATTGATTTCTCATATTTAGATTCTCTGAGAAATTTATCCTAGTGAGTCATACCTTCCTGCACTAAGAAAAAACAATGAGATTATACCCTAAATAAACCACATGAACTAAACCTAATGACTTCTAGACACACTTTTCACTACCCCTATGATACTCGTCCCACTTTCACTACTCTCAGACAAAGAACTTTAGATACCACCAACTGAAGGAACAATACTATTACCTATCTTTATTATAAAATATGCCTCTTATATAGATTCTTTATCAACCACATCTGAATAGGTCAGTAGAAATATAAGAATGAGTATAGCTATGATCCATGGCCTGAAACCCATCTTAGAAATCTAATCCTTGAGGAAATCATTCATGAGAAGATCTAGGGAGACATGAACCAACTTAGTAAATCAGGGGACATACTCCATCACTAAATGATCACCCTACTCCAGATTTAATTAATCATGGGCCTTCACCACCCTCAAGGTATCGAGGTATAATTTTCAATTAAAAAATAACTTAAAATTTATCTATGTAAGATCCTCATGCCTCTTTGAGAGCTGTATCATTTCCAAAAAATTCCTTCCATGTAATTCTTTAATATAAATAGAAAATCCCACTTTATAGGCGTCATGGGACTTCAAGAACTCAAATATCAACTTGATATGGTCGAACCACTATTTATTATCATTGGGTTCATTGTCTCGATAGAAAACCGATTGATTTTCCCTCATAAAATCATGAGAAAATTCCATTGTCTATGTGTTATCTTGACCACACATTTGAACAAAAGTTTAGATCATATGAATCATCAAATCCAAAAAAAGGTAGATTTATAGGAGGGTTCAACTATGAGGTAATCTTTTTTTCACCCTCTATTCACCTAGATGAGGTCTTTCTGGGGTCATTGTCTATAAGACTCAAAAGACAAGATCATCAAATAAAATTAAACCACAAACACATACAATAATCCAAAGAAAACCTCATCCAAAACAACCCATGATAAATCTCAAAATTAAACACAATCCTAGACCATCCATGGACACTTACGGTTCGATATGAAGAAGTGATAGTTAGACAGTCCTCCATTCCTACCTATCGAGTCCTTATAGTCTTAGATATGGTCTACCAGTGACTCCCAAATAAAAACCTAATCTAATACCATTTTTAATGAACCAACCCAAGTTTAATCAACTCATCACTCAACCCATCTCACAACACGGCCCAAACCGCATTCCTAGCCACCAAGAGTTTGCGAAAAGCACATAGAATAACCAAATAACTCTTTGAAATTTTTTCTGTAATGGTTAAACAGCCTGAATCATTGTTAAAATGGGACATAGAAAACATTATTATTGGATTCAACAAGATAAGAAATAGATACCATAAACAATAACATTCATAATAATTTAAAACATTCCATAACGAGGTATATACATGGTATCTCAGAAAAAACCCAAAACAAAAAAAATGTAGGAACAGTTAAAAAACATGATCTTTGGTGTATCCCAATAGACACAAGATATCAAAAATGAATCCACACAAGCCAATCCCTATAATACCACATCTCCACCACAAAACAATGGATGTTGGGAATCAAAAATATCCACCCTAGTACATGGTTCCCTTTACCTTACGTATTTCATGCAAAACAAATTCTCCAAACACGTAATAACCCAAAATGGGTGTGATACAAAAATCCCAATATGATACCACCATAAATATATTTAACCTTTTTATCTATGAAAACTAATAAACTATATTGAAAATGATTTTAAAACTATACCACTTTGAAAACATACCATTTTTAACTAAACCGTTCAAATCTATTTGTTTTTACTTTCCAAATAAAGCTGGCTTCCCAAAACAATTTATAAAATGGATAAAGTAAATAAATATGGTTAAATTTGATCAATAAATCCAAAAAAAACAAGGTAAATAAAAATATCAATAGAAAATGGTAAAAATATATCTCATGGAATTAAAATGGAACTATCCAAATGAAAAATGAATATAATCCAATCTAACATGATTAAAGTTCACCTAGGGATATAACCAGTAGTCATGTCATGAGTGAGTAAACAAGTGTTTTATCCAACATAGAAAAAGGAATCAATCATGGTCTTCCCTATACCAAACTCTATGATCTCTCACAATCTCTCAGAAACCAATCATAAAATCTCTCACTATATTTTAACCCCAAAGTCTCTCATAGTCCCTTGGAAACCAAAAATTGATTCATGTATAGTTTTAACTATAAATCCTCACATAGAACCCCAATAAAACCCTTTTCTCACACCCTGATTAACCAATTTTTTAATCCATTCCAACTCAGTCACCAAAAGGTTCCCATATGAAACAAGTAATATAACAATACATTTCCATAAAAAACATGAATATTTTTTGAAAAAAACTTTTAAAAATGTTAAATAAATTCTAAAATAACTTTAAAAATCCTTTTTAAACCAAAAAAACCTTATTTGATTGAATTTATCAAACAATTGGTGTGCAAACAAGCCACTCCCATTTTGAAAACCCCCTTAAAACACCCAAATTGAAAAAACAAGTTATAAAGAACATCATACCTGGAATAAAAATCAACCATAAATCACTAGTTTGAAAATTAAATAAAAAAACCAAAGCCGATTAAGAATTTAAAGGTAATCCATCAAAAATTCCCTTAAATAGAGATACCTACCTCTGATTCATTTCATAGATTATCACCTCCAACAATGACCACAAAAAAAGGAATACAAATGACTCACACACCTAAAAAACAATAAAAAATCCATCTCCCCCATTATTTACCCTATATTCATCCAATACCCCCACTAGGGTTTGATACTTCTACTAAATTGATGAAAAATAAAGAATAAGGGGGACGATAGAGGAAAACATGAAGAAACGTGCTTACCTCAAGCCAAAACACCGAAATTAAAAGGAGAAATAACCACAAAAGGAGAGGGTAAACTCTAACACCAAATAATAGGGGTTCCAAACTATGAGGTATTTAAATGATCCCCCAAAATATAAAATTTTGAAATGGGTAAAATGGTAAAAACACACGTTTTAAGTGAGTTCAATAGGACCCCACGGTTTGGTCACATGGTTTAGCAAACCATGTGCTAACCATGTGGGTGACACTATCAACCAAGAAAATAGACCACACGTTTCCCCCTAAAGAGATTCATGATTTGGAAAATTATTCTAAAACTTTGAAATTCCCTATATCTCAACTTGCAGTACCATTACATGGATAGTCGCACTATTAAAAAAATTGTATGATAAATGTCTGCCTTTCCCTTTCTTTCAAAAAACTTCCAATTTCCACTCCCAGCACGTAGAAACTCAAAGAAGGCATAAAATAATTATTAAATCATAAAATTAAACATACTAGTGGGCTGATAGGTGTCACAAAAACCTTTTCCGCATATCCTTGTGGACTGGGTACCCCTACCAATTTCCCTTAATGGATGGAACAAGTAAACTCATCTCCCATAATTATTTAATGTAATATAGAGATTTACCCAATGAATTTTAGGGATATTTATAATCTTGGGTCACCTATCACATATTTAAAACCATACATATGTATTCCACATGATCCTAAAACATTCATCACATCATCATGGAATAACACAAAAAAATGAACGGGTCCCATAAACATCCCATAATAATAATAATAATAAACCATCCATAGAAATAATAAAGATAAAATAATTGGATCATATCCCATATAAATAATAATTAACATAAAAGGATGTTATTGTTGATGAAAAATCCAATAAAATATCACTAGAATATTTCTTAGAAAAAATACTGTTTTCATTTTAAAATCACTAAAAATATAAAAATTTCAAAAATAATAGAGAAAAAAATTTCTTTGAAAAGAACCATATTAACTTTTAAAGTAATATTCAAATAAAATAATATAAATGAATTCAAGAAAATCAATTCATACTATATACCTTAAAAGAGAACATTATTTTCACACTTTGGTAAAAAGATAAAAACAACTTGTTCATAAACTTTTTCCTTAAAAAGATTATATTTAAGTATTTGTAAATAATGTAAAAATAATAAAAATAATTTTTTTATAAAATTTCAATTTTAGGTATGAAATTAAATAAAACAATTTTGAATACCACGTATATGGAAGAAAATGTTCATGGACCAAATATGAAATAAGGATCACTTTTCTAAAAATATTTTTCTCAGTCATTTTAGGTACCAATGAAAGGAAAAAGGTATTGATACTTGAAGATTACAAGAATAACATGATAAACATAAAATATATGGGTATTTAAGGATAATATTAATATAATTTCACTCAATTAAAATTTATCATAGAAAATTCCTAAAAGAAATGAGATTGTAACATATACTGTTACCTCAGGTCTCATCTTACATCCTGCGTATTTGAACATCTTGTATAATAAATACATATTTATTATAAATCTATTACAAAACCATATTAATGAATATACCACCATATATTATTTACTTATAACATCTTATCATCCATTTATTAACAATAAAAATAATTGTTCATGGTGACAACTATTTCATTTTTCAGGAATGTTTTGGTTCAGTAGTTCTGATCCTTATACTCTGATTTTGATTCCATACTATATAGTATTTTAATAATTTCATAAGTATCATATGTAATCATCATACACAGTTAAATTACTATTCATATAAATTGGTGATGAAAAATGAAATATATAACATCGTGGAGACCGTAGTCCGTACATACACAAAAGTGATGTTTCCACAATTTCAAGGGTAAAAAATCAATTTATATAATAATTCACCAATTCAAAATAATAATAAAATCATATATATCATATATATTCATTAAATTCATCATTATAATGATAAAATTGAAATATTAATGGGGAAATGAATCACATCGTTATGTGGAGATGGCAGTCCCCCCATATGCACGATCAATACTTTTATTTCCCATTTTATAGAAATAAGGTGTAAAATAGTTTTCTAATTATCATATTATCATATTATTATATTTATGATACTATATTCATTGTTTTATGAAGGACACAACATATTTGGAGGATTTATAAGAACAAATAAATTTTAAAATAGTTGGGTAAGAAGATTACCACTTCTTTGAGAGACCACATTTAGCTTACAACTATAGCCTTCTTAATATGATCTTAGAGGAAGGAAAGAAGATCTAGGATGAAGTTATGAAAGATATTAAGTTATTAGGTAATGTATTGGATGTTCTATAAGGATTTAAATTTCTAAATAAAGGAGGAGATAATGTTCCTTTTTTTAATTGAGGTAAAGAGCACACTTGAAATTGCATAAAATATTTAAAAATAATATATATCAAAATCATGTCAAGGGTAACCAAGTCAACCCAAATAGAAATATAATATTAGGTAATGTATTGGATGTTCTATAAGTATTTAAATTTTTAAATAACGGAGGAGATAAGGTTCCTTTTTTTAATTGAGGGAAAGAACACACTTGAAATTACATAAAAGATTTAAATATAATATATATCAAAATCATGTTAATGGTAACTAAGTCAACCCAAATTGAAATATAATATTTTTATGGTCTAAATAACTCCAAAAATTTTATTTATAATTTTTTTGGATACATTTTATGCCTTATACCCAAGTATAAAAACATTAAACCCAATTTAATATTAATTGTGATAACATAACTCTTTATCATGGTAACTTAATTCGATATCTTAAAATAAAAGGGGCCTTCTAAAAAAATTACAATGTTGATTAAAATTTTGGAATCAATTTTTTCATATTCAATTTCTATATGTGTTATAAATTAATTTTAATATAAGAACACAAAACTCGGGAAAACTAGTTTTTAGGAAAATATTCAAATTAAGTATAAAAATCATTTTACATTGAAAATAAGTGAAAAAGTTGTTTCCAAGATTTTTTTTGGTTATTAAATAGAAAATTAATAATATTATACGTTTTAATAAATACAAAACTAAATGGAACATTCCAACCAAACCATTAAATTCAACGACCCAAAAATAGTTTGAAATTTGAATAAAATATAACTTATGTTCACAAAAGACAATCTTGGGTTAACTGAATGAAAATAATGTTTTAAAAGAATTATTTTACTCCATAAACATATCTATGATCAATAAAATGGTTTTATAATTTATCAACTCATTCTTAGATCATAATAATGTCATAAAAGTGATGGTATTTGAAAAATCAGAGTTTTTAATTGTTTACTCAAAAATCAATCTTTTCAAAGATATTTCAAAACAACATCCTCAAACTTTTATGAATTGATGATATAAAAAATGATAACCATTTTTTAAAATAAAATTTATCAAAATGGAAGAAAATAGTTATAATATTAACTCATAAAAGACAATAAACCCCATTTTGAAATAAAATGTGTTCTTGAAGCATAAAATGAATTTATTCTCATTCCTTGCCTAATATCCTTAATAAAATGAATGTTAATACATTTATTGAATATATTATATAAAATATTTATTAAAATCATTCATATATGTTGATTAATTTAATTTATTAACATAAAAACACATCTTGAATATAAAAAATTTGTTCAGAAAAACATCTCTTTTAACCTTCATATGATTTTATTTTCTTTTCAAACTAATTTATAACCAATGTATTAATTTTACACATGTGTAAATAATAATTTTTAAAAATTTAATTTATCCTATTCATACCCTCTAATCCCAAAACTATGAAATAACTATCACATTAAATAATGATAATTAAATAGTATAACATAGTTTTTTCAAACTCATTCTTCCATGTAAAGCACGCTATCAATGAATGTTTCTTTTTGGAAGAGAAATATATTAAAAAATATTAAGGTTTTACAATTCAAATCAATTGTTTTTGTAGTCTAGTCTAAAAAAGATATTTTATGGTTTTTTATTAGATGCTTCACCTATCATTAGGTAAATTTTGGGCATTAAAAATTCATAGGCACTCTTTATTCACTTACTCTGTTGGTAAGAAAATGGGATGCGGTCATGATATACTTTGTGAAAAAAATTCCTAAGTATTATAGAGGTCATGATGTTGTGTGGGAGATCAATGATTGGATAACTAATTGGTAACACTTCTTAAATATTAAATAAGTCTATTTTATTATGGATCCTAGAAAGCATTGTATCAGACACACCATCAAGTTTCTTGATATACCAACTAACATTATCTCTAACATGGTTCTATGTTTCACATTTGAGTTTTGGAAATGGATTCAATGAGAATTGGTTTATCGTGTGAAATTAAGTACCGGTTTCCATCCACGGACTAATTGATAGTCTAAGAGAACCATCTATATTTTAGAGGATATAATATGATCTTATATTCTTTATTTTTCTGGATTATGGTAGGTTTTATATTCTTTGGAATAAGTATACTATAAAAATAGTTAACAATAATATATACAAATTGATCTTTTCAAGTCACTTTAGAGAAGATCATTTATTCACCTCTAGTGGACCAAAATAGGTGAATCATCTATAATTGTCCATAATATAATTTGAGAAATGATTGACCATGTTAGATTAAATAAAAAATTTCTCATAACCTCTCAAATTTGGTTAAATAAATGTATGGGCCAAAAAAAATTTCCCTTTTAATTCAAAGTGGGTGATCATGCCTTTATCCATGTTGTGTTGGGATTAGATCACTGATGAATGGGATAATAGTGGATTTTAAACCTGAATTTTTTTGAGACTTTTGATATTTTGAGAAAATTAAAATAAAAAACATATCAGATTACATTTACTATGAGATTTAATGGAATTAAGTACACTATATATGTTTCTCAGCTGAGTATGTATATTCCCAACCCTTTATACATAATTAATTTGATAAAATTAAACTTGAGTTCTAAGTACCCAATATGGAATGCGATGGATCTATAAGGATAAAATAATACTTATTCAACATAGATAAATATAATAAAATCCTTCATTTCAAATAAATGAATTATTTGAAATTCAAACCCATGTATTTGGTAAGTGAAAAGTGTGTTCCTTTAATCATTGATGGATGCTTATATTGTCTCTAATCTAGTGTTAAATAAAAATCACTATAAACAACCAAATAACTCTTACCTATGAGGTGTATACATGGGTTTAATGAATCAACCAATGATTGGGAAATAATATCCTAATATACATAATATTATAGTCTCACCCAAGGTAATGGAATAAGGTAGAATATAGCATTAGGGAAAATTAACAGAAAAAAACTTACTTGAATAAACATCATTTCCAAAGTTTAGACTTATTTATATATTACTTAGGATATTACATATCCTTTACATGTATCAATATATATTTTAAATAAATTACAGTTAATTATTTTGAAATTCATGAATTCTTTATACAATTTCACTATTGATTCTTCCATGTGTTTCATCAATTAAGGATAGAATTATATTGATGATTCTAGAATATTAATGACTAAAATTAAAATTTCTTACCTAATCATAGGATGATATATGAATTTTACAATATAATTATTCAAATAACACTATATTATGATATATCTATGTTAAATAATATGGAAGTCTAGGTAAAAAGTATTGTGATGTAGACATATCATAAGAAATGATACACCCCAAATGTATAAAACATACCATTTTCAACATGTATGGAATACCCTTTGACTCAACCATATTTTACTATAAAATAGGGACCAAAATACATCAAATTTATATTGGATTTGGGGAATTAATCCATAAAAAATCCTATATGTATAGTTGATCAGAGTGGGAAGGTGTTATGAGGTAAGGAGATTCCTCTTGACCTAGTCTGGTTGTAATATGGAATGATCTAAGATAAAACACATGAGTAGGAAGCTAAGGTGAAAGCACTATAGTTGGAATTTTTCCCTTATGAATATATTTGAGTCTTTGTATAGACAATAATATCGATGGTGGGTAGGTTTTAAATACATATACTATCACACAATAGTATGTTCCTTTAATTCAAATGTTTTAATTCCTCTTTAGTTATGTTTTTAAGGTTAAGAGGAATTTAAGAATCTTTGAGGAAATTTTGGGGAGGTTAGAATAAGATGGGAGAAGGGAACTAGGGTGTTGGATAGTACTAGATACCTAGTGTACTAATATCATGTACTCAACAGAATAAGTGGATCTACATCACTACCGAGTACCCAGTGGACCTGAATAGGGTATCAAGTGTCATTAAGTTTGTTTTTTTAGTGTTAGTGTATGTTTCATCTTTTCACATCAATTTTAACCCATAAAAATATTCTGGATCTATATTTTCACAATTTCAGATATGTGATCCCCCTCCTCAAGCTCTCCATATCCCTCTCCACCACCTCAAGATGATCCTCGACAACTATTAGTTTGTGTGGATTTTAATTGGCCGTGAATTATTATCATCGACTTGAGTAGGTTTTATCTCCCTATATTCATTATATTATTTTTCTTCTTCAATTAAATTGGTATAATATCACTCTCACTCTAAATTTAGGTCTTTTGAGTAACTTTATTATATTTTAACTTCTTATAGTGTGTTTTTTTCTGGGAGATTAACTTAAGTAATATTAATAAATTAATGATGTGTACAACTCTCATACCTTGAAACTCAAATAAGTGTTCTGTAAATATTTTTGGTAGGTTAACCCCTTTAATCAATCATATTCTTAATGATTTGTATTTAAAACAATATAGTGTTATGAAAATTTAATTACAACCAAGTCATTTTCCTTAATAAATAAATATTTAAATGATTTTATGAAAATTTAGCTTGGTATTGGTTGATGTGACCCATATTTATGTGTTGGAATTCCATGAAAGTCACATGTTTTCTAATATCTTTTTTAGTCACTTATGAAGATTTAATCTTCCTTATATTGGTATATAATATTTAAATTAGGAGCATGACCATTACATTGATCATTATACAAAATTATTAATCATTATCATTTATTTGATAAACATGTCATGTTTCAATCTTGCATGTCTTGTGGTATGGTTATGATACATGACATTTAAGGATGGTTGGATATATTTTAAAATGGGTATTTACGATTGTATATAAGGGTTATTAGATACACTCATTATAAGGCCCCAGCCTTAAACCTTACTTAATCTTGAGTTATTACAAGATTACACATTGAGGATCTTTTCAGGTTTAGAGTTTTAGATAATTAGACCATAAAAGATGCATTGCATCCCACATTTAAACAAATTGGGTACAATAAAAGATATTATTCATTTTTCCAATAAACAGAAACATATTGAAAATAAAACATGGATTCTTTCTTAAAACTTCATTGACACTATCATCTTATCATGTACCTTTCCCTTGACCTGTGAAAAACATTTCAAAAACATGGGATGAGCATAAAAATCTCAGTAAGTGTTACAAAAATATGGAAAGGAAACATGAGTTCATATATACATAAGAATTAAATCATACTTTACCCATAAAACATAGGCACTATAACATACCTCATCAATTCATGAATAAATCATAGAAATCATAAGACATAAAGGTAACTTGAGGCATTCATAACATTCTTACGTAGGGAGTAACCCTCTTGGTTACATTTGGAATACTCATCACAGTATATTCCCTAAATCTTTTTAGAGAAACCTTAATGTTTAACCCCTTCGCGTTACCCAATGCATTGGAGAGCAATATCGGGCTCACCCGCCCTTAGTTTATCACGGAACAACCCGTCTTCATAATAATGCCCAAGAACCATAACATAATCGTATCACATAGAACATACATAAATGAAACATAACATTTCCACATTTAAATCACAATATATCAATAAAACACATTGATATAATTAAAACATTATGAAAACCATTTTCAATACCAAAATAAAAGAATAGTAAAACAGGGTATTTATTTTTCTTTAAAAAAACGGTATGGCTTGTAGAGGAAGCCGAAACTCAAATAATGGTCACGGTGGTGGAGAATTCGTTGTCGCCACATACGTACGACAAAAACATTCCCTTTTGTAATTTAGTAAAAGCTTTGTATAAAAAAGATTCCTTTTGAATAAACGTAAAAGTCAAAGGGGTTTATACACCGTATAAAAGAAATTTGTGTATAAAACAAAATATGCCTCAATGAATGGAGATTAAGACAAATTACCTTACAAAGATCATTTTTTAACTAAAATAGATCTATTATGTGTATTCACTATAATTTAACATAATGAAATTACAAATACAAGATAGGATATAATAATATCATGACATAATTTGAAAGTAGGAGATTAACCCAAAGAATGGAAGTTGGGTTAAGAAGTTCCCTTACCTCGGGTCAGACTTGACTCGATCATTCATTAATCTCTTAAATAATAAACTTGAGTTAATTTATACTTGCTTAAGAACCTTTTACAATTTCATTATTCCTTTTATATCACTTATTACCATGTCATGAACACTATGTAATTATTTAAGTTAATAACGGTCGTTTTAACGATCATTGGTACTTGAGTCAAAAATAAACTCCTTGTAATTACAATTTGTTCATGTATCCATTATATACAGAGTTATACTCATGATTTAGATATCATATATATCATATATATCCATTATATACATGGATTTATAATATTACATAACGTTTAGAGGTAAGAAATGAAATGCACCGTTCATGGAGACGGAAAGTCGTACGTACGCATGAACGCTACTTTCATTTCTATTTCTTATTTAATGGAATTAAAACTTAATGATACATAATAGTATTATAATTCCAGTGTTTTATCATATATAATATCATTCAATCTATCCTTTATACGTACCACATATGGTATTAACGAATCAAATCACTTTGAGGGGGCAGTAGTCCGCACTTCCTTAAATGAAGATATCGCGTTTACCAATAATGGAAACCATAAAGGTATGACATAAATGAAAAATACAGAAGCTTGAGGAAAACATAAACATATTATATATCATATATAAATATAATGACATCTTAATGGCCAACTTTCAATGTGTTATATGAGTGTTGAACAATCATCGTTTCGTGAGGCAGAAATTCGTCATCCACGGAAACAGTATGTTCTTTAGCCATTAGATGTATGTGTGTGTACGTGTAGCTCGAATATTTATTATAAAAACATCCTAGTATATTGAAGATACTAGATTTGTTACAAAATAAAAGAATAAAAAGAGTTTAGGGGGTTGGAGAAGCAAAATAAAACAAAAGGACTCAAGTGAAGACATTACCTTAAAATCGGGTAACTCCCTTTGGTTTGAGCTCAAAGGCTTCCTTGGGAAGACTTCTGACCAAAGTGAGGCTTCTAAGAGTTATAGAGGGATGTGGAGAGACAAAATGGGCATGGGTTGGCCGAGCCAAAGGCTTTGGAAGTGTGGGTAAAGAGGTAGAGGTGGGGGCCTTTTATAAGAGGAGAGGAGGGGCACTCTTGGAAAGTAAAGAAATGCTACTTTATTTTAAAATGCGTTTCAGATTTAAAAGGTCCGACATTGAAATAATTCGAGTATAAGGTGATAAGGGTTCGAAATCCACCCATACAATAGGTTTTTGACAAGTGTAATTTATAACTTTAACATTATCTTTTCATTTTATTTAAATCCTTTATTAATGAGGTAATCACTGCATCATCATGGTGTCATAAATAATTTAATTTATTTAAGGTCTAAAGATTATAAAACAAATATGATGTAGGAAATCTATTTATCTTTCCAATGACTATTTATAGTCAAAAATCTGACTTGTATAACCCCATGTAAAAATTGTTTTAGTAAAATAACTCATGTTTGTGACATTTTTACTTTAACTTTAAATTAAAAGATATTAATGTCATTTGCCTTCAAAAGTGGCTCCATGGGGTCCCCAAGTTGACCCATGGATTTTCTTGGTCTTCCATGACACATCCAATAAGGGTAGGACATGTGTCTAGGTCATTTCATATTATTAAAACATTATTTTTACCTTAAATTACACTAATTACCTCTAATCACGATTAAAAACATCAATGTTACTATTCACCAAAAAATTATTTTAATCTCATTGAACCAAATTTTACTTCTTAATGACAACCATGTATGTCATATTTTTGAAAATAAAATTACAGAAGTGGAAAAGTTTCATTTAAACGAAAAATCAGTTTCTTTAACTACCACTTAGTGGTTTCACTATTCATCAAAAATTGAAGTTTTTCAGAAAAATACCAAAACTTCACCCTAAGATATATTTGATATTCTGAATTCAAAAATGATGTATATTTTAAAAAATTCAAATCATATAAGTGACATTAATTAATTTAATAATTAATTCTCGATGTCATGACAAATAGCGTGTTTTTATGAAACAATAAGTATCAAAAGATTGACACTAGTTTAAGTCCAATTTCAAAGTGAAATTGATTACAATGACCACCATTGGATTAAATGGTAAAAATATATTCTAATTTAACTTTAAAACCAATTCAAAATATAATCTAATCATATAAATAAATTATATTAAAAATAGGTTTTGAATTAAAATACAACATTATTCACTATTCATTAAAAAAATGAACTTTATCGGAAAAATACCAAAAAATCACAAAAAGTTAATTTTGATGTCCCAATAATAATGAATAAGATTATTTTGACAAGCATAGCTTATAAAATTTTAAAAATATTTATTTAAAAATGGTTTTCCATTAAAAGGCTGTAAAATAATATTTTAAAAATATTAGTGTATTTCATGCTTAAGATTGGATTTATTTTCATTTTAAGCCTCTAAAACACTATCTAATTCATTAATAGACATAGATAAAAATATCTATTATTCATTACTTACATGGGATGTTACATCCTTCCCCCCTTTAGAAAATTGCGTCCCCGCAATTTATTTACTTATCGAATAAGTGGTGGTATTTTTCCCTCATTGCATTTTCAGATTCCCATGTTGGCTCTTCAATCATGTGGTTTTTCCACAAAACCATTACCTGATGAATCACCTTATTCCATAACACTTGCTCCCTGTGGTCAAGAATCTGGACCCATTGTTCCTCATAAGATAGGTTCTCTTCCATCTGAACTACCTCTGGACTCAAAATGTGAGATGGATCTGGCATATACATCCTTAACATTAAAACATGAAAAACATTGTGTACCTGAGATAAAATCGGAGGTAAAGCCACTCGGTAAGCAACTGATCCAACTCTCTCCATAATTTCATATGGTCCAATGAACCTTGGACTCAGCTTTCCTTTCTTACCAAATCGCATCACACTTTTCCATGGTGAGACTTTGAGAAAAACATGATCACCTACCTCAAAAGAGAGATCCTTCCTCCTATTGTCCGCATAACTCTCCTGCCTGCTCTGAGTTGTTATCATGTGTTTCTGTATCAGCTGAACTTTTTCTTCCAACTCTTCTACCAATTCTGGTCCCATCAAATTCCTTTCACCCACTTCATCCCAGAAAGTTGGAGTGCGACACCGCTTCCCATATATTTCCTCAAATGGTGCCATCTATATACTGGAATAAAAATTGTTATTATAAGAAAACTCAACCAAAGAAAGATATTGGTCCCAACTTCCCTGATAATCCATTGAACAAGAACGTATCATATCTTCCAAATTCTGAATTTTTCATTCTGACTGCCCATCTGATTGAGGATGAAAATCTGTACTAAAATTTAATTCAGTACCCAACGACTTCTGAATGCCTTTCCAAAAGTTAGAAGTAAACCTGAGATCACAATCAGATACAATGGAGAGAGGAACTCCATTCAACCTGAATATCTCTTTAAGGTACAAATAGGAAATTTGATCTAGGGAAAAAGTATCTCGTATAGCAAGGAAATGAGAAGATTTAGTCAAGCGATCAACGATAAACCAGATTGCATTATTACCTCAAGGTGTCTTCGGCAATCCCACAACAAAATCCAGGGATATATTCTCCCATTTCCATTCTGGTACTGGTAAAGGCTAAAGCATCCCTTTCAGTAACCGCCGCTCTACTTTAACCTATTGACAAGTCAAACACTTCACGGTAAAATCAGAAATATCTATTTTCATTCCATCTCACCCGTAATACTCCCGCAGATCTTTGTACATCTTAGTACTGCCAGGATGAACTGAAAACGGATAATTATGAGCTTCACATAACAAATATCTCTTCAACTGTGAATCATAAGGCACACACAATCTCTTCCCAAATCTCAAAACACAATCATTATCAATGATGAATTCAGGCAACTTACCTTTCTGAACCAGCTCTACCTTTTTCTGCAACTCACTATCTTGCTTCTGTGCTTTCTTGATTCTGTCTGATAGAGATGATTTCAATGATACCTGAAACAAAACAGAAGGACATCCTCCACCAACAACTTCTATGCCAAGGTTCATCAAATCCTTAACCAAAGGATCACGTTCCAAACACAACATTGTTAATGAAGCATTACTTTTTCGACTCAAAGCATCAGCCACTTTATTCGCTTTTCCCGGATGGTAATGAATTATACAATCATAATCCTTGATTAATTCTAGCCATCTCCTCTGTCTCATGTTTAATTCTTTCTGATCGAATATATACTTTAATCTTTTGTGATCGGTATATATTTCACACTTTACTCCATACAAATGATGCCTCCAAATTTTTAAAGCAAAAACTACAGCAGCTAATTCCAAATCATGTGTAGGGTAATTTACCTCATGAGTTTTCAACTGAAGTGAAGCATAATCAATTACCTGATCATTCTGCATAAGGAAACAACCAAGTCCCTTAAACGAAGCATCACTATAGATAACTAACTCACCATTCCTAGAAGGGAGTTCCAAAACTGGAGCATTCACCAATCTTCTTTTCAACTCCTTCTGTAGTAACCTTTCATACCAAGAAAACTGATTCAACTGAGCCATCACTGCAGTAAAATTCTCAATTCTGATTCTGACCATCTCAGTATGCTGATTTGGAAGGTCATTTCCCTCAGTATGTCTTCCCAAAAAATCATCTCTATTTCCTCTACGAAAAACCATTCTTAACACTGAAATAGCTTAGACGAAGCAACATGGTTATATTTAAATGCTTTATCATTTCATTCATACCATAAATTAATTTATAATTTAACAATTTTCTAACTCCTAAAGTTGTCTAAACCGACCTTTGATACCAACTATAAGGCCCCGGATTTAAAACTTACTTAATCTTGTGTTATTACAAGATTACACATTGGGGATCTTTTCAGGTTTAGAGTTTCGGAGAATTAGACCATAAAACATACATTACACCCCACATTTAAACAAAGTAGTTACAATAAAAGATAGTATTCATTTTTCCCATCAATGGAAACATATTGAAAATAAAACATGGATTCTTTCTTGACACTTCCTTGACACTATCATCTTATCATGTACCTTTCCCTTGACCTGTGAAAAACATTTCAAAAACTTGGGATGAGCATAAAAAGCTCAGTAAGGGTTATTAAAATATGGAAATGAAACATGAGTTCATATATACATAAGAATTAAATCATACTTCACCCATAAAACATAGGCACTTTAACATACCTCATCAAATGATGAATAAATCAAAGAAATCATAAGACATAAAGGTAACTTGAGGCATTCATAACATTCTTACGTAGGGAGTAACCCTCTTGGTTATATTTGGAATACCCATCACAGTGTATTCCCTAAATCTCTTCAGAGAAACCTTAACGTTTAACTCCTTCGCGTTACCCAATGCATTGGAGAGCTATATCGGGCTCACCCGCCCTTAGTTTATCACAGAACCACCCGTCTTCTTAATAATGCCCAAGAACCATAACATAATCGTATCACATAAAACATACATAAAGGAAACATAAAATTTCCACATTTCAATCACAAGATATCAATAAAACACATTGATATAATAAAAACATTATGAAAACCATTTTCAATACCAAAATAAAAGAAAAGTAAAATAGGGTATTTATTTTTCTTTTAAAAAAACGGTATGGCTTGTAGAGGAAGCCGAAACTCAAATAATGGTCACGATGACAGAGAAGTCATTGTCGCCGCATACGTACGAAAAAAACATTCCCTTTTGTCGTTTATTAAATGCTTCGTATAAAAAATATTCCTTTTGAATAAACGTAAAAGTCAAAGGGGTTTATACACCGTATAAAAGAAATTTGTGTATAAAACAAAATATGTCTCAATGAATGGAGATTGAGACAAAGTACCTTACAAAGATTATTTTTTAAATAAAATAGATCTATTATGTGTATTCACTATAAGTACACATAATGAAATTGCAAATACAATATAGGATATAATAATATCATGATATAATTTGAAAGTAAGAGATTAACCCAAAGAATGGAAGTTGGGTTAAGAAGTTCCCTTACCTCGGGTCTGACTTGACTCGATCGTTCTTTAATCTCCTGAATAATAAACATGAGTTAATTTCTACTTGCTTAAGAACCTTTTACAATTTCATTATTCCTTTTAAATCACTTATTACCATGTCATGAACACTATGTAATTATTTAAGTTAATAACGGTCGTTTTAACGATCATTGGTACATGAGTCAAAAATAAACTCTTTATAATTACAAGTTGTTCAGGTATCCAGTATATCCAGAGTTATAATCATGATGTAGATATCATATATATCATATATATCCAGTATATACATGCATTTATAATATTACATAACATTTAGAGATAATAATTGAAATGCACCATTCATGGAGACGGTAAGTCGTACGTACGCATGAACGTTACTTTCATTTCTATTTTGTATTTAATGGAATTAAAACATAATGATACATAACAGTAATATAATTCCAGTATTTTATCATATATAATATCATTCAATCTATCCTTTATACGTTCCACATATGGTATTAACGAATCAAATCACTTTGAGGAGGTGGTAGTCCGCACTTCCTTAAATGAAGATATCGCGTTTACCCATAATGGAAACCATAAATGTATGACATAAATTAAAAATACAGAAGCTTAAGGAAAACATAAAAATATTATATATCATATATAAATATAGTGAAATCTTAATGTCCACCTTTGAAGGTGTTATATGAGTGTTGAACAATCATCGTTTCGTGAGGCAGAAATTCGCCATCCACAGAAACAGTATGTTCTTTAGCCAACGGATGTAGGTGTGTGTAAGTGTAGCTTGAATATTTCTTATAAAAACATCCAAGTATACTGATTATATTGGAGTTGTTACAAAAGAAATTAATAAAAAGAGTTTAGGGGGTTGGAGAAGCAAAATAAAACAAAAGGACTCAAGTGAAGACATTACCTTAAAATCGGGTAACTCCCTTTGGTTGGAGCTCGAAGGCTTCTTTGGGAAGGCTTCTGACCAATTTGAAGCTTCTAAGAGTTATTGAGGGACGTGGAGAGACACAATGGGCAGGGTTTGTCTGAGCATAAGGCTTTGGAAGTGTGGGTAAAGAGGTAGAGGTGGGGGCCTTTATAAGAGGAGAGGAGGGGCACTCTTGGAAAGTAAAGAAATGTTACTTTATTTTAAAATGAGTTTTGGATTTAAAATGTACCACATTGAAATAATTCATGTATAAGGTGATAAAGGTTCTAAATCCACCAATCCAATAGGTTTTTGACAAGTGTAAGTTATATTTTTAACATTATCTTTTCATTTTATTTAAATCCTTTATTAATGAGGTAATCGCTGCATCATCGTGGTGTCATAAATAATTTAATTTATTTAAGGTCTAAAAATTATAAAATAAAATACTATGATGTAGGAAATCTTTTTAGATTTCCAATGACTATTTATAGTCAAAAATATGACTTGTATAACCCCATGTAAAAATTGTTTTAGTAAAAAATAACTCATGTTTGTGACATTTTTACTTTAACATTAAATTAAAAGATATTAATGTCATTTTCTTTCCAAAGTGGCTCCATGGGGTCACCAAGTTGACCCATGGATTGTCGTGGTCCGCCATGAAACATCCAATAAGGGTAGGACATGGGTGTAGATCATTTCATATTATTAAAACATTATTATTACCTTAAATTACACTAATTACCTCTAATCGCGATTAAAAACTTCAATGTTACTATTCACCAAAAAATTATTTTAATCTTATTGAACCAAATTTTAATTCTTAATGAAAATCATGTATGTAGGATTTTTGAAAATCAAATCACAGAAGTGGAAATGTTTCATTTAAACAAAAAATCAGTTTCTTTAACTACCACTTAGTGGTTTCACTATTCATCAAAAATTGAAGTTTTTCAGAAAAATACCAAAACTTCACCCTAAGCTATATTTGATATTCTGAATTCAAAAATGATGTCTATTTTACAAAATTCAAGTCATATAAGTTACATTAATTAATTTAATAATTAATTCCCGCTGTCATGACAAATAGCGTGTTTTTATGAAACAATAAGTATCAAAAGATTGACACTAGTTTAAGTCCAATTTCAAAGTGAAATTGATTACAATGACCACCATTGGATTAAATGGTAAAAATATATTCTAATTTCACTTTAAAACCAATTTAAAAGATAATCTAATCATATAAATAAATTATATTAAAAAGAGGTTTTGAATTAAAATACAACATTTTTCACTATTCATTTAAAAATGAACTTTATCGGAAAAATACCAAAAATTCACACAAAGTAAATTTTGATGTCCCAATCATAAAGAATAAGTTTATTTTGACAAACATAGCTTATAAAATTTTCAAAATATAGATTTAAAAATGGTTTTCCATTAAAAGGCAGTAAAACAATCTTTTAGAAATATTAGTGTATTCCATGCTTAAGATTGGATTTATTTTCATTTTAAGCCTCTAAAACCCAATCTAATTCATTAATAGACATAGATAAAAATATCTATTATTCATTACTTACTTGGGATGTAACACTAATTATTGAACGATAGGCTGACAATGTAGGATAGGGTTACAACACCTTGACTTATTTTAACCTTACCCCTTCCCCTAAGAAATAGGTAGTAATACTTCCCTAATTATTTTACATGATTCCATTTCCTTGGTATTGGTGGATAATTTAACAAAAATTGGTATACTCATTTTTTTTCCAAGGATGGTCTTTTATTCCCTGGTTTATTAGATACATTCATCTCATATCATGAGCATAGGCTCAAAAAAGGTATTTTAGGTATGGATCCTCCTAGTGTACGGGTTTTTTTAATATTAATGACATCTAAACTAAATGGATTTCCTAAATATTATTTTTTCCACACAACTTATTCTTATAGCCTTGTCTGGTTTCAACATATATTTTATCTCATTATAAAAAGTTAAGGGGAAGGTGGAGATCTCCTTCTAGGTATGACATACTCATACCCTGCATCATCCCATTTAGGATATGTGAAAATAAATTTATACATGAACCATGTAATGGTGAAACTCTACATCATTAGAGTTAGTCCCATCTATATTTTGGTGTCTGAGTAGCATCTTTTGAGCCTTTTTTGGATGAGTGCAGTGGATATATAGGGTTTGTCTTCAGACATCTTCTTGATTGTTATTATATAGGGAGCTTATCTTCTATAACATTCGCATATGTTTGGCTACCATATTTTTTATATATCACTTTTTTTCATTTCCTCGCACTTTTAGTTTTCTTTTTGGATGGTTTAGATTAGAGTGATATGTTGATTCATGTAGATTATCTGTTGTGTTTTTCTTTCATTCCATATTGTCTATATTCTTTCATGTAGGAAGACAAAAATATAGGTCTAGACCTTATCTATTTATTTATGTAGTATTAAGAATAAAAAACATCTCCCACAAATTTTTCCATCATCCCTTAGAGTTAATTCCATCCTATGTCTATCAATAGGTGTGCTTGAGCTGTTATAGTGTCCTCATCTTTTAAGGGTAATATTTTTCACGAGCTTTTCCTTTTCATTTTTGGTGTTTGGTGTCTTGAATGGTGATTGTATTTTTAAAAATGTATCGTTAAAAATATTTTACATTTATATAAATAATATTAGAGTGTGTTTTTTGATTTATAAATGTAATTAAAATTATATAAAAATTGACATCTAAATTTTAATTTTTTAAAGAGATTTAATTAATTTCGTAAATGATTTAGAATTTTCTAAATTTTATTAAAACCTTATATTAATTATTTATAAGTTACTTAAATTTAAAATTTATGTTTCTTAAAAAACTGCTTACCCTTGTGCATGAATTATTCTTTATATAAGGGTAATCTTGTTTTTCTATTATTTGTGTACTAGTGGAAGAAAAATCCTGAGAGTTGTGTAAAGGAAATATCATATTTCTAAAGTTTTCATGTGGTTTAGACTGTTCTCATATATGGGTCAGCCCCTATTACCTTGGATCATTTCAGGGCTCTTCATCTTGTTAGGGTAACCATAATTTTTTAAAAGATGTGTAAGGGAAAAATGCATTACCCATAAACAGAGCATACCCCATATGCAAGATTATCATTATAAATGTATAAAATCATATATTCTTCATATTTTTTATTTTCAATTCCATTTTTCATGGTTTTTAATGGATTTAAATACTATGATTCAAGGATTTAATAAATACTTTGTCTTAGGAAAATCTTTCCAATGTTTTAGATGATTTAAATGAGTCTTTTTAGAAATTAAATTCAATCCAAATAAAATGAAAACTACATAGTAAAATTTGACTTTATTTATTAAAAATATATTGATGAATAATATCTACATATCGTAAAAGTTAGATTTTCCATGATTGAGTCATTTTTTTCCATAAATACTAGATGATCAATCCTTTCCCATCAGTCCTAGACATTCTTATACAAATATACTCCATCCATTCTCGTCTTCTAAGACCTGCTATATTCTTTTTGTTATAGTGTGTAAAGATTATTCTGTATATAGAGGATCTAAATTATCTCTTTACTTATGTTAAAGTGTGAGTTTATCATGATTTCATTTCTGCTATGTAAATAGATGGATCTAAAATTAAACAAGCCAATAGTATGTAAATTATATGAGAAATAGAAAATATTAGTATAATTACTATTCTTTTTTTACAAATTAGAAATTTAAAGTGTGAAAAAGAAGACTATATTAAATATAGTGAATTGGTATTTATGTTTTATAATTTTTTTAAATTGCATGTAATGGAATAATTTTTTTTATTTGGTAATCTAGTATTAGAAAATTGAGATAAGTGTTTATCACATTAAGATTACTATAATCTTAATAATAAGGAATTTTATTAATTTAAATAGAGTAATTAATAGAATGCATTAAATTGATAATAATATTAATTATGAATTTAATAAACGACACATTAATGTTATTAAATTATAATTCATAATTACTACGTAATTTAAATAACATTTTTTTATTAATATAGAATTAGAAAGGGAATGGGATAGTAGTTGTTGCATGTAGTATAATATTATTAATGTATTATTATTATTATTTAAATAATTGAAATAAAATTTTAGTTTATTATGTAGTACTAATATTTGTGTTGTGAACTTTTTAACCAATTATAAATTTTTATACCTTTACCTCTTAGACCTTTTAGTGTCTTGATTATCCTTTTCCCTTTTCTTTATCGTATGCATGTATATGAAATCTGGTAAAAGATGGAACACAATATTTTTACAAGTTTCACTACTCAATAAGAGTAGTATTAATTTCCACTAATGGTAGTGATTAGTACAAAGATTCTCTAATATAATGTGATACCAAGTAAAGTGGTTTTCTTATAAATAAATCATTATACTAAATGTTGGTACCTACTCTTTAGGAGGGGGATAAGAAAGGAATCCTTTCTCCCTGAACTAGCAATGACCTTGTCCAACTTATATATCCTTTTTGGTTATTTATACTTCTTATATAGACAATATTCACCTTATTCATGTTACTTTACATAACCAAGTAATTACTCCACCTGTTGAGACTTCAATTCGACGTCATAGTGTTGTGTTGTCCTCTACTCCTTCTTCTTTACTTGTTTTGTGCACAAAAGTAGGTAAAAACGTACTCTCCTTATTTATTTCTTCATCCAAAACATATTCATTTTCTTCTTATTCTTATCCTATCAATCTAATTCTCTCGAGATAATCTTGTTCATCTACTTCATCTACTACTTCTTCTTTCAACACCAATTCATCTCATATTTTTCATACAATGTGTGTCGTTCTGGTAGTTGTTCTACTAATTTCCAATATATAGTAAATATCCACTAGATATCTAGATAATCACTTATTCTACTTCTTCTTGGTCACCTAGAAACTATTTATTAAATTCTAATTCTCTATCTGATAGCTTTAGCTCAGCCCAGTTCTTATACATCTAATCACATCAACACTTCTTCATCTAGATATTTACTTATTTTATTAGTGCTTCTACTCCATCCATTATTCCCTTCTCTTTCTAGTACTTCCTATTTAGGAAAAGGTTTTCTAATCATTAAAAAACCCTTTATCTACTAATCTTCACAGTCATTATTTTGAATGATAGTCTAATTCAATAACTTCTTCTTGGTCTAATGATTTGGAAATCCCTATCTAATCATTCAATAATATCTAAATTTGATTATAAAGACACATTTCCACTAGAAAATGACTTCATGTGGAATCATATACTTGATCGTATGAAAACTTTTATCCAGTAGGGTGTTTCTGATAACTCATTAAGTCCATTCGACATACATCATATTTCCTTACTTCATTCATTCATTACAAATTCTTCAAATCACCTTTTGATCTTTGTATAATTCTATCTAATAAATTTTGTACATCTCAATATTAATCATAAATTAGTTCTACATAAATTTAAAAAAATATAGTTTTTCCGAGTTCCATTATAACATTAATATCTTCATAACATGATAATTTCCCAGCCACTCCCTAATCCCCCATTGGACTTAAGTTTATTGAACACTCTGTATAAGAACTTTCTATTATTCTATACTTTATATTTGAATCAAAACTATATGGAATTGTGATGTTTTATTAATAAATAACATATCACATAGAAACATATGGTATTATTTTTCTGATCACTATATATCAGATGTAACCATGGATGTAATTAGTCAAATAATTGATTCCTCCTCTCATTTGAATGACTTAGTCTGTTCACATTAGTTCAATGTCACTCCAAAACTCTTTGACCAATGATCTTTACATCTCGGTTCATCTGATGGACTTTGTGATGTGTTTGGAAAGATTCTTTAGTTGTACATTGTATTGTTGAATTTATAATATTTTTCTAATAGAAACATTATTAGATGGTATGGCTTGGAAACCCTCATACGGATTACCTCAGTCCAACCATCTTCATACGATATCCTCATTGCAATGGATTTTTTTTCTCATCATCATTAACTCCTCCATCTGTTCAGATTTACAAGCTTCTTAAGGAAAATCCTTAAGTTTTTAAGGAATCTTTACAATGTTGATAATAAATATGCTTCTCTAAAAATCAAGTGCATGTTTGAGACTTTAGGAACATATCATATATCATTATAAGTAAACTCAAAGTCCCCAAAGAACATTCATCTTCCAAGTAAGGAATAATATAGATCTTTATAAAGTAAGGAACACCATTTATATTTATCTTAATATAATAATTCTTGATCACTTCCTTTTTTCTTCACCCATTCATCTAAGCTACATCATTATTTATTACCGAGAATGGATACTTCTATCATCTACTTCTTCTTTATGATTTCATCAATATATTGACATCAATGAAGTCTTTATATATCATTGAAAACTATTGAAAATAAATAACAACCATTGAAAACTAATACAACTCACATACAATGTGGACTCTTCAATATTCTCAAAATAATTATTTCATGTAGATTTTTTATATTTTATATTTTGAGATTATTCTATGTTTTATAATAATAATACTTATTCTAGAAGTTATTTAAGAAAGAGAAAATTAATAATCCCAAGAAGGATATCCAAAGATAAATTAGAGTAGTGAAATTATATAATTGATTATTGTATTATTATTTTTAAATATTTTATGGTCAAAATCATATGTATAATTCTAGACACTAAATAATTGATATGGGAATTATCACATGTTTATATAATTGATATTTCATGATGAATAGATTAAATAATTGGTTCTTATATTGTGATATCATGTGTTTTGTGATTTATGGATATTCACTCTAGATTTACAAGATAATGTGAAACATTTTATGTATTAATGATGTTGATTTTTTAGTACAGTTTATTTATTGAAAGGGTTAAAAATTGTAAATATTGATGAATTTATAATATAATTAGAGTGTCAAGAGAAAAATAATTACTTCTATTCTTGGTATTGACTAAATAAGGAATTAATTTTTGAAGTATGTTTTATTTATTTATATCTATTATTAGCTTATACCTATGGGTTTCTTGATGTTGAAAATATATTCCTAATAAAACAATTAATTCAATATGGAATTAAATTTTTTTTAAAGAATAAATATTTGGGATGAATGAGCCCATTCTTGATTGTGGTATTCTCTAATTCCTCAATGTTATGGACTTAGTTTTTTTATTGTACGTGGAAGATACATTTGAAATGTATGTATACTCTAGGAATTTAGAGCTTTGTTGTGGTTGATTGATAACCATGTGTGGTTGGAATGATTTTATGGATAGTGGTTTGAAGGCTTAGTGTTATAGTTGATTATATGTTGATTATTGGGATGGGATCCTATGGATATATCGATAGTCAATGTTGGTGATGTAGGGATAGATTATGATATGTGTAATAATGTGGGAATGAAAATAAATGATTAGGAAGATTACATAGTGGGGCTTTCTCATTGATATATTTTAATCTTTCTTGATCTTTTCTTAATGGATAAATATTCAAATGTTATTTATATGATTGATGTTAAAATTGTTTGAATTATTCTAATTTATGCACAACAAGTTCATTTTTGTTGTGGTAGCTTTGGTGGAGCCCTAGAGTTCCTAGATATTTTATTAATTGATAATCGAATTTAACTAGATTAAAGAGGACGGTTTATGGTGTGCATAGATGATAACATACTTTATAATATAAGAAATTGAAATTATGTGTCGAAATAACTTGTATTAAATGACTAAAGTATTAATATTGGAAGTGAAAACAGAATAAAATCATTTAATTTATAATTAATTAAATAACATGGAACTTGATTCTTGTATTATTTCATTATATATAGACCATAGCAGTGTTATCTAGGGATCCTATTTGATGATAGTGGTGGATGATTATAAGGCTGTGTAGTTTCCCTTACTATTGTTTTACATGATATTATTTATATTCTATAATTCCATAAGCTTTACTAAATGAGTTGGTAGAGAAATGAACATCCATATGTTTGGGGGGGGTCTTCCCCAACATCTAGGATGGAATGAGAATGACGATCGACTTCTCCCACTCCCCATCTTTCTCTTTAGATATAGTATGAGTATATGTATCATGGTCTATAATGGAAATTGTTATTGGATGTGTTTTCACTATAAATTTATATATAGGCTATAATAGTTTAAATGTTTAGCACATACATGTATCTGGATGTGGTGCTTATATTTTCCCATAAGTTTACTGGCTTGGAATATTATGTATTGATGTATAATTCACATAGATAGGTTGTAGTTTCTTCTAGTTATAGACTTAGTTACATATGATATTATGATATTGATACGTATATTGATGCCAACATGAGATTTTGGTCTCAATGTGGGACTAAGGAGGATAGGAATGGGGCCTAACTCACAATTGGGATGACTTGACTTATGGGAGGGATGAGCATAGGGAATGATCCATCAGGGTGTGAGAGATATAAACCAGTGGGGAAATGAAAGTGGGGTACCTATATTAATATATATATATATATATATATAATTTTGATAAACAATATTTTACTTTTATGCAGTACTTGGTGAGTAATCCATGGTGAGGATGGGAAAATATTATTACATACCTAGGTGACTAGTGAGTTTCATTTTTATATTTATTGGGATTTATTATTATTCTTTAACTTTCTCATGAGATACTTTGGGTAGGATCCTACTACGTATACATGTTATGCTCACCCTATGTAAATATAAATGTTTTAGGTCAGTAGGAGATGGTTGGTTATTATGATGGGTTGTACTAGATTATAGAGTTGTTCAAGAGTTATTAGATCTTTATAATTGCTTCCAAGAATTTGTCTTTTGATTTTTTTCATTTCAGTTGTATCATGTTATGAATGACATTACATTCATGTATTTTGGATCTATTATTTATTTTATGTTTGGGAGTTGTTTAGAAGTTTTCTCATATTATCTCTTATTATTTAAATTGAAATTGACGTTAATGCCTCCAATGGGTGTGATTTATATATACCCTCAATGATATTCACCAACATGTGGCCTATTAGAGGTGGGATTCGGGGGTCATGATCTCTCCTTTTACATTAATGGTCTAGGAGGGTTACCTTTTTAGGGAGGGGGTTATGATAGAGTGGTATCAATGATAATGGCTGAGAGGAAAGATGGAGTTTAGGGCTAGGTATTGGTGATGATTTATTGGTTGGTAGAGAAACAATATCATCTAGGTTTAACATCTCTTTTAAACAGGGTTTATTGTCTAGGAAATTGTATTTTAGGAACCCCTATAATATTACATAAGTAATTTATAGTTTATTAAACATAATTGGTGATGTGATTCTATTTTCAAGGTAGATAACAAGGAAAGGATCATGCATCATGTTTGTCTATGAATGTGTTTTAATTGGGTAGAAAATGGGAAATAGGTTTAAAAATTAACCTTAAATAATTTTTGTCCCAAGATAGAAGTAACTAATGTTTATTATTTATTGGAATGGATCTAGGTCAATTTCCCCATTATTTTTGTGCCAAACACATTTAGTAAGATCAGACAGGAAATTACTATAGTGTAGGGATCAATGACAATGAAACCTAGAGAAAATCTGAGAGTTTTGGTGAAAGAATATATAGAAGTATGATGGATCCATTTCAAATCATGAAATGGAGAATTGTTTGTATAAGGAAGATATATCCTCTATATTGATTCATGCTTAGAATTATTATTAAGTCTCTTTAGTTTTGATGATGTTGTAAGGATATTCTTGGGTGTTGTGGTTCTTGTTCCTCCAGGATTGAAGGATTGATCTGTTTCATGAGGAATGATTCAGGATCAATTTTACACTAATTTTTTTCTTTAACCAAAGGGCTTTCTTGTCAGCTGGTGATGTATTTACCCCCTATAAGGGATTTTTGAGTTCTACTCTTCATATGTTGTGAGTCCTTTGAATTTTCCTATTGAGACTAGAACCATTCTATTTTTACCCCCATGAATTGAATAATTGGGGTCATAATTATACTTTAAATGTTATCCCTTTTTTACTTAAATTATTGGATTTTCTATCATTACCTATATTGAAACCCACTTATTGAATTCCATGATCCAATTTATTATACTAGCACAACCTTTTACAACCAATCTATACCAGAATTGCCTTCATATATGGTAGGTATTACTCATTCCTCAATCCTAGTGTTAGGATGCAGATATGGTATAGAGAAAAGGGTTTCTCTAATGTTATTCATATCATTTTCTAACTCTATCCTTAGTCAAATTGTTCTAATGATATGGTCTAGGGTAAGATTATATATCATCATATGCATTCTATAACACTTCTATAAGTCTTGGTATAGTGGATATTTAGTTTGGGCTAAGGGGTCTAAGTTTGAATTATTTTATTTAAATCAATATACTCTTCTCTCAAACCTAGTGATTTTGGGCCTGGTCTGGGATAAGGGGATATCATATGTTTTCTCTATCATTTTTTACCAAGTATTAGATTATCATACATTATATTGTGAATTAAATTATAGAATTTCATGACTTGTGCATGTGACTTTGTTTATAATGTGTCTGCAACTTTATGTCCTTTAATTTTGGAAGTATTTCTCTTCTTAGGGTAACTTATGTTATGACTTCCATAATATAAGGATAGCGGATAATTTACCCATCATGATGTGTAATTTTTTTTGATGCATTTTAAATCTGTGTAGGTGTGTCAAGGCCACCCAAAGAGGTAAATATCATAGTGTTTTGGATGATTTCCCTATATTTCTATGCTTTTAGTAGCTTTATTTATGTTGATTTCGGATATTTTATTAGTTGATTAATATTATTAGTGTTAATTTTAAACCATTGACGGTAATGGTGTTTACCTACAATGAGTGTTAAATGAAATCATTAACAATTTTGTCATATTTTCTTGATTTTGTTCCTGGTAAATTATGATTTGTAACAACATAAAATATTTTAAAGCTAGATAAATTATATTTTTTTTAACTTATTGTTTTTCTGTAATTCCAGTTGATGATAACCAGATAAGAATTATATTAAATATGGATGTTTATATATCATTCTTGGTATGTTTTAAATTTCTTATGATTATCAATAAATTTAATTTAAAACATTTTATTGTTTTTAGTTATAGTAGTGGAGGGGTTATTCAAATTTTGTTATCAAAAATAAATCAAATTGGTTAATTTTATGGTAAGTCTGATTGTTTAATTAGTAATAAATTTGTTGTTGTAAAAATATATGTTGTAAAAAATTATTTTCATGAATAGATGATAGGATTTCCTTCATGAAACATACCTGAAATAATCATAGGTTTAGAGACCCGTTTATTAAAAATAGGAAAGAAAACCATGAATAATATGAACGTGTTTGGACATAGAACACCTTCCCTAATTCAAAATATAAAAAATACATAAAATAAAACATCAAAAATCATATTTTATCGATTAAAATATTTATAATATTTATACCAATTAGAATAATCTCTCAAATAATATAATGAGTTAGAGAAAGCCAATATCCCTTTTGTATTATAATTTTATCTTTTTCTCATAGTAGGATTAAGATTAGAATAATCTTTCTTCATTTTAAAATTTTTATTTGGAGCCATAGTAAAGCCTTTATTATCCTTTTGACCTTGAATATCCACATCCATATAAGAGTTATTTGGTGAAATATCACCGTTTTCTATTTCATCTTAATTTCCTTAAATAATATATAATTTACATTTGTTTATAATCTATTACTATATATGAAATCCCACATGATAATCACCACTAATATCCACATTAAATAGTTAATAATTAGATAGCTAAGCTAACTCTTCAGATTGACATAAGCAATTTTTCCCTAGTGAATAAGTATTTTATTTATCCTTATTTGAAATATAAAAATAAACCTATCCATGGGACCCCTAAAGGTTATTTGATAATTTTGTAGATTGTGAGGAAGCCATGATAAATGGCTATAGTCATAAAGAATCAGTCTTTCCTTGAGTTTTAGAAAGGAATGAGTCCATCTTCGATATAGAGGTTCCATTTTCCATTAAAGGTTACACCCTACATATCGCCTCAATCCAAGCCCAGTCATCAGGGTCTTATATAGGACTCATTTTTTATGAGACTAGACACAAAAAATATATTCCCACTTACAAAACTATGCACTGAGAATCAGAAGAAGCTGACTCAATTCCATAATAGAGATTTTAGTCCCTGATCTTAGCCAAATCCAAACTTTATTTTACACCATAATGGCTTTGTTGAACTTGATTAACTTTACTTTCATATTGGACAACCAAACAACTAGAATAAAATTCCTTTTTAGGTTGAGTGACATGAAGTTTAGATATTTTAAATGATATAAAACCATAATATTTAATCAGATCCCCTTTTCTATAAACCCCTGCAGTCCCCTCCCTTATTACGGTGCCTTGTACTTGGGTATTACCCTACCCTACTCCATATTCTAAGAGGCATATATAATAGTATTTATAGGACATGATTAATCCAAAATAACCTAGAAAGAAACCATATTAAGATACTTATGTTTATTAGTAAACATTGAATTTCTCCTATCCATATTAGGATTAACACTATTATGGGCCTTCCCTGGATTAAATAAGGTAGACTTTGTGCCTTGTGTGACAATTCCCTCTACATCATGAACACGAATAGAATTATACCCTCCCTTATTTTTACTACCAATAGAATAATAATTTCTATTCAAAGAGAATAATGAATAGATAATATTTCTATGGAATGTCTCCTTTAAATTCACAATTTATTGAAAATTATTTAGAATTCAGGTAACCTGTCATGAGATAATTTAAGATCAAAATCATCATCTGAATTAATGATAAAAATATTTTTAACCATTATAGAAGAATTAGTAAATGGTTTCCATTAAATTATTTTCTAGCCCACTCAATTTTAAATAAAACATATAGGGGACAAATTTTCATCAGCATTATTTTTAAACATTACTATTCCTATATGAAATGTTTTGATGAATGACTTTCGAGTACTTAAAGGAAATTTAGGATGAAAAATATAAATGAGAAATTGATGTATTATTCATGGAAAATTGTTGTGAGTGGAATGACTATAATTTTTAATAACATGTAATGTGAACATGACAAGATATGTTTAATGTTAATTTCTATTTAAGTCATGTGATTATAATGAGATTATTTATTTTGAAAGCATGTTAACCTACATCTTTTATGAAATGATCAATATTCTATATTTTGAATAATAAGAATTAAAGTGTCTATATTATTTGTAGTTCCATGTTTTTTTTAATTGATAAATTTAAAAAATGATAAGGAATTAATAAGAAAAGTAATATGGTGAAAATATTATGATGTAAGAATTGTTGGAATGAACATGTTTTAATTTGATATTATTGCTAAGTAAATTTTTTGAAGTGTAGTATATAATTTTTTCTCTATAGTAAATTTTTATAGTTTAATTTAAATTATTGAGAAGTGATTGTTTCCAAAAAAAATAACCCAGTCAATGGTGTTTATAGTTTCAATAATGGTTGGTTGATATAAATATTTTGTGGGTTTCTATTACTATATGTTTGGCATTGGTTATGATTTTTTTTGACTTTAACTGGGAACTAAACTCATTAACATGCACACATTGTAATAAATTATTTAATTCTTGTTTTTTTTGTGATGATGTATTTTACCACATGTTGATATACGAGAACAGTTCTCCTCCTTGATGCAGTCTTTATTTGATGGACTTGATCTTGTTTGAGAGGAATCTCTCCTAGGATAGTGTATTAATTGTATTTAATGGTTGTGTTCTTTCCCCTTCTGAGTGTTGATTATGTTACAGAAATAGTTATATCCTTGAGATGTATCTTGTGGGTTGGTTGATTTATTCCAACTCATTCATCTCTCCTTCCTGGTTTTATTTTAAACTCTATAGGATGAGAATTTTCTGATAGGTATATGATGTAAGGGCCTTGCTTTTTTCAAGCCATTACTATTTCATCGTAGGTTTTATAATGGTTCAGATAATGTTTTTATTTTAAAAAGGTTTTACATTTATATAAGTAATTTTATAGTGGTTTTAATGATTTTTAAAAGTAATTAAAATATTATAAAAAATAAAAAATAATTTGGAAGATTTTGATGTGATTCAATTAATTTCTTTTTGATTTAAGATTTTGTAAATTACATTGAACCCCTATATTAATTATTTATGGGTTGGTTTAATTGAAAATTTAACGTTTCATAAAAAAATTATTACACTTATGCATGCCTTCTTCTTTTCATAAGGTTAATATTTTTTTTATTTGTTGTCTACAGTTGGAAAAAAATCATAATAGTTACATAAAGGTTTTGGTTACTTAAAATGGATTTAGTGTGAGACTACATTGATAGGGGGTGAGTTAGGGTATGCAAAGTTCTTAACCAATTAAAACCCTTGTTCATTTAATGTCTTGATTTCTTTAATGGATATTGACCTTTCAACATTGAAGGTCACTTATTTTATTATTTAACCACATATAATTTAGGTTTCTTGATCTATTTTGTTGTGTGTGTATAAATTAAATAGGGAAACTAGAATTTATTTGGTTCACCATTACTGGGATACATACATGGAGCATGAATCAGTGTAATTTCATTCATTAAATCATTATAATGATCATATCTCTTTATAGGGGTCACTCTCCTTAATTTTTTCAGGTTAGATCATTCCTTTCCTAGGCTCACTCCCTTATAATGTTTTATTGATAGATCAATAATTCCCAAGGTTTTATCCCTAAAATGTTCCTTCCAATGCAGAATATTGTTGGAAAGGATCACCATTACCTATTTTATGGATTTTTCAATCCCTTTAAAAGATCCATTTTCTTGGATTACATCCTTAGGTATTAATGTATGATTTATTGAGATTTTATTGGGATTATCCTTAATATAATGTGGATATCCCCTCACACCACCTTCTTCTTCTTATTATAGAGTGAATCTTGAATTCCTCTTATCTTTTTTGTTTATATAGAAATCCATTATTCTTATTTGGATGGTCTTAAATTTATTTCAAATCATTCTTCTTCCACTACTACAGATAGCCCTTTTATCAGCGCTAGAAATAGATTTTAACAGTTTTAAAAATTCATTGTTAATCTAAGTGAAGTTAAAGGGTGTCCCTTTTATCATCACTCAGAAAAGCGCTGATAAAACCCCCTTTTATCAACGCTAGAAATAGTGTTGATAAAATGAGTCTTTTATTAGAGATCAAAAAAAGCACTGATAAAAGGGTCCATTATCATCACATTTTTCAACGTTGATAAAAGACCCCTTTTATTAGAGATTTTTTACAAGTGCTGATGAAATTTAAAAAATGTAAAAAAATTAAATTAAGTCCAAAAATTGGAGATACCTTTTAACAGTGCATGTCATCCCCTTTTAACAGCACTCAGAAGCCCCCCACTCATGCCCACCCCCACCATCCAACCTTTAACAGCACCATCACCAGCCCTTCAACAGCGATATCCCCCACCTTCACATGCACGTACGCCCTACCTCTCCATGTATTCGAACTCAAGACCTCTTCCCTGCATGCTGGACACTTCACCACTCCTCCATGTTACTTTGTTCTCCATTTAATGATATATCTATTTATTTATATGTATTTAGTTATATTAATATTATTATATATATATATAGTTATATTAATATATATATTTATTCGTATATTAATATATATATATGTATGTATAGTCATATTTTTTATCTGTATATTTATTCATATATTAATATATAATTGTAATATTATTTGTAAATACATTTATAAAATATGTTTTTTGTGTATGTATAAATAAACAAACAAATAAATACATGCATATATACAACATACATACACATGTATATATATTATATATATGTGTATTTGTAGGTATAATAATATATATTTATACATATTTATATATATTTCCATTATTATATATTTATATGTCTATTTATATGTTAGAATATATAGATAATATATATCGGTTTGCTAAAACACACACACACACTAATATACACACACACAAACACACACACACACTATATAGGTATATAAATATTATTATTTTGTATTTTAAATAATATGGATAATATTTTTTATTTAGATAAGGATTATATTTTAATAAATATATTTTATATGTAAATATGTTTAATTAATTATTTAAAAAATAAATTTTTAGGTGTTAATATATAAAAAATATGTTTATATAGTTATATATTTGATTATAAATAACAGTACATTGTCAAAATAGATAAAATTTAAAAATAATTATATTAATATAAATGTAAGACCTGTGAATAAATTTAACCCCCACCAAATAATGGAAGAATACCCTCAAAAGGATCTTGAAAATCCATCAAATATCAAAAAATCAGGGTACGCTGACTAAAAACCCAGTTTTGGAGACCCTTTTGGCCTTTTTTAGGATCCAAAAAACCTTAAACAAGGTCCCCCTGGGCTACAAAAGCTTATATCTTCTCATAATATTATGTTTTATATGTGGTAGAGCTCAAACAGATACACAGATCAAAATTTATGGCCATTTGATGTTTGATTTTTTTTTCAATTTAATTTAGATTTTTATTTATTTGTTTGTTTATTTTATATTCAAATTGTTATTAAAACACTATTATTTGATAAAACCAAGAAAATATTTATTTAAAAATATTTTTTAAATTATTTAATAACCATTTTCTACAAAATATCTTCTAAATTAAGTTGAAATTTCTACTTATCCTAATCTAAAACACATTTAAAAAATATATATTATATTTATATCAAAATATATATATTATTATATTAATATATTACTTTTAATTTTTTTTAAATATAAACTTTATTAGCACTAGTAAGAATTGCATAAATAAGGGGTGTCTTTATCAATACTTTTAAAGGAGCACTGATAAAAGTCTCCTTTAAGAGTGCAAAAAAAGCACTGATAAAGGGGCACTTTTAATAGTGCTTATAAAAGAGTTGTTAAAAGTACCCTTTATAAGTGTTTTTTAGTACTGTTAAGGGGTAACCCCATTATCAGCACTTTTTTTAACACTGTTAAAGGGGTGGTGCTATAAAAACCCAAATCCGAGGTAGTATTCCTAGCCCCTCACCTGAAACACCTTTCTCTTCACCTATGAAAATCAAATATCACATTGCATTCTGTTTTCATAATATGATTCCAATATAACCCTTCTTCAAATAGGGAGTCTATGTTCCAAATCATTAATAAAACTATCAATAGAATTATGGGATAATATATACCACCCATAAATCCTCAAAATATTCCTCCAAAAATACTATAATTATATTCTATTATAACTACTTCATGGTCAATATTCTCTTTCTTTTCAACTATTAATTAAATCTATATTTAGTTAAAAAATTTAGCACTGGAAAATTATTTATATAAAGTAGAAATCATGTTCTAAAACCAAGGCACATGACTATAGAGTCATTCAAGAATTGTTAATGCATCACCATAGTGATTTCTCCTAAAATAATCACATCACCCATTGACATGGCCTTTAACACAGTTTGTTGAAAAACATTTCGTCATTTTTTCCTCAAAATCATTTTCCCTATGGCATGGTCACTTACTTTTTTTTTGGCTTCAAACTCCACTTGACGACCATAACCACTAATAAACATCACCATTCCCATAATGTGAAATACCGATGGGACACTTCTAACCCCAAATATCTACCTCAATAGTGTAGATCATCCAGTTTTAACCCATTTAAACTATAGATATCCAATATATCACATCAATTTGACCACATCCACTACCACAATCAATTTTGGTGTTCCCTACATTGCACGGGAACTCCTCTATTTCACCACGGTCATCACTATGGCATGGTACAAAAATATTAGTCATTCATCATTCATAAAATATTATACTATAGCCATATTTCACATTACTATTTGGCACAGGTGAATTGGAATCCCACCACAGGTACCACCAAAGTGTGCCCCCTTTCTAGTTTCATATTTTGAGAACTTACACCTCAACTCACTGTTGGGAAAAAATCCCTCAAGGTAACATTGGATAATTTTTGGGTTGGTTGTGTTTGTTGACAAATCAGGCTTCCATGGTGAATCGTTGAGTTCTATATATATTTTTGAAAAAGAACCATGATAAAGGAAAAGATGATCTGGATGTGGTATAAAAAGAATAGATACAAGGTGGGGCTGTTTTCTAGTGTTTTCCAAATTTTTTGGGCCTCAAAATCTGAAAATGGATAAATGTGTTTTTGTAAAAGGATGTTTCATGAAAAATTGAAGGTTATTTGGAAACTTGTGTGAAGGTAATGTTTTGGGATCATAATGTCAAAAAATGGAAAACCCCAGATGTGCATGAAATATTTGTAAATGTGCATGATTTATCTACCAATGAGATGTCAAATTGTGTTTTATGTGCACAGAGGGGATCCTATGTGATGCATTGAATCTTCTGCATAGGGGTTGGAAACACCAATAAATTAAAGTTGGCCCCCTAATTAGAAGTAGCTCAACACTTAGAGAGAATCCATGCTCCGGATCACATAATAGTTTCATACAAATGGAGTTGCATGAAAGATTTGGTGTTGTAAGGAATCTAATGAAGTTGCGTGTAATATTTGAGTTGTGTGTAAGATTGATGGTAAACACAATAGGTGTTTCACAACATAAGTGGAATTCTTCATTCAAGGCATTAAATTTCTGCAAAATATGCAGTAAAGGTTGCGTGAAATATTTTTAGTTTCCCAGTACATATTTGGTAAAGTTTTATTCATTGGTGGCTGAATGTGGGACATCAATAGAGAATCTACATATAATGGAGGATGCAATCATTAATGTTTATGAAAGGACCTATAAGTAGATAAACTATGATTAGATCTTCTAAAGGAGTGAGGACACTTCAGTTGAGATTGTTGTGATCTTTAAAATTGTGATTGGTTGTAAACCAAGAGGGATAGTGAGTCCACTCCAAAATTTGTAAACAATAGTGCACTATTAGTAGATTTGGAACATCATCACATTGTCATTATATGATCCATGAACATATCCTAGTGAGGGAGAACCAAGTAAAAATTTGTGTGCATGTGGGTTTTATTTCCTGAATTGCATTAAATGTATAATAATTAGATAAAGAAGGAATGAATATGATCAAAATTTACACTCATGTGAAAACAAAGTAACCCTTGTAATAAAGAGTTAAATATCCTATGGGGCATGAATTATTTTTGAAAAGAATATCCATACACTGATTCTCCTCTCTCTCAGAGTATCCAGGACCCTTTTGGACCTAACAATTAGTATTAGAGGGGTAGGTTTATTTTATCAGATTTGTTTTCTCTGACTTGGTTCATTTGATTACTAATTTTAAAGATTCAGTCTTCTATTATCTTTGTGCTCCATGGGAAAGGTAATAATTTCAAATCATAAGAAGAATATAGGTGATATTCTTCATAGAGGAAGTGTATATGGAAAGAGAGTTATTAAATTTAATGAATATAGTAGTGATCATAATAATTATTTGGATAAGTCCTATAGTGAAAATACTTACACATTCAAAGATGTAAATAGTATGAGTGAAGAACCTGATATTACAGGTGATGCTAGAATAACTGATGATGAAGAAATTGAAAAAATACCTGACGTAATAGTTGTCCATGAAAAATGAATTGGATCAGAAACTAGCTGAAGAAAAAAATCTAAAGATATCCGGATACAAGAACTAGAAATTGAGGTCAACAAACTAATAAGTTTAAATCAAAGGCTTATCGATGTGGCTACAAATATGAGGAATAAGAATGATTCCCAATTTGAAGAAATACAAAATAAGTCTATAAAGAGATAAAAAAACAAAGAGAATGAAAATAAAGAGAATCATAGGTCCAATGAACTTCAGAATCTGAATTCCAGAAATGATGATCTTACTACACAACTATCTGAACTATTTCAGAATAACCAAAGGTATAAAAAATAGAATGCATCTAATATGATTCTATTGATCAAGAAAAATTGAAAATAAAGGAGAAATATGATATGGTGGATAATATCTAACATGAATTCGAAGATGATATGAGTAGAGGGAAGAGTATCAAGAGGGAACTTAATATTCAACTTGAATCAAGGGATATAAAGATTCAAAAATTGGGATAAGATCTAGAATTAGTGAATAAAGAAGTGGATAAATCCAATGACAAAGGAAAGCCTAAAATGAAGGATTACTTCAACTTAAAATTTGATTATCTTTCAAAAGATGATGATGAAATGAAAAGAAAATATGTTATTTCCTAATAGAAAAAAGAGCATATTTTTTCATCTCAAATTCCATTTAGTATGTTACAATATGTTGTTAGATATGATGAACCACAACCCACGCATCATAGGAAGAGAGCCATAAAAAGTTCTCAAAATAGATAAAATCATATAGATTCTAAAGATATACCTAAAATGTTTTAACAATAAATAATTGTAACACCCAATGATTTCACAGTACGTTATCACATTTAAGTAATTCAATAGCTTGCGATACACGCATCACCAAGTTCGAGAACACCATAACTTAACAAACTAGCCAATAAAAAAGCAGTTATGAATAGTATTAACTAAATTTTACATCTTATATACCCTATATAATTTTAACTTCCATATTATGTGTTTCTTAGACATAATAAAAGAGCAAATTCATGATTTCAGATAAAGGAAGTATTTTTCAAAAAAAATTGCAATTTTGCCGCCTATTAATGGTCAACCTTTTTTTAAATGAAATATTTGCACTTTTATATTAAATTTGATAAAATAAACTTCTTATTTAGAATTGAGACATAAACATTTAGTTTGGATAAATATTTGGTGTTTTTTTGATAACTTTCATGTTTTGATGAATAGTGAAAGATGCTAAATTCTATTTGAAAATTGTTTTTTTAATCAAAATAATTTAGTGTTAAAATATTTATTTGGATGGTTTAAAAGTATAATTATATTATATTTGTATTATTTAATATAATTTAGGTAATTATAAGTAATTTCACATATAAATTGGACAAACCAAAGGTCAAACTTTTGATAGTTTTTACTTTTTTAAAAAAAATATACTTTTTTGGTTTTCACAACTGGAATTAACTTTAAATTAATAAATGAAACTTCTATGTTTTTAATTTGGTAAAATATTATTAATTTTTTAATTTTGAATATCAATATTATGTTACGGTGAATTTTTTGTATTTTTCTGAAAACATTCAATTTTTGATGAATATTGAAAACACTGCGTTATTATTTAAAACCGAATTTTTATTTAAATAATTATTTATTTTATTTAAATAAATTTTAATCCAAAATTGATAAATAATACCTATATTAGTTCAATTTAATTCATTGGAGTCACATTTATAATAAAATTAGATGTAATAAATTTTATTGAACTTTTTACCGTCTTTTACCCACCTTCTTGGAGCATTTGCAAATTTGCATATAACATAATTTTACTGCTTCTGTGCGTTGAATTTAAAAAATCCAAATGACATGGCTGACATCAGTAAGTAAAATGTGGTTTAATAAGATGAAAATGTTTTTTTTGAATTGTAACTTTTGACTTTTATTTACCAGAGTTAAAAGTAAATAGGGTAATTAAAGGTAAAAATGATATTATTATTACCCTAACACATGTCCTAAATCTCTTGGATGCGAAATTCGACCAAAAAACCTTAGGAATAAAATATGATCCTTTGGGTCCACTTGGATTAGTTTAGGGCATTTATTATTATTTTATTTAAAGAATAGTTAAAAGTGTCACTAAAATATTTTTAATATAGGGCTTCACATAGGATAAATTTGACTATAAATATTAAATATAAATATAATAATATTTCCTACATAATGGTATTTTATTTATAATTTTTAGACATTAAATAATTAAATTTATTTATGACACAATGATGATGTTGTAATTATCTTTTAAATGAAATATTAAAGTAATGATAATTTGAATGTTTTGATGACATCTACGAATTATATAGGTTATAATGACGTGTTAGGGTTGATTAAATGTATTTGTTTATAAGTAATCAATTTGTGATGACTTTCACAAAAACCAAATATGAAATAGTGTTAAAATTAAAATAAATTAGTTTTTAAAACAAATATTATATTATTAAATGATATAATATTCCTAAAAATATAAGGTTCAGCCAACAGACATATATAATTATTAATATGTCATTAGTGAACCACATGGGGTTATCTTGTTATTTTATAGTAACTTTATTAACCATTTGTTATAATAATACAAGAGGACATTTTAAAAGTTAAACTATTTTACTAATAGTTAAATCTAAAAGTTAAGCTTAATATGGTGACCTAAACTTTTCTAAAACCTATCTTTTGAGAGGAGTTTGACCCCTACCCACCTTATCTTTGAAATAAATCAATTTCTACCCATTAGAATCCGAAAATTCTTTTATAATAACATAATATTTCAAGATTTTCCTAAGGTGTCTCTCACACCTCTTATAAAAGGGAACTTCCCCTTCTCTCAAAATCACACTCCCAAAGCCATTTGGATCGGCCAAACCCTACCCAAATATCCTTCCAACTTTCCTCAAATCAACCTAGAGTCTTTAATTTGACCAAAATATATCCTATTGAGCCTTTTTGATTAACTCAAAAGGAAACACCCAAAGAAGAGGTAATAATTTCAACACCCTCTTTCAAGTTCTTTTCTTCTTCCACTTCCTATATCTTTGTTTTCTACATTCCAAAGTAATAACTACAGTACATCCAACACAATGTGATGTTATTATAAATATAATACAACCATATTTTTTATTCTATCCATCCTATAAATGACAAAGTCACCATACGTGCGTACGTACGGCTTACCGTCTCCAGGTCGTGGTGCAGTTTGTTATTCAAACACTTCATTATTTGGATGGGTATAATAATGATTGTAACTATTGTAAATAATAAATATAAAATTTTAATGATTCTGTATATATGATATACCATCCAATTATATATTATTTCATCATCAAAAGAATGATATTTTCGCTCATGCGTACGTACGGCTTACCGTCTCCACGACGCGATGAGATGACATTCCCCATCAAAACCATTCAAGACTAATTTTCATTTGATGATTAAAAATAATGATTAAATACTTCATATAATTATGAATATGAATAAGATAAATCCTATCCATAACAAACATGACTTGCATAATGAAGCATATAAAGTAAAATGAATCATGTAACACCTAAAACGATGATACTATTGAAATATCATTAACAAAGAAATATTAAAAGTTCATATATGATATCATATTAATGTATATGGTTCTTTTATAATTTAATAACAGTGATTTCACCATTATACAGGAGGTTAAACTATCCTAAAACAAGGAAAAGTACAAGGTAAGGGTTAATTTTACAATCTCTTTACTTATCTAAGGTTGTTAATATGTAAGTATCTATGGGGACCTCTTTATCATCCATATCTGTGATTTCATAAAAATGTATTTCAATACATTTTTACTATTTACTAGACTATGTGTTAAAGTCATTTATACCCTTATTTTACCTTATATGTTTTGAAAGGGATCTTTCCGTCATTTTCCAAACAGGGTACTTTATAACCTTTTTGACAAAATTAAGGTAAGAATGTATTTTTTTTAAATTATACAATCGGTGCAGTTATTCTCTTCAGTTATAACACCTTTGAAGAATCCCTTACTATCTTATAACAATATTTCCAAAATAAATGTTTTCTTTTATAATTACATGGATTTTAAATGATTTCAAAATATAAAGAGATATTCGTCTAAAATAATTTTCATTTCATCAATGTCAACATTATTTGATGTATTTTACACTTGTTTCAAGTTGATTCATTAAGATACAAATCATCCATTTTGTATTAAAGGTTTAGTGATATGTTTGAATGTGGATGTGTTATTTTTATACCATTCATGGTTTATGGTTAAATTATTAACATTTTTTATGCTCATTTTAATATGAATTTTTATGTTATGTTTCAACCTTTTCATACGAGGAATGCATTGTGCTTAGTAAGTGACGGGTGGATCCCACTATAGCTCCTCGATTCATCGGTAGGTCTAATGAGACAAACTAGTGTCTTGACACAAGGCCTTCACAAAATATTATTTTTAGTCTTGACACGAGGCCTAGAATATGTGGTTATAATGTCCGGCAATATGCATTCTATCATTATGAAATTGGATATTGATATTTCATGTGATTATTCAACTAGTAGAATATCCATATGAATAATTAAATGGAATTATTTGATCTATTGTTTCCATATTATGGTGAATATTATGTTTAAAAGGCTTATGTTTTAGTCTTATACATTTCCTTAAATGGTTATGCTTATTTATGAACGTTTCCGCTATATTTTTATCGTTATTGTGGTTCTGAGCTCACCCCTTTCTATGTTTTATTTTTCCTCAGATGTGAAGAAGTATATTATGAATGAACTGTGAGGATTGTATATGGGATATTAATGTAGTCAATGGAGACAATTTTTTTCATTTTATAATATAATTTAAAACTTATGAATGTTTCTATTAATTACAAGGCTACTAAACTAATTGGTCTTTCGAGACTTAATCTCTTGTGATCATGCCAGTGTTATGTAATAATGCACCGAATCTTGTTAACTGGGGTTGGGGCATTACAGTTGGTATCAGATGAAGGTTAGTACAATCCTTGGAAGCTAGATTTAGAATAACACTGATTAGAGAACATTACCCAAACATAGACATTGAGGATTAGTATAGAATAACATCCTATAATTTTGGTAATGTAAAGATTTTGTGTATTTTCCAATTAATACATACCTGTCTAGATATGAGTAGGTAGAGGCGGCTCTGTAATAGATGTAATTAAGAGTGAAAACTCTGACAAGGAGTTTCAGGCTTGACCCAAGGTATCCTGGTACACAACAACATGCCTTGCTTCAGTATTGGTTACGACACTCCTGGGGGATATGCTTAGGATAATTAACATTTTCTTTATAAACCATTATAATGGATTTATGAGTATATACCTCCTCAAAGAAAATATTTTTATTATTATGGATTATATTAATAAATTGTCCAATTTATGTTAAGTGTTTTACAATTTTGGAATTATGTATTACGATTCAAAAAATAACCTAGTGTATTCCATTGTTTATAAATGGCGCACAGTATAAGGAATTAGAACTCCAGAAATATGCGTGATCCAAAGAGTAATAAGGATCATATGTTTATTGGTATTAAGACAAAATTTAGAAGGGAAATAGTCTCCCACGTATTATCATCATATGATGAAATAGAATCATGTGTTAATAAGACAAGTACAGAATTCCATGAGTCATAAGGCTTTGAAGGGAAACAAGAGATGAAAATGATGGTAGAGAGAAAGATGAATAAAGGTAAGAGGGGAATGAAGGATTTTCCCATATATGATAATTGTGGAAAGAATCACCTTGGTAAATTCTTGAAGGTAATGTGAATTTTTTTTATGTTTGGAGAAAAAGGATTCCAAGTACGTGAATGCAAGGGTAAGAAAAAAGTTTCAAAGGTACAATGTGTCATTTGCGAAGAGTTGGGACACTACCCGAATCAATGTCCAAATCATCAGAGTATACCCCAAATGATGCTTTTGGACAATAATCAAGTTTTGATACTACCAAAGATAAAGAGTAATGACTAGTGTTCTTATGTTGTTATTAAATAATTATTTCATTTGAGTGTTGTATCAACGATGTACTGGTTATATGAATTATGGAAATAAATAAGGATTGTAATGCAATACTATTTCATTGGGTATTTGAGATTATATGGTTCTAAGAAAAGTTACTCAATATAAAGTTACAATTTTTGGAAAATACATGGTTGAAGGAAAGATAAACCTTAAAATGGTTCTGATACTGAGGTAGTGATTTTGGAATAATATATGATTGATTTGGATAAATTATATTCAATATTATTGACCACTTTGAAACTAATTAATTATTTGTTTATTCTATTTTTTTGGAGTATAAAACATTTTTGGATATAAATAATATATACAATATTCTATAAAGAATATGAGAGTATGAATGTAATAAATAAGGTTTTATAGTAATTCAGGGTGTTACCTTGTTTTAAAAGAATACATGATGAAGGTATTCACATGTTATAACGTGGTAAAAAATACCTTCATTGTGTTTACATTCCTTATAAATTTTTTACTATGAGTTTGGACAAAAGTATTTTGGATAACTGTAATGGTTGGAATGGATTAAATTTGAAATTTGATACAATTCTCATGGTTAAAGAATTTATTAATATTATTTTTTTATTGTTATAAAAAATACAACCCGAAGGTCGAGCGACAACCCGTCTTGTCCAGCAAGGTCGTGATACTTGAACCCGCAACTGAAGGGCGACATGGGTGCATCGCCTACCACTAGCCTACATGATTTCCTAGTTTGTATAATGTAGTTTTTTTTAAATATCCTTACAAATTAATTATAAATTCATTATTTTTGGAACCCTATAAGATTAGGATAAATAGAATCTTTTTTAACACTCTTATCCTTTGGTGTAAGATGAGTTTGTGGTAAGAATTAGTTGAAAGATAAAACTATACCTGTCAAGTTTATTTTTCCCCTCTTATTCAATGATTAAATTAATTATTAAACTTTAGGGATGGGATCTTAAAACCAAAAAAGTTTTATCCTAATACCTTATGTTTTGTTGAACTGGTGATATTTTAAATCATCATAGACTGATGGCTTTAAGGCCCTCAATTTTACACTTGTTTGTGATTGATGACCTCAATAACTCCCTATAAATATTTATGTTTTCCATCCAATTATGTGTCTCCAATTTCCCCCAATTTTATCTTAATCGAAATCATAATTTGGTGGTGGATTTTTCATTTCCCTTTCCCTCTTATTAAGACTAAATTTTATTAACCCAATTTCTGATGTGAGTTTTCCACAAAGGTATTTTTCTATTTTTAACCTTTTATTTTTGAAGAACAATTTCAAATTGAGAAGACTCAATTTATTGATAGAGGGGAAAATGTAATACCCCAACATTTAATAGTATGTTATCTCATTAAAGTAATTTAATAGCTTGTGCTACACACAACACCGAGTTCGAGCGCACCACAACTTACCAAACTAGCCGTTCAAAATCAGTTATGAATAGTATTTATTTGATTTTGAATCTTATATACGCTATATAATTTTAACATCCATATTCTGTGTTTCTTAGAAATAATATAAGAATAAATTCAATTTTTCAGATAAAGGAAGTATTTTATTAAAAAAATGCTATTTAACCGCCCATTAGTCGCGAACCATTTTTTTAAGGAAATATTTGAAAATTTTATATTTAATTTGAAAAAATAAAATTTTTATTTATATGTGGGACCTAAAAATTTAGTTTGGATAAATTTTTGGTGTTTTTCTGATAACTTTCATAATTTGATGAATAGTGAAAGATGCTAAATTTTATTTGAAAACAGTTTTTTGTTAATCAAAATAATTTAGTGTTAAATTATACATTTGAATGGTTTTGAATTATAGTTATATTATATTTGTATTATTTAATACTATTTAGGTCATTGTAATTAATTTCACAAATAAATTAGAAATAATCAAATGTTAATCTTTTGACAGCTTTTACTTTTTAAAAAATCTTCTTTTCAGTTTTGACAAAGGGAATTAATTTTAAATTAATAAATGAAAATGCTATTTAATTAATTTTTTAAAATATACTTTATTTTTTAATTCTTAATATCAAAATTATCTTATGGTGAATTTTTTGTATTTTCATGAAAACATTCAACGTTTGATGAATAATGAAAAACACTATGTTATTATTTAAAGCCAAATTTTTATTTAAATAATTATTTATTTAATTTAATTTTATGCTAAGAAAAAATAGATAAATAATACCTATATTAGTTCAATGTAATTCATTAGAGTCATTTTTGTAATAAAATTAGATGTATAAATTTTTATTGAACTTTTTATCGTCTTTTACCCACCTTCTAGAAGCATTTGAAAATTTGCATAAAACATAATTTTACCACTTATGTGAGTTGAATTTTAAAAATCCAAGAGACAAAGTTGACAAAATTATGTATAATGTGGTTCAATAAGATGAAAATAATTTTTGATGAATAGTTACTTTTGACTTTTATTTACCACGGTTAAAAGTAAATTGGGTAATTAAAGAGAAAAATGGTATTATAATTACCATAAAACATGTCCTAATTCTATTGTATAAGATTAATTCAACGAAAAACAACCTTAGGAATAAAATATGATCCTTTTGGTTAACTTGGATTAGTTTAAGACATTTATTATTAATTTATTTAAAGAAGAGTTAAAAGTGTTAAATTCAAATTTTAATAACTAAAACATTTTTAATATAGGGTTACACATAAGATAAATTCGAGTAGAAATATTAATTAAAAAGATAAATGTATTTCCTACATAATGGTATTTTATTTATAATTTTTATACATTAAATAATTAAATTTATTTATCACATAATGATGATGTAATAATTACCTTCTTAATGAAATATTAAAATAATTTATATTATAAATAATAAAATAAATATAATTTGAATGTTTTGATACAATATATGAATTTTATAGGTGAATATGACGTGTTATGGTTGATTAAATATATTTTTTTTCAAAGTAATAAAGTTGTTATTACATTCACTAAAACCAAATATGAAATAGTGTCAAAATTGACATAAATGAGTTTTTTAAAAAAATATTATATAATTAAATGATATAATATTTCTAAAAATATAAGGTTCAGACTAATGACTTATATAATTATTAATATGTCATTAATTAACCACTTGGGGTTCTTTTTTAATTTTAGAGTATGTTTATTAACCATTTATCATAATAATACAAGAGGACATTGTAAAAGTTAAATTATTTAACTAGTAGTTAAATATAAAAGATAAGATTAATATGGTGACCTAAACTTGTCTAAAACCTATTTATTGAGGGGATATAGACCCATACCCACATTATCTTAGAGATAAATTAATTTGGACCCATTAGAAACCGAAAATGATTTTATAATAAAATAATATTTCATGCCTTTCCTAAGATTCCCCTCACCCCTCTTATAAAAGGACACTTCCCCTTCTCTCAAAATTACAACCCCAAAGAAATTTGGCTCAGAAAAACCCTACTCAAATATCCTCCCAACATCAATCAATTTATCCTATAGTCCTTACTTTGATCATAAAACCAACCTAAGGATCCCTTTTATCATCTCAAAAGGAAACACCTGAAGAAGAGGTAATAATTTCACCACCCTCTTTCAAGTTATTTTCTTCTTCCACTTCCTCTTTCATTGTAGTTTCCATACCAAAATAAAAACTAAAGTACCTAATACTTACTGAGATGATATTAAAAATATGGTACAACCATATTCATTATTCTATCCATCCTATAAATGATAAAGTCACTACACGTGCATACGTACATTTTACCATCTCTACGTCGCGGTGTAGTTTGTTATTCAAACACTTAATTATTTGGATGGGTATACTAATTACTATAAATTATATAAATAAAAAATATAACATGTTAATGATTCTGTATATATGATGTACCATCAAATTATATACAATTTCACCATCAAAAGAATGATATTTTTGCTCGTTCATACGTACGACTTACCGTCTCCATGACGCGATGAGATGTCATTCCCCATTGTAAAAATTCAAGACTACTTTCCATTTTATGATTAAAAATAATGTTTAAAGACTTGATATCATTATTTATATCAATAATATACATCCTATCTATAATAAACATGACTTGCATAACAAATCATATAAAGGAAAATGAATCTGTAAACACACGAAATGATGATACTATTGAAATATCATTAACAATGAAATATTAAAAGATCATATATGATATAATATTAATGTATATGGTTCTTGTGTAATTTAATAACAGTTATTTTACCATTATACAAGTGTTTAACCTACCCTCAACCAAGGAAAATTACATGGTAAGGGTTAATTTTACAATCTCTTTACTTATCAGAGTTTGTTAATATGTAAGTATCTACTGGGACCTCTTTATCATCCACATCCGTGTTTTCTTAAAAATATATTTCAAAACATTTTTACTATTTACTAGACTGTGGGTTTAAATCCATTTATACCTTTATTTTACCTTATATGTTTTGAAATGAATCTTTCTGTCATTTTATAAACAAGGTACTTTATGACTTTTTCGACAAAATTAAGGTAAGAATATCTTTTTTATCTTATACGGCAGGTGCGTTATTCTCTGCCATTATAACACCTTTGAATATTCCCTTAAAATCTTATTAGAATATTTTCAAAATAAATATTTTCTTTTATAATTACATAAATTTTAAATGAATTCAAAATAGAACGAGATATTCCTCTCAAATAATTTTCTTTTCATCTATGTCAACATCCTTTGATGGATTTTACACTTGTTTAAAGTTGATTTATTATGATACAAATCTTATATATTGTATTGAAGGTTTTGTGATATGTTTGAAGATGCATGTGTTATTTTTATACCATTCATGTTTTATGGTTAAAGTAGTAACATTTCATATGCTAGTTTTAATACAAATGTTTAGGTTATGTTTCAACCTTTTCATATGGGGAATGCATTGGACTTAGTAAGTGACGGTTGGAGCCCGCTATAGCAACTCGATGCATCAGTAGGTCTCATGAGACAAACTAGTATATTGGCACAAGGCCTTGAAAAAATCTTATTTTTAGTCATGGCACAAGGCCTTGACTTTTTGGTTTTGATGTCCAGAATTATTCATTCCATCATTATAAAATTGGGTATTGATATTGCTTGTGATTATTCAACTAGTAGAATATACATGTGAATAAGTAAATGGATTTATTTGATCTATCATTTCCATAATATACTTAATTTTATGTCTAAAAGGCTTATTTTTTAGTCTTCTACATTGCCTTAATATTTTAAAGCTTATTTATGAAAGTTTTCAATATATTGATATCTTTAATGAGCATCTCAGATCACCCCTTTCTATAATTTATTTTTCCTAGGATGCGAAGAATTATATTATGACTGGCCTATAGGGATAGTCTAAGGGATATGAATATGGTAGATGGAGATAATTTTGTTGTTGTTTTTCATTTTATAATGTAATGTAAAACTTATGAATGTATCTATTACATCCAAGTCTACTAAACTAATTAGTCTTTCGATACTTGATCTCTTGTGATCATTCCAATGTTATGTAATAATGCACTGAATATGGGTAACTGGGGTCAAGGCATTACAATAATGAAATCATATGCTATTTCTGTGGAATTCGTTGTCATACATCAAGTTTTTGTTCAGAGTCTCTGGAATATATTTCATGTTGTGAAGATATAAATCATTAAATATTTGAATAAGAAAAATATTCTTGAAAATTCTGAAAGAAAAGTCTCCCAGAAGAAATCAGTTTTCAAATTCTATTATTGTAGAGGACTGGGACACACCATGACCATGTGTTAAGAATCCCAACAGCTCAATGTTAGATTAAAAACTCAAGATTCATCAACATATCAACTATGAAATGATCAAATGTGGAAAGACATTACTGTGAGATGTTTTATGTGTTCTAATCATGGGAATTTGGAAAGATATTTCAACAAGTCTAAGGAATGAAAGAAAAAGGAAGTCAAAAGGGGATCCCTGACTTCAGTGGTGTATAATGAGAAATACTACACTAAAAGACAAAGTGGTAAATTTAAAAATAGGTTTACAGGCTCAGGGGAAACACAAGTATCTCAGAGAAAGGAGTATAAATCACCTCCTATGTTGCAATCACAACATCCCTCTTGGAGAGAATGTGAACAAACCTGGAAGAACAAGGGAATATCTACTCTTGTTTTGAGTAAGAAGAATGTAAAATCATTGTAAGTATCAATCCAAACAAGAAAGGGTGGCATGATTCATACAACTAACAAAATAAATATTAATAATAAATGTCTTGAAAAATTCACATGTCATGCCACAAGGAGATAAGTGAAGGTAGAGGAAATAACCCTACAATGGAGAAAGAAGCTAGATCATATGACCAGGGGAGATATTCCTACCCAGAGATAGAATCATGAGATATGTAATGTTAGTGGAATATCAAAGAAGTAAATGCGTACTATTGGGTTCAAACTCCAAATTGTGAACAAGGGAAATCCTATAGAATCAACACATTAGAAAATGGCTCAACATTTGGGTAAAGAATGATTAGTCATATGGCCAGAATAGTTAAATTTGGCTACATAGTTGTAACAAGCACAAAAACATTACAATTATCTTCAAGAAAGTATCAAAGGGTTAATCAATCATGATCAACTGCAATCCTCTTCATGAGGATTCCAGATCATCCCCTATTCTTATGTCTATAAATTTTATTAACTAATGTTCAAGTGTTTCAGGTTCAAGGGGAGATACAATCCAGGGGAAATTTGCATCAAAAGATATAATGTAGTTAAATTATTTTCCCAATAATTTTAATGAATTCAAATCAGTTACTAGAGATGAAGAATAAATCTAGAATAATTACATGAAATGAGTTAATGTTTTATGGATACATGAGTTGTATGGAAGTAATTGGGTGTAATGGATAGTGGTTATGATATTAACTTTATATCATGTTTCCTACACTGAGTCCCAACTCAGTAAGATTAAGAGGTTATTTTGATGGATCATTACTAAGTGGTATGTTTATCCAATGGAAATCACATTGAAATGAGCTACAACTGGAATATGTTATTGAGCAGGAAAAGTTTCTCAAAACTGAAATCACCTGTGATGAAATGATGCAGGAGAAGAAGAATGTTGGAGGGTCTAAATAGTGGGGCTAACAACTTTAAGAGTTTCATATCATAGGGAGACCAATCTATCTCCTAATCATATGTAATATCTCAATGGTATAGAAATTACGAGAGATTATTAGTAAGAAGACTGACTAGGGGATGAGCAGCAACATTCATATATTTCATGATTATCTATTTTTCTCTAACAATATGGTATCAAACTACAGTTTTTAGGATACTAAGATTCTACAAGAGAATAGAAACAATGTTTCATCATGAGGCTACAAAATTAGTTGAAAGAAATGACGTCACTATAGTAGAGAATGAACAGAATATTTAATATAAAATAAACAGTTTCTTTATAAAAGCAATGAGGACGTGAGAAACTCAAGGTGAGTAAAAGTTTAAAATGATGATTCAAATGAAAATAATAAATATGTACAATAGGAAGTAGCTGAAGATTAAAAGGGGATTTAGGCTATAAATGAAGAGCTTAAAAATTTGAGAAGAATCATATATGGGAGATTGTTTCAAGGCCAAGAGATAATAATTTTATCGATACTAAATGGGTATTTTGCAACAAAAAAAATAAATATGGATCACTGATTCGAAACAAAGAATGACTAGTGTACAAAGGTTAATCCCAAATAGAGGGTATTGATATTGATGATACATTTTCACCTGTTTCAAGGTTGGTGACAATCAAATATTTTATGGCCATTGTAGTGAAACAAAAGTTTAAAGTTCTTCAAATAGATTTCAGGTCTACATTTTTAATAGGGTTCTGGAAGAAAACGTTTATATCAATAATCTATATGTATTCTCATTCATGAAGATGAGAAAAAAAAATTGGCTAGAGAAGTAACTATATCGATTGAAGTAAGCACCGAGAGTATAGTATTCAAGAATATATCAGTATTTGATGAAGCTTGTTTTTCATCGTGGTGGAGTTGATTATAATCTATATGTGAACAATGATTGTAATAAAAGGATAATGGTTCTAGAGTATGTTGATGACATAATATCTGGTTGATCAGATGAATCATAGTGTAGACGGTTTTCTGAATTCTTGAATAGTGAGTTTAAAATTTCAATGATTGGTGAACTGATACTTTTACTTGGTTTACAGGTGACACAAGGAAGGAATGAAACAATAATTTCTCAATCAAAATATTCCAACGCATTTTTTAGAAGGATTGGAATAGATAATTTCAAAGATTCAAATATTCTAGTTGCTACCTAGACAATACTATCAAAAGATGATGATGGAAAGGTAGTTAATATCCCTAATTATAGGAAAATCATTGGTAGTTTATAGTACCTGATAGCAAAAATACCTAATATTGTTTTTTTTCAACAAGCCAAGTAGCAATATATAAAATCAATCCTAAGGAAAGAAACATAATTGCTGTGAAAATAATACTTCATTATATCAACGGAACTCGGGATTTTGGTTTTATGTATAATGATAGATCCCAATTAGTGTTTTGGGATATACAGATGTAGATTGGTTTGTTTCAGAAGATGATATGAAATTAATGTCAGGAGGTGATTTCTATCTTGGAGGATTATGTATTTCTTAGCTAAGCAAGAAACAAAATTATACATCATTGAGCACCATATAAGCTGATTATATTGTAGCCACTCAAGCATGCACGTAGTTATTGTGGATGAAGCAGTAGCTTCATGATATGGGTGTTGAAGTGAAGTCTTCGATTGGAATTAATTGTGATAATTCAAGTGCTATCAATCTTATAAAAGATCTAGTCCATCACTCAAGGTCAACGAACATTGAAATCAAATATCATTTTTCAAGGATAATTTTGAGCATGGGTTTGTGAAGTTGGAGTATGTTCATACAAGACTACAAGTTTCAGACATTATGATATAGGCCTTACCCAATGAAGCATTTGAGAGGCATTGACTTTCTCTAAGAGTCCAGTCTAGTCCCTGAACTTGAAAATTATGGATGTGAGACACCCACTCTTCATAAGGTATGGTGTGTTTTACCTACGATACTAATATGCGTTCTTTACCTTATTGCATACCAAAAATGAGTGGCCTTTGGGTTTTTTTTAAAGGGGGAGAAAGTGTTACTATTCAAGAGGAAGATAATGCCTTTTTCGAAAACATGGGGAGAAGCTGATAGGTGGATTAATGAGATAGGGGAAAAGATGATTGGAGGAGTCACTTGATAAGAATTTCTCAGTGTTATAAGGAAATAGAGAAAACAATCAGATATTATCTTGGACAACATTAGTCATTCGAATACATGAGAACCCAAGAATTGAATTAGGGGGAGTATAAAATCTTATGATGCTAGAAGTGATTGATCAAAGAATATATATCACGATAGTTGAGATTCAGAATTAAATTAGTTGTTTATTTTCAAGAATTGGTGTCTAGAATGAAGTGTTTCATTGATGAACATTTCATCGTACTCTTGTTTATCACGCCAATAATTTCCCATGTGGTCTTAGAGTATGTGTTGAGTAAATACTTGATTTTTATCTAGGCCATATGAGGTGAATGGTGGAGGAAGATTGATGAATCTATAAGGTGGTATAAAATTATGAAGGTGTTGTCAACAAACCCAAAGGTTGAGATAAATTGGAAAAATCCCTCAAGGTAACATTGAAATTTTTTTGGGTTGGTTGTGTTTGTTTAAAAAGTAGGCTTCCATGGTGAAATGTTGAGTTATAGAGATATTTTGGACAATCCCTATTGAAAAAGTACCATGAGAAAGGAATGAATGATCTGGAGGTGGTACAAAAAAACAGATCCAATTTGGCGTCATTTTTTAGTGTTTTTCAAATTTATGTGCCGCAAAATTAGAAAATAGAGAAATGTGTTTTTGGAAGAGGAAGTTGTCCAGAAGATTGAAGGTGATTTGGAAACTTTTGAGAAAGGTATGATTTAGGATCATAATGTCGAAAAATGGAAAATGCATAATGTGTGCAAAATATGTGGAAATGTGTGCAAAAGATTAAGTTGTGTGAAAGAAACTTGTGTGCCCAATGAGATGTCAAATTGGGTTTTTAGCGCAAAGAGGGGATATTGTGTGATGCATAGAATCTTCTGTGTAGGGGTCAGCGATGCCTATAAGTAAGAGATTACCCCCCTAATTTGAAGTATCTCAACACTTAGAGAGAATCCAATATCTGTATCATGTAACAATTTAATGCAAAGGGAGTTGCGTGAAATATTTCGGGATATGCACAAGATAAGTAATTCGCACATAAGATTTGAGTTTCACATAATATTGATGTTGTGTACATGTGGTGTTTTGTGACAAAAGTGGAATCTTGCGCGCAAGGCATTAAAGTTGTCTGCAAGATACTGAAAGGTTTGAATGAATGATTTGTAGCTTCCCAGTTTAATTGGGGTAATGTTTAATTCATCAGTGGATGAAAGTGGGACATCAATAGATCATCTACATACAGTATATGATGCATTCATTAGAGTTAATGAAAGGACCTACAAGTCTATAAACTATGAGTGGATAATCTTAAGAAGTAGGGTTCACACATCATTCGAGAGAGCAGTGAGCTTTCAAATTGTGATTAGTTGTAAACCATGTGGGATAGTGAGTCCAATCCAAAAAATATAAATAACAATGCACTTTTAGTGGATTTTTTACATCAGCACATTGTAGTTGTATGCTCCTTGGACATTGTTATATGAGGGTGAACTGAGTAAAAATCTATGTGCATGTGTGTTTTCTTTCCAACATTACATTCAAATCATCATAATTATATAAAGAAGAAATGAATAAGATCAACATTAATACTCACGTGAAAACAAAATTACCCTTGTAATAAAGAGGTAAAGATCCAGTGGTACATGAATTTTTTTAGAAAAGAATATTCATACCCTAATTCATCCCCCTAGGGTATTTAGGCCCCTTTTTGACCTAACACACACCCTATGAAATGGGATTGGCTGAACCTGTTTCCTTCTTTCCCTTCACTGTGTCTACTTAAAAATACTCTAAGAATCACCAATTTCTTTCAAAAATCCTCTTATCAACACAACACTTCTTGGCAGTAAACATATTATCAAAAAATCCAATAAAATCCTTCTGTATTCCTAACAGTCCCCTCCTTTATATTTTTTTTTGAAATAATCAATATGTCTCCCAAAATTGGAAACGAAATAAATGGGAACTTACTCATCCATAAAATGTAGGGATATTCCTTTGAATCTCAATCACCCCCTTCAATGGTATAATCACCTTTGAAATTCAAACTTTTATCACCCGCGATGTGTAGGAAGAGACTCTAAGAAAAATAAACTCACCCTTATTTTTCAATTTCAAAAAGGGATTCCTCATGGTATTCAACTCCCATTTTGATTTTAGGAAGACATTATCATCTTATGTCTTCTATCCCTATTTCAAAAAACCATTATCCTTTGGTATCATCGACATGTTGAATAGTCAAATACCTTGAAATTGAATGGACACAATTTCTGGTTGGAATGCCTAACTCTAGAAAACATCCATAAGAGAATATAAATTATCATTTCATTTTATGTAGAGATTCTTTGAGTGATTTAACACATGAAAATTGAGATTCTATGAAATCCTTTAAACATATTCATCCCAACATTGGTGTAGAAAATAATATTTTTTTATAAACAATAAAGGTTGTACATGTCACTCATGAATACAAATGAAAAACATACAATATTTGGATATTATCACTTATCAATATACAACCTATGAAATTAATCAGTTCCACACTAAAACAATTATTATATAATCAATAATTTAATTTTTAGTAATGATCTTACCACCTATTAAAACTAAAACAAATTTTGAAATAAACATTGATACAAATTGCATCATTTATCTTCAAATTCATCATATGCATCTTCAAATTCCAAATTATCCTAATCAGACATTGAATTTTGATTGCTTCTCCCCCTAATAAATTATCTCTTATCACTAGTTGTTGATGTTCATGTTAGGGAAATCACTTACTATAGTTTTATTATATTTTCTTTTAGCTCTATTGTAACGCCCGAGACTTTTATGAGAAATATTTTGTTTTTATGTTATAGAAATCATCAAAGGAATCTTTTACTACACCCAAAACTAGCTTGTCTTGCTTTACACGCAACTGCGGCCTTCCTCGATACCTTGTGTCATACGCAAAACTGAGTTTCACTAAACAACGATATGCTATTAAAATATTATTGAAACTAGCCGTTATGAATAGTAATAAACACTTTTTGAAATTTTGTAAATTTTATTTTTCAAAATGGACTTCATTTTTGGATTCAGAATTTTGAAATTAGCTTAGGGTGAAATTTTGGTACTTTTCGGATAACTTTCATATTCTGATGAATAGTGAAAATTACTAAATTTTAATTAAAAACAACTTTTTTAATCGAAATAATTAATAGTGATAAATTATTAATTTGAGTTGTTTTAAAGTATATTTAGAATATGTTTTTACAATTTAATACAATGTTTTTCATTGGATGTAATTTCACATTTAAACCAGACATAAACAAGTGTCAATCTTTTGATAGTTATTATCTCTTTAAAACACGCTATGTGTTTTGACGATGGAAATTAAGTTTTAAATTAGTTAATGTAACTGATATGTTTTGAATTTGGTAAAATAAACATCATTTTTGAATTCATAATATCAAATATAGCTTAGGTCTAATTTTGGGTATTTTTCTGGAAACATTCATTTTTTGATGAATAGTGAAACCACTAAGTGGTAGTTAAAAAAATGAATTTTTCATAAAACTTAATTTTACCGCTTCTGTGAGTGGAATTTAGAAAATCCGAGAGACACGGTTAATATCAAGGACTAAAATGTGGTTCAATGAGATGAAAATAATTTTTGGTGAATAGTAACTTTTTACTTTTTTTTCACGGTTAAAAGTAAATAGGGTAATTATGGGTAAAACTGATATTATTATTACCCTAACACATGTCCTAATTCTATTGGATAAATTTAATTCGACCAAAAACAACCTTAGGAATAAAATATGACCATTTAGGCCCACATGGATTAGATTTGGACATTTATTATCAATTTATTTATAGAAGGGTTAAAATAGTTAAAATCAATGTTTAATAACTAAAGAATTTTTAATATAGGGTTATACATAAGATAAATTCGACTATAAATATTTGTTAGAAAGTTTAAATGATATTATACATAATGGTATTTTATTTGTAATCTTTAGACTTAAAATAATTTAATTTATATATGACACAATGATGATGCGGTAATTATCTTATTAATGAAATATTGACGTAATTGATGTTATAAATACCTAAATAAATGTAATTGGGGACTTTTTAGGAATTCCAATAATTTTCTATGTTAATATAACTTGTTAGTTTTGATTTAAGTAATTTGTTTCGAACTAATCATTCTGTTATGATTTTCACAAAAATCAATTACCAAATAGTGTCAAAATTGACATAAAATAGTTTTTAAAACAAATATTATATTATTAAATTTTATTATATTCCTAAAAATCTAAGGTTTGGCCAAGATACTTATATCATGATAGGTGTATCATTAATAGACCACTTTAGGGTCTCTTGGATGTATATGGTAAGTTTATTAACTATATAATATAAAAATACAATGTGACATGGTAAATGTCAATCTAATTAACTAAGAGTTAAAACTAAAAGATAAGGTTAATATAATGACCTAAACTTGTCTAAATTATATTTTATGAGAGCATTTCAACCCATCCCCACCTTATCTTCGAAATATATCAATTTGGAGCTATTAAAAATCGAATTTTACTTTATAATAAAATAATATTTTTAGTTATTCTAAAGGTGCCCCTCTCGTCCCTTATAAAAGGGCAACTCCTCCCTCTTCTCCTCACACCAATTTGAGCCTTCAAAATCGGCCAAACCATGACCATTTCACTTCCCCACTTCCGTAGAAACAACTTAGAGGTCCTGGTATTCTTCAAAGACCAATTTTAGTACCCTAAAAGGAGTTCTCAAAGAGGCGCTTCAAAGAAGAGGTAATATCCATTACCGATTCTTTCAACTCTATTTCTTATTCTACTTCTTATTCTTTATTTTTTTCATTATGAAGTAATAACATCAGTATCCCTAATATACGGATATGTTATTATAAGTATGAAACAACCCTAATTCACCATCTATCCATCCTACAGAAAACGAAATCACCACGCATGCGTACGTACGGAATACCGTCTCCACGCCGTGGTGTAATCTATTTTCCACCACCACCTTACTTGGATGGGTATAATTGTGTAAATAATAACTATATATGATTATTGTAAAGTGATATTGATTTTGAAATAGTATAAATACACTCCATTACAATTTCACGATCATGGGAACGATATCATCGCTCGTGCGTACGTACGGAATACCGTCTCCACGATGTGATGCGACTCGTTCTACATGATCTTTATTGAATAATAATTATATAAATGAATTGAATGAATTAATATGATATATATTACACTAATACCATTCTGGAAATGAGTTATCTAGAACCTAAAAATAAAACTAAGAATTTATTCGACAAAACACGCATAAGAACAAAAAGTAATAAACACCCGAATAACAAGTAGTAATGAACTATTACTAATTTGAAGCTAGGAATATGACCATATATGATATCATTAAAATAATCAGGATTATATAATAAGTCAATAAAATTATTTAAATCATTATACAGGAGTTTCGGACACTTACGAAGAAAATCGGACCTAAGGTAAGGGAAAATATCACAATCTCATTTTATCCGAGATTGTTTACACTTTGGTATTTACTGGGGTGTATTTTATCATCAAAATCCATGTTTCCTCAATATTTAATATTATTTCCATCCACCTACATTATTTTAAATCCAATTTTACCCTTCGGTGAGTTTAGGGTAAAAGATATGAAAGGAATATTTTGTCATTTTTCGTACGAGGTACTTTTTGACTTTTCCGACAAATGTACAAGAAGAATGTTGTTTTTAACTTATACGACATGAATGGATTTTTATAACATTATTTCCAAGAAGCTTACTTTACAAGTTTTCAAGTTTATTTTTAATCAACTTCTTTTAGTTTAGAATTGTATGACATGTTAAGAAAGGAAAAGTGTTTTTGAAGTAGAAAGGATATTTTCCTCAAGAATAGAGTTCAAGTGTTTTATCAAAATTATTTTCCATCTAAGATAATAAAGGGTTCTGTTTCTATACCTATTATTACATTGATTTGATTATGTTGTGATGGAATTATTTTTATGAATTCCTTTATCTTATATGAATTGTTTTATGATGTCATGATGTTTAAGAATCCCATTTTTTTGTTACATGGGTTATACAATGATGTATGATTTATGATTTTGTGGAACACATAAGAATGGTATCATTATGAGATGGGTGGGACTTATATCTCCCTCCAATTCATTGGGTAAAGATTTTATATCTCATGAGATAGACATGGCTAGAATGGAAGGTTAAACCAGTTCAGTGAAAACAGGACAGAAACGAGGAGTGAACTCGGTTCAGAAATAGACTTTATCCACTAAGATAGTCTTGGAAATGAGTCTAGACTAATAAGAAATGATTCTCTATGATTATGTGTGTATGCCAAGTTATGATTATTGGGATTACATTTCACTACTGTGATTTATCCCATGTTATGAAATTATGATCTCTTTTGCAGGTTAAGATTTCCAAAAGTTATGTTCTTATGTATATGATGTGATTGATATTTCTTTTGTTTACCCTTAATGACCATTTGAGCTCACCCTTGGGTATGTTTTATTTCCCTAGGTCAGAAAGAAGGTTATTAAGTAGGATATTCCAAAAGGGACTCTAGATATGATGAAATAAATGGGAGGCAAAGTAGATGCTTTATGAACCAGTTGTTTATGTTTCCCAGTTTCTAAAGACTCTATACCTATACAGTCCTTTCCTGGGTTTGTTATATGTTGTAATAAGTGTGCTTCAATTATGAAGTAATAACAATGTATGTAAAGTATGGGTCGTTATAGTTGGTATCAGAGAAAAGGTATAGTCAACCTTTGGAATCTTGGATGTGAAAGCCTTAGTAAGAATCCTAAGGATAAGTCTAAGCATAGAACACAATATTAGTGTTTTAGAAATGGCCATGAATAACCTAGGATAAGACCTTAAGTGTGAAATTTTATTCTTGATTATGGGGTTTTCCTATTATAATTAGTGTTTCTCACACTATTCTTCTTGGTTTTAGTCAATGGCTGGAACCCGAAGGAACCGTGTTAATGCGGAATGCGACGGGAAATGCAATGATTGTCCCCCTCAGCAACCAAATGTTATGGGAGGTAGAATGAAAAATCTTGTAGCCATGCTCACATTACTTTCTCAAGTTATGAATCATGCAGGACTTCCGAATGAGAAAAGGAAGGAGAAACATTCTGTTGAATCCTTCATGAGGAAGCATCCACCTTCATTCAGCGGGTCTACTGATCCATTAGTTGCTGAACAATGGACTAGTACTACTGAAAAGATATTTTCAGTTCTTCAATGTTATGAACATGATAAAGTCATCCTAGCAGTGTATCGTTTGGAAGGAGATGCTGATCAATGGTGGAATCTTATTAAGAATACGAGGCAAAGGGATGAAATTGAGTCCATGGAATGGGATGAGTTCAATAACATATTTTTCAATAAGTACTTCCCTCTTATTCTCCGAACAAAGATGGAGAAAGAGTTTCTTGAACTGAAGAAAAAGGATAATGAATATGTTGGTACCTATGAAGCAAATTTTACAAGACTTGCAAGGTATGCTTCTGGTATTATTATCCAACCTAAGAGTAAGATCGATCGATTCTTTAGTGGATTAAAACCAAGTCTTCGAAGGGACTTAGCCATTAGGTACTTCAATAGCTATGAGGAAATCGTTCGATGTGCTCTCAAAGTTGAGATAGAGATTGGAGTAACCCATCAGTCATATGGGTTTGATAAGAAGAGGAAAATGGAATTCAAAGGAAAATCTAAAGAGCACACTGAAAAGAAGATGAGCTTTCCCTTATGCTCAAAGTGTTGAAATAAACATGGAGGTAGTTGTCTTAAAGGGACAAGTAAATGTTTCAAATGTGGAAAGTAAGGCCATCGGGCATTTGAATGCCACAATAATGGGAAGAAGATGTCTAATGATGCAAACAAAGGAAGGGACACACAGAATGAACCTACTACACTCCAATGTTTCAAGTGCAAGAAGATGGGGCATTATGCCAATCATTGCCCAAATCCAATGGTTGATGATGATGGTCGACGTCAACAAACTCTTAAGGCTAAAGAAAAAGGAAAGTCACATGCAATTTCTATCAGCTATGTGGAGTATGATAACGATGTGGTGAAAGGTACACTTACCATCCACTCTAAAGTAGCAATTTTTTTATTTGATTCTGGATCCACCCACTCTTTTATTTCTGAAGAATTTTCTAAGGGTATCACCGTATTACCTCAATAATTAGATGTTGAGTTGGCTGTGACAACTTCTAATGGCACAATAGTCGCATCAAAATTTTACAATTCTTCTCTGATTGAAGTTTGTGGGAAAGTGCTTCCTGCAAATCTTGTGATCCTTCCTATAGTGGAATTTAATGTGATTCTTGGCATGGATTGGATTTCTTTATATGGAGCTCATATCAATTTCCAAATTAGGTAAGTCACATTTCATATTCCAGATCAATCTATGATCTTTTATCGATGCAAGGATGAACATAACCTTCCAGTGGAAATTTCGTCAATCTTATGGGTCTTGATTCCACTAAATGAAGGTTATTTATCTCAAATGGTTTGTGAGAAACTCATGATTAAGAATATTCCTGTTGTACGGGAGTTTGATGATGTATTTACAGAGGAATTGTCGGGTCTTCCACCAAATCATGAAGTTGAGTTTTCAATAGAACTCGTACTGGGTGCTTTGCCTATTTCAAAGACAGCTTATAGAATGGCCCCAATTGAGTTGCAGGAATTGAAGAAGCAAATCCAAGAGAATCTTGATAAGGGATTCATACGCCCTAGTGCGTCACCTTGGGGAGCACCTGTTCTGTTTGTTAAGAAGAAAGATGGATCAATGAGACTTTGCATTGATTATCGAGAACTTAACAAGATCACTATCAAGAACAAATATCCTCTCCCGCGCATTGATGAATTATTTGACCAACTACGCAGAGCTCAATACTTTTCCAAGATTGAGCTTCGTTCGGGGTATCATCAATTAAGGTTCAAAAGGGAGGATATACCAAAGACGGCTTTCCGTACAAGGTATGGACACTATGAATTTATAGTGATGCCATTTGGTCTTACTAATGCCCCTGCTATCTTCATGGATATGATGAATAGAGTCTTTAGAGACTATCTTGATCAGTTTGTGGTAGTCTTTTTAGACGATATTCTTGTCTATTCAAAGAGCAAGGAAGAACATGAAGATCACTTGATAATTGTATTGAAGACCCTGAGAAAGGAGAATCATTATGCCAAAATTACCAAGTGTTAATTTTGGCTTAAAAAAGTTTCATTTTTGGGTCACATAATCTCAAAAGAGGGGATATCTGTGGATCCAGCAAAAACAGAGGTTATCGAAAGATGGTCGAGACCAAAAACAGTAACTGAGATCCGAATTTTTCTTGGTTTGGATGGATATTATCGATGTTTTGTGAAAGATTTTTCACGATTATCTAATCCACTCACCAGGTTGACTCGAAAAGGAGTTAAGTTTGTTTGGACAGAGGAATGTGAATAGAATTTCATGGATTTGAAAATAAGGTTATCCAGTGCACTTGTACTCACACTTCCTTGTAGTGGAGAAAGGTTTGTGATCTACAGTGATGCATCCAAGAAGGGATTGGGGTGTGTTCTTATGCAAAATGATATGGTGATAGCATATGCCTCATGACAGTTGAAAATCCAAGAGCAAAATTACCCAACTCATGATTTGGAGTTAGCTGCGGTAATCTTTTCATTAAAGATTTGGAGGCATTATATTTATGGAGAAAGGTGTGACATTTATACTGATCATAAAAGTTTAAAGTATATTTTCACACAAAAGGAGCTGAATATGCGCCAAAGAATATGCTTAGAGATGATTAAGGATTACGACTTCTCAATTCAATACCACTGTTAGGACCAATAAGGGCCTATATACCCTGAGAGGGGGGGGGGTGAATCAGGGTATGGATATTCTTTTTCAAAGTTCTTTATGCCCCACTGGATCTTGACCTCTTTGTTACAAGGGTCACTTTGTTTTCACTTGTGTGGTTACTGTGATCACTTGTCTCTTTTACCTGATGATGATGCTTTGAATGCAATGCAGGGAAGTAAGCAGGCAGACACATAGATTTTTACTTGGTTCACCGCTAAGGGCTACGTCCAAGGAGCATACGCCGACAAGTTTCCGGTTCGTACCAAATTCCACTAGACTTCACTAGTTGTGGATTACAGTGTTCGGGCTAGATCAATTCTATGCCCAGGCTCACTGCCTATTCAATGTTTAGGGTCATCTCACTGCTTTCCCAAGGGTCACTCCCTATTTCTCTCTCTCTGCCTCACTGCCGGTGGAGAGGATCACCTTCTTCCTCTTCCTAAGCTCACTGCTCTTGGAAGGGATTCACTCATAGTTTATAGACCTGTAGGTCTCTTCATTTCCATTAAGGAATGCATCTTTCTCTGTATGTAGATGCTCTTTTGAAGTTCAACTTTCATCCGTAGATGAATACCTCTTTGCCTCTGAACACTGGGCAAACTACCTTTGGAAAGACCTCCGCAAAGCACTCAACTTCGCTAGGCTCCCAATTTCGCGAAGCTCAACAAGCCTTCGCGAAGCTCCTGACTTTTCGTGAAGCTCACTTACGAAGCACCCTCGTGAAGCACTCTCGCGATGCTCAATCCGTCGCAAAGCAATGACCCTCGCGAAGCTAAGTAAGCCAACGCGGAGCTCGCAGGTTTCACGGAGCTACAATAGCCACCGCGAAGCACCTCTTTCGCGAAGCACACTGGCTCCGCGAACCACCTTCGCAAATAGAGAGCAAATGATCTTCTATGAAAAAGCTCTCTGCTTCTCTCGAGGGGGTCAGCCTCTATTTATAGGCGATTCCACCGACCCTCGTCCCTTCCACGCGAAGTCAACGCCACGTCATCTCAAATCGCGAAGCTCCAAAGTTTCTGCCAGAATTCTGTCCAAATCGCGAAGCTCCACGGCAAGAGCATACCAGTTTATCCATGATGAGGATAACAAAAGATCCAATATTTATGGATTTAAAAAGGATGGATCTTGGAATTATAATGTAAGGGGGTAAATCGTATCTTTCTCAAATGAATTTTCAACCATCTATACATGTGAAGATTAAAGAGGCACAGAAAGAAGATGTAGAGTTACAAAAGAAGGTGAGAAATATTCCTGAATTCAACCTTGATTGTGATGGGATAATAAAGTTCAGGAATCAGGTTTGTGTTCCTCCCATCCCTGAATTAAATAAGGATCTACTGGATGAGGCTCAAAGTTCTTCATTCTCTATTCATCATGGAAGCACAAAGATGTATAGGGACCTGAAAGAGTAATTCTCGTGGGATGGCATGAAAAGAGATGTTGCTGAATATGTCTCTCGATGCATGGTTTGTCAGCAAGTTAAAGCTGAGAGACAGAAGTCTAAGGGGATGTTACAACCATTACCCATACCCGAATAAAAATGGGAAAACCTCACTATAGACTTTGTCACAGGACTTCCTAAAACATCCAAATGAAATAATGTAATCTGGGTCATATTTGATCGTCTTACAAAGTCTGCACACTTCATTGCTATTGGAGAGGATTTCTCTCTGGATCAGCTTTCCAGGATATATGTAAAGGAAGTGGTAAGATTGCATGGAGTACCACTTTCTATTATATCTGATCGGGATCCGAGATTTACCTCGATGTTCTGGCGAAGTCTTTAGCATACTCTGGATACAGAGTTGAGTTTCATCACTGCTTATCATCCTCAAACAGACGGTCAGTCTGAGAGAACAATTCAAACTCTAGAAGATATGTTGATAGCATGCTCTATAGATTTCAAAGGTGGTTGGGATCAACACCTACCTTTGGTGGAATTTTCTTATTATAATAGCATTCACTCCAGTATTCAGATGGCTCCTTATGAAGCTCTCTATGGAAAGAAATGCAGGACTCCAACTTGCTGGGATGAAGTTGGGGAAAGAAAGCTATTAGGACCTGATCTTGTTGATGAGATGGCAGAAAAGGTCCAATCTATTGAACAACACATGAGAGAAGCTCAGAGTCGACAGAAAAGTTGTGCCGACAACCGAAGAAAAGACCCAGAGTTTTAAGTGGGTGATAAAGTGTTCTTACAAATATCTCCCTGGAATAGGGTCATGAGATTTGGAAGGAAGGGGAAGTTGAGCCCTAGATATATCGGTCCTTTCGAAATACTGGATCATGTTGGAAAGGTAGCTTACCGATTGGAGCTTCCACCGAATCTCTCTCAAGTTCACAATGTGTTCCATGTATCTCTCCTGAGAAAGTACATACCTGATCCTTCACATTTAATCAGCTCAGAAGTTGTACCGCTGGAGCAAGATATTTTTTATAAAGAACAGCCGATAGAGATTCTGGATCGTAGAGAAAAGTCCTACGAAACAAGACCACTCGATTGGTAAAAGTTTTATTAAGGAAACACCAATTAGAAGAAGCTACATGGGAGCTTGAGGATATGATGAGGGAAAGGTATCCTCATTTGTTTGTTACAAATTGATGAATTTCAAGGGTGAAATTCATTTTAAGGGGGGTAAAATGTAACGCCCGAGAATTTTATAAGAAATATTTTGTTTTTTATGTTATATAAATCATCAAAGGAATCTTTCACTACACGCAACACTAGCTTGGCTTGCTTTACACGCAACTGCAGCCTTCCTCGATAGCTTGCGTCGTACGCAATACCAAGTTTTACTAAACAACGATATGCTATTAAAATATTATTAAAACTAGCCATTATGAATAGTAATAACCACTTTTTGAAATTTTTTAAATTTTATTTTTCAAAATGGACTTCATTTTTGGATTCGTAATATCTAAATTAGCTTAGGGTGAAATTTTGGTACTTTTCAGATAACATTCATATTCTAATGAATAGTAAAATTTACTAAATTAAAATTAAAAACAACTTTTTAATCTAAATAATTAATAGTGATAAATTATTAATTTGAGTGTTTTAAAATTATATTTAGAATAAATTTTTACAATTTAATACAATGTTGTTCATTGGATGTAATTTCACATTTAAACCAGACATAAATAAGTGTCAATCTTTTGATAGTTATTATCTCTTAAAAACACGCTATTTGTTTTGACGACGGGAATTAATTTTTAAATTAGTTAATGTAACTGATATGTTTTGAATTTTGTAAAATAAACATCATTTTTGAATTCATAATATCAAATATATCTTAGGCCTAATTTTTGGTATTTTTCTGGAAACTTTCATTTTTTGATAAATAGTGAAACCACTAAGTGGTAGTTAAAAAACTGAATTTTTCATAAAACTTAATTTTACCGCTTAGGTTAGTGGAATTTCGAAAATCCTAGAGACACGGTTAATATCAAAGACTAAAATGTGGTTCAATGAGATGAAAATAATTTTTGGTGAAAAGTAACCTTTTACTTTTTTTTACCACGGTTAAAAGTAAATAGGGTAATTAAGGGTAAAAATGACATTATTATTACCCTAACACATGTCATAATTCTATTGGATAAGTGTAATTCGACCAAAAACAACCTTAGGAATAAATTATGACCATTTAGGCCCACTTGAATTAGATTAGGACATTTATTATCAATTTATTTAAAGAAGGGTTAAAATAGTTAAAATCAATGTTTAATAGATAAAGAATTTTTAATATAGGGTTATACATAGGATAAATTCGACTATAAATATTCATTAGAAAACTATAAATATTTACTACATAATGGTATTTTATTTGTAATTTTTACATTTAAAATAATTTAATTTATTTATGACACAATGATGATGTAGTAATTATCTTATTAATAAAATATTGACATAATTGATGTTATAAATACCTAAATAAATGTAATTTGAGACTTTTTATGAATTCAAATAATTTTCTATGTTACTATGACATGTTAGTTTTGATTTAATGAATTTTTTTCGAACTAATCATTTTGTATGATTTTCACAAAAATCAATTACCAAATAGTGTCAAAATTGACATAAAATAGTTTTTAAAACAAATATTATATTATTGATTGTTATTATGTTCCTAAAAATAATAGGTTTGTTCCAGATACTTATATCCTGATAGGTGTATCATTAATGTACCACTTGGGGGTATCTTGGATGTATATAGTAAGATTATTAACTATATAATATAAAAATACAAAGTGACATGGTAAATGTCAATCTAATTAACTAAGAGTTAAAACTAAAAGACAAGGTTAATATAATGATATAAACTTGTCTAAATTATATTGTATGAGAGGATTTAGACCCATCCCCACCTTATATTATAAATATATCAATTTGGAGCTATTAAGAACCGAATTTGACTTTATAATAAAATAATATGTTTAGTTATTCCAAAGGTGCCCCTCTCCTCCCTTATAAAAGGGCACCTCCTCCCTCTCCTCCTCACAACAATTTGAGCCTTCAAGCTCGGACAACCCATTCCCATTTCCCTTTTCCACTTCCCTAGAAACATCCTAGATGTCCTGGTCTTCTTCAAAGACCAATTTTAGTGCCCTAAAAGGAGTTCTCAAAGAGGCGCTTCAAAGAAGAGGTAATATCTGTTACCGATTCTTTCAACTCTATTTATTCATCTACTTCTTCTTCTTTAGTTGTTTCATTATGAAGTAATAACATCAGTATCACTCATATATGGATATGTTATTATAATTGTGAAACAAACCTATTTCACCATCTATCCATCCTACAGAAAATTAAATCACCACGCGTGCGTACATACGAAATACCGTCTCAACGCCGTGGTGTAATCTATTTTCCACCACCACCTTACTTGGATGGGTATAATGGTGTAAATAATTACTATATATGATTATTGTAAAGTTATATTGATTCTGAAATAGTATACATACACTCCATTACAATTTCACGATCATGGGAATGATATCATCGCTCGTGCGTACGTACGGAATACCGTCTCCACGATGTGATGTGACTCATTCTACATGATCTTCATTGCATAATAATTATATAAATGAATTGAATGAATTAATATGATATATATTACATTAATAACATTCTGGAAATGAGTTATCTATAACCTAAAAAGAAAACTATGAATTTATTCGACAAAACACGCATAAGAACAAAAAGTAAAAAACACCCGAATAACAAGTAGTAATGAAATATTAATAATTTGAAGCTAAGAATATGACCATATATGATATCATAAAAATAATTATGATTCTTGAATAAGTCATTAACATTATTTAAATCATTATACAATAGTTTTAGACACTTACGAAGCAAATCGGACCTAAGGTAAGGGAAAATATCACAATCTCATTTTATCCGAGATTGTTTGTACTTTGGTATTTTCTGGGGTGTATTTTATCATCCACATCCATGTTTCCTAAATATGTAATTTTATTTCCATCCAAATACATTAGTTTAAATCCAATTTTACCCTTTGGTGAGTTTTTGGTAAAAGATATGAAAGGAATATTTTGTCGTTTTTCGTACGATGTACTTTTTGACTTTTCCGACAAAAGTACAAGAAGAATGTTGTTTTTTACTTATACGGCATGAATGGATTTTTAAAAGATTATTTCCAAGAAGCTTCCTTTACAAGTTTTCAAGTTTATTTTTAATCAACTTCATTTATTTTAGAATTGTAAGACATGTTAAGAAAGGAAAAGTGTTTTTTAAGTAGAAAGGATATTTTCCTCAAGAATGGAGTTCAAGTGTTTTATCATAATTATTTTCCATCTAAGATAATAAATGGTTCTATTATAACCCTATTATTACATTGATTTGATTATATTGTTATGGAATTATATTTATGAATTACTTTATCTTATATGAATTGTTTTATGATGTCATGATGTTTAAGAATCCCATTTTTTGTTACATGGGTTATGCAATGATGTATGATTTATGATTTTGTGGCACACATAAGAATGGTATCATTATGAGATGGCTGGGACATATATCTCCCTCCAATGCATTGGGTAAAGATTTTATATCTCATGAGATAAACATGGCTGGAACGGTAGGTTAAACCGGTTCAGTGAAACAGGACTGAAACGAGGAGTGAACTTGGTTCAGAAATGGACTTTGTCCACTAAGATAGTCTTGGAAATGAGTCTAGACTAATAAGAAATGATTCTCTATGATTATGTGTGTATGCCACAATGTTTCATTTTTTTAAGTTATGATTATTGGGATTACATTTCACTACTATGATTTATCCCATGTTATGAAATTATGATCTCTTTTGTAAGTTAAGATTTCCAAAAGTTATGTTCTTATGTATATGATGTGATTGATATTTCTTTTGTTTACCCTTACTGATCATTTGAGATCACCCTTTTGTATGTTTTATTTCCCCGGGTCAGGAAGAAGGTTATTAAGTAGGATATTCCAAAAGGGACTCTAGATATGATGAAATAAATGGGAGGCAAAGTAGGTGCTTTATGAACCAGTTGTTTATGTTTCCCAGTTTCTAAAGACTCTATACCTATACGGTCCTTTCCTGGTTTTCTTATGTCTTGTAATAAGTGTGCTTCAATTCTGAATTAATAACAATGTATGTAAATTATGGGTTGTTATATCTATAACATGTCCTTCTCTTGCACAATCACCCCATGGATTATATGTATTAGTTAATTCTATACCTATTTTAAAACAGTTATAAATAATAAATCATATGGGGAGATAGGAACCTAAAACTCCCTCAAGTGGAGAAATGAGGTTGGATAAGAGTAACAACCCTTCAAATTCCATCTTTAATTTTACATTTTTTTAGATTTTGAGAAAAAACACCATTGTTTCTTCAATATTATCCTCATCATATTTTTTAGTCAATTGCCTCAACCTTTTGTCAAAGGATCTTACTTATGTAATACCTATTACACACTTCCATTCATGGATTTTATTATTTCCATCCTTCATTATCTTGGTCATTTCCATAATTTTGGAATCAATCACACATGAATAAGTAGCTTCTTATGTAGCAATATAAGTGGATATCACCTCTATATGTCTTCCCCTTTATAACTTTATATTTTTGTTTTTAGTGTGTTGAACCAATATTGAAAACTTCTTTACTTGTTGTCCAAGAGTTCTATCTTGGAATACTTCTTCCCCATTAGTGGATTCTCATTTACTTTTTCTTCTACATTTCGCAAAACTAGAACAACCACTTTCTTTTTCTTATAAATTTTATTTCTTTTCATTCAAGATATTTTTTGTTGGTATATGAATCTTGGTTCTTGATAAACCATTATTTTAGGCTTTGTACCATTTTCCAAAACATTGAACCTATTTTCCATCTTAACAAGTTTTCTTCTAGGGTATAACCTTTCATATTATTTCATTGGAGTAGAGTGTATACTTATGGAATCATTACCCTTCAATACATTCCTCCAATTTAAATACATTTCCATGTTACCTAGGATAGAGAAAATGTAACAAATACCATAATAATAATTCCTTATATAATCTATCCTTCAATGAGATATAGGCATAGATAGATTTTTTTTCTCACATCTTTGGGTTTTTTTGATTCAATACATCCTATTATTATGTTCAAAATTCTTCCATAATGGCAGAACTTTGATGCCTCTTTTATTTGTGGATTATAGAATATATAAGTAGCATGGAACATCTATATTATTCTAGATTTAATATCTATAATATTTATTTCCTTTGAGAATTATTTTAGTGATATTTTTATCTCCTAAATTGAGGAATTTATCCTCTCCTATAATTATCTTATATTCCCATATTTAGTATTCAATTCAGTATCCATTTCCTTCAAACATGAAGAATAATTCATTTTTCTTTGTCTTCTTTCATCAGGATGAGTATTTTAGTGGAATGATGCTTACCTTCAATTCCTTATTCATGATAATTTGTTTCAAAATTTCTTGGGAAATAGATTCAATCATATTGATCTTCTTGTTAATCTTTGTTCCTATTTTATTTATACTAAAATTAAGGACACTTCATCCCTCTTTTACCTCTTGTTTTCCAAGGAAAATTCTTCAACCATCGCATATTAAACTTCATTATTGAATTCTTATTGTTATACCTTCTATTTTTGAGTTGGGATAGCATATTAGTCATTGAATAAATACATTTATTTTGGAAACTTGATGTTGTTATCACTTTTTCATCATATCTTCTTTTCAGATCCTAAATAGAGTCTAGAATTTCATAAAAATTCTCTGACAAGTGTTAGAATCAAACATTACATTTGATTGAATTTTTTTACCTCAGTAGAATAATTAATATTTGGAGATGAATTCCTATTGTTCTTTTTATTCATTTCTTTAGAAATAAGGCACTATTCATCAAATTTTCAATGGAGTTCTTCCAATTTCATTCATCTTTCTTTGGATAAATTTTTGTGTTCATAATCCCTGTCCACGTAATCTTTGAGGGAATCTTTTAATTCCTTTCTTAATAAGGAATAAATATTAATGTTTATTTGATCTATTTAAAATATAAATATATTTAAAATTAATTAAAAATTCCATCTTCCATAACTTCTTGGAGTATTCTAAGAGAATCTTCTATAAAAGAAATGAACTCATTTTTTCATTTTCTGAAATGATTTCCATCAAACATAGGATATTTAATTGTGAGTACCACTTCTGTGCAAAATATTTATATAAAATTGGAGAAATAAAAAATACAAGAAAGATAAACATCTCTCTAATACAAAATATTGGTCTATAAAAAGGGAATTAGAGTAATATTTCCCAGATAGGTGGAGAATCTTGGTGTATAGAGTACTTAATTAATTAAAACACCTTTTCATTTGATGTCACACATTACCTAGAGTATCTTGACCTCTAAAACTTGAGGGAAAAATTTATACTCTTTAATTTGATATAATTCAGGTTGGTTGATCTATTTTACTGTGCATAAATATAGTAAATATGTACACAATAATTTATATGGTTCATCCTCACTAGGCTATGTTGAGGGAGCATGAATCTGAATTATTTCACGCACCAAATAATTATAAATACTATTTCTCTCCATAAGGGCCACTCCCCTTATAATGGGTTCTAGTTAGTCCATTCCCTTCCTAGGTGAACTAGCTTATTAAGGTTTAGGAACACCTTATAGCTTCTCATGTGTCACTCCCCAAAATATTCCCTCCAATACTCACTACCACTAGAAAGGATCACCTTCACCTATTTTATTTAATTTTTGGTCCGTTAATAAGCTTCTTTTGTATGGATTACATCCTTATGTATGAATGGATGCTCTGATGACATCCTATTAGGTTGTTCTATCATAATTTTTGAATATCTTCTCATAGCACATTCTTCTTATTATAGAGTTATTTTGGAATTCCTCTTCTCTATTATATTTTTATATAAATTTCCTCTTCTTCTTTAGAAAATTCTTGAATATATTTCATATCCTTTTTCCAGTCCCTTATTTAGAACACCTCTCTATTCACCAATTAAATACATATATGAATAAATGTGAAATTTTCATCATGGGATTGTAACTGATCCCCCTCTTGAAATAGGGAATCCATGCACCCAATAATTGTGATACATGTTAGTAGCACTATGGGATAATAAAACCACCAAAAAAATACTTAGAATTTTCCTCCACAAATTCTATAACTGTAGTCCACCATAACTACTTTTTTTGTTCAAAATATCTTTATTTTATAGCATGATTATAATATCTATTTAATTCACAAGTGTAGTGTTGAAAACACATTCGCATCAGGTTATAATCATGGTCTAAAACTGAGACATTTGATTATTGAATAACGAAAAAATGTTTCATTAAAACCATAAATATTTCTCCCAAATTGTACATGTCACCCACAGACATTCCCTTCACTATGAAATGGTGAATTCCCTTTAGTCTTTTTGTCCTCAAAACATCGGACACTATTGAGTGGTCACCTTCTATTGTTCGTTTTGGCTATCAACACTACCTGATGACCATGACCACCAATGAATGCCGCCACTCATGTAATGGGAATCCCCATGGGATGATCCTAATCCTCCATTTAAAGATAAATAGCAAGAACCATCCCATTTTTTCCGTTTCAACAATAGGTCTTCAATATAACTCATCACTTTGACCACAACCACCGCCACATTTTGTTTTGGTCTTACATATGTTGCACAGGTAATACTATATTTCACTATTATCATCACTAAGATGTGGTACAAAAAAATTGGACATTTTACACTCACTATAGATTTCACTACAGAAATAATGGTCTTAATCATTTCACTGAGATGAATTGTAATTTCCCTATTGGTGTAAATACTCTGACCCCAGTATCCTAGAGTCAATTATTTTTTTGTTACATTGGTGATAGATATATGTTATTGCATCTCGAAGGACTTAATAGTTTATTATAATTGGTAAACTAGATACATACTTGAGTCTTGAAATATATTTGAAAACATGAAATACAGTAGATTGAAATTAAAACAATTCTCTATCCTTGAACTCATTAAAGTATTCTTTCTTCATATCCTAGGAAAAGGAAAAAAATACTGGTGAATATATCTCCTTAAGTGCATCCACGAGACCCGAGTTCGAAACCAGGGGGACGCATATTTCCAGGGTACTATAGCAGGCACTCTAGCGGTACTGTGTGGTTAATGTAGTAGGTACTGTAGTAGGTATTATAGTAGTTACTGTAGTATCTATTATTCAGTAATGTAGTAGCCGGAACAACTCACCTTGAGCTACCGGTTTAGGATTGGAGTCCATAAGGCCTTCGAGTCACCCAGGCCTTCAGATATGTAAGGCTTTCGGGCCACCTTTAAAGCCTTCGGGCCACCTCAAGGCCTTCAGGCCAAATGATTAGTGTAGTTACCTCAGACAGACTCTACAAGAAGGAGCATCCCTAGAGGCTGATTTAGAGAAAGTGCACTCACTAGAGCATAAAAAAGTGGATTTAGAAGAATGAGAGGGTATGGATACGCCATCGGGACCAGACTGTGCTTGCACAAGAAGACTAGCCATATAGTCATGCGAAGGTAGAGAGATACCATCACAATGCAGATGCTTGGGAGGGGAAGTTCCTTGTAGTTATAGTCTGGTTGAATTCCCTAAGACCTTCAGGTCTTGTAATCTCTTAAGAATACGGGCTATGTAATCTCTAAGCTTACAGGCCTTGTAATGGTTCCCCCTTATCCCTTGAAAGGGGTTTTATAAAAATTGAATAAAATTGAAGGCATTTTGGACATTCGGGAGATAAGGAATAAATAATATGTAAAGTTAAAAAAGTGAACACATAATCCGTTTAAACAATAAATTGAGAAACAAATACATCCATGGATAATATCAATGTAATATGTCATGTATAATAATAATTTTAATATTAATAAATTAAATTATTTATATTAAACATCAAGATCGTAGACATCATGATATATATACCATAAATCCTTTAATAAGATAGTTTAAAACTAAAGGTAAAAACTCACTTAATAGATTCTTACTGATTCTCCTCATGAGATTATCGATGAATCGAGGGGATATATAATTTTGGGCACCACCCATCACTACATGTCCAACATATTCTTCATAAATTAAATTGTATTTTTAATTCAAGAACAATATTCCTTATCAATAGATATATGTATCTAATAAATAATATGGATTATCAATATTTAGTTAGTCAGTCATATAAATTTCAAAGTAAAACACAATATGTATAAATAATATATTTTTTATATAATAATAATATCCATGACAAATACTATGCATATTTAGGGTAAATTTATTGTACAATGATCATAGGAAAGGGAATATTTAAAGGGAATGTTATTGAATTCAAAATTAATCAGGAAAGAGAATGTTAATAATTTCCTTGGTCAAAATGATCACAAAAAATCTAGATAAAATATACAGTTGGTATCATTTAAACATATCCAATGTTTAGCATAAGTAAAATAATGGGTTATTGTCATTGATAAATATAAATATCATGAAATTATCATTAAATTTTTTTATTAAAATACCCATTTCAGTTTGAAAAACACATTGAAAACAAGAAATTTATAAAATATTATAAAATGCCTTTTCTTTGAAAATAACCTTATCAACTTGTAAAGTAATATTTAAATTAATTATAATTAACATCATTGACACAGTTAATTTTATAATGATAACATTAAAAACAATTATTCCTTTAACATTTTCTATGAAAAGTCAAAATCACCTTGTTTAAAAAATGATGGGAATATTCCTTTTAAAAATTTATATAAAAATACAATTTTGGGTAAAAAATAATTTAAAGAATCATTCTAAAAAAATTTAAAATATTTTAATAAAACATGGATTTGGAATAAAAAATATTTTCAACCGAAGAGAAAAATAAAGTCGTATTTTATTAAAAATATTCTCAATCATTGTAAGTACCAAAGAGAGAAAAATGGTACCATTTCTAAATTCACAAATAATTAGAGGAGGAGGGAATGAAAAGGGTTTTATTATAAAATGATAAAACAAATTCATTCAATGGAAATTAATGCATAAAAAATCTATATTAAAATGAGATTGAATCATTATCTCTTACCACTTTTGTAACTTTTGTATCATAAGCCCCGTGAAAGGAATAACAAAAAATGAAATGTTAAATACCATGAATATAAAGAGATTCATGATATAACATATCAAAGGGGTAGTAGATGCACCTCATAAGAGAATATATGTGTATAACATTACATATTTCCCAATAAAGAAAATTTAAGACGAGAAACCCTTACAATAATCATAACATTGAAGTGTGATTTAATAAATGAATTGATTATGTGTGTCAAATGTAAATACATATAAAAAATTAAAAATAAATAATAATATAATAAAAATTAATTACCCACATAATATAATAATGAAAAATACAATTAATAAATAATATAACTCAATGAAAATAAATTAAGTTATGAAATTTCTTACCACTTGGTAACTTTTAAATCAATTCCACTTGGGTTAAATAATTGAAATTGAAACTTAAAATAACATGAATTATGAATTATTCATGATATTACATGTAAAATGGGAATTATATACACCATATAAAATAAATTAGTCATATAATATTATAATATACCTTAATAATGGAAAATTGAGACAAAGTCCCTAATACCATGCTTACTTTTGATTGAACATGATTTAACCTCATGTATAATGGTTTTAAGTATATTGTTAATTTATTCCAAACCCATATTAATGTTTATAATATCATATTTTATCCTTTTTTAACATCTTACCACCCATTCATTAATAATATTTTATTTTATTTGTTGTTTAAGATGTTAATTGCCTTGTTTTACCATATGTGTTTTGTCATAAAAGTTCTGGTTCTTATTTATAGGATGTAGCTCCATCATATTTAGAATGATTTTAATGTTATAATTAGAATATTAACTTATTTTATTCATTTTTAATACTATTCTTGAAATTTTTTCATGTTAAATTATTTGTTTTGCTTCGTGGAGATGGTAGGTCATATGTATGCACAAACAACAATATCATTCCCTTAATGGGTGAAAGGGTGAGGAATTGGGAGGTATATTAATTTTATGGAATTAATATCAAGTCATATGTATTATATATATTCATTATTATTTCCATAATTATGAATATCCATGTGATTCATTTATGGTAAAAAAAATTACATTGGTTTGAAAGGTGATAGTATTCCATACATAGTAATTATGGATTTTCTTCCCATTTGATGGAGGAGGAGATATGAAGATATTATGGAATCAACATAATAACATCGTAGTATATGTTACATGATTGTTTTATTATATTAAAATTTTTAATACATAATTTAATGAATTTGAATTCATATTCAAAGATATATAATCTATACATTTTATTTAAATCATTCATCATTATGGGTTATTTTAATTTGTTAAAATGGAGAAACATTATGAACTTTAAAATAATTTAAAAAAAATGTGTTTTAAAGACTAAAAATAAAATTACATTAAAATACAATAAAAATATGATTTAAATTAAATTAATTGAATTAAATATAAATAAATAATACTTATATTAAAAAATTATTATCACTTTTAGATTACTTAATTTATTAATAATAAAGGATAATTTTTCCAAAAATTGGTATTTTTTACTATTAACATGAAAATAAATATCTTCTAAAATTTCCATAAATTTAAACCTTTGTTAATATATATATTCTGAATTATAAAATAGAATTTCTAAAAATCCAAAAAAAAATTAATTATAGTATTTTCTCACAAAAAACAATAAAAATCATTTTTTGAAGGAAACATATTTTTGTATTACAAAATATCTTTATTAAAAGTTGAGTGATTATTAAGTATTTATCAATAATTTAATATTGGTTAGGAATTTTATATATATCTAATAAATTACATAATCTAATTCATTCCTACCAATTAAATGGCTAAGTTATAACGACCGTATTTAAATAATATATTTTTTGGGTAATTTAATCTTGGTGTTCAGTGTTTTATATGATATCAAACATAATATTTTTCTTTTAAAATATCAGTGTTACCTTTACAACATTCTATCATAGAGATTAAATTTATTTAAAAAAGTATACTATTAAATACAAAGGTGTTAGATTCTCCCCGCCTTAAATAAATTTCATCCTCACAATTTGAACTTAGGCTCAGAAGTCAAGGGTTTGATATTTTAAAATTAATTTGTTGAAAGACCATACTATAAAAAGGGTTAAAAATATTCTTCATAAAATAGGGAAGGTGTATTTAAAAGTTCATCTATAATAACACATAGATAGATTTCCATATAGGATAACATTGGTAGAAATTTAAAATATGTATAGGGAAGAAAATCTTAAATTATTATGGAGAGTGATAGAGATCATTGATCATAAGAAAGTGAATGATCAAGAGAAAGTCAACAACCACAAAACCATAACTTTTTTATGGGCCAAAACACCATTTATTCAACTAATATGATGTTAATATTATTCTACTTTTGTTTCAGTATCCTTTTACTAGAGATTAGGTGATTTTTTAATATTAAGATATATAACACCAGAAAATATACTTACTTGATGTCTTTTAAGTAAAATTCCAACCCTTTTATTTTTATTCAATAAATTTCCACTTGATTTATTACTCTAATAAATGAATATATAATATATATATTTTAATTATGTATAACTAAAATTAAATTTTCATTGATCAAAAGATCTATAAAATAATTATAATCCATTCATATTGTCTTTAAATTTTAACCATAACTAAAATAGACACCATAACGTAAGATAATAACAAAATTGTATAAAAATTTATATGTATAAACAATAAATTTTACTTTAAAATTTTTATCAAAGGTTTATCTTATATTATTCCATAAATAATTATCCCTACATCCAAATTAGCCTCCATATTCTCAACATTAGATAATTTTTCCACCATAAAGTTGATATCATAACATTAAACATACATCCAAAAACATTAATTACATTCTTCCTAAATAATCCTCTATATTAATCCTAATGGTTATATATACATCAACCTAATACAATTCCTCTTGAAATATCAATAATTACTTCAAAATCAAAATGATTATAACCTATAATATGTTTCCCAAAATCAACATGATATTTAACCATCAAAAAACTTAAATAAAAACAATTTCATACAAACCAGAACATCATATAGGCTAGTGGCAGGTGCAACACCCTTGTCGCCCTTCGGTTGTGGGTTCAGGCCTCAAGGCCTTTCAAAATGTGATGGTTTATCACTCATTATATGGGTTATCCTTTTTTCAAAACTTTATTAACAAAAATATTATAGTGTTACCAAATTTTAATAACCCATAATTACTTCAACATTAATTATTAGATTAACCTTACTGATTCCAAAAACCATTGAACTTATTCCCACAAAATTTAATTTCATTATTATTTAAATAGATTTTTCACTAAAAATAAACTAAAACAATCGGTTATATTCCCATAAATATCCCCAAAAATATCCTAAATCATAATAAACTCCCATCACATTTAGTGTTAACATCATTCCTCCTAGTACTAGCCATTGACTAAAACCGAAATGTATTTTGTGAGCAACAACAATCAAAGCTAAAATACATATATAATAATTTATAGGATGTATAAATAATGATGCCTAATTTTTAATCTAAGACACATTATGTTTAACTGAGGTCATTCATTATAATCATCTGTTCAAATCTTCTATAATGCTTTATAAAGAAAATGTGAATTATCTAAAGTATATTGCCCGAGAAATTCAAACCTGGTGTGTAGTAAGTTACATTGTCATGTACCAAGTGAAGATAAATTCAAAGTAAAATGTTCCCTTTTCTATGTTATTACAACTAGTTACAACTATGACAAAACCACTTCCACTTGTAATATCCATACAGGGACTCATTCTTAGGAAAACCACATAATCAATACCTTACCAAAACTTTTGGATGTTATTATATACTTGTCCTAAATGACCATCATAGGGTGTTTTTCATAATTTTTGTTTTCCTAAATATGTTTCCCAAGGTTTATACTAAACTTTCCCTGATACAATCTACATAGACTTCAAACCCAGTAGCCCAGAGTCAGTGGTTACTTTATTAGATAGGTGATATATAAAAGTGATATAATCTGAAAGAATGAAAGGTTTAGTAGTATTTGTAAACTAGATACATAATTGAGTCTTGTGATATATTTGAAAACATGAAATAAAATATAATAAAATTAAGAAAATCATCCTTGAACTATTGAAAAGATATATTCTTTAAATGCTAGAGAAAGGAAACAATATAAGGGTGACCTCAAATTCTTGATAAGAGTTACGTAAAGCGAAATCTATCAGGAATAAATAAAGCATAATAAATAATGAATAGTGAATAATAAAAATGGAATGGTAAATATCTGAACACAAATTCCATTCAATCAATAACTTTTATATCATGATTAGAGAAGAAATAGTCAACAAGAAAAGTTAATTAACTGAATAAACATTATATTTAATCAATAACTTGATCACAAAATGCATTCCTTGATAATATAAATGCAATAATATTGTAAGAACCTTGAATCCATTTGCTCAAAGCTACTATATTGTTTTTTTAAACAAGAACATAAACAAGTAAGATGCATCTCAATGGACCAAATAGTTTATTATCTTTGAAAAACAATATACATACATAAGTTTTACATTATAACTTTTAAAGGAAATACAAAATCTAAATTCCATTGCAAACATCCATAAATACTAGATTATCCATGAAAATCATTCATAGTATTTGTCTTCACATACTGGTAAAAAGTAAAACCTAAGAAATGGGTGAACTCATGTGCTCAGTAAGGGTATGTAATACAAAGAAAGAATAAATAATACGGCAAGGTGAATACATAAAAGTAAACATGCCATTAAAACATAATCTTGAGCATAATATGGAAGGAATTAAAGGTGATTAAATAATTCCCTAATAAAACATAACCATTTATACTCTCATAGTCTAATAGTCACATGGACTATCAAGTTATACTTTCACAATGAGGGAATGCGTAATGCGGGATCTCATAACCATACTATCAAAACCTCGTGCCAAGACCATACATAAACGGTTAAAAAACCCAAACTAGTTTCACTTATGAGACCTAACAATGCACCGAAGGGATATAATAGGGCTCACCTGACAATTACTAAGTCCAATTAATTCCTCATATTAAATGGTTGAAACAAAATCAACATATAAACTCATATTGGAACTAACATATGAAATGTAAATAACTTTCCCCAATTAGTAAATATAAACACTAACCATTCAGAGTAATATGGGGAATGGTATCAAGATACCCCATACACTGTTAGAATAATCACAAAACATTAAATAAAATATTTTAGATGATATCATAAAATATTAATCCCAGTTAAACATAAGAATCAATAAGTGTTTTTAAATAGATGAAAATACTCTTATAAATTCATCGAGTAATTCTTTATAGAAATACTCTTTTAATTTACAAAGAAGAGTTATTTAGGAAAAATATTTGTTTAAAGCCATATATGAGATAATGTAGTTTTTTAATAAAAAATGATTTATTTTATAAAAATAATTTTGGATTAAAATAGATTATAGAGTGTACTTTAAAATAGGTGATAATTCGAGAAGTTCCCTTGAATCGGGATTGGTTATCAGGAATAATTTGTGAAAGATCATTTTTAAGCATATAACTCCATATATAAGAAAGAAGAATTATGATTGGTTTATATATATAGAACAATTACACAGAATTTATGAGTATTACAAAAGAATAGTTAATAATTTAATTGGGGTAAAGAGATAAAATAGTAACTAGAAATAAAATTGAGGTTTGATTAGAAACCCTTACCTTATGTTTGAATGTGTTCTGCAATTGATCATAAGATCCTGAAATATGAAATTAGACTCATAAATAATTTAATTAAGAAAATTATTATGAATTTATTTAGTTATTATAGTTTTATTAAGTTAATTTATGGCCTTTTTGATAAGTTATAAGATTGAATTTTGTCATTCTGGAGTGTTCATTTTCTTGATTTCATGATGAGTTCACTTGATTATAAGTAATGGAGTTCATGTGAAATGGGTATAATTATACCAAATTGGAATTACTAGTTATTAATGAACAAATATAATTGTAATTGGTATTATTTATTATTATTTTTTCAAATATGTTGATGAATCATTAGATAGCATGATAATGATAATCGTTTAGCATAATTTTAGCATTTTTTTGATCATAGTGAACAAGTTTTGTTCTATTATTTAATAACATGTATATAAAATTGTTAAAAATCCTTAAATAAGATATAATATATATTTTATAATATATTTAAACCATAAATTTTTTTTCATGACCATCCTTGAAGTATAAATTGAAGAAAAAATTTTTTTCTTCTACAAAAGTTGAAAATTAGCACCTCTCGGATGATGATTTCATTCTTAAAATAAAATAGAGAGAGATTAAGGATATTGATAATATATATTAAATTAAGATGAAATAATTCAATTAAATAGATTATACTGGATTTGTCATGATAATTTGTACATATGAGGTGAGGGGAGGATAAGAAAATAAAATAAATAGAAATGAAATTAAAAGAAAAAGGAAGAGGATCTGCCTCTTGAATTATCCTCCATGAGAACCTCCTTTGGGGTAGGGTTTTGTTATTTTGGTAAGACCAAGAGAACATGGATGTGTGGTAGAGACTAGGTAATAGTATTTGGGTATAATTTTAATAAGCTTCAGGGCTTATATGGGTGAGTATAAGAGGGGGTGAGGGGTTGTATTTATAGTGGAGGAGAGGGGTGATTTCTAATTATTTTATTCATTATTTTATTATTTTTCTCAAGATAAGAAATAATGTTGATTATTAGGACTAAATACAGTAATAAGTGCATGTGAGTTCAAACCATAGGTGCCTAAATCGCCCATACATCATCTATGATTCCATTGTTCACGTTTTTATCATTTTTCCTAAATTATCCTATTTTACTATTCACAAAAATTCATGAATTTTTAAAAAATATAAAAAAGTCACCCTGACCATTTTTAGACATGTAAAATTCTAAAATGGGCTCCATTTTATTAAAATAATTTTACAAATATGGGAAATTTAATTTTTCATTATATTCATAATTTACTCGAAAAAATATATTTTTTAAAATTATAACTCGTTTTACAACACTCTGAAAAATAAAATAAGGTCTCATTAAATTATAATAAAATTATAACACAAAATAATAATTATTTATGAGTAAATTTCATGAAAATTAATTTTCTTTTGAATCATTTTATTAATTATAAAATTGTAATTAAATATTTATGACTTACAAAAATACCAACACTTAAAGATTAATTTTTAAAATATTCACATACTTATACTATGATATAATTACAACATTACTTAATTTATAAGATGCATAAATTTTATTTATACATTCATGGATAGGTTACTATTCATTGATTTAATTCACTATTTATAAGAGTCATATTACTATTCCTATGGTCAAGTTGCTATTTCATCGGTATAGGTTTCTTAACTCTTGTAAATACCTCATAGTTCAATAATTCTTCATTTATAAAGATTTTATTGGGTTCTATAAGTGATTTTATGCGATATATACTATATGAAATAAATAAATGGAAATATCATTAATATAATTCTAGTTTGTTACATTCTCCCCTCCTATAAAAATTCCATCCTTGAAATTTCTAGACCTCGTAAAAAGATTTTGGTAGTTCTTTATCATATGTTACATGAGATCCCATGTAACCACTTCAAATTTATGATTTTTCAAAAGTAACTTTATCAAAAGAGTCATTTGATTCCCTAAAATCTGTTCTTTAGTGTCCCAAATTCAGATAGGATCTTCATAGTATGATATGTCAGGTTTTAATTATATTCCATCAGAAGTGTGCACATGTGTTGGGTATGGCATGTACTTCCTTAAAAATGATATGTGAAAAGAATTGGGTACCTTATAAAGGATATGCGTCATTTACAAATGAAAATACAAAGCTCCAATTCTCTTCATAATTTCAAAAAGACCAATGTACCTAGGGGTCAGTTTCCCTTTCTTCCTAAATCTTATAACACCATTCCATGGAAAGAATTTCAAGAAAACATAATCTCCCATTTTAAATTCCAAATCCTTCATTAGATTATCGGCATAACTCTTTTCCATCATTTTAGATTCTTTGATAGGGTTTTTAATATTATTTACCTTCATTGTTATTTCCTCGATAATATTTGGGCCTACAAGATTACTTTCACTAATATCATCCCAATATGTTGGTGTATGACATCTCTTTCAATGCTTCATATGGTGGAATTTGAATACTAGAATGGATACTATTGTTGTAGGAACACTCTACCAACGGTAAATACTAATCCCACATACCATGAAAATCAAGTTAGAAAGATCTCAACTTGTCTTCTAAATTTTAGATCATCATTTTTGACTTCCCATTAGTTCGAGGTTGATAAGTAGTACACAAATAAAGATCAATAACCAAATATTTCTGAAGAAGTTTCTAATGCTTCGATGTAAATAATTGGTCATGATCAGAAATAATTTATAGAGGTTCTTCATGAATTCTTACAACTTCATTGATATAGATTTGTGTAAGGTTCTCTAATGGAAAATCTTCTTTTGTTGCGAGGAAATGTGCAGATTAGGTAAGTAGATCAAAAATTACCTATATTGCATCATCCTATCTTGGAGTTTTTTCAAATCCAGTGAGATAATATATGGTGATGTCATCCCATTTCCATTTATGAATATGTATAGGTTTCATGAGTCCTCTAAGATGATGTCTTTAATCCTTCACTTGTTGAAAGACTTAACATCTTGATACATAATCAGCAATTTCCCACTTCAAGTTATCCCACTAGAAATGTTCCTTCAAATCACTATACATATTTGTTTTACAAGGGTGTATAGATAAATTCTAACTATGGGCATCATCCAATAACACGCTTTTTATCTTGGGTATAGATTCAACATATAACCTCTTCCAAAATTTCATAATTTCATCCTTACACAAAAATTATGGAAACTTCCACTCATTCATGGATTTAATTTTCTTTTGAATATTCTCATCATTGGTCAAATATGTTTAGAAAACCAATTGAAAAAGTTGCAGTGTTTAACCTTCTTTTATAATTCCCATATCTATCCTCACTAGATCTGTGTACATAGGATCTTTGTCAGTCCTCATTTTGTTCAAAACTCCATGATCCTTCCTACTAAAATCATCCATTGCCTTATTTTACTTCCCTAAGTTGAAGAGTATAAAAAATTCACAATCCTTGAGTAGCTCATTCCATCACCTTTTCCTCATGTTGATTTATTTCTATGATGAGATATATTTCAAACTCTTCTGATCCATATAAATCTCTTGTATTTTACCATAGAGATAATGACTCCATGTCTTCAGAGAAAATATTATAGCTACTAACTCAAGATCATAGGTTGGATAGTTTTTTTAATGAGTTTTTAACTACCTTGAGGCATAGGCAATAACAATATCATTCTTCATAAGTATACAGACAAGTATTTTCTTTGATTCATTGCTATAAATCTCAAACCCAACATTTCACAATAGTAAATTTAGGATCAGAGGATTTACTAATATCTTATTCAATTCTTCATAACATTCTTCAAACTATTTTTTCAATATGAACTTAACCCCTTTACGAGTAATCTTGGTTAATGGATATCTAATCAGGCAAAATTCTAAACAAAATTCCAATAATAACCTGCTAAAATAATAAAACTATGTACCTCAGTTATATGGCCATTCCTAACTACATTTTTCTTCACATGATCAACTAAAATTCCATCCTTACATACAACATATCTATTAAAAAAAATCTTTTATGTCAGAATTCATACTTTCTAAACTTCCCATAAAACTCATTTCTTTTAAGAGTCTTTATAACAATCAACAAGTGATTCACATGATCTTCAAAAATTTTGGAGTATACCAAGATATCATCAATAAATACCACCACAAATTCATCATGATATTCCTTAAAAACTCTATTCATTAGATCCATGAAAATAGAGGGTTTATTAGTGAGTCCAAAAGGCATTAATGAAAACTCTTAATGCCCATACCTGGTTCAAAATGTTGTCTTTGGAATATCTTCCTTCCTCATATACAACTGATGATATCCAGATCAAAGATAAATCTTTGAAAAATATTGGGCTCCAGGAAGTTAATCAAACAAATCTTTATTGTGAGAAAAATGATACATGTTATTTATAAGAATATCATGGATCTCTTTATTGTCAATGCACAACCTCTTAGATCCATATTACTTCTTAACAAAAATAATAGGATCTCCCTATGGAGACACACTAGGGAGAATAAAACCCTTACTACTCAACTCCTCTAGTTATTTATTTGGGTCCACTAATTCCATTATGTCCATTCTATAGTTTTTTTATGATATTGGCCTTGATTTAGGAATTAAATGAATAGAAAACTCAATTTATCACTCTAGAGGATGTCCAAGTAATTCGTCTTGAAACAAATAAATGTATTCTTTCACAATATCTACATCCTAAATTATAATATTTATTTACCCACCCAAAGATATTGTCTTCTCTACCCCCCCCCCCAATAATTTCATTTAGTAGAGATTCTGGGGGTGGATCTAGATAAGAATCAAATGATGAGGTTTCTTCTCTAAATATAAGGGATTCTATGTCATTCTAAAAAAATAACTTCCTTATTCTAGTAATATATTTTTGCATCATAATTTGATTGCCAATCCATACCAAGAATTATATCAAATTAAATTATAGTTATAATGATAAGTTCATCAACTAAAGCTTGTTCATGTGACATAAGGTGGACTGATCGACATATCTTAGTTGCAATAATACTTCCCTTAAGAGTTTTGACAAATAAATCCTTTATTAAATAAAATTGGTGATGTCTAATTTTCATCAAAAACTCGGAAGATATGAAAGAATAAAATGATCCAGAATCAAGTAAAGCATAGGATAAGTTTGAGTAAATGATTAATGTACCTTTCAACACATCATTAGGAACTTCAACCACAATAGTTGTGATCGCATAAACATGACCATGCTCCCTTTTCATTCTCTGCAGAATGATTCCTTAATATCTTGGAAATTCATGTGCATAATGTTCCATATCTCTACAATTATATCATTTAACATTGGTAGATGCTTTCTTTCCCTTTAAGTCATGGTATTGGTGGACTTTTTCTCTACACATGTAACAGACTCCCAATCCCTTCAAGAAAGTACCAGGGTGTTTCTTCCCAAAATTACTGTATGGTGGAAAGTAAACTCTTCCTTTATTCCCAATTTCATTATTTCATTTTCCAGATTTTTCAGTAGCCCTCTTCTTCTCTTTCGTTCATTTAAAGTCATAAAACTTAGAAAATTATTTTCTATCTTGATAGCACATGAGACTGTATCTTCATATGATGATACATTATTGGAGAATAGTTCCCTTATAAGGAATGGTTTTAGACAATAAAATAATCAATCAATCTTGCTACTTGGATTATGTATATAGTCAATGGCATGCCTTGTTAACCTTAAAAAGTTGGATTCATACATCACAACATTTTCATCCTCTTTTTTTCGTAGACTTAATAATTTTCTCTCCATATTCTCTTTTTTTCTTGATAAAAATATTTTTCTAGGAACATTTCCTTAAAATCTCTCCATTCCATGTTTTCACTGTGTTCCTCCTCATTTTTGTTTTGAATCAATTACCACCATTGATTAGAATCCCTGATATATGATAAATGGAGATGAAAACCTTCTTCCTTTAATTACATCCCAAGGTGAAGAATATCATATCTAAATAACTTATCCACTGCTCCACTACAAATGGGTTCATAGCCCCATTGAATGATGGAGGATGGTGTTGCATAAAGGGGTCTAACATTTCTTCTCCCCATTTTGGATTAGGATGGTACATATAGTTATGGTTATTATTCATAACTTGAGTCAGTTGTCCTAGTATAGTTATAAGTTTCTCATCAATAGTCATGGCTTCAAAACCAACATCACTCAACATTATAATTTTATTATTATGCCAAGAGAGCTATAGTGAAAGAGAGAGAGAGGAAGATAATATCCAGGACCTATGGAGGCTGAAAGTAATGTAAGACAAGGGAATCAACCTGAATCAAATTCACCCCCTCAAGTTTAAGTATGAAAGAATCAGAAAGGCAGCTAAATAGAGTACCCAGAGCAGCCAGGCAGACCAAATAGTCCACCGCTTTGTTCCCCTCCCGCGAAGTGTGGGTGACCAAAGTGTAGTTTCTCAGGAGGGCATTGAATTTCCGAATGATGTAATAGATTGAACAGGGGACAGATCATTTACCAAGTAAATAATCATGGATACACTACTGGAAAAACAACCTATACCCACGGTTCAAAACCGTGGGTATAGCCCCCAAAACCGTGGGGATAGCCTATACCCACGGTTTTGGGAACCGTGGGCTGGAACGGCGTCGGTATAGGTCCCCAGCCTATACCCACGGTTTTGGAAAACTGTGGGTATAGGTGTCCTGCCACCGTGTCACTGAAACATAGACAATTTCCACGGTGTCAACGGCTTTTACCCACGGTTTCAAAACCGTGGGTATAGGTCCTAAAATAATGCAGCCGCCGAGTTTCGATCCCGTAACCTCTTCGCTGCAAACACCGCATCTAACCACTACCCTAACTTCACATATATGTATATATATATATTTGTAGTTAAATATAGTTATAAAAACTGTGGGTATAGAGGGAAGAACCGTGGGTATAGGGTTCCCGCCAAAAAAAAATCCTTCCCGCGGAAAAAAAAATTCCCGCGCACACAAAATTGACTTATACCCACGGGTTTTCATAACCGTGGGTATAATTATTTTATCCCAGACCTATCCCCACGGTTTTGGGAAACCGTGGGTATAGGTGACTTTTCAGGTCCTATCCCCACTGTTTTCCAAAACCGTGGGGATAGACCCCCCCTATACCCACGGTTTTGGCAAACCGTGGGTATAGGTCATGAAAAGTCACCTATACCCACAGTTTTCCAAAACCGTGGGTATAGGGGGGCTCTATCCCCACGGTTATGGTGAAAACCGTGGGGATAGGTACGTTTTCCAGAAGTGATAATCATAGAACCTGTCTTCACTTGGGAGATAAAAATGTATCGTTCCTTGCAGATGGACAGACATAAGAGAACAGATTTGGCCTCCACCCAGACAGAATTTCCACTCCAATCCATCCACTAGGTTCCTTTTCTAAATAATTTCATACAATAAATGATTTTATGAATAATAATGTATAATGTCGAACTAGAAAAACACTTAACATAAATTGAAATTTTAAGCATTTCAAGTCTCATAATCATAAGTATAGTTTCGTTGGGGACATATTTACATTTAAATCCTTCATAATGTTTTGTAAATAAAATGTGAATTATCCTTAGCATATCACCCAAGAGTCTCAAACTAGGTGCAGAGTAAGGCATGTTTTCATTTACCAGGTTACCCCAAGTAAGTCCTCAGACTCCTTGTCAGATTTGTTACACATGGGTACATTTATGCCAGAACCACATCCACTTGTAGTATACAAACATAGATGTATTTCTAAGAAGATCCACATAATCTATACCTCACCAAATTTATAGTATTTTCTTGTATTCTTATCCCTAATGTATATCTTTTGGGTTTTACCCTAATTTTATGTTTTCTAAATATTATTTCCAAGGTTTCTACTAAACATCTTCTGATACCAAGTATAAGAACCCTAACCCTAGTTACCCAGAGTTGGTTCCTTATTTTATAATATTTTCATACAAACAAGGAAGAAGCATCCCTATGGAAAAAATAGTTTATTATCTTTAGAAAAAAAGATAAATGTATAAATTCTACAATGTAGCTTTGAAAGGAAATAAAAAATAAAAAATCCATTGGAAACATCCATAACTCCTAGATTATACCTAAAAATCATTCATAATATCCATCTTCACATCCTGGGGGAAAATAAAACCTAATAAAGGGGTGATATCAGGTTCTCAGTAAGGGTATGTAATACAATGGACGAAAAAGTAATAAGGCACATTGAATAAATAAAAGTACACATTACATTAAAATATAATCTTGAGCATAATATGGTAGGAATTAAATCTAATTAAATAATGACATAATAAAACATAACCATAGATATTATTCTAGAAAAATAATCACATGGACTATTAATTAATAGTTTCACAACTATAGAATTCATAATGTGGGAGGTCATAACCACGTTGTCAAAGCCTCGTTCCAAGACTATACATAAATGGGTAAAAACCTAAAGTAGTATGTCTCAATGGACCTACTGATGCACCGAGGGGCTATAGCAGGCCCCACATGACATTTAGTAAGTCCAATTCATTCTTAATATTAAAAGGGTAAAAAATAATCAATATATACATTCATATTGAAACTGACATATGAAATTTAAATCACATTCCACAATCAGTAAATATAAACACTAACCATTTGGAGTAATATGGTGAATGGTATCAAGATATCACATCCAAAGTCAAACTAATCATAAACCATTAAATAAAATATGTTAGATGATACGAAAAAATATTAATCCCAATTAAACATAACAATAAACAAGAGTGTTTAAATTGATGAAAATACTCTAATAAAATCATGTAGTAATTCTTGAGGGAAATACTATTTTACTTTACCAAGAAGAGTTATTTTTGAAAAAAATTTGTATAAAACAAGTAGTGAAATAAGATATTTTTCATAATAAAATGAGTGATTTTAGAAAAATAATGGTGGCTTAATGTAGATTATATAATGCACTTGAAAATAGGTAACAATTAAAGAAGTTCCATTGAATTGGGCTTGTTTATCAGGAAGAATTTGAGAAAGATCCTTTTAAAACAAGTAACTCCCCATAAAATAAAGAAGGATTATGATGGGTACATATCTATAGAATATTAAAACATAATTTATTTTGATAAAATAAGAATAATTAATGATTTAATTTGGGTTAATAGATATATAATGTGACCCAAAAGAAAATGGAGGTCCATGTAGATACCCTTACCTTATGTCTGAATGTGTTCTGCACTTGACCTTAAGGCCCATGAATATGAAATTTCACTCATAGATAACTTAATTAATAACCTTATTAGAAATGTATTTATTTTATTATAATTTTATTATGTTATTTTTGGCGTTTTTATAATTTATAATAATGAATTCCATTATTTCGGAGTGTTCATTTCCTTGATTTCCTTATCGGTTTACTTGATTATAAGTGATGGAGTTCATGTAAAATGGGAATAATTCTACGGAATTGGAATTATATTTTATTAATAAAAAAATAACTTTAATTGGTATATTTTTTATCTTTTATTATATATGAAGATGAATAATTAGATAACATGTTAATGATGATCGTTTAGCTTAATTTTAGTGATTTTTCGATAACAATGAACTAGTTTTTTTCAATTATTTAATATCCTATATATAAAATGGTTCTATAATATTAAATAATATATAATACATATTTATACAATGGTTAAACCATAAAAATATTTTCATGACCATCTTTGTAGGATAAATTGATTAATTTAAGTCCGTGTTCCATGAAGGTTGTAAATCGGTACCTCCCAGGCAATGATTTCATACCTAAAATAAAATATAGAGAGTAATTATATTGATAATGGATATTACATTTACATAATATAATTACAATTTATATATGAAACTATATTTATCAGGATCATTTGGACAGATTAGGTGAGTAGAGGATAAGAAAAGAAAATAAATTGAAATGAAATTAGAAGAAAAAGGAAGAGGATTTGCCTATTGAATTATCCTCCTTGAGAACCTCCTTAGGGATAGGGGTTTTGATATTTTCATAATACCAAGAGATCCAAGACATTGGATAGAGACTGGGGAAGTGTATTTGGGGAGAATTTTGATAGTATTCAAGGCTTAGAGATGTGGGGAGAAGAGGGTGTGTCGGGTGGTATTTATAGTGGAGAGGGGTGATTTATTATTATTTTATTCATTATATTAGTATTTTTCTAAAGACAGGAAATATTTTTGATTCCTATAAATTAATACAGTAATAAATTAATGATATTTATAACCAAGGGTGAGCACATCGGCCATACATCATCTATGCCTCCATAATTTATGTATTTAGCATTTATCCTAAATTATCGTATTTCACTATTCACCAAAAATTCAAGTATTTTAGAAAAATATATATATAATTAACCCTAACAATTTTTGGATCCATATAATTTAAATATGAAATCCGTTTTATAAAAATAATTTAATAAATATGAGAAATTTAACTTTTTATTATATTTACAATCTACACAAGAAATACTATTTTTAAAATTATAACTGATTTTACAACACTCTGAAAAAATAACTAAGGTATAATTAAATTATAATAATATCATAATAGAGAGAAATATTGATTAATGAGTAAATTTTATGAAAATGTATTTTCTTTTAAATCGTTTTATTAATTATAAAATTTTAATTAAATATTTTTGACTTACGAAAATACCAACACTTAAATATTAATTTTTAAAACATTCACTTACTTATACTATGATATAATTATATCATTCCTTAATTTATAAGATTCATAAATTTTATTTATAAATGTAAGGGTAATGTTAATATTCATTAGGCCAATTTACTATTCATAAGGGTCATATTACTATTCCTATGGTTATGTTACTATTTCATCGGTATAGGTTCCTTATCTTCTATAAATACCTCTTATTTCATTCATTATTCATTTATAAAGTTTCTATTTTGTTCTATAAGTGATTTTATGTGATCTATACTATATGAAATAAAAAAAGGAAGAGAAATATCATTGATATAATTCTAGGTCATTAAAAATATCATGGATAATAATGACTAGAATCTTAATTAAGGAAATGCATAATATTGGACATTGTGATCTCAGACATCAAGATATCTATACTATGAATAAATTTCATAGGACTGTTTAAAACTATGAGTAAAACCAAATTTAATGCTATATTACTGATTTTTCTTTGAGAATATCGATGCATCAAAAGGCTATATAATTATAGCCCCCACCCTTGATTATATGTCCAGTGCATTCCTCATATATCAAATGATCTATTTAATTCATTAAAAATATACCATATTAATAAATATCCATATTGAATAAATAATATGGAATATCAATATTTCCTCAGTTAATAGTATAACATTCAAAGTAAAACAATGTTTGTAGAAATGATATATGGTTTTTGTAATAATAATACCCATGATAAATAATATTGATATTTTTTGGAAATTTAATGAACAGTGATCATAAGAGATTGAATATTTCAAGGGTTAGTAAATGAATAAAAAATTACTCAAGAAAGTTAATTTCAATAATATCCCTGGAAAAATTGATCATAAACCATCTAGAGAAATGATAGGGATGGTACCATTACAATATATCCCCATTGGAGTATAATTACAATTGAGGTTTATTACCGTTGATTAATATAAATACCATGAAAATAGCATTAAAAATATTTTTGGTGGAAAAAACCCTATTCAATTACAAAATCACTTTTAAAGACTCGAAATTTTAAAAATATTAATAAACATATTTTTCATGAAAAAAACCTATAAAATTTTAAAATAAACTTTAAATAAATGAGTGGTCATGTTAGAAAAAAATTTACATTCATTCAGAGAAAATAACAAACAAATATTCCTTTCACATTTTTGTAGGAAAAGTCAAAAGTAACTTATTTCAAAAAAAACAAGAAAAGTACTTTTAATTTTTTTTGTAAAAAACAAAATATCGTTAAAAATGAATTTAAAAAAAATATTAAAACATTTTTTTAATACATTTTGAAAAAACCTGGATTTGGAAGAAAAAATATTTTTTACTGAAGATAGAAATGAAGTCAGGTTTTATTAAAAACATCTTTTCAATCATTTTATGTAATAAATAGATGAAAAAGTTACAATTACATGAAAAATAAATTAATAAACATAAAATAAAAATATTAAATGGTTTTATTATAAAATAATCAAATAAGTTCCTTCAATATAAATTCATGTATAAAAAATCCTGATTAAAAGGATATTGAGACATAAATCTCTTACCACTTTGGTAAATTTTGAATCGTAAGCCCTGTGAAAGGAATACAATCAAATGAAATATATAATACCATGAATAAAAGTATATTCATGATATAATATATCAAAGTTCTATAATATTCACCTCATAAAATAATATTTGGGTATAACATAACATATTTCCCAAAGAGGGAAATTTGTAACGGGAAACCCTTATAATGATCATAATATTGAAGTGGGGATTATTCAATGAATCCATTATGTGTATAAAATGTAAATCCACATATAAAAATTGAAAATTAAATATAATATAATAAACAATAATTACATGAATATTCATAGAATATTAAAGACAATGAAGAAATAATATAACCCAATGAAAATAAATTGAGTTATAAAATTTCTTACAACTTGGTAACTCGCAAGTAAAATTAATTTTTGTGAATTAATTAAAATTGAAAAATAAATTAATATTAATTATTAATTTTTTATTACATTAAATGTATAAGTGGAATTATATACACCATATAAAATAAATTAGGTGCATAAAATTAAAATATGCCTCAATAAAGGGAAATTGAGATGAAGTAACTTACCTCATGATTCCTTTTGGTCGAATGAACTTTAACCACTTGTATAGTGGATTTAATAATGTCATTAATTTATACCAAAACCATATTCATGATTATAATTTCATATATTATCCTATTTTAATATCTTACCACTTTTTAACCAATAATATTTTATTTTTATTATTGTTTCGGGTGTTAATTTACTGGTTTTCTCATGCGTATTTTGTCAAGAAAGTTATTGTTATTGTGCATAAAATATAATTACTTATTATATAGAATTATATAAATGTTATAAATATCATATTTAATTATTGGATTCATTTTATAAATCATTCTTTAAATTTGGACATAGAAAATGAGTCACATCGCTTGGTGGAGATGGTAGGCCATACGTACGCATGAGTAACGATATCATTCCCTCAATGGGTGAAAGGATAAATAAGTGGAAGTTATATTAATTTTAAAAATTTAATATCATGTAATATGTATTATATATAATAATTATTTTTAGTATTATGATTATCTATGTGATTTGGTGGTGGAAAAAAATATCAGTTCATGAGGTGGTAGTCCTCCATACACACGAACGATGGCTTTGTTTTCCATTTGATAGAGAAGAAGAAATATAGATATTATGAAATGAATATAATAACATCTTAGTATATAGTATATAAACATTTTATTATATTTTAAGTGATAATACACAATATAATTTGAAAAATAAGGAAGAAAAATAATGACCTTTGTTGAGACGATTACCTTTTCTTAGAGAAACCCCCAATGTATCTCCCCTTAAAGACACTAGGGTTTGTCTTTGTGGAGGACCAGTAGATATAAAATGTATGTAAGGTTGTTTGGAAGATATTTTTGTGTGTTTTTGTCTATCTAAATGTATTTATAGGTGTGATAAAGTGATGGGAGGGAGTTCCCTTTTATAATTGAGGAGGAGTGGAAGTTTTGTAAATACCCAAAACTATTCAACAATGGGAAGTCACCCTCACCCAAGGTACCTAAAAATATAAAAATAATTTATTAGAGTATATATAAGTCCAATAAACACCTATATAATTCAAAATATATATTTAAAAAAAATTATTCCATTTACCTCTTTAGTTTACCCCCCCCCCCCCAGTAAACCTGTTTGAACATTAACCATGGTAACATATTTTTGATGTTTTTCTATTCATTATGATCAAAAATAGAGTTTGAAGTATTTTATAATAATAATTATTATAATTCAAAATATTAAATTATATTTATAAAATTTAATTCAAATAATTGGAATAATTTAATTTTAAATTAAACCAACATACATGATGAAAATGATTTTTCAAGAAATCAATTTTTCAATAATAAAATGGTCTTATAATAACTATATGAAAAGTAAAAAAAATTACATTAATATAAAATGATATTTATATGTATAATATATATATTTAATTTAAATAATTAATCATTAGGGGTTATTTTAATTAGGTAAAATTGTGAAAAACATAATGAAATTTAAAACAATTTTCAGAAAAATGTTCTTTAAAGCTTCAAAATTAACTTATATTAATATCCAATATAAATATGATTTAGATGTAATTAATTGAATTAAATATAACTAAATAATACTTATTTTACTTTTAAACCTTATTTAAATAATAATGGTATTGTTAAATTACTTAATTTATTAAAAATAAATGATACTTTTACCAAAAATCGATATTTAACACTATTCACTCAAAAATAAATATTTTATCAAAAAAACCCAAAATTTAAACCTATGTTAATATTGATATTATGTTTTTAAAAAAAATTATTTCGAAAAATATAATTTCTAAAATATTCAGAAATTAATTATAATATTTTCTTACAAAAAATAATAAAATTCATCTTTTTGAAGGAAATATATTTTTTAAGAAAAAAATAACTTCATAAAAAGTTTAGTTATTATTTATTAATAATTAATCAATAAATTTACATTTTTTAGGACCTTTATATATATTTCATAAATTATTTATTCTTATTCATACCCTATAATTGAACTGCTAGCTTTTAACAGTCATGTTTAAATAATATATTTTACAGGTCGTTTAATCTTGGTGTTGCGTGTCATGTATTCTATCAAACAAAGTATCATTATTTTAAAATTTCAGGGTTGTGTGTACCAAAATATATAAAAGATAATAAATTTATTTAAAATAAATATACTATAAAATATTATGGTGTTACATTAGGGACCATAAAGGAATTGTCCCTTTTTAGTTTCCCTTGTTGAGTACTTCATCCTCAACGCACCCTATGAAATGGGAATGGCCACAACTATTTCCTTATTCACATTTACCATGAATAATGACTAAGTTTTGGACTTTCCAATTTGAGGTAGATTCAAAAAAACATTCCTTATTCCCAAGCATGGTTCTCCAATTCCTTCTCCAAGATGCATTTATCCTTTGTTTTGACCATATAGGCTCATTATAGAATACATTATCACTTTTTGATTTCCACCAGATATTCATTATATTCCTTTTTATGGATGATATGTCATATATAACAACATTCAAGATTCCATATCAATAAATCCAATCATCATGAAAACAATCTCATTATTAACAATCTTCCAAGCATCGCCACTTCTTGTCAATAATAATCTTGTCAAAACAACACTTCTTGTTTGAAAAATTATTGTCAAAAATATAATAGAAGGATTTGGGATTACTAAAAAGGTAACCTCATATTTATTAATATTTTTTTAGGTTCATATTATTCGAATATATTAGTCATCTTCTATTACATTTTCTTAAATAAGTTTCCTTCACTGCGTTAGGGTAACACCAAATTTTTTAAGGATGCATAAGGGTAGAATGAATTAACCTTGCGTAGTGTGCAATAAAAGAGTAAGGGTATCATTTTAAATTTAGAAATTCTAATTTTCTTCCTATTTTTTATCTTAAATACTATTTTCAGGATTTTTAATGGATTTAAAAACTAATAATCATGGATTTAATATATATTTTTACATGGGAAAATCTTTTTAAAATTTTAGACATTTTAAATGCGTCTTTAGTGGTAATTAGATTCAAATAGGATTAAATTATAGTTAGATAGAAAAGGTTGACTACATTTTTTTAAAATATCTAACAGAATTATATGATAATATCCTAAAACAATTTCCCCTTGATCAAGTCCTTTTCCTTCCCTCTATTCAAGATGATCAATCCTCCCCCTCAAGACTAGAGAGTATTTTGAAAATCTACTCGATCCCATATCATGTTTCTAGACTTGTGAATTATTATCTTCTATATCCAATATTCTTATTATTGCATTATATAAATCCTTTTCTCTAGGTAAGGGATCTTAATTTCATGTTTACATATGTAAAAGTGTTAATTTATCATTCTTTGTTTTCCTATAATTAAATATATGGATCTGACCTTAAACAAGATAAAAATATGGAAATTATCAGAGAAAGAGAAAATATTATTTTATGTAGTTTTCTTGTTTAATAAACTATAAATTTAAATATTGAATAATTATATTATATTAAATGTTGTAAATTAATATTTTTATTCAAGAATTTTTTAAATTACATGTTTTAGAATAAATTTATATTAATATTCAATAATTTTGTTTTATTGCAGAGAGTGGTGTGATTATAACATGAAGATTATTATTATGAATCTCATAATGACGAAATTGAATAATTTAGATTAAGGTATTAATAGCAAGAAATAAATTGATAATATTCTTAAAATTATAAATTTAATATATAGTATATTAATGTTTTTGAATAATAACTTATAAATAAAATGTAGTATAAATAATAATCTTCCATTAATCTGATATTTATTAAGTAAGTGGAAAGTAATTATTGCATGCAGTAGAAAATGATTAATATAATATAATTATTTCAATAATTGAAATAGTGTTTATCCTGTTCCAATACTCATAATTCTAGAATAATTATCACATTTATATTATTAATATTTTTTGTTAGGATTATTTCATATTATAGAGTAATGATAATTATGTTGAAAATAATTTAAGAAAAAGAACAGAAATAATCACATGCATAATACATAAAGCTAAATTAATGTATGGGAATTAGATAATCACGAGTTGTGGTATAATTATTTAAATATTTATTATTATAATCATAAGTATAATTATGGAAACAATAATTGAAATAGTAATTTTCATATGTTTAGATAATTAATATTCCATGATATGGAGGTTAAATAATTGGTTGGGATATTGTGATCCCATGTGTTTTATGATTTGTGGATATTGACTCTTGATTTATTAGATAGTGTGTTATATGTTTTACAATATTTTTGTTAGTTTAGTATGTTTAATTTCTTGAAACAATTAAACACTATAGAGTGTTATAATGTTATAATATAATGAAATACGCACAATAAGAATAATTGATTATATTTTTGGAGATGATTAAATATAGAATTAATTCTTGAAGCATGTTATATTTATTTGTAGTTATTATGGGTTACTTGATTCAGAAAACCTATGTATAATAAAATATTTAATTAAATATGGAATTAATATTGGTTTTTTGTTAAATAATAAATGTTTGGGGTTGAAAGATCCCATTCTTGATTATGGGAGGATTTAATTTTTCAATATTATGGCCTTAGTGTCATTGTTGTGTTTGGATAATTGATTTAAAATATATGTATATTCTAGGAATTTAATGCGTTTTTTATTAACGGATAACCTTGTGTGGTTGGAATGATTTGACTATAAATATATTTGAGTCTTGGTACTATGGTGGATTATATATTGACCAATGGGCTGGGATCCTGGGGTTGTAGTGATGGTTGATGTAGGGATAGATTATAATATATTCAATGGCATGGGAATGACATCAGATGGTCAGGTTGAGTTCAATGAAATGCTTTCTCATTGATATATTTTAATATTTCTTATTGATTACTTAATGGCCAGATGTCTGGATGTTCTTTATATATTTGATATTTAACGATTTGGTTTTGCTTGACTCTATACATGGAAACTGGTTTTATTTTTGTAGTGACTTAGGTTGATTCCATGAGTATTTAGATAATTTATAAATTGATAAATGAATTTAGTTAAATGATCAAGGATGGTTCATGGTGTTTTTAGATGATGACATACTTGAGAATATAAGTAATATAAATTATATATCAAATTCACTTTGCTTAAAGGGTTAAAGTATTAATTATGGAAGTGAAAATGGAATAATATTAAGTGATGTATAGCTGATTAATTAATATAAAACTTGAATCTTTTATGATTTTTTTGATTTCTACACCTTAGCAGCTGTAGTATGGGGTCCTATGTGACTATAGCATAATATGTGTCTACGTCTAGGTATCTTCCCTTAGTGTGTTTGTGTGTGATATTATTTATATTTTCTGATTTCATATGCTTCACCAGCCACTTCAGTAGGGAAACCAACACCCAAATGTTTTGTAGGTGTTTTCCCCAACATTCAGGATGGTGAAAGAATAGATGGATTACTTATCTCTCTCATGTGCTCTCCCTTCATATATAGTATAAGTAGGAATATCCCAGGATATGATGTCTTATGGTATAGTGATTTTTCCAACTCATACTATGATGGATCATGATTTTATTCTATATTTATGTACATGATACAATGTATTGATGTTATAGCACATACTTGTATCTGGATGTGGTGGTTATGAATTCCCTATGTGTACTTGCATGGGTCATGATGGATTGAGATATAATTCACATACACAATTTTTAAGGGATTCCATAAATAGATTTTGTTACATATGATATAATAAAATGGATATGTTGACTGATTCTAACATGTGATATTGGGTCTTGTGTAGGACTAAGGTAGGTAGGGTTGAGGCCTGACTCACATCAACTATCAACTGACTTTTAGAAGGGATGAGATCATGACATTATTCATTGGGTAATGAGAGCAATAAATTAGTAGTGAAGTTGAATAAGGGTACCTACATCTATATATATATATATATTATTTTTATTAATAATATTTTACTTCTATACATTACTATGTTAGTGAGAAATGGTGAGAATGGTAAAATAGTATATCCTACTTAGGCAATAGGATAGTTTTATTTATTTATTAACTAGAATTTAGTATGATTCTATCACATTTTTCATAAATGATTTTGAGAAGGATCATACCGAGTAAACATTTTAGGATCTCCCTATAAGTATATATAATATTTGTTAGATCGTCATGATATGGTTGGTGATTGGATGAGGGGGTACTAGATTATAGAGTTGTTCACGAACTGTTGGGGATTTATTATCACTATTAAGGATTTATCATTTTTTTTATTTTCAATTTATTTGTATCTCGTAATGCATGACATTACATTCATGCATTATGAACTCTTCTTTATTTATGTATGGGGTTTGGTTATCAGTTTTCTCATCTAATATATTTTTCTTTAAATATAAATTTAGGGTATTTCCTCCCTTGTGTGTGATTTATATACCCTCAGTGCTACTCATCAACCAATGGCCTACTAGAAGTATGCTTTGGGGGTTATTGTATATCTTTCTTCATTACCAACTCAGGAGGGTTACCTTTGGAGGGAGGGGTGATGACAAGTATGATATTATTTTAGTAATTATGTCATAGTCAGTAAAAGATCGTATCCCCTTTGGTTTCCCACTATTGAGGGAACCTGTTTGGGATATTCCTAACACTTAGAGGGGGTGAATCAGTGTTGGGGAATTTTTTATCAATTATAATTTTTTTTCTTGTACCTATTATACCTTTTTGGATCCTGATTCTCTTATTCTATTTTCCATATAGTATACAAGTATATGAAAGTAGTAAATAATTCACATTATGTTCTTACATGGTTCACTACTCAAATATAGTATCTACATCCTTGGTATGGTTTGGAAACAATGTAATACCACAAAATCCACTAGAAAATAATCATTTTGAGAGGAATACAACAAGTAGGATATTCCCATACACTCATGTAGCACTATGTAAACAATCCAATAGTGTTTTTGTGAAGAACTATGAAAACAATCCAATAGTGAAATTTTTATATCCCTTGGCTGGATCTCTATACTGCCTACAAAGATAGTCTTCACCATGATGATGAGGGTTTGTAAAACCAAGAAATTCCTACACCAGTTGAGTATTATTTTATGTCACCGTTCTCCTTTATTCTTTCACAACCTTCTTCTTCACTTTGTTACTAAAATGGAAGCAGGAAACAAAATACTCTTATCTCTTCTTAGTATCAAACTCTATAGCTGCACAATCTTTTTATTCTATCATCCAAAATAATATGAACGTCTTGTGGACTGGTGAATAATAAATTTTCTCTGAACCAAACTATAATCAGACGACATCAATTTCATCACCAAATCTTCTTCTCTTCTTCTCACTTTCTTCTTCAGTGAAAATCCAACTTCCATCATATCTATTTTTCTTCTTCTTACTAGAATCACAAAATTCCTTTGGGATTATTGAATCAATAAAGATAATCTCAACATATCATCGTCATAATTAATATAGCTAGAATAACTGAATATAATTTGGCCACACTCTTTCTTCTTCTTTGACATATAATAATATAGAATAGTGTAGCATTGTCTTGGTCTCTCTTTATTCTTCACAAAGCATGATAATGGTGTAAACACCCATCACATTCATGCAATATTTCTCCTTTTAAAACTATCCACTATTCTCTGTAAACTCCCTTTCACTATATAATGAATGTTCTTCACAAACATCCTTTCCTTCAATAGACAATGTTTCCTTTTGCAGATAACCTTTCCTTTCATAGAATATTTCTATTTCATGGATATCCTTTTATTCCAAAGACCATATTATCTTCTGTGGAATCCCTCTGATTCCCTGAATCCTAGTCTCTTACACGAACTTCCCTACTTCCATGAATTTCTGATTTTTCTGCAGACTACCGATGCTTTATAGAAAACCACTTTTCTCCATGAAATACCATAATTCCACAGACTCCCCTTACTCTGATGACTAAATATTCTCTGTGAAACCTTTTATTTTGCGAGATAGAGTTCCCCAGAAGACTTTTTCTCTTTCATGGAATTTCTTCCCTGAGAACTCTTATCTTTCAAAGAATTCTCCTTCATAAACTACTTCGGACTTCACCTAATTATTCCTATACAGATGATATTTTCCTATTAAATTTTCTCACACCTAATTATGGGATTAGGGTCCCTTATATAGTCAAATAAATCTGTAATCACTGCTAATCAAATTTTCTAAAAATTTCGATGTGGGATAGCCTTCACTACGAACTATGCTCCTCCCACGATCCATTTTTCCATCCACAGTCTACATAGTGCCTTTATTTCCTCATGGAATCTAATGCCTTCTGAAAACTAATTACCACCTCTCAGCTGAAAATGACATCCTTACATGAACAAAAATCTTCCTTTGAACTGTGATCCTCCCTCATTATGCATTTCATGGTCCGCATAGGGATGTTATGCGCTATCCTTCCTTTTCTGATTTTCCTTTACCATTTTGTGTACCTCCTATGCGGAATGTGAATTTTTCTTTGAGGCCAATGAACTATGATCCCCTTTTTGGGAGAAATACCTTTTCAAAAAAATCTCTCGATTTTGAGGCCCAAAAATTTGTCAAACACTTGGAAATGGAACCACCGTAATAATATGCTTCGACAACACCAGCCATACTGATTTTCAGTCATCTTCTTTTGTCACGAAACATATATATCATGACTTTTAACCTTTAATAGATCATATTTAGTATCATCAGATTTAACAAGGAAATTATTGTAACTTATCTATCTTCTACCAATAGTTTTCATTCCAATCAATCCTGAATATAAATAGAAGAACCTTTACTCCACATTTCTTTTAAAATGTTTTCAGCACAAGTTATCCAAACAACTTACGATATTTGTGAAATACAAATCAAAAAATCATTGTAATATTTTCTATGAGAATTATTTAATCATGACATCCAATGTCATCTAATTAATCCATAAAAATTCTCTAGACATCCCTATAAAAATTATCCATACATCAGCTTGAAAATCAAAGTATTCAAACCATTCACATGTTTCATGAAATATCATGACATGAGGTCTTTATCCAAGATCCTTTAATTTTGGAACTACTTTGTAATATTGACCAAAATAAGGTATTATTATCTCATTGAACACTATTTACAGTCAATTGGAAATGAATTCAATCCATACACAAAGTGGGTTCTTCAATCCCCCCCCCCTTTTATTTGTTGGAAATACCTTCAAAGTTCTTTCCAAATGAATGTGTTAATATGTGGAACTATTATCTTCTATCCCATTTACTTTTCAAACTTTCATTACACATTATCTCATTGAAATCTATTGAAAATCAGTTGACAAAAAATACAATCCATACACAAAGTGGTCTCTATAATCTCCCACTTTATATTTGTTGGAAATACCTTCAAAGTTATTTCTAAATGAATGTGCCAATATATGGATCTATTATCTTCTATCCCCTTTAATTATCATAATTTCATTTCACTTTATCTCACCCTTATTGACAAGAAATACAATGTTCATGGTAAAAGGGTATGAATCCAAACATAAGCAATGTTTCATCCATCATTTCACATTAAGTCTACTTGAGTTGGGGTCGATGTAGAAAATAAGAGGATTTATTTCAAACAACAAATTTCTCCATTACTAATTGATCATGATACCTCAAAAATGAGAACTCATATACTTTTCTTCAAGTATTATTCAATTTCATTCCAGACTAAAATTACTAAATGTGAGATGAATCTTTTTAAGAACAATAAATCAAAAACTCTTCTACTCACTTCAAAAAATTGATCAAAAACATTCATGTGAAATAAAAAGGATAAGTGACCTTGGGAACTTCCATTATTATTATGTCATTAAATAATTCAATTAATCCCTATTTATGATTTTTTTAATATTTTAATGACCAAGGATGAGATATTTAAGAGACATACATTTTCCAATGACATGATCTTCAAACAACTTTCAGAATAATCAGATTTGATACTAATTGAAATAATAGTTATGGAAGATTCATCATATGTCTCCCCTTAAATGAAAACACATCTCATAATATCCAGAATAGTTGATCTCATCCATAATTAATTTCAATAAATTCTAGTATGGATAATACACAAGAATGGGTCTTTAACTTCTAATAGTCAATATTAGATAACTTATGCAAATTCACCAATGATTATTTTCTTGAACATTTTTTCTTCAAAATACCAATATATTAGATCAAACCAAGATGCAATCTTCTTTATCCTGGTAATATAGAATAAGAAATAACATTCTTAAACATCATAAACGATGATACTCCATCATATTTGTATTTAAATTTTAAATTGAGGAATCATTCATGGTTTAGCTTTACTATCAAGAACTGAAAACACTCACTACTTCTCAGGTTCTACCCCTAAGAATTTTCTTCTCCTTAAATTCCCTACATTATAAGTACAAATACAATACACAAATATCGAAGGGAATAAGATGGATCCTCCTTTATTTATTAATATGAACATCATGGTTAAGATGTTTTTCTCAACCATGTTTCTCCATTTTCTCCAATATTCATGCTTCCATATCTGAACATTTGTTCTAATTTATGTTGAGGAAAAATGGATATCTTCACATAATCTTATTCCTAGTGTGGATAATTTTTATTCTTAACATCATTCTTGGATGATACATCATTAATCCTACTTATTATTACTTATCTTTATATTAATAAGGTTAAAAAACCTTTTGAAATGTGACCAGATTTCTTGCATCTCTCACATAGAAATTATTTAATAGAAGAGTTATCTTTTCTTAATAAGCCCTAATGTAATTTATCTTTATCATGTGGAATATTATCTTCCCATTTTCACTAGATTTATCTTGTGCACCTTCCGTTTTTCTCATTCATTCCAAATCTTCATGTCTGATAACTAACATTTCCTTAGGAAATATTGCTGCATGTTTGGATCTTACACATGGGTTCTTCTCAGTGTCATCCGTTTTATTTATTTTTTTGGATGCACTACCCTTTAACTTCTTGGTTTTATAATCCATGGTTTTATCACCATTATTCTTTGGATCCTTCTTGGGATTTTTTGTTCACAAAAATTATTATGATATCTTCCAAATGTTTCTTCTTCATTCCAAGTTGGAGTTTATTATATTATTTTCTTATCAGCAAAGGATACATGTTGAGATGAGTATGTACCTACCTTATGACCCATTCCAATGCATACATCACATAATTTATCAATAATTCCAAATCTGTTTGTAGTTTACATATGATTCTGGACCTATGGATGTTGATTATTCTTATTTTTCTTTCTCCTCCACGAGATTGGATTCCTTTTTTCTTGTACATTTTGAGGATTGTACTGAGAATTAAATGCAGTGTTCCCAAATCTATTGTAATACCAACATTTACCAACAAATATTTATTCCTATATATTTTATTTATTATATTATTGGGTCCAATTCATGTTTTTTTTTTCATTCGTTGGGGAATAAACTACCTGGTTCTTTTCCTAATACACCCTAGTTAGGGTGGTGGGCTTATTTTCACTGGTCTTTATCCATACTTGTTCTGATTTTCTTTTACGATCGGCACTATTCATGATAACATATTTAGAAACAGTTGTAAAAGATGGTGTGGAAGGTACCTAATTCTTCTCACCTAATTCTGATAGATCATTGAGTGAAGTCATGATCTTCTTATCACATGTTGGAGGTATTTAGACCATAGAATCCTCCAATAAACATTGAGTACCTAGAACAACGTTTTCCTTCTTTTGTGAGGATTCAATATCTGTATTCTCAAGAGTGGCTAAATAATTTTCTAATACTAAACTTTTCGCACTGAGGATATTTTTGTGTTTATTTTCAATCTTAGTCATCTTCTCTTCACATAAATTCTTCATCATTTAAATTTTATCTTCATGCGTATTATATATTTTTTTGAATCAATGAGTCATTTTCCTTGACCTTATTTGATGTTTACATTGATTGTAAACCCTTAACATCAGTGTTATTTTGTAATTTCTCATCAAGTGAATCGATATTTTATTCTAGATTCCTTTTGACAATATCTATATCTTCAACTTCTTTGATCCATGTTGAGGAACTTATTTCACGTTCCTTGTTTGTTTCTTTAAATGTTCCAACTTTTTTGAAGGGATTTAAAAATTCAAAATAAATTCGTGAAATGTCTTCTCCAAAACATCTGCTTTGTCTTCTAGTTGGGAAATCTCTTCCTGCATAAACTAAAAGCCTCCACAAATAGGGGATTTTATTTCTTTAGGAATATCATGCAGAATACCTCTTAATCTATCAACTCATAATTCCTAATATGATTTATATTGATCATCATCAACAATTCTTCCAGCATTTTCATTTTGAGGAAATATTATAAATGCACTAAAACATACCTCATTGTCTATATAGGTAAGAAGGTTATTCATATTCTTGGTGGAAACTTGAGCCACCTACACATTACTTTCTATGTTTGATATATCTTTGTTGTTAGTAAGGTATATAGAGATAGATACTTCCTCTTCCTTAGATAAGAGAAACTTCTTTTTCAAATATCTCTTATCCTTCCTTTTCCTATTCATCATAGTCTTGGTACATATAGAATTCTACTCATAGGAAACTGAATCTTCATGAAAAACGAACATAATTGATAACTGAATAAAGAAACTAATGTCTTTAAAATACAATATCTTCACTATAGAGAATATAATAGGGGTGAATATACCTTTGATACTAATTGAGAGGACCAGTTTGGGATATTTCTAACACTAAGAGGTGGGTGGGTGAATCAGTGTAGGGGATTTTTTTATCAATATTAATTTTTTATCCTTGTACCTATTATACCTGTTAGGATATTGGTTCTACTCTTTTACCTATCATATGCAAGTATATAAAAGCAGTAAAGAATGAAAACAATATTTTTATAAGGTTCTTGTAACACCCGAGACTTTTATGAGAAATATATTGTTTTTATGTTATATAAATAATCAAAGGAATCTTTCACTACACATAATACTAGCTTGGATTTCTTTATATGCAATTGCGACCTTACTCGATAGCTTGCGTTGTACGCAATACCGAGTTTCACTAAACAACGATATGCTATTAAAATATTATTAAAACTATATGTTATGAATAGTAATACCCACTTTTTGAAATTTTGTAATTTTTATTTTTCCAAAACGGACTTCATTTTTGGATTCGGAATATCGAAATTAGCCTATGGTAAAATTTTGGTATTTTTCTGAAAAGTTTCAATTTTTGATGAATAGTGAAAACACTGTGTTACTATTTAAAAACCGACATTATATTTAAATAATTATTTATTTTATTTAAATTTATTTTAGGTCAAAATTTATACATAATACCTTTATTAGTTCAATGCAATTAATTGGAGTCATTTTATAATAATTTTAGATATATAAAAAATTTATTGAACGTTTCACAGTCTTTTACCCACCTCCAAGGAGAATTTTCAAATATACATAAAACATAATTTTACCACTTCTTTGAGTGGAATTTGGAAAATCTAAGAGACACTATTAATATCAAGTACTAAAATGTGGTTCAATGAGATGAAAATAATTTTTGGTGAATAGTAACTTTTTACTTTTTTTTACCACGGTTAAAAGTAAATAGGGTAATTGAGGGTAAAAATGATATTATGATTACCATAAAACATGTCCTAATTCTATTGGATAAGTTTAATTTTACCAAAAACAACCTTAGGAATAACATATGACCATTAAGGCCCACTTGGATTAGATTATGACATTTAATATTAATTTATTTAAAGAAGGGTTAAAATAGTTAAAATCAAAGTTTAATAAGTAAAACATTTTTAATATAGGGTTATAAATAAGATAAATTCGACTATAAATATTCATTAGAAATCTAAATAGATTTCATACATAATGGTAGTTTATTTTTAATTTTTAGACTTTAAATAATTTAATTTATTTATGACGCAATGATGATGCAGTAATTATATTATTAATGAAATATTGACACAATAGATGTTATAAATACCCCAATAAATGTAATTTGAGACCATTTATGAATTCCAATAATTTTATATGTTAATATGACATGTTATTAAAGATTTAATTAACTTTTTTCGAACTAATATTTCTGTTATGATTTTCACAAAAATCAATTACCAAATAGTGTTAAAATTGACATTAAATAGTTTTTAAAAAAAATTATATTATTAATTGTTATTTTATTCCTAAAAATATAAGGTTCGGCCAAATGACTTAGATAATGTTATATATATTAATAATAAACAACTTGGGGTTCTTTTGTCTTGTTATAGTAAGTTTATTAACCTTATAATGTAAGAAAAAAAGAAGACACGCTAAAAGTAAAATTATTTAACTTAATGTTAAATCTAAATGAAAAGGATAAAATAGAAACCTAAACTTGTCTAAATTAAATTTTATGATATTATTTTGACCCCTACCCACCATATCTTTGAAATAAATAAATTTGGAGCAATAAAAAACCGAATATGACTTTATAATAAAATAATATTTTTAGTTTTTCCAAAGATGCCCCTCTCCTCCCTTATAAAAGGGAACCACCTCCCTCTTTTCCTCACACCACTTTGATCCTTCACGCTCGGCCAACCCCTGACAAATTCTCTTATCCACTTCCCTAGAAACATCTTAGATGTATTGGTCTTCTTCAAAGAACAATTTTAGGGCCCTAAAAGGAGTTCACAAAGAGGCGCTTCAAAGAAGAGGTAATGTCCGTTACTGATTCTTTCAACTTTATTTCTTCTTCCACTTCTTCTTATTTAGTTGTTTCATTATTAATTAATAACATTAGTATCACTAATATACTGATATGTTATTATAAGTATGAAACAACCCTATTTCACCATCTATCCATCCTACGGAAAACGAAATCACCACGCGTGCATACATATGGAATACCGTCTCCACGCCGTGGTGTAATCTATTTTCCACCACCACCTTACTTGGATGGGTATAATGGTGTAAATAATAACTATATATGATTATTGTAAATTTATATTGATTATGAAATATTATACATACACTCCAATACAATTCCACGATCATGGGAACAATATCATCGCTCGTGCGTACGTACGGAATACCGTCTCCAAGATGTGATGCGATTCGTTCTACATGATTTTCATTACATAATGATTACATAAATGAATTGAGTGAATAAATATGATATATATTACACTAATAACATTCTATAAATGAGGTATCTATTATCTAAAAGTAAGAATAATAATTTATTCGACAAAACATGCATAAGAACAAACAGTAATAAACACCCGAATACCAAGTAGCAATGAAATATTACTAATAAGAAGCTAATAATATGACCATATATGATATCATAACAATGAGTATGATTCTTTAATAAGTCAATGAAATTATTTAAATCATTATACAGAAGGTTCGGACACTTACGAAGCAAATCGGACCAAAGGTACGGGAAAATCTCACAATCTCATTTTTATCTGGGATTGTTTATACTTCAGAATTTACTGGGGAATATTTATCATCCACATCCATGTTTCCTAAATATTTAATATTATTTCCATCCACCTAAAATTTTTTAAATCCAATTTTACCCTTCGGTAAGTTTTTAGTAAAATATATGAAAGGAATCCTCTGTCGTTTTTCATATGAGGTACTTTTTGACTTTTCCGGCCAATGTGAGTGAAGAATGTTTTTTTAACTTATACAGTATGAATGGATTCATAGAACATTATTTCCATGAATCTTCCTTTACAAGTTTTCAAGTTTATTTTTAATCAACTTATTTTAGTTTAAAATTGTATGAAATGTTAAGAAAGGAAAAATGTTTTTGAAGTAGAAATGATATTTTCCTCAAGAATGGAGTTCAAGGGTTTTATCAAAATTATTTTACATAAAAGATAATATAGTGTTCTGTTTCTATCCCTATAATTACATTGATTTGATTATTTTGTGATGAAATTATTTTTATGAATTCCTTTATCTTATATGAATTGTTTTATGATGACACGATGTTTAAGAATCCCATTTTTATTACATGGGTTATGCAATGATGTATGATTTATGATTTTGTGGCACACATAAGAATGGTATAATTATGAGATGGGTGGGACCTATATCTCCCTCCAATGAATTGGGTAAATATTTATATCTCATGAGATAGACATGGCTGGAACAGCAGGTTAAACCGGTTCAGTGAAACAGGACTGAAACGAGGAGTGAACTCGGTTCAGAAATGGACAATGTCCACTTAGATAGCCTTGGCAATGAGTCTCTACTAATAAGAAATGATTTTCTATGATTATGTGTGTATGCCACAGAGTTTCGTGTTTTAAGTTATGATTATTGGGATTACATTTCACTACTATGATTTATCCCATGTTATGAAATTATGATTTCTTTTGCAGGTTAAGATTTCTAAAATGTTATGTTCTTATGAATATGATGTGATTGGTTTTTTTCTTTTGTTTACCCTTACTGATCATTTGAGATCACCCTTTTGTATGTTTTCTTTCCCCAGGTCAGGAAGAAGGTTATTAAGTAGGATATTCCAAAAGGGACTCTAGATATGATGAAATAAATGGGAGACAATGTAGATGCTTTATGAACTAGTTGTTTATTTTTTCCTGTTTCCAAAGACACTATACCTATACGGTCCTTTCATGGTTTTGTTATATGTTGTAATAAGTGTACTTCAATTTTTAATTATTAAAAATGTATGTAAAGTATGGGTCGTTATAGTTGGTATTAGAGGAAAGGTATAGTCAACCATTGGAAAATAGGATGTGAAAGCCTTAGTAAGAAACCTAAGGATATGTTTAAGCATAGACCACAATCTTAGTGTTTTAGAAATGGCCATGAATAACCTATGATAATACCTTAAGTGTAAAATTTAATTCTTGATTATGTTTTTTTCCTATTATAATTAGTGTTTCTCACACTATTCTTCGAGGTTTTAGTCAATGGATGGAACCCAAAGGAACCGTGTTAATGCAGAATGTGACAGGAAATGCAACGAATGTCCCCTGAGCAACCAATCGTTATGGGAGATGGAATGAAAAATCTTGTTTCCATGCTCACACAACTTTCCCAAGATATGAATCTTGCAAGACTTCCAGACGAGCAATTGAAGGAGCAACATTCTCTTGAATCCTTCATGAGGCAGCATCCACCTTCATTCAGCGAGTCTACTAATCCATTAGTTGCTGAACAATGGATTAGTACTACTAAAAATATATTTTCAGTTCTTCAATTTTCTTGAACATGATAAAGTCATCTTAGCAGTGTATCGTTTGGAAGGAGATGTTGATCAATGGTGGAATCTTACCATGAATACGAGGCAAAGAGATGAAATTGAGTCCATGTAATGGGACGTGTTCAAGAACTTATTTTTCAATAAGTACTTCCCTCGTATTCTTCGAACAAAGATGGAGAAGGAGTTTCTTGAACTGAAGAAAAAGGATGATGAATCTGTTGGTACCTATGAAGAAAATTTTACAAGACTTGCAAGGTACTGTTCTGGTATTATTATCCAACCTAAGAGTAAGATCGATCGATTCTTTAGTGTCTTAAAACCAAGTCTTTGAAGGGTGTTAGCCATAAGGGACTTCAATAGTTACGAGGAAATCGTTCGATGTGCTCTCAAGGTTTAGATTGAGATTAGAGTAACCCATCAGTCATATGGGTTTGATAAGAAGAGGAAAATGGAATTCAAAGGAAAATATAAAGAGCACACTGAAAAGAAGATGAGCTTTCCCTTACGCTCAAAGTGTGGAAATAATCATGGAGGTAGTTGTCTTAAAGGGACAAGTAAATGTTTCAAATGTGGAAAGGAAGGTCATCGGGAATTTGAATGCTGCAATGATGGGAAGAAGATGTCTAGTGATGCGAACAAAGAAAAGGCTACATAGAGTGCACCTCCTACACTTCAATGTTACAAGTGGAAGGAAATGGGGAATTATGCCAATCAATGCCCTAATCCAAGGGTTGTTGATGATGATCAACGTCAGCAAAATCTTAAGGCTAAAGACAAAGGAAAGTCACATGCAATTTCTATCAGTGATGTGGAATATGATAACGAAGTGGTGAAAGGTACACTTACCATCCACTCTAAAGTAGAAAATGATTTATTTGATTCTGGATCCACCCACTCTTTTATTTCAGAAGAATTTTCTAAGGGTATCTCCGTATTACCTCGACAATTAGACGTTGAGTTATCTATGACAACCCCTAATGGAACAACAGTCGGATCAAAAGTTTATAATTCTTCTCCGATTGAAGTTTGTGGGAAAGTGCTTCCTGCAAATCTTGTGATCCTTCCTATAGTATAATTTGATGTGATTCTTGGCATGGATTGACTTTCTTTATATGGAGCTCATATCAATTTCCAAATAAGTGAAGTCACTTTTCATATTCCAGATCAATCTATGATTGTCTATCGATGCAAGGATGAACATAACCTTCCAGCGGAAATTTCTTCCATATTATGGGTCTTGATTCCACTAAATGAAGGTTATATATCTCAAATGGTTGGTGAGAAACTCACGATTATGAATATTCCTATTGTACGGTAGTTTGACGATGTCTTTCTAGAGAAATTGTCGGTTCTTCCACCAAATCGTGAAGTTGAGTTTTCAATAGAACTCGTACCGGGTGCTTTTCCTATTTCAAAGACACCTTATATAATGGCCCCAATTGAGTTGTAGGAATTGAAGAAGCAACTCCAAGAGAATCTTGATAAGGGATTCATACGCCCTAGTGCATCACCTTGGGGAGCACTTATTCTATTTGTTAAGAAGAAAGATGGATCAATGAGACTCTGCATTGATTATCGAGAACTTAACAATATCACGGTCAAGAACAAATATCCTCTCCCGTGCATTGATGAGTTATTTGACCAACTACGCGGAGCTCAATACTTTTCCAAGATTGATCTTCGTTCAGGGTATCCTAAATTAAGGGTCAAAAGTGAGGATATACCAAATATGGATTTTCGTACAATGTATGGACACTATGAATTTATAGTAATTCCATTTGGTCTTACTAATTCCCCTGTTATTTTCATGGATCTGATGAATATAGTCTTTAGAGACTATCTTGATCAGTTTGTGGTAGTCTTTATAGATGATATTCTTGTCTATTTAAAGATCAAGGAAGAATATTAAGATCACTTGAGAATTTTATTGAAGACCCTGAGAAAGGATAAGCTTTATGCCAAATTTACCAAGTGTGAATTTTGGCTTCAAAAAGTTGCATTTTTGGGTCACATAATCTCAAAATAGGGGATATCTGTGGATCCATCAAAAACAGAGGTTATCAAAAGATGGTCGGGACCAACAACAGTAACTGAGATCCGAAGTTTTCTTGGTTTGGCTGGATATTATCGACGTTTTGTGAAATATTTTTCACGATTATCTAATCCACTCACCAAGTTAACTCGAAAAGGAGTTAAGTTTTTTTGGACGGAGGAATGTGAAGATAATTTCAAAGAGTTGAAAAGAAGGTTATCCAGTGCACCTATACTCACGCTTCCTTGTAGTGGAGAAAGGATTGTGATCTACAGTGATGAATCCAAGAAGGGGCTGGGGTGTGTTCTTATGCAAAATGATATGGTGATAGATTATGTTTCACGATACTTGAAAATCCATGAGCAAAATTGCCCAACTCATGATTTGGAGTTAGATGTGGTAATCTTTTCATTAATGATTTGGAGGCATTATCTTTATGGAGAAAGGTGTGATATTTATATTGATCATAAATGTTTAAAGTATATTTTCACACAAAAGGATCTGAATATGCACCAAAGAAGATGGTTGGAGCTGATTAAGGATTACGACTACTCAATTCATTACCACCCTGGGAAAGCAAACAAGGTTGAAGATGCATTATGTCGACAAGACCATGCTAGCTTATCCATGATGAGGATCATAAAAGATCCAATACTTATGGATTTACCAAGGATGGATCTTGGAATTATAATGAAAGGGGAAAATCGTATCTTTCTCAAATGAATGTTCAACCATCTATACATGTGATTATTAAAGAGGCACAGAAAGAAGATGTAGAGCTACAAAAGAAGGTGAGAAATGTTCCTGAATTCAACATTGATTGTGATGGGATAATAAAGTTCAGGAATCAGGTTTGTGTTCCTCCCATCCCCGAATTAAATAAGGAGCTACTGGATGAGGCTCATAGTTCTTCATTCTCTATTCATCCTGGAAGCACGAAGATGTATAGGGACCTGAAATAGTACTTCTGGTGGGATGGCATGAAAAGAGATGTTGTTAAATATGTCTCTCGATGCTTGGAATGTCAGCAAGTTAAAGCTGAGAGATAGATGTCTAAGGGGATGTTACAACCATTACCCATACCTGAATGGAAATGGTAAAACATCACTATGGACTTTGTCACCAGAATTCCTAAAATATCCAAAGGAAATAATGCTATCTGGGACATAGTTGATCGTCTTACAAACTCTGCACACTTCGTTGCTATTAGAGAAGATTTCTCTCTGGATCAGCTTTCCAGAATATATGTAAAGGAAATGGTAAGATTGCATGGAGTACCACTTTCTATTATATCTAATCGGGATCCGAGGCTTACCTCAAAGTTATGGTGAAGTCTCCAACATACTCTGGATACAGAGTTGTGTTTCAGCACTGCTTATCATCCTCAGACAGACGGTCAGTCTGAGAGGACAATTCAAACTCTAGAAGATATGTTGAGAGCTTTCTCTATGGATTTCAAAGGTGGATGGGATCAACACCTACCTTTGGTGGAATTTTCTTATAATAATAGCTTTCACTCCAGTATTCATGTGGCTCCTTATGAAGCTCTCTATGGAAAGAAATGCAGGACTCCAACTTTCTAGGATGAAGTTGGGGAAAGAAAGCTATTAGGACCTGATCTTGTTGATGAGATGGCAGAAAAGTTCAGATCTATTCAACAACACATTAGAGCTTCTCAAAGTCGACAAAAAAGTTATGCTGACAACCGAAGAAAAGACCTGAAGTTTGAAGTAGGTGATAAAGTGTTCTTACGAATATCTCCTTCAAATAGAGTAATGAGATTTGGAAAGAACGAAAAACTGAGCCCTAGGTATATCGTTCCTTTAGAAGTACTGGATCGTGTTGGGAAGGTAGCTTACCGATTGGCGCTTCCACCGAGTCTCTCTCAAGTTCACGATGTGTTCCATGTATCTCTCTTGAGAAAGTATATACCTGATCCTTCACATGTACTCAACTCAGAAGTTGTACCGCTGGAACGAGATCTTTCTTATGAAGAACAGTCGATAGAGATTCTGGATCGTAGTGAAAAAGTCCTACGGAACAAGACCACTCGCTTGGTGAAATTTTTATGGAGGAACCACCAATTAGAAGAAGCTACATGGGAGCTTGAGGATATGATGAGGGAGAGGTATCCTCATCTGTTTGTAAAAAAGTGACGAATTTCGAGGGCGAAATTCATTTTAAGGGGGGTAGAATGTAACACCCGAGACTTTTATGAGAAATATTATGTTTTTATGTTATATACATCATCAAAGGAATATATCCCTACACACAACACTAGCTTGTCTTTGTTTACACGCAATTGCAACCTTCCTATATAGCTTGCGTTGTACGCAATACCGAGTTTCAATAAACAACGATATGTTATTAAAATATTATTAAAACTAACCGTTATGAATAGTAATGCCCACTTTTGGAAATTTTTTAATTTTTATTTTTTCAAAACGGACTTCATTTTTGGATTCAGAATATTGAAATTATCCTAGGGTGAGATTTTGGTATTTTTCTGAAAACATTCAATTTTCGATGAATAGTGATAAAACTAGGTTACTATATAAAATTCGAATTTATTTTTAAATAATTATTTATTTTATTTAAATTTATTTTAGGTCAAAATTTATACATAATACCTTTATTAGTTTAATGCAATTCATTGGAGTCATTTTATAATAATTTTAGATATATAAAAAGTTTATTGAACTTTTCACCGTCTTTTACCCACCTCCTAGGAGAATTTGCAAATTTACATAAAACATAATTTTACCGCTTCTGTGAGGGGAATTTTTAAAATACGAGAGACACGGTTAATATCAAGGACTAAAATGTGGTTCAATGAGATGAAAATATTTTTTTTTGAATAGAATCTTTTTACTTTTTTTACCACGGTTAAAAGTAAATAGGGTAATTAAGGGTAAAAATGATATTATTAATACCCTAACACATGTCCTAATTCTATTGGATAAGTTTAATTCGACCAAAAACAACCTTAGTAATAAAATATGACCATTAAGGCCCACATGGATTAGATTAGGACATTTAATATTAATTTATTTAAAGAAGGGTTAAAATAGTTAAAATCAAAGTTTAATAAGTAAATAATTTTTAATATAGGGTTATACATAAGATAAATTCGACTATAAGTATTCATTATAAATATAAAAATAATTTCTACATAATGGTATTTTATATTTAATTTTTAGACTTTAAATAATTTAATTTATTTATGACACAATGATGATGCAGTAATTATATTATTAATGTAATATTGACATAATTGATGTTATAAATACCCAAATAAATGTAATTTGAGACTTTTTATGAATTCCAATAATTTCTTAGAAACATCCTAGAGGTCCTGGTCTTTTTCAAAGACCAATTTTAGTGCCCTAAAAGGAGGTCTCAAAGAGGTGCTTCAAAAAAGAGGTAATGTCCGTTGCCGATTCTTTCAACTTTATTTCTTCTTCCACTTCTTATTATTTAGTTTTTTCATAATGAATTAATAACATCAGTATCACTCATATACGGATATGTTATTATAAGTATTAAACAACCCTATTTCACCATCTATCCATCCTATGGAAAACAAAATCACTGTGCGTGCGTACGTACGGAATACCGTCTCCACGTTGTGGTGTAATCTATTTTCCCCCACCACCTTACTTGGATGGGTATAATTGTGTAAATAATGACTATATATGATTATTGTAAATTTATATTGATTCTTAAATAGTATACATACACTCCAATACAATTACACGATCATGGGAACGATATCATCGCTCGTGCGTACATACGGAATACCGTTTCCACGATGTGATGTGATTCGTTCTACATGATTTTCATTGAATAATGATTATATAAATGAATTGAGTGAATAAATAGGATATATATTACACTAATACCATTCTAGATATTAGGTATATATAACCTAAAAAGAAGAATAAGAATTTATTCGACAAAACACGCATAAGAACAAAAAGTAATAAACACCCGAATAACAAGTAGTAATGAAATATTACTAATAAGAAGATAAGAATATGACCATATATGATATCATAACAATGATTATGTTTCTGTAATAAGTCAATGACATTATTTAAATCATTATACAGGAGGTTCAGACACTTACGAAGGAAATTGGACCTAAGGTAAGGGAAAATCTCACAATCTCATTTTTATCCAAGATTGATTATACTTCAGAATTTATTGGGGAATAGTTATCATCCACATCCACGTTTCCTAAATATGTAATATTATTTCCATCCATATACAATTTTTTAAATCCAATTTTACCCTTTGGTGAGTTTTTAGTAAAAGATATGAAAATAATCTTTTTTTGTTTTTCGTATGAGGTACTTTTTGACTTTTCCTGCCAAAGTACGAGAAGAATGTTTTTTTAAGTTATACGGTATGAATGGATTCATAGAAAATTATTTCCATGAAGCTTAATTTACAATTTTTCATGTTTATTTGTAATCAACTTCTTTTAGTTTAAAATAGTATGACATGTTAAGAAATGAAAAATGTTTTGGAAGTAGAAAGGATATTTTCCTCAAGAATGGAGTTCAAGTGTTTTATCCAAATTATTTTCCATCTAAGATAATATAGGGTTATGTTTCTATCCCTATTATTACATTGATTTGATTATTTTGTGATGGAATTATTTTTATGAATTACTTTATCTTATATGAATTGTTTTATGATAACATGATGTTTAAGAATCCCATTTTTATTACATGGGTTATGCAATGATGTATGATTTATGATTTTGTGGCACATATAAGAATGGTATCATTATGAGATGGGAGGGACCTATATCTCCCTCCAATTAATTGGGTAAAGATTTATATCTCATGAGATAGACATGTCTGGAATGGCAGGTTAAACTGGTTCAGTGAAACAGGACTGAAACAAGGAGTGAACTCGGTTCAGAAATGGGCATTGTCCACTAAGATAGTCTTGGCAATGAGTCTTGACTACTATGAAATGGTTTTCTATGATTATGTGTGTATGCCACAAAATTTCATGTTTTATGTTATGATTAATGGGATTACATTTCACTACTATGATTTTTCCCGTGTTATGAAATTATGATTTCTTTTTCAGGTTAAGATTTCCAAAATGTTATGTTCTTATGAATATAATGTGATTTGTTTTTTTATTTTTTTTACCCTTACTGAGAATTTGAGCTCACCATTTTGTATGTTTTCTTTCCCCAGGTCAGGAATAAGGTTATTAAGTAGGATATTCCAAAAGGGACTCTAGATATGTTGAAATAAATGGGAGACAATGTAGATGCTTTATGAACCAGTTGTTTATGTTTCCCAGTTTCTAAAGACACTGTACCTATATGGTCCTTTCATGGTTTGTTTATATGTTGTAATAAGTGTACTTCAATTTTGAAGTATTAACAATGTATGTAAAGTATGTGTCGTTATAGTTATCTACTCAACAATATTATCTATGTCCTTGTTATGGATTGGAAACAATATAATACCACACAATACACTATAAAAAAATCATTTTGAGTGGAATAAAATGAGTTGGATATTCCCTTGCACTCATGTAACACCATGTAAACAATATAATAGTTTGTTATTGTAATACATTGAAAACAATCCAATAGTGCATGTTTTAAAGCACTTGGCAGGATCTTTATACTGCCTACCAAGATAGTCTTCTCCTTATTGATGTCAGTTTTCAAAACATAGAAATTCCTCCACTAGTTAAGTCATGTCTGATGTCACAGTTCTAGTTTGTTCTTCTACAACCTTCTTCTTCACATTGTTAATTGCATTGAAGTATGAAAGAAACTCATCTTATCTATTCCTAACAACAAACCTGATAGTTGCACAATATTCTACATCTGTCAATTAAAATAATATAAATGTTTCGTGTACTGATGAATAATGAATTTTCTCTAACCCAAACCATACTCATACAATATAAATTTTTTCACCAAATCTTCTTATCCTATTCTCACTTTCTTCTTCTGTGAAAATACAACTGCTCTGAGATCTGTTCTTCTTCTTCTTATTGGAATCCCAAAATTACATTGTAATTATTAAATCAAGTAAGATCTACTCATCTTAGCATCATCATAATTAATATGTCCTGAATAATTAAATATAAATTTCCACTCTCATTATTCTTCTTTTACACATAATAATATGGAATAGTGTATCTATGTCTTGATCTCCCTTTCTTATTCACAATGTATGGTGAGGGTATAAACACATATCACGTGTATGAAATATTTCTCCTTTGTGAACTACCATCTATTCTTTGAAAACTACCTTGCACTGTGTAACACAAGTGCTTTACGAACAACTTTCCCTTCTATGGACAATGTTTCCTTTTATGGACTTCCTTAACTTCCACTGATACTTTCTACTTCATGGGTGGTCTCTTATTTCATATATCGTACTCTATTCTACATACTCCCCTTTATTCTAAAAAACATATTCTCTTCCATGGACATCCCTACTCCCACAGATTGATGATTCTTCTATGGACTATTGATGCTTCACGGAAAACCACTTTTCTGCATAACATTCATCATTCTGTGGACTTCCCTCACTTCAAGGACTAAATATTCTCTATGAACCATTTTACTTTTAGATCTAAAACACCCCTCAATACTTCTTCTCTTTTGTGGAATTGTTTCCTTGATAACTCTTATCTTTCGTGGAATTCTCCCTCATGAACAACCTTGGACGTCTCTAAATTCTTCCCACAGTGATGATGTTTTCATATCATATTCTCTCACACCTAAGGATGGGATTAGGGACCTTAATATAGGAAAATAAATCTTTAAATACCACTAATCCAATTTACTAAAAATTTAATGTGGGACAGCCTACACAACAAACTATTATCCACCAGAGAACCGTTTTTTCCTCTGTGGTCCGCGTAGAGGCTTTATTTCCTCATGGTGTAAAATGCATTATATAAATGAATCACCTCTTCTCATTCACAAACAATGACATTACCATGAACAAATATCCTCCCACAAACTATGATCCTCCTGCATACCGTGCTTCGTGGTTTTCATAATGCTATTATGCGGTATCCTTCCTTTGCCGATTTTCCTTCACCATTCCACATACCTCCTATTTGTTCCACAAAATGGGATTCATGGTCTGTGAAATTTGATCCAATTTTCATAAAAATTCTTTTTCTGAAAACAAACTTCTAATTTTGTGGCCCAAAATTTTTCAAAACACTGGGAAACACCAAAACCTTAACAATATGTTTGAGCCACACCAACCGTAATGATTTTAACTCATCTTATTTTATCATGAACCTTATTTTTTGTGATTTTGAACCTTTTATCGATCATCTTTTGCATCATAAGATTTAACAAATAATTTATTATATCTTCCTTATCTTCCAAAAACATATTTCATTCCAATCAATCTTGAATACAATTAGAAGCACCATTACTCAGTTTCCTTCATAAGGCTTTCATCGCCAGTTATCCAAACAAATTATGATATTTTTCTAATAAAAATCAGCAAAGAATTTTCATATTTACTAGGAGGATTATTTAATCATAACATACAATTCCATCTAATGAATCCATAACAATTCTTCTGGGATCACCTTAAAAATTCTCAAGGAATCACCTTGGAACTCAAAGTATTCAAACTATTCACATGTTTCTTGGAATATCATGGCTTGATGAATTCATCCAAGCTCCATTAACTTTGGAACTACTTCATAATATTTAACACACTGAGATCTTATTTTCTCATTGAACATTATTGACAATAATTCAAAAAAAATACAATTCATACACAATGTGTGCTCTACAACTATGAAAATCCTCACATTATCCATTTCATTCATTAATCACTAAATTCCTCTGAGTTTTTGATATTAACAAGAACTAAAAAGTTTAGTGTGAGTATTAGGTAATACAATGTAGTGTAAATAATCACATGATAATAAAAATAAATCATAGGATACCCTAAACTATGACACCTTCATGATAGAATTGGTTTAACGAAGGATTCTTTAGGTTTTATCCTCCTATTATCCATAACTAAATATTTAAAATTAACTAAACCCTAATTTTATATCAACTAAGATGATCCAACCATAATATACATACATATTATATCATTTTACATGATTATCTATTACAATTCTCGATATATCACACCCATAGAGACCAACTTTTTAGAGTATGTTGATATTATCTACTTCAATATATTATTTTAAAAAAAATAGTGTACATATCTTCCATAATTGTGTTACACATTAATACCTTTTAGTCTTGTCATATGTTTTACTATTCTTCAAAACTTACAGAATGGAAACATGAAAGAATGGTGTGCTCAAACACTATAGAAAAGGGTAAAACCTAAGATTTATCAATCAAAACCACATATGTGATGATTATAGAGATCATAATAGAGTGGGAATAATATGACACTTAGGTATGGTAATGTAGTCATGAAATCATATTCAAAATAGTAATAACCATGAAAAATAACATAATATTTATTCATGCCATGGTAATGTTTCATGATATAAGAAATGTGGTAAATTCACAAGTATAAAAAATAAAATCTTATATTGAGGTATGCTTCCAAAACCACGATCAGATTGAAGAAAAATATGTCATTTAATATATTGGACAAGGATAAAATCCCATATCCCATAACATAACATTTCATAAGATATAAATTTTTACCCATTAAATTAGAGGGATAAATAATTTTAGGTCCACACACTATATACTAACAAAACATAAATATGTATGACACATGAGCATAAAAAAATTCATAAATCCATCATATCATAAATAACCAGAGAGAATGAATTAGGTTTCAGAAAAAAATCATAATATATAAAAATAAATAAAATAGAGAATTAAAGTTTCCATCTCTATTAAAATATATCCCTAGTGAAACATGATAAGCATGCATTAAAGGGTATTAACATAGAAAAACAATATTTTCAAATAAAGGATAGAAAATTCTTTAAAAATAAGAATAAATGTCATTTATATTTTGATAAATTTTGTAAAGATATAATTTATAAATGGTTGGTTTCAAAAATAATTATTAAAGTAAAAAATATATACTTTCAATAATCATGGAAACATGAAAAGGAATCTTTTTAAAAAAATTGATGAAAACAGTGTGATAAAGTGACCAAGTGGGAAACCTAATGAAATATAGATAAAAATATTACCTTCACACTTTCATAAGAAAAACGTAGTATAAAAATTCCTTAAAAATCATATAACTGGGAAGGCAGACATCTGTGAAAAATATAAATAATATAGACATGGATGAAAAATATTTCCACAAATAAAAGAGAGATAAATAAAATTCACCTTACAAATATCATTATTAGTGGAGTATACATCAATGAGAGGGGATAAGGTGATAAGGCATTTATATCACTAAAATAAGCAAAGGATAAGAAAAAAATGTGGATTTAGTTGGAAACTAAATATAAATTCTTCAGGGAAAATTTAAATATAATTAATATAAATTAATATGGGTGATTGGGAGATTAACCCTTACCTTTACATATAACACCCTTGAATGCATTCTAACTCCATATATAATAATTATAAACTTCTTAATAACCAATTTGATAACCTTTTTAAAATATATTTACTTTTATTTTAATAAATTATATACATTTACTACATATATAGTAATTAGTGATAGTTGATTTTCATCATTGGATGTTAGTAATTTTGATTGTTTTATACTAGTTTCGGTATACCACTTTTTATTATCATTCTTTGTTATTAACTTCATAATTACCAGATTAGTCAAGTGTAACACCCTGATATTTTAGTATGTATTATCTTTTAAATAAATCTAGTATAAATAATTTCTTGTGACATACACAATACCGAACTAAAGTGAATAATACTTTACTAAAATTCAATTTAAACATTAATAAATTAGGAATATACAATGTCTAAATAAATTAATTAACACTCATTGGTTGTTAATATTAAATAAGGATAAGAACACTTAAACTTTAAAATGTTCACTCATATATAAAAGTGTTTTTTCGTTGTATTTTTATTTTTCATTTAAATGATAAATTTATGAACTTTTAAATTTTAATTTTATGAAATGAAATACATTTTTTAATTTATCTTGTAAAATTATCTTAGGGTGGATTTTTGAGACTTTTCTAAAATGGTTGATTTTTGGGTGAATTGTAAAAAATATAGTTTTCACAAATATCAAAATCATCATGATAAAATAATGAATTAAATGTTTATAAATCAATATTGATACCCCAAATATGTGTTTAATTATTATAATAAAACATTTTAAAATTTTATATTGAACTTAGAAACATTGGTTTGACATTTTAAAACCAAGGTGATAATTTATTCGAATAAAAGAACTATTATTGACCATTTAATTAAATTAAGTAATTAAAAGGTCAAATTAGATATATTATTTGTTTTAAATTCAAATAAATATTATTTTTATTCATTGACTAATAAATTTCAGGGTGATCATTTTTATACATGATTTTGGTATAAATTTATTTTTATGCATAAAAAGGAATTCTTCTAAAAACTATTTTTCGTTTTTTTGTCTTCTTTGGTTAAAAGTAATTTTTACTGACTCTAGAAATTTAATCTTATGAAATAGATTCCATATTTTTATCATAATATTCAAATAATTTAAAAAATTATATTTCATTTGTATTTATAAAATTATATTTTCATAGTAAAAGATAGTTATCACGATAAAGGAAAAAAAGGTTAAAGAGGGGGTTAAACTATGGTATAAGTATTATAATGTCACGAACCATCCTATATAGGCCCATTTTGTGACTACCCCAACCCCACCGCCAATAGGTCAGGGGTTGGTGATGAGCACCGAGAAGGAATATCCCACAAATGGGAGTCATTAGCCAAAGTACCTGTACACACACACACATCTCCAAGACAAAAATGTTGTTATGTAAAAACAACTAAGTAAAAAATTCATGCATACCACTAAGATCTCACAAAATAATATGATAGTAAAAGTAATCTAAAGTAAATAGGGCCAAATACAAGTCCACCACAAAGAGTCTGTAACCCAAGTCCAACCCAGAAGTAAAGGTACTGGGATTGCTGCCTGAATGTCATAGCAACACACCTCGGTTTCTCCAAAATCAATAAGCACCTTTTGGTCCTGGTCCTCCTAGGACTACATCAAAAGGTTGATCATCTGCACAAGAAACCACATGTGTGGGAAAATCCCATGCATGGGTTAGTATAACAATACTCAGTTGTACACCCCGAAACTAAAAATAAATAACACAAAGGAATACTAAAAAATAATACCACAAAGTAAAGTACATTCAGATCTACACAGGAATATTTTTATAACACATATTACAATAATATCCAGATATACTCATGAGAATCCCCATTCCATCAGGTGATCGTAACCAACTTCCAGTCACTTGATTCTAGTCGAAGAACACTTATTCTGGGAGAACTCACTCCTCGAGCCATGATAGCATCAGAGACACTAAGGAATATGTATATCTCTTTTGGGACCTACCAAAATGATAACATATTGGTCATGGAATACTATGATACATAGAGAGGGGGTCATGCCCAAAACTGACCAGGGGACTCCATAGATTGCAGCCAGACTCACTAGGAGATACCACATACCCAATCTAGATCAACCTGCTACATAGGGGATCACACCAAGACACACTGGGGGATACCAATGACCCTACTAATATAGCCATCTAGATGGGGGATAAGAACCATACACATGAAGGTTATGCAATTCCACAGACTCCACTAGGGGTGATAAATGATAGCACTCCAATATCAGAAAGGGACACTATACTCTATTTGAGAATCAGCCTCTAGAGGGGAATAAAATCTAGTGATGTGTATGTAATGTTGTATTGACCCTCGAGGAAAGGACCAAAAGATTGGTCTCAAACTATACTGGTCTAAAATAAAAAAAATCCCCACTTATTTCAAAACGACTCTCTCCACTTCAGGGTCTCAACGTCATATATGGATCATCGATTGGGGTCTCCCTTTATAAGATATGATCATTTTACTAAAACCACTTGTAGGCCTACTGGTGCCTATGGACCTACCATCGTGGTAGGTCCAACCTACCACCAGTTCGATCGACTAATCGTGCATCCCACCATGTTTTCGCTGCACCTGTGGTCGAACGCAACCGGTCTCCTTCCCAACCACACTAAATCTGACCTAGGTCAGACCCAGCTCACTTGGCCAGACCCGAACCACTTGTCATGTCCTGTACTATTTGGACTGTCCCACTCAGCATCTACATCATCCTCTTCCAGACCCCACGTCGCCACCACCACTATTCTTGCGTCGCCACCGCTGATCCTACATAGCCACTACCGTCTCCTACAACGTTGATCAGTGGACCACAGGGTTCCACTGATGAATAAAGTGAATAACATATAGAGAAAACCACAATAAAAAAGGGTTTTAACATCATTATCCAAGAATTATTTTTTAACGATCAAGATCATAGAGTTTGTGTTAGAAAACCAAAAGAAATAACTCCCAAAAATCCTACATATAATCCCATCTTGAAAATATGACCAAAGTGTGGATCAATATGTTCATTAATTATTCCCAGTTCATCATGTAATTCAAGAACAGGGAAATAAAATCAATATAACATTCCTTACCTCGGTTTGTATCCCTTGATGGGGAAGAAAGGTCACCTTGTCATTATCGTAGGCAAGGTTCTTTGAATCCGAGGGGCATCGGTCATTGATCCATGATCTGTCATTGTTTCTTAAGAGAGAATCCCCAAATATATCTCCAAATTTTCTCCAAGGTTTCTAGGTTTATGTGGATAACCCTGTAAATTATCTATAATAATATTTTTAAATATTATCATCTGTTTCATCAAAAAAATTATTTTTAGAAAATTATTTTATTCCTGTTATGTCCCGCAAAAATGTTTTTCCCAATGACCCATGCTAACTAAAGTTATGTCACTTCTAGGGTAAATCCTCCACTCTTAGTTAAAATGAGCCCTTGTATTTTTTATTAAGTACCTTTATAAGGGTTATTCCACATTTTTAGGAAAATGTCACTCGTGTTCCATTAAAAAGTTTAATATTTTTCAAAAATTTATTCCCAGAACACCGGCCCTCATAATTACACATCGTCTCAGTGCCTGATCTGAAAATAAATCCATATAATATTAAAACATAATGAGAAGAAAATATTATATGTTATATTCTTTCCACCATGGGGATTTACGTCCCTGAAATCAAAAAAAAAGCTAAAAAATAGATGAGGGTACTAAAAACAAATCCAAGACTCCCACTCCCATGTTCTCTCTTGGATATTCATGTTCTACCACTAACTTCACACCCAAAAAGGATCATCTCTTGTCGATCCCTGATCTCCACTAGGTACTCAGTAAAATTCACTCCACCCTCAATGTCCATCTCCCCCCAGTCGATGTCGTGTCATGGTTCATGCACGTACCTCATCAGCTATGACACGTGGAAGAATTCCTGTACCCTATCTAACAATAGTGGTAGAGCCAAGCAGTACACCACCTCCTCATCTCTATGCAGTATTTGGAAAGGTCTTATGAACATTAGAGATAGCTTGTCGCCCTGTCCAAATCTCTATAATCCCCGTCGAGGTGAGACCCGAATGAACACATTGTCTCCTTCCTCAAACTCCAAAGGCCTCCGCCACGTATCAGAATAATAATTATGACGGCTCTATGTAGTCACCATCTAATCTTAGATGATCTACACCTTCTCTATAGATATCTCACCAAATCTAGGCCCACAATTGTTGAATCTTCTTGGTCAGTCCAGCAAAGCAGTGACATGTAGGGTCACCCATACAAGGTCTTCAATAGTTCCACACCAATATTAGAGTGATAGTTTTTGTTTTACGAAAACTCCACTAGTGGTAGGTAATACTCCAAACTATGACCAAATTCTAGTATGCACACTCACATCATTTCCTACAGGACTTGAATAGTTCTCTCATTCTAGCTATTCGTGTGTGTGTGAAATGATGTGCTCAAGTGTAACTAGGTCCCACACACCTCATGTAACCCCTTCAATAACCAGGATGTAAAGGTAGAATTATGATATTAAAATATCATCAATGGAACCCATTGGAGTTGAAGTATCCCCTACACATAGAGGCATCCCAAGATCTCTACTGAACTCTGCTCTCAGATAGCTAGGAAGTGGGCCAACATGGTGAGTCGGTCAACAATCACCCATATAGAATCATATTCCTTGGATTTATGTGTTAAAACCATCACAAAGTCCACCAATATCCCATACCACTTTCATTATATCACCTCGAGGGGTTGAGATAAACTCGTTGGAACTTGGTGCTCAACCTTCACCTACTGACAATTAAGGCATCGAGAGAAAAACTCTGCAACACTTTTCTTTATCCGTGACCACCAAAACTAATGTCGGAGGTCCTATTACATCTTCTACACACCTAGATGTGATTCCAAATGGGACATATGAAACTACAGCATAACATCCTCCATCAACTCCACTGGTACTACTGTGAACCCACTGAAAATAAGGACATACTCCCCACCTACCAAATATCCATCAAGAGTACGCCATGTAGACATATGATCACGTACGGTCTCATAGTTATTATCACAAAGTTGTACCTCCATGACTCTATGTAAGAGAGGAGGGGTGGAAACCATAGATTCTAGATAAGCTGCTCCATATCCATCCACAAAGGATGACTGTAATGAGGCCAACTTCTCTAACACCTCATTAAGAAACTGCAAACAAAATGTCTTACTGAGAAAATTTCCACCACATTCCCCTTCCCAAGAGTATAGAAAATATCCAAGTCATTTTCCATGAGGACCTATATCAATCACCTCTATATCAAGTTTAGATCCTTCTGTGAGAAGATATATGTAAGACTCTTGTGATCATAACAGACGATAAACCACTTTCCCATTAGATAGAGTATCCATATCTTCAATACAAATACTACCACTGGTAACTCAAGATCATGGGTCACATAATTCTTCTCATGTAGCCTTAACTAGTGTGAACCATAGGCAATAACCACTTTCCCATACAACAGGACACAACTGATCTCGGTCCATGATGCATCACGGAATACCACATACTCTACGCCTTCTGCTGATAACTTCAGGATGGGAGTGCTTGTCAACCTCTGACTTAACACCTAAAAACAGTGTTGGAACTTCTCTATCCACAAGAAAGGATAGCCCTTTTGTGTCAAAGTGGTCAAGGGTGATTCTACTCTGGAGAAGTAGAGTAAAAACCTTCAATTGTACAATGCCAATCCATGGAAACTCTGTACCTCGGTACCACTATTGGGTGGATCCCAAGTAAGCATTGCCTGAACCTTCGAAAGATCCAATGAAACTTCAGCATATTTGATGACTTGTCCCATAAAATCGACCTCTTGAATCTAGAACTAGAAATTTGAAATTTTCGCAAAACATTTTTGTTCTCAGAGTGCGTCTATGGACATCCTCAAGAGTCTCACATGCTCCTCCACAGATTCTGAATACACTTGGATTTCATCAATGAAGACCACCACAAACTAGTCCAAGTAAGGATGAAAGATCTAGTTCATTAGTCCCGTGAACAATACTGGGGTTTTTTTCATGAAAAATGGAATCACCAAGTACTCATAGTGGTCATAATAAAATCTTAAGGTCATCTTCGGAATATCATCATCCCTTACTAGCAATTGGTGACAGCCTGATCTGAGGTCGATATTTGAGAATTAATATGTCCCTTTCAACTGATCAAATAGCTCTTTGATCCTTAGTAGTGGATAATTGTTCTTTAAATCTACCTGGTTTATGCGTTGATAATCCACACATAACCTCATGCTTCAGTATTCCTTCTTGAAAAACAAAACTAGAGATTCCCAGGGTGAAACACTGGGTCTCACAAGGTCCTTCCTCTGCAAGTCCTCCAACTGTATTCTTAACTCATGAATATCTGAGGGGTCCTTCCAATATGTGGGTGTAGATACAGAGGCTTTCCTGAGGTTTATATCAATGCAGAATTCCATATCCCTATGGGGATGTAAACCTAGAACAACTTCAATAAATACTTCCTCATACTCCACTACCACAGCAGGAAGCTAAGGAGTCATATCATCCAGTACATGGAAGGTGAGGCTATTTTACTAATGAGTAATCAGTTGCACCCTCCTTTGGGTGATTCCATCCTTTGTTGCCTATGTTTCCTTTTCATCAAAAAAGGAAAACCTTGTTCTGTCACTCACACTGCTCTCTTCCCCTAAAACTGTTAACTTGAGTATGAACTGTAGATAACCAATCCATACCAAGAATGATGTTGTAAGGCCTTGATGCTGCTACTCAGAGATCCCAACTGAAACTCTCACCTCATAGATCAAGTTCACACTATCAGCACCAATTTTTGATCATATAATCTCCTCTCATAGGAGTCTCCAAGTGTAAGGGATGAGTTAAAGGTTCAACTGGAATCTACGAGTCTCAAACAAGGTTTGTGGAAAGAAATGAATGACTATCGCTTGTGTCTATCAAAACTATAGCTAAGGTGGAAAAGGAATGGATCGTACCTCGTATTATCCATGTATATTCAAGGTCATAATCCTCCATTACCTGAAGCTGGCCTCATCCTTGCCAACTAGCTCCTTGAACCTAGTGTGGACCACTTGGGGGCGATGGTGGTAATAGGTTGAACCTCCAACCACCTCCTACTACCTTATCTGCCCCTCATCCAGGTATGCTACCCTATGGACCACCCTACTCTTATCTATGGCTCTACCTCAACAATCCATCAACTTTCTCCTGATAAATTGTATGATGGTTTGGGTAATCTCAATCCAGATGTCTCTGACCACCACATGAGTAACACCGTCTTTACCTCGGCTGACTCAAGCCACCCTAGAAACCTTGCACCACTAAAGATGAGTCTTGGGATCATACCCTGAAGTTCCTAAACCTCTTGGATCACTGTGACTGTCATAGGATGCTTGCTTCCTAGGTCTCAGTTACACAATTCCCACATCTAGCTCCCACAACTGGTGTCTTCTCGGCTTGAAAATTGTCCACTAGTAGGGATCGCTCAAGTACCCCAGTATAGTTATAAATGATAAGGGATACCACTGATTCCCTGATATCTTGACTTAATCCCTCAATGGTCTGATCCCTAAATAATTGGTCTCATACCATGTCTTTGGAGTAGTGAAAATGTTAATAAACTTCACTAAATACTCTTCCATGACCGTAATACCCTATTATAGATTTAGAAGCTCCTGAATACCTATCGATCACAATGTGGCCAAATAGAACTCCTCCCTGAAGAGACGGTTGAACTTTGTCTAGGAGATAGTTGTCTCATCATTTGACCAAGTCACCAAGCACCACAATTTCCCCACAGAACCCTGAAAAAAGACTTGCGTCTAGGAATTTCATCTTGTTGTAAGGCGTCCTCACAAGGTAGAAAACACAAGTGACTACCTCTAGCCAATCCTCTTCCAACTAGGGGTCTAGCTCACCCCAAAACCTGGGAGGTTGAAGCCTCTGAAACTCATGAAATACACTCATCCAGTACGCATCCTCAAATGGAAGTGCTAGTAATATATGTTACTCGATGGGTGGTGGTATAGTTAGTAAAACACCCTGAGGTGTTATCTTTATTATAGACCCTTGTACTGATGCCTCATCACTAGGAAGATCATCCTCATGATCATGCAATGGAATCCTATCTGGATGTCTATGAGGAGGAATCCCAAAATCAAACAAGATATACCACAGTCAATAGAGTATATCTGGAGAGATAACTCAATAAGGACATGTAAAACATAACCATTCCTATATGATTTGTGTACCATTGTTTATTCCCTGAAACTAGTGTTTTAATGTACTGAGTTGAAAAGAAGTAAATTAGAATCCTGGTGTATTTATACATTGGTTTTTGCACCAACACTGGATTCCCTAGACTAAAAGCCAAAATCGAAACACTTAACATTGTTTCCCCAAACCAACCTCACAGACTCCCAGTCCTAATGTTTATCCAACCTCCTCTGATACCACTATATCATGACCTGTCCTAGAGGGGCCCGTAATGTTACCACCCCAATCCTTCTTCTAATAGGCCAGGTTATGTTGACTATCACTGAGTAGACATATCCCAAAAATGGGAGGCATTATCTTATGTACCTATACACACGCACACATCTCTAAGACAAAAAATGTTGAAATGTGAAAACCACTAACGGAAAAACGCATGGATACCACTAAAATATCACAACAGTTAGCTATAGTAAAAGTAATAGAAATTAGACAGGTCTAAATACAATCCTGCCACAAAGAGCCTGTAACACAATTCCAACCTAGAGGAAATAGTACTGAGACTGCTTTTTGAAAGCTGCAGGAACACACCTCTATATGTCTAATCTCACTAAGAACCGTTTGTTCCTAGTTCACCTAGGAATCCATCAAAGGGTCGATCGTCTACACAAGACATGACACGTGATGGAAACATACGTGTAGGGGTGAGTATAACAATACTCATTAAGACTCTCTAAAATCACAAAGCAATACCACAAAGGAATACCTCAAAAGAAAGTATAGTCATATCTACACAGGTATATGTTTACTAAACATATAACAAGAATATCTTGATATAATCATTAGAAATACCATGACATCGGTTGATCTCAACGAACTTATAGCCATAGGATTCTGCTCTAGGCATGCTTGATTTGGGGGAACTCACTCTATGATCCATAATATCATCGGAGACACTCGCAAATAGGTCTCAATCATTTTGGCCCTACCCAAATGATAATGTATTGTTCAAGGAATACTATGATACAAAGAATGGATGTCATGCCCAAAACTGGATAGGGGACACCATGGATCACACCTATACTCATTGGGGGATATCACATACCCAATCTAGATCAACCTGCTAGATAAGAGATCAAACCAAGACACAATGGTGGATACCACAGACCCTACTAATGCAGACCACTAGATGGAGGATCAGCACCATGATCATGGTTGTTACATGATTCCATATACTCCATTATGGGTTATTTAATATCACAATCTAGTCTTAGGGAGGGATATCATACTCTATCTGAGACTCGGACTCTATAGAGGATTATAATCCAGTGATATGGATGTAATGTTGTATTCAAACCTTGAGGAAAGGCCAAGGGAACACTCTCAAACTATAATAGTCCAAACTAAAAACTCACCACTTATCTCAAAATGACCATTATAATGTCAGGGTCTCAACACCATAGATGGATCATCGATTAGGCACTCCGTTTAGGAGATATGCTCATTCGTGTGAAACTGCCTACAGGTTTACCGGGTCCTATAGACCAACAGCCATAATAGGTCAAACCTACCATCACAGTTGGTCAAATGACCACATGGTCACTTCACCTCGTGGTTGACTGTCATGTTCAACTACCATGGTTGATCATCAGAGTCCACCCCCACAAGTCTCCACCCCACCCCCGCAGATACTACCCAGGTAAACCCGACCCTCCAGCTAGACCTAGACTACTTGGCCTAACCCATCTCACATGGCCCAACACGTCACATTTGGCCTGACCCTCTCTGTGTCTGCATCACCCAGTTGTCACAGCATCCGCCTCCACCAGCCCTCGCATCACCACCACCACCGATCACACATCGTTTTCCCCATATCCCATGGTCACCACCACTGGTCGCACCCACCGCACGCGGCTCTTCCACCACGTGTCGCTGCCGGTCACCGCTGCCATGCTATTGGTCCCTTCTTGAGGACCACCAGGCCTTCTTCGAGGCTCAAAAAAAATCGAATGGTCGCATATCTGTGCTCCTTAGGTCTCAATCTACATATATCCAATCTCAGTTGTCGATTTACCTTGAATCTGGTGGTCCAATCGTGTTTGGAACCACCCTGAAATGTTTAGTCAGGAACCGTAGGGTTCCAATAGAGAAGAACACGAATAACAGATGGAGAAAATCACAATAACCAAGGTTTTATCATCGTTGTCCAAGCGTTATTATATAAAGATCAAGATAAAGGAGCTTAGGTTAGAAAAAAAACAATGAACACCCAATAATCCCACATATAATCTCATCCCACAAATATTTCTGAACCATGGATCAATCGATTTGTTGATTGGTCAGATTTCTTTGTGAAATTCAAGAATGGGGAAGTAAAATCATGATAAAAATCCCTACCTTGATTCAGATCGCTCATTGACAAAGGATGTTCACTATGTCTTTTCCATGGGAAAGGTCCTTTGAATCCAAGGTGCATTAATCACCAGTCCACAATCTGTTACTATCAATTGAGGGAGAATTCCCAGAGCTCCCTCCAACAGTTCTCTATGTTTTACAAGGATATGCAAATAACCCGAAAAATACTCCATAACAATATTTTTAAATATTTTCAGCCACTGCGTCAACAAAATAATTTTTATTAAATTATTTTATTCTTGTTACGTCATGTGAAAACTTTTTCACAAATCACCCATGCTGATTGAAGTTAAGTTTCACTTATACTAAAGCCACTATTTTGAGCACAATTATGCCCTATAAATTTTGATTTGGGAACCCATTTAAGATTTATTATACTTTTTCTAGAAAACCTCATGCTCATGCTGTTAAAAAGTTTTATTTTTTTCAAACATTTATTCTGGGCACACCGAGCCTCGGAATAGTAGGCCATCTCAACACCTGGTCTCGAAATCAATCCGTATAATATCAAAAAATAGTATACATAAAATAAAATATGTTACATAAAATATTATTATAACATTTATAAATTTAATTTTATGAGTGTATTTGAACACTAAATTATCCTATATTAGAAATTATTTCCATTTAACCAATATATTTTGATACTTTGATTTATTTTAATTTAAGTTAATAGTATTTACAAAAAAAACATTCACTCTCTCTAACTTAATATTTAATATGTTGTTAGGATAATTGTAAGGATAAAAATAACTAATGGATTAATATATATGGCTATATTTATGGGTATGAAATTATTTTTATATTAATAAATTATATTTAAATTAAAATAATAGTATAGTTATCCAAAACTCTTACACTGCGTCGACACAACACTTGTGCAAGTAGTACAAAAGTAAAATTAAATGGTATTACATTTTTTAAAAGTGATAATATTTAAATGAATTAGAGAATTTCAAAACTTTTAAAGATAAAATTTATTTTAAAAAGTTAATTTTAATTATTAAATTATAATTCCATGCTTATCGAGATACCATTGAAGACAAATTATGTGAATATACTGGAAAATGACTTTAAAAGGTATTTAATGTTAAATATTATTTTATTAATTGATATAAAAATCAAAAAAAATTATATTGAGTAAATTAGATGTGAAATGGTTTATAATAACATACATGGTCCATTTATGATCCACTTTTCATTTTTAAAATTACATTCTTTTCCCTTAATGATCGAAAAAATGTGAGAACACCATTGATTTTTTTTCCCATAAAATGAGACTCATTCAAACCATCCCAAAGACATACATGAGTTCCTTTTTAGATCAAAATGCTGATTAAATACCAATTTAACCTTTCTATATCATGTTATAAGGCCTCTATTGTAACCATAAACCCGTCTTCCAAAGGCCTTAAGTTTAATCGAAAGGAGGCTATCAAAATAAGAGGTAATTGTCATAACAGGAATCATTCAAGTTTCATTCTTATTAAACATCATCCAACTATTACATAACCATATTAACATAGTAGTGTTATTTTAATTAGTTTAATGAAATATTATTATACAGATTTAACAAAAATCAAATACCTCTTTTCCATATATTGAAAAATGAACATGTCGCTAATGCATACATGCAAACTACAGCCTCCACAAATGACATATTTCATTTTTTATCATAGCCATACATGGTTGTTTATAAATGTGTATTTAAAGTATAAATTTAATATTTAGGTAATTATAAATATTATTTAGAGTATTAAACCATAAAAAATATGAAAAAAATATAACCATTGAACTGAAACATGTCTGGAAATTATATAAGTTAACACAAAAATATTGATTTTGAAAAAGAATTATTACTAAATGGGTAATAAGAAATTATAAGTGAATGTTTTATAGTAATATATATATAAATATGGTTCTAGTATATATGTCTAATAAATCTAATTGTACTATAAAAGGAAGTTATAATGTGTATGATAAAGGAAGAATTCGAGGTAAGGATTTCTTATCTCATACTTCCTTCTTTGAGACATGTTTTAAATTACACACCTATTTCAATTATTTGGTGTATCTTATACCTCTTAGAAATATTATATCATGAGAAAAAAATTAATCAAGTTAATTAATGTTACATTTTATGTTCCCTCTTTCAAAATATTTTGATTCAAGTGTTAAATACACTATAATGCTTTATTTTATAATCTTACTTTTTATCCAGATTGTTTATTTTTCAATCACTATTTTGGGAAATGTATGTTATTTATTTCCAAAACCCAATATATTTTATTAAAACATGGTTATTTATGAGTTTTTAAAGTATTACTTCAATTTTTCTCTCTTTCGTTCTCAAAACCACTAAAAGGATGTTTTTAAAAAAAGACAACCATATTTCTCATTTTTGGTCAGGAATATTTTTCCTTCATATCCATATTTTTTGTTTTTATACAAAAATTTTATTCTATAAACACAAATGATTGATAAAGTTCATTTTATATTATAATTTATTTAAAAAAAAAATTTAAATTTTGTATTTTAATCATTTTTCTTACAAGTCATTTTTTTCTTTCTTTACAAAAGTGTGAAAATAGTCTCTTATTAAATTTTTTCTGTATGAAATTTTTCCAAAAATTATAACCATTAATTTTTATTTTTTAAGAGTTTTTTTATTTTAAAAAAAATAATATCTATTTATATTATTCTGATAATTTTTCAAAATAATAGGATATTATTTTATTTGAAATTTTGAAAATGAATTTCATTCTATTTATGAATATTTTTTCATCCAATCTACATTATCTTATATAAACATAGTTTATTTTCAATATTCCATTATTTTGAAGTATTTTATAAATAATATTTTAAGGGTATTCTTGATTTATAATGAAAATATTTTTGAATGTGAATTTTGACTTCATTTTTTAAACAAAGTTAAAAATGATTTAAATGGAAAATATTTACTTCCATTTTACTCTTTATTTTCCTAAGTAATTATATTTAATAAAATTCTATAATTTATAATGAGTTGGTGGCCTCATTCATGTCCATGTTCTTTATTTTCAAGGATGTATTCTATATCCTTTATATCATTGATTTAGTTGTATACTAATTACATTATATTATGTGAATACCCTATCATATATAAATTAGATTGGAGGGTGTTAATTTAGAAATATAGTTCATTGATTGACTAATAAATAAATTATAATCCATATATTTTTTAATTTTATAATGATGAGTGTTAATTACTAAAGTAAATTTGAATATGTAGTTGGGAAATATTGACATTTCATATTCTAGTTTTCCAAGATGAATTTTTATTACTAAGGAATTTTTATTATGTATTTTATTTCTTACTCATTCCAATTATATAATCAATGCATTGGAATTATTTAGTGATGGGTGGGGCCTGAATTTAGTTATCCCCTTGATGAATTAGTTGGTATCATAAGAAAAATAGGAATGGGTATTTCTTGGTGTATTTCATCCATTTCAATGATATTGTATTGGTTGATATGATTTGACAGTATATAAGATGTCTTAATTTAAAGGACTTGATGGTATATAAGATGACTTAGTTGAGAGGCCTTGGTTGTATGTATGAAGCATTGGTTGAGTGGACATGATGGTTTGAAATATGTCTTGGTTGAGGCATTTATGTTAAGATTTAGATGTATGAAATTATGAATTACATCATTATGATGACAGTTATTGATGTTCATGTAATTATTTACCTTATTATGTTATCCATTGATATATATTTGTCACTCAAGTTATTTATTTTAGGGATCATTAATAGATTATTTACTTTTCCATGTTAATCATGTTTTGTTTATCTATGAAATATTCTATTGTACATTACCCTTAATGAGTATATGAGCTCAATATTCTTATATTTCCCTTTACCTATATTATAAAGAAGAGTAATACATATGATATATCAAGAATTGTATCATCTGTAGAGAATTTTTTGGGAGATGTTGATGTATTATTATAGAATAAGGATATCTACGTATAATGGTGAAACTTACCATTGGATGGGAAATGCATGGTTTCTCTTATTAATTTTTTTTATTAATTATCTAAAGCTATAAAAAAAAAAAAATATTGTGTGTGTAAGTGACAGGATCATTTATTTTTATGTTACAATTATAGATAGTTAAAACTGAGTTACGTAAGTTGGTATCAAAACCATCCTGTAAATATTATATTTTTAGAACTGAATCCGAGAGTAAAAGAATGGAGTCTCTCATTTGGTACCATAGAAGTATTAAGATAACTTTAGAGTTAAGAAGTTAGAATATGAGGATAGTTTAAGATTTTCGGATACTATAATGGGTTAATAAGTTTAAGGTTAATCACAATTTCAAAGGTATAGATACCCTCTTAAGATCTTATGTGATTGTGTTCTGAGGTGATTAAAGTTATTTTGGGATATATTTATTTTAATACATGATTAAGGTAGATAAAAACATTTTGTTTATTATGTGATTTAATGTAAAGGATATTTTATAATATATTTAGTGAAAAGATAAATGTATAGATATCCATTAGTGTTAGTATGTGAATTTAAGATAAGGTAATTTTGTTTATTTAGGGAAAATGGGTTATTATAATTTTAACCTTTAGGATTTAAAGTTAATTGGATGACATAATGATGTATAGATATATTTAACATTTTTTGAGATTATAGAATATATTGAATGATTTGTAAGTGGATGATATTTTTTTAGGGACAATTATTGAGTTAATTTTGTGTATCATATGGTTTTATGAAATAGTGATTCAAATTATATAGGAAAAATATTAATATAAATAGGGTTCATAAAATTTTATTGATGTATTTTAGTGATATTTAATGTTCAACAATTTTTTAGATGAATGTTAAGTTGATCTTGGAATAAAAATATGATCAAAACTTAATTATTTTTTGTATTGAATTTGGTGAGGCATATTTTTAATGAGTTTAAAGGTTTTTTAATTCAAGGAATTCTTTAAATTGAAATTTGGATGCCATATTTAAGGTTTTATAGATAAATAATTTACTTATTTACATGAAGGTTTTTTTATATTACGTATTATCTTAACTTTTTCTAACCATTTTGGTTTTATAAAATAGTTAGAGATAAGAGGAAAATATACTCATCCTTTTATGGATCTTATGATCCCTTCAAGGTTTATTTTAGATCTTTAAGAAATAAAATTTCAACATGGTTATTTGTAATTTATAATATGAGATGAATTAGAATTTTAAAATTGATCAAAACACAATCTAGGGATGAAATTATTATTATATAATGGAAATAAATCAAGTAAGTATGTTTTCTCATATTCTCAATCTTGAAGAAAAAATAATTCCTCCAAATAAATAACTAGGGGTATAAATCTATCTATTCTTTTTTGGAGACTATATATCAACTATCAAGGTATATTTATAGAAAATTGTTCACAAATATGAGTCTTATAATGGAATGTACATGGTTTTAGAAATATTTAATTAAGAAATACCAGGATTCCAACAATAACATAGGAATTAGTTATCAAGATAAAATAAACATATAAGATTATACATATTTAAATATACATTCATTATGGCTAGATCAAAATAAAATTTCTTGGATTAAACCTATTTATCAGAGGGGAATGTAACTGAATGATATTTGTGTATGTATTCTCCTTTTAATAAAAAAAGTGTGTATGATAGCTTGTGATATAAAAAAATAAGTTTAATAAAACATTATTAAAATGAAGTTAAAACATCAATAAATTATTAATATACTATGTTTAAACAAATAAATTAAAAGGGTATTTTTCTATAAAAGTTGTTTTTATTTATATTTTTTATTTTCATTTTTTTGGTGAATATTGAAAAATAAAGTTACTTACAAATACTGACATCATCATGAAATAATAATGACTTAAAATTGTATTAAAACTTTTATATAGACCAAATATATGTTTAAGGATTAAAATAATATATATATATATATATATATTATGGTGAATTTTTAAACGTAGGTTTTAAACATTAAAACCTAGGTGATGATTTATTCTAATAAAAGAACTATTTTTGATCCTTTAAATTAATAAAGTAATTACTAGAATACATTATATTTAGGATTAGTTTTAAATTAAAATAACTCTCATTTTTTATTGATAAACCATTAAATTTCATGGGGATCAATTATATACATGATGTTTGTATAAATTATGTTTTAGGCATAATAAGGCATTTTAATAAATGCAGTGTTTTGTTGCGTTTTGTGTACTTATATTAAAATTAATCTTTACCACCTCTATAAATAGAATATTTTAAAATGGATCCCATATTTATAATCATATTATCTAAATTATTTAATAATTTAAATTTCATATTATGTCATAAAATTTAGTTACCATTGTAAAAGATAGCCACCATGATAAAGGTTAAAAGGGTTAAAGAGGGGGGGTTAAAATAAGGAATAAGGATTAAAATATCATTAATATTTTATTATTTTTATTTTATGGTTTTTTAAGAATATAAATTATCTTATATACTATTTTATGTCCATTTTTCACTTTATTTTTATAATTACATATATTCTATTTTTTAGTTAAGAGTATTTATAAAAAATATCACTCTCTCTCTCACTTAATATTTTAAATATATTATTATGATGATGGTAAGGATAAAAATGCATTATGAATGAATATATATGACTATAATTATGATTATGAAAATATATTTCTATTAGTAATATATTTTCAATTTAAAATTATAGTATAATTATTTAAATCCCTTACACAGTGCCAACACAATCCTTCTACTACAAATAAAAAAGGTAAAAGTAAATATTTTTTAAAATATTAAAAGTAACAATATTTGGATTAACAAGTTCCATGAATGAATTTTAGGGACTAACATAATAAGTTTTATGTAATTTTAATGATTAAATTTGAAGAATGTGGTTCTCTATATTCCATTGAAGACAAATTCTGTGTATAGTTATGAAAATTTCGTTAAAGTGTATTTAATGTTAAATGATATTTTATTAATTTATTTACAAATAAAAAAAATTATCTTAAGTAAATAGGGTGATAATTTTTCTATAATACCATAAATATTCTATTTTTAATCCCATTGGAATTTTCATAATTACATTCTTGACCCTTATAGATCGAATATTAATGAAAGCATCATTTACTTTTACCTATAAAATTGGACTCAGTCTAACCTTTCCGAAGGAATTGTCTTCATTGTAATTCCATCATTATTGATAAATTGATTGTATCTTTCATTTCCATTTTCTTTATTTCCGTGGATGTATTTCATATAATTTCTATTATTGACTTACTCATATACCCATTACTCTATATGATGTGAATACCCTATCATATATAAATTGTACTGGAGGGTGTTCATCTAGAAAGAGAGCTCCATTATTAAATAGTAAAACATTGATAATTCATATTTTTTTAATTTCATATGGATGAGTATTGATTTTTTATTGAATATTGAATATTCATTTGAAAAATATTGACATTGTTTCACTAGTTTTTAAATATGAATGTTAATTACTAAGTCATGTTGATTATATATTGTATTGATTACTAATTCCATTCATATTATGAATACATTGGAATTATTTAGTTATTGGTGGGGCCCAAAATTATATAACCCATTGATATATCAGTGGTTCTCATGAGATAAAAAATAATGGGTATCACTTGGTTTATTTCATCCCATACAATGATAATGGATTGATTGAGATGCCTTGATGGCATATAAGATGTCTTTATTGAGAGGCCTTATGGTATGAAAGATTTCTTGGATGAGGCCTTGATGGTAAGATTAATATTTTTGGTATTATTCATTTCATTTTTATGAGTATAGTTAATGATTTTCATTTTATTATTTAATTTTTTATTTTATCCATGCATATATATTTTATGCTGAAGTTATTGATTATATGGCATATTTATCGATTATTTACCCTACCATATTACTCAACTTTTTTTCTCTATGGAAGTTTCCATTGTATGCTACACTTACTTAGAATTTTAGCTCACCCTTCTTATGTTTCCATTTCCTTGATTTATAAATAATCGTAATACATATGACATTTCTTCAAGGGTATCATGTGTAGATATTTCAAATAGATATATTAAATACTTATTATGGAATAAGAAAATTTGGGTATAATAGGAAAAATATCCATTTTATGGGAAAGGGATTAGTTTTTATAACTAAATTATTTACCTATTTCTATAAAAATATAAATATATAAAATTCATTGGTATTTAAGTGACTGAACCATTTCATTTAATGTTTTAATTATGGATGGTTAAAATTGGGTAGCATGAGTTGGTATCAAATCACATATGTAAATATTATGTTCTTAACACAAAATCAATGAGTATGGATCTGGGAAGTATCATAAAGGTATTAAAATAAAAATTTTATAATGTTTTATAAATTCACATGTTAATTTCTTGCAAGATACAAATATGATTCAAAAAATTGGAATTCACAACACACACATTTTGGGTAACTTTACTGACAAAAATGAGTAACTTTATAATGATCATTAACCTTTTTTCACCATTATAGAAACATAATAATAATAATAACTATTTAATATTATATTTCCATTATTTATTCTATTATAACCATCCATTACAAAAATTATGAATATAGTGTAGAATTTGTTTTGTAGGAGTTTGAACCAACCCAAACAAGAACATGTTATGTTAATGAACGAGTAACAGTATAGAGTTATATTATAGTTGTAACATATTCAGAAAATAATAATGATTTTAATATTAAATATTTATGTTTATGAATGATATTAAATAATAGTGTATATGAGAATTTAATTGAAAAATATAAAGAATTACTAGGTGCTTACTTTGATGGAATTTCTCTTCTCATAATGACTTCATTTGTAATGAATGATTTGGGCCTCTTTATTGTAACCAAAATCTACCTAACATGAAATAGTTATTTAGTCAAGTAACTTTGGGTATGGTTTAAATTGGAAACAAAAGGAGATTTTTTTGGAATGTGGTCGGTCGTTTTCCGGAAGTATTGTTTTCATCACCAAATTAATTTTCCTAAATTGTAACTAGTATAGTGTGAAAGTACGAGGTCAATCCACAAGGAAGAAGTATTGGCATTTTATGTCTATTGATTTGAAATAATTTAAGTGAATATTCTGAATTCATAGACAATTGGTTGGTTCATGGTATGGATATCAAAGGATAACTAATTACTTGGACTTTTCTAATTCACTACGAATTAAAATTAAAAACTGAAAATTACTTAAAACTTGATTTTGGATTTTAATGAAAATGTGTCAGGACTGGGAATTTGTGAGGGATGTTAAACCTTATTCCCTATTGTGATATTTTTTTCATGATAAACCACATTTCTATGTTTCATTTGTGTCAATACTCCCTTGGTCCGGTGAGTTCGGATCAAGTCGGTAGGAATCAATTCCTTGGTCTGGAAATTGATTTCTACTGAATCTTAATTTAATAATTTCCCTATAGAAATGACCTGTATATCAAATGGTCATGGATATCCTTTTCCTAATTCTCCCAAAGATCCCTGGAAACTCCATTCTTGGTCCGATATGGGGTTTCCAGTGAAATAAGAAATGGAATTTGGTAGAATTAGGTGATATACAATGAAAAAACACAATAATAGAGAAATCGGTTCTAACAAACCCACATTTTCCCCAGCCCCAAAACAGGGGGGTTAGATACTCATAATAAAAATGATAAAAAAACTTACTAAGATTCATCAGAGAGTTCATTACAATAGAAAATAAAAGAATCCGCAGTAAAAAAAACTACAAGAATAAATGCCTTCAAAAACCATGCTTCCTCTGACAGCTTAGTTTCCAGCCTCCCCCTCTTCTTTCCCCCCATGTTCCGGCTCACTCCCTGAAGTCTTCTTGGAAATAAATTCCCTTTTCCAGTTGTCCAAAAGCAGGTAGTATAGAGAACCCCAGGTCAAGGAGTGGGTGAAAAGTGAAAAGGAAAAAGGTATAAGGATACAGTGGTCCGCACGGTTTGGGCACATGGTTTGCTAGACCGTCGCCAACCGTGAGGATGATACTATCTAAAATCCTTGAGCCACATTGTTTTACTGGACGGGATGCATGGTTTGGGCAGCTCATGCGCCAACCGTGTGGATGCAACTGTCTCAAATCCTTGAGCTGCATAGTTTTCCTGGATGGGCCGCATAGTTTGGGTAGGTCGTGTGCCAACCGTGCAGAGGATACTATCAATGGTATCTTCTCTTGCATGGTTTTCATACGGTTTGGATAACCATGTAGCGACCATATTGGTTGCCTATATCATTGAAATTCTTAAATTTTCCCGCCTTCGTTTCTAGTGCTTGATCCGTTCGACTCCATTACGGCATAGTCCATGGAAAAGGGTCCATAAGCCTCCAATTCCCTTAAGACACTCAAAAATTCATAGACTCCATGCTTTATCCTTTGGTGATAGAAAAAAAAGGTCAAGGTACATCAAAATTATAAAATTCATGAAAAACAATCCACAAAAACCATTTTATAAATATTAAACCAAGTGTAAATTCCTTTTGCACAACAGTGCATCAAACTCCCCCACACTTAATTGGTTGTTTGTCCTCAAACAAAGGAATATACAATCATGTCCAAAGAGTTACCAAAGATATAGGTAGAAATATCACATATTATACCAATTATATGAATATTAATTTTGAACTAATTACCGTTAAAAATTACAGCATTCATACTTCATGGATTTCCATGTCTATGAAGTTAGACAACAAAGTATACTTAATCCAAAACATTCAACCATTCATTCATAAATCAATTTTTCTTAAAACTGAGTTTTCCATTCTTCATTAAAGAACGTTCCTACCTCTATTTTCATCTCGTTATACACTTAGATTAGTTAAGCCCATGTTTTTTCATCACCAATTGGTGGCCTATCACTTTTATAGGTCACACACCCTCATTGACTTGCATTATTTGGAACATGATGAAAGGTCATCAAAATTATTGGGCATTCCTTTTCATATCTCAAAATATCTTTCATATTTTTAATGGGGTGAGATACTAGCATAAAATGTGTCCCAATATGCTCATGTCCACACATGATGAGAATGTTTTAGCAAGTCGAGATTTTATGAAATTAAGACCGTGTAATAGCCACTAGTGCGGCAACAAAAATTCCCAAAACATCACCTCTCCTTATGCACAAGTTGACTTCCATTTTAAGGGGATACTCAATTCGAATTAATCCATAACAAAAATCATTTTTAAATAAATTTTTTTTCTAAATGAATGGATAAATTCTCCTTTTCAATTATTACAACGTTTACTCACATCACAAACTAGGTTTAACAATCCGAACATATGAGCCATTTTCAGATATAATTTCAATAGATCACTTTTAGCTAAATGATACAAACCCATGACTTCTATAATATCCCTTTAGAAACACATAAGAAAACATGCTACACCAAGTACTTGGGAAAGAAACCAATCAAAATGGGGTGCCAATTAAGGGTTCCCTTCCCCACACAAAAAACCGAGCATGGTCCCCCACGAAGGTAATAATGTAGAGAAGGGTGGGTAAGGAAGCATGAAAAGGGAGGGAAAAATAAAGAACAAAAAATAGTGCAAAAAGTGAAAAACTCTTTTGAATGTCGGTAAAGTAGGGAAATCAGGTGGTGTGCGAGATCCCAATGAGCGGAAGGGTGGCTGGCATGGAATGGATGAAAATTTCTGTTGGCAAGACGAAGGTGATGTTGATGTCCGTCACCATGGAGTTCAAAATCAGTAGGTCCCAAGTTATCACTATTCCTTTGCTATCCGACCGGGCTGTAAATCAGGTGGTAATAATCTGATGAAGGACCCGGTGGATGGGGTTAAAGAATCTAGAATCCTTGGCAGTCTGTGGTACGAATGGGGCCCCTGTGGCAATGGTTGACCAGAAAATCCGGGCAGGGGTCGGGTCCCAATCAAATGGTGCCATAAACTTTGAATAACTCTGCACGTAGTTGCTGTCATACAAGCTAATGGAGGTGGTGAACTCACTCATCCTGAGGCTGTGTCGCTGGTTCATCAAGCGAAAATTACATCATTGGCAGCTTCGATTGTAAATCATTTCTCATCCTCATTATATCTCTTGTGGCAATGAAAATTTTCCCCAAATTATAATACTAGCTCTTTATAAACTGGTCGGTGGACCTCTAAAGCTTGGGTGAGATTTCCCTGGGCAATATGCATCTGGAGCTCATCAGTAATGCCCAAGGAGGCAAGGTTTTGTAAGGTAAACTCATGATGGGGAATGATGTCACAGTTCAAAAGGGTGCGGTAGCACATTATTTCCTCTTTCTTAGTGAACTTAACCTGCATTCCATGGGTGAAGCCTGAGCTAGAGCCTCGGGATCTCTTTGAGTTAGACATGATAGGTCAGGGTTGGGTTTTGGGTACCTGTAGAATAAAACACATACAATGAAAGCATACAGTCAGTACAAGTATGGATAGTAATTGAAATTTTGGAAATGAAAAACTGGACATTTTCATAAGGCAAATCCCAAATGTGGAAATGAAGGTTTTGAAAATACTTGTTCATTGGGAAATCATTGGTGCACATTTGGGTGATGAATAAATAATGTAAAAACAAAAGAAGATAAGGGGAATGGAAGGCCACGAACAGAGAAGAAGAAACGGAATGGAAAACAAGAATAGGGGAAATTGGCCAAACCCTAGGGAAAGAGAGGGAAAAAGAAAATAAAAAAAGAGAAATAATAAAGAAGAAGAAGAAGAAGAAGAAGAAAATGAGGAGGAGAAGAATACCTTGGAGGGGGAGAGGGAAGGAGAACCTGGCTAGAGGAAGAAGGAGGAGGAGGAGAGGAGCACTCGCACGGGTGGAGTAGGAGAGGTACAAGGATTGGAAGAGAGGGGGGTTTAGGGCTTTATGAAATTTTGGGTTTTAAATGGCCACACGTTTTAGGGTGCACGGTTTGGTAAAATGTGCAACAACCATACGGAAACTACTTGAGTGAGGGGTTCGGGGTGCACAGTCAATTCCTGGTTTGGATAACCGTGCGTCGGTCGTGTGGTTGGTTTTGTCTAGGTGATTCCAAGAAGAAAGGTTTGCACACGGTTTGGAAAACCGTGTGCCAACCATGAATTTGGTTCTGCATTTTGAAATTTTGAAAATTTTCCATTTTTGAACCATAAACAAACCCTTGGAATTAAAAGCTTTGGCTCCCTGTAACGACCCAAAGTTTTTCAATGGAAATTACCTTCTTATAATTATGTCATAAAATCACATGAAAACACAACATAATGAACTAATAAGTGCTAAGTGACCTTTAAACATGATTTTGTCACTTCTGTGTATGTAATTTTGAGAATCTGACATACATAGTTGTGTTCAAGATGATTTTTGGAGTCTAATTAAACAAAAATAATTTTTGATGAATAGTAACCTACCCCCATGAATAGTAACCTACCCTTATGAATAGTAGTATTATCTTTATGAATTTTACATTGTCCAAATAAGAGTAACATTACCTATGAATAATTAAATAAAATTTAGGCCTCTTAGAAAGTGACAATTTGACCATAGTAAATGTTTTGGAATTTTTGTAAGTTATAAATAATAATTATAATTAGATAATTAATTTAAAAGAAAATTTATTTTATTAAAATGTTTTCATTAATTATAAAATCTATTTCTCCTAGTTTTGAGATAATTTTATAAGACCCTACGTAATTTTTGAAAGCATTATAAAATCAGTTTTAATTTTAAAAACTGTATTTTTCAAGTAAATTATGATTTTAATTAAATATTAAATTAATCATATTTGGAAAATTATTTTTGAAAAATGGACTTCATTTTTGGATTATACACATAAAAAATGGTTGGGGTAATTTTTTTGGGATTTTTCTAAGATACTGGAATTTTTTATGAATAGTGAAATACCATAATTTACAAAATAAGCTAAATAAGCTAATTATAGAGTCATGTGTGATGCTATGCTGATGTAAACCCACTTGGTTTAGGATCACATGATAAAATTACTATTATTGGCCGTTTAAGACTCACTATTCCTTGTCTTAGGAGAAATTAATAAACTAATGAATTTTATATTAAGGAAACCCATCTCCCCTCCACTATAAATACCACCCTTCACACCCTCATTTCCTCACACCTCTCAAGTTTGTATCCTTACCTAAAATATGCCCAAAAATCTTCCTTCTCCCCTCCCCCACATCCAAGATCTCCTGGACTCATCAAAAGTCCAAGCATAGGCCCTTAAAGAGGATCTCAAGAGGAGGATTCAAGAGGTAATTTATCTCCCTCTTCTCCTTTAATTCCCTTTCAATTTCAAGTTCTTTTCTTATTCTCTCTCCACCTATCTTTGTCCAAATTTTAGGATAATTCCTATATAATGAATATACTGTAATGTTATGATACTAATGGGATATTATATCCTCCAACCCATTTCCCTCTTCCTTTTATTTTATTAAAGAGAACATTGTTTGTGAGGTGTTAATTTATCACCTTCAAGAACGACATGTTTACTTATTCAATTTCTACCTTTAGATATGGTCATGAAACCATTTTTATGGTTGAAACAGAATATTTTGTATGTATTATGTCCTATTTAAAGTTCTATAACTGACTTATGTACATATTACTAAGTGATAATTTTAAACAAGTTTGTTGTGATCGAAAAACCGCCCAAATTAACCCAAACAATCATCATTTAATTTTATCTAATGAGTCATCCACATGGTATATAATTTAACTCATTATACGATCATTTCAAATTATGTAATTTCATTAATAACATGTAATATCAGTTCTGGATTTTTACTCATGTTCTGCCCGAACAACAATTTATGAATACAAGTGAACCACTCAAGAAAAACCATAAAAATGAACATTTCCGAACAATGTTTTAAAACTTTATAACTTATAAAAAGTCCCATAAAATAGCAAAATTAAACCAAAATTACCCCTATTCATGTATAAAAGTTTTTGTAATATCTAATTAATGAATGTAATGTGATTATATGGGAAATTAAAGTGAAGGAATCATTCAGATGTAAGGTAAGAGGAAAATCTCGAACACAATTGTCATCCTTTGGGTTCTCCCTCTTTCACTCCATTTTTGATATGGTTACTCCTTAAAAATAATGTTTTCATCATTTTATTTCCTTTTCTAGAATATTCATGTTAACCACTATTTTTATGTCAAACAAAAGTTTTTCCAAAAGAACACTTCTTCTAAGAACTCACCTTTTACTTCACATTCAAAGTTGATGGTTATTGTATCAAGTATGTTATTCCCTATTTGTTTTGGGAACCCAAAGTTTATGAATGTGTTCTTATGAGATGAAACCAATTCCTTTCCATGGGTTAGTTATGTTCATCATGGATTTATGTTCTATGTGGCATGCATGATAATGATAATATTATGATGTGACGGGTGTGCCTGGAATTATATAGCGCGATATGAATGTTTGAATGTGACGGGTACACCCAGGATTATACAGAGCTCCAATGCATTGGGTAAAGTGATTAATCTCATGAGTAAGTGTGAAATTATGTGAAAAATATGCTAGATTTGTTCAAAAGTATGTGTGTTATTTAACCACTAAGACATGATGTTTCATTTTTTATGCATTTCCACATTTCGAATCTTATATTATGCTTCCTCTCATGTTCATGATCTTTTTCCCATGTTATGATTATGTTCACCCCATGCCATATTGTTCGTGTCTATCCTCTTACTGGGATTTTAGATCACCCCTTTTTTGATGTATATCCTCAAGTGACTACATGTACTAAGGAGAGGGAAAGTGCCAATAAGAATCTAGTGAAGAAGGAATTAAATGATTGTTTATGATTTATGTTGTAAAAGTTATGAATGGTCCTAGTTTTCCCAAGACACTAAACCATTGGATCCTCTATGTGTAATACTATTATGTTTTTTATCTTTAAAATGATTTAATATTAATGTAAGAAAAGTTTTGGTCACTTTAGTTTGTATCAGAGGTAAGGTTTATATAATGTGGGAATTAGGATTAGTGAACCCAAGAGAAAGCCTCTAGCATGAGACTATGTACCAATATGCACACAAGAATCTCTATATAGGGATCCTGTATGTTATGATTTGAGTATAAATTGTGCAAATGAATAAGTTATTTATTCATGAATTGGTGACATAAGTTTTGTTATATCCTTTTCTATTTTAGAAAATGGTGGGGACCCGAAAAAATCAGGCCAACAACTTGTGTGAGGGCCAATGCAACGATTGTCCGAACGACATCCCCAATGATTTCAGAGGTGGAGTTCAGAACATCATGGCAATAATTACCCAATTATCTCGGGTTATGAAAAATAACCATAATAATGGTGAAAATCCTCCTTCACCAAAGAGAGAGAAACTGTTTATCGAATGTTTTATGCTGCAACGACCACTGATGTTTAATGGATCTTCTAATCCATTAGCTGCGGAATAGTGGGTCAACTCCATGGAGAAGATCTTTTCTATTCTTCACTGTTATGAGACGAATAAGGTGACCCTAGCCATTTATTGTCTAGATGGAGAAGTCGATAAATGGTGGGCATTGATTAAGAGCACTAAGCAAAGGGATGAAATTGAAGATATGTAATGGTAAGACATTAATATAATGTTTCTTAATAAGTATTTCCCACGAAATATTCGTATGAAGATGGAGAGAGAATTTATAGAGCTCATACGAAAAGACATAGAATCTATCAAAACCTATGAAGCGAATTTCACAAGGCTTTCAAGGTACACTTTGGGGTTTATTATCAACAATGACAGAAAAATTGATAGATTATTTAGTGTATTAAAACCACACCTTCGAAAGGCTCTTGTAATTCGAGACTTTGAGAGTTATGAAGAAATTGTTCGGTGTGCTCTCAAAGTGGATATGGAGTTTGGAGAATGGTCCCATGGCTATGGTGATATGAAATGAAAGATGGAGTTTCAAGCCTGTGGATCTATGGATAAAGGTGGGAAGAAAACTCAACAACCCACATAAAAAAAATGTGGGATGTTTCACCATGGGAATTGCCTCAAAGGGATGGGGAAATGCTTCAGGTGTGGGAAAGAAGGACATCATTCCCAATAGTGTCAAAAAGACATGAAAAATAAGGATAATGTAGCAGAAGAAAGTAGAGAACCACCCATGGTTTAATGCTACAACTGCAGGGAGCTATGGTACTATGTAAGCCAGTGCACTAAACCTCGAGTTCTTGAGGGTAATGAGCGTCAGCAGCCACCAAATCCAAAGGAACAACGGAGGGATTATGCCATCACTACTATGGAAGTGGAGTAAGATAATGAAGTTGTACAAGGTACAATTCCTATTAACTCAATAATGGAAAAAGACTTATTTGATTCTGGTTCTACGCATTCCTTTATATCATGCAAGTTTTCTAGAACTATAGAATCGAAGCCCTCAAACCTTGAAGTAGAGATATCTATAAAAACACCAAGTTGTGTAATCATTGCAACCCAAGTGTTTGGCTCGTCTCTTATTGGCATATGTGGGAATATTCTTCTGGAAAATCTTGTAATACTTCCCTGGGTGGAATTCGATGCTATAATGGGAATGGATTAGCTTTAATTATATAGATCACATATCAACTGTCGGGAAAAAAATATCTTTTCATATTCTAAACCATCGCATGCTCCTCTAAAAATGCAAGGAAGATCATAAATCTGTTGTACCCCACACTCTTTGATTTTCATGATCACAATCACTTTCATATGTGTTTAACATTGTTTTTAAGTGTTGTGGATGATAGGCGAAAGATTTCCAAAGGATTGGCCCAAGAATGGACATCAAGTGGACTGAAATTCAGTCCACCGGCCAACCGGTGTGATGGCACCGGCCAGCCGGTGGACCTGGCAGAGGCATTGCCCACTGCCAAGTTCCACCGGTCAGCCGGTGGCTCTGTCACCGGCCAGCCGGTGGCATCCTGGTTCAACAGTGAGACCTACTGTCTCACCACCGGCCAGCCGGTGGCCTCAGCACCGGCCAGCCGGTGGTTCCTGGGCAGAACAAGTTTCCATCATCCAAGGCACCGGCCAGCCGGTGGAGCTGTACCGGCCAGCCGGAAGCCCAGTCAAACTAGCCGTTGGCTTTGACCAGTCAACCCTCTTTTGGCCTCCAACGGCTCCGATGACTTCTCCAACGGCTCCGAAGCCTCCCCAAGGGTTCCATGCCCATAAATAAAGGCCAAGGAAGCCCCGGAACCTAACAAGATCATATACCAAGCGCCCGGACATATTGTTGCACATTTGGCGAACCTCCGGCGCTCCACCTTCAAGGATCCTCAAGTGCTCCAACAACTTCCACATCCAAGGAGCACCTCAAGAAGCTTGGGAGAGCACGCTACATCAACTCCATCATCCAATTGGCGCCCAAGTCTTCCTCCAATACGGTTTTTCTTGTTTTATATATTTTGAGCTTAAATTTGGGTTTGTGCCTACAAACCCCAAACTTTTCTCATCCCCTCTTTCTTTTGGGTTTCACATCACCATTAAGGTGTGAAGAGGTTTCTTCAAGCCTTTCCTTTTAAAAGGCTTGTGTCACCGGTGAGCTAGCCTTCACCCGTTAAAAAGGCTAGTGGGTTCTTACTCAACCATTAAAAGTAAGTGGGTTCTTGCTCAACCAGTAAAAGCAAGCTGTAATAGGTCCTAGTGCTACCTCAAAGCCTAGTGGGTTTCTTGCTAAAACCATTGAAAAGCAAGCGATAGGAATCTCTCAACGGTTGAGTTGGGAGCGGAGACGTAGGCCGGGTTTTGGCCGAACTCCGTTATCAATTTCTTGTGTCTTGCCTCTTTATTTCCGCTGCACTTTCAACTCTGATTTTAATTTGTTAATCAATTTTTTAAAAGGCAATTCACCCCCCCCCCCCTTGCCATCACTCCCCTTGTTTCTTCCGCCTAACAATTGGTATCAGAGGGATAATTTGAATAATTCCCTAACCGGTTTCAAATTAAAGATCCTATTTTTTTGATGGCTTCTACCGCTTCTTCCTCTCAATCCCCCGAAGGACATTCTTTGGATCGTGCTCCATTCTTTGATGGAACCGATTATAGTTTTTGGAAAACCCGCATGACCACATTTCTTAAAAGCATTAGCTATCCTATTTTTAGAATTTTTATGCATGGTTTTACCCTCACATCTTCCAATGAGTCTAAGTGGACCATCATAGATATTAAGAATTTCGAGCTTGATGGCAAAGCCATGAATGCTCTACATCGTGGGTTAGATCGTAATGTTTTTGATCATATTTCTTCTTGCACTACCTCTTATGCTATTTGGAAATTTTTAGAACTAACCTATGAAGGTACTAGCGAGGCTCCAAAGCAAGAACCCACTCAAAAGCAAGAACCCGATGCAAAATCCGTACCCGCTTGCCCACTTCACAAGAAAAGGGCCAAGAAAAAGGAGAAGAAGAAGGCTTCAAAGGCAACATGGAGTGATAGCTCCACCTCTTCATTCTCCTCCTTCTCCTCCTCCTCCTCAAGCGACCAAGGTACAAAATGCCTAATGGCAAAACATGAGGTATCATCATCCTCTTCCTCTTCCTCATCCTCTAGTTCTTCTAATTCATTTAATCATCTATCTTATGAAGAACTCTCACACGCTAGAGACCAATTAGAAAATGGTTTTCATGAACTTTCTTCTAAATTTGTTTCTTTGAAAAAGAATTTCAAAAAACTCTCCTCTGAAAAAGAACAACTTCTCAAAGAGAAGGAGGAGTTGACCCTTAAAATCCAAAACCTCCCGGATATTGATTCCATGGAATCAACCATCAAGGACCTTAGAGAATCCTTAGCCAAGTTCACCCAAGGTGAACAAAATTTGTCCAAACTCTTAGGTTCTCAACGAGTATCTAGAACCACCAATGGACTTGGCTACACCAATATAGCTTCCTCCTCCCATGCACCAACTGTTTTTGTAAGGGGGAGCTCTAGTTTTAAATTTTGTAACTATTGCAAAAAACCCGGGCACATGATATATGAATGTAATTGCAAAAACGCCCGGTATGGTAGGCCCAAATCGATTTTTTATTCGGATGAATTCTATAGGAGAAGACCCGCTACAAGGCAGGTGTGGATTGAAAAATCCCTCTTAGCGAGTCTCTCCGGGCCTAAAATTGTCTCTTTTCAAAATCCCTCTCCCCGGTGATTTGTTGTTTTTATTTAGGGGGAGTTAGGATCGTTTAAGCCCTTTTAATTTGAATTTCAAAATTTTCAATTCCAACTTTCAATTTCAACACTTGGTATCAAAATTTTCATTTCAAAGTATTCAATTCAAAATTTTTCATTTCAATTTTTTATTCAAACTTCCAATTCAAACTATTATTCAAATTTTTGATTCAAAACTTTCAATTCAATTTTCAAAAATTTCAATTGGTTTAAAATCTCTCATTTCCCTCAATCAAGTTTTATGCCCCACGCTATTTTGATAATCACAAAGGGGGAGAAATTTCTTGATTGATTGGGGGAGAATCTTTTCTCTCATGCTTAGTATTTATTTTCAATTTATCATTTAGGCATGCCTTTCATTTAAGTTTTTACATTGCTTAGATAAGTGATTGTGATCATCAAAATAGGGGGAGATTGTTGTACCCCACACTCTTTGATTTTCATGATCACAATCACTTTCATATGTGTTTAACATTGTTTTTAAGTGTTGTGGATGATAGGCGAAAGATTGCCAAAGGATTGGCCCAAGAATGGACATCAAGTGGACTGAAATTCAGTCCACCGGCCAACCGGTGTGATGGCACCGGCCAGCCGGTGGACCTGGCAGAGGCATTGCCCACTGCCAGGTTCCACCGGTCAGCCGGTGGCTCTGTCACCGGCCAGCCGGTGGCATCCTGGTTCAACAGTGAGACCTACTGTCTCACCACCGGCCAGCCGGTGGCCTCAGCACCGGCCAGCCGGTGGTTCCTGGGCAGAACAAGTTTCCATCATCCAAGGCACCGGCCAGCCGGTGGAGCTGTACCGGCCAGCCGGTAGCCCAGTCAAACTAGCCGTTGGCTTTGACCAGTCAACCCTCTTTTGGCCTCCAACGGCTCCGATGACTTCTCCAACGGCTCCGAAGCCTCCCCAAGGGTTCCATGCCTATAAATAAAGGCCAAGGAAGCCCCGGAACCTAACAAGATCATATACCAAGCGCCCGGACATATTGTTGCACATTTGGCGAACCTCCGGCGCTCCACCTTCAAGGATCCTCAAGTGCTCCAACAACTTCCACATCCAAGGACCACCTCAAGAAGCTTGGGAGAGCACGCTACATCAACTCCATCATCCAATTAGCGCCCAAGTCTTCCTCCAATACGGTTTTTCTTGTTTTATATATTTTGATCTTAAATTTGGGTTTGTGCCTACAAACCCCAAACTTTTCTCATCCCCTCTTTCTTTTGGGTTTCACATCACCATTAAGGTGTGAAGAGGTTTCTTCAAGCCTTTCCTTTTAAAAGGCTTGTGTCACCGGTGAGCTAGCCTTCATCCGTTAAAAAGGCTAGTGGGTTCTTACTCAACCATTAAAAGTAAGTGGGTTCTTGCTCAACCAATAAAAGCAAGCTGTAATAGGTCCTAGTGCTACCTCAAAGCCTAGTGGGTTTATTGCTAAAACCATTGAAAAGCAAGCGGTAGGAATCTCTCAACGGTTGAGTTGGGAGCGGAGACGTAGGCCGGGTTTTGGCCGAACTCCGTTATCAATTTCTTGTGTCTTGCCTCTTTATTTCCGCTGCACTTTCAACTCTGATTTTAATTTGTTAATCAATTTTTTAAAAGGCAATTCACCCCCCCCCCCCTTGACATCACTCCCCTTGTTTCTTCTGCCTAACAAAATCTCCCTTGAAAAGTCTTTCATCTGTCTGGATGTTGATTCCCTATGAAGAAGCATACCTTTACCAAATGGTTGGGTCGAAGGATAGTTCCTACCTTGCGGAAATTCCCATCGTAAGGGAATATGAAGATGTATTTCCTGAACAGTTACCCGAAATTCCCCCAGATCATGTGGTAGAGTTCTCAATTGAACTAAAACCCAAAGTTACTCCTATCTCAAAGTGTCCCTATAGGATGGCTCCTATCGAACTGGAGGAGTTAAATAAGCAGCTGCAAGAACATCTGAAAAAAGGGTTCATATGCCCTAGTGCATCACCTTGGGGTGCAATAGTGATCTTTGTGAAGAAGAAGGATGGAACAATGCGGTTTTGTATCGATTATCGGGAACTCAACAAGATCACCATAAAGAACAAGTATCCTCTCCCAAGGATTGATGACTTGTTCGATCAGTTAAGAGGAGCTCAATACTTCTCAAAGGTGGATCTTCATTCTAGATATCATCAGTTAAAGGTGAAGAAGGAAGATATTCACAAGACTGCCTTCCGTACAAGGTATGGGCACTATGAGTTTCTGGTGATGCCCTTAGTACTTACTAATGCCCCTTCAATCTTCATGGATTTGATGAATAGAGTCTTTAGACATTACCTCGAAAAATTTGTGGTAGTGCTTATCGATTATATTCTCATCTACTCTTAGAGCAAGGAGGAACATGAAGAACATCTAAGACCCGTGTTGGTAACATTGAGAAAGGAGAAGTTGTACGCCGAGTTCATAAAGTGTGACTTTTGGATGAAACATGCCACGTTCTTGGGACATGTGTTCACTAGAGAGGGAATTTATATGGATCCTTAAAATACAAAGGCATTTGAGGACTGGCCCAGGCCCTCTAGTGTAACGGAAATTCGTAGTTTTCTTGGAATAGGTGGGTACTATCAAAGTTTTTTGAGAAACATCTCATGATTTTCAAACCCGCTAACTATGTTAACAAGGAAAGGGGTAAAGTATGTCTAGACGGAATAATGTGAGGGAAGCTTCAAGGAGCTAAAGACGAGGTTGATCACTACACCTGTACTCACACTACCGAAAAGTGGATAATGTTTTGTGATATACAGTGATGCTTCAAAGGAAGGATTAGTTTGTGTACTTAAGAAAAATGATAATGTGATATCCTACGCCTCACGACAGCTAAAGATCCATGAGAAAAACTACCCAACGCATGATCTAGAGATGACAACCGTGATTTTTGCATTGAAAATCTGGCAGCACTACCATTATGGGGAGAAGTGTGACCTATACACCGAAAACATTAGCATAAAGTATATATTCACACAAAATGAGCTCAACATGCAACAAAGGAGATGGTTAGAGCTAATCAAGGATTACGATTGTTCTATTCACTACCATCCAGGAAAGTTGAATAAGGTAGATGGTTCTCTAAGCAGAAAAGAACCTTCTACTCTATCCATGTTACGAATTTAGAAAGACCTTATCTTCTTAGATATGAAAAGGATGGATTCGGAAATAATAAGGGTAGGGGATACATCCTACCTTGCCCAAATGATTGCGCAACCATCCATCCAAGATAAGATTAAGGAAGAATAAAGGGATGATGTAGATATAAAAAAGAGGGTGGATGCAGTAAAGGAAGGGAAACTACAAGAGTTTCATATCGACGATGATGGTGTGATTCGGTTTGGAATGTGGCTTTGTGTGCCTTCATCACCAGGGATAAAAAGGAGTTGTTGGACAATGCACATAGCTCAACTTTCTCTATCCATCCTGGGAGTACCAAGATGTACCATGATCTCTGAGAACACTTATGGTGAGATAACATGAAGAAGGAGATTACGAAATATATATCAAGGTGCTTGGTATGTCAGCATGTTAAAGCAGAGAGACAAAATACCAAAGGGATGATGCCGCCAATGCCAATACCCATGTGGAAATGGGAAAATCTTACTATGGAATTTGTCATGGGTTTCCCGAAGATGTCGAAGAGAAATAATGTGATATGGTTTGTGGTTGACGGACTCACCAAGACGTCCCATTTTATCGCTATTCGGAAATATCTCTCGCTTGAACAGCTTACAAAGATATATGTGAAGGATGTGGTGAGACTGAACGGTGTTACACTCTCAATTATCTCTGACCATCATCCAAGGTTCACATCTAAATTCTGGAAGAGCCTTCAACATGCTTTGAGTACTGAATTAAATTTTAGCATGGCCTATCACCCCCAAACTGATGGCCAGTCTGAAAGGACTATTCAGAAAGTTGAAGATATGCAAAGATACTACTCTCTAGAATTCAAAGGTGGATGGGATCAGCATCTCCCATTGGTTGAGTTCTCATACAACAATAGCTTCCACTCATGTATTCAGATGGCTACATTTGAAGCTCTGTATGGAAAAAGATGTATAACTCCAACCTGTTGGGATGAAGTTGGAGAAAGAAAGCTACTTGGACCTGATCTTGTTCAAGAGATGACAGAGAAATTTTAAGTCATCCAAAAACACATCAAAGCTGCTCAGAGTCAGAAAAAGAGATATGCTGACAACCGTCGAAGGGACATGGAGTTCGACATTGGAGATAATGTATTCCTTGGAATATCTCCATTGAAGAGAGTCATGCTATTTGGGAATAAAGGGAAGCTAAGCCCAAGGTACATTTTCCCCTTTGAGATCCTTGACCGCATAGGAGACGTGGCCCATCGAATTGTACTTCCACCAAATATGGCTCAATTTCATGATGTGTTTCACATATCACTCCTGAGAAAGTACATATCGGACCCCTCACATGTACTAAACTCAGAGGTGGTATAGCTGGAAGATGATCTCTATTATAAGGAGTAGACAATAGAGATTATGGATCGGAGAGATAAGGTTCTACAAAACAAGACAACCCACCTTGTTAAATTGTTTTGGAGGAACCATAAGTTTTAAGAAGCTACTTGGGAACTAGAGGAGGTGATGAAGGAGAAGTACCCTCACCTGTTTGTGTAGAGTGAAATTTCAGGGGCGAAGTTTCTTAAGGGGGGATGAATGTGACAACACAAAGTTTTTCAATGGAAATTCCTTTCTTATAATTATGTCATAAAATCACATGAAAACACAGCATAATGAACTACTAAGTGCTAAGTGACCTTTAAAAATAAGTTTGTCACTTCTGTGTTTGTATTTTTGAGAATCTGACACACACGGTTGTGTTCATGAATATTTTTGGAGTCTAATAAAACAAAAATAATTTTTGGTGAATAGTAACCTACCCCTTGGAATAGTAACCTACCCTTATGAATAGTAGCATAAACCTTATGAATAGTACATTGTCCAAATAATAGTAACATTACCCATTTAAAATTAAATAAAATTTAGGAATCTTAGAAAGTGACAATTTGATCATAGTAGACATTTTGGTATTTTTTTAAGTTATAAATAATTAATAATAATTAATTAATTAATTAAAAAAATGAATTTTATTAAAATGTGTTCAAAAATTAGAAAATCTATGTCTCCTAGTTTCTAGATAATTTTATAAGACCCTACGTAATTTTTGAAAGCATTTTATAATCAGTTTTAATTTTAAAAACTGTATTTTTCAAGTAAATTATGATTTTAATTAAATATTATACTAATCATATTTGGAAGATTATTTTTGAAAAATGGACTTCATTTTTTTATTCTAAAAATAAAAAAATGGTTGGGGTAAATTTTTGGAATTTTTCTGAGATACTAGAATTTTTTATGAATAGTGAAATACCATAATTTACAAAATAAGCTAAATAAGCTAATTATAGAGTCTTGTGTGATGCTCTACAGATGTAATACCACATGAATCGGTATCACATGATAAAATTAATATTCTGGGTCATTGAATACTCGTTATTCCTTGTCTTAGGGGAAATTAATAAACTAATGATTTTTATATTAAGGAAACCCCTCTCCCTTCCACTATAAATACCACCCTTCACACCCTCATTTCCTCGCACCTCTCAAGCTTTAAGACTTGTCTAAAATCTTCCCAAACATCTTCCCTATCCCCTCCCCCACGTCCAAGAGATTATTCTCTCATCAAAAGACCAATCTTAGGCCCTTAAAGAGGATCTCAAGAGGAGGATTCAAGAGGTAATTTCTCTCCCTCTTCTCCTTTAATTCCCTTTCAATTTCAAGTTCTTTTCTTAGTCTATCTCCACCTATCTTTTTCTAAATGGCATGGTAACTCTAGTATCATGAATATAATTTAATTTTGTGATACTAATGTGATATTATATCATCCACCCATTTCCCTCTTTGTTTTATTTTATTAAAGAGAACATTGTTCCTGAGGTGTTAATTTATCACCTTCAAGAATGACATGTTTACTTCTTCCATTTCTACCTTCAGATCTGATCATGAAACCATTTTTATTTTGGAAAAAGAATATGTTATATTTATTAGGTCTTATTTAATGTTCTATAACTGACTTATTTACACATTACTAAGTGATTAATTAAAACAAGTTCGTTGTGATCGAAAAACCGCCCAAATTAACCCAAACAATCATCATTTAATTTTATCTAATGATTCATCCACATGGTATATAATATAAGTCATTATAAGATCATTTTAAATTATGTAATTTTATTAATCACATGTAATATCAGTTCTGGATATTTACCCATGTTCTACCCGAACTTCAATTGATGAATACAAGTGAACCACTCAAGAAAAACCATAAAAACGAACATTTCTGTACAATGTTTTTAAACTCTATAACTTATCGAAAGGTCCATAAAATAACATAATGAAACCAAAATTACCACTATTCATTTTTAAAAGGTCTTTTAATATCTAATTAATGAATATAATATGATTATACAGGACATTAAATCAAAGGAAGCGTTCAGATATATGGTAAGAGGAAAATCTCGAACCCAATTTTCATCCTTCGGGTTCTCCCTCTTTCACTCCATTTTTGATATGGTTACTCCTTAAAATGATTTTTTCATAATTTTATTTACTTTTATAAAATATACATGTTCACCACTATTTTTTATGTCAAACAAAATTTTTTCTAAAAGAACACTTCTTCTAAGAACTCACCTTTTACTTCTCATTCAAGGTTGATGGTTCTTGTATCAAGTATGTTATTGCCTCTTTGTTTGGGGAACCCAAAGATTATGAATGTGTTCATATGAGATGAAACCCATTCCTTTACATGGGTTTTTTATGTTCATCATTGATTTATGTTCTATGTGTCATGCATGATAATGATAATATTATGATGTGACGGGTGCGCCCAGAATTATATAGCGCGATATGAATGTTTGAATGTGATGGGTGCGCCCGAAATTATACAGCGCTCCAATTCATTGGGGAAAGTGATGAATCTCATGATTAAATTTGAGATGCTATATTTTTTCACAAGTATGTGTGGTATTTAACCACTAAGACATGATGTTTTGTTTTTTTATGCATTGCCACATTTCAAGTCTTATATTTATGATTCCTCTCATGTTCATGATCTTTTTAACATGTTAAGATTATGCTCACCCCATGATATATTATTCTTATCTCTCCTCTTACTGGGCTTTTAGCTCACCCATTTTTTTGATGTATATCCTCAGGTGACTACATGTACTAAGGAGAGGACAACTGCCAATAAGAAGATAGTGAAGAAGGAATTAAATGATTACTTATGATTTATGTTGTAAAAGTTATGAATGGTCCTAGTTTTATGAAGACACTAAACCATTGGATCCACTATTTGTAATACTATTATGTTGTTTATCTTTAAAATGGTTTAATAGTAATGTAAGAAAATTTTGGGTCACTTTAATCCCCTTGAATGAGATAAAACAATTTGAGATTTTCCATAAGAAGTGTAAGACTTGCATTAACAAAATTCAATATGATACCCTAACTTGTAGTGATACTTCCACATTATAACACACAAGAACAGAAAAAACACACTATCATGCAGTCCTAAGAACACTCAAACAAATAAATTATTGGAACATAAAATTTTTCAGAATGCCGAGTTACCTACCGATCCGTGCTACATTTAAAGTCTTGAGCTCGACTTACCTGGGCCTTTAGCAACCCTAATTGGATGGTGGAAACGGTTCCCACCATGTCTTCCATGCTAAAGTAAGGCTTCATGCACTGCCCATTAACCTTGAATGTTCAACCATCCATGCCATCCAATTCCACCGCTCCATGGCGGAAAACTGTAATCACCGTAAAGGGTCCTGACCAACGGGACTTCAACTTACCTGGAAAAAACATCAGACAAGAATTAAAAAGTATGACTTTATCACCTGGATAGAAGGATTTCTAGGAGATCATGTGGTCGTGGACTGCCTTCGTCTTCTACTTATAATGTTTCACATTCTCATAGGACTCCCACCTTATCTCATCAAGCTTGGTTAACTGGGATTTCCTCTTTTCTTCTGAACCTTTGAGATCATAATTCAGGGCCTTGACAGCCCAATAAGCCTTGTGTTCCATCCCCACCGGCAAAGGGCAGGGTTTCCCGTAGATCAACCATAAAGGTGAGATACCCAATGGTGTTTTGAAATCTTTCTGGTAGGTCCATAACACATCATCTAATTTCTTAGACCAATCCTTTCTTGATGCACCTACCATTTTTTCTAATATTTGCTTCAAATATCGGTTTGACACCTCCACCTGACCACTAGATTGAGGATGGTAAGTTGTCCCTTGTTTGTACTTAACCCCATACTTTAAGAGTACATTTCTCATGAGAGTGTTGTCAAAATGTGCACCTCGGTCACTAATCAACACTCACGGGGTCCCAAACCGACTGAAAATATTTTTCTTTAGAAAAGTGACGACAACCTTAGTTGTATTATGAGTCATTGTCACTGCTTCTACCCCCTTGGAAACGTAATCTACACATACCAGAATGTACGTGTGACCAAATTATGGGGGAAACGGACCTATAATGTTTATTCCCCATACATAAAAAAATTCAACATCAAGTATCAGGTGTTGCAGTATCTCGGCACGACGGCCCACATTGCCTGTCTGCTGGAATCGATCACATCAGGAGACCAAATGATAAGTGTTCATATGCATGTATGGCCAAAAAAATCCCGATTGTAAAACATTTTCTACTATTTGATCTGGCCCATGATGTCCTCCTACTGGAGAAGAGTGAAAGAATTCCCAAATACTTTGGATCTCCTAATTCGGGACACAACGGTGGATTACCCCATCACCACAAGAGCGGAAGAGCAGGGGGACTTCCCAGAAATACCTCTTTACCTCAAACAAAAAATGTTTCCTCTGCTAAAATGATAAGTCTAGGTGAAAAACTCATGTGGCTATGTAATTTACAAGGTCAGCGAACCATGGCCAAGGTGGTATGCCAATGGAAAATAGATTCTCATTCAAGAAGTCTTCCTTGATCTCCTGGGCTTCTTCTCTCTCTAAGTGGGGTAGTTCTGGCCACAAGAGATGATCAGACACCACATTCTCACTTCCCTTCTTGTCTTTAATTTCTAAATTGAACTCCTAGAGGAGGACCACCCAACATATAATCCACGGTTTGGCGTCCTTATTTTTCAGAAAATTCTTTTATGCGGCATGGTCTGTGTAGACCACAACTTTATAAAGCACCATGTAGGAGATGAATCTATCAAACACAAAAACCATGGCCATAATTTCCATCTATGTGGTGGTATAATTTAGTTGTGCTTCATTTAATAATCATTTGTCATAATAGATCGGTCTGAAAATATGATCCTGTCGTTGTCCAAGCACTGCACCCACGACATAATTGCTTGCATCACACATAAGTTCAAACTGCTCCTCCTAATTCAGAGCGATCATGATGGGGGCGAAGACCAATTTTTCCTTCAGAATTTGGAAGTCTGCGATACATTTATCATCAAACTCAAAAACTACATCCTTGGATAGTATATTTGTTAAGGTATTATAGATCTTGGAGAAGTCACAGACGAATCTTCGATAAAAACCTGCATTCCATAAAAAGCTTTGAATTTCTCAGACTGATGTGGGAATGGGCAGCTATGAGATAACATCCATTTTATTCAGATCCACCTAAATTCTTTTCATCGAGATCCTATGGCCCCACACGATTCTGTGTTGGACCATAAAAGGGAACTTCTCCCATTTGAGAACCAAATTGGAATGCTCACATCGCTCAAGAACCATCTTCAGATTCGTTAAGAAAGTATTGAATGACTTCCCATATACCGTGATGTCATCCATGAAAACCCCCAGAATCAGCTCCATCATATCATGGAATATGGATAACATGAACCTCTAAAAGGTTGCTGGATCATTCCACATCCCGAATGACATTCGGAGGTAGGAGAAGGTTCCATAAGGACACATAAAGGTACTCTTTTCTAGATCCTCCAAGGCAACAGAGATTTGGTTATATTCTGAACAATTGTCTAAGAAGCAATAAAATTCAATCCCTGCCAATCTTTCCAGCATTTTATCCATTAATCAAAGAGGGAAATGATCTTTCCTGGTTACATCATACAAATTTCCGTAATCGACACAAACCCGCCATCCCGTAACTATTCGGGTCGGGATGTGCTCGTTCTTTTCATTGGTCACTACTATGATGCCTCCTTTTTTAGGAACCACCTGAAGAGAACTCACCCATGGGCTGTCAAAGATGGGGTATATAATCACAGCATCGAGTAATTTAATCACCTACTTCTTGACCACTTCTTTCATGGGGGGGGGGGGGGGGGTCAGTCTTCGTTGTGGTTGGTAAGATTTCCCCCCTTCCTCCATAAGTACCTTGTGGGTACAAACCATGGGGCTTATATCCTTATGTTCAGAGACCTTCCAACCAATGGCTTGTTTCCGCCTTCGGAGGACTTGCAGAAGAGCCTCTACTTGATCTCTTGTGAGAGAGGCATTTAAGATCACCGACAACGTATGTTCCTCTCCCAAATATCCATATTTCAACAAGGAGGGGATAAGTTTCAACTTGAGCTGGGGAGCCTTGAGAATGGAAGGTACGATCGGCTCACCCTTGGCTCGCTCTAATAAATCTGGAACTATCTCCCTTTTCCAGTAATGGCCGACTTGTCCTATAATAAAGCTTAATTCCTCCTGGTTTTCTTCAACCGGGTCTTCCTCCAGAACTAGTTCATTTTTGAATGAATAATATTTAATATAATCTTCCCCTAGGCCTAAGCACTTAGCCGTTGTTGTCAAAGCACAATAATCCTCTTGCTCCATTAGTGAAACATATTTCACTGCCTTCAGGACATTGTAGGAAACCTGGTCATCACCAACACAGAAGATCAGCTCGCCTTGGTGCACATCAATTAACACCTTCCCAATAGCCAGAAAGGGTCTTCCAAGAATTAAAGATGCCACTTGGCCTTCTTCTATGTCGAGGATAATAAAATCCTCTAGTAGAATTAACTTCCCCACTTTAACCAACATGTCCTTTAACATCCCCCTAGGGTATTTAATAGAATGATCAGCTAATTGGAGTGTCACTCGGGTTGGCTTGAGATCGTTCAGACCTAACTTTGGGAATAATCCGAAGGGCATTAAATTAACACTCTCCCCCAAATCACAAAGGGATTTTCCAAACTCGCAAGGTCTGATAGTGCATGGAATAGTAAAACTTCCCAGATCATGGAGCTTAGAAGGGAGACTATGTTGGACCACCGCCGAGCATTCCTTAGTCAGGGGAATAGTGCCCAAGTCTTCCATCTTCCTTTTATTTGAAAGGATATCCTTCATGTACTTCATGTAGGTGGGAATTTGAGTTAATGTCTCTACAAAGGGGATGTTGATATGAAACTTACAGAAGACTTCCATGAACTTGTAAAATTGCTGGTCCAACTTACGTTGTTTCATCCTTGCTGGAAAAGGCAAGAAAGATTCCTACGCTTTAATCACATCTTTGCCCTTATCCTGTGGGACTTCCGGTTCATTATCCAACTCATGTTTCGAGAAACTTTTCTCCGCTTCAACTTCTCCACCTGAGGAGAATGTGGACTGCTTTGATGGTGTAGCACCCTGACTGATAGTTAACTTCAGCGTCAACTCCTTCCCACTGCGTAGAATAACAACATTAGCCTCCTCCCGTGGATTTTTCTCAGTGTTTACTGGTAATGTACCGGGCTATCTATGGGAAAGCTGATTGGATGGCTTCCCAATCTGGTTCTCGAGGCTTCCAATTGATGCCTCCTGGTTTTGAAATCATGTTTCAGTAGTAGTTATAAATTTAGACATCCTTTCCTCTAGCCTTGAGGGAGGTTCTTGCTGAGGTTTTTGGGATTCTTGTGGGAGAGGTGGTTGTCACAATGGTTGGTCATGACAAGGGTTTTGATACCCTTGCTGCTGATATTATCCCCGCTAAAATTGGTTTCCCTATAGATTTGTTAGATATGAAGTCTGAAACTATTGTTTCCCATAACAAGGGGGTCTTTTGGGTCGGGGTTGAGGATTTTTCTGTTTCTGCCCCCATTCGGTATTTTGATTCTCTTTCCACCCTTGGTTTTGGTATTAAGGGTAGTTGTTGGGTCCTCAATTCTATGAAACATAATCTACTTCACTGGTAGAGGCTCCCAAACTTACCCCAGGGCACTCGCCCAAAGCATGGTTGTCACCACAATCACTACACGCTGGTGGACTAATAGCTTGAACTTGAGATGGATGTTTTAAATTCAAAGCGTTGATCTTCTTTGAGATGACATCAAGTGTAGCCGCCATCATGGTAGTGGATTCAATATTATGCAAGCCCCTTTTCTAATTTCCGCACTTAGAATGCAACTGAAAACTATTGGATAACATGGCTTCCAATAATTCAAAAAGCTCTTCTGGGTACCTCCTCATGAGTGTCCCTCCAGCAGCTGCCTCAACCATGGAATTTGTATTAGTTTTCATACCACCATAGAAAGTCTGCACTTGTATCCACAATGGCAGTCCATGGTGTGTCCATTTCCTCAGCAGCTTCTTAAACTGTCCTCATGACTCATAAAAAGATTCTAATTCATGTTATTGGATGTTATGAATTTCATTCCTTAAGGTGATCTTCTTTGAGGGAGGGAAGTATTTCAATAAAAATGCTTGGGACAATGCCTCCCAGGTAAGAATAGATCTCTGTGGTATCTCCTAGATCCAGTCTTTTGCCTTATACATTAACGAAAAGGGAAACACCCTAAGGCATGTTGCATCCTCTAACACTCCGTGATACCGGAAAGTGCCACATATCTCTAAAAAGTTGGAGAGGTGAGCGTTGGGGTCTTCACTCAGCAAGCCACGGAACTGAACTGTATTTTGAATTAACTGCATTATCGCCGGATTAATCTCAAAATTTTGGCCCTGCGCCGGGGGTCTTACTATTCTAGTGTCCACTCCCTGAATGGAGGGTAATCTATATTCCATAAGAGTACAACATGGCGTAATCGTTTCCTGAGGTGCTTGGGGAATGAATTGTTGTTGCTCCCAAGGATAATAAGCCATCTGATTCTGAGGAAAAAAGGGAGGTTTCTCACGCGGAATATATAGCATCGGTTGTGGCTGCCCGAACCCCGATACAAATTGAGCCGGTGGCCTCTGTTGGTTCCTTGGTAGGTATTCCATATAAGCCCTCGGTTGATTTAGAGTCTACTCTTCCTCTCCACCCAGTGGTATATTTCCTTCAAAAATGAATGGCTTCCCAACTCATTGGATATCCCCCGGTTCTTCCTCCTACTACGCCAATGGGTCATTTGCGTTGTGATCACCCATAAGTGTATGACGTCGCCTGGACAACATTCTTTGGATTTATGGATCTATCGAGTGTAACTCTGATGACTCAGAAATCTAAGAAAGAGTGGCCTGGACACTCATATACCTACAGGTATGCAAAACACAAACAATACACCTAGTGTAAAAGGGGAAAAAATGAAAAACAAAAATAATATTACGAAATGAATTTGTTTTTTTTAGAAAATTTTGAACTTTTGTTTTCACTCAATGAATCAAATTCAATTAACAAAAATGATACTCGCATTCCCCAGAAATGGTTCCAAAATTTGGTCAGTTGTTTGCCTAAAGTATTGTTTTCAGCACCAAATTAATTTCCCTAACTTGTAACTAGTATAGTGTGCAAGTACAGGGTCGATCCACAGGGAAGCATTATTGGAATTTTATATCTCTTGATTTGAAATCATTTAAGAGAAGATTCTGAATTTAAATATGATTACTGGGTTCATGGTACATATCTCAAAAGATAACTAATTAGTTGTACTTTTCTAATTCACTACGAATTAAACTTGATTATTGAAAATTACTTAATACTGGATTTTGGATTTTAATGAAAATGTGTCGGGGCTGGAAATTCGTGTGGGACGTTAAACCATATTCTCTATTGTGCTGTGTTGTTCATGATAACCCACATTTTTGGGTTTCATTTGTGTCGGAACTCCCTTGGTTCAGTGAGTTCTGATCAAGTCGGTAGGAATCAATCCCATGGTTTGGAAATTGATTTCTACTGACTCTTAATTTTGGAACTGCCCTCTAGAAAAGACATGTATATCCAATGGTCATGGATATCCTTGTCGTGATTCTCCCAAAGATCCCTGGAAACCCCATTCTTGGTCCGATATGGGGTTTTCAGCAAAATAAGAAACAGAAGTTTGGAGAATTAGGTGAGAGACAATAAAAAAACACAATAATAGAGAAATTGGTTTTAACGAACCCACATTTTCTCCACCCCCAACATGGGGGGGTTTAGCTACTCATAATGAAAAGGATAAGAAACTTACTAAGTTTCCTCAGAGAGTTAATTATAATATAAAATAAAATAATCTGAAGTACAACAAAACTACAAGAACTAGTGCCTCTAAGAACCTTCCTTCCTCTCACAACTTAGTTTCCTGCCTCCCCCACTTCTTTCCCCCCTTGTTCAGGCTCACTCCCTCAAGTCTTCTTGGTTAGAAAGTCCCTTTTTCCTATTGTCCAAAAGCAGGTAGTATAGGGAACCCCAGGTCAAGGAGTTGGTGAAATGTGAAAAAGAAAAAAGGAGAAGGTTACAGTGGTCTGCACGGTTTGGGCGAACGGTTTGGGTGAACGGTTTGGTAGACCATGCGCCAACTGTGCAGATGCTACTATCTCAAATCCTTGAGCCGCATGGTTTTCTTGGATGGGCCGCACGGTTTGGGCAGGCCATGCGCCAACCGTGGGGATGCTACTGTCTCAAATCCTTAAGCCTCACGGTTTTCCTAGATGGGTTCTATGGTTTGGGTAGGTCGTGCGCTAAACGTGCAGAGGGTGCCGTCAATGGTATCTTCTCCCGCACGATTTTCACGCAGTTTGGATAACCATGTGGCGACCATGTGGGTTGCCTCTATCATTGAAATTCTTGAATTCTCTAGTCCTTCATGTCTAGTTCTTGATCCAGGTGACTCCATTCTGGCATAGTCAAGAGAAAAGGGTTCATAAGCCTCCAATTCCCTTCTGAATCTCTAAAATTTATAGACTCTATGCTTTATCCTTTGGTGACCGAAAAACAAAGAGCAAGGTACATCAAAATTGTAAAATTTATGCAAAATCATCCACAAAAACCATTTTATAGATATTAAACCAAGTTTAAATGCCTTATTCACAATAGTGCATTAGTATGGGTAGAAAAGGGGTCCTTTTAGAAATGAATTTTAGTGAGATATTTGTAATTTATCATCTTTTAGTGGTTAAGGATGGCCATTTTAACATCAAAAGTGTCCATTTACTGAACAAATAAATGGATTCCTAGACTATATAAATTATTATCATGTATTTTTGTTATCATAGTTTTTATACTTCATTTTTTCCATATACGGTGTTTTATCATTTTTATATTTACTGATATAATTCAATATTCACCCAAGAAAATTATTTTTTCCCCAAGAAAAATGGAATTGACCCTAATACATAATTTCAATCACCATGTTCCAAATATAAAATTCATTTTATCAAATAAAAACAATAAATATGAGAAATTCAAATCTTAAATAGAAAATATATTACTTTTAAAATACAATTTATCATAAAATAATAATTTCTTATCTAATAACTGATTATATTTTGATTCATTATCATTCCATAATTATCTAATAGATGTTAATTACTTATTATGAATGTTAAATATATGATTTATAAAAAATTATTCATTTATAAAATATAATTATATTCCCATTATATCATTTCTAATGTACCTAATAGAAATATGTATCCCAAACGGTCATATATATATTCCCAACAATCATAATACCCTTTTATCAATATATATAACCTTATGTAATTTTCTAAAATTAATTGATCCTTTTTATTATTATTATCTAAAAATTTCTATTATATTTCTAATGTTTTAACTTCTTTATATAGTTATAATTAGTTGTTTAATCTTCATGGGAGATTATGGGGATGAATATTTCAAGTTCATGGACTTTTTATTTACTTTTTTTATTCCCCTTGTAATTTTCAAAATTTTGTTATATATATATTTTTCATAATTTATTAATGTTAAAATTGGAAATTATTATTCAACCTTAAGAAAATATATACTTTTTCATTTTTTTCATTGTTTTGTATGAGAAAAGTTATTCAATACATTCAAGGAATAAAAATGTGTGGTGTTACAAAATCCATGGAGATTTTATCCTATTGATATATGTTTATGGGTAATGGTTGCATCATCCACATAGACTTATTATTTAAAAACATAAATAGTTGGAATACCATACATTGATATGTATACTCATCAATTTACTTTTTTGTGTTTTCCTACTAGAAGTGCTCTCTAAAATATGTATATAGTGAATAGAAAATGATGAGTTATTTGTATTATTCAAAAGATCCTTCTTTAGTTTTGACATGGATGAGGCACATATTCTTGTTCCAAATCTTATAATTCCATCATTATCAAGGTTAAATTTTGAAATATTTCCCACCTTTTCCTATAGCTTTATATCTTCCTTTAGTACATTCATGATCTTTTCTGGGATATGTGGTTAAGAAATCATTATGCAAGATAGGACTTCACCCCTTACCTTGTGATATTCATGTATATCCTTCTCATATTTGTAAATATTTGGACACTTTTAATCTTTTTCATGGATAATATAGCATAATCCATTATACAAATAGTATCATCCACCGTGTTTCCAACTTAGGATGCTAAAATATTAAGAACTTATAATCCTTGATCAGCTCTAACCATATAATTTTCACGTATTCATCTTCATTTGGGTGAATATATATTTTACGAACTTTTGATTTGTAACGTCCCGAGTCTGGAGCCCCTCCACTGGTGCCCCGTACCCGGTTTTCCACATGACCTCAAGCGCGTTTCCCTGAATTCCAGAAGCTGTAGACTATCAGTGAGGGCCTTGGTGAGTCTGTGGGGAAACTATGCCCTCATTCGGTAAGGTATACAAGGTAAGAAAACAACAATAAACAGCGGAAGTATTAAACAACATGCATAACAACAGAAACCAAACAATGGAAGCAATGTAGATATATAACTATGCTGAAACTAGTGCAGCAGGTACAAGTATCTAAGGAAAACAACAAACACAACAACATGCTGAAATATAACTGAAACCATGTGCAATAGAAAAACAAAGTAATCTCCTCAGCATCGCGAGCCACGGCCCGGTCCCATGCTCCCCAGATCCTAATGCAGTCAAGATCCTGAAGTAGAAGGGTGATTTCCCTTATCTATACCTACAGCAACATAGTCTGCTTTGGCCCAAAAGCATGGCCCAAACAGGGTGTGAGATACAATCCCAGTAGGAAATCACCCAAAGATCTGTGCCTAATAGTCAATGAATATATGGCAGTAATAAAACAAGAAGCAGTAAACAGAAAATCACAAGCAGCTACAATCCACAAATCTAACAAGTAAAGTACACAAGTAAGCAGCCAGCAACAAAAGAAAAAACAGGTAACCCTATGGGTAGCTCTCACAGCCTAACCCCTATTATTCAACCCACAAGTACTAGCAACCCTATGGGAGGCACACACAGTCTCACCCCTCTGGTTCAGCTACGTAATTAAGAAGACTCTCTAGGAAAGCACTCACCGTCAATTCCCCCTATAGTCTTGTATCGTGCTAAAGGCTCTCTGGGGAAGCACTCAACGTCAGTTCCCCCTATAGTCTCACATCATAATTAAAAGACACTCTGGAGAATCCCATCCATCAATTCTCACTTTGGTCTACTACTCTAGGTTCTCACAGTCCTGAGTATAACTAAACATGCTCATCATGTGTGTATCGTCCTAGTAAACCTCAAGAACTACTTGGCTATCAACTAAGGCTCAACAGCATATCAAAAGAGACAGTTCCACTATCCTAAAACAAGGTATGGCAACTGTAAAAACACCCAACAGGAAAAACAATCATGGAAAAGAAATTTGAGCACAAAAACAATTACTCTACTCACAAGAAATAACCTCTACTAAAGCAATCAAGCAAGGCAGGCAAGTAACAAGGGCAAAACTGGAAACACGCAATACCTCGTTCAAGGGTATTGGTGGAAATTGCACAAAATATTCATCAACTTTCTACGAAAAGGCACAAACCACTTACCTCGATCCTAGGAGATCGATATACGTGAACATTGACAACAGATTCCTCTTAGAACAACGTAGATCTGAGAAAACACACAAAACATTCATCTCGTGATAACTTGGAAATGAGGAGGAATCAAGAAACAAGGCTAACGAAGAAAGAAGAACTCACCGCTAAGATTCCAACGCAATTGACCGTGCTCAAATCGGAGAATGGATGGAGAGGCAAGAGCCCGTCGAATATCCAGTCATACGGTCGCACTCGGACGGACGAAAACTGAAGAAGAAGATGAAACTTGGGGTTAGGCGCGACCCCGGTCCATTTAATGAAAAAAAAGTACACAGCGTGTACTTCTTTAGTACACATCGTGTACTTCAATTTTCCGTACTCCGAATTAACCAGCCTCCACCTTAGCCTTACACACTGTGTGTGTGGCCCAGACACGGACAGCACACGGCTTCGAGTCGGGGAAGAGTACACGGTGTGTACTCAGAAAGTACATGGCATGTACTTCTGAAATTTCAAGAAAATTCATTTTCCTTAAAAACTCCAGAAAAAAGGGAAAACATACCTGAACAAAGATTCGGGTTCTTACAAACTTCCCCCCTTAAAGAAATTCGTCCTGGAATTTCTCTAACAAGGTGGAGAAGAAGAAATCCAGAAAAGCTCCGGCCACTACGATCATACATCGGCCTCCCTCTCCCAGGTCTCGTCCTGTACTCGTCCGTGCTGCCATAGCACCCATACCAGAGGAACAGACCACCCATGGAGAACCTTCGTACTGCGATTGACAATCCGGATAGGATGCTCCTCGAACGATGAATCCGCTTCAATCTCGACTTCCTCGGGCTGAAAGACGTGAGACGGGTCTGAAAAGTAACGTCGGAGTTGAGATACGTGGAAGACGTCGTGCGTGGCCCGATACCTCTGAGGTAGCTTTAACCGATAGGTGACCGGCCCAACTCTCTCCAAGATCTCAAACGGTCTGACGTACCGCGGTGAAAGCTTACCCTGTCTCCGAATCCTTTTGTGTCCCAACCTCGTTCCGACATGTAGGAAAACCTGATCACTGACCTCGAACTGCAGAGGTCGTCTCCGCTGATCAGCATAAGACATCTTCCGAGACTGTGCTGTAGCCATCCTCTTCCGAATCATCTCTATCTGCTCTGAAGTCTCCTGTATAAGACGAGGTCCCAGCAAAGCTGCCTCTCCTGCCTCCAGCCAGCATAAGGTTGATCGGCATGGCCTACCATACAAAGCCTCGTATGGTTCCATTTGAATGGTCTCCTGAAAACTGTTGTTTTAGGAGAACTCCACCAGAGTAATATGCTTCTCCCAAGAACCGCCAAGGTCAAGGATGCAAGCCCTGAGCATATCCTCAAGCACCTAAATCATGCGCTCGGACTGGCCATCAGTTTGGGGAAGGTAAGTTGTACTCAAAAGTACCTGTGTACCCAAGGCCTTCTGAAGTCCCTACCAAAACCGAGAGTTAAAGCGTGCATCTCTGTCTGAAACAATAGAGAGCGGAACTCCATGCACACGAACGATCTCTCTGATGTAAAGTCATCCCAGATCATCGACACTGATCGGAAAGAAGTGTGCAACCTTCGTAAGTTTGTCGACGACCACCCAAACAGCATCGTTCCCTCGAGGTGATCTCGGCAACCCAATCACAAAGTCCATCGCAACATCGTTCCACTTCCACTACGGAATGGGTAACTGCTGTAAAAGGCCTGCTCATCGCTGATGCTCTTATTTCACCTGCTGACATGTAGAACATCTCATGAAAAAACCAGCAACATCCTACTTCTTACCTGGCCACTAGTACTGGCAATGAAGATCCTGATACATCTTGGTGACGCCAGGATGAACTGCCCAAAATGAGGAATGGAAATCCCGCATCAACTCCTCACGTATGTCTGCTGGCACCCATACGCGTCCGTGGAAATGCAAGATCTCATCCTCTCCCACTGTCTATCCGGGAAGAGGGTCCCCTCCTGACACACTCTCCCGTAGGACTAAGCCTTCTGAGTCTGATAGCTGCCTCACCCGTACCTGATCAAGTAGCGTGGTGGTAACAGCTACAGAAGATAGAAAGGTCTTTCCCCGTCTTCCGTTCACCTCTAGATGCATCTCAGAGAACAGAGCCATTAGCTGCCACTCACTACTAGCCTCCTAAACTTCCTGAATCTGAGTTCTCCTTCTTAACTCATCTGCCACGGCGTTTCCCTTTCCCGGCGTATAGGCAAGCTCGAAGTCAAAAGACTGTAGATACTCAACCCACCTGTGCTGCCTCAGATTCAGATCATGCTGAGTGAAGATATAATTGAGACTATTGTGGTCAGTGAAGACCACAATGTACTCCCCCAGAAGATAGTGTCTCCAACAGCGCAAGGCATGAACAACAGCTTCCAACTCCAGATCGTGCGTAGGGTAGCTCCTCTCATGTGGAATCAACTGCCGAGACCCGTATGCAACGACTCCATCTCCCTTCATAAGCACAACTCCTAGCCCAACACCTGAAGCATCATAATAAACAGTGTAGCTCTTGCCTGGATCTGGAAAGACTATTATCGATGCTGACGTCAACCTCCCTTTCAGATCCTGAAAGGCTGACTCACAAGAATCTGACCATAAGAACTTCGCCCCCTTCTTGGTCAGACCTGTCAAGGGTGCTTCTAGACGAGAAAAGTCCCGAATGAAGTGTGTGTAGTATCCAGCTAGCCCTAGGAAGCTCCGTACCTCAAAGACGTTATTCGGCTTCTCCCAGGAAACTATAGCTCTCACTTTCTCTGGGACCACAGATACTCCTGCCTCGGAGATGACATGACCCAAGAAGTGAATATGATCCATCCAGAAGTGGCACTTCCAGAGTTTAGCAAAAAGTTTATGCTCTCTCAGTGTACTCAGAACGATCTCTAGTTGTGTGGCATGGTCGTGTCTAGTGTGATAGTACACCAAGATATCATCCACGAAGACCATGATGAAGGATTCCAAGTGAGGATGGAACACTCAGTTAATCAGTGCCATGAAAACTGCAGGTGCATTCGTGAGACCAAACGGCATGACTATATACTCGTAATGACCGTACCTGCTCCTGAAGGTTGTCATAGGTACATCTGATGGTCTAATGTGCAATTGATGATAACTGGACCTCAAGTCGATCTTCGAGAACACCCGGGCTCCTCGAAGCTGATCGAAAAGGTCATGAATCCACGACAATGGATATCGGTTCTTGAACGTCAACTGGTTCAGCTTCCAATAATCCACACAAAGCCGAAGGGTACCGTCGGCCTTCTTCGCAAACAGAACAAGCAAACCCCAAGGAGAAGTACTGGGTTGAATGAAACCCTTATCCTTTAGCTCATCCAAATGCTTCTTGAGCTCCTGCAACTCAGGTGTGGCCATCCTATATGGAGGAATGGACACTGTTACTGCTCCTGGTACGAGCTCAATAGAGAAGTCTACCTCATGCTCCGGAGGCAAACCCGAAAAGTCCTCTTGAAAGACATCCCTAAAGTGATCCACCACTGGAGGAAATTCCAACTTTGGAGTCTCCTGATCATCTAGATAAAGACTAGCAATCTGGGTCGTCACTCCTCCTAGCCCAAGATGGTCGAGTCCCACCCGACTCACCCGAACGTCCCATTCGCCTCTATGAAGGAAAGATTCACCTTCTGGTGAAATGAAACTGACTCTGCGGCGATAACAGTCAACGACTGCCTGAAATGGAATCAACCAGTCCATTCTGAGAATGACATAATAGCCTGTCATCTCGAGGACATAGAGATCCCATAAGAAGTGATACCCTACAACCTCGAGAGGGCACTCTCTACACTGCCGTACACTAGATGTTCTCGTTCCCAAAGGTGTGTGCAGTGTCAACAAGTTGGCAGAAGAAAAGATGCAGAGTCCAAGGCTCTCCACAATGGCAACAGAGATAATACCATGCATAGCACCCGTATCGAAAAGGGCTGAAGATAAAACTAAGGCTACTAAAATCATACCTCGAACAGTACAAGGGTCGGGATCCTTCTCATGATAAGTCTGCTCCACGGCGAAAGACTGGCCCGTGCCACAGCCATGCGCCCTTGGCTGACCACTCTGAGCTTCACCTCCCTGCTGGTGCTGAGGAACTGGTGGCTGAATGCCACGGCCTTGACCTCCACCTCGGCCCGAAGGACCGGAAGAACTCCAGTTTCCCGACTGGTGAGAAACTGGTGGGGATTCTCCTGAATGAGGAGTCATGGAAGAACCCCGGTCACCTGCTGATGGTGAGAAAACCTGGCAGAAACGCTGAAGGTGACCCATCTTGCCGCAATATTGGCACTCCACGGGATCTCTCTGGCACTGCGGCCTTGTGTGCCCTGTCCGGTCACATTGGTATCATGTCACCTGGCTGCCTGATGATGTGTCTCGCTTCCTCGAATCACCACATGTAGGCTCTCTACAACGCCTCTTGCTGTCATATGGAGGAAAACTAGCTCTGGAAGCAGACCCGCCCTGGCTCGCAGCTCCAGATTCTCTCAGATTGCGCTCCGCAATCAGTGCCTGGTTGACGATGGAAGTAATGGAAGTCAGATGAAAGATGTTCACCTGCGAGTGGATCTCCCGCCTGAGTCCATCCTCAAACTTCCTCGCCAAGAACACCCCACTCCCATCCCTAAGGGGTGTAAAATTCTACAGATTTGTGAAACGAGAGGAATACTCCATGACAGATAGAGTACCCTGCTCTAAACTCATGAACTCCTGGGCTCGATCGGCCCTCAGGGTCTCCGGGTAGAAGTAGTCGTAGAATACACGCTGGAACTCCTCCCAAGCCATAGCCTGCTGCTGACCCGCCTGTGAGATCATGTCCCACAACCTCTTAGTGGAGTCCCGGAGCATGTAGGTGGCGAGCTTGACCCGCCTCTCTGGAGGCGTCTCCAGATGCTCGAATATAGTCAGCATGGCTTCCAGCCATGACTCTGTAGCCTGAGGTCCTCCCTCCCCCGATAACGTGGGAGGATGATGCTATTGGAAAACCCATGTCAAGTATACCATACAGGAGTAAATAGGAGGTGCTCCCTGGAAGGCCTACATCATCCTCATGAAACCTTCCCTGAACTGTGCATCAACGCCCAGGACTGGTACAACAACTGGTGCCATGGCTGGCTCGGCTGGGGGATCGACAGTAAGTCCCTGATCAGCCATATCTAGCGTCTGATCACTGCCTGATGACAGATGTACGACCGGAGGACGTCTAGGAGGCATAGCTCTAAAAGATCAAAAGCACACCTTAGATCAGGAAAACAAGGACAGAGAACACAAGAGTACTAAATGGAAACAGGGGAAGAAAACACAGAAGATTGCAAAACACAACTACATGGCGTGTATAAAACTACATGGTGTGTCTTCTTAAACCACTGACATGGGCGTGTACTCTCACCCTACAAGTCATGTAATGCCTCAACCACACGGCGTGTTGACCTCATCACACGGCGTGTACTTGAAAACTATTCCCCTGCCCGAGTCTCCTTGCACGGCTAACCCACACGGTCCAACTCAACCCGAGACTACACAGCGTGTTCGAAACAAACACGGTGTGAACTAGACAAGGCTTCGGCGGTCCGTGTTGTTGAGTACATGGCCATCTACACGGCTGGACCTTACAAAGTGTGCTCCGAAGAAGCACGACGTGGATAGGCGAAGGCGACACCGTCCCGTGTTGTTCGTGACATGGTCGGGTACCTGGGAAACACTACAAGGCGTGTTCCGAACAAACACGGCGTGTGGAAAGGAAGGTAACACCGGTCTGTTTTGTTCGTGACACGGCCGGGTAATTGGAAAAGACTACACAGTGTGTTCCCTATGGACATGGCATGTTCTACCCGAGCTTCCCCGGCCCATTTTGTTAGTGACAGGGTCGGGTACACGGCTTCGAACTCATATGGCGTGTACCAATGGTACACGGCGTGTTCCCGAAGTTACTCCCACGACACCGTGTTCTTCTCACACGGTCAGTGAAATGGCCTGAAAACTACAGGGTGTGTATCTAAAAGTACACGCTGTGTATTCTGGGTTTTTCTAGGCAGTAGCTCAGAAACTGCGCAGAATTACAGAAACACTAAAAAAAGGGAAAATATGCCAAATTTCGATCCTTGTGAGCCCATAACACCTCATGAACCAAAATTCTCCATTCATTTTTAAGTAAGGAACAAAACAACAATTTTCTAACATAATAGCAGAGAATCTATCAAGAAACTATCACAACAGCATGCATAATCTACACAAAGTCTATCAGAACAACATGCAATCGCAAATGCACCCTAGATGGAATAGAAAGAATGCATGGCATGTGATTCCTACAAGTGTCTGTATGATTCATGAGATGGCATACCCTCATATCATCGAGTTGCGACAGAAATAGAACGACAATATCAAAACAGTAATAACACAATCCATGTGAATCACTCTAGGAGAAATCAGATCAACTATAAAATCTCAAAACCGGCAACTGCAATTAAAGAGGTATTATGGATTTTTCCTGTACACGGGTTAGCTACTCCCGAGCACAGCTTAATGCCAAGTACCAAATCCGTCCTATCCCTGGATAAGGTCTCCAAACAGTAATACAAGAGAAAATAACTCCTCTGATACCACTTTGTAACGTCCTGAGTCCAGAGCCCCTCCACTGGTGCCCCATACCCGATTCGTCACATGACCTCAAGCGTGTTTCCCCAAACGCCAGAGGCTGCCGAATAGCAGCGAGGGACTTGGTGAGTCGGTGGGGAAACTATGACCTCATTCGGAAAGGTATAGAAGGTAAGAAAACAACAATAAACAGTGGAAGCATTAAACAACATTCATAACAATAGAAACCAAACAGCGGAAACAATGTTGATATATAACTATGATGAAAATGATGTTGTAGGTATAAGTATCTAAGGAAAACAACAAACACAAAAACGTGCTGAAATACAACTAAAACCAAGTGAAAAAGAAAAACAAAGTAATCTCCTCAGCATCACGAGCCACAGCTCGGTCCCATGCTCCCCAGCTCCTGATGCAGTCAAGATTCTGAAGTAGAAGGGTGATTGCCCTTATCTATACCTGTAGTAACATAGTCTACTTGGGCCCAAAAGCATGGCCCAAACGGGGTTTGAGATACAATACCAGTAGGCAATCACCCAAAGATCTGTGCCTAATAGTCAATGAATACATGACAGTAATAAAACAAGAAGTAGTAGATAGAAAATCACAAGCAGCTACAATCCACAAATCCAACAAGTAAAGTACACATGTAAGCAGCCAACAACAAAAGAAGAAACAGGTAACCCTATGGGTAGCGCTCACAGCCTAACCCCTATGGTTCGACCCACAAGTACTGGCAACCCTTTGGTAGGCCCACACAGTCTCACCCCTCTGGTTCAGCTACGTAATTAAGCAGAATCTTTGAGGAAGCACTCACTGTCAATTCCCCCTATAGTCTCGTATCATGCTAAAGGCTCTTTGGGGAAGCACTCAACGTCAATTCCCCCTGTGGCCCGCATCGTGGATCTACAGAATCTTTGGGGAAGCACTCAATGTCAATTCCCCCTATATTCCCACATCATAATTAAAAGACACTCTGGAGAAGCCCTTCCGTCAATTCTCCCTTTGGTCTACTACTCTAGGTTCTCACAGTCCTGACTGTAACTAAACATGCTCAGCGTGTGTGTATCATCCAAGTAAACCTCAATAAATACTTGGATATCAACCAAGGATCAATAGCATATCAAAAGAGACAGTTCCACTATCCTACAACAAGGTATGGAAACTGGGAAAACGCCCAACAGGAAAAAAAAGCATGGCAAAGCAATTTGAGCACAAAAACAATTACTCTACTCACAAGCAATAACCTCTACTGAACCAATCAAGCAAGTCAGGCAAGTAACAAGGGAAAACCAGAAACACACAATACCCCGTTCAAGGGTATTGGTGGAAATTGCACAAAATATTCATCAACTTTTTACGAAAAGGCACAAACCACCTACCTCGATCAGAGGAGATCGATATACGTGAACCTCGATGACATATTCCTCTTAGAACAACGTAGATCTGAGAAAACATACAAAACGTTCATCCCGCGATAACTTGGAAATGAGGAGGAATCAAGAAACAAGGCAAGGCAAAAGGAAGAACTCACCGCTGCGATTCCAACGCAATCGACCGTTCTCGAATCAGAGAATTGACGGCGAGGCGGGAGCCCATCGAAGATCCGGCCGTACGGTCGCTCTCGAATAGACGAAAACTGAAGAAAAAGATGAAATTGGGGGTTAGGCGTGACCCCAGTCCATTTAATGAAAAAAAAAGAAAGTACATGGCGTGTACTTATTTAGTACACGATGTGTACTTCAATTTTCTATAATCCAAATTAACCGGCCTCCACCTCAGCCTTACACACCGTGTGTGTGGCCCGGACATGGCCAGCACACGTCTTCGTGCCGGGTAAGAGTACACGGCATTCACTTAGAAAGTACACGGCGTGTACTTCTGAAATTTCCATAAAATTTATTTTCCTTAAAAACTCCAGAAAAAGGGAAAACATACCTGAAAAAAGATCCGAGTTCTTACATAATTAGTATATATATCATACTTATCACTATACAAATATTTCCTCTAAATAATTAATGATAATATTACTGCTAAATACTTCATATCATGGGGTAATTAATTTTTCTCAAAATCCTTTAATTGAAGGAAGGCATAAGATTTCATCATTTAATTTTTCATGACAATTACACCCTAGACCTTTTTAAAGAATCATTATTTATATAAAATTCTTATCTACTATAGATTAGTCTGAGTAAATGAGTAGTGAAAAATATCATTTTAATCTCCTTAAAACTATCTTCACATTCATCTATCTGGTTCACATTCATCTATCTGGAGAAACTTTACTCCCTTATGAGTTCAATTAGTTAGTATATTTAGAAATCATGGTAAATTTATAAAAATCTATTGATAATATGTAACCAATCCAACAAAACTATTGATCTCTATTACAAATCATGGTATAATATATCCTTCAATTTTCAATGTATTAAGGATCAAAAAATATACACTTTATTTTGATTTCATGGCCAATGAAGGATACTTTTTGTTGACAAAATTCTCACTTACTAAACTTATCATATTTCTTTTCCTTTTTTAAAGTGTTTATAACAATCCTTAAATAATTTTTATGTTCTTACCTTATCTTATAATATAATATAATGACTTCTATAAATTCTTCCCCAAATTTATTCAGGTAATCAATGGTGATTTTAATTATCAAATACATAAATAAGGATGGGGAATTTATTAATATAAAAAGCATCACTATAAATTCATAGTGTCCTTATCTTATAAAAAAGGTTTTCATTGGTATATCCTCCATTTTCAACTTTAGTTGATGAAACCCATATTGAATATCTACCTTTGAGAAGCATTGATCCCCATTAATTTTATTGAAAAATTCATAAATACTAGGTAAAGGATTCTTTTTATTGATCATGATATTGTTAAGTTCTTCATAATCAATTCAAGGATGCATTAACCCATTTTATTCTTAAAAGAGTTGGTTGGTGAACCCCATATTAAATAACATGTGCATTTAAAACCTTTTTTTGAATTATCTTTAAGTTGATTATTTAATTAGTTTAATTAAATATGTTTTATTCTATAAGTACTCTTTTATATAGTCATATAATTAGGCATGAGTTCAATTAAAATCTCAACTTAATAATCTAGGAGATGTCTATGAAAATATTTAGGGAATAAATCAACATACTACTATAGAACTAGAAAATATTAAATTCTTAGCTTCTTCCAAATAATTTGAGCTAAATATCCTTCATTATTATGTATCAATATACATATTAAGGAATTATATTCCAAAGTAAGTTCATAATCATTCTTTCAATAGTATATGATCATGGGATGATTTGGGATATAAAATGATATTACCCTATCCTAAAAATTGATATGTGATCTATGTAGAAAGAGTTATTCCATGCCTAATATCACATAAAATTCCTGTGAAGTTAGAATAAATATCTTTATAGGAAGTATCTTCCCGCAAATATCAATTTTAGAAGATTTATATACTTGATATTCAATTATCCCACAACTAAGAGTTGGCACTGATAACTAAGTATCTAATAATTGAGGTGGTGAATCAATAATCTTATTAAAATTACTTTATTTGAAAGAATTCATAGATCCAAAATCAAATAAAAATTTAAAAAATATTTAGTGTATTACAAGTTTACATTTCACCACATCGATTTCATGATCCACATTGATGGTAGTGATTATATAAGATCTTCCTTACTCCCTTGGTTTTGGATGTTGTCAATTTCAATTGTCCTTATTATCCCATATATTGGTGTAAGAATTTACATAATACTCAAAATCCATACATTTGAAGAATGGAAGTGTTTATTTTTCATTAGGTGGAGCTTTCTTCTCCTCTATTTTGTTATCCAAACTCTTTATGAATCTTTGACAGTCATGTTCTTAAAATCATAATCTTACACACTAAAAACATTATCTATTTCCTTTCAGACAGTTTCCTAAGTTCTTACTCTCATATTTTTATTATTTTTAATGTTGAATCTTCATTCCTCGATGAGCTTTATCACTAAAAATTCCTTCAAACTCCATTTTCCTTTAATTATCCCAAAATCCATGAGTAAATCGAGAGTCTCCAATTAACATTTCCAAGATCACATAAAACTATTTATTTATTTATATCAAAGTAACGTATCAATAATTACTTTCATATAGTTGGTTTTAATTAATTAAATATTTATTATATTTACATTAAGATCAACGATGAAACCAGATGTATACCTTTAAAGTATTGTAAAGTTATCTTCATAGGAACCAATCAATTCTTCCTCCTTTAAAGTTAACTCAAGGTATTCTCACTACATTTTTAAGATAAGATTTTGGAGAAAATATTTATTTAAAAATATTTTGTTAAACTCATCTCATTATATGGAGTTAATTTATTAATTTGGACTCATATTCTTAATAAAATTACACCATTAGTTCCATTCACATTCCAAATGATAAATAACTAAAACCATTTTTTCATGATCCAACAATGAATACTAGAAATTTTTTATCATAAAGATCCATTTCTTAGAAATTATTATATCAAAATATCCACTAATAGGTCGTGGATGTTTTCAAATAAAGGATGATGAAGTAGAGAAATTCATCTTCTTTGATGTATTTGGATGTTCAAAACAGATCAGGTCATTACTCATAACCAGAGATAGTTATTTGATCATAGGTATGATGTTTTCATACCAAATATCATTCTATTGGATTATTAATTGGGACAATCTTTACATTGTCCAACAAATTTTTTTCACTTGGTTCGTTTTTGTTAAATCCATTTACTAAAACAAAAATGGTTCAAGGAATTAATAAAAAATAATATCTTAATGAAAACAAATTAAACAGTAAAATGATTATTAAAAACAAAACTTGGATGTATTACCCTATGAAACCTTTATTTCAATTTATGAAACTTTTGGTGAAACCTAGTTTGTTTTATGTTTTATCCTCTTATTATTCAGAAACTAATCTTAAAAATTACCTAAAATCCACTTTGATATCAACTAATGTACCCCCAAACATGCATTTCAAAATCTAATACTATAAATACATGCTGACACATATACTGTGATACCATCTAGGATGAACCAAAAATAGATACACCATTTTACATGATTATAAATTATATACCACAAATAAAACATGTTCCAAGAACCCAATGGTTTAGTTTCCTTGGTCATTTTCTATATAATCAACTTATTGTGTAATAAATTATGCATTTATTCCACAAAAGTTTCTCACACTTGATGTAAAAACCCAAGATTTTGAATAAATCTTGTTTCCTAAATTTTTGTGTTATTTTATTTTCTACTCAACAAAAATATTTCATTTAATAAAATGAGTATAATTAAAATGAGACTGTAGGGTTTCGACTGTTATATGACCATTGGTCAACAAGACCATTGGAAACTAAATATTACAATTATTGTATATAAATACAAGTGATCTTGATTAATTAATAAATAAAGAAGCTTCGATGGCCCCATCCAGTAGTATCGGGCCGATCGAACACCATATGATGGAACTCAGAAAGGAGGTAACACATTTGGGCTTTTCTCTGGACCAAACCCAAGTCGAACGTCATCATGTGAAGCTGGAACGGAATTGCCTTTGCGAGAAGTTCAAGCAGATAGAAATTACTACTCAGGAAATGTTGGCCGAGTCACCCCAAGATTCTATAAACCTAGCACACCTTACTATTAGGTCATATGCTGGTGTTATAATGGGTTATTTAAAGAGACCATAACATCCTTGTGTAATCCTTTCATTTAAATAAAAATTCAGATTTATTCTTATGGTGAAGTTTGTGATTTTTCAAATGTCCAGATAAATATAGTATGCATATTATTGATGAATTTTAGAAGGATATTTTTAAAAATATTTTTGTAAACCTTAAATAATTAAAAATGTTTAATGGTTTTCAAAAAATTGTCTTCTACAGTTATGTTCAGTAAAAAATTTAGAGTCTAATAAGATCAACTTAATTTTTTATAAATAGTAATTTATTAATAGTGATTTTACCCTTAGGATTAGTAATGTGACCAAATGGATTAGTAATCTCACTTTAATAAAGTAATAATATAATTTAGGCACCTTGATTAAGTAATGTGATTCAATAAAATAAGTAAATAACTGTTTCTGAAATTATTAGTCAAGTATTAGTTTTTTGGGTGAATAGTGTTTTTTAATTAAAAATTAAATTAAAAATAATTAGAAAATTATTTTTATAAAATGAAGTTCATTTTTGAATTCATATCATCGATATTAGGTTATGGTGATTTTTGTTGATTTTTCTGAAAAAGTTGAATTTTCGGCGAATAGTGAATTTTCAGTTTAGAGCTTCTGGTGTTTAATGACATCATTAAGGATGTAATTATTATGTAATAATTATGGTAGACTTTTTAACAGTAAGATAGGGTATTAGGTGTCCCATGTGGCCAATACCATGGGAAAGCCCATGGTTTTTCCAATACCACCAATGAGGTGTCCCTTGGCCATTAATGCCTTGTCCCCTCACTTTCCCTATAAATACAAATCCATTATCTCATAATTTCCGTTCCAAAATCCTCCTAAACGAATTTCTGGTCTCCTTACCTCACAATGAGTCCTCCCAGGGTTCCCTCAAGCTAGCCAAGGTCCCAAACTTCATGATTTCTAAGTTACTCTTCAAGGTAAGGGATCATACCTCTCTCTTTCTTTCCAAGTACTCTCTTTTATGTCATTGCTTTTATGATCCATGTTCTTATGTTGGTATAAGGACCCGGCCTTATTACATAAATAATCTTGAATTTAGTCAAGAAAAAACATCCTTTTACATTAACAAAATTTTCAGGTTTATAGCTTTAGAGAATTAGGATAATACATTCATGACATTACACATTATTACAGAGTGGATACCATAAAAACAGTTTCCATTTTTTTCAAAATATAAAACATAAAACAAGACTCCTTGAAAAATATTAAACGTTTAACATGTCATCCTTCCTTTTATTACACATCCATTAACCTATGAAAAATAATTTAAAAACTTGGGATGAGCACAAAAGCTCAGTAAGGGATGGAAAAGAGGGAAAAATCACATTAGTCCATGAATACTCATAACGTATGAAAGCATTTTCAAATTACATTCTTGTCACCCATATATACTAACTTTTTGTAACATTAGATTTAAACAAGATCCAAACAAAGCATTAGAATAAAAATAAAATCATAAAGGTATCTTGGGGCATTACTTACATAATCTTGTAACCATTCTTGGCTACCTTATAATTTGTAACCCTCACGGCTACCTTACATTGTTTAACCATCGCAGTCACACTTGGAGTAACCGTATGGCCGACCTCAAAATTACTAATACCCAATGAATTGGAGGGAAATATAGGTCCCACCCTTCATCGTAAATAATTCCCAAGAACCAAATCATTATCATACAACATGAATAATTCCATAAAAACATTACATTAGAATTTCTTAAAACCGAATTTAAAAATAAGATTTTTAAAGAAAAGCCCCTTATGAAAATCATACAATTGAAGATAGACTTAAAATAGTGGATTGAGTATTTATATATACTGTAAATACACATAATGAAACATAATATAAGTATAACCCATCACACAAACAATTTAAATAGCATATAAATAATGAAGTAGAAGGTTAACCCAAAGAATGGAAATCGGGTTAAGAATTCCCTTACCTCAGGTTTGTCTTACTTCCAACTTGTTTAAACCTCCTGTATAATGGTTAAAAGAGTTTTATTAATATTTTAAAAAAACATTTACAAGTTTATAACATCTTATATGATCATTTCATAAAATCATTTCACCCTTAATTGTTAGATTATTCCCTTTGCACTGTTTTTGGGTGAGTTCTTAACATGATTTCCATGATTGGTTCATGATGGACAATCTTGTCGATTGGAAGTGAAACTACAGAATTGTAATGGAGTAGTATTTACATATATCTAGTAATGATTTTTGTTTAGAACATTAATTATTACATGAGTATGATTCGTCATTTTTAATTCTAACATGAGGATGATTCATAAGTTAGAACATTAATGATGTTTGTTTAGATCATTTTAGTGGTTATTTGCTAATAACAACCATGTTTTGTCTTATAAATTATAATGGTGAGTAAAAATGAATTCCAGAACCATGGGTGAGTCATGAAACATATATTATAAACTGGTTCAACCATATAAATTTTTTCTTGACCAGACATAAAAGAATTAATGGAAATTGAAATCACATCGTCCACGATGTCGATAATTCGACACAAATGGACAATGTTTTTATTCTTAATAAAACTGAGATAGGAGAAGAATAAAGATGATTCATTTTCCATAAACATGATAAAATATATAATATACATGATTTATGGAGATTTAAATCTTCTTGGGTAAGGATAAATTAAGAAAGAATATGGAAAGAACTCAAAATAAAAGAATAATTGTGAAATCGCTTACAAAAATTTGGAAACCTAAAGGCTACACAACATGGTTTTAGAAAATATCAAAAAGAGAGGGGAAAAGGGTCAACCATTCGGAAATGAATCATAATATAGAGAAGATAAATAATAGGAAAGAAATAACAACATGGTATGGAAACTTGAAAATTATACCACATAAAAGAGAACTTGAAAAGAAAAAGAAAGAAATTTAGAATTTTCTTACCTTGAAGAGTAACCCTTAGAACTTGATGGTTGGGACCTTGGGGGCTTGAAAAAACCTTGGGAGGACTACTATGAAGGTAATGATGATAGAGATTAGTTGAGGGAGAATTGGTAATGAATTCAATGAAGGTAAGAGTAGTCATTTATAAGAAAAGTGATATATTATTTTAATAATTTCTAAGGGACACCTCATGGGTGGTATTTGCAAAACCATGGGCTTTACCATGGTATTTTCTCATGGTATAATACCCTTGGGAAACCTCTCATCTTATTTAACGATACACAAGTCTACCATATCTATGACATCATTATTATATCATTAATGATTTCATTAACACACCGAAACTAAAATCTGTATTTTCTACTATTCACCGAAAAATCAACTGTTTCAGAAAAATTCCGAAAATTCACCCTAACCGTTTATCGACGTGTAGATTTCAAAAATTAAATCATTTTTTTGAAAATAATTTTCTAAATATTATTAATTTAATTTTTAAATAAAATCATACATAATTCAAAAATTATTAGTTCTAATTATACAACTCCTTCTTTATCACAATGAAAAATTAACCAATATGTTATTATCTTCTAGCCTTTAGAAAATGAAATAATAATAAAATGTACTATTAATTAGGGTCATATTAATATTCATATTACTATTCATTAGGGTATGTTACTATTCAACAAAAAACAAGTTGGTTCCAATAGACTCCAGATAACATTTTAAACACAATTATAGATGACAGTTTCTTGAAATTCAAAACATAGAAGTGGAACAATTATGTTTAAAGGATAGTTATAAATATCGACTTAAACCAAAGTTCCAAGCATTTCTATTTATTTTTAGAAAAACTTGGGGTGTTACATTATCCCCACCTTCTTAAAATTTCATCCTCGCAATTTTATTTACTTATTAAACAACTGAGGTTACTTTTCCCTCAAAGCATTTTCAGACTCCCATGTTACTTCTTCAACCATGTGGTTTCTCCACAAAACCTTTACCTGGTGGATTACCTTATTCCGCAACACATGTTCCCTTCAATCAAGAATTCAAACTGGTTTCTCTTTATAAGAATGTTTCTCTTCCAACCGAACTTCTCTTGGGCTCAAGACATGTGATGAATCTGGCACATACTTTCTCAACATCGAAACATAAAAAAATTGTGTACCTGAAACAAAATCGGAGGAAAAGCTACACGGTATGCAATTGTTCAAACTTTCTCCAAGATTTCAAAAGGACCGATGAATTTTGGACTTATCTTTCTGTTATTACCAAAATGAATCACACTTTTCCAAGGAGAGACTTTGAGGAAAACATGGTTACCTACCTCGAAAGATAATCCTTTACTTCTGTTATCTGCATAACTTTTCTTCCTACTCTGAGCTATCCTCATGTGCTGCTAGATCATCCTCACTTGATCAGCCACTTCTTCTACTAATTCTAGCCCCATCGACTTTATTTCACCGAATTCATCCCAAAACGCTGGAGTCCAACACCATTTCCCATAAAATGCCTCAAAAGGTTCCATCTGAATACTGGAATGAAAACTATTATTATAAGAAAACTCAACTAAAGAAAGATGTTGATCCTAAATTCACTGATAGTCCATTTAACAAGATCTAAGCATATCCTCCAATGTTTGAATCGTTCATTCTGACTGCCCATCTGATTGAGGATGAAAAGATGTACTGAATTTTAACTATGTGCCCAACCACTTCTGAAAACCCTTCCAAAAGTTAGAAGTGAACCTGGGATCTTGGTCAGACACTATGGAAAGAGGGATTCTATGTAACCTGACAATCTCCTTGAGGTACAATTGAGAAATCTGATCCAAAGACATTTTATCTTGAATAGAAAGAAAATGTTCCGACTTTGTTAGCCGCTCAACAATAACCCAAATAGAATTTTTACCTCGAGAAGTCTTTGGTAGTCCCACCACAAAGTCCATGGATACATTCTCCCATTTCCACTCTGGCACTGGAAAAGGCCAAAGCATCCCCTTTGGTAACTTTCGCTCTGCTTTAACCTGTTGACACCCTAAACATCTCATGGTAAAATCAACAATATCTATTTTCATTCCATCCCACCAATAATACTCAAAAAGGTCTTTGTACATCTTAGTACTACTAGGATGAATAGAAAAAGGTCAACTATAAACTTCACACAACAATTATTTCTTCAACTGGGAATCACAAGGCAGACACAACCTTTTCCCAAATCTCAAAACACAATCTATATCAAAATTAAATTCTGGAAACTTACCCATTTTAACCAATTCTACCTTTTTCTGTAGATCATGGTCTTCCTTCTATGCTTTCTTAATTATGTCTGACAACAAAGACTGCACTGAAACCTGAAACAAAACAAATGTATTCCCTGCACCAACAACTTCTAAGACAAAATTCATCAAATCAACAATCAAGGGATTATGTTCCAAACGTAGCATGGTTAATGATGCATGATGTTTCCTACTCAAGGAATCTGCCACTTATTTGCTTTTCTGGGATGGTAATTGATCATGCAGTCATAATACTTTATCAGTTCTAGCCATCTTCTCTGCCTCATGTTTAATTCCTTCTGAGTGAATATATAATTTAGACTTTTATGGTCAGTATATATTTGGCATTTGGTTCCGTATAGATGATGCCTCCAAATTTTCAAAGCAAAAACCACAGCTGCCAATTCCAAATCATGTGGGGGATAATTTAGCTCATGTGGTTTAAGTTGTCTCGAAGCATAGGCAATTACCTGATCATTCTACATAAAAAAAAACCAAGTCCCTTCAAAGAAGCGTTATTGTATATGACAAACTCACCATTTCGAGAAGGTAAGGCCAAAACTAAAGAATTCACCAATCTATGCCTCAATTCCTGAAAACAAACATCACATTCCTCTTTCCAAACAAATTTAACCCCATTCTGTGTTAACATAGTTATTGGGATAGATAATCGTGCAATGTTCTTAACAAACCGTCAGTAATAACTTGATAAGCCCAAAAAACTATGAATCTCTGTAACATTTGTGGGTCATGGACATTCATCAACTACTTTTGTTTTGGTAGGATCAACTGTTATTCCATCCTTATTTACAATTTTCTCAAGAAAATAAATCTGTTGTAACCAAAAATCACACTTTCTGAATTTTCCATACAATTTCTTTTATTTTAAAGTCTTCAAAACAACCCTTAGATGTTTTTCATGCTCCTCTTTATTTTTATAAAATACAAGAATGTCATCAATAAATACAACCACAAACGTATCCAAGAACTCATGAAATACTCTATTCATAAGATTCATTAATATAGCAGGTGAATTAGTTAATCCAAATGACATAACAACAAATTTATAATGCCCATATCTAGTACGAAAGGCTGTTTTCGGGATGTCATCCTCCTTCACCTTTAGCTGATGGTATCCGGATCTCAAGTCAATCTTGGAAAAATACTGACCCCCTAGAACAGATCAAACAAGTCATCAATATGAGGAAAAAGGATACTTGGTTTTAACAGTGATGTTATTCAAAGCTCTATAATCAATGCAAAGTCTCATGGAACCATCTTTCTTTTTAACAAACAAAACGAGGGCTCCCCATGGTGAATTGCTAGGACGAATGAATCCTTTTTCATGCAAGTCCTGCAACTACTTTTTCAATTCAAGAAGTACTATTAGAGCCACATGATATGTGGGTTTTGAAATTTTCTTAGCATCAGGAACTAAGTCAGTTGTGAATTCAACTTCTCGATCAGGTATGACACCAGGTAACTCATCAGGAAAAACATCAAGGTATTCATTTACCACTGGCACATCATTAATTTGAATAGTTCCCTTATTTCAACAATATGATGATGAAAACTTTCATTTCCATCTTTCAATAGTTTCTTAGCTTCTTGATATGTTATAAATTGTATGGGTTCATTCTTGTATACAAACTGAAAATCTTTCTGAAAAACTACTTCTTTATCTCTACAGTCAAGCTTAGCATGATAATCAAAAAGCCAGTCCATCCCCGGAATAACATCAAACTCATCTAAGGGTAAAACAACATGGTTTCCAGGTAAAGTCTTTCCACATACAACAATAGAAAGATTCTTATAATTGTTCTTTACTATAACATTTCCCCATGGTGTTTTAACAACAAGTTCGGGTCTCATTTGTTGAGATGATATTTCCAATTTACCAAAAAATTTCTCAGAGATGAAGGAATGTGTAGACCCCATATCAAACAAACCTTTATCAAAATCTGAGTGAATAAACAAAGTACCTGATACAACTTCATTGGATGGCCCAACATCTGCTGGCGTAGTCGTAAAGGATCTCACTACAACTTTCTTCTTTTAGTCTGGATTCTTTGCATAATTCGGATCTCTCTTTGGGCAGGCGTTTGCATACTAACCCATATCACCACATTTAAAACACTTTACAATTTTCTTATCAAGATTATTATTAGGATCATTTTCATTGAAATCTCAGGCCATATGTCCAAACATACCACATTTAAAACACTTCCCGGATTTTCTAATACATTCCCCAGGGTGCTTCTTGCCACACTTTTCACAAACTAGAAATTGGATTTTCTTACCATCAGATTTCTTTGGTTGATTATTACCCATTGAATGCCAACTGGACCCCTTCTTTTCTTTGTTTCCAAAATATATGTGATCATCAGCAAAATCCATCTCTACCCTCTCAGCACATCGAACAAGTTTCTCATAACTTTTGAATTCACAAGAGGATAACGCCCTTCGATACCTTGGCTTAAATCCTGATTAAGAGCGGTTGATTTTTCTATCAAGATCCAGAATAAGATTTGGTGCATACCACACCAGTTGGGTGAATTTCGCTTCATAAACACCCACTGAATCTTCCTCCTTCTATTTCAATTCAAGGAATTGCTTCTCCATTCTAAGTCTCACCACCTTAGGAAAATATTTTTCAAGGAAAATACTTTTAAATTCATCCCACTATAAGGCATTAGAATCCTCTCTACCCATGATATTACTTACCATTGACCACCACTGATCAGCTTCCCCTTTAAAACGTTAAATGGAAAGACTTACCTTTTGATTTTCTGACCATCCCATAACATCAAATATCTTTTCAAGGGCTTTTATCCATCCATCAGCTGCTACTGGGTCAAAAGATCCATTTAATGTGGGAGGATGTTGTCTCATAAAATGTTCCACTACTATCATGTTCCGTTGTGGTAATTCTATTTGTTCTCTTTCATGTATTCCACCACCATTTATTTCCTACGTTAGTTGGTCCATTACTGTCACAAACTGCTCGGTTCAAATTCCTACCATTCCGGGTTGTAGTTCTGGAAGGATATCATTATGTCGGTGCATCTCCTATTCAGCATCCCTATTCCTTCTATGAACAACCATTCTAAACTAAAATTTCTTAGATAAAGAAACATGTTAATCTTTAAATTCTATAACATTTCAAATTAAACATAGAGTGGAAATCATTTATGGTATTCTATTAACATCACCATATCCCCTAAAGTTATCTAAACCATCATATGATACCAACTATAAGGACCCAACCTTATTACATACATAATATTGAATTTAGTCAAGAAAACACTTCCTTTTACATTGAATATCTTTTAAATTTTAGATATTTAGAGAATTAGGACAATACATTCATGACATTACACATTATTACAGAGTGGAATCCATAAAATAGTTGGCATTTTTTTCAAAATATAAAACATAAAACAAGACTCCTTGAAAATTCTTCAACATTTATGATGTCTTCCTTCCTTGTATTACACATCCCTTAACCTATGAAAAATCATTTAAAAACTTGGTATGAGCACCAAATCTCAGTAAGGGATGGAAAAGAAGGAAAAATCACACTAGTCCATAAATACTCATAACGTATGAAAGAATTTTCAAAAGACATTCTTGTCACCCATATATACTGACATTGTGTAATATAATATTTACAAAAGATCCAGACAAAACATGAGAACATAAATATAATCATAAAGGTATACTGGGGCATTACTTACATAATCTTGTAACCATTCTTGGATACCTTATAATTTGTAACCCTAACGACTACCTTACTTTGTGTAACCATTGTAGTCACACTTGGAGTAACTATACGGCCGACCTACAACTTACTCATACCCAATGCATTGGAGGGAAATCAAGGTCCCACCCTTCATCATAAATAATTCCCAAGAACCAAAACATAATCATACAACATGAATAATTCCACAAAAACATTACATTGGAATTTCGTAAAACCGAATTTAAAAAGAGGATTTTTAAAGAAAATCCCCTTATAAAAACAATACAATTGAAGAGAGAATTTAAAGAGTGAATGGATTATGTATATATACTGTAAATACACATAATTAAACATAGTCTAAATAGAACCCATCACACAAAAAATTTAAATAGCACATAAATAATGAAGTAGAAGGTTAACCCAAAGAATGGAAATCGGGTTAAGAATTCCCTTACCTCGGGTTTGTCTTAATTCCAAATTGTTTAAACACCCTGTATAATGGTTACAATAATGTTATTAATATTTTACAGAAACATTTCCAAGTTTATAAAATCTTATATGATCATTTTATAACATCATTTCACCCTTAATTGTTAGTATTTTTCCCTTTGCACTGTATTTGGGCGAGTTCTTAACATGATTTCCATGATTGGTTCATGATGGACATTCTTGTTTATTGGAAGTGAAAATACCTAATTGGAATGGATTATTATTTACATATATCCAGTAACATAAATTATTCCATTCATAATTTTTAATTCTTACATGAGGATGATTCATAAGTTAGAACATTAATTTTGTTTGTTTAGATCATTTTAGTGGTTTTTTGATAATAACAACCCCGTTTTGTCTTATAAATTAGAACGATGAGTAAAAAAGAATTATAGAACCATGGGTGAGTCATAAAACATATATTATAACCTTTTTAAACCATATAAATGGTTTCATGACCATACTTGAAATAATTAATGGAAATTGAAATCACATCGTCCACGATGTCGATAATTCAACACAAATGGACAATGATTTTATTCTTCAAATAAGTGGGAGAGGAGAAGAATAAAGATGTGTAATTTTACATAAACGTGATAACATATAGAATATACATGATTTCTAGAGATTTAATGCCTCTTGGGTAAGGATATATGAATAAATAATAAGGAAAGAACTCAAAATAAAAGAATAATTGTGAAATCGCTTCCAAATATTTGGCAGCCCAACGGCTACGCAACATGGTTTTAGAAAAATATTAAAAAGATATGGGACAAGGGTCACCCATCCAGAAATTAATCATAATATATAGAAGATAAATAATAATAAATAATTAATAAAATGTTATGGAAACTTGAAAATTATGCCACATAAAAGAGAACTTTAAAGGAAAAAAAGAATGAAATTGAGAATTTTCTTACCATATAGAGTAACCCTTAGAACATGAAGGTTGGCAACTTGGGGCTTGGGAAAACCTTGGGAGGACTACTATGAAGGTAATGGGGCCATAGCTTCTTTGAGGGAGAATTGGGAATGAATTAAATGAAGGGAAGAGTTGTTATTTATAGGAAAAGAGAGGGATTATTTTAATAAATTCCAAGGGACACCTCATGGGTGGTATTTGCAAAACCATGGGCTTTCCCATGGTATTTTCTCATGGTATAATCCACTTAGGACACCTCACATCTTATTTAAATATACACAAGTCGAAAATATTTATGACATAATTATTATATCATTAATGATGTCATTAACACACCGAAACTAAAAACTGTATTTTTAACTATTCACCGAAAAATCTATTGTTTCAGAAAAAAAACCCAAAATTCACCCTACCCATTTATCAACGTGTAGAATTCAAAAATGAAGTCCTTTTTTGGAAAATAATTTTCTAAATATTATTAATTTAATTTTTAAAAAAAATCATACTTAATTCAAAAATTATCTGTTCTAATACTACAACTACTTCTTTATCACAATGAAAAATTGACCAAGATGTTATTATCTTCTAGCCTTAAAAAATTAAAATAATAATCAAATTTACTATTCATTGGGTTCATATAACTATTCATATTACTATTCATTAGGGTATGTTACTATTCACCAAAAAAAAGTTGGTTCCAATAGAATCCAAATAACATACTAAGAAAAATTGTAGATGACTGTTTCTTGAAATTCAAAACATAGAAGGGGAAAAATTTTATTTAAAGGATAGTTATAAATATCTACATAAAACAATGTTCCAAGTATTTCTATTTATTTTTAGAAAAACATGGGGTGTTAAAGTGGGAGGATGTTATTTTATATTCCTATTACTTCCCTTTTCATGATCATATGATGAGAGATCCCCTCTTACTCTCATCATTTCATTTCATGAATGTTTAAGTGGCGCTATTAGGCTGCCGAATTTTTTGTAAGGGATTCTTCCACCCTTCTCATTTTTCAAGTTCTATTTTCATGTCATTTCTTTAAAGTTCCTTTTCTTGTATTGGGGTACAATCTTCTATGTCTATCATACTGTCCTTTTTATGTTCATATGATGAGAGACCCTATTTGATCTCATCAATTCATTTTTTTGACGTTTTAAGTGATGTCGTTAGGCTGCCTAATTTTCATAAGAGAAATTTTATTTTCGTCTTCCTTACATGTTTTGTATTTCATTTGGTATTTCTTTCAAATTTCATTTAAATGTTCTTAAATAATTTTTATTCTATCCCCCTACTGTTTTATGGATCATTTAATAGTGGGTGACTCATGTCCTCTCTCTTTTCAATGTTTTCAAAAACCCTTTAACATAGTCGTTACGCTGCAGAATTTTCGTCTCAAAATGTCTTTCTCTTTTTCTAAAATTAATTTATTTTATTAAGTGAATACACAAAGATATTCCTTATACATGGGTATTCACATATATATCAAAATGTTCTATTTTAAATTCTGGGATTTACATACATGAAACCCGCTTTCCTTTTCCATGGTTTTAAAGTGACATAAAGATCATGTCTTTAAAGCAGTTTTTAAAATGTTTTGATTATGAAATGAAACCCATTTATTTTATGCTATATTGGTTATTTATGAAATTTTTTATGATGATATATGTGGCTCACTTGATAATAAAGACAAATTAAGGGTGCTCCCAGATAGTGCTCCAATTCATTGGGTAATGATGTAATCTCTAGGGATTACAATTTTAACGATACCTTGGTGAATAACCTTGGTAATTTTTTTAAATGACACCTTGGGGATGGACCTTGGTGATATGTTTAGGATTGTCTATGTTAAATGTTTTATCCACATATTCAATTTATTAATCATGTTATTTTCATTATTATATGCCTCATGATCTCTTTCTCATGCATTAAAGCTATTTATTATGACTTTATTGATGTATCTCAAGTTCACATGTAAAATGTTTCTCTTGTTTTTCTTACAGGTCCTTCTACTCACCCTTTCCTTGGATGTATGCTCCCAGGTTATGAGATGTTGTAATGAACTTAGGATGAACAAATAATAATCCATTCAAGTGTTTAAGAATAATGTTTTATGTTGTCATGTATTAAGTTCCTAGTTTCCAAGACACTAAACCTTAAAGATCCTCGGTTTTGTAAAATTTAAGGAAAAGTTATGTTATAAAAGGGCGGGATGCTATAGTTGGTATCAAAGGATGGTTTAGTTATTTATGTAAATTAGGATATGAAAACTTTATGAAGAACCAAATAGACAAGTTTAAATATAGGAAATCTTCCTGGTATTTTGGTGAGTATTGAGTACGTGGTTTATCAAGAAAATAAATCCCTATCTGGATACGAGCAGGTAGAGGTGGCTCTGGCATAGATGTACATAGGGATAAAACCTGAAAACACCGCTTTGAGATATACTCGAATGGGAACTGGTACACAACAACAGGCCTTGATGGACTCTTGGTTACGACACTCCCGTGGGATATGTTTGGTTTATCGTAAGCTTTTTATGAATCATTATGAAGGAATTATAGAGAAATTTAATTGTCTAAGCATGAAATTTTAATACATAAAATCCTTTCAGTTAAAAGATTCATAAATGAAATATGTTTTTCACGAATGATTTATTATTTTAGAAAATTCCCCCATCGTCTCGGAATACATTGACGTATTTCCTTAGGAGTTACCCGGACCTCCCCTAGAAAGAGAGGTAGAGTTCTCTATTGAACTCGTACCTGGATCTCATCCGATGTCAAAGACCCCCTATAAGATGTAAAATATAGATCTAGAGGAATTAAAGAAACAACTCCATGATCTTTTGGAGAATGGGTTTATCCAACCATGTGTGTCTCCTTTGGGAGCACCAGTTCTATTTGAGAAGAAGAAGGATGGATCGATGCAGCTATGCATTGATTATAGAGAACTGAATGGGATCACAGTGAAGAAAAAATACTCTCTTCCAAGAATTGATGACTTATTTGATCAACTTTGTGGGACTCAATTCTTCTCTAAGATTAATCTTTGTTATGGTTATCATCAATTGAGGGTGAAGAATGATGATATTCAAAAAACTTCCTTCCAATCAAGATATGGACATTATGAGTTTGTTGTTATGGCCTTCAGACTGACTAATACACCTGTTATGTTTATGGATCAAGAATAAGATGCTTTTGGAAATTTTTTTTATCAAACGGATATCCTTTGTATAGAAAAATGATTTGGTGATTAAATGATAAAGGATATTTTGGACTATATTTTCTCTTTTGGAGTACTATATGCCTAAGGAAAATAAAAATACTACAGGATTTAATTTGTGGAGGAATGGTTGTAATTTTTATTTTGGAAGAATCTATGTATTTATTGTGGGCATATGGTGATTTGGGTTATTTCTGTAAAATGATTAACCTAGCATAGAGAATATGTGATTAGGTTAATTACACTTTTGTATGAGACATTAAGAGTAGTCGATGTTATTTAGAGATAAATGATATGATTTATCGTGGAAGACTACGTGATTAAATCCTTCTGAGTTTTGGGTTTCAATCTTAGTTTGGATTATTTTGATGAATTTTAAGGACGATTATGTATTGAATGGTCTTTCTTGAACTAAGGGAACTATTTATTGAATTTTTGAGATTAATAGTTGTTTTTTTATAAAGGATTATCCTTTTTGGGGATTATATGATCTCGTACAAACCATTTTGGTTTTAGTTGATGTCTAAATACAAGGGAAATATATAGTTCTCATTTTTTGGATTATGTTATTATCTAGAAGATGATTCTTGTGCTTTTGATGTGATCAAGTCTTTTTGAATGCTCATCGTTTGGAGAAAAGATTAGTTTTGGTAGAAAATTATTAAATTATGAAACTCTACTTGAAGGTAAGTATATTTCTTTATGTTTTTATTCTATGTAGTAAATGAATTCCTCAAAATTATGAAAAGGAATATAAAACAAATAGGTTGTTGGTTTATGTTTCCTACTGGGTAATCAAAGACCGTTTACACACATCATAAGTTTGTGATTTTCTTGTGGTTAACTTTTTCCTAATCATGTTTTCTATCACTCTCCATCAGAACATGATCCTTTGTTTTCTCTTCCATATCCATGTTTCCCTACATGGAATCCTAGTGTGGTTTAACTCGGGTGACCTTTGTACTTCCCTTTATTTCTTTTAATGTAATAGTTTTACTGACTCTTTTTCCAATGTGGGACTTTCAAAGAAATTTCAAAGCCCAATTTTTTTTAAATTGTGAGGACACAATTTCTTAAGGGGGAAGAATGGAACAACTTGAGATTTTGAATAAATTTTGTTTCCTAACTTTGTGTGTTATTTTATTTTATACTCGACATAACTATTTCATTTAATAAAATGAGTATAATTAAAATGAGACCGTTGGGTTTCGACTGTTATATGACCATTAGTCAATAAGACCATTGGAAACAAAATGTTAAAATTATTGTCTATAAATATATGTGATCTTGATTAATTAATATAGGAAGAAGCTTTGATGGACTCATCCAGTAGTCTCGGGCCAATCGAAGCCCATCTAACGGAACTCGAAAAGGAGGTAGAACCTTTGGGCTTTGATCTGGACCAAACCCAAGTCGAACTTCATCATGGGAATCTGGAATGGAACCGCCTTTGCAAGAAGTTCAAGCTGATAGAAATCACTACTAATGCAATGTTGGCCAAGCCACCCCAAGATTTTATCACCCTATAACACCTAACTCTTATGTCCTATACTGGTGTTATAAGGGGTTACGTAACAAGACCATAACTGCCTTGTGTAATCATTTCATTTAAAAAAAATTCTGATTTCTTCTTATGGTGAAGTTTGTGATTTTTTAAATGTCCTGATAAATATAGTATGCATATTATTGATGAATTTTAGAAGGATATTTTTAAAAATATATATGTAAACCTTAAATAATTAATAATGTGTAATGATTTTCAAAAAATAGTCTTCTATAGTTATGTTCATTAAGAAATTTAGAGTCTAATAAGATCAACTTAATTTTTGATCAATAGTATTTTATGAATAGTGATTTTACGCTTTGGATTAGTAATGTGACCAAATGGATTAGTAATCTCACCTAAAGAAATTATTAATATAATTTAGGCACCTTGATTAAGTAATGTGATTCAATAAAATAGGTAAATAACTATTTCAGAAATTATTAGTCAAGTATTAGTTTTTTCGGGTGAATACTGTTTTTTAATTAAAAATTAAATTACAAATATTTAGAATTTTTTTTAAAATGGAGTTTATTTTTAAATTCAGAGCATCGATATTAGGTTATGGTGATTTTTGGGGATTTTTCTGAAAAAAAAATGAATTTTCAGTGAATAGTGTTTTTATATAAAAATGAAATTAAAAACATTTAGAAAATTATTTTCATAAAATGGAGTTTATTTTTGATATTAGAGCATCAATATTTGGTTAAGGTGAACTTTTGGGATTTTTCTGAAAAAGTTGAATTTTCGGTGAATGGTGAATTTTCAGTTTAGAGATTTAGGTGTTTAATGACATCATTAAGGATGTAATAATTATGTAATAATTCTGGTTGACTTATGAATAGTAATATAAGGTATGAGGTGTCCCAAGTGGCCAATACCATGGGAAAATACCATGGGAAAGCCCATGGTTTTGCCTGTACCGCCAATGAGGTGTCCTTTGGCCATTAATGCCTTATCCCCTCACTTCCCCTATAAATACCAAGCCATGTTCTGGTCTCCTTACCTCCTAAAGAGTCCTCCCAAGGTCCCCTCAAGCCTCCCAAGGTCCCAAACTTCAAGATTTCGAAGTTACTCTTCAAGGTAGGGCATCCTACCTCTATCTTTCTTTCGAAATACTCTCTTTTATGTCATTTCTTTTATGCTCCATGTTCTTATGTTGGAGGATGTTATTTTATATTCCTATTACTGTCCTTTTCATGATAATATGATGAGATATCCCCTCTTACTCTCATCATTTCTTTTAATGAATGTTTAAGTGGCGTCGTTAGGCTGCCGAATATTTTGTAAGGGATTCTTCCACCCTTCTCATTTTTCAAGTTCTATTTTCATGTCATTTCTTTCAAGTTCCTTTCATATGTTGGGGTTTGATCTTCTATGTCTATCATACTATACTTTTTATTTTAATATGATGAGAGACCCTATTTTATCTCATCGATTCATTTTTTTGATGTTTTAAGTGATGTTGTGAGGCTGCCGAATTTTCATAAGAAAAATCTTATTTTGTCTTCCTTCCATGTTTTTCATTTCATATGGTATGTCTTTAAAATTTCATTTCCATGTTCTTAAATCCTTTATATTATGTCCCCATACTGTTTTATGGATCATTTATGTGTGGGTGACCCATTTCCCCTCTCTTTTCAATGTTTTCTAAAACCCTGTAACATAGCTGTTGCGCTGCAGAATTTTCATCTCAAAATGTCTCTCTATTTTTCTCAATTTCTTTTATTTTATTAAGTGAATACTCAAAGATAATTCTTCTATAGGGGTATTCACATATATATAAAAATTTTCTATTTTAAATTCTGGTATTTACATACATGAAACCCGCTTTCCTTTTCTGTGGTTTTAAAGTGACATAAAGATCGTGTCTTTAAAGCAGTTTTTAAAACGTTATGATTATGAAATGAAACCCATGTCTTTTATGCTATATGGGTTATTTATGAAATTTTTTATGATGATATATTTGGCTCACATGATAATAAAGAAAAATTAAGGGTGTTCCCTAATAGCGCTCTAATACATTGGGTAATGATGTAATCTCTAGGGATTACAATTTAAACAATACCTTGGTGAATAACCTTGGTAATTTTTTTAAAATGAAACCTTAGGGATGGACCTTGGTTATATGTTCATGATTGTCTAAGTTAAATATTGTATCCACATATTCAAGTTATGAATCATGTTATTTTCATTATGATATGCCTCATGATTTCTTTCTCATGCCTTAAAGCTATTTATCATGACATTATTAATGTATCTCAAGTTCACATGTAAAATGTTTCTCCTGTTTCCCTTACTAGGCCTTCTGCTCACCCTTTCCTTTGATGTATGCTCCCAGGTTATGAGGTGTTGTAATGAACTTATGATGTACAAGTAATAAGCCTTTCAAGTGTTTAAGAAGAATGTTTTATTCCTTCATGTATTAAGTTCCTCGTTTCCAAGACACTAAACGTTAAAGATCCTCGATTTTGTAAAATGTAATGAAAAGTTATGTTATGAAAAGGTGGAATGCTATACTTGATTCCCATTAATAAATATCATACATAATATTTTTTTTTATTACCTGAGAAAAAGGGAAACATGGAAAAAATGGTGAACTCAAATGAATAATATGGGGGAAACATAATGAGTCAATGTTGACTTATCATTAGATTTTAAACATTTGAGAAGGCATAAACATAGAAGAAATAGAATGATTAATGGGATAAGATTATAGAATCAGAAGAAGTGATTATGATGAATGATAACATAATCATAAATCTTGGAATAGAAATGTAAATCCTAAAATTATTTTTTCCTGAAATAATAATATATAACTTGGAATAACAATGTGAAATTATAAGACAATAATAATGAGTCACGGAGACATAAATTAGGAATGTGGTATAAGAATAAGTTTAAAAATTATAACATATACCAAGGATCCATACCATGACCATCATAAACTAATAGAAAAATTTAATCACATCATGTACATGAATAACATTGTGGGCATAGTTAAATGTATCATGTCCATTCACAATATAGTAAATATAGATAATTGCATCATGTCCATGCATAAAATAATGATCTCATGGTAATTAAAGTTTTACCTAATGGATTGTACAACTATATAATTCTATAACAATGAATCATAAAATGATATAATCATACATATGTGTGCCACATGATATCGTCCATACATCATAACTTGATTATCCTATGGAAATAAAATGGGTTGCATAAAATTTTTATAAGGTATTTCATAAGAAGCAATCAGTAATTAGATCATATCACTACGGGAAAAATGGGTATTTGCGACGGGTTATTTGCGATGGGGATAAATCTCGTCGCAAATAGTCCCGTTAGAAATTTATTTGCGACGGGAAAATTCCTCCGTCGCAAATAACTACTTATTTGTGATGGGGTAAGCTAACCCGTCGCAAAAGGTCTGGCGCGAAATGTGCGCCAAATCGTGGGAAAGTTATTTGCAACGGGGGGTTACCACCCGTCGCAAATAACCGGCGGCGGTAAAAGATATTTGCGACGGGGAAAGCTCTCCGTCGCAAAAGGTTATTTGCGGGAAAGTTATTTGCGACGGGGGTTACCGCCCGTCGCGAATAACCGGCGGCAGTAAAAAACATTTGTGACGGGAATATACCCCTGTCGCAAATAGTTTGTCGGTAGGTTATTATTTGCGACGGGTCCCGTCGCAAATAACTATTTAATCGTTGACCGTGACAAATGCGGGCTAAGGTATTTGCGACGGGTACCATCGCAAATAATACTATTTGCGACGGGACACCCGTCGCAAATAAGCTAACCTATAAATACCCCCATCCGTTTTTTTCCATTCATTCTCAAACTCTATCTTCTACTTCTCTCAAAAATCTATTTTTTGAGTTCAGAGTTTCTTAAGTTTAATTTTTATTTCCGGAGATGATATTGAAGTCTGCAACAACGATCAGAGATCGACCTCAGATCAATTTTAAAGGTATTTATGTTCATTTTAATTTAATATTTATTTTAAATTTTTTTATTAGTTTGAATTATTCTTAATTAGTTGTAATTTAATTATGTTTAGATTGTTTTGTTACTTAATAAATTTAAATTATTAGTATTCATCGTTCATAGTTAATGGTAATTAGGAATAATTAGTAACAATTACCAATAATTAAGAATAAATACTAATAATTCGTAATAAATACCAATAATTAGGAATAATTAGTAATAATTACCAATAATTACCAATAATTAATAATAATTAGTAATAATTACCAATAATTAGAAATAATTACCAATAATTAGTAATAATTACCAATAATTAGTAATAAATAGTAAAAATTAGTAATAATTACCAATAATTAGGAATAATTAGTAATAATTAGTAATAATTACAAATAATTAGCAATAATTAGTAATAATTACCAATAATTCGTAATATTTACCAATAATTACAAATAATTAGTAATAATTACCAATAATTATCCATAATTACCAATAATTACCAATAATTACCAATAATTACCAATAATTAGTAATAATTTACTAATTACCAATAATTATCCATAATTAGTAATAATTACCCATAATTACTAATAATTACCAATAATTAGTAATAATTGGTAATAATTATTAATAATTACCAATAATTCGTAATAATTAGAAATAATTACCAATAATTACCAATGACTAGTAATAATTAATAATAACTACCAATAATTAGTAATAATTAGTAATAATTACCAATATTTAGTAATAATTAGTAATAATTACCAATAATTAGTAATAATTACCAATAATTACCCATAATTAGTAATAATTACCAATAATTATCCATAATTAGTAATAATTACCAATAATTACCAATAATTAGTAATAATTGGTAATAATTATCACTAATTACCAATAATTAGTAATAATAAGTAATAATTACCAATAATTAGTAATAATTACCAATAATTATCCATAATTAGTAATAATTACCAATAATTACCAATAATTAGTAATAATTGGTAATAATTATCACTAATTACCAATAATTAGTAATAATTAGTAATAATTACCTATAATTAGTAATAATTTGAAATAATTACCAATAATTACCAATAATTAGTAATAATTAATAATAATACCAATAATTAGTAATAATTAGTAATAATTACCAATAATTAGTAATAATTAGTAATAATTACCAATAATTACCAATAATTACCAATAATTAGTAATAATTAGTAATAATTAACAATAATTAGTAATAATTACCAATAATTATTAATAATTACCAATAATTCGTAATAATTAGTAATAATTACCAATAATTACCATTAGTTAGAAATAATTACCAATAATTACCATTAATTAGTAATAATTACCAATAATTACCAATAATTACCAATAATTACCAGTAATTAGTAATAATTACCAATATTTAGTAATAATTATCAATAATTACTAATAATTACTAATAATTACCAATAATTACCAATAATTTCCATTATTTAGTAATAATTACCAAAAATTACCAAAAATTACTAATAATTGGTAATAATTACCAATAATTACCAATAATTACCAGTAATTAGAAATAATTACCAATATTTAGTAATAATTATCAATAATTACTAATAATTACTAATAATTACCAGTAATTACCAATATTTATAAATAATTAGTAATAATTCGTAACAATTAGTAATAATTAGTAATAGTTAGTAATAATTACCAATAATTAGTAATAATTACCAATAATTACTAATAATTGCCCATAATTACCAATAATTTGTAATAATTACCAATAATTTGTAATAATTAGTAATAATTTTTAATAATTAGTAATAATTAGTAATAATTTGTAATAATTAGTAATAATTACCAAAAATTAGTAATAATTAACAATAATTACCAATAACTAGTAATAATTACTTATAATTACCAATAATTACCAATAATTACCAATTATTATTAATAATTTGTAATAATTAGTAATAATTAGTAATAATTAGTTATAATTAGTAATAATTACCAATAATTATTTATAATTTCCAATAATTTCCAATAATTAATAATATTTCCAATAATTACTGATAATTAGTAATAATTACCAATAATTACCAATAATTATCAATAATTACCAATAATTACCAATAATTAGTAATAATTAGTAATACTTACCAATAATTAGTAATATTTACCAATAATTAGTAATAATTCGTAATAATTATGAATAATTACCAATAATTAGGAATAATTAGTAATAATTAGTAATAATTAGTAATAATTACCAATAATTGCCAATAGTGTCAATATTTACCAATAATTCCCAATACTTGTCAATATTTACCAACAATTAGGAATATTTACCAATAATTAGGAATAATTACAAATAATTAGGAATAATTAGGAATAGTAACCAATAATTAAGAATAATTACCAATAATTAAGAATAATTACAAATAATTAGGAATAATTACCAATAAATAGGAATAATTAAGAATAATTAGGAATAATTAGGAATAATTAGGAATAATTAAAAATAATTAGGAATAATTACCAATAATTAGGAATAAATACCAATAATTAACAAAAATTACCAATAATTAGGAATAATTACCAATAATTAGGAATAATTACCAATAATTAGGAATAATTACCAATAATTAAGAATAATTACCAATAATTAGGAATAATTACCAATAATTAGGAATAATAACATTATTACATTATTTGTATATTTTATTACTAATATTAAAATAATATATTTTTCTATATTATATACAAGTCTCCTTTCATCTGTGTGTTTTCTGTCTCCACATGTAATATTTGCATTCTTTTTCAAAATTATCAACCTACTCACCAATGGAGAGGTGAAAGTGAATGCAAATATTACATGTGGAGACAGAATGTTAAACACACAGATGAAAGGATAATGGTATATAATATAGAAAATTATATTATTTTAATATTAATAATAAAATATACTAATAGTGTAATAATGTTATTATTATATAATTAATATTTATGAAAAAAATAATATTAGTATTATTAAAATAATAAAAAATTTATATAATTTTAAAATTATCAATATTTGTAACAGGTTTTGCTTTATTCTCAACATATTTAATTCTTAAAGGGTCAATTTTTAGGTCTATCTCAATAAAAAGTTTGCGTCAGTCATGTCTGAGGTAGACTATAATTATCGTTGCTTGAGTGTTTTTTCTAACAAATTATTCAAAACTAGTAATGCTTTTATATTTTATAGAAAAATATGGAACAACGAGGTCGTCAACAGTCATTATTAGATGACCGCATATGGATAAATCAACGTAGAAATCCAAACGGTTCTGGTTTAAATCTTGTATATATAGAGGGTGTGGAGACTTTTTTATCATTTGCGGCAACAAATCCAGAATTTGTTTCAGAAGGAAAAATAAAATTCCCTTGTAGAAAATGTGCATTGAGAACGTTTGACACGTTTGACAAAGTGGAGGGACATCTCTAGCGTTTTGGTTTTCAACCAGATTATGTTTTTTGGTATCAACACGGTGAACGCAGTTCCAGAGTTGGTGACACCAACTTGATTCCAGATCCATCCCGATTTCAAGATTTAGTATATGATGTTGCAGGATCATCTGTTCAACATACAGAAACTCCGGCTGATGTAGCTTCAGATCCTGAGTTGGCACCGTCTGAATTTTATGAGTTGTTGAGGTCTGCTGAGGATGCATTATATCATGGCTGCAAGATGAGCAAATTAGAAGGAGTTGAAAAATTTATGGCTATCAAATCAGATAACGGAATGTCTAACACCTATTTTGACCATATATTTTCTTTGCTTAAAACACTGTTACCTGAAGGAAATGTTTTGTCTACAAATTACTATGAGAGTAAGAGGCTGGTTCGAAATTTGGGACTTACTTTTCAGAAGATTCATGCATGTTCAAATGACTGCATTTTATATTCTGGGGAAAATGAGTCGTTGGATAGTTGTCCCACATGTGGGAAACTGAGATATAAAGAAGGGCAACATGGGAAGTCTGGTTTGATTCTTGTAAAACAGTAGAGATATTTTCCGCTTACATCTAGATTTCAGCATTTATTCATGTCTAAGAATACAGCGACAATGATGTCATGGCATAAAGCGAATATTTCAACTGATAAAAGCTTGAATCATCCAGCCGATGGTGATTCATGGAAACATTTTGATAAAGAGCATCCATCCTTTGCTTTAGAAGCTAGAAATGTTCGACTGGGCCTTTCTACTGATGGTTTCTGTCTGTTCGGATCTTATGGTAGTCAATATTCATGTTGGCCTATTTTTTTTAACAACGTACAATTTACCTCTATGGATGTTGATGAAGGAGCCATATATCTTTCTGACTTTACTAATTCCAGGACATCCGAAGAAGAATATTGATGTTTATTTGAAACCATTGACTGATGAATTAAGTTTATTGTGGAGTACTGGTGTCAGTAAATATGATGTTGCTACGAAACCGAATTTCATACTGGGAGCAGCATTGATGTGGACAATTAGTGACTTCCCAGCTTATGGGATGTTATCTGGATGGAGTACACATGGTCAGAAATCATGTACTTACTGTATGGGAGAGAACAAAGCATTTATGCTCATTCATGGAAAGAAACCTTGTTATTTTGACTTTCATCGCAGATTTCTTCCAGCTGATCATCCTTTTCGCAGAAACAGATCTCATTTTAGAAAACGAACAATTGAAAGGGATGGATCTCCAAAAATTCTATCAGGTTCGGAGTTAAAATCAGTTGTATTTTCATTACCTCCCAACACCTTTGGTCCCACAATATACCAACAGAAAATTTCTGGTTTTGGGAAATAACACAATTGGATTAAACGTAGAATATTTTGGGATTTTCAATATTGGTCTGATTTGTTGGTCCGCCACATGTTGGATGTCATGCATATTGAGAAGAACTGTTTTGATAATTTGTTTCATACAGTTTTGGATACGCCAGGAAAGAGAAAAGACAATGTAAATGCACGTTTAGATCTCGCCCAAATTTGCAGGCGTCCAGAACTGGAACTGTTTGAGAATGTCAAAACAGAAAGGTTACTGAAACCAAAAGCAGCTAATACACTGTCTAAAGAAAACTGTTTATTATTTTGTCAGTGGACTGCAGATTTGAGGCTTCTAGATGGTTGTGCTTCCAATTTGGGTAGATGTGTAAAGAATGGTCATATTACTGGATTAAAAAGACATGATTGTCATGTTATAATGGAAAGACTTCTACCTATTGGATTAAGAGGTCTGTTGAATTCTGTTATTTGGGATTCCATAACAGACATGTCTCATTTTTTTTGGGAAATTTGTGCGGCTACAGCAGATTATGATGCTCTATGCAAACTTGAAGAAGATGTTGTTGTAATTATATGTAAACTGGAAAAAATATTTCCGCCGTCTTTCTTCGACTCAATGAAACATTTGACGTTACATTTTCCATATGAAGCCAAATGTGGAGATCCAGTACAGTTTCAATGGATGTACCCATTTGAATGATTCATGCAAAAATTGAAAAGAAAAGTACGTAACAAGGCATCTGTTGAAGGATCTATTGCAGAAGCTTATTTGCAAGAGGAAATACCTTTTTTCTGCTCCCATTATTTTGAATCTGAGTATCCTTCAAAACACAACCGAATGGGATGGAACGAGAAAAATATTGATGAAATTGACAATCAATTATCTTTTTTCTACCAGCCAGAGCTTGGTTTTGGTGGAGTTTATGAACGCTGGCTTTCGGATGATGAACTTCACAGAGCTCATACATATGTTCTGCTCAACTGTGAAGAGATGACATCAGTTGTACTGTAAGTGTTTATATCACTTATTCTATCATTTATGTTACATTAAATAACTTTGTTTTTTATATGTTTTATGATAATCATATCAAGAAACAAATTCCACAAATTACAGCAGCTGCTCTCGAAGAACGCCGACAGAAAAATTTCTCTCAGTGGTTTCAAAAACTGGTAACATAAATTCTTTATCTTTTAGCAACTCATTCAGTGTATAGTTTACTATATTGATAATTATTTCACAAATTTTCAGGTGTCTCGACATGCTGATAAAATTGACAAACGGCTGTGTATAATGAGTAATCCACCTTCCAAACTTGTTAAAACTTATAATGCATATGTGGTGAATGGATTTCGATTTCACACACATGCATATGGGGAATCAAAAAAAACAATGAACAGTGGAGTTAGCTTGAGAGGATCTCATCATCGAGAAAATGAAGTTGACTTTTATGGCATACTTGATGAAATCATTGAACTCTGTTATCTTGGACAACATTACATAACCATGTTCAAATGTCGGTGGTTGGATACAGAGAGAGGCGTGCGTGTTCATCCGACTCATGGAATCATCTATATTAAATGTAAAAGTGTTCTCGCAGTAAATTAACCATTCTTATTGGCTCAACAGGAACATCAAGTTTATTACGCAAAGTACTGTGCTACATCAAGAGACTTGACTGATTGGTGGAGTATAATAAAAATCAAAATTCGAGACAATCAGTTTAGTCAAAGTGAATGTGCTTTCACTGATGTGCAAAGAATTGAAGTTTTTCAAGAGAGTACTCAAAATCAAACTTTTTTACAAAGAGACATGAGTATCGATGACGACACCCCGCATTTAAGAGTCGGTGATGACGATGATGTTAATGATGTCACATATGAATTTGAAATGGTAAGAGATGAAGCAACTGGAACTCGAATGGATATCGATGATGTTGAGGAGGAATATGAAGATGACATTGACATATATGAAGATGATGATGAAGATGAACACTGATAGAATTCCATGGTAGTTATATACAATCATAACTAATATATCTGTATATATAATAGTAATTATCAATTATTTGCTAACAACATTAACATTTTCTGTTTCAGATGGATGACGAGACATTTCGTGAGTTGGCGGATGCTGACCTGCCTTTCGATGCAGATGAGTTGTTGGGAGATGAACCTCAGCCTGCAGGCACTCTAGGGAGTACGCGGAGGGGGCGCGGTCTTGCACGATTGATGATTCCTGACCCCGTCCCCGAGCGACATCCACGTCTTGGGTTTGATCCACGCACACAGAGGTGTGATAACCTGGTTGATAACCTGTGGAATTGACTAAGATTTCATTAATCTATTCACATAATAAATGTTTATTAGTTTTACAGTTTTCCACATATAGCAGTCGGATAGGGCATCGCTATTTTGCGTAACTATTTCTCTCAGCCTTGGACCACATGGGAGCATATTCTCATTGATGTGCAGCAGACCATGTTCGGCCATTGGTTGGTACGTACGTAAATAAATAATTTTTATTTTGAAAATTATTTCATTTCTAACTTGATATTTTGATTTATTTTTAGGGTTTATGGTATCCGATTGAGGATACCATGCGTGACGCCATCCACGAGGCATGGGAGGTGGCCATGCATGATCGCTTTTGTCAGTTTTTTCACAATTTAAGAAAAGCTGCCACAAAGAAAGCAGGAGTGTCAAATTTTGACGAGTCATGTAAAGCACACCGACCAGAGTACATTTCATCCCATGTATGGGATGGATTATGTGCGCACGGGTTGAGTGAGGCCTTTCAGAGGAGATCATCGGTGGGGAGGCAGAATCGGGGGAGACAGGAGGTGACTCATCGAGCTGGGAGTCGTACTTTCAGTACTCATAGACTGCATCTGGTACGTACATTATTTATAAATATTTTATATAACTATAAATATTAACAGTTTATTTTTTATTCTTATAGGCTATCGAGCACCCCGATATTACGGAGTACGACGTATATCGGCAGATGTATAGTGATCCTACTACTGGGGAGCTCAGAGGTGATCATCAGCGTCACATTGTGGTCAGTATTATTTGTTTTCAAGTTTAAAAATTAACTACATATAATATATTCACAATTTTAATTTTAAATTGCAACTACAGGAGTCATATGTGGCTGCAACATCACAGACCCGGCCTGAGAGTCAGGCCGAGTCATCAGATCAGACCACTGGACATCAGTTTGATGAGGCGGCATGGATGCAGGCCACCCAGTATGCCTTCGAGAAGGGCCGGGTAGTTGGTATCAGCTCTCGACTGACTCCCGGAGATTATTACGGTAGTGTTGCGATGTCGGCGTCCAGCTCGAGAGGAGCTCGTGCATCTTCTTCTGCTACACAGTATGAGGATCAGTTGTGATCTCAGACTGCACTGATAGAGAGTCTCTGATAGGAGCAGGATCAGATGTGTCAACAGCAGCAGCAGCATGAGGAGGAGCGTCGACGCCAGCAGCAACTGTACGAGGAGCAGACGAGTCGGTGGCAGCAGCAGCAGCATGAGAAGATAGAGTACATGTGCCGACTCACTCATGCTTTAAGGATGGAGTTTCCTCCACCAGCATCTGCAGATCCCCCCCCCTCCCCCCCTCCTTCAGATTAGAGTTTGTTTTTATATTATAAAGTTTGTTAAATCAAAATATGAATTTTTTTTCTATTCGTAGTTTCTGTCTCATTATAAAATATTAATAATATTATATTTTGAAATAACAATATTAATATGAATAATAATATTATTTATATTTTATAACATTAAATTTATTTATATATTAAAATTTTATAATATTAAAATTTTATTATTATTATATTAATTAAAATAATTTATTAATAATTTATTATTTTTATATGTGAAATATAATTCTATTATTATATTAATTAAAATCATTTATTAAAATTTTTTATAGTATTTGCGACGGGATACTATGCCCATCGCAAATAGTATTATTATTATATTCATGAAAATAATGTATTAATATTTTTATTTTATTTTTTAAAAAAGTATTTGTGACGGGCCCGTCGCAAATAGTTTTTAAAAATGTTTTTACAAATATACGGACTAATAGTTGCGACGGGAAGGATCTCCATCGCAAATAATACCTTTAGCGACGGGTCCGTCGCAAATAACTGTTATTGCGACGACGTTTTCCGCAACGGGCTATTTGTGACGGGGGCCTGTCGCAAAATCCTATTCGCAAAGGGATCCCGACGCAAATGCCCCGTCGCAAATGCCATTATTTCGAGTTATGTATGATACACAAAATGTAATCACTTAGAAGTATTTTGTAATGTCATTTCAAGGGAAATACATGGATGAAATAAAATAATAACAGAAGATGTATCCTATAGAAAAATAAAGGAAAATGCAATGGAAATTCTGAAAACATTATTCAATTTTATTTGAAATAATTACTTTTTAACACTTTTTTAATGTTTTGAAATAACCTACATCAATGAAAAATATGTAAAATTTCATTTTTAATTGAATTAAATATAAATATGAGATGTATTTAGGAGAATATATATATATATATATTAATTTTAAAATTAGAAAACCAAAAAGTTTTTATAATAAATCACATGCATATGGAAGAGAAATACCTAACATATATCATTGAAATTATCCGATACAATGTCATATTTTATTGAGATACAAATTAATAAAAAATGAGATTATGTGAAGAAAATATAATATCACTATAAAAATGAGGGAATAAAATATAAAATAAATAAATTTTAGAATATAACCAACATAGAATAATATATCTAAATAAGAAAGGGTATACCTTAATAAAAGGATATTGAGTAAAGAAAATAATTTCCTTAGATTATTGCTTATTCAGACACACTCTAAATTTATATATAATCAATTTAATTTTTTCATTAATATTTATGAAAACCTTATTTTTATTTATTTTACTTAATATAATTCTTTTATATTTTTTATTTTATATTTATTAATCATTTATAGTTAATATTAATAATTGGGTGTTAATTTTTTTAATTATTTGAAACTTTCTTTGGTGTAGTGGTTTCAGTTACTCTATGATCATGTGTCAATTACCTCTATAAAGTACATAAAAATAATTTTGATATTTATTATATATTTATAGCGTTATGTCATTATTTCATGTATGTTATAGTAACGGTTTATAACAACGGTTAGAATTTTTCCCTTTTGTAACCATTGAATTAATCAAAAGAATTATTTTTATTAACAAATACGATTTTAATTATTACCATTATAGAATTAAAAAATTAATTTAAATTACTAAATTATAGCATATATTACTAATATTTATTTTTTCATAATCACCCATAAAGAAAATAATATAGCGTCATTCATGTAAGTTGTTAAACCGACAAAACAAAAACATGGTTTAATTTAATAAGTGTATGAAAGTATTTTATTATAATATATTTTTAATATAATTATAATGATATTATTTAGATTATATAATAGTAGTAAATAATATTCATTAAGGTGTAATTAAAAGTTAAAAGTAAAATAAATAGATAATTAATTACTATGTATATTGGAAACCTTCTTTGATTTTAAAGGATTTGGGGAATCTTCCTGGGATGAGAATATTCCAAATATGGAAGAGTCTTGTTAGGGATGGAATTTGGGTAAATATTGGAGTGTAATACAAATGAGAGTTGTGGTTTGGAATGGGTTGTTGTGGGGTACATTTATTGATGAGTTTGAGTGACATGTTTGAAAATAATGATTCCTCGATGTATAAGGAATGCAATTTCTTGAGGAAAGTGACTCAAAGTATGAAAGTAATGGATATGGGTCTTGTATTCCATCACTAATAATATTTAATGATAGTTTTCAGAGAAACTTTATTAATTTATTTAATATTTTAACTACTTTACTTCATTTTTCAATACTTTTGTATCTCATTTTTTACCTCATTAACTTATCTTTTGTAAAAAAAATCAACATATTAATTAATGGACATAAATATAAATAATATATTTCACCAAATCATTCTTTAATTTATGAAACTAATTAAAATTAAATTTAAAAAAAAAATCCTAATTTCTAAAAATAATTTTCTAGAAAAATATCTTTTAAAACATTAAATTATTTCATTCTTGTTTCTTACGGATTACTAATCATTACATGAATGTTAATCGATTTATATATATATATATATAATATATTTCACCAAAATAGTTCTTTTAAAGTGATAGATATAAAATGTATAAAAATATAATTTTTTAGTATCCAATATATTTTTACAGATGAATTATTATCTTTCTACGTTTTTAAATATTAATTTATTATATATTAATTACATGTAAAATATATTATCACTACTCAAAAGCTTCCCAATGTCAATGGTTTTATGGAAAATTGGGTCCTTCTTCATCGGTATAAGTCTATACCCGTAGTTTCATTGAAAGTTTTGGTATAGACCATGAGGTATTTATCTTTCCAATGCTTATGTGTAAACTATTAGTATAGGGTATTGTACCTAACTAGAACCAGAAACCAACCCATAATCTTTGAACAATCAAGACAACCTATAAAAAAATACCAATCACAGTACACATTCTATTAAGCACAAATAATTTATATTTATTATTTAACAAAATGATATCTATATCAATTATTTTCAAAACATTCACAATGCTATAAGATTGATATACAATCTAGAAAATCAATTTTAGTCATTAAACACCTTCCACATAATTGATTTGTTAATATCAACTTAAAAATATTGGAGATAAATATATCCCTCATACCTACCACTACCACTATGCTCATCACTTTTATCATTAGAATCCCCACTGGCATCATAATCAAAAGTATCATCATTATCATCAATAGTTTCATCACCTCAACCACCACTAGGACTGCCATTTCCATCACTTGGTGCATCATATAAAGAGAATATTCTGGAAGTACATGTATCAAAAACCATAACATCCTCTAATGGAAGTGATGGGTGTAAATCTATTATAGATTTTAGGAACTACTCAATGACCATTTAACCTCTGTCAGGCACTAGTATACCTATTTTTTTCTCAGTAGCTTCTACATAGGTGCTTTTGTATCTCTTTGCTACTAGATATTTTTGAGGTACTTGATTTGGGACAATACGTAATGGGGACAATAATCATCTCGAGTTTTCATCAGACTATCCACTAGTGTTCCCCACCAAATACATGTCTAAAATGATCATTTATACCACTATGTAATATATTAAAAATATAAATAAGTTATTTAATTGTTAATCAAGTATCAAAATTTGATAAAACAAAAATAATAATTACAATCTTTTCTTATGGTTATTCATTTATATTACTTCCATCATTTTACCTCCTACTCGAGAAAACAAATCTCAATGAACATGACCTTTTATGCTCAATGTTTCTTATTACAAATGAAATTAATTACTATAGGAATAAATTATTTAGAAATATGAAATTGATAAAATAAAATTAACTCATTCTAGCCAATATTGTACTGATCATACCCAAACAAATTCTATTAAATTTCAATTAACTTTATTTACTTTGTTTTAGGTATATTCAAATTATTTTTGTTACATTTTGTATTGAGTTAGGTTTTATTGAAACATCAATTTAGTTTTAATAAATTTTTTTTCATTTTTTATTAATTTATTTAGTTTTATGTTAGTTCGGTATGAAGAAAAAAAACATTAGGATGATTATACATTTTTATATCTAGATGGATTAATTTTGGTTCAAATATAATCGGTTCGGTACAGTATAGATTATTTCATGTTGACTTGTTTCATCTCAATTCAATTCAATTTGGTTCAGTTTTCTATGGTTCATTTTTTGTATGTGTTAGTTTGGTTCACTTACATTAATTTCAATTCAATTTTATTTGAATAAATTTCATTTTGTTAGATCCTAATTTAGTTGTATTTTTATATTTAGTTTTGTTTCAATTCTGTTCTCTTTCATCTATTTTCTTTTATTTTGGTATTGTTCAGATCTATTAAATGAGTTTTTCATGATTTTTTCTTGGTATGATTCATTTCATTTAACTTCTTTCATTTAATTATTATAAAATCCAGTTAATTTTTAATTATTTTAGTTCAAATAAATATAATTTACATTATTTCGCTTTAATTAAATTCACATAATATAGTTTTTTTAGTTTGATTCTATTTGTGTTCATCTAGTATGTGTTGGATTTTTTTAACATAGTTTATTTATGTTTAGGTCATGTCGATCTATTTCATTGGGTTTAAGTGGGTATTATTATATTAAGAAAAGTATCCTAGATTTGTTTATATTTTTTCCGGTTTTATTCCATTTAAATTGATTAAGATTTATTTAGTTTGGTTTAATATTGTTTTGGTCTATTTGGTTTGGTTAGGTCTAATTCATTTTTGGGTAGGTCTCATTGGATAGTATTGGTTCAGTTTTTATTGTATAATGTTTATTTGGTCTGATTTGGATGTCTTATATTTGGTTTTAGTGGGTATATTAAATAATTAATAGGACATTTTAATAGGTTATTTATATTTTTATTATATTCCATTTAATTAGATTGACTTCAATTTAGTTCAGTTTAATAAATATTTGGTTTCAGTTAGTAGTGTTAGAGCCCAGTATAACTAAATTGGTTATAAAAAGTATATGGTTTCTCTCAATATTATTCATTATAGTGCACCACGAAGTGTGAATGAACTTCATAAAACCCTTGTTAATTTTTTTCATTCTCATTAATCCTAAAAACAAAAAAAAATCAATATAAATAATAAGAAAGAAATTTTAAATAAAAACCATTAAAATTTAATAATACCATTAAAACCATTACTCTTCCAATAAATGATCATATATTCAAATTGTCTAGTAAGACGGTTGTTGATGATTTGTACACCCTCTAACTTTGTGATAAATCAACTCTTCCAACCAAAATATAGCTCATGTTTATATAATCTCTATAATTTCCCATGTTCCATAAACTGTGGTACCTTTGTAGCTTGACTTTCAGGAATGTTAAATCAAATTGAGGATAAAAATGTTAATTCATATAAATAAAATAATAGCATAGATTTATATTTAACAAATTTTCTTACCCATATCTCATTCGATGAATTCTCATTGATTGGATTAGTGATATGCCTATATGTGACTGATTGAACTGGAACAATATCACTATACCTGGATAATGTCAGTATGAAACTTTTAATTTGTCTAAAATTTCTACATATCATGTGGTTATCTTCATTACAATCTACGATGATTTTTTATGGATGGTTCTAGTCTCAACTTATATGGGTCTTCACATATAGAGTATTAGAAGATCCTAATGAATAATTTAAAAGGAAAAAACTAGAATTAATACACATTAAAACTAAAAAAACTATATTATAGAATTTAATAGACTGAAAAACCTAAACCTGATCTAGGATAATCACTATACTCTGATATACCTATGAGATATTCTAGATCGGTATCCAGTGAAGGATATTATTTTTCCAATTCATGCTCTTGGTTATGTACATGTTTTGGAGTGGAAGTTGAAGAAGCATGATCGTTTGATCTTGGATGGATAGGAGTGGAAAATGGAGTCAGTTTAGGCATGTTATGTCATGACATCCTCCTACTAAAGATACCACAAATAGGGGAGAGAGATAATGACCCCAGAGTCCTACCGCCAGTATGAACTAGGTTATAAACTAGTACCGAGGGAATAAAATCTTCATGAAATGGGAGTTATTACCCTCTATAATAATATAAGCTCAATAAATAAGATGAATCATACCAAAATAATTCCATGAAATAATATAAAAATAGGAAAAAACCATCTCGCATGCTTGTATAAATAAATCTAATATAGATAAAAGTATCGAAGGTAAATAACCAAAAGAAAAGTTAAATCAGCGACACAGTAGTTATCTGAATGTCTTATATAGTAATATCCTTCAAGATCTATGTAGTCCACCTGGAAAATTGAAAATCAAATTATATACGTTGGGTGAGAATATAAGTATGCTCAATTGCGAAACCAAAGTCTCTCATGCACATGTGAACGAAGCATACTAAATCACGTCTGATCATACAGTATAACCAACATCACCTAACATGTCAACTCTCCATCCAAACCCTCACCAAATAATTCTCAAAAAATAACTCAATCCATGTAATATAATATAACATGAGTCACAATGATAAAGGTTACCCCACACTGCTTTCTCAATGGTATGCCACTCTCACACCACAATGTTGTACGTACTGTCACTCCCATCTCTTCTAAATACCGCACTTCCAATAAGCACATTCACAACACATCTCACCTAAAGACACTTGTGATCTCTTACCCACAAGAATGGACACATCACATCTCACCCAAAAACACCTAGGACATAACACATCCAAAACCATAACTAGAGCAGTAGGTTATCGTGAACATGAAGGAAATCAACCGTGTGCCCTCCTCCTACCATGCTTGACCCCCACCATAATCCACCTCATCCCATCTCATCCTTACCACATATACCTAGTATACGTCACATATTTCCTAAATACATATGGGCTCGCTACCCCATAAGGAAAGACAAATCACATCTCAACCGAAAAACATGGGATATCACAACCACCATCTAGTACACTATCATAATTCTGAAGATCATAACCTATGTAATACCTAACTCTCTTGGAAGGGAGACCATGAAATAACAGGTACCTAGTCATCTGTCCTCCCCACTGAATGTCAAGAAAATACCCCTCATATAAATATTAGTTTTGTAACTCAATTCTCAATGTGGGTGGGGTACATATAGAAATCATAAGAAATATACAATTATATATATATAGCCATACATGAACCCAACCTATGGGTTCACAATAAAACACTAACCAACCCACAATATCCCCACTTTTTTCCACCTCTAAATGCATAACACCACACAATCTACAAGCCAGCTTTCACATTTCCAACCAAACCCAGTATCCAGCCCATTTGTTTCATTAATAAGTATCAAACACATTTAACCACACATCCCATAATTTATTTTTTCTTTAAATATTTCTACCCCACTGACCAAGTTAAAATCCAACTATTTCAATCATTATTAAACAATTATGTAATCGATCACTACCTGGGAATCTTGCACAACACTACCACACTTCAGAAGAATCTCATCATCTCCATCGCAATATCTCCTTGCCTCCCGAAAATTACAGCCAAAAAACCACCACATCACTGTCCCAAAAGCATGGTCAAACAACCACAACCTCACCACCCCAAAAGCACATCCAAACAACCATCATCTCGTCACCCCATAAGCATAGACAAACAACCACTACCTAACCACCCCAAAAGAATGTCCAAACAACCACCACCGTACTACCCCAAAAGCATGGCCAAACGACCATCAACTTGCTACCCTAAAAGAAAAAACCTCATCTCACCCATCGGCACCACATAAAATTCCAAACACACATCATCGCCCCACATGTATGGTCACACATCACAATACATTAGATGTCATATTAAAGATTTAGAAAAGGGGATTTTAACAAATCTCACATTATTTTTAGTGTGTTATCACATAATCCATAATCCTAGGGAACTATATCAATAGCTATATATAAGTGGTTAGCCAATTTAAATTTTTGGGTGATATAACAATAATCACAATAGATGCAAAAGTCAGAACACATGTCATCCACTAAAAACAAATCCCACAACAACCACAATTTTTAGCAGGGTATCAATATCATACAATCCATCATATTACAATAATATCAAAGCATTAAAAATGTGTGAATCATTCCCCTCAACCCCCTTCAATTTTTAATTAGCTAATTCTTTATATTTAATTCATCATACACAACCATATCCCTAGATAAAAAATTGTAAACCCCTCTTGCATGATACAAAAAAAGATAAATTAGGAATTCACTTCCTCAAATGAAGATTTTTTTAATTTTTGTGCACCGCATGCAGAAGACAATCACCTAGAAAACAGAACTGCATCATGATAAATTGTGAAACAACCAACACTACACCCAAAGGTCATAAAAACAAATCCCAAAACACACCCCAAACCAAAAAAAACATCAATGTAGTGGATCCCCAAGAAACTAACTGGATAAACTCACCTCGTATTTTCCAACAGGGATCAACCAAATTCAATGGATCAAATCTGGAAGAAAAAGACTATAAGATCCCTCAAATATTTCTAGGGCTTGCAACAAAATGAGGGGGAGTATGATTCGACTGAATGAAGGGAATCGATCAAAAAAATTTCATAAAATTTGAAAAACCACAAATTTCACATTGTATAATATATACACTTAACTTGAATTCTATGGGAATTCGAAAAAATCCAACATTAAATGAACAAATAATCACCTTATACCTTTATTTAATACACGTTGTATATTCTACTTACATGACATGAATCCATCTCATGTTATCCACCCCCTCTTTCAATTTACAAGTCATAAACTCATCAGTTGTACAATCTATTAAAAACCCTTTCAAGTCATGAATTCTACTTACATGATGTGAAATTTTTATAGAATCTCCATTGCTGCTCCAGTCTCCATAGAAAACTCTCAAAACATCCCTCGAGCACCTACAACCACAAAAACTAGAAATGTAACTGTATGGGAAAGAAGATTTCATTACATCATATTCTTATCAAAAGACTCTCACCCTTAAGAATCCAAAACCAATCTCAGAAGGAAAGAAGTCTAAACAACCACCCTACGAGATACCTCTCAATGATCTATTCATACATCGAATTCTACCACTATACAAACATTCCAAACCAAACGGCCTTAAAACATCTCACACAAACTCATGACCACATATCCAAACCACCACAACCTTCTCAACCTCCACACAGCCTAAACCAACAACTTTTATGACCAACAAACCAAAATACCCCAAACATGTGAATTAAGTAATTCCATCCTCCATGTAAAATACTATTCACTTTGGGATACACCGACTCACTCCCACAGGTTTAATCACATCATAGTACAAATCATCATGATTAGTAATCAAGCCCTACCACTTTCATATGTCATAACTTTATTTCATGTCACACATCACAACAAACTCATAAAATCAAGGTAAAACATCACATCTCATAAAAAATAAGGGTATAACCAACAAATCAAAAGAAAAAAAAAGAAAAAAACTCACGGTACTTGGCACACATCAGTATCTCTCACTCCCAAGTACTCTAAAAAATGCCACCATGCCTCCTAAGTATATTAACTCCGGTAATGAATCATCCTCACAAGAATTTATCCTAACAATCATGGATCTCTACTGGATGTTCCATGAATTTCATATCAACATCGATATCCAAATCTCCAATGTCAATGACATGGGATTAATCATGAAAATACCAACGAAGATGAGAGATGTGGAAGATGTCGTGGATCCTCTCCAAACATGGTTTCAATTTCGACCAATATATAGAATTTCCAACTAATCCCAACACCTCAATGGTCTTAATAAACCTATTAGAGAGATTACTACATATTCCAAACATCTACTACCCATGTTGAGGGGAAACCGTCAAGAACACATGGTCCCAAACCTCAAACTCCAAGGGAATCATCCTATGATCAGTATAAGACTTAGAAAGATCTCATGTTTCTTTCATCCTTTCTCAAACCAACTAAACATTCTTTGTTACGTTCTACACTACATTGGGTCCAAGAACTTCTTCCTACAAAACCTCTATCCATCACAATAGAGAATGACATGGTCAACTGTACAAATCCTTAAATAGATCCATGCCAATAGTTGAGTGATTGATATTTTTGTATGCAAACTCAATGTCATGACCCAACCCAATAGGGATCGTGGAGTAACTACCCCCTTACCACCTCTATAGTCTAGGGGATAACAAAAAGTGCCAAAATTCATAACTTGTATTGGAGGCCTAATCCTAGTGTACCTATACGCATGCACCTAACCATCTTCATATAGAAGTTCCAAGGAATAATAAAAAATGATGCATCAACTAGAGAATAACCATAATTATAAAACCTCTAGGGAGTAAAAGAGTACAATAGCATAATATAGAAAGTAAAAATGCGAAAAATACATGCCCAACCAGAAATATGTCCCAACCACAACCAACTAGGAAAGTAAAGTGCTGAGAGAGTTTGAATCCATATCTCCAAGCCTTGACCATTGTACACAGTCTAATGCACCAGGGTATCCCTATGATTCTCAGTAATTGTCATCGACCTATCCGTTATCTGAAAAATACATGACCCATGTGGGAAAATCTCATTCAGACGTGATCATATACATACTAATTAGGACACCCCAAAATTTGAAGGGGGAGAAATAAGAGACACTCACTAGTAGAATTATGATTTTTAACGTCGCCAGTTTGACGTCGGTTTCTTATAAACCGACGTAAATAATTTTTACGGTGATTTTTTGGCGTCAGTTTTTAAAAAAACCGACGCCAAAAAGGGAAAAAAATTGTTTTGGCGTCGGTTCTTAAAAAAACCGACGCAAAAAACTGAAAAATATATATTTTGGCGTCGGTTTTTATGAAAACCGATGCCATAAATGTTTTAAATAAAATTCTTTGGCGTCGGTTTTTTAACAAACCGACGCTAAAAATTAAAAAAATAACTACTTTTCGCGTCGGTTTGTTTAAAAACCGACGCGAAAAGTTAAAATATATTTTTGGCGTCGGTTTTTATGAAAACCGACGCCAAAAAATTTAAAAATTTTTTTTTATTGTTTTAGATAATTCTCTAATATTTGATTTGACTGGTCGTGGAGAAAAAACTGAGTTACGGATTAAAAGTTATGGCCTTTGAAAGTTGAACTTCTTTAAGACTTCTTTTAGAGAAGGTCAACTTCCGACATCCATAACTTTTAATCCGTAAATCCGTTTTTGCTCCACGACCAGTCAAATAAAAGATTAGAGAATTATCTAAAACAATGTAATTTTTGTTTTTAATTTTTGGCGTCGGTTTTCATAAAAACCGACGCCAAAAATATAATTTAACTTTTCGCGTCGGTTTTTTTAAAAACCGATGCCAAAAAAATTATTTTTTGTTTTTGGCGTCGGTTTTTAAAAAAACCGACGCGAAATGTAGTTTTTTTAAAATTTTTAGCATTGTTTTGTTAAAAAACTGACGCCAAAGATTTTTTTTTAAAACTTTTATGGTGTCGGTTTTCATAAAAACCGACGCCAAAATTTTTTTTTCATTTTTTGCGTCGGTTTTTTTATGAACCGACGCCAAAAAGGATATTGATTGACATTTTTTGCATCGGTTTTCTAAAAAACCGACGCCAAAAGACCAATGTAAATACTATTTTGCATCGGTTTCAAACAAAACCGACACCAAAGAGTAACGCGGGATCAGAATTTCAATTTTTTTCACAACACGCGTTTAACTTTTTAAAATCCCGCCTACATTTTCATACAACGCAATTGAAAATATTTTCGTTTACTATATATATATCCAGTTTCTCCTTCTTTCATCATTTTCAACATCTTCGATTCAATCACGATTTCAATGCGACTTCAATCATTAATTTGAACATGGTACATATTCTATTCATTTGTTTTATTTATTATTATTATCCTTCATTTCTAAACAACTCGATTGGATTTCTTATAATGATGATTCATTCTCATTTCTAAATACAAGTTATATGATAATAAAAAACATATCATTTCGATGGAAGCCCCTAAAACCATTGAAATATGTTTGATGTATTATGATTATTTTATTACATTTGGTGTATATGATTTTAATTTATGTTTATCATGTTTTCTTTGAAACGAGTTGTATCAATCAAAACTTTGATAGGTTCAACTTCTAACGGCGATAACTTTTGAACCGTAACTCCGTTTTAGGTCCACAGCCTGTCAAATAGAAGCTTAGGAAATGATCTAAAACCTAGAAAAAAAAAAATTTGATTTTTGGTGTCGGTTTTTATAAAAACCGACGCGAAAAATATTTTTTTTTTCATTTATGGCGTCGGTTTTTTTAAATAACCGACGCCAAAACTACTTTTTTAAATTTTTCGCGTCGGTTTTTATGAAAACCGACGCGAAAAATTATATGAATTATTTTTTTTGGCATCGGTTTTTTACAAAACCGACGCCAAAAAACGAATGTTATTCATTTTTCGCGTTGGTTTACAAAAACCGACGTAAAAATTCATATTTTTTACGTCGGTGACTTCGACGTCGGTTAAAAACCGACGTCCAAAATAAAAAAAAACCGACGTTAAAAACCGTTTTTCTACTAGTGACTATAGAAGTAGAAATCGCAACCCATAGTAAGATTGAAATTAAAACCAATCAACAAGGATATATTCTCATAAAACAACCCAAGAAAGATAGACAGAGGATATCCATATCACATTCCTTCCTAGGAAAAGAGTCTACCGTCAATTCCATGGGTCCATCAATGATTCATATCATCTCACATGTCTTTCTGAAGAAGCAACCTAGTGGAGGGCCCACACCTCGCCACCATGTTGCGCATTTGAAGAGGAAAAATATCCAAGTAAACGACTCACACCCTCGTGTTATAGGGGGTTACACTTAGTGTAAGGAGGAAATGTGGCCCAGTTTGATAAGGGGTACCTCTGAGTAGCTAGAGGGCCTATCAGGGGGTACCAGTCTTTAGTTGAGGACTCGGACCCCAGTGTGATAGGGGTACCACTCGGTAGGAAGAGGACACAAAACCAAGTGTGATAGGGGGTTCCACTCAACGTAAGGAGGACCCATGACCTAGTGCGATAGGGGGTACCACACAATATAAGGAGGACCCATTCCCTAGCGTGATAGGGGTACCACTCAATAAATATATGACCCAAGACCCGATGTGATGGTGGGTACCTCCCATTAGGTATAGGACTTGTGCCCATGTTTTTTAGGGGGTACCACCCAGTAGGTAGAGGAATTTCACACTAGTTCATTAGAGGGGTACGACTCTAAAGATCAAATATTCTTACTTTCATCATCGAGCATCTCCTAAAGAAATTTCATACTCATAAAATCTCACATCATATCTCAAAATACACTGTAAAGGACACCATCACATTCTACATGGAAAACACTTAGGATAAGCTTATCATGTTTTGAGATTTGAGTCTAAATGGAGGAGATAGGAGAGGTAGAAAATTCCAAAAAAAGAAGAGGTGCACAGTGTGTGGTCCCATTCTGCTACCTAGTCATGTTCTTTCCAATACATGGATCACTACACATATAGCCATGTATGTAATGGAAGGGGATTAAATGGTGTGGCTCGGTCACCTAGGGTACATCCCATTGCTCCTAGCCGTGTCCATGTACATTGGTCATGTACTCTGGCCATGTACTGTGGTCATGCATGTATACAAAAATCGTGTGCCAGGTCGTTCATGTGTCTCTGTACCCCCAGAGTACACGTTGGGTCACCATCACTGGGTCATATGGCATGTTTGGGGTCCCATGCAGTTCGTGTTATTTAACTCACCTAGAAATAAAAAACACTATAGCTAGGGGCATACATGCCATGTGTTATTCGTAGTACATGACATGTAGTTGGTTATTTCATAGAAACTCATATCTGTTCTGCACATTCCAGATCTCCACCCACCATTATGATTTATGGTAGTTGACCACCCAAAACTAGTGGAATCCATCTCCATCTATCATTTATATCCTTCCATTAAAAATAAATGGATCTTCAGTCCATTACTTGAATCTCGTATGCACCTCCTTATCCTATTGAACATCCCGCTGCCACACTGATTCTACAAATGTATGGTGTAATCACCCACATCCTGAAAATTATATGAATCCATCCCTAATTTTTTAATCCATTCATCACAAATGAATCTTCTATGATTCTAGGGGGGTCCAATCATGATGTAACTCACCCAAAAATGTTGAACCATGGTCCATGTAGGACAGGGAAAATAACACAAAGAACAGAGGGGAAAATCACATAAACAAGGGTGAAATATTCATTGGCAAATAATTCAAGTAAAAAATATATATATTGGGGATATTCTGGGGGAGAAACATGAAAAAACATGGATTAATCAAATGAATAAATAAATCTAACACATGGGTGCATTCAAAGTCTCAAAACGAACGAGATCAAAGAAAAGGAATTGATCATGCTTGATAATTTAATCATAGGGGAAAAATCCACATATGAAGAGACCTACCTAGACTTGGATAATAAGTCGATAAAGAATGTACTTTTCAATGAAGGTGGAATATTCTTTTTGTCCAATGTGACTTGATTCTACTAGATCCAGTTTTCGATTGATTACCCAATCTAAATTCTCCAACAAGAGGTGGTAGAACCATCCTCTCAATAATACCAAGTTTATGTAGACAACCCTGGATATTTTCTATATTATCATATTTATAGAGGTTTTAGGAATAATTAATTTAAATTAAATAATTAAATTAATCAATTAATTTAACTTAAATGCACCTCCCAATGATTACTCTATCCCAAAGCCCTATACCGACCAACTTTAAGTCACTCTTAGGGTAAACCTCACAATCCGGATTCCACCATTATATAAAATATTTTATTTAGGGATATGTTTATGATTTATATCATTATTTCTTAAAAATTATGTGTGTGTGATTTAAAATATATTTAATATTTTTATAAAATTAATTTTGGGCACAACAGGCCTTAGAATCACAGGTCGTCTTAGCGCCTAGCTCCAAAATATATCTAGATATATTTAAAAGTCTTACAAGAAAAAATCTCTCTAAATTATTCCATCCTTGAATATTTTCATCCTAAAAAATTAAAAACTATGAAAAGGGGTTGGTATATAGAGCCCGCATATGGATCTCCTACTCCCGTGAGATCTATTGCATGCTCTCGTTCTTCCACAAAACATGAATAATCTATCCAAGAATGATCATATACTATCGATCCTTGATCACCATTTGGTTCTCCATGAAGGTGGATCCATCCTCAATGTCTAACTACCCCCAATAAACACCATGCATGGTTTCATGCATGTATCACCTTATCTACGACACATAGAAGATGTTGTGAACCCACTCCATCTGTGGGGATAGGGTGAGGTAGTAAGAAACATTGTCAACACTCTGTAAGATCTCAAATGGACCAATGAACTTTGAGGATAACATTCCTCCTTGGATGAATCTCCATAAACCTTATTGTGGGGAGAATCATAGGAAAACGTAGTCTCCCTAGTCAAACTCCAAGGGCCTTTGAAATAAATTTTCAGAATATTTCTACTTTCTCTAAGCAATCCATATCCACTTCCAGATCACCTAGACCTTCTCCATCGCCTCCTGCACTATCTATGGCCCAATAAAATATATCTCACTAATCTTAGTCTAAAATAAGGGTGGCCTATAGGGTATCCCATAAAATGTCTAGAAATATTCCATGCCAATAGTAGAGTGGTAACTATTATTATAACCAAAATCTACTAATGGAAAATGAACCTTCCGGCTCTAGTAAAAGTATAACATGGAATCCCTCAACATATCCTACAGAAAATGGAGAGTTTGCTCTGTCTGGACATCCTTATAGAGGTGGAAGTCTATAATCATCCTCATCTGGGTTCTTAATGCCTCTCGTAGTCCTCCCTAAAACTGTGGTGTGAACCATGCATCACAGTCAGATACAATCACTGAGGGTACCCCATGATGACAAATTATCTCCTATACATATAGCTTCCCAAAAATCTCCACCAAACACTGGTAATTAATATCAAGTAAGTTCTCCCACAGCATGTTATTAAACTATCACCCAGATGTAATCATGGCCTATCTCCCTCTGTGGAAGTATTATCATGAATTCCAATGATATTTGTCTTATTTCCACTCTGGGATCTCAGGAGGCTATTACAAACTATCTAGAACCTGGTTCTTAGCTTTCTCATGCTGAAAGGTGAGACACTGAGGGAAAAACTCAGTAATGATTCATCTCATACCAACCCACAAAAACTACCAATTAAGGTCTATACATATTCCCTGAACTGATATGTAAATCCAAATGAGATGTGTGAAACTCTTTCATCACCTACTCTTGCATCATGACTAAGGACCACCATTTATCTCTAAAATAAGATGATTTGATTCCCTGCTTTAGAAAATCCATCTGGAGAATCTCATAAAGATATATATTCACATAATACCTCGGAGTCAATGTATCCTAACTAGGAATCTTTCACACACTAAAGGACTGGATGATTAAAAACCATAAACTAAATAAACGTTTCACCCTCCCCCTCAACCTGAGTCATCTATATGGAATCCAAATGTTCTGATTCCTCCCACACTAAATGATCACGGGACTTCATACGAAGGGAATCCACCCCCATGTTTCCATTACAAGGATTATAGACTATATCAAATTTATAGTCCTACAGAAACTCCAACTAGTGCCTATGTATCAGGCTTAGGTCCCTCTGCATGAAGACATACCTAATACCCAGATGTTCTATGTAAACAACAAATGTCTCTCTCATAAGATAGTGTCTCCACATACTCTGAGTGAAGACTACCACTACTAACACTAGGTTTAAAGTTACATAGTTCTTATCATGGTTTTAAATTGTGTTAACCTATATGTGATAAATTTATGCCTCTATAACAACATGTATCTAATACTATCTCCAAAGGCATCACGATATACTACATACTCCACGACCTCCTCTGGAAGTCTCAAAACATGATCACATTTCAGCCTCAGGCTCAAATCCTTAAAGACTCTCTAGAACTACTTAGTCCGAGTAAATGAATACCCTTCCCATATTAGGTTGTTCAAAGGGGATATAATCCTAGATAAGTCTTCCAAAAATGTACTATAATATCCTTCCAAGACAAGAAAACTCTGGACCTATGATACTCTCTTGGGTGGATCCTAAGCAAGTACTGCATCGATCTTCACCGAGTTTATAGCTAATCCAAGATCAGAAATGGCATTCCCTATAAAGTGAACCTCCTAGATATATAATTGAAACTTTTAGATCTTACCATAAGAATGGTTCTCCCAATGTAAATCAAGGACCATCCTCAAGTTCTCTGCATGATACTCCTCTAACACAGAGTATATAAGTATGTATTCAATCAATACAACATAAAATTAGTTGAATTACGACTGAAAGATCTAGTTCATCAAATACATAAACATTAAAGGGGTATTCATCTCACCAAAAGGCATCACCTGTAACTCGTAATGTCTATAGTGACATTGAAATTATAGTTTCATAATATCAGCCTCATAAACTCTCAACTGGTGGTAGTTGTACCTAAGATAGATATTTGAGAACCATCTTGCAGCTCTCAATAGATCAAAGAGGTCTTCAATACTCTCCTAGGGGAACTTATTCTTTATCTTGGATTTTATCAATCGATATTAATCCAAAAAATTCTATAAGATCCCATCTTCATTTTTAACAAACAATACTAGATCATTCCTGTGGTACATAGTGGGCCTCAAAAAACCCTTCTCTTGAAGGTTCTCCAACTGCAGCTGCAACTCCTGAAGCACATTAGGGGCCATCCAATATACTGCCAAAGATATCATAGAAGTCTCAGGATGGAAGTCAATAATGAACTCAATATCCCACCATAGAGTAAGTCCGAGTAATTATTTAGGGAATATTTATATATAATTCTCAATGACATAAGAGATCTAGATTCCAAAATATCCTGTTGTGCCAAGGGATACACTCACAAACAGTTGGGTGATGGGTTGTATCCACCTACTCACAAAACTCACTCACCCTTCCATGAGATCACTCTCCTCCAAAAAATTATAATCTAGTCTCAATGGTGTGAAGGTATCTGAATCATCTATGGTGATAGTCAATTTGGGATTGAATTGGGGAAAACCAATACATACACAAGATGGAATCATAAGGAATCATTGTGATGATGAAAAGGTCCCACAATATACTCTATCCACACAAAAATATATTTCACTTCCAATAGATAAAATATATCAAAGGGGTGTTCCCTATAGAAACCATAACATAAATATATTATGCTAAAAACTCAATTGGGAGCTCCATCTCTTACACTAAGAGTAAAGATATGAAGGAATGAATCGCACATGTGTCTAATATTATTGAAGCAAGAGTAGGATAAAAAAATATCATACCTCTGATCATCTCATGAGTTCCCAAGTCATACACCTCTATAGTCTACATCTAGACACAACCCCAACCGCCATCTCCATGAGCCTTACATGGGAAACTTGGTGGTGGTGGTGGTAAGAGATCATAATGTCATCCATTATAAAAATTTCCTCCTCTAGAAGATTCAACTACTCATATATCTGCTCCGCATCCCTAGGGCCACCCCTCTCTCGCCTGGGAGATACATGATTGTAGTTTTGCCTCTATTATGGTGGTTCATCAACTACCTATCTTCCCTCCTCATCACGTCATCTCAAGTAGTCACATTCCATGTGACCTCACCCATAAAATTCACAACACCGCCAATCTTCGAGATTCTATAGTCCCCTATGTGGTCCCTATTCTGCATGACCATGTGCCTTATTCTAGTCATGAGGAGGCCTCTTATGTTGATACTCTATCGACTAGTACCTGCTATCTTTTGTAGATAACTCATCCCCATGTCACCCCCTACCAGCTCCACCTTCATGGTGTCCCTCTAACTGGAATCTCTTTGTCACCAGTTTCTTCTTCGACACTCTAGAATGATTGGGAATGAATAGGGGCACCACACTAGCATGGATGGCCCTATGGAGACCCTATTCAAACTTATCCACCCAAAATTATCCATCATGAATCATGTATATGGAGTATCATGTGAGGTCAATGATCCTCCCAACATACTCAGAAACTCTCATCCCTCTATAAGGTAGCTCCAGAAGCTCCTAAATATGAATTGAGTACAAGAAGGTTATGTACTCCTAAAGAAATAGCTACAAGAAGTCAATACACGAGAGTGTTTACTCATCATGAATCTTTCTGACCAGACTCCACCATTTCCCAGCTACTCTATGGAAAAGATTGGCTTCCAGTGTGACCAATTGATATGTCAGTGTCTAGCTAAGACTAAAAACAAGGACCACAAACTCTAGCAAAACCTCCACTAGCTATGGATCTGGATCACCATGGATCAATAGTGGCCTCTTGAACTAGAACTCATGGAGTGTGATAAACTTACACATATACTCAGCCTACTCTACTTGTACTATATTCTACTCAATAGGGGCGGGTTTGGTTACCTATATATTTGGAGGAAGAATATCTCCTAATGGGATCTAAACTATGGCCTCATAACTCATTGGATCATTATCACAATCCTAAATTAGTAACCTTGCTGGATATCTTCACGGAGGAATCCTAGAAATTTAATCAATACATGACAGGGCCAGATGAGTATATATATATATATGAGTAGTATAGTCAATAAGGATAGTCAAAAGACTCAATCCCATTTGATTCATGTTATAATTTTCCCTTTAATAAATGTCTCATTATGTCGAGTTGACACTAAGGTATTTAGATTCCTAATGAATGGATTTGTCAACCGCTGAACCAAAACTCGGTTCTCTAGTCTGAGAGCCTCACTCGAGACACATTGACATTGTTTCCCAAAATCCAAACAAAATCCTCATAAGGGGAAAACTCCGAACACCTACCAAAGGAATGAAATTCTCTGATACCAATCATTCATGATCCAACCCAGTGGGTCTTGAGCTGCAACTACCACAATCCTTCCTTAATAGGCCAATGGATATCAGCAAGCATAAAAAATCATAACTAATATGGGATACCTTATCCTAATTTAACTATACACATACATCCAACCATATTCATGTATAAGGTAAGAGGAGTAATAATAAAATATGAAAAAAAATATAGAATAACCATGCTTGTAAAACCTCTAGGTTGTACAAGAGTGGGACAGGATAACCTAGAATGTTAAATGGGTAAAAAAACATTCCCAACTAGAAAGATATACCAACCTAAATAATTTGGGATAGTAATCTATTGAGAGATTATAACTCTAGATATCCAATCTCCAACCACCACACACGGTCGAATACACTAGCTTATCCCTATGATCCTCTGTAATTGCCTCTTACATGTCCATTGTCTTCATGATACATGAAACGTATGGGAAAATCCCATGAAGAGGTGAGTATATACATACCCAGTAGGACACCCAAAAAGATGAATGGGGACAAGTAAGAGATATGATAGATGTAGAAAACTCAACCCATATCAAGAGTGAAATGAAAACTAATAAACAGTGTTATATTCTCACAAAAGAAAGCCAGACGAGAGAGAAAGGGGTCTCCATCTCAGAAACCATAATAGGAAAAGAGTCTTCTATCATTTATAGAGGTCTAATAATGATTACCAAAATATTATGTGTCTTTCCAATGAATTAAGTGTGTGGAGGGTCCACACCTCTCCACTGTGCTACACAGTCGAGGGGACATAATCTCTAAGTAGAGGACTTATTCCCCAGTGTGATAGGAGGGTTCCAATCTGTGTTAGGAGGGATATATCCCTAGTGTGATAGTGGGTACAAAATGGTAGATAGAGGATACACACCTCAATCCAACATGGGGGTACCACTCAATAAATGGAGGACCTTCAACCTATTGTGATAGTGGGGTACAAATCAGTAGGTAGAGGACTTTAACTGTAGTCTGATACGAGGTTCCAATCAATGTAAATAAGATCTATGACCCAGTGGGATACTACTATGTGTAAGCAGGAACCATTACTTAGTGAGATAGGGTATCACTAAGTAGATAGAGGACCCACGCCCTGGTGTGATAGGGGGTACCACTCAGTAGAGGGAGGACCCAAACCCTCGTCGGATAGGGGGAACCACTTAGTTGGTAGAGGCCCCGCTCCCTGGTCTGTCAGGGGTACCACTATAAAGATCACATATGATCAGTACCATTGTTGATCACCACCAAAAGAAGCATCATTCTTGGAACATATCACATCATATCAAGAAATACACTATGAATTCCACCATTGATTTCTACAAGATAAAACACTCGGAATATGATACTTACAATTTGATATTCGAGTCCAAATGGAAGGGATAAATATAAGGACCCAACATTAAAATGTTACTTAATATTTAATTTTAAACAAGACCATACATTATTATACATTGAGTATATTTTTGGGTTTAGAGTTTTGAATAATTAGGAAAACATACATACGTGACATACCACATTTATACAAGGGGATGCTACTAAAACAGTATCCATTTTTTTCAAAATATAAAACATTAAAACTTAAAACATGATTTATTTGAAAATTCTACATATCAAAAATCATGAATCCCTTCTATCTCTTACCCATCTTTATATCCTGTGAAAAACATTTTAAAAACTTGGGATGAGTATAAAACTCAGTAGGGGATATAAAGAAATAAAGCATTAGCCAAGTGATAACATAAAAACTAATAAAACGCATAATCATAAAAACTCATATGCATAGAAACATTATGTAGTTTACTTGGTACATATTTAATATACCACTCTTACATTCACCCATACACATGGAATAACCTTTTTCTCAACTTCCATCTTCGTAATACCCAATGCACTGGAGAGCTATTATGGGGATCACCCATTATATCTTGAGATATAATGGGATAACCCCAACATATCTTGAGCTATAATGTTCTCAAAACAACATAAATAATGTCCAAGGAACATATCATGGAAATAAAGTATATTGAAATCAGTAGAAGCCACTAATTCCATAGACATGAAAAACAACCCTTTTGAAATTTATTAAAGAGTGTTTTAAAAGGATTTTAAAAGAAAAGTCCCTTAAAATATAATTGGAGTGGGAATTAATATAATGGAATTGATATGTGTATACAATATAAATACACATATATTAAAAAATATAAACAAAAATTCACAACAACAATAATCTTAATACCACATGATGAATAAAGAAGAAGGTTAATCCCAAAGAATGGAAATTGGTTGAAGAATTCCCTTAGTTCAAGTTCTTCTTACTTAAAATGTGTTTAAAACTCATGTATAATGGTTAAGAGAGTTTCATTAATATCCTAATGAAACATAATAATTTTTATAAAACCTTATATTATCATTTTACAACATCATTTGATGCATTTATTAGTAATATTTTTCTATTTACATTGTTTCGGGTGTGTTCTTTACATGGTTTCCATGATCGGTTCATGGTGGATATTATTGTCAATTGGAAATGGAAATACATAATTGGAATGGAATGGTATTTAAAATATTTTCAGAACCATATGTTATACCATTTATCATTTTGAATCTTTACATTAGGGTGATTCATAAGTTAAAACACTATTGATATTTGTTTAGGTCATTTTAGCGATTCTTCGATCGTTATGAAATCATTTTGTTTTATATATTAATCGCATGTGTAAAAAATGATCCCATAACCTTATAAAAGATATAATAAATCAATAATAATCAAGTGAAACCATAAAAATGGTTTCATGACCAGCCTTGAAATAAGTAAAATAAATTGAAATCACATCATCCACGATGTTGGTAAATCGACACATCATAGATGGTGTTTTAATTTCTTGAATAAGTGAGAGAGGAGAAAAAGTATAAGGGTGAATATTCCATAAAAATTATGAAATACAGAATATGTATGATAATTTATCATTAATTCCTCTAGGATATGGGGATATGATAAAATAATAAGAAAATAAATGAACTCAAAATAAAAGAATAGTTGAGAAACCCCTTACGAAAGTTCGGTAGCCTAATGGCGTCACTTAAAAATACATAAAATATTTCGATGAGATAAAAAGGGTATCTAATAATTATTAAATAATATGGGTAGTAATTGGAATATGGAATGAAATATCCCAACATAATAAAATTTAAATTAAAAGATAATTAAATAATAAGAGTGCTTGAAAAAGAGAGAGAGATTTTGAGACGAAAATTATGCGGCATAACGTCTATGCATCATGGTTTTAGAAAACATTAAAAATAGAGGTTACATGGTTAAAATATCCAGATATGAATCATAAAACAGTATAGATATATAAGAAAATGTAAATAAGAACATGGTATCAAAAATTGAAATTTATACCACATAAAAGAGAACTTGAATGGAAAAGAAAAGGTTGATAATTTTATCACCATGTAGAGTAACTCCTAAGACATGAAGGTTGGGACCTTGGGGGATTTATGAAAACATGGGAGGACTAATAGGGAGTTAATTAGGCCATATATTAATTGAGTTGGAATTTTGATTTAATGGAATGAAGAAATGGGTTGGTATTTATTGTAAAAGTGAGGGAATGTTTTATTAATTTCCAAGGGACACCTCATTAGTGGTATTTGAAAAACCATGGGCTTGCCCATGGTATTTGCTCATGTTATTAGCCACCTAGTACACCTCACATATTATTTTACTATACACAAGTCTACCAGAATTATTACATCATTAATGATGTCATTAAAAACACCAAAACTCAAAACGGTATTTTTACTATTCACCGAAAATTCAACTATTTCATAAAAATTCCAAAAAATTACCCTATCCATTTATCGATGTGTATAATTAAAAAATGAAGTCCATTTTTTGAAAATAATTTTTTAAATATTATTAATTTAATTTTTAAATAAAATCATAATTTATTCAAAAATAAACAATTTTAAAACTCTAACTGCTTTTATATCACATTGAAAAATTAATCAAGATATCATTATCATAAATCCTTAATAAAATAAAATAATAATAAAATTTACTCTTAATTAGGGTCATATTACTACTCATAAGGGTATGTTACTATTCACCAAAAAAACAAGTTTGTTCCATCAGACTCTAAATAACTTACTAAACAAAATTATAGATGATCATTTTTCGAAATTCAAAACATAGAAGTTGAAAAATTATGTTTAAATTCTAGTTATAAATATCTAGTTAAAATAAAGTTTCATGAAATTCATTTATTTTTTAAAACCTTGGGTTGTTACATTATCCCCACCTTCTATAAATTGTGTCCTCACAATTTTATTTACTCATTAATAAAGTGAGGTTACCTTTCCCTCATAGCATTTTCAGATTCCTATGTTGCTTCTCCAGCCATGTGGTTTCTCCACAAAACCTTTACTTGGTGGATTACCTTATTCTGCAATACCTGTTCCTTTCGATCAAGAATCTAAATTGGTTTCTCTTTATACGAAAACTTCTCTTCCAGCTGAACTGCTTCTGGGTTCAATCCATGAGATGAATCTGGCACATACGTCCTCAACATCAAAACATGAAAAACATTATGTACCTTAGAAAACTCATAGGCAAAGATACTTAATATGAAACTGGCCCAACTTTTTCCAATATTTCAAAAGAACCAATTAATCATGGACTTAGATTTCCTTTCTTACCAAAATTTATCACACTTTTACAAGGAGGTATTTTAAGGAAAACATGGTCTCCTATGTCGAAAGATAAGTCTTTCCTTCCTTTATCTACATAACTTTTCTACCTTCTCTGAGTTGTCCTCATGTGATGATGGATCATCTTAACTTTCTCAAACATTTCCTTCACTAATTCTGGTCCAATAAACTTCATTTCCCCAACCTCATCCCAAAAATCTACAGTTTGACACTAATTCCCATACAATGCCTCAAAAGGTGCCATATGTATTCTGGAATGACAAATACTATTATAAGAAAACTCAACTAAATAAAGATTCTAATCCCAACTTCCCTAGTAGTCCATTGAACAAGCTTGAAACATATCCTCCAAAGTCTTAATCGTTCATTCTGACTGCCCATCTAATTGAGGATGAAAATATATATTGAAATTTAATTCTATTCACAAACACTTGTGAAGCCCCTTCCAATAGTTAGTAGTAAACCTAGGAGCCCGATTAGATATAATTGAAAGAGGAACTCCATGTAACCTGACTATCTCTTTGAGGTACAGTGGAGAAAGCTGATCCTACGACATTTTATCTCAAATATAAAGGAAATGTGTATATTTTCTCATACGATGAACAATAACCCAAATCACATTGTTACCTAGAGATGTATTAGGTAGTACCACCATGAATTCCATGGATATATTCTCCCATTTTTACATTGGCACTGGAAAAGCCTGAAGCATTCCCTTCAGTAACTACCACTCTTCTTTAACCTGTTGACATGTCAAACATTTCACAGTAAATTATGCAATATCCCTTTTCATTCTATCCCCCCAGTAATACTCTGAAAGGTCTATGTACATATTAGTACTTCCAGGGTGAACTGACAATGGAGAACTATGATCTTCACGCAACAAATCTTTCTTTAACTAGGAATCACATGGCACACACAACCTTTTTTCAAATCTTAAAATGCAATATTTATCAAGGTTAAATTCTAGAAACTTACCCATTTTAACCAATTATACCTTTTTATATAGCTCACAGTCTTCCTTTTTTGATTTCTTGTTGTTTTCTGATAACGATGACTGCACTGAAACCTGAAACAAAATAGATGTATATCATGCACCGAAAAATTCCAAGACAAAATTCATCAAATCATAAATCAAGGGATTGTGTTCCAAACATAACATGGTTAGTGATGCATGATGTGTTCAAATCAAGGCATCCTTCACTATGTTTGATTTTCCTAGATGGTAATTGATTGCACCATCATAATCTTTTATCAGTTTAATCAATCTTCTCTGCCTCATGTTTAACTCCTTCTAAGTGAATATATACTTCAGACCTTTATGGTCAGTATATATTTGACATTTGGCTCCATATAAATGATGCCTCCAAATTTTCAAAGAAAAAATCACATCTGAAAATTCCAAATCATGTGTGGGATAATTTAACTCATGAGTTTTTAGTTTTCGTGAAGCATAAGCAATTACCAGATCATTCTGCATTAGAATACAACCAAGTCCCTTCAATGAAGCATCACTGTAGATGAAAAAAATCACCATTTCAGAAAGTCATGGCCAAAACTAGATCATTCACCAATCTCTTCTTTAGTTCCTAGAAAAAAGCATCACATTATTCTGTCCCAAAAAAATTAACCCCTTTTCATGTTAACTTAGTTAGAATACTAGATAACCATGCAAATTATTTAACAAAATGTCAGTAATAACCTTCTAATCCAAGAAAACTACGAATATCTATAACATTTTTAGGTCTTAGCCATTCATTGACCACTTTTTTTGGTAGGATCAACTATTATTCCATCCTTATTTACAATTTTTCCAAGAAAAGAAATCTGTTGCAAACAAAAATCAAACTTGTTGAATTTTCCATAGAGATTCTTTTCATTTAAGGTTTGAAAAACAACCCTTATATTTTTTTCATGCTTCTCTTTACTTCTAGAATATACCAGAATGTCATCAATAAACACAATCGAAAACTTATCCAAGAACTCATGAAATATTCTATTCATAAGATCCATGAATACATCAGGTTCATTAGTTAACCCAAAATGCATAACTATAAATTCATAATGACCATATCTAGTCAGAAATGTAGTCTTCGAGATGTATTCATCCTTTAATTTCATCTGATGTTACCTCGACCTCAGGTCAACATTCAAAAAATACTACAATCACTAGAGAATATCAAAAAAATCATAGATAAAAGGAAAAGGATACTTGTTTTTAACAGTAGTGTTATTCAAGGATCTATAATCGATGCAAAGTGTAATTGAACCATCTTTTTTCATAACAAACAAGACGGGAGTGCCCCATGGTGAAGTGCTAGGTCAGATGAAGCCTTTATTTAATAATTACTTCAACTTCCTTTTTAATTACAAAAGTTCCATTTAGACCATTCTATAAGGGGGTTTAGAAATTGGATTAGCATCAGGAACTAAGTCAATAGTAAAATCAACCTCTCTATTAGGAATAACACTAGTAAAATCACTGGGAAAACATCCAGGTATTCATTTACGACTAGTATATCATTAATCTGGATAGTTCCCTTATCTTCAAAAATATGAGCAAGATAACATTCATTTCCATTCTTTATTAGTTTCTTATATTCCTACTATGTTATTAATTGTATGCGTTCATTCTTGTACACAAATTGAAATTATTTTTCAAAAAAAATTCATTTTCTCTATAATCCATCATAGCATGATAAAATGAAAGCCAGTCCACACCCAGAATAACATCAAACTCTACTAGAGGAAAAACAACAAGGTTTTTAGGTAAAATAATTCCACATACAAGGATATGCAGATTATTATAATTTTTTTTTGCTATAATATTTCCTCCATGCATTTTTACCATGAGTTCGGGTTTCCTTTCATGTGGTTGAATTCCCATTTTTTCTGACAATTTCTCAGAAATGAAGGAATGTCTAGACCCTGAGTCAAAAAAATCCACAATCTATAAAAAAATGTACCTGATACCACCTCATTTTAAGGCTCAACATCTACTGAAGTGGTTGAAAATAATTTATCAAACCCTTCTGCTTCCAATCTTGCTGATTCCCTGGTTGATTAACTAGCTTCGGAAAAACATTAGCAAAATGACCCAATTCCTTACATATAAAGAATCTCACCATAATATTCTCATTAATTTTCAGATCATTTTACTTTCACTCACAAGAAATGTGTCCAAAATTTACACATTGGTATCATTCCCCAGAATTTACAAGACATTCACCAGGATGCCTTTTACCACTCTTTTCACAAGAAGGAAAATTCATTTTCTTACCTCTAGACTTCTTTGATGAGTTCTTCCCCATTTCCTTCCAACCTGAACAATTCTTATTCTTTTCATCACAAGGCACATATGTGTTAAAAACACAATTTCAACTTTTTCAGCACAATGAACAAGCTTCTTATAGATTTAAAACTCCCTTGAATCCAAAGATCTTCACAAAAATGGTTTCAAATATGAGTGAAATCTATTAATTTTACTTTCAAAATCCTGAGTAATATACGATATGTACCTGGATAGCCTTGTAAAATTGGCTTCATGTGTTTCCACAGAATAATCATCTTTATACTCCAGTTCCAATAATTGTTTCTCTATTCTTAGTCGAACTGTTTTGGGAAAATATTTTTCGAGAAAAAGACTCTTAAAATCACCCCCTTCCAGACTATCAAGATCATCTCTTTATCACGTATTTTTAACCATGGACCATCATTGATCGAAGTCACCTACCAAATGATAAATGGATAGTATTAAATTTTGATGTTCTGAACATCCCATGACATCAAATATCTTTTCTAGAGCATTGATTCACTATTCAGTTATCACTGGGTCTATGGTTTCACTAAATGATGGAGGATGTTTCCCATAAAATTCTCCAAAAAATAAATGTTTCTTAATGTAATATCATGTTCCTATCTAGCATGGATACCACACCCACTTATTACTTGAGTCAAAAAATTCATTGCTGTAGAGACCCTAAGCTTATCGTACATGGACATTACATTACTTTTGCAGAATACTTAGTACATAACAAAAACACACACACAAGGATCGTAATAGTTTAGTTTCTTTGGAAACTCGGAACGTAATCTTCTAATCGTGGTGAAAGATCTTCAATATCTCCCATAAAGATCTTCCCTTTTTTTTTACCTAAAAACCTTTCTTTATATCCTGGGGAAAAGAAAACATAAAAGGGTGAGCTCAAATGCTCAGTAAGGGTAAACAAAAGAAATATCAATCACATCATATACATAAGAACATTACTTTTGGAAATCTTAACCTGCAAAAGAGCTCATAATATCATAACATGGGATAAATCATAGAAGTGAAAATGAAATCCCAATAATAATAACTTAAAACATGAAACTTTGTGGCATACACACATAATCATAGAGAATCATTTCTTGTTAGTCAAGACTCATTGCCAAGACTATCTTAGTGGACAAAGTCCCTTTCTGAATCGAGTAACCCTCGTTTCAGTCCTGTTTCACTGAACCGGTATAACCTACCATTTCAGCCATGTCTATCTCATGAGATATAAAATCTTTACCCAATGCATTGGAGGGAGATATAGGTCCCACCCATCTCATAATGAATCCTTTCTTATGTGTGCCACATAATCATAAACCATACATCATAGCGTAACCCATGTAATAAAAATGGGATTCTTAAACAACATGACATCATAAAACAATTCATATAAGATAAATGAATTCATAAAAATATTTCCATCACAACATAATCAAATCCATGTAATAATAGGGATAAAAACAGAACCTTTTTATTATCTTAGATGGAAAATAATTTTTATAAAATACTTGAACTCCATTCTTGAGGAAAATATCCTTTCTACTTCAAAAACATTTTTCCTTTCATAACATGTCATACGACTTTAAAATAAAAGAAGTTGATTAAAAATAAACTTGAAAACTTGTAAATGAAGTTTCTTGGAAATAATGTTTTAAAAATCCATTCATGCCGTATTAGTTAAAAAAACACTCTTCGTACTTTTGTCGGAAAAGTCAAAAAGTACCTCGTACGAAAAACGACAAAAGATTCCTTTCGTACATATTACTAAAAACTCACCAAAGGGTAAAAATGGATTTAAGAAATTGTAGGTGGATGGAAATAATATTACATATTGATGAAACATGGATGTGGATGATAAAATACACCCCAGTAAATACTTACGAATAAACAATCTCGGATAAAAATGAGATTGTGATATTTCCCTTACCTTAGGTCCGACTTGCTTTGTAAGTGTCCAAACCTCCTGTATAATGATTTAAATCATGTTATTGACTTATTACAGAATCATATTAATTGTTATGATATCATATATGGTTCACTTATGACAATATATTACCCGTTCTTTTGTAAATTCCATGTTAAAGAAGCGTTTTGGGTAAAATCGTTTCATTTATCGTAGGTGTTTTGACTTGTTGTTCTTGACATCATTATTACTTATATCATGATTTACTCACTTCCAGAATATAAAATATGATTTATATATCATATATATTCAGTATATATATATATATAATAGGTAGATAAATAAAATGAAAAACACCGTTCATGGAGACGGTAGTCCGTACGTACGCATGAACGTTGTTTTCCTTTCCTTATTGTCTTGAAATGGAAGTAAGTAGATGACATACATATGTATATATATACATAAATCCAGTAGCTTTATAATTTCATATATTTCATTATTATTTCTTATATATACATTATAATCATTCTTAAATGGTTAACATGGAGAATGAATCTCATCGCGTCGTGGAGACGGTAGTCCGTACGTACGCACGAGCGATGATATCATTTCTATAAATATTGAATTGAATTGGAGTGGATTATACAATATATCAGAATCAATATGATGTTGTAATAACTATGTATAGTTATTCTTTACACCACTATACCCATCCTTGTAAGGTGGTGGTGGAAAATAGATTACACCACGGCGTGGAGACGGTATTCCGTACGTACGCATGCGCGGTGATTTCTTTTTCCGTAGGATGGATAGATGGTGAAATAGGGTTGTTTCATACTTATAATAACATATCAGTATATGATTGATACTGATGTTATTACTTCATAATGAAACAACCTAAGAAGAAGAAGTGGAAGAAGAAATAAAGATGAAAGAATTGGTAACGGTAATTACCTCTTCTTTGAAGCGCCTCTTTGAGACCTCCTCTTAGGGCACTAAAATTGGTCTTTGAGGAAGACCAGAACCTCTAGGATGTTGCTAGGGAAGTGGAGAAGAGATTTTGGCAGGGTTTGGCCGAGCTTGAGTGCTCAAATTGGTGTGAGGAGGAGGGGGAGGAGGTGTCCTTTTATAAGGGAGGAGAGGGGCACCTTAGGAATATCTCAAAATATTATCTTATATTAAAGTCAAAATCGGTTTATAATGGTTCCAAAGGGTCTTATTTCAAAGATAAAGTGGGGAAGGGTCGAAATGCTATCAACCAATAGGATTTAGACAAGTTTAGGGTATTATTTTAACCTTATCAATTAGATTTAACTCTAAGTTAATTAATTTAACTTTTACCGTGTCTTTTTGTTTTCTTTCACTATATGGTTAATACACTTACTATAACATGCCAAACGAACCCCAAATTGTTTATTATTAATATATATATCCTTATCTAAGTCATTTGGCCGAACCTTAGATTTTTAGGAATAAAATAACAATTAATAATATAATATTTGATTTAAAAACTATTTTGTGTCAATTTTGACACTATTTGATATATGATTTTTGTGAAAGTCATAACAGAATTATATGTTCGAACCAAGTTGATTAAATCAATACTAATATATCATAGTAACCTAGAAAATTAGTGGAATTCATAAAAAGTCTTAAAGTACATTTATTTTGGTATTTATATTATCAATTATGTCAATATTTCATTAATAAGATAATTACTGCATCATCATTGTGTCATAAATAAATTATATTATTTGATGTATAAAAATTACAAATAAAATACCATCATGTAGGAAATCTTTTTATCTTTCTAATTAATATTTACAATCATGATTTACTTATTAAACATTGATTTTAACTATTTTAACCCTTCTTTAAATAAATTAATAATAAATGTCCTAATCTAATCCAAGTAGGCCTAAATGGTCATATTTTATTCCTAAGTTTGTTTTTGGTCGAATTACACTTTTCCAATAGAATTAGGACATGTGTTAGGGTAATATTAATATCATATTTACCCTTAGTTACCCTATTTACTATTAACCGCGGTAAAAAAAAGTAAAAAGTTACTATTCACCAAAAATTATTTTCATCTCATTGAACCACATTTTAGTCCTTGATATTAACCGTGTCTCTCGGATTTTCGAAATTCCATTCAAAGAAGCGGTAAAATTAAGTTTTATGAAAAATTCAGTTTTTTAACTACCACTTAGTAGTTTCACTATTCATCAAAAATTGATGTTTTTCAGAACAATGCAAAAATTTCATCCTAAGCTATATTTCATATTCCGAATTCAAAAATGAAGTCTATTTTACCAAATTCATAACATAAAAATTGCATTAATTAATTTTATAATTAAATCCCGCTGTTAAAACAAATAGCGTGTTTTTAAGAGATAATAAATATCAAAAGATTGAAACTTGTTTATATGTGGTTTAAAAGTGAAATTACATCCAATGACCATTATTGTATTAAATTGTAAAAATATATTCTAAATATACTTTAAAACCACTAAAATTAATAATTTATCACTATTAATTATTTCGATTGAAAAAGTTGTTTTTAATTAAAATTTAGTAATTTTCACTATTCATCAGAATATGAAAGTTATCCGAAAAGTACCAAAATTTCACCTTAGGCTAAATTCGATACTCCGAATCCAAAAATGAAGTCCATTTTGAGAGCTAAAATTTCTAAAATTTAAAAAGTGGTTATTACTATTCATAACGGCTAGTTTTAATAATATTTTAATAGCATATCATTGTTTCGTAAAACTCAGTATTACGTACCACACACGCTATCGAGGAAGGTTGCGATTGCGTGTAATGCAAGGCAAGTCAAGTATGCGTGTTGTGCAAGCTCCTTTTGGTGTAGCGTACAACACAAGACATTAGTGAAATAAAAAAGAATATTTTTCATAAAATCTCGGGCTGTTACATTCTACCCCCCTTAAAATGAATTTCGCCCTCGAAATTCGTCGGGGTTATAAATGGTTTACTATTCGAAAGTTTCTTTAATAGAAACCCACATCGTAAAAAGGAATACCAAAACTTGGCTTTAAAAACTAAAGTATGAAATGTAACGATTACCCAAATAAACTAATCACTGGGTTTCCACATAGGTGAAAATATGGATATGGAAGAGAAATATAACCATCATGTTCTGATGGAGAGTGGTAGAGAACATGGCTATGGAAAAGCTAGTAATCACAAATCCATAAATTTGTGACGATCTATGGTACCATCTGATTCATCAGGTATAAGAGAACTAGGACAACATTTTTGGTTTTCAAGATCATTTCCCTAAAGTTGAAAATTTGAATTAGAATAAATACTTACTTTATTTTGGTACAATCTCACTGTTGTTCATGCCTTGAACAATTTCCACTTCATCTCTTAAATAAATGAAGTTGAATTTTTTATTCATGAAGTGTTAGCAGATCATGTGATAGAATGACGGGTCATTCCATCTGTCTCAAAAGGTTAGAAAAATTTATATACATAAGTCGATCTATAGTGGGATTAATCATATATGGTTCCTAAAATGGGCTTATACTTCATATATCATACTGCTCAATATAATAAAACTAGTTTCTACTAAACAGGGACTTTTTGTAGGTCAGTGGTAGGCGATAAAGGCCAGTCGCACTTCGGTTGTGGGTTCGATTCCTACAGCCTTGTCCGAAGCGATGGGCTGTCGCCCGTCCTGCAGGTTGTCCTTTTTCTAAAACTACGTTACTATAACATCCCATCAATAATATCGAAAATCTTCTATCCTTAAAAAATACTAACTTATGTCCAACATAATCCAGTCTAAACTTTAGGCTTATACATAATACTGCAGTCCACTCTCATAATATAGTGACAAAGATTACCAGAGATTTAATACTGTCGTTGATCCCCACACATCATAAGATATGTCTTGTTGTTCACATTCCAAACATTCAAAGTCCTTAATCGTGTATTCTCTTGAATACCTTAGTGAAAACATGAGTGCAGTTAAAAGTTAACACTTTCCACATACCAAAATCCTCAAAATTCTATATACTCAAACCATGATATCACTTAGTCCTTATATCAATCATGAGCTCATGAATACTATTAAACATTTCATTTTCTCGTCTTTATTATGCGCATATCATCTTATTTCCAAAAAATATCTCAATCACTTTGAATACCACATCAATAAATATTGCAATACTCAATGATACAACATTATTTTGGAATCCCATTACATAAACACTTAATCATTCCACCACATCGTTGTCATATTCAGTATTTCCAATAGTGATCGCATGTGATTTCCCTTTGTCCTTTGCCTTCAGTGGTTGCTCATGTTGATCATCACTAACCCTTGGATTAGGGCAATTATTAGCATAATGCCCCATTTCCTTGCACTTGAAGCATTGAAGTGTTGGTGGTGCGTTCTCTACAGTGTTTGCTTTATTCACATCATTAGAAACCCTTTTCCCATTACTTCGACACTCAACTGCTCGATGACCTTCTTTTCCACACTTAAAACATTTTCTAGTCCCTTTAAGACAATCTCCACCATGCTTCTTTCCACACTTTGTGCATAAGGAAACATTCATCTTCTATTCACCATTATTCTGAGATTTCTCCTTGAACTCCATCTTTCGTTTCTTGTCAAAACCATGAGATGGATATGTAACACCAACTTCCATTTCTACCTTGATAGCACAACACACAATTTCTTCATAGCTAATGAAGTCTCTTATAGTTAATGCCCTTCGAAGACTTGGTTTTAAGCCACTGAAAAATCGATCAACTTTACTTTCAGGTTGGATGATAATACCAGAAGCATACCTTGCAAGTCTTGTAAAATTTTCTTCATAGGTACCAACAGATTCATCGTCCCTTTGCTTCAGTTCAAGAAACTCCTTCTCCATCTTTGTTCGAAGAATACGAGGGAAGTACTTACTGAAAAACAAGTTCTTGAACTCGTCCCATTCCATGGACTCAATTTCATCTCTTGGCCTCGTATTCTTGATAAGATTCCACCATTGATCAGCTTCACCTTCCAAACGATATACTGCTAAGATGACTTTATCATGTTCAGAACATTGAAGAACTGAAAATATCTTTTCAGTAGTACTGATCCATTGTTCAGCCACAAGTGGATCAGAAGACCCACTGAAAGAAGGTGGACGTTGCCTCATGAAGAACTCAATAGAATATTGTTCCCTTCTCTGCTCATTTGGAAGTCCAGAATGATTCATAGCTTGTGTAAGTATAGCAATAAGATTTTGCACTCCATCTCCCATAACATTTGTTTGTTCAGGAGGGAAATCATTGCATTGTCCATTGCATTTATCAACACGGTTCCTTCGGGTTCCAGCCATCGTCTAAAACCCAAAAAGAATAGTGTGAGAGGCAAAAATCATGCTAGGGAAAACAACATAATAAAGGGGGAGTACCTTCCATATCCAACATCTTAGGTTTAATTCTATGATCGTTAGCGTAATTATATTACTATAACCTATACGTATACTTATCCCTAGGGACATCCCTAGACATACCTTAGAAATATCTCTAGGGATCTCACTAACGTTTTCGCATCCTAGTTTCCAAAGGTTGACTAAACCTTTCCTCTGATACCAACTGTAGAGACCCGAAGCCTGAAGTACATGGACATTACATTACTTTTGCGGAATACTTAGTACATAACAAAAACACACACACAAGGATCGTAATAGTTTAGTGTCTTTGGAAACTCGGAACGTAATCTTCTAATCGTGGTGAAAGATCTTCAATATCTCCCATAAAGATCTTCCCTTTTTTTTACCTAAAAACCTTTCTTTATATCCTGGGGAAAAGAAAACATAAAAGGGTGAGCTCAAATGCTCAGTAAGGGTAAACAAAATAAATATCAATCACATCATATACATAAGAACATTACTTTTGGAAATCTTAACCTGCAAAAGAGCTCATAATATCATAACATGGGATAAATCATAGAAGTGAAAATGAAATCCCAATAATAATAACTTAAAACATGAAACTTTGTGGCATACACACATAATCATAGAGAATCATTTCTTGTTAGTCAAGACTCATTGCCAAGACTATCTTAGTGGACAAAGTCCCTTTCTGAATCGAGTAACCCTCGTTTCAGTCCTGTTTCACTGAACCGGTATAACCTACCATTTCAGCCATGTCTATCTCATGAGATATAAAATCTTTACCCAATGCATTGGAGGGAGATATAGGTCTCACCCATCTCATAATGAATCCTTTCTTATGTGTGCCACATAATCATAAACCATACATCATAGCGTAACCCATGTAATAAAAATGGGATTCTTAAACAACATGACATCATAAAACAATTCATATAAGATAAAGGAATTCATAAAAATATTTCCATCACAACATAATCAAATCCATGTAATAATAGGGATAAAAACAGAACCTTTTTATTATCTTAGATGGAAAATAATTTTGATAAAATACTTGAACTCCATTCTTGAGGAAAATATCCTTTCTACTTCAAAAACATTTTTCCTTTCATAACATGTTATGCGAATTTAAAATAAAAGAAGTTGATTAAAAATAAACTTGAAAACTTGTAAATGAAGTTTCTTGGAAATAATGTTTTAAAAATCCATTCATGCCGTATAAGTTAAAAAAAACATTCTTCGTACTTTTGTCGGAAAAGTCAAAAAGTACCTCGTACGAAAAACGACAAAAGATTCCTTTCGTACATATTACTAAAAACTCACCAAAGGGTAAAAATGGATTTAAACAATTGTAGGTGGATGGAAATAATATTACATATTGATGAAACATGGATGTGGATGATAAAATACACCCCAGTAAATACTTACGAATAAACAATCTCGGATAAAAATGAGATTGTGATATTTCCCTTACCTTAGGTCCGACTTGCTTTGTAAGTGTCCAAACCTCCTGTATAATGATTTAAATCATGTTATTGACTTATTACAGAATCATATTAATTGTTATGATATCATATATGGTTCACTTATGACATTATATTACCCGTTCTTTTGTAAATTCCATGTTAAAGAAGCGTTTTGGGTAAAATCGTTTCATTTATCGTAGGTGTTTTGACTTGTTGTTCTTGACATCATTATTACTTATATCATGATTTACTCACTTCCAGAATATAAAATATGATTTATATATCATATATATTCAGTATATATATATATATATAATAGGTAGATAAATAAAATGAAAAACACCGTTCATGGAGACGGTAGTCCGTACGTACGCATGAACGCTGTTTCCCTTTCCTTATTGTCTTGAAATGGAAGTAAGTAGATGACATACTTATGTATATATATACATAAATCCAGTAGCTTTATAATTTCATATATTTCATTATTATTTCTTATATATACATTATAATCATTCTTAAATGGTTAACATGGAGAATGAATCTCATCGCGTCGTGGAGACGGTAGTCCGTACGTACGCACGAGCGATGATATCATTTCTATAAATATTGAATTGAATTGGAGTGGATTATACAATATATCAGAATCAATATGATGTTGTAATAACTATGTATAGTTATTCTTTACACCATTATACCCATCCTTGTAAGGTGGTGGTGGAAAATAGATTACACCACGGCGTGGAGACGGTATTCCGTACGTACGCACGCGCGGTGATTTCTTTTTCCGTAGGATGGATAGATGGTGAAATAGGGTTGTTTCATACTTATAATAACATATCAGTATATGAGTGATACTGATGTTATTACTTCATAATGAAACAACCTAAGAAGAAGAAGTGGAAGAAGAAATAAAGATGAAAGAATTGGTAACGGTAATTACCTCTTCTTTGAAGCGCCTCTTTGAGACCTCCTCTTAGGGAACTAAAATTGGTCTTTGAGGAAGACCAGAACCTCTAGGATGTTTCTAGGGAAGTGGAGAAGAGATTTTGGCAGGGGTTGGCCGAGCTTGAGTGCTCAAATTGGTGTGAGGAGGAGGGGGAGGAGGTGTCCTTTTATAAGGGAGGAGAGGGGCACCTTAGGAATATCTCAAAATATTATTTTATATTAAAGTCAAAATCGGTTTATAATGGTTCCAAAGGGTCTTATTTCGAAGATAAAGTGGGGAAGGGTCGAAATTCTATCAACCAATAGGATTTAGACAAGTTTAGGGTATTATTTTAACCTTATCAATTAGATTTAACTCTAAGTTAATTAATTTAACTTTTACCGTGTCTTTTTGTTTTCTTTCACTATATGGTTAATACACTTACTATAACATGACAAACGAACCCCAAATTGTTTATTATTAATATATATATCCTTATCGAAGTCATTTGGCCGAACCTTAGATTTTTAGGAATAAAATAACAATTAATAATATAATATTTGATTTAAAAACTATTTTGTGTCAATTTTGACACTTTTTGATATATGATTTTTGTGAAAGTCATAACAGAATTATATGTTCGAACCAAGTTGCTTAAATCAACACTAATATATCATAGTAACCTAGAAAATTAGTGGAATTCATAAAAAGTCTTAAATTACATTTATTTTGGTATTTATATTATCAATTATGTCAATATTTCATTAATAAGATAATTACTGCATCATCTTTGTGTCATAAATAAATTATATTATTTGATGTATAAAAATTACAAATAAAATACCATCATGTAGGAAATTTTTTTAGCTTTCTAATTCATATTTACAATCGAATTTATCTTATGTATAACCCCATATTAAAAATGATTTACTTATTAAACTTTGATTTTAACTATTTTAACCCTTCTTTAAATAAATTAATAATAAATGTCCTAATCTAATCCAAGTGGGCCTAAATGGTCATATTTTATTCCTAAGTTTGTTTTTGGCCGAATTAAACTTTTCCAATAGAATTAGGACATGTGTTAGGGTAATATTAATATCATATTTACCCTTAGTTACCCTATTTACTATTAACCGCGGTAAAAAAAAGTAAAAAGTTACTATTCACCAAAAATTATTTTCATCTCATTGAACCAAATTTTAGTCCTTGATATTAACCGTGTCTCTAGGATTTTCGAAATTCCATTCACAGAAGCGGTAAAATTAAGTTTTATGAAAAATTCAGTTTTTTAACTACCACTTAGTAGTTTCACTATTCATCAAAAATTGATGCTTTTCAGAACAATGCCAAAATTTCATCCTAAGCTATATTTCATATTCCGAATTCAAAAATGAAGTCTATTTTACCAAATTCATAACATAGAAATTGCATTAATTAATTTTATAATTAAATCCCGCTGTTAAAACAAATAGCGTGTTTTTAAGAGATAATAAATATCAAAAGATTGAAACTTGTTTATAAGTGGTTTAAAAGTGAAATTACATCCAATGACCATTATTGTATTAAATTGTAAAAATATATTCTAAATATACTTTAAAACCACTAAAATTAATAATTTATCACTATTAATTATTTCGATTGAAAAAGTTGTTTTTAATTAAAATTTAGTAATTTTCACTATTCATCAGAATATGAAAGTTATCCGAAAAGTACCAAAATTTCACCTTAGGCTAAATTCGATACTCCGAATCCAAAAATGAAGTCCATTTTGAGAGCTAAAATTTCTAAAATTTAAAAAGTGGTTATTACTATTCATAACGGCTAGTTTTAATAATATTTTAATAGCATATCATTGTTTCGTAAAACTCAGTATTACGTACCACACACGCTATCGAGGAAGGTTGCGATTGCGTGTAATGCAAGGCAAGTCAAGTATGCGTGTTGTGCAAGCTCCTTTTGGTGTAGAGTACAACACAAGACATTAGTGAAATAAAAAAGAATATTTTTCATAAAATCTCGGGCTGTTACAATTGCTATGACAAATTTCTCGGTTCTAATTCCCACCATTTCGGGTTGTAGATTCAGACAAACATAAGCCTCTTGGTGCCTTCCTACTTCACCTTCCCTATTTCTTTTGTGAAAACCCATTATGTAAAAAAATAACATAGATGGAGAAACATTGTAATCCTTAAATTCTATAACATTTCGAATTACCATAGAGTAAAAATCAGTTATGGTATTCTTTAAATATCATCCCAACCCCTAAATTTATTTAAACATACCTTTGATACCAACTATAAGGACCCAGCCATAGAACGTTACTTAATAATGAATTTTACACAATACAATACATTATTACACATTGAGGATCTTTTGGTTTTAGGGTTTTAAATAATTTTTATAACTTACATACATGACATACCACATTCATACAAGAGGATACTACTAAAACATATGCATTTTTAAAAAAATATAAAACATTAAAACATAAAACAATATTTCATTAAAAACACTCCATATCAAACATCAAGACTCCCTTGTTTCTCTTACCCATTCTTATATCCTATGAAAAACATTTTAAAAACTTGGTATGAGTATAAAATTCAGTAAGGGATATAAAGAAAGAAAGCGTTAGCCATGAGATAACATAAAAACCAATAAAACCCATAAACATAAAACCTCAAATGCATAGAAACATCATGTAGTTTCCTTGGGAAATATCTACCATATCACTCTTAAGTTCAACCTTACACATGAAATAACCTTTGGATCAACTTCCATCTCTGGAGTACCCAATGCATTGGAGAGCTATAATGGGGCTCACTCGTCCTGTCTTGAGCTATAATGGGATCAACCCAACATATCTTGAGCTATAATGGTATCAACCAAACATAAATAATGTCCAAGTAATATATCTTAGTAATAAAGTATCTTGAAATCAGGATAAATCACTCATTCCATATACATAAAAAACAACACATTTGAAATTGTTTAAAGAGTGTTTTAAAAGAATTTTAAAAGTAAAGTCCCTTAAAATATATTTGGAGTGAGAATTAATATAATGGAATGAATATGTGTATAAAATGTAAATACACATAGTGTAACATAATATATAAAAAAAATTCACCACACAAATAATCTTAATACCCCATGATGAATAAATAATAAGTTTATTCCCAAAGAATGGAAATTGCGTTAAGATTTTTTTTACCTCGGGTTATTCTTACATAAATTGTGTTTAAAACTCATGTATAATGGTTAAAATAGTGTAATTAATATCTTAATGAAACATATTAATGTTTATAACACCTTATATGATCAGTTTACAACATCATTTGACACATTTATTAGTAATATTTTGTTATTTACATTGTTTCAGGTGTGTTCTTTACATGGTTACCATGATCGGTTCATGATGGATATTCTAGTCGATTAAAAGTGTAACTATAGAATTGGAATGGAATGGTATTTTACATTTTTCTAGAACCATAAATTATACCATTTATAATTTTTAATTTTTACTTGAGGACGATTCATAAGTTAAAACATTATTAATATTTTCTTAGGTCATTTTAGTGATTCTTCGATCGTTATGAACTCAATTTGTTTTATAAATTAATCATATGTGTACAAAATTATTCCAGAACCATATATAATATATAATACATAAATTATAATCTGTTTTGAAAATAAATTTTGTTTCATCACCAGCCTTGAAATATGTAAAATAAATTGAAATCACATCGTCCACGAGGTCGGTAAATCGACACATCAGAGATGGTGTTTTATTTTTTTTGAAGTGGTGGGAGAGGAGAAGAAGTATAATGGTGAATACTACATAAACATGATGAAATACAGAATTTTTAAGATATTCGATCATTCATGCCTATTCGATATAGGCATATGATGAAATAATAAGAAAAGAAAGGAACTCAAAATAAAACAATCGTTGAGAAATCCCTTAGGAAAATTCAGCAGTCTAACCACGTCACTTAAAAATTCAGAAAATATTTTGATTAGAGAAAAATGGAATCTCATCATTATTAAATATTGTGTATATTAATAGTAATAATTAATTACATATCCCAAAATAATCCAATTTATATTAAAAGATAATAACAAAATAAGAGTGCTTGAAAAGGAGAGATATATTTTTAGACAAAAATTCTACAGCATAACATCTATGCATCATGGTTTTAGAAAACATTAAAAGGAGAGGGGAAAGGGGTCACACATCCATAAATGAATCATAATACTGTATATATAGAGAATGAAATATAAATAAAAACTTTTTATGGAAACATGAAAGTCATACCACTTAAAAGAGAACTTGAATGGAAAAGAAGAAGTTGAGAATTCTCTTACCTTGTAGAGTAACTCCTGAGACATGAAGGTTAGGACCTTGGGGGATTGATGACACCTTTGGAGGACTACAAGGGAGGTAATAAGGCCATTTCTTTATTGATAAGGAATTTGGAATTAATGTAATGAATGAATGGGTTGGTATTAATAGAAAAAGTGAGGGAATATTTTATTAATTTCCAAGGGACACCTCATTAGTGGTATTTGCAGAACAATGGTCTTTCCCATGGTATTAGACAATTGGGACACCTCACATATGATTTTACTATACACATGTTGACCTTAATTATTACATCATTATTACATCATTAATGATCTCATTAAACACACCAAAACTCAAAACTATATTTTTACTAATTAACGAAAATTCAACAGTTTCATAAAAATCCTAAATAATCACCCTAACCATTTCTCAATGTGTAAAATTCAAAAATGACCTCCATTTTTTGAAAATAATTTTTTAAATATTATAAATTTAAGTATTAAATAAAATCATAATTTATTCAAAAATTTATAATTCTAAAACTATAACTACTTTTATATCACATTGAAAAATTAATCAAGATGTTATTATCTTCAATCTTTAATAAAATAAAATAATAATAAAATTTATTGTTCATTAAGGTCTTATTACTATTCCTAAGGGTGTGTTACTATTCACTAAAAAACAAGTTGGTTCCATCAGACTATAAATAACTTACTAAACACAATTGTACATGACCATTTTTTGAAATTCAAAACATAGAAGCAGCAAAATTATGTTTAAAGGATAGTAATAAATATCTAATTAAAACAAGGTTTCATGCATTTCATTTGATTTTTAAAATCCTGGGGTGTTACAATAAAAGAGGTAGAAGATTCCTAAAAAATAGGTACACGACATGTAAGGGGACCCATAAAGTGTTTGGTCTGGCCCTTATTCCTAGTCTTGTCCTTTCTAACACATAGATCACTACCCATATAGCCCAACATGGTGTATAAGGGGACTACACGACATGCCTTAGCCACATGGGGTCCTTCCTATTCTCCTGGCCATGCCCATGTACATTGTTCGTGTACTCTAGTCATGTAAACTGGACATTACCATGTTCTAGTTTGTGCCCATGTCTGTGTACTCCCAGTGTACATGATGAGTCGCTAGCATCGGGTCATAAGGTGTGTGGGGAGTCCCGCACATCATTTGATATTTCACTCACTCGGAAACCCTAACCGCCATAGCTAAGGGCCTACACACTATATGTTCTTCATACTACAAGTAATTTAGTTGGGTTTTTCGTAGAATATCATATATATTATATGGGATCCATATATGTTCCTTCCCCATGATTTTTAGCCTTTGACCACCCAAAACTAGTGTAATCCATCTTCAGTCATCATTTCCGGCCATCCGTTGGCCAGAAACAGATCTTTGGTCCATTGCTCAATGCCCGCACACACCGCCTTCACCTATGGTGCCTACCGCCACCATAGAATATCTCTAAATCCATGGTGGAATCACTTTCATCCTGAAAACTATCTGAATCCATCCCTGATTTTTCAATCTGTTCATTTCATGTGAATCTACCATGAATCTAAGGGTCCAATCATGCTCGATCCCACTCGCCAAGGTCGAACCATGGTCCTTGCAGGAAATAGAAAAGAACATTAAGAACAAAGGGGTAAAATCGCTTAAAAAGGGTGAAAAATATTTTTTTAATAATTGTTGGCCAACAAATATAGATTGGGGATATCTGAGATGAGAAACATGGAACAACGAGGATGAATCGAATAAATAAATAAATCTGATACGTGGGTGCATACAAAGGCTCAAAACGAACACAGATTAATGAAAAGTATTTAATCACGCTCAATAATTTAATAAAATAGTTATAAATTCACATATGATAAGTCCTAACCTGATTCTAATCATTTTTTATGAAGAAAATTCTTTCTAATGAATGAGGATGATCTGTTGCATTTTCTGCATCTCGATTTTTCTGGATCTGATTGCTGATCGATTGTAACGCCCGAGACTTTTATGAGAAATATTTTGTTTTCATGTTATATAAATCATCAAAGGAATCTTTCACTACACGCAACACTATCCTGGCTTTCTTTACATGCAACTGCGGCCTTCCTCGATAGCTTGCGTCGTATGCAATACCGAGTTTCACAAAACAATGATATGTTATTAAAATATTATTAAAACTAGCCGTTATGAATAGTAATAACCACTTTTTGAAATTTTTTAAATTTTATTTTTCAAAATGGACTTCATTTTTGGATTCAGAATATCGAAATTAGCTTAGGGTGAAATTTTGGTACTTTTCGGATAACTTTCATATTCTGAAGAATAGTGAAAATTACTAAATTTTAATTAAAAACAACTTTTTTAATCGAAATAATTAATAGTGAGAAATTATTAATTTGAGTGGTTTTAATGTATATTTAGAATATATTTTTACAATTTAATACAATTATGTTCATTGGATGTAATTTCACATTTAAACCAGACATAAACAAGTGTCAATCTTTTGATAGTTCTTATCTCTTAAAAACACACTATTTGTTTTGACGACAGGAATTAATTTTTAAATTAGTTAATGTAACTGATATGTTTTGAATTTGGTAAAATAAACATCATTTTTGAATTCATAATATCAAATATATCTTAGGCCTAATTTTTGGTATTTTTCTGGAATCTTTCATTTTTTGATGAATAGTGAAACCACTAAGTAGAAGTTAAAAAACTGAATTTTTCATAAAATTTAATTTTACCACTTCTGTGAGTGGAATTTCAAAAATCCGAGAGACACAGTTAATATCAAGTACTAAAATGTGGTTCAATGAGATGAAAATAATTTTTGGTGAATAGTAACTTTTTAGTTTTTTTAACCACGGTTAAAAGTAAATAGGGTAATTAAGGGTAAAAATGATATTATTATTACCCTAACACATGTCCTAATTCTATTGGATAAGTTTAATTCGACCACAAACAACCTTAGGAATAAAATATGACCATTTAGTCCCACTTGGATTAGATTAGGACATTTATTATTAATTTATTTAAAGAAGGGTTAAAATAGTTAAAAAGAATGTTTAATAACTAAAGAATTTTTAATATAGGGTTATACATAAGATAAATTCGATTGTAAATATTCATTAGAAAGTTAAAAAGATTTCCTACATAATGGTATTTTATTTGTAATTTTTAGACTTAAAATAATTTAATTTATTTATGACACAATGATGATGCAGTAATTATCTTATTAATGAAATATTGACATAATTGATGTTATAAATACCTAAGTAAATGTAATTTGAGACTTTTTATTAATTCCAATAATTTTCTATGTTAATATGACATGTTAGTTTTAATTTAATTAATTTCGTTCGAACTAATCATTCTGTTATGATTTTCACAAAAATCAATTACCAAATAGTGTCAAAATTGACATAAAATGGTTTTTAAAACAAATATTATATTATTAATTGTTATTATATTACTAAAAATCTAAGGTTAGGCCAAGATACTTATATCATGATAGTTTTATCATTAATGGACCACTTGTGGGACTCTTGGATGTATATGGTAAGTTTATTAACTATATAATATAAAAATACAAAGTGACATGGTAAATGTCAATCTAATTAACTAAGAGTTAAAACTAAAAGATAAGGTTAATATAATAACCTAAACTTGTCTAAATTATATTTGATGAGATTATTTCGACCCATACCCACCTTAAATTCTAAATATATCAATTTTGAGCTATTAAAACCCGAATTTGACTTTATAATAAAATAATATTTTTTAGTTATTCCAAAGGTGCCCCTCTCCTCCCTTATAAAAGGGCACCTCCTCCCTCTCCTCCTCACACCAATTTGAGCCTTCAAGCTCGGCCAAACCCTACCCATTTCACTTCCCCACTTCCCTAGAAACTTCCTAGAGGTCCTGGTCTTCTTCAAATACTACTTTTAGTTCCCTAAAAGGAGTTCTCAAAGAGGCGCTTCAAAGAAGGGGTAATATCCGTTACTGATTCTTTCAACTCTATTTCTTCTTCTAATTCTTCTTCTTTAGTTGTTTAATTATTAAGTAATAACATCGGTATCAATCATATACTGATATGTTATTATAAGTATGAAGAAAATCCTATTTCACCATCTATCCATCCTACGGAAAACGAAATCATTGCGCGTGCGTACGTACGGAATACCGTCTCCACGCTGTGGTGTAATCTATTTTCCACTACCACCTTACTTGGATGGGTATAATGGTGTAAATAATAACTATATATGATTATTGTAAAGTGATATTGATTCTGAAATAGTATACATACACTCCATTACAATTTCACGATAATGGGAACGATATCATCGCTCGTGCGTACGTACGGAATACCGTCTCCATGATGTGATGTGACTTGTTCTACATGATCTTCATTGCATAATAATTATATAAATGAATTGAATGAATTAATATGATATATATTACACTAATACCATTCTGTAAATGAGTTATCTATAACCTAAAAAGAAAACTAAGAATTTATTCGACAAAACACGCATAAGAACAAAAAGTAATAAACACCCGAATAACAAGTAATAATGAAATATTACTGATTAGAAGCTAAGAATATGACCATATATGATATCATAAAAATAATTATGATTCTGGAATAAGTAAATAACATTATCTAAATCATTATACATAAGTTTCGGACACTTACGAAGGAAATCAGACCTAAGGTAAGGGAAAATATCACAATCTCATTTTATCCAAGATTGTTTATACTTTGGTATTTACTGGGGTGTATTTTATCATCCACATCCTTGTTTCCTCAATATGTAATATTACTTCCATCCACCTACATTTGTTTAAATCCAATTTTACCCTTCGGTGAGTTTTTGTTAAAATATATGAAAGGAATATTTTGTCGTTTTTCGTACGAGGTACTTTTTGACTTTTCCGACATAAGTACGAGAAGAATGTTGTTTTTAACTTATACGGCATGAATGGATTTTTAAAACATTATTTACAAGAAGATTCCTTTACATGTTTTCAAGTTTATTTTTAATCAACTTCTTTTAGTTTAGAATTGTATGACATGTTAAGAAAGGAAAAGTATTTTTGAAGTAGAAAGGATATTTTCCTCAAGAATGGAGTTCAAATGTTTTATCAAAATTATTTTCCATCTAAGATAATAAAGGGTTCTGTTTCTATCCCTATTATTACATTGATTTGATTATGTTTTGATGGAATTATTTTTATGAATTCCATTATCTTATATGAATTGTTTTATGATGTCATGATGTTTAATAATCCCATTTTTTTGTTACATGGGTTATGCAATGATGTATGATTTATGATTTTGTGGCACACATAAGAATGGTATACTTATGAGATGGGTGGGACCTATATCTCCCTCCAATGCATTGGGTAAGGATTTTATATCTCATGAGATAGACATGGCTGGAACGGCAGGTTAAACCGGTTCAGTGAAACAGGACTAAAACGAGGAGTGAACTCGGTTCCGAAATGGACTTTGTACACTAAGATAGTATTGGAAATGAGTCTAGACTAATAAGAAATGATTCTCTATGATTATGTGTGTATGACACAAAGTTTCATTTTTTAAGTTATGATTATTGGGATTACATTTCACTACTATGATTTATCCCATTTGCAGGTTAAGATTTCCAAAAGTTATGTTCTTATGTATATGATGTGATTGATATTTCTTTTGTTTACCCTTACTGAGCATTTGATCTCACCCTTTTGTATGTTTTATTTACCCAGGTCAGGAAGAAGGATATTAAGTAGGATATGCAAAAAGGGACTCTAGATATGATGAAATAAATGGGAGGCAAAGTAGATTCTTTATGAACCAGTTGTTTATGTTTCCCAGTTTCTAAAGACTCTTTACCTATACGGTCCTTTCCTGGTTTTGTTATATGTTGTAATAAGAGGGATTCAATTCTTAAGTAATAAAAATTTATGTAAAGTATGGGTCGTTATAGTTGGTATCAGAGGAAAGGTATAGTCAACCTTTGGAAACTAGGATGTGAAAGCCTTAGTAAGAACCCTAAGGATAATTCTAAGCATAGAACACAATCTTAGTGTTTTAGAAATGGCCATGAATAACCTAGGATAAGACCTTAAGTGTGAAATTTTATTCTTGATTATGTGGTTTTCCTATTATAATTAGTGTTTCTCACACTATTCTTCTTGGTTTTAGTCAATGGCTGGAACCTGAAGGAACCGTGTTAATGTGGAATGCGACGGGCAATGCAATGATTGTCCCCGTGAGCAACCAAACGTTATGGGAGATGGAATCAAAAATCTTGTAGCCATGATCACACAACATTCTCAAGCTATGAATCATGCAGGACTTCCAAAAAAGAAAAGGAAGGAGCAACATTCTGTTTAATCCTTCATAAGGCAGCGTCCACCTTCATTCAGCGGGTCTACTGATCCATTAGTTGATGAACAATGTATTAGTACTACTAAAATATATATTTTCAGTTCTTCAATGTTCTAAACATGATAAAGTCATCCTAGCAGTGTATCGTTTGGAAGGATATGCTGATCAATGGTGGAATATTATTAAGAATACGAGGAAAAGGGATAAAATTGAGTCCATGTAATGGGACGAGTTCAAGAACTTATTTTTCAATAAGTACTTCCCTTGTATTATCCGAATAAAGATGGAGAAAGAGTTTCTTGAATTGAAGCAAAAGGATGATGAATCTGTCGGTACCTATGAAGAAAATTTTACAAGACTTGCAAGGTACGCTTCTAGTATTATTATCCAACATGAGAGTAAGATGGATAGATTCTTTAGTGGATTAAAAAAAAGTCTTCGAAGGGCCTTATCCATAAGGGACTTCAATAGCTACAAGGAAATCGTTCGATGTGCTCTCAAAGTTGAGATGGAGATTGGAGTAACCCATCAGTCATATGGGTTTGATAAGAAGAGGAAAATGGAATTCAAAGGAAAATCTAAAGAGCACACTGAAAAGAAGATGAGCTTTCCCTTATGCTCAAAGTGTGGAAAGAAACATGGAGGGAGTTGTCTTAAAGGGACAAGTAAATGTTTCAAATGTGGAAAGGAAGGTCATCGGGCATTTTAATGCCGCAATGATGGGAAGAAGATGTCTAATGATGCAAACAAAGGAAGGGATACACAGAATGAACCTACTACACTTCAATGTTTCAAGTGAAAGGAGATGGGTCATTATGCCAATCAATGCCCAAATCCAAGGGTTGATGATGATGGTCGAAGTCAACAAACTCTTAAGGCTAAAGACAAAGGAAAGTCACATGAAATTTCTATCAGCGATGTGGAGTATGATAACGATGTGGTCAAAGGTACACTTACCATCCACTCTAAAGTAGAAAATGTTTTATTTGATTCTGGATCCAACCACTCTTTTATTTCTGAAAAATTTTCTAAGAGTATCACCATATTACCTCAACAATTAGATGTTGAGTTAGCTGTGACAAACCTTAATGGCACAACAGTCGCATCATATGTTTATAATTCTTCCCCGATTGAAGTTTGTGGGAAAGTGCTTCCTGAAAATCTTGTGATCCTTCCTATAGTGGAATTGGATGTGATTCTTGGCATGGATTGGATTTCTTTATATGGAGCTCATATCAATTGCCAAAGGGAAGTCACATTTCATATTCCAGATCAATCTATGATCATCTATCGATGCAAGGATGAACATAACCTTCCAGTGGAAATTTCTTCCATCTTATGGGTATTGATTCCACTAAATGCGGGTTATTTATCTCAAATGGCTGGAGAGAAACTCACGATTAAGAATATTCCCATTGTACAGGAGTTTGACGATGTCTTTCCGGAGGAATTGCCGGGTCTTCCACCATATCTTGAAGTTGAGTTTTCAATAGAACTCGTACTCGGTGCTTTGACTATTTCAAAGACACCTTATAGAATGGCCCCAATTGAGTTGCAGGAATTGAAGAAGCAACTCCAAGAGAATCTTGATAAGGGATTCATATGCCCTAGTGCGTCACCTTGGGGAGCACCTGTTATGTTTGTTAAGATGAAATGTGGATCAATGAGACTCTGCATTGATTATCGAGAACTTAACAAGATCACTATCAAGAACAAATATCATCTCCCATGAATTGATGACTTATTTGACCAACTACGAGGAGCTCAATACTTTTCCAAGATTGATCTCCGTTCAGGGTATCATCAATTTAGGGTCAAAAGGAAGGATATACCAAAGACGTCTTTCCATACAAGGTATGGACACTATGAATTTATAGTGATGCCATTTGGTCTTACTAATGCCCTTGATATCTTCATGGATCTGATTAATAGAGTCTTTAGAGACTATCTTGATCAGTTTGTGGTAGTCTTTATAGACTATATTCTTGTATATTCAAAGAGCAAGGAAGAACATGAAGATCACCTGAGAATGGAGAAGCTTTATTCCAAATTTACCAAGTGTGAATTTTGGCTTCAAAAAGTTGCATTTTTGGGTCACATAATCTCAAAAGATGGGATATCTATGGATCCAGAAAAAACAGAGGTTATCAAAAGATGGCCGAGACCAACAACAGTAACCTAGATCCGAAGTTTTCTTGGTTTGGATGGATATTATCGACGTTTTGTGAAAGATTTTTCACGATTATCTAATCCACTCACCAGGTTGACTCGAAAAGGAGTTAAGTTTGTATGGATGGAGGAATGTGAAGAGAATTTCAAGGAGTTGAAAAGAAGGTTATCCAGTGCACCTGTCCTCACACTGCCTTGTAGTGGAGAAAGGTTTGTGATCTACAGTGATGCATCCAAGAAGGGATTGGGGTGTGTTCTTATGAAAAATGATATGGTGATAGCATATGCCTCACGATAGTTGAAAATCCATGAGCAAAATTACCCAACTCATGATTTGGAGTTATCTACGGTAATCTTTTCATTAAAGATTTGGAGGAATTATCTTTATGGAGAAAGGTGTGATATTTATACTGATCATAAAAGTTTAAAGTATATTTTCACACAAAAGGAGCTGAATATGCGCCAAAGAAGATGGTTAGAACTGATTAAGGATTATAACTACTCAATTCATTACCACCCTGGGAAAGAAAACAAGGTGGCAGATGCATTAAGTCGACAAGACCATTCCAGTTTATCCATGATGAGGATCACAAAAGATCCAATTTTTATGGATTTACAAAGGATGGATCTTGGAATTATAATGGAAGGGTGAAAATCATATCTTTCTCAAATGAATGATCAACCATCTATACATGTGAAGATTAAAGAGGCACCGAAAGAAGATGTAGAGTAACAAAAGAAGGTTAGAAATATTCCTGAATTCAACCTTGATTGTGATGGGATAATAAAATTCAGGAATCGGGTTTGTGTTCCTCCCATCCCCGAATTAAAGAAGGAGCCGCTGGATGAGGCTCATAGTTCTTCACTCTCTATTCATCCTGGAAGCACGAAGATGTATAGGGACCTGAAAGAGTACTTTTGGTGGGATGGTATGAAAAGAGATGTTGCTGAATATGTCTCTCGATGCTTGGTTTGTCAGCAAGTTAAAGCTAAGAGACAGAAGTCTAAGGGGATGTTACAACCATTACCCATACCCGAATGGAAATGGGAAAACATCACTATGGACTTTGTCACAGGACTTCCTAAAACATCCAAAGGCAATAATGCTATCTGGGTCATAGTTGATCTTCTTACAAAGTCTGCACACTTCATTTCTATTAGAGAGGATGTCTCTCTGGATCAGCTTTCCAAGATATATGTAAAGGAAGTGGTAAGATTGCATGAAGTACCACTTTCTATTATATCTGATCGGGATCCGAGATTTACCTCGAAGTTCTGGCGAAGTCTTCAGTATACTCTAGATACAGAGTTGAGTTTCATCACTGGTTATCATCCACAAATAGACAGTCAGTCTGAGAGAACAATTCAAACTCTAGAAGATATGTTGAGAGCTTCCTCTATGGATTTCAAAGGTGGTTGGGATCAACACCTACCTTTGGTGGAATTATCTTATAATAATAGCTTTCACTCCAGTATTCATATGGCTCCTTATGAAGCTCTCTATGGAAAGAAATGTAGGACTCCAACTTGCTGGGATGAAGTTGGGGAAAGAAAGCTATTAGGACCTGATCTTGTTGATGAGATGGCAGAAAAGGTCTGATCTATTCAACAACACATAAGAGCAGCTCAGAGTCGACAGAAAAGTTATGCCGACAACCCAAGAAAAGACCTAGATTTTGAAGTGGGTGATAAAGTGTTCTTACGAATATCTCCCTAGAAGAGGGTCATGAGATTTGGAAAGAAGGGGAAGTTGAGCCCTAGATATATCGGTCCTTTCAAAATACTGGATCGTGTTGGAAAGGTAGCTTACCGATTGGCGCTTCCACCGAATCTCTCTCAAGTTCACAATGTGTTTCATGTATCTCTCCTGAGAAAGTACATAACTGATCCTTCATATGTACTCAGCTCAGAAGTTGTACTGCTAGAGCAAGATCTTTCTTATGAAGAACAACCGATAGAGATTCTGGATCGTAGTGAAAAAGTCCTACAAAACAAGACCACTCGATTGGTGAATGTTTTATGGAGGAACCAGCAATTAGAATAAGCTACATGGGAGCTTCAGTATATGATGAGGGAAAGGTATCCTCATTTGTTTGTTATAAATTGACGAATTTCGAGGGCGAAATTCATTTTAAGGGGGGTAGAATGTAACGCCCGAGACTTTTATGAGAAATATTTTGTTTTTATGTTATATAAATCATCAAATGAATCTTTCACTACACGCAACACTATCTTTTCTTGCTTTACACGCAACTGCGGCCTTCCTCGATAGCTTGCGTCGTACGCAATACCGAGTTTCACTAAACAACGATATGTTATTAAAATATTATTAAAACTAGACGTTATGAATAGTAATAACCCCTTTTTGAAATTTTGTAAATTTTATTTTTCAAAATGGACTTCATTTTTGGATTTGGAATATCAAATTAGCTTAGGGTGAAATTTTTGTACTTTTCGGATAACTTTCATATTCTGATGAATAGTGAAAATTACTAAATTTTAATTAAAAACAACTTTTTTAATCCAATTAATTAATAGTGATAAATTATTAATTTGTGTGGTTTTAAATTATATTTAGAATATATATTTTTACAATTTAATACAATTTTGTTCATTGGGTGTAATTTCACATTTAAACCAGACATAAACAAGTGTCAATCTTTTGATAGTTATTATCTCTTAAAAACACACTATTTGTTATGACGATGGGAATTAATTTTTAAATTAGTTAATTTAACGGATATTTTTTGAATTTGGTAAAATAAACATCATTTTTTAATTCATAATATCAAATATAGCTTAGGCCTAATTTTTGGTATTTTTTGGGAAACTTTCATTTTTTGATGAATAGTGAAACCACTAAGTGGTATTTAAAAAACTGAATTTTTCATAAAACTTAATTTTACCGCTTCTGTGAGTGGAATTTTGAAAATCCGAGAGACACGGTTAATATCAAGGACTAAAATGTGGTTCAATGAGATGAAAATAATTTTTGGGGAATAGTAACTTTTTACTTTTTTTTTACCACGGTTAAAAGTAAATAGGGCAATTAAGGGTCAAAATGGTATTATTATTACCCTAATACATGTCCTAATTCTATTGGATAAGTGTAATTCGACCAAAAACAACCTTAGGAATAACATATGACCATTTAGGGCCACTTGGATTAGATTAGGACATTTATTATCAATTTATTTAAAGAAGTGTTAAAATAGTTAAAATCAATGTTTAATAAATAAAGAAATTTTAATATAGGGTTATATATAAGATAAATTAGACTATAAATATTCATTAGAAAGATAAAAAGATTTCCTACATAATGGTATTTTATTCGTAATTTTTAGACTTAAAAAATTTAATTTATTTATGACACAATGATGATGCAGTAATTATCTTATTAATGAAATATTGACATAATTGATGTTATAAATACCTAAATAAATTTAATTTGAGATTTTTTATGAATTAAAATAATTTTATATGTTAATATGACATGTTAGATTTGACTTAATTAATTTTGTTCGAACTAATAATTCTGTTATGATTTTCACAAAAATCAATTACCAAATAGTGTCAAAATTGACATAAAATAGTTTTTAAAACAAATATTATATTAGTAATTGTTATTATATTCCTAAAAATCGAATGTTCGGCCAAGATACTTATATCATGATAGTTGTATCATTAATGGACCACTTTTTGGTCTCTTGGATGTATATGGTATGCTTATTGACTATATAATATAAAAATACAAAGTGACATGGTAAATGTCAATCTAATTAAATAAGAGTTAAAACTAAAAGATAAGCTTAATATAATGACCTAAACTTGTCTAAATTCTATTGGATGAGAGTATTTAGACCCATCCCCACCTTATCTTCGAAATATATCAATTTGGAGCTATTAAAAACCGAATTTGAATTTATAATAAAATAATATTTTTTAGTTATTCCAAAGGTGCCCCTCTCCTCCCTTATAAAAGGGCACCTCCTCCCTCTCCTCCTCACACCAATTTGAGCCTTCAAGCTCATCCGGCCCCTGCCCATTTGACTTCTCCAATTCCCTAGAAACATCCTAGAGGTCCTGGTATTCTTCAAAGACCAATTTTAGTGCCCTAAAAAGAGTTCTCAAAGAGGCGCTTCAAAGAAGAGGTAATATCCGTTACCGATTCTTTCAACTCTATTTCTTTTTATACTTGTTCTTATTTAGTTGTTTCATTATGAAGTAATAACATCAGTATCAATAATATAATGATATGTTATTATAAGTATGAAACAACCCTATTTCACCATCTATCCATCCTACGGAAAATGAAATCACCGCGCGTGCGTACGTACAGAATATCGTCTCCATGCCGTGGTGTAATCTATTTTCCACCACCACCTTACTTGGATGGGTATAATGGTGTAAATAATAACTATATATGATTATTGTAAAGTGATATTGATTCTGAAATAGTATACATACACTCCATTACAATTTCACGATCATGGGAACGATATCATCGCTCGTGCGTACGTACGGAATATCGTCTCCACGATTTGATGCGACTCGTTCTACATGATCTTCATTGCATAATAATTATATAAATGAATTGAATGAATGAATATGATATATATTACACTAATACCATTATGTAAATGAGTTATTTATAACCTAAAAAGAAAACTAATAATTTATTCGACAAAACACGCATAAGAACAAAAAGTAATAAACACCCGAATAACAAGTAGTAATGAAATATTACTAATTAGAAGCTATAAATATGACTATATATGATATCATAAAAATAAATATGATTCTGGAATAAGTCAATAACATTATTTAAATCATTATATAATAGGTTCAGACACTTACGAAGCAAATCTGACCTAAGGTAAGGGAAAATATCACAATCTCATTTTATCCAAAATTGTTTATACTTTGGTATTTACTGGGGTGTATTTTACCATCCACATCCATTTTTCCTCAATATGTAATATTATTTCCATCCACCTACATTTTTTTAAATACAATTTTACCCTTCAGTGAGTTTTTGGTAAAAGATATGAAAGGAATCTTTTGTCGTTTTTCGTACGATGTACCTTTTGACTTTTCTGACAAAAGTACGAGAAGAATGTTGTTTTTAACTTATACGGCATGAATGTATTTTTATAAAATTATTTCCAAGAAGCTTCCTTTACAAGTTTTCAGGTTTTTTTAATCAACTTCTTTTAGTTTAGAATTGTATGACATGTTAATAAACGAAAATTGTTTTTGAAGTAGAAATGATATTTTCCTCAAGAATAGAGTTCAAGTGTTTTATCAAAATTATTTTCCATCTAAGATAATAAAGGGTTCTATTTCTATAACTATTATTACATTGATTTGATTATGTTGTGATGGAATTACTTTTATGAATTCCTTTATCATATATGAATTTTTTATGATGTCATGATGTTTAAGAATCCCATTTTTGTTACATGGGTTATGCAATGAGGTATGATTTATGATTTTGTGGCACACATAAGAATGGTATCATTATGAGATGGGTGGGACCTATATCTCCCTCCAATGCATTGGGTAAAGATTTTATATCTCATGAGATAGACATGGCTGGAACGGCAGGTTAAAACGGTTCAGTGAAACAGGACTGAAACGAGGAGTGAACTCGGTTCAGAAATGGACTTTGTACACTAAGATAGTCTTGGAAATGAGTCTAGACTAATATGAAATGATTCTCTATGATTATGTGTGTATGCCATAAAGTTTCATTTTTTAAGTTATGATTATTGGGATTACATTTCACTACTATGATTTATCCCATTTGCAGGTTCAGATTTCCAAAAGTTATTTTCTTATGTATATGGTGTGATTGATATTTCTTTTGTTTAACCTTACTAAGCATTTGATCTCACCCTTTTGTATGTTTTATTTCCCCAGGTCAGGAAGAAGGTTATTAAGTAGGATATACCAAAAGGGACTCTAGATATAATGAAATAAATGGGAGGCAAAGTTGATGCTTTATGAACCAGTTGTTTATGTTTCCCAGTTTCTAAAGACTCTATACCTATATGGTCCTTTCCTGGTTTTGTTATATGTTGTAATAAGAGGGCTTCAATTCTGAAGTAATAACAATGTATGTAAAGTATGGGTTGTTATATCGATCACCAGATCACAATTCACCAATGAGAGGTAGTATAAATCTCTTCTCAATGATCCATGGTTATTTATATAAACCTCAATATTTTAATAGTAACATATTTATTAAAGTTTTAGGATAATTTCATTTAAATTAAATAATTAAATTAATCAATTAATTTAATTTAAATGCACCCACCAACAATCACTCTATTTGAAAGCCTCATACCAACCAAATTTAGGTCATGCCTTGGGTAAAAATTGTGTTTTAGATTAAATTTTGATCTATAATATTTTATCTGAGACTTCATTTAAGAGTAATCCCCTTATTTTTGAAAAATCATGCGCACGTGATATAAAATATACTTAATTGTTTTTATAAAATTAATTCTCCGAACTTTAGGACTCAAAATTTCATACCATCTTAGTGCCTATCTCTAAAAATATTTCTATATATATTTCAAAGTGTTACAAAGGAAAAAATTTCTCTACACTCGACCAGAGGAAGGTGTCATGCCCATGATTCTCTAAATTCTAAGATGCATGACTTCAACAATTCCTCCAATATCTAGATGGTATGCTCCATATTTCAATCTATCTGAGTGTGAAAAGTAGTGATGAGGTGTAACTGAGTTCCAAAATCATGTTGTAGTAACTTATTGACTTGAAAGGTAAAACTTGTGTTTTAATCTGAGACAATGGACCTCAGAATGCTATGTAACCACACCACCTCATCCACATACCTCTTGGATAAATCATCCAATTCACTCGACTCCTTGACAGCTAAAAAGAGATCTGATTTCATCAAATGATCCATGATCACCCTGATATCAACACAAAATCCCCAATATCATGGTAGAACTATGATAAAATCCATCAATATTTCATACCATTTCCACTTGAGAACATCCAAAGGATGAAAAAACTACCAGGAACATGATTCTTGACCTTTACCTGCAAGAAAACCAAATACTTCACAAAAAAATCCACCACTGTTTGTTTCATCATGAGCCACCAAAACCACCCTCAAACCATGCCACATATTGGAAGCTCCTAGTTGTACCACTAAAGGTGATTCATGAAACTCATGAAGGACTCTCTCATTCATCACTATCAGGACAAAAAACCTCCCCCAAAACAATTTCTCGTTCCAACCATCCTACAACCATCCATTTAGAGAATCACCATGGCCAACATGATTGTGCATCTCCTCTACCTCTAATCCTCTCCAATAAGATTCCTCCACCTGTTGGATCATAGAATACAATATTTTCATCTAAAACAAATAGCCTCTTCCATCATCCACCATTTCATCTAAGTGCGAGGCTACAAAATTCTCTATTTCTCTCCAATAATCCCCAAACTCCCAAACAAAATCCTTCCCCAAATTCCTGGTCATTGTTTTGAAAATAACATTTCCTTTTCCCGAGGTCTAGGTGATCTCAAAATCTTAATCCTAAAGAAACTCTATCCAGCACCACTACCGAAAATTTAGATCACTCTAAGAAAAGATATACATCAAACAATTATGATCCATGAAGGCTATAAAGTTCTCCCCAATGAAGTAATTACACCACAACATCAACAAAAACACAACCACTGATAGCTCTAGGTAATGGGTTTCATAGTTACACTCATGGGTACATAAATTCATAGACCCATAAGAGATCACTACTATCTACCAAATCAACACACATCCCAAGACCAGATGAGAAGCATCACAAAACACCTCAAACATCACACCCTCCTCCATAAACTAAAGCACCAGATCACTAATCATATTACCCTTCATGTAACCAAAAACTATCTAAAACTGATCAGTCCACACAAAATCCTAGTCCTTTCTGGTCAACACTGCCAATAGGGTTTTCACTCAAGATAAATCGGGCACAAACCTCCAATAATAGATTGCAGTACCAAGAAAATTATGAACTTATTCCATATTACTTGGTGCTACACAAGAAACAACTCCCTCATAATTTGACAAGTCTACTTCCACACATTGATGAGACTCCACATGCATGAGTAAATACACAATGTGTGTCCAAAATAGACACTTGGATAACTTTCCATATATTTGGGGGTGTCAAAGAACCTACAAGACAGATCTGAGATGATCAACATGATCCTACTCTGATTTTGAGTAGATCAAGATATCATTTATGAATACCATGAAAAATCATCCATGAAATCATGAAACATGTATTTCATAATCCCCATGAACATGGATGTTACATTCCTAACACCAAATGGTGTGACTACAAACTCAAAGTGTCTATACCTTTATCTGAAAGAAGTATTTGGGATATCACCCTACTTCACCCTTAACTTGTGATATCTACACAACAAATCAATCTTAGAAAACTAAATTTCTCCGCTCATGTGGTTAAAAAGATAATATATCCTTATAAGATGGTAACGGTCTTTGGTCATCACCTGATTTTTTCTTCAGTAATCTATCCACAACCTCAAACTATTAACCACCTTTCTGGCGAACACCACTGGTTCACCCCATGGAGAAAAACCTGAGCTGAATAAAACCCTTCTTCATCAGATAATCTATCTAAATCCTCAACTCCCATAGTTCATAAGGTTCCATCTGATAAGAAACCAATTAAATTGAAGAAATTCCTACCTTCAAGTCTATCCCTTACTAAACATCACGTCAAGGGGGTAACATCAAAACCTCCTCAAGAAAAATATCTAGGGAATCTCAAAATACCCTAGGGACCTCCATTATCACTACTTTAATTGATTCCACTAAATAAATCATTTATCAAACAAAGAAGGGGTTCCACACACTGAATACCCACTTAACTACCTCACTTTCCAATGAAAACCACACACTAGCCATCCACATCTGATAAAAGTAATCTCTTTCAGAATAAGTTGATAATAGCACGTATATAATACAACAAATTTATGCCTAGGATTAAATCATATGATTTCATCTATAGAAAGAAAAGTTCCCCATGGGAATTATGTGAAACCATCATCAGTTTATATCCCTGATACACATAAAACAAGTTGGTTTGACCTCCGACTGGAATACTCAACACAAAGGGAATGAAAATTCTCTCTACATCTAGTCCCAGAGAACTGACTAGAGTAGGTAAAAAAGGATTTTGATGCTCTTGAATCAAACATGGCACATATAAGGGTACTAAACAAACAGATTATACATATATTGATATTCATCCCCTCTAGCACTACCTTGTATGCTGTATGCAAATAACCATGCCCAAATACTCTACCACACTACAGAGGAACACCTCCATGACCACACTCATTTTGAGGTCCCTAAACACAGGGAAAATTCCGAGGTTAGCTTATACAGTCTCCTTCTCCCCTCAATAGAGCATAAGCCTACTACCGATGCTACTGAAATGGTCTCAATGGAATTTTCTGCTAAGGATGGTGTTGAACTAGTCTACCTACACTAATATGAGCTCAATGGAACATTGGGAAACATTTATGATTATTTACATGATCACCGTAGACAAAGAACACTGGTAAAAAGACCCTGATAATATAACAAAAACCAATGAACTAAGAAGGCTAAAGAGGAAGTTGTTATTGTTTATTCCCCACTGGTTAAAACTTTGAATCCACTGGTTCATGAAACCTATAAATAATAACTCTACTCTTTATAGAAACATTGTGGTTACCCTCTCATGGTAAAACTCCTCCTAAATTCATCATCTTGATCACCTACACCTTCTTTTTAACCTCTAAATTCCTAGATAGAAGTATGGAGAACCTCTTCAAGACATCTCTCACAAGACTCCTCATCAAGAAAAGATTCTAGTGAAAATCGTATAAGGTATTTAAACTGTATTCCCAACTCCTACACTAACATAATCCCTATTGAAGAGAAGAAAATCATGCTTTATCACTATCTTCATGGTTGATGAAAGGAACTCTTCTAAAACATATTTCTGAAAGTCTACCCATAAAACATATACCTCCTTCCACTCACCCAGATATAGTACCCACCATTGACATGCAACTCCATGCATCTAACTGACTTCTAATGGGTCCCAGTATCCCATTGGGTCTCGGATCAAATAGAATGTTATCTTGATCTCATCCATCCAATTCTCTATCTTTGAATCTAAAACACTACCCTCATACTTCCCCAAAACCTTTCCTTAGAAATCAAAAAAATTCCTCTTCTACTGATCATCCTCATCAACCGATTCAACCCTATGATGATCAGTCGGGTCAGCCTCTCGGATGATGAACAAGATCCATAAATGAAAATGAAACAATAATTTCCTATTCCTAGTAGTATGAAATTTTATTTAGATTCATTTTAAGTTTCCCAAAACAACCCAACTCAGATAGGAACACAATTCAACATGATGCGTGTACCTCTCCTTGTCAATACACTGCAAATAGTTCTACCTCACTTGGTAATTCATTAAGATTAGATTTTTGTGCATCGGATCATGGTGGGACTTAAAATCCCATATCCTAAATGATCTTCATATATTATGTCACACAACAAGTTCAACTTGAACTGTTCCCATGCAAACCCATGCAATCCTCAATATTCCAAACTCTAAACTCCATCCTATCTCTCAACCATTACCTTTGATACCACTCTATAATGACCCCCCCCCCCTTCCAAAGATACTAGATTGGGGAGAGAGAGACAATGGCCCCTAAGTCTTGCCTCCATTAGGCCCTAGGTTGGTACTAGCACAGAGGGTATAAAAATCTCATGAAATGGGAGATATTACCTTTGATAATAATATGAGATCGGGAGATAAGATGAATCATCCAAAAAATCCATGAAATAATATAAAAATAAACAAAAAAACATCCCATGTGAATGTATAAATAAAACTAATATAGATAAAAGTATCTAAATTAAATAACCAAAATGAAAGTTAAATAAGTTAAACATCAGCAATCAAATGATCTGAGCTAGTAATGACTATAATGTCCTAGGTAGTTATGTTGGAAACATGAAAATCAATTTATATATTTAGGGTGACCATAGAAGTATAATCATTAGGAAAACCATAGTCTCTTATGAAATTGAGAAGGAAGCATACAAATTCACCTCTTAAAAAACAATAGAACCAACATCACTTAACATGTCAACTATCTATCCCAAACCCCACCAAGGCACCCTCACCAAATAATGCAAGCTAAGTAATATAATATAACATGAGTCACATCAATAAAGTGTACCCTGAACCACTTTTCTACTAGTATTCTTCTCTCACACCTCAACATCATATGTCCTGACACTTCCTTATCTTCCATAAACCACACCACACAACAAGCATGATCACAACACATCTCACCCAAAGACACCTAGGCTTTCTGCCCCACAAGAATGGCCAGATCGTGCCTTTCCTGAAAACACCTGGATCACAACCCATCCCTAACCATAGACAAAGTAGTAGGGTATCATGAAATTGAAGTACATTAACCACATTACTTTTTCTTACCATGAATTAAAACCACTATAAGAAAGCTCATCCAATCTCATCCCACCCACATACACCTAGTCTACGTCAAATCTTTCCAGAAGACACCTGGGATCGTCACCCCACAGGCACTACCACATCACATCTCACCCAAAAACACCCGAGCTATCACAATCACTATCTAGTGCACTATATGACCTCTATCCATCATAGCCTATTAAATACCTACCTCTCCTAAAATAGATAGAATGAAAGAGTCGTTACTCAGTCATCTTTCCTTCTCACCAGATGTCGGAAAAAAAACCCATCATATAAATATGAGTTTTTGAACTTAGTGATTGAATTGGATTATCCTAGTATAGAAATAACAATTAATATACAAGTATATACATATATCCACACATAATACCAATCTATGGGTTCACAAAAAAACACTAACCAAATCACGACATCCCAATTTTTTCTTCTAACTATAAATTCATAACACCACAAAATTCACAATCCACATTTCACATTTCTAACTAATACCCTTACCCATCCCATTAATTTAATTAATAATAATACACCACATTTAACCAAATAGTCCGTAATTTTTTTTATGATCAATTTCTATCCAATTAACTAAACTGAACCCAAGCCCTTTAAATCATTATTAAAAAAATAATTATTTCATATCCACCTAGGCATCTGCCATAATGAAACCCCAAATCACAAGCATCTCATCATCTTCTTCCCACTATTTCCTCATCACACTATTGCCTAATCACCCCAAAATCATGGCCAAACAACCACCATCGCACTACTCAAAAATCATGTCCAAACAACCACCACCTCACAACCCCAAAATCACATCAAAAAAAAACACTGTCTCACAACCCCAAAAGCATGGTCAAACAACCACAACCTCACCACTCAAAATGTGCTACCAAACAACCACTACCTCACCACCCTGAAAGCAAGGCCAAACAATCATCACCTCATATCCCCAAAATTAGGTTCACATCTCACCTATCATCCCCAAATTGCATCAAAAACACAAATCGCCACTCCACAAGCATGACCACACATCGCAACAAATCAAATTCTATTTTTTATATTTAGAAAACAAAATGTTACCACATTTCACCTTGTTTTGGGGGAGATATCACACAATCTATAATCTTGGGGAAGCCATTTCATTAGACAAATATAAGTGGATATCCCATTTCCATTTTAGGGTGATATCTCAACAATCAAAACAGACACAACATATGTCATCCAATGCAAACAAATCTCACAATGACTACAATTTTAAATGGATCATCAATCCCATACAAACCATCAAATCACAATAATGTCGAGTATATATAAACATGAGAATCATTCCCCTTACCCCCCTCCTAAATTTTTAATTATACAATTATTTATATTTGATTATGTCAGCACAACCATCTCCCATAGATAAAAATAATGTAAACCCCTCCCACATGACATAAAATAAAGAGAAATGAGGGATTCCCTACCACAAATGAATATTTGGTGATTTGTTGTGCACTGAAAGCCAAATAAGAAACACATGAAAACCACAATTGTACCAATAGAAAACGTGGATCAACCTACACCTAACCCAAATATCATAAAAATGAAACCCAACACACACCCCAAACCAAAACAACATTGCAATAGGTAATCCCCAAGAAACTTACAGGTGAAAATAATCAATAATGGAGAAGAACCTACCACAGATTGCTAATGGGGATCAACCAGATTTAATGAATCAATGTGGAAGGAAGAGGGTTAAAATATCCCTTAAAATTGATTAGGGATTTCCATAAAAGGATAGGGAGGAGGGTTTGACCAAATGAAGAGAATCATCTAAGATAAGAAATTAAAAGTTTTAATCCCACTGGTTTCACGTGATGTAATATATATACATGACATGAATTCCACATGAATTCAAAAAAATATAACTTTTATCAAAAAATGATCACATTAATCCTTTTTTTAAGTAATGTTGTGTATTACACTTAAACAATGTGAATTTATCTCATGATCCCCCCTGATTTACAAGTCATGAAATCACTAGCTATACAAGCTATGAAACACAAGTTCATGTCATGAATTCCAAATACAAGATGTGAAAATCCTACAGAAGCTCTTTTGTAGATCTATCCTCCACCAAAATTCCTTGAGCCTCCCTCAAACACCTAAAACCACCAAAACTACAAAATTAATGGGTTGGGAAGGCTTGGTCAATTACATGGTAGGATAACACTAGAAGAGAGTAGAATATATCATATGATATAGAAATGGTATATGATAATTATATATTAAATGAAAATATAATGGAGGTATAAGTGAGAACATCCCTAGAGGTTTAAGTGGATGAAGTGAAACTGCGGTAGATGGGATGTATGAAGATGGTTCTGAGTGTGAACGGGAATGAAGGGGGATTTATATATCTCTAGTATCACACCCACTCGCTTTTACATGCCACTAAACCATAATAGTTGGCTAAGTAGAGTTAAACTTTGGTTTAAATGAATGAACCTCAAATAAATTTGATATATAATAAGAACATGAAATTAAGAGTAATGTAGAAGAGAAATATTACAATTATTATACTCACTAAGTGAACCAGAATAGGTAACCCTAGGTCACATAGTCATTGATCATTTTCAAACAATCTCTTTCTTAAAATATCTCAAATATCATTCATAATTTTCGTAAGAATGAAATGTACATTTTTAAGAATAGTTTTTAAATATTATGCATTAAAATTAGAAGTCAAAAAAGACATCAATGATATCATAATATCTTATTTTATACACTAGGTTTAAAATAGCATTAAGAATTATCTTTAAACATGTTTTAAAATATTTTTAAATCATTTTTTAAACCTATTTTAAAATAGTTTTAAAAACCAATTTTAAACCTATTATTGCCTTCTTTTTAACAAGTTTTAAAAGAGTTTTAAATACTTATTTGAAATTTATTTTTTTTTAAAATTTAAACATATTTTAAACTTATTTAAACCTGGTTTTATACTCTTTAAAAACTATTTAAAACCAATATAGACCAATTTTTAATACCATTTAAAACTATTTTGAAATGGTATTAAATAGTGTTAAAACGGTTTGAAAACTAGTTTTAAATATATTTTTAACAACTTAAAACCTGTTTTAAAGTAATTTAAAATAGAATTTTAAAAAACATTTTTTTAAAAGGAGTTTTAAAATAGTTTTAAAATACTATTTTAAGTATGTTTATTTTTGAAATATTTTTATAAACGGTTATTTAAAGCTAATTTTTACATGTTTTTGAAAAAACATTAATTTTGGTTTTATGAATTAAAACAAATAAAATTAAATTCTATGAAAAAAATAAAACTAAAACAAACTTATCATTCCAAACTGAAAACAAATTAATGTAATTACAATAGTACCAACTCAAGACACCCACATCAAGCTGAATTGAATGAACTACAAACATATATGATTTATTTTATATATTACCCACCACTACTTCAGGTTCGGCATAAATTATGAAAATTTTACAATTTTAGACATCAAATTCATTTTTTTGGTAAAAACCATTGGGGGTATCAATAGTTTAAATTTCATCCCCACCATCATAAAAAATATTTCTTTGAATTACTTAAATAACGACACTGTAATCATGTATCAGATTATCTTTCAAATAAAACAATTGTTTTTTCCATTCATTATAAAATATATGGTTAATCTTTATTCAAGATGTGATTCATGTAAATAAATCTAAATCTATAGTCATCAATAAATGTACCTTATTGCACTTTTGAATCGGATCATTTTCATTTCATCGTTGTGAGTCAGCCATGAAAGCAGTAATCCAATTATAGTATTCTCTCAACAACTACATAATAAGAAAAAAAATTGAGTCCTAAAATATGATGCACTGGAATAATAGTTCATTATTATGATTAACATAAATCCATCATGGTATGTTCTCATGTTCACCACTAGTTTAGTTGTAACAAATATTTACCCATTAATCATTAATGATTTACATTCACAAACCAATGAATTGAGACTGAAATACATTTCTCTTAATTATTAAAAGACAAAGTCAATAGGTAAAATGAAAAAAATAATATATATATATATATAATGTAATTAAAAGAATATTTATATTTTATGTTGATTAATGTAATGTTTTTACCTTTGATTTCAACTAAGTAGGAAACTCTTTTCTAAACAAAGACTCTCTGCTTCTCAATGAAAATGAATGATGAATTATACTTATAATTTTTTTATGTTCCCTAAATAAAATGAAAATAAAGGTTAGGGTATATTTGAAATTTCATAGTAGGATATAACATATACATATCTAAATTACTTACTTGAAATAGTCATTGAGAAAATCACAGATAAACAAGATAGTGTGATGTTCCATATCCCTCTCTTCAACGCTCAATTTTTTCAATGTATATGACCCAAGAGTTCCCCCTAGGTAAGAGATGGAAATAGGGGCTCAATTTTTCAATACAAATTATCTTTATTTCTCATTGGTTTTTTGGATCCTGTACTCATGTAAAGAAAATACTTTGAATAAAATCCTTATATTCTAGTTATAGATAACCTCTCAAAATGGAACCTCTAAGATGATTCTTGTTATGGAAATAATAATTCATTATGCACATATTTATTATGGTAGGATATATCCACTAAAAAGAAACGAGTCTCCCAAGAATTATTTTAATAGGAATATTAACTGTTAGATGCAACATGAAATTGAAAAATAATGGAGGAAAACTTTTCTTTAACTCAGGAAAAATTAATAGTGACTCTTCCTTCATTGTTATCAAGAAAGACTTGGATAGCCTTTTATCACAATGTATTCTATAAAAATGGAATATTGTATCTTTATCACTCATATGTTATTGGATATTAAATAGTGAATTTCTATTGGAATAAATTGATGAATAAGAATGTGATAGTCATGACTTTTTAGGTATTTTAGTTTCAACTCTCTTCTATTGACTCATTTATATATTGTTAGTCATAATGGACAACTCAAGAAGGGGTGAATTGATTTTCAAATTAAAATTGTAGTTTAAAACAATTTAAAATCTAAATTCTCCAGTTTATAAAAAAATTCAAATTAAATAAAATATTAGAAATATATAATTTATTGTTTTTAGAAATTTTTCTCAAAGGTTAAATCAAAACCTGGTTAAAATAATTTCAAAATAAATTTAAATTTTAAAATAATTATACTCACATTTAACAAATTATATAAAACACTAATTAAATATAACTAATAGAGTATTGTTTTGTTAAGGATTTTGGAAAACTAATACAAGTTTATTTTAAAAAAACACAATAATATTTTTTATAAAAATATAGTGGATTAATAACAAGAGGTTTAGTCTCAGGATGAGACCAAGTCTTCTCCACATGGAAATCACTGACTACAAGTCCTTTTATTAAACAATAAACTTGATCCACAACCTAAATCAGATTTTTATAAATAACTGCACATGATGTAGTCTAAGATACACATATCCTCATCCATAGTTCTTCATGTAATGACAAGTGAAAAGGATAATAGATAGTATTAGGTTACTCTATAATATAGTAAAATATTCTTAATGAATAGAAAAGTAAATAAATAATAGCTCAAATAGAAATAAAATAGAAAATAAGAAATAAATTTTAGATAATTCGTTGTGGAATTATTCTTTCTTTGATAAAGGAGGATATGGTCAGGAATTCTCTTCTTATTTTTTCATGTTTCCTTTAAATCTACTCATAAAATAACTTCGAGTTTTTTTTAAAGTTTCTATTTTTGTGAGAAAAATATAGTGTTTTTTTTGCATCAATGTACTACCCTCTAAGTTTTGGTAGGCATAGCTTAAGCACAATAGAATAGTAGTATAATGTTTTTTAGGATAGATAACATCTCATCAAATGTTCTTGGTGGGTTCTTATGATTTTAATTATCTTAAGAGTCTTCAATTATCTATTTTAGGATAATAATAAAATAGTATAATTCCCCATGCTTACTACCAACACCAGAAAGGATGAATTTTTCTTCAGTGAACATGTGGCCTATTTAAGATTAATTATTATTAAATTAATGCATCTCTTACTTGAATTATATTCTAGAAACTATATTTTAGATAAATTAATTTGAACATAATTATAGATAACTGTGGTAGTATACTTCAACTTGTGGTAGCAATATTGAACTATCGGTAGTGACTTAAACTAGTGGTAGAACACTTTCTCCAGAGATAGTGGTGGTAGAGCAATCATATAGGTAGAAATGTTGAACTAGAATTAGTATATTCAACTGGTGGTAGTATACTTTCCTCGATTGTAGAATTTTTTCACTATTGGTAACATGGTTGTGCTGGGGGTATCGCATTTGTACTAGAAATAGCACATTTGTGCTGGTCGTTGTAGAATATCTTGTTGCAGTAGCATAAATCAACTTCTAGTTTCATGTTATAACTGATGGTAACAAATTTTCACTAGTGGTAATATCATAGACTTAGAGAAATTTTTCAATCAACCTTTCATAAGGTTTTTTTAATAGTTGTGTAAGGGTAATGAAAAAATTACACATACTGCATAAGGGTAAAAATACATATACATAAAGGAAAAACATACTTTTAAAAGATTATATAAGTTTAACAGGAATCATAAATCACGGTAAAAAACTTTTCAAATCTTACATAATGGTAATAAAAATTATATGTTTTGGTAAGACAAACTTTTCAAAGATTATGTAAGATTAAGAAAAATCATATGTAAAGGCACTTCCAAACTTGCGTAATGGTGACATTAAGCTTCTAATACTTATTTAAGGGTAAAAGATGTTTATAGGACTAACTAAATGGAAAGATAATAATTAAAACCTATTTAAGGGTAAATAAAACATGATTTCTTAATAATTAAAACAACATTAACATGAATAACATGATTTTAAACATTAAAACTAGGGATTTCTTAGACTAGGCCAACAACCCCCCCCCCCCATTTTAGTGAAAATCATGGTTGAAATATATTAAAAAACAATTTATTTACATAAAAACGTTTCCATAAGCATAATCATTATATAAATACACTCTCATTTTCCATTTATACTTATTTTTTCCCCTTTTAGGATTATCAAAAAGAGAATATATAGCATAAGAAAATAAAAGTAAATAAACAGTACTGATTTTTCATTAATAATAAGGAAAAATACATTACTTCATCAAAATAAAAAAGAAAAATAAAAGACACTATCAAAATCCTAATTATGTTCTAATTAAACATCCGCATTACATATGGAGGTGCGATTAATTGGGTCTTATCCTTTTCCTATAATATGAGGAGCATGGGAGGGGTCAGAAGAAAGTTCAAGAGGCCTGAACATAATGGTTAAAGAAAATAGCCTTAGATTCCTCATAGCCTAAGTGGAATTTAAGGCCAAAGGATTAAAATTAATGGATATTGTCTTAAGGGGTGCTGATATAGGAGCAGAAACTAAGGTTTTCCTGGGAATGGTTAGGGGTAAAATGACTATTTTCTTGAAAGTATAGAGAAAGGGATTCATCAGTTCCAAAAATCGAGTATTGAATCTTCCACCATGATCTGTTTCTAGAAAATAAATATTTATTATCCTCTATAAATTATTTTAATAAGGTATATAAAACCATGAACTGATTTACTATCACTTTAAAGGCCCTAGTGACTGGAGTTATCCTCATATTCTCAGCCCCGAACTTAAAATTAGAATTAATATCATTATTGGTAAAATTATTAAATATTATATACTTAATTGTCTTGGTTATATTGGACATATAAATTCTATATTCATTCAAAAATTATCTAAAAGGTTTATATAAATGATCTAACTTAGGATTTATCATTCTAATCTCATCAAGATGAGGGGTGAAAGAATCAGCCAAAACTATTGGATTCAGTTCCCTTTAACCAACTTCTATATACTTTTTGATAAACATGTATTCATTGTATTGAATATTAATAAACTACTTATCACATCATGATTTTTCTTCTGTGTGACATAGTATGTGATAATGTCCTAAGAGTAGTTGTCACACTAAAAGGTCATAGAAATTCCTTCTATGATGATAACTGAGAAGTGTTATGATAGTATTCTTGAATAAATGTTCTATAGCTGAATGATACCATTTTAGGGAAACAAATGATGCAATATATTAGGGGTGGATACTCATAGGACTTTGAGGTACCATATCATGGTGTTATCCCTTGGTAATATCCATTAGAATATTATGACAATGGGACCTTCCAGTAGGAAATCCACATTTATATGTTCCATTGGATGTTAAAATATTAGGATGTGTGTATTGGTCCATAGACTTTAAGATTATTATTAAAGGACATCATGAGTTGTGTAGTTTTATGTATTGAAGAAACCCGTGAAGAGAGATGTTCACGGTGAGGTAGGATACGTTGGGTGTATAACGATTAATATTGCATTAATGAATAATGTGAGAAAGGATTTATCTTTTCTATTCATCAATGAATGTTAATATCTCAGACCCTTTGATTGAAATGATATATCCAAAATAAATCCATGGTCATTATGTTCTATGGGCATGTTCTATTTCCATAAATTCAATGAAAGAGATATCGAGCGCATAGGTTGATGGCACTGGCTTGCAACCAACTTGATTAGAGATATTGTGATAAAGGGATTATATTACATGGTAATCATACATATGAGGTGACATGTCGTTGTGGAATTAATTTGTTTATTTATGGGTTCTTTGGCATATTGTTAGACACTGACCTTAGACTTTAGGCTGCTTTGCCTGATGCCACTGAGAAAGAGACCTTGAGGGTCACACACTAAGTGTATCCAGGATCTCATTTAAATATTATATTATCATTTATTGTTTAATAGGTTGAATAAATATTATTCATGCACATGGTTTAATAATTATCCATGTATTGTTGATAAAATTTATTCTTTCACTAGTTATTCAGGAGAATATATTGTGTGTGGAATATTTAATAATATTTAATTTCTATTTAATAAATATAATATTTATTTATTTATTGTACAATAATGTGGTGATATTTATTTAATAAATAAATATAAATTATTCAAGGCCTGATAAATATTTTGGAGGAATAGAGATCTGAGTTTAATGGTCAGGTGAGAAATGATAATATTGAATATTATTTAATTAAATAATATTTAATTATAATTCTAATGTTCAGAGCATGTTGAGAAATAATAGTATTACTATTATTATTTGACATGGGGTTTTGCTAGGATTAAATAAATAATAAAGAAACTTGTGAAATTATTTTATTTTAAACCTAGCAATATAAATACCCAATTATTTCATTTTTATCAAAAGACAATTCAGTTGTTTATAATGATTCTTGTAGAATCTTCTCAAGCCTAGAGAGATCCCTTCTCTAAGAATTCTCATAATAATGATGAGACATCCTCCTCCACCAGATTAAGGAGAATGCTTTGTAAGCGATTCTCGAGGTGATCAAGGTAGATGACACAAGCACAACGATCTTCCATGATAGCACCCGAAGACTCCTTCGACAACATCTAAAGATTCCTGAAACATGCATGGATCACTGCTAGAGGAAATATACACTTGGTTTCCACAACAAAACTATATTGCATCGCAGATCTATCGTTGGATTCATCAATGAAGATAGAATTCCTGATAGGTAATTATTTATCTAATTTAATTAATTATAAACAATATGTATTGATCTCATCTCACTCAGTTCTTGTGAAATTATTCATTTCCTATTTCTTTGAATCAATTACATGGATCACGACGTTTATAGTCATATAGATCTTGGATTGATCATTGATTATGGAAAAAATTTAAGTTGGACACTGCCCATCACATGCATCTGCTACACTCGGAACCTACAAGTGGTATCATAGGGGGCATATGATTGTTTATAATTATTTAAAATCATTGGTGATTTACATATTTTTAGTTTATTTTTTCAATTCATGTTTAGTCATTTGTTTAGTATGATTTTCAAGATTTGTTTCTTCCCCCATCGGTTCTCATAGATCTAATTGAGATGATTAATTTTATAAATAAAATAAAGATACGGAACTCATTTGGAGGTGCCAAGGTTTCTGTCCAGACAACACCAAACTACTTGTCTTGTAACCAGAGTTGCACATCCCGTAGCCATGTTCAACCCATCATATTTGATTTAGAGATAAATTTGATATCATGCATTGATTATGGAATTAATTATACCATTAATTCATGACATGTTTACATAGATTAAATGGTGCATGGTCAGTCGGACTACACGTTGTGTGGACCTCTGGACATGGCATGTAGTCCCTTTGAGTCAATGATGGTCTGTGTATTCCATACACTGCCTAACCGACAGGTGACCATGTAATATGGAGTCAGGTGGTGTGTGGACCAAATGACACACTCTGTACTCCAAAATTTATGAGGTACACTTCACATGCTGAGTCCCCCAGCGTGTACCTCATATAGATAGTGAAAGATGTATACATAGTGTAGATCAGATCTACACACCATGTACTTATACCAAGTTACGTAGACCTGAAATTTATTTATTTAACTATGAAAACCTTGAGACATGTACTACTGTATGGTCATAAAGATAGTACATGCTATGTGATAGGTTTTAATATATATAAATATTTAAATTTTTTATTAATATCTGTGTAAAGTTCAAGATCTTCATATCATGTATTATTCATATTACATGTTCTTACTCTACACGCATTGAAGCATAACATATGACAAAAAAATCATGTATTTCATGTATTCGTATATGAAGTACACATCGTGAAAGTACATGATAAGTCATGTATTCCATATGTCACAATAGTAAAACAGTATATGAGTATAATATATTTTGGGTAGATTTGGACAGGTATTCACCCTGTCGCCTCCAAGGTACATTTATGTTCACAGTTAATTTTAAATGAATTTATTTAATTTGATTAAAATTATAATTGATGATAATATCAAGGAAATTAAGATAACGATTATGATAAAAATATTTATTAATTAAAGATAATAAATAATCAATTGGAGTGTAATTTATCTTAAATAAGAATGATTAAGAATTTAATTATAGTTTTATTAAATGTGTAATCCATTACATGAATGTGGACGATCATGATCTAGACCAGACCTTTTGAATGTTATTGGTTTTATTTAATTTATTATTAAATTAAATTTTTGGAATGTGAGCTATATCTCCTCATTATTATGTAGGGTCTGTATGCCCATGGTTTCTTTTATATAAACCCATTTTTCCCTCACATGTGTGTGAGAAAAATGCATATGTAATGGATGGAGCTACCAAGCTAGTGGAGGCGGATCAAGTTAGTATCTGAGGTGTATCCAATCCATGTAGATACAAAAGTGGATAAGTAGAAAGTTATGAATACGAATGTCAATTGGTTCAATTTTTTCTCCCCTAGGTCAATGATGTGTTCATCAACTTCTTGATAAACATACCATTAGTATATGATCATGATCATACCCTTTATTTTATTTATATTAGTTTAATGGTTATTTCATTATGGATGTCTTGTCACAATCACATAATTAATGAATTAACAAGCATGAAATATCGAACTAAAATAAACTAGCTAATGCGTAAATATTATCTAAGACATGGTTAATAACTTAAGTAATCTCACTTAATATTAACAACTACGTAATAAGGATAATAATTTTCAATTTAGGCATAAAGGATAAAATCCCTTAATAAAATATTAAGGCTATATATCTTTCCATTACTTCAGTTAGAATCAAACCATAGTTCAAAGTGCTTGACCATCCAAATTTGGAGTGCTTTCAATTATTGGTGGAATTCTAACCTGAGGTTTTTTTCTGAATTAACTTTGTTCACATAAATAGTTATATTCCAAAGTAGGACTTTCTGTAACTATGAGGAAAATGTTGAGAAAATATAAATTAATGTTTTTTGGATTGGGGAGTCCACTCATAAAATCAAGGAATTGTGAGTTAATGCGGTTAAAATTATGAATTCCTACCTAAAACAATTCAAGTTTCTTGACCAACCTAATTTGGGGTAATGAGAAGGGGAATATGGATCCTTTCGACTAGAATGTCCAAGAAATAGGATATTCCAAATCCAATGGTGAGGGCTATTGGGTTTTGTTAAAATAGTTGGACATTAATAAATATAATATTCATTTATTTGTACAAATTTATCAGACAATTTAATAAGATTATGATCATCTTATTTCATAGAAACAATAATAAAATGAAATCAAACATATCATTATGATCCATAATTGAGAATGAAAACCTTCTCATCGGAACTAATTTATAGGAGTGGAAAAGGCACCTTAGGGTCATCTTACGCCATGAAGGGAAATTGTATGTACTGGAAGAACCTTTACCAGATTCACCTAAAAATGAAGCAAGTGATGAAGAGCTGTCTCTCTATGAGAAACATCATAATAATGCTACATATGTTCAATTATTCATGACATAATCTATTTCCAATGGAAATTTAAAGAAAAATAAGGATATGGATGCCTATAGCATGATGTCTCGCCCTCAGGGTCTCTATCAAGAGAGGTATGAGATATCCAATGCTTTGTTCACAACTATGCATGGAGAGTCTACACTAGCTGGGCGACATGTAGTCAAGAATATCAGTTACATTTAACACCTGGTCATCTTAGGTATTAAATTCCCAAATGAGTGGCATACAGATCTTGTACTTTCATCACTGACCAAGACCTTATCCTAATTTATTTTGAATTATAATATGAGGTATAATGGGGAGAGTCCATTAGGAACATGTGACCTTGATTACCCAAGCTGATAAGGAAATGGGATATGATAAACCAGTGATCCTTATGGTGAAAAATAAAATAAGGATGAGTGTTGAAGCTCTGTTCCATCACAGAGTCCAAATATTGACTAAGGGAAGTACCTCAAGCAAAAAAAGGAAGAACATCAAGAATTTCACAAAGGTAATAAGGCGTGCAAGTATACCTATGAACCAGCCTTGGGCATGCAAGTCACTTGCACACCAGTCATGGGAACACAGGTTACTTGTGCACCCAAAGTGGTTTTTTTTCAAACTTAGGTGGCCTATAAATAGCCCCTGTGGGCCCCCCATTTGAGAGGGTGAAAAATCCAAAACTCAGATTCAAGCTCTGGTCGCCCAAGTCTCTGTCTAAAGTCTTCCGAACACTTCTAAGGTAATTATATACCTAGAATGGAAGCTCTAAAGAGGAAGAATAAGGCCCCAGTATTTGAACTCATCAATACTTGCGCACCTAAGTGTTTATCCCTTAAGGGAAATGGAGACACTTGCGCGCCGCCTTGGCCTCTCATGGAAACTTGTGTTCCGACCTTCTGGGAGCATCTAGGGATAATACTAAGGGCTTGATCCAAGTCTTTCCAAAGTATTACCCTACAGGTTCTCTATCGCCCAAGTGAACTCATGTCGCGCAAGTATACCTGCGCGACCAGGACTTACACGCCATACCAGGACTTCCGCACCGCCTTCAAATTCACATCCTTTCCTCAGATCCACCTATCCTCTTTAATACATGGCCTTTAAACCCATCTTCAAATCCATTTATGGCATGGTTCCTTTGTTGGATTCATTATATTAGGGGAATTAAATTGGGCCTCCATCTCAGGAGTAAGTCCTAATAATAATTTTCTTTAACATTGGGCCTCCTTCACAAGATTAAGCCCCAGGTTATAAGTTCCCTTTAATTGGGCCTCCTTCTCAGGAGTAAGCCGCAAACTTGTTCCCTTTAATTGGGCCTCCTTCTCAAGAGTAATCCCCAACCTTATTTTCTTTAATTGGGCCTCCTTCTCATCAGTAATCCCCAAGTTACAAGTCTCCTTAACCTGGGCCTCCTTCTCAGAAGTAAGCCCCAGTCATGGCCTCCTTCTCAGGAGTAAGCCCTGTTCATGGCCTTCTTCTCAGGAGTAAGCCCCATGTTACAAGTCTCCTTAACCTGGGCATCCTTCTCCAGAGTAAGACCCAGTCATGGCCTCCTTCTCAAGAGTAAGCTGTAGAGACCCAAAGCTTGATGTACATGGACATTACATTACTTTTGCGGAATACATAATACATAACAAAAACAGACATACAAGGATCGTATTAGTTTAGTGTCTTTGGAAACTCGGAATATAAACATCTAATCGTGTAGAAAGATCTTCAACATCTCCCATAACGATCTTCCCCTTTTTGTTTCCTTACCTAAAACCTTTCTTTATTTCCTGGGGAAAATAAAACATAAAAAGGGTGTGCTCAAATTCTTATTAAGGGAAAACATAGATAACATAAAACAATCCATAAACATTTGAAAGCAAAAACTTGAACATGAAATCTAAACATTAAAACCTTGAGCAAAGACATAAATCTTGGAAGTACGTAAGGCATATATCATAATGGAACATCAATAATGATAAAATATAATGGGAATAAAACATGTAATTGTGGAAACCATTCAGCACTTGTTATGATTTCCATAGTAGCCAAGGCATTTCTGCCAAGACCATCTAAGTGGACAAAGTCCCTTTCTGAATCGAGTTTACTCCTCGTTTCAGTCCTATAACACTGAACCAGATTAACTTACTGTTATAGCCATCTCTATCTCATGAGATATAAATATTTACCCAATGCATTAGAGGGAGATATAGGTTCCACCCATCTCATAATGAAATCATTCTTACTTGTGCCACAACATAAACTTAAATCATTCATCATAACCCAAAGAATAAAATGGGTTTCAAAAACATCATCCCATCATAACATAATCCATATAAAACAAATGGATATCATTTTATCATAAGAAAAGTGAAACCATGTAAATCATATAGACATTATACTTGAAACATACACATATGAAATAATTTCATCTTAGATGGAAAATTGTTTTGATAAAACACTTAAATTGAAATCTTGAGGAAAATATCCTTTCTTCTTCAAAATAATTTTATTTTCACAAAATGCCATGAAATTTTAAATGAAAAAGGATTTTTTTGAAAATATTCATGAAATCTAGTAGTGTAAGCTTCATGAAAATAAGGAATTATAAAACCGTAAAAATTCATTCATGCCGTATAAGTTAAAAAAACATTCTTCTCGTACTTTTGCCGGAAAAGTTAAAAAAGTACCTCGTAACGTAAACAAAAGAAATTATTCTTACATACCATGTAGTAAAAGTAAAAAATGGCTAAAAAGGAATTTAAACATACATGAAAACACTTTTATAAAACATGGACATAGATGATAGAAATAACCCCAGTAAATACTTACAAATAAGCAATCTGGGATAAAAATGAGATTTGCAAAATTGTCCCTTACCTTATGTCCGATATGCTTCGTACGTTTCCGAACCTCCTGTATAATGATTTAAATAATGTCATTGACTTATTACAGAATCATATTCATTGTTATGATATCATATATGTTTCACTTATTACTTTATATTACCCATTCTTTTGTAAATTCCATGTTAAAGCAGCGTTTTGGGTAAAATCATTTCATTTATCGTATGTGTTTCGACTTATCGTTTTCGATATTATTACTTATATCATGATTTACATAATTCCATAATGTATAAACTGATTTATATATAATATATATTTATCATATACATATATATATATTATAGATCGATAAAAGGAATGAAATACACCGTTCATGGAGACGGTAGGTCGTACGTACGCATGAACGCTGTTTTCGTTTCCTTATTGAATTTAATGAAATTAAATAGATGAAATACATATATATATACATAAATACAGTAGAATTATTATGTCACATATTTCATTATTATTCATTATATATACTTTATAATCATTCTTGAATGGTTAATCATGGAAAATGAATCTCATCGCGTTCGTGGAGACGGTAGTCCGTACGTACGCACAAGTGATGATATCATTCCCATGATCGTGTAATTGTATTAAATTGTATGTATAATATTAGAGAATCAATATCACTTTACAATAATCTTATATATTCATTACTTTCACCATTATACCCATCTGAGTAAGGTGGTGGTGGAAAATAGATTACACCACGGCGTGGAGACGGTATTCCATACGTACGCACGCGCGGTGATTTTGTTTTCCGTAGGATGGATAGATGGTGAAATATGGTTGTTTCATACTTATAATAACATATCAGTATATGAGTGATACTGATGTTATTACTTCATAATGAAACAACTAATGAAGAATAAGTGGAAGAAGAAATAAAGTTGAAAGAATCGGTAACAGACATTACCTCTTCTTTGAAGCACCTCTTTGAGATCTCATCTTAGGGAACTAGAATTGGTCTTTGAAGAATACCAGGACCTCTAGGATGTTTATAGGGAAGTGTAGAAGAGAATTTTTCAGGGGTTGGATGAGCTTGAAGGCTCAAATTGGTGTGAGGAAGAGAGGGAGGAGGTGCCCTTTTATAAGGGGGGAGAGGGGCACCTTTGGAAAGTGTGGAAATATTATTTTATTATAAACTTATCTTCGGTTTAAAAAAGTCCAAAAATCATTAAAGATGAAGATAAGATGACTCATGGTCGAAATAAAATCATCCAATCAGAATTGGACATGTTTTGGAAAATATTTTAATCATTATAATCTTATTTATTTAAATCATTTATTAATGAGGTAAATACTTCTTCATTATTGTGTCATAAATAATTTAATTTATTTGGTGTCTAAAAATTATAAAACAACTATCATTATGTAGGAAATCTTTTTATATTTCTAATTAATATTTATAGTCGAAAATATAATTTATATAACCCCTTATAAAAATTAATTACTAAAAGATTTTTGTTAATGTCAATTTTGTCTTTACATTAAATTAATTAATCAAAATTGTCATTGTCACTACCAAGTGGCTCAATGGGGTCCCAAAATCAACCCAAGGATGCCCATGGTTGGACAATACTCATCCAATAAGGTTAGGACAAGTGTCAATGAAATTTTTAATTATTATAATATTCTTTTAACCTTGAATTACCATATTTACCTTTAACCGTAGTAAATAAAAAATTACCGTAGTTACTATTCATAATATCAAAAAAAATAAAAGTAACCTATTAACATAATTTGGACCCACTTATTCCAAATATGGAATCCATTTTCAAAATTAAAAACACATAAGTTGCAGTAATTAATTTAAAATTAATCTCGTTGTTAAGCAAAGAGGTTTTAAAAGTTAAAACATTGCCAAAGATTGAATTTATTTAACCTACGAATTCAATGTAAAATCAAGGATAATGACATACATTATATTAAATGGTAAAAATATATTTTTTTTATACTTTAAAAACATTCAATATTATAATTTAACCACAAAATTTATTATGATGAAAAAAGTTGTTTTTAATTAAAATATAGCGTGTTTTTACTATTCATTAAAATATGAAAGTTATACGAATAATATGAAAAAATTATCCAAGGAAATATTTTATATCATGATTCCAAATAATAATTTTATTTTGTAAAATTGATATTATAAACATGTAAAAAACTAGATTTAAAGTTGGTGCGCCATCAAAAGGCGGCAAAACTGCATTTTTTGAAAAATACTTATTTTACCTGAAACATTTATTTTTTTCTTATACCATGTTCTAGAAAATGTGTAATATGAATAATAATGTTATAAAATTCAAAATTTAGTTAATACTATTCATAACGGCTAGTTCATAATAATATTATAATAATATATCATTGTTTAGTAAAACCTGGTATTGCATACAACACACGCTATCGAGGAAGGTCGTGATTGTGTGTAATGCAAGCCAAGTCAGGGTTGCGTATTGTGAAAGAATCCTTTATTATTTCGTATAACATAATCCAACCATATTTCATTTATACATTGAATATATATATATATATATATACTCAATGTTGCATAGAATGACTATTATAAAACGAACATGAAATTGTGTGTAACAAAATCTAAGAATAGTGTTGCGTATACTTCAAGATAATACAGTGTGGCATATCGCACAAGATAATCTTATTATAGCATAAAACACATGACATCAAATAAATTAAAAAGAATACTTATCATAAAATATCGGGTTGTTACATAAGCCCCAGTTATGGGCCTCCTTTTCAAAAGTAAGCCCGAGTCATAATTTCTCTTAACTAGGGCCTCCTTCTCAGGAGTAAGCCCCAAGTCTCAAGTCCCCTTAACCTGGGCCTCCTTTTCAAGAGTAAGACCCAGTCATAACTCTTAACTTGGGCCTCCTTCTCAGGAGTAAGCCCTAAGTCTCAAGTCCCCTTAACCTAGGCCTCCTCTTTAGGAGTAATCCCCAGTCATAATTTCCTTTAACTTTGGGAATCCTCTTTAGGAGTAATCCCCAGTATTAATTTCTTTTGATTTGGGCTTCCTTTTTATGAATAAAACCCAATATTAGGTCCCTCTTAAATTTTTGTCTTCCTTTTCAGGAGTAAGTCCCGGGTTAAAACCCCAAATCTCCATAAAGTACAAACACCTTTATGGACCCTGTTATTAGGATTATTTCCTAAAATCCTTTGTCTTAACTTACTTGGGTGGTCATACATATGTAAGCCCCACATCATTTCTTATGATTTCATCTTTCATGGCACAATCGTCAGGTTTTACTAATACCTCTTGTTTCTCACACTGATCATGACTCACGTGAGCTTAGAGTGTAAAAGTAATTATGACATCTCTCTTTGAGCCATTAATCATGCATAAATGCCATACTTCTTCACTCGAACTATGTGGGTTCTGATACCATTTCTAACAAGGATATTTTGGTAGCCCATCTACGGGTATGATCCCAACTCTAAAATAATCCTTGTCCTTCTGAACGACAATAAACTTCAAGTGCCCCGCTAGTGGCTTTAAAATTAGTATGGTTATCAGAATGACCAAGAGATTTCTATATAATTTTTTGAAGGATACCATTGACTAAGAATATATAATAAATACGAATGATTATATATCGATGAAGAACCTCAAATACATATAAAATATTCTCTAAATCTCGTACATATCAATCTTTGATTGCCAAATCTAAAGGAAAAAATAATTTTCATGCTTAGTAAATTAATAAGGATTCACAAACATAACTTTAAACTATAAGAGAGTCTCGGGGTAGACAATAGTCCCCCCCAAAAAGTTGTGATGAGTTTGACATCCCATCCTCTTGACCAATGCAAATTCTTAAGTCTCATTAGTCCACAACTAATGGGAACCTACCTTTGGAAAGTAGGTTCAAATGGATATAGAATCATTGGATGTTTCCGGTTCCATGAATAAAACCATTAGAAACTGATTGGAAAGTTTGAACCTTAAACAAACAAGGTCATACCCATTTCTAGAAGAACCAAAAATGGTAAACCTGGCATGAATCCTTAACCAAGTTAAATGATATTTTACTTATGTGTTAGGACCCTATTTAACTTAATGTGAGGGCCAACAAAGCAATAAATAACATATGTGCTCATCCAAAAGATGTAGTCTGGCCAAATTTATCTTGATTATGTCTGTTATGTCAAACAGACACTCTTTTCCAAGATCTCTCTGCATTACAGAAGTGGCTTCTTTAAAGTTCATATATGTGAATGCCTCGACCAATACTCCTACTAGATCCTCGTACGCTCTGAGGATTAAATCACTTAATCAGCGTCTTCAACACTGGGTCTCTAATGCATTGGTTAAGGAATACCATCAACATGGTACCATTCCGACTCTGTAGGCCGCTCGAAAAGCCCTCCAAGTTAATAATTCACCCTGGTTGTTCGGACAGCGATGACCAATGGTCAAGAATCAGGTGGTGCCAACCACCGTCTCCAACCATTTCGGGTCGTTATCCCCAGAATACAATCAACAGTCCCTCCCATATTATAGGGACGTGAATGAGAAGGTCACTCAAGGCCTTAATTCAAGAAAACCGGAGTCCTTCCCGAGGGCTCCCATCAACAATCAACGCCAGACTCGTGCGGTTGTGCACCCTCAACATGATAAGGGTATCACCTTTAGGGGTTCAGCTCAGGTTCCTCAGACCTGAGCAAGCAAGACGAACCGTCAGAGGTGAAATCCAGTCAACAGGGAGCGGGTTCTTACTTCTACCCCCTCCAGAGAAGTCTATCAAGAAAACTTGATGGAAAAATACGAGCGAGCATATACACCCGTCCGTCCGGATGTTACTGCCTAGCAGACTCATCTGGTAGTAACACGCCAATACCGCCAGGCAATTCGGGCGAAGTATTATAGGCAATATTATACACCTGTTTATAATTCATCAGCTAGTCAGTAGGCTCGTCTGACTTCAACCAAAGAAACTCACCAATCAAATGTGGTGGGGAACAATCATCATGCACAAACACCTGCAATTCATCAGGCTAACCAACATTCTCGTTTGGTAGCACCCAGAGATGTCAATTGGAAAGCTCTAATGACAAGCATGAGGCAGACGCAATTTTCTTCCCCCTCACATGAGTACTGTCATAATTCATTGACAGGAAATGGAGGACAGGAGCAGGCACATACACCTACTCCAAACATGGAATGGATGTATATTCCCATTCTGGTAGCTGAATTCACCAAGCACAATCTGAAAATGGTGAAGGAGCAGAAACAAATCATTTCCCATATTCTGGATACCTATCATAAAATTATAAAAACATCATCATCATCACTGGTAAAGAATCATAAATCTATCCCTATCAGTGGTGTGACTTATCAACATATCACTCCGGAATAGATACAGACCTCTGTCCCAGTCTAGGAGCGTTGTGGGAATACTCCCCCATATCATACGGACAATCAAGTCAGGCACATACACCCAATTTGAATGAAGATAATCAGCCTAACCTGACCATTTCTCCTGAGTAGGCACATACACCTACCCATAATAACCAATTTCATCCACAAGTGGTTTCCAAAGTGAGTAAAAAGGCATCTAAGAAAAAGACCCATACAACACAGTCGAGAAATCAAGAGCCAATCTGTAATAAGTCCTTTCTTGATGTTGGAGTTCTTGATGCCCTCAGAAAATTATATGTTGCAACTCAAGATTCTACTCTTTAATTTTTAAATTCTGGAAAGAACAATAATAATTCCGATGGTCTTCATCAGAAACTTCTTCATGAAGGCTTGATTCATGATAGTTTGGTCGATCTCGAAGTATCATCTTCAGATGAGAGCCATGATAACCCTCTCTATGGCAAGAAGATTAAGGAGAAAAAGGTTTCATCTTTTTCTGTAACCCACCATAGTGGTCCTCCCCATGATAATGGATTTAGCGGTGAAAGTCCTCTCCACCGTAGTAATTCACACTTCCTGGAAAATTATTCGAAGGAAAATGCAGTAAGGACAAAGCCCTCTTATCTTGAGGCACTATCAAATGTGAAGCGAGTCATGTCTGATGCTTTACTACTAACAGGTGAAATACTTTCTCAATCAGAAAATAGCCCGGGGTGTAGGTCATTCTCCGAACCATCCCTGGGACTTTCATATTCTAATTTGATAAAATAATTCTTTACCAATCTTGTTGAATCTGATAAAGCAACGAATAAGCACCATCTTGGGTCTAATCAAGTAGAAGAATCTTCATCGAATGGTAAGGAGGAAGTGCTGAATATGACAAAACAACTGGCGAAAGGTGAAGTACCAGTCATGTTTTCGCCTTTGGCTGACTCTCAGTATGATACTCCAAAAATGTTGATGGAATATTGTATTCATGATATTCATCTCAATATGTTGAAAACCCTTTGTCACATAAAAAATAAAATATTATCTTATTATGAATATAAAAATCATGTTAAGATAATTGAAGGGTAACAATGAAAAATTGATTGGGCATCTCTCTCAATTTCCTGATATCCAAAGGTTGAAAAGTAGTAGAGAGCCCTTCAGCATGCATTCTTTGGCGCACTAAAAAGGTTGCACCAGTTAATTACCAATTCCCCATCTGGTATTCATATCAGGGGATGGGGTGTTCATGGAGCACTGCATTTAACTATACTCTCCAGTCAAAAAAGCCCACCAAAAGTGGTCTCATGTAATGTTATTTCCCATGGCCATCCATAGCCAATTGTTTTTGTGTGTAATCAAAGGGTTGATCAGGAACATGCCTAAACTAGTTCTTCCCAAAGTCAGGCATACAAAGGAAAAGTTGTCGAATTACTCTTACATCAAGAAAATGGGAATATCAAACAAGCTTCTTGTTTAGAGCATGCACATCATCAGGTGACACAGGTGTTAGAAATCAGCCAATGGTCATTTAAACCAGGTGATTTGAGTGGATGTCGGATGACGCATCCGGCTAATTTCCAGACTAAATTCCGCAAGATAAGGAGATATTTTAGGAAAGTTTCAGACGTAGTAGCTCAAGAACCACCTATTCTTGACATGTTGGGGACTCTTTTAGACCAACCCATGGGATCAACAGATGGGATTCAAGGAGTTGAGCAGGAAAAGCAGGAACAGCCCCAGTCCACCGGACTGGGGACTTTTTCAAATCCTCAATCTCTTCCTCAACAAAAGTCAGTTTTATCCTGGTTAGGGAAGAATTCACAAGAGGAACACAGATCCAAATTATCAGGAGATTGCTCCAAATTACAGTTCATCAAGAAGTTCATGAGGGATCAAAACAACAAAAGTAAATGTCTCATAAAGGACATGGAAGAATACAGTATCTCGGGAATGATGATAGAAGGGATGCAATGCGTTATGCATCGATAAATGTCATCAATATCGTTGTCACTGACCCCCCAGAACATGAGGTTCACTTAGAGGAATCAGATGAAGAAGATACTATTCAAGAAGCTGTACACATAGAAATAAATGAAGAAAGTGCGCGTACCAGAATCCAGAGGGCTTCCCGGTGGAAAGATATTCCTTCGGGAAATGCCCTTCCATACTCTAGAAAGTCACATGCCAAGGAAAAGGGTAAATGTTACGTTACATCCCACCCTACCTCTAGAGAAGGCCAATCACTCTCATTAGAGGAAAGGTTCGCACAACAAGAGGAAGAAATGAAGGAGTTAAGGAGGTTAAGTGCATAACTACTTCAAGGTTTTCTTCCTCCTAAGTGTGCTGGAGTCAGTCAGTCAAGGGAATTTATTGAAGTTACTAGGATGGATCAAGAATATCTTCTTTTACAAGTACACCCTCACAAGTCCAATCCTATGGGTCATGCGCAACAACAATAAGTAGTGCTACCATAAGTTGCATTACCAGTTACCACACCTGTCCAAACTCCAGTTATTGCAATTTCATAGGTCCAAGCTCAACCAGATGTTTCTCAAAAGTTAATAACTACCATTGTGTCATTAACATCTCGGTTGGAAGCTATGGGGGGAAACGTGCACAAGTTCAACCGGAAAAGAACGCTTACCCTGAATGGGTTGATGCAATTCCTCCCCCATAAATTTTTTTGAATACCACATTCCCAATTTTTAATGGTTCGGGAGACCCAGAACAATACTTAACAAATTTTGTTTCTCATTTTGATCCTATGATGGGAAATCATCAACAACAAGAAGTAGTTAAGCTCATATGTTTTGTGCAGTCATTACAAGGGCCTGCTTTTGTCTGGTATACAAGTTTGCAGTCTCAGTCAATTACCGTGTGGGAAGATCTCCATAAACGATTCATTCTTCAATTTATCTCAACATTACCAAAGACGACAGTTTTTGATCTTACAAGTTTTAAGAAAAGGGATAATGAAAGAGTTTCGGATTTCATTGCTCACTGGAAGGGATTAACATATTCCTTAAGCTTAGAACTCCCTCAAGAAGAGTTGTTGACAATATGTGTGGAACATTTGCATGAATAATTACGCACACTGTTGATTCCTTTCAAAAACACAGGAGGGTTTTGAGACCTTACTTCAATCACTCAACAGATCAAAGATTCTCTTTTAGAGACTATGGCTAAAACTCATGTAATTCCATTAGCTCTAGGAATGAGAATGGGGAGAGGATAGACTACTACAATTATACTTAAACAAGAATCTGTACCTGCTTCCACTTCAAAACCTTCATCTTATCGAAGGGCTCCACCTTCTGAGTGTCAAAAAAAGAGGCAGCATCATCAAGATGATCAATGAGATCAAAGACGGAAACAATTTGAGGAGTTAAAGAACATAGTTTATTTTTTATGAAATGAAAAAGTTCCTGGTTACTTCATTTCAGCTCTAGAAAATAATTTGGTTCAGTTGCCAAGGCCTAAAAGTCCGAACAAGGAAGGAGATGAAGACCTTACCAACTATTTCCCATTTCATCAGATGTTGGGGAATCCCATTCAGGAGTGTTTTGTCTTCAAATACCTTCTTTAAAATATGGCGGACTCGGGACAAGTAAAACTGAAAGGTTCTTCAGCTCAGGTAGCATGTGTTACTGCTATAGATCTAGTGTAAGAAGGCGAGTGGCACGAAGTAAAAATTAAAAATGCGTAGAAATATGATGATTGGATGGTTAGGAAAATGATCAACCGAACTCATTCCATTTTATGGACGCAATTGAAGAAAAATGGTGCCTTTTTCTATTTCTGCCATAGCAAAACTCCCTTCGTCAGAAGGAAAATCCTCAAAGAGGTGGCATAATTCAAGTAAAGAAGAGCAGTCAAGAGAAGATGAGTTTATGTCAAACCCTAAATTATCTTTGACTCTGGTATATTTTTTTCCATCTACTTCAAAAGCATGGGCACTGCCCCACCAAACGGTACAACCTGAAATGGTTCATCAGACAGATTCTTCATCAGATAAAGAGTTGATCTTTGGTTCTATTAACATGATTCACTTAACGGATCTGTATTCCAGTTATAGTTTTGATCTTGATGAGCCTGAGTTCCCTATATCAAATAGTGTAATTAGAGGGAGTTCCATAGGTCTAGGATACAGGGGAAGACATAGATATTTTAGAAGCCACTATTCAAATCCTACCCCTACTATAATTGTATATGTAGCAGAAACTCATGGCAAAGCCCTTCAACAGGCTCAACAAGAACAAGAAAGTTCATCCACACATGGCATATTCAGTCCTGGAACAATTATTTTGGAGGATCGGTTAGAGGTAACACCTTCTTCCTCTCAGAAAATAGATAGACCTAGTCGGTCTAGTCTTCCAATGCTAGGAGTATTTCCAACTCCTACCCCGATACAAGATGCATCTACTTCCAAAGCATCAACTTCTAAGTCACCTGCGAAACCACATGTTCCTATTGGGAAACGCAGACCATTGGACCAAAAGTATGATGACTTGAAAAATTTGTCCCATGTACCGGACAAGTTATCAATTTTGGATGCCTTGAATCTATCAAAGGATCTTCGGGAGGCACTCATTGAGGCTTTGTCAAGTCCTCAGGAATTCGAAACTAAAATTTTTGCGGCTGAATTCTACCATATAGAGAATGATCCTATAGAATTCCATGCAGTGATATCTTTTACAGATGAAGATGAAGATGATGTTGTTCATGGACATATTAGACCTTTGGATTTATCTGTAAAGGTCAATGATATAGACATCCGATGAGCTTTCATTGATAATGGTTCAGGAGTCAACCTTATCCCTATTCATACACTTCGTCAATTGGGCCCCCACCGAATCTGATTCATCTCCTTCTACTTTGATGTTGCAAGGATATGATAAAAATGAACAAGAACCTCTGGGAGAGATTACACTTAGAACTCAGTTTGGAGACCTTTTATCCAATTCAGATTTCATGGTTGTTTGTCATGACACAACCTTCAATATTTTTTATTGGAAGACCTTGGCTACATCAACATGCAGCTATACCTTCATCATACCATCAATGTCCCAAATATTGTTTCAATGGTCAAATTGGGACATTTTATGGTGATAAATCCCCATTAAAAACATGTGAATGTCAATACATTGAGGCAGAATTCTATCACAGGGTGGGAAATGAGATATATATAACAAAGGAGATTACCAAAATTAATGCTCCATATGGTTTGGAAAAGATTCCAGTAAACCCATTCATACATGTGAGTATTGATTGTGTGTTGTCTATCAGTCAAATTTATAGGATAGACCCAAATCCAATTACTCTTATGGAAACTTCTATAATTTCAATTACGGCAACCAAGCCAGACAACATGGTAGAAAATTTTGATTCACCAGGCAATGATGAAAGCTCAAATGGAGATTTCTTCATTTCATCTGCTGAAATTCAGCAATTCTATACTTCATCAACCTAGCCAGAAGAAGTTATATCCATGTCAGAGATGAACGATGATGTCGATTTTCAATCCATCATATCCTCTTTATTACCCAAGGAAGAGCCTTCATCATTAATAAGTTCAAAAATGGTAGCCTTTTCTTCAAAATGTTCAAATTTTAACTTCTCTCCCAATAATGGAGATTCTAATTCATTGTCTACTATGCAAGTAGAAACAAAAGAAGTAACACATATTGAAGAAGAAGAGGAAGATCTCAGGGATGCTCCTCCATCATTTAAAGAAAGTATCTCTACCACTGTGGATGAACTCAGAGGAATAAATCTAGGTACAAAAGAAGATCCACACCCCACTTTAATTAGTGAAACCATGACTCTTGAAGAGAAAGAAATGTATATTTAATTTTTAAAGAAAAATCGAGATATATTTGCTTGGAATTATACAGAAATTCCAGTTCTTGATCCCAATGTTTCCACTCATCATTTGGGTTTTCTCAAAGAACATCGAGGATTCAAGCAAACAGCAAGAAGAACACACCCAAATTATGCCTCTAAAATTGAAGCTGAAGTGGATAAGATTATCAAGGATAACCTCATCATAGAAGTTAAATATCCCAAAAGGCTGGTTAATATTGTCCCTGTGAAAAAGAAGAATGGAAAAATTAGAATTTGCATTTATTTCAGAGATCTTAATCGGCATTGTCCCAAAGATGATTTTCCTGTTCCCATCACAGAACTCTTAATTGATGCAACAGCTGGCTATGAAGCACTTTCCTTCATGGATGGATATTCTGGTTATAATCAAATCTGAATGGCTCTTGAAGTTGAAGAATCTAAAACCTTCAGATCCCCTCAAGGTGTGTTTTTCTATCGGGTAATGCCCTTTGGCCTAAAGAATGCAGGTCCAACATGTCAACATGCCATGTACCGTATCTTCAAACCATTTTTAGGGAAATTTGATGAATTTTATGTGGAAGATTTGGTGGTTAAATCCATAAAACATTCTAATCACTTGGCAGATTTGGAAATCATATTCTACAAACTTCGACCACACAATTTGAAGATGAACCCCTTGAAATGTGCTTTTGGGGTAACCTAAGGAAAATTTCTCAGCTTTGTTGTATGCCATAGTTATATTGAAGTTGATCCTGAGAAGAAAAAATCAATCCTTGGTATGTCACCTCCTCGAAATTTGAAGGAATTGAATGGACTTCAAGGACACATGGCCTATATTCAGCATTTCATCGCCAATCTGGCAGGAAAATGTTTACCCTTCACCAAATTAATGAAAAAGGGAGTCACTTACCAGTGGACTGAAGAATGTCAAGAAGCATTCAATATTCTCAAGAAATATCTCTTGAGTCCATTGGTATTAATGCCACCTATTGAAGGAAGACCACTTATTCATTATGTAACAGCTTTAGAGTGATCATTGGGCACCTTAATTTCCCAAAAGAATGATGTTGGGAATGAAAACAGCCTTTATTATCTCAGTCGGACTATGCGTGAGGCAAAAACTCGATATTCATGTATTGAAAAGTCTTGCCTAGCATTAATCTTTTCAGTTCAGAAATTGAGACACTACCAGAAACATCATGAGGTCCAATTGGTATCTCACAATAACCCGCTCAAATTTTTCCTTCATCGTCCAATGCTTACAGGACGTCTGGCAAGGTGGGTTGTTATTTTGCAGTAGTTTGATATCCAGTATGTGTCTCAAAAGGCAATAAAGGGCCAAGCTATGGCTTATTTCCTTGCTAAACACCCTTCAGTAGAAGATAAATCTTTAGATATTGAACTTCCTGATGAGGAAGTCTTCTCTATTCAAGATAATCTTCAAACATAGGAAATGTACTTTGATGGTGCTTACATAAGTCCAACAGAGAAGAAAATGGAAGATCCTAAATTCAAAAAGGTTGGGTTAGGAATTTTACTTATTTCCCCAGAAAAGGCAGTGTTACCCTATTCCTTCTTATTGTTGGAAGGCGATACAAACAATGCAGCAAAATATCAAGATCTCATCACATGATTGGAGTTGGCGCTTCAGGAATAGGTGAATCACTTAAATGTTAAAGGTGATTCAGAATTGGTAATCAAAAATGTCAATGGAGACTATGCCATCAGAAAAGAAGAGTTAATCCCTTTGTATGATTACTTCAGAGAGTTAATGGAAGAATTTCCATCGGAACTGACATTTTCTTATGTCCCGCGGTCACAAAAATCTCAAGATAATGCACTGGATAATGTAGCCACAGCTCTGGAATATCCAAATCGGGATGAAACAATCATCAGTATTTCCCACAGTCGTATAGTTTAACATTAGGTTCAAATAAATATAGAGGAAATCAATAAAAGTAGTCCCATTTATAAATCATATGGTCATACTACAGGATGTATGACAACTATTAGGGAATACCTTCAAAATGGAACACTCCCACCTGATAGAGTTGGGAAACAACAAGTCTAGCGACGTGTGGTCAATTTTACTCTTTATGATAGTCCAGATCACCTAGAAAAAATTATCTACAAACGATGTTGTGATGGAATTCTCTTCAGATGTATTGATGGTGAAGAGATAATGGATGACATGAAAGAAGTACATGTAAGAGTATGTGGTTCCCACCAGTCTAGACATAGACTGTCTGATCAAATGCTAAGTCTTGGATACTTTTGGCCTTCAATGATACAAGATTGTGTTGATTTCACTAAGAAGTGTCATTCTTGACAAGAATATTCATGTTTCATTCATCAACCCCCAAAGTTTCTCCATACATCTAAATACTCATGGCCATTTTTCACATGGGTAATGGATGTAGTAGGACCTTACCCTTCAGCTACATCCAAGTAGTTTAAGTATATTCTTACTACTACTGACTTTTTTTCCAAATGGGCAGAGGAAATACCTATCAAATAAGTTAGTTCTAATAGCATTATTAGCTTCATCAAGTCTAACATCATTACCAGATTTGGTGTCCCTCGTACCATATTGACAGACAATGGAACCAACTTCTGTTCATCCGAGGTAAGGAAGTTTTATTAAGAATACAACATCAAATCCAACCATTCAACTCGGTATCATGCAGTAGCCAATGGTCAAATAGAATCCTTCAATAAGACTCTTTCAAACATACTGAATAAGATGGTGTATAAAGATAAGAAATCACGGCCTGATAAACTTTCTCATGCTTTATGGGCTTATAGGACCACCACCCGCACTACTATGCGGTCAACTCCATATTCATTGGTATATGGAATTGAATCAGTCTTGCCCATTGAGGTTCAATTACCTTTGTTCAGAGTAGCCATTTTTGATCAGTCATCTATAGATGAACAATCTCAAAATCGATTGGATGAATTGGAACAACTAGATGAAAAAATATTGTGCACCCTGCACAATTTGGAAGTCTATCAGAATCGAATATAATGAGCTTTCAAAAAAAAGTTCATCTTCGTTCATTCATTCAAGGAGAATTGGTATTGGTCCTCAGAAATCCAATGATACAAGGAAAGAAAAATCCAAAGCTTGAGTCAAAGTGGGAAGGACCTTACTCAATACATAAGTTCTACTCCAATGGAGCTTATTATTTAATCTCAGTGGATGGAGAACTCATCACGACTCCATCCAATGCCAGATTTATGAAGAAGTATTTTTTGTAACACAAATAAACCCTTAGCCCTTACTGCAAGACTTTAAACTGCATAGTCACTTTAGTCCTTACTGCAAGACTTTAAACTACATAGTCCCTTTAGTCCTTATTGCATTACTTTAAACTGCATTGTCCCTTTAGTCCTTACTGCAAGACTTTAAACCGTATAGTCCCTTTAGTCCTTACTTCAAGACTTTAAACTGCATGGTCCCTCCATCGTCCAACATGACGTTAAACTGCATTATATCATCCAACATGATGTTAAACTGTGTCCCTTTTATCCTACATGACGTTAAACTGTGCACATGTCCTGCAAGACGTTAAACTACAATACGTCCTAGCTACATGATGATAAACTGTAAAACACCCTTTTGTCCTACATGATGTTAAACTGTGAGTCGTTAGGGTTGTTGTTACCTCTTGTTTCTCACACCGAGCATGACTCACATGAGCTTAGAGAAAACTTCAACCATAACACCCTCTCTGGGCCGCTAACCACTAGTAAGTCCCAACATCATCTTCGGATTGTCCTCAAGTACAACTTGATCACCAATTCATTCTTAATCAAACTACATGAATATTGATCCTTTCCTTCTACACTGGGTATGTAGGCAACCTCCCAAGGTTCAAACCCAAAACCAACATCTTCACATTGGTTCACCATAATCTCATATTATGTAGATCCGTGAAGGCCCTTCAAAACAATAATCTTCACATTGGTTCACCATCATCCTTGCTATATGACGTTAAACTATACATTCCCCCATTTTCCCTAACCTGAGATGGAATCATCATTGACATTGATCTCCAATCATGTCATATTTCAAAGGCTACGTACATACATGGTAATGCTTAGACCTTTAATCTTGGGTCAACCCATCATTGCACTAAAGTCCCCATTCACCCTTCACTTGTACGAACCAAATCTGTACATAGGGTATTTCAAGAACTACGTATGGCTTGATTCTCATCCTTATGGGATACGTAGGACCGTCCAAGCATCCCTCGAATCCAACCCCAAGTCTTTGGGCCTAACCCCAAATTCCACGTTCATTCCCTTGGCTGAAAATCCTTCTGTCAGCACATGAATGTGGTATGAAAACCTCGGTCTTTATTCACATCAGGTTTATAACAAACACACAAGGTTTCTCCCAAATTATGGTCTGAACTCTATGACCATAAACTAAGATCTCCTAAATTCTCATCCCACATGACGTTAAACTATATTTAAAGAACTACATTTGGCTTCATTCTCATTCTAATGAGATATATAGTGAAGTACAACATTTCAATTCAGGACCCATCCACAACATGATTATGGTTAGTATTGGTCTGTGTATCTCCTTCATGCATTGGACAATGCCCATTTTGAGGTGTCATACTCCTAACCTTAAATACTTCCAGATCTCTGTAACACTTTTCTTGACTTCTGGTCCTAAAATGTCTGATACCCAGGAATTCTTTTTCCAGACTGTGCAGCACATGCCCCTAGGTGGCCTTGCATAAGTAGTCTACAAAACGGACCTGTCAGCTAAAAGATACTATTCTTTGATTATGCATCCAATTCCCTTTAATGGCCCTGCATAATTCAACCCCCTGACGGGTTTTTCAAATAGTGGTAACTTCATTCTTGGGAGAAAAACCTCTTTTTTCCTTATTTGTTTTAACTACAATATGTAAGGATCCAAAAAAATAGCCATCCTTAACATATTTAGCTCATACTCTTTTTCATGATCTAAAAGTATTTAAGTATATGGTTTATATTTCCCTTCCCTACATTTGGGCCAGACCTTTGTAGGAGTGAAATTCATCCAATTCTTTGACAATATTGATTGGAAATATTATCTCCTGTTCAAGTACCACTCTCTATACAACAGGCTCTATGCTTTGGAAAATTTGAATCTCCATAAACTTTCACTAGCTTTTAGCAATAGAAAAGTAAAATTTCTGAGAGTTCTTTTGCCTGAATATGCAGCACGTACCCCTAGGTGGCCTTGCATAAGTAGTCTACATAATGGTCCTGTCAGCCAAAAGATGCTATTATTTGACTATGCATCCAATGCCCTTAAGCGGCCCTGCATAATTCAACCCCCTAACAGGTTTGTCAAATAATGGTAACTTCACTCTTAGGAAATACTTCCTCTAATGCCTTTCAGCCATTTTTTCATATCATCCCTCAGATTCAAAATTTCTTAGGTCATAGTTTACATGTTGTCCCCCATACTTGAATGTGGTAATATGTTTTCAAACAAATTATCAAGGAATTGAGTCAATTTTTAATCCAATCGGTCAAATATATTTGACATATAAACATTATCCTTTTTATGTCCGGCGTGCATGACTTTAAACTGGCCACAAAAGATAAGGGAACTCTGAACAAAAGTTACGTCCTAGCTCGCTAAACATACATTTTGTATGATTTAGCCAATATTGAGCAATAAAAATATTCAAAGTTTGTAGGGTTATTTTTATAATCCTAGAAACAATCAAACTATGCTTACTAGGCCTATCAGATTTTGTAAAAATTTAAAGCATTTTGTAAGAGAATGCATGCACAAATGATTGAAGATAAAAGTGTTTTTCATTGATGAAAAAGAGTTAGAAGTACATCCACAGACAATAATCTCTTCTCTTTTTCATGAATTACAAGAGGCTTTCAACATAACTCTTCATTTGATTTAAGGCATCCCTATATTCATCATCAGCCACCTGGAATTCATTCATTCAACTGGATAAAATAAGAGACGCAGTGATACTAGCTCTTCTTGGAACAATTGTAAAGGAACGTTCTTGAGTGTGGTTTGAGAAAATTTTCTGCTGATCAAACAGTGACTCTGTTTCTATCCAAGAGGCTTGGAAGAAGGATACATGGATTTTGAGAATGGAGCATTGGATGTAAAGAGCCATTTGGAGAGAATACTCTTTTCAGATATTGTTCTAATGTATGATAGTCTTCTCTCCACCAACCGGTAGCGGAAAACATATCAGCCCATGGGTTTTACATTTTTATATCTGCAAGGAAATAGAATGGAGGAAAAATTTGAAAGTTTACACCATTGTTGCTGCTTTTAATGCACAACATAACCGAAATAGAGGGGTAGCAGTGCAGCTGCATCTCAGGCGTATAGTTCATTGCATCTGGAACTTTGAATCCTTGCAGATGACCATGGACATATAAAGGTAAGTAAATACTTTGTGGGAAATTGACATGATATTTCTTCAAGTACTTGGCCAAGTATGGGAGAGTGTTACAGCAGATATCATAGTAATCATGGCCAACGATGTTCATCATGTCATCAATTCTCTTGCTAGCCAGCTCATCAGCTAATCCAATCTTCCTTAGAGCCATTGAATCTACAAAAAGATCAAATAATTAAATTTTAAGTAAGTTTGTTTTTCATAAAATTTGTGATGAAATCTAGAAAATGGCTAAGACATTAAGGCGCACAAGTCTAAGCCGGTCGAGCAAGTTTTACTGCGCTAGTACTGGCACGCAGGTCAGAAACGGACTGATGAAGCACGACGTAACGAATAGAAGCGTGGATGAGAGAAATACAAGACACCTGCGTGATGAGAGATCACTTGAGCGATGAGAGTGAGAATCGTTCGAAAGATGGATGCTTTGCGCGAAGTGATGCCTATATTTATATGCGATCAAGAAACTTGCGTGCTGCAACCTGTGCGCCTCATACCTGCGTGCTGTTGGATATTGGTTTCTCCTTTTCCTCATAGTCAAATCCTCTTTCATTTTTTGGATCCAACTCTAAGGGGGGACATTTGTTGAAGCTATGTTCCATCACAGAGTCCAATGATTGACTAAGGTAAGCACCTCAAGCAAAAAAAGGGAAGAAAATCAAGAATTTCACAAAGGAATTAAGGCGTGCACGTCTACCTGCACGCCATCCTTGGGCACGGACGTCACTTGTGCACCAGTCATGGTCGCTCAGGTCACTTTCACACCCAAAGTGGTTTTTTTCCCAAACTCAGGTGGCCTATAAATAGCCCCTGTGGGCCCCTCATTTGAGAGGATGAAAAATCCAAAACTCAAATTCAATCTCTGGTCGCCCAAGTCTCTATTTGAAGTCTTCCGAACACTTCTAAGGTAATTATTTACCTAGAATGGATGCTCCAAAGAGGAAGAATAAGGAATATGTATTATAACTCATCAATACATGCACACCTAAGTGTCCAGCCCTTAAGGGAAATGGAGACACTTGTGCGCCGACTTGTCCTCTCATGGAAACATGTGTGCCGACCTTCTGGGAGAATCTAGGGATAATACTAAGGGATTGAGCTAAGTCTTGCCCAACTATTACCCTACAGGTTCTCCATCACCTAAGTGAACTCATTTCATGAAAGTATACCTGCGCGACTTGGACTTGCGCGCCAGACTAGGACTTGCGCACCTCCTTCCAATTCACTTCCTTTCCTCAGATCCACATCTCCTCTTTAATACATGGCCTTCAAAACCTTCTTCAAATCCGTTTATGGAATGGTTCCTTTGTTGGCTTCCTTATGTGAGAGGAATTCATTTGGGGATCCTTCTCAAGAGTAAGTCCTAATCATAATTTCCTTTAACTTTGGGCCTCTTTCTCAGGATTAAGCCCCAGGTTATAAGTTCCCTTTAATTGGGCCTCCTTCTTAGGAGTAAGCCCCAACCTTGTTCCCCTTAATCGGGCCTCCTTCTCAGGATAATCCCCAACGTTGTTTTCTTTAATTGGGCCTCCTTCTTAGGATTAATACCCAAGTTACATGTATCCTTAACCTGGGCCTCCTTCTCAGGAGTAAGCCCTAGTCATGAACTCCTTCTCAGGAGTAAGCCCAAAGTTACAAGTCTCCTTAACCTGGGACTCCTTCTCAAAAGTAATCCCTAGTCATGGCCTCCTTCTCATGAGTAAGACTCAGTTATGGGCCTCCTTTTCATGAGTAATCCCCAGTCATAATTTCTCTTAACTTGGGCCTCCTTATCAGGAGTAAGCCTCAAGTCTCAAGTCCCCTTAACCTGGGCCTCCTTTTCAGGAGTAATCCCCAGTCATAATTTCTCTTAACTTGGGCCTCCTTATCAGGAGTAAGCCCCAAGACTCAAGTCCCCTTAATCTGGGTCTCCTTTTCCGGAGTAATACCTAGTCATAATTTCCTTTAACATTGGGAATCCTTTATAGGAGTAAGCCCCAATCATAATTTATTTTGATTTGGGATTCCTTTTCAGGAATAGAACCCAATCATAAGTCCCTCTAAAATTTTTGCTATCTTTTTCAGGACTAATTCCCGGGTTAAAACCCCAAATCTTCATAAAGTACAAACACCTTTATGGACCCTGCTCTTAGGCTACTTTATTAAAAGCCTTTGTTTTTATTTACTTGGGAGGCCATACATACGTAAGCTTCAAATCATTTATTATGATTGCATATTTCCTGGAAAAATCGTCAGGTTTTACTAATACCTCCTATTTCTCACACCGAGCATGACTCACGTGATCTTAGAGTGTAAAACTAATTATGGAATCTCTCTTTGAGCCATTAATCGTGCATAAACCTCATACTTCTTCACTCGAACTACGTGGGCTCTGATTATTTTTCTAACAAGGATACATAGGTAGCCCATCTACGGGTATGATCCCAACTCTAAAATAATCCTTGTCTTTCTGAATGACAATAAAATTCAAGTACCCCACTGAGTGGCTTTAAAACCAGTATGGTTATCATAATGACCAAGAGATTTCTATATAATGTATTGAAGGATACCATTGACTATAAATATCTAATAAATATGGATAATTCTATATTGATAAATAACCTAAAATACAGATAAAATATTCTCCAATTCTCATACATATCAATCATTGATTGCCAAATCTAAAGAGAAAATCATTTTCATGCTTGGTAAATTAATAAGGATTCACGAACATAACTCAATTCTATAAGAGAGTCCCGAAGTAGATAATAATTCCCCCCAAAATGGTGTGATGAGTCTGACCTCCCATCCTCTCGACCAATGAAATTTCTTAAGTCTCATCAGTTCACAACTAATGGGCACCTACCTTTGGAAAGTATGTCCAAATGGATATAGAATCATTGGATGTTTCCAGTTCCATGAATAAACCCGTAAGAAAACGATTGGAAAGTTTGAACCTTAAACAAACAAGGTCATCCCCATTTCCAGAAGAAACAACTAGGAAAAGGGGACCAAGACTTATAAATAGTCTAAAGTACTTGATCACAATCCTACCAAGAAGAATAAGATCCAGAGGTTGGGCACGGAAAATGGAGGCGGTATGTTTTTTCATGTGGCAATTCAGTCCACTAAAAGATGAAATGCACCCAGAGGAAAGGGGAAGATAAAGTTGCATTCTTTATTTGGTGTAATCTTTATATTTCTACACATTGGGTAATGGATACAACTTATGATGCTCAAATCTGTATCGAAGGGTAAGAACCAAGTAGATATTGAAATATTTGAACAGGAGAGGTTGATCAGAGAGCTGCCAATAGAGTGATGTTGAATTCCCTAGCCATTAGTGAATACCACCTTTCATTTCGAATTGGAATGATTTTTGTTTTAAGATATTTTTATCATGTACCTATAGTTACGAAGAAAATAATTTCTATTCCATATTTAGATACAGTTGGTTTTATTTTCAAATTTGGAAATAAATTTTTTTTCTTTTATAAAGACAACATATGTTATGGTATGGAAAATTTAAACAATGGTCTATATGTATTATATTATGAAAACCATGTTTTTGAAATTGATAAAGAATCATGTTTACACAGATCAAATAACACCCAATAGTGGAATCACCATCTTGGTCATGTAAACAAGAAGCATTTGAAAAATCTATGTCTAGATAATTATTTAGACTCTTCAAATCTAAAACCACTTGATAAATGTCATGCTTATTAACATAGAAAAATGATAAACTTCCATTTGGTGGATAGTGTGAAAGGGCCCCAAGACATCTAGGATTGGTACCCACTAATGTGTGTGGACCATTTCCATTATAATCTAGAAAATTATATTCTTACTTCATAACTTTTACTAATTAATTGAGTATATATGGTTATGTATAATTAATGGGGTATAAGTCCAAGTCCTTTGGGAAATTCAAGGACTTCAAGAATGAAGTGTAGAATCATCTTGGTAAGAAGATAATGAAGATTCGATCAGATCGAGGTGGTGAATATCTTAACCAAGAGTTCTTTGACTGTCTACAAGAGTTTGATATTCTTTCTCAACCCACTCCACATTACATAGAACAATAGAATAGTGTTAGTGAAATGAGGAACCATACCTTGTTAGAAATGTTAAGTTTGATGACAAGTCATGCAGATATTTCATTATCCGTTTGGGGATATGCATTACAAACTATGGCATAAACATTAAACAGAGTACCAACTATAGAGGCAAATGGAATTCCCTTAGAGTTATGGAGTGGAAAGAAACCCATTTCATCACATACATGTGTATGAGGATGAGTGGAATTTTTTAAGGATTTATCATGTAAGAAACTAGCATCCTGGGGCATGAGGTGTATCTTTATATGGTATCCTAAGGAAAAAAGGAATACTATGTATAAAAACCCTCTGAAAAAAAGTTATTGTTTCCAGAAAATCCTTATTTCTTGAGAGATAGCACATCCTCAAGAATGATAGTGGGAGAAAGATTGACTTTGATGAAGTTGATGCTCAAGATACACAGGAGTGGGAACAGGAATAGATTCTACAATTCCCCATGGAAGAATTAATTCATGAAACACAAGTACTACGTAGGAGCTCAAGAGAGTTAAGAGAACAAGATAGATATGGTTTACAGGTCATAGAAGATGGTAAAAAATTATTTGTTGACAATGATGAACCTCTCTCCTACTAGGAGGTAGTAGAGATCTCGAAAGCTATAAGTTGGATAGATTCTATGAATTCTAAGATGGATTACATGTATTAGAACTAATTTTGGGTTCTAAGAGATTCTCTAATTGATGTAAAGCCTATTATTTGAAAATGAGTATTCAAGATAAAACTATATATGGAAGGTAAATTAAGTACCTATAAATCAAGGCTAGTGGAAAAAGGTTTTGAAAAGTTTCAAGGAATTGACTACAGTGAACCTTTTATCCAGTTTCCATGTTTAAATCTATCATAATAATACTTTCCATATCAGCTTACCATGACTATGAGATTTGGCATATGGATGTCAAAACCACATTCCTTAATGGGAACCTTCAAGAAGATGTCTATATGAAACAACTAGAATGGTTTGTGACTCCAAGTGATTCTAAAAGGATTTTCAAGTTGAAGAGATCCATTTATGGATTGAAACAAGCATCTAGGTCATGGAACATTCAATCTGATGAATCCATAAAATAATTCAATATCATTAAAAATGAAAGTGAGACATGTGTTTACAAAAGCATTAATGGGATTGTGGTCATTATCTTAGATGTATATGTTGATGACATATTACACAATGAAGATGACATACCAGACTAACAGTCAGTTAAGGACTAGTTAAATAAGTGCTTCTCTATGAAGGACTTAGGTGAAGCAGCCTATATTCTAGGGATCAATATCAGTCATGATAGATCAGAGAGGCTTCTTGGACTATGTAAAAGTACCTATATTGACCATATACTAAAGATATTTAGTATAGAACAATACAATAGGGGATTGGTTCAAGTGTTACATGGTTTACATCTTTCTAGGAAAATGTATTCCCAGACACAACAAGAGAAGAAAGAATGAGTAAGATTTGATATGCTTCAAAGATAGGATCAATCAGGTATTCCATGTTATATACTAGACTTTATGTTTCTTATACAATGATCATGGTAGGAAGATATCAAGAAGATCTAGGTGAATAATATTGGACAGCTATTAAGGATATTTTTAAGTATCTAACAAGAACTAAGGATATGTTTCTGGTGTATGGAGGAGATGAGGAGTTGGGTATCAGGGGTTATAATGATGATGGTTTTTAGATATATCAGAATGATCAAAAGTCACAATCCATATATGTTTTATGTCTCAATGTCAGAGTTGTGAGTTAGAAGATTTCAAGAAGCTAGTTTTCCTAGATTCTACAGTGAGGTCTGATTATATAGCATATTACGATGCATCCAAAGAAGCTATTTGGATTCAAAACATTGTTAAGGATATTGATGTGGTTACTATAAGTAATGACCCTATCACATTATATTATGATAATACTGCAGTGGTTTCTCTTCAAAAATATCCAAGGTCACACTAATAGAAAAAGAATATACTCTGGAAGTATTTCCTCTTGATGGATTTCTATCAAAGGGGTGAATTTAATGTGAGAAGAGTACCCATGAAACATAATGTGGTAAACCCCTTGAATAAAGGTATGTCTCAGCAGAAGCATGAGTATCATGTGATAACTAGATGATTGAAGGTTGTTAGCAGTTGGCTCTAGTCAAAAAGGGGTTCGTTAGGAGTTGGTGATATAGAACCAAATTATATATACTTTATGATAAACATGTATTCATTGTCATGGATATTAATAAACTACTTATCACATCATGATTTTTCTTCTTCATTAAATAGTATGTTATAATGTCCTAAGTGTAGATATCACACTAAAAGGTTATAGCAGTTCCCTACTATGATGAGAACCTGGAATTGTTATTACACTATTCTTGAATAAATGTTATATAGTCTGATGATATCATTTGAGGTACACTAATGATATTGGATATCAGGGGTGAAGACTCATAGGACTTTGAGGCACCTTCTCAAGGTGTTCACCCTTGGTAATATCCAGTAGGATATTATGAGAACGGGACCCGCTAGTAGGAAATCCACATGTATACGTGTCATTAGATGTTCCTATATGCGGTTGTGTATATTTCTCCTTAGACTTTAATATTATTATTAATGGGTATTATGAGTTGCGTACTATGATGTAATGGTGAAAACTATGATGATATATTTTGGAGGTGAGGTAGAATATGTTAGATGCTTCATGAGTAATATTGTATTAATGAATAATACAAGAAATGATATATCCCTTCTTTTAATTAATGGAAGTTAATATCTAAGACCCTTTTATGGACATTATATAACCGAAATAAATCCATGTCAAGGGTGTTCTATGGGAAAGTTCTATTTCTAGAAGTCAAATAAAGAGATATTGAGTGCATAGGTTGATGGAACTAGCATGAAACCTTCTCAGTTAGATATATTGTGAAAAAGGGATTATACTACACGGTAAGTGTCCATATTAGGTGGCATGTCATTATGGCATTAACTTCTTTCTCTATGGACTCCCTAGTGTGTTGTTGGACACAAACCTTGGACTTTAGGTTTCTTCACCTAATGCCATTGAGAAAGAGGCTTAGAGGGTCACACACTAAGTGTATCCTGGATCTCAGTTAAATAATATATTATTATTTATTATTTAATAGGTTTAATAAATTTTATTCACATACATGGTTTAATAACAATTCATTTATTCTTGATCACATTTATTTTATCACAAGTTATTCGAAGGAATATATTGTGAGTGGAATATTTAATAACTATTTATTTTCTATTTAGTGAATATATTATTTATTATTTTATTACTGAATAATGCAGTGATATTTATTTAATAAATAAATAGACATTATTCAAGGCCTGATAAATATTGTGGAGAAATGGTGGACTAAGTTTAATGGTCCGATGATAAATGATAATATTGAATATTGTTTAATTAAATAATATTTAATTATAATTCAGAAGTTCAGAGCATGTCGAGAAATAATAATATTATTATTATTATTTGACATGGGGTTTTTCTAGGATTAAATAAATTATAAGGGAACTTGTGAATTTATTTTATTTTAACCCTAGTAATATAAATACCCAATTATGTCATTCTTTCATAAGCTAATAAAGTTGTGCACAACGATTCTTGGAGAATAATATCAAGCTTAGAGAGCTCCATTATATAAAAATGCTCCCAAGAATGGAAAGAAATCCTCCTCCATTAGGTCAAGGATAATGATTTCACAGTGATTCTCGAGGAGATCAAGGTGGATGATACAAGTGCAAGGATCCTCCATGGTAGCACCTAGAGACTTCTTCAACAATGTCTGGAGATTCCCAAAACATGTGAGGATCACTGATAGAGGAAATCTACGCGTAGTTTCTACAATGTAACGACGGTGCACCACAGACCTATTACCAGATTCATCAATGAAGAAATAATTAATTATAGATAATTATTTAACTAATTAAATTAATTATAAACAATATGTTTTCATCGCCTTTATTTGAGTTTTGATACAATTCTTCTTTGTATATTTATTTAAATCAGTTACATGGATCATGAAATTAATCATTGTGTAGATCTCATATTGATCATTGATTATGGAAAAAATTAATGTTGGGCACCTCCCATTTCATGATTTTGTTTTTCTCAAAAGCTACAAAAACTACCTATAACTCTTCTTTAAAAGTATATTTCATCAAATCATCATTAATAGATGAAGGAACAAAGGGAGGAGGATCTCTAGAAGAATATTATATTGCTGTAGAAAGAGATTCCAGACTACTAAGTACTGATAGATCAATATGTATCATATTTGTTCTCATATCTTCTAAATTATAGTGAATAAATCCATTTTTATCAACCAATTTTATATTCTTTATTTCTATATTTCCAATTTTTTGAAACAAATTAGGATGGATGTGTTCCAAAACCAATGACATTACTAAGTAAATTACATCCTCCATAAGTGAATTATCCTAAAAAATAGAATATCTAATAATACCACGGATATCATACAAAATTTATTTCTTAAATACATCTAAGAATGATATGGACATAGAACTAGTCTGAGGAGAATGATGAGGATGAGCTAAAAAACTCTCCTATATATGTGAATATACTATATTATCTAGAGGTTAACTCTGACTAGGTACCTGAAGACAATATTTATCAAAATTCACTAAAGTTGTACCCACTATTGCCTCAACTATGTCAGGAACTACTGAAGAAAAAGTTTCAAGAAACATTTCTAGATCAATCATTTCTACTAGATATCCCTTAAGATCCTTCTGAAAAAAAATGTCAAGTAAACAATGATCTGGTGGACTATCTCCATCATCAATATCATTAGTATCTGATTCAAAATAGGATAGTCCAAGATCTTATGACATTGGGGACTTCTCCCCCTTAAAAGGCGAATCCTCATTATCATCATCTGGATCATATGTATCTATTAGTCTTCCAGTAACTTGATTGATTAAGAAACTCTATGTGTTACTATATTAGTCTCAACATATATTTGTAGAGTACTCAAAAATAGTCATAAAACAATTGGTATCATCATCCTAATCTTCTTCATCAATATCATTTAAATAAAAATATGATAAATTAGTTTTAACTTTAGGACTCGTTGAATCTGATTTTGAAAATTGAGCATAGTTAGAAGTTGTCGTATCTGAATCCTCATAATCATCTATAATACTCTACTTTGAAGGTAAGGTAATAGGGGGAATTAGGAGGTCTATAATATACATCAGGGATATAGACTATATTAGGGTCACTCACTACCTAAACATAACAATAAACTAATACATATTCTTCTTCATCCTCAGATTCTACCTCAATATCAACACTAGCCTCATATATAGCTTCTTTATCTAAAGAATAAACCACAACTTCATCTGGATCCAATACAAGATCAAACAAATCTCTTGTTTTAGAAGGATTCTCCTCCAAATTGAACTTTTTATACATTCTATCATTGTCTACTACCCATTTCTTTAACCAAGGGTTCTATTTTACCTTCATTATTTTATAGGTGATTTTACTCAGATAGGACACATCACATTGGGTAACCTTTTATTCTCCTTTAAGAACAAGTCCTCTAGATTCCAATATGAAAAAATTAACTTAGTACATAAAATATAATTTGACCTTGAAGTAGGCCTTCACAACTCCATAATTTGCGCCATCAGATATCTACAGAGATTTATTTTGTGTCCTCTTCTCCCAATAAACATAAACAAAAATATCTTGGTATCACACTATACTGAATTCCCCCTTCAAGGGACACAACTTGTACTGGATGAATTTGAATATAATTCTACATTCTCCATCATGTTCCACTATAGTAAACCTTCTTACAGTAGCATTTTTTGATACCTAAATAAATGCATCCCTAATGATAAAATTTACACATTAAATGGGATATAAACCTCTATAATCTTCAAACATTACTTCATGTAGAACTATTAAGAATTTATCCTAATTATTCCAAGAGAAAAAATAGCTCTTTAATAGCTATAATAGTCCTAATAAAATATTTTTTTTCTCCAAATTCAAACTCATAAAAGAAATATAAATCATGAATCAAACATGAATAAAAAATTTAGTCATTCATTGAAAACCACTTAACCCATCCTTGTTCTTGAAAAAATTCAAAATTATATACTTACTTTAATTCAACCACTCACCATCCATTTCTTTCCCATCCACTAATACTCATGATGAAAGAAGTGGTTTTTTGTTTCAATGGGTCAATTGCATTCTCTCTTAGACTTCTTATAAGGTCGAGACTCATGGATAATCTAGAGAACGCTACATTATTATGATTTTAGTACAAATGAAAAGGTTATAAGTTGAAGGTGAAGTATATTTCAAGAGATAAAGAGACGTTTTAATGGGATTTAAGATTTTTGCAAGATAAAGTAATTAATTCAAACTCTAAGTAGGGATTTTTATCATTTATGGCACAAAACAAATTTAAGATTCAGAAATATTTAAATTGAATGAAATAAATAATTTTGAAGTTAAACAATAAAAAATACTTATGTTAGTACTTATAATGGTAAAGATTTAGTGGTAGTACTTGATGATAGTATCCAACATTATAAAAACTCATGGTATCAAGGATAACGGTTACACCAAACTATAGCACATGCCTGAATAACTAAATTATACCAAAAAAATGAATTACTGAAATATAAAAGATTAAGAATAATTTATCATTCCAAGTTCATGTATAATGTAGCTAATTCCCTCAATATTTATATGTTTGGTAAAAATTTCAGTAAGATGATTTTCAATGCCAATGAACTCAAGAGTGGTATCACATATTTAAAAATTATCCCTCAAAAATTGATGTCTTATATCAATGTTTTTTTCCTACAATGTGAAAGGGTATTTTTAGAAATGTTAATATCACTTTTATTTTCACACTTTATAGGGATATGTCTAAACTCATATCCATATCCTAGTAATGTGTATTTCATCCATAGAATTTTGGAACAAAAATTGGCCCCAACTATTTTCTCAGCTTCAGTTGTGCATAATGAAAAAAATTGTTTCTTACTACACCATGATACTAGATACTTGCCTAAAAATTGATGTGTTCCATATTTAATTTTTCAACATAACTTTAAACCACAAAAATTGGTATCTGAATAACTAATTAAATAAAAATAATTACCTCTAGAATTGAATAGTCCAAAATTGGTTGTACCTTTGAGGTATTTATGAATTATTTTAACTGCATTTAAATGATATTCATTTTGGTTTTCTTGAAAATAGGAACACATACATACACTAAACATTATATCATTTCATCTAGTAGTTAAGTAGAGTAAAATTCAAATCATACCTCTATAATTAGTTTGGTCAACTAACTTTCCAGTTTCTTTCATATCTAACATACATATAGTACTTATAAGAGTCTCACTAAAATTTTTTATATCCATAACAAAATGTATTTCAATATACTTTGTGTATTTAATTTGATTTAAAATAATTACATTTTTTTTAAAAAAATTTAAAGCTAATAAAGGATTTTTAACACACCCTTTAAACTCATTTCAAAATTATTTTGTAACATTTTAGAAAACTCAACACGCAACAAATTTTCAGTTGACCCAAAAATAATATCATCAACATATATTTAAACTATTAACACATAATTGAAAATGATTTTTATAAACAAGGTAGGATCAGCCATACTTTTTTTAAAACCATTTGAAAAAGAAAAGTGTTGAGCCTATCATACCATGCTTTTAGAAATTATTTTAAACCCTAAATTGATTTTTAAAATTTTAAAATTTGATTTTTAAAATGAGGGTTTTGAAATCTAGGGGATTTTTTTCAAAGATATCCTCAACAATATAACCATTTATAAAATCACACTTGACATCGATTTGATATATTATTATTTTTAGATTAGCTGCATAAGTTAGAATTATTCTAATGGCCTTAAGTCTAGATATTTTTGGAATTGTATTTTTATAGCTTATTCCTTCTTATTAAATATATAATCATGCAACCAGTCTAGCTTTATTTCTAATAATCATGAAAAATTCATCAAACTTGTTCTTATACACCCACTTAGTGCCAATAGTTAGGTAGTCTTTAGCTATATATACTAATTTCTGAACTTTATTTATTTCAAGATGATTCAATTCTTCTTATATATCCATTATCCAATGTTCATCATTGATTGAATCATTAATGTTCTTTGGTTTAGTTGTGAGAATAAGGCTTGATGTTCAACCAAGATTCCCAATGAGGCTCTTGTTTGAGTTCCATTATCTAGGTTTCCTAAAATATCATCCAAGGGATGAATTTTAAGGGTCATATAGGTTTTGGGTGCTAAAGAACCTGGTTCTTACAAGTCTTATTCTAAGTAAGGATTGACTTGATGATTTAGGATAGGATATTTTTCAAGTAAATTAGCATAATGATCATAATATTTTGAGGTATTATTGATATTCAAATTTTACATATCATCCACAAGGTTTTGTATAGTAGGATTTAGTTTATGTGGATTTGTCTCATAAAAAGTGACATGAATAGTTTCTTCCATAACTTTATATTTCTTATTAAAGACTCTATAAGATTTACTAGTGGTTGAATAACCAATAGACATTCCTTTATATATTTTTGTTGAAATTGTTTCCAAATTATACCTTATATATAAAAAGAATACTTTGTATCCAAAAACTCTTAAGTAATTTAATTTGGGTTTTCTAACATTTATAATTCATATGGATTATTTCTCAAGATATTTTTGATAATAAATTAATTAATTATATTAAGATTTGTGATAATAGCTTTAGCCCAAAAGTATACTGGTAAGTCATATTCATTAAGCATAGTCCTACCTATTTCTTTAGGAGTTATATTTATCCTTTTAACAAACCCATTATATTAAGGTGTTCATGGTATAGAGAAATTATGAGTATAACCATATTTTTAGAAGAGAGATTCAAAGTCTTTATTTGCAAACTCTTGTCCATGATCACATCTAAAGGTCTTGATGGAGAGTCCACTAAGGTTCTCTGCTAAATTTTCATATTTTTCAAAACAATAAGAATCTTAAATTTTTTAATCAAGGAAAAACAAATATGTATATATGGAATAATCATCAAAAATAAAAAGAGGAATAATGTTTTCCTACTAAAATAGAACCTCTAGATGGTCCAAAAAATCCATAGAATCAATTATAGTGGTTGATAGATAGAGACCTCTTTCTTTGGTTTGAAATATATTTTCTGTTGTTTTCCTTTTTGATATTTATTGCACACTTTATATTTAGAAAATTATAGTTTTGGTAAATCTCTAACTAAACCACTCATATTTAGATTTTAAAGTCAGTGAAGGTTTTTTTGGACTAGAATCTATGACATAACCAAGATTCTATATGAAAAGTATTCAAATGGAGAAAAAACTGTGATAATAAGGAATCTAGATTAACATCATAAGTATTATCATTTGTAAAATCATTGAATACTAAATCATTATTGGAATCATAAATATTAAAAGAGTTTATTTCAAATTTACCATTAAAACCATCATCACACAACTAAGATATAATAATTATGTTATATTTTAAAAAATAAAAAATTAATATTTCGAAATAAGGATAGATTTAGAGTTATTGATTTCGAATGTCAAATAATATTTCCTTTTTCATTGTTATCAAAAGTGACATATCCACCATCCACTTTTAAAAGATTATTGAATCATGAATAGTCTATAATAATATTTTTAGAAACTACACTATCTAGCTACCATAAATTTTTTCTGGATCTTTTCAATAATTTTTTCTACAATCAATTAAATGAACATTAGTTTTGGTACCAAAATTTGTTTGGGTTCAGACATATTAGCAATAAACGTTTTTGGAATCCATATTTGTTTCATTGGATTACTCAAAACATAATTAAAAAATTTAGTTAGAAAACCCTTTTTTGGACTGTGATTTCTATAAGTATTTCCAAAATCTTATAGTTTTATTAGAAACTAAAGTCTTGTTTTTGAAACTAATAAGGAAATAATTTTTATACAGATTACCTTACTATCCATATCTATACCTGATTCCATATTTGAATTTTTTATTTTCTTGAATAACCATCATGATATTCAAGGTTTTTTACTACCAAAAAAGTTGTTTCAAATCCTTTTTGAGTTGTTTATTTTCCAATTTTAAATCAATATTTTTATTCAATAGACTGGTATTATTTTTATTTTTCTATGCTAAGATCATATTTTTCTATAGAACATAAGATATGAATATTTTCATATTTCTATATTTATATTTTAACTCAATCTTGGTATCTTCCAGTATAGTATAATATTATTCTAATTCTTCATTAGACATTTTAGATTCATCAAATACACGAGAAGGGGTATATGGTGCGTCAGAAACAATATCCATAAATAATAAAATTGTGATTTCATTTTTATATTTTTTTATAGAGTTTGAGTCCCTAGATTTATTCTCAGATTCACTTCAAGTGGCATTTATTTCTCTTTTTATTCTTCACACATTATACTAATATCTATTATTGTACCTTTTCTTTAGAAAGTTTCCTATCATATGTAATTTCCTCTTAAATTCATAATAGGTAACCTCATTTTATGAGTCGTCCTTTTTCCAATATTTCCTCCAATTTTCTGTTGTATTATACTTACATATTTAATTTAAATTATGTAAGAAAATATTATTATTATTTAATTTCTTAAACCTTCTGGATAGATGATCAATTTCCTCATTATTATATATGTCATCTTTACTTCCAATTTTAATTTTAGGTTTGACAAGTTCATTGGCCTTGGGATGTGATGATTTAAATGAAAAAAAAATCTTTTTGTTCATCGTATTTATTATTTACCTTTTTCTATTTTGCATACATCATGGACTTTCCAATTATCTCCTTGATTGGTAGTCTGTTGATGTCACATGATTCTTGAATAGAGACTATAGTTCATCTCTAATTACATGTTCTGAATATCATGATCCTTAGCACTTGATCTTTTTCATCCATCTCCTTTACAAGTGTAATCATTGTATTTATGATCTCCTTAAACATAAGATACATGTTAAAAATAGACTCATCATGATTCAATTTGAAAGTCACATACTAAATAATAGATGCATTTAGTCTCATTTCATTAACATTATAAGTTCCTTCATGAGATGTTTAAATGGTATCCCATATATGATTAGTATCACAAGAATTTATTATATTAAATTCATCCTCTACTAAATCACAAAACAAAGCATTAATATCTTTTTAGTTTGAATCCTAATAAAATTAAGTTAGAGTATCCCATTCTTTTCTTATAGTCTTGGGTTTTTTATATTTATCTTCAATATATCCCCAAATATAAAAAACCCAAGCTTTCAAGATGGATTTTTATTTCTATTTTCCATTATCCATAATTTTGACCATTAAAATAGGTATTTCTATTATTATCATAACATTCAGACTTGGTATCTATAATAACATATTAAAGAATATAAAAAGAGTAAAAAAGAACTTTCTAAAAACTTAAAGAAGGAAAAAGTAATCAAATAGAAGGAAAAATCATTTGATGTTAAATATTGGTATGCATAGACAACTCAAGAGGGAGGTGAAGTAACTTTCTAATTAAAATTTTTGTTTAAAAAATTGAAAGAAAAATCCCCTATTTTAGAAAAATATATTAGTTAAATAAAATATTTAATATATATAATTTAATTTTTTTCAAAAGATTTATCAAAGGTTCAATCACAACCTAGTTAAAAAATCAAAATCACTTTTAAATTTGAAATAATTCAAATCACATTGAACCCAATATATAAAACACTAATTAAAGATAACTAAAAAATAACTGTTTTGCTAAACTAAGATAATATTGTTTTTAAAAAAATACAATAAACAATACACAAAAAACAAATTATATTAAAAACAAGAGGTTCGGTCTGAAGCCAATACATATTCCTCTCTACATATAAATCACCCACTTCCAAGTAGTTTATTAAACAATAAAATTGATCCACAATTTGGATCAGGTTTCTAAAAAAAATGTACAAAAGTTGGTCTAAGATATACATAGCCTCTTCCAAAGTTATTCTTGGGATAACATGTGTCAAATAATAAGAGAGAGTGTCAAATTGCACTCCAATAAAGTGCATAATATTTTGATTAATGAATGTACAAATAAATCAATCATAACTCAAATTAAAATAAAACTTTTAAGAAGAAAGAAATATTAAATATGAGTTTTTTGTAGTTCTTATTTCTCTAATAAAAATGATATAATTAGAAATGTTCTAATTCTTCATTCAAATTGTCATTAAATATATCCTTAAAGACACTTCAATTGTTATTCGCAAAGTTTCTATTTGTATGAGAAAACATAGTGTCATTTATAGCAATGGACTATCTTTTATGTTTCAATAGGCATAGTTTAAGAACAAAAGATTAGTAATATAAAGTTTTTTAGAATAAAAAATAACTCAATACATGTGAAAATGGGGTTATTCTAACTTTAAATATTTCTAAAGTATCTAGTTATCCATTGTAGGATAATAATAAAATTAAATAATTCTTTATTGCTAACTATAAACTTCAAAAAAATTTGTCTTTGTCTTCAATGCACCTATGGTCTATTTAATAATAATCATTCTTAAATACATGTGTCTCTAAATGGAATTTAATTCAATAAACTAGCCTTTAGAGAAATTTATTTGTAATTAATTCCATATAGCTACACTAGACGACTTCAATTTGTAGTAGAAATATTGAACTGGTGGTAGAGACTTGAACTAGTAGTAACATACTTTCTATAGTGGCAGTTGAAGAAAAACAAGCTTGTTGGTTGAAAATTTGAACTTACAGTAGTAGCTTCAACTGGTGGTAGCAGACAATACTTGATGGTGGCACATTTTCATTAGAGTAATCATGGTTGTACTAGAAGTAGAACTATTATAATGGCAATCTCACGGTTTTACTAGTGGTAACACAATTTTTATGGTAGTAGCAGCAAGTCTTTTTGTGGTAGTATACATCAAATAGTAGTAGAAAGTTATAAATGAGGGTAGAAACCTTAAAATGGTGGTAGAAACATGGAATTAGAGCAATTTTTTAATAATACTTGTGTAATAGTTATATAAAAGTAACATAAGGCTAAAAAACATTATACATACTATGTAAGGGTAAACAAACACATACTTAAAGGTAAATTAGATTTTTCAAAGATTACATAAGGGTAAGAGAAATCATATTAAAAGGTAAAAAAACTTTTAAAAGATTACTCAAGTGTAAGAAAAACAATATGTGAAGGTAAAAAATACTTTTTAAATCTTACATAAGGGTAATAAAAATCATATATAAAGATAATTACAAACTTGAGTAAAGGTAAAAGTAAGATTCTGAGGCTTATATATGGGTAAAACAAAAGTTTATAGTACTTATTTATGGGTAAATATAAACAATTGAAACCTATTTAAGTGTAAATAAAACATTATTTTGTAATAACAAAAACTATATTATCATTAATAACATGATTTGTGAACATTAAAAAAATTATTACTTAGATTGGGCTAATAAATATGTTCCTTTAATAGTCATACAAAACCTTTATATTCTCAAATACTTTAATGAATTGATTTTTCTATGAAGGTATCATCGCATTAGAATCATGGGGAACTTTCCATTTATTCTCATCAATACACACAATATACAGTTCTGGTCTAATACCCTAATCTGATAAGCCATGCTGAGATCGTAAGTTATCTTTGGTCTTCCCCTTGATATTTATAAGAATTTAATGCATCATTTTACATATATTATTCTCAATTTGAATTAGATATAAACAATTATGTAACAAATTGGTTGACCAATATTTCAACTCAATATATATATATTTATTTATTTATTTTTCCAATTAAAAGTGGATTCATTGCCAAAACTCTTCCTATTTTAAATTTAATCTGACCTTTCGATGATGAAAAATCTGTATCTTGTAATTCATTAAGAACATTAATTTCTAACATACATTGAGTTTTATTTTCATTATCAATTATATAAAAACTCTAAAAATTCTTCCTGTGTGAATGATCCATTATCAATAATCATTGATTCCCTATGAAACTGAAACTATCATGATATTTTAGTCTTCTAGATCATATATTTTTCATAAAAATAGGAAAGGATAGTTTTCCCATCATTATATAACCATAAATCCTTGTGTAATCTAGGAAATCATTTATATTCAATAGAAGTGTATCACACATCTAAAATATATTTTTTGAAGATCCATTGAATGTGTGAACACCCAGACAGCCAATCTACTTGTACTCTTTTGTTAAAGGTTAAAGGTAGACATTTATCCAAGATCAAAATGTCTAAATATGAATATTATTATGGAAGTGAATGGTTTTTTATACAAATCCATGGAGAAAGATTATAAATGTGAACAAAATTTTCCCACATGCTATGAGAGGTAAGCATATAACCAAATGGATTAAACCCATCATGGGATGGAACCAACTGTACCTTACACACCTCGAATACAAAATCATGATGTCGTAAATAAAATGTCCACTATGCTAATCCATCTTTAGGAAGAGCCAAAAGGATTCATCAGGACTATTGATAGGATCTTGGCACATTTTGTGTGGGATGCTATTTTTGAGGGGAAGTGTCACTGGGTTTTGTGGAAAATAATGGAAAAGATAATCCAGGAGGGGGGAGTTGATGTGAGAAGCCTTGATTACACGCCGCACTGCATGCATGACAAGCTGGCATGGGAAGTGATCAAAGGGAAAACCCTATGGGGGAAGTCCATGTCCTACAGTTGGGTGGGGGATGAGAAGTACAATGGGGGTAATGCATCCATCTTCTGGTCCCGAATTTACCCTCTCATCAACACCCTAAAACAGAACTCCCACTAGATTATGGGGGTGGGAAAGATTATCTTCTGGCAGCATAATTGCGTTGGCTCTATTATGGTTTTTCTAAGTTTCCCGGTTCCCTTGATAACCTTAAAAGAAGGCAGTTTCCACCCCTCATTTATCAAGGTTGTTCTAGACACAGAATGGTAGGAGATCCTTGATTCTGTTGTTATTAAATCGGACCTAGACACATGCATTTTCATTGGTTCCTCCTTGGGGAACTTGTCTACCAAGGACTATCACAGGCTCTTAGCTTCGCAAGCCCCCCCCCCCCCCACGATACCTGGAACACCATTGTTTGGTGCATGAATATCCATTCCAAATACAATTTTCTGAAATGGGGAATCAGAAACTATGAGGTGGCTATGGATGAGCAGGTCAAGAAGGCAGGTATAATCTTTTCCTCTAGATGTCATTGTTGCCGCAGCCAGCACGAAGAGAGCATAACCCACCTGTTCTTCAAGAGCGAGTGGGAACACAGTGTCTGGTATTTTTTTGGAACCATCACGACATTCTCCACTAGTTTACAAGGTGATGTACCCTTCTTGGAAAGGTGGTTCCACGGGGTGAATTGCTTGGACAAGGAAAGGACGGCTCGGTCTCTCATTTTTATTGTAGGGTGTTGGAGCATGTGGCATGCCAAGAACCAGTCCCACTTCGAAGGCGCCACTCCCACTGCAAGGTCCATTATAGATGGAATGCGGAATCTACTACTACACCTAGTCATGCTCATCCAAAACTAGCAGGAGGCTCCCTCATTGAAGTTGTTGTGGGTAAGTTCTCCTTCGGTTAATCCTCCCTGCAACATGCCATATGGGCAATGGATATGCTGGCGCCCTCCGGCCTCATGCTACAAGCTCAACTCAGATGGTTCTTGTCTGCTTGGTGATATTAGAGGAAGGGGTGTGGTTCAGGGAATGTGTGGGAGTGTTGTGCTGGAATCCACTACTTTTTATAGGAAAGGCACCCCGCTTCTGCTAGAGGCCAAAGCTCTGCTTACCAAAATATCCCATTTTCAAACAGATGGAAATTGTGATCACTCAAGTGGAGATTGATTCTTTAATTCTTCATAATTCTCTGAATGGAAAATTTCTTACACCTTGGTCAATATCCGACATGGTTAGAAAATTCCACACCCTCCTCCACAATGTCATGGTGACCCTCACATGGCGGGATGGGAACAGAGTTGTGGATCTTCTTGCATCAATAGCGAGCCTGGGCTCCAACATCACCTGCCTCCCTTCGATCAATTTCATGAAACCTGAGGGGGTTAATTTGATAAGAGGATACACTCTCGGTTTATATTACTTTAGACCCCGCTAGTCCCCATGTTCAAAGTTTCTTGCATCTTGTTTTGTTTTTTCAACTTCTTTTCTTGTTCCCCTTTCTTCCTAAATAAAACTTTTATGATGATGAAGATAGTATACATGAATAGATTTTGAAGCCTATGAGTCAATAAAAAGTGTCACGTAACTTTATATGGCACACGATATGGTGATCCATATGTATTTTATTCCATTGAGATATACCATATTCTTTGTAGTCATTTAGTCATGTTGTTTCCTCCCAAAATAAGATGTAATATTTTAGACAAGCATGAATTCTATTAGTAAAAAATATGAGTTGGTTAATTAAATACCATGATATATAATGATTATGATTTGGGGGAATATTAACATTATTATGAAGTAGGTCCTTTAAAAAGATAAGAATATAATCACTGGAGGTATTTAAAATTACATACATTTTCCTATAATATATTAGTATTAAAAATTATAATTTTGGAATTTTAGTACATCCCCAAAATATAGGATTCCAAGAATCATCCATTAATTTATTTCACTCTCTCAACGTCATAATTTTCATTATTTTCCTCATGTGTTTCGATATTATTATCTTCTTACATTGGAATTCTATCAGTCTCATAATGATACACAAATGGAAATCGATCAAATATCAAATTCTCTAAACGATTCATTTCATTTTATTCATAAATAATATGATATTGTCTCATCTCCATATTGTGATACCTAACATAATAGTTTGTTTGAAAACCAAATTTTTTTATATTGTAGTTAACTTTTTTCCAACATAACCAAGTACTTAAAATAAAAATATAACACATGAAATGTATAATACCACCATCTAAAGCATTGTTAAATGAAATATCTAAAAAAGTACACATTCTTTTGAAACATGGTTGAGAGATGATCAGTATGGTACATCCAACATCTATCCATAATAATACATGGAAAAAAATTATATTAATATCAATATAGTAAAAAATAATTTAAAAATATTTAAAACCAATATTAATTTGAATATATGGAATAAAAAACAACTGGTATATAATATTTGATAAGGTAGTGGTAGCAAGTGACTATTTGATGAACATTTTTTACATTAGAAAAATGAATATTCAACAATTTAACACCATATTAAATTAAAATTAATTCTTCATAATTTTTTTCATTTAACTATTAAAATAAAACATTTAAATGAAGAATTTCATAACCCTTAATACATTCACAAAAAAAACAAAGGGCTATAATAAATTTTTTTTAAGGTTGGGGCCGAAGCCTCATTTATTATTAAATCATAGCAAAGACCTATTTAATTGGGTATAGGGATAGCCATTACATAGCCCGAAGGCCCAGTGGGAATTTAGCCCACTACATGACCTGTAGGCCCATTTTTTTGGCCCAAATCCCATTCTATTAATAGTACTGCTACAGTACCCGCGCTGCTACAGTCATGCACAGTTCCCACCGCTGCTACAGTACTCTTCCACCGCTATAGTGACCTGCCACCACTACAATGTCTGTCGTTGCTACAGTATCGCCACTACTACAGTACTGCTACAGTACCTGCGCCCAATGGGTTTTGAACCCCCCCCCCATTTTTCATGTAGAATTAAGGGGTGTTTACCACTAATCCAAACCCCAACTACATGCTACAATAATTAATTAAATATTTCCTAATATATATGACACATAGTAATAGATTTATATTAAATCCAAGTGTGTTTAATACCTAAATGATTTCTCCCCACTTATCTGACCTAAACATTTTCTCCCTAACCTTGAAATCACATAACAAATTTTGGTACAGTTAAAAATAAGTGATTCCCTTTAATAAATTAAATAAATAATTTAGAAAGCATACATATCTATCAGATGGTAATATTATACCTCTTATATTTAATAACTCAGTAAAATTAGATTTATGTAGAAATTGTGATTTAAGTAAAATTAAAAATAATACATCACCTATAATTTGATTCATTATGAAATAATATAAAAAATATAATCAAAATGAACTTGTGTTCAATAAATTGTGAATAAACATAACCTAAAAAAACCTATATTATTTTTTGTTACCTAGATAAGAATAAAAATGAAGCTTCGTAGTAGAGATGATATATTTAGAACTCACCATTTAAATGTTCTAGAATAATATAATCCAAACTCAAAATGGGGAGATCTATTCAAGTTTGGGAAAAGTAGGGAGACTCCGCTTAGGGAGGAATCGAGATGGGAGTATAAATGGGGGAGAGCAGGTAAAATTGGTGCAGTAAATAAGGATTTCTACACCAATAGTTTGTCAAAAAAATTAGTATATCTACTCTATAACAAATTTCTATTAAAACCATTGGTATAGACGCGTAGGCTTAGTCCCAATTTTTAATAGTTTTGTTTTTTTATATTATTAACTTATATCAGATGGTTGAATGCTAATATACCTATGGGATGCATGTATACCCAATAACCAGATATCCAACGACCATAAATCCAATGGTCATATATCCAATTGTTATATTTCCCTTTTCTACAATTATATATAACCTTACTTACCTCTATAAGATCTATCAGACAATTTACTTCCTCAAAATTTCTACTATATTTCACATTTTTTACATTCTCTAAAAAATTACACTTGGTTGTGTGATCTTCATGGGATATCATGATGATGAATATTTCAAGATCATGGTATTTTTATTTATATGTGGTTGTATTACTCTAGTAATTTTCATAATTATGTTTCATATAAACATATCAAAATGTTTCAATATTTATTTCTTTGTATATTATAATATTGCAATTTCATAAAATATATTATTGTTCATTTTGGCTTGGTGTTGTGTATAAGAAAATTTATCAAACATTTCAATGTTATTAAAGATAATTTAAATTTAAAATATGGGGTATTAAAATAACATATCATCCTAAGTATAACAACTCAACACCTATGCTAGATTACCATAAGTCCTAAAGTCCATTCCTAATTTCTATAGGCTATATTAAGTTTCAAGGGTATCATCTAATCAATGTAGGAATGATTTCACCCTCTATAAATCAATGAAAATAAAAATCATATTTTATATATAATTTTGGAATGAGGTTTCAATATATTTTTCTTCCTATTAAAAAGTAAAATAATATTTTTTAAGATGAAACAAAACCAAACAGGTCATAACCAATTATCCAAGGACAAATTGTAACTATAAATTTCACAAAATTATCTAAAAATTATATTAAATTTGGAAAGTAATTTAACTTATATAATTATTTTTTCTTATATAATTATGTACAATAAAAAGGAAAGATATTGACTGGTCTAAATGGGAATATATAAATATCCAAAATAAATCCACAACAACAAAAAAACCAAGATAAGAATCAACTCCATCTCTTCATAACACATGAATGTCCCCCATATGTCACTTGAAACCATACCTCCATGTGAATTCATATGGTTCATCACTAATAAAGTGAAGGTTTCCCATTATATATACCATGTATAACCAATACTATATACACACAAGGGAGGGTATGTCAGGACAGAGTATAAACCCATTGGTATGCCTCCAAAGGTTTTATACAGTTCCTTTCAAAAGACAAACTATACAAGCAAGTTCGAAAGTAAATAATAGAAAACTTTTTTACTCTGATAATATAGTATATTAATTTCAAATTAAGGTTTTCATAATTTTTTAAAAAATAAATATAATTTAAAAAATCATTATCTTCTATATCAAAACTTTTAAAAATAATAATAGATCATCAATGAATAACTAAATAATTAATAGAAATCTCAGTCATCAAGGTATAAAATCCCATATTCTGAAGAAGATAATCTAGGAATAGACTTTATAAACCCATCTTGATATAATTTAATGTGATCATACAACCCTCTAAATTTTATATTCTTAACAAAATCATGTTACTCCCACTAGCCAGAGTGATATCATAAACAAGGGTATTAGTCAGAGCATCATCATAACTAGTATAGAACTTCCCACTAGAATTTTTACTTAGATACCCATGGTTTTCCATTAAATTTTTAAACCACATATTAAATATGTCATGAAATATATTTATAAAACCACTCATGTTTTATACACCCTCACATAGAAACAACCCCTTTTAAATTCACATTCAATAATTTTATTTTATAAAATCTAATAACAACATATACAATATTAGGTTCATCTCAATAAGACATAACATAACCAATTTTACATTTATGTCATAGCCAAACATGACTTAAAATTTTAAAAATTATAATTTAAAACCCTTGAATCAATATTTCAAAATAAATAATGATTCATGGTTCAATTATAAAATCAAAAAATGATATAATATGATACAACTAACTCTTATCTAAAAAAATATAAATGTCACAAAACCCTTTATATCAAAAATTCACCTTTCTCACATGGAAGAATTAGAATATTATGTGTATCTCATAAATAAAAGGTAAATATATCACACATAATCAAGGTAGATAATTAGTGGAGAAATTATTTCAATTTAAAATAATATAAAACACTTAAGAACCTAGGATTTTTTCAGTGAAGAGGAAAAGTATAGAATCACCTACCATAGACCAAAGTAAACAAGATGATTCCACCAAGTAAATGAAAATAATGGTTTTGGGAAGTCTTTCACACAACCTAAACATAAAAAACAAAAAAAATAGATGAATAATAACCAAGAAAATCAATTCACCATGGGTGATTAAGGATAAAAGGAGTGAAAATTAGAGAAAACAGAGGGGTATGAAAAAAACAAGCCCAAGCCACGAGTCTTCACTGAGGGATCATCAAGATTCAATCCAAACCAAAGTGAAGTAATGGTATTGTGTGAAGGAATATATTTGTTTAAGTTAAAACTATATAGAATATTATGGGAGTTTTTATCACCCAATTTGGTTTTCAAGAATAAAAATAGTATATATTTTAATCAATTTTATGGTTTGACTGTAGGGTTCACCAAACCGTGAAACCAACTATGAAAAACATACTAGACCACCCCCCCTCATGTCTCACATAGTACCCTCACATGGTTCCTTGGTCCATTTTATATACCTATACCCCATATGAAAATTCATAAAATCTTTATATTTTTAACCAAACACTTTTAGACTTATTCTCATTTTTAAAACATCTTTTAATAATAGTAAGAAAGAACTTTAAAATATATACAACCATGTTTAAAAGAAAATATAAATAATAAAATCTTTTAAATTTAATTTTAATCATTTTAAAATAATAATTACATCATTCAACTAATTAGGTAACATAGGGGGTGTTATAATCTCACCACTATAAACCTTTTTTCCCCTAGAAATTCTAATGAAATGCCTCAATTGAAAATTCATATACTCGAAATTATTATCTCTCTCCACCATTACAACTTTTCTTATAAATTAAAGATTAAGAAAATAAAAATATAATCATATAAATATATATAATAAATTCTTTGTGAAAGTTAATTTCTTTTAAAAAGAATGAAACATTTTCCTAAACACCTCATCATTCAAATCACTTCAAACAAAGCTACGTCAAATGCCAAGTATCACCCTTTATTCAAAAATTTTGATTTTAAGGTATTCATTTCCATAATATATACATAATGAGAAAAATTTTAAATAAAGAAAACAAGGAATAGTCCTTTCTAAATACCTAATTTTTAAACCACCAATAAGATTCCAAACAATGTACTATGAAAATTTTCTGCTACAGAATTCACACTTCATATTTAAATTCATGAGACAATAAAAATAAAAAAACTAATATCTATTATTCATGTGTATATAAAAATTGATTTTTCATTTAATAAAGTGTTTTAGGAAAACCTATACAATGAGATAAATGATCTAAATAATTTATAAATATTTAATAAAAATTTCCATAAAAATCATTTATGATTAGATAGATGTATTGTTGTAAAAGAGAATGCATAAAACACTTGGATTGAAAAAGAAAAAATCCTTAGATAATACATTTATTAATTCAAAAGTGTTAAATTCACTCTTTTAAATAAATAACCCTTTATATTATTAAAATAACATTGTTTATTTTATTTAACAACAACCAATATTGACAAAAATCAATTAAAACTCGTTGTGGGACACAATAATACCCCAAGTTTATCATATTGAATACATTAAATAAAAACCCATATAGTTTTAATCAAACATTAATGTTTAAATAAAATCATCACTACTCAAATACATTAAATAAGTTTTATAAATATCCTTAAATTGAAGACTTGATTTCAAATTTTAATAATTAATTAAATTAAATATTCACTCTAATATTCTAAAAACCATTTTAGAATATAAAAATACAATATATATTAACATAATTATTATCTTCCAAAATAATTACATTTTCTGAAATCAAAATAAATCAATATGAAACCAAAACATTAAATCTAAAAACTAACTCCCCAAGTTTCTCTAATTATTAAAATTTAATATCTGAGAACTAATGCCGCTTTCCTTAAAATACTATATTCAACATATTAAAATAAAAAATTTAAAATGTGTTACATTATATAAAACTAGACCATATCAAGCCAATTACCACTAAAATTAATCCTAACCCAGATTAAATCAAACCACTCATAAAAAATAAATATCCATTATATTTAAAAACAAACACAATTTTTTATACTTTTGAAAAACTTATATCTTCATATTAAAATAAATAAACACAATACAAGGTAAACATATCACAAGATTCATAATTTCCTTAAAAGTGGGTCAAAAACCCTCCAACGAATTATGTTTCCACTGAAAAAAACTATTTAAACAACTTTATATGGTTATTCAATGACTTTTAAATTATCCAGTGACCCATTCCAGTTTATGGGGTCTTACTAGAAATTAATTTTATTCTAATATGAAGTATTAAACTGTCTAAATAGATTAACAACATTCATAGAAACAATAATTTAATTTACCAAATAAAATAATTCATTACAGATTTCTTAGAATAATTTAAAATTAAATTAATGCTACTAAAAAATCATATTAAATATGTCTCTTTCAAATAAACCTCAAATAACTAGTATAAAAAATAATTTTAAATAAAAAATATAATTTGGAAAATAAATCATTTTCAAATACAATGAAGTTTCATATTAGAACATGAAACCTAAAACTAGAAAATATAATCACATTAAACCCTAAAATTCAGGAATACATGAAAAATATGAGAATATTCCTTAGTTTAAAAGAAAACATCTATTTCCAATTAATTTAATATATTATTATTTTTATTGCACCTTCATATTATTTTGTAATATCATTCATACTTCAAACAGTTTCTGAAAACATACTACATTCTAACATCATGATTTGAAATTAAAAAATAAGGCATAACAACAAAATTTTAAAGTATATTATTGATATCTATACGAAATAACCTTCTTCATATATAATAATAATATTTTTTATCCTTTATACACTTATCTATAAGAATACAATAAAAAATTATACATTATGTACCTTTATTATGCCATTCAAGATACTGGACAATTATTTTTTTCTTGATATTATTTTAAAAATTAGAACTTTAATCATTGATCAAATCATATTTTCCCAAATTTAAAATTAAAATTTAATGTTTTCTTACCTGAAAAATATAAAATTTCTCAAAAAAACAATTTATTATTTTTCAATATATGACAATAAATCATCTTTATTTACTTTATAAATATCCTTTAAAATCATTTAAATTCATCAAAATATGATTTTTTGGAAAATAATATTATCAAATTAAAATATCAGTCCTATTTTTATTGATTTGGTACAAAACCTGAACATTCAAACATCATAATTTACTTAAATATACATAAAAAAATAACCTTAGAATCCAATACAAAATTTTATTCATTATGATCAACCCACTACATATAATTTCCACACATCATTTTATAATAATTCAAAATAATAGAATTATCACATTACTAATGAAACTAAGTCGTACTTATAAGGTAAATAACAACATTTTACAGTATAAATTCCAAATATATATTTTAAAATCAAGAATATCCATTTAAATTTCCACAAAAAACACATTAAATAATTTATACAAACTAGTATTGGTAATATTAAATCATAGATATAAAAATCAAAATATATATATATATCTTTCATGATCTACTAGACCATGCATCCAACTATACAATACCCACTGGATGCCCAAAATGAGTTGCATGATCCCCATGCACAAACTATATCATGTGTGTATTGGTCATGAAACCTATAATTTCCTCTATTATTCACACTGAAACAATTTAATTTTTCAAAATAATCCATATAACATCAATGTAAATCACAATAACATTGATTTCCATCAAAATGGAATAAAATCCAAAAATAAGACAAAAAATAAATTAAAGGATACTTACCTAATATCCCAATACATCTCAAGGATCACCAAAAAAAAGTTTTAGTTAAATAATTCTTCATAATATATCCCTTTTATTCTTAAAATCCTTTCTTATGTCTATTGTGACACCTAAATAACATATCAAAGAGGGTTATGATGAAATTTTATGACATACCAACTCAGATATTCTAGCTTAACACCTGAGTTGGAATGATACAAGGATTATAATGCATTATTGATCACTATAGGTTTATATAAGTGTCTAAAGTATCAACTAATAAATGTGTAAATGATTTCACCATTTATAAAAAAAATTAAAATAAAACTCGGATTTCATCTAGAAATCTTGCATGAGGTATCCAGGTATTAAACTTACCATGATAAATTAAAAATGTGTTTTTATAAGAAACACAATCAAACTAAGAATAATATAGATCTCATACCAATAATATATAAACACAATTCAATTATAAATAATAAATAATCATCAAAACATTAAATAAACTTTGGAAGATAAGTCAAGTTTTATGCACATATTTTCTAAATTAAAGTCATAACCCAAAAAAGAAAGAAATAGGGTGGCCTAAATGACCATATATTCATATCCATAATAAATACATAAAAAATCTAATACATGAATAAAATCCATCTCTTAATGATATATGATTTTCTATCATATGTCACCCTCTGCAATATCTCCAAGTGCATGCCAATGGTTTATCACTAAAATAAAGGGACAATTTACCTTTAACTATACCATGGATATCTAATAATACATACACACAAGCATGTTTATAAAGGTAGTGAGTATAAAACCAATAGAATAACTTTAAAGGGTTTATACATTTCATTTAATAAGAAAAAATATAAATTCTAGTTTGAAAATAAATGATAAAACATGTTTTACTTCAAAAATAGAGTATAATAAAATCAATGTCAGGATTTTATCAAATATTTAAAGAATAAATATATTTTTAAAGGTTTATACAACCCATATTTAAAAATTTCAAAACAAATACTAGATCACTGAAGAATTTCTCAATTGTTAACAAAACTCACAAACATCGAGGGACAAACCCCTAGGTTTTAAATGCAACAATTTAGGGATTGACTTTACAATATCATCCTTTCATTATTTAATGAGATCCCATGACAACCCAAATTGAATATACTCAACCAAATAGAGGGCCTCTCACTAGATAAATTGAAATAAAAATTATGGGTACTAGTTAGAGTAAGATCAAAACTAGTATAACACTCATTACTAGAATTACCACTTAGATTCCCAAGGTTTCCCATGAGAATTTCTAATCAATTATTGAAGTGGTAAAGAAAATCATTTATAAAGTCACTCATGTAATCTCTTGTATATGCTCGCATATATAAAACTCATTTTTCATTAACATTAAACTATTAGATTTCATAAAATCCATCAAAAATATATACAAAATTAGGGGCATCTCAACAAGAGAAAATAAATCAATTTCAAATTTTATGCCATAACTAAACATGAATAAACTTTTAAAAAATATAATTTAAAACCCTTGAATAAGAATTTAAAAATAAATAATAAGTCAGTGGTCATTTTTAAAATCCAAACATAATATAATTTAACACAACAAACAATTATCTAAATAATATAAATTTCATGGATCCCTTTATAGAAAAAATTCACCTTCTCACAAGGAAGAATTATAATAATAATTGTACTTATTATATCAAAGGTAAATCTTTTATATAAAACCAAACTAGATAACTTGGAGAGAAAATATAGTAATTTAAAACAAAATAAAACATACATTAATATAGGGTTTTTTCAAATAAGAGAAATAGTATAGAATATCTTACCATAAACTAAATCAAACACAACTATTCTATTGAATAGATATAAATAAAGGTTTAATAAGGATTTTAAACAACCTAAACATCAAAACCCAAAAATTATAGATGAATCCTAATTATAAAAGCAATTAAACATGAGTTATTAGGGTAAAAAGGAGAAATAAATATAGAAAGAGGAAGGATTGGAAGGAAAACTAATCCTAAACCTTGAGTTTTCATCACGAGATCATCAATATATAAGAAAAATGAAGATATGAAGAAAAGGGGAGGATTTTTATTTCCTAGGCGAAATTATAACTCCCAAGAAAATTCAGGGAATTGGAATCCCCCAATTTGAGTTTTTGTAATAAAAATTTAAGACTTTTAATTAGTTATGTGGTCTAACTATACGGCTCTCAAAACCTTGTGAAGAACACTAGAACTCATCCTTTAGCAAACATGATCCCCTTGAACAGTTCCATGTCTTGTGTGACCTATCCATACTCACTAGGAAGAGTCCTAAAATCACCAAATGTCTATCCAAAAATATATATACTTATTCTTATTTTTAAAATATATGTTTATATCATTAAGAATAGATTTTAAAATATATATAATCTTATTTAAAATAAAACCTAAATCAATGAATTTTTTAAAATTAATTTTTAATCATTTTAAAATAAATTTTCCTTTTTAAAAAAAGTAGGTAACATCTATTTTTTTGATAGTCCTCAATCCAAAACACTCCATTTGAAACGTCACTTATAGAACAAGGATTTTGAGGCTCAAAACTAAAGCCACACACAATGTCAATATATCTAAATTATGTAACCTAGATCCAAAGTAAAACATTGAATCAACATAGAGAAAATTTCAAAAATGGGATGATAAATAAAATAATTCTCACACCCTTCAGAACAATAACATTAATATTTACACGGTTAGGGATTTACCCTACTCATTGAGAATAAAACTACAACATTTCATCAATAAAAAAAGAAGATAAGACTCCCTCATAGTTATAAGCACTCAAGAATAGAGCATTACTTAAGATAAATATAATCAAAAAAAGATCCAACTATTGTCCCAATCAAGTGACCCCATAATTGTTTTATATATGAAACATGAGAGAAACTATTATATGGTTATCTTGATCCTACCACTGTTCGATCTTTACTCTCCACAACTATATCAACCATGGTAACTTCCAGATACTAATTTTTTCACTAGAGGAATAACTTATTCTAAAATAAGAGCTACTACTTCCAAAAATTAAACCTTTATATTCCATATTTATTAGTTCCATTATTCTAAATTTCATATTCGATAAATTTATTTTCAAAAAGGTCTGTATAAATTTTTAGTTTCTTTTCTTGAAAATAGTCTTTATTGATTTTAAACTAATGATCTCCCACTTGAAGACTACATCCAAGGTTTTTGGGTTTTCTAGTCCCCTCCTGAACACCTATTTTTATCTTCTTATGTTGCAGTAGCTATGATCTTATGATCATTCCTTCCATCATACAAGCTTTATATAGGGATGACACCACTCCATGTTTTCTTAAACTATGAATTTTGTCAAAATATCTACTAAAATATAATTTAATGTAATCTATTATAGCTCTAACACTATATATTTTATTAGACTCTAGATGAAGTGACACTTCATATTAATGTGTTTCATTTGTGAGTGAAACATAATATTCTTATCATGATAGATTGTGTTATGACTGTCATAAAATAATATTCCAATCCCTTTTTTTCAAGTTCCTATAAAGAAACATTTCAACCATAATATCCCATTCCTTACTTATGTGATCTTTTTGTACTCTTTTTATATGGTATAAATTATATCTACCATTTGTAGTATATACATCTATCTCACAGCCATACCTTTGAAAGTAAGCACATAACTAGTAGAACTTATTTATGTGTTTGTATTTCATCCAAAGTCCACATCTGCAAACACCAATAATGGATCATCTATTCTATAACAAAGTCATAAATCCATGATACCATTGATATTTTGGATTATCCCCTTTATAGATTCACAGCGTTCCATTCCTAGATCTAACATGGATATATTGAAAAATCCCACTAAAAAGAAATATTAGGCTTTGTACAAACCATTGTATACATTAAGATTCTGACTAACAATGAAAATATGAACCTTTTTCCATATAATTGGCCTCAACTTTAGTAAATTTTCTTTTATATTTGGGTAACTTAAAATTTATAGCCAAAAGGCATATCATAGGATTAGATCTAGACATTATAAATATTTTTAAGACCATTCAAATGCATTCAATCTAAGACAACATCACTTTTTCTATATTTCAATCTATATGGATCCTCATCCCAAAAATTTTCTTTGCTACCATGAGATCACTTATCTTAAACATTATACATAATTTAACATGAATCTACTCAATGTATTAAATATTTATACATAAATTAATTAAATCTCTAATTCAATTATCTAGGTTCTTTCTTTATCCTCAAAAATTTTAATTTTAGCATACATTCCAGATCAGTCCTTCCAAATTCTTTGAAACCTATTGGTTTCTACATGAAAAATGTACTTATCTAAATCGCCATGAATGAATGTTTTCTTCACATATAGCTCTTCAGGATGAAGATATTATTTCATAACTATTCAAAGCATTATATGAATTTTTTTTATCTTAATAATGAGAGAGGAAATTTTATTGAAATCGAAACCATTTTTATTGAAAGACATTTATATCTAATTTTTACTTGTACCATTTCATACCATCCACTTCTTCCTTCAATCGGTAGACCCACTAATACTATAGTGATTTTTTACTAGTGGTAATTTTTTCAACTCCTATATTCCATTAAAAACAAGTTGTTCATCTCCTCATTTATCACTAACTCCCACTATTCTGAGTCACTTATAATTTTTTCCTCTTCCGAGCTTCCATTTTTTCCACCATCCATAAGAAGAAAGTAGTGCATGTTAGATAAAAACCTCTACACTGGTCATCTAAACCGGTTAGATATTCTCAATTAAATTTGAGGTTTAACTTCTTCAATTACTTCTCATTCAAAAACTTTTCCAAAGGATTCCAAAACCCTAGATATTTTTTATACAATAGGGATTGATGACACCATTATAATCCTACCATCAACTGGTCTTCAAAACTTATTATTACCTTCAGAAATTCATTACTCTCTAAACTAACTAGACCCTGAGGATTGTAGTTCAAATCATCCTAGACATTATTTATTGATTCTTTATTCTTAACTAAATCTTCTATAATTTTTTGATCTATTATAAATAAAATTTTATTGAAGAATACATTTTTTATTCTGATGACCTTCTAAGGGTCATTATCCTATAGTTAAAACCCAATTTTTTTATCACCATACCCCATAAAGAAACATGCCTGAAACATGGATTCTATGTTTCCTATTTCCTTAGTATTAACATGGACATAGGAAATACTTATAAAATTTTTTAATTATAATAAATATACTAGATTTATTCACTACTATAAAAAAGGCCTCTAGCAGTGCTAAAAATGGCCTTTATTAGTGCTAAAGCAGTGCTGACTACTGGAGCGAGATTAAAAGCCCGAATATTTTATCAGTACTGATAAAGGGGCATATTGTAGTGTGTTGTAACAGCAAACCAAAGCACCAAAACTCCATGAAATAAGAAAAATAAATATTGGATACATAATTTAATTGATTATGAAATAATATAATCTCATTTTCTCAGTTTTGGCGATGTGATGCTCGTTTTAAACTAAAATGATACTTACATATTGAAAATGTGTACTTGGAGTCATACCAGTCACACTATGTGTCGGGTTGAGGTGTGTACGATTCTTACACATCTTAAGTGATTTATTTATCATTTTCCTAATTTTTCAAAACAATCAGAATGTTTTTTCTTAGTTTTGAGTATGTCGCTTGTCATTTTACTAAAATATCATTTTAAACTGGAAACATGTACTTATACTCATACTAGTAATATTGTGTGTCGGTTTGGTATGATACTGATTTCTAAATTTCAAAAATGACTTGTTAATATTTGTAAAATATTATAAATTAAATCCAAGTGAATTTTCTTAAATTTTATTGAATAACACATTTTGAACTAAAATATTGATTTTAAACTAATAGCAGACGCATTAAGTAATATCAGACACATCATGTATCTAATTGAGGTGTAGATAATTCCTAAATGTCCCAAATGACTTATGGATCATTTTCCTAAAGTATCAAAACAACTTGAATGCGGTTTATGGGTTTTGAGTAGGTCACTAGTCCTTTTTATTAAAATTGATGTCATTTTTAAATTAAAAGACACACATTGAGTCATACTGGTCACACCATGAGTCAGTTTGAGTTATGGATAATTTTTACACATCAAAAATGACATATAGATAATTTCCACCAACTTTAAAAACAATATAAATGTTTTTATCAATTTTAAGTAGGTATACTTTCCTTTTTATTAAAATTGATGGAATTTTTATATAAAAAGACACACTTAGAGTCATATCGGTCGCACTGTGTGTCAGATTGAGGTATTAATGATTCATACAAGTCAAAAAAAACTTATGTATCATTTCCATAAAGTATCAAAACAATCCAAATGTTTTTATTGGTTTTGAGTATGTTAGTTTTCCTTTTTATTAAAATTGATTTCATTTTTAAATAAAAAGATGCACTTGGAGTCATATCGGTCACATCATGCATCAGATTGAGGTACAAATTATTCCTACATATCAAATATGTCTTATAGATCATTCAAATAATGTATCGAAAGAATATGAATGCATTTTATCGTTTTTCAGTAGGTTAGTTGTCCTTTTTATTAAAATTTATGTCATTTTTAAATAAAAAAGACACACTTGGAGTCATAACGATCACACCATGTGTCAGAGTTAGATATGGATGATTACTACACGTATCAAAGGACTTATGGATCATTTTAATAAAGTATTAAAACAATCTTAATGTGTTTCTTAGTTTTGAGTAAGTCACCTATTTTTTTTACTAAAATTTCATTTTAAATTGGAAACACACACTTTTAACTATACTGATCACATTGTGTAACGGTTTTATGTGAGACATATTACTATACATCAAAAATTACTTCTAAATAGATTTCCTAAATTATAAATAAAATCTGAGAAAGTTTTCTTTGTTTTTAGTGAGAGAAATGTTTTGAACTAAACTGTCAATTTTAAAATGATAACGAACACATTAAGTCATAGCGGTCACACTGTGTGTCAAATTGAGGTGCGCCTAATTTATAAAAATATAAAATTAGTTAAGAATTATTTTACTAATGTATCATAATAATTAGAATGTTTTTTTAACATTTTCTAGTATTTCAGTTGTCATTTTTACTAAAATTAATGTTAATTATAAATAAAAATAATCACTTGAAGTCATACCAGTCACACCGTGTTTCGGATCGAGGTGTTAATGATTCTTAAACATCCCAAAGTATCAAAAAATTCCTAACGACCAATGTTACCATATTTACATTGTATTTCCATGTAAAACTACCAATATTTCATGTCGACTCGATGCTCTTTGTGGAAAAACCTTTCTTGTTGTTGAAATTCATAACAGAAGAGGCTTTCAACAACGAGAGAGAGATTTCAGCTACGAACATAAAATAAATATGTACTGTTGTAATTTTTTAAAAAAATTAAATCAAAATATAAATTTTGGTAACATTGGTAGAAATAATCATTTTATATATTTTTTGGATTGTTTCAAATAGTTGAAAACAAAATATGACTTCCCAAAAGATATGTGAAAAAAACTAAATAAGTATTATATAAAAATGATATGGAAATTAACTTAAAAATAGTAGATAAAATTATGAAAAAAATAAATAAATAATTAGTAGTAATTCACATTTTCCTGATGGTTCTATGAATTTTATACACATTTCCTTGTTTTCATTATCTTAGTTGAAGGCTCAAACAAAAGAATCCACTAATCCAAGAAAAAAATTATTATATGAGTAATACGGAAAATCAAATAATTAAACATAAATATGAAAAAAATACATTGATTCTATGCATAATGATTTTATTCTACAGATATTTTTAACCACAGGGATATGTCGATGGTAAATCAATAATGATGATGAAAAAAATGTAAATAGATCTCACCAAACAATCTATTAATGAATGAGGAGGATGAAGAGAAAATAAGATGCATTGGATTGTATCATTGAATCATCAAATAGAAAGTAAATATATACTAATATGTTAATAAAATATTCATTTTGTATAATAAGTAAATAAATACACATAAGATATTAATTATAAAAGGTGAATGTCTTTGATTTTTGAGAATTACATGGATGGTAATCAGATATTTCTAAGGGTGGAACCAAAAGGCAATGTTAAAGAATGATCTATTTTTAGATGTATTAAATTAAAAAATACTTAGTGTTTTGTTAGATATGGGATGAAAGAATTGAATTGATTATTAATAAGTATTAATGAGTGGGCTATCATTTCAACTATGGCTATATTTTTATAAACTGGAAGAAATAAAAGAAAGGTTGAAATCAAGGAATAAAATTTCATTGGTGATCAAAAAGTTTCAATGAAAACTCAAAGGAGTAATACTCTACAAAGAAACCTCATTTTTCTCAAGTAGATCCTAAATCATTTAGAGAGACTAAAAATGATGATAATTGGATAAAATATATGTATCATGATCTTGATCCAAATAAGAACAATGTGACATGAGGAGCTCGATCAGAATAAAAACAATGAAGGCTTATTATGGATCAAGTAGTTTCATATATTGTTCTAAAAACTGTCCATTAGTTTAAAAATACATGATTTTTTTAGTCAATTTTTTTCCTAATTCTATAAAACTCTTAACATAAAAGGTCATGTTAATGTATTGGAATGAAACCTTTTTTTATGTCATGTAATTGAGATGGTTACATCATTGAGGCATCATATTAACACTAGGACATAAAAAATGGATTTAATTTTATGTTAGTAAGCCATAAAATTCAAAATAATTAAGAATCCATAGTAAACAGATCATGTCATTATATTATTAAATCCAAACTAATAAATTTGACTTGATGTGGGATTAAAAAGGTGTGATGATTTTATCCATGAAAAAAAAATTATTTAAACAAAATATATTATATTAACACTTATTTATCAAATTTACATGAATCGATGTTAATATTTTATTTTATTAAAATTAGTTAAATCTAGTGGTATAAAATTTATTCTTGAATGATTCAAAATATTCTTTAAAATTTAAATAATAGAAAACTTTTCTCATTAAATAAGTTAATTTTCAAAGAAAATATCAAATATTAAAAATATTGATCAATCATAAGTGATTGATAACAATAAATTCTATCAACAATGTACCCTTCTTCTAAACCATGTAATGAAACAATATTTTATTTCCTAAAAAGACACGATGTTGACGTATTTTCTAGAAAATGAATTATTCTAATTGTTTATTTTCTGACTATATTTCAACAACCAAAATCAAAATATCAATTACATTTTACCTAAAATTAATTTTTTTACTTTATAATATTGTCTAAGGATTATAGAACCTTAAACCCATTTTATTTTTCTTTTTATATCATTTAAGTCATACTATTTAAATTCAAATTGAAATATTTCAAAAAAACTGGAAACATTATATTTTTTCAAGAAGTAGTTAAATAAATAAGATAATAAATAAAACATATATAATGTTCATCCAATTAATGAAAAACATAATATAAGACCCCAATGATGTCAGATTTTTTATTATCCAGTTGATTTGAAATATAATATTCCAAACCAATGAAAACATTGACTACTATATGGATGAATTTTTGAAAATTTGATGATTGAAAAGTGGTAGATGTCATGGAATATTGGTATTGGAAGCCTAATATACCTCACAACAACATGACCCAACATTGGGTTTGATATATTTTAATTCGAACAGTACAAATATTTCCCTAAGGAGACCCACATGATATCAGAGAATAAAATACTTCAATATACCTAAAAACAATTACTTTTGGTTTGTTTTATTATATTATAGTGAAACTAGATTTTTTGGGATACACAGATGTGGGATGAGAAGGTTCAGTGGATAATCATGGAAAATAGAAATATTGAAAAAAACTATATTTCATTCGAGTTACGATTGTGTTCAACCCTTGAATCGCTCAAGACTTGGATTCGAGCCTTGGAATAGTTAGAGCATTGATTCTATCCTAGATTTAAGCTTTTATTCTACAACGAGGAGGTCCAGCAACAGGTCTCTTCTATGGAGAGGTTCATATGTCATGAACTGGTTCACGATGGATAGGGTTCTTAAAATATATCATGATACTTTTACCAGCGCTTCAAAAAAATCACTCATAAAAATGCTTTTTATCAGTGCTAATTTAATAAGCACTGAAAAATCTCTATCTTTATTAGCACTAAAAAAGTGTAGATAAATACTTATAATACTATTTTTTAAATAATAATTTTTAAAAAAAAATTATAATTATTATATATAATTATAATACATATAAAAATACCTTTTATAAAAAAAAATTTATAATCCTTTGAATATATAATTATTTATTTATAATTATATAAATAATTTTAAAAAATAATTTTTATTTCATTATATATATTTATATAGTTATGTATTTATAAACATAGTAAATATATATATTATTTAAATAAATTTATTATTATTTTATAATTATTTTTTTATAATTATATAAATAGTTTTTATTATTTATTTATTTGTAATTATAAATGTATAAAAACAGTAAATATTTATTTTAAATTAAATTTACTTATAAATATTTTTTTTAAATGTATTTTTAACACTGTTAACTAATATTTAATCTTAATTTCATGCATGTTAAAAATGTGTAAAATTGATTAATTAAATGAGTACAATATTGAAAATAATTTTGATTAATATAAATAATTAAAATATATATATATATATAAAGATGAATACATATATTAAAAATATTAAAACATAGTAAATAAATATTTATATATATTAAATAATATAAATTGAATAAATTCCAAAAAAAATAATATTTGTGTGTTTGCGTATGTATATTAAAATGAATTAATTTTGTATATGTGGAATCAATATAATATGGTTGATCTATGTTATAAATTGAAAAATCCACTAACATTCAATTATGCCCATTACTCGATGCAATTAATCTAAATTTTAATTCATATTTATTTTTAAATATAAACCATTATTCAATAATTATATAACTATTTAATGTAAATCATAAATAATATTTATTATCATATAAATCATATTTATAAACATTAATATATAACTATATATTTAATATATACTATTTTTTAACATTATCAATAATCATCTAATTAATAAAATGTTTACTATTTTTCTCAATTCTCTTATTTTTAATTTTAATTTATTTAATTTTCATTTTACATATATCTATATATTTAATATATACTATTTATTATTATTTATAATTTATATATAGTATAATCAATTTATCCATTTTTATCAACAATTATTTAACTAATCGAATTTGTAATAGTTTTTTAACAAACTCATTTTTTATTTTTTATTTATTTAATTATTTAATTTTATTAATTTGGGCCTTTATGAGTGCTAAAAAACACTGATAAAGGATTCCTTTGTTAGAGATAAAAATATATCACTGATAAAGGGTACCCTTAGTCAGTGTTTTATTTAGAACTGATAAAGATTCCATTTATCAGCGCTTTTTTCTAGCACTAATAAATACCAACACTATTAAACGCCAGTTTTGTAGTAGTGATGGTCAAAAGTCCTCCAAAGTAGCATGCCCCAGTGGTGTAAAAAGATTCTTGTCCACAAGATAATTTACATAATTAATTTTCTATACCCAAAAATTCTTTGTGAAACTGTAGTATAACGTTTCTCATTTAGTGTCTTATTAATCCATTTTTTATGCACCATTCTCCTCTAGTTTTGTAGGTATAGTTTTACCAAACCAAAATCCTTTCTTTAAATAAGAATTCAATAACTCTATACATTTGTAATCACCACCATTATCATACCCTAATCATTTCAAATTAATCCCAATATATTTTTCTACTATGTATCTATATCTGATGGATTTTCCAAAAATATTAGATTATTGTTTAAGAAAGAACACTCGCGCCTTCTATATTGCATCATAGATGAAGGTAACATGGTACATTACACCACCCTGAGAACATATCAAAGTTTTCCACCATATATCAATATAAACTAACTTTATATTCTAGTTTTTCGGTATAATTATTTATGTATAGAAGAACAAATTCTTATAATTTCAAAGGATATACTCTTCACATGTTTTATAATCCATTTGATTATTTCTTAGTATTATTTTCACAAAAAAGACCTTTAGTACTTTCTCAGCCATGTTACCAAGACAATCATACAACAAATTTTTAGTTCTGAAAGTTTATGATCTAGGAAGAATTGTTTTTTTAAACTCCTGGTTAGTTAAAATGTTCCATATTTCACACCTTTTTTTACCACTATACAACCCCATGTGATCTTCCACAAAAAAATATACAAAGATATTATAGAAACCTACATCATGTTTTTGACCTAATTATATTGAATTATCAAGTAACCCTAGTATGTGTTATACTTATTCAAACTATGTAAATATTCTATATTATGTTCAAATATCTACATAACCCTTTAAAATAATCTCAATAAATTTTTCAACCACAAGATGAACCTTGCTGAAAATTCTAAATACATAATTTTCCATGCCCCCTCCCATGATTTTTTGAGTGAAATGAATCTCCAAAGTAAATGATCCATGACTCCAATGGATTTGTGACACTCAACAAAAAAGTTCTACCATCCTTAGTTGGGGTACTCCTGGATGAACATTGGGAATTGAATCTTCTAGAATTGAACATCTACGCATTGTAGTCCTTCTTCAAGATCCCTTTCTTCTTGTAATACTAGCATACAGGTCCTGGACAATCTGAGTACCCTTAAATCCTTTATCTCTTTCCATTACTCTTCTTATAACTTTTTCATTAATTGGAATATTCTCTACCTTCCATACTAATTCCCATTCTAGTAGTTTCCTAGACTTCCTTCCACTAAATATTTTTATTCAAAATAATATCTTAGACATCCTAAAAAACTAAGTCAACCTCACCAAAATAGTTGATCACCATGGTTACCATCATATACCTTAAATATGATAATTATTATAAAATAAGAACATCCCATACTATCTCTTTAATTTTTACAGTAATCAAATCCAACCAATTATAAATCATATTGAAATCATTAACATGATCTTTCAAAAACGTTCCTTTTTCTATCCTTAGGTTGAAGAGACTCCACATCTGAAACACATTATTTATTACAATTGGATTCTCATACATGATTATGAGTATAGATATGGTCTAAGAAGTTTTATTTTCCTCCTGGATATCAAAGACCACATTTCATGAAAACATCTTCAAAATAACACCAATTTCCTTCCATTTGAGTTTTTACCACTCTTATTTTCTCCATTTCTTTCAGTTTGAATCTTAATAATATAAGATTTGGATCTTTTTAAAACATATATTCTTTGATATACATCATCTAGAATCTAAAATATAACCCATAAAACTTTTCAATTTGAACCTTGACTTTTACCAATGTTATCCCTTGGAAATAGTACTCCCACTAAATGAAAAAATCATAAAATATAAGATATGATCACCATAAGTATCCATATGAGATGACCATCCCTCAGTCTAAAACTATCCCTTTGAAACATCACTAGTGAAATGAGGATTCAAAATAAATAAACTAAAGAAGCACTCAATGATAGCATATTTGAACTAAAGAACCAGGCTCCAAAGTCACACATTAAATCGCCTTATAGAAACTTTTAAAAATAGAATCAAAAATATAAAAATACTAACACACTATAGAATTACAACATAGGTTTTTATGTGGTTTAGAACTTTTCATAATCCATGGGAGAAACAATACATTTCAATAAGAAGATAATTAGATAAAACGTTTGCATAGTTACAATTTTTTGATACTATAAGACGAATCAATAGAAATAGAATTAAAAAAAATGCTAATTATTTTCAATATTGAGTAACCACCTTATAATTTTAAAAGTATTCCTTGAGAATAGTTTCCATCTATTTCTATCACCATCCAATATTTGTGCTCCCCCACTATATTGACCAAGAAAACTTCCAGGTTCTAATTCTTTCACGTGATTAGAACCTTCTAGATTCGAATCCATTATTACTTGAACACATCCGTCTAAATATGGATTGACTAGTTATATTTCTTTGTATTTTTGTTTATATAACCTTCTATTAAAAAATGTCCTTAAGTTTACTAAATTTTCTATGAAAAAATATTTAAAACTTTCATCCTAAAAACATCGGGGGTGTTACATGAACACTTTGAGGTAACTGCTAAATTCAAAAATGTAAAACCAACCTTATAAACCTATAAAATTTCAATCACCCTCCATAAATCATATTAGGGGATACTCATATTCTAGTAACTCTATGACTTTTATTACTTAAATATTATTTAGTTCCCATAAATTTCTAGTGTTCATCCATAGTTTCACCTAACAAAGTTCCTCATATTTAACTAACTTCAAGAAAGTTTTAGTATGTATAAACCTTCTATAATGAGACTTGAACCAAAGGTTCTGCTCTATACAAATAAAAATATTCCTACACCAGTAAAACCATCCATAATTAACAATAAAATCATTGATTCTTCCACAATTCCCATCCATTAAACAATTTAACATCAATAATCTAAAAAATAAATCGTAATTCAAAAAAAAAAACCAAAATGGGTAATTACACAAATAAAAGTCACCAATATAAACTAATATACGTTAGTGGTAAGAGAAAATCAGAATCATTTAGATCATTTTATAATGGATGATAAAGAATAAAATAAGAATCACCTACATCAAAGAAAAATCACCAACTCTAAAGAAAACTTCATAGACTATAGAGGAATCTATTTTCCTTATTCCTAAAATATTTGGTTTTGAGCTGTTGGGGGTGATAAAATATAATTTTGGAAGATTTTTTTTGTTTAGGGGATGAGTTTTGGGATTTTGAGGGAAACCACTGTTGATTCCAAGATCATTTTTAAAGATTATGTATACCTGGGGTATTTTTTGGTCCCATAAAATCGAATATTAATTGAGGAATTTCCTCTATAATGTGTTATTCATTATGATAAAAATTTTGTATAATGTTTAAAGAGGTGTGATTTTTGTGTTGTCTTTTCCTTAACACATAGATCATGTTTAAACTCAAGTGATGTTTGATGATTAATTTGAGATAAAATTCATTTTATTTTTTATGGATTTTTTGAAGTTTATTAGAATATTTTTTGATGTTTTTTTATCAATATTTAAAGTATTTTAAAGTATTATAGAATTTTCAATTAAGATAAAATATTGGATAAGTTTATAGGCGCATATGAATTATCCTAGAAGACCATATGAGTCATTATTTACTTTATTATATATCATTTTGAGTTGTATATTTGTCATTGAACCTATGTGAAATTAATTTTTGACTATGTAAGAGTCACTTCATCTAAAGTATGGTTCATTTACCTTTGTGTATGATTAAATTCACTCATCATTTTAGTAATTTTATTAGTGGGTATGAGTGATCCAAATATTCATATGATTCAATGAATTGGTAAAACTTTAAGATTTCTATAAAATTAAAAATATGAGTTTCTATAATTCTTTAGAGAAAATAATATCTATTAGGATGATTCCAAAGTTGTATGCTCATGGATAAAACATTAGAAATGGATTATTTGTTCAATAAAAGGGAGGATAAGGTTTGAAAAATGAAAAGGAAGAAAATAAGGTCATTTATGCAGTAATTAACAGGTCACAACACATCCATTTTTGGTTCATTATAGTGATTTTGAACATAGTTCAAAGAAAATAAGAAAGAAGCTGGAACAAAGGTAAGAAGTTGAAAAATAGTTGGAGGAAGTTGTTTTTTTAATATGAATTTTAAATTCAAGTTCAAATGTATTTAAATCTATATTGTGGAAAATGAATAAATCAATAATAAATACAACATCATGAATACAAGAATAAATAGAGTAAGAGAAATGTGAGTGGTCTCTATGAGAAACCATATAATTATCAATAATATTTTTCAGAGAGTAGGAAGAATTAGTGGTGGTTGTGAATTTTATTCAAAGAGAAGAAAACAAACATCCAATAATGTATGTTGAAAAATAATAAGTAGAAACCACACTACAGCAACACAAGGAAAGTCCAATTATGTTAAATTCTTCCTTGTTATTGTATTGTGGGAAGCACTCTAAGACATTTAGGATATATATAACATGAGTAAAAGGATATCCCCACCTCATTTGTACTCACATGTTGAAACTAATTGGTCATATAGTCTTGGTAAAATATGGATCATGCAAATAATTATACTTTTCTTTTGAAAGGAGAAACTTATAAATTTGTTCTTCTCTTTTGTGTGTGTGATTGAATGTGTTATGTTATAAACCAACTTTAGTTATCCCCGAATAGGTCACCCGATCTAGTCATGGCATGTAATTAATGGTTTTCTTGATCCACACAATCTAGAAAAAAGAACTTATGAATCAACAAGAATGGAGTGGGAATGATTTCTCCGAAAAATAATTAACATAAAAAAGATATGTAGTGGAAATAAATACAAATAAGGAATAGTATAAGATAACCAATAATTAAAGAATCAAAATCAATACAGTAAACTGAAATACAAGTCCAATACAATAGAAAATATAGAAATAGATATAATAATACACTAACACATCTACATGAAAGTGAGGCAATGCCACATGCACTTCCACTACAACTCGAACCCAGAGATATAGAAATATCTATTATGGTTGAGAAACCTATGAAAACTATAATATATATTGGTGTGAGATAAAATACTTATAGGTATCCACTCACTAACCCAAATAATAACATTTTAAATGAAGAAAAATCTCATGCAAGTTTGAGAATAAGGAAATATAAATAGGTTTTCAAGATTTATTTCTTTAAAAAAAAGTATCAAACGATTTTCATTGAAAACACTCATTTTTTCAAAAAAAAACTAATTGTTGGTCGGAGTAGTTTACTCAAGAGGGGAGGGGTGAATTGATTAACTATAAAAATTTCTGTTACAAAAATATTATTTTAAATGAATTTTTTTCCCCAAAAATAGATACAGCCCAGTTAATCAAGGTTATACTGTTATAAGATTTTGACTGTTTAAACAACTTCTTAGAAGATTGATTAATTCTCAGTAAACTTAATATGTATTATTAATATTACTTTTGAAGTTATCCTACTAAGAAAAATCCGTTATAACTTCTTTCTAATACTAACTATCAAAGTGAAATTAGAGTTTTCTGGATTATGCAATAAAGCAGTAAAATTGAGAAGACTAAATTAAATAGCACAACGGATATAAAATAAGTTGTTTAGTCTCAATCCGAGACCTAATCCACTCCACTTGGTGATCACCTACCACTAATTAGTTTATATAAATAAACTTTGATCCACACCCTGGATCGGGGTTAACAATAGTACACAGACTGTCCAAGTCACACAGGGACCTCTTCCATAGTTTTCATGGGTAAACAAACAAAATAACCAGGCCACATAGGGACCTCTTCCATAGTTCTCATGGGTAAATAGAAATAGAGAGTTTGGTGTAAGGATTTAGAAATCCTCCCATTTAGCACAGGAGTAAGTGTGTGTGTGGAATATACAGAGTACACACACTACTCGAAAGGTAAGTGGAGGAATAACTAAGAGAGAGTATATGTAAGTTTATAATGCTCTAGTGATTTAAAGTGCAGCTCTGGACTCCTTTGATTTAGCAGAAATGCTTCTGAGTCCTTCTCTGGTTTTTGTCTTGAAAAATAGAGTGTCACGATTCATCATGTGTTCTCTACGAGCTTTGACAATGTGAAGATGTTCTCTGGATTCCAGTGTACTTCGTATGTTCTTCAACAGATTTGAATTGCATGCATGTGAAAATGATTTCTTTGAAAATCTTGTAAAAGTGTTCTTCGTGTTCGTGATCACACACTGGTTTTCTGTTCAGTATCACGCGCTATTGCTCTTGGGCACTCTCCAATATTTATCATCGAATGCATGAGATTTAGCTAACAGGTTCCATGTGTTTCGTACCTCGTACCTCATACTATGTCTATAAAGAAACATTAATTATCTCAGTGCATTAAAAAAATCAAATATGACCGTTAAGAATTAAATTGAAAGACGAAAAAATATTTTAAGAAACGGTGTCATAGTATGTTATGAAAATGGTGTCTCTTTCACGGTGTCTGAGTGTCACAGTCTGAGTGTCACGGTCTGAGTGTCACAATGTCTTGTTCACGGTGTCTGATCTTCAGGGTGTCTTGATCACGATGTCTGATCTTCACAGTGTCTTGCTCACAGTGTCTGATCTTCACGGTGTCTGGCTTACGGTGTCTGGCTAAATGTGTCTGGATTCACGGTGTTAGGCTTACGGTGTCTTGCTAACTGTGTCTGCTTACTGTGACTTGCTCATGGTGTCTTGTACATTGTCAAATAATTGTATTCAGAATTAAACAGTAATATGCATGAAATGGATCGAGCTTAACCATTATAATGTAAGAGAGAACGTGAAACATAAGTACACATGATTGGATATGATTTATAGGATTTAACTAGGTTGAATGTGATTTGTGATTATTAATGATATTTGTGATAATTAAAGAGATTTTTGATCATTAAAACATGATTAATACACGAGGAGTCCAACAATATCCCCCTTTTTGATGATCATAAATCATGTACAGTAAAAGTGTAAATTAGATGCAACTATAGAGAAAATAACATATAGAAGAAAACATATATATAACTTCTCCTCCCCCTTTTGGTATTATCAAAAAGTTAAAATAAGAGAGGGTAAACAGTGCACATGTCATTAAAAGTAATCAGAGTACAACACAAAGAAAATGACATCCCCATAAAAAAATAGTAAGCAATGATCTTCTTCAAGGATTGGCCTTCTCTTTGCCTTTATGAGCAGCAGAAGAGGAAGCCATTGGGGTAGTGGCTGATGTGGAAGAAGGAAGAGAAATGGTAGATAGAGAGGGTAAAGGGAGACCTTCGAAGACTGAGGGATCCAAAGTTGGAGTAGTGGAAGATCGTGGTTGTTGCTGATCAAGGATGACAGGCTTGATCTGACTAAGAGCTTTCCCAATAGACAGGGTTGTTGAGGCTAAGGCAGAGCTGAATGTAGGTAGTCTAGGTCTGAGAGGAGCAGCTGCTGGAGAAACAATTGTTGTACTCTGAACATAGATATATGGTGGCATAAGTTTGATGAAGTCTGCAATAATTTCTCCACCATATTGCATGGACTTTTCAAAATCATCTTTGTTTTCCATGAACTTGTCCAACAATATGGTAAACTCAGTTAGCTTTTGGACTTGGTTTTTGAAGGCTTGGGTTATTGGGGGAAATCTCAGATTCTCTACAAGGTATTTGAAGTGATTGGTCATATCAGTCTTAGAAAAAATCCAGTTGAAATAGAAATCCACATTCTTAAAAATCTCATGTTGGGCATCATTTGCAATCTTGGAATGAATTTGCACAATATCAAGAACTTTATCACTATTCTTGACAACTTCAGATAAAGAAGTCACATTAAATCCACTTAAAGCAGTCTGAAACTCTTCTTGGACTATCGATCTAAGAAAAGAACTGTCTAAGGCAGGTGTAGAGGATTCACCAGAGGGATGAGAAGCTTTTATGGTTATGGTTAGAGACTTGAGCTGATTCAGTACCTTTTGAAGATAGCCAGTGTACCCATTAGTGAGTTTATTGAGGTTCACCACAAACTCTCTCATTTATTTCAACAACTGTTTCTGCCTTTTTGCAATCTTTTCATCAAAGGATAATAGTTAAGGGTAAATCTGAGACACAACATCTTGAGAAATTTGAGAGACATAAGGTTCTAGAGGAGAAGCAATAGGTTCTGATCTGGAATGCAGTTGTTTCTGCATGTCTTCCAACATGCTTCTCAGGGTTGAGACTTTACTACTGAGCAACCTATTTTAAACTCGAACTTCTTTAATTTCATTGAGTATTTTGGGTTGTATCTACCAAATTATCTTCTACAAAAGTAGTGAGGCATCTCTCTCACTCATATTTGTCACAGGTCGAGGTTGGGATTTCATAAGCTTCTCAACTCCATACAAGAATGTGTCTCCAAATTCCTTTAAATCATCCTTACTGACAAAGTACAGTTGTTCAAGTAGAGGTTCAGGTGCAGGAGCTAGCACAGGAGCAGGTTCCGGTTCTGGTTCTTTCTGAGATGCAAAGTAAGAAAATGACTTCAACTAAAACAGTGAGGAGAGATAAATCCCAGTGACAGTAACTTGCTGAGATTCAATCACATCATAAAAGCTAGAGAATTTGTACTAAGTGTCCACAGGACTAGAATCAGCCGGATGTGATGCATCATAAAACTCAAGAGTTTGAGTTTCCTCCCCCTTAACAGATGCTTAATTTTCTGGATTTTGAGGCTTAAGATCTTATTCTAAATTCACAGTTTCATCTCTTAATTCCTCATTCATCTCCTATCTAACCAACTGAAAGGCTATCTCCATCCTCTCTTTAACAGAGGGTACTATCTTAGAAACAGGTTGTTCCTCTGGGAGTTCTTGCAGATTTGGTTCTTCCATAATAGGTAGTTCTTATATATTTGTTTCTTCCATAATAGGGAGTTCTTCTAGATTTGTTTCTTGCATAGCAGGGAGTTCTCCTACTACAGCCTCTTCCATGGCTAGCTTCTCAGATTCTATGACAACTGCTTCTATTTCAGCCTCGGGTCGGATTTCCATATTGACCTCATCTCTAGGGATAGGAACTTCTTCTTCAAGAACAACAGGAGGAATAATAGTCCTTTCCTCCTCAACAACAACTTCTTCTCTATGAGTTACTTCATCTTCTTCTTCCTCTTCTTCTGAATACTCACCATGTTCATCTGGTTCCAAACTAGGATCATAAATGTCCTTCGGCCTTGATGGATAATCCACAGGATTAAACTTCTCATATATCTTATCATTGTCTTTCACCCACTCCTTTTTCCAAGGGTTCCAGTTTATTTTCATTCTTCTGATGATGGGTTTAGAGAGACAGTACTCACAGTCTATAAGTACGTCTTCATTGGGTCCAACTACTCCTTTTGTAACAAGCATGGAAGATATCACCTGAGAGTAAAACAGAGATGTGGATTTGGATGTGACCTTGATCAATTCACACATATGGTGAATAATGTACTTGCACAGGTTGATTTTGTATCCATTATTCATAAGATGAATCTGAAACACATCTTGATACTTTAATACAGCAAAGTCACCTTTCCTTAGACTAACCAAATTTTGAACAAACTTAAATAATAGCCTTGTTTTTTCATCAAGTTCAGCAGTTATGGCTCTTCTCTTGGTGCCATTCCCGGTTAGGGTTTTTAGAGCATCTTCAAGGTAAAACAAATCAGTTGTAAGTAGGGGTTCTCTCTAATAATCATAAAAAAATCCTTTGTGAGTTATCCTAAGGCATGCTTCCTATAACCTCAATGGGAAGGAGCATCTTTGGCCATTAATCCAGCTCCTCACAACATATATTTCACCAGAGTCAAAATAAAATTGTGCATACTAGTAGAACTGAGAAACTAACCTCAGATAAATGGGTCTATTATCCTTTGAGAACCATTATAACCAGCCTTGTTATCTTAACACTTTCAGAACTAGAGATTTTCTAGATAAAAGCCATTCATGGCATATTTCTTTCTCAGGAACAACACTGAGATTTACCAGGTTCGGATTCAGAGGCCATTCAGGTGTCATCTTGGGTGTTATCTTGTATTTCTTCGAGCGGTGCTTCTCAAGTTTGGATGATGAATGAAGTTTCATTCTTGGCATCCACTAAGGGATCGAGAGATAGAGAGAGGTTTGAAAGGTTGAAAGGGTTAGAAATGAGTGAGTAGGAGAAAGTCTGGGTGAATAACCGAGTGAAACTCTTTGTTTAATCATTTGGGAATGTCAAACATCACAAAAACAAAAACGCGGGAAAGTTAAAGAGGTGAAATAAAAATTACCACGATACGGGTTTAAATAATATCTTAAATAATTTTCACGGTGAGACTTTGAATGGTTGTTATGGTGAGACAGTGATCGGTTGTCATGGTGTGACAGTAAATGGTCATTACGGTGAGACAACAAGTAGTCGTCATAGTGAGACAGTGAGAGAACGTCACGGTGACATAGTGAGTGAACTTTTTAGTGCGCGTTATGGTGAGACAGTAAATGTTAGACTGTAAGTACAAAATGCTAATGGAGAGACCGTAAATATGAGAGACAATAACTTAGAAACCGTAATCCTTAAACAGTAAAGTAAAACATAGTAAAAAGTTGAATAGTAAGACATGAAAGATATCTATTTGATATTTATCATGCCAAGATCATGTGTGATGTATTTCATTCTATTAGAATTTAATGGTTTAGTGAATATATCAGCAAGTTGATATTCAGTACCAACGAATTCCAAGGTGATATCGCCTTTTTGATAATGATCTCTCAAAAATTGATTTCTTACATCAATGTGTTTTTTCCGAGAATGTGAAACAAGATTTTTTAAGATGTTAATAGCACTTGTGTTGTCAAAATTTATTGGTATATGTCTGAATTGATATCCATAATCTAGTAATGTGTGTTTAATCCACAAAATTTGTGCACAAAAACTACCAACAGCTATGTATTCAGCTTCTGCAGTAGATAATTCAATAGAATTTTGTTTCTTACTACACCATGATACTAGTGACTTTCCTAAAAGGTGACATGTTCTAGAGGTGCTCTTTCTATCTAACTTACAACCACCGAAGTCAGCATCAGAATAACTAACTATTTAAAGTAATAATCCTTTAGGATAGAACAGTCCCAGATTGGGTGTTTGCTTGAGTTATTTAAAAATTCTCTTTACAACCTTTAGATGAGATTCTTTAGGATTTTCTTGAAAACGAGCACACATACACAGACTAAACATAATTTTCGGATGACTAGTAGTTAAGTAGAGTAAACTCCCAATCATTCCTCTATTAGTGGTTTGATCAACAGATTTTCCATTTTCATCAAGATCCAACTTACAGGCGGTACTCATGGGAGTGTCACTACATTTATTTCTATCCAATCAAAAACATTTTAGAAGATCTCTAGTGTATTTAATTTTATTTAAAACAATTCCATCATAATTTTAAAAGATCTGAAATCCAAGAAAGAATTTTAGTTCACCCATTAAACTCATTTCAAATTCGTTTTGCATCATTTTAGAAAAATCAATACATAATGAATTCTTTAAAGATCCAAAAATAATATCATCTATATAGTTATGAACAACTAAAACATCATTAGAAATTTGTTTTATAAAGAGGGTAGGATAAGCTATTCCTTTTGTAAAACCTTTGGAAATAAGAAAGGTACCTAATCTGTCATACCAAGCTCTTGGAGATTGTTTTAAACCATATAATTCTTTTGAGAGTTTGAAAATATGATTGGGAAAATGAGGATTTGTAAATCCAGGGGTTTGTTCAATAAATACATCCTCAGCTATATACCCATTTAAGAATTCACTCTTAACATCCATTTGATATAGTTTAAAATTCAGATGTGCAGCATAAGAAAGTAGGATTCTGATGGCTTCAAGTCTGGCTACTGGAGAAAAGGTCTCCTCAAAGTCAATTCCTTCTTCTTAATTATAGCCTTGTGCAACTAATATATCCTTGTTCCTAACTATATTTCCAGCTTTATCTACTTTATTTCTAAACACCCATTTAGTGCTTATGATGAAAGTGTCCTTGGGACTTTCAATAAGTTTCCAAACTTTGTTTCTTTCAAACTGATTAAGTTCTTCTTGCATAGCCATTACCCAAAATTCATCATTGGTGGAATCAACAATGTTTTTAGGTTCAAGTTGTGACAAGAAGGCTTTATGTTCAACCTGATTTCTAAAAGAAGCTCTAGTTTGTGTTCCTTTCTCTAAGTCTCCTACAACAGCATCTAAGGGATGGTTTTTAAGGGTTCTAACCTTTCTAGAAAAAGAGGGACTTGTGATTTCAGGTTCATCAACAGATTCTGGTTCATTATGACTTGATTAAAGGGAATTTATAGAATTGGAAGTTTTCATAGATTATTTCATAGAGGAATTTTGAGGATTTTGAGTTGATGTTTAGATTTGATACATCATCTTCCAGATTTTAAAGGATGGTTCTAGGCTCATGTGGATCTGTTTCATCAAACTTGATATGAACAGATTCTTCCACACATTTAGTTATCTTGTTGAATACTCTATAAGCTTTACTTAATATTGAGTAACCTAGGAAAATTCATTCATCACATTTGGATGAAAATTTGTCAAGATTATCCTTATTATTGATAATAAAGAATTTGCAACCAAAAACACTAAATCAATTAACCTTAGGCTTTCTATTGTTCCATAGTTTATACGGGGTCTTTTTGAGAATTGGTCTAATCAATACTCTATTGATTATATATCACACTGTATTAACAGCTTCTGCCCAAAAATAAATAGGTAAGTCATATTCACTAAGCATTGTTCTAGAAATTTCTTACAAGGTTCTATTTCTTCTTTCTACAACACCATTTTTCTAAGGTGTTCTAGGGGAAGAGAAATTGTGGCTATAACCATTTTGTGAGAAAAAGGATTCAAACTCATGACTTTCAAACTCACGACCATGATCAGTTCTTAAAGATTTAATTTTAAGGCCACTAAGTTTTTCTTCAAACATGGAATACTTAGTAAAATAAGAGAAGGCTTCCCTTTTGTGAGCCATGAAAAAGGTCTAGGTATATCTTGAAAAATCATCTACCAGAACATAAACATAGTACTTCCCATTTAAACTATAAACTATAGATGGTTCAAAAAAATCCATGTGAACCAATTCGAGACGCTGAGAAGTAGAAACTTATTTCTTTGGTTTGAAAGATATTTTGTGTTGTTTTCCCTTGTGACAAGGATTACACAATTTGTCATGTGGGAACTCAAGTTTGGGTAAGTCTTCAACTAGGCCTTTTCTAGTTATCTTTCTAAGGGAGTGAACATTATAGTGTCCTAGTATCCTATGCCAGAGCCAAGATTCTTTATGAAATACACTTAAGCATGAAGCATTTTGAGAAGCTAAGGAATCTAAATTAACAGAATAAATGTTCTCATTCCTTGATGCAGAAAATAAAAATTCATCTTTAGAATTAAAGACATTACAGGCATAATCTTCAAATTTAACATGATATCCATCTTCACATAATTGTGAGATACTAAGAAAATTATATTTTAATCCATTCAAAAACAATAATTTAGAAATTAAAATTGAATCAGAGTTACCAATCTTGCCTAAGACAATGATCTTCCCTTTGGCATTGTCACCAAATGTGACATGTCCTCCATATACTTTTATCAGATTCTTGAAGCATGAGTAGTCTCTTGTCATGTGCCTTGAACATCCACATTCCAAGTACCATAGATTCTTGAAGGATCTATTTAAGAATCTTTCCTATAACATGATCATGCAAAGACATATTTTGGTACCCATACTTGTTTGGGTCCAGTAACATTAGTAATAAGTGCTTTAGGAACCCATATTTGTCTCATAGGTTTCCTATAAGAATAATGTAATGTATTTGAAAAATAAACTGTATTTGGTCCACAAAAACTTGAAACAGTAGAGTATATATCATGACTCAAGCTAGTTGAGTTGTGTCCAGAACTAGGAACAAAATTATATGTCCTAGATTTTGAAAAAAAATTCGTTCTACTGAGGTTTCTTTTACCATGTTGATAACCAATTCCAGTATTATATTTGTGGGAAATTTTTTTCCCTAGAATTTGTGTAAGGGTATTTTTTCCATTAGTAAACTTTTCTAAGTCACCTTTTAGTTTCTCATTATAAATTTTTAATTCATTTTTTTCTTTGAGAAGTTGATAATTTCTCTCCTTTTCAGTAGTAAGTTCAGATTTAACATTTGCAGTGAGAGCATGTTGTTTCTTAAATGATTTATATTTACCTTATAATTAATTGCATGTCTCTTCAAGCATGTTTCAATATTCAAACATTTCTTCATTATTCATATTTTCAGAGTCACATTCCTCTTAAGAATAGTATAAATTATGTATAGAAGAGTTCAGTGTTACCTCAGATGTGTTTTTCAAAAAACACATATTGGATTTTTTAGCTTCTTCATCATGTGATGTCTCTCAGTCACTTGAACTATCCTCAGAGGCACTCCAAGTTGCCTTCATTTCCTTTTCGTACTTTTTGTACTTATCCTTATACTTCTTCTTATATTTAAGCTTTGGACAGTCAGCCTTTATATGTCCTTTTCTCTTACATTCATAGAAGACAATTTCATCAGTTTTATCACTTCTTTTCCAATCCTTTTTCCAGTTTCCTTTTTCATCATACTTGCCCTCGAAGTTAGGCATTCGGAAAAAGTTCTTATTCTTGTAAAATCGTTTGAATCATCTAGACAATTGATCCATCTCCTCATCACTTTCAGGTGATGATTGTTTAGTGGTGGAACTTTCTACTGAAGCTTCCAGTTTACCTTTGTCTTTGTTCTTTGAGAAGGTGTTCTTGAATGCTATAGATTTTCTCTTTGGTTAATCCTCCTCTTCTTTGTCCACTTTCAGATCTTCCTCATACATCATCAGTTTCCCAATGAGTTCTTTTACAGGTAGCGTTATGATGTTGCATGATTCTCTAACTGAGACAGAGGTTCCCCTCCATCTACCAAGTAGACATATAAGGATTCTCATGATCTGTTCTTTGGCAGTGACTTCTCTTCCAAGAGAGATCATTGTGTTGACAATCTCATTGAACCTGAGATACATGTCAGAAATAGGCTCATCAGATTTCATCTTAAAAGTATCATATTTTATAGTATAAGTATTAAGTCTCATTTCTTTTACACTAGATGTTCCTTTATGTGAGACAGACAAGGTATCCCAAATTTCATGGGCAGTTTTACAGGCAGAAATCATATTAAATTCTTCATCTCCTAAGGAACAGTATATAGCATTAATGGCTTTGCAATTATTATTGTAAGCAAGTTTTGTAGGTTCATCCCATGTAATTCTATCAGTCACAGGAATTTTGTATTCATCTATAATTGATGACCAAATTTCAAAGCTCATGCTCTCTAGATGCATTTTCATCTTAATTTTCCATTGAGCATAATTGGTTCCATTAAAGAATAGTGGTCTATTGGTTGTGGCACCTTCCAATATATTATCCAAACTACTGAATTACTTTAAAAGAGCAATAAATTTAGAATTAACATAAATTTATAGATCTTTAAAGTACAACTACAATCACAGTTGAGTAATATTATACATAGTCCTAATAAAACAACCTCTAATACCAAATGTTGGTCGGGTAGTTTACTCAAGAGGGGAGGGGTGAATTTAGTAACTATAAAAATTTCGGTTACAAAAATATTATTTAAAAATAAATGGATTTCCCCAAAAATAGATAGAGCCCAATTAGTCAAGGTTACACTGTTATAAGAGTTTGACTATTTAAACAACTTCTTAGAAGATTGATTAATTCTCAGTAATCTTAATATGTATTATTAATATTACTTTTGAAGTTATCCTACTAAGAAAAATCAATTATAACTTCTTTCCAAGACTAACTATCAAAGTGAAATTGGAGTTTTCTGGATTATACAATAAATTAGTAAAACAGAGAAGACAAAATTAAATAGCTCAACGGATATAAAACAAGTGGTTCAGTCTGAAGTTGAGACCTAATCCACTCCACTTGGTGATCACCTGCCACCAAGCAGTTTATATAAATAAACTTTGATCCACACCCTAGATCAGGGTTAATAACAGTACACAGACTGTCCAAATCACACAGGGACCTCTTCCACAGTTTTCATGGGTAAAAAAAAACAATAACCAGGCCACACAGGGACCTCTTCCACAGTTGTCATGGGTAAATATAAATAGAGAGTTTGGTGCAAGGATTTAGAAATAATTCAGTTTAGCATAGGAGTCAGTGTGTGTGTTGAATATATAGAGTACACACACTGATCGAAAGGTAAGTGAAGGAATCATTAAGAGATATTAGATGTAATTTTAGAATGCTCTAGTGATTTGAAGTGCAGCTACGGACTCCTTTGATTTAGCATAAATTCTTCTGAGTCTTTCTCTTGTTTTTGTCTTGAAAAACAGAGTGTCGCGATTCAGTATGTGTTCTCCATGAGCTTTGATAATGTGAATATGTTCTCTGGATTCCACTGTACTTCATATTTTCTTCAGCTGATTCAGATTGCATGCATGTGAAAAGAATTTCTTTGAAAATCATGCAAAAATGTTCTTTGTGGTCGTTCTCACACACTTGTTTTCTGTTTAGTATCGCACGCTATTTCCCTTGGGTACTCTCCAATCATTATCTTTGAATGCAAGAGATTTAGCCGACAGGTTCCATGTGTTTCATACCTCGTACCTTGTACTATGTCTACAAAGAAACATTAATTATGTCAGTTTATGAAAAACATCAAATATGAACGTTAAGAATTAAATTGAAAGACGAAAAAATAGTTTAAGAAACGGTGTCACAATATGTTATGAAAATGGTGTCTCCTTCATGATGTCTGAGTGTCATGGTCTGAGTGTCACGGTCTGAGTGTCACGGTGTCTTGTTCACGGTGTCTGATCTTCACGGTGTCTTGATCACGGTGTCTGATCTTCACGGTGTCTTGCTCACGGTGTTTGATCTTCACGATGTCAAGCTTACGGTGTCTGGATAATTGTTTATGGCTTCACGGTGTCATTCTTATGGTGTCTGGCTAACTGTGTCTGCTTACTGCATTTTTTTCAAGATGTCTTGTACATAGGCAAATAACTGTATTTAGACTTAAACAGTAATATGCATGAAATGGATCGAGCTTAACCATTATAAATCATGAGAGAACTTGAAACAAAAATACACATGATTGGATATGATTTATAGGATTTAACTAGGTTGAATGAGATTTGTTATTATTAATGATATTTTTGATAATTAAAGAGATTTTTGATCATTAAAACATGATTAATACATGAGGATTCCAACACTAAGGTTATTTTAGAGTAAAACAAATTTTTATATTATTTAAAAAATTCAAGAATAAATTAACATTTGAGTAGTTTAAAACAAAATCATTATAGAAAATATAACATCTTTCTATTAAAATAAAAATCACCAAACTATAGAAAATATACATAAACCATCATCTTGGAATCCAAGGTGCTAAAGGGAAACAGTCTAAAAGAGAGATTACATGGTCATCAATGAAATAATTTTTGTGCGTTGGAAAATAACAACACATCAATAGACCCCTTCAAAAACATCCAGTATAACCTATTCATGCCTAAATAAAGGGAAAATACCAAATGTTAACCTAAGTCCCACCTAGGAAAACTAATGAGATTATATTTTTAAACAAGTGAAAATTTGCAGCCTGACATACCACCTAGTTGACCGGTTTTCCCATGACATACAATTAGAGGTGAGTATTTCAATGTAATAATCAAACCAAATCATTATGTCATAAAATAACAATTTATCTCATCCACACCTATGAACACACACATAAGAACATCCCAATTATATAATATAATAAATACAATTCAACTTCTATCTAAAGGGAAATTTCATTACAAGTATCCAAACAACCAAAGTTTCTATAACATATAAAGGGACGTATCCTATTGGTTTTCAATTTCAAGAAAAACATTAAAAATTCCAACCATACCTCTGAATCATTATTTAGGGTTTAAACCATGTAAATATCATTGAAAAACCAAACAAACAATTCGTTATATAAATACTTCAACAGATAAGAGTTTCTAAATAATTTCTCAAAAAGGTCCAATACATGTAATCATTAAAAAATAAACCTTTTCTATCATTTCGGAAATCAAAATTATATTCAGTATCAAGAAAATTTATCAATTTCCAATCTGGTATTCCAATTCCCAAAACAAAGGTACATTTTATTCAAACTAATTTAAAGAACAATTCATATGAAACCCCTATTTTCCACATTTATCAAAAGCCTAAGAAAAAATTAATTTGATATGGATACTAGGTTTAATCCTCAATATTAATGAAATTTCATGTCCTACAATGAAAGAGTGAGAAATCATAGATATAATTTTATAAAGGGATATGATCGGGACACCTACCTAAAAAAATATAGAATTTCAACTATCCTAAGGGATATATATGATAAAGAGAAGGGAGGATCAAAGAAGTAAGGAGGAAACAACTACAACTACAATTCTCAATTAGAAACTCAGATCCAATGAATTACCATGTTCATCATGGTCAATAAAATATAACAAATAAGAGGAGAAGATACGTCTAGGAAAAGAATATGGTTAGACTTGCGGAAAGAGGATCATATTCTTAATCAACATTTCAATCTACTAAGGATTTGTATAGGGAGATCGAAAAAAGTATAAAGGGATCCCCAAATTCATATAGGTAGATAAAAGGTCAATCAATATGGAATAAATAATAAAATATAGTTTTTGAGGACAAATAAAAATAATCCCCTTACTAATATCACTTTTAGCGATGCCACTGGTTAGTCGATTGACCACCAGTTGGTAGGGGTGACCCACTGACTTGCTGGTGGCTACAACAGATTTACTATAGACATTTACAATACCACCAGTTGGCTGGTGTCTGTAGAAAAATTATTTTAGCCACTTCCAAGCCCACAAGAAGATAAGTGAACCTCTATTAGCTTCTTTATCTATAGTTTTAGGTTCACACCTACCCAAAACTTTAGGGCCTTACAACCCCTTAAATAGCCAAAAAATTGGAAAGAAGGGATTAAGGGGAAAAAACAAAAAAAAGATTTATCCAAGATCAAGATTTGACATATTGATAATGAATGGACTAAATATATTAATAGGTTGAGCAGGTTGTTTCAAGAATAAAAATAAAATAAATTCATAGTCACTGATTCACCCCCCCCCCCTCACATCGATTTCACTTATCATGTTGGTATTTTGAAGTGGTATTAGAGATGTGGTTCCCTTTATTTGTGGTCTATATTTGGAGTTTAGAGAACTGGAGTTACTCACTAGTTAAAGTTTAATCCCCTAGTTTCTTTTATCTATAATTGATAATATGAATTTAGTGAATAGAAAGGGGATTCCCATGTTTTAATAGAAGGGTTATTATATATGGAAGGATATTATGTGGTCATACCTATTATATATCAGTTATGAATTCTTAGAAGTTGTAACTGATGAATTTATTCCTCATATTGAAGGTTTTTCCATGATAGTGGCTAACAAGAGGAATCTTTAAAATTATGGACATTCTTGGAATATTATTTTTTTCGTCCCTTTATAAGAGTGAATTTCTGAAATATAAAGGAATAAAAATAAAAAAAATGCCTATTGGAAAATATTGATAACTTCTATGAAGGTAAAACCGAAGTGAATCTAGAAAATATATAGATTTTTAAGTTAAAGTATGAAGATATTAGGATTCCTAATGATGATGTTTTTGATGGATTCCTCATAAGTATTAATGATATCATGAGCACAATGAAAGTATTTGGCGAGAATTTAGAAGATTCTATACTTGAATAAAAGATCTTGCACAACCTACCTAACAAATTTTTTGAAGAAGTCCTATAATTGGAAGATAAAGATCAAAAAACACTATATATTGATTACTTACATAGTATTATAATTATCTATGATATTATAAAGGATACTTTTTTCAATAATAAGGTTATACATAGAAATTAAATCTATTTTAAAGACTCAAAGTAAGATAGGTATAAGAAAATGGTTAATGAAGTTGAAGTTGGTTATTTATATTCAGATTCAGATATGGATATGAGGTTTTATAAAATTTCATCTATCATTTATATAAATTTTGGAATATTAAATGGAATTTCCAATGTAAATATTCCACTAAAATGCATTAAGTTTGAAGCAATTGGAAATTTTGTTGTAAATTGCCCAAAATTAAAAAAATGGTGATAATAAAGATGAAGAAGAAAGACCAAGAGTAATATTCAAAAAGAAATAAATAAAGACTGGAAAGCAAATTTTTTCTTTTAAATGGAAATAATTTATAAAAATTCAGGAAGATAAATTAATTATCCAGGTATGAAAGTTGTGATATTAGTTATGAAGAAGAGAAAGTTGAGACTTCCAGTGATATTGAAGAAACAAATTTAGTTTCTAAGGTGAATGAAGAATAATTCAATAGTAATGAAATTAGAAATTATATAATTTAAGAACAAGAAACATGGATAGATTATATTGTGAAAATATAATTGAAAGAATACCATTTAAATATTTTAAATTTTGAGAAGGATATTGGAATTCAGAAGATATCCAATCAATATTCTAGTAGCAATAGATCTGTACATGAAGAGAAAAATAAAAAGTGATAAAAAAAATTGAATATGTGAAGAGTATTATTTATTATGATAAAACTATAAACATAATTATATAATAAAAATTAAAGTGGAAAGATAAAGATTAAAATTTCCAACATGAACTGGTTGAGGTAGAAGAAGACTGAATAATTATAAATCCAGCTTAAAAAATTCTATTTTAGTGTCTGGAGAATATTAAAAAATGTTTTAGGTTTGTGATTACCCACAAAAATCATCCATTAAGGGTTAAAACAATCGTTAAAAAAATTAGAGAGTGAGAAATGAAGAAGTATGTGAATAAGAACAAGATTAAGGATTAATCTAGATATTATTGGATCATAAACATGAAGTCAAAAAACTACTACAAATGGTGAATACAAAATTAATTATAATAAAACTAATATGAATAAAAATATTTTATGATTTTAAAATAATTTTGGTTAAAAAATGATATAAAATTTGTGACACAAATATGCAAGTAAGACAAGTATAAAATTCTAGGTGGCATTTTGAGAATAAGGATAAGTATTATTTCTATGGATTTTATTGGAACTATATTGGATTAGAGAATATATATATGATGTGTTAGTTTAACTAAAAATATCATTTTCATCCTATTAGGTTTGGTAAGAATGGTTTAAGAGGTTTTAGTTCTCTCAAAAGAATGAAGTTTAGAAACATATTACAAATTATAAAAAAACACAAAAAAATTGAAGTTCTTGAATAAGTCATTGGAAGGTATGACCAGAGTGGTCACCATTAAAATTAATGCCTCATCCATATAAAAATCAAGAAAAATATGAGTTAAAATATTCAAAATCCTCAAAATAATAATATAAAAGGAAAATAGATATATTTGGTTGGGGAACTGTCATTTAAATCATTAAAAGGTGATAATATAAAGATTTTGGATAGTGGATATTCCTATAATATTATATGTGTTTTGAATATTATTATATATGCTTAAAATTAAAAATAAGGATCAATGACCTTTTTAAATGATGGGTCACTCAAAATCAAATGTGTTAGATCAGCTATGATTGGGAAGGATCAACTGAAATCTAAGAACACTTTATTTGTTGAAGGACTGAAATAAACTTTTCTCAGTGTGTCTCAGTTATTTGATCAAGGAAATGAAATGAACATTTAAAAGGATAATTTTTTAGTTAATATATTAAAATTTTCCTGTATTTTGACAAGATTATGGAAGACCATTGGTAATATTTTCAATATGGGGATGCTGAAAATTATTACTTTTTATTTATAAAATAAAAAAATCATTTATTGAATTGAAGGATTGTTCATCTAAGAAAAAATAATATGCACAGAATTACTATAGGAAATAATGTTCAGATGTGTATACATTTAAAAAATAATGTAATTAAATATGATCAAGATTCCAAAAGGGGGAAATTGTCGGCTCTTTACACAAGAAGCTGGAGATTCAATATACCCAACCACAATTGATTATTCATTTTAATATTTATGGGCATATGAGGAATAAATAAAAAAATTAAGATATGTTTATTATTTCCTTTATTAATTAATTCACTCATATAACATGTATTATGTTTAAAAATAAATAATTATAGGCTCTAAAGATTCTTAGAATTTTTGGAAGAAGTTAAGGGAGAGAGTGTGGCTTATCCTTAAAGAATATCTGAACTTATAATGTTTTTGAATATACAATTAAAATATTTGATGTTTATATTGAGAAAATTACAATTAATAATGAACTTATTGCATTATATAAACCAAAAAAGAATGATGTTTCTGAAAGTAAGAATGTAAGTTTAGTGGACATGGCTCAGACTATGTTAATAGAGTATAATACCTCTTACAATTTTTGGAGAAAAGATATTAGAAAAACAGTTCATATTCAAAAACAATACTTATGTGGTAAAATTTCACATATTTCCCCATATTATATGTATTATAAATAAATCTCCATGTTTGAAGTATCTAAGAGTGTCTGGAATCCCCTGTATTATCAAAGTTAAAGTTGAAATTATGGGATAGTTTAAATAAAAAGGTGTTGATGGTATCTTCCTAGATTATCCTCCAAGCTGAATATGATATAATTATTATGAAAATTTTATAGGTAAGGTTTTTGATACTACTAATGTAAAGTTTGTGGAACACACAATTAAATAAACTACACATGATGAATCAAGTTACATAAATTATGGTTATAAATCCTTTTTTGTGAAACAACCTAAATAAGAATCAAAAAATGATGAAAGTGTGGAACATGTCAAAGATAAATAATTGTATTCATCCATTTCAGTAAATTAGGAATAACCTAGTTCATATCATCAAATTTCGAGAAGATGGGTGGAGATAGAAAATATCATTAGAGATTAAGTACAATAAGTTCAAACTAGGAGAACTTTGAGGATAGAATCACATACCTCACTCTTTATATAGGTTGAACTAGGATATATTGAAGAGGATTTATAGAAAAAAATAGTGTATTAAGGTTATTAATGATGATTTGGATCATATAAAAAAGAATTAAACTTGGTATTCATTACCCAAAATGGAAAACAAAAATATAATTAGAACTAAATGGGAATCTCAGAAAAAGTAGGATAAAAAGTGTGATGTTATGAGAAACAATGAAATAGTTGTGGGTAAAGTGTTTTATCAAGTGGAATTAATTGATTTTTATGAGACATTTACACTGATGTAAAGTCTAGAAACTATACATATATTTCTTACTATTGTACCCAAAGGAAATACTTGATATTCCAAATGGATTTCAAGTCCACCTTCCTCAATGTTGAATTGGAAAATGAGGTTTATATTGAACAACCTTATGTATTTTCACTTAGTGGAGAATATAATTTTGCTTATAGGTTAAAAGAGGATTTATATGGGTTGAAATAATCCCCAAGGGATTGGTATTCCAAGCTATATGCATGGTCAAAGAAGTTGAAGTTTAAAATTGGAAGAGTAGATAACAACCTCTACAAAAAAGATGAAAAAGTGGTATCACTCGTTGTTGTAATTTAATTATACGATATTATATTTTCTAGAAATGAAGAAATTGTTTATAAAAAAAATTATTTTGAGATAAATAAGTTATTTAAAATTTATATTCTTAGTGAGATGAGATATTTTCTAAGTTTACAAATATCTCAATAGGAAGATCATATTTTTATTTCTCAAGAGAAGTATTCTTAGGTTCTTCTTAAATAAGATTGTAATGGAGGATTAGAATATAATTTTCATATGAATTTTAGTGGGAACTAAATTTTATAAAGATAAGGAATGAAAGGAAGTGGATCCAAGATAATTCTATAATATTATTGAGAGTTTTTTATACTTAACAGATTCAATATCATATATAGTTTATGTTTTCAAATTTTGTACCAAGTATTAATATGCCCCAAAAAGTGTAACATTTCAATATTGGAAAGTGTATTCTTAGGTAAATCATAGATACAGTAGGTGTTTTTATAAAATATGACAATAAATAAAATCTTTATCTATTTAAATGCATAAATTCAGATTGGGAAACTTGTGCTGATGATAGAATATATACACTTAGTATATTTTTCTTCCTTGTAGAGTGGTATTTATATTGGAACACTAATAAGAAAAGTTTTATGAATCATAGTAATTTTGAATTAGATTCCACTCAATCTACAACACTATTTATATGGATGAAAACTTTGTTGAAATATCTTAAAGTGGAGGTGAAATTACCACTATTCAATGGATTTAATAATTAGAGTGTTATTAATCTTTCACGAAATTTAGTTCAATGTTCAAGTTCAAAGAACATTTATATAAATAATTACATCATCAAATATCTTTTTTAAAATAATGAGTTAAAATAATAATTTTTTCCTATAAAGCAGAAAGTGGATGATATTTTCATAAATAATTTCCAAAACATACTTTTCCAAGTTTTATGTTGATGATGGGTGTTAAACCAAATTCATATCCAAGTTAATGTATAGTTATTCATCCCCATATCTAATATTATTTTTTAGATTCTTATTATCAAATGTGGATAAAAATAAAAGACAACATAAATAATTTTATTCCTTTACATATTTACAAATTGTATTTAAAAACAGAGACTGAACTATTTTTAATATAAATATATTAATATGTATTTTCCAAATGGGAAGGGATTTTTTATTTATGTGTATCATGTATTTATGTAGAGTTATTAAAAAGGTTAAGTTGTGAATTCAAAACTGAGTATGTGAGAATTAGTCTAACAGTTTATTGAAGTGCATGTAATAATTTTTTATTATAGATTTCATGGAAATATTTTTAAAGTTGAGGGAAAATTTTATGTGATGATTAAGTATTGATTAGAGAAGATGATCCATTCTCAAATCAATTATTATGTGGAATGATTTCCTCAATTTGAATCAAGAGGATCTGGTATGAATAATTTTAATGTAAATCATGATTTTTATGGATATCTTGATATTATTATTCAATATTATTATTTACTAAACCAATTTCACTCAACTATTCTTAGAATTATTGAATAATTATTTGAATAAAAAAATTTAGTCTGAAATTAATTTATGTTCCTTGGTTTCAAAAAAATTAAAGTGATATATTATTGAGTCCAAGAGATTTTTTGAAGATGTTGTGTACTTTGGAACTTTTTTCTTCCATGTAGAAGAATATAAAATGAATAATTTTATCTGAAATTTGGTTTTTATCTATATAAGAAATATTTTAAATGGTTTAAGTTGATTTGATTCTTGTGTTGTATTTTTTCACCACATAAATATTGTTCAAGGTTAAGTGATATTTGATTATTCATTTGATATGAAGTTCAATCCAATATTTATAGAGTGTTTGAAGTTTATTTGAATCAGTTTTGAATATTTAGAGACAAATCTAAAAGTATATTAAAATAATCTAGTATTTTGATTTGAGATGTAAAATTTGTTAAGTTTGTTGGTGTGTATGAGTTATCTTGGAAGACCATGCGAGTCATTATGGACTTTTATATGTGTCATTTTGTGTTATGTATGAGTCATTGGATCTACATGTAAGTCATTGTTTCCTATATAGGAGTCATTTTATCCAGATTATGAGTCATTTACCTCTATGTATGTGTAAATTCACTCTTTGTATGAGTGATTCTTCTACTATGTATCAGTGATCCAAACTTGTGTATGAGTCAAATATTTGGTGAAACTTTAGGAGTTCTATAGAATTAAAATGCGACTTTCAAAAATTATTTAGAGAAAATAAAATCAATTAGGAAATTTCCAAAGTTTTATAATCATGTATAAAACCTCACAAAATGGGTTTTTGATTCAATCAAATGAATAAAAAGGTTTTCAAAATGAATAAAAATAAAATAAGAGTAGTTATGGAGTAATTAGCTAGTCATGTTGTTTCCATGGATTCTTATCTACATTGATATGGAATATAGTTGAAAAAGAGTAAGAAAGAATGGAAAATAGAGAATAATTTGAAAAATAATTAGAGTAATGTTTTGTTTGAATTTGAACATTAAATTCAAATTAAAATGATATTTTTTATTGGTGTCTAATAAAATAATTAATTAATTAATTAATATAGCATCATGCATGCTATAAGAAGTAAAGGAAGAAAATTATAAGTGATCTCTGTGAGACTCTATAGGATTATCAAGAATACTTTTGAGAGATTAAGTATAAGAATAAGATTTTTTACAATTCACCTATAGAGAATAAAATAAACCTATGATAGTATAGTTTGAAGAAGAAAAAGGAGAAGCAATAATGAAACAACATAAGGGAAATCCAATTATATTAAAGTATTTATTATTATTGAAAGAAAATCATTTACTATTTTAATAGTGTAAAAATAACTCAAACACTATTAGGATACATGTAACATGAGTATAAGGATATTGCATGCCCAGTTATACTCAAATATTGATACAAGTGGGTCATTTGGTCTTAGTGAAATCTAGATCTTGTTGAGGATTAGTATTTCATTTGGAAAGGTGAAACTTGTAAATATAATCTTCTCTTTTATGTGTGTTCTTGGATATGTTTACAGTGAAAAAAAATTAACAACTTAACTGGTGGAAAAGGTCATTTCATGAAGAAATATAAAAATAAATTTATAATCACTAGTTCACCCCCCCCCCCCTGCTCAGTGATTTCCTGGATCTTATGGGTATTTTAAATTGGTATTATAGTTATAGTTACCTTTTTAATTATATTCTATTTAGAGTTTGGATAATTGGATTTTCTCACTAGTTAAATTTCTAGTAACTTATTTATTTTATCTATAGGTTATAATATGAATTCAGTGAACAACAAGGGGATTATCTTGTTTGATAAAAATGGTTTTAATATATAGAAGGATAGAAATATTCAATATCTATTATATATTAGTTATAAATTATTTAATGTTTCAACTGATGAATTTATTCCCCATGTTTATGGTACTTCTATGACCATGGAAGTTAATAAGAATCTTGGAAATGATGGATGTGTGCAAAATGATATATTTTATTCTGTTTTAGAGTGTGAATTTATAAAATTTGAAGGAATCAAAACAAAAAAATACATATAGGAAAATCTTGAGAACATCTATGAGGGTAAAAAACAAAGTGATGCGATAAAATCAAAAGATTTGGAGGTTATAATATAATGACCTCATGATTCATGATAATGAAACTATAGATGTATTATTTATAAGGTTTAATGATATTGTGAGCACAATCAGTGGATTTGGTAGGAATTTAGAATATTATACAGTGTTATATTTGATATTTTTCATCCTACCTAACATGTTCAATTAAAAATTCTTATCTTTGGAGATAAAGATCTATAAAAATCCCCTCTTGATGACTGAAATAAAATTATAATTTCCTAATATATGAGAAAATCGAATTTTTTCAAGAAGAAGGTTGACACAGAAAATGAAATCTATTTTAATTCATTGAAGTATGATAAGTATAAGAAGAATATTGATGATGTGAAACTTGTTTTTTCTTATCCAAATTCATATGGGGATTTAGAGTTTTATAAAATCATTTCCCTTATTTTTATAAATTTGATAAGAGGAAATTAAAAATTCAAGGTAAATAATCCACAAAAATTTATAAATATAGATTAATGGTACATTTTACTACAAAATTAAAAAAAATATGGTTCTAGTTAAGATAAATAAGAAAAACTCATAAGAGATTTTAAGAATAAAGTAACACAAACTAACATGTTAAATTTTCCTTCTTAAGTAAAGTGAAATAATTTTTAAAAATTAAATTATATAAATTTATTATCCAAGTTTTAATGTAGTAATGTTAGTGATGTATAAGTGGAATTTGAGTCTTATAAAGATATTGATTAAAATATTTTAATTACAATGTTGAATGAAGAATAATGCACTGGTGGTGAAATATGTAATTATGAAACTGAAGAAGAATAAAATTAGATAGATTTTATACTACAAACATAATTAAAGTATGTTTTTAAAAATATAATAATTTTTTATATCTATATTTAAATTTAGGATAACAATATTCAATATTCTATGAACAATTGATTTGACCATGAAGAAGAAAAATAAAAATTGAAAAAATATATTTAATAACTATAGAATATTCTTGATGATGAGAAAAACCTAAAAATTAGGATGGGAGAAAAGGTAAATGAGAAAGAGAATATATTTTCTGATTTTCAATGGTAACTAGTTATGGGATAATAAGAACTGAACAATTCTAAATCCGTCTTATAGAATTCTATTTTAGTGGTTAGTGATATTAAAATAAGTATTGGGCTTGTAAACACCAAAACAAATCATCCTATATGGTTGAAAAACATAATAAAACATTCATCAGAGATCCGACTAAGAATAATTAAGTGAAGGAGACTAAGATTGTGAAAAAATTAAATGAATCATAGAAAAATAAAAAATCTATAAACTCAAACTGGAGGTCAAAAACTTCTAAAACCAATGACTCAAAAAAGGATAATAAAAAGCCTATTATCAATATAAATATGTTTTTATTTTACCGTAAATGTTTTTTAAAAAACGAATCAAAGAATAATGACTCAAATAATGAAGGAAAGTATCAAATTCGAGACTACATACTAGTTATATGGTAAGTATGATTTCTGTGGATTTTTTTGGTACTATAGAGGCTCTTAGAATATGGATAAAATGTGTTATTTTGACTACCAATATCATTATAATCCTATGAGGCCTTAGATTCAAGTTTTTAGTGGGAGTTAGCTAACTCAAAAGAAGAAAGTTTAAAATTAAATTTAATAATCTCGACAAAAAACATAGAATGGGTTTGAAGTTCTTAAAGAAGTCTATAGAAGGTGTGACCAGCTTGGTAACCATGAAAATGAATGCCTAATCCTTTTATTATCCTAGAAAAATATGTGTTTCAATACCCAATATCTTCATAATAAAAAGATCAAATTAAAGGATAAATATTTGGTTGTGGAAGTGGGACTTAAAGAATAAAAAAGGGATACTCCATGGATTCAAGATAGTAGATAGTCCTATCATATTATAGGGTATTTAAAGATTCTTAAATATGTTGAATATTTTGAATAAGGATCATTGGAATTAAGAAATAATGCGTCACTCAAAAGAAAATTAGTTGGGCCATGTGTGATTGGGAAGGATCAATTGAAATCCAAGGACACTTTATTTATTGAAAGATTGAAATACAATTTACATAGTTTTCCTTAGTTATGAGAAAAATAAAATAAAGTGATATTTCAAAAGGTTTTATTTTTTTAACTTCTTGAAGGGTGGATATATTTTAACAAGATAAGAGTGGATAAGAGGTTATTTTCTTTAGGATGGTAATGCTAAAAATTATTTTTATTTAAGTATAAAATAAGAAAATCATGTTTCATATTGAAGGCTTGGTTATCTAAGAAAAAATTATATGAGCAAAAATATAAAAGTATATAATTTTTATTATAATCCTAAGTTGAAGAGATAAATTAATTGGATCTTCTCAACATGAAAATAGGGTAAAAATTATCTCTTTACACAATAATGTGGAGATTAAATCTACCCAGCCATTAGAGATCATTCATTCAGATATTTTTGGGCCTATAAAGAAGTAATTAATAAGTGGATATAATAATTTCATTTAAATTATTGATTAATTTACTAGAATCAAATTTATTATGTTTATAAAATATAAATCATAGTCTCTAAATATATTTATAAGTTTCAGAAGATGTGCATAGGAGTGTAGTTTCTCCTTAAAGAATATCTGGATAGATAATGAGGTTGAATATAAAATTGTGTGATTATATGTTTATCTTGAGAAACATGGTATTCATCCGGTCTTAGTGCACTATATACATCATAATAAAATGGTGTTTTTGAATGGAATAACATAACATTAGTGGTGGTGGCTCGGACTATGTTAATATAGCTTGATACCTCTCGATTTCTTGGAGACAAGCCTTTGGAGCAGCATCTTATATTCAAAATGGATTCTTATATAATATAAATTAAGATATTTCTTTGTATTTTATATATTAAAAATAGAGTATAATTTTTAAGAATCAAAGTGTGTTTATAATCCCCTTTATTATCGATGTTAAAACTGAAAAGTGTGAAAGTTTGAACAAAAAGGTGTTGATGGTGTCATCCTAGGTTATCCTCAAAATGGAATAGGATATCATCGTTACAACAAATTTATATGTAATATGGTTTATAATACTAATTTTAAGGTTTTAGAACACACAAATAAAGAAATTAAACCTGAATAAGAAAGTACCACGAGTGATGGATATAAAGTTATTTTTGTCAAACAACGTGAAGAGGTTCCAAAAAATAATGAAATTGTGGAAAATATATAGGGAGTAGAATAATATTAAACCATTAAAAGTGATTATTAACCACCTAATTCATCTCATACAAGGTTTAGAGGACATGTATTGGTCCAAAACATCATTGTATATCAAGGAAAACATGTTCAAACTATGATAAATTTGAGGGGAGAATCACATACCTCACTGTTTTCATAGTTTGAACCAAAAGATGGTGAAGAGGTTTTATATAATCAAGAGTGGGTTGATTCTATGAATAAAGGGTTGGAACAGATAGAGAATAATGAAGCATGGGGGTTAGTTCCCAATCTGGAAACTAAAAAATATCATTGGAACTAAATGGGTATTCTGAAACATGTTGAATGAGACAGGGGAAGTTGTGAAAAAAACAAAGTACTTATATGTAAAGAATATTCTCAAGAGGAAGGGATTTATTTTTATGATACCTTTTCATTGGTATAAAGGATAAAAATCATAAGTATATTTATTTTTATTCTAGTCCCAAGGAAATACAAGATATTCTAAATGGATTCAAGTCTAACTTCCTTAATGGTAACTTGTAAGAAGATATATATATATTAAACAACCATGTATATTATTTCTTTGAGAAGAAGAGAATTATTTTTTTAGGCTAACAATAATTTATATGGGTTGAAATAGTCCCCAAGATGTTAGTATTCCAATATAGATTCTTTCTTAAAGGCCTTGAAGATTAAAATGGGAAGAGTGGACAATAACTCTAAATCGAACATTACAAATATTTGTCTCTCGTTATTATTTTTTATCTAGATAATATTATATTTTCTAGAAATAAAACAATTGAATAAATTTCACCCGAGATAAAGAAGTTATTTGAAATTTCCATTCATGTTAAGATGAGATATTTTTTGGGTTTTCAAATATCTCAAGAGAAAGGTCATATTTTTCTTTCTCAATAGAAGTATTCCAAAGTGATTCTAAATAATATTGGAATAAGGATTCAAAGCTAGTCCCTAGACCCATTTCAAAGAGGACTAAGTTTTCTATTGATATGGAAGGAAATGAAGTGGAAATAACATAATTGTGGAATCTTATTGAGAGTTTTCAATACTTGATAGCTTTGACACCATATATAGTTTTTGTTGTAACACTTTGTGATAGGTATATAAATACCCATAAAGAGTCCAATTTTAGTGGTGGAAAGAGTATTCATAGGTACATCTAGTTAAAATAGGTTTTCTATTAGAATGTGATAGAAAAAGGAATCTTGATCTAATTGGCTACACGGATAGAGATTTGTAAGATTATATTGATGAACGAAGATCTATATATGTTGTATTTTTCTTCCATGAAGATAGTTTTGTATCTTTTAATTATAAGAAGAATATTTCTTTGACTTTGAGTGCTACTAAAACAGATTATATGTCTTCCACTCAAGCTACAACTCAACTTATGTGGATAATAACTCAGCTATAAGATCTTAAAGTGGAGGTGAAATTAGTATTGATCATGTGATATGATAATCAAAGTTCTATTAATATTTAAGGTGGATCAATATTCAAGGTCAATATACATTGATATAAAATATCACTTCATGAAATATATTGTGTAAAATACTGAGTTAAAAGTTCTAATTTATTCCTACAAAGGGTAAGTGGCTGATAATTTCACTAAACCATTTCCAAAATATGTTTTTCAAAGTTTTATGTTGATGATGGGTGTTTAAACTCATTCCTATCAATTTTAAGTTATGTTTATTTAGTCCCCTCTCTCATCTTGTTATTGGTATAATTATTTTCAAAGGGGGGGAATAAAATACAATATAAATATATTTATTGATTTATGTATTTATAAATTGTATTTACAAAAGGGGTTAAGTGTTTTTAAAATGACCTCATTGATATGTGTTTGAAAAATGGTGGAGAGATCTCTTATTTATGTGGATCGTGTATTTAGTGACAGCTATAAAAAGGGTTAAGTTATGAATTCATCATTATATATGTGTGAACTATTCTTACATTTTACTGAATTCCATATATAAATTTTTGTATTACAGATTCCATGGATAGATATTTTAAGTTAAGGGTGGGATTAATTTAATTATGATGTATTTATTGAAGAAAAATTTATATATTCTCAGATCAATTTTCCATTAGTTTCAGTTCATTAAGTTGAATCAACATGAATATTTTTGAATAAGTTCAATGTAAATTATTATTTTTATAGATAGATTTATATTATTATTAAATAATATCATTTCCTATAATGATATCAATCTAGTAGGCCTATAATTATTGAATTATGATTCATTGAAAAGTTTTTTGTTCCAAAATTATTTATGTTCCTTGGTTTCCATCAAAATACAAGGTCTTGTTTTGTTGAATCTAAGAGATTTTTGGATGATATTATGTACTCGGGAAAATATTTCCTAAGAAGAATTATATGAAATATAGAAGTTACTCTAGAATTAATTATCCATCTAGATAATAGGTATTTGATAAGTTTTATATTGATGTTATTCTTATGTTATCTTTTGTTAACAACAAATATATCATGTTCAAACTCAAGTGATGTTTTATGATTCATTTGAGGTGAATTTTATTCCAATATTTATGGAGTGATTGAAGTTGATTGGAATTAGTTTTAAAGATTTTGGAAAAAAATGGAAATATTTTAAAGTATTCTAGAATTTGGAGTTAAGATTAAATGTTAGATATGTCTATTGTTGTGTGTGAGTTACCCTATAAGAGAGTATGAGTAATTCTTAATTTTCTTATGTGCCATTATGAGTTGTGTACAACTCACTAAACCTTTAAACAGATCATTATAGCCTATATAAGAATCATTTTATCCAATTTATGAGTTATTTCCATCGGCATATAAGTCAATTCACTCTATATATGAGTGATTTTGGTACTGCATATGAGTGATCCTGACTTGTGTGTGAGTTAAAGACTTTGTGAAAATTTAAGAGTTCTGCAAAATTAACATGTGAGTTTCCAAAATTATTTTGAGAAAATAAAATCTACTAGGATGATTTAAAATCTATTTTATCATGGATTAAAAAAATGGGTTTTTTATTTATTAAAATGGATAATAGGTTTCATTAGATGAAGAAGAAGAAAAAGAAGAGTAGTTATGGATTAACTTCCCTATCACACTAAAACCATTTCTACATCACTATAGTGATCTAGAATAAAGTTTTATTAGAAGAATAAAGAAGTTGGAAGAAGGATAAGAAATTGAGAAGTGAATAGTGGAATTAAACCTATTTGAATTTTAATTTTAAATTAAAATTCAAATGATATTCTCTACTCGAGTTTGATAAATAAATTAATTAATTAATTAATACATAATCATGCATGTAAGAAGACGTAGAGGAAGAGAATTATAATTTATATTAGTGAGACTCCATAGAATTATCAATTGTATGTTAGATAGAGTAAGAATATGAAGAATAGGTTGTGTAGTTTTCATAGGGATAAGAAAATAAACTTGTTGCAGTATAGGTTGAGGAAATATAAGGAGAAGCTTCACTAAAACAACTTAATGAAATTCTAGTTCAATTTAATAATTCATTATTGTCAAAAGAAAATAACTTATTATTGAAACAATATATTAAGAACTCAAATACTATCAGGCGACATGTAACATAAGTACAAGGATATTCTTTATCGTTTATACTCACACATTGATACTAGTGGTTCATATGGCCTTAGTTAAATTTGGATCATGCCAAGGATTATACTTTCATTTTGAAAGGTGAACCCTGTAAATTTTTTATTCCATTTTGTATGTATGAGGAGATGTGTTCCTAAAAAATATACTTAAAATCTTAGTAGGTGGTGATGTTTATTACAATAAGACACATAAAAAGGAATTTATATTCACTTATTCACCCCCCCCCCCCCACATGATTTCACTAATCTCATGGTCTTTTTCAACCATTACATGGTTAGAACCCATTACATCATAGGGTGGTCATGTTTCCTAATACTGATATATCTATTCATTATAGATGGTATATTTTTCTAAGTTTAAGAATTTTTAAGGTATAGAACTATTTTAGATGAGTTTTATGTCATTATTTATGAATACAGTGTGGTGGTTCCCATTTTAAGGTTGGGATATGAAAATAAATAACTATATTCTATGGAGAGTTTTTAAATAGGTGTGGTGGTCATCATGGTGGAGAAATTATTTGTTGGGAAGATTTTATATAATGGTTTTTTGTAGTTTTAAAAAGATATAGAAGGAAAATGATATGTTTCGGGATGGTTATATCATGGTATGTGTAGTACCCCTGGTTTTAGGTACATAAACCATTATTCGTGTAATTTGAGTCTATAATTATTAGATTTTGTTTTAGGAGGTTAGAACGGTTTTGGAAAGTTTTGTATTCATTAATAGATTTACATAGTTTTTTAATAGTTAGTTTAAACTATGAACCATCTCCATGAAACCATCCAAGGGAGGAAATTGGTCCCTAGCTAGGCGCACGATTGGTGCATGGTTTGGAAAAACCATACAAGTTCCAACGGGAAATCACACAACTTGAAATAGAGATAAAATCATGGTTAGAATATGTTTTTTCTAACCATGTGATCCAACCATGAGAGAGGTTGTCCTGAGATAGTATAATTGCATAATTGGTTCATGATTTTACAATCTATGTGGCCTAACCATGCAGAATACAGTTGACACCTCAAAAATCCTAGATCTAATCTGAATTAACTCCTAAAACCCTATTTAATAACTAATTACCTCAATATCTCAAATTCGTTTTTCACCATATTCTTGACAGATGTTCCCCTTAGATCCAGAAGTGACTCTTAGGAAAATAAAATCATGTTCTAGATCTATATTTATTGGTAAGTTAACATTCTTCACCATTTTTCTTAGATCTTGTCTTTTTATCTATCCAAAAATCATAGAATTGATACATGGTGGATAAATCTAAATTATTTTATGAGAATATTTATGTGTTATGGGTGATTTTTTTAAAAGGAAAACCATTAAATCTTTGTTTTCAAAGAATCTCAGTGGCATTCTTTATTTTTTCCAACTGTTGATAGGTAGATGGATTCTCTCGTATCTCCACATAACTTAGAACTTTAATTCTTAGTTTTGTTTAAATAAATTTATTGAAATTTGTGTGATATCCATATGTGAATCATGATGGAAAACTATTTTGTTTTATGACTTGAAAATTATTTGAATGAAATGGTTTCTTGGAAAATTATCTTTGGTGATAATTTGAAAATGATGATTTTAAATTATCATTTTGTATTGATGCATGGAAAATGTTTTTTAGAAATATTTAAAGAAATAAATATTTTTTGTTTAATGTTTTTGTATGTAATTTTTCATACATGGTTGGCGTGAGTGATTTTCTTTTAATTTTCCCCTAAATAAGGGGTGTGTGCCATTGGGGTATAAGGGCACGGCCCTGGATAAGGGGTGTGTGCCATTAAGGAAGTTGCACATTATTCACCTTGGGATGTCTTGGTGGATCAATGATTAGCCCATAAAAGAGTCTAATATTCATTTTTTATATTATAATATTCATGATCCTCATTATTAATAAACACCATTTTTATTTCATTTTACAATTTCAACATTATTTTACATTATGATTGTAGTTATTTGTTATTGTTCGCTATTAGTTGGTACATATTTAAAGACATCCTAAAACAGAAAATGTTAATAATTTTAATTTAATTTTTAATTTTCAGTTTTCTCATTCCATTTGGAATAATTCATACATTTGAGTACTTGAATATTTACATTTATAGACCACCAAAGTAGTACATTAACCAACAACATTCTGGGAAAACTTAATTGGACAGCAGCACAATTAAATTACTATAGAATCCAAGAACTAAACCCAATGATTATAAAAAGTGAACTAGAAATATAATACATAATGGGGAACATTTCATTAAACAGCAGGCCATGATAATTTGAATGTTTTATTGCAATTTCAGGTATCCCTAGTTGAAGATGAAATTTTGGGCCAGATTCTGTGGCCCAAAAAAACAACCCACCATTTAAATCATATCTCAAAAACCAGAAACTCTTTTGTGCTAAAATTTTACATAAAGTTAGGGGACATCAGTATATTATTATATTTATTCTATGTCCCACCCAAATTATGTCATCTATATTCTCATTTGGACACACCTATCTGAGGCATGCAGGTTTTCTTGGATTTTTTGTCAAGGGTGGAAAAGTACACTCTCCCTTAACATTCCACCCACCATGGCCTACCATAATTAATTTAAGAGACTATAACTATTAGGGTATCTACAAAAGGATTTAAAAATTCTTATTTAAGGAATTTTTGTTGGAGTATTTAGGGATCTTTGTTTGTTGTTTTCATTTTAATGTTATACTACCATTTTGATGTTGTAATCACGTTTCTTCAAATTGTAAGTTGTTCAAATCACCATAGTCTCTTAGTAAAACTTCTTATTCTTATCACTTTATGTTACTTTTAGTAACTCATTGATACCATTTCATTTTGGTGTGAATTTATTCACATAGTAAAGAGAAAAATCCTTCACACAACGGTGGAGTGTTCATTATTTTGTTGTTTTTACATCTACAATTCCATCCTCATGAGACTACTTTCTGCTTCTATTGAGATCATAGAATCAGTGGGGGGATAAATATTTTATGGGTTTATCCAAGGGAGTAGAAATGGTATGTATTGGTTGTTATTTATCACTCCATTAATTAATAATTTCTTCTTTTAATTGAGAAGTTTATTTGACGACCTTAAAAATTATTCTTCCTTGTTGAATTTTAAGACCACACACTTCAAGTGATAAAATGAACCTTTACCTTGGAGTGCTCATAAATATGATCCTAAAAGTGTATATTTGATTATTATTAGAGTTTTTAGGTATTAAATCAGTAAGTTATGATGATATTTTTACCTTATTGAATGAACCCATCTCAAATTTAAGAAATTAAAATAGTTTAAAAAGGAATTCATCCAATCCACGCCCAGATATAACCTAAGATCAACTCATTTTCTCAATTTTAATTCACTTAGGTCTTTTAGTGTTAACTTAAACCCATGTAAAATCAACCCAAAGTTGTCCACTTCATATCTAAAAATATTCCAAAGAATGTACGTGTCTATAGGATTATTCTTAGGTCTGTGAGGATTTGATAACCCAAAATGCACTAAAAGTGATGGCTTAACCCTAAAAACTTGGGTAAATTTGGGTGAGACCAAATTTTGGAGGCATTTTTAAGATCCCTATTAAGTCACCTCAACACCAATTCTGTTCTCCCCAATCTCCCTTTTCTCACATAAACTTCTCTTATCTTTTCCCCTTTCTTTTGTTTTTCACTTTTCTTGGAACATGTCTGCCTATACCCATGACCAATCAAACCATCTAGTTAGGGTGGATAGTCTTGGGGTTGGGGAGTCAATTACACTAAGGGAACTTTTTAAATTACATACCAATCTTCCTAATACTCTGGGTTCAAAAATTGATCCCATTTCAATGGATGGTCTTCAAATAAACCAACTTATAAACCCGATTAGAAACCAAAATGAAAATCCAAATGAGGTAGCCCCAAACTTGGGGAATGTAGTCAATCAAACCATGAATTAATACCTCACTTCTTCCTGGAACAATGTACCCTCTTTAATTAGGCATGATTCCATCGGGTAATCCCACTATGTCTTTAAACCTCATGTCTTAAATCACCTTCCAACCTTCCATGGGATGGAGTCAGAAATGCCATACCTTCTTGTCAAAGAGTTCAATGACATTATTGAAACCATGTTCCCACCACATCAACTTAAGTTATCTAAGATGGGGTTATTTCCTTTATCACTAAAGAATCTATCAAATAATTGGTTAAACAATCTTATACTTACATCAATCCACTCCTAAGACCAATTTCAAATATAGTTCTACAAAAAATACTTCCCCCATCACAAAAAAATTACACTTAAAAAGTGCATCCAAAACTATTTTGAAAAAGAAGGGGAGTCATTTTATGAAACATAGTAAAGGTTCAAAGACACCCTCAACATGGTACCTCACCATGGATTCTCAATCCTAGAATAAGTTTTAATTTTCTATGAAGGATTGGGTATAGGAAACAAACAATTCATTACCATGATGTGTAATGTAACCTTCAAAAACAAATCCCCAAATGACGCTTACGAGTATCTAGAAGGGCTGGCCAAACAAAAAAATGGGGAGCATTAACTTACTATGAGAATCCACCCATATTTAGTGTAATTTACACATTTAGGGAAGAGAAAATCTTTAGGGAAAAACTTGTTTCACTCACTAGGAAGGTTGAGGAGATCGATCTTAGGAAGGTAAATGAAATTAAAACTGTTGACCATGTTTGCACAATTTGTGACAATCATGACCACAAGACTGAAAGCTACCCAACCATCCCTTACATTAAAGATTTTCTTTTTGGAGGACCCCCAGTGGAGGTCAATGCTCTGAAATTTTATAATCCATAGTACTAAAACACTTTCAATCTAAGGTACAATGACCATCCACGATTCCATTGGAAAGATAAACAACAACCCATCTAACTACCTAGTTATCCAAAATGACCAAACACCTACCTTCAAAAAATATTCAAAACAATAACCAGTTCCAACCACAAAAAAATAACAACAACCTCATATCCAATACCAATAACCCATCTAACAACTGATCTGACAACCAAAGTATCCTCATGGGATAAAAAAATCAGCACAAGCCCCTACCCAATCAATACCTCTACCAATCCTTGAACAAGTGTGTAAAAAATGGAAAAAATGAACTCAAAATTCTCATTCATAAAATATGAACTAAAAACCATTAAAACTGGGAAGGCACCCATTCCTTCTTAGGCGGTACCATCCTCAACCTTAAGGGGATAATCCTGTTACACACAACCCTCTCAAGAACAACTAAAATTAGTGACTATTTGAAGACTTGGGAAATCCATTGAAGAACCTAAAAATACCATTACAAAATCATTAACAGCTTTAAAAACACATTAAATTGATGAAGAACCAACCACAAATTCTAAAAACCCCAATAAGAATGCGAAGGAACCGCAACCACACCAAACACTCAATCAACCTACTCTCTTACCTCAACATGTGAGAGGAAAATCTAAAATAGAACTGAATGAAACTTTGAGGGAAATATTCTCTTGGGTTATGTTGAGAATTCACCTTCTTGATGTAATCCAAACCATTACTTCCAACTCAAATTATCTTAAGTACTTGTTCGCTTTTAAATGGAAATTTTCTCATAAAACCTAATTCCTTTTGGTTGCTAATTTGAGTACCACCATTCAAGGGATCATTCCTCTATAGTTGAAAGATATAGGATGTCTATACATCAATGTTGAGTTAGGAAATAACAATTTTGTCAAAGAATTTTGTTATCTAGGATCTAGTGTGAACCTCATTTCTTATGCCATGTTTTTTCAGTTAGGGATCAAAGAACTCCAACCCACATCTGTTACTCTTCAACTTTCTGATCATAGTGATTGAGTTCCTAAGGGGATCTTAAAGGATGTTTTGGTGAAAGTTGAAAATTTAATTTACCATGTTGACTTTATTGTCCATGAAAATCACCGAATCTTAGGTCCTAGGGAGAAAATCTCCATCATCCTTGGGTATCACTTCTTAGAAAAAATCAATTAATTCATTTGAGTTAGAAATGTGAACATGACAATAACCTTCGGAAACATGAGTCTCCATCTAAAAATATACAATTAAAACTCTCAAATTGTGGGTGATAAAGAGATACATGAGATAAATTGGATTGTTAGTGTTTATAGTGAACTAGAGGAACATCAAGGAATTATTAAAGGATGTTTAAGTCAAGAAGATATTGATTTACTTTGTTCACATGAGATAAATTTGTATCCTTTTCTTGAATCTATTTCAGATAACTCGTTTTATGATTTTTCTCAAATCACTGATCAATGATTCCATTGGTGAAATCAATAACATTGATTCCATACCCATTCATGAAACTGATCTGGCCAATTTAGTGGATGAAAATTATGTTCACAAAGAACCAATTCTGTCAAGAAATGTGGACAAAGAAACTGAATTCAATACAAAGTGCCATCCTTTTTTTAAAATTGATAACCAATATGATATAGAATTTAAATTCTTACCTTCATCACTCAAGTATGAATTCTTAGGGGACAATAGAACCTCTTTTTTTTTCATTTATTCCTATCTTGAATCCAATCAAGAGATGATGCTTCTGGATATCCTAAGAAAGCATTAGAAAGCAATTGGATAGACCCTTTCTGATATTCTTATTATTAGCCCACTCATTGGAACTCATAGGATTGTTCTTGAATTTGACTCCAATCCATGTCTTAAACCTCAGCAGAGACTCAATCCCAATCTTATAAATGTGATAAGGAAATAACATATTAAATTGTTGAAAGTGGGTATCATATACCCCAATGTTGAGCGTGAGGGGGTAAGCCTAATTCAAGATATCCCAAAGATAGTTGGAATCACTGTGATCACCAATGAGGATGGTGAAATTCTCCCCACAAGTTTTAATAATGGATGGAGAGTCTGCATTTACTATAGGAAGCTTGACCCATGTACCAAGAAATACCATTTCCCCTTGCCCTTTATTGATCAAGTCCTCGAGTGAGTGGTGATTCATCAAATATATAACTTCCTAGATGGATTCTCATGGTATAGTCAAACTGAGGTATCCTTATAGGATCAAGTAAAAACAATCTTCAATTGTTCATTCGATACTTTTTCCTTCAAGAACATGACCTTTGGGTTATGTAATGCTGCTAGTACCTTCTAGTGGTGTATGATGGGAATCTTATCAGACATGATGGGGATTGTTTAGAGGTCTTTATATATAACTTCTACATATTTGGGGATACTTTTGAGGGATTCCTTCTAAATGTTGAAAGCATTTTTTTCAATATGAAAGGATAAGAATCTCATCATAAATTGGTAAAAGTTTCATTTCATAGTAAAGGAATGACTTGTTTTGGGACATCTGATCTCTAGAAGAGATATCGAAGTTGATGAATCTAAGGTTGATATCATTCATCTCCTTCCCTATCCTAAAACTGTTAAGGAAGAGAGGCCCTTATTAGGACATACTATTTTTTATATAATGTTCATTAGGAAAATTAGCTCTATTTCTTGAACACTTTTTTCTCTTATAGTGAAAGATTCTCCATTTTTATAGACAGAAATATGTAAGGAATCATTATCTACAATCAGGTCATCTCTTACCTATCCACGTACCATGAAATCTCCAAATTGGAAACTTTCATTTGAACTCATGTGTGATGCGACTGACTTCATTATAGGAGAATTCTTAAGATAATGGTGTGAGAAAACTCCATGTTTCATTGCTTACACAAGAAAATATTTAAATGGTGAAGAAATCAACTAAACCACCACTGAGAAAGAGTTTCTTGCTATTTTCTTATCCTTTGAGAAATTTAGGTCCTATCTCTTAGGATCACCCATCATTGTCTTCACCAACCATTCAGCCTTGAAATAATTTTTCCAAAAACAAGATTCTAAGGAAAGATTGATTTAGTGGGTCATTTAACTATTAAGTATAAAAAGGGTGTTGAAAATTTTTTAGATGATTATCTCTCTAGTATGGAATTCAAAGATAACTCACATCACATTTCTTTGTATGATTCATTTCCTGATGAGAACCTACATTCAGTGAGTGATTGACCATGGTATGTTAATATAGAAAACTATTTGGTGATGGGTGACATTCCAAAATTCCGAGGAACCCAAGCTAAGAGGAAATTAATTTATAATTTCAAACACTAAGTGTTTGATGATCCTTACATCTTTAAGTTATGTCCTGATCAATTCATTAGGAGATGTGTTCCTAATATTGAGCAAGATTTCATTCTAAACTTTTATCATGGAGAGGCATTTAGAGGGAACTTTTATGAAAATAAAATCACTAAAAAGGTCTTCCAAAGTTGTTTCTACTAGACTAACCTCACTAAGTATTCCTACTAATTCTACCAAATTTGTATTCAATGTCAAAAATTAGGATCCAATACAAAAAGGAATCAAATTCCCCTCACTCTCATTCTAGTCATAAAAATATTTGATTGTTGGGGAATTGATTTCACGGGACCCTTCCCAAAATCTAGGGGATTCCTATACATCCTATTATCTATTGATTATGTCTCGAAATGGGTTTAGGTCATTCCCACCAAGTTCAATGACCATTATGTTGTGATCTAATTCCTGAAAGATAACATATTTTCTAGATTTGGAATTCCTAAGGCTATAATCAGTGATCTAGGAACCCATTTCTACAACCGCCCATTCGCTTCACTCATTTATAACTATGGGATTTATCTTAAAGTTATTACTATCTACCATCCTCAAACGAATGGTCAATCTAAGTTAGCGAATAGGGAGATTAAGAAAATTCTTGAAAAAACTATCAATCCGTCATGGAAATATTGGTCCGATAAACTCTTGGATGACCTTTGGTCATATTGTACTTAATTAAAAACCATATTATGATTTTCACCATATAGGATGGTTTATGGAAAATAATTTCATTTACCTGTTGAAATTGAACACAAGGCCTTTTGGGCAATCAAAAAAATGAATTTTGACATTTCTTTAGCTGAAAAAAAGAGTAAATTATATCCTAATGGACTTTATGAACTTAGGATGGTGGATTATAAAAATTAAAGATAAATAAAGATAGATTTTAAGCATACCAATCTATGAATATCACAGTCAAACACTTTTAACCGAGAAAATTCATACTATTGTATAGTTCAAAACTTCATTTACACCAGGGAAAGTTAATGTCTAGATGGTTAAGTCCATACATTGTGTATCATGTGTACCCTCATGGGGAAGTAGAGATTTACAATCCCACTAGTGGGCATGTCTTCAGTTTCAATGGTCATTAGTTAAAACCTTTCATTAAATCATTCAATAAACAAGAAAAAAAGGAGGAGTTAACTTAGCCAACCTATAAACTAGAAAAAAGTTGATAGATTTAGGGTCTATGTCTGGAAAACAACATTAAAAAAAGATATTTTTGGGAGGAAACCCGACCCTTAACTAAATATTTAATCAAGGTTAGAGTTTCAATGTTAAAAAGGTATTTTTTTTCTTTTCTTTTTTTTATTTTCTTTTAAGGAAACCACAAGGGGTTCCCATTATGTTCTAATTATGTTGGTGTGTAAGATTCAGAGGCTTCCGAGATTGAAGTATTTTTGAAAAATCTCAAGTTTACAGACACAAACTATCATCATTGATGAGGCTTCTTCGAGTGATATGGAGATCAAATGATTAATTAAGATAATCATAAACATCAACTTCAACCACTTGGTTACTTTGTTACATGTTTATAATTTTAATTTCCTTTTAGATTTATTATCTTATACCTTTATTACCTTCTAAATTTTCTTTTCTTTAAACACTGGGGACAATGTTATTTTATGTTTTGGGGGAGGTGAAATAAAAATTGATTTTTTTTCATTAAAAAAATTAAAATTAAACAAAAAAATTTGAAATAAAAAAATTCTTGGAAGGAAAAATTTCTTAAAAATTGAACATGATAATACACATTTCACACTTTGGAATTGAATATCAAATAATTTTTCATTCCTGGTTTTTTATTTTAATGAATTTTTAAGTTCATGAGCATAGTTTTGGAATGTGCGGTTATCTAATGTGATTATTCACTATTTACATTTTCATCCATTTAAAAAAACACAGCACACATACTTAGGATTATGGGGAATTAGTTTGAGTTCTTAGGGTCCCAAAATAAATGGAATAGGTTTGATGATCATTTTAATTTTAACATGATTATTCAAAAAAATCAAAAAAATCAATTGCGCATAGAGAAATGGATTGACCTAATGTGTGGATTTTGGCACTTGGGGATCATGACTCCACAGTTTTCTAGCCTGTAGTTGGGAATTTTATCTCTATTCGTGGTAATTTTAATTTGTTTTTTATTGAGTAAATTTGAGATGATCCCCGAGTATGTGGGCTTCACTTGGTTCCCTAAGTTCTTTAATCTTGGGAGTCATTGTCAAAGTCTCGCTACATGGGTTAACTCGATTGAGTTCAATTTCAATTACCATGGAAAAATTTCAAAAAAAATAAAATAAAAAAACAAATAAAAAAATTAATACTAATATTAATATTAAAATTTTATTCCACTAGGAACTTCAATATTTTTTCCCTTGAATAAATACGAACCGCTGTGTTTATTGTGACGCACAACACATCATCATGCTTAATTTAAATTGGATAAAATGTGGTGATGAATTTGAACAAAGGAATGGGCTTGGGATTGGGATATACCTCTATAACTATCTTAATTTTAATGATTTTGATGGGTTTCAAAAAAATGGTATGAGGTCTTTTTCTGATCAATGTGTATTCCAATGTTTTTGGAAAAGGGAATTTGAATTTTTTATTTTGGAGATATTTTTTTCTCGAGACAAGAAAAACTCAAGTTGGGGTGTGATTTTATGCTAAAAGAGGTTAATATTCATTGTTTATATTATAATATTCATGTTATTAATTATTCATAAACACCATTTTTAATACATTTTAAAATTTGAACATTATTTCACATTATGATTGTAATTCTTTGTTAAAGTGCACTATTACTTGGTACATATTTAAAGACATAATAAAACACCAAATGGTCATGATTTTACTGTCATATTTAATTTTACGTTTTCTTATTATATTTAGAAGAATTAATACTTTTAGAGTACTGGAATATTCACATTGAAGGACCACCAAAGTGGGCCTTGAACCAACAGCATTCTAGGCAATGTAGAATTTGACAGTAGCCCAATAAAATTAATATAGAAGCCAAGAACCATGTCCAATGATTCTAAAAAATTGATCTAGGGATATAATAAATCATGGGGAACATTTCATTAAATATTTTCCCATTCTAATTCGAATTTTTTAATGCAATTCCATGTGTCCCAAGTTGAAGATGAAATTCTTGGCTAGATTCTAGGACCCAGAAAAACATCCTACCATTTAAATCATATCTCAAAAAACAAAAAATATATATTTTGGGTGTATTGTTTACAAAACTTAATGGGACATCTGTTTATTCATATTTTTATTCTATTTCCCTCCCAAATTAGTCCAACTAGATTCTCGTTTGGATAAACATGTCAGAGGCATGAAAGTTTGCTCGTATTTTTTGTCAAGGGTGGAAAATTCTACTCTCCCATAACTTTCCACCCACATTGACCTACCACCATTAATTAAAGAGACTTGGACTGTTGGGAGATCCACCCAAGGCTTAAAAAAATTCTGTTTAAGTTAGTGTTATTGGGGGATTTATGGATCTTTTTTTGTTGTTTTCTTTTTAATGTTATGATTCCATTTTGATGTTGTAATCGCATTTCTTCAAATTATAATTTGTTCAAATAACCTTAGCCTATTAGTAAAACTTCTTATTCTTCTCACTTTCTATTATTTTTATTAACATGTTGATACCGTTTCATTGTGGTGTGAATTTATTTACATTGTAAAGAGATCATTCCATTACAAAATGGTGGAGTGTTTGTTATTTTGGTGTTTTTACTTCTTCAATTTCACCCTCATGAGTCTAATTTCTGCTTCCATTGAGATCATATAATCAATGGAGGGATAAATATTTTATGGATTTATCCAAGGGAGTATCAAGGGGTAGTATTGGAAGTTATTTATCACTCCATTAATTAATAATAACTTCTTTTAATTGAGAATTCTATTTGACAACCTTAAAACTTCTTTGTCCTTGTTGAATTTTAAGACTACACACTTCAAGTGCTAAAAGAAACCTTTAACTTGGAGTGATCATAAATATGATCCATAAAGTGTATAGATGATTGGTATTATAGTATGTAGCTATTAAATTAGTATGTGATGGTGGTATTTTTACCACATTTAATGAACCCATCTCAAATTTAAGAAATTGAAATAGTTTAAAAAGGAATTCATCCAATCCACCCCAAGAAATAACCTAGTATAAACTCATTTTCTCAATTTGAATAAACATATGTATTTTAGTGTTAAATTAAAACCATCTAAAATAATCCCAAATTTGGGCACTTCATAGCCAAAAATAGTCCATAAAATGTACGTTTTTATAGGTTTCTTCTTAGTTCTCTAAGGATTCGACAACCCAAGCTACACTATAAGTGACCGATAAACCCTAAAAACTTGGGTAAATTTGGGAAAGACCAATTGACAAGAGACAACTCATGAGTATGTAACTATAACCTATGAATTAATGTTTGTGTGTGTGTGTGTGGAGACATGGTTGTGTATATTCCAAATAATTGAGAAAGGTTTTATTCTTGGTAAAAAAATTACTTGGATTTTGTTTATTGTTTTGATATAAATTGGTTTATCTTTTTTCAAAACTATTATATATAAAATGTGTTCTTAGTTTCTTATCCTAGTGGCATGATTTGGGAGGTATTTGGGGAAATCCTAATGATTTTAGACACACCCCTTTGTTGGGAACTATTGTTTATTTGTAGATTTCATCTATCAAGAAACAAGTAAAGGATAGGTATCTCATTTCATTTGTGATTGTTCTTGATACCATGGATGAGGCATGTGGATTTGGATATTGGATATAGTTTAAAGTTGGTCATGTTGATGTCTTGATTCATCTTGTATTTTGGATTTTATATTATATTTCCATTGTAACTTTGATATGGTTGTTTATTGTTGGGTATGCTTTTAGTTGTCATTTTGTACATTCATTATATGGAGGTTTGGATGTTTATTGTTTATGTCATCTAGGTTTCTATCATCCAAAAGAGAAAATCATCCCCCAGTGATCTTGAAGATCTTAGAATTTATTTCCAACCTTTGGGGTCTTGGGGATGTCACCTAAGGCCTATTAGCACCTCTGTCTTTTCATAGGCCAATGAGGAAGGGTGGAATGTTACAAATGGTATCATTTTTTATTATCCCATGAGTTGGAAATGGTATCAATATATGTCTTCATGTGGTTTCAAGGAGATAGGATTTTCGAAACCTATAATGTTGAGTATGAAAATACATAGCTAACATTTTTATTCTAAACGTAAATTTAGAAAGGTGTTTGGGTATATACATGATTTAAAACACTTTTAGGTAGTGTCACATCTTCTTTATGGGTTCATCTGATGAGAGTTACATGACATGAATTAGTATTGAGACTTCCCACTATGTCTGAATTATTTATTCTGAGTTTAATGGTTTACAAAATGGTGAAAAAAAAATTATTTTTAAAAATATTTGAAATGGTTTTATTTTGAAAATCATGGTGGAAATATTTTCCAAAAGGGTTAAAATTTTAACAATGGTTAGATCATGGAAATGAATGATTATGATATGGGTTAATGTAGAAAATTGAATTTTCTAAGCCTTAAATTCAAAATGAGTGAAACTAAATGGATTTTGTTCTAATATAGAAAATGTAACTGGGTATGCATCATAGAAATCAACCAGAAGAGGCTACTAAAAATGTAGTTTCACATGAGCCATCGGTTAACCAATAGTTGGTCCAAAGCCTTATCCATGATTTTATGGTTGTAAATAGGGGTAATCAGAATGATGAGCCTTGAAAATTTGGCCATTTAGTTCAGTTTCAAAAGTTGAACCCACCCAACTTTTTGGTGGTATTTTGAGCTAGAAAAAGAAAGAATTTTTTGAATAGGATGAATCAAATATTCAATTTCCTTGAGACACCAGTAGAGTCAAAAGTAAAACTTGAAACGTATATTTTGGAGGATCTATCACACCAACGGTGGGATTTAGTTGTTCTAGCTAAAGTTGACAAAGGCATGACATGGGAGGATTTTGAAGAATTCTTTAACAAGTAGTTATTTCCTAACACTATTCAAATATCTATAACAATAGACTTATTCAGTTTTAAGTAGTATAAAATCTCGGTAATAGAGTTTAAAGAAAAATATAATAACTTATTCCACTTTTCCTCAGAAGTTTCTACAAGCATTTATTTTAAGGCATGCATTTTTGAGTCATGGTTGAGGCCATTAATTCACTCAAATATTGTTATTCAGTGTATTACAGACTAAGCAGATACGGTTAATATAGATATATTAGAAGAAAGATATATCTCATTAAATATAGTTGGAGGGAGAATATTAATTCCTATAGGACCAGGTGGCAACTTAAATTATGGGAATATGAGGAAGGGGAGAATTACTTCCAGAGTAGTGGGAAAAATCATAATCAAACCATGGGATCATTAAATATTCCTCCTCGATCAAATAATAAGTCGGGATGTTTTCAATGTGGTTCTTTTGATCATATAAATAAATATTGTCTGGAACCACCTAGATCGTATCAAAATTGTAATCATATGGGAGAAATATTGTGTTATTGTCATAGTGAACTAAGATCTAGTTCTAGAGACACATCACATGTTTCTCATACATCATATTAATTTTCTAAATGATTTCATTAGAATAATTTACACAATTTGAAATAAGTGATCCAACTTTATTCTAAGAACACCATGACTCCTCAACCTATTCAATTCCAACATGGTAATAAGGACAAAATTACTGTAAAATATAAATTTTATAGATATGAGAATGTGATCATGGATTATCAATTAGGTCCTTTTATGGTGAGAGGTATGATTCTTTTTAATTCTACCCTTATGAAAAAAATGATATGGGATTGTCCCACTCATTTATTGCTTCTTTTGTTTTTTATCATGTGAGTTTTCATGTTGGGATAATGCCTTCTATTTTGGAACTTGAATATCCTCTTAGACAAATAGAGTGTTGAGCCTTCATGGGTAAATATTTTTCTATAATTAACGATGGGGATGAATTTCTTAGGAATTTATATGTTCTCAAGATAAATTTTTATGATATGATTTTGAGTATGGATTAGTTGACATAGTTCAAGGCCTATATTGACTTTTATTCTTGAAATTTTAGTTTCTTATCCCTTGCTAAAATAGAGAACATATTAAAAGTATACTAGGGTATAAAGGCTATTAAAGAAAGAATTTTGAAACCGATGGTTGGATCCATATATTTTTAGTTGGAAGTACTTGCTTTGACACCTATGGATGAGATTGGAAATAGATATTTTCCAACTATCTTTGAGAAATTTCCTAATTGTTTTCCTAAAAATTTTTCAGGGATTCCACAAAAACGATAATTGAGGATTATAAATGATCTCCTACTAGGGACCATTCTAATATCAATCCGATCATATAGGATGGTAAGATATAATTGAGGGACTTTAAGGTTCCATTTAAAGAGTTTGAAAGTAAAGGGTTTATTTGATCGAGCACATCTTTATGGTGAGAACCAATTCATTTTTTGAAAAAGGTGGATGTAGACCTTAGGATTTGTGTGGTTATCATTATATTAAATAAGTTTTTATAAAGAATCATTATCCTCTTCCATGAATTAATGATCTATTTGATCTATTGCAAGGATCCTTGTACTTCTCTAAAATTGAATTCTGATTAGGATAACACCAACTATAGGTTTGGAAGGAGGATATTCTGAAGACAACTTTCATAAGAATATATTTCCATTATGAATAAATTTTTATGCCTTTTGATCTTACAAATAAACTAGCTTTATTTATGGAATTGATGAATTGAATCTTTAATGTGCATCTATATTCCTTTGTGGTGGTTTTTTTATGATAATCGGGTGTATTATTAGATAAAATATAATCATGAGAAACACTTGAATATAGTGTTGGGTATCTTGTACGAACATCACCTTTATTATAATTTATCAAAGTGTTATTTCTAGATATAGAAAGTACATTTCTTTGGCAATGTCATATCATAAAAGGGGGTTTATGTGGATTCTGAAAAGATAGAAGTTCTTATATCTTAAAAACCACTAAAGAATGTCTTTGAAATACATAGTTTCCTTGGATTAGTGGGATACTGCATACATTTTGTGAATTATTTTTCAAGTTCGTAATCACCGATGAAATATTTGATGATAAAAGTCATTCCTTTCCAACAGAAGGATGAATTATAGAAATCTTTTTAGTAACTCAAGGTTAGAGTTACATCAATACCTATCCTCACATGTCTAGATTTTAGATAGGACTATGTAGTATATTATGATGCATCAAGATTTGGGTTGGTATGTGTTCTCATATAATGAGATCATGTTATTAAATATGGATCATGGTACTTAATAATGCATGAGAAGAGCTACCAAACCCATGATTTTGAATTAGCTATTGTAGTCCAAAATTTAAAAATGTGGCGGTATTATATATTTTGTGAGAAGTTTACAGTGTATACGAATTATAAAAGCTTTAAGCACATGTTATCACAAATATATTTGAATATAAGGAAAATAAGATGGATGTAATATCTTCAAATGTTTCACTTAAACATGTTATATACACATAATAAAAGAAAATTAGGTAGCATATGACTTAAGTAGGAATTCAAATGCTTAGTTGGATAAAGGGGACTCAGCTAATTGGTGGACTATGTCATTCAATAATGATATGAATCTAGATTATACAAAACAAGGTAATATTGTAGTTTTCTTTCTAGTTTTTTTATTTTTTATTTGGTTGATCAGGTTAGAAATGATCAAACGTCTAATCCTGAATGTGTTACCATGAGTTCAAAACTCAATAGTGGGAAGACCACTGATGGATGGAAGCTAGATGGGAGTTCAATGTTATATTTTAGATATTGGATGGTTAAACCTTTATATTATCATTAATAACTTACTAGTGCCTACCACTATTCAAGATGGGTTGTTCATCTTGGGACTTCTAAAATGTATTAATATTTTAAAGCAAAGTTTTGGTGGGTTGGAATGAAAAGATCTATTGAAGAGCATGACTTGAGATGCATTACCTATCATCAGGTCAAGGTAGAGAATCAATATCCAAATGGTTTATTTTATTCTTTACCAATTATCAAGTGGGAATTAGAGAAAATAACCATGAATTTTTTGATAGTTTTACCAAAGATTTTTGAGAAACATGATTTCAAATGGGTGATTATGAATTTGATCACAATGTTGGATCACTTCATCCCTATCCATGAAACTAATACAGTGGAATAATTATCTAAACTCTATATTAAAAAGATGGAAAAAATACATGGAGTTCTAGTTTCAATTATATTTGATTGATACCCCAAGTTTATATCTTGATTTTGTAAATCCTTATAATAAGCTCTCAGAACCCAGTTGACTATGAGCATAGATTATCATCCTCAAATAGATGTAATGTCTAAGAGGATGATTCAAACATTAGAGGACATTAATTAGGCTTGTGTAATAGATTTTGGTGGCTCATGGGAGGATCATATACCATTAGTGGAGTTCTCATACAATAACAATTTTTTGGACTTGATAAATACAGATCCTTTTGAAGCATTGTATGGGATTAATTTTCATTATCCACTTTTTTTGGTGGAAATAAGTTATACTTAATTGAATAGACCTAGCCTTGTACAAGAGACAATAGATAAAATTTAGTTGATTAGAAAGAGTATGGAGATGGATCAGAGTCGTAAGAAATCTTATACATATCATCTTAAGAGACATTTATTATTTTGGGAGGGTGATAATTTCTTCTTTAAAATATCTCTGAGAATTGGTAATCATAATTTTGGTAACAAGGGAATTCTTTCTACTCATTAAATTTCCCATTTTCATATGATTGAACAAGTTGGTGAGGTGTAATATCAGTTGAGTTTTCCTCCAAGGTTTATTTCATTGAACAATGTGTTTAATGTATCTTAATTGAAGAAGTAACAACCCAATACTACCAATGTGATCTGATGTGATCACATTGACCTATATTTAAATTCTATGTTGATTCATGTGTCGGTATAGATTTTGGATAGGTGAGAAAAACTCTTGAGTGGAAAAATCATCAATCTAGTACAGGTTTTATAGCAACATGGTTAAATTCAAGAAGAAAAATGGAAGCCTAAAAAATAAATATTAGCGCAATAGTTAGAACTATTATAAGAAAATACTGATTTTATAATTTTTAGGGATAGAGAGACCAATTTTGGGGAGAATTTATCACCCTAAATTTTAGGTAAATGACCCTTTATTCATGTAATTTGATTATATATAATGCCCAGGTTATGTTTTGGGAGGTTCTAAGTGGTTTTGGAATTTTTTGGAGGCATATATTGAGGTGAAAAATCTATGAATGGTTAGTCTAAACTGTGCACCATCTCTAGGAAACTGTGAAAGGGAGGACAGTGGTCACTGGGAAGGTGCATAGTTAGTGCAAGATTTGTTCAAACCGTGTGAGTGCCCAAGGGAAATCGTGAAACATGAAATATATGGAAAAGCCAAGTTCGTGCACTAATTTTTAACTATGTGAGCCAACCGTTCAAGGTTTTTTCCTAAGATAGTATCACCACATGGTTAGAACATGGTTTTCCAAACTGTGTGGCCTAACCATGCATCGTACAATTATCACCCTGAAAATATTAGATCTAATCCAAATTAACTCCCAAATCCCTATTTAATATCTTAATCTCTCAAGATCTCAAAATCCATTTGATCATTAGGATTGATAGATAAACCCCTTGGATTAATAAGCGATTATTAAAAGAACAAAAGTTTGTTGGAGATCTAGATTCATCGGTAATACATTGTTCTTCATTGTTCTTATTAGATATACTATTCTTCTCTCTCCATGGATAATATATCTAATCTTTGGTTTATATATACATATTATTTGATGAAAATATTAATGATTTATGGTTTATTTCATTGAAGTAAATGAGATCTAGGCCCAGTTTTTAGAGAATCGTATTGTAGTTCTTCATTTTCACTAACTATTGAGAGGTTGGTGGATTCTCTATCATCTTTACATAACTTAGAACTTGAATTCTTTGTTTTATTTAAATTAATTTCTTAAATTTTTTGTGATATACATACTTGAATCATTATGGAAGCCTATTTTTGGTTATGTCTTGAAAATTCTTGAAATTAAATTGTTTCTTGGAAAAATTTCTTTGGTGATAATTTTAAAATGATGATTTTAAAATTATGGTTTTGTTTTGATGGATGGAAAATGTTTTATAGAATGATTTAAAGAAATAAATATTTTATTTGGAATGTTTTTTCATGGAAGTTTTTATACATGTATGGAAAGAGTGAATTTATTTTGACGTGGCCCTAAATAAAGGGCATGTACCCTTAGGGTACAAGGACATGACCTTGGATAGGGGGTGTTCTATTAGGGCACTTGGACATTGGTCACCTTGTGTTGACTTGGTGGATCAAAAAAAGAGTTCTCATGGGTATGGTAATATCACTTGGGAATGAGTGTGTTTATGTGTGAATGTGTATGGAGACATGGTTATGGGTATTCCAAACAATTGAGAAAGGTTTTACACTAGGTAAAAAATTTCCTTGGAAATTGTTTACTATTTTGATATAAACTATTTTATCTGATTTTAAAATTATTTTATATAAAATATGATAAATGTTTTTGTCCTAGGGGAATGAGATAGGAAGTATTTGGGGAAATCCTACTAATATTAGATGCAACCCCTAATTAGGTACTATTTTGCATTTGTAGATTCCATATATATAGAAACAGATAAAGGTAAGGTATCTCATTTATTTAATGATTCTTCTTGATATCGAGGATAAGGCATATGGAGTTAGAGCTTGGTTTTGGTCAGGATTTTGGTTTTCTCGATGTCTTCATTATTGTTGTCTTTTACATTTTATCTTATGTTTATTTTGTAACTCTAATATGGACATTTATTGTTGGGTATGCCTTTGGTTTTTATTTTGTAGATGCATCATATAGAGGTTTGGATTTTTATTATTTATGTTATTTGGGTGTCTATATTTCCAAAGGGAAAATTATCCCCCAATGTTCTTGAATCCCTTGTAATTTATTTCTATCCTTTGGTGTATTGGGGATGTCGCCTAATTCCTAGTAGAACCACCACCTCTTCTCATACCAGTGAGGAGGGGTGGGATGTTACAACATGTTTAGGTACAATTCAAGGGAGAAAAATTATTAGAATGATTTTATCAAGGTAGATCCATTTTAAAGTTCATTATTTATGGAAATAAATTGACCAATCTAAACCATGGTGTTGTTTAGTCTCACCATAACATGGTTTGGTCACCCACAGTGCTGTTATAATTTTTTTATTATTCCATTATTTTGAATATTTTTATTTTCCATGAAACCTAGGAGATTGTGGGTGATCCTAATAATGATTTTAACTCCCTTATTCATATTTTAATCCCTTGGGTTCATATGATTGTTTTCTAATTATAAAAAGGTTATCTTTCCTTATCTTCTTTTATTATTTCTTATTTATTTCACTTTAATATGTTATAATTATGGATGGATTTGATTTTGGGTAAATATGGGTGGAATGTTGATGGAGTATTGAAGTGATATGATTTTTTGAAGGATCATTGTAGGTTTATTGGTGTTTTATCATTAATTTATTATTTTCATTTGGAATTGTGTTGCACAAATATTTGTTTAAGGTGGGTTATTTGGATTATCTCTTTCATATTTACTATATTTATTTTGAATTATCACGCTTTAATTTTATTTGGGTATGGATGTATAATTTACCTAAGAAAGATAATGAATCGGACAAAATTAAATAAGGGATGAGTGTCTAATGTGTTTTATATGTTTTTCATTATTTTTGATATATTATTTCTTGATTTTTTTCTAAACATATTGTTGTGATTTAATAGTGTTGGTGGAAATATTCTAAAACATAATTTGAGTTGGATAAATAATTTAAATATGATGATGAATTAAGAAAATAAAATCTAGAAATTTTCATTGACCTTGTTTTGTTAAGATTAAAGTAATGGTTGGGTAGAAGAGATCCAGAAGTCAGATTATTTGGTTGAATTTTATGACTATTGTTGTGATAGATTTATACTATTAATATTATTTATTACAAAATATGGATGTTTGATGAGTTGATGATGTTGTGGTAGAGGAATTGGTTTAGTGTGGTTGTCATTTTGATGATGATGTGACATTGTTGTGGTTTTTCATGGTAGCTTTACATGTTTTTGAAATTAAATAGATGAATTAATTGATGTTGAATAAGAATGGTTTGTGATGAAAAAAAATATAATAATCAATATGGTGGAATAATTAGTATGGTAATTAGAACATAAATGTGAAATTAGAAATAAAAAAATTAAATAATGGTGGATATAAATTATTATATAGCTAATAAATTGGTAGTATTAAAATACTTAATGTGGTTAGAAAATTGTGGATGTGTAAATTGTGGTTGAAATAATAAATGGGGTGAATATTATTGTTATCAAATAGTGATTTTGTCTTGTTATATTAGTTTTGGCATGTTTTATGGTTAGAGTTAGCAGTGATGGTTGTTGTTTTGCATTGGTGGATATGTGATGATGGGTTGTGATTGTATATAATGTTTTATTGGAATTGGAACCTAGGTTGGGATTGAGTTATTATTATATATCCATTATAATTTTTTTATTTTTTATGCACCACCACCAGATTCAGGCAATGCGGTGACATCCATATGGGGTTTTGGGTTCTGAGTGTAGCACCAACATCTAGAATATAGTTGATATAGATGGTTAATAACTTTTTTCTCTCCCCCTCTCTCTTCCAAACTTAGTGTGGTAATGTGGTTGTGGGGTAGTTATGTGGCAATGTTTCAATAATGTTTTGATGATGTGTTTATATAATGGTGGACATGTGGTAATGATTATGTGGTAATAGTATATTTTTATATAGATATAGTTTTGGTTATATAGTGTGTGGGTGTGATTATGTGATTGTATCAATGTGGTTTTTTTTATTCAAATGTGGTATGAGGTTAAAATATGTAGATATAAAAGTGTTTTAACCCAAGAGACACCCTAGTAGGGGATGAATTAGGGTGTATCTCAACCTAATTTTTTCTTCACTTGATAAACTTGTTTTTAGATCTTGTTCTCAGGTTTTCAAGAACTTGTTCTCAAACTATTGATAATATAAACTACTCTTAAGAATTAATTATATTAATAAAATTAATAAAGTGATGGAAAAAATTCATTTTTTAGTTCACCCGCATTGTGCTATATCCAAATAGAATACTTTATCAATGAACTGAAGTAAAAATAATATATTTTCTCATTGATCTTGTGGATAAAAAATCAAGCATGGTAACTTTGTACCAAGTCTCACTACCTATAAAATTTAGGTGATTTCACTCCTCACTAAGGCTCACTACATGTACAATGGTTTATGGAATAGATCACTGCCTCCCAAGGGTCACTCCCTTCTCATCCTTCATACACTACTCTAGAATATATTAGTTTATAGACTTGTAGTTATTTTCTTAGTTTATCGATATGAATGAATTTTAGAGATCAATATGTATTCAATATGTAAACTACATCATAATTATCGATGTTATCCCACCAGTATAGACCATGTGTTTCTCTAAAATTTCAAAGAAAAATATAATCAACTCCTTATAAGAAGAGTTTAATATTTGATCTCCAAATAAACTTTACAAAAGTTATAAAATCTTCCAAGAAAATAATAACTCTAGGATATGAGCCATATTTAATAATACTTTTATTTACTTCCCACAAAAACATATATCACTGATAATTCATCATCATATGAACTCATCTTTATGAATCTTATATAGAAGTGATAATATGTTTTAGATTCTTCCTCCTTATAAAACTCAATTTTTTCTCTGTTTTTTGTGTTCTCAATTCTTCTAATAACTTTCCTATTTCTATTGTTCCAACCTTCTCATTATATTATCTATTAAGATATTTGAAAATTAAATTCAAATTGAATATATTAACTTCCATGAACTTCCTATACTACACATTTATCCCATGGATAATCTTCAATTAAATCTCTACCATTGATCTCCATTTAGTCTAATAATGTTTGTGCCATAATCTTCTATTAGTTAAAGGAGTTCCTAGTCATAAAATCTTTTCATAACCTCCATTTTTCAGACTCTGCAACATGTCCTCTACTTGAAACACCCATTTTGGACTCTTCATTAGACTGACCATGGCATAGTTATTCTTGAGATAGAATGCCCTTAAAAATAGCTTTCTCAAAGCTTTTTCCCCATTTTTCCTTCAACTCCAAGAAATTGGATACTCAAAATGTCTTCCTCTATAGTGTGGTTCTTCTCCAGGTACCCATTTCAACTGACCTCCCATGAGTGCCTCACATATTTGATGATTCGTACATACAAACCATTTAATCTCAAGTTAGATATAAAACGGCTCCCAAAACACTCGTTATGGGCCAACTTATTTGGAATCGGGATTCTTCAACACAAAATTCTTTTTCCATGCCCTAAAATATATAAATTCCCCATTTTAGTTAATTCTTTAACCACCATGATCACCCAAACACCTAGTAAAATGGATTTCATGTAGTTTCATGTTCTCCTGTACTTTCATAATACTCTCTATTTCAATTTCTATGATGCGCCACATAACACGAAATGGATTGCATAGCCATTTCAAACCAAAATTACTCTAGATAAAAATTAATTCTGAGATTCCCATATATTCTCTATACTTTTCATTTCTTGATCTACCATGTAATAGGTCTCACAATGAAATGGTGAGTTGTTCCTTCTTCAAACTTCCTCGATTCATCTCCAGATGATTCCTTGTGTGCTCTAACTCATTCCAAATACATAATACACTTGAATAAGAATATTAAACATAATAAAATATCTATTTGATTTATATTAAACATTGTACATCAATATTGATCTTTTGAATCCATGTACTTGATATATAGAGATATAAAGATGTCTCTTTACATCTCTCCACTAGTTCTTCCATGTGAACCTTGTAATGTCCCAGGCTCTATTCACTCATAAGTAACCAAACTCGGTCAGTAACATGGCCTCAAGTGTGACTCCTTATATTCCAATGGTTGCTGACTAGTAGAAAGGGTATAAGGTGGCATAGTGGGGAGACTATACCCTCATGATCATAGTATCACAATGGTGTAATAAATGGATAAATGGAGGAATCATAATATCAACTAAAAGTAAAAGAGAAATCATCTAAATAGGATAAACATTCAAGTGTAGAAATATCCAGTACCATATACAAACTGATATAATGTTACGTCTCTAAAAAGGAATAGGAAAACTTGGAAGTAGAAACACATACCTACATGTATATCAAAAGAACCAAAAATACAAAAATTCTATCTCCATATTACATTGCGAGCCATAGCTCAGTCATGTGATCCCCCACTCCCATGATATAATCAATCATGCATTGATAACTAGGTTCTTTTCCCTGCACCTACTTGCATCCATGAAGTCTATCCAGATACCAATTAGTGGCCTGGACAGGTTGTGAGATAAACTCAATACTCCACTAATAGTATTTTTTGTATAAATCCAACCTATGAATATAAATTTAACAGTGTGCAGGTATAATAATCATCAGTGATGTGAAATGAATAAAGTAAAAAACCATATTAGACTAGGCTCCTCATGGGATTCTAGGCTGACCAAACCATCTTCAGACTAAGACATAAATGTATCTGAATGAAATAAATCATATATATATATTCATACATGAGATATCTACAAAGATATACCTACATTAGTAAGGACCCATGGCTTAGTTCCTAGGTTTCCACATAGTATGTCAATATTTCATGAGTATCATATCTTTAAATAGATCATCATAATAAAGATGGTATAATAAAAGGATTTTATGTTAGACCAGGTCATCCATAACCTCAGGGGTCAATCCAACTCATATAAATAACTCAATAAGTCCAGATATCAGGGTTTGAGTGTAATATACGGGGTACAACCAAGTTATTCCACTATAAAAAAGTGTCTAAATCCATGGACTTCATCCATAGTAAATCATAGAATAAAAATTATTGGGTATAATGGGGTGAATTCATGACTTATCATGTTTGAAGATGTCAAGATAAATCTAAGGAGTGTATCCAATGAATTCTAATCTCTATATAAATGATCAAATCATCAATATAACACCAATTAATTCATGTAATAATACAGAGACCAAGTTTCATGGTGGGTATGTCCCATAGAAATCATATCAATCAATTAAGGTGGTTTCCTCTAAGTGAACAAGGAATTCACTTAGCAATCCAAGGTGATCTCAATTTTGACCACTCCTATAACAAGAAAATGGTAATAATAATGGAACCAGATATGTGAATATTAAGTGTAACTTTAGGCATATAATAATAATTCCAATTTACTACATCCATTTAATCCATGTGTTTGCATTCCATTTATTGATGACAAGGTTTAAGGCCAACAATAGAAGTAACCAAGTATATGTAAATGAAGTGTAACAATGGACATGTGATGATCATGCCAATTTTCTAATTCCATTTAATCCATATCATTACCTTTCATTTATTGATGATAATGTTTAAGGGTGTAAGGGTAAAATTTTCCATGTGAAATTCATTCCAATTCACTGAGTTCATATATAAATTTAATTGTTGATATAATAATATAGGTAATCATTTTATCTATGATACACCACTATAATTTATCTATTTCTATTAATGATGTTGCATTTTAGAAGTCAAACAAAACACATCGATGGGTTTTTTGGTTCTAAAACCATAGAGGTCCAAAAGGAACATAATGGGAACACCCAAAGGGGTGGATCACATTGAGGTTAATGACCGATAATGTCACTGGGTATCTAAAAGATTCATTTTGTTCCAAAATAGGGAAAACAATTCAAGGAATATTAATTTTAGGGTAAATGCTTAGTGAGCCCGAGGTGTGCCATAACAAAAAAATTATACACATCCAAAATTTAAGGGAACATTCATAGACCACCAAAATTATGGTGTTCGAGGATCACCCATCCAGTATCGGATTTTTTTTGGTCTAGATTAGAATAAAATGGAAAAAAGGAAAAATGCCCTGAAAATAGAGCATATGAGCTCGCACCAAATTAGCACTAAAGATGTGGAGATAAACGAATGAAGGGATGCAGTGGATTAAACCTATTATTGGTTGAAATCTAACTCAATGTATGGAACTAAAAAATAAGGTTGGGAGAAGGAGTTATCACCAACCCTAGCTTAGTCCATGGGAGGAGGTTCAATGGAGGAGAGGGTTGTGCGGTCCACTAGAGAAAAGAGGGAGGAAGAAGGGTTAGCCCTTTTAAAAGAAATGGTGGTAAAAAATTAATTCTTCACACTTTTTAAGAGGTGAATGGTTTGTATATAGGTTTTTAAAACCCATTCACTAACCATGTGGATGGCATTTTCTTAATACAGGCCCCCCACATGGTTCATGTGCATGGTTTTTCAAACCATGTACACCCCCTGTTTAGGTATTATCCGAGTAACACCCCCTCACATAGGATATGTCTATCATTAAAAAAACTATTCACAGCCCATACCCTTTTTACCCCACTATAACATACTGCATGGTATTCCAAAATTGTACATCCTCAAGGGTACGGTTCAGGAAAATTGTTTGCCTGGTTTGTTTCCTCCAAAACATGGACTTTCGGGATCCGAACAAGCTCCATATACTCCAAATTCATTTCTTAGGCCATAGGTAACATTTATAAGGATAAAATAAAGTGTTTAAACTAGGAATTTATAATACTATAATTCAAATGAAAAAACCATGTTGTTATACCCCCCCCCCCCCCACCCCCACCCCTTGCTTAAGATAACTCATACTCAAGTTTCCCTTTTGAGGTTGGAAGATCATAATTTGAAAAGTGTTCTAGACAATAAGAAAGTATATCATCCTCCCTATCCCAAGTCTCATCTTGAACTTTACTATGCTACCATAGCTCCCATTCTATATGGATTGATCTACCCCAAAGAGCCTTCGTGCTCTAGTCCATGGTACAGATAGGATGCTTCTCAAAGGACGCATCTACCTCCAACTCCAACTTATTAGGCCAAAAGATGTGAGATGGGTATGAGTAGTAACAATGTAACTTAGAAATATGAAAGAGGTCATTCATAGCCTAATAACTCTATGGTAACTATAATGGGTAGGCTACTTGTATGATTCTATCCACAACCTCCAAATATCTAATGAAATGTCTTAAAATATTCCCTTAATGTATAAATCATTGATGTCCCAGTCTAGTTGAGACATGCAAGAAAACTTCATCCAAGACCTAAAACTCTACATGTATTTTATAGAGGTCATCATAATATTTCTTCCAAGATTGAACTGTAGCTATATTCTTCCGGATCATATAAACATATTCGGGTGGCTCCTGAACAAGATGGGGTCCAAGTAGTGCTTCCTCCCCTACCTATAACCTATATAGAGGTGATCGGCATGGCCTACCATATGAGGCCTCATAGGGGGCCATCAATTTCATCTCCTAAAAGCTATTATTGTATGAAAACTAAACAAGAGGTTTATGTTTCTCTCAAGAACCTCTAAAATCAAGTTCACACACTTAAATTGTTTCCTATAAAACTGGTATCATCTCCTCAAATTGATCATCGATCTGAGGGTGTTATGTTTTAATCAAAAGTAATTTTGTACCTAGAGCCCTCTTCAACACTTGCAAGAACCAAGAATTAAAATTATCATCCATATCCAATACAATATTCTTTAGAACTCAATAAAGTTATATAGTCTCCCAAACATAAATCCTACCAAGATCATCCATCAAAAAGGTCTCCTTGAAAGGTAAAAAGTGAGAGACCTTTATGAGATTATCGATGATTACACATACACCATCATTTCATTGAGGGGTATTAGTAATCCAGTCACAAAGACATGGTGTCATCGTCCCATTTCCACTCAGGAATGGGAAACTGCCATAAAATCCATTTTATTCACTAATGTTCTATCATCACTTGCTGATATGTGGAGAACTTAGTAACAAATCTAGTTATCTCCCTTTTCATACAAGTCCATTAGTATTAGAAACATAAATCATGAAACGTAATTGTAAGACTATGAGGCACTATCCAAGTAGAAGCATGATAGTCTCATATCAATTCCTCCTGAATGTATGTAAGAAGATAGATATTCCCATGTATTTAAAAGACCCCATCCTTATCAATGATCCATCCTAGTGGTGGGTCCTTTCCTAAGACACTCGCCCTTATGAATAGTTCTTTAGGATCTGATAACTGCCTTATGTTTAATTCCTCAAGGGGTGAAGAGGTCTCTACCAAATTAATGAGAAAATACTTCTTTTAACTCTCATAAATCTCCCAATGTATCACATAAAAGAGTTTAATCAAATACCATTCATCATTGGCCTCTCAAACTTCCCATGTCTGATTCTTTCTACTCAGAGCAGCAGAAACCATATTGCCTTTACTAAAAGTATAGGCAAGTTAAAATTAAAATTAATATAAATATTAAACCCAACTCCACTATCTAAGATTTAATTAACATTGTGTAAATATATAATTGTGGCTTTTTGGGTCCTTAAACACCAAAAAACACTCTTCATGAAAATAATACCTTCAAAAATACAAGGCATGAACCATAGATTCTATCTTTATATCAAGTGTCGTATAATTATTCTCATGTGGTATAAACTAATGAGACTCTTATGCCATGAATTAATATCAAGGACTAAAATCTGGTTCAATGAGATGAAAATAATTTTTGGTGAATAGTAACTTTTTTACTTTTATTTACCACGGTTAAAAGTAAATAGGGTAATTAAGGGTAAAAATGATATCATTATTAACCTAAAACATGTCCTAATTCTATTGGATAATTTTAATTCGACCAAAAACAACTTTATTAATAAAATATGACCATTTAGGTCCACTTGGATTAGATTAGGACATTTATTATTAATTTATTTAAAGAAGGGTTAAAATAGTTAAAATTAGAGTTTAATAACTAAATCATTTTTAATATAGGGCTTAACATAAGATAAATTCAAATATAAATATTTATTAGAAATCTAAAAATATTTCCTACATAATGGTATTTTATTTATAATTTTTAGACATTAAATAATTTAATTTATTTATGACACAATGACGATGGAGTAATTATCTTATTAATGAAATATTAACATAATTAATGTTATAAATACCCAAATAAATGTAATTTGACACTTTTTATGAATTAAAATAATTTTTTAGGTTAATATGACATGTTAGTATTGATTTAATTAACTTTTTTAGAACTAATAATGCTGTTATGAGTTTTAAAAAAACAATTACCAAATAGTGTCCAAATTGACATAAAATAGTTTTTAAAACAAATATTATATTTTTAGTTGTTATTGTATTCCTAAAAATCTAAGGTTCGGAAAAATGACTTATATAAGGTTATATATATTAATAATAAACAAATTGGGGTTTGTTTGGCTTGTTATAGTAAATTTATAAACCATATAGTGTAAGAAAACAAGAATACACGGTAAAAGTTAAATTATTTAACTTATAGTTAAATCTAAATGATAAGGTTAAATTAGTAACCTAAACTTGTCTAAAATATATTGGATGAGATTATTTAGACCCATCCCCACCTTATAATATAAATAAATCAATTTGGAGCTATTAAAAACCAAATATGACTTTATAATAAAATAATACTTTAAATTTTTCCTAAGGTGCCCCTCTCCTCCCTTATAAAAGGGCACCTCCTCCCTCTCCTCCTCACACCACTTTGAGCCTTCAAGCTCATCCAACCCCTGCCATTATTTCTTCTACACTTCCCTAGAAATATCCTAGAGGTCCTGGTCTTCTTCGAAGACAATATTTAGTTCCCTAAGAGAAGGTTAAGAAGAGGCGCTTCAAAGAAGAGGTAATGTTCGTTACCGATTCATTCAACTTTATTTCTTCTTCTAATTATTCTTATTTAGTTGCTTAATTATAAAGTAATAACATAAGTATCACTCATATACTGATATATTATTATAAATATGAAACAACTCTATTTCACCTTCTATCCATCCTACGGAAAACGAAATCACCGCGTGTTCGTAAGTACGGAATACCGTCTCCACACCGTGGTGTAATCTGTTTTCCATGACCACATTACTTGGATGGGTATAATGGTGTAAATAATAAATATATATGATTATTATAAAGTGATATTGATTCTAAAATAGTGTACATACACTTCAATACAATTCCATGATCATGGGAACGATATCATCGCTCGTGCATACGTACTGCCTACCGTCTCCACGATGTGATGCGACTCGTTCTACATGATCTTCATTGCATAATGATTATATAAATGAATTGAATGAATAAATATGATATGTATTACACTAATACCATTCTGTAAATGAGTTATCTGTGACCAAAAATAAGAATAAGAATTTATTCTACAAAACATGCATAAAAACAAAAAGAAATAAACACCCGAATAACAAGTAACAATGAAATATTACTAATAAGAAGCTAATAATATGACCATATATGATATCATAACAATGAGTAAGATTATTTAATAAGTGAATAACATTATTTAAATCATTATACTGGAGGTTCGGACATGTACGAATCAAATTAGGCCTAAGGTAAGGGAAAACCTCACAATCTCATTTTTATCCGAGATTGTTTATACTTCGTAATTTACTGGGGAATATTTATCATCCACATCCATGTTTCCTCAATATGTAATATTATTTCCATCCACATACAATTTTTTAAATCCAATTTTACCCAGTGGTGAGTTTTTATTAAAAGATGTGAAATGAATCTTTTGTCAGTTTTAGTACGAGGTACTTTTTTGACTTTTCTGGCCAAAGTACGAGAAGAATGTTTTTATTTAACTTATTCGGCATGAACGGATTTTTAGAAAATTATTTAAATGAAGCTTCCTTTACAAGTTTTCAAGTTTATTTTTAATCAACTTATTTTAGTTTAAAATTTTATGACATGTCAAGAAAGGAAAACGGTTTTTGAAGTAGAAAGGATATTTTCCTCAAGAATGGAATTCAAGAATTTTATAAAAATTATTTTCCATCTAAGATAATATAGGGGTCTATTTCTATACCTATTTTTACATTGATTTGATTATGTTATGATGGAATTATTTTTATTATGTCATTTTCTCTTATATGGATTATGTTATGATAGCACTATGTTTAAGAATCCCATTTTTATTACATGAGTTATGATATGATGTATGATTTATGATTTTGTGGCACACATAAGAATGGTTTCATTATGAGATGGGTAGGACCTATATCTCCCTACAATGTATTGGGTAATGATTTATATCTAATGAGATAGACATGGCTAGAAAGGAGGGTTAATCCAGTTCAGTGAAACAAGACTGAAATGAGGAGTGAACTTGGTTCAGAAATGGACTTTGTCCGTTAAGATAGTCTTGTCAATGTGCCTTGACTACTAAGAAATGATTCTCTATGATTATCTGTGTATGCCACAAAGTTTCATGTTTTGTGTTATGATTACATTTCACTACTATGATTTATCCCATGATATGATATTATGATCTCTTTTGCAGGTTATGATTTTTGAAATGCTATGTTCTTATGAATATGATATTTCCTTTATTTAACCTTATTAAGAATTTGAGCTCACCCTTTTTTATGTTTTCTTTCCCCAGGTCAGGAAGAAGGTTATTAAGTAGGATATTCCAAAAGGGACTCTAGATATGATGAAATAAATGGGAGATAATGTAGATGCTTTATGAACGAGTTGTTTATGTTTCCCAGTTTTTAAGGAAACTATACCTATAAAGTCCTTTCATGGTTTTGTTATATGTTGTAATAAGTGTGATTCAATTTTGAAGTATGAACAATGTATGTAAATTATGGGTCGTTATAATTCTCGCATGCTTCTGACCATATAAACCTCACACCCTTCTTATTAAATCCTGTAAGAGTTTATTATAGGAATGATAATTCATGAATAAAGCACCCATAATATCTATCCATCCCTAAGAAACTCCATATATCAAACAAATCATGGGATAATACTAGGAAACTACATAACTTGCTATATCTGGGTCAACTAACACTCCAGCCTTTGAAATAATGTAACCCAAGAATTGAACCTTCTCAATCCAAAAGTAGAATTTACTAAGATTAGCATACATCTGGTACTATCTTAGTGTATTCTGTATGATCTTAATATCTCTAACATGGTCATTTAGAGTGAAAGAATATACTAAGATATCAGTCATGAAAACTACCATAAATGGATCCAGATATAGGTAAAAAAACTTGATCCATCAAAGCCATGAAAATAGTTGGCATGTTCGTGAGACCAAACAGAATAACTAAATACTAATAAAGATCATACCTACTATGAAATGTTGTACAAGGTATGTATGAAGGTATAACTCATGTATGATGATAACCTGAACTTAAATCAATCATGTAGAAAAATCTCACTCCTCAGACCTAGTCAAAGATGTCGTCTATACGAGGTGGTAGATATCGGTTCTTAATTTAAAGCTGGTACAACTGACTGTAATTCACACAAAGCCTGAGGTTATTTTCTACCTTCTTAGAAAAAAGGATAGATGAACCCAAAATTTAAGTATTAAGATTTATAAAACCCTTAACTTCCAAGTACTCTAGATGTCTCTTGATCTCCTTTAACTCATTAGTAGCCATCCTATAAAGAGGAATTGATATTGGTCCTACTCCTGGCACTAGCTTGATAGAGAAATTCACCTCCCTATTAGGAGGTAATCCATAAATATTTTTGTACAATACATCCCTAAAAAGATATAAAGGAATGAAATTTTTCTAACTCATTCCCTAATCATCCAAAGAAAAATCTAGCAATATAGGGTGTCACTCCACCCAACCCACGATGCTCTAGCCCGGATATACTTTCCTATAAATCACATTCACCCATTTGAACATAACTATTACCCTATGGTGATGTAAATGATACCCCGCAACAATATCAGTCCACATAAGTGTGATAGTGGACCAATCAGTCCATTCCTAGAATGACATTGAAGCTATTCATCTTGAGGAAGAAGAGGTACCATAAGAAATAATAACTCCCTACCTCAAGGGGTAATTCCTTGTAATGGCACACACTCTTCGATCGATTTCCTAATAGAGTATCAGGAGTCATAAATACACAGAAATACTAAACCTCAATCCCAAGGTTTTCTATAATATCCATAATGATTAATGAATATGAATTTCATATATAAAAAAGAGAAAATACTAGAGTAGAGGCCTCCAAGATTGTACCATTAACTATATATGGTCTAACACCCTACTCCTTAGGTATATTTTTCAATAAATAAATTTTCCATGATCCATGGCCATATATAGAAACTTGACTACCCAGAGTGGTTCCACTCTATAGACTTTGTGTATCCTGAGTCTGGCCTCCTTTGCCACATCCACCTCCTTGGATTGTACGGACAGTGGTATTCCAACTTTCTACCTGACATAGAGCTACTGATCCTATCCTAGAATGGAGATATGGTTTGGATTATCTCCCGTTAAGAACTAATGGTAAGGTTTTAAAAAAACTCTAAAGATTACCCATTCTTCATCAAGACTAGAACATGACTGGGTCTCGATAACAATGAGGTTTACATAATTGTTCCTACCATGTGGATGGTATTTCACCAAGCTACATGAATGAGTAATCTGTCTACCACTGCTCTGTTTAGAATCCTCTAGATGATGTTTCCTACCACTGGATGAACTATTACCCTACCTTACCACCAATCCAAAATGGCTTGTACTATTATATTCCCTCAAATTATGCTTGGTTATGGGGTCTTGGTTTGTAATTCCTAAGATATTATTCAAATGGAAAACATTTACCTAGGACCGGATGACATACCTTATCACATCCTTGAAACGTCTTACTCTTGAAAGATCATAAACAGTGAAGGAAGGTGAAAAACAGTAAAGCTCAATAAATCAAGAAGAATAATTCATAACTAAAAGGGATCTTTTCTCTATATATAGGATCTCCCTAGCTTTTCCAGCTCTCAATATTTCTAAAAAGAAATAGTCATATAAGTAATTCTGAAAATTCCTTTAGACCATATCCCAATGTTGATATACCTGAGTAATAATGACCCACAAATGCTTTATAGAACCTTGAATCATATAAGTGGTGATCTTGAACCTCCTCTCAAGAGATATCTCCAGGTTCTCAATGATAGATAACATGGACTCTAGTCATATCTCAGAGACCTGTAGAGTTCCATACCCTAAGCAAATAGGAAAATACTAGTGCTAAAACTCTCATGTCATCTCTTCCATAGTAGGGTAAAGTTGCAGAGCTCCCTGACCATTCAGTTTTATTTGAAATAAACCCTTAAGAAACTAGGCATCGACACCCACGTCATCTACAATAAGATGTTCCATAGGTGGAACTACAAGCAGGTTAGGTCCCACCATATCAGTAGCATGGTCTTCGCCACCTTCCTCGTTCTCGACTCAAGGACATCGTGGTGGAATAGCTTTATAATTTTCTAACACAAGCCTCAGATAAGATTCAACAATTATTACATCACAGATACAAGAATAGGATATGTACATGCCTTCCTATATAAGATTTATACCCCTCTGTCAACTCGTATAGATATGCCTAGGCATTTTATAAGACCAAGATAAAGCACTAGAGATATTTCCTACTACCCACTACTAAGGTTAGGTGTAGGTTAATTTCTCTATTATATATCAGGGTTCTAGTATACAGTGTGTGAATTGGAATTTATAGTGGAAAATTTCCTTTAAGTTGAAATTGGCATCACTATTTAATGAGAACCACTTCTATTTGACTTTATAACTCAAAAAGTACTAAACATTTCATTGCATATATCTTTATGTTTATATATATATATACCAAGGTCTAGTTAGATGCATCTATCATTCCCAATTTATAAATTACTACGCTTTATAAATTGAAAATGGTACTAAAGTTACTAAAAGTAGGATTTTAATATGGTTCATTTAGATGGATCAAAATTCCTAATTAATATAGGCACACACTCTCTTTAAATATCAATTGGAATACATATAATCGCAACCAATTAAGGAGTCATCTCACACAAACAAGGGTTCATTGATCAAACTGGATATAATTGGATAATTAAGGTTTCATCATCACACTATATAAGAAAAGACCATTTAGTTTGATGAAAACGATTTAATAATTCCAATTATTTATCCCTTTATGAAATGTTAGCACAATTTCAAATATAACTATCAAGGAACATGGAATATGAAAAAATAATGCACATAGTAAGTAAACATAGTATGGAATAATTCATGACATATAAATACTCACATGAGTATAATGATGCATGAGACACTACATCTTTGTTGTAGTAAATCAAGGGTTAAAATAGATTTCACAATAATAAGAAAAAACATAATCAATGTGCATCACCCAATAGTGAAATAATTACAACCATAATAGGAATCATCTAAAACATCATATCCCATCCCAGGTAATTTAAATTTTCCCCCAAAATGGGTTAGCTACTCCCAAACACAAACTCATTACCAAATTTTGATATATCATAGTCTCATGTCTAATAACCCAAATAGTAAGACAAAAGGAAAATAAAGATATGATACCAATTTTTAATGTCCTACACCCAATTCATTCATAAGTAACTAAACCTGGTTGGTCACATGACCTCACGAGCACCTCCACATACAAAAAAGGCTACCAACTAGTATCAAGGACTCGATGTGGTTCTATTGGGAGATTATACCCTCATGATTAGATAAGCATAGTAGTGTGATAAAAAGATAAATGATATAAGAATAATAAAAACTAACAACATAAGATAAATCACCAAAATATGATAAAAATACAAGTCTATAAATATCCAGTAACATATACAAATTGATTTAATGTCATTTCTCTAAAAAAAGTAATAGACAGACATACATATAGGTATATCAAAAGAACCAAAAATACTAAAAGACTGTCTCCAGATAGCATCACAAGACATATCTTGGTCATGTTATCCCCCACTCCCATGCTACAATCAATCAACCATCAATAGATGTGTGCTTTACATTGTCTCTACCTATATCCATAAAGTATATCTGGGTTCCAATTGGTATCATGAATAGTGTGTAGGGTATACTCAGTAGGCCACCTCCAATGGTGTCTACACAAATCCATCCTGTGAATATAAATGTAATAGAATGTTGGTATAATAATCATCAGTGATGTATAATGCATAATGTAACAACCACATTAGAACAAACTCCTTATGGGATGTTATCCCAACCATACATTCTTTAGACTAAGCCAGAAATATCTCTAAATGAATTCCATCACATATATATTTTCATAAATGATATGTATGAAAAGATATACATGTACTAGAAAGGACGGGTATCTTAGTTCCTAGGTTTTCACATAGTATGTCAATATTTCATGAGTCATAGATATCTAAACAGAGTATCATAATAAAGATAGTATAATAAAAGTATCTGAGGTGGACCATTGAATCTATGACTATAGGGGTCGATCCAAATCATAGTAATAATTCATGTAGTATGGTTATTAGCTTTTAACTATAATACAAGTGGTACACCCAAGGAATTACATTGTAAAAGAGTTTAATCGAGTTCATGGATCTCATCCATAGTAAATCTTAGGATAAGCATGTCTGGGAGAAATGGGGTGAATCCATGGAACCTCATTTATAAATACATCAAGTCCAATCCAATGAGTGTATCTATGGAATTTTAATGTTCGTATGATAAATGATTGAATCATTAGTACAACGTCGAGGCATTCACATAATAAGACAAAGACCAGATTCTGTGGTGGTTATCTCCCAGGGTAATCAGATCAATGAATCATGGTGGTGTCCTATGAGGGCTCAAGAAATTACCTTAAAAATCCAAGGCGATCTCAAGTTTGACCACTCCTATAATAGGAAAAAGGTCCATAAAAAATTCACCAAATTTATGAATATGAATTCTAACTTTGTACATGTAATAATAATTCTAATTTAATAATTCAATTTAATTTATGTGACTACATTTATTTTATTGAATAAAATGTTTAAGGTCCAAAATAGAAGGAACCAAGTATACATACATTAATTTTAACATTTGATATGTGATAATAATTCCAATTTATAACTTCCATTTAATTTATATCATTACCATTCATTTATTGATGACAAGGTTTTAGGGTGTAAGGGTAATATTGGCTGTGTGAAATTTATCTCAATTCCATGATTCCATATATAAATTTAATTATTAGTTAAATAAGATTGTGTTATTTTTTCTACACCACTATAATTTATCCATTTCCATTAGTGATATTACTTTTTAAAAGTTTAACCAAACACATTGATGGTTTTTTTGTCTATAAAACCTTAGAGATCAAAAAGTAACATAATGGTCACACCCAAAAGGGTGTATCGCATTGAGTTTGAGGACCTCAAACCTAATTAGGGATATAAAATATTCATTAGGTTCCAAAATATGGAAAATAATTCAAGGAAGATTAATTTTATGGGAAACTCTCGATAAAATTGGCATAAAATACAATAGAAAAAATTATAAACATCAATAATTTGAGGAAAAATTCATATACCACCTACCTTAGGGTGGTATAGGAGTACTCATCCAGTATTATCCTTTGATTTGGTCTAAATAAGAATAAAATAGAAAAATATGAAAACACCATGAAAGTACAGAATATGATCTCACACAAAAATTACACCAAATACAGTGAGATAAATGAAGGATGGATTGAATGGAATTAAAGTTATTACTGGTGGCTATACAATATTGTATATAGAACTCAAATCAAAGTTTTGATGGAGGAATTATCACCAATCCTAGAATAGGCCATGGGAGGAGCTTCAATGGAGGATAGGGCCATGTTGTCCACTAGAAACAAGATAGAGGAACAAGGGTTAAAAATTTTAAAATAATTGAGGTAAAAAATATAATTCTATCCACTTTTTAAGAGAAACATGGTTTGGTCTCATAGTTTTACAACCTTTTAAACAACTATGTGGCCGACATTTCCTATGATAGACTCCTCATACGGTTTATGCGCATGATTTATCAAACCATTCTCACCCCGTACACAATGAAATTTCTGGGTAACGCCCTCTTGCATGGGATAGGAACATGGAAAGACAAACCATGTGATGTCTGTGCAAACCCTCTATTGCCCGCTAAAACACACCACACAGTTTCCCAAACATTGTGGCCTTGGGGTAATGGTTTAGGTCAACCATGCACCAAGTGTGTTTCCCCCAAAACATAGAGTTCCGAGATCCAAAAAATCCTTGAACACTCATGATTCTTTCCTTAGACCATAGGTCATATTTATAATGGTAAAAAAGTGTTTAAACCAAAAATTTTGAAAATTTTACCACATATGAAAAACCAAGTTGTTACACATATCTTATCTAGATCTTCCATGAATATCCTAAAACTCAATTCCCATATATTTCAATGTCAAGCATTATTATATCACCATCACAATGTATGATTCTTTTTTATATTGAACTTTATCAAATCACCATGTCTTAAAAAAAATAATCCTTTAGTAATTTTCAAAAAATACTTTTCACAACCTATTAGGAGTATACATACTTCACAACCATCCATCATTATTAACCTTCAGTGATTTTCAACAAATCTAAAACACAACCACTTCGTTGAAAAAATCTTCCCATTTGGATTTTGTTGAAAATATTTCCATAAAATCCTTGCACCATCAAGAGAGGGATATAATATCTCCCCCTTTCTCATTCAATATAAGACCCATAAATCATATGGATCTTATGGGATTATTTACTTCACCTTTTCTATAAAAATTAAATGTTTAACATCATTGGATACTTCATTCATTCTTCCACCTTTTTTCATGAAAGGTAGTGAGTTATCTTCATTAGATTCACACCAACATTATCAATATACTTCATGTGCTAATTTTTTATGATATATCATCATATTTTCATTACTACTAGACTTTTTAGAGTTAGATATACAACAAATACACTAACTTTAACCTTCAATGAACCAAGATATCTTTTTACCACATCAATACAAAATCAAAATTTAGTGATTTATAACTCTACCATTTGGTAACCTATACCTTAATATCATTAATACACTTAAATTACTCTTCAAAACTATAGTATCTTTAAACCACTTATTTATTTTTATAAAAACCTTTGAGATTCTTTCAATTTTCCTTCCTTGTATCTTTAACTTCAACACTCTTTCAATTTCAACCACATTCTTCTCAAGAAATTATAGTGAGTAAATTTAACACTTGGAAATGAGTAATCAACAAATACTCTAAGCCTATTAAGTTAAAACTCTATATAGGAAACAAGTATCTAAATAAATTCAATGTGCTATATGTACCTCACTTACTACCATAACCTCATGAAAAATGATCAATTAAATTACATTAACATTATATTTCCACATGCTGAACCAACTGATATAGTTTATTTATAATAAAATAGTGATACCGCACGATATCCATGATATTACTTTCTTTATATAGATTCTCCTTTATTGGAAGAGTCTAATCAACCTATTCTTGCTCATTTCCAACTCCCCTTAATTTATTCATCTCTTGAAAATTAATTTTGTAATAGTATTCAACCATGGGATACCACTTGTGTTGTTCCCTAGGATTGATGTATAAGATCACTGGGAGGGGAAGGTGGTGAATTAGTGATCAATTTTTTATAAGAAAGTTTCTTAACTTCTTAAGGAAACTTTCTTAACCTATGAAAACTTGTTAGAGTTAAAATCCAATAAAATATAAATCTCAACCTCACCTTTTGTATGAAAAAAATATAAATAGATATCAGCACATGATATTTGAAAGGTTCAGTAAAAAACTATTCATTTATATGTTGTTTATTCGTCCTAATATAAATTTTATTTTCTAAATTACTTAGGGATTTCAAAGGAATGATTAGTAACTAGTTATACACCCTAGTATTCATCCTCCAAAAAACCCTAGTTATACCCCCCAATAATCATCTCTTTTTCCACAGTTGGTTATACCCCCCAATTGTCCTAACCATATCCACTAAAGTCACAGTTGGTTATACCCCTAGTCAAAAATACTTTTTAGAAACTGGTTAGACCCCCTGGATACAAGATCTTTCCTTCCTATTTTCTGATCCTTTATAGAAAGATATTATCTTCCACTATAAGAAAGTTGGATCAAATTTTACTATGTAAAAACTTCAAGACCTTAAAAAACTCTCTTAATAATCTTTTAGCTATGAAAATTCCTCAAAATATTTCTGAGCCCAAGATATACTCTATCAAAACATTTCCATAATTTTTCAGGAATACTTCCTCATCAAATGTTTATTTGTTTGGCCTCTATTAGATAACCCTCTACCTTATGGGTTCATCCAATATTACTCCACCCAATACTCCTCACTAAACTTTATTCCATTTTTTCACATTCAAAGTAAATCTATCCAATTTCTTCATCCAATGGATCACTATATGAGGAAGTAATTATGACCATGTGCACTTCTTTCTTTGATTGAGTAGAAACTCAGTCATCCTCTTTCAAAACCTTATTCATATGATGGAACTCTGGTCAAAGTTTCTTTATATGATGGATCTCTATTTGGTAGATCAATTTTAGTCTAAAACCAAATATTAAATGCTGTATAATTTATTTAGTATGAACAATGTAAATTATTGTTGTACTTCACACCCCCTTTATATAGGTTCTCCTAGATTAGAAAAGGGGGTAACTCAAATACATATTCCCGATCATCTGAAACTCTAATTTCATATCTCCATATCATTTATAATTTTGTGGATACTTATCAACATTTCTATAATATTCATAAAGCTTCTTTGAATTATACTTCATATATAAACTTCTTTGAATTTCCTTAAACTTGATGTTAAGGAACTTTAAAAAACATCATTAAACTTGGTATGATAACAAATGTTGAAGATCATCTTTGCATCATCATATTATTTGAGGCTTTAAAAATTTATTAAAATATTCTCAAAATCTTAATCCATTTATTGTTCATATGATAACTTCATAATAAAACTTTTTCACATTTGTTTTTATGATCACCAAATATCACTTCTCCAATTTTCTTTGTCCTGCTGAAGTTTTTCGGTTTGCCTCAAATTTTATTTGATAGTTTCTCTTTAAAAATATTGTATATATAATGGAATTAGAAAAGTTTTGTCTAATGGGTCATAATTTTATTCATATTTTAAATTTACCTTGGCTTAATCTTTGTACGATGCATGACTTAATATCCTCATAAATGTGTTTTGGTGACATCATAAAAGTTTGTTTTATTTCTATCAATCCAATGAATCATCATTTGATGTAATTGAACAAATGAATTTATTTTAGAAGTTCTTTTCACTAAATTCATATATTCATTCAGCCTCTATCCATTTTTATCAACCCATTGAATATGGTTGACTTAATTTTTCAACTTTTAAAGACTTTAGTCTCATGAAACATTATCTATATGGATCCTTGCTTAGAATTCATCCAATTATTTTTCAAGATTAATTTTATCGTGGATCTTTGTTTGGTGGATAAAACATCCCATTTGTACAAACATGTAAAAACTCAAAAACACATTCTTCTCACAAATTTTCATCTGGTTTATTCATCCATACTTTTCACAAAATTTTATCCAGTTCAATAAAACTTTGTATATATATGGCCTTGTGAAAAAATTCTTAAAAAAGTTAATCTAGAAAACTAAAACTTCATCTTTTGTACATCAACATAGAATTTTTATCACTTTATAAAAATGTGTACAAATATTTCTTGGATCTTGAAAAACATCCAGATGTTATGAAATTTTATGAATGGCTTCGAATCATTTGATTTGTTTAAGGAACATTCTTATACTCCTCCATAAGTAAAGTTCATGAAACTTCCTTAAACAACTTCTTAAGTAATTTCCTCTTCAAACACATATAAATATATTGAAAAAAATGAATCCAGTCTCACTTTGGGCCTAAAAATATCCTATTTTGTGCCTATTATTAATATCTATATAAAACCTTAAAAATATTCAAAGTAAATATGTGTTCTCGAATATTCTCCTCATATGATGTTTTCATTTTATTTCTCACCCTATATCATTTTTATGCTTACTAAAAATAAAATGAAAAAGGGATTACATAATGATCATCTTAGATCATTTTCCTTCATCTCATAATCATGAAAACTTTCTTAAAAAAAGTAGTATCACATGAGTTTATTAACAAAGAGCCTTTAACTAAACAAATATAATTCTTTGTGGGTGAACCAACTGTAGAAAACAAGAGTTAATAATTAATGTGTTCAGTTTTTTCCATAAAATTTATTTCAATTAATAATTTCCTCAAACTCATTACAATAAATTTATATTGTGGTAAATATAATAAAATTTGTTAAGATTAATCATATACCCATCTCAATAAACATATCAAACTGTTTCAAGTGCATAAAAACATATTTCTTAACATTATCACATCTTATAAAGAAATGTGTGATACTCATACCTTAGCTTATTCAGCTTTTATCCTCTTTAAGGGTAGCACTCAATTCCTCATAATGGTGGTAAAAATGTTTCATGGTGGATATTTAAGCTTTCTATAAAACAACTACATCATTCATCTATCTTCCTTACATTTACTCCTTTAATTCCCTACAAGTTAGTATAGATAAACAATTATTTTTGGGAATAAGGTTGAGCCTCAGTTTTCCTTAAAAGTAATGCTTGTAATGAGAATATTCTCTCAGTATTGAATTCTTTTTCAACTTCTTGGATTTTTCATTGGATGTGTTTTCTTTCTTCGGTTCATCTTTAATTGATTTTATAACAGATTTCTTCTCATCTATAGAATCTTTAAATGAAGCTGTCAACTTTTCTTCATCTTTAGTAATATTTTTTCCTTGATTTTGTAACATTTTATTCATACTTTCCTTTTATGATAGTAAGATATTCATATAATTTTTTGTAACATTCCCATATTTCTCACATCTCTTTTACTTTTTATGAATTTTCAAGCCTCTATCTATTGATAAATTTTTATCAAATTTTTCCTCATAATTATAAACATGTTTCTTCCCCTTTTCTTCAGAATATTTTTATATTTATTCTAACATTATACCTATGGTTATTTTCTCTTGCCAAATAACTAAGAAAATATTCTTTATCTTCTCAACTTATTTTCCTAGATCAACCTTTTTAATCTACTTAACTTTCTTAATATTATTTTCTTTCTCAACTTTCTTTATATTTCATTTTTCTCTATTGAGTATTTAGCATTATTCACTTTCAAAACATTCTTTTCTTCCTCAACTTACTTTATTGAAGAAGAAAAAATTTTATCTACTCATTGTATCTCCCCATTGATTAATACATGTTTCCTAGTAAAGATATGTTATAAAAATATGAATATTATATGTGTCTAAAAATTCCACAAAACTATGAGTGACCTCTGAATCTTGATCCCTCAAATTGATAGTAGTTATTCTATAAATTTTTTTGATGTTGTTTCATTTTTAAAAAAATTATGTATATTTGTTCAAGGATATTATTTCTTGAATAATTTTACTCTTTCTTTATGGAAGGTTATTTCTTATGATGATTTACTTACATACCTATAGTGTTAGTGGAAGCAGATGTAAATTATGATTTTTTAGGAATATATATAACCTAATTCTAAAAACCCATATTTCTACCAACTTAAGTATATTTATATTTAACCTCGATATATTTAGGGAAAATATTCACCCAAATTTCATCACACTCGTTGTTTCTAAAGAATCATTGGTTGTGCTTCTAAAAACTCTTCCACTTTCTCATACAAACATTCTTTAAGAACATTCACCATTTTCTCGATTTTAGCTAACTTCATCTTATTTTACATACTTTCCTTAATAAGTGTAGTTTCTTATATGTTGATATTTTCCTATAAAACTAAATTTTCATTATAACTTATCATTTTTTATCAAGATCACTGATTTTCATCTTCTGATCTCTACACACATTGAGGTTTATCTCCTTCTCTTTAATTCTTTTACCAATATCAAAAGTTATTTCCTTGACATATTTATTTAACTTATCCCTTTTCTTTTTGATTTGTGTATTTTCCTCAAGATATGATTAAACATTTTCCTTTGAAATAAACTCAATTTATTTCATTACATCACCATCATCATCACTACCAATTGAAACATTTTCTTTGTTAACTCAAGAAAATAAGTTTACATAATGATCATATTCATTACTGGATGAAGAATCTTACAAATCCTTTTTTCTCAAGAAAATTTTCTAGGGAAACATTGTATTATGTTTTTTCCACTTAGGTTATTGATACTTTTTACATTCTTCTCAAGAATTAGAATCTGCATACATCTTTTTAGGATACTTTTGTTTAAAAGGAACGTTTTCATCACAATTATAGCATTTGAGAAAAAAATTTCCTTTTCCATTCCAATTTTATTTATTTATTTATTTTAGAGAACATCAATAATTGTATTTAAGTTCTATAATTCATGGATAAGATATAGAAGATAGGTGGAGCAGGTGATTAATTTATCACTTGTTCTTTTATAAGAAAGGTTTAGTAAAAATACCTACACCTTTCCATGTTATTTATTACTCCCAACATGGATTATTTTACTAATTTATTAATGTATTACAATGGAATAGGAATTAACTAGTTATATCCCCCCAATATTCATCCTGTAGAAAACCTTGGTCTACCCCCAGAAAAAAACTCTTCTTCTGTAGTTGTTTATACCCCCCTCCCTCCCAATTGTCCTAACTGTATCCACTAAATTCATGGTTGGTTCTAGCCCCCATCCAACAAGAATCTTCAAAAACTACTTATACCCCCCCCCCAACTACAATATCTTTCCTTCTTATTTTCTAATTCACTGTATAATGATATTATCTTCCTCCACAAGCAAATCAGATCACCTTTTCTTATGTAAAAAATTCAAGATCTTAAACAAATACCTTAAGAGTATATGGCCCATGAAAATTCCTACTAGTCTTTGTGATACCTGGATGTACTCAATATGAACTTTTCTAAACATTATTAGTAAAACTTCCTCAATAAATATTCCTTTGTTCATCCTCCATTCACTAACCCTCTTTCTAATGGGTTCGTCTGGTTTTCCTCCATTTAATGATCCTCACTATGCTTCATTACATCATGCCATTTCTAGAGTAACTATGTTTAATGAATTTATCTGATGGATCTCGTTCTAATGAAGCAAGTCTTACCCTATGAACATACTTCATTGACTGAGTAAAAACTCAATCAGCCTCTCTAAATATATTCTTTATATAATAGAACACTAATCAATGTTACTTTATCTAATAGATCATAATCGGGTAGCTCATCTTTAGTATAACATAAATACTTTATAACTTTAGGTTTTTTTCATTATGAACAGTGTTAAGTACAGTTGTACTTTTCACCCATTGATATAGGTGATCCCATAGTGGAAGAGGTGGTAACTCAAAATCATCCACTCAAATAAAACTTGAATTTAAAATTTCTGCCTCATTTGTAATTTATTGTATGATTCTAAAAACTTATATAATATTCATGAATATTTTTTAATTCTCCAACATCCAAAAACTTCTTTTACTTTCATTAAAATCAATGTTAAGTAACTTTATCAAACTTCCTTAAACTCTGCATGATAACAAATTTTGAAGATTGTCTTCACATCATCATAGTTTTTTAGGATCTCTAAAGTTATGAAAGTATTATATAAATCTATATACAATGGAATTTAATCTATTTAATTTATAATAAGAATTCATCCGGTTTGTTTTTCTAATCACCAAACATCACTTCTCCACTTTTATTTTCTTGGCTAGATTTTTCTATTCAATCTGCCTTTGGTTTTCTTTGATTATTTCTCTTCACAAACATTATATATCTGATGGACTTAGGTCATTTTTTTCTAATGTATAGGAATTTTTACTGTACAGAAAATTTACCTCATCTAAATCTGTGTACACCACTTAGTTTAATCTCCTCATAAATTTCTATTTGGTGACATTGTGAAAGTTTATCTAATGTTTGTTCATCTGATGGATCGTTATCTGATGTACATGATCCACTAACTTCCTCCAGTAGCACTTTTTATTAACTTCATAACATAATTCATTCTCTACCCATTTCTCTTTAACTATTGAATATATTTGACAACATTTTTAAAACATTTAAATACTCTAATCTCATGAAACAATATCTGCACGTAACCTTACTTAGAATTTGTGTAATTATTTTCCCAGATTGTTTATAAGATAGATCTTTTTCTAATGGATCAAAATTACCCTCTGTAAAAACATTTAAAAATTTTGAAACACATTATTCTCATAAATTTTCTTCTTATTTATTCATCCCAAAATCTCGCAAATGTTTTTTTAGTTTAATCAGTCCTTGTATGTTTGGTGGCCTTGTAAAAAATATCTTGTAAAAAGTTTATCTGAAAAACTAAAACTTCTTCATTTTTAATTTAGCTTGGAATTTTTCTCACTTTTTAAAAAAATGTGTAAAAACTTTTCTCAGATCATGAAAAACATCATGATTCTTGGAACATTGATGAATGGATTGGAATCATCTACTGGTGTTAATGAACTTTCTTATACTCCTCCATAAGGAAAGTTCATAAAACTTCCCTTAAAAAAATTCCTAAGGAATTTAATCTTCAAATTCATATTTATATATTTATAATAAATGGAACCAAACTCACTTTGGTCCTGAAAAATTATTGGTCATAACACCACCTTTTCAGTATCTTTTAGTATCCTAGAAAAAACTAAATGATACCAAATTTCTAGATCATAAATAAATAGAACATATTCTCATACATGAATGTAGATTCTCTCCCATCAATTTCTATATATTATTCTTCAGGGTCTTACACCACTTATTAAGGTCTTGATGCCATTTTGAAATCTCAAATATGTTTTTAACACCTATTTCACTCGAAATAATGCTTCTTAATACATGTACAACATCATCACAATGGATACTTGATATAACTTACTGATCATGTGTGGCATAAAACCTTTTTAAAAAATGATAGATAATTGACACCACTTGAATTTATATTCATGCCTGATACCAATTGAAATTTATAGATCAGGGTCTACACTACTTGAATTTTTTTATCATTGCATGTATCTCAAAATTTAGTAAGGTTATCCTTTCAATCTCTCTCCCCACATGGTGTCTTTTATTTTTCCATTAACATACATGGTAGATTTTTTCAACACAACTTGTTTTATTTTATCTACCCTCAATAAAATCATTCAACAACAATGCATTCACCCTCTTACTATACATTCATCTCCTTTCAATCCACAACTCCTATGGATCGTAACTCCCCCTTAATCGAGCACCACTTGATCAAAAAATAGAAACATTAAAGTACATGGGGAGTTGGATTCTTCATATACCTCCTCAAATTGAGGAATGTGTTTGGTATTAGTAAACCAAGTCATTTCTTCTAACTTTATTTCAATCAATTGTAGTAGTTATCATTTGAGTCAAAACACAAATTTAAACTTCATTCAAGATGTTTTCTCTAAAATTATCATTTCTTATATTGAAATTGACATCTATTATGATAGTAATCCCACTTTTTCATGTTTCTTAATTTTTTTAATTATCATTGGATCCTTAACCATGATTCCTCCACTATAGGAGGGATTTTTTACCATCCTTCACCTATTGCCTTATGTTATAATTTGAGAAAACACTTATGCATGCCTCATGTTTTTATTCCCCAATGGTCATCAAGACTACCTTAGTTATATTTATCCTTGGTAAGACCCTAATGTTTCTAATCATTTACTTTTGTTTGACTAGGTTCGAATTGTTTTATAACCTCAAAATTTATTTCTTTTATATCCATGATAGCTATGATGAATTATTCTTCATTATTGATTGATTCACCCTTATTTTAAATCCATAATAACTTTTTATTAACCTTGTGAATATATTTTTCAATATAACATATTTTTCTTCCTTTTGTGCATGTCTCCCCCTTAACATGATAATGGGGGGTTTCTTCTTGAAATCTCCTTCATTTTTCATGCTGAAATATCTTTTCATATGTCCATAGAAATAAAAAAATATAAAATATCACAAAGAAATCATATTTAATGTAAAATTGCCATGGTTTAGAGGTGATTGTCACATGACTTCTTCCTTTATTGACATTTCAATCTTTCATACACTCACTCATAGTGTGTCCTAATCTTCCAAAAAAATATAGTTTTAATTCCACCATTCTTTGTGAACCATTTAAATTAGTTTTAATATAATTTTTATGTATTTTCTTTAATTATAGATTTTACTTTCCATGCCTTTCACTTATTAAAGATTTTATGGTGGGAGTCACCACCTTATAAATTCAATTTAAGGACATTATTTCTACTTCAAGATTCTTGATCTTCATATCCTTATCATTACATTGAGTATCCATGGTCTCTATTCTAGAAATTGTTCCTCTTTTAAATTTTATAATCTCTTAAAGATGTAATTTGATAGGGATAACAATTTATTTCAACTCCTTTTCTAAGGTCATTTGTTTTTTCAACATCTATTAAATTTATTCAAGAAGATTGATTTGATTACTATTTTTTTAACACATTATTGCAATAGATTCATTCAAATCCATCTACAATTTTCTTAATATATATTTATTCAATAAAAATATTATATGAGAGTACAATAAACTTTGTGAATTATTTATAGTTGACCTATATTTCCATGTAAATTCTTGATCTCTCCTAGATCATTTCTAAAAAAATATTTGGTTTGAAAATATGATATGGTTTTCACATCATCACCAGAAAAAAAAACTTCTTTTAATATTTTTAGGGGAATATTTATCTTCTTATATATAGTAATATTTCAGAATAATTCCATATTTATATAAAGTAATAAAATTATGAACAATATCTTCTATAGGAGTCTCCATCTTTTTTAAGGGTTCCATGTGTCTTATTTTTCTTCTTCATTACTTTAAACATAAGGGGATATTATTCAACTAATTAATGTAATTTACTTGTAATTATATAATGATTTTTACATTTTGTAATATTTCATATTCCATATTTTTATCATAGCTTTATCTATATATCCTTATAACATTTTTATTGAGTTATATACGTGAATACACCCTCTTAAAAAGTATCCTTTATGTTATTCTTAGAATAAGAATCAATATCCAAATTTATTTAATCCATATGGAATATAATCCCATCTCAAATTCACAAAAATAAATCAAATTAACAAGATAGAATAAGTGATTCAAAAATATAGCTACATGTATGAAATGGTCTCCTTCTTCCAACTAGAACAATATCTTCCATTGAATACATCAAATTACCCAATACAATTCATATATTTCATAATATTCAAATCTTCACAAACTAAATATGCCAGGTTAAATTCATAGTATTAATTTTTGGCTCTGATACCATTTTTTTCACTCGATAGACACCTTGAGAGGGGGAGAATCAGGGTGTTTACCAACATAAATTTTTCTTCATTTGATAGACGTATTCTAATATCTTTTTACCTTATTAGAAGGAATTGGGGTTCAACATGTTGATTGTCTCAAATAATCCCAAGAATAAATAATATAAAGAAAATAAATCAAGCAATGGTCAAAGAGTATTTACTTTTTTACCTACACTAGGCTACATTCAAGGAGTATACACCAACAATGAACCTAAGTACCAATAAGACACTATCTCATGGATCATGTGGATACAAATTCAGTTGTGGTAACTTCATGTTAAGGCCCACTGCCTATATAATTTAGGTGAAGTCACTCCTCACTAAGGCTCACTACCTGTACAATGGTTTATAGAATAAATCACTACTTCCCAAGGGTCAATACTTTATATTCCTTCATTCACTTCTCCAAGATATATCAGTTTATAGACTTGTAGGTATATTCTTAGAATAAAGAAATCAAACTTTCTCAAAGATAAACATGTATACAACATGTAAACTACATCATAATTATAGATATGATTATCTAGTGAATACTGTGTGCTACAATATAATTTTAAAGATAGATATAATCAATTCCTAGGGAGAAAAGATGAACATTTTATCTCTAAACAACAATCATAGTATCACTAAACTCTTCCAAGAAAATAATAACTCTAGAATATTATTATTATTTAATTAGATTCATATTAACTTTCTAAAACTGAATATATCACAGATAATTCATCATCATATGTACTCATATTTACAAACCTGATATGGAAGTGATAATATGTCCAAAATTATTACTCTTTCTAATTCTTATAATTCCATATCTTACTATGATATACAGAAATTATACTTTATAAATCAGGTAGTCAAGATAACTTTAATTAGAAATAACTCAATCCTATTTAATTTAGATATTCAATAAATCCCTCATTATTTACCAGCTCCCCTCTTCATCCTTCTTCATTTTTGGAACTCACGATTTTTTCCCTATTTTTCATGTTCTCAATTATATTAAGAACTTTCCTATTTTTATTGGACCATCCTTATATGTCCATTTTTTATCAATTGATTTTAAATTTAAATTCCAATTAAAGTTGTTAACTAACTCGAACATCCTTTAATTTAAATTCATCCCTTGGGTCATCATCAGGTAAATATCCACCATTAAGATCCATTTATTTTGATGATGTACATTCCAAAATTAAGAAATAGTTAAAGGAGTACAAAATCCTCAAATATTTTCATAGACTTCAGTTTTTCAAACTCCAAAGAGGTTCCTCTACTCAAAATGCCCATTTCAGGCTCCACCTCAGACCAGACACAAAATAGTAATTTAATTACCATAAAATAGTTCTTCTTCAAAAACATTCCATTCAAAACCACTTATTCCACACTTTCCTACCAATTTTCACTTCAACACCATGAAACTCAATAATTAAACCATCTTCCTCCATTGTGTGGTGCTTCACTAGGAAACCGTTCCGACTAAAATTACATGATACTATGATGACTTTGATTATCTATATATAAAAACTAGTTAATATCACATGAGATCCAAAATTACTTCTAAAATTATCATTATGTACATCCATATTTTTCATAGGGATTTTTCAATAGTAAATTCCATTTTCTATGACATGGAATGAATCAAATCACCATTTCAATTAGGTCTGCATCCACTATGGTCTCCAAAATGCCTAGTAAAATGTTATGCATGTAATTTCATGCTCTTTAGGTCTTTCATAATAATCACTATTTCAACTTCTCTGAAACAGTATATGCCAAAACATGGAAATAATGGACCTTTCAAACTAAAATGCCTCGAAATTGAAATTACTTACAAAACACCCATAGATTATACATGATTTCTATTTCTTGATTAACCATAGAGTAACTAGTATCACCATGTAATGCTAAGTTTTTACTTTGAAAACGTTTTCAATTTATCTCAAAATACTTTAATGTAAAATCTAACTATTTTCAATGCCAAAATATACGTGAATAGTACATTAAATATCATTAAACATCCATTTGGGCTAGAATTCACATTGCATCTCGATCTTGATCTTCTGATTCCATGTCCTTAATATATATATATATATATATATATATATATCAAGGTATATCTTTATCTATATCCACTAGTGATACCAATGTCACATATTATCCAAATATTCTATAAACATCCTGAAACTCTAATCCCAAATATGTCGATGTCAAGCATTATTTTATCACCATCACTATGTATGATTCCCTTATATGTTCAACTTTATAACATCATAATGTATTTAAAAAATCCAACCATTAGTGGTTGTAAATAAATACTTCTCATATCCTATTGGTAAACCACAACCTTCACAACCATCCATTATCATCAACCTTTAATGATTTTCAAAAAAAAATATACAAAAAACTTGATTTCAACAATTGCCCCCTTTTTATTTTTTTGACAATACTTCTATAAAATCCATGCACAATTAAGATATAGATATAATCTCTCCCCTTACTCTTTCAATCCAAGAAAAATAAATCATATGGATTTTAATAGATTCATTACTCCACCTTTTTCAGAAAAATATAAAGGGTAAAATATCACCAGATACTTCATTTATTATTCCCCATTTTTTCCAAAATGGTATTTGGATATCTTCATCAGATTCACTCCCCCTTGATCAATATGATTTTTGAAACAAATATGTAAAAGAGTTCATTATAATATCATTATTCAAAGAACCTAATGATTTATAGATACTACACATCTTATTTCTTTGACCTTCAATAAATTGCTAGCGATTTTTTATGATTGAATAGGAAATCTAGATTTTCATATTTATAAATCTCCATTTTAGGGACTCATACCTTCACAAATTTCATCCACTTGATTTTCCATTCAAAACATTATAATCTTTCATCCAATTATTGATTTTCATAGAAACCTTTGGTATTATTTCAAACCATAATTTATTATAAGTTTAGTTTCAACCCAATTTAACTTTTAGCTACATTCTTCTCGAGGAATTCCAGATAGTGAATTTATGACTTAGAAACGAGTCCTCAGAAAATAATTTATTCCTAATAATTTGGAACTGTGTGTAGGAAACAAGAGTCTAAGTAAATAACTTTAATATAATCCATGTCACTCACTTACTTTCATAATCTCATGAAACTGAGAAATTAAATTCCTTTAACATCATACTTCCACGTACTAAACTAATTAATATAAATTTTTCATTATTAAATTGTGATACCAATCAATATCCATGACATTATCTTATTCATAGGGGTTATCCTTTCTTTCATGAAGATAATAATCCTATGAATACTAATCGCCCACTCCCCATAATTTCTTAAACTCTTAACACTAAATATTATGAAAATATTCATCATAGGGATGCTACTTTTTGGTCGTAACACTCTCTATTTCAGTAGCTTTTAGTATCCTAGAAAACAACTTAATGATAACACATTATTTGTTCATAAAAAATAGAACATTTATTACTCCATGAATTTAGTTTACCTTCTACAAAGTTTCACTTCTTCTTCTTCAGGCTTTACCACCACTTGGTAAAGGCCTAATGCTATTTTGAAATATTATATCTATTTATAAAAACTATTTTACTCAAATAGAGATCTGTACCACCTATAATTCATCATCTCAAATTGAATAACTATATTTAGCTTTGATTTATTTTTCATAGTGGATACTTTATATCACTTATTAATCATGTTTTTCTTAACACAATTTTTAAAAAATAAATAAATCTTGTACACAACATGATTTTCTATTCATACTAGACACCAATTAAACTTTTTTAATCAATACCACTTGAATTTATCCATCATTTAATGTATCTCAAGATTTAGAAATTTCACCTTTCAATCTCTCTCACCCCACATGGTTTATCTAATTTATATTTGACATCCATAGAGGATGTTTCCAACACTACTTGTTTCATTTTATTTACTCTCTATGCAATTAGTCTATCTCAACGAATCTACTACAAATTTATTTATTTTTAATTAATAAACTCCATGGATCATATATCAACCTTAATTATACACCTACTAACCAGTAATTATAAATAATAAATTATATGTGGATAGGGTTCTTCATATACAACATCAAGTTAAGGAATATGGTTAGTCTTTGTGAACCAACTCTTTACTTATAACTTGTTTCCAAAACTTTGTAGTGGTTATCCTTCAAGTGGGACCTCTAATATGAACTTCATTATAGATTATTTTCTTTGAAATTAGTCTTTATTATCTTGGGATCCACACTTATTATGAGATTAACCCCACTTGAGAATATTTCTTCTTCTTATTCATTATAATTTCATCCTTCATCATGCTCAATCCACCATAGAAGAGCCCATCCAACATCCTCCACCTCTTACCTTATAGTATAATTTGTGAGAACACTAAGGCATGCCTCATGTTTTTCTTCACCAATTTCCACCAAGACTACTTGATATTTATTTATCCTTGATAAGTCCATTAAGTTTCCATTTATTTTTTTCAATTAGGTAAATAAATTATTTAACCTCTAAATTTTATTATTTTCTTTACAAGATATCTATAATGAATAATAAATTATTAGTTTTTGATGCACCCTTTATTGAACTCCGTAACCACTTTTCATTAACACAATTAATCTATTTTTCAATGTAATTGATTTTTTTCCTTTCATACATGTCTCGCCCTTGACATGAGAATAGTGGTTTTCTTTTTAAATTCTTCTTCCTTTTTCATTCTGTAATATCTTTATAGAAGACTATGATTAGAACAAATATAATATATCCCAATGAAACTATATCTCTTATAGTATTATCGTGGAAAATATGTTATTGTCAAGATATTTCCTCCTTTGTTGATATTTATAACTTCCATAAACTCACTCATAGTGTGTCTTAATCTTCTAAAAAAGTAGCATATAATTATACCTTTATTTATAAACAATTTTTATTAGTTTTAATATGATTATTATATCATTTCTCTGATTCCAAATTTGATCTTCAATTCCTTTCAATTATCAAATCTACTATGTTGGGATTCTCCGCCTTATTATTTTATATCAATGACTTTAGTTCTGCTTCAATCTCTTTGATTATCATATCCTTCTCCTTAAACTAAGAAATTATAGTCTCCATTCTTGATCACGATTCTCTTTTAGATTTATTTCTCTATTTAAGAAATAATTTTATAGGGATCACAATTTATCTCTACTAATTTTCTATTTACATTTTATTTTTCAACTCTTATGAAAGTTATACAATAATATCACTTTTATTCTTTATTTTTAAAGTAATTATTTAAATAAATTCATTAAAATCTATATTCACTTTTATTAAACTCTAGTTTTACAATGAAAAATATATTAGAAAAGTTAAATCAATTATTTGAATGATTTCTAGTTGGTCCACCTTATAATTAAAGGCCTAGATCACTCCATGATCACTGCTTGGATAATATTTGGATTGACAACATGATGTATTTATTACATTATCACCAGAACAAACCCTTATATAAATCTCTATGGGGGAATCTATATATCTTGATATGCATCCATATTTCACAAAAAATTTTGTTTTGGATGAATAAATAAAATTAGGAATAATAACTTCAAGTGGGGTCTCATTCATTATAAGGGTTTCTTGCCTCTTATTTTTCTTATTATTACCTTTAGACATAACGCACACTTCTTCAACCAGACATATACCATTGGGACATGGGGGTGACTATATCACTAGATTAGTGGGTTTAGGGTACCTTTCCTTATATATATTTTCATAATTATTATGTTTCTATACTTTTATACAGATTTGGTGACTAGGCCTTGGTGAGGTTGGGGTGATAATTAACCTAGGATATATATTGAGTCAATCTCACTATTCATTCCCTAAGGTGTTAGTATAATTCTTCATATGGCTTTGGAAGTAACCTACTAAGTAAACTTTTATACCAACCCCTACTTTTATATACTATTTTTTACATTTGTCGGGAGAATATAGTGATCAAACTGGACATTATTAGCTTGTGTCATAGAGTTGAGATGGTGTTGGTGTTGTTGCTAAAGGGTTTATTCATGGTATTTATTTTAAAAAAAATTATCCTTTGTTTTTTTATAAAACACTTTCATTTTTTGTATTATGGATTATTTTATATTATCAACTAATGTTGATTGGTGGTTTATCTTTTATTCTTAGAATTCATAATGATGATGCCTCCCATATTATATGATTATATTATCAATATTTTCAACAACATGTGGCCTATTGAAGATGTTCATTGATGGTCACCCATTTATTTTCTACCATCCGAAAGAAGAATTTAGTGTATATAGATAAATAGAGTGGTATCAAATCTTTGGTTGATATTTAAAATGGATTTTGGAGTAGGAACTACTAAGGATTGCATTGTTTTGGAAGACAAATAAAATTATTCAAGTTTAGCAAGTGATTTTGGAAAGGAAGACCAACTAGGATGAATTTAGGGGCCCAATTATATGATAAAATAACCCTAATATTAATTAATATAATAATTTTATATTGTATTCATTGTGGGGTAGAGACATAGGTATGGTGTGTGTATCATGTTTGTTTTTTATTGTGTTTGAATTAGGGAAGATATGAAAATAAATTAGAATGAATTTAACTAAAATGTATTAAATAGAAAATATATCCCAATATTATGAGTTTTTTTTTGTGGAGATGGTTAATAGAAGGAACCCCCATGTGGTTTAACTTGGTGAGGTGTAGCAGGATACTCCAGTTTATCGTAGGTGAGTTGTACCTACGGAGGCGGATTCATAAAGGAATTATTTGTGTGAATTTCAATGCTAGTGTTTACAAAATTATGAGGGTGATATCTTAAATTAGGATATATAATGTTTTTTATATAATCTTCATATTTCTTTTGGGACTTTTGTGAGGAAGGATTATTGTATTTAATTAGTTATTAGCTTGTTTAGAGGTGTGACTCAATAATGGAAGATTCTTTTTCTTAGTAATCATGAGGATTATAAGGTGACACATGAGAATTTTCAAAGTTGGTTATAAGCTGATTTCTTATCTTCAATGTTGAAGGTGGTGAGACAGTAGGTTTTTCTCACCCTTTTATATGGGATCTCTAGTATGAGAGAGTCTGGGATTTAGTTCATAAGAATTCTCTTTTATTCTCCCAATATTCATCATAATGATGAGTATAGAGCACAGTGTTTCAAGGATTATTTATATCTAAATATTCAATAATAGGTTAGCCCATTCATGTTGTATTTATATCATGAGGTTCTAATTAATCTTAAGGTAATAAATAATAAATTAGTGTGGATGGTTCTGTTTTGAAAAGGAATTAATCATAACATCCCAAGGAGTAGAGATATAGAGAGGATCTCTCGTTTTCATGGGTGGTTGAGGTTTCAGTAATCAAAGAGATTATCTTAGTATTTTTTATTTCATTTCTCAATAGTCGGTGATTCTTAGGATTCCACTAAGAGATCTAATTTTATTTTATTTTTCTATTGAGGGTAAAAGAACTTATATATTTAGTTTTTCTACTTTCTCAGTGGTTAGTGTGAAGATGGTGGTAATTTTAAGATATAGGCTTAACAACAGCTACCTCCTTGACCTTATCAGAAATAGTATAGTATTCTAACTTTTGGATTGTCAAGATTTTATGGACAATTAATAGGATAATCCCAATAAATTATTTTCCTTGGGAACCTAAGGATAAGAATAGATGAGGTATTGTATGATATCATGGGAAGTAAAGTAGATTTATAGAGTATGGTCATTTGTGTGTAATGAAATTTCCAAATCTAAAAGTTCTAGATATCATCTAAGGTTCTTATTTCTGTATCCAACCTAGTTTATGATTTTTTTATTCAAGATTTTTATACTTATTTGTTGTTCTTTCCTTAGACTAATATTTGGTAATTAAGGTGGATAGTATTATGGTGAAATTGGTGTTGATGATTTTAGTGGGAGTCTAGTCTTTCTTATCTAAGGTGTGTTAAATATGTGAGTTAGTTATAGGGCTTCATCCGTTGATGAGGGAGTTATTATTATTATGGATGAAACCATATAATATCATCATTAGCATGGATTAGTTTTAATTTTTATAGTACAATGTTGATTTTTATATTTGGAATGTTTTATTAATTAATGAAAAAGGCAAGCGTGTGACATTAATTGATGAGCGGTAATATTTGATGAATCAAAAGTATATGAATCCTATCTCTTTAGAGTTGGATGGGACGATGTTGAGTTTTTTGGAAGTATAGAAAGTATATTTTTTAGGGTTATGGAGATTTTTCTTGATTCTTTTCCAAAAAAAATTATTGTTATCCCCAATATATGAAATTGTGTTTTAGATAGAGGTGTAACATAATTTATCTAGTATTTTTATATCTACTTGTAGGATGATGCCTTTTTAGTTGCAAGGGTTTTGGATTTATGTTAATGAACTAGTGTAAAAAGATTTCATCTGGCCTATTATGTCATATTGGGTAGCTCTGGTATTTTTTTCAATGAAATCAGATGTTATTTTATGTTTTCAGATTAATCATCTTCAGTCTAACAAGGTGAAGGTGAAGAAATATTATCCCCTTATAAGGATTAATGACGTGTTCAATCATTTGAAGGGAAATAGTTGGTTTTAAAATATGTATTTTCTGTATGGATATCATTATAAGAGGGTTATGAAAAAATTATATCCCAAATACTACTTTTAAGTGTCGTTAGAAACACATTTGTGTTCATGGTGATTCCTTTAAGATTCACGAACACCCCTAACTACTTTCATTTCTCTATTAAACTCAATGTAAAGAAGCTAACCCTAGTAGCCTAGAGTCTATGGTTAATCTATTACATTGGCTATAGATATAATTTATTTCATCCCAAAGAACCAAATAGTTTGGTAGTCTTAGTAAACTAGATACATACTTGAGTCTTTCATTACATTTGAAAACATGAAATAATGTCACACTTAGACCCATGTATTTAGTTTATTTAATTATTTTATTTCCATTGAATTTTTTTTTGGGGTTTGGACATAGTACTGGATGAAATTTTTTATTTGTGTTAAAAATTTCATGATTTTTAGTTGAAATTATTGGGCACAAGGGTGAAGTGCATTTTGCAAACCCCGCGCGGCTTCGCCCAGGAAACTGCACGACCAGTCCGTCTTCAAAAAAAATGACTATATTTTATAATTAAATAGAATGTTGATTATTGTGTCATTTAGAATTTTTATTGTTATTATTAAATGTATTGTAATTATTTATAATCTTATTATTGTTGATATAAAAAATATAACTACTATTTTTATTAATAATTTTATTATTCTTATTTTAGATGAAAACTAAAATTGTTAATTTTATTATTGTTTTTGTTGTTGTTGTTTTTGTTTTTGTTGTTGTTGCTTTTATTTTTATTATTATTATAGTTATTATTGTTATTATTATTATTAATTCTATTAAATTTTTAATTATTTTTTAGGGTGGTCAATTAATGGGAAAAAAATATTAGAACCCTAGTTGGCTACCCCCTCTCCTCTTCGTGTGGCATGGACCCGACCCCAACCCATGGTGTGATCTCTTCATCCCATCCAGCCCCTCCTACACACCTCCACTCCCAGAAACCTCCTCCAGCTCAGAGGTGTGGCTTCCCCCCTCTTTCTTCCTCTCCCCCTCCCTTTGTAGCAGCCCTGACGCCGCCCCCTCTCTCGTTGCGTAGCAGATCTAGCGGTGAAGCCTCCCTAGTCAGCTCCCCGTTTGTGCTACTCTGCTTCCCGGAAAATGCAATTCTGGTGTCCATCCTCCTATTGTGGCTTTCTATCCTTCGGCATGCACAGCCCCAGTGTACGACCCCCTACCTCCACACCCAACCAGTGGGTGACCTCCTTACCCGGTGGGTAAACCATTTTTTACCCATTTAATTCTTGTTACAATTAATTTTTCAAATTGATTCTTATTTTTTACCATTGTTTTATTATGGGTCTTGTTGATTAAGGGTTTGTATTAGTAGTTTTATGTTTTTAGAACTATTGTGGGGTGATTTCAAGTGGGTATTGTTGTCACTCCATGTATTCGAGGTGGGATCTCCCAACGCACTTGCCCATTAAATTTAAGAAACTCTAATTCTATGTTTTTCTCACTTCATATGCATGTTAAATATTTTTGTGAAAACTTTTTTTTAGTTTATTGTTATTTGGTCAATGTTTTAAGCCTTGTTTGATAGGGTCTTGTTGTGAAATTAATTTTAAAGTAGTATTTTTGTGTAAAATTGGGTGTGTTTTAGTGTAGAACCTTTTTTTGCCTCTTGTTGATGTTTTATAAATTGATCAAAGATTTATTAAATTATTTGGGTAGTGATAAATATGAAAATTAGTGTTTCTAGGGTAAGTTTTATTTTAAAAATAGAATTTCGAATGTGTGGTTTGTGTTTTTGAGTTGTGAACACCAGGTGTTTTACGCACATGGTTTTTAAATTTTAAAACAAGGTTTAGAAATTTAAATAAAATTATGGAATGAAAATCAGTGTTCATAATTTTTTGAGTTTTAAATTGAAATTTTTTTATTAAACATTGAACGCCATGTGTTTTTTATAAAATGAAAGATTGGATTTTAGGAGAAAAATGTGATGTAAAATGAATTATTGGGGTTTACAAATGTATCAGCAGCGTGTGGAAAAATGTTTTGGGTTCTTTATGTGGTTTCCCAAGTGGTTTGGATTTTATAAAAAGTGTGTGTTGTATTTTATCATGTTTTATAATTTTTATTAAAAATTGACGGGTCTTGAGTGTGTAATCTCGGTATATTAAAAAGTGTTTATCAATGTTTTCATGTGATAAATGGTGTGTTTACACCTATTTTAGAAATGTGGAAATTTTTCCTTTGATAAAAGTAGGTTTTGTAAATAATGTTTAAGGGCATGTTTGGTCACTTTGAAAAAATGATGAAAAGTTTTTTTTATAAAACCCTAGTTCGGTGTTATTCATGCCTTGTTGACATGGAATGGTTGGGATTTCCTTGGTTGGGAATTCATGGATTCTATTATATGGGTCCCTTAGTTGGGAACCCTTAGAAATCTATTAACATTAAGGCATTCTATTCTTCCTAGGGTAGACTTGATGTGAGTCCTATTGTGAATTATTATTATAAATATAGGTTGTGATTTGATGCTCGGTGGCATCAAATTTCCCACCCCATTTAATACTTACGATATATGAACCTATCATATTGAGATAATTATTTGAGATGAGTGCTGCACTGGTAGGTTATGGTACTGACCAGTGGTCCATAGTAGGTAGATATACAAGGTTCATTGATATGGTATTTTCCATCAACCTTTCTTGAGAAAGAGTGGTTGAGTGTATAGAGAATTAGATTTCATAGTATATGGCATGCTACTATAGATGGGATCATAGGTATTAGTGTCATATAGATTATTCTTGATCTCCCAGGTTTTCATATGTATACTAGATTTTAGCTATTTGAACTTTTGTTGAGATGCTTGTATACTTATTTACATTTCCCTTACAATATGACTATCTTGGTACTCTTGTGTGGTGTTTTTCATGGAAAATGATGTTTTGGTTTCCTAACTTCTATTAAAATGTTTTTCAAAATAAAATGTGTTTCAAACTCTTTAGTGTTAGTTTTAATTGAAATCATCACTTTCCACTTGAAATATCATGGTAACACTTAAGGTTAGAGTCTGGTTTTGAAAATGATTAAGGGAAATGGATTGTACATTGATTTTAAGTAAAAAATTTAGAAATGCATACTTTGATATAATGTAGTTCAAACTTAGAATTGATGTTTCTTTAATTTTAAAGGTAGTGCATTGGGTAATAGAATACCAGGCTAGACTACTATGTTTTAATACTCACACCTATAGTTATTTTATGTTTTTATTCATTGTAAATGTTCCATATTAGATGGATTCGCCTTGGGCGATGTTTGATCATCGAGTTGGAGAGTGACTCGTGGGGTCAAATTGGGTTCGTTTGTTCGTCGAGTTTGGTTAGTTTTTCTTTTCAGTTCTTGCTTAGTTTTTCTGTTCAGTTTATTTATTTTTGGGCTTCTATTATTTTATTACACTGTTTATATTTATTTATATTGGGATAAATCATTCCCATCAACACTTTGTTCACTCCCTTGGCACTTGTCTCTAGTTCGAGAGGATCGGGAACACCTCTTGGGTTTTTCTGTGGATCAACTTGGGTGAACGGTTTAGGTTCGAACTAGGATGGTTCATGAAAAAATAGTATCAAAGCAGGTCTTATCTTAGAAAACCTTGATTTTCAAAGAACCCTTTACTATTTAGGGATGTCAAGGTAGATGAAGTCGGATTGTCAGAACTTGAGGGGTAGGTTCGAGAATAGAGTTGCGAACTCCTACCCATTCTTATCCTTGGGTTTCTAGGGGATTTTCAGTTTTGTTAGTTTATTTGGTCTTTACGTATTGTTTTATGATTGGGATACAAAAAGGGGAGTGGTCTAATGGTCCTCATGAGCTCGCATGGTCAGGAAAACTATGTGAAGCTAGGGGCATGGTCCTTGAAGGATCTCTGTGTCGGTGACATATTTCTTATATGGACACCAACCATATGGTCAAGTCACCCACCACCACCAGTTCCCTTTTTGATTTGTTTTAGGTCACCTCTGAATTCTGAAAGGTTTTTGAATCAGATAGATTAGTTTTGGAAAATGGTTGTTTAAAATGGCTTGTTTGATTAATAATTGTTTTAAATGAAATGGGATGGGTTTTAAACTAAACGAATTTTTACTTGGTGGTTAGTGTGTATTTAGAAGGTATATGATTTTTGAAATGGGGTGATTGATTTGTTATTGGAAAATGAAGTTTTTTTATTTTAGACATTGTTGTTTTCACGGGTGCTCACATGCACGGTTTGATATGGAAATGGGCATGGATGCCCAGTATGGAATGGTGGATGGATGCCTGGGGTGGCACGTAAATATGCATGTGAGTGAGGCTCGATGAAACATTAGTGGTGAGGGTAAAAATACACCATGTTTGTTCTTGAAATCAATACATTTTTAAAAAAAATGAGATGTTTGTTGTTAATAATGTTTTTCTTTCTTATGTTTAAAGTTGGTCACTTATGCGTTGTTTGATCTTGAGTATTTTTAGTGTTGAGTTGAATTTTATTTGGTTCTTGAATTTTTCTTGTCTAGTGGTTGTTCCTATGTAGATTATATGGGTTCTCATAGTACGTTTGGTCAACCTAAGGATTTTATTCTTGAGTTATGGAATCTAGATTCACCTCTCTTTTATGGTCAAGAATACCCTTCTGTAGTGAAGGAGTGGATGAGAATGATCGGAATGGACTTTAACCTCCTTGAGTTTATTGAGTCCTTGAAGTTAAAGTTTTCAACCTTCATGCTTGAAGGTTCAACATGGATGTGGTGGAAGTTAGTGTATCGAAACAAGGCCCATCAAGATATTACTTGGGAGTTTTTCAAAGCTTTTTTCATTCATTAGTATTTCTCTGAGAAAGAAAGGGTGAGAAAGGGGATGGAGATGTGTTGTCTATAGAAGGGTGATGGTTAAGTGTTGGAGTATTTCCAGTGCTTTGTGGATCTAGTCCCTTATTATTCAGGGTATTCCACAGATGACTCCATGAAGGCTCGGCATTTTGAGGCCGGTATTTATCCCAATCTACAGTTGAAGGTGTCAGAGTCCAACCTAGATTCATTTACTGATGTGGTGAGACAAGCTTTCCATGCCAAATTCTGGATGGTGGGAATGCACGAGGTTGTCCTCACTCCTTCCATTCCTAGGAGTAATGGTGAGAATTCTGGAAAGGAGATAAGGAAGCGATTGAAAGTTGACAGAGAAATTAATAGAACCAAAAGGCCTCGGGATCTTTCATCAACCTCTTCAGAGTGAGAGATACCCATGTGTTATCAGTGTGGAATTTATGGTCACAAAAATTCATCATATACAAATTCTCTGAAGCCCTTCCAAGATTGTGGACACTTGGGTCACTTGCGACGATTCTGTCAGGGTGTCTCTAGAAAGCTTCATGGAGGAAATTCTCAGAAGATATGTGTTGTTGGGTTTTTTTTAAAGTTTCTTGTGTAAGTTTCCTTCTAGTGTAAGGGATTTTTTATCATGGTAGTTTTAATGATGATGTTTTGGGGTTTTTAAATGAATGGAAATTTCATTGGTCTTTTAATGAACTTCATATTTCAATTCCAGTGTGGTTTTAATTTACAAATCATGTCTTTTATTTTGTCAAATCAATAGATGTATGTTTCTTATTAGTATTATCAAAACCTGATTGTGAGGCAGGATATTCTTCATCCATCAAAACTCAAGTTGAAGGCCTCTGAGTGAAGCTATCACGTAGTTAGGAACCCTTGGGGGTTTCAGAAGTTTGGTTAAGGTTATGCCTTTATCTTTGCGGTGAGATAGTTTAAGAATTTCTTTTGTGGTTTCTCTATCTTTGTAAATTCTCTCTTGTCATAAAGAGCATGATGGAATTATCCCTCACACAATTTTAGTAATTGTTATTTTTTGGATGTGAGTTTCCGATCAGTTTCCGTGTGTAGATCGTCCATGTGAATCGGCTGGGGTCTTGGTTTTTATATTCGTCCTTAGGTGTAAAGGGAATTAAGTGTTTAAATGTTCATGTTGTGTTATTTTAGTTTGGGGAATGCCCAAATTGGGGTTCAAGTTGAATTTTCCATTTTGTCTTTTTTTTATTTTGGTTCTTAATGGTAGGGAGACCCACCATAGGTATCATTGGGTTTTCTCTTAAGACATTATCAAATGCTATTTGAATTCATATGGTGGGGAGTCTGTTTGGGCCTCCCCTCTGTTGGTGATATGTTTCAGGCAATGAGGTTGAATCCCATTGTTGGTCGATGAAATATACTTGGATTAAGAGGTTGGATAATGTTGATATGGAATCCTTAAGTGTTGATCAATCGGCTGGAAAGTTTGTTTGCTTTCCGAGGGTGGAAACTGTTATGGTGCGGAGAATTTTCACAGACCGACTCATGTATTTAGTTTATTTAATTATTTTCTTTCCTTTGAATATTTTTGTTGGAATTTGGGCTCAGTCCTAGATGAAATTTTTGAGTTATGTTATAATGTGCTTTTTTTTGAGTTGATGTCATTGGCCACATGAGCAGAGCATTTTTTGGAAACCCCGCATGGCTTTGCTTAGGCAACTACGTGACCTACCATCTTAAAAAAATTAAAATGAGTAAATTTTATAATTAAATCGAATGTTGATTACTATATCATTTAGAATTTTTTTTGTTATTATTAAATTTATTATGATTATTTAGAATCTTATTATTGTTAATATAAATAATATAACTATTATTCTTATTAATAATTTTATTATTTTTATTTTAGATGAAAACTAAAATTGTTAATTTTATTGTTATTATTATTATTTTTGTTGTTGTGGTTGTTATATTTTTTATTATTATTGTTGTTGTAGTTGTTTTTTTTTGTTGTTGTTATTATTTTTGTTGTTATTATTATTATTATTATTATTCATTATATTAAATTTTTAATTAGTTTTTAGGGTGTGTTTTTTAAGGAAAAAAATATTGGAACCCTAGTTGGTTTCCCCCTCCCCTCTTCCTGTGGTGTGGACCCAAACTACACCCATGGTGTGCTCTTTTCATCCCAACCAGCTCCCTCATGTGCACCTTCACTCCTAGATACCTCCTCCATCTCAGTGTCACAACTTCACCCATCTTTTGGCCTCTCCCTGCTCCCCTTGTAGCAGCCCCAGCACTACCCCATCTCCCAGTGCGTAGCAGATCCAGCGGCGCAACCTCCCCGGTCATCTCCCCTTGTGCGCTAATCCCATGCCCGGTGCATGAAATTCAGACGACCATCCTCCTTTCATGTCCTACTCTCCTTTGGTGCACACATCCCCAGCGCAGGACCCCCAGCCTCCACACCCCACCAGCACGTGACCTCCCTACCCGACAAGTAAACCATTGTTTACCCATATAATTATTGTTCCAATTTATTTTTCAAATTGATTATTATTTTTTACCATTTTTTTATTTGGTCTATTAAATATTAAGGGTTTATATGGGTAGTATTAGGTTTTTAGAACCCGCACAATGTGATTCTAAGTGGGCGTTATAATTGGTCCATGTATTTGAGGTAGGCTCTCCCCACATACTTTCCATTTTAATTTAGTAAACTCTAATTATATGTTTTTCACACATTTTATACAAGTTAAATATTTTTTTCCAACCTTTTGGTTGGTTTCTTGGTATTTGGTTTATGTTTGAATTCTCTTTAGACATGGTCTTTTTGTGCAGTTAATTTTAAAGTTGTATTTTTTGTGTGAAATTGGGTTTTTTTGGTGTAAAACCATGTTATGAATCTTGTTTATGTTTTATTAATTTCTCAAGCATTTATTAAATTATTTGGGTAGTGTTAAATGTGAAAATTAGTGTTTATGGAGTGCGTTTTATTTTAAAAATAGATTTTGGAATGTGTGGTGTGTTTTATCGAGTTGTGAACACTGGGTGTTTTACGAACATGGTTTCTAAAGTTTAAAATAAGGTTTAGAAATTTAAATAAAATTATGGCATAAAAAGTTCCATTCATAATTTGTTGAGTGTTAAATTGAAATTTTTTTATTAAACATTACATGCCTTTTGTTCTTTATAAAATGCCCGATTGGATTTTAGGGGGGAAATGTGATATAAAATATATTGTTGGGATTTATAAATGTATCAGTAGCATGCTAAATAATGTTTTTGGTTCTTTATATGGTTTCCCAAGTGGTTTAGCTTTTACAAAAAATGTTTGTTGTGTTTTAGCATGATTTAAAATTTTTATTAAAAATGGTCGGGTCTTGAGTGTGTAATCTGAGTATATTAAATAGAGTGTATCAATTTTTTGATGTGATAAATGGTGTGTTTACACCTCTTTTGGAAATGTGGAAATCATTCCTTTGATAAAAGTGGGTTTTGTAAATAGTGTTTAAGGTCCTGTTTGGCCACTTTGGAAAAATGATGAAAAATGTTTGTTATAAAACCCCCTCGTTGGGTGTTCCTTGTGCCTTGTTGACATAGAATGGTTTTGATGTACTCAGTATGAAATTCGTGAGTTCCATTATATGGGTCCCTCAGTTGGGAACCCTTGGTAATATATTAAATTTAAGGCATGAGATTCATCCTTGGGGAGACTCAGGGTGAGTCCTGTGAATTATTATTATAAATATAGGTTGTGATTTGATGCTCACTGGCATCTGATGGCTTTCCCCCTTTAATACATGCGACATGGGAACCTATCATATAGAGAAAATTATCTAGGATGAGTGTTGCGCTGGTAGGTTATGCTATTGACCAATGGCCCATAGTAGGTAGATATATTTGGTTCATTGCTATGGGATTTTCCCTTAGCATGTCTTGAGAAAGGGTGGATGGGCATATAGAGCATTATATTTCATCATTTGTGGCATGATATTGTAGATGGGATCACATGTATTAGTGTCATCTATATTATTATTGATCTCTCGGGTTCACCTATGGCATAGCCTTTTAGTTGCTTGAACTGTTGTTGAGATACTTGTATACTTATTTACATTTCCCTTACTATATGACTACTTTGGTACTCTTGTGTGATGTTTTTCCTGGAAAGTGATGTTTTGGTTTCCTAACTTATGTTAAAAAAAATTCAAAATAAAATGTGTTCCAAACTCCTTACTGATGGTTTAAATGAAATCGTCACTTTCCCATTGAAATATCATGGTAACACATAATGTTATAGTCTGGTATTACAAATGATTAAGGGAAATGGATTGTACATTGATTTTAAGTACTATAGAAATGCATACTTTAGTATAATGTAGTTCAAACTTAGAATCGATGTTTCTTTAATTTTAAAGGTAGATCATTGGGGAATAGAATATCAGACTCGCCTACTAAGTTTTAATACTCACTCCTATAGTTATTTTCTATTTTTAGTCCTTGTGAAGGTTCCAAGATGGTTGTCTTCACCTTGGGAGACATTTGATCATTGAGCTGGAGAGTGACCAGTGGGGTCACATAGAGTTAGTCCAGTCGTTGAGTTCGGTTAGTTTTTCATTTCAGTTCTTATTTAGTTTTTCTCTTTAGTTTATTTATTTTTGGGCCACTCTTCTATTATTATGCTCTTTTTGTTCATTTATATTGGGTGAAATCATTCCCATCAAAACTATTTTGATTCCCTTTGTGCCTGTCACCAGCCCGAGAGGATCGGGAATGCCTCTCGGGTTTTGTCGTGGTTCGTCTCGGGTGATCGGTTTAGGGTCGACCCGGGCTATTTCATGACAAATATAACATATTAAAAGTAAAAAAATCATCCTTGAACACATTAAAATATTTCTTCTTCATATCCTTGGGAAAGAAAACAAAATAAGGGTGAGCTAAAATGCTCAGTAAGATTTATGTGAATCGTAATCTATCATAAATAAATAAAGCAAAATCAATAAGTCATAATCAATATGGAAAGGTAAATATATGAACACATGTTCCATGTAATCAATAACTTGATTATCATGATCATATAAGGCATAATCAATATGTAAATTTTAATAACTAAAAACGCATTCCATTTAATCAATAACTTGAGCACAAAATACATCCATGGATAATATAAATGTAATAATCTCATGGATAATAATAACTAAATTTTTAATGAATGAAACTATTAATATCAAATTTCATGATCTCATACATCATGATATCCATACTATTAAGACCTTTCACAAGATGATTTAAAACTATGGGTAAAAACTAATATATTGTTAACTTACTGATTCACTTCATGATACTATTGATGCATCAAGGTGAGATATAATTTCAGACCCCACTGGTCAATATATTTCCAATTCATCCCTCATATATCTAATGATCGATTTAATTCATGAACAATATTACTTATTAATAAATTTATATATTGAATAAAGAATATGGAATATCAATATTTCCCCAGTAAATCAAATGAATTTCTATGTAAAATGCCGCATGTAGAAATCATATATGGTTTAAGAAATAAATATATCCTTGATAAAGAATATTTATATTTAGTGGAAATATAATGTCGATAAATCATGAGAAATTAAATATTTCAAGGGAATTTTAATTATTAAAAAAAATTATTATGAAAGAGAATTTCAATACTCTCCCTGGTCAAACTAATCTTGAACCGTCCAAAGAAATAATAAGGATGGTATCTTTATAACATTACTCCGATATAGAATATGTAATATAGAGGTTTATTGTCATTAAGTAATAGAAATTACATAAAAAGATATTAAAAACATTCTTCATGAAAATATACTTTTAAATTTAAAAATAACTTAAAAACCTGTAAGTATCAAGGATATTAGGAAAAAAATTCTTTTAAAAATAACCTTTTAAACTTGTAAATTAATCTTCAAAGAAATGATTGGTCATGATGGTGTGAAAGTTGTTTTCATGTCATATACATTAAAATATATATTCCATTCTCATTATCATAAGAAAATTCCAAAGTAAATTGTTTAGAAAACAACGAGAAGATTCATTTTAGTAAATTTTTCAAAAATAAAATTATTTGTGAAAATTTATTTTAAAAAACATATTAAAAAATTCTGAAAACATTTTTTAGGAAATATTTATTTATAAGAAATTGTATTTTTTACCGAAGAAAGAAATGAATTCTGATTTTATTAATACCATTTTCTTAATAATTTTAAGTACCATAAAAATGAAAATGATATTATTACATGAAAAAATCATGAATAGAAAAAGTAGAATAAATTTAAAGTAGTTTATTAGGCAATAATCAAATAATTTCCAAAAATGGAAATTTTATTATAAACAATCCCGATTAAAAATAGATTGAAACAAAAATATCTTACCACTTTGGTAAATTTTGAATCAAAAGCCCCTTGAAAAGAATAAAATAAAAACTAAACATTAAATATCATGAATATAAATATATTCAATATATAACATATCAAAGGGGTAGTATATATTCCTCATAAAAGAATATAGGTGTATAACATGACATGTGTTCTAAAGAAGACAATTTGAGATGAGAAACCATTACACTAATCATAAAATTGAAGTGAGAATTAATTAATGAATTGATTATGTGTATCAAATTTAAATCCAACTAAAACAAGTGTAAATAAAAAATAATATAATCAAAAGTAATTACACATATAATCTTAGAATAGAAAATACAATGAAGAAGTAATGTAACCTAATGAATATAAATTGAGTTATAAATTTTTTTACCACTTGGTAATTTCCAATTCAAATATCCCTGGATGAAATAGATTAAATTTAAAAATTAAAATGATATCAAGTATGATAGATCATGATATTACTTGTAAATTTGGTATTATATACACTATATAAAGAAATTAGGTGCATTACATTACAATATACCTCAATAAAGGAAAATTAAGTCAAAATCCCTTACCTCACGCAAATTTTTGGTTGAAAATGATTTAAACTCCTGTATTATGTTTTTAAGCATGTTATTAATTTAAACTAGAAACATATTAATGTTTATATTACCACTCGTTCATTAATAATGTTTTATTATTATTATTATTTCATGTATTAATTATCAGGTTTTCTCATGTGTGTTTTTTCATGAATGGTATGGTTCTTATGTATTGGATATAGTTCCATAATCCATAGAATTATATTAATATTATAACTATCATATTTATTTATTTTATTAATTTTTAAAACCATTCTTGAATTTTTTACAAGAAAAATAAATCACATCACTTCATGGAGACAGTAAGTCATACGCATGAACAAGTGACGATATCATTTCTTAATGGGTAGAAAGGTAAGAAATTATGTGTTTATAGAAAATTAGTCTCATCGGTTCGCGAGGTGGTAGTCCGTCATACACACGATTGATGATTTTGTTTTCCATTTGATAAAATAAGAGATTGATATAGGTTATTCCATTAACATAATAAAATCTCAGTATATGGAAGATACTAGGGTTATTATATCATCATTATTGAATAATATTTTAAGGAGGTGGAAGAATAAATAAAAAAAAATTCTTGTTTAAGAATGTTACCTCTTCTTCATATGACCTCTTTAGGTTTTCACCAAAAGCCTTCCTAAGTTGGATTTTTTATCAAACCATGTCTTATAGGATGTTTTTATGGAATTAAGTAATTTATTTGGTTATGTATTTTCTGAATCAATGGTTTTTTGAAGTGTATAAAGGATAATATAGGGAGTTCCCTTTATAAGGGAGGAGGAGTGGCATTCTTGTAAATACCCAAAACTATTCAATAGTGGGAACTCACTCTCAAGAGAAGTGCCTCCAAAATTGAAAAATAAATAATTGGAGGAGATATAAGGCTGATACACACCTAAAAATTTCAAAATAATCATTTTTTAACATGTTATTCCATTTACCTCTTTAGTTTAACCCCCCCCCCCCCCCCCCGGTAAATCGGTTTTAAGCTTAACTGTGGCTGTAGATTTTCACTAGTTTTATTATTCATTATAACCAAGAATAAATATAAACTTATTATATGGTATTATTTATGTTTATTATTAATATTTAATCTATTTTATCAAATTCAACTCACATAATTGGATGAATTTAATTTAAATTTTAACCTGCAAACGTGTCAAAACGGTTTAACAAGAAATGAATTTTTTAACCATAATATGAACTTATAAAAACCATATTAAAATAAAAAATAATTAAATGGATTTAAATTAATATTTATATATAAATAACATATATTTTATTTAAATTATTCTACATTAAGGGTTATTTTAATTAGTTAAAGTGGATAAATATTATGCACTTTAAAATAGATTTCATAAAAAATGTGTTTTAAAGCCTAAAAATAAACGTATATTAAAATATAGTATAAAGATGATTTAAGTGTAATTATTTGAATAAAATATAACTAAAAAATAATTACGTTAATTTTCAATAATATGAAAATAAAAATTGGGACTTTTAATTTACTGAATTTATTAAAATGAAATAGTAGTTTTACCAAAAATCTATATTTCTCATTATTCACTGAAAAATCAATATTTTCTAAAAAATGAAAGAAATTCACCCTAATTTTATATTAATATTATTATTTAAAAAATTATTTTTATTTTATAAAATAAAATTTCTAAAATATCCAAAAATTAATTATAATATTTTCTCGTAAAAGAAATAAAATAATTTATGAAGGAAACATATATTATTTTATAGAGTAAAATATATTTATTAAACATTGAGTGCCAATTAAATAATAATTTATCAATAAATTTATATATTTCTGGACACTTATATGTATATTTTAATATATTTAATTCTATTCATACCCATAAACTCAACTGCTATGTTATAACATTTGTATTTGAATAATATTTTATGGGTTGTTTAAGCTCAGTGTTGTGTGTTCATTTACACTATCAAACACAATGTTCTTATTTTAAAATATTTATGTTGAATTTAATTAAATATATCAAAGAAATAAAATTTATTTAAAATAAATATATTTTAAAATCTTGGGGTGTTACATTCTCTTGTCTTCAATAAATTGTGTCCTCATAAATTAAACTTGCAATCGAAAATCAAGTGTTTGATGTTTGAAAATTCCTTTGTTGAAAACTCACATCATAAAAAGTGTTAATAAAACTTAATATTAAAATGGAAAGGGTATTAATAAGTTCATTTTTAATAACACATAAATAGGTTTCCATGTAGGATAAAATTGGTTGGAAGTGAAAATATGGGCATATAGGAAAAATATAAATAATTATGGAGAGTGATAGAGGTCATTGATCACAAAAAATTGAATGATAAAGATAAAGTTAATAATCATAAAACCATAAATATTTAATGAGTTAAAATATAATTGATTCATCATATTTAAAGTTAATAGGATAGTATTTTTTTCGAAATCATTTTCTTAGAGTTGAGGGATTCATTTACTATAAAGATAAAGAAAACCAGAAAATATTCTTACTTGATATCTTTTTATTTCATAATAAAAAATTTATGATTTTGTGTTCTTATTTCAGTTTCTACTTAATTTTTTACTTTATGAAATTAATATAAAAGGTGAATCTTTTATTCCTGAAACACTTAAATTAACTTTTAATTAATCAGTAGTTCCATAAAATAAAATAAAAACTTATTCATACTATATTTAAATATTAACCAAAACTAAAATGGTTACCATAAGGTAAGAAAATAACAAAAATGTATAAACCCTCAAATAGAGAAATAATACATTTTACATCATAATTTTCACTAAAGATTCATCATAGATTATTCCACAAATAAATAACACTACATCCCAATTAACATCAATATTTTCAACATTAGATAATGTTTTTCAACTGAAAGGTGATATCATAATTTTTAAGATACATCCAAAAATATTTTATTGCGTTATTTCTAATTAATATTTTACATTAAACCTAATGGTTATATATACCTCAACACAAAAAAACATCTGCCGAAATATCATTTATTACCTCAAAAACAAAAATATTTGATCCAATAATATGTTTCCAAAAATCAACATAATATTTAACCATCAAAATCTTTAAGTAAAAATAATGTCTTATTAACCAATACATCATGTAGGGTAGTATTTATCATTTTATCCTTGTAACCCTTAAGTTGTGGGTTGAAGCCTCATGGGATTTTGGGATGCAACGGGTTTTCAACTGGCATAAAAGTTTTCTTTTGTCCAAAACATTATTAATATAATTCCTATAACATTCCCAAATTTTAATGATCCATAATTACCTCAACATCAAAGTTAAGATAAACCTTAAAGGTTTCCAATAAATTTAAACTTATGTCCATAAAAATGTAAATTAATTCTTCCTTAAATAATTTTTTCACTAAAACGTATACTAAATCAATGGGTTTTATTTCCATAAATGTCTCCCAAAATATCCTAAATATTTATAAACTCCCCCTCACATTCAATGTTAACATCATTCCTCCTAGTTCCAACCATAGACTAAAACCAAAAAGTATAGTGTGAGCAGCAATAATCATAGTAGGAAAACCAAATAATCATTTATAGGGTGTCTAATTCATGAAACCGAATTTTTAATCTAAGAAACCTTGGGTATAACCAAGTTTATTCATTGTAATAATATATTATAATCATTCATAATTATTTATGAAGAAATTGTGAATTATCAGAAGCATGTCCACTAGGAGTGTCAAACTAGGTGTAGAGTAAGGCTCATTGTCATGTACTAGGTGACAATCAAGTTAGAGCCCAATGTTCCCTTTTAGAGGTTATTACCCCTTAGTACAATTATTCGAGAACCATGTCCACTTATAGTAACCTTACAGGGATTTATTTCTAGGAAAACCACATAATCTCTACCTTACCAAAACTTTAGTATGTTCTTTTATACTTATCCTCAATGCCTATTATATATTAATGTTACCTAATCTATGTTTTACTAAATATAGATCTCAATATTTGTACTAAACATACTTTGATATAAATTGTAAAGATCCTGACCCTAGTAGCCCAGAGTCGATGGTTACTTTATTTCATTATTTCTAGATACAAGTGATCACATCCCAAAGGGAAAAATAATTTATTAGTCTTGGTAAACTAGATACATACTTGATTATTGAATTACATTTGAAAACATGAAATACAACATAGTGAAAGTAAAAAAAACTACTTCCTTAAGCTCATTCAAAGATTCCTTCTTCATATCCTGGGGAAATGAAATAAAATAAGGGTGAGATAAGATTATCAGTAATAGTTACATAAAGTGGAATATGTCATGAATAAAATAAATCATAATCAATAAGTCATAATAAATATGGAAATGTAAATATCTGAAAACACATTCCATTTAATCAATAACTTTACGATCATTATTCGATAAGATATAATAAATATATAAATGTAAATAACTAAACACACATTCCATTTAATGAATAAATTGAGAAAAACATTCATACATTGATAAAATTAATACAATAATCTCATGGACAATAATAACTGAATTCTTAATAAAGGAAATTATTAATATTGTACATCATGATATTAGAGATCATGATATTTACACCATCAATACCTTTCATAAGACAATTTAAAACTATGGGTAAAATACCATTTAATGTTAGATTACTGATTCGCCTTGTGATACTATTGAAACTTCAAGGGGATATGTAATTCTGAGCCCCATCCATCAGTGCATGTCCAATGTATTACCAATATTTCCAATGATTGATTTAATTCATTGACAATATGTCGTATTAATAAATTTCTGTATTGAATAAATAATATAAAATATAAATATTTCCATAGTCAATCAAATAACATTCAAAATAAAGCACTATACGTAGAAATGACACATAATTTAAGAATTAATGATATTCATGATAAATAATATGGCTATCTTGGGGAAATATAGTTTCCAATGATCACACTAAAGTTAATATTCCAAGGTAATGTTAATTATTATAAAAATTAATCAATAAAGAGAATTTCAATACTTTCCCTAGTTAAAAGGGTCCAAAACCATCCATAGAAATAATAAGGATGGTATCATTATAATATATATTTATATGATTATATGTAAAATAAATGGTTTTTATCATTGATGAATAGAAATACCCTAAAAACATATTTAAAACATTCTTGATAAAAAATTACTTTTAACTTTAAAAATAAAATTTAAAAAAGCTATGAGTATCCAGGATATTAGGAAAAACATTATTTAAAAAATAAACTTTTAAAATTTTAAAGGAATATTCAAATAAATTATTGGTCATGATGGTGAAAATTTTGTGTTCCTGTTCAGTACATTAAAAAAAATATCCCTTCTTTATTTTTACAAGAAAAGTAAAAAGTGCCCTGTTTGAAAAATAAAAGGAAAATTCATTTTAAAATATTTTTTAAATATCCAATTATGTGTAAATATAAATTTTAAACAATCATATTAAAACATTTTTGAAAAAACTAGAAAACGTGGATTTGGAAGAAAAATGATTTTTGATCGAAGAGAGAAATGAAATCATGTTTTATTAAAAACATGTTCTCAATAATTTTTAGTTCCAAAGAGAGGAAAATGGTAATAATACTTGAAATCATCATGAATAACTAGATGATAATAAAATAAAAGGGTTTTATTATACAATGATCAAATAATTTCCTTCAATTTAAATTCAAGTTTAAACAATCCCGATTTAAATGGGATTGAAACATAAATCTCTTACCACTTTGTTAACTTTTGAATCGTAATCCCCGTGAAAGGAATAACACTAAATGAAATATTAAATACCATTAATATAAATATATTCATGATATAATATATCAAAGGGTTATTATGTTCACCTCATAAAATAATATAGGTGTATAACATGACATATGTACTAAAGAATACAATTTGAGATATGAAACCCTTACAATGATCATAATATTGAAGTGGGAATTAATCAATGAATTGATTATGTGTATAAAATGTAAATCCATATAAAAAAGTGTAAATAAAATATAATATAATCAAAATTTATTCCACACATTATCTTATAATATCAAATACAATGAAGAAGTGATATAATCCAATGACATGAAATTGAGTTGTGAAAGTCTTTACCACTTAGTAATTTTAAATTAAAACTCCCTTGGATGAAATAATTAAAATTGGAAGTTTAAAATTCCATTAATTTTGGATTATAATGATATTACATGTAAAATTTTCATTATATACACCATATAAAGAAATCAGGTTCATAACATTACAATATGCCTCAATGAAAGGAAATTGAGACAAAATCCCTTACCACATGCTTACGTTTGGTTGAACATGATTTAACCTCCTATATAATGGTTTTATGCATGTTATTAATTTACACCAAAAACTTATTCATGTTTATAATATCATATATTATCCTATTATAATATCTTACCACATGTTCATTAATAATATTTTATTATTGTTGTTGTTTTGGGTGTTAATTGTCTTGTTTCTCATGTGTGTTTTGAGATGAAAGTTTTGGTTCTTATATATATGGTATAATTAAATCAAATAAAAAATAATATTGATGTTATAAATATAATATTTACTAGTTTTATTCTTTTTTAAAAATATTCTTGAATTTTTTATATGGAAAATTAATCACATCGCTTTGTGGAGATAGTAAGTCGTATGTACATATGAGCATCAATATCATTTATTAATGGGTTGAAGGGTAAGGAAGTGGGTGATATATTAATTTTATTAATTAATATAACTTCATATATATCACATTTGTTCATAAAATTTAACCTTATTACCTCCCATTTAAATCTTAATTGAAAAATGAATTTCATCACTTCACGAGGTGATAGTCTGTCGTACACAAGAGCGATGTTATTGTATTTTAATCATAAGGGAAAGTAAGAAGGTATATGTGATATGAAAATTATGTAATTATAATTATATCATAAATATTATATATATATATATATATATATATATATTAAATCTATCATTATGTCCAACCTTGAGATGTGTTGATGGGAAATGAGTCACATCGGTTTGCAAGGTGGTAGACCGCCATACACATGATAGACGATTTCATTTCCCATTTTATAGAAGAGGAGATAGATATAGGTTATTCCATTAAAATAATAATATCTCATTATATGGTATATAATTATTTTATTATATCATTATGATTTAATACTATTTTAATGAGGTGGAAGAATAAATAAAATAAAAACACTTGTTTAAGAATGTTACCTCTCCTTCGAATGGACTCTTTAGGTTTGTACCAAAAGCCTTCCTAGGATTTATGATAAAAAAAGTCCTAAAAATTTTTTTAAGGGGATTAATAAAGAAATTTGGGTAGTTATTTTCCAAATAAATTGATTTTTGAAGTGTACATAAGAGAGGATAGGGGTTCCCTTTTATAATACAAGAAGATTGGAATTCTTGTAAATATCCAAAACTATTAAAAAATGGGAATTCACTCTCAATCAAAGTACCGCCAAAATTTAAAAATAAAGTATTTGAGTAGAGATAAGTTCAATAAACTCATCTACCATTAAAAATAAACATGTTTTAAACATGATATTCCATTTACCTCTTTAGTTTAATCCCCACCCCCAGTAAACCGATTTTAACATTAACTTTGGTAATGGATTTTTACTATTTTTACAAGTCATTATAAATAAAAATAAAGTTGAAATTATAATATAATATTAATTATTCTCATTAAAAATATGAAATTAATTTTACCTAATTAAATTTACAAAATTTTCAGAGTTTAATTTGAAATTAAACTAGTAGACATGTCGATAAAATGGTTTTTCAAGAAATAGAAATTTCAAGCATAATATGATATTATAATAACTATATGAAAATTAATCATAATTAAATGAAATTAAATTAATATTTATAGATATATAAAATCAATATATTTAATTTAAATTATTACTTATTAGTTTTATTTTAATTAGTTAAAATGGAGAAACATTATGCACTAAATAACAATTTTCTAAAAAAAATGTGATTTAAAACCTAAAAATAAATTTATATTAAAGTTTAGTATAAATATGATTTAATTTTAATTAATTAAATTAAATATAAATAAATAATACTTATGATAATTTTAAATCATATTAAAATAATTGTTTTAAATTACTTAATTTATTATAAATAAATGGCAGTTTTATAAAAAATTGGTATTATTAACTATTCCCTAAAAAATCAATATTTTCTAAAAAATCAGAAACAAAATAACCCTAATTTAATTTCAATATGATTATTTAAAAAATTATTTTCATTTTATAAAATAAAATTTCTAAAATATAAAAAATTAATTATAATATTTTCTCACAAAAGTAATAAAAATCATTTTTGAAGGAAACGTACTTTTTGTAGCACAAAATATCTTAATTAAAAGTATAGTTCTTATTTATTAATAATTTATCAATAAATTTATATTGGTTAGGAACTTTATATATATTTCATAAGGTATTCAATCCTATTCATATTGTTCAATTCAATAGTTAGGTTATCACGATCTTATTTAAATTATATACTTTGTGGGTAATTTAAGTGTGGTGTTGTGTGTCATATATGTTATAGAACACAATTTTGTTCTTTTAGGATCTTATGGTTGAGTGTTCTATGATCTATTTAAGATATTAAATTTATTTAAAGTAAATATAATATAAAATATTGGGGTGTTACACTTAGCATTTCATGAGTTCCTAGATCAGTTTATAGTAGTGTTGGTAGATGATATCTTAGTATATTAGAGATCATAAGATGATATTAATAATAATTTAAGGGTTTTTTGAACCCTTTGATGACATAATTTTTATATTAATTTATCCAAGTATAAGATCTAGATGTGAGAGATGCATTTACTTTGACATTCCATGACATGAACTCACCCAACATGGCTCGATCTGCAACTACCCCAATCCTGCCTCCATAGGACAGGGGGTGGTGACAAGTTATGAAAGGAATATCCTAAATAGGAGGCATTTTCCTAATGTACATGAATGCACACACTATAACACCTCACTGAATAATTGCAGAGGATTAGAAGTAAAATATTCAATATCTAGAATATAATCATGCATGTGAAAGAAACCTCTAGGGTGTACAACAGTACGATACTGCAAGTTGAAAGGAAATGGTGAAAAATAAACACACAACAAGAAATATGTCAAAACCTGAAAAAAAAAACTGGAAAATTAAAAGTTTATAGAGGGCATAGCGCCTGATCACTAAGATTTGACCACCGTATGCAGTCCAATGCACTAATTATCTCTATGATCCTTTAAAGTCATCATTGACCCATCTGTCATCTTCATAAGACATGACACATATGGGAAAATCCCATGCAGGGGTAAGTATATACATACCCGATAGGATGCCTTGAAAGCTGAAGTGGTGGTAGTAAGAGACGATAGGAATAGATAGTGTACAGCTCAACCTGAAGAAAGAAGGTAACCTTATCCAACTATAGGGAGCTCAATATGTCGTGTATGTGGGCAACATGTCACATCTCTACCACCCATAGAAATGAGTACCAAAATCCAATAACATGTACACACACACACACACACATATATATATATATATTATCAAACCAAAGAACCCCAAATGAGAGAGAAGGGGATCTCCATCTCATAGCCCAGCCCAGTAAAAGAGAGACAATAGTTCCATAAGTTCATCCTCAATGCACAGTATCTCACGTGTCTGCCCATAGGAGTAATCGTGTTGAGGGAATGTGCCTCACTACTACGACGCACAGTTTAGGGGAAAATCTTCATGTAGATGACCCGAACCCTAGTCCATCAGGGGTGACACTCAGTGTAAGGAGGACTTATTCCCTATCTGATAAGCGGGTACAACTCAGTGGGTAGAGGACATGCACCCTAATTTCATTGGGGGTACAACTCAAAATAATGAGTACTCGTTCCCTATCCGATAGGGTAGTATAACTCAGTGGGTAGAGGACCCGCACCCTAATTCCATAAGGGGTACCACTCAGCGTAAGGAGGGTCTATTCCCTGATCCGTCAGGGGGTACTTCTCATTATATATAGAACTATCACCCTAATCCCATAGGGGGTACCACTTGGTAGATAGAGGACCCAAACCCTAATGTCATTGGGGGTTACCACTTAGATTAATGAGGACCAAATCCCTATCTTATAGGGTTACCATTCTAAAAATAGATAGAGGACTTGCACCCTAGTCCATCAGGGAGGTACCACTCTAATGATCCTTCTTGATCTTGGTTGTCATTCGATGTCACCTAAATAAACATCACACCAAGAAAATCTTGCATCATTTCTCATAATCCACTAAAAATTCCATTATTGAATTCTTATCAGAAAAAAACTAAGGATAGGCTAGCCATAAGACAAAATCTAAGTCCAAACAAAGGATATATGAGAGGATGAAGTTTCCTTAAAAGGAAAGAAGGGGTATAGGGTGTGTAAGGGTACCCACACGGCATGTGGTCCCATTACATCACCTGAATATGTTCCTATCGGTACATTTATTTCTACCCATATATCCATACATGGAATGTAGGTGTACTACACAGCATGTACGAGCCACTCGGGGTCCTGCTCGTACTCCTAGACATGTCTATGTACTTTGGCACATAGTGTAGGCTTGGTCGTGATGGTGCCCATGTACTCCCAGAGTATACATTAAGTCACCATCACAAATTCACATGGTGTATGGGGATCCCACATGGTGTGTAATACTTATAATTTCACAAAACCCTATCTACCTCAACCAAGGTCATACAGGCCATGAGTTCTTCATACTACACACTCTGTAGTCACATTTTTCATAGAAAGTCGTATCTATGATATGTCATTCCATATCTACCTCCTCTTATGTGAATCTCACATCCATCCACTTAGAATCAGTGGATCTTGTGCTCGACCACTATTTCCAGACATCTAGTGGCCGTAAAATTGATTTCATTGATCCATACGAAGGGTGCACAAACCACCTCACACTACCATGCATTCTCTCTTCTCCCACCACCACCATGGGTATCAGATCCCAAATCCTCAAAAACTACATCTGTTATACCATGATCTATCCCCAAGTCCATCCTTGATCATTGATCCATTCATCACTTGTGAAACCATTGTGAATTTGGGGGGTCCAATTAGGATTTGTCCCTTCCGATGATGTTAAATCGAGACCCTCGTGGTCCAACAATGACTAACACAAAGAATTTGTGGGATAAAGCAACAAGAACAAGGGTTTAATAGTTTTTGGGTAAATTTTATTAGAAAACTAATACAATTGGGAGATCTGGGGTGATAAAAAAAATTGAATCATCAATTAAATATGTACACTAGCACATATAATGGTCCATAATTGGCACATATCCAAGAAAGGGATGATTATGATCAATTAATTTAATCAATAAGGGCATAATCGATGAATTTATGAGTCCTACATGGATATTGGATTGTTTATTGATTAAGATCATGGTTTCTAATGATTGATAGGGGTTATTTCATTGTTACACCTTGATCATCCTGGATCCAGAGTTTCTTCGTCGTCTGAATTATATTTTCCAAAGGAGAGAAGGAAGAATGCATCTCGATTCTCCTAGGATTTATGCAGCTAACCCTAGTAAAATCCTCATAATAGGTTTTTTATAGATGAAACGTTATTGGGTTAATTAATTAAATAAATAAAATTATTTATTTATTTAACTAAACACATCCTCCAATGGTTGAAATATCTAAACACCCCTCGCCAAACCTATTTTAGGTTGCACATAGGGTAAACATCAAGTTCATGACTCAACTGTGGTCTTTGATTTCAGATTTGAGATTTTATTTAAGATTTATCCTATTTTATTTTAGAAAATATATTTGTGTAATATAGAATATATTTATTATTTTTATAAAATTAATTTTTAGCACATCAGATATTGAAATCGCACATTATATGGGTGCCTCGCTCCAAAAATATATGTAGAAATATTTCAAAGTATTAAAAAGAAAAATACGGGCCTCTACATCATTACATCCATCAATATTTTCATCCTTGAAAATAAAAACTATACAAATAGCTTGGGATACTAAGCCCGAATCTAGATCTCCCACTCCCAGTAGCTCTCATGCATGCTCTCATACTACCAAATCACATGAACCAAAGGGATGGTCTGTCCATGCAGGGTCCTCTCCTTCAAATCCTCAATCACCATTGGGTGCTCTATAAAAGATTATCCATCCTCAGTTTCTAGATTTCACCAGTCAATAACGTGTGTAGGTTCATGCGCGTATATCCTCAACTATGACACATGGAATACGCCATGAACCTAATCCAGCTATGGGGGTAAGTTGAGGTGGTAATCAACCTCGCCAACCCTCAGCAAGATCATGAACATCCTGATAAACCTCTAGGATAGCTTTCCTCCTTAGCTGCATCTATGAAATCCTCATTGTGGGGAGACTCTTAGGAAAATTTAGTCTCCCTTCATGAACTCCAAGGGGCTACAACAGTGATATGTGTAAGATTTTTTATTACTCTAAGATATATTCATCCACTCATGGATTCCACATACCTTCTCTATCATTGTTTGTACCAACTATAGACCCACAATAGATGTCTCACTGATCTCATTCCAGCACAAGGGTGACCTGCTGGGTCTCCCATATAGGGTATCAAAAGGTTTAACGCCAATAGTATAGTGGTAACTATTTTTTACTCTTACTCTACCAAGATAAAGTGGTCCTCCTATCTCTGGCCAAAGTATAACACACAACCCTTCATCGTATCCTCTAACACTTGGATAGTACACTTATTCTTCCCATCTATCTAGGAGGGAAAGGTTGTTCTCATCCTCATATGGGCCCTGAATGCCACTCGTAGGCTTCTCCATGACTATTACATGAACCAAGCATCATTATTTGAGATAATAATTGAGGGAACCCCATGAAGGTGAAAAATATCCCATACGTATATATTCCCCAAACTCTCCACCGAACACTGCTATATAATAGTAAGAAAGTGTGATAACTTAGTTTGTTAGTTAACTATCACTAAGATGGAGTCAGGGCTCTTCATTTTAAATAGAATCCCTGTCATAGATTTCATGGATATTTTGTCCTATTTTAAACTCTGGGGTCTCAAGGGAATGCAAAAAACATGCTAGAACTTGGTTCTCATCCTTCACCTTCTGATAGGTAAGACATCGTGAAACAAACTCAGCCACACTCTGTCACGTGAAGGCCGCCAAAAACTACCACTAAAGTTATTTGTATATATTTACCACAATGGGATGTACAACCAAAGGAGAAGTATGGGACTCTCACATCACATCCTCTCACATTGTGATCGGGACCACCACTCATCCCTATAAAAAGATGAAATGATTACCTCCTTTATAATATCTATATGGTGAACCGCTTAGGTTATCTGGTCAAAAAAGACCTCACAACCAATGTATCCCAACTGGAACTCTCTCATATTTTGAATGAGCAAAGGATTCAACACCATTAACTAAAGAAAAGTGTCACCCTCCTTCTCAACCAAGGTCAGGTGCAAGGAAGCCACCTACTCAGAAGCCACCTACACTAAATGATCATAGGACTTCCTATTAAGGGTTTTTTATACCACATTGACCATCCTTGGAGTATATACTATCTTGAAGTCAAAATCCTATAGAAAATCCAACCAGTCCCTCTATCTTAGGTTCAAGTCTCTTTGTGTGAAGACATGACTCTGATGGTCTGAATAAACCACAAATCACTTTCCCAGAAGATAGTGTCTCCACATCCTAAAAGTGAATACTACCACTACTAGCTCTAGTTCATGGGTCACATAGTTATATTCATGGGGTCACAAATATCTTGACTCATGTGTGATAACTACCTTCCACTACATCAACATGTAGTCGATCCCAACTTTGGAGGCATCACTATACATTATGTACGCTATTCCCTCATCTGGTAGTCTCAACCCCATATCACTCATTATCCTAAGCCTCAAATACTTGAATTATTTCCAAAACTTCTCATTCTAGGTAAAAGGATACTATTTTCATGTTAGGTTGGTCAAAGGGGAGGCAATCCTAGATAATTTTATCATAAACCTCATGCAGTACCCTACCAAGCCAAGAAAATTCCACACCTATGACACACTCTTGGGTGGATCCCACGTAATCACTACATAGATCTTCACTGGGTCCAAAGCAAAACCATGTAGATAAATGAAATTCCTCAGGAAGTGAACCTCGTGAATCCCTAAATGGCACTTACAGAGCTTACTATAAAGATGGGGCTCCCAAAGTAAATATAGGGTCATCATAAAGTGCTTTGTATGATCCTCCTTGGATACAAAGTATATGAGTTTTTCATTGATGAATACAACCACAAACTAGTCTATGTACGGTTGGAAGATCTGGTTCATCAAATACATAAACATGATAGGGTAATTCGTCACTCCAAAAGGAATCACCAAGAACTCATAGTGTTCATAGAAACATCGTAATGCTATCTTTGGAATATCTGTCTCATGAACCCTCAACTAATGGTAATAGGACCTGAGATCAATCTTCAATAACCATCTTTCACCTTGAATCTAGTCAAAGAGTTCATAAATCATTATCAAGGGGTACTTTTTATTTATTGTTTCTTGGTTTAGGTGATGATAATCAACACAAATTCACAATATCCTATCCCCATTTTTCACAAAAAACACTGGAGATGCCCAGGGGGTCACACTAGGTCTGATAAGACCCCTCTCTTGGAGGTCCTCCAACTACAATCACAGATATCAAAGCTTGGTAGGGGCCGTCCTATATTCTGCAGAAGATATCAAAGCGGTCCTAGAATGAAATTCCCTACAAAACTCCATCTCTCACCTCGGAGGTATTCCCAAAACGTCATTGGAGAATAAATCCATAAATTACTCCATGACTGAAGGAATCTGTATACCGGAAGATATTTATGCACTAAGGGATATACTCACCAACTAATGGGTGATGGGTTTTAGCATCCTTCTCGCAAAACTCACTCATCCCTCCATGATATCTCTCTCTCCCATAAAGAATAATTTATCCCCATCAGTGTGAAAGATTCCAACTCATCTATGGTGATATTCAATCTGGAATCAGACCATAGACAACCAATCCATACCCAAGATGATGTCATAGGGTTCCCTCATGATAACCAAAATGTCCCACATGAAACTCTCTCTACCAAGAGATAGCTCACATGATTGATAGATAAAAGATATAGAATAAGTGTTCCCTATTGGAACCTTAAGAAAAATATGTTGGGATAAAGCCCCAACTGGGAGCTCAAGATCTCACACACGAAGTAAGGGGATAAAGGAATGACTTGCACCTCTGTCTACTAGTATTAAATCAAGAGTAGAATAAACATATATTGTTCCTCTGATCATCTCATGTGTTTTGGGGTCATAAGCCTCCATAGCCTATAGCTGTCTGTAGGCCCAAATGCTAGCTCCTTGGTCCTAAAATGGGATACTGAGTGGTGGTGGTGGAAGGATCTCATATCATTATCCATCAACCATATCTCCTCCTCATAGAGCTCCACATGATCCTCTTCAATCTCTCCTTCCCTGGGTACCACCCTACCCTCACCTGGGAGATCCATGATCATGACATTGCCTCTATCTTAGGGGTATTCTAGTTATCTACCTACGCTCCTCAACACATCCGGTTGGGTAATCAAATGCCATGTGAACTCACCCATAACATTCATAGAACCTCCCCTCTTTAGGTTTCCCTGGTCCTCTATGTTGTCTCTATGTCACATGATCACGTGCCTAATTTTGATTATGAGGAGGTCTACACTGAGATCTTGTTGACTGGTACCTACTAGATGCTATAGATGACTCAGCCTTATAACATCAACTACTAATCCCAACTTCTTGGAGTACCTCTGACAGGAATATCTCTTTAACCAGTGCCTGATCCAACACCTCGACATAGGTGGGGATGCACAAGGGTACCATAGTGGCATGGATATCTCTAGGGAGACCCCAGTCAAACATTCATGCTCAGAAGTATCCATATTGGATCAGGTCAAGGGATTAATTTATAAGGCATGTGAACATATAACCATATTCATCCACTATCAACTCTCCTTACTATATCTCCAAAATATTCTTAATCCAAACTGGGTGCAAGCAGGAGGGGTAGTACTCCTCAAAAAATAGCTGATGGAAGTTATGCCATGAGAGTGTCGACTCATCATGCCTATGGGTAATAAGACTCCACTAGTGGCTAATTTATCCCAGGAAAAGACTATCTTCCAACATAAACACCTAATCTATCAATTTTTTTATAATTATGAAAGCATAAACCACCGACTCTAGCTAATCCTTTATTGTATAGGGATTTGGCTCACCGTGGAACCTCAACATCTTCTAGTGATGTAACTCATAGAGTGTGATAAGCCTACACGTATCTTGAGCCTGCTCTACTAGTATGATATTCTACTCAACAAGTGGGGGTACTACTCTCTATCCACTTGGAGGAATGATCTCACATAATGGACCCTTGAATGAGGCCACATCACTCATCGGATCATTGTAACGATCTGGAATCGGTAACCTGGATAGATGTCATTGTGGAGGCATCCTAAAAATTTAATCAAGATGTTCCACAATTAGATGTTCATATATATATATACATTGGGGAGATGAATAAATAAGGATAGTCAAAGACTCAAGCCTATATGATTCATGTACCATTGATACCTGCAACCAATGTCTCGATATGCTGAGTCAATAAGAAAGAAGTCAAGGTCCTGGTGAATGGATACATCGGCCACCCGTACCATCACTAGTTTCTCTGGACTGAGATTCACACTCACAAAACATCGGCATTTCTTCCCTAAATCCAAATAAAATTCTCAAAAGGGGACTACACCAAACACCATCCCAAGGAATGAACTACTTTGATACCAATTTTTTATGACCCAACACAAAGGGGCTCAAGCCGAAACTACCCCAAGCCCATATCCATATGCCAGGGGTGGTGATAAGTATTGAAAGGAATATCCTAAACGGAAGGAATTTTCCTAATTTACTTATAAGGACACACCCAACAATCTTAATGTTGAATTGTATAAGAATAAAAGAAAAAGGTGTAACATCTAGAATATAACCATGCATGTGAAAAAACTCTAGAGTGTACAAAAGTACGATAGTGTTGGATAAAAGTAAAAGGGGGAAAATACAAGCCCAGCTAGAAAGATGTCCCAACCTAAAAACTAGAAAATTAAAATTTTTGAGAGTGCCTAACCCCTGATCTCCAAGATCTAACCACCATATGCAGTCCAATGCACCAAGTATCCCTAAGCTTCTCTGAAGTCATCACTGACCTGTCTGTCGTCTAAATAAGACATGACATGTGTGGGAAAATCCTATATAAGGGTGAGTATATAAATACTTGGTAGGATTCCCTGACAACTATAGGAGGATAAATAAGAGACATGATAGGAATGGATAATATTCAACTCAACCCAAAGCAAGACGGTAGTCTCATCCAACCACAAGGAGATCAATGCATCATGTAGGTGGACTACATGTCACGTCACTGCCACCCAAAGCAAGAGAGTAAAAAAATACAAAAACATGGATAAAAATATATATATATATATATATTCTAAAACCATAGAAACCCAAATGAGAGAGAAAGAAGTCTCCATCACACAGCCCAACCCAGGAAAAGAGAGCCAACAGTTCTAGATGTCCATCCTCGGTGCCCAAAATCTCACGTGTTTATCTATATGAGTAATTGTGTGGAGTGTATGTGCCTCACTACTATATCGCATAGTCTAGGGGGAATGATCTCCATATAGAGGAGTTTCTCCTTAGTCCATTAGGGTGGTACTACTTAGTGTAAGGAGGACCCACACCATATCCAACATGGGGTACAACTCAGTGGGTAAAGGACCCACACCCTAATGCCATAGGGGGTACTACTCAGCGTAAGGAGGAACGACACTCTATTTGATAGGGGAACCATGGTGGTTATTGGACCTAAACCCTAATTCCATAGGGTTTACCACTCATCATAAGTAGGACTCGTTCCCTAATCCATCTGGGGGTACCACTCAGTAGATAGAGGACTTGTGTCCTAATTCCATAGGGGTTACAACTCAGTATATAGGGAACCTACACCCTAATTCTATAGGGGGTACCAATTAGAGTAAAGAGGAATCTCTTCCTATATGATAAATTCTACCACTTTGTAAATAGATAGAGTACTCACGCCCTAGTCTGTCGGGTGGGGTACCACTCTAATGATCATGCATGATCATAGTCGTCATCAGGAATCATATAAATAAAATTCACACTCATAAAATCTCATATTATATCTCAAAATCCACTATAAGTTCCACCACTATATTCTATGTAGAAAAATACACAATATAGGCTCTCACAGTCCAAAATCTGAGTCCAAATGAAGAAGATATGAGAGGTTGAAATTTCATCAAAAGGAATGAAGAGGTGCACGGAGTATAAGGGGACCCACACAACATGTGGTCCCCTTCCATCACTTGTTCATGTCCTTTATATTACACAACTCACTACCCATGTATGTTGTGTAGATGGGCTATATGGTGTGTCCAAGCAACTCTGGGTCCTGGCCGTTCTCCTTGCTCATGTATGTGTATCTAGTTAGTGTCTGTGTACTTCATCACATGGAATGTGATTGGTCATACCCATGCTTGTGTACTCCCATAGTACATGTTGAGTCTTCAACATAATGTCACATTGTGTGGGGGGTCCCACACAGTGAGTGAAACTTATAATTTCATGAAACCTTATCCACCGCAACCAAGTCCCTACACGCTGTGTGTTCTTCAGACTACCTGTCTTTTAGTCACGTTTTTCATAGAAAGTCAAATCTACACTCAAGGATCCCAGATATGCATCATAAGACACAGATATAACCTCTAGCAACCCAAAATTAGTATATCTCATGGCCAAATATCTTTTTCAGCTATTTTCTGGATAGAAAATATGTTATGTTGATCCATATGAAGGCCACACAAACCACCTCACACCATCACTCCCCCATTCACCTCTCATCATCTCCATTGGTATTAGATCACAAATACTCTAAAATGGAACCCTTTAAACCATTATTCATCCCCAAATTCATCCTTTATCATCAATAACTTCATCACCTGTGAAAATGTTGTGAATTTGGGGGTACGATCTGGGTCGGTCCTGCCCAACAATGTCAAATCGTGACCTCGTAGTCCAATAATGACTAACGTGAATAATTTGGGTGAGAAATGAAAAAGAACAAGGTTTTAATAGTACTTGTCCAAGAATTATTGTCCAATGAATACAATTTTGATATCTAGGGTGAGAAAAATATTTGAAACATCAATTTATTATATACATCGGCGCATGCAATGATCCACAATTGGCACAGATCAAAGAAATGGATGATTCTTCTCAATCAATTTAATCAATACGGGGATAATACATGAATAAATTATTCCAACCTAGATATTGGATCATGTAACACCCGAGATTTTTATGAGTAATATTTTGTTTTTATGTTATATATATATCATCAAAGGAATCTTTCACTACACACTAGCTTGACTTACTTTACACGCAATCACGACCTTCCTCGATAGCTTGCGTTGTACGCAATACCGAGTTTCACTAAACAACGATATGCTATTAAAATATTATTAAAACTAGCCGTTATGAATAGTAATAACCACTTTTTGAAATTTTATAAATTTTATTTTTTAAAATGGACTTCATTTTTGGATTCGGAATACCGAAATTAGCCTAGGGTGAAATTTTGGTATTTTTCTGAAAACGTTCAATTTTTTATGAATAGTAAAACCACTAAGTGGTAGGTTAAAAACAGAATTTTTGCATAAAACTTAATTTTACCGCTTATGTGAATGGAATTTCAAAAATTCGACAGACACGGTTGATATCAGTAAGTAAAATGTGGTTCAATGAGATAAAAATAATTTTTTGGTGAATAGTAACTTTTTACTTTTTTTACCACGGTTAATAGTAAATAGGGTAACTAAGGGTAAATATGATATTACTATTACCCTAACACATGTCCTAATTATATTGGATAAGTGTAATTCGACCAAAAACAACCTTATGAATATAATATGACCATTTAGGTCCACTTGGATTAGATTATGACATTTAATATTATTTTATTTAATGAATAGTTAAAATAGTTAAAATCAAAGTTTAATAACTAAAACATTTTTAATATGAGGTTATACATAAGATAAATTAGATTATAAATATTAATTAGAAAGCTAAAAATATTTCCTACATAATTATATTTTATTTATAATTTTTAGACTTTAAATAAATTTATTTATTTATGACACAATGATGATGCAGTAATTATCTTATTAATGAAAAATTAACATAATTGATGTTATAAACACCAAAATAAATGTAATTTGAGACTTTTTATGAATCCCACTAATTTTATAGGATACTATGATATATTAGTGTGGATTTAATCAACTTGGTTAGAACATATAATTCTGTTATGACTTTCACAAAAATCATATATCAAATAGTGTCAAAATTGAAACAAAATAGTTTTTAAATAAAATATTATATTATTAATTGTTATTTTATTCCTAAAAATCTAAGGTTCGGCCAAATGACTTAGATAAGGATATATATATTAATAATAAACAACTTGGGGTTCTTTTGGCAGGTTATAGTAAGTGTATTAACCATATAGTGTAAGAAAACAAAAAGTCACGGTAAAAGTTAAATTATTTAACTTAGAGTTAAATCTAATTGATAAGGTTAAAATAATAACCTAAACTTGTCTAAATCCTATTGGTTGATAGGATTTCGACCCATACCCACTTTACCTTCGAAATAAGACCCTTTTGAACCATTATATATCGATTTTGACTTTAATATAAAATAATATTTTGAGATATTCCTAAGGTGCCCCTCTCCTCCCTTATAAAAGGGCACCTCCTCCCCCTCCTCCTCACACCAATTTGAGCACTCAAGCTCGGCCAACCCATGCCAAAATCCCTTCTCCACTTTCCTAGAATAATCCTATAGAACCTGGTCTTCTTCAAAGACCAATCTTAGTTCCCTAAGTGGAGGATTCAAAGAGGCGTTTCAAAGAAGAGGTAATATCCATTACCGATCTTTTCAATTTCTTTCTTCTTCAACTTCTTCTTCTTTAGTTGTTTCATGATAAAGTAATAACATCAGTATTACTTACATACTGATATGTTATTATAAATATGAAACAACCCTAATTCACCTTCTATCCATCCTACGGAAAAATGAAATCACCGTGCGTGCGTACGTACGGAATACCGTCTCCACGCCGTGGTGTAATCTATTTTCCACCATCACCTTACAAGGATGGGTATAATGGTGTAATGAGTAAATATATATGATTATTATAAAATGATATTGATAGTGAAATAGTATTCATATACTCCAATACAATTCCACGATCATAGGAACGATATCATCACTCGTGCGTACGTACGGAATACCGTCTCCACGATGTGATGCGACTCATTCTACATGATCATCATTACATAGTAATTATATAAATGAATTGAATGAATAAATATGATATATGTTACACTAATACCATTCTGGATATAAGGTATCTATAACCTTAAAAGAATAATAATAATTTATTCGGCAAAACACGCATAAGAACAAAAGGCAATAAAGACCCGAGTAACAAGTAACAATGAAATATTACTAATAAGAAGCTAAGAATATGACCATATATGATATCATATCAATATGTATGATTCTTCAATAAGTCAATAAAATTATTTAAACCATTATACAGGAGCTTCGGACACGTACAAAGCAAATCGGACCTAAGGTAAGGGAAATATCACAATCTCATTTTTATCCGAGATTGTTTATACTTTAGTATTTACCGGGGTGTATTTTATCATCCACATAAATTTTTCCTGAATATGTAATATTATTTCCATCCACCTACAAATGTTTAAATCCAATTTTACCCTTCGGTGAGTTTTTAGTAAAGAATATGAAAGGAATCCTTTGTCATTTTTCGTACGAGGTACTTTTTGACTTTTCCGACAAAAGTACGAAGAATGTTTTTTTTAACTTATACGGAAAGATTGGATTTTTAAAACATTATATCCAAGAATATTACTTTATAAGTTTTCAAGTTTATTTTTAATCAACTTCTTTTAGTTTATAATTGTATGACATGTTAAGAAAAGAAAAGTGTTTTTGAAGAAGAAAGGATATTTTCCTCAAGAATGGAGTTCAAATGTTTTATCAAAATTATTTTCCATCTAAGATAATATAGTGTTCTGTTTTTATCCCTATTATTACAATGATTTGATTATGTTTTGAGGGAATTATTTTTATGAAGTCATTTACCTTATATGATTTGTTTTATGATGTCATGATGTTTCAAGAATCCCATTTTTGTTACATGTGTTATGCGATGATGTATGATTTATGATTATGTGGCACACATAAGAAAGGATTAATTATAAGATGGGTGGGACCTATATATCCCTACAATGCATTGGGTAAAGATTTATATCTCATGAGATATACATGGCTATAATGGAAGGTTATTTCGGTTCAGTGATACAGGACTGAAACGAGGAGTGAACTCGGTTCAGAAATGGAATTTGTCTGCTAAGATAGTCTTGGTAATGAGTCATGACTAACAAGAAATGATTTTCCATGATTATGTGTGCATGCCACAAAGTTTCAAGTTTTATGTTATGATTATGGGGATCTCATTTTCACTTCTATGATTTATTCCATGTTTAGATATTATGATCTCTTTTGCAGGTTATGATTTTCAAAAAGATATGATATGATTTTTATTTCCTTTATTTTCCCTTGCTGAGCATTTGAGCTCACCCTTTTTTGTATGTTTTCTTTTCCCTAGGTCAGGAAGATGGATATTAAGTAGAATATGCTAAAAGGGACCCTATATATGATGAAATAAATGGGAGACACTATAGAAGATTTATGAACCAGTTGTTTATGTTTCCTAGTTTCTAAAGACACTATACCTATACGGTCCTTTGTGGTTTTGTCATATTTTGTAAAAAGTGTTCTTCAATTTTGAAGTATTAACAATGTATGTAAAGTATGGGTTGTTATAGTTAGTATCAGAGGAAAGGTATAGTCAACCTTTGGAAACTAGGATGTGAAAGGCTTAGTAAGAACCCTAAGGACAAGTCTAAGCATAGAACACAATCTTAGTGTTTTAGAAATGGCCATGAATAACCTAGGATAAGACCTTAAGCGTGAAAATTTTATTCTTGAATTATGTGGTTTTCCTATTATAATTAGTGTTGCTCACACTATTCTTCTTGGTTTTAGTCAATGGCTGGAACCCGAAGGAACCGTGTTAATGCGGAATGCGATGGGAAATGCAATGATTGTCCCCCTGAGCAACCAAACGATATGGGAGCTGGAATGCAAAATCTTGTAGCCATGCTCACACAACTTTCTCAAGCTATGAATCATGCAGGACTTCAAAACGAGCAAAGGAAGGAGCAACATTCTGTTGAATCCTTCATGAGGCAGCGTCCACCTTCTTTCAGCAGGTCTACTGATCCATTAGTTTCTGAACAATGGATTAGTACTACTGAAAAGATATTTTCAGTTCTTCAATGTTCTGAACATGATAAAGTCATCCTAGCAGTGTATCGTTTGGAAGGAGATGTTGATCAATGGTAGAATCTTATTAAGAATACGAGGCAAAGGGATGAAATTGAGTCCATGGAATGGGAAAAGTTCAAGAACTTATTTTTCAATAAGTACTTCCCTCGTATTCTCCGAACAAAGATGGAGAAAGAGTTTCTTGAACTGAAGCAAAGGGATGATGAATCTGTTGGTACCTATGAAGCAAATTTTACAAGACTTTCAAGGTACGCTTCTGGTATTATTATCCAACCTGAGAGTAAGATCGATCGATTCTTTAGTGGATTAAAACCAAGTCTTCAAAGGGCGTTAGCCATAAGGGACTTCAATAGCTACGAGGAAATCATTCGATGTGCTCTCAAAGTCGAGATAGATATTGGAGTAACCCATCAGTCATATGGGTTTGATAAGAAGAGGAAAATGGAATTCAAAGGAGAATCTAAAGAGCACACTGAAAAGAAGATGAGCTTTCCCTTATCCTCAAAGTGTGGAAATAAACATGGAGGGAGTTGTCTTAAAGGGACAAGTAAATGTTTCAAATGTGGAAAGGAAGGTCATCGGACATTTGAATGTCGCGATAATGGGAAGAAGATGTCTAATGATGCAAACAAAGGAAGGGATACAAAGAATGAACCTACTACACTTCAATGTTTCAAGTGCAAGGAGATGGGGCATTATGCCAATAAATTCCCTAATCCAAGGGTTGATGATGATGGTCGACGTCAAAAAACTCTCAAGGCTAAAGACAAAGTAAAGTCACATGCAATTTCTATCAGCGATGTGGAGTATGATAACGAAGTGGTGAAAGGTACACTTACCATCCACTCTAAAGTAGCAAATGTTTTATTTGATTCTAGATCCACCAAAACTTTTATTTCTGAAGAATTTTCTAAGGGTATCACCGTATTACCTCAACAATTAGATGTTGAGTTAGCTGTGACAACACCTAATGGCACAACAGTCGCATCAAAAGTTTATAATTCTTCTCCGATCGAAGTTTGTGGGAAAGTGCTTCCTTCAAATCTTGTGATCCTTCTTATAGTGGAATTTGATGTGATTCTTGGCATGGATTGGCTTTCTTTATATGGATCTCATATCAATTGACAAAGAAGGGAAGTCACATTTCATATTCCAGATCAATCTATGATCGTCTATCAATGCAAGGATGAACATAACCTTCCAGTGGAAATTTCTTCTATCTTATGGGTCTTGATTCCAATAAATTAAGGTTATTTATCTCAAATGGTTGGTGAGAAACTCATGATTAAGAATATTCCCATCGTACGGGAGTTTGATGATGTCTTTCCGGAGGAATTACCGGGTCTTCCACCAAATCGTGAAGTTGAGTTTTCAATAGAACTCGTACCGAGTGCTTTTCCTATTTCAAAGACACCTTATAGAATGGCCTTAATTGAGTTGCAGGAATTGAAGAAGCAACTCCAAGAGAATCTTGATAAGGGATTCATATGCCCTAGTGTGTCACCTTGGGGAGCACCTGTTCTATTTGTTAAGAAGAAAGATGGATCAATGAGACTCTGCATTGATTATCGAGAACTTAACATGATCACTATCAAGAAAAAATATCCTCTCCCACGCATTGATGACTTATTTGACCAACTACGCGGAGCTCAATACTTTTCCAAGATTGATCTTCGTTCAGGGTATCATCAATTAAGGGTCAAAAGGGAGGATATACCAAAGACGGCTTTCCATACAAGGTATGGACACTATGAATTTATAGTGATGCCATTTGGTCTTACTAATGCCCCTGCTATCTTCATCGATCTAATGAATAGAGTCTTTGGAGACTATCTTGATCAATTTGTGGTAGTCTTTATAGATGATATTCTTGTCTATTCAAAGATCAAGGAAGAGCATGAAGATCACTTGAGAATTATATTAAAGACCCTGAGAAAGGAGAATCTTTATGCCAAACTTACCAAGTGTGAATTTTGGCTTCAAAAAGTTGCATTTTTGGGTCACATAATCTCAAAAGAGGGTATATATGTGGATCCAGCAAAAACAGAGGTTATCGAAAGATGGTCGAGACCAACAACAGTAACTGAGATCCGAAGTTTTCTTGGTTTGGCTAGATATTATCAACGTTTTGTGAAAGATTTTTCACGATTATCTAACCCACTCACCAAGTTGACTCGGAAAGGAGTTAAGTTTCTTTGGACAGAGGAATGTGAAGAGAATTTCAAGGAGTTGAAAAGAAGGTTATCCAGTGCACCTGTGCTCACACTGCCTTGTAGTGGAGAAAGGTTTGTGATCTACAGTGATGCATCCAAGAAGGGATTGGGGTGTGTTCTTATGCAAAATGATATGGTAAAAGATTATGCCTCACGACAGTTGAAATCCATGAGAAAAATTACCCAACACATGATTTGGAGTTAGCTGTGGTAATCTTTGCATTAAAGATTTGGAGGCATTACCTTTATGGTGAAAGGTGTGATATTTATACTGATCATAATAGTTTAAAGTATATTTTCACACAAAAGGAGCTGAATATGCGTCAAAGAAGATGGTTGGAGCTGATTAAAGATTATGACTGCTCAATCCATCACCACCCTGGGAAAGCAAACAAGGTGGAAGATGCATTAAGTCAACAAGACCATGCTAGTTTATCCACGATGAGGATCACAAAAGATCCAATATTTATGGATTTACAAAGGATGGATCTTGGAATTATAAGGGAAGGGGAAAAATCTTATCTTTCTCAAATGAATGTTCAACCATCTATACATATGAAGATTAAATAGGCACAGAAAGAAGATGTCGAGTTACAAAAGAAGGTGAGAAATGTTCCTAAATTCAACCTTGATTGTGATGGGATAATAAAGTTCAGGAATCGGGTTTGTGTTCCTCCCATCCCCGAATTAAAGAAGGAGCTGCTCGATGAGGCTCATAGTTATTCATTCTCTATTCATCCTGGAAGCACGAAGATGTATAGGGACCTGAAATAGTACTTCTGGTGGGGTGGCATGAAAATAGATGTTTCTGAATATGTCTCTCGATGCTTGGTTTGTCAACAAGTTAAAGCTGAGAGACAGAAGTCTAAGGGGATGTTACAACCATTACCCATACCCGAATGGAAATGGGAAAACATCACTATGGACTTTGTCACAGGACTTCCTAAAACATCCAAAGGCAATAATGCTATCTGGGTCATAGTTGATCGTCTTACAAAGTCTGCACACTTCATTGCTATTAGAGAGGATTTCTCTCTAGATCAGCTTGCCAGGATATATGTAAAGGAAGTGGTAAGATTGCATGGAGTACCACTTTCTATTATATCTGATCGGGATCCGAGATTTACCTCAAAGTTCTGGCGAAGTCTTCATCATACTCTGGATACAGAGTTGAGTTTCAGCACTGCTTATCATCCTCAGACATACGGTCAGTCTGAGAGAACAATTCAAACCCTAGAAGATATGTTGAGAGCTTGCTCTATGGATTTCAAAGGAGGTTGGGATCAACACCTACCTTTGGTGGAATTTTCTTATAATAATAGCTTTCACTCCAGTATTCAGATGGCTCCTTATGAAGCTCTCTATGGAATGAAATGCAGGACTCCAACTTACTGGGATGAAGTTGGGGAAAGAAAGCTATTAGGACCTAATCTCGTTGATGAAATGGCAGAAAAGGTCAGATCTATTCAACAACACATAAGAGCAGCTCAGAGTCGACAGAAAAGTTATGCCTACAACCGAAGAAAAGACCTAGAGTTTGAAGTGGGTGATAAAGTGTTCTTACGAATATCTCCCTGGAAGAGGGTTATGAGATTTGGAAAGAAGGGGAAGTTGAGCCCTAGATATATTGGTCCTTTCGAAATACTGGATCGTGTTGGAAAGGTAGCTTACCGATTGGTGCTTCCACCGAATCTCTCTCAAGTTCACGATGTGTTCCATGTATCTCTCCTGAGAAAGTACATACCTGATCCTTCACATGTACTTAGCTCAGAAGTTGTACCGCTGGAGCAAGATCTTTCTTATGAAGAACAACCAATAGAGATTATGGATCATAGCGAAAAAGTCCTACGAAACAAGACCACTCGATTGGTGAAAGTTTTATGGAGGAACCACCAACTTGAAGAAGCTACATGGGAGCTTGAGGATATCATGAGGGAGAAGAATCCTCATCTGTTTGTTACAAAGTGACGAATTTCGAGGGCGAAATTCTTTTTAAGGGGGGTAGAATGTAACACCCGAGATTTTTATGAGTAATACTTTGTTTTTATGTTATATATATATCATCAAAGGAATCTTTCACTACACCCTAGCTTGACTTACTTTACACGCAATCGCGACCTTCCTCGATAGCTTGCATTGTACGCAATACCGAGTTTCACTAAACAACGATATGCTATTAAAATATTATTAAAACTAGCCGTTATGAATAGTAATAACCACTTTTTGAAATTTTATAAATTTTATTTTTCAAAATGGACTTCATTTTTGGATTCGGAATACCGAAATTAGCCTAGGGGGAAATTTTGGTATTTTTCTGAAAACGTTCAATTTTTGATGAATAGTGAAACCACTAAGTGGTAGGTTAAAAACTGAATTTTTGTATAAAACATAATTTTACCGCTTCTGTGAATGGAATTTCGAAAATCCGACAGACACAGTTGATATCAGTAAGTAAAATATGGTTCAATGAGATAAAAATAATTTTTTGGTGAATAGTAACTTTTTACTTTTTTTTACCGTGGTTAATAGTAAATAGGGTAACTAAGGGTAAATATGATATTACTATTACCCTAACACATGTCCTAATTCTATTGGATAAGTTTAATTCGACCAAAAACAACCTTATGAATATAATATGACCATTTAGGTCCACTTGGATTAGATTATGACATTTAATATTATTTTATTTAATGAATAGTTAAAATAGTTAAAATCAAAGTTTAATAACTAAAACATTTTTAATATGAGGTTATACATAAGATAAATTAGATTATAAATATTAATTAGAAATATAAAAAGATTTCCTACATAATGATATTTTATTTATAATTTTTAAACTTTAAATAAATTTATTTATTTATGACACAATGATGATGCAGTAATTATCTTATTAATGAAATATTGACATAATTGATGTTATAAACACCAAAATAAATGTAATTTGAGACTTTTTATGAATCCCACTAATTTTATAGGTTACTATGATATATTAGTGTTGATTTAATCAACTTGGTTCGAATATATAATTCTGTTATGACTTTCACAAAAATCATATATCAAATAGTGTCAAAATTGACACAAAATAGTTTTTAAATCAAATATTATATTATTAATTGCTATTTTATTCCTCAAAATCTAATTTTCGGCCAAATGACTTAGATAAGGATATATATATTAATAATAAACAACTTGGGGTTTGTTTGGCATGTTATAGTAAGTGTATTAACCATATAGTGTAAGAAAACAAAAAGTCACAGTAAAAGTTAAATTATTTAACTTAGAGTTAAATCTAATTGATAAGGTTAAAATAATAACCTAAACTTGTCTACAACCTATTGGTTGATAGGATTTCGACCCATCCCAACTTTACCTTCGAAATAAGACCCTTTGGAACCATTATAAACCGATTTTGACTTTAATATAAAATAATATTTTGAGATATTCCTAAGGTGCCCCTCTCCTCCCTTATAAAAGGGCACCTCCTCCCCATCCTCCTCACACCAATTTGAGCACTCAAGCTCGGCCAAACCCTGCCAAAATCCCTTCTCCACTTCCCTGGAATAATCCTAGAGTTCCTGGTCTACTTCAAATACCAATCTTAGTTCCCTAAGTGGAGGATTCAAAGAGGCGTTTCAAAGAAGAGGTAATATGCATTACCGATCTTTTCAATTTATTTCTTCTTAAACTTCTTCTTCTTTAGTTGTTTCATGATAAAGTAATAACATCAGTATTACATACATACTGATATGTTATTATAAATATGAAACAACCCTAATTCACCTTCTATCCATCCTATGGAAAAATGAAATCACCGCGCGTGCGTACGTACGGAATACCGTCTTCACGCCGTGGTGTAATCTATTTTCCACCATCACCTTACAAGGATGGGTATAATGGTGTAATGAGTAACTATATATGATTATTATAAAGTGATATTGATACTGAAATAGTATTCATATACTCCAATACAATTCCACGATCATAGGAACGATATCATCACTCGTGCGTACGTACGGAATACCGTCTCCACGATGTGATGCGACTCGTTCTAGATGATCATCATTACATAGTAATTATATAAATGAATTTAATGAATAAATATGATATATGTTACACTAATACCATTCTGGATATAAGGTATCTATAACCTTAAAAAAAGAATAAGAATTTATTCGGCAAAACACGCATAAGAACAAAAGGCAATAATGACCCGAGTAACAAGTAACAATGAAATATTACTAATAAGAAGCTAAGAATATGACCATATATGATATCATATCAATATGTATGATTCTGGAATAAGTCAATAACATTATTTAAACCATTATACAGGAGCTTCAGACACATACAAAGCTAATCGGACCTAAGGTAAGGGAAATATCACAATCTCATTTTTATCTGAGATTGTTTATACTTTAGTATTTACCGGGGTGTATTTTATCATCCACATACATGTTTCCTGAATATGTAATATTATTTCCATCCACCTACAAATTTTTAAATCCAATTTTACCCTTCGGTGAGTTTTTAGTAAATAATATGAAAGGAATCCTTTGTCGTTTTTCGTACGAGGTACTTTTTGACTTTTCCGACAAAAGTACGAAGAATGTTTTTTTAACTTATACGGCAAGAATGGATTTTTAAAACATTATTTCCAAGAATCTTCCTTTATAAGTTTTCAAGTTTATTTTTAATAAACTTCTTTTAGTTTATAATTGTATGACATGTTAAGAAAAGAAAAGTGTTTTTGAAGAAGAAAGGATATTTTCCTCAAGAATGGAGTTCAAATGTTTTATCAAAATTATTTTCCATCAAAGATAATATAGGGTTCTGTTTTTATCCCTATTATTACAATGATTTGATTATGTTTTGAGGGAATTATTTTTATGAAGTCATTTACCTTATATGATTTGTTTTATGATGTCATGATGTTTCAAGAATCCCATTTTTGTTACATGTGTTATGCGATGATGTATGATTTATGATTATGTGGCACACATAAGAAAGGATTCATTATAATATGGGTGGGACCTATATCTCCCTCCAATGCATTGGGTAAAGATTTATATCTCATGATATAGACATGGCTGGAACGGAAGGTTATTTCGGTTCAGTGATACAGGACTGAAATGAGGAGTGGACTCGGTTCAGAAATGGACTTTGTCCGCTAAGATAGTCTTGGCAATGAGTCATGACTAACAAGAAATGATTTTCCATGATTATGTGTGCATGCCACAAAGTTTCAAGTTTTATGTTATGATTATGGGTATCTCATTTTCACTTCTATGATTTATTCCATGTTAAGATATTATGATCTCTTTTGCAGGTTATGATTTTCAAAAAGATATGATATGATTTTTATTTCCTTTATTTGCCCTTGCTGAGCATTTGAGCTCACCCTTTTTTGTATGTTTTCTTTTCCCCAGGTCAAGAATATGGATATTAAGTAGAATATGCTAAAAGGGACCCTAGATATGATGAAATAAATTGGAGACACTGTAGAAGATTTATGAACCAGTTGTTTATGTTTCCCAGTTTCTAAAGACACTATACCTATACGGTCCTTTGTGGTTTTGTCGTATGTTGTAAAAAGTGTGCTTCATTTTTGCAATATTAACAATGTATGTAAAGTATGGGTCGTTATAGATCATCTTTCGATGAATAATGTTATCACAAATGATTGATAGGGGTTTTTTTGTTCATTTCTCCTTGATATGCCTAGATCTGGAGTTACATCATCGTCTAAATTTGATTCTCCAATGGAGAGGAGGAAGACTAACTCTCGGTTATCTCAAGTTTTATGTAGATAACCATAGGAAAATTTTCATAATAGTGGTTTTATTAATGAAACATAATTGGGTTAATTAATTAATTAGTTAAAATTAATTTTTTATTTGACTAAACACACCCTTGAATGGTTTCAATATCCAAACACCTCATAATAAACTATTTTATCTCATACCTAGGGTAAAAAATACATTCTAGAATCAACAATGGTCTCATATTTCTAATCAAAGATTTTTTTTTAAAGTAATATCATTTTATTTAAGAAACTATTCACATATAATATAAAATATATTTAATAATTTTATAAAATAAATTTTGGGAAAACTGGGCTTAGGGTGTAGTTATATATCCTTTAAATGTTGAATTAGTTTTTACCTGGTAGCACCCAAGAATTTTACAGAGGTCCACAATTTCCTTAATCTTATTAGCTATTAGTGATGTTCAATGTCCTATTTTTTGGATTATGGATCCTTTAATATCTTTGACCAAAAGAGTATAAGATTTCATATGGAATAATCAATGTTCGGCATCATTTTAGAAACTAAGGGGAAAGCCAGTTAGTTCTCCTATTATTTTGTTTCCTAAATTAGTATTTATGTTTGAGTTCTTTTTTGATGTTTATAATATTTTTCTATGTTTTATTATGATTAAATGGTAAGTAGTGAATTATTTTGGGCCTCAGTAGTTATATACTTATAAGTATAATTATGTTACCCATGGTCTCAAGCTTTTAATGCTGATTTTTACATTGATGTTTTTGTAATATCACCTGATTATAGAGATTTTCTGGTATTCATGGATAAAAATAGATTTCATTATATCTTCTCTATATAGGGTATTAATTTTCATCAGTGTATATAGGTGTATTTCTTGAATTATTATTACAATGATATTTTTTACACTCTAAGGAAAGGAAATTTTTTGTTTCATAGGAATTATTTTGTTCTATCGGTGATGTAATAGGTGGTTCTATATGAATTTCATGTATCAAATTTAGTTGTATATCCTGATATATCCAAGTGGAATCATATTTTAAAGGATCAATTTTGGTATCCATGTATTAAAGATTTATGTCTAAGTTTGTGTCTCAATACCTGATTTTCTAGTAGGTGAAATTTGTACATAGATTTTTAGATAGTAAATTGTGGTACTTGGATGTTTCTCAGTGAAAATAGGAGGACATTTTTATGTATTTTGTAATTTATTTTCCTTAATACATGTGTGGGTGTTATTTTATTTGAGTTATTATGTATTTAGTAAAAAATTTAACTCATTTATTACTAACTAAGGAGTCTATTTCGGTGGATTCTATGGTAAGGATTTATATGGATGAGGTTTTGAGGATCCATAGTGTTTTAAGGATTATTATATCTAATTTAGATCACCATTTTTCCTCATTATTATAGAAGATTTTGTATCAATAATTTAGCTATTTTTTATTTCTTATAATGATATTTTATCCTTAGAAGGACACTCAAACAAATTGGATGATCCAGATTCTAAAGAATGTGTTTCATGCATGTGGGCTTTTAGAAGTTTGTGGGAAAATAATTTTCCATTGGTCTATTTTTCCAATAATAATTTTTATCACTCATACATTATCATAAAAACTTTCAAGGTGTTGTATAGGATACCTTTCAAATATATTTTGTGTTGCACTGGGTTTGTAGAGTCATATATTCTTGGTCAAGATTTGGTATATAGTATGAAAAAGAAGGTACAGTTCATTCTTGAGAAGATAAAGGATGTGTTGGATCTTTAAAATATAAATGATGATCAAAATAATAGAACTTTGTATTTTAAGGTATGCGATCATATGTTCTTGAAAGTTTCTATTCATCATGGGAAGTGATGGTTTGGAAGAGGCAATAAGATTTATTTTATGTTTTTTAGAACTTTTGAGGTGTTAGAGTGTGTTGGTGAGGTGGCATATCGGTTGAAACTTCCTATAAATATGGGTTGGATCCATGAAACCTTCCATGTTTCACATATTAGATGATATATATATGATGATTCTCATGTAATTTATTAAGTAAATTTAGATGTTGAGTATAATGAAACATTCATAGAATGGAAAGTTGAGATTTAGGATCATTAGGAGAAGGTGTTTCAAGGATGTTTCATTCATTTTTCATGTCGTAAGGATTCATGATAATTTAGAGGAATTTAAGAGGGAACATGATTCATAGATGTGAGATCAATATCTTGAGTTTTTTTTTATTTTTTTATTCCTTATGTGATGTTGAAATTTGGCTTTATGTTATTAGGATTAAATTTTTACACTCACTCTTTTTTGTTTTATTGAGCTGTTATGATGGAACTATTCTTATTTGAGAGGTATCTCATAGGGAATTTTAGATTTTAGGTTATTTTTCTTTCTTAGGTTTAATTTTTTATTCTTTAGGGTGATAATACTCTTAAAGGTATCTAATATAGGGACTCTGATTTTTATTTTTACTCGAGTTTTTGTATAAAGACCCATGATTAACATACATAAACATTACATAAAGTTTTACTGAATATTCATTAAATTATATAAACACATGATCAACAACCGTATTAGTTTAGTGAATTTGGAAACATAGAAACATAAACATCGATCCATAAGTGAACTAAATCATATCCCACTACGTTCTTCATAACTAGAACCATTCTTAGACACATCCTAAATAATACATATATTCATAACTTGGAGAAAGGAAACATAAGTATGGGTGATATCAGATTCTATGTAAGGGTAAAAAAGGTGATACATAAGCATAATTATGAGTACGAGGGCATGATAACCTGATCGTAACATTTGAAAATCATACCCTGCATATCAAATATCATAATCATGACTCGTGACATAAATATTGGAAGTTCATAAGATATGAATCATAAAGGAACTAAAGAACATGAGTCATGAGTTCATGACATTACCCAAAGACATGAATTTGGGGAATACACATAAACATATAAAATGATTTCCATAGTATTCAAGAATCACTACCAAGGCTATCTTAGTGGAATGGGTTCGCTCCCTAAACCATCTTAGTAGTCATGCTTCACTCCCAATACCATATTAGGAGAAAAATTCTTTTATTAGACTAGGTTCACTCCCCATTCCAGTTATGTATATCTCATGAGATATAATTATTTACCCAATGAATTGGAGGGATATATAGGTCCCTCCAATCTCATAAAGAAATCATACATATGTGTTCCACAAGATCATAAACATTCATCATATCATAACCTAGCAAATGAAATGGGTATCAAAATGATTTTATCATATCTTAACCTATGAAAAATAGACAGGTTTCATAATCATTTCATCATATAATAACCCATGAAATGAAGTAGGTTTCATAACAATATAACTCATAGAAGAGAAACAAGTTTCATAAAAATCATTTCATCAAAACATAAACGGTTAAGATAAATAAAAAGAATGGTACTCTTGGGTCATATCCCCAATAATACATGATTACACAAATGGATGTCATCTTAGATGGAAAATAATTTTATAGGATAATTTAAAACATTTCTTGAGGAAAATATATTATATCCACTTAAAAAAACATTTCAATACATAAAACATTTTGAAACCCTTTTTATTTGAAAATAATTTTGAATACTTACTATGGAATCTTTGAGTAAATTATTGGTCATGACGTCAAAATATTTTTTTCATGTCGTACACGTAAAATCAAAGGTTCCATTCACACTTTTAGTAAAATCCAAATGGGAATTATTTTGGAAAATGGAAGGAATATTCCTTTCAAAAATATTAAAAATTAAAATATAGGTAAACTTGTATTTTTAAAAAATATAAGAGAGTATTAAAACATTTTTGAAAACATTTTTAGAAAACAAGGTTTTGAATGAAAACAAATTTCTGACCGAATAGAGAGATAGAGTCTAATTTTCATAAAAAAAATATTAACTCTTTTAAGTACCAAAGACTGTAAAAAATGGTACTATTACTTTAATATATCATAAATTACTATAGGAGAAGAAATTTTATGAGAATTATTTATATATTTTATCAATGGAATCATAATCATAAACAATCCTATTAAATGATGAGATTGTAGCAATAAACTCTTACCACTTTGGAAACTTTGAATCATAATATCCAAAAAAGAATAACATTAAACTAATCTTAAAATATCATGAAAATAAGGATATCCATGTTATAACTTGTTAAATGGGAAGTATATATACCTTATAAAAGGATATAGGTTCATAAAAAACATGTGTCTCAAAGAAGGTCAATTGAGACAAAAATATTTTACCTCTTTGGTAACTTTAAAATTGTAACCCCATGAAAGAGAGATCCTCATATGGATAAGTAAATCCTAATAATTCTCAGTATGTTTTGGGCAAAAATCCCTCAAAGTATCATTGAAGCATTTTTTAGGTGATTGTGTTTGTTGAAAAAGTAGACGTCCATGTTGTGTTTGTTGATAGAGCATACCACGATTTCTAATTTCTTGAAAAAGGGAGTTTACATGGTGATTTGTTGATTTCTATAGATATTTTTGACAACCTATGTTTCTAAAGAATGATGACAAATGAATGGATGATCTAGAGGTGGTACAAGAGGTACAGATCTAAGGTGGCATTGTTTTCTAATGTTGGGAAAAATTTTGGGCCTCAAAATTGGAAAATGGGGAAACATGTTTTTGGCAAAGGAAGTTGGAAGCAAGATATTGGGTGGTTTAGAAACTTGCGTACAAGGTGTTTTTTGGGGTCAGAACGTCAAAAAATATAAAATCCATGAGGTGCGTTCAAGATTTTTAAATTTGCACGAAATATGGAGTTGCATAAAGGAATCTTGCGCGCAAGGTAGGTTTCGAGAGAAGAATTTTCAAAAATGGTAAAGTCATGAGGTGAGTGAAATATTTGGCATTGGGCACAAAATAGGAGGATGCGTGAAAGAAACTTGCGCGCCCAATGTGACGTCAAATGGGGTTTTACACGCTTGAAGAGGAACTTGCGCGATAAATTTTGAATCTTCTGCGCAGTGGTCAAGAACGCCTATAAATACGAGGTGACCCTCCTCATTCAATATATCTCAAAACATAGAGAAAATACGACCACCGGATCACGTAATAATCTCGCGTGAAGGGAGTTGCATAAAAGATTTTGAGTTTTGCGCAAGCAAAGAAAGTTGCGCATAATATTTGAGTTGCACGAAAGATTTCAGTTGTGTAAAAAGGGTGTTTCATGACAAAAGTGAAATCTTGCGCTCAAGGAATTAATGTTGCACACAAGATGCAGTAAGGGTTTCACAAAAGATTTTAGGTTTCCCAGTACACCCGGTGCAAAGAGAGATTCGTCTATGGGTGAAAGTTGGATGTCAACAGAGTATCTATCAACAGTTAAGGATATAGATTTAATTAGAAATAATGAAAATACCTACAGTTATATAAACTATGAGTGGATCTTCTTAAGAAGTAGTGATCACACTTTAGTTGAGAGTGCAGTGAGCTTTCATATTTTGAGTGGTTGTAAACTAGAAGGGACATTGAGTCCGCTTTGAACATTGTAAACAACAGTACGCTTTTAAAGGATTTGGTAAATCGGCACTTCGTCACTTTTTTCTCTTTGGACGTAGCCCAGTGAGGGTGAACCGAGTAAAAATCATTGTTTATTGTTCATGATTTATTTTTTCTTTATACTTTTCTACAGGAAATAGATAAAAGAGAGTTTTTCTTAATAGCAAAACAAGATCAATAGGGGCAGTTGTTTTAATCTTCCATACCCTGATTCACCCCCCCCCCCCCCCCTCATGGTATCTTACCTAGTGGACCTAACCATATGATAATAATAAAATTAATAAATGGATATTATACACTCCACATACAATAAATAGGTGGTGAACGTGGCTTGTGTCTCACAGAAAATAAAAGTGAGATGGAAATCCATTACCTTAAGTCTTGAATTCCATTATACTCATTAAATAATATTTTATAATAAATATAAGTTTGTTATACATATATTTCAGAACCATATTCATTTATATCATACCATATATTATTTTCTTATGACCTTTTATTACCTGTTTATTAATAATTTCATGTTAAGGTTGCGTTTCAGGAAATAACTGCTTTGTTTTTCATTTATGTTTTGATTTGCTATATTTTTAGTCATATTAATTTAATAATGGTTTAATTATCTCCAGAATAATTACCATGATATAAATATCATATATATTCAGTATATATGTATTTATAATAATCTATAAGTGATATAAATAGGAAATTAAATATATCATTCATGGAGATGGTAGGCCATACGTATGCATAAACACTTTTTCCATTTTCTTATCAGGTTGAAAGAAAGAAACATATATGAGATATTATCATTGTAGAATAATTTTTATTTCTTATATATCACATATTTTTATTAAAATCAACCTTAATACATTCCATGTAAAGCATTAATGAATCACGTCGCTTCGTGAGGCGATAGTCCGTCGTATACACGAATGATGTTATTATATTCCTACGAAATGGAAAGAATTAAGGTATGTGTGATATAAAAAATATAGAATCATAATAAAATCATAACACATATAAATATCTAATTTAAACATAATTTACATCATTATTCCCAACCATGATAGGTGGTAATGGAAAAACGAATGACATCGGTTCATGAGGCAGTAGCCCACCATACACACGAATGATGATTTCGTAGCCCATTTGATGGAAGTGTGTGTGGTTTTATATCATAATCATAACATAAAATTAGATAAATATATTTAAGATAATAATTTTATTATATAATCATGACATAAATATAATTAAATGGGTTACAAAAAGAAATAAAAGAAAAACATTCGTGGATGAACATTGCCTCTTCTTTAGGTATCTCCTTTTAGTTAGCACCAAATGACTCTCTTTGTTGATGTTATGACCAAAGTAATTATTATAAGATTATAGGAGGAAATTTGGTAATATATTTGGATAGGTATTTTCCCGTAAAGTTATTGGGAGGTGTGAAGAGAGTGGGAGAGTGGTGGCCTTTTATAAGGGAGGTGAGTGGAAAACTTATAAATTTTTTAAATAGGGAATTCCACCCGCATTTTTTCCATATAAAGTGGATAAAATAATGGATAAATATCTATAATAGAATGGATAATGTCATAATATTTCCATAAAATGAGTTTTTTACAATTTTCTAGTTCATTTTCCTCTTAAGTTTAAATCTAATTCCCTTCATAAAATTATTTCTCTCTTAATCAACATGAATAATTTTTTCTGTTCTCACTAATAACTTTGGTAAAAAAATTAATTTGGAATTATTAGGTATTATAAATTGTGATTATTCCAAATATGGAGTCCATTTTTTTAAATTAAATTCACAAAATTATCGGAAATTATTTAAAAATTAACCCTGCAGATAGGACGAAAAATGGATTTTTAAAGTGAAAATGTTCAAAAATTTGAAATGTTTTTATATCCAATTTCAAGGTAAAATTGATTAAAATAGACTAAATTTGATTAATTTGTGTGTAATTAATATAATTATACATTAAAATAAATTTAAAATATATTTTAACAATATAAATTAATTAGAATAAAATGCAGTTTTCAATTAAAATTCAGTATTTTCACTATACATTCAAAAATGAAATGTTTCAAAAAAAGACAAAAAATTCACCCTAATATAATTTTGAAATTCTGAATTTATAAAGGAATTTTATTTTATCTAATTTAATTTCAAAAATTTCCATAAATTAATTTAATTTATTTTATTTTGAGAAAATAGTATTTTCAAAAACATATAGACTTTACCAAATATTATAAATTTTATTAAAAATATGATTTATTTATATAAAACCATTATAAATCACATTTAAAAATTATTTATTACTATTAATAGTACTAAGTTTAACAACTAGGTTATTATTTCATTTTCAAATAATTATAATAATAAAATTGTACCCCCCTTAAAATGAATTTTTCCTTCAAAATGTGTCACTATAAAACAAACAAATAAGGATAATTGTACCTCATCATATCCTAAAGTTACCACATAACTTCCTCTAACTAGTGGTTTCACTAGAAAACTTTGACCAGGTGAGTGTAATTATTTCATATAACTTTAAATGTATTTTCCACAATCTCCACCAGTTGTTCCTTGTAAGAAAGATTTTTCTCTATCGGTATGACCTCTGAGATCAATACATGTGAAAGGTTAGGTATGTACTTACTGTGGAAAGATATATAGAAAACATCATGTAATTGATAGAGGTTTACTATAATCACAAAGTGATATTCTACCATTCTGATATGATCATTAATTTCAAAGGGATCGATATACCAAGGGCTTAGTTTCCCTTTCTTCCTGAATCTCATAACCATCTTCCATGGAGAAGTTCTTAGAAACACCTTCTCACCAACTTCAAATTTCAGATCATGCTAGTGGTTATCAGCATAACTTTTCTACTAACTATGATCTTCCATGTTATGTTTCTGAATTTCTCTTACCTTCTTATCCATTTCTTCAATTATCTCAAGTAACAATAGAATTAATTCTCCAACTTCATTCCATCATGTTGAGGATCTACATTTCTTTCCATAGAGGGATTCATAAGGATCCATCTGAATTCTTAAGTAGAATTTATTTCTGTAAGAAAAAACAACTAGGTTAATGTGTTGTTCCCAACCACCTTTGAAATCCAATAAACAAGATATCAACATATCCTTTAGGTTTTGAATTTTTCTTTCAGACTGATCATCTATCTGAGGATAATATACAGTGATGAAACTAAAATTTATATCAAGGAATTGCAGAATAATTATCTATAACTTTGAGGTAAACCTCATATTCTGATCATATACAATGGAATATGTCACTCCATACAACCTTACCACTTTATTAATGTATATACTAGAAATATAATTTAGAGATAAGTCTTCTCTAATAGCAATGAAGTGTGATGACTTAGTAAGGAGATCAACTACCACCCATATATTGTTATTCCCTTTATACATTATAGGGAGTACTACAACAAAATCCATGCAGATGTTTTCTCATTTCAATTATAGTATGACTAATGGTTTCAACATCCCCATATACTTTTTCCTTTTAACCTTAACTTTATGTCATACTAATCACCAAGATGAAAACTCTGTGATATCTCTATTCATGCCATCCCACCATAAGTATTCTTTCAAATCTCTATACATCTTCATACTTTTGGGATGAATAGATAATAAAGAACTAGGAGATTCCACTAACAAATCCTTCTTCAAATCTGGTATAGATAGAATTCATACACAGTTCGTGAACCTTATCAATCTTTTATGATCAAGGTTAAACACAAGAACATTTATAACCTTCTTTTGCAGCTCTATATCTTCCTTTTTCACTTCTTTAATCTTCACTTAGATATATGGTAAAAGATTCAATTGAGAAAGATAATATATTCCCCTTTACTTCAATATCTCCATATCCATAATTTTCAAATCCATGAATATTGGATCTTTTTTTATCGTCATCATGGAAAAGATAACATGATCATTTTGACTCAATGCATTAGACACCATGTTCACTTTCCTAGGGTGGTAATGTATTGAGCAGTCATAATACTTTATCACCTCTAGCCATCTTCCCTAGTTAATGTTCAACTCCTTCTATGTGAATATATAATTTAAACTTTTTTTATTCATATATATTCCACACTTTTCTCCATAAAGGTAATGCCTCCATATATTTAAGGAAAAAAATTCCACAGCTAACTCAAAATCATGAGTTGGGTAATTTTTATCATGAATCTTCAGTTGTATAGTGGCATAAGCTATAATAATGTCATTTTTCATGATAATTCATCCCAATCCCTTCTTATATGAATCACTATATATTACATAGACTTATTCACTACATGGTAATGTAATCATAGGTGCATCAGCTAATCTTATCTTCAGTTCTTTGAAATTTTCCTCACATTCATCTATCTAGAGGAACATTTCACCCATCCTAGTTAACTTGGTAAAAGGATTAGATAGTCATGATAAATTCTCCACAAATCATTGGTAATATCATCCAAACTATGGAAACTTTGGATCTCAGTCACTATTTTTGTTTTAGTACAACATTCAATAACTTCCATCTTTTATAGATTTATAGATATTACTTCTCTTAAAATTATGTGACCCAAAAATGAAACCACTTATATCCAAAATTCACACTGTAAATTTTAGTTACAATTTATTCTTCTTTAGGGTCTTTAGTAAAATTTTCAATTGATCTTCACGATCTTCCTTACACTGTTAATAAACAATAATGTCATTGATAAAGACTACCAAAAATGGATTGAGGTAATATATAAAGACTCTATTCATTAAATCTATAAATATAGAGGGAGCATTCATAAGACCAAAATGAATAACTGTATATTTATAGTGTCCATACCTTGTATGAAAATATATCTTGGGTATATCCTCTTTATTAACCCTCAATTCATGATATCCAGAATGACGGTCAATTTTGTAAATGTATGGAGCTTCATGTAGTTAATCAAACAAGACATCAATATGGGGTAGAGGATACTTGTTCGAGATAGTGATCTTGTTCAGTTCCTGATAATCAATAAAAAGATGCATTGATCCATATTTATTTTTCACAAATAGAATAGGTTCACCAAAAGGTGACACACTTTATTGAATGCGTCCCTTTTCAATATTCTCTTAGAGTTGATTCTTCAATTACTATAACTCAATAAGGTCTATTCTATAAGTATTCCTTGAAATTGATGTGTCACTAGGTATGAGTTCTATTGAGAACTAAACTTATTGTTTTGGTGGAAGACTAGGGAATTCTTCTGAAAGGACATCCAAAAACTCACAAACAATATTCATATCATTGATTTTGTGTTTCTCCCTAACCATATGGGACAAACACCCCTTCTAGAAAGGAATCATGACCCATACAATGGATGTTATTTCCATCTAAAGTTCATATTTATCATTTCAATGATAGATGGTCATGGGATAAATTGCAATGTAAACTCTAACTTTAAATCATTATTAATTGATGTGAGACTTATGTAAATAAATAAAATCTATTACTAAGATAACATCAAATTTAACCAGAGGGAGAATAATGAGATTTATGGGAAGCACAGTCCCACAAACTTCAACCAGATTAGAATCAAATATTTTTTATGCAATCATCATACCATTTAGAGTTTTTACTACTAATTCAACATATAATTTCTATGATGACATCATGATACCATTAGGAAATTCTTTATATATGAAATAATGGGTATATCTAGAGTCAAATAAGAAATTAGCGGTTCTAGAGTAAATGGTAATTATACCTTTCACTGCATCGTTAACCTTACCTGCATCCAAAATGGTAATCGCCTAAGATTTTCCTTTGTCCCAAGGATTAAGATGGTTTTCATGCCAATAATGATAATTAAAAATTTGTTTTGGTAATTGTTTTTCATAATTACCATTCTTCTTACACTTGAAGCACTAAAGTGTGGGTGGTACATTCTGTGCATCTTTCTCTCTATTTTCTTCCTTATCTAACTTTTTACCACCAATTCACTAGTAAAAAGCTTGACTGTTATCTTTCCCGCACTAAAAACATTTTCTAGTCCCCTTAATAAAATTTTCTCCATTATTCATTCCAGACATTGAGCATTAAGGAAATATCGGCTTATTTTCTCTATGGTTCATAGATTTCCCTTTGAATTCCATCTTTCTGTTCTAATAAAACCTATGACACTGATGCGTAACTCCAACCTCCATTTCCAACTTAATGGCACATTGGAAAATTTATTTATAGATACTGAAGTCTCTAATGGATAAATCCTTTCAAGGAATTAGATTTAATCCATTTAATAATTGATCAACCTTACTTTCAGGTTGGATGATAATTCCATAAGAATTCCATTTATATCTTGTAAAATTATCCTCATACGTACTAATGGATTCATCATCCCTTTTCTTTAAATCTAGGTAATCTTTATCCATATTCATATTAAGAACATGAGTAAAGTACTTATTGAAAAAATAAGTTCTTGAACTCATCTCAACCCAGGGAGTCAATTTCATCTTCTTGCCTCGTATTCTTGATTAGATTCCACCACTAGTCTGCTTTACCTTTTAAATGATAAACAGCCAGACTAAATTTCTCATATTCTGAATATTAGGGAATAGAAAATAAATTTTCACTGGTACTATTTTATTTCTAATCCACTAGTGGATTAGAAGACCCAGTTAAAGAAGATGGATATTTCCTTATGAAGGTATCAACAGAATTTTGTTCCCTTCTTTGCTCATTTGGGAGTCTATAATGATTCATAGATTGAGAAATGTGTGTCAGCATGGAAAGAATATTTTCCATTCCCACTGCTATATTATTCATTTTATTAGGTTGACAATCATTTCATTTTTCATCACATTCAGCATTAATATAGTTCTTTCGAGTTCTATCCGTCGACTAAAGCCAAAAATCATATTGTAAGAAACAATTATCATAGTGGGGAACCAAATAATCATGAAAGAACACTTATAGGTTGTCTAAATTGTGAATCCTTGGTTTTTAATATATGAAACATTGGGTTTATCCTTGGTCATTCATAGTCATCATCTATTTAAATCTTTCATTATAGTTTATAAAGAGTTTGAAAATTTTCAAAGCATATCCCTCAAGAGTGTCAAAATAGGTGTGCAGTAAGGCCCATTATCATACACCAGTTTCTAATCAAGTCTCGCTCAATATGGTGTTTTCTAGATTTTTATCCCTATGTACATCTGTTCCAGATCCACATCCACTTTTAGTATCTAGGTAGGGATGTAATTACTTGGAAACCACTCACTCTATTCTTTACCAAAATTCCATGACATTTTTCTATAAATTAACTCATCTTAGACTTAACCTTATACATGTCCTTAGGGATATAACTAAGGTTTTCTTATCCTAATTTCAAAATTAAAACTAAACCTCTTCTATGATACCAACTATAATGACCCATGCTTAACATACATAGACATTACATCATTTTTTGTGGAATATTCATTACATTACACAAACATAGGCCCTAAGGATGTATTATTTTAGGGTCTTTGGATACATGGAAACATAAACACTAGTCCATAAGTGAAATACATCTTCTACTACTACGTTATTAATAATCATTACCCTTCTTAGACACATCATACATAATACATATCTTTATATCTTGGGTAAATGAAACATAATAAAGGGTGAGCTCGAATTCTCAGTAAGGGTAAACAAATGAGATACATAAGCAGAATCATGAGCATGAGGGTATGAGAACATGAGTATAACATTTGAAAACTAAACCCTACGTATTGAAGATCATAATCATGAGTCATTCCATAAATATTGGAAGCTAATAAGACATTAATCATAAGGAAATTAAATAACATGACCCATGATAGCATAACATTGGCATAATACATGAATATTTGTCATACGCAAACATATAAAATGATTTCCATAGTAGTCATGGATCACTTCCAATGATATCATAGTGGAATGGTTTCACTCATTAAACCATATTAGTAGTCATAATTTACCCCCAAGACCATCTTAGAGGATAAAGTCCTTTACTGAACAAGTTCACTCCCCATTCCATCCATGTATATCTCATGAGATTTAATTCTTTCCCCAATGCATTGGGCGAAGATATAGGTACCACCCATCACTTAATTATATCATACATATGTGTGCCACAAGATCATAAACATACATCATATCATAACCTAAGAAATGAAATTGGTATTATAAACATTTTATCATATCTTAACCTATGGAAAAGTGACTAGTTTCATAATCATTTCATCGTAGCATAACCCATGAAACCAAGTAGGTTTTAAAATCATATAACCCATGGAAGATAATAGATTTCATAAATATCATGCCATAAAATCATAAACCATTTAGAGAAATAATATAAAGGTTTCCCTTGGATTATATCCCCAGTAAGGAATGATTAACACCAATGGATTTCATCTTGGATAGAAAATAATTTTGAAAGACCAATTAAAATATTTCTTAAATAAAAAATATTTTCTACTTTCAAAAATGCTTTTTAATACATAAAATATTTTGAAAACATTTTTTAAAAATAATTTTGAAAACATACTAATAAAGACTCTATGAAATTATTTTTCATCATGTCATAATATTCCATTCATGTCTTATACATTAAAACAAATTCTCCTCTCACATTTTTGGTAAAATCCAAACAAGCGTTATTTTTAGAAAATGACACAAATATTATTTTCAAAAAAATTAAAAAATCAAACATGGGTAGAAGTTTATTTTTAGAAATTATAATAGTGTAATAAAATATTTTTTAAAACATTTTTATAAAATAAGGTTTTGAAGGAAGATGAATTTCCGTCTGAATAGAGAGATAAAGTCTGATTTTCATAAAAACGTTTTATTAATAATTTTAAGTACCAAAGAGTTGAAAAATGGTACTATTACTTTAATATATCATTAATAAATATATTATAATAAAATATATGATAATTATTAAGATATTTCATCAATTTAATCATAATCATAAACAATCTGGATAAATGATGAGATTATAGCAATAAACCCTTACCACTCTGGTGACTTTAAATCATAATCCCCATGAAATAATAACATTAAATGATTATTAATATATCATTAAAATAAGTATATTCATGATATAACATGTCAAATAGAAATTATATACACCTCATAAAATTATATAGGTGCATAACAGAACATGCGTCTCAAAGAAGGAAAATTGAGACAAAAATCCTTTACCGCTTCGGTAATTTTGAAACGGCAACCCCATGAAAGATATATACTCAAATGTATAAGTAAATTCCAATAATTATAACTATAATAATAATAAAATACATCCATGGGTAGTATAAGCACCACATACAAGCAATAGGTGGTGATCATGTCTTGTGTCTCACAGAAAATAAAAGTGAGAAGGAAATCCCTTACCTTAAGTCTTGACTTTCGTTGCACTCATTAAATCCTCATGTATAATAAATATAAATTTATTATAAATATTTCATAAAACAATATTAATTTATATTATACCATATATTATTTTATCATGACATTTTATTACCTGTTTATTAACAATTCCATGTTAAATTTATGTTTTAGGTTATAATCGGTTTGTTTTTCATATATGTTTTGATTTGTTATGTTTCTGGTCCTATTACTTTAATCATGATTTGATAATATCTATAATGATAAAAATGATATAAATATAATAAATATATATATAGTATATATGTATTTATAATAATCTATAAGAGATATAAATAGGAAATGAAATACATCATTAATGGAGACGGTAGGTTGTATGTACGCATGAATGTTGTTTCCATTTTCTTGTCAGATTGAAAGAAAAAAAATTATATGAGATATTATCATTAAAGAATAATTTTTATTTCATATATATCACATATTTTTATTAAACCCCTACTTAACACATTTCATTTAAATCATGAATGAATCACATCACTTCGTGAGGTGGTAGTTCGTCGTACATAGGAACGACATTATCGTATTCCCAAAAAAAGTAAAGAAAGAAGGTATGTGTGATATAATAATTATAGAATAATAATAAAATCATAAAAATCATAAATTTAAAATATAAACATCATTTCCATCATTATTCCTAACCCTTATTTGTGGTAATGTAAAAATGAATGACATCGGTTCACAAGCCGGTAGCCCATCATAGACACGAACAATGATTTCATAACTCTTTTGATGGAAGTGTGTATGGTTTTAGATCATAAAAATAACATAACAATATATAAATATATTTTATATACTTAGGTTATTATATAATCATGATATAAAAATAACTAAATGGTTTAGAGGAAGAAATAAAACAAAAACATTCATTGATGAACGTTACCTCTTCTTCAGGTATCTCCTTTTGTTTTTTACCAAAGGACTCACTTAGTGGGATTTTAGACCAAAGTAATGATCCTATGATGATATTGAATAATTTTGGAAGATATTTTGATAGGTATTTCTCAATAAAAAGTGATTTAGTGGTGTGAATATAGGGGAAAAGGGTGTCCTTTTATAAGGGAGGTGAGTGTAAAACTTGGAAATTTTTTAAATAGGGAATTACAAAAACATTTTTTCCATGTAAAGTGGCTCAAATAAAAAACCAATATCTAGAATAGAAGTAATTAGGCCTAAATAAATCCATAAAATGGGTTTTTTACAAGTTTCTAGGTTATTGTTTCCCTTATGTATAAAGTATAGTCCCTTAGCAAACTCGTTTTTCTCTTAATCGTCATGATTAATTTAAACTTTTTCACTAATCACTTTTCTAAAAAATTAAATTGACCTTATTATGAATTATAAATTATTATTATTCCAAATATGGAATCCATTTTTCCAAATTCATTTCACATAATTTTTAAAAATTAATTTAAAATTAATCACACAGACGGGACGAAACAATGGGTTTTTAGAAAGAAAATATTCAAAAGTTTGAAATGTTTTTATATCTAATTTCAATTTTAAATTGATAAAAATTACCAAAATTAGATTTATTGAGGTATAATTGATCTAATTATACTTTAAAAATAATTTAAAATATTATTCAAATGTATAAATAAATTAGACAAAAAGGAAGTTTTCAATTAAAATTCATTATTTTTCACTATTCATCCTAAAAATGAAATATTTCGGAAAAATCCCATAACTTCACCCAAATATAATTTTACATTATGAATTAAAAAATTAATTTTATTTTATAAAATCCAATTTATAGAATTTTTTAAAATTAATTTTATTATTGTTCACATAAGGACATCAAAATCGGTTCTTTTGAGAAAATAATGCTTTCAAAACATATAGACATTACCAAAAATATATATATTTCATTAATAATATGTTTTATTTATATAAAAACATTATAAATAATATTTAAAAAAATTTATTACAATGCATATTATTATGTTTAATTTGTACGTTATATCTATCTTTTTTTAAATAATTAAAATAACAAAATGTTGCTTCATAGAAACTCGGTGTTGCATGTAATGTAAGTTAAACTCGGTGTTGCATGCATTATAATATTAACTTGGTGTATTTTAAAACACAATATTAATTGTTTTATCATATAAATCAATCCATCCAATAAATATAATTTATTTTAAAAAATAATAATTACTCGAGGTGTTACATTATGATTTTGAGGTGTTAGAGGTTATAGAAGAGATTATGGAAGAGGTTTAGAGGTGTAGAAATTATTTTTGGGATTTGGAGGGAAATTAGAATGTGGTTATATCTTATTACATCATAATGTGTTTTGGATTCATCACGGTGATAACTCTGGTCATCGTGGCATGTCTGTTTTTCTGTTTTTGAGATTTTTTAAGGAATATAAGAATTTTAGATTTGTTTGAAATAATATTCTAGGATTATGGCATAGTGGTTCCCATTTTGAGGCTATGGTTTCAATATAACTCCTTTCATTTCATAATAACAGTGTAAGTAATCATTCTGGTCATCACGGTGGAGAAAATGGAACACTGGTAGGATTTTATGTCATAGTCATTATATGGTTCAAAGGAAAGATTGGTGGAGAATAACTTCGTCCAAGATGGTTATATAGTGGTCTGTTTGGGATGATTTTGAGGGAGTTAAATAAAGTATGAGATTTAAGGAATGGAGTGTTTTTTCTAAGGTCATGGTTCTTCGCATCTATGTTGACCAAACTAAACCATGATATGTTTTAGTCTCACCACACTATAGTCTAGTCACACATATTTGTTTTCCCTTTAATTTTTTATTTATTATTTTTCTTTCTCTTAACCCCTGGGTAGTTTTGGGTTCCCCTTTTGGAAATTTTGATACCCTTTCTGGTCTTTTAAGACCTTATCATCATATTTTGGATTTATTACGATCTAAAAGTTCCATTTCATTCTCTTATTTTATTATTTCTTATTTATTTAACTTAAGGATGCAATGGCAGTGGATGTAGTTTTTTTAGTGAAGTATGGGTGTATAATTGATGGAGTATTTATGTGCCCTGGTATGTTAAAATATCTATACAATTTGATTGGTGTTTGATCATTTATTTCTTTTTTTTGATTGGTGTTTTTTTTCTTAAATCTTTGTTTGAGGTAGGTGATTTAGATTATCTCATCATTATTTATTGCGTTGATATTAAATTATCATGTTCTGGTTTTATTTGTGTAAGGATTTGGAATTTAAATAATGAATATAATGAATCAAACTAAATAAAAGAAGGGATGGGTGTCAAATATAGTTTACATTATTTCCCTTAATTTTATATATTTTTTATTGATTATTTTATAGATCATGGTGCTCTGATTTAAATTTTTTATTCTAAAATGTGATTTAAGTTAGATAAATAGTTGAAATATTATAATAAATTAAGAAAATCAAATCTAGAATTGGTTTTTAACCTTGTTTTGTCAAACCTAAACCAGTAGTTTAATATAAGTACTATGTAAATTGAATTATTTTATTGATTTTTGTAGTTGATGTTGTGATAACTTTATGTCATTGATAAAACAATTATTAAATAGAAAGTGGTGATTGGTTGATGCTTTTTTGGTAGGGAAGAGGTATGGTGTGGTTGTTTTTATGATGGTGATGTGAGGTTGATGTAGTTTTGCACTATAGTTTTCCAGGGATATAGATGATGTTGAAATTAAATTAATTAATTGAATAAAGTGGAATGGAAAAGGTTATTCTTTAATAAAGAGGTATTGAATATGAATAATTAATTTGGTGGAATAATTCATGCGGTAATTAAAATATAAATGTGAAAGTGGAAGTGTTAAATAAAATATTGAAGGTTAGAAATTATTATACGGCTAAAAAATTAATGTTATTAATGAACTTAATGTGGTTATAAATTGATTGAATTAAAAATTTTGAATGAAATTTGAAATTGGATGAAGATTTTTATTGTGTGGGAGTGTTTTTGTCTTGTTATAGTGGTGTTATTTTTTTTTAGTTAATGGTGGTAGTAGTGGTGGTTGTTATTCAGTAATGCTAATATGGTGATGGGATATAGTTGTAAAGATGTTTCGATGGGAGGATAACCCTATCTTATGATTTTGTAGTTATTATATATCCATTGTATTTTTTTTATTTTTTATGAAACACCACCCAATTCAGGTGTTACATTCTACCCCCCTTAAAATGAATTTCTATTTCAAAATATGTCATTATAAAACAAACAACTAAGTATAATTCTACCTCATCATATCCTAAAGTTCTCATATAACTTCCTCTAACTAGTGTTCACTAGAAAACTTTGACCAGATGAGTGTAATTATTTCATATAACTTTAAATGTATGTTCCACAGTCTCCACCAGTTGTTCGTTATAAGAAAGATTTTGCTACAGCAGTATGACCTCTGAGTTCAGTACATGTGAAAGGTCAGGTATGTACTTACTATGGAAAGATATATAGAAAACATCATGGTCTTGATAGAGGTTTACTATAATCACTAAGTGATATTCTACCATTCTGATATGATCAATAATTTCAAAGGGATCGATATACCTAGGGCTTTGTTTCCCTTTCTTCCTAAATCTCATAACCATCTTCCATGGAGAAGTTCTTAGAAACACCTTCTCACCAACTTCAAATTTCAGATCATGCTAGGGGTTATCAACATAACATTTCTACTAACTATGATCTTCCTTGTTATGTTTCTGAATTTCTCTAACCTTCTTATCCATTTCATCAACTATATCAAGTCCCAATATAATTATTTCTCCAACATCATTCCAGAATGTTGGAGATATATATTTCTTTCTATAGAGGGATTCATAAGGATCCATCTGAATTCTTGAGTAGAATTTATTTCTGTAAGAAAACACAACTAGGTTAATGTGTTGTTCCTAACCACCTTTGAAATACAGCAAACAATATATCAACATATCCTCTAGGTTTTGAATTTTTCTTTCAGACTTACCATCCATATGAGGATAATATGCAGTGATTAAACTAAAATCTATATCATGGGATTGCAGAATAATTTTCTAGAACTTTGAGGTAAACCTCAGATTCTGGTCATATACAATGGAATATGTCACTCCATGCAACCTTACCACTTTATTAATGTATATACTATAAATATAATTTAGAGAGAAGTCTTCTCTGATAGTAATAAAGTGTGATGACTAAGTAAGGAGATCAACTACCACCCATATATTGTTATTCCCTTTATACATTATAGGGAGTACTACAACAAAATCCATTCAGATTTTTTCTCATTTCAATTCTAGTATGACTAATGGTTGCAACATCCCCATATAATTTTTCCTTTAAGCCTTAACTTTATGTCATACTAATCACCAAGATGCAAATTCTGTGATATCTCTATTCATGCCATCCCACCATATGTATTCTTTCAAATCTCTATACATCTTCATACTTTTGGGATGAAAAGATAATAAAGAACTAGGAGATTCCTCTAACAAATACTTCTTCAAATCTTGTATAAATAGAATTCATACACGGTTCAAGAACATTATCATTCTTTTATGATCAAGGTTAAACTCAATAACATTTATAACCTTCTTTTGCAGCTCTATATCTTCTTTTTTCACTTCTTTAATCTTCACTTAGATATATGGTTAAAAATTCAATTGAGAAAGATAATATATCCCCCTTTCCTTCAATATTTCCATATCCATACTTTGCAAATCCATGAATATTGGATCTTTTTTTATTGTCATCATGGATAAGATAACATGATCATTTTGACTCAATGCATTAGACACCATGTTCACTTTCCCAGGGTGGTAATGTATTGAGGAGTCATAATACTTTATCACCTCTAACCATCATCCCCAGTGAATGTTCAACTCCTTATATTTGAATATATAATTTAAAATTTTTTTATTCATATATATTCTACACTTTTCTACATAAAGGTAATGCCTCTATATATTTAATGAAAAACATTCCGCATCTAACTCAAAATCATGAGTTGGGTAATTTTTATCATGAATCTTCATTTGTATGGTGGCATAAGCTATAATCATGTCATTTTTCATGATAATTCATCCCAGTACCTTCTTATATGAATCACTATATATTACATAGACTTCTTCACTACTTGGTAATGTAATCATAGGTGCACCGGTTAATCTTATCTTCAGTTCTTTGAAATTTTCCTCACATTCATCTATCTAGAGGAACATTTCACCCATCCTGGTTAACTTGGTCAAAGGATTAGATAGTCATGATAAATTATCAAAAAATCATTGGTAATATCTATCCAAACTAAGGAAACTTTGGATCTTATTCATTGTTATTGTTTTAGTCCAACGTTCAATAACTTCCATCTTTAATAGATCTATAGATAAAAATTATCTTAAAATTATGTGACCCAAAAATGAAACCACTTATATCCAAAATTCACACTGTAAATTTTAGTTACAATTTATTCTTATTTAGGGTCTTTAGTAAAATTTTCAAGTGATCTTCATGATCTTCCATACACTGTGAATAAACAATAATGTCATTGATAAAGACTATCAAAAAGGGATTGAGGTAATGTATAAAGACTTTATTCATTAAATCTATAAAGATAGAGGGAGCATGCATAAGACCAAAATGAATCACTATATATTCATAGTGTCCATTTTTTGTATGAAAATCTATCATGGGTATATCCTCTTTATCAACCCTCAATTCATGATATCCAGAATGATGGTCAATCTTTTAAAAGTATTGAGCTTCATGTAGTTAATCAAACAAGCCATCAATACGGGGTAAAGGATACTTGTTTGAGATAGTGATCCTGTTCAGTTCCTGATAATCAATAAAAAGTCACATTGATCCATATTTATCCTTAACAAATAGAATAGGTTCAATAAAAGGTGAAACACTTTGTTGAATGCGTCCCTTTTCAAGATTCACTTGGAGTTACTTCTTCAATTACTATAACTCAATCAGGTCCATTCTATAGGTATTCCTTGAAATTGGTTTGTCACTAGGTATGAGTTCTATTGAGAACTAAACTTATTGTTTTGGTGGAAGACTAGAGAATTCTTCTTAAAAGACATCCAAAAACTCACAAACAATATTCATATCATTGATTTTGTGTTTCTCCCAAACCATATGGGATAAACACCCCTTCTAAAAAGGAATCATGACCCATACAATGGATGTTATTTCCATCAAAAGTTCATATTTATCATTTCAATGATAGACGGTCATGGGATAAATTGGAATGTAAAATCTAACTTTAATTAATTATTAATTCATTTGAAACTTATCTAAACAAATCAAATCCATTACTAAGATAACATCAAATTTAACCAGAGGGAGAATAATGAGATTTATGGGAAGCACAGTCCCACAGACTTCAACAAGATAAGAAACATATATTTTTTATGCAATCATCATACTATTTAGAGTTTTTACTACTAATTCAACATATAATTTCTATGATGACATCATGATACCCTAAGGGAATTCTTTAGAAATGAAAGAATGGTTATATCTAGAGTCAAATAATAAATTAGAGGTTCTAGAGTGAATGGTAATTATACCTTTCACTACATCGTTATCCTTCCCCGCATCAAAAATGGTAATCGCATGAGATTTACCTTTGTCCCAAGGATTAAGATGGTTTTCATGACAATAATGATAATTAAAATTTTGTTTTGGTAATTTGTTTTCATAATTCCCATTCTCCATACACTTGATGCACTAAAGTGTGGGTAGTGCATTTTGTGCATCTTTCTCTCTATTTTCTTAATTATCTAACATTTTACCACCAATTCACTAGTAAAAATCTTGACTGTTATCTTTCCCACACTTAAAACATTTTACAGTCCCATTAATAAAATTTTCTCCATTATTCATTCCATACATTGAGCATTAAGGAAATATCGCCTTATTTTCTCTATGGTTTATATATTTCCCTTTGAATTACATCATTCTCTTCTTATAAAACTTGTGAGACTGATGCGTAACTCAAACCTATATTTCCAACTTAATGTCACATTGGAAAATTTATTTGTATATACAGAAGTCTCTAATGGATAAATACTTTCAAGGAATTGGATTTAATCCATTTAATAATTGATCAACCTTACTTTCAGGTTGGATGATAATTCCCTAAGAATTCTCTTTATGTCTTTTAAAATTATCCTCATAGGTACTAATGTATTTATCATCCCTTTTCCTTAACTCTAGGAAATCATTATCCATATTAATATTAAGAACATGAGGAAAGTACTTATTGAAAAATAAGTTCTTGAACTCATCTCAACACATGGAGTCAATTTCATATTCTTGCCTCGTATTCTTGATTAGAGTCCACCACTAGTCTGCTTCACCTTTTAAATGATAAACAACCAGACTGAATTTCTCATATTATGAATATTGGAGAATAGAAAATAAATTTTCAGTGGTACTGTTTTATTTCTAATCCACTAGTGGATTAGAAGACCCACTTAAAGAAGATGGATATTTCCTTATGAAGGTATCAACAGAATTTTGTTCCCTTCTTTTCTCTTTTGGGAGTCTATAATGATTCATAGATTGAGAAATGTGTGTCAGCATGGAAAGAATATTTTCCATTCCCACTAAAATATAATCCATTTTATTAGGTTGACAATCATTTCATTTTTCATCACATTCAGAATTAATACAGTTCTTTTAGGTTCTATCCATTGACTAAAGCCAAAAATGGTAGTGTAAGAAACAATTATCATAGTGGGGAACCACATAATCATGAAATAAAACTTATAGGTTGTCTAAATCATGAAGCCTTAATTTTTAATATTTGAAACCTTAGGTTTATCCAAGGTCATTTATAGTCTTCGTCTATTTAAATCCTTCATTATTATTTATAAAGAGTTTGAAAATTTCTAAAGCATATCCCTCGGGAGTGTTAAAATAGGTGTGTAGTAAGGTCCACTTTCATACAACAGATTCCAATTAAGTCTCGCTAAATATGGTGTTTTATATATTTTTATTCCTATGTACATCTCTTCCAGATCCACATCCACCTGTAGTATCTAGTCACGGATGTAATTCCTTGGAAACCACTCACTCTATTCTTTACCAAATTTCCATGACATTTTTCTATACTTTAACTCATCTTAGACTTATCCTTATACATGTCCTTAGGGATATAACTAAGGTTTTCATATCCTAATTTCAAAAGTAAAACTAAACCTCTTCTATGATACTAACTATAATGACCCATGCTTAACATACATAGACATTATATCATTTTTGTGGAATATTCATTACATTACACAAACACACTCCCTAAGGATGTATTATTTTAGGGTCTTTGGAAACAAGGAAACATAAACACTATTCCATAAGTGAACTACATCTTCTCATAATACGTTCTTAATAATCATTACCCTTCTTAGACACATCATACATAATACATATCTTCATATCTTGGGTAAATGAAACATAATAAAGGGTGAGCTCAAATTCTCAGTAAGGGTAAACAAATGAGATACATAAGCATAATCATGAGCATGAGGGTATGAGAACATGAGTATAACATTTGAAAACTATACCCTATGTATTTAAGATCATAATCATGAGTCATTACATAAATATTGGAAGTTCATAAGACATTAATCATAAGGAAATTAAATAACATGACCCATGATAGCATAACATTGGCATAGTAAATGAATATTTTTCGTATGAAAACATAGAAAATGATTTCCTTAGTAGTCATGGATCACTTCCAATGATATCATAGTGGAATGGATTCACTCATTAAACCATATTAGTAGTCCAAATTTACACCAAAAACCATCTTATAGGATAAAGTCCTCTACTGAACAAGTTCCCTCCCCATTCCATCCATGTATATCTCATGAGATTTAATTCTTTACCCAATGCATTGGGAGAAGATATAGGTACCACCCATCACATAATTTTATCATACATATGTGTGCCACAAGATCATAAACATACATCATATCATAACCTAAGAAATTAAATTGGTATTATAATCATTTCATCATATCTTAACCTATGGAAAAGTGACAAGTTTCATAATCATTTCATTATAGCATAACCCATGAAACGAAGTAGGTTTCAAAAGAAAATAACCCATGGAAGATAATAGGTTTCATAAATATCAAACCATCAAAACATAAACCATTCATAGAAATAATATAAAGGTTTCCCTTGGATCATATCCCCAGTAAGTAATGAGTAACACCAATGGATTTCATCTTGGATAGAAAATAATTTTGAAAGATCAATTAAAACATTTCTTAAAGAAAAAATCTTTTCTTCTTTAAAAAAGGATTTTTAATACATAAAAGCTTTTGAAAACTTTTTTTTAAAATAATTTTGAAAATATACTAAGAAATATTCTATGAAATTATTTTTCATCATGTCATAATATTCCATTCATGTCTTATACATAAAAACAAAGTCTCCACTCACATTTTTAGAAAAAGCCCAACAAGCATTATTTTTTGGAAAATGACACAAAGATTATTTCCAAAAAAATTAAAAAAATCAAACATGGGTAGAAGTTTATTTTTAGAAATTATAATAGTGTAATAAAATATTTTTTAAAACATTTTTATAAAATAAAATTTTGAAGGAAAATGAATTTCCGTCTGAATAGAGAGATAAAGTCTGATTTTTATAAAAACATTTTCTTTAAAATTTTAAGTTCCAAAGAGTTGAAAAAATGGTACTATTAATTCAATAAATCATTAATAAATATATTATAATAAAATATATGATAATTATTAATATATTTCATCAATTTAATGATAATCATAAACAATCTGGATAAATGATGAGATTATAGCAATAAACCCTTACCACTCTGGTGACTTTAAATCATAATCCCCATGAAATAATAACATTAAATGATTCTTACTATATCATTAAAGTAAGTATATTCATGATATAAAATGTCAGATGGAAATTATATAAATCTCATAAAATTATATAGGTTCATAACAGAACATGCGTCTCAAAGACGGAAAATTGTGACAAAAATCCTTTACCGCTTTGGTAATTTTGAAACGGTAACCCCACGAAAGATACAAACTCAAATGTATAAGTAAATACCAATAATTATCATTATAATAATAATAAAATACATCCATGAGTAGTATACTCACCACATACAAGAAATAGGTGGTGATCATGTCTTGTGTCTCACAGAAAATAAAAGTGAGACGGAAATCCCTTACCTTAAGTCTTGACTTTCATTGCACTCATTTAATCCTCATATATAATAAATATAAAATTATTATAAATATATAAGAAAAAAATATTAATTTATATTATACTATATATTATTTTATCATGACATTTTATTACCTGTTTATTAACAATTCCATGTTAAAGTTACGTTTTAGGTTATAACCGGTTAGTTTTTCATATATGTTTTGATTTGTTATGTTTTCGGTCCTCTTACTTTAATCATGATTTGATAATATCTATAATGATAAAAATGATATAAATATCATAAATATATATATATATATAGTATATATGTATTTATAATAATCTATAAGAGATAGAAATAGGAAATGAAATACATCATTCATGGAGATGGTAGGTCGTATGTACGCATGACTGTTATTTCCAGTTTCTTGTTAGATTGAAAGAAAGAAAATTATATGAGATATTATAATTACAGAATAATTTTTATTTCATATATATCACATATTTTTATTAAACCCATACTTAATACATTTCATTTAAATCATGAATGAATCACATCACATCGTGAGGCGGTAGTTCGTCGTACACAAGAACGACATTATCATATTCCCAAAAAAAAGGAAAGAAAGAAGGTATGTGTGATATAATAATTATAAAATCATAAAAAAATAATAATAATAGTACATTTAAAATATAAACATCATTTCCATCATTATTCCTAACCTTGATTTGTGGTAATGTAAAAAATGAATGACATCATTTCACAAGCTGGTAGCCCATCATAGACACGAACAATGATTTCATAACTCATTTGATGGAAGTGTGTATGGTTTTAGGTCATAACCATAACATAACAATATATAAATATATTTTAGATACTTAGGTTATTATATAATAATGATATAAAAATAACTAAATGGTTTAGGGGAAGAAATAAAACAAAAACATTCGTTGATGAACGTTACCTCTTCTTCAGGTATCTCCTTTTGTTTTTTACCAAAGGACTCCCTTAGTGGGATTTTAGACCAAATTAATGATCCTATGATGATATTAAAGAATTTTGGAATATATTTTGATAGGTATTTTTCAATAAAAAGTGATTTAGTGGTGTGAATATAGGGGAAAAGGGTGGCCTTTTATAAGGGAGGCGAGTGTAAAACCTGTAAATGTTTGAAAGAGGGAATTACAACAACGTTTTTCCATGTAAAGTGGCTCAAATAAAAAACCAATATCTAGAATAGAAGTAATTAGGCCTAAATACATCCATAAAATGGGTTTTTTACAAGTTTCTAGGTTATTTGTTCCCTTAAGTATAAAGTTTAGTCCCTTAGTAAACTCATTTTTCTCTTAATCGTCGTGATTAATTTTAACTTTTTTCACTAAGCGCTTTTCTAAAAAATTAAATTGACCTTATTATGAATTAGAAATTATTATTATTCCAAATATGGAATCCATTTTTCCAAATTAATTTCACATAATTTTTAAAAATTAATTTAAAATTAATCCCAAAGACGGGACGAAACAACGGGTTTTTAAAAAGAAAATATTCAAAAGTTTGAAATGTTTTTATATCTATTTTCAATGTGAAATTGTTAAAAATTGCCAAAAATTGGATTTATTGAGGTATAATTGATCTAATTATACTTTAAAAATAATTTAAAATATTATTCAAATGTATAAATAAATTAGACAAAAAGGAAATTTTCAATTAAAATTCAGTATTTTTCACTATTCATCCTGAAAATGAAATATTTCGGAAAAAACCCAAAAATTCACCCTAATATAATTTTACATTATGAATTAAAAAATTAATTTTATTTTATCAAATCCAATTTCTAAAATTTTTTAACATTAAATTTATTATTGTTCATAGAATGATATAAAAATCAGTTCTTTTGTGAAAATAATGTTTTAAAAACATATAGACTTTACCAAAAATATATATATTTCATTAAAAATATGTTTTATTTATATAAAAACATTATAATTAATATTTAAAAATTATTTATTACTATGAATATTATTAAGTTTAATGTCTAGGTTATATCTATCTTTTTTAAATAATTAGAATAATAAAATGTTCCTTCATAAAAACTCAGTGTTGCATGTAATTTAAGTTAAACTCATTGTTGCATGCATTTTAATATTAACTTGGTGTATTTTAAAACACAATATTAACTATTGTATCATATAAATCAATCCATCCAATAAATTGAATTTATTTTAAAAAATAATAATTACTCGAGGTGTTACATTATGATTTTGAGGTGTTAGAGGTTATAGAAGAGATTCTGGAAGAGGTTTAGATGTGTAGAGATGATTTTTGGGATTTGGATGGAAATTAGGACGTGGTTAGATTTGATTACATCATAGTATGTTTTGGACTCATCGTGGTGATTGCTCTGGTCATGGTGGCATGTCTGTTTTTCTGTTTTTGATATTTTTTTAGGAATATAATAATTTTAGATTTGTTTGACATAATATTCTATGATTATGGAATAGTGGTTCCCATTTTGAGGTCATGGTTTCAATAGAACTCCTTTCATTTCATAATAACTGTGTAAATAATCATTGTGGTCATCACAGTGGAGAAAATGGAACACTGGTAGGATTTTATGTCATAGCCATTATATGGTTCAAAGGAAAGATTGAAAGAGAATAACCTAGTCCAAGATGGTTATATAGTGGTCTGTTTGGGATGATTTTAAGGGAGTTAAATAAATTATGAGATTTAAGGAATGGAGTGTTTTTTAAGGTCATGGTTCTTCATATCTATGTTGACCAAACTAAACCATGATATGGTTTAGTCTCACCACACTATGGTCTAGTCACCCATATTTTTTTTCCTCTCATTTTTTATTTATTATTTTTATTTCTCTTAACCCCTGGGTAGTTTTGGGCTCTCTTTTTGGAAATTTTGATACCCTTTGTGGTCTTTTAAGACCTTATCATCATATTTTGGATTTATTACGATCTAAAAGTTCCATTTCTTTCTCATATTTTATTATTTCTTATTTATTTAAATTAAGGATGCAATGGTAGTGGATATAGTTTTTTTAGTGAATTATGGGTGTAGGATTGATGGATTATTGATATGCCCTGGTATGTTAAAATATCTATACAATTTAATTGGTGTTTGATCATTTATTTCTTCTTTTCAATTGGTGTTTTGTTTCTTAAATCTTTGTTTGAGGTAGGTGATTTAGATTAAATCATCCTTGTTTATTGTGTTGATATTAAATTATCAAGTTCTTGTTTTATTTGGGTAAGGATTTGGAATTTAAATAACAAATATAATTAATAAAACTAAAAAAAATAAGGGATGGGTGTCAAATATAGTTTACATTATTTCCCTTAATTTTATATATTTTTTCTTGATTATTTTTTAGACCATGGTGCTCTGATTTAGTTTTTTATTCTAAAATGTGATTTAAGTTAGATAAATAGTTGAAATATTATAATAAATTAATAAAATCAAATCTAGAATTGGTTTTTAACCTTGTTTTTTCAAACCTGAACCAGTGGTTTAACATAATAATTATGTAAATTAAATTATTTTATTGATTTTTGTAGTTTATTTTGTGATAACTTTATGTCATTGATAAAAAAATTATTAAATAGAATGTGGGGATGGGTTGATGCTTTTTTGGTAGGGTAAGAGGTATGGTGTGGTTGTTTTTATGATGGTGATGTGAGGTTGATGTTGTTTTGCACTATAGTTTTCCAACGATATAGATGTTGTTGAAATTAAATGAATGAATTAATTAAAGTGGAATGGAAAATTTTATTCATTAATAAAGAGGTCTTGAATATGAATAATTAATTTTGTGGAATAATTCATGTGGTAATTGAAATATAAATGTGAAAGTGGACATAGGAGAGGATAGGGGTTCCCTTTTATAAGACAGGAAGATTGGAATTCTTGTAAATATCCAAAAATATTAAAAAATGGGAATTCACTCTCAATCAAAGTACCGCCAAAATTTAAAAATAAAGTATTTGAGTAGAGATAAGTTCAATAAACTCATCTACCATTAAAAATAAACATGGTTTAAACATGATATTCCATTTACCTCTTTAGTTTAATCCCCACCCCCAGTAAACCGATTTTAACATTAACTTTGGTAATGGATTTTTACTATTTTTACAAGTCATTATAAATAAAAATAAAGTTGAAATTATAATATAATATTAATTATTCTCATTAAAAATATGAAATTAATTTTACCTAATTAAATTTACAAAATTTTTAGAGTTTAATTTGAAATTAAACTAGTAGACATGTCGATAAAATGGTTTTTCAAGAAATAGAAATTTCAAGCATAATATGATATTATAATAACTATATGAAAATTAATCATAATTAAATGAAATTAAATTAATATTTATAGATATATAAAATCAATATATTTAATTTAAATCATTACTTATTAGTTTTATTTTAATTAGTTAAAATGGAGAAACATTATGCACTAAATAACAATTTTCTGAAAAAAATGTGATTTAAAACCTAAAAATAAATTTATATTAAAGTTTAGTATAAATATGATTTAATTGTAATTAATTAAATTAAACATAAATAAATAATACTTATGATAATTTTAAATCATATTAAAATAATTGTTTTAATTTTAAATTACTTAATTAATTATAAATAAATGGCAGTTTTACAAAAAATTGGTATTTTTAACTATTCACTAAAAAATCAATATTTTCTAAAAATTTAGAAACAAAATAACCCTAATTTAATTTCAATATGATTATTTAAAAAATTATTTTCATTTTATAAAATAAAATTTCTAAAATATAAAAAATTAATTATAATATTTTCTCACAAAAGTAATAAAAATAATTTTTGAAGGAAACGTACTTTTTGTAGCACAAAATATCTTAATTAAAAGTTTAGTTCTTATTTATTAATAATTTATCAATAAATTTATATTGGTTAGGAACTTTATATATATTTCATAAGGTATTCAATCCTATTCATATTGTTCAATTCAATAGTTAGGTTATCACGATCTTATTTAAATTATATACTTTGTGGGTCATTTAAGTGTGGTGTTGTGTGTCATATATGTTATAGAACACAATTTTGTTCTTTTGGGATCTTATGGTTGAGTGTTCTATGATCTATTTAAGATATTAAATTTATTTAAAGTAAATATAATATAAAATATTGGGGTGTTACACTTAGCATTTCATGAGTTCCTAGATCAGTTTATAGTAGTGTTGGTAGATGATATCTTAGTATATTAGAGATCATAAGATGATATTAATAATAATTTAAGGGTTTTTTGAACCCTTTGATGACATAATTTTTATATTAATTTATCCAAGTATAAGATCTAGATATGAGAGGTGCATTTACTTTGACATTCCATGACATGAACTCACCCAACATGGCTCGATCTGCAACTACCCCAATCCTGCCTCCATAGGACAGGGGGTGGTGACAAGTTATGAAAGGAATATCCTAAATAGGAGGCCTTTTCCTAATGTACATGAATGCACACACTATAACACCTCACTAAATAATTGTATAGGATTAAAAGTAAAATATTCAATATCTAGAATATAATCATGCATGTGAAAGAAACCTCTAGGGTGTACAATAGTACGATAGTGCAAGTTGAAAGGAAATGGTGAAAAATAAACACACAACAAGAAATATGTCAAAACCTGAAAAAACTGGAAAATTAAAAGTTTATAGAGAGCATAACTCCTGATCACTAAGCTTCGACCACCGTATGCAGTCCAATGCACTAATTATCTCTATGATCCTTTAAAGTCATCATTGACCCATCTGTCATCTTCATAAGACATGACACATATGGGAAAATCCCATGCAGGGGTAAGTATATACATACCCGATAGGATGCCTTGAAAGCTGAAGTGGTGGTAGTAAGAGACACGATAGGAATAGATAGTGTAAAGCTCAACCTGAAGAAAGAAGGTAACCTTATCCAACTATAGGGAGCTCAATATGTCGTGTATGTGGACAACATGTCACATCTATACCACCCATAGAAATGAGTACCAAAATCCAATAACATGTACACACACACACACACACACACACATATATATATATATATATATATATTATCAAACCAAAGAACCCCAAATGAGAGAGAAGGGGATCTCCATCTCATAGCCCAGCCCAGTAAAAGAGAGACAATAGTTCCATAAGTTCATCCTCAATGCATAGTATCTCACGTGTCTGCCCATAGGAGTAATCGTGTTGAGGGAATGTGCCTCACTACTATGACGCACAGTTTAGGGGAAAATCTTCATGTAGATGACCCGAACCCTAGTCCATCAGGGGTGACACTCAGTGTAAGGAGGACTCATTCCCTATCTGATAAGCGGGTACAACTCAGTGGGTAGAGGAAATGCACCCTAATGTCATAAGGGGTACAACTCAACATAATGAGTACTCGTTCCCTATCCGATAGGGCAGTATAACTCAGTGGGTAGAGGACCCACACCCTAATTCCATAAGGGGTACCACTCAGCGTAAGGAGGGTCTATTCTCTGATCCATCAGGGGGTACTGCTCATTATATATAGAACTATCACCCTAATCCCATAGGGGGTACCACTTGGTAAATAGAGGAACCAAACCCTAATTTCATTGGGGGTTACCACTTAGAGTAATGAGGACCAAATCCCTATCTTATAGGGTTACCATTCTAAAAATAGATAGAGGACTCGCACCCTAGTCCATCAGGGAGGTACCACTCTAATGATCTTTCTTGATCTTGGTTGTCATTCGATGTCGCCTAAATAAACATCACACCAAGAAAATCTTGCATCATTTCTCATAATCTACTAAAAATTCCATTATTGAATTCTTATCAGAAAAAAACTAAGGATAGGCTATCCATAAGACAAAATCTAAGTCCAAACAAAGGATATATGAGAGGATGAAGTTTCCTTAAAAGGAAAGAAGGGGTATAGGGTGTGTAAGGGTACCCACATGGCATGTGGTCCCATTACATCACCTTAATATGTTCCTATTGGTACATTTATTTCTACCCATATATCCATACATGGAATGTAGGTGTACTACACAGCATGAACGAGCCACTCGGGGTCCTGCTCGTACTCCTAGACATGTCTATGTACTTTGGCACATAGTGTAGGCTTGGTCGTGATGGTGCCCATGTACTCCCAGAGTATACATTAAGTCACCATCACAAATTCAAATGGTGTATGGGGATCCCACATGGTGTGTAATACTTATAATTTCACAAAACCCTATCTACCGCAACCAAGGTCATACAGGCCATGAGTTCTTCAGACTACACACTATATAGCCACATTTTTAATAGAAAGTCGTATCTATGCTATGTCATTCCATATCTACCTCCTCTTATGTGAATCTCACATCCATCCACTTAGAATCAGTGGATCTTGTGCTCGACCACTATTTCCAGACATCTAGTGGCCGTAAAATTTATTTCATTGATCCATACGAAGGGTGCACAAACCACCTCACACTACCATGCATTCTCTCTTCTCCCACCACCACCATTGGTATCGGATCCCAAATCCTCAAAAACTACATCTGTTATACCATGATCCATCCCCAAGTCCATCCTTGATCGTTGATCCATTCATCACTTGTGAAACCATTGTGAATTTGGGGGGTCCAATTGGGATTTGTCCCTTCCGATGATGTTAAATCGAGACCCTCGTGGTCCAACAATGACTAACACGAAGAATTTGTGGGATAAAGCAAAAAGAACAAGGGTTTAATAGTTTTTGGGTAAAATTTATTAGAAAACTAATACAATTGGGAGATTTGGGGTGATAAAAAAAATTGAATCATCAATTAAATATGTACACTAGCACATATAATGGTCCATAATTGGCACATATCCAAGAAAGGGATGATTAGGATCAATTAATTTAATCAATAAGGGCATAATCGATGAATTTATGAGTCCTACATGGATATTGGATTGTTTATTGATTAAGATCATGGTTTCTAATGATTGATTGGGGTTATTTCATTGTTACACCTTGATCATCCTGGATCCAGAGTTTCTTTGTCGTCTAAATTCTATTTTCCAATGGAGAGAAGGAAGAATGCATCTCGATTCTCCTAGGATTTATGTAGCTAACCCTAGTAAAATCATCATAATAGGTTTTTTTATAGATGAAAAGTTATTAGGTTAATTAATTAAATAAATAAAATTATTTATTTATTTAACTAAATGCATCCTCCAATGGTTGAAATATCTAAACACCCCTCGCCAACCTATTTTAGGTTGCACATAGGGTAAACATCAAGTTCATGACTCAACTGTGGTCTTTGATTTCATATTTGAGATTTTATTTAAGATTTATCCTATTTTATTTTAGAAAATATATTTGTGTAATATAGAATATATTTATTATTTTTATAAAATTAATTTTGAGCACATCAGATATTGAAATCGCACATTGTATGGGTGCCTCGCTCCAAAAATATATGTAGAAATATTTCAAAGTATTAAAAAGAAAAATACAGGCCTCTACATCATTACATCCTTCAATATTTTCATCCTTGAAAATAAAAACTATACAAATAGCTTGGGATACTGAGCCCGAATCTAGATCTCCCACTCCCAATAGCTCTCATGCATGCTCTCATACTACCAAATCACATGAACCAAATGTATGGTCCGTCCATGTAGGGTCCTCTCCTTCAAATCCTCAATCACCATTGGGTGCTCTATAAAAGATTATCCATCCTCAATTTCTAGATTTCACAAGTCAACAATGTGTGTAGGTTCATGCACGTATATCCTCAACTGTGACACATGGAATATGCCATGAACCTAATCCAGCTATGGGGGTAAGTTGAGGTGGTAATCAACCTCGCCAACCCTCAGCAAGATCATGAACATCCCGATAAACCTATAGGATAGCTTTCCTCCTTAGCTGCATCTATGAAATCCTCATTGTGGGGAGACTCTTAGGAAAATTTAGTCTCCCTTCATGAACTCCAAGGGGCTACAACAGTGATATGTGTAAGATTTTTTCTTACTCTAAGCTATCTTCATCCACTCATGGATTCCTCATTACTTCTCTATCATTGTCTGTACCAACTATAGACCCACAATATATGTCTCACTGATCTCTTTCCAGCACAAGGGTGACCTGCTGGGTCTCCCATATAGGGTATCAAAAGGTTTAACGCCAATAGTATAGTGGTAACTATTTTTTACTCTTACTCTACCAAGATAAAGTGGACCTCCTATCTCTGGCCAAAGTATAACACACAAACCTTCATCGTATCCTCTAACACTTGGATAGTAAACTTAGTCTTCCCATCTATCTAGGAGTGAAAGGTTGTGCTCATCCTCATATGGGCCCTGAATGCCACTCGTAGGCTTCTCCATGAATATGACATGAACCAAGCATCATTATTTGAGATAATAATTGAGGGAACCCCATGAAGGTGAAAAATATCCCATACGTACATCTTCCCCAAACTCTCCACCGAACACTGCTATATAATAGTAAGAAAGTGTGCTAACTTAATTTGTTAGTTAACTATCACCAAGATGGAGTCAGGGCTCTTCATTTTCAATAGAATCCCTATCATAGATTTCATGGATATTTTGTCCTATTTTAAACTCTGGGGTCTCAAGGGAATGCAAAAAACATGCTAGAACTTGGTTCTCATCCTTCACCTTCTGATAGGTAAGACACCGTGAAACAAACTCAGCCACACTCTGTCACGTGAAGGCCCCCAAAAACTACCACTAAAGTTATTTGTATATATTTACCACAATGGGATGTACAACCAAAGGGGAAGTATGGGACTCTCACATCACATCCTCTCACATTGTGATCAGGACCACCACTCATCCCTATAAAAAGATGAAATGATTACCTCCTTTATAATATCTATATGGTGAACCGCTTAGGTTATCTGGTCAAAAAAGACCTCACAACCAATGTATCCCAACTGGAACTCTCTCATATTTTGAATGAGCAAAGGATTCAACACCATTAACTAAATAAAAGTGTCACCCTCCTTCTCAACCAAGGTCAGGTGCAAGGAAGCCACCTACTCAGAAGCCACCTACACTAAATGATCCTAGGACTTCCTATTAAGGGTTTTTTATACCACATTGACCGTCCTTGGAGTATATACTATCTTGAAGTCAAAATCCTATAGAAAATCCAACCAGTCCCTCTATCTTAGGTTCAAGTATCTTTGTGTGAAGACATGACTCTGATGGTCTGAATAAACCACAAATCACTTTCCCAGAAGATAGTGTCTCCACATCCTAAAAGTGAATACTACCACTACTAGCTCTAGTTCATGGGTCACATAGTTCTATTCATGGGGTCACAAATATCTTGAATCATGTGTGATAACTACCTTCCACTACATCAACATGCAGTCGATCCCAACTTCGGAGGCATCACTATACATTATGTACGCTATTCCCTCATCTGGTAGTCTCAACCCCATATCACTCATTATCCTAAGCCTCAAATACTTGAATTATTTCCAAAAACTCTCATTCTAGGTAAAAGGATACTATTTTCATGTTAGGTTGGTCAAAGGGGATGCAATCCTAGAGAATTTTATCATAAACCTCATGCAGTACCCTACCAAGCCAAGAAAAGTCCACACCTATGACACACTCTTGGGTGGATCCCACGTAATCACTACATCGATCTTCACTGGGTCTAAAGCAAAACCATGTAGATAAATGACATTCCTCATGAAGTGAACCTCGTGAATCCATAAATGGCACTTACAGAGCTTACTATAAAGATGGGGCTCCCAAAGTAAATATAGGTTCATCATAAAGTGCTTTGTATGATCCTCCTTGGATACAAAGTATATGAGTTTTTCATTGATGAATACAACCAAAAACTAGTCTATATACGGTTGGAATATCTGGTTCATCAAATACATAAACATGATAGGGTAATTCATCACTCCAAAAGGCATCACCAAGAACTCATAGTGTTCATAGAAACATCGTAATGCTATCTTTGGAATATATGTCTCATAAACCCTCAACTAATGGTAATAGGACCTGAGTTCAATCTTCAATAACCGTCTTGCACCTTGAATCTAGTCAAAGAGTTCACAAATCATTATCAAGGGGTACTTTTTATTTATTGTTTCTTGGTTTAGGTGATGATAATCAACACAAATTCACAATATCCTATCCCCATTTTTCAAAAAAAAACACTGGAGATGCCCAGGGGGTCACACTAGGTCTGATAAGACCCCTCTCTTGGAGGTCCTCCAACTACAATCACAGATATCAAAGATTGGTAGGGGCCATCCTATATTCTGCAGAAGATATCATAGCGGTCCTATAATTAAATTCCATACAAAACTCCATCTCCCACCTCGGAGGTATTCCCAAAACGTCATTGGAGAATAAATCAATAAATTACTCCATGACTGAAGGAATCCGTATACCGGAAGATATTTATGCACTAAGGGATATACTCACCAACTAATGGGTGATGGGTTTTAGCATCCTTCTCGCAAAAATCACTCATCCCTCCATGATATCTCTCTCGCCCACAAAGAATAATTTATCCCCATCAGTGTGAAGGAGTCCAACTCATCTATGGTGATAGTCAATCTGGAATCAGACCATAGAAAACCAATCCATACCCAAGATGATGTCATAGGGTTCCCTCATGATAACCAAAATTTCCCACATGAACCTCTCTCTACCAAGAGATAGCTCACATGATTGATAGATAAAAGATATAGAATAAGTGTTCCCTATTGGAACCTTAAGGAAAATATGTTGGGATAAAGCCCCAACTGGGAGCTCAAGATCTCACACATGAAGCAAGGGGATAAAGGAATGACTTGCACCTGTGTCTACTAGTATTAAATCAAGAGTAGAATAAACATATATTGTTCCTCTAATCATCTCATGTGTTTTGGGGTCATAAGCCTCCATAGCCTATAGCTGTCTGTAGGCCCAAATGCTAGCTCCTTGATCCTAAAATGGGATACCGAGTGGTGGTGGTGGAAGGATCTCATATCATTATCCATCAACCATATCTCCTCCTCATAGAGCTCCACATGATCCTCTTCAAGCTCTGCTTCCCTGGGTACCACCCTACCCTCACCTGGGAGATCCCTGATCATGACATTGCCTCTATCTTAGGGGTATTCTAGTTATCTACCTATGCTCCTCAACACATCCGGTTGGGTAATCAAATTCCATGTGAACTCACCCATAACATTCATAGAACTTCCCCTCTTTAGGTTTCCCTGGTCCTCTATGTTGTCTCTATGTCACATGATCACGCGCCTAATTTTGATTATGAGGAGGTCTACACTGAGATCTTGTTGACTGGTACCTACTAGATGCTATAGATGACTCAGTCTTATAACATCAACTACTAATCCCAACTTCTTGGAGTACCTCTGACAGGAATATCTCTTTAACCAGTGCTCGATCCAACACCCTGACATAGGTGGGGATGCACAAGGGTACCATAGTGGCATGGATATCTCTAGGGAGACCCCAGTCAAACATTCATGCTCAGAAGTATCCATATTGAATCAGGTCAAGGGATTAATTTATAAGGCATGTGAACATAAAACCATATTCATCCACTATCAACTCTCCTTACTATATCTCCAAAATATTCTTAATCCAAACTGGGTGCAAGCAGGAGGGGTAGTACTCCTCAAAAAATAGCTGATGGAAGTTATGCCATGAGAGTGTCGACTCATCATGCCTATGGGTAACAAGACTCCACTAGTGGCTAATTTATCCCAGGAAAAGACTATCTTCCAACATAACCACCTAATCTATCAATTTTTTAATAATTATGAATGCATAAGCCACCGACTCTAGCTAATCCTTCATTGTATAGGGATTTGGATCACAGTGGAACCTCAGCATCTTCTAGTGATGTATCTCATAGACTGTGATAAGCCTAAACGTATCTTGAGCCTGCTCTACTAGTATGATATTCTACTCAAAAAGTGGGGGTACTACTCTCTATGAACTTGGAGGAATGATCTCACATAATGGACCCTTGAATGAGGCCACATCACTCATCGGATCATTGTAACGATCTGGAATCGGTAACCTGGATAGATGTCATTGTGGAGGCATCCTAAAAATTTAATCAAGATGTTCCACAATTAGATGTTCATATATATATACATTGGGGAGATGAATAAATAAGGATAGTCAAAGACTCAAGCCTATATGATTCATGTACCATTGATACCTGCAACCAATGTCTCGATATGCTGAGTCAATAAGAAGGAAGTCAAGGTCCTGGTGAATGGATACATCGGCCACCCGTACCATCACTATTTTCTCTGTCCTGAGATTCACACTCACAAAACATCAGCATTTCCTCAAAGGGGCTCAAGCCGAAACTACCCCAATCCCATATCCATATGCCAGGGGTGGTGATAAGTATTGAAAGGAATATCCTAAATGGAAGGAATTTGCCTAATTTACTTGTAAGGACACACCCAACAATATTAATGTTGAATTGTAGAGGAATAAAAGAAAAAGGTGTAATATCTAGAATATAACCATGCATGTGAAAAACCTCTAGAGTGTACAATAGTACGATAGTGTTGGATAAAAGTAAAAGTGGGAAAATACAAGCCCAGCTAGAAAGATGTCCCAACCTAAAAACTAGAAAATTAAAATTTTTGAGAGTGCCTATCCCCTGATCTCCAAGATCTAACCACCATATTCAGTCCAATGCACCAAGTATCCCTAAGCTTCTCTGAAGTCATCACTGACATGTATGTCGTCTAAATAAGACATGAAAAGTGTGGGAAAATCCTATATAAGGGTGAGTATATAAATACTTGGTAGGATTCCCTGACAACTATAGGAGGATAAATAAGAGACATGATAGGAATGGATAATATTCAACTCAACCCAAAGCAAGACGGTAGTCTCATCCAACCACAAGGAGATCAATGCATCGTGTAGGTGGACTACATGTCACGTCACTGACACCCAAAGCAATAGAGTAAAAAAATACAAAAACATGGATAAATATATATATATATATATATTCTAAAACCATAGAAACCCAAATGAGAGAGAAAGAAGTCTCCATCACACAGCCCAACCCAGGAAAAGAGAGCCAACAGTTCTAGATGTCCATCCTCGGTGCCCAAAATCTCACGTGTTTATCTATATGAGTAATTGTGTGGAGTGTATGTGCCTCACTACTATATCGCATAGTCTAGGGGGAATGATCTCCATATAGAGGACCCTCTCCTTAGTCCATTAGGGTGGTACTTCTTAGTGTAAGGAGGACCCACACCATATCCAACATGGGGTACAACTCGGTGGGTAAAGGACCCACACCCTAATGCCATAGGGGGTACTACTCAGCGTAAGGAGGAACGACACCCTATTTGATAGGGGAACCATGGTGGTTATTGGACCTAAACCCTAATTCCATAGGGTTTACCACTCATTATAAGTACGACTCATTCCCTAATCCTTCTGGGGGTACCACTCAATAGATAGAGGACTTGTGTCCTAATTCCATAGGGGGTACAACTCAGTATATAGGGAACCTACACCCTAATTCTATAGGGGGTACCACTTAGAGTAAAGAGGACTCTCTTCCTATATGATAAATTCTACCACTTTGTAAATAGATAGAGTACTCACGCCCTAGTCCATCGGGTGGGGTACCACTCTAATGATCATGCATGATCATAGTCATCATCAGGCATCATATAAATAAAATTCACACTCATAAAATCTCATATTATATCTCAAAATCCACTATAATTTCCACCACTATATTCTATGCAGAAAAATACACAATATAGGCTCTCTCAGTCCAAAATCTGAGTCCAAATGAAGAAGATATGAGAGGTTGAAATTTCATCAAAAGGAATGAAGAGGTGCACGGAGTATAAGGGGACCCACACAACATGTGGTCCCATTCCATCACTTGTTCATGTCCTTTATATTACACAACTCACTAACCATGTATGTTGTGTAGATGGACTATATGGTGTGTCCAAGCAACTCTGGGTCCTGGCCGTTCTCCTTGCTCATGTATGTGTATCTAGTTAGTGTATGTGTACTTCATCACATGGAATGTGTTTGGTCATACCCATGCTTGTGTACTCCCATAGTACATGTTGAGTCTTCAACATAATGTCACATTGTGTGGGGGGTCCCATATAGTGAGTGAAACTTATAATTTCATGAAACCCTATCCACCGCAACCAAGTCCCTACACGCTGTGTGTTCTTCAGACTACCTGGCTTTTAGTCACATTTTTCATAGAAAGTCAAATCTACACTCAAGGATCCCAGATATGCATCATAAGACACAGATATCACCTCTAGCAACCCCAAATTAGTATATATCATGGCCAAATATCTTTTTCAGCTATTTTATTGCTAGAAAATATGTTATGTTGATCCATATGAAGGCCACACAAACCACCTCACACCATCACTCCCCCATTCACCTCTCATCATCTCCATTGGTATTAGATCACAAATACTCTAAAATGGAACCCTTTAAACCATTATTCATCCCCAAATTCATCCTTTATCATCAATACCTTCATCACCTATGAAAATGTTGTGAATTTGGGGGTACGATCTGGGTCGGTCCTGCCCAACAATGTCAAATCGTGACCTCGTAGTCCAATAATGACTAACGTGAATAATTTGGGTGAGAAATGAAAAAGAACAAGGTTTTAATAGTACTTGTCCAAGAATTATTGTCCAATGAATACAATTTTGATATCTAGGGTGAGAAAAATATTTGAAACATCAATTTATTATATACATCGGCGCATGCAATGATCCACAATTGGCACAGATCAAAGAAATGGATGATTCTTCTCAATAAATTTAATCAATACGGGGATAATACATGAATAAATTATTCCAACCTAGATATTGGATCATCTTTCAATGAATAATGTTATCACCAATGATTGATAGGGTTTTTTTGTTCATTTCTCCTCGATATGCCTAGATCTGGAGTTACATCATCGTCTAAATTCGATTCTTCAATGGAGAGGAGGAAGACTAACTCTCGGTTATCTCAAGTTTTATGTAGATAACCATAGGAAAATTTTCAAAATAGTGGTTTTATTAATGAAACAGAATTGGGTTAATTAATTAATTAGTTAAAATTAATTTTTTATTTGACTAAACACACCCTTGAATGGTTTCAATATCCAAAAACCTCATAATAAACTATTTTATCTCATACCTAGGGTAAAAAATACATTCCAGAATCAACCATGGTCTCATATTTGTAATCAAAGATTTTGTTTAAAAGTAATATCATTTTATTTAAGAAACTATGCACATATAATATAAAATATATTTAATAATTTTATAAAATAAATTTGGGAAAACTGGGCTTAGGGTGTAGTTATAGATCCTTTAAATGTTGAATTAGTTTTTTCCTGGTAGCACCCAAGAATTTTACAAAGGTCCACAATTTCCTTAATCTTATTAGCTATTAGTGATGTTCAATGTCCTATTTTTTGGATTATGGATCCTTTAATATCTTTGACCAAAAAAGTATAAGATTTCATATGGAATAATCAGTGTTAGGCATCATTTTAGAAACTAAGGGGAAAGCTAGTTAGTTCTCCTATTATTTTGTTTCCTAAATTAGTATTTATGTTTGAGTTCTTTTTTGATGTTTCTAATATTTTTCTATGTTTTATTATGATTAAAGGGTAAGTATTGAATTATTTTGGGCCTCAGTATTTATATACTTATAAGTATAATTATGTTACCCATGGTCTCAAGCTTTTAATGGTGGTTTTTACATTGATGTTTTTCTAATATCACCTGATTATAAAGATTTTCTGGTATTCATGGATCAAAATAGATTTCATTATATCTTCTCTATATAGGGTATTAATTTTCATCAGTGTATATAGGTGTATTTCTTGAATTATTATTACAACGATATTTTTTACACTCTAAGGAAAGGAAATTTTTTATTTCATAGGAATTATTTTGTTCTATCGGTGATGTAATAGGTGGTTCTATATGAATTTCATGTATCAAATTTAGTTGTATATCCTGATATATCCAAGTGGAATAATACTGTAAAGGATCAATTTTGGTATCCATGTATTAAAGATTTATGTCTAAGTTTGTGTCTCAATACCTGATTTTCTAGTATGTGAAATTTGAACATAGATTTTTAGATAGTAAATTGTGGTACTTGGATGTTTCTCAGTGAAAATTGGAGGACATTTTTATGTATTTTGTAATTTATTTTCCTTAATACATGTGTGGGTGTTATTTTATTTGAGTTATTATGTATTTAGTAATAAATTCAACTCATTTATTACTAACTAAGGAGTCTATTTTGGTGGATTCTATGGTAAGGATTTATATGGATGAGGTTTTGAGGATCTATAGTGTTTTAAGGATTATTATATCTAATTTAGATCACCATTTTTCCTCATTATTATAGAAGATTTTGTATCAATATTTTAGCTATTTTTTATTCCTTATAATGATATTTTATCCTTAGAAGGACACTCAAACAAAGTGGATGATCCAGATTCTAAAGAATGTGTTTCATGCATGTGGGCTTTTAGAAGTTTGTGGGAAAATCATTTTCCATTGGTCTATTTTTCCTATAATAATTTTTATCACTCATACATTATCATAAAAACTTTCAAGGTGTTGTATAGGATACCTTTCAAATATATTTTGTGTTGCACTGGGTTTGTAGAGTCATATATTCTTGGTCAAGATTTGGTATATAGTATGAAAAAGAAGGTACAGTTCATTCTTGAGAAGATAAAGGATGTGTCGGATCTTTAAAATATAAATGATGATCAAAAGAGTAGAACTTTTTATTTTAAGGTATGTGATCATATGTTCTTGAAAGTTTCTATTCATCATGGGAAGTGATGGTTTGGAAGAGGCAATAAGATTTATTCGATGTTTTTTAGAACTTTTGAGGTGTTAGAGTGTGTTGGTGAGGTGGCATATCGGTTGAAACTTCCTATAAATATGGATTGGATCCATGAAACCTTCCATTTTTCACATATTAGATGATATATTTATGATGATTCTCATGTAATTTATTAAGTAAATTTAGATGTTGAGTATAATGAAACATTCATAGAATGGAAAGTTGAGATTTAGGATCATTAGGAGAAGGTGTTTCAAGGATGTTTCATTCAATTTGCTTGTCGTAAGGATTCATGATAATTTAGAGGAATTTAAGAGGGAACATGATTCATAGATGTGAGATCAATATCTTGAGTTTTTTTTTATTTTTTTATTCCTTATGTGATGTTGAAATTTGGCTTTATGTTATTAGGATTAAATTTTTACACTCACTCTTTTTTGTTTTATTGAGCTGTTATGATGGAACTATTCTTATTTGAGAGGTATCTCATAAGGAATTTTAGATTTTAGGTTATTTTTCTTTCTTAGGTTTAATTTTTTATTCTTTAGGGTGATAATACTCTTAAAGGTATCTAATATAGGGACTCTGATTTTTATTTTTACTCGAGTTTTTGTATAAAGACCCATGATTAACATACATAAAAATTACATAAAGTTTTACTGAATATTCATTAAATTATATAAACACATGCTCAACAACCGTATTAGTTTAGTGAATTTGGAAACATAGAAACATAAACATCGATCCATAAGTGAACTAAATCATATCCCACTACGTTCTTCATAACTAGCACAATTCTTAGACACATCCTAAATGATACATATATTCATAACTTGGGGAAAAGAAACATAAGTATGGGTGATATCAGATTCTATGTAAGGGTAAAAAAGGTGATACATAAGCATAATTATGAGTACGAGGGCATGATAACCTGATCGTAACATTTGAAAACCATACCCTGCATATCAAATATCATAATCATGACTCGTGACATAAATATTGGAAGTTCATAAGATATGAATCATAAAGGAACTAAAGAACATGAGTCATGAGTTCATAACATTACCCTAAGACATGAATTTGGGGAATACACATAAACATATAAAATGATTTCCATAGTATTCAAGAATCACTACCAAGGCTATCTTAGTGGAATGGGTTCGCTCCCCAAACCATCTTAGTAGTCATGCTTCACTCCCAATACCATATTAGGAGAAAAAATCTTTTATTGGACTAGGTTCAATCCCCATTCCAGTTATGTATATCTCATGAGATATAATTATTTACCCGATGAATTGGAGGGATATATAGGTCCCTCCAATCACATAAAGAAATCATACATATGTGTTCCACAAGATCATAAACATTCATCATATCATAACCTAGGAAATGAAATGGGAATCATAAAGATTTTATCATATCTTAACTTATGAAAAATAGACAGGTTTCATAATCATTTCATCATATAATAACCCATGAAATGAAGTAGGTTTAATAACAATATAACTCATAGAAGAGAAACAAGTTTCATAAAAATCATTTCATCAAAACATAAACGGTTAAGATAAATAAAAAGAATGGTACTCTTGGGTCATATCCCCAATAATACATGATTACACAAATGGATGTCATCTTAGATGGAAAATAATTTTATAGGATAATTTAAAACATTTCTTGAGGAAAATATATTATATCCACTTAAAAAAACATTTCAATACATAAAACATTTTGAAACCCTTTTTATTTGAAAATAATTTTGAATACTTACTATGGAATCTTTGAGTAAATTATTGGTCATGAAGTCAGAATATTTTTTTCATGTCGTACACGTAAAATCAAAGGTTCCATTCACACTTTTAGTAAAATCCAAATGGGAATTATTTTGGAAAATGGAAGTAATATTCCTTTCAAAAAAATTAAAAATTAAAATATAGGTAAAATTTTATTTTTAAAAAATATAAGAGAGTATTAAAACATTTTTGAAAAAAAATTTAGAAAACATGGTTTTGAATGAAAACAAATTTCTGACCGAATAGAGAGATAGAGTCTAATTTTCATAAAAAAATATTAACTCTTTTAAGTACCAAAGACTGTAAAAAATGGTACTATTACTTTAATATATCATAAATTACTATAGGAGAAGAAATTTTATGATAATTATTTATATATTTTATCAATGGAATCATAATCATAAACAATCCTATTAAATGATGAGATTGTAGCAATAAACTCTTACCACTTTGGAAACTTTGAATCATAATATCCAAAAAAGAATAACATTAAACTAATCTTAAAATATCATGAAAATAAGGATATCCATGTTATAACTTGTTAAATGGGAAGTATATAGACCTTATAAAAGGATATAGGTTCATAAAAAACATGTGTCTCAAAGAAGGTCAATTGAGACAAAAATATTTTACCTCTTTGGTAACTTTAAAATTGTAACCCCATGAAAGAGAGATCCTCATATGGATAAGTAAATCCTAATAATTCTCAGTATGTTTTGGTCAAAATCCCTCAAAGTATCATTGAATCATTTTTTAGGTGATTGTGTTTGTTGAAAAAGTAGACCTCCATGTTGTGTTTGTTGATAGAGCATACCACGATTTCTAATTTCTTGACAAAGGGAGTTTACATGGTGATTTGTTGAGTTCTATAGATATTTTTGACAACCTATGTTTCTAAAGAATGATGACAAAGGAATTGATGATCTAGAGGTGGTACTAGAAGTATAGATCTAAGGTGGCATTGTTTTCTAATGTTGGGAAAAATTTTGGGCCACAAAATTGGAAAATGGGGAAACATGTTTTTGGAAAAGGAAGTTGGGAGCAAGATATTGGGTGGTTTAGAAACTTGCGTACAAGGTGTGTTTTGGGGTCAGAACGTCGAAAAATATAAAATCCATGAGGTGCGTTCAAGATTTGGAAATGTGCACGAAATATGGAGTTACATAAAGGAATCTTGCGCGCAAGGTAGGTTTCGAGAGAAGAATTTTGAAAAATGGTAAAGGCATGAGGTGAGTGAACGATTAGGCATTGGGCACAAAATAGGAGGATGCGCGAAAGAAACTTGCGCGCCCAATGTGACGTCAAATGGGGTTTTGCACGCTTGAAGAGGAACTTGCACGAAAAATTTTGAATCTTCTGCGCAGTGGTCAAGAATGCCTATAAATACGAGGTGACCCTCCTCATTCAATATAGCTCAAAACAAAGAGAAAATACGACCACCGGATCACGTAATAATCTTGCGTGAAGGGAGTTGCATAAAAGATTTTGAGTTTTGCGCAAGCAAAGAAAGTTGTGCATAATATTTGAGTTTCACAAAAGATTTCAGTTGCGTAAAAAGGGTGTTTCATGACAAAAGTGAAATCTTGCGCTCAAGGAATTAATGTTGCACACAAGATGCAGTAAGGGTTTCACAAAAGATTTTAGGTTTCCCAGTACACCCGGTGCAAAGAGAGATTCGTCTGTGGGTGAAAGTTGGATGTCAACAGAGTATCTATCAACAGTTAAGGATATAGATTTCATTTGAAATAATTAAAATACCTACAGTTATATAAACTATGAGTGGATCTTCTGAAGAAGTAGTGATCACACTTTAGTTGAGAGAGCAGTGAGCTTTCATATTTTGAGTGGTTGTAAACTAGAAGGGACATTGAGTCCGCTTTCAGCATTGTAAACAACAGTACGCTATTAAAGGATTTGGTAAATCGGCACTTCGTCACTGTTTTCTCTTTGGACGTAGCCTAGTGAGGGTGAACCGAGTAAAAATCATTGTTTATTGTTCATGATTTAGTTTTTCTTTATACTTTTCTACAGGAAATAGATAGAAGAGAGTTTTTCTTAATAGCAAAACAAGATCAATAGGGGCAGTTGTTTTAATCTTCCATACCCTGATTCACCCCCCCCCCTCCTCCTCTCAGGGTATCTTACCTAGTGGACCTAACCATATGATAATAATAAAATTAATAAATGGATATTATACACTCCACATACAATAAATAGGTGGTGAACATGGCTTGTGTCTCACAGAAAATAAAAGTGAGATGGAAATCCATTACCTTAAGTCTTCAATTCCATTATACTCATTAAATAATATTTTATAATAAATATAAGTTTGTTATACATATATTTCAGAACCATATTCATTTATATCATACCATATATTATTTTCTTATGACCTTTTATTACCTGTTTATTAATAATTTCATGTTAAGGTTGCATTTCAAGAAATAACTGCTTTGTTTTTCATTTATGTTTTGATTTGCTATATTTTTAGTCATATTAATTTAATAATGGTTTAATTATCTCCAGAATAATTACCATGATATAAATATAATATATATTCAGTATATATGTATTTATAATAATCTATAAGTGATATAAATAGGAAATTAAATATACCATTCATGGAGATGGTAGGACATACGTATGCATAAACACTTTTTCCATTTTCTTGTCAGGTTGAAAGAAAGAAACCTATATGAGATATTATCATTGTAGAATAATTTTTATTTCTTATATATAACATATTTTTATTAAAATCAACCTTAATGCATTCCATGTAAAGCATTAATGAATCACATCGCTTCGTGAGGCCATAGTCCGTCGTATACACGAATGATGTTATCATATTCTTACGAAATGGAAAGAATTAAGGTATGTGTGATATAAAAAATATAGAATCATAATAAAATCATAACACATATAAATATCTAATTTAAACATAATTTACATCATTATTCCCAACCATGATGGGTGGTAATGGAAAAACGAACGACATCGGTTCGTGAGGCGGTAGCCCACCATACACAGGAATGATGATTTCATAGCCCATTTGATGGAAGTGTGTGTGGTTTTAGATCATAATAATAACATAAAATTAGATAACTATATTTAAGATAATAATTTTATTATATAATTATGACATAAATATAATTAAATGGGTTATAGAAAGAAATAAAAGAAAAAAATTCGTGGATGAACATTGCCTCTTCTTTAGGTATCTCCTTTTAGTTTGCACCAAATGACTCTCTTTGTTGATGTTATGACCAAAGTAATTATTATAAGATTATAGGATGATATTTGGTAATATATTTGGATATTTACTTTCCCGTACAAAGGTATTGGGAGGTGTGAAGAGAGTGGGAGAGTGGTGGCCTTTTATAAGGGAGGTGAGTGGAAAACTTATAAATTTTTTAAATAGGGAATTCCACCCGCATTTTTCCCATATAAAGTGGATAAAATAATGGATAAATATCTATAATAGAATGTATAATGTCATAATATTTCCATAAAATGAGTTTTTTACTATTTTCTAGTTCATTTTCCTCTTAAGTTTAAATATCATTCCCTTCGTAAAATTGTTTATCTCTTGATCAACATGAATAATTTTTACTGTTCTCACTAATAACTTTGGTAAAAAAATTAAATTGGAATTATTAGGTATTATAAATTATGATTATTCCAAATATGGAGTCCATTTTTCTAAATTAAATTCACAAAATTATCGGAAATTATTTAAAAATTAACCCTGCAGATAGGACGAAAAATGGGTTTTTAAAGTGAAAATGTTCAAAAATTTGAAATGTTTTTATATCCAATTTCAAGGTGAAATTGATTAAAATTGACTAAATTTGATTACTTTGTGTGTAATTAATATAATTATACATTAAAATAAATTTAAAATATATTTTAACAATATAAATTAATTAGAATAAAATACAGTTTTCAATTAAAATTCAGTATTTTCACTATACATTCAAAAATGAAATGTTTCAAAAAAAGACAAAAAATTCGCCCTAATATAATTTTTAAATTATGAATTTATAAAGGAATTTTATTTTATCTAATTTAATTTCTAAAAGTTCCATAAATTAATTTAATTTATTTTATTTTGAGAAAATAGTATTTTCAAAAACATATAGACTTTACCAAATATTATAAATTTTATTAAAAATGTGATTTATTTATATAAAACCATTATAAATCACATTTAAAAATTATTTATTACTATTAATATTACTAAGTTTAACAACTAGGTTATTATTTCATTTTCAAAAAATTATAATAATAAAATTTTACCCCCCTTAAAATGAATTTTTCCTTCAAAATGTGTCACTATAAAACAAACAAATAAGGATAATTGTACCTCATCATATCCTAAAGTTCCCACATAACTTCCTCTAACTAGTGGTTTCACTAGAAAACTTTGACCAGGTGAGTGTAATTATTTCATATAACTTTAAATGTATGTTCCGCAATCTCCACCAGTTGTTCCTTGTAAGAAAGATTTTTCTCTATCGGTATGACCTCTGAGTTCAATACATGTGAAAGGTCAGGTATGTACTTACTGTGGAAAGATATATAGAAAACATCATGTAATTGATAGAGGTTTACTATAATCACAAAGTGATATTCTACCATTCTGATATGATCAATAATTTCAAAGGGATCGATATACCAAGGGCTTAGTTTCCCTTTCTTCCTGAATCTCATAGCCATCTTCCATGGAGAAGTTCTTAGAAACACCTTCTCACCAACTTCAAATTTCAGATCATGCTAGTGGTTATCAGCATAACTTTTCTACTAACTATGATCTTACATGTTATGTTTCTGAATTTCTCTTACCTTCTTATCCATTTCTTCAATTATCTCAAGTAACAATAGAATTAATTCTCCAACTTCATTCCAGCATGTTAGAGATCTACATTTATTTCCATAGAGGGATTCATAAGGATCCATCTGAATTCTTAAGTAGAATTTATTTCTGTAAGAAAAAAAAACTAGGTTAATGTTTTGTTCCCAACCACCTTTGAAATCCAATAAACAAGATATCAACATATCCTTTAGGTTTTGAATTGTTCTTTCAGACTGATCATCCATCTGAGGATAATATACAGTGATGAAACTAAAATTTATATCAAGGAATTGCAGAATAATTATCTAGAACTTTGAGGTAAACCTCAGATTCTGATCATATACAATGGAATATGTCACTCCATACAACCTTACAACTTTATTAATGTATATACTAGAAATATAATTTAGAGATAAGTCTTCTCTAATAGCAATGAAGTGTGATGACTTAGTAAGGAGATCAACTACCAGCCATATATTGTTATTCCCTTTATACATTATAGGGAGTACTACAACAAAATCCATGCAGATGTTTTCTCATTTCAATTATAGTATGACTAATGGTTTCAACATCCCCATATACTTTTTCCTTTTAACCTTAACTTTATGTCATAATAATCACCAAGATGCAAAATCTGTGATATCTCTATTCATGCCATCCCACCATAAGTATTCTTTCAAATCTCTATACATCTTCATACTTTTGGGATGAATAGATAATAAAGAACTAGGAGATTAAACTAAAAAATCCTTCTTCAAATCTGGTATAGATAGAATGCATACACAGTTCGTGAACCTTATCAATCTTTTATGATCAAGGTTAAACTCAAGAACATTTATAACCTTCTTTTGCAGCTCTATATCTTCCTTTTTCACATCTTTAATCTTCACTTAGATATATGGTTAAACATTCAATTGAGAAATATAATATATTCCCCTTTACTTCAATATTTCCATATCTATACTTTTCAAATCCATGAATATTGGATCTTTTTTTATCGTCATCATGGAAAAGATAACATGATCATTTTGACACAATGCATTAGACACCATGTTCACTTTCCTAGGGTGGTAATGTATTGAGCAGTCATAATACTTTATCACCTCTAACCATCTTCCCTAGTTAATGTTCAACTCCTTCTATGTGAATATATAATTTAAACTTTTTTTATTCATATATATTCCACACTTTTCTCCATAAAGGTAATGCCTCCATATATTTAAGGAAAAAAATTCCACAACTAACTCAAAATCATGAGTTGGGTAATTTTTATCATGAATCCTCAGTTTTATAGTGGCATAAGATATAATCATGTCATTTTTCATGATAATTCATCCCAATCCCTTCTTATATGAATCACTATATATTACATAGACTTATTCACTACATGGTAATGTAATCATAGGTGCATCAGCTAATCTTATCTTCAGTTCTTTGAAATTTTCCTCACATTCATCTATCTAGAGGAACATTTCACCCATACTGGTTAACTTGGTAAAAGGATTAGATAGTCATGATAAATTCTCCACAAATAATTGGTAATATCATCCAAACTAAGGAAACTTTGGATTTCATTCACTGTTGTTGTTTTAGTCCAACATTCAATAACTTCCATCTTTTATAGATCTATAGATATTACTTCTCTTAAAATAATGTGACCCAAAAATGAAACCACTTATATCCAAAATTCACACTGTAAATTTTAGTTACAATTTATTCTTCTTTAGGGTCTTTAGTAAAATTTTCAATTGATCTTCATGATCTTCCTTACACTGTGAATAAACAATAATGTCATTGATAAAGACTACCAAAAATGGATTGAGGTAATATATAAAGACTCTATTCATTAAATCTATAAAGATAGAGGGAGCATTCATAAGACCAAAATGAATAACTGTATATTTATAGTGTCCATACCTTGTATGAAAATATATCTTGGGTATATCCTCTTTATCAACCCTCAATTCATGATATCTAGAATGACGGTCAGTCTTGTAAATGTATGGAGCTTCATGTAGTTAATCAAACAAGACATCAATACGGGGTATAGGATACTTGTTCGAGATAGTGATCTTGTTCAGTTCCTGATAATCAATAAAAAGACGCATTGATCCATATTTATTTTTCGCAAATAGAATAGGTTCACCAAAAGGTGACACACTTTGTTGAATGCGTCCCTTTTCAATATTCTCTTAGAGTTGATTCTTCAATTACTATAACTCAATCAGGTCTATTCTATAAGTATTCCTTGAAATTGATGTGTCACTAGGTATGAGTTCTATTGAGAACTAAACTTATTGTTTTGGTGGAAGACTAGGGAATTCTTCTGAAAGGACATCCAAAAACTCACAAACAATATTCATATCATTGATTTTGTGTTTCTCCCTAACCATATGGGACAAACACCCCTTCTAAAAAGGAATCATGACCCATAAAATGGATGTTATTTCCATCTAAAGTTCATATTTATCATTTCAATGATAGATGGTCATGGGATAAATTTCAATGTAAACTCTAACTTTAAATCATTATTAATTGATGTGAGACTTATGTAAATAAATAAAATCTATTACTAAGATAACATCAAATTTAACCAGAGGGAGAATAATGAGATTTATGGGAAGCACAGTCCCACAAACTTCAACCAGATTAGAATCAAATATTTTTTATGCAATCATCATACCATTTAGAGTTTTTACTACTAATTCAACATATAATTTTTATGATGACATCATGATACCATTAGGAAATTCTTTATATATGAAATAATTGGTATATCTAGAGTCAAATATGAAATTAGCGGTTCTAGAGTAAATGGTAATTATATCTTTCACTGCATCGTTAACCTTACCTGCATCCAAAATGGTAATCGCATGAGATTTTCCTTTGTCCCAAGGATTAAGATGGTTTTCATGCCAATAATGATAATTAAAAATTTGTTTTGGTAATTGTTTTTCATAATTACCATTCTTCTTACACTTGAAGCACTAAAGTGTGGGTGGTGCATTCTGTGCATCTTTCTCTCTATTTTCTTCATTATCTAACTTTTTACCACCAATTCACTAGTAAAAATCTTGACAGTTATCTTTCCCACACTAAAAACATTTTCTAGTCCCCTTAATAAAATTTTCTCCATTATTCATTCCAGACATTGAGAATTAAGGAAATATCGGCTTATTTTCTCTATGGTTCATAGATTTCCCTTTGAATTCCATCTTTCTGTTCTTATAAAACCTGTGACACTGATGCGTAACTCCAACCTCCATTTCCAACTTAATGGCACATTGGAAAATTTATTTTTAGATACTGAAGTCTCTAATGGATAAATCCTTTCAAGGAATTATATTTAATCCATTTAATATTTGATCAACCTTACTTTCAGGTTGGATGATAATTCCATAAGAATTCCCTTTATATCATGTAAAATTATCCTCATACGTACTAATGGATTCATCATCCCTTTTCTTTAAATCTAGGTAATCTTTATCCATATTCATATTAAGAACATGAGTAAAGTACTTATTGAAAAATAAGTTCTTGAACTCATCTTAACCTAGGGAGTCAATTTCATCTTCTTGCCTCGTATTCTTGATTAGATTCCACCACTAGTCTGCTTCACCTTTTAAATGATAAACAGCCAGACTGAATTTCTCATATTCTGAATATTAGGGAATAGAAAATAAATTTTCAGTGGTACTATTTTATTTCTAATCCACTAGTGGATTAGAAGACCCACTTAAAGAAGATGGATATTTCCTTATGAAGGTATCAACAGAATTTTGTTCCCTTCTTTGCTCAATTGGGAGTCTATAATGATTCATAGATTGAGAAATGTGTGTCAGCATGGAAAGAATATTTTCCATTCCCACTGCTATATTATTTATTTTATTAGGTTGACAATCATTTCATTTTTCATCACATTCAGCATTAATACAGTTCTTTCGAGTTCTATCCGTCGACTAAAGCCAAAAATCATATTGTAAGAAACAATTATCATAGTGGGGAACCACATAATCATGAAAGAACACTTATAGGTTTTCTAAATTGTGAATCCTTGATTTTTAATATATGAAACCTTGGGTTTATCCTTGGTCAATCATAATAATCATCTATTTAAATCTTTCATTATAGTTTATAAAGAGTTTGAGAATTTCCAAAGCATATCCCTCAAGAGTGTCAAAACAGGTGTGCAGCAAGGCCCATTATCATACACCAGTTTCTAATCAAGTCTCGCTCAATATGGTGTTTTCTAGATTTTTATCCCTATGTACATCTATTCCAGATCCACATCCACTTTTAGTATCTAGTTAGGGATGTAATTACTTGGAAACCACTCACTCTATTCTTTACCAAAATTCCATGACATTTTTCTATACATTAACTCATCTTAGACTTATCCTTATACATGTCCTTAGGGATATAACTAAGGTTTTCTTATCCTAATTTCAAAATTAAAACTAAACCTCTTCTATGATACCAACTATAATGACCCATGATTAACATACATAGACATTACATCATTTTTTGTGGAATATTCATTACATTACACAAACATAGGCCCTAAGGATGTATTATTTTAGGGTCTTTGGATACATGGAAACATAAACACTAGTCCATAAGTGAACTAAATCTTCTACTAATACATTATTAATAATCATTACCCTTCTTAGACACATCATACATAATACATATCTTTATATCTTGGGTAAATGAAACATAATAAAGGGTGAGCCCGAATTCTCAGTAAGGGTAAACAAATGAGATACATAAGCAGAATCATGAGCATGAGGGTATGAGAACATGAGTATAACATTTGAAAACTAAACCCTACGTATCGAAGATCATAATCATGAGTCATTCCATAAATATTGGAAGTTAATAAGACATTAATCATAAGGAAATTAAATAGCATGACCCATGATAGCATAACATTGGCATAATACATGAATATTTGTCATACACAAACATATAAAATGATTTCCATAGTAGTCATGGATCACTTCCAATGATATCATAGTGGAATGGTTTCACTAATTAAACCATATTAGTAGTCAAAATTTACCCCCAAGACCATCTTAGAGGATAAAGTCCTTTACTGAACAAGTTCACTCCCCATTCCATCCATGTATATCTCATGAGATTTAATTCTTTCCCCAATGCATTGGGAGAAGATATAGGTACCACCCATCACATAATTATATCATACATATGTGTGCCACGAGATCATAAACATACATCATATCATAACCTAAGAAATGAAATTGGTATTATAAACATTTTATCATATCTTAACCTATGGAAAAGTGACTAGTTTCATAATCATTTCATCGTAGCATAACCCATGAAACGAAGTAGGTTTTAAAAGCATATAACCCATGGAAGATAATAGATTTCATAAATATCATGACATAAAAACATAAACCATTCAGAGAAATAATATAATGTTTTCCCTTGGATTATATTCCCAGTAAGGAATGATTAACACCAATGGATTTCATCTTGGATAGAAAATAATTTTGAAAGATCAATTAAAATATTTCTTAAAGAAAAAATATTTTCTACTTTCAAAAATGCTTTTTAATACATAAAATATTTTGAAAACATTTTTTTAAAATAATTTTGAAAACATAAAAAGAAAGACTCTATGAAATTATTTTTCATCATGTCATAATATTCCATTCATGTCTTATACATAAAAACAAAGTCTCCTCTCACATTTTTGGTAAAATCCAAACAAGCGTTATTTTTAGAAAATGACACAAAGATTATTTTCAAAAAAATTAAAAAATCAAACATGGGTAAAAGTTTATTTTTAGAAATTATAATAGTGTAATAAAATATTTTTTAAAACATTTTTATAAAATAAGGTTTTGAAGGAAGATGAATTTCCGTCTGAATAGAGAGATAAAGTCTGATTTTCATAAAAACGTTTTCTTGATAATTTTAAGTACCAAAGAGTTGAAAAATGGTACTATTACTTTAATATATCATTAATAAATATATTATAATAAAATATATGATAATTATTAAGATATTTCATCAATTTAATCATAATCATAAACAATCTGGATAAATGATGAGATTATAGTAATAAACCCTTACCACTCTGGTGACTTTAGATCATAATCCCCATGAAATAATAACATTAAATGATTCTTAATATATCATTAAAATAAGTATATTCATGATATAACATGTCAAATAGAAATTATATACACCTCATAAAATTATATAGGTGCATAACAGAACATGCGTCTTAAAGAAGGAAAATTGAGACAGAAATCCTTTACTGCTTCGGTAATTTTGAAACGGCAACCCCATGAAAGATATATACTCAAATGTATAAGTAAATACCAATAATTATCACTATAATAATTATAAAATACATCCATGGGTAGTATAAGCACCACATACAAGCAATAGGTGGTGATCATATCTTGTGTCTCACAGAAAATAAAAGTGAGACGGAAATCCCTTACCTTAAGTCTTGACTTTCGTTGCACTCATTAAATCCTCATGTATAATAAATATAAATTTATTATAAATATATCATAAAACAATATTAATTTATATTATACCATATATTATTTTATCATGACATTTTATTACCTGTTTATTAACAATTCCATGTTAAATTTATGTTTTAGGTTATACTCGGTTTGTTTTTCATATATGTTTTGATTTGTTATGTTTCTAATCCTATTACTTTAATCATGATTTGATAATATCTATAATGATAAAAATGATATAAATATAATAAATATATATATAGTATATATGTATTTATAATAATCTATAAGAGATATAAATAGGAAATGAAATACATCATTCATGGAGACGGTAGGTTGTATGTACGCATGAATGTTGTTTCCATTTTCTTTTCAGATTGAAAGAAAAAAAATTATATGAGATATTATCATTACAGAATAATTTTTATTTCATATATATAACATATTTTTATTAAACCCATACTTAATACATTTCATTTAAATCATGAATGAATCACATCACTTCGTGAGGTGGTAGTTCGTCGTACATAGGAACGACATTATCGTATTCCCAAAAAAAGAAAAGAAAGAAGGTATGTGTGATATAATAATTATAGAATAATAATAAAATCATAAAAAACATAAATTTAAAATATAAACATCATTTCCATCATTATTCCTAACCTTTATTTGTGGTAATGTAAAAATGAATGACATCAGTTCACAAGCCGGTAGCCCATCATAGACACGAACAATGATTTCATAACTCTTTTGATGGAAGTGTGTATGGTTTTAGATCATAAAAATAACATAACAATATATAAATATATTTTATATACTTAGGTTATTATATAATCATGATATAAAAATAACTAAATGGTTTATAGGAAGAAATAAAACAAAAACATCCATTGATGAACGTTACCTCTTCTTCAGGTATCTCCTTTTGTTTTTTACCAAAGGACTCACTTAGTGGGATTTTAGACCAAAGTAATGATCCTATGATGATATTTAATAATTTTGGAAGATATTTTGATAGGTATTTCTTAATAAAAAGTGATTTAGTGGTGTGAATATAGGGGAAAAGGGTGTCCTTTTATAAAGGAGGTGAGTGTAAAACTTGTAAATTTTTTAAAGAGGGAATTACAACAATGTTTTTTCCATGTAAAGTGGCTCAAATAAAAAACCAATATCTAGAATAAAAGTAATTAGGCCTAAATAAATCCATATAATGGGTTTTTTACAAGTTTCTAGGTTATTTTTTCCCTTATGTATAAAGTATAGTCCCTTAGTAAACTCGTTTTTCTCTTAATCGTCGTGATTAATTTAAAATTTTTCACTAATCACTTTTCTAAAAAAATAAATTGACCTTATTATGAATTATAAATTATTATTATTCCAAATATGGAATCCATTTTTCCAAATTCATTTCACATAATTTTTAAAAATTAATTTAAAATTAATCACACAGACGGGACGAAACAACGGGTTTTTAGAAAGAAAATATTCAAAAGTTTGAAATGTTTTTATATCTAATTTCAATTTTAAATTGATGAAAATTACCAAAATTAAATTTATTGAGGTATAATTGATCTAATTATACTTTAAAAACAATTTAAAATATTATTCAAACGTATAAATAAATTAGACAAAAAGGCAGTTTGCAATTAAAATTCATTATTTTTCACTATTCATCCTAAAAATGAAATATTTCGGAAAAATCCCAAAACTTCACCCAAATATAATTTTACATTATGAATTAAAAAATTAATTTTATTTTATCAAATCCAATTTATAAAATTTTTTAAAATTAATTTTATTATTGTTCACATAAGGACATCAAAATCTGTTCTTTTGAGAAAATAATGCTTTCAAAACATATAGACATTACCAAAAATATATATATTTCATTAATAATATGTTTTATTTATATAAAAACATTATAAATAATATTTAAAAAATTTTATTACAATGCATATTATTATGTTTAATGTCTACGTTATATCTATCTTTTTTTAAATAATTAAAATAACAAAATGTTGCTTCATAGAAACTCGGTGTTGCATGTAATGTAAGTTAAACTCGGTGTTGCATGCATTGTAATATTAACTTGGTGTATTTTAAAACACAATATTAACTGTTTTATCATATAAATCAATCCATCCAATAAATATAATTTATTTTAAAAAATAATAATTACTCGAGGTGTTACATTATGATTTTAAGGTGTTAGAGGTTATAGAAGATATTATGGAATAGGTTTAGAGGTGTAGAGATTATTTTTGGGATTTGGAGGGAAATTATAATGTGGTTAGATCTTATTACATCATAGTGTGTTTTGGATTCATCAAGGTGATAACTCTGGTCATCGTGGCATGTCTGTTTTTCTGTTTTTGAGATTTTTTAAGGAATATAAGAATTTTAGATTTGTTTGACATAATATTCTAGGATTATGGCATAGTGGTTCCCATTTTGAGGTCATGGTTTCAATATAACTCCTTTCATTTCATAATAACAGTGTAAATAATCATTCTGGTCATCACGGTGGAGAAAATGGAACACTGGTAGGATTTTATGTCATAGTCATTATATGGTTCAAAGGAAAGATTGATGGAGAATAACTTAGTCCAAGATGGTTATATAGTGGTCTGTTTGGGATGATTTTGAGGGAGTTAAATAAAGTATGAGATTTAAGGAATGGAGTGTTTTTTCTAAGGTCATGGTTCTTCGCATCTATGTTGACCAAACTAAACCATGATATGTTTTAGTCTCACCACACTATAGTCTAGTCACCCATATTTGTTTTCCCTTTAATTTTTTATTTATTATTTTTCTTTCTCTTAACCCCTGGGTAGTTTTGGGTTCTCCTTTTGGAAATTTTGATACCCTTTCTGGTCTTTTAATACCTTATCATCATATTTTGGATTTATTACAATCTAAAAGTTCCATTTCATTATCTTATTTTATTATTTATTATTTATTTAACTTAAGATGCAATGGAAGTGGATATAGTTTTTTTAGTGAAGTATGGTTGTATAATTGATGGAGTATTTATGTGCCCTGGTATGTCAAAATATCTATACAATTTGATTGGTGTTTGATCATTTATTTCTTCTTTTTGATTGGTGTTTTTTTTCTTAAATCTTTGTTTGAGGTAGGTGGTTTAGATTATCTCATCCTTATTTATTGCGTTGATATTAAATTATCATGTTCTGGTTTTATTTGGGTAAGGATTTGGAATTTAAATAATAAATATAATTAATCAAACTAAATAAAAGAAGGGATGGGTGTCAAATATAGTTTACATTATTTCCCTTAATTTTATATATTTTTTCTTGATTATTTTCTAGATCATGGTGCTCTGATTTAAATTTTTTATTCTAAAATGTGATTTAAGTTATATAAATAGTTGAAATATTATAATAAATTAAGAAAATAAAATCTAGAATTGGTTTTTAACCTTGTTTTGTCAGACCTAAACCAGTAGTTTAATATAAGTACTATGTAAATTGAATTATTTTATTGATTTTTGTAGTTGATGTTGTGATAACTTTATGTCATTGATAAAAAAATTATTAAATAGAAAGTGGTGATTGGTTGATGCTTTTTTGGTAGGGGAAGAGGTATGGTGTGGTTGTTTTTATGATGGTGATGTGAGGTTGATGTAGTTTTGCACTATAGTTTTCCAGGGATATAGATGATGTTGAAATTAAATTAATTAATTGAATAAATTGGAATGGAAAAGGTTATTCTTTAATAAAGATGTATTGAATATGAATAATTAATTTGGTGGAATAATTCATGCGGTAATTAAAATATAAATGTGAAACTGGAAGTGTTAAATAAAATATTGATGGTTAGAAATTATTATACGGCTAAAAAATTAATGTTATTAATGAACTTAATGTGGTTATAAATTGATTGAATTAAAAAATTTGAATGAAATTTGAAATTGGATGAAGATTTTTATTGTGTGGGAGTGTTTTTGTCTTGTTATATTGGTGTTCTTTTGTTTTTTTGTTAATGGTGGTAGTAGTGGTGGTTGTTATTTAGTAATGATAATATGGTGATGGGATATAGTTGTAAAGATGTTTCGATGGGAGTATTACCCTATCTTATGATTTTGTAGTTATTATATATCCATTGTATTTTTTTTATTTTTTATGAAACACCACCCAATTCAGGTGTTACATTCTACCCCCCTTAAAATGAATTTATATTTCAAAATATGTCATTATAAAACAAACAAATAAGGATAATTCTACCTCATCATATCCTAAAGTTCCCATATAACTTCCTCTAACTAGTGTTCACTAGAAAACTTTGACCAGGTGAGTGTAATTATTTCATATAACTTTAAATGTATGTTCCACAATCTCCACCAGTTGTTCGTTATAAGAAAGATTTTGCTACAGCGGTATAACCTCTGAGTTCAGTACATGTGAAAGGTCAGGTATGTACTTACTATGGAAAGATATATAGAAAACATCATGGGCCTGATAGAGTTTTACTATAATCACTAAGTGATATTCTACCATTATGATATGATCAATAATTTCAAAGGGATCGATATACCTAGGGCTTTGTTTCCCTTTCTTCCTAAATCTCAAAACCATCTTCCATGGAGAAGTTCTTAGAAACACCTTCTCACCAACTTCAAATTTCAGATCATGCTAGGGGTTATCAGCATAACATTTCTACTAACTATGATCTTCCTTGTTATGTTTCTGAATTTCTCTAACCTTCTTATCCATTTCATCAACTATATCAAGTCCCAATAGAATTATTTCTCCAACTTCATTCCAGCATGTTGGAGATCTTTATTTCCTTCTATAGAGGGATTCATAAGGATCCATCTGAATTCTTGAGTAGAATTTATTTCTGTAAGAAAACACAACTAGGTTAATGTGTTGTTCCTAACCACCTTTGAAATACAACAAACAATATATAAACATATCCTCTAGGTTTTGAATTGTTCTTTCAGACTAACCATCCATATGAGGATAATATGCATTGATGAAACTAAAATCTATATCATGGGATTGCAGAATAATTTTCTAGAACTTTGAGGTAAACCTCAGATTCTGGTCATATACAATGGAATATGTCACTCCATGCAACCTTACCACTTTATTAATGTATATACTAGAAATATAATTTAGAGAGAAGTCTTCTCTGATAGTAATGAAGTGTGATGACTAAGTAAGAAGATCAACTACCACCCATATATTGTTATTCCCTTTATACATTATAGGGAGTACTACAACAAAATCCATTCAGATGTTTTCTCATTTCAATTCTAGTATGAATAATGGTTGAAACATCCCCATATAATTTTTCCTTTTAGCCTTAACTTTATGTCATACTAATCACCAAGATGCAAATTTGGTGATATCTCTATTCATGCCATCCCACCATATGTATTCTTTCAAATCTCTATACATCTTCATACTTTTGTGATGAAAAGATAATAATGAACTAGGAGATTCCTCTAACAAATACTTCTTAAAATCTTTTATAAATAGAATGCATACACGGTTCAAGAACATTATCATTCTTTTATGATCAAGGTTAAACTCAAGAACATTTATAACCTTCTTTTGAAGCTCTATATGTTCCTTTTGCACTTCTTTAATCTTCACTTAGATATATGGTTAAAAATTCAATTGAGAAAGATAATATATTCCCCTTTCCTTCAATATTTCCATATCCATACTTTACAAATCCATGAATATTGGATCTTTTTTTATTGTCATCATGGATAAGATAACATGATCATTTTGACTCAATGTATTAGACACCATGTTCACTTTCCCAGGGTGGTAATGTATTGAGGAGTCATAATACTTTATCACCTCTAACCATCATCCCCAGTGAATGTTCAACTCCTTATATGTGAATATATAATTTAAAATTTTTTTATTCATATATATTCTACACTTTTCTAAATAAAGGTAATGCCTCTATATATTTAATGAAAAACTTTCCGCATCTAACTCAAAATCATGAGTTGGGTACTTTTTATCATGAATCTTCATTTGTATGGTGGCATAAGCTATAATCATGTCATTTTTCATGATAATTCATCCTAATACCTTCTTATATGAATCAGTATATATTACATAGACTTCTTCACTACTTGGTAATGTAATCATAGGTGCACCGGTTAATCTTATCTTTAGTTCTTTGAAATTTTCCTCACATTCATCTATCTAGAGGAACATTTCACCCATCCTGGTTAACTTGGTCAAAGGATTAGATAGTAATGATAAATTATCAAAAAATCATTGGTAATATCTATCTAAACTAAGGAAAATTTGGATCTTAGTCATTGTTGTTGTTTTAGTCCAACGTTCAATAACTTCCATCTTTTATAGATCTATAGATAAAAATTATCTTAAAATTATGTGACCTAAAAATGAAACCACTTATATCCAAAATTCACACTGTAAATTTTAGTTACAATTTATTCTTATTTAGGGTCTTTCGTATAATTATCAAGTGATCTTCATGATCTTCCATACACTATGAATAAACAATAATGTCATTGATAAAGACTATCAAAAAGGGATTGAGGTAATGTATAAAGACTTTATTCATTAAATCTATAAAGATAGAGGGAGCATGCATAAGACCAAAATGAATCACTATATATTCATAGTGTCCATTTTTTGTATGAAAATCTATCATGGGTATATCCTCTTTATCAACCCTCAATTCATGATATCCAGAATGACGATCAATCTTTTAAAAGTATTGAGCTTCATGTAGTTAATCAAACAAGCCATCAATACGGGGTAAAGGATACTTGTTCAAAATAGTGATCCTGTTCAGTTCCTGATAATCAATAAAAAGTCGCATTGATCCATATTTATCCTTAACAAATAGAATAGGTTCAATAAAAGGTGAAACACTTTGTTGAATGCGTCCCTTTTCAAGATTCACTTGGAGTTACTTCTTCTATTACTATAACTCAATCAGGTCCATTCTATAGGTATTCCTTGAAATTGGTTTGTCACTAGGTATGAGTTCTATTGAGAACTAAACTTATTGTTTTGGTGGAAGACTAGAGAATTCTTCTTAAAAGACATCCAAAAACTCACAAACAATATTCATATCATTGATTTTGTGTTTCTCCCACACCATATGGGATAAACACCCCTTCTAAAAAGGAATTATGACCCATACAATGGATGTTATTTCCATCAAAAGTTCATATTTATCATTTCAATGATAGAAGGTCATGGGATAAATTGCAATGTAGAATCTAACTTTACTTCATTATTAATTCATTTGAGACTTATCTATACAAATCAAATCCATTACTAAGATAACATCAAATTTAACCAGAGGGAGAATAATGAGATTTATGGGAAGCACAGTCCCACAAACTTCAACCAGATAAGAAACATATATTTTTTATGCAATCATCATACTATTTAGAGTATTTACTACTAATTCAACATATAATTTCTATGATGACATCTTGATACCCTAAGGAAATTCTTTAGAAATGAAAGAATGGTTATATCTAGAGTCAAATAATAAATTAGAGGTTCTAGAGTGAATGGTAATTATACCTTTCACTACATCGTTATCCTTCCCCGCATCAAAAATGGTAATCGCATGAGATTTACCTTTGTCCCAAGGATTAAGATGGTTTTCATGACAATAATGATAATTAAAATTTTGTTTTGGTAATTTGTTTTCATAATTCCCATTCTCCATACACTTGATGCACTAAAGTGTGGGTGGTGCATTTTGTGCATCTTTATCTCTATTTTCTTCATTATCTAACATTTTACCACCAATTCACTAGTAAAAATCTTGACTGTTATCTTTCCCACACTTAAAAAATTTTACAGTCCCCTTAATAAAATTTTCTCTATTATTCATTCCATACATTGATCATTAAGGAAATATCGCCTTATTTTCTCTATGGTTCATAGATTTTTCTTTGAATTACATCATTCTCTTCTTATAAAAACTGTGAGACTGATGCGTAACTCAAACCTATATTTCCAACTTAATGGCACATTGGAAAATATATTTATATATACAGAAGTCTCTAATGGATAAATAATTTCAAGGAATTGGATTTAATCTATTTAATAATTGATCAACCTTACTTTCAGGTTGGATGATAATTCCATAAGAATTCTCTTTATGTCTTGTAAAATTATCCTCATAGGTACTAATGGATTTATCATCCCTTTTCCTTAACTCTAGGAAATCATTATCCATATTAATATTAAGAACATAAGGAAAGTGCTTATTGAAAAATAAGTTCTTGAACTCATCTCAACCCATGGAGTCAATTTCATCTTCTTGCCTCGTATTCTTGATTAGAGTCCACCACTAGTCTGCTTCAATTTTAAATGATAAACAACCAGACTGAATTTCTCATATTATGAATATTAGAGAATAGAAAATAAATTTTCAGTGTTACTGTTTTATTTCTAATCCACTAGTGGATTAGAAGACCCACTTAAAGAAGATGGATATTTCCTTATGAAGGTATCAACAGAATTTTGTTCCCTTCTTTGCTCTTTTGGGAGTCTATAATGATTCATAGATTGAGAAATGTGTGTTAGCATGGAAAGAATTTTTTCCATTCCCACTAAAATATAATCCATTTTATTAGGTTGAAAATCATTTCATTTTTCATCACATTCAGCATTAATACAGTTCTTTTAGGTTCTATCCATTGACTAAAGCCAAAAATGGTAGTGTAAGAAACAATTATCATAGTGGGGAACCACATAATCATGAAATAAAACTTATAGGTTGTCTAAATCATGAAGCCTTAATTTTTAATATTTGAAACCTTAGGTTTATCCAAGGTCATTCATAGTCTTATTCTATTTAAATTCTTCATTATTATTTATAAAGAGTTTGAAAATTTATAAAGCATATCCCTCGGGAGTGTCAAAATAGGTGTGTAGTAAGGCCCACTATCATACAACAGATTCCAATTAAGTCTCGCTAAATATGGTGTTTTATAGATTTTTATCCCTATGTACATCTCTTCCAGATCCACATCCACCTGTAGTATCTAGTCACGGATGTAATTCCTTGGAAACCACTCACTCTATTCTTTACCAAAATTCCATGACATTTTTCTATACTTTAACTCATCTTAGACTTATCCTTATACATGTCCTTAGGGATATAACTAAGGTTTTCACATCCTAATTTCAAAAGTAAAACTAAACCTCTTCTATGATACCAACTATAATGACCCATGCTTAACATACATAGACATTATATCATTTTTTGTGGAATATTCATTACATTACACAAACACACGCCCTAAGGATGTATTATTTTAGGGTCTTTGGAAACATGGAAACATAAACACTATTCCATAAGTGAACTACATCTTCTCATAATACGTTCTTAATAATCATTACCCTTCTTAGACACATCATACATAATACATATCTTCATATCTTGGGTAAATGAAACATAATAAAGGGTGAGCTCAAATTCTCAGTAAGGGTAAACAAATGAGATACATAAGCATAATCATGAGCATGAGGGTATGAGAACATGAGTATAACATTTGAAAACTATACCCTATGTATTTAAGATCATAATCATGAGTCATTCCATAAATATTGTAAGTTCATAAGACATAAATCATAAGTAAATTAAATAACATGACCCATTATAGCATAACATTGGCATAATAAATGAATATTTTTCATATGAAAACATATAAAATGATTTCCTTAGCAGTCATGGATCACTTCCAATGATATCATAGTGGAATGGTTTCACTCATTAAACCATATTAGTAGTCAAAATTTACACCCAAATCCATCTTATAGGATAAAGTCCTCTACTGAACAAGTTCCCTCCCCATTCCATCCATGTATATCTCATGAGATTTAATTCTTTACCCAATGCATTGGGAGAAGATATAGGTACCACCCATCACATAATTATATCATATATATGTGTTCCACAAGATCATAAACATACATCATATCATAACCTAAGAAATTAAATTGGTATTCTAATCATTTCATCATATCTTAACCTATGGAAAAGTGACAAGTTTCATAATCATTTCATTGTAGCATAACCCATGAAACGAAGTAGGTTTCCAAAGAAAATAACCCATGGAAGATAATAGGTTTCATAAATATCAAGCCATCAAAACATAAACCATTAATAGAAATAATATAAAGGTTTCCCTTGGATCATATCCCCAGTAAGTAATGAGTAACACCAATGGATTTCATCTTGGATAGAAAATAATGTTGAAAGATCAATTAAAACATTTCTTAAAGAAAAAATCTTTTCTTCTTTAAAAAATGATTTTTAATACATAAAAGCTTTTGAAAACTTTTTATTAAAATAATTTTGAAAATATACTAAGAAATATTCTATGAAATTATTTTTCATCATGTCATAATATTCCATTCATGTCTTATACATAAAAACAAAGTCTCCTCTCACATTTTTGGAAAAAGCCCAACAAGCATTATTTTTTGGAAAATGACACAAAGATTATTTCCAAAAAAATTAAAAAAATCAAACATGGGTAGAAGTTTATTTTTAGAAATTATAATAGTGTAATAAAATATTTTTTAAAACTTTTTTATAAAATAAAATTTTGAAGGAAAACGAATTTCTGTCTGAATAGAGAGATAAAGTCTGATTTTTATAAAAACGTTTTCTTTAAAATTTTAAGTACCAAAGAGTTGAAAAAATGGTACTATTACTTCAATATATCATTAATAAATATATTATAATAAAATATATGATAATTATTAATATATTTCATCAATTTAATGATAATCATAAACAATCTGGATAAATGATGAGATTATAGCAATAAACCCTTACCACTCTGGTGACTTTAAATCATAATCCCCATGACATAATAACATTAAATGATTCTTACTATATCATTAAAATAATTATATTCATGATATAAAATGTCAAATGGAAATCATATAAACCTCATAAAATTATATAGGTGCATAATAGAACATGCGTCTCAAAGACGGAAAATTGTGACAAAAATCCTTTACCGCTTCGGTAATTTTGAAACGGTAACCCCACAAAAGATACATACTCAAATGTATAAGTAAATACCAATAATTATCATTATAATAATAATAAAATACATCCATGAGTAGTATACTCACCACATACAAGAAATAGGTGGTGATCATGTCTTGTGTCTCACAGAAAATAAAAGTGAGACGGAAATCCCATACCTTAAGTCTTGACTTTCATTGCACTCATTTAATCCTCATATATAATAAATATAAAATTATTATAAATATATCAAAAAACAATATTAATTTATATTATACAATATATTATTTTATCATGACATTTTATTACCTATTTATTAATAATTCCATGTTAAAGTTACGTTTTAGGTTATAACCGGTTAGTTTTTCATATATGTTTTGATTTGTTATGTTTTCGGTCCTCTTACTTTAATCATGATTTGATAATATCTATAATGATAAAAATGATATAAATATCATAAATATATATATATAGTATATATGTATTTATAATAATTTATAAGAGATAGAAACAGGAAATGAAATACATCATTCATGGAGACGGTAGGTCGTATGTACGCATGACTGTTATTTCCATTTTCTTGTTAGATTGAAATAAAGAAAATTATATGAGATATTATAATTACAGAATAATTTTTATTTCATATATATCACATATTTTTATTAAACCCATACTTAATACATTTCATTTAAATCATGAATGAATCACATCACATCGTGAGGCGGTAGTTCGTCGTACACAAGAACGACATTATCATATTCCCAAAAAAAAAAGAGGTATGTGTGATATAATAATTATAAAATCATAAAAAAATAATAAAAATAATACATTTAAAATATAAACATCATTTCCATCATTATTCCTAACCTTGATTTGTTGTAATGTAAAAATGAATGACATCAGTTCACAAGCCGGTAGCCCATCATAGACACGAACAATGATTTCATAACTCATTTGATGGAAGTGTGTATGGTTTTAGGTCATAACCCTAACATAACAATATATAAATATATTTTAGATACTTACGTTATTATATAATCATGATATAAAAATAACTAAATGGTTTAGGGGAAGAAATAAAACAAAAATATTCGTTGATGAATGTTACCTCTTCTTCAGGTATCTCCTTTTGTTTTTTACCAAAGGACTACCTTAGTGGGATTTTAGACCAAAGTAATGATCCTATGATGATATTAAATAATTTTGGAAGATATTTTGATAGGTATTTTTCAATAATAAGTGATTTAGTGGTGTGAATATAGGGGAAAGGGGTGGCCTTTTATAAGGGAGGCGAGTGTAAAACCTGTAAATTTTTTAAAGAGGGAATTACAACAACGTTTTTTCCATGTAAAGTGGCTCAAATAAAAAACCAATATCTAGAATAGAAGTAATTAGGCCTAAATACATCCATAAAATGGGTTTTTAACAAGTTTCTAGGTTATTTGTTCCCTTAAGTATAAAGTTTAGTCCCTTAGTAAACTTATTTTTCTCTTAATCGTCGTGATTAATTTTAACTTTTTTCACTAAGAGCTTTTCTAAAAAATTAAATTGACCTTATTATGAATTATAAATTATTATTATTCCAAATATGGAATCCATTTTTCCAAATTCATTTCACATAATTTTTAAAAATTAATTTAAAATTAATCCCAATGATGGGATGAAACAACGGGGTTTTAAAAAGAAAATATTCAAAAGTTTGAAATGTTTTTATATCTATTTTCAATGTGAAATTGATAAAAATTGCCAAAAATTGGATTTATTGAGGTATAATTGATCTAATTATACTTTAAAAATAATTTAAAATATTATTCAAATGTATAAATAAATTAGACAAAAAGGAAATTTTCAATTAAAATTCAGTATTTTCCACTATTCATCCTAAAAATGAAATATTTCGGAAAAATCCCAAAAATTCACCCTAATATAATTTTACATTATGAATTAAAAAATTAATTTTATTTTATCAAATCCAATTTCTAAAATTTTTTAACATTAAATTTATTATTGTTCATAGAATGACATAAAAATCAGTTCTTTTGAGAAAATAATGTTTTAAAAACATATAGACTTTACTAAAAATATATATATTTCATCAAAAATATGTTTTATTTATATAAAAACATTATAAATAATATTTAAAAATTATTTATTACTATGAATATTATTAAGTTTAATGTCTAGGTTATATCTATCTTTTTTTAAATAATTAAAATAATAAAATGTTCCTTCATAAAAACTCGGTGTTGCATGTAATTTAAGTTAAACTCATTGTTGCATGCATTTTAATATTAACTTTGTGTATTTTAAAACACAATATTAACTATTCTATCATATAAATCAATCCATCCAATAAATTGAATTTATTTTAAAAAATAATAATTACTCGAGGTGTTACATTGTGATTTTGAGGTGTTAGAGGTTATAGAAGAGATTCTGGAAGAGGTTTAGATGTGTAGAGATGATTTTTGGGATTTGGATGCAAATTAGGACGTGGTTAGATTTGATTACATCATAGTATGTTTTGGATTCATTATGGTGATAGCTCTGGTCATGGTGGCATGTCTGTTTTTCTGTTTTTGATATTTTTTTAGGAATATAATAATTTTAGATTTGTTTGACATAATATTCTATGATTATGGAATAGTGGTTCCCATTTTGAGGTCATGGTTTCAATAGAACTCCTTTCATTTCATAATAACTGTGTAAATAATCATTGTGGTCATCATAGTGGAGAAAATGGAACACTGGAAGGATTTTATGTCATAGCCATTATATGGTTCAAAGGAAAGATTGAAAGAGAATAACCTAGTCCAAGATGGTTATATAGTGGTCTGTTTGGGATGATTTTGAGGGAGTTAAATAAATTATGAGATTTAAGGAATGGGGTGTTTTTTTAAGTTCATGGTTCTTCAGATCTATGTTGACCAAACTAAACCATGATATGGTTTAGTCTCACCACACTATGGTCTAGTCACCCATATTTTTTTCCTCTCATTTTTTATTTATTATTTTTATTTCTCTTAACCCCTGGGTAGTTTTGGGTTCTCTTTTTGGAAATTTTGATACCCTTTGTGGTCTTTTAAGACCTTATCATCATATTTTGGATTTATTACGATCTAAAAGTTCCATTTCTTTCTCATATTTTATTATTTCTTATTTATTTAAATTAAGGATGAAATTACAGTGGATGTAGTTTTTTTAGTGAATTATGGGTGTAGGATTGATGGAGTATTGATATGCCCTGGTATGTTAAAATATCTATACAATTTAATTGGTGTTTGATCATTTGTTTCTTCTTTTCAATTGGTGTTTTGTTTCATAAATCTTTGTTTGAGGTAGGTGATTTAGATTAAATCATCCTTGTTTATTGTGTTGATATTAAATTATCATGTTGTTGTTTTATTTGGGTAAGGATTTGGAATTTAAATAACAAATATAATTAATAAAACTAAATAAAAGAAGGGATGGGTGTCAAATATAGTTTACATTATTTCCCTTAATTTTATATATTTTTTCTTGATTATTTTATAGACCATGGTGCTATGATTTAGTTTTTTATTCTAAAATGTGATTTAAGTTAGATAAATAGTTGAAATATTATAATAAATTAAGAAAATCAAATCTGGAATTGGTTTTTAACCTTGTTTTTTCAAACCTGAACCAGTGGTTTAATATAATAATTATGTAAATTAAATTATTTTATTGATTTTTGTAGTTGATTTTGTGATAACTTTATGTCATTGATAAAAAAATTATTAAATAGAATGTGGGGATGGGTTGATGCATTTTTGGTAGGGTAAGAGGTATGGTGTGGTTGTTTTTATGATGGTGATGTGAGGTTGATGTTGTTTTGCACTGTAGTTTTCCAGCGATATAGAAGTTGTTGAAATTAAATTAATGAATTAATTAAAGTGGAATGGAAAATGTTATTCATTAATAAAGAGGTCTTGAATATGAATAATTAATTTGGTGGAATAATTCATGCGGTAATTGAAGTATAAATGTGAAAGTGGAAGTGTTAAATAAAATATTGATGGTTAGAAATTATTATATGGCTAAAAAATTAATGTTATTAATGAAATTAATGTGGTTAGAAATTTATTGAATTAAAAATTTTGAATGAAATTTTAAATTGGATGAAGATCTTTATTGTGTGGGGGTGTTTTTGTCTTGTTATAGTGGTGTTCTTTTGTTTTTTAGATAACAGTGGTAGTAGTGGTGGTTGTTATTTAGTAATGGTAATATGGTGATGGGATATAGTTGTAAAGATGTTTATATGGGAGGATTACCCTATCTTATGATTTAGTAGTTATTATATATCCATTTTTTATTATTATTTTTTATGAAACACCACCTAATTCAGGTGTTACATTCTACCCCCCTTAAAATGAATTTCCCCTTCAAAATATGTCACTATAAAACAAACAAATAAGGATAATTCTACCTCATCATATCCTAAAGTTCCCACATAACTTCCTCTAACTAGTGGTTTCACTAGAAAACTTTGACCAGGTGAGTGTAACTATTTCATATAAATTTAAATGTATCTTCCACAATCTCCACCAGTTGTTCCTTGTAAGAAAGATTTTGCTCCAGCGGTATGCCCTCTGAGTTCAGTACATGCAAAAGATAAGGTATGTACTTACTATAGAAAGATATATAGAAAACATCATGGGCTTGATAGAGGTTTAATATAATCACTAAGTGATATTCTATCATTCTGATATGATCAATAATTTCAAAGTGATCAATATACCTAGGGATTAGTTTCAATATCTTCCTGAATCTCATAACCATATTCCATGGAGAAGTTATTAGAAACACCTTCTCACCAACTTCAAATTTCAGATCATGCTAGTGGTTATCAGCATAACTTTTCTACTAGCTATTATCTTCCTTGTTAGGTTTCTAAATTACTCTAACCTTCTTATCCATTTATTAAACTACCTCAAGTCCCAATAGAATTATTTCTCCAACTTCATTCCAGCATGTTGGAGATCTACATTTCTTTCCATAGAGGGATTCATAAGGATCCATCTGAAATCTTGAGTAGAATTTATTTCTGTAAGAAAACACAACTAGGTTAATGTGTTGTTCCCAACCACCTTTCAAATCCGAAAAACAATATATCAACATATCCTCTAGGTTTTGAATTGTTCTTTCAGACTGACCATCTATCTGAGTATAATATGCAGTGATGAAACTAAACTCTATATCAAGGGATTGCAAAATAATTTTCTAGAACATTGAGGTAAACCTTAGATTCTGGTCATATAAAATGGAATATGTCACTCCATTCAACCTTACCACTTTATTAATCTATATACTAGAAATATAATTTAGAGATAAGTCTTCTCTGATAGCAATGAAGTGTGCTGACTTAGTAAGGATATCAACTACCACCCATATATTGTTATTCCCTTTATACATTATAGGGAGTACTACAACAAAATCCATTCGGATGTTTTCTCATTTAAATTCTAGTATGAATAATGGTTGCAACATCCCCATATACGTTTTCCTTTTAGCCTTAACTTTATGTCATACTAATCACCAAGATGAAAACTCTGTGATATCTCTATTCATGCCATCCCACCATAAGTATTCTTTCAAATCTCTATACATCTTCATACTTTTGGGATGAATAGATAATAAAGAACTATGCGATTCCTCTAACAAATCCTTCTTCAAATCTAGTATAGAAAGAATGCATACACGGTTTGTGAACCTTATCATTCTTTTATGATCAAGGTTAAACTCAAGAACATTTATAACCTTCTTTTGCAGCTATATATCTTCCTTTTGCACTTATTTAATCTTCACTTAGATATATGGTTAAACCTTCAATTGAGAAAGATAATATATTCCCCTTCCCTTCAATATTTCCATATCCATACTTTTCAAATCCATGAATATTAGATCTTTTTTTATCATCATCATAGATAAGATAACATGATCATTTTGACTCAATTCATTAGACACCATGTTCACTTTCCCAGGGTGGCAATGTATTGAGCAGTCATAATACTTTATCACCTCTAACCATCTTCCCCAGTAAATGTTCAACTCCTTCTATGTGAATATATAATTTAAACTTTTTTTATTCATATATATTCCACAATTTTCTTGATAAAGGTAATGCCTCCATATATTTAATGAAAAATTTTCCACAGCTAACTCAAAATCATGAGTTGGGTATTTTTTATCATGAATCTTCAGTTGTATAGTGTCATAAGCTATAATCATGTCATTTTTTATGATAATTCATCCCAATCCCTTCTTATATGAATCACTATATATTACATAGACTTCTTCACTACGTGGTAATGTAATCATAGGTGCACCGGCTAATCTTATCTTCAGTTCTTTGAAATTTTCCTCACATTCATCTATCTAGACGAACATTTCACCCATCTTGGTTAACTTGGTCAAAGGATTAGATATTCATGATAAATTCTCCACAAATCATTGGTAATATCCATCCAAACTAAGGAAACTTTGGATCTCAGTCATTGTTGTAGTTTTAGTCTAACGTTCAATAACTTCCATCATTTATAGATCTATAGATATAACTTCTCTTAAAATTATGTGACCCAAAAATGAAACCACTTATATCCAAAATTCACACTTTAAATTTTAGTTACAATTTATTCTTCTTTAGGGTCTTTAGTAAAATTATCAAGTGATTTTCGTGATCTTCCTTACACTGTGAATAAAAAATAATGTCATTGATAAAGACTACCAAAAACAGATTAAGGTAATATATAAAGACTCTATTCATTAAATCTATAAAGATATAGGGAGCATTCATAAGACCAAAATAAATCACTATATATTCATAGTGTCCATACCTTGTATGAAAATATATCTTGGGTATATCCTCTTTAACAACCCTCAATTCATGATATCCAGAATGATGGTCAATATTGTAAAAGTATTGAGCTTCAAGTAGTTAATCAAACAAGCCATGAATATAGGGTAGAGGATACTTCTTCGAGATAGTGATCTTGTTCAGTTCCTGATAATCAATAAAAAGTTGCATTGATCCATATTTATTCTTAACAAATAGAATAGCTTCACCAAAAGGTGACACACTTTATTGAATGCATCCCTTTTCAATATTCTCTTGGAGTTGCTTCTTCAATTATTATAACTCAATCAGGTCCATTCTATAGGCATTCCTTGAAATTGGTGTGTCACTATGTATGAGTTCTATTGAGAACTAAACTTATTTTTGTGGTGTAAGACTAGGGAATTCTTCTGAAAAGACATCCAAAAACTCACAAACAATATTCATATCATGGATTTTGGGTTTCTCCCTAACCATATGGGATAAACGCCCCTTATAAAAAGTAATCATGACTCATACAATGGATGTTATTTCCATCTAAAGTTCATATTTATCATTCCAATGATAGACGGTCATGGGATAAATTGAAATGTAAAATCTAACTTTACTTCATTATTAATTGATGTGAAACTTATGTAAATAAATCAAATCCATTACTAAGATAACATCAAATTTAACCAGAGGGAGAATAATGAGATTTATGGGAAGCACAGTCCCACAAACTTTAACCTGATAAGAAACATATACTTTTTATTCAATCATCATACCATTTAGAGTTTTTACTACAAATTAAACATATAATTTCTGTGATGACATCATAATACCCTTAGTAAATTCTTTAGATACGAAAGAATGGGTATGTCTAGAGTCAAATAAGAAATTAACAGTTCTAGAGTGAATGGTAATTATACCTTTCACTACATCGTTATCCTTCCCTGCATCAAAAATGGTAATCGCATGAGATTTCCCTTTGTCCCAAGGATTAAGATGGTTTTCATGCCAATAATGATAATTAAAAAAAATTGGTAATTTGTTTTCATAATTCCCATTCTCCTTACACATGAAGCACTAAAATGTGGGTGGTGCATTCTGTGCATCTTTCTCTCTATTTTCTTCATTATCTAACTTTTTACCACCAATTCACCAGTAAAAAGCATGATTGTTATCTTTCCCACAATTAAAAAAATTTCTAGTCCCCTTAAAAAAATTTCTCCATTATTCATTCAAGACATTGATCATTAAGGAAATATCGCCTTCTTTTCTCTATGGTTCATAGATTTCCCTTTGAATTCCATCTTTCTCTTCTTATAAAACCTGTGAGACTGATGCGTAACTCCAACCTCCATTTCCAACTTAATGGCACATTGGAAAATTTATTTATAGATACTGAAGTCTCTAATGGATAAATCCTTTCAAGGACTTGGATTTAATCCATTTAATAATTGATCATCCTTACTTTCAGGTTGGATGATAATTCCATCAGAATTCCCTTTATGTATTGTAAAATTATCCTCATAGGTAGTAATGGAATCATCATCCCTTTTCTTTAACTCTAGGAAATATTTATCCATATTAATATTAAGAACATGAGGAAATTACTTATTGGAAAATAAGTTCTTGAACTCATCTCAACCCATGGATTCAATTTCAACTTCTTGCCTCGTATTCTTGATTAGAGTCCACCACTAGTCAGCTTCACCTTTTAAATGATAAACATCCAGACTAAATTTCTCATATTATTAATATTAGAGAATAGAAAATAAATTTTCAGTGGTACTTTTTTATTTCTAATCCACTAGTGGATTAGAATACCCACTTAAAGAAGATGGATATTTCCTTATGAAGGTATCAACAGAATTTTTTTCCCTTCTTTGCTCATTTGGGAGTCTATAATGATTTATATATTGAGAAATGTGTGTTAGCATGGAAAGAATATTTTACATTCCCACTTCTATATCATTCATTTTATTAGGTGGACAATCATTTCATTTATCATCACATTCAGCATTAATACAGTTCTTTCGGGTTCTATCCACTGACTAAAGCCAAAAATCGTAGTGTAAGAAATAATTATTATAGTGGGGAACCACATAATCATGAAAGAACACTTATAGGTTGTCTGAATCATGAAGCCTTACTTTTTAATATATGAATCCTTAGGTTTATCCTAGGTCATTAATAGTCATCTTCTATTTAAATCCTTCATTATAGTTTATAAAGAGTTTGAAAATTTTCAAAGCATATCCCTCAGGAGTGTCAAAATAGGTGTACAGCAATGCCCATTATCATACACCAGTTTCCAATCAAGTCTCACTCAATATGGTGTTTTCTAGATTTTTATCCCCATGTACATCTGTTCCAGATCCACATCCACTTGTAGTATCTAGTCATGGATGTAATTCCTTGGAAACCACTCACTCTATTCTTTACCAAAATTCCATGACATTTTTCTATACTTTAACTCATCTTAGACTTATCCTTATACATGTCCTTAGAGATATAACTAAGGTTTTCTTATCCTAATTTCAAAAGTAAAACTAAACCTCTTCTATGATACCAACTATAATGACCCATGCTTAACATACATATACATTACATCATTTTTTGTGGAATATTCATTACATTACACAAACACACGCCCTAAGGATGTATTATTTTAGGTTCTTCGGAAATATGGAAACATAAACACTATTCCATAAGTGAACTACATCTTCTCATACTACGTTCTTAATAATCAATACCCTTCTTAGACACATCATACATAATACATATCTTTATATCTTGGGTAAATGAAATATAATAAAGGGTGAGCTCAAATTCTTAGTAAGGGTATACAAATGAGATACATAAGCATAATCATGAGCATGAGGGTATGAGAACATGAGTATAACATTTGAAAACTAAACCCTACGTATTAAAGATCATAACAATGAGTCATTCCATAAATATTGGAAGTTCATAAGACACTAATCATAAGGAAATTAAATAACATGACCCATGATAGCATAACATTGGCATAATACATGAATAATTGTCATACGCAAACATATAAAATGATTTCTATAGTATTCATGGATCACTTCCAATGATATCATAGTGGAATGGTTTAACTCATTAAACCATATTAGAATTCAAAATTTACCCCCAAGACTATCTTAGATGATAAATTCCTTTACAGAACAAGTTCACTCCCCATTCCATCCATGTATATCTCATGTGATTTAATTCTTTCCCCAATGCATTGGGCGAAGATATAGGTACCAACCATCACATAATTATATCATACATATGTGTGCCACAAGATCATGAATATACATAATATCATAACCTATGAAATGAAATTGGTATTATAAAAATTTTATCATATCTTAACCTATGGAAAAGTGACAAGTTGCATAATCATTTCATCGTAGCATAACCCATGAAATGAAGTAAGTTTCAAAAGCATATTACCCATGGAAGATAATAGGTTTCATAAATATCATGCCATAAAAACATAAACCATTCAAAGAAATAATATAAAGTTTTCCCTTGGATCATATCCCCAGTAAGTAATGAGTAACACCAATGGATTTCATCTTGGATAGAAAATAATTTTGAAAGATCAGTTAAAACATTTCTTAAAGAAAAAATCTTTTCTTCTTTGAAAAATGCTTATTAATACATAAAAGATTTTGAAAAAAAAATTTAAAATAATTTTGAAAACATACTAAGAAAGATTATATGAAATTAATTTTCATCATGTCGTAATATTCCATTCATGTCTTATACATAAAAATGAAGTCTCCTCTCACATTTTTTGTAAAAGCCAAACAAGCATTATTTTTGGAAAATAACAGAAAGATTATTTTCAAAAAAAATTAAAAATAAAACATGGTTAGAAGTTTATTTTTATAAATTATAATAGTGTAATAAAATATTTTTTAAAACATTTTTATAAAATAAGTTTTTGAAGGAAAACGAATTTCCGTCTGAATAGAGAGATAAAGTCTGATTTTCATAAAAACGTTTTCTTGATAATTTTAAGTACCAAAGAGTTGAAAAATGGTACTATTACTTGAATATATCATTAATAAATATATTATAATAAAATATATGATAATTATTAAGATATTTCATCAATTTAATCATAATCCTAAACAATCTGGATAAAAGATGAGATTATAGCAATAAACCCTTACCACTCTGGTGATTTTAAATCATAATCCCCATGAAATAATAACATTAAATGATTCTTAATATATCATTAAAATAATCATATTCATGATATAACATGTCAAATGGAAATTATATACACCTCATAAAATTATATAGATTCATAATAGAACATGTGTCTCAAAGAAGGAAAATTGAGACAAAAATCCTTTGGTGCTTCGGTAATTTTGAAACGGTAACCCCATGAAAGATATATACTCAAATGTATAATTAAATACCAATAATTATCATTATAATAATAATAAAATACATCCATTGGTATTATACTCACCACATACAAGCAATAGGTGGTGATCATGTCTTGTGTCTCACCGAAAATAAAAGTGAGACGGAAATCCCTTACCTTAAGTCTTGACTTTCGTTTCACTCATTAAATCCCCATGTATAATCAATATAAATTTTTTGTAAATATAACAGAAAACAATATTAATTTATATTATACCATATATTATTTTATCATGACATTTTATTACCTGTTTATTAACAATTCCATGTTAAAGTTACGTTTTAGGTTATAACCAGTTTGTTTTTTATATATATTTTAATTTGTTATGTTTCTGGTCCTCTTACTTTAATAATGATTTTATAATATATATAATGATAAAAATTATATAAATATAATAAATATATATATAGTATATATGTATTTATAATAATCTATAAGAGATAGAAATAGTAAATGAAATACATCATTCATGGAGACGGTAGGTCGTATGTACGCATCAATGTTGTTTCCATTTTCTAGTTAGATTGAAAGAAAGAAAATTATATGAGATATTATCATTAAAGAATAATTTTTATTTAATATATATCACATATTTTTATTAAGCCCATACTTAATACATTTCATTTAAATCATTAATGAATTACATCACTTCATGAGGCGGTAGTTCGTCGTACACAGGAACGACATTATCGTATTCCCAAAAAAAGGAAAGCAAGAAGGTATATATAATATAATAATTATAGAATCATAATAAAATAATAAAAATCATAAATTTAAAATATAAACATCATTTCCATCATTATTTCTAACCTTGATTTTTGTTAATGTAAAAATGAATGACATTAGTTCACAAGCCAATAGCCCATCATAGACACGAACAATGATTTCATAACTCATTTGATGGAAGTGCGTATGTTTTTAGGTCATAACCATAACATAACAATATATAAATATATTTTAGATACTTAGGTTATTATATAATCATGATATAAAAATAACTAAATGGTTTAGAAGAATAAATAAAACAAAAACATCTGTTGATGTACGTTACATCTTCTTCAGGTATGTCCTTTTGTTTTTTTACCAAAGGACTCCCTTAGTGGGATTTTAGACCAAATAAATGATCCTATGGTGAGATTAAATAATGTTGGAAGATATTTTGATAGGTATTTCTCAATAAAAAGTGATTTAGTGGTGTGAATATAGGGGAAAAGGGTGGCCTTTTATAAGGGAGGTGAGTGTAAAATGTGTAAATATTTTAAAGAGGGAATTACAACAACAGTTTTTCCATCTAAAGTGGCTCTAATAAAAAATCAATATCTATAATAGAAGTAATTAGGCCTAAATAAATCCATAAAATGGGATTTTTACAAGTTTCTAGGTTATTTTTTCCCTTAAGTATAAATTTTAGTCCCTTCGTAAACTCGTTTTTCTCTTAATCGTCGTGATTAATTTTAACTTTTTTCACTAATCACTTTTCTAAAAAATTAAATTGAACTTATTATGAATTATAAATTATTATTATTCCAAATATGGAATCAATTTTTCCAAATTCATTTTACATAATGTTTAAAAATTAATTTAAAAGTAATCCCACAGACGGGACGAAACAACGGGTTTTTAAAAAGAAAATATTCAAAAGTTTGAAATGTTTTTATATCTAATTTCAATTTGAAATTGATAAAAATTACAAAAATTGGATTTATTGAGGTATAAGTTATCTAATTATACTTTAAAAATAATTTAAAATATTATTCAAACGTATAAATAAATTAGACAAAAAGGCATTTTTCAATTAAAATTCAGTATTTTTCACTATTCATCCTAAAAATGAAATATTTCAGAAAAATCCCAAAAATTCACCCTAATATAATTTTAAATTATGAATTAAAAAATTAATTTTATTTTATCAAATCCAATTTCTAAAATGTTTAAAAATTAATTTTATTATTGTTCATAGAAGGACATAGAAATCAGTTCTTTTGAGAAAATAATGTTTTCAAAACATATAGACTTTACCAAAAAAATATATTTCATTAAAAATATTTTGTATTTATATAAAAACATTATAAATAATATTTAAAAATTATTTATTACTATGCATATTATTAAGTTTAATGTTTAGGTTATATCTATCTTTTTTTTAATAATTAAAATAATAAAATGTGGCTTCATAGAAACTTAGTGTTGCATGTAATATAAGTTAAAATCGGTGTTGCATGCATTGTAATATTAACTTGGTGTATTTTAAAACACAATATTAACTATTTTAGCATATAAATCAATCCATCCAATAAATTTAATTTATTTTTTAAAAAAATAATAACTTGAGGTGTTACATTATGATTTTGAGGTGTTAGAGGTTATAGAAGATATTCTGGAAGAGGTTTAGAGGTGTAGAGATGATTTTTGGGTTTTGGAGGGAAATTCGGACGTGGTTAGATCTGATTACATCATAGTGTGTTTTGGATTCGTCATAGTGATAACTCTGTTCATGGTAGCATGTCTGTTTTTCTATTTTTGAGATTTTTTAGGAATATAAGAATTTTAGATTTGTTTGACATAATATTATTGGATTATGGCATAGTGGTTCCAATTTTGAGTTCATGGTTTCAATATAACTCCTTTCATTTCATAATAACTATGTAAATAATCATTGTGGTCATCACGGTGGAGAAAATGGAACACTGGTAAGATTTTATGTCATAGTCATTATATGGTTCAAAGGAAACATTGAAGGAGAATAACCTAGTCCAAGATGGTTATATAGTGGTCTGTTTGGGATGATTTTGAGGGAGTTAAATAAAGTATGAGATTTAAGGAATGGAGTGTTTTTTTAAGGTCATGGTTCTTCGGATCTATGTTGGCCAAACTAAACCATGATATGGTTTAGTCTCACCTCACTATGGTCTAGTCACCCATATTTTTTCCCTCTAATTTTTTATTTATTATTTTTATTTCTCTTAAGCCCTGGGTAGTTTTGGGTTCTCCTTTTGGAAATTTTGATACCCTTTGTGGTCTTTTAAGACCATATAATCATATTTTGGATTTATTACGATCTAAAAGTTTCATTTCTTTCTCTTATTTTATTATTTCTTATTTATTTCACTTAAGGATACAATGGAAGTGCATGTAGTTTTTTTTAGTGAATTATGGGTGTAGTATTGAAGGAGTATTGATGTGCCATAGTATGTTAAAATATCTATACAATTTGATTGGTGTTTGATTATTTATTTCTTCTTTTCGATTGGTGTTTTATTTCTTAAATGTTTGTTTGAGGTAGGTGATTTTGATTATCTCATCCTTATTTATTGTGTTGATATTAAATTATCATGTTCTAGTTTTATTTGGGTAAGGATTTCGAATTTAAATAATAAATATAATGAATCAAACTAAATAAAATAAGGGATGGGTGTAAAATATAGTTTACATTATTTCCCTTAATTTAAAAAAAAATATTGATTATTTTATAGATCATGGTGCTGTGATTTAATTTTTTATTCTAAAATGTGATTTAAGTTAGATAAATAGTTGAAATATTATAATAAATTAAGAAAATCAAATCTGGAATTGGTTTTTAACCTTGTTTTGTCAAACCTGAACCAGTGGTTTAATATAAGAATTATGTAAATTGAATTATTTTATTGATTTTTGTAGTTGATATTGTGATAACTTTATTTCATTGATAAAAAAAATATTAAATATAAAGTGATGATGGGTTGATGCTTTTTTGGTAGGGGAAGAGGTATGGTGTGGTTGTTTTTATGATGGTGATGTGAGGTTGATGTTGTTTTGCACTGTAGTTTTCCAGGGATATAGATGCTGTTGAAATTAAATTAATTAATTGATTAAAGTGGAATGGAAAAGGTTATTCATTAATAAAGATGTCTTGAATATGAATAATTAGTTTGGTGGAATAATTCATGTGGTAATTGAAATATAAATGTGAAAGTGGAAGTGTTAAATAAAATATTGATGGTTAGAAATTATTATAAAGCTAACAAATCAATGTTATTAATGAACTTAATGTGGTTATAAATTGATTGAATTAAAAAAAAATTAATTAAATTTGAAATTGGATGAAGATTTTTATTGTGTGGGAGTGTTGTTGTCTTGTTATAGTGGTGTTCTTTTGTTTTTTAGTTAACGGTGGTAGTAGTGGTGTTTGTTATTCAGTAATGGTAATATGGTGATGGGATATAGTTGTAAAGATGTTTTGATGGGAGGATTACCCTATATTATGATTTTGTAGTTATTATATATCCATTGTATTTTTATTATTTTTTATGAAACACCACCCAATTCAGGTAACGTGATTGACACCTATATAGGGCTTTAGGTTTCAGGTAGACCCCCAATATTTAGGATGTGAGTGATATGAATAGCTAACTACTCCCTCTCTTCAGCTATCACTTCCATATATAGTGTGTTCATGATATTAAGTGGTAATTAAGTGGCAATTTGTTAGTTATATTGATATGTGGTTATAGCATAGCTATGTGGTGGTGGAAACTTTTTAGTAGTTATAGGGTTGTGGTATGTAGAAATGTGGATGTGGTTATGGTTATGTGGTATACAGATGTGGTTATTTGGTTATGGTTATGCCGTTATTTTAACACATTGTGTCACTATTATAAGATTTATATTAATTGACCTTGGATTTCCTTAAGTTTTTTGGATTTTTTGGGCTTTGATTTTGAAATTTAGAAATTTTATGGGTGTAGCATGGTTAGCCCTCACAGTTTGGTAAACTGTGAGGTAAGCATATGGGGGTGATATAATTTATTAGTGGTGTTCCACATATTTAAATCATGGTTTACCTAATCATGCATCCAAACCATGTGATTGTGCAGTGGGTCTCCCAGTGGAGCCTCTGTGATTGGCACATAGTTTACAAAACTATGCGGCCAAACCATGTGATCTTCCTAGGTTTTGAAATTTTTTATTTCCTAATTTTCCCATGTTCAAATTTAAAGGGTATTCCCGTTCCTCCTCCTCTATTTTGGTTTATCTAATAAAGGGGTGTTAGATGGATTTTTCTTATCCTCCTATATGATTTTTTATCACCTCCACCTTAAGATAAACTCCTCAATTCCTCTTATTCTCCCTTATTCCTTCATGTTTCTTCCTTTTTCTATCTATTTCACTTCCTCCCTAGAACCCATGGGGTTTTGGGACAAAATTAGGGTATGGGTGGTTCTAATTGAGGTTTTTAGTCATTTGGGGGTTGTAGGGATCATTCTCTTACTTTTTTTATATTTCACTGTTGAATGCGAATTGGTTTGACTTCTCATGTGAGGTTGCTACTTGGAATGAGGTAGGGGTTTTTGTGAACTTCATTTAATTGGTATTTAATTGTGTGATTGATGATTGTAAATTCCTTTTTTATTAATTTATATATATATTATATTTATTGTGAATTTTTTAAATGTCCTAAAATGATTTCATACATGGAATAAAGGTTATTTAATGACTTTTTCTAGTTTTTAAAGTAATGTTTGAATTTTGAGTGTCTTATAAATATTTTAAAGGTTTATTTAAAAAATGATTTTTAAACTTTGACCCTGTTTGGGTCATGAGAAGGATATATGGGTGATATTTTGGAATTTAAAGAGGTTCTAAAAAAAGGGAGTTACTTCCCTAGTTTATTTATAGTATGGTTTCAAATAGACTGTTTATAAAATGTTTAAGAATATTTTTGACTGGTTATAAAGGACTCAACAACCTAAGTTATTTTTCAAGAATTCTTATTTGAAAATTTTTAATGGTTTTCATGTTGTTCAGGTGTGTTAAACCCTCTAGATACCTAGTTTTATTGTTGTTTATTTGGATAGTAATCCCAATGGGGCATATTTTGGATTATTTGAACTGTGAAGGATAAAACTGAGGATTTTTATTGTGAGGGAGTTATAGATGATTTGAGGTTTATGTTTTTTATTAATTGATTATCAATGTGACTCATTTTATGATCACTAACAAATTTTTTTCCTTCATGGGAAACCTAGGATAAGATAGAGGTCTATATTTTTGATACACAGGATAGTACACATGCGTCTAGTGACCCCAAGTAGTGTTATATACCACAAAAATTGGGGGTGATTCCTGATGAGTTTTGTGTGGTCTAGTTGGGTGGCTTGCGTGGTTTAAGATGCAATATTTTCCTAAAGTTGGTCCAGTTGTCTTAAGACTGTCTCACCTCAAGACCTATTGTGTCACCCATGATATTATTTAACACTTGATAGGGGACTTCCATATTTTATTTCCTTTAAATCCACTAGTGTGATTGACTAATGTGGTACCTTAGTGTGTGATTTATTTGTCTTTATTTATTAAGGGGGTTCATTTAGACTATGTGTGTGTGTGTGTTTTCTTTGTTTCTTTTAATTTGATGTGTTTTTAATTTATTAAATGGGGCATTTTATAAATGGATTTCAAATAGTTATTTTTACAGGAAAATAAAGGATTCCATTAACAAATGGAAAATTTATAAGTACGTTTCTTTAAATTTTTCATTTTTTGAAGATAATATATTTTATTTAAGAAAAAAATTGGGGTTTTATATAAAAGAAAAACGGAATATTATTTGTTTTATTATGCTTACCCATGAAAACCTATTTTTTATATATAATTCAAACTAGTGAAAATGAATTTTCCTTTAAAAGTAATTGCACAAAATTCTTGGTGAGACCCTGATGGGATCTGTAAAGACCCATAAAATTCAAAGGAAATTTTTTTTCTTAATTTTCTTTGGGATTTTACAAGAATGCAGGTTTTGACGGCACCTGATTCCGAGGCCCGGTGTGCCCGGAATCATTTTCCAAAGTTTAGCTCGGGTACTTTCAGTGAACGAATGAGCGGGTTTTCCTAACTTTTGAACCGGTGCTCGGAATCTCATTCTGAGGGCACCAATTGAATCGCAGCGCCGGTAATTGCTTAGAAACACCTTTTCTGGAGTTATGTTTACTCGGGTGTGGTTATTAAAATTTTGGGTTAAGTAAAAGAATAAAATAAAATGGTGCAACCAATTTTATTTTATTTAAAGTTGTTTAACCTAAGCTAAGTGGTTGGAGTGGGACCCACTATATCCTACTCCACTAGGTAGGATATTTGTGAGGTGGGGACCACACAAACCCCACCCCTTTCAACTTCCTCAACCCCTATTAATTAGGTAACGCACTCGCACCCCCCAATTAATTAAAGTCAACTCTTGCGTTTAACTGTTTATTAAACGCCTCTTTAATTGGGTGGTTTAAACTTCTCAATTAATTCAATTAATTGATTGAATCAATTTTGAATTTCAAAATGTTTGGCATGAGTAATAAAATAAGGAAACACTTATTTTATTAGTGTTGTTTTGGTTGTGCGAGAGGATTTTGGAAAGAATTGCTCAAAGTCTTGAAGTTCTTCTTCCTCGACGAAGAACGTGAAGAACGCCGACCTCCGACGACGGACGACGGTGAGAGACGCCTTCCTCAGATATCGATGACCCAACGTGCATCCCTTCATTCCTTCTTTCAGCGTCAAAGGAATGGAGACACCATTCCTCCTCGGACGATCTCCGTCAACGTGTACGGAACCTTCTTCCACGACGCCTTCTTCCACGACGTTCAATTTCGCGACGAGCCTTTGTTCATCAATGCTCGAGGTAGGGGTTTTTTGTTTGTTCGTGTTTACTTCTGTTGCCTTTCTTAGTTTCAATTTGGGCCGCCTGTTACCGCAATAACGGGAGGAGGTTGGACCGCATGAACATGACCGACCCTCCTCCCCACTTGTTTTTTTGAATTTTATGCGGCATGCGTAAGGCAGTGCGGTGTCGTTGCACCGCGCGGAAACTATGAGAATGGGCGAAGAAGCACGGAGTCGTCACGCCGTGCCATTGAAGTCGAACAAGCCGTGGCGTCGTCGCGCCGCGCTGGAGAACCTGTAAGAGATCGCGGCAGGAGCGAGGCCGTGGCGGAGGGGCGCGACTCCATCGCGCCACGCCGGTCAGACCAAGGCCGCGGCCTTTGGCCACTCGGAGCAGGAAGCAGTGGTCGGCTTCTGGCCACCGACGCCGGAGCAGGAGGGCGGGACCCCAGTGGCCCCGCGGCAGTAGCAACCGGCCGGCCGGACCGAGCCGACCGGCTTCTGTGAAGGGCCGGGGGTCGTAACCCCCCGGATGGCCAAAGGATTGGCCCCCCACATGGGGGCCGCGGTTACACGAACAGGGGGGCAGCCCCCCCCCCCCCCCCCCCCCGCACCCTTCCGCTCGGCCGTTACGGCCGAGCCGCCAGGCCACGCTGGCCAGGCCGAGTGAGCCAGACCGGGCCACGCCCAGGTCGGGACGGGCCACTCCCTAATGGTCTGGACCAGGACCCGGTTCGGGTCTACCCGGTTCGAGTCGACCCAGAGGGTATCAGGCCGGGTCGGACCCAGCTCGAACCCCCTATTCGCCGACCTCTGCGGTCTTTTGCCCATAACTTGGACTGTGGACCTCCGATCGACGCACAGTCAGCTGTGATGCGATCCTTGGATCAAGTCGGTCATTTCGGTATATTACACTCAAGGTTTCGGAGAACTTTGGGTTCGGCCGGGTTGGTTCGTACACGAAACCAACCGGGCTCTCGGAGCGGAAACGCTTATAACTTGAGCTCCAGACGTCCGATTGATGTGCCATCAACTTTGTTGGATTCCTCTTAGTGAGACGGACCTTTTGGATTACTTCACTCGAGGTTTGGACACAGTTGGAGTACGGTCGGGTTGGTTTTGACTTAAAAACCAACCGGGCCCCTGGGACGAAAAGGCCAATAACTCTCAGACCGGGCATCTGATTGACGTGCCATCTGTCTCGTTGAGTTCCTGTTGACGATACGGAACTTTGGGATACATCAACTCCGGACTTCGTGTCAGTTGATGTATCAGCCCCTCATCTCGTGGAGTAGACCCTCCCCGAATGAGCTTGCTGTGTGTAGGAACCCTAGAGCTGGCTGCGACTGCGATGACGATGACAACTATACAGAAATCCTCTGTGGATTCGACGGCGAAGACTACATCACTCAGCTATCCTCAGTGGATTAGTGCTACCGATCCTGTGTGGGTCAGATCCTGTGTGGGTCAGCGCTCAGCGGTCCTGTGTGGGCCAGCGCATACCGATCCTGTGTGGGTCAGATCCAGTGTGGGTCATTGCGGGGGTTAGTACCTATCGATCCTTTGTGGGTCATTGCGGGGGTTAGTACCTATCGATCCTTTGTGGGTCATTAAGGGGGTTAGTACCTATCGATCTTGTGTGGGTACGACGGCTTAGATAAATCAGTGGCTACAACTGATCATCTCTATCATCTTACAAATAAGTATACATGTGTGAGCTGAGTCTTGACTTCGAATCATTATCTTTGATATGATTGACTTTCTTTCCTTTGTGGATTGTGTTGTGCTATCCTGTGTGGACGTGATCGAACTTGGGATCAGATGTTGGAGCCGAACTGGAATTGATGACTTAGGTATATGTATGGGAATATACCTAAGTAGTGTCGGATGTTACTTCGTGATTGTATATTTCCTTTGTGGATTATCCTTTGTGGATTCTGGGAGACCTTCGGGGGTCTCGAGGTCCCTACTGAGTAGCTTATACTCACCCCTTCCCGGGTAATTCCTGCACCACGTTGTGTTGGATGCAGAGGACGGATAGCGCTGATCGTGGTAGAGGCTAGTGGAGCAGTCGGTACCTGGAGATGGACTACTGGGTGGGACGTACACGGAGCGGACGGCTGGACCCGAGGAGCTGAGGTGGCTATCTGTACCCACCCTTCAGGTGGGACTACCAGTGGATGGCTCGACGTTGCTGTTTTACTTTCAGTTGTTGTTCTTTCTTTTCGGTTGTACTTTACTTTAAGTTTGGGTTTGTATTCTAGCCCATTTACTTTCCGCACTTACTATTGTACCCAGTTTTACTTAGTCTTTACTCCTGCTTGCTTACTCTGTGGTGTTTGTTTACTTTTCAAAGGCAATGTCTTCCCTTTTTATCGGGAATTACGCCTTGGTGCTAGTCACCAGCCCCTGACGGATGGAAGGCGGGCTTGGGGTAGTCATGGAATAGGCCCCGAGGACTGGTCGTGACAGGATAATTTTTAATACACCATGCATACATCGATTAGTGTATGTGATTCCCATGTCTCTTTTTCAGGTGCTCATGCTTGTTCTGTTCTTCTTTCTCTTATCTTTTGTTTGGAATGGTCAGTTGGTGAGGGGATGGGATGTGGTCAGTGACCTTGGGTCTAATGGATATGGGTAGTATCTATTTGGTTTTAGTTTTTATTTTTGGATGCTTATGTATTGGTCTTATTGATATAGATTTCTCTTTTGATTTATTTTTTAAATGGTATGTTTATTTATTTTTTTATGTTCATTTTATAGTTGTCTTATTTCATGAGTTTCTTATATTATCCTTATTTTGTTCACTCAGATTATTTGTTTCATTTTGATTTGGTTATTAATTGAAACCATTACCAATAGTTTTCCTTTTAATCCTAGACACTAGTTTCCATCCTATGGGGATTAGGAATTCCCTTTGAGCATTATTGAAAATCGGGTCATGTGATGGGTCAAGTAAAATCAGGACTCTTCATAATAAAATGGTATCAAATATTAGGTTAACAGAAGGGGCCAAGGCTCTTGAAAATCCCTCTTGTTATTTAGGGTGTTTCTTGGAATAAATGAGACTATGAATGTTGTGGATAATCAAGAGGTAGATCCCAGATGGGTTCTTGATCACCACCCTTTATGATGAAACTTGTGTATATATGGGAAATTTGGGTTTTGATCGTGATTTTTGAGTTCTTTTTTGTTTTTGTTTTTTTGTATTTTGTTATGATATGATGATTTCTTTATCCTTGTTCATTTTATCGATGATTTTAGGGGTGTAAATTAATTTAGAAGGTGGAGATGGAGAGAAAACTAGAGTTTCACAGTTAGCCGGCTTGGTATGGAAAACCATACAAGCCTGTGTGTTAGGGGTCTGAAAACTTCACAGAGCTTGTTTCATGGTTGGTGCATAATTCTCAAACCCATGTATCTAAACCATAAATATATATGTTTCTTTACCAAATGTTTTTTTATTAATTTTTCTCTTTGTATTGACTCTAATGGTGTTCACTATTAATGTGAGTGTAATTAAGTGATTTTTTATTGTATAGTTGATATTATAGGATTTGGTTATGATTTATATATTCGCCTTTTTTGGGTTTTACCTTTTGAATGTCAATTTTTTTATTGGAAAAGAAGTTTTGGGATATTTTAAATTGGTTGTAGAGTGTTTTTCAAGGGAAATTTTATTTAAAAGGTAACATTAGGAAGAATTTTGAAATGGGAATGTGATTCTTAATTTAAAATGTTTATTTTTAGATTCTAAGAGGAAATGCATTAAAGGAATTTGGATTTTTAAATATGGTGAATTTTTAAAATAAAAATAAGATGTTTATAAGGGGTTATGTGGTTTTAAAATTGTGAGAACTTAAAAGAAATAAGTTGTAACTTTATTAAGGTCTTGTTATTTAAATAGAAAACTTTATAATAAATTGTAAATGTATTTTTATTTGAAATATGATTTATATGGAATTATCTGACCTAATTTATAGAACTGAGTGGTGGATTCATAATCTTCCCAGATCTTTGACCTCATCCAATACTTCATGAATCTCCATTCACATTTCTTCCATAGTTACTAAGGTACTCTTGAGGTAATTAAGTGGGTATTGATAATTTAGGGGATCTCTAATTCTCTTGAATCCCCTAAAAATCCAAGGTTGAATATCATTATTTCTCTGTTTGAGGAACCCAGCCATGTGTGGTGGGAGATAGTGTTTCTTTATCAGCTGAATGAGGTGTATTTTAGTAGAGGTTGAGTAGGCAAGGTCACCTATAGTAAGTGGTGCCTCATATATAGTTTATTTTTGTAAGGATTTCATGTATAGTGGGAAGCAGAGGTCGGCTGAGCCTATGATCAAAAGGATGATTGAATGAGTCCATTCTTCACATGGATGGAAGAGGCATCTTGTGTTCACCTAGTGTAGAGAACTTGGGTATTATAATTCATCTTGTTCAAAATATCTAAGATTATATCCCTACTGTGACCACATAGGACATCTTATGAGGTTTTGTAAGATAGATTTTTAGAAGAAGAAGTTTCATGTGAGATTTTGGTTTTTAGGGTGACTTATTTTTGGTTATTATATCTATTGGATGTAAAAATGGTTAAATTTTTGGGATTTATATGGTTTTTTCTTTTTGTTTCGTGTAGTGTTTTAGAAATGGATGTGTGCCTTGTTGATTTGGGTTATTTCCTTAGGATTATTTTTTGTATACTTAGTGGTTGTCTATGTTGAGGTTGAATTCTTGGTGAATTAAAAATGTGGTTTCCTTAGTAATATTCCTAGGTAACTAGTATTGATTTAATTTATGTTAGATCAAGAACTCGAGGGTGTTATTTTTGATTTAGTGGGTTCTCTATAAGATGATGTTTCGGTCTGAAGCCCTAGATTAGCCTTTGATATTATTTAGACACAATAATAGAACCTATTTTTTTGTATGAGGCGTACCAATGGATAGTAACCTATATAGTTTTGGTTGGGTATATTTTTTGGAATTTTGGATTGATATGCTTTTTTGGTTTCTAGGGTTTTTTGTATGTTTTTTCATTCTTGGTGGAGAGGGGTCTTTTCTTTAGGTATTTTATAGAGGTATCCACTTTACAAGTTAATATCTCTCATGTATCACCATTATAGATGAATTCTAAAATGGTGGAAAGATCAATAATTGGGTCCTAGTTTCCTTTAGGACTCATTCTAATGTTTAGGGTCGTGTCATATTTGGAGGAATTTTGGGAATGGTTTTGGATCTTTTACACTGGATTTGGATAGTTATCATATGTTTAGTGTATTTACCCCATTAGTTGTGGGGGATTTTTTCTTTCTCAGTGGTTCTTTCCTTGTGACTCTTTTATTTAGGCACACCTCCCTTAGTGGGGTGTCATCATATCTCTTGACTTGTAACCTCCTATTTGAATGAATAATTTATAGGGGAATAATTTGGCATGGTTGGGAGACATTAATAGATAATGTCATTGTTATAATATTTATATTAATAATCCTTGTGTTTCATTAAGTTTTTATGATTTTTTATCTTCGATTTTAAATTTTTTAAATTTTTTTGGGAGTCACACAATTAGTCTGCATGGTTTGGTAAACCATTTTGAAAGGATGTTGGAGTGATTCGGTTTATTACAGTGGCATTTTTCATAGTTAGTGCATGGATTACCTAACCATGTGACCAAACTATGTGAGTGTGTAGTGTTTCTCTAGTGGATCCCACATGTTTGGTACACAGATTACTAAACTATGCGGCCAAACCGTGTGAGCTTCCTGGGTTTCAAATTTTGGATTTCCAACTTTCCCCTTGTTTGAATTTAAAGGGAAATCATGTTACTCCTCTATTTTGGTTCAGTCAATCTATTTCAAATTATATAGAGTTCCTACCTTCCTCCTCTATGATTTTTGAGCTCCTCCACCTCTATTTCAAGTGTATTTACTGAGTTGAACCTCTCTATTCCTTTTATTCTCCCTTCATCCTTCCTCTTTCTTCCTTTTTCACTTAGTTTCATTTCCTCCCTAGAACCCTAAGAGATTTTGGGATAAAATTAGGTTATGGGTGGTTCTAACTGAGTATTCTGGTTTTTTGGATATTTTAGGGTTCGTTATATTACTTATTTGATCTTTCTCTATTAAAGGTGACTTAGTGCGCCTTGTCATGATGGTTTACTTCTTAAAATGAGGTAGGTGTTTTTTCACTTCCTTTAATTAGAATGTCATTGTATTCTTAAGGATTTCAAATTATTTTTTTGTTAATATATATTTGTAAGTGATAGTTATAGTTAATTTTTTTAATGATCTAAAGTGATTTCATACTTGGAATAAAGGGTATTTAAGAGTTCTGTCTAGTTTTTCAAGGAATTTTTGAGTCCCAAATGTCTTAAAAATGTTTTAAATGTTTTTTAAAAAGAATTTTTATTTGTAAAAATCATTGACCTTGTTTGGGATGTGAAATGGATATAAGAGTGATTTTTTGGAATTTTAAAATATTTTACAAAAAAGGGTAGCTTCTACCCTAGTTGATTTCTAGTATAATCTAAATTAAATTGTTTAGAAAAGGTTTTAGAATGTTTTATAACGGATATAAAGGACTAGACATCTCGATTCCATTTTCAAGAAGGATGTTTTTGAAACTTTAAATGGTTTTGATGTTGGTATGGTGTGTGAAACCCTCTATATCCTTTGTTTATTGATTTGGATAGTGATCCTCAGCGGGAATATTTTGAATTATTTGAATTTTAAATGATGGAATTGGGGTATTTTATTATGAGGGATTTAGAGGTGAGCTGGGATTTATGTTATTGTTTAATTTATTATTGATGTGACTCATATTTCACTCACCTAAAGATGTTTTAATTTAATGGTAACCTTATATAAATAAATAAAACTACACTTTCAGATCTTGTTCTAGAAACATATACTTTACACATAAGACCTAATACCAAGTGGGATGGACCAAGATAAACATATAATTATTTTATATAATTTCAATAATTTAAACATTACATATCATAATAACCTCACAATACCAAGAATAGAATTTGTATTATCTTTGAGGATCAGATACATAATAAACTTAATTTATGATACTTGTGAACATTTCTTAATAATTAATCCATAATAGAATCCCTTCCAGACTTCCCATAAGTTATACTCATCTTAATAACCTAGGGAATATAAAAATAATAAAGGGATGAGCTTAAACACTCAGTAAGGTAAATCATGTCATCATGGGTTAGATCATAAGAATATGAGAAATCATAACAAGGTGATATATTTATTATTAAAAAGGATATGGAACAATAAGAGTTTTATATAAGTCGTGATACTGGAACATGTAATCTCAAATGAACAAACATTTACCATGATATAAGAGTGTGAGATAACCATGGAAAATGGAATAGGGAAATGATATCATAAGTTCATGGAATTGTATATATATATATATGTATATATATATATATCAACAACATAAAACATGGTGTCATAAGAATAGGTCAAGGATCACCACCACGATTGTGTAACATAGTGTGCTTAGGTTAACTACTCGTACACCATACATGGTATCTCATGAGATGAAAACATCACCTGATGCACTGTATTGATATCAGGGTTCACCCTTCATATTCATAACATGTAAATATATATGTGTTCCATATGAGGAAAATTAACCATACATGAATAATAAGCATGATAAAACCAATGATATAGAAGTGAGTTTCATAATCTTGTCTCAAATCATAACCAAAGGTTATATCAAAAAGGTTCCCAAGAGAAGAAGTAATTAAATAATTTTGGATGATAATATTTTAAATAATAAAAGTTATTAAACATGGAGTAACAATATAGAAAAATCTAGGATAAATTTTGGAGAAGTGAGGATAAAAACACGCTACTTAAATGATGCTTTATGAAATGAGTAAAGGATATTTTAAATAATGAAGGAGCTTATTATTTTCTTTTTCAATGGAATTGAACCTAGTGGTTTTTTCATAAAATAATGAGAATTTTAAAAATACATTCAAGTTTAAAAAAACTTTATGGTGGTGTAACTTGATATTAAATAATAAATTGGGAAGTTTCCTTAAAATGGGTTTATTTAAAATAGAGAATCATGAAGGTAACTTAAAACATGTATTATCTATAACAACCCATATTTTTTATACACCTTAATTAATGATTTATTATATATAGATACAGTTAATACAATACCAAAAGATTTTTTGGCTTGTTTTATTTTGTTAATTAGACAAAAAACATAATAACTTAAAGCATGTGTATAATAAAATTATTTAGAAACTCCAAAACATGCCCTTATTTTCCATCGAACTTATAATATTTTATAGGATAACCTGGGGATGTACATAATAAAGGGGTGAGATATAAATCCCAGTAAGGGAATAATTAAATAATAACATAATGAAATTATTATATGTGAGTCAATATACATATCAAGGTGGCATAAAAGGGTTGAGAATCATAAACATGAACATCGAAGCATGATATACAATGATAACATCAAGTAAAAAAATTAATGTGGAAACAACATAAAACATGACATCATAAACATAATTCAAGGATAACCATCAAGAAATAATAGCATAATATGCTTGGTATAACCTCCCATTCACCATAAATTTTATTGAATGAGATAAAAACACTACCCAATTCATTAGAGGACTATATAATTTGGTCCCACTCGTCACATTCATTTCACGTACATGCATTTGTGTGACACATAGATCATACAAAATAATAACATATTTTATCACTTTTAACCCCACAATTATGTAATGTGGGTTACATTAATTTAATTCCTTAATCATTGAAGTATATTTACATCTAGTTGAATACCCTTGAGTGTAAATGGGTATGGGTATTCATTATAAAACGAATTGGCATAGAAAATCACAGGATAATTTCAACGGCATAACGGGTGTACATAAAGATTAATGAAAGTGTTTAATGAGAGGTAAATGTGATCTCTAATTACTTTTAAATAATAATGACAGTAAAATTGATGTGTAAAAACATATTCCAACATTGAAATTGGAAATAAAAAGTCATAATACAAATAAAGTGCATGAATACAAAGGAATAGAAGAGGGTCTCATACCTTCAGAGGATGCTTTTTAAAGATTATGTGGATCTTCTTAAGATATTGGGAAAATTTTAGAGGGATTTAGAGAGGTAAAGGGAGATGAAATTCGTGTTTAATGGGCCTTGAGTGAAGAGATTGGGATTTTGGGGAGGTGTTTATAACAAAAGAGAGGGGAATTATTTATTAATTTCTAAACTTAGGTTTTTGAATCTATATAATAAAATAATCAAAAAACATTCCCTTGGTATTTACCCAAATTTTTTTCCAAACAGTAGGGTTTTCAATATTTTATAAGTCTAAGAATCAAAAATTATAAAATAATACCATTGGTGATGTGGAAGTGAATCATGTTCATAAAAAAAATATTTTAAAACCTTATAATATAGGTCTTTGAGGATTCATTGAAGGATTATAAAATTGATAAAATAAATTATTTTAAATTGTAAATATATATATATGTGGTCATTTATTCATTTTATATCATTTACTAAAACAATTTTGGGCTATTATGATGTCATAATATAGATCGTACATTTAGATCATATTTAATTTTTACCCAAAAAAATCAATTGTCTCAGAAAATTATTTAAAATTCACCATTGGATAAATTAAACTTGATAATTCAAAAAATAAAATCTATTTTTCAAAATTAATTTTCTAAATATCAAAATTTTCACTTTTAAATAAAAATACTTATTTACTGGAAAATACTAGTTTTTATGACACTGACCACTTTTTGACCCTTATAAAATTAATTTGGACTTCATTTAATTATATTTTAATTTTTTAAAATAAATATTACTTAATAAGAATATTTTATTAAAATAAAATTTATTTCAAAAATTCATGATTTTATCAAAATGAGTATCTTAATTGAAGATATATATTTCCAAAAATAAAATTTTGATTTCTTCATATCAAAATCTAATTTTTATAAAACTCATTATATAATAATATATAAAGATTTAATAAAAATGGATAAATATAATCATTATTTGAATTAAAAGAAAATATAAAAAATTTCTACTATGGTCTAAACAGATAACCCCTTATTACACTACCATAAGTCCTAAGTGTAAGGTGTGTGATGGTGACACTTTCTTGTGGTAGTTTTGTAAACATAGTTTAGGTCGTGATCTTGATAAGGTTGGACTTATCCCATAAATGGTTACAATAATTTTTCAATTTTTTAATATCATCTTGGTCTTGGTCAAGGTAAAATCCCATTCAATCTATCTCCCTCAAATGTTTTAAAAAATAAACTTTATGGGGTTTGATCCTACTGGTCGAGGTCATCGCTTCTTTTTTGTGTTAATTGGATTTTACCATGACCCTTAATATACTAACCTTAATGAAAAATTCAAAATTACAACATTATTAAAGGTTATGATTTGAAAATGTATTTTAAATCCAACAATATATAATAGTACAAAATAACCAAACTAGTGCATGTGTTTTCTATGACTACATTTCTTAATAAGGAATTTATTCATTCAAAAGGTGAGTTTCATTTATGAATTTTTGTGTATTTACAATATTCACCCTTCATATATTTGACTCTTAAAATTTCATTTCATACACTAAAATAGATGAGAGTGATTTTTTTCATTTCTTCTTTTGGTTCCTAAGTTGCTTCCTCAAACTTTTGGTTCCACCACATCACTTTGACCAGGTGATTTTTCATGTTTCTTAGAACTTTTTCAGAATGATGTAAGATATTCACTTGCTACTACTTGTATGAAAGATAATTATAAAGTGGTACAACCTCTAGATTTAGTACATGTTAGGGGTTTTGTATGTACTTCCTCAGTAGGGATACATGGAACACATCGCGTACTTAATATAGGTTAGGTGGTAGTTCTAGTTGATAGGTTATAGCTCTATTGAGATTAATGATCTCAAAGGGGATGATGTATCTTAGAATAAGATTTACCTTCTTTAAAAACCTCATGACTTTATTTCATAGTGATATATGAAGGAATAAATTATCTTTTACCTCAAACTCTATCTCTCATCAAATATTCTCTTCATATATTTTATATTGAATTTGTGAAGATTTAATATAATTTTGAATGGTTTGAACCTTCTCTATCATCTCTTGGATAAGGTCATGTATCATAATCTTTCACTCTCTAACTTTATTACAACATTTTGAATTATTATACCCCGTCCCATACAAAGTATCATAAGGTTAAATTTTAATTCTATAATAGAAACTGTTGTTATATGATAATTCCACTAGGGGAAGGTGTTGATCCAAACATCCTTGAAAATCCATTGAACATTATCTTAGATTATCCTATAGAGTTTTAAGGGTTCTTTTAGACTATCCATCCATATAAGTGTGATAAAATGTACTAAAAATCCTCTCTTTATCCAACCCTTGTTTAAGGATTCTCCAAAACCTCATGGTAAACCTCGGATCTTGATCAGATAAAATGGTGAGTGATACTCCATGTAGTCTAACCAATTCTCTTATGTATATCCTTTTGATTTAGTTAAGATATAAATATTCCTTGATATAAAAGAAATTCAATCACTTTTTAAGGTGATATACTACCACCCAGATGGAATTATTTCTCTTATATTTCATGGGGAGTCCTATAATGAAATCCATGGTCATATTTTCCTATTTTCATACTAGTATGGTAAATGGTTTCTTCATACCCTTAGACTTATTTCATTAAGACTTAATTTTTTGACTTACTTGGAATCAAGATAAAAAAATCAATCTCTCTCTTCATGTTATCCCACAAGAGGTTTTTCTTCAGATCTCTATACATATTAGTGCTTTCTAGATGAATATATAAGGTTGAGTTATGTGCAACATATAGAAGTTACCTCTTTATATCTAGTTTTTATGGGACACATATCCATGTTCCAAAACTTATGAATCTATATTTAGAAAATTTGAACTCTATAATATTTTCTACCTTTATCTATAGCTCCTCAGCATCTTCTTGGGACTCATTAATACTCTCAAGAATGGATGGTTGAGCAGTTATCGGATAAATTTAGGATGAAGATACTTTTATTATTCTCATGCGCATCCTTTTCATTTCCAAGAATATAGGATCCCTTTCAATCCCCATCATGGATAGGGTTTCCAGATCCTTTCTACTTAAAGAAACAATAACTTTTTTTAACTTCCTAGGATGGTAATCGATTGAACATTCATTGTCCTTAATCATCTCTAACCACCTCCATTGGTGTATATTGGTATCTTTTTGTGTGAATAAATAATTGAGGATTTTATGATCCATATATATGTCAAAATTATCCCTGTAAATATAATTTCACAAAATATTCAATTTGAAGATCACTGTATCCAATTTCGGATCATGTATTCCTTAGTTTTACTTGTGGATATTTAATTGGAATGAGGCATAAGCTATCACTTTTTCATATTGCATGAGTACATAACCCAAGACCTTTTTCCATGCATTACTATAGATCTAAAATCCTTCCCCAATGGTGGGTAATGTGATCATAATTTTAGTGATTAGGCTCTTCTTTAACTCTTTAAATATCTCCTAATATTCATTATTCCAAACAAACGTCACTTCATTGTGAGTATTCCTTATTAGTGGACTTGAAAATCATGAGTAGTTTCTTACAAATAGATGATAGTACCCAAATAATACAAGGAGACTATGAATTGTTTTACTGATTTTGGTCTAGGACATCCTTCAACTGCCTATATTTTTTAAGGATCCAGATATATCTCTTTTTTGGTGATAACATTCTACAAGAATGTTACTTGCTCTATCCAAAACTCGTATTTACTATACTTCACATATAATATTTACTTTTACAATTTATTCAGTATGTAATTTAAAAGATCCTCATATTACTAATTTATTTTGGATTAGATAACAATATCATCTATAATGACTACCAAAACTTTTTCAAGGTAATCCCTAAAGAATCGAATCATTAAGTCCATGAAGATAGCAACAACATTAGTTAGTACAAATGGAATCACTATGAACTTGCAGTGATTGTACCTTGTATAAAAATAATTCTTGGGGATATCCTCATTATTAACCTTTACTTGATAATATCTTGACCAAAGATCCACCTTGTAGAAGCACTGGGCACTACATAGCTGGTCGAAAAATTCATCGATCCATGGAAGAGGATACATGTTCCTTATCGTGATCTTTTTAAGATCATGATAATCAAAACAAATGATAATTGACCTGATTAGTCACTAAAATTGGATAATATTCATTGTTAATATCTTTATATTAATTGTTCCAAAGTCCATAAACATTTTTTTAGTGCATTAGATAAATAGAACTTCATTTCTCATCTTAAATGCGATTAATGTCTAAAATAAAAATTTGGGCCCAATCATTCATCTGTTTGTGGATAGAATTATATTAATTTTATGAATTTGATATTTTGGGATATTATTGATCACTTTATTTGGAACATTTTATCTTTTAGGTCTGATATATGAATCCCAAGGGAAGATGGAGATTGTTTCACCTGAATGCAAAAATTTACTGGAAAAAGAATAATGGGCCTAAGGCCCATCAACCAAATTTTGGTGCCCTTTCCGGGGACCAAGTAAGTTACCTTAGAACATCTTTTTCCCCCATTTCTCTTTTCTCATCCCATTTATCTTCTCTTTCCCCCTTTCTATTTTTTTGGCTCCCAAAAAATCACGATTCCAAATTTTCAAATACATACAATAGAGTATAATCAACAATATCCCTTCACAAAATTAGGATATAATAAATTAGTAAATCCACATTGGGAATAACCAATATTTTATAATTACTTTGAGCAACCATTGAATGAATACCCCACACTTAGAATCATGATTTTTTGGGAGCCAAAAAAAATAGAAAGGGGAAAGAGAAGATAAATGGGATGAGAAAAGAGAAATGGGGGAGAAAAGATGTTCTAAGGTAACTTACTTGGTCCCCAAAAATGGAGCCAAAATTTGGTTGCGCCCAAATTTACCCTACAGGTATGTGGTCGTTGTAGTACAGGTAGGGGTCGAATCCACAAGGACTGAAGAAGGAACCTAAAGACACTCTGATTTTGGAAGAATTTGGCTATGAAGTGGCCAACTATACAGATTGAATTGATTTGAATAAATAGTTATTTAATTTAAAGAACAAAACAAAAAAACATAAAATTACTTAGTCTAGAATAATTAATGCAGATAAGTTGATCCTAAGTTGTTACTTGGCTTAGATTGGATGTATTTATTTTCTTATAACGTTCATTTCACTAATTCAAGACGCATCCACAAATTGATATAATTCATCAACATCATTCACCAATTTAATCCCTACATAATTCCAAGGCTAATCCCCAATTTACTTATAGGATCAATTTAATGATCACTCCAAGGAATTGGATCGTACTAGCACTCGAAATGTGTCATTGTTAAAGTAGGCGAAGATAAAGAAGAAAGTAAATCATAAAATGGAAATCTTAAAATAATGAAATGATTACATAATTTAAGATCATAAAATAACATCCAATATTCCCCATGAAACTCCCTATGACCAACCAATAAGGTTTTATCCCTCCATTGATTCTATGATCTCAAAGAAAGCGTAAAGTAGACTCATAGGGTCGAGATTGAAGAAGAAAAATAAAACAATGAAACGATCACTCCACCGTTGTGTGAATAAATTCACAAGTGCTGGTGTGAATAAGATCACACCTTGAGGAAACAGTATTAATGTGAAAAGAATAAGAATAAAAAAAGAGAATAAGAATAACTTTTATTGAAAACTAAGGTGATTCGAACAACTTACATGAGAAGGAATAACATTACAAAGACAAATTGGCATAATAACATTACAATGAAAACAAAGCTCCATGATGATAAGAGAAATATGGGATGATTATTTCCTTCACCACCAGCTCCTTATATAGGCATATTAGGAGCCTTAGGTCCACCCCCCAACAATTAATTTACCCCCCAACAATTAAGAGAGTCAAAAGGAGGGTGAAGAATCAAAAGGAAATTGACCCGGAAAACATTCAAGATTCATCCTCCATTTAGACGTTCGAATTTTACATTAAATATGGCCAAATCATCAGCAGTAGTAGAAGACAAATATCTTCTTACAGGTGTCCTCTATCCTCTTTCCAGATTTCAGGTCATTTGGAGCATCCGTTTGAAAGTTATTCCCGAAATGTTGAGAAGAATTTATGGGCGTTCATATCAGCCCAACCATTTAAATGTAAACTTCGGATCCATATATCTCCATGAAAACATCGTAATTAGATCTATCCACAGTTGAATAAAATTATTAACATATTTTTCTCTTTCTACTATAAAAATTTGAGCTTCATTGGGCTTGGTTTATGAGCCCCACATTTGTTTGATGGGCCTTAGGCCCAATATGCTTTTTCCAGTAAGTTTCTGCATTAAAGCGCAAAAATCCCCATCTTCCCTTGGGATTCATCAATCGGAACTACAAGATAAAATGTTCCAAATAAAGTGATAAATCATATCCCGAAATATAAAATTCATAAAATTAATATAATGTTATCCACAAACGGATGAATGATTAGGCCCAAATTTTCATTTTAAATATTAATTGCATTTAAGATGAGAAATAAAATTCTATTTATGTAATACACTAAAAAAATGTTTATGGACTTTGGAAAAATGAATATAAAGATATTAATAATGAATATTAGCCACTTTTAGTGACTAATCACACCCCCTAACTTGAGTTTTTCTAGTCCCGAGCAAAATATATTAAAAATATGAAATTCGAATCTCCTTTTCCAAAAACATTTTAATACACATTGCTCAACCAAAAACCTCATACCAAAAAAATTATGAAATCCATCAAAATAATTTAAAAAAATCTAGGTCGATAAGAATATTCCAAGCCCAAGCCCATTCCTTTATTCAAATTCATCACCACATTTCATCTAATTTCAATTAAGCATGATAAAGTGTTGTGCACCACAAAAGATATGGGGCCCATTTTATTGTTCAATGGAAAAAAAATGGAAGTGCTAGGTGGGAATCACATTAAACCTTAAGATGAGTATCCAATATTTTTTTTATTTTTTTTTTGTTTGTTTTTTTAACCACAATAGATATGAAAAGACTAACTCTGGGCAAGACAACTATGGATTCACGATCCCCAAGTGTCGTACACCACACATATTGTCAATTCCATGCTCTACAATAGAGATATAAATCCTAACTCTGGGCAAGACAACTATGGAGTCATGATCCCCAAGTTTTGGATGCCACGCATTTTGACAAAACATTACTTTATGTGGTCATTATTTTTTTTTATTTTTTTTATTTTTTATTTTGGATACTTAAATTAAACTAAAAGTGACCCCAGTACCCTATGCTATAATGAAAGGGACCCAAGAACTAAAATTTACACCCAAGGTCCAGTAGATGTGCATTGTGGAATTTTTATTAAGAGGATGAAAATGTAAACTTCGAAAAATCACATTGGACAATCAAACTTTCCAAAAACTATGCTCATGAACTTAAACTTTCATTAAAATCAGAATCAAGGCATGAAATATTATTTGATATCCAATTTCAGAGTTTGCAATGTTTGTTATCATGTTCAAGGTTAATGGAAATTTTCTTTCCATGCATGTTCTTATTAAAAAAATCATTTTTTTATCTCCCTCCAACATAGAATAACACTATCCCCAGTGTTTAAAGAAAACTTAGAAGGGGGTATGTGAGAGTTGTTCAAAGAGGAAATTGAAAATGATAATCATGGAATGATTTCACCTGGTGGTTGATGATGAAAGTTTTTTCCACAGTCTCCCTTGAATCCTGGGATTGAGTCTCAGCAGCTTGGACGGTTGTGACGGGATTTTCCCCACGACCTATGACCTGTCCTTTTATTTTTTTTAACCTATAAAAACATAAAAATAAAACAAAACAAAATAAACTGACGATACATTGTCTTCTTTTTAAATTTCTAGGTAAGGTATTACTCAAAGATCACAGCACATGACAGGGATGAATATGGCTCTCCCCTTTCATACCCATCCTTACTCATAAAAGAAGAACAGGTCAATAGTCTATGGTAATTTATTATATGAAAAAGAAAATGATTCAAAATGATTGGAAACTTGAAAACCATGGGTTTCCTCCCATGCAGTGCTTTTGTTTAACATCGTTAGCTCGACTTGAACCCCCAAAATTATCCAATTCCAACTTTAAAAATTTTAATCACCTCATCTTTCTCTACTTAAACATGATTGAGAATGCGTATCCCTTGTGGTTGGTAAGAAGATTTTGAATTTTATTCATGAACAATCCTATTTTCTACAATGAATGGGAAAATGCAAGGAGTATCAAAAATGGTTGATTTTTTTTCTTCTATAGTCTTTCCTAATAAATCAAAGATCAACCCCCCTTTTGGGTTTCATGAGATGAATGAATGAAAACCCCAAAATCTTATTTATCACAAATGATGGGATACTCAAGTGGGGAAGGAAGGAAAATGATTTTGAGTTCAGGTTGATTGAAATTTCCTAAAGAATATTGTCAACTTGAATGAAAATCAGTTTCTTCTACAAAAACATTAGAATGAATTGGTTTCTTATAAAGATATGATTCATCCCCAAAAGTGTGCATTTGAATTATAGGAGTAGGAATGGGCTCAATGCATGGGATTTCTTCCAATTGTTCAGTGATCGGTGGTCCTAAAAATTCACTAATAGAGCCATGTTCAGAAAACTCATTCCATGATGTCAATTTATTATCTTTTGAATTCAAAAAATCAATTTCCTTATAATTTAAACACTCTTCAGGTTGACTTTCAACATTACTTGACCAATTCACTTCATTATCTAACTCTGATTTCCCAGACTCTAAAATGGGTTCTTCACATGTTTTAAAGTTTTATAGTTCTAACCTCAAAGATGAAACCTCAGAATTCATTATCTCTATTTGATTACACAATTGTTCAACAATTATTTCAGGATTAGGGCTGATAGATGTTTGTACACCATGGATTTCCTCATTATTTGTCTTTTAAATCATTCTTGATAGGTATGGAAATTAATCTTTTAAACATTCATCATTTCAAATATCGTTCATGTTATTTGGTGTGGGGTATTCATTCAATACTTGATCAAAGTAATTAAAAAATATTGGTGATTCCCAATGTGGATTTACTAATTGATTATATCCTGAGTTTTTTAAGGGATATTATTGATTATACTCCATTTTATGTATTTGAAAATTTGGAATTGTGATTTTTTGGGATCCAAAAAAATAGAAAGGGGGAAATAGAAGATAAATGGGATGATAAAAGAGACATGGGGGAGAAAATATGTTCTAAGGTAACTTACTTGGTCCCCGAATAAAGTGATCAATCATATCCCAAAATATAAAATTAAGAAAATTAATATAATGATATCCACAAAAAGATGAATTATTGGTCCCAAATTTTCAATTTTAAACATTAATTGCATTTAAGATGAGAAATGAAGTTCTATTTATGTAATGCACTAAAAACAATGTTTATGGACTTTGGAACAATGAATATAGGCAAATAAATTGATGAATAATATACCAAAATCTTCATCTTTCCATCACCACCAGCTCCTTATATAGGCATATTAGGAGCCTTAGGTCCACCCCCAATAATTAAGAGAGTCAAAAGGAGGGTGAAAATCAAAAGGAAATTGACGTTACAAAGTTGACCACAAAACCAGCCAGATTCATCAACCATTTTGATGTGTGAATTTGTAATTTAAGAAGACCGAATCTGAAGGGGTCGTATTAGAGACAAATGATCTTCCATCTGTCCTATATGATCGGTAAAAAGTTAAGAAAATTTAGCATAGGCGTTTGGAAGTTATGGTCGAAATGGTGGGACAACTTTACGTGCATTAATGTCGGGCCCACCATTTAAATATCAACTTCAGATCCCCTTATCATCATGAAAACATCAGAATTAGATCTGTCCACAGTTGAATAAAATTATCCTCATATTGTTATCTTTTTACTGTAAAAATTTGAACTACATTGGGATTGGTTTGTGGGCCCCACATTAGTTTGATGGGCCTTAGGACCATTATGCTTTTTCCTGCAAATTTCTGCATTCAGGCGCAAAAATCTCCATCTTCCCTTGGGATTCATCCATTAGACCTAAAAGATAAAATGTTCCAAAAAAAGTGATCAATCATATCCCAAAATATCAAATTCAAAAAATGAATATAATTTTTTCCACAAAAAGATAAATGATTGGGCCCAAATTTTAATTTTAAACATGAATAGCATTTAAGATGAGAAATGAAGTTCTATTTATGTAATTCACTAAAAACAATTTTTATGGACTTTTAAAAAATGAATATAAAGATATTAAAAATTAATATTAGCCACTTTCAGTGACTAATCACACCCCCAACTTGATTTTTTCTAGTCCCGAGCAAAATATATTACAAATATGAAATTCAAATCCCCTTTTCCAAAAACATTTTAATACACATTGCTCACTCAAAGACCTCATACCAAAAAAAATTATGAAACCCATAAAAATCATTTAAAACAAGCTAACTAAATAAGCATATCCCAATCCCAAGCCCATTCCTTTTTTCAAATTCATCGCCAAATTTCATCCAATTTCAATTAAGCATGATAAAGTGCTGTGCATCACAAAAGATATGGGGCCCATTTTATTGTTCAAGGGGAAAAATGGAAGTTCTAGGTGGGAATCACATTAAACCTTAATATGAGTATCCTTTTTTTATTTTATTTTTTATTTTTTTTATTTATTTTTTTAACCATAATAGATATGAAAAGACTAACTCTGGGCAAGACAACTATGGAGTCACGATCCCCAAGTGCCGGATGCCACACATATTTTCAATTTCATGCTCTATAATATAGATATAAAGCCTAAATCTGAGCAAGACAACTATGGAGTCACGATCCCCAAGTGTCGGACTCCACGCATTTGGACAAATCATTGCTCTATGTGGTCATAATTTTTTTTTTCAAATTGTTTTGTTTATTATTATTTTTTTGGATACTCAAATTAAACTAAAAGTGACCCTAGAACCCTATTCTTATAATGAAAGGTACCCAAGGAATCAGGTTGGAACACTGGTACTTATATATATTGATAGTGCCTTCAAGACTATTAGAATATATTAGGGTTGACAAACTTGACACTTTCTGATTTGAGTGACCTCATGAAATCATGAGCATGGTCACGAAAAAAACTTCCAGGAGTGAAGAAGGATGTCATATGGGTTGGGTTGAGAATGGGAATTCACTCTATGAGATCCAATCTCCAAAACCTCAGTAGCTCAATGGTAGAGAGGTGACGTGTCCTTTGGATGGTTAACTAAACAAGAAAAATGGCCTTAAGGCTGATTGAATTTCTTTCTTCTCACTCAGGTCTTAGAAGGGAAAGCTCAAGTAGATTGTATTTCTCTGGGCGCAACCATGACCCATCCTTATTCTTGAAAAAAATAATTGATGCACCCCATGGAGAAGCACTTGGGTGTATAAACCCTTTATCCATATTCTTCTATATGTGTTTCTTCATCTCTTTAAGTTTAATAGTGTCCATTCTATTTTGAGTCTTCAATATTGGAAAATCTTAAAGTATAATTCTAATTGATAACTCAACCACTCTACTATGAAGAAGACCTAGAAATTATTTGGTAAACACATATGTGAATTACCTTTCACTCGGCATGTCATCAAGGATGACCTTTTCCTTAGTCTCAATTATTTGATCAAGATACACTTTCTAATAAAGAAATAATATCCATTCTTGAGATGATTATTACACATGATATTTATCCTCAACCTTTCACTTCTATAAAATCAAAGGGTGGTTCATGATATATATGGTGATTTCCTTCTCCTAAAAATAAGGAAACATAATCAAAACCTAGAATTGCATCAAATTCCTCTAAAGGGGGTATCACAAGGTTCACTCTAAAGTTTAGCCTACAAATACAGATAAGTGAAGAGTTTAATAATTGAGATGAGAAAATTTACCTATTTACCATTTTTATTGATATAACCATTTCCATATTTTGAGGTGGTGTTTGAATAGTTATAATAAACTTACATGATACAAAAGAATGTGTAGAACTATAATCAAATAGTATGTTTTATATTTTTGAATGAATACTAGTGTAACTGTCATCACATAATTTCCAGGATCTACCCTAGTAGTTGTGATGGAATAAGCTCACCCTTTCTCTCTATGCCTTAGAAGTTGTTTTCATTGGTTATCATTAACAACCCTTAACTTAGTGTATTAATTTGAATAATTTCCTTATTCATTATAGTTGAAACATTGTAAAACAAGCTGGGGGTTGAATGAATCATTCCTTTCTTCCATCACATTGGTGGGTTTCTCCGATCAGCAATCTCTAGTTAATTTACCTTCCTTACCATACATAAAGAATTTCTTTTTCCCCTTTATTCAATTTCTAGGATTCTTCTTACCACACTTTTTAAAAGTGGGATGTTGGACTTTCTTTCCCCCATGATATTTTCCAATTGCTCTACCATAATTAAACTCCATTATTTTCTTCCTATATCCTGACTAATGATACCATTGAGATTCACCAATATTTATTTTGACTTTAATAGAAAATCAGATAATTTTTTCATATCTTTAAAAGCATCAAATCTTCAAATCATTTTTCAGATTCAACTTTATCCCACTTAATAAATGTCCAATGTTACTTTTGGGTTCAATAGAAAAGTTTGATGTGTATCCTATATTTTTTTGAAGTTTAATTTATATGCCCAAAAGGATTCATCATCCTTTTGGTTGAGGAAAAGAAAATACCTCTAAATTTTGAGTCATATAGTAGGAGGAAAATATTTATCAAAATGCATTTTATGGAATTATTTACACTCCATAGCTTAATTATCCTCCTCAGGCATCATATTTTTTATCAACAACCACCATTGATCAAATTTTACCTCTATACAATAAATGTATAGCTTGGTGTTCTCTTTATCAAAGCATTTAATGATAGAGAATATATTTTCAATGGAGTTGATCCATTATTCTATGATTATGTTATCAGAAGATCCATTGAAAGTTAGAGGCCTTTGTGTCATAAAGCTCTCAATTTCAACTTTCTCTTTCTTAGGGGGATGTGTGTGTTCCTATAGATTAAATATTTTATTTAAAACTTGAGTTAATTAAGAAATAATTTTCATGAATTTCCAAATTAATTCTCCCATCAGGTTGGGTATCTCATTTGGGAATTCATCACATTGACCCTCACATTAATTTTTGACTTGGTTCCTCCTGTCTCTATCCATTGACTAAAATAAATGAAAAATTAGGGATGAGAATTTTTAAACTATTAAAAACATAAAAGGTAAAATATAAACATTAAGGTATAACTCATAAATGACATATTAATTAACCTGTAAATTTATAGTTTTCGATCTAAGTCATCTATGGCCTATTTCATAACATGAAATTTATGGGAATTTTTGTTCCCTTTGTAATGGTTTGTAAAGAGTTTCTAAATTTAAAAAATCATATCCCCTACGAGTTTCAAACTAGTTGTGCAGTAAGTCTTGTATTTCATGCACTAGGTGATGATTAATTTAATACCCAATTCACCCTTTTTGGGGTTATTACCCCTAAGTACAACTATACCAGAGCCATATCCACTTATAGTATCCATACATGGATTTGTTTCTTAGAAACCACTTACTATATACTTTACGAAAATTTAGGGATGTTTTATTATATTTAGTCTTGTCCATAAGACACTCACTAAAGTTTTTTAATCCTAATCCCAAAAAATAACTAGACCTGGTTCTGATACCAACTATGAAAACCCATATATTTAATACACTTTAATTAATGATTTATTATATATAGATACACTTAATATAATCCCAAAATATCATTAGGCAAGGTGTATTTGGGTAATTAGATACATAGAACAATAAATTGAAAATGGGTATAACAACATTATTTAAAAACACCAAAACATTCCCTTATATTCTATTGATAATCTAATATTGTACAGGATAACCTGGGAATGTACATAAAAAATGGTAATCTATAAAGCCTAATAATGTAATAATCAAATAATAACATGATGAAAGTAGTTAATGTGAGTCAAGAGGCATATCAAGGTAACATAAAAGGGGTGATAATAATAATCTTTAACATTGAACCATGATATAAGATGATAACATCAAAGAAACATAGGAATGTGGAAACAACATAAAACATTACATCATAAACATAGGTTAAGTCTAACCAATAAGAAATAAAAACATAGTATACTCATGATAACCTCCCATTCACCATAAATTTTATCCCAGGAGATAAAAACATTACCCAATTCATTTGAGGGCTATATAATTTTGGGCCCACCCATCATATTCATATCATGTACATGCATTTATGTGCCACATATATCATACAACATAAGAACATATTTCTTCACTTTTAACCCCAAAATTAAGGAGTGTGGGTTATATAAATGGATTTTCACAATTAATTAAGGATATATGCATCTATTTGAACAACCTTGAGTAGAAATAAGTATGGGTATTCACTATAAAAATGTCCGTCATAGAAAATCATAGGATAATTTTGGAAGCGTAATGGGTGTATATAAAGACTTGTTAAAGGGTTTAATGAGAGTGAAAGGTGGTATATAATTACTTTTCCATCATAAGGATAGTAAAAGGGTTTTGAAAAAACATATTCTAATTTTAATTAGTTTAAATCAAATGTAATAATACAAAAAATGTGCTTGAATAAAGAGGAGTCGGAGGAGATCCCTTACCTTAAGAAGGTGCTTCTACAAGCATAGGATGAGCTTATTAAGAGAATGAGAACACCCTAGGTGTTCTTTAGGGAGGTATAGGGAGATTAAATTCATAATCAATAGGTTTTTAGTCAATGGGATTGGTAGGTTGGTGGATATTTATAACAAAAGATAAGAGAATTTTTTTATTAATTTCCTAACTTAGGTTTTTCAAATCTATATAAAAAAATAATCAAATCCAAAAACCTTACCATGGTTTTTTCCAAATTATTATTCCAAATATAATTGGTTTAAAACATTTTATAATTACAAGCACTATACATATTAAAATAATACCACTAGTGATGTGGAAGTGAGTCATGTTCATAAAGAATTGTTTTTAAAACCTTATAATATAGGTTTTGTAGGATTCATTAAAGGATTATAAAATTAATAAAATAACTTAAAATATATATTATTTTATATTTTAAATATATATTTTATATTTTATACATTTTATATAATTTATTATATCACTTTTGGGTTCTTTTGATGTTATAATATAAACCATATATTTATATTGTATTTAATTTTTACCCAAAAAGATGACTATCATAGAAAATTATGAGAAATTCACTATTGTATAATTTATACATTCTAATTTCAAAAATAATATTTATTTTACAAATATAATTTTCAAAATATGATAATTTTAACTTTTAAATAAAAAAAATTATTTTCTGTAAAATACTAGTCATTACAACACTAACAACTTTTTGAACACTATAAAATTACTTTGGAAATCATTGATTTGTATTTTCATTTATATTTAAATAAATATTAATTAATAATAAAATTTTATTAAAATAAAATTTATTTCAAAAAATATTTACTTTATCAAAAAGAGTGTCTTAATTTAAGATATATATATTTCCAAAAATATAATTTTGATTTCTTCGTATCAAAATAAAATTTATTCAAACTCGTTAAATAATAATTTATAAAGTAATAATAAAAAGGGATAAATATATTCATTAGTTCATTAAAAATAAAATATTCAAATTATAATACTAGGTTCCAAATATATAATATCTTATTACATCAGTGTACGCCCTAAGTGTAAGAAGTGTGATGGTGACACTTTCTTGGGGTAGTTCGGCGAACATAGTTTGGGCCATGGTCTCAATAATATTAAACTTCCTTGTTAAATGGTTTCACTCATGTTTTAGTTTTAGAATCTCAAATTTGGATTGGTAAAGGTAAAATTCCAATGAATCCATCTCTGTCAAAAGCTCTAATAAATGGGCTTCATAGGGTGATATCCTACTGGTTGTGGTCATCGTTTCTTTCGTTCATGTCAATTGGATTTTATCAAAACACTTAATATACTAATCTTAATGATCTTAATATAATAGCTATATTATCTAGGATTATGATTCTTAATGGTATTTTAAATCTGTAAGGGTATAAAAATCCAACAGAACCAAATTATTTCATGTGTTTTATATAACTACGTTTCTTAATAAGGAATTTATTCATTCAAAAAGGGTGTTTCATTTATAAATGTTCAGGTTGTTACATGATCCCTAAAAAATAAAGGTAAATAAAACTCTATATATATATATAATAAACATATATATATAATATATATGATTTATATAAGAATAATATAGAATAAATGGAGAAAAACAAAGAGAATATGTAATCCAAAAGTAACGAGGGTAGTTTGGAAGATCCCTTTTTATGTTTTAAAATGCCTTTATAAAAATATCACAAGGTAAAAATGAATAATAAAACTTTATTTTTAAAAGGGGAGAGGTAAATATGAATCTCACAAGAGATAACACATAATTAGGTTTCAAAATATAAATTATAATTAGGGAATATGAAAATACAAACAAGGAGGGGAAATCAACATTAAAGAGGATGGGAAATATTCTCAACAATGATATACTTATTTAGGAATAAATTCCTCAAGGTAAAATATTTGAATTTAAAAATTATTTTTACCTAAATAATAATAGAAATTACCATGAAATAAAGTCTTATGGTGGAATAAAACAATCATAGAAGTAATAAGTTCAATATGAAACATATTAACTCAAAGAAAGGGGGTTTGAGTTAAACAACACCTTTATAGCGCTGTAATATTTCGAATTGAAAATACAAGGTAAAACATGAGATGTATTTTTAAATAACATATATTTCATAAAGTTTATGAAAATCAATTAATCCATTCCCAATACAAATTCCACAAAAAATAGAAAATTGGTGAATATGATTCTTATCTCAATGAAACAAAATTAAGATCCAAAAACCCTCACCTTGGGTCATGATTCATTCCACACGTATGGATAACATCTTACAAAAATAAATTAATATTATTAGAAACTTTATTAAAAAAAATTTCATCTATATTTCATTTTATAATTTCTATTTATTATCATGTGTTCTTTATTTATTAAATAGTTTTCTCTTATGTTGGTTACTTGAGGTGGTTCGGTTAATTTCTCTAAAACTTCCTCAGTATATTAAATGTGGTAAATATTTTTGTAAAATAGATTAATAATATCCAAAATCATATATTTTTATGTCTATTATTATTATTCTAGAAAAAAAATTATATATTCCAATATGTTTTCCCAAAATGGACTCAAATTAAAGAAGGTTCTTCGATATGTTCATTTAAGACAGTTAAGTTTACTATGACCATTTATTATTAATATCACTTATAAAATGAATAATATTAAACTTGAAAATATTAATAGTGTCATAAATATCATTTTTATACATAAAATTCATTTTTAAAGTCAACCATGTTCTGTAGTAGTGGGAAAATGAAATACGCCATTCTATGGAGGCAGTACTTCATACATAAACAAATGCCACTTTGATTTTACATACAATGTGAGGGATAGAAAAAAATAAAATAATTATCATTTAATAATATTAATAATTATATATTTTTTATATTTTTTATTAAATAACTCTTTTGAACCATCCATGTAAGGTGGTTGTGAAAAATAGAACACATCGTTCATGAGGCGATAGTCCACACAAATGCATGACGACATCTTTCTTTTTCGAATGGTATTAGAGGGAGATAGAAAATTAATATTCAATTATTATAACAACATTATGAATATTAATAATACTTATTTTATGAAAAATTAATGTATATAAAAAATAAAGGTTTGAATAATAAAATAACTAAGAGAGCTCAATTGAGAGCATTACCACTCCCTTTGGTTGTTCTCCCATGTGTAATAATTAAGGCTCATTAGCTAGGTCTTTTGGAAATACCAAGGATTTTAAGACATTGTTAGAGGGTTTATGAGATACTAGGTAAGCCTTTTGGTAGATATTTATCTTTTTAATGGATGGATAAATTTGGTGGAAGTGATCTCCTTTTATAAGTGAAGAAAATGTCACTTTTTTAAATTCCAATTACTTTTTCAATGATGGCATGAAACTATTCAAGGATAAAGTGATAAAAAATGTAAAATAATTGAGTCAGGGTTAGGTATGATCAATAATTCCTCTACTATTCAATTTTTTCCATGTTTTAAATGGGTTTTTATTCTTTTACAATTAGGTACTTAACTTTTATTCCTTCTTTGTATGAATTTATAATTGATTATAATATTTTTATTTACTATAGGTTTTCTTATTCTTATATTTTCTTAATAATATTTTTCTAAATGTTGTGGCAAATTTTATTTTAGTGTTTCATATGAAACAAGCTATCAAACATAGTATTAATTTAGAGAAAAATATATTCTAAAATCTCAGTGTGTTATATTTTATCCCCTTAAATAAGTTACATTATTGAAATTTTATTTATAACATATGAATAAAATATTTAAATACGTACATGAATCAATATTTTATTTTTAATGGGGTTTCATCCTCACTATATTAGGAACGACTAGTGAAATCATCATTTATAATGGCTCGGACCACCGTGGTCCATTACTTTTTCAAAATACAGTGTTTGGGGTGTTTTGGGAGGCAATGGTAGCTCATTTCAAGAGTTTTTTTAATTTCCAATTTTTCCATCGAAAGGTTAGGTCATCGGTAGGTCGTGGTGTTAGTAGTTCTTGGGAATCGGTAGGTTGAGGTGTCGATAGGTCCAGGCATCGGTAGGTCAAGGTGTCAGTAGGTTGAGGCGTTCGTAGGTTGAGGTGTTGGTAGGTTGAGGCATCGGTAGGTCGAGGCATTGGAAGGTCGATGCGTCGGTAGGTCGAGGCGTAGGTAGGTTGAGGCCTCGGTAGGTCGAGGCATTATTAGGTCAAGGCGTAAGTAGGTTTATGTGTCGGAAGGTCCAGGCGTCGGTAGGTTGAGGCGTCGGTAGGTCGAGGCGTCGGTAGGTCGAGGCGTCGGTGGATTGAGGTGTCAGTAGGATGAGGCACGGTAGTCAAGGCATCATTAGATCGAAGTGTCGGCAAGTCGAGGGAGTCGGTAGGTCGAGGGTATCAGTAGGTCAAGGTAATTGGTAGGTTGAGGCGTTGGTAGGTCGAGGTCAGTAGGTTGAGGGGGTTGGTAGGTCAGGGCATCAGTAGGTCAGGGTGTTGTTGAGTCAGGGTGTCGGTGAGTCAGGGCATCGGTGAGTGAAGGAGTCAGTGATTTGAGAATTGGTAGGTTTCATTGGTTGATCAGTGACATGGGCCTATCGTGGGGTGTGGCAAAAACAATTATTTTCTACGTTAAAATATAGTATAGAGGTTAACCTAGGTTGTCTCCAGAGAGGAGCGCTCAACAATAAATATTTTCACTTTAAAATTAGATAATTAAGTGGTGGTTGTTTTTGAAATGATTAATTTTGAAAAGAAACTAAATGAATTAATTACATGAAATATTTAAATAAAATTGAAAATCATGTGATTGAAAATATTTATATGAATTGGATGATCAGGTCAGGGTTGGTTTTTCAATTGTATTGTTATCATAGTTTTAATTTTATTCAATCCTCTTCTCCTAAGTCGGTTGAAGTGATATTTCATGATCGTTTCTTATAACTCCCTTGGTAAATGTTGATCGTGAGAGTAAACCATACCAATATCTCAGTTAGGTCTACTATCCTTCCTATGTGTTAAACAGATGCAGCGAATACCCTAAATTGAGTTAGGCAATTCCCGATCGGGTTTTGTTTATCCCAAATAATTAAGAATATTCAATACCCTTGCCACACGTACTGACGATCGATGAGTACTTCACCACTAATACCTAATTTATTCCATAGTATATAGACCATAACCTATTGGAGGGAGATTATGAACATTTACAAAAGAAATAATAACAACAGAATATTAAATCAAATACAATCGCATAAGATAATAAAACTGTTTATTAGAATTTGAAACCACCACCGCAGAAGAGAGAGTTTTTTATTCAATCAAATTTAAGAACTAAAACATTACAAAAGATAAAACCTAACCTTCCCCAATCACCCATAAGATTTAACCCACCATGTTAAGGGTAATTGAGAATTATGGGGAAGAATTTGGCATTATAAAACTAATAAGAACAAAAGAAAGAAAAGAAAGAACAGAAATTTTCTCCTCCAGAATCTTTCCATAAGAAAGATAGCTTCGGTTCTCCCACCACCACTTCGAATAATGCCAACATCCCTTCTTATAGAAGGTGTGAAATGGAGTTTTACATCTACCCACGCAATATCAGATCATTTGGAGCCTTGTGAAAGGAGTTATGTCCAATTTAGTAGACTTAACTAATTCTGGTTGCCAATCACTATTCCACCAACAATACTTTGACCAGTTTAAGGGAGGCCTCAATCAACTCAGTTATAATTGAAATTTAATGTGAATATTCCTAGTCAAGTTTTATTTATTACTCATATGAAATAACCCCATTTTGTGGTCAGTATCTCAAGATATTGATCATTGAATGAGTCATGGTCCATTCTGTCGGCCAGAATAAATGTTCACATTGACCGAATTATTTTTGGCATGTTGGAGTTTGAATTGGATTTTGTTCCTAAAGACTTATATGTATCCCATGAATCATTATATATTAAAAAAATCACATGAATTGGATGAATATTGTGGGAGTTATGCTTAAAATACAGAGGCAACATAAAAATGATTAAATGTCCAGAATTAACCAATTTTCACACTTAAGCTCAAAACTCACCAAAAGTCATAAAATGATGAAAAGAAAATAAAATCGGTTAATGGGAAGGGATTAAATAATTTAAAAATATATGAATAATTATGAAAATATGAGATCTGTAAATTCCCCCACACTTATCACTTGGACTTTGGGATAAGTAAACATCGATATTAAATCAAAAAAAATTTAAAACACATATCCGTGAGATCTAACAATTTAACTCTAAGAAACAAAAAATATAATGCCTCATAAACATCTATTATTCCAAGTTCTCAATTCAGTACATTAAATATATTTCCTCTTCATTTATTCTCTCATGCACACAAAACACTTACCTAACATGCATTTTCTCTCATCACACAAATATCAGTTTTTCAGCAATGTCTTTCTCATCCAATACTCATGCAAGGGTCACCATAGGATTGATAAATTTCTACATCTCCACCAGATTTGAGTCAAGGACATGAGTTTATCATAAGGACTTAATAGGGTTTTTCTGTGGCTTTAGGTTGGTAGTATTTTGATGTGAAAAATTCTGATGCAGAATAAGGAGTGTTTGGCTCTTTTTGAAGCAAAATTGAATTATTCTAATTTTTACTCAAATATGGTCTTCTCATCACTCCCCTTAAGAGTAAATCAGCTCAAAAAGCATGAAAAATCAGTTAAATTACACACCATTAATCATTTCAGCAGAAAAAGTTTCAATCATCTTAAACATGATTTTTCTTGAAAGCTCTAGAAAAGGAACAACTTTCCTTTCATTAGAAGCTCCAGAAAGGCACAACTTCTTTCACATGAAAGTTCTAGATAAGGAACAACCTTCAACATAATTATTTTTTTCAATATAAATAACATCTCTTCAACATTTTATTTTCCACTCAAAGTATCTCCAAATTAGTTATCACAACACAAGTCAACCTCCCCCGACACTTAAGTTCAACTAGATTATGCAATTTCACTTCAAGAGCAGGTTGGATAGGGAAAATTGGCCTGTAATGTGTCTAACCTAACAGGTTTTTCATGGATTCTATGGGATACAAGGATAAAATGTACAAGGTGGGCCATTATAAAAAAGGATTATTTTAAAAAGGGGTCTTTAAAACCAAAGAAATTCCTCAATCATTTAAAACACATATACCTCAAACCCTCAAGTTTTGACAGAAATAAATCAAATTCTAGTAAAATCAAGCATGGTATGGTTCTCTCAAGAAATGAGGTGAAAGAAAAGATTATGAAAATTAGGTTTAGAAGCCTCACAGGAAAGTGATTTCAAATATAGAGACAGTGAATTGTGGCATGGGATTAAAAAACAGAGTACTTTTCATGAAATTTCCAAATATTTGAACTTGAAAAAAAGTCATTTTTAGAATTCATTTAAGCTTAGTTTCATGGGATAAATTGTTTCACACATTGAAATGGGTTTCAAAATATTTGATGATAATCATTTAAACTCAAAAGTTTAAAAAAACACAAAAAATTGAAAAACACACTTTTTATTTGAAAAATAGAAAAACAAACAATTGAAATTCCTAAACTACAAAGGTTCCCTCCCCCACACTTAAATGATGTAGTGTATGCAATGCATTCAAATTGATTTAACATGTAAGAATATTTTTAAATTGAATCATTGCAATAAATAAAGTGTAAAGGAAGGGTATAACCTGACTTATTGGTAGTGCAATGTTGAGTTAAGCTCCTAATTGTTACACATATAAAAACCTACAAACAAAGGTAGATAATAAAACATAATGAATTTATTAAAAGTAAAGAAAATAGAAATATAATGAGAATAGAAGGATAGATCTTGGTTTAATCCCCCTAAGTGGTACCTGTGTTTTGACTACCTATAGATGGGCAGTTTTAGTTGGTTATCCCCAATCTGATGGTGGGATGAGTTTCTTTAATATGAACCACCATAACTTCTTCTTTCTAGTTAGAACTTCTTCCTTTTTTTAGGACTATATGGATACGGTACACCAAGTCCACTCTAATGAAATTTATATTCATCTTGTACGGTGGGGTTAGGATAAAGAATTAGTCCTCTTTCTTGGTTTCCACTTTCACAGCTTCTTCTTCATTCTCCAGTAGTTCCTCAAGGCATGCTGCATCAAAAGAATAATCAAAGGGAAAATCAGAGAGTAATTCAATTCGAATAAAATTAAAGCATGATGAATCAATATAAATCTCTTCCCTTTCAAAGTAAGCATCTTGTGTCTCTTTTTCCTCATGGAAATCCACTTTTTTCTCCTCTTGAAATTCCTCTAATAAGCATTCATCTAGTTTAGAGAGCTCCATACATTCTTCTTCAGGTGTATCTTCTTCTTTTTCCTCATCCACCGAGGAAATAAATTTGTTGCCCAAATCTGAAAATTTCAAGCAAGGGAAGGTGATACTCAATTCAGATTCTATATAATCATAATGAAAATAGTTAAGAAAAATATTATCTCCCTTATGTGTATTGAATTCAATTGCTTCTTCAGTATGAGTTTTCTCTTGTAGTTGAATTTCACAAGATAGAGGTAGGTAGTCAGGCTCCTCCATCTTTTATTCAAATTCTACTGCTTTGGTGGTGTCTTCCTTCAGTGGTTCTAGATCTTCTACTTTTTAAGGAAAATGTGGATCAATTAATTCTTTACAGTTATTCCAGAATCCATCTAGATATTTTTGATCTCTCACATGTATCTCAGTAGGTAATTCTTCCTTCTTATCCTCCACAGGTTGATTCATAGATTCTGGTTTTTCCATCATTGCACGGACATATTCAAATGCAAGTTCTACTTTGTTCTCTAGTTTTTCTATGTCATTTCTAAGTTATTGCATCTGAACTATATCATAACCAAACTCATCTACTAGTTCCACTTGTGGGTAATTATTCCATGAATTAAAGACATGGTCATTTGAAAACATCATGGAAAAATATTTTTTTATGTTTTTTTTATGTGTTAAATATTTATAATTAGATTGTGGAACTACCTCCCCAGAAATGGAACCAAGTTTTGACATGGTCCTATCATGGGGTGTGGAAAAAACAATTATTTTCTAAGTTAAAATATAGTATATAGGTTATCCTAGGTTGTCTCTAGAGAGGAGCTCTCAACAATCAAGTTTGTCACTTTAAAATTAGATAATTAAGTGGTGGTTGTTTTTGAAATGATTAATTTTGAAAAGAAACTAAATGAATAAATTACATAAAATATTGAAATAAAATTTAAAATTATGTGATTGAAAATAGTTATATGAATTGGGTGATCAGTTCAAGGTTGGTTTTTCAATTTTAATGTTATCATAGTTTCAATTTTATTCAATCCTCTTCTACTAAGTCGGTTTAAGTGATATTTCACGATCATTTCTTATCACTCCCTTGGTAAATGGTGATGGTGAGAGTAAACCATACCAATATCTTAGTTAGGTATACTCTCCTTCCTATGTGTTAAACATATTTATCGAATACCCTAAATTGAGTTAGCTAATTCCCGATCGGGTTTTGTTTATCCCAAACAATTAAAAATATTCAATACCCCTGCCATGCGTACTGACGATCACCGAGTACTTCACCACTAAGCCCTGATTTATTCCATAGTATATAGACCATAACCTAGTGGAGGTATATTATGAACATTTACCAAATCAATAATAACAACAGAATATTAAATCAAATACAATCGCATAAGATAATAAAACCGTTTATTAGAATTTGAAACCACCACCGCAGAAGAGAGAGAGTATTTTATTCAATCAAATTCAAGAACTCAAACATTACAAAAGATAAAACCTAACCTTCCAAAATCACTCATAATATTTACCCCACCATGTTAAGGGTAATTGAGAATAATGGGGAAGAAGGTGGCAATATAAAACTAAGAAGAAGAAAAGAAAGAAAAGAAAGAACATAAATTTTCTCCTCCATAATCTGTCCATAAGAAAGATAGCTTCGGTTCTCTCACCAAATCTTCAAATAATGTCGAGGTATCTTCTTATAGGAGGTGTGGAATGGAGTTTTCCATCTACCCACAAAATATCAGATCATTTGGATCCGTGTGGAAGGATTTATGGCCGATTTAGTAGACTTAACTATTTCTAGCCGCCAATCACTATTACACCAACCATACTTTGACTGGTTTAATGACGGCCTTAGTCAACTCAGTTATACTTGAAATTTAATTTGAAGATGACTCGTCAAGTTTTCTTTCTGAATAAGCTATAATAACCCCATTTGGTGGTCGGTATCTTGAGATATTGATCATTGAATGAGTCATGGTCCATTCTGACGGTCAGAATAAATATTCACATTGACTGAATTCTTTTGTCTTTTTGGAGTTCGAATTGACTTTTGTTCCTGAATACTTATATGTAGCCCGAGAATCATGACATCCTACAAAAAAATCACGTGAATTGGATGAAAATTGTGGGAGTTATGCTTCAAATACATAGGCAACATAAAAATGTTTAAATGTCCAGAATTAACCAATTTTCACACTTAAGCTCAAAACTCACCAAAAATCATAAAATGATGCAAAGAAAATAAAATTGGTTAATGGGAAGGGATTAAATCATTTAAAAATAAATGAATAATTTTTAAAATATGAGCTCTGTCAATCAGCATTGGTGGCTCAGTGTCAATAGCTCAGCGTCGGTGACTAGCTGTCGGTGGATTGTTGTCAGTGACTCACCCATCGGTGACTCATTTCCAGTTTTTTCCAGTTTTTTCAATTATTACCATGTGACTCTTTATTTGATGTTATATTATTTAAATGACATATTTAATGAGTTTTTGGGACATTTTAAATGGTATTTATCTTCTAAAAACCTGAAGCTTCCTTTTAATCCTAAACTGTATGGTCTTGGTCATGATCCTCCTTTAATGGACTTTGAAAATGTTCCCATGTAGATTTAGGATCTGGCCTTTATAAAGCCGAATCTTCTGTTCCTTTGAAAACATTAGATTTTCTCTTTGTATTCCAAGACCCTTTCTTCCCCAGACAAGCCGTGCGCTTGTGCTATATCCCCCTGTTCGGTTTTCCTTAGAGTCTCCTACTCACGCGACCCCTCTGTTTTTGTGCAAGGAGGAGTTTTGGTCGCCTGTTACTCTAGGTAGGTATTTAATTCATCTCTTTTTTAATTGTGTGTCATGAGGGATGGGTATAATTATGCCTCCTTGGGAGAAAAAATGAATCCAAATTTATATAAGACAATAAGATGGAATAATTGAGGGGGTGGGAGCACGATGGTAATGATCATTTTATTTGATATGTTATCCTTAATCCATGTTGTGAATCATATGGGTTGTGTTCTTATGAAAATTGTGGCCATTGGTGGTCTCTATTTTCAAACCTGTATGATTTTTGATCCACTACTATAATAATTATAACCTGGTTAAATACGTATACTCGATTAATTAAATGGATACCCCATGATTAAATCTGTTTTTTGATCACCCATGTTTTATCAATTGGAATTAAAGAACGAGTGCTGCTAAATCTGAATAAACTTTTCCTTGTTGGTGTGGTTGTGTGGTGTGTGTGGTTATGTTTTTCCTTGCGTATGTATTGGTAGTGTGGTTTTATGACTTGTGGTGTGATTGTGTGTATGGGGCGGTATGGATGGTGTGATGGTCTCTCAGGCTGAGAGATTGATTATGGAAGGGATGGAATTATTATGTAGTGGGACTTCATTAGGGAAGTGGTTGGGGAGTAGGGATATAGGACTGGGTTGTGTCATGATTTCAATTATATGGGTGTGTTGGGTGTGGTGTGTTTTGTAGTGGGACTGTAAGCTGGTTGGTTCCAGTTTGTTTTGTTGAATGAGTGTTAGAATGGATTCCTTTACCATTGGTCCTTCTTTCCTTGTTTGTCTTTTCTAGTGGTTGGTGTGGTTTCTTAGCCTTATAATGTTTGCAATTTTTAGTAGTTTCCTAGGTTAGGGATGGAATAAATGAATGAATGAATGAATTTATATTTCATAATGACAAATGGTTAAATGAATTGGTTGGGGGTACGTTTTGAGTTATGGATTTTAATGAAGTGGCATTCATTTATAAACTTAAGGAATTGACCGTCATTTGTGGTGGTATGTGCATATAGGGGTAGCAATAAAGGTAGTTTTGAGTGGGTTGGTTGTATGTTTGGAATCCAATAGGATGGTCTGAGTGTTTGTTACCTATATTTATAAAATTGTAGTTCCTTATGTTTTCTATATGCACTCCACCCGTGTTGATCACTATGTGCTGAACACCTCCATTGTTATGGGGGAGGGTGCCTTTCCCAACATCCCAGTTGGTGGATGTATGGATTGTTACTAACTTTAACATGCTCCCTCTTATAGGAATTTATTTCCAAATACTTTTTGGGCAGGATATAATGGCTTGAGATTTACTGCAATATTTATGGTATTGGTTGTGTGAGAGGTGTTTTGTTCCCCAGGTGTCTTCAGAATGAGACCCATGTGATTTTAGGTGAGACGTGTGGTGTTTGTGGCTCAGGTGTCTATGGTCGGTATGTTTATAGTTTGTTTCTCAGGTGTGTGTGGGCGGGTTGAGGTAGTGGGTCTTGTGGAAGATTGTGGTAGCATCAGGACGTTTTCCATTAGGGATGACCAGTTAACCAGTGGGATGTGGTTCGGGGTACCCAAATATCAATGTGCTTACTATTTTACTTTACTTGGCTTGCATTATTTGGTGAGTTTTCTTGGTAAGGTTAGGTTGGATAGTATACCTTGTTAGGTACTTTTTGGTTTCTATTGTTTTATCATAGGGGCATCAGTATGCTTCTCCCACTTGTGCATGAGTGATTTTGGCTTTCCTTACTAAGTATAATTTTATGCTCACCACACGTATATAAAAACTATTTTTAGGTCTCCAGGGAGATTACTAAAACTATGCTGGACCTTACTATCTTGAATATTAGGGACAATTTTTGTGTCGCTGCTTAGTTTTATTTTTGTACTATGGAGTTTTCTTTGTATTTTCAGTAATTTTACTTCAAACATGCATGTGGGATGGATTTTTGTTTATATATATCTTGGAGTTTTTTGAGTTTGATACATCTTATATCCCGATATTGGTTACTATAAAAAGGGTAATTCCTCCCACTTTTGTGAGATTTCTATACCCTTGGTGTTGGTCTCCACCCCAGGACCTAATAGAGGTGGGACTCGGGGGTCATTATCTCTCTTTCATATTGAAGAAGGTGGGTCATGATAGAATGGTATCATAGGTGATGTTTGAGAGATAGGATGGAGTTTGGAGTTTGGCATAGTGAGGATTTCATGGGTTGGTAGGGAAACAGTGTTAGGAGCTCTTAGTGTGTGTGTGACATATGATAGGAAATATCGGCTATGACATGGGATTTTAGGGCCCCTCGTGATCTGATGTAATGAATCTAAGCTTACCAAACGTATGAGTAAGACTACACTGATTTCAGGGTAAATAACCTAGGAAAGGTACATGCATCATGATAACTTGCATTCTTTTTTTTGGTGTTTTTAGGAAATTAAAATAAACAATGAGTTAAAATTAATCCTAAATAAATCCCATACTACTTGGGCTTAGGAGTTCCTTTTTTTCCTTCTAGTTATGGGTCCCGAACATCGCCCGCATGTGGTACGCATAGTGGAGGGTCATCAGGCTGGCCTGGTTGATCGGAGGAGGGTCAATCCAATGGTGGATGATGATCAGTGGCATAAGATGCTTAATGCTTTCCAGTGGTAGACTCTGGGAAAGTATGAGGGCATTTTCTTGAACATGGATATGGAGAGTTGGATCAAGGAGCTGGTGATCACTTTAAGCTTGATCTGGGCTCTAACAAACCACTGGGTTCCTCTAGAAGTTCTCTAAATAAGGGGATTAGCGCGTCAGTGGTGGATGCATTACCTTGGGGAGAAGAAGGAGACCAATGTTTCATGGGATGACATTGAGAAGGAGTTTTGGGCAGAATTTCTCTCTTCCATGATAAAATCCAAGAAGAGGCAGGAGCTACTCTCCCTCCAGCAGGGGAGTATGTCAATGAGGGAATTTGGGATCAATTTCAAGATCTCCTATGTTTTTATCTTAATCTCTTTCCATATGAGGATTATTGGGAGATATGTTTGGAGGAGGCACTATGTCCTTCCCTCCAGTATGCGATTACTCCCTTCACCCTACTGACATACTTAAAGGTTTAGAAGAAGGTTGAGGTGGTGTAAAGTATGAACTTGAGAGGAGGTATACCATGAGAAGGAATTCAGATGATTTATTCAAAGGGGAAGGCTATCAGTAGTAAGTCTTCGGCATTAGGGCCTTCCAGGTTTCGGCCAGCAGGGAGCCAACCCCAATAGTTTCAGTTTCGACCCTCTAGTCCTCACCCTTTTCCCATGGTATTGAGGATTTTTTTATCACTTGTGGATTCCACAGGCACCCTCAGAGTCTGTACCAAGTTCGATCTCTGTATGTTATAGGTGGGAAGGTTTAGTGCCTGCCTCAGAAGGAGTTTCCAACCCGGCCCTTCCTGCAGTAAGGACAGCAGGCCCCTACTCTACTAAGGGTAGATGGTGCAGAAGGGTGGTGACCTTAGGGTTATCCTTAGGGACCTTGATCGGGGCATGGTCAGGGAGGCAACTGATAGTCGAGGGGTAGAGGAGCAAGGCATGGGAAGTTTCACACCACAGAGGCACAGTTCCATCAGGTTTGGAGATCATTCAAGGTATGGGCAGTTTTTTTAGTATGCTTTCTTGAACCTTATTTGATTCAGGAGATTCGTACTCATTTGTTGCACCTAGTCTAGCACATGATTTCGGATTGGACATAGAGAGACTTTTCGTTCCCCTGGTGTTGAGTACACTATTTGGAAGTCATACCATCTTGTTTGATATTTTTTGGGGATATAGACTGATATTGGGGACATATCAATCTAGTGGGGATATCTATCTACTACAGATGCATCCATAGGGTGTTATCCTTAGCATCGACCAGTTCTACTCTGTGTGTGCTGTTATCGACTACTTCTGAGGAAGAGTTGTGTTTTCAGACGTGAAAGGCCAGTGTGTACCTTTCGTTTTCGAGAAAATCTGTCAAGTGGGCAGCCGTCATATAGAGCCTATTATTTCCTTGTTATACAAGCTATCAGTGAGATCGATGTATGTTGAGATGGTGTAGGTTTCTGGAGTTATCGAAGATTTTTTGGATGTTTTATCTGAGAATTTTTTGACTCTACTCCCTCAATGTGATGTTGAGTTCGGAATAGAATTACAAGACGGTGGTAGTCCAATTTTGATGGATCTTTATCAGATGGAACTTTCTGAGTAGTGGGGTTTATGGATTCATATTGAATATCTAATGAATAATGGTTTCATTCGACCTAGTGTGTCATCATGGGGTGCTCTGGTCTTGTTTGTGAATAAGGAAGATGGTGGTATGAGGTTGTGCATAGACTATCGGAGACTTAATAAGGTTATGGTTAAGAACTGTTACCATCTCCCAAGGATAGATGATCTTTTCGACCAACTGAGGGGAGAGAGTTTTTTTTTCTAAGATTGATCTGCGGTTAGGATATCACCAGTTGAGGGTGAAGGAGGGTGATATCCCGAAGACTACTTTTAGGTGCAGGTATGGGCACTTTGAGTTTGTAGTTATGTCGTTTGGTGTTACAAATTCACCAAATGTGTTCATGGGGATCATGAACAATGTCTTTCATGAGTTCCTAGACTCGTTCATCATTATATTCATCAATGACATCCTAATCTACTCGAAGTCATAGGAGGACCATACTGATCATCTCAGGATTTTTCTAGAGGTCCTTCATCACCACCAGCTCTATGGAAAGCTGTCCAAGTGCAAGTTTTGAACACTATAGGTCCACTTCCTTAGGAATTTGGTTTTTCAAAATAATGTATTATTGGACCCGTTGAAGATCGAGGTTGTTTTTTTCTTGGGAATCACCCAATGATGTGGTAGTAGTTCATAGTTTTCTCAGTCTAGAAGGCTACTATCAGAAATTCATACCAGATTTCTCTTGAGTAGTAGCTCTGTTGGAAACTCTGACTAGAAAAGGCCAAGATTTTGTGTGGATCAAGTAGTTTTAGGCAGCACTTGGCTATCTGAAGTGGAATTTGGTTATTTCTCTGGTACTCAGGCTTCCAGAGGAAGGGGTGATGTTCGAGGTGTTTTGTGATGCTTCTCATCTAAGCTTGGGGAGTGTGCTGATGCAGCAATGGGGAGTGATCTCTTATGGGTCTAGGAAGTTATGTACCCATGAACATAACTATTCCACCCATGATATGTAACTATCAGTAGTTTTGTTTCCTAAATCTTTGGCGACAATACCTCATTGGGTTGCGCTTTATGGTCTTCACGGATCACAAAAGCTATAGGTACATCTTTTTTAGGCGAGATTTGAACTTACGGAAGTAAAGGTGGATAAATTTTTATAGGATTACAAATTTGATATCTCTTACACCTCAGGGAGGGGAAATTTCATGGCCAATGCTTTGAGATTGAAGTCACGGAAGGAGGAAGTTCGGGAATATGCAGATTTTTGGAGAGTAGTGGAGGATATGGTTGCCTTGCACTTAGATGCAGGAATTGATAGAGATAGAGGTTTCTTATTTTATATGATAGTGTAGTATTATTTGATGTGGAAAGTGTAGGAGTCTCAGTGGGGAGACTCAGAGGTGGAGGTGATGCCTGATCATATTAATTAGGGTGATGCTCTAGAGGGATGGTCAGAGGATTGTTAGAATTAGATGTTGTTCTATGAGAAGATGTTTGTTCCAGTGGAAATGTGTGAGGAAGTTCTCTGTGAGTTTCATAGATCAACCCTAGAGGTACACCCAGTAGTTTTCAAGATGTATCAAGGCTTGAGGGAATAGTTTTGATGGCCCTGGGTGAAGTAGGTAGTGGCGGAGTTTGTGGAAAAGTGTTTGGTGTGCCAGCAAGTGGAGGTTGAGAACTGTGTTCCAGGTGGTTTTTTGCATCCCCTATATGTACCCGAGTGGAATTAGGATTACATATTGATGTATTTTTTCACCGAATTACCTAGGTATCAGGTAGTATGTGATGTTATCTGGGTAGTAGTGGATCGGTTGACAAAATGGGATCATTTATTAGCAATCAAGGAGTCAAGCACAGTGGATTCCTTAGCACATAGGTATATGGATGAGGTGTTGCATCTTCATGGAGTTCTAAGATCCATCATCTCATATCAGGATACACATTTTATGTCATGATTCTGGAGGGGACTGTATCATGCTTTTGGAACATAGTTAATCCTCAGCACTTCTTTCCACCCTCATATGGATGGATAGATAGATAAGACCATCCAAACATTGGAGGACATGTTATGGGAATGTGTTTTAGACCTTAGTGGGTCTTAGGTGCAACATTTTTCCATGGTATAGTTCTATTATAATAATGGATATCACTCCTCCATTGGCATGGCTCTATTAGAGGCCTTGTACAAAGGATCGTGTTGCTCACCCTTGTCCTAGACAGAAGTTGGGGAGGCAGATTTTCTTGGTCCAGACATGGCGTAGAGTACGACAGAGAAGGTGCATCTTTTCCATGAGAGGATGAAGGTAGAAAATGACTGGAAGAAGTCGTATACCAATCACAGGAGAAGGTCCTTGGAGTTTGAGGTTCTGGATCATGTATTCTTGAAGGTTTCCCCTCAACGTGGGCAGTAGAGGTTCGGTAGAGGGAGTAAGATTTATCTCTGGTTCATTAGACCTTTCAAGGTTTTGGGACAAGTTGGTGAGGTGGCATATCATTTAGTATTTCCACTATAGTTCGGGAGGTTCCATGACATCTTTCATGTCTCTCGGCTTCATCAGTATCTTCATAATGACTCTCATGTCATTGATTGGGGAGAGATGGATATCGAGGACGATGTGATATTCATGGAGCGACCAGTGGAGATCCGGGATCATCGGTAGAAGGTGCTCCATGGATAGAACATTCCCTTGGTTTGTGTGTTGTGGAGGCATGGTGTCCTGGAGGAGAGTACTTGGTAAAGGGATGAAAATATGTGTTTCTAGTACCCAGAGTTGTTTTGAGTTTTTCTCGTGTGTTTACTTATGATGTAATGCTTGAAATTTTTTTCTATGAGATGATTTTTTTTCTTTATTATGTGATGTATGATAAATTTCTGACGTATAAGGAGGTGAGGACCTAATCCCTAATCAATAAAAATTACTATGGATGTGATTAAACCCGTGAGAGCGAGTCAGTGTCACTCAAATCAGATGGTATCTTAACATGGGGGGAAGAAATTCCATGATTCATATATTTGGGTAGTGTGACTTTTGGTGATTTTGTGGTATTTCTTGCAGTTGTTTGGGTTTTAAAATATCAGAGGAGGTGTTCTTGGATATTGAGGTTTCACTCCAATGAGTTGGTTTATCCATGAGAGGTATCTTATGGGGTGGTTGTTCAGAACCCTCTTTCATACACTACTACAAAAACTGGCTTCTGCGCCTCTGGGTACGGGCGACCGCCATTGGCGGTCGCTACTGAAAGTATTAGCGACCGCCAAAGGTGGTCACTAATACGGAAATAAATGGGCGGGATTTTTCCCGCCCCATCGTTGCTCTCTTCCTCATTGCCGCGGTGGTGCCCCGCTGTCGCGCCCCGCCGTCGCGCCCCGCCGTCGCGCTACCTCCCTCGGTCACCGCCATCCAGTCACCCCTCCCTCACATGCCATCGCCATACCACCCTCCGGCCACCCCTCCTTCACATGCCGTCACACCCGCCCCTCCCTCCGCCGACGTAGATCCGCCATGGCCGACCACTCAAGGTCTCTGGTTCCGCCTCGTGCCCCCGCGCGTTCGGTGTCGCACCCACACTATCCTGCGGACATGAAACATGATTTTTTTAAAAGTACCTTTAGCGGCCGCCATTGGCGGTCGCTATTGGTTTTTACCGACGGAGCAATTGCGACCGCTTTTGGCGGTCGCTATTGGTGCTTAATCTAGTAGTGATAGGGGTTTGGTTTTTAATTCTTGAGGGTGAGAATAGTTTGAGAGGTATCTAATGTAATGTAATTGATCTCTTTGGTCCATTAATTTGTCAAGATCCAGTGTTTGGGGTGTTTTGGGAGGCAATGGTATCTCATTTCAAGAGTTTTCCAAATTTTTAGTTTTTTTATCAGTAGGTCAGGGAGTCGGTAGGTTGAGGGCATCAGTTGGTCGAGGCATCGATAGGTCGATGGAATTTGTAGGTTGAGGTGTTGTTAGGTCTAGGTGTTGGTAGGTTTATGTGTTGATAGGTAGAGGTGTTAGTAGGTTGAGGCATCCGTAGGTCAAGGCCTCGGTAGGTCGAGGCATCAGTAGGTCAAGGCTTCGATAGGACAAGTCATCGGTAGGTCGAGGGTGTCTATAGGTCAAGGCGTCAGTAGGTCAATGCCTCAGTAGGATGAGGCCTCAGTAGATCAAGGGCATTAGTTGGTCAAGTATTTAGTAGGTCGACGCGTCGGTAGGTCGATGGCATCGATAGGTTGAGTTGTCAGCAGGTCAAGGCGTCAGTAGGTTAGGGTGTCAGTGAGTTAGGGCATCAGTGATTCAAGGCATCGGTCAGTCAGGTTGTTAGCGATACAGGCATCGATAGGTCATGTAGTTGGCATGGAATCGATGGCTCGGTGTCAGTAGCTTAGGGTCAGTGACTTGCTGTCGGTGGCTTTCTGTCGGTGACTCACCCATCGGTGACTCATTTCCTATTTTTCCCAGTTTTTTCAATTCTACCCCTTAGATGCTTTCTTTGACATTAAATGATTTAAATTCCATATTTAATGAGTTTTTGGGCCTTTTTAAATGTTATTTATCTTCTAAAAACCTAAATATTCCTTTTAATTTTAAACCTCTTGGTCTTGGTTGTGATCCCCCTTTAATGGCCTTTCAAACTGTTCCCTAGTAGATTTAGGATATGGCCTTTCTAAATCCAAATCTTCTCATCCTTTGAACCCTTCCAGTTTTCTCTTGGTACACTATGACCCTTTCTTTCCTAGATGAGTCATGTGCCTGTGTTGTATCCCCCCATGTTCAGTTTTCCTTGGAGTTTCCTGCTCGTGCGACCCCTTTTTTTAGTAAAGGATGATTTTTAGTCACCTGTTGTTCTTAGTAGGGATTTCCTTCATCTATCTTTTAATGGTGTATCATGTGGGGTCAATATAATGATGCCTCCTTGTAATAATGGATGAATCCAAATTTAAATAATAAAATAATAAGGAATAAATGAGGGGGTGGGAGCATAATGCCAATGATTTTATCATTTTATATTTTATCCTTGATCCATGGTTTTAATTGTATTGGTTGTGTTCTTTTGAAAATCATGGCCATTGGTGGTCTCTGTTTTCACACCTGTATGATTTTTGAACAACTACTATAAGAATTGAAATCTTGTTAATTATGTATACTCAGTTAATTAAATGGATTCCCCAGGAACAAAATTTTTTTATGATCACCCATGTTTTATCAAGTGGAATTGAAGAACGAGTGATGGTAAATCTGAATAAATTTTTCCTTGTTGGTGTGCCTGTGTGTTTTGTGTGGTTATGTTTAGACTTGCATCTGTATTGATAGTGTGGTGTTGTGGTTGGGGGTGTGATTGTTTGTATGGGGCGGTACGGACGGTGTGATGGTATCTCATGCTAAGAGATTGATTATAGAATGGATTGAGTTTTTATGCAGTTGGACTGAATCTGGGCAGTGGTTGGGAATCAGGGCTACAGAACTGGGTTGTGTCATTATTTCATGTTTATGGGTGTTTTGGGTCTCATGTGTTTTGCAATGGGATTTCAAGATGGTTAGTTCTAGTTTTTTTGTAGAATGAGTGTTAATGGATTCCTTTACCATTGTCCCTTCTTTAATTGTTTGGCTTTGGAAGTGGTTGGTGTGGTTGATTAGCCTTATAATGTTTTCAATTTTTGTTAGTTTCCTAGGGTAGTGATGGAATAAATAAATTTATAATTCGTAATGAAAACTGGTTAAATTAATTGGATGGGGGTATGTTTTGAGTCATGTATTGTAGTAAAGTGGCGTCATTTATCGACTTAAGGAATTGACTATCGTTCATGGTGGTATGTGCATATAGGGGTGGCAGAAAAGTTGGTTTTTAGTGGTTTGGTTGTATGTTTTTAATCCCATAGGATAGGATGAGTGTTTTTTGCCTATATGTATAAACTTGTAGTTACTTATTTTTTTTATAAGCACCTCACCCATGTTAGAACTATGTACCAAACACCCCCATTGTTATGAGGGAGGGTGTATTTCCTAACATCCCGGTGGGAGGATGGATGGTTGGTTAACGATTTTACCCTACTCCCTATTCTTGGAATTTATCACCCAACACTTTTTGGGTAGGTTGTAATGGCTTGAGGTTTACTACCAGATTTATGGTATTGGTTGTGTGAGAGGTGGTTTGTTTCCCAGGTGTATTTGCGATGAGGCCAAGGGTGATACCTGTGGCGGTGGTGGCCTAGGTGTCTGCAAGTGGGATGTGTGTGGTTTGTGGCCCAAGTGTGTGTGGACGGGTTGTCACAGTGGAGCTTGTGGAAGAGCGTGGTAGCGTGAGGACGTTCACCATTAGCTATGAGCAGTTAACCAGTGGGAAGTGGTGCGGGGTACCCAAATATCAATGTGTGTACTATTTTACTTTACTTGACTTACGTTATTTTGTGAGCATGAATTGGTGAGGTTGGGGTGGATAGTATACCTTGTTAGTTACTTTTGAGTTTCTGTTGTTTTCTCTTAAGGCCATTAGTAATATTCTCCCACTTATTCATGAGTGACTTTCACTTTTCCTACTAAGTATACTTATATGCTCACCCTAAATATATAAAACCATTTTCAAGTCTCCAAGGAGATTACGTGGACCATTCTAAACCTTACTAGATCAGATGTTGGGGATAGTTTTTGTGTTGATTATTAGTTTTATTTTGGTACTTACTTTGGAGTTTTCTTTGTATTTATAGAATTTTTACTTTAAACATGCATGTAGTATGTATTTGGGTTTCTTTATATATACATGTCATGGATTTTTTTGAGGCAGATACATATTATCTATTGATCTTGGTTACTATAAAAAGGGTAATGCCTCCCAATTTTATGAGATTTATATACCCTTGTTGTTGGTCGCCACCTCGGGGCCTAATGAAGGCGGGACTCACAGGTCATTATCTATCCTTCATCTTAAAGAAGTCGGATCATGAAAAAATGGTATCATAGGTGGTGGTTGAGAGATAGGATGAAGTTTGGAGTTAGGAACAGTGAGGATTTCATGGGCTGGTAGGGAAATAGTGTTAGGTGATCTTGGTGTGTGACATAGCCTAAGGAAGACCGACTAAGACACGGGGTTTTAGGGACCCCTGTGATTCGATGTAAGGACTCTGAGCTTACCAAACAACCAACTGAGACTACACTAATTGTGGGGTAGAGACTATAAGAAAGTTACATGCATCATGATGAATTTTTTTCTTATTTATTTTGGTAATTTTTAGTAAATTAAAATAAATAATGAGTTAAAATTAATCCTAAATAAATTCCATATAATCTGGGCTTAGTAGTTCCTTGTTTTCCTTCCAACTATGGATCTCGGACGTTTCTCTCATGTGGTAAAAGAAGTGGAGGGTCAGCAGGCTGACTCGGTTGACCAACAGAGGGTTAATCCAACGAATGAGGATGATCAGTGGTAGAAGATGCTTCATGATTTCCAATGGAAGACTCTGGGAAAGTACGTGGGTAGTGTCTCGTACATGGAGACGGAGAGTTGGACCGAGTATTTGGTGATCACTTTCATCTTGATCCAGGCTCTGACAGTGTACTGGGTTCCTTGGGTGGTGATCCAGATGAGGGGAGCAGCGCGTCAGTGGTGGATGATTTACCATGTGGAGAGGAAGGAGATTGATGTTTCATGGGATGACTTTGAGAAGGAGTTCCAAGAATAATTCCACTCTTTCACGATAAAAGTCGAGAAGTGTCAATAGCTACTCTCCCACCAGTAGGGGAGTATTTCAGTGAGGGAATTGGGAATCAAGTTCAAGGATCTTCTAAGTTTTTCTCCATATCTCTTTCTGGATGAGGAGTCTTTATAGAGACATTTAGTGGAGGGACTTTGTCCTTCCCTTCAGTGTGTGGTTACTCTCATCACCCTACCGACATACTTAGAGGTTCAGAAGAAGATGGATGTGGTAGAAAGGATGCACTCATGGGGAGGTCTTCTATGAGAGGGAGTTCAGCCAAGTTATTTAAAGGGGAAGGCCGTCAATAGAAATTCTCCAGCCTCAAGGCCTTCTAGGTTTCGACCAGTGAGGATCTGACCCCAGTAGTTTCCGTTTCAACCCTCTGATCCTTTCCCTTTTCCCACAAGATTGGGGAAAAGGTGTTTTACTTTTGGTGTCCACTGTCACCTTCAGAGCCAGTTCCTAGTTAGATTGTAGTATGGTGGAGGTGTGAAGGTTCAGTTCCTGCCTCAATTGAAGTTTCTAGCCATGCCTTTACTGGAGCAGGGATAGTAGGCCCCTACTCCACTAAGGGTGGATGGTGTAAAAGGATTCCAACCTCAGGGTTATCCTCAGGGACCTCAAATAGGGAATGGTTGGGGAGGTGGTTGACATCTAAGGGGTAAATGATCTAGGCCTGGACAGTTTCACGATGTAGTGTCAGTAGTTCCAGTAGGGCCAGAGATCATTTTAGGTATGATCAGTTTGTTTAGTATGATTGCTTGAGCCTTGTTTAATTCAAGAGCTTCACAATCCTTTTTTTCACCTAGTCTATCCCATGCTCTGGGAATGTACATAGAGAGACTTTCTAATCCCCTGGTGTTGATTACACCAGTCGGAGGTTAGACCAGCTTGTTTGATGTTTTTCAGGGATGTAGACTGTTATTGGGGCCACATCAGTCTAGTGGGGATATCTATCTAATACAGATGCAGCCATACAGTGTTATATTGGAATCGATAAGTTTTACTCTATGCATGTTGTTATCGACTACTTCTGGAGAAGATTTGTGTTTTTAGATGTGAAAGGCCAGTGTGTAGCTTTCAATGGTGAGCAGAGCTGTCAGGTGTGAAGTCAGTATATTGAGTTTCTTTTTTCCTTGTTAGCTGATCTTTTAGTGGGATCAATGGATGCGGAGATGGTGAAGATTCCAGGAGATTTCAAATATTTTCTAGTTGTTTTCCCCGAGGATTTTGTGACTCTACCCTATTGACGTGACATTGAGTTCGGAATAGACTTACAACCCAGTGCTAATCCGATTTCGATGGCTCCTTATCGGATGGCGCCTTCTGAGTTATGGGATTTGTAGATTCAGATTGAAGATCTAATTACTAAGGGTTCCATCTGACCCAGTGTGTTTTATTGGGGCGCTTCATTCTTGTTTGTGAAGAAGGAAGACTGTGGTATGAGGCTATAAATAGACTACTGAAGACTGAATCAGGTGACGGTCAAGAATCGTTACCCTCTCCTGAGGATAGATGATCTTTTCGACCAGATGAGGGGAGTGAGTTTGTTTTCCAAGATCAATCTGTGTTATGGATATCACCAATTGAGGCTAAAGGAGGTTGAAATCCTGAAGACTGCTTTTAAGGTGTGGGTATGAGCACTTTGAGTTCGTAGTTATTTTGTTCAGTGTTATGAGCACACCAGTTGTGTTCATGGGGCCCATGAACTCTATATTTCATGAGTTCCTAGACTGTTTTATCATTATATTAATTGAAGACATCTAGATCTAATTGAATTCAGATGAGGAGCATACCGAACATCTCAGGACTATCCTAGAGGTCCTACTGCACCACCATCTCTACAAAAAGTTGTCCAAGTGCAAGTTTTGGACATGAGCGGTCCACTTCCTTGCGCATGTGTTGTCTCAATAGGGCATAGCAGTGGACCCATCGAAGGTTGAGGAAGTTTTTTCTTAGGAATCACCCAAGAATCTGGAAAAGGCTTGCAGTTTTCTCAGTATAGCAGGCTACTTCCAGAAATTCATACTAGATTTCTCTCAAGTAGTAGCTCTGTCGGGGGATCCAACCAAAAAAGGTTAAGATTTTGTGTGGATCAAGCAGTTCTAGGCCTTGTTTGGACATATAAAGGGGAATTTGGTTAGTGCTCTGGTGATTAGGCTTCCAGAGGAAGGGGTAATGTTCATTTTGTTTTGAAACTCTTCCCTTCTAAGCTTGGAGTGTGTGCTGATGCAGCAACGGGTAGTGATCGCCTATGAGTCTACGTAGTTATATCCCCATGAACGTAACTATACCACCCATGATCTATAACTAGCAGCATTTGTAACGACCAAAAGTTTTTCAATGGAAATTACCTTTTTATAATTATTCATAAAATAACATGAAAACACAACATAATGAACTACTAAGTGATAAGTGACCTTTAAATATAATTTTTTCACTTCTGTGTTTGGAATTTTGAAAATCCAACATACACGGTTATGTTCAAGATGATTTTTGGAGTCTAATAAAAAAAATTAGTGAATAGTAACCTACCCTTATGAATAGTAACATACCCTTATGAATAGTGATATACCCTAATTAATAGTAACCTTACCTATGATAGTATAAAAAACATATTCAAGTGAATGTTTGATGTACCAATATTTTAGAATAAGTAAATGAATGTTTTAAAACTGTTTTTTAGTAATAAACCATGATTTTAATTAAATATTAAATTAATCATATTTAGAAAATTGTTTTTGAAAAATGAACTTCATTTTTGGACTCTACACGTTGAAAAATGGTTGTGGTAAATTTTTGGGATTTTTCTGAAATACTTGAATTTTTTATGAATAGTGAAATACCGTAATTTACAAAAATAAGCTAAATAAGCTAATTATAGAGTCATGTGTGATGTTATGCTAATGTAAGCCCACTTGGTTCGGTATCACATGATAAAAATACTATTCTTCGTCATTCAAGACTCTCTATTCTTTGTCTTAGGGGAAATTAATAAACTAATGAATTTTATATTAAGGAAACCCATCTCCCCTCCACTATAAAAACCACCCTTCACACCCTCATTTCCTCACACCTATCAAGCTCCAAGCCTTCTATAAACTCTGCCCAAAGATCTTCCCTAGACCCTCTCCCACTTTCAAGAGCTTTTGGTCTCATCAAAAGATAAATCCTAGCTTCCTTAAGGATAATCTCAAGAGGATGATTTAAGAGGTAATTTCTCTCCCTCTTCTCCTTTAATTTCCTTTCATGTTCATGTTCACTTCTTGATCTCTCCCCACCTATATTAATCCAAATGGTATTTAAACTCCATTATTATGCATATACTAGAATGTTATGATGATAATGGTATATTATATCATCCAACCCCCTTTCCCTCTTCCTTTTATTTTATTAAAGAGAACGTTGTTTGTGAGGTGTTAATTTATCACCTTTAAGAACAACATGTTTTCTTCTTCCATTTCTACCTTCAGATATGGTCATGAAACCATTTTTATGGTTGAACCATAATTTTTTATATGTATTATGTCCTATTTAAATTTCTGAAACTAACTTATGTATGTATTACTAAGTGATAAAATAAAACAAGTTTGTTGTGATCGAAAAACCGCCCAAATTAACCCAAACAATCATCATTCAATTCTTATCTAACGATTTATCCGCATGGATATATTATGATTCATTCTAAGATCATTAAAAATCCTGTAATATCATTAATAACATGTATTATTATTTCTGGATGTTTACCCATGTTCTACCCAAACTTCAATTTAAGAATACAAGTGAACCACTCAAGAAAACCATAAAAACAAATATTCTCGAACAATGTTTTAAAACTCAATAACTCATCCAAAGGCACATAAAATCACTTAATGAAACCATAATTAACGATATTAATGTAAAAAAGGTTCTTTATTTATAATTAATTAATATAATTTCATTATACAGGACATTAAAGAGAAGGAAGCATTCGGATACAAGGTAAGGGGAAATTCTCGAACCCAACTTTCATCCTTCGGGTTCTCCCTCTTTCACTACCTTTTTTTATATGGTTACTTATTAAAGATAATTTGTTCATCATTTCCTTTCATTTTATAGGATATACATTTTTTCCACTGGTTTTTATTTCAAACAAATTCTTTCCAAAAGAACTCTTCTTTTAAGAACACACCTTTTACTTCTCTCTCAAAGTGGATGGTTCTTGTAACATGTATGGTATTCCCTCTTTCTTTTGGGAACCCAAAGTTTATTAATGTGTTATTATGATATATAACCCATTCCCTTCCATGGGTTAGTTATGTTCACTTTTGATATATGTTATTTGTGGAAATCATGATAATGATAATGTCATGATGTGACGGGTGCGCTTGGAATTATACAGCGCTCCAATGCATTGGGTAAATTGATGAATCTCATGAGTAAATGTGTAATGATGTGTGAAAAAGATTCTATCTTGGCTCACAAGTATGTGTGGTAGTTAACCACTAAGGCATGATGTTTCATTTTTATGCATTGCCACATTTCAAGTATTATATTTATGCTTCCTCTCATGTTCATGATATTTTTCCCATGTTATGATTATGCTCACCCCATGCTATATTGTTCTTATCTATCCTCATAATGGGATTTTATCTCACCCCTTTTGATGTATATCCTCAGGTGTGTACATGTACTAAGGAGAAGACAAGTTTCAATAGGAAGCTAGAGAAGAAGAAACTAAATAAATGTTTATGCTTGATGTTGTAATTTCTATCTATGGTTCTAGTTTTCCCAAGACACTAAACCTTTGGATCCTCTATTTGTAACACTATTATTTTTTTATATTAAAATGATGTAATAGTAATGTAAGAAAAGTTTGGGTTTCTATAGTTGGTATCAGAGGAAAGGTTTAGTTAATTTGGGAATTAGGATTAGTGAACCCTATAGAAAAGCTATAGCATAAGACTAAGTAAAAATATGCACACAAGAATATTTACATAGGGATCCCATATGTTATGTTTTTGGTATAAATTGTTTAAATGAATAAGTTATTCATGACTTGTTTACTTATGTTTTGTTCTAAAATTTTCTATTTTATAAAATGGTGGAAACCATGAGAAATCAGGCCAATAACTCATGTGAGGGCCAATGCAACGATTTCCCGAATGACATCTCCAATGATTTGGGAGGTGGAGTTCAAAACTTAATGGTGATTCTTACTCAATTATGTAAGGTTATGAACCATAACCATAATAATGGGGAACATCCTCCTTCACCAAAGAAGGAGAAACTGGATATCAAATGTTTTATGCAGCAACGAACACCAACGTCCAGTGGATCTTTTGATCCACTAGTTGTAGAACAGTGGGTCAACTCCATGGAGAAGATCTATTTTGTGATTCACTATTCTAAGATGGAGAAGGTGACTCTAGCTGTTTATCAACTTGATGGAGAAGCCGATCAATGGTGGGCTTTGATTAAGAACACCAAGCCAAGGGAGTAAATTTAAGAGATGGAATAGGAAGACTTTATGATAATGTTTCTTAATATGTATTTCTCATGAACTCTTAATATGAAGATGGAGAGAGAATTCATAGAGATCAAGCAAAAAATAAGGAGAATCGGTCACAACTTATGAAGCGAATTTCACAAGTCTTGCAAGGTACGCTTTATGTTTTGTTATCAACAATGATAGAAACATTTATAGATTCTTTATTAGATTAAAACCACACTATCAAAAGTCTCTTGCAATTAGAGACTTTGGTAGTTATGAAGAAGTTGTTCGATGTTATCTCAAAGTGGAGATGGAGTTTGTAGAATGGTCCCATGGCTATGGGGATATGAAACTAAAGATGGAGTTTCAAGCTGGAGGATCTAATGATAAAGGTGGGAAGAAAACTCAACGACCCACATGCCAAAAATGTGGGAAGTTGCACCATGGTAACTGCCTTAAAGGGACGGGGAAATGCTAAAAGTGTGGGAAAGAAGGACATCATTCTCAAGAGTGTTGGAAAGACATGAAAAGGAAGGAGAATGTAGTAGAAAAAGGAGAAAACCACCAATGGTTCAATGCTACAACTGCAGGGAGCTAGGGCACTATGCAAGCCAGTGCACTAAACCTCGATTTCTTGAGGGTAATCAGCGTCAACAGCCACCAGAGCCAAAGAAACAAGGGAAGGACTATGCCATAACTACTGTGGAAGTGGAACAAGATAGTGAAGTCGTACAAGGTACACTTCTTATTCACTCAAGAATGGAAAAAGTCTTATTTGATTCTGGTTCTATGCATTCCTTTATATCTTGCAAGTTTGATAGAACTATAGAATAGAATCCCCCAAACCTTGAAGTAGAGATATCTGTAAAAACACCAAGTGGTGCAATCATTTCAACCCAAGTGTTTGACTCTTCTCCTGTTGGAGTATGTGGGAAGATTCTTCTAGCAAATCTCGTAATACTTCCCTTGGTGGAATTCGGTGCTATAATGGGAATGGATTGGCTCTCATTATATAGATCACATATCAACTGTCGGGAAAAGGAAATATTTTTTTATATTCCGAACCATACCATGATCCTCTACAAATGCAAGGAAGATCATAAATCTCCTTTGAAAAATCCTTCAATGGTGTGGGTGTTGATTCCCTATAAAGAAGCATACCTCTCCCAAATGGTTGAGTTGAAGGAAAGAGCCAACCTTGAGGAAATGCCCATCGTGAGGGAATACGGAAATGTATTTCCCGAAGAGTTATCTGGAATTCCCCCGGATCGTGAAGTAGAGTTCTCAATTGAACTCATACCTGGAGATATTCTTATCTCGAAGTGTCCCTATAGGATGGCTCCTATCGAATTGGAGGAGTTAAAGAAGTAGTTGCAAGAGAATCTAGACAAAGGGTTCATATGCCCTAGTGCATCACCTTAGGGTGCACCAGTGCTCTTTGTGAAGAAGGATGGAATAATGCGGTTTTGTATCGATTATCGGGAAGTCAAAAAGATCACCATAAAGAACAAGTATCCTCTTCCAAGGATTTACGACTTGAGGAATGACCCAGGCCCTCAAGTGTCACAGAAATTCGTAGTTTTATTGGATTAGCTGGGTACTATTGACGTTTTGTGAGAAACTTCTCATGATTGTAAATCCCACTAACTAAGTTAACAAGGAAAGGGGTAAAGTATGTCTAGACGGAAGAATGTGAGGGAAGCTTCAAGGAGCTAAAGAGAAGGCGGATCACTGCATCTATACTCACACTGCCGAAAAGTGGAGAATGTTTTGTGAGGTACAGTGATGCTTCAAAGAAATGCTTGGGTTGTTTACTCATGAAAAATGACAATGTGATAGCTTATGCCTCACGACAGTTGAAGATCCATGAGAAGAACTACCCGACACATGATCTAGAGCAGGCAGCCATGATTTTTTCCTTGAAAATCTGGCGAAACTACCTTTATGGAGAGAAGTATAACATATACACCGACCACAAGAGCCTAAAGTATATATTCAAACAAAAGGAGCTCAACATGTGTCAAAGGAGATGGTTAGAGATAATCAAGGATTATGATTTCTATTATATTCATAGAATGGAAATTGGGCCAAAAAATTGGGCCAAAAAATTGGGCCTACAGGCTATGTAATGGGCTACAAGCCCACTGGGCCTTCGGGCTATGTAATTGGTCTCCCTCTACATAGTTAAAAGAGGTCTTTGATATGATTTAATAATAAAATGAGGCTTTGGCCCCAACCATTTAAAAAAAAGATTATGATTTCTCTATTCACTATCATCCTGGAAAGGTGAACAAGGTAGCTGATGCTCTAAGTAGAAAAGAACCTGCTACTCTATCCATGCTGCAAATTGAGAAAGACCCTATCTTCTTGGATATGCAAAGAATGGATTTGGAAATCATAAGGGTAGGGGATACATCCTACCTTGACCAAATTATTGTGCAACCATCCATCCAATAGAAGATTAAGGAAGCACAAAGGGATGATATGAAGATACAAAAGAGGGTGAATTCAGTAAAGGAAGGGAATCTACAAGAGTTTCATATCGATGATGATGGTGTGATTCAGTTTGGAATGCGGCTTTGCATGCCTTCATCACCTGGGATAAAGAATGATCGATTGGAAAATGCACATAGCTCAACTTTCTTTATCCATCCTGGGAGTACCAAGATGTACCATGATCTCCAAGAACACTTTTGGTGGGATAACATGAAGAAGGAGATTGCGGAATATATATCAAGGTGCTTGGTATGTCAGAAAGTTAAAGTTGAGCAACAAAAGTCCAAAGGTATGATATAGATATTTCCTATACCCATTTGAAAATGGGAAAATGTTACCATGGACTTTGTCATGGGTCTCCCAAATACATCGAAGGGAAATAATGTGATATGGGTTGTGGTTAACTGACTCACCAAGACTGCCCATTTTATCGCTATTCGGGAAGATCTCTCGCTTTAACAACTTGCAAAGATATATGTGAAGGAATTGGTGATACTGCACGGTGTTCCACTCTCAATTGTCTCTGACCATGATCGAAGGTTCACATCTAAATTCTGGAGGTGCCTTCAACATTATTTTAGTACTGAATTAAATTTCAGCATGGCCTATCACCCCAAAACTAATGGCCAGTCTGAAAGAACTATTCAGATGCTTGAAGATATTCTTAGAACCTGGTCTCTAGAATTTAGAGGTGGATGGGATCAGTATATCCCATTGGTTGAGTTATCATACAAAAAATAGCTTCCACTTGAGTATTCAGATGGCTCCATATGAAGCTCTGTATGGAAAGCGATGTAAAACTCCAACCTGTTGGGATGAAGTTGGAGAAAGAAATCTACTTGGACCTAATCTTGTTCAGGATATGACAGAGAAGGTTCAAGTCATCCAGAAACACATCAAAGCTTCTCAAAGTTGGAAAAAGATCTATGTTGACAACCGTCTAAGGGACTTGGAGTTCGACATTGGAGATAAAGTCTTCCTTCGAATATCTCCATATAAGAGAGTCGTGCGATTCGGGAATAAAGGGAAGCTAAGCCCAAGGTATATTGGCCCCTTTGATATCCTTGACTGCATAGGAGTTGTGTCCTATCGGCTTGCACATCCATCGAATATAGCTCGAGTTCATGATGTTTTTCATGTATCACTCTTGAGGAAGTACATACCTGATCCCTCAGATGTACTAAACTCAGAGGTGGTGCAGGTAGAAGATGATCTCTCCTATGAGGAGCAGCCAGTAAAGATTCTAGATCGGAGAGATAAGGTTCTACGCAACAAGACAACCCATCTTGTCAAAGTGTTATGGAGGAACCATAAGTTTGATAAAGAAACTTCGGAACCAGAAGAGGCAATGAAGGTGAAACACCCTCACCTTTTTGTGTAAAGTGAAATTTTGGGGGTGAAATTTCTTAAGGGGGGAAGAATGTAATGACCCAAAGTTGTTCAATGGAAATTCCCTTCTTATAATTATTCATAAAATAACATGAAAACACAACATAATGAACTACTAAGTGATAAGTTACCTTTAAACATAAGTTTTTCATTTCTGTGTTTGGAATTTTGAAAATCTGACATACACGGTGGTGTTCAAGATGATTTTTGGAGTCTAATAAAACAAAAATAATTTTTGGTGAATAGTAACCTACCCTTATGAATAGTAACATACCCTTATGAATAGTGATATACCTTAATTAATAGTAACCTTACCTATGATAGTATAAAAATAATATTCAAGTGAAAGTATGATGTACCAATATTTTAGAATAAGTAAACGAATGTTTTAAAACTGTTTTTTAGTAATAAACCTTAATTTTAATTAAATATTAAATTAATCATATTTAGAAAATTATTTTTGAAAAATGGACTTCATTTTTTATTCTACATGTCGAAAAATGGTTGGGGTAAATTTTTTGTATTTTTCTGAAATACTTGAATTTTTTATGAATAGTGAAATACTGTAATTTACAAAAATAAGCTAAATAAGCTAATTATAGAGTCATGTGTGATGTTCTGCTGATGTAAGCCCACTTTTTTGGGATCACATGATAAAATTACTATTCTTGGTCATTCAAGACTCACTATTCCTTGTCTTAGGGGAAATTAATAAACTAATGAATTTTAAATTAAGGAAATCCCTCTCCCCTCCACTATAAAAAACCACCCTTATCACCCTCATTTCCTCACACCTCTCAAGCTCTAAGACATCTCTAAACTCTGCCCAAAAATCTTCCCTATACCCTATCCCACGTTCAAGAGTTGTTGGTCTCATCAAAAGACCAAGCCTAGCTTCCTTAAGGAGAATCTCAAGAGGAGGATTTAAGAGGTAATTTCTCTCCCTCTTCTCCTTTAATTTCCTTTCAAGTTCATGTTCATTTCTTGATCTCTCCCCATCTATATTCATCCAAATGGTATTTTAACTCCATTATTATGAATATAATGTAATTTTATGATGATAATGGGATATTCTATCATCCAACCCCCTTTCCCTCTTCCTTTTATTTTATTAAAGAGAACGTTGTTTGTGAGGAGTTAATTTATCACCTTCAAAAACAACATGTTTTCTTCTTCCATTTCTACCTTCATATATGGTCATGAAACCATTTTTATGGTTGAACCAGAATTTTTTATATGTATTATGTCCTATTTAAAGTTCTGAAACTAACTTATGTACATATTATTAAGTGATAAAATGAAACATGTTCGTTGTGATTGAAAAAACGCCCAAATTAACCCAAACAATCATCATTTAATTCTTATCTATTGATTCATCCACATGGATATATTATGATTCATTATAAGATCATTTAAACTCCTATAATATCATTAATAACATGTATTATTTTTTCTGTATGTTTACCCATGTTCTACCCAAACTTCAATTTAATAATACAAGTGAACCACTCTAGGAAACCATAAAAACAAACATTCTCGAACAATGTTTTAAAACTCTATAACTCATCAAAAGGAACATAAAATCACTTAATTAAACAATAATAAACCATATTAATGTAAAAAAGGTTATGTATTTCTAATTAATTAATATAATTTCATTATACAGGACATTAAATAGAAGGAAGCATTCAGATACAAGGTAAGGGGAAATTCTCGAACCCAACTTTCATCCTTCAAGTTCTCCCTCTTTCACTCCCTTTCTGATATGGTTAATCCTTAAAGATAATTTTCTCATCATTTTATTTTCTTTTCTAGGATATACATGTTTTTCACTAGTTTTTATATCAAACAAATACTTTCCAAAAGAACTCTTCTTTTAAGAACACACCTTTTACTTCTCTCTCAAAGTGGATGGTTCTTGTAACATGTATGTTATTCCCTCTTTCTTTTGGGAACCCAAATTTTATGAATGTGTTATTATGGTATGTAACACATTTCTTTCCATGGGTTATTTATGTTCACTTTTGATATATGTTCTATGTGGAAATCATGATAATGATAATGTTATAATGTGACGGGGTGCGCCCAGAATTATATAGCGCAATATGTATGTTTGAATGTGATGGGTGCGCCTAGAATTATAAAGTGCTCCAATGCATTGGGTAAAGTGATTAATCTAATGAGTAAATGTGTAACGATGTGTGAACAAGATTCTATCTTGGTTCACAAGTATGTGTGGTAGTTAACCACTAAGACATGATGTGTCACGACCCGCCCTCGGGGTCCGTGCCGTGACTACCCCAAGCCCGCCTTCCATAGGCCAGGGGCTGGCGACTAGCACCAAGGCGTAAATCCCGGTAAAAAGGGAAGGCATTTCCTTTGTAAAGTAAACAAACACCACAGAGTAAGCAAGCAGAAAGTAAACACTAAGCAAAAGCAGAGTACAACTGAAAGTGCGGAAAAGTAAATGGGCCAGTATACAAACCCAAACTGAAAGTAAAGTACAACTCGAAAGGGAAAACAGCAACTGAAAGGTAAAAGCCGCTACACCGAGCTGTCCACTGGAAATCCCACCTGAAGGGTGGGTACAGATAGCTCCTCTGCTCCACGGGTCCCGCCGTCCGCTCCGAGCACGTCCCGCCCAGTGGTCCACCTTCGGGTACCGTCCCGCTCTGCAAGCCTCAGCTAAGGTCAACGCTGTCCGTCGTCTGCAACCAACACAACGTAGTGCGGGCAAAGCCCGTGCAGGGGTGAGTATAAGCTACTCAGTAGGGACCCCGAGACCCCTGAAGGTCTCTCAAATCCACAAAGGATAAACCACGAAGAAAGGTACAATCACGAAGTAACAACCGACACTGCTTAGGTATATGCCCATACATATACCTAAGTCATGAATTCAAATACGCTCCAACCTCCAAGCCCAAGTACAACTCAGTCCACACAGGAAAGTATACGTATTCCACACAGGAAAGCAAAACGTAATCCACACAGGATTGCACAACACAATCCACACAGGAAATCAAAACGTAATCCACACAGGATTGCACAACACAATCCACACAGGAAAGCAAAACGTAATCCACACAGTATTGCACAACATAATCCACATAGGAAAGCAATAGGTTTCAGCTCACACAGGTATACTTCTTCAAAGGACGATAAAGATGATCTCTGATCCATCTAAGTCGTCGGACCCACGAAGGATCGATAGGTAACTAACCCCCGCAAAAGACCCACACAGGATCGGGCCCACGTAGGACCTATAGATAATCACCGCAAAGACCCACACAGGATCGGGCCCACACAGGACCTGTAGATAATCACCGCAAAGACCCACACAGGATCGGGCCCACACAGGACCTGTAGGCGCTGGTTCACACAGGACCGCTGAGCGCAAAGACCCACACAGGATCGGACCCACACAGGATCGGGCCCACACAGGACCTGTAGCACTGATCCACGTAGGATCGCTGAGTGCTGTAGTCGTCGTCGTCGAATCCACACAGGATCTCTGTACTGTCGTCGTCGCAGTCACAGTAGCAGTAGCACCAGTAGTAGTCACAGTAACAGTCGCAGCCAGCACTAGGGTTCCCGCACACAGCAAGCTCGTTCGGAGGGTCCGCTCCACGAGCCGAGAGGCTGATACATCAACTGTCACAAAGTCCAGAGTTGATGTATCCAAAAGTTCCGTATCGTCAACAGGAACTCAACGCAACAGACGGCGCGTCGATCGGATGCCCGGTCTGAGAGTTATTGGCAATTTCATCCCCGGGGCCCGGTTGGTTTCTAAGGCAAAACCAACCCGACCGTACTCCACCTGCGTCCAAACCTCGGGCGGAGTATGCCAAAAGATCTGTCTCACTAAGAGGAACACAACACAGCTGACGGCACGTCAATCGGACGTCCGTAGCTCAAGATATGAGCGTTTCCGCTCCGAAGGCCCGGTTGGTTTCGTGAACGAACCAACCCGGCCGAACTCAAAGTAATCCGAAACCTTGAGTGTGATATACCGGAACGACCGTCTCGATCCAAGGATCGCGTTTCCGCAGACGGTTTGTCAATCGGAGGTCCGAGGCTCAAGTTATGGCCAAAAGACCGAAACTATTTCGAAACGGGGGGTCCGGGTCCGGGCCGACCCGGCCCGACCCCCCCCCCCCTGGGTCGGCCCGAACCGGGTCGACCCGACCCGGGTCCGACCCGGCCCGGCCGGCCGGCCGGCCGGCGGCGCGGGGGCCGCGGCGGCCTGGCGCCGCACGGAGGCTGCACGCGGGGGGAATCAATCCCCCGCGTGATTGAAGGGCGGCGCGGCTTTTTAGTCGCGCCTGTTTGCAAAATCGCCCCCCCCCCCCCCAACGTGGGGGGCTTGATTGGCAGGAATCGGGGGTTCCGCCTGCCCCCCCCCCCCCTCAAAGGAACCGCCCCCCTCATAAAGAGGGGGGTTTTGTGCGCTGGCCGGGGGATTAATTTCCCCCGGATTTGACCATCCGGCCGGCCAGCTAGCCGGCCGGTTTTCTCCAACGGGACCGGAAAAATCCGGTCCCCTTTTCAGCTTCCGACGCCGGCGGCCCGGCCGCCGGTCTCCTCGTCCCGCCGCGGCCCGGAACCGGCCGCGGTGTTCGTCGTCCGGCGCGGTGCGACGGCACCGCGCCCCTCCGCCGCACCTTGATTTCCTTCAACGCGGCGCGACGGCGTCGCGTTCTTGATGTTTCTTCCATGGTGCACGCGCGACGGCGTCGCGTAACAAGATTGGGTGAATATCTGCGTGGTGCGACGGCACCACGCCACCTTGATTCATCCGCAAAACAAAACACCAAGAACGGAGGAGGGGGTTCGGCCGTGTTCATGCGGTCCGGCCCCCTCACGTTAAACACAACTTAAATATTCAACAATCTCACGTTAGTCATGCGAACCACGAGCAAGAATAAAATAATTAAACAATAATCCACAACCCCTACCTCGATAGTCGCACGTTGACGTAGTCGTGGAATATCGATGTCGATTCCCTTGACGTCGGAGGAAGAGTCGTTGTCGATGGCGTTCGTCGCGGAAAACCGTCGCGGAAGAGATGATGCGGAAGAAGAATGTCACGTTGCGGATATGGCGTCACGGAAGAACCGTGTTCTTCGGCGAAGAAGTTCTTCGTTGAAGAACGGCGTTCTTCGTGTTCTTCGTCGAGGTTGAAGAAGATGAAGAAACAAGAAGAACCTTCCTTAACTCTCTCAAGGAGACAAAACTATTAACCAAAATAAAATAAGACTCTATCTTATTTTATTAACACAACAACACACTAGAATTTCAAGAGTTTGAAATTCAAAACACACACACAACTCACCTTATTTAAGTCTAAAGTTATAACTTAAGATATCATAACTTATGTGGGAGTTGAGGGGTTTTAGAGGATATGAAGAGGTGGGGTTCGTGTGGGCCCCACCACCCTCATAACCTCCCAAGGGAGGTTGGGTGGTTACCCAACTTCCAACAAGAGATAACACTTAGAGTAAAAATAATAAAAATTGTAGTGTAATTACAAAGTAAACATCCACAATTTTTATTATCAACACTCGTATGAACGCAACTCCAGAACAGGAGTTCCTAAGCGTTTACCGGTGCTACGGTTCCATCGGTTCCCTCGGAATTCGATTCCGGGCACCGGTTCAAAAGTTAGAAAAAATTCTCGCTCGTTCGTTCACTGAACGTACCCGAGCCAAACTTCGGAAATTGATTCCGGGCACTCCGGGCCTCGGAATCAGGTGCCGTCAGAAACCGCGTTCTTGTAAAATTCTAAAGAAAATTAAGAAAAAAATTCCCTTGAATTTTACGGGTCTTTACATTACTCCCACCTCAGGGCTTTACATCCCCGTAAAGATACATCAAAAACTAGGGAAACAAATGAGGGTACTGAGTACGCATCTGAGCCTCCCGCTCCCATGTGCTCTCCTGGAGATTCCCGTGCTGCCATCTGATGCGCACAAGAGGAATCGATCGCCCACGCAGGACCCGCTCCTTTCGATCCTCTATCTCCACCGGGACCTCCGTAAAAGTCGCCCCATCGTCAACGTCAATCTCCCCATGGTCAATGATGTGTGTCGGGTCGTACACGTATCTCCTCAGCTGAGACACGTGGAAGACGTCGTGCACCCGGTGCAACTGAGGTGGTAGAGCCATGCGATAAGCCACCTCACCAATCCTGCTGAGGACCTGAAAGGGTCCGATGAAGCGCGGAGATAACTTTCCGCCTCGGCCAAATCTCCGAATACTACGTCGAGGTGAGACCCGCAAGAAGACATGGTCGCCATCCTCGAACTCCAGTGGCCTCCGCCTCCTGTCAGCGTATGACTTCTGCCGGCTCTGAGCTGTCCTCATCCGCTCCTGGATGACCTGGACCTTCTCTGTCGTGGCCTGGACCATCTCCGGTCCCATCAGAGCTGCAAGATTTCTTCTTTGCTGATAAGAGAAATCTGGTCCCATCCCCTGGATGAACCACATTCTTTTCCTAAAACAGTCAATCCTAACATGGATGATACTAATCCATACCAAGGATGACGTCGTAAGGCCTCGACGCTACTACTAAGAGATTCAACCGTTACTCTCTCCACCAAGGGTTGAGTAACACTATCGGCATCAGTGTGTGGTAACTGGGTCTCCTTCAGTAGATGTCTCACAAGTGAGGGTCAAGTCAACAGCCAAAACTGGAACCTCTTAGTAACATCACGAAAGAGGACAGGAACGAAAATATCACAAAGGTATGCGTCTTTTATTATTGCAGCTCATAATACAAGACGCTACACAAATGCAACAAGGAACCAGAAGTACAAAGGATGTATCCACTAGTTCTGCTCCTGTCCATCGGCTCCCAGAGCTCCATGATCGAAGGCCTCAGCTGCCTGAAGTTGAGCTCTCTCATGTTCACCTACTCCCTGTGGTCGGGGTGGACCTCTTGGTGGTGGTGGTGGAAGAGCCTCAAAGCGTCGCCCACCTCCTGCTGCTCGGCCAGCTCCTCTGCCTCGTCCGCCTCCTCCCTGCGGACCGCCACGGTCGAACCCCTGCCTCTGCCTGGGAGGTTCTTCACTTAACTGCTGATCATCATCATGGCGGGTCGGACAGTCACGAGCCATGTGACCAATCCTGCCACAGGAGTAACACTGTCTGCCTCTCGAAAGACTGGCTCCTCGCTGTGTGCCCCGCACTGCTGAGCCAGTGTCCTGAGGTCGTCTGCCCGAAGGTCTGGTCTGTCTGGACCCCTGAGTCATCCGCCGACTGCCTGCTGCAGATGACTCTGCCACGTGCCGCCCTTTGGTGGGTCTCTGTGCTGGTGTAGACTCAGCAAGGAAGCTCTCGATCAAAAGGGCCCGCTCCAGCACTCCTGTCTGAGTCGGTATGCTGAGGGAGATCAGCGATGCCCTGATCTCGTGTCTCAAACCCTGCTCGAAGGTTCGGGCCCGGAAGAATGGGTCCCGTACCATGTCGGTCGAGTAACGCGAGAGATCGGTAAATCTCGCCGAGTACTGAGCGACCGTCATGCTGCCCTGCCGCAGCTGTAGAAGCTCCTGGATACGCACCGCACGAAGGGTGGCTGGGACGAACTCCGAGCGGAAGAGGCTCTCAAAGTCCGTCCAAAGTAGAGATGCCTCATCGTGCACCTGGAGCATCAAGCTCCACCATCGTCCTGCTGCTGCGTGTAGTAGGCTCGCAGCGAGGATCACCATGAGGTCTGCTGGTGTCCTCACTAGCATAAACACTCGTACCACTGCCTCCAGCCAGTCCTCTGCTGCCTGGGGACCCGTCTCCCCGCGAAACCTGGGCGGTCGCTGGCGCTGAAACTCATGCAGTGCGCTGAGGCGACGTGCATCGTCAGCGGCTGCTGCTGGAAGCATCGGGGGATCGGCGGGTAGAGCTACCGCCGGTGCCACTGCTGACAAAGGGCCCTGCACCGAGGCCTCGTCGCTCGGTGGGCTGTCGTCACACTCGACTCTCGGAACCCTAGCTGGCTGCCGTCGTGGGGCCGTCCTGAATAGGAAACAGGTGCGCCACGGTCAAACAGTATACCTGGTGAGCTGATTTAAGTAATCACAAAGAAAACTTTGAAACACACACGCAATCAATGTTTTCGTGCATTAAGTCGGAAATCAGAAGTCAGGGTCCTGGTGTACGGATACGTCGGCCGCCGCACCAACACTGGACTCCCTAGACTGATAACCACACTCAATACGCTAAACATTATTGCTTCACATAGAAAAGATCAGAGTTCGCGGTAGAACCGAACTTGGCTCTGATACCAATTTGTCACGACCTGCCCTCGGGGTCCGTGCCGTGACTACCCCAAACCCGCCTTCCATAGGCCAGGGGCTGGCGACTAGCACCAAGGCGTAAATCCCGGTAAAAAGGGAAGGCATTTCCTTTGTAAAGTAAACAAACACCACAGAGTAATCAAGCGGAAAGTAAACACTAAGCAAAAGCAGAGTACAACTGAAAGTGCGGAAAAGTAAATGGGCCAGTATACAAACCCAAACTGAAAGTAAAGTACAACTCGAAAGGGAAAACAGCAACTGAAAGGTAAAAGCCACTACACCGAGCTGTCCACTGGAAATCCCACCTGAAGGGTGGGTACAGATAGCTCCTCTGCTCTACGGGTCCCGCCGTCCGCTCCGAGCACGTCCCGCCCAGTGGTCCACCTCCGGGTACCGTCCCGCTCTGCAAGCCTCAGCTAAGGTCAACGCTGTCCGTCGTCTGCAACCAACACAACGTAGTGCGGGCAAAGCCCGTGCAGGGGTGAGTATAAGCTACTCAGTAGGGACCCCGAGACCCCTGAAGGTCTCTCAAATCCACAAAGGATAAACCACGAAGAAAGGTACAATAACGAAGTAACAACCGACACTGCTTAGGTATATGCCCATACATATACCTAAGTCATGAATTCAAATACGCTCCAACCTCCAAGCCCAAGTACAACTCATTCCACACAGGAAAGTATACGTATTCCACACAGGAAAGCAAAACGTAATCCACACAGGATTGCACAACACAATCCACACAGGAAATCAAAACGTATTCCACACAGGATTGCACAACACAATCCACACAGGAAAGCAAAACGTAATCCACACAGGATTGCACAACATAATCTATACAGGAAAGCAATAGGTTTCAGCTCACACAGGTATACTTCTTCAAAGGACGATAAAGATGATCTCTGATCCATCTAATTCGTCGGACCCATGAAGGATCGATAGATAACTAACCCCCGCAAAAGACCCACACAGGATCGGTCCCACGTAGGACCTGCAGATAATCACCGCAAAGACCCACACAGGATCGGGCCCACACAGGACCTGTAGATAATCACCGCAAAGACCCACATAGGATCGGGGCCACACAGGACCTGTAGGCGCTGGTTCACACAGGACCGCTGAGCGCAAAGACCCACACAGGATCGGACCCACACAGGATCGGGCCCACACAGGACCTGTAGCACTGATCCACGTAGGATCGCTGAGTGCTGTAGTCGTCGTCGTCGAATCCACACAGGATCTCTGTACTGTCGTCGTCGCAGTCACAGTAGCAGTAGCAGCAGTAGTAGTCACAGTAACAGTCGCAGCCAGCACTAGGGTTCCCGCACACAGCAAGCTCGTTCGGAGGGTCCGCTCCACGAGCCGAGAGGATGATACATCAACTGTCACAAAGTCCAGAGTTGATGTATCCAAAAGTTCCGTATCGTCAACAGGAACTCAACGCAATAGACGGCGCGTCGATCGGACACCCGGTCTGAGAGTTATTGGCAATTTCGTCCCCGAGGCCCGGTTGGTTTCTAAGGCAAAACCAACCCGACCGTACTCCACCTGCGTCCAAACCTCGGGTGGAGTATGCCAAAAGATCCGTCTCACTAAGAGGAACACAACACAGCTGACAGCACGTCAATCAGACGTCCGTAGCTCAAGATATGAGCGTTTCCGCTCCGAAGGCCCGGTTGGTTTCGTGAACGAACCAACCCGGCCGAACTCAAAGTAATCCGAAACCTTGAGTGCGATATACCGAAACGACCTTCTCGATCCAAGGATCGCGTTTCCGTAGACGGTTCGTCAATCGGAGGTCCGAGGCTCAAGTTATGGCCAAAAGACCGAAACTGTTTCGAAACGGGGGGTCCGGGTCCGGGCCGACCCGGCCCGACCCCCCCCCCCCCCCGGGTCGGCCCGAACCGGGTCGACCCGACCCGGGTCCGACCCGGCGCGGGGGCCGCGGCGGCCTGGCGCCGCACGGAGGCTGCACGCGGGGGGAATCAATCCCCCGCGTGATTGAAGGGCGGCAAGGCTTTTTAGCCGCGCCTGTTTGCAAACCCCCCCCCCCCAACGTGGGGGGCTTGATTGGCAGGAATCGGGGGGTCCGCCTGCCCCCCCCCCCCCCCTCAAAGGAACCGCCCCCCTCATAAAGAGGGGGGTTTTGTGCGCTGGCCGGGGGATTAATTTCCCCCGGATTTGACCATCCGGCCGGCCAGCTGGCCGGCCGGTTTTCTCCAACAGGACCGGAAAAATCCGGTCCCCTTTTCGGCTTCCGACGCCGGCGGCCCGGCCGCCAGTCTCCTCGTCCCGCCGCGGCCCGGAACCGGCCGCGGTGTTCGTCGTCCGGCGCGGTGCGACGGCACCGCGCCCCTCCGCCGCACCTTGATTTCCTTCAACGCGGCGCGACGGCGTCGCGTTCTTGATGTTTCTTCCATGGTGCACGCGCGACGGCGTCGCGTAACAAGATTGGGTGAATATCTGCGTGGTGCGACGGCACCACGCCACCTTGATTCATCCGCAAAACAAAACACCAAGAACGGAGGAGGGGGTTCGGCCGTGTTCATGCGGTCCGGACCCCTCACGTTAAACACAACTTAAATATTCAACAATCTCACGTTAGTCATGCGAACCACGAGCAAGAATAAAATAATTAAACAATAATCAACAACCCCTACCTCGATAGTCGCACGTTGACGTAGTCGTGGAATATCGGTGTCGATTCCCTTGACGTCGGAGGAAGAGTCGTTGTCGATGGCGTTCGTCGCGGAAAACCGTCGCGGAAGAGATGATGCGGAAGAAGAACGTCACGTTGCGGATATGGCGTCGCGGAAGAACCGTGTTCTTCGGCGAAGAAGTTCTTCGTTGAAGAACGGCGTTCTTCGTGTTCTTCGTCGAGGTTGAAGAAGATGAAGAAACAAGAAGAACCTTCCCCAACTCTCTCAAGGAGACAAAACTATTAACCAAAATAAAATAAGACTCTATCTTATTTTATTAACACAACAACACACTAGAATTTCAAGAGTTTGAAATTCAAAACACACACACAACTCACCTTATTTAAGTCTAAAGTTATAACTTAAGATATCATAACTTATGTAGGAGTTGAGGGGTTTTAGAGGATATGAAGAGGTGGGGTTCGTGTGGGCCCCACCACTATCATAACCTCCCAAGGGAGGTTGGGTGGTTACCCAACTTCCAACAAGAGATAACACTTAGAGTAAAAATAATAAAAATTGTAGTGTAATTACAAAGTAAACATCCACAATTTTTATTATCAACACTCGTATGAACGCAACTCCAGAAATGGAGTTCCTAAGCGTTTACCGGTGCTACGGTTCCATCGGTGCCCTCGAAATTCGATTCCGGGCACCGGTTCAAAAGTTAGAAAAAATTCCCGCTCGTTCGTTCACTGAACGTACCCGAGCCAAACTTCGGAAATTGATTCCGGGCACTCCGGGCCTCGGAATCAGGTGCCGTCAGAAACCGCGTTCTTGTAAAATTCTAAAGAAAATTAAGAAAAAAATTCCCTTGAATTTTACGGGTCTTTACATGATGTTTAATTTTTATGCATCGCCACATTTAAAGTCTTATATTTATGCTTCCTCTCATGTTCATGATCTTTTTACCATGTTATGTTTATGCTCACCCCATGATATATTATTCTTATCTATCCTCTTACTAGGATTTTATCTCACCCCTTTTGATGTATATCCTCCCGTGGCTACATGTACTAAGGAGATGACAAGTTCCAATAAGAATCTAGAGAAGAAGAAATTAAATAAATGTTTATGCTTGATGTTGTAATTTCTATGTATGGTCCTAGTTTTCCCAAGACACTAAACCTTTGGATCCTCTATTTGTAATACTATTATTTTGTTTATCTTAAAATGATGTAATAGTAATTTAAGAAAATTTTGGGTCGCTATAGCATTCGTGTTCACACTAAAGATGTGGTGAAATTACCTTATTGGGGAGTGTTTTGTGGTCTTCACGAATCACAAGAGAATGGGGTAAATATTTTCCTAGAAATATCTAAAATTACAGCAGTATAGGTGGATGGATTTTTTCTAGGATTATGATTTTGAGATCTCTTAGACCTCAGGGAGGGGAAATGTTGTGGATGATGCTTTCGGAAGGAAGTCACAGAAGGAGGTAGTTCAGGAATATGCGGATACTTTGAGAGAAATGGAGGAGTTAGATGCCTTGAACCTTGATGCAATAATGGATGATAGTAGAGGATACCTATTTAATATGACAGTGTAGTCTTCTCTGATGTTGTAGGTGGAGAAGTCTCAGTGGGGAAATCAGAGGCGTAGGTGATGTGTGATCGCATTGACCAAGGTGATGCTCCAGAGGGATGGTCAGAGGATGGTCAAAATCAGATGTTATTCTGTGAGAAGATTTTTTTTTAGTGGAAATGTGTGAGGAAGTTCTCTGTGAGTTTCATTGATAACCCCTAGTGGTACACCCAGAAGCTTCCAAGATGTATTAGGGCTTGAGGGAACTATTTTGGTAGCTTAGGGTGCAGTGGGTAGTGGCGGAGTTTGTGGCATAGTTCATGGTGTACCAACAAGTGAAGGCTGAGCGCCATGTTCCCAATGGTTTTTTTAGCCCCTAGATGTCCCCGAGTGGAATTCGGATAACATATCGGTGGATTTTGTCATAGGATTACCCAGATATCAGGTATGATTCAATGCTATCTGGGTAGTAGTGGATCAATTGATGAAATCGGCTCATTTATTAGTGATCAAGGAGTCAAGCATAGTGGATGCCTTAGCATGGAGGTATATGGATGAGGTGGTTCATCTTCATGGAGTTCCAATATTCTTCATCTTAGATCAGGATACAAGTTTTACCTCATGATTCTAGAGCTTATTATAGAATGCTTTTCGCATGCAGTTTCACTTCATCACTACTTTCCACCCTCATATGGATGGACAAACAAAGAGGACCATCTAGACATTGGAGTAAATGATGTGGGAATGTGTTATGGACCTTAGTGGGTCTTGGGTGAGACATTTTACCTTGTTATAGTTCCCTTAAAATAATATTTATCACTCTTCCATTAGCATGTCTTCATTTGAGGCCTTGTACGGAAGACCGTGTCGTTCACCCTTGTGTTGGACGGAAGTTGGGGAGGTAACTATTCTTAGTCTATATGTGGTGCATAGTATGATAGAGAAGTTACAGCTTTCCTGTGAGAGGATGAAGGTAGTACAGGACTATAAGAAGTCTTATATCAATTGTAGGAGAAGGTCCTTGGAGTTCGAGGTTGGATACCACACATTTTTTTATGGATCCCCTCAACGTGGGTAGAGGAGGTTCGAAATAGTGAGTAAGCTTTCTCCTAGGTTCATCAAACCTTTCAAGGTGTTGGGATGAGTTGGAGAGGTGGAATATCAACTAGCATTTCCACCGTAGTTGGGGAGGGTCCATGACATCTTTCATGTCTCCCAACTTCATCGATATCTTCAAGATGACTCACATATCATTGATTAGGGAGAGTTGGATATCTAGGAAAATTCAACGTTCCTAGAATGACTAGTGGAGATACAAGATCATTGAGAGCAGGTTTTTCGTGGATGGACTATTACCTTGGTTCCTATTTTGTATAGGAATGGTAGCCTAGAGGATAGTACTTGGGAAATGGAGGCATAGATGTGTGCCCGTTACCTAGAGTTGTCTGGAGTTTTACTCGTGTGTTTTCTTGTGATGTAATGCTAGAAACTTGTATCTTATTATATGAGTTGTTTCCTTACTATGTGACGTATGATAAAGTCCTAAATATGACGAGGTAAGGACATGATCCATAATCAAGATGAATTAATGAAGATGTGATTAAACCCATGCGGGTGAGTCAGTACTGCCTAAATTGGATAGTATCTTGACATGGGGGAAGGAATTACCTGATTCATATGTTCAGGCAGTGTGCATTTTGGTGCATGTGTATTATGACTTGCTATTTTTTGGGTTGGAAAATCTTGGAGGAGGTGTTCTTGGATGTTGAGGTTTCACTCCAACAAGGTGGTTTATCCTCTAAAGTTATCTTACGGGGTGGTTGTTCGGGACCCTTTTTCTTTGGGGTTTGGTTTTGAATTCTTGAGAGTGAGAATAGTTTGAGAGGTATCTGATGTAATGGCCCGAACCTCTGTGGTCCATTACATTTTCAAAATCCAGTGTTTTAGGTGTTTAGGGAGGCAACGATAGCAAATTTCAAGAGTTTTTCAAATTTATAGTTTTTCCATCAGTAGGTCAAGGTTTTGGTAGGTTGAGGGAATTGTTAGGTCGAGGCATCGATAGGTTGATGGTATTGGTAAGTAGAGGGGTCAATTGGTCGAGGCGTCGGTAGGTTGAGGCATCGGTAGGTCAAGGCATCGGTAGGTCAAGGCGTCAGTAGGTCAACGGCATTGGTAGGTTGAGGCATCGATAGGTTGAGGCGTCGGTAGGTCAAGTCATTGGTAGGTTGAGCAGTAGGTAGGTTGACGGTGTCAGTAGGTCGAGTCATTGATAGGACGATGCATTGGTAGTTTATGGCATTAGTAGGTCGAGGTGTCGGTAGGTCGAGGCCTCGGTAAGTTGAGGCATCGGTAGGTTGAGGGCGTCGATAGGTCGAGGCATTAGTAGGTTGAGGCATTGGTAGGTTAAGGATGTCAGTAGGTTGAGGTTTTGGTAGTTAAGGGTGTCAGTGAGTCAGGGTACTGGTGAGTCAGGGCGTTAGTGATTCAGGGTGTTGGTGAGTCAGGGCGTTCGTGAGTCAGGGCATCAGTGAGTCAGGGCATCAGTAAACCATAAATCATTAGGTCGAATCAGTGTATCAGCTTATGTGGCTTAGCCTTCGTATCTCAACATTGGTAGCTCAGCATCGGTGACTCACTATCGGTGGCTTGTTGTCGGTGACTCACCCATCGGTGACTCGTTTCCAGTTTTTCACAGTTTTCCAGTTCCGCCCCATTGATTCTTTCTTTGACATTAAATAATTTAAATACCATATTTAATGAGTTTTTGGTCCATTTTTAATGGTATTTATCTTCTAAAAACCTGAATATTCCTTTGAATCCTAAACTTCTTGGTCTTGGTCATGATCTGCCTTTAATGGCCTTTGAAATTGTTCCCCTATAGATTTCAGATTTGGCATTTCTAAAGCTGAATCTTCTCTTTCTTTGAACCCTTTTGGTTTTATCTTGGTACACCAAGACCCTTTCTTCCCCAAATGAGCCATGAACCTGTGCTATAGCCCCCCCATGTTCAGTTTTCCTTAGAGTCTCTTGCTCGCACAACCCCTCTATTTTGGCGCAAGGAGGATTTTTTGTCACCTATTATTCCATGTAGGGATTTCCTTCATATCTATTTTAATTGTGTATCATGCAGGGTAGGTATAATTATTCCTCCTTGTGAGAACGACTAAATCCAAATTTAAAGAAGACAATAAAGAGGAATAAACAAGGGTGTGGGATCACAATGCTAATGATTGTTTTATTTTATATGTTATCCTTGATCCATGTTGTGAATCGTATGGGTTGTGTTCTTCTAAAAATCATGGTTGTTGGTGTTCTCTATTTTTTCACCTATATGATTTGTGAACCACTACTGTAAGAATTAGAATATGGTTAATTATGTAATCTTAGTTAATTAAATGGATTCCCCAAGATCAAATCATTTTTTGATCACCCTTGTTTTCTCAAGTGGAATTAAAGAAAGAGTGCTAGTGAATATGAAAAAACTTTGCCTTATTGGTGTGGTTGTGTGGTGTGTATGGTTATGTTTTTCCTTTCGTCTTTGCTTATAGTGTGGTTCTATGGATGGGGGTGTGATTTTTTTTATGGGGAAGTATGGACGGTGTGATGGTATCTTAGGTTGAGAGATTTATTATATAAGGGATGGACTTGTTATGAAATGGGAATGCATATGGGTAGTGGTTAGGAAGTGGGGCTGCAGGATTGGTTTGTGTCATGATTTCATGCTTATGGGTGTGTTGGGTATCGTGTGTTGTGTAGTGAGACTGCAAGATGGTTAGTTCAAGTTTATTTTATTGAATGACTGTCAAAATGGATTCTTTTACCATTGTCCCTTCTTTCCTTGTTTGGATTTAGTAGTAGTTGTGTGGTTACTTATCCTTATAGTGTTTTCAATATTTAGTAGTTTCCCAGGGTAGGAATGGAATAAATAAATAAGTGAATGAATTTATAATGTAGAATGGCACCTGGTTAAATGAATTGGCTGGGGGTATGTTTCAAGTCATGGCTTGTAGTGAAGTGGCATTCATTTATCGACTTAAGGAAGTGACCGTCGTTTGTGGTGGTATGTGCATGTAAGGGTAGCATCAAAGGTGGTTTTGAGTGGACCGGTTGTATTTTTTGAATCACATAGGATGGGATGAGTGTTTTTTACCTATATGTATAAACTTGTAGTTCCTTATGTTTTTTATAGGCACCCCACCCGTGTTAAGCACTATGTGTCGAACACCCCCATTTTTATGTGGGAGGGTGTCTTTCCTAACATCCCAGTGGGAGGATGGATGGTTGGTTACTTACTATACCATTCTCCCTCTTCTAGGAATTTATCACCCAATACTTTTTAGGTAGGCTATAATGGCTTGAGGTTTACTACCAAATTAATGGTATTGGCTGTGTGAGTGGTGGTTTGTTTCCCAGGTGTCTTCAGGATGAGGCCCATGTGCTTTCAAGTGATACATGTGGTGTTTTGGACCATGTGTTTGTAGGTGGGATGTGTGTGGTTTTTTGGCCCAGGTGTGTGTGGGTGGTTTGTGGTAGTGTGGCGTGTGGACGAGTGTGGTAGCGTTAGGATGTTTGTCATTAGGGATGAGCAGTTAACCAGTGGGAAGTGGTGCGGGGTACCCAAATATCGATTTTCTTACTATTTTACTTTACTTGACATGCGTTATTTGGTGATCATGCCTTGGAGAGGCTGGGGTGGATAGTATACCTTGTTAGGTACTTTTTAGTTTCTCCTATTTTCTCATAAGGGCATTAGTATGATTCTCCCACTTGTGCACGAGTGAATTTGTCTTTAACTACTGAATATAATTTTATTCTCACCCTACGTATATAAAACTATTTTCAGTTCTCCAGGGATATTATGTGGACCATGATGAACATTACTAGCTCAAACATTTGGGATGGTTTTTGTGTTGCTGATTAGTTTTATTTTGGTACTTTTGAGTTTTCTTAGTATTTCTAAGAGTTTTACTTTAAACATGGATGTGGGATAGATTTTGGTTTCTTTATATATATATATATATATGTTGGAGTTTTTTGAGGTTGATACATCTTGTCTCCCAATCTTGGTTACTATAAAAAGGGAAATGCCTCCTACTTTTATGAGATTTATATACCCTAGGTGCTAGTCTCCTCCTCGGGGCCTAATGGAGGCAGGAATAAAGGGGTCATTATCTCTCCTTAATATTGAAGAAGGTAGTTCATGACATAATTTCCCTTATAATAGGCATATCATTGATATTTAGTTTCTCTTTAATGGTTTAATCTATTTAAACCTTGTGATTCAATGTTAATACATATATATTGGGAGTGTCTTTTCATAGGTGTTTTATAATCAACCTTGAACTAATAGGTGGTCTTTGATTTATTTAATATTTTAAATATTATTTTCCTATCTTGTAAATTATCATGGTCTCTATGTATAGGGATCCAATCCATTCCCAATACCACATCAAATTCAAATAAATGAAGGATAATAATATTTTATTAGGATTACATTCACAAAAACATATATTAGGGAATAGTTATAGACATGGGGCACCATAATCGTACCAATAGAGGTTTTTATTAATAATTTAACACTTATTCATAAGGATGGTGATTTTATGTTGTTAGTAATCATCAAAGTATTAAGTAGAACAATAATAAAATACAACACTCACAGTTCTTGAGTGGGTTATCGGTGTTCCTCACTCCACATCATTTTCATAACCCACTTCAGTAGTTGTGATTGCATTGTATTTTCCTTATACCCTTGGAATTATAAGTTGTTGGTTCATATTACCCTTATTAACCCTTATCTTATAGTATTAACTTGGGTAATTCCAAAGCTCCCACATTTAAGACTGTGAACTATTAGTGGTACCACAGGATAAACACTTTTTAATTTCACTATTTCCGTTGAACTCTTCATTTTTTTCTCAAAAATTAGTTTCTTTATTACCTCCTTTACTATAGATAAAACACCATTGAGTTCATTTGATACATTCTCATAGGTTCCTTTTTGCACATTTATAACACGAATGAACTTTAATATTATTTCCTTCATCGTATTCATTAGCTAAACTTCCATGAGAATCCATCCTTATCTTCTTTTTTGTGTTTGGAAACTCAACTAATTTTATGTTTTTAATCAAAATTATTAATAGTTGGTTTGGAATAATCACAATATTTCTCACTCCAACTCTTATCCCATTAGGTTTCTCATTAGTACAATCTCTGTGTTGTCTATGGAATCCATTGTTAACTTGGTTACTTTATTATTTAGCTATTACAAAACCTAAAATGGTTTTAATGAGAGTAATGAATATTTATCATCATAATAAAAATTATCATAAATGGTCTTATAAAAAACAAAACCTAAAAATGTCTTACTCTTTAAAACTGTCACATTAGCTTTCCGTTCAACCAAAATAACTCTCAATTCAATCTAGATTTATTTAGTTTAGGTTCTATCATACATTTTAGCTTAATTAATTAAAATAATAAATCATTTATAATAGATTGTAAAGAGAATGTGATTGATCAAAGAATATCCCCTGGTATTTTCTATCCAATTGTACAGTCTAAGGCCCACTCAGCGTACACTGAGTGAAGATCAACTTGATACTCAACTAAATTTCAATGTGATTACACCTAGGTGAATTTTTTCTACATCCACATACACTTACCAGTATCTAAAAATAGAAGCAATTGTTAGGAAAACCACATGCACAAAACTTCACAAAAAAAATCAGGATGTTATCCTACACTTAAAATTATCCCTCAGACTTGTCCCTAGGTTTTTCACTAAAATTCACTTATCTTAATCCCCAAAAATATCTAAACTAATCCTAAAAAATAACTAAACTATGATTTGATACCAACTATAATGACCCAAGCTAAACATATTTAAATTATACATCCTTTCTATAAGTTAAACATTACATCTAATAATAATCACACAATCCCAAGAATGTTGGGCTTAGACTTTTTTAGCACCAGCTATATAAGAAACTTATTTTATGATACTTATGAAAATATCTCCAAAATTGATCTACACATTTCCCTTTTCTAGACTTATTATAAATTATACTCATCTTCATAACCTGGGGAATGGAAACATAAAAAAGGGGTGAGCCTAAATGCTCAGTAAGTTAAATCATATCATCAATGGTTATATCATAACAATATGAGAAAACATGTAAAATAGAGAAATTTCTTATTAAAATAAACATGTATCGATGATATTTTACTATAATTCATGATATCAAAACATGTAATCTCAAATGAATAGAAATGTACCATGGTATAAGCGTGTGAGATAAACACAGAAACATGGAACAAGGGAATGATATCATAAGATCATGAAATCATACATATGTGGAAATAACATAAAAAATAACATTATAAGAATACATCAAGGCTCATTGCCAAGACATCCTAACATAGTGTGCTTATGCTAAATGCATGTTCACAATACATGATATCTCATGAGATGAAAACATCACCTAATGAATTGGAGTGCTATCAAGGTGAACCATTCATATTCATAAAATATACATGCATATGTGTTCCACATGAGGAAAAGTAACCATACATAAATCATAAGCAAGATAAAACCCCTGATAAAGAAGTGGGTTTCATAATCTTGTCTCAAAGCATAACCAATGGATAAAATATAAATATTCCGAATAGAATAAGGAATTTAATCATTTTGGATATTCATATTTTAAATAAGAAAAGGTCTTAAACATTGAGTTCCAAATTATAAAAATCCATGAGAAATTTCGGAGAAGTAAGAATAAAAACAAGACACTTAGGTGATCCTTTATGAAATGAGTAAAGGATATTTCAAATAAGAAAGGACCTTATTATTTTTCCCTTGATCATAATTGAACTAATATGGTTTTACATATAATAATGAAGGTTTTAAAAAACTATTAATGGATAAAAACATTTTATGGGGGTAGTACCATACATGAAATAAGAAATTGGGAAGTTCTCTTAAATCAGGTTTAATTAAAAAATAGAATCACAAATGGAACTAAATCATGTATTATATACAAAAAATAAAGGTAAATAAGATTAAAAATATATTTAAGGAACATATATAAAGAATATAAATTAATTATATAAGAAAAATATTGAAATGAAAAAGAGAACCTGTAATCCAAAAGTAACAAGGTTGGTTCAGAAGATCCCTTTCTATGTTTTAAAATACCTTTTTTGAAATCCCACATCTTAAAAAAAATAAAAAAAAATATTATGAAAATAGGAGTGGTAAATATGAAGGTTACATGATATAAAACATAATTAGGATTATAAATGTGAATATTGGTGGGAATATAAAAATATATACAAGGATTAGAAATATTTGTTAAAGAGGATGTCAAGCATTCTCAACAATGATATACATTTTGAGGAACAAATTCATCAAGGTGAAATATTTTAATTAAAAAAGTATTTTTCCCTATATAGGAAGAGAAAGTACCCTGAAATAAAGTCTTAAGGTGGAAGAAACCAATCATATAAGTAAGAAGTTAAAGATGAAACATAATAACTCAAAGAAATAAAGTTTGAGTTAAACAACACCCTTAAAGTGTCCTAATCTTTCAAATTGAATATCAATGGAAGGTAAAACATGAGATGGATTTTTTAAAACAGAATATTTCATGAAATTTATGACAAAAACAAATCCATGTCAAATACATACACCAAAAAAAGTGACAAGTGGTGAATAAAATCCATATTTCAATGAAACAAAATTGATATAAAAAAACATTACTATAACACCCAGATATTTTATTATTATTTTTAATAAATTATGTTAATTTGATAGCTTGTGTTACATGCAACATAGAGTTTTATTGAACCATGAAAAACTAATAATATTATTATTTAAACACAACTATTATTACCTAGCCATTAAACTTGTAATAATTAATAGGAATAATCAAATTTTAAATAATAAGTATAGTTTTTTATATAAACAAAACATATTGATAAAAAAAGTGCTTAATTTTTCGAAAAATCTTTATATGTTTTGAAAATACTATTTTCTCAAAAAAAAAACTTTTTGTGAACAATAATAAAAATATTTTTTGAAACCTTTTTTAAAATATATTTGATAAAATAAACATTATTTTTGAAATCATCATATCAAAAATAGCTTAAGGTTATTTTTTGGGATTTTTTTTAAAAGATTAATTTTTCAATGAATCGTGAAAAATATTGGTTTTTTATTGAAAACTCCCTTTTTATTTAAAGAATTTATAAGGTTAATTTTTGTTCTAAATTGGTTATAAAAGTAAAATTATTATAATTAAAAATATATTAATCCATTTTAGGTAATTTGAATCATTTTCATGTTAAATTTTTATATAAAAACTTTTTAAAATCTTTAATATTTCCTCTTTAGAAAAACTATTTTCTCGTCACACCTATAGGGTTTAATTTTAAATTAATTTTTTCAATTATGTTAATGGAATTTAGAAAAATGGATTCCTTATTTGGAATTATAATAATTTATATCATCTAATAAGTTCAACTCAATTTTTTACCATAATGAATAGTAAAAATAGTGAAAATAATTTTTCATGGTTAAGGTAAAAATGGGTATACCGAGGGGGTTAAACTAAAAAAAGGTTTAAAATGATCCAAAACTTTTCTATCACCCATTTTATGGAACTATACTGACCTTATCATGTATAATTATCTATAATGTTCCCATTTTTATCCATTTATCATGTGAAAAACCTAGGTACACCTTTTTCTTTTCAAAAAATTACAAGTGTGCAACTCACCTCACTTATATAATCTCACCCATTATATTCTCCTATTAACTCTTAAAAATCCATTTATTTAGGAAAATAACTTACCAATAATATTAATTACAAACCTATCTACATCCTAGAGGAATCTGTGAGCTCATAAGTCTAATCTAGGAAGGGTTAAGGTTAAACCTATAGAGGTTGTCCGAATAAGAGGTAAAGTTTTTAACTATGTGTTTTTATTTTACTTCTTTTTCTAACTCCTTAAAATATTATTAAATTATGATAATATAATAAAAAATATATATTACATATACTTATATGTTATTATGTTAATTTTATAACCTATATCTATCTCCAATTCCATCAAATTGGATATGAAATCATCATTCATGTGTACGGCGGACTACCACCTCGTAAATTGATGTTATTCATTTTCCATCACCGATTTTCATGGTTGGATATAATTATGGATTAAAATATTTATATATTATATTTATGATATTATTATACTTATTTAATTATTATATCACATATACCTTCTTACATTCTATTCTATGGGGATATGATAGTGTCACTAGAGTGTATGGTGGATTACTGCCTCACGAAGCGATGTGATTCGTTCACGCTTTACATAAAAGATAATAAGGTTGGTATTAATGAAAATATGTGATATATATCACCTAAAAATTATTATTTAATGGTAATATATTATTTACCTTTCTTTCAATCCAATGATGAAATGGAAATAACATCCATGCATAAGTATGGTCCACCGTCTCCATAAATGTTGTATTTCATTTTCTATCTATAAATTTTATGGATTACTCTAAACACATATATAATGAATATATATTATATTTATATAATTTTTAAAATTATTTATATTATATATCCATGATAAAATTATTAGGACCAAAAAAATAACAAATCAAAACAAAAATAAAAAATAAAGCAATTATTGCCCGAAACATTACTTTAACATGGAATTGTTAATAAACATGTAATAAAAGGTCATAAGTAAATTATATGTGGTATGATTTATATAAGTGTGGGTTTTTAATATATATATATATATATATATATATTAAAATTATATTTATTATGTAGGAGTTTTTAACATGTATGAATGAAGTCGAGACTTATGGTAAGGTGTTTTTCTCTTAATTTGTCTTCTTTGAGACATATGTTATGTCATGCACCTATATTATTTTATGAGGTGTATATAAAACAAATTTTTTATGTAATATCATGCATTTATTTATTCTCATGATTTTATATGTTTCATTTAATGTAATTATTTCATGGGTATTATGATTCAAATTTACCAAAGTGGTAAGTGCTTTATGTTTCAATCTCATCATTTATCAGGATTGCTCATTATTATGTTTCCAATGATGAAATATGGGCCTCGGAGCGGCTTCATCTTTCTCTCCCGCGACGCCTAGGGTTTCGCCTCCGACCTCAGCTCCTCCCCTCTCTGGCCATTTCACCCTAGCTCTCTTCTTCTCTTCGAGGAGGTCGACGGGTCTGGAGTAGTCGGGGGAGGGGGGTCTCGTTTCCTATTTTCCTTTCTTTGTTTTTCAGTGATGATCATTCTCTCTTTACGGTTCCTGCTTGAAGATGGCGTGCTGAGCTTTCCGTCGCCTCCCTGTGGTGGAACTCTTCGGATGACTTCGGTATTCTATGCGGCGATCTTGGGACTCATCCTCCTTGCTGTGGAAGAACGTTGCGAGCTTCTACGATGCTATTGATCTGATCCGCGGGTGTAAGACCGGTTTGTTGAACGGCATACTCTACGGAGCGTTCAGGGTTTGATCGGTTATGCGTTGTTGTCCTACGGCAGTCGACCATCTTGTGTATTTTTCCCTTGATTCGTGGTGGCAGAGTACTCTGAGGATCTGCGGGGGTCTTTCTTCGGTGGTTGAGGCGGCTGAAGTAGGGTTTCGACGTCGGTTGTGGTTTTGCAAATGGATGAATGTCTGTGGGGTTGTGATGTGGAAGTTGATTCCGAGGGGGAGTATGGTGGGCTCTTCCATCTTGAAGATGTTGGAATGGTGAAGGTGGCGTTTTCTGGTGAAATCGATGATGTTTATTTTGGATCCGCCGGTGACGGTGCTCCTGCGACGGTGAGGTGATCTGGTGACGACGACGGTGGTGGTAGTTTCGAGGAGCATGATGATGATGGGGACCGGATGTTGACTGGATGATGTTTTCAACGTCGGCATGATTTGCAGTGGGTGAGCGATTTCTACGCTCGTGTCTCCAGGTGGCTCTTCGGAAATGATGACGGGTGATACGCATATCTGGAAGTGGTCTAAGTTCGGGTTTTTGAATTTGAAATGCTTTGCTGTGGTGATGGCGGGATGTGTGTTTTTGAAACTTGTGTTGTTCGGTTCCCACTTTTCCTTAAAGTGGTTATTAGAAAATATCAAAAAAAGGATTTGTCAATGATGAAATATTATGATATATATCTCAAGAAACTCATGTATTTTATTAAACACTGTTTATATATAGATAATACATTTTTTCCATTCATTTTCATTGCTTTATGTACTCAAGAGTTTAAAATAATATTTTTAAGAAAAATCATATTTATTTTTCTCTTCAGTCGAAAACCATTTTTCATCCAAAACATTTTTTCTAAAAATGTTTTTAAAATTCTGAAAAATATTTAATTAAAGACATTATTAACCATGTTTCAATTTTTTATAAAAAAAATTAAAGTAATCTTTATTCCATTTTTCAAAAAAGGCATGTTTGACTTTTTTAGGAAAATGTGAAAAGAATCTTTATTTTACAATGTATTCCATAAATTCAATTTTCATAATTAATGATAATTATTTGATTTTTATATTCCTTTATAAGTTTTTAAGGTTAATTTCAAAGAAAATTATTTCCATGATATTTTATAAATTTTTAATTAAAAAAATGGTTTCCAAATAAAGGATATTTTCCTCAAGAAAAGTTATTTTTATTTCAAAATTAGTTTCCATCTAAGATGAAATACTTTGATGTTACTTATGCTTTAATGGGTATATGATACAAGTATACCATTATTATTCATTATGTAAATGGTTTATATTTATAATTAAGTAATGTTTATGAAACCCATTTCTCTTCCATGGGTTATACCATGATAAAATTTTTATGAAACCCTCTTCTTTTTAGATAGGTTATTCTATGATGAAATGATGAAATGATTATGAAACATATTTATTTTATATAGTTCATGCTATGATGAAATTTTTATAAAACCCATTTATTTTCATGGGTTCTAATATGATGAATGTTTCATGATCTTGTGGAATAGATATGTATGATTTTAATTATGTGATGGGTGGGACTTATATCTCCATCCAATGTATTGGATAAATATTAATATCTAATGGGATAAATAGGACTAGAATGGGGAGTTAACCCAATTTAGTAAGGGGCTTTATCCACTATGATAGTCTTGAGAGGGAACCTTAACTACTACTATGGTTTGGGGAGTTAACCCATTCCACTATGATAGTCTTGGAAATGAGCCTTGAACTTATAAGGAAATGATTTTCTATGCTTATGTGTATACTAAAAATCTATGTCTTATGCCAATGTCATGTTCTCATAGTTCATGTTCTTTGATTACATTATGATTCATGTCTTATGTGTTAGCATTGGTTTCCTAGAACCAACTATTTTTACTTTGATTACATGAATATTTGATGTATTAAATATTAAATTAAGCATCTTATTATTTATTTTTCATTGTTTTGCATGAATTTAAGGTAATAATGTCCTAGAGTATTTGTTTCATTGATAAGGTCATAGTAGTTCTCTGCTATGATGAGAACCTTTAAGCGTTATAAAAATATTCTTAATATAGTTCTACGGTTTTAAAACATACTATGATGTGACACATAGTATATATATCACCAGGTGAGAGTACTCATAATAATATGTGACTTATTCTCACAAAGTTCACATTTTTTAATATCCATGATAGAAGATTATGAGAACAAACCCACCAGTAGGAATTCTGTATGTTTTGGTGTCATCGGATATTCCTATATGTGAGTGTATGTAATGGTCCTTAGACTTTAAGATTATCATTAATGAATGTCAGGACTCGTGAACTTAGATTTTATGATGAAAACGGTCATTCCATATATTGGTGGGAATTAGGGTATATTGGGTGCATCAAGAGTGACATGTTATTAAAGGATAATTCAAGGAAGGATTTTTACCTTTAATCTTTATGGAAGTTTATATCTTGGACATTTTATTGAAATAGAACCATCTCCCTAAATTCCATGGCCATGGTGTAACGAAAAATTTATTTTAGATAGTCAAAAAATGATGTATCGTGCATATAGGTTGATAACACAGTCATGAAACCTACTTGATAAGATATTGTTATAGAGGGATTATATTACACAGTGAGTATTCATATGTGGTTAATTTAATTATGACCTTAAGTTCTTTCTATTGGGTTCCTTGACCCATTTCTAGAGAGTAATCATTGACTTTAGATAATCTCACCTAATGCCAACAAGAAAGTAACCTAGAGGGTCACACATTGAGTTCTTTTGTTGGTCTTGATTAAATTCTATTTTAATTTAATTAGTGAAATAAATATTATTCTCAAGACTGAGGAATAATTTTATTCATGTTATATTGATCACATAAATTAAATAAATATTTATTCACCAGATTCTGAATAAAAATATATTTATTTATTTTATTAAATATTTAAAAAATATTTATTTTAGAGAATAAAATATTTATTCGAGTGTTTAATTAATGCAAGAGGAGTTTGAATGGACCAAGACCGTGTCTGGTGATAAAATAATTATTTATGATCCAGTAAATATTATTTATCCATTTTTTGAAAGTTAATGAACCAAAAAATATTATTATTATTATTATTATTATTATTATTATTATGTGGCATGGGATTTCATTAATGGTTATAATTATATTTAATGGCTGTTATGCAATTAAATTTTGTAACTAAAATCCCAACTCTATAAATAGATGGCTATGTCTATTGTGTAATTGAATCAAAACCAATTCCAAGTTTGGGAATAGATAATTGTTGTGCACAAAGAATTCTATTTTTACTCCTCCTCCACTCTCCCTATCAAGAATGAGAAACCCAAGAGAAAATTTATTCAATACTGAAGAATGATCGATCAATAATGAATAATGAAAGACATTCGATTCAATGCGCTAGCACCGTAAGAATGAGTGGCACTCCTTGGAGACCAGTGAAGCATGTGTGGATCACTAATAGATGTATTATACCCTTATAACCTCACAAGAGTAACAAAATAAATCTAAAAGGGATGTTTTAGATGATCAACAATCACCAATGAAGAAAGTTCCTAAGTCTAGGTATTTATTTTTTCAGATATTAAATAAATTAATGATAAATTTGACATGCAAGATCCTCTCTCTTGGTTTCAAAAAATGATTATTAAAAGAGGTTTTAACATATCTCCCTCCATAGTAATGCTTCCACTACACCTAGAACCTGAAAGTGGTATCAGAGTGGTCGCTTTTAATTTATAATTATTTATTTGATTGTTGATCTGTGTGAAATCGTGTTTATATTTTTACTTCATGTTATTATTTATTTAATAAAATTTGAATTAACATGTTATCTAAATATTAATCATTTTAATTCATTGTTTCATTTTCTTAGATATTTAAGAAAGAATGAAGAATGACTAGAGATATCATTGGGAAGTGCCAAATCTTTGGCTGGTAAAGATGGGTTACACAATGTGTGGTCAGAGAACATGTCTTATACCCATGTGCATTGTATCTAGATGAGCTGATAAATTAAAAAACATGTGGTGCTTTTATTTCATAATTCATATTGACCAAGCCAACTTGGCATGCGACAAGTAGATATAGGGTGTGTAGCTAGCATGTACTCGCCATGTAGTCTGGCCGAGTTAACACACCGAAGCCCCAAGAGTGTGACTTGGATATATGGAAACCTAGGTACATGGCATGTAGTTGTATGTACATGTCATGTTTCCTCCCATTAATGAACAAAATTAAAATTACATTAAATTTAAAAATTTAAATCATTAAAACCTTATTTTATTGATTGGTACATCGTTTTGTGTTTAAAATTTAATAATGGGTTTAAAGAATTTTAAATGCTCAATTAATTTACTATAATAAATATGTCATTACTGGTTCTACCATTTATTTTCAATGAATTAAAAATTTATGGGTATCTCCAATTAAGTTCAGATGATCCTTAAGATGAAAGGGAATTAATTAATTTATTAATTAATTAATACAAGCATATTAATCTTAATAATAAAGAACGAATAAAGAAATAAATTCTATCCAGTTATGTTTTTTTATTCGTTGCATGTATAACCGATCATGAGCTTCAATAAGACCTATGTATGTGTTTGAATTTATTTAATTATATATATTACATGGCTTTTCAATTATTTAATATTAATTTAAAAGAAGGAATGTGATTCATCCCTCCATCCTTTATTATATAGGACCTGAATTCCCTTTAACCAATCATTTGGTTCCCCTCACCTGCCTGTGAGTAATAAATATTTTTAATTAATAGATAATCCCAAGGTGCATGGATATGGTTCAATACGGAACCATAATTACGCAAACTCATTGATACATAGGTGCACATGTGGAATGTTGTATCTTATACCAAGTTCAAAATAAGGAGTTATTTACCCTAGGTCATAGGTTGATTTAATGTCCGCTCATTAAATCACCAATTAGATAAGCTCGTGATCGGATCATTTAATTGATTATTTATTTTATATCTAATTGATTAAAATTATATTTATTAATTCAATATTGTGATCACATAAATGAATTAATATGAAAATATAGAATTTAAATAAAATTGATTATGTGTAAATGTTTTATCCAAACATGGTTAATTAATTAAGTAAACACCCACTTAAATATTAACAATACATGTAAAGGATAAAACAAGATAAAAATTTATTCATAATAAAATAAAATCACTCAATCTAATATAAAGTCAAACTAATCCTTCTCTTACTTGATTAGAAACAAAACTCAATAGAACTATGTGTTTGACCAACCCTTATTGGGACACTTACTTTTATAAGGGGAGTTATTATGAAGGTTTTGGGTTGAATTAACTATTTTATATCAAGAGGAGTATCACTTTCTAGACTTGGTGTAATTTTGAGGTAAGTGTTGGGAAAATCCAAGTCTGGATTTCTAGATTGGGGAGTCCACTCAACGAATCAAGGAGCTGCAAGCCCATAATTGGCAAAGACTTGCCTACCTAAATACTTTCCAAATAGCTTGATAAACCCTTTTTTTTGTTATGAAAAGGGGAATATGGATCCTTGCCACTAGAATGTCCTAGAAACTTGATATTTCAAGTTAAATGGTGAGGGATATTGGGACTTGATAAAATAGTGGGGGATTTAATAAAATCAGTTAATTTATTATTTCTCACAAAATTTTAATCAAGAAAAGTACTAATAATTTTCTATTTTAATTTTAGAATAAAATTACATGATTTTCATCCACACTATACCTATGATAAATATTGTATAAAGACAGTCTTCTCACAGGCAGTAACTTTTGGAAGTGGTTTAGATGCCTTCGGGTTGTTCTATGTCATGAACAGAAATCTTACTTTCTAGAATCTTCAATGCCTGATCCGTCTTCTCAAGAGACGAGTGGTGAAGGGTTACTGATCTATGAAAAACATATGAATGACATGGTCGAAATTAAATTTTTGATGGTTTCATATACATCTAGTGAACTCTTAAAGTCTCATGAAAACATGGATGCATATAGAATGCTTGAGAACCTCCATGGTCATTACCAGGAGAGATTTATACAGGAACAGTTTTATATTTCCAAGGTTCTCTTTCATACTAATCTTGGTGAGGGTTCCCCAGATGGGCCTCGTGTAGTCAAGATCATTGGCTAAATTGAGCGCCTAGAGGTTCTAGAGTTTTAACTCCCTGAATAACTGGGAATCAGCCTCATTATAGAATCACTCTCTCAAATATTTTCCATTTTTTTGTGAATTTTAATATGAACAACATTGATAATTATCTTCCATATCTTCTTATCTTCCTTCACCAAGTAGATAAATATATGAAGCATGAAAAACCCTCTATCCTTATGGTGAAAAAATGGAAAGGGAAAGAAAATATATTTAAGCCCAAACCTTCTTCACTCCCTTCCAAGAAGAAGAATATCAAAGGGGAAGCAAGGTAATAGGATGTTGTTTGTTTCACATGTGGCAAGAAGGGCCACTGGAAGAAAATTTTCACCCAGCTAAATAAGAAAGGGGAAGCTTCAGGTGCATTTTTTATTGAGTGAAATTTATATATTTCTACAAATTGGTTATTAGATATAGCTTGTGGTGCTCACATATGTATTAAAATACAAGAACCAAGTAGATTCAAAAAAAATTATTGATAGGAGGTAAATCTATGAGAATCCAACAGAGCTAAACTAGTTATTATAGCTATCAAGGACTACCACCTCACATTAATCGAATAGCCCGAAGGACTTCATTTTTATTGATTTTTTGATAACCCCCTTTCAAGGGATTAGGGGGAACCCTTAAAAGCCCTGTAGGCTTAGTGATTACATGGCCCATAGGATTAAGAGACGTTACATGACCCGAATGTCTTAGGGAAATCAACCAGACTATAACTACAAGAAACTTCCCCACCCCAGCATCTGCATCGTGATGGTAACTCTCAACCTTTGCATGATATTCTGGCTAAGCTTTATGTGAAAGCATAGGCTGGTCCTGATGGAATATCCATACCCTCTCATTCTTCCAAATCCATTGGTTATGCTCTGGTCAGTGCGCTTGCTCTGAATCCTCTTCTAGGGCTACTCCTTTTTTGTAGAGTCTATTTGGGGAAATTGTATGTGGCCTGAAGGCCTCAAGGTGGCTCAAAGTCCTTAAAGGTGGCCTGAAATCCCCATTGACCCAAAGGCCTGGGTGGCCCGAAGGCCTTAAGGACTCCATTCCCAAACCAATGTTCCAAGGTGAATAGTTATAGCTGTTACATTATTGAATAGTACCTGTTACAGTAATTGCTACAGTACCCATATAGTGTAAATTACTTCTACAGTACCTACTACAGTTCCTGCTACAGTATTTCTACGGTAACCTAGAAATATGACTCTGCCTAGTTTTGAACCTGGGTCTCATGGATGTACTTAAGGATAACTCACCAATTGGGCTGAGGCTCATGTGCACTACCACCTCACATTGCCGACCAGAATGATCCTGGTTTTAAAGGGTTGTTATTATGTGGATTCAGTGACAAAAAAAATTATTTCTATATCCAGACTAGATATGGATGGATTCATTTTCAAATTTGTAAATAAATTTTTCTTCTTTTATAAAGATATCATTTGTTATGGTAAGGCAAATTTACATAACAATCTTTATGTGTTGTATTACATGAACCAAGTAATGTAAATTGATGACGAAGTTAACTCACATGACTCATACCACACCCAACTTTAGAATCACAGGCTAGGTCATGTAAATGAAAAATGTTTGAAAATTTACATCAAGATGGATATTTAGATTCTTTTGAACTAAAACCACTTGGTGTATGTCATGCATGTTTGTAAGGAAAAATGACCAAATCCCCATTTAGTGGGAATGGTGAAAGGGCTAAATATCTTCTTGAATTAGTTCATACTAATGTGTGTAGAATGTTTCCTATTGAATTAAGGGGTGGGTACTCATACTTCATAACTTTTACTGATGATTTTAATAGATATAGATATATTTACTTAATGAGGTATAACTCATATTCTTTTGATAAATTCAAGGAATATAAGAATTAAATTAATAACCATCTTGGTAGGAAGATTAAGAAACTCCTATTAGACTGGGATGGAGAATATCTTAATCAAGACTTCATTGATTACATATGGGATTTTGGGATCCTATTCCAACTCACTCCTCCTTACATGCCTCATTGGAATTGTGTAAGTGAAAAGTGGAACTAAACATTTTTGGATATGGTGAGATCAATGATGAGTCATACGAGTCTTCCATTATCCTTTTGGGGATATGCATTACAAATAGTGGCACACATACAAAAACAAGTACCAACTAAATTGATAAATGGTTTTCTATATAAATTTTAGAGTGTAATAAAAACCATGTTATCAAATTTACATGTGTGGGGAAGCGATTCATTTTTTAAGGCCTCTTTAGGTAAAAAACTTTCACCCTGAGTCACAAGTTGTACCTTTATAGGATACCCTAATGAAACAAGGGGATATTACCTATAAGAACCCTCATAAAAAAATTTATAGTGGTAATACATGCCATATTCCTTGAGAGGGATAAAATCTCCAAAATATATAGTGGGAGAAAGATAAAATATGATGAAGTCAAGGTGCAAGGAACACAAGAGTTGGTACATGATCAGATTCCAAAAATCCACATGGAAGAAGAAATGGTTCCAGAGAAACAAGTATTGTGTAGGAGTACATGAGAGGTTAGAGAATTAGAAGGGTATAGTTTTCTAGTTATTGAGGATGGTGATTCATTATTAGTTGATAATAATGATCCTATGACCTATAAGGAAGTAGTAAGTGGAAAATATGTTTCCAAGTGGAAAGAATCTAGGAATTATAAAGTGGATTCCATGTACCAAAACTGAGTCTGGATTTTGGTAGATCCTTTAGTGTATGTAAATCTTGTTGGTTGAAAATGTCTATTCAAGAAAATCTAGACATGGAAGGAAAATTTAGTAGCTATAAGGAACGACTGGTAGTAAAAGGGTTTAAATAGTATCAAGTCATTGACTAAGATAAAACCTTTTCACTAGTTGAAATACTAAAATCCATCAGAATTATACTTTCCATTGAATCTTACCATAACTATGAGATTTTAAAAATAGATCTTAAAATAGCCTTCCTTAACTGGAACCTTAAAGAAGATGTCTACATGATACAACCTGAAGTTTTTGTGACTCCAAAGGATGCCAAAAAGATATTAAAGTTGTATAAATACATTTATGTATTAAGGAAAGCATCCGGGTCATGGAATATTCATTTTGATAAATCCATAATGGAATTTGGTTTTATAAATAATTAATTCAAGCCTTATGTCTATAAACAGTTTAGTGGGAGTGAATTCATTTTCTTAATAGTATATGTTGATGACATATTACTTATTGGAAATGAAATATCAGTCTTATATTATGTTAAGTCATGGTTGAATAAATGATTTTCCATTAAATAAGTGTGTGAGGAATCATATATTCTTGGAATAAAGATTCATCATGATAGATCCAAGAGGTTTCTCATCCTAAGTCAAAGTACAAACATTGAAAATATACTGAAGCGATTCAGTATGGAACAATCCAAGAGGGCATTGTTATCAGCATCACATGGCATTCATATTTATATAAAAATGTGTCCTCAGACCCATGAGGAAAGAAATAGAATGGAAAAGATTCTATATACATCAGTGACTGGTTTATTCATGTATTTTATGCTATGCACTAGTCTGGATGTCGCATATTCATTATGTGCAGTAGGTAGATATCAAGATGATCCAGGTGACCACCATTGGATGGCAGTCAAGACTATCCTTAAGTATTTGAGGAATACTAAGGATATGTTCCTAGTTTATAGAGGGGATAAGGAACTAGTAATCAGAGGATATGTAGATACTAGTTTCCAAACTGATCAATATGACATGAAGTCACAAATGGGATACATCTTCACTTTGAATGGAGGTGTTGTGAGCTGGAAGAGCTCAAAGTAGGTTTTGGTTGTGAATTATACAATAGATTCTGAGTATATTGCAGCTTCTGAGGCATTTAAAGAAGAAGTTTGGATGCACAATTTAATCCAAGATCTTGATTTTATACCTAACAGTAAAGATCCCATCACACTCTATTGTGATAATACTCTAGTGGTGGCTCTCAGAAAAGAGCCAAGGTCACATAAGCAGACGAAACAAACTTCAGAAGTATCATCTCTGGAGGGATTTTTCTTAGAGAGTTGATGTTTCAGTGAGTAGTATTTCCACATAAGACAACATGGAGGAAACCTTGACTAAAGCCCTGACTCAGCAAAAACATGATTATCATGTGAGGTCTAGCAGAGAGAAAGTTATATGTAGATGGATCTAGTCCAAGTGGGATTTTTTTAGAGTTTGTGTCCTAGAACCAACTATTTGTAATTTGATTACATGAATATTTTATGCATTAAATATTAAATTAAACATCTTATTACATATTGTTTATTGTTCTTAATGACTTTATTATAATAATTTCCTAGATTATTTATCGCATTGATAAGTACATAGTAGTTCCCCACTATAATGATAGCCTTTAAGTGCTATGAAAACATTCTTAATATAGTTATGTGGTTGGATAACATACTATGATTGGACACATACTATATAGACCTTCATGTGTGAGTACTCATAAGTAGATGAGACTTCTTCTCATGAATTTTTTACTTGGTAATCTCCAAATGGGAGATTATGATATCAGACCCACTAGTATGAATTTCATATGTTTTGGTATCATCGGATATTCCTATATATGAGCATGTGTAATGGTCCTTATACTTTAATATTATCAATATTGCATGTCATGACTCACGCACTTAAATTTTCTGATGAAAACCGTCACACCGTATGTTAGAAAGAAGTAGGGTGAGCTGGATGCATCACAAATGACTTGTTATTAATGGATAAGTCAAGGAAGGATTTGTCCCTTCCATCTTTATGGAATTTGATATCCCATCCCTTTGATTGAAATAGAACCCTTGTCCTAAATTCCATATCTATTATGTAATGATGAGTTTATTTTAGATAGAAAAAGAATAATTTATCGAGCATATAGGTTGATGACATAATCATGAAACCTGCTTGATGAGATATTGTGACAAATGGATTATATTACACAATGATTGTTTGTATGCGGTGTTTTGTAGTTCCTTGAAACAAGTGTTATAGTTTTAAGAACCACTCCTTCCAGGCGGTTTCCTTAAAATTTATTTATGGAACCGGAAAATTCCAACGGTTCTTTATCCAAAGGGGACCTGATTTCCAAAGGCAGGTGTTTGTTAAGTTTAAACTTTACGATACTTAGGAATGTGCATTGGTCAAGAGGATGGGAGGTTGGACTCATCACACCCTTTTGGGGGGAATTATTGTCTACTCCAGGAATCTCTTTATAAATTTAAGATATTTTCATGAATCCTTATTAATTCACCAAGTATAACATAAGTTTCCCTTGGAATTTACAATCACTTATTAACATGTGTAAAATTTAGAGTCATCAGTATGTATTCAAGGTTCTTCATTAATGGATATATCCATATGTATTTGAGGTTCTAAATCAATGGTATCCTCTAATGTACTATTTCAAGATTCTTTTAATCATCATTATGATGATACTGGTTTTAAGCCACTCAGCGGGGTACTTTGGAATTTATTTTCATCTAGGGAGACGAAGGATTGTTTTGATATTGGGATCATACCCATAAAATGGGCTACCTACATATCCTTGTTAAACGAATAAAAACCCTCATAGTTTTGTGCCGCTTAATGGTACACATCATACATTCTAAGGTCATGTGATCAGGACCTATCCATAAAATTTAATTTCATGTGGTGTGGGCATCTAAGTGAAAGGTGCTTAGTCAAAGTTTTGGTGTGGTACTTATGCTGAAATAGCCCAAGGGACTTGGAAAGAATATGGGTTTCCAAGTAAGATTAGACCCTATTGGGAATATGACCCAAGGATAACATGGTTGATTTGAAATGTTGGGTTTCAACCTCAAGGAGGCTTCCTACCTATCCCATGTAGATGGGAATCAAATCCCACGTAGTTCGATAAGTATCATAGGAGAATATAGTACTCTGAGAGAAATGATTTTGGGCTTACTTCCTGAAAAGGATGCCTTGATGACTTAGGGGTTTAATTTGGGGCTTATTCCTAAGGAGGATTCCCAGATTAAGGAAATTAGGGTTGCATTCCTAAAGAGGATATCTAGTGAGATCGTTCCCTGAAAGGGCTTCCTACGTATCATGGTTTGAACAGGAATCATAGTTCTCGTAGTTCCTTCACCATGGGTGTTTGTAAAAATGTTGTAATCATCACGAATCCCTAATCCCACATGAGTTATGCTCTATGTGAGAAACAATAGTATGTGAAAGATTCAACAATGACACTCAAATTTCCTCCTCTTCTGGTGGGGTAGGGCAAGCCTATAGTGGATGGGGGCAAGGTGACTTGGGTAGAGGGCGAGGCAATGATCCCTCCCTCTGTTCTCTTTACATTGGAAAAGGGTCCAATGAAATGAAGAGGGGATAAAGGTTATGGGATTATACCTAGATGGATTCCCATGGTGACAAAGCTCAACAGGGAGAGGGAAAGGGTAAAAAAATTCCATGTGACCATCTATCCTCTAGTATTTGGCACCGAAGAAAAGAGGAGCAATGATACTACCTCCTGCAAGAAAATCTAGGGGTTTATTCCAGGATGTTTTCCCTAAAATTTATCTTGGTAGGGGAGGGAGACTTCTCCTTTGTTCAAAAGGAAGAAAATTAGGTGTGAACTGCACCTTCCCTACCAGATACCTGAAGTTCCGGGTTGTCTCTTTGAGAAGGTAGGGGTCAAGACCCAATCCCTCCTCCAAAACGGGAACTTCCCAACACTATTCCTGGGAGAAAGGTCCATGTGACTTTGGATATACAAACCCACATACACTCCATGAACCCTAACCCCATTGTGAAACAAATTTAAGAAACCTCTAACTATGGATATACAAACCCAAATAGGAGACACGCTAATGTGCCTTTCCTAAAGGTTTGATAAGTCATGAGGTTTTGGTGGAGGTCTCAATATAATCCCTTTCAGAAAAGGGATCCAAGGAAGAATAATTCTTTCCATGAATGGATTTGAGGAAGGATTGATGGCTTGTATAATGAAGAGATTAAGTGAATCAAAGAGGGGCACCTAAGTAGGTAAGGTCTCACAAGTATGGGTGTACAAGTAGGCTTGGACGACCTGATGTTCACTTAAGTGATGAACATCCCGTATGGTAATACTTGGGTGAGATCTGGCTCAAGCCTTCAAGATTATTCACAGGTGATCCCAGAAGTGGAGTGCTTAAGTTCCTATAAAAGGAATAGGTGGCGTGCAAGTATTTCTAATTTAGGGAGGTTGGGCTCTTTAGGTGCGCAAGTGTTATGGATTTTAAACACTAAAAGGACTTGAGTCCTATGATCCTCCCTTAAATCCTCCTCTCAAGGTGTTGAAGAACTACCTTGAAAGTTTAGAGAGACTTGGCCGAAGCACTAGGGTGACCAGAGCAGCAATTGGGCTTCAGGAAAATTCTTCCATCCAAATGAAGACCCCAAGGGTCTATTTATAGGCAAAAATAGGACATTGGGCGAAAGGAGTTTGGGCACACAAGTAGTTTGCGTGACAGATTGGGGTGCACAAGTAGGATGCATGCTGATACCCTTTTTGTTTGACTAAGGCTACCCAAAACTCATGCCTTCGAAAATATTGATTTTCTCCATGTATTTTCCAATTTTTTTTCTAAGGTATTTTCCTTTGTCATTTTTTTAGACTCTTTGATGGAACAGAGTGTCAACAAAATCCTCCCCTTAGAATTGGATTCAAAATGAAAAGAGTATCCTATACTGATGTAAAGTAAATAAAGTAGAAATAAGAGAGTAATGGGGTGCACAAGTGTTATTAATGTGAGAAAACTGGTCATGCAATTTTTTAGTGTGTAGGATTTTGGCGCGTAGGGTGACATGCATCACCTATATATAGTGGCGTCACTTCTGCGAAAATCCTCATGACTTCTGAAATTTTAGCTCTCAGTGTGCAAGTCTTCTTTCACTCAGACTCTTATGTTTCATCATGCTTCTTCTATATGTTTTTTAGTTGCACTCTATAAGTGGTGAGCCATAATTGTTCGTTGACTTATACTTGAGTGCCAATTTTATACTTGCGCACCTTAATGCCTTCGCTGATTTTTTTCTTCAAACACCAAAAAATTAGCTTACTTAAAAGATGATTTCTATATTTTTGTAGGTACAATGGCTCCCAAAAGAAGTGGAACTACTAATGAGCTTGCCAGTAAGAGGATTTATGACATGATGAATGTCATTGGTCATGATTAATTTGACGTTTGCGGAACCACCCTTTAAAAGTTAGAAAAATATTTTAAGAAGTATCATGTTAACTTTCCCAGAAGTGCCTATCTGCCTTTGTATAGATATGGCCATCTGCAAGATGTCAATATTCCATACCCAAAGAACTATGTCCCACATTCTTGGTTTTAGGATTATACCAACTAATCATCTGCATATGTTTCTATTGCGGGATCATTTATTAATGATGGGATAGTAAAGATAGGTCATATCATGCATCATAGCCCGTGTGCTCCAGACTTGAAAGCACACACACCTGAGTTACAGCCACACTATTATTCATCCATCTTTCATGATTCCCAGATGGATCAATCCAAGGGTTGGAATAAAAGTCGAGATTTCCACCCAGGAGGAGGTGTAAAACCCGTGTGGATGTGGGCATACTGGGTTCATAAGACCTATGTAGAATTTACAGACAGCCTGAAAGGCATCAGGATTTATGAGGCCGTCTGGGTTGGGAAAGCTTATGTGTACATGAATGATGATTTTGTGCCTGAATAATTAAGCTGATGGATCCCAGAGACTAACTCCTTCCATTTAACACATGGAGAGGTAGGAATTAGCTTGTGGGATGTTTGCAAGATTTCCAGAGATCCAACCTTGGAGACATGTATGATGATTTCATTCCTCCCAAAGTGACATGGAATGACTCAGAGAAGAATCCAACTTTGGTTCGTGAGTTGATGAAAATATTTAACAAAATCAAGAACACAACCACCATGAAGTCTCGCACTAGGAGAGATATTCATCCAGAGGAATGGATGGAAATATTTTTTATAAAGAAGGAAAAGGGGCCCACTTACACCCGTCTAACTAGTTGTCTAAGGGCAGAGAAGAGAGGTACCCCTAATACCTTCTGGAAAACATTAGAAAAAGGAGAATTTGATAAATGGGGATATGAAATCAACCCAAAACTTCTTGAAAATACATGTCTAGAAGGTTTCTTGGACATGTGGATCAGTGTGTATTTGTTACCAGTCTGAGAATACAAAGGAGGTGTGAGGCCAGTAACCTTTGTTATTACGGCCAAGCTAGTAGAGAAAAGGATGGTAGGGTTGGACAATCCTGTTTTGGCCAAGATTCATAGGACTTTGTTGCACATTTAAAAAGGGAAGTATCCCTTTAGAATAGCGGGACCATTCCAGGTGTTGTGCGGGTGGATCGTTGCTTACTTCAGAACTTATGTTGAACAAAGTGGGGTACAGGTTTTTGGAAGTCCTTTCTGACCATCTTTTCAGGCTTTTTCTGGTATTTCACCTTTATCCCTAAACACTTATGACATCAAGACCAGATTAGTCATGCATAAGGAATTTAATTTCTTTCTTTATGGTAACCTGCCTATGGGGCGATTTGTTGATAATGGGACGTCCAGTTTGTAATTGAGGGAATATATGCTAGCTTGAAGATATGGCATGTTGGCCACCATAATCAATAGAGAAATCATATGTGAGGCCTATTCTCCTTATATATTTGTGCGTCAATTTAAATGTCAGCAAAAGAATATTTTTCCCCTTCAATGCATGTCATATTAGAGAAACAACCAATGGTTTCCCAACAACTATGATTGTTTACATCTATGGAGAAGACTAGGGTTGTTTTTAATTTACCAACTGTTGATGCAGTAAGAAGATTAACTATCTATTATGATGAAAAATGGGTCGCATCTTACCCTGAAGGGGTATTAAATCATGTTGTCTCTCAAGTGAGGCTGAAGAGAAGTAGCAGGATGGAACCCCTTTGTTTGGAAGATAATTATTCATCATCAGGGGCCAACTCATGAGATTCATAGGGTGGAGGTGATGATGCTCTAAATTCACCAAAGAGACCTCATGCCAAATATAACCCTCCATCCAGAATTAAGAGAGCCACCCAATCAATCCCTACTGAAGCTGTATCGAGGCAATCTGGTCGCCATCATTCTGAAGAGTGACGAGTTCTATTTTCTCATCCCTCGTCCATGATTGTGGGGGTTGAGAAGAAACTCAAATCCAAGGCTATAGGATCCTCTTCACAGCCCTATGATATACATTCTGAATATATACAACTAGAGGTTGTTCAAACATGGAAAATTATGTACTGTGATGTTGAAACCATGTGGATGGATCTGTGTGAAGGAATATATATTACAGAAGTAGGGAATTTACGGGCTTCTTATGAAATTATTTTTAAGGATAATCCCAATGAGGTGAGGGACTACATTCGAGAGTTGGAAATGCTCATATATGTCACCGATAAATCAATTCCTACCACAAATCAGGTGAAGGAAATGATAGATCATGGGACCACTGAAGATATTAGTCCTTCATTAGATGAATAATGATGTGACTTTTTAGATCCTGAGGATGTAAGTTTCTTTTCTCTCACATTCTCTTCTTCTTTGAAATTTTCATTTTAGTCAAAACATTGTTACTTAAAGGAAATATCATCTTAACTTGCAGCTGGTTAAAGGAAAGACAACTGAAGTTCCTTCACCACAGTATAGCCCTAGAGGCACTACTCTTGGAGCTATCAGATCACACCATGAATTGGGAGAAATATATCCGGTCCAACAAGCCATTGAGGATGAAATAGAGAGGGAATTGGGATCTCCAATACCTGTCTTTAGAGATGATGATGCAAACCCTCCTAAGAAGGTGAAGAAGAAAAAGCACCAAAGAAATAGATTCATGGTTAAGTGCTTTCTTAGTAGTGGTAAGTCTCCCTTATATTCATGAATTCTAGTCTTTATTCATGAAAAAGTTTTACACTTCTTGAAATTATAGGGGTTTCTTCTATTTCTTCTTTAAAAGAAAATACTGATAAGCTTCAAGGAACCATGGGGGGTGCTGCTGAACAGGCACAAATTTTTTCCAATCTGATTGTTCCTGAAGAGGCATTGAGACCTGAGGAACCAACTTCTATTCCTAGCTCTACTCTTGTTCCTACTATCAGAGGAGAGGAGGCTTCTGTTAAATCAATAATACTTCATAAGGCATAAAATGTAACAACAACTAACTTACATTCTATGATATTTTAGGTTCATCACATGCACCAAAACATATGTCAACAACTAACATTGACCCCACAACTGTTGTTGAGGAAGATACTCAGGTTCAAAGGTTGTCGGAGTAAGGTTGCGAAGAAAACACACCAAGTGCTCCCATGGGTGAGACTAACCTGAGATCTAAGATATCACTGGATGAAATGGTGAATCATGGAATGTATTTTGAAGAATTATTAGAACATGTTAATATACCAAATTTTTTAGAAGATTTTGGAGTTCCTTTTATAGAATCAACTGGACGTGAGTTTTTAGTATTCGTCCTGTTAATCTTCTTATGATTAACTTTCTAACCATGTTTGGTTGAAATATTTAGTTCCATCTAAAGAAACTCCTACTACAACGATACTTGAAGGAAGTATTGGTATTAATGTTAATCCCATAATTTTGGAGACATTGGATCAAGTAGATCTTGAGATATAAGATCTTCCTAAGATTCATTCTGAGGATCTTGAGCACATTAAAGATAGAACTTCTCATCCAGAGACATCAAAAAAAATTAATAAAACTGAGAATATTTGGGAGGATTCTTCTCAAGATACTGACCTACTGTTAGGTAAGAGATACTAAAATTGTGATTGCATTCACTTTTTTTATCTCTTGAATCTAAACATAACCATAATTCTTGATTTATTATATAGGGAAATAAACTTTAATGGCTAGATCTGGAGGTGAAGACTCTACATCAACCCAAACAATATTGGAAGGTGAAGCAACCATTGTTCAGGAAGGAGCAGAATAGGGCACTTCATTAAGTTCATTAATCCCAGAATACATCCCTCCTTATGACAGTAATTCTGAATCCGACCCAGAACGGCAGAAGGCTCTTCTTCTTGCACGATGAAATTCATGGAAAAGTATCTGGAAGATAACATTTGAAATTCCTCTTGAGAACTGCCTTCAAGAATTCCACGACTCTCATTTTAGTTTATCACACTAGGATTTGGCGGTTTTGAATACTGCAAAATTCATACTGTGGTGAAAGTGATTATTCGGAGGATAGAGTAAGAGAAAAAGCTTCTTCAAGACTTGATAAAAGACAAACTTTCAATCAATATTGAAGAGTGTCAAGTAGCGATGTCCTGGGTTGAGGCTAATCATACTGTAAAGTTGAAGGGATTGAAGAAGACAATAAAGAAAAGAATTTTCAGAAGTTGTGCCTTCAACAGGAGTTAGATATCATTACAGGGGAGATTTACCATCTTCACATCTCATTAGGATAATTCCATAAAGATGGTGAAAAATCCATTGCAGATGTTAGATAAAAACTTCACCATGCTGAAGAGAGCAGAGGTGGTCAAATAAACAAGCTTCAACAGGCAGCTGATGGGGCTCCAAAGGTTGTTAATAAAATGAGAAATTATGTATAAATCCTTTTATAATTTCTGATTTCTGACAAGGGAGAGACTACAATTTGTGGATGCTCCTCTTTTAAAATTTTCATAAATGAAAAACATTTTGTCTTCAATCATTTGTGTTTTCACTCTTGCTAACTGCCTTTGTTTTACCTAGGCCATTAGGCCTAGTAAGCATAGTTTTATTTTTTCTATGGTTATATGGAAAACTCCACAAACATTATATATTTTGACTTTTTATTGCTCAATATTACCTAAACCATACAAAATTTACATTTAATGATCTGGGACTCGACTTTTGTTCATATCACCCTTCGCTAGTTCTCAATCTGGTGAGTACCATGTCTCTTAGCAGTTTAGAGTCATGCATGTTGAACTATAAAGGGCTAGTATTTAAGTTTGAATAGATTTGACCATAAATTTTGAAATTAAATCCCAAACAAGACTCAGTGGCTAAGACTTTCTTTAATATTATTTAAATATTTCCAAGGGGAATCTTGAGCCATGATTTTTATGGTAACCAAATTTAAAACTTGTATCAACATGGGGAATACCCTCCAAGAACAAAATTACCATTATTTAAAAAACTCGTTGCGAGAGTTGTGTTATGCAGGGCAAACTGGGGCATATGTTGCATAGCCAAATAGTGGAATCTTTTGACTGACATGCCCGTTATGTAGGCAACTTATGAAAGGCCACCTAAGGGAACATGCTACAGAGTCAGGAAAAAGAGCACCTAAGAATTTAATATTTTACTGTTGATAGACAAGCGAAAATAAGATTTTGGGTTACTCAAGACCATAGTGGGTGGTTTTTCCAAGGAAAGGGATTTTAAGAATAAAGGGCTATTTTATGCCGACATATGTCATGAATAGGAAAACCACTTCTATACAAATTTGGTGTATGAATAATGGTTACAATTTATCATAAAGGTAAATTTATGATATAAAACTATGCAGTTTTAAGTCTTACAGTGAGGAAATTATACTATGTAGTTTTAAGTCATGCAGTGAGGACATTATACTATGCAGTTTTAAGTCTTGCAGTGAAGACATTATACTGTACAGTTCTAAGTTGTGAATTAAGGACATTATACTAGGAAATTTTAAGTCATGCAGTGAGGACATTATGTGGCTTTTATTTAAGATCTTTTAGTTTTGACCAAAGGTATGCGACTCCTCCAATTTATTGATAATTTGTTTGGAAACATACTACCATATTCAGGTATGGAAGGGGAAATTGTAAACTGTGATTTGGGAATTTCTAAATCTGAAAAATGATATGGAAAAAAGGACTAAAGGCATTAGAGGAAGTCTTTTCCAAGAACAAAGTTACCATTTATTTGAAAAACCCATTATGGGGGATGTATTATGAAGGACCAACTAGGGAATATGTTGCATATCCAAATAGTGGAATATTTTTACTAAGAGGCCCATTATGTAGGCAACTTATGCATGGACACCTAAGGGCACGTGCTGCATAGTCAAGCCAAAGAGCTCTTAAGAATTTTGACATTCTATTGCTAAAATCCGAAGAAATTTTATAGAGATTCAGATTTTCCAAAGCACAAAGTTTGGTTTACGGAGAAAGGTAACTGAATATAGAAAGATTATTTTGAACCAAGATTTCCAAAGAATTGGAGGAATAATACTTTTACGAAGGTCTGACCCAAACGTAGGAGGTATAGTGTCTGTAGTTTAAGTTCATACAGCTAAGACCAGAAATATAAATAGTATATAATATTATGCCAAGTGATTCCAAGGTTATTTCATATTGCTTTGAACACATGGAGAGGGAAATGTGTAAACCATAGTCTTGAAGAGTTTCATATCGAGATAAAGATAATGGGACAAATATACTTGAATGAATGTTTTTTTTAATACAGATTCTTGTATATTTTCATCAAATTTTGAAGGGGATAAAGACACTATAACCAAGAATGAAATTACCATAATTTGACAAACCTTTTATGGGGGTTGTATTATGCAGGGCCAACTATGACATATGCTGCATAGCCAAATATCAGCATAATTTGACTGAAAGGTATGTTATGTAGGAAAATTTTATGCAAGGCCGCCTAAGGGCATGTACTACATAGTTAGGAAAAAGAGCTCTCAGGTATTAGATACTCTGTTACCAGAAACTGCAAGAAAGATTATGAAGATATGGAAATATTCAAGATTAAGAGTGTGAAATATAAAATGGGGTTATGCTCAATGAACATAAGAAATATTTGAATCGATATTGGCTATGAGTTTTACGTCCTTTACATAGATCTATCTCATATATAAAATGGAGACTTTCTTTGTTTGCTTTTGAATTAATATTGTGATGTGCAGTTTTAAGTCATGCAATGAGGAAATTATACTGTGTAGTTTTAAGTCATACAGTGAGGACATTGATAATCCCACAAGAAATTGAGACACCTTATTTATATAAATAATCCTTTTACCCAATTCCTAAGCCTGTGTGATCTATGCTCGATGTGAGAAATAAGGAGCAGTAAGGGTTTATTCTATAACACAAAGGTGACACAAGTGAAAAATATGGGTGTTAGATTTCCATACAGTTTAACATCATGCGATAAGGATGAAGATGAAATGGTGTGAAAAGAAAGACTTTTTATATCTGGACTAAGGGATAAAACCTAAGTGTCACTATGTGTCTTGTTGAGGGCAAGAATCAAGCTATATGTAGTTCTTTAAACATTCCTTATGCAGGTTTGATTCTTATATAATAAATAAAGGGGTTTTGTTTTTTATTGTATTTGGGCCTAAGATTTAAGATCTAGGTATCTCTACGTATCTTATATAGATGAGAATAAATCCATACATAGCTCTTTAAACAATCATTTCCCACACCAATTGATTTTTACAAGAGATAAGTGGGCTTTAACACATTCTAGAAGAATGATTAAATTTAAGACACAAGATAGTAGGAGAATCAAATCATTTTTCTTAAAAGAGTACTCTGTATAAATCTAGTTCATATAAAGGAGAATAAAAAGGGAAATAAAGAATTTGTGATTGCAGTTGGGCCCAATATTGGAAATCTAGGTGTCTCTACATATCTCAAATAGATGAAAATCAAGCCACACATAGTTCTTGAAACAAGGTCCCTATGCATATCTGACTCAGACATAGAGAAGAGAGGGAATTATGTTCCACTAAAGAGTAGAAATGATTTCCATGATTCTTGCTTATGGAAGCTCCTAATTTCAAATAGAGAAGACGTTAACCATACAGTTTAAGGTCATGTAACAAGGACAAATGGTGTCATGCAGTTTAACGTCGTGCGACAAGGACAAAGATGCTATGCATTTTAATGTCATGTAGCATGTATGCTTATGGTTGTTATGCAATTTAACATCTTGCAACTAGGACTTTTTACTTTACATTTTTAAGTCTTGCAGTAAGGACATGGGGGTTGTGCAGTTTTTGGTCTTACAGTGAAGAAAAATGATCTTTGCAATTACACAAAGTATTTATTCAAGAATCTCACATTGGTTGGAGTTGTAATGAGCTCTCCATCCATTGAGATTAAGTCATAAGATCCATTTGAGTAGACCTTATGTATATAATAAGGTCCTTCCCACTTTGGATTAAGCTTTGGTGGTTTCTTTCCTAGTATCATTGGAGTCTTGAGGACCAATACCAATTCTCCTTGAAGAAATGAATAGAGGCGAACTTTCTTGTTAAAATATCGCGCTATTCTGTTTTTATAGACTTCTAAATGATAAAAAGTATGCAATATTTTCTCTTTTAATTGTTCCAGCTCATTAAAACGTTTCTGAGACCTCTCATCTATAGAAAAATGATCATAGATTGCAACTCTGAGTGAAGGAAATTGCATTTCAATTGGGAAAACTGCTTCTGTTTTGTATACCAATGAATAAGGAGTTTCCTGGTTGGCAGTATGGGTAGTAGTCTGATAAGCCCATAAAGCATTCAAAAGTTTATAAGGCCATGATTTCTTATCTTTATCCACCATATTCTAGAGTATATTTGATAGGGTCTTATTTAAGGCCTCTATCTATCCATTGGTCGTTGCATGATAGCGAGATGAATGGTTGGATTTGATATTATGTTCCTGATATAACTTTTTTACCTCAGGAGAACAAAAATCGGTGCCATTTTCCATCAAAATGGTATGAGGGACACTAAATCTGGTGATGATATTAGTTTTAACAAAACTAAAAATGTTTTTGGATCCGACTTCTTTGAGAGGTATTACCTCATCCCATTTGGAGAAGAAGTCAGTAGTAGTAAGAATATACTTGAACTGCTTAGTCGTGGCTAGAGGATAAGGTCCTACTATATCCATTCCCCAAGTGGGAAATGGCCAGGAGTATTTAGCTGCATGTAGAAACTCCGGGGGTTGATGAATGAAGTTGGCATGCACTTGGCATGGATGACATTTCTTAGTGAAATATGTCCAATCCTACGTCATTGAAGGCCAAAAGTATTTGAGCCTTTGGATCTGATCAAAGAGTTTGTGCCTAGACTGATGGGCACCACAAGCTCCTGAATGCATTTCTTTCATGAAAGTTGCGGTTTCTTCTCCATCAATACATTTGAGGAGGATTCCATCGAAGCCTTGTTTTTAAAGGATTTTCTAGTGGTCTGGACTATCATAAAGAGTAAAATTGGCCACTCGTCATCGGATCTGTTCTTTTTCAGCTCTATCAGGTGGAAGTACCCCATTTTAAAGGTATTTCACAATGAGTGTTATCCATCCTGTGGTATGACCATATGGTTCATAAATAGGTCTAATATCATTAATTTACTCCATTATGGGTTGAACTAAAGGTGAGACCACATGATGATGGGATATGCTAATAATTGTCTCATCTCGATTTGGATCTTCCAGAGCTGCAGCTGCATTATCCAGTGCATCATCTTGGGAGTTTTTTGATCAAGGGACATGAGACAATTTCATCTCTGAGGGAAATTCTGCCATTAACCCTTTGATGTAATCACAAAAAGTGATTAACTCTTCTTTTCTGATAGAATATTCCCCATTGATTTACTTGATTACTAATTCGGAATCAGCTTTCACTTTTAAGTGATTCACTTGCACCTGAAGTGCCAATTCCAAGCCTACAATGAGAGCTTTATATTCTAATTCATTGTTGGTACTACCTTCTGATAACAGGAAGGAATAAGGAAATAATACCTTTTCTGGGGAAATAAGGATAATTCCTAACCCAACTTTATTGAGTTTAGGGTTTTCCATTATCTTCTCTGTTGGACTTCTGGAGGCACCATCAAAGTACATTTTCCATTTTTTGGAATTATCTTGTATAGAGAAAACCTCTTCATCAAGAAGTTCAGTATTCAATTATATATCTTCCACAGAAAAATGTTTAGCAAGGAAAAAGGCTAGATCTTTTCCTTTTATTGCCTTTTGTGGCACAAACTGGATATCAAACTATTTCAAAATAAATACCTATTGTGCCAGATGCCCTGTAAGCATAGGATGATCGAGGATAAATTTGAGCATGTTATTGTGAGATACCAATTGGACCTCCTGATGTTGCAAGTAATGCCTCAATTTCTAAACTGTAAAGATTAATGCCAGATAGCACTTTTTAATACCTAAATACTGAGTTTCCACATCAAGAATAGTTTGACTGAGATAGTAAAGGTTGTTATCATTCCCAATATCATTCTTTTTGGAAAGGAAATCACCTAGTGATCACTCTAAATCTGTCACATAGAGAATAAGTGGTCTTCCTTCAATAGGTTTCATTAATACCAGTGGAATCAAGAGATATTTCTTGAGGGTATCAAATGCTTCTTGGCAGTCTTCGGTCCATTTATAGGTGACTCCCTTCTTCATTAATCTAGTGAAGGGAAAACACTTGCCTACCAAATTGGTGATAAAACACCGAATATAGACCAGGTGTCCTTGGAGTCCTCGTAATTCTTTCAAATTTTTAGGAGGTGACATACCAAGGATAGATTTTTTTTTCTCAGGATCAACTTCGATACCACGATGGAATACAACAAAGTTAAGGAATTTTTATGAGGTTACCCTAAAAGCACATTTCAAGGGGTTCATCTTCAAACTGTATTGCCAAAGTTTATTGAATATGATTTCCAAATCAGCTAAGTGATTAGAACGTTTTCTATATTTGACCACCAAATCATCTACATAAAATTCAACAAATTTCCCTAAAAATGGTTTGAAGATATGGTTCATGTCATGTTGGTATGTTGCACCTGCATTCTTTAATCCAAAGGGAATTACCCGATAGAATAACACACCTTGATAGGATCTGAAGGCTGTAGATTCTTTATCCTCTGGGGCCATACAGATTTGATTATACCAATAGTATCCATCCATGAAGGAAAGAGCTTTCTAACCAGCTGTTTCATCAATTAAAAGCTCTTTAATCAGAACCGGAAAATCATCTTTAAGACAATTCCAGTTAAGATCTCTAAAATCAATGCAAACTCTGATTTTCCCATTCTTCTTTTTCACTTGGAAAATTTGGGGCAGCCATTTGGGATATTTAACTTTCCTGACAAAGTTAGGATTTATAATCTTATCAACTCCATCTTCAATTTTAGAGGCATGAGTTGGGTATGTTTTTCTTGCTGCTTTCTTGAATCCGTGATGTTCTTATGGAAAACCCAAATGATGAGTGGCTACATCGGGATTAAGACCATGAATTTTTGTATAATTCCAAGAAAATATATCTTGATGTTTCTTTATAAATGAAGTATAAACCTATTTATCTTCAGAGGTCACGACCGCACTAATTAGAGTGGGGCCTGAATCTTCTTCTGTACTGAGATTTATTTCTCTGATCTCATCCACAGTGGTAGAGACACCTTCCTCAAATGTTGGAGGAGAATACCTGAGATCTTCCTATTCTTCTTCATTATGTATTATTTATTTTGTTTCTACTTTCATAGTAAATTAAGAAGAAAAACTTTTCAAGTTAGGAGAGGAGTTAGTATTTAAACATCCTGAAGAAGATGCCACCATTTCTAACCCTACTGATGATTAAGGATGTTTCTAGGGTAATAAAGAGGAGATGATGGATTGGGAATAAACATATTTGTCTTCCTCTAACATTGCTAAAACTTCTTATACTCTGATTGATGAAGTAGAGGCTTGTTGTAGTTCGGCAGATGATATGAAGACATCTCCATTTAAGCTTCCATCACTACTTGGTGAATCAACAATTTCTTCCATGTTGTCAGACTCAGTTTCCAAAATTGACATTATGGAAGTTATTAGATGAGTTCTTAGATTGGTTTTACCCTTTCAATTTTATTTATGTGTAGCACATAATTTGTACTCAAATGTATGAATAGGTTTTCTAGAATATTTTCCAAACAATTTTCAGCATTAACTCTTGTTATTTCCTTTGTAATGGACCTCGTTCCTTTTGTGTGATAAAACTTTACCTCAATATATTGATATTTACATGTTTTGAATGGAGCCTTGTCACCCTACAATGTCCCGATTTGACCATTGAAATAGTACTTAATACATTGGTGGTATGACAAAGGTATGGTCGCATGTTGATTCATACAAGGCTTTCCAAGAAGAATGTTGAAGGTTGTGTCCTGATGAACAACCACGAAATATGAATTAGACACAAGATCTCCAAATTGAGTTATGAGTGTAATATCACCCAGAGGTTCTTTCTCATTCTTTTCATATCCTTGAAACATCAAAGTGGAAGGAGATAAGTCATATTTAGTCAGGTTCAATCGACGAAGTGTACGAATAGGAATGAGGTTGACTCCAGGGCCATTATCAATGAAGGCTCGTCAGATGTTTGTGTCATTGACCTTACCAGATAAATACAAGGGTCTGATATGTCCATGTACAATATCATCCTCATCTGTAAAATATATGACTGCATGATATTCTACAGGATCATTCTCTATATGGTAAACCTCAACAGTAGAAACTTTGGTTTCAAACTCTTGAGGACTTGAAAAAACCTCAATAAGTGCTTCTCGAAGATCTTTTGACAGATTCAAGGAATCAAAAATTGATAACTTGGCCAGTACTTCGGCCAGTTGTTTCAAAACATCATACTTTTGATCCAGAGGTCTACGTTTCCTAGTATGGAAATGCGGTTTTGCAGGTGTCTTAGAAGTTGATGCTTTCGATATAGATGTACCCTGTGTTGGAGCAGAAGCTGGAAATACTCCTAGATTTGGTAGATTATACTGATTAGGTCTATCTGCTTGCTGAGAGGAATATGGTGTGACTTCTAATCGGTCCTCCAAAATAATCATGTCAAAATCAAACCTGTCTTGCATGGAAGAAACTCCTTGTTCTTATTGATCCCGTTGAAGGGATCTTTCACGAGTTTCTGCCGCATAAATGGTTCGAGAAGGGGTAGAGTTAAAATGGTGGTTTCTAGAATTCCAATGTATTCCCATGTATCTTCAACCTTGGCCTCTTCCAATGGTTCCCCAATTAGGTACAAAGAACTCTGGATCATTATAATCAGAATCACCCTTGGAATAAAGATTAGTTAGGTGGATAACATTAAGAGAACCAAAGATCAATTCTTTATTTGATGAAGATTCTTCCTGATATGTTAGTTTTGGTTGCACCATTTGGAAGGGCGGTGCCTGTGCTTTTGAAGTGGATGGCGTGAAATCTGCCAGGGTCAAGGACAACTTTGGCCTTAACACGAGCTCATCTTCTTTGGAATTCTCTTTACCCTTATGATCATTTCTCTTCTTTGAGGATTGAACTTTTGATGAAAGTAGTTTTACTATGGCAGGAGTGGCAGAAGACACAATCGGTTGATTCAACTGTGTTCGTAAAATGGCATGAGTTTAGTTGATCATTTTCTTGATCATCCAATCATCATATTTCTACAAATTTTTAAATTTAAATTCCTTCCATTTTCTTTCTTCCTCTGGATTAGTAGCAGTAACACATGCTACTTGAGATGACAAACTTTTCAGTTTCACTTGTCCAGAGTCTTCCATTTTTTCAGGAGTTCCTTGAAAACAAAACACTCTTGAATTGGATTCCCCAACATCTAGTGAAAGGGATGAAATTTTGGAAGATCTTTATCTCCTTCTTTGTTTGGTTTCTTCAGTATTGGAAACTGAACCAAATTGTTTTTCCAAAGCTGAGATGAAGTAACCAGGAACTTGTTCATTTCAAAAGGAATAAATTTTTCTTTTTAATTCCTCAAACGGTTTCCACCTTTGATCTATTTGATCATCTTGACGAGGTGGTCATTTCTGCTAACACTCTAGAGGTTTATCCCTTCGATATGATGTAGGTTTTAAAGTGGAATCAGGTATAGGTGCTTTCTTGAGTGTAATGGTAGCATCCTCTTCTTTCCCTATTCTCCTTCCTAGATTTGATGGAATTACACAATTTTTAGCCTTATTCTCTATAATAGAATCTTCTATCTATTGATAAATTTAATTAAGGTCTCGAAACCCTCCTATTTATTTTACAGGGATCAGTGGTGTGTGTAACTCATCACATAGATTTTCCACACAAATTGGCAGCAAATATTCTTGAGGAAGTGTCAGACATAAGGAATATGTTAATCCTCTCCATCGTACAATGAAATCTGAAACTATTTCATTAAACATTTGTTTTCAATTGTTAAGATCAAAAATGTCCATCTTCAGTAGTGTTGAGCTAAATTAAAGAAGGAATTTCTAGCAGAGATCTTCCCATCCAGTAATTGATCGAGACTGTAAACTTGTATACCGGAAAAAAATGGTCCTTGTAGTGACTGCACAAAACACCTGAGTTTTACCACTTCTTTTTGTTGAGGAGTTCCCATCATGGGATCACAACGAGAAACAAAATGTGTCAAGTGTTGTTCCGGATCTCCAGAACCATTAAATATTGGGAATGTAGTATTCAAAAAAATTGATGGGGGAGGAATCAGACCCACCCATTCAGGGTAAGCTTTATTCTTTGGCTGAACTGGCACACGTCGTTCCTCCATAGCTTCCAATCAAGTCATTAATGCCTCAATTGTGTTCATAAGAATTTGGGGAATATCCGGATGAACTGGAATCTGTGCAGGTACAGTATATGGAGCCTGAACTAGTGCAACGACCAGAAAAACCACGGGTGCTGGTGCTGCTGGTACTTGCCTGGGATAACCCATGGGAATAGGCTTGTCAAAATGTGTTTGATCCTTCCTTGATTGTGTACCCAATGGAGGGAATTCATTATTTGCATCTTTAGTTACTACAAATCCTCTTTTCTGAGGAGCTCCTACAGGATGTGAAAGTTTAGGACCTTCCTAGGTAGTACGTCTAGAAGAAATGTTGTTTCGAAGTAACTATGTATTGAGTCTTTTCAACTCTTTCATTTCCTATTCTTGTTGTGAAAACCTCTCTTCAAGAGAAAGATATTGACCTTATCTAATGGAAAAGTGATATGAAATCTAACTTTTACCTTTCCCCTTGTTAGATTCCTGTTGGAGGGGTGGGAGTTGGTTATTTGAAGGAATACCTAGATTCTGGGTAAGCCTCTGATTTCAGGTACGTACACCTTCTCCATTCACCTCAGTGTGTAACGTATTATGGATAAAAACTTCATCTTCTGATTCCCCTAAACTAGAATCATTTTCTAGAGGATCTTCTATAATTGTGTTAATGATATTTACTGATTCATAATGAATTAATGGCATTTTTTCATTATATTTGTAAGATCGTCTCCCTCTGTATCTTCCATGATACTTTGTTCCCTTGTATGATGAATTCCCAAGAACTGTTTGGTAGATAGTAAACCGAATGGAATCCTTGGATAGTTCAGTTGTGTGCTCTATTTGTGGCTTCTTCCCTAATCAGGAGAAAATTTACTTCTGTTGAGGATGGGATTATAGATGTGAGAAATCCCCCTGCCCTGCAGGCTGGGGTTGTTCATGTTCTTCTTCTTTAAATATTTGAATTTTGTTTAATGAATTTAAAGGTTTAATTAATCAATCCCCTTTCCTTGAAAGTTGGGTTGATTCTTAAAATGATATGGCTGAGATTCATGCAACTGATCTTCTGATTTTGTGAATTTTGGTTTGGACATTAGTTGGGTGCATTATCCAAAAACCACTCAAATCACCTGTTTCGGAAGATCATTGTGCTATTTCAGACATTTTCATTCTCTGACGGCTGACATCCTATAAGCAGGAAGCCTGCTCAATATTCTCAGATGCTTGATGTAAAAGTAACTCAATAAATTCTTTTCATTGGGCCTGACTCTATTGAGAGTTGGTTGAGGCCTATTCATGAGTGTACATTCTATTACATACAAAATCTATTGATTTTGGTCGACCGTGGGAAATAACATTTCATGAGACAACTTTTGACGGACGTTGTTGATTCTAGAGTGCAGTGAATTGCAATGCTCCTTGTTCACCTCATCCTCTGATATTAACACCAAATGGGGTATCCTAAATTAACTAGCTTAGCCTCTTTAGATCATTGAAGAATGCATGTTGAAGGGTTCTCTACTATTTTTTAGCCTTTGGATGTCGGGAAATTGAGAGAGATGTCAAGTCAATTTGGAATTTCAACCCTTCTATTACCTTTACATGATTTTGATATTCATCATATGGTAATAATTTGGTTTTCAAATGATGAAGAGTCTTCCATAACTTAAGGCAGATATCATGAATGAAATATTCTTCCATTAATTCTGGAATGTTATATTGAGAATTTTCCAAAGTCCAAAACATGACTGGTATTTCTCCTTTAGCCAATTGTCTTCTCATGTTTAACATATCTTCATCATATTTCACTAGAGGTTTCTCCACTTGGTCAGACCAAAGTGGATGCTCTGTATTTGAAGGAAAATGAACCAAGGGATTCTCGAAGAATGATTGTTCCCTTAAGATGTCTTCCAGTTGCGAAAGTGTTTCACCCATCAATGACAATCCATTAGACATGACTGGCCTTGTGTTTGCAAGTGCCTTGAGATAGGAGGGCTTTCTCATCGCTACATTGTCAATTATAGAACTATATTGACAATGTGAAATACTACTACGGAGATGAATTTCGTAGAAAATGCCATCATGGGGAGGAACACCATAGTGTACTACAGTAAGGGATGAATCCTCTTTCTCCTTGGTCTTCTGGACACACCGAGGGTTATCGTGGCTCTCATCCAGAGATAGGTGCTCTAGATTGACCGAATTTTCATGAAGAAAGCCTTCATGATGAAGTGTCTGATGAGGAACTTCATAATTACTACTATCACTACCATAATTTGGTAATGAGAGGATAGGATCTTGAGCTACAATAGATAAATGTATGAGGGTTTCAAGAACTCTAGCATTAAGAGGAGACAAATTGCAGCTTGACTCTTGATTTTCCAACCGTGTTTGATGAGACTTATTCTTGGATGTTCTCTTACACTAAGTTGGGGCCACTTGCTGGGAGAAGTGGTTACCATGGGCAGGTGTATGTTCCTGCCTTGGAGTGGTCACTAGAACAGACTGATTACCTCCAATTGGAAAAGGTGTATGTTCCCGATCCTGTTGTCCATATGATATGGGGGAGTATGCCCCATGACCCTCCTAGACTGGAACAGAGGTTTGTATCTACTCTGGGATGGAATGATGATGTGTCCTCCCATATGTGGGGACATATTTATGTGTTTTTCCCTAGTACTGCTGAAGTAGTTGTTATAATATCATGGAAAACTTCCAGAATATGGGTAGGTATTTGCATCTACCCTTTCACCATTGATAAGATGTGTTTGGTGACTTCAGCGGTCGGAATGAAAATATACATCCATTATATATCTAGAGTAGGTGTATGTGCATATTCATGTCATCCTTTTCCTATCAATGGGTATTTAATGTACTCATTAATGGGGGCAAAGAGTTGGGTCTGCCCCAGATTTGTCGTCGGAGCTTTTCGACCGACTTCTCCGGGTGCTGCCAAACGAGACTTCTGGCAGGCTTGATGAACACTAGCAGGTGTATGTTCCTACTGGTTGTTTCCTATCAAGTATGGTTGATGTAATTCCTTTAATACTATCAAACTATGTTGCCGGTATAATTAGTAATTGTAAGTAGTTGTATGTTTCTGTTTACCAGTTTCCACCACATTGGATTGGCGAGCTTCATTAAATGTAGTCAGATGAGCCTGTTGAATGGAGGATAACTTTTAAGCAGGTGTATGTGCCTATTCACAGTATTCCACTGGATTTATCTGGTGGGATTGGTGGGTTTCTTCCAAATGAGTCTATTGGACAGCAAAATTAAAACAAACAGGTGTATGTGCTCACTCGTTGTTTTCCATCAAGTTAGGTTGATAGACTTGTTAGGTGGGGGAAGAGGTAAGATCCTACACCATGTTGACCGAAAATTGTCCTCGGTGGTTTATCTTTCTTTACCGGGTCTAAGAGACCTGATCCGAACATCCAGAGACAACACCCCCATCATGTTGGGGGTTCACTGCCGCGCAATTCTGCTGGCGGCTATTGTTGGTGGGAATCCTCAGGAAGGATCCCTGCATCTTTGAATTGAGGCCCTATGTGACCTCTTACTCCACATCCCTGTAGTATGGGAGGGAAAAATTGTTTTGTTATGGGGATAAGGACCTAAATGGTTGAAAATAGTGGTTTTCACCGTCTTCTTCTTGATCATCGGTCGTCGTTGGCCAAATGATCGAGGATTGTTATTGACTTGGAGGGCCTGTTGGGCATCCTCCAAAGTCCGGATTATACCATGTTGATGATACTCCTTTACCAACATGTCCTAGACCCAGTGTTGAATATGCTGGGTGGTCAATGATGTCCTCCTCGTGGATGAAGATCCAACTTGAGTAGTGGTTGGGAAGTTCGCAGATGTCGTCTTGAAGAAATCCATTTTTGGACTGAAGGGAGTTCTGAGAAAAAACATGAAACAACAATAAAATACATTAAAGTGAAATCTGTTAGATGAATACATGTGTGATTTATTCCTTTTTCTAGCCTTCCTTTACCAATTGATAGGGGCTTGACATGTGGGTAATATTATTAACCTGTTTAAGGATTCACGTCAGTTTCACCATTTTTCTTTCGTAGTTCCTTGAAATGTGTGTTCTAGTTTTAAGAATCACTGCTTCCAGGAGGTTTCCATTAGATTTATTTATGGAACTAGAAACTTCCAATAGTTCTTTATCAAAGGGGACCTACTTTACAAAGGCAAGCATTCGTTAAGTTTAAACTTTACAATACTTAGGAATGTGCATTGGTCGAGAGGATGGGAGGTCGGACTCATCACACTCTTTTTGGGGGGGAATGGTTGTCTACTATGAAAATATCTTTATAAATTTAAGATATGTTAACTCATGAATACTTATTAATTAACCAAGTATAACATAAGTTTCCCTTTGAATTTACAATCACTTATTAACATGTGTAAAATTTAGAATCATCAGTATGTATTCAAGGTTCTTCATTAATGGAGATATCCATATGTATTCAAGGTTCTTCATCAATGGTATCCTCTAATATACTATTTCAAGATTCTTTTAATCATCATTATGATTATACTAGTTTTTAAGCCACTCATCGGGGCACTCTAGAATTTATTGTCATCCAGGGAGACAAAGGCTTGTTTTGATATTAGGATCATACCCATAAAATGGGATACCTACGTATCCTTGTGAAAGGAATCAGAACCCTCATAGTTTGGTGCCTCTTAATGGTACACATAATACCTTTTAAGTTTATGTGATCAGGACCTAGCCATATAGTTTAATGTCATGTGGTATGGACATTTATGCAAAAGCTGCTTAGTCAAAGTTTGGTGTGGGACTTATGCTGAAACAACCCATGGGACTTGGAATGAATATGGGTTTCCAAGTAAGATTATGCCATGTTGGGAATATGGCCCAAGGATAATAGTGTTGATTTTAAATATTGGTTTTGAACCTCAAGGAGGCTTCCTACGTATCCCATGTGGATGGTAATCAAATCCCACATAGTTCGATAAGTCTTATAGGAGAATATAGTCTTTTGAGAGAAATGATTTTGGGCATACTTCCTGAAAAGGATGCCTTGATGAATTAAAGGTTTAATTTGGGGATTATTCCTAAGGAGGATGCCCAGATTAAGTTAATTAGGGTTGGATTCCTGAAGAGGATATCCAGTGAGCTTGGGCCCTAAAAGGGCTTTCTACGTATCCTGGTTTGAACAGGAATAAGAGTTCTCATAGTTCCTTCACCATGGGTGTTAGTGAAAATGTTGTAATCATGACGAATATCTAAGCCCACATGAGTCATGATCGGTGTGAAAAACAAGAGGATGTGAAAGAATCAATAATGAAACTCACTTTTCCTCCTCTTCTAGTGGAGGAGGGTGAGCCTACGGTGGCAATGGTGGATGAGGGCAAGGAAACTCGCGAAGAGGGAGAGGCAAAAATCCCTCCCTCTATTCTCTTTACATTGGACAAGGGTCCAATGAAAGGAAGAGAGGATGAAGGTTAGGGGATTATACCCAGGTCGCTTCCCATGGTGAAAAATCTCAACGGGATAGGGAATGGGTAACGAAAGTCTCTGTGCCCATCTCTCCTATGGTCTTTAGCACCAAAGAAGAGAGGAGCAATGATACTACCTCCTGCAAGAAAATCTAGGGGCTTATTCTAGGATGGTTTCCCTAAAATTGATCTTGGTTGGGGAGGGAGACTTCTCCTTTGTTCAAAAGGAAGGAAAGTAGTTGTAAACCTTACCATCCCTACCAGAGACATGAGGTTACGGGTCATCTCTTTGAGAAGGGAGCGGTCAGGACCCAATCCCTCCTCCAAACTAAGAACTTCCCAACACTGTTCTTGGGAGAAAGGTCCATGTGATTGTGGATATACAAACCCACAGACACTTCATGAACCCTAACCCCATTGTGAAACAAATGTGGGAAACCTATGACTGTGGTTATAAAAACCCAAATAAGGGACATGCTAATGTGCATTTCCCAAAGGTTTGATAAGTCAGGAGGTTTTGGTGGAGTTCTCAACAGAATCCCTTTTAGATAAGGGAGCCAAGGAAGAATAATCCTTTCCATGAATGGATTTGAGGAAGGTTTGATGGCTTGTATACTGAAGAGAGTAAGTGAATCAAATAGGGGCGCCCAAGTAGGTAAGGGTGCGTAAGTATGGGCGTGCAAGTAGGCTTGGGTGACCTAATGTTCACTTAAGCGATGAAAAACCTATATGGTAATACTTGGGAAAGATCTGGCTCAAGCCTTCAGGAGTATTCACAGGTGATCCCAGAAGTGGGGCACTCAAGTTCCTGTAAAAGTAATAGGTGGAATGCAAGTATTTCTAATTTAGGGAGGTTGGGCAATTTAGGCATGCAATTGTTATGGATTTCAAACACTAAAAGAACTTAATTCCTATGATCCTCCCTTAAATCCTCCGCTCAAGGTGTTGAAGAACTACCTTGAAAGTTTAAGGAGACTTGGGTGAAGCACTAGGGTGACCAGAGCAGCAATTGGGATTCAGGGAAATCTGTTCATCCTAATGAAGACCCCAACGGTTAATTTATAAGAAAAAATAGAACCTTGGGAGAAAGGAGTTTGGGCGTTTAAGTAGGTTGTGTGACAGATTGGGGTGCGCAAGTAGGCTGAGCACCAATGCCCTTTTTTCTGACTAAGGCGACCCAAAACTCATTCCTTTGCAAATCTTGATTTTCTTCATGTATTTTCCCCTTTTCTTTCTAAGGTATTTCCCTTTGACATTTTTTTAGACTCATTGACGGAACGGAGTGTCAACATTCTTTTTTCATCATTGAGACTTTAAGTTCTTTCTATTAGGTTCCTTGACCCATTGCTAGAAAATAATCTTAAACTTTAGGCAATCCCTCTTAATTCCAATGAGAAAGAATCCTATAGGTTCAAACACTAATTTTTTCCGTCGGTCACTATAAAATAATATTTGAATTTAATTAATTGAATAAATACTATTCTCAAAACTGAGGAATAATTTTATTCAAGTTATATTGATCGAATAAATTAAATAAATATTTATTCACCAAATTATGAATAAAAATATATTTATTTATTTTATTGAATATTTAGTAAATATTTATTTACTGGTATGTAAATAAAATATTTATTTAAGAGAATAAAATATTTATTCAGGTGTTCAATAAATGAAAGAGGAGTTTTAATGGACCAATACCATGTCCGGTGATAAAATAATTATTTACGAGCCGATAAATATTATTTATCCATTTTGCGCAAGTTAGCGCACAACAAAATAATAATATTTTATTATTATGTGGAATGGTATTTCATTAATGTTTATAATTATATTTAATATCTATTATGTAATTAAATTTTGTAACCAAAATCCCAACTCTATAAATAGACGGTTATGTCTATTGTGTAATTCATTCGAAACCAATTCTAGGTTTGGGAATCGAGAATTGTTGCACACAATGAATTCTATCTTGAATCCTCCTCCTCTATCCCTCTTAAGAATAAGAAAGACAAGAGATAATTTCTTCAAGATTAAAAAATGATCGATCAAGAATGAACAATGCAAGACATTTGATTCGCTGCGCTAGCACCCAGAGAATGAGTGGAATTTCTTAGAGACCATTGGATCATGTGTGGATCACCTCTAGAGGGATTATACCCCTGGATCCTTACAAGTGTATGGTAGGTAATCTGAAAGGGCCATTTTAGATGATAAAAAATAATTAATGAAGAAATTTCCAAATCCTAGGTATTTATTTCTTCAGGTATTAAATAAATTAATTTTAAATTTTATGTACAATATCCTTGCTCTTGGTTTTGGGCAGTGATTATTAAAAAAAATTAATATATCACCCTCCACTGAAATGCTTCCACTGTGCCTATAACCTACATTATGAACTGCGAATATTTATTCTGTGACTCAATCTTATGATCTATGATATATTGGGTTTGGTTTCCAAATGTTATTCTCATGTTTTCATACCCTTATTCTCATGAAATGTTGATATCTCCCTTGTTTACCCTTATTAATCATCTGATCTCATCATTTACTATGTTCATTTTCCCCAAGTTATGAAGAAAAGTATTATGTATGATATGTCTAAGAAGGGTGATAGTTATGAAGAACATAGTGGGAGATGATGTAACTTAATTATGGACCAATTTTTATTTTTTCCAAGTTTCCAAAGCTATTAGACCTAAACAATTATGGCATGGATCATTATGTTATGTAATTAATATTCATCTAATAATATGTGATATTTATATATGATAATTTTGGGTCTTCACATTTCGTATCATAGTAATGTGTAGTTAACCTTTGGAAACTATGATGAGAAAAATTTAGTAAGATCTATAAGGATAAGTCTAAGGATGAGTCAAAGTATAGAAAATGTATTGGAATTTTAGTAAAGAATAGAGTGAGTAGTTTCCAAGAAATTATATCTCTATCTGGATACTGCAAGTGGATGTGGATATGGCATGGAGGTTCTTAGGGTTAATAACTCCAAAAAAGGTGCATTGAGTTGGACTCAATCATCACCTAGTGCACGAAAATGGTCTTTGTTACACACTTGGTTTGACACTCTCAAGGGATATTCTTTTTAAATTCACAAACTCTTTACAAACCATTATTAAGTATTTAAATATAAGATGAATATGAATAACCTAGAATAAACATAAGGTTTAATAGATTAAAAATAAGGTTTCATGATTTAGACATCCTATAAGTAATTTTTCATGATTATATGATTCCCCACTATGATTATTGTTACTTGAACTGTGATTTTTGGTTTTTTACAATGGATAGAACGTTAAGGAATTATGATAATGTTTAGTGCAATATAAAATGAGATTATTTTATTCTTAAGCATCCAAACATTATGGCAGATTTAATGAAAAATATCATTGTTATACTCACACATCTTTCTTATGGCATAAATCATGCTGAACTTCAAAATGAGAAAAGGAGGGAACAACATTTTGTTGAGTCCTTAATGAGGCAGAATCCACCTTTCTTCAGTGGATCCACTGATCCAATAGTTATTTATAAATTGGTCAACAGCACTAAAAAGATATTTTTTATTATCCAGTGTTCATAACATGAAATATTCATTGTGGTTTTTTATTGTCTAGAAGGAGAGGCAGATCAATGGTGGACTCTCATCAATAATACAAGGGAACAAGATGAAATTTACTTTATAGACTGGGATCATATTAAGAGATTATTATTGAATAATTAATTTCCTCATATCCTTCATATAAAAATGGATAATTAATTCCTTGATCTAAAGTAAAAGGATGGTGAATCTGTTGGTGCCTATGAGGAAAATTTTACAGGACTTTTGAGGTACACTTCTGGCATTATAATCCAACCTGGAAGTAAGGTTGATCAATTATTCAGTGGCTTAAAACTAAGTCTCTAAAGGGATTTAGAAATAAGGGGCTTCAATAGATATAAATAAATTGTTCGATGTGCTCTCAAGGTGTAAATGGATATCATATTTACCCATCAATATCATGGTTTTGATAAGAAAAGAAAGATGAATTTGAAATGAAACTCTAAAAAACATGGAGATAAAAATATGAGATTTTCATCATGCTTGAAGTGTGGAAGGAAACTTGAAGTAATTTTTCTTAAGGGGACTGGTAAAATTTTTAAGTTTAGGAATAAATTTCATCAAGAAATTGATTACTGAAGTGATGATAATAATTTAAATAATGATTTGAATAGAGAGAAAGCTATACAGAATTCACCACCCACACTCTGGTGTTTAAAATTCAAAGAGTATGGACACTATGCAAACCAATTCCCAAATTCAACGGTTGATGATGATGATCAATGTCATAAACCTCTTAAGTGAGGGACAAGGGGAAATCTCATGTGATCATTATTTATGATGAGGGTGTGGTAAATACGTGGTCAAAGGTACACTAACCATCCACTCTAGAACTTCTAATGTATTATTTGAATCTATATCTAACCATTATTTAGTATATTAAGAATTTTCTAAGGGTATAAATATTCCACCCAAATGATTGTATGTATAATTAGCAGTGAAAACCCTTAATGGTACAATTATCGTATCATAAGTGTATTCTTCCTATTCGATTGATGTTTATGGTAATGTGCTTCCTGAAAATATTTTCATTATTCCTCTGGTTGAATTTGATGTTATTTTAAGCATGGATTTGATTTATCTACATTAATACCATATTAATTTTCAATTAATGGAATTCGGTTTTTATATTCCAAACCAACCTATGATTTTTTATCGGTACAATAATAAATATGAACTTCTAATGGAAATCACATCCATTTTATAGTCTTTAATTTCTATTCAAGAGGGGAGTTTATATCATATGGTTGGGGAGAAAATCAACATCAATGATGTACCTATTATGCATGAGTTTTATAATGACTTTACAAAAGTGTTTCCTAGCCTTCCACCAAAACATGAAGTTGAGTTCTCAATATAACTCATATATGTTTTCATGCCTATTTTAATGAATCTCTATAGAATAGCCCTAATAAAGTTATAGGAATTGAATAAGAAACTCCAGGAGAGCCTTTACAAGGGATTCATTCAGCCAAGTGTGTCACCTTGTATTTTACCTATTATTTTTGTTAAAAAGAAATATGGATCGATGCGACTCTGCATTGATTATTGGGAGATAAACAAGATCACAATCAAAAAAAAGTATCATATACCCCATATTAATGACTGATTTGATCAAATGCATGGAGATCAATACTTTTCCAAGATTTACCTTCATTCTAGATATCATCAATTGAGGATCAAGGAGGATATATCCAAGAAAGTATTTCGTACAAGGTATGGACACTATAAATATATAGTGATTCCATTTGGTTTTACTAGTTCCCCTGCTATCTTCATGTATTTAATGAATAGATTCCTTAGATATTACCTTGATCATTTTGTGGTAGTATTTATAGATGATGTTCTTATCTATTCAAAGTGAAAGTAAGATCATGAAGATCACTTGGTAAAGACCCTAAGGAAGGATAAACTATATGAAAAATTTACAAAGTTTGTATTTTGGCTGCAAAAGGTTTCATTTTTTTATCATATAATCTCAAGAGAGGGTATATCAGTAGATCTATTAAAGATGAAGGTTATTAAATTTTGACCCAGACAAATCAAGATGACTGAGATCCATACTTTTCTTGGTTTAGTTGGATATTATTGATGATTTTTTTAGAATTTATCAAAACTATCAAATCCACTCACCATGTTAACACAAAATGGATCCAAGTTTCTCTAGATAGATGAGTGCGAGAAAAAATTCAAGGAACTAAAGAGAATATTAGTCAGTGCACCTATGCTTACAATACCCTATAGTGGAGAAGGGTTTTTAATATATGGTGATGTATCAAAGAAGGGATTAGGATGTTTTATTATGCATAATGACATGTTTATAGCTTAAACCTCATGAAAATTTAGGTTTCATGTGAAAAAATACCCAACTCATGATTTGGAGTTAGCTATGGTAATTTTCTCATTAAAGATATAAAGGAATTATCTTTAAAGATAAAGGTGTGATATATATAAAAATCATAAAATTTTAAATTATTTATTCACACATAAGGAGTTGAATATGTTCTAGAGAATATAGTTAGAGAATATTATAGATTATTATTACTCAATAAATTACCACCCTAGGAAAGTGAACAAGGTGGATGATGCTTTGAGTCTAAAGGATCATGCCAACTTATCTATGATAAGGATAAAAAAATAACCAATATTTCTATATTTAAAAAGGATGGATCTAGAAATCCTAAAGGAAGAAGAGAAGCATTATCTTTCTCAATTGAATATTCAACCATCTATCTAAGTTGATATTAAATAGGTGCAGGAGGAAGATGTAGATCTATAAAAGAATGTTAGAAATGTTCCTGAGTTTAAAATTGATCATGATGGAATAATAAATTTTAGGAACTCTATATGTGTTCTATCCATACCAGATTTAAAGGAGTTTTTAGAGGAATCTCATAGTTATTCATTCTCTATTTATCTTGGAAGTACAAAGATATATATATATATATATATATATTTGAAAAGGTACTTATAGTGGGATGAAATGAAGAGAGATTTCATAGAGTTTGTATCTAGGTACTTGGTATGTCAATAAGTTAAGGTTGAGAGACAAAATTTTAAGGGGATGTTACATCCACTGCCTATAATAGAATGGAAATGGGAAAACATCACCATAAATTTTGTCATTGTAATCCACAAAATGTCTAAAGTGAATAATTATTTATGGGTTGTAGTTGATCGCATTACAAAGTCATAACACTTCATAGCTATTAGAGAATATTTCTATCTATATTAGCTTTATAGGGTATATACTAAGGAAGTGGTAAGGTTTCATGTAGTACCACATTCGATTGTATCTGGTCAGGATCTGAGGTTTACCTCGAAGTTTTGGTGAAGTCTTTAGAAAGCTCTTGATATGGAGTTGAGTTTTAGCACTTCGTATCATCCTCAAACAGATGTTCAGTCTAATAGAATAAGTAAAACCCAAGAGTATATGTTGACATATTATTTTTTGGATGTAAAATGTGGTTGGGATTAACACCTTCCTCTAGTTGAGTATTCATACAATAATAGCTTTCACGTGAGTATTCAGATGGATCCTTATGAAGCCCTTGATGGAAAAAATTGTAGATCTCCAATGTGTTGGAATAAAGTTAGATAAAAAAATATATCAGGGGATAAGATAGATAAATAAATGGAATATTATGTTAGATTCATTAGTTAATACATCAAGGAAGCTCAAAGTCAGTAAAAAATTTATGCTGACAATCACTGGAGTGATTTGGAATTTGAAGTTGGTCAAAAGGTATTTATAATAATTTATTTATAGAATAAGGTAATGATATTTCTAAATAAGTTAAAACAAATACATAGGTATATTTTTTTCTTTGAAATTATTGGTCATATCAAGACAGTATCCTATTGGTCGGTGATGCCACCAAACCTATCTCAAGTCCATGATATGTTCTATGTCTCTCTCTTAAAGAAGTACATACCTGACCCTACACATGTACTAAACTTAGAGGTCATACCACTATAGAATGATCTTTCTTATGAGGAACAACCATTTTAGATTTTGGATCTAATGGATAAAGTTATATGAAACAATGCCACTCACCTATTCAAAGTTTTGTGGAAAAACCACCAATTTGAGGATGTTATGTGGGAACTTGAGGAAATGATGAGGTAGAATTATCAACATCTATTTGTATCTAAGTGATGGAATTTTGAAATAAAAATTAATTTTATGGGAGTAATAATGTAACACCTCTAGATTTTATGAATTTTTTTTAATAGATTAAATTTATTTGATAGCATGTGTTACACACAACACCGAGTTTTAATGAACCATGACAAACTATTAAAATTGTTATTTAAACATGGTCCTTATTACCTAGAAATTTAAATTGGAATAATGAATAGGAATAACTGAATTTTAAATATTAATTATAATGTTTTTATATAAATAAAACATATTTATAGAAATTTTATTTAATTTTTGTTAAATTTTTCATATGTTTTGAAAATTCTATTTTCTCAAAAAACAGTTTTTTCTTTCATTTTGTGAACAATAATATAATTAATTTTGAAACTTTTATAGAATTAATTTTTGAAACTTTTATAAAATTTATTTTATAAAATAAAATTTATTTTTTAAACAATCATATCAAAATTATCTTAAGCTGAATTTTCAGGATTTTTCTGAAAAGATTAATTTTTTGATGAATAGTGAAAAATACTGGTTTTTATTAAAAACTGTTTTTTGTTTAAAGAATTTATAAGGATATTTTTTATTTTAAATTTGATATAAAAGTAAAATTATTTCAATTATATATCTATTAATCCAATTTAATTCATTATAATCATTTTAATATTGAATTTTTATATAAAAACCTTTTAAACTTTTGAACATTTTCTCTTTGGAAAAACAGTTTTCTCATCGCACTTGCGGGTTTAATTTTAAATAAATTTTTCAAATAATATGAATATAATTTAGAAAAATGGATTAAATATTTTTAATAATAATAATTTATATTATATAATAATGTAAACATAATTTTTCACCATAATGAATAGTAAAAAAATAAAAAAATAAATTATCGCAGCTAAGGTAAAAATGGGTTTAGTGGGAGTTAAACTAAAAAGATAATGGTTAAAAATGATCCAAAACTCATAAAACACCCATTTTATAGACATATGTTGACCTTATAATGTATAATTATATATAATCATATTTTTTTATCCTTTTTTCATGTGAAAAACGTGGGTACACCTTTTTATTTTCAAAAAATTACAAGTGTGCCACTCACCTCACTTATAAAAGGTCACCCCATATCCTCTCCCCTTCACTCTTCAAAAACCATTTGTTTAATATAATTGATACAAAAATATATTCTTTAAATCCCTCCCCACATCTTAGAGGAATTTTTATATCATAAATATAATCTAGGAGGGCATTAGGTTAAACCTAAAGTGGTTGTCTGAAGAAGAGGTAAAGTTTTTAACTGTGTATTTTTATTTTACTTATTTTTAGAACACCTTAAAATATTATTAAATTATGATGATATAATACTAATTTTATCTCCAATATACTTAGATTTTATTATTTTAATTTCATAACCTATATCTATCTCCACTTATATCAAATGGATATGAAATCATCATTCATGTGTAAAGTAGACTACCACCTCACAAACCAATGTTATTCTTTTTACATCACCACCTCTCGCAGATGGTTATATTGATGGATTAAAAATTTTATATATGATATTTATGATATTATTATACTTTTTAAATTATTATATCACACATTCCTTCTTACTTTCTATTCTGTGGGAATACAATAACGCCACTCATGTGTACGGTGGACTACCACCTCATGAAGCGATGTGATTTGTTCATGCTTTACATGGAAGGTAATAAGGTTGGGTTTAATAAAAATATATGATATATATGAAATAAAAATGATTATTTAATGGTAATATATTATTTAACTTTCTTTATTTAAATCCATTGAGAAAATGGAAATAACGTTCATGTGTGTGTTCGGTCTACCGTCTCCATGAATAGTGTATTTCATTTTCTATCGCTAACTTTTATGGATTACTCAAAATACATATATACTGAATATATATTATATTTATATAATTTTTAAAATTATGGATATTATTTAACCATGATCAAATTAATAGGACCAAAAAAATAGCAAATCAAAATATACAAGAAAAACAAAGTAGTTATTGCCCAAACTTGACTTTAACATAGAATTGTTAATAAACGGGTAATAAATGGTCATAAGTAAATAATATATGGTATGATATATATAATTATGGTTATTTAATATATTTATAATAAAATTATATATTATACATGAGGTTTTAATTTGTATAAATGAAGTCAAGACATATGGTAAGGGATTTTTGTCTCATTTTTCCTTCTGTGAGATATATGTTATGTCATACACCTATCTTATTTTATGAGGTGTATATAAAACCCATTTTCAATGTAATATAATGAATTTTTTTATTATCATAATATTCTACTTTTCATTTAACATTATTCTCTAATGGTTCTTACCTTTCAATGTTATCAATGTGGTAAGGGTTTTATATTACAATCTCATCATTTATTGGGATTGCTCAAGATTATGCTTCCAATAATGAAATATTATAATCTATCTCTCAATAAACTCGTTAATTTTCTTATACTATGGTTATTTATTTATAATAAATTTTGTTTTATTCATTTTCCTCTCTTTATGTAGTCAATATTTTAAAATAATTTTTCTAAGAAAAATCATATTTATTTCTCTCTTTAGTCGAAAGCCCTTTTCCTTCCAAAACCATGTTTTATAAAAAAAAATTCAATTTTTTTTAACATTCTAAAAAATATTTATTAATAAATTTCTTACCCATGTTTTAACATTTTAAAAAAAAATTAAAGTAATCTTCATGTCATTTTCCAAATAAGGCTCATTTTTCTTTTACTAAAAATGTGAAATAAATCTTTGTTTTAACATGTACGACGTTAATGTAATTTTCTGGAATCTTGAACACTATTTTATTTGAAGCTTACTTTATATTTTTTTCAATTTTATTTTAAAATAAAATTATTTCCACAATATTTTATAAATTGTTAATTTTTTAAAAAAATAGAGAAAGGATATTTTCCTCAAGAAATGTTCCAAGTGGTTTTTCTTTCAAAATAATTTTCCATCCAAGATGAAATTCTTAGATGTTACTTATGATTTATTGGGGATGTGATTCAAAGATACCATTCTTATTATTTCTCTGAATTTATTATGTTTGTAATGAAATAATGTTTATGAAACCCAATTCTCTTCCACTGGTTAAACCATGATAAAATGCTTATGAAACCCACATTTTTTCCACGGTTTATGATACGATGAAATGTTGTGATGATTATAAAACCTATTTCATTTTCATAGGTTATTCTATGATGAAATTTTTATGAAACCCATTTATTTTCATAGGTTCTATATGATTAATTTTTGATGATATTATAGTACACATATGTATGATTTTAATTACATGTTGGGTGGGACCTATATCTCCTTACAATGAATTGGGTAAAGATTGATATCTCATAAGATAAATAGGGCAGGAATAGGAAGTGAACCCATTTCAGTAAGGGACTATGTCCATTATGATAGTCTTGGGATTGAACCATGACTACTATGATGTTTTGTGGAGTGAACCCATTCCACTATGAGAGTCTTGGAAATGAGCCTTTAACTTCTAAGGAAATGATTTTATATTCTTATGCATATTACACAAATCCATGCCTCATTCCAATGTCATGTTCTCATAGTTCATGTTCTTTGATTCCATTATAATGCATGTCTTATGAACTGTCAATATTTATACCATGACTCAATTTTATGATCTATGATATATAGGTTATAGTTTTTAAATGTTATTCCCAATTTATCATACCCTTATGTTCATGATATATTTATATCTCCCTTGTTTACTCTTATTGAGAATCTAAACTCACCCTTTCTTATGTTTCCTTTCCCTAGGTTATGATGAAAGGTATTATGTATGATATGTCTAAGAAGGCTTCTAGTTATGAAGAACATACTGGGAGATGACATAGCTTACTTATGGACTAGTTTTTTATGTGTTCAAGTTTCCAAATGCACTAGAACTAAATAATTCTAGCATGGATCATTATGTTATGTAATGAATATTTGTTTAATATGATGTAATATTTTTTTATATGATAAGTTTGGGTCTTTACACATACCATGGGCTCAGATTCACTTTGCACATGCACATAACATTCTGAAAAAATAAATTGAGTTTATTAAAAACTATATTAATATTTTGCTCATATATATTTAATTTTATAAGGTTTGTTTGTTATCATGTGTTATTCATTTATTTTTCACTTATGTTGGTTACTTGAGGTGGTTTGGTCAATTTCTATAAAACATCCTTAGTATATTGAACATGGAAAATATTGTTGTAAAATAGCTTCATAATGCCTAAAATTTTATAGTTTTATGTATTTTATTATTATATTAGGACAAAATTTATAAAATTTCATAGGTTTTCCCAAAATAGAGTCAAATTAAGGAAGGCGTTTTGATATGATCATTTAAGGTGGTTAAGTTTACTATAACCATTTATTATTAATATCACTTATTTAATGTCCAATATTACCTTTAAAAAATATTAATAATATCATAAATATCATTTCTATACATAAATACATTTTTAAAGTCATCCATGTTATGAAGTAGTGGTAAAATGAAATAAGGCATTCTATGGTGGTGGTAGTCCCCACATACACTGATGACACTTTCATTTTTAGTAGAATGGGAGTGGGTAAAAGAAAAAGAAAATAATTATCATTTGAGAATATTAATAATGTTATATTTTTTATATTTTTTATTAGATGTATCTTTTGGACCAACCATGTAAGGTGGTTGTGAAAAATAGAACACACCATTCATGGTGGTGGTCGTCCGCACAAACGTGTGATGGATTCTTCATTTTTTGAATGGTTTTAGAGGGATATAGAAAGGTGATATTCAATTATTATAATAAAATTCATAATAATAATTATTATTATGTTATAATAATTTCATAGATATAAAATATTTGATTGGATATAAGAAGAAAAGAACTAATAGAGCTCGGTTGAGAGCATTACCTCTCTATTTGGATGTTCTCCCTTGGGTAACAACTTAAGGCTCATTAGCTTGGTATTTTGGAAAGAAAATGGATTCTAGGACATGGGTAGATGGTTAAGGAGAGACTAGGATATATTTTTGGTATATTTAAATGTAACAAATTGACTCGGGTTAACCTCAAAAACATTCACCTAAACTGATCTTCCACATACTCAAAGGGTGTTCCTAATCCCCACGGGATGGTGACTAGAAACCAGGTATTGAACAACAAATAAAGAGAATTATTTAGCCTTACCTATCACAAGATACATGGTGTATTTACATAGTGTAAAGAAATAGTGTAATAATAACCAGTATAATATATTCCATAAATAAGAAAAGACACGGTAGTGATACAACTTAAAGAAATAATAGAAAACCTCCAAGGTGCATGTCCAACAGCAAAGGGAAACTAAAAAAAGACCAACTAATCCATGTGATAATGTGGTAGCATCCCACCATCTCACCACTAATTACCCATACCTATCTAACAAAAACATCACCTCCTCACTGTGGTGCCATGTCTTTTGGTTCATCAAAAGCCAATACATGGTCTATACATCACTAAAGGGGTGTTTAAGGTGTGAGCTAAACATGATCAGTGTGACACCACCCAGGTGTTCCATATTAAATCTCTATACAATAATATCATATGATAAATTTTTAAAACATGTAATTATAAGAATAAAAGTATTTTTATATCAAAAACATGTTAAATAGTTCCCTCGTTTCCACAATTCTAAAACAAATCCAGGAAAAATAGTTTCAAGTCATAAATTTAGAAATCCATTTTCATTTCATCGAAAATGGGTATATTGAGTCAGAGTTGTAGAAATACAACGCAAAAGCATAAAAATTCCATGTATAACTCACTGTCGGGTTATCTAGGTCACTCATACATTAGTCATGAATAGTAAAAACTTCAAGTCCCAAGTACCTGGGCATCAAGGTCTAGGGAACAGAGGAACACCCCAAAAAGAGAAACCTCCTACAATGTCAAGTCAAGTCCTAGATCTAAATTTATCTCGATATAGGAATGAAAGAAAACCATGGAAAATAAACCTTCCTAAAAAAATAAAAAGACTAGCCCCAATACTATACCTTTCACCTAAGTACCCAAGGCTCCCATATGTGGTATTTCAAATCATTTCAATGGGATTTCACATTTCATAGTATAATTTCAAATGACCTTTTTTCAACAAAACCTACTTTGAAAACCCATTTCACAATCCATTTCATAGTGATTTGAAAATAACTTTTCTTTTAGAAAAATTATGAGAAACCCATATTTTTCTCAAAAAACTATTTCACACAAACAAAGCAGTAAATCTTTCCATTTCATTTAGAATATTATTTAACAAAATAAGAGTAATCAATGGTTCACATAAGATGGGCTAGAGGGGGAACTACCCACCTTAAACTCAGGTTGCAAACCACTCGCAATGAGACCCACTAACATCAAAAGGAATTCAAAACAAAAAATAGAGGCACTATAATTGATTACCGCATATTAGAATTTCATTACATAAACAAAATGAGTCAACATTGTGGTTATATCACACATACCTCAATAACCTCACACTCCACACCACAACCAACATGAGGGTCAACCTCTAGAAGAAGATCACTCAATGAATATAGAATAATAAATAAAGAATAGATATGTGATTGAAAGATCCTATAAATTCCTCCTAACACCACTTCCACTACCAATGGAAATGAAGAAGTATAAAGGACTCTTACTAAGAGAGATGGAGTGAATCCACCATGGAGATCGATCACTGAATGAAGTGATCAAGAAAGAGAAAAAACACATAAAATTTCCTAGATGAAATCTAGGGCTGGGAGAGAATGGTTTCATGAAAAATAAATAAAGGAGTTATGAAAATGGAAGATAAAACCTACCAGGCATGAGAGGATTACATCATGAACTTTGGTTTTATGGTGTAAATCCCCCATAATGTATATCCACTGAAAAACATGTCACCTCGGGTTAATTTATCCTGAGTGATGATTTTACATCATAATAATGGAACGTATATATTAAAACTATTTTATGTACTAAAAGGTTTTAAGGCCTGAAATGTTTCCATGGCATGTTACATGTGACACATTTACATGTTAATCCAAACATTTATGGTGAAAATTACTCCTACAGGTAGTCCTAAACACAAACCCCTATATAAATCTCTAAAAACAATTCTTATGTCTTCTGAACCTAAAAAAACACACACTTAAAAATTAAAAGAGAATAATTAAAATCCAATATGTTATAATCTTACCACTATAGGACTTTCCTTCCCTAGGAAGTCATACAGAAGAAGGGTGTTATGGAAATAGGTGAGGCCACTGCTCTCTTACTGACGATTTTTGATACCATGTCTTGTGAGAATCTAACATGTGTCACCATAACACTCTAACCAACTAGATAAACCAACCATTAAAAAATTTCACCAAATAATCAATGATCTACACTAGTTTCTCCACACAAAAAATATCTGGCTCTAAATCAATCACCCCCCAACTCAGAACATGAGAGGGACCAGGATAATACTTCATGAGTTATGGTAAGTGGAAAACATCATATATTCACATCAACTAAATTGGAAATTCCAATTGATAAGAAACCCACCCAAGATTATCAATGACTAAAAATGGTACAACATATGTTGGAACTAGAATTACCTTCTTTACAAGCTGATGGTGACCCAACCGAGGAGAGACTTTCAAGAAAACTTAATCACCAACGGAAAACTATAAAGGAAGATATTGATGGTCTGTATTCTATTTTTGATGAATTTTTTTTGTAACTAAATATTGATGTATATCCTGAATCCTCACTTATGTATCCAAAATGAGACTCAATCCTATAAGATAGGCCCCACCCACGTCTTCCTAAAAAATAGGTGATCTTCACAAGAAACTATATAAAGCCTCAAAGTGTGCTATTCAAATCGATGATTGGTAACTATTATTAAAATAAAAATCAACCATCCCCATATGGTTATCCAAATATATACCTAAATCCAAAAAATAGGCATTGAGTATCTCCTCCACACTACTAGAAAGGATGTCTATACCAACGGTTTCAAACCATTGGTATGGGAAGGAAAACTATTTGTATACCATATACCAATGGTTTTCCAAACCTTTGGCTAGTTTTTTGTTGGGATAGGAATATCCCAAAGTTTATTCTTAAACCATTGGTATAGGGCTATGTAAATTTCAATGTACCAATGGTTTTAATACTACCGGTGGTATATATTTATGCCAGCGGTTTATTAACCATTGGTATATACCATGATTTCACAGTTTACCAGTAGTTGATAAACCATTGTTATTGAGTTTTACCAATAGTTTATTAAAATCGTTGTTAAAAATATGGTATTCAACACTATACCAATGGTTTAAAACCATTGGTATAGGTAATTTACATAATTTAACATAGCATCCAACAGACTCCCCTCCTCTACATACACCTACATATAACACTTAAAATAGCACAAAGCGTACACCTACATACATCACTTAAAACAGCACAAAAAACACCAATGTAATAGCATATAAAAACAGCATACTCCCCTCAATATGGAATGTATTAATATTTTTTGGTTGAAATTCTCTGATATACTGTAAAACTATTCCCAAATTACCTATTTAATCATGACATGTATAAATGTTGTTTTAGTTTGAACACTAGATCACTACACCTTATGTCACAGTATAATCCACCTTTATCATTTTAGATAGGTATTTTTCATTACCACCATTTCATGTACCAAAACACAGTATTCACACCATGGCACGTACCACAACATAGTATTCCCCATTTTATATTTTGTTTTATGTAATATTTTTTTGATGAATTTTGAAATCAAATCAATACATAATGACTTACTTGTGAAATAGTTTGAGGATTTCCTAGTAGGAAGAACACAACCTATTACTCACTTTTTTATGAAGGGAAATCATTTGGTGAGTTTTTAGGTATTTAGAAAAATTGGTTTTAAAATTAGTGATTTATTGGGTATTGATTCATGGGGATTTTTCAATCATGGTTACAAGAGGCATGACTTAGACCTTTTTAACATTGTTCCCCATCTTTTAGGCTTCCCAATGAGGCTTAGTGAGTTGTTTAAGTTTATAAAACTTTTAATTTAATTTATAATTTAATTATAAATGTTAATAACTAATTAATTGCATCATTTTATATGATATTAGGGCTTGATAACATAAGGATTATTAGTAAAATTTTGGACAAGTCTAGGACTATCATGGCTAAAGGAGTGGTAACTTTGATATCATGTTTGGTGGTCCCTTTAATACATGACCGTATGTTATGTATTCTTTTTATTTCATAAAAATTATTATGGTTTATTATTTAGGATAAATGTGTTGGAACCAGGTGAGTTTAAAATGTATAAGGAGATAGGGTAGAACCTTCTAAGAGTGGGGTTGGTACTTTGAGTTTTTTTGGACTTAAAGGTGTTAAAGACTACATCCCCAAGGGGAATCACAAATATTTGTTATGAAAAAAACCTTGAGGGTCTTATTTCATGAAATTAACAATAACCCTAAAAAACATGGGCAAAGTACTACCATGTGGGTAATTCATAGGGTAGTGATTTTGGTAAGTGTCTAACTTGGGAATTTTTGTGGTAACGACTAGGGGTATGACATTAATACCTTGGAATTCCATATATGAAATGGATTAATAGGGATGGGAGTAGTGGATCATATATATATATATATATATATAGGTTTATTTTACTTTGATAGTTGAGTTTATTATAGTGGTTCATGGGTGTATGTAATGACCATGACCCAAGTATCCCAATGATATTAGACTAGGCTGAAAAAATGCCTCAAGTGCACCTTTCGATCACCAGAGGATGGAATAAACACTAAAGGTTAAAATATGAAAATGTGAGATATGGTTTCTCCTATTATATCATTGAATTATATGTTAAATTTTCATATTGAATATTCAACATGAAATTTAGAGAGTTCATATTGACACAAACACACACATCCTTTTCTTTAGTACAGATACATGTCTATTGGGACACCTAACTGATATAAAAATTTAATCACTATATGTTCATTAATCCTTGATAAATAAAGTACTAGTCATACTAATATAGTTTAAAAAATAAAAAAAATAGTCCAAAAATCACATACATAATAATATGCTGGCCAAATATGACTAAAGTGCTAAAATAAGGTGTCATTTATGTGGAATAACCCTCATGAATGCCCCAAGACAACCCATGTGTCCATAACCAAACCATCCACCAAAAACTAAAAATGAGTGATCTTGAGTTCCATACTCTTTTTCTATCTTGGATCCTATGCTAGTGCATTACCCCTAGAGATATAAAATACATTATAATCTATACACGTCAAAAAAAGGAACATACATAGTGTGAGTATAATATACCTAGTAGGAAGTCACCAACCCTCCCCTTATAATCTATCATAAGATAGAGTGTATATGACAAAAATTAAAATCTAGAGAAGGGGTATATTTTTAGTAAACATGTATAACATGGATATCAAATACAACACAAGATATACAAAAAAATACCTGCAAGGGGAGAATCCATACCATGTGCACATACTTTGAGCCTCACCCTAGAGTCTGAGATGACCTATATGAATAAAATACCCAATACCAAGTCAGAGTGTTATTCCCATTCCAATAATGGGATACATGAATACATAGTTGTGAAATATTATTACCCATACTTTTAGGAGAGGATAAAGGGGAATACCAAGTACAGGCACTATTATCCAATCCTAATACTTAGTTAGGGTGTTGCAAGCCCATCCTAGACATTCCAATTATTCATTAACATGTGGTTACATTATTATAGAAATATATAAAAATATATCCATTATAATATATGGAACATAACAAACCAATCATGTAAGAATATATATAAAAAGTATAAAAAAATATGGCATGGGTAAAAAAATAAAATTATTTATGGTGACATAATAGACAACATCACATTTGATCATTCACTCTTTATTTCAAAATCATACCCCTCAATTTTTGTCTTAGATCTTTTCATAATTATTCCTAACCCAAACCAGATGTATCATATTAAAACATTATTTTTTTTAATTCATTTGATTATATATATTGGATACTTTATATAGAATACACCATCCTCATGATTAATATCATCATATTGGATCACATGTGAAGGGTGAGGAATATACATCCTTAGTTGAGAAACATGGATGGTTCCAAGCATGACACTAAACCTTTGGGGTAAATCAAAATGATATGAACTTTCTCCAAAAAATTTCAATATCTCAAAATTCCATAAAAATCTTAGAGTCAAATTTTCTTTCATACACATATGTCGGTGAGCCTATCTTGTTGAATCATAAAGAAATAAATTCTCACCAACCTCGAATTCCAAAGGTCACATTCAATGATTATTATATTATTTTTTGTGACTCTAAATAACAATGATATTTTTCTAAATCAACTTCACCTATTTAGTCATCTCTTAGATAATACTAGGTCTGATCAAATGGGATTTCACAATTTTAGTTTAATGTAGGGGATAATGATGAAGTATTCAATACAAATCTTTATATAAATCCATTTGAATTTAATCTTGGTAGTTGTTATTAAAGTAAAATTCAAACATGGAGTTGTGATCCTACCATAATTCACTAAAATCAAGGACAAATTCCCATGAAATATCTTCAAAATTATGAATTTTCTACTTAAAAGAACCATTCATTTATGGATGAAAAGTTATAATCAATATAACTTGAGTACCTGAATCTCGCTACGGGCGTTTCCAAAATTGAGATGTGAATCTTAGGTCTTTTTTAGAGAAATTACTAGCTGAAACACTATGTATATTTATGATTTACCTTATATATAACATCCCTAATTCAACAAATGATATGGCCTATTTGTTTGGTAAAAATTTGGTTATCTTGGGTAGATAGTCCATGATTAACCAAACTGCATCATAACCTATAGAGGATATTGTTATATGAATTACAAATTTTATTCTAATCTCAACCCATTGAAAAACTTGGAGTTGAAGTGGATGAAATTAACCAATAGGATTTTTAAATTCCCCTTTAATATAATAATATGTTAAACATTTATAAATAAATCATGTAATATTCCTATTTAAAATAAGCTATAAAAACTTCCAATGAATGGTTAAATACACTTGTTGATGCTCCTTTCTGTCACAAAGTCTAACGAATGAAAAAGGGGAATACCTTAAGCACAAATAGATTCATCCTTTGAAGAACATCAAAAATTTACAAAGGCATGAACAAGGAACTCTTTAAGCATGGGTCGTGCAAGTTTCATTAGGGTCGTGCAAGTATACTTGCACGCCACGTATGGGTCACGCAAGTCACTTGTGTTACCTATTATTTGTTGCCCAAGGTCCTCAGATGGTCTATAAATACCCCTTGTGGGCCCCCCAGTTTGGGGACGAAAAAACCAAAACTTCGATTCAAGCTCTGGTCGCCCAAGTCTCCGTCTGAAGTCTTTCGAACACTTCTAAGGTAATTATTTACCTATAATGGAAGCTCTAAAGAGGAAGGATAAGTCCTAAGTATTAGAACACAACAATACTTGTGTGCCTAAGTGTCCACCCCTTAAGGGAAGTGAAGACACTTGCGCGCAACCTTTCCCTCTCAAGGAAACTTGTGTGCCACCTATCTGAAAGCCTCTAGGGATGATATTAAAGGCTCCAATTCAAAGTTGCCCAAGTATCACTTCACAGGTTCTTCATCACCCAAGTGAACTTATGTTGCACAAGTATACTTTTTCAACCAGGACTTGTGCGCCAGACCAATACGTGTGCGCCTCCTTCCAATTCACTTCATTTCCTCAAATTCACCTCTCCTCTTCAAGATTTAGCCTTCAAAACCCTCTTCAAATTCATTTATGGCATGGTTCCTTTGTTGGATTTTTTATCTGAAAGGAATTATATGGAACATCTCTCAAAACCTTGTGATTTACATAACTTTATGTCACTAAGGTTAGATATTTCCTTCATTCAACCTCATCCTTTAAGATGAGAAGTTCCATAATCTGTTCATCCTCCTTAGGAGTAAGCCCCAAGTTCCTTAATTTGGGCCTCCTTTTCAAGAGTAATCCCCAGTCATAATTCCCCTTAGCCTGGGCCTACTTTTTAGGAGTAATCCCCGGTCATAATTTCTCTTAACCTGGGCCTCCTTTTCAGGATTAAGCCCCAGATTACAAATCCCCTTAATATGGGAATCCTCCTTAGGAGTAAGCCCCAGTCTTAATTTCTTTTGATTTGGGATTCCTTCTCAGGAATAAAACCCAATCATAAGTCCCCTCTAATTTGGGCATCCTTCTCAGGAGTAAGTCCTAAGTTAAGTATCCAAATCTCCATAAAGAACATATACCTTTATGGACCCTGTTCCCGGGCTTCTTCCCTGAAGTAAGTCCCGATCTTCATCTATTTGGGAATTCATACATACGTAAGCCCCACATCATTTCTTATAACTGTATCTTTCGTGGCACAATCATCAGGTTTTACTGATACCTCTTTTTTCTCACACCGAGCATGACTCACATGATCTTAGAGTGTAAAAGTAATTATGACATTTCTCTTTGGGCCATTAATCATGAATAAACCTCATACTTCTTCACTCGAACTACATGGGTTCTGATTCCTTTTCTAACAAGGATACGTAGGTATCCCATTTACAGGTACGATCCCAACCCTAAAATAATCATGTCTTTCTAAATGAAATTAAACTTCAAGTGCCCCACTGAGTGTCTTTAAAACCAGTATGGTCATCATAATGACTGAGGGAATTCTATATAATGTATGGAAGGATACCATTGACTAAGAATCACTAATTCATATTGATGATTCTCTATTGATGAAGAACCTCAAATACATATGAAATATTATCTAAATCTCCTACATATCAATCATTTATTGCAAGATCTAAAGGAAAAAATCATTTTCATGCTTGGTAAATTAATAAGGATTCACGAACATAACTCAAATCTATAAGAGTCTCAGAGCAGAAAATAATTCCCTCCAAAAAGGTGTGATGAGCCTGACCTCCCATCCTCTCGACCAATGAAAATTCTTGAGCCTCATCAGTCCACAACTAATGGGCACCTACCTTTGGAAAGTAGGTTCAAATGGATATATAATCATTGGATGTTTCTGATTCTAGGAATAAACCCGTTAGAAACTGATTGGAAAGTTTGAACCTTAAACAAACAAGGTCATCCCCATTTCTAGAAGAAACAACACTTTTATGATCTTTGGGTGTACAACCCATCAGGAAGAATAAAATTAAATTATGACCTCTTCTCTGAAGGTGATAGGCACTACAAGACTCCCATGAACATACAATAAGGAAGAAGAATCTCAAAACCATCCATCAAGAATCTCTCCACCATTAATAATTTTTTTATTAATTATAAAATAAAAATATGATATTTGGGTGTCCTTAAAATTCTACATCTTGGATGATGTGAGGTCAACATGATATAAATGTACACCAAAATGATCTTCAGTCACATTTATGTAGATTTAAACCATAATAGAAATCAATATACATTCCTCATTTTCTTCCTATAACTATTAAGGGTGAATTTCTTGTCTAATAGAACTGACAAAATAATTTAAGTTTTCAATTTTATGATGGATAAAAGAATCAAACAATTGAATAAATTTGATCCCATAATGCTACCTCAAATTTAAATATTTTTTGTGAAAATACAAACTTAAGGATTTTTTTGGTTAGTTAAAACCATGAATCACTCACCAGATAGGTAGTGATTAAAAAATATAATAATACATTGGTAAAAGGTGCTATGATTAAAACTATATATTATTTAGGCTACCTAATTCAAGCATAATGTGACCCACCTAATCACACATATATTTAGGCACAAAAAATCATCAAACATCAAATGTCAGTAGTATCAGTCAAAAATGTAATGGATCAATCTGTCCCTCATCACCATCACTATCAACACTGTCATCATCAGCCTCATCCTCATACACATCTCTATCTCCGTAGTTGTCCCCATCCTCATCCTTGTCCTCATCCTCAGCCTCATCCTCACCATCGTCCTCCGCCTTGGCCTCCATCTCAGCCTCGACATCATCCTCATCATCAGCCTCTTCCTTTCCATCATCATCCCCAGGAATGACATCATCTCAACCAAAACTAGGACTACTTCCTGGTGCACTATATAATGAATGCATCGATGACATATATTTATTACAAGCTAAATTATCCTCTAGTTGGAATGATGGATATAAAACTTTCATCAGTTTCATAAATTTAGTGTTTTCCCTATCAACTCATTCTTCCACCTGTGTGACCCTTTTTCAGCCTATTATTCACATGCCTTAACTTTTTCCAACTTGGTGGTACTATAAATAGAACCTGAATAGGGACAATACCTCATCAGAACTATACTCTTCCCAAGTCGGCAGCATACTCTTTCAAGGTTCTCATCTCCCAACACCTGATGTAAGTGATCATTTGGCCCAAAATTGTCAGGTTCCTATGCATCTAGGGCCTCCAAAGTATATTATTACAAATATAAATAGATTATTAAGTTAAAAATAGATATTAAAATTTGAAATCAATAAATTAAAACTTATAATCTTCTGATGTGTTGGTTCGTTAACCTCACTTCCATCTTTTTTCTTTCTACTCGAGCAAAACAGTTTTGCTCAAGGTACACGTCCTTCAATATTCAATATTTGCCTATGCAATGACATTGAATGTAGGAAAACATAATTTAAAATAGGTTACCAATAATCTATTTCATAACTAAAATTATATCAAAACTTTATAAATCGAATAAGGAAACAATAGAAATTTCAAGCCCTAAAGAAAACTTATAAACAACTGTCGTACCTACTTCCTCTTATGATCTGACATCATAGTACACCCAAAATTGTGGAGGTATTTTTTAGCATCAATTTTTTTTATTTTTACCATATTATTACTAAATAAAATTAAATAATACAAAAGATAGTATTAATGAAAAAAATTGAAAAATTTAATTTAAAAACCTCAAATGTGATTAATACCTTAAACTTGGTAGTCGTCCAATGAGTAATCATTAGTCGATATTGTTCTATCGAACACTAATTCTTGATAGGTACCACCTCTAACTCTATTCCAACTCTTGCATGCCATCTAATATTCAAATTTTTTTTATAGGATCTCTAAATCTCACCTAATTCCTTTAGACATGTTGTTCGTTCGCCCTCACCATTGAGAAAATTAAATTGAAACCGACACCAAAATATTAATTCATATAAATAAAAAAATAATATTACATTAAATACAACAGATTTTTTACCCATATATGTGTCCAATAATTATCCTTGACTTCATTTGGAAACTGTTTCCATGAGAGTGGGTTAACGGGAATGATGTCGGAGTATTTGGAAAGCGTCGCCAAAAAACTATGACATTACTACCCTATGTTTTCGATCATTTGGTTATCTTAATTATATTCCACCATCAACTGTGTGTGGCAGTTCTACACCACATGCATGTGTGTACTCCCTTGCCGCCTATCAGTAGATGTATCTATTATAAAATAAAAACAAATATTATTTCAATACATGTTATAATGAAAATAAATTATGGTATAAAAATTTGTTAGGGTTTTAAAATATACCTACAGAAATATGATCAATGGGCACCAATGGATCCGTAAGTACTGAAGAAAAATGACCTTGTACCAATGGAGTGGGTCCCAGTGTATGCTCTGTAGGCACAAACTATGTCATATTAGGATTCGAAGATGGAATGTAGAATCTTGGAGAGAAAGAAGTGGATGGTAAAGAATATGGCATGGATGGATATTCAAATGCATAATATGGATGAGGAGTGGGAATCATCATCAGATACGGTAAAGATGGGTGAGGAGGCTCATATGTAAAGGCTGGTGAAAATATGGGAGGCCTAAATATCCTGTGTGTCCCTAATGACACAGCAGGATCAGAATGTGTGGAATATGGTATGTCAGTGGGAGGGATAGGGTCTAATCGAGTATGTCGACTATAGTACCTAGCTCTCATACCCCTTCCCCCTCGTACCACCGGCCTGAGTATTGGGACCACTACTAGGATGCTCGTCGAATAAATGGCGCCTAAGTGATGGATCCTGCATAAAAGTTTAAAACAAAATTAATCACATGACATTATATGTTATTGATATATATATATATATATATATATATATATATTTGAAATGAAATACTCACAACATGCACTAATGGAGGAATGTTCATCTCAGTCATTCATCGATTTTTGTCTATCATCTTTTTTCTTCACCACTCCTCAATAGGTTTTATTTCCTTACTTTGGAAATAAATATGTAATTAATTAGAAAATTATAACTAATGTGTAACCCAAAAAACAAAAAATATGACACATGACTTATTTGTCTTATGTAATTTGGTTCATACTTTTAGTTATGTAATTTAGCTATTTTTTTGGTTGGGTCATTATTTTCATTTGTTTTGATTTTCATATCAATAAGTTTAATATATCCAATTCAATTTCTCTTGTTTTTTATTATAATTTAATTGGTTTACTTTTTTTTGGTTTTTTTGGTTTGAATACAGTTCAATTAAATATTATAAAACACAACTCAAATAAAATTACAACCAATAAACATTGAAAATTAACATTAAGTTCAAGTAGGATACAAAATATTTGTAATAAATATTAAATAATTATGAATAGTACCAACCTTAATAACCCAATTTGAGATAAACCAAAAGAACTAATAACACAAATGGATGATTCTATATATTTCCCACCCAACTTCGAGTTCACTATCAACTCTGAAAAATGAGCTATTGGAGTCATCATAAGTAATAAATGGATTGGTTCCAATGGCAGTAGGGATGGTGTCAATTCCATCATCACCATCATCAAAAACATGACTTGGAATTACTTCAATAATGACACCAAATTTAGGTCGAATAGGATCTTTGACATAAAAAAACATGTTTCATCATTGATGCCAATACATATGGTTCATCGGTAGCAAGAGTGAGAGTCGTTTCAATAACTCAAAATCCAAAGTCATCAATAAAGGTTCCTTGCCTCATCATTGAATCAAACCATTGGCATTTCATCATCGTGACTAAACCATGAGAGTAATAATCCAATATGATTATTTTCTCAATGACTCCATAATAAGCTACATTTTCCAAACAAGGTCTATTATCTGATACACTGGCATAACAGTCTGTTTTGGTAGTTAGCATAACACCATCAAGTTTTTTTCTCATGTTTTTTTCTTGTTCAGTAATAATAAATATGTACCCATTGATCAAAATTGATTTACATTCATAAACCATGGTATTATGACAAAAATACAAAGCTCTTATTTCCCCAAAAACTGAGTCAGCAGGAAAACTCAATACCTGAAATATAATAGAATATTAATCTTATTAAATATTAATTTTATTTATTTATTACATAAATATTTATACCTTCAATTTCAACCAATCTAAAAACTCTTTGCTAAGAAAATTCTCTCTCTTTATCAAATATAAAGAATGATGCTTTCTATTTATCATTTCTTTATGTTCCCTATAGTTAAAAAAATAAATAGTTTAAAAGATATGTAAAATTACAAGATATGAGATAAGATATACATGTTAAATTTACTTACTTGATGTAGTCATCAAAAAAATCATAGTTGAAAAACATTGTGCGATGTTCCATCTCCTTCTCTTAAAGGCTTAATGTCATCAATGTATATGATCTGAGAATTCATCCTATTGGAGGAAGTGATGGAAAATTGGGTTCAATTTTCTCATATTTTTCTTCTTTATTTATCATTGGTGTGTTCATTCTCATAGTGAGATCAGAAAAAATACATTGAGAATAAATCCATACATTCTTAAGACAAGTAACTATTCACGATAGAACCTTTGGGATGATTCCTATTTTGAACATAAGATTTCAATGTGTACATATTTATTTCAGTTGTATACATCCAATGAAAATCAACAGATCTGCTGATAAGTATTTAGGTTGGAATATGGACATTCAGATGCAACATTCATGTGAAAAAGGATGGAGGAAATATTTTCTCTAACTCGTAAAAAATTAATGGTGTCTCTACCAACATTTTTTGAAAGAAAAACTTGTACAACTTCTTAGCACATAGATCTCTAAACAAATGGCACAACTGAATAACTGACACCCTTACATTATTGGACAAAAATTATGGATTTCTATTAGAATCAACTCATTCAGAAGGACATGATAATCATGATCCTTCAAAGATTTCAACTTCAACTCTCTTATTTTGACCTGTTTTGATATATTTCTTGAATATCCATCAGGAACTTTAATAGCCTCTATTACTTCCAGAAATCGATTTTTTCTATAGGTTTCGTTGTATGAGAAACACATTAAACTTGCCATTTATTTTCAATGATACACACAGGATTCAATTTTGGTCTAATCCCCCAATCCACCAAGTCACGCTGAGATCGTAAATCATCTTTTGTCTTTCCATTTGACATTTAGAAGAATCGAAAGCAACATTTCACATATATTCTTTTTAATGTACATTATGTCTATGCAATGATGTAACAAATTGGTTGACCAATAAGCCAACTCAAAGAAGATAATCCACTTCTTCCAATTTTAATAGTTATTATTGGAAAAATTATTCCTCTTTCTAGATTTCATTTGACCCTTCTTGAATGAAAAACTAAAATCTTGAAATTCATTAATCACATCAGTTCTAGACATACAATGAGGTGGATCATCGGTGTCCAAGGTATTTTCAAATATTTGATGATTATTTCTATATGGATGGTCTATTGGAAAGAATCATCTATGTCCCATAAAACTAAAACTAAAGTGATATTTTAGTCTTCTAGATTGAGTATTCTTCATATAAACTAGAGATGATAGTTTTCACTTGGTGATCCATATGAACATAATTGTATAAGTAGGAAAATAATTGATCATCCACATAAGCGCATCACATATTTGAAATATTTCTTTCAAACATGCATTGTATGTGCATACACCCACATCCTAAAGAAGTTTCAACTCTTTTATTAATTGTTTCATGTATACATATATATCATTTTTGGGATTATAAGGGCCATATATGACTATACTCATGAAAGTTTAAGGTTTTTTCATACACAACCATGGGGAAGGTTATAAATGTTTATGAAAATTTGACATGTGTTGTGCAAAGTAATAATTTTTCCAAACAGACTAAAACCATCACATGAAAGACCCGGAAACACATTATGTACATTAGCTCCAAAATCAGGATATCGAGTATCAAATATCTGCCATGAAAATCTATCTGCAGGGTAAACCAACTCTTCATTATTCTTCTTTCTCTCAGTATCATGTCATCGCATTTTTATTGATATTTCATCAAAAATGAAATTACTTTGGAGTCTGTGGATCAATGGAAAGTCTCACATTACTTTCTATGGAACACGGGATGGTGTTCCATCATCTTTTGGCTTCCATAGAGATGTTCCGCATTTTATACTGTCATTTATTTCAGTATTTTCCTTCTATAATAAGCTGCAATCTTTTAAACAAGCATGAATTTTGTTTTCTGAAAATCCAATTTCTTCAACTAACTTCCATGCCATATAGTGGTTTGAGGGAATAACTACATCATTTTGAAGTAATTCCTTCAAGAAGGTAATAATGTAATCGATAGTAGTATTAGAAATATGATACATGGTTTTCCCATGAAATATTCGAATTAAAAATTCTAGCTTTTTTATTTTACCACATTTCCAATATACTGGAGTCATCGCAGCATCATTCAATTTTTTCACCCTGTCAACATCGTCATTTTCATTGGATGCATCATGTGTGCTCGTATTGAAGTATTCTTGGGTTGAAATCCTTTACTTCTCATTATGAAGAATAAATATAAACCGGTCATATATCAAATTCTCCAATCCAATCCTCTCATTTGGATCATCAGTATTTTGAGATTCCATTTTCTCCCTATTTTGATACCACACATAGTAGTTTTTTTAAAAAAAATATTTCATTATATGGTATATAACTTCTTCACGGCTCAATCAAGGTCTCCCAACACAATTATAACATGAGAAGTGTATGTGACCACTATTTGAAGCATTGTCAATTGAGAAATATAAAAAGCTCTCCAAATTATTTTGAAAATCTCTTAAGATCTGATCAGTTTTATACATCTAACTTCTATCCATTTTTTAAAAATAATGTAATAAGTTATTTTGTGAAAGCAATTAGATAATATTTACATTTAATCGAAAAATATATTTAAGTAAACGATAATTTTTCACATTTTATAAAACCATAACTGACGCACTACTCTATATGAGAATCATAATATGAAAGACAACAAAATACTCTATAGATAGGTTTTGTTAAGTAAATAATAATTTTTCAACTCGGTTAATTTTTTATCATTACTATAGAATTTATTTTAGTTAGGTTCACTTTAGTTAAATTCTTTTTATTTTAGTTCATTTTGATGAAATTTAGTGTTGTTTGGGTCTACTTAGGTCTACTTGGGTCAAATCAATTCATTTCAATTCAATGCAGTTGGTTTGGTATAGCTTAAGAGTTCATTAGCATGAGGTTTTGAGTAGTGTGATATTTTCCACCCGTAATAGTATCATATTTTTGAGATACTTCTTCAGCATATATCTATTGATAATGAATTTGTACATTTATCCTTTATTAACTATCAAAAAAACACTAAATAGATACCCATTAGTGATGATTAATGGGACTTCCCCTGTATAATTAAGTTCATCAGACATTAATTTTAGTCTTGAGTTTATAGAGAAATATATTTTCTCTGGGTTTTAATTTTATTTATTGAATCAACAAGTTATGTGCTACTCCTATTCTCTCTATGTAAATTCTGTAATTTACAAATTATTCTCTCTTTATTTTGGTATGTTCTTGAATATATAGTCTTATTTTATATCTAGCCTTTTCTATGTCCATATTCATCTATTTAACTTCCTAATAATATTGATTTTTTATCTCTACATGCATATGATAACTATTCTATTCGATAAATTAGTATGCGCTCATTCTATTTGGGGTTTTTTAATCTATTATATAAACCCACAAGGTTTCTTCCAACCATTTTCTCATATATTTTCTATTTGACTTTACTATGTTTTCCAATATTCCTTTAATATCACTTATAAAAAATTAAGCTTGTTTATTGGATTTTGGATGGTAAGGTACTGATGTATTGTGGTGCACTCTATACTTCTTCATTAAAGCTTCCAAGCACCTGTAGCGAAAGTGGGTTCATTAGTAACTGATGAATTCTTGTCGGATTATAAATCAAAAAAGATAGTATTACTTAAAAAAGTACAAAAAATATTGGAATCATCATTTTATGGCCTTGGATTCCACACATTTTGAAACATAGTCAACAAATAACAATATGTTTGAATATCCAAATGACTTATGAAATGGTTTTATAAATTCCATACCCCATACATCAAATATTTCACAAAAAATCATTGGTTATTAAAGTATTCATTATCTATTAGATATATTTCTAGTAAATTTTCACTACTCATATTTCTTATAAAACTCAAAAGCATCCTTAAAAATTTTGTGATAGTATATTCTATATTTAAGGAATTTACTAAAAGTTCATTGAGGTTCAAACCAGCCTCCACAAGATAGATTATGATAAAATTATAACACATATTATACCTCAATTTTAGGGAAACATATGTTGATCATTTGATCATTATAAAACTTCCATATATATGGATCTTACCAAAAATAAAACTATGATACAGTATTTAGTATAAAAAATTGTTGTTGGATTATATGTTACAGAAAATGAGAGGTTACCAAAAAATTTAACATATCATTATACAGTATTACTTCTCCTTCAAACAAATATTTTTAATCTTATGGAATTATTTTGTTAAATAGTTCCTTATCTAGAATTTCCACCTCGGTTGTGAGGTGAATCCTAAAAAAGTGGTCTTCCACTTGATTTTTAGATCCTCTCTTTTCTTTTATTTTCAAATAAAATTTCTATCATTGCAAAATTTTTCTTACCAAACTTATATTTTATAATGGCTTCTTGATCAAAAATAAAAACAAAAAACAACCCTATCTTAAAATCAATATGAATGAAAAAAATCAAAATAAATGGAGGCCAAACATATAACTTAGTTAGAGCTTACCGATTTGAATTGGATGAAAAAAAATGATTTGAATATGGATCCTTGGTTAGGAAGAATAGTTGGCACACTCGGAAGGATATGGGAGCTATCATTTAGGGAAAATAAAAACACAAAAAAAATAGATGAAGAACATTAAAACTAATTTACCACTTACAAATTTGAAGTTTTAGAACAAAAAATGGCTTGAATCAAGATGGATCAACTAGTGGGAATAAGGTTTACTTGCTGGGGAATATGGGAGCTCCGATTTAGGGCAACACATGGGTGGAGGGGGAAAGTGGATGGTCGTTGTGTATTTGGGGGAAAATTTCTCAACGACTTTAAATAACCATTGGGATAGGTTTGTAGAAAGGAACCTATCCCAATGGTTTAGTCAAACTGTTGGGATAGGTTCACTCTATCCCAATGGTTTGCTAAAACCATTGGGAAATCAGCCTCTAAATAGGCTTATACTGATGGTTTGTTAAAACTATTGGTATATGTGCATTGGTATAGAGTGTTTTTACAGAAGTGCCTAGATTTAAAGAGCATGCTTCGTCCGACCATATGTCTGTTGATGGTAAGATGTACTCAACATGACCTGAGTCCCCATCCCCTCTTAGAGACTCTTAAAAAATCTAAAAGTAAACTTGGGATCCCTATCTAAAACAATGGTAGAGCAAACCCCATGTAACCTCAAAATCTTCTGCACATGCAGTTTACCTAGATCTTCAACCTTAGTGGTGTCCCTAATCAGAATAAAATGTGCTGATTTTTTGGACTGATCAATCACCGCCCAGATAGAATTCTTCCCTCAGGGATTCTATAGTAATCCAAAAACAATGTCCATGGAAACTAATCCCATTTCCAAACTGGTACTATAAGAGTCTAGATCAACCCATAAGGTTTCAGATACTCTACTTTTATCTTTTGGAAGGTGTAACAGCAGGACATAAAATCAGCAACGTCGCACTTCATACCCAGCCACCAAAAACTTTGTCTCATGTCATAATACAAATTCATATCACCCAGATGGAAGGACCACAAAGAACTATGATATTCAAACAAAACCAAACTCCTTGCATATGCTAGGATGAAAAATTGATCCCCAAAGTAGATAATATAATTAGAAGGGAGTGACCAACTAGAAACGGTCTCCCCATCATAAAGGGTTTCCCTGATTCCTCTAAACACCTCATCTAGTTGATGACCCTATAGAATAGTATCAAGGAGAGATGATGATAACTGAACACTTGTTAGATCCATAATTTAATCATCATCTTGATCATCTAGATGAAACTTAGTGAAGATCCCTATAAGTTTCCACTCTTCCTTTGATTCCAAGATAGCTTGTGATGGAACCTTCCTAGTGATATCATCTAAAACAACATTCCCCTTCCCTAGGGTGTAGGTGATTTCAAAAACAAAAAATTTAAGGTAATACACCCACCACCTCTATCTAAGATTCAATTCATTATGAAAAAAGATATAACTCAAACTCTTATGATCAGAAAAGACTGTGAACCTCTCCCCCAAAAAATAATATTTCCAACACTTAAGTGCATGCATAACTGTGGAAAGAACCAAATTTTGAGTGGGGTAATTATTCTCATGAAACTAAAGCTGACGAGATCCATAAGCCACCACATGATCATCATCCATAAGCACATAACCCAAACTAGTACCAAAAGCATCATAGTATACCACATACGCCTTATTAGGCCCAGGTAAGATCAAAATAGGTAATTACATCAAAATACATTTAAACTCATCAAAAGAATCTTAAAAATTAGAATACCATATGAATTTCTCCCATTTAGTGATAATATAAGTAAAAGGTGATGCCAACTTCAAGAAATCCTAGATGAACTGTTGATAGTATCTAGCTAGCCACAAGAAACTCAGAATCTCAAAGACATTTAGTGACTCCTGTGATGAAAAAAACCTCACCTTCTCATGGTCGACTGATAATACACTTTTAGAAATAATTTTCCCTAAGAAAATCACTTCTTGGATCTATAAATTTTATTTTAAAATATTTCCATAAGGACAGTGACTAAGATTTCCAAAACAAGATTCATATAGTTCTCATGATCACACTCAGATATTGAGTAAACCAATATATCATCCACAAACACAATAATAAAAATTTTGAGATATTGATGGAATATCTTGTTTATAAAATCCATAAAAACTATAGGAGTTTTAGTCTGAAAAAAAATAATCACAAGATATTCATAATGAACATACCTACTCTTAAAAGTTTTCTTTGTAATATCAGACTCCTAAACCCTGAGTTGATGATAACTCAAATGAAGATCAATCTTCAAAAACCACTTCACCCCCCTTTAACTGATCAAACAAGTCATATACATGGGGAAAGAGTAATTATTCTTAACCATCACCCAGTTCATCATTCTATATTCCACACACAAACAAAGTGAACTATCTACCTTCTTGAAAAAGGTTATAGGGGATGACCATGATGAAACACTAGGGTACCCAAAACCATTATCTATCATATTATCCAACATAATTTTGATATATTTCAACTACAATGGTTCTATAAGATAATAGGGTATCATGATTAGTTGCATACCTGATGCCAAATCAATTATAAACATCAACCCCCCCCCCCTATCTGGAGGAAGACTGGAGAATTCATCTAGAAAAACATCAGGGAAATCCTTGACAACCAATGGAATATCTCCAATATAATAAACATAATCAGTATCAACTAAAATAATAGGCAACAAACTCCTGAGATTTGGATGGGATGGTCCTGCATGACCAAACCACAAATCTCGCTCTCCTTAAAACACCCTAGATATCCCATCGATAGAAAATAATTAGACTCTCTAATGATAAAAACAAATCTCAGCATGATGAGAAACAATCTAATCCATCATGATGATGACTTCGAAAAGATACAGATCAAGAACAAGGAAATCCCAAACTAACTCTACATCAACCATCGATAGAGAATAAGATGGACAATGAAACCCCTACTCTTTCCTCTTTCCAAGAGGTTTTGTATGCTCCATAATAATGGAAATGAGCTCCATTAGAAGTTTTAGGACATAAAAAAATGTGATGATAAAAATGAGTGTGAGGAACCAATATCAAATAAAGTAGTTTCTATAAAATATGCAACAAAAATGGTACCTCTCACTATCATTGGGCCCACATTAACTTCCACTAGAAACTCATCTACTGCGTGAAGGTACTTCACTCATGATGCATGTGGCTGGAACCCTATAGACTTTGAATCATTAGATCATGCTGTAATAGCCTTTATAATTAAAGACCCCTGACCATAATTCAGCATAAACATATCCTAGAAAAACCTCTACAGATGGACTCAGTTGCCACAAACACTGCAAATCTAGGTAGGTGTAGGAAAAGTATGATGGGTGTACCCTATCTTTCCACACTGATATCAAGTAATAGGCACACTTCTACCTACTGTTGATAGTGAAAAGGAATCATGTGGCCCAAACTATATCCACCACCTCGGTGATGATCATTTCACTCCCTCTTCTTACCTTGCGCATCACTGAAGCTTCTACTTGGTGGAAGGTAAGGGATAGAATAACAAATATTACCCATCATATCCATATCTATCATCATAGACCTATCTATCATCTCAGTATAGGTGGAAAGATTTGGTATATATACCTGCAATCGAATTTCTAGTTGCAAACCCTGTAGGTATTTCTGATCTTTCAAATGGTTATTCATCACCACCTCTAGAGAAAAATGAACTGGTTCCAAGAACCGATTAGTATACTCTATCACTAAATTCTCTCCCAAATTCAAAGAGAGTAACTCCAAAGACATTTTTTATCACATATATTTTGATTAGAACAATTTAAAGTAGAGGTTATTGAAACCCTCAAACCCACATATCAGTTTTCCTATACCATGGAATCTCACCACCGCTTTCTAGGACCCTTGAGCCTAAACATCGATCACTTCACCTTGATAGCCTCATATGTGTCCAATAAGTCAAAGACCTTAAAAATATTATCTAGCTACTTTAACTCTTAAGATTCATTCATACCCTTAAAGGATGGGGTATTATATTATAGCAACTCTCATGATTGGTATCTATCTTTCTCAGCTCCTAGTTATGCCTCAACAACTAGGTTTTGAACTCACAGTGCATTCTAGTCTATGGAATAAAATTATATCATGATAGCCTCTATAAGATTTTGATCCAAATGTGGATTCACTTGAGGAGAATCTCTTAGTACACTATCCTAAGGAACCTGAGGAATACATCTCAACGGCATATTGCTACACACCAAAAGCAGAAGAAAATTATCATACAATAGTAAAACATAAGTTTAAACCAGATAAAAAAAATTATAAGGTGAGATAAAGGTTAAAACTCAATACATGAGACACACATCCCGACATAACATGGTAACTTAGGTCTCATCATGGAAAGATCTAGTCAGGAACTCACTGCAACCTACCTTTCACATCCTGAAAATCCTATATCCAGTCTAGAAAACAACCCAAGACAAAGAATATTGAGGATATACCTAGCCTCTGATACTAATTTTTAATAAACCAACTAGGGTTACCCTAAAAAACTAGAACCCAAACTAATCTACCACATACCTGAAGGGTGTTCCTGATCCCCATAGGCTGGTGACTAGCACCTGAGCATCGAACAACAATAAAAGGGAACAATTTCTCCCAAAATTTCATAAGGTACATGACATATAAACATAGCATAAAGAAACATAGGAAGAATAACTATTATAAAATATTCCATAAACAAGGACATTCAACGGTAGCGATGCAAATCAAAGTAGTAAGAGAAAAACTCCAAGGTGCATGTCCAACATCAAATGAAAACTAAATAAAGACTAATTACTCCATGTAATAATGTGGTAACACCCCACCATCTCACCACCAGCTACCTGTACCCAGCTAACAAAATGCCTCGTTGACTCACTACAATGCCTTACCTTTTCATGTATCAAAAGACAATACAAGATCTATAAACCGCCAAAGGTGTGTGTAGGGTGTCATCTAAACAGGCTCAGTAGGATCTTGAGCAGGTGTTCTATATCAAGTATCTATAAAATATTCTCATATGATCAATTTTTAAAACATTGAATGATGAGTATTAAATAATTTTTGTATCAAAAGCATGGAAAATAGTTCCCATTTTTCCACAGTTCTAAAAAAATCCATACAAAATAGTTTCAAAGCATAAATACAACAAGCCATTTCCATTTCATCAAAAATAGGTATATAAAGTCAAAAAAGTACAAATCTAACACACAAAGGATAAACACACCGTGGATAACTCATGATTAGGTTAGCTAGGTCACCTATATATCATTCATGACTAGTGAAAAGTACATGTCCCAAGTACCCATGCATCAAGGTCTAGGTAATAGAGGAACACCCTAGAAGGTGAACCCTACTACAATGTCAATTCAAGTACTATATCTAAATGCATCATGATCTAGGAATGAAAGAACACCCCAGAAAGTGAACTTTCTTAACAATATCAAAAATGAAACCCAATAGTACACCTCCCACATAAGTACACAAGGCTCCAATGTGCATCATATCAAATCATTTCAAAGGGATTACACATTTCACAGTAAAATTTAAAAAACCCTTTTTCTAATAAAATGTGCTTTGAAAACCCATTTCTCAATCCATTTCACAATGCTTTGAAAATAATTTTTATTTTACCAGAATGAGGGTAGACCATATTAATCTCAAAAAATCATTTCATTCACACAAAGTAGTAAATCATGCCATTTAATTTAGATCACCATTTAAAAAAACAAGAGAAATCAATGGTTCACATAACATAGTCTAGAGACAGAACCACCCACTTCAAACTTGGGTCATAAACCACCCGCAACATGATCCAAAAATACTGAAAGGCACGTAGAGTAGAAAAAATATGCACTAGAATTGATTCCCACATCTTAAAATCTCATTTCATAAACAACATGAGTCAGTGGAGAGGATAGATCACACATACCTTGAGAAACTTGCAAGCCACACCACAACCAATATGAGGGTCGACTTCTAGAATAAGATCACTCAATGGATCTAAATGAATCAAACAAGAATCAATATATGATCGATGGATACTATAAATGTATCTCAATTACAATGATGCTACCAATGGTAATGAATAAGTACAAAGACTACTTACTGAGAGAGACACATCACAACCACCACAGAGATTGAGTGTTGAACGAAGTGATACAAAAGGAATGGAAACACCTAAAATCACCTGGATATGAGATATGGTTGAGGGAGAATGGATTCATGATGAATGAATGAAGCATTTATGTAAATGGTAGATAAAATCTACCAAGCATGAGGGATTTATGTTGTAAACACTGTTTTTATAGTGTAAATCCCCCATAATTCATATCCATCAAAAAACACATTGCCTTGTGTTAATTTATCCCGAGTGATGATTTTACATCATAAGAATGGTTTTTACAATGTAACACTATTTTATGACCTAAGGGTTTTTATGTCTTGAACTTTTTCCATGGATTGATCCCTACAACACATTTACATTAAATGACAAACATTTACAATGTAAATGCTTCCTAGAGGTAGTACCAAACATAGATCCCAATAGAAAACTATAAAAATGATTCTTATTCCCTCCAAACCCAAAAAACACTTATAAACATCAAAATAATTTACCTTAAAATCCATGATGTTTCACTAAATCTTTGTAATAGGGGAATAAATATGGTGGAATTTTTCTCCTTTTATAAGTGAAGTAAATGGCACATTTGTAAATACCCATTACTTTTTCAATGATGGAATGACACTATAAAAGGGTAAAAGGATCCAAAATGGAAAATAATTGAGCGGGGGGTGAGTTAAGGTCTATCATACCTCAACCATTAATTTTTTTTCATGTTTTAAATGTTTTTTTAGTATTTTTCCATTAGGTTTTTAACTTTTACCTTTTTGGTTTTTACCTTAGTAATTATTTTTTACCCAATTAATTTGTATTTTATTAAAAATATAAACAATCCACTATTACCAAATTTTGATGTTCTAAACCTAAATTTAATATCCATATAATCTAATTCAAATTATAAAAAAAATAAGATTTACTTTTAAATTAAATCATTTAATTTATAGAAAAATGTTTTGTAGAAAGAAAAATGTTGTTTTCACCATTAAATTTTATTTATATTATATAAAATTATTTACTAATTAAATGATTGATAATATATATTTATAAATTTTAAAAAAAACATATCCAATTCATTGTATAAAATAGATCAATTTAATTTATTAGATAAAAATGACACGACATTAATAAAACAATTCTTTGAAAATAACCCTTTCACTATTATCATGTTTATTAACTTTAATATTATTAAACATAATATTATACCTCAAAATGAAATTGAACTTATTTCATAATATGAATATTTTGATCTAAAATATGAAATACATATTTTAGATTTAATTTTTAAAAGTTATGAAAACTAATTTTTAATTTAAGCAAATAAAAACAGTTTTTAGAGTAAAATATTTCATAGGTTTCTAAAATGTTAAACATGGGGTTTGTAAATTCAACATAGTATTTTTTTTAAATGATTTATTTTACCTTTTAAATATATATTTTTATAATAAAAAAATTTTAAAAATCATTCCTGTATTATTATAATGTCATAAAATTGACAGTATTTGCAGAATCGATATTTTTTCACTATCAATTATTTTAGAACTGCATCACAAATTCATCCTAAGATAATTTTTATGTTTGAAATTAAAAAATTAAGTTAATTTTTTAAAATTAAAATTTTAAAATTTATATATTTATCTTTGAAATGAAAATACAAAAATATAAAGAAAAACTACTTTCATTGAAAAGTACCCTTTAAAACTTTAAGTATTCTTAATCCAATTATGTATGCATTTCTAATTGATTAAAATATTTTTATTTACTATATGTTTTATTATTATTACATTTTCTTAATAATATTCATCTAATATGTCTCAACTAATTTTAGTTTGGTGTTGCGTGTGAAAGAAGCTATCGAACATGGTATTAATTTAGAGAAAAGTATATTCAAAAATTACAGGGTGTTATACCCTAGGATAAGAGAGAGTTCTATATTTATTTTGTACTAGATAGTACACATGATTATAGTTCACCCCTATTTTTACTATATTCTAGGGCTATTGTAGGGGGTGCTTCCTGATGAGGCCAATGTGGGCTAGTTGGGAACCTTTTTTAATGACCCATAGTTTTTTAGATACTTTACGCCTTACTTTTAGACCTCATTTAAGTATTTTGGGTTATAATTTTCTTAGATGAATTCTCAGATATCTTATTGTTTGTTTTGGAGGGTTTTGAGTCCTTAAAGGGGGTGTACGATTGGTGCATTGTTAGGGAAACCATGTAGTTATCCCCATGAAACCATGCTAATTGTTTTGAGATGGATAGTGGGAAAAGCATGGTTTGTGCATGGTTATAGATAACCGTGTCAATTTTCAAAAAATAACATGTTTCTTTGGATAGTGTAAAAAACACAATTGGCACACAGTTTGGAAAACCATGTGGCCATACCATTCATAGGATTTTAATTAATTCAAAAAAATTAATTTTAATCCCAAAACCTCTATAAAACCTCTCATTCTTCCTCCTACGCCTAGGGATCCTAAACCTAGTGACTCCATTGGTGATTCTTAGATATTCCTCTCCCTATATAATCAAAATATAGTGGATCTAGTGTATTTTATCATGTGTATTAAAGGTAAGAATTTATTTCTTCCTCTATATTCATGTATATCCTAGATCTCCTCTTTCTCTCTTGATATAAATCATAGATCCAAGATATGTTGAATAAATATATGGATGATAACATAATCTAATGCATAATTCTTGGTTGTTTGTTAGATAGATTCCTAATCTATAGATTTGGAATCTCTTCCTTGAGTGGATCTAGATCTACCATTGACTGTGAATCCCTTTTGGTAAGTTGATAAGGATTTCACCCCTTAGAATGAATCCTTCCTTGAATTCCAATTATATGGACTATATGATGATGTATTGGGTCTTTTTCCAGTGAACATTAGTGCAGGGATGTGATCCAGGTATCATTCCTTGGTGGATCTTGGAATTTTGAATTAATGTGTTAAATGTAGGAAGTCATTACCATTTTTTGACCCTTATATGGAGTTATTGACATGCTTGTCTTGCATGTATGTGCCTAGTGTAGACACCATTTCATGATATGGCATGTTATAATTCATGGTTATATCATGATACCTTGTTTGGCATGTCTTGTGTGTTCCTTTTTATGTTTCACCTTATGGTTTTTTAATTCATAGTTGTGTAATATTAAATATACCATGTTTAATCCTTACTATGTTATTCCTTTATTGTGTATTATTTCATAGCATGTGGAATACTTCTGGTGATATATTTTTCTTTGTTACGTTATACCTTACATGTGTAATTGTACATTGTCAGTGGAATCTCTATTTTAGTGTTAAGGTTGATAGGTGGCTCTAAAGGATTTAGTAGGATCCTTAAAGGGGGAGCTTGGATGACATGACTTTATAATTATGGTCCTAGGTGTGGGATGGTTATTTAATGAGCTTGGAATGTGTTATCCCATGGGGGAATGACCATACACCATTATAAAAAGGTTTGTATGTCAGTATGATCTATTGATGGTGAATTTCCTTGCATACGTGTAGAGTTCAATTGGTTTGATCATCCCAAGCATGAATACTATCAGAGGAACATGTAGCCATGAGTCATGGGTTTGAATTTACTTAGATATGAGTATGGATATTTTCCTTAAATAAATAACATTAATTGTACTTTAAGGCGGATGGATTTTTATAGCATGATCTAAGTCATGTGATAACTACTTATGATATTCTTTCAGCATGGCATCGAAGTAAGCACGGTCAGGGTTTGTGGTATCTTGTTTAGTTCATGATCGGTTGGTACATGATTGGTTGTATACATGTGTTTGCATTTACCTCTTTCATCATGTAATAAACCTCTATATACATGTGAACTTATGTTAAGGACTCATTAGTGGTTTCCCACTAGGTTTATACTCACTCCCTACACAGGCATCTCGGTGTGCATGCTAACTTCATGATCAGGGATCTAGATAAGGTAAAGGTCCTAGAGGTAGGTTTCTGAGGATCTTAGATTTAGGGATGAATGTGGTACCAGGATAGACTCTGAAAAATTTTCATAAAATCTTTTATTATCTTTTCCAATTATGCTACTTATGCTTGTTGACCTGTCACATTGGGGGTCCATTGATTATTATTGTGTGACCTGATATGACATCTATTATAGCATGAATTCATGTTATCTTACCTTATTTTTTTATCCATATTATGTTTATATATTTATTTTCTGGTGTATGGATATGATTATCGAGGTTATAGTCCCCCCGTGTCACTTTAGTCCCTCACCACTAGTCAATAGCCTCTTGTGGGTAGGTAGGCGCACATGAGGTTATGTGGCACATTGGCTCAAACCCAATGATTTGGGTTGGGTGTGAAAAATGGTATCATAGGTGAGGTTTCATTTCTTTTTTTAGGGTTATGGTTTAAAGGAGATAAGCTATGTGGAACTTGAGTAGGGGAGTTTCCATGTTCCTAGCTAGATCATGCATAACGAACCTCTGAGTTACCAGTGTTGGGATTTCTGTTATAGTTTTATGGGATTTGGGTGCATTCATGCATCATGAATAGGCACACAGGTTACATGTCATATATATATAGACATGTTTTTTTGTATAGTATTTTTTTAATTAAACGCCTTGATTTTTGTTAATATATTTGGTGATATATCTATGTTCTCTGTATTTGTGATATATCTATGCTGGAATTAGTTAGTTAAATATGATCATGTGGTTATGATATATATATCTATATATATATATGATTGTGACCGATGTGAAGGTTCAGAGGACTGGGCTTCATCCTTGGGTAAAACTATGAGTGTTATACCTTGTGTGTGGGTATCTCCTAAGATAGGTCTTTTGGTATAAATCCCATATATGTGTCTTATAAATACTTAATATTTTTATCATAAATAAGTTTTTATTGTCATTATAAATTTTTTTTGTCATTTTAGAAAAATACCACCTCAGGGATGCTATAATTCTCCCACTAGAGAGGATACACTAGTTATACCACATGTTGTGTGGGGGGAAGCATCTGAACATGCTCTTACACCCACCCCAGTGGTTCAGGTAGTAAATATGCCCCATCCTAGAGTCTTAAAAATTGTTCTCTATTAGGGAATATAGGCATAGAGGATGATATTTGACTATGCCTGAGACTTTCAACTCCAACATCTATCAGTGTTCCACGACACTGGTGGCCCTCAGGACACTAATGACTAGATTGATATTATCAAGGGAAATATTGACTTGGTGGAGGCTTCTGGGGATGGGAGGGTGAATCTGGATACCTTTTTGATTTAGGGATCCACCATGAGATAGTGGGGTGTTATGGATCAAGCAGGAAAGTGTGATGGTCTTACATGGGATGTATTCAAGGAGTTTTTATTCAAGGATTTCTTTCATAACATGTTGAATCCATATTGATCATAATAATTTGTGGAGCTTCAATAGGGGATGATGTTGGTTTATGAATACTCATATCGTTTTATGGAGTTTATATTCTTTGATATTCTTTTGGATGGGAATAAGGTGCAGATGTCTAGAAAGTCTGATATTAGACTTCATCCAAAACTTAGATGTCAAATTAGGGGCTTTGACCTGACGACATATGATGAGATCCTTCATAAGGAACAAACATTTGAGAAGGGTCTAGAGGAGGATGGGTATACAGGTTTTCTTCCAACTTATAGTGAACTGATACTACTAAAAAATGGGTCTTTAACAATGCTATAAAAATCCTTTATCACCGCTAAAAAAGCACCGATAATCGAAGAGCAGTTAAAAGCCCTAAACTTTTATCAGCCCTAAAAAAGTGATGTTAAAGGCCCCCTTTAACAGAACTAAAAAACACTATTAAAAGGGTCCTTTAATAGTGATTTTTTTAGCATTGTTAAAGTCCCCCTTTATAGCGCTTGTTTTAAAACTGTTAAAGGGGGCCTTTAACAGTGCTAAAAAAACGCTGATAAAGGCTCCACTGAGTAAGGGTATATAAAATTTATTTTCCACACCCCGCCCACCCACCCCTTTATCAGCACTTCCCACCCACCCACCCCTTTATCAGCACTTCCACCACCCCTTTATCAGTGCTTTAGATAATCCCATCCTCCCATGCATTCCCCTTCCTCTAGTGAGTTTTGAACCCTAAACCTCCATCATATACATCAAAGCCTTTTCCACTCCCCTATACTATTTTGTTTCACATTTTATGATATATCTATATATTTATATATATTTAGTTTCATTTTTTATCCATATATTTATATATATGAATATATATATGTTTATATATTAATAAATATATTTTATATGTAAATATATTTAATTTATTTATTTATAAAATTAAATTTTTATGTTTGAATATATAAAAAATATGTATATATTGTTATATATTTGATCATAAATAAAATTACATTCTAAAAAATGATAAAAATTAAAATCCATAATATTAATATGAATGTAATCACTAGGAATAAATTTAGTCCTCATTGAAAAAGGGAAAAAAGACCCCCATAAATGAGGCTGAAAATCCATCAAAAGTTAAAAAATTAGGGTACCCCAACTAACAAATCAGTTTTAGAGGCCTTTTTTAGCCTCAAAAAAATAGTGACCAAGGTCCCCATTGGTCATTAGCACGTATATCTAATCACGGGATTTGATTTGATTTGTGGTAAAGACCAAATGAACAACTAGATCAAAAGTTATGGTAATTTGAAGTTTGAGTTACGTTTTCAACTTATTTTAGATATTTTATTATTATTTTTAAAAAAATTTATCTTCAAATTGTTATTAAATGACTATTACTCAGTAATAATAAGCAAATTATTAATTAAAAATATTTTTTTAGTTATTTTATATGCCATTTTCACTAAATAACTTATATTTTAAGTGTAAATGACTATTTACCTTATCTAAAACACATTTCAAAAAATATAAATTATATTTATGTCAATATAAATATATTTATATATTAATATATTATTTTTAATGAAATGTATTTTTTTTTTGAAGTATACTTTTATCAGTGCTTGTAAAAAAGTGCTGATAAAGGGGGGGTATTTATCAGCACTTCTAAAAAAGAGGTGATAAAACCCCACCATTATCAGCGCTTTTTTTAAGCACTGATAAAAGACTTCATTTATCATTTCCAATAAAAAATCACTGATAAAGGTCCCCCTTTAACAATTATTTTTTTATCGCTATTAAAGACCCCCTTTAATAGAGCTTTTTTTAGCACTGACAAAGGGGGTCTTTAATAGCGTTTTTAGAAAGTTTTGTTAAAGCCTTAGTGATGGATAAACCCCATTTTATAGTAGTGTAAAAACCAAATTTTCCAGTGCTACAATGATTGCCTCTTCTGGTGGTAGGAAGAGGAAGTATAAGGAGGTACAATAGGATGGAAAATGGATAGAGTAGATTAGGGATTTTTTTACGTCCTCTATGGTAGGAGGCTCTACCAGGTCTTATCACTATGGATAGAAAGGACATTTGAGTACATCGTATATGAAGCCACCTAATAAATTTCACTGATATGGAAAGGTGGGTCATCTACAATACTTTTTATCTAAGATTACATATCAAGGTTTGAGGATCTCAGGTCAGGATGTAATAAGGAGTCCTCAACAGTACACCTAGGAAACAAAAACTTTAGTGACTTAGGCGACTCATGCACTATAGAGGCAAGGTCATGCTCTGAAGGTAGGTAGGATGTATGAAACGGACAAGGTTCTAGTTATTGGTGGAGAGGGGGATTCTATAGTTAGAGGTATGATTTTTATTACCACTATTCTATATACTATTTTTTTATAGAGTATATTCCCATTATTTTATATATGCTTAAGTTATTACTAACCCAGATTTATCAGTTAAGTTGTCATTTGAGTTTCTCTCTCTTGACATGACTTTGGGAAAGAGAGTAGAATATCTCTAGTGATATCTTAAATGTCCTGTAGTGGTTGTTTCCTAAGGAAATTTGTGGGAATTCATGTTCTTAGGGATGACTGGTTTCAATGTGATATTTAGAATGGACTAGTTAACCAATTATCGAGCTCATATTGACTACTACTAGAGATGTGTATCTTTTACCATCCCTAGAGGATAGAGGTTCATATTAATCAATGAGTGGAATCTATGAGAAATCATTATGGGACTAGACCTAATCCATATTAGAGATAACATGGCATAAGTAGAAAGCTTGGCTCTTGTCATAGAATCAGTATTAACCCCCTCTATCTTCCCTCTAATGGTGGATCGTTATCAAGTTATTCCCAGGTGACTTCTTGGGTCTTACTCCAGATAGAGTAATTATGTTTGATATTGAATTTATACATTGGGTGTAACTGATATCAATTCATCCTTATCATATGTAACTAGCTAAGTTGAGAGAGTTGAAGGTGCAATTAACAAAATTATAGGTGAAGGGGTTTATCGGACTGAGAACATTTTCTTATGGGTGATCTAGTGATGTTTTCCAAGAATCTAGATGGTAGTATGTGTCTTTGTTTGGACTATAGGTATCTAAATCAGGTAATGATGAAGAATGAGTACCCTTTACCCAGGATTTATGATCTGTTTGATCATTTATGGGGATCCCAGTGGCTTTCCAAGATTGATCTTTATTTATGCCATCATAGGCTATGATTCATAGAGTAGGATATTCCAAAAATAGTATTTAGGAGTGGGTATGGACTTTATGTGTATCTCATCATTCCTTTTAGGATGAAAAATTCACCATCATTGTTTATGGATCTCAAGAACATGATTTTGTATCCATATCTTCACTCCATAATTTTATTCATGGATGATATCCTGATTTATTGTAAGACTTAAGATATGAATTCTAGAAACCTTGATATTGTATTGATTACACTTCAAATGCATCAGCTTTATGCCAAACTATTTAAGTGTCACCTTTAGATTTAGGTGGTGTGGTTCTTCAAGCATGTAATTTCTAAGGTAAGGATTTTAGTGGACTTGGAGAATTTATAAAGTGTGGTGTCTTGGGAATGCCCTAATAATGGGTTAGAGATCAGGAGTCTCTTTGTTCTTGTGAGGTACTATCAAAATTTCATCTAGTACTTCTCCTATTTAGAGGTACTAATGACAGAGTTGGCCAAAATGGGCATGAAGTTTGTGTGGTCTAATTAGTGTGAAGAGTATTTCCTAGAGTTGAAGAGAAGATTGATGATATCCACAATTTTAATCCTTTAGGATCCTGTGATTGGATACATAGTATGTTGTGATGCCTCAGGTGTAGGGTTAGGATTTTTGTTGATGTAAAGAGATCATGTAGTCTCTTATGGGTCACGTTAGTTATTACTCCACGAATAGAACTTCCTAATGCATGGATTAGAGTTGGAAGTCATGACCCATGCTCTGAAGTGTTGGTGAAATTATATATTTATTGAGAGTTTTACCATATATACAGACTAAAATATCTTAAGATACATATTTTCTCAATGGGATCTAAATCTGAGGCAGAGGGGTTGGGTGGCGTATTTATAGACATGTGACTTTGAGATGACATATTCTCCATGGAAAGTTAATGTCATTATAGATTCTCTCGGTAGGAAAATGTAGAAGACGCGGGAGCTTGGTGAGCATTGATAAAACACTATTTTTTTGAATATTTTATTGATAATAAAAGACATAATTTCCTCACATTGAGCTAAATATGTTCATTTATGAAATATTTGGGATTAGATCATTAATTTGAAAATTTGATGAAAATTCCAGTTTTACCCTTTTAAAATATACTATAGTATTTCACACATAAATATTTTAATATGAATTATTTTAACTTAAACTTTTTAACAGTGTTCCTAATTTAAGTTTCTACAACTTTTATTCATGACACTAGAGCTAAAGAGTGCATTTGGATGGAGTAAATGGGTCATTAAGTCAATGGTGGGATGGACACGTGAGATTGGAAATCACTTTAGTGTTTTGGGTCATATATTCTAAATACGTTCATGGATTGAGCCCAACTTTTGAGAGGGGATCTAAAACAAAATTTCTCACATATTATCCTTCTTTAAGGACAACTAATTCACTAGTTTTGGTGGTCAAGAATGCGGTTCAAATGGGATTAAAATATTTTGCAGAATCTTCTCATTCACACTTGAAACCACTTTTAACCTAGCCTCCCCTACACTCTATAAATATGTATTTTTCTCATTTTTAAGGGTTGTGACGTGAATTAGGAATTTTAGGGAAGAGGAGAAGATGTCCCACTCAAATTATCCAATCAATTCAATAATGGTAGCTCTTGAATCAAGGATCCCTTCATCAAAGCCTTCTTCTTCTTCCTCATGTTGTAATGTTTGTGTTTTCATAATAAGCTTATTTTTTCTTATTTTATATATTCTATTCTATTATGTTTTGTTCAAATTTATTCTTATATTAATATTACTAATTGTAATGGAATCAATAGTTGAAAATTTATTGGGTTCTACCCCTTCTAAACCTTTGCACATGCAAAACATTTCAACGATGACTACACCGCTCATGGAATAGTAGTTCTTTTTAGTAATCAATATACCTATAACCTTATTCATTAATTTGTTTTGAATAAATAATATAATTTAATTCACTTAATATGATATATTAATTGAGTTTTTAATTTAAATGAAACTAATAAATAAATTGAACAATTTACACAAAAACACACGAGGTCGGAAGTTGTGTAAATTGTGAGAGTGCGGTCTTAATCGGTAATAAAAGACCACATGGGATAAATTTGTAGAGTTCAAATATAATCCCTAAACTCAATTAATATACATTTACAGAGTGTATATGTTCCTTAATTTATCACTGACCATAATCTAGATTTATAACATTAATCAAAGTAGGGTGTCGTGATTGCATGTTTCAAAGGTAGCCTAGGGTTTACTTAATTTCATCTTTGTGGTAAAGTTAATTCTTGTAGGGTTCAGGGGTTAAAAAAATAGGGGATCATAATTAAGTGGATATTAATTTAAGTGATAATGATTAATAATTAAATAAAGAGTTATATTTAGATATATTATGCCTTTTAAATATTTTCTAAAAAACATCTTCTTGTTGTGTCATTTTAATCAAACTTCATTTAAAAACTAAAAACAAAACAAAAATACAATCTTATTCCAGAAAAATTCTTCTAGTTTTATAAATGATAAAAAACCCTCCATCCTTTCAAGTGGTTTTTTTGTTCTCTTTTATTATATTTTTATAATACCTTTAAGAAGTTGTTTTAATTCGCTTCCTCCTTTGAGAGACGACCTTGGTCAGTCACTCTGCAGCACCTAAGTAACCTGAAACTGAACATCATTTGAAAGAAACCACAACAGCGCTCTTCAAGTATCATTCCCAAGAGGATTGAAATCTAATGTGTTTAATGGATGAGTGTCTAGTGTATACATCATATAATCTTGGAGTAATTACATGTGCACATTTAGTTAACATATCTTCCTTAGTGGACTGGGTAAAGGCCAACCAACAGTCATATCCCAAGTGCATAGTGACGTGGGAGAACTTAGAGGGGGATAATTTTTCTCTAGGATGGTCCTTATATAATGAAAACATGAATTATATTAACATTAGGGTAGTATTTATAGCTTCCTTGAGGTATTTGTTGATAAGAAACTCTCATTCTTCAAAATGGGAAGTGTATCCAGGGTTTATGAAGATGTACCATGACATCTGACATTAGTTTTGGTGGTCAGGTATGAATAAGGACATCACTGGGTTTTTTTACAATGTCTTGTATACCATAGTATAAAGGTTAGGCACTAGAATATTTCTTGTGTAACATCTTAGGTATTCATAACGGGTCTAAATCCTCACCAGTTTTGATTTTTTTGAATTTTGGTGAGTATTCCAACTCCTTTCTCATTTAAAAGATCTCAATTATGAGTTTTTTGTTAACCCAAAACCTTTTTTATATGGTTTAAGAGGTTTGGAAAATGAATCAGTAGTTTGGATGGGTTTCAAGTGCATTATAGGCTTAAAGGCCTGATTTTGGTGAAGTGTTGGTTGAGGCACATGATTAGATTAAACCATGTATACTCTTAGTGGAAACCATGCAGCCCAAAATTGCATTGAACATGGTTTGGGAAAACCATATAGGGTTAGGCAAATGGTCGTGCAGGGCCACTACAATTTTTAACAGAGGTAATCTACATGGTTTGTGCATAGTTTGGTAAATCGTGTGCAAGTTGCACAGTTTGTGCCATTCGGGAAGTACCCTTGCACTGTAGCACACACGGTTTGGAAAACCATGTGAGATAACTATGTGGGGCTTAGATCCTAAGTAGTAGGATCCACATGGTTATAACACAGTTTGAAAAACCATGAAAGCTAACTGTGCAGCCTCTTAAAGAGTTGAAATTAAAATTTTACCTCTCCCTTTATTTCTTATTTTCCTCCCTTTCTTTCTTCTCCTCTATTTACACATAGCAAGGATAGCTCCTAATATCCTCCTCTACTAGGTTTTGATCCAAATTCTCTATCTGAGATTTGTTCTTCAAGTCGTTTGTGGCATTGGATCTATCTTAGTAAGGCTCTCCTCTCCCATGCTTCTATTTTTTTCTCTCGCCTCGTAGATCTCTAAATTTGTTCGAGCTATTCTACCCTATTTTTAATGCATTCATCAAAAAAGTTGATTTCTTCCAAATCAGTTTGAGCTAGAGGCTATGATCATACATTCCTACATCTACGACTTCAAGGTAAGTGGTCTATACTTTTCTTTTTGTTTTTGTGAGTGTTTTGGGTGTGTGGATTTTAGCACACCATTATGTTGATTGAGAGAGACCTAAATAATTTAATAAATTAATTTTATTAATTAAATTGAACCTTGTGAGATGCCTATAGACATGTTCACCAAATTCTAAAATATGTTCGAGTCATGTGAGGAAATTAGACTTTGGGAAGTTGGGTCAGGGATGTGTCCTTTATATTAAATTGAATTAATTTTGTTAAATTGATTTTTTTATTGAATTTGAGCTATTAATTTCAATAATATTTAATTTTTATATATATTTTAAATGTTTGTGATGCACTATGGAGTTATAATGGAACGTGATGGGCTTGGACCGATTATTGAGATAGCGATGGATATTTGTTTTTAGGTGATACAATCTTTGTGCTGGGTGTGGCCCATTAAATATATTTTTTTAGTGATGTTGATCATTGATTGAATGACTCGGTTATCATTTGAGGTGACAAGTTCATCAGGTAGAAGCAAGTATCATGCATTTATAGATGGAATGGCCATTTAATTTGAGTGACATTGTCATAGGGGAATGAGGTTCCATGATTGGTGTGGATTAAGTTATAATTAGTGACTTTCACTCACCCATATTGGCCAAAATACCATTTGGAGTCATGTTAACATAGGTGGACTCAATGATGTGGTGTTTTTGACCACTCGTGTGGGTAGAGGCCCCTGATAGTTGCATCTTAGGTAAATGGATAGGGGTGATTTCTATAAAAAGTCGTGGGGATGGTGATGATAAATCAGATGACATCATTAAGGATTTAAGTTGTGGGATAAGGATATATGTGTTTGATTCCATTGTTCCATAACTCATTTTGGAGGATGGACATCATCATTCCTAGGTATTTCAGGCTTTGAGATGATGGTGGTAATATTTAAGGATAGATATCACTATGCCTATGGATGTCAGGCTTCAAGTTGATGGGTGCTTTTGAGTAGGGGTCCAAGGGACTAGATACTATCAATTGGACATTACTTTGGGACATAGGTAACTTGGTTGATGGCATGTGGTGCTGAGTGACTTTCGGAGCTGGAACATGGTGGTTCAACTAGGGATATTTGAAATTAGAGGATTCCTTGAGATATGTGTAAGATCTCAGGTTTTCTTGAGGTACAGATCTTTACTTTCGGGTTAAATTTTGTTTACTTTCCTTTTTGGATTAGACCTTAAGCCGGTCCATGGGCTGATTGGGTTGTTTTTGGGAATGAAGGGGGGGAGGTATAAGGTTGGTTGTAGGCTGGGTACACGTTGTGTACTTGGCCTACATGTCGTGTACTTCTAGTACACATTGTGTATTGGCCCGTCACGACATGTTGCCTTTCTGGTTCAGAAAAAAATAGTTAATTACACACTGTGTACTTGGCCTACACATCGTGTACTGGTCTGGTGGGTTTTTTTTATAAGAGGCAGTAGCCTCTTATTTTTGACGTAAACCCTTTTCCTCTTGTTTTTTGAACCCAAAATCCATCTAAAATGGTTTTTTGGATCTTGAATCCATCCGGACTTCAATTCAAGAATGGTTTGTCTCATTGGAACTGCATTGGTGAGTAATATATTCCTTTTTAGTCATTCTTGATTCTTCAGAATATCGAATGTGCTCTTTATATTTAGTCTTATATGCCCTAATTTATCATTCTTCATATGTTCATCATATTTCTTCCAAATCAGGAAAAATCCGGACTTGATATTGTACAATCACACTACTACTAAGCTAAGGTAGGTTTTATATACTTTATTTCAGATTTTATTAATATTTTTGGGCATTCAGATGATATTTCATCTGTCAAACTTTCCATCACGGCCCTGTTTTTTAGCGAGCTGCTTACCACAGGCTTAGTCGGACCTAGTGTGTTGCTTGTAGGTTTCATTTAGGTGTGTTGGCACCCATTTCTTGTTTCAAGGTCACCCAATGGGTTCACCTTATGGAATAACCTATTTTATGTCTTTTTAAACCACCCAAGGGGTTTGTGCTTATGCTTTCCTAGGTAGAGGAATATCTTTAATGCCCTGATAGCTTGAATGGATTTTTTATGAGATGTATTGCCTCCTTACTTATTGATATCTTGTGACTCCATGCCTATTTTGATAATTTGGATTAAATGAAATGGATAATATGGGTGGGTGTACCTATATGGAATGACTAATGGAATGTAAATGGGTAATATGGGAGGGTAATCCCATATGAATGTTGAATGATAAATGGTTTGCATGAGTGGGTATACTAATGGATTTTTCATGTTTATGTGAGTGGGTATACTCACATGGAATGTTTTTTCAAATTTAATGCTTGAATGAATTGTTTATAGATTCCATGGACTTCTCTCCATGTATCTAGAATGCGGTAGTTGATGCTTTGGGTTGACTCTTCCCCTTGGGTCTTGATTCTGCGGGATGCCTCAGACCTTTCCACCCCATGGATCTGGCTTGCTTGGGCTCACATTGGACATGTTGTTACACATGTTCCTAGGACCCCAACCAGTTCCTAGAATGATTTTCCACTAGTGACACCCATGGTACTTGATGTAGATGCCTTGGATGAGCTCCTTGGATCCACACCTTTGTGGTCTAGATATATTATATGGATTCCCAGTGCATGACACCTCGAATCTGGCCTTTGTGGTCTACACATCACTATACAGCATGGCTGTGGGATTTTCCAAACATCTTTATATGGCATGGTTGTGGGTTTGGGATACACTTCTTTATAAATTGTGGTTGTGGGATAGTTGACTTCTTTATACAGGGTGGTTGTGGGATGCAGGATACATATGGATGTACGGCGTGGCTGTGTGACTTGTTTACTTTGTTATAGTTGACTTGTTAGGAGATGACTCTTTTTCAGATAGACTTGAGGGATATTTGGTTTTACTTACTACATTATAATTATGTCATGGGCATACACACTTACTTTACTGGTTGTTTACACTTTCTAGCACTTTGTATATTGTTGTTAGAACTGTATAGACCTGGGTGGTTGCCTACTGGGATGTTTATCTCACACCTTGTTTGGGCCTCCATGGGGACTCAAATGGATTATATGGTTGTAGTTGATGATAGGGGCAAGCACCCTGGTATAGGTTGTTGACTATGACTGTAGAGCAGGGGGAGCATAGGACCAAGATGAGGCTTGTGATGCTATGGGTACTTTATGAGTATTTTGTTGTTTTTTGATACTTGGGCTATATTGTATTTCCATGTACCTATTTTGGATATTTTCTAGATACATGTATCATCTACATCATTGTATATGTGACATTCTACATTATATGTATGGATTCTTGTCTTGTATTATCTTCAATTGACTGCTTATTTATTTTCTTCTGCTATTGTATGTCTAAATTCCACTGTGATACTCTGGTAATGAAGTCATAGTCTCTATTATTGTTGATGAAATTATGGGTTCTATTTTAGTTTCAACCTGATGAGATGAGGGTGTTCCATATCGTGCATCATATATACACTTGTTATAATCATATGTCATGCATTATGCCATTCCATTTAGGATACATTAGTTATTGCATGTTGTTGTGATAGTTGATGTGATATTTGTTCCTACTATTTTTTTAGTTGGGTGCAGTAGATAAAGGTGTGACGTAATCTTTAATCCATAAGGTGTATGGGGCCTTATGAATTGGGAAATGACACACCAATTAAATTCAAATGATTAAATGAACTTTTTATATGTGTGGTTTGAATGGGAGATAAGTTTTGGGTTCATGAGGTGTTATGGACCCTCAGGGATTTGGAATTAGTAACCCTTGGTGAAATTTCTTAGATAACTAAATGTGAATTGGAAATGGAAATGGAAAATAGAACATGAAATAATGATAGATACTTTACCTAGACCCTACTTTTGAGTGGAAAAGAGGCATATTTTCTAGTGGTTCGATGAATGTTCTTTATATATTCATGGATTTAGGAGCAGGTTGTGGGTTTGACTTGGTTTCTAGGGGGTTTTTTACTTGTACTGTGCTTTTGAGTTATAGATTTGATATAATCCTTTTATGAGGAATGTGTTTGGCATTGTAGAGAGATACCCCCATAATGACCTCCAGTGGTGTGTCGTGAGGAAGGCAATGACCATACTTCAAAGACGATGGGCCATGGGCTACCAATTTATCCTCCTTTAGTGCCAGCTATGGTACCAAATTTTGTTCCAAACACAGGTTCTAAGGCACAGTTTTGTGAGGGGTTCCTTCATTATATGAAAATATTCTAGGGAGCACCATAGCCATCCTTGACTATGGATGATCTAACACGTTTTTCCATCAATAGCATACTCCCACAATTTTGGAGGATGGAAATCCATAGGCTGTCGAGTTATGGCTAGAGACCACGTTAGTGATTTTTGATCATCTAGAGACACCTCCAAAGCGGAGGTTCAAGCTCTCTACTTATATGCTATGTGGAGTGGAAAAGTTCTGGTGTGACATTTTGAACCAGGCTAATGGGCTGCGAGATATGGGTTGGCTTGAATTCCAAACCTGCTTCTTCAACTACTTTTACCTCATGACTCTGTGAGAATATCGGGCTAGTGAGTTCATGAATCTAGAGCAGGGCACGATGACGATTATGGAATACTTGGTATACTTTACAGAGCTGAAGTGTTTTGTGTTGATGTATCTTACGAATGATCTATAGAGGGAGAGAAGCTTCGAGGAAGGTCTCAAACATACTATTAAATCTTAGTTCAACATATTCAGGTTGCCTACTACCACTAATATTGTGAATCAGTTGCTGATTACATAGAAGAACCTAAGGGAATATGGGGGTACATAATAGGGGAGTGATGTTTCTCAACTTATTAGATCTACATCTTCTAGAAGGAATCAATTTTTTGAGGCTTCCCTCGAGGTTGGTGCTAGTTATGTTGTGGGTGCAGGCAGTTTGGTGTTTTGAAATCAGTGTGGTAGATGGGGCCACATGAAAATTCAGTGCGACTATGACCCAGTTCAGTACTGAGCTTACGATAGGATGGGCCATATGTTGGGGTTTTATAGGACCTTACCTCCAGCTTTGACTGGTAGGGGTTAGCTCTGACATCAGGATCAAGAGTAGGTTCTTCATATTTGTGTTAGGCTAGGATCTGGAGCAGTGCAGGCCAGTCATGTCAGGGTAGTGGTGGTCATGGTTGTGGTAGCCAGATTCTAGGTTCTCAGAGACAGTAGGGTGGATCAGCTCAGGGTAGCCAGGCAGGGTCACAGGGCCATGGTACACGCCAGACTTATGTAGTGAAACAGACCTAACATGAGCAGGATCTCATACCATCTACGGTGAGAGGTACAATATTAGTAGCTACTACTATTTCATCTACTCTTTTCAATACAGGTGCCTCTCATAGTTTTATATCTGCATGGGTAATTAAAATCCTTGGGCTAGTGGTTTTTCTTTTTGAGGATTTTTTGATGCTAGACACACTATTCAGAGTTAGAATAGGTAATTTGTGCTAGTTTATGGAGTTCCCCCTTGAGGTCGGAGGGTGTCAATTAATTTGGAATCTTTATGTCCTCTAGATGACTGGGTTTTAAGTCATTCGAAGGATGGATTGGTTAGTATCTTATTGATCATACATTGAATATTATCACCAAAGGGTGAATTTCACATCACTAGAGGGTGTGGTGTTTATTCACAAGGGTGAATGGGATGTCCAGGAGAGCCAAGATGGACCCAAGCATTATGGGATAGGCGGGATGACAGCCCAGATTGCTAGTTTGTTTCTAGATGATTGGGGAGTGAGTTAGTCGGACTTCCCTTGAGTGGTTGAACACTTCAGGGACATCTTTCTTGATAAATTTTCTGGTTTACCTCCTAAGAGATAGGTGTAGTTCTCCATAGATCTAGTTCCAAGAACTGTGTTGTTATCCATCCCTCCTTACAGTATGGCTACTACGGAGTTATAGGAGCTTAAGAGGCATCTAGAGGATTTAAAGGCAAAGGGTTTTATCAGACCCAGTACTTCTTCATGGGGTTCCCTAGTAATTTTTTCAAAAAGGTGGACAGAACTCTTAGGCTATGCATGGATTATCAGAAACTAAACAAGTTGATGGTTAAAAATTGATATCCCTTTCCACGGATAGATGATACATTTGATCATCTTTAAGGAGCTCAAGTTTTATCAAAGATAATCTTGAGGTGAGGTTATCACCAGGTTCATGTTCATCCTGAAGAAATACATCATACAACCTTTCATAGTAGGTATGGTCTATACAAGTATCTGGTTATGTCGTTCAATCTCACGAACATGCTAGCAGTTTTCATGGCACTGATGAAACGAGTATTCTATCCTTACTTGGATTATTTTGTGATGGTTTTCATGGATGATATCTTGGTGTATTATCATAATCAACATGACCATTACAACCATATTACAATCATTTTGAATACATTGAGAGAGTAGCAGTTATATGCTAAGATCACAAAGTGCCACTTTTGGATGGATTATATTCACTTATTGGGTCATATCAGCTCAGAGACAGGAGTGTCAGTGGACCCAGAGAAGGTGATAGCAGTAGTTTCCTGGGAACAGCCCAAGTAAATTTTTGACATAAGAAGTTTCTTGGGGATATCTGGTTACTAAAGGTGTTTTATATAGGAATTATCACACTTATCAGTGTTGTTGATGGGCTTGACTAAGAAGGGTTTGAATTTTGTGTGGTCATATTCTTGTGAGATAGCCTTTTAGGATATGAAAGAGAGGTTGACATCAGCACTAGTCCTAATACTAGCAGTACAGGGCAAGAGTTATACAGTTTACTGTGATGCTTTAGGTATTGGGCTGGGGGCAGTGCTGATATAGGGAGATTGAGTCGTGGCATATGAGTCTCGGCATTTAAGGCCTCATGAGAAGAATTACCCTACGCATGATCTTGAGTTAGCTGCAGTTGTTCATGCATTGTGTTGTTGGGGACACTATTTAATGGGAGAGCATTTTTTGGTGTACACAAACCACAAAAGCCTAAATTATATTTTTCACAACGTGATCTGAATCTGAGGCAACAAAGGTGGGTGGAGTACCTATGGTCCTTTTATTTTGAGCTTGCATACACACTAGGTAAGGGAAATGTAGTGGTCGATGCACTGAGCAGAAGAACTCAAACATAGGAGACGCAACATGCAAGTATTTAGTGGAATCTTGTGGAGTTATTCTCTGAGATGCATCTAGAGGTTCACAACAGACAGGGATAGACTTATTTATTATCCTTAGTTGTGACCTCTACCCTACTGGACAGAGTTATGATGAGGTAGCTATCAGATTAAGAAGGCCTAGTTCTACGGGAGTGTGTGTCATGTGGGGACCCTCCTCATATTTGGACAATAGGTGATGATGAGATCCTATGTATCCATGGATGTGTTTGGGTTCCATTAGATATATGTGAGGAGTTGATGTAGGAGTTTCAGGATTCAGCATGGGAAGTACATCCCAAGGTTACCAAGATGTACCGTGACTTGCGATGTTAGTACTGGTGGCCAAGTATGAAAAGGGAAGTATTTGGTTTTTTTATGAATTGTTCCACCTATCAGTAGGTGAAGGTGAAACATCAGTTACTAGCTGGTCTTTTATAGCAGTTATCTATCCCATAGTGGAAATGGGATGATGTCGCGATGGATTTCATGACAGGTTTGTCGAGGCCGCCTTGAGGTGACGATGCAGTGTGGGTTGTTGTTGATAGGATTACTAAGGTCCCTCATTTCTTACCAATAAAGGAGACCTTAAGTGTTGATGAGATTAGAAGGTTATATATCTGAGAGGTGGTACAACTTCATGGGGTCTCACGCACTATCGTTTCAGATAGGGATGCTCGATTTACATCTTGTTTCTGGTAGAGTTTTCAGAGGGAACTGGGTACATAGCTACTTTTGAGCACAACATACCACCCTCAGACTGATGGCCAGTCAGAGTGTATGATATAGGTACTTGAGGATATGTTGTGAGCATGCATACTGGATTTTTGGGGATCTTGGGAGAGGCGCATTCTCCTAGTTGAGTTCACATACAATAATAGTTATCAGATGATGATACAGATGGAACCTTACATGACTTTATATGGTAGGTCATGTCATTCTCTCCAGTTCTAGTTATAGGCATGTGAGGTGGATTTAAAGGGACTATGTCATGTGCAGGAGACTTCTGAGAAGGTCCAATTGATTCATAAGTGAATGGATACTACACAGTCTTGTCAGAAATCATACGTTGATCACCACAGAAGACCTCTAAAGTTAGAGGTTAGGGATCGGGTTTTCTTGAATGTTTCATTGAGTTTGGTACATAGATGGATCAGGAGACAGGGTAAGCTTTCACCAAGATATGTCAGGTCGTTCAAGATTCTGGAGAGATTCAGGTTATTTTCCTATCGGCTGCAGTTACCTTAGAGGTACTGATCCATGCACAATGTCTTCCACATATATCAATTGGGCCGTTATCGCTCAGACCTACCTCACATTTTTTTCCTGAGGAGGTTGATCTTATGGTTGATGCATCCTTTGAGGAGCATCTGATTCGTATCATTGATAGGAGTATGAAGGTTCTCTAAGGTTGGTCAGTTCCTCTAGTATGGGTGCTATGGCAGAACATCCCTTTATAGGATGAGACTTGGGAGTGGGAGGCTGATGTATGTTCTCAGTGGCCAGAGTTGTTTTCAGATGAATATTGACCACCCTTCAGAGAGAAATTTAAGGACGGATTACTATAATGGGGAAGATTGTAATATCCCAGGTTTTCTTGAGGTACGGATATTTCCTTTCAGGTTAAATGTTGTTTACTTTCCTTTTTGTCTTAGACCCTAAGTCGAGTCATGGTCCAATTGGGTTTTTTTTGGGAAAGAAGGGGGGAAAGGCTAAAGGATGGTTGAAGGATAGGTACACATCGTGTACTTGGCCTACACATTGTGTACTTCTAGTACATGTCGTGTATTGGGTGATGTGTAGCCTTTCTGGTTTCAAAAAAAATAGGGTAGTGCACTCTGTGTACTTGGATTACACATCATGTACTGGTCTGTCGGGTTTCTTTATAAGAGGCAGTAACCTCTTATTTTTAACATAAACCCTTTTCCTCTCATTTTTTGAACCCAAAATCCATATAAAATGGTTTTTTGGATCTAGAATCCATCTAGAATCAGATTCGATCATTTTTTGTCTCATTGTAATTGCATCGGTAATTACTCAATTAATTTTTATTGATTCTTTAGAACAACGAATGTGCTATTTTTATTTAGGTTCATATGCCCAAATTTCTCTCTCTTCATCCATTATTCATATTTATTCCAAACCTGGATGAATCAAGACTTGATACTAGATTATCACTCTACTACCGAGTTGAGGTAGGTGGTATATACATTATTTTATATTTTCTTGTGCTTTTAGAGCATTCGGCCGATATGTCATCTGTCATACTTTCTGGCATGGCCCCATTTTTGAGTGAGCTACTTTCTGTAGGCTTAATCGGACCTAGTGAGGATGCTCGTAGGTTCTATTTAGCTGTGTTGGCACATGTTTCTCATTTCAAGGTCACCCAAGGGGTGCGCCTTATGGAATAACCTATTTTATGCTTGTTTAAACCACCCAAGGGGTGTGTTCTTGAGCTTTTCTATGTAGAGGAAACCCGTTAATGCCTTGATAGATTTAATAGCTTGTTTAAGAGATGTACTGCCTCCTTGATTATTGATATCTTGTGACTCTATACCTATTTTGATAGTTTGACTTAAATGAAATAGATAATATGGGTGGGTATACCAATATGGAATTACTAATGGCATGTAAATGGTTAATATGGGAGGATAGGCCCATATGAATGTTAAATGATAAATGGTTTACGTGAGTGGGTATACTCATGGTTTGTGCATGTTGATGTGAGTGGGTATACTCACATGGAATGTTTGTTTAAATTTAATTGTTGAATAAATGGTTTGATAAATATTGTAGACTACTCTCCATGGATCTAGAATACGGTAGTGGATGCCTTGGGTTGACTCTGTCCCTTGGGTCTTGATTCCATGGGATTCCTCATTTCTTGCTACCTTGTGGATCCGACTTGCTTGGTCTCGCGTAAGACATGTCGGTACACATGCTCCCAGTACCCCAACCAGTGCCTAGACTTAGTTTTTACCAATGATTCCTGTGGGAATTGATGTGGATTCCTTGGAAGAGCTCCTTGGATCCAGCCCTTCATGGTTTAGATATATTATATGGATGCTAGGTACATGACACCTTGGATCTGGCCTTCATTGTCTACACTTCACTATACGGTGTGGCCATGGGATTTTCCAAACTTCTTTATATGGTATGGAAATGGGTTTGTGAGACACTTTTTTATAAGGTGTGTTCATGGGACAGTTGACTACTTTATACAACATAGTTGTGGGATATAGGATACTGATGGATGTACGACGTGTTTGTGTCACTTTTTTACTTTGCTATAGATACCTTTTTAGGAGGTGAGTATTTTTCAGGTAGCCTTGGGGGCTGTTTGGTTTTACTTACTATTGTAGACTTATGTCGTAGGAATACGCACTTACTTTACTGGTTGTTTACACTTTATAGTACTTTGTATATTGTTGTTAGAACTATATAGACCTGGTTGGTTGCTTACTGGGATGTTTATCTCACACCCTGTTTGGGCCTCCAGGGGGACCCAAACATATTATATGGTTGCAGGTGACAATAGGGTAAAGCATCCCGATACAGGTTTTCGACTATGGTTATGGAGCAGGGGAGCATAGGACCAAGCTGAGGCTTGAGATGCTGCGGGCACTTTTTGAGTATTTTTTTCTTTTTGGACACTTGTACTGTATTGTATTACCATGTACCAGTTTTGAATGTTTTCTAGATACATGTATCATCTGCATCATTTTATATGTGATGTTCTTGATTATATGTATGGATTCTTTTATTTCCTTATCTTTAGTTGACTACTTATTTATTTTCTTATGCTATTGTATGTCTGACTTCTACTATGATACATAGGTAATGAGGGCATAGTCTCCCCACTGACTCACCTAGGCCCTTGCTGCTAGTAGGTAGCCTCTGGTGTTTGGGGAGATGCACTTGAGGCCTTGTGACCAACCTGGATCGAGGCACCATTTCAAGTGGCATCCATGTCTGGGATGTTACACTATGAGATAAAGATCCTCTCCTCCTCAGTTATTCTAGCAATGACTGAAGAATGTGATATCTTCCTAGTGGCTGTTGAGCACCAGGTAATTTTGTGTTTATTTAAATTTCAAGCACTTAATTTCTTATTTTTTTTAGTATACACTTTCTAAGACAAAATGTAAGGTAAGCACATGTGATTGGAGGCCTACTAAGACTCATTCTTATACCTTACACAGGCCCTTCAGGATGCATGTAGATTTTATATATTTGCATTCAGGTAAAGGTTTAGGCTTAGGAACTGGATATTAATATATGTTTTCATGGGATTAAAGGCAAGGTACCATTGGTTCTTACATCAATTGGGGTTTACCTTTTTTCTTTCCTTTATGTTATAGTTTCCTATATTTATGTATGTATAGATGTTGGCCATTATAGAACCTCTTATTTATTTATATGTATGACCTATTATGTATGCATTCTCTTTTTTGATTTCTAAAAATTGTATGTTTGTATTCCTTATTTTTTTCACCGATGTTGTTTAGTTATGCTTCCACTATTATCTGTGATTTCATGTACTTCTGCCATTAGTGAGTTACTAGTTCGAGTCTGTTTAGTCTTTTCTTATGTTTCATAATATATATATTTTAGTGTCATTGTATAATCATCTCCATATGGTATAGTCTCCCCAATTTAACTCCTTTCACACCCTTGCTACTACTCGTTGGACTTTGGCGTACGGGGAGGCATGCCTAAGGCTAGTGGAACTCAGCTCAAAATCACTATTCAGGTGACAATCAAGTTAGGGTACTACAAATGGTATCAGTATAGTTATTGATTGGGAATTAGTAGTAGCATGTGGATATCTACTAATGGTACCAAATGATTTTATTTTATGTTGGTATTACTATTTGGTATATGGTAGATCTAAGATTAGGATGTTGTTATAAATGAATTTAGAACTCGTGTTTGGGTTCCTGTGATCCCATGCATAGGGGACAGACCAAGTTGCTAGGGGTGGGAATTGTTGTTTAGTTTTTCTCATTTTATATTTGATGTTATCTCCACCTTGAGGGGTACACTTGGAATGTGATTTCTATTAGTTATGATTTGTGATCCTTGGCCTCATATGGTCAAGAAGGAGATTTGTATCCTTATCCCGGTACGATAGGGAGTGTTTGTTATGCTTGGTTATGATTTTGATTAGGCACATTGGATGATTTAAATATATGTGCATGTGTCATTATAGGAAATGATTGTGATTTCCATTGGGGACCTATATTGTTCTAAGAGGGTTTAGTTTGTCTAAAGTGTCAATAAAGAAAACTAAGAAGTGTTTTCTTACCTAGATTCTCTTTAGTGGCATCTTACTCAATAATCCCAAGAAAGTGGAACCAATGGAATATTTTGGTGATATGTGATATATATGTATGGGCCTATCTATTATCATAGTAGGTATGTATAATATAATGGGGTGATGTTGATCACTATGTTGGGATATGTGGTCGTTGGTTTTAGGTGACATGCTTTTTCAAGATGGGTGAGGCCCGAGGAATATATGATACTTGGATCAGTTATGGGTGGGTAAAGAGGCCATGAGGTCGAGATTTCTTATGATATGATTGTGATGGGGAAGGGTAATGTTAGTGGGGTTGTGATAGCTATTACTATTTCCCCTACCTATGATATATAAATGATATATGTTCTATCTGACCATGTAATGGTATTCAGTAGGTTTTCACCTATAAGGCTCAGATGGAGCGTCAAGCGGGTGGTGATAGGGTTTCTCTAAAGCAAGAGTAGGTTGAGACCCATGAGTGTCAAGAATATCATGATTTATAGGTATAGGCTCATTTTATAATGTAAGTGGGATAGTTTCCAGATTTGAATGCTTTTGGGTTGTGGATTGATGAGCAGCTCAATGTGATTCTGGTATGGGTTGTCCAAGGTATCGACAGGGGGGCTCAGGGAGCAGATCCTTTGATGGAATGTTTGACTCAGGAATTCTAATCACAACACCTACCACTTTTTCTAGGTTAGGGTGGTCCTCATGAGGATAAGAATGGGATTGAGTCGATGAAGATGTTTTTTGAGAAGTTGGAAACTCCTCCAGGGTGGAGGGTGAAGTTGGCTACCTATATGCTTAGAGGATCAGAAAAGTTCTAGTGGGACATGTAGGTTTAGGTAGTCAGACACGATGGACTATCTTGAAAGGAATGTGAGGCCAGCTTCATCAAGAACTTCTTCTCGAAGATGCTAAGGGAAGAGAGAGATTACGAGTTCTTGAGCCTTCAGTAGGGTGACATGTCTTTCTTGGACTATATAGCAATGTTCACCAAATTGTCTCGCTTCACCCTCAATATGGTGAGAAAAGACACCTCGTGGGTGATTCATTTAAAGGATGGTTTACGAAATTCCATTTGGGTGCAGGTAAACATCTTTAGGTTGTCCTTATATGAATTAGGTGCTCATAGCCAAGGGAAATTTGACAGACTGATCCTATTCTAGTTGGGTGATGAGATCTGGTGATTTTGGTGGCTATGCTTTAGATAGCAGGAAGCGAGGATGAGATGAGTGCCAGTATGGTAGTCAGGCCAATGACTCGAGAATACCACCTAGGAGTGGGTCATCGATGGTGTGCTTCCATTTCAGGGTTCTAGGATAGGTCTGGACTCAATGTGAACAGTCTCTAATGGATTGTTGGGCATGTGTACAGATTAGGAATCTTGAGAGGTTATATAGGAAGGCTTCTCGAATAGTTGGCAGTTAAGTACCATGGTAGACTCAGGGTTCTAAGGTTAGACTAGGAGTGGTGCTAGGTGATGGTAGCCCACTTTTAGCAGAACATGGAGTTTGTGGAAGAGATAGTGGGACCCATTAGTGAGGTCAGTGTTCAGTGATTGGTTCATCACCCTAGGGAGGTCAGGATTTAGGTAGTTAGGCTATATGATAGGTGCATATTTTGGAGCTTCTAGGTTCTAAGCAGGCTAGTGAGCTGAAAAAAGTTAGAGGTACATCATGGGCATGAGCGGGGTACCTTTTTGTTTTTTTTTTTGCCATAGCCTTTTTAGAGGCATGTCTATTTTTGGTGTATGAGGTGCATATGATATATATATATATATACACACACAAACTAACCAAAAAATAGTTAGTAGGTTGACATCATTTCAGGATGAGTTATATATGTATGTATGAGGTGTGTGGCACCAAGACCTATATTTGAGCACCATTGGGTGTGTGGCTATTGAGGTGTGTGGGCATCGCGAAATCGAGGAGATGTGAGTTACTTGAGGTGCATAGGCATCTGGGTATCGTTGCGATGTGGGACTTGATTGAGGTACAAGGAACCAGAACTATTTTGAGTATCTGTTTAGTTGTAGGACCTCTTTTTTGGCATGGGAGACATGGGCATGAGGTGGGCATTGATGTGATGTGGGATTTAGATGGGTTTCAGGTATGAAAATGGGGAACCTGATGAGGTACAAGAGTGATGATGCATCATGAAATTACTTTGAGTCTGGGACATGGTCAATGGACTGCTTGTTTGATTTTAGTTTTGGGTTAGTATGTGATCAGGGTAGGTAACTCCTAAGGTGGGAATCCCCCTTGAGGTAGTTGGCATATGCCCCTTATGACTGGGGTAGTCTGGGTTAATTCTAAATATATGGGTATGTTCAATACCATATTTTGGTTTTGTTTTATAACTCGGGGATGAGCTATGTTAAGTTGGGGAGATTGTAACGTCCAGGGTATTTGGATCGGGTTGAAATCCTCACCTATTTTGAATTTTTTTGGAGTTTGGTGGGTATGACAACTCCTTTATCATTTAACATATCTCAATTTCAAGTTTTTCATTAACCCAAAATCTTGGTTTTAGATGGGTTTAGAGTTTTTTAAAATGAATTTTGAATTTTTATGGGCTTTTGGTATGTCAGAGGCTTGAAGGCATAGTTTTGGTGAAGTACGGTCTGAGGCGCAAGGTTAGATTAAACCGTGTAACCTCATAGTGCAAACTATTCAGCCCAAAATTGTACTGAGAACGATTTAGGAAAACCATATAGGGTGAGTCGAATGGTCGTATGGGACCTATGTAGTTTTTAGTAGAGGGAATTCACACGGTTTGTGCACGGTTTGGTAAACCATGCGCAAGACACACAGTTTGTGTCATTTGGCGAGTACCCTTTTACTGTAGCATGCACAGTTTTGTGTGGTTTGGAAAACTATGCAAGCTAACCATGTGGGGCTTGGATCCTAAGTAGAAAGAGCCTCATGGTTGCCACATGGTTTGGAAAACTTTGCGACCTAATTGTGTAGACTCTTAAAGGGGTGAAATGAAGATTCTACCCCCTCTATTTTTTTCCTCCCTTTCATTCATCTCCACCATGTACACACAGTAAGGAGAGCTCCTCCTTTCCTCCTCTGCTAGGTTTTGATCCAACTCATCTATATGAGCTCCATTATTTAAGACATTTTTGACATTAGATCTGTCTCAGTAAGGCGCTCTTCTCCCGTGATTCTATTTCTTTTTTCTCTCACCTTATGGACTGCTAAATCTATTTGAGTCATTTTCCCTATTTTCAGAAAGTTCATCAGAAATGTTGATTTCTTCCAAATTATTTTTAGTTAGATTCTAAGATCATATTTGACTACATATACAACTTCAAGGTAGGTGGTGTATTATTTTCTTTGTGTTTTTATGCGTGTTTTGGGGGTGTATATTTTAGCGCACCATTATGTTGAATGAGTGAAACATAATACATTCAATGAATTCCTTTAATTAATTAAATTGAATCTTATGATATTCCTATGGACATTATCACCAAATTCTACAAATGGTTTGGGTCATGTGAGGGCATCGGAATTTGGTCAGTTGGGATGAGGGTGTGTCCTTTATATTAAATTGAATTACTTTTATTAAATTGATTTGTTTCATTTAATTTTATATATTCAATTAAATCATATTGAATTGTTATATATGTGTGAAATGTTTGTGATTCACTACTAAGTTTCAATGGAAAGTGATGGGACCATCCTGAGGATTGAGATAACTATGGCTATCTATTTTGAGGTGATACAATCGTCATACTAGGTTTGGCCCATTATATATATTTTCTGAGTGATGTTGACCACTAGTTGGATGACTTGGTTAACATTTGAGGTGACAATTTCATCAGGTACGGTCATGGATTGTGTGATGATGGATGGCATGTCCATTATATTTGGGTGACATGGTCGCGGGGGCATGATGTGTCGGGTTTGGTGTGGCTTAGGTTATAATTGGTGACTAACACTCACCCATATTAGATAAAATTCCATTTGAAGTTATGTGAATGTAGATTAACTCAATAATGAGGTGGTTTTGACCACTTGTGTGGGTAAAGGCCCCCAGTAGTTGTGGATTAGGTAAATGGATGGGGGTGTTTGTCGTAGAAAGCCACAGGGATAGTGAGGATCCATCGGATGACAGTGTTGAGGCTGTCGGTTGGGGACTAAGGATCATCATGTTTGAGGTCATTGGTCCATGAATCATTTTAGAGGATGGAAATAATCATTTCTCAAGATGTAGTTTTTTGAGTTGATAGTGATATTATTTGAGGAAAAATACCATTGTGCCTCTGGACATCAGGCATTGATCCGATGGGTGATTTCGAGCAAGGTTCTGAGGGACCATATACTATCGATTAGGGATGCCATCAGGACATCAATTACTTGGTTGATGGAACAAGGTGTTGGGTGACTTTTTTAGGTGGAACCAAATGGTTCGCCTGGGGCTATTTAACATTAGAGTATTCATTGAGCTATGAGCTAAGGATACTATCCTCCTCAGTTATTCTGGTGATGGCCAAAGAAAGTGATAGCTTCCTGGTGGCTATTGAGAATTAGGGAATCTTGTGTTCGGGTAAAGGTTCGGGCTCAGGAATTGGATCTTAGTTGTTGTTGGCATGGGATAGAAGTCAATGGACCATTGGTTCTTACCTCAGTTTTAGTTTACCATTTTAGTTTTCATTTCTATTATATCATGCCTATATGTATGTATGTACATAGGTCATCCATTGGCAACCCTTATATTTATTGATATGTATAAACTGTTATGTATGCATTCTTTGTTATAATTTCTAAAAATGGTATGTTTGGATTCCTTATTTTTTTCTGCTGTTGTTTTTTAGTTATGCTTCCACTATTGTCTGTGATTGCTTATGCTTCTTCCATTGGTGGGTTACTGGTTCGATTCTGTTTAGAATTTTCTTCATATATATAGTATATACATACTTGGACCATGATATCGTCATCACCAGAGGGTATAGTATCCCCACCGTCACTCCTTTCACACCCTCATTATTAGTCTATAGCCTTTTTCATATGGGGAGGCACACCTAAGGCTAGTGGAACTTGGACTTAAATCACTGTTTAGGTGGATAATCGAGTCGAGGTGCTATAACTTATTTGCTTCATCCACTTCTAGTTCCCATGTGGAAGTGGGATGATGTAACGATGGACATTATGATGGGGTTACCCAAGATCCTAAGGATTCATGGTGTTATTTGGGTAATAGTTGATCAGATGATGAAATTGACTCATTTATTTATCACACTAGTGCATAAATGGGTTTTCATGTCCGTTTTTTATGCATTTTCACATTGGTTATTAAAAAACCTTATTAGAGGAGACACAGTAAATAATTTTTCACATCGGTTAACTAAAACTGACATTATAAAATAATATCTGCAATTGGTTTTTCACATCAGTTATTCAATAAATGATGTGGTAAATGGTTTTTCACCTTGGTTATTGGATAACCTACATGAAAAAAAAATTTAAAACAAATTATACATTGATTCATCCTCCACCATAGTAGTATCCAGAGAACAGTAGAAAAGGTAGTAGAAAAACCAGCAAAAGACACATACAACTGAACTTTCAAATAAGCTAAAAACCAATCAAAATTGTAATATGATTTTCCCATTCAATTTGTAAATGTCTCAACTCCTCTGTAGTATATAACTATTTTTCATCAAAAATAAAAAAAAATAATACATAAATCATTTGACTTGAATTTTCAATAAAACATATTAAATATTATGGAAAGAATTATAAATAAATCTAACCTTATGAAACTTTGTAACTATCCCAATTGAAATAATTTCATACATGAATCTTAAAACATAATATCCACATTCAGTTCCACCTTGTTATTTATGAAACAATTTCAAAGAAATTTTAATTTAAAATAAATTTTTTAATTAATATATCCAAAATTTAAAAAATTTAAATGAAAATTCACCTTAGCTTTTACAAATTTGATCTTGGAGCTCTTATTTCTTATCATATCTCTAAATAAATTCCATGTACTATTTGAAAATAATATAAATATAATAAATTTTATTCATTATAATATAAACAATTATTAAAATAATCAAACTTTCATGTTCAATACATTCTTAAAATTTTCTCTCACTTCACTATAGATAGAGAATAGCCAATGTAATGTATTCTATATTGGGAAAAAACATCCAACATACAATTAACATTGATATAAAAGAAAATTTAATGTGAGTTTTTAATATCTAAAGTGATATATAACACTTTGTGAGAAAAAATATTGCATACCTTTCAAGATATAGAAAAATCCAACACTAAATTATGACATTCTTCTGAAATATTTTAGCTATATAAATTGTTCTTTTAGCATCGGTCATTGTCAAATCTATAGGAGAAATAAAATGTGGGCCCATAAATCCATATACATCTTTATTTTCATGCTTTGTGAAAATTTTATATAGATACTAATACAAAGTATACATTATTATAAATTTTAAATAAATTAAAGGAATGAAAAAAATTGTTAATCGACTTACAAGGAAAAACATGCATCACGTTGATGCCCAATTGATCTCTAGCTATAAGATCCATGATATCACTTTTCAAAATCCTTTCAATCGTTTCATGCCCACAAATAGCAGCATTAATTGGAATCTCATATACTCCCAATAAAAAAATTGAGTATGTTGATAATCTGTCAAGACTAGTAGAATCTATATCAGAAGTCATGACACTTTGAATTTTTTGTTGTCTATACAGTATTTATTTACCTTTAAATTATTCTTGTAAAAAATTATAGAAATATATAAACTTTAAAATGAGAAAACAAATTTACTAAAAAAATGAAATAAAATATAACATATATACATACCTTTATGGTAATATGTTGAAGTAGTATAGATGGAAAAACTAAAAAACAACTGATACTTTGTCCAACTATACTCACCTAATTTTTAGGAGATGGTATTTTTACCGATCTATATATAATATCTTGTACAGTCACCTTATGATACTCTATCTCAATCTAGTGATGATGAATGGTGTCGCTGATATAACATATCATCCCATATGCAATAATATTATGAGGACCATCAACATATAACTCACAGTAACTTGGAAGCTGTGGAGGAGAGAGTGTTCGGGTAGGCTAAGAAGGAGTGGGTTTTGGAAACACATATGTGTGAGTAGGATAAGTAGGAGGAGTGGGATCTACTCTGGGAGGTGGAGGAGTTGGATCGGCAGTCTTAAAATGTCCTTTTATGTTTGAAAACATCGCTTATACTAAAGCTTTGATCATTTCATCCGTCATCGGTTGAATATCCTGAACTTTCGATTCCAAAGATTCTATTTTTTTATAATCACACTCCTTTGAAGAAGCTTTAGAACGTGGAAACACTTTTTTTACTGATAAACCTACTAGGTATCCTCATACATGACCTGGGTGTTTAGGTTTTCCCAATATTATAGCTAAAATATCCTATCTACCCTTAGCAATAAAGACCTTATGTGTGCTCCACTCCTCAAGAGAATCATATATGGAATATTTGAAAAAATTCGTAATGAATTACAATATATAAAGAGTTGATTTAACTTCAATAAATAAATAAACATCTTATAATATCATTATCTACAACTCTTGACTCTTCTGTAAGATATTGTCCTTTTTCTCATTTAAGACCTCTTCCATTTTTCATGTCTAGTGAGGGGGGAGGAGGGGAAACCTCTTTAGATCCTGATGACTCAGCTATTTTCTTTTGAAGTTTTTCTTCTATCATGTGTTCTTTTAATAATTTATACCCTCTCCAAGATAACTTATGAGGGTATACATTTCTATCTTGAATCTCCTGATAATATCTCCTTGATTATTGTAAATTAAGAATTAAGAATAAATAAATCATTAATATGGTCAGTAACATAAAGAAACATCTAAAAAGTTAACATTGGAATTATTAAAAACTATTCTCATCATTTAATTTAAAAAAAATTCCATGTATCATTATCTATAAATGGATACATATCACATGGATTTTCATGCTGTTTATTCCCAAAAATGAACTGTTATGTGAGGGATGATTTAAAATCCCTCCATCTCCTAGAATCTAATGATAAACATTCCCTCTTGACTCCTCTAGTGTCAGGTAAATCATATGCCATCTGATAAGAAGGAAAAAACATATATTACTATAAAAATTTCAAGATAAGTAAAATAATAAAAAACAATCTTACCAAAACGGTCTCCCACAATAGTGATAATTCCGCTTTATCAGCACTTATCCAATCATCAAACAAAATACTAACTTTTCTTTTAGCCTGTATTGATACAAAAGTCTTGAATTTTTTTGAATTTGGACCTCTTGAAATATAATTATCATCAAATTCTATTGGTATCCTCTATTCATATCTATGGGAAACTGATAATTTGGGTAAATGTATGGTGCCATATTTACCAACCCTCAAACTCTTTTTCCCCCTTGGAAGTATATTTCTCATGTAAATAAGGATTATGAGGCACATCAATAGGAGAATGTGTAAGTTCCTCCCTCGAGGTATGAGTATAATAATCTCTAGAAATATGTGGTAGATCAAAGGATTGATTTTTCATCCTTCAAATCAAAGAAACATCAATTTTTCAAAAATATACAAATCCAAAAATTACATACAAATGTAAATAAAAAATTAACAATTATAAAATAAAAATAAAATTAAACTAAACGTAACTCATTTTTATTCATATTTTTTATACTTAAATAAAATTATAACAATATTAATGAGATATGAAATTACATAAATGAATGAAAACTGCACAATATTTATGAGAGATGAAAAGACATAGTAAAAATTCACCAACCTGATAAATTATTTTTACAACAAAAAATAATTATTTTATAATATAATATTATACAATATATTTTGTTTTTATTTAAAATGTTAAATTTAAAATAATTGTTTTTCAAAAAAATCAATTAATAGATAAGTTACTTAAGGGTAAACATTGAAAACTAAAAAAAATAAACTAATATAAACAAACAATTTAACTTATTAGTTATAATACGTGTTTTAATTAAGAAAATAAAATTAAAATATCAAACTTATTAAATTTTAAAAACTAAACCATAATTAAACATATGTTACCTATAATATTAGGAATGTCCTAAAGATTTTTTTCCCAAATTCCTTCATCATGATCATTCTGTATGGCACAAACCATTTCTTTTATGTGTTCGTCAATATTATTTGTTAATTATTCTATTGATGTAGGGATCTCACATAAATCAGAATCTTAGTTAAGTTTATCATCACAAATATACTATTTTTTCCTTGTAAAATAATATCCCACTTCATATCATATTGATCAAGAACATAGAAAAAAAATTCATTTGTTTCCATGATAAAAGGACCATTTGTGTATTCCAATTTATTTAGATTAACTAGTGTCATTCCAAATTCCTCATGTCGTACATTGTTGTTACTGATAAACCATTTACACTTAAACACTAGAACTTGAAATTTAATGTAATCAACCTCCCATAATTCTTAAATGACTTTATAATATGTGATTTATGTAGAGATTGGGTTTTTTTCGTTGGCACTTGAAAAATGCATTGCTTCTGCGAACACCGACGCACTACTATTCAGAATCACACTTCTGTTGTCCTGATCTTTCGTATAAAAAGTATAGCCATTAATTTTATACCCAGAACATGTTATCAAATTTAAACTTGGACCACCCACTAATTATATCAATTTTTTTGATGTATCTGGTTGCACGGTCTCTTTAAAACATGGAAAAAAGTTTTGTTATGCTTATTCAAAATCCACATATCTTTATTCTTTGGATAACTTTGTTTAAACTAATTAATATGCAATGTTATATATGTTTGATCATCATCTATATTATTCAAGATGTATAATTTTACCTTCTTTATCTTTTTACCTATCAACGATTTGTCTTTCAATCCATGAATCCCCATTCCCCCATAATTAACTCATTCATGTAAATATGTAGTCAAATTGATGTCCTCCATGTTAGAAAAATATCTTGTACAAAACTCTAGAACCTACTCAGAAATATACTTCTCAACAATGGATGATTCAGTTCAATATATATTCTTAACATAGCCCTTCAATATCTTCATATACCTTTCAAAAGGATACATCCAATGTGGATATACAGGTCTAAAAATCTTTATTTCTCACACTAAATAAACCATTAAATTCACCATGATATCAAAAAATTATGGAGGAAAATACATTTTCAATTGACAAGGTATATAAACCACTTTGTGCTCCAAAATGTTCAAATCATTTGAATAAATCACCTTATAACAAATTGAATTAAAAAAATAACACACCTTCATGATAGTCATTCTAACATGGGTGGTCAATATTCCACGCAATGCAACTAGTAGGATTTGTTGCATCATGACATGGAAGTCATGAGATTTCATACCTATCAACTTCAAATACTTTAAAGACACAAAAAAATTTACATTTAAATAATAGCCATGTGGCACTTTTAATATCATGAATACATCGAAAAAATCTAGTTTTCTCCCTCTTGGATAAGGTATAACAAGTTGGGGTAGTAATTTTCACCTTCCATCAAGAGTGGGATCCAACTCCAAATATATTCCCATTGAGAGTAAATCCATTATTGCATTCAATCCATATTTAGTATTTCCTTTGATATCAAATAATGTTCCAATAAAATTTTCATAGATATTCTTCTCCAGGTGCATAAAATCAATGTTATGTTTCACCTCATGATGTCTCCAATATGGTAGTTCAAGAAATATTTATTGTTTCTTCCAAATATTTATATCATTAGCAGATTTATATGTCTTTCTGAATGTCACATCAATGTTTTTCACCCTATAAAAATACTGATCAGTGGATAAATTTTTTGGAGTAATATCAAATTCATGTGATCTATTGAAATCCTTTTTTAATCTTATATAATAGTTATCCATAGTAAAAAACTTTCAATGACTTGTGTATACTATTTTTCTCCCAAGATGAATTTGATAATATGAAGTTTCTTGTTCATAAATTGGACAAGCTTTATACCCCTTAACACTGTATCTAGAAATATTTCCATATGCTGGGAAGTCATTTATAGTAAACATAATCATTTCATGCAGTTGAAAATATTCCATTTTATAAGAATCATACACCCTTATACCTTCCTAACATAACAGTTTCAAATCATAAATTAATGGTGACAAGAAAACATTAATATCATTTCCGGGCAATTTTGGTCCATAGATCATTAAACTCAACATGACATATGTTTTCTTTATACAAAATTTAAGAGATAAGCTGTAAATTATCAATAAAATAGGCCATGAACTATGTGTGCTACTAAGGATTCGGTATGGATTCATTCCATCTATGAATAGTCCAAGTTTGATATTTTTAACCTCATTTCCAAATGTAGGAAAGTGGTGATCAATTTTTTTCAAATGTGGACAATCAGCTGGATGATGTATTTTTCCATCACATATCCACTCATTAACATGTCATCTTAACCTTTTTTCATCATATTAATTAGAAAATAAACATTTTAAATGTGGAATTATAGGGAGATACCCAAATGCTTTGGCAGGGGTTTCTAAAACTTGTAAATCAACCTATGATTTTTCTTTCAACTTACACTGTTATGTCCCACATTTAGTACACTCTGATATAAATTTGTATTCCTTCCTATATATCACACAATCATTCAGGCATACATGTATTTTATTGTACCTCAATCCCATCGGGCATAATATTTTCTTAGCCATATAATGTGAATCTAGAAGATAATTTTCTTTAGGAAGAATGTCTTTCAACAATTGTAGTGGCTCTGTAAATCTCTTGTCACTCTATCCATGTTTTAGCTTCATGTTTATCAATATTAACATCATTAATAAAAACATATATTCCGTACAACCCAGATATAACGGTTTTTTGGAATCACCATATAAATACTCAATTTTCAATTGTTTCTCAATTACCTATACATAAATATCAGGAATTGTTTCATCAAGTTTATCAGATTTATCATCATTCAAAGCACCATCACTAATAGATCTGAAATTTTTCTCAATTTCACCATGCCAAATCCAAGGGTTGTAACTCAAATTAAAACCATGAAAAATTAAATGATCTTTGATCTCTATTATTTTAAAATTCTTCAAATTTAAACATTCTAGGCATGGATAGAAAAATATGTTGTTGTTTAGAACATTTCATTTAGAAAATTCCAAAAAAAACATTAACACCTTCCTTATATTTAGAACCTATTTGAGGTGCATTAAACCAACTTTGATTTATTATCTACAAAAAATATAAAAAATAAATAACAAAAACAAATGTATTAATTTATAAAATATTGAGATTAGAAATGACATCAAAAAATATAGAAAACTAATAGTTGAAACATTAAAAGTAAAATAGAAAATTTTAATGAGAAAATCCATTCATGTTGAAGGAATTAAAAAATAGATTCATTTAAAAAATGTCTCAAGTAAAAATAAATGAATATAACCTTATGAAATTATTAAAAAACATGTACAATGATATCCATAAAACAATATCCATAAAAAATATAGAATTAGAATAACTAATTCATAGTTGATTATTTATAAAAATAAAAAATTTATAATATATTGCAATTAACAATATAATATAATCATAAATTGAGTCTTAGATTACAAAATCTCACATTAAACCTTGATTCATGGGACTTCATATCGTACATAGTATTCCCTAACAGGGTTCTCGATTGGTCTGCTACTTTAAAAAGTAGAACCATCACCCATTCAACCCTTTTGCAATGCCCAAAGTACCATTAGAAGTGGTTTTAACTACTAATTTCTAATTTCAAACTCCCAACTAGTTTTTAACAGAAACTCTCATTTTATTCTACAATACACACATACCATCTCTTAAACAAAAAACTATTAGAAACACCATTACAAAACTCATCTTGTGATGTGCAATTACATGAAAAAGAATTTTTCAGCTCTCCCATGTGCCAACTTTATCGGAACTGAAATGAACCAACTATGATATCAATACCTAATTAATTTAAAACCTAACTCATTGACCTGAATGAAAATGTAGAAACACACAACATCCACCTATCTTATCTTCTGAATAATACTCCTTAGCATGACATATTCTAAAAACTAATTTTTCCTGACAAGGAAAAATATATTGAATGAGAAAAACTAATTCATACTAGAAATAAAATCTAGAACAACTAATTAACACATTATAAAATATATTAAAACCTTCATTTGAGCTAGTTAGAGATGAGAAGATATATAATTGAATGCTTAATGATGAATATGAAAAATTCTAAATGTATGAAGATAATAATACAAGAATTAAGAACACCTTATCGAACAAGTCATCAGTTAGATATTCTAAGCCAAAGAATGATCTAAAAGAGAGAAATAAAAATGTTTGAGGATTACTTCAGATCTATCTTCGATGTGTAACATGTGTCCAACAAAACCTAAGTCTTGATTAAGATCGTAATGTGAGATTGGACCACCAGATCAAAGAAACTAGAGAGTTAGGGCTTTGGTGAGAGAGAAATGAGACTTTTGGCGCAATAATGGAAGACCACATAATGAACCATCACCTGATTCATAAATTTTTAAAATATTTTTTACTTCGGTTATATTATAACTGACATGAAAAATGGATATTTTCTACTCTTCCATGTCAGTTATAATATACCTGAAATTAAAAATTGATCTTTCATGTCAGTTATAAAATAACCGATTTAAAAAATCTATCTTTCACATTACTTAAATTATTAAACCGGCGTGAAAGAGAGGAAAATATCCATTTTTCACATCAGTCAATGGAAACTGATGTAAAAAATTAATATTCCTAGATTTTCACATCAGTTATAAATAATTTATGTGAAAACTACGATGTAATAAACAATTTTTCTACTAGTGTCATTTGTGAGTCCCTTTTAGTGGATGAGTTGGGAAATCTGTATGTATGAGATATTATACCCCTACATGGATCTCCTTTGAGTATCATATTAGAAAATGTCATGTGATTTATATTGTGGTTATAATAGGTATTATAGAAGAATTTGGGTACCCAATTGAAACTAAGTATAGTGTATCATCCGTGGACTGATGGACAGTCATAGGGGATGATTTGGGTTTTAGAGGATATGTTGTGGGCATTTGTTCTAGACTTCAGTGGGGCTTGGTATGATAACTTGGCCATGTCTGATTTTGTGTATAATAAAATATTATAGGATTAAATTCATATGGCACCTTTTGAGACTCATTATGATCAATCATGTTTCTCACCTCTATCTTAGCATGAGGTTGGTGAGAGAGTAGTTTTGGAGCCAAGATTAGTAAAGGATACCTCTGAGAGAGTACAATTGATCCAAAAGTGGTTAATCACCACTCATAGAATACAATTATTGTATTCCAACAGGATGAGTTTACCCTTGGAGTTCATTGTGGGTGACTGAGTTTTCTTATAGGTGACTCCTAAAATAGGGCATCGACAGTTGTAGAAGCAAGGGAATCCAACATCGAGTTTTCTTAGACCGTTTGATATTACTAAGCATAATGGGATAGTGGCCTTCCATTTGGATCTTCCTTCATGGTATTAAGTTATATATGATGTGTTCTATGTCTCTCATCTTCAAAGGTACTTGTATGATCCTATGCATGTGATCAACTATGAGGATGATGAGCTGAAGCCTAACACATAATTTGTAGACTGCTTAGTGCGAATCATAAACCAAAGTGATAAAGTGTTGTAAGGAAATATGATTCCACTTTTAAAAGTCTTGTGAAAGTATGGACATATCCAAGAATGGAATTGGAAGTGTGAATATATTTTATGAGATCAATTCCCTAATTCATTTGAGTAGGAAGTCTAGAGACACTTCTTGAAGATTAGAAGTCCTTATAGGGGGATATTGTAATGGCCTAGAGTTTTTTAGGTACCTAATTCCTTACTTTCATCCCTCCTTCAAGTTTTTTTTGAGTTATGATTTTCTTTGGTGAAGTATTGGGAGGATTCTAGTTAGTTTTGGAATATTTTTTTAAGCCTTAATGGGGGTTAATGATTGGTGCTTGGTTAGGGGAAATTGTGTGGTTTCCCATAGGAAATTGTGTCACTTTTTTGGATAGGGATTGTCAGAAAATCATGTTTTATGCATAGTTAGAGCTAACAATGTGAATTTTCCTAGAAAACCTGTGTCTTGAGATAAAGGTGAAAGTATGGTTTGGAAAACCATGTGACCAAACCATGTTTGGGGTTTTAATTGATCCAAAACATGGATTTTAAGCTCGAAACTTCTCATTTTTCCTCCTACGCCTAGGTATCTCGAGCCTAGGGAATCCATTAGTGATCCTTGGTGATTCCTCTACCTTTGTGATCCTAATCTAGTGGATCTATAGTATTGGATCGTGTAGATTCAAGATAAGAAGTTTTTTCTTCCCCCGTTCTTTATTTCCATCCTATATATCCTCCTTCTCTATTGAGATAAATCATAGATACAAGCTATTTTGGATATATCTATGAATTATATCATAATATAATGGATAATTCATGCTTATTTTTTGGATAGACAACTGATTTATTGATCTGGTATCTCTTCCTTGAGTGGATCTAGATCTACCATTGATAGTGAATCCCTTTTGGTGATTTGATATAGATTTTACCCCTTGTCGTAAATCCTTCCTTGAATTCCAATTATATAGACTCTATGATAGAGTGGGTCTTGTTCTAGTGAAAATTGGTGTGGGGACATGATCTAGGTATCATTCCTCAGTGGATCTTATAATTTGGAATTAACGCATTAAAGGTAGGAATTCCTTACCCTATTGGGGCTTTTAGGGATTTATTGTCATTCTTGAATTGTGTATATGTTCCTAGTATAGAGACCCTTGAATGATATAGTATGTTGGCATGCATGGGTATCCCATGAGACCTTGTTTTCTATGGATTGTGCATTATTTACTATATTTCACCTTATATATGGATAATTTATAGTCATGGAATATTTGATATACTGTGTTTATTCCTTGCTATGTTGTGCCTTGATTTTGTATTATTTCATAGTATGTAGAATAATTATGGTGATATATTATTCTTTATTATATTATTCCTTGCATGTATATTTTCACATAGATATTGGAATATTTTTTTCAGTGTTCAGGTTGATAGGTGGCCCTAATGGACTTAGTCGACTCCTTATAGGGGGCTTAGATGACATGACTCATTGATTGTGGCCCTGGTCATAGGATGGTCAGCACCTAAGATTGGAATGTGTTATTCCATGGGGTAATTACAATACACCATTAGAAGAGGTTTGATATTCCGATGTGATATTTCAATGGGTAATGTCCTTTCATATGTGTTGAGTTCCATTAGTTCATGCATTCCAAGTGTGTGTAACATCATAGGCACAAGTGGCCATGAGTCATGGGTTTTTAATTCCCCTTATAGGTGAGCATGGATTTGTTCCTTAAAGGAAGAATATGCATTTTCCTTTAATGAGTATGGAGTTACATATCAGGATCAAATTCATATGATAAATATTTATGATATTCTTCTAGCATGGTGCTAAAGCAGGTGTGACTGGGGTTTGTGGAAACTTGGTTAGTGAAAGATCTCTCGATACATTATTGGTTGTATTATTTTTTGCACATTTACCTTTTCTGTCATGAAATATACCTTTATATACATGTAAACTTATGTTAAGGGTATATTGGTGGTGTCTTACTGGGTTTATACTCACACCCTTCATAGGAATATTAGTGTTCCTACAGACTTCATGATTGGGGATCCGAAGAAAGTAAAGGGAATAGTGGTAGGTTATTTAGGATCTTGGAGTTGAGGGTGAATTTGGTACCATGATGGAATCAAGACAATTTATATAACATTCTTTTTTATATTTTCCAGTTGTACTGATTGTTCTTTTTGACCTGCCACACTGGGGGTCTGTTTCTTTTTATTGTTTGACCTAACATTACATCTATTATAGAATTTATTAATGTTATCATCAATTGTGTTGTTTATTCAGATTATGTTTATATTTCTATTTTCTAGGGTATGGTTAAAATTACCAAGGGTATAGTATCTCCACATTACTTTAATCTATCATCACTATATGAAAACCTCTTTTTAATAAGGATACTCTCATAAGGTTATGTGAAAATTTAGCTTAGACCTGGAGATTTAGTTCAGGATATTACATCTTATTTAGTATATGACACAATATTTTTCATCAATTATTCCAGTGGTCTTGGTAAATTCTAGTATTATCTCACCTTAGGACCTAGTGTTTCACCCATGATATTAGTTGTCACTTATAACGAACTTCCATATTTTATTTCATTTTCATCCCCTAGATTGATTGACTCTTGTGATACCTTAGTGTGTGAGGTATTTGTTTTTCATTATTGAGAGTTTCCATTAGGAGTGTGTGTGTGTGTGTGTGTGTATTTCTTTTCAGGTGATGTGGTTTGACTTTATTAAAAATTATTTTTCATAAATGGATTTCAAATAGGTATTTTCAAATGAAAGTAAAGGGTTTCATAAACATATGGAATTTTTTTATGGTGGTTTCTTTAAAATTTTCATTTTTTAAAGATAAGGTATTTATTAAAGAAAAATTAGGGGTCTTATGAAAAAATTAAAATTGCATATTATTTTTTTATTATACTTACCCATGAAAATATATTTTCTATATGTAATCAAAACTAGAAAAAATGATTTTCCTTTGAAATTAATTACACAAACTCCTTAGTGAGGTCCTATTGGGCTCATTTTTCTCACACTCTACATACATATATTGGTGTATATAGTTGTCATATTTCTTTTTCATGTTTTTAGTATTGTATTTTTCTTCTTTCCTCCATCTTTAATTATGTTCAAGTTAGTTGGTTGGTAATGGCATGGGATGTGGTGAGTGGCCTTATGTCACATGGAGATAAGTAGAATCTGTTTGATTTCTAGTTTTTCTTTTTTTATTCTTATCAATTTCACTTACTGAACTAGATTGATCTTTTTATTTATTTTTCATATGTGATGGTTATTTATTTCATTATGTTAATTTTATGGATGTTTTATATCATGATTTTCTTTATTATCCATGTTTTTTCACTTCGATTGGTTGTTTAATTTTAGTTTTTTTATTAGGTGAAACCATTCCCTAGACCGATCCCTTAATTCCTAGGCACTAGTTTCTAGCCCATGGGTATTGAGAGAACCCTTCGAGCCTTATTGTGAATCATGTCAGGTGATAGGTCGGGTCAACCTGGTCTGATTCGTGATAGTTTTGGGTATGTGAATATTGTATGAGGTCTTGATATACTGATATGGAAGAGATGGGAGTGTCATGACATATGTCATTAGAACATGAGGGTGACTAGATTGGTTGGGAAGTGAGTGTGGGGTATCTTTTCTTATATATATATTTTTTATTATTACACTACTCTACTTGTATATGGGTTTTGTGATTTAACCTTGGTGAGGTTGAGATGATAGTTGTCTTGGGATAAGTAATGTGTTGGTTTGGATATTTATTCACTAAAGATTTAGTATATTTTTGCCATATTTTCATGAGAGGTTTTGGGGAGGAACCTAGTGAGTGTACTTGTATAGTCACCCCTACTTCTATATATTATTTTTACAAATTTTTAGGTAAAATATAATGATCAGGATAGACATTACTAGATCATGCCTTGGAGTTTAGTTTGTGTTGGAGTTGCTAACTTAGGGGTTTTTCAAGGTATTTATTTAAGAGACATTGTCCTTTGTTTTTTTATGATATCACATTCATTTTTGGGATTATGGTTTATTTTATATTATTAGATGATGTTAATTAGTGTTATAACTTTTGTTCTTGGTATTTATAAGGGTAATACCTCCCATATTGTATGATTATACCCATAGTGTTGGTCACCAAACTATGACCTATTTGAGGTGGTATTTGGGAGTCACTCTTGCCTTTACTACTAGCTTGGGAGGAGTTCTAGTGGTGGTGATTAATGAAAAAAATCCTATAAAATCTCTAATTCTGTAATTTAACCTTTCGATCAACCCCAAAGACTCCTCTTTGAAATTTATATGAATGGAAAGACCTTTTTCTACTCCAACAAAACAAATCCTCTAAAAATGACTAACACCCTTGAATTCCTTAAAAGATACTTATTCTTATAGATTTCATCCAAACATAAAGAGAGAAAACCAAAAGGAGATTAATGATATATTCAAATAAGCTCCCAATAACTTATTTATAGACAAACCTATAGGATATGTTCACTAAAATGTATATGATACATATATGTTTCACCTAATTTAATTTAGTCTTAATGTATGCATTTTCCATATCATTCCCATGAAGTTTCATTTCTTTTATTAATACATTATAAATGGATTAAATTGATTGAATATTCATTTAATAGAATTCAATGAATTAAAGAAAATGGGAATAAATGTATATAGATACATTGAATATGGTTGATGCACTTCATTAAATGAAACGTGTCATGGATGATTATATAAAGGGATGGAAACCCTCCTATTTTTATCATTTTATTTTCAATAATCCTCTCCAAACTCTCTTCCTTAATGTAGCTTTTTCATAACCTTTAGAGAAGATTATAACACCTCTTCAAGTGTATGGGAGTCCAATGATTAAGATTGGGATCTGTAGGTCAGTTTACAACTTTCGGAGGCAGGAGGTTTTTGTCTGGTGCTCTTGTGATCTTTATAAATCATACCCCATCGAAGTTTTGAAGATGGACCTCGTTGTAATCCATATACACATTTTATTTCTTCATTTACATTACACATTGATTCCATTAAATATAGGTCTTATATATTTGGTTTTTTCTTCTAATGACAAGTCCATTGCAGGACATCAAAAACCCAATAGTGGTATCAAAGTACAGGCTTCTTTGAAAAATCAATGTGTTTATTTTAAATGTTTAACAGGGAACTCATTTTAAAAATTGTAAAATGGGATGTTTCAATCCTAGAAATAAATATGAAAATTATTATTTATATTCAAAAATTAAATAAAAATTTTATTTAATTATTCATTCTTTTATGTTATTCATGTTTATAAAATGGGAATACATTAATAATACAGGCTTAATAAAATTGTTTTATTTTCCTTTTTCAAGTATGAAAAAATCATATTTATTACTATTTTTTAATAAAAAAAATTATTTTAGTCAAGAAAATCCAATTATGAATTAGATTAGATTATTTATAAATTTTTTATAAATACTAGAAAATATATTTTGAAATATTTATAAAATTTATAAAAGTGTTTTGTAAATTAATTAGCTATAAAATGTTTATGGTTAATTGATAAATATTTTTCAAATATGTATGGTTTTTAGGATGTTTATAAATCATAGTATATGGTATTTTGGGAATATTTTAATTTATAAAATGTTTATAGATTAATTAATTATAAATTGATTATAGTTAATTATATATAAATGTTTATGAAACATTTATCAACAAAATATTCCAAATATTAATTCTAAATATTTAAAATACCTTTTGCCTAAATATATGGAATTCATTGTGATCTTGAAATAAAAAGTTTATTTAGAGGTCATAAGAGTAATATATAGAGTTTATAAATTACATAAATAAGGCCAAAATATAAATAAGATTATATTTAATGAATTATTCATATTTAATTTGAAATTTTTCAAACAAAGAGGGGCTGTATTTTGAGAAATTATTTAAACCCCATCAAAAATGGTTTTGATGGTTAATTTTGGTTTAAATAATATTTAAATATATGGTATTTGGATTATATAAAGTGTTTACATGATGGTTATTGGATTATAAAATTGTTTATAATTATTAGAATATCAAATATTTAAAAGGTTATGTCATATATTGAAGACTATTAAAAGTTCATAATGAATGAGAATATAAAAGGTTTATATTCATTATTATGAAATGTTTATAAAATTTATAAAAGGGGTTTTATAAATTAATAAACTATAAATGGTTTGTGGTTAATGCATTAAATTCTTATGAAATATTTATCATTAATATTATTTTAATATTAAAGAGTTAATATTAATAAAATCCTTTTCACATTAATATGAATTATAAGTGTTATAAATTGTAATAAAGGGTATTAAAACCTTTTTACCTAAAATTATATGGAATCTTTGTAAACTTTAAATAAAGTGTTTATTTAAATATTATAAAAAATATTTATAATAGTTTATAAATCTCATATATAATCTCAAATTATTGAAGGTGTTTATAATTACAATTATGATTTGTTTATGATTAATTAATTTAAAATTGATCAATTTAAAAGGTGACCTTATTTAATGATGTTATTTAAACTACATAAAAAATGTTTTGATTGTTGATTTGATCAAAGGTTTAAATAATAACTTGAAATTCCATATAATAAATAATATGAAAGAGTTAATATTGGATTAAGTATACAAGAGTTTATATTCAAAATTATATAATGTCTATAATGTTAGATAATTTATAAAAGGGTTTATAATTAGCTAATTTATATTTAAAATTATGGAATGTCCATAATGTTAGATAATTTATAAAAGGGATTATAATTAACTTTTAATTATGAATTGTTCATAAATGGATATCTCATATTTAGATATTTGAATTGTTCATTTATTTAAAGTTTATTCCCTACTTTATTCAAAGTAATAAATTGTTTATATAATGAATGTGTATGCTTTATTTTAACTATTAAATTGCTTCTAGGTGATAGATCCTTGCATTACATACAAGGTGCGACTCCATAAAATTTAGTTTTCATCTACCTTGACCTCAATTTGTAATTGAAGTTATTAGCTTGAATTTTATTTTTGGGTATAGTTTGTTCATATTAGGTGTTAGAGATATCATGAATTGAATTATATCTTGATTGAAGTATCATTGGGTAGAGGAACTTGGGGTATGACCACCTACTGGCCTAGAAACTTATGCCTTGTTCCAGTAAGTTGAATGGGGTCGGTTTTCTATCACTCTGGGATTACTCATGTGGAGATTGTCAATTTCATATATCTCAATGTCTTTACATGTAGAGTTCATGCACCTTATTCATATAATGCATTTAGATATGTATTAATATGTTTTAATTCTATTTTTTGGTAAGTAATATATATTGTGGATTTTGTAAAGAGTTAAACATTAATGTGGTGTAAACACATTAATTTGGTGGTTGGAATAAGGATTCCAAAACTAAATCATTAGAATCATGCATACAAAAAAATGGAATAAAACATGAGAATATACTAATTACATAATATGTAATAATTATTAATTTAGTATACATATTATTTGTATTAATTTGGTGAGACTTTAAAAAGGAAAATCCCTCAAATACTAAGTGTGATATTTATTATAAAGTGTCACTTGTCAATACCTAGATCATCTAACTAGGTAGTTTAATGCCAATGTTGGGTTCCCTTGTATTATCTTGTGTTAGGAAAGACAGTAATAAGTCGCTCTAGATTTTCTTTCTAGGTAGTTTCATTCCAAATTGAGGTGCCCCTGGATTGTCCTTGGTTAGATTGATTTTAGCATTTTATTTATATTTCACTAGCTAGGATGCCCTAATGGTTAGAATACTGAAGGAATAGAGTTTATTGAATATATTAGATAGATTTGGATAATGGGTTATCCACTCAACTATCCAAGAATCATAACTGTTATGATTATATTGAATCCATACCTAAATAACTAAGTAGTGAGATGAATGCCCAAGTGAACTCATTTCTTAGTGAAATGTATATCTTAACTCACTAAATGGATATGTTGTATGGGGTTATCAATTTTATTAGGAGTACTATCATTAAAATTCCTTAATTAGAAGATATAAGACATGATATTCATTTGATAAATTTTTTTATTTTATAGATAAATACATCATAATTATCAAATTAAACTTTGAAATTAATCCTTGAAATGAGAATCTTAAAGTTAGTAACTCCTAACAATGGTAGCTTAAGAAAATTTTCTGAGAAATAGAAATATTCTATGTGTTAGAACAGTTCTTTCCTGAGTAACCAAGTGTTGAATTTTTTGAAAAAGAAAATAAAGATGCTTATGGAATCATGGAATGATTCATTTAAGGTTTCAAAGAAACTATATACTAATTGAACTAAGTAATTATAGTCTCATATACTCAATATGATTACATTTGTTGGTAATATTCAATATGATTTAATATTCTTGGATAGACTGAAGAATTCATATAAGGATTATTATAGTTAATGAATTCATTCTATTTTCATTTATGGAAATGTTCTAACAATATGATTGAATTCAATAAATGTTTTCCTGATATTCTCAAGTGTTAAGAATAGATAAACTAGGCATATGATGTATGAAATCTGGTATTGTGCAGATGATAAAAGTAGGTAAAACTTCAAACCATAAGAATAAAAGTGAGTTGGAGAGTCCAACAATAGCTATCCAAGGTCATTGAAACCTAGGGTTCTTAGGAAGGAGTAGTACTAATTAAATATGATGGGATTATCCAAAATACTTGAAGGAGTTTTAGGAAACTTCATAGAATATCCATGTTAGGTATTAATGTTATAGAAATTAATTCTTTTATTTTTAAAGGAATGTGATACTATATGTATATTTTATAAGCATTGTAAATATATAGGAGTTCAAAATCAAGGGAATAATTGATATAACTTATAATTTTCATTCAAGTGGTGATGAAAATGGTTGTTACATAAATGATTTGAATGTAAAGGAATGTATCAAGTTTAGAAAAATAAAAGTAAAGGATGTGTATCTTCATCTAATTACTCTTATATGATAAGAGATGTTTTTCATTAACAAAGAGTTATTATAAACAAAATGTAATGATTAATTATATATACATGATTTATGATTCATTTAATTATATAACATGTTTAAAAGGTATATAAGGATAAAAATATTATATCCAGGATAAAGTGTTTATCCATATTTTTTTTAAATATAATGGAATGTGATTCCCACCAAGTAATGGTTTATTTTAATGAATATAATATTATTTTTCAATAAAATAATATAAACACATAGAATTTCGTATGATATATGGAAATAATATTTTATTATTCAGATATTCCTATTAAAAGGAAATAAATTGTATTTTCTAAAACATGAAGTAATTTGGGTTGAGCCTTTCTAAGATAATCTGAAGATAATATAGTTTCTAATAGGATAGTGGGAGTATGTTTGAACTTAAATAAGTTCAAAGTTAAAAAATAAAAGATTGTTACAATCTATATTTAAGTTATTATTTACTTAATATCATAAAGAGTTAGGATATGTGACATTAAAGAAAAATGTAAATGGTTACATTTAGTTACTATGAGAATGAGAATATCACTATTAGCTAAAGGATTATAAAAATATAAGATTGGGTGATTTTTCACTTAATATTCTAAAGGTTTAAGATATTTTATGGTAAAGAAAATGAAAATAGTTAAATTTAGTTACTATAATAAAATTAATATCACTATTTTTTCAGCTTATTTACAATGTGAAATTCACTAAATATCCAAAAATAATTTAGGGTATAATGGTGATGAAAATGTAAATGGTTACATGTCACTAAGGGAAAAAACGCTTATTGCGACGGGGTATTTGCGACAGGCCTTATTCCCGTCGCAAACCCTCCGATGAAAAACGTGTTTGCGAAAGTAATATATTCCCGTCGCAAATGGTCAGTTATTTGCGATGGAAATACAGGACCCATCACAATTGCAATGGCGCGGTTTGCGTGCCAAAATGCGGGAAACCTATTTGCGACGGGTAGAAGGCTACGCGTCACAAGTACCTGATGGTGGTAAATAGTATTTGCGATGTGGCAATTTCCTCATCGCAAAAAAAATATTTACCAGGTGTTATTTGCAACGGGCCCCGTCGTCAATACCGGCCACTGTAAAGCCTATTTGCGATGCTCGCCTTCAACCCGTCGCAACTACCCGGCGGGGGTAAATATTTTTTTGTGACGGGACTATTTACCCATCGCAATAAAGTATTCACCGGCGGTATTTGCAATGGGACCCGTCGCAAATATCGGCAGCAGTAAATAGCAATTTGCGAAGGGGATATCTGCTCGTCGCTAATGGTGGCTCTTTGCGACGGGTCCGTCGCAAAAGTCCTTTTACCCGCCACCCGTAATTAATGCGGGTGAACGTATTTGCGATGGGCCCCGTCGCCAATACCGGCGGTGGTAAATAGGAATTTGCGAAGGGGGTATCCGCCCGTCGCTAATGGTGGCTATTTGCGACGGACCCGTCGCAAAAGTCCTTTTACCCGTCGCTCATATTTAATGCGGGTGAAGGCATTTGTGACGGTATCCTGTCGCAATACCTAGTATTTGCGACGGTATCCTGTCGCAAATAATCTAACCTATATATACACCTCACCTGTTTTTTTCCATAACATTCAGATCTCTATTCTTCTCTCTCTCTAATTTTCAGTTCTGAGTAGAATTTTTTTTTTGTTTTAATTTTTTCTTTCGAGAAGAGGAATGAAGGAGTTAGAAGGCGTAGATTACTTCAAAAGTATTTATATTTTTTTTATTTTTTAAATTTTTTTTAATTGTTAAATTATTTTTAATTGTTAATTTTATTTTTAATAGTTAATTTTATTTTTTTAATAGAATGTTTAGCTATATAGTATAATTAGATTATGTGGTTATACCAAATAATCCTTGTCTGGATACGAACAAGTAGAGGCGGCTCTGGTACAGATGTACCTAGGAGTGAAAACTCTGACAAGGTTTTTCAAGCTTGACTCGGGGTAACCTGGTAAACGACAACGGGCTTTGCTGCACTCTTGGTTCGACACTCCCGGGGGATGTTTTGGTAATAATTAGAAATAAATATATAATTATCAAATAATTAAGAAATAATTAGATTTAATTAGATTTAATTAAAATAATTGTCAAATAATTAGGAAATAATTAGATTTAATTGATTAGATTTAATTAGAAAACAATTAGATTTAATTAGGAAACAATTAGATTTAATTAGGAAACAATTAGATTTAATTAGGAAACAATTAGATTTAATTAGGAAACAATTAAATTTAATTAGAAAACAATTAGATTTAATTAGGAAACAATTAGATTTAATTAGGAAACAATTAGATTTAATTAGGAAACAATTAGATTTAATTAGGAAACAATTAGATTTAATTAGGAAACAATTACAATAATTAGGAAACAATTACAATAATTAGGAAAAAATTACAATAATTAGGAAACAATTATAATAATTAGGAAACAATTATAATAATTAGGAAACAATTAGATTTAATTAGGAAATAATTAGATTTAATTAGGAAACAATTAGAGTTAATTAGGAAATAATTAGATTTAATTAGGAAACAATTAGATTTAATTAGGAAACATTTAGATTTAATTAGGAAACAATTACATAATTAGGAAACAATTACATAATTAGAAAACAATTACATAATTAGGAAACAATTACATAATTAGGAAACAATTACATAATTAGGAAACAATTACAAACAATTAGAAAACAATTACAAACAATTAGGAAACAATTACAAACAATTAGGAAACAATTAAAAAAATTAGGAAATAATTACAAACAATTAGGAAAGAATTAAAAACAATTAGGAAAATTAGCAAGCGTGATTGACCGCTCATCTACCTCAATTTTCTTTTCATTTGTGTGTTGAGGCTTGACAGGAAACTTCTGACTCCACATGTAATATATGATTTTACTATCAAAATTATAAACCTCCTCTCCAATATAGAGGTGAGGAGGTTTATAATTTTTACAGTAAAAGCACATATTACATGTGGAGGTAGAAGTTTCCTGTCAACCTCAACACACAAATGAAAAGAAAATTGAGTTAGATGAGCGATCAATGACGTTTGTTTTTCTATTCATTGATTGATTAACTACCCGACCTATATGCAGATCTTCGCATTTCTAATTAGTAACATAATTAGTAATATAATTAGTAAAATAAATAGTAACATAATATAAAATATTATATTACTCTAATATTAATAATTAAATAATACTAATAATATAATTATTTTATTATTATATGTTTAATATTTATAAAAAAATATTAATATTATTAAAATTATAAAAAATTTATAAAATATTACAATTATCAATATTTTCAACAAGTTTTTCTTTATTCTTAACAGTTCAAATCTTAAAGGGTCACCAATTTTCAGGTCATTCCCAATAAAAAGCTTGCGTCAACCGTATCCAATGTAAACTCTATAATTGTTCTTGCTTGGTTGATCACCTCTCAAGTAGCGTTGCAATAGGACAACCCAAGTCATGCCTTTCTCATTACTTGTGTCGTCCTATTGCAACACTACTTGCGAGATGATCAACCATGTAAGGACAATTATAGAGTTTAAATTGGACAAGGTTGACGCAAACTTTTTATTGGGCATGACCTGAAAATTGATGACTATTTAAGATTTGAACATGTTAAGAATAGAGTAAAATCTGTTGGAAATATTGAGATTTTTAATAATTAGTAATAATTACTAATAATTAATCAAAAATCAAATAAATTCAAGTACATGGTTATAAATTGGCACAATTTCTAGCGGATTGGCGGCTAACTTTTGTTCAATGTCTCATATCTTTGCTACTTTCTCCCACTGAAATCAGTATGAAAAATGTGCTCTAACGTATGTCAAAGAAAGTTTTTCATACTGATTTCAGTCGGGAGAAAGTTAAAAAGAGATGAGCCGTCGGACAAATCAGAATAATTAGTAATATAATCTCCACAACGATGATTACAAAATTTTATTTCATTATTCAAGCATATTTCATTTTGCCAATTATTTCTAAGTATTGCTAAATTAATAATAATTAGTGGGGATGATTACAAACTAACTGTGTCGCCTATAATTATTGGTAATTACTAATAAATAACTGTAATTATGTATCTTCTTTTTTTAGGATATTTTTTTTCTTATATCAAATTATTTAACAATAGTAATGGTTTTAAATTTTGTAGAAACATATATATGAATATGGAACAAGGAAATCGACATCAATAATTATTAGATGATCGTGATTGGATAAATCAGTGTAGAAATCCAAACGGTTCTAGTTTAAATCCTGTATATGTTGATGGTGTTGAAGCTTTCTTATCATTTGCATCATCAAACCCGGAATTTGTTTCAGAAGGGACAATTAAGTGTCCTTGTAAAAAATGTGCTATGAGAATGTTTGAGACATTTGACATCGTTGGGAAACATCTCTTGCGTTATGGTTTTCAATCAGATTATATTTTTTGGTATCAACACAGTGAACGCAGTTCCAAAGAAGATACTAATAATTTGATTTCGGATCCATCACGGTTTCAAAATTTAGTACATGATGTTGTAGGGTCATCCTTTCAACAAACAAAAATCGAGGATGATGTTGATTTACCTCCCGAGTTGGCACCATCTGAATTTGTTGAGTTGTTCAGGTCTGCTAAGGATGCATTATATCCTGGTTGCAAGATAAGAAAATTAGAAGCAGTTGAAAATTTTATGGCTATTAAATCAGATAATGGAATGTCAAAAAACTATTTTGATCAGATATTTTCTTTGGTTAAAGCACTGTTACCTGAAGGAAATGTGTTGCCTGCTAATTATTATGAGAGCAAGAGACTCGTTCGTAATCTGGGCCTTAGTTATCAGAAGATCCATGCATGTTCAAACAATTGCATCTTATATTCTGGTGAAAATGAGTCGTTGGATAGTTGTCCCACATGTGGAAAATCGAGGTATAAAGAATCTCAATCAGGGAAGTTTGGATTGATTCATGTAAAACAGTTGAGATATTTCTGGCTTACACCCAGGTTGCTGCGTTTATTTATGTCTCATAACACAGCGATAATGATGTCATGGCACAAAATCAATATTTCAAATGGTAAAAGCTTGATTCATCTATCTGATGGTGATTCATGGAAACATTTTGATTAAGTGCATCCGTCTTTTTCTTTAGAATCCCGGAACGTGCGATTGGGTCTTTCTACTGACGGTTTTTTTCCATTTGGATCTTTTGGTAGTCAGTATTCCTGTTGTCCTGTCTTTATAACTCCGTAAAATTTTCCTCCATGGATGTTGATGAAAGAGCCTTATATCTTTTTGACATTATTAATCCCAGTATATCCGAAAAAGAATATTGATATTTATTTGAAACCATTGATTGATGAGTTAAATTTTTTGTGGAGTCATGGTGTTGGTACATATGATGCTGCTGCGAAACAGAATTTTTTAATGAAATCTGCTTTGATGTGGACAATTAGTGACTTCCCGGCATATGGTATGTTATCTGGCTGGAGTACACATGGTCCAAAATCATGTCCTTACTGTATGGGAGACAACAAAGCATTTATGCTCATGAATGGAAAAAACCTTACTATTTTGACTATTATCGCAGATTTCTTCCAATCGATCATCCTTTTTGGAGGAATAAATATCATTTCAGAAAAGGAAGAATTGAAAGAGATGAACCTCCAAAAATGATCTCAGGTACAGAGTTACAATTAGTTGTATTTTCATTACCTTTCATCACTTTTAGACTGACAATAAACCAACAGAAAATTCATGGTTTTGGGAAAGAACACAATTGGACAAAACGGAGTATTTTTTGGAATCTGCCATATTGGTCTGATTTGTTGGTCTGACACATGTTGGATGTCATGCATATTGAGAAGAACTGTTTTGATAATTTATTTCATACAATTTTGGATACACCGGGTAAAACCAAAGATAATGTAAAGGCACGATTAGATCTTGCCCAAATTTGCAGGCGACCAGAACTTGAATTGTTTGAAAATGTCAGATCACAGAGATTAATGAAGCCAAAAGCAGCTTATACACTGAACAAAGAGAGACGCTTATTATTTTGTCAGTGGATTGCATATTTGAGACTTCCAGATGGTTATGCTTACAACTTGGGCAGATGTGTTAAAAATGGTCATATTACCGGATTAAAAAGTCATGACTGTCATGTTATAATGGAAAGACTTATGCCTATTGGATTAAGAGGTTTGTTGAATTCTAAGATTTGGGATTCGATAGCAGATATATCATATTTTTTCCGAGACATGTGTGCGGCGACAGCAGACTACGATACACTAAGCAAACTGGAAGAAGTTGTTGTTGTAATTATATGAAAACTGGAAAAAATCTTTCTGTTGGATTTCTTTGACTCGATAGAACATTTGATATTACATTTTCCACATGAAGCAAAATGTGGAGGTCTAGTTCAGTTTCGATGGATGTACTCATTTGAGAGATGCATGCAGAAATTGAAGAGAAAAGTCTGTAACAAAGCATCAGTTGAAGGCCCAATTGCTGAAGCTTATTTGCAAGAAGAAATTACTTTATTCTGCTCTCATTATTTTGAATCTGAATATCCATCAAAATTTAACCGCATGGACCAGAACGAGGGGAATGTTGATGATGATATGAACAATCAATTATCAGTTGTCAATCAGCCCGAACTTGGCTTCGGTGGAGTTCATGATAGATGGCTTTCAGATGATGAAAATCATAGAGCTCATACATATGTTCTACTCAACTGTGAAGAAATGTCACCAATTGTACAGTGAGTGATCTTATCCCTTATTCTATAGATTTTTTTACAGTAAATTAATCATATTGTATTTGTAGGTTATATGATGATCATATCAAGAAACAATTTCCACAAATTACAGCAGCTGGCTTAGAAGAACGTCGGCAAAAAAAAATTTCCTGCTGGTTTCAAAAACTGGTAACATACATTATTTTTTGGTTTTACATATAAAATCAATTTATTACTTGTAATAGTGATAAATGTTTTACAAATTTTCAGGTATCTGTACATGCTGATAAGATTGATAGTCGATTGCGTATATTGAGTAGCCCACCCTCCAAAATGGTTAAATATTATAATGCATATGTGGTGAATGGTTATCGCTTTCATACACGTGCATATGGGGAATCAAAGAAAACAATGAATAGTGGTGTTTGTTTTAAGGGATCACATCATAGAGATATTGAAGTTGAATTTTACGGCATGCTTGAATAAATTATTGAACTGTGTTATTTGGGACAGAATTATGTAACAATGTTTAAATGTCGATGGCTAGATACTGAGAGAGGCTTGCGTATTCATCCGACTCATGGAATTTTTGATATTAAAAATAAAAGTCTTCTTGCATTAAATGAACCATTTTTATTGGCTCATCAGGCACATCAAATTTATTATGAAAAATAATGTGCTACTACAAAAGAGTTGGATGATTGGTGAAGTATAATAAAAGTTAAATCTTGAGAAAATCAGTTTACTCAAACTGAATGTGGTTCCACTGAAGTGCAAGGAAATGAAATTTTTGAGGACACTCCTCAAAACACATATTTTTCACAAAGAGACATGAATATCGAGGATGACACCCCACAGTTAAGGGTCGATGGTGATGATGTTGTCAATGATGTTACAACTGAATTTAAAATGACAAGAGATGATGAAAGTGAAACTAATATGGAAATTGATGATGTTGATGAGGAAGATGGAGACATTGACATTGAAAACTATGAAGATGATGAAGAAGATGAACATTGACACAGTAAAATGATGGTTAGAATCATAAAAAATATATATCTATACATAATAGTTATTTTCAACTGTTTTCTAATAAAAATCATTTCACGTTTCAGATGGACTCGGAAACGTATCGCCAGTTGCTGGAGGCTGATCTACCTATGGATGATGAGGTTTTTGAGTCATCTGACCCTCAGGCTATTGTCACTACAGGGAGCACTCGGAGGGGGCGTGGTCTTTCCAGACTGATGATTCCAGATCCTATCCCGGAGCGACGTCCACCTCTTGGATTAGATGCGCACACGCGGTGGTATGGTAACCTGTGTATTTTAGTTATCTTTAATTATAATTTATTAATATTCTAATTGTTTGATTATTTTTTCTTTTTCCACAGTTTTACGCATATAGTTATTGGACAGTGGAGCGCTATCTTGCGCAATTATTTTTCTCATCCCTGGCTCACATGGGATCAGATTCCCGCTGATGTGCAGGCCGCCATGTTCGATCATTGGCTGGTACGTAATTAAATATTATTTATTTTGAAATTTAATTCATTAATAACTTTATATTAGGGTTTATGGTATCCCATCGATGAGAGGATGCGTGCCACTATCCACGCGGCATGGGTGGTGTCTATGCGTGACCGTTTCCGACAGTTTTTGCATAATTTGAGAAAGATGGCTGTGAAGAAAGCCGAAGTGACAGGATTTGATGAGTCCTGTAGAGCCCACCATCCAGAGTACATTTCATCTCACGTTTGGGATGGATTATGTACACACTGGTTGGGTGGTGGGTTTCAGAGGAGATCTGCATTGTGTCGACAGAATCGGGGGAGACAAGAGGTGATGCATCGAGCCGGTAGTCGTACATTCAGTGCGCATAGAGAGCGCCTGGTAAGTACTTTTTTTTAATATTTTATACAACTTTAAATATAAATAGTTTATTTTATATTCATATAGGAAGACGAGAAGCCCGGTATTTTGGCGTACGGTATTTATCGGAGGATGTACACTGACCCGGCTACTGGAGAGATTAGAGGTGACCGCCAGCGTCAGATTGTGGTCAGTATTATTTTCTTTTCAGTTTGAAAATTAAATGCATATAATCTTTTCATTATTTTAATTTCTAATTGAAACTTAAGGAGTCATATGAGGCCGCGACCTCTCAGACACAGGCTGAGAGTCAAGACGAGACGGGTGATCAGACTAGTGCCCACCATTTTGATGAGACGGTATGGATGCAGGTGACCCAGTATGGCTTCGAAAAGGGCCGAGTAGTTGGTATCGGCTCTCATTTGACTCCTGCAGCTTATTATGGTACTGCTGCGATGTCGGCGTCCAGCTTGAGAGGAGGTCGTGGAGAGACATCATCTTCTGCCTCACAGTATCAGGAGCAGCTACGTGCTCAGAGTCAGCTTATAGAGGATTTGCATCAGGGGCAGGAGCAGATGCGTCAACAGCATGATGAGGAGATGCGTCAATGGCAGGAGCAGATGCGTCAGTAGCAGGATGAGGAGATACATCGATATGAGGAGCAACATCAGGATTATATGGAGTATATGCGTCGTTTGACTCATAGTTTAGGGATGGAGTTTCCTCCACCACCTCCTCCAGGTCCTCCAGGTCCTCTAGATTATCCACCCCCCAGTGATTTTTTTAGATGTAATAAACATTTGAGTTCGTAGTTTATTGCCATATTAACTATTTACAATTCCTCTTTCATATTGGTACGAATATTACGTGATTTAATTTGTTTTTTATTTTTTTTAATAATTTATTATTTATTAGTATTATTTTTAATGTTTGCTTATTTTAGTAATATTACTTTTAATATTTTATATTTATTGTTAATATTGAGAAGTTTATAATTTTATAATTTTATTAATATTAATATTATTAATATTATTTTTTCATAAATATGTATGTTTATTTTAATAATATTATTATTATATTAATTTTTTATATTATTAATATTAGTATTATTATATTATATTATATTATTTATATTCATATTATTATTATTTTATATTAATATTTCATAATTATATTTTATATATTTTTTATTTATATTATAATAATATAATTTTTTTATATTATTAATATTATTATTATTTTTATATAATATTATACGATTTGTATTAATTATTTTATTTTATTTTTATTTTTTTTAATATTTGCGACGGGAAAATTTGCGACGGGATTTCCCATCGTAAATATTTTTTTACTGTAATATTTGCAACGGGACAAATACCCGTCAGGAAAACATTTCTACGACAGTCCGTCGCAAATACCTTCATTGCAAGTATTTTTTAAATTTCGCATTTGCGATGGGTTTCTGACCCATCGCAACTAATATATCTGCGACGGCCCGTCGCAAATACCTTTTTTATATATAAATGAAAACTCATTTGCGACGTGGGAAAAATACCGTCGCAAATACTCTTTTTACGACGGGACCTCCGCAAAAACACCTATTTGCGACGCCGTTTTCGGCAACGGGTGATTTGCGACGGAACCCCTTCGCAAAAGACCTTTTGTGACGGGATCCCGTCGCAAATATTCAGTTTTCCTATAGTGTGTGTTTACCATAATGAAGTGAATTTCACTTTTTCATAAAATATTTTATAATATTTTGGATAATAAAAATATAAATAGTTATATTCATTTTAAAGAAAATTTTGATGCAATAGGTTCCAAATAATGATGGTGATGAACTTAGAAATAATTCTAAGTAGAAAAAAGTAGTTGACATCATAACATTTGATGTTGTGAAGTAAAGAAGTTTGAATATATATTCAATTAGTTGAATATCAGGAATGTGATTCTTAAGTCTCACCATTATTAATACTATCTTAATTCATAAACATTACCAAATATGGTTTTGAATTGTTGATAGTTTTATAAATCCCTCATTATTCATTTGGATATTGAAATATCCTTTTCCAACAACTTCTATGGTTTCACCATCCACTAGATAGATTTTTAAAAACTTTCTAGATACATATTTTGACATGAATCTTTGATCTCCAGTTAATTGGAAAGATGCTCCAGAGTCAGTCACAAAATCTTCTATCGATGTGTTCTCACTTAGAATCCAATCATTTTGAATTTCAGTTTCATTTAAAAAATATGAACATTCATTGTTTGATTTATTTTTGGTGTTATCCTTGAAACTTTTATAATCCTTATCGATATGTCCTTTCTTCCCACACTTCTGGTAGGTTAGACCAGGGCCAACCAACTTACCTTGACTACTATTTCATTTCCTTTATTGAGATTTATTTTCTGATGGATTCTTTTGATAAACCTACTTCCAATGGGGTGACCTACCCCTTCCATCAGTATTAAGTTCACTAATAAAAGGTGTATGAACTTCCCTTCACTGAAGTTCTTCATTGAGTATCAGATTACTAATATCATCAAACACTGGATTAGTTTTTCCACTGGAGTTACTAAATATTGTTACCATTGCATATTGACTCTCCAGAAGTGAGGATAATAATAAAAATTCCCATACATCATCATTAAAAGTAACTTTTCCTATTAGAGTTTCCCATAAATCATGTTAAAGTCATTTACATGATATATCATTGATCATCCTTCCATAAACCTCAATCCAAACAACTGTATCAACATGAAGACTTTGCTAAGGGATGTTAGTTTTTCATACATGTTTGTTGATGCCTTCATAACATCTGATGCAGTATTCTATTCCTGAATATTTAAAGAATCATTCATTGTTAGATACATTTATTCCATTGTAATAACTTTCCTTTCCAAGCACCTCCAGACATCCTTCTCTATAAATTATGGTTTCACTCCTGATAGGGGAACCTCCAAGTCTTTCTAAATCATATAGTATTCAATATACATTCACTAGAATCCAAAATATGATCCATAAAATTTATCGATATGGATATTTCCTTCATCAAATTCCATGTATGATACTGAATTATAAGATATGGAACCTTCCCTTTGATACCACTTTTTGGTTGAACTTCAACAGAACCAGTGAACTGAACCAAAAAAAACTAATCTCTTATAATACCAAAATCCAATATAAGTGTGATTGATAGATCCATTGGAAATTTATATGTTGTAGTAGTGTAGTGGAAAAACTAAATTTCCAGAAGTTCACTTCACCCTTGATTGAGTGTTATGGAAGTAGGTAGACACAACACCCTACTCACTGCACAAATTCAACCTCACGCACACACCTCAATATAATAAAACAAAGTGTCAAAAATATGTTAAATGGTAAGACATGAAACAGAAATATAGGAAAGTGGATAAAGAACACAAGTTTTAACATGCTTCATAATATATACTATGTGCAGGTGGAAACCACACAGCTTCTTGAATTTTTTATAACTGGAAGATTACAAGTGAAAAACAAATTACAAAGAAAAGTAACCCTCACCAGCTTCTTATCTATCCAATAAATGCTCAAAATTTTCACCCTGTGTTAATCTATACACTTTTAAATGAACATACCATGTACTTAAATACTAATAACAACCAATAAAACAAGTTAAACATGCTCTCCTCAAAACACAAGTTAAAATATATGATTGTATGAGCAAGTTTACCAATCTGGTGACCCATCAGCTCTGTTGAACTTCCAGACCTCCCAACGCTCCATCGTAGAACCATCGGTAGATGAGAACTTAAAATGGACCTAATACCATTGTATAAGATCTATTGTCCCTACCTTCACATCGAGTCCATATTCATTCCATTGAAAAAAATTCTGAAAAACGTAATTCTGATGCTCTAAACTTCAGATGTTCTGAACTTTCAATGCACTAAACTTCTAATGGATTGAACAAGATTTCAAATCCCAAAGTATATCACTATATGATATTCTCCATTATCATCGTGAATTAAAAATGATTTTATGATATTCTATGTATTTAAAATAATCACATGAATCTTCAAATTTGATTTCCAAAAACATTTCATCTGGAATTTCTTAATTTCAAGCTCATTTATTTTCTCAAAATCTCCTCCAACTTTGATCTCTTTTTCAATAGTCGTGAAGATCGGTTTATCAATCATTTTTCTTGAATCACCTTTAATTTTTTGATGTTTTATTAATTAAATAAAATATCAGTCATCAATTTATTTAATTCCATAGTATATTTTATTTTTGATCAAAAATATTTATTTTCTAATTTCTATATTTGAAAATCACATATTAATGGAACAATGTTCTTTATATTCTCTTCACTCTTTAATTTATTAAAATAAAGGCATGAATCATGGATTGAAAATGTATCATGATGTTTTTATCTTGTAAGAACTACTTCATAATCATTAGATATTATTTTCCCCTTCAAAATATTAATTTTTGAAATCCTCAATTTTCTTAATTTTTTTCAGACTTATAAAGTCTTACGATTTTAGTAGATAACCAATTTCATATGAATTTACATTTCAATTAATTACCCAATTTTATATAAGGGGGATATATATTTTTAAGACTTTAAAAGTCTTAAAATTTCAACAAAATATTATGAAATAGCATTGAAGTCTTATAAAATCTTCCCTTATCAATTTTTTCTGCCTCAGCTCAAAATTATTACAATATTTTAATAAAGTCTTATGAAATAGAACTAAAATATTAAAAAATACATTTTTATCAATTTTCTTCACATCGACTCAGATGTATTATGAAATTTTAACAAAGTCTTTTAAAGTTTGCTAAAATATTACGTGATCTAACAAAGTCTTATGAAATACTTCCAAAATCTTATGAAAAAATATTTAGACAATTTTTCTGACATAGGAGATACATTCTTATGAAACTCATGGAATCTTATGAAATAATCATTCCTTTTTCATTTCTATTTCAAAATCAGAAGTCTTGAGAAATTCAAAAGTCATACAAAATATCCAGGACTTAGTATTTTTCCAACTACAACATAGTAATTACATAATTCTCCTCAAATGACTTAAAACTATTTCAATTCATATCACGACTTATTAATCACTTAAAATAACCCTTTAAAAATTAAAATAGTTTGGGTAATTTTCAAAATAATTCTATACTACTTCATCTTCTTTCCAAAGTATTACAACATATTAAATACTCAATTTAGAGTATTTCAATGATCTTTATTGTCTTCCCATTTCAACCTCAAACTATGGTCATCCAAATGATTTTATTCACTATATTTAGAAACTTTAAATCTAGATAACACTAATGTGGATTATCCCACTTCAATCAGCTTTTAAATAAAACATTAAACCACCTTTGATCTCTTCTTTATTAATAGTTGTCTAAATTATTCAACATATAAGGCATTCAGCAGCCAATGGTTTTAATTACATTAGTAACATGGTATATCCAGTGTTCTTTAACCTTTAACACCTATATTTATCAGGAGTACCATATCAATAATCATTACATTTAGTTAGTTATTATCTATAATTGGTCCATCTGGGTATGTAAATATAACAACCTTATTTTCCTTTACCCATCGATGTATGAGCAGCATATTCATCTCCATTGGGTGGATTCTTCATCCATCACCCATACTTAAACACATAAATATTGAAATGTTTATTGATAAAAAATACAAAAAACACAAACCTTCAGGATCTTCAATCTCTCCCTTTGTATTTTTTTCAATATAAATAACTGGTGCACATAAATGCATGCCAAAAGTTGTTTACATCCTTCTCCACCTTACTAAAATAAATGAAAAGGTCTTTGTGAGGGAAAATTTATACTCTTCTATGTCTCAAAGTAACATTTTATCCCCTTTGTTCTTCCAATTTCTTTATTCTCCCCCTTATTGAGAGAATCAGTCAAGTCCATGAGAGAAGGGTGGAACCACATTTTTCTTAGTAATGTACCAAAAACTAATCAGCTCTAAGTATACGTGGGAAAACCTGGTGTTGAAAATAAGAGTGGAAAATTTAGACAAAAAAGTTTTCTATTTTATTTCCTTAATGTGGTTTCATTTCAATATTCACTTTATTGGGGGGTATACAACTGGATTATCAAGAAATTTCATGAAACTTTACTTAACTTTAATAAACACATCAAAAATATTCATGTGAAAGTTTATTTTTCTCTCCCATTTTGTTTTATAATCACTCCCCTTTAGTAACCAGATTTAAAATAAACCAAAACAAGATGGGAAAAGTGATAATCATAACTATTGAACCCAAAATAATGTTTGGATTGGATGTTTTGACAATTAGATTTGTTGAAAATATGTGTGGTATTGATACAGCTCAAAGCATGGATTTATTAGTGATGCTTGGAGAATTATTATGGATTAATTCAATCCATAATATTGAAGTTGAAGTAGTTCATGGTATGTTCCATAAAGGCTAGAAGTTCTTCAGATTAAATCTAAAATCATCTGAATAGAATTTGGAAGCTGATATAAGGGTAAATCCAAAATTATGTATACTATGTAAAGGTCATATAATCTTGTGTAATTGTAGTTTTTCCTCTATGTAAGGGTAGATTGGGTTATTTAAGGGTATCTAACAAAGTAATTTAAGGGAATATAGTGGAGGATATGGAGTTTTATAAAGGTCATATTATATGTTGTGTGAGGGTGCTGGAACTTGTGTAAGGGTAACTAGGAGAATGCATAATGGTATGAGGCTGTATAAGGGTAATTAGATACACGTGTAAGGGTAACAAGGTGCAAGTGTAAAGGTATGAGGTTGTGTAAGGGTAACCGGATGCCTGAGTAAGGGTAGCTCTCTAGTTCCACAACTCGCATAAAGATAGAACATATCTCATGTAAGGGTATAGGGAGAAATGTGTAAGGATATAGGCATAGTTGTGTAAGGGTATCCAATAGCCATGTAAGGGTACAGGGCTTAGTGTAAAGGTAAATGTGTAAGGGTGTGAATTGTACTGTGGAGCTTATGCACTATTCCACAAAGAAAACTAGTATTTGGAATTATCAAGACCTCCATGTCATAGAAGATGATGATGTGATGTAAGAATGAAATGAAGAAAATCCATGAAAATATTTACACTACAAGAGAAACTTTCACACTAAAATGAATAGTAGAGAAAAAATCTATGACACTATAAATATTGAGGTCCTCGTGCCACAAGACATATATTGCACCGCAATGAAGCTTTTGGAAGAATGATCTATGTCACGGTGAAAATTATTTCATAAATGAGAAGAAGGGTATGTCATGTACAATGTTTCATGAAAGTATCAATGTTGGGAAGTCATGTAGTCGGTCCTATGAATAAAATTTTGGATGCATGGTAGAAACCTATATGGGAATGTTCATGTAGGTGAATTACATAGCCCAATGGTCACATGGACAATCCACGTAGCTGAATGATCCACATAGGTGATTCCTACTACATAGTCAATTCGACATATCAGAATTTTCAATGAATGTATACATGTCTACATAGGGTATAGGTTGTTCATGGAAAGATAATGAAGTAGAATTTTTGAAGTTATTACAAACCGTGTGAAGAATCGGGAGGAAATTTTGGGGGATTACTAACTTTTAGAAAATACATGGTCTATGCAGTTATTCTTAATTAGAGGGTCTACCACATGTAATGATGGGTTTATTATCATGGGTCTTAAAGAGTTTAAATGTTAAAGATTATGATCATCATGGGTGCACATTTAGTTTTCAGTATTTATAGATATGGAAATAAAAGTTGTACAGATGGAGATATTTGTGGGAATTTATATCCTTCTCATATGAATATGATAATATCCATACAGATATAACTTTAGATACATGGAGAATTTAAGAGAAATTTATAACCCTTAAAAGAATAGCTATGCATATTCGTTTTTCCATATTTTATGGAAATACATGTTGAGAATATGGATGCATTATATATTGGTTATAACACATGTGATAATGGTTTTATAATGGGATAAGATTTGTATCATGTGAGATATATCTCAGAAGGAGACTCTACACCATTTGAAATATCCATATAATAAGAAGAGAGTGTGTTTTCCCATTGAAGTGTCTAAATTATAAAAGAAGGTTTATTTAAATTAGGGATTGGAAACTGTTAAAGGAGTTTGTATCTAATGTAGATTTTGAAAAAGCTCAAGAATATGTATTGGTGTATTTATAAAAAAGTGAAGGTTGTTTCTGAACTATTCTAGAAAGAATAGGTTTTTCATCAAGGTTATTTTCATAGATTTTAAAGGAATGGAAAAAGTGACTTCAACAGAGCATCTATCTATAGTTTGAGATGCATTTAGTGTTTATGATGTAGAAACCTAAATATCCATAAATTGTGTGTGGATCCTTTATAGATCAGTGAGAAAAGTAAGAGGAAGAAGGTGATTCTTTCCACTAGAAATGATCCAAAGAAGGAAGGTTCAAGGGAGTTGCCCTTGGGAAGTAGTGAGTTGTCCCTAAAACTTGTAAGGCGGTGAGTCTAGGCATAGAAGTGTCATAGCCCAACCTTGTGTAAGTAATGAGCTTCATAGTGTATTTTGGTGAATAGTACAATGTTGATGCATTCTCTTTGGATGTATCACAGTGAGTGTAGCATCCCACCTCGACTCACTTTATAGAGAATAATCAAATTGATCTGCTACATGACCTCAAGCGCACCTCCCTATATGCCAGAGGTTGTCAACTAGTAGCAGGGGTCTAAGGTAGTATTGTGATGAGATATACCCATTATATCATAGTGCACACTCAAATATAAAATAACCAAACACCATACATAGTAGTAAGTAATTATAGTAATTAGAAACAAATAGACATCCCACAATAATATATATAAAATGAAATAAAGGCCCAAATAGCCATGATGAACATACAAAAAACCACCCACTGGTCTAGTTATAGATACATACCATAGTAAAAGAATAATAAAACAAAATTTATCTACTAACTAACCAAGATGAACCTCATCCAGTCACCTAACACCATCCGAGCTATCCTGCTCGACTACGCTAACCAGGGACTTGTCCCATATGAGTTCCTACAATAAACATGTAACAGCTACTTGGGTACCCATGTGAAATGTTGGCCCAAGAAAGGAATGAGTGAAACTCAGTGGTCCACCATTAATAGTTTCTAAACAAATATAGTCAATATATAGTGCATGAGATAAGATGATAAATAGGTAGCATCAATTTATAAACTAAATCAGAACGTCAAATAAACCTGCTAACCCTCAAGCTCCAAGTTGAAAACCAGGGTCCACTAAACCTGCTTTGTCTCCATGTCAGATATCTATATTGAGTGGTGGATCCTCCTCTATTAGTATGGATCACCCAAACCGCTGGTGGATTCTCCTAAGTCGGGATGAATCTCCAGTATCCTGTCTCAAGAAAATATGTGCATCACCCTCAGGTGTCAAGTGATGGATCCTCCTGCTCAATAAATATCACCCATGAAGTTGGAAGATTCTCTTGCTAGGCTGAATTTCCCATACCATGTCTCAAGTAACCATCTCACTGGTCCTATACTTTCTAGAACCACTTACATCTTCCCATATCATGCATCACCAAGGGTAAAGTAACCATCCCACTAGGCTTATACTTGCTAGAACCACTTATGTCTTCTTAGATCACACATCTCCATGGAAAAATTAACCATATCACTAGACCTAAACTTTATAGAACCACTTATATATTCCCAAAGCGCATATCACCAAGGGGAATGTAACCATCTTACTGAGCCTAGAATTTCTAGAACCACTTATTTCTTCCTAGAGTGTACATCGCCAATGGTAAATATATCCATCTCATATCAAATGGTGGATTCTTCTACATTAGGATGAATCATTAGTACCAATACTCATAAGAAAGTGGATCAATCCCTCAGGAATAATGTCAAAAATATCAATTAAAATCAATCCAAGCATTTTTTTAAATCAAAGAATAAATAAATCAAAATAAAGTTTACAGGAGTCTAAAGTATGGGATCATATTACAATATTTTTCATGTAAGTAAATAAGATCAACGGGGAGGTCTTCGAACCAGGTAATGTCTTGATTTACTACCATATTGTCTAGGCCATTAGCAAACATATTTGCTTCTCGATAAACATGAGTGATGATATAGTTGAGATTTATAAGAGAACGGGTGCATTCTATCCAATGGGTAGTAATCGGTCAAGTGTTTGACATGCCTATCAGTGGTCACAAGTCATGTTCATGTCACCAAGAGTCTCAATGTGGTCCTTGGGAGGTTTTATCATGTGAATTATCATCAATTCAATAGAGTACCAATTTAGTTAGGTTGCACACACGTCGTGCCAATGTGATCACTCATATTATACATACTATAAAAAATAATATAAAAATATTTTATGGAGTTGTTCCAGACTACCTCCAAGCTAAAAAAGTTCCAAAAACTTTTTCTACATTACCCAATTACAAACAAACATCCCTTAAATGCCATGGGTCCCTCTCTCATGCCAAAACATACCGATCAACTAATTATAACTAAAATATAATTAATTTTATTAAAACAAGGAACCTTTAACCCTATAATAAAATAAAAACATTCCAAAAAACTTACCATACCACGTCTCCTAGTCAGAACAATGACCAACCACCCTTGGAAGGTCCAAAATGATCGTCCAACACCAATCTGAGCAAAACCCCTATTGTGCGGCAATAAAATAATAACCAATTTAATATAATTAAATTGGAAACTAGAAAAAATAAACCCAATGGAATAAAGTTAATGGATATACATTAAATGGTGTGTGATCATCAACATGGGATACCCTCTTTTTGTGAAGATCCTAGATCTTGTTATCTTTATAGTAATCCTTCAAGATCTGATAGACTTTTCCATCCAATTTCTCAATCAAAATTAAGGAACATATAATTGATGAAGGTGATTTAGATAGGAAAAGTAAAAATCCAGTGATATTAAAAGATATAACTCTCTAAGAGGGATCCATCACAATAAAGAGTTCTTTAAATGGTGAAGAAATGAGGTCATAAGGACTCCCGAAATACAAGATCTTTCATCTCATCGCTTCTCTGCATAAGGTTTTCCAAGTGATGGATTATTTAGGGTTTCCAAAATAATATCATCACTTAAAATTATCCAAAAATTTTCTAGGGATAGTTCACAATGTGAAAAAAAGTTTTAAATCTTGAAAAACTTGAGAAAAGGCACTTATTGGGAATGGCACACATGTGTCACGGCATGACACCTTGGGTCATGCATTTACTATTTAGGGCTATCCACCTGTGTTGGAATTGGTACCTTAAAACCAATACTTGTATAATTTATGATAACCTATATTCATTGCTTTGAATATTAATAAACTTATTATCACATCATGATTATTCTTCTGTATAACATAGTATGTGATAATGTCCTAAGATCACCTGATACACTGAAAGGTCAAATAAGTTCCCCACTATAATGAGATCCCAGAAGTGCCATGATAGTATTCTTAAATATATGTTCTATAGACCAGAAGTGACACTAAGAAGGAGGCCTAGAGTTTCACTCACTAATTGTATCTAGAATCTTAGTTAAATAGTATATTATTATTTATTATTTAACAAGTTGAACAAATATTATTCCCGCACATGGTTTAATAATTATTCATATTTGTTTGATCACATATATTTCATCACCAGTTATTTGAGAGAATATTATGTGAGTAGAATATTTAATAAATATTTATTTTTTATTTAGTGATTGTAATATTTATTTATTTATTTGAAAATAATTCAATGATATTTATTTATTAAATAAATAATCATTATTTAAGGATTGAAAAATATTATGGAGGAATGGCAGACTGAGTTTAATGGTTCAGTGAGAAATAATATATATTGATTATTATTTGAATAAATAATATTTAATTTAATTCATGAGTTTAGAACATGTCCAGAAATAATAACATTATTATTATTATTATTATTATTATTATTATAGACATGGGGTTTTGTAGGAATTATGGAAATAATAAGGGTCCATGTTCAGTTATTATTTTATAACCATAGTGGTATATAAACCCAATTATATTATTTTCATAATTGATCCAATTCATTTGTATTGTGCACAATGAGATCCAAAGAGAACCCTCTGAAAGACCTATAGATCTCCCTCTCCAAGAATGCTCTAAAGAATGGATAGTGATCCTCCTCCACCACCCCTCTCAAGTTAAGAGAGATCGAAGAGAAACCTTTCTTGAAGTGGTTCATGGGGAGAGATCAAAGATGAACAACACAAGCATTAGGATCTTCCATGTTAGCACCCGGAGATTCCTATGGTGACATTTGGAGGTTCTTGAAACACGTGTAGATCACCATTAGAGGGAATAAATTATTGATTCCTAAAAAAAATTATGGTATGATGTAGAAAAATTTTCAGATCCATCAATGAAGAAATAATTTCTCACAGGGTAATTATTTAATTGTTTAAATTTATTATAAATAATATGTGATGATCATATGATTTAGTTCTAGAATTTATCTATTATATATATTATTTGATTCAATTCTGTTGATCATTTAATTTATCATCATGTAAACCTTGGATTAGTCATTGATCATAAAAAAAATTAGGGTTTGTAATGCCCCATATGGCGCTTTCATTGCACCCAGAACCTACAAGTGGTATCATAGGGGGTAGCATAATTATTTATAATTTTTTAAATATCATTGATTGATTTACAAATTTTTCATTACTTTTCAATTACAATTTAATCATTCTTTAATCCGAATTGTGATATCTTCTTTATTCTTTTTTTCTTACAAATGTAATAAAATTAATTAATTTTATGAATGAAATAAATTCAAAGATCTCATCCGAAGGTGCCGAGGAGTCTGGCCAGATAACATAAGAGTACACATCATGTAACCTGGAGGTATGCATCATGTACTAGTGTTTAATGTACCATGTATTAATTTGGAATTAATTCAAGGTTTGTGCATTTATTACATGTGGTGAATTTAATTTTACACCACATATTGACCAGGACATCCTAGTGCATGGTCAGTTGGAGTACACATCCTGTAACTTCCATACACGATGTGTAGTCCCTTAGTCGTAGACGGGTCATGTATCCTATTACACAAACTACATGATTGGTGACCATGTAAATCGTAGACCACATGCCATTTTTCCCATGTAAACACTGGGTACCCTAATATTTTCCATGGCATGGTTACACACTGAGTCCCAAGGCATTTACCACATATAGACGGTGATAATAATACATGTCATGTAGCTTTAATGTACATGATTTGTAATTTTACCAAATTATATAGAATTAAAAATTAATTTATTATATTTTTCAAACTTTACCAACATGTGTTCCATGTTGTCATTAATTTTATTGTACACACCATGTGATGGGTTATATATATAAATGTGTAAGTAATTTCTATATAATGTTTAGATCTATATATCATGTATAAGTCATATTAAAGTTATTAATCTATACACATTGAATCATAACATGATATGTAAATACCATGTGGTCATTAAGTTTATAGTACACACTATGAAATTATGTGATAAGTTGTGTCCACCACATGTCGCAAGAGTAAAGAGTATACGAGTATAATACACGTTGGGTAGTTCGAACAGGTACTCACTATGTTCCTCCAAGGTATATCTTTTGTACATGGTTAATTTTAAATAAATTTATCTAATTTGTTTAAAATTATATTGGATGATAATCTTAATAAAATTCAGATGAGAATTAAGATAAAATAATTTATTAATTAAATAAGATAATTAATTGATTTGATCGTGATTTATATTAAATAAGAATGATTATAATTGAATGCTAATTTTATTAAATGCATAATTTTTTGTATACATATGGATGATCATGAGACTATACCATTCCATTGTATGTGATTGGTTTCATTTAATTTATTATTAAATTAAAATTTTGGCATGTGTGCCATCTCCCCTCTCATTATGTAAGGGTTTGTGTGCCCATGGTTTCTTTTATGTAAACCCCCAACCAATCCTTTGGTTCCCCTCACCTACATGTGAGTAAAAGAATATGTAATAGATAAAGATCTCAAGATAGTGTGGGTTGTTAAAGTTTGGAGCTAAGGTGAAACCCATCCAAGATAGATAAATAGGTTAACAGGTGAAAACTACAACACAAACCATAATGGTTCAAGGTGTTTTTCCCCTAGGTCGGTGGTTAGTTTATCATCCTCTAGATAAACTAAACATTAGTAAAATATCATGATTATACCACTTTATTATTTTATTTCTTTCAAGTTTCATGGTTATTTCATTATGGATGTCTTATCATTATCATATGAATGAATGAATTAACAAGCATACAAGATAGAACTAAAATAAATTGTCTTATATGTGAATATTATCTAAGACATGGTTAATCACTTATATAAATCCACTTAATATTAATAAGCATGTAATAAAGATAATAATTGTAAATTTATGCATAAAAGATAAAATCCCTCAATTATATATATTAATTCGGTATAGATTTACACTACTTTAGTAAAAATCGAACCGTAGTTCAAAGTACTTGACCAGCCAAAGTTGGGGTGCTTTCAATTATTAGGGAATTATAACTTGAATTTTTTGTTTGACTTAACTTAGTTCACATCAAGGGTTGACTGAAAAATTAGGACCTGTTGTAACTGAGAGGCAAGGGTTGAGGAAATCTAATTTAAATATTCCATCATTAGGGAGTCCACTCAACATATAAGGAACTATGAGTTAATATGGTTGGAATTTGGAATTCCTACCTAAAACCTCTCAAATTTTTTGATCAGCCAAAGTTGGGGTGATGAGAAGAGGAATATGGATCCTTACCACTATAATGTACAAGCAAAAATAATTTTGAATCCAATGGTGAGGGCTATTGGTTTTTGATAAAATAGTATGAGATTAATAAATATAATATTTATTTATTTGTCTAAATTTTATCAGATAAAGTACTAAAACTCTACCCATCTTATTTTTAGAAATAGTGATAAAATTAATTCAAACATATCATTGTGATCCATACCTGAGAAGTATAACCTTATCACCAGAAAAAAAATTCCATTAATGACAAAGGCACTTATGCATTATACTATAAAATAAAATGAAATTTTATGTGCTAGAACTTATTCTAGATGTTCCTGGTAATGAGGCTAATGAGGAAGAGTTGTATCTCTATGAGAAACATTTGAATGATTCTATAGATGTTTAGTGTTTCATTCTATCATTCATGACCAATGAGTTTCTGAAGCAATATGAGGACATGGATGCGCATAGCATGATGTATCACCTTCAGTATCACTATAAAGAGAATGCAATATAAGAGAGATATGATATCTCCAATGCTATATTTACAACTAATCTTGGAGATTTGGTTCCATATGGGCCCCACATAGTCAATCTTATTGGCTACATTGAATGCTTAGACATATTAGGGATTAAATTCCAAGATGAGTTGTGCATGGATCTCATACTTTCCTCACTACCCAAGTCCTTCTCTGGTTATTTTTAATTATAATATGAGAAATAATTAAAATAATCTTTCAAAACTTCTTACTTCGATTTTCCAAGTGGATAAGTACATGGGGCATGACAAACTCACAATCTTTATGGTGAATAATAAAAGGAAGAACAAGGGAAAGGGGTAAAGAATCATAAAAAGTCTAAAGCTCCCAAGAACTGTCCTTACAAGAAGAGGAAGATCCAGAGGTAGGGTAAGAAAAAGGAGGCATTATGTTTTTCATGTGGAAAGAAGGGCTACTGGGAGAGGAAATTCACCCATAAGTAAGGGGAAACTAAAGGTGTATCCATTATAGAATGTAATCTTTCAATATCTAAACATTGAGTATTATATACAGCTTGTGGTGCTCACATCTGTATCTAAATGTATGAACCAAGTAGATTTTGAAATATTTCTAGAGGATAGGTGGATTTGTGAGCTGCCAGTGGTACAAGGTTGACTAATCTAGCCATTGGTGACTACCACCTTTCATTGGAAATGGGAATGATATTGGTTTTACGGGATTTTTATTATGTACCAATAATTACCAAGAACATAATTTAATTATCATTACTAGATGAAGATTTTTTTATTTTTAAATTTGTAAATAAAATTTGTTTCTTTTATAAAGAAAATATATGTTATAGTATGGTGCATTTAAATAACGGTCTTTATGTATTAAATTACAAAAAAACAAGTATTGGAAATAGATAATGAATCATGTTCACACAACTCATATAACACCCAACTATGGAACCACCATCTTGGTCATGTAAATGAGAAGCGTTTGACAAAGCTCTATCAAGATGGTTATTTAGACTATTTAGAGATAAAACCACTTGAAATATGTCATGCTTGTTTATAGGGAAAATGACCAAACTACCATTTGGTGTATAGGGTGAAATTTTCATAGAGATTTTAGTATTGGTACAAACTTATGTGTGTGTACCATTCCCATTAGAAGATACAAGTTTTTCTTCTTAATTTATAACTTTTATTAATGACCTGAGTAGATATGTCTATGTATACTTGATGGGGTATAAGTCTGAGTCCATTAAGAAATTCAAAGAATTCAAGAATGAATTATATAATTAACTTAGAAAGAAGATAAAAAATATTTGATTAGATCAAGTTGGTGAATATCTTAACCAATAGTTTATCAAATTTTTATGAGATTTTGGGATTCTGTTTCAACTCACTCCACCTTACACACCACAATGTAATGGTGTTAGTTAATGGAGGAACCGTACCTTATTAGACATGCTAAGGTCAATGATGAGTCATGAATATATTCCATTATCCTTTTGGGGATATGAATTACAAATCGTGGCATACACACTAAACCAAGTACCAATTAAAGTGAAAAGTCTCTTGCGTGGTTGAGAGCTCCTCCTAGGGTTTTCCTGGGTTTGACGGTGCGTCGTTGCGCCAGTGGTGGGGGTGTCGTCTCTTGTATGAGAGGTCCGGACTCGCGTCGGATCTGCACGTGGATGTTTAGTGTTTCGGTTTGGAGATTTCAGTTCCTCGATCTCGACTTCATCCTAGGATCTCGGAGCAGGGGTATGAGGTTTTTCAGTCCAGAGATTTAGCTTCAACGATTTCGAATCTACGGTGCTCGGCTTTGATACGGCTTATGCGCTCTTTGGTTTTGATGATTTTGACCCTATGGGCCTCAGCTTAGATCTGTTTTATGCGCTCTTTCTTGCTGATTCGATGATTTCTAGGAGCTGGGGTATGCGCTTGACGCTGTTAGGTTTTGGGTGTCGATCGCGGTGTTCATCTTCGGCATCGTGAAGGGGGTGGTCTGCGAAGAAGCTGGTTCGCGATTCTGCTGATCCGTGAAGGGGAGGGTGCTTTCCGCTGTTCGGTTGTTGGGTGTGGTTTGCGGTGGTCAGCTTCGGCTTCGCGAAGGAGCTGGTTCGAGAAGGAACCGGTTCGAGAAGGTGCTGGTTCGCGATTCTGATGATCCGCGAAGGAGAGGTCGCATAGACCTGTTTCGCGAAGGATTTGGTCATGAAGGATGCTTTGGTTCGTGAAGGAAGTTTTTGGGCCGTGAAGAACGTTAATGGTCCGCGAAGTTCGGTTCTGGGTCACGGATGGGACTCTCTTATGCGAAGAGGGTTTTTGGGTGTGGAGTGCGTCTGTGAAGCATGACCTCGCGCAGGGTGTGAGCGCGAAAGAAGGGCCACATAGGGTGTGATCGCGAAGGAAGATCCACTATTTACTTTGGCATCCTTTTTCCCTTGATTGTGGTGGGTTTGTTCCATGGTGAGAGTGGGGGTTGAAGGCTTTTGAGGAGTTTCGGTCAGGAGTACGGGGTGGGTCAAGTTGTTTCATGACTTGGTGTTGGTGGGACGAAGGGGTGGGTTGCGATCTGAAGGTGATTCACGTTTTGACACGGGTCCATGAAGGTGATGGTCTGTGAAGGTACACGGGTATGGTATCTCAAAGCACGACGACTCGGGAGGAGTGTCTAGGAATAAGTGTTCCTACGCAGCTCGGGGACGAAGGGGTTTGTGGTGATGAGGGAAGCTCTCATCATCAGTTTTATGGAATCGGACCTAATGAATCGCTGGAAGAACCTCTCCTTAACTGATAAAGAAAAATAAGTAATTGCTACAAGGAAGAGTGAAGATGGGTTTCTTTCGCAGCGACCGTCCTTGCTTATTATTGGAAAATTTCTAGCAAAAAGATCCTTCAATCAGGGAGCGCTGAAAAATACTCTACAAAATATTTGGCGATTGGAGGATGGCGTTGCTATAATAGAAGTGGAAGCGGGACTCTTAGTTTTCGAATTCTTTAATCAAAGAGACAAATTAAAAGTCTTCAAAGGTCGACCATGGTCCTTTGACAACCAAATTATTCTCATGGAGGACCTTCAAGGAGAAGAAAATTTTCACTCAGTTAATCTGTCCTGCTCTCCATTCTGGATTCGAATTCGAGGAATCCCCTTTCATGGTAGAACTGAACGTGTTATGCATGAGATTGGAGGACTCATTGGTTCATTTATGTAATGGGACCGGTCTGATCCAATTCCCTAGGGAGCCTTTGTGCGAATTAGAGTTTCGATGGATGTTGCACAACCGCTTATGAGGGGCATGTTCCTGACAGTTGAGGACTCGGATGTCTGGATTTATTTTGAGTTTGAAAAGCTCCCTATCTTCTGTTTCTTTTGTGGGTGCCTCAGACACTTAGAAAAGGAATGTGAGGTGAAAAAGGAGGACGGACAGGGCAATTTTATTCTGCAATACGGGCCCTGGCTTTGTGCAAAAACCACTGGGATGAACTTCATCTCTGAAGCTAAAAAACAACAGGACCACAACAAACTTGCAAAGGCTCTTAATACGCGGTCTGAACCAACTCATACTAATATAATCATGCTTGGGCTGCCAAACATTGATGATGATAGTCACATGAATCAAAGGGAGGGAGGAAGGAATCTGGGCTGGTCGCAGACCTCGATCGAGCCGAGGGAACAACACATGAGACAAGGGCAGGGGCCGACTGCCCCTCCAAGCCAGACCATTTCTATTTTGAAGGCCATCCCCCCCCATCTACTAGGCTGCAGCCAATCAGCAAGGAACCACCAGACCTAGGCTTAGGGGTACAACAGCTATGTAACGACCCACTAGATCTGGTTTCCAGTTCAGAGGATGTTACTCCTGGTGCTACCCCTCAGACAGTTGATGACATGATGGGGATCATGATGTCAGGTACTTTAAAACATCGGACGTGGAAAAGAATAATTATCGGGGATAGGGGTTTAGACCCCCCCCCCCCAATTAATAGGTCAAGGACCATAAATGATGCTCAGTGGCACCTCAGATGACTGAGAGCTCTCCAAAGAGGTGGAAAGGGGAAGACGATGGTCAGGGAGATGAAATGTCAGAGGTGGCGATGGGTGTGTCCCATCCCCACCTAGGGAAATGAAAATCTTATGCTGGAACTGTCGGGGGATTGGAAATCCTCGTATGGTTCGTGTTCTCCATCACTGGATTTCCAAATTTCGCCCTGACATAGTTTTTGTATCCAAAACTATGTTGGATAGAAAAGATGCAGGCCTCATGGGCCGTAAGATTGGGTTCCAAAATTTCTTTCCCATTGGAAGACAGGGACAATCAGGGGGATTGTGCCTCTTGTTGAAGGAGAATCTTGGGGTCAAGATCTCTAATTACTCATGTAATCACATTGTTGTGACGGTTGCTGGCCCAGGAGCTCCTTCTTGGTCATTTGTTGGGTTCTACGGGTGGCCGGGAGGGCAGGATAAACACAGATCATGGGCCCTTTTGAAGCGGCTACGAGACTCCCTCCCTGGCCCTCTCTTGATAGGGGGGGATTTTAACGAGGTCCTATATCCCCATGAAAGATAAGGGGTACGGGTAAGAAGTGTCACTGCAATGCACGATTTTAGGATGCCTCTTGTGTTGAACTCTCTTCATGACCTCGGGTTTTCTGGCGCGCCATTTACCTGGCATTGGGGTAGGTCAATGGAGAACCATCTGGCAGAAATATTGGACAGATTTGTTGGGAATGATGAGTGGACCTCTCATTTCCATGCCTTCTCTATCATTCACTTACCCCCCGTCTCCTCTGACCACTGCCCAATTATGTTGTCTACAGTATCACAAGGGCAACAGAGGGGACCTGAGAGAACCTTTCTCTTTGAAAGTATGTGGCTCCAAGATAGTGACTGTGAAAAGGTGGTTCAAGTGGCTTGGGAGGGATCGAATCAGAGCACCATGGCCAACTTTCAAACTGTTGTGACTTGCCTTCAGAAGTGGAGCTCTTCTAGGTTTGGAAACTTTGACCGACGTATTAAGGAGGCGGAGAATCAATTAAGGTGACTCCACTCATATCCTTGTTCTCACTCGGTCCTCAGAAACATCTCTATGGTAGAAAAGAATCTTAACGCTGCTCTGAGGGAAAAAGAGAGTTTTTGGTTCCTCTGGGCACGGGAGTCCCATATCAAAGATGCTGATCAGAACACCAAATTTTTTCACCAACGAGTGTCTGCGAGGAGAAGGAAGAATCATATTGCTCATCTGGAGGACCCCACTGGACGAATTGTGCATGACATAAATGACATTCACTCCATCATCCTAAACTTATTCAGCAACCTCTATTCAACAGAAAGTATTAGAACTCCCTCATGCCTGATTGGATGCATCCCAAAGTTGTTTATAGAATACATGAATCAGTACCTGGAAAGATATTTGTCTGATGAGGAAGTGCTTGGGGCCCTGCATCGTATCCACTCTACCAAGGCACCGGGACCTGATGGCTTTCACGCTTTGTTCTTTAAACACTTTTGGCATATTGTGGGGCCTGAGGTGGTGGCCCTAATGAAGGAGGTGTGGGATGGAAGAGCCTCTCTTGAATCCCTGAATGAAACTATTATTACTCTTATCCACAAATCCCAATGCCCCCAGAAAATTTTGGAGTTTAGTCCAATCAGCCTGTGTAATGTGATATACAAAAAAAATTCCAAAATCTTGGTGACCAAACTTAGGGATTTTCTCCCGCTACTTGTCTCAGATAACCAGAGTGTGTTCGTCCCAAAGAGATCTATTACCGATAATGCTGCCATTGCCTTTGAATTATTCCACTCTATAAAAACTCGCTCTTCATTCAAATGTGGCACCATGGAAATGAAACTAGACATGATGAAAGCTTATGATAGATTTGAATGGCCTTTTCTCGAACTTGTTCTGTCCAGATTGGGCTTTGGGACGAAATGGATCTCTAATGTCATGAATTGTGTTACCTATGTCGCCTACAGAATCAACATTAATGGGGTCCCTTCAGTGAGCTTTAAACCATCAAGAGGCTTGAGACAAGGGGACCCCCTGTCACCTTACCTCTTCATTTTGGTGGCAGATGTATTTTCTCATCTCATCCTGAAGGCGTGGGATCAAGGAGTTTTACATGGTGCTACGGTTTGTAGAAATTTCCCCTCTATCTCTCATCTATTTTTTGCAGATGATAGCCTCTTGTTCGTGTGTGCTACCCCGCAAGAATGCAGTGCGGTTCTGAATATCATTAATCTATACGAAAAGGCCTCGGGACAACGTCTTAATGCTTCAAAATCAGAGTTATCTTTCAGTAAAGGCATCCCACAAACTAAGAGGGAGGAGTTTCAGCAAATGTGCGGGTTTCCACTGGTTGATAAGAATCTGAAGTACCTTGGTCTCTCGACCCTGGTGGGTAGGTCGAAAAAACAAGTTTTCGGCATGATTGTGGATAGGTTGGATAATTTGATTTGTCTTTGGTCTAGTAGGAGGATTTCCAAGTAGGGAAAGGAAGTTGGCGTGAAGTAAGTGGCCCAAGCAATCCCTTCTTATGCCATGTCACTTTTCAAATTCCCTGAAACTCTCATTGATCAAATCCACTCCCGGTTGGCCAATTTTTAGTGGGGCTCCCATGAGGGCATACATAACGCCCATTGGATGTCTTGGGAGAAGCTGTGTGTTTCAAAATTCTGTGGCGGCCTAGGTTTCTGAAATCTCAAATGGTTTAATGAGTCTCTTTTGGCGAAATAAGGATGGCACCTTATTTCCCACCCAAATACCCTATTTTCAAAGGTGATGCGCGCTAAGTACTTCCCTCATTCTTATTTCTTTCATGCCCAGCTGGGGCCACGACCGAGTTTTATGTGGAGGATCATTTGGGGAGAAAAATATCTCATTGACTTGGGTTGCGTGTGGAGAATTGCTGATCGGAATAATATTAAAATTTGGAAGGACCCATGGCTGGAAGAGGGCATCAATCATAAGGTTTCCTCACCGGTTGTCCCTGGATTCGAAGATGCAAGGGTACATGATCTGCTCGATGACTCGCTTGAGGAGTGGGATTAGGAGAAGCTTTGGTGCTAGTTTAACGAGGTGGATCGTCAGCTCATCCTAAGTATCCCTCTCACACCAGGAATGGGTAATGACCATATTTTCTAGATGGGGGAACCTCATGGGAGATATTTTGTTCGTTCGGGTTACAAAATGAGGGTTCAAGGTTTTGTCCAGGGTTTTACCGATAATCGATGGAAGTGCCTCTGGTCCCTCACTACTCCCCCTAAGGTGAAATTTTTCTTATGGTAGGTCTATGCTGCGGTTCTTCCAACTCGTGACTTTCTAGTGCAATGACATATGGTGGAGGACGACATTTTTCCTTTGTGCTTCCATGAAGTGGAGTCTCCTTTGCATGCAATTATTTTCTGTAAGGGGGCGGAAGGGGTGTGGAAGGTTTGGAGACCGGATTTTGGTATTTTCTTTGATACTTCAATTGGGTTGGTCCCAAACCTTACTAAATGGGTGTCTTCTCTGGACCTGAGCATGGTCGGGATGATATGCACAATTTATTGGTTGGTTTGGACTTGCCGGAATGAATGCATTTTCCAAAGGAAGGTGACCCCTGATCATCTATGGGTGGCTAGAGCTATGGAGTGGATGAATGGATGGAAGAAAAGTGAAGTGGTGCATTCTTTGGGCCACACCCGACGGGCGGCTCCCCTTTTATCTCCCCCCCCCCCTGAGGGTTTCGTCAAGATTAATATAGATGTTTCTGTCTCTAATAACTCAAGGGTCGGCATTGGGCTCATTGCTCATAACAACCTTGGCCAGATTGTGGAAGCTCAGTGTAGGGAGGTGCCTAACTCATGGCGCCCTATGGTGGCTGAGGCCTCGGCCATCCTCTAGGGGATTCTTTTTTCCCGTTCAAGATGTTGGCCCAAGATCCTAGTGGAGTCTGATTTCCTCGAAGTGGTGAACTCTATCTCAACAAAAGATGAGGACTCCAAACCTTTTGGCTTCATCTTGAGGAAGATTTGGTCCCTGACCGATGGTTTCGATGCATGCAAATTTTCGTTTATCAGAAGAGAGGGTAATTCGAGAGCCCATCATTTGGCTCACTTTGGGAAATGTTGGGGTAATCATTCTTGGGTGAACTCGTTCCCTGATTGTCTTTGTAATCCTGGTTTCCTTGATCAGTAATTTATCTATTCCATTCAAAAAAAAGTACCAATTAAAGTGGAAAATGGAATTACCTTTGAGTTATGGTGTAGAAAGAAACTCGTTCTTTCATATATATTTTTATGGGGTTGTGAGGCATTTGTTAATGCATTTTAAAGAAAAAAATAGTATCCCAAGGCATAGAGTGTATAATTATATGTTATCCTATGGAAGCAAAGGGATACTACCTATACAACCCCTTAGATAAGAAATTGATTATCACCAGACAATCTGTATTTCTTAAGAGGAAGTAAATCATCAAAAAGGATAGTGGGAGAAAGATTGACTTCAATGAAATTGATGTTCAAGATACACAAAATATGGTAAAGGAATAGATTCCATGGGTCCCCATGGAAGAAGTGGTTCTTAAAACACAAGTACTTTATAGGATCACTAGATAGGTAAGAGAACCAAATATATATGTTTTTCTAGTCACTGAAGATGGTGACTAATTATTGGTTGATAATGATGAACTTCTCTCATATAAAGAGGTTGTAGATATCTTATAAGATATAATATGGAAAGAATCCATGAATTATGAAATATATTCCATTTATCGGAACCAAGTTTGGGTTCCGGTCGATGTGTTAGTTGATGTAAATCCCATAGGGTGAAAATGGGTATTCAAGAAAAAACTAGACATGGAATGTAAGGAAAATACCTATAAAGTAAGGATAGTGGATAAAGGGTTTAAAAGTGTCAAGGAATTGACTATGATGAAACCTTTTCACTAGTTTCCATGTTTAAATCCATCATAATACTACTTGATATAGAAGCTTACCATGACTATAAAATTTGGTAGATGAACAAATTGATTCTCTTAATGGGATACTTAAGGAAGATATCTATATGAAACAACTAGAGGGGTTTGTGAATCAAGGTGATTACAAAAATATTTGAAATTTGCAGAGATTCATTTATGGATTAAAGAAATCATCCAGTTCATGGAACATTTAATTTGATAAAGTTATAAAAGAATTTGGTTTCATTAAGAATGAATGTGAGCCAAGTTTTTACAAGAGGTTTAGTGGGAATGTGGTCATTATCATAGTATTATAGGTTGATGAAATATTACTTTTTGTAAATGACATACCAGTCTTATAGTATATTAAGGATTGGTTAAACAAGTGTTTCTCCATGAAGGACTTAGGTGAACCAGCCTATATTCTAGGGATCAAGATCATTTGTGATGGATCTAAGGTGCTGCTTGGACTAAGTCAAAGACCATACATCGACCAGATAATAAATAGATTTAGTATGGAATAATCTAGGAGGGGATTGGTTCTAGTGCCACATGGTATACATATTTTTAAGGAAATGAATCATCAAACACAATAGGAGAAAGAGATAATGAGTAAGATCCTATACACTTCAATAATAGGATCAATCATGTATGCCATGTTATGTACTAGACTTGATGTTTCATATACATTGAGTATGATAGGCAGATATCAAGCTAAACCAAGACAACAACACTGGTCTGATGTTAAGGATAACATTAAGTATCTAAGAAGAACTAAGGATATATTCCTGGTGTATAGAGGAGACGAGGAGATAGTCATCAGGGGTTATACTAATTCTAGTTTTCAAATAGATTATAATGATCTGAATTTTCAGTCGGGATATGTTTCCTATCTCAATGGAGGAGTTGTGAGTGGGAAGAGTTCAAAGCATCTAGTTGTTGTTGATTTTATAATGAAGACTGAGTATATAGTGGCTTCTGGTGTAGTCAAGGAATCCATTTAGATGTAAATATTTGTACAAGATCTTGATGTGGTACCTAGTAGTAAAGATCCTATCACATTGTGTTATGATAATACTGTAATGGTGGCTCTTGAAAAAGAGCCAAGGTCGCACCAACGAACAAAGCACATACTCTAGAAGTATCACCTCTTGAGGGATTTTACTCAAAGGGATAAAGTTGAAGTAAGAAGAGTTCCCATAGAAGAAAACTTGGTGGTCCCCTTGACTCAATTCATATCTCAGTAGAATCATGAGTATCATGTGAGATCAAACAGACTAAAGGTTGTTAGCAGTTGGCTCTAGTCCAAGTGAGAGTCATTGAAGTCAGTACCCTAAAACCAACTTTTGTGTACTTTATGATAACTTGTATTCATTGTTTTGAATATTAATAAACTTATTATCACATCATGATTATTCTTCTTCATAATATAGTATGTGATAATGTCCTATGAGTAGTTGTCACACTGAAATGTGATAGAAGTTCTCTACTATGATGCGAACCCATAAGTGCTATGTTGTTATTATTAAATATATTTTCTATATCCAAATTAAATCATTTGAGGGACACAAATGATATAGGTTATCAGGGGTGGAGGATCATAGGACTTTGAGGCACCTTCTTAGGGTTTACACCCTTGGTAATATACAGTATAGGATATTATGAGAACAAGACCCACCAGTAGGAAATCCACATTTATATGTGTCATTGGATGTTCCTATCTATGGATGTGTGTATTGATCCTTATAATTTAATATTATTATTAATGAGTATTATAAGTCATGTAATTTGATGTATTGACTCTGAAATATGTTTTCGGTGAGGTAGCATGCATTGGGTGTGTCACGAGTAATATTTCATTAATGAATAATGTGAGAAAGAATTTATACCTTCTATTCTTTGAAGGAATTTAATATCTCAGGTCCTTTGATATAAATGATATGGCCTAAATAAATCCATGTTTATGGTGTTCTATAGGCAAGTTTGATTTCTAGAAATTCAAATAAAGAGACATCAAGCACATAGGTTGATGGCACTGATATAAAACCTGCTTTATTAGAGATATCATGATGAAGTGATTATATTACACAATAAGCATCTGTATAAGGTATTATGTCGTTGTGGCATTAACTTATTTCCCTATGGGTTCATTCACATGTTTCTAAATTCTAACCTTAGACTTTAGACTACTTCACTTAATTCCACTAAGAGAGAGTCCTAGAGGGTCACACACTAATTGTATCCCGAATTTTAGTTAAATAATATATTATTATTTATTATTTAACAAGTTGAATAATATTATTACCGCACATGGTTTAATAATTATTAATGTTTGTTTAATCACTTATATTTTATAACTAGTTATTCAAGAGAATATTATGTGAGCATAAAATTTAATAAATATTTATTTTTTATTTAGTGAATATAATATTTATTTATTTATTGGTGAATAATTCAGTGATATTTATTAATTAAATAAATAGTCATTATTAAAGGCTCGATAAATATTATGAAGGAATGTCAGACCAAGTTTAATAGTACAGTGAGAAATAATATATATTGAATAATATTTGAATAAATAATATTTAATTTAATCCGTGAGTTTAGCATGTGTCAATAAATAATGATAATATTATTATTATAGACATGGGGTTCCATAGGGATTACGGATATAATAAGGGTGCATGTGAAATTATTATTTTCTAAATCTAGTAGTATATAAACCTAATTATATTATTTTATTCTTACATGGGTGTGTTCCCATGATATTCTCATAATTTGTGTGTGTGTTCTTCCATGATCACCAAATATCCATTTTCCTTAATTGATGTCTCCAGTGTAATTCTAAGAATACCCTTCTCATTTATTTTTCTCATTTTTTTCCTATCGAGTAATTATCCATTTACTACAATTAGTAGTATTGAGAACCTTATTATCAAAAATAATTCCACAATATATCCACATTTAAATCATGCTTCATTTATGTATGAAAATCATAAAGAAAATCATATTTGCAGCGTGACTCAAATCTTTATAGCATGTCAGTATTTTTATCATAATTACCTTCCACTTAAGTTCTCAAAATACCTCATTTTAAGGTATTTTTCATTCCCAGCTTAAATCATAAATGGGTTTGTGATATTTTATTCATTTAATAACAACACATGTATTTTATATTTGTTTTCCAAAAACATTTCATAAGGTATTTCTTCATTTTAGACTCATTTATTTTATCAAAATATTCTCCATCTTTGATCTCCTTTTGAACAGTCATGAATATCAGTTTCTCAATCATTTTTCTTGAATCAAAATTAATTTTTTGATTTTTTATTCATTTAAGAACAACTTGGGAATCAACGGATTTAATTCCTTAGAATATCTTTGTTTTTATCACTAATATTGATTTTCAAATTTCCATGTTTGAAAATCACAAATTAATAGAACAATGATCTTATCATTCTCTTATCCTTCCATATTCTTCAAATCAAGGCTTGAATCATGGATTGACAAAGCATAATGATGTTTTGATATTATAATAATATCTTCATCATCATCAGATATTATTTTCTTCTTTATAATATTAAATATATAAATCCTCTAATTTCTCAATTTTTCATAGACTTATAAAGTCACATGTTTTAACAGATAACCCATTTCATAAGACTTTATATTTATATGACTTTACCAATTTTCTATAAGGGAAACATATTTTCATAGGCTTTTAAAGTCTTATATTTTCATCAAAGTCTTATGAAATAACATGGAAGTATTATGAAATATGCCTTTGTCAATTTTCTCTACCTAAGACCAAAAGTCTTATGAGATTTTAACAAAGTATTATGAAATAAAAATATAGTATTATAAAATATTCCTTTATTAATTTTATTTTCCTTAACTCAAAAATCTTATGAGAATTTAACAAAGTATTATGAATTTCATTGAATTCTTATGAACTCACAACAAATTCTTACACACTCATCTGAAATTCATGTGAAATGATTTCAAAGTCTTACGCAATAAGACTTGGAAAAAATTTTTGATATAAGAGACAAAGTCTTATGAAATTAATGAAGTTTTATGAAATCATCATTCCTTTTTCATTTATATTACAAATTCAGAAGCCTCATGAGATTCATAAGTCTTATGAAATTTCCAAGAATTGGTAATTTTTAGAACTTCAATAAAATTATTTCAAACTTCACCTCAAATGACTTAGGACTATTTTAATTAATCTCAGAGCTTCTTAATCACCTAAAATAACCTTAGAATATCTTGAGATAATTTAGGCAATTATCAAAGTAATTAAATACAGCCTCAAATTATTTACAATGTATTATAACATATTAAATACTCAATTCATAGTATTTTAATAATCTTTGCTACCTTCTCAATTCATCCTCAAATATGACTTCTTTAACCATAATCAAAGTGATGTTCTTGACTTTATTCAGTAACTTTCAATCTAGATAACACCAGGATGAATTCTCTACACTTAAATCAGATTTTCAATAAATTATTGAACTACCTTTAATATTTTCTTTAATAATAATTATTCAAATTCATGTAATACATTTTTTTTGTATTTTATAAAATCCACTTTGAGGTTTAGTGGGAACCATGCATTCCAAATATAAAATACAGAAATATCACATTTCTAAAATTCAAAAACATCTAGTGATAATCTTAATTCCAAATTTAAACATACATCACCCAAATCTATGAATTCAAAATTTGAAAATGTACCTTGATCCCAGCACCACCAACCACCTCAGGTCGTGAGATTCTGAGCTGAGATCCACCTCCTTCATCGAGGTAAGTCATGTCAATTCCATAATGTACACCGCACTACCATCCCCATCAACAAGGAACCATCATCATCCATAGTAGAAAACCATTGACCACCAAAAACTGATCTGAAGGATAATAATCCCACACCAATTGTGCCTCCTAGAAAGTTTTCATCCACTCAAACAATTCCTCCCAAAAACTTACTTTAGATCCATCACACCAAACCAACTTGTAAGTGGGTGATGGACCTTAAAGTCGGGGTAGAGTTTGAGAAGATGAAGGAATCGACAGCAATCCACACCTATGCAAGAAACTCCTCCCTTCCATAGGTCCACCTCAAAACAAAAAGTGACCACCGACAACAACAACATAAAACATCAGATCCATGACCAGGAATCTAAATTCACCCATTGTGATCGAAGACAAAAAAACAGATAATGATTCTAGCCATCATGAACAAAACCACAAAAACCAAAACACCATAGGCATTGAGTAGAAACACTATCACTGATCAAGTATTCATCACTGAAGACGATAATAAAATAAAAATACGTTCAAAACAAACCAAAAGAACTAGGGAGAATAAAAATTCCAAATAATAAGAAGAACCCATGAGAGGCATGGCTCCAGGAGCACCGGTGAACCAACCTCAACCACCAACACATCCCAAACCACCAAGAAGAATTCCAAACAAGACCAAAAATGGTGTCTGGAATGGAAGATCTAGTCGGAAGAGCAGTAGTGATATGCATTTGAAACCCCATAAGCAGGAGACACGACCCCAAAGAATGAAAGATAAATATGGGGATACCTCAAGAGAAGATCCATATGAGGAAGTGAGAGGCTTGGAGAGAGAACATCATCGATGGAGAAGCATGCCAGATCCATAGGAGAGGGTGACATTGAGAGAGAGGGTGGGATCTAAGGGAGTATATTAAAGGTAATTAGTTTTAAGTATATTCATTTGTTAAATGTTTAAAAATGATTTAACAATTAATTCTAAAAATTTTATAATCAATTAATTTATAGACATATTATAAATTGAATAAATATCTTAAACAATATTTCTCTATAATTTATAAACAATTTATAAATTATCTAAATCCAATCATATATGAAATGGAAAAAATTTATCTTTACTTTATAACATATTTCACTATATACCCTGAATTGTATGTCTTGGTATAATTTAAAACCTATATCATGGTTTATGATAGGCATGTGATGCATCCTTATAGAACTAGAAATTACAACTTATGATAATCCATATATTTCCTTGATGATATGAGACTATGTTTTTGTAAAACAAAAATAGTGTAATATTTTCTATTGTAGCCTAAAATTCCTTCAATTGTATGGTATAACACAAAACAAATTCCACACTATAGCTTATGACTAACATGTATCATATATTACAATATGCATACACCAAAGTAAATAGCCTATGTCATAAGAAATGGTAGCATATATCATACAATATGATCCTATTGTATCTTATGATATCACTTCTTGTATTATAAGCCGCCATCCAAAATATATATCCTATTTGATGATTAAGAATATAATATCCATTTTTCTCCATTTTAAACATGATTTCATGAATCAATTCAATCATGACACTAGTTGGATACCATTTAAAGGATTATTAGGATCAAATAATAGTTATTCTAGTAGGTAAAGACATAAGAAACTATAAACTAATAAGTTTCATGATTTGAAACTAATACCATGCATAATATAAAATGGAGAATGTATCATACACCAAATATGTTCAAGCCTTATATCTTTAAACATACACTTGATTAAGATCACTTAAAAACAGTTAAAAGAATCTTTCCTTATAGGTTATCCATGGGTTTATGGATCACCCAATGCTTGGGTAAGATATTTCTTTTGACTATGATATGTTAGTACCTCTTGGTGGTAAAGGAACAAGGATAAGAGAACTTGGGTGTGGGGGTCATGTTAAATACAAGATAATTAAATTCCATTTTCATGGCCTTATCCTCCTTTATATAAACTTTAGGGACACTCCCTGATCATTCATGAAATATAATCAAATGTTAAACAATGTTTAGATAATTTCATTGGATTACAAACCATTTGTGACCCTCAACCGAGTGCATTCATTTAACATTTAAATGCATCATTGGATCTCCCATGCATTTCATGAATTAAAGATATCCATACATGGTAGATATTCAAATGTTGACATTTAACATATGAATACCATGTTAATCATATCATACAATTAACATTTATCGTATCAATACAATATCATCATATTATACAATATGATATAATAGAGGTAGTGTCACAATATCACTATGTTGTTCCTTATGATATGTCAGTCAAAGCATACAATGTTCCTTAGTTTCATGTATGTTGTATAGTATGACCTACCTATATCATACCTTTTGATATAGAGAATCCATGGAGTCATGTGAAGGAATATTACTTTATATTATTCTTGTAACAACCCACATTGTTATTGGTTGAGAAAATTTGGGAAAATTTATATTTTGGTCTTAGGTTTAAAGACAAGGATTACACGACATGTGTGTTTGGGATAAGTTATGTAGAGCCACTTGGGGTGTGGTCGGGGTCACGACCAAACACCCTGTGTGTAGGCACATGGATTTTTAATATACACAACCAAATCCCATGTGTGATACACATCCAAAGGTTATGTAGGGTGCATGGACTAATCCCATGTTGGGTACATGTCCTAGTACCCCGGGTGGCTAAGATGTCATGTGTGTTTGGTGCACAATATGTAGTCGGGTATAGTGCATGACAAGTTAGGTTGTGGTACACGGACAAGTACCCCATGTAGGTTACACACCATGTATGAGGTAATAACACCATATACTTCAAAAAGTACATTCTAGGCTGACTGGGATACACAACCAGGGAGGTTGGATTGAGGTATATGTCGTGTACTTGATGCACATGTTGTGTACTCCCTCCTAGGAGGAGTGTTGTTGGTTTTTCACCCTTGAGTCAAAAATAGAATTTTGAGTAACCCATTTTGAGTGTTTTTTCCATAGTATTAATGATGGTGGAATCCTTTAAATGTTTAGAGACCATTTGTATAGTGTTTTGGATTGGGTGAGCTTTGGTGGGAGTATTTCCTTGAGGTTTCATATAGAATCCTCTTGAGGATTAGGTTGTGAAGTGAGGCCCGAGTGAGGGTTGTGAGCTTGTTTTTCACTTCATCTTGAGGATGTCAGGGGGTTTTAGGTTCTCTTGGATAGTTCTCGGGAGGTAGGATCAGGTGGTTTCTTGTATGAGATTCTCTAGTCTATTGCTCAAGATTTATTTCACTTAGATACTTTAGGATAGGGTGGAATTATGGTGTTTCAGGTGAGGATGGTTGATAAAACACTATTTTATTGAATATTTTATAGATAATAAATGATATAATTTCCTCACATTGTGTTAAATATGTTTAATTAGAAAGTATTTGGGATTAGATCATTCATTTGAATATTTGATGAAAATTCCAGTTTTACCCTTTACAGTTCACTGTAGTATTTCGAAGATAAATATTTTTATATTTATTATTTGAATTTGAAATTTTGTAACAGTGTTTATAACTTAATTATAGAAAAATTTTATTCAGGACACTAGATCTAAAGAGTGCATTTGGTTGTTAAAAATGGGTCATGAAGTCAAAGTTGGGCTGGACTCTCCAGAATGGAGAAGCTTCTGTATTTAGGTCATAACTCCTTCATATGGGATTATATTGAGCCCAAATTTTTAGAGGAGATAGAGGAACCATATATTCACATATGATCCTTCTGGAAGGCCAGAAAATTTACTCGTTTTGGTGGTAAAATTGGAAGTTCAAGTTGGTATAAAATATTTGACCGAGATTCCCCATTCACACTTGAAACCAATTTGAACCTAGCCTCCCCACCACTCTATAAATTAGTGTTTTTATCATTTGGTGGGGTTGGGACGTGCATTTGGAAGTTTAGGGAGGAGGAGAAGTGTATCCACTCCAATTATCCAACCATTTCAATAAGGGTAGCTCTTGAATCAAGGATCCCTTCGACGAAGCCTTCTTCTTCTCCTTCATGTTGTAATGATTTTGTTTGTGTAATAAACTTCTTAGTTCCTCTTTAATTTCTTCTGATTTCATATGTTTTGTTCATTTTTATTCTTCATTAATCTTCCTCTTTGTGATGGAACTCAAGAGTAGAAGCATGATTGGGTTATACCCATTCTAAACCGTTGCAAATGCAATTCGCTTCTACGATGACTACACCGCCCATGGAAGAGTAGTTATTTTTAGTAATCGATCTACCTATCACCTTATTCATTCATTTATTTTGAATAAATGTTCTAATGTAATTAAATAAACATGATCCATTAATTGAGTTTTTAAATTATAAGAAACTAAGTGATCAATTGAACAATTAACACAAAACGTGCGAGGTCGGGATTTGTGTGAATTGTGAGAGCGCGATCTTAATCGGTAATACAAGACCACACAGGATCAATTTGTAGAGTTCAAATACAATCCCTAAACTCAATTAATCCTCATTTACAAAGTGGTTATGTGCCCTAATTTACCACTGACCATAAGATATCCTTAGAACATCAATCAAAGCAGGGTGCTACGATAGCATGTTCCGAAGCTAGCCAAGGGTTTAATTAATTTCATCTTTGTGGTAAAGTTAATTCTCGTAGGGTTTGGGATTTAAAAAATTAAGGGATCATAATTAAGTGAAAATAAATTTTAATTATAATGATTAATAAATGATTGAATAGTTAGTGTTAGATCAATTACGCCTTTTGAATATTGTCTAAAAAACATCTTTTTGTTGTGTCATTTTAATCGAACTTCATTTCAAAACTAAAAACAAAAAAATACAATCTTATTCCAGCAAACTTCTTCTAGATTCATAAACTATACCAAAACCCAATCCTTTAAAGTAGTTTTTTTATTATATTCTATTTTATTTTTTTATAATACCTTTAATAATTTGTTAAATTCACTTCCTCCTTTGAGAGACGACCTTGGTCAGCCACTCTGCTGCACCTAAGTACCCCATAATCACACTAATCATTTGAGGGCGCCCATGACAGTGCTCTTTCAAATTGGTGTTGTTTCTGAGGAGGAAAGTAATTTATTCAACCATTTAGAGTTATTTATTTTATTTTTCCTTTTATTATTTTATTTACCACTTTCTTTCATCTTTCCCCTTTCTCAAGTTTTCATTTTTTTTCATCCTCTTCTTTTCTTTTTGGACCATCAACTCAAACTTCTCATTTTTATTTTACTATGGTCCACTTTATTTATTTTTATATTTATTTGATTTATGACATGAACTAATCCCAAAGATCTCTTAGATATTGACCCTGAGATTGAACTTAGCCTTAGGGCTTGAATCAGACATTCTCAGTCTACGGGAAGTTTCAATATTCAACCAGTTGGTGAATTCCTCTCTTCTGGAAACATTGAAATTGGAAGCAATTCAAATTCAAACATAAAATAGGAACCAATGGCTAGAAATAATGGAAATCAACTTAATAGAACCATTCGAGAATTGGCTGCACCTGATATTAACTATCAACCAAATTGTATTGAATACCCGAATCTCAAATCGGACTTTGAATTGAAATCTGGATTAATTCACCTTCTTCTAAAGTTTCATGGCTTATCTGGTGAGGATCCCAACAAACACCTTAAGGAATTTAATGTGGTTTGATCAACTTTAAAACCAAAAAATGTTTCTAAAGATCAAATCAAATTAAGATCATTATCATTCTCACTTGATGGAGCTACAAAAGATTGGATGTATTATTTGCAACCTGAAGATGTAACATGTTGGAATGATTTGAAACATCTTTTCTTGCAAAGATTTTTTCCAGCATCAAGGACCACATCCATTCAAAAGGAGATATCGGGGATCAATCAAGCCCAAGGAGAGTCAATGTATGAGTACTGGGAGCGATTTAAGAAGTTGTGTGCAAGCTGTCCATATCACCAAATCAGTGAGCAACTCCTCATCCAATACTTCTACGAAGGACTCACACCCATGGAGAGGATCATGGTGGATGCTACAGCTGGAGGAGAATTGGTGGACAAGACACCAACAGCCACACGTGCATTGATCGACAAGATGGACCAAAACTCCCAAAAAATTGGTGATAGAGGTACACCACATATTAGGGGAGTACATCAGGTAAGTCCTTCTCTTGAAAGTCATTTGATTGATACCGAGTTGGAAGAATTGAACACTATGGTGAGGCAGATTATTTTGGCTCAAAAGACATCCCAATACCCTCCTTCAAGGCCTTGTGGCATTTGCATTGAGACAAGCCACCCAACTGACTGTTGCCCACAACTACAAGAGACAGAGGATTGTGCAGCAGTATTCCCTGGGAGACCATTTCAGCAGCAACAACAACCATATCCCCAAAATAAGTTTGATTCATTTGCTCCAACATAAAACCAAGGGTGGAAGGGTCAATCAAACATGAGTTATGGATCTGGACAACAACAAAGGCCCCCTTTTCAAAAAAACTTCTAGCAGCCTCCGCCTTACCAGCAGGGTTTCCAACAACCCCAAAGGAGATTTGAAGCTCAAAAATCAATAAGCCAGCAACAAGGGAATCCCTCACCCAAGGTAGATTCTAACACTGGTGATCTTTTGAAGCAAATTGTTCTTAATTAACAGAATGAACTGAAGAGTCAAGGTTCGGAGTTGAGGTAGTTGAAGACTCAAATGAGCCAGATTTCCACCATCCTCCATGAACTTTTGAGTAAGAATTCTGGAAATCTAACTTCCCAACCCACTCCAAATCCAAAGGGGAATGTCAGTGCCATCACATTAAGAAGTGGGAATCAAATGAATGATACATCTGTACCTACCATTCCACCAGGATTCACCTCAACTCCGGAGAAGCCGCATTCCAAACCAACTGATGAGCAATCCAAGGAGAAAGATAAAGGTAAGAAAAATATTTATGATGTTCCTCATAAACCCCTTCCTTTTCCCAACAGGTTTGTTCAAACCAAGAAGATGGTTGAAGAAGTAATGCAAAAGGAGGTTTTGGATACATTCAAGCGTGTGGAGATCAAAATTCCTCTACTTGAATCCATTAATCAAATTACAAGGTATGTGAAATTCTTAAAAGAACTTTGTACCAATCAAAGAGGGCTCAAGGGAAATGAGAGGATCAACCATGGAAGGAATGTCTCAGCACTCATTACACCAACTCTAGCAATGCCAACAAAGTGCAAGGATCCTGGGACATTCACCATCCCATGTACCATAGGGGAGTTTCACTTCTCTGATGCTCTTTGTGATTTAGGAGCTTCAATAAATGTGATTCCTCACTCTTTATTCTCTTCTTTACAGGTTGGTTAGTTGAAGCCGACGAGAGTAGTGGTGCAATTGGCGAATAGAGCTACGGCATATCCAGCGGGAGTTCTTAAGTATGTACTTGTCCGGGTAAGAGACATGATCTTTCCAGCGGATTTCTATGTTCTTAACATGGAGGATGATCAGGTAAGTTCTCATGCTCCCATTATCTTAAGTAATCCCTTCCTCAAAACTATAAAAACTATCATAAATATCAATGAGGTTACACTTTCCATGGAATTTGGGGATGAAGTTGTGATATTTAATGTTATGGATTCCATGCAGTACCCCTCAGAGGATCATTCTGCATTTGTTATCTCCCATTTTGAACCACCAAGTAAAAACACCATGGAATTGGATTGTCCTATGCTTAGGGAGATTATGAGTATTGGTTCTAGTTTGATGTCTAAGAGTACTTCCACACCCATTTATAAGGAACAAGACTCTCTAAGATTTGATTTTGAAATGGAATCATATTCTGATTTTGCTCATGTGAACTCTGATTATGACATGGCTATAGAGTATGCTGATGGATTTGATGCTTTATTCTATAATTTTGATGATGTATATTCTGATACTGATGCTCTTTGTGTACATATTTCAGTTCCTTCTATGTCTCCATCCATACTACACCCTCCTTCATTAGAACTCAATCCATTGCCACCAAATCTGAAATACTCATACTTGTTGAGTGGTGAGATATTACCTCTTATCATTGCTAACAATCTCTCTTTTGAACATGAAGAAAAGCTTTTGAATATTTTGAGGGAGAACATCAGGGCAATTGGGTGGACCTTGGCTGACATATCAGGTATTAGCCCCTCCATTTGCATGCATAGGATTCTCTTGGAGGATGGGGCTAAACCAGTGAGACAACCACAAAGGAGACTCAATCCCACCCTCTTGGAAGTTGTTAAAAAAGAAGTTGAGAAATTGATCAAGGTTGGTATAATCTTTCCCATTTCAGATTCTCAGTGGGTAAGTCCTATTCAGGTTGTGCCTAAGAAAAGTGGTGTTACTATTATTAAAAATGAGAAAGATGAGTTAGTTCCAATGAGGGTACAAAACAGTTGGAGTGTGTGTATTGATTATAGGAAACTAAATCATTCCACTCGCAAAGACCATTTCCCCCTCCCATTTATTGATCAGATGCTTGAGAGACTAGTTGGGAAGACACAATATTGTTTCTTGGATGGATTTTCTGGCTATTTTCAGGTTCCCATTGCAGCAGAGGAACAGGAGAAGATGACATTCACCTGCCCATTCGGTACCTTTTCTTACCGAAGGATGCCATTTGGACTTTGCAATGCCCTAGGTACCTTTCAGAAATGCATGGTGAGTATTTTCTCAGATTTCATTGAGACCTGCATGGAGGTATTTATGGATGATTTTACAGTTTATGGGTCCTCATTTGATGAATGTTTCTCTAGTTTGGGTGATGTGTTGCATCATTGTATTGAGAAGAATCTGGTCTTAAATTTTGAAAAATGTCATTTCATGGTCGAAAAGTGAATTATCTTAGGTAATATAGTCTCACAACATAGCATTGAAGTTGATAAATCTAAGGTAGACATTATTTCATCCCTCCCATATCCTACATGTGTGTGTGATGTTCGATCATTCCTTGGACATGCTGGATTTTATCGACGCTTCATCAGAGATTTTAGTAAGATCACTCTACCCTTATCTCAATTGCTTCAAAAAGATATTGACTTCAATTTTGATGATTCATGTAGGGTATCATTTGATGAGCTAAAGAATTGTCTGACCACTCCACCAATCATACAGCCCCCGTGGTGGGACCTTCCATTTGAGCTTATGTGTGACGCCTCCAACTTCGCGGTTGGAGCTGTCTTATCTTAGAGGGTGGAGGGACGTTCACATGTGATATCCTATGCATCGAGGACACTGGATTCATCCCAATCAAATTACACAACCACGGAAAATGATTTTCTTACTGTCATATTTTCTTTAGATAAATTTCCTTCATATTTATTGGGCTCTAAAGTAGTTGTTTTTTCTGACCATGCAGCTTTGAGGTACCTCCTGAAGAAGCCAGATGCAAAGCCATGACTTATCTATTGGAAGCTCCTTCTTCAAGAGTTTGAACTTGAGATAAAGTACAAGAAGGGGTCAGATAATTTGGTGGCGGACAACATGAGTAGGCTTACTCACACACTAGAGGATGACACCTTGGACCAGGTACCACTTCGGGACACTTTCCCCGATGAGCATCTTTATTCCATCTCAGGTACGCATCCTTGGTATGTAGATTTAGTTAACTACATTGTTTCCTCTGAAATCCCTGCAAATTTAAAGAAACATCAAGTCCAAAAATTAAAAATTGAGTCTAGGTTTTATGTGTGGGATGATCCTTACCTATGGCGCATGTGTAGTGACCAAGTCATTAGGATGTGTGTTCTCGATCATGAGTTTGAGTCTGTTTTGCATTTCTGTCATACACTTGCTTGTGGTGGACACTTTGAACCCCAACAGATAGCTAGGAAGGTTTTGGACTCTATATTATATTATCCTAGCTTATTCCATGATGCCCATGTGTTTTGTAGGTCATGCTCTCATTGCCAACACACTGGGAACATTTATAAGAGACATGAGATGCCCCAACAACCCATATTATTCTGTGAGATTTTTGATGTATGGGGCATTTATTTTATGGGTCCTTTTCCTAGTTCGTTTGGATTTTTGTATATTTTGGTTTCTGTTGATTATGTGAGTAAATGGGTGGAGGCCAAGGCCACCAGGACTGACGATTCTCATGTTGTAGTGGATTTTTTCAAGGCTCAAATTTTCTACAGGTTTGGAGTACCAAAGGCCATCATCAATGACCAAGGGACACACTTTTTCAATAGTAATTTTTCTTCCCTCCTTTGAAATTATGGGGTGACACACAAAACATCAACACCATACCACCCCCAAACAAATGGTCAGGTTGAGGTTTCAAATCGTGAGTTGAAAAAAAAATTGGAGAAAACTGTGCAGCCAAATAGGAAGGATTGGAGCAAGTTCTTGGATGATGCATTGTGGGCTTATAGGATAGCATACAAGACACCCATTGGAATTTCCCCATTTCAGATTGTTTTTGGGAAAGCATGTCATCTCCCCGTGGAAGTTGAGCATCGGGCTTATTGGGCTATAAAGAAATGCAACATGGATTTGGCCCAAACTGGAATCCAAAGGAAGCTGCAAATTCAAGAGCTTGAGGAGATTCGATTGTCTTCGTATGAGAACTCAAGGATCTACAAGGAAAGATCAAAAGAAGATCATGATAGAATGATCCAACAAAGGGAGTTTCATGTTGGATAGAAAGTCCTTCTCTACAGTTCATGACTGAAGCTGATGCCTGGTAAGTTGCGTTCCAGATGCTTAGGTCCTTATATTGTATCTAATGTTTTTCCTTATGGTGTAGTGGAGATCACACAAGAGGACACTGGAAGGATATTTACAGTCAATGGGCAACATTTTAAGAGATACATTGAGGGACTTCCTACTGATGCAGTGGATTTTATCACACTGCATGACCCCATCATCACTTGAGCACATTAGGTTGTTCCTAACCCTTTTACTTTTATATTATTTGTCCTATTTAAAAATTCTGCATTTCATGTGCATATATCATCTCATGGGTTCACATTGAGGACAATTCAATATTTTATGTGTGGGGGAGGGAACCTTTTAGTTTAGTAATTTCAATTGTTTTCCTATTTAAAAAAAACCAAAAAAATTGTGTGTTTTTCAAATTTTGTGTGTTTATTTTACAATTTTCTGTGTGTTTTTGAAATTTTGAGCTGAAATGATTCTCATCACCATTTTTAAATCCATATAAATAAGTGAAACAATTTACCCCTTGAAACTAAGCTTAAATAAATGCTGAAATTACTTTGTTTCAAGTTCAAATATTTAGTAATTTCATGAAAAGTACAGTGAATTTTGAATCCCATGCCACATCTCACTGTCTTTATATTTGAAATCACTTTTCTGTGAGGCTTCTGAACCATTATTTTCATATTCTTTACATTCACCTCACTTCTTGAGAGAACCAAACCATTCTTGATTTAACATAATTTGATCTATTCCTATCAAAACTTGAGGGTTTGAGGTACTTATGTTTAAATGATTGAGGCATTTGTTTGGTATTAAAGCCCATATTTCAAAGAATCCTTTTTTATAATGGCCTACCTTGAATATTTAATCCTTTTAGCCCTTATAATCCATGAATAGCCTGTTAGGTTGGCCACATTAAAAGCCAATTTTCCCTATCCAACCAACTCTTAAAGTGAAATTTCATAATCTAGTTGAGCTTAAGTGTGGGGGAATCTATCTTGTGTTGTGCCACCACATTCTGTGATACTTTGGGTGGAAAATTAAATTCTGAAGAGATTTGTTTTCTACTGAAGAAAGTCATTATATTGAAATTTGTGCCTTTTCTAGAGCTTTCATAACAAGTGAAGTTGTGCCTTTTCTGGAGCTTCTAATTGAGGTGGAAAGTTTTGCTCATCTTGAGCTTTCAAGAAAATCATGTTTGAGAAGATTGAAATTTTTTATGCTGAAATGATGAATGGTGTAAACCTTTCATGAATTTTCATGATGATGGAGCTGAATTGATACTATGGTAATTGAGGAGAAGACCATATTTAAGTGAAAATTAGATTAATGCAATTTTGCTTCAAAATGAGTCAAGCCCTCCTCATTCAGCCTCAGAATTTTTCACATCTAAATCCTACAAACCGAAAGCCACAGAACAACCCTGAAAAGTCCTCATGATAAACATATTTCCTTGACTCACATCAGGTAGCGATGTAGGAATCTATCAAGCCTATGGTGACCCTTGTATGAGTTTGGATGAGAAATACATTGCAAAAAAATTGACATTTGTGTGATAAGAGAAAATTCAAGTGAGGTAAGTGTTTTGTGCATGGGAGGAAAAATAAAGTGGAAATATATTGAATGATATAAATGAATAACTTGAAATAATGGTATTTTATGAGGCATGATATATTTTGTTTTTTGGTGTGTAATTGTTTGATCTCAAGGATATGTGTTTTAAAATTGGTTTTGATTTGATATTGATGTTTACTTGATATGAGGTTTTGCTCAGGAGTGCAAAAGGTTAAGTGTGGGGGAGTTGATAAAAAACTATTTTATTGAATATTTTATTGATAATAAATGATATAATTTCCTCACATTGTGTTAAATATGTTTAATTAGAAAGTATTTGGGATTAAATCATTCATTTGAATATTTGATGAAAATTCCAGTTTTACCCTTTACAGTTCACTGTAGTATTTCAAAGATAAATATTTTTATATTTGTTATTTGAATTTGAAATTTTGTAACAGTGTTTCAAACTTAATTATCTAAAACTTTTATTCAGGACACTAGAGCTAAAGAGTGAATTTGGTTGTTGAAAATGGTCCATGAAGTCAAAGTTGGGCTGGACTCGCCAGAATGGAGAAGCTTCTGTATTTCGGCCATAACTCCTTCATATGGGATTATATTGAGCCCAAATTTTTAGAGGAGATATAGGAATCATATCCGAACATATGATCCTTCGTCCGGCCAATTCACAAGTTTTGGTGGTCAAATGGGCGGTTCAAGTTGGCATAAAATATTTGGTCGAGATTCCCCATTCACACTTGAAACCACTTTGAACCTAGCCTCCCCACCAATCTATAAATTGGTATTTTTATCATTTGGTGGGGTTGGGATGTGAATTGGGAAGTTTATGGCATAGGATAAGTGGATACACTCCAATTATCCAATCATTTCAATAAGGGTAGCTCTTGAAGCAAGGATCCCTTCGACGAAGCCTTCTTCTTCTCCTTCATGTTGTAATGATTTTGTTTGTGTAATAAACTTCTTAGTTCCTCTTTAATTTCTTCTATTTTCCTCTGTTTTGTTCATTTTTATTCTTCATTAATCTTCCTATTTGGGCTGGAACTCAAGAGTAGAAGCTTGATTGGGTTATACCCATTCTAAACCGTTGAAAATGCAATTCTCTTCTACGATGACTATACCGCCCATGGAAGAGTAGTTATTTTTAGTAATCGATCTACCTCTCACCTTATTCATTCATTTATTTTGAATAAATGTTCTAATATAATTCACTAAACATTATACATTAATTGAGTTTTTAAATTATAAGAAACTAAGTGCGCAATTGAACAATTAACACAAAACGCGCGAGGTCGGGATTTGTGTGAATTGTGAGAGCGTGATCTTAATCGGTAATACAAGACCACACGGGATCAATTTGTAGAGTTCAAATACAATACATAAACTCAATTAATCCTCATTTACAAAGTGGTGATGTTCCTTAATTTACCACTGACCATAATCTTGCCTTAGAACATCAATCAAAGCAGGGTGCTACGATAGCATGTTCCGAAGCTAGCCTAGGGTTTAATTAATTTCATCTTTGTGGTAAAGTTAATTCTCGTAGGGTTAGGGATTTAAAAAATTAAGGGATCATAATTAAGTGAATGTTAATTTTAATGATAATGATTAATAAATTATTGAATAGGTAGAGTTAGATCGATTACTCCTTTTAAATATTGTCTAAAAAACATCTTTTTGTTGTGTCATTTTAATCGAACTTCATTTCAAAACTAAAAACAAAAATATACAATCTTATTCCAGAAAACTTCTTCTAGATTCATAAACTATACCAAACCCCAATCCTTTATAGTAGTGTTTTTATTCTATTCTATTTTATTTTTTTAGAATACCTTTAATAAGTTGTTAAATTCACTTCCTCCTTTGAGAGACGACCTTGGTCATCCACTCTGATGCACCTAAGTACCCCAAAATCACACTAATCATTTGAGGGCACCCGCGATAGCACTCTTTCAATGGGTTCCATTAGTTGGATCTTGATATAGACCTAAGAGACCCTTATTATGAATCCCTTATGGGTGTGGTGATATTTGAGGTTTCCTTTGTGGTTGGGATGTTGATTGACGAGGATTTGTGAGCCAGAGAGGTCGAAAGTGGTTTCTTTGATGATCTTGGCCTGAGGTTTGGATGTGATGGAGAAGGCCTAAGGGGTGTCTTGTTTTTTGTGTATTATGGGATCATGGAAGGTACCATCATGCTTGGTTGAATTGATAGATGGTCAGTTCTAGTTTTAGTAGTTTTGAGGATGGACTATGGTTGGGATGGTTGAGGATGTTCTGATAAGAGTGGATGGAGAGGAGACCTTTGGGATGTTATTATATTGGGATTTTTTCCAATTTTGATCAATGATCTCATCAGTTGGTTAGATATTTTGAGGTGGTTTTAGGGATATAATAGATTATTTGGAAGAGTGCACCCCCCCCCCCCAGTTTAGAATTAGCTATAGCTATGGGATTTAGGCTCATGGGGTGTTGAGGCACTCATAGATGAGTTTAGTGGCCTGAGTTCTTGAGGCTTCCAGGATGGCCCGGTCAGGTAGTGTTTCACTGATGGATTTGGTAACTCGGTTAGTTTTATAGGAATTTTAGTACATGGGAAGAATTATCTAGGGTTCGACGTAGAGTTCATGTCACCAATTCATATCATGTTATTGGAGTCCAAAATCATGATAGATGTTTTGTTATAGTATACACCTAGGATGAGATCCTAGGGTTTGGAATTTTTGTATGTCCATGAATAGACACCCTTGATGTCATGTGTCTTCATGGTCTTCCTATTATAAGTCCTCTGGTGGGGGTCGGAGTGAGGTTATATTTGTTGCGGGTGTCAGGTTAGATCCAAGGGTTGGTTTTTTTTCTTTTTATTTCTATAGTTTTTTATTTCCATTTAAGTAATTTTTGTTCAGCTAGGATGGTCATATCACGTGTTTCATGAATATTTTATGATATTAAATGTTAGGACCACTATTGGGGGTGGCCTACTGATATTTCTTTCTCACCCCTACATGTGAACCTTAGTGTGTGTGAAGACCTTATGTCTAGTTTCAGGATGAGCACTGAAGCACAGTAGATCAGGAAGATTCCTGGTGATGTGGGATCAAAAAGTATTACTCATATGGAGTCTAAGGATCATGTTAGAGTATTTCAACCATAGTGGAGACCAGGTATGTGGTTTGTCTTAGAGTTACAGTAAATCCTTGTGTATTTTATTTTATTTTATTTATTTATCTCAATATCTGTGGTTAACATAGTGGGAGACCGGTTGATATGTTATTTCATGACCATGAGTTTGTATTTTTCATTCCATTTTATTATAGCATTCTTCTATTTTAGTTATTTATTTATGAATAATCTAACATTTTTTATGGATTTTTAAGTGTTTAGTTTATTTATATTGTTATTGCACTTTGATCTAAGGGCATGGTTTTACTATTGTATGGATTAGGCCCTCTCCGCTAGTTGATAGCCTCTAGAATATGGGGAGGCACATTTGAGGTCTTGTCGCAAGGTGGATCTAGTGAATGGTTAGGTCAACCCAAGTCAGTTCATGAAAAAATGGTATTAGAGTTTTTCATGGTATATGATTTAGGGAGTTTGTAGATAGGTGGTCTAGTAATGTGTCAAAGCTTATGATGTATATCATACTGGCACATCATGAACACCTTTTTAGGTAGGAATTCTATGTTACCACCATTATGAGATTGCTAATTTTGGTTTTTTATGTGATGATTGTATGGTTTCACCTCACTTGGGTTTTTTTATTTTATGATGTATTAAATTTTTGGCACTTAGCTTGTTGGAAAGAGGCCAATGAACAGCATAATTCTAGGCACATAGGATCCACATGACTTTTTTTTATTTGTGTTTATTTTTATTAATGATATAGGTTTAGTTGTTTAAAATATTAGTAATGACCTATATGAGGTTTCCCCATATATCTCCTTCATGGAATTTTACTCAACTAAACCACGGGTATTTTTCTTCTGATGATAGACCATGTGGATCTTATGGTGAGATGTTCTCTGGTAGTAAAAATATAGTACCTTCATCAAGGGATGTGTAGAGACCCTTGTGGGTAAGTGAGGGATTTAGTTTTATTATCATTGTTGTTGGATCGATGAAGGAAATAATTCCTAAGAGATGTTTGGATGAGGATTGTGTTTCCCTGAGGTTTTGGTTTCTCTAAGAAGTTTTTTGGTTAGGCATGAGGATTCATTGGGCTTGAGAAGTGGATCACTAGGAGTGCTCTTGGTTTTGTGGTTTTTTTAAGAGGGTATGTTTGGATGGATGTTTGGCCTTGATGGTACTGTTTGTTTTTTTGTTGTTCTTTGGGTGAAATAGTGGGATTGTGGTTAGCCACTCATGTTTTTGGTTCGATGATTGGGTGGTAATTGGCCATCTGGGTGTTCTTGGCATAAGGGAGATGCCTCAATTTTGAAGAGGGGTTTCAAAGTTTCTCTGACTTATGGAACTAACCTACGTGAGGAGTATAGTCAGTGGTGTAAGTGTGTTAGCCTAGGTTTGTTAGGGATTGTCTTGTGTGAGTGTGATTTTAGTTGTGTGTTTACGTGAGGGCCTGTGAATGGTTCTTAGAGAATCACTCTACCTTAAGGAAGAGATTAGTGGTTAACGTGTCTTTTAGGGAGAAACATATGTTATGTGAGGGAATCCATATGGCGAGGAGCACACCATAGGAATTTTAGGTGGTATAACTAGTTTTAAGTGGTTTGTTGAGCATGGGGGAATATCATTCCTAGTGGGATAGGAATGTTTGGTTGTTGGTGTTTCATGTTGGTGCTCTAGTGTGATTGAGTCGGCCACATATAGTCATTATGTTTGTTTATGGATCGAATGTGGTTCATGGTGTTTGATGTTGGTCGTGGGGTGGAAATAAGGATACTCCTATGATGGGGAGTATCATATCAGTCATGGATGAATGACCCTCATGTGTTGGGAGAATCATGGGAATAATGAGACTAGTTGGTGGAAGGTCGAGGTGGTTTCAGATGACCTGGTGTTCGGGGTGAAGTTGGGTAGCTGGTTGGTCACCACGGATTCTTGAGGGTGAGAATCATTTATGGTGGGTAGGTTAAAATGACCCGCATCATTATGGGTTGAGAAAATTATGGTAAATTTGAATTTTTATTCCTAAGAGTGTTTCAAGGGAAAATTGTCAATTTCTCTGGTCATATGATCTTGCGTAATTTTTATGACCACTCTATTGGTCCCAAAATAGGGTTTTTACCTTAGGACAAGTGTTTAGTGAAAATTCAAGTTGTTTGAACTTTCATGGAATATTTAATTAGTTAAATATTAATTCTTTATGCATGTTAGAATGGTGATACCTTCTATTTGGAGAATCAAATTTAAATTCTTACTCCACAGTTGAGTCCAGAATAGGGGGTTTTCCTTGGAAATACATAAACTTTCCCCAAGCATTGGGGCTATACTGAGGCATGTTTTCCTTTTATTTTTATTTTCCTTTTCTTTCTTTTTATTTTTCTGTTTTATTTTCTACTCCTCCCCTTGTATTGATTCACATGATTGAGGAGATCTACCCTTTACTACCTTTGACCAAGATAGAAATAGGGAGAGGGAGGGTAGATTTCACCAACGAGTTGTTGTGAAGTTAGATCAAGGTTCAGTGGCTAAATCTTGCAGATCTGGGAGTGAAGCTTCTATGTTTTGCACCAAAGGTGAGATTTGTTTTTGTTTTTAACCAAAAATCCCCATAGTTTAGTTTTTTTTATTTTTAAAGCTCATATGTGTTGTTCAGGGTGCCATGTGAGCCTATGTGGGCTGATTTTGGGAGATGTAGGGGTTTAAGGGGATTCATAGATCTTTACTATTTAGTAAAATCCAATAACACAATGTGTAGTTCAAGAACACATGTTGTGTGTTCTTTGTTTTTAGATTAGGGTAGAAGATGAAGACTACATGGTGTTTGTGTTCAAGACACGTCGTGTAGAGCTAGTCTAGGTATGGGTGGGGCACGACCAAACATCCCATATGGGGGAACATGGTTATGTAATGTACACAACCAGAGTCCATGTGTAATACATGGCCATAGTCCATGTAGGGTGTATGGCATGGCCATGTATAGGGTGCATGGCGTAACCCCTTATAGGGTACATGGTCAGGTACCTGGGGTGGATGACATGTCATGTGTGTTCTGTGCATGGCATGTAGTCAGGTATAGTGCAAGCTAAGTTGGGATGAGGTGAATAGCCTGGTACCCCATGTAGGGTGCATAGCATGTATAGGGTAGGCACGCTATTTACTTTGAAAAGTACACACTAGGTCGTCTCGGATACATGACCAGGGAGGTTGTCTTGAGGTACACGTCGTGTACTACCTCCTTTGAGGTGTTTTGTTGTTTTTTCATCCTAGGGTATTAATTGGACTTGTGATTAATCCATTTTGAGTATTTTACCACATAGATCATGATGGTGTAATTATTTAAGCATTTAGAGGTTGTTTTTATGATGTTTTGGATTAATCAAGATTTAGCGAGAGGATTTATTTGAGGTTTGATTTAGAATCCTCCCAAGGGTTGGGTTGTGAGGTGATGCCCAAGTTAGGGTTGTGAGCTTGTTGGAATCCTTGTCTTGAGAATTCCAAGGGGTTTTATTTGCTGTTCTCTTGGATAGTTACTAGGAGGCAAAATTGAGTGGTTTCTTATATGAGCTTCACTAGTTTGTTGCTCGGGGTTTTGTTTGATTAGAGTCTTTGGGTTGGGGTGGAACTGTGGGGTGTTAGGTACGATTGGGTACCATTGGGTGGAGCTTGAGATGGGTCTGAGGGACCCTTTTTAGCAATTACATGTGGGTGTGGTGATGTTTGAGGTTTCCCTTATGGGAAAGATGTTGATTGATGAGGGGTTGTGGGTCATAGAGTTCAGTTGTGGTTTCTTTGACAGACTTGGTCCAAGGTTAGGATGTGATAGAGGTATCCTAAGTGATTTCCTATTTCTATTGGGGCATAGGGGACCATGGAGGGTTCCTTTGTTCTTGGTTGACCTGTAAGATAGTCAGTGTTGGTTTTAGCGGTTTTGGATGACGGGAGCGAGCGTTGGCCGACCCAGATTTCTATGGCCTATGGTCAGGATGGTTGAATATTTTCTAATTAGATTGGATAGAGAGGAGACCTTTAGGATGTTATTAGATTGGGCATTGGCCCTAAGTTTGATCAATGCTCTCCTTAGTTGGTTGGTTGTTGTAAGATGAGTCAAGGGAGCTAATGGACGACCTGGATGAGTGCATCCCCCTGAGTTTAGTATTATATTTGGCTAGGGGATTCAAGCTCATGAGGTGTCGAGGGACTCATGGGTGGGTTCAGTGGAATAGGTTGTCGAGGCTCCCAAGATGGCCTGATCAGGCAGTGTTGTGCTAACAAGTCTGGTAGCTCAGTTAGTTCTACAGGGCTTTCGGGACATGGGTATGATTTTATAGGGTCTCGTGTAGAGTTCATGTCACCATTTTAGATCATGTTCTCATATTCCTGGAGCCTAGTAGATGACACTACTACAAAATAGGTCTTTAATAACGATGTTCTTTATCAACGCTAGAAAAAAACTATGACAAAAGGTACCCTTTATCAATATTTTTTTAATGTTGATAATGGTTAACCTTTATCAGCGCTTTTTTCTAACACTGATAAAAGGTATATATTGGTCAGAGTAGATTACTCAAGAGGGGAGGGATGAATTGAGTAACTATAAAAATTTCTGTAAAAAGTATTTCTAAAAAGGTTTCCCCAAAGATTAAATACTGCCCAGTTAATCAAGGTTATACTGTTATAAGAGTTTGACTATTTAAGTAACTTCTTAGAAGATTGATTAATTCTCAGTAATCTTAATTCGTGTTATTAATATTAATTTTGAAGTTATTCTACTAAGACAAGCCAGTTATAACCTCTTTCCAAGACTAAGTATCAAATTGAAATTAGTGATTTCTGAATTATACAGTAAAGCAATAAAATATAGAAGACTAATTTAAGCAGCACAGCAGATATGAAACAAGTGGTTCAGACTCAAGATAAGATCTAATCCACTCCACTTTGTGATCACCTACCACCAAGAAGTTTATATAAATAAACTTAGATCCACACCCTGGATCGGGGTTAACAACAGTACACAGACTATCCAGGTCACACAGGGACCTCTTCCACAGTTTTCATGGGTATAAATAACCAAGCCACACAGGGACCTATTCCACAGTTCTCAGCGGGTATCCAAGAGTAAATAGAGGTTTGAGTAAGGATATATTATATCCTTCAATTTAATGTAGGAGACAGAGTGTGTTTTTCTACAGGTACAAACTCTGCTCAAAAGGTAATAAACAGATACACAACAGAGCAGAAATATGGATATGGGTTTAGAAGTGCTCTAAGTGTTAGTCTTTGCTTCTCTAGACTTCGTGAGATGAATCAGATTCATATCTTGAGTCCTCGTTAGTAAAATAGAGTGTCGCAATTCAGCCTGTGTTCTTTGTGAGGTTTTACAATGCAAATATGTTCTCTGGATTCCAATGTATTTCATATGTTCTTCAGTAGAGTCGGGTTGCATGCATGTGACAATCTTTCCTTTAGAAATTCTCTCAGTGTTCTTCATTGTCGTGCTCATAGCCTTGTTTTTCATTTAGTATCATGCACCTTGATCCTTGTCCACACTTCTTTTTTATCTTGGAATGCATGTGTTGGAGCCGACAGGTTGTATGGATACCGTACCTTGTACCTCGTACTGTCAGATGATATATCTACAAAGAAACATTAATTATGTCAGTGTATTTAAAATCTTCAAATATGACTGTTAGATATTAAATTGAAAAACGATAAAATAGTTTAAGAAATGGTGTCACAGTAAGTCATGTAAATGGTGTCTCCTTCACACGGTGTCTAGATTGATCATGGTGTCTCATGGTCACGGTGTCTCGCGGTCACGGTGTTTCGCGGTCACAGTGTCTTGTTCACGGTGTCTTCTTCACGGTGCCTTGTTCATGGTGTCTTGTGGTCACGGTGTCTTGTTCACGGTGTCTGCTTCATAGTGTCTGCTTCACGGTGTCTGATTCTTCATGGTGTCTTGTTCATGGTGTCTCGTGGTCACGGTGTCTCGCGGTCATGGTGTCTTGTTCACGGTGTCTTGTTCACGGTGTCTGCTTCACGGTGTCAGAAAGACAAAACCAGTAGCAGCCTTATGGTGTCTCATACTTTTCAAAGTAACTGTATTTAGACTTAAGCAATGATGATAATATAATGGATTAGACTTAAGAATTTGTCAAAGAAGTTATTATGAGTGTAGATCAAATATAGTATAAAGTAAGTAAACTGAATATAGAGAAATTAAAATCTTGAATGGCTCTTCTTAAATCATGAGACTACTTAAACAATAATACACATGAATACACATGATTGTGATATAATTTACAGGAGTTAACTAGGTTTAATAGGATTTGTGATCATTAAAACATGATTAATACACGAGGAGTCCAACACTATCCCCCTTTTTTATGATCACAAATCATGTAAAGTCAAAGTGTATATTGGATTCAACTATAGAGATAAATTTCTAACATATATAAATTTCTCCCCCTTTTGGGATCATCAAAAAAGATGGAATAAGAGAAGTCAAAAGTGCACATTCCATTAATAGAACCTAAGGTCCAGTACAAACAAAAGATCAATACAAAATCAATATTATTCCTATAAAAAAGGAGTAATCACTGTTCTTCTTTAGGGGCTAGCCTGCTCTTTTCCTTTAGCAGCAGTGGCAGAAGAGGAACCATAGGGGAAGAGGTTGAGGTAGAAGAAGGGAGTGAGGTGGTTGATAAAGATGGTAAAGGAAGGCCTTCAAATACTGATAGATCCAAAGTAGGAGCAGTAGAAGATCTAGGCAGTTGTTGATTGAGAATCACAGGCCTGATCTGACTCAGGGATTGTCTGACAGACATAGTTGAATAGGCTAGGGCAGAAGTGAAGGTAGGCAGCCTAGGTCTTAGAGGTGCAGCTGCTGGAGCAACAATGGCTATAATCTAGACATTAAGATAGGGCCTTAGGAGTTTGATTAAATCTGTAATGATCTCTCCACCATACTGCATGGCTTTCTCAAAATCATCCTTGTTCTCCATAAACTTGTCCAACAATTGATTAAACTCTACGAGATTTTGGACTTGGGTATTGAAAGCTTGAGTCATGGGAGGAATCCAAAAACTTTCTACAAGATACTTGAAATGATTTGTCATACCGGTCTTGGAGAAGATTCTGTTGAAGTAGAAATTCAATTTCTTGGCAGTCTCTTGCTGAGCATCATTAGCAATTTTTGAGTGGATTTGGACTAGGTCAAGAACTCTATCACTGTTCTTGACAACTTCAGATAGAGAATCCGTATTGAAACCACTAAGTATATTCTAAAGCTCTTATTTGACTACAATTCTGAGTATATCACTGTCTAAGGAGGGTTTAGAGGATTGACCAGATGCTCTAGAGGAATTGACAGCTATGGTCAGAGATTTGAGTTAATTTAGAACCTTTTGAAGACACCCGATATACTCATCATTGAGTTTATTAAGATTGAAAACAAGATCTCTCATTTCCTTCACAATTTATTTGTTCCTTTTAGTGATCTTTTCATCTAAGGAAGCTAGATAAGGTTGAATCTGAGACACAACAACCTGTGGGGTTTAAGGAACAATAGGTTCTATAGGAGGAGCAACAAGCTCTGATCTCGAATGCAGCTCTCTCTGCATGTCTTCAACTATACTTCTTAGGGTATTCACTTCATTACTGAGTAGCTTATTTTCAATTCTTACTTCCTGAATCTCATGAATCATTTTAGGTTGTATTTTCCAAATAACTTTCTCCAATAATAGTTAGGCATATCTCTCACTTAAATTGGTCACAAGAAGAGGTTGGGTATTCATGAGTTTCTCATCTCCAGACAAGAGGGTATCACCAAATTCCTTCAGATCATCCTTACTCACAAAAGATGGTTGTTCGAATAAAGGTTCAGGAATAGGGACTGGTACAGGCTCAGGTTCCTTCTCAGGTGCAATATTAGAGATTGATTTCAATTGGAATATAGAGGAAAGATCAAGGCCGGTTGCTAAAACCTGTTGAGAGTTGTCCACATCATAGAAACTGGGGAACTTATACTGAGTTTCTATAGGACTTGACTTAGTCGGATGTGAAGCTTCAATGGACTCAAGATTTGGGGTTTTCTCCCCCTCAACAAGTACCTCCTTCTCAGGACTAAGAAGATTAGGATCTCGGTCTAATTCCACAGAATCAGCTCTAAGTTCCTCACTCATTTTCTGTCTAGCTAGCTGAAAAGCTAGCTCCATTTGTTCTTCATCCGAATGGATGATTTCAAGAACAGATTTTTCCACTGGGAGTTCCTCAAGATTGGCTTTTTGCATAACAGGTGGCTCTTCCACTATAGGTTCTTCCATGGCATGCTTTTCAAATTCTTTGGAAACTGATTCTATTTCAGCCTCGGGTTGAGTTTCTAGATTAACAGCTTCTTTAAGAGCGGGGACTTCTTCTTCAATAACTTTATGAGGAAAAATAGTCTTGTCTTCCTCAACAAAAATATCTTCCCTATGTGGCGCACTTCAGCCTCTTCTTCCTCTTCTTTAGGATACTCAACAATCTCATCTGGTTCCAAACCAGGATCAGAAATATCTCTTGGTCTTGAGGTATAATCCACAGGATTGAATTTCTCATAAACTCTATCATTGTCTTCCACCCATTACTTTTTCCAAGGATTCCAGTTTATTTTCATCCTATTGATGGTTACTTTTGAAAGGGAGTACTCATAGTCCTTTATAACTTCCTCATTAGGTCCAACCAAACCTTTGGCATGCAGCATGGTTGAGATAAGCCGAGAGTAAAATAGGGAAGTTGACTTGGATGTGGATTTGATCAGCTCACACATATGATGAATGATATACTTGCAAAGTTTGATCTTATTCCCATTTTTCATAAGGTGGATCAGAAACACATCTTGATATTTCAAAACAGAAAAATCACCTTTTCTAGGGCTAACCATATTCTGAATAAACTTGAACAGGAGCCTTGATTCTCAATCTAGTTCAGCAGCAATGGCCCTCCTCTTGGTGCCATTTCCAGTTAAGGATTTCAGAGCATCTTCCAAATCAAAGAATTCAGTTGAAGGTGGAGGTCCTCTCTAATAATACTCTCAGATGCCTTCATGAGGTATCCTAAAGCATGTAGCCCATAACTTAGAAGATAATGAGCATATCTAGCCATTGACCCATCTTCTTACAATATAACTATCACCAAAATCAAAAGAGAACTGTACGTACTGGTAAAAATGAGCCACTAAATTAGGGTATATGGGTCTATCTTCCTTCGAGAACCACTCTAACTAGCCTTGTTATTTTAACACTTTCAATACCAGAGACTTACTAAACAGAAGCCATTTTGGGAAAATCTCTTTCTCATGTACAACAACACGGTTTACGAGATTTGTATTTAAAGGTCCTTCGGATGCTAGCTTAGGTGTAATCTTCTTCTTCTTTGATCTGCGCTTCTCAGGTGTCGATGATGAAGGAAGTTTCATCCTTGGCATTCACTGAAGGTTTGAGAGAGAGAAGGGTTGCAGGGATGAAGAAGGGTTTGAAATGAGTAAGTAGAAGAAACATCAAGTGAAGAATCGAGTGATACTTTCTTTATTTTATCATTTAGGAATACCAAACTTCACAAAAATAAAAATGTGGGAAAATAAAAAAATAATAATTACTGTGATACGGGTTTTTACAAAAAAAATTATAAAGAATTTTTATGGTGAGACCGTTTCTACTCATTACGGTGAGACGGTAAACAAGCTTCATGGTGAGATAGTGAACGAACTTCTCAGTGTGCGTTACAGTGAGACAGTAACTGTCAGTCAGTAATCATAAAATACTAACTATGAGACCATAAACATGAAAAGTAATATATTGAACAGTAGTACACGAAATAGTAAAAAGTAAGATATCTATTTGAGATTTATCATGCCTAGTTCATGTATGATGTAGTCTATTCTCTCATAATTTAATGGTTTGGTGAATATATCACCAAGCTAATATTCAGTACCAATGAATTCCAAATTGATATCACCTTTTTGATAATGATCTCTCAAAAAGTGATGTCTTACATCAATGTGATTTGTCCTAGAATGTGAAACAAGATTTTTTGAGATGTTAATAGCACTTATGTTGTCACAATTTATAGGTACATGTCTGAATTGATATCCATAATCTAGTAATGTGTGTTTCATTGACAAAATTTGTGCACAACAACTGTCAGCAGTTATATATTTAGCTTCTGCATTAGATAATGCAACAGAATTTTGTTTCTTGCTACACCATGATACTAGTGACTTTCCTAAAATGTGACATGTTCCAGAGGTGCTTTTTCTATCTAACTTACAGTCACCGAAGTCAGCATCAGAATAACTAACTAATTCAAATGATTTTTCTTTAGGATAAAACAGTCCTGGATTGGGTGTATGCTTGAGGTATTTGAAAATTCTATTTACAACATTTAAATGAGATTCCTTAGTATTTTCTTGAAAAATAGCACACATACACACACTAAACATAATGTCCAGATGACTAGCAGTTAAGTAGAGTAAACTTCCAATCATTCCTCTATAAGTGGTTTGATCAATAGATTTTCCATCTTCATCAAGATCCAACTTATAAGTGGTACTCATGGGAGTGTCACTACTTTTAGTGCTATCCAATCCAAAATGTTTTATAATATCTCTAGTATATTTACTTTGTGTTAAAACAATTCCATCATTATTTTGAAAGATTTTAAATCCAAGAGAGAATTTTAGTTCACCCATTAAACTCATTTCAAATTCATTTTACATCATTTTAGAAAAATCAACACATAAAAAATTATTTAACGATCCAAAAATAATGTCACCTACATAGATTTGAAAAACTAAAACATCATTAGAAATTAGATTTATAAAAAGGGTAGGATCATCTATTCCTTTTGTAAAACATTTGGAAATAAGAAAAGTACTCAATCTATCATACCAAGCTCTTGGAACTTGCTTTAAACCATATAAATCTTTTGATAGTTTAAAAATATGATTTGGAAAATGGGTGTTTGTAAATCCAGGGGGTTTTTCAACAAAAACATCCTCATTTATATACCCATTTAAGAATTAACTCTTAACATCCATTTGATATAGTTTGAAATTCAGATGTGTAGCATAGGCAAGAAGGATTTTGATGGCTTCAAGTATGGATACTGGTGCAATGGTCTCCTCATAGTCAATTCTTTTTTATTGACTATAGCCTTGTGCAACTAATCTTGCCTTGTTTCTAACTATATTACCAGCTTCATCTACCTTATTTCTAAACACCCATTTAGTGCCTATGGTGAATGTGTCCTTGGTTCTTTCAACAAGTTTCCAAACTTTGTTTCTTTCAAACTGATTAAATTCTTCTTGCATAGCCATCACCCAAAATTCATCATTGATAGCATCATTAATGTTTTTAGGTTCATGTTGTGACAAGAAGACTTGATGTTCAACCTAATTTCTAATAGAATCTCTAGTTTGAGTTCCTTTGTCTAAGTCTCCTACAACAGCATCTAAGGGATGGTTCTTAAGGGTTCTAACAGTTCTAGAAAAATAGGGACTAGTGATTTTAGGTTCATCAATAGATTCAGGTTCATTGTGACTTGATTCTAAGGAATTTCCAGAGTTGGAAGTTTTCACAGGTTCTTTCACAGAAGAATTTGAGGATTTTGAATTGACGTTTAGATTTGATACATCATCCTCCAGATTCTCTAGGATGGTTTTAGGATCATGTGGATTTGTTTCATCAAATTTGACATGAACAGATTCTTCCACATATTTAGTTCTTTTATTGAACACTTTATAGGCTTTACTAGACATGGAATATCCTAAAAATATACCTTCATCGCTTTTGGATGCAAATTTTTCAAGATTGTCTTTGGTATTAAGAATATAGACTTTGCAACCAAAAACTTTGAAGTAGCTAACCTTGGGTTTTCTATTATTTCATAATTTATAAGGATTCCTCTTAATAATAGGTATGATCAACACTCTATTGATTATGTAGCATGCTATATTGATATCTTCAGCCCAAAAATAAGTAGGTAGGTCATATTCACTAAGCATTGTTCTAGAAATTTCTTGTAGGGTTCTATTTCTTCTCTCTACAACTCCATTCTTCTGAGGTGTTCTAGGGGAAAAGAAATCATGACTATAACCATTTTTTGAGCAAAAGGATTCAAACTCTTGATTTTCAAATTCACATCCATGATCACTTCTTAAGGATTTAATTCTAAGTACACTAAGATTTTCTACAGACTTGTCATATTTAGTAAAATAAGAGCAGGATTCACTTTTGTGAGCCATAAAGAAGGTCCAAGTATATCTAGAAAAGTCATCTACAGGAACATAAACATAGTGCTTCCCATTTAAACTATAAACTCTAGATGGTCCAAACAAATCCATGTGAACTAGTTCGAGAGGTTGAGAAGTTGACACTTCTTTCTTTGGTTTGAAGGAAACTTTGTGTTGTTTTCCCTTTTGATAGGGATTACACACTTTGTCATTTGGAAACTCAAGTTTGGGGGATTTTTCTAGTTATCTTTCTAAGGTAGTGAACATTACAGTGTCCTAGTCTCCTATGCCAGAGCCAAGATTCTTTATGAAATACGCTTAAGCATGAAGCATTTTTAGAAGCTAAAGAATCTAAATTAGCAGAATAAACATTTTCATTTCTTAATGCAGAAAATACTAATTCATATTTAGAATTAAAGATATTATAATCATCATTTTCAAATCTAACATGAAATCCATCATCACATAATTGTGAGATAATAAGCAGATTATATTTTAAACCATCAAAAAACAATACTTTATAAATTAAAACGGAGTTAGAGTTACCGATTTGGCCGAGGCCAATAATCTTTCCCTTGGAATTTTCACCAAATGTGACATGTCCTCCATCTACTTTTATCAGGTTCTTAAAGCATGAGTAGTATCCTATCATGTACCTTGAACATCCACTGTCCAAGTACCATAGACTTTTATAAGAGCTCTTTAAGCAGCTTTACTTCAAAAATATTAGGCAAAAACATATTTTGGTACTCATACTTGTTTGGGTCCAGTAATATTAGTAATAAGTGCTTTAGGAACCCATATTTGCCTCATAGGTTTCCTATAAGCATTATGTAAAGTATTTGAAAAATAAAATGTATTTGGTCCACAAAAACTTGAAACAGTAGAATATGTATCATGGATTGAATTAGTTTATTTGAGTCCAGAACTGGGAGTAAAACTGTATGTCCTATATTTTGAAACAAAATTTGTTCTACCAAGGTTTCTTTTACCAGGTTGATAACCAATTCCAGTGTTGTATTTAGGGGCAATTTCTTTTCCTAGCATTTGGGTAAGGGTATTTTTCCCATTAGTAAACTTTTCTAAGTCACTCTTTAATTGCTCATTAGACATTTTTAATTCATTTTTTTCTTTGAGCAGTTGAGCATTTTTCTCCTTTTCAGTTGTGAGTTCAGATTTAATAGTTACAGTAAGAGCATTCTGTTTCTTCAATGATTTATATTTTTCTTTTAGTTCATTGTATGTTTCCTCAAGAATGTTACAGTATTCAAACATTTCTTCATTAGTCATTTTTTCAGAGTCACTTTCATCTTTAGAATAGTAGGAATTATGTACAGAAGAGTCCAGTGTTACCTCAGATGTGTTTGTCATAAAACACATATTAGCTTTGTTAGCATGTTCATCATGTGATGTCTCTGGGTTGCTTGAACTATCCTTAGAAGCACTCCAGGTTGCTTTCATTTCCTTTTTATACTTCTTGTCCTTGTCCTCATATTTCTTTTTGTACTTGAGCTTTGGAAATTCAACCTTGATATGTCCTTTGTGCTTACATTCATAGCAGAAAATTTCATCAGTTTTGTCACTTCTTTTCTAGTTTCCTTTTTGGTCATATTTGCACTTGAAGTTAGGCTTTCTGAAAAATTTCTTCTTTTTGTAAAATCGTTTGAATCTTCTGGCTAGTTGAGCCATCTCCTCATCACTGTCAGGTGATGATTCTTCACTGGTGGAGATTTCTACAGAAGCTTCTAGTTTCCCTTTGTCTTTTTGCTTAGAGGTGGTGGTCTTGAATGCAACAGATTTCCTCTTTGGTTCATCCTCCTCTTCCTTGTTGACTTTACGCTCTTATTCATACATCATCAGTTTCCCAATGAGTTCTTTTACAGGTAGATTTTTGATGTCGCGCGATTCTCTAATAGAGACAGAGGTTCCCCTCCATCTGTTAGGTATACATCTAAGAATTCTCATGATTTGTTCCTTGGCAGTGACTTCTCTTCCAAGAGAAATCATTGTGTTGAAAGCCTCATTGAACCTAAGATACATGTCAAAAATAGGCTCATCAGGTTTCATTTTAAAATTATCATATTTGATAGTATAAGTATTAAGTCTCATTTCTTTTACACTAGATGTTCCTTCATGTGATATAGACAAGGTATCCCAAATTTTAGGGGTAGTTTTACAAAAAGAAATTCTATTAAACTCTTCATCTCCTAAGGAGCAGTATAAAGCATTCATAGATTTGTAATTGTTATTGTAGGTAGTTTTTTTAGGTTCATCCCATGTGATTCTATCAGTAGTAGGAATTTTCTATTCATCTATAATGGATAACCAAATTTCAAAACTTATACTCTCTAAATGCATTATCATTTTAATTTTCCATTGAGTATAGTTGGTTCCATTAAAGAATGGTGGTCTATTGGTTGCAGTACCTTCCAATCTATTATCCATAATAAAGAATTACTTTAAAAGAGCTAGAAATTTAGAATTAACAGAAATTTATAGATCTTTAAAGTACAATGACAATCACAGTTGAATAAGATTACACAGAGTCCTAATAAACCTCCTCTAATACCAAATGTTGGTTAGAGTAGATTACTCAAGAGGGGAGGTAAAAAGGTTTCCCCAAAGATTAAATACAGCCCAGTTAATCAAGGTTATACTGTTATAAGAGTTTGACTGTTTAAGTAACTTCTTAGAAGATTTATTAATTCTCAGTAATCTTAATTTGTGTTGTTAATATTACTTTTGAATTTATTCTACTAAGACAAGCCAGTTATAACTTCTTTCCAATACTAACTATCAAAGTAAAATTAGTGATTTCTGAATTATAAAGTAAAGTAATAAAACAGAGAAGACTAATTTAAACAGCACAACGGATATGAAACAAGTGGTTCAGTCTCAAGCTGAGACCTAATCCACTCCACTTGGTGATCACCTTCCACCAAGCAGTTTATATAAATAAACTTTGATCCACACCCTAGATCGGGGTTAACAATAGTACACAGACTGTCCAGGTCACACAGGGACCTCTTCCACAGTTTTCGTGGGTATAAATAACCAGGTCACATAGGGACCTCTTCCATAGTTTTCAGTGGGTATCCAAGAGTAAATATAGGTTTGAGTAAGTATATCTTATATCCTTTAGTTTAATGAAGGATACAGAGTGTGTTGTTCTATAGGTACACACTCTGCTTGAAAGGTAATAAACAGATACACACTAGAGCAGAAATATGAAGATGGGTTTAGAAGTGCTCTGAGTGTTAGTCTTTGCTGCTCTGGACTTCTTGAGATGAAGCAGATGCACATCTCGAGTCCTTGTTAGTAAAACAAAGTGTCGCAATTCAGCTTGTGTTCTTCATGAGGTTCGACAATGTGAATATGTTCTCTGGATTCTAGTGTATTTCGTATGTTCTTCAGTAGAGTCGGGTTGCATGCATGTGACAATCTTTCCTTTAGAAATTCTCTCAGTGTTCTTCATTATCATGCTCATAGCCTTGTTTTTTATTCAGTATCATGCGCCTTGATTCTTGGCCACACTTCTCTTTTATCTTGGAATGCCTATGTTGGAGCTGACAGGTTTCATGGATACCACACCTCGTACCTCGTACTGTCAGATGATATGTCTACAAAGAAACAATAATTATGTTAGTGCATTTAAAATCTTCAAATATGACCATTAGAGATTAAATTGACAAATGAAGAAATAGTTTAAGAAACTGTGTCATAGTAAGTCATAGAAACGGTGTCTCCTTCACACGGTGTCTAGATTGATAACAGTGTCTCGTGGTCATGGTGTTTCGCAGTCACGGTATTTCGCGGTCACGGTGTCTTGTTCATGGTGTCTGCTTCACGATGTCTTGTTCACGGTGTCTCGTGGTCACGGTGTCTTGTTCACAGTGTCTACTTCACAGTGTCTGCTTCACAGTGTCTAATTCTTCACGGTGTCTTGTTCACAGTGTCTCGTGGTCACGGTGTCTCGCGGTCACAGTGTCTTGTTCACGGTGTCTTGTTCACGGTGTCTTGTTCACAGTGTCTGCTTCACGGTGTCAGAAAGACATAACCAGTAGCAGCCTTACGGTGTCTCAGACTTTTCAAAGTAAATGTATTCAGACTTAAGCAATGATGATAACAGAATGGATTAGACTTAAGCATTTGTCAAAGAAGGTATTATGAGAGTAGATCAAAGATAGTATAAAGTAAGTAAACTGAATGTAAAGCAATTAAAATCTTGAATGGATCTTCTTAAAGCATGAGACTACTTAAACAATAATACACATGAATACACATGATTGTGATATAATTTACAGGAGTTAACTAGGTTTAATAGGATTTGTGATCATTAAAATATGATTAATACATGAGGAGTCCAATAGTACCCTTTATTAGTGTTTTATTTTTAGCATTGATAAAGGTCCTGAATAAAATGAAATATTTAAATAGATAAAAATTAAAAATGATTAAATTAAAAATATATATTAAAAATTTTATTAATTAAATAATTATTGATAAAAATGAATAAATTTAATATACATATATATAAATTATAAATATTAAGAAATAGTATATATTAAATATATAGATATTTAAAATGAATAAAATGAAATAATTAAACACATAAAAATTAAAAATGGGTAAATTAATAAAAATATTAAACATTTTATTAATTAAATAATTATTGGTAAAAATGAATAAATCTAATATACATATATATAGATTATAAAAATTAATAAATAGTATATATTAAATATAGATATATAAAATTAATAAATTTTAATAACTAAAAATAAATAAAAATGAATAAATTGTAATAATTAGACAAAAAAATTAAAAATGAATAAATTACAAAATTATTAAAAAAAATATTAATGAAATGAATAATTTATATATATATATATTATAAATATTAATAAACAATATATATTAAATATAAATATATAAAATAAATAAAATGTAATAATTAAAAACATATTAATGTCCTATTCATTTTTAATGGTTCTTATACATAATTATACATTAAAAATTTTAATATAGAATTGTATTCATATATTTATATATATATATATAATATTTCCTAAAATGTGATTTATATAATACAAAATATTTATACTTACATTAAATAAGTCATATATTTAGTGAAGAATCATTTATAATTAAAAAATAATATTAATTAAAAATACTGACAAATTACATCAAGTAATGGACATAATTGAATGTCATTTGATTTTTCAATTAAACATATATCAAACATGTGTTACATTGATTTCATGCATACATATATGTAATTGATTCATTTTTATATACAAATCACAAAAAAATATTTACATAATTAATGAAATCTTATATAAAAACATATACACCTACTATTTATGTAATTTATTCAAATTTTAGTATTAATTTTAGAGTTTCATTTAGTAACATGATACATTTAATATATTATGTTTTTTATCGTTAAATTTTATTTATTTATTTTTAATATTATTACAGTTAGTTATTATTTATTCATTTTAAATATTTTTTATTTTTTATTTTTTATTTTTTATTTTTTTAGAATTTAATCATTTTATAATATTTATTTATATTTATTTATTTACTATGTTTTAATATGTTTAATATATATTCATCTTTATGTCAATATATATCCATATTTTTTTAATAATTAATTTTTAATTAATAAAATTTATCATTTTTTCAATATTTTTAAAGTGTACTCATTTTTAATTATTCAACTTCACTCATTTTTAACAAGCATGCATTTAAGATTATATATCCATTGATAATGTTAAAAATATATTTGTAAATAAATATATTTATAAATTTATATTTACTATATTTATAAATTTATATATTTATAATTATAAATAAATAAATATTTTTTTTAAACAGTATTTCTATAATTATAAAAAAAATTATATATATTCAAATAATTATAAAATTATAATAAATTTATTTAAATAATGAATATATTTACTATATTTATATTTATATTTATATTTATTAATTAAATATATATATATAATTATATAGATATATATTATGATATAAATATATAAATATTATTTTTTAAAAGTATTTATATAATTAAAAATAAATAATTATATATTTAAATAATGAATATATTTTACATATTTATATTTATATATATTTATTAAATATATATATAATTTTATAAATATATATAATGATATAAATATATCTATACTTATAAATAATTAATTATAGATATATTTACAAATATATTTATTTATAAAGTTATTTATAAATGTATATTTACTATATTTATAAAATTATATATTTATAATTATAAATAAAAAATATAATTTTTTTAAAAAGTATTTATATAATTATAAATAATTATTTATATATTTAAATAATTATAAAAATATAATAAATATATTTAAATAATGAATATATTTAATATATATATAATGATATAAATACATTTATAATCATATACAAATATTTATAAATATATTTACAATTTTTTTATTTATAATTATAATTATAAATCATTTATCAGTGTTTCTTTAGCGCTGATAAAGATGGATTTTATCAATGTTTTTTCAGCGCTAATAAAGATATCTTTTATCAGCGCTTATTAATTTAGTGGTGATAAAAGGTATCTTTATAAGCACTTTTTTAGAAGTGCAGATAAAACTCTCCCTAATCTATTTAAAAGGACCCTAATTGTGACTGATTCAGTCACGATTCTCAAGATTTCAAAGAATTCCCCTACCATCGGCACTCCTCCTCCACTTTCTCTTAGACAAATAAAGGCTCGAATCCAAGGTATGTTATTTTCTCCTCTTCCTCACTCAGTGATTACTTGTTTGGGTTCCGCGTAAGGTGTTTTTACCTTTATATTTTCCAGCAGTTGGGCGATTTAGAAGTTTCACCATTTTCATTTCTTTTTGTGTTATTTTGTTCATTCTCTCTTTCTATTCATTACCTTTTTTCACTATAGTTTCATTTTAAGAAATATCATTTCTCTTTTACTACTTCAATGTGTGCATTGTTTTCCCTTCTTCTCCAACAGTCACTTGCTGATTTCTTCCACTCGATTTAACTCAACTTAGATATCCTCTACACCCTATATCACATGACCAATGTATAAGAGATCTCATGTAGCTTCCTCCATTTTTTCTCCATTTTTCTATGTATTCCTCCCATGGATTTAAGTGGATTCTTAGAGGTAAATAATTATTTTCTTCTCCATTATCCTTATCCTATCCTCCAAACATCCTTTTTCTATCAGTTTTCTTTTCACCCAAAAACCCATTTTCCTATGAGGGTTGAATCTATGGTTTTGGTTGATTAAATTTTGGGTCATTTTTTCATTTCCCTGTAGAGGTCATTACTAGGCGTGGTGTGCTTTCTCCCCCAAAAGAAATTTGTTTCCACTTGATTAAGTTTGTTATTTTATTGCAACTCATTTATTGAATAGATCATGAAAGGCTTCATCTATCTAAATTTTCTTAATATCAATATATTCATATATTTTATACCCATTATGGGTTCATAAATTTTTTTGATGCTTCCTATGTAGGCCATAAAGGGTTTTCATGTGGATTAGAACCTTATTTATAAAACTAGTGATTTATGATTTTTAAGTATTTTTGTAAATGCATAAGAGGGTATTTTAAATGAATAAGGTGAATGAAAAATGGTTTTGGCCCTAATTTGAGTTCCAAATGATGTATCCAATGGTTTAATGGTTTTTTTAAAAAGAATTTTTATGATTATTAATTGACTCCAAGGTGAGGAATTATTTGTTTTCAATGTGTTGATACCTATTATGTTTTTAAAGGATATTTATAACATGGTTTTACATGATTATTTTTAATCCTTTTGGTAATTGATAAATGGTATCCTTAGTTTATAACAATGATGGTTTTTTAATAATATTTTCATCCATCTATTTATTAAAGGCTTGTTGCCACTTTATTAAAAAAAGTTTCATTATGATTTTATCACCCTTATTAGAAAACCCTTGGGTTAGTGTTTTCTATAGGTTATTTCCCTTTTATAGGATGTGTATTGATTATTATTATGTGATGTTTTTATGATTTTATAGGTGGATATTTCTTGAGAGGGTGTTGAGGTGAGATGAGGTTTATTTCTTATGTTTTATTATCGATTTATAAATTGATCGTGTTCATATTTTTTTCTCACCTCCCATTTTAATATGCCATGGTAACCTAAGGTAACTTTGTTGGTGTTATTTTGTGTGTCATAGTGTCTAGACATGATTCCCATATTGCTTTTCCCATACCATTATAGTGATGTAATATCCATGTTGTTTCACCTATAGTGCCAGGGATGTGATAGACTTATTTCTTTTTCGATGGTGTTGTTATAGATGGGAGCCCTTGGTTTGTTAATTCTACTGATATATATGTAATATTGCCACACCCTAGGATCCAATGGGATTCCCATGATGATTTTTTCATTTTATGATATTAGATTATATATCCCCTCTACACAGATTGTTTTTGTCCCTTTTTACATTTCATGGACATGTTGCAACAATTTATTTTTGTTTAATATTACTATACATAATTGTTATAATGGATTTCATTTGATGTATATTCCATCTTTAATTTATGGTTGAGTTTACTTTTTTTTATTATAATTTTTTTTAGAAATGTTTTGAATGAATAAAATTGATTTTCATTTATTTTCATTAGCTCTGAATTCCAAATTTTTAATATTTTAAAGTGTTTTCACTTTTAAATGTATGATTCTATCCATTGGTTGTTAAAAATTAGATTTTGAAATAATGGTTTCAAATGAATTTTTTTATCTACATGAGTATAAATGTATTGATCTTAATCATGGTTGTATTTTATTTTCAAAAAAGGTTTTACCTTGGAATTTTGAAAAGAGATAAATGCATGATATTTCATTCCTTTATACTTTAATTTATTGAAACATTTTTTTAAATAGTTTTTAAACCATTTTTTGTGAAATGTTTTATTATTTCTAACGCTTTCGCTAGGGCACGCGTGCATCCTTTTGTCGAGGACGTGCAGTTGTTGCCCCGTGTTCCCACTTTCCAAAGGCGGGCGGTATCCATCGCTTGTTCAGGGATGTTTTCTCCTTGATCGAAACAGGATGATGGGATGTCAGTTCCTCCTTCTGTGGATTCCTCCTCGGAACTCGTCATCTCATCCGGGTCTCCCTTAAAGATTAAGTCATTGTTCATGAATCTAATTCTCAATTCCATGTCTTTGTGGACACTGGTTAATTACACTACTTCTGTCAGGACATTCCATGGTGTCTTTACATGGTAGAAACCTTCGGTTGGAGTAGATGACAACATCAGGCATGTCAGGGCATCTCTGGATGTGTGTACATTGGGGAACCTATATTCTTCCTTATAAGAGGGCATCTTAAGGGATCAGAACCTGAGTAATCCCACGTCGGTCACGGGGTATCATATGTCGGAGGCACGTCTCTAAGGTTTTCCTCAGCTTCCCATGATTAACATGGGGTATGACTCGATTTTAACATCTAGAGGAGACGGTTACGCAAAAGGCATGTCTTCTGAGGTTTTCCTCGGGCATCTCATGTTTAAAACGAGGTAGTTCATGAGTTTAACATCTTGCAGAGATAGAATAAGAGTGATCAAAACATCCCATAGAGACGAATCAGATTGGTACATCCCTAGGAGGGATCACCAGGAAGGTTTTCTAGATTGATGGATCAGAATGCCCAATGAGGATGAATCTGAGGTGGTGTGTCCCATAGATGGAAGATGTCACACCATGAAGGATGGTCTGGATGCCACTGAGGGTGGATCAGGGAGAGTGCACCCCAAAATGGGGGACACCAAGGTTTACCATTGCCTGGGATTGAGCCTCGTGGAGGTTTCCTACGTATCCTCATGGCAGGGAATCAAAGTTTGCATAGTTTAGTGGGATGATATAACACCTAAGGAGGCGGACCGTGAGAATGGACACATGGATGGGATCTGGAGGAAATAGAACCTCCGGGTTAGGGAATGATCTTCTCGAAACACATGGGATCGAAGGATAGATCAGGATGAGACATGAGTGATGGGCGCAAACCTCAGGGAGGCTACCTACGTACCCTGTCTAGGAGACAAGGATCAAATCCCACATAGTTCCAAATGGTGGGAACCGATGTGAAGAGGGTTGGAACCAATGGTTGTTGGGCTTGAACCTTAGGGAGGATTCCTGCATACCTTGTCTTGGCAAGGATCAAAGTCCATGTAGTTCAGGATGGGATTTGGTGAACCGATATGTAGATGGTCAGAACGACTGGGTGTTGGGCTTGAACCTCAGGGAGGCTTCCTACGTACCTTTCCTTGTTAATGATCAAAGTCCACGTAGTTCAGAATGGTGTGGGGGGGGATTACACTCTAGGCTGTACAGAAAGGATTCCATGGTCGGTGCTTACTCTAAGACCATGTGAGTCATGCTCGGTGTGAGAAGCAAGAGGCAACAAAGATGTGATGGTCATGGCGCAAAGGTGCGTACATGAAGGGTGGTGAATAGGGCTTATGCAAGGAAGTTGCCCGGGTGTCGTTATGGAGCGGTATTGGTGAATGGGGATTACGCAAGGAAGCGGCCAGGGTGCCATTATAGAGCGGCAATGGTGAATGGGGATTATGCAAGGAAGCTGCCTGGGTGCCTCTATGGAGTGGAAATGGTGAATGAGGCTTACACAAGGAAGCTTCTTGAGTGTCGTTATAGAGCTAAAGCTGCCCAGGTGCTATTATGGAGTGGTAATGGTGAATGGGACTTACACAAGGAAGCAGCTCGGGTGCCGCTATGGAGCAGCAATGGTGAATGGGGCTTACGCAAGGAAGTTGCTCGGGTGCCTCTATAGAGAGGTAATGGTGAATGGATTTTATACAAGGAAGCTGCTAGGGTGCCGCTATGGAGCAGCAATGGTGAATGGGGCTTACGCAAGGAAGCTACCCGGGTGCCGCTATGGAGCAACAATGGTGAATGGGGCTTACGCAAGGAAGCTTCCCGGGTGTCGCTATGGAGCGACAATGGTGAATGGGGATTACGCAAGGAAGTTGCCCGAGTGCCACTATGGAGCGGAAATGGTGAATGGGTCTTACGCAAGGAAGTTTCCTGGGTGCCGCTATGGAGCGGAAATGGTGAATGGGGCTTATGTAAGGAAGCTGCCCGGGTGCCGCTATGGAGCAGAAATGGCGAATGGGACTTACGCAAGGAAGTTTCATGGGTGTCGCTATGGAGTGGCAATGGGGAATGGGCCTTACGTAAGGAAGCTGCCCGGGTGCCACTATGGAGCGACAATGGTGAATGGGGCTTATACAAGGAAGCTACTCGGGTGCCACTATGGAGTGGCAATGGTGAATGGGGCTTACGTAAGGAAGTTTTCTGGGTGCCGCTATGGAGCGTCAATGGTGAATGGGGTTTACTCAAGGAAGCTACCCGGGTGCCGCTATGGAGCGGCAATGGTGAATGGGGCTTACGTAAGGAAGCTGCCCGGGTGCCGTTATAGAGCGACAATGGTGAACGGGGCTTATGCAAGGAAGCTACCCGGGTGTCTTCCTTATGTCTGGTCATGAGGACGTCTCAACTCACTGGTGGGTCGAGGAATATAATTGAGTTCTACACTTATGCGCTAGTGCACAAGCGGGATAATGCCAAGGGCATTGGAATCAGTCCGAACAAAGGGAGATAAAAAAGTGTGAATCACATGCTCGACATTGAGAATGCAATGAGGGTGGCATGACGAAGGGGGATAACTATTGACCATGTTCAAAACACAACATCCATATCACATTAGCCTGAAATGGGGACAAACAAATGAGGTTTGACTGTTGACCGTGTTCGAAACACAGGACCCGACTCGAAGTTTTGTCCAAAGTCTTCTAGGGCGTTGGCCCAGGATGGTAGGTGAGCCGATGTGGCATGGGACCAGGCTTTTAGGGGGTCCCTTCAGACATGGAAGAGGATGAATATCTTAATGAAGGACACACAAAGCGTGAGGTGGAGTGATGGAATGTTTGAACAGATTACAATGCTCTAAAAATTATGCCATTGTAATCATGGCATGAGGTATCTTATGCTTGTCACATAAGCCATATCTTATTTGGAACAAGACGCATCCTATTATTGAATTATAGGGAATTCTATAGTTTAAATTCATGTAGAAAGGACTATTGGCATCTTATGCTTGGCACATAAGGCATCTCTCATTTGGAGTAAGAGAAATCCTATATTTGAATGATAGGGAATTATACAGTTTAAAGTCATATAGAGAGGACTATTGGCATCTTATGCTTGGAGCATAAGGAATCTCTCATTTAGAGTACGAGGAATCCTATATTTCAATGATAGGGAATTCTACAGTTCAAAGTCATGTAGAGAGAACTATTGGCATCTTATGCTTGGTGCATAAGGCATATCTTGTTTTGAGTAAGAGATATCCTATATTTGGCACATAGGGTGTACTATAGTTTAGAGTCATGTAGATAGGACTGTTGGCATCTTATGCTTCGCAAATAAGGCATCTCTCGTTTGGAGTAAGAGGCATCCTATATTTGGAACATAGGGTGCACTACAGTTTAGAGTCATGTAGATAGGACTGTTGGAATCTTATGCTTGGTGCATAAGGCATATCTAGTTTGGAATAAGAGGTGTCCTATTATTGAATGATAGGGAATACTACAGTTTAAAGTCATGTAGAGAGGACTATTGGCATCTTATGCTTGGCACATAAGGAATCTCTCTTTTGGAGGAAGAGGCGTCTTATGTTTGTAAAATAGGGAGTACTATAGTTTATAGTCATGTAGAGAGAACTATTGGCATCTTATGCTTGGAACATAAGGCGTCTATTGTTTTGGGAAAGAGGCATCCTATATTTGGCACATAGGGTGTTCTACAGTTTATAGTCATGTAGAAGGGACTATTGGCATCTCATGCTTGGCACATAAGGCATCTCTTGTTTGGAGCAAGAGGCATCCTATGTTTGGAACATAGGGTGTACTATAGTTTATAGTCATGTAGGTAGGACTGTTAGGCATAAGGTACCTATAAATGGTTGGTGTTGGGACTTACGCAAGAGTGGCCCTTTCTGGTTCAACTTGGAATAGGAGTCAGGTGATGGGGTTTGAATGAGTGACTTGAGGAATAATTCAACCCAAGATACTTGGGGGAATTAATGATGATAATCTGAACTCACGATATGGGAAACATGGCAAGAATAATATGACGAGTCAAGGTGTTTCATGGTGTGAGGAGAGGTATCTCAAATCATTGTATTCCAATGTGGAAGGTGGATGTGCATAAGGGCATAATGGAAAATCTCGACATCCTGGCCCAAAAAGTTCACAGTGCGGATCACAGAGCATGGGGTCGCATGAAGCAGCTTTGAAAAGGAAATATGATCACGGAGCATGGACTTTCAGAGCATGGACTCGTGGAGCATGGACTCGTGGATCATGGACTCGTGGAGAAAAGGGCTCTCGTGGAGCAAAGGCGGATCACGGAGCCTCAAGCAACCTGAAGGTGCTCCCTCCTTCACAAAGGGCACGAAGGGAATCACTTCATGGAGCTCAGGAGCTCTGCGAAATGGGAGTGATAGGCCGCCCATAGGGCGGCATGGACATCTGTCTAAAGGGGGGTGATATAGGTATTTATAGGCAAGAGGATCCTCGAAGCAGAGCTCGCTCAGCGTGAAGGCACATCTTGCTCCGCGGTGGGTCGCGAACATCAAAATGGGTTCGCAAAGCATCCCGCCTCCTTGCTCCATGGTGGGTCGCAAACGTCAAAGGGGTTCACAGAGCATCCCACCTCCTTGATCTGTGGTGGGTCGTGAATGTCAAAGGGGTTCGTGGAGCATCCCACCTCCTTGCTTTGCGATCGCGGAGGGAGCTTCGCGAATGGGCTATGCGAACTAGTTTTCTAGCCCAACTTCAAATGTCCATAACTCCTAATCTGTAAATCCGTTTGGGATCTATGACCTATCAAACCGAATATTGTTAAATGGGATATGATCTTGGATCATGTAAATAAGCATTTGGAATATTTTGTAGATGTGTTTTCCAGTGCCAACAAATTCCCCCCTAAGAATGGGGTCTAACGAGGATGAGGAGGGTGAGGCAGACTGCGTTATGAGGAAACGACTAAGAAAAATTCATGCATTAGGGTCCATTGTATCTTGGTCGCATTGAGGAAATGTCCAACTAAATCTCTAAGCCTTCGTGAACCATGCTCGGTGTGGAAAACAAGAGATAATAGGAGGTCATTCATCGGTACAAGAGTGATAAACAACAGAAGGTGTGAGGGGATCGGAATGGTACATCGATCACCATTAGGAGCATCCTAAAGAAGGGATTGAAGCTAGAGAATGGGGATCTCTGAACAGCTGATCAGGATTTCTAGGAATAAGGAGGGAAGCCTAACTGGAGAATGAAGCTCTCAGAATAGTTTAATTTCTATTTTCCCAGTGTGCTCTACTGCACGAGCAGGGTAACGCTAGGGGTGTTGGAATTAATCCAAACATAGGTGAGTGGAAGGTGTGAATCATGATACCCAAAATTCAAAACCCTGTGGGGGTGGAATGACAATAAAGAATAACTTTTGACCGTGTTTGAAACACAGTATCCTTATTGTGTTGGCCTAAAATGGGGATAACAAATGAGGGCCGACTACTGACCATGTTCGAAACACGGGGCCTGACTCGAAATGTCATCCATTTGTCTTCCAGAACGTTGTCCCAGGACAGTAGGAGAGACATAGGCCAAGCATACATACTATTAGTAGGTTCTTTTATACATGAAAGAGGATGAGGTTCCAAATTAAGGGCATGCAAAGCGTGGAGTGTGGAGTGATGGGTTGTTCGAATGGAGTCCACACTCTTGAAATTACTCCACCGTGGTGAAGACACATTAGGTGGGTGCATCGGCCTGATCAGGGATCATACCTACTTCCAAACATGACCTCTATTGTAAGGACCTAGAATGATCAGTAGTTTTACATCATACCAATGAGGATGATAGACACGTAGTTTAACATCATACGGTGAGTACGGTGCACATAGTTTAAAGGTCATACTTCCTGGACCATGGTTAACAGTTTAAAGTCATGTCACATGGACTGTATTCTCCTAGTTTAAGGTCATAAAGAGTGGACCATGATCGGGGATGAGAGGCCAGAAGGGTTAATGACCCAGGGGCTGGGCCCAAGGAAAAATTCATGGACGTCGCTACGTATCCCATAAGGATGAGAATAAATCCAAACGTAGTTCTTGAGCACGGCGTGGCCGGAGGCCAACACTGGTAGGGAGAATCCTCTCTGGAGAGGAAACTGACTCATCCCATGATTAACATAGGGAATCCTGAACTTGTTCAGGGAATAACCGCAGTTTAATTTCATGCATTGAGGACATGGATACCCAGGAAAGAAATGTGTGGTGTGGTACATACCCCGATGTGAATGAGGACCTAAAGTCTATATCATAACACACGCTCTCGGGAGAATCCCTAGGTCGAGGGACTGAATGTGAAAACTAATTTGGGCCTAAGAAGGGTTTCTTGGGTATTTCTACATATCACATGAGTATGGGAATCAATCCACACATAGTTATAAAGGTGAATTTTAACGTCATGTTAGACGATGATAGGCATGTGTGGCATGGTTGCGCCAGTACACGTCCTGCTAAAACTACTAAGACCACGTGGGTCGTGCTTGATGTGTGAAACAAGAAGTAGTTATAGGACTTTCCTAGCATAGGAAGGCATGCATTAGGGGTAGTTGGATGCTATTTGAGTGACGTACCCATAATGCTGACCCACCTACTTAACACACCTAGATGCGCGAAGGGGTAAATCCGAGTATGTTGGAATTCCACTTGAACACAAGGAAGTGAAAATATGTGAATCATGATGCTCAAGATCTAGACCACAATGATGATGGCATGACGATAGGGGATAGCTGCTGACCGTGCTCGAAACAAAGTATCCACATCGTGTTAGCCTGATATGGGGACAAACAGATGAGGGTCAACTGCTGACCATGTTCGAAACTCGGGACCTGTTGTAAATGTCGTCTGGTATCTTCAGGGATGTTGTCCCAAGACAGTAGGTGATCCGAGGAGTCATGAGACCAGGCCGTGAAGGGGGGCCCTTCATATGTGGAAGAGGATGGGGATCCAAATAATGGGCTCATGAAGCTTGGACATGGAACAAGGGGAATGTCCCTGTGAAATTTCCACACTTTGGGCTCTTTGTCAAAACGCATCTGAGTACGACTATAAGACATATCAGATAGAGGGAGTCGAGTCCCCCTCCAAGGAAAGGGTCCTAAGGTTGCACGCTTCCAACTTAATGGTCACAGGATGGGCCATTAAGGGGGACCTAATTTAATGGACTGTGCGCAGGGCGGTGGAGTATCCAAATGTGATGCGCAGTTCCCATAGGGAGATCTTAGTTTGGGGTCATAGAACTCGGACTAGGTTGGGAAAAGACATGGGATTCACTTTGTGCGGCTATTGAAAAACCCAACGTGAATTAAAACCCAAGTGGTACTCGCCACACCACATGCTCCTAAAAGATTTAGGGACGAGGGGCTAAAAAGAAGGGGTAGGATTTTAGATTCCTAGGGCCAGACCTGCAGACTGAATGTCTGGGAGTTCCTACATATCCCATGAGGATGGGAATCAGGACAAACATAGTTCTGGAAGACATCATGTAGTTTAACGTATTGCGGCAAGGGCATGGAGAGATCTTAGTTTTAGGGTCTTAGATCTCGAACCAGAGATGGTAGGGAATGCGGGAGACACATGGTGAGGTAATTATGAATCCTGAAGTGAATGAGGACCTAGAGTCTAGATTACCATGTGTTCATTAGGGAGGTTTTAGGTCGAGGGACCGGAAATGAAAGTTAAGTTGGGCCCGAGACAAGGTGCATGGGCGTTCCTACGTATCCCATGAGGATGGAAATCAAGCCAGACATAGTTCTAGAAGGTGCCTTTTAACATCATGCAGGATAGGAAGTAGGAGGGACTAACTCCTAGAAAGGGGAATATGTGGTGTGGCTATTGAAAACCCGACGTGAATGAGGGCATAATCCCACACGCGCCGCACCACGCGGTCCTATAAGGGTCAGATCCCAAAAGGCAGAATAGGAGATAGGAACCATAAAGATATCTTATTTTAAGGTCTTAGAGTTAGGACCATGGAGAAGCAGAACTCTTCCAAATAGGCGCATACCTCGATCCATTCCCTAAGCCCATGTGATTCAATCTCAGTGTAGGAAACAAGGGCAGAAGATATCTTCACAATACATGGAATGCACGTAAAGGGGAAGCTGGTGCAGAGCCCTGAAGAACACCTTACCGCGACTTTTTCCTCCTAACGTGCAAATATGCACTGAGGGATAGTACCAAGAGTGTCAAAATTCCACTTTAGACATGATGGGGTGGAAAATGATGTGAATCATGCGACCAAAATTTTGGGCTTAATGAGGTTGGTGTGACGATGGAGGATGACTGATGACCATGTTCAAAACACAGTATCCATATCATGTGACCTAAAATGGGAACAAAAAATGAGCATTGACTGCTGACCGTATTCTCAATGCGGGACTTGTATCAATTTTTTGTTCAAAACCCTCAAGGACGTTGGCCCGTAGTGGTAGGAGGGCCCTTGGGCCGAGCATCCATGCCATTTGGTGGGTCTCTTTAGATGTGAAAGGTGATGGAAGCCCTAATGAAGGGGAACACAAAGCCTGAAAGGTGGGTGAGAGCATGTCCGGGTATAATTTGACACTCTAGGTGCTAGACTAGAGTACTCTTGGGCACATTGGCGAATCACCGAAGAGGGTCAAGGGACCCGACTGAGAGGTAGCCGACTCAAAAAGATGATTATAGGGAAAGGGAGCGAAGGGAACTCAGGAGAGATAGGTATGTGGTATGGTCGTTACCAAACCTGACGTGAATGGAGACATAAGCCCATATCACACCATATACCCCTCTCCTGGAAGAACACAGTCCAAGGGGCCAAGATGATAGGGATATTTCTAAGAAATGGGGCTGGACCCGAAGACTAGGCATTCAGGCGGTCCTACGTATCCCATAAGGATGGGAATCAAGCCTCACATAGTTCTAGAAGATGTCGTGCAGTTTAACATCTTGTGGCATGGACGCGAATAAGGGCAAGATACCCCAAAGAGGGATGTGTACGGCACGATGAGTAACCTAATGTAAATGAGGACATAATCCCATATCACACCGTACAATCCTTCGTGAGAACTTGGGCCGGGGGCCCGAGAAGGTTGAGGGACCTGAGGCTGGGCCATAGACAGAATGTCATAGCCAGCTTGCAGTTTAACATCTTGTAGTGAGGACGATGGTGATCTTAGTTTAAGGCCATAGATCTCAGACTGTAAATGCCTAGTTTAATGTCATATGCATGGGACAGTTGAATGGATAGGGAGAATCATCGTTCCTATGGAAGACCACAGAGCGGCAACGATGATAGAGAACATCTTTTGACCAAGCTCGCAACACAGTATCCACCCTTGTGTGACTGGAGGTCAGGGGAAAACAATTGAGCATCGACCATTGACTGTATTCTCAACACGGGACTTGTATCAATTTTTCTCTCAAAATCCTTGGGGACGTTGGTCTGAAATGGTAGGAGATCCCTTAGGCTAAGTATCCATGCCACCCGGGGGGTCCTTTTGGATCTAGAAGATGATGGAAACCCAAATGATGGGGCTCGTGAAGCATGGAGGGGACTATGTTTGAGGACACAGAGTCCATAACACATCGCACAATCCTAGATGAGAACTTAGTCCAGGGGCCCGAAAAGGCTGAGGGACCTGAGGTTGGGAGAAGGATGGGAAGTCCCAGCCAGTTTGCAGTTTATTGTCATGTGGGACAAGTGCTGAGTGGTTTTACATACTTCAATTTGGACGGATCATCCAGTTTAATGTCGTGTGATAAGGAAGGTGGCGATCTTAGTTTAAGGTCATATAGCACAGACCATTTTTCAGTTTATTGTCATGAGGGATAATAATGAGCAGTTTAATGTTATGACGAATGATGATGAGCAGTTTGACATCATGAAGGACAAAGATGAATAGTTTAATGTCATGCAGGATGATAATGCAGTTTAACGTCATGCGGGGTGATGATGCAGTTTAAAATCATGAGAGACTAAGATGAGAATTTTAAAGTCATGCAGGATGATAATGAGCAGTTTAACATCATGACAGATGAAGATGAATAGTTTAACATCATGTAGGATGATGATGCAGTTTAACGTCATGCAGGACGATGATGCAGTTTAATATCAGGCGGGACGAAGATGAGCAGTTTAAAGTCATGCAGGAGGATAATGCAGTTTAACGTCATGCGGGACGAAGATGAGCAGTTTAACGTCATGCAGGACGATAATGCATTTTAACGTCATGCAGGATGATGATGTAGTTTAACATCATGTGGGACGAAGATGTCTATGTAACTCAACCATATCAGTACACATCATATCAAAACTACTAAGCCCACGTGATTCATGCTCAGTGTGGGAAGCAATAAGAAATTATGGTATTTTCCTGACACATTGAAGCACACAGAAAGGGGAATGGTGATGTCAGGATGGAAATATCCCAGCAACACTGGCCCACTTATTTGACGTGCAAAGGTGCATAGAAGGGTAACACCAAGGGTATTGGAGTTCCACCTAACCATAGAGAGGTAAAAAAAAGGGTGAATCATAGCGTTTGATATCTGGATCATGATGATTATGGTGCCATGATGGAGGATATATGTTGATTGCATTCGAAACATAGCATCCTTATCATGTTAACTAGAATGAGGATTGACAAATGGCGGTCGACCACTGACCATATTCGAAACACGGGGCATGTCACAAAATATCTTCCAATGTTTTCCGGGGCATTGGCCCAGGACAGTAGGTGATCCATAGGCCGAGCATCCGTACTATTAGGGGGTCCCTTCAAACAAGGAAGAAGGCGTGGATCCAGGTAAATGGATGCTACGAATCGTGGAGATGGATTGGGATTATGTTCATTTAGAGTCCAACACTCTAGGTTCTACACCACAGCGCATCAGAGCGTGTCAGTGTGAAGACGTAGATGGACTCAGAGTAACAGACCCTAGTGTTGCAAATAGTTTAAGGTCTTATTTATTAGACCAAATTTTCTTAGTTTAAGGTCATAGAGTTTGGACATGGTGCATAGTTTAACGTCGTGTAGCTAGGATGAGTGATGGATGGCATTTAAGGTCACATAGCTTTGACCATGGTTGCTGTAGTTTTTAGGTCATGTAGATTTGACCAAAATTTTGTACAGTTTCACGTCATGTGACCAGGACGTTGTCCCGCAGTTTAGCATCATGCGACCAAGATGGTGGTTGTTATGCAGTTTAATGTCATGCAACTAGGACATGGTTGTTACGTAGTTTAACGTCATGAAACTAGGACACTAAATCATGCGGATTGTGTCGGTAGAGGGATGGTCATCTCTACCCCATTATAGTGGGTTGGGAAGAGGGGGAATCTATATGATGGGATTTCCATAACATTCCCCAAGTGTAAGCATGAATGTTCTTCATGCGTGAGCTGGACTACCTCACAGTGGACATTCCACAAGCTGGTTTCAAATCCATAGGGAGGACCTCAATGGTTGATGCAATGTGGTAGTTGGGATGACACAGAGTGTCACAAGGGTGGTAGGGATGATAAAATTCCCTTAGTCTAGAGGGGCGGTGAAGCTAGGATCATTGGTATGACAGGGTGATGGATCCCGAAAGGTGTGGAAGACCGGAGTGTCAATACGATAGGGGTGATAGAGCCCAGAAGGCATGGAAGCCTGGAGCGTCAGTACGATGGGGGAAACGGAGCCCGGAAGGCATGGAATCCTAGAGCGTCGGTACGATGGGGGAGACGGAGCCCAGAAGGTGTGGAATCCTAGAGCATCGGTACTAAGGGGGAGACGGAGCCTGGAAGGCATGGAAGCCTGGAGCGTCGGTACGACAGGGGCGACGGAGCCCGGAAGGCGTGGAAGTCTGCACATCGGTACGATGGGGGCGATGGAGCCCGGAAGGCATGGAAGCCTGCACATCAGTACGACGGGGGAGATGGAGCCTGAAAGGTGTGGAAGCCAGGAGCATCATTACAATGGGGGTGATGGAGCTTGGAAGGCGTGGAAGCCTGGAGCGTCGGTAAGATGGGGGCGATGGAGCCCAAAAGGCATGGAAGCCAAGATCATTGATACGATGGGGGCGACAGAGCTCGAATGGCATAGAAGCCTGGATCATCAATACAAAGGGGGAGATGGAGCCCGGAAGGCATGGAAGCCTCGAGCGTCGGTACTCAGGGGTGATGGAGCCCAGAAGGTGTGGAAGCCTAGACATCGATATGACGGGAGTGATGGATCCCGGAATCTGTCGAAGCCAGGAGCATCGGTACGACGGGGGCAATGGAGCCCAAAAGGTGTGGAAGCCTGGAGCATCAATATGATGGGTGAGATGGAGCCCATAAGGCGTGGAAACATGGTGTGTAGGTACAACGGGGGCAATGAAGCCCAGAAGGCGTGGAAGCCTGGAGCGTTGGTATGATGGGGAGATGGAGCCCGAAAGGCGTGGAAGCCTGTATGTCGGTACAATGGGGGCGATGGAGCCCGAAAGGCATGGAATCCTGGAGCGTCGGTACTACGGGGGTGATGGATCCCAGAAGCTGTCGAAGCCAGAAGCATTGGTATGATGGAGGCGACAGAGCCCGGAAAGCGTAGAATCCTGGAGCGTCGATATGATGGGGGAGATGGAGCCCAGAAGGTGTGGAAGCCAGGAGCATTTATACGACAGTGGTGACAGAGACCAAAAGGTGTGGAATCCTAGAGCGTCGGTACTATGGGGGTGATAGAGCCCAGAATGCATGGAATCCTGGATCGTTGGTATGATGGGGGCGATGGAGCCCAAAAGGCGTGGAAGCCTGGACATTGGTATGATGGGGGTGATGGATCCCGGAAGTCGTCGAAGCTTATACATCGGTATGACGGGGGCGGATTCCCCCTGCACTTCCTCTTAAGGGGGAGGAGTCAGTGAGGAGATGATGGAGTTGGGTTTGATGGCCCTTGCACATCCTCTTGAGGCGGCGGGGTCGGCGAGGAGCTGATGGAGTCGGGGGTGGATGCCCCCTCTATGTCCTCTTGAGGCGGAGTCGGCGAGGAGCCGATGGATTTAGGGTTGATTCCCCCTGTGAATCCTCTTGAGGTGGTGGGGTTGGTGAGGAGCCGATGGAGTCGAGGGAGGATACCCCCGCGCATCCTCTTGAGGCGACGGGGTCGGCAAGGAGCCAATGGATTCCAGGGCAGATGCCCCCTGCGTGGCCTCTTGAGGCAACTGGTTTGGTGAGGAGCCAAAGGAGTCGGGTGGTGGATGCCACCTACACGGCCTCTTGAGGCAGCAGAGTCGGCAAGGATCCAAAGGAGTCGGGTGGCAGATGCCACCTGCGCGGCCTCTTGAGGCGGCGGAGTTGGCGAGGAGCCGATGGAGTCAGGTGGCGGATGCCACTTACACGGCCTATTGAGGCGGCGGATTCGGTGAGGAGCCGATGGATTCGGGTGGAAAATTCCACCTACACAACCTCTTGAGGTGGCGGAGTCGGCGAGGAGCCGATGGATTCTAGGGCATATGCCCCCTGCGCGGCCTCTTGATGCGGCGGGTTCGGCGAGGAGCCAATGGAGTTGGGTGGCAGATTCCACCTACGCGGCCTCTTGAGGCGGCAGAGTCGGGGAGGAGCCGATGGAGTCGGGTGGTGGATTCCACCTGCGTGGCCTCTTGAGGCGGTGGAGTCAGTGGGGAGCTGAAGTAGTCGGGTTTTGGATGCCACCTGTGCGGCCTCTTAAGGCGGCAGAGTTGGCGAGGAGCCGATGGAGTCGGGTGGCAGAGGCCACCTACGCGGCCTCTTGAGGCGGCGGAGTTGGCGAGGAGCTGATGGAGTCTGGTGGCGGAGGCCACCTGTGCAGCCTCTTGAGGCGGCACAGTCATTGAGGATCCAATGGAGTCAGGTGGAGGATGCTACATGTGCGGCCTCTTGAGGCAAAGAAGTCGGCAAGGAGATGATGAAGTCGGGTGGTGGATGCCACCTGTGCGGCCTCTTGAGGCGGATGAGTCGGCGAGGAGCTGATGGAGTCAGATGGCAGATGCCACCAGCGCGGCCTTTTGAGGCGGCGGATTTGGAAAGGAGTCTATGGATTCGGGGGCAGATTCTTCCTGCACGGCCTCTTGAGGTGGCGGGTTTGGTGAGGAGCCAAAGGATTCAGGTGGCGGATGCCACCTGCACGGCCTCTTAAGGCAGCGAAGTCGGCGAGGAGCCAATAGAGTAGGGTGGTGGATGCCACCTGCGTGTACTCTTGAGGTGGTGGGGTTAGTGAGGAGTCGATGGACTATAGTCTTCACACACCTGATGGTACTCGTCCTCTCACATATGAAGGAGAGGGTATTCACATGGGTGATGCCTCAATTTTCCTGACATATTTGGTCTACTCACTATTTAAGGAGAAGAGATTCACATCGGGTTCACCATTTTTTTTAACGCTTTCACCGGGGCACGCGTGCATCCTTCTATCGAGGATGCGCAGTTTTTTCCCTGCATTCCCACTTTCCAAAGGCAGGCGGCATCCGTCTCTTGTTCAGGGACATTTTCCCCTTGATCGAAACGGGATGATGGGATGTCGGTTCCTCCTTCCATAGATTCCTCCTCAGAACTTGTCACCTCATCCTGGTCTCCCTTAAAGATTAAGTCATTGTTAGTGAATCTTATTCCCAGTGCCATGACTTTGTGGACACCGGTTAATTACACTACTTTTTTCAGTACATTTCATGGTGTCTTGACATGGTAGCAACTTTCGGTTGGAGTAGATGACAACATCATGCATGTCGGGGCATCTCTAGATGTGTGGACATTAGGGAACCTATATTCTTCCTTATAAGAGGGAATCTTAAGGGCTCAGAACCCAAGGAATCCCACGTCGGTTGTGGGGTATCATATGTCAGAGTCACGTATCTAAGGTTTTCCTCAAATTTTCATGATTAACATAGGGTATGAGTCGAGTTTAAAATCTAGAGGAGATGGTTATGCCAAAGGCGTTTCTTCCGAGGTTTTCCTCAGGAATCTCATGTTTAACACGAGGTAGGTCACGAGTTTAATGTCTTGAGGAGATGGAATAAGAGTGATCAGAATGTCCCATGGAGATGGATCAGATTGGTATATCCCTAGGAGGGACCACCAGGAAGGTTTTTCAGATGATGGATCAGAATTCCCAATGAGGATGGATCTGATGTGGTGTGTCCCATAGATGGAAGATGTCACACCATGAAGGCTAATCAGGATTCCACTGAGGGCGGATTAGGGAGAGTGCACCTTAGAATGGGGGACACCAAGGCTTACTATTGGCTAGGATTGAGCCTCGTGGAGGTTTCCTACGTATCCCCGTGGTAGGGAATCAAAGTTCGCGTAGTTTGGTGGGACGATGAGACACCTGAGGAGGCGGCCCATGATAATGGACGCATGGATGGGATCCATAGTAAATAGAACCTCTGGGTTAGGTAATGATCTTCCCATAACACATAGGATCGAGGGATAGATTGGGATGAGACATGAGTGATGGGCTCGAACCTCGGGGAGGCTTCCTACATACCTTATCTAGGAGACAAGGATCAAATCCCATGTAGTTACAGATGGTGGTAACTGACGTGAAGAGGGTCGGAACCAATGGGTGCTAGGCTTGAACCTCAGGGAGGCTTCCTACGTACCTTGCCTTTGCAAGAATCAAATTCAACATAGTTCAAGATGGGATTTGGTGAACCGACGTGAAGTTGGTCAGAATGACTGGGTGTTGGGCTTGAACCTCAGGGAGGCTTCCTACATACCTCGCCTTGGCAAGGATCAAAGTCCATGTAGTTCAGAATGGTTTGTGTGGGGATTACACTCTGGGATTCCTAGAAAAAATGCCATGGTCGGTGCTTACTCTAAGCCCATGTGAGTTATGCTCAGTGTGAGAAACAAGAGGCAGCAAAGACCTGACGATCATGGCGCAAAGGTACATACATGAAGGGTGGTAAATGGGGATTACGCAAGGAAGTTGCCTGGGTGCCGCAATGGAGCGGCAATGGTGAATGGGTCTTATGAAAGGAAGCAGCCCCGGGTGCCACTATAGAGCAGCAATGGTGAATGGGGCTTACGCAAGGAAGCTTCCTGGGTGCCGCTATGGAGCGGAAATGGTGAATGGGTCTTAGGAAAGGAAGTTTCTTGAGTGCTGCTATGGAGCAGCAATGGTGAATGGGGCTTACGCAAGGAAGCTTCCCAGGTGCCCCTATGGAGTGGAAATAGTGAACGGGGCTTACACAAGGAAGCTGCTCGGGTGCCGCTATGGAGCGCCAATGGTGAACGGGTCTTACGCAAGGAAGTTTCCCGGGTGCCGCTATAGAGCGGCAATGGTGAATGGGTCTTATGAAAGGAAGCTAACCGGGTGCCGCTATGGAGCAAAAATGGTGAATGGGGCTTACGCAAGGAAGCTTCCCGGGTGTCTCTATGGAGCGACAATGGTGAATGGGGCTTACACAAGGAAGATGCCTGGGTGCCACTATGGAGTGGCAATGGTGAATGGGGCTTACCCAAGGAAGATTCACAGGTGCCGCTATGGAGCGGCAATGGTGAATGGGACTTACGCAAGGAAGCACCTGTGTGCCGCTATATAGCGGTAATGGTGAATGGGTCTTACGCAAGGAAGCTGCCCGGGTGCCGCTATGGAGTGGCAATGGTGAATGGGGATTACGCAAGGAAGCTTCTCGGGTGCCACTATGGAGAGGGAATGGTGAATGGGGCTTATGCAAGGAAGCTTCCTGGGTGTCTTACTCATGTCTGGTCCTGAGGACATCTCAACTCGCTGGTGGGTCGACGCTTATAATTGAGGTCTACACTTATGCACTAGTGCACAAGCGGGATAACGCCAAGGGTGTTGGAATCAGTCCGAACAAAGGGAGATGAAAAGTGTGAATCACATGACCAACATTCAGAACATAGTGAGGGTGGCATGAATAAGGGGGATAACTATTGACCATGTTCGAAACAGAGCATCCATATCGTATTAGCTTGAAATGGGGACAAACAAATGAGGGTCGACTGCTGACCGTGTTCGAAACACAGGACCCGACTCAAAGTGTTGTCCAAAGTCTTCCGGGGTGTTGGCCCAAGATGGTAGGTGAGACAATGTTACATGGGACCAGGCCATTAGGGGGTCTCTTCAGACATGGAAGAGGATGAATATCTGGATGAAGGACACACAAAGCGTGAGGTGGAATGATGGAATGTTTGAACGGATTCCAACACTCTTGAAATTATGCCACTGTAATCATGGCATGAGGTATCTTATGCTTGTCACATAAGCTATCTCTTATTTGGAATAAGAGGTATCATATTATTAAATGATAGGGAATGCTATAGTTTAAATTCATGTAGAAAGGACTATTGGCATCTTATTCTTGGAGCATAAGGCATCTCTCGTTTGGAGTAAGAGGAATCCTATATTTTAATGATAGAAAATTCTACAGTTTAAAGTCATATAGAGAGGAATATTAGCATCTTATGCTTGGTGTATAAGGCATCTCTCATTTGGAGTAAGAGGAATCCTATATTTGAATGATAGGTAATTTTATTGTTTAAAGTCATGTAGAGAGGACTATTGGCATCTTATGTTTGGCGCATAAGGAATCTATCATTTGGAGTAAGAGGTATCCTATATTTGGAACATAGGGTGTACTACAGTTTAGAGTCATGTAGATAGGATTTTTTTCATCTTATGCTTTGTGAATAAGGCATCTCTTGTTTGGAGTAAGAGGCATCCTATATTTGGAACATAGGGTGCACTACAGTTTAGAGTCATATAGATAGGACTGTTGGCATCTTATGCTTGGTGCATAAGGCATCTCTAGTTTGGAACAAGGGGCATCCTATTATTTAATGATAGGGAATACTACAGTTTAAATTCATGTAGAGAGGACTATTGGCATCTTATGCTTGGCACATAAGGCATCTCTCTTTTGGATCAATAGGCATCCTATGTTTGGCACATAGGGAGTACTACAGTTTATAGTCATGAGAGGACTATTGGAATCTTATGCTTGGGGCATAAGGAATATCTTGTTTGGGAAAGAGGCATCCTATGTTTGGCATATAGGGTGTTATATATTTTATATTCATGTAGAAAGGACTATTGGTATCTCATGCTTGGTGCATAAGGCATCTCTTATTTAGAGCAAGAGGCATCCTATGTTTGGAACATAGGGTGTACTGCAGTTTATAGTCATGTAGGTAGGATTGTTAGGCGTAAGGTGCCTAGTAATAGTTGGTGTTGGGACTTACGCAAGAGAGGCCCTTTCTGGTTCAACCTGGCATAGGAGTCAGGTGATGGGGTTTGAATGAGTGACTTGAGGAATAGTTTAACTCAAGGTAATTGGGGGAATTGATGATGAGAATCTGAACTCATGACATGGGAAATAGGGAAAGAGTAATATGATGACTCAAGGTGTTTCATGGTGTGAGAAGAGTTATATCAAATCATGGTATTCCAAGGTGGAAGGTGGATGTGCATAAGGGCACAATGGAAAATCTCGACGTCCCGGACCAAAAAGTTCATGGTGCGACTCATAGAGCATGGGGTCTCGTGAAGCATCTTCACAAAGGAAAGCTGCTCGCGGAGCATGGAATCGCGTAGCATGGACTCACGGAGCATGGACTCGTAGATCATGGACTCACAGAGCAGGGAATCATGGAGAAAATGGCTCTCACGGAGCAAAGGCAGCTCGTGGAGCCTCGAGAAACCCGAAGGTGCTCCCTCCTTCGCAAAGGGCTCGAAGCGCATCACTTCACGGAGCTCGAGAACTCCATGAAATGGGAGCAATCAGCTGCCCATGGGGAAGCGTGGTTGTCTGTCTGAAGGGGGTTGATCAGGGTATTTATAGGCAAGAGGCGCCGCAAAGCAGAGCTCGCTCGGCGCGAAGGCGGAGCTTGCTGCGTGGCGGGTCGTGAACGTCAAAATGGGTTCGCAGAGCATCCCAACTCCTTGATCTGCAGTGGGTCTCAAACGTCAAAGGGGTTCATAGAGCATCCCACCTTCTTGCTTTGCGGCAGGTCGCGAACGTTAAAGGGGTTCGCAGAGCATCCAGCCTCTTTTCTCCGCGATCGCGGAGGGAGCTTTGTGAATGGGCTCTGTGAACCAGTTTTCTAGCCCAACTTCAAATGTCCATAACTCCTAATCTGTAACTTTGTTTGGTCTCTACGACCTGTCAAATAGAATATTGAGAAATGGTATATGATCTTAGATCATGTACGGAATCATTTGGAATATTTTTCAAATGCGTTTTCTGGTTCCAACATTTATAAATGGAATTTAATTGACTATTTGGTAAAATATTACTAGGCCTTTCTAGCTGACACCCTACATACACACCCATATGGGTATATATAGATTTTATGTTTTCATATATGTTATAAGTTTATGATCTCAATTTGGATGTCATTCATGCAGTCTATTTATGGATATTTTGGTGGAGGTAAGTGACCATGGGTTACATGGAAATGTTTGAGCTATGTCTTAGTTGTTGGTTTATTTTGGGATGTTCTTTTATTGGAAAATTTGAAAATCTTCACTATTTGAATTTTATTTTCCTTTACAAAGAGACGTGAATATTTATTACTCTAATTTTCATATAATAAGTGAGTTATTAATTATTTTTCTTATAAATCATTTGTTCTGATTATTTATTTTTAACTATTTATTTTATATCCATGGATGTATAATGTATAAACACACCATGTTGGATACTCAGAAACATTTACAATTCTTGTTTAATGTCATTAAATGGTGGAGTAAATCCTAATTTTATGTAGATTGATACCATGGTTTTTTTCCTAAGATCTTGGAAACTAGGAATACTCTTCAGGTCTTTTGGAGGAATAGTTCAGGTGATTTGGCTAGTTGATCCTAGCATATTCATTACAAAATGGTATCAAATAACTCTTTTTATTTGATGAGTCTTGTTGTATGGATCCAGGACTTCAGAACTCTGAGGTATGATATGTGTAGGTTATTGACCACTATCTTTCATGATAAGAAATGAGTTTCCATGAGTGATAATGATTAATTATTTTATTTTATTTTATTTTAATTATTTTTTTTATGGATTTTGACATGTGGTGATAATATTTTTATCCTCATTGAGTTGAATCAGATATTTTGGTTGTTTCTTGATTTTCAGTTTTAACCTCTTTTAATTAAAAATATCTCATAATGTGATTTTATTTTTTTATAGATGGATCAAAGACCATTTGTAATGTACTTTTTTTTATCATGGTGATTTAATAGCTAGTTTTCTATCAAAATAGAATTTTAATAATTTTTTGTTTGAAATTAGTTTTGGTGCATCATTTCAAAGAAGAATTTTTTGGAATATTCTTGTTTTGAAACTAGGTGTTATGGTTTTTTGTAAATTATTTTGACTATAATGTGTGGTCTCAAAAGTTGTGTGTGTCAAAAATTTAATTTAGGAGGATTTTTTAAAATAAAATTGATTTTTATAGAAATTTTATCAATTACATGGTGGAGAGGTATGTGTTTTAAACTTATGAAAGAGTTTTTAAATAGGTTTGATCATTTTTTATAAATATATTCAGATTTTTTCAATGAATAGTTACTTTTTTAAAATGAGTCTTTAGAAATGTTATAGAATGATGGTGATTAAAAAGAAAGAAAATGCTTTGTAAGAGTACATTATTTTGGTGAATTTTTCTCTGATGTTCGTTACCATTAAGTGTTTTGAAAAAAATTGGTTGTTTTTCATGTGGAATTTAAAAAAAAAATTGATTTCAAGTAGGGTTTTAAAAATTTTAAAAACAACCTTTTGAATTTTGAAAGTGGTTTTGAGATGTGATTTGAAATTTTAAATTAATATGTGGTAATTTAAAAAGTTTCGGTCTCTTGTAAAGTGTTTTGTAAAGTAGTTTGTTTCAATATGGAATTTGGAAAATGTTCATAATCTAAGATCATTAATTTCTCATTCATTAATATCTTTCCATAAACCTTTTTCTTGGAAGTAATACACTTATTATTTCATTCATTCTAGTTAATATTATTTCTATGTTTTATTACTTTTATACTAACTAGGAGCCTCACCATAGTGTCTAAAATAAGCAAGACTAAGAAATCATACATCTATTTCCACTAGGAGAGCATATTGTAGTCTTGGTGAAATAATTTTTCTATTCAATGGATAATGGTTCTTGTATACTTGAGCCAAGGTGATTGTGTATCTAAATCCATTGGGAATGGGAAAAGGGTTATAAAAGAGTAAGGGTGCTGTAAACATGTATTGTATGATCAGTTCATCTGTCAAACCATTGTGTGCTTGAGAAACTTTTCTGATTTTGGAAATAAACTAAGAAATGTTGTCTAACACTTTTCCGACTCCCATCCTAAGAACATTTAGATTTAAGGAGATAACTATCATATTTATCTCCCAAACAATTATTATTGCATTTTTTTTCTTTAGATTCATCCCCCCTCTCTTCTAGACATGCACCTATGTTGCTTGAACTACTATGAGTAGTAGTCATCCCATATAGGGTACCGGTGATCATTTTAGATGAATTTAGAGGATAAAACCTACCATAGTAGAGTAATTATTTTCTTAAATTCAATTACCCATTTCCTTAAAATCATAATTAAATTATTTGAAACAATCAAATGTTGGGTTCCCCTTATTATAATTATCTATAAATTTCACCTTTGATAATGAATATCTTATGTGTATTTATTTATTTTTTGTAAAAAATAAATATTTTATGAACCTAATAGGATGGATATGAATCAAAAGTGGATACACGCTAATTGTATGACAAAAGAGTATGAATATGGAGTTAAATATTTCATCAAGTTTTCAATAGATCATGCATATTACCCTTTTCAAATCCTTTTTTCGTGTTTACATTATTTTTATTCAAGAAAAAATAGTCCTAAAGAGTTGGAAGAACATTTTATTTGTCACAAAATATATTATATATATAAATGATGAGGATAATGTCATAAATGTTTATTGAGGGGTTGAAGGCGGACTTTATGAGGAGGGTGGAAGGCACGTGATTGTACAATACCTGTTGTGAGGAATTGGTGGCCCAATAACAAGGAAACAGACCAAGAGAATGAAGGAGGCCTTAAATGGTTTAATCATGGAATTTAAAAAGGGTAACCAACACCCTTTATTTGGGGAAGCATCCGGGTCTATAATTACATTAATTAAGGCCTAAACAAACTTTTAAAAGTCCAACCCAAGTGGTGATACAAATTTCCAAGCCCATCTCCCATGGAATCTTCAAAGTCAAAAGGTGGTGGGAAACTTGTCTTTACTTTTCCAAAATGGGGTGCTACTTGTCTTCTAAAGTCATGGGCATGTTCCAAAAATTTCAAACGTATTATTTAGGCTTTTTTACTTGAGGAAAATAGGTTTTAGACTTTTGTATCAATCTTTGGCTATAAATAGCCACCCCCTTATACTCTTTGCACATCATGAATGAAGGTAATGTTATTATGGTGAGTTTTTTTTTGAAAACTTTGAGTTATTGATTAATTATTGACTTATCTAAGTATTTCTCATCCTTTTTGGAGTCTTTTGGATAGATTTATTAGAGACAAGTTCTCTTTGGGTTCTACCTTGACCATTTCCCCCCATCCTTCTCATTTTCACTATCTACGCCACATTTCACTTGTTTTCTTATGGTGATATGGGTGATCAAAACATGAACATGGAACAAGGATCCTAGGATAATTACTAGTGGGTCTTGGATCATGTATAATTTGGTATCAGATCCCACTTGTAATAAATTAGGTTCTTTTTTTCTTATCCCTTCTTCCATCTTCATTTCTCTTCAAATCGGGCCGACATCAATTATGATCTATTTTTTTCTTCATCTATAGACACCATTTCTTTATCATTTTGGATGTATAGTATATCATTATTATAGTCGATAATCTCATATTTCTTCTCAATTTAGAACCATCAAAATCAAATCTATAAATCATGAGATACAGTGGGTTCAGATTTTGCAATGAATTCTACAATTTTAAAACCACACAAATCTAACTTTGATTCCATTTGATGTTACAAATTATTACTTCTCCTATATTTAAATATTAAAAATTCATATTTTTGTTTATGAATTTATTCAAAAAGATCCCCAAAATAAAAATAAAAATAAAGGCTAAAAAATCGCAACATTTTTAATTATACATCCCATTATCATTTTTATTCATCCATTTTCTTCCCTTTCCCACATTTTTTTATATTGAATCCATTTTTAATTTTATCTTTAGATTCTAGTTCTAGATTTACACATTTCAATGATCCTTTAGATTTTTTGGAATTGGATAATAATTTTATAGGAATCAAGTTGAGTGGTAAAATGCAAGAGTGTTACATGTTGTTAAAAAATCCAATTTGAGTAAAACGCGAGAAAACATATTATTTTTGAGTGTAAACATGTAAGGGAGTGTGTGGGGTCCATTTTTCCTTTCTCTTAAAATTTTATTATAGGATTTATAAATGGTATAGGTGAGTAACACCGATAAAATAGACATTAATTTATTCATCGGGGTTGTACAAGAACAATTCCAAAGGTTGAATGTGAGGATGGATGAATTGCAATCCCCTTCCAATTCTAGAGAACCACCAAGGAGGTGGGTCATTAAAGAAGAGGAGTTCTCAAATTTTCATGAGTCACCAATTCAGAGAAATCAACCACTGTGGGGGAAACCCAATGATCTTGGAGGAGTAAATTTGATGATCCCTTCATTCTAAGGTAAGAATAATCTCGAAACTTACTTGGAATGGGAACAAAAGGTCGAACATGTTTTTGGTTGTCACAAATATTAATAAGAGAATAATGTGAAGTTGGAGGATGTGGAATTCACTAACTATGATATTATTTTGTGGCACTAGATACAAGTGATTCGATGACAAAGTGAAGAAAGACCCATCTTCACTTGGGAGGAGATGAAAGTGGTAATGTGTAAGAGGTTAATTTCTAGACATTATTATCATGATTTTTTCCTCAAGTTATAGGGTTTGAAACAAGGGGCCATGAGTGTTGAGTAATATCACAAAGAGATGGATATCATCATGATTTGACACAATATTGATGAGGAGTGAGAGGCCACCATGCCAAGGTTTGTGAATGGACTCAACCATGACATTAGAGACATAGTGGACATGCACCACTACTTGGACATGGAGGATTTACTTCACATGGCTATGAAAGAAGAGAAGAAATTAAAGGAAAGAAGGTTTCACCCTATATATTATGGTAAGGATTCAAATTTTTCTTTCAATTTTAAGGATTAAAAACCACAAGAGTATGTAAGGGAATAGAAAATAGATTCAAAGGAGGTGACCAAACCAAAACCATTATTTCCAGAATCCAAAGGTAAAATGAAGAGTAAGTTTGTTTCTAAATCACATGATATAAAATGCTTTAAATTTCAAGGATTTAGACATTTTACCACACAATTTCCAAAAAATAGGAGCATGATTATTTTGGATGATGGAGATGTTCACTAATACAAAATAAGGCTATAGTAACGATTCTAAAACGTGGTTATATGCCCAAAAACTATGGCTATAGGTTATAGCCATGGTTTAATGAACAATGGATGGTATTGTCTTAGATATAGGTTAGAGCCTATAGTCATAGTTTTAAACCATGGTATAAGTTTTAGTCACACAAGGCCTATAGCCACGATTCCAAACTATGGATATAGGCCTTCCCATTGCATAAAAAATAGCATGGTGAACCGTGATGGATGCTGAGAGGACACTACCAACTCCCCCACCCACAGCCCCCACCCCTTGCTCTTTCACACCCCCTACCCCACCCCACTTGACCCCCTTTCCCCCCCCCCCCTACACCCCTCCCCCTGTCCCTTGCACCCCTCCTGTCCCCTCCTCACTATACACCCCCTTGCACCCCCTCTTCCCCTGACCCTCCCCCCTTACACCCCCTCCCCCTGCCCCTCCCCCTTGCACCCCCATGGTCCTGCACAACCCCCTTGAACCCATCCCTCCACCATCACCTTGCCCCCTGCACACCCCATGCCCCTCCCCCCTTGCACCCCCCTGCTCCTACACACACCCCGCCCCACCCCCTCCTCACTACACACCCCCTTGAACCCCCTTCCCCACCCCCTCCTCACTACACACCCCCTTGCACCCCCCTACCCCATGTACACCCCCTACCCCTCCCCCATCGCTCCTACACACACCCCTGCCCCACCCCCTCATTACACACCTCCTTGCACTCCCCCCCCTATCGCACCCCCTCCTCACTGAACACCCCCTTTAACCCCTTGCACCCCCTACCCCACCCCATCCTCACTATACACCCCCTTGAACCCCCCTGTCGCACCCCCTCCTCACTTCACACCCCCTTTCACCCCCTACCCCGCCCCTCCCCCTTGCACCCCCTGCTCCTGCCCCACCCCTCCCCCCTTGCACCCCACCTACACCCCCCCCCAAACCCCTCCCTATCCCTTGCAACCCCCTTCCAGTCTCCCCCTCCCCCACCCCTACCAGTCTCCACCTATCAGGTCCCCACCCCTACTAGTCCCCCCTACCAGTTTTCCCTCCCCCTACCAATCCCCCCTGTCAGTTCCACCCCTTTCTAGTTTTCCCTCCCCCCTGCCAGCCCACCCCCACCCCCTACTAACCCCCCTTGCCGCCACCCCCCCCCCCACCAGCCCCCCCCCACCTCTGCCAGGTCCCCACCCTTGTAACTCCCCCACCACCACCACCTCTGCCATTCCCCCACCCAACCAGTTCCCCCACCCACCCACCCCCACCCCTACCAGTCCCCCCACCCACCCACCACCCCTGCCAGTCTCCCCCCCCCCACACCCCTTCGAGTCTCCCCCTACCAGTTCCCCCCTTCTAGGTCCTCACCCATCCCAGTCCCCCACCACCACCCCTGCCAATCCCCCACCCTGCTAGTCCCCCCCCACCCACCCCAACCAGTCCCCCCCCCCCACCAGTTCCCCCCTTCCAGTCCCCCCTTCCAGTTTTCCCTCCTGCACCCCCCTTCCAGTCCCCCCTGCTAGTTTTCCCTCCAACTCTACACCCCCCACTGCCAGTTTTCCCTCCATTTATACCCCCCTTTGGCTGGAGTCTCAACAGTTGTTATCCTATGTCCATATATATAATTTTTCCACATTAGTTTCCTATTGAATATAATATAAAGGGAAACAAGATTCTCAAAAAGAACTCTTAAAATTTGAGTAAACAAGAAGATAATTGGAATCAGCTATTTGATGAATTTATAATCAACAAAGTCACCCTCCAAGGTGATAGTTTTCTAATAAGAAATATGTATGTAACTTTCAACTCATTTAAGGTTGCACCGTCATAAAATAACCCAAATGATTCTTCCTAATTATAGAATATAAAATTTATATGTGACTGTGTATGCACCCAACATACCTTTTCATCCCCATGTCAAGATCTAAGTCACCACATTTCAACAATATAAAGAAACAAAAAACACCAATAATAAATCAAACAAAATATGTAGTAAATTATGAAAAAATCATAAATAATACTATTCATGAGAGTGACAGATAACACTCAAGTAGTACCGCAAGTGGAAGATCGGCATCACACTCTAAAGCTGTTAATTCTTTTTGCCTTTCTTATTTGGTTGTGATATTTTTAGCCTCATCAATAGAGTGTACATCAACTTCCTAATGACATACAATGGCTAAACAAACTTAAATGCATATGCAATCTTCAAAAATAACATAGGAACTGTATTTTAAGAGCATCAAATCAAATTCAAATTACAAAAAAGGTAAAATATATTCTGAGAGATCCTTGAAAAGCATGTTAATATAGGTAAAAAATATATAGGTTTTAACAATTATGACCATGTTCCTCGATATTTGATTAACCAGCTGACCACAAACTATTATCTTTTAGAGACAACTTATTAGAACAATTACTATCCTCACAAATCAATACATATTATTTCAGTGTGTTTTATTCACACTTACACTTCCTAATAAAACCTCTAAGGAGGTCACACTAAGGACCTCCATAACACCTTGTACATCACAAACTATGATCTTTTAGGGTTACTTATTAGAATAATGATTATCTTCACATACTACCACGTGTTTTCATAGTGTTTTTTCCACATTCACACTTCCTAATAAAGATTAAAAGGAACTCAATAATCTTATTGTTCTGAGAAAAACACATTTAATTTTTCAGTTCTTATTACATAGGCTTCTAAAAAGAAATGTAGAACTTTTTGACATAAATAGAAATGTGCAACCATTCTCACAGACTAATACATGTGTTGTGACCAGGAAACTGTTTGATGTTGAAGGTTCCCTTAAAGGTGTTTGTGTCATAGGGGAATATTTTTGGTTGATAGTCAAGTGGGTATGATTTATGACTTTGGTATTGGATTTTGTTTTCAACACGTCAGTCAATATATGAATCATATTTAAACTCATGTGTAATTGGATAATTTCGAAGAGGTGAATACCATTTGGATGTTTGGAAGAGATTTAAAGAATATTGGAGTTTAAGGGTAAAGTTTTGAAGAAGTTTTGGTGTTGAAGATAAAATCGTGTTGAAAGGGAATTCATCAAGTCGTGATAGTCCTCCATAAGATTAAATTTTGGTGAAGTCAGAACATATCACACCACAATGCATACAGTCATGTCGTGATTTGGTTTTGAAATGTGAAGATGCTTGAGTAGATCATTAATGACATGAAGATCGCATTGCAATGGTTTGGACATGAAATTTTGAGTTCTTGTTGTTTGGTGTGGGAGAGAAGGTTGCATCGTGAGGGAATAAAATTACATAGTGAAGACATTAATCACACCACAATTTTCCCACACCGCATGAAATATAAGTTATTGCGGGAAAAAGGTAGTTGCATCATGGAGAGATGATTGCACCGACTCGTGGTCATGTTGTGGAGTAGTTGGACGTGAAAATTCAATGCCCTTAGGAGTTGATGTTTGAGAGGTCATGTCATAATGGAGATTGATCACACCGTAATGCCCTTGGGAGTCAAGTAGTTGGGAGGTAACCAGTTTTTTGAAACTATCATATCACACCACGATGTACCTTGTTGGATGTACACTCAATGCTATGGTGTCAATAATAAGGGTATTTCATTGGGCACGGAGTACCAATTCATGAATTGTTGTATTTTCATTAAACTTTTTAGGTATGTGTGCTAAGATGTTTGTGCATAAAACTAAAAAAGGAACTATTAAAAAGAAGAAAACTAAAAAGTTTATCTTTGTATCCAAATTTTTCTTTCCCACTATGACGTTTTACACAAATCTGATAAATCCATCCCACTTTATACAGAACTTTAAAAAAACATGAAGGTTAAAGAATTAAAATTTCAAACTAAGGAGAGTTTAAAAAAATTAAGATGAAAATTAAGGCATGCTTATTCTTAGAAAATACCTTTTTCCATGTAGTACTTGTATTGGAAACTCTCATAACTAGTTGATGGTGCAAAGCTTTTCCAACTTCAATATCCTTAATATGAAACAAAAAAATGTTTAAGTGACTTGGTAGGACGTCCATGCATGTGGGGAGTTATTAGACTGTTACTGATCACAGCGTGTTAAATAAAATATGCACATGAAGCAATGTCTAGGACTAGTAATGGCCACATAGATTTTATGTTAGGCATGTAGAAGATAAAATTAAAATTCAAATGAATTCAAAAAATATTTATAAAAAATACCAAAATTCATCCACCTCCACAAAGACCTTACTCGTGTAATAGAGCAAGAATTTATCATTAAGAAAGGTAGCAAGCATCGCTTACTAGACTTGTGGTAATATGCATGTGCATCTCTATAGAATTTCATAATGAAACCAATCCAGAACACACAAAAATTCATAACAGAAATACTGTCAAATCAACTAAACATAAATACATAAGGTATCCAAAGAGGTATAGAACAGGAAATTCTCAAGGGTTGCGACAAACCTGGCATTTATGATGTTGATTGCGATCTTTTAGTTTTTCAGAAACCAGCCTTAAGTCACATGTAACATTGAATAAGTCTTCATTATTAGGATTAAATTCAAGGAAGATACTTTTTTCACCAATTTCTAAATTCAAATCTACAAGGTAAGGTGAAATAATAAAAGATGTATTAAGTTCATCTGTTCAAAAAATAATACATGGACCGTAGACCAAAATCATTATAGAAAATAGGCAACACCTTTAATAATGATCATGATAATCCATTTCATTTCATGTGCATTCATTTTGTTAATTATCATCAAAAGAACTGAAGTCTTATTTTCCCTGTCATATGGTCAAAGTAGAACAAAGAGTTGAGTCAAATAATGTAGCAATAAACTTTTCAAAATAACCTTGATAATAAAAAAACCAATCCACTAAAAACACTTTAAGAGAAAACAAAACATTAAAAAATTCAATAAATAGAAAAAGATAACAATACAATTATTTCCAGAAATAATTATTTATTTAAAGGTGGAACAAGTAGGAAATCAAGCACAACATCAATAAAATCACACTTTACTTAAAATCTTCAGCAATCCATTTTTAAAATCACCAAGATTTTTAAAGGAACAAAACACATGAAAAATATCAGTCGGGATTTTCAAGAGATGGATCCATGGTGAATTTTATGGGCTTGATGAATTCAAGAAGAATCCAATAAAACTATTATGGATTTTGGAAAGGAGTAATCAAACTAGTAGAATGAAAATGGGTCTAAAATTTTCAATGTATGTAGAAATTCAAAGAATCATTATCCTTATCGTATAGTGGACACCATATGTGGTGTCACCACTTCACATGGAATTCCTGAAATGATAATTTTTTTCACCCCTCCCCCTTCCCCTTTCACCCCCTTACCCCTCCTCACTACACACCCCCTTGCACCCCCACCCCCCTCACCTTACCCCCTGCACACCCCCTGCCCCTCCCCCCTTGGACCCCCCTGCCCCACCCCCTCCACCCTTGCACCCTCCCACTATCCCTTGCACCCCCTACCCCATTTCACCCCTCCCCCTGCCCCTTGAACCCCATTACCCTCCTCACTACACACCCCACTTGCACCCCCTCCCTCTCCCCCTGCACACCCCCCTGCCCCCACCCTACCCCATGCCCCTCCCCCTTGCACCCCCCCCCCCCCACACACACACACACACACTCCTGCACACCCACTTCCCCATCCCTTCCCCCTTGCACCCCCCCCCCACTCTACCCCCTGCACACCCCCTGTCCCTCCCCCTGCACACCCCAGCCCCTGCACCCCCCCCCCCCACCCTACCCCCTGCACACCCCCAGCACCCCCCTGCCCCTACAGACCCCCCTACACCCTCCCCCTAAAAAGTTAGCACATAAAAAAATCATAGTCACATAATGCACTATTATACTAACAGGTTTTCATAATAAAGGTTTTCACATAATGCATAACGCATAACAGGTTTTCATAATGCAGGTTTGAATAAAATGTTTTTATAATAGGTTTGTATATAATTATAATGCAGGTTTTAACATAATGCATGTGTGTATAATACAAAAAATAAAATTGCATAATTCTTGTAACATGATAACAGGTGTGAAAAAACATAATACAAGAATGTATAATAAAAGGTTTGTAGATAATTATAACATAATAATATGAATGTATAAGAAAAAATGTTTTCATATGAAACAAACATAATGAAAACGAGTTTTTATATTAAAAAAATAGGTTTTCATATGAAAAATCAGACATGAGGACATGTTATATGCATATGAAAATAAAAGCATGAAAACCTGTTATGCATATGAAAAAAAATAAAGGACAAACTTATTCTCAAAGACCAAAGCATGTTTTTTTGGGAAACCCAACACATCACAACATTAATTTCATAACTTACTCCCATAGCATCTTCACATTCTTCACTGCCATAAACATGTGAATAAAATAAATAACATTTCACAAAAGATAACTTAGGGAACTGCACTCATAAGTCTTTAGAATTATAAGAGAACTTACTCAATGAGTCGTTCGGAGAGTGGAGTAAAAACCAAACCAGCAATAATAAAATACAATGGTTGACCCCCTTAAATGTGATAAGGAGCCTTAAGAATAGACACATAAGACTCAATCAATTATAAGGAAAATACAATGACAGATGAGCAGGTGACTTGGTGCATGGTGAAACAGATCAACTGATATTTTACTTACCAAATGCACTCATGGATTAAAAATAGTAGTCACTTTCATGGAAGTACCCCCCCCCCTCTTATTATCCCAAGCTCTAATTTATCACCTTCAAACCTACTTTAAAGTGGTGTTGGAATTACGCACATCTAGACAAAGGTAAGCATTGCAGGCACTGTTATATATATAGTTGAAATTCATATTTAAAAAAAATAATACAACCCAAAAATAAAACAACCAGAGTAAGTTGTTTACTTGTGACTTATCATGTATTGAAATGAAATGCATTCATTTGATCGAAATGGAACAATTCCTTCATCACCAATTACACATGGTAATTATGTTCCACGGATTGGTTGGAATTACATCACACAATAAGTGGGTGATGAAAAATATCTGGGAAAAATATTCCATCTCAAGATTCATGATGAAAATGGAAAGTATTCCCAACACAATGTAGAAAGTAAACACATTATCAAGTTCAACACATGTCATTTTTCGCATTAAAAAAATTGTCATATCATCTTAGTCCATAGGATTAACATAGTGAAATGGAAGAACGCCTCATAATTGAACAACATATCAAACAATGGGTATCTCATCAATCTCATAATAGAATAATAAAACTAGGAATATATACCAATAACATTTCCATAACCATAACTAAAAAATCATAATTAATTGCCTAAGGGATCCACATAATCAAAGAACAGTTTGTTTTCTATAACTACAAACTCACTCTTTACCACATGCATGGTCTTCCCTCACATGAAAAAACTGTAACAATAATTCTCCCTTGATTTCAAACAAAAATACACAGATTCAATAGTTTCACAAATGGTATTCAATTAAGAAAAGATTAGGTTATACCCACATCATAGGAGGAGGAGGATCCCAAGAAGGTGGGGTGAATGTGTCAGAGGCATGCTGAAGAAGGAGGTGGGGTGGCTGTCTCGGAGCAGCGTCGGCAGGGTGGCTGCATTGGTTGGTAGTGTCAGGGGAGGACGGTCATGAAGAGGAGACCTCGCATGGGTAATGGACACCCGTGTCAGAGGTGTGTAGGAGGAGGAGGTGGGGAGGCCACTGTGAACAACATCAGCCGAGAATAGGAGTGGCAGCATTCGGCAGGGAGGAGGGTACGAAGAGGTCGAGGGAATTGGGAGGAGGGTCGTAGATTGGGGGAGGAGGAGGAGCCCGACGCATATGAAAAAAAATTAGGTTTCCATGGGTTTTTAATTAAATTGTGGATATAAACAAAATATAGCCACGTACCTATAAAACCATGTCTATAGATATGTGGTTATATCCTAAATGTCTAGTAGTGGTTCTTAGTGGTAGCTCAAGAGAAGATAAAATGCCACCACTTGAGAGTCTTCAGATATAGAAGTAGAGAGCCCCGTACATGGAGAAATGATTATGGAAAGGTATTATTTTAATGCTAAACCCAAAGGATAACATGATCAAGAGAAAAGGGGTCACATTTTTCATAATAGATGTCTCTTTAAATATAAGGTATGTAGTATAGTCATTTATGGGGGTAGTTGTAAAAACATAGAAAGTGTTTTGATGGTTGATAAATTGGGATTAGCTGCGACCAGACACCCTAGGACTTATAGATTGCAATGGTTAAATAATAGTGGGGATATCAAAGTGAATAAGAAATAAAAAGTTCAATTTTTTATTGGGAACTATGAAGACAAGGTGAAGTGCGATGTTGTTCCAATACATGCTAGTCATATCTTGTTGGGAAGGCCATGACAATTTTATAGGAGGGTCACACTTGATGGATACACCAACCGCTATTCTTTTGAGTACAATGGGATGACAGTTATTCTTACACCATTGAGGTATTTACAAGATTATGAAGACCAAGTGAGGATTGATGGAGATTGTGAGACGAGAGAAAAATAATTGAGAGAATAAAAATAATGGAAAAATCAAGAGTCAAAAAAGAGTGATGAGTGACATCAAACTAAATGAGGGAAAGAAAAGAGTTGAAAATAAGAGTGAAATCAAGAGTGTTAAGGGAAAAGTGAGTTTATTTTTAGGAAAAAGGGAGATAGATAGAGATTTAGAGGGGGAGTAAACTCCCGTGCTTCTATGTAAGGGATAATTTTTTTCCTCTAACTCTCTTAACCCATTATTTCATTCTAGTGTTGTGTCTCTTTTTCAGGAATTTAGTAATGTGTTTCCAGATTAAATTCTTGATGGCTTACCTCCTTTTCAAGGTATCAAGCACCACATCAACTTCCTTCTGGGAGCAACACTTCCTAATATACTGGCTTATCGAGCTAATCCTGAGGAGACTCGATAAATCGAACAACCAGTGGAATAATTTCTAAGGAAGGGATTTGTTTGAGAGAGCTTGAGTTCATGTGTGGTAGTGATAATTCTTGTCCCCAAAAAAGATGGTAAGTGTAGAATGTGTGTTGATTGTCGAGCTATCAAAAAAATATCAGTAAAGTATCATTATCCCATACCTCGTTTGGATGATATGCTTGATGAACTCCATGGTGCATGCTTGTTTACTAAAATTGACCTAAGGAGTGGATACCATCAAATTATAATGAAAGAGGGAGATGAATGGAAAACCGTATTTAAAACTAATTTTAGATTGTATGAATGGATAGTTATTCCTTTTGGACTAACTAATTCCCCGAGTACATTCATGAACTTAATGAATCGCATTTTTCATCCAATCATTGGGAAATTTGTGGTTTTTTATTTTGATGACGTCCTTGTTTATTCTAAGTGTAACACCCCAAGATTTTTTGATTTTTTTCCAAATTAATTTAACCTTTTTGATATTTTGAATTTCATTCAACACTTAATATAGTTCATTTTATATTAAATCACTGTGTTTGGCTTGTGTTATATGATACAATGACTTTCCTTGATGACTTGTGTAACACGCAAGGCCGAGGTTTACTGAAAAATAATATATTATTAAAATATGATTATTTAATATAATAATATAAAACCTTAAAGTTAAATTAGAGGTTATGAATATTATTAAATAATTTATGAAAATATATGGTTTATACAATATAATATGAATTCATGGGTTATCAATTAATTATAATTGAATATGAAAACCGGTTGAATATAAAAGGAAATATTATTATGGTCACAAAAATGTTTTACCCTAATAAATTAAATTTTCATTTATGTCTTTAAATTCACTAAGTTAATCATTCCTTTAACATGAAACATCAACTTGGCGTATGTTACACCAAATACTGAGTTTCTACGAAATATCATTTTATTGTTATAATTATTTAAACAAGTTAGTTATAACCTAACAGTTAAAAATTAGTAATATGAATAGTAATAAATACATATAAAATATTTTTATAATGTTTTTATATAAATAAAACATATTTATAATGAAAAATATAATTTTTAGTAAAGCCTTTATATGTTTAAAAAATAATATTTTCTCAAATGAACTACTTTTCATGTCCATTTGTGAAAAACAATAAAATTAATTTATAAAATTTTATTAATTTAATTTTATTAAATAAAATTTATTTTTTAATTCATGAGATCAAAATTATCCTAGGGTAATTTTTTTTATTTTTCTGAGAAACATCATTTTTTTATGAATATAGTGAAAACTACTACGTTTTAGTCAAAAACTGACTTTTTATTTAAATAATTATTAATATTAAATTATAATTTAAAATTTTTTTAAGGTAACATTAGATCAATTATACATCTATTAATATAATTTAGGTCATTATAAACAATTTCACTTTAAAATTGAATATAAAAACTTAACAAACTTTTGAACATTTTTCTACTTTAAAAACCAGTAATTTCATCCCATCTACGTGATTAGCATTAATCTTAATTTTCCTACTTCTATGAATTAAATTTTAAAAAAAATAACATACACCATTGTAATCAGTATAATATTTAGAGTCTAATAATATCAACTTAAATTTTGACCAAAAATATTAGTAAAATTGATTAAGGTCAAATTAAGCCTAATTAGGGACTAAACCTTAAAAATTAAGGTCACAAATGACCTAGAAACTTGTAAAACACCAATTTTATGTCCATAGTTCGTCCAAAAACCTTAAATTATTGATTTATGTTGGTTTGGTATGACTTTTTTTAGGTAAGGACATGTGTACACCTAACTTATTTTCAAAAATTCCAAGTGAGTCTTTTTCCATCCCTATAAAAGGTCTCCACCTCTACCTCTTATTCACACCTCTCAAACCTCTTAAGTTAGGAAAATAACTGACCAATACACTTTCCAAAAATACTCCCTTCCTCTTAGAGTCATTCCCTTGGGCATAAGTCAATCCAAGGAAGACTTTTGGCACAAACCAAAAGGAGTTACTCGATTAAGAGGCAACGTCTTCTCTCAAGTCCTTTCTTTTTATTTTCCTTTTCAACCCACTTAAAATATCTTTATTCTATGATTATATAAAAAAATACCAAATATACTAGGATTATTTTACATAAATTTTTTTACCGACACTTACACACACCTCCATCTAATGGGAAATGAATATATTGTTTCTGTGTACAGTGGACTACTGCCTCACGAAACGATGATTGTTCATTTTTCCATTACCACCTACCATGGAGGTCATTATGATGTAAACTATATTTATATATGAAATATATTAAATTTATTATGTCTTTAATCTTATTTATTCCTTTTTATAACACATATCTTTTTACTTTCCATTTTGTGTTAATACGATAATTTTGTTTGAGGAAGTGTTGACTACAACCCCCTCAAAGCGATATGATTCATTCATACACCACATGGATTGTATTAAGGATGATTTTAGTGAATATAATATATATATATATATGATATAATAAATCTAATATAATAATTATATATATATATATATACATATATATACATATATGTATTTTACTTTCATTTTATCAACACGACAATTAAATAGAAATAGTGTCCATACATACGTACAACCTACCGTCTCCATGAATGGTGCATTCCATTTAATACTTATATATTATATATATTATTATAAAACACATATAATATATATACATTATATTTATATCATGCTTTAAATTCTATAAATCATGATCTAAATTATAAATGCAAAAGATATAACAAATTAAGACACATGCAAATAATAAAGCGAATATTACCCAAAGTAAAACTTTAACATAGGATTGTTAACAAGTGGGTAATATACGGTCATAATCAAACCATATATGGTATTAGATATAATAATATTGTTCTGTAAAATATTTATAATAAATTTATAGTTACTATATAGGCGGTTTGAACACATACAACGAGAGTCAAGACACAAGGTAAGGGGATTTCATCTCACTTTTTATTCCCATGAGATACATGCTATGTTCACCTCTCTTTCCTTTTGTGTGGTGTAAGTACTTACCATTATTTTATTATATGTATCCTATACCTAAATTTATTTGTATTAACATATCCTTTTTATGAACTTTCATTCATGGGGTTTAAGTTTCAAAAGTTACCAAATCGGTAAAAATGTTTTGTCTCAATTTGCCTTCTTTGAGACTCATGTTTTTCTATGAACCTAAAATATTTTTCAAGGTGTATGTACCTAAATTTTACATGTTCTATAATGAATATAATTATTTTAATGATATTTTAAGATTTGTTTAATTTTATTTTCTTACATGGAGAGTATGATTCCAAGTTACTATGTTATAAGAGTTTATTGAGACAATCTCATTGCTTTTCGAGATTGTTTACATTTATGCTTACTTTGATGAATTCTTATGTTAAATCTCTAAAAACATTCATTAATTTAATTCTCCTATTATTTTTCATGACATATTAATGTACTGGTACCATTTTATACTCTTTGGTACATAAGATAGTTAAAAAAGTGTTTTTAAGAAAGCCCGAATTTACCCTCTCTTCGGTCAGAAATCTATGTTCCTTCAAAACCATGTTTTATAAAAAGGGTTTACAAGAAAATTATACTAATATACTATGATAATTAAAATAAATTTTTACCCTTTTTATCTTTTACCAATTTTTTCAAAGGAATCTTCTTTTCTCTTTCTGAATGAGTCAATTTTCTATCCTTTTTACCATGCAAATGGAATGTTCTTTTTACCACATACAATATGTATTGATTTATACATTGTCAATACTTTGAAGCTTTCATTTCATGTTTAAAGGTTTTTTTTAAGAAAATGTTTTTAAAATATATTTTCAAGGAAAATGGTTTTCAAAATGTTTTCAAACTTCTTTTATAAGTTTTCAAGGAAAATTATTTTCAAAACATTTTCAAACTTATTTTATAATTTTTCAAGTAAAATGGTTTTAAAAATGTTTTCAAGATTATTTTATAAGTTTTTAAGGAAAATGGATTTAAAATTTTTTTCAAGATTTATTTATAATTTTTCAAAGTATTTTCAATGAAAATGGTTTTCAAAATGTTTTCAAGCATTATTTATAAGTTTTCAAAGTATTTTTAAGGAAAATAGTTTTCAAAACATTTTCAAGAACTATTTATAAGTTTTCAAAGTATTTTCATAGAAATAATTATCAAAATGTTTTAAATATTTATTTATAAGTTTTTAAAGTGTTTTTTAAGAAAAAGGTTTTTAAAATGTTTTGAATCTTATTTTATAATCTTTCAATGAAAATGGTTTTTAAATAATTTTAATTATTTTTTATAATTTTTAAAGGTATTTTCTATGAAAATGATTATCAAATGGTTTTATGTATTAAAAATAATTTTTTAAATAAGAAAGGATATTTTCCTTAAGAAATGTTCTCGAAAGATATTTCAAAATTATTTTTCATCTAAGATGAAATCTGTTGATGTTACTCATTCCCTTCTAGGAAATGATATAAAGGTTTCATTAATATCCTTTCTATTAATGAGTTATGATTAATTTCATGGTCTTTATGAAACTCGTTTCTCTTTCAAGTATTTTATGTTTATGAAATCTGTTTCTCTTTCACATGTTATATGTTTATGAAATCCTTTTCTATTTCATGAGTTATACTTTTGATTAAATGACTATGAAACCTATATATTTTCCACAAGTTTTGATATGTTTACATGTTTATGATACCCATTTAATTGCATGGGTTAAGATATGATTGTTTATAATTTAGTGGCACATGTATGTATGATTTCACTATGAGACGGGTGGGACTAATATCTCCCTACAATGCATTGGGTAAATATTTATATCTTGTGAGATATACTAAGATGGTCTTAGGAGTAAACCATGACTACTAAGATGGCCATGGGAGTGAACCATGACTACCAATATGGTATGAGGAATGAACTCATGCTACTAAGATGGCCATGGGAGTGAACCATGACTACCAAGATGGTATGAGGAGTGAAATCATGCTACTAATATGGACATAGGAGTGAACCATGACTACCAAGATGGTATGGGGAGTGAACTCATACTACCAAGATGGTCTTGGAAGCAATGTCTTGGATACTATGGAAATCATATTATATGCTTATGTGCCTGCCACAATCCCATGTTTTATTCCTATATTATGCTTTCATGGATTATGTTCTTTATTTCCTTATAATTCATGTCTTATGAACTATAATGCTTTATTCCATGATTCATGTATATGATCTTCAATATACAAGGCATGATCTTCTATTTTCATGATCATATTCTCATACCCTTATGCTCATAGTTATGCTTACATATCTCCCTTATTTACCCTTACTAAGAATTTGAGCTCACCCCTTTCTTATGTTTCCTTTCCCTAAGTTATGAAGAAAGGTTTTATGTAGGAGTACTAAAGGTGGAGATATTTATGGGAGATGTTGAATATCTTTTCACCAGGATATAATATTTTGTTTCCAAGTTTCCAAAGACACTAAACTATTATGATCCTCGAGAATGTATTTTTGTAATGTACAAAATATTCATCTAAAATGATGTAATATCCATGTATGTTAATCCTATTTCACTATAATAAGAGCCTTGATGGACATCATGAAGACTTGAAACATGTTTTTGAGACTCTTAGGAAAATAGGTTGTTTGTAAACATAGAAAAATATACATTTTATTTAAATTCAGTTGTTTTCCTTGGTTTTTTGGTAGGAGATAATGGCATGAGGTTTAATGAAGAGAAGGTGAAGGTGATTCGGGACTGGAAAACACCAAAGAATTTCAATGAGGTGAGGAACTTCCATTGACTTGCAAGTTTTTACCGAATGTTCGTGAGGGACTTTTCGACCATGGAAGCACCCTTAAATGATTTGGTCAAGAAAGGAGTGAGCTTCAAGTAGGTAAAATCTCAAGAACATTACTTTTCTATACTCAAAGGTAAATTTTCCAATTCACCTCTCTTAATTATGCCCAAATTTTATAAGGTATTTATGGTTGAATGTGCTACCTCTAGAATAATAATTAGGTCTATTTTGATTTAAGACTCTAAGATTATTTCTCACTTTAGATAGAATCTTAATGGGGCTACATTTAACTATTCTACCTATGATAAGGAATTATATTCCCTCAAAATAAATTTAGAAAATTGGTAATAGTACTTTTGGGAAAGGGAATTTGTGATTCATTCGGATCATGAAAACCTAAAATTCCTAAAGTCATAAGGAAAATTGAATAGGTTACATGCAAGATGGATTGAATTCATTGAAACATTTTTTGTATGTCATTAAGCATAACTAAGGAAAAGAAAATGTTTTCACTAGTGATTTTTCTAGGACATACTCTCTTATCACTTCTATGCATGCTAAAATACTTGATTTTGAAATGTTAAAAAACATGTATGATAATGATGATGATTTTTCAGAAATTTGAAAGTTTTGTGAAAAAATATAGGTTTTGGGTGCTGCAGAAGCATGTGATAGGGGGTGACCAAATTATATTTTCTTCGTGATTGATGATTTATCTAAGATTTTACACAATTTTGAACATCGTGATCAACATAATTAAATCAAAGAAATATAAAAAGGATAGAACACTAGAACCAGAGATAGGATCATCACATATTATTTATAATTCATTTAATTAATTAAAGAATTACCTAGATGAAATTTTTTCCTCACTGATGAATCTAACAAAATATTTGAGTTGTATGATCATTGTGTTGTAGAAATCAAAGAAGAATCCCTCTAGTGGTGATCTACACATGTTCCACAAATCTTGAAACGTTTTCGTAGGAATCTCTAAGTGCTAGCACGGTAGATCCTATCACTTGCGTAGTCCGCCTTTGATCGCCTTGAGAACTATTTACAAAGAGTTCTCTTGGATCTATCTTGGATTGAGAGTGGGAGGTGGAGGAAGATCGCTCTCCATTCTTGGAAGCATTCTTGGAAAAGGGAGCTCTTTAGGGCTTGATAGAATTCTCTAAATCTATTATGAATAACTAAAACAAGTCAATTAGTTCTCTGAGAAAATAATATAATTGGGTTTACATATCGCTAGGGTTAAATAAAATAACAACACAAGTACCCTTTATTATTTATTTAATCCCTATAGAACCCCATGTCAAATAATAATAATATTATTATTATTTATCGATAGGCGCTTAACTTGTGAATTTAAATTAAATATTATTTAATCAAATAATATTGAATATTTATTATTTCTCATCAGACCATTAAACTCGATCCTCCATTCTATCACAATATTTACCAGGCCTTGAATAAGGACTGTTTATTTATTAAATAAATATCACTACATTATTCTCCAATAAATAAATAAATATTATATTCACTAAATAGAAAATAAATCTTTATTAAATATTTCACTCACATTATATTCTCTTAAATAATTAGTGTCATAATATATATGATCAAATATACATGAATAATTATTAAACCGTATATGAGAATAATATTTATTCAACTTGTTAAATAATAAATTATAATATATTATTTAATTGAGATTCTGGATACACTTAGTGTGTGACCCTCTATGCCTCTTTCTCAGTGGCCTTAGGTGAAGCAGCCTAAAGTATAAGGTTAGAATCTAGCAATACTCTAAGGCACCCATAGAGAAATAATTTAATGTCGCACTAACATAATACCTCATACGAATGCTTATTATGTAATATAATCCCTTTATCTTGATATCCCTAATCAAGAAGGTTTCATGTCAGGTCCATCAACCTATGAGCTTGATGTATCTTTCTTTTGACTTTATAGAAATTAAACTTTCATATTGAATAACATGTTCATGGATTTATTTAGGCTATATCATTTCCATAAAATGGCCTAAGATATCAAATTCTATTAAATTTTAAGTGAAAAATAATTTCTCGCATTATTTATTAATTCAATATTACTCATGATGCGCCCAACGTATCCTACCTCACCACAAACATATGTCGTCATGGTGTTCATCAATACATCAAAGTACATGACTCATAATATTCATTAATAATAATCTTAAATTCTAAGGATCAATACATATGTCCATAGATTGGAATATCCAATGACACATATAAATGCAGATTTCCTACCGGTGGGTCTCATTCTCATAATATCCTACTGGATATTACCAAGGGTGTACACCATGAGAAAGTGCCACAAAGTCCTATGAGACTCCACCCATGATATCCTATATCATTTGTGTCCCTAAAATGATATCATCTGGCTATAGAATATATATTCAAGAATAGTGTCGTAGTACTTTCATGTTCTCATCATAGCGGGGAACTACTATGACCTTTTAGTGTGATAACTACTCTTAGGACATTATCACATTCTATGTCATGCAGAAGAACAATCATTATGTGATAATTAGTTTATTAATATTAAAAAAATGAATTCATGTAATCATAAAGTACACATAATTTGGTTCTAGAGAACCCACTCCAACAGACTCCCACTTTCACTAGAGCCAACTATTAACAACCTTTAGTTTGTTATCCCTCACATGATACTTATGCTTCTACTAAGATAAGAATTTAGTCAAGGGGTCTTCCATGTTCTCTTTAGTGGTATTTTTATTACTACAACATCACCCCTATGATGAAAATATCTCAAGAGGTGATACTTCTAGAGTATATGATTTGTTTGTTTGTGTTACCTTGGATCTTTTTCAAGAGCCACCAATGTAGTATTATCACAATAAAATGTGATGGTATCTTTACTTATAGATACCACATCAAGATCTTGGAAAAGGTTCCAAATCCAATCATCTTCCTTGGATACATAAGAAGATACTATATACTCAGACTCCGCTATAGAATCAGTGATAACTGACTTCTTTGAACTCTTTCAGCTCACATCTCCTCCATTGAGACAGAAAACATATCCTGATTGTGACTTCAAATCATTCTGATCTGTCTGAAAACTGACATCAGTATAACCCCTGATGACCAGCTCCTCGTCTCCTTCATACACCAAGAACATATCCTTAGTTCTTCTCATATACTTAAGGATAGCCTTAACAATAGTTCAATGATGTTCTTATGGATATGCTTGATATCTACCTACCATGATTAATGCATTGGAGACATCAAGTCTAGTATATAACATGGAATACATTATTTATCCTATCACTAAATCATGTGAGATCTTATTCATTATCTATTTCTCTTGTTGTGTCTGGGAACACATTTTCTTATAAAGATGTAAATCATCTAACACTAGAACCAATACCCTTTTAGATTATTCTATATTAAATACCTTTAGTATCTTATCAATATATATACTTTGACTTGGTCCAATAAACCTATTGGATCTATCACGAATGATCTTGATCCCTATAATATAAGTTATTTCACTAAAGTACTTCATGTAGAAACACTTATTTAACCAATCCTTAATTGACTGTAAGACTAGTATGACATTTCCAATAAGTAATATATCATCAACATATGCTACTAGGATAATGACTATATTCTCAATAAACCTCTTGTAAATACACGACTCACATTCATTATTAATGAAACCAAATTCTTTTATGGATTCATTGAATCAAATGTTCCATGACCTGGATGCTTGCTTCAATCCATAAATGGATCTTTGCAACTTGAAAATCCTTTTAGCATCACCTAGAGTTACAAACCCTTATGGTTGTGTCATATAGACATCTTCCTGGAGGTTCCCATTAAGGAATGCAGTTTTGACATCCATCTTCAAAATCTCATATTCATGTTAAGCTGATATATCAAGAATAATTTTGATATATTTAAACATGGAAACTTGTGAAAAGGTTTCATCATAGTTAATTCCTTGGCGTTGTTTAAACCCTTTATCCACTAGCCTTTCTTTATAGGTACTTACTTTACCTTCCATGTCTATACCTTCCATGTCTAGTTTTCTCTTGAATACCCATTTTCATCCAACAAGATTTACATCAACTGATGCATCAACCAGAACCCAAACTTGGTTCTAATACATGGAATCCATTTCAAAATTCATGTCTTCTTTCCATCTCGTAGCTTCTGATCTCTCTACAGCCTCCTTGTAGGAGAGAGGTTCATCATTGTCAACCAATAATGAGTCACCATATTTGGTGTCTAGAAAACCATATTTCTCTAGTTCTCTTACCTCTCTTATGCTTCTACGTAGTACTTGTGTTTCAAGAACTACTTCTTCCATGGGGACCTATGAAATCTGTTCCAGTACCAACTCGTATGTATCTTGCGCATCAACTTCATCAAATTCAATACTTCTCCAACTTTCCTTTTTTTAGGATGTTCTCCCTCTCTAGAAATATATCTTATCTAGAGATATTCACTTTATTGTTTGATAGGTTGTATATGTAGGTTCCGGGCGTAGCGGAAGCATATTGGTGGGTGTACCCAACTTTAATTTTAGCGTTAACAACGATCAATCTGAGATCCTTCATGATGATAAAACGCCGGATCTTCAGAATAGAACAAGGAATGAAAAAGAAAGAGGGGGAGTCCTGGAATCTTAGATAGTATCATCATATGTTGGTTATAATTAATTTAATTAATTGACAAGAATTACCTTGATGGAATTCTTTCTTCGTCGATGTTTCCAGTCACGATCTGATGTGATCCATCATCGCATCATAGAATCCAAGTGTAGGATTATTCTAGTGGTGATCCACACATGCTCCACGTATCTCTGGACATCACCGAAGGGATCTCCAGGTGCTAGCGTGGAAGAGCCTTCGCTTGTGATGTCCACCTTCGATCACTTTGATCTGGTGGAGGTGGATCTCTCTCTCTCGTAGCTTGAGAGCATTCTTGGTGGAAAAATAATTATCTCTTGGCTTGAGAGATTTTCCAAATCCGTTGTGCACAACCACAAAATAATGGCTAGGATAATGAGAAATATATAATTGGGATTTTTAATTATATAGAATAATAAAATGAATTAATTACCTGAAAGCATTTATTCATCTCATTTAATTCTTATTAATACCTCATGTCTAATAACAATAGTTGACTATTATTATTACTTGACATGAGTCCAGCGAATTACACCTAATATTATTTAATTAAATAAATAATATTATTTCTCATAAATTTCCATAAAAACTACACGGCGTGTATATATTAATATACATGGTGTGTACTTTTATTTTTCCATTTTTATTTATTTCCTCCACCACATTTATTAGACCTTGAATAATGACTATTTATTTCTCAAATAAATATCACTAAATTACTCAATAATAAATATATTATTCTGCCCACAATATATTCTCTCGAATAACTAGTGTTGAAATAAATGTGATCAGGAATCCTTGAATAATTATTAAACCACTGTCGGGAGTAATATTTATTCAACTTGTTAAATTAATATTTAACTGAGATACTTGGACACACTTAGTATGTGACCCTCTGGGCATCTTTCTCAGTGGAATTAGGCAGAGGCTGCCTAAAGTCCAAGGTTAGCATCTAGCAACACGCCAAGGCACCCATGGAGAAAGAATTTAATGTTGTAATGATGTGTCACATCCTACGAACACTTACTGTGTAATGTAATCCCTTTGTCTCGATATCTCGAAATATCCTCCTGGATATTACTAAGGGTGCACACCATGAGAAGGTGCCTCAAATTTTTATGAGTCCTCACCCCTAATATCCTGTATTATTTATGTCCCTCAAATAACATCATCCGGCCATAGAACATATATTCAAGAACAGTGTTATGGAATTTCCGGGTTCTCGTCATAGCAGGGATCCGCTATGACCCTTTAATGAAACAACTATCCTTAGAACATTATCACATGCATTGTCATGTAGAATAATAATCAAGATGTGATAAGGTATTTATTAATGAATAAAGTACAAAGTAGTTGGTTCTAGGCCACCAACTACAACAGTATAGGTAGTATCCCATTGTTTCCTTAGGATACCCTATAAATATGCACTATTCCATGGGGTGTTAGTTTGTTTCCTAAGAAGTCATTAACAAATGACTCACAACCCCATACACATGTATATGAAAAATCGGGTTTCTTTCCACTCCAAAACTTGAAGGGAACTCCATGTTCCACTTTATTTGGTACTCGGTTTAATGTGCATGTTGCAGTTTGTAATGCATATCCCCAAAAGGATAATAGAAGATCTGCATGACTCATCATCAACCTTACCATGTCTAACAAGGTACGGTTTCTCCTTTCACTAACATGATTCCAATGTGGTGTATAAGGTGGAGTGAGTTGAGATAGTATCCCAAACTCTTGTATAAAATCGATGAACTCTTGGTTAAGATATTCACCACCCCAATTTGATCGAAACTTCTTTATCTTCTTACCAAGTTGATTCCCTACTTCATTCTTGAATTCCTTGAATTTCTCAAAGGACTCATACTTATACCTCATCAAGTAGATATAGAAATATCTACTCAAGTTATCAATAAAAGTTATGAAGAATATCCACCTCTAGCTTCTACTGGAAATGGTCTACACACATCAGTGTATACCAATCCTAAAATCTCTATGACCATTTCACTCTGTCCACCAAATAGTGGTTTGGTCATTTTTTCCTTGTAAATAAGCATGAAAACTTTCAAGTGGTTTCATCTCAGAGGAGTTTAAATAACCATCTTGACAGGGCTTTGAAAAATGCTTCTCATTTACATGACCAAGATGGTGATGCAAAAGTTGGGTGTTATATTATTTGTGTGACCATGATTTGTTATAAATTTTCAATACTTAGTTTTCATAATTTCATACATAAAGAGAGTTATTTAAATGTTTCATACCATAAGATATGTTTTCTTTATAAAAGAAAAAACTTTTATTTCCAAACTTGAAAATAAACCCATCTATATCTAGGAATGATACAAAAATTATGTTCTTGGTAATCATAGGTACATAATAAAAAAAAATTAAAACCAAAATCATTCTCATTGTAAATGAAAGGTGGTAGTTACCAATGGCTAGAGCATCCAGCCTCACACCATTGGAAGCTCGTAGGTCCACCTCTCCTCTATCAATCTTTCAGAATCTACTTGGTTCCTACATTTAGATATAGATGTGAGCATTATAAGATGTATCTAATACCCAATGTGTAGATATTTAAATATTAATCTCGATAATGGATGCACCTTTATCTTCCCCTTTCTTCTTGGTGTAGTTCATCTTCCAGTGGTCTAGCTTTCCACATGCAAAACATACTGCCTCCTTTTCCTTTCCTTGTATCTAGATCTTCCTCTTCATGGAAGGATGGTTCTTGAGAGCTTTAGACTTTTTATGAGTCTTGGGCCCCTTTTCCTTGTTCTTCCTTTTCTTATTCTCCATAAGAATTGTGCGTTTATCACACCCCATGTCCTTATCCACTTGGAAAATTAAATTAAGAAGTTTCTAAATACTCTTCTCATTATTTATCATATTGTAATTAATAATAAAACTAGATAAGGTCTTGGTAAATGATGAAATTATGAGATCTTTATGAAACTCATCCATGAATTTAGTCCCTAAGACGTCTAATCTTTCAATGTAGCCAATAAAATTGACTACATGAGGCTCAGATGGCATATACACTCCAAGCTTAGTTGTAAACAAAGCATTGGATATCTCATTACTCTCTTATCTTGCCTTCTCTTAATAGAGATCCTGAAAGTGAGACATCATGTTATACACATCCATGTCCTCATGTTGCTTCAAAATCTCATTGGATATGGGTGATATCATGAAACATTGAACATCTGTGGAATAATTAAAATATTTCTCATAGATTTTTAACTCTTCATCACTTGTCTCATTTCCAAAAACTTTAGGAAAAAATTCTTCTAGAACATATAATTTCCTTTCATAGTGAAGGATGACATGTATGCACCTTTTCCATTCTTAGAAATTTGTTTTAGTGATAAGGTTTTCCTTCTAAAGTATGGATCACAATGATATTTTTGATATCATTTTTATTGTTGTTTCTAAAAATAAGATAAACATAATTTTAGTACTTTATATGATAAAATTTAGACAAATAAATAAATAAATATTTTATTTATTTATCTCCCATTATTTTATCAAAACTCAATAGCCCTCACCTTTGGATTCAGAATATCTTGTTTCTTGGACATTCTAGTGGAAAGGATCCATATTTCCCTTCTCATTACCCCAACTTTGGTTGGTCAAGCAACTCAAATGGTTTTAGTTAGTCATTCCAAATGCCAACTACGTTAACTCACAGCTCCTTAGTCTATTGAGTGGACTACTCAATCCTGAAATCCTTAAATTGGAGTTCCTTAACCCTTGCCTCTTAGTTACACTAAGTCCTACTTTGGCAGTCAACCCTTAATGTAAACTAATTTAATTTAACCCAAAAATTCAAGTTATAATTCCTCGATAATTGAAAGCACCCCAACTTTGGTTGGTCAAGCACTTTGAACTACGGTTCGATTTTAAGTAAAGTGGTGGAAGGATATACTGACTTAATATATATAATTGATGGATTTTATCTTTTATATGTATATTTCCAATTATTATCTTTATCACATGTTTGTTAATAATAATTGTATTTACTTAAGTGATTAACCACGTCTTAGATAATATTTACGCATAATCCAATTTATTTTAGTTCTATCTTGCATTCTTGTTAATTTCATTAATTCATGTGATTGTGAAAAAACATACATAATGAAATAACCATGAAACTTGAAAAAAAAAACAGTATAATCATGATCTTTTACTAATGGTTTGTTTATCTAGTAGTTGATAAACTAACCACTGGCCTAGGGGAAAACACCTTGAACAAATTAAGGTTCATGTTGCAGATTTCCACCCGTCCACCTTTGTATCTCTCTTGGATTGGCTTCGCTTCAGCTCCAAACTTGAACCGCCTCCACTAGCTTGGGATCTCCATCCATTACATATGCTTTTACTCACACGCAGATGAGGGGGAAAGGGTTTACATAAAAGAAACCATGGGTATGCATACCCTTACATAATAAGAGGATAGAAGGCACACATGAAAAAAATTTAATTTGATAATAAATTAAATTAAACCAATCTCATGCAAAGGTATGGTCTATGCTCATGATCATCCACATGCATGCAACGAATTATACATTTAATAAAAATAGAATTTAATTCTTAATCATTCTTTATTTAAGATAAATCATGCTCAAATCAGTTAATTATTATCTTTAATTAATCAATTGTTTTATCTTAATAATCATCCGGATTTCCTTGAGATTATTATTTGTCATAATTTTAAACAAATTAAATAAATTTATTTAAAATTAACTATGTACATAAATGTACCTTAGAGGTAACACGGTGAATACCCATCTGATTATACCTAACATGTATTATACTCGTATACTATTTAGTCATGTAACATATGGCATACACAGCTTATCATGTACTTTCATGATGTGTACTATCAACTTAATGATTACACAAATTACATGATTTTTCAGTCATGTGTTATGCTTCAATGCACGTAGAGTAACAATTGTATTACGATTTATACATTATATGTAGATTTTAACATTATGCAGATATTAATTAAACATTTATATATAAAAATATTAAAACTCATCACATGGAATGTCCTATCAACTTAATGACCAAATGTAGGAACATGTCTCAAAGGGACTACACACCGTGTACATTGGCTATGTAGAATGTACTCTGGTTGACCATGAACCACTCAAGCCTGGTCAACACATAGTGTAAGTAATAAATGCACCATGTGTCATCAATGCATATAGTTTGAATTAATTATTGAACCAATTCCCGATGCATTGAACATAAGTAAATGAAATGTAAATTAGGTTACATGGTGTGTACTCCTGTGTTACCCTACCAGAATCATTAGCACCTCCAGATGAGATCTTCAATTTTATTTTATTCATAAAATTAATTGTATTAATTAGATCTATGAGAAACGAAGGAGGAAGAAGTAGATCTCGTGATTTGGATTAAAATAATGATTAAAATTTAATTGAAAAACTAAATTAAAATACGTAAATCAACAAAAATATTTAAATAATTGTAAATAATTATGTGATTGCTCTGATACCACTTGTAGGTTCTAAGAACAATGGAAGCATGCGATGGGTGGTGCCCAAATTTTCTTTTTCCATGATTAATGATTAATCTGAGATTTTAAACAACATTGAACGTCATGATCAATGGAATTAAATCAAATAAATAGAAAACGGATAGAACATCGGAACCAGAGAGAGGATCATCACATATTATTTATAATTAATTTAATTAATTAAAGAATTACTTTGATTCAATTCTTTATTCATTGATGAATCTGAAAAAAGATCTATGTTGTACAGTTGTTGTGTTGTAGAAATCAAAGAAGATTCCCTCTAGTAGTGATCCACATGTGTTCTACAAATATTAGAACTGAGAGGACCAGTTTGGGATATGCCTAACACTGAGAGGGGGTGAATCGGTGTTGGGGACTTTTTAAACCAATTTTTTATTTTTATCTTTGTACCTCTTGACCTATTAGGATCTTGATTCTCTTATTCTCTTTTCCCTGTCGCATGAAATAATATGAAATCAGTAAAAATATTCACATGATATTTTTACAAGGTTCACCACTCAATAAGAGAAACTACGTCCTTACCATGTATGGCAATGACCAGTGCACGGATTTTCCACTATAATGTAGTAACAGTTACAGTGGGTTGGATAGGAAAACAATCCTCTAGTCAATGTGGGTCCCTAAACTTTGAAGGGGGTAATGAAACAATCCTTCCCAGTGTGAGTCCCTACACTTTGGAGGGGGGAGGGAAACAATCCTCTTCCTGAACTAGTGACAACCTAGTCCAAATTTCAGATCCTTGCTGGTTCTTTATACTACCTTCCAACATAGCCTTCTTCTTGTTAAATAGGGTTTGAAACACCAATAGAGTCTTATACCTATTGAGACCTTTTAGATGTCACATTGCTGCTTGATCTTCTACTCTTCACTTGTTACTTTCTTAGCAGCATGCAAGTAACCCTCTTCTTCTTCCCAGCAGCAAACCTGAAAGTTGCATAATATTTTTCTCCTTCTTCTTCAGTGGGAAACCAGTTTCACTGACTTTTCTTATTATTATTTCTAGAATCAAAAACTCCCTTTGTGATTTTCAAAACAATGAGGACCAGCTCATCTTAGCATCATCACAACTGACCAGAAGCTAGTAAGAACTTCTAGCACAACTCACAGTTTGTGCGCCAATCCCTACTTGTGCACCACCTTGCTTGCGCACCTCCCTGATTGTGCACCACAAACTACTTGTGTGCCACAATTGTGCATAACTCATAACTTTCATGCCAATTCGGGTTTAGACACAACACACTTGTTGCACACAACTCCCTGCTTGCACGCCTCTTACAACTTGCATGCCACTTCTGCTTATGCGCTACTTCTGCTTGCACACCACTCTTCTTGCGCACCTCCCTACTTGCGTGCCTTATGAATAACTCTAGACTTGTGCGACACTTCAGTTTACACGCCACTTTCTACCACTTGCACGATCAGAGCTCAAATTTTCTCTTAAGTGTTGATCTTGCAAAAATGAGGAGGGTAGCCATCTATTTATAGGAATTTTGGTGACCTGTGTGCCACATACACTTGCGTGTTATTCCTACTTGTGCACTACTCCATCACTTGTGTGTTTCTCCATTACTTGTGCGCTACTCCATCACTTGTGCACCACTTTCTTTCCTTTGTCATATTTTGATGTGTTGATGTTGAAATATGACTTACGCACAACATACACTTGTGCGCTGCTGATACTTGCGCGCCACTTCCTACTTGTACGCCACTTTTGAACTTTCACACCACTTTCTTTCCTTTGTAATATTTTGATGTGATGATCTTGAAATATTACTTTGTGCGCAACATACACTTGTGCGCCACTTATATTTACGCACCACTCTTTGACTTGTGCAGCACTTTCTTCCCTTTTCCAAAAACACTTCTTTACTCCCCCTATCCATCATAAGGATTTCATCACAAGTTCTCAAAACTTATGATATTTGTGAAATACAAATCAATAAAGCATTGCCATAGTTTATCTTTGATGTAAATCAGCTTCCATGTTTTTTTTAAAGTAATGAAATATTGCATGACCCCTAATTACTTTTGGAGCATTAATTCCAAGGAACTCCAATCATCTCTCTTCGTCCAAAAGTGGAGGCTTGAGGCTTCTTCAAATACCTTCAATGTTGTATACAATGTATCACCTTTGATACATGTATTTTAAACTTTAAGAATAGTGCAATGATCATCTAATTTCAAGGAAATGTGTAATGCATGACCATCATAGAATGCTAAGACCTTCCACACTCTCTCTTATTCTTCAACTATCATTCTCTACTTCATGAAAATCATATGATTCTTTTCTTAAAGTAAGATCTTGCATGGTTCTCATGAAATCATGAAGCATTGCATGGTCTTCTTCAAATCCTCATTCTTCTTCAATCATCCTCATATGGATGATACTTCACCATTCTTCTCCAATCATCTTCAAATGGATGATACTTCTCTATTCTTATTTGTTGTAAACAATGTGTCACCTTTGACACAAGTTCTTTGAACTTAGGATTAGTTCAATAATCGTCTAAATTAAATTAATCTTCTTGGATAATTTCTCAAGTATGACATCCAATGTTATGATTTCATAACAATTCTCCAGGAAACCTCACTTTAACCAATCTTCATTATCTTTTTAGTCCTTCTTCATCTCCTTCTTCATTTTGACCAGTATTGACAATTGTTGACAACAAATACAATATTCATACACAAAGTGGTCCCAACAATCTCTCCCTTTTTATTTTGTTGTAAATACCTTAAAGTATTCTCAAATGAATGTGTCAATGTCAAAATGAGAATCTTCTCTCTCCCCTTTACTTCTTTCTCTCCCTCTTACATTTCAAACTTTCATTTCACTTTCTCTCCCCCTTATTGACAATAAATACAAAGTTTATGGTAGAGAGGGTATCATTCCTTACTTAAGTAGTGTGCCATCAATCATTTCACTCTAAATCTACTTGATCAAAGCTCTATGTAGAAAACAAGAGGATTTGATTTGGACGAAAAAGATGTCCATTATCCACTAATCATGATACCTCATGAGATGAGATCTCATACACTTGTCTTCAAGGGGTTTCCACTTTCATTCCAGGCCGAAGATATTGAATGTGATAGAAAATAATCAACCTGAAATTCCTACACTCACTTCAACAAATAGATCAAGAATATTCAAGTGCAATTGGAAGGATAAGTGGCCTTGGGGAACTTTCATTCTTCATATGTCACTGATTGACTTAGTTACTCCCCATTTGTAAAAATATATTTATTTTGAGTAACTAATGATGATAGATTAAGAAATGAAATACCTTTTCCAATGACATGCTATTAAATACATTTCCAAAGTAATTAAATTTGATACTTACCGAAGTTGATACTGATTGAAATAATAACTCTGACAGCTTCTTTATATGTCTCCCCCTCAAGAGAACACTCCTCATCATCTTCATAAATGGTGATCCCTCATCATATTAATATTTTAATATCAATTGATGAATATTCCACGGATGACAACTTCTTCAGCTTTGCTATCAAGATTTGATATCAATCACTGCTTCTCAGGTTCTCCCCCTAAGAGATTGCTTCTTCAATGTGACACTACTGGAAATCTGACCTTTCCCAATGCTTCTATACCAATGTTTTGTAAAAACCTTTGGTATAGGTCCCCTTTCCCAGCGGTTTATCCAAACCATTGGGAAAACCCACTTTGAGGTCACTTTTCCCAACGATTTAATGGTTTGGACAAACCGTTGGGAAAAGGTATGGCTTTCCTAATGGTTTGTCCAAACCCATTGGGAAAAGTCCACTTTGAGGCCACTTTTCCCAATGGTTTGGCCAAACCATTGGGAAAGGCCTTTCCTAATAGTTTTGAGAACCGTTGGGATAGGTGCCCTTATTTTTTATGAATACATTTTTCGAATATCATCAAATAAATCAATATATAAATTACATATATATATATATATATTTATTTATTTATTTATCCAAATATATTCATAAAGGATACTCTAGGATAGTGGTAAAGTCATTGATTTATAACGTGGAGGTTGTGGGTTCAAACCTTCACTGGAACTCTTTTTTATATATTTACATATCCCAACGGTTTCCTCAAACCATTGGGAAAGACCTATCCCAACGGTTTTCTCCAAACCGTTGGGATAGGGCTTCATATGGTTAGTTTTTCCAATGGTTTTTTGTAAACCGTTGGGAAAAGATTTCCCAACAGCTTACTTACCAACGGTTCTGTAGGCTTTCCCAATGGTTCAGAACCATTGGGAAATTGTCCATTTACAGTAGTGTGAACAGGAAGGCTGGGATGATTTTCTCAACCAAGATGCTTCATTTTCTCCACTCCTCAAACTTGCACATATAATATTCAATTCTAATTTTGGTAGTGTGGATCTCAATACTTCTTCCATTTTTTTGTTTGTGAATCTTCTTTCTTCAAGGGATTTCCAAGAATTATAATCTCCTGGTGCAATTTTCATCCTTTTGATAAATTCTTCTTGGGATGGAATAAGTTCAATGCAATTTTTAACAGTGTGACCAGCCTTGTTGCACCTCAAACACATAATTTCCTGAACATGAGAGTTTCCTTTTGTTTTCAACCTCTTATTCACCTTTTCTTCATCATGTGCAATCTTCTTATTACTTTTTGTACTAGCCTTAGCCTGTGCATCTTCCTCCTTTCTCATTCTTTCCAAATATTTAGGCCAGATAACCAATATGTATTTAAGAACTATGGTAGCATGTTTGTAATTTCCACATGGATTATTCAAATTCGCATCCTTATTGATTGTTCTTTTGGATGCACTACCCGTCAACTTCTTAGATTTAGAATCCAAGGACTTCTCAGTTTTCCTCCTTGTAATCTTCTTGGGAGCATTTGCTTTTGCAACATACTTCTGATTACTTCCCAAGATAGCTTCTTCATTCTTCACCAGCTTCTGTGGTCTTTTGTTATTATTAACTTTGAATGCATTCTGAGATAAGAATGCACCATTCTTGTGACCACTCCCATTGCATACATCACAGATGTTTTCCAACATTCCAAATCTATTTGCAGTATACAGATGCTTCTGGATCTGTGGATGTTGCTTCTTCTTTTCTATATTTCTCCACCTTGAGATTGTCTTTATCTGTGCTTTTACATTTGAGGGATTGTACTAAGAATCCAGTGCACAATTCCCAAATTTGTTGCAGCACCATCATTGACCCACAAATCTTGACTTCTTGATATCTTCTGTATTAGATTGTTAAGCCTTCTTCTTGATGTGTTGTTCTCTATCTGGGGAACCATATTTCATATTATTATTCTTATCCACCCTATCCATGGTGGTAGGAATCTCATCACCTTTCCTTATCCATACTTTTTTAGAGTTTTTCTTCCAACCTTTACTTTATATAGAAGCAGTTTTAGAAACATTAGTACAAGTTGGCATGGATGGTACCTTCACTTTCTTAGCTTCTTGTGATAGATCAATGAGTGAATCCATGATCTTCTTATCACATTTTGGAGGTATTTTGATAGCAGAATACTCCAATGAGCATTGAGTACTAGCAATAACTGTTTCCTTTTTTGTGGAGAATCAATATGTGTCTTCTCAAGATTGGTCAACTGAGCTTCCAACTCTAGACATCTCATATTGAGGATGACTTTTTGGTCTTCAATCATAGTCATCTTATATTCAAAAGCCTTCTTCAATCTTTTAACTTCCTATTCATGCATCTTTACTTTGTTTTCTAAAAAAGAGTCAAGTTCCTTGATCTTCTTGAAATTTTCTTCCAGATATATAACTTTTTGACTTCATGCTCCTTTTTATCTCATATTCAACTGCATGGATCTTCTATTCCAAAGTATTATTAACTCCCTTTTTATCCTCAAATTCTTTGATCCATTTTGAGGAACTTATTTCAAATTACCTCTTTGTTTCTTCAAATTCTCCAACCTATCTAGATAGATTTAGACATTCAACAATTTTTTCTTGCAATCCCTTCTCCAAAATATCATTTTCTTCTTCCAAAAGAGTGACATCTTCCTGCATACATTGAAATACTCCACAAACAAGGGATGCACTTTCTTCAGGGATATCATGCATAGTATCTCTTAATTGGTCAAATGATAATTCTTGAGAGGTTGTAGATTGATCATCACTGCTTGTGCTAGCATTTTCATCATGAGAATAGTTTTCAAATGTACCAACACATATATCCTGATAACTAGAGGTAGGAAGGTTTTCCATATTCTTGGTGAAAACATGAGCCACCATCTCATTACTTTCCATGTCTCGTATGTCCTCATTGTCTGCAAGGCATGGAGATATAGATACTTCCTCTTCTTTAGATAAGAGGTACTTCTTATTGATCTTTCTCTTCTCCTTCTTTTTCTTGTTTATCATGGTTTTGGTAGATATAGAATTATGCTCAGAGATAACTAACTCTTTATCAAAACTGCACTTCATTGTTGACTCAGGAAAGAATCTCAAGTCTTCAAAAGATAATATCTTCAATGTAGAGAATCCAACAGAGGTGAACCTCCCTTTGATACTAATTAAGAGGACCAGTTTGGGATATTCCTAACGCTGAGAGGAGGTTGAATCAGTGTTGGGGAATTTTTAAACCAATTTATTATCTTTATCCTTATACCTCTTGACCTATTAGGATCTTGATTCTCTTATTATCTTTTCCTTGTCATGTGAAATAATATGAAAGCAGTAAAAATATGCACACAATATTTTTACAAGATTCACCACTCAATAAGAGCATCTACGTCCTTGTCATGTATGGTAATGACCAGTGCATAGATTCTCCACTATAATGTAGTAACTTTTATAGTGGGTTGGCTAGGAAAACAATCCTTTAGTCAATGTGGGTCCCTAAACTTTGGATGGAGGAATGAAATAATCCTTCTCAATGTGAGTCCCTACACTTTGGAGGGGGGTGGAAACAATCCTATTCCTGAACTGGTGACAACCTAGTCCAACTTGCAGCTCCTTGCTAGTTCTTTATACTACCATACAAGGCAGTCTTCTTCCTATTGAATAGGGTTTGCAACACCAATAGAGTCTTCCACCTAGTGATACTTTTTGGATGTAACACTGATGCTTGATCTTCTGCTCTTCACTTGTTACTATTTAGCAGCATGCAAGTAACCCTCTTATTCTTCCCAGTAGCAAACCTGAAAGCTGCACAATCTTCTTCTCCTTCTTCTTAAGTACAAAACCAGTTGCACTAAATTTTCTTCTTCTTCTTAATAGAATCACAAACTCCATTTTTGATTGTCAAAACAATGAGGACCAGCTCATATTAGCATCATCACAATTGACCAGAAGCTGGTAAGAACTTCTAGCACAACCCACAGCTTGCACGCCAATCCCTACTTGCGCACCACCCTGCTTGTGTGCCTCCCTACTTATGCACCACCAACTACTTGTGCACCACAATTATTCACAACTCACAACTTACACGCCACTTCGGGTTTAGACACAACACACTTGTTGCACACAACTCCTTGCTTGTGCGCCTCTTATAACTTGCGAGCTACTTCTTCTTGCATGCCACTTCTACTTGAACGCCACTCTAATTGCACTCCTCCCTACTTGCGTGCCTTATGAATAACTATATACTTGCGCGACACTTCATCTTGCACGCCGCTTTCTATTACTTTCATGATTAGAATTCAAATTTTATCTTAAGTGTTGAGATTACAAAAATGAGGCGGGTATCTGTCTATTTATAATCATTTTGGTGACCTTCATGCCACATACACTTGTGCGCCATTCCTACTTGTGCGCCGCTCCATCACTTGCACGCCACTTTCTTTCCTTTGTCATATTTTGATGTATTGATGTTGAAATATGACTTGCGCACAACATAAACTTGCGCGCCACTGATACTTGCGTGTCACTTCCTACTTGCACGCCACTCTTGAACTTGCACGCCACTTTCTTTTCTTTGTCACATTTTTATGTGATGATCTTGAAATATGACTTTGTGGGAAACATAAATTTGCATGCCACTTATATTTGTGCCCCACTTTTTGACTTGTGTGCCACTTTTTGACTTGTTCACCACTTTATTCCCTTTTCCAAAAACACTTATTTACTCCCCCTATCCATCATAAGGTTTTCATCACAAGTTCTTCAAACTTATGATATTTTTGAAATACAAATAAACAAAGCATTTTCATAGTTTATTGTAGAGACCCTGATGTTATTAATATTTTCATGACTTATTATATTCCCCCTTTACTGATTTTATATGAAATGTGCATAATTTGTGTGAAATATTAATGTTTTAATATTAAGTATAATTTTTGAGCATTTTTAGAAGTAGTCCAATTGAGTCAGTTTAATTTTTTAATTATAACTGTCACTATACTGATCTAAATTATGTGGTTCTTGTTTTTTAGTATTCTACTTTCAATATACAACATTTCATTAGAAGGAACCATGATCCAATTCTTCCATTTGAAGGGTCATATGGTCCTCACAAACAAGACCAAAGAATCTGTGGACAAACTGGACCAGCCTTGAAGATTGATTTACTGGGCTCAATACAGAAGTCCAAAAACATTAAATCTCCACCATAATTTGGGGGACACTACATGTCATCTTGGATAAAAATTTCATGGCCCAAATCCAAGTACAAGGGGCCCAAATGAAGCTTTGAATTCCAGCCCACCATTCTGTCCGAGAATTAAAATCAGTATACTATTCATGACATATCTCATGATTTAAGCATCAAATCGAGCTGATATTTTTCATTATGAAAGAGGAGATATAGGTGGCCGACTTTTTTGAATAATTCATTCGGATTTGAAGGCATATTCCTGTTCAAAAATCCATTCACAGTTTGGCCATCGAAAAAGCATGGATAGAAATGGACAGTTTACCTTTGTTTAATAAAACCGCCATAACTTTGTCTCCACTTGTCCAAATGCCTCAATATTTTGACAGTAGTCGGAAAACTTTATTATATACAACTTTTAAGAAGGAAATATTAGGAGATTCGGCTGTCTGAATAGACAAATTGGCGATGCAAGTGGAGGGACAGATTGGGAATGCAAACAGTCCACTCCTTGGGCTATAAATACTCTCCCCTTCTCTCCTTGAGAGGGGTTGGCATTTCAGAAGAGATGATATCATATTGGCACGACCAAAGCCTTTCCAAAGGCTTGGTAAGACCTTCCATACTCAAGTTTTCACTTTAGAGACCTTTCCTCCTCTCTTTGTTTTCACTTACTTTTGTGTTCTTCATTTTTGTAATCTTGTAATTCTCTTTCTTTGTAATTTTGTTTTAATGCAAGTTACTTCTTCAATATCTCTTATTCTCATCCACCTTCTGTAGTTTAATATTTATGTTCCTAAAATAGTTTAAATTCATTTGAATCCCCTTACCTTATTTTGCTTCCTCATTCAATCGAAAATCCGTTTTTAATTATCATCATCGTTCGTGTGTGTGTGTCAACGTACCACTCTTTTCTAATCCCTTTCTTTTTATTCTATTATTAATTTATCATCATAATTATTTTAACCAGAATATTAAACATCCAAATTTCTGAGTAAATCTCTCATTGGGGTGAGTTATAATTCGGGGATGTTAAGTGATTGAGAGTTTTGCTCGATGAGTATTCTTTAAATTAATATTGTGTATGTTAAACTTAATATGTCATGGATTAATGATATGTTTTGTTTAACGAGTGGTTTCCATGGATTATTGGAACCATAAATACACTACCATAAATAAGTTTTGATTGATATTAGAACCCTAAGTTAAGTTAAGGCTTGGATTAAAGCCTTCACACTTAGGAATTCCAATCAACGTCAACTTATGACATGGGTGTTAATTTAATGCAATACAAAGTAAGGCTCAAGGATATCACATGCTTAACTCCCCAATGATGAACTCACCCCAATCTTTATCAATTTGGTAAATCAAACATCATCCATAAATCATTTCAATTAAGCTCTGCAAACTAACCCCCCTAATCAAAATACAATCAACTAAAAACAAACGACTATTACAAAGTATCATCATCGAGGATTCGACCCGAGTGCTGCTATACACATTAGCATAGCACCGGAATTTTGACCGGTCGATAGGAGACAATCGGCCGTGCGTTTCAAATGGCGCCGTTGCCGGGGATGGTGCTTTAAGTAGTCATTAGTTTCTGGTTATTGTCATAAAAACAAAAAAAACAAAATTTAAAAAAAAAATTGAAAAAAAACACAAAGAAAAACCCGTCTTCCTCTTAAAAATCATAAACTGAAAAAAATACAAAGAAAAACCCGTCTTCCTCTTTCTTCCAAAATCTCTCTGAATGTTTTGTAGCCTTCCAAACAATCCCTCGGATTTTTTTGACCCTGAAATTGAGCGAACACTTCGCCAACTTAGGAGGAACATAAGAGATACTCAAATAATTCAAGAACCAGTCCTCATCCAACCAGTTGAAATTGAAATGGCCAATCCTAGGGAACAAACCCTAAAAGAACTCACTGCCCCTGATATGAATTACCAACCCCTTGGTATTCAATATCCAAACATAGAGGCTGAATTCGAACTCAAATCGGGTTTGATTCATCTTCTTCCTCATTTCCACGGGCTAGCCGGTGAGGATCCACATCTCCACCTTAAAGAGTTCCAAGTAGTATGCTCTACCATGAAGCCTCAAGGGGTTTCTGAAGAACAAATCAAACTCCGAGCATTCCCTTTCTCCCTAGCCGACTCTGCCAAGTCATGGCTCTACTACCTCCCTCCTGGTTCCATAACTATATGGAATGACATGAAGCTTCTCTTTCTAGAAAAATTCTTTCCTGTTTCTCGTACCGCTTCCATCCGAAAGGAAATAAGTGGTATCCGTCAATTCCCAAATGAATCACTCCATGAGTACTGGGAGAGGTTCAAAAAGCTTGTGGCAACTTGTCCACACCATCAAATCCCTGACCAACTCCTGATCCAATACTTCTATGAGGGGTTATTGGCTATGGAGCGAACTCTCATTGATGCTGCAAGTGGCGGTGCTCTTGTTAACAAAACTCCTGCAGCTGCATGAGAACTCATAAGCAACATGGCTGCAAACACGCAGAAATTCCATACTCGAGCACATGCTCAAGTGAAACAAGCCCAAGAGAATCAATCCATAGAGCCCAACAAGATGACTGAGTGGATGAGTGAACTTACAGGTCTTGTGCGTCAACTAGCGGTGGCTACCAAAGCCCCAACCTCATCTTCTCCATAGTCAATATTCCCTGGACCTATCAAGAATTGTGGAATCTGCAACTCTCCATCTCATCCGACTGACACATGTCCACAACTTCAAGATGATCCATCTGATTCATCTAGTCCAATGGAGCTCAATGCGGCATATGCTCAGTGAAACTTCAACCCTCAATAATCAGGTCAGTTTGTTAGAAACTTCAACCAACCCCACTCTGAGCCCTTCTCTTCTACCTTTAACCCACCTCTGAGGTATGGTAATCCCATTTCTCATCCTCCTCAGTTCCCTCATCAAAATCCAAACCAGTTCCAATATGGTCAAAGTGGTGGTAACATCCATCAACCTTATCCTTTTGTTCCTCAACCCCAAAGGAACAATCCTCCTCATGGATTCCACTATCCTAATGAGCCTTCCCAATTCCCCACCCAATACAATCGCTTTCCCAAGAACCAAAATCAAGGCCAACCCAATTTGGGACAAGCCTCTTCTTCTAAACAACCATGGGAAAGTGTTGTAGAGGATCTTGCTTCCTTCACCCGTTCTAGCCTCAAGAACATTGAAACCCAAATAGGTCAACTTGCATCCCACCTTAGCCAGCAACAACCATCCAATTCATCCCAACTCCTAGCTCAACCATTACCCAACCCTAAGGGTAATGTAAGTGCAATTGCACTTAGATCGGGAAAGCAAATTGCTATGCCCCATGCTGATTGCTCTACCTCCCCTTTCGATGTTGATCTAGAAAATGAAAAGAACAAAAAGCTGGAAAAGGAACTTGAATCCACTCCTTCACCTCCTTCCATTCCTCTAAGGAACTCAATTCCTTTTCCTCAAGCCATCTCCAAGCCTAAGAAGTCCTTTGAACCTGATCCTGAAATGCTTGACATGTTTAGACGTGTTGAAGTGAACATCCCCCTCTTAGATGCCATCAAACAAATCCCTAAGTATGCCAAGTTTATTAAGGAATTGTGCACCCATAAGAGGCAACTTAGGAACATTGAAAATGTTTCAACTCAACAGTCCATTCCCATGAAGTGCAAAGATCCAGGGACCTTCACAGTTCCATGTCAAATAGGGAGTTCCAACTTTGATGATGCACTCATAGACCTTGGAGCCTCAATAAATGTCATGCCCAAATCCATTTTCTCCAACCTTGGTCTAGGTCCCTTGCACCCAACAGGTGTTGTCATTCAATTAGTGAATCGAAGCACTACCAGTCCTAAGGGGATAATTGAGGATGTTCTTGTCCGGGTCAATGATCTTATCTTCCCAGCTGATTTCTATGTCCTTGACATGGAAGGTGAGACGACCTCTTCTCGATCTCCCCTAATTCTAGGAAGACCATTCCTCATGACTGCGAGAACCAAGATTGATGTCCATTCAGGCATCTTATCCATGGAATTCGGTGACCAACTGGTCAAGTTCAACATTTTCCAAGCCATGCGATACCCATCTGAGGATCACTCTGAATTCTCAATCCATGCTTTTGAGAACACTTCTAAGATTCAATCTAACCCCAATCCACCATGTTCTTCATGTTCTAATGATAAAGGATCTTGTGAAATCTTCACCATGATTAACAAAGTCATAAATGGTGAAGTTGATGTGGACCTCTCATTCATAGACTCCATCAATCTAGAGGAACTTGAAAACTCTCTTGAATCCCACATCAACTCTAATCTCTACTGCTCCACCTTGGACAGTGTTGAGGAAAATGATCCAAACCCATCTAGAATCCCTTCTCCTGCTCCTAACTTGTCTAGCTCTCAAATCAAGGCTGAAACTGATCTAAAACCACTTCCTTTACACCTAAAGTATGCATTCCTTTTCCATGATCCCTCCTACCCTGTCATTATCTCTGCTTCACTTTCTGAAACTGAGGAGTCCCAACTTGTTCAAGTGTTAGAGGAAAACAAAAATTCCTTAGGTTGGACCCTAGAGGATATTCCAGGAATCAACCCTGCCCTTTGCATGCATCACATCCATCTAGAGGAATCATCCAAACCAATTAGGCAACCTCAAAGAAGACTCAATCCACTCATACTTGAGGTAGTTAGGAAAGAGATTACCAAGCTTCTTCAAGCTGTTATTATCTACCCAATTTCTGATAGTGAATGGGTTAGTCCAATTCAAGTCGTTCCTAAGAAGGGCGGGATAACAGTTGTCACAAATGAACATGGAGAAGTGGTCACAACTCGAGTGAAAAACAAATGGCGTGTGTGCATCGATTATCGCAAATTGAATGCCGAAACATGAAAAGATCACTACCCACTTCCTTTCCTTGACCAAATGCTTGAGAGATTGGCCGGAAAGTCACACTATTGCTTTCTTGATGGTTACACCGGCTACTTCCAAATTCCAATCGCACCTCAAGACCAAGAAAAGACCACATTCACTTGCCCCTTTGGAACCTATGCCTATAGGCGAATGCCTTTTGGCCTTTGTAATGCTCCTGCAACATTCCAGCGGTGTATGATGAGTATCTTTTCTGAATTCATTGAGAATTGCATGGAGGTCTTCATGGATGACTTTACCATTTATGGAGAGTCATTTGAATCTTGCTTACATTCACTCTCTTTGGTCCTTCAAAAGTGTGTCAAGTGCAACCTTGTGCTGAATTTTGAAAAATGTCACTTCATGGTTTCAAATGGGATTGTTCTAGGGCACATAATTTCTCAAGAGGGTATACAAGTTGATCCAACCAAAATTGAGGTGATCCAATCACTTCATGAACCCAAATAAGTTCGAGACATTCGGTCCTTCCTTGGTCATGCTGGTTTCTACCGGCGATTCATTCAGAACTTCAGCAAGATTTCCCTCCCACTCACTCGTTTACTTCAAAATGATGTCACATTCAATTTTGATGAGGCTTGAAAGAGAGCCTTCATTGAACTCAAATCTGCTCTCACATCTGCTCCAATAATCCAACCCCCAGATTGGTCCTTACCATTTGAATTGATGTGTGATGCTTCTGATAGGGCCATTGGGGCTGTTCTTGGTCAAAGAAGAGAAAAAATTCCTCATGTCATCTTTTATGCCTCAAAAACATTGGATGAAACTAAATCACACTACATTGTGACTGAAAAAGAACTTTTAGCTGTGGTTTTTGCCTTGGATAAATTCAGGCCCTATCTCTTAGGTGCCAAAATCATCATCTTCACGGACCACTCAGTATTAAAGTTCTTACTTAAGAAAAGTGATTCCAAACCAAGGCTAATAAGATGGATTTTAATGCTCCAAGAATTTGACCTTGTGATAAAAGATAAACCTGGAAAAGAAAACCCTGTGGCTGACCACCTGAGTAGAATTTCTAATTCTTCTCATTCTGAAATAATTGATCCTGAATTTCCAACTGAACACCTCTCATCTCTCACTCCAAAGTTACCATGGTATGCCCCAATTGTCAATTACTTGGTTTCTGGTGTTTTCCCTGAATATTTTTCAAAAGAAAAAAAATAAAAGATGAAAAGTGATTCAAAGCATTATTTTTGGGAAGATAATAAACTTTGGAAAACTGGGGCTGACATGGTAATTAGGAGATGTGTTGATGAAACTGAACAATCCTCCATCTTGGAATTCTGCCACTCAATGCCTGGAGGTGGCCACTTTGGACCACAAAGGACTTCTCGAAAGGTCCTAGATTCTGGATTCTTTTGGCCTTCACTCTTCAAGGACTCACACAAGTTCTGTCAATCATGTCCCACTTGCCAAAAGTTTGGCACAATTTCCAAAAGAAACGAAATGCCTCAAAATCCATTAATCTTCTGTGAGCTTTTCGATGTTTGGGGCATCGATTTCATGGGACCTTTTCCCCCTTCCAATGGATTATCCTACATTCTCCTTACTGTTGACTATGTTTCTAGGTGGGTCGAGGCCAAACCCACTAGGAAAGATGATGCTCAAACTGTGAGTGAGTTCCTCAAAACCCATATCTTCCATCGATTCGGAACACCACGTGCTTTGATAAGTGACTTAGGAACTCATTTCTGTAATAGAACCATGGAGTCACTTTTGAAAAAGAATGGGGTTGTACATAAAACATCTACTGCATATCACCCTCAAGAAAATGGAATAGCTGAACTTTCTAACAGAGAAGTGAAAAGAGTGCTTGAAAGAATTGTTAAGCCCACAAGAAAAGACTGGCCCGATAGAGTTGGTGAAGCACTTTGGGCCTATCGAACAGCCTATAAGACACCCATTGGGATGTCTCCATTTAGGCTAGTTTTTGGTAAAGCCTTTCATTTACCAGTTGAAATCCAACATAAGTCATTTTGGGCTGTCAAAACATGTAATTTTGATTATGAAAAATCTGGTGAAGAAAGACTGTTGTTGTTGACTGAATTGGAGGAGCTTCGACTCGATTCGTATGAGAACTCCATTCTCTACAAAGAAAATGCAAAGTCACTCCATGAAAAGCACATTCTTCGAAAGGTATTTCATGAAGGTGAAAAGGTAATGCTCTTCAATTCTCAATTTCGACTTCACCCAGGTAAGCTTAATTCTCGTTGGGAAGGTCCTTTTGTTATTACTAACGTTTACCCATTTGGTGCAGTGCAAGTCCAAGACCCCTCTTCCAAAAGGACATTCACGGTTAACGGACATCGGTTAAAGCATCACTATGAGAGGTCTCACAATCCAGGAACCACGTCGACTTCCATCGAAACCCCATCCACTTCAATAGAACCACCACTGGATGGAGACCCGCCAAATCCAAACCAGGGGGCACCTCTTTCCCTTTAACTCTCTCTCTCCTAAATCTCTCTTCCCTCTCTTCTTCTCTCTATTTCTTCTTCTTCCTCTCTCCCTCTCATTTTTTTACAACATTCCTCCACAACCTTTTTTTTTCTATTTTATCTTTTGTGTGGATGTGTCATTAAAAATAAAAAATTTTAAAAAAATTAATTAAAAAAATGAAAATTAACAAAAAAAAAAGGGGTGTCATAATTACTCATCATCCAATATTGAAATTCTGTCCAACCATTTTGGGGAGTTAAAAGGCTTTTTTTAAACTCAAATATATTGAATTTTTATCTCAAACTTGGGTAAACAATTTTGCGTCAATAACAAACATTTTGAATGAACAATTTTTGGTGGAAAATGATTCTCCCCTACCGTGAGGAATAACATTAGCCTTCATTCCAAGGTCATATATGGCCATCTTTTTCATTGTGTGTCTTCACCACTGATTGTGAGTCTTGAGTTTGTGGACCTTCGAGCTGAATTTCCATCTTTTGTGTGCATTAATATGATAGAGGCATTTTCTAAGCCACATGAGAATCAGAATAGCCAAATAGCCTCCCGTTACCCTTACAATGATCCTACTTATGAAAGCCCCTTTGAGCCTATGAAAACATTTCTTTTGATATCCATATTATAAGCCTAATACCTTGTCCCACCCAACATCTTCATGGATTTTCATTGTACAATTTATTGAAATTTAAGTGTGGGGGGAATGGACTTCATTTTTGGGCGTACTTTCATTGATTTCCAATGTGTCATCATATGCTTGAGGGCAAGCATCCATTCAAGTGTGGGGGAGAGGTTTTAATTCTGTGAGCTTTGGGGTGTATATATGTAATTGTCATTTGTACAAAATTCATTGAAAAGTGTTCAAAAAAATGAAAAAAAATTATATTTAAAAAAAATGAAAAAAAAGGAATGGGTTGTGTCTTGGGTGGGTCAAAAATCATTCATCATCAACCTTTGATCGTGTTATAACTACTAGAATTAGTTCCATGAGAAGATCAAACATGGGTTGGGAGATGACTGTGAGACTTGTTTCAAGCACAACTTTCGAAAAAAAAGAGCAAAAAGAGGGAGAAAAAAAAGAACACTTGAATCATCTTGTATTGTGTCATTATTGGAAGTCTTCCATGTTGTACATATTCCATCATCTCACCCTATTCCATTTTCTATCTCCCTCACTTTTCATTCATCAAACATTCATTCCCTTGTAAATATGTGTTTCTATTTCCTTTCAAATCAAATTTCAAAAAAAATGTGCATTGATTTTTCCATGTTGGTGTTTTTAACCCCTCTTTTCCTTTGGACATTATATACCTACCGTCCCATAGCCACTGAAAAACCCCTTAAAATACCTCTTGATTCTTGTACACATTAGATTTGGGAATGGAAGCTGAGAGCTCTTACAAACTCTTGATTTTCACTTTTTGTTGGTGAATGAGTGAACCTCCTAAAATACATTTTTATCATCTTGAGAGGAGTAAGTTTTGAGTGCCTACATTTTCCAATTCAAACCTTGAACATGAAAAAATTAATTGTTTCTGATGCATTATTGTGAACCCAATTTGTGATGGAATTCAATATGGATGAGTGAAATAGTCTAAACCTCCCCTGATTGGAGAAAACAAAATTTTAATATTTGTTGGTGAGTGAAAATGATTTTGTCATGTTTTTATATTTGTTGCACATGAGGTAACGCGCAAAACTAAGTGTGGGGAGTTGATGTTATTAATATTTTCATGACTTATTATATTCCCCCTTTACTGATTTTATATGAAATGTGCATAATTTGTGTGAAATATTAATGTTTTAATATTAAGTATAATTTTTGAGCATTTTTAGAAGTAGTCCAATTGAGTCAGTTTAATGTTTTAATTATAACTGTCACTATAATGATCCAAATTGTGTGGTTCTTGTTTTTTAGGATTCTAATTTCAATATACAACATTTCATTAGAAGGAACCATGATCCAATTCTGCCATTTGAAGGGTCATATGGTCCTCACAAACAAGACCAAAGAATCTGTGAACAAACTGGACCAGCCTTGAAGATTGATTTACTGGCCTCAATACAGAAGTCCAAAAACATTAAATCTCCACAATAATTCTAGGGACACTACATTTCATCTTGGATAAAAATTTCATGGCCCAAATCCAAGTACAAGGGGCCCAAATGAAGCTTTGAAGTCTAGCCCACCATTCTGTTCTAGAATTAAAATCAATATACTATTCATGACATATCTCATGATGTAAGAATCAAATCGAGCTGCGATTTTGCAGTATCAAAGAGGAGATATAGGTAGCCGACTTTGTTGAAGAATTCATTCGGATTTGAAGGCATCTTCCTGTTCAAAAATCCATTCACATTTTGGCCATCGAAAAAGCATTGATAGAAATGGACAGTTTACCTTTGTTTAATAAGACCGCCATAACATTGGCTCCACTTGTCCAAATGCCTCAATATTTTTACAGTAGTCGGAAAACTTTATTATCTACAACTTTGAAGAAGGAAATATTAGGATATTCGGCTGTTTGAATAGCCAAATTGGCGATGCAAGTGGAGGGACAGATTGGGAATGCAAACAGTCCACTCCTTGGGCTATAAATACTCTCCCCTTCTCTCCTTGAGAGGGGTTGGCATTTCAGAAGAGAGGATATCATATTGGCATGACCAAAGCCTTTCCAAAGGCTTTTGAGGACCTTCCATACTCAAGTTTTCACTTGAGAGACCTTTCCTCCTCTCTTTGTTTTCACTTACTTTTGTGTTCTTCATTTTTGTGATCTTGTAATTCTCTTTCTTTGTAATTCTGTTTTAATGCAAGTTACTTCTTCAATATCTCTTATTCTCATCCAACTTCTGTAGTTTAATATTTATGTTCCTAAAATAGTTTAAATTCAGTTGAATCCCCTTCCCTTCTTTGGCTTCCTCATTCAATCGAAAATCCGTTTTTAATTATCATCATCGTTCGTGTGTGTGTGTCAACGTACCACTCTTTTCTAATCCCTTTCTTTTTATTCTATTATTAATTTATCATCATAATTATTTTAACCAGAATATTAAACATCCAAATGTCTGAGTAAATCTCTCATTGGGGTGAGTTATAATTTGGGGATGTTAAGTGATTGAGAGTTTTGCTCGATGAGTATTCTTTAAATTAATATTGTGTATGTTAAACTTAATATGTCATGGATTAATGATATGTTTTGTTTAACGAGTGGTTTACATGGATTATTGGAACCATAAATACACTACCATAAATAAGTTTTGATTGAGATTAGAACCCTAAGTTAAGTTAAGGCTTGGATTAAAGCCTTCACACTTAGGAATTCCAATTAACGTCAACTTATGACATGGGTGTTAATTTAATGCAATACAAAGTAAGGCTCAAGGATATCACATGCTTAACTCCCCAATGATGAACTCACCCCAATATTTATCAATTTGGTAAATCAAACATCATCCATAAATCATTTCAGTTAAGCTCTGCAAACAAAACCCCCTAATCAAAATACAATCAACTAAAAACAAACGACTATTACAAAGTATCGTCGTCGAGGATTCGACCCGAGTGCTGCTATACACATTAGCAGAGCACCGGAATTTTGACCGGTCGATAGGCGACAATCGGCCGTGCGTTTCAGACCCCGACCCCAGAAACCCAGGAGTCGGTGCCTTCTGAACATGATGTGTTATCTTAAAATAAAATACACTTTGTTAACAACATATCATGTCCCATACAGAGGATCGTGTACGGTTCAGGTTCTAGGAAACCGGAAAATTATGAAACAATTCATCTTTTAAAAGTTGATACCTGAAAATTTTAAATCAAAACGTAGGGTGAGCATTAAAATACTCAGTAAGGGGTTTTTAAAAAGAAATTAAAACACTGTAACATTTGAAAACATTCTTTTAAAAGAGATTGAACACTTATTAAAGGAAAATTATAACACATAACATAAAAATGCTCAATCAAGGTTTTCAATAAGAACATGGAACAATGATGTTAATTCTCGAAGGAATAACAATGGTTATCATAAACAAGTACGACATGTGTCTTACTTAAGCATAAAATTAAACAGTTAAAAGTAATACATAATTAGAGTTGCGCATAAAGGAAACAACTAAATTTTCATATACTGGTTACTATTCTATTAAGTAATAACACCAGTCATGCTCCAGGCTTATACCAGTGAAATAAGAACTTTATGAAAACTTAAAGGCATTAGTCGTGAAAGAACTTTATCTTTAGAAAGAACTTGTTTACATAACTTGAATTATGTGGCATCAACATTTAACTTAGACAATCATGAACATATCACTAAGGTCCATCCCCAAGGTGTCATTTGAAATTACCAAGGTAAACCCCAAGGTATCGTTAAAATTGTAATCTCTAGTGGTTACATCATTACCCAATGCATTGGAGCGCTATCAGGGCGCACCCTTAAATTTGCCTTTATTATCATGTGAGCCACATCGTTCATGCTTTACTTAAATTGTTATGTATATTCAAGATGTCCCATACCTCCTTGAATATCTCATTCATTTTTATTTTACCCAAGGTGTCCCATACCACTTTGGGTAATCCAATTTCTTAGTTCATTTAGTGATATGTCAGAAGCATGCATTATGTACAATAATAAATAATAAACCACCACAAATTTTTCTAATACAAAGTATGATAGTTAACTTTGCAACATGGGTCAATAACTAATCAAAGTCATACATAGCTTAGTAAAACATCCTTTTCACTAAAGCATATAAAATAATGATATACTAAATGATGAATCTTTGTCATTATAAATCCATGGAAAAAGGAGTGTTTAAGGAAAACACTTGAAATCAGTTATGGTGATAAGTAGGCCCAGGAACTTGTAAATGAATTAAATCATAACTTGATTAATTAATACATTCACCAAAGTAGGTTCATTAGGTCTTAAGATAATACATGAACACAACATGATATCATGACCCATTAAATATTAAATCCTCTAATACATATTAATCAAGCCAAAATATACACTTTATAAAGTACGTCATGGGCCATATCAAAGAAGCTCCTTTATTACAACATTTTCATTTGTGGGTATATGTATAAAATACTTGTTTAGTAAACGCCAAAATTATCCTTTATTAAAATCACACATGTATCAAAACATAGAGTCAGTCCTGGTAATCATTACTTAAAATAGGGTTTGGAATATATATATACACATCACCATATATACACCAAGAATAGAAAAAAGGTTTTTACACTAAAACAAAAAAACCATTAAAATTTTATCGAGTTCTAAAAAGAAACTCTTAATTTTATTTAGTTAAGAACCAAGAATTTTAAGAGGGTTCAATATTCATGAGAAAATACATAAACATGTAGCAACTTTGGTTTAAAACAACAACATAATTGAACTTAGGCCAATGGCCTAGATTACATCCAAATATCGTTCGATGATAGGCATTCATCCCCTAAAATCATACTGACTCGTTTTGAAGACATGCAGAAATATTTAGTTATATGTATATATTACGTGAATAACATATGTTAAGAGTCGATTTAAAATGCAACCTCATTATACATATTTTAGTTAGTATAACTTTGTTGAATGACCATGGATACCCCAAACCGAAGGGTTTGGGTTATATATATTCACATTTTTTTTATAAAAACTGTATGTACACTATATATGTAAAAAAAATAAGTTTTGGGTTCCTTTTTAAAACTGAACCATAACAAAACAGAAAAAAAAGAAGGAAAATTAAAAAGTTTTCATACATATAACTCTTCTGATAACGCAAAAGTAAACACCCTAGAGGGTATTACAAACCAAAAGGTTGGTTCATGTACAACTGTATATATTCTTGATTGTATATTGGTATGGGTTTCTTCCAAAGGAAAGCAAAACATGGAACCACGCTTACACATGCACCCTACTGAAAACACGAAGGAAGATTCCTTGAAGGCTATACAAACCGAAGGTTTTATATTAAGTATATATAAAAAAATAAGTTGTATATATACCGAGAGTATAAAACAGAGGTTCTTTTAGAAGAAGGCAAGCATGAAAGGACCCTTACATAGATTAGGGAGGACGCTCGGATCAACAGGGAGTTCGGTTTGCCTTGTTGGAGGATTTGGAAGAAGGTTCGAAGGAGAAGGAGCTGCCCGGGCTTCAACGAAGCAGGGGGGTTTATAAAGGCCTTAGTGCCTCGTTGGTGACTCGACCCAAGAGGCAAGACCGACGTGGGGAAGACGAAGGAAGAGAGCCCTAGGAGGGGGGTGTTAGGAAGTCAAGGGAGCAGCGCGGGGAAGGAGGCTGAGGCGTCCTCGGTTGCAGGCCTACTGGTCGGGTGCCGCTTCGAGAAAGAAGATGGTGAGGTTCGATGCTGTAAAGGAAAGGACGGCTGAGATTAGATCTTGGGTGAGATCAGACGGTCGCGGTGATACGCGGGGCGATCATGTGTCTAATAGGTTCGGACGGTCGAGATCGACACGGGAGTCGATCGGACGGTCCCGGTCGCGTGGAGCGCGTCCCACATCGAAACGGCACGCGTTTGAGGCGCGGCTTATAAACCAAAGCACGTCGGCTTCAGTTCAATAATACGAACACACACATCGGGGCCTTATACACGGGCCCCATGCGGGCTTCGGCCCACCCCTACGCACCGCACACCGCGGCCTTACACACGGCCTGCGCGCGACCTGAGAGACCTATGCACGGCTTGGGATGCGGTTTGGACACCCAATGAGCACTTGGGGACCCCGATGGTGGGCACCTCGGGTCCCTTGGGGCTTGGTCTCGGCCTAGAGGGCTTGTCCCTTAAGGGATGCCCTTGGCTTGGCCAGGCCCCAACCCATTTTTTTTATTAAAACTTATTTAAATTTATAAAATAACCTAGCATAAGTATACTTATTTCAAAATAAAGTGTAGTATAAATATTTATACAAAAGAGGGTTCATTCAAAAAAGACAATTAGTTTTAATTTAAAATCTAAATCCTTTTACTAGCTTATGTAATATAGTTCATATCAACATAATTTATAACAAGAAAATTTATTTAGACTTTCGAAATAACAAGTTTAAGTATGCTTAGTTCAAAATATAAATATTTGCACAAAATGAGTCAACATACTATAACAACAAAATAGTTTTAACTTAAAATTTCAATCCCTTTACCAATTTATATATAAATATTTTAAAAGATATACCTTTCTTATTTTACATACAAAACCATTATAATTATTTGGATCTTTAAAGAAATTCTAAAAGACTACTAGTTAATTAAAAAATTCATAATTTAGAGCTCAAAAGATATTATTATTGATACCCTTTAAACATATAGAAATAATACTAAGTTTTCAATATGCAAGTATCCATCGGGATCTTGTGAAAACAAAAGGATTTATTTCTGAGAATACTCCTTTTTATTTAAAAACTATAACTCTTTTGTGAAACATATTATAATAGTTAAAATATTATAAAATTATAAGAGCATTAAAACAAGTTATAAAGATAAACTTTATCAACGGAAACCCAAAGGTTGTTTTGAAAACCAAACGGCTATATTTTCCAACGGTCATAATTCACAGGATCATTATAAAAGCAGGGGTGTAGGGTGTTTCTTAAAATCAGAACACTTGAGCTAGGAAGGATGGTTCTCCTCATACCTTTGGTGTTAAGCATGTGTGTCGTGGCCCTAGCTGTTATATTTTTCACGCTGATGGACTCTGAAGATGAGGACTATCTGATTACTTGCGTTGTGGTTCTTAGTAGTCTTGGTGTGGCTGTGTTAGGTCTTGTGCATGGTATTTTCAACTAGTTGGGTCTTGTTGCAATGCAATATTTTAATATATATCAGTTTACCTTATTCTCCATGTTTTATTTTATTTCTAATTCCTTATTAGCACAACAAATAAAACAAGAGACATCATTAAAGGCATAACATTGCTTACTTGAACTAGTTCATAAAACCTGGGGCGTCACATTATTCCCCCCTTTAGAAAATTGCGTCCTCGCAATTTATTTCACAACACTACAAGGTTCTACAACGTTCTTACCACCTCCACCAACGTATAGGGTCAACGGGTGCATTCAGCGGAATCCTCGTAGCGATGCTCAACTCCTCCAGCTCCCTAATCCAAACAGACCTAAGACTGGAGGGGTTGCACTTATATTCCGGGCCTTCAGGACTCCAGAGGGAAGCTCGAACAGTACAAAGTTCTTAAATTTCTTTGCAGACCAAAGTATGAAGGACTTGTCAAATCATGTCTCGGTCAAAGACATCGAATCCATAGATACGGTCAAACAGGTTAAACCTGAGAAGTTGGAGAATATAAGCCGCATAAAGATTTCCCTCTGACGCAGCCTCCTGAAATTTCACTCTGGCCATGTAGTTTCAGCCTAAGGTGAAACATAGAAAGAGCCCTTCGTGGTAACTTCCTCGTCATTCACGTCTGGCTAGCTGTGCAGAGCCAATGCGGTAATAGATAGAGGTATTCCCCTGGCAGGTGCGGAGAATCTCCGGACCGTTTGTTACCTCAAACCACTGCTTTCACGTTCTTCACAAACTTGCGAAGGGGTCATACTCGTCCTCACACGTTTTGATTGCAATTATTTCCAGAATCTCAGTGGGAAGAGATAACAGGTGAGTTTGTCCTTCCATATGAAAGTTTTAAGACACGAGTTCAATCACTTGAAAATCATTCAAGGATAAAAACAAAGTAAAGACAAGGAAGGGGAAAGACAAAATTTCAATAAACATACATTTATTATTATTAGTGCTTGAGTTTCCCTTATCCATTGACTAAACGAACTCCAGACAGAGAAGCAAAACTCCCTAAATCCTCGAACCAAACACAGGCCGAGCATTCAGGGGAAAACTCATGAGGGCACCTATGACATCTTATGAGTCTAACATGAGGGGTATGAAGTTGAGAGACATCTTCATACACTTGTTGTCGGCAAGACAGTCAGGTGGACTCGACTTCTAATCTTCCAAAGTCCAACAACTGACCCCAGAAGCCATAGTTTAAAATCTGACAGAGGTAGCCCGCTCGGAGGTCTCTGTCAGCAGCAGCTTCTTGAAAAGGGTTATCAATCATAGTGCCAAAGCTCTCACCCACCGTGAAAATCTGGAAAATTCCCTCATGGTACTTTCCCCAACGCACATATGAGGTAAACTGAGTTATCATCATAAGGAGGTAATCTATTCCTACCCCTTGGTGTAACTGAAGCACCCGTGGTGAATTGGATAAGTCGTAAAGGTGTTTGCATGTCATGCGGATATGGGCATAGTTTAGAAAGTCCTCATGGCTAGCTAAAGACACAATGGTATCTAGGGCCTCTGTGGGGAGAGATAAGAGATTTGTGCCTTCGTTTTCCATCTGAAATTTAAGAAAACCCAATTTTTAATAAAATTGAAATACATATACATATATATATTTTTGTTTCAGTTTCTGGCTTTCCAGAGTTATCCAAACCGAACCTCTCATACCAACTATAGAGACCCCGACCCCAGAAACCCAAGAGTCGGTGCCTTCTGAACATGATGTGTTATCTTAAAATAAAATACACTTTGTTAACAACACATCATGTCCCATACAGAGGATCGTGTGCGGTTCGGGTTCTGGGAAACCGGCAACTTCTGAAACAATTCATCTTTTAAAAGCTGATAACTGAAAATTTTAAATCAAAACGTAGGGTGAGTATTGAAATACTCAGTAAGGGGTTTTTAAAAAGAAATTAAAACATTGTAACATTTGAAAACATTCTTTTAAAAGAGATTGAACACTTATTAAAGGAAAATTATAACACATAACATAAAAATGCTCAATCAAGGTTTTCAATAAGAACATGGAACAATGATGTTAATTCTTGAAGGAATAACAATGGTTATCATAAATAATTACGACATGTGTCTTACTTAAGCATAAAATTAAATAGTTAAAAGTAATACATAATCAGAGTTGCGCATAAAGGAAACAACTAAATTTTCATATGTTGGTTACTATTCTATTAAGTAATAACACCAGTCATGCTCCAGGCTTATACCAGTGAAATAAGAACTTTATGAAAACTTAAAGGCATTAGTCGTGAAAGAACTTTATCTTTAGAAAGAACTTGTTTACATAACTTGAATTATGTGGCATCAACATTTAACTTAGACAATCATGAACATATCACCAAGGTCCATCCCCAAGGTGTCATTTGAAATTACCAAGGTAAACCCCAAGGTATCGTTAAAATTGTAATCTCTCGTGGTTACATCATTACCCAATGCATTGGAGCGCTATCAGGGCGCACCCTTAAATTTGCCTTAATTATCATGTGAGCCACATCGTTCATGCTTTACTTAAATCGTTACGTATATTCAAGATGTCCCATACCACCTTGAATATCTCATTCATTTTTATTTTACCCAAGGTGTCCCATACCACTTTGGGTAATCCAATTTCTTAGTTCATTTAGTGATATGTCAGAAGCATGAATTATGTACAATAATAAATAATAAACCACCACAAATTTTGGTAATACAAAGTATGATAGTTAACTTTGCAACATGGGTCAATAACTAATCAAAGGCATACATAGCTTAGTAAAACATCCTTTTCACTAAAGCATATAAAATAATGATATACTAAATGATGAATCTTTTTCATTATAAATCCATGGAAAAAGGAGTGTTTAAGGAAAACACTTGAAATCAGTTATGGTGATAAGTAGGCCCAGGAACTTGTAAATGAATTAAATCATAACTTGATTAATTAATACATTCACCAAAGTAGGTTCATTAGGTCTTAAGATAATACATGAACACAACATGATATCATGACCCATTAAATCTTAAATCCTCTAATACATATTAATCAATCCAAAATATACACTTTATAAAGTACGTCATGGGCCATGTCAAAGAAGCTCCTTTATTACAACATTTTCATTTGTGGGTATATGTATAAAATAATTGTTTAGTAAACGCCAAAATTATCCTTTATTAAAATCACACATGTATCAAAACATAGAGTCAGTCCTGGTAATCATTACTTAAAATAGGGTTTGGAATATATATATACACATCACCATATATACACCAAGAATAAAAAAAAGGTTTTTACACTAAAATAACAAAACCATTAAAATTTTCTTGAGTTCTAAAAAGAAACTCTTAATTTTATTTATTTAAGAACCAAAAATTTTAAGAGGGTTCAATATTCATGAGAAAATACATAAACATGTTGAAACTTTGGTTTAAAACAACAACATAATTGAACTTAGGCCAATGTCCTAGATTGCATCCAAATATCGTTCGAGGATAGGAATTCATCCCCTAAAATCATACTGACTCGTTTTGAAGACATGCAGAAATATTTAGTTATATGTATATATTACGTGAATAACATATGTTAAGAGTCGATTTAAAATGCAACCTCATTATACATATTTTACTTAGTATAACCTTGCTGAATGACCATGGATACCCCAAACTGAAGGGTTTGGGTTCTATATATTCACATTTTTATTTTTTTTTATACAAACTGTATGAACACTATATATGTAAAAAAAAATAACTTTTGGGTTCCTTTGTAAAACTGAACCGTAACAAAACAAAAAAAAAGAAGGAAAATTAAAAAGGTTTCATACATATAACTCTTCTGATAACGCAAAAGTAAACACCCTTGAGGGTATTACAAACCGAAAGGTTGGTGCATGTACAACTGTATATATACTAAGTGTATATTGGTATGGGTTTCTTCCAAAGGAAAGAAAAACATGGAACCACGCTTACACATGCACCCTACTGAAAACACGAAGGAAGATTCCTTGAAGGCTATACAAACCGAAGGTTTTATATTAAGTATATATATATATATATAATAAGTTGTATATATACCAAGAGTATCAAACATAGGTTCTTTTAGAAGAAGGCAAGCATGAAAGGACCCTTACATAGATTAGGGAGGACGCTCGGATCAACAGGGAGTTCGTTTGCCTTGTTGGAGGATTTGGAAGGAGGTTCGAAGGAGAAGGAGCTGCCCGGGCTTCAACGAAGCAGGGGGGTTTATAAAGGCCTTAGTGCCTCATCAGTGACTCGACCAAAGAGGCTAGACCGATGTGGGGAAGACGAAGGAACAGAGACCTAGGAGGGGGGTGTTCGGAAGTCAAGGGAGCAGCGCGGGGAAGGAGGCCGAGGCGTCCTCAGTTGCAGGCCTACTGGTCGGGTGCCGCTTCGAGGAAGAAGACGGTGAGGGTCGATGCTGTAAAGGAAAGGACGACCGAGATTAGATCTCGGGTGAGATCGGACGGTCGCGGTGATACGCGGGGCGATCGTGTGGCTAATAGGTTCGGACGGTCGAGATCGACACGGGAGTCGATCGGACGGTCCCAGTCGCGCGGAGCGCGTCCCACATCGAAACGGCACTCGTTTGAGGCGCGACTTATAAACCAAAGCGCGCCGGCTTCGGTTCAATAATACGAACACACACACCGGGGCCTTATACACGGGCCCCATGCGGGCTTCGGCCCACCCCTACGCATCGCGCACCGTGGCCTTACACACGGCCTGCGCGCGACCTGAGAGACCTATGCACGGCTTGGGATGCGGTTTGGACACCCAATGAGTTCTTGGGGACCCCGATGGTTGGCACCTCGGGCCCCTTGAGGCTTGGTCTCAGCCTATTGGGCTTGTCCCTTAAGGGATGCCCTCGGCTTGGCCAGGACCCAACCCATTTTTTTTATTAAAACTTATTTAAATTTATAAAATAACCTAGCATAAGTATACTTATTTCAAAATAAAGTGTAGTATAAATATTTATAAAAAGAGGGTTCATTCAAAAAAGACAATTAGTTTTAATTTAAAATCTAAATCCTTTTACTATATTATGTAATATAGTTCATATGAACATAATTTATAAAAAGAAAATTTATTTAGACTTTCAAAATAACAAGTTTAAGTATGCTTAGTTCAAAATATAAATATTTGCACAAAATGAGTCAACATACTATAATAACAAAATAGTTTTAACTTAAAATTTAAATACCTTTACCAATTTATATATAAATCTTTTAAAAGATATACCTTTCTTATTTTACATACAAAACCATTATAATTATTCAGATCTTTAAATAAATTCTAAAAGACTACTAGTTAATTCAAAAATTCATAATTTAGACCTCAAAAGATATTATTATTGATACCCTTTAAACATATAGAAAGAATACTAAGTTTTCAATATGCAAGTATCCATCAGGATCTTGTGAAAACAAAAGGATTTATTTCTAAGAATACTCCTTTTTATTTAAAAACTATAACTCTTTTGTGAAACATATTATAATAGTTAAAATATTATAAAATTGTAAGAGCATTAAAACAAGTTATAAAGATAAACTTTATCAACAGAAACCCAAAGGTTGTTTTGAAAACCAAACGGCTATATTTTCCAACGGTCATAATTCAGAGGATCATTATAAAAGCAGGGGTGTAGGGTGTTTCTTAAAATCAGAACAATTGAGCTAGGAAGGATGGTTATCCCCATACCTTTGGTGTTAAGCATGTGTGTCGTGGCCCTGGCTGTTATATTTTTCACGCTGATGGACTCTGAAGATGAGGACTATCCGATTACTCACATTGTGGTTCTTAGTAGTCTTGTTGTGGCTGTGTTAGGTCTTGTGCATGGTATTTTCAACTAGTTGGGTCTTGTTGCAATGTAATATTTTAATATATATCAGTTTACCTTATTCTCCGTGTTTTATGTTATTTCTAATTCCTTATTAGCACAACAAATAAAACAAGAGACATCATTAAAGGCATAACATTGCTTACTTGAACTAGTTCATAAAACCTGGGGCGTCACATTATTCCCCCCTTTATAAAATTGCGTCCTCGCAATTTATTTCACAACACTACAAGGTTTTGCAATGTTCTTACGACCTCTACCAACATATAGGGTCAACGGGTGCATTCAGCGGAATCCCCGTAGCGATGCTCAACTCCTCTAGCTCCCTAATCCAAACAGACCTAAGACTGGAGGGGTTGCACTTATGTTCCGGGCCTTCAGGCCTCCAGAGGGAAGCTCGAACAGTACAAAGTTCTGAAATGTCTTTGCAGAACAAAGTACGAAGGACTTGCCGAATCATGTCTCGGTCGAAGACATTGAAGCCATAGATACGGTCAAACAGGCTAAAGCTGAGAAGTTGGAGCATATAAGCCGCATAAATATTTCCCTCTAACGCAGCCTCCTGAAATTTCACTCTGGCCATGTAGTTCGGCCTAGGGTGAAACATAGAAAGATCCCTTCATGGTAACTTCCTCGTCGTTCACGTCTGGCTAGCTGTGCAGAGCCAATGCGGTAATAGATGGAGGTATTCCCATGGTAGGTGCGGAGAATCTCCGGACCGTTTGTTACCTCAAACCACTTCTTGCAGGTTCTTCGCAAACTTTCGAAGGGGTCATACTTGTCCTCACACGTTTTGATTGCAATTATTTCCAGAATCTCAGTGGGAAGAGATAACAGGTGGGTTTGTCCTTCCATCTGAAAGTTTTAAGACATGAGTTCAATCACTTGAAAATCATTCAAGGATAAAAACAAAGTAAATACAAGGAAGGGGAAAGACAAAATTTCAATAAACATACATTTATTATTATTAGTGCTTGAGTTTCCCTTATCCATTGACTAAACAAACTCCAGATAGAGAATCAAAACTCCCTAACTCCTCGAACCAAACACAGGCCGAGCATTCAGGGGAAAACTCATGAGGGCACCTATGACATCTTATGAGTCTAGCATGAGGGGTATGAAGTTGAGAGACATCTTCATACACTTGTTTTCGGCAAGACAGTCGGGTGGACTCGTCTTCTAATCTTCTGAAGTCCAACAACTGAACCCAGAAGCCATAATTTAAAATCTGACAGAGGTAGCCCGCTCGGAGGTCTCCGCCAGCAGCAGCTTCTTGAAAAGGGTTATCAATCCTAGTGCCAAAGCTCTCACCCACCATGAAAATCCGAAAAAGTACCTCATGGTACTTTCCACAACGCACATATGAGGGAAAATGAGTTATCATCATAAGGAGGTAATCTATTACTACCCCTTGGTGTAACTGAAGCACCCGTGGTGAATTGGATATGTCGTAAAGGTGTTTGCATGTCATGCGGATATGGGCATAGTTTAGAAAGTCCTCACAGCTAGCTAAAGACACAATGGTCTCTAGGGCCTCTGTGGGAAGAGATAAGAGATTTGTGCCTTCGTTTTCCATCTGAAACTTAAGAAACCCCAATTTTTAATAAAATTGAAATACATATACATATATATATTTTTGTTTCAGTTTCTAGCTTTCCAGAGTTATCCAAAACGAACCTCTGATACCAACTGTAGAGACCCCAACCCCAGAAACCCAGGAGTCGGTGCCTTCTGAACATGATGTGTTATCTTAAAATAAAATACACTTTGTTAACAACACATCATGTCCCATATAGAGGATCGTGTGCGGTTCGGGTTCTGGGAAACCGGTAACTTCTGAAACAATTCATCTTTTAAAAGCTGATACCTGAAAATTTTAAATCAAAACGTAGGGTGATCATTAAAATACTCAGTAAGGGGTTTTTAAAAAGAAATTAAAACACTATAACATTTGAAAACATTATTTTAAAAGATATTGAACACTTATTAAAGGAAAATTATAACACATAACATAAAAATTCTCAATCAAGGTTTTCAATAAGAACATGGAACAATAATGTTAATTCTCGAAGGAATAAAAATGGTTATCATAAACAATTACGACATGTGTCTTACTTAAGCATAAAATTAAATAGTTAAAAGTAATACATAATCAGAGTTGTGCATAAAGGAAACAACTAAATTTTCATATGCTGGTTACTATTCTATTAAGTAATAACACCAGTCATGCTCCAGGCTTATACCAGTGAAATAAGAACTTTATGAAAACTTAAAGGCATTAGTCGTGAAAGAAATATATCTTTAGAAAGAAGTTGTTTACATAACTTTAATTATGTGGCATCAACATTTAACTTAGACAATCATGAACATATCACCAAGGTCCATCCCCAAGGTGTCATTTGAAATTACCAAGGTAAACCCCAAGGTATCGTTAAAATTGTGATCTCTAGTGGTTACATCATTACCCAATGCATTGGAGCGCTATCAGGGCGCACCCTTAAATTTTCCTTTATTATCATGTGAGCCACATCGTTCATGCTTTACTTAAATATTTATGTATATTCAAGATGTCCCATACCACCTTGAATATCTCATTAATTTTTATTTTACCCAAGGTGTCCCATACCACTTTGGGTAATCCAATTTCTTAGTTCATTTAGTGATATGTCAGAAGCATGCATTATGTACAATAATAAATAATAAACCACCACAAATTTTGCTAATATAAAGTATGATAGTTAACTTTGCAACATGGGTCAATAACTAATCAAAGGCATACATAGCTTAGTAAAACATCCTTTTCACTAAAGCATATAAAATAATGATATACTAAATGGTGAATCTTTGTCATTATAAATCCATGGAAAAAGGAGTGTTTAAGGAAAACACTTGAAATCAGTTATGGTGATAAGTAGGCCCAAGAACTTGTAAATGAATTAAATCATAACTTGATTAATTAATACATTCACCAAAGTAGGTTCATTAGGTCTTAAGATAATACATGAACACAACATGATATCATGACCCATTAAATCTTAAATCCTCTAATACATATTAAAATATACACTTTATAAAGTACTTCATGGGCCATGTCAAAGAAGCTCCTTTATTACAACATTTTCATTTGTGGGTATATGTATAAAATACTTTTTTAGTAAATGCCAAAATTATCCTTTATTAAAATCACACATGTATCAAAACATAGAGTCAGTCCTGGTAATCATTACTTAAAATAGGGCTTGGAATATATATATACACATCACCATATATACACCAAGAATAAAAAAAGGTTTTTACACTAAAACAACAAACCATTAAAATTTTCTTGAGTTCTAAAAAGAAACTCTTAATTTTATTTAGTTAAGAACCAAAAATTTTAAGAGGGTTCAATATTCATGAGAAAATACATAAACATGTAGCAACTTTGGTTTAAAACAACAACATAATTGAACTTAGGCCAATGGCCTAGATTGCATCCAAATATAGTTCGAGGATAGGCATTCATCCCCTAAAATCATACTGACTCGTTTTGAAGACATGCAGAAATATTTAGTTATATGTATATATTACGTGAATAACATATGTTAAGAGTTGGTTTAAAATGCAACCTCATTATACATATTTTACTTAGTATAACCTTGCTGAATGACCATGGATACCCCAAACCGAAGGGTTTGGGTTCTATATATTCACATTTTTATTTTATTTTTATACAAACTGTATGTACACTATATATGTAAAAAAATAAGTTTTGGGTTCCTTTGTAAAACTGAACTGTAACAAAACAAAAAAAAAGAAGGAAAATTAAAAAGGTTTCATACATATACCTCTTCTGATAACGCAAAAGTAAACACGCTTGAGGGTATTACAAACCGAAAGTTTGGTGCATGTACAAATGTATATATACTGAGTGTATATTGGTATGGGTTTCTTCCAAAGGAAAGCAAAACATGGAACCACGCTTACACATGCACCCTACTGAAAACACTAAGGCAGATTCCTTGAAGGCTATACAAACCGAAGGTTTTATATTAAGTATATATATAAAAAAAATAAGTTGTATATATACCGAGAGTATAAATCATAGGTTCTTTTAGAAGAATGCAAGCATGAAAGGACCCTTACATAGATTAGGGAGGATGCTCGGATCAATAGGGAGTTCGTTTTCCTTGTTGGAGGATTTGGAAGGAGGTTCGAAGGAGAAGGAGTTGCCCGGGCTTCAACGAAGCAGGGGGCTTTATAAAGGCCTCAGTGCCTCGTCGGTGACTCGACCCAAGAGGCTAGACCGATGTGGGGAAGACGAAGGAACAGAGCCCTAGGAGGGGGGTGTTAGGAAGTCAAGGGAGCAGCGCGGGGAAGGAGGCCGAGGCGTCCTCGGCTGCAGGCCTACTGGTCGGGTGCTGCTTCGAGGAAGAAGACGGTGAGGGTCGATGCTGTAAAGGAAAGGATGGCCGAGATTAGATCTCGGGTGAGATCGGACGGTCGCGGTGATACGCGGGGTGATCGTGTGGCTAATAGGTTCGGACGGTCGAGATCGACACGGGAGTCGATCGGACGGTCCTGGTCGGGCGAAGGGCATCCCACATCAAAACGGCACGTGTTTGAGGCGCGGCTTATAAACCAAAGCGCGTCGGCTTCGGTTCAATAACACGAACACACACACCGGGGCCTTATACACGGGCCCCATGAGGGATTCGACCCACCCCTACGCACCGCGCACCGCGGCCTTACACACGGCCTGCGCGCGACCTAAGAGACCTATGCACAGCTTGGGATGCAGTTTGGACACCCACTGAGTGCTTGGGGACCCCGATGGTTGGCACCTCGGGTCCCTTGGGGCTTGGTCTCGGCCTAGAGGGCTTGTCCCTTAAGGGATGCCCTCGGCTTGGCCAGGCCCCAAACCATTTTTTTATTAAAACTTATTTAAATTTATAAAATAACCTAGCATAAGTATACTTATTTCAAAATAAAGTGTAGTATAAATATTTATACAAAAGAGGGTTCATTCAAAAAAGACAATTAGTTTTAATTTAAAATCTAAATCCTTTTACTAGATTATGTAATATAGTTCATATCAACATAATTTATAAAAATAAAATTTATTTATACTTTCAAAATAACAAGTTTAAGTATGATTTGTTCAAAATATAAATATTTGCACAAAATGAGTCAACATACTATAACAACAAAATAGTTTAACTTAAAATTTAAATCCCTTTACCAATTTATATATAAATCTTTTAAAAGATATACCTTTCTTATTTTACATACAAAACCATTATAATTATTCAGATCTTTAAATAAATTCTAAAAGACTACTAGTTAATTCAAAAATTCGTAATTTAGAGCTCAAAAGATATTATTATTGATACCATTTAAACATATAGAAAGAATACTAAGTTTTCAATATGCAAGTATCCATCGGGATCTTGTGAAAACAAAAGGATTTATTTCTGAGAATACTCCTTTTTATTTAAAAACTATAACTCTTTTGTGAAACATATTATAATAGTTAAAATATTATAAAATTATAAGAGCATTAAAACAAGTTATAAAGATAAACTTTATCAACGGAAACCCAAAGGTTGTTTTGAAAACCAAACGGCTATATTTTCCAACGGTCGTAATTCACAGGATCATTATAAAAGAAGGGGTGTAGGGTGTTTCTTAAAATCAGAACACTTGAGCTAGGAAGGATGGTTCTCCTCATACCTTTGGTGTTAAGCATGTGTGTCGTGGCCCTGGATGTTATATTTTTCACGCTGATGGACTCTGAAGATGAGGACTATCCGATTACTCGCGTTGTGGTTCTTAGTAGTCTTGTTGTGGATGTGTTAGGTCTTGTGCATGGTATTTTCAACTAGTTGAGTCTTGTTGCAATGTAATATTTTAATATATATCAGTTTACCTTATTCTCCATGTTTTATTTTATTTCTAATTCCTTATTAGCACAACAAATAAAACAAGAGACATCACTAAAGGCATAACATTGCTTACTTGAACTAGTTCATAAAACCTGGGGCATCACATTATTCCCCCCTTTAGAAAATTGCATCCTCGCAATTTATTTCACAAAACTACAAGGTTCTGCAACGTTCTTACCACCTCCACCAACGTATAGGGTCAACGGGTGCATTCAGCGGAATCCACGTAGCGATGCTCAACTCCTCCAGCTCCCTAATCCAAACACACCTAAGACAGGAGGGGTTGCACTTATGTTCCGGGCCTTCAGGCCTCTAGAGGGAAGCTCGAACAGTACAAAGTTCTGAAATGTCTTTGCAGACCAAAGTACGAAGGACTTGACGAATCATGTCTTGGTCGAAGACATCGAAGCCATAGATACGGTCAAACAGGCTAAATCTGAGAAGTTGGAGCATATAAGCCACATAAAGATTTCCCTCTAACGCAGCCTCCTGAAATTTTACTCTGGCCGTGTAGTTTCGGCCTAGGGTGAAACATAGAAAGAGCCCTTCCTGGTAACTTCCTCGTCGTTCACGTCCGGCTAGCTGTGCAGAGCCAATGTGGTAATAGATGGAGGCATTCCCCTAGCAGGTGCGGAGAATCTTCGGACCGTTTGTTACCTCAAACCACTGCTTGCACGTTCTTCGCAAACTTTCAAAGGGGTCATACTCGTCCTCACACGTTTTGATTGCAATTATTTCCAGAATCTCAGTGGGAAGAGATAACAGGTGGGTTTGTCCTTCCATATGAAAGTTTTAAGACAGGTGTTCAATAACTTGAAAATCATTCAAGGATAAAAACAAAGTAAAGACAAGGAAGGGGAAAGACAAAATTTCAATAAACATACGTTTATTATTATTAGTGCTTGAGTTTCCCTTATCCATTGACTAAACGAACTCCACACAGAGAAGCAAAACTCCCTAACTCCTCGAACCAAACACAGGCCGAGCATTCAGGGGAAAACTCATGAGGGCACCTATGACGTCTTATGAGTCTAGCATGAGGGGTATGAAGTTGAAAGACATCTTCATACACTTGTTGTTGGCAATACAGTCGGGTGGACTCGTCTTCTAATCTTCCGAAATCCAACAACTGACCCCAGAAGCCATAGTTTAAAATATGACAGAGATAGCCCGCTCGGAGGTCTCCGTCAGCAGTAACTTCTTGAAAAGGGTTATCAATCATAGTTCTAAATCTCTCACCCACCGTGAAAATCCGAAAAAGTCCATCATGGTACTTTCCCCGACGCACATATGAGGGAAACTGAGTTATCATCATAAGGAGGTAATCTATTCCTACCCCTTGGTGTAACGGAAGCACCCGTGGTGAATTGGATACGTCATAAAGGTGTTTGCATGTGATGCGGATATGGGCATAGTTTAGAAAGTCCTCATGTCTAGCTAAAGACACAATGGTCTCTAGGGCCTCTGTGGGGAGAGATAAGAGATTTGTGCCTTCGTTTTCCATCTGAAATTTAAGAAAACCCAATTTTTAATAAAATTGAAATACATATACATATATATATTTTTGTTTCAGTTTCTGGATTTCCAGAGTTATCCAAACCGAACCTCTGATACCAACTGTAGAGTCCCCGACCCCAGAAACCCAGGATTTGGTGCCTTCAGAACATGATGTGTTATCTTAAAATAAAATACACTTTGTTAACAACACATCATGTCCCATACAGAGGATCGTGTGTGGTTCGGGTTCTGGGAAACCGGTAACTTCTGAAACAATTCATCTTTTAAAAGATGATACCTGAAAATTTTAAATCAAAACGTAGGGTGAGCATTAAAATACTCAGTAAGGGGTTTTTAAAAAGAAATTAAAACACTGTAACATTTGAAAACATTCTTCTAAAAGAGATTGAACACTTATTAAAGGAAAATTATAACACATAACATAAAAATTCTCAATCAAGGTTTTCAATAAGAACATGGAACAATGATGTTAATTCTCGAAGGAATAACAATGGTTATCATAAACAAGTACGACATGTGTCTTACTTAAGCATAAAATTAAACAGTTAAAAGTAATACATAATCAGAGTTGCGCATAAAGGAAACAACTAAATTTTCATATGCTGGTTACTATTCTATTAAGTAATAACACCAGTCATGCTCCAGGCTTATACCAGTGAAATAATAACTTTATGAAAACTTAAAGGCATTAGTCGTGAAAGAACTTTATTTTTAGAAAGAACTTGTTTACATAACTTTAATTATGTGGCATCAACATTTAACTTAGACAATCATGAACATATCACCAAGGTCCATCCCCAAGGTGTCATTTGAAATTACCAAGGTAAACCCCAAGGTATCGTTAAAATTGTAATCTCTAGTGGTTACATCATTACCCAATGCATTGGAGCACTATCAGGGCGCACCCTTAAATTTGCCTTTATTATCATGTGAGACACATCGTTCATGATTTACTTAAATCGTTATGTATATTCAAGATGTCTCATACCACCTTGAATATCTCATTCATTTTTATTTTACCCAAGGTTTCCCATACCACTTTGGGTAATCCAATTTCTTAGTTCATTTAGTGATATGTCAGAAGCATGCATTATGTAAAATAATAAATAATAAACCACCAAAAATTTTGCTAATACAAAGTATGATAGTTAACTTTGCAACATGGGTCAATAACTAATCAAAGGCATACATAGCTTATTAAAACATCCTTTTCACTAAAGCATATAAAATAATTATATACTAAATGATGAATCTTTGTCATTATAAATCCATGGAAAAATGAGTGTTTAAGGAAAACACTTGAAATCAGTTATGGTGATAAGTAGGCCCAGGAACTTGTAAATGAATTAAATCATAACTTGATTAATTAATACATTCACCAAAGTAGGTTCATTAGGTCTTAAGATAATACATGAACACAACATGATATCATGACCCATTAAATCTTAAATCCCCTAATACATATTAATCAAGCCAAAATATACACTTTATAAAGTACGTCATGGGCCATGTCAAAGAAGCTCTTTTATTACAACATTTTCATTTGTGGGTATATGTATAAAATACTTGTTTAGTAAACGCCAAAATTATCCTTTATTAAAATCACACATGTATCAAAACATAGAGTCAGTCCTGGTAATCATTACTTAAAATAGGGTTTGGAATATATATATACACATCACCATATATACACCAAGAATAAAAAAAAGTTTTTACACTAAAACAAAAAAACCATTAAAATTTTCTTGAGTTCTAAAAAGAAACTCTTAATTTTATTTAGTTAAGAACCAAAAATTTTAAGAGGGTTCAATATTCATGAGAAAATACATAAACATGTAGCAACTTTGGTTTAAAACAACAACATAGTTGAACTTAGGCCAATGGCCTAGATTGCATCCAAATATCGTTCGAGGATAGGCATTCATCCCCTAAAATCATACTGACTCATTTTGAAGACATGCAGAAATATTTAGTTATATGTATATATTGCGTGAATAACATATGTTAAGAGTCGATTTAAAATGCAACCTCATTATACATATTTTACTTAGTATAACCTTGCCGAATGACCATGGATACCCCAAACTGAAGGGTTTGGGTTCTATATATTCACATTTTTTTTTTATTTTTATACAAACTGTATGTACACTATATATCTAAAAAAATAAGTTTTGGGTTCCTTTGTAAAACTGAACCGTAACAAAACAAAAAAAAGAAGGAAAATTAAAAAGGTTTCATACATATAACTCTTCTGATAATGCAAAAGTAAACACCCTTGAGGGTATTACAAACCGAAATTTTGGTGCATGTAGAAATGTATATATACTGAGTGTATATTGGTACGGGTTTCTTCCAAAGGAAAGAAAAACATGGAACCACGCTTACACATGCACCCTACTGAAAACACGAAGGCAGATTCCTTGAAGGCTATACAAACCGAAGGTTTTATATTAAGTATATATATAAAAAAAATAAGTTGTATATATACCGAGAGTATAAAACAGAGGTTCTTTTAGAAGAAGGCAAGCATGAAAGGACCCTTACATAGATTAGGGAGGACGCTCGGATCAACAGGGAGTTCGTTTGCCTTGTTGGAGGATTTGGAAGGAGGTTCGAAGGAGAAGGAGTTGCCCGAGATTCAACGAAGCAGGGGGGTTTATAAAGGCCTCAGTGCCTCATCGGTGACTCGACCCAAGAGGCTAGACCGACGTGGGGAAGGAGAAGGAACAGAGCCCTAGGAGGGGGGTGTTCGGAAGTCAAGGGAGCAGTGCGAGGAAGGAGGCCGAGGCGTCCTCGGTTGCAAGACTACTGGTCGGGTGCCGCTTCGAGGAAGAAGATGGCGAGGGTCGATGCTGTAAAGGAAAGGACGGCCGAGATTAGATCTCGGGTGAGATCGGACGGTCGTGGTGATACGCGGGGCGATCGTGTGGCTAATAGTTTCGGACGGTCGATATCGACACAGGAGTCGATCGGACGGTCCCGGTCGCGCGGAGCGCGTCCCACATCGAAACGGAACGCGTTTGAGGCGCGGCTTATAAACCAAAGTGCGTCGGCTTCGGTTCAATAACACGAACACACACACCGGGGCCTTATACACGGGCCCCATGCGGGCTTCGGCCCACCCCTACGCACCGCGCACTGCGGCCTTACACACGGCCTGCGCGCGACCTGAGAGACCTATGCACGGCTTGGGACGCGGTTTGGACACCCACTGAGCGCTTGGGGACCCCGATGGTTGGCACCTCGGGTCCCTTGGGGCTTGGTCTCGGCCTAGAGGGCTTGTCCCTTAAGGGATGCCCTCGGCTTGGCCAGGCCCCAACCCATTTTGTTTATTAAAACTTATTTAAATTTATAAAATAACCTAGCATAAGTATACTTATTTCAAAATAAAGTGTAGTATAAATATTTATACAAAAGAGGGTTTATTCAAAAAAGACAATTAGTTTTAATTTAAAATCTAAATCCTTTTACTAGCTTATGTAATATAGTTCATATCAACATAATTTATAAAAAGAAAATTTATTTAGACTTTCGAAATAACAAGTTTAAGTATGCTTAGTTCAAAATATAAATATTTACACCAAATGAGTCAACATACTATAACAACAAAATAGTTTTAACTTAAAATTTAAATCCCTTTACCAATTTATATATAAATATTTTAAAAGATATACCTTTCTTATTTTACATACAAAACCATTATAATTATTCGGATCTTTAAAGAAATTCTAAAAGACTACTAGTTAATTCAAAAATTCATAATTTAGAGCTCAAAAGATATTATTATTGATACCCTTTAAACATATAGAAAGAATACTAAGTTTTCAATATGCAAGTATCCATCGGGATCTTGTGAAAACAAAAGGATTTATTTTCGAGAATACTCCTTTTTATTTAAAAACTATAACTCTTTTGTGAAACATATTATAATAGTTAAAATATTATAAAATTATAAGAGCATTAAAACAAGTTATAAAGATAAACTTTATCAACGGAAACCCAAAGGTTGTTTTGAAAACCAAACGTCTATATTTTCCAACAGTCATAATTCACAGGATCATTATAAAAGCAGGGGTGTAGGGTGTTTCTTAAAATCAAAACACTTGAGCTAGGAAGGATGGTTCTCCTCATACCTTTGGTGTTAAGCATGTGTGTCGTGGCCCTAGCTGTTATATTTTTCACGCTGATGGACTCTGAAGATGAGGACTATCCGATTACTCGCATTGTGGTTCTTAGTAGTCTTGTTGTGGCTGTGTTAGGTCTTGTGCATGGTATTTTCAACTAGTTGGGTCTTGTTGCAATGTAATATTTTAATATATATCAGTTTACCTTATTCTCCATGTTTTATTTTATTTCTAATTCCTTATTAGAATAACAAATAAAACAAGAGACATCATTAAAGGCATAACATTGCTTACTTGAACTATTTCATAAAACCTGGGGCATCACATTTATCTTTCATGAAAATCAGCTTCCATGGTTTTCTTGAAGTAATGAAATATTACATGAACCTTAATTAATTTTGGAGTGTTAATTCCAAAGAACTAAAATCATTTCTCTTAATCTAAAAGTGGAGCATTGAGGCTTCTTCAAACACCTTCAGTGTTGTAGAAAATGTATCACCTTTGATACATGTATTTTGAACTTTAAGAACAGTGCAATGATCATCTAATTTCAAGGAAATGTGTAATGCATGACTGTCGTAGAATGACAAGCCCTTCCACACTCTCTCTTCTTCTTTAACCATCATTATCTACTTCATGAAAATCATATTATTCTTTTCTTCAAGTAAGATCTTGCATGGTTCACATGAAATCATGAAGCATTTCATGGTCTTCTTCAAATCCTCATTCTTCTTCAATCATCCTCAGATGGATGATACTTCACCATTCTTCTCCAATCATCCTCAAATGGATGATACTTCTCTATTATTATTTGTTGTAAATAATGTTTCACCTTTGACACAAGTTTTTTGAACTTAGGATCAATTCAACAATCGTCTAAATTAAATTAATCTTCTTGGAGAATTGCTCAAGTATGACATCCAATGATATGATTCCATAACAATTATCCAGGCAACCTCACTTCATCCAATCTCCATTAGCTTTTTAGTCCTTCTTCATCTCCTTATTCATCTTGACCAGTATTGACAACTTTTGAAAACAAATACAATCTTCATACACAAAGTGATCCCAACAAGAATGTCATCATAGGAATCTCTGGGTGCTAGCGTGGAAGATCTTATCGCTTGTTTCATCTGCCTTTGATCACCTTGAGAGATTCTTCCAAGGCATTCTCCTGGATCTCTCTTGGATTGATATTGGGAGGTGGAGAAATGTCACTCTTCATTCTTGGGAGCATTCTTGGAGAAGGGAGTTCTCTAGGTCTTGAGAGAATTCTCCAAATCCGCTGTGTACAACCAAAACAAATCAACCGACTCACCAAGGATATAATATAATTGGGTTTATATATTACTAGGGTTAAATAAAATAATTACAAAAGTTCCATTTTTTATTTATTTAATCCCTACGGAACCCCATGTCAAATAATATTAATATTATTATTATTTCTCGACATGCGCTTAACTACAGATTTAAATTAAATATTATTTAATCAAATAATATTCAATATTTATTATTTCTCATCGGACCATTAAACTCAGTCCTCGATTCCTCAAAAATATTTACCAGACCTTGAATAGTGATTATTTATTCATTAAATAAATATCATTGCATTATTCAGCAATAAATAAATGAATATTATATTCACTAAATAGAAAATAAATATTTATTAAATATTCCACTCACATTATATTCTCTTGAATAACTAGTGATGGAATATATATGATCAAACATACATGAATAATTATTAAACCATGTGTGGTAATAATATTTATTTGACTTGTTAAATAATAAATAATAATATATTATTTAACTGATATTCTGGATACACTTAGTGTGTGAGCCTTTAGGCCTCTTTCTCAGTGGCATTAGAAGAAGCAGCCTAAAGTCTAAGGTTAACGTCTAACAACATACTAAGGCACCCATAAAGAAAGAATTTAATGTCACAGTGACATAATACCTCATACAAACACTTACTGTGTAATATAATTCATTTATCTTAATTTCTCTAATCAAGCAGGTTGCATGTTGTTGCACCCCTCTCTCTTGGATTTTAATGATCACAATCACTCTAATTGTATTCTAACTTGTTTTCAAGTGTTTTTGATGATAGGAAATAGGGTGCCTAGAAGCTGGCCCAAGAAGAATTCAAAATGGACTGTTTAAGTCCACCGGTCAGCCGGTGTGAGACCACCGGCCAGCCGGTAAGGGCACCGGCCAGCCGGATCCAGCCCATCGGCCAGCCGGTGGACCAGGCAGAAGGCCTTTCCCTCTGCCAGGTGCCACCGGTCAGCCGGTGTCTGGCCACCGGCCAACCGGTGGGTCCAGACAGAATGGCATACCTTCTGTCCAGACCACCGGCCAGTCGGTGCCTGACCACCGGCCAGCCGGTGGAACCCAGAAAGAATAGCATGCTTCTGTCCAGACCACCGGCCAGCCGGTGGCTCAGCACCGGTCAGCCGGTGGAGCCAGACAGAAATCTCTTGCTTCTGTCTGGTGCACCGGCCAGCCGGTGGATCAGCACCGGCCAGCCGGTGTGCTCAGTCAAACTAGCCGTTAGGCTTTGACCAGGCTGGCCCACTTGATCCCCAACGGCTCCGAAAGCCCTCCAACGGCTATTTTGAAGTATTTGGGAGTATTTCTCCTATAAATAGACATTCATGGATGTCGGGAACACCACCGATAATATACCGAAGCATACCAAAGCTATTTTGATCATTTGAGGCTCCTACGACAATTCTCAAAGGCTACTTGAGATCCAATTGCCATCCTTGAAGCTTGGGCTGCCTCTACATCAACTACACTCACCTCTTGGCGCTCAAGGCTTCCTCTAGTTTGTTCTAAATTATTTACTTCAATTGTTTAGTTCTTAATTGGGTTTGTATTAAAACAAACCACCCTTTTTCTTCCTTCTTTCAATTTGGGTTTCTTGCTACAACCATAATAAAAAAGCAAGCTGTAAGAAGGTGATCTAGCCTACCTTAAAACGGCTAGTGGGTTTCTTGCTATAACCATTAAAAAGCAAGCGGTCGTATAAATCTCCCAACGGTTGAGTTGGGAGCGGAGACGTAGGCTTGAGTTTAAAGCCGAACTCCGTTATCAATTGTGTCTTGCCATTTTACTTTCCGCTGCATTTAAATTTGTTTTAAATTGTTAATTAATTTTAAAAAGGCAATTCACCCCCCTCTTGCCATCACCTCCGACCCAACATTTGGTATCAGAGGGAGCGTTTGTGTAATACCTTAACCGGTTACAAACGAAAAATCCATAGTGATGGCTTCTTTCTCACAAGCACCCGAAGGGTATTCCATGACTCGGGCTCCATACTTCGATGGAACCGATTTCACATATTGGAAAACACGAATGATTACTTTTCTTAGAAGCATTGGCTATCCTATATATAGAATTGTTATGCAAGGCTACACTCTTTCTAGTAAGGATGAATCTAAATGGACCCCCGAAGACATTGCCAATTTTGAGCTTGATGGCAAAGCCATGAATGCTCTTCATTGTGGGTTAGACCGTAATGAGTTTAATCGTATTTCTACTTGCACCACCTCACACGAAATTTGAAAACTTTTGGAAGTGACCCATGAGGGCACTAACAAAGTCAAAGACACTAGGTTAGATATGTATCGTCAAGACTTTGAGAGTTTCACAATGCACCCACACGAGTCAATCACCAAAATGTTTACTCGTTTTACTGATGTTTGCAATGGGAGAAAGTCCCTTGGTGATGATGTTTCAGCAGAAACAATGGTCAAGAAAATTCTTTGGGTCCTACCAAGATCTTGGGCACCAAAGGTGACGACAATCCAAGAAGCGAAAGATGTCAAGAAGATGCCGGTTGAAGAACTCATAGGGTCACTCATGACTTATGAGATTACCATGAAGAGGCAAGCCGATAAAGAAGGAAAGATATTCAAGGAGAAAAAGAACATAGCTTTCAAGGCAAAGGAAGAAAGCTCCTCCGATGATAGTGAATCCGAGATGGCTCAACTAGCAAGGAAAATGAGCAAGTTCATGAAGAAAAAGAAGAAATTTCAAAAGGCTCGAAAGGAAGAGCCAAAGGCGGAGAAAGAAATCACTTGCTTTGAATGTGGAAAGAAAGGCCACATCAAACCGGAGTGCCTCATTTTCAAGAAAAGGTTAAAAGAAAAGAAAAACAAGAAGGCCTTCAAAGCATCAACATGGAGTGCAAGTGATGACTCCATGTCTTCAAGCGACTCAAGCGATGAAGGTGGAAAATGCCTAATGGCATTTGATGAGGTATCCTCTTCTCACTCTTCTTCTCACTCTTCTTCCTCATCTTCTTCTTTTGATAATGATATGTCTTATGAAGAACTCCAAAATGCAAGAGATCAATTAGAGGAAGGTTTTCACGAACTTACCTCTAAATTTTTGACCCTGAAAAAGAAAAACAAAACTCTTATTTCCGAAAAAGACAAACTTCTCAAAGAGAATGAGGAGCTTTCCCTTAAAGTCAAAAATATTCCAAATGTAGATTCTTTAAATTCTACCATTAAGGATTTGAATGAATCTCTTGCCAAGTTCACCCAAGGTGAACAAAACTTAACTAAATTTCTAGGTTCTCAGCGTTCGGCTAGAACCACACATGGACTTGGCTATAACAAGCAATCCACTTTTTCTAGGGCACCCACTACTTTTGTAAGGGGGAGCTCTCAATACAAATTTTGTAATTATTGTAAAAAGACCGGTCACATGATTTATGAATGTGATTGTAAAAATGCTAGGTATGGAAGACCCAAATCCATTACCTACTCGGATGAGTATCATAGAAGGAATCCCTCTAGAACATTATGGGTTCAAAAGTCTCTTTTTGCTAATCTTTCTGGACCCAAACTTATATGGGTACCAAAATCTCTTCTTTCTTGATTTTGTAGGATAAACGCCAAAAGAGTAGGACCTCTAAAGGCTCGTGGTATCTCGACAGCGGTTGCTCAAGGCACATGTGTGGCGATCCCTCCGAGTTCAACTCACTTGAAGAATTCGATGGAGGATATGTCACCTTTGGTGATAACTCAAAAAGCAAGATCGTCGGAATAGGTACCATTGGTTTTGGTAGCTCCTCTTTTATTAAAGATGTTTTATTAGTTAAAGGTTTAAAGCATAATTTAATTAGCATTAGTCAACTTTGTGATAGTGGTTTTTCAGTCAATTTTCAAAATGATTTATGCAATGTGTTTGATTTTCAAAACAAGTTGATATTTTCTGCTTCCCGTTTTCAAAATGTTTACATTATTGATTTAAAATCTCTAGCTAGCCAAAATGTTAAATGTTTAAGTGATCTTGACAATGAGTCTTGGCTTTGGAATAGAAGATTGGGGCATTGTAGCTCTCATTCACTTCTAAAGCTTAATAAGAACAAGCTCATTCGTGACCTTCCTAAACTTAAATTTAAGAAAGATTTGATTTGTGAGCCATGCCAACTTGGTAAGCAACACAAGTCTTCTTTCAAATCTAAGAAGGAAGTGTCCACCTCAAAATCTCTTGAACTCCTTCATCTTGATCTTTTTGGTCCTACTCCCGTAGCAAGCTTAGGTGGAAAATCCTATACCTTAGTTATTGTTGATGACTTTTCTCGTTTTACTTGGGTTTTCTTTTTAGCCCATAAGAATGATGCTTGTAAAACCTTTTTGAAATTCTCTAGGAAAGTAGAAAACGAAAAAGGATATAAAATCATATCTCTTCGTAGTGATCATGGTGGTGAATTCGAGAACAAAGAATTCGATGAATTGTGTTCCTCTCAAGGATACAATCACACCTTCTCTTCCCCTAGGACTCCTCAACAAAATGGAGTGGTTGAAAGGAGAAACCGAACTCTCCAAGAAATCGCTCGAACCCTCCTTAGTGAATTCGACCTCCCTCAATATTTTTGGGCCGAGGCGGTAAACACTGCTTGTTATACTATCAATAGAGTCCTTGTAAGACCCCTTCTTAAGAAAACCCCCTATGAACTTTGGAAAGGTAAATTGCCCAAAGTAGGTTATTTTAAAGTGTTTGGTTGTAAATGCTTTATCCTTAACACAAAAGATAACCTAGGGAAATTTGATGCCAAATCCGATGAAGGTATTTTTTTTGGGTACTCCAACTCAAGCAAAGCCTATCGTGTCTTCAATAAACGTTCAAAAACCATCGAAGAATCATCTCATGTCAAATTTGATGAAACTCTTCCAAAACCTCACCCGGTCATTGAAGATGTTGAAGATAAGCTTGATAAGCTTCATTTGAATGATTCCTCTTCTCCTCCCAAGGAGGATGACCATCAAGAACCCTCTTCACCTTCTTCTCCTTCCACCTTGCCTAAGGTTTGGAAACCTTCTAGAGACCATCCTTTAGAAAATGTCATAGGTGACCTTCAAGCCGGTACTCGAACTAGAAGATCTATCCTCAATGAAGTTGAACATCAAGCCTTCATTTCTCACCTAGAACCTCAAACCGTTAATGATGCCATTAATGATGAGAATTGGGTTCTTGCAATGCAAGAGGAACTAAATCAATTCTCTCGAAATAATGTTTGGACTCTTTGTGAAAGACCCAATGATCATCCAATTATTGGCACTAAATGGGTTTTTAGGAACAAACTTGATGATCAAGGAAACATAACCCGGAACAAGGCTTGCCTAGTAGCTAAGGGCTATAATCAAGAAGAAGGAATCGATTATGGTGAAACCTTTGCCCCCGTTGCTAGGTTAGAATCCATTAGGATCTTGTTGGCATTCGCCGCCCACTTAAATTTTAAGATTTTTCAAATGGATGTTAAAAGTGCTTTTTTAAATGGTTTTATTTCTGAAAAAATATTTGTTGAACAACCTCCCGGTTTTGAAGATCCAAAATTTCCAAATCATGTTTTTAAGTTAACCAAGGCTCTTTATGGCTTAAAGCAAGCCCCTCGGGCTTGGTATGAGCGGTTAACAAAATTTCTTTTAGAAAATGATTTTAAAATGGGTCAAGCCGATTGTACCCTCTTTTTAAAACACACTTCAAAAGATCTTTTAATAGTCCAAATTTATGTTGATGGTGTTATCTTTGGTTCTACCAAAGAATCTCTTTGTACTGATTTTTCAGATTTAATGAGAAAAGAATTTGAAATGAGTTTTATGGGAGAATTGAAATTTTTTCTTGGTTTTCAAATCTTTCAAAATTCAAAAGGTATTTCTCTAAGCCAAAGCAAATACACAAACGAGCTTCTAAGTCGTTTTGGTATGGATCAAGTAAAGGAAATTAGTACACCCATGAGTACTTCATGTAAGCTTACGTTAGACGAAGCCGGGAAACCGGTGGATAACAAGCTCTATAGGAGTATGATCGGGAGTCTACTTTACCTAACTGCGACCCGTCCTGACATCATGTTTAGTGTTTGCCTTTGTGCTCGTTTTCAAGCCAATCCTAAAGAATCCCATCTTAAATCGGTCAAAAGAATTTTTAAGTATTTAAAAGGATCCAAAAATCTTGGTTTATTTTATCCCTCAAATACTTCTTTTGAACTATCTTCTTATTCGGATGCTGATTTTGGCGGATGTCAATTAGATCGTAAGAGTACTAGTGGAACCTGTCATCTGCTAGGCAAGTCCCTTGTTTCGTGGAGTAGCAAGAAGCAAAATTGTGTTGCTCTTTCTACTGCCGAGGCCGAGTATGTAGCCGCTGGTAATTGTTGTGCCCAAATTATTTGGATGCAACACACTCTCTTGGATTATGGTCTTTCCTATGATCATGTCCCTATTCGGTGTGACAACACTAGTGCCATTAGTATCTCTAAGAATCCAATACAACATTCTAGGACAAAGCACATAGACTTAAGGCATCATTTCCTTCGTGACCATTTTCAAAAAGGAGATATCACTTTGGACTTCATTCCTACTGATTTCCAATTAGCTGATATTTTTACCAAACCGCTCCCGGTTGACCGTTTTGATTTTATTAAAGGGGAGTTAGGAATGATTCGTCAATGAGCACTATTAAATATTTGACTTTCTTGGCTTGCTTATATTTTATTAGAATTTTTTAAAACACCTTTTTTTTTTAAATTCTGTTTTTTTTATTTTTTGTGAATTCCAATACCACCGGTCAACCGGTGGTACATCACCGGTTAACCGGTGGTGTCGGGTTTTGCTTTTTGGGCCGGCCGGGGAAAGGGTTAAAAATTAATTTAAACCCTTCCCCTCATATTTCTATCTCTCCCTCTCGTGCGCCTCGTCCATCCAGCCTCTCCCTCCTTGCCCTAGCCTTCTTCCTCCTCCTTGCTCTCTCAAAATCCTTCTTCTCTTAATCTCTTTCTTCATTTTCTCCCTTTTGCCATCATGGGACCTCGCTCTACACGCAAAGGCAAGGGAATCGCTCAAGAAGCTCCTCCTCCTCCTTCAATCCCTCAACTTCCGGACATATGGCATGACAAAGTCATTTTGCCCGGTAGAGTTATTGACTATCCTTGGCTTTCTTCTGCTCGTCTCGAGCTTTTTTCAATTATTGAGTATCAACATTGGCATTCATTTTTTGAGCCACCCGAAAAGGATGTCATTTATCCTCTTCTTGTCAAAGAGTTCTATGCTCATTTGACGTGGTCCGTTTCTGATGACATTGATACCATCTCCTCCACTGCTCTTGGGCAACCCATCACTTTCACTTCGGTGGAAATTGCCCGGATGCTGGGAGTTCCTCATGTTGGACCTCATGCTTTTGCTCAGGGGGAGTTTCCTCGGGACTCTGAATTTGATCTTGCTGTCGCTCTTGAGCATCTCATAGGGCATCCCTCAAATCCCATTGTCAAGCTCTCCCAGCTCTCTCCTAACCATCGTATTATTGAGCGCCTCATTCAAACTTCCCTTGCGCCCCGTATCGGGGATCATGATAATGTCAAATTCATTGATATTTATCTTCTCTCTTTTATCACCAGAGGCATTCACTTCAATTTGGTCCGGTTTCTGTTCCGGGCCATGACTTATGTGGCTGAGCACCCGCGCCGGTCCAAAACTCTACCCTACGGACGCCTCTTAACTAAAATCTTTTTCTTTCTTGATGTGCCTCTTCATGCTACTTCCTTCGAGCAGCCAACGAAGGATAGCATAGTGAATTTTATGATGGTGCAACGAATGAACATCCGTTGGCACCCTTGGCGTCAGGAATGGATTGTCGACAAGGACGGTCTTCTCAAGGCCTACTCTCCTCAGACTCATTCCCATCCTCCTGCCCATGCCATGCCTCCTGCTATTGCCGCTGCCTATCCTCTTTCAGACAGTGAGGATAGTGATGATGATGAAGAGGAAGGGAGTGGTGACAACGAAGGTGAGGCTGCTGCTGCTGATGATGAGGGAGATGGCGCGGGTGATGATGCACCGGAGCCTGCTGAGGCTGTGCCCCCTTCCGATGATACTGGGAGCTTGTCGGTGACGGCTGGTCAGTTCCTTCGCTTCCAGGATCAGATTGAGACCCGGCTCGACCTACAGTTTTCTTACTTCAGCTCTCGGTTTGATCAGCTCCACTCACGGATTGATTCTCTAGATCGTCGCTTTGAGGCGGTCCAGGCTCCTCCGGCTCCTCCGACCTTCAGGCGTCGCCGTCACTCTCGGCCCTCTAGGAGTGAATAGAGCCGTTCTTGTTTTTGATTTGTTTTTGTATTTTGGATTCTCCTTGTACCATTTCATCTTATTTAAATTTCAAGTTGTCTTGTCTATCCATTCCTTTTTTATCATTGTTTACCTCTTTGATTGTTTTTCTTATTCTCTCTCATAATTTTCCTCCTATTTTGATAATCCCAAAGGGGGAGAAAACCTCTCTATTACATAGTTATTTATTAAAATGCTCTTTTTACAAGTTCCATTTTAAGTTATTGATGTCATCAAAATCTGTTTTAAATGGTTAAGTTATTGTTTTCAATTGATTTCTTTAAAAAATGGCATTTGGTTGCAATTTCAAAAAAATGACCCTTTCTCAGTATTTCAATGCTTTCAAGATCATTATATTTGGCACGTCTCTAAGTTTTCCAAGTTCAAATTGTTTATTTAAGTTTTCAATTGACATACCCTTTTTTAAAGCTTTCATACCCTTTTTTAAAGCTTTCTCTTTTGTGATTGTGATCATCAAAATAGGGGGAGATTGTTGCACCCCTCTCTCTTGGATTTTAATGATCACAATCACTCTAATTGTATTCTAACTTGTTTTCAAGTGTTTTTGATGATAGGAAATAGGGTGCCTAGAAGCTGGCCCAAGAAGAATTCAAAATGGACTGTTTAAGTCCACCGGCCAGCCGGTGTGAGACCACCGGCCAGCCGGTAAGGGCACTGGCCAGCCGGTAAGGGAACCGGCCAGTCGGATCCAGCCCATCGGCCAGCCGGTGGACCAGGCAGAAGGCCTTGCCCTCTGCCAGGTGCCACCGGTCAGCCGGTGTCTGGCCACCGGCCAACCGGTGGGTCCAGACAGAATGGCATACCTTCTGTCCAGACCACCGGCCTGCCGGTGCCTGACCACCGGCCGGCCGGTGGAACCCAGACAGAATAGCATGCTTCTGTCTGGACCACCGGCCAGCCGGTGGCTCAGCACCGGTCAGCCGGTGGAGCCAGACAGAAATCCCTTGCTTCTGTCTGGTGCACCGGCCAGCCGGTGGATCAGCACCGGCCAGCCGGTGTGCTCAGTCAAACTAGTCGTTAGGCTTTGACCAGGCTGGCCCACTTGATCCCCAACGGCTCCGAAAGCCCTCCAACGGCTATTTTGAAGTATTTGGGAGTATTTCTCCTATAAATAGACGTTCATGGATGCCGGGAACACCACCGATAATATACCGAAGCATACCAAAGCTATTTTGATCATTTGAGGCTCCTACGACAATTCTCAAAGGCTACTTGAGATCCAATTGCCATCCTTGAAGCTTGGGCTGCCTCTACATCAACTACACTCACCTCTTGGCGCTCAAGGCTTCCTCTAGTTTGTTCTAAATTATTTACTTCAATTGTTTAGTTCTTAATTGGGTTTGTATTAAAACAAACCACCCTTTTTCTTCCTTCTTTCAATTTGGGTTTCTTGCTACAACCATAATAAAAAAGCAAGCTGTAAGAAGGTGATCTAGCCTACCTTAAAACGGCTAGTGGGTTTCTTGCTATAACCATTAAAAAGCAAGCGGTCGTATAAATCTCCCAACGGTTGAGTTGGGAGCGGAGACGTAGGCTTGAGTTTAAAGCCGAACTCCGTTATCAATTGTGTCTTGCCATTTTACTTTCCGCTGCATTTAAATTTGTTTTAAATTGTTAATTAATTTTAAAAAGGCAATTCACCCCCCCTCTTGCCATCACCTCCGACCCAACACATGTGAGTGCCATCAACCTATGAGCTCGATGTCTCTTTCTTTTGAATTTATGAAAATTAAACTTTTTTATATTACACCATGACCATGGATTTATTTAGGCTATATCATTTCTATCAAAGGGCTTGATATATCAACTCCCATTAAAACATAAGGGACAAATCTTTTCTCACATTATTTATTAATGCATTATTACTAGTGACACCCAATGTATCCTACCTCACCATAAACATATATCTTTATGGTTTTCGTCAATACATCAAAGTACACAACTCATAATATTCATTAATAATAATCTTAAAGTCTAAGGATCAATACACATGTTTGTAGATAGGAATATCCAATGACACTAGAAATGTGGATTTCTTACTGGTGGGTCTCATTCTCATAATATCTTATTGTATATTACCAAGGTCATACATCCTGAGAAGGTGCCTCAAATTCTTATGAGTCTCCACCCCTAATAGCCTATAGTATTTATGTTCCTCAAATGATATCATCCGTTTATAGAACATATATTCAAGAATAGTGTCGTATCACTTCTAAGTTCTCATCATAGCGGGGAACTATTATGACCTTTTAGTGTGATAGCTACTCTTAGGACATTATCACATACTATTTCTCATATAATAACAATTATTATATGATAAGTGGTTTATTAATATTCAAAATAATGAATAAATGTTATCATAAAGTATACATAAGTTGGTTCTAAGGCACCAACTCCAACAAAAACATGGAAAAAGTGATTTTTACAAACATGAAGGGTTTCTTTTTCAAAAAAATAAATTGTGTGTTCCATATTGTTCCATACATGAATTTCTTGGTAGATAAAATCATGGAGAAGGATTAATGGGGCATTTGGGGGTTGAGAAAACTTTTTCCTTATTGTGTGAACATTTTATTGGCCTCACGTGTGTAGGGATGTGGTTAGTGTTTATAGAAATTGTAATGTGTGTAAATATGCAGAGTCAAAAGTGCTTCCACATGGATTATACACCCCTTTTCCCATTACTTATCATCCTTGGGTTGATATTTCAATGGATTTTGTGCTTGAATTTCCAAGATCACAATCATGGAAGGATAACATCTTTATGGTGGTGGAAAGGTTTAGTAAAATGGATCATTTTTTTTCTTGTTCTAAAACCAATAATGAAAATTTTATCACTAATTTGTTTTTCATGGAAATTGTTAGGTTGCATGGATTACCCAAGAGTATTGTGAGTGATAGGGATTTCAAATTTCTTAGTAACTTCTGGAGGACATTGTGGAACAAACTTGGAATTAAAATCTCGTTATCCACCACCGCACACCCACAAACAGATGGTTAAACTAAGGTGGTCAATATAAAAATTTACACATTATTGTGTACCATAATTAGAAAAAAATTGAAACATTGGGAAAGATGCTTGACTCACATTGAATTTTCTTATAATCGAGTGGTTCACTCCACTACTAATGCTTTACCATTTGAAGTTGTGAATGGTTTTAACCCATTGAATCCACTTGATATTTTACATTTTCCTACTAATAAATTTTTTAATCTTGAAGGTGAAAAAATGGAAAAGTTTTTGTAGGATTTTCATGCAAAGGTAAAGGCCAACATTGAGCATAAGAATGAACAAGTGGCGAAACATTCCAACAAAGGTCGGTAGAAAATGGTGTTGCAACCTGAAGAATGGGTGTGGGTACACTTGAGGAAGGAGAGGTTCCTAGAAAAAACTAAAATCAAAACTTCATTAATGAGGAGATGGTCCTTTCCAAGTCATAGAGAAGATCTATGATAATTCCTGCAAGATTGAGTTACCCAACATGTATGGAAATGTTAGTGCCACCTTTAATGTTATTGATCTTTCTCCCTTTGAATTTTCAGATTTGAGGATGAATACTTTTTAGGAGGGAGGAGATGATGAGGATCATGGCATAAATGAGAATTGAGGGGTTGAAGGCAAACTTGATGAGGAGGGTAGAAGGCGCGTGATTGTACAAGATCAGTTACGAGGAATTGGTGGCCCGATGACAAGGGAATAGGCCAAGAGAATGAAGGATGTCTTAAATGGGTTAATCAGATAATTCCAAGAGGAAGCCCAACACCCTTGATTAGGGGAATCATTCAGACCTATAATTACATTAATTAATTCCAAAACATGCTTTTAAAAGTCTAACCCAAGTGGTGCTATGAATTTTCAAGCCCATCTCCCATGGAATCTTCAAAGTCAAAAGGTGGTGAGCTACTTGTCTTTACTTTTCCAAAAGGGGGTGTTGCTTGTCTTCTAAATTCATAGGCATGTTCTAAAATTGTCAAAAGTTTCATTTAGGAATTTTTAATTGAGGAAACTATTTGTTATACTTTTGTATCAATTTTTGGCTATAAATAGCCACCCCCTATACTCTTTTGCACATCATGAATGAAGTTAATGTTATTATGGTGAGTTTTGCTTGCAACCTTTGAGCTCTTTCTTAATTATTGACTTATCAAATGATCGTTCATCCTTTGTGGAATCTTGTGGCTAGAGTTCTTAGAGAAAAGTTCTCTTTGGGTTCTACCTTGACCATTTCCCCACATTTCACTATTCGCACCACATTTCACTTGTTTTCTTGCGGCGATCTGGGTGCTTAACACATGAACATTGAACAAGGTTCCTAGGAAAATTCCTAGCAAGAATTGGATCATGTATCAATAAATGTTGGAATAAACATTGGGAAAACTGAACGTGCACATTGATTGGGATGATAATGTAGTTTATGGATCATTTGATATGAATACCAATGTAAATGACGATGGAGATCACATGGAATAAATAACAATGGTAATTGAATATGAACTTCGTGATTGTTCAAAGTTGTTTGAGAAGTTAAATAGTTATGCTAAGAGACCATTATATAACAGTTTTACTAAATATACAACATTGTCAACTGTATTGAAGTTATATAACTTGAAAGATGGTAGTGGATGGAGTGATGCTAGATTTAAGAACCACTTGGTCTCCTGAATGATATGCTACCATATGAAAATGAACTTCCATGTCAAACATATGATGCTAAAAAATGCTATGTTCAATGGGAATGATCTTTAAAAAATACATGTTTTTTCAAATGATTTCATATTGTTTCACAAGGACCATGAATCACTCATAAAATGCCCCAAGTTTGGTGTGGATCGATACAAGAAAAATGAATCAAGTCCTTATAAATATATATGGAACTTTCCTATCATTCCATGGTTTAAAAGACTATATGGGTGTTAGGAAACTGTGAGACAATTAACATGACATGTAGATACAATAATTAAATATGGGAACCTACATCATTCAACAAATTCTCCTCATTAACAGAAAATTGATTATGAGTATCCTAAATTTGGAAATGAGTCGAGAAACTTTCGTCATGCATTATCTACATATGGAATAAATCCTTTTTGTGTATAAAGTAGTACTCATAGTACATGGCCTGTCATATTGGTAAATTATAACTTATCGTTATGATCATACATGAAGCACAAATACATTATATTGGCTCTGCTTATATTTGGACCAAAGCAACCCAATAATGATATTGATTTCTATTTAGATCCATTGATCGAAGGTATGAAATTGATGTGGGATACAGGTGTTGCAATGTATGATGATCATAGAAGTGAAGAATTCACATTGAGTTCCATATTGTATGGGATGATAAATGACTTTCCAACTGATGAAAATTTGTCAGGTTATAGCATTAAAGGAATGTTGGGGTGTCCTATTTGTGAAAAATGCACATGGTATGTTCAGTTAAAACATTCCTTGAAGACTTTGTTTTTAGGACATCAGAAATTTTTGCCTCGGTGATATAAATACTGATCCTAGATGACAACATTCAATGGGAATACTGAAAAATGTACAACACCATCTCCAAACGGATGATCATCTATTTGATAAAGTAAAAGATATTGACACTGTTTTTGGTAAATCGTTATGCAACCAGGTTGGAAAAAGAGATCAATTTTCTTTGAATTCCCGTATTGGAATTGTTTGTATATCAGACATTTTATTGATGTCATGCATGTAGAAAAAAATGTATTTGATAGTGTTATTGTCATGTTACTAAATTTTCCTGAAAAAAACAAAATATGGAATCAAGGTTAGGTTGGACATGATTAACATGGAGATAAGGGAAGAGTTGGTACCGGTGAAGGTTAAAGGGCAGACTTTTCTTCCTCTAGAAACTTATGATCTATCCAGACAGGAAAAATTACAATTTTTCATTTTCCTTATGGTGTAAAAGTTTGAGAGTGGTATTCATCAAATATAAAGAATGTTGTGTCAATGAATAATTTGAAGTTCTAAGGACTAAAATTACATGACTGTCATATTTTGATGCAAGATTTTATACTTGTTTCTTTATGTTACGTTATGCCTAAAAATGTATGACATATATTAACCAGACTTTTTTTCTTTTTCAAATCCATATGCGGTAAAATTATAGACCCAGTGAAGTTACCAATCATGAATAAAGATGTTGTGGTCATATTATGTGAATTAGAGATGTTTTTATCATCATCATTATTTGATATAATGGTTCACCTAATGGTCCACTTGGTTAGAGAGGTTAAACTATGTGGTTATTGGTCGGAGTAGAGTACTAAAGAGGGGGTGAATTGAGTATCTATTTAAAATTTATGTTTAAAAGGTATTCTCGAAAGGTTTCCCCAATAAAGTTAAATACAGCCTAGTTAATCAAGGTTATACTGTTATGAAAGTTTGACTGTTTAAATAACTTCTTATAAGATTGATTAATTCTTAGTAATCTTAATATTGGTAATTAACATTACATTTGAAGCTATTCTAATAAGGCAATACATTTATAACTTCTTTCCAAGATTAACTATCAAAGTAAATTTAGTGATTTCTGGATTAAACAGTAAAACAGAGAAAACTAAATTAAACAGCACAACAGATATAAAACAAGTGGTTCAGTCTCAAGCCAAGACCTAATCCACTCCACTTGGTGATCACCTGTCACCAGGCAGTTTATATAGATAAACTTGATCCACACCCTGGATCAGGGTTAACAGTAGTACACAGGATTGTCCAGGTCACACGACCTCTTCCATAGTTCTCTGTGGGTACAAACTACTAGGCCATACAGGGACCTCTTCCACACTTATTTGTGGGTATACACGAGTGTAAAAAGATGTTTGAGAAAGGATATCTTGTATCCTTCAGTTTAATGCACGAGACAGAGTGTGTTGTTATACAGATACACACATTGCTTGAAAGCTAATAAAATGATACAAGATAGAGCAGAAATGATAAGATAAGGTTAGAAGTGCTCTGAGTGGTTGTATATGCAGTTCTGGACTTCTAGGATGAAGAAGATCCAGAAATCAAGTCCTTGTATGGAAAACAAAGTATCACAAGTCAGCTAGATCTGGCGTGTGTTCTTTGTGGTGTTTGATAGTGCGAAGATGTCTTCGACTCTGGGATTTCAAGTATGATTTGTGTGTTCTTCAGCAGTGTCGAGCTGCATGTATCAATTCTCGCTTCGAAAGTGATTTAAGTGTTTTCTTCGTTGTCATGCTCACACACTTGCTTCACGTTTTTTTTCACTACTTTTTTTCTGGGCCGCACTTATCTTTTATTCTTGGAGTGTATGTGTTGGAGCCGACAGGTTGCATGTATTATGCACCTCGTACCTCGTACTGTCAGGTGACATGTCTACAAAGAAATATTAATTATGCCAGTGCATTTAGTATCTTCAAATATGTCTGTTAGAGATTAAATTGAAAAATGACAAAACAGATTAAGAAACGGTGTCACCGTTTGTTTGTAAACGGTGTCTCCATGAACCATTGTCTTCTTGAAGCAGTGTCTCATGGTCACGGTGTCTGGATGGTCATGGTGTCTGGTCACAGTGTTTGGGTCACGGTGTCTGGTCACGGTGTCTGGTCACGGTGTCTGGTCACGGTGTCTGGTCATAGTCTCTGGGTCCTTTGCCAGAAAAACATAACCGGTGGCAGACTCACAGTGTCTCAGACTTAGCCAAATATTTGTATTCATACTTAAGCAGTGATATTTATAGAATGGATTATACTTAATCATTTATCAAAGAAATCATTATAAAGTAAATCAAAGATAGTGTACAGTAATCAAACTGAATGTATATCACTTAAGATCTTTGGATAGCTTTACTTAAAGCATAAGGATACTAAACAACTGTAAATATTATGTGAGATAGATTACACGGGATTAACAAGGTTTATAGACTAAATAGGATTTGTGATCATTAAAACATGATTAATATATGAGGAGTCCAACAGTGGTCTTATCCATTACAGATGGATGTACCCCATCGAATGGTATATAATTTTTTTGAAAGGGTGTGTCAAGAATCGAAGTCGGCCATAAGGTTGTATTGTAGATTGATGTATTGTTGAAGAAGCTATTGAATTTTTTATTGATTACCTATCAGATGTTGATAGCATCGATCTCCCAAAGTCTCATCACAGTGGACACCTTATAGGCGAAGGGATTTCTGGAAGAGATGTTGCTACAATTGCCATCACAGAGAGGGAGTAAGCGCACCTTTACATTTTACATAATAGTGAAGATGTTGATCTATATGTTGAATCTCACAAAGAAATTCTTATAGATTTGAATCCATCAAGGTCTGAAGGATGGATATCAAATACACATAATCAACAATTTATAGGATGGTCCCAAGATCAAATTTATAAGAAGTTATTTGAAAATCCAAATTCATTTTTTGGATGATTTCGATGGATAACTAGGGGGCCAAATGAAAATGTTATATCTTGCATTAGTTTTGTAATCAATGGTTATACATTCTATACAAAAGAACATGATGAATACAATATGATGCAAAATAGTAGAGTTACACTTGTGACAGAAGCGATGCACATATCTGGTTCCAAGGATAGAAATCCAATTTATGTTAATATGTCATATTTAGGCATGATCAAACATATATGTGAGTTGGATTATACAACATTTTAAGTGTTGATTTTCCATTGCAAATGGGTTGCCGATAGGAGTGCAGTGAAAGTTGATGAAATGGGCTTTGTGAAGGTGAATTTGAATGTGGGAGGGGAAAAGGATGAGCCATTCACAATGGCATCATAGGCAGTGTAAGTATTTTCTGTCTTAGATCCAGCAAACAAGAATTGGTCGATTGTCCTGCTAGCGACTAAAGAAACTATAGGGTCATATGAAAATTCAATTGAGGATGAACCTTTGATTGGGAGATCATAATCAGTTCATGGCAGTCCCATTGTAGACAATGTCTTTTATATTAGAGGGGACCATAAAGAGGGGATTTGGATTCTCGATAGAGGATCCAAATCCCTTTAACCATTAAAAAGATGAAAGAGAGTTCAATGAGATGGTTAAAGTGACTTTTAATATACTATGGTTTTCTTCATAATATTATATGTTCTTTTTGCATTGATATAATCTAAATTAGATGTTTGACTACTCATGTAGACAATGTCTTCTGCACATGATGATGTTGTCAATCCTGGGGAAGAACAGACTGTGGATGCTGAAACTGCAAAATTATTAGGGGATCAACATCATGTTGATGAAAAAATAAATAATGACACATCATCACAGTGTTGAATAAAATTATCAAGACAATAAGTAAGGGTATAAAATTTGTGGTTGGCTGGAATAAACATGGATAACCTGTTGACCCCAACGAGTCAATGTTCATTAGTTGTGTTGGGGTCACAATGGGGATTAATGTGCTAATTGGTATAGATGTGTGGCATCACACTGTCATGAAGGAAACCTTTTGGGAAGATATAAAGGTAATGTTACAATATACTTTCTCTAGTTGACAGTCTCTAGCGTGTAAGGAGGCGCGCTTGGAGCCTTGTTGCAAGCCGGATCAGGTGATGGGTTAAGTCGACCCGGGCCAGTTCGTGACAGTGCTAACTCCATGCATGTGCACAATGACACACACACATGCCATGTTTTGAGTTGCTAGTTCAACAGTAGACATTCTCGTGGTATGGTTCATCGTTTAAATGATACTTCCACTTGAAACATGGAGGCATTGGAAGGTGGTGGATATCCATGGGTTGTTTTGGCCAATTAAGCCTTATTTTTTATATTTCATTTCCATTATGCATTTATTCAAGTGTTAAACTTTTTTTAATTATTATTATTGTGTTGCTTGTTTAATATGGTTAATGTATTTAACAAGACATGTTGTGTGTACACTCGTTCGTGTCGATGGTTACATCATGTTCACTTATTTTTATTTTATTTTTGGGCTAGTTAAGTATGATATGTGATGTCCAGTATATAGAAGAGGGTGTTTCAAGAGAAACTGTTCCCCTAACTACCACTTAAACCCTCATCACTTGCTGATATCCTCCAACGATTATGGAGAATGCGTCGAAAGTGAGTAGTGATCCAATTTGAATCTGGGGTAATTTGGATTGGGTCATTAAAAGTTGTAATTTGAGTTTCATATATGCAGCATATGGAGTCGATTCATCCACGAGTTTCCATTTATTATTGTAAACCCTATCCTTTGTTTTATATGTGTATGGTTGCATTTTGTATATATATCGAGGTTAGATATTTATATTACGTGCTAAAAATACTTTCATATGCATAAGCATTTATCATTCACACTTGTGGGAGTTGAGGGCATCCCATCAAGTCGTCGTACTCACCCCCACATATGCACATAACATGATTTCCTTATGTGCATTGTTAGGCATTGTTTTGATGCATAGGTTCAAACAAATACTCATCGGACGAATATCGATGCTTGTAGAGTTTAGTGGAGTTGCAGGTGTTGAGTAGTCGATGACAATGGTTTGTTTACTTGGACACAAGGTCAACCTATTCTGTTGTGTATTATTCGACTAAGTAGACACTAATAAGTAAATTAAAATTAGTTTAGGGGCATCTCCCTGCTTGACTCACATGCATTTCATATCGATATTGATGGTGCTTTATTTTATTTTATATATGGAGATTATAGATCATGGTCGAGGGAATCTTTGTTTATTTATAAGTATTTTAGATTTGTTCGATATACATACACGTCATACTAGATTTACGGTGAAGTATTCAAAATGTATGTTCAATTGAAGTAAATAGAGTAATACTTTTTTGTGTTTGAGTTTATAACCTCCCACACTAATTGTGAGGTTCTCATGGTTGGGGGAACACACATGACCAAAATTACAATATGATTTGGAGCCAATGTTTATCAGGATAAGTTGCTATTAAGTGTTTTTTAGATAGATTCAAAAAGATTTCATAGACACGGACATAGAAATAGAGAATCAATGAAATAAATTCCCAACACAACTTCCACAACATCATGAAAAAGATATTCCAACTGGTTAAAAATAGAATGGGGAATTAAGATAACGGAAATAAAGATCACGTCCCTCATTGAAGGAACCTGTAGGTCATTTTAGAACTTAAACCATATTAAAAAAAAAAAAAAAAACTGGCTTTAGCTTTCATTCAAATAAAAAAGTCAAAAGAATGTCAGGGACATTTTCGTCATATCGGGGCTTTATACGGTGAGCTCCATTTCCGGTGGTACGAGGCCATGTCCAACATGGTCTGCTTCTTCTTTCAATCTGATCCGCCTTCCATCTCTGTCTGAGCCCTTCAACAGAGTAGCTATCATTACCAGGGCAACCATGGGGGTGCTAACGAACTGATTCAATTCAGCCGTCTTGATCATTTCCAGCTGCTGGCAGGCCCAAGCAACCTGCTCTCCCGCCCACCACAGGAAGCCCCCCATCCAATTTCGGAGATCTGAACTTCTTGCTGTCTTCTATCGGGAATGGCTTCTTCGGAAGCCGATTCCCGTCTCGGCCTCGTCTTGATCCCCGCGTTGGAGAAGATCACCAAGAGCGGTTCCTGGCGCAAACACGCAAAGCTGGTCAACGAATGCAAGGCCGTGATAGAAAAAATCTCCTCCCCAGATAAGTCTCCTCGATCGCCGGATGAATCAGACCCCCAAGCCTTGCTTCCTGGCGTCCTGCACGATGGAGGCCCAGTCGAGTACTCTCTCGCCGAGTGCGAGTACATACTTAGCCCTCTCATTGGCGCTTGCGGCTCTGGTTTTCTTAAGATCGCGGATCCTGCCATTGATTGCATCCAGAAGTTGATCGCCTATGGCTACCTTCGCGGCGAAGCAGATCCAAGCGGTGGCCACGAGGCAAAGCTGTTGTCACGTTTAATTGAGGCGGTCTGTAAGTGTCATGATTTGGGGGATGACAATGTGGAATTGTCGGTGCTGAAGACGTTGTTGTCCGCCGTTACTTCCATTTCGCTGAGAATACATGGGGATTGCTTGTTGCAGATCGTGAGGACGTGCTACGATGTATATTTGGGGAGTAAGCATGTGGTGAATCAGACGACTGCAAAGGCGTCGTTGGTTCAAATGCTGGTTATTGTGTTCAGGAGAATGGAAGCTGACTCGTCCACGGTCCCGATTCAGCCCATTGTGGTTGCTGAGTTGATGGAGCCTGCCGACAAGACCGGTGAGGATCCGGGCATGACCCAATTTGTACAGGGGTTTATTACTAGGATCATGCAAGACATAGACGTGGTATTGAATTCTGCAACTCCAAGAAAGGTTTCAATAGGGGGCCATGATGGGGCATTCGAGACCACTACTGTTGAGACTACAAACCCGGCAGATTTGCTCGATTCTACGGACAAGGACATGCTGGATGCTAAGTACTGGGAGATTAGTATGTATAAGACTGCATTGGAGGGAAGGAAGGGGGAATTGGCTGATGCAGAGGTTGAAAGAGATGATGATTTAGAAGTTCAAATAGGAAATAAGCTGAGAAGAGATGCATTTTTGGTGTTCCGAGCACTTTGTAAACTCTCAATGAAGACTCCTCCAAAAGAAGCTTTAGCTGATCCACAACTGATGCGTGGGAAGATTGTGGCACTGGAGCTGCTTAAAATATTGTTGGAGAATGCTGGGGCTGTTTTCAGGACCAGTGAAAGGTAATACCGTGAAACCCCGAATGTTGCAGTATTTATGGCCCGAGCTATTGCTCCTCCAGTTAATTCATCAACGGACTCTGTGCTTAGGAAACTGATCACTTCCCTTCACCTGCTAAGCGCTTTTTGATATTTATCATGGAGTTCTTCATTGCCTTTCACTGATAATTCTGGCTCCTTTTTCAGTATACAATTTTAGATACTATAATTTCTAGCGTGATGGATTCAATTGGGCACGAGTAATCGGGTTAATTCTGCGCTTTTTTTTAAAAATATTTTACTTTACCTGTCTAATTCTAGATCATTGTTTGGAACTGAATGGGATCTTAAACTCAAGTCTGTTCAAAATTACCTCAACTGTTCGAAGGTTTCATTGTAGCAGCCAGTTTTGCTAAAAAACGAGTGATGTTTGCACCGTTGACGGACACAACCAAATATTCTGAGGATGGGGGTTGGGGGTGCATTTATTTATGCCAAACATTGGACAATGAATGCACTATGCTTTTTTGAGAATTTATATGTGAGGTCAATTTGAAAAATGGATCGGTCATATGATCCACGACAGGCTACCAAAACTGGTATTGTATCAAATACGGTTGTGTAGGTGCTTGGTGTTGAGTAAGCTCTTTCATGCTCCCCATTAGAAATTCCTTGTTTGACACCTTAAATGCCACTACCTCCATTTCATATTATAATAAAAAAAGAAGGATCTTTTGGTAATCCAAAATATAAGAATCAAGCTATGCATTTTTTTTTCAAAAATAACCTCCAACCATTCACAAGAAAACTCATCAAGTTTTCCGACTAACATTTACGATAAGATACATTTTCAACATGACATAGACCAAAATGAGAGACAGAAATTGTAGATTTAATGTTCAATAATTTTTTTGTATAAATTAAATTATGCACATTTTTAGAGAGAGAAGATCCAAAAACTGTACCACTTGAATGAGGCCTCTTAGAGTATTTAGAATATATAGATATTTAGATATGGGCTTGACTGGATCAATGCTTTGACTGAGTCAACGGTCAATGGTTTGGCTTGTATTTATGATCCAACTTGTAACTTTATTTCTTTCATCTATAAATAATAACAACCCAAACTTACTCAGAGGTATGGATTATGGGGGTCTCTCCTTATACATGGTATGAGAAGCCTTGGAAAACCAAGTAACCCTAGATTATATATCTCCCCCCGGTGTCTAGGCACAGTTGTGCCTGGGTGCCCTACTACTCCAATGCTTGTGAGTGTTAGGCCTAGGCCTCATGTTTCCGAGCAGCCAAGACGCGCTCTCTATGCGCCTCTGTGCACCTTATCATTCATTATAAAAGAACCTCAAGGGCTCCTTTAGAGAGAATCTTGGGGCTTCCGGTCTACCTCATTTTATCATTCTACAAATTAGTATAGTCAAGATGAGTATGTCCAACTTTAGAGAGAGTATTATGATTTTTTTCCCTTTTATCATATATCCAAGCTAGGTTACCTAGCTTGGGGGGGGGAGTGTTGAGTATTTAGAATATTTAGATATTTAGACAGGGGTTTGATTGGATGAATGCTTTGATTGAGCCAACGGTCTATGGTTTGACCTATATTTATGATCCAACTTGTAACTTTCTTTTCTTCATATATAAATAGTAACAACCCAACATCACTTAGAGGTACAGATTCTGGGTCTTCTCCCACTATAATGTTGAAACACATTATTTATAGTGACAGATAAAGTTGAGATAGATATGCAATACAACATTCAAATTAGAGAGAAAAAGGATAGGATAGTCCTATTTAAATAAACCAAACAGAAACAGACGCTTATTTAAAATACTTAAATACTCTAGCACTCTCCCTTAAGCGGTGCATATTCCAACTTGCTACGCTAATTCAAAAAGGCATCGAAATTGACGAAGATACTCCTTTGGAGATAATGCTAGAACTGGCATGAAAGATGCTCTTCTGTGTGTCGTTTGGATTTCGTGATCATCTCACTTATTGAAGGTGATGAAACTAACACAAATAGGATGTTTGGAAAAGATTTTCAAGAAAAGAATTCTTGAAAATAGTCATTTGGAAAACGTCAGGAAAAGATCGTATGAAGTACAACATTTCGAAAAGATCATCTGAAATACGATGTGTCATGTCTCGAATTACTAACAAGTGAACTCCCCAATAAGCATGGATATATCAAGTGTTGTTGTGCTGTTTAACCTACTCCTACCTTATTTCTAATGTACGACTTGCTTGTTAGCTCATAGTGGAGATTACCTAGGAACCGTACCTCTTAAATGAGCTTGGAACACTTCATATATAGAGACAGGTAGACTCAAGATAGGTGCGAAATACATAATTTAAACGAGAGAGAAAATAGATAGGATAAACTTATTCAAATAAATTAAATTTCGATGGACACCTATCCTAAATACTTAAATACTCTTAACACTAATCAATTTATTTAATCTCTATGCAACATTTTTTTTTATAATTTGTATTGGAGCTAGGTACATTCTATATCGAAACAATCTCTGCGAGTGTGAATTTTGATGTTGATTTTAATTTTTCATGGATGCAGTTATCTGAATATTTGAGAATGTCAAAATTGTCATACAATTGTTTGCTCTGCTGGGGACACACTTTTTCAATGACAGGGATTCCAAAAGTTTCTGGTAAATTGTGTAGATTGGTCACGAGGTAGGGTTTAATTAGGGGATGACAACGAGTTAGGTACTCGTGAAAATGGATGCACTTGAACCCGAATCTGCTTAACAAATTGATTCCCCAACCCGAACCCGTTTAATGTTGAAAATCAATACTTGAGCCCAAATAACAAATTTAATACCCGTTTGAAACCCAAACCCATTCATTACCCATTTAATTTTTTAATTTTTAATTTTTATTGTTAAGAGTTAAATGTTTTCAATATTTGCATCCCACATCGGTGTGGGTCACCCATTGCACTCCTTTTCTGATCTATATATTGAGCACCCTACCTCATTGTAAGGTTCGGGGTTTCCATTTTAACATGGTATCAGAGGGCTAGGTTAATTTTTCCCACCCTCCCTCCCAGCGCTTCCAGCGCACCGAAACCCCTTAAGTGCCGGGTAACGACCCAAACTTTCATTAATGAAAATCCCTCTTGATCTAATTAAATGTCTCTTTATGTAAAATGTTTATATAAAATGTCAACTTCTTTGGTTTTATGTTAAGAATTGTGACCGTTGCTAATATAGCCGTTGAACAGTGATCACATGATTAGTATAAATATAGGGCTTTAGCAAATCCAATTTACTCAGACAAAGGAAGCGATGACCTCATCCAGTAGACGTGCCCTATACAAAGCCCATTTGTCAGAGCTCGGAAAGGAGGTGACGTCATTGGGCTTCGCTCTTGACCAAGCCCAAGCCGAGCTTGAATATGTTAAGCTCGAGCGGGACCGCCTACGAGAGAAATGGAAGTTGATAGAGATTACCACCCGATCAATGTTATCCGAGCCACCCTAAGAGTTTGTCACCATTGCACACCTTACTCTTCGGTCTTATGCGGGTGTTATAAGGGGTTATGTAACAAGACCCTAGTACTATGGTTATGTACATTATTTTTGTATATAATAATGAATATACTTGCATTTTATTATTGTTACCTTGTAAATAGTTTTTAAAGCTCAAATAGTATTTTTTTAGTTAAAGTTCAACTAAGAAATCTATTTTGATGAATTAATGGATTTTTGAATTAAAGAATATTTTAATAAAATATTATTATTGTTATTAAATTATTTTTTATTAAATATAAATGATCGTATAATTTTATGAATGCAAATATAATTTTTATTAAGGTTTGAAAGCCATTTTTGTCAAAACCCATGAATTTTCGATAAATGTCGGTTTTTATTTTAAAAGTGAAAATTAACATATTTAGAAAATTATTTAGATAAAATAAATATTATTTCTGGAATCAGGACGTCGAAATTATCCAACGGTGAATTTTTCATAATTTTCCGAGACAGTCAAATTTTTGGGTAAAAATTAAATACCATTTAAATATATAATGTGTTTTATGACATCATAATGACCCAATAGTGATGTAATAAAATACTATAAGCATTATGTTCGGCCAATATATGTTTTATCATTAAAATAACGTGATTTTGGGTTTGTTTGACTTATTTTACAAAGCATTAATGGACCCTTCAAGACTTATTAAACATCTTGTCTTTTTAAATTGTTTTCCTTGGGAGTGTGACTCACCTCCACATAAGCAACCCCATTATTTTAAGAAGTTCGGACTTTGACCTTATAAAATATTGTTTTCTACTTCCGTTTGCCAAAAACCTTGGGCAAAAACCATGGACTGGTTTGTGGTTTGGATTAGTTTAATGTGAGGTGTCACAAACCTAAATAATAAAGAATTCCCTCACCTTTCCTATATAAACCCACCCAAGCTCCCACTACCTCCTCACTCAAAGCTTTTGGAGTTCGTCCAACCTCTGCCCTCCTCTCTTTAGAATCCTCCCAAGGTGCCCCAAGCTCCCAAGAAGCCTCTCTCAAGCCTCTCTCAAGCCTTTGGAAACACAATTCCAAGTAAGAGTTTTTTTCTTCCCTTCTCATTTTTGTCCAATATTCTTTAAATTGTTATGCCCTTTTAATTTCAATTATAAATGTTGGGGTATGATTTCACACCTCTCCCATACCGCCCTCTTTATGTTTGAATGATGGGAGACCTATTTCTCTCTCATTAAATGCCTCCCATGTGCACCCGTTACTATACCGTAATTTTGAAAGGAATTTCTCTCTCTATTTTACATTCAAACAATTCTTTTGTATCATGACTCTAAATTCCATTACAATTGTTGTGACATGTATCTATATGACCCCCTTACTGTCCATTTCATGTAAATATGATGAGACACCCATTTCTCTCTTATCAACCATTTTTATGAATTCTTACGTCACGACGTTACGTTGCCGAAATTGCACCGATTTTCCAAACCAATGTCATTGTGTAGTGAATACCATGCCCATTTCTCTATCAAGGGTATTCACCTTTATACACATTTACTTATTGATTATAAAGTTTCATGTATGAATTCCACATTCCTTTATCGTGGAATAAATGATTACGTTTTATGAATCCATGTTATATGATCTATGTGACACACTTATGCATGAAATTAAATGTTTAAGAAGGGTGCGCCCTTATAGCGCTCCAATGCATTGGGTAAAGTATAGTATCATGATACGTCATGTGCAATGGGTGTTTACTCATGCTAATTCAAGTGCAACGAGGTTTTACTCGTGCTTCATGTGCAATGAGGATTTACTCATGCTTCATGTGCAATGAGTCTTGACTCATGCTAATTCCATGTTAAGTGTTGCCACATTTCCATGTTATGATTATCATGCTTTATCATGCCTTTATGTTTATGTTTCTCTTGTGCTCTATTGATATGCCTATTGTCTAACATGTATTGTATTCCTCATGTTATTCCATGATTATTCCCTTACTGGGCTTTATAGCTCACCCTTTTCTTATGCATGTCCTCAGGTTATCCCATGCAATGATAAGTACGAGAGAATGTAGTGGTCATGTAAAGAAAATTTTCAATAAAGATGTTGTATTTCATGTTTTAAGTTGTTATGTAATGATTCTAAGCCCCAAAGACACTAGACCTCTCGATCTTCTATGTTGTATCAAGTGAAGTTTATGTAATAAATTATGTTTAATTGTGTAATAAAAGACCAGGGTTGTCATATGCCGGCCCCTTGCGCTCTGATTCCCTTTGAGCCGGTCTCAACTGGAGTGCTTCCTCCTTGTCAGACGACCCATCCCGTGCGCCTCCTCTTTGCCGGACGACCCTATCCCGCGCGCCTCCTTCCTGCCGGACGACCCTATCCCGCACACGCCTCCTTCTCGCTGGACGACCTCGATCTCGAGCGCCCACCTCGCATCGCCCCCACCTCGCGGCGCCCCCCCTCTCGGGCAGAAGCCTCCTCGCGGCACCCTCCCTCCTGGGCAGCAGGCCCCCTTGCGGCGCCCCTCCTGGGCAGAAGCCTCCTCGCAGCGCCCTCCCTCCTGGGCAACAAGCCTCCTCACAGCGCCCCTCCATGGGTAACACCCCCTTGCATCTGGCATCAACTGTAGACGTGCTCCCCATGCAACGCCTCATACTGCACAGCAACGCCTCTCCACCATTCATGGTCCTCCATTGTCAGAGACCTAATTGGGACCCAAATATTTCAGATGTGCATTTTTAGCATCTACTATTTGGCCTTCCTCTGTCACAATTGATCGCTGTCGGTAACAACTCAGACCATTTTGTCTACCTTTTGTGCACCTTCAACATCTTGTCAACGTGCATTTTCTACACCCAATCTATGGCATCATCAAACGCCACCGTTGCTCATGGCGATACTCCAACAACATATCTATCCCAACGGTCCACCTCACATGTTCTTGACTTGGTGCCTCCGAGCACATCACTGACGATGCAGGTATTCTTCAGTCCTACAAATCGAGCTCGACTGAAGCAAATATTACTGTAGCCGATGGTCAGACAGTGCAGATTGCTGATTATGGGAGTTGCTCAATTACGCCTGCCTTGACACTATCCACTGTTGCCTTTGTTCCCAATTGTCCCTTTAATTTACTATCCATTAGTAAACTTACAGACTTACAGTGCCAGACCATCTTCTTACCTGTTTCGGTTATATTTCAGGAGCATTTGACGACCCGGGTGCTTGGTAGTGGACGACTTCAGGGTGGGATGTATGTACTTGACTCAGTTCTCGTTCTCGCCTGGCCTGCCACTTATGCTCATGCCCTCCAACTTCATTATCAATTTGGTCATCCACCTGCCCCCATTCTTTAGAAACTTTTTCCAGGGTTGGGTCCCCTTCCTCCTTTTAACTTCGAGTCATGTCATTACGCAAAGCATCATCGGGTCACTTATGTGCCCCGCGCAACCCTCCGTGCATCTAGTCTTTTTCATTTGGTCCATTCTGATATCTGAGGACCCAATCCTAGTCCATCAAAAATTGGGTTATTGATATTTTGTTACTTTCATTGATGATTTTTCGCAAATGACTTGGGGTTTATTTGTTAAAGAATCGTTCAAAAATCTTTCCCGTGTTCCCTTCCTATTATTAAGAAATCACAAACTAGTTTTTTGCTAAACTTCATTGCTTCCGTTTTGACAACGGTCGTGAATATTTATCTGGACCTTTCCAGTCTTTTTTTGATGATCATGGCATAATTCATCAAACTTCTTATCCCGATACACCTCAACAAAATGGTGTTGTAGAACGAAAGAACCATCATCTTTTAGAAGTTGCTCGTGCACTTTTATTTTAGAAAAAAGTTTCCACCGTTTTTTGGGGAGATGTCATTCTCACAGCCACCTATCCACCCATCTTATCAACAGACTTCCATCGTCTGTTCTTCAGGGAGAGATATCATTCCATTTTTTACTTCCAACATCACCACCTCATTCTCTACCTCTCTGCATTTTTGGCTGTGTGTGCTATGTTCGGGATGTTCGCCCATCCATTACCAAGTTTGATGCACGTGCTGTAAAATGCATTTTTCTTGGTTATTCCCGCACCCAACGCGGATATCGATGTTTCTCTCCAGATTCGCATCGTTATGTTGTCTCCACCGATGTTTCCTTTGTTGAATCCTCAGATATTTCTATTTTCGAGTTCCCGCCACAATCTCCTATTCTTGATTTTGAAGTTATTTTACCATATTCTCTCGATACACCTCCCTCTTTTTAGTGATGTTGTTGGCTTCCGATTTGGTCAGGTATATACTCGCCGGCCAAGCACACCTGCCATCCCGACACCTGAGGTTGCTACCACACCTGACGACTCACCTGCTCTTGATCCTCCATCACCGGAGTTGCCTATTACGCTTCGCAAAGGCTCACCTATTGTCAGTCTTATCAGGGATTATCTGTGGCTACTTCACGAGTTGTAGAGACACTTGGTGCTCACTCCACCTCGTGCACCGTTGCCGAGGCCACATTTCATCTCGACTGGTTACAGGCTATGCAGGATGAACTTCAGGCTTTGGACGTCAACCATACTTGGGATCTTGTCCCTCTTCCTTCGAATAAACAGGTGGTCGGTTGCAAATGGATCTATACATTACGCGTCAACGCTGATGACTCTTAATCGTCTCAAGGCTCGCCTTGTTGCCAAAGGCTATGCACAGACATATGAAGTTGATTATTTTGACACATTCTCTCCAGTGGCGAAAATGGCCTTCGTTCGCCTACTTATCCTCCAAGGTTTGCTGCCTTTGTCGATCGCTGTATGGATTCAAGCAGTCGCCACGTGCTTGGTTCAACCGTTTTTGCATTTTTATACTTAGTGTAGATGGAGAATTCCCCTTACCTCAATGTGAGGTGGGGACATTCTTTTATAGATGAGTAAAATGGAATACATGGTGGAGTATTCCGACGTGGGATTCAGAAATACCCAATATAATAAAATTGGGTTTAACACTCCCCCTCAAGTTGGACATGCATGCCCAGCTTGGACCAAGAGTTCCACAAAAGAAAGATGACAACAAACAAGACCACACACACTCCCCCTCAAGCTGGGCTGTTGATGCTGCTGATACCCAGTTTGGTACTGAGAGTCCAGACAAGCTCCCAGGAGGCCTTTTGTGAAGATGTTGGTCAGCTGGTCCGCCGTCGGAATGTGGTCGAAACTGATATGGTTCTTCTCAAGACGATGGCGAAGAAAGTGACAGTCCACCTCAATATGCTGCGTCCGTTCATGAAAGATTGGATTCGAAACAATTTTTGTGGCCGCCTGATTGTCACACCAGATATGAGCAGAGGTCTGCGGTGGGAATCCAAGCTCATGGAGGAGATGACGAAACCAGAAGATCTCAGTAGTGACTGTGGCCATGACATGATATTCAGTTTCCGCACTAGATCTTGAGACGACAGTCTGCTTCTTGCTGCGCCAAGAGATGAGGTTACCTGCCAAGAAAATGGCATACCCAGAAGTAGACTTGCGGGTAGTAAGACAACCGACATAGTCAACATCACAGAAGAGCTCACCATTCAAATGAGCGTGATGGGAGTACTGAAGACCACAAACAAGGTCTTTCTTGATGTATTTGGCAATGCGGAGGACAATATCCCACTGAAATTTGGTCGGATGCTCTATGAACTGACTCACTTTGCCAGCAATGCAGACAGTGTCGGGTCGTGTCATGGTGAGGTAATTGAATTTGCCCACCAGACGACGATATCTCTCTGGGTGAGGAAAGGGTGTCGTGTTTTCATAGAGAGAACGTTTTCCAGGCTCAAGAGCAGTGTTCACGACAATTGCCTGTCTCAACCCCGCATCCTGTAAGATATCCATGGCATATTTCCTTTGGCAGAGAAAGTGGTGTCCGTAGAACGAGAGACCTCAATGCCAAAGAAGTATGTGAGAGGACCAAGATCTTTGGTGTGGAAGTGGTGGTGAAGATGCCCCTTGAGTTGGGTGATTCCAGTGGAGTCGCTCCCTGCGACGATGATATCATCAACATATACCACCAGCAAGATGCAGCCGTGGGACGTCGTACGGTAGAAGACGGTGTGGTCCTTCATATTGCGAGAGAGTCCAAAGGCGGTGGTGACAGTGGTGAAGCGGCCAAACCAAGTACTAGGAGACTGCTTGAGACCATATTGAGACTGACGAAGTCGGCAGACATGAGAGTCGGCCCCGAAGGCACGAAATTCGGGGGGCTGCTGCAGATAGACCTCTTCTTTAAGAAAGCCATGGAGAAAAACATTCTTGACATTCAGTTGATGAAGCGATCAGTGATGATGAGCGACCAGAGAGATGAATAAGCGGATTGAGGCCATCTTGGCAACCAGAGAGAAGGTCTCAAAATAGTCGATGCCATATGTCTGGGCAAAGTCCTTCGACACAAGTCGGGCTTTGAGGCGATGGAGAGTGCCATTGACATTGAGACAGACCGTATAAATCCATTTGCAGCCGACCGCCTGTTTTCCTTCTGGAAGGTTGACCGAATCCCAAGTATGGTTGACATCCAGAGCCTGCAGTTCATCCCGCATCACCTGGAGCCACCCTGGGTGAGATTTGGCATCGCCAATCGTGCGGGTAATAGATATCGTCTCCAGAGCTGACAAACCTCTGTATAAAGATGTATAGAGAGGAGTATTCTGACAAGAATGAGTACCTTTTCGGAGTGCAATAGGCAAGTCTTCTGGTGCTGAGGCAAGAGCATCGAGCGAAGCTGGGATGATGGTGTCCTTGGCCTGGACGAGGGGCACATTTGATGAGCGACGAGAGTAGACCGTACCAAAGTGGTGACCAGCAGGGGGAGACACCAGAGGAGGGTGAATGATGAGAGGAAGACAATCATCTATGGTAGTGTCTGGATGGGGAGAGGGAAGAGAGAATGAAGAGCTCTCAACAAACGATACGTCAGCGGAGATGATATACCGCCGTAAGTCTGGTGAGAAGCATCAGTATCTGCGTTGAGTGCGTGAATATCTGAGAAAAATGCAATGGAGGGATTTAGGAGAGAGCTTGGAGAGGTTGGGACGGGTGTCACAGACATAACAGAGACTTCCAAACACACGAAGTGAAAGTGAGTGAGGAGGGAGAGAGGAGAATAGAGTTCGAAAAGGAGTCTCCCCCTGAAGGATAGGAGAAAGAAGAAGATTGAGGAGATATGCAGTAGTGAGGATGACATCCCCATAAAAGAGAAGAGGCACCTGACGGTGGAATAGGAGGGCACGAACAGTCTCCAGAATATGTCGGTGTTTTTGCTCAGCCACTTCATTCTGCTGAGGGGTATCAGGACAGGAGGTCTGATGAATGATGCCGTTCGCCTGGAGAAACTGCTGAAAGGGAGTGGGCAAGTACTCTCGCCCATTGTTAGAGCGGAGACATTTAATAGAGATGAAAAACTAGTATGAATCTCATGGTAAAATGTCTGAAAAGTGGAAAATACCTTAGACCGATCTCGAAGAAGGTACAACCAAGTCATACGTGAAAAATCATCAATGAAGGTTATATAATATTTATACCCTAAGTGACTCGAGGTGGCACAAGGACCCCATACATCTAAATGAATCAAAGGGGGAGATTGTTGGGCAAAAATCCCTCAAGGTATCATTGAAGCATTTTTTAGGTGATTGTGTTTGTTGACAAAGTAGACAACTGTGCTGTGATTGTTGACAAAGAAAACCATGACATACAAATTTGTTGACAAAGGGGATTTCATGGCGGAATGTTGAGTTCAAGAGCTGTGATCAACGATCCATGTTTGATTCAAGAACGTCGATAAAGGAATGAATGATCTGGAGGTGGCATAAAAAGAACGGATACAAGGTGGCGCCGTTTTTCAGTATTTGCCAAATTTTTGGGCCTGAAAATCGACAAATGAAGAAAAGTGGTTTTTGGCAAAGTGACTTGCGCGCCGTGTACTTGAAGACTTGGAAACTTGCGCGCCATATGTTTTTCAAGATCAGATCATCAAAATATGGCAAAGGGACAAGGGTCGCGCAAGTATTGAGTTGGTCGCGCAAGTGACTTGCGCGCCGTGAAGAGACTTGCGCGCCGGTGCTTAGGAGGGTTGGGAACTTGCGCGCCGGTGTTTAGGAGGCTTGGGAACTTGCGCGCCTGTTGTTTTTCAGGACCAGAACTTCAAAATACGGCAAAGGAAGGTGGGTCGCGAAGTATTGAGTTGGTCGCGCAAGTGAGTAGCGCGACAGAGGCCAGGGCGGTTGAGCTGCGCGCCGAGACTTGCGCGCCGGAGGGGGACTTGCGCGCCGTCGCGCAGGTAGTTCAAATGCCTATAAATACTGGACCACCCCTCCTCATTTCTCACGGAGTTCAATACTTAGAAAAATCAGAGCTCCCGTCGCGCAGGTGTGGAAGTCGCGCAAGTGGTGTGTGGTCGCGCAAGTAGGGACTTGCGCGCCAGTGTTGAAGTTGCGCGCCATCTATTTGTTGTGCGCCTAAGGTGGTTTGGGCAGCAAAGGAAGTGCGCCGCGCAAGTTTGGAGAAGCTTAAGCTTGAGTCGCGCAAGTGTTAAGAAATACCTGCGTGCCAGTGTTGACTTGCGCGCTGAGACTTGCGTGCCGCCTTAGAGAAGGTCGCCAAGTAAGGTTGATTTCCGGCAGTGATTCAGGGCTGCGTGGAAGCTTGAGGGATTGCTCGATACTTTCGGTGCAAAGAGAAATTCATCTACGGGTGAAGGTTGAGCTTCAACAGAACATCTACATACAAGAGAGGATGTATTCATTTGTGATAATGAAGAGACCTACAGGTGTATAAACTGTGAGTGGATCCTTTTCGGAGCAGTGAGCAAAGGAAGAGGAAGAAGGTGATCCTCTTCACCGGCAGTGAGCCAGAGAGAGAGACAGGGAGTGACCCTTGGGAAAGCAGTGAGCTGACCCTAAATCTTGTAAAGACAGTGAGCCTGGGACAGAGTGACTGTTCCCGAACGTAGCCCAGTGAGGGTGAACCAAGTAAAAATCTCGGTGTTTGCCTGCTTACTTCCCTGCATTGCATTTAAAGCATCATCATCTGATAAAGAAGAAAATAAGTGATCATATTAAACACACAAGTGCAAACAAAGTGACCCTTGTAATAAAGAGGTCAAGATCCAGTGGGGTAGGAAGATCTTTGAAAAAGAATATCCATACCCTGATTCACCCCCCTCTCAGGGTATATAGGCCCCTATTGGTCCTAACAAAAGGGTTTGGCGGCCCGTGTATCCACTCGAGGAAGATATGAAGTGCGATGATGTTTCGCAAATTTACATGACTCACAATGAAAGAAAACATGCTGACTAATATTCGAAAAGAGTTGGTGAAGGGCGGAGGCGGGTGGATGTCCCAACCGAGAATGAAGGTCCAAGGCACGAGCAGAGACTGACGTGCATACGACTGATGTCAGTCTATCGAACATGTACACCCCGTCTCGAAGCTGGCCTCTACCAAGTTCCCGATTCTTCGTCCGCTCCTGAAACACAACAACAAACGATGTAAAGATGACACTATAGTTGAAATCTTTTGTCAGCTTACTAATGGAGAGAAGGTTAAAAGGACTGCATGGATAACAGACCTGCATCACTGATAAGATGATCGGATGCACCTGAGTTAAGCATCCAGGCAGGGGAGCGATGACTGACAGAAGCAGTGGAACCACCAGAGTGGGCAAGAGATGTCGAAGAAGAACCCGGTAAGGAGGTGACCCGATCATCGTGAATCATCTGTAGCTCAGCCATGGAGAGGTCCAGAGATGAGGGAAGAGCTGAAGCTGACGGGGAAGCATCCCGGACCGCAGTCACCCTGTCGCGGTTGCTGAGATGGGCAGTCATGAAGGACCCAACAATGGTCGATCAGGCGGTCGAGTTTGCCACAGTGCTGACAGAGAGGACGAGGACGACTCTCCCCACGACCACGTCCACGAGTGCCTGAGGAACATCCACTACCGCGACCCAGGAGGGTTGTGTGATCAATGCTAGGGGTGAGTGGGGGAAGTGCTCGATGAGCCTTCCCAAAGCAATGATACACTTGTGGAATCTCTAGCGAAGAGGAGCTGACGAGCATCTCTGTAGTCATATTCCGGGTCGAGGCCATGGAGGAGGCTGAAGAGGCATAATTGGTCCCTCTGGGCCAATGCTGCCTCCAGTGTCTGTGGAATGGGTCAAAGCTCAAACAATTCATCCTGTATAGCCTTCCATTCCATGAAGTATGCCGGAAAGGGACGGGCTTGCTGGCTGATGAGGGACAAACACTGAAGAAGATCGGAGACCCGAGCCAAATTATTGGTCTCGGAATACATGAGATTTAAGGAATCCCAGAGTTCCTTAACCGTGTTGGCTGTTTGGGTGACGTCTTTGACGGAGCAATCCATGTAATTGACCATCAAAGCAAAAATCTTGCTATCGGCAAGCTTCCATGGGCGGTATTTGGGATCGGAAGGTGGGAGCGGGGGAGCCTTGAGGTGGGAATCGGGGTCCATGCCTGTTGGTGACATCAGCATGGTCTTCCGCCAGACCGAAAAATTGGTGGAGTCGAGCCGCTCATCGACCAGGCGGGTGGAGGCTGTGATAAGCGGAGGCAGGACAGAGTCTGCCATTGGATGGGCAGGTTCGAGATTTGCCAAGGAGAGCGGAACTGGGAGTCACCGAGAGAGGCGAGGTGGGGAGAGTCTGGAGAGCCGCTGGAGGTCGGGAGGGCCGAACAACCGCTGGGCAGGAGTGCCGCGGGATTGAGGCGGCGATCAACGCCGGGACGCCGCGCAGAGAGCGGGGGTCGGGAGATCGCCTCAGAGGTCCGTCGCACGCTGGAGGGCCGGGAGAGGGCAGCGAGACCGGGAAGTGCCGGGAGAGTGGGCCGGGCGTTGCGACGACAGGGAAGACGGGGCCGGACGAGGCTGGGGAGAGCGGGTTCAGGAGGCAGCGAGTCGGGAGGCTGGGAGTGCGCCGCGGGGAGGGATGCCATTAGAGGGCCGCGGGCTGGAGGGGCACCGTCAGGGAGGGGTGCTGCAGGAGGAGGATCCGCGGGCGGGAGGGGCGCCGTCGGGGAGAAACGCCGCGGGTGGCCGGGATTCGACGTCGGGATTGGGAGACGCGGGTGGCCAGGTGACGACGTCGGGATCAGGATGCGCGTCGTTAGGATCAGGAGGGTGGGGCCGGACAAAATTGGGAGGTCGCGACGGGAGGCAAAGCCAGGCAGAGCCGGGAGGCCCCGACGGGAGGCGCGGGAGGCGGAGCCGGGTAAAGCTGGGAGGCCGCAGGGAATCGACTGGAGGGTGGGGCCGGACAGAACCGGGAAGCCGCAGGAGAGATTCTCCGGGAGAAGAAAGGGCAGCGGAAAAAAAAAATTATCGGGATTTTTCCTATGATACCATGTAGATGGCGAATTCCCCTTTACCTCAATGTGAGGTGGGGACATTCTTTTATAGATGAGTAAAATGAAATACATTGTGGAGTATTTCGATGTGAGACTCAAAAATACCTAATATAATAAAACCTGGTTTAACACTTAGCTTTGGTATGTCCCAAAGCATAAAGGATTCCTCAGTTTTCTATCATCACTTTGCAATAGGAAGCATCATTTTGGTGGTCCATGTGGATGATATTGTTATTACGGGCAGTGATGCTGCCGACATTGATCGGCTCAAATTTTTTCATCAAAAATTTCAAACAAAAGATTTGGGTCCACTACAATATTTTCTGGGAATTGAGGTCTCCAGATCCAACAAAAGAATCTTTCTATCTCAGAGAAAATATGTTCTTGATCTTGACTGACATGACTCGAGCGGACTCGGTTGACTCACCCCTCGGATCTGGAGAAAGGTCACTTCATACTGACAGTGAGATATTTTTATCACCTGACAGATATTGACGATTTGTTGGAAAGCTCAACTATCTGACAATGACTCGACCTCGACCCAATATTGCTTGTGTGGTTAGCAAAGTGAGTCAGTTTATGGAATCTCCAACAAAAACGCTGTGAGAGTCTGTTCTTCACATTGTTAGATATATAAAAAAAGAACCAGGTTTAGGTTTTCTATATTCTGATCATGGACATACAGATATTGAAGCATTTTATGATGCAAATTTTGCTGGATGTCTCTCTTCTAGGAGATCTACGTTCGGCTTTGCGGTATTTATTGGAGTAAATTTGATTTCATGGCGAAGCAAGATGCGGACAATTATCTCTCGATCTAGTGCAGAATTGGAATATCGTGCAATGACATATATGACTGCAGAGATTATTTGGGCACAACAAATTCCACAGGAGATAGGGTATCTTGTCAAGAAATCGACACATATTTGGTGTGACAATCAAGCTGCTATCAAGATTGCCACAAATCCAGTCTTTTATGAGCAGACCAAACATATTGAAGTTGATTGCCATTTCATTCGAGAAAACTTTGAGAAGAAGAAGATCACGTTCGGTCATGTTCACGCCTCTGATCAACTTGCAGATGTTCTCACAAAAGGGGTGCCTAAACCACGTGTCCAATTTTTATGTAACAAGCTGGACTTGATAAATATATATGTCCCAGTTTGAGGGGGAGTGTTAAGAGTTAAATGTTTTTAATATTTGTATCCCACATCGGTGTGGGTAACCCATGTACTCCTTTTCTGATCTATATATTGAGCACCTTACCTTATTGTAATTTACGGGGTTTCCATTTTAACATTTATAATGTTTTTTCAGGGTGAAAATCGCTTTAAAGCTGAACCCTAATATAACATTTTTTAATAATATTATAAAAAAATTGACCATAATAATTTATATAAATATATTCGGGTTTCGGGTACTCTATAAGAGGAGCTCGAACCCAAATATAAACTGGTATTACATGTAATACCTGAACCTGATTTAATCAGGTCGGGTACAGTCGGGTACATGGTTAACGGGTGCACATTGTCATCCCTAAGTCTAATCATTAATAGTGTCGTGTTTTTTGGTAGTTAAGCCAACCTTTCTACAGAATGGTTATTTGTTTTTGTTGCGTACTGATAGAAAACCAGATTATAGGGAAACTTGCAACTTGTATTGCATACCCTTATTGTTTGTCTAGATGTTCTTCAATGGTTGGTTTTTTGGATATCATCCATGGGGAGCTATGCGACCCTCCTTTAGGCAATAAATACAGCTGTGATTTCCAAGTCAAATGCTTGAAACAAGTGCAGCATGAACGTCGCAATCCCAACCACCAATTGATACCACCGTCTTCTCTCAAGCCTCATTTGTCACATCCGTCATGTGTTCGATTATTTTTCCTAGAGCAAACTAGCTTGTTTGTGAGTCTTGCACAGAAATCTTTAAAATTCTTATGGTTGCTTTCCAAGTATATTAATTTTTAGTAATCATTCACTGTCAAATCTTATAAAATATTTTTTGACAATTGCTAAAAGGGTGTTCTCCTTTAGGGGCTTTGATATTGAACTGGGGCCCAAAATTGCTGAGAGCCAGACCTACTCTGCCCCTTCATGCGAGCATATATTTATTGTTAATTGGAATGTTCTCTACTATCATCTGTGATATTGAACAGTGAATCTAAATTGTGGACAATTAGGTCCACTTTTTAGTTTCTTCGTGAATTAGTGTAAATTCCCTAATGGTTCTCCGAGAGTGGGGTGAATTAGTGAACATTCCAATTACACTTGATTTTTAACAAAATTTACTTCAATATCCAAACAATCACAGTAATCACAAACACAACAAGCACACCAAGATTTACAAGGTTCACCACTAAACCCAAGTGGCTACATCCTAGAATTCACCCATGGTCATATGATTTATTATCATCACAATAGCTTTTACATCAAGTTGGGATTATTCTGAACTTGAGTACAATATAATGAAAAGTGTTTCAACTTGAAAATCGTCCTCGTGTTTCTTCACAGCAACGAGGTAAGTGCTTCAACTTGAAGACTAATAGAGTTCGTGATTTGCCTGGGACCTGGAAGGTCTATTCCAGGAGGGGCAGGAGGGTCATTTCGGAAGAGAGGGGATTCTGTTACTCTAACAGATCCAGCTGGTCCCCATGTGGGGGGGGGGGTGAGGGTTCTGTTTTAAAGGGCCAGACAGTGGTTTGAGGCAGGCAGGAAATCAGTTAGATGGAATTCGGCCTGGGGCTTGGGCAGGAGAGCGCTGGGGCCTCTTGAAGACTTCTTCTTTTTCCGTTGTTCTTCCTATTTCCCATTGCTTCCTCCTGTGATTCCAGTTTTACCTGAGTAATACAGAATTGCAGCCTTCAATTGAAGGTTGGTTGTTTGAGAGGCCTAACATTTGGTCCGACCTGCCAGATAATTCGCTTTACCCCTCAACATGGAAACCTGCCAACAAGTTAGAACAGAAGGAGCGGACCAGCGCATGAATCGCTTCGAATCTGCGCTTACTAGGCTTCAGACCACCATTGGGACGATTGCCTCCTTGGTCGCCTCGTTCACTCAACGACAACAACAGTGGGATCAAGATGCCGCTGAGCAAAAGAAATTCTGCAAATTCGTCACCGAAGCACTGTGACGTCTAGACAAGCGGACTCTTGGAAGAACAACAACCTGCGATAATGACGGATGGTTCAGGTGAACATTCAGCTGGAGTCGACACACAGCGGCCCAATTTTCACTGGCCTACGTTGGTGGCCAGTGCTGCGTGAGAGCTTATGCCATTTGGGAGGGGCGTGGAGATGCCAGTTTTCGACGACAAGGATTCACTCGGATGGATCACTCGGGTAGAGCTCCATTTTCCCCTCCAACAGACGCCCGAAGAATCCAAGGCGACCTTGGCACCGACCAGTATGGAAGGGGTAGCCATACACTGGTTTACCATCGTAATGGAAGTGCACCCACGACCGTCTTGGACGATCCTCAAAGAGGAGCCGCTTGAACGATTCAGCGGCTTAGAAGTCCTAAACCCTTACGAGGAGCTGGCTGCCCTCCGACAGACCGGGACACTGTCTGAATACATCGAGCATTTTGAGTATCTTGCATCCCTGATTCCCCGACAACCGAAACCCGAATATGTGGGCTATTTCCTTCACGGTTTACAAGAGGATGTCTGAAGTTGGGTGCGCATCGAAAATCCAAAATCGCGGCTACATGGGATGCGCATTGCACACCACGTTGAAATTGCTTTTCGTCAGGGAATCGGTCTGTCGTCCCGTGGGGGAGATTTCCGCCAGTCTGCACAGGACCATGCAGAGGATGTAGTTCGACCAGGCGCCGACATTGGACATCAGCTCCCCCAACCTATTGTCCTCCGCTAGCCAAACGCGGAGGGCTAGTTTCCACAAGGATCTCGCGGGACGCCTCTCGACAACCAGTGACAATAGGCAAAGGGATCCGACAACTATCAAATCAGGAGTGGGAAGATCGCCGAAAATGAGGCCTCTGTTTTTCCTGCGGTTTGCCATACAATCCCTTGCATAAATGCACGACCCCAAGAATGCGGGTCTTGATATTGGGAGAAGATGCTGAATTAGAAGAAAATGCTGAGCCACCAGGAGACAACGACGTGCCTCCGGATATGACTGAAAGCCCAGACGAAGCTGATTGCAAGATGGTGGAATACCACAACTTAGACATCGACATTTCGCTGCACACCCACCGGTCTGGGCAGATGGCATCTATGAAAGTGGAAGGATATTTGGGCGGTTTCTCCATGTTGGTTCTACGTAACAGTTGGGCAACCCACAACTTCCTTGCTCCAACCTTAATCAAATTACTTGGTTTGCATGTACAACACTCAAAGACAATGAATGTTAAGCTGGGAGACAGACATAAATTGCGTACTCTGGGGGTGAGCTCGAACCTGCAATTACAACTGGGAGATTATAATTGTGCAATTGACACCTACGTTTTGAATATCGGGGGATTTGACCTTATTCTCGGCATTGCTTGGTTGCAAACTCTCGATGAAGCGCAAATTAATTGGAAACTGATGACAATGCGGTTCGTAATGGGGCCGAAGGAATATCTCATCCGGGGGGCAGGCAAACATACTGTGACAACATCTGTTCTTACTAGAGGGGCAGACAACGCTTGCAGCGGCAGCCAACACCAAGTGCTGGATGCTACAACTACCCTGCAGGAACACCACTCCCTGGAGCATTATCAACAATGGGAACTACAACAACTGTTAAACCAGTTTTCCAGGGTATTTTCAGAACCCACTGGCCTCCCTCTAGACAGACCGCGTGCTCATGCAATACGGTTACTACCAGGACAGGGGCCCATATCAGTTCGTCCCTATCGCTATCCACTCCCAAAAAAATGAAATCGAACGCAGGTCAAAGCTCTTCTCCTTTTAGGCCTCATCAGGCCCAGTTTCAGCACCTACTTGAGTCCGGTGCTGTTGGTGAAAAAGAAAGATTCCACTTGGCGTCTATGTGTTGATTTCCGGGCCCTCAACAAAGTCACCATCCCCGATAAATTCTCCATACCCGTGGTGGATGAACTGCTAGATGAATTACATGGGGCAAGGTACTTTTCTAAACTAGACCTTAAATCAGGTTATCATCAAATTCAGATGCGGGTGACGGAATAGAAAAGACTGCTTTTTGCACTCACAGCGGACATTATGAATATATGGTAATGCCTTTCGGCCTTACCAATGCCCCATCTACATTCCAAGCTATAATGAACCATCTCTTCTGACCATTACTTAGTAAGTTTGTGCTCATTTTTTTTGACGACATTTTAGTCTATAGCATCAATTGGAGCTCCCACATGGAACATCTTATGGCAGTTTTGCAAATTCTGGCTGATTTTGTTTTTTTCGATAATTATGGGAAGTGTTTTTTTGCTAAGCGTCAGATAACATACCTAGGACATGTTATTTCCGAAACTGGAGTTTCTATGGACCATTCAAAAGTCCAAGCAATGTTAGATTGGCCCATTCCATTATCGGTAAAGGGGGTTTGCAGTTTCCTCAGCCTCACGGGCTATTACCGAAAATTTATCGGTGATTAAATCGCCCAGCCTCTTACAGCTCTCACAGCTCTCACAGCTCTCACAGCTCTCACAGCTCTCACAGCTCTCACAGCTCTCACAGCTCTCACCAAGAAGGATAATTTTCTCCTGATTCTGGAGACGTTTCAGGCTTTCCAACACCCCAAGCGGTGCATCACGAAAGTCCCCGTTTTCCCTCCCATTTGAGGTTGAATGTGACGCCTCCGGGTGTGGTGTCGGTGCCCGTCCTCATGCAACACCGGCAGCCCATCGCCTATTTTAGTAAAGCCTTGTCCGCATCAAATTTGACCAAGTCCACTTATGAGAAGGAAGTAATGGCTTTATTTTTGGTCATTCAGCATTGGCGCCCCTATCTCCTCGGCTACTTCTTTATTGTTTATTCTGATTACTGAAGCCCTAAATTCCTTCTCCAACAGCAAGTTGCTACAGCCGACCAACAATAAAGAAGTAGCCGAGGCAGGTCGCCACCTACAGTTCTGGACTTCCTCCCGTCAGAGATCCGAGTGCCCGCTGTTGCTCATGCCTTGCTTGATCGAGGCGAGGCTTTATGCCAACTCAAATATCATTTGAGTATTTCTCACAACATTATGAAGTGGGGGGTCATTCTGGTTTTTATCATACGTACAGAAAATTGGCAGCCGATTTATACTGGATTGGCATGAAAAACAGGTCCAGCAGTATGTTGCCTTATGTACCACCTGTCAGCGGAATAAATATTCCACTCTCTCTGGCTGGTTTATTACACCCATTGGAAATTTCCCAGCTTGTGTTGTGTGGTCTGATTTATCCATGGATTTTATCTCCGGCTTACCCAAATCCCGAGGGTACACTGTAATTCTGGTCGTCATTGATCGTCTCTCGAAATATGGCCATTTTATACCCCTCAAACACCCTTACACAGTGCAGTGTAGCTGAGGTTTTCTTGCGGGAAATTGTTCGCTTGCATGACATACCTACTTCTATTGTTAGCGATTGCGACCCTATTTTTGTAAGCCATTTCTGGACTGAGTTGTTCAAACTCCAAGGCACTGACTTAAAACTCAGCTCAGCTGACCACCCGCAAACGGATGGCCAAACGGAGGTAATAAATCGCGGCCTCGAAACCTACCTCCGCTGCTTCGCTGGTGAACAACCAAAACAGTGGTCTTACTGGCTTTTGTGGGCTGAATTTTCCTATAACACTACCTGACATGCATCAACAAATACGACTCCTTTCAAAGCAGTTTACGGCAGGTCGCCACCTACAGTTCTGGACTTCCTCCCGTCAGAGATCCGAGTGCCCGCTGTTGCTCATGCCTTGCTTGATCGAGGCGAGGCTTTATGCCAACTCAAATATCATTTGAGTATTTCTCACAACATTATGAAGCAACAGGCAAATAAACATCGTCGTGACCTTGCCTTCCATGTCAGGGATCCTGTTTTCGTTCGCTTGCGGCCTCACAAACAGCAATCCTGAACTCGCCAGATTTCTCAAAAACTAGCCCCTCGTTTCTATGGGCCCTTTACAATTCAGCGCAGGATTGGCCCGGTGGCTTATCAGCTTGATCTTTTTCCATGAGCCCGCGTACACCCAGTTTTTCACATTTCCCAACTCAAGAAAATGGTGGGTCCTTCTGCTGTTCAGCCAACACTTCCGGCCGACCTGGAGGGTGAGGATACCACTGGCTTACTGCCCGAGACCGTTTTATCCAGGCGTATTCAGCCTCAGGGAGGAATTTTTCTTCCACAGTGCCTCATCAAATGGCAGGGCCGCCCTTTGGAGGATGCCACCTGAGAAGATTAATACATTCTCCGCAACCAGTTTCCTTTTTTCAGTCTTGAGGACAAGACTGTTCCTCAGGCGGCGGCGAGTAATAGAGTTCGTGATTTGCCCGGGATCTGGAAGGGTATTCCAGGAGGGGCAGGAGGGTCATTCCGGAAGAGAGGGGATTCTGTTACTCTAACAGATCCAGCCGGTCTCCATGTGGAAGGGGGGGGGGGGGAGTGAGGGTTCTGTTTTAAAGGGCCAGGCAGTGGTTTGAGGCGGGCAGGAAATCAGTTAGATGGGATTCAGCCTGGGGCTTGGGCAGGAGAGTGCGGGGGCCTCCTGAGGACTTCTTATTTTCCGCTGTTCTTCCTATTTCCCATCGCCTGTGGAAGGGGGGGGGAGTGAGGGTTCTGTTTTAAAGGGCCAGGCAGTGGTTTGAGGCGGGCAGGAAATCAGTTAGATGGGATTCAGCCTGGGGCTTGGGCAGGAGAGTGCGGGGGCCTCCTGAGGACTTCTTATTTTCCGCTGTTCTTCCTATTTCCCATCGCCTCATTGAAGTAATTTAGTTTCCCAACAACTATATATGCTTCTGCACTCTTACAATGGTAACAAATATCACTGATCCTGAAGAAAGATGTTCAATCAACACAAGTCATAAATAAAAGATATTCTTCTTCCACTCTCAATGAAGATGTCAGATTCGGCTCAAAATAAACTTCTTTTCTCAAAAGATAATCTTCATATTGCAAGATTCCATCTTCTTCTTTCATTCAAAAACTCCTCTCTCTTAGAGTTTTCTCTTCTCCATTGCTTTCAATCTCTCACATGTAAGAGTTGGTGTCCTAGAACCAACTGGTTTTACTTTGATTACATGAATATTTAATGTATTATTACATATTGTTCATTGTTCTGCATGACTATGATGTAATAATGTCCTAGAGTATTTGCTGCATTGATAAGATCATGACAGTTCCCCGCTATGATGAGAACCTTGAAATGCTATAACAATATTCTTAAATATAGTTCTGCGGTTGGATGACATGTTATGATGGGACACATAGCATACAGATCGTCAGGTGCGAGTACTCGTAAGCAGATGAGACTTCCTCTCATGAAGTTCGCACTTGGTAATCTCCAAGATAGGTGATTATGAGAACAGACCCGCTAGTAGGAATTCTGCATGTTTTGGTGTCATCGGATATTTCTATCTGCGAGCGTGTGTAATGATCCTTAGACTTTAAGATTATCATTAATACGTGTCACGACTTACGCACTTTGATTTACTGACAAAAACTGTCACGCAGACAGTTGGCGGGAAGTAGGGTACGTTGGGTGCGTCACGAGTGACATGTTATTAATGGATAAGTCGAAGAAGGATTTGTCTTTTCCATTTATGGAAGTTGATATCTCGGCCCTTTGATTGAAATAGAAACGTCGCGTGAAATTCCATAGCCATGGTGTAACGACGAGTTTATTTCAGGTAGTCAAAGAACGACGTATCAAGCATAAAAGTTGATGACATAATCATGAAACTTGCTTGATAAGATATTGCGACAAAGAGATTATATTACACAGTGAGCGTTCGTATGTGGATGTCGTTGTTGCGACTTTACGTTCTTTCTCTTGGGTGCATTAATCCGTTGCTAGACAGTACTCTTGGACTTTAGGCAAACCCGTCTAATGCCAACAAGAAAGAATCCCACACTAAGTGTTTTTGGTGGTCTCGGTTAAATTCTATTTGAATTTAATTAATGTGTTAATGGTGAATTCCCCTTACCTCAATGTGAGGTGGAGATACTCTTTTATAGATGAGTAAATCTAAATACAAGGAGGGTAAGTCCGATGTGGGACTCAGAAATACCCATTTAAACTTAAATGGGGTCCAACACTCCCCCTCAAGCTGGACATGCCCAGATTGGATAGAGTCCCACAAAGAAAAAAGAGAACAAGTCACAAGACCATCTCATACTCCCCCTCAAGCTGGGTTGTGGAGGCTGTGAATACCCAGCCTGTTAGTGAGAGACTCAAGCCGAGCTCTTGGGAGACCTTTGGTGAAGAGATCGACAAGCTGATCTGCCGTCGGGATATGACCGAAACTGATATCGTGCTGCTCCAGATGGTGGCGGAGAAAGTGACAGTTCACCTCGATATGCTTTGTCCGTTCATGGAAGACGGGATTCGAGGCAATCTTCGTGGCGGCCTGATTGTCACACCAGATATGAGCAGGAGTCGATGCTGGGAAACCGAGCTCATGGAGGAGATGACCAATCCAGAGGATCTCAGTAGTGACTGTGGCCATGACTCGATACTCGGCCTCGACACTCGATCGAGAGACGACAGTCTGCTTCTTGCTGTGCCAAGAGATGAGATTACCGGCGAAGAACACGGCGAAACCCGAATTAGACTTGCGGGTAGCGAGGCAACTGGCATAGTCCGCATCACAGAAGGCCTCAACATTCATGTGAGCATGATGTGAGTACTGAAGGCCACGTGCAAGGTCTTTCTTGATGTATTTAGCAATGCGGAGGACAACATCCCACCGAGATCTGGTGGGATGCTCCATGAACTGGCTGACTTTGCCAACGACACAGGCAATGTCGGGACGCGTTATGGTGAGGTAGTTGAGTTTACCGACCAGGCGTCGATAGCTCTCGGGATGAGGAAATGGTTCCGAGTCGGAATGAAGGGAGCGTTCCCCAGGCTCAAGTGGAGTGTCCACTGCGGTGGCTGTGCTCAACCCGGCATCCTGCAAGATATCAAGAGCATACTTGCGCTGACAGAGAGAGATATTGTCCGCAGTTCGGGAGACCTCGATGCCAAGGAAGTAGGTGAAGGGACCAAGATCTTTGGTGTGAAAGTGCTGGTGAAGATGCGTCTTGAGGCTGACGATGCCTCTGGAGTCGCTCCCTGTGATGATGATGTCATCAACATATACCACAAGCAAGATACAGTCGTGCGTCGTCGTACGGAAGAAGACTGTGTGATCTTTCATACTCCGAGAGAGGCCAAAGGCTGTGACGACAGTGCTGAAGCGGCCAAACCATGCTCGAGGAGACTGCTTGAGGCCGTAGAGGGAGCGACGGAGACGACAGACATGGGAGTTGGCACCATAGGCAGAAAAACCAGGGGGCTGCTGCAGGTAGACTTCTTCGTCAAGAAAGCCATGGAGAAAAGCATTCTTAACATCCAGTTGATGAAGCGACCAGTGATGGTGAGCAGCCAGAGAGATGAATAGGCGAACAGAGGCCATCTTTGCGACTGGAGAGAAGGTCTCAAAGTAGTCGATGCCATATGTCTGAGCAAATCCCTTTGCGACAAGCCGGGCTTTGAGGCGGCAAAAAGAGCCATCGGGATTGAGACGGATCGTGAAAATCCATTTACAGACGACCGCCTGTTTGCCCGCCGGAAGTGGAACAAGATCCCATGTATGGTTGTCATCCAGAGCTTGCAATTCATCCCGCATTGCGGCTAGCCACTCGGGGTGAGATTTGGCTTCACCAACTGTTCGAGGAATCGACACGGTCTCCAGAGCTGACAGACCCCTGTAGGAAGATACAAAGAGAGGAGTGGTCTGACACGAGCGAGTACCTTTCCTGAGCGCAATCGACAAGTCCTCGGGAGCTGTGACAGGAGCATCGGACGAAGCGGGAACATTGTTGTCTTCGGCCTGGATGGGGGTACAACGGAAGGACGATGAGAGTAGGTCTGTCCAAAAAGATGACCGGTCGGAGGAGACACCAGAGGCGGGTGAACCATGAGCGGAAGACAGTCATCGATGGTAGTGTCGGGATGAGGAGAGGGGAGAGTGAAAGGAGAGCTCTCGACAAACGAGACGTCGGCAGAGGTGATATACCGGCAGAGGTCTGGAGAGAAGCATCGGTACCCGCGTTGAGTGTGGGAATATCCGAGAAAAATACATCGAAGAGATTTGGGAGAAAGTTTGGAGAGATTGGGGCGAGTGTCCCGGATATAACAGAGACATCCGAAGACGCGGAGTGGAAGGGAGTGAGGAGGAATAGAGGGGAACAGGGTATGAAAAGGAGTCTCCCCCTGAAGGATGGAGGAGGGAAGACGATTGAGAAGGTAAGTAGCAGTGATGATGACATCCCCCCAGAAGAGAAGAGGTACCTGGTGGTGGAAGAGGAGGGCACGAACGGTTTCCAGAATATGCCGGTGTTTCCGCTCGACCACCCCATTTTGCTGAGGGGTATCAGGACAGGAGGTCTGGTGGATGATGCCGTGGGCCTGCAGAAACTGCTGAAAGTGAGTGGATAAGTATTCCCGCCCATTGTCAGATCGGAGACATTTCACAGGGATAGAAAACTGTGTCTGGATCTCATGGTAAAAGGTCTGAAAGGTGGAGAGAACCTCTGTCCGATCTCGAAGAAGGTAAAGCCATGTCATACGGGAATAATTATCAATGAAAGAAATGTAATATTTATACCCAGATTGACTCGAGGCGGCACAGGGACCCCATACATCGGAATGAACCAAATCAAAGGGTTTGGCGGCCCGTGTGTCAACTCGAGGAGAATATGATGTGCGATGGTGTTTCGCAAAATGACACGACTCACAAGGAAAAGATAAACGCGGACTAATATCGGGATAGAGCTGATGAAGTGCTGAGGTGGAGGGGTGGCCCAACCGAGAATGGAGGTCTACGGCACGAGCAGGGACAGACGCGCAGACGATGGAAGTCGGGCCATCGAACATGTACACTCCATCCCGAAGCTGGCCTCTACCAAGTTCCCGGTTCGTCGTCCGCTCCTGAAACAAAACAGAAGACGAGGTAAAGAGAGCATTACAGTTGAGATCCTTGGTCAGCTTGCTGATGGAAAGCAGGTTAAATGGTCTGCGGGGGACATGAGCCACCGAGGATAGGTGAAGGGAGGATGTGAGGGAACAGGTACCAAAGCCGGCTATGGGGAGAGTGGACCCATCAACAACAGTGATGGCTGAGGATCCACTATAGGGATGGTAGTTGGAGAGTATACCTGCATCCCCGGTGAGGTGGTCGGACGCACCTGAGTCAAGCATCTATGCAGGGGAACGATGACTGACAAAAGCAGTGGGACCACCGGAATGAGCAAGAGAAGCTGATGAAGAGCCCGACATGGAGGTGGTCCGGTAACCGTGAATCAGCTGGATCTCAGCTAGGGAGAGATCCAAAGACGGGGGAAGAGCAACAGCAAGTGATGATGCATCGCGGATCGCAGTCTGGCCCTGTCGGGGGTGCGAATCGGGACGACCATGAAGGACCCAGCAGCGGTCGACCAGATGGCCGAGCTTGCCGCAGTGCTGGCAGAGGGGGCGAGGTCGGCCGTCTCCACGGCCGCGTCCTCGAGAGCCGGAAGGGCGGCCACCGCTACGGTCCAGGAGCACAGTGTGATCAGGGATGGGGACGGGTGGTGCAAGGGCCCGATGTTCTGCAGGCGATGATAGACCTGCGGGATATCCAGCGTAGACGGGCTGGCTAGCATCTCAGTGGCCGTCGTGGCGTAGTCCGGTGCGAGGCCATTCAGGAGATTGAATAGGCAGAGCTGGTCCCGTTGAGTCTGCGCTTCTGCCGGAGTCTGAGGGATAGGCCAGAGTTCCTGCAGTTCGTCGCGGAGACCCTTCCATTCCATGAAGTAGTTTGGAAAGGTTCGATCCTGCTGGCGGATGTGGGAGAGAGGCTGTAGAACGTCTGAGACCCGAGCCAAGTTATTGGTCTCGGAGAACATGACAATCAAGGAATCCCATAGCTCTTTGACAGTGTTGGCAGTCCCGGTGACATCTTTCACTGATCGGTCCATGGAGTTGACCAGTAATGCGAAAATTTTGCTGTCCGCTAGCTGCCAAGAGTCGAATTTGGGATCAGTGATTGCGGGTGGGGGTTTCTCAAGATGAGAATGAAGTCCCATGCCGCGGAGGGACATCAAGACCGTCTTCCGCTAGATGGAGAAGTTTGTGGCATCCAGCCGGTCATCGACAAGCCGGGAGGAGGCCGTGATCAGGGATGACAGAACTGAGGAAGCGTCCATGGAGGGCGGACGCTGGACCTGATTGCCGGGAGTCGCGCGGTGGAAGGGAGGCGGCCTGGAGATGTCGCTGGAGAGAGCAGCGACATGGGGTTGCGCTCAGGAGGAAACGCCGGGGCGAGTGCTGTCGCCGGGGGAGGGCGTCGCTGGGCGAGAGCTGTGCGGGGGCGAGGGCGCCACCGGGGCCAGGGCGCAGGCGCTGGGTGATGGTGGTGCGGAGGTGAGGGCGCCGCCGGGGTTAGGGTGCGAGCGCTGGGCGAGGGTGCGGCTGGGGCAGGGGCGCCGCGTGGGCGTGGGCGCCGCGAGGGCTAGGGCGCGGGCGCCGGGCGAGAGCGCCGCTGGGTCGAGGGCGGTGCTGGGCGAGGGCGCGCCGTGGGAGGGCGCCGGAAGCCGGGGCCGGGAGCCACGCCGGGAGAGGGCGCCGGGAGGGGAGCCATTGGGCGAGGGCGAGGGCGCCGGGGCGAAGCCGAGGGCGAGGCGCCGCTGGGCGAGGGTGAGGGCGCCGGGGCGAGGTGCGGGCGAGGGCGCCGCTGAGCGAGGGGAGCCGCGCCGGGAGAGAGGGCCGCCGAGAGAGAGGGCCGCCAGGAGACTAGGGCAGAGGGCCGCCGGGAGGGACTCCGTGCAGGAGAGGTGGCCGCCGGGAAGGGCAAGGCCAGAGGGGGGGAGAGAGGCGGGGCCGGACAGAACCGGGAATCCGCTGGGAGGGAGGGTCGGGATTAAGATCCCTCTGATACCATGTTAATGGTGAATTCCTCTTACCTCAATGTGAGGTGGGAATACTCTTTTATAGATGAGTAAATCTAAATACAAGGAGGGTAAGTCCGATGTGGGACTCAGAAATACCCATTTAAACTTAAATGGGGTCCAACATAATGAAATAAATATTATTCTCAAGACCGTGGAATAATTTTATTCAAGTTAAAATGATCACATAAATTAAATAAAATATATTTATTTATTTTATTGAACTTTTAATAAATATTTATTTAATAGTTTGTAAATAAAATATTTATTTAAGAGAATAAATTATTTATTTATTTATTCGGGTGTTCAATAAATGGAAGTGGAGTTCGAGCGGACCAAGTTCGGTCCGGTAGTAAAATAATTATTTGCAAGACGGTAAATAATTATTTAACTAGTTGACACAAATTAAAATAACGGTGCTATTATTTTGTGATGCGAAATTTTATTTATAATTCCGTTTTGCGCAAGTTGGCGCACTATAAATAATGACGCGGTATTATTATTAAATGCATGAGTTTTCTCTAAGTTCATGAATGTATTTAATTGTTGCTATGCAATTAAATATTGTAACTGAAATTCCATGTATATAAATAGGCAAGTACCCCTATTGTGCCAAAAACCACACCACATGCCTGGTGAATTGAGAATTGTTGAGCCAAACAATTTCTCTCTCGAATCATCTTTTCTCCCCTCTCAAGAACGGGAGACGTTCTTCAAGACTGAAGAACAAGCGATCAAGAACGACCAACACAAGACACTCGCTTCACCGCGCTAGCACCCGAAGAACGAGCGGTGTCGATCGGAGGTCATCGGAGCATGTGTGGATCACCGCTAGAGAGATTCTAGTTTGGATCCTTACAAGCGCAACGAGATAATGCGAAAGGGTCATTCTAGACGATGAACATCATCAACGAAGAAAAATACCAAAAATCAAAGTATTATTTTTCTTTATGAAATTAATTAAATTAATTATAAACATGATGTGCAAGATCCTCTCTAAAGGTTTCAGAGCTCTTTCTTATTTATCTAAATCATTGATTATATTCCATGGAGACTGACGTTCATCGTCGTATTGATCCCAGAATAATTATTGATCATGGTAAAAATCAAAGTTGATTGTCGTCTCAACCACGCTTCCGCTCCGTCCGGAACCTTCATCATAGACATTCAATATCTCCCTCATTCAGCAGCACACACTCTCTGCAACTCCCTTCTCCCTCTGTTCGCTTGTTATCTCATGCTTTCTCTGATATTCTCATATATATATATATATATGATATATATGTACACTAACATGAACTGATACTAGAAAAATAACCAACTCACTGGATTCAACCTTGTCAAGGAGGTTCTAGATAGAACTGCCACCTCATCATCTTTCTTCAACTGATTCGACTCAAGCCGAACGCCACATGGATAGATGCTCCCATGATCCCATGTTTCTTGATCACATTCATGACAATCTACAGTCATAACATATTCTTCTTGTCAACCAATCATTGCCAGCCATGCTTACTTTCAGTTAAACAATTTCTTTGAAAAACTTGCATTTCTGTTTTAACAGAATTCATGCCTCACACTGAGCCCAGTAGATATTCCCTTCCTGTTTAATGGATGAAATAGCAACCTTTTCTGTTAAACGCTTACTGTTGTGTTGATAGGATTTTAGGATTAAACTCATACTGAATCACCACGTGCAATAGATATAGCGCTGCATGCAATAGATACACGGAGTGGACAAAGCCACTGTCAATCTGTTCCATGCAAGTCATCTGCGTGCAATAGATTTTTCATATCCATTCCATGCAAGTCAGTTGTGTTGAGCAGACTTGCTACTCCCACTTCACGCAACAAAACAAAGCCACTCTTTGCCCAATGCGTTGAGTAGATCAAATATTCCCGGCATTAATAAAAGCAAATATTCGCTACGTAGAGTAGGAAACCCACATCTATTTCACACAACCAAAGATTCACTCAACAGTCAAATCTGTTTTACACACCGCTGTAGCTGTGTGTAGAAGAAAACCATTTCCTTTTTCACACAACTATAACTTTGTGAATTCTTCAGCAGTCTCTTCTTCACTCAATAACAGCCAATCACAAACATCTTCATCAAACACAGAACACCAACTTAGTCACTTCAATCTCCCCCTTGATTAATAATCTCATGTCATCTTCAACAATCGACAACAAACACAACAAAAACTCTCAAGAATCTATTAGTACCATGTCCCATAATATATTGTGTTTTAGGTTGCTGTTGTTTTATTTCTATTAACCTGAGAGTATATCTGTACAAGTCCATTTTATCAAGAATTAATGTGGCCTGTCTGAAAATTTTCTTTCTGAAAAATCATTCTTTATTTGCCTATTTTGGAAAATTTGTGGGTGCAAATAGTTATAGATTCTTTGGTGCTTATACTCATCTGTGAGAGGCGGCTTGGGATTTTATAGTTTATAATTCCATTAACTTTTACATTAAGATTAGCTTCTAACATGGTGTGTTTAGGGGAAAAAACTTAATTCAAGCTACCTGAGTTGACCCATCATCGTCTCCATTATAATTGTCAGTTATGGTTAATAAGGCATTATTTTTCTGGTTACTAAAGCGGTGAAATGGTTTGTCATTTTATGTGCTGGGTAATGTTAACATTATCCTTTTCTCTTGGTTCTCATGGACGCTCATAAGGAAAGAGATAATAGATGCAGTCAGTTGCCAACCTTTGTTTAATCACTCCATTTCTTGAACTCTGGGTTCATTTTTTGGGAATTATGATGTAGTGGTGTATATCTTGGTTGTGACTTGACTTTCTTCCTTTCTAGTTTTGTCTGAGCTTAACACGCCTTTTCCTTATGTGGTTGGACTTTTCTCTTTTGTTTGTTTTGAATCTCTTTTATGATGTATCGGTTTAGGTCAAAGAATTAAAATCCTCACATTTCTCATCTTTATCAGGTTTGTATTTAATGATTGGATGGTCTGTTGATTTTATGTTAGATTTTCTTTTTTATGCTAAAAAATGTTCAAGTTTTAAAATCTAAGGTAGGATATTTTTTTAATGCCACTTTGAACGTCTTTTTTGGAAATTGTTACTTCTTTTTTACGTTGAGATTATTTTTCAGTGAATGCTGTTTAGGTGATCCAGTTTTTTGTAATTATATTAATGGCCTCTTAAACATGTTTGCAAGCAAACAGATTTTTAGGTGCCATCAAGCAGTACCTGTGCCTGTCATTGTTAAAGAACAGTGCCTCAACACTCATGATTGTTTTCCAGCTTTCTTGCTCCATTTTTATGAGTTTGGTATCGAGATTTAGAGCTGGATTAAAGGCAGAGATTGGAGTATTTTTCCCTATGATTGTTCTCAGAGTTTTAGAAAATGTTGCTCAACCTAATTTCCAGCAGAAGATGATAGTGCTCCGGTTTTTGGAAAAGCTTTGTGTTGACTCACAAATCCTGGTAGACATATTTCTTAATTATGATTGCGATGTCAATTCATCAAACATATTTGAGAGGTATGTGCTGTTCCATTTTATAACTGTTGCGGATATTTTTTTACTGGGTTCTGCAACTGCATTGACGATATGTTAATTTCAAACTCTCTGGTTTACTAGTTTAATTTGGATGGTTCACTAGCATTGTTCTCATTGCTTTATCATAATTCTTGTAGAATGGTCAATGGACTTCTTAAAACTGCTCAAGGTATTCCTGCCGGTGCTGCCACCAGTCTGCAGCCACCACAGGATGTCACCATGAAAATTGAAGCAATGAAGTGCTTAGTAGCCATTTTGAGATCAATGGGGGACTGGATGAACAAACAATTACGAATTCCAGATGGGCACTCTTTAAAAAAAATTGAGCTAGCAGATGGCAGTCCTGAACCTGGAAGCCATCCTTTGGCAAATGGAAATGGGGATGAATCTGTTGATGGGTCTGATTCTCATTCTGATGCTGCTAGTGAGGTTTCTGATGCTTCAACAATCGAGCAGCGCCGAGCGTACAAACTTGAATTGCAGGTAATATGTTTTATTTAACCTGGATCTTCTGATGTCTCTTGGCTGGATATTGCCCGTGTTATGCAATTTATGATTTATGGCAGGAAGGTATATCCCTTTTCAATCGGAAACCTAAGCGGGGAATCAAGTTTCTTACAAATGCAAGTAAAGTTGGCAACTCACCAGAGGAGATAGCAGCTTTCCTTAGAAATACCTCTGCTTTGAACAAGAGTTTGATTGGAGATTATCTAGGTGAGAGAGAGGATTTACCGCTAAAAGTAATGCATGCATACGTTGATTCCTTTGACTTTCAAGGCATGGAGTTTGATGAAGCTATTAGGTCATTTTTACAAGGCTTCAGATTGCCTGGTGAGGCACAAAAGATTGATCGAATAATGGAAAAGTTTGCTGAACGTTACTGCAAATGTAACCCAAAGGCTTTCACTAGTGCAGACACAGCTTATGTTCTTGCTTACTCTGTTATAATGCTTAATACTGATGCTCACAATCCAATTGTTAAGAACAAGGTACATGAATTTGTTTTGCGGCAATGGGATATTAAGAAACCTCTCTCTATATTTTTTTTGTTCTTTTCTTATTACTAAATGTTGCAGATGTCTGCTGATGATTTTATAAGAAACAACCGTGGTATTGATGATGGAAAAGATTTGCCTGATGAATATTTGAGATCTTTGTTTGACCGGATATCGAGAAATGAGATTAAGATGAAAGAAGATGATTTGGATCTGCAACAGAAGCAGTTGATGAATCCTAACAGAATTTTAGGCTTGGACACTATATTGAATATTGTGATTCGTAAACGTGGTGAAGACCAGCATATGGAGACCAGTGATGATCTAATCAGGCACATGCAAGAGCAATTCAAGGAAAAAGCTCGGAAGTCTGAGTAAGATAAAACTTTTTCATATGCTATTTTCAATATTTCTTCTACATTTATGGTTGATTTATCTACTTGACATAACATTTGACATGATTCAGTTTATCTCTGACATAAATGTAACCTATTTTTTCATCAAGGTCTAGGATATATCGGATCAACGGATATACTGGACACTTTGATCCACTAACTTTAATTCAAATAAAAAATGGTGTTTCATGTTTGTTTTTTATCATAACATTAATTATAGCATGAAAATCAATAATGATGTCTTGTTTCAAATTACAAATAAGACCATGCTCATTATTATCTTTCATCATTATATGTTCTGTCAGCTTGCATGTTTTCAGTTATGTTATTCTGCTAAACATTCATCATTATATGTTCTGTCAGCTTGCATGCTTTTAGTGATGTTATTCTGCTGAACAATCTTATGACTCGGTAATCTGTAGGTCAGTTTATTATGCAGCAATAGATGTAGTGATACTCAGATTCATGGTCGAGGCATGCTGGGCTCCCATGTTGGCAGCGTTCAGTGTTCCACTTGACCAAAGTGACGATCATGCAGTAATAGCCCTCTGTCTCGAAGGCTTTTGTTGTGCGATTCACATTACTGCAGTGATGTCTATGAAGACGCACCGAGATGCTTTCTTGACTTCACTTGCAAAGTTCACCTCCCTTCACTCTCCTGCTGATATCAAACAAAAAAATATAGATGCTATCAAGGTTTGCTTTTAGATTCATTATCTTTAGTTGCCCTTATCCTTTAACATAAGCTGCACTGGTACTAATTACTTATCATATAGGTTTCCTGCATTGAATGAGGAACCCTATGCATGCTGGGAGTCCAATTCTCTGATAGCAAGTCTTAAGCTGAACAGCTCCCACACTCCCGTTTTCTTCATTCATTCTGCAAAGAAACTATTCTATTTATTCAGTTGTCTGCTTCTTTCTGTTTTTTTTTTGATTTATCATAGAGGTGGCAATTCAGGTTCATGGGTTGGGTCCGTGTCAGGTTGGCCGTCTTGTGAAGCCATTTGAGCTCAACCCTAACCCGACTCATTTAATTAAACGGGTTGACCTGACTCAACCCATTTATGAAGGGATCAATCCCAACCCTACCCACCAAGCTGTTTAACTTTAAAACTGTAACCTAGACCGCGTCATGACATGTTCAACTAGTTAATATCATTCAAACTCAATGTCCTAACCAAATTGAATTATCCCATTTAGACTAAAAATAACCTACTTAATATGAAACATATGTTATCGATGTTGTAGTTTGACCCTCTTAAACCAGTTAATGTGTTATAAACTTGTTGAATTATTTCAAATTAAGATGATTATAAGAATGAAATATATTATAAAATTAATTATTATTATATTTTTAATGTTTTATATTATCATTATATTTTTAATCGGGTTACATGGGTTAGACGGATCAAGAATGGTCAACCCAAACCCAACCCTAATATCTGTTGTGTTAGATTACTCAACCCCATCACTACCCAAACCTTGACCCAAACCTGTCTAACTCATGTCGTGTCATGTCAGGTTCAAAACTATTGAATGATATAGAGGAACCCAATACCCAAAATGTCTCTTTAAAAGAGGCCTTGGTGTTATTTTATAATGAATAATAAAGATGACATGACACCTAAACATCGACGTGGGACTCACATCTTATAACACTCCCCCTCAAGCTAGGTATAGCTAGCTTGGAAACATAATTGAAGAAAACAAATCAAAGCAAAACAAAACAGACACTTCTAGTACTCCCCCTCAAGTTGGACATATCCAACTTGATTTGTTTTCTTTAATTATGTTTCCAAGCTAGGTATACCTAGCTTGAGGGGGAGTGTTATAAGATGTGAGTCCCACATCGATGTTTATGTGTCATGTCATCTTTATATTTTCATTATAAATAGACGCCAAGCCTCATTTAGAGAGACATCTTGGGTATTTATTCACCTCTCTTATCATTCTACATGGTATCAGAGCGGGTTCTCTAACTCTAGCCTCCCCTCCCCTCCCTCTATTCTCTAGGGAGAAAACCTACGATTTTTCCCAAGGGGGGCGGTAGCCTCCATGGCCAGGTAGCCATAAGTTTCACCGTCGCACCTCCCTCTGCCTCCTGCGCGTAACCCTGGTGCGCTCGACGCCGGCCGTCCGCCTCTCCTACCAGGCCGTGACACCTCCTCCTGCGGACGGCCCGCCTTCGTCGCCGACCTCTCCTCTTGCGGACGCCCCGCAGTCGCTGACCTCTCCTCCCGCGGATGCCCCGCCTCCGTCGTCGGCCTCCTCCCGCGGACGCCCCGCCTTCATCGCCGACCTCTCCTCCTGCAGACGCCCCTCCTCTGTCGATCACGAGCGCCTCTGTGCCCATTCTCGACGGACGAGCCCCATCGCGGTCACCTCATCATCACGCGTCTCGTCCCAGCGCACCTCCCTTCCCGTCGCCCCAACGTCACCTCTCTCGGCCGCGAGCGACACCGTCAAGCGATCTCGTAAGCCGAGAGTCTTAACTCCCACCTGCCGCCGGCAACCCTTACCAGGTTCTCTTCGCTGCTCGAAGGCCTGTTCGCCGGCTCATTGAGATTTCCAGGCAAACATTCGGCGATCAGGATGAAGATGACGTTCCCAAGACTGACCTCACGATTGCAACTTAGTCTTCTGCTTCCACGACACATCTTCATCCTTGGCCACACCTTTCTAGAGTCGATCGCCTCTCCCGTCACCGGCCGGGTCTCCCTCCACCTGCCGTAGCTCGCCGACAGCGGTCCACTCCACCCCGACACCCCTTGTGAGCCGTGACTCCCTCTTCCAGCCGCTTTAGTCCGGCGACCCTCCTCTCGCTCGTTCGTCCTTCTGCTGAGTGGCGGCGAGACGCCATTAGCTTTCCCGGTGTTTTGTCAACCAACCCTTCCTGTGCGGTTTCCCAGTGCTCTGTCGACCGGCCCTGCCTGTGCGGCTTTCCCGATGCTCCGTCGATCGGCCCCGCCTATGCGGCTTTCTCGACGCTCCGTCGACCGACCCCGCCTGTGCGGCTTTCCCGATGCTCCATCGACCGACCCTGCCTGTGCGGCTTTTCCGGATCTCCGTCGACCGACCTCTCTTTTGCGGCTTAGCGATCCATCCTTTTCAGCAACATCTTGCATCGTCCATCATTTTTAATCTAGAGGGGGAGCTGTGATCGCGGATGATTTATTTTGTTTCGTCTTGTTTTGTAATCAAGTTGGGTATGTCCAGTTTGAGGGGGAGTGTTTGCAATGTTTCTTGTTTGTTTTGTTTTTCTTTCCTTTGGTCTATTTTCTTTATGTATCTAAGCTAGATAGACCTAGCTTGAGGGGGAGTGTTGGAGTGTGTGTTCCAAATCGGACGTGAGTCTTTTGTCATCTTTATATTTTCATTATAAATAGACACCAAGACCTCCCTTAGAGAGGCATGTTGGGTATTTGGTTCACCTCTCTTATCATTCTACAAAAACTGACACCTCTAATTAATCACTTAAGCTTTTCTGAATTCCTATAACATTCCCAGGCATTAGGGCTGGAAGGAAGTCTCCACTGAGGATGTGAAAGGTTGTTGTGGGCTGTCAGTGTCAGGTAGTGGGTTAGTAACTGCCAGAGGGCAGTTCTGTACTTTTCTTCTTACTAGTTAATTGGACATTTGATTGGTTTTCAGCTCCTCCTGATTGAGGAGGCTATGGCCTTGGCTCCAAGGGATTCCCGCAGAGAGTCTTCTCTTCCCACTCCATCTTCTTCTTCTTCTTCACAATTTCTCTTCCTCTTTCTTCTACTTCTACTGTAGATGCTGGAAATAATAGAAATGTCTGTTAGGGGGACGCGATTGCTATGGGGACGCGAGGTTGATCGACAGACGATTGGAGTTGGACGATCATTGAGAGAGGCAACATCAAATCGTTGTGACATTCTTTGGGAAGTTGATCGTTGCCTACTCAATAGCAGCAAGGCTATTTGTGGTCAGATGTTTGAGGCGAGGTGGATGAAAGTACGTTCTTGATCGGTATGCAAACTGGAATGGCGGAGTTCGCGTGGTAGTTCCAAGAGGACGCGAGGCAATTCCGTGAGGAGCTGCCGACCATGCTGGCACTAACATGGGCACTTCCTCGGGTTTGCAAGGAATGAAGGAGGACGTCTCACCTTTTACTTTCGATGATGAGGTGAAAATATTTCCAGATGAAGTACAATCGGAAGAGATCGAGCGACAACCCCACCTCGCTGTAAGCATGGACATTGTATGGAAGGCGACACTGTAAGTATGGAAACTGCTTAATATGCTTAGACGAGGAACAATTGGTTCAAGGAAAGACACAGTCGTTGTGGACGGAGCTGAGTTTGACTACCCCAAGCCCGCCTCCAATAGGTCAGAGGCTGACGACCAACGCCGAGTAGACATATCTCACACATGAGAGGCATTAACCTAAGTATCTGTATATACACACACATCTCCAAGCCCATACAATGTTGAGAAAAAAAAAGCTGATACCATAAATGCATGCCCAACATCTATTTCACATCGGAGTATGACATAAGTACTGGAATGCGATAAAGGGGCCAAATACAACCATGTAACGTCCCCGATCCGAACTACCACCCGAACAGTGCTAACGGGCCGGGTGCCGCTGACCTTAGGCGCACCTCCTCGAACGTCAAAGGCTGCCGACTTGCAATGAGGGTGTAAACAAGTATAGTGGAGAGGCTATACCCTCTGGGGAAAAGATAAAGTACTGGTCCGAGTATAATAATATTACATGCAGCGGAAATAATTGACTCAGCAGACTCGAATCAGACCCGGAGAGCGGAAGCACAACAATATCATATAAATAAAATAGCGGAAGTGATATAGAAACAACTGCAGCGGAAAGTAAACAGAACAACATGTTAAACACCACTTGTAACCACTACTAAAAAACAAGGCATGCATCCATAGCAGGTCATACATGTCAATATAAAAAGAGCGTCCATGGTCCAAGGTACTCCTGTAGTCACAAAGTCCCGATGAACCCTTAGGTTCCACCCCAATCACATAGCCCGGCACCACGTGCCTCCTGACACCTCGTGTCTCAAAGTACCGACGTTCCGAAGGCACGCCCAAACAATAGTGTCTCGGTCCCACGAATCCCTGTTCGAAAGCTCACGTTGGCTCATGGCACGACAATCAGAGGAACAATGATATAAATATCCAGGCCCACGACCTCAATTATGGCAAGTCTCATCCCCCAACCTGGTAGCATCATCGCTATCAACTGAAGGCTACTCATCTTCCACGTGGCTTTCTGCGGCAAACACCTCCAAACCCATATTACCTAAACTGTAACTATCGGGGGTCTCTACCCACATGAGTGGTCAAAACCACCTCATCACGGAGTTTACCTGTGTGCACACGACTCAATCGACGCTTTGGCCATCATGGGTGAGTGACAATCACCAAAAAGTATCCTAACCCACACCATCTCTGGCACCTCATGCCCCTGCGACTATGTCGCTCAAATTCAATGGCCATGCCATCCAAGTATCCCCCAACCTGACAGTCACACTGCCTCAAACCGACGCCCACGATGCCCAATCGCATGGTCAAAACCACCCAAGCAAATCTGGGCTTTGCCCAACCTATGATCAACACCACTCAATCCCAATGGCCATGCCATCCCAAGCTCGGGTCAAGCCCGTCACAACCCCAATGGTCGCAACATATGTAATATCAAGCATTACATAAACATAAAACACATTTAAGTACTTTAAACAGGTAATTCAATTTAAGAAGATTGAATTACACTAGCTAACAGCTATAACATAGCAGCACTGAGGTCTTGAATGCCTCTAAACAGTTTAATCATGCTTTAACTAATTAAACATATGAGTTCAAAATAAAACAAATCAATTATAACCATTTTGGCACCCCCAGCCAAAATAACCCAATGAGCGATGACCTCTCGCTCGGCCTCGCTCAAGCAATTCAGGTATGGGGCATGCCCAACGACATCTCACGGGTCTAACAATCAATTCAATATGCAACAACAGTTATAATGGGGTCTCGTTCAAAATACCCGAAGACGTGCCAAAGGTCGCGCCACCCAAAAGTTCGCAAAAACACAAAACAAGGTATGCACTACCTACCTTGTACTCGTACGACACTCGTCCATCGTCAACCTCTAATTCGGCCTAGAACGGAGTAGATCTACATAACGGATATAAACGCTCAAGGTTCGATAACTAGGTCGAGAACAAAAATTACGAAGAACGGCTCAAAAGGAATCGAGAGCTTATCGATTGGGTTCCAACGCATCCGACGACGTTTGAATCGGGGTTCGAACGACGAAACGGGAGGAACTTATTCCTCCGGCGCTGCTGGTTCGCGAACCCGGCGGCCACTACTGCCCATTTTAACAAAAACTAGGCTATTGCCTGTTTGAACAAAAAAAAGAAAAGTACACGGCGTGTATTTAAATATACACGTCGTGTATATAAGTGATTTGCCCATATTTGCCGACTTCCTTTCCTCGTCATTAAAAGTCCCTGCCGACATCAATACACGACGTGTGCGGATTAGTACACGACGTGTACTTGGTTGATCCTCTCTTCCTTGCCGTCATCCCTACACGCCATGTATGGCTATCACACACGGTCAGACTAGACGGCGTGTACTTAGGATTACACGGTGTGTAACCCTAAGCCATGTCGCGTGACAGGTTTTAGCCAGTACTTGGCCTGTTTTCCCCCTTTCTCTCAAAAACAACCTGAAAAAAAAGAAACTCGTACCTTGAAGGAAGAACCGGGTTCTTACAAATTTCCCCTCTTAAGGCAATTCGTTCCCGAATTGCCCTTCCAAGGGACGTGAAGGACCATTAGAGAACAATTCCGGCCTAAAGCTCAAATCAATCAAAGGTCTATCGACCTATTTCCGGACCCATGGTCCTCCTGTGACGCATCTGTCACTCTTGCACCTTATCAGGTGCTCCTGTGTCGCTTTCGACACCTAATCATATCCCGCACCGCATCGGTGCCCGCCTTGAGCCCATGACACCCATGGCACAACGAGGTCTCGCATCCCGTGGATGCTCAAAACAACCTGGTATCTTGCACCTCAACCACAACCGCATCCTCGATGCCTCGATGCCCAAGGCAACTCAAGTAACCCGCATCCTATGGATGCCCCGATGCCTCAGCACCTCAAGTAACCCACATCTCATGGATTCCCCGATGCCCAAGACACCTCAAAACACGCATCCAACGATGCTTCTGATGCCAAGCACCTCATATATATATAATCACGCACCCGAGATGGTGCCAACCTACTGACCAGTGTCTGGTCAGTCCATACACATCCTGTGTACCTCGTGCACTCAAAATGGACATGCCTCGACAGACCATGCCAAACAAAAGCAAAAGGAAAATCACGGCCACGCCCGCAGCGTACCTCTGACCGTCGTCGGCTCACCAGCTTGCTCAGCCCCTGACAGCTCTACGGCGTGCACCTGGCCTGACACACGGCTGGTTGAAGCTTGTCCTCCCTGCGATGCTGCACCAACCACTGACCCCACGACCGGGTCCCACTGTCTCTGCCACGTCCTCCGTGTGCAGCTGAACCTCAACTACCCTCAATTGGTACCGATCCTGATCTGACCCCAGACGCCACTGTCTGCCCTGGTCCTCGCCTGTCGACTGTCTGAGAAGGCTGTCTGCAGAACCTCTCGAGATGACCGACCTGTCCACATGCCTGACACTCCTTTGGAGGCCTATCGCACTGAGTCCGGACATGCCCTGACTGCCCACACTGAAAGCAAACCACTGTTGAACTGCCACGAAGGTGATCTAGCTGGGTCCTTGGCTTGACCACCTTGCTGGAACTCATCCCGACCTCGTTTTCTGCCATCTGAACTATCACCTGAAGCCGCCGGCTGGCCCAAGTGAGACCTGTCCGTCAGGTTGCCCTCGGCTATGAGCGCCCGATTCACCGCCTCTGAGAACGAGGCTAGCCTAAAGATATTTACCTGCACCCGGATGACGTGCCATAAGCCATCTTCGAAGCGCCTCACCCTCGAGGTGTCATCGCTTACCATAGCTGGTGCAAAGCGAGACAACTCAGTAAAAGTAGTTGCATAGTCCATGACAGACATGTCACCCTGCTGAAGGCTCAAGAACTCCCGAGCTCTCTCTGCCCTCAGCGTCTCCGGAAAAAAGTGCTTGAAGAATCTGTCATCGAAGTCCTTCCAGGCCAGTCCCTCGTATCTGCGAGCCTGAACCTGCACATCCCACCATCGCTTCGCCGGTCCTCTGAACACATATGTCGCCAGCTCGATCCTCCGCCCTGGAGGTGTCTCGAGCTGCTCGAAGATCATCTGCATGCTTTCTATCTAATTCTCGGCTGCCTGCGGACTACCCTCACCTTGAAGAAGCGTCGGGTGCTGCGACTAGAACTCCCGCGTCAGATATGCCATCTATGACTCTGCTCCTTGAGCACCTCTGTCGATCCCCTCCAAAACACGTACTTGGTTAGATCGGAGCTGCTCGTTGAGCCACGGCCCGAACGCTGTCAAGCCTGGAAGCTACCTTGCCTGCATTGGATCCTCAACCTGATCCTGTCCCTGAGCCTGTACCTGCGGCTCATGCTCTGCCTGACCCTCAGGGGTCTGAACCTGATCGTGCTCCTGTGGCACTGTATCATCACCCGTCTGAAGCTCCATCCGAGCCGTCTAAGAGGAACCCGCTGAATACCATAAATGGTATGACAACCCACATATATAATAATATATATATATTGCAGATAGGGAAAGCAGTAAAGAGGCAACGCATAACAACTACCCTTACTCTTCCCCACTGCAACCATGCCCCACGACATCCTGGCCTCATAGCCTCCTTACCCGCCCTCAATAGAGCCAAGTATCACAATATCCTCAGGCCACGCCCGTTCTGACAACCATCGTTGCCTCAATCCGATGACCTAGTCACCCAATCCTGGTGATAAAAACCACCTCAACCATAAAACCTGCCTGCTCCTATGAGAGCTAGTAGGCCCAATTCTCATGCCACATGCAATTTCACATATATATAAAGCATGACATATCACAGTTCACATTTCAAAAGCATTTAAAGCATGACATTTGATATTATTCACATGGAATTATCACTTCACAAGGCACACATGCATATATGAAATTGAAATACCCTAAAAATGTGCCTATCAAAAGCCAAACAACCACGCTTTGCCTTATCGGGTCAAGGTCTAATTCTTCCTTACCATACCGGGTCAAGGGTCACATATCACAACCAATAATCATCACAATCCAAGTGAGCCACCAAGGTGGAAACCATATGAACCGTAGTCAAAGCAAAAACAAAACAGCATAACCCGCCCAAGGTAACTCAATCCATCCCTCGTACATGGGGCTGCAGGCACCCAACCACGAGTTCGAAATCCAGTTCCGACAACCCATCTCCAGTCTGCCATAATCCCAAATAGTAATAACAAGAAAAGAGGCAAAAAAAACTCTTTTGATACCACTTTGTAACGTCCCCGACCCGAACAACCACCCGAACAATGCTAACGGGCAGGGTGTCACTCGCCTTAGGCGCACCTCCCCGAACGCCAAAGGCTGCCGACTACCAACGAGAGTGTAAACAGGTATAGTGGGGAGGCTATATCCTCTAGGGAAAAGATAAAGTACTGGTCGAAGTATAATAATATTACATGCAACGGAAATAATTGACTTAACAGACTCGAACCAGACCTGTAGAGCGGAAGCACAACAATATCATATAAATAAAATAGCGGAAGTGATATAGAAACAACTGCAGCGGAAAGTAAACAAAACAACATGCTAAACACCACTTGTAACCACTATTAAAACAACAATGCATGCATCCATAACAGGTCATACATGTTAATATAAAAAGGGCGCCCATGGCCAACCACAATAGCTACATATAATAATAAGCATGCTGATACAGGAATGAAAGCTGAACAAAAATAAAGCTCCAGCTAGGCATAACATCAATCTCCATGCTAATCTCCATGCCAAACAGTATTATGATCTAGCTCCTGAGGTTGATCCTTTAGCTGTACGTAAATCCATAAAGTCTACACGCGTCCCGAAGGACCCGTGTAGGGTGTGAGATGAATCTCAGTAGGATACCACCCAATGGTGCGTACCTAGTATAAGTGTTTAAGCAGACATGCATCTCTAAGTAAGGTAAACAGTACGATACAATAAATAAACACAATTTCCATTGGTGCTCAGCAACCACCAGGGTGTGTCACCTGCTTCGGCCATCGCCGGAATCTCAGAAGCAAAGAGAGTTCTTGGTCCATGGTCCAAGGTACTCCTGTAGTCACAAAGTCCCGATGAACTCTCAGGTTCCACCCCAATCACATAGCCCGACACCACGTGCCTCTTGACACCTCGTGTCTCGAAGTACTGACGTTCCGAAGGCACGTCCAAACAATAATGTCCCGGTCCCACGGACCTCTGCTCGAAAGCTCACGTCGGCTCATTACACGACAACCGGAGGAACAACGATGTCTGTCCTCAAATAAATATCCAGGCTCACGACCTCAATCACGGCGAGCCTCATCCCCCAACTCGGTAGCATCATCGCTATCAACCGAAGGCTCCTCACCTTCCACGTGACTTTCTGCGACAAGCACCTCCAAACCAATATTACCTAAACCGCAACTATCGGGGACCTCTACCCACACGAGTGGTCAAAACCACCTCATCATGGAGTCTACCTATGTGCACACGACTCAATCGGCGCTTTGGCCATCACGGGTGAGCGACAATCACCAAAAAGGTATCCTAAGCCACACCATCTCTGGCACCTTGTGCCATTGCGACCATGTCGCTCAAATCTGATGGCTATGCCATCCAAGTATCCTGGGCCTTGCCCAACCTGAGAGTCACACTGCTTCAAACCGACGTCCACGACACCCAATCCCGTGGTCAAAACCATCCAAGCAAATCCATGCCTCGCCCAACCTGTGATCAACATCACTCAATCCCGATAACCATGCCATCTCAACCTCAGGTCAAGCCCGTCACAACCCCAAGGGTCACAACATATGTAATATCAAGCATTACATAAACATAAAACACATTTAAGCACTTTAAACAAGTAATTCAATTTAAGAAGATTGAATTATACTAGCTAACAGCTATAACATAGCAGCACTGAGGTCTTGAATACCTCTAAACAGTTTAATCATGCTTTAACAAATTAAACATACGAGTTTAAAATAAAACAAATCAATTATAACCATTTTGGCACCTCCGGCCAAAATAACCCAATGAGCAACGACCTCTCGCTCGGCCTTGCTCAAGCAATTCAGGTATGGGGCATGCCCAATGGTCGTGCCACCCAAAAGTCCGCAAAAACACAAAACAAGGTATGGACCATCTACCTCGTACTCATACGACACTCCTCGTCCAGCGTCGGCCTCTAATTCGGCCTAGAATGGAGTAGATCTACATAACAGGTATAAACGCTCAAGGTTCGATAACTAGGTCGAGAACAGAAATTACGAAGAACGACTCAAGATGAATCGAGAGCTTACTGATTGGGTTCCAACGCATCCGACGACGTTTGAATCGGGGTTCAGATGACGAATCGGGAGGAACTTATTCCTCCGGCGCTGCTGGTTTGCGAACCCGATGACCCCTACTTCCCATTTTAACAAAAACGAGGCTAATGCTTGTTTGAACGAAAAAAAGAAAAGCTCACGACGTGTATTTAAATATGCACGCTGTGTATATAAGTGATTTGCCCATATTCGCCGACTTCCTTTCCACGTCATTAAAAGTCTCTGCCGACATCAATACACGGCGTGTGCGGATAAGTACACGACGTGTACTTGGTTGATCCTCTCTTCCTTGCCGACATCCCTACACGCCATGTATGGTTATCACACACGGCCAGACTACACGTCTTGTACTTAGGATTACACGGTGTGTAACCCTAAGCCATGCCGTGTGATAGGTTTCAGCCAGTACTTGGCATGTTCTCCCCCTTTCTCTCAAAAACAACCCGAAAAAAAAGAAACTCATACCTCAAAGGAAGAACCAGGTTCTTACAAATCCCACCAAAAACTGCAAAAGAGTCCTATATGTTCAGATGGAGGGGATTGATGTCAAATGCAACACCGGTATACACCTCGGTCTGTCTAGCCCAGAACTATGCTCCGTCTTTTCCCGGTCCTCTCAGGAATCCGTCAAAAGGTATGTCGTTTGCATATGACACGACACGTGTGAGCAGAACCCATGCAGTGGTGATTATAACAATACCCAATAGGACAACCCAAAAGTAATGAACATAAAACATCAAGAGCAGTCAACTCATAACAATAAATACAATAACCCAGATATACTCATAATAGAAAGTCTCAAAGAGTTCTTAACCACTGCTGGCCACAAAAAAATTGTCCGAGACTTCAAGTTAATGCTCGTTTCGGGAGAACCCACTCCACGTGTCATGTTATCACTGAAGGCGCTCATTCGAGAGGTCATGCTTGTCAGGTCTCGCCAACAAGTACTCACTGGATCTCTGAAGATCTTGTCATTCGGGTAGGGGATCACACCCAGGGCTATTGGGGGACACCACAAACCCTACCAGATTAGTCTGCTAGATTAGGAGTCGATGTCCTGTGCATGGTGGTCATGCTGATACCACGAACCCCACCTAGGAACGATAGAGGATTCCATCGTGGTCACATAGTGGGATACACCGAATTCTATCCGATACTGAACCTGTAGAGAGCTCGAGGGAAAGGACTAAGGTATCGCACTCAACTGAACTTGGTCTATACTGAAGAAACAAAGAGCTCCAAATAGCCTCAGAGGGAGTACACGACGTGTCTTGCCAACCCCTGGTTTGCTCGTGTCTCGTCGTCTTACACGGCATGTAAACCTCCATATACATGGTGTGTAGAGGTCGGATTGGTACTATGCGTGCCGCTTGCCCGTGCCCGTGTACTTCGGGCCGTGTGGCCGTGCTCGTTTACTGTGGCCGTGCCTGTGTACCAGGCTGTGTCCGAGTACCGGGCCGTGCCTGTGTAGTCTACCCGTGCCTGTGTGCTTGGTCGTGTCTGTGCCCGTGTATTCCTCTGAGATACACGGCGAGTTGCCATCACTGGGTCACACGACGTGTCACACGGCGTGTGATCTTTTTCTTCTCACGTAAACCCTAGCGCCGCAGCCAGGGTCCCACATGGCGTGTGCTCCTAGAGGTACACGCCGTGTAATGAGGAATTTTCAGAATTCTGCGGTTCCTTCAGGCGTCGTTCGCCCGCGCCTCTGGCCTTTGATCAAGTCGTAAATCACGCCTACGATCATGGATCTTGTTTGACCGAGTCCTGCCATCGTTGCACGCTGGATTCCGACCACATCCGTTGCTTGGGGATTGTCTGTGTTGCATCGCGCTGTCGCCGCACGCCAAATTGGGAAAACAGGAATTCCCAATCTGGCCTCGTTCCTCTTCCGATCGCCCACCATCGTCGTCGCACCTCGATCTAACCCTCGATCATGAACCGCACCCGCGGTATCGATCCGTTACGCCGAAGAACGGTCGCGCAATGATTGAATACCGGGTATTCGTCGAACCGCCGACCAAAGAAATTACCAACGATGAACGTGCAAAGAAACAAGGGAGAAATGCACAAATCACAAAATGAGGAACGAACCTCGGCCGTTGTTCTGGTTGACCTCGATTCGTTGCCGTTAGAACGACGAACGAAGAGCAATAATCGAACAAATAATGAATCCCCCAAATCTCCGGTAAATAAATCCGCACCCGCAACACAATCGACATGCAAATCTATATGTAGGTTGATTTGATTCGCGTTTGTTGTGGGATAAATAAACAGGGATGAATTCATATAAAACAACATCCTACCTCAGGTTGGATCGATCGGTGACGAAGAACGGTTGTGCGTCAACGTTGCTAGCGAGATCCATAACCTCCGTTGGCGAAACGATCCCCGATCACGATCTCGATTCGTTGTTGTTCGCCAATCTCTCCTCCAACTGTCTCCTCTCAATTCCAGGGTTATGCGGTTAGCCCTGTGATTTGTCTATAACCACATATTTATATAGGATTAGGGTGTTTCGTCAAAATGTAATAAAATAAATAAATAAATATATTTATTTTATTATTTGCACCCGCGACAACTTTTTAACAAATGCTCGATGCCGACCAAGGTTATGTCGCGTCTAGGGTAAAATCCGCATTCCAGACTCAACGGCGGTCTCAGATTTCTAATCCAAAATTACGTTTGAGTTATTCCACTATTTCACGAAAACTGCGCGCGTGTGATATTAGTATATTTAATATTTTTATAATATCAATGTCGGGCTGACTGGGGCTTGGAATCTCGTGTTGTGTCAGCTCCTGATTTCGAAAATATTACTAGATATATTTCAAAGCTTTACATGGTAAAAACATGTTGGATCGGTGTTGCCCGATCCGTTTTGGATGATGTTGGGCCGAATGCTAGGGCCCATACTGAACACCAGACCACAACTCTCGCGGGTTGAGCTCCGTGGTTGAGGTCGTTGGGGGGTTGCAGTGGGCGATGTGTCCCTGCTCTGGGGGTCGAAGGTCCCCGACCCAAATTTTAGGAGACTATAGCAACTCTGATCGACCGTAGCAGAACTGACTGGGTGACACCGACATGGCACTGTAGTAGTGCAGGATTTGGAGTCAACAGTACTGTAGCTCCGCGGACTTTCAGTCATCGACCACTGTAGCAGCTTGGACTTGGGTGACGCAATACTGTAGCAGTGCGGACTTCTAGCAACTGTTTACTGTAGCACAGTGGACTACCGTGCGGTTGGTGACACAATACTTCGTCTTCTATTTTAGCTCATTCGAGCTAGGGTTTCTGTGTGAGCGTGAAACTCTGAAATCTCCCTGTAATTGTGTTCCCGATTTTAGTGAAGTGATTGTGCCTCTTCGTGGATGTATAGATTTTTCCCGAACCATGTGAATTGTTGTGTTCGTATTCATTTTCTTTTTCTTCTTTTGTTTCCGTCTTTTCTTCATCTGCAAATCTCTCTGTCGTGTGACTCCCGGCGTTTCTGCAACAAAATAGAGACGTTACAAAGCTTGAAAACTGTCCGGACAGAGCAGGGAAGGTACAACAAGGAACTGTTTGATTCAAATCTGGTGTGGCCAAAAGAGGTCAAGCTGCAGCAGTCCATGCACACAAGGACGCGCGTGATGACTGAACTCTCTGATCGACATCTGTCCTCGCTGGCTGTGGACGTGCTGCTCGTGCAAGTTCTGGCCTCACAGGTTTGGTGAGGTAAAGAGTCTGGGATTCTGGTTGATGTTTTCTGTCCTGTTCAGCTGTTGCTTGCGATGTGACGGACCGTGCCGGAGCAAACAAGAGTTAATGCCAAATTTTCTGTTCGACAAGCTGCACCTGGATTTTCTGTTCGCCACTCTACTCTTGGATTTTCAAAACCTTTGCATAAGGCGATCGGTTTGAGGCAGCGGTGTGAGTTGAGGAGATGTGTTGCAGGGACAGCCGAAGGCTTCCGCTGACCCGTCATGTTAGCCATATCCGGACTAGAGGAAGCAAACTGAGATGGAAGCTTGCTCACAACTGACGATAGCTTCTAAAGTAAGGGGAACTGCATTTGTATTGGTTTATGATCACGGTTACACAACCCCACATGCAGCGCCCCCACTGGTGGAACTTGCAGCGTTTTCTTGGAATGGAGGCATCTTGGTCATGGATCTTTCACCAGTGGATGGCCGCACTCTTACTGATTTCATGCGCACAAGAGGTCTTTGAATGCGTTCACTGGGACAAGTTGATAAGCTTACAGAAAAACTATCTCATGTGCAGTCAATTTGCTTAAATGAAATGTTTGAACGAGTTTTTAAGCATGTTCTATGGCAGTGCCTGCTGCCACTGAAGATTCTCAGGATCTGGCTGCATCAATAGCTACTGCATTGAATTTGTTGGTTGGGACTCTTGGAAATGGAGAATTTGGTCATCCCCTGAATGTTGATTCTTTGATCCCACAGTGGCTCAAGGTGTTTTTGATGAAAAGATTTGAATGAGATTTTAGCAACCTACAAAGATGTTAGAAAAATTCTATGTGAATTGTGTAATAAGCAGGCTGCTTGCTCATTTGCAAGAAAGGGAACTGGGACTTGCAAGGGACAAAGCCAAGGGAGGGTCGGGCAGGCATGCAAGGCATGGGTCCTGCCTCGAGGCTACTGCACCAACAGCCCCAGAAGTTCATCAGGTTTTCTACCTGGAGGACAAGGTGTTTTTTCAAGAGGGGGAATTGATAGGGAGGTGGGCTATTTGTGCAGGCCTCAGGGCTGGAAGGAAGTCTTCAACGGGGATGTGAAAGGGTGCTGTGGGCTGTCAGTGTTGGGTAGTGGGTTAGTAAATGCTAGTGGGGCTGGCTGGGACATTTGATTGGCTTTCAGCTGCTGCTGATTGAGGAGGCTACGGCCTTGGCTCCAAGGGATTCCCGTGGAGAGTCTTCTCTTCCCCCTCTATCTTTTTCTTCACCATTTCTCTTCCTCTTTCTTCTACTTCTGCTGTAGATGCTGGAAATAAATGCCTGTTACGTTCTCTCTCTCTCGCACCTGAGTTCTATCACCTCGGGTTGAATTTTCTTGATTATTCTGGACTATAATCAAATGATTATTTTTGTTCTTGGTAATCAAGTGCTAATTTGTATATTCAGTAGGCTGTTTTTCATGACTTATTTTTATCACTTGTAGATATGGATAATTGGCTTTATATGATGAGTTTGGAATTATAATTTTGATTGAACTAGGGGTATCTATTCAATTGTAATTTAATCTTAAACTGTAGTAGCCATTAAATCATTTTCTTGTTAGTGACATTTTGCTGGTTGCAACAGGCTGTAGTTATGATTGCAGATGAAGATGGGAATTATTTACAGGATGCCTGGGAGCATATTTTGACTTGTGTCTCGCGGTTTGAGCATTTGCATCTTTTGGGTGAAGGTGCTCCTCCAGATGCTGCATTTTTTTCTTTTCCTCAGAACGATTTGGAAAAATCCAAACAGTCCAAGTCAACCATTCTTCCTGTTCTAAAAAAGAAGGGAGCTGGGAAGATTCAGTATGCTGCTGCTGCTGCTGTGAGAAGGGGTTCATACGATAGTGCGGGTATTGGTGGCAGTGTTTCTGGGCCGATCACGTCTGAACAGATGAACAATTTAGTCTCCAACTTAAACATGTTGGAACAAGTTGGAAGCTCTGAAATGAATCGCATATTTACACGTAGTCAAAAGTTGAACAGTGAGGCAATAATAGACTTTGTAAAGGCTCTTTGCAAGGTTTCAATGGAAGAATTGCGATCTGCCTCGGATCCTCGAGTTTTCAGCCTCACAAAGATAGTTGAGATTGCGTATGTATCATATTCATATTGTGTTGGTCCTCTCCTAGATAAAAGAATATCTCATTTCCTGCACAGCCCGTTTGGTTCATGGAATCATCGGGAATGAAGTGGAATAGAATTGAATTGAATGGAATTATAGTCTGTTTGGTTGCATTCCAAACAGTATTGTTTAATGCCAATTAAACCCCCTGAGTTAAAATAAAAACATTTGAAGGTGAGAGACATAATTCTTTTTTTAGTTCTATTCCTAGCCATAAAGGTGCTATTACCCATTTCAATGAACAATACACTTAGAAAACCAACCAAACGGACCCTCATTTTTTTTCCTGCTATAAATTAGAGATAGTCTTAATGCAGTTTCTTTTCCTTTGGTCAGGCATTACAACATGAACCGCATTAGGCTTGTTTGGTCTAGCATCTGGCATGTGCTATCTGAATTTTTTGTGAACATTGGCTGTTCTGAAAACCTTTCAATTGCAATTTTTGCAATGGATTCTTTGCGGCAGCTATCAATGAAATTCTTAGACCGAGAAGAGTTGGCTAACTATAATTTTCAAAATGAGTTTATGAAGCCTTTTGTCATTGTCATGCGGAAAAGTAGTGCTGTTGAAATCAGAGAGTTAATCATCAGATGCGTTTCTCAAATGGTTTTGTCTCGTGTGAACAATGTTAAATCTGGATGGAAGAGCATGTTTATGGTATGTCTCTCCCCCATTTTTTTTATCAGGGTTGCCGATCACTCTCCTGATTGTGGTTAATTACTGTCATTTCTATCCAATCACTTTTCAGGTTTTTACAACAGCTGCTTATGATGACCATAAAAACATTGTTCTGCTGGCCTTTGAAATTACTGAGAAGATTGTGAGGGATTACTTCCCTTACATCACTGAAACTGAAACAACCACGTTTACAGATTGCGTGAATTGCCTGATTGCATTCACGAATAGTAGATTCAACAAGGACATTAGTCTAAATGCTATTGGGTTTCTTCGATTTTGTGCTGCAAAACTTGCAGAGGGCGATCTTGGCTCTTTGTCGAGGAAGAAAGACAAGGAAAACATGGCAAGGGCATCATCTCATCAAATAGCAAGGGATGTGAAAGAAGATCACAGAGAGCTTATGCAGAAGGATGACCATCTATATTTCTGGTTCCCTTTGTTAGCTGGTGAGAAAATGATTTAGCAGCTTTTGGTGTTGGAAAACATATCCTGTTTTCATTTTCTATAAATGTATTAGAAAATGGATTGAATTATATAAGTGGAAACTATTTATTAGAAAATAATTTTCTTGGGGAAAATATTTGTTTTTATGCTGGAAAATGAAAATGTCAGGTAAATCACACGCGCTCTAGTTTTTTCCTACTATAAAAAATATTTCCCAACACATTTCCTAATATATTTTTGAAAAATAAAAACAGAAAACGTTTTTGAAAACAAAAAAGTCTTCTATTGAAGATCACACTGTTAAATAGCGTGCTTCTAAATCTCACTCTATGGTGGCTTAATAGTGGACTGCTGCTCCTTTTCTGTTTTTCCTGGGAATGTCTCACTGTTTTTTCTACATAGAAAAAAAAATGGAAACAAGGAGGGGAAAAAAAACAATAAAGAAGGCGAAACGCTCGTTAATATGCCTATCTAATGGATGTTCATTATTAAACCGTGTTTTCTGTTTCTTTTCTGCAGGGCTGTCAGAGCTTAGCTTTGACCCAAGGCCCGAAATTAGAAAGACTGCTCTGCAAGTGCTGTTTGATACTTTACGCAATTATGGCCATCACTTCTCACTACCGCTATGGGAACGTGTATTTGACTCAGTCCTATTTCCAATTTTTGATTATGTACGGCATGCTATTGATCCTTCTGAGGGTAACTCGCCTGAACCGGAGACAGATGGCGAGACGACTGATCTGGATCAAGATTCATGGCTTTATGAGACATGCACATTGGCTCTTCAACTAATCGTAGATCTTTTTGTCAAGTTCTACAGCACGGTGAATCCATTATTATGGAAAGTATTAATGCTGTTGGTGGGCTTTATCCGGAGGCCTCACCAGAGTCTTGCTGGTATTGGTATTGCTGCATTTGTCCGTTTAATGAGTAATGCTGGGGATCTTTTCTCAGATGATAAGTGGGTAGAAGTAGTTCTTTCATTAAAAGAAGCAGCAAACGCTACACTGCCTGATTTTTCATATGTTTTTAATGGAGATAATGTGGGTAGGAGAGATGATGAAGCTTCTTCCAGGCAAGGTGATGTACAGGCTGCTGTTTCTGGTACGTCAAATGATGATACTGAGGACCATAAGGTACACCGTGGTTACACTGCTATCTCTGATTCTAAGTGCCGAGCAGCTGTTCAGTTGCTCTTGATTCAGGTATTTTCCTCCCATTTTTCTCAGACCAGATAGTTGTGGCATTAAAGTGGAACATTGGACCAAAATCCTCTCCTGTACTAATTTTCCAATCCAATGCACTGCATTTTTGTGGAACCCAGCAATCTGTCTTTGTGGCACAATGTGATGCATTGGATTGGGAAATTGATGAAGTATTGAAGGGCATTTTGGCCATGAAACACTATATGCATAACCAATTAGTAATGGAAAATGCAATCCCCCTTTATTTTTAAAAAATAAGGTTTAGTTAATTTTAAGCCACTTGTCAGAAAATATTTCTGTTTTAATGGTCTTAATTTTCATAAATCTTTAAAAGACAGGAGTTTTTGCCAAGTAAACAGTATTGTCTGCTTCCCAGCCCTGATTTACAGGCCTGTGGGTCAAGTAAAACATCTGAAATGAAGTGATAATGGGTTTTAATTTTCATGAATTACAAACTGCTATTTGTGCAAAAGATGGTGTAATTCTTAAGGATTTCATTGCAAGTTAAAAGGGTTTTTACAACCATTGCCCCCCAAAGGTAAATTTTTAACGACTTAGAAAAAAAAGTTATTAGAAACATAAGGTCGTGTTTGGTTTTGGAAAACATTTCCTATTTTCATTTTTTCAAAAATGGATTGGATTATATAAATGGAAAACAATTTTTCGAAAATGAAAATGAAAATGATAAATTTTTGAAAAAAAAAACCTCCTATGTTTTCAGGAAAATGAAGGGTAACTTCTGTACTTTCTTGCTTTCCGTCGCTTTTGAAAATCATATTCTAATATATTTTTGAAAAATGAAAACATAAAATATTTTAAAAAACCAAACATGATCTAATTATTCCAAAATTATTGAAGTTATTACTATAAACCCCTTGGGTTTGCTTTGTATGATGAGCATGCTAACGGAATTCAAGTATTAAACTTAATCCAGTAGCTCGTGAGCTTCATCATGTAATTGATATTTTGATATTATGAATTAATGATAATATATATTTATTATTTTAAAGTATTTTTATGACATTCTAAATTTTTCTTGTATTGCATTTCTATAATTCTATTTTTTTCTTTTATTATTTTTGGAATTCAACTTAACCGAGTTTGAGTAGTTTGATTTGTAAGTCAGTTGAATTTGAGCTTAAAAAAATATTTGATTTAGTTCGAGTAGAGTATCAATCTTGAATTTTTTTATTTGGTATCATGCATTCGACTCGATTGGACACTAGAGCGAACGGTATGGAATTTGATTTAATGAATCCACCATTGAATCTGATTTACGGCCTCCTAGTTGAGGAGGTTATCCATTTTACTTATATGATTCTGTGGAAGATACAGCCGTCTTTTTTTTTTCCTGGCTGTTTTCTAGCGTGACGGCTCATGATGCGTCTATGAAACTAATATTGCAGGCTATGATGGAGATCTACAACATGTACAGGCCAAGACTTTTGGTCGAAACCACCGTTATTCTCATCGATTCTCTCCACACTGTGGCAATCCACGCCCACCGCATAAACAGCGACATGGAGCTTCGCTCCAGACTTCAAGACCTCGGCTCCGTCACCCAAATGCAGGACCCTCCGCTACTCCGTCTCGAGAACGAGTCCTACCAAATGTGCTTAACCCTCCTACAGAATCTCATCCTGGACAAGCCCCCGGGTGATGATATTTCCGAAGTGGAATCGAACCTCATCAGCCTTTGCCAGGAGGTGCTGCAGCTCTACATCAACACGGCACGGACGGGTCTGGCTTCGGGGCCGTCCTTGCTGGGCAGGCAGCAGCAGCAGCCTTTGTGGCCAATTCCTTTGGGGTCCGGGAAGAGGAGGGAGCTGGCTGCCCGGGCACCTGTGGTGGTGGCGACCCTCCAGACGATCTGTGGGCTGGAGGTGTCATGTTTCGAGAGGTACTTGGACCGGCTGTTCCCGCTGATTCCGAGCTTGATTAGCTGCGAGCATGGGTCGAATGAGGTCCAGGTGGCCTTGAGCGAAATGCTCAGCACGTCTGTTGGTCCCCTTTTGCTTCGTTCTTGCTGAGGGTCCTCTATTTTTATACGAGTTTGATTTTTTATTTCATTTTGTTGGTGGGAATGTAGGTTGATTTATGGGGGGCTAGAACTGGGTTTTTCAAACGCTGTGCAGTTTTGCTTGGCTGCGCGGTTGTGCCTGGATATGTTTATTTGACATTGTCGCAAGATTCTTAGATAGTCATCTTGGTTATGATCAAACTATGATGATTCTACCGTAGTTTCAATCTAGGCATGTGATTGTCCAATCGTAATGCTGCAAAAGACACATCCAATCGCGTTTAGCATTGATTTACAACGTGGTGGACGCAGAGTCTTTTGATATCCATGGCATGGCCTGTGATATATGGTCAGACTTCAAATGTTGATTTGCGAATGCCACACATTATGTTTCTCTTGATCTTGTAACTAGTTGCAACGGCCCCCTGAAACTTCTAATGATGTTACAGTCTGACCCCACTATAACCCCCCCCCCCCCCCCGAGTTGATAATAAAGATAAGGTGTCTCCCTAAGCACGTCTTCAATTAATCAGGGTGTGAACTACATAAATGAAAGGCATCCTCCAACTTTGAAGGAATAGGAGAAAATGGATCTCATCCAACTTCCTGTCTACCTCTAGTTTATGGCCTACATCGACAATCACTCTTCAGTGACATCACTTGAACATTAACATTTACACCCCCACCAACTGATCCTAAATACTTGCATGGACACAAGAACAGGGGCACACAAGTGTGCATAGGGGGAGTAATTATACTCACCAGGATCATCCCAATCAATGATCACAACCAAATCAACATGAATAAAATATGCGAAGTGCATAAATGAAAGTGTAAATGTGCCAAATTAGGAAACCTAACCAAATCCTAGTATAAGTTCTACACCTAAGAGCTACCCGCGGCCCACCACAACCTCACCAAAACATGGAGAATGCGACATACCACACGCTTCCATGAACCTTATACCAAATAAAAATGCTAGTCACCCCCTTTGATTCATACCAATCAAGTCCATCACGGGTCATTCCAGTTAGTTAGGCACACATATCCCAAGGAACAATACCCCCTGCCCCTAATACCCGAAACCATTTACAAGGAGGGGATGGTCTCCAACTCGACTGAGAATTGCACTATAGCAAACCAACTCCCACCAGATAGCCATTGATGCTCCAAGGTCTAACCACCCGCCTCCATTTACTCACTATTGCAAAAAAGACTTTTTCACATTGTTTTTTTTGTTTTTTAACGCCGGTTACTACACGACATTATTGCAGGAGACCTAAATAAGTTTTTAACGTTGGGTAATGAAAATGGACGTTATAAATACATTATGGGTGAGCTATCCACTTGGGGAGGGGGGCTATGACTTGACTTTCCGTCCTGTGTGTGTGATGTGTGTGTGTTTGAATGTGATTGTACCCTCAAGCACCTAATATATTAGTATAAAGTTGAGGGTCATCAAAAAGTTATAAAAAAAAAAACATTTAACATGTATTCTGAATAAAATGAATGAAAAATTAAGGGAAAAGTTTATAGCAAAATCTAACTTTCTGGAACATTATAATTGTGCTGGTTGAAATTATTTCAAACATAAATCTTAAAACATAGTATCTACATTCCTTTACTCCTTGTTTATGACACTATTGTTTAAAAGATTTTTTCAATTCAAAATAACATTTTAAGTACTTACAACCGAAATGTAGCAATTGTTAATGAAAAGTCACATTTGCTTTTACATATTCGATCTTTGCGCTCTTCTTTCTTGTTGTTTCGCTAAAGTAATTCCATGCCTTGTATGAAAATAATATGTATAAAATAAATTTAAATGTCATTATAATATATACAAGTATCAAAATATTTTAATTGACGTGTTCAATACAATCATAAAATTTTATCGCACTTCACCATGGATAGAGCATAACCAGTAAAGTGTCTTCTCTCTTGGACAAAAAACACCCAACATCCAATGACCACTGATATATAAAAAAATTTAATGTGAGTGGTTATTCTGTTAAGAGATATATAACACTATGAGATATATGTTTCATACTCTTGAAGATAAGGAAACATCCAACACTAAATAATTACATTCTTTTGAAGTATTTCAGCAATATAAACTGTTCTTTTTTGCATCAGTCATTGTCCTCACTATAGGTGAAATAAATTGTGGGTTCATAAATCCACACATTGCTGTCATTTCATGCTATGTACAAATTGTATAAAGACACCTAATACAAAACAAACATAAGTATAAATTTTCAATAAATTAAAATATCGGAAAGATTTATGCTAATCGACTTACATGGAAAAAACTTATACCGTGTTGATGCCCAACCCATCTTCAGTTACAAGCTCTATGATATCTTTTTTAAAAAGCATCACAATCATTACACACCCACAAATACCAACTTCCATTGGAATCTCATAAACATCCAACAAAAAATTTGAATTTGTTGACAATCTATCAAGACTAGTAGAAGTTTTATCTGAAGTCATAATGGGTTTTATTTGTTGTTGTCTATACAATATTTCTTTACCTTTAAAGTATTTCTTTAAAAAATATATAAATATATAAACTTTAAAATGTTAATACAAATTTAACAACAAAATGAAATAAAGGATATAATATACACGTACCTCTATGGTAAATTTTCAAACAATTCTAAATTACCAAACTAAAAAATGACTGATACTTTGTCCAACCGTACTGACCTCATCTGTAGGAAATGAAATTCTTGCAGATCTAACTATAATATCCCGTACAGTGACCCTATGATTCTCTATCTATATCTATTGACGATGAATGATATCATCAATATAATATATCATCCCATATGCAACAATATGATGCTGGAGATCATCAACATATAACTCACAATAAATGGGAAGCTATGGAGGAGGAGGTGTAGGAGTAGGATAAGTAGGAGGAGTGTGATCTGCAGACAGGTGTAAGAGTAGGATAAGTAGGAGTGGGATCTGCAGACATAGGTGTAAGAGTAGGATAAGTAGGAGGAGTGGGATCTGCAGGCGGAGGTGAAGTGAGATCAACAGCATGAAACTATCTTTGCATTTATATAAACATCAACTGTACCGAAGCTCTGATCCTGTATTCCATCGTTTCAAGAATATCCTGAATTATAGCTTCTAAAGATTCTATTTTTTTATAAACATCCTTTATTGAAGAAGCTTCGAAATATGGAAACACTTTTTTTACCGATACTCTTGTCGGGTATCCTCATACATGACCCAGGTGTTCGAGCTTTCCCAACATTATAGCTAAAATATCGTTCCTACTATCAACTATGAAGGCCCCCTGTGTGCTCTACTCCTCAAGAGATTCCTGTATAGAATATTTGAAAAAATCCATAGTGAATCACAATAGATAAAGATTTGATTTAGCTTAAATAAATATATAAAGTAAACATCTTACAATTCTCTCAGCTACAACCCTCAACTCTTCCATAAGATATTGTCTGTTTTTACTCATTCAAGCCCTCTTCTATTTTTTATGTCTAGCTGGAGGGGAAGGAGGGTCAACCTCTACAGAGCCTGAAGACTCAACTTTCAATTTTTAAAAATTTTCAGCTATCATTTGTTCTTCCAATAACATATACCCTCCACAAGATAAAGTACGAGGGTATATATTTCTGGATTGGATCTCCTGATGAGATCTCCCTATTTGCTATAAATTAAAAATAAAGAAATCATTCACATGATCATTATTTTTTTTAAAAGTTAACATTGTACTTACCAAAAATGATTCTTGTCATCCACTTTCAATAAATTACTTCCATGTATCTTCATCTATAAATGGATATATATCACATGGATTTTGATGTTGTCTATGCCCAAAAATGAAATATGACGTGACGGTTGATTTAAAATCTCTCTATCTCCTAACAGCCAATGCTAAATATTTCTTCCTGACTCCTCCAGTATCATGTATATCATATGTCATATGATAAGGAGGGAAATCTTTATCAGTATAAACATTTCATGATAAGTAAAATAAAAACAAACGAGTTTACCAAAACTATGTCCCATTTTAAGATATTGTCATTTTGTCAACACTTCTCTAATCAGCAATCAAAACACCAACTTTTCTTTTGTCCGGCACTACAATAGAAGTCTTAAATTGTTTTGAATTTGGACCCATTGGAATATCATTATCATCAAAGTCAACTGGTAGCCTCTGGTCCTAGCTACGGGAAACTCATAATTTTGGTAAACATGTTCGACCACGTTTACCAATCCTCGAACTCTTCCCCCCTTGTGGTATGTGTACGGTCCTCAATGGAAGTATATGGTGGATTAGATGTTTGATATGTCATTATCCTTCAAATCAAAGTAACAAAAAATCAGTACAAAATATACAAATCCAACTATTATATACAAATAAAAATAAAAAATGAAAAATTATCAAACAAAAAGTAAACTAAACTAAATATATTTTTATTCATATTTTTTATAGTTAAGTAAAATGCTAACAATATTAATGAGAGATGAAATGAAATAAACAAATAAAAATAAATCCAAAAAAATGGTGTGTGAATAGTAAAAATCCTCTAACATAATACACCATTTTTTACAACAAAAAGAATATTATTTGAATATATGATAAATGATCCAACAAAAATAAAACTAAACTGAACACATTTTTATTCATATTTGTTAGAGTAGTTAACTAAAATGATAACAACATTAATTGGAGATGAAAAGACATAAAATAATGAAAAAAATCCAAAAAAGGTGCGTGGATATTAAAAATGATCCAACATATTAAATCATTATTTACACCAAAAAGAATATTCTTTGAATATACTCTTTTATATAATTTTTTTATTTTTATTTAACATATTAGATTTAAAATAATTGTTTTCCCACAAAATCAACAAATAGATAAGTTAAGTAAGGGTAAACAAGATAAACTTATCAAAACTAAACTAATATAAACAAACAATTTAACTTATTAGTTACAATATGTATTTTAATAAAAAAAATAAAACTAATATATCTAACATTTTATGAAATTTAAAAAAGTAAACCATAAATAAACCAGAAATAAACATATGTTACCTATAATATTAGGAATTTAATAAAGGATTATTTTCCAAAATTCCTTCATCATGATCATTCCGTATGACATAAACCATGTCTATGACATGCTCATCAATGTTATCTGTTAATCTTTCCATAGAAGTAGGGATCTCACATAGATCAACATTTTCCTCAAGTTTTTAATCACCAACATACAATTCTTTCTTTGTAAAAAAATAGACCACTACATATCAAATTGATCAAGAACATAGAAATTTTTTTGAATGTATTTCCATGATAAAAGGATCAGTTGTGTATTCCAATCTATTCAGATTAAGTAGTGTCATTCCAAATTCATCATGTTTGACATTGTTATTACCGATAACTCATTTTTAGTTAAACATTGGAACTTGAAATTTAATATAATCAACCTCCCAAATTTCTTCAATGAGTCCATAATATGCACTTGATGTAGAGATTGATTTTTTGTCTTTGGCACTCGAAAAATGCATTGCTTATGCGAACACCAATACACTACTATCCTGAACCACACTTCTCTTATCCTAATCTTTCATATGAAATGTATAGCCATTGATGTCATACCCGAACTATGTTATCAAATTTAAACTTGTACTGCCCATTAACCATCTCAATGTTTCTGATGTATCTGATCTACCAAGCACGATCTCGTTAAACCATGAGAAAAAAGTTTTGGTATGCTCATTAATAATCCACATATCTTTCTTCTTTGGATAAAATTACTCTAACACATTAATATGAAAGGTTATATATGGATGAGAATCATCTATGTTATTCAAGATGCATAAATGTACCTTCTTTATGTGTTCACCTGTCAATGATTTTACTTTTAATCCATAGATCCCTTTTTGTCTATAATTGACTCGTTCATGGAGAGATGTAGTCAAACCGATGTGCTACACTGTAGACAAGTAACTTGTGCAAAACTCTGAAACCTCCATATAAATATACTTATCAACAATGGAGGATTCATGTCGATATGGATTCTTAACATATCCCTTTAATATCTTCACATAACTTTTAAAAAGATACATCCAAGATAGATATAAAGATCTGCAAATCTTTATTTCTTGCACCAAAAAAACCATTAAATGTACCATGATATCAAAAAAGATGGATGAAAAAACATTTTCGATTGAAAAAGTATATAAACCAATTCATTCTTAATTTTTTTTAAAGCATTCAGATCAATCACCTTATTATAAATTGAATTGAAAAAATAACACACCTTCATGATAGTCATTCTCACATGGATGGGTAATATTCTATGAAATGAAACTATTAGGAGTTGTTGCATCATGACATGACAATCATGAGATTTCATACCTGTCAACTTCAAATCCTTTAATGAAACAATTTTTTTTACATTCGAAAAATAAACTTACGACACTTTGATATCATGAAGACATTGAAAAAATATAATTTTATCCCTCTTGGATAATGTATGAAAAGAAAAAGGAAGGCATGTTCGCCTTCTATTAGTAGTGGGAGCTAACTCCAAACATATTCTCATTAAGATTAAGTCCAATCTTGCATTCGACCCATCTTTAGATTTTCCTTTAATATCTAACAATGTTCTAATAAAGATATCATATATATTCTTATCCATGTGCATGATATCAATGTTATGTTTGGCCTCATGATATCTACGATATGATAGCTCAAAAAATATTGACCATTTCTTACAAATATTTCTATAATTACTAGATTTTTGTGTCATTTTGAATATCACATTAATGTTTTTCACCCTTTCAAAATAATGATTGGTGGAAAAATGTTTTGTAATAATATAAATTCTTGTGCAACATTGAATTACTTTTTAATCTTTGATAAGAGTGATCTATAGATAAAAACCTCTGATGACCCATGTATACTTTTTTTCTCCCATGTTGTAGTTGATAATACGAAGTCTGTTTTTCAAAAATTAGACAAGATTTATGCCCATTAACACTGTATCCATAAAAATTTACATATGTTGGGAAGTCATTTATAGTGAACATAATCATTACATGTAGTTGAAAATATTCCATTTTATAAGTATCATACACCCTAATACCTTCCTCCCATAGAGGTTTCAAATCATCAATTAACAGTGATAAGAAAACATCAATATCATTAATAGGATGTTTCGGTCTAGAGATCATTAAAATCAACAGGAAATATTTTTTATTCATACAAAATCTAGGAGATAAGTTCTAAATTACCAATAAAAAAGGCCATGAACTATGTGTGCTACTAAGTCTTCAATATGGATTCATTCCATCTGTGTACAATCCAAGTCTGATATTTCTAACTCCATTTCTAAATGTAGGAAACTATTGATCAATTTTCTTCTACTATGGAAAATCAGCAGGATGATGTAATTTTCCATCTCATATCCACTCATATGCATGCCATATTAACCTTTTTTCATCATTTTAATTTGAAAATAAATATTTCAAATGAGTAATTATAGAAAGATACCAAAATTCCATGGAAGGAGTCTCTGTAACTGCTAAATATACCTGTGATTTTTCTTTTAACTTATACCATGATGTTCCACATTTAGTACACCCTGATATAAATTTGTATTCCTTCCTATATATCATATAGTAATTCGAGAATACATGCATTTTCTTGTAACCCAATCCCATCAGTCACAATATTTTCTTTTCTTTATAATGTGAATCTGGAAGATTTTTTGTCTTTAGGAAGTATGTCTTTCAATAATTGTAGCAACTTTGTAAAAATCATTTCACTCAATCCATTTTTCACCTTCAAGTTAATCAATCTTAACACCATCGATAAAACCATAAATTCCATACAACCCAGATACAATGGCTTTTCAGCATCACCATATAGATGCTTAATTGTTGGTTATTTCTCAATTGACTCTACTTCAATATCAAAAATCATTTATTCAATTTGATTAGACTTATCATCTTGAAAATCATCATCATCAATAGATCTAAAATTCTTCCTAATTTCACCATGCCAAATCCAAGGGCTATAACTCAAATTAAAACCATGAAAAATTAAATGATCATTGATCTCTATACTTTTCAACTTCTTCATATTTATAAATTTCAAGAATGGATAAAAAAATGTCGTTGTTTAGAAGATTTCATTTATAAAATTCCAAAAAACCATTGACACATTCCTCATATTTATCACTTATTTGAAGTGCTGTAATCAAACTTCAAATCATTATTATATATAAAAAATATCAAAAAATGAAAAAAAGTTATTATAATTTCAAATTTAATTAGAAATTTACTTTTATAAATAATAATAAAAAATACCATAACATATTTCACAAAAATAATAAGAAATAAAAAATATTTTATTAACAAAAATATAACTTTGAAAATATTAAATTATCATTCTTTAATAAAAAATTAATAACCTTAATCTAAAAAAAATCATTCATAAATTAAAAAATATCTAAGATGTGTGAATAATCAAAACTAAAAATATAAATAGAGAAGATAAAGAAACATCATAGAAATTTGGAACCACAAATAAAATTAAAAATACCTTGGATATATACAAAATAAAAACAATAAACACAAATAAAAAATTGAAATTTGAACTGGGATGATTGAGAAGGGGACACCAATGGTACAAAGATGCAAGCAGTGACCGACAATGGGTAATGGCGGATGATGGTGGTGAATGAAAACTGAAATATAAAGAAAAATTAATAGAAAATTTGACCCACAAATACAAATTCAAATACCTTGGATGCATGAAAAATCAAAACAAAAAAATTGTAAATTGATATCGGATCTGGGGAGACTAAGAAGTCGACACCAAAGAGAAGAAGTCACAAGCGGATGATGATGGATGGCGGTGGTAGATTCCAAATCAAAGATAAAGTAATATCAAATAAAAACTAAAACCAAAAATAAAAATACCTAGAATTCATGGAAAATGGATTCAATAAACACTGAACATAGATTGAAATCAGAATTGGGATAGTGACACCAACGAGAAAAAGCATGAGCAGTGGTCAACGATGGGTGAATGTGGACGGTGGTGGTAGAATCCATCTCAAAGATAAAGAGACATCAAATAAAAATTTAAACTACAAATACAAATAGCTATAATGCATAGAAAATGGAAACAATAAATACTAATTGTAGATTGAAATCAAAACTGGGATGAGCGACACCAATGAGAAGAAGCGTGAGCGATGGTAGATCATGAGTTATCGTGGATGATGGTGGTGGATACCAAATAAAAGATATTCCTAGGAAATTATCAAAGAATGAAGTTATTTGAGGCTACAGATCGAATAATGAATAGATTCAAGTCCACATATCAAAGATTTTTAGGGTTAGATTTCATTGCATAAGAGAAAAATGAGAGTTGTTGCTCAAAAGAAAGAAACAAAATTGACTCCTCCTGACCTCGATTAAAATTATAAAGCTTTTTCACATTGTTTATTCAATTACTAATGTATAAAATTAGTGTTTTCACATCGGTTATTCAATAACTGATGTGAAAAATAGTTTTTTTACATCATTTATCAAATAAACGTCATGAAAATATTTTATTTTTTTTTATTTTTCACATTGGTTATTCAATAACCAACATGAAAAATATTATTTTCCACATCAGTTATTAAATAACTGACATGAAAAATAAAACGTCAAAATTTTTTACATTGGTTATTCAATAACCGATGTGAAAAAATAGTTTTCTATGTCAATTATTAAATAAAAGACATGATTTTTTGATGTTTTATTTTTCACATCGGTTATAGATAACCGATGTGAAAAACATGTTGGGAAAAATAAATTTTGTACTAATGACTATACCACATGAGAAGGGGATATAATTAAAGGGTTTTATAGAACACATCTATCTCTAAAATGCAATGGAGAAAAAAAAAATTCAATGACAAGATCAATTGGAAGAGGAGATAGTAAAATGAAATTAAAATATAATACGTGTAACTCAGGATTGATCTTCATTATTGCTTGAACAATGAAGTTTATAGTGACCTATTAGTGACAAAAAAAGATACACTCACACTACTGAAAAAACAACCTATACCAACAGTTTGGAACTATTGGTATAGGTTCCCAAACCATTGGTATAGACCAATGGTTTGGAGGTCAATTGGCTACTATGCCATTGCTATAGACCTATTCCAAATTTTTTGGGTAAACCGTTGGTATAGAACTATCCTAATAGTTTTTAAAACCATTGGTATAGGTAATCTAAAATAAAAGAGATAGCTGAGGTTTAAACCCACCACCTCTCACTTATATATCAAATACCTAACCACTATGATAAAATTATCTTTGTGAATATAATTGGATATATATATATATAAATAATTTATATTTTTATTCATTTAATGACATCTGACAAAAGAATTCATAAAAAATTTAGGTACCTATACTAGTGGTTTTGAAAAACATTGGTACAAACCTATACCAATGGTTTTCAGAACTGTTGGTATAGGTACCTAGATTTTTGGGACCTATACCAATAGTTTTTCAAAAATGTTGCTACATGTTTTGTAAAAGGAACCTATACCAATGATTGTTGCATAACCGTTGGTATAGGGGCAACCTATACCCATGGTTTTGGAAAACCGTGGGTATAGTGTTTCTATGAGGAACCTATACCCATAGTTTTGGAAAAAACGTGGGTATAGGGTTTGTATGAGGCACCTATACCCATGGTTTTTCCAAAATTGTGGGTATAGAGTTTGAACAAGGCACCTATACCCATGGTTATTCCAAAACCATAGGTATATAAGGTTTCTATGCCCACAGTTTTTAGAAAAATCATGGGTATAGTGTTTAAATAAATTACCTATACCCATGGTTTTGAAAAATCCATGGGTATAGGGATTGAATGAGCCACCTATACCCACAGTTTTTCCAAAACTATGGGTATAGGTGGCCTATACCAATGGTTTTTCCAAACAGTTTGTACAGGTCTTTTGGTATAGATTCAATTTCTAGTAGTGTCACATCTATAGGCATCCACTGGCTAAATGGAATCATTGAATGATTTGGTAGGATCTCTTCTCCCAAATGATATTCTAGAACCACATCCAAGGTTAATGATGAGAAGAGAATGAAAGGTTTTTATCTTGTTTGAAAATGATCTACTGTATTGAAATAAGGTCCCATAACTCCCTTTATATAGAACTCCTTCATTGAATGAAAAAGTTCACTTGAAGTTCAAATGTTTCACGGTTTATGAAACAATCAAAATTTTAGCTTTGTTTATTGTAGTATTTATAACATACTCATAATTTTTTAAGTTATTGTTAAACTTTTTTACCATTCATGTAATCATCAATACATCATCACAAAATATTTCATAAATCTCAAATGACATGATAATCATCGTAAGTGAAATTAAAATGATCTCTCATATTATTCATGATGAATACCATGACATGGAACAAACAATCATGCCATAACACAAATTATGACATAGTTTCTTTCACCATGTAATGATTTATGATTTTATTTATATATATAACAATCTTTCACTCACACTAAATTATCTTATAATTCATGTAAAACTTCACAGTTGTTTGTGAATCCATCCAAACTCCTTTGGATATGATTATCATAAAAACTATTTAAAATTTTGGACAAACACTTTATACCAAAATTAATCTTTAATCCCTAGCCTAATGTGTAACCCTATGGGACTTTGTAGGGTCAAAAAAAACTATGAATTCTATAATAAATAATTGAAATTAAAGAGAGGATTCTATAAAAATGTTATCTCTAATCGATTTACAAAGGGGTCTGATGTTATCTCCATCAAACATGCTCATATCTCCACATGAATATGTCTACCACCAGGTGTATCTCTATAAATCATATACATACTTATATAATCTATTTTTCTAAGAAATATAGTCAACCACTAGACATATAATATGTTAATCTAGTATAGTCAATTTTTGGGGAGATTATTGTTTCAATAGACTTCTATTTTATCTTTGGTTTTGACATATCATGACACACTTCATTAATAATTTGATTTAACTTGAAGTTAGTTATTTGAGTTTTGTTGAGTGTATAATTATTGTTTGATCATATGTTTTGATGAATTGATTTGAACCTTATATCTACTATAACATATTAGAGTGTTGTGATAGTTTACTCATCAAATGATAGAGGGGAAAGCTACATTCATCAAAAGATGAAATATTTCATCTGATGTAGTTGCAACCACACATTAAGATATTTAAATTCAACCATTAGAGTTTTTTATAATGGAGATTAAAAATTAGTCTGAGGGATTCATGGAGTGGGAGAATATGAGTTACAAGATTCTCCAATCTTACAGTCGTTTTGAAGTTTACATTATCTCGATGCTCTGATCACTTTTGATTGTTAATTTTTCATTAAGTGGGTTTTGGATAAGGTTTACCACCATGTGAGATATTATTGTAAATCAATTAATATTTTATTCTTATAATTTTTTTCCAATTATTTGAGATTATAAAGATTCTAGGGCTGAAAGTTGTATTTTTAGAACTCTCATATCCAATGATGTCCCAGTGCGGTCTTGATATCAATCATTAGATCAAAGAGGTGCTCAGTGATGGAGTTGCCTATTGCTGTTGAAGAGATTATATTTTAATAAGTTTCAGTTTTGGAACTTGATACCTTTTGACTAGTTTACAGTCAAGGAAGCTCCTTGTGTGGAAATGAGATACCTAGGATCAAGTCTAAAATTTTTTCCTACTGCTTTAGATGAATGAAAAGGGTTTTGTTGATTGGAATCATATTGGTAATAATATCCTTTAGGGGTATTCGAATTGTTATTTGATACTTTGAGCATTTTTTTAAACTTTAATGTTTTATTTTTTGTTGATTTATTATTTTAATCAGATAGTGGTTATCTTTTGATTATGTATTTTCTACTACTTGTTTATCCTTTATGCTCTGATTTGATCGGAAGTTATATTGTCTGATCAACTGATTAGATCAATTGGGAGAAAAATTTTAAGTTGATTTTAGGCTAAAATTGACCCACTCTTGTAGATTCCATATCTCTATCCTTCTTAGGAAATATTTGGTATCAAATACTACTCTTCTTTATTTCAGTTTTATCAAAACTTATGCTCACTTTTGGCTTAGGATCTATTTTCCACTTACCTTACACTGATTATATAGAAGAGAGTGGATTTGTTTTTTGATATGTCAGGCCTTCCATTCAGAGTGAGTGAGAATATAAATCCTATTTGACCATCGATCTTTGATAGCGTGGATTATAAATATTGGAGATATAGGATGAAGATCTTTATTATCAACACAGGTGTTAAACATTTTCTTATGATGACCAAAAATTAAAGAATTCCAGAGAAATACTTATCTGTGTTTACTCATGAGGAGAAGTTGGAGTATCAGGTGAATTATAAAGTCCAAAATACTTTTCTATACTTAATGATGTGGAAAATATAGAGTTAAATTTCACCCCATGAGGCTTAGAATAGAATATAGAAAAATTTGAAAATTATTCACTTTGGAACTTCCAAAGTTCTTGAGACTGGAAGGGCTATTTTTCATGTAACACCCTGAGATTTTAGAATAGTTTTATCTTTAATAAATTTGATGTGTTCGGTAGCCTATGATACACACAACACAAAACTAAAGTGAATAATAATTTATTAAAATACATGGAAAATATCAATAAATTATGAATATACAATGTTCAAAAAAATAAATTAACACCCAATGGTAAATAATATAAGGATAAAACCACTTAAAGTTTAAAAGGGCCTTTTTTATAAAAAGTGTTTTCCTTTATATTTTGTATTTTCATTTAAAAGATAAATTTATAAAGTTCAGAATTTTAATTTAATGAAATGAACTTTTTTTTGAAATCATCATGTCAAAATTATCTTAAGGTGATTTTTTTATTTTTATTTTGAAATAGTTGATTTTTAAGTGAATAGTGAAAAATAATGATTTTACAAATACTTTAATTTTTTGACATTATCATGATATAAGAATGAATTGGAAGTTTATAAAATATTTTTATAAATGAAATATATATTTAATAAGTAATATAGTGTATTTAAAATATAATGTTGGACTTAGAAATCTATGTTTGAAATTTTGGAAATCTATGTAATGTTTTTATTCAAATAAAAACTATTTTTGGTTCTTCTCTTTCAGTAAAGTATTACCAAGGTTATTTTTAGTTTTGGTTTGGTTTAAAAATTAAAAAAGTCTCCTTTTATTAAAAATAATCCAATTAATTTCATATTAATCAACATTAAACTTGATTTTGGTGTAAAATCATTTTTATGATTTAAAAAGACATTTTTCTAAAAATGATTTTTCATTGCATTTTGTAAACTTATATTTATATCAATTTTGGAAATTTAATCTTATAAAATAGATTCCATATTTGGAATTAGAATATTCAATATCAAATAACAACTTCAAATTAATTTTTATCCATAATGAACAATTATCATGGTAAAAATATCATGAAAAATAAAAGCGTCACTCATGCGTACATGTAGACTACCATATCCATGAAACGATGTAATTAATTTTTCATCACCATATATAAAGGATGATTATACAGATAGATTCAATGAATATATATTATGGTTATGATATAATTATTATTTTTTAAATATAAATTATTATTTACCTTCTTTTCTTTCCATCCATTGAAAAATGAATACATCACCCGTGCGTATGTATGAACTACCATCCTCACGAAGTGATGTAATTAATTTTTCATTACTAAATTACATGGATAATTATAAAAGTTTCTATAATAAATATATATAATATTTATGACATAATTAATATTATATAACCATGACCAAGGTGAAAGGAACAGAACCGTAAAATTGAAAGATGCATGTACAATAGAACAATTAACACCTAAATATTGATTTTAATAAAGAATTGTTAATAAATGAGTGATTATAAATTATAAAGAAATGATATATAGTAATATAAATATGAATATAGTTCTATTATAGATTTATAGTAATTTTAAAATTATTATATAGGAGTTTTGAACATGTTTTACTAAGTAGAAGTCCGAGGTAAGGTCATTTTTAACTCATTTTCCTTTCATTGAGTTATATCACTTCTCTATGGACTATGTTATGCCAATATTATGTGTATTATGACCTATGATTATTTATGTTGTATTTAAATTTATTATATATATATTTATATTTATTTAACATAATAGTTTCATTGATGGATCCCTACTTCAAATGTTACAAATCTCCATAAGGGATTCTCATCTCACTGTTCTTTCTTTGAGATATTTACCATATTCACAACTTTTTTTTATATCATGTGGTGTAAATAATTAAAATTAATGTATTTTATGAAGATTATAATTAAAATTATAGGGATTTAGAAATCAATATAGTTCTCTCTCTTTCATGATGTTTTAAGTCAAAAGTTACCAAAGTCATAAGGATTTATGTTTAAATTCCACTTTTTATCAGGATTGTTTATGTTTAAATTTACATTGTGGGAAATTAAATAATATATATATCTAAAAACACTATATTTTATTTTAATTTTTTTATATATATAATTTTCATGTGTTCTTTCCATTTCCCCCTCTCCGGTACACAAAAAGATCAAAAGAATTTTTTTAAAACAAATCTGAAATTATCACTTCTGTAAGGCTAGAAATCATTTTCCTCCATATTCATATTCTTCAAAATCATTTTATGAATGTTTTGATATTCACTAAAATGTTTGATAAAGGTATTTTATACTAAATTTTAACTTATTTATAAATTATTAAAATGAATCTTTTCAAATGTTTTCTGTATGACTAACTTTGACTTTTTACAAAAGTGTGAAAAAGTGTTTTTTTCTTTAACGTATACAACATGAACTGATTTTATTTCTGTCATTACCTTTATTAATAATGAATACTCCTTTACAAGTTTCCTTAGTTTTTTAAATAAAATTATATTCTAAATGTTTTGGAAATTTTTAGTTTTCAAAATTTACCAAAAGAAAAGGATATTTTCCTTATTTTTTAAAACGTGTTTCAAATGATTTTATAAAATTATTTTTTCAACTATGTAAAAATACTTTAAGGATTGTTATGATTCACTGGGGATATTATCTAATGATACCATCCACCATATTTCATTGGATGACTTGTGAGTATGCATTATAAAAGTTCCCATGAATCCTACATCTTTCCATGGGTTAATTAAGCGATGATAAAATCATAAATCTTATGTTTTTATGGAACATATATGTATAATTTATCATTCTATGATAGGTGGGTCCTTTATAAACCTTTATTTCATTGGGTAAAGTTTTTTTATCTCACGATATCACTAATGGATTCTATTAATAATTCCTGATCTAATATACTAAGGGATACTGGTAATAATGCCTGAACCATTATACTAAGGGATTTCAGTGTTTCTGCCTGATATTTTATGATATATGATGGTGGTGATGATTCTTGATCCATTATGTTATGGGATTTTTGTAGTGATACCTAATCTAAAATGTTATGATTTCCTATTCTTATGTTCATACCACATTCTTATGTTATGCCACATGGTTATGTTATGTTTTCCATGGCTCATGATAATGGTTTTGTTTCAATACCCATTCTTCATGTTATGAAGATGTTTATGACATGAACCTCAAGTTTTTATCTATATTCTTCTAGGTATGATTCACTTATATTATGTACTTGATTATATTATCATATCCCTATTCTCATATTATGATCACTTAGGATATTTGAGTGATATTTCCCATGTTTACCCTTACTAAGTATATGAACTTACCCTTTCTTATGTTTCTTTTTACTCAGGTTACAGAGAAGGTTTTTAAGTAGGACATGTATAAGAAGGTTACTAAGTGAGAATAACTATATAGGAAACATTGAAGCATTATTATGGAATAAGAAAATCTGGGTATAATGAGAAAACGTCAATTAGATGAGTAAGACATGGTTTTTGTTATGTAATGGGTTTTACTAATTTTATAAAACTATAAACCTAAAATGTTCTTGGGTATTTAAGTGAATTAATATTTTTTTATTGAATTTTTAATTATAGAAGTTTAATTTTGGGCCGCTTAAGTTGGTATCAAATTTAGTATGTAAATATTTTTATTTTTGACACTAAATCCAGAAACATGGGTCTTTAGGGTACCTTAGTTAGTATTAGAGAAAAGGTTCAAATAACTTCAGTGGTTTGGAATTTATCAAATGAGGAAATTTTTTAGAGTTTTAGATACCATAATGTGCTAATAAGTCTAAGGTTTATTATAAGTTTAAAGACATAAATACCCTTTTGAGGTTTTATGTGATGGGATTTTAAGGTGATGACATTTCCATCAGGAACATCCTTTTCATGCATGAGAATCCTAGACAAGCAACCATGTGAAGGTGGAGAGATGAAGTCATGATGTAGAAGCCAGGGAGGAGAAGTTACATATAGTTATAGTTTGGATATTTCCTCTAAAAACTACGGGTCATGTAATATTTAAGACTATGGGCCTTGTAAGGGTTCCCCCTCATCCTTTGAAAGGGGGATTATCAAAAATCAATAAAAAGAAGGCCTTCCATCCATTCAGGAAATAATTATTTTTATATTTTATTTAAATAGATGATTGAGGTATATGTAAACCTTAGGTTTAACATGTGATTTAGTGTGAAGGTTATTTGGGAAGAATATTACTGGTGACGTAAGTTTAAAGCTACACACAATCTTTAGGGTTAATACATTATTTTATGTTGAAGTAATTATGGTTAATTTGAAAAAAAGGTTATTATATTTTTGGGAACATATGTTTTATCATATAGATAACCATGTGATTTAAAAAAACGATGCAGTGATTAGGTGTTTGAAGTTCACTATATTTTTGGAAACATTATATAAATTAAGGCAAATGGGAAATTATTGGCTAATATGGGATTTTATGTTAAAGTAGTTGATATTAATTGGGGAATAAATATTGAGTTAACTTTGTGAAGTATATATAATTTTATTGTAAGTTTATGTCATGGTGATTCGAGTTATTTTGGGAAAAGATTATTATATTTTGGATAATTTATTATTAGGGTATATATATTTTTGGTATGTGACTTGTTGAGTGATTAATGATGTTTAGGGATAAATGTTAAGTTAATATTGGAATAATATGTGAAAAATATTTCTAATTTTTAAACTTTGAATTTGGTTAGGAATATTTTGAAGATTTTTGAGGTTTGTTATTTATGAAATGATTTAAGTTTAACTTTGGTTGTTATTATTGAGGCTTTGGAGATTAATGTATTATTTCCTCATTTGAAGTTTATTCATTTTCATTAGGAATTATCTTTACCTATGCTAACCATTTTTGGTTTCAATAAATGTATATAGATAGGATGAATAACTCATCATCCATTTTATAAGTATTATGATTTGTTAAAAGTTAATTCTAGTTCCTTAGGCATGAAAAATTTATCATAGTTATTTATCATTTAAAATACGAGATGAAGTAGATATAGAAAACTACTTGAAACATAACCAAAGGATGAAATTATGCTTATGGAATGGAAATGAATCAAGTAAGTCCATTTTATCATGTTCTATATCTTGATATTAAATGAATTCATAAACTCAATTAAGAGTAATAAAAATCTATCAAGTCTTATGTGGAACATACCACTCAATTATCAAGGTATTCTTTTGGAAACTCATTCAAAAGTATGAGTCTTATAATGATAAATACTTGGTTTTAGAAATATTTAATTAAGAAATACTAAGTTTCCTAGTAGTGACTTAGAAATTAATTATCATGAAAAAATATACATAATATTTTATTAATATGTCATGATACACACTTTCTCATAAGTAATTATTAAAATTGTGAGGGTGCAATTTATTTAATGTGGGTAGAATGCAACACCCCAAAATTTCAAAATATTTTCTCTTTAATAAATTTGATGTGTTCAATAGCTTTTGATTCACAAAACACCAAACTAGGTAAATAATAATTTATTAAAATTTAAGTTAAACATAAATAAATTATGAATATACAATGTTAAAACAAATAAATTTACACTTAATGGTAAATAATATAAGGATAAAAACACTTAATGTTTAAAAGGGGTTTTTTAAAAGAAGTTTTTCTTTATATTTTGTATTTTAATTTAAAAGATAAATTTATGAATTTATGAATTTTAATTTAATGAAATGAAATTAATTTTTTAAATTATCTTTTCAAAATTAGCTTAAGATGATTTTTTTGGTATTTTTCTAAAATAGTTTATTTTTTGGTGAATAGTAAAAAATACCAATTTTACAAATACTATCATTTTATGAAATTATAATTATATAATAATGAAATTAAAGTTTATGAAACATTTTTATACACAAAATATATATTTAATAAGTAATATAGTGCATTTAAAACATAATAGTGAACTTAGAAATCTATGTAATGTTTTTATTTAAATAAAAACTAATTTTGGTTATTCTCTTTTAATCAAGAATTCACAAGGTTATTTTCAGTTTTGGTTTGGTTTGAAAATAAAATAAGCACCATTTTATTAAAAATAATACAATTAATTTAATGATAATTAACATTATACTTTATTTTTGCATAAAATATTTTTATTCTTTAAAAAATAATTTTTCTAAAAATGATTTTTCATTTAATTTTGTGAAATAATATTTTTATCACTTCTAAAAATTGAATATTGTAAAATATATTCCATATTTATAATCATAATAATCAATATTATTTAATAAGGTCAATTTAATTTTCATCCACAATGAATAGTTACCATGGTAAAAATCTTATCATCATCGAAAGAGTTGAAAGGTTCAATGAAGAAGTTAAACTAAGAGATAAGGAAAAAATACCTCTAAAACTTGTTTTAATTTGATTGAATTGTTTTATTTATACCTTCCCTTATCCTATCTTCGTGGAACCACTTGATTTGATTGTGAAATTGTTTTTATATTATAAAAATAATATAAACAAAAATGTCACTCTCGCTCACTTAATATTTTTTCATGATAATGATAAGTATAAAAATAATTTATGAATGGTTAAATATCATAATATTGATTATGAGTAAATCAAATTTATGTTGTTAATTAATTTTAAATTATAGTATAATTATCTAAGATGCTTATGCAGCGTTGATACAACGCTTGTGTAAGAAGTATAAAAATCAAGTAAACAATTTTAAAAATATTAAACGTTATAAATTTTGGATGAATTATGGTGTTATAATAATTTTATATATAATTATTAAGTATAAGTGATGATTTAAGTTTTTATATTCTAACTCATTTTTTATCATGATGTTTTAAAAGTCAAATTATGGGAATCATCTTGAAAATGACTATAAAGATATTAAATGTTAAAAATATTTTATTAATTTATTTAAAAATCATAAAAATATTATAATTGGAAAATTGGGATCATAAATTATCGAAAATTTCACCCATAATCCAATTGGTATCCAATTTTCATTTTTTAAATTACTTTCAAGACCCTTAAAGACTTAATATCTGCGAAAACGCCATTGATTTTTTCCTATTAAAGGGGACTTAGTCTAACCTTTCAAAAGGCACATATGAGTCCATTTTTCTCTAAATATTATGCCCCAATACCTCCCCAAACTTCCCATAACACATTTAAAATCCCTTGGTGAGACCATAAACCTCTCCTCTAAAGGATTTATGTTTAATTGAAAGGAGGATACCAAAAGAAGTGGTAATCATCTTTACCGAATTGTTTCAAGTTTATTTATACTTAAACATACTAAAAATCTTACATAACCATATTAAAATAATTAAATCACTATACTTAATATAATGATATTTTATGTTAAATTTAAAACCATTTTCTATCTTCTTTCTATCTAATGAAAACAAAAGCATCGCTCATGCGTACTCGAGGACTACTACCTCCATGAAGCGATATAATTAAATTTTCATCACCACCTATCAAGTATGGTTATATAGATGTATTTAATAAATATATATGATATATATGATATAATTATAATTATATACATCTAAATTATTATTTATCTTTCTTTCAATCCATTGAAAATTGAAAACTTCACCTGTGCGTATGTACAGACTACTGTCTCCACGAAGTGTTGTAATTAAGTTTTATTCACCACCTTACATGGATCATTATAAAAGTATATATAATAAATTAATATGATATTTATTAAATTATTAAGATTATATAATCATGAACAAGCTGTAAGGACTGGAATCATTAAACTAAAACATGCATGGAAAATGGAATAGTTAACACCAAAAAATTGATTTTAATGAAGAATTGTTAATAAATGGGTGATTGAAAATTATAAGAGAATTATATATAGTAATATAAGTATGAATATGGTTCTTTAATAGATTTAGAATAATTCTAAAATTATTATATATGGGTTTTTAATTTGTTCGACCAAGCAGAAGTCTGAGGTAACGAGATTTTTAACTCAATTTTCTTTCATTGGGTTTTATCACTTATCCATAGACTATTGTATGCCAAGATTATGTATATTATGACATATTATTTTTTTTATTTTGTATTTGAAATTGTTTTATGTGGATTTTAATTTTTTTCACATAATCATTTCATTGATGGATTCCTATTTTAAATGTTACAAATCTTTTTAAGGGTTTCTCTTATCACTTTTCATTCTTTGAGACATATGCCATATTCACCACTTGTTTTATATTGTGTGGTTTAAATACTACAATGAATTTATTTTATTATCCTTATAATTAAAATTATGTGGATTTAAAAATCCATCCAGGGTTATCTCTCTCATGAGGTTTTAATTTAATAGTTTCCAAAGTCATAAGGGTTTATGTTATAATATCACTTTTTATCAGGATTTTTTATTATTTTAACTTACATTGTAGAAATTCATATGTTTTTTACTCTTAAAAACCATCTGTGTTCTTATAATCTAATTATATTTAGGGTTTTCAAATATTCTTTCCATTTTCACCCTCTTTGGTACTTAAAAATACCAAAAGAATGTTTTTAAAACAAATCTGACCTTATCTCTTATGTAAGGTCAGAAATATTTTTCCTCTATATTCATATTGTTAAAAATTATTTTATGAAAGTTTTTATCTTCACTAAAATGTTGATAAAGGTATTTTATACTTCCTTTTACTTTCTTTATAAATTATTAAAAGGAATATTTTTTGAATGTTTTCTGTATGAATCACTTTTTACTTTTTACAAAATTGTGAAAATAATGTTTTCTTTTTAACATTTACGACATGAATAGACTTTACCACCATAATTTAATTTCTTAATCATGAGTATTACTTTTCAAGTTTTCTTTATTTTTCAATGAAAATCACATTCCCATTTTTCTGATAATATTTAGTTTTTAAAATTTACCAAAAGAAAAGGATATTTTTCCTTGTTTTTCAAAGCATATTTCAAATGATTTTATAAAAGTATTTTTTCATCTATGTGAACATCATTTAAGTATTTTTATAGTTTTTAATGACCCATTCCTTCATATCCCATTACTCTTCTAGTTTTAGTGGTTAGAGGGTGTTGGTAGTCTTTTCCTCTAGTTCTTTTAATTTTCTTTCATGTGGTAACCTATTTGTTTATGCAGTAAGTCAATGGGTTGTGTGGTTGATTGACATGGTCACATGTTTTTTTATGCGATAGATTGGTTGGTCGTGTGGTTAGTTGGAATAATCACCTTTTTTTCATGCTTTAGGTTGGTTGGTTATGCAGTCGGTTGGCATAGTCACTTGCTTATTCATGTGATCTTTTGTTTCTTCTCACTACCAGTTGAATTGGATATGTGGCTAGAGTGGTTACATGAGATCAAATACATGGAAAGATATGATATATGAATCAGCCACATGGATGGATTTTCTACGTGAGTTGGCTATGTGGAATGATTAGATATGTGAATCGACTACGTGGAAAGATCAAATATGTGAATCAACTATGTGGAAGGATTAGTTACGTAAATCAGCTACATCGATGGATCGACTATGTAAATCATCTACATGGTAGGATCAGTTATGTAAATCAGCTACATGGATGGATTGACTATGTGAATCGAATACATGGTAGGATCAGTTATGTAAATCGGATATGTGGATGATCGGCTATATGGATTGGCTATGTGGATGGATTGGCTATGTGAATTGGATACATGGCTAGATCAGATAAATGAATCAGCTATGTGGATGGACCGACTATGTGAATCAGTTATGTGGCTAGATCGTCTACATGAATTAGCCATGTAGCTAATCATCTATGTTAATCAGCTACGCAGTTGGATCGACTTTATGAATCAGTTATATGGATGAATTGACTACATGGATGAGTCTGCTATGTGAAAATGGTTATGTGGAGATTTTGGATATATTGGAATTTTGGCTACATGGAATTGGCCACATGGAGTTTTTCTCCAGTTATATAAAAATGACTATGTAGGTATTTCAGTGGTGTGAATCAAGGGAATTCAAAGTTCATTCATAAAAGATAATTATATCCTTGATTTTTGATGACGATCATGGCTATAAATGAGTCCTTACACATGGAGTTCAATGAGATCCACATAGTTGGTTAATTAAAAATTTTGAGATCTGGAATTCTAATCATATCATATCAGTTGACTCAAAAATGAAAACCCTTAATTAATTCCTTATTTCTTGCTTTCCCTCAAGGATAGAGGTTCTAAAGTCATTCCCTTGGATTCATAAAACCCTTCTATCAGTGTCTTGGGTTTCTTCTAGCGGTGAATCTATCTTGCTCGCACCCCCTGTGTTGATGTAGTGAATCATGTGAAGATTCTCTCTTTAGGAATTTTAGAATAACTTCAATGGGGATCAATTATTATATTTTTGTGTTTGATTTGTGGTGATTCTGGGTACATATTACCTTTTTATATCATAGTTCTTCAATATAGATCCTACCACTTATTCTTTCCATGTGATGCTAGTTTCTCTCCACCATTCTATCAAAGTTTTCTTGGTTGTTTGTTTGTACAGTTGTGGTGCGACGTCCTTAGAAGGATGCATCTCTTGTAGGAGGGGTGATCAGGATCTATAACATTGGTCCATTCTTGTGTTAAGAACATTGACACCTTTGAGGTAGGTTATTATTTTATTATTCAATTTATTTACATGTGATTGTAAATTTAACATGGTTTATCCCTTTGGATGACAATGGAATTAACCTAATAATTATTGTACCAGATTAATAAATAATTGGATAATGATCACATGTCAATGTTATTTTTTATACCATGATAATGGGTTGCCTCTTGATTTACTAGATAGTGTTCTATCTATGTTATGCTTTTTATCATTCCTTGTTATGCTATAGATTATCATTTTTTCCTTGTTAGGAAATGGTAAAGAACATAAATCCATAATTAACTAATTAATTGGATGAAGAATAATTAATGAAGAGGCATATTAAATGAAATTTATCAAATCATGAGTTCTGGGATTGATGAAGAGGAATAATTAAAGAAGAGGAATAATTAAATAAGAGGCATATTAATTGGATTAAGAATAATTAAAGAAGAGGCATAATTAAAGAAAAGGCATATTAAATAAAAGTTATCAAAGTTATCAAGGAATAGGCATATTAAATGAAAGTTATCACATTTTTATGTTCATAGGATTGATGAACATAGTGTTTAGAGAGTTCATGGATAAGTTCATGGTGGTTTTCATCGATGATATCCCTATGTAATATGGGTCTAAGGAAGAGCATGTAGAGAATATACCTGATGTTTTAGGAGTGATTCATCATGATAAGTAGTTTGGTAAGTTATCAAAGTGTGATTTATGGTCTCATGAAGTCTGTTTCTTGGGGAATGTCATGTATCAATAGGGATTAGCTTTGGATCCTTAAAAGATAGAGGTAGTTGTTTCTTGGGTAGACCCTAAAATAGTGGAAGAGGTGCAGAGTCTCCTTGGTATTTTAGGCTATTACAAGAGGTTCGTAAATGATTTCTCTCAGGATGAGACACCTATGATAAGATTGAATAGAAAAGATCAGGTATTTGTTAGGCAAAAATACCTCAAGGTAACATTTCAGTATTTTTGGGTTGATTGTGTTTGTTGAAAAAGTAGGTTTCCATGAAGAAATTGTAGAGTTCCAAAGAAGTTGTTGACAATCCATGTTGACAAAAGAACGATGACAAAGGAAAGGATGATCTGGAGGTGGTACAAAATAGCAGTATAAGGTGGCACCATTTTTCAGTGTTTGCCAAATTTTTGGGGTCCAAAATTTGGAGGTTGGTGAGCATCACGAAAAGTAGATATCCATGAAGATCATATTTTAATATGGAAAAGGCATGAATTTCTTGAAGAGAGGATTCATGGTTTGGAATTCGCGAAGACCAGAAGAATGATGGTGGTGATTCTTCGCGATTACGTCAAAGCTTCACGAACAGCAGAGTTGAATCGCATCACGGAGGTGAAGGGATTTGCGAGTGAGCTTCGCGGCGAAGGTGGGAAGGAATGTTGATGGTGATGCTCTGCGATTATGACGAGCTCTGCGATCGGAAAATTTCCGCGGTGCTTCCCTATTTTGAGATAATTCCAGTGGAAATTTCAGAGCTTCATGATTGGTGATGACATATCGCGGACTTCACATAGAAGGGTCGAGGGTCAGTGGAATTGCCTATAAAAAGATTTCGACCCCCTCAAGATAATTAGAGAATTTTCGAAGAAGATCTTTTTCTCTCGTTTCGCGAAGGTAGTTCGTGTAGCCCGTGTGCTTCGCGAAAGAAGAGCTTCGCGACTATTGTAGCTCCGCGAAAGTTGTGAGCTCCGCGTTGGCTCTGTGAGCTTTGCAAGGGAAGTTGCTCTACAATGACTTGAGCTTCGAGATAGTGCTTCGCAAGAGTGCTTCGCGAAAAGTCAGGAGCATCGCGAAGACTTGTTTGAGCTTCGCGAAATTGGGATCCTTGCAAAGTAGGGTGCTTTGCGAAGGTTTTTCCAAAGGAATTTCCCAGTGTTTAGGGGAAAAGGGTTATTCATCAGTGGATGAAATTTGGAATTCAATAGAGCATATATCAACAGTTGAGGATGCATGCTTTCATGCAAATGAAGAGACCTATAGGTCTATAAACTGTGAGTAGATCTTCTGAAGAAGCAGTGATCTCACTTTAGTTGAGAGAGCAGTGAGTTCTCAAATTGTGAGTGGTTGTAAACCAGGAGGGATAGTGAGTCCACTTCAAACTTTTAAAAAACAGTGCACTTATAGTGGAATTGGTACATCGACACACTGCCAGTGTATGCTCCTTGGACGTATCCCAGTGAGGGTGAACCAAGTAAAAATCACTGTGTCCTGTGCATGATTTAAAGTTTGCTCATACTCTGCATCGGGAAGGAGAGAGAAGAGGGTTTTGTCTAACAGAAAAACAAGATCAAAAGGGGCAGTTGTTTTAATCTTTCATACCCTGATTCACCCCCCCTCTTAGGGTATCTAGCCTAGTGGACCTAACAATTGGTATCAGAGCAAGGTTAATATCAGTGTTTCTCTCTCAAATGGAGGTCACTAATCATAAAGGGATTCTGATCTTCGATAGGAACAATTTACAGCTATGGAAGAATCAGATGAAACACTACTTTCGATTATTAGGAATGGATGTTTTCACAGCAGCAATTCATTTCATAATAGCAGATATTAATAGTGGTGCATTATTAGAAGCTGAGCGTAGAGAGTTGGATGCTGATGCCAAAGCAATAAATTCCTTAGGGGGAGCCCTATCCAATCCTATATATACAAAGGTGATGTCTTTCAAAACATCACATGCCATGTAGGAAAATTTATTTAATATATATGAAGGGTATACAAAGGTCAGAGAGGAAAAGCTTCAAGTGTTTTGGAACAAGTATGAGGATCTAAGAATGAACCCGAATGAGTCTGTTGATGCATTCTTTGACAGGGTAAATGTTGTAGTGGAAGACATGTGAGGTCTTGGAGAAGTTATTGAAGATATTAAAACTGTGAAGAGAATCTTGAGGAAACTTCCACCTTGGTTCAATCCGAAAGTTTCAGTTTTGGAAGATAAAGACCCGAAAGAGATGACATTATACAACCTACACAGAACCCTTGTTTCATATGAAATGAGAAATGATGATAACGATGCTATGGAAAAGGGGAAATCCAAAGAGGTGTCATTCAAGGCCATGAAGAAGTTCACTGTTGAAGACTCTTAGGATGAAGAAGAGACAGATGAAGTGATTTCATTCCTCTCCTCAAACTTTCAAAGAGGAAAAGGAAAGTTTAAAGGGAAACTTTCACTTGCTTGTTTTCGATGTGGAAAGGTTGGACATCTTGCGGCACGGTGCCCCGAAAAGTTCCAAGAGGATGATGATATCGATGAATTCGAAATTCCCAAGAAGAAGTCTTCAACCTATGGGAAAGGAAAGAAACAATTCAAGAGAAATTTCTTTAAGAAAAAGAACCTTCTTTCAAAAGAATATGACAGTTCAGATGAGTCTGAGGTTGAGGAGGTTGAAGAGATAGAGAACTGCAAAGACTGAGGAGAAAATGCTATGGTGGCAGTTGTCGGCAATTCTCAGAATAAGAATGAAACCAAAGCTGATGAAGAAGAAGAATAAGTTGAGGGAAGAGTTGATATGAAAGCAGAGTTAGAGGCAGCTCTTGAAGAGATAGATGTTTGGAGAGCCAAAACAAAGAAATCCAACAAAGTTGTTCATGATGCCAAACTCTATATACAGTAGCAGGAAGAAGAGAAGTCTGAGTTGATGGATGAAATCGAGAAACTCAATTTATCAACACCAAAGGACTCAGAATCAGTTAGTGAGTATAAAATAAAAATTGAAGAATATAAAAGGGAGATCGATAGATTGAATAAAACAAGGAAAGAACAAATCAAGCGTATTGAAGAACTTGAAGGAGAAGTTGCCGGTCTGCGGAAAAAGGTTAAAGATCAAGAAAATATCTTGACTCCTACTGGGTCATCAGGAAAGCAGATCACTCAGAAAACTGAGAAGCTGAAAGTGGAGAATAGTGGTTCAGCAGAAAAGAAGAATCAAATTTGTTTAGATGCGAAGACTGATGGAGGGCTTGATCGAAAACAGAAAGCTGTGAAATTTGAGGTCAGACCACAAGCACCTACTCCAAGATTGAAGGTGGATATGGGAACAAGGCAGAATCAGAATATTCAGAGATCCCAAAGGGAAACTAGCAGTGCAGAAGTAACATGAAGGAATGTGCCTTATATCAGGTGTTATTGTTGTGAAAAAATGGGACATTCACAGTATGTGTGTTCCATAGCCAAGAGATATCGAAGGGAATAAGAACAGAGGTGGAATCCAAACAGAGAAAGGTTCTCTATAACATATTTCTAAGGGCACTGTTTTTGGTGCAGACGATTCGGGCACATGGATAGGTATTGCACTTCGACCATACAAAGGAATATGCCAGAGCAGAACCCAAATGTTCACCAACAGAAGATCAATGAACCAACATGTGAGTTGAAAATGAAAAATAGATTCACACCTTTGCAGGATGAAGCTGGTCCATCATACTCTGAGAAAGAACAAAAGTCTCAAACCATGACGAGTGTGATGGAAAAAATATGGACCCTGAAGAAGAAGGATGAGAAGGCCATGGTGGCAGAAATTGCCCTTAAACCATCAGATCGCTCTGGTGTGTGGATCCTTGATAGTGGTTGCACATCTCACATGACAGGTAATAAGGATCTTGTTAAAGGCATGAAATATGACAAAGGAGTTGTCAAGTTTGGAAATGATGAAGGCCTGAAGATTATTGGCTCAGGAAAGGCCAAGTTTGGGGGAAAAGAGATGAGACGTGCTGATGTCTTAGTAGCAGAATGCCTCAGTTACAATTTGCTCAGCGTCATTCAACTATGTGACTCAGGACATTCTATAAGGTTTACTAAAAAGATGTGTGTCGTCAAAGGAAGAGATGGGGAAATAGTTCTATAGGGAAAAATAACAAAGGTAAATCTTTACCTGGTGAGTGGAGAAGAAGATATGTGTTTTCTGTCTAGAGAGGAAGAAAACAAGTTGTGGCATAAACGGCTTGGTCATCTTTTCCAACTATCCCTAGAAGATCTGGTAAAGTGTGATGCAGCAAGAGACCTACCCAAGCTATCACGTGATTGTACTCACACGTGCGACGCTTCTCAATAAGGTAAGCTCATCAGAAAGACGTATAAGGCAAAAGAAATGAAGTCAACAAGAGTGCTCGAATTGGTGCATGAAGATGTTTGTGGACCTATCACACCAATAAAAATTGATGGAAAGAGGTACTATGTTCTTTTCATTAATGACTATAGTAGAATGGAATGGGTATTTTTTATTTCCCATAAGTCCGATGTGTTCAGCTGCTTAAAATAGTACCGAAGGGAGTGTGAAAGGATACTTGGACAGAAAATTCTGAAGTTTCGTACTGACAATGGTATGAAATTCACAAATAGTCAGGTGAAAGATTATCTCGAGAAACACGGGATAAGACATCAAGTTTATTCAGTAAGAACTCCCCAAAAGAATGGAGTGGTTGAAAGGAGAAATAGAATCATAAAAAACATGGCCAGAATGATGCTTATTGAAAAGGACCTACCAGAGAAATTTTGGAAGGAAGCAGTTTTAACATCGGTCTACATTTCTAACAAGGCTTTGTTGTGTCTTAAGGAATGAAAGACTCCATATGAGATGTGTTATGGAAAGAAGCAAACGGTGAAATACTTTCGAATATTTGGAATTAAGTGCTTTATCCTCAATAAGGAAAAACATAGGAAATATGAGTCTTGAGGAGATGAGGGGATATTCCTTGTATACTCAGGAAAAATCAAGGCATATAAATTCTTTAACAAAAGGATGGGAAAAGTAGTTGATAGCAATGATGTCACTGTAGTGGAGAATGAAGAGATCATTCAACAATACAGTGAACAATTTCCTGATGAGAGTGATGAGGAAGAAAGCAATGCAGGGGAAGCAGAAGTGGCTGATGTTGATTCAGAAGAAGATACTGATGATGAGCATGAGGAAGTAAAGTCCATATCTGCACAAAAGATAAGGAGTCAAGTTGAAATTGATAGGAAGAATATCATTGGTGATCAGTCTGCTCCGGTTCAGACTAGGAGAATGAAATCACTACAGCATACATCTTTACTATCTTAGGTTGAGCCGAAATGCTTTGCTGATGCAGCTGAAGATGAAAACTGGATTCAGGCAATGAATGAAGAGCTAGATCAGATTGAGAAGAATCAAACATGGGATATTGTTTCGAGGCCAGCATATAAGAATGTCATCAGGACTAAATGGGTCTATCGCAACAAGATGAATGAAGATGGAACAATGATTCAGAACAAAGCATGACTAGTGTGCAAGGGGTACTCCCAGATTGAGGGAATAAATATTGATGAGACATTTACACCGGTTGCAAAGCTGGAGACAATCAAATTATTCCTAGCCATCGCAGTGCAAAGGAAGTTCAAAGTGTTCTAGATGGATGTCAAATATTCATTTTTGAATGGGGTTCTGGAGGAAGAGGTGTATATTGAGCATCCAAATGGTTTTCTCATTCATGATGATGAGAACAAGATTTGCAGACTGAATAAGGCACTGTATGGGTTGAAATAAGCACCAAGAGCATGGTACTCAAGGCTTGATCAGTACTTGAAGAAGCTTGGTTTCCAGCGCGAGGGAGTTGATTAAAATCTCTATTTCAACAACAGCAGTAATCAAAGGATGATGGTCTTGGTTTATGTCGACGACATAATATTTGGTGGATCAGATGAAGCTCAGTGCAGAAAGTTTTCCGAATTCATGAAAAGTGAGTTCAAAATGTCAATGATTGGAGAGCTAACATTTTTCCTTGGTCTACAGGTGACACAAGGAAGGAATGGAACATTCATTTCACAATCCAAATATTTCAAGGAGGTTTTGAAAAGATTTGGAATGGAAAATTCCAAGGATATGAAGACTTCGGTAGCTACCCGGATGAAATTGTCTAAAGATGAGGATGTAAAGGCAGTTAATATCACATAATACAGGAAAATCATTGGAAGTTTGTTATACTTGACTGCAACAAGGCCTGACATTGTATTCGCCACATGCCAAGCAGCGAGATATCAGAGGAATCCCATGGAAAGCCACATGCTTGCAGTGAAAAGAATACTTTGGTATATCAAGGGAACAGTGGACTTCGGCTTGATGTATAATGAAAAATCTCGGTTAGAATTATTGGGATATACTGATACAGATTGGGCCGGTTCAGCGGATGATAGGAAGTCAACGTCAGGAGGTGCTTTCTATCTTGGCGGACTGTGTGTTTCTTGGTTAAGAAAGAAGCAAGATTTCATTTCATTGAGCACCGTAGAAGCTGAGTACATTACTACCACTCAAGCTTGCACACAATTATTGTGGATAAAGCAGCAGCTTGATGATATGGGCGTTGAAGTGAAGTCTTCGATCAGAATCCAGTGTGATAACTCAAGTGCTATAAATCTCATCAAAAATCCCATCCATCATTCAAGGACCAAGCACATTGAGACAAAGTATCATTTTATCAAGGAGAAGGTTGAGCAGGGAATCGTGAAGTTGGAGTATGTGCCTACAGAGCTACAGTTTGCATACATTCTAACAAAGGCCTTACCCAAGGACACTTTTGAGAGGCATCAACTGGCTCTGGGAGTTCAGTCGACTCCCCACACTTAAAAGAGTGTGGCTGTGGAACACCCCCCTCTCCTCGAGGTATGTTGTATTTTTCCCTAATGTTATAATATGTGTTTTTACCCTGTTCCATACTGCAGAGGAGTGCCCTTTGGGTTCATTGACAAAGGGGGAGAAAATAGTAATTGTTCAAGGGGGAGTGAGTGTGGCTATTTGATAAATCATGAATGATATGAGGGAGAAGATGACAGGTGGAGCAGTGAGATAGGGGGAGTGCAATGAGATAGGGGGAGAGTATCAAATCTGACGATGCTAGAAGTGATTGATCAAATACTTGATATCACGACAGCTGAGGATCGTGATAAAAGAAGAATAGTGAGTTTGGAATGGTGAGAGAAGGTTTCCAGCTATCACCAATTGGTGTCGGTATGGTTCAAAAATTGGTATCAATTTTGCAACTGGTATCTGCTTGGAATCGACAATTAGTGTTTAACATGATGTGTTTCATTGATGAACTTTTCATACTACTCTTGTTTCTCACGCCAAGCATTGCTCATGTGGGCTTAGAGTACGTGTTAAGTGATTCCTTGAATGCTATCAGAATCGCAAGAGGCGAATGGTGGTAGCGGCTGGAAGGAGATTCTGTGAGGTATCAAAGTGCAGAAAATCATTCTGAGAAGAGTTTTGAAGAGTTGTCAACAAACCAAAAGGGGGAGATTGTTAGGCAAAAATACCTCAAGGTAACATTGCAGTATTTTTGGGTTGATTGTGTTTGTTGACAAAACAGGTTTCCATGAAGAAATTGTAGAGTTCCAAAGAAGTTGTTGAAAATCCATGTTGACAAAAGAACAATGACAAAGGAAATGATGATCTGGAGGTGGTAAAAAAGAGCAGTACAAGGTGGTGCCATTTTCCAGTGTTTGCCAAATTTTTGGGGTCCAAAATTTGGAGGTTGGTGAGCATTGTGAAAAGTGGATATCCATGAAAATTATATTTTAATATGGTAAAGGCATGAATTTCGTGAAGAGAGGCTTCATGGTTTGAAATTCTCGAAGTCCAGAAGAATGGTGGCGGTGATTCTTCGCGATTACGTCAAAGCTTCGCGAATGACAGAGTTTAAGCGCATCATGACGATGAAGGGATTTGCGAGGGAGCTTCACGGCAAAGGCACGAAGGAATGTTGACGGTGATGCTCCGCGATTATGACGTGCTCCATGATCGGAAAATTGCCATGGTGCTTCGCGATTTTGAGAGAATTCTGGCGGAAATTTTGGAGCTTCGCGATTGGTGATGACGTGGTGCGGACTTCACAGGGAAGGGTCGAGGGTCGGTGGAATTGCCTATAAATAGAGGTCGACCCCCTCGAGATAAGTAGAGAATTTTCGAAGAAGATCTTTCGGTCTCGTTTCACGAAGGTAGTTCGCATAGCCCGTGTGCTTCGCAAAAGAGGAGCTTCGCGGCGGCTATTGTAGCTTCGCGAAAGTTGCGAGCTCCACGTTGGCTCAGTGAGCTTTGTAAGGGAAGTTTCTCTACAACGACTTGATCTTCGCGAGAGTGCTTTGCGAAAATCCAGGAGCTTCGCGAAGGCTTGTTTGAGATTCATGAAATTGGGATCCTTGCAAATAGGGTGCTTTGCGAAGGTTTTTCCAAAAGAATTGCCCAGTGTTCAGGGGAAAAGGGTTATTCATCAGTGGATGAAATTTGGACTTCAATAGAGCATCTATCAATAGTTTAGGATTCATGATTTCATGCAAATGAAGATACCTACAGGTCTATAAACTATGAGTGGATCTTCTGAAGAAGTAGTGAGCTCACTTCAGTTGAGAGAGTAGTGAGTTCTCAAATTGTGAGTGGTTGTAAACCAGGAGGGACAGTGAGTCCGCTTCGAACTTGTTAACATCAGTGCACTTATAGTGGAATTGGTACATCGGCACACTTCCGGTGTATGCTCCTTGGACGTAGCCCAGTGAGGGTGAACCAAGTAAAAATCGCTGTGTCCTGTGCATTCTTTAAAGTTTGATCATACTCTGTATCGGGAAGGAGAGAGAAGAGGGTTTTGTCTAACATCAAAACAAGATCAAAAAGGGGTAGTTGTTTTAATCTGTCATACCCTGATTCACCCCCCTCTTAGGGTATCTAGCCTAGTGGACCTAACAATTGGTATTGGTAGTTACATCCCCATGAGAATAACTATTCCATGAGAATAACTATTCATATGGACCAATAGTGTTAAGAAGCTTTTGAGTACCCAAAGGAGAGGTTAGTTAGTGCTCCAATCCTTTATTTTCCAATATAGGGAGTTCAATTTGAGATTTTTTGTGAAACTTATCATCTTGTATTATGATGTGTTATGATGAAGAATAGATTAGTTGTTTCTTATAGGTATTGGTAGTTACAACCCCATGAGAATAACTATTCCACCCATGATCTTGAGTTGGCAGCAGTTGTTATTTTTTTAAAGTTGTGGTGACATTACCTCATCAGTGAGAATTTTGTTCTTTTTATTGACCATAAGATCCCGAGGTATGTCCTCTCCCAGTGTGACTTGAAATTTTATTAGCACCATTTGATGGAATTATTATCGGATTATGACTTCAAGATTTCACATACATCAGGAAAGGGAAATGTTATAGCCGATTCTCTAAGAAAGAAGTCATGTAGTGATACTGTGTGTGAATCTATAGATTCTTGGGGAGTGATGGAATAAATATCAATGATGAATCTAGATATGGGAGAGGTTGGAGTTAGATGTTTTATTTTCCAAATGATGGTGTTTTCATATTTAGTGTAATAGGTGGAGGATTCCTAGCTAGGGGATTATGAGGTAGAGGTTTGGAGGGACTAAATTTCTTTTAGTGACACCCTTGATGGTTGTTCTGAGAATGGAAAATACTGGGTCTTGTTTTAAAAAATGATTTTAATCCCTTTAATGATGCATGATATGGTTCTATATGACTTCCATAGCTCACCCTTGGAGGTACATCCCAGTGTGATGAAGATCTACCGAGCTCTGAGAGTTCAGTTTTAGTGGCTTGGGTTGAAGCATGTAGTTTTAGAGTTTGTTTCTCAATGTCTGGTCTGACAAAAGGTGAAGACTGAGCACCCTATTCCCAGTGGGTTTCTACAATCATTAGATATTCCCTAGCTGAAGTGGGAGAACATATCTATGGACTTCTTTATCAGTTTAACTTGATATTAGGGAGGCTATGATTCTCTATGGGTTATAGTGTAATGTTTAATGAAATCAACCCACTTTATAATGATCAGGGAGTTGGGATCAGTGGAGGTTTTTTTTTGAGGTAGTGTCTAGACGAGGTGGTGTAACTTCATGGATTATTGAGGATTATTATCTATGACCGAGATCTTGATTTTACCTCTAGGGTTTGAAGAGGTATCTAGCATCATTTTGGCACATAGTTATACCTTAACACTACTTTATATCCACAGAAGGATGGTCAGATAGAGCTGTCCATCCTGAATCTTGAAGACATGTTGCGCTCTTGTGTCCTAGGATTTGGAGGTTTTTTGGATGAGGCACCTAACCTTGGACAAATTTTCTTATAATAATATTTTCCACTCTACCATTGATATGGAACCATTTGAAGCTTTATACAACTGACCTTTTTATTCTCCATTGTTATAGACCGAGGTTGGAGAGGTGGAAAATCTAGAGCTAAAACTAGTATAGAATATGAGGGAGTTGGTTTTGGTAATTCATGAAAGGATGAAGGAAGAACAATATCATCCAAAATATTATGTTTATCATAGGAGTATACCTCTAGAGTTTGATGTTGGATATCACATGTTCCTAAAGGTGACTCCTCATCATGGGTAGTGGAGGTTTGGTCATAGGAGTAAGCTTTCTTCCTATTTTTTGGGTATTTAGAGGTGTTGAATCATGTTATAGCTATGGAATATTATATAGAACTTCCCCCATAGATGATCCAAATATGTGATGTTTTTTACATGTCTCAGCTCCATCATTATCTTCATGAAGACTCTCATGTCATCGATTAGGGTGAGATTGATGTTGATAATGATGAGAACTTCAAGGATCGGCCTATATATATCTATAAATGCTAGTAGAATGTGTTTCATGAGCATGATATTCCCTTGGTTCATGTATTTTGGTGGCATGGTGGTGTGGAGGAGAGTATCTGGGAACTTGATTCACAGATGTTCAATTAATACCTCAAGTTATTTGATGCTTATCTCTCCTCTTGTAACATTGTTCATTCTATGAATGTTGACCTTTCTGATTTATGAGATGGTTCACTATCTTTTATTATTATCAACATGTCTCTATCTTGAGAGGTATCTCCCTAGATATAGTGTTTAGGAGCGAGATGTTGTTATTTTTTGGTTTCACGTTGTTCCTCTGATGAGGTAGTTGAGCTCCTATGACAGTGATACCCTTGAGAGTTATCTTGCAGGTCAGTTGTTTGAACAACCCATTTTCATTTTATTTATGATTTTAGTTTTGATTATCGAGGATGAGAATCATTTGAGAGGTATCTGATGTAATGAACTTTTCCTTCTTATCACATTACTCTACTAGTTTTGGTGGTTGGAGGGTGTTATGAGTTTTTCCTTAGGTTTTTCTAATTTTACTTTGTGAGGTTACCTATTTTTTTGTGCCGTAGGTTGGTGGGTCATGCAGTTGGTTGGAACGATCACCTTTTTCTCTATATGGTAGTTTGGTTGGTCATACGGTGGTTGGAATGGTCACCTATTCGTTTGCACAATAGGTTGGTTGGTTGTGTGGTTAGTTGGTATGATCACTTGCTTGTTTATGCGGAAAATTGTTTCTTCTCATGGATAGTTGAATCGGCTATGTGGTTGGGACAATTATGTGAATCCACAATGTGGTAGGATTAGCTATGTGAATTAACTACAAGGATAGATCAGCTACATGAACTGACTATGTGTCAGGATCAACTATGTGAATCAGCTACATTGATGGATTGACTACGTGGCATGATTGGTTACATAAATTGACTATGTGGTTGAGTCAATTATGTGAATCCACAATGTGGTAGGATTAGGTATGTGAATTAGCTACAAGGATGGATCAGCTAAATGAACTAAATACATGTCAGGATCAGTTATGTGAATCGGCTACATGGATGGATTGGCTACGTGGCATGATTGGTTACATAAATTGGCTATGTGGATAGATCAGATACATGGTAGGACCGATTATGTAAATTGGCTACATGGATGGATCAACTACGTGAATCAGTTACATGGTAGGACCGATTACATAAATTGGATACATGGATGATCAAATACATGAATTGGATACATGGATGGATCAACTATATGAATCGACTACGTGGCTGGATCGACTATGTGAATCAACTACATGGATGGACTATCTATGTGAATTGTCTACATTGTTGGATCGACTACATGAATTAGCTATGTGGATGATTAGCTATGTGAATTGACTACATGTTTGGATCAACTTCATGAATTGTCTATATATATAAATCATCTACATGGATGAGTATACTTTGTGGGAATGATTATGTGGATCTTTTGGTTATGTGGGGATTTCGGCTACATCAAGTTTTCCACCACTTACATAAAAATGGTCATGTGAGCCTTTCAGTGGCATGATTCAAGGGAATTCAATGGCTGTTCATCAAAGATAATTATATCATTTATTTTTGGTAATGATCAAGGATATAAATGTTTCCTTCCATATGAAGTTTAGTTAGATATGAAATATTTGGTTAATTAAATCTTTTGCAATATGAAATTCCAATCATCTCGTATTTTTTGACTTGAAATAGAAGATCCTTACTTCATTCCTTCCCACTTAATTTCCCTTAAGGTTGGAAGTTTTGAATTCCTTCTGTTGGAGTCATGGATCCCTTATTTTTGTGGCTTGAGCTCCTTCCATTAGTGAATCCATCTTGAATGCCCCTTATTTTGGTGTAGAGAATCACATGAAGCTTCTCACTTCAGGTGTTTTGGAATCCCTTCGATAAGGATTGATTCTCAGCTTCTCGTGTTCAATCGGTTGTGATCCATGATATGTTATACCGTTTTATCTTTTGGTTATTTGATTCGGATCCTCTCGCTTATTCTTTCCATGCAATGAAGGTTTCTCTCCATTTTTCTAATAGAGTTTTCTTGGTTGTTTGTTGGTGCAGTTGTGGTGCAGCGTCCTTGGAGGGATGCAACTCTTGCGGGAGGGGTGATCGGGATCTACGACATTGGTCCATTATCATGCGAAGAACTTTGATGCCTTTGAGTTAAGGGATTCATTTCTTCTTCTATTTATTTACATGTGATCATAAAGTTATCATGGTTTATCCATTTGGATGGAAATGAAATTAACCTAATAATTATTGAACCATGTTAATAAATAATTGGATAGTGATATTATGTTGAAGTTGTTGTTTTATACCTTGATAATGTTTTGCCTCTTGATTTGTTAAATAGCGTGTTATCTATGTTATGCTTGTCAAAATTCCTTTTTATTCTATGGATTAACATGTTTTAATTTTTGGGAAATGGTAAAGAACATAAATCTAGAATTAATTGATTAATTGTCTTAAGAACAATTAAAGAAGTTACATGTTAAATGAATCTGGTGTTTTATGCAATTTGATGATAATCAAATTGATGCAGTGAACATGTTTAATTGAATGTGATATTACATGAGTTAATGTAATTAATGAAGAATGTGGATCATATTAACACTAGTTGATTAAAATAAAAAGGCATGTTAATGAGAATGGTACTTCTTCAAGTTTGTTGAAACTGAAATTAATGCTAAGAGCATGTTTATATTTTGATATCTTATTACATCTTGATGCCTTAGGTTTCCCATAGTTGGTACTTGTGAATAATGAATTGGTTAATTCAAGATGGAATAAGAACCAATTGTGTGATAAAGACAATTACAAGGGCCTGAGTTTCCCATTTTATCGAGAAGTTTGAGTGCCTTGTGTTTGTAGTTATGAGAGTTATTTTATGTGTGAAGGATGGATGCCTTATTTTAGGGACTATATTTCCCTATTGATTATTTTTGTTTCTTGTTTCCTTGTAATTTTCTCTGGATGTGAGATTCACTATGCGATGTGTTATGAGCCTGATATGGATGAGACTTGGATGGATGATGTGATATGGGGTAGGGAGGCTTGGATAATGTGGAAGTAGTTGATGATTGTGACGGCGAGATGCATTGGGATATACATGTGGGTTTCAGGGATGACACCATAGATGATGAAATAGGTTGAATCTATGATTACCTATTGATGTGATAAAGCTAGAGTCTTACTTGAAATAAATCTATTAATGGCTGATGGTCGGGTTTATTGTTTTATCTATATTACTTTCCCCTTTTCTTACGACAACTGAATGTTATTGGTTTCATGTTTCATCTCATTGATATCTTAGGACGGTTTTCCTAGAGTACATGTATTATATAAATTAATAATTTTTAATAAATGGATTAACCCACATGGTTGGTGTTGATAGAATATAAATTATGAAAAGATGTTGATCTTGAGAAACTGTGGACTCAGTTGGAATATGTCTAGAGGACATGGAATTTACTCTAATGATTAATATAAATTAATTAAAAATAATTTTGTTGGTTTATTAATGTATAATGAATTAGTTAATGTAAAGGAAATTATAAAAATAAAAATAAGTAATTAAAGTAGATCTTTAAAATGTTTGTGTGCTTATAGGATATCTAGTCCCTAGTAGTGGTAGTTGGGTGTCTGAAAGATGATAACTGTAGTTGAGATTAGGACTAGGTTATTCCCATATTGTGGTTATGAGATTTATTATATTTATTATATTTTGTGATTTCATATGCTACCCCACCCATGTTGGTTAGGGATACTGACACCCAATGGGCTCTAGGAGGGTGTTTTCCTCAACATCATAGTGGGAGGATGGATGTCTTACTACCCCTTGACCACATTGTCATGACAAGTCAAATTGATAGTGATTTAAATAATATTTTTTAGTCTAGGTAATACCCTAGTTTGTCATTTTTATTGATTTTTGATAACCCCCCTTTCAAGGGATGAGGGGGAACCCTTATAAGGCCCGTAGGCTTAGAGATTACATGGCCCGTAGGCTTAGGAGATTACATGACCCGAAGGTCTTAGGGAATTCAACCAGACTATCTACAAGGAACTTCCCCTCCCCAGCATCTGCATCATGATAGTATCTCTCCACCTTCGCATGGCCATTTGGCTAGGCTTCCCGTGCAAGCACATGATGGTCCCGATGACATATCCATACCCTCTCATTCTGACAAATCCATTTGGCTCTACTCTAGTGAGTGCACCTGCTCTGAATCCTCTTCTGGGGCTACTTCTTTTTTTGTAGTGTGTCTGGGGCAACTACATGTGGCCCTAAGGCCTTTAGGTGGCCCAAAGGCCTTAAAGGTGTCCTAAAATCCCTACTTACCCGAAGTCCTGGGTGACCCTAAATCCTTAAGGACTCCAAGCCCAAACCGGTGGCCCAAGGTGAATAGTTCTAGCTACTACAGTACCGAACAGTACCTGCTATAGTACCCCCGCATGTGTGAAAAGTTCCACTACAGAACCTGTACAGTGTAGAGTCTGCTACAGTCCCGCACAGTGTACAATACTACTATAGTGCCTACTACAGTACCCCCCCAAAATATGCCTCTACCTGGTTTTGAACCTGGGTCTTGTGGATGCACTTAAGGATACCTCACCAATTGGGCTGAGGCTCATGTGCTTAAAGAGTTATTAAGTTGAAAGACCAAGTGGATTGTAAAAAATATGAGATAAATAAGTGATAATTTCTAAGTTACTATAGAAATTGAAGAGTTCCTCATTCTTAATTGATTGTTAAGTTTTAGTGTAATCCTTTGGTTGAGGGTTAACCAAGATCTTGGGTACCCAAAAACCTCTTAAAATGATGTGATTAGAACTAAACCTTGACATAAAAATTGTGTAGTCAAATTACATCCCCTTATCATGCTTTAAGGTTTGTAAAGGAACATTTAAATCTCAAATGTTTGGGAAAGAAAAGGGTTCTTATGTCGTCCAATCGGAACAACACAAGATGCACACTTAAAATCGCACACCAATCGGTTATGAAATAAAATGTGTTTCAATTAAATGAATAAAAACAAGTTAAGATACATATGAAAGAAAAATTAAAACCACAATATACACAAAACTAGTAGATAATTATGTTTTGGAACTCCCTCTTCAAGTGTGTAGCTCCCTCACAATGATCACCCACCGCTTAGCTCAACATCGGGAGGAGGATGAAGCTCAAGTGAAAATTATTCTTCATTATTGACCCCCCTATGAGTATAGGGGCCTCCAAAACTTCTAGGATGATAAGGAGACTCCTATAGGAATCCAAAATGTCATAGATTTTCTTCTGGTTCTAACTTTCAAATGAGGTTCCCATGGTGCCTTTTTATAGCCAAAATGAGACATGGTTTTGAGATACCACTTGTGTCTCGGTTTTGGAATATTATAAAACCATATCAAGACTTATTCAAAAGATAATAGTTATTGGATGGACTCTTTAATATCTCCCTGTCAAATTTTGCGGCCATTGGACTTCTTTATTGGTAGATATGGTCAAAATACCAAACTAAACTTTTGAATTTGGGTAGATTCTATACCCTAGAAAGAATGGTTCATAAGAACCACAAGATGGACTAATTTGGATTTGGTTCTTTGAGAATAGTTTTACCCCATTATGTTTTGAAGCGGAAAACAAATTTTCATCCCATTTGGATTTACATAATTTTTTTAATGCTCAAAACAGTGGACAGATGTCCATGGGATGACATGTAGTTTGACCCATGCATTTTTCTTCTAGATCATCTCTGGGGCCTCCAAATCACCTCAACCTTCAATGAAAATATCAAAACAAGTATAATTTCCCATTTTAATAGTGATACAAACAAAATAAATTAATCAATCATGAAGTGAAATTTGTTATTATATTTGAAATTTACAATACAAATTCAGTTTAATACAATGGTGTAAGGGTGAAAATGAAACAGTGAATCGTGGTGCGATCACACCCCCACACCTAAACATTTGAAATCATGGGAAAATTATTATATCCTAACCATGTCTAATTCCTAAATAAAATGTGAGAACAGTTAAAAGATTATTCTGAAATTAAATTTATCATTTCTTGTTTATGAAATCAATTTTCCTATCATTTTTCTTCTCTCACATTTGAATTTTTTAAACTTAATTTGTTCACCCATGCAACATGTCGCAGCCTACCTTACTTAGAAATTTTACCACTTTACTCAAAGAACATATAAAATTGGATTTATTCTCTTTTCCAAGAGTTTATGTTATATTACCATATGCTTTCCAAGATTATAAGTTCTCTACCGACAGAAACTAGTGTGCTACTCAAGAGGTCTTCCAACAGTTTGTTCTGAGGTTCAAGGGTTGGTAGGATTTAATGTATAAAAAAAATCTGAGGCAGAAGAGGATTGTTTAATCTCTTAAGTAAGAAACATGTCAAAATTCAGCATGTGTTAACAATGAACACACACACACTCATCCCCTCAAAAATTGTATCACTTCCAACTCACTATACCCATTATCCATTTGTGTGGGTCACAACCGACCAATGAATAATAATGAATAGACTTCCTCTTTTCTCCATTAGTTTTTTTTCATTTTGTTATGTTTTTTTTCAATGTACATAATTATTTTCTTTTTTTTTACAATTTTCATTGAAGATAAAGAGGGAAAATTTGTAAAACAATGATAAAATATGGCTTGTGAACCCACTGCCCAAGGAAAATGTAGGAACCATTTCTATCAATCCATAACAATGATTCATTCCTGATAATTCTCATGGAAACACCCTCTCCCCCACACCTTCTGAAATTAAAATAAGAATGTACACAAGATATGGGTAGGTAGGGATAAATAACCATGTAATGTGGCTACCTTATAGGAATTTCATGGTCTCTAAGGCTTAAGAAGGGTAAAATGTCAAGGTGGAAAAAATAGAGGCTAATTGTACAAAGGGATTTTCAATGAATGATGGCCTCTATCATGGATGTAGAACACTTGAATCTTATAGATTCAAACAGAATAAAGGAAAGTTCTAGTTTCTCTATATGATACGAGAATCTCAAGAAAGTGATTAAAAGGAAGAGCATGAAATAAAGGGCTTAAAATGTCTCTCAAGGAAGGGATTAAAATATTGTTTAGTGCTAATGAGGCATGGGTTTCAAAAATTCATTAAAAAACTAAGAATGATTTGAAAATATAAATTATATAAAAAGATTACATATCAACATTCATTTGAAAAACATTTTTCCAAAAACAACGGAATTTTATACAAAATCTACTCAAGAATGAAAAAATATTTTGAATTATTTTAAAGCAGGCATCTTTTTTCCATGATAAAATTAACATTCATGCACAATAGTATGGGATAAAATAGGGGGAAAATGAAAATACTATTCAATAAGTGAGAAAAGGAGAAAAAATGATGAAAATTCCTAAATAACCTAGGAATGTACCCATCCCACACAACTAAAACATGCAGTGTCCTCACTATAATAAAATAGAATATGGGAAGGAAGGATAAAACCTGCTGGGTGTCATTGGTATGTTGCTTCTTGAACATAGAGTTCCTCCATCAGGAACTCTGGAAGGGATTCATGGAAGTGATTCAACCGCTTCCAATTGATAGTGAAGGTTTGCTTGGTTTCTTCATTTTGAACCTGAACAAAACCAAATAGAGAGACATTATTAACAATGTATGGTCTAAACCGGTGGGAACAAAGCTTACTGGGATACAATTTCAGCCTTGCATTGTAGAAAAGGACCTTATGACCAATTTGAAATTGACGATGAAGGATAAGGTGGTCATGGTTAGCCTTGGTTCGCTCCTTATAAATCATGGAGTTCTCATATACATCTCTTCTCATTTCCTCTAGCCCCTGAATCTACAACTGCCTTTGATCACCTACACCAGAAATATTAGAATTTCATTGTTTGATGGCCCAATTGTCCCAGTGATCTATCTCAATAGGGAGGTGAAAACTCTTTCCAAACACAAGCTGATAGGGTGACATTCCAATTGGAGTTTTAATAGCAATATGGTAAGCCCATAATGATTCATCAAGTCTAAGACTTTAATATTTTCTATTGGGTTGAAACATTTTTTCAAGAATTTATTTTACCTCTCTATTTGACACCTTGACTTGGCCATTGGTCTATGGGTGATATGCAGTAGACACTCGATGACTGACCCCATACCAACGGAAAAGTGATTACATTTTTTGGTTGTATAAATGAGAACCCTGGTCACTGATGATGAACCTAGGTAAGCCAAACCTGCAAAAAATTTGGGTTCCCATAAATTATACAATTGTTTTGGAATCATCCGTCCTTGTGGCTCGTGCCTCTACCCATTTTGACACATAATAAACTTCTATAAGAATTTACAAGTTTCCAAAGGAATTGGGAAATGGCCCCATAAAGTCAATAACCAAAAAATAAAAAATTTCATGAAAGAGCAATGGTTTTTGTGGAATTTCATTTCTTTTAGATACATTACCCATTATTTGACAATAAGGACAATATTTAAAAAAATCATGGTCATCCCAAAAAAGTGTTGGCCAAAATAGACTAGAATCAAGGACTTTGCGAGCAGTACATTGGGGACCAGAGTATCCCCCACAAGCAAGAGTGTGGAAGAATCAAAGGATAGACAAAAACTCGCTATTGGGAATACAATGCCTAAGGACTTGATCACTACATGTGTGCCAAAGGTAGGGGTCATACCAAATGTACTGACAAGACTCATGTTTTAGATGATTGGCATGGTTTTTGTTGAAATGAGTAGGAATGAAAGATGCTACCAAATAATTTACAATTTTGGCATACCAAGGAATAACATCTTTCACTCTGTACAATTTCTCATCAGGAAACATGTCATTTATAGGAATATGGGGGGATGATTAAATGTTTGAGGATGGGGGAATCCTACTGATATGGTCAACCACCACATTCTCTGCTCCTTTTTTATCTCTAATTTATAAATTGAATTATTGAAGGAGGAGCATCCAGCGAATGAGATGTGGTTTGAAATCTGGTTTCTTTAGGAGATATCAAAGGGATGCATGGTCTGAGAATATATTGACTTTGGACCTCAAAAGGTATGACCTGAATTTTTACAAGGGAAACACAATGGAAATGAATTATTTTTCTGTTGTGGTGTAGTTTTCTTGGGCAGGGTCCGAAGTATGTGAGACATAGGCAATGACATGTAAAGCTCAGTCGACCCTTTATGATAAGACCGCCCCAAATTCATAGTTGGAGGTGTCACACATGATCTCAAATGGTAAATCCCATCGAGGTGGTTGGATTATTGGGGGTGACGTGAAATTCCATTTTAACTTATTAAAATATTCCTCACATTCTTTATCAAAAACAATTTTGTTTTCTTTTTGGAGTAACCAGGAGATTGGGAGTGCAATATTACTAAAGTCACGAATGAAATGATGGTAAAATCCAACATGACCTAGGAAAGACCACACATCCTATGCATTTTTAGAGAATGGTAAGGAAGAAATGACATCCAATTTTGATTTATCTACTTGAATACCATCCTTAGAAATGACATGCCCCAAAACTATACCTTATCACACCAAGAAATGTCATTTCTCATAATTTAATATGAGATTCTTTTCAATACAGTGACGTAGGACTAAATTAAGACTGCTCAAAAATTCATCAAAAGAGGATCGATATACAGTAAAATCATACATGAAAACTTCCATGCAATTATCTAGGTAATCCAAAAAAATACTAACCATGCATCACTAGAAAGTACCTGGATCATTGTAGAGACCAAATGACATCCTTCTATATGAAAATATGCCAAAGGGAAAAGTAAAGGTTGTATTTTCCTGGTCCTCGGGGGAAATATAGATCTAAAAGTATCCAGAATACCAATAAAGGAAAAATTAGTGGGACTTAACCTCTAGCCTCTCTAGAATTTGGTCAATGAATGAAAAGTGGAAATGGTTATTCCTAGTGCGTTGGTTTAGTCAGCGATAGTATATGCATACACGCCAACTATTCTGCACACGAGTTGAAACCAATTCATTTTTTTCATTTTTGATTATTGTAAGGCTAGTTTTTTTAGAAAATACTTAAATGGGACTTACCCATTGGATATCATATATGGGTTAAATGATTCCATCAGCCAATAATTTTGTTACCTCATTTTTTATCACATCTAAGAGGTTTGGGTCCAGTCATCATTGTTCTTACCTCATTGGTTTTGCCTCATCATTTAAAAATATATGATGCGTAAAAATTAATGGGATAATACTATGAATGTCAGCAAGTGTCCATCCCAAAGCTTTTTTACACTCCCTAAAAAGTTCAAGTAGTTTAAATTCATGATTAGGAGAGAGTGAACTAGAAATGATGATGGGAATCTTGTTTCCATTCTCAAGATATGAATATTTTAAATCTTGAGGCAATTTTTTTAGTTCCAATTTATGTGGATTTTGGATTGATAGGTGTGTGTGTGAAAGTGATAGGTCACTAATCTCATCTAATTGCTCAATGATATCATCCTTAGATGAGAAATGAGATTTTAAAAGCTTAGCAGTATCATCGATGGTCATTGGATCCTCAGTGTTCAAGAAATTATCAATTAATAAACATAAATGATAATTTTCTAGACCACTACAAAAATTAACGCATGATTCATTACCAAGAATTTTAATCAAGGATGAAAACTCAGAAAGGGGATTGGGGGAATGATAAGAAGTGTTTTCAGGGGAATAGAGTACATCAATTAAATTTACTAAGAGAGAGGAATGTTCTTCTGAGGGGTGCTTCATGGAATCAAGGATGTTGAAATGGAATATGTCACCACCAAATTCCATAGATAATGTACCATTATGAACATTAATTATGGTTTTTGTGGTTTTCAAAAAGGGCCTCCCCAATATAATCGGGGCATGTCCATTCATCCTATAATCTTCTATTTTTATCACATAAAAATTAGTAGGAAAAATTAAGTTTTTCACCCTCACAAGGACATCCTCTAACACAATATAAGGGTGTGCTGTAATACGATTTTCTAGCTGAACGACTAATATAGTGGGCTTAAGTTCACCGAACTGTAAAGAATAGTAAATGGAGTGATGCATCACATTAATAGAGGAGCCCAAATCAAGCATAGCATTAGAAAAAGAATACTCCCCTATGGTGCACGAAATTGAGATTGTTCTAGGTTCATTGCACTTGGTGGGAAGTGATGGCTCTATCAAGGCTGAGATGTTCCTCCCCAAGATCACCTTCTCATCACCTCGAAGTATCCTTCAATGTGTACACATCACCTTTAGAAACTTGGCATATCTTGGAATTTTCTTCACAACATCAATCAAAGGAATGTTAACCTGCACTTTTTTGAAAGTTTCTAATATTTCCTTATCAAGTTCAATTTATTTTTTTATTGGTTTTATGGACCTTTCGAGAAATGGAAGAGGAATGGTTGGTCAAGGGGAATCATCAAAAGACACACTCTTTCCTTTGGAAGGGATTCTCTCAGGATAATGATTTTCTTCTCTTGGACCATTTTTAGTATTTGGGATGGTGGAGGGGATGACTCTATTGGAGGGTTAATTTGGGTTTTAAGTTGTTTCTCACTCCTAAGGGTGATAAAAATAACATTTACCTTATCCCTAGGGTTAATTACTAGTTGAGAGGGTAGTTTACCCGACCCGTGACTTTGAATTTTACCCATTGAGTTAGATAGTTATCCTAATTGGGTTTTTAGATCTTTTATGGCTGCCTGAGTGGTTTTTTGGAATTGGAGATTGTTGGAATCCATTTGTTTCATCATATGTTCTAGGCTAGGATCGGGTTTTGGAGGGGGTTGTTGGAAAGGCCTTTGGGGTGGGTGGGGATTTTTGGGTGGTGGTGGTGGATGACTAGTCTGCCCTTGTTGGTTCCATGGTTGATGAGGATAGTTTGAATACCCCCTTAACTATAGACTTGGTTATCTTTCCACATAGGGTTGGATGGATAATATGGTTCTTGCCTAATGGGTTGGTTATAGGGGCATCCTGGGAAGATTGCCTCAAAATTCTCAGAATTTTCTCTCAATTGGGGGAATTAGTCAGAATAATGGGTGTCATAAGAGTATATTACACAATGGATGAGAGGAGGATATTGATATTTCCCTTAGTAAAGAGAAAGTTGTCAAAGAAGGTTACTTACCTCTTCGAACTTTGTGTCCACCTTCTTCTGAAATTAGGTACTTTGCACATCATGGACACCTCTAATGGGTATACTGGACCTTGTACCAAATTGTTGAGTGTTATGTGTCATGCTCTCAATTATGTTCCTTGCAGCGATTGGGGTTTTATCCACTAGTGCACCACATATAGTAGAATCAATCATATTACGATCAATTGGAATTAAACCTTCAGAAAAATACTATATTAAAAGTTGATCTCTTATTTGATGGTGTGTAAAACTTGGACATAATATTTTAAAAATTTCCCCTTTATATTTCCTTATACCACATATTTATTTCCTTCTTGTTGAAATTCAAGAGGCTGGGAAATATTTTTCAAGAAAAAGGTGTTTCATGTCCGCCCAACCTCTTATTGGGGAATTAACATAATAAAGACAGTCTTTTGTAGTGTGTTCTAATGAAAAAGGAAATGACCCAATATTTACTTGTTATTCATCCACATTTGTAGGTTTTAATGTAGAACACATAGTATGAAATTATTTTAAATGCTTGTGTGGATCCTCTCCAGGAAGTCTATGGAATCTTGGTAATAGATTAATTAAACTAGATTTTAGTTCAAAATTGGGTGTCTCACCTTATAATTGAATGTATGTGGGTTGGATATCAAAATTTGGTGAGGTTAGTTCTTTTAGTGTTATATTGTTTTCATCCATGTTATACAAGTTAATTTAAGGCTCAAATTTGGTTCCAGAAGAAGATGAAGTGTGAATAAGAGTTTCAATGCGTGGTATGTCCTCCTTCAAAGTGTTGTCTTGTGTGTCTCGGTATCATTGACATAGGATCCTCTTAGGTTTGGGTTTGAAAGGTGATAAATCTCCCAGATTAGAATAGTCATGTACCAAACCTACACAATAAATATATCATAACACAAAAGGATTGAAAAGGTAGAAGAGAAGACAAATAAATATTCACAAAAATTACAAAAAACTTATAAAAAACACGCACTAAAAAAAAGTGCTCCCCAGAAACGATGCAAAAATTTGACCACATTGTCATGACATGTCAAATTGATAATGATTTAAAGAAGATTTTTTAGTCTAGGGAAGACCCTAGGTTGTCTCTCAAGGATAATTGATAGGTTTTGAGTGTGTATTTTTAATAAAAATTACTAAAAGAGGGGGGTGGTTTTGAAAACAGTTTCAAGAAAGCAACTTAATTTAAAGAGTTATAAAGTTGAAAGACCAAGTGGATTGTGAAAAATATGAGATAAATAAGTGATAATTTCTAAGTTACTACAATACTTGAAGAGTTCCTCATTCTTAATTGATTATTAGGTTTTAGTGTAATCCTTTGGTTGAGGGTTAGCCCAGATCTTGGGTACCCACAAGACTTTTAAAATGATGTGATTAGAACTAAAACTTGACATAAAAATTGTGTAGTAATGTTCCATCCCCTTAGAATTATTTAAGGTTTTTGAAGTAACATTTAAATATCAAATTTTTGGGAAAGAAAAGGGTTCTTATGTTGTCCAATCAGAACAACATAAGACACACACTTAAAATATCAAACCAATCGGTTATGAAATAAAAAGTGTTTCAATTAAATGCATAAAAAGTTAAGATAAATATGAAAGAACAATTAAAACCATAATATAAACCAAAATAGTAGATAATTACATGTTGGTACTCCCTCTTCAAGTGTGTATCTCCCTTGTAATGATCACCCACCGCATAGCTCGACATCGGGAGGAGGAGGAAGCTTGGGTGGAACTACTTCTTCATTCTTGACCCCCCTATGAAGATAGGGTCCTCTAGAAATTATTGGATGAGGATGATAATACTATAGGACTCTAAAATGGAAAATATTTTCTTCTGGTTCCAACTTTCAAATGAGGTTCCCATGTTTCCTTTTTATAGCCAAAATGGGACATGGTTTTGAGCACCCTATTTTTGAGATACCACCAGTGTCTCAGTTTTGGAATAGTAGAAATCCATATCATGACTTGGAAAAAAGAGAAGAGTTATTGGCCAGCCTCTTGAATGTATACTTATCAAAATTTGAAGCCACTGGACATATGTATTGGTATATATGGTCAAAATACCGAACTAAACTTTTGAATTTGGGTAGATTCTGTTTCCTGGACAGAATGGTTTATACGGGCCACTAGATGGCTGAATTGGGCTTTGGTTCCTTGATAAGAGTTGTATCCCATGATGTTTTGGAGCTGGCCAAAAAGGTTTATCCCATTTTATGTACTAAATTATCTTAATTCTCAAAAAATTGGATATATGTCCATGGGATTCCATGTAGTTTGGCCCATTTTTCTTCTAGATCATCTCCAGGGCCTCCAAATCATTCCCACCTTCAATGAAAATATCAAAACAAGTATAATTTACCCTTTTAAGAGTGATAAAAACAAAATAAAATAATAAAACATGAATTTAAATTTGTTATTATATTTGAAATTTACAATAAAAATTCAGTTTAATACAATGGTGTAAGGGTGAAAATGAAACAGTGAATCACGGTGCGATCACCCCTCTGGCCCTACTCTCTTCTCTTGGTAGTTACTTGTACTGGTATACAAGACAGTTAATTTTCCCATATATTTGTGTATAGGGATACGATATCTTGTGGTTTTTTCACATACATGTATCTCCGGATATAGTATCCAAAGGATTATTATAGTTATGATGTGTATATGCTATGATGGATTGAGGTACTTACTTGGTGTATGGGATGTGATGGATTGAGGTATAATACCCAATGTATGATACATGTCATAAGGGATATGGTGGATTCTGAAAACTACTATGTTACTATATATGGATATGTGGACGGGATGATTTGATTATGTGATGCACAAGGTGCATATTTTTTTGCCTTTCCCAGGTGTTTTCAGGCTGGATTATTTTGGAGAGAGACAGCTCAGGATGTGTGATGTTGGGACAAAGTAGAAAACTAGTGGTGAAACAGGATTAGGGTACCCTTTATGTTTTATTATTATATTATATTCTATCTTATATGTGATACTTGGTGAGATATAACCATGGTGAGGCTGGGAACTTAGTATACCTGTTTAGGTGACGAGTTAGTTTCACTGTTATTTACTGTGCTTTAGCATGATTTCTATATGTTTTTCATAAGAGGCTCTAGGGAGGATAATAATGAGTATACTATTATAATCACCCTATATATATATAAATTGTTTTCAGTTCATCTAAGTAAGTTTGGATATTAGGATGGATATTATCAGCTCGTGGTTTTTTAGGAGTTATTTCGGCTTTTTGGCTGCTGTTGTCTTTAACTTTTTGACACTAATAGTTTCTTTTTTAGTTGTTTCAGTACTGTATGACATTTAATGTATGTACTTGGGATTTATTTTTTGTTTATTTATGAGTAGTTTTTGATTATTTTATCTATCTTATATCTCTCTTTTGTATGTTCTTTCAGAGGGTAATGCCTCCCATATGTATGTTTATTATACCCTCAGTTCTACTCACCAAACCGAGGACTACTAGAGGTGGCACTCGAGTAGTCACCATCTCCCTTCTATAATATCTAGCCTTGGAGGGGTAATATTTAGGGGGATGTGGTTATGAAATAGTTTATTAGGTGAATTCTATAATTATACCATCCATATTCTTTCATTGTATGACTTGTAATGATACATTATAAAAGTTATCATGAATTCCATATCCTTCCATGGGTTAATTAAGTAATGATAGAATCATGAATGTTATGTTTTTGTGGTGCATAAATGTGTGTTTTATCATTCTATGATGGGTGGTTTTGTTATATCTATCCAATGCCTTGAGTAAAGGTGTTATATCTCATGATATTACTAAGGGATGCTAAAAATAATTCCTGATCCAATATACCAAGGGATGTTGGTAATAATTCCTAATCCAATATACTAAGTGATGCTAGTGATAATAAATGATCCATTATACTAAGGGATTCCGATGTTTCTTCATGATCCATTATGATGATTCAAGATCCATTATTTCATTGGATTATGGTAGTGATACCCAATCCACAATGTTATGATTTCCTATTCTTATGTTTATACCACATTCTTATGTTATGCCATATGGTTATGTTATGTTTTTCATGGATTATGATAATGGTTTTTTTGATACCCATGCTTCATGTTATGAAGAAGTTTATTCCATGACCCTTAAGTTGTGATCTATATCCTTATAGGTATGATTTACCTATGTTATGCCCTTGATTATATTCTTATAACCTTATGCTCATCTTACACTCAATTATTATATTTGAGTGATATCTCCCATGTTAACCCTTACTACGAATCTGATCTCTCCCTTTCTTATGTTTCCTTTTACCCATGTTATGAATAAGGGTTTTATGTATGATATGTCTAATAAGGGTACTAAGTGATAATTACTTTTTGGGAGATTTTGAGGTCTTATTATGGAATAAGTAAATATGGATATAATGGGAAAAGTGTCCATTGGATGAGAAATACATGGTTTTTTTCTAAGCAATGGGTTTTCTCAATTATCTAAAAATCTAATCATAAATGGTCTTGGGTATATAAGTGACTCAATATTTTTTATTTAATTTATAATTATGGATATTTATGTTTGGGCCACATAAGTTGGTATCAAATCCATTATGTAAAGATTTATGTTTTTGACACTGGATTCAGGAGTGTGGGTATTTTAGGCATCTAATTACATGCTGACTAGCAGGATTTTTATTTTCTACTTGTTGAATTAGTGGTGTCAATGTATCAATATTTCATAATAGTTAATAATTTATTTCAATATTTGGGTGAGAAGGAAATTTATGATGAATATTTTATGGATAAATTTATTGATATTCTTTTAAAGGAATGTGATCTAAGAAGAAAATATTAGATGGCATTAATAATCTAATGAAGATTCGTCTTGATGACCCTATTTATATTCTCATGAAAAATAAAAATTAGGTGAAGAAAGATACTAGGAAATAGAATAGAAAAAATAGAGTTTAATTCTATTCAACTTCCAATGATTTAACTTATAATCCTCAAATTTCAAAATCCACCACTATTAAAAATAATAAATTCAAACATCAATCATGCATTAGAAATTTTGAAGATAGTGAAGGAGAGATCACACATCACATGATACAGATGAATAATATTATTGGAAATAATAAATTTCAGTATGATTATGGTAATAACATACAAGATAAACATGGGAATAAAGATTCTTAGGACATGATATGTTATTCTTGTAAGAAACTAGGGAATATCTGACCCGATTTTCCTAGGCTGAAGAAGAAGAATTAGGATGGTAAATCTTCAAAGATAAAAAAAGAAAATCATTTTTAGAAACTAATGATACAAGGAGTGTGAGTGAGGATCCATCACCCAAAAGTAGCAGTGATTCAAAGAGTGATGACAATAAAAAAGATTTTCATATTTTATGTAAGGTTACTCAGAATGATCTATACTTTATGGAGAAGTTAAATCATAACTAACTTTCAAAATTATCTTTATATACTAATTTTTATTTTACATAAATGATGAAAATATTTCAACTTGATCAAAAATTTATGATAATATTCCTTCATTAGAATAAATTACTAGATACCTGTCTTTCCAAGAAAACAAATAAAAAAAATTTAAAGAAAGACCTTCGCTCAACAAAGATGTTTTTTTACTAAAGCTGAAGATAGGACTTATAAACTCACTTCCAAAATTACTAAGTTTTTTTCTAATCAGATTAAAAATCTAAAACTTATCTAAATCATAATGATCATAAGATAATAGATAAACTTAAGTCCAAAATTAATAGTCTAAAGAAGATTCTATCCAATTTTACTGTCAGTGGGGAAAATTTTGACAAGCTATTAAGACAGTTAAAACCAAAGTGTACATCTTTTGGAATATGTTTTAATTATGAAAATTTTCATTTTAATGGATATGATTTAGTTTTATGGTCCAATAATAAAAAACATTAAATTACACTTTTCAATACTGAATCTAAATATATGGAAGCTGGAAGTTATTGCACTCAGGTGTTGTGGATGAGCACACACTCATAGATTTCAGCTTGAGTTTCACTCAAATACTGATTCTTTATGATAACAAAATCTCTATCACTTTTTCTAATAACCCATAAATTCACTCATGTATGAAGTATATAGATATAAGATACCACTTTCTACAAGATCACATACAAAAATGAAATATTATTCTCAAGTTTATAAGAACTAAAAATCATCTTGCTAACATTTTCACTAAACCCTTAAATTTTTCTATATTTGAATATATTAAACAAAAGTTAGGTATAATCAATATAAAGTAATCATAATTTATGCTTCTTGTTTTATTATCTACTGTCCTTAAAAAAATCCTAGATAAAGCGGGGGATTTTTTTTTGGTTTATAAATATAATAAATTTTCATGCAAGCGCTTTACATTATCTAGGATTTATTTAAACATAATTTCTAAAATTTAATATGAACCTTTGAGAAAACCACACCTAGTGGAGGTTGTTTTTATAATTGAGTCTAACAAAAATTAACTTCTCATAGGAACTTTTTACTTCATATTTTATTCTCACATAAAGACCCCTCTTTATTTCTATAATTCTAAAAATCAAACATATGAAAAATACATTTGATTTTAAACATATTATGTATGAACAATAAAATAGATTTAAAACATCTTAAATATGAACAATACATCAAATTCCAAACACCTTATGTATGAGTAGTACATTGAACTTTAAATATCCAACATATTTCGCATAACCTGATGATCTAATACAATTATGAAAATTTTTAATATCTTAAACATTCCACTTAAATTTCATGATATGATACTTTATATTTTTCATTTGTGAAAATTACACACATATCTGACTTACTCTCAAAAAATGGAGAATAGTTTATTTATTTTTATAGGAATCTTTTCTTATTTCTACTGAATATAAGAGAACTAGTTTTTGAAAATTCTATGGAACCATCTTCATCATAAGAATATCATCCCTATTTCTAATGAAAAATTATGAATGGAGTTATGGTTTCATTGTAAATACTAAGAGGAAAGTAGATTTAATGGAAATTAAAGGAATTTTCTTCACTTTATTTTTAATATCCTATATTATTATTTCTCAATAACTATTCTTTTTTTTCTTTTTGACCTTAAAAAAGGATATTATTATTTAGAAAATATTTTCAGTATGATATTGGTAAATTTTCTTATCTTTTAATTTGGAGAGAGTTCAAAAGATATTAATTTTAAAGGAGGAAGAATTGATTAAGGGAGAGTATTATTCAAAGAAGGAGATTTTTTATTAAGGGGTATAATTTTATAAAAAGAGTAGAATTATATTAAATGGGATATATTATATATTATTTTAAGATTTATTATTACTAACTCTATGTGGATAAATTTAAGTTTAAGAGAGATTTTTTGTATATTAATTCATTGGAAATTATAAGGAGTTTTGTTTTTAAATTCATGTTAAACATACCTTCACTTAAATTCTCATTTGTGTCTTGTGATTTTCATAATGGGAAGGATTTTTGGGGAGATTTTTTTTCAATAGACTTCTATCTTATGTTTGGTTTTGACATATCACAATACACTTCATTATGATTTTGATTTAACTTGAATTTCTTTTTTTGATTTTTTTTGAGTGAATAGTTATTTTCCAATCATATGTTCCAATAAACTAATCTAAACCTTACATTTATCAAAAAATAAAAGAGCACTATGATAGTGTACTCATTAAAAAATAGTGTGAGAAGCTACATTTATTGAAAGATAAAATGCTGTGTCTAATGTTGTTGCAACTGTACTTGAAGATCTCAAAATTTGACTGTTATATTTTGTTATAATAGAGGCTATAAATTAGAATTAAGACCTTGAGGAGTGAGAGAAAATGAGTTATGAGATTTTCTGAGCTTACAGTAGATTTTAATTTTGCATCATCTCAAGCACTTCTGATTATAAAATTCTCTTTTAGTGAGTTTTGGTAATACCTACAGTCAAGTGAGGTATTATTGTAAAGATCTTAGTCTTTTATTCTTGTAATTGTTTTTTTGTATAATACTTTATGATCAAAGAGCCTATAAGGATGGAAGCTGTATTTTTATAACTCTCATGTTTGAGGAATTCCTGGTATGAACTTTCCATCGATCATCAAATTGAAGAGGTGATCAGTTCTAGAGTTGCCTATTTCTTATAATCAAAGAAGTTCCAAGTTTGGAACTAGGTACCTTCTAATAGGTCTATAGTTGAGGAAGTTATGAGTGTAGAACCAGGATACCTAGGATCAGGTCTATAGATCCTCCTATTTATTTTGATAAAATTAATGGGTTCCATTGATTGAAATTATATTGGTAATAATATCCTTTTGAGGTATTCAAATTGTTATTTGATACCCTGAGAATTGTTTTAAACTTTTATGTTTTATTTTCCACTGCTTTGTTTTTTTAATTGGGTAGTGGTTATCTTATAATTGTGTATTTTATACTATGTACTTATTCTTTATACTTTTATTTGATCATAAATTATACTGTTTAACCAACTAATTAATTCGAGTGGGGGAAAAATTATAAGTCAATTTTAGGCTACAATTCACGCCTCTTATAGCTACCATATTTCTCACCCTCTGGGATAAAAACCATCTATTTCATTCTCAATTCTTTAAAATAGAGTGACTATATTGACTGAATACATCATGTGTCATTCATCCATGTATATGATCATATCACATGTCACTCAACTTAGAATGATCATGAATTACTTCTTCCTAATTCAATCAAGGGAACATATTTCATATTTTCCATACAAGAGGAAAAATTCCATATTCATTAAGAAAAAAATTCCATATTATTATCAACATATCCAACCACATCCTAATTAGATCAACATTAAGAATGATGTAAAAAAGGTATGAAGATATGATGGTTCACTAGCAAGGTAACTTTATAACATCAATTAATAGAGACTAATATAATCATGCATCCCTAAATATATCAATGATCATATGTATGAAACTTTATGTGATATAATTTAATGGGTTGGTTCATATAACAAGTCACACTTATTTTATCTTGTGTCTACTATGTATCACATATGAGGCTCTACTCATGATAATTCGAACATATCATCATAACCCATAATAATCCATGACAATCATAGATTATGGACAACTCAAATTCATAATTTTAGGTGTTTTTATCATTACACTCATGTAAATTATGAAACATACATAAATGAATGATAAATAGATATTGTATTTATTATAAAACCATGATATATTTATATTGAAAAAACCAATACATATAGTCTTCCATGTATCTTATAACTAGGGATTTTACATGAATCTCATGCTATTATTTCATTAATAGGTTCATCGATGGATCTATTACATTCTTCTTTATATAAACCCAGTAGATATTTACATCATCCATATCAATTATTTATTGAATGATATGGTATTTATGAATGATGTATTTGGTACTTTGGAGAGACTTAGGTTACTTGGACTAAGTAATTGTTCCATTCTTGTCATGTTAGAGCTCCATTGATCCCAATATTCAAGGAACGACCCCTGGTTTACTGATGAACTTATTGATCCAAACAGCTTCCTTCACAGTATAACATTCCTAGGAATATCATAAAGATAAAGTCCATGCATGCTCATTTTTTCATATTGGATTCATTGTTAATATAAATTTTTAACATTCAATCATGATGAATTTTTAATAAATTAATGATATTGATTTTATGTTTGATTTTTTTCCAAAGTTCAATTATCTTCAAGCATGATGCATTTGATACACACGGGGAAGTTGAAGTGTTCAAAATGGGATTGAAAATTGAGTGATATAGCTTTGTAAGAAGATCATTAGAGATTATAGAATCATTTGTTAAATGATTATAGAAGGAATTTAGTCTATAATTGAATAAGTAATATGTTGGATGAGATTCATGAAGGGGCATATAGAGCTGTTTTAGAAACAATACATTAAATAACACATGCCTATACCAACTCATGAAAAAAATCTTAGAGGATGGAGAATCACATGGATTATGAAGAATAATATGGATCTTGTGAATCCTTGTGATGACTAAGGATTTTTCTATTAACCACAAAAATTCTTGGCCACTTAGGGATGAATATCTATCACAAACACTATCAAAACTAATGGTATGGTGGCATAGGCCTCCAAAAGAAGTCAACTACTGTATCTAACTTTGATAAGGAGTTCATGACACACTAATGTATTTCATATACATATATACATATATATATATATATGTGTGTGTGTGTGTGTGTGTACATGTTGTAGTTATTTATTTTAGGTGATATTGAGGATATATCCTTATTATTGATATGGAGCTTGGTATGTCACATGCTTATCACTTGGATAATGGGAAGTAGTTGAAGAATAAGGCTCAAAGTTACAAAGATGAGTTTTGAGATTATTCAAAGGCATTATGGATAAGATTGGAAAATATTATGTATGTTGTATAGAACCATAGAAGTTGAAAATACTTGGACTTAAATAAATTTAGTGAAATATTATACTAGAGGAAATCATGATGTAATATATCTATATCACACTGTGATTTGATTCTAAAGTATTTTATTGAAAATGATCACTAATTCATCACTCCACAATGATGTACTCCTCTCTCCACATATGAATGAAGTAGAAGTAGAGTTTACTATTACATAATAAATCACGATGAAGCCTTTTTTTGTTGTGTAATAAAGATGTTTCTCTAAGGATTGTGAGGCTAAACTCACATCACAATAAAAAGCCATTAATTTTCAGTGCGTGGATGTATAAGGGAGATTAAGTTCACCACAAAAAAAGATAGAAATTATACTACAACATATGAGGCTACAATAAAAACACTAAAGGTCACACCGTTATTATAGAGCATATTTTGTGGATTTGTGGAGGGATATAAGCCAAAAGTTCTAGATTTGAGGTAGACTGAATCCTATTTCGTGAAAGGTTCAGTACATGAAATGTTATTATATATTGAAGTTTTTTAATAACCATTTCATCATGATCTATTTAATTCTAGAATATCCATATATCATATGTCTTATCTTTTAGAGACAAAACAAGGATTAAATTGGGACACATTATCTATTTACTAATGGAGGAAGATGAGGTAATACAAGACTCATGGATCATTCAAGATATTTGATAAAGATATACATATATAAAATATCTATATAAGTAGTTGGGACCTGACCTAAGTGGTAAAGTCACCTCATAATCTAACATGAAATCCGTGTTCAAAACCAGGCATAGGAGAATTACTACGGTACTATAGAGGTACTATAAAATTATGAGTATTGTAGAAAGAACTATAGTGGGAAATTATTACAATGAAGCTATTCATCATTTAATGGGATTTTGGGAAATAAAATCGGGCCTTTAAGCCATAGGGTCTCTAGGACATCAAAGAAAAGGGAGGAAAATAAGTTAATGAAGTTAATAGAAACTACTAAAAATTATCATTTGTTTATTTTTAAAAATTATGTGGATATTTAGAAAGAACGAAATAGGATTAAAACTAAGATTTTAATTCTTAATTGGAGTCTTTATTTAGATCAAGTAAATATAGATTTCATGAGAATATACTCTTTAAAAATTAAAAATCATATATATTCCTATAAATCCCAATTGATTAATTACCAATTCATTATTGAAGGATTGTGGGATGATCTCAAGGAGTCTAAGATGAGTTCTTATCAACAATATGTTTCAAAATTAAATCACCCTAAATCTATGGAGATCAATAGTATGAATTATAATCTTATATATTTGGAGGCTCTTAGAATTTCATGTTTATATTATAGCAAGATATTGTTGAGAAATCTCAAGAGAATAAATAAATTTTTTCATTGGATGATAAAACCAATAATATCTCTAAAAGAAGGAAGAAAAGTACTTCTAATGGAGAATCTATCAAGTATCCTTTGATGATTAAAAATGGTGAAAAAATTACTAAGATGAATGGGGGTGATTCCAACTTATATATTCCTAAGAATAAAAAACCCAAGGTAAAATGGGTTGAAAATAAGAAGATATCATATTTGATAAGATAGTTGATTTATATCATGATTAGTGGAAGATAATGAAGTAATGTGAGAATAAAATTCTTCTAAATATGAATGGGAAAGTTTATAAGGGGATACTCACCCATGATGAGAATAGGATAACAAAATCATTATCTAAGAAAGAGGATGCTTATGTAAAGGAGAATCAAAAAAGAGGAAAGAAACTCTCGTAATATAATGGAAGCACTTGTTTCATGAAGGAATCAAAGACATAAGGGTGTTTCTCATGGTGTGGTTTCTTTTCTCAAAAATTAAGGAACCACTATTATAAATTCCTAATGGTAGAATCTAAGAATAATAAGAAAGTAAAATAGTCCAAATATATAGAGAAAGTTCCTATAAATAATGGTGAGCTCAAGGAGACCTATGGGAGGTGTAAAAAATGGTAAACAACTTAAAAACTTATCTCAAATGGATACCAGAACAATTAAAATTAAATATAAATTCCAATACTTACAAGGAATAGAATCATAATGATGTTTTTTAAAAGGTGGTTGTGGAACAACAAGCGGATTTTTCCAAACACTCAACAGATCATGAGAGAAAGAATAAATTGGCCACTCAAAGAGTCACTGAAACTAGTTTTATAGTTTAACATGATCAATCCACATTTAATAGGAAATGGAGAAGAATTTCTAGTGGAATATAATATATTAAGTCCAAATATAGTGTTGATACAACTTTACACATAGAGGGAATCACTGGGACCTTTTAAACTTCTAAGGGGATCAAGGAAAAGAAGGATGTGGTTGGAATGAACAAAGGAATACACCAAAATGCTATTTATGTTCCCATTAAATCAAAGAAGTGTATTGATCAAAATATTTGACAACAAGTAGTGAATTTTCTTAAATATAATTTCAGAAATATATTGAATCCAAGGTTATTCCAAGTGGGACATCCACCTTCTTTCTAGAACTAAGGTATGAGTTGATGGACCCTCTTCCCTAATTAATGCTTAAATTACTTATTGATGATTTATAATTAAAGGGGATTATTATTTGGTAAATAAAAGAGGGTATTTATAAGGAAATTTCTTTTAGAAGATAAATTATAGATTACATTATTTCATTGATTGATCACTATTGTTTCCTATAATGAGTTTGCTTATGTAGGCTTATAGAGATTGATTGATATTTTTATTCGTAAAATTTTAAACTTCTTATATTCTCTAACTATTTTTTGAGTACTTTCAATAGGATAAATTTCTAAAGTTTTGTAACAACCCAAGATTTCATAGTACGTTATTTCTTCAAAGTAATTCAATAACTTGCACTACACGCAACACCGAGTTCTAGCACACCATGACTTACCAAACTAGCCATTCAAAAACGGTTATGAATAGTATTAACTGAATTTTTAACTTTATATAATCTTTATAATTTTAGAATCCATATTATGAGTTTCTTAGACATAATGTAAGAACAAATACATTTTTTTTCAGATAAAAAGTATTTTTCAAAAAATGAAATTTTACCGCCTTTTAATGGTGAAGCCTTTTTAAATCCAATATTTTAAAATTTTACAAAATAAAATTCTTATTTAGAATCGAGACATAAGAATTTAGTTTCAATAAAGATTTGGTGTTTTTTCTGATAACTTTCATATTTGGGTGAATAGTGAAAAATACTATATTTTAACTGAAAATAACCTTTTTAATCAAGATAATTTATAGTGTTAACTTATACATTTTAATGGTTTGGAAGTATAAATAGATTATATTTTTACCATTTAATCCAATTACGGTCATTGTAAGTAATGTAACCTTGAAATTGGACATAAACAAGTGTCAAACTTTTGATAGTTATTATTTCTTAAAAATACGCATTTTGGTTTTAACAGCGGGAATTAATTTTAAATTAATAAATTCAACTTCTATGTTTTTAATTTGGTAAAATAGAATTCATTATTGAATTGGGAATATCAAAATTAAGTTAAGGTAAATTTTTGGTATTTTTCTGAAAACTTTTAATTTTTGATGAATAGTGAAAAACACTGAGTTATAGTTTTAAACCAAATTTTTATTTAAATAATTATTTATTTTATTTAAATTTATTTTAGGTCAAAATAGATACATAATACCTTATATAAGTTCAATGTAATTCATTGGATTTTGTTTATAATAATTTTAGATATATAAAAATTTTATTAAACTTTTCACCGTCTTTTACCCATCTCCTAGGAGAATTTGAAAATTCACATAAAACTTAATTTTACCGCTTCTGTGAGTGAAATTTTTAAAATTCGAGAGACACGGTTAATATCAAGGAGTAAAATGTGGTTCAATAAGACAAAAATAATTTTTGGTGAATAGTAACTTTTTACTTTTATTTACCACAGTTAAAAATAAATAGGGTAATTAAGGGTAAAAATGATATTATTATTACCCTAACACATGTCCTAATTCTATTGGATAAGTTTAATTCGACCAAAAACAACCTTAGGAATAAAATATGACCCTTTAGGTCCACTTGGATTAGATTAAGACATTTATTATTATTTAATTTAAAGAAGAGTTAAAAGTGTTAAATTCAAAGTTTATTAACTAAACCATTTTTAATATAGGGTTATACATAAGATAAATTCGACTATAAATATTCATTATAAAGATAAAAATATTTCCTACATCATGGTATTTTATTTATTTATGACACAATAATGATGCAGTGATTACCTTATTAATGAAAGAATCAAATAAATGGTATTATAAATATTAAAAAAAATATAATTTCAAAGTTTTTATGAAATACACGAATTTTCTAGGTGACTATGACATGTTAGGGATGATTAAATGTATCTTGTTTGAAGTAATAAAGTTGTGATTACTTTCACAAAAACAAAATACCAAATAGTGTCAAAATTGACATAAATTAATATTTAAAACAAATACTATATTATTGGTTGATATAATATTCCTAAAAATATAAGGTTTGACCAAAGGGCTTAAATAATATTATATATGTCATTAATGAGCCACTTGAGATTCTCTTGGAAGTATATAGTAAGTTTATTAACCATATAATATAAAAATACAAAGTGACATGGTAAATGTCAAACTAATTAACTAAGAGTTAAAAATAAAAGATAAGGTTAATAAAGTGACCCAAACCTATCTAAAACCTATTGGTTGAGTTTTTTTCGACCTATCCCTACCTTATACTTTGAATAATCCACTTTGGAGCCATTAGAAACCGAATATGAATTTATTATAAAATAATAATTTAAGTTTTTCCTAAAGAGCCCCTCCCCCCCCCTTATAAAAGGACACCACTTATAACCAATTCTTCATACCTTCAAAGCCTTTTGGTTCAGCCAAACCCTGACCAAATATCCTCTCAACTTCCCTCACTTCAACCTAGAGGCCTTAGTTTGATCAGAAATCCAACCTAAGGAGCCCTTTTGATCAAATCAAAAGGAAGAACCCGAAGAAGAGGTAATGATTTCACCACCCTCTTTCAAGTTCCTTTCTTCTTCCACTTCCTTTTTCTTTGTTGTTTCCATTTTAAAATAATAACTCCAGTATATTATATATACTGTGATGTTATTATAATTATGGTAAAACCAAATTCATTATTCTATCCACCCTTTGAATGACATGTCACCATACGTGCGTAAGTACGGCTTACCGTCTCCATGTCGTGGTGTAATTGTTATTCAATACATTATTATTTGGATGGGTATAATAATGATGTGTATTTGATGTAAATAATAAATATAATGTGATAAGGATTATGTATATATGATATATCATCCAATTATATATTATTTTAATATCAAAATAATGATATTTTCGCTCGTGCGTACGTACGGATTACCGTCTCCACGACGCGATGAGATTCATTTACAAGTTCACCATTCATCGATGATTATAAAAATATATATTACTAATAAGTATGTAATATATGAAATAATAATGCTACTGGATATATATATATTTATATATATAAGTATTTATGTACTTACATATATCTTATTCACTTACTTCCGTTCAATACTATATGAAAACGGAAACGACATTTATGCGTACGTACGGACTACTGTTTCCATAAACGGTGTTTTCCATTTCATATATATGTCTATTATACATATTTTTATTTTAAATATATATGATATATAAATCATGTTTTATATTCTAGAAGTATTTAAATCATGATCTAAGTGATACAATCAAGAGTAACAAGTTAAAACACGTACGATAAAGAAAGCGATTATTACCCGAAATATTAATATAACATGGAAATTATTATTAAATAGGTAGTATAAACTCATAAATGAATAATGTATGATATCATAAATATTAATATGGTTCTGGTATAATTTAATAACATACTATAGTCTTCATACAGGAGGTTAAACATACCCTCAACTAAAGGAAAGTGCAAGGTAAGGGGTTTTCATCTCACTCCTTATTCCCATGAGATTCATGCCATATTGCCATTACTACCTTTTTTTGTGGTGTATGTACTGCCCATAATTGTATTCATTGTGTAATATACTTTAATTTATGTGTATTTACATATTCATTGTATGATACTTCTTTCATGTGGTGTATGTTTCGTAAGTTACCAAATTGGTAATGGTCAATTTCACAATCTCTTTATTATCCGAGGTTGTTTTATGTAAGTATCTACTGGGACATATTTATTATCCATGTACATGTTTCATAAAAGAGTTTTCAAAGGGATTATTTTTAAGGTTACTTCTTTACTAAAACACCATTTTAAAATTTTTAAATATTTATTCTTCTAAATCATTCTCATTAATTTCCATGTTTTCAAAAATGGTTTTTAAGGATTTATTTATATGGACATGAATGTTTTTAAAATGTTAATTCCTTTGAAAAGTTTCAAAGTGGTATGGGAAACTTTGATTAAAAAATGTCTTTAAATGTCTTCCTTTCTAAATTTTGTGACTCTTAAATGATTTCAAAATAGAAAGAGATATTTCTCTAAAAAGGGTTTTGATTTCATCTATGTCAACATCCTTTGATGGATTTTAAGTTTATTTGAAGTTGATTTATTATGATACAAAACTTTCATATTGTATTGAAGGTTTTGTGATATGTTTGAATATGGATGTGCTATTTTTATACCATTCATGGTTAATGGTTAAAGTATTTACATTTCATATCCTAGTTCTTATATGAATGTTTATGATATGTTTAATATTTTTCATATGAGGAATGTATTGGACTTAGTAAGTGACGGGTGGAGCCTGCTATAGATCCTCGATGCATCAGTAGGTCTCATGAGACAACTAGACGTGGAATTGGCCAAGGACCTTTTCCAATTTGATATATGGTTTTGGCCGAGGCCATAATAATTTTTGGATGTCTTGGCCGATGCCTTGACAAAATGTTTCAGAATGTCCGACATTATACATTCCCTCATTATGGAAATAATATTGATGGTTCATGTGGTCATTCGACTAGTAGAATACCCATGATTATGTTTTATTATGGCATTATTTACTCATCTCATATTCTTACCATAAAAGTATTCATGTTTATTATTAGTAAAGGCATGTGGTTTCAATTATTCACCATGCTTAATATTTATGTCATTTTCCGCTGTATTACTTACCCTTACTGAGCGTTTGAGCTCACCCATTTCTTATGTTTCATTTTCCCAGGGTTCCAAGAAGTGTATTATGATTGATATGTAGGGTTAAGCTAAAGGGAATAATGGAATTCTCAAAGAACTATTTACACTGTGTTTTATGTTTGAAATTTTAATGTAATGTTAATGTATGTAATCTATTTCCAAGACTTCTAAACTGATCGGTCCTTCAGGAATTGATTCCTTGTAATCATGCCAATGTATTAAAATAATGAACCGACTCTAGGTAATTGGGGTCGGGGCGTTACAAGTTTGGTCATGTGATGAATTACCCTTAAAATTATAAAGATATTTATCTATTTTATTTGTTACTTTTTAAAATATTTTCATTGGTATCAAGAGGGGAGAAAGGTGATATATATTTTTTCTATAAAAAAGGGAGTAAACATATAAGAGAATAAAATTATTATGATCCCCATGAAGTGATAAATATGTCACCCTCCTTCAAAAGGGGGATAAAATAATAAAACTTATTAAGGGGGGGATACAGATGTATAATCCAGATAACTTATATTATATTTTTTTTGACTTTAGGTTATGTTGTAAAATGGGGAGAAGAGACACATATATTCAAAGTGAAATTTCTGTGATACAAAAGGGTGTTTTTTGGTAAGAATATGGATTGGTTGTTTTGTATCAATAACATTGTTCCAAGTGCTTTCATGGTGTTATTTTACAATGCAATACATATTTTGATGAAGAAGATTTATGATGGTCATATTGCTAACAAATATAAAGGGGGAGATTGTTGTGATGATATATATCATAAAGTTAAAGTGTATTCATGACTTTTTGGGTGTTTTGGATTTGTTTTCAATAGTTTTTTTAATATTAAATTATGTTGGATTTGGAATGAATTGTTTATAATGATGTTGTGTTAGATTTTTTCTGAAAACACTAAGAGAAATAATGATGAATGATCTAAGAAATGAGAGTAAAATGGAGAAAAAGATAAAATGAAGAATAAGAAAAAGAACACAGGACCTAGAGATTTACATGGTTTGGGAATATCCCTATGTCTATAGAGATGTATAATCACTTCACTATGTTTAAGAGTAAGATTTCAGGGTGATTTAGACTATATAGAAACCCTATCTCAAAATGGGTTCAAAAGCATCATGGTGATATAGTAACCCACATTGGTATAGTTCCACTAATTGCATAGTAACTCCACTATGATATAGTAACTAGTTCCTGGAAGTATGTAGAGATATAGTGACCTACCAACATCTCCAATACCATGATGATATAATACCATGTTTAATTCCACACTAATATAGTTCCTTGTTGGTGTCACCAGTCAGTAATTCCATAAGGATTCAACATTTCTATATTCCTTTAAAAATTAATATTGGAGGAATTCAATCTATAAACCCTTGATCAGGGGAATGATACCCCATTTAAACCCCAACAACCTCACCATGAAGGTTTAACTGACATGGTTGCAGTCTGGTGTATAGTCTAGGATGCTAGGAGTTGGCCTAAATTCATCCAATAGGATCAGGCTAGACCATTCCAATAGGTTTTTTTTCTAAGATCAAGAATATTCAAGCATGATTGATTTGATACTCCTGAGGAAGATGAAGTGTGAAAAGTGATATTTATATGTTATGGAATGTATAACTTAGTGAATATCATCATGTAGATGTTATGAAGTAATCTATTTTTGTGTCAGGACCAAGTTGAATATGTGTACCTTGAGAGGTGTGTGTGTGTGGGGGGGAGATGAGTCATGGTGTTTCCCATTTTAAAACTTTACACTTGATCATGTTTTCCCCTTTATAAAATCTTGTTCACTCATTTAAAGGAACTCATTTAATATCTTAACCTCTTGATGGAATTCTCACTAAATCATTGAATACATATATAAAAATGTAAAGCATGAACAAGATATGAGGATTTTACACTACAAATGGATATGTCCAAGGGTCACACACTGATGATGTGTCAATGTGCCAAATCCCACTACTATACTAGTTATATGGATATATGTTTTATGATGTGGTCCCTCCATGCAGAGTTGCACTTCCCTGACACGGTTTAGGAAGGACACACTATCGATCCAAGGGTCACACCCTCTTTTTATCCTTTTCACACTACATCAAAAAGGTTATGTCAATTTATATACTTGAGGGTATCTTCAATAGTTTATAAAATTTAAGGTCACTTCTATATCAACATAGGTTACTGAAATACCTTGCATACTCATCACTAAATAGACACTTCATTAAAATCCTATTTGTTATGCTTCCAAATATCCATTTCCAGATGTGATCAACTCCTCAATGTGGGGGTTGATTCTTATGTCTTATAAATCCATATGAGAGTTTCCTCTTATTATGAGGATTAACTATTTGTCTTCCAATTAATCATAATAGAAACAACTACAATATACTAACAAAGAATAATTCACTAATGGAATTATTCTTATGTATCTCTATCTTTTTCTTCTAAAACAACTAGATGTAACAATAGAATTCAATCTTCTCTAATCCATTATTTCTTCAATGGAATAGATATGATCATTGAAACACCATTGTGGATCTATACTCTTTTTTATCTATTTGAAACCATATGTATCATTCAAGCTACTTATTTTTCCATAAATACTACAAATATTTTTTATAAAGTCTTATAAGAAACCAATCATTTATCCATTGGTTTGGACCAATTATCCCTCTCTAATAATCCATAATCATTCCATGTGTCTAACATAATTAAATGTGTAAAAAAATCTAATTAGGTTGCTTTAATTCACTCAATATTGAGCCAAATATTTATTTTTTAAATTTGAAACTGAATTTTCAAGATATTATGGAAATTGCCTGATCACTATTACATGCATTACGACATGATTTGTCTCAACTTTAGACAAGTATCAATGTGATATATATTACGGTGTGATCTTAAATCAAATTATTGATCAAAAAAATCTAGGAAAAAGATATATTTAATCCTAGGGATATCATGATGTGATATATTTAAATATCCTTGAATCTTAACTTTATTTCTACGTGACACACTACCTCATGACATGAAGCCCTACATTTGAAACCAACTGATATTTCTATCTTTATTCCATATAAAAACCTCTCACAGAATGACCACCCTATCATGGTGAACCCCTTATCCATTCTTGACCAGTTACGACATGGAATATTATGCCATGATATGATCCATCCTATAATATTTTCATCCTCAACCAAATAATATTTCTGCCTTTATTCCATATAAAACCCTCTCATGACATGACCATCATGCCATAGTGTGGCCCATCTTAGTTATTTTAGGATGGAATATTATTCCATGACATGATCTATCCTCTTTTATTTACTACCTCTCCATGATTACAGCATGGAGGCACATACCATGTTATGATCCATTCATCTTTCACAAAACAACACCGCACCTTATTCTCACATCCATGAATCATAGAATGACCTCATCCTAAAGTATTTACTTCACCATTCATTTTAAACTTCTTTATTTTTTATTAAAGAATGATCATCATCTCTACAACATGGTTTTCCCTTGTTTCCTGATTCAATTAATCTTCTGTAATTAGTATATTCACTAAGTTTATTCTTACGTACCATAGAGTTATTTGTATATAGATCCCTTTATAGCGTGAAATATTATCCTATGACATGGATTTCCAATATTATATATAATTAATCTTACATATCTATAGTATTAATCTTAAATGATTCTTCTTACAGAATGGTCCAATACTCCATGATTTATCCACTCTGACCAGCTCCTCAATATCACCCTTACATGGAATCCTTCGTGGTGTGAGGAACACTATTGCACCATTATATTCACTTAATCATTTTCCAATACATTACATATATGATCATGTTACATAAAATACCTTATTAGACTATAATAAATAATTTTATGCACATTAGACCTTCCACTAATTCTAGATTCATCATCACACTCCAAACATTGATTTTCACATCAATAATATATATGGAAATATAAATGTGTCTCTACATTCAATACTACCTCCATACAACCACTATAGTGGATTATATAAACTCCAATTCCATCACTAACTTTGGTTCCCATGTGTATTCCACAAAATCCAAATCCATCACCAAATGTGGTTCCCATGTGTATGGTAACCATCCACTTATTCATTCATGTCTCACTATTTCTTTTTATCGTTCACAACCTTCCATCACCATTAAAAATGTATCACCATGTCTTATTGTATTTCACAACCTTCTATCACCATAAACAATTGACAATATTTCCAATAATAATTGATAACAAATCCAACTCACAACCTTTGGTCTCAAAATTCAATCACTTTGAATTTTTTTATCAAACCTTCTATAAATATAGCTCCATAATGTCACTCCAAATAGTCTAATGACATATATATATTTATGGTCAATTTTCTTCCCCCCCTTTGATAATAAAATTCAAATTTCTTCTTTTCCAAATACTTATTTATGATCTCCATATTCTTTTATCAATTTCTCCCCCAATTTTCTATGAGGATAGATTCATTAACTCTATTATACTTTTTTTATCACAAAACTTACACCATATTTTTTAGTAAATAACACATAAAAATAATCTTGGAACCAACCATCTTGTTGGGACTGGATAAAACTCTAAATTTAGAAATTTAAGTATCTCCCTTTGAATTAAAACTTCTCCATGACCCTCTTAATACCACTTGTTGTGTAAGATCTCAGATTTTATATGAGGTATGGAAAATTTTATTTTAATTTTAATTATTTATTTTTATCCTAATAGAAGTAACTAATGAGGTAAAGAGGGTTATAGGGGTTTCTAGGGCTTGTACAAAGCCTGAAGCTCTGAATTTTTGAGGAAACAGGTAGGCCACATGGTTAGTAGAAACCGTGCTACCCAGTCCACCCAATTTGTTTAAACCATGCGAGGTGGTCCAAAGTTATTCTTAGGGACACACAATCTGTATTAACCATGAAACCTAGGAGAAACAACTGTACATGTGCTATAGACCTCGTTGTAGAGGTGTTTTTCATGGGCCGTTCACGGTTAGTCAAACCGTTCACCTAGCCCGTGCGAGGTTTGTCTTGGGGCAGTGCTTGGTGTCAGGTTGGAAAATAGTTTGGAAAACTGTGGAACCAAACTGTGTGACCTTTTAAATAGGGTAAATTGAAGATTTTCCCCTTATACCTTTAAGTTAATTTTTTTCCTTCCTCCCCTCTTATTTCTCACACACATCAGCACACCCTTTTGGAGATACTCCTCCATTCCTAAATATAGTAATTGAGGCATCTCCTCTATTTGGACTAAAATAAATCCACTATTCATCTTATTGGATGAATACTGGTAAGATCTCTCTTCCTATTTCACCCTTAATTGTTTATCTTCTTATCGACAAAGTTATTTTGATGTGAGATAATATACCCTATTTTAGGTAATTTTTCTATTTAATTGATTTATTCCATTCTATCCTAGATTAGAGGCCAATAATGGATGAGGAGTCAATTACCAAGATAAGGTAGGTGGTCTCATGATTTTCCCTCAATGTATTAGTGTTTATGTATTACACTATTGCGCCATACACTGGATTTTTCAAGAATCACTTAATAAATATTTTTTTAGATTACATTAATAGGATCGACCTATGTAATTCACAGAACCTACTTATTTTTTATAGTAGGTTAAGGACCTTGAATTGTACCACTCCTTGGGTGTATTGCTAAATTGAATAAACCACCATGGGTGGACTATGAATTTAATCCACCTCTTAAGGTGTGTTCTTTTACACCTTTATTTTGGGATTTTAAATGAAATGATTAACCTATAAATTGAATTAAATGAAATAGGGAATATAATAACTTGTCCCTATGTCTTTGGCCATCATCCCTTCTCTATTAGGCTTGAGATGTCCTTTAAAACCAAAACACCAAATTAATTTGAATGGGAGGATTCATGGGATGCTAGGCCTTCTAATCCTAGGATATGTTTTGAGACACATTATGAGGTGAGTTAATTTCTTATATATATGTGATGGCCAATTGAGTTAAATGTGAACTTAAATTGTATGGTTAGAATTTGAGGCCATGACTATTCATATTTCCATACTGAGAGTGATACATGGGTTACAACTTGGAATGCCACGAATGGACTCATCAATATTGTTTAATTAGATGAATTATATATGTAATTATCATGAAATATGAGAGAAACATGGGTTCTCATATAAAAACCATGGTCAGAATCACTATATAGCTGGATTATATATACTATGAGTGATATTTGGAATCCATATGTGGACTACCAAGGATAGACTTAGAGGGAAGATCTTTATATATTCCACGGGTGATTCTTGGAATCCCTATATGGACTTCCAAGGAATGAATCAATGGGTAGATCATTTTATACACTATGAGTGACACTCGGGGCCCCTTTGTGGACCTACAATGACATAATTAGAGGATGGTGACTTAATACCACACCTAGAGTGATACCATGGTTCCTTTGATGAATTCCTAGGACAGGATTGTAAGGTGATGAGTTCATGTTATTCCTGGAGTGATACTTGGGTTTAAAATTAGTAATTCCAAGTATGGGATCAGGTTTCCTTTAAATTAAGTAATAAACCAATTACACAATGCAACTTATAAGCCAAAGAGCAAGCTTGGATTCGACCAAAACCTTACATTTTACAATGGACCAATTATACATATCTTGCTCAGTTATGATCCATGGGAGATTCCTTGGATACGATCTAGGTCCCAAGACTTTATTATAAATTAAATCATGAATTACTATTTACTCAGAGACATTCCAAATTAGGATGAAGCAGGTAGGAGAGGACTTGATTTCTTTGGGAAACCTGACCTATGTGGGTTATTTATTTATCGCATTTCATTTACAGCTTTTACTATTACCTAAACATTGATTATTACATGGTCACACACTGGATGAAACTAGAACCCATTAGTGGTAGTATAATGAGTATATCTCACACCCTTTTCAGGCTACCATTGGGTCCCTGTAAAGACTTCATGGATGTAGGTAGGGACAAGGGAAAACAACCGGCCATGGATGCTTGATTACTATTCTAGGATAGTGTAAGGGTGGAAATAGACCAAGCCTATTATCAAGATTCTACGAGAGATAGTATTATGTATTATATTCATTTTTTATATAATTTTGTATATTCCTTTTTCCCTGACCCCCTTATATTTTCATTTTTTATAACATTCCATGATCATCATTTTTTGTATATGACATTGATAGATGTGATCCACCTGGTTATTTATATGATGGATGATTACTCTTCCACTGTTTGGTTATCTTTATGCTTCCTCTATTGATTTATATGGATATAACATTGTTCTAGACTCTGATCATGAGGGTATAGTCTCCCCATCATTCCACCAAATATTCTCACTACTAGTCGGCAACCTATAGAATATGGGGAGGCATTCTTGAGGCCATGTGGACAACTGGGCTTGATTACTTATGAGTGAACTAGGTTTGTTATGTTACAAAAATGGTATCAGAGGAATTTATTTTATTTTATTTTCCCTATCTTATTGATTGGGATGGTATAAAGAAGAATTATGACATGTTGTTCTGGATTGGGCTTATTACAGTTTTCTTGAATTAAACTTTGGGTGATGAAATTGATGTTTTTTTGTTCCTTATGACTATTTATTTTTACCCTTAGATGATATAATAAGTAAGTATTTATTCATGCATCATTATAGGCACTTAGGGATTTATATATCATGCATATTCCATTCCATTCTTATATTATTGCATTCATTTCCTTCAACATGTTTTGGCACCTTGATTACTATGTCCATGAATTTGTGCTAACATTTCATGCAGGGATCATATAAATAATTAGTTTCAATTAAATAGATTCCCATTAGAAATTTATAAAGTATATTGGATTTTATAAATTTGGAATGGAAAACCATATAATTAGATCTTAATATAGATACATATGAATGTATTCTTATGAACTAATGAGTTTAAATTATCTTAAAATAGAAATGTTTCTAGTAAATGGGGATGTTAAGTGCAAATTAAAGAGTGTTTTCCTCCCTAAATTTCAAATGACCTCCCCATATACTAAGACCATTTTCACAAATAGAGAACTTAAACCTGACCTGGCCACAGTAATGGGAAGTAATTAGTATCTCTTGTGTTTCTTTATGATCCTAACATCGCCCAGACCTGGCTTTAGGAGCATGCATAGGGGTGTGACTCTTATATAGGAAGTCTTGTACATGTCTTATTCTTATATATGCAATTATAGTGATTATCAAATCTTGTATTGAGGCATGATATTTTTATTTTTAGAGACATGCCACCATGATGGAATCAAGATGTGTTCCAAGAGGTTAGAAATGACCATGCTCTAGAGGTGGTGGGCCTTGGGCCACCATTAGAACCTCCATTAGTGACACTTGTGGTACCACTAGTTATAATTGATATTGGAACCAATGCTTAGTTTTAAGATGGTATCCTATTATTTATTAAGACTATTTAGGGAGCCATGTGACCTTCCCTGACTATGATAGAATTGATGTGTGAGTTTCAAAAGTAGCATACACCCATGTTTTGAGGGGATGGTGGTCCACATGCTACAGAGTCATAGATAGATTCCATGCTATAGATTTTTGAGCATCTTGAGACAACTCCTGAGAGGAGAGTGAAGATCAATACATATATGATTTAGGATTCTTCCAAGATATGGTGGGACATTATTACCAAGATGGATCATCATCAGGATATGACTTGGAGGGATTTTCAGATAGCCTTTAAGGATTATTTCTATCCTGATACATTGATGGACAATAGAGACAAATAGTGTATTCATTTGGAGTAAGGATATTTATCATTCATAAAATATTATTCCCATTTCATGGAGCTCTAGTGCTTTGCTCCTATTCTGTTAGGTTACAAGTTATATATAGGTAGGTTATTTAAGGATGGTCTTAGGTATGACATCCAATCATAGGTGAATGTCTTTTGTCTTACTACTATATCTAGGATAGCGAACCAAGCACTTATCACTAAGCATAACCTGAGAGAGGATGGGGTGAAAGCTAGGGCAGTTTGAAACCAAGATTAGGAACTACTTTGACCAATAGTAGGAAGCATCATTTTGAGATTCCATGTGGTGATATTAGTATCCATGTTTCTCACTCAGGTAGCCAGGTGAGGTGCTATTTGTTCAGAAGTCTAGGACATAAAAAACCCCATTGTACTAAGGACATAGTCGAATGATGGTCTTGCATCAAGGTGGGTCATCTTAAATTATTTTAAAGATCTTTTCCACTAGTAACTAGTGACATAAGGTCTACACCAACTCCACATTCAAGAGAGGGGTCAGTATCTTCTCGTCAGGTAGGGAGTTGGAGTTTGAAATACCGATCAAGTTGAGGTGGTGGTGGACATGGTAGCTAGACACCAAAATTATAGTACCACCAGAGTGGGAATATTCAGGGTATCTAGGCTATATCTCAGGGCTATGGATCTGGCCAGATGTATGCAGGTTAGTCTATACCTAAGGAGAAGAGTGCCGGACCATCTACAGTGTAAGGTGCTATTCTAGTAGCCTATATTTTATTATATGAAATTTTCGATACAATTGCTTCACATTCCTTCATATCAGAACCCATTATGGAGAGCCTTGGGCTCTATTTTTAGTTTTACAATAGTGCGATGACACTCGATACTCTGTTAGGAATTTTATTAGAGAGTTTATGCCAATACAATGAGTTCCCTCTCTAGATAAGTGGGTTTCGCTTCACATGGTACATATTTTTCCTTTATATGATAGGGGTTGAAATCATTCTTGAGATGAGATATTTGGTTCCCTATCATGCTTACATTAATTTATATCACTGAAGGGGAACTTTAACATCAACATAGGTTGGAAATTTTGTTCACATGGGTGAATGGAATGTTTAGACAAGATGATATAGACTCAAACATCATGGACCAAGAAGGATTATATCCCATATTTCTAGTTTTTATCTAGATGATTAGGGAACACGTTAAGCATATTTACCTCTAGCAGTAGATAATTTTATGGATTTTTTCCAAAATGACTTTTCAATACTACCTCCTGAGAGAGAGGTAGATTTTTCTATTGATATAGTACCAGGACATGTACCGATATCTATTCCTCATTACAATATAGATACTACTAAGTTTTAGGATCTCAAGAGGCATAAAGAGGATTTGTAAGATAAGGGTTTTATACAACCCATTTCTTTACCATGGGGTTTATTGGTACTTTTTTACAAGAAGGTGGATGGTGCCCTCAGGATTTGGGTAGATTATCACCAGTTAAACGTTATTATAGTTAAGAACCAATATCAATTTCCTCATATAAATGAACCCTTTGACCAACTCCGGGGAGAAAGGTTTTTCTATATGATTGATTTGTGGTTGAGTTATCATGAGGTGAATGTTAGACCATAAAATATACCACATAAATAATACTATAGTACATATAGATTGTATTATTATTTGGTCAGATTGTTCGGTCTCATGAATGATCTATCAATTTTCATGGAACTGATAAACTGAGATTTCCACCCATATCTGGATTCATTTATGGTGGTATTTATGGATGATATTTTGGTTTATTCTCACACTTTCATGGCCATGAAAAGCATCTTGATATCATATTAAATATATTGAGAGAGAATTAGTTATATGATAATCTCACAAAGTGCTAATTTTGGATTGATAAAGTTCACTTCCTGGGTCACATTATCTCAGAGAGAGGAGTATCAGTCAACCTAGAGAAGGAGAGAGCTATAGTTTCCTAGAATCATCCCAAGAATGTATTTGATATATGAAGTTTATTAGGGATAGATGGTTATTAAAGGTGATCCATTCTGGATTTATCATGTATTAAATCACCACTAATGGTTTTGAATAAGAAAAATATCAAGTTTATATGGTTTGAAGCATGCAAGGAGGCCTTTTAGGAGCTGAAGGGAAGATTGGCTTCATCACTGATTTTGATCCTACCAGAGTTCGACTGAGGTTATATAATTTATTGTGATTCATTTGGAATAAAGATAGGATAAGTTATGATTTATGATGAGCGAGTCATGATATATGGGTCTCATCAATTGAGGCCTTATGAATAGAACTACCTGACACATGATCTCGAGTTAGCCAATGTTGTTCAAGCCTTGTGCTGTTAGAGGCATTACTTAATAGGAGAGAATTTGTTAGTGTATAAAAAACACAAAAACCTCAAGTAAATATTCACACACCATGAATTTAATTTCATGAAATGAATGTGGATCAAATATATTCAGTTCTTCGACTTCAATCTTGATTATATTCTTGGTAAAGGAAATGTAGTGGCTGATGCTTTGAGTAGGAAGACTCAAACACAGACAGTTCAATAGGTCCGTAGTGAGTGGTAGCTTATGAACCTATTTTCTCAGATGAACTTATAGGTTCAATACCTTCATAGAAAGTCTATACATTCATCATTATTAGTGACATATTAACTTTTAGAGAGAGTGAAGATGAGGTACCTATTAGATTATGAAGGCTTGGTCCTATGGGAGAGCATTGTTGGTGATGACCCACCACCTAGTTGGGTCATTGATGGGGATGAGATATTGTTCATTTATGGATGTGTCTGGGGTCCTAAAGAAATATAAGAGGATTTTATATGAGAGTCTCATACCTCTGTATGGGTTGTACATCTTGGTCTTACCAATATGTATCGTGACTTATGCTTCCAATAATGTTTTCCTGGGATGAAAAGAGAGATAGATGGGTTTGATACTTGGTGTTCCAATTTTTAGTAGGTGAAGGCATAAAAATAAAAAACAGTAGGAATTTTACTACTGTTACCTATTAATGAGTGAAAGTGGTATGGTTTCACCATTGATTTAATGATGGTATTGACTATATCACCTCAAGGTAGTGACGTTGTATGGGTGATCGTAGATATATTGAAAAAGGTTGACCATTTCCTACCTATTCGGGAGGAATTTTTAGTGGATGAGTTAGGAGGCTCTATATTCATGATATCATATGACTCCATGGAGTTCCATGTTCTATAATATCATAAAAATATTCTCTCTTCACATTGCAGTTCTGGAAAGGGTTGAAAAGGGATATGAGTTTATACAAACTTCTGAGTATAGCCTATCACCCACAGACTGTTGGGAAGTCCGAGTGTATGATACAAATATTAGAGGATATCCTATGAGCATTAATACTTGATTTCAGAGGTTCTTGGGAGAAATAATTACCTCTATCTAAAATCTATTACAATAATAGTTTCTAGGATACTATCCATATAGATACTTATGAGGCCTTATATGATAGGTCATGCCATTCACCCCTATGTTGGTTAGATAAAGGATAGGTAGTGCTATTGGGTCCTCTTCTTATTCAAAAGACCTTAATATAGTTTCATCTTATTAGGAAGCAGATGTCTACATATCAATCTAGGTAGAAGTCTTATATTGATCATCATTGTCGACCACTAGAGTTTGAGGTGGGGAGTCGGGTTTTCTTACGTGTTTCACCTAAACTATGGCATAAATAGATTCATAAAAAAGGGAACCTATCACCTAATTACATCAGGACATTTGATATTTTGGAGTGAGTCGGGTCAATAGCCTATCAGATGTAATTACCTCAGAGGTACCAGACCATGTACACTGTATTCAATGTATCTCATCTTCACTGGTATAATTCAAATCCACCTCATATTATTCACCCTAAGGAGTTTGATTTGGAGGTTAATACATCCTTTGAGGAACACCCTAATCATATTATTGATTGGAGAATGAAGGTTTTATGAGGTTGATCAGTTCCTTTAGTATGGGTGATATAGTAGTGCGACTGTGTATAGGAAGAGACTTGAGAGTGGGTGGTCGATATATGTGACAAGTGGAAAGAGTTATTCTTAGATGATACATCTCCACTCTAGGAAGGGAAACTCAAGGATGAGTTACTTTAAGGGGGAAAATTTGTAGGAACCTAAATTTTCTATGAGGTATGAAACCTTTTATTTTCAGTTTAATTATTTGTTTTTATCCTTATGGAAGTTCCTAATGAGGTCACAAGGGTTATGGGGGTGTCTGAGGCTTGAATGGAGCCCAGATCCCTAGTTTGTTTTGAGGAAATAAGTGGGCCACATGGTTAGTAGAAACCCTTAATCCCAATCCACAAAATTTGATTAAACTATATAGGTTGGTCCACTGCTCTACCTAGGGCCGCACAGTTTGTCCTAACTGTGCATCCTAGGACACATGACTATTCATGTGTTGTAGACCTCATTATAGAGGTGTTTTTCATAGGTTTCGCATGTTTAGTCAAACCATGCACCAAACCCATGCAAGGGGTGTCATGGGGTAGTTATTGAAGCACATTTTGGATAACCATTCATTCAAACTATGAGACCTTTTAAAGAGTGTAAATTGACAACTTTCCCCTCATGAATTTAAGTTAACTTTTCCTTATTTACCTATTATTTCTCACACAAAACATCCCACCCATTGGAAGATCCTCCTCCATTCTTAAAGCTAGGAATTGAGGTATCTTCTCTATATAGACTCTGATCAATCCACCTTTTGTATCTTTGGATGTGTACTAGTAATCTTTCCATTCCTCTTGCACCCTTCATTGTCTATCTTCCTATCGAAAGAGTTATTTTGGTGTAAGATAATATGCCCTATTTTTAGGTCATTTTTCTATTTGATCATTTTCTTCTATTCTATCCCAGATTAGAGTCCAAAAATAGATGAGTAGTCTACTACAATTTAAGGTAGGTGGTCTCATGGGTTTCCCTCAAAGTCTTGGTGTTTATGTGTTTCTACATTGTTCCATGTGCTGGTATCATGATTTTCTCTCAAAGTCTTAATGTTTATGTGTATTTCTATTGTGTCGCGTGCTACATTTTCCAAGACTCACTTAATAAATGAAATTATTCTTGGATTACATGAATAGGTTCAACCTATATAATTCAAAAAACCCTATTATGTCTTATATGAGGTTAATGACCTTGAATTGAACCACACCTTGGGTGTGTTTATAAATTGAATAAACCACCATGGGTGGTCTATGAATCTAACTCAACTATTAAGGTGTATTATTTTACTCCTTGATTTTGGGATGTTAAATGAATTTATTGAAATGTAAATTAAATTAAATGAAATAGGGAATGGAAGAACATGTCCTTACATATTTTTCCATTGAACATTCTTCATCAGGCTTGAGATGTTATTTAAAACCAAAACACCCAATTAAGTTGAATGGGTGGATTCATGGGATGCTAGGCCTTCTATGTCGTGACCTGACCCAAGTTGGGGCTTGAGTTGCAACTACACCAAGCCAGCCTCCATAGGATATGGGTGGAGACAAGTTCCAAAGGCATAACTAACTTAGGGAGGCCTTTTCCTAAGAACCTACATGTTCACAAACATCCATCTCAATGAAAAAGTGCATAGGGAAAGAGTAAAATATGCAACACTACTATAAATTAAACCAAGAATGCATGAACCTCTAGATAGTATAAAATTATGGTAGTGTAAACTAAATAGTAAATGGAAAAAATACACACCCAACCAGAAGTATGTCCCAACCTGAAAAAACTGGAAAAGTAAGTATCTGAGAGATCCCAGCTCATGAATACCAAGCTACGGACACTATACGCGATCCAAAAAACTAGTATCCCAAAGCTTCTTTATAGTCATGGTCGACCTAGAAGTTGTCTTCATAAGACATGATATGTGCAGGAAAGCCCATGTAGGGGTGATTATATACATACCTAGTAGGACACCCTGAAAGTTGAAGGGAGAGCAGTAAGAGATACAACCAGAAAAGAGAGATAATAGATTCAAGATAAAGTCAAAGAGAACAACTCTACCCAAAATAAGAGTGAAAGTAATCTCATAAAAACACAAGGGGATAAAAATGGTGAGTAGATGAACTACCCATAGAATATTTTCCACCTATAGCAGGAGAGTATACCCATCCAACCACTAGAAGTTAAACATAGAAAACACATGGAATAGCCCACACATATTTTCCTCTTCTACAGGGAGAGTAACCAAATCCATGGTGTGGATACAGAAGAAGAATATATATATGCCAAGTCAAAGAATCCAAAATGAGAGAGTAATGGGTCTCCATCTCATAGATCATCCCAAGAAGAAGAGTATCCAACAGTTCCAAAAATCCTCAATGATTCTCAACATCTGACGCATCTTCCCAGAAGCAACTATCCAAGTATAACCATTAATCGTCACTATACTACATAATAAAGGAGAAAACAAATTTAATGTAGAGGACCTAAACCCTAGTACGTTAGGGGGATTTCACTCTGTAAGCCGTCGAGAATGCCACTGCCCAGCTATGCTGGAGGGTCAACTCGGTATCCATCGAGGATGCCACTACCCAACCCTACTAGAGGCTCAAATCAATATCCCATGAGGACGCCACTACCCATACCGAATAGAGGTTCAACTTGGTATACATTGAGGGTACCACTTCCTAGCTATGTTGGAGGGTCAACTCGGTATCCATCGAGGATAACACTACCCAACCTTAATGGTGGGTCAACTCAGTATCTGTCAAGGATGCCACTGTCCATCCCTACCGTAGGGTCAACTAGGTAAGGTCATCAGGGAAATCCACTCCCTATCCCTTATGGAGGGTACTGCTCAGAAATTCCATGGTGATCCTATTCGATAACTTCCATCATCTGTTGTTTCTGTATCAGGTACCGTGCCTAGAAAATTTCAAATCATATCTATAAAGTCACAACGAAGGGAACCATCATGTTATACATGAAAAAAACTCAGGATAGACTACTTTTGGGCCAAAATATTAGTTCAAATGAAAGAGATATATACGATTAAATTTTACTAAAAAAGGAACTAGGGGTACTTGGCATGTGAGGGAACCCACATGGTGTGTGGTCCTATTTTACCACTTGGCTGTGTCCCTGGACGACACATGGATCTATACCATGTAGTAGTACATGTCATATAGGTGGAATAGATTATGTGTCTAGGATAATGGGGACTAGGAAATATCCTACTCACTGTGTTCGTGTACCGGACCCCGTGTACTCTGTACACGGTGTGTTGCATCACACGGGTGCCGCTCATGTGACCTGGCCATGTCTGTGTACTCGGGTACACGACCGTGTACCTAACTATGTACTTCCACATAGATTCTTACCTATGTGAACTTCCACATGGGTTTATAAACTAGGGAAGGGGTATATGATGTGTTGTAAGACTACACGCCATGTCATCCTAAACTTTTATGAAACCCTAGCTGTCGCAACTGAGGGGTCTACACACCATGTGTTTATCATTATACATGGCATGGAGTCAGGTTTTCATAATATTCTCAGATATTATCCTTACTCCTTGAATAAGTTCATTTCTTCATAGATCTCACATCAAATCTGTCTGAGAAGAGCAGATATGGAAATGATTCATGTTTTTCAGCCATTATTCACTGGAAATTGGCTTTGTTCTAGGTTTATGTGAATCCGTAGACCGCTGTACATCCCAATGCCTTAATTTGTCAATTTATTAACCTTAATCCATCAAAACTATTATCCATGCCTCACAATATTCATATATCTAGTCTTAGTTCTCCGATCTATGCCTCTTTGGTCGATCCTTCACAATTTTGGGGGACTGACCAGGCTCAGTACCACCTGAAAATGTCGAATTGATACCACGAGGTCCTACCAATGATGACCACAAAGAATATTGGGGAGAAAGGAACCACAATAATTGATTAAAAATTGTTAGAAAATAATTATTTTCAAATGATCAAGAATGGGGATCCAGGATTAGAAAAAGACTTAATTAAATCAATTTAATTGGTACGTAGAAGCACGGATAGGACACAATTGGAACAGATCGATAGAAGGGATCGATCCAATCAAAACATTTAATTAAAAGGGAATAAAACACCAATTTATCATTCCTAACTTGATTATGGATTGTTCATTGATGAAGAATGCATCTACTGACAATCAAGAGAATCCATTGTGTTTGTTTCATCCTGATCTGACATTTCATCATCATCTAATAAGATTCGCCAATAGAAGGAGGAAGGAAGAGATATAGATTTATATTAGGGTTTATGTGGCTAACCCTGGAGAAATTATCCTAACAGTTATCTTATAGATCACATCGTTGCATCTCAACAAATTAATAAATTAATTTAATAATTAATTAACTCATTGAACATACCGCCAATGAGTGAGGATTCCTAATGCCCCACGCCGAATTATTTTATGTTATGCCTAATGAAAAAACCACATTACAGACTCAATAAAAAACTCAAATTTATGATCCAAGATTCCATTTAAGATTTATCCCATTTTCTTTAAGAAGCTGTTCTTGATAAATATAAAATATATTTAATATTTTTATAAAATTAATTCCTAGAACACTAGGCCTCATAATTGCATGCCGTTTCAACTCCTAGATTTGGAAATATGTATAGAAGTATTTAAAAGTATTACAAGGAAAAAAATGTGTCTCTACATAATTACCTACTTCAATATTTTCATCCTTGAAAAGAAAAAACTAAAAAAACTTTGGATACTAAGCCTGCACTTGGCTCTCTCGCTCCTAAGAACTCTCCTGCACATTTCTGTGCTACCACAACACATGGACCAAGGATGTGGTACATCCATGCAGTTTCCTCTCCTACCAATCCTTGATCACCACTGGGTTCTCCACAAAGGTGGATCCATCCTCGATGTACATCTCACCCTAGTCAATAATGTGTGCGGTGTCATGCACGTATTTCCTCAACCGTGACATGTGGAAAATGTCCTACACCCGCTCTAGCTATGAGGGTAGGGTGAGGTGAAAGAAACCTTTATAACCCTATTCTTGATCTTGAACGACATGATGAAACTCAAGGATATATTACCTCCTCAGATGAACCTTCACATTCCTCATCGTGGGGAGACTATCAGGAAAACATGGTCTCCCTTATCAAACTCCAAAGGCCTATTATGGTGATTTGTGTAATATTTCTATCTGCTCTGGGCCATCCTCATCCACTCATGGATGACTTGGACTTTCTCTATTGTCACCTGCACTATCTCTAGGCCCATAAGAGATGACTCACCAATCTATGTCCAACATAAGGGTAACCTTTAGTGTCTCCCATACAAGGACTTAAAAGGTGATATGCCAATAGTAGAGTGGTATCTGTTGTATGAAAACTCTATCAAGGTCAGGTGATCCTCCAAAGTCTGGATTAAGTATAACATGAACATGCTCAACATACCCTCCAACACCTGGATAGTGGGCTTAGTCTTCCCATTAGTTTGGGGGTGAAAGGTTGTACTCATCATCACATAGGTCCCGAATACATCCTGCAGGACTCTAAAAAATCATGATGTAAGCCACACATCATGATCAGAGATAATCTTTGAGGGATCCCCATGAAGGAAAATGAACTCCCATACATAAAACTACCTCAAACTCTCCACTGAACTTTTCTCCATGATAGTAAGGAAGTGTGATGACTTCATGAGTCAGTCAACTATCACCTAGATGGTGTCATGTCTCTTCTCTATGCGTGTAATAATTATGATAAATACCATGAATATTCCATCCCATTTTCACTTCAGTGTCTCAAAGGGATGCAACAAACCTGCTGGAACATGGTGCTTAGCCTTCACCTGCTGACAGGTGAGGCATCGAGCGATGAACTTAGCTACGCTCTATATCACGTCAGACCACAAAAATTTCTGCTAAAAGTATCTATATATATCTCCCACACTAGGATGTATATCTAGGGGATAAGTGTGGAACTCCCACATCACCTCCTACTGCAACGTGAATGGAACTAACGTCCATACCTAGAAAATGATGAAATGATTCCATCCTTTAGAATATCTATCCAGTGAGTCAAGTATGGATATCTAATCATGTAATACCTTATAGTAAATCTCTCCTATATGGGACTCTCTCACATGATCGATAAGTGGAGAAGTCAATATAATTGACTATAAAAAATATATACTCTCTTTCTCCACCAGGGTTAGCTGTAAGGAGGATAAATACTCAAAATCCTCTAGCATGAAGAAAGTTTGGTACTTACTGCTAATGGAATCTACTAAAACGTTTCCCTTCCCTGGAGTATAGAATATCTCGAGTTTATAGTCTTTCAGAATTTCTAACTAGCATTGCTGTCTCAGGTTTAGGCCCCTCTTTGTGAAGACATACCTAAGAATATAGTGGTCTGGGTAAACCAAAAAGTGCTCCCTCAGAAAGTAGTGTACCCACATCCTCAGGGAGAAGACTAACACTACCAGATCTAGGTTGTTAGTCACTTTAGTTCTTCTTGTGGGGTCTCAACTGCCTCGATATGTATGTGATAACTTCTTGCCGCTGTATCAACACACAGTAGATCCTAATTCATGAGTCATAACAATAAACTAAGAAATACACACCATCCTATGGTAGTATAAACACTATAGAACTCATCAGCCTCATCCTCAACACCTCAAAGTCCCTCTAGAATTTTTTAGACCAGGTAAATGAATTTCATTTTTTGCATTAGGGTGGTTAAAGGGGATGGGATTCTGTAGAATTCTACCACAAACCTCCTATAGTACCCTTCCAAACCAAGAAATCTCCACATCTCTAACACACTCTTAGGTGGATCCCAAGAAATCAATGCTTTAATATTTGATGGGTCTATAGCTAAACCATGATTAGAAATTATATACCCTATAAAGTGAACCTCATGAATCTATAACTAGAACTTCAAGATATTTTTGTAAAGCTGGTGATTTCTAAGAAAGTCTAGGACCATCCTCAAGTGCTCCACATGCTCCTCCTCTGATGTAGAGTAGATGAGTTTGTAATCAATGAAGATAACAAAAAACTGGTCTATGTACGGATGGAAAACCTGGTTTATAAAAGAAATAAACACAACGGGGGTATTTTTAACACTAAAGGGAATCACCAGGAACTCATAGTGTTTATAGCGACATCAGAATGCCAACTTTGGAATATCATCCACACGGACCCTCAAATGGTGGTAGCCAAACCAGAGATCTATCTTTGCGAATAATATCATGCCTCACAACTAGTCAAAGAGGCCATAAATCCTTGAAAAAGGGCACTTGTTCTTTATCATGGCCTTTTTAGGTGACAATAATCCATGTAAAGCCACAATATCCAATAACATTTTTTACAAATAACACAGGAGCTACCTAGGGGGACACACTGGATATGATGAAATCCTTCTCTCGAAGGTCCTCCAACTACAACTGCAACTCCTAGATCTCTGTAGGGGCTATTCAATATGCTGCAGAAGATATCAGAGTAGTTTTGGGATTCAAGTCAATGAAAAACTCCATATCCCGTCTCAAAGGTAGTCCCAAAATGTCCTTAGGGAAGACGCCCATGTAATCCTCTACAACTAAAAGAACCCAGAAAATTGAAGATATTTCTAAACCAAGGGATATAATTGCTAACTAATGAGTGATGGGGTTCAACATCCTGTTCATAGAACCCACTATCCCTTCTATTAGACCTCTCTTTCCAAAAAAGGAGAATCTCATCCCATCAGTGTATAGGAATTTGACTTGTCTATGGTGATAGTTGGTCTAATCTTGAACCATGGAAATCCAATCTAAACCCAAAATGAAATCATAGGTTTCTATAATGAAGACCAAAAGGTCCCATGTGAACTTCTCTCCACCAAGAAATAGCTCACACTTCCGATATATTTAAGATACCGAAGAAGCATTCCCTATTGAAACCTCAAGATGAAGTTGGTGGGCTATCACCTAAAATGGGAGATACATCTCTCATACCAAGAGTACATTGATAAATTAATGAATGGAACCTGTGTCTACTAATACTGAAGAAAGAATAGAAAACACATAGATTGTACCTCTTATAATCTCATGTATTGTGGGATGATAAACCTCCAACGCCTATATCTATCCACAGCCCTAACCTCCAGCACCCTAAGACTAACGTGGGACACCTAGTGCTAGTGGTGGAAGAATCTCATAATAGTGTCCACCACCCATAGCTCCTCCTACTCCTCTATCACCTCCACCTCCATGGGGACCACCATGTCCTCATCTGGGAGATCCATGATCATGGTGTTGCCTCTACTGTGGTGGTCCATCCGCTATCTACCCATGTTTCTTAGCACATCCAGTCTAGAAGTCCCATGATATGTTACCTCACCCATCACAAGAAAAGAACCACCACTATTCATGATTCAATGGTGCTATGTGCTATCCCTGCACCATATGACCTTATGACTGAGCCATATCATGAAAAGGCTTCCTATGCCGAGATCCTGGTGCCTCGCATCTACTATCTACTACAAATGACTCAGATCTGTGGCACTCACTACCATATCCAGCCACGTAGCATCCTTCTGATAGAAACATATCTATCACCAATTCCCACTCCAACACCCCAACATAGGTGGGGATGCACAAGGTCACTAAGTTGGACCAGATCTCTATATAGAGTAACTACTCAAACTTCTGTGTTTGGAAGTAGCCATGACAGATCATGTCAAGAGAGTACTGCATAAGGTCTGTAAACCTCACTACATACACAACCACTATCATCTCTACCTACTATATCTCCAGAAGATCTTGGATCCAAACTGAGTGCAAGTAGGAGGGGTAGTACTCCTCATGAAACAACTATTGGAAGTCAATCCATGAGAGTTTAAACTCATCATGCATCTATGTAATAAAGCTCCACCAGTTCCCAACTGATCCATTGAAAAGGCTAGCTTCCAGTACAACCACATGATCCTTCGAGGTCTGAATAAGCCTAAAGATATGGTTTACTAACTCTAGCCAATCCTCTTCTTCTTGATGATCTGGATCGCCATGAAACCGCAACGGTCTCTTATGATGGAAATTCATGGAGCGCTCTAAGTCTGTGTACATCCTTATCTTTCTCTGCTAGAATGATCTACTACTCAATAGGTTGAGGTGTTGCTACCTACCCACCAGGAGGAAGGGGATCGTAGGATGGAACCTAAATGATCCCCTTTTTCTCATTGGACTATCATCATGAACCATAAATAGTATCCAGGCTGGCTATAATCATGGAGGAATCATGAGATTTATCAAAATGTACCACAATCAGATGAATATATATATATATATATATATATATATATCAACAAAAATGGGGAGCTGACTCAAGAAGGACGGTCAAAGACTCAATCCTATATGATTTATGTACCATTGAACCCAACAAAAAATGTATTGGCATACCAAGTCAAAAATCAGGTATTTGAGATCCTAGAGAATGGATACGTTAGCTGCCACACCATCATAGGATTCCCTAGCCTGAGATCCACACTTGAGACACTTAGACACTATTTTTATAAACCCAACCAAATCCTCTTAAGGTGAGTATTCCAAACAACTTTATAAGGAATGGAATTTCTATGATACCAATCTATCATGACCCGAACCAATCCCACATTTAAGCCACAAATACTCCAAGCCCACCTCCATAGGACAGGGGATGGTGACAAGTTCCTAATGTGTAAATAACTCGGGGAGGCATTTAACTAAGCACCTATATGCACACACACAACCATTTCGATGAAAAAGTGTAGATGGAAAGAGTAAAAGATGAAACAATGATATAAAGTAAACCAAGAATGGATTAAACTCTAGACAATAAAAAAGTATGGTAGTATAAACTAAAGAGTAAAGGTAAAAAATACACACCCAACCAAAATTTTTTCCCAACCTAAAAAAAATGGAAAAGTAAAACACTAAGAGAGACCAGCTCCTGAATCCCAAGATATTACCACCATATGCGGTCTAAGAACCCATTATCCCTAATCTTCTATGTAGTCACGGTTGACCTGTCCATCATCTGAATAAGATAGAACACGTGAAATAAATCCCATCCAGGGGTGAGTTTATACATACCTAGTAGGAAACCCCGAAAACTGAAGGGGGAGCATTAAGTGATACAATCGGAAAGGAAAGATAGTAGATGAAAGATAAAATAAAAGAGAATAGCTAAACCCAAACCAAGAGTGAAAGTAAGCTCATCCAAACATAAGGGGATAAACATGGTGAGTATATAAACTACCTATTGAATATTTTCCACCTATAGCAGGAGAGTAGACTCATACAACCATGAGAATCTAAACAAAAAAAGAACATGGCATACCCTATGCATCTTTGCCTCTCCTGGAAAAAGATTAACCAAATATAAGGAATGGATATAAAATAAGAATATATATATTCTCATTAAAAGAATCCCAAATGAGACAATAAAGGGATGTCCATCTCATATCTCATCCCAAAAATAAGAGTATCCAATAGTTCCAAAAGTCCATCAATAATGCCCAACATCCCACACGTCTTCCCAAAAGTAACCATCCAATCATAACTATGCCTCTTCACTATGACACACAATCAAGGGGCCCCAAACTCAAAGTAGAGGACATGCACCTGAGTAAATTAGGGGGTTACACTCTGTAAGCCATTGATGATTCCACTGCCTAGTTATTTTGGAGGGTCAACTTGGAATCCTTTGAGGATGCCACTTCCCAGACCTGCTGGAGGGTCAACTCGATATCCATTGAGGATGGAACTAACCATCCCTACTAGAGGGTCAACTCGATATCTGTCAAGGATTCCACTACCCAGCTATACTGGAGGGTCAACTCAGTATCCATTGAGGATTACACTTCCCAACCTTGCTGGAGGGTCAACTTGGTATTCGTCGAGGATTCCACTACCTAGCTCTACTGGAGGTTTAACTCAGTAATGCCATTGAGGAAATCCATTGACCAACCCCACTGGAGGGTATTGCTCGGAAAGATCCTGGTGATCCTATGTGATCACTGCCATCATTGGGTGTTTCTTTATTAGGCGTCATGCCCAAAAAATTAAAAATCATATCTCTAAAGCCACAATGGAGGGCACCATCACTTTCTTCTTGAAAAAGAACTCAATATAGGACACTCATGGGACAAAATATGAGTTCAAATGAAGGATATATAGATGAATAAAGTTTACTAAAAAATGAACTAGTGGTACATAGTGTGTTAGGGAATCAAAATAATGCGTGGTCCCATTTCATGGCTTGGCCGTGTCCCTGGACGGCACACAAATCCATACCATGTAGTAGTATAAGATTTGCAGGTGTACTACACGATGTGTTCAGTCTAAATGGGGTTGGGTTTTGTCCTGCTTGCTGTGTCCATGTACCGGACCCTGTGTACTCTATAAACAGTGTTTTTCCTCACATGGGGTGCCGCCTGTGTGACCTGGCCATATCCGTGTACTCAGGTACACATCCATGTACCTAGTGTTGTACTTTCACATAGATTCCCACCCTTGTGAATATTCACATGTTTTGTTCAATCGAGTTAGGGGTACATGGTGTGTAGGAGTACTACACACTTTGTCATCATTAAATTTTCTAAAACCCTAGACACCACCTATGAGGGGGAAACACATTGTGTGTTCATCATTATACATGGTTTGTAGTCAATTTTTTTCCAGATTCTCAGATCCGATCCTTACACCTCGAATCAGGCCTTGCCTCTATATATCACTCCTTTAATCCATCATGGATGAGATAATTTGGATATTATTTTCACTTTCCATTCATCGTTTTCCAAAAATTAGCTCTGTTTTAGGTTCATGTAAACCCGTACACCACTGCACGTCCCGAAGAATTTTACCATCATTGTTTTAACCTCAAACCATCAAAATGATCATCCGTGCCTCGAAATATTCCCATATATTGTCTTAGTTAACTGATTTGTGCCTCTTTGGTCGACCCATCATGGTTTTGGGGGACCAAACATGCTCATTACCTCCTAAAAAAGTTGAACCAAGACCACGAGGTTCAACCGGTGATAAATGTGAAGAAGATTGGGGAGAAAGGCACCATATTTTTTTAAACATCATTGGACAAGATTTATTATCCAATGATCTGGAATGGGGATTTGAGGATCAATAGAAGGGATCAATTCACTCAAACCCTTTAATAAAAAGGGCGTAAAACACCAATTGATGAGTCCTATCTCGATTATGGATCGTTCATTGATGAATAATGCATCCACCAAAGATCAAGAGAATCCATTGCGTTTGTTGTGTCCTGATCCGATCTGATCTTGTGTTTCGTCATCGTTCGATGAGATTCTACAATGGAAGGAGGAAGGAAGAGATCTAGGTTTATCCTAGGATTTATGTGGATAACCTTAGAGAAATCATCCTAGTAGTGATCTTATAGATCATTTTGATGTGTCAAAATAAATAAATAAATAAATTTAATAATTAATTAACTCACTAAATGTACCTCCAATGAGCAAGGAGTCTGAATGCCCTGCGTCGACTCATTTTATGTCACACTTAGGGAAACAATCACATTCCAGACTCAACTGTGGTCTTGGATTTCTGATTCGATCTTATTTTTAAGTGTTATACCATTTTATTTAATAATATGCATGTTTTCAATATAAAATATATTTAATATTTTTATAAAATTAATTTCAGGCACACTGGTCCTCATAATCTCATGCTCTCTCATCTCCTAGATCTGGAAATATATATATAAATATTTCAAAGTCTTACAAGGGAAAAATGAGTCTCTACATTCTAATCCTAGGATATGTTTTGATCCACCTTCCGAGTTGAGTTAATTTATATATATATGTGATGAATAATTGAATTAAATGTGAACTTAAATGGTATGGTTAGACTTTGGGCCCATGACCATTCATATTTCCATGCCAAGAGTGATACATGGGTTCTGACTCGAAACGCCATGAATGGACTCATCAATATTTTCTAATTAAATGAATTGTATATTTAATTATCATAAACTATGGGTGACACATGGGTTCTCATATGAACACCATGGATGGAATCACTTGGTAGCTATATTATATACTCCATGAGTGATACTTGGACTCATTATATGGACTTCCATGGGTGGAATCAGTGGGAAGATATTTATATATTCCACAAGTGATTCTTGGACTCCCTATGATTCCAAGGATGAAATGAAAGGGTAGATCATTATATACTCCATGAGTGACACTTGGGATCCTTTTGTATACCTCCAAAGATGGACTTAGAGAGTGGTGACTTAATACCACACCTAGAGTAATACTAGGGTTCCTTTGAGGAATTCCTAGGATGGGATTGTAAGGTTATGGGTTCATGTTATTCTTGGAGTGATACATGGGTTCCAAATTAGGAACAGAAAGGATGGGCTCGGTTTGAGTAATAAATTAATTACACAATGTGACTTCCATGCCAAAGAATAAGCTTGGATTTAGTTAGAACCTTACATTATATGATGTCCCAATTATACATATCTTTCTCAGTTATGATTCATAGTGGGAGCCTTGACTATGAGATGGGTCCTAAGACTTTATTATAAATTAAATCATGAATGAATGTTTACCCAAAGACATTCCAAACTAGGCCAAAGTATAAGGAACCGACGTTAAACATTACATAATCTTGAATTATGTAAAGAATTCACATTGAGGATCTTTTCAGGTTTATATTTTTAGATAATTAGGCCATAACTATTACATATCAACTTGAAAATTACATGTAGACACTACTACTCAATATCCATTTTTTTCATAAAATAAAAACTCTTAAAAAGAAACATGTCTAGTTCCATGTTTTAGATAACATTACTTTTCCTTGATCTCATCCTTGACCCTATTCATCTTTAAGTCCTATGGAAGAAATTTCAAAAACTTGGGATGAGCATAAAAAGCTCAGTAAGGGTTATAAAATAAGGAAGGAAAACATTATCCCATTTTCAAAACCATTTAAAACATTTAATAAAGAGTTTTTTGAATCAAAGTGTCTCATACCACTTTGATTCTTTTAATGAATTATCATTTGAAAACATTAATTTCCATATAAATAAATCTTAAAAACCATTTTTAAAACATGGAAATTAATGATAAAGACTTAGAAGAATAAATCTTTAAAACATTTAAAATGATATTTTAGTTAAAGAGTTTGTAACAAAATGAGAGATGCTTGAATACAAATAATTGAGAAATAACATTTAATCAGAACTTTATAATATCATGAGAATAAATGGATTCATGATATAATATGCCAAAGGATAGTATATACACTGTATAAAAGTGAATTGGTGTATAACAATAATGAAGTCTCAATGGAATGTAAATTGAGACGAAATCCCTTATAAAAATGGTATCCTTAGATTAAGGATAAATAAATTACATAATAATGTGTGAAAAATATAAATACACTCAATATGATTGGATATTTAGTGTAAATCAATCATAGGAAATTCACACATGTTCTTTTTAATATAAAAACAATGACTTGGATGTTTAACTCAATGAATGGAAATTGAGTTAAAATTACTCTTATCAAGTTCATATCGATGAATTGAGAATTTATCAATGGAGTGAATATGTGTATCAAAAGTATATCCACACAAAGGGGAGTGGAAATTAAAACATAAATAAATAAATAGTGATTCCACACATAATCATAGCATGACATAATTAATAATTAGAAGATTAACCCAAGGAATAGAAATTGGGTTAAAAGGTTCCCTTACTGATTTGGTAACTTAAGAAACATACAACCCATGAAAGAAGGATCATAAAATTAAGATGTAAATACCCATAAATTGAATTATATTACAAAATGAATACAATCATGGGTATTACAGACACCACATAAAAGGAAATAGTTTAAAATATATCATGAATCTTACAAGAATAAAAAGTGAGATGAAAATCCCTTACCACGTTGTAATCAATCGATTCGTATGACCAAAAGTTCATAACCACCAAATTATTCACAGAATAACATGAATATAAAGAGAATAATGATAATATATACCAAATGGTAGTAAAAAATATACCACATGTCACGAACCAGCCCGGGGCGACCCTGAACCGGTCACCCGAGCCGGTTCGCGGCAAGTCCCGAGGAGCGTTCCCGATCCCCCCGGGATGGCAACAAGTGCCGGGCATTAAAAATTTCAATCGTTGGGAACGATTTCAGCCCAAACTAAAAACAGGATCAAAGAACAAATATAAACCAAACAAACAGACGAACACTAAAGACATAAACAAAACTACACCACGACTAACCTCCACGTGACCTCGCGGGTCACCACCCAACTACAACCAACGTTGCTCCCTCACTGAGCGAATCAAGATAGGAAAACCTGAACACAAGAAACCTGCAACTGAAAAGGTAAAAGATAGGTGTGAGCACAAAAAGTACTCAGTAGGTGAGCCCCACAACAAAACCCAAAACACTGCCAGTAAATAAATAATCTACATATTCCAGGTTTGAACTACAATGTATAAAAGTAAGCTTTCATAATGTTTTACTTGAAAATCAAACACGAGATGTTTCCCTTATTCTTTTTCGAAATTTGGTTCCCTTTCATTAGTTTTAAACTCATTCTAAAAAGCAAAGTGTTACATTTTCAAAACTTACACAAAGAAAATAAAGTATTTTCATTTGAAAACCATTTTCCCAAAGTCTAACAGTATAGGCTGGGAAGGATGACTGAAAGTAAACAAGCGGGGGAAAACAAGTGCAAGTAAAGGTAAACAAGCAAGGAAAACTAAGTGAAAGTAAAAATAAACCAGAAGTTATCAGCAATAACCATGGGAGATCCCAAACATCCCTAGAAAACCCCTGGACGTACTCGGGTTCAGACTACCTGCCGGCGTGGTACTCCATAGTCAATAACCAACTGGCCGCCCTAATAGCCAACCAGTGGCACATCCCTCCTGGCCTGTCCACAACTCCAGGGGGTACTAACCCGTCTAATCAGGGTTAGCAAGAAACCGTCACTCGATAATCTACAAGACGCCTAGGAACCCATGGTGGTTTTAGTAACACTGTGTAAGTGGAAGACCCTCGCACGTGTGACTCATCTCACCGCACTTGCCAACCCCTTACACGGACATCGCTACACGACAACCCTCGAAGGGAAGTCCCCCTGTAGAGATGCCCTCATAAGTACGTATATATATAGATATACATGTATAATCACTTCACATTTAATAAAGTGCCAACGGGCCGTCATATCATTTACATTTTGAACATTTAACACTAAAACATTTCTAAAGGGATATGACACATGCCATACCATTGAAAACCAGAAACAGACTTAGAACATTATTTAAGAAACTCAAATCATCATATTAAACCTGAAACACACTGGTTCCACAAGTAGAATCATTTTCCAATATCCAAACGCACCCCACTTTTATCAAGAGCCAAACGGGCCTTAAATCATTTTTTTGAAGGAACACCATTTCTCAAATGAAATCCAAACTTTTGTTCACATGACAAAGGAAAACATTTCTCGTCAACCAAGAACCACACTTAAAGTTTCCAAAATCAAGTTTAAAGGTCATACGGTCATTTTCTCTAATCCAGGTTCTAAGAAACACCTTTTTCATTAACAATACATCTACTAATTTACACACACCAAAAACATTTCAAAACACAATTTAACATGACTTTCATTATTCAGGAAGAACCACTTAGCAATACTACCATGGAAGCACACAACTAAATCCAAGAAGAACACTTTCAATGAAACGCTAGAATTAAAAAAAACAGCTTTTATCATCAGCAAATCACCACACTATAAAAAAACTACTTAATATTACTTTTAAATTCACTGAAATTCAATAAAAGGACAAGGAATAAATAAATTCTTAATTTAAAGGTTAGTGAAATGGGAGACCTACTTCAAGACGCAGCTCGGAACGAAAAATGACACGGCGCAAAACTCCTGTTGCGTAATGGTCGCACCGTATTGTGCCGTCAAACGGGTCCTAAAACAAAAGACCGTTGAACAGGTTCAACATTAATAATAATAACATAATAGTAATAATAATCATAATAATAATAATGTGAAAATAATAATGGTGATAACAATAACGTCATAATAATAATAATACAACATAATAATAATAATGATATAATAATAATAACAATAATAATATGGCATAGTTATAATATAATAATATAGTAATAATAATAACAATAATAATATAATCATAATAATAATACTATCATAACCACAATATAATGTTAATATCAACAATATATTAATAATAACATAATCATAATGATAATAGTATATTAATAATAATAATAATAATAATAATGTAATAATATTAACATAATAATAATAATATTAATCATATTCACATGCTAATAAGAATAATAATAATAATAATAATCACAATAATTATAATATGATAATAATATTAATATAATAACATTAACATAATAATAAAAAAAACAAAACAAAAAGGAACTCACAAGGAGCGGAGGGGGGGAGGAAACGCACAGGTGGTGCGGGGTGCGGACGGTGCGATGGGGAGAAGCCGGGTAGGAGGGCGCTGGACTGCTCGTCACTGGAGAGGAGGGGAAAAACGGGGCGGTGAGGTGCTGCTGGGGTTTCGCCGCACCAGGAGGGAGGAAGGGTCGCCGCGGCGAGTGGACAGGGGGAGCGACGGGGCTCCGGGCTGCTGTGTCGGGAGGGCCGACCCGAGGGGTTGTGGCTGGTCGGTACGCGTAGGTCAGGAGGTGTTGCGCGAGGTGGCTGCGCAAGCAGGAAGGCTGGGCATGCTGCTGTTAAGGGGAGCAGGAGGCGAGCGCTGAAGGAGAGTTGGTGCGGCCAAAGATGCAGGAGGGTATGCGGCCAGCAGGGAGGAGTGCTGATGAAGGGAAGGAGGGACGACGGCTTCACAGGAAGAGGTGGGACGCGGCTGTTGTGCGAGGTGAAGGAGAGGAAGGCCGAGGCGAGGTGCAGCGAGGGCCAAGGAAATAGGATGGAGGCTGCTAGGGTTCGATGCCTGGCAGAAAGGGGAAAACGAGCATAAATAGTGAATGGGATGGTGGTGGGAGAGGAAAAAAAAGGGGGGGAAAAAGAATAGAAGGAGAAAAAAAAGAAGAAACATAAATGAAATTAAAAATGAAAAATAAATAAATAAAGCATTAATCTATAATAAATATACCTCCATAAACCTCAATAAAAATTTAGTAATATTATTGATAACAATAATCATTATCATAAACCTTATTAATAACAATAATATTAATAAAACATATGTAATAAAAATTTGTGTCAAACTTTAATAATAATAATAATAATAATAACCACTAATAGAAAAAAAGGAATTCATATCATTTTAATAATAATAAAATTAACGAAAGGACCACACAGTTGCATGGGTGAAGCCGCGTGACGTTGCGCTGTGCGTCCAATGATGTCAAACCCAAAACACACACTTTTATCCTAAAAAAAAAGAACAAAATCATTCGCGACTCAAACCGAACCAAAAAGAATTTAAGGCCAAGCGAATAATAAAATAAAATAAACCCCCTTGTCGGGGTGAGACAATTCTCCCCACCATAACGCTTTCCGCCCCCGGAAAGCCACCACACTATCCAGCCGATCGATCAACACCTAAGGATTTCACAGAACACGATCCAACCTCTTATCTCAAGGATGTCACAACGACTACTAGCGGGACTGAACCTCATTGCCCAAAGTAAATCACCAACAGAGGGAAGGCCTGAACGGGCTCCCCACCATAAGAACTCAACTATAATTTGATAATGACTTAAGAGAAAACCCAAAGAGACTCATGGTGGGTCTCCCCACCATAAAGAACTAACCTACTAGCGCCCAACCAGAAAACCAAATTAGACCTGCATCAGGCCTTACCCAAGCTATAAAAATCACAGAGAAAATATTTAAACCACTCACTCCTGTCCGCAAGGGATGGGAGTTGATCTAAAAAGTCCTCACAAACCAAAAAACTTTACCCCATGGGTGGGGAGGGTGGGCCCAAGGATCAAATCACTGAAACTACGACGTACGACTACTCACGACCCATCATTTCAGGATGGACACAAACCAGGGCCGCAACTGATTTACATCAGTGGACCACGCAAAGACATTGATCAGCGACTTACATCCAAAAGGCACACTTCCCGACACTACACGAGGGATAAGTCCATCACGCGCTTTGCGACAAGAGGAAAACTACAAAGATAGAGAAACCAGAGCAGCAACACCAGAATTATATCACCACACGGTAGAGGCACAACTTTAACCAGACTCCTTAAAATTTCCCCTGGGGGTTCCTGACTACGCGCCAACTTCACTCCGAGACCTTTTGGCTGGAGTTCTGATGGATGAAGCATCTTCTGCCTCGCAGTCAGGTTCTGATAATCCCAATGAGATACATACATCTTTTGATTTAACAAAAAGAAAGGACAAGGTTTTAAAATTTAAAAACATACCATCATTGAAAGCCGAGGTTCGTCAAAAGACCCATGAAGTTCCCTTACATTTCAAACCTAAAACAACACCCATACAAAGACCATGACAATAGATCACTTAAACTGAAAGGAAACTTACACCAGAAACTTTGAACAAAAACCCTACATCACACTACTTCCGAGAACTTCCTCTGGAAACCTGAGGATCGGTACAGGCAAGAGTTCGTGACGCTCTTCTCGCACCTACCCCTCAAGTCCCAACAATCCTACTCCATCTACCTTGAAATCCCAAATAACAAAGGGCGCTCTGAAAAGTGAGGTCTGCTAAGATCAAACCTCCTCTGATACCATTTTGTCACGAACCATCCCGGGGCGACCCTGAACCGGTCACCCGAGCCGGTCCGCGGCAAGTCCCGAGGAGCGTTCCCGATCCCCCCAGGATGGAAACAAGTGCCGGGCATTAAAAATCTCAATCGTTGGGAATGATTTCATCCCAAACTAAAAACAGTATCAAAGAACAAATATAAACCAAACAAACAGACGAACACTAAAGACATAAACAAAACTACACCACGACTAACCTCCACATGACCTCGCGGGTCACCACCCAACTAAAACCAACGTCGCTCCCTCACTGAGCGACTCAAGCCAGGAAAACATGAACACAAGAAACCTGCAACTGAAAAGGTAAAAGATAGGAGTGAGCACAAAAAGTACTCAGTAGGTGAGCCCCACAACAAAACCCAAAACACTGCCAGTAAATAAAGAATCTACATATTCCAGGTTTGAACTACAATGTATAAAAGTAATCTTTCATAATGTTTTACTTGAAAATCAAACACGAGACGTTTCCCTTATTCTTTTTCGAAAGTAGGTTCCCTTTGCACTGCTTTTAAAATTTAAGTTATATCGTTTCATGCTGCTTGAGTACCCTAATTGTTCAGAATAAATATTTTATTAATTGTAATAAATATGAGATAATATACGATAATTAATTTTTAATATAAGAGGGTTAATTTTTAAATGGTTATTTAATGTCAAAAGGAGCCGTTTATTTTATACACGACACATGAAACATACTTTTGACGAGCGGACACCCAATAATGAAAGAATGCCCGTTTGGATTTTAAACATAATTCACGGAATATAAAATAGAGTTCTGGTTTAATGAGAAATGATTTCTTTTGAAGCGTGAAAAAAAACTTTGGTTCGTTTGAGAAGTTGTCTGGTTGGCTTTTAAAGGTTATTTGGAAAAATAAAATGTTTTGGTTTGGTTTGGTTTATAAAAATATTGTCAGCCTGTGACGTAGTGTTTTTTTGGGGGTTCTTTAAATGGTTTTAAACTGGGTTTTGTCTTATAAAGAAGTTATACCTTTCTTGAGTAGCATTTGTGAAATGTATTAAATTCCCGTTTGGCACTTTATGAAAAGAGATGAAAATGTTTTGATAAAAAACCTCTTAGGACAACTCCCATGCCTTGGTTCCAATTGATTGTTTGGGAGGCCGCGCTTAGTAGCTCCCAGGTACGTGAGTAGTTTGAAGGCATGAGGTTGTTCCACGGAGTGGCTCGGGTGATGCTTGTTGTTCTTTATATATATATATATATATGTATATGATTGGATGCTCGGTTGGCATCAGTTGGCTCACCCCTTTTTCAAACACTTGAGACATGGGAATCTGGCATATTGAGAGAATATTCTAAGAATGATTGCTGCACTGGTAGGTTATGGTACTGACCAGTGGCCCATAGTAGGTGGATATATTGGGTTTATTACTATGGGATTTTCCCTTGACCTGCCCGTGAGTGGATGGTTGAGCGTATTGTGCGTTTTGATTTCATCGTGACATGTCGATAAGGATGATTTCTCATGTATTGGTGTCTTCTGGTTTATTCTCGATCTCCTAGGTTCACCCATGTCTATTCAGCTTTTGTAGCTTTCAGTAATGATTATGATGCTCACATGTATACCTACATTGCCCTTGATGTATGTTTTACTTTGTGCATTCTGGCGTATGGTTTTCCTTGGAAAGTGATAAATTGCTTTTGAATAGGTTTCTAAAAATTGTTTTCAAATGGAAGTGTTTAATCCCTTTTGTACAAATTTGAAAATTTAAACATCACTTTCCCCCTTTCCTGAAATGTCATTGACACTAATGAAATGAACCCGAATTTTGAAATGGCTAAGGGAAATGGTTCGTACTTTGTTTTTAAGTAAAATGATTAGAAAAACATACTTTTATAAATTGTAGTTCAAACTTGAAATGATGTTTCTTTTATTTTAAAGGTAGTGCATTGGGAATAGATATCGGGCTAGCCTACTGAGTTTTAATACTCACACCTATAGTTCTTTTCTGTTTTTAGTGTTTGTGCAGGCTATAGCTTGAGTGCGCTCGCCTAGGGAGACACTTGATCGTTGAGTCGGAGAGCGACCCGCGAGGTCGCACGGAGTTTGTTCGGACGTCGTGTTTGGTTAGTTTGATTCCTGTTTGATCCTGTTTAGTCACTTTGTTTGGTTTACCTTTTTCTACGCTGCTCTGTATTATCTTTGCATTCTTATTTATTTATATTGGGCGAAATCGTTCCCACAGCCTCTAATGATGCCCTGGCGCTTGTCGCCAGCCCGGGAGGATCGGGAACGCCTCTCGGGCCATGTCGCGGACCGGCTCGGGTGACCGGTTCAGGGTCGACCCGGGTTGGTTCGTGACACCACATGCAATAAATTTGTGGCGAACAATGGAAATATCACGAAATTAAAAGTGAGATAAGAAACCCCTTACCTTGTGTCTGAATTGACTTGTTTGTTCCTTGTTCTTCCTGAATAATAAACTTAAGTTAATTTATACATGATTTAGAACTTGTTTTCAAGTTTATTATTCATTTTATATAACTTATTACCATGTTATAAACAATATTTAATCATTTAAGTTAATAATGGTCGTTTTGTCGATATTTGGTACTTGAGTAAAAAATGAACACCTTATAATTACAAGTTGTCCAAGTGGTCAAGAGTCCATTATATCCAGAATGATATTCATGATTTTAGATATCATATATATCATATATATCCAGTATATATATGTATTTATAACAGTACATAACATTTGAAGATAAGAAATGAAATGCACCGTTCATGGAGATGGTAAGCCGTACGTACGCATGAACACTAATTTCATTTCTATTTCGTATTTTAATTGAATGAAAAATTAATGATACATAGTTATATTATAATTCCAGTATAATATCATATATAATCTCAATAAATCCATCCTTTATATGTCCCACGTATGGTATGAACGAGTCATATCACTTTGAGGGGGCGGTAGTCCGCACTTTCTCAAATGAAATTATCACGCTTACTCATAATGGAAAACATAAAGGTATGATATAAATTAAAAATACAGAAGTATAAAGAAAACATAAACATAATATATATCATATATAAATACAGTGTCATCATAATGTCCACCATATGTGGTGGTAGGAGATAATTGAACAATCATCGTTTCATGAGGCGTTAGTTTTCCATCCACAGAAACAATATGTTCTTTACCCCTTAGATGGAGGTGTGTGTTAGTGTAGTTTTAATCCTTATCATAACAAAATCCTAGTATATTGAGGATACTAGTGTTGTTATAAAATAAAGGAATAAAAAGAGTTTAGGGGTTGTAGAAGTAAAATAAAAGAAAAGAAGTTAAGAGAAACAGTTACCTTTAATTTGGGTAACTCCCTTTGGTTTGAACCAAAAGTACTTCTTGAAGTGCCTTCTGCCTAAGGTAAAGCTTCTAGGAGGAGGAAAGGGATCTTGAGAGCTTATTTGGGCAGGGATTGGATGATCCAAGGGGATTGAGAGGTTTTAGGAATGGGTTAGAGGTGAGATATTTTTATAAGGGGGAGGATGGGTTCTTTAGGAAAGTGTGAAAATATTATTTTATTATATAATTATTTTTGGTTTCTAAAGGTCCAAAACTCATTAAGGTCGAAGATAAGATGAATAATGGTCAAAATAAATTCATCTAATTAGAATTGGACAGGTTTTTGATGTTATTTTAATAATTATAATCTTATTTATTTAAATGATTTATTAATGAGGTAAACACGACATCATTTTTGTGTCATAAATAATTTTATTTATTTGATGTATAAAATTTATAAAAAAGTACCATGATGTAGGAAATATTTTTATCTTTCCAATCAATATTTATAGTAAAAAAGATAACTTATATGACCCCATGTAAAAATTAATTTACTAAAAGTTATTCGTTTATGTCATTTTTGCCTTTAAGTTAATTAAAATAAAGTGTCATTATCACTCCCAAGTGGCTCCATGGGGTCCAAAAATCGACCCAAAGATTCCCATGGTAGGCCATGACTCATACAATAAGGTTAGGACAAGTGTTAAGATAAGTTTGTATTATTATAATATTCTTTTTACCTTGAATTACCCTATTTACCTTTAACCGTGGTAAATAAAAGTCAAAAGTTACTATTCACCAAAAAATTATTTTCATATTATTGAACCAAATTTTACTTAATAATAACAACCATGTATGTCGGATTTTCAAAATTCAATTCACAGAAGCGGTAAAATTTCATTTAAATGAAAAAGTCAGTTTTTTAACTACTACTTAGTGGTTTCACTATTCATCAAAAATTGATGTTTTTCAGAAAAATACCAAAAAATCAGCCTAAGATATATTTGATATTCCGAATTCAAAAATGATTTCTATTTTAAAAAATTCAAAACATAGAAGTTGCATTAATTAATTTAAAATTAATTTTCGTTGTCAAAAAAAATAGCGCGTTTTTAAGAAATAATATCTATCAAAAGATTGACACTTGTTTATGCCCAATTTCAAAGTGAAATTAATTTAATTGACCAACATTGGATTTAATGGTAAAAATATAATCTAATTAGACTTTAATATCAATTAAAAATATAATCTAACCACTTAAATAAATTAGATTAAAAGACAGTTTTTTATTAAAATAAAGTATTTTTCACTATTCATCAAAAAATGAATTTTATCAGAAAAATACCAAAAATTTACCCAAAGTAAATTTTGATGTCCTGATTCTAAAGAAGATTTTTTTGTCAAATAGAACATATAAAAGTGAAAAAAACTATATTTAAATAGGATTCTCCATCAAAAGGCGGTAAATCGACCTTTTAATGAATATTAGAGTATTTATGCTTAAAATCCGATTCTTTCTTATTTTAAGCCTCTAAAATTTATGGGATAATTGTAAAAACATTTAACAAACATGTATATTCATATTTTAGTTAGTTCTGTCTATTCCTACCAATACAATGTCTAGGCGTTAACTACCATTTAAAATAATATTATATTATTATTTTTCAGTATAACTCAACGTTGCGTGCAACGTAAGATTTCAAAGAAACCCGTTGTTGTGTATTGGGCACGCCATTGAACATAACATCTCATTTAAAGTAAAATTAATAATTAATTTACAAATATTAATACATATGAAAATGTCATATTCTTTATTTACCTAGGATGTTACATCCTTCCTCCCTTTTGGGAATTGCATCCTCACAATTTTAAAATTGGGCTCAAAAACATCATTGAAAGCCCCACATCGGAAAAAGAGTCAATAAAACTATCACATTAAAATAAATAGTGATATATAAAAAGTTCACTCGAGACAATAGATTCTAGGATTCCATGAAAACATGGATATGGAAGAGAAGCTAACTCTCATAGATTAATAGAGAGTGATAGAGAACTTGATCACAGAAAGTTAACCACCAAAATACCATAAATTTTTGGTTGGGTAAAAGTCTGATGATAAAAAAGAGCTTATAATTTTTTTACTTCAAGATCCTTTTCATAGAGTTGATGAATTTTATTAATAACTAGACTAATATCGTATGGAAATATACTTACTTTTCATGTAGAGTGTCATCCTTTAATAAAATTCTACCACAAACTCATCTTTTCTAAAAGCGGTAATTATTCAAGATGACTTGGTCACACCTGAAGTGATAGAATCAACTTCAAGCATATCACATAATCTACAAAATATGAACTATATATTTCCCCTATCATTAGACAACAACCAAAACAAAAATTGGTTAGTAGAAGATTAGATAATCCCCCAAAAGGATAATCTTTTACAAGAAGAAAAACTACCCTTAATCTCAAAAATTTGTCAAACAATACCCAAAGTTCAATCAAGACCATTCAATAAACAACTGTCCATAAAATTTTTCAAAGCAATCCAAACTAAGATTGAAACCCAAATATCAGAATGATTTAAGCACATGGTCTTTCAAGATAAATCTTAACATTTATCTCCAAATAAAACAAGTTACTCTTAAAGTCTCATATTGAAAAGTAATTAACCTAATCACATATTATCCATGATAGGTTAATCATTTACATAGATAACCCAAAATTAACTTATTATTGATTCATAAAATCATCTAACTAAAAATAATTAGTCATACTAACCCGGGACTTCATGTAGTCCAGTGGTAGGCGATAAATCCCAATCGCACTTTGGTTGTGGGTTCGATTCCCACAACTTTGTCTGACGTGATGGGTTGTCACGCGGTCTGCGTGTTGTCTTTTTTCAAAAACTATATAATTTTATAACATTCCCCAAAAGAGATAAATTCATCAAAAATAACCATAACATATTTTAACCACAAACTTTATCTAATAACTTTCATTTTATATCCCAAAATGTATTAACTTGCAATTGCCTCAAATTCAAGGATCATATAAACCCAAATGGTTCTTTATAACTATATCTACAAAAGAAAATATAATTATTCCTTGAATAAGATTTTCATATATCAAACTTCCGGGATACACATACTATAAAAATTATTCTAATGTAATCCCATCATCAAAAGAGCCTTAATAATTTTAAGCATTTCACCATCCTAAAATCTAACATAACTCTTGAATCCCTTATATGTTAAATTCATACTCATTCAATGTTATTCATGATCCATTAACCATTCATTTCAAAATTATTCTGAAATAATTCTTTCCTACAAACAAAATCATGAATTATATCCTAACATTCAATAATATTAAAACATATGTTAAGAAATAATCCATACCTTTCATTGGTCATTGTCAGTTTCTTCATCCTCAATCGGAATGGAATTAGGTATTGGTAAACATATATTTGTACGATCTTGGTGATCCCATTCTTGAAACTTCTTCATAGGACATCTATTTGTATAATGACCATGCACACCAAATTTAAAACACTCAATTGATCCCTTTGAAAGAACTTCTTTCCATTTCTTAGGGTCAACTGGATGCTTCCTTTTTTCATGGTAGGTTCTTACTTTATGACCTTCACTTCCACATCTATAGCATCTTCCTATCCCTTTGAAACATTTTCCTATGTGTTTCTTTCCACATTCTTGACACATAGGTTTTTGAATATACTTACCTTTATGATTATTACCTGAACTTACATGTGGATTTGTTTCTTACATATATGATGCCTTATAAAAATCACCAAGGTTCAGGTGGTCAATCATGACTCCAGATAGTTGGTTGAGAATAACCACAAGAGTTCTCATTGCAGCTCCCATTTAATTCAATTTCTTATTCAGAAAACCATCACAGTCTTCTTCACATCCATTGTTACTTTTATGCCTACTAGATCCATCCATTTACTAAAACCAAAATGGTCAGTGTGATTATATTAGTAAAATCATCATATATTATCTTATGAGGATGGTAAACACTAAAACATACTTTTTCATGTAATCTTAAACTCATTCGATTTATCTAAAAAAACTATGAATCTTTCCAATATGATAACCATTATGGTTATGTCACTTATGATTGAATAACACCCTAACCTCTAAAGTTATCTAAACCTCCCTCTGATACCAACTATAAGGACCCGACCTTAAACATTACATAATCTTGAATTATGTCAAGAATTCACATTGAGGATATTTTCAGGTCTATATTTTTAGAGAATTAGGCTATAAATATTACATATCAACTTGAAAATTACATGTAGACACTACTACTCAATATCCATTTTTTTTCATAAAATAAAAACTCTTAAAAAGAAACGTGTCTAGTTCCATGTTTTAGACAACATGACTTTTCCTTGATCCCATCCTTGACCCTATTCATCTTTAAGTCCTGTGGAAAAAATTTCAAAAACTTGGGATGAGCATAAAAACTTAGTAAGGGTTATAAAATAAGGAAGGAAAACATTATCCCATCATTAAATACAAATCAATGAAACAATACTTTTCAATCATAACATACCTTACAAAATCATAAAATTTATGAATAACACACACAAATCATAAATCATAAAGGTAACTTATGGAATTCATAACATACATACATTGTAGCTATCACAACTACATAGGGAGTCACATTTGGAATACCCATCATAGTATATTCCCTAAATCTCTTAGGAGAAACATTAATGTTTACCTTCGTCACGTTACCCAATGCATTGGAGAGCTATCTTGGGATCACCCACCCTAGGTTTATCATGGAACCACCAATATATGTAAACAATGCCCAATAACAATAACATAATCATAACACATAACACAAGTATAAAGGAAAGATAACATTTCCAAATTCCAATATATCAAATCAAGATATTGAAATAAACAATGATTTATAAAACCATTTTCAAAACCATTTAAAACATTTAATAAAGAGATTTTTGAATCAAAGTGTCCCATACCACTTTGATGATTTTAATGAATTATCATTTGAAAACATTAATGTCCATATAAATAAATCCTAAAAACCATTTTTAAAACATGGACATTAATGATAAATATTTATAAGAATAAATATTTAAAACATTTAAAATGATATTTTAGTTAAAGAGTTTGTAACAAAATGAAAGATGATTGAATACAAATAATTGAGAAATAACATTTAATCAGAACTTTATAATATCACGAGAATAAAGGGATTCATGATATAATATGCCAAAGGATAGTATATACACCATATAAAAGTGAATTGGTGTATAATGATAATGAAGTCTCAATGGAATGTAAATTGAGACGAAATCCCTTATAAAAATGGTATCATTAGATTAAGGATAAATCAATTACATAATAATGCGTGAAAAATATAAATACACTCAATATTATTGGATATTTAGTGTAAATAAATAATAGTAAATTCACACATGTTCCTTTTAATACAAAACCAATGACTTGGATGTTTAACTCAATGAATGGAAATCGAGTTAAAATTACTCTTGTCAAGTTCATATCGATGACTTGAGAATTTATCAATGAAGTGAATATGTGTATAAAAAGGATATACAAACAAAGGGGAGTGTAAATTACAACATAAATAAAAAAATAGTGATTCCACACATAATAATACCATGACATAATTAATAATTAGAAGATTAACCCAAGGAATGGAAATTGGGTTAAAAGGTTCCCTTATCGATTCGGTAACTTATGAAACATACAACCCATGAAATAAGCATCATAAAATGAATATGTAAATACCCATAAATTGAATTATATTACACAATTAATACAATCATGGGTATTACATACACCACACAAAAGGAAATAGTGGAAAATATAGCAAGAATATCACAGGAATAAAAAGTGAGATGAAAACCCCTTACCATGTTGTAATCAATCGATTCGTATGGCCAAAAGTTAATAACCACCAAATTATTCACATAATAACATGAATATAAAGATAATCATGATAATATATACCAAATGGAAGTATAAAATACACCACAATCAATAAATTTTTGGCGAATAATGGAAATCTCACGGAATTAAAAGTGAGATAAGAAACCCCTTAACTCGTGTCTGACTTGACTTATTTGTTCCTTGTTCTTCCTGAATAATAAACTTAAGTTAATTTATACTTTATTAAGAACCCTTTTTCATGTTTATTATTCCTTTTATATCACTTATTACCATGTTATAAACAATATGTAATCATTTAAGTTAATAATGGTTGTTTTGTCGATATTTGGTACTTGAGTAAAAAATGAACACCTTATAATTACAAGTTGTCCACGTGGTCAAGAGTCCATTATCTCTAAAATAATATTCATGATTTTAGATATCATATATATCTTATATATCCAGTATATGTATGTATTTATAAAAGTATATAACATTTGGAGATAAGAAATGAAATGCACCATTCATGGAGACGGTAAGCCGTACGTACGCATGAACGCTAATTTCATTTCTATTTAATATTTTAAATGAATGAAAAATTAATGATACATATTTATAATATGATTCTAGTATAATATCATATATAATTTCAATAACTCCATCCTTTATATGTCCCACGTATGGTATGAGCGAGTCATATCATTTAAGGGGGCGGTAGTCCTCACTTCCTCAAATGAAATTATCGCGTTTACTCATAATGGAAACCATAAAGGTATGCTATAAATTAAAAATAAATAAGAATAAAGAAAAAATAAACATAATATATATCATATATAAATACAGTTTCATCATAATGGCCACCATATGAGGTGGTAGGAGATAATTGAACAATCATCGTTTCGTGAGGTGTTAGTTTTCCATCCACAGAAACAATATGTTCTTTACCCATTATATGGAGGTGTGTGTAAGTATAGTTAAAATAATTATCATAAAAAAATATTAGTATATTGAGGATACTAGTGTTTTTATAAAAAAAAGTAATAAAAAGAGTTTATGGGTTGTATAAATAAAATAAAATAAAAGAAGTTAAGATAAACCGTTACCTTTAATTTGGGTAACTCCCTTTGGTTTGAACCAAAAGGATTTCTTGAAGTGACTTCTGACTAAGGTAAAGATTTTAGTAGGAGGAGAGGGATCTTGAGAGCTTATTTGGGCAGGGTTTGGATGATCCAATGGGCTTGAGAGGTTTTAGGAATGAGTTAGAGGTGAGGTCTTTTTATAAGGGGGATGATGGGTTCTTTAGGAAAGTGTGAAAATATTATTTTATTATATAATGATTTTCGGTTTCTAAAGGTCCAAAACTCATTAAGGTAGAAGATAAGATGACTCATGGTATGAATAAATTCATCCAATAAGAATTGGACAGGTTTTGGATGTTATTGTAATATTTATAATCTTATTTATTTAAATGATTTATTAATGAGGTAAACACTACATCATTTTTGTGTCATAAATAATTTTATTTATTTAATGTCTAAAAATTATAAAAAAAGTATCATGAAGTAGGAAATCGTTTTAGATTTCCAATGAGTATTTATAGTCGAAAGGATAACTTATATAACCCCATGTAAAAATTTATTTACTAAAAGTTATTTGTTTATGCCATTTTGCCTTTACTTTAAGTTAATTAAAATAAAGTGTCATTATCACTCCCAAGTGGCTCCATGAGGTCCAAAAATCGACCCAAATATGCCCATGGTCGGCCATGACTCATCCAATAAGGTTAGGACAAGTGTTAAGGTAATTTTGTATTATTATAATATTATTTTTACCTTGAATTACCCTATTTACCTTTAACCACGGTAAATAAAAGTCAAAAGTTACTATTCACCAAAAAATTATTTTCATCTTATTGAACCACATTTTACTTACTAATAACAACCATGTATGTTGGATTTTTTAAATTCAATTCACAGAAGCGGTAAAATTTCATTTAAATGAAAAATTATGTTTTTTAACTACTACTTAGTGGTTTCACTATTCATCAAAAATTGAAGTTTTTCAGAAAAATACCAAAAATTCATCCTAAGCTATATTTGATATTCCGAATTCAAAAATGATGTATATTTTACAAAATTAAAAACATAGAAGTTGCATTAATTAATTTAAAATTAATTTCCGTTGTCAAAACAAATAGCGTGTTTTTAAGAAACAATATCTATCAAAAGATAGACACTTGTTTATGACCAATTTCAAAGTGAAATTAATTTGAATGAACAAAATTGGATTAAATGGTAAAAAGATAATCTAATTACACTTTAAAATAAATTAAAAAGATAATCTAACCATATAAATAAATTATATTAAAATACATTTTTGAATTAAAATAAACTATTTTTCACTATTTATCAAAAAATGAATTTTATCAGAAAAATACCAAAAATTTACCCAAAGTAAATTTTGATGTCTCGATTATAATGAAGAATTTAATTTTGTCAAATAAAACATATAAAATTAAAAAAAACTAGATTTAAAGAGGGTTCACCATCAAAAGGCGGTAAATTGACCTTTTAATGAATATTAGAGTATTTATGCTTAAAATCAGATTCTTTCTAATTTTATGCCTCTAAAATTTATGGGATAAATGTAAAAACATTTAACAAACATGTATATTTATATTGTAGTTAGTTATGTCCATTCCTTCCAATACAACAGCTAGGTGTTAACTACCATTTAAAATAATATTATATTATTATTTTTCAGTATAACTCAATGTTGCGTGCAACGTTAGATTTCAAAGAAACCTGTTGTTGTGTATTGGTTATGCCATTGAACATAAAATCCCCTTTAAAGTAAAATTAATAATTAATTTACAAATATTAATAAATATGATAATGTCATATTCTTTATTTACCTTTGATGTTACACAAAGTAGGTATCATAGGATGGGCGTTCCATGGGAACCTGGACCTATGTGGGTTATTTGTTTACCACACTTCATTTATAGCTTTTAATATTACCTACATACATTTTATTACATACCCACATACTGGATGGAACTAGAAAACATTTTTTATGGCCTACTGAGTATATCTCACACCTTGTTCGGACTACTGTTGGGTATCCAGACAATCTTCATGGAAGAAGGTTGGGACAAGGGAAAGAGACCTTATATGGATGCTTGATTACCATGATAGGATAGTGTGTGTGCATGTGTGTATGTGTGTGGGGGGGGGGGGGTATAGGACTGATCCTATGATCAAGATGCTACTAGATATAGTCTTGGGTCTTTTTTCATTTTGTATATAATGTTTTATAAGCAAGTTTTCCTGATCCCCCTATATTTCCTTTTTATATAGCATTCCATAAACATGATTTTTTATATGACATTGATATATGTGTTCCACTTGGTTATTTATATGATGGATGATTACTATTACACTATTTGGTTATATTTTATGCTTCCTCAATTGATTTATATGGATATACCACTATTCCACACTCTAATAATGAGGGTATAGTCTCCCCCCCCAATCCACAAAAGATCATCACTGCTTATCACTAGCCTCTGGCATACGGAGAGACGTGCTTAAGGCCATGTGGCCAACTGAGTTCAGTTACTGATGAGTGAACTGGGTCCAGGACATCACATATTGGCATCCAAAACATAGGATCTATTAACCCATTATATTAATCTTAATTATTTTAGGCTCTCTCAACCTCTTCTAAATTCAACTTTATCTCTTTAAACTTTGGTTTTGTTTTCCTCTTAAATAATAAAACTAGATTTTAGAGAGTTAAAACTATACTTTTAGTCATGAAACTACTTTATATCTTGTGACCATGTTTTCACCTCTAAACCTTTAGGATCGTTCAATCACTTTTTAATTTAATATTTAGCTTTTTTTTTCACCACTTATGAAACTTAATATTTTACCAATACAACTTATTGATAAAAAAACTTCCAAATTTTTACTTTCAATATCTAGATCACTTTTACAAATCTAGGCACTAATTATAATCTATTGGAACCACTTATTGAAAAAATCTTGGGAATTATATTTATGTATAAATTTTTATCCTAAAATAAGTGATCAAATGATACTACTTTGTTAGATCATAAAAAAACATGTATTGCTCCAATAATGTTTCCACTTCTCCCTCAACATGTATTATCCTTCTTAGCGGTTTGATAATATTTTAAATTAAAACTAATGGAAATTGTTAATATACATATTATGCTGGATACCATGATATATTTTAGATAAGGATTTGAAACAACTTTTTTCATGTATCACCGTTAAACACAAGCATATCTTCTTTTGGAACATACATACCTCATGGATCGTATCCCCCCTTAAATCTAAATCAGTTTTTATCTTTAGTTATAATAATAAAATAAATGGATAGAGGGGTTCTTCCTAGATATCCTCAAGAATAGAATTTTGTCTGTTCCTGATGAAACAACTCTTTGCTTCCAACTTCCTCCCAAGACTTTCTTGTGCTTCTATTTTCAATTATCCTGGTTGAAACTTCATTCTCGATATTTTCTTGATAATTATCGATATTTTTTGTCTTTGTATTAAACTCCATTTTTGAGAATAATTATACTTGAAATTTTTTATTCTTTTGATGATTCGTCATTGGATATTTATTCATGTTTCTTTTTCCAAATGCGGTATCTTCCACCAATCTTCAACTCTTTTCTTATGGTTAAATTTCCGAAACCACTTAGTAAAGATTCATGTTTTTCCTCCTCATTTTCCATTAAATTCACCACATAATTATTTATCCTTGGATAATATTTCTTCACATTTTCATCCTTCCTTTCCAAAGCTGGAGAAGATTATATATTTTTTTTTCTTAACACTCTCCATAAAGTCATCTATGATTAATCGACCATTGGTGCTCAATGCACCCTTCATTGTATTCCATCTCCAATTTATTCAAACCCAATGAATCTATTTTTCATATTATAATATTATAATTATTTCCATTTAAGAATAAACATTGATATATGAGTTTTTATTCTCCCATTGGTGCCTTCTCATTTCATCATGTTTCAATTTATTACCATATATCCATGTTTAGTACATACAAAACATATCATGATAAATTAACAAAACATGTATCATTACCTTGATTGAGATGATTTTAAAAAAACATTTATTTCACTATTGTGCCTTTTTAATTTTAGAAACAAATACATGGTATGTATCATTATTATATAATAGTATCTCATCACAAATACCATTCTTTGAGAGCTTTCTCATCTAGGATTTTCCTAAACTTTCTGTCTTATCTCAAATTCTAGATTTTCACTTTTATAGACTTCATTTTTATGGATGTTTTTGGAGCAATATCCTTTAAATTTTATTTTTCAACTTTATATCAATATTCTTTATCTCTAAATATTTCTCCATTAACTGGGTTTCCATTTTCTCCAATCTTGAGCTAACTTTTTTTTCTAAATTTTATTATCTCTTCAAGTTGTGTTTTGAGAGGGATAAAGATTTATTTTAGCTCCCTAACTGTGTCCATTTTATTATTTTCTTCTTGGTCCAACTCTTCAAGGATATCAATTTGTTTCATTATTTTTGAATACATTATTTAAATGGATTCATTCAAGGTAAACTATTCTCATTTCAACCACTTATTATCCATAACCAATTCTATAATAACTTCATAATCCACTTTTCACACAATCTCCAGTTGATCCACCATTTCATGTAAGGATTGGATTAAATCTTGGTTATTGTATAAAAATTATATATATTAACAAATTTATAACATTAATAATTTTATAATGGTATCAAGATCCACTTTATTTATGATGGGGAATCAGAATTTAAATTTTTTAGGTATATTCCAAAACAATGTTATAATTAGATTTAACATTGATATCAATCTCATTTACCTCAACGGGAGTTTACTTATTTTCAAGAGTATTCTTCCCAATCTTATTATTATTTCCATTTTACATAGGAAAATATTCATTATATATTTTTATTGATTTCAAATTATTTATATATTTTCTATATTCTCTTGAAGTAGACCCCAACACTTACTTATGATCTATTTTTTTAGTATATAACTCCCAATGTTTTATAAATTTAAAAGGTAGTAAATAAATAGTAGGTTTTATTTTATACATCATAATAAAATGATTTAACCAATATTTTATCCATCCTTATGTCACAAACCAACCTAGGATACCATTGATCTGATACCCGAGCTAGCCTGTGACAAGGCCCAAAGTGCATTCCTGATTTCCATGGGCTGAAAACTAGTACCCGAGCATCAGAATGAACATAAATGGGAATGTTTTATCTTGATAAAACAATTAATAATGAGGATATAGTTAGGATTGGTTTGATAATCAATTTTATGGATAAGTGTTGAAATCATCATAAAGGTGTAACTTCTGGTTCTTCCCACTTTCAACAGATGTTGTGGTTACAACCATATGAACCAAGTGTACAAAACATAGAGGTGTTGATAGTGGTTCAAGTACTGGATGATAATAATACCGAGTCTAAAGGATGTGTTCTTCCAGTATTTTCATTAGGAACACACTGATTTTGAGGATATGAAAAGGAATTTATTGGAGTATTCAAAAGAAGTCACTATTTATCAAGTGATCCAATTGTGCCAGTGATCACCCTTGAACAAGTGATTCAAAGACTACAAATATCATAGCCATGGTGAATTACATCCATGAAGATTTTTTGGTGGTGGAACTTAGATAACCAAGATGATTGATTCTATAAATGTGAGGTTGGAATCATTTGTATTTTAACATGTGATTAAAGTGGATTTGTTGAGATAAATATTTATTTAGCATGTGATTTGGATTTGGCCTTTCATTGTAATATCTATTGTTTCCCTATATAGTGAAGTTGTTCTTTCATATAGATTATAAATTTATCCAAACCATGTAAATTCCTTATGTTCCTTTATTATGATTCACTTTTTTTCATTGCATGTTCCACAAGGAGTCTCCACTGTGAGTATCTCTTCAAAGTCATGATAGGTGTGAGGCCAGGGTGCATGGATATGTTGCACGATTTTTGGATTTTAGAGAAATATTTTGGTGGTGTCATGTTTCTCATGGACCTTCCAATTCCTTATTCCGAATCAAAGGACCAAATTCTAGATCATCTAATAGAACTAAATTTGGTATAACAAGTGGTATCAAATCACTATTTGGATTTATAAAAGGAAGCTTAGAAAAAACATATCAAAAGTGTGGGGTAATTTCTCTTTACCCTCTTTGAATTACATTGGAGTTTTATTTATTAAAATATAGAATTAAAATATAGAAACTTGATGCTGGAAAAGTTTGATGACACTGAATTTAACTTTTAAAAGATGTAGGTTGAAGACTAATTATTCATAGAAGACGTTGATCTTCCATTGGTTGGGAATAATTCAGATAAAACGAAAAAGATAGAATGAGAATGTCTTTATAGGAAGGCACTTGGAGTTTTCTATATAATATTGGTCTAGAATGCGGGATTCAGCATCCATGATATTAAAATAACTATAGATTTAATATCCAAGATTGAGAACATGTATGAGAATACAACAATTATGAACATAGTGTTGATTATGTGATGAATTTTTGACCTGATGATGTTATAAGGAAGGTCAATATCCAATAATTTGAATGAATTCAATGTGTTTCAGATTCAATTAGAGTCTATTGGTGTAACATTTTCTAAAGGTGTATGGGTATTGATTCTTGTATCATTGATTCTAGAATCATGGAACATGATGGTTACCATTGCGAGTAACTCCATCATAAATAATGAATTGTTATTCAAGGAGATCTTTGATTTGATCTTGAATGAGGAGAGACAGAGTAAGTTTGTTTCATTAAAGCTTAGAAGTGAATTCAATTTATTGGAAGATATGGGATGCTTCACCCGAAGGAGTCAAAATAGAAGAGGAGGAAATAAAATAGATAAGTTCTAAGTGAAGAAGGCCGGTCTTAGTGACTGATTTTCTTGGAACTATGTAAATAAGGGACCTATATGGATGGATTATCATGTGAGGTAGGTAAACACTAGAAAATTTTCTTTTATATAATCCACAAAATCCATAGCTAGAGGGGATAATGGAATTTTGGTTCTAAGTATCATGAGTTCATTGGGGTCCTGTATCCTTGACTTTAAAAATTTATTTTACTCAACTTCCAATTGTGGATGTATGAATTATTCTTAACCTTTATTCATGTCAAGATTACCCTTATACAATGTGCTAGTATACCTTTAAGAACTGCATGGTTTTCAGTTTACCTTTACACAATACCCTTATGTAGTGAATGAAAGTAATATTTTACCCTTATGCAGTGCTGGACAAATTCACTTACCCTTATGCAACATGATTTTCTACCCTTACACATGATATTGTATTTTCTTGTTTACCTTTACACGGTATATGTAATTTTTTTTACCTTTATGCAAGATACCCTTATGAAATCTAGCTTTATGAAGTGCATGTAGTTTAATTTTACATTTATGTAACCTATATAATATTAGTCTTACCTTTACGCTACATGAAATCAGACCCTTACATAAATTTGGATAATCCAGTTTATTCTATTTTTCTTTATTCTTGATATATGGATTTTTATATACTAATAAAAACTGTTTTAATTGTTTTAATGATTATATGAATTCATATTAATGTTATATATCCCAATAAAATTATTTTAAAATATTTTAAACAAATTTAATGGTAGATTAATCATGTTCTTCATTCTCGCATATATTTATAGTATGAATCTTAAATATTTTGATTTTTTTTTCTTGTGTTTTTTTTGATTTTTTTGTTTCTAAATTCATTTTTAATCTAAATGAAGTCATTAAAACTTGTTTTTTAGTTTTTTAATGAATTATATTTAATGTTTGATATTATTTCATGTTTAAAAAATGCAAAGAAGTTATAATTTCAAATTTTATATTTTATCTTTAAAGTGTGCAAGATTTATGAGTTATCTTTGACATATTATTATGGAATTATTTTGAACTCATTAATTGGGTGATTTTAAATGACTTTGAATTGTTAAAATAGATTTAAATTCAAAATGATAGAATTATCTATAACATGTTTCTATCTATTTTTCTCACCTAGATAATTCTAAAATATTATTATTAATATTATTATTTGAATTGCCTAATGATTTCCTTAGCCTTTTTAAGTTTATTCTTTTTAAAGGGATCGAGTGAGCTTGAAAAAATAATGGTCAAAATACATTGAATTTAGATATATTTTTATTAAAGACTCTTTATGGATTCTAGAACATTATCGAAGGATTTTAAGTCTATAAATAGAGACCTTTAGAGGCATTTAAAATCTACACACTACATCTACACCAACTTTCTCATCTATTCTTCCAGCATTCTCAATTTCTATTCAATATCTCAAAGATCTATATTTATAAATACTCTTATTCCTTCTAGAGTTTTTACCATAATTCTAATATCTTTCAAACTCTCTCTATATTCTCATTCTCTCATTATGTTCATCATATTCATGAATCCTTATAAGAACTTGGGGATTTATATATCATACATATTCCATGCCATTCTTATATTATTGTATGCATTGCCTTCAACATGTTTTGGTGCCTTTATTACTATGTCCATGAATTTGTGCTAACATTTCATACAGGGATCAGATAAATAATCAGTTTCAGTTAAATAGATTCCCATTAAAAATTTATAAAGTATATGGGATTTTATAAATTTGGAATGGAAAACCATATAATTAGATCTTGATACAGATATATATGAATGTATTCTTATGAAATAATGAGTTTAAATTATCTTAAAATAGAAATATTTCTAGTAAATGGGGATGTTAAGTGAAAATTAAAGAGTGTTTCCACCCTAACTTGCAAATGACCTCCCCATATACTACGACCATTTTCACAAATAGAGAACTTAAACCTGACCTGACCACATTAAGTGGAAGTAATTAGTATCTCTATTGTTTCTTTATGATCATAACATCACCTAGACCTATCTTTAGGAGCATGAATTGGGGTGTGGCTCCTATATAGGAAGTATTGTACATGTCTTATTCTTATATATTAAATTCTAGTGATTATCTAATCTTTTATTGAGACATGAAATTTTTATTTGCAGAGACATTCCACCATTATGGCATCAATATATGTTCCAGGTGGTTGGCAATGACCATTCTCTAGAGGTGGTGGGCCTTGGGCCACCATTAGAACCTCTAGTAGTGCCACTTGTGGCACCACTAGTTATTCTTGATATTAACACCAATGATTAGTTTTAATATGGTTTCCTATTATTTATTTAGACTATTTAGGGAGCCCTGTGACCTCCCCTGACAATGATAGAGTTGATGTGTGAGTTTCAACAGTATTATACACCCATGTTTTGAGGGGATGGTGGTCCACAGGTTGCAGAGTCATAGATAGAGGCCATGCTATCGATTTTTGAGCATCTTGAGACAAATCCTAAGAGGAGAGTGAAGATCAATACATATATGATTTAGGATTATTACAAGATATTATGGGACATTATTACCAAGATGGATCATCATCAGGATATGCCTTGGAGGGATTTTCAGATATCCTTTAAGTATTATATCTATCCTGAGACATTGATGGCCAATAGAGACAAATATTTTATTCATTTGGAGTAAGTATATTTATCATTCATGGACTATTATTCCCATTTCTTAGAGCTCTAATGCTTTGCTCCTATTCTGTTAGGTGAAAATTTATCTAGAGGTGGGTTATTTGAGGATGGTCTTAGGTATGACATCCGATCATAGGAGAATTTCTTTCATCTTACTACTATATCTAGGATAGAGAACCAAGAAATTATCACTAAGTGTAACCTGAGAGAGGATGGGGTGAAATCCCAGGTAGTTTGAAACCTAGATTAGGAACTACATTGAACAATAGAAGGAAGCATCATTTTGAGATTCCATGTGGTGATATTAGTAGCCATGTTGCTCGCTCAGGTATCTAGGTGAGGTGCTATTTGTGTAGAAGTCCAGGACATAAAAAACCCCATTCTACTGGGACCTAGTCAAATGATAGTCTTGCATCAAGGTGGGTCATCTTAAATGATTTTAAAGATCTTTTCCTCTAGTAACTAGTGGGATAGGGTCTACACCAACTCCACATTCAAGAGTGGGGTCAGTAGATTCTCATCAGGTAGGAAGTTGGAGTTCGAACGACCAATCAAGTCGAGGTGGTGGTGGACATGGTAGCCAGACACCAAACTTATAGTGCCACCAGAGTGAGATATTCAGGGTAGCTAGGCTATATCTCAGGGCTATGGATCTGGACAGATGTATGTATGGTAGTAGATACCTAAGGAGAAGAGTGCGGGACCATATACAGTGTAAGGTACTATTCTAGTAGCCTATACTTTATCATATACGCTTTTCAATACAGGTGCTTCACATTCCTTTATATCTGAACCCATTATGGAGATCCTTGGGATCGATGTTTAGTTTTACAATAGTGTGATGACACTCGATACTCTATTAGGAATTTTATTAGAGAGTGTATGCCAATACAAGGAGTTCCCTCTCTAGATAAGTGGGTTTTGCTTCACATGGTACCTCTTTTTTCTTTATATGATAGGGTTTGAAATCATTCTTGAGATGGGATAGTTGGTTCCCTATCATGCTTACATTAATTTATATCACCGAAGGGAAACTTTAACATCACCATAGGTTGGAAATTTTGTTCACTTGGGTGAATGGGATGTTTAGAAAATATGAGATAGACTCTAACATCATGGGCCAAGCAGGATGATATCCCATATTTCTAGTTTTTATCTAGATGATTAGGGAACACGTGTGGCAGATTTACCTCTAGTGGTAGATAATTTTATGGATTTTTTCCAAAATGACTTTTCAACAATACCTCTTGAGAGAGAGGTATATTTTTCTATTGATATAGTGCCATGAGCTGTATCGGTATCTATTCCTCCTTATAAGATAGATACTACTGAGTTGCAGAAGCTTAAGAGGCATAAAAAGGATTTGGAAGCTAAGGGTTTTATATGACCCATTTATTCACCATGGGGTTTATCGGTACTTTTTCCAAGAATTTAGATGGTACCCTCAGGATTTGGGTAGATTATCACAAGTTAAACCTTATTATAGTTAAGAACCAATATCTATTTACTCATATAAATGACCCTTTGACCAAATCTAGAGAGAAAGGTTTTTCTATATGATTGATTTGTGATTGAGTTATCATCAGGTGAATGTTAGACCATTAGATATACCACATACATAATACTATAGTATATATAGATTGTATGAGTATATGGTCAGATTTTTCAGTCTCAGGAATGAGCTAGTAATTTTCATGGAACTGATAAACTGGGCTTTCCACCCATATCTGGATTCATTTATGGTGGTATTTATGGATGATATCTTGGTTTATTCTCACACTTTCATGGCCATGAAAAACATCTTGATATCATATTAAATATACAAAGATAGAATTAGTTATATGACAATATCACAAAGTGATAATTTTGGATTGATAAAGTTCACTTCCTGGGTAACATTATCTCAGAGAGAGGAGTATTAGTTGACCTAGAGAAGGCGAGAGTTGTAGTTTCCTGGAAGCATCCCAAGAATGTATTTGATATATGGAGTTTATTAGGGATTGATGGTTATTAAAGGTGATCCATTCAGGATTTATCATCTAGTACATCACCACTAATGGTTTTGACTAAGAGAAATATGAAGTTTATATGGTTTGAATCATGAAAGGAGGCCTTTTAGGAGCTGAAGGGAAGATTGAATTCAGTGCTAATTTTGATCCTACCTGAGTTCGAATGAGGTTATATAGTTTATTGTGATTCATTTGGAATAAAGATAGGATAAGTTATGATTTATGATGAGTGAGTCATGATATATGCGTCTCTTTAATTGAGGCCATATGAAAAGAACTACCCGACACTTGATCTCGTGTTAGCCAATTTTTTTCATGCCTTGTGTTGTTAGAGGCATTACTTAATAGGAGAGAATTTGTTAGTGTATAAAAAACACAAAAACCTCAAGTAAATATTCACCCACCATGAATTTAATCTCATGAAATGAATTTGGGTCAAATATATTCATTCCTTAGACTTAAATCTTTCTTATATTCTTGGTAAAGGAAATGTAGTGGCCGATGCTTTGAGTAGTAAGACTCAAACACAGGCAGTTCAGGAGGTCGGTAGTTAGTGGTAGCTTATGAACCTATTTTCTAAGATGAACTTATAGGTTCAATACATTCATAGAAATTATATCCATTCATAATTATTAGTGACCTATTAACTTTTATAGAGAGTGAAGATGAGGTACCTATTAGATTATGAGTGCTTAGTCCTATGGGAGAGCATTGTAGGTTATGAACCACCAACTAGTTGGGTCATTGATGGGGATGAGATATTGTTCATTTATGGATGCGTCTGGGGTCCTAAAGAAATCTAAGTGTAGTTGATATGAGAGTCTCATACCTCTGTATGGTTTGTACATCCTGATCTTACAAATATGCATCGTGACTTATGCTTCCAATAATGTTGTCTGAGGATGAAAAGGGAGATATCTGGGTTTATTACTTGGTGTTCCAATTTTTAGTAGGTGAAGGCCTAACACTAACGAACAGTGGGTATTTTAAAGCTATTAACTATTCCTGAGTGGAAGAGGTATGGTGTCACCATGTATTTAATGACGGGATTGCCTATATCACCTCAGGGTAGAGACGTTTTATGGGAGATCATAGACATATTGAAAAAGGTCGACCATTTCCTACCTATTCAGGAGGACTTTTTAGTGGATGAGTTAGGAGGCTCTATATTCATGCTATCATATGCCTACATGGAGTTCCATGTTCTCTAATATCATAAAAATATTCTCTCTTCACATTGCAGTTCTAGAAATAGTTTCAAAGGGACATGAGTTTATATGAACTTCTGAGTATAGCCTATCACCCACAGACTGTTGGGAAGTCCGAGTGTATAATACAGGTTTTAGAGGATATCCTATGAGTATGAATCCTTGATTTTATAGGTTCTCATGAGAAATAATTACTTATCTCCAAGTTCTATTACAATAATAGTTTCTAGGAGACTATACTGATAGATACTTATGAGGCCCTATATGATTGGTCATGCCATTCACCCCTGTGATGGTTAGACAAAGGAGAGGTAGTGCTATTGGGTCCTCTTCTTATTCAGAATACCTTAAAGTAGTTTCATCTTATTAGGAAGTAGATGTCTACATCTTAGTCTAGGTAGAAGTCTTATGTTGATCATCATTGTCGACCACTAGAGTTTGAGGTGCGGAGCCGGGTTTTCTTATGTGTTTCACCTAGACTAGGGCATAAATAGATTCAGAAACAAGGAAACCTATCACCTAATTACATCAAGACCTTTGATATTTTGGAGTGAGTCGGGTCAATAGCCTATCAGCTATAGTTACCTCAGAGGTACCAGACCATGCACAATGTATTCAATTAATCTCAGCTTCACTGATATCATTCAAATCCACCTCATATTATTCACCCTAAGGAGTTTGATTTGGAGGTTAATGCATCCTTTGAGGAACACCCTACTCATATTATTGATTGGAGAATAAAGGTTCTATGAGGATGATAAGTTCCTTTAGTATGGGTGATATATTAGCAAGAATGTGTATAGGAAGAGACTTGAGAGTGGGAGGTCGATATATGTGACCAGTGACAAGAGTTATTCTTAGATGATACATCTCCACCCTAGGAAGGGAAACTCAAGGATGAGTTACTTTAAGGGGGGAAATTTGTAGGAACCTAAATTTTCTATGAGGTATAGAAACTTTTATTTTTAGTTTAATTATTATTTTTTATTCTTATGGAAGTTCCTAATGAGGTCACAAGGGTTATGGGGGTGTTCGAGGCTTGAATGGAGCCCGAATCCCTAGTTTTTGGAGGAAACAGGTGGGCCACATGGTTAGTAGAAACCGTGAATCCCAATCCCCAATATTTTATTAAACTATGCAGGGTGGTCCACTACTCTACCTAGGGCCACACAGTTTGTCCTAACTATGCATCCTAGGATACACAATCATGCGTGTGTTGTAAACCTCATTGTAGAGGTGTTTTCCATGGACTGCATATGTTTTGTCAAACCGTGCACCAAACCCATTCAAGGGGTGTGATGGGGTAGTGTTTGATGCATAGTTTGGATAACCATTCATTCAAACTGTGTGAGCTTTTAAAGAGTATAAATTGACAACTTCCCCTCATGAATTTAAGTTAACTTTTCCTTATTCCCCTATTATTTCTCACACAAAGCATCCCACCCATTGGGAGCTCCTCCTCCATTCCTAAAGCTAGGAATTGAGGTATCTCCTCTATATAGATTCTGATCAATCCACCTTTTGTCTCTTTGTATGTGTACTAGTAATATCTCAATTCCTCTTGCACCCTTCATTGTATATCTTCCTATATAAGGAGTTATTTTGGTGTAAGATAATATGCCCTATTTTTAGGTCATTTGTCTATTTACTCAATTTCTTCCATTCTATCCTAGATTAGAGGCAAAAAACAGATGAGTAGTCTACTAAAATTTAAGGTAGGTGGTCTCATGGTTCCCCCTCAAAGTCTTGGTGTTTATGTGTTGCTCCATTGTTCCATGCACTGGTCTCATGATTTTCTCTCAAAGTCTTAATGTTTATGTGTTGCTCTATTGTTTCGTGTGCTATATTTTCCAAGACTCACTTAGTAAATGAAATTATTCTTGGATTACGTGAATAGGTTCAACCTATATAATTCACAGAACCCTATTATGTATTATAGGATCTTAAGGACCTTGAATTGAACCACCCCTTCGGTGTGTTTCTAAATTGAATAAATCGGCATGGGTGGCCTATGACTTTGACTCAACTATTAAGGTGTGTTATTTTCCCCCTTTATTTTGGGATGTTAAATGAATTTATTGAAATGTAAATTGAATTAAATGAAATAGGGAATGGAAGACCATTTCCTTACATATTTTTCCATCGACCCTACTTCATTAGGTTTGAGATGTTATTTAAAACTAAAACACCCAATTAAGTTGACTGGGTAGATTCATGGGATGCTAGGCCTTCTATGTCATGACCTGACCTAAGATGAGGCTAGAGTTGCAACTACACCAAGCCATCCTCCATAGGCTACTGGTGGAGACAAGTGTCGAAGGCATAACTAACTTAGGGAGGCCTTTTCCTAAGAACCTACATGCACACACACATCCATCTCAATAAAAAGTGCATAGGGAAAGAGTAAAATATGAAACACTACTATAAAGTAAACCAAGAATTCATGAAACTCTAGATAGTAAAAAATTATGGTAGTGTAAACTAAAGATTAAATGGAAAAAATACACGCCCAACCAGAAGTATGTCCCAACCTAAAAAAACTGGAAAAGTAAACAGCTGAGATAGCCCAACTTCTGAATACCATGCTATGACCACTATACGTGATCCAAACACCTAGTATCCCAAAGATCCTTTATAGTCACGATCGACCTAGAAGTCGTTTTCATAAGACACGATAGGTGTAGGAATTCCCATGTAGGGGTGATTATATACATACCCAGTAGGACACCCCAAAAGTTGAAGGGAGAGTAGTAAGAGATACAACCATAAAGGAGATATAATAGATTCAAGATACAGTAAAAGAGAACAACTCAACCCAAAATAATAGTGAAATTAATCTCATAAAAACACAAGGGGATAAACATGGTGATTAGATGAACTACCCATATAATATTTTCCACCTATAGCAGGAGATTATACCCATCTAACCACTAGAAGTTAAACACAAAAAGCACATGGAATACCCCACACATATTTTCCTCTTTTGCAGGGAGAGTAACCAAATCTATGGTGTGGATACAGAAGAAGAATATATACATACCCAGTCAAAGAATCCAAAATGAGAGAGTAAGGGGATATCCATCTCATAGATCATACAAAGAATAATAGTATCCAAGAGTTCCAAAAATCCTCAACTATGCTCAACATCTCTCACATCTTCCCAGAAGTAACTATCCAAGTCTAACCATTCCTCATCACTATAATACACAGTCAAGGAGACAAAAACTTAAAGTAGAGGACCTAAACGCTATTACATCAGGAGGGTTTCACTCTGTAAGCCGTCGAGAATGCCACTGCCCAACTATACTAGAGGGTCAACTCTGTATCCATCGAGGACGCCACTACCCAGCCCTACTGGAGGATCAAATCAATATCCATTGATGACACCACTACCGAGACTGAATAGAGGGTCCACTTGGTATCCATTGAGGGTACCAATTCCTAGATATGTTGGAGGGTCAACTCGGTATCCATCGAGGATGACACTGCCCAGCCTTGCTGGAGGGTCAACTCAGTATCTGTCAAGGATGCCACTGTCCAGCCCTACTAGAGGGTTAACTTAGTAAGTTCATTGAGGAAATACACTGCCTATCCCTACTGGAGGGTACTGCTCAGAAATTCCATGGTGATCCTATGTGATAACTTCCATCATCGGGTGTTTCCTTATCAGGTACCATGCCTAGAAAATTTCACATCATATCTATAAAGTCACAAAGGAGGGAACCATCATGTTCTACATGAAAAAAAATTAGGATAGGATAATTTTGGGACAAAATATTAGTTCAAACGAAAGAGATATATACGATTAACGTTTACTAAAAAAGGAAATAGGGGTACAAGACAAGTGAGGGAACCCACATGGTGTGTGGTCCTATTTCACCACTTGGCTATGTCCATGGACAACACATGGATCTATCCCATGTAGTAGTACATGTCATATAGGTGGACTAGATTACATGTCTAGGATAATAGGGACTAGGAAATATCCTACTCACGGTGTCCATGTACCAGAACCCGTGTACTCTGTACACGGTGTGTTGCATCACACGAGTGCCGCTCATGTGACCTGGCCATGTCTGTGTACTCGGGTACACGACTGTGTACCTAGATGTGTACTTCCACATAGATTCTCAGCTATGTGAACTTCCACATGGGTTGCTCAACTAGGGAAGGGGTATACAGCGTGTTGGAAGACTACACGCCGTGTCATCCTAAACTTTTCTGAAACCCTAGTTGTTTCTATTATGGGGTCTACACGCCACGTGTTTATAATTTTACACGACTTGTAGTCAGGTTTTCATAAGATTATTAGATATGATCCTTACACCTTGAATAAGGTCATTTCTTCCTAGATATCACATCAAATCTGTCCGAGATGAGTAGATCTGGAAATGATTTGTGTTTTTCTGCCATCATTCATCAGAAATTGGCTCTGTTTTGGGTTTATGTGAATTCGTAGACCGCTGTACATCTCGAAGCCTTCCGCTATCAATTTATTAACCTTAATACATCAAAACTATTGTACATGCCTTATAATATTCCTAGATCTAGTCTTATTCCACCGATCTATGCCTCTTTGGTCGATCCTTCATGGTTTTGGGGGACTGATCAGGCTCAGTACCACCCAAAAATGTTGAATTGATACCGCGAGGTCCTACCAATGATGATGAAAAAGAATATTGGGGATAAAGGAACCACAATAATTGAGTAAACATTTTTAGACAATAATTACTATCCAATGATCAATAATGGGGATCCGGGGTTAGAAAAAGACTTAATTAAATCAATTTAACTGGTATGTAATAGCATGCATAGGCCACAATTGGAACAGATCGATAGAAGGGATCAATCCAATTAAACCATTTAATCAAAAGGGAATAAAAACACCAATTGATCAGTCCTACCTTGATTATGGATTTTTCATCGATGAATAATTCATCTACCAACAATCAATAGAATCCATTGTGTTCGTTGCATCCTTATCTGATATGATCTAACAATTGATCATCGTCTAATAAGATTCAACAACAACAGGAGGAAGGAAGAGATATATATTTCTATTAGGGTTTATGTGGCTGACCTTGGAGAAAGTATCCTAATAGGGATCTTATAGATCATATCATTGCATCTCAACAAATTAGTTAATTAATTTAATAATTAATTAACACATTGAACGTACCACCAATGAGTGAGGATTCCTAATGACCCACACTGAATTATTTTATGTCATGCCTAAGGAAAACACCACTTTACAGACTCAATCACGAACTCAAATTTCTGATCCAAGATTCCATTTAAGATTTATCCCATTTTCTTTAATAAGTTGTTCTTGATAAATATAAAATATGTTTAATATTTTTATAAAATTAATTCCTGGAATACTAGGCCTCATAATTGCATGTCGTCTCAACACCTAGATCTGCAAATATGTATAAAAGCATTTAAAAGTATTACAAGGCAAAAAATTGGTCTCTACATCATTACCTCCTTAAATATTTTCATCCTTGAAAAGAAAAAACTAAAAAAACTCGGGATACTAAGCCTGCACTTAGCTCTCTTTCTCCTAAGAACTCTCCTACACATTCCCGTGCTACCACAACACATGGACCAAGGGTGTGGTCTATCCATGCAGGTTCCTCTCCTACCAATCCTCAATCACCATCAGGTTCTCCACAAATGTGGATCCATCCTTGATGTCCAGCTCACCCTAGTCGATAATGTGCATGGTGACATGCACATATTTTCTCAACTGCGACATGTGGAAGATGTCCAGCACCCGCTCCAACTATGAGGGTAGGCCAAGGTGAAAACAAACTTTCCAACCCTATTCTTTATCTCGAATGACCTGATGAACCTCAAGGATAGCTTGCCTCCCCAGCTGAACCTTCACATTCCTCATCGTGGGGAGACTATTAGGAAAACGTGGTCTCCCTTCTCAAACTCCAAAGGCCTATTATGGTGATTTGTGTAATATTTCTATCTGATTTGGTCCATCCTCATCTACTCATGGATGACTTGGACTTTCTCTATTGTCACCTGCACTATCTCTAGGCCCATAAGATATGACTCACCAATATATGTCCAATATAAGGGTGACCTGTAGCGTCTCCCATACAAGGCCTTAAAAGGTGATATGCCAATGGTAGTGTGGTAACTTTTGTTGTATAAAAACTCTATCAAGGTCAGGTGATCCTCCCAACTCCGGATGAAGTCTATCATGAACACACTCAACATATCCTCTAACACCTGCATAGTGGGCTAAGTCTTCCCATCATTTTGGGGGTGAAAGGCTATACTCATCCTCATATAGGTCCCGAATAAATCCTACAGGACTCTAAAAAATCATGACATAAACCACACGTCATGATCAAAGATAATATTTGAGGGAACCCCATGAAGGAAAACGACCTCCCGTATATACAAATACCCCAAACACTCCACCAAACTTTTCTCCCTGATAGTAAGGAAGTGTGATGACTTCATGAGTCAGTCAAATATCACCTAGATGGTGTCATGGCTCTTCTCTATGAGTGGAATACTTATGATAAAGACCATAAATATGCCATCTAATTTACACTTTGGGATCTCAAAGGGATGCAACAAACCTGTTGGAACATGGTGATTTTCCTTCATCTGCTGACAGGTGAGGCATCTAGAGATAAACTCAGATATGCTCTATCTCATGTCAGGCCAAAAAAATTTCTACTGAATGTATCTATATATCTCTCCCACACTAGGATGTATAGCTAGGGGATAAGAGTGGAACCCCCACATCACCTCCTACTGCAACATGACTAGAACTAACATCTATACCTGGAAAAGGATGAAATGATTCCATCCTTTAGATTATCTATCTGGTGAGTCGCGTATGGATATCTAATCACATAAGACCTTACAGTAAATATCTTCTATATGGGACTCTCTCACATGATCTATAAGTGGAGAAGTCAATACCATTGACTGTAGAAAATATATACCCTCTTGCTTCACTAGGGTTATCTTTAAGGAGGCTAACTACTCCAAATCCTTTAGCATGAAGCAAGTTTGGTACTTACAGCTAATGGAATCTACTAAAATGTCTCCCTTCCCTATAGTATAGAATATCTCGAGTTTATATTTTTATAGGATTTCCAACTAGCGCTACTGTCTCAGGTTTAGGACCCTCTATGTGAACACATACCTAAGAATCTAGTGATCTGGGTAAACCACAAAGTGCTCCCCCAGAAGGTAGTGCATCCACATCCTTAGGGAGAAGACTAACACTACCAGATCTAGGTTGCGATTCTATTTAGTTCTTCTTGTGGGGTCTCAACTTCATTGATATGTATGTGATAACTTCTTACCACTGCATCAATAAACAGTAGAGACCAATTCCTGAGGCATCACAATAAACTAAGAAATACACACTCTCCTATGGTAGTATCAACACTAGAGAACTTGTTAGCCTCATCCTCAACTCCTCAAAGTCCCTCTAGAACTATTTAGACCAAGTAAATGACTTCCTTTTTTTGAATTAGGGTGGTGAAAGGGGCTGTGATTCTATAGAATTCAGCCACAAACCTCCTGTAGTACCCTGCCAAACCAAGAAATCTCCACATCTCTAATACACTATTGTATGGATCCGAAGAAATCATTTCTTTAATCTTTGTTGGGTCCATGGATAAACCATGATTAGAAATGATATACACTAGAAAGTGAACCACATGAATCTAGAACTAGAACTTCAAGATCTTTCTGTAAAGCTGGTGATTTCTAAGAAAGTCTAGGACCATCCTCAAGTGCTCCACATGCTCCTCCTCTGATGTAGATTAGATGAGTATGTAATCAATGAAGATAACAAAAAACTGGTCTAATTACGAATGGAAAACCTGGTTTATAAAATACATAAACACAACGGGGGTATTTTTAACACCAAAGGGCATCACTAGGAACTCATAGTGTTCGTAGCGACATCAGAATGACAACTTTGGAATATTGGCCACACGAACTTTCAAATGGTGGTAGCCGAACCAGAGATATATCTTTGAGAACTATATCATGCCTCACAAATAGTCAAAGAGGTCATAAATCCATGAAAAGGGTACTTGTTATTTATCATGGCCTTGTTTAGGTGGCAATAATCTATATAATGCCACAATATCCCATAACATTTTTTACGAATAACACTAGAGCTGCCTAGGGGGACACACTGTATATGATGAAACCCTTCTCTCAAAGGTCCTCCAACTGCAACCATAAATCCTAGATCTCTGTAGGGGCTATACGATATGCTGAAAAAGATATCAGAGTAGTTTTGAGATGCAAGTAAATGAAAAACTCCATCTCCCATCTCAAAGGTAGTCCCAAAATGTCCTCAGGGAAGACGTCCATGTAATCCTACAGAACTAAAGGAACCCAGATGCTTGAAGATATTTTTGCACCAAGTTCTATACTTGCTTACTAATGGGTGATGGGTTGTAGCATCCTGTTCATAGAACCCACTTTCCCTACCATGAGATCCCTCTTACCAGAAAAGGAGAATCTCATCCCATCAGTGCGTAGGAATTTGACTTGTCTATGGTGATAGTCAGTCTGAGCTTCAACCATGTAAATCCAATCCATACCCAAAATGAAATCATAGGTTTTCTTAATGATGAAAAAAATTCCCCTTGTGAACCTCTCTGCACCCAACAATAGCTCACACTTTTGACAGATTTAAGATACAGAAGAAGCATTCCCTGTAGGAACCTTAAGATGAAGTTGGTGGGATAGCGCCTAAAATGGGAGATCCATATCTCACACCCAGAGTATATAGATAAATCAATGACTGGAACCAGTGTCTACTAATACTAAAGAAATAATAGAAAAAACACATATCATACCTCTTATAATCTCATGTATTGTGGGATGATAAACCTCAAATGCCTACATCTATCCACAACCCTAAACTCCAGCACCTTGAGACTGATGCGGGACACCTAGTGGTGGTGGTGGAAGAATCTCATAGTAGTTTCCACCACCCATAGCTCCTCCTACTCCTTTACCACCTCCACCTCGTTGGGGACCACCATGTCCTCACCTGGGAGATCCCTGATCATGGTGTTGCCTCTACTGTGGTGGTTCATACGCTATCTACTTGTGCTTCTTAGCACATCAGGTCAAGAAGTCCCATGATATGTTACCTCACCAATCACAAGCAAAGAACCTCCCATATTCGGGATTCAATGGTGCTATGTTCTATCCCTGCACCATATGACATTATGCCTGAGCCAGATCATGGAAGGTATTCCTACACCGAGATCCTGGTGCCTAACATCTACTAGCTTCTATAGATGACTCAGATCTGTGGCCCTCACTACCATCCCCATCCACATAGAATCCCTCTGATAGAAACATCTCTATCACTAATTCCCACTCCAACACTCCAACATAGGTGGGGATGCACAAGGTCACTAAGTTGGACCATATCTCTATATGGAGTCCCTACTCAAACTTCCATGTTCGGAAGTAGCCATGACATATCATGTCAAGAGAGTACCATGTAAGGTCTATGAACCTCACTACATACAAAACCACTATCATATCTACCTACTATATCTCCAGAAGATCTTGGATCCAAACTGAGTGCAAGTAGGAGGGGTAGTACTCCTCATGAAACAACTATTGGAAGTCAATCCATTAGAGTGTCAACTCAGCATACATCTATGTAATAAAGCTCCACTAGTTCCCAACTGCTCCATGGAAAAGGATAGATTCCAGTGAAACTACCTGATCCTTCGAGGTCTGAACAAGCCTAAAGATATGATTCACTGACTCTAGCCAATCCTCTTCTTCCAGAGGATCTGGATCACCATGGAACCTCAACGATCTCTTATGTTGGAACTCATGGAGCGTTCTAAGTCTGTGTATATCCTTATCTTTCTCTACTAGAATTATCTACTACTCAATAGGTGGAGGTGTTGCTACCTACCCACCTGGAGGAAGGGGATCGTAGGATGGATCCTAAATTGACCCCCTTTTGCTCATTGGACCATCTTCATGAACTAGAACTAGTATCCAAGCTGGCTATCATCATGGAGGCATCCTGAGATTTATCAAAATTTACCACAGTTAGACGAGAATATATATATATATATATATATATATATATCAACAACAATGGGGAGCTAACTCAAGAAGAACAATCAAAGACTCAATCCTATTTGATTCATGTACCATTGAACCCAAAAAAAATGTATTGGAATACCAAGTAAAAAAGCAGGTATTTGAGATCCTAGTGAATGGATACGTCAACCGCCGCACCATCATAGGATTCGCTAGCCTAAGATCCACACTTGAGACACTTAGACACTGTTTCTATACACGCAACCAAATACTCTTAAGGGGAGTATTACACAAAACTTTATAAGGAATGAAATTTCTATGATACCAATCCATCATGACCCGAACCAATCCCACACTTAATCCATTACTACTCCAAGGCTGCCTCCATAGCCCATGGGGTGGTGAGAAGTCCCTAAAGTGTAACTAACTCAGGGAGGCATTTAACTAAGCACATATATGCACACACAAAACCATCTTGATGAAAAAGTGCATATGAAAATAGTAAAACATGAAAAAATGATATAAAGTAAACCAAGAATGCATGAACCTTGAGACAATACCAAAGTATGGTAGTATAAACTAAAGATTAAAGGGAAAAAATACACACCCAACAAAAAGTTTTTCCCAACCTGAAAAAATGGAAAAGTAAACAGCTAAGAGATCCCAACTCCTGAATCCCAAGATATAACCACCGTACGTGATCTAAGAACCCATTATCCCTAATATTCTATGTAGTCATGGTTAACATGTCCATCATCTGCATAAGATACGACTCATGAAGGAAATCCCATTTAGGGGTGAGTATATAAATACCTAGTAGGACACCGTGAAAACTGAAGGGGGAGCAGTAAGTGATACAATCGGAAAGGAAATATAGTAGATGAAAGATACAATAAAAGAGAACAGCTCAACCCAAACCAAGAGTGAAAGTAAAATCATCAAAACATAAGGGGCTAAACAAATTGAGTAGATGAACTACCTATTGAATCTTTTCCACCTATAGAAGGAGAGTAGACTCATACAACCATGAAAAGCTAAACACAAAAAGAACATGGCATACCCTATGCGTCTTTGCCTCTCCTGGAAGGAGATTAACCAAATCTAAGGCATGGATATAGAAGAATAATATATATATTCTCATTAAAAGAATCCCAAATGAGATAATAAGGAGATGCACATCTCATATATCATCCCAATAATAAGAGTATCCAATAGTTTCAAAAGTCCATAAATAATTCCCAACATCCCACACATCTTCCCAAAAGTAACCATCCAATTATAACTATTCCTATTCACTATGCCACATAATCAAGGGGCCCCAAAATCAAAGTAAAGGACCTGTGCCTGAGTACATTAGGGGGTTACACTTTGTAATCCATTGATGATTCCACTGCCCAGTTATTTTGGAGGGTCAACTTGGCGTCCTTTGAGGATGTCACTTCCCAGAACTGCTGGAGGGTCAACTTGATATCCATCGAGGATGGAACTACCCAACCCTACTAGAGGGTCAACTCAGTATCAGTTGAGGATTCCACTGCCCAACTATACTGGAGGGTCAACTTAGTATCCATTGAGGATTCCACTGCCCAATCCTGCTAGAGGGTAAACTCGGTATCCATCGAGGATTCCACTACCCTGCTCTATTGAAGGTTCAAATCAGTAAGGTCATTGAGGAACTCCATTTCCCAGCCCCACTAGAGGGTACTGGTTGGTAAGAGCCTGCTGATCCTGTGTGATCATTTCCATCATTGGGTGTTTCCTTATTAAGTGTCATGCCCAGAAAATTCCAAATCATATCTTTAAATCCACAATAGAGGGCACCATTACTTTATTCTTGAAAAATCACTCAATATAGGACACTCATGGGCCAAAATATGATTTCAAATGAAGGATATATAGATGAATTAAGTTTCCTAAAAAATGAACTAGGGGTACAGGTGTGTTAGGGAACCCAAATAATGTGTGGTCCCATTTCATGGCTTGGTCGTGTCCCTGGAAGACACACATATCCATACCATGTAGTAGAATAAGATGTGTAGGTGTATTACACGATGTGTTCAGTCTAAATGGGGTTGGTTTTTCTACTTCTTATTGTGTCCATGTACTGGACCCCGTGTACTCCATACATGGTGTGTTGCCTCACATGGGGTGCCACCTGTGTGACCTAGCCATGTCTGTGTACTCAGGTACACATCCATGTACCAGGTGATGTACTTCCATATAGATTCCCACATGTGTGAATCTCCACACGTTTTGTTCAACTGGGTTAGGGGTACATGGTGTGTAGGTGGAATACACATCGTGTCATCATTAAATTTTCTAAAACCCTATCCACAACCTATGAGGGGGATACACATTGTGTGTTCATCATTATACATGGCATGTAGTCGGTTTTTTTCCAGATTCTCAAATCCAATCCTTACACCTCAAATCAGGCCTTACCTCTATAGATCTCTCCTTTAATCCCTAAAGGATGAGAGAATTTGGCTGTGATTTTCACTTTCCATTCATCATTTACTGAAAATTACCTCTGTTTTATGTTCATGTAAACCTGTACACCACTGTATGTCCCAAATAATTTTACCGTCATTGTTTTTGACCTTAAACCATCAAAATGATCATCTATGCCTCGCAAGATTCCCAGATCTTGTCTGAGTTCACTGATATATGCCTCTTTGGTCAATCCTTCATGGTTTTGGGGGACTGAACATGCTCAATACCACCTAAAAATGTTGAACCGAGACCATGAGGTCCTACCGGTGATAAATGTGAAGAAGATTGGGGAGAAAGGCACCAATGTTTTTTTAAAAATAATTGGACAAGATTTATTGTACAATGACCAGGAATGGGGATCTGAGGTTAGAAAACAAGTGAATTAAATCAATTTAACCGGTGCATATAAGCATGCATAAGCCACAATTGGAACATATCAATAGAAGAGATCAATTCGCTCAAACCCTTTAATAAAAAGGGAATAAAACACCAATTGACGAGTCCTACCTCGATTATGGATCATTCATTGATGAATAATGAATCCACAAATGATCAAGAGAATCCATTGCGTTCATTATGTCCTGATCCGATCCGATCTGGTGTTTCATCGTCGTTTGATGAGATTCTACAATGGAAGGAGGAAGGAAGAGATCTAGGTTTCTCCTAGGATTTGTGTTGCTGACCCTAGAGAAATTATCCTAGTAGTGATCTTATAGATTATTTTGATGTGTCAAAATAAATAAATAAATAAATTTAATAATTAATTAGCTCACTGAATGTACCACCAACAAGCGAGGAGTCTGAACACCCTGCCCCGACTCATTTTATGTCACGCTTAGGGAAAAAAATCAAATTCCAGACTCAATTGTGGTTTTGGATTTCTGATTCGATCTTATTTTTAAGAGTTATACCATTTTATTTAATAATCTTTATGTGTAAAATATAAAATATATTTAATATTTTTATAAAATTAATTTCAGGAACACTATTATTTAGAATCTCATTCTCTCTCATCTCATAGCCCTAGAAATATATATATAAATATTTCAAAGTATTAAAAGGAAAAAATGAGTCTCTACATTATAATACTAGGATATTTTTTGATCCACCTTCTGATTTGAGTTAATTTATATATATATGTGATGAATAATTGAATTAAATGTGAACTTAAATGGTATGGTTAGACTTTGGGCCCATGACCATTCATATTTCCATGCCAAGAGTGATACATGGGTTCTGACTCAAAATTCCATGAATGGACTCATCGATATTTTTTAATTAAATTAATTTTATATTTAATTATCATAAATTATGGGTGACACATGGGTTCTCATATGAACACCATGGATGGACTCACTTGACAGCTATATTATATACGCCATGAGTGATACTTGGACTCCTTATGTGGACTTCCATGGGTGGAATCAGTGGGAAGATATTTATATATTCCACAAGTGATTCTTGGACTCCCTATGATTCCAAGGATGAAATTAAAGGGTAGATCATTATATACTCCACGAGTGACACTTGGGATCCTTTTGTATACAGAAAAATATGGACTTAGAGGGTGGTGACTTAATACCACACCTAGAGTAATACTAGGGTTACTTTGAGGAATTCCTAGGATGGGATTGTAAGGTTATGGGTTCATGTTATTCTTGGAGTGATACATGGGTTCCAAATTAGGAACAGAAAGGATGGGCTCAGGTTGAGTAATAAATTAATTACACAATGGGACTTCCAATCCAAAGAACAAGCTTTGATTTAGTCAGAACCTTACATTTTACGATGGCCCAATTATACATATTTTTCTCAATCATGATTCACAGGGGAAGCCTTGACTATGAGATAGGTCCTGAGACTTTATTATAAATTAAATCAGGAATGAATTTTTACCCAGATACATTCCGGATTAGGCCAAAGTAGGTATCATAGGATGGGAGTTCCATGGGAACCTAGACCTACGGGGGTTATTTATTTACCACACTTCATTTATAGATTTTAATATTACCTACATACATTTTATTACATACCCACAGACATGGAACTGGAAATTTTTTTATGTCCTATTGAGTATATATCACACCTTGTTCGGACTGCCGTTGGGTATCTAGACAGTCTTCATGGATGAAGGTTGGGAAAAGGGAAAATACATTCAATAGATACTTGATTACCATGCTAGGATAGTGTGTGTGTGTGTGTGTGAGTGGGGGGAGGGGGGTATAGGACTGATCCTATGATCGAGATGATACTAGAGATAGTCTTGGGTCTTTTTTCATTTTGTATATCATGTTTTATATGCATGTTTTCCTGATCCCCCTATATTTATTTTTTGTATAGCATTCCATAAACATGATTTTTTTATATGACATTGATGGATGTGTTCCACTTGGTTATTTATATGATGGATGATTACTATTACACTATTTGGTTATATTTTATGCTTCCTCAATTGATTTATATGGATATACCACTATTCCACACTCTAATAATGAGGGTATAGTTTCCCCACCAATACACCAAAGACCCTCACTGCTAGTCAGCAGCCTCTGGCATATGGAGAGGCGTGTATAAGGCCATGTGGCCAACTGAGTTCGGTTACTGATGAGTGAACCGGGTCCAGTACCACACATATTGACATCCAAAACATAGGATCTATTAAACCCTTAGAGTAATCTTAATTACTTTAGGCTCTCTCAACCTCTTCTAAATTTAACTTTATATCTTGAAACTTTGGTTTTGTTTTCCTCTTAAACAATAAAACAAGATTTTAGAGAGTTAAAACTACACTTTTAGTCATAAAACTACTTCATAGATTATCACCATGTTTTCACCTCTAAATCTTTAGGATCATTCAATCACTTGTTAATTTAATATTTAGCCTTTTGTTCACCACTTATGAAACTTAATATTTTACCAATAAAACTTATTGATAAAAAAACTTCCAAATTTTTTACTTTCAATATCTAGATCACTTTTAAGACTCTAGACACTAATTATAATCTATTGGAACCACTTATTAAAAAAATCTTGGGAATCATATTTCTGTAACATTTTTTATTCTAAAATAAATGATCAGATGATAGTAATTTGTTAGCTCATAAAAAAACATGTATTGCTCCAATAATGTCTCTGCTTCTCCCTCAACATGTCTTCTCCTTCTTAGTGGTTTGATACTATTTTAAATTTAAAATAATACTGTTTGTTAATATTCATATTAGGCTGGATACCATGATATATTTTAGGTAAGGATTTGAAATAAATTTTTTCATGTATCACCTTTCAACACAATCATATCTTTTTTTGGAACATACACACCTCATGGATCGTATCCCCCCTTAAATCTAAATCTGTTTTTTATATTTAGTTATAAAAATAAAATAAATGGATAAAGGGGTTATTCCTAGATATCCTCAACTAGAGAATTGTGTCTGTTTATGGTGAAACAAATATTTTCTTCCAACATCCTCCCAAGCCATTCTTGTGCTTCTATTTGCAATTATCCTGATAGAAACTTCATTCTAGATATTTTCTTGATAATTCTCCATCTTTTTTTCTTTATATTAAACTACATTTTTGAGAATAATTCTAATTGAATTTCTTTATTCTTTTGATGATTCATCATTTAATATTTATTAATGTTTCTTTTTCCAAATGAGGTATCTTCCACCAATCTTCAACTCTTTTATTGTGGTTAAATTTCTGAAACCACTTAGTAAAGATTCATGTTTTCCTCCTCATTTTCTATTAGATTCACCACATAATTATTTATCCTTGGATAATATTTCTTCACATGTTCATCCTTTATTTCCAAAGTTGTAGAAGATTCTCTATTTTTTATCTTTTTTTAACTCTATCCATGAAGTCAACTACGATTAATCGACCATTGGTGCTCAATGCACCCTTCATTGTATTCCATCTCCAATTTATTAAAACCCAATGAATCTATTTTTCAAAGTAACAGATTATAATTATTTTCATTTAAGAATAACCCTTGATATATGAGTTTGGATTCTCCCATTGGTGCCTTCTTATTTCATCATGTTTCAATTTTTTACCATATGTCCATATTTAGCACAAATAAAACATATCATGATAAATTCACAAAACATGTATCATTACCTTGACTGAGATGATTTTACAAAAAAATTTATTTCACTATTGAGCCTTTTTACTTTTAGAAACAAATCCATGGTATGTATCATGATTCTATAATAGTATCACATCACCAATACTATTCTTTGAGATCTTTCTCATCTAGGTTTTTCCTAAACTTTCTATCTTCTCCCCAATTCTATATTTTCACTTTTATAGAATTCATTTTTATGGCTGTTTTTTGAGGAATATCCTTCTTTAAATTTGATTTTTTAACTTTATCTCAATATCCTTTATCTTTACATCTTTCTCCATTAAATGGGTATCCATTTTTATAATATTATTCTAACTTTTATTCTGAATTTTATGCTCTCTTGAAGTTGTGTTTTGAGAGGGATAAAGCTTTCTTTTAGATCCTTATCTGTGTCCATTTGATTATTTTATTCTTGGTCCAACTATTCAAGGATATCAATTTGTTTCTTTATTTTTGAATACATTATTTAAATGGATTCATTCAAGGTAAACTATTATCACTTAAACTACTTATTATCCATAACCAATTCTGCAATAAATTCATAATCCACTTTTCACACAATCTCTAGTTGATACACCTTTTCATGTAAGGATTGGATTATATCTTGGTTATTGTATGAAAATTATCTATATTAAGAAATTGATATCATTACTAATTTTATAATGGAATCAAGATCCACTTTGATTTATTATGGGGAATTATAATTTAAAAAATTTCAGGTATATTCCAAAACAATGTTAGAATTAGATTTAACATTGATTTCAATATCATTTACCTCAATGAGAGTTTCCTTATTTGAAAGAGTATTATTACCACTCTTATTATTTTTTCCATTTTATATAGGACAATATTCATTAGATAATTTTATTGATTTCACATTATTTATAGATTTTCTATCTTCTCTTGAAGTATACCCCAACACTTACTTAGGATCTACTGTTTTTTAGTATATTACTCCCAATGTTTTACAAATTTAAAAGGTAGTAGATCAATGGTAGGTTTTATTTTATACATCATCATAAAATTATTTAACTAATATTTTATCCATCCTTATGTCAAAAACCAACTTAGTATACCCTTGATCTGATACCCAAGCTAGCCCGTGACAAGGCCGAAAGTGCATTCCTGATTTCCATGGGCTAAAAAATAGTACCCGAGCATCAGAATGAACATCAATGGGAATGTTTTATACTAATAAAACAATTAATAAGGAGGATATAGTTAGGATTGGTGTAATAATAAATTTTATAGATACGTGTTGAAGTCATCATAAAGGTGTAACTTCTGGTGCTTCCCACTTTCAACAGATGTTGTGGAAACAACCCTCTGAAACAAGTGTAAAAAACATAAAGGTGATGATAGTGGTTCAAGTACTGGATGATACTAATACTGAGTCTAAAGGATGTGTTCTTATAGAATTTGTAGTAGGTACACACTAATGTTGAGGAGATGAAAAGGAATTTATTGGATTATTCAAAAGCAGTCACTATTTATCGAGTGATCCAATTGAGTCAGTGATCACCCTTGATCAAGTGATTCAACGACTAAAAATATCATAGCCATGGTGAATTGCATCCATAAAGATTGTTTGGTGGTGGAACTTAGATAACCAGATGATGGATTCTACCAATGTGAGGTTGGCATCATTTGTATTGTAACATGTGATTAAAGTGGATTTGTTGAGATAAATTTTTATTTAGAATATGATTTGGATTTGGCCTTTCATTGTAATATCTATTGTTTACCTCTCTAGTGAAGTTGTTCTTTTATATAGATTAGGAATTTATCCAAACCATGTTAATTACTTATGTTACTTTATTATGATTCACTTTTGTTTCATTGCATGTTCCACTAGGAGTGTCCAATGTGAGTATCTCTTCAAAGTTATGATAGATGTGAGGCTAGGGTGAATGGATATGTTGCACAATTTTTGGATTTTAGAGAAATATTTTGGTGGTGTCGTGTTTCTAATGGACCTTCCAATTCCATGTTCTGAATCAAAGGACCAAAGATTAGCTCATCTAATAGAACTGAATTTGGCATAACAAGTGGTATCAAATCACTATTTGGTTTTATAAAAGGAAGCTTAGAAAAAAACACATCGAAAGTGTGGGGTACTTTCTCTTTACCCTCTTTGAATTACATTGGAGTTTTATTTATTTAGAATATAGAATTAAAAGATAGAAATTTGATACTGGAAAAGTTTGATGACACTGAATTTGTCTTTTAAAAGATATAGGTTGAAGACTAATTATTCATAGAAGACGTTGATATTCCATTGGTTGGGAAGAATACAAATACAAAAAATATATATATAATGAGAATGTCTTTATAGGAAGACATGTCACGACCCGACCCTACCTGGGCTCGAGCCGCAACTACCCCAAGCCCGCATCCATAGGCCAGGGGCTGGTGACCAGCACCGAAGGCACAACAACTCGGGGAGGCCTTTGCCTAAGTACCTGTACACACACACACACAACACACTCAATGCAGCAGTGCAGAGTAAAAGAAAAGACAAGTAAAGAAAAGGAAAGGACAACTGCTATATATATACCACAAAGTGCATCGACCTCTACAAGTACAAACAAAGATGAAGGAACACTGAAAAGAAAAGGGGCAAAACACACGCCCGACCAAAAAGTGCCACAAACCGGAAATAGGTAAACAAAACAAAAAGCTGACGGGTCTCCCACCTGGAACCCGGCTACGACCACTGCACGCGGTCCAAGCTCCCGAACTCCTATGCTCCACTGAAGTCACGACCAACCTGTCCATCGTCTGTAAGGGCACACCAAGTGCAGGCAAAGACCAAGCAGGGGTGAGTATACAAATACTTAGTAGGATACCCCGAAGGCTCGAGGGAGAAACAAAGGAGGTACCGAAGGGTGAGCAGTAGAGCGAACAAGGAAAAGTAAAGGAGCACAACAGAGAGGGAAGTAAGGAGTACAGTAAAGAGTCCAGCTCAACCCAACAAGTGGAAAGGAGGTAGACTCTTCCAGGCACAAGGAGATGGAAACGGTGAGAAGATGAACTTCTCGTCGAGTCTTCACTACCTATAGCAGGAGAGTAGACTCATCCAACCACGAGAAGCTAGACACGGAAAGCACGTGGCATACCCCGCGCATCTTCGCCTCTCCTGGAAGGAGAGTAACCAAACCCAAGAAGTGGGTTCTGGAACAAGGTATATACAAATACATATTCTCAATAAGAAGCCTGAACAAGGTCGTAAGGGGATCTTCATCCCATAGCTCATCCTAAGAAAAGTGAGTCGCCAACAGTCCCAGAAGAAAACACCATCGATGCCCAGCATCCCGCACGTCTGCACCGAACCACAAGCCAAGGGATCAATCACCACAACTCGACACTATCCGCTTTGGGAGACACTGAATCGCCTGAACGGTTTTAGGTCGCATCATAAGGACGAGTCTCGGTGGGGGAAAGCGCTCCTCGTACTTGAGAGTTATGGGGGAATGTCAAACCACAACTCGTCACTGCCCCGTAGTCGAGAGGTCTCAAAGTCAACAGGCTACCCCCTGCCCAGCCCCGCTGGAGGGTCCCTGGAAGTCAATAGGTTCCCACTATAGGGAGACCTAGAAAGTCGACGGGTGCCACACTGCCCAGTCCCGTAACAGGGTAATCCACTGGAGGGCGACCCGGCTAAAGTCAGTGACGGGACCACTGCCTAGCTCAACTGGAGGTAACCCGGCATCGGGGACCACTGCCCAGCCCAGCTGGAGGTAAGCCCAACATCGAGGACCACTGCCCAGCCCCGCTGGAGGTAAGCTCGGCATCGGGGACCACTGCCCAGCCCCGCTAGAGGTAAGCCCGGCATCGGGGACCACTGCCCAGCCCAGCTGGAGGTAAACCCGGAACTACTCTGGCCATCCCTGCTGGATGGTACTGCTCAGTGAACACCGCTGTACTGGCCATCCCTACTGGATGGTAACCCACTGGCGATCCCTGCTCGAAACAACCTCAGCCCTGCTGGAAACAACCTCAGCCCTACTGGAAACCACCTCAGCCCTGCTGGAAACAACCTCAGCCCTACTGGAAACCACCTCAGCTCTCCTGGAAACAACCTCCTGGGTAGAGGATCGGTGCCCGCGTAAAGTGTTGGTCACACCGAATCCACAAGAACTCTACCAGGGAACACTGGGTGATGGGAGAAACTCCCCAGGCCTCACAAGGCGATCCCGCTCCAATCCGCTGAGTCACTGTCGAAGCGGACCGAGACAACTCACCCCAGAAAGTGGGGAAAACACCCACGCTGCACGAACACCCATAGTTGCAAACAGTGTCGTAGACCGGTGAAAGGGAATGGTACTGAAATCCCTCACAGCTGAAGAAGAAGAGGAACCAAACCATCTATGCCGGACAAACCATCGAGAACTAGACCAGGGGGAGACCACTCAACCCTGCTGGTCAGACAAAAGAGCACCAGGCCAGGGGAAACTCCACCCTGCTAGTTAAACAAACGAGCACAAAGCTAGGGGAAAACTCCACCCTGCTGGTCAAACAAACGAGCGCAGAGGGACCCTATACATCATGAGAGGTTAAGAGTATATAAATCAGAACACGACACGCACATGGGGCCCACATAACGTGTGGCCCCAAGTCATCCCCAACCAAGCACACAAACGTCCTCAGGTACAAACAACCACATGTACCTCCAAGCGTTCCCGTATACTCCCAGAGCATACCACGTTCCAGCCCAAAGTCTATCGTGCACATGGCACTCAACGTCAACGCAAAGGCGTGATGTAACAACTCTACCTCAAAGGCCCAGGAATGACCAACCACATCTCGTGAATCACTTACAACACTCTCCCAAGAGTACGCGATCACACGCCAAGAGTCCGCTACAACACGGTAGAAGAACCGCAACCGGGGCATCTTTCACATTTCCACATTTAACAAGATTTTTCAAGAGGCTCCACACAACCAAACAGATCGCACCGTTGTAATCCTCGTGAAAAAACACGCGAGTTAGACTACTTACTCACATCAAACGGATATCCGATAGAAAAGTCGCCAACACCGCCTCACGCCCGAACGACGTCCCGTGATCCCGAGCCTCGACCCCGAAAACAGTCGGGCACATCGCACCATTGCAATCCCCTCGGGAAAACACGTCAAAAGCACTACTCACTTGAGTGCAACAGATATCCAGAGAAAAAGATGCATTTCAGCGCATCGTACACGAGTGGTGCTTCATGGGACCTGCATCTCGGTCCCGAAACACAACGGTCAGATCACACTGTTGTGGTCCTCTCGAAAAAGCACACAAGGTAGACTACTCACTTGTCCAAAACGGTTTCCCGGTGAGAGAGATAGAAAATCACCGTCGATGCCCAAACGGCCCTCGCGGGGCCCGCACCATCGTGCGGAATTACAGCGGGCAGACTGCACCAACGCGATGCCCTCAAAAAAACACCCAACATCGACTTCTCGCACGCCCCGAATGAACTTCCGATGAAAAATCCGTGAAACGTTGCACACAGCTCAAAAGACGGGCCATGGGGACCACACCTCAACTCTGGATTCAGCGCCCGAAACCATACTGGAAAACTCCGCCCTGACGCCAGGGTCGCAACACCACTGACGACGCTCAAAACGGACGTCGGACGTGTCCGCACCACTCAAAACAAGATTCCAAGAAAAATGACATTTCACTTAAAGACGCGTCGCGCCTCTGAGGCCCCTCGTTTCGGGAATTAAAAATTCCCAAAACCATCTCAAAAAGTTCATCTTGTTTCGAAGAACGCATCGCCACTGACGGTGCGCGAATCCGACGCCCGACGAATGATTTATTAGATATAAATCATTTTCCTAATAATAATAATAACATTATTTTTATTATTATTAAAAAAAATTATTAATTATTTATTTTTTTATTAATATTGTTTTTTTTAAACTGTCCCGGGGTCCCGAGGGACCCCCTTTTTTTCCCAAGTCAACCCGGCCATTTGGCCGGGTCCAGATCGCCTCCCGAGGTCATCGCGCGACCTCGGCCTCCGCAGCAACCGGCCGGCTGCGCCGGCTGGTCTCCCTTTGCGTCGCCCGCTCGAAGGCAGCTGCGGACCTCCGAGACCCCAAACCAGGCGCTCACCAGTGCCTCCGCTGAAGAGCCTCGCCGACCTCCGCGCTCGCCCAACCACCGCGCTGAAGCCCTCGCGCTGACGCCCTCAGCACCTGGCCGAGCCATCGTGCTGGTTCTCCGGACCGCCGCGCTACCTTGCCGGAACGCCCCAAAACCACCGGAAAAACAAAAAACGACCCCCAAACCGGCCGGGATCAACTCAAACACCCGCAACTTTCGCCGGACGACCGCAGGCCCCTCTGAACTCCAATTTACAAACCGAAAAGGGGGATGGAAAGCTCAAAATCTATACTACACAAATATGGGATTTGTTCGAAGATCAAACAATAACTTGATGCATATAATTGAGATTGAAATAAGGTTCTGAAATTAAAACACAACCAAAACCTCCTACCCCTTGGGCGTTGCCCGGAGCTTCATGGAGGATTTGTCGCTGCGTCGTCGCCTTGCCGGAGCTGCCTCGCTGGAGTGGAGGAGGAGAGGGAGCTTGAGGGGCTGCCTTGAGGGGGGTTTCTCTAGGGGAGAACAAGGTAGGGGAGGGGAGGAGGGTTTAAATAAAAGAAATTAATTAAATTTTTAATTAATTTAACCCCCAATTTATCCCGCTCCCGAAACACTCGATGGGGTCGAGGTTAAGTCTCCCCTAGAGTAAACACAACCTCCCGAGCACAACGGTGGTATCAAAATTTTAATCTGAGTCCCCATTCAAAAGTTATTAAACTTAGCGCCTGAGGCCGCCAAATTACGAAAACACCCCTGTGGCCATTTTTCACAAACGGCCCGCGCCCGCGAAACTTATACCCCTCCTAGGGTAAAGGGCACGCTCCGAACTCAATGATGCCCTCAGTTTTCCAATACGATCCACCGTTTAAGAGATACTAGTGTTTCACCATTAAATGAATTAATTAATTAATTAATTTATACGTTTAACGTTCCGAAAGTGAGCGAGGGGTCTAAACGTCCCGCACCGACAAGTTTTATGTTGTTCCTAGGGTAAAAACCCCATTCCGGACCCATCCGTACACTCAGATCTCTGATATGAAGCACGATTTGGGAGTTATCCCATTTATTTGGTGTTTCCAGTGTGAACGCACTGAAAGTTCAATTCCGGCCACTCCGGGGCTCGGAATCGCACGCCGTCTGAATGCGCTGCTCTGGAATATCATCAAGAATATTTCAAATTCTTTCACCGCAAAATCCTGGTTCTTACAAGACACTTGGAGTTTTCTATATAATATTGGTCCATAATGCGGGCTTCAACATCCATGATATTAAAATAACTATATATTTAATATCCAAGATTGAGAACATGTATGAGAATACATCAATGATGAACATAGTGTTCATTTTGTGATGAATTTTCAGCCTGATGATGTTAGATGGAAGGTCAATATCCAATAATTTGAATTAATTCAATGTGTCTTGAGATTCAATTAGAGTTTATTGGTGTAATGTTTTCTAAAGGTGTATGGGTATTGATTCTTCTATCATTGATTATAGAATCATGGGACATGATGGTTACCATTGTGAGTAACTCCATCATAAATAATGACTTGTTATTCAAGGAGATCTTTGATTAGATCTTGAATGAGGAGATACAGAGTAATTTGGTTTCATTAAATTTTGGAAGTGAATTAAATTTATTGGAAGATATGGGATGCTCCACCTGAAGAAGTCAAAAGAGAAGAGGAAGAAACAAAATAGATAAGTTCTAAGTGAATTAGGCCGGTCTTGGTGACTGCTTTTCTTGGAACTATATAAATAAGGGAACTCTATGGAGGGATTATCATGTGAGGTAGGTAAACACTAGAAAATTTTCTTTCATATCATCCACAAAATCCATTGCTAAAGGGGATAATGGAACCTTGGTTCTAAGTATCATGAGTTCACTGGGCCCCTGGATCCTTGACTTTAAAAATTTATTTTACTCAACTTCAAATTGTGGATGTATGAATTATTCTTTACCTTTATGCATGTCAAGATTACCCTTATACAATGTGCTATTATACCTTTAATAAGTGCATGGTTTTTAGTTTAACTTTACACAATACCCTTATGTAGTGCATGAAAGTAAGATTTTACCCTTATGCAGTGCTGGCCAAATTCACTTACCCTTATGCAACATTCTTTTCTACCCTTACGCATGATATTGTATTTTCTTGTTTACCTTTACACGGTATATATAATTTTTTTACCTTTACACAAGATACCCTTATGAAATCTAGCTTTATGAAGTGCATGTAGTTTAATTTTACCTTTATGTAACCTATATAATATTAGTCATACCTTTACACTACACGAAATCCGACCCTTACATAAATTCAGATAATCCAGTTTATTCTATTTTTCTATATTATTCATATATTGTTTTTTTCATACTAATAAAAAGTGTTTTAATTATTTTAATGATTATATGAATTCGTATTAATGTTATAGATCCTATGAAAAGTTTTTTAAAATATTTTAAACAAATTTAATGGTAGATTAATCATGTTCTTCATTCTTGCATATATTTATATTATGAAACTTAAATATTTTGATTTTATTTTCTTTTTTTTTTATTTTATTGTTTATAAATTCATTTTTAATCTAAATGAAGTCATTCAAACTGGTTTTTTATTTTTTTAACGAAGTATATTTAATTTTTGATATTATTTCATGTTTAAAAAATGCAAAGAAATTATAATTTCAAATTTTATATTTTAGTTTTAAAGTGTGAAAGATTTTTGAGTTATCTTTGACATATTATTATGGAATTATTTTGAACTCATTAATTGGGTGATTTTAAATGAGTTTGAATTGTTAAAATAGATTTAAATTCAAAATGATAGAATTATCGATAACATGTTTCTATCTATTTTTCTCACCTTGATAATTCTAAAATATTATTATTAATATTATTATTTGAATTGCCTAATGATTTCCTTATCCTTTTTGAGTTTATTATTTTTAAAGGGATCGAGCGAGCTTGAAAGCATAATGGTCAAAATACACTGAATTTAGATATATTTTGATTAAATACTATTGATGGATTCTAGAACATTATCGATGGATTTTAAGTCTATAAATAGAGACCTTTAGAGGCCTTTAAAATCTACAAACAACATCTACACCAACTTTCTCATCTATTCTTCCAGCCTGCTCAATTTATATTCAAGCTATCAAAGCTCTATATTTCTAAATCCTCTTTTTCCTTCTAGAGTTTTTACCACAATTCTAATACCTTTCACACTCTCTCTATATTCTCATTATCCCATTGTGTTCATGATATTCCTTGGGAGAATAGCGACTAAGATAAAAATACCCTCTTCTTCATTATTCATCTATTTTTTAGTGGTTACTACCATTAAATAAGGGGACTAATGTTTACCTATATTTTTCCATTCAAAAAATAAGGGACAATTATTTTTTGGTATCTAGTTTTTCTGTTAAAGATCTAGTGTATATTGTATCTTATTTCTTGTTATAACCTAAAAATAAATGGAAAGTTTTGGTATCTTGGATACTGATAAAGAAAAGACAATAATACATTAAATCCATAAGAGATTGGGGTGGTAGAATTAGGGGTACCCTTAGGTACTATTGCTGAACTGACTTACCAAATATTTTTTCCTATTTGATTTTCCAAATGTCATTTATTTATTGCTTTAAATTTTTCATTTCATAATCTGTTTAATCCATAAAACACACTTAATCATTTATTTATTATAATCTCTCTTTGTTTTATTTTTCCACTTTTATTATTTTATTTAATTATATTGTTTCAATTTTAATACTTTGATACTTTGATTCTTTTATAAACAAGTTTTTATAAATTGGATTTCTTATTTTTTAAATTTTAAAGGGTAATTCACCCCATATTTCCATTTTATCTTCTATCTCCAACCTATAAGCTACCCAAATAGGTCATGTTTGAGATAATAATAGTGTAAAAAACATATATTAACATTTTGGAACTTGAGGAAGATAAATATAGGATCACACATGTTAAATATATTCTTGTTTCTGATCTATTTTCCTTATAATTTCCTTTGAAATTATTATAATATTTCAAGAATATCATCATACTCCATCAATAAAATAATTCATCATTAATAATAATACATTGAAGTGGATAGTGGGATGATAACCATTGAACACTAAGTATGTAACCACTTGATAACAAGTGTGGTGTGAACCTTATAATCCTTATCTTGTGTACTTTGATTTCTTATCTCACTTTATCTCTCATCATCATCATCATTATTACGTTGATCATTACGTGATCTATGCACTAACATACAATGTGGGGAAAGGGTTTTGAAATGGATTAAAATTTCATGCTAGACTATGACCACTGATTCACCCCCCACTCTCAGTGGTAAGATATATCTCTTCCAAGACCAATATAACATCTGATGTTGTAATGTATTCTACCTATATTATACAGTCTATTATGGTGGGGTTTTTTTGAACTCTTCTAACTAATATATTCACTGTTTATGGAAAACATGATACTAAATTTAGATCTTGAATAATCTTTTTCATTTTGGAATCTAGAATCAACACAATCCCTTATAATGAGATCTTTATCACCTGTAAATATTGATAATAAATATTAGGTCCTTCTCAAATACTTAAGTACATTCTTCATTGTAATATAATGATTCACACTAAGATTGAATTGGTATTTACATTTCACAACTTGAATCATCTAGAACACCTCCTATCTCTATAGTGAAGTTGAGTGTGAACCTCAAATCTTTCCTCCAATAGGCCATGGGTTGATGACTAGTGTTGAGGGTATATAAAATTCAGTATGGAATGAATTACACTATTTAATCCCAATAATAAAAGAAATCCAACAATTAACACCAATCAATATCGATGAAATAACCCAACATCGAAACAATAATGTAAAAATGTATATAATTTCATAAAACCATAGTAACCCAAAAAATAATAAGAAATATAAAAAACTCCTAAGAATGTTGCAAAGAACTCCAACTATTCCAACCAAATACCTAGTAATAAGATAGTAAAGCCTAACCTTATTTCTAAATTTGTCCTATAAATATATAAAGATAATATATATAAGTTTAGGTAAACATAAAAATATACTCTATAGGTTCCTTCCCATAAAATATCATATAAATTTGGAAGAATAATTCTAAAGCTTCAATGAATAACCAATGAAACTGGAATATGATCCCAAACCAAGTCAATCTACTAACCCTTCTCACTATAATCCCACTATATAAATAAACATACAATATAGGTATAGTAAATCTTGAATATATAATGATTTAGGTACTAAATATCTACTTCCCCACTGATCTATTCATCCTCACACCCCAACAACATATGTCTTAGCACTCCCATACCTTCCCATTCCACATACCACATCATACTATATCCAAAAAATCATTTTATAACCTCATACCACAACTACATAAAACACCCACCTCACAACCACAATAACATAACCACATCCATAAAGATGAATAGAAGAAGGGGAGTAACCAACCATCCATTTCCACTACATTTAGTTTGTTTGGGGCTCACCCAAAACCCAAAACTTTATATAGGAACTGATTAGGTTACCAACTCAAGCGGGGGTTCATAAAAAATGATATATAATATGTTACAAATACCATCCTGGGGTCTAAATCCTACTAACATCACCTTTAAAATGATCTCATCACACAAATCATCTCCTCCATACAACAACCACCACCTTTAACCATAAAATAGAATTCAACACATTAAGAACACAATTTATTTCAACAATTTATCACATCCTCTATTACTCTTCATAATTATTTAATAAATTCCACATAATTAATTATCATATTCCTATAAATTTCATTAACCTCATTGGATAATTAATTATAACATCCCATTAATCCATTTATTATCAATTTTTTTCTTCTCAATTCATCTTTTTAAACCACTCATTCATTTATGATATATTTAGGGAAATATAAATTCATCATTATAATCATGTAAACCTCACTATATACCCACATTAATATAATACCATTGTATTCTTGAATTTAATAAATATTTACTATAATTACACACACACACACACACAGACACACATATATGTCAAAGAAACATGAAACTGAAAATAACAAGGAACATATATTGCAAGATCTCCATAACCCTCATAATCTTCAATTTATTTTATATTATTAATCAATCTCAACCAAATACTAAAAGAAAACCAAATCATGATAATTCCTCATTAAAAATAGAAATTAAAAGAGGGTTACCAAATTACATACCTTAAACCAATGATTGAATACTTATTTCATTGACGGATAACACTTAGTTCTCAAATACCCACATTTTCACAAAGATTTTCCAATGTACCTAGAATCCATCAACCTTATATAAATTCTGACCCACTACACCAATTACTATACATGAATCCATGAGATGAAATAAAAATGAAATAGAGGGAGAATTAATAATAATTATATTTTAGTTCATTTGGATTCTATCTCACAAGATAAGGAATTCGAAATAATATAATGAAATGATTAGAAACCCTTAGAAAAATCTCTCAGATTACAAGAGCCACCAAGGATGGTTAAGAACCTAATAAGAGGAGAGAGAGAGAGGTTTTAAATTTATAATTAATTAAAGATAGACCAAACCATTATGTAACTCCCTAAACCACATCATGGTTTTGGTCATTCAAGGTTGATATAAAAACCACAATAATTAAAATCATAGACTTCTAAAAATTCACTGAACATTTTATTTCCAAATTTATAAGATTGAACAAAATCATGATGTATCTAAATAAACTTTGAGATAATTTTTTAGAATCCAATTCAATCCTTAAGATGAAACCATGGTTTCCTCCTCCCAATGATGTCATTTTTCTAACCATGATGATAAAATATGATGTGGTTTTATACCATTTCCAATAATACATCCAATAAGTATACTTTCAAAAAAAAAAGTAAACTCATTTTATATAAACCATGTCATAGAAACCAAAGCTATAACATAATTTCATTCCATGTTATAATTAACAATGGTAATAATATTTCTCCCAAACCAAGACTAAACACCATGATGAGGCTATCAAACTATGATGAAATTAGGAATACCATAACAAAATGAGGAAGGAACCCATATATGGTTTCTCTTAGAACTCAATTTTTTAGATCAACTATCACAATTTATCTCTAAAATCACTCCTCTATTCTCCAATACTTAGAAATACACAAAAAACGTGAAAAAAGACACATATTAAAAATTCATGGAATCATATTAGATATATATCAAATTATTCTTATCCATAAGAATAAAAATAAAACTCATGATGGATAAAACATAAACCCCAGCTTGAAATACCATGATATATACCTCTAAAATAGGAATCTATTTAGAAAATGACACAAACATAACATTATAACCCAAAAGAGAAAAAATAAATCACTTCAATATAAGATCAATTATCAACTTACTTTATAAATTAGGGTTAAAAATAACCATGGGTATTGAAGCCACATATGTCACTCTATATCCCATGTACATTCCTATAAACCACCATGCCTAAACAAAACACACTCTAAATAAATAAATAACCCATGTAATACATTATATTGATTGTCCAAAATCTCTATAGGTATCTTTATAAATGATGCATACACCACAATATCCAAATAACCTCAATTAACGACATGAGAGTCATTTTGGAGATATTTTCAAATCTATGACACATGAAATACATCATGAAATTAATCCATATAGGGTGGAAGTGATAACCTATATGCTAACTCACCAATCCACTCCAACAAAAAGGTCCAACAAAATATGGAGGAAACCTACCACCTATAAAAAATGTACACTACCCATGATGAAGAGAAACCTTCTAGAATACATAATCACTATCCTCAAACTCCAAAGGTCTCCTCTTCTAATCTACATAATATTTTTGGTAACATTGAGAAGCCTTTATCCACTCTCAAATCACCTACACCTTCTATGTTATAGTATGAACCAAATCCAATATAATGATCATTGACTCTACAACCTCAATCTAACATAAAAGAGATATATAAAACCATCCATAAGAAGACACAAATAGTTCCATACTATTGGAAGTGTGATAGATATTATCATAGGAAAACTAAAAAAAAGTAAATAATTCACCCATAAACCTTTGAAACTGAGGAAAAATGCACACAACATATCTTTTAATGTTTGGATCATATGCTCTGGCTTCCCATCTATTTGAGGATGAAATTCCATGTTAAGGAATAAATAGGATCCAAAAGTGTACCACAATACCTTCCATACCCATGAAGTAAAATGAGGATCTCATTTAGAGATGATCATCCTTAGGAATCAATGAAGTATCACCACTCTTCTACATAAATCCTAGAAAATGAATCCACTAAAATTTTGTCCTTAATCAATAAAAAATGAGCCAAATTTTCCAATCAATACACAATAACCTAGATAACATATTATCATACTAGTTCCGGAGGAAAAACTATAAAAAATACATCAAATATGTCCTCCTATTTCCATTGAGAAACATCTAAAGTTCATAATAAGATACTTGTAGTTTGATAATTAGATTTGACCCACTAACTGACAAGGCATCGAGAAATAAACTCTACCAAAAAATGCCAGCCACCAATGCTTCTCTTTTAAATCACGATACATCTTTGAATCACCCACTACACTACCAGAGGTGACCTATGGAACTCACATAGAACTGATTCTCTCATTTCCTATGAAATAAATAGATTTCTATAAAAAACATTTGATTTTCAATATTCCCTAACCATACATACAGAGCATCTACTTGATCAATGATATTTCTTTATACGTCCTCCTTAAAATCCCCAAGCTAAGATTCCACCACCCACTGAACTAAAGGAGATAAAACTATTATATGATACATACAAACTTGATTTCTAATCTCCTCTATATCCAAATGTATGGCTTAAAGCTCCTATATTGTCTTCGACTTGTCACTAACATCATGGGAAACATCACTATATATCTTCCTTCTTATCACAAAAAACACTACATTACCTTTATTCATAGTTTCAGAGATCTCAAAGTCATAATATTGTAATAAATCACCTAATATACATTGATTAAAATTTAGATCCCACTGAGAGAAGATATACTAGGGGCTTTATGATCCATGAAGACCAAAAAGAACTCTATAATAAGGTAATTATTCCATAATTTCAAGGGAAATAACACAAAAAAAATATCAAGCTAATGTGAAACATAGTTGGGTTCATGGGGATGCAATTTTATTAACCCATAAAAGACCACTTCCTGCTCTTTCATCAACACATAACCCAAACCAAGATTAAAAGTGTCACAATAAACCTTAAACTAAACACCTTCCTTAAGAAATTTAAGGATAATAACACTGATAATATTCTCTATAAAATGATAAAAATTTACATTAAATTTATCAATCCATATGAAATATTTATCCTTTTAAGTTAAAGTAGTAAAAATGGGCCAAAATTTGAGAAAACTCAATCACAATCCTCATATAATATCTTTTCAGACAAAGAAATATATGAACCTACACAATATTATTGGGTGTTATCTAATAAATGACCACCTCAATCTTTAATATATCAACTACTACACCTCATATAGACATGAAATTCCTAAGGAAATGCACCTCACATGTCTAAAACTTGTACTTGGACAACTTACCATATAAATGGTGGAACCAAAGTATCTCCAAGATAGTCCTCATATACCCAGCATGATCCCCTCTATCTTAATGTACACCATTATATCATCAATTAAAACCACCATGAACCAATCCAAAAACTCATGAAACATCTAATTAATCAATCCCATGAATACTTTTGATTCATTCATTAATCAAAAGGTCATTAATATAAAATCAAAATTCCCACAGAGATTATTGAAAGTGGTCTTCTAAATATCATCCTTATTTACCCACATCTGATGATATCTTGACCATAAATCAATACCCAAGAATTTTATTGCTTCCATGAATTAAAAAAACAATTCATAAATCATTAGGAGTATATAAAAAAACAAGATATCCCTAAGTAGATGAACCGATCTAGATAAAGTTACTCTATAATAGATATTTAATATAAATCCAAATATCTTAAGGTGATATCCTATAAGAGACATAGAAATTGGATACACATCAGGCTGTAATTATATCTCAATATCAATTTCACATTGAGAGGGTGGAATCAAAAACTATTTAGGGAAAATATCCAATAAATCTACCACAACTCTTGGAATATCCTATTTCAGCATCTATAGTGAACTCAACATGAATCCTTCCAATTGTAATGAAATATGCTCTAAACATCTATGATCTATTTATTATTCTCTCTTTATAATGAATGTCACATGTTTTCCATCCACATTAGAGAAAATAAATCATCTCTAATAGAAATAGATAATGTCCTACACAAAATACAACTAATTCATTCTAATGATGGAATCATATGGTTTCATCAATAATAAGAATAACTCACCAATCGATAAATACTTGCCTAAAGTCAACTAAAAACCTTGAAATACCTCTTACAAAATAGATTGAACTCATTACTAGTATAGATAACACCAAGGGTATAGGTATACTATCTACCTTAATCCCCAATTCTTTGAATAAAGTGGATGAAATAAAGGATTTCCAATCTCTATTGTTGATCAAAGTATAATCTAAGGTAGAATATAAGCATATGGTATCTTAAGTGATGACTGGTCTTCCTAATTCTAGAAACTTCATAATATGAAGATATCCACATCCCACACCTCAACCTCTTATCCACTGATGTCAACAAACACCCCATCTATGCAACAATTAAGGTTTTTGAAGGTAAGGAATGTCCCTCAGATGTCCCCTACCCACTCCATCCCACATTAGTAGTCCTAACCCCAAAAGATTAGTTAATTATAGTTAAGGATGAGGATGAAACCATTACGGGGGTGGTGTAAATAATTTTTGAGGTTTATCCACCATCTCGATACACTCTCTACACAAACCACTGAGAGATTTCAAAATACATATACTATCTATGTACATGTATATAATATAAATAACACACCAAAATATAGATCCCAATAGTAGTTTATGAAACTCCATCTCCAAAGAAATGAGAAAAGGATAGCCAAGTGAGGAACCTTACTAGATAAATCCTTGAATACCAGGATAAATTCAAACTCATTTATATAGATTAATTCATTGAGAAGTTCAGATGAATTTTCTCTTAAAGAAAATAATTCAACTCTAAGATATTCTCAACCACTTCATCTTTCTTGATCAACTCAATACAAGTTAGTAATGTAAAAGGGTTCACTTAGTGATAAATATACAAGTTCAAACATCACTAAAAATGTAATAAACTCACCTTATCATATGGTAAGAGGTTAGAAGAATAGCATAAGTGGTTTATGATCTTCATCTAAAACTTATATATACTGAAATTGTCTTGGTAGACGGTAAAAAACTCCCACTGTCACACTTCTCAAAGCATCAAGGATAAGAACTCAGTCTGAAAATGACTCATAAACTTCTCCCATGTGACTTCCAAATCATCAAGATCACTAAGATAAATAACTCACCCTTACTAAGTTGCTTCTCACAACAAAATAAATGAAAATGGAATTTAATTTCTTGTTCATGAAAAAATATTCCTAAACACAATCTACACATCCTTTAAACAAATATATATCTCATAGTATGAAAAAGATCTCTCATACCTCTATAAATTATACCACTTAAACTCATTTAAGTTCAACCTCCCTAAATCCTATTCCTCCTAGTCAATATTCCTTTCACTATCCTCTTTATATTTCTACACCTCACTAAATAAACTACGTGAGGTTGCTTCCCACCATCCATGTTTATAAACAAAAAAATATCCTAAGACCTGATATATGGAATAATTTAATTTATTTTAATTAAATTCAATAAATTCATCTAGAAATTGACCAAATTCAAACTCATGCACAATAAAATATGATAAATGTACCACACTTAATATTCCAACCCATAATCATTACATTATTACTTAAAAATATCTAGTTATCTATCAAGGTCCTTACATTAGATCATAAAGGACATTTTAAAATTTATATGGTCTCCCTAGTCAATATTACATTCTAAACTCAAATGATATAGTTAACCTACCAAACAAATAAAATAATCACCTATGTATACTGTAAAACATTTTCTAAAAGAAAACACTGGCTCTAATAACACTCTTTCATGAACTAACTACACTTGAACGCCTCCTAGATCGATAGTGAAGGTGAGTATAACCCCCAAATATCACCTCTAATAGGATATGGATTAAATACTAGCACCAAGGGTATATAAAATATAGTATGGCGGTAATTATCCTCTTAATTATCAAAAATAAAATACATATACCAATGAATATTGAACACCACCAATGAAATAACCCAATATCCCAATAATAATATAAAAATGCATTCAATTTCATCAAATTATAAAAACTCTAAATAAAATTACAAATATAAAAAACTTTTAATAAGGAAACAAATAAATCCACCAAAATTATTCAATTAATCAGTCACTAGTTAGTAAGGATAAACCCAATATCCAATTCCATCCTATAAATCTATAAAATGAATATATAGAAGTAAGGATAAACAAAAAATTATACTCAGTAGGATATAACCTAAAAACTATAATGTAAATTCATAAAATCATACTGAAGATGTTGTAAAAAAATAGTGAAACTAATACATGAACTTAACCAAGGTCAATCAACTAACCCATCTCACTATAATTTGACTCTCTAAATCTCTATATAAATATAGTAAATCATGAAAATATAATGAAATAGGTACTCTACACACACTTATCCACTTATCCCACCTCATATTCTATTTACATATATCATATCACTCATATCCCTTTCTATTCTACATACGACATCATACCAAAACCATAACCTCATGCCATGACCTCATACCACTACCACATGCCACATCCACCTTATACCCAAAAATTATAACCACAAACACAAAACCACAACCACATAACTACAATCATGACCAGAAGGAAGAGCAAGAGAGGGGGGGGGGGGTAGTTATCTATTCATTCCCACTATATCCTAGATATTGGGGGTTCACCTGATATCCAAAACCTTATATGGGTGTTAGTTATATTATCTGAATCGAGTGAGGGTGCATGGAAATAATAAAATTTATAATGATATATAATAACTCACAAATCACATCCAAGGGCCAACATCTTACCAAGGAAAGATATACAACCATCCCATTACACACACCATCATTTCCACACAACATTTTCTAAATCTAGATATAAAAAATTCCACACATCAAACACACAATCTATTTTAAAAATTCACCACATACTTAATTATAATTCATAATTATTTTCCAAATTCCGCATAAATTTTTGTTGAATAAAAAATAAATTTTTATTAAATGGATAGAAAAATACAAAAGGATTCAAGGAAATCTATAGTGGTGTAGGCTAAGATAATTCTCAACCACCAACAAATTGAAATCTTATGATATGGATCCTAAAGAAGAAAAAATAATAATGGGTTTTGTTTTGTTTACTTTGTAAAATTAATTATCTTCTAGATTATTTACCTCATGAAAATATACTAAATCACTATATTCTGGTTAAAGAGGTTATTTCAGTCTTGAATGGTATATACAATGGACCAATGGAATAGATAAAAACCTTGTAAGAAATTTATGATCAAAGATGAGGCTGATTCCACCACAGAGAGATTAATAATCCTATCTATATAGATAGAAATACCACTATGCAAGGATTTTGATTCAGATTTGGGTGGAATACCATTAACATACAAAGAAATAAACCCAGAATGATCAAACTAAAACTGTCACGAACAATTCCTCCACCATAAATGATTCCATCATAGTTAGATCCATCTAAATTTATCTTTAAACCTAAGATAGGAGGGGACCAATAGAACTAATGGACAAAGATTCTTGTTAAAGTTGAAGTAATAGTTCTATAAAGAGTTACCATTAAAGAGGATTGATAAAAACATGAATCATCAAGAGGACCTTAAAATCTAGACTCTATATAGTGAAACATTTTTCATGGTGTCTGAATCCATTCTGATGGTCCTATATAATCCAGAATCTGGTGGCTAGAGACACCTTGTGAACAATTCCAAGATCCATAGAGAGATATAAACCTTTAAACCAAGATGAAATGAAGATATAAAAATATTCAAATAATGGTATTATACCTATCTATTCCCCAATAAATAACCAAACACTATTTTCTTAATTTCCCATTAAGAACATGTGTTCTTACATCACCAAGTGTGAATGATAGCAACAATTAAACATAGATTCTAGGTGAACTCCACTTCATTGAATGCAATTATCCATGGATATAGCATGATTCCAATAAAACTAAATAAGGAAACTATAATTATCGAGGATAACCTTTTCCTAGAAGATCTTTCCCAAAGGATCAAGTTCTTGAGTGGAATGTAGAATACTTTGAAAATACTTGGTATTGAAGGTCCCCAAACTAGAAGAAGTGAATCAGTATTGGTCCATCTAATCTATTAGATATATACCCATTGAAGAGAGATATTTTATATCCAGTAGGAATGAAGTTTGATAGATATATATAATCTTTTAAAATAACATTTGAAGTAGGAAAAGATATAAAGAAGGAGAATTCCCGGATCATTTTTATTTTCATAAGTTAGTCTCTCCACATCCAACAACCCATTATGAGTACTCTAGTAAGGTAATGAGACAAGTTTATAGGCTATTACATAACATGGATGAGGTAAAGGGATAATTATTTGTAGCATATATGTTATTTTAATGTTGTATTCTAGAATTTTTTCCCTAAAGTGAGTCTCCTAAAATCATTTCCCATACAAGCTTAGCACATATGGATTGCAGGGAAATGTTAAGACTCCTTAACCTTATACCACCTTCTTATATGGGTTTAGAGAGATGATTAAAACAAGAATAATGAGTTATGAATTTTTTCTAGGATTCCAAAAGGAAGGTATTGCTATTTTTATAATGATCTATTGAACAATCTTGGTAACTTTAATGAAAATGATTACATGCATGGGAATGGAATTAAGAATGGAATTTATAAAAGTGATGCACCGACCAAAGGAGAGGAGGAGATTATTCTAGTTATTGATTCTTCCCATAATCCCATAGACCTGGATATTAAAATGGAAAATTATAATTCTTATAATAGAAATAGGAGAACCTAGATAATCCATAGGGAAATAATTTTGAGTGTAACCCAACCAATTCTCAATTCATACAAAACAGTTTTCCGAGAAATATTTGTAATTGTATACACAAATCATGAAGTAGTTGGAACATTGACCACTATATTTCTTATAATTATTCAATATGTATTTGAATACCTAGATTGATCTTTTCTTTCCATTCAATAAAGATACCATATCATCAAAAAATAACATGTGAGGTTCACCATGTGTTCCATACCTTTCTTTGAAATAAATAATAATTCCAAATGATAGAGCACAATTGATATTCATGATAAGAGAGTCTGTTGAAAGAATAAATAAATTTTTAAATATGGTATATCCTCATCAAATAACTATTATATATTTAAAGAAACCAAAATTTCTTCTAATAAACGATACTAATAACTAAAGAGAAGAAAAATAGTATAAGCATAAATCACATAACCACTACAAGAATCCTTGACATCACATGATCTTAATGATTAAACTCCACTCAATTGTATCATAAGAGTTTTCAATATCCACCTTCACCATATTATTTCAACTAATAATATTTATATTGATTTTATGAATAATTTATTATTCCAATTAAATGGAACCTATTAATGTTTCTATTCTTGAAAAATACATGATATTAAACTGAAACTAGTTGGATGAGAAATTAAGAAAGCTGATAATTGAATATTTAATATTATAATTTATAAGAAAAGTTTCATAGAATTATCAGATGAAATTGATTAAACAACATTAGGAGTTTTAATTTCATAATGAGAACAAGAGTGGTAGCAAAATTGTCTCTTAAGAGGTGACCACTAAAGAGGTAATTTTATAAATTTTTTGAAATCATCCTTGATAATATCCCAAGATGTCACAAATAAAGAACTTGGAAATCTATACAGACCGAAAAAATGTCCAATTTTAATGATTTGATAGTATTTAGAATCCATTATAAAATTTCCACATAACTCATTAAAATCATTAGATAATTAATTTAAAAATATTGTTATTTTATTTCTTATCAAAATTTCCATTACTAATTCATATTCTTCAAGACATTAATTTATTTATATGATTAATAAATATTAGTCATATACTTACTGAAAACAAAAGCATGATAACCCCACATTTAAAATTATAATCAAAAGGGAGTTACCAAATCACCTACCTCAAATACATGCTTGAAGCATCACTTCATAAAAGGATGAAACTCAGTTCTAAAATCCACATGTTCTTTTAAATATTCTCCAACATATATATAATAATTCAACTTAAAATTAATTCTTAGTAACTAAAATACCCCAAACACTATTCTCAGATCCCTAAAATTAAATAACAAGAGAATAGATATAGAAAAATAATAATAACACCAAAGAATATGAAAATTTTATCTCATGATAGAAGGAACTCAAAAGCTCAAAAAGGAATTCCTAAGGACCCTTACAAGTCTATCTTGTTCACTAAGATTTATCACAGAGGAGTAAGAACCAAACACGATGAGACATATTGGAATAAATTTATAATTAATTTAAGATCAACTCAACCATGTTGTGGTTCCCTATGCCACATCATGGTCTTGTTCAGTCAAGGATGATCCAAAAATTAAAATGATATAAATCTTGAACTACTAAAATTTTATTAACATTTTATTTTAAAACTTACATGACTGATCAAAACCATGGCATAGAAAAATAAACCATTTTATGTTTTTTAAACCCCATTCAATCAATAAGATAAAACAATAGTATCCCCCACCCAATAATCTCATTTTCCCAACCATAACAATAAACCATAATTCGGTTTTATCTCATTTCAAACAATTAAATATATTTTCAAAAAACAATATGAACTATGAAGTTTGTACATAAATCATGTCATAATAACCAAAACCATGATTTAATTTCATCTCATGGAAACTAGTATAAACTCCAATACTCTTTATCCTAAACTAAAACCACACAACATGAAAGAGGCCATTAAATAATGATGAAAAAAAGAAGACTATGATGTAATATTTAAAGAACCATGATGTGGTTTCTCTTAGAACATAAATTTTCATTTCAACCACTATAATTGACATCCAAACTCACTCATTCATTATATAACACTTAAAAGTATAAAAACACATGGAAGAAGGCATATATTAAAAATATTATCCTTTACTCTACTTGTTATAGTCAAATCATAATTACATTAGGTCAAGTAAACAATATGGAAAACATAATGAATCTAATTTCCAAAGTATATATAATCTAATTTATACAGTACATCTCTAATTCATTAGAAAAACTCTAATCCTTCACAAGACTGAAACCATAAAACACTAGAAAAAACCCTTTTTAAAGTTATTCATGATAAAACTCTTGTATTTTACTAATGTATAAATTCAAACTCAAACCTATAAACCTCTTTGATCTATATCTATAGATATTAATACCCATTGTATAGGATACTTCACCCATATATTTTTCAGAAAAACATTTTCCTAACCATATGTTTATAGATTATAACATTAGAACATAATTTCTAATAAGTAGCTTTCCATTCACATACAACACAAAAAACACTACATAATTCCCCCTAACTCACTTATATACACAAGAATCATCCCTATTCTTGATAAAAATAAACACCTTTATTTCATCATAAAACATGATGTTTTAACTCTATAAATATTTCTTCAATTCATAAAGAGAATACTGAAACTCTCATATCTGAAAAATACCTTTTGAATCCTCAAAACCTTTTGGTTTTATCATATACATGTCATCATCTAAATTATCATTATGGAAATAAGTTTTTTACATACATTTGATATATATCATTATCATAATGATCTTCTATGGAAAGTAATATCTTCATAGTCAATAACATGTATTTGTTTATACATTTTTACCACTAAGAAATTTATATATATTGACACTTGATTGCATAGAGATTAAATTTTTTCCCACTCTTACATTGATATTTTAAAAGGATTATGAGTATTAGTCACCCTACTTTAATATAAATTTTATTCTCTCATGAATTTATATATTAATATTTTCGTTAGTTAAAATTGATAATTTTAATGATTTAATTCATAATTTTATGACTTTATTTTAATTGAAATTTTTTATTTAATTCATTTTGGATTTTTACATTATTTTATAATGTGGGGATTTATTAATAAAACAGTGGATTTAAATTTAATATATAATAATAATAAACAAGGATATAGATAATTAAAAAAGGGGGAAAAGGGAATGAAAAAAAAGATATGATGGATTTAGAGTGAAAAAAATTTGAAATTGGTTTTTAAAAATCAATAAATACAAGTCACATAGAAAGAGAGATAATTGAAGAAATAAAAGGGACCAAAAAAGGAAAAGGTAAGATTCATCTTTGAAGTTTAAAATCTTGTTTTTTTTTCAGGTTGGGGAATGCAACATAGTTAAAAAATGGGAAGATATATAGACTTCAAATGGTCTAGAAGGTGGGTCTTCTAGGGTTAGAATTGATGTGTGAATAGCAGGTCTTCTAGGAAATTTGATAAGTCCTTCAAAAAATTACATTGATTGGTTTCCCTGACATCATCAATGAATGAATTTGATGGGTTTTCTGGGAGTTTTCAATAGGCATTGAATATAGTTTTCAAGTAATGATCAATGGAAATTAATAAAGGATATTCATAACCCATAAATTAATGTATTATAATTTTACATTGTCTAAAAAAAGACTCAAATTTTTAATTAATCATGATTTTATATAACCATAATTATTTATTGATGTATTTATATTTCATGATACAGGGGTGAGCGTTATGTGACCACATAAAAAAGATCTAAACTACCACACAAAGGTGATTTACATAAACCATTGCATCAACCTTAAACTCATTTAGTTTTCATTATTTTTCAAGGATTGTTCATGAAAGGATGTCATTTTAATGATTTATATTGAATAATTAAATTAAAATATATAATTTTTTTGATGAATGTGTTCTATTTTGTATCGATTGATGCGATCCAGAATGATGTACTATGATAGAAATTTTAATGTTTTTTAAATACACGTTGATTAAAAATTTATTTAAATTATGTGAAAAATTAATACATTCGATTTTCAAATTAATTATTTACATATCTAAAAATCAATGATGTTGTGTTAATTTTAGATTTTAATTATTTTTAATTAAATTTTCCAAATTGAGTGTCAAAAGAATTATATATTGATCAATGATTTTTGTGCAGTGTCTCAGTGAATTTATGATTGGTTAAATTATTTTTTAGATTGATTAAATTTATTTAATTTTAGTTTTTTATTTTAATATCCATTTTTAATTTAATTAGTTTTAGGTAGTTATTTTTACTTTTATTAAATCTCATAAAAATAACATTGATAATTAGGTTAATTTAACTTAAAATGAAATGAATCAATTTAATTGATATATAGTTTTAATTCCACATTATATAGAAATCAAGTGCTTCATCATTTATATGTCTTAGGTTCACTACTATTCTTAAATAGTGGCTCTAAAAATAAAATAATTTTGTTTTCATAGTTGCAATTCTATAATAAAATTTTAACTATGTTTTCAAGGAGCACTTAATTTTTATTGAATTATGAAATTTGATAAATTATTTCAATGTATATAGTTTAATTTAATTATATTTTAATATTAAAAATTATATATATATATATATATATATATATGAATTTTGACACTACATGACTAGTTCCTCCCATAATAATTGAGTGAATATTGATCTTGAGATAGAGAGAACTTTTCATAGCAAGTCTAAAGTTATTGAGAGAGGAGATAAATTGACTGTAAATCCCAAAGCTTGAGAAATAAAAAGAAAATTCAAGAGGGGATTTAAGAGACTTAGCATCCATATAAATAACCCAATAGAGAGTGTGAAACTCTTGATACTTTATTACCCATGAGCAGAAGTTGTCCACACTCAATTTAGATTACCACCCTACCCATTTAGACTCACCAAATCTTATTATGGGGTTTGAACTTTGATCAGTTCAAATTAATATGCTACAACAATTTCATGGTCTATGAGGTAAATGTTCTCATAAATACCTTAAATAATTTCACATAATAGGTTCTATAATAAAGACTAAAGTTATAACTGATAGATAAAATAGCTATAGGGGATCTAATATATAAAAAATATACTACTTCTTGAAATATTATTGCTAAAATGACTCAAAATGCTCAACAATTTAGGTCTAAGGGAGTGATATTAGTGAAAAGAGTTCATACTTTAACAACTTACACCTCATATTCCCACTTGATAGTTAACAATATCAATAAAATTTACACCATGGTCAGAAAAATTGTGATAACTCAAGCATATCCCCAAATACAACCAAAACTTAGTTCCTCCCCTATCATGCATTGTGGAATATGTGCCACCCAAACCCATTTTACCAATCAAAACCCATAATAACATGATTCATTTAATACTTATAATAAGTTTTATATAAGTATAACACTTTATCAATCTCAGTCTAGATATGAACCAATTGTACCCACCTATAATACCATATGGGTATATTAACAAAAACATAGGAATGATTGTAGTTTAAGAAACCCATAAAAACCTTATTACTCCCATGGGTAATATTTTTAGCCATAAAAATATCCTAAAATTTTCTAAAAATTGAACCCTAAACTTTATCCTACTCTAAGGGAGATACTTAAGAATATCTTATAATTATAGAATACTATACTATAAAATTTGATGACCCAAGGAGGTCAATTAAAAAGTGAAATTATTTAATTAAAGAGTTGTGGGTTAAGGAATTTTCCTCCTAAGCCAGTTAAGAATCCTTAGGATAAGAACACTATTATTTCCATCACACTATACAGTAGAATAGGGGTTATAGGTCTTGATGTTATAAATAATTACTTGATACCCTATGAGGATAGTCTACCCTCATCTATATTATTAGTACATGAGGTGATTTCAACACCTATGGTTCCTTCAAGGAAAAAGGAGAATAACAAAAGAAAGGAATTGGTAAAATTGTGTGAGAAGGTAATTCCCTTAGTACTAAAATACTCCTAAAATTTCTTCATAGAGCACTAATTCCAATGAAACTGACAAACATAAAGTCTAATAGAGATATATTAAACACCTTTATAAAGGTTCAAGTTAAAATTCCTTTCCTCATTATAAAACTACCCATTTAACTTTAGTTATTTTTTCATTTTATCATTTGTTAAAAAACGATGTGAATACAAATAATGTTAAAAGTGTATTTGTAACATTGGTTTTTTTATATACAACATTGATATCCACATTCAACATCAATATTTATAATAAACGATATTAAAGTCATGACTAAAATGATATCCATGCCAGTTATCATCAAAACCGATTTTGAAAGTGGATTTCCATATCAGTTATTATGATAAATAACATGGAAAGATAATTTATTTTTTTTAAAAATATACTATAATATTATTCCTATTCCCCATAACCAAAAATACCAATGTTATATAAATAAAAAGAAAAAAAATAGATAAAAACTCATTTCAAACTTTTCTACAAAATAATATACCATGACAATATAGATATAATAAAATTTTGGATGTACATCTAAAAATTAATCAAACTTATATAACATTCTATGAATAATCCTTTAGTTTGGTTTAATTCATCTTCCAAATATAATGAAACATCATCAAATATCTACAAAACAACAAATATTATAAAATTAAAAATATAACCAAATGGTTTAAAATATAAAATTTGTAATGGAACTAAACTTGTGAAAAATATTTTAATGTTCTAGAAATGATAATCTAAAAAATTAATCCCAAAACATAATAACCACATTCAACATTTCCTCTTTGATGACAACACTTATGAGATAAAAATTTCAAAATAAGAAACATCATATTTATATAATTGAAAAAATAAGTATTAACTAATATAAAATTAATCAACCTATACTTGCACATAATTAATTTCACAGATTATTTACTAAAAAATGAACCCTATTAAACACCTTTCATGATGTAGAGACTTGAGTTTTCTAGATTTTGAAATTCGAGCAAAAAATTAAATTTTTATTCTTGGGTGCTCATTAGGGAAAAAATGGTCATTTTAACAAATAATATGGCCTCAAATAATTTGTCTTACCACTATGTTAGTCCCAAAATAGGGTGCTTACCCTATAAGAGGATTTTGGTGTAATTCCAAGTAGTTGGAATTTTGGGTGAATATTTAATATTTAATTAATTAAATATTAAATTAGTTGGGCAGTTATGGTGGTTGTATCTTTTGAATAGATATTATAACTCCTCTATTGATTCTGTAATGGGGGTATTGTCTAGGCAAGGTATAAACTTTCTTTAGGTTATGGGACTCGGGATAGGTTTTAAATGGGTGATTAATTAATTAATTAATTAATTAAGTTAATTAAAAGAGTCCCCCCTATTTGGGTTTCCCACACATGATAGGAGAGGGAGGGGGATTCAACCTCATGTGAAATGTCCATATTGTAGGGGAATGGGGAATAGATGCCTCTAGACTTAATCCTTGGGGTATATTGGGATTGGATTGAGGTGAAACAACTTCTGGGAGTAGATTTAGACCCACAACTTTAGTAATTACACTACGAGGTAGGCCAATTTTAATTTTTATGCCCCAAATATCCATATATTAGTTTTTTTAAATTTTACTACCTTATTATGGTTACTAGATACCCCATGGGGGTCTATCTATGCTTGTTCGTGGAAAAAATGGGGGTTTTAGGGAAGTTGTAGGGATTTCCTGTTCGAAAATCCCAATAACATAGTGTGTGGTTCTATGAACACACGACATGTGTACTTTCTATTTGGGGAAGAAGTAATTTTCATAAGTGCACAATGTGTACTCTGAGTACATTCCATGTGGTGGTACATGGTCTTGTGTCCGGCCGTGTGAAAAAGAACACAAAAAGATGGTTTTTGGAAAGTACACACCGTGTACTTTGGGTACACACCGTGTACTTTGGGTACACACCGTGTAGTTTTAAATTGGAGGACCCCATGTGGATCTAGCCATGTAAAAGTACATTTCCAAGAGGGGATACTAGATTACAGTCTATTTACTCTAAATTAGATACCATGTTCCTTTTCTATCTTAGAGGTTTTGGGTATTTTGTGCCCTGAAAGTCAGAATTGGGCGTGTGAGTAGTCCATTATGAGCCTTTTTTTGCATTGATGGAAATAGTGGGATCTTTTTGAAATATAGAGGTCATCTAAAATGTTCTATGGACACATTAGGTTTAGAAGGAGGATTTCCTTATGTTTTGGACTCAGAATCCTTCAGTGGGATGGGTTTGGAGCTGGGAGACCCGGGTGAGGGTTGTGAGCTCAGTGTGTGATCTAGCATGAGCATACCATGGTGTTTTCATGAGATTTATTGATTTAATCCCATATCATAGGATTTGATTAGTATTTATGGTATGATCTTTTTTTTCCTTAAAAATCAGTGCTTGTGACTTAGGGTTAGAGCATTTGAGGCTGAGATCCTACATTTAAGGATCAGGGTGGATGGAGCCTTTGGAGCTAGGTTGACACCATAGGATTGTGGTTATGGTAGAGTTTCATTATGGTACATAGTTGAGTCTGATTCAATATTGATGATTCCCTTTGAGGGTATATTTCTAATTAAGTAATCATTATATGTCGTGGATGACAGTTGATAATGCTTATGTGGCATGGGATTGATTTTAAATGCCTTGGTGGCATGTCATTGATCAAAGATAGGTTGGAGGCCATTAAGGGTCGCTTGAGGATATTTTCTTATAATAGGTATTGACCCAAGATTTTAGTGGTTACCAGGGTTTATGGATGATTTCTTTTTTGAGTACTAGTTTTAAGGATCCAATAAGGGATTCCTCAGCTTGTGTGTGGACCCAGGGGGTCATGTGTGGGCCCGATTGATTGGATGACCTTAAGTAGGTGCGTGTGATTATGTTATTCAGTTATGGGTGTCTCTTTGGACCCATGATGATGTATGTGTCGATGGTCTAAGATGTTTCTAGTTGAGATGGACATATATATATCTATTGTTATGTTTTAGTTCATTGAGTTTGAGACTTGTATTACCCCACAAAACAGTTTGATATGGATGGGTAGTGGTGTTTTGGAAATAAGTTATTTCGGTAAGGATTGTGATGATAGAGGGAGATGGAAATATGATCCACTGGTATGGTTCCAGATATCCGTGATTTAGATAATTGGACTGAGGCTCCGTATTGATGCTAATAGTTGTTTATGGTTTGAGTGATGGACTGAGGTTCTGGGAACACTATGTTATAATATCAAGTATATTTATTTGATTTCTCATATGTGTGGTTTTGTGCTAGACTGAGGTTTTAAGCATAGGAAGTATACTAATGATAGGGTGCTAGAATGAGGCTCTAGACACTGATAATGTACTTCATGGATAGTCCACTAGACTGAGGCTTCGGGCAAGTATGGCATGCCATGTGGAATAAAAATGTTGTATTAATGCTCCTTCTCCTTGGGTTTGGGTTAGAATAATGCTATGGGCCCCATATATATTATAGTTGTTAGACAAAGGTTATGAGCATAGAGGGTATACTATTGAGAGGGTGTCAGCTCTAGACATTGATAGTATACTTTGGTGACAATGCTCCAAACTGAGGATCTAGACATTGATGGTTTACTAGCTAGGATGGATGGTGGAATGATGCTCTATATCCATGGTTAAGATGCCAAACTGATGATCCAGGCATGGTTGATTTGATATATATATGGTTAAGAGGCCGAACTGATGTTCCAAGCATGGTTGATTTGATATATATGGTTTATGGGATGGAATGATTCCTTGTGCACAATGGTTATGGTACATGAGATAGATTTTAGACTGAAGGTCTGGGTTTGGTAGTAATATTATGTGGTAATAGGAAAAGATGTGCCAAGGATCCAAGTATGGGACAATGTGTAGTTATGAGGACTCAGTATGGGATGACTTAGACTAGTATCCCAGGTGAAATGACTATCGTAAGATGGGTACCTAGTATACTTAGGTAGGTTGTGGCCACCATGGGTATGGAGCCCACAGGTTGTTTGGGATGCACGGTCCTTGAGACGAGCTCAGATATATTTTTTCATTGGCCGAAGTAGGTATGGTTGATTGAGGTCTTATGCCTTTGGATTGATTATTGTTTATTTATATTTTGTTTTCATATTTTATATCATCTAGGTTGCACATATTCCATGAGCATGCACTTATGGTGGCAATTTATAGGTTCACCGTTGGGGGTGGCCTACTGAGATTTATTTCTCACCCTCTGTATGTGAACCTCAGTGTGCATATAGATCTTATGTTTATTTTCAGGTTGAACATGAATTCACGATGGATAGGGAAGAGGCCTTGAATTTCATGGTTGAAAGGGATGCTCATGTAGAGTCTACTGGTTAGTCTAGAGTAGCTTGATAGGGTATTAGAGATTGGGTATGTGTTATGACCGGTGTTGGTAGTGGGGCATGTTTTATTTACTTTTCATTTGTTTATCTTTGTATATATATGATCAGTCCAGTGGGAGATCATGGTTGTATTTATTACATGGATGTTTGGGCCTTTACTGCATTGTCATTTTATTACAACACCTTTTAGTTTTAGTTTATTTATTTTTCCATATTACTCTAATGTGTATGCTATTTGGTTATTTAGTTCTTGTTGTGCACTCTAATATGGGGTTATAGTCTCCTCATAGATCCAACTTAGACCCCTGATGCTAGTTGGCAGCCTCTGGCATATGAGGAAGTGCACTTGAGGTCTTGTGGAAAACTGGCTCGGAGCACAGGTTTAGTGGATATCAGGCCGGTCTGTTACAAAGTGGCATCAGAGGAGTTACTTTCCTATTATTTCACTATTTGGGGATTGGTAGACATGAGATATAGGAATGTGTTGGAGCTTGTGATGGATACTAGGATGGTGCATCATGAACACCTATTTCGGTAGGAAGTCCAGATTACTAGGGACTGGGATTGATGTTCTAGATTTTTGATGTTATAGGTGTATATGATTTCTACTTTGATTGACGCACATGTTGTTTATATTTGACAGTTTATGATGTATTTCAGGCTCTTGGATCATTTGAAAGAGGCTTGTGAGTTGTTTTTGACTCTTGTCTTGTAGAGGAAAGAGGCATCTCATGTATCATGATAGGAACATAAGATCCCCATGTTATAGGCTTACTAGTGTGTGATTTTACATATTTCATTCTGATGGAAGGTTCTGTGGATCTACGGTGAGATGATCAATGGTGGTAACACTAGTGTGGTTTTGCATGCGGTTGGTGTAGTGACCCTATGGGGTCATTATGGTACCAGTGTAAGGATGTGGACCCCTTGTAGATAGTTTTGGTTGAGGTTGGTAGTATGTATGGGTCCTCCAAGGAGCAGTCTAATGTACACATGCTCGAAGAGGATGAATTCTGTAGTTATGGGAAGTTGGTTATTATATGAAACCTTTATGGTGTGGGACCCTATAGACATATGTTTTTTCTAGTTTATGTTGTGTGATGATGAGACAAATTCTTATAAATTCCCCAAGAGTTGTGACCTTATGGGAGTTGTCTTAAACCTAGGTTGTTGGACCTAGTGCCATGATATGAGACTTCATCAACATGGCAAAGTGGGTGATCCTAGTGTCCTTTATAACATGATCCAAAGTAGGTATTCAAGGTTGTTTTAATTTTGAGGGTGACCCATGAGGAGGGTCGATCGAGATATGAGATCCTTTAGTTTTGTGGGGAACATATGGGTGTTTTTAACTCTTGAATTTGGTTCACAAAGGGTGCAACTAGGTTTGATGTTTAGGCTTAATAGATGCCTTTTGTTTTAATATGGGGTATTTGTGTGCTGGTGTCTATGCATAGTGGTGGTTCTGAGAGGGAAATTTTATTCAGGTACCTTTCTAGGAAATGGTTGTATAGGTGAGTTAATCCTAGTGTCTTTGGATTGGATTGAGAGCACATAAAGTACTCAAGTTTTCTTGGTTATGTCTTGTGAGCCAAGTTTTTGTGAGAAGTGGAATGTTGGAGTCAGGGTAGGTTATGTTTCTAAATTACAAAAGGGTGTATAACATTTATGTGATAGAGGAAACTTGGAAATGAAAGAAATAGTGATGCGTTGTATTGTTTGGCTTGTGGGTCAGACGTTATGAGAGTGTATGTTCGAGGTGCTATAGTTGGGCTGGTGACCATGAGCGGGATGAGAAATTGTAGCAGGTGTGATAAGATGATTGTGGGCATGGTAACCTGATGCCTTGGTATAGAACGGTGATGTTCTGTATGGATTATGTTGTGATGGTATTCGTCAATGAAATCTTAGTATACTCTTAGTTTAGATATGATCATGCCCAATATCTTGACATCATCCTAAGTATGCTAAGAGAACTAAATTTATACCATGCTATATAGATGCTTCCTTGGGCTGATAAGGGGCCTCCTATGATGTTGTACTAATGGAGTGTTGTGTTTGAAACCTCATGGTGGGGATTGCACCATCAGATTTTTTTTAGTGAGGTCCCTATGATGGGACAGATATTGATGAATTCCATGGGTGTTGTTATCAGATGCCAGATATGGGCAATAGTAGCTGTTTGGTTTTACTGGTCTAGTGGGAGAAATGGTGGCCATTTCTAGCTCCATGGTTAGTCACGATTGGAGCACGGTCAGGGGGAAAATATGTTTGGTTATGAGGTAATGATAAGGTTACTACTATGGTGGGGAGTACCAGATCATGTTTGGTGGTGTGACCCTAGCATGAAAAGGGTCCAGGATGTAGTGAGGACCACATTAAACAGGTTGGTAGACCATTAAGAATGTGTTATGAAAGGTGACTTTCATAATGGGAGGAATCACAGATCAAAATCAATAAATGTGGGTTAAATTCTATAGTGGGGAGCACCATGAGTTTGATGAAGAGTTTTGAATGATGATATGATGTATCGGGATAGACAGGTGTAGTTAGGCACTATCCTAGTGGTTTTTTAATGGTGTCAAGCAGTGTCTTGACCTTTGATGGGTTGCATGCCCTCTCGTTGAAGTTATACAGATAAACTTGGTTGACGTCTTTAGGTAGAACACAACAAGTTGAGCTTGTTTTGATGACCAATGTGGGCCAGGATGTGTGGTTGGAATACCACCAAGGCTTCTTGGGGATAAAAAGTTTTATAGTGGGGAGGTTGTAGAGACCCGAGTTTTTTGGATTTGGAAATTTGAGCAGAAATTTGATTAATTATTCTTGGGTGTTGATGAGGGGTAAAATGGTCATTTTACCATATCATATGTCCTAAAATAATTTTTATGACCACTATGTTGGTCCCGGAATATGGTGTTTACCCTAGGATAGGGGTTTGGTGGAATTCTAAGTAGTTGGAGTTTTGACCGAATATTTAATATTTAATTAATTAAATATTAAATAAGTTGGGCAGTTCTGGTGGCTGTATATTTTGAATGAAGTAATATAATGAGTTTATGACTCCATGGTTGAGTCCAAAAAGGTGGTATTTCTTGGTGAGGTATAAACTTGATTCAGGTTCTGGGACTCAGGATGGGTGTTAAATGGGTGATTAATTATTTAATTAAGTTAATTAAAAGAGTCCCCCCCCCATTTGGAGTTCTCACGCATGGAAGGAGAGGGAAGGGGATTCTACCTCACGTTTTATGATCAGATCAAAGGGGAAGAGGGATGATATTCCACTAGACTTCATCCTTGGTGTAGATCAGGACCAGATCGAGGTGCAACATCTTCCAGGAGTGGATTCAGACCTGAAGCTTCGGTGTTTACACCATGAGGTAGGCCAGTTTTAAGTTTTATGCCCCAAATACCCATATATTAGTTTTATTTAAGTTTTAATGCCTTATTATAATTTCTAGAGACCCCATGGGGGTTGATCAATTATTTTTTTGGGAAAAAACAGGGGTTTCGGGGGGAGTTGCAGGGATTTCCTGTTCGGAAATCCTGAAAAAATGGCATGTGGTTCTATGAAAACATGCCATATGTACTTTCTATTCATGGAATAAGTACTTTTCATAAGTAAAATTCGTGTAATATGAGTATATTTTGTGTGGTGGTACATTTCTGTGTGTCCTACCGTGTGAAAAAGAACAAGGAAAGATGGTTTTTGGAAAGTACATGTCATGTACTTTGATCATTCCATGTACTTTGGTCACATCATGCAGTTTTACACTGGAAAAACCCGTATGGATCTATCCATGCAAGATTACTTGGCCAATAGGGGATACTAGAGTACACACTGTGTACTCTAAAGTACACACCATGTACTTTTTCCAGGTTAGGGGTTTTGGGTATTTTGTGCCCTAAAAGTCATAATTGGGTGTGTGAGTAGTCTATTATGAGAATTTATCCACTTATATCATAATTATGGGATCTTTTTGACATATAGATGTCATATAAATAGTTATATGAAAAAATTAGTTTCATAAGGAGGATTTACTTATGGTTTAGACTCATAATCCTTTAGTGGGATGGGTTTGGAGCTGGGAGACCCAGGTGAGGGTTGTGATCTCAATGTGTGATCTAAAATGAGTATACCATGGTTTTTTTCATGAGGTTTATTGGTTGAATAACATACGATAGGATTTTATTAGTATATATTAGATGATCTTGTTTGTCCTTGTGTATCAAGGCTGGTGACTCAGGGTTAGAGCAGTTGAGGTTGAGATCCTACATTTGAGGATCAGGGTGGATGGAGACTTTGGAGTTAGGTTGACACCATAGGATTTTGGTTATGGCATAGTTTCATTGTGGTGTTGATTTGAGTATGAGGAAATATTTATGATTCCATTTGAGAGTATATTTCTAGTTAATTGATCATTATATGCATTGGATGAAAATTGAGAATGCTTGTGTGGAATGGGATTTATTTTAGATGCCTTGGTGGCATGTAATTAATAAAAGATTGGTTGGAGGAAATTGAGGGACACTTGGGAATTAATCTTATATTAAGGATTGGCCCAAGAGTTTGGTGGTTACCAGGGTTTAGGGATAATGCCTTTTTTGATTACTAGTTCTGAGGATCCAAGAAGGGATGCCTCAGCTTGTGTGTGGACCTAGGGGGTCAAGTGAGGGCCTGATTGATAGGAAAACCATGACCGGGTGTGTGTGATTATGTTGTTCAGTTATGGGTGTTCCTTGGGACACATAATTATGTATGCGTCGATAGTCTAAGATGTTACTGGTTGAGATGGAAATATAGCTAGATATTTTTATGTTTTAGTTCGTTGAGGTTGAGAGCTGTATTAGCCCACATGGAAAATTGATATGGATGGGTAGCAGTGTTTTGGAAACCGTTTGTTTTGGTAAGGACTGTGATAATAGAGATAGATAGACATATGATCCACTAGTATGGTTCTAGATATCCTCTATTGAGATTATTGGACTGAGGCTCCAAATTGATGTCGATAGTTGTTTATGGTTTGAGTAATAAAGTGAGGTTTCCATCACGTAATGTTATAATGTAGAGTATATTTATGTGATGTCACATATGTGTGGTTTGGTGCTGGACTAAGGTTTTGATAATAGGAAGAATACTACTAAAAGTGTGATAGACTGAGGTTGTAGACACTGATAATGTACTTTATGAATAGTGCAGTAAAGTGAGGCTCTAGGCAAGGATGGCATGCCATGTGGAATAAGGAGGTTGGACTGATGCTCCTTCTCCTTGGGTTTGGGTCAGACTGATGATATGTGATCCATCTATGTTATGGTTATTGGGATTAGGTTCCGAGCATAAAAATTATACTACTAAGAGGGTGTCAGAATGAGGCTCTAGACTCTGATAGTATTCTTCAATGATAGTGCTCCAGACTGAGGCTCTGGGCATTGATGGTTTACTAACTAGGATGGATGGTGGACTAAAGCTCTACATCCATGGTTAAGATGCTGGACTAATGCTCTAGGAATGGTTGATTTTATATACATATTTAAGAGGACAGACTAATGTTCTAGGCATGGTTGATTTGATATATATGGTTTATGGGATGGAATGATTCCTTGTTCGCTATGTTTATAGTATATGAGATAGATTTTAGACTGAAGGTCTGGGTTTGGCAGTACTCTTGTGTGGAAATGGGAGAAGATGTGTCAAGGATCCAAGTATGGGACAATTTATAGTTATTAGGACTTGGTATGAGATGAATTAGACTAGTATCCTAGGTGAAATGACTATCATAGTATTGGTACCTGGTATATTCAGGTTTGTTATGGCTACCATGGGTATGGATCCTGTAGGTTACTTGGGATGCACAATCCCTGAGATGATCTCAGAGATATTCTAACATTCGTTGAAGTAGGTATGGTCTATCAAGGTCTTTGACCTATGTATTGATGATTATTTATTTATATTTTGTTTCCATATTGTATATCGGCTAGGTTGCACATATTGCATAAGCATGAACTTATGGTGGTAGTTTATAGGTTCACCGTTGGGGGTGGCCTACTGAGATTTATTTCTCACCCCCTATACGCGCACCTCGGTGTGCATACAGATGTTCTATATGTTTTCATGTTGAAAACAGATGCACAATGGATAGGGCAGAGACTTTGGATTTCATGGTTGAGTGGGATGCTCATGTGGCGTCTACTAGTTAGGATGGAGCAGATTAACAGGGTATTGGGGGTCTGATATGTGTTACAACTGGTGTTCAAAGTGGGTCCTATTGTATTTACTTTTTAGTTATTTATATCTGTATATGTATGATCGACCCAATGGGTGAATGTGGTTGTATGTATTAAATCACTATTCAGGCCTTTACTGCATTATCATTTTATTATAGTGCCTTTCGGTTTGAGTTTATTTATTTTTACACATTAATATGATGTGTATGATATTTGGTTATTTACTTCTTATTGTGCACTCTGATATGGGGGTATAGTCTCCTCACAGATCCACCTTATCCCCCCACTTCTTGTTAGAAGCCTCTAGCGTACAAGGAGGTGCGCTTGAGGTCTTATGGTGAACCATCTTGGAGCACCGATTTAGTGGCTATCGGGACAGGATGTTACACATGAAATGTTGTATTTTCATATATTAATTAAAAATATTATTTAACATGAAAAATTTAATATTAAATAACTAATAAAACAGAATTAAAAATTCAACTATTCATGAAAAATTTCATGAAATTTACCCATAAAAGTGCATAATGAATATTCTATGAATTAATGTGGGTAGAATATACATAACATACAATTTCCACTAAAATATAAAAGGTTCAGAATGAATGAGATTATATTGAAAATCAGTTCATAATTATATAATTCATCTTACCAATAAAAAAATTGAAGGAAACAACAATTAATATCTATTTTTTTCAATCTTTGAGAGATATATATTTAAATATAGTAGGATTCCTTAGGTACTGCACACCTATTGAAATGTATTCTAGATCTATAAACACATAAATTGAATTGATCTCATTTTGTATGAAAATAGTTTTCAAATACTTAATTATACAAATAATAAATTAAGTCACTATATGTTATATTTATTTAATGAAATGAAAATTGAAATTAAAAGTTACATGGAAAATAGTTGAAACATGGGAAGCAAGAGATAATCACCAATAACAACATAAAATATGTATTTTTTAAATATTCTTAATATATAGACTCTCCCACATATGTCAGATCTTATCAAAAAACTACTAAAAACTATCCAATATAAAAGTTCTCACTTACAATTTTTCTATTTCTTGCAATTTTTTTGAAATATATGAAAGTGTTGATTCTTGAAACTTTTATTTATTTTATAAAAATTCTTCAGATTTTAGATACTTCTATATAAGGTAAATTTAAGAAAAACATTTCAAGTAACTTAAAATCGAAAGTAAATAAAAATTACAAAAACAACACATACCGTATATGTCAATTGATGAACAAGGCTAGCTGGTCAGAGTAAAAAATAACCCAATTGTTGTGAAAATATAGCCACCTCTTAATTAGGAAATGAAACTAGAGTGGTTGGATCAATAATTTATGAAGGAGATACACACTAATTATTATTATATATATAATATATATGTTATATCATATGGTATAATATAACCAGTCATTGAGTATTTATTTCATCAAAATCATGTAATGCATGCATTTTTTGGGGTATATCATTATTTATGATTTAGGTGTATCATAATGTAAAAGTATTAAATGATATTTAATTCTATTTTTACCTTTAATTGTATGGTAAAATTGAATCAAATTGTTTGGAATGACATACATGCCACTGCATTCAGTTATATGTGTGGTTGAACATTAAGAGTTAATATTCCAATGAGCTTACTGTGTAGGATATCATTAAAATGATCATTACATAAGATGTAATGATAAAGAGTTCATTGCACTCATGAAATAGATTCATGGGTAGGCCTTAACATTTAATCATGCATCGTAACACATGAGTAAATGTGTGAGTAATTGAGGAGTGCCCTAGAGAGATCTATATAAGGGATATAGTACCCATTTTCTATGTCCACATATGTTATAACATTCTAGTCTTCCCTAGAATTGTTCAAAATTATCCCTCACCCTGTAATCTCTCTTCATCCTTCATATTTTAAAAAGTGAGGTACTATTATACCATAGAAAAATAGTTATCACACTCATGCGATGAGTGATTCAGATTCAACCTTTGAATACACCACAAAGGGAATAATCTTTTGATTGTTACTTGGTGGTCTTCATCAAACTCATTTGACGGTGGAGAAATAAGAAACAGTGACAACTTTGGTATAAGGTATACATGTTTATGGTTTTCTTCATTTCTAGTAAGCATTATTTCATTTATTATAGCATGTTAATCTTTTTTTGGGACACTTAATCATTTTTTGTTACCTCAGATAAGTGTTATTAGATCCCTACAAAACTCAACAGTGGTATCAGAGACTAACATGCATTTAGATTTATAAAATCATATTGGAAATTCTTTTTTGGATATCATATTACATATTGTAATCCCAATCATAAAATACAACACAATAAAAATCATGTGTTTTTATACATTTCATAAAATACAACTTCCAACAATCATATCTCATGATTGTTACATTATGTTTTAAAAAAGAGAGTATTCAATTTCTAAGGTGATATAGATTCATATAATTAAATACAATATGTGATATCATAGGTAATGATTAATATATTAGTCATAAAATATGACTGATAGTGTGCCACTAATCTTTTATATTTGATGATACAACTATCAGTCATAAAGTATGATTGATAATGCATAAATAAATGGCCTATCAATCATATCATATGACTCCCCTTTGAACATAAAATATAATTGATGAGAAATTTTTTTTCTTCATAAAATTCAATTATTAATTGAATATTATTATTTATAAATTGTTTATAAATATTGATAAAAGATAATTTAGGGATATTTATTAATTTATAAGGTTTTTTATAAATAAATTAATTAAAGATAGTTATAATTAATTAATAAATTTTTATGAAAAATTTATTAATAAATATTACTCAATATTAAAAGGTAATATTAAAAATAAATTTTACTAAATTATATGGCATGCCTTATGACTTATAATTAAAGTGATTATTTAGAAATCATGAGGATAATTTATAAAGTGTATAAATTTAATAAAATATGGTTGAGTATAAAGTGCTGTTATTTTAAGATTATTAATTTTTCATAATACTAAAACTAAGAGCCTTATTTGGAATATTATTTAAGAAACATCAAAATATTTTTGATGATTTATTTGATCAAGGTTTAAAATTTTTAAGTATGTGATATCTCGATTATGTAAAATTTTTACATAATAGAAACTGTATTATACAATGTTTATAACTTATAAAACAGTTATATATTTAAATGAAATTATATATAATGAATGATGTGAAGGAGTTTATATTATGGAATGAATATAAATTGTTAATATTCAATATTATGGAATTTCCATAATGAATAGATAGAATTATAATTTTTTATATTTATCTTTTATTTATTAATTGTTTTTAAATATTTATCTCATATATAAATATTTGAAATATTCATTTATTTAAAAAAATTTCCCTCATTTATTCATATTTATAAACTATTTATATTATGAATATGTGTATTATTTAGTTTAATTGTTAAATTGATTTTAAATATTTTCATACATGCATCCAAGGAGATACATGATAGGTATGATAATAGATTTAGTTTCCAAAAACCTTGAATTTAGTTAATAACTAAGTATATTAGCTTGAATTTAGTTTTTGAATATAGTTTATACATACTATGTATTATATTTATGATGTATTGGAATAACTCTTAAGTAAAATATCCTTGGATAAAAGGACATTTCATCGGACTTCCCATTAGTCTGGAGGCTTATGCCTTATTCTAGAAAGGTGGGGGTTAACTATATATGGATCTAATCATACTTATGTTGAGATTATAAACCTCATACAATTCTAAATATTTATATAAGTTCATGTACCTCATGAATGATATGCATTTGGATATGTTTAAACATGTTTGACACCTATTTTTGAGCATGTAACACAAACTTTGGGTTGTGTAAATAGTTACACATCAATATGGTTTAAAAACATTAACTTGGGAGAAGGAATAAGATTCTAAACTAAATCACTAGAGGAATTCATATATAAAGTGAATAATATGTGTCAAGATAATGATATTAAAACCCCTTTTGAATACTAACTATGGGACTTCTTCTAAAGAGGCACATGTAAAGAACTCAATCATCCAACCGAGCAGGTCATGCTAAAGCTAGATGCCCATGGATTATCCTGTGTAAGGAAATCAAGTAATGGGTGACCCTAATAGGATTAGGTTCCCATTATAGGTATTTTTTTATACTTATCCATGAGACCCTAATAGGATTTTGTTATCAGAGGAATAAAGTTGGGTTTTTCCACTTTATGGATCAAGAAAATAATTACCCGCTTGATTATCCAAGTGTCATATTTGATATAATTGGAATTATTCCCTACCTAAATAGAAAATTATTGGGTAAAACACTAAAGAAACCTAAATATAAGTTAAATATGGATCATGGACCACCAATGGATATGATGAATTTAAAAGGTGTCTTTATTTTAGTGGGAGTCCATTCAATAAAAAATATTATTAAATGGTTGAAACACATGATAATCATCTGATAAAATATTCTATTATAGATAATAACATCACCATCATATAAAAATTTACATTGAAATTAGTAATATAGTAAATAGAATAATTTAAGAAACTTATATGACTGGTAACTTAAGAAAAGTTTTTAAGAAAAAAAGTTCTATGTATAATACAAATCCATTCCTTATTAACCAAGTGTTGAATTTGATCAATAGGAGAATCTAGATGCATATGAGAATCATATAATGATTCACTTGAGGTTTTAAAGGAATTAGATAAAAAATAATCTTAGAAAATGTATAATCATATACTCATTATGATTGGGTATGTTAATGATACTAAATATGGTTGAGTATGCTAATGATTTGGTGACACAAAATATTTCCATGAAGGATTATTCTAGTTAAGGAATTAACCATATTATAATAGATGGAATCATTCTGATAATATGAATGAGTTTAATAAAATATTATATGATATTATTAAAAGTTTAAAATTGATGAATTGAGAATATGATGTTTAGGTTCCTGTGTTATATTCAAGTACAAGTAGGTAAAAGTTCAAACTAGAAAAAGAAAAGTTTTTTGGAGAGTCCAATAATGATTTTTTGAGTATCCAACCAAGGTCATTGAAATATAAATGTAAAATAAAGATTAAGGAATAATGATTCCAAAGGATATAATTGTTGAGGATAATTTAAGAGGTTTTTAAAACTCCATCTAATGTCCATGTTAGGTATCAATGTTATAGAAATTTATTTTTACATTTTGAAGGGTATTTGATACCCACATTATAATTTATAAGTGTTCTAAATATAAATAAGATTAAAATAAATGGAAGATATGATAAAGCTTGTAGTTTTTATTCATGTGATTAATCAAAGAGTTTTTATATCAAATATTTGAATATAAATCTTTTTTCAAATCTTAGATGAATCTAAGTAAAATATGTGTATAATTATCTCATTTATCTTCTATGATAAGAGAAATTGTTTTTCAAAAAGGTGTTGTTAAGAATAATATGAGATAATGGATTCAATACACATGGTTTATGGTTTATTAGATTCTCTAATATTTTTTTGGAAAGAATATAAGGATTAAAAAATGTATTATCTAGGATAAAAGTATTCATCAAGATGTTTGTTAATATATGAGAGAATGTGTTCTTTCCACCCATCACTGGAATATTTTAATGAATAGTATTTTTTAGAGGGTATTATAAAAAAAACATAAGAATACCTTATCATGATATTATAACGAGAATATAATGTCTAAGAAGATAGTGGGAGTATGTTTGAACTTAGAGAAGTTCAAAGTGTTAGGACCAAGTTGATAAGGAAGATGATCATTTTAGGTATTATATTTTATTGTCAAGGAAATGTCAAATAAGGATAAATAACCTCACTTCATATTTTGTGGTGATCAGATTCAAAATCTCATTCATAAAATTGGACTAACAATGCTTAAGAAAGCCCATCAGATAGGGAAGAAGTTTTCTGGAAGAAAAGGCTCATCAGACTCACCTTGGGTTCATAATGAGAGAAGATATTAATGAGGAAGCTATATCAGAGTATTCTTGACTATGATGAAAATCTGAAGATGATTTTATAATCTTGGAGTTCTCATAAATAATAAGTGTTTGAAAAACTTATGATACGAGTTTGATGAAATAAAGGGGGAGAGCTACCAATCATATTGAGGGTTGGAGAGAAAGATGTGTGCTGGAAAGAATGAAAAGTCACAAATACTTACCAATGTAATTCATACAATTCTATACTAATCTTCAACATATTCAAATTCATGAGGAATTCATGATGAAATAAAAGGTTTTTGAAAGAATAAAGTTTATAAAGATGAAGTTTTTTTGTCTTAGTTCATCAGTGTGAGAACATCAGAATCCAAATTAATTGAAGGCTAAGAAGGTTGATCGGAATGTGACAATGTAAAGATGATGGTTTTCATTCAGAATAATAATCCATGAGAAAAAAATATTCATAGAAATAATTTGATTATAATAAATTCATTGATATTATATTCAAATAAGAAATAAAGCTTCTGAAGTCGAAGCTACTGGAACCAGTCCATTGGATGCAGTGTGCCACCAATCCATCATAATTGATTTTTGACACCAATTAATGATTAATTTTTATCTTTTGTATGTTAGATTAAAAGTTTTAATCAGAGGAAAGATTTTTTTGTTGAAAGTTTTTGTGACCGATATGAAGAATAAAAATATAAATAATCAACAATGTAGTCAACCATTTTCATAAGGATGATTTTCTTTGGTATCATTTGGGTCAAGAGAAAGAATAACTATTTTGTCTTTGAATTTAAAATGGATCAAGAGGAAAAGAGGTATCATTTCTTTAATAATTAGGTTGAGATCCATCAGTTATGTGATGAAACCAATTATTGAAGTGTAGTATAGATCGATCCATCTAACCCAAGATGACACTGATTAACATAATCGGACACATGATATTCAGTTTGAGAAAGATAAGAAAATAATAATTGTTTCAAACATCCACCACAAGTGCTGTAAAAGGGGTATCTTAAAAGGTTGTTTGAATTTATAGAAGTGATATCAAGAAAAACATCAAAATGAGCAGATTATCTTATATATTTTAAGTTGATATAGAACATCGTAATGAGAAGACATATTTTTTTTCATTTGGTGTAGGGAAACGTAATGAAGACTTCATTGTAATGAAGAAATCAGAATAGGGAATTAGAATCAGACTAAAGTTTTTGAAGAAATTTTAAAGTTAGTTTAAGTTGTGAGAAGATTTGAGAAGTTTTGATAAGAGTTGAGAAGCATTGAAGAAGTCAAGATGCAATCAAAATTCAAGGAAATTTAAGTTTTATAAAAATTTTGTTGAGCAGAAACCATTTTCAAAATCCCACCCAAAATACTTTTGGGTCACCTAAAAATAGTTTAATTACATAGTACTTCCCAAATAATCTAAGTACATATGATATGAGTTTGAGAGATGAAGAATTATAGAGAGAAAAAGTTTCTACATTGAGTATTCTTGAAGAATTTTTCCAGACAAAAGAAGAAAGGAGAAGAGATAATATTGTATTTAACTTATTATCGTATTGGGATGGATTATCATATTTGGGATTCAGACTAGTATTTACAGACTCATATAGAAGAAGTTAATATTTTTTAGCCGTATTCTAGCAGAGTATTTTATCCTATTAAGTAATCAGACTGAGTAGATTAGACTCAGAAATGGGACTGTGTATCATTAAAAAGCCTAGAAGAATTTCTTACCTAGTACTCGGTAAAAAAATGAAGATTTTTTTTGAAGAATATATTTATGAAAGTTGATCAAGAAGCATTATAACATGGTTGTTACACAAATTTTATTACATCTTTTATTCTACTTGAAGCACATGTATTTTTGTATTTAACATAGTACCACACGAGTGTAAGGATATATCCTACTCATTTTATTCCACACAAAAGGATTATTTTATAGTGGATTATGTGGTATCAGATTGTTTCCATACCATACCAAGGATGTAGCTACTCTCGTTGAGTAGTGAAACTTGTAAATTCTTGTGTTCCTGTGGATGTGTGTTTAGTTTTGTTTTTATCAAGGTAACATATATTTAATATGTGGTGAAGGTTATTTGAGAAAAAAGGAAACTTAAAATAAAAATATATCACTGATTCACCCCTCCCCCACTTAGTGATACATTGATCCTACTAGGAATTCTAACAAAGTTAACAAATAAAATATTATACCAGCCTAAAATTAAAGTTATTTACATTTAATATCCTAAATATTTTATGATATATAATGGTAAATAAAAATATAAAATTTACATTTAGTTACCATGATAAATTAAATGTCACTATTTCCAAGAGGATTATTCTAGTCAAAATAAAAAGTGAATTTCACTTGATATCTTAAAATAGTTTTGGGTATGGCAGTAAATAGAAATGCAAAGAGTTATATTTAGTTACCGTCAAAAAGTAAATGTCACTTTATCCTAAAAGATTTTATTAAGTTATGATATGTAATAATGTAAATAGTTATATCATTTCTAAAAACATTTCTAGAAAAATATTAATGGAAAGGGTTCCAAGGATAATTTTTATGTTAAACGTAGAAAATTTCTAAGTAGAAAATATAAGTTAACATCATAAAATTTTAATTTGTTGATTTAAGGAGTTTAAATAACTTCAAGGAGTTTAACATTAGTATTATGATTCATAAATATCACCATTATTTAACCTTTCCTTATTTATATATTTTAATTACTAAAGAGTTTAGTGGGAGAGTTTTATTAGATGATCACATAAATATGTGGCTATAATTACATATATATATGTAATGAGTTAAAAACCCAAAAAGTGAAGCAAACATAATTATGATCTGTCAGTCTACCATATATGATATGGTAAACATATTATTATGTAGTTTTTTTAATTATTATTAAAATAATTTTAAGAATATAAAATGAATCATAAAAATAGAAATATTCACTTTATCATTCTTTCACATTCACTTTATAAATGTATATATTGATATACATCTTGTGAAATGTAGTGATAATTGACCTCTCAAAGTATGAATTTGAGTTATACCTAACATATGTTCATTATTGAGTATTATAGGTTATGAAAAAATATTAAGGTTAATTTGAGTAGGATTCTTGTATAGAGATACATAATATTCTCATGAGGAATAAAAAGTATTTTTGTGTGCTGGATTGACCATTATGTATACCGTATAGAGTGTCACACACTATGTTTTTGGTATACTTGGGGTGAATATATCATATTGTCCCCACTACCTAAGGTTGAAGAGATAACTAAAACAAGAACCTTTATAATTAGATACATTTATTACACAATCCTTGGGGCTTAGCTAATTAAGGGTGGTTGGGTATGTTCCTAATTATGTGATTGGTTGTAGGTCAATCAAGATGGGATTTGTAAGAACCTATTTTTTCTATGAGGTACATATCCTTTAATTTTCAGTTTAGATCCTTGGTTTTGAACTAATATGATGAATAGTGAGGATATAGTGGAAACAATGGTGTCTGGGGCTTGTTTGGAGCCTAGAACCCCAGCTGGAAAAAGAAACAGCTAGGCAGTGCGGTAAGTAGAAACCATGTAGCCCAGTCCGCATGGTTTCTCCTAACCATGTAGGGTGTTCAGTAAGAAGAAGTGGGCTGCATGGTTTTCCCTAACCGTGAGACCTAGGCCACACATCCATGAAGAGGATTTGTAGTTTTTAGCAGATCCAAAAATAATGGTTTGTGCATAGTTTCCCAGACCATGCACATGAACCATGTGGGTTCCCTCCTTGAGCAGCGCATGGTGCACAATTAGCGCATGGCTTGGCCAACCATGAAGCTAAACCACATGACCCCTAAAAGTTGTGAAAAATTACCATTTCCTTTAAAATTATTATAATTTTACCCCCTTTCTTATTTCCTCATTTTAATGAATATAAGCTCGCATTTTCTCTTATAAAGTGCTTCCAAGCCCTCTCCACACAGGTTCTTAGATTTATTCACCACCTGAACTTGAAATCAAGAGTCGATCATCTCATTGGATTCCTCTCAATATGTTATTTTATCCTTAGTATTGTTTCTTCATTCTTCTTACTATCGATGATGCTATATTGATGTAGGATATTACGCCCTATTTTCAGTCCATTTGTTAATTATACCATTTTCTTCCAATCCCTACCAAACTAAGGGCAGATATAGGATAAGGCATCTACTACATGCATAATGTAGGTGGTCTATGACTCATACCTTAAATCATCTCCTTCTAGAAATTGTGTCTATTTTTTCACACACCAGTTTCATCAGGAGTTGCTCCTAAAATTCATATGCTTTGATATTAATTGTCTGTAAGGCATTCTAGATACCTAATGAAATCACTTGTTATTGTTGGAGGTTGAGACCTCAATGCAGACCACCTAATTATGATGTGTTCCTATTTTATGCCTTGATGAAATTTATTGCGATTAATTGGGATACTGTTTAGGTGTGATCTTCTTGACCTTTAATAAAGTAATTATTCAAATTAGTTAATAAATATTTTAATTGTTAAATGTAAAGTGTATTTATAGATACCACTTGGCCTAGTTAAATTATAATTGAATTTATTTGATATTGGTTTCATGTCCTCAAACCCTTTTCATGTGTAATGAAAGGTATCAAATGAACCCAATAAATGATTATGTAATTGAATTGATATTGGTTTCATGTCCTTGTGTCATATTTCCATGTTTAATCGAAGGTATTGGAATGAACCTATTAAATGATTAAAACTAATGAGTATTACATGTACCATGATTAAATATGATAAAAATGGAATGAGTATAAGGTTCCTATTACTTTGGAACTTTTTCATCTTTAAAGGAATGTCCAAACTTGATCCAACCTTGGATTCCTAAGGGAATGCCTTGAGAACTTAAAGGACGCCATTTTGACTCGTTAATCCAATTTCCATGGGAGATACCCATTGAGGAATCTGGTCTTTTTCTTATTATGTGAATTCCTCACTGTAGTACTGAATATTCACTTGACTTCCTTTCTTGACATTATAATTCCTTGGATACACTCTTTGAATTTATCTTGATGCCTTTTGGCACATAGTGCCATGGATTCACCCTATTGGCCCCAATCATTTTTAGCTAGAGATTACTATGGATGAGATCCATCAACTCAATTTGAATCATTTATAGTGGAATTCATTAGGTGTTCCCCTTAGATAACACACATAACACTTATAGCCAAATTGCATGTGATACTATTTTGAGTTGGCATGACCCCTAAGGTCAATATTGCCTTGGTTACACCTTGGATCCTCTATTATTTTTACTTCTTGTTACAGTACTACTGATAATTTTATACATGGTATCCTTATTATAATTCAAATAATAATTCAATAAATGGTTACATGTTCAGACATCAGCTACGACCGAAGCAGGTATGAGTTTCTTATTTGTAATGCTTTACTTTATTATATACCTACACACTGTACAGTTTATATTCACACACTGAATTGTATATATTCCATTGGTTGTGGCATAATGAGATTTATCTCACACTCTATCTGAGCCTCCATTGGTTCCCATGAATATTATATGATTGTAGGTGCAGAAAAGGGAAAGCATCCTGATTTGGACACCTGACTTACTTTCTTTAGGATGGGAGCTTGGTAGCAGATGGCCAAGCCAGAGTTCATGACGCTTGGATAGTTTTTGGAATTTTTTATTCTCTTGTATATCATGTATTTTATTGATTTCCCACTTACATGTATGCATGTTATTCCTTTTGTAGATACATGACATTACACAATAATTTTTGTATATGATTTTGATTTAGCTTTGAGTTATTTATTTATTTATCATATGGTTATAGTCATTTAGTTTGACAGTATTATTCATTATTATGATTCCATTGTTTATTCATCTATTATATCTCCATTGTGATCCTCTCTGACCAAATTTCATAGTCTCTCCACTATCACACCCTAGGCTATCACTGCTAGTCTATATCATCTGGCATACAAGGAGGCACACTTAAGGCCATATGGCCCACTAGGTTTGATTAATTGAGAGAAAACCATGAATGATACATCAAAAAGTGGCATCATATAATTTCCTTTATTGAATTATTGTTTGGGAAATTTAGACAGGAGATTAGGAACATGTTGGAATTTGGTCAAAGGCTATTCTTGGGAGTAGCTAACCCACATTCGGGGTAAATACCAAGTTGTCTGGGAATGGGAATCTATTGTTTAGTATTTTGTTTATTGTAGCTGATATACTCTCATCGTTGGGTGATGCACATGAATTATGGTATTTGATATGATTTATGGATATTTTACTGTGTCCTCGTAAAATAAGCATCATTATTACATGCATCATCATAGGCACCTAGAATTCACATGTCATTCATATTCCATGCCATATATGTTCATTTTACTGATTGAATTTCTCATTTTTCCTTTGATTGTTGAGTGAGAAATGGTTGTTATATATACCTATGATACTAAAGTATTCTATAGGGAATGGAAATTGGTCATTTAAAATTTCATCTTTAGTATAAATAGTATTTTCTTGTATATGTTGATGGTGGAATCTTAAATAACCAATTTAAACCCATGTAAGCTATGCAACCCTAATTAAATTATTTGGGATTTGGCTATGATTACATGACTACCAATTCCAATTATAAGGTGTATGGACCCTTATAAAATAAAAAGGGTAATTAAATGAGTTGAGCCATCATATTTTACCTGTTACATTCTATAACTGAATGCAAGGTAGTTGTTGGTAATTAAGTGGGTATTATATTCAATTTATAACATATGTTCCTTTATAAATAGGGAATGAAAAACCATTTAATTGAACCTTGTAATATATATAAAATTACTTAAGAAATTTAAAATGTAAATTTCAACTGATAAATGAAACAGTTTCCTATAAATGAAGAGGCCAAATGCAATTTAAAGAGTTTTTCCCTCCTTGAATTGTAATTGACCCTCCATATGCCGGAACCCCTATAAATAAAATTAAAACACTTAGCAATACCCTAGCCTTATAAGTGGGTAGTTGGGGTAGTATTTTGGGTAGAGAGACCTTATTATTTTTTTCTTCTTACATTAGAGATTCTATCTACTTTAGAATATTTTTTTGAGTTTTGTTCTTGGAAATTGTAGAGCTATGCCACCATGACGTTTTCATGTCATGAGCTAGGAGGGTGGCGATGACCATGCTCCAGAGTTGGTGGGACATGAGATGCTAGTGACACCTCTAGTAGATACACATACAACATCACTTGATATTCCCAAATTGGGAACTGAAACTCAACTTTGATAGGGTTTAATACATCTGACACAGTGTAGGGTGATCCACGACCTATACCTATGATGTCTGATATGAATCGTGAGTTTTAGAAGCAACATCCTATTATCTTCTCAGGTGATGGTGGTACTCAGGTTATTGATTCTTATCCAAAGTCCATATTATCTATCTTTGAGCATCTATAGATGACTCTAGAGAGGAGGATCAATATTTACACCTATATGCTGGGTTATTTTTCCAAGTGTTGGTGGGATGTTGTTGCCTAGACTGGTTGTCATCAGGGTATGGTATGGACAAACTTTCAGACCACCTTATATGATTAATTTTTTCCTTTATACACTGAGAGATGACCGAGATAGATCATTAATACACATAGAGTAGGGTGATATGTCCATCATGGACTATTTATCATGTTTCACTATGTTTTAATGCTTTCCACTGCTTCTATCTAGAGATAAGATATTGCGAGCGAGTCATTTTGAAGATGGGATCAAGTATACCATCCACTTATATGTGAATGTATTTCTCCTATATACCTTTAATGAGAATTAAAATTAAGATATTATCGATGAGAACAACTTGAAGGAAGTTGATAGTACTAGGAAAATAAGTTTAATGACGAGATAGGGAAATATTTATTCTAATAGAAGGAAGCATAACCTTGAGGCTTTTCATTAGAGAAGTAGTGTATAGAGTATCCACATTGGTAGCTCTATTATATTCCTTCAATGTAGACGATAGGGGAATTAGAAGCCTTAGTGTGATAGAGCCTCTCTTGAGTGTTGTGGTTATGGTTGGATGGGTCATATTTTAGGTTTCACTGAACCTTCCCACCTAATTCTAGTAGAAGAGGGCCCACACCAGATCCACCTTTAGGAGAAGGTTCAGTTACTCTACATTAGGTGGGAAGATGGAGTAGTACTAGCCAAATAGACCAAGGAGGAGGTTGTGGTTGTGGTAGCAAGATTTCTGATTATTAGTGCCAATATATTGGACTTGACCAGGGTTGTCTAATTGTAACACATGGCTATAGATCAATCCAATTGCATGCTTTATAGATGATACCCAAGGATTAGAGTGTAGGTCCATCTACTATATGATGTAATATTCTAGTACCATATACTATTATATCTACTTTATTCGATAAATGTTCATCTTACTCCTTTATCTTTGTATCAACTGTGAAAATTATCGAGATGGAAATTTAGTACTACTATGGGGTGATGACCCTAGACAAAATGTTGGGTGTGCGGTAATAGTGTTTACACCAACGTAGGGAATATACCCTTAAGTTAGGTAGTTTTTGTTTCTTATGGGACCTATTCATCCTCGATATGATAGGCTTCGATGTCATTCTCGGGATGGACTGGTTGGTTCACTATCACAACTATATAGACTGCTATCTCTATAGGGTATCATTTATATCATTATATTAAAATAGTTACATTCACAAGGGTGAGTGGAATCCCAAGAAAGTAGATATAGAAAAGATAATCATGGGTTGGTAGGAGTGAAAAACCATATTTCTACCCTTTTCTTGGATGATCAGATGATACATCTCATAGATTTTCTTCCCCCGGTGGATCGTTTTAGGGATGTCTTTCTTAATTTTTTTTCTATATTACCTCCTAAGAGAGAGGTAGAGTTTACAATTGATCTTGTTCCATGAGTAAATATAGTATCTAATCCTCTATATAGTATGTCACTTACTGAGATCCAAAATATAAAGAGATATTTAGAGGATTTAGAATCTAAGGGTTTTATCTGACCTAATACTTCTTGTGGTTCACCGATTTTTTTCGCCAAGAAGGCATATGAGACCCATAGGCTATGTATGGATTACCTATGGTTGAAACAGAACATGGTTAATAACCGATATACTTTTTCTCAAATAGATGATCTCTTTGACCATCTTTAAGGAGCTATGGTGTTTTAGAAAAGATCAACCTGAGATTAGGCTATCATTAGGTGCAATCTAGGTCTTTAGATATACCACGTATGGATTTATGTAGTCAATATGTTTTATATGAGTATCTATTTATTCTATTTCATCTTAAAAATTTTCCATACATTTTCATGGCCTTAATGAACAAGGTTTTCACCCCTACCTTGATTCATTCATCATGTTTTTCATAAATGATATCTTAGTGTTTTCTCATACTCAAAGCGACCATTCCAAACACCTTGAGATCATTTTGAATACACTGATAGAGAATCCAGTTTATTTTAATATTTCTAAGTGCCACTTATGGATCAAAAAAGTTCACTTATTGGTCATATTATCTCAAAATTGGGGTTATCATTTGACCCAGAGAATATGAGTATTATGGTTTCCTAGGAGCATCCCAAGAATATGTTTGATATACAAAGTTTCTTGGGGATGGATGGATATTAAAGGTGTTTCATACAGAACTTATCATGCCTTGATACACCTATTAATATTATTAATAAAAAGTATGTGAAGTTTTTGTTGTATGAAGTGTGTGAGAAGGCCTTTCAGAAGCTGAAAGGACGACATACTTCAGTGTCAATTCTGATTCTGCTAGAGCCTTAGAGAGGCTATATAGCTTTCTGTGATGCATTAGGAATCATGATGAGTGTAGAATTGTTGTAAGAGGATAGATTCATTGCATATGGTTTTTTCCATTTGAGACATCATGAGCATAATTACCCAACACATGACCTTGATCTTGCAGCAGTTGTCCATGATTTATGCTGCTAGAGACACTATCTAATGGGAGAGCTCTTTGTGGTGTATATGGACCATATGAGAGTCAAATATATATTTACACATCGTGAATTAAATCTAAGATAGTGAATATGGATTGGATATCTTTAGTCTTTTGAATTTAATCTTGACTATACTCTTAGAAAGGGAAATGTGGTCACTAATGAACTGAGATGGAAGACCCAAGAAAAAGCCTTTCAGGAATCTAGTGATGAATGGAAATTAATGGCCCTTTTTTCTGATATAAATTTGAAGTTTTATAAGAGTAACAAGTATCCTTTTATTACAGAATTATTAGTTACCTCTTAACTCCTTGATAGGGTGAAGAGAAGGAAGTTCTCAAACCACAAAGGTTTGGTCTTACGAGAGAGTATTTCAAGTGAGGACCCACCTCCAAATAGTTCTGTCAATGGAGACAACATATTGTGTATGCATGGGAATATCTGGGTTCCTACATACATAAGAGAGGATCTGATGCAAGATTCATATTCTTCTTAGTGGAAATTTCATCGAAAAATATCCAAGATGTATTGAAATATGCATCACCAGTATTGGTGTCCTAGTATAAAATGCTAGATAACATGTTTTATCACTAGGTGTTCCACCTGTACGTAGGTGAAGGTGGAGCACCAGTAGCCTGTTGGATTGTTATAGCTATTAATGGCCCCAAAATGGAAATGTGAGGACGTCATGATGGATTTTTTAGTTGGATTACCAATGTCTCCTTTAGGTAGCAACATGGTTTGGGTAGTCGTGGATCGACTGACAAAGGAAACCCACTTCCTTTCTATCAGGGATACTTTCTAAGTTGATGTGATGGGAAGACTGTATGTCTGTGAGATTATATAGTTTCATGGGCCCCCTCATACTATCAATTTAGATAGGGACACTCATTTTATATTGATTTTCTATTAGGGGTTACATAGATCTTTGGGTACACAGGTGCTTTTGAGAACAAATTTTTACCCTCAGACCAGTAGCTAGTCAGAATAGGCTATACAGGTATTGGAGGACATTATCTAAGAATGAATATTGGTTTTTTTGGGTTCTTGGGTGAATAATATCCCTCTCGTTGAGTTTTCATATAATTATATATTTTATCCAATGATTTAGATTGCTCCATATGAGGCCTTATATGGTAGGACATGTTATTTACCCCTATGCTAGTTAGAGATAGGAGAGGCAGTTCTACTAAGTCCTTGCCTCATGAAAGAGGCTTTGGAGAGGGTTTAGTTGATCAAGAAACATATGGATACTACTCAGTATAGATAGAAATTGTATTCTAATTGTTTTCGATAACCTATGGATTTCATGGTTGGGGATCTTTTTTTCTTATGGGTATCACCCAGACATGGGTATAAACAGATACAAAGGCTAGGGACGCTTTCACCTCATTTTTTCAAGAATTTTGAGATCTTAAAAAGAGTTGTCCCGGTAGCCTTTCAGTTTCTACTACCTCATAGAAATTGTTCCATGCACAAAATATTACAAATTTCATAGCTTTTCTATTATCATGATGACCCATCTCGTACTTTTTATCCCGAGGATATTTAATTAGATGTCGATGCTTCTTTTGAGGAGTATTCTATTTGCATTGTGGATTGGAGCATGAAGGGTCTCTGAGGAAAGTATGTCCCTTTAGTATGGGTGATATGGCATCACACCCATTTATAGGATGATACTTGGGGGTAGGAGACTGAGGTACGTGTTCAGTGGCTAGATTTTTTTTGAGATAATGTTCTACCTCCCTTGGAAGGGAAACTCTAGGATGAGTTCCTTTAAGGGGGGAAGACTGTAAGTACACAATTTTTTTATGAGGTAAAAATCCTTCAATTTTCTCTTTAACTAATTGGTTTTGACCTAATATGAATTCATAGTGAGGATATAAAGGAAACAAGGGTGTCCTGGGCTTGTTCGAAGCTCGGAACCCCAACTAGTGGAAGAAATACCTAGGCCGCACGGTTAGTAAAAACCATGCATCCCAGTCTGCACAGTTTCTCCAAACCGAGCAGAGTGTTCAATGAGTAGAAGTGGGCCGCATGGTTTTCCCTAACCATGCGACCTAGGACACACACCCATACAGAGGTTCTAAAGTTTTTATCTGATCCAAAAATCACAAATTTTTTATGCTTTCACAAAGTATTCACATGAACCGTGAGAGTTATCTCCTTGGGTAGTTCATGGTACACAGTTTCCACACGGTTTGGCCAACCATATGGCCAAACCATGATACCCTTGAAAGTTGGGAAAAATTAATTTTTTTCCCTTAAAATTATTATAACCTTACCCCGTTTCTTATTTCTTAATTATAGAAAAAAGATGCTCCCATTTTCTCCTGTGAAGATCTTATAAGCCCTCTCCACCTGGGTTCTTAGATTTATTCACCGTCTAGACTCAAAATCAAGAGATGAATTTCACACTGTATTCCCCTCAATAAGTGATTCCATCCTTTGGATCATTTTTTCATTATTCATCCTATCGAAGACACTATTTTAATGCAGGATCTTATGTCCTATTTTCAGGGTGTTTGTTTTCCCTTTAATATTCTTATGGTCCATGCCAAACTAAGAGCCGATAATGGATGGGGAATCTACTATAGACATAATGTAGCTGGTATATTACTCATCCCTTAATGTATCTCCATCTATAAATTATTTCTGTTGTTCCACATGCTGGTTTCACCAGATGTTTCAGCTAAAATTCATATGATTTGATATTAATTGTCTACATGGCATTCTACAGACTTAATGAAATCATTGATTACCATTAGAGGTTGATACCTCAATGTGGACAACCCAATTTGGGTTTTTACTCTTTTATTCCTTGTTGAACTATATTGAGATTAATTGGGACACCGTTCAGGTGTTCTCTTATTGACCTTTAATAAGGAAAGTGTTAAAATTAATTAATTAATCTTGTAATTGTTAATGGAAAGTGTATTTATAGATATAACTTAGACTAGTTAAATTTTAATTAAATTGAATTGATATTGGTTTCATGTACTCTAACCCTTTTCATGTGTAGTGAAAGGTATGGGATAAACCTAATACATGATTATGTAATTAACTTAATATTATTTGCATTTCCTTGTATCACCTTGTCAAGTTTAATGAAAGGTAATGGAATGAACCTATTAAATGATTAAATAGAATGATTATTACATGGAACATGATTAAATATTATATAAATAGAATGAGTATAAGGTTCCTATTTCTTTAGACCTTTTTTATTATTTATAGGAATGGTTAGACTTGAGCCAACCTTGGGTTCCCAATGGAATTACTTGATCAATTAGAAGATTCCATTCCATTTCATTGAACCAATTACCATGGGATATACCCACCATGGAATCTGGTTTTGTCTTATTTCGTGAATTTATTAGCATAGTACCAACGATTCACTTGATTTTTTTCTAAATATTAGAATGCCTTGGATACACTCCTTGGATTTAACTTGATGTCTTTAGACATTTGAATCCATGGATTCATCCCATTAGGCCCAATCATACTTGGCCTGGGATTACTATGGATGAGCTCCATGGGCTCAGTTAGACTCATTTATAATGGAATGACTTGGTATTTCCCCTTGTATTACACTCAGAACCCTTATAGCTAGACTGCATGTGATACTATTATGAGTTGGATCAACCCCTGAGGTTAAGGATGCCTTGGTTACACCTTGGATCCTATGTTATTATTAATTCCTATTGCAGTACTACTAATAATTTTATACTTTATATCCTTATTATAATATGAATCATAATTTAATAAATGGTTACATGTTCAGACACCAGCTGAGGAAGAATCATGTATGAGTTGTTTATTTGTACTGCTTTACATTATTATGCACCTTCACATTGTACAATTTATATTCACATAATAGATTGTATAGAATCCATTGGTGGTGGACTATTAAGATTTATCTTACACCCTATCTGGGCCACCATTATTACCCGACCATATTATTTGATCATAGGTGTGTATAAGGGGAATCATCCCACTTTGGACACATAACATTCTTGCTTTAGGATGTGAGCTTAGAAGAAGATGACCGAGCCAGAGCATGGGAGGCTTGGATAATTTTTGTCCTTTTTTGGTTCATTTGAATAACATGTATTGTACCAATTGGAAACTTCCATGTATTCATGTTATTCCTTTTGTAGAGACAATGACATTACATCATCATTTTTGTATATAATTCTGATTCATCTTTGAGTTATTTATTTATTTATTTGTTTATATCCATTTATGCTGCTAGTATTATTCATTATTATAATTCCAATATCTATTCATATATTATATCTCAATTGTGATCCACTCTAACTAGAGGTCATAGTATCCCCACTGTCACACCCTAGGATCTCACTGCTAGTTGACAGCCTTTGGTGTACGGGGAGGCACACTTGGGGCCATGTGGCCTACTAGGTTCAGTTACTCAGGAGTGAACTGGGTCTGAGACATTGAAAGATTTTTCCTCTAGTATGATGAGTATGAAATATATGACCTTGATTGAAATGGATTAAGGAGTTTGGGGCTACACCTAGATAATAAATATGATGTTCTTATCTATTCAGATGAGGGGAATGTGATGTGATCATTTATAAAGGTGAGTGACATGTGATGTATTCATAAACTTGGTTAGACTATACTTAGATTGTGAGAAAATATGAGTTAGGTATATGGGATTGATATACTCCATGTCCCATGATCACTTTATGTCTTATAAAAAAGGAACGTGTAATTCCTGGGTGTACAAATGAGCCTTGATTCTCTATTATAATTTTGGAATTTTCAATAGGTTGAGGAGTAAATTTTTTCGTCAGAATTTGGATTTGAATTATAAGGGTTAGAACCCCTAAATTTATTTTGAATAATAAATGAGGGTTTGGTAGTAGAATGGGGGTTTCAGAGAGTACCATAGGACGATCAGGGATAGCCAAGCTACTATAGTAACCACTGAAAATCTGGTGGCCTTGCCAAAACCTAGGTAGCCCTGCTAGGCTCACTAGCTAGCTAGTGGCCAAGTACTAGTGAGATAGTGCCCCTAAGTATATTTTTTTAAAGTGGAAAGATTTTAATTTTACCATTGTTTATTTAAACACATTTCTTGAGATTTTGGTTTTCTCTATGGCTAGTAATAGCCCCAAATTACCTCCCTCTCTTTTAAGTTCCATAGAAGGATATCCATTGATTCTTGATCATTTAGAGTGCCATCAATGGAAAATAGAAGCTAGAGGTAAGGATACAACCCCTCTTACCTTACCTTATCATTAATTTCATTGTCAAGTATGCTCTTACCATTCATATCTAATACAACCTATTTCCAAGTCTTTTTTCTACTTCTCTATTTTATTTTTGATTCAGGCTGAACCGGTGTACAATTCTTGATGAGTGGGCTTCCCTAGGCATGTGGTAGGAGATTTTTAAAACCTAACCATAGTATTTCTATTTTCAATATTCATGCATGATGCGGTTAATCTGTCTATGTAATTCCATGACCCTAGGTTAAATAAATGTTTTAAATTGAGTTCATCTTAGTCAATTTGCCTCTTTAATATGCCTTGAACCATATAGAAATGTTAGTTCCATATGGGTCCCAATATTTGGGATAAGGCTATGACTGGACTTGGGGTAAGCAATGAGTGTTAAATTCTAAGGTTTATATCAAATACTTTATTTGAAATTGATGTTTTTGAAATGTAATTTCGCAAAAATCGATAATTTTTAGAATGGGTTATACCTTTTAATTAGACCAATTGAGCTAGGAGCATTGAATTTTATGATTGAAGTTAACCCTTGAGATGATTATAAGGGAGTGGGAAGTATTGGTTGTAAAAATTATGAACTATATTATAATGAATTTTTGTGAAAGGAATACAATATAAAGAAATCAACTTGTTAGAGAATAATATGGTGAACTATGATTATGAATTGGGTGATGAAGGTTTTAAAGTAAATTGTTAGCTTGCATTTTTAATGAATTTTTAAATGACGATGTTACTTAAATATGGTTCTAATAAGAAACCTATAAGGATTTTTCTATTATAATTTTTGAATGAAATACTATTTAATTAATCCTTGGGAAATGAAAAGGTTTTAATGAAATATAAGTGATATTGTATAATACCATGGGCTCTAATTATGGTCATGGTAATTAGTAATTTTTTTTATGGAAGTGATTGTTATGGGTGGAATGCCTTGAGTGTTATACCTTGTATTTAGTTTTGGACATGAAATGGGTGAAATGCCTTAAATGAGTGTAGATTCCATTAGGTGACTCATTTAATTACATTATAGGATGACTCATTAGATTCAAGTATGTATAAAGACAAGGAATGATATATATTACCTTAAATTCCTCACCGATTCATTATTGTGAATTCCTCAGGGTGGATCAAGAGAATGGGAATTAGTCTGGCCTCTTGGTGCATGTGCTGCAAAAAATAAGCGGGAAGAAACTTTCAATCATATTTTCTTTGAAGGGGAGTGGGATCGTGATGTTTGTAAGTTCTTCAGTGAGTTCACGGACATCTCCGCCTACATCCCTGATGATTCGATTTTTCTGGATAGGTGGTTTCAAGGGTCACCAGGGAAGGGTCCTGAAAGGCTGGTGAGGTCCATCATCCTTAGTGCAGGATGCTAGTGCCTCTAGAAAGCACACAACAAGTCACGACATGAGGGAATATCCTCCACAGGATGGTGCATCATCATTCGAACAAAATTCTTGCTGATTGAATGGGTCTCACCTTTTCATAATTGGAATGATTCACCCTCCCTGCGTTTCCTGTAAGTTTGTTTCCCTATGGATTCTGCTCAACTGGACAGAAGGCGGGGCTCGTGGGTGTGGTGGATTCCCCCAAACTCTGGATTCAAGTTAAATACTGATGGCTCCTATTTAGTGGGTGACATGTGGGGTGGTGGTGTTGTCTGCAACACGGATGGGAGTGTGTTCCTGGCTTTCACAACCCACTTTGGGAGCGGTACTACTCTTCAAGCGGAGGCCAATGCAGTCCTCACGGGTCTCACCCTTTGCAGTCAGAAGAACATCATTCTATCCCAAGTGGAAACTGACTCGAAGATCATTTGTGACTCTCTGATGGATAGAGTCTTCATTCCATGTCCAGTTACCTACATCATCAGAAAATGTAAACTGCTTCTCAATAGAAATATTTAGGTCACCCACACATGGAGAGAGGGGAAACAAATTACTGACCATCTCGCCTCCCTCATAGCCCCTGGATCCAATGTCACCCGCCTCCTCAATGTCACCTCTTTCAAGCCATAATGGGTCAACTTAATTCGTGGGGATGCCCTTGGTCTTGACTATTTTAGACCCCCCTGAACCTTGTTTCTTTGTACTTTTCTTTCTTCTTTGAATAAATATACATGGATGATGATGATGATTCCCCTTGTATTCAAGTGAATTACTATATATTGACTTCCATATATTAATGTCATGGATTTCCTATGGGTACCCTTATGAATTCCATAGGATGAGATCCCTAAATTCATACTGATTATATGAGAGGAGATGTAGACCTGGATTCTGGTAAATCCTGGTATTATGGATGTATTGGACATGAAATCCATTAGATTCAGTTTATAGAATTCCTAGATTGGATTCCTTTTATTTAACTAGTGTTAATTTATAGTAATGTCATGGATAACTTCCTCAGACTCTATATTGACTTGGTAATAGAGGAATGTATGGTGGTGCCCCATAGATTCTATTATATTTTCATGGATGTTGTTTCCTTGGTTATGCACCTTGGAACTGATAAGAGTTACAAGATCCATCACCCTAATTATAGATACACCATCATTGGATAAATTTGGTAGGTCTAAACTTGGGTGTCAACATAGAGCCTAGGATTATATGATTGCTTTTATTTATTTATTTTTTATATAGTTATATAATAAATTTATATGAATAATATTTCTGAATGAAGTTGTGATGTAGACTTTTTATTTTAGTGATTCCATTAGTTGTGGCCTACTAAGTTATACTCACACCTTTCCCCAACCACCATGAAACTTAGGTACCCAAGAAGATGAATATATAGTTATAGGTTACAAGTTTATGGAAAGGGACCATTGCTTGGTATTTTTCTTGGCATGCTATGAGTAATTTATGGATGATGGGACCAGGCATGACTATGGAATTATTTAGGATGATTTATTTGTTTCTATTTATTTTTGGGTATTTTTTTTGAATCTAATATTCCATGGGGGATCTAGTTTTTATACAACATACCCATTATGGTTATAACATGTGATGTTGTACTTACTTACTGTAACTTTTTTTATCTTATATGCGATGGTTATTGGATTGTTTATTTGTTTTATATGATTTTTGATGCTTTTATTACTCTAACTAAAGGTTATCATCTCCCCATGATATTCTTGTAGAACCTCACTTATAGTTAGTATCCACTAGAGTATGGGGAGGTGTGCTTGATTCCATGTGGCACACTGGCCTGGGGCACTGACTCAGTGGATCTAGGGGGGCTATAAACTAGTATCATAGGTTGTTTTTTTCTTATTATTTTTGAATAGTATATAAGAGATTAGAAGTGTGTCAAAACATGGTAATGAGACCATCCCTCTGAGTTATCAACCCATTTATGGGATAAAGATCATTTTTTCAGGGATGAGACTTGTTATTTTTAGAATTTTTTGTTATAGTTTTATTTTATTTTCTCTATGGGTGAGACACTTGGTTTATGACATTATGATTTATGGGATTCTGGCTCTTGACCTAGTATGGAAAGAGAGGGTTCATGTGTTCATGCATTATTCTAGGATAACAGGACTTGTATACTATTTGTATGTCACATTTGATTAATATATGTTTTGCTTGGAATTTATGTTAGCTTATGATTTTACCTATCTGATTTATGTCTAACTTTGGTTTATATTGACTATCGATAAAAGGGGGTTTGTTATTTAAAGTTTATAAAGCATTATATATTGTGTTTTCCATATTAGTATATGATGGTATCTTACTCGACCATTTCTTGGGATGATATTTGATATATAGGTAGATATAAATGGATTAATGATGGTCTTGATTAAATATGGTTATAGTAAGTAACTGATAAGGTGTTTTCCCCTATAGATTATGAATGAAGCATTATTTAATCAATACTTATAAATTTTGATGATTTTTAGATATTATATAGAATGAAATCATAACATTTGTAAATGTGTAAATGAATTTTTAAATGATGGTCTTAGTTAAATAGAGTTCCTGTAAAAAAAACCTATAAAGAATATTCCTCTATAACTTGTGAATGGAACCCCATTTAATAAAGACTTGGGAATATATAAATGTTGATAAATCTTGTTAGGATTAAGTGTAAATCATGATTTTAAAATAATGTGAAATTTATGGACTGAGAAAACAAAAATCCTTGAAAAATGTGAGTTTTGTGGGAAATGATGGTTAAGTTGAATAAAATTACAGTAACTTACCAAGATTTTTCCCTCATAAATTATGAATAGAATTATCTTTAAAAAACACTAAAATGTGAACCCTATAAAATGTTAAAGGGTTGGTAATGTAAGTTTGTAAAATGTTGACCCTAAAATAGATGAGGTGACTTAGAGGCCTTATGTTCTTATCTTGACCAAGTGTGTGGGTAGTTGGGCTGTTATTAGTGCCCAAGTTATGAGGTTCTCATGTTATGGACCTTACCAATGTGTAGTGTTGACCCTTTTGAGGGTAAGAGGGGATAGAGAGAGAGAGTCGAGTTTGTGAGAACCCTAAGATGGATAGTTGGCATGCGAGATGTCATGTGACCATGAGATGGGTACAAGTGTTATCTTATGAGTGATGACTCTTGTGAGGCTTGGTTTAGAGGTGGTTGGTAAGACCTAGTGATCCTTGAGGGTGAATTAGGTTGAGTGATTTGGTCCTCTATGACATGTGGTTGTAACCCATATAAGGGGTTATACCCATTCTATAAATGACTCTATATGTGTGATGCATGGGTAAATGCTTCATCCTATGTGATTAGGTCATGTTTGGTGCTTATAACGGCCCAAAATTTTCATATACAGATATTACATCTTTTTATATTAATATTCATTATATTACAAAAACAAACACATAAGGATTGTAAAGGTATAATACCTTTGGAAACTAGGAAAAATAAATAGCTGGTTTATAAGTGAGCTATGTCATCTCCCACTAAGTTATCCATAACTAGCACACTTCTTAGAAATATCATACACAATATTTTTCTTTATATACTGAGGAAATTAAACCTAAGAAAGGGTGATATTAGATATCAATATGGGTAAACAAGAGAGATATCAATGATTATATAATAATATCATGATAATATGGGTATATGAACATGAGATTAACATTTTAAAACCATAACCTACATATCATATATCATAAACTTGAGTCATGGAATAAATATTGGTAGTTCATAATACATGAATAAAAAAGTAATCAATGAAAATGATCCATGAGATCATAACATTGACATAAAATGAATATTTGTGGAATACCTATAAGAATAGAAATTAATTCTATTAGTAGTCAAGTACCATTTCCAAAACTATCATAGTGGTGGGTTCACACCCCAAACAATCATAATAGTTAAGGTTAAATCCCAAGACTATCATAGTGGATAATGTCCCTTATAGAACTAGTTTCACTCACTATTTTTGTGTTTTATATCTCATGAGGTATCAATATTTTCCCAATGCATTTGAGGGAGATATATGTCCCACCCATGACATTGAGAAAATCATACATACTTTCATCATAAGATCATAAATCATTCCACATTTTAAAACCCATGAAAAGGAATAAGTTTCATAAACATTTCATCATAGCATAACTTGTGGAAAAGAAATAATTTTAATAATCATTTCATCATTTTATAAAAGCATAACACATTTAAAAAGAATCTTATTTCATAATAATTTTATCATTTCATAACCCATGTAATATAAATAGGTTTCATAAAAATTTTGATATCATAAATATAAACCACCTAGAGAAATAATAAAGATGGTATCATTAGATCATATCCCCAGTAAAGATTAAGTTACATAAAAGGATGTCATCTTAGATAGAAAATAATTTTAAAATATCACTTAGAACATTTCTTGAGGAAAATACGCTTTCCACTTTGAAAAAAACTTTTTTAAAACATAAATCATTTTCAAAATCATTTTATATGAAAATAACCTAGGAAACTTATAAAGTAAGCTTTGAAGACAACTTAAAAAATTTCTTGAGGAAAATATCATTTCCACTTGGATTTTTTTAAACATAAACCATTTAAATATCATTTTATTTTAAAATAACCTTTTAAAATTATAAATTAATATTTAAAAAATTGTGCGGTCATGATGGTGGGAAATTTTGTTCGTTATGTACATGTTAAAAAAATATTCCTTTCACATTTTTGGTAAAAGAAAAATGAGCCTTATTTTTGAAAATTAAATGAATATTCATTTTAAAAAAAGTCAAATATGGGTAAAAAATTAATTAATAAATACTTTTTAGAATGTCAGAACATTTTTAAAACATTTTTATGAAACATTTTTATGCAAGAAAAAGGGTTTTCGATTGAAGATAGAAATAAAGATGATTTTTCATAAAATCATTCTTTTGGTATCTTTGATAATTTAAGAGAGGAAAATGATTGTAAAACATTTATTCTCTATAGATAACCATATTAGAATAAAATTCCTAAGTTTCTTGAGAGATCATTTATCAAATTTCATCATTAGAATCATAAGCATTCACAATCCCAACAAAATATGAGTTTGTTTCATAAAACTATTACCACATTTGTAACATTGAATCATAATCCCAATAAAGGAATAAAATTAAATAAATATTAAAATATCATGAGAATAAATAAATTCATAATATTAGATGTCAAAGGGGTTATATATACACCTCATAAAAGAGAATAAATGCATAAAATACCGTATGTCTCAAAGAAGAAAAATTAAGAAAATAAGAATTAATCACTTTGGTAATCTCTTGAATCATATGCACCATTAAATAATAAAATCAAGTGAAAATTTAAATACCATAAACCAAAGTATATTAAATATATAACATGTCAAAGGGGTCGTATATAAAAAATAAAAAATAAAAAAGTGGTGAATATGACCTAAGTCTCCCAGAAATGAAAGAGAGACTAGAAATCCCTTACCTTAAGTCTCATATTCCTTCATCAATTTTCAAACTTCTTGTATACTAAATATAATTTTATTTTACATCTATTAATGAACCATAAATATATATATTATACCATATATGATTTAATTATTACCTTTTATTACTTGTTTATTAACAATTCTATGTGAAAGTCATATTTTGGGAAATAACTAGTTTTATTTTCATGTATGGTTTGATTTTTTTATTTGTAGTCCTCTTAATTTGATCATGGTCTCATCTTATCTATAACATCCCATAACCCACACTCCTGGATCCAGAACTGAAAACATAAAATTTACATTTCTAGATTTGATATCGATGAAGGTGAACTAATTTTTTCCATCCAAACCTTAAAACATCAAAAAGAAAAATCGGATCACTTACATTATCAAGGACCTTTTAGGTTTAGAGTTTTAAAAAATTAAGACAAACTCTTACATAAACAATTCCCAATAATTATATAGAGTATCATTCCCACTATACCCAGATTTTCATATGCCATATTAGGTCATAAACATCATCCATATGAAACCCTTATAGTCATAATTCATTCAACACCATTCTTGATAAATTGGTGAAAAAGAAACATAAGAAGGATGAAATCAAATTATCAGTAAAGGTAAAAATAATCATTAACAATTGAATTATAATAGTGAACATAATGATAAAATAAGGGTATGATGACATAATCAAAGTGCATGATCATAACATGAGAATATCCATACCCATCAATACCTGGATCATCTAATATGAAAACATGGAAAAAGGATTTAACAAAGGATAGAGTCATTAGAATCAATAATAATGAGCCATGTGATATAAATCTTGATTATAATAAATATTATAAACTAATAGAAATCATAGATAAAACATAATGGTATCTTAGAACATCATCATCATAGAACCCTAATAAAACCCTTATAATTTGAATAACTATATGTCCAAATTAAAATATAATTCTCTAGAGAACATAATCACTACCCAATTCATTGGAGTTCTATTTGGGTGCATGCATTATATAAGCTATATCAGGATCACCTGACACTATCTAGGTGCACCCATTGTATAAGCTATAAGGAGCTCGCCCATTGCTATCTGGGTGAACCCATCATATAAAAATGTCCAAGAACCATAAATAAAGTACACAGAGCATGTGTTTCATCATAAAAATTATAAAAAATAATTATTCCATTTATAACATGATTAACCTATAGAAAATAAATGGGTTACCTGAAAATATCTTTGAGACATGATCAACCTATAGAAAATAAATGGGTTCTATAACAATCTCTTTTAAATATGATTAACCCATGGAAAATAAATAGGTTCATAAAAATATTTTCATCATAAAAATAAACCATCCATAGAAATAATAATAATTGTATCATTGGATCATATTCCCAGTAAAACATAAGTAATATCAAAGTATAACATCTTAGATGGAAAATTATTTTGAAATATCACTTGGAACATTTCTTATGGAAAAAAAATTTTATTTTAAATTTACTTTAAAAAAATTCATAAAACATTTTGGAAATCTTGTTCTTTGAAAATAACCTTGAAAAATTATAATGGGAACTTTTAAAACCATATAAAACATTACATAAGGAAAGTATCCTTTCAAATTTGAAAAACACTTTTTCAAACATAAAAAATTTTCAAAATAATTTTACTTGAAAATAACTTTGAAAAATTATAAAGTAATATTTAAATAAAATAATGTCCATGATGGTGGGAAATTCCATTCATGACGTACATATTTTAAAAAATATTCTTTCTAAATTTTTAGTAAAATCCAACCAATATTTTTTAGAAAAGACATGAATATTCCTTTAAAAATATTTTATGAAAAAATAAAACATGAGTAAATTTTTCATTAATAAATAATTTGAATAATATTAAAAACATTTTTGAAAAAAATTTTATAAAACATTATTTTGGAAGAAAAAGGGTTTTCAACTGAATAGAGAAATAAAGATAATTTTCCATAAAAACATTATTTTTGAAATATTTAGTACATAAAGAGAGTAAAATGAAGGGAAAAAAATGTATTATCATGAAATAAACATAGGTTAATAAAATTATTTAGTTTCTTTAGATATGGATCATAATATTTCATCATCAAAAGCATAAATATAAACAATCCTGAGAAATGATGAGATTATATCCTAAAACCATTACAACTTTGGTAAAATTGAATCGTAAGCCCCATAAAGGAATAAAATTAAATAAAACTTAAAATATCATGATAATATGTAAATTCATGATATTTCATGCCAAATGGTTTTATATACACCACATAAAAGAATATAGGTGAATAACATAACTTATGTCTCAAAAACGAAAAATTGAGACAAAAATCCCTTACCGCTTTGGTAACATTTAAACCCTAAACCCCATGAAAGATAGATTCTAAAATAGTTATTAAAATCTCAATAATTTTCCAAATAATAATTATAAAATAAATTAATAGGTAGTATATACATCACATAAAATAAATATTTGGGTAATATATCATGTATCTCACATAAATAAAAAGTGAGATGGAAATTTCTTACCTCGAGTCCAGAATTTCCTTATATGTCATTTAACTCCTATAAAATAATATTAAATAAATTATTTTATTTATAAATAAACTTTCATAGATTTAATAACTTATAAATAAATCATTTATTTTATTTCTTTATAATTACATATTCAAATACTTAATTAGTTAAGTCTACAACGGGTGTTTTGAGGACGTTTGGTTCATTGTTTCAAAGCTAATTCAGTGTGTTGACTATGGTAAAAATGGTCATTATTTAAACATCTCCAAAATAATAATAATGAAATAATTATTATATTTATTCATCAATTATACTTTTAAAACCAATCATGAAAAATGGTTATGAAAAATGAACTACATTACGATCATGGAGATGGCAGGCCTTGCATACGCATGGGTAACATTTCCATTTTTCAATGAACATTATGGAAGGAAGGTATGTATTATTTTATCTTTATATAATTATAATAATAATATAAATTATATATTTTTTCTTTAAATATACTTATATATATATCATTATTTTTACGTGGTGATGAAAAATAATCACATTGCTTCGTGGAGGCGGTAGTCCACACATACACGAACAACGTTATAGATTTTAGGGTAAGAAATAAAATGATATATCATATTTTAATAATTATAAATATGTCATGAATATAATTATTATTTAATTTATAACACTTATATTAATTAAATCTATTATTATTAGTTTCTATGTAAAGTTTTAGTGAAAAACGAATCATATCACTTCGCAAGGCGGTAGTCTGTCGTACACACGAGTGACACCATCATATCCCCCAAGAACTGAAAAGTAAGATGGTATATGTGATATCATAACTAAATAATTATAAATATGTTATAAATATTACACATATAATTTAAATCCATCATTATATCAATCCATTAAAGGAGATGATAAAAAATGAATGACATCAGTTCGCGATGCGGTAGTTCGCCGTACACACGAATGATGATTTCATATCCCATTTGATAGAATAAGAGATGGATTAAGGTTATTAAATTAATATAATAAAATATAAATACACATAATATTTGTTTTATAATATGATCATATTTTAATAATATTCAAATTAGTTGGAAGAAGAAATAAAACAAAAAACCATTGTTAGGAATTTTACCTCTTCTTGGATCACCACTTTAGTATTATACCAAAATTATTCCTAGAATAAATTTATGACCAAAAAAAGGATTATAGGAAGGGAATATGGAATTTAGGAATTAATTAGGACAATATTTTACAAAATAAAAGGTTTTAAATGTGTGATGAAGAGAGGAGAGGGTTTGATATTTTATAAGTTAGGTGAGTGGCACACTTTCAATTTTTAAAAAGAAAAATGTGTACCCACGTTTATCACATGCCAAAAGCCTAAAAAATAAAGTATTAAAAATCATTAGACATTATAAGCTAAAAATAAGGCCATTAAATAGTTTTTAGAAAATATTTTAGGTCATTTTTACCTTTATCTTTAAAGTTTAGTCCCTCGGTAAACTGTTTTCACCTTAACCAAGATAATAAATTTTTACTCTTTTTCACTATTAATTATAGTAAAAAATTAAGTTGAACTTATTATATAATAAACATTATTATTATTTAAAATATTTTACCCATTTTACCTAATTAAATTCATATAATTTGAGAAATTTAACTTAAAAAAATCCCACATATGCGACAAAAATGCTAGTTTTCAAGAAGTGTATTTTTCAAGAAAAATATGATTTTATATTAAATATATGACAAAAAGTAATAATTATATGAATTTAAATTAATATTTATTGATATATAATATAAAAATTTAATTTAAAATATTCATAATTAGGGTTTTTTAATTAATTAAATAGGATAAATAATATGCACTTTAAAATAGTTTTCAGAAAAATCTGTTTTTATGCCCAAAAATTTACATATACAAAAATCCAATATAAAGATGATTCAAATGTAATTAAGTGGATTAACTCTGAATGGCCCGAAGGACTTATTTTTTATTTTATTATAAATAATAACCCTTTTAAGGGTTGAAGTGGAACCTGTACATGACCCGTACGCCCAAGGCACAAGGACCGACATAACCTGTAATACATGACCCGAAGGCCCAGAGGCATACCATGCCCAATACATGACCTGTAGGACCAGCCCACTAGAACCACCCCTCCCCAGCTTCTGCATCATTTATTGCCTTTAGCTCCCCACCTACATTGCTGATCGGCTAGCATTGCCCCGTACAAAGCTGCACAGTGCCTTTTCCCGATGGCGGTTTCCATACCCTATCATTCTTCCAATCTGGTTAGCTCAACTTTTGGTGACTGCTACTGTTGCTATGATCCTATTCTAGGGCCTGCTCTTTGTGAAATGGACTAATTCATGGTCTTTAATGGCCTAAAGGCCCTGTGGCATGAAGGCCTTTGATGGCCTGAAGGCCCTTGAGACCCGTAGGCCCAAACCGATGACCCGAAAGCCCAAATCGGGTGAATAGTTCTGGCTGCTATAGTACCGAACAGTACCTGCTATAGTACCTACTATAGTACCTACTGTAGTGCCTGATATAGTTCTGATACGGTACTTCTATATTACTACTAAAGTACTGGAAATTCACCTCCACCCGGTTTTGAACCCGGGTCTCTTGGATGCCAAGCAGGAGCCCTTACCACTCGGGTACGGGCTCGTTGGCATAATTAAGTGGATTAAATATAAATAAGTAATAATTATTCAATTTTAAATAATATTAAAAACATAATGGGTCTTTTAAATTTACTTAATTTATTTAAAATAAATGAAATTTTTACAAAAATCGGCATTTCTCACTATTCACTGAAAAATCAATATTTTCCAAAAAATCCTGAAATTTTACCAAAGTAAATTTTGATATTCTGATTTAAAAAATGAATTTAATTTTATAAAATAAATTTTTAAAAGTTACAACATTTAATTATAGTATTTGTTTCATGAAAAATAATAAAAATCATTTTTAAAGAAAATAAAATTTTGAAGAATAAAATTTATTTACTAAAAATTGATTGATTATTTACTAAAAAATTATCTATAACTTATATTTATTAAGAATTATATATATATATATATATATATTTCATAAAGTTTATAATAATATTCATACCCACCAATTTAACAACTAGGTTATAGCGATTATATATTTCGTGGGTCATTTATGGTTGGTGTCGTGTGTCGTATATTCTATTAAACACAAAAATCTTAGGTTTATGTGTATTTAAAGCTTTGAAATAGATTAAATTTATTTAAAAAAATATATCATAATGTATTGGGGTGTTACATTATCATCTAAGATAGGGTTTTCATGTCGTATACACTGCTAAAAACAATTTTCTTCTTTTAAAATATCAGGGCGTTACATCCTCCCCCCACTTAATAAATTGTGTCCTCATAATTTAAAATTTATCACAGTAATAAAAGTTTGGATATTTGAAAATACCATTTTTGGAAACCCACATCACAAAAGGGTTAATAAAATATCCTCTTTATAAGAGAGAAAAGGACGTACAAAGGTCATTTAGAATAACATGTACTAAGTTTCCAAATAGGAAAACATGGATGAGAAGTTAATATTTGGACAAAGAAGAAACAATTAGTGCCCAAATAATGATATATAGTGATAGATATCACTGATCAAAAGAAATTTAATAATCAAGAGAAATTTAACAACCACAAAAACCCTAAACCAAAGAGGTGTGAAAAAGGTCATTGATATCATTATAAATGATGGTAATAGGATAAAATTTTGTTTCAAGATCCTTTTCCCAGAGTTGAGGAATTAACTTACCATCAAGAGTAATATAATAAGGAAATATATTTACTTGATGAGTATAATTTCATCCTTTTTTCAATTTCCACCACAATCTCATATTTTTCTCTAAATGATGAGTATTCAAGATGAATTTTTCATGCCTGAAGCACTAAAAATCAAATTTTAAAGGATATTATAACCATAAAAGGTATAAAAATATATTCTACCTATATTTATACATAAAAAAACCAAAATTGTTAGAACATGGTAAGATAATTCCCAAAATGAGTAAACTTCCATATGATAAAATAATACATTAATCACCAAAATTAAATAATAATAACCAAAGTTCAAACTAAATCATTCCCAAATAACCAAAAAATTAAAGAGTGTTTTAACCTCAAAGGTTATATCATACCTTTCAGCTTACAAGAACAAAAATATGGTGAATTTATTTTGAAATAACATTAATCAATCAGTCACCAAATCAATTTTCAATCCCATGGTTATCTATCATAAACTTGTTTGGTCACAAGGACACAATCATTCATCCTCATACGCCCTATTTTAGCGTATCTGTGTATTCTTCCATTTTCTTTCAATTCAAACTAAACCAAGGGCTGATACTGGATGAGTGTTCATCTAGTACCATAAGGTAGATAGTTTATGACTTTTCTCTCAATTCATGTTTATTTATAATTGTTTTCATTGTTCTGTGTGCTGGTTTCACCCTCAGTTTTCCCCTAAAATAAATTTCCTTAAATTAGTTTTTTAATTTGGAATATAAATTCTTTATTCGACCCTCTTAATATATTTGGAGGTTAATAACCTCAACTTGAGCCACCCATTGTGTGTTCCATGCTTATTCCTATATTACCCTTGTATGTTAATAGCCTAAACACCCATCGGTGTGTTGGGTTTTACTTTCTCCAGTTTTTTGATTAATTAAATGGACGAATTGAAACTTTATGATTGGGAAAGCTTGTTTTTCTTGGATATTAATAAATTAGAATCAAACGATTAATGGTTTTACAACCTATATATCCTTTTTCATTATTTATTTAAAAGGTATGGACTTGAATTATACAAATTAAATAAATGAGATTGGTTATTACACATCCTTGGTTATTTCATATAATGTAAGATTCCTATTGCTACTATGGAACTTTTTATTGTAATTGGAGTGGTATGACTTGAGTTAGCCTTGGATTCTTGATAGAATGCCTTGTTAACTCAAAGGATTCCATTGCAATTCATTGGAATAGTTTCATAAGGAGATACCCACCATATAATTTGGTCAATGTATTATTATATGTGAATGAATTATCATAATATTATGACTCACTTGAAACATTTTCAGATATTAGAATGCCTCATATACACTCCTTGGATTCAACAGATGTATTAGGATAGGAGGCACCTTGGATTCTTACATTAGGCTCCAATCATTCTTATCCCGAGATTTAATATGTATAGGATCCTTGGAATCAATTAGACACTTTTCCAATGGAATTCCTTGGGAGAAACCTTTGTATTACACTTAGTCCATTATAGCTAGGATGCATAGTTTATGTACTGTGAGATGGATCGAACCTCCACGGTCAAGGACTCCTTATTCTTCTTGGATCTTTATTTACTATTATTATGACTTGGATGCCCTAGTTTCAATTTGGATCCCATTTAGGATTATTTATAGTGATATACTTTAGTTACACATTCTATACCCTAACCTATTATAGGTTCCTTGTTCAAACATGACCGACATGAGACGAAGATTGTATGGTTAGTTGGGTATCCCTTGAGGAGTCTTATCTTGACATGGTATTTATTCCACACATGTTATTCCACATTATATCCTTATATATGCACAATAATGATTTTATATTAATGGACTGGATTTGTATAGATACCATTAGAGGTGGCCAAATGAGTATATATCACACCTTGTTTGGGCCACTGTTTGGTTCTCAGAAAGACTTCATGGATGCATGTGAGGAAAATGTTAAACGCTCGGTCTTGGGTGTTTGATTTATTTTATCATGGGAGCTAGGGAGTGCGGGACCTAGCCTTGGCTCATGATTCCACTGGATAGCCTTTTTGGTCTTTTTTCCATTTTTATATACATGTGTGTATTCATTAATCATGTATAGTTCAATTAAATTATCATTACTTTGTATATGGTTCCCCTTTTGGATTGGTGTATTATTACTTTATATATGATTTACTTCCATTGATTAATTTTTCTTTACTACGCTTTCACTATTTATTCATTATATCACCACTGTTCCACTCTGATAATGAGTGTATAGTCTCCCCAATGTACCACTATGGACACTTACTGCTAGTTAGTAGCCTTTGGCATATGAGGATGCATGATTGTGTCCTTGTGACCAAACAAGTTTGGTTACTTATGATTGAACAAGGTCCTAGGATATTAAAAATTAGTATCAAAGGTTTTTTTCTTACTATTTGGTTTATTAGATAGAAGACTAGGATATGTTATAATTTGGTAATGATCCTGTTCCTAGGAGTAGCTAACCCACGTATAAGAGAAAAACCAAATTGGATTGTATGGGATTTATTATTATGGATTATACCTACTAGGGTTGTACTGGTTTCACCATTGGGTGAAACACATGGATTTTATATTTCATTATTATTCTGGAATCTATTTTAACCCTTGGCTTGGTATGGAAAGGAGGTAGTGTCTCATGCATCATTATAGGAATGCAAGGATTTATATTTCATTAAATATTCCACACTATGTTCACTTACTTCATTAATTGATGTTTCATATACATTGTGACTTTATTTTTATAATTGATATTGTTCCAATGTTTCTTGTAGGGATAAATAATTAGAATAATTAAAGTGTCTACATCAACCTAAATGGTGTTTTCTCATATATTGTGATGAAAAAACCTTAATTATCCAATTATATTAAGTTTTATCCATAAGCCATTGGTTACATGATCTGAAACATTAGTTGGTTTCAATTATATGTATACCAATTTTAATTTAAAGAGAGTGTGTGCCTCTATAAATTGGGAATAAATATCCATCTAATTGAACCATATTAAAATCCTAGTTGCAGTTATATGCAGTACCATTTTCAATTTATAAATCGTATCAATTTATAACTTTGGAATGATATATTAATGTAATTATACCTTGATACACACACACACACATATGGATATACATAATGACATATTTAAGGACTGGTGAGTTCTGTGTTTAAATGGAAATGGTTTCCTTTAAATAGGGATTCCAATTGAAACTTAAAGTGTGTTTTACCCTATAAATTGAAATTAAAACACTATATACTGGAACCCTTGATATAAAATAAAGAACTTGACCCAGGCCTGGCCTTGGTAGTGGGATTTAGGTAGTATCTATATAATTTTATCTTCATTTATACGATGCTTAGACATGGATTTATGAGAAGGTAGAGGGGAGTGATTATTATATAGGAAGGATTGTACCTATCTTATTCTTTTATATGTGATGTTATCGTGTTAAATATTATCTAAGTCGTGTATTTGGAATTTTTATAGCTATTACACCACAATTTACTCAAGTCGAGTGATAGGAAGCCGATGATGACCATGTTCCTCAAGTGGTGGTACCTAACCCGCCAGTAGTGCCACTTGTGGAACCTCTATTTATACATAACATGGGTACTAATTATTAGTTTCAAGAGGGTCAAATATGGTTTATTTAGACTATTAAATGAGCTTCGTGGCCTTCCCCTACTATAGAAGAGCTAATACGAGAGTTTCAGTAGCTGTATCCACCCACATTTTTGGGGGATGGTGGTTTATAGGTCACTAAGACATGGATATAGTCCATGTTATCTATCTTTGAGAACCAAGAGATTCCTCTAGAGAGAAGGTTCAAGATCCAAACTTATATTATTCTTGATTATACCAAGAATTAGTGGGACTTTATTACTCCAGTAGACCAACATTGTGATATGGTCTGGAGGGATTTTAAACCACCTTCTATGACTATTTCATTTCGAAGATGATGATAGATAATAGAGATAGGGAGTTCCTGAATCTAGAGTAAGTATCCCTATCAGTTATGGATTATTCATCTTTATTTACTAAGATTCAGTGTATTGCAACTTCATTCACTCCTGATGAGATTTTTGAGAGTGAGACACTTTGAGGATGGGCTTAGGTATTCCACCCAGTCTCGTGTAAATGTTTTCTGTTCGATTACTATTTCAGGAATTATGAACTAGGAACTTCTTATAGAGCATAATTTAAGGGAAAAAAATAGTATAGGGAATAATATTTCAGTTTCAATATAGGTTATTAGTTTATCTAGTGGCAGGAAGCACCGTCTAGATGATTATTGACAGAGTAATAGAAGTCAGAGTATCTACATCTATAGTTCTAGTATATGTTATCAGCATGGGAGATATAGACACATAAAACCTTAGTGTGATAGATACTCACTTTAGTTATAATCTTGTGGAGTAATGGGTCATTTTAAGAGGTTTTTTGTACTTTTCCATCCATTCTTAGTAGGAGAGGATATTCACCATCTCCACCTTCCGGATACACATTGCCAATTGAGCGGACCTACTCCAGGTAGTCAGGTTGAAGCTCAGGGCCATGGATCAGACTAGATATATATAGTAAAAACTATACCTAAGGATCATATTGTTGGGACATGTATTGTATGAGGTACTATTCTAGTATCCTCTAATATTGTATCTACCTTATTCCCTATAGGTTCCTCACATTATTTTATTATTTTTATTAATCATGGAAAGTATTGGGATTGATATTCAGTACTTCTATTGGTTGATGACCCTGGATACTTCATTGGGAGTATGATTAGAGAGTGTACAACAATTTAAGGAATTCCCCTTTGATTTAGGAAGTGATTGTTTCTTATGGTACCTCTTTATCCTTGAGATGAATGGCTTAGATGTCATTCTCAGGATTAATTGGTTAGTCGCCTATCATACTTATGTGGACTGATATCACTGCATGGTATCGTTTACATCACTAGAGGGTGATAATTACCTTTATAATGGAAAATTGAATGTCTTGGAAAGTAGAGATAGAATAAAAGCATCATGGATTGGGTATAATGACAACCCATATTACTAGACTTTATATGTAGGATCAAGGAATACATCAGACTGATTTCCCTCCTATTGTAGATCATTTTAGGGATATTTTCCCTGATGATTTTTCTTGTTTACTTCCTAAGATAGAGGTTGATTTTACTATAAATATAGTTCCATAAGTAACAACAATATCAATTACTCATTATAAGATGGCTAATACCGAGTAGAAGGATCTCAATAGGCAGCTAAAGGACTTGAAATATAAGGGTTTTGTAAAACTCAATAATTCACCTTGGAGTTCACCTATCATTTTCACCAAAAATTTAGATGGTACCCATAGGTTTTTTGTAGATTACCATAAATTGAAATATCTTATGATTAAGAACCTATATCAATTTCCTTTTATATATGACCACTTTTATTAGCTCTAAGGATCAAGGTTTTTTTATCCAAGATTGATTTGAGGATAGGATACCATCAGGTATGATTTAGACCACCAAACATACCTCACAAAGAAAATTCATAGTAGCTATGGTCTTTATGAGTATCTTCTTATGCCATTCGATCTCACGAACATGTTATCTATTTTCATGTCTTTGATGAATCGGGTTTTCTACCCATATCTAGATTCATTTGTGATAGTATTTGTGGAATACATCTTGGTGTATTCTCTCACTTTACATGACCATGTCAAACATCTTAAGATCAAAATTAATACACTAAGGTATAATCATATGTATTCTAAGATCATAAAATTCCACTTTTGGATTGATAATTTGCACTTATTGGGTCACATTATTTAAAAGGAAGGAGTGACAATTGACCTAGATAATGTGAGTTTTATAGTTTCATGGGAGCAACCCAAGAATGTATTTGACATACAAAGTTTCTTAGGGATATATAACTATTAAAGGAACTTCATTAATGAATTTTAATACTTAGAAACAACTCTTATGGTCTTCACTAAGAAGGGAATAAAATTCATATGGTCAAAATCCTATGAGATAATCTTTCAGGAGATGAAAGGAAGACTTAAATTAGCACTGATATTGATTCTTCTAGAGTTGGGAAGAATCTATACAGTTTATTGAGATGCATAAGAAATTGGTATAGGATAAATTATGATATAGGAAAATAAAGTTGTGGCATATGGGTCTCGTCATTTGAGGCCACACAAGAGAAATTTCCTAATTCACAATCTCTAGGTGGCAACTGCAGTTCAGGATTAACATTGTTGGTGACACTATTTTCTTGGAAAGAAGTTTTTGCTGTTTATGGAACAAAAAATCCTAAATTATATATTTACATAGCATGAATTGAACCTTAGGAAAAAAAATTGGGATGAATACCTTCTTTTCTTTGACTTTAAACTTGCCTATATTCCTAGAAAGGGCAATGTTGTAGTGGATTCTTTGAGCCATAGGACTCAAACATTGGTAGTTTAAGAGGCCAATAGTGAGTGGAAGCTCATGAATATATTATATGAGATGAATTTAGAGGTGTAGGATCATCACATGAAGCCTACCCTTACATATTTATTAGTGACCTCTTCACTCCTGGAGAGAGTGAAGATGAGGCATCTATCAGATCCTGAAGGCCTAGTCCTAAGGGAGATTGTTTCAAGTGAGGACTTTCCGCCAGGCTGGATCATTGATAAGGATGAGGTCTTACGAATCCATGGATGCATTTGGGATCCTATAGACATTAGGTAGGAATTTATGTGAGATTCTCATTCATCTACTTGGGAGGTACACCCTAGTATTATAAAGATGTATCATGACCTATGTCACCAATACTGGTGTCTTAGTATGGAAAGAGAGATAATTGGTTTTATTTATAGTTGTTTCACTTGATCGTTAGTTAAGGAAGAACACCAGTGACCAGTAGAAAATTTAAAATAATTTCCAATTACTGAGAGTAAATGGGATGATTTTACCATATACTTCATGACCAGATTACTGAGACCCCCCAAGGCAATGATGTAGTATGGGTGATTATCGACAGGCTCATGGAGGTCTCTCATTTTTTACCTATCAATGAGACCTTTTTTGTGGATGATCTTGGTAGGATTTTTCTAGGATATTATCCAACTTCTTAGAGTCCTACATACTATTTTATCAGATATGGACACTCATTTCACTTATGGGTTCTAGAAAGGGTTACATAAGACATTAGGTATATAAGTACTTTTGAGTACAACATATCACCCTCAGACCAACGAGAATTCTGAGTGAAAGATACATGTGTTGGAGGGCATGCATAGAGAATGAATCATTGATTTTTGAGGTTATTTGGAGAAACATATACCCCCATATAAGTTCTCCTACAATAATATTTTTTAAGTGATGATACAGATGGCTCCTTATGAAGCCTTATATGGTAGCACATGCCGATCAACTATATGCTAGTTAGAGACAAGGGAGGTAGAATTAATTGGACCTCATATTATTCAAGAGACTTTAGAATAAGTTTAGCTAATTAGGAAGTGAATGGATACAATATAGTATAGGCATAAATCATATACTAAACTCCATCGATGACCTCTAGAGTTCAAGGTCGGGGATTGGGTATTCTTGCGTGTATCGACTAGACTGGGACAACGATGACTTAGGTAGAAAGGTATGTTGTCACCTAGTTTTGTTAGAAATTTAGAGATTTTGGATACGGTTAGATCAGTTTCTTATCAGATGATAATACCTATGAGATACAGAGTAATGAATGACGTGTTTCATATTTATCAGTAACATAGTTGTTACTCAAACTTCACTCATGTTTTTCAGTATGATGAGGTGGAACTGGATGGAAATTCTTCTTTTGAGGAGAACCCTATTCGCATCATTGACTAGATCATAAAGGCTTTCTGAGGAAGATAATTTTTTTTAGTTTGGGTTCTATGGAAACATAGACGTGTATAAGAAAAGACATGGGAGAGAGGGGTTGATGTACATGCTCAGTGGCTAGAGTTATTATCAGAAAAAGCTTTACCACCCATGGTTGGGGAACTCAAGGAAAAGTTTCTTTAAACGAGGAAGATTTCAAGACCCCTTATTTTTTATATGAGGTATGGATCGGTTAAATTTTGTTATATCCTTTTTATTTTTTCCTTTTTTCTTATACTTGGTAACCAAAAATTTAGGTTGGTCAGTTTTTTTGGGAAAGAAGGTAGCAGGGGGCTGGAGACTGGCTGTTGAACCAATTAATAATGTGAATGAAGTTCAAGATGTGAATTAGTCTAACCAAAACCCATGTGTTTAATACATTACATGAAAAAAGTGCATGTCATGAATCCTATTCATGATAGGAATTGGTTTTTCTTAAAAGTAAAGGAATACTGAGGAATTCATGATGTGAAATAAATTCATGTCATGAATATTTCATGGATTTATTTAAAAGGGGAACAACCCCATTCATTTATCCTAAATCCTACTCTATGAAAAACACCTCCCATGTGAATATATGTCCTTTATATTAATCTAGTATTCGATTCCTTTCTCCATATTATATTTGATTCATGCATTGTCTATTATATTAGAAGTGTATTGGTAAGAGATTAGATCTCTTACCTTCCTTTCACATTTTATATTTTCATATTCAGAACTATTTTGGTTCAAGATAATATGCCCTATTTTTATGGTATTTTCCTATTATTCCATTTTATTTTGATTCAAACCAAAGAAACAACTAATATTGGATGATTGTAGCACCGTAAGGTAGGTGGTCTATGACTTTCCCCTCAAGTCACATCAATTTATAATTGTTTTCACTATGTCGCGCACCGGTTTCACCCAAGATTTGACCCTAAACCCATTTTCCTTAAATTAGTTGTTTAATTTGGAATATAAATGTCTCATTAGACCCCATTAGTATAGTTTGAGGTTAATAACCTGAACTTGATCCACCCCTTGGGTGGTCCATGCTTATTCCTATGTTCCCCTTATGCGTTAATAGTTGAAACACCCATTGGTATGTTGGGTTTGAATTTATCAAGTGTTTTTATTAATTTAAAGGGATCAATTGAAACAATATTATCCAGAAATCAGGTTTAAATTGGATTTTATAAATTGGAATCAAATGATTAATGGGTTGAATCCTGATATATCCTTTTTCATTGTTGAATGAAAAGGTATGGACTTGAATTATATAAAGTGGATAAATTGGCATGGTTATTACATAGACTTGTTATTTTATATAACGTAAGGTGCCTATTTCTATTATAGACCTTTTTATTATTCTAGGAGTGGTCTAACTTGAGCTAGCCTTAGAAACTCTGAGGGAATTCCTCATGCACTTAGAGGACACCATTCCAATTCATAGGGATAATTTCTAAGGGAGATACCCACCTTGGAATTTTGTTAATGTCTTATTATTTGTGAATGCCTCATCCTAGTACAACAATTCACTCGACTCATTTTTGGACATTATAATGTCTCAGATAAACTCCTTGGATTCAGATAATATCTTAAGATATGAGGCATCTTAGATTCTTCCTTTAGGCCCCAATCATCCTTATCCCATTATTTTCTATGTACATGCTTCATGGAATCAGTTAGAAACTTTTTCCAGTGGAATTCCTTAGGTGAACCCTTGGATTAAACTTAGTCTCTTATATCTAGGATTCATAGTTTATGTACTATGAGTTGGATCAACCCTCTAAGGTTAATGATGCCTTATTAATCTTGGATCCTAATTTACTATTTTTATGACTTGGACACCATAGTTTCACCTTGGGTCCTATTTATGATTATTTAGATTGGTACACCACCACCACAATCCATATTTTATTTTCTAATGACACTTTTGGGTAAGTGTGAACCGAAGAAACTCCAAGGGGTTACAAAAACCAACCAACTAAGAATCCCGGCCACTGTAACACCCCGCCCATAGAAAATTTCAAAATTAAAAAACCGCAAAAAGATTTCCAATTTTCAAAATTCAAAAGGGGAAAACATCATCATCTCAGACCACGAGCCAACTGCTATCCCTTCTGTCATCATCATCACCAGATCCGAACCCATCCTCGTCGTCGGTGATCAAAATGTCGTCACCTTCTACCTCCCATAGCTGCCTACTCAAGCTCACATCCCAAAGAGCCTTGAATACCTCTGCGTAGCTCCACCTCAGACAGAGTGGGGGAATCTAGGATCCAGAGTAGATAAAAAGCAGGCAATTGCTGGTCAAAAATGAACTAGAAACTCATGGAACTACACCACCGACTTCATCGCCATCCAATCACACCCACCATCGATGTCGTCCAATGTCGTCACCGTCGTCATCGTCCCAACATCACACTAGTCACCAGAAAACACCATAGTCCTCCATAACCACTGTAAAACTACAAAAACATGCCTTTGCAGGCTATAAATAGGAAAAATACCAGGACGTATCGAACACACTTCATCAAAACACGAAATGAATTGAACCTTAACTAGAAACAGAACCATCATGAACCACTGAAAGACTCTTCCATTTCCAAAATAGAGCAATACCAAAACAGAAACCACCATCGGAACCTCTACCAAGAAGGTATCGAACATAACGAATGCCAAAGAAAATAAATCAAAAAAACCATCAATGAAACCAAAACATACCGCGTGAAGGCACTGTTGTCCACCAAAAACCACCTCCCAAAACCATTATAAAACCACCACTTCAAATCCGACTCAGAGAGAAACAGAGATTCTTGAGGTCAGTGTAGGGATTTGTGCAGTCAAGGGCCCCGAACGTCGGCAACATGGCGAGACTGGAGAGGAGAGGTGGAACGCAATATCAGAGTATGGTTGTGGCTGTCAGAGGCTTCAACGAAGAAAAACTTTGGCAGGAAAAAATAAGTGATTCCAGGAGGAGAGCACCAAGAAAGTCACAATTCTTTGTTCAGACATTACAAAAATGAAATGAAGCAGGTATGGTTAGTTGGGTATCCCATAAGGAGTTTGAGAATGAAATAGTATTTATTTCATGCATGTTATTCCACTTCTTATCCTTATATATTCACACTACTAATTTTATATTCATGGATTGGATTTTTATAGACTCCATTGGTGGTGGACTATTAAGTATATCTAACACCCTATTTTTGACTTCATTTGGTACTTGGAAAGACTTCATGGATGTAGGTATAGACAAGGGAAAGCACTTGGTCTTGAATGTTTGATTGATTTTATCATGGGATCTTGGGAGTGTGGGACTCATCCTTGGATCTTGATGCTATTATATAGATTTTTTTTGTCTTTTTTAATTTTTGATATATATTTCTGTAATCCTGAATCTTGTACCACTCCATGACATACTTATCATTTTTTATATGGTTTCACTTTTGGATTGAGGTATTATTTACGTATGGATAATTTACTTATACTTATTAATTTTCCATTATCATTATTCCACTATTTATTCATTATATCACCGTTGTTCCACTCTAATAATGAGGTCATAGTACCCCCATTATACCACTATGGATCCTCACTACTAGTCGGCAACAACTAGTGTACAAGGAAACACATTTGATGCCTTGTGTCCAACCAAATTCAGTTAATTATGAGTGAACTGGGTCTCGGGACATTACATTACATTTTCCAGCTTTGATATTGATGAAGGTGACACAATTTTTTCCATCCAAAACTTACAACATCAAAAGGAAAAATTAGATCACTTAGATTCTCAAGGACCATTTAAATTTAGAGTTTTAGAGAATTAAGTAAAACTCTAACATAAAGAATTCCCATAAATTCATGAGAGTATCATTCCCACTATACTTATAATTTGATATTCCATATTAGGTTATCAACATCATACATATGAAACCCTTCTAGTCATAATTCATTCAACATCATTATTGATAACATTGGGAAAATGAAACATAAGAAGGGTGACCTCAAATTCTCAGTAAGGTTAAACATAAGCATTAAAAATTGAATGTCATCAATGATAATAAGGATAGAATAAGGTTATGATGACATAATCAAATTGCATGAGTATAACATAAAAATATTCATACCCATGAATACCGAGATCATAAAATATGAAAACATAACATAAGGCTTTAATAAAGGAAGTATTCATTAGAATCGATAATCATGATCCATGTGATATCAATCTTGATCGTAAGAAACATTATAAATCCATAACAATCATAGATAAACTATTGATGTGGCCTTAAAAACACATTTTTTCCAAATCTTTTTAATTAATTTTTATCAATTTAATTATTTATTTTAACACTTTTAAATAAATAATAGCACTTTTGTATTTTTATTATTAAATTTTTTATTTAATCAGTTTTTATAATTAATCATGTATTTTAAGCTTTAAATTATTTAATTTATTTCTTAATTTAATTTTATAGTATAATAAGTTTTTATTTAGTTGGGTGATTTTTGTATGCTTATTTAATAGTTTAGCATTAATTAATTAAATTGGATTTTGTACATGAATAATGTAGTTTTAATTTAGCATTTCATGTGTTAAATATTAATTAATTGAAATAATTTAATCTAATTATTAGACATCTTTTAATAATTCATTAATTACTAATTTAAGTTTTGAAACAAACGAAATTTATTCAAACTTTATAATTTTAAATTTTAACTTATTTCAATTATTCAATAAGATGATAATTAATTGTCTACTTTAATTAATTTACTTGTTATAATAGCAATAATTTAACTTTATAATTTAAATGTTTAAATTTTATATTAATTTTTAATAATTTAGTTGCATTTTAATTTTAGTTTTAGCTTAGCAACAATTTATGTCATTTTTAAATTGAAGATAATAATAATTTAACTTAAGTATATATGGTTTTATAAGTTTATTTAAGTTTATTATGCACTTAAATTTTTATTTGTTCCAATTAATATTTAGTTTTAATTTGTTATTTTGTTTAGTTTTTATTTGAATTTCAATTTTTTTCACTCTATTTATCTTGCAGGTTTGCGGTGGCACTGTAATCTGCCACCGTAACCTCCTGACACGGTCTCACCATGTATCCGCAACTGTTTCAACCAATTACAGTGGCAATGAAACACCACTCACCGGTTCTTTTATTTATGGTGCCACCGTGAATTCAGATTTACTGTCTCACCGTATTCTCTTGGAACTACAATCACTCTACTACCGTCTCTTCTTCTACCCATTTCCGCACCACATCATCCTCAAAACCGTTTCTCTTCCACATAACCTTGTCATCGTATCTCTTTCACCGGTCCTCCTACCATTTTTCACATCTTCAATACACCATCGCTGTTTCTTTGCTCACCAGCCACAGTTTCTCATCTTCCTCCACAACCGGTGCCATAGGAAAAAAATAACTACAAGCTTTAATGCAAACCCAATTCATCACTGGACCAGAATCTGACTCAAAGAACATTAACCGATTCAAACCATTATTTTAACAAAGTGAGAAGAGAAACAACCATTAAACTCAGTTCTCAAAATCCAGACTCACTTCAAAGCCAAACCTAGAGCTGTTTCAGATCCAGATCCAGAATGCAAACTGCCTCGTCGAGAGAAATTGGATACACTGCACCGCTTGGAGAAACTGACTCAACCAGTCATCAAACAGTTCACTGATGGGGAGTTCATTAGATCCTGAGTTTCTGCAACTCTGCGTCATCATCAAGCTATGTCACTGATTGAGAATAATGGGATAGGAGTCGAGCACATCTACTGGGAAGAACCTTTTCCCGCCATTGTTGAACCGCATCACCACTGTGGAGTCACCACGATCTGGTTTGAAGTCCTATTGTCACCGCTATAATAGGAATCCACAGACCAGCTTGGAAGAAAGAGATATATAGAAATACGTCGCATCACCTACTGAAGATTTGTGCTGCTAGATATTGAAGCCTCACCGGTCTGATGAGAGTAAAGCAAACCGCCTGTTCATGCCGCACCCTTCTTCGAGTCGTGCCGACGAAGCCACCCGAGAATTGGAGCCAATTCCAGTTCTGATTGCTGGAGTTGAGGAGGCCACGTCGTTGATATCATTGTATCTTGTTGCCGCCATCACGTGAACAAGAATATGGGCCACAGATCTTTTACAAGAAGAAATTGAAAACCCTCTCCCTCACCGTAGAGAAGAAGGAAATAGGGGGAGGAATTAAAATAAACCCAAATAAATAAAATTATAATTAATAACCACAATTAATTAATAATAATGATAATATAAAATAATTAAAAATAGTTAATTAATCATAAATCAGAATTAAGTTATAAAATCAGTTAATAAAATAGAACTTTTTATTAAAACTAAAAAAATTTCAACCAACAAAAAGATAATAATTAAATCCAATTAACTTTATAAAAAATTATTAATATAATTTGTAAACTAAATATTATATTTAATAAATATTTTCCTAACTCAAAAATTTCATTAAATTATAATAAATAATTACTAATAAAACGAACATTAATAAAATAACCAAATAGTTAATATTTTATTAAAAAACTTAATAACTCCATTTAATTAAAGATTTAATAATTAATTAATAACTATAATATTAATATTTAATCTGGTAAATAATAATTATCCACTTAATTATTTATTATTTACCTTTAATTAATTTTTTAATTTAACTTTAATAAAAAAAATAGCTAAAATATATTATTTATTTTTTAGTGTTTTTTTATCTATTTCTTTATTCTCTACTATGCAGGTTCAATTGAGAGACGAGAATACATCTAGATTAACTTAACTAATTCACTCGAAGTTAGTTACAAGAAAAAAACTAGCGAGATGTTCCAATCACGAAAAAACACGTGTGTGCGGAAAGTGAAGGACTTTTGAAGTCGGTGGAAACGTGCAGTGACGTGAAGCATGTGAAAGTGAGTTTAAAAACAGAGCAGCAACAGAATTTTGAGGAGGCTCATTCACTCAAACGAACACACCATTTTTGAGATCAAAGACTCCCGGGAGATGATAGAGCAGACATGGATGCGAAGGCGCCCGATGTAGAGCAGTGCTAGGGGAGCTTTTCTTCCCTCTGTCCATAATTAATGTACTCTGTTTTTGGTTGTTTTCACTGATTTAAACAATATAATCATAGGTTGAACTTTATCATCTCAGGAATTTTAAAACATTATGGTTAATGTTCTATACATCTTCATTTGATTTTCTTTTTAAGAAATTAAAATCAGTTTGTGAGACTGACTCTGTTTCTAATCTTTTGATCATTCACACTTCAACATTTTCAATTTCAAACTTCAATATCGACTGGAAAGGTTGATCTTGAATGCAATTTTCAAATCTTTAACAACTTTAACTTTGGAAATTTATGGCGTGTTCTTTTCCAAATGTTAACTTTTTTAACTTATTTGCAGTTCGATTAAGTTTTGGTGTGGTGAACACCAAGACTTAATCCTCTACCTGTTGAGTTTCCTGGCATGGTAAATTCTTTAGTTTTTTTTGAGGTGTGATTCAATTGTAAGTTGTGGAGAGAACACCCATTTATAGCAATAGTTTAGAGTTCCCAAGTACTTCTTGTGATCTATGCTCCTTATCTTGATATTGTGCATTATTTCACTGTTTTCCTTTAGTTCATCATTACTTATTTTAAGATTTAGTTTCTTAGTTGAAATCTTATTTTAATATTCATTGTCATTATAACAAAATATTAAAAAAGTAAAAAGTTAAAAAGTTGAAAAACTATAAATATATTTACCTCATTGCTAACAGCAGTGTGGTTTTTAGTTTTTTTAAACCTTATAATTCACTCACCTGCCTTCTATGTGGATAGACCCTGGACCAGTGTGCTAGTGTAGGTTAATAAATATAATTTTGAGGGTCGTGACGACCTCCATCCACGTCAAAATTTGGCACCATTGCCGGGTAAGGCACACACTGAGTGTTCTTAAGGTAAAAAAAATTCAAAAAAAAAGAAAAAGAAAATAAAACATAAAAAAATCTGTGAACTGTATCTACTGCTTGTGTTGTTTTTAAAAAACACTGCTTCACTCTGAACTGTTGTGTGTTTAATCTCTTTTAGTAAAATAAATGGAAGTTCAGAAGAACCAGAATCAATTTGGGCATCACTGTGTATGTTGTGGCTATTATGGACATACTGATTGGGTGTGTGTTTATAACCAGCCACAACAGGATGATTACATTGGAAAAAATGAACAAAATGAGTCTAATCCTGAATTACTAACTAAAATTGAATTAATTGAAACCAAATTTGATACTTGGGAGGATGTTTGGACCACTAAATTAAATAAGACCCCTGAAATTAAAATTATATACACTTAGGATAAAGATCAAAGAATGAAAATATTAGAAAAAATGATTTTGGAATTACAACATAGGGTTAAAGCACTAGTTGAATTTGAAGAAAATGAAAAATAAAATGTTTATAAAAGCTTTTAAAATCAAGTTGAAGAGGAAAGTGATAGTGAAACTAGACAAGAATCCCTTATATTTGAAAAATATGATTCTGTTGAACTAAATCTGGAAATAACTAACTCACTGAATCAAGTGAATAAAATTGAAAATCCAAAAAAGAATTTTAATGATGATGGGTTGGAAAATTCTGAAGATGAATTAAAACACATTGAAAAAGATTGCCCAATTTTTTCATCATTCCTTCTTTTGAGAAAAATCACTGTTTTAGAAATTTTTGAGAATGAAGTAACTCGGGTTAAAGACAAATTAAAATATGAACATTGGATTGTTAATAATTCTTCATGCAAAATTTCTGAAATTCTAAACAATGAGCCTGAACTCGATATTGGGTACACTTTGGAAGATAACCTTAAGCTGGATATCACAGAATCTCAAATATTTGAACCTAAACTAACAACTTGTCTTCAATGTTTTGAACCTGTAAACCCAATAATTTCTGAATTGTTGTTGGATGATGAGGATGAGGGAATAATATTTTAAGAAAGACTAACTAATGAGTTTTCATTTCCCTATTCTCATAGTAATCACTTTTCGGAACCTTTGTGTAATGAAATGGAAATCCGTGTTGGTCAACTTGAGGAGAATTGTCTCAATTTGAACATTCTCAAAACTGAATTTATTAAAACTAAATTGTATGATTCTTTTCCTGAAATTGAATTGAAACACTCAAATGATGTGGTTTTATAAAGTGAGCCTTTTGAACTTGAACATGATAGAGAGGTTGAGCACACCATTGAATTAGGAAGAATTGGTTTATTAGAAGCAGTAGATGAGTGTGAATTCACTGATGAGGAAATTCTGGAAGAAATTTATAACATTGTAAAACCTTAATCTATTAGTGATAAAATAAATTCTATTCTATGTCTGTCACTTTCTTTCTCAACTATGAAGGGTTCTAAACCTTATCATGATACTTATAGTAGTCTAGAGGGGGAATCCCACTTGAGTTCCATTTTACATGATCCTTTTCATCACTCTATTGAATCCCTTCTTGAACCTACTAATCATAACTCTCCCATTAGAACCCATTAATTTGAATATAATTATGTAGATGTTGATAAGGTAAGCTTAGAGGAAAATGTCATGTCCTTTGAAGTCTCTAATCCATTTATGTAACTTCCTAAAAAAGATAAATGTTTCAAATCTAAACCAAATCTGGAAGTGGACAACATTATGCTCACAACTGTTAAAGGGTGTTTCTTAGGGGTTTTTATAAGCTATGATAGTTTGGTTGTGTTTATCTTGGGAGCCCACAATTTTCATTGTTCTATTGAAAATAATTGGTCCAACCACATGTGGTGGTTCCTATTAATAAAATCACATCCACCTAGTGACTATGGTTAGTTCTAGGTGAGTCTGGCTGGGGACTATAAACCTAACGCTGCATGGGAGGCAACCCATGGTTTTGTTTGTTTTCAATAAAACACAAAAAATTGTACTTAAATAAAGTCTAACTGAAGACTTTAAACTCAGTTCTTCATGGGAGTCAAACCATGTTATTTCTTTTGTGTTTAATTTTGTTTCTGTTCTTGTTTTACTTTCAATAAAATGCTGCTTTGCGGACTTCTATATGTATATCTCTGCTGGTTATCTGTACCAAGATTACATGCTATGTTTTTTAGAATATTGTTGTTGGTTTCATGGAGGAGTTGAATTACCTTGTTTTAAGATTAATAAAAAAACTCTAAGTTAGGTAAGTACCTTACTGTTAGATTTTGTTTCATTTTTTCATCTCCTTAATGCTTTATAAAAAAATCTGCTGCATGTCTTGCGTGGAAAAAATTATTCTTTATATGTTGCTGCTTTAAAAAAAATTCTGCTTACTAAAAAATTCTGTCGTATGTTTGTTGCCACTACAAAAGTCTACTTGTATAAAAAATCTGCATGTTCCTGTTGCTGTGAACTGAAATTAATTGTTTAAAATTTTCTCACTGCTTGAAACTAAGTGTGGGGGGGGGGGGTACGTGCTGCCGGTTTTTTGAATCCGCTTTAGGTTAAGGTGAATAGTATGAACTTGTTTACTTTTCTATAAATCCATTTGAATCATACTTTGTTAAAATGCTTTCAACCTTGTCATTGTGAACCCATAAGGTACATGCAACTATTTGAACTTTAATGAAAATCCTTGCTACTTTCTTAAATGATAATTGCATATACTTTCTTATGAACCATCTGTTAAGTTATTCATTGTGACAAAAAATATTTTTGAACTTCAAAGAGACCCTTTATACATGTCTTAAATCTTCTGAAATACCAATTCTATTTTGAACTATAACTATTAAAATGTTCTTTTCCGTATTTGAAAGTCAAATTTGGGGAAAAAGTTAGATTTTAAGTGTGGTGGAGGGGGTCAATTCTTGACGAGGCTAAACTATGCTTAATTGTAAGCCCATTAATTTCCCCTACAAATTCAATCTTTTTGTTAAAAAATGGGTAATTTTTTTCAAAATTATTTTATAATTTTAGGCTTTACACTATACTCAATTGGGTCTTGCATTTGAATGATACCTGATTGGTAATTAAGAGCTATTTTGAATCTTAAATTAATGTGTATGGATGATTGCTGAGTGAGTAAACTTAGTGATTTGATGAAAATTTGGTTTAAGGATTTTTTTGAGAGTGATATGGGTAACCTATTAATAGAATTATGATTATAACCCTTGGAATTGGAAGTTTGAATTGATCTTATTGGCCTCATTCATTTTTTAATTATAAAAATTAATCATCTTAATGAGACAATGAAAAATATTTTTATATAAATCCTTTTAAACTGGAGTAGTTTGGGAATTTGGGATCCCACGGTGAATCTCTGAGATCCTAAATGCTAGGTGCGTTTCTGTTTACTATAAGCCCTCTATACACTTTGAATAAGTGCATATGCACAATGCTTAGAATAATGATACATGGCTTGGGAAAAATAAAATAAAGTGTCTAGGTTCAAAAATGAGTTCATTAAGGTGAGGGGAATGATGAACGCTGAATAAAGAAGGAGTCAATTGGTTTATATGGGACTCATTTAGGTTGTATCATTAAGGTGATTCACAAAAAAAATTATTTTTTTGGAACCTTAGTGATGATTCAACATGCAAAGTTCTTTTGGTTAAGTTTTTAATTCCTCTGATAAATTTTCTCTTGTCACCCTCGAACTTTGGACTTAAGCCTGTATTGAATTTAGTCATTAAGTAGTTTCACATATGAGGCATGACATCTTCATTCCTCAATAATTCATAGTTATCTTGATTACCCTCTGAGTATTTGTTCTGGGCAAGACTAAATTTGAACAATTTATTTTCTAAATTATGTTGACATGTTTCAGTTCTCTGTTTTCAAATTTATGGACATGTTACTACTTGGATTCAATTATAAAACATTATTCTATTTTCAAAGATAGTAAAACATGGAATTGTTTGAGGACAAACAATGATTAAGTGTGGGGGAATTTGATGTGCCCTTAAAAACACATGTTTTACCACATCTTTTTAATTAATTTTTATCAATTTAATTATTTATTTTAACACTTTTTAATAAATAATGTAACTTTTGTATTTTTATTTTTAAATTTTTTATTTAATCAGTTTTTAAAATTAATCATGTATTTTAAGCTTTAAATTAGTTAATTTATTTCTTACTTTAATTTTATAGTATAATAACTTTTTATTTAGTTGGGTAATTTTTTTATTATTTTTTAATAGTTCAGCATTAATTAATTAAATTGGATTTTGTATATGAATAATGTAGTTTTAATTTAACATTTCATGTTTTAAATATTAATTAATTGAAATAATTTAATTGAATTGTTAGATGTCTTTAAATAATTCATTAATTACTTATTTAAGTTTTTAAACAAACAAAATTTATTCAAACTTTATAATTTTAAAATTTAACTTATTTAAATTATTATATAAGATGATAATTAATTGTCTACTTTAATTAATTTAGCTTGTTATAGTAGAAATAATTTAACTTTGTAATTTAAATGTTTAAATTTTATATTAACTTTTAATAATTTAGTTTCTTTTTAATTTTAGTTTTAGCTTAGCAACAATTTAATTCATTTTTAAATTGAAGCTAATAATAATTTAACTTAAGTATATATGGTTTTATAAGTTTATTTAAGTTTATGATGCACTTAAATTTTCCTTTGTTTCAATTAATATTTAGTTTTAATTTGTTATTTCATTCAATTTTTATTTGAATTTCAATTTTTTTACTCTATTTATCTTGCAGGTTCGCAGTGGCACCGTAACCTCTGCCATCGTAACCTTCTAACACGGTCTCACCGTGTCTTTGCCACTGTTTCAACCCATTACGGTGGCACCGCAACACCACTCACTGGTTCTTTAATTTACAGTGCCACCGTGAATTCAGTTTTACTATCTCACCGTATTCTCCTGGCACTGCAATCCACTCTACCACCGTCTCTTCTTTCTCCCATTTTTGCACCACATCATCCTGAGAACCATTTCTCTTCCACATAACCATGTCACCGTATCTCTTTCACCGGTCCTCCTACCATTTTACACATCTGAAATACACCATCGCTGTTTCTCTACTCACCAGTCACTGTTTCTCATCTTCCTCCACAACTGGTGCCATAGGAAAAAAATCACTACAAGCTTTATTGAAAACCCAATTCATCAACGGACCAGAATCAGACTCAAAGCACATTCACTGATTCAAACCATTAATTTAACAAAGTGAGAATAGAAACAACCTTTAAACTCAGTTCTCAAAATCCAAACTCGCTTCAAAGCCAAACTTGGAGCTATTCTAGATCAAGATCCGGAATGCGAACCACCTCATCAGGAGAAATTAGATACACAACACTGCTTGGAGAAACTGACTCAACCCGTCATCAAATAGTTCCCCGATGGAGAGTTCACCAGACTCGGATTCGTTGCAACACCATGTCATCATCAAGCTGTGACACCGATTGAGAAGAAGGGGATAGGAGTCGAGGCATCCACTGGGAAGAACCTTTTCCCTCCGCTATTGAACCACATCACCATCGTGGAGTCGCTGCGATATAGTTTGAAGTCCTATTGTCACCGCTATAATAGGAAGCTGTGGAACGGATTAGAAGAAGGAGATCTACTGAAGACGTCATGCCACCTACTGAAGAGTTGCGCTCTCACTGGTCCGATGAGAGAAAAGCGAGCCGCCTATTCATGTCGCGCCCTTCTTCGAACCGTGCCGACCAAACCACCTGAGAATTGGAGCCGATTCCGATTCTGATTGCTGGAGCTGAGGAGACCATGCCGTCGATATCACTAGAGCTTATTGCCTCCATCACGTGAAGAGGAATATGGGCCGCAGATCTTCTACATTAAGAAATTGAAAACCCTCTCCTTTAGCATAGAGAAGAATGAAATAGGGGGAGGAATTAAAATAAACCTAAATAAATAAAATAATATAATTAGTAACAATTATTAATTAATTATAATGATAATATAAAATAATTAAAAATAATTAATTAATCATAAAATAGAATTTACTTATAAAATCTGATAATAAAATAGAACTTTTTATTAAAACTAAAAAAAAATCAACCAACAAAAAGATAATAATTATATCCAATTAACTTTATAAATAATTATTAATAAAAATTTTAAACCAAATATTATATTTAATAAATATTTTCCTAACTCAAAAATCTCATTAAGTTATAATAAATAATTACTAATAAAACAAACATTAATAAAATAACCAAATAGTTAATATTTTATTTAAAAAACTTAATAACTCCATTCGTTTAAAGATTTAATAATTAATTAATAACTATAATATTAAAATTTAATCTGGTAAATAATAATTATCAACTTAATTATTTATAATTTAACATTAATTAAAATTTTAATTTAACTTTAATAAGAAAAAATAACTAAAATACAATATTTATTTTCTTAGTGTTTTTTATTGCTTTCTTTGTTCTCTACTATATAGGTTCATTTGAGAGACGGGAATACATACAGATTCACTTAACTAATTCACTCGAATTTAGTTACAAGAGAAAAACTAGTGGGAAGTGCCGGTCACAAAAAAACACGTGTGTGCGGTGTGTAGGACTTTTGAAGTTGGTGGAAACGTGCGGTGACGTGCAGCAGGTGACTGTGAGTTTAAAAACAAAGTAGCAGCATAATTTTGAGGAGGTTCATTTACTCGAATGAATACACCATTTTTTAGAGAGAAGACTCCCGAGAGATGATAGAGTAGACATGGATGTGAAGGAGCCCGATGCAGAGCAGTGCTAGGGGAGATTTTCTTCCCTCTGTCCATAATTTTTGTAATCTGTTTTTGGTTTTTTTGCTGCTTTAAACAATATGATCATAGGTTGAACTTTCTCAGCTTGATAATTTTAAAACATTCTGGTTAATGTTCTATAAATCTTCATTTTCTTTTCTTTTTAAGAAATTAGAATCAGTTGGCGAGACTGAATCTATTTCTAATCTTTTGATCATTCACACTTCAGCGTTTTCAATTTCAAACTTTAATATAGACTGGCGAGGTTGATCTTGAATGAAATTTTCAAATCTTTAACAACTTTAACTTTGTAAAATTATAGCGAGTTCTTTTCCAATTGTTAACTTTTTAAACTTCTTTATAGTTCGATTATGTTTTGGTGTGGTTAATTCCAAGACTTAATCCTCTACCTATTGAGTTTCCTGGCAAGGGAAATTCTTCAGTTTTTTGAGGTGTGATTCAATTATAAGCTGTGGAGAGAACATCCATTCATACCAGTAGTTTAGAATTCTCGAGTACTTCTTATGATCTGTGCTTCTTGTCTTGATGTTGTGCATTATTTCACTATTTTCCTTTAGTTCATCATTACTTATTTTAAGATTTAGTTTCTTAGTTGAAATCTTGTTTTAATATTCATTGTCATTAGAAAAAAATAGTAAAAAATTAAAAATTTAAAAAGCTAAAAAACTATAATGATGTTTACCTCATTATTGAAAACAGTGAGGTTTTTAGTTTTTTTAAACCTTAAAATTCAGTCACCTGCCTTCTCTATGGATCGACCCTACACCATTGTGCAAGTGTAGGTAAATAAATGTAATTTTGAGGGATGTGGCAACCTCCAACCATGTCAACTATAATGGTATCTTAGAACATCATCATCATAGAACCCTTACAATTAGAATAACCATATGTCTAAAATTCAATTTAATTATTTGGAGATTATAACCACTACCCAATTCATTAGAGTGCTATCTGGGAACACCCATTGTATAAGTTATATCAAGCTCACCCAATGTTACCTAGGAATACCCATAGTATAAACTATAACTATCTCAATCGATGCTATCTGGGTGCACCGATCATATCAAAATGTCCAAGAACTATAAATAAAGTACTCAAACATTTCATTTCATCATAAAACTCATAAAAAATCATTATTCCTTTTTTAAACATATTTTGTAAACATATTTTCATCATGAACATAAAACCTCCATAGAAAGAATAAGAATGATATCCTTGGATCATATCTCCAATAAAGCCTAAGTAACACCAAAGGATGACATCTTATATGGAAAATTATTTTTAAGGACCACTTGGAACATTTATTATGGAAAATAACTTTATATTGAAAATATTTTTTATACTAAAATTAAATAAAAGATTTTGGAAAATTTTTTCTTTGAAAATAACCTTGAAAACTTATAAAAGAATCTTTAAAAATAATTTAAAACATTTTATGAAGAAAATATCCTTTCCACTTTGAATTTTTTTTAAACATAAATAATTTTAAAAATACTTTTATTTGAAAATAACCATGAAAAAATATAAACGAGTCTTCAAATAATATAATGGTTATGATGGTTGGAAATTATGTTCATGTAGTACAATTTAAAATAAATATTCCATTCACATTTTTGGTAAATTCCAAATAGGCATTGTTTGGAAAAATTCATAGATATTACTTTCAAAACCTTTTATAAAAAATTAAAGAATGGGTAAAAAATAATTAAATAAATAACTTTAATAATGTTAAAAAAAAATTTAAAACATTTTTAGAAAACATGGTTTTGGATGAAAAAGGTTTTTCGACCGAAGAGAGAAATAAAGATGATTTCTCATAAAAGTTTTCTTTTGAACTATTAAGTACATAAGGAGAGTAAAATGAAGGGAAACATGTATTCTCAGGAAATAACCATAAGAGAAGAAATTTTTTGAGTTTCCTGAGATATGGATAATAATATTTTATCATCATAATCATAAACATAAATAATCCTAATAAATGATGAGATTGTATTATGAAGCCATTACCACTTTGGTATCATTGAATCATAAGCCCCATAAAGGAATAAAGTTAAATGAAACTTAAAATATCATGATAATAAGTAAATTTATGGTATTTGAAGTTAAAGGGGTTTTATATACACATCATAAAATAAGATAGTTTTATAACATAACATATGTATCAAAAAAGGCAAATTGAGATAAATATCCCTTACCGCTTTGGTAATGTTTGAACCATAAGCCCCATGGAAGAGAGATCCTCAAATGGATATTAAAATCACAATAATTTTCAGGATAAGAATCATATAATACATTAATAGTACTTGTATACACCACATAAAATAAATAGGAAGTGAATAAAGCATGTGCCCCACAGAAGTAAAAAGTGAGATGAAAATCCCTTATCTCGAGTCTAGACTTTCCTTGTATGTTGTATAACTCATGTATAATAATATTAAATCAATTATTTGACTTCTTAAGAAACTTTTATATTTTTAATAACTTGTAATTAAATCATTTATCTTATTTATTTATAATTACATATTCAAATACCTAATCAGTTAAGTCCACATTGGGTGTTTTGAGGATGTTCGGTACATTGTTTCAAAACGACTTCAGTGTGTTGACCATGGTCAAATAGGTCATTGTTTTAACATATAAATAATAATAATAATGAATTAATTATCATATTTATTTATCATTTATACTTTTAAAACCAATCATGAAAAATGGTTATGAAAAATGAACTATGTTACAATCATGAAGACGGTAGGTCGTATGTACACATGAGTAACGTTTCCATTTTTCAATGATCATTATAGAAAGAAGGTATGAATTATTTTATCTTTAAATAATTATAATAATATTATAAATTTAATATTATTTATTTAAATATACTTATATATATATATATCATTCTTGTGATGTGGTGATGAAAAAAGAATCACATCGCTTCATGGAGGTGGTAGTCCCCACATACACGAATGACGTTATCATTTTTTAGTGTAAGAAATAATATGATATATTATATTTTGATAATGATAAATATTTCATGAATATAATTATAATACAATTTATATGACATATAGTCATTAAATTTATTCTTATTTCCTTCCATGTAAAGCGTTAGTGAAAAATGAATCACATCGCTTCATGAGACGGTAGTATGCTGTATACACAAGTGATGTTATCATATCCACCATAGAATAGAAATTAAGAAGGTATATGTGATATAATAACTCCATAAGTAAAAATATGTTCTAAATTTCATACATATAATTTAAATTTATCCTTATATTAATCCATGAGAGAGGATAATGGAAAATGAATGACATCAGTTCGCAAGGCGGTAGTCTGCCATGCACATGAATGATGTTTTCATAAAATATTTCATGAAAGAGGAGACAGATCTAGGTTATGAAATTAATATAATAACATATAAGTATATATTATATACTATTTTTATCATATTATAATATTTTAATAATATTTTAAGGATTTAGAAAAAGAAATAAAACAAAAATATAATGTTATAAATTTTACCTCTTCTTGGACCGCCTCTTTAGGATTATACCTAAAGTATTCCTAGAATTAATTTATGAACAAAAAAAGGATTATATTATTAAGTTATGGATTTTTATCAGTGTTTTTATATGGATTTTTAACCAAAAATGGTTTTAATGTGTGAATAAGAGAGGATAGGGGGTGGCCTTTTATAAGTGAGGTGAGTGACACACTTGTAATTGTTGAAAAGAAAAAGGTGTACCCACATTCTCCACATGAAAAGGCTCAAAAATGAATTATTATAAAGAATTATAAATTATAATGTCTTAATTACCATAAAATAGTTTTTATATGAGTTTATAGGTCATTTAGACCCTTATCTTTTCAGTTTAACCCTTGGTAAAACCGTTTTCACCTTAACCGTGATAATTAATTTTTAATATTTTTACAATTCATTATGGAGAAAACTTAATCTATAATTACTAGATATAATAGATTATAATAATTTTAAATATTTAATCCATTTTACCAAATTAAATTCATGGAATTAAAAAAATTTAATTTAAAACAAAATCTATAGACGCGACAAAATACAGGTTTTCAAGAAGTGTATTTTTTGAGAAAAATATGATTTTATATTAATTATATGACTAATAATAATCATTGTATGAATTTAAATTAAAATTTATTGATATATAAAATATGTTTTTATTTAAAATGCTCCTAATTAGTATTTTTTTAATTAATTAAACAAGAGAAACATTATGCACTTTAAAACGATTTTTAGAAAAACCTATTTCTAAACCCAAAAATTTACTTATACTGAAATCCAATATAGATATTATTAAAATTAATTTAAGTAGATTAAATATAACTAAAGAATAATTATTTAATTTTAAATAATATTGAAAACATAATGGGATTTTTAAATTTTCTTAATTTATTGAAATGAAATAACATTTTTACAAAAATCGGTATTTTTCACTATTCAATGAAAAATAATTTTTTTCCAAAAAGTTAAAAAATTTCACCCAAAGTAAATACTGATATTATTATTTATAAAATTAATTTCATTTTATAAAATAAATTTTCTAAAATTTTCAAAAATTAATTATAAAATCATTTCATGAAAGAAATACAAATCATTTTTAAAGAAAACATATTTTTTAGAAAATATACTAATTTACTAAAAATCAATTGATTATTTAAAAAAAATTACCAATAATTTATATTTATTAATAAATATTTATCTATATATATATATATATATATTATAAATTAGTTAATACTATTCATACATGCCAATTTAACGGCTAAGTTATAACGATTATATATTTCGTGGTTTGTTTAAACTCGATGTTGTGTGTCATATACGTTATCAAGAAAAAAAAATATCTCAGTTGTGTGCATCAAAATATATCAAATAGATTAAATTTATTTAAAAATGAATATATTTTAATGTCTCAGGGTGTTACATTATCGTCTAAGCTCGGTTTCTCATGTCGTATACACTATCAGACATTATTTTTTTTTCTTTTGAAAATATTAGGGAGTTACAATCTCTAGAATGTTAAAAATTATATTAATATCATATATATTCATTATATATTTATTTATATTAATCTATAAAAGTTATAGATAGAAAACTAAATACACCATTTGTGGAGACAGTTGGCCGTACGTATGGATGAATGTTGTTTCCATTTTCTCTATAGATAAAATTAAATAAAGGTATAAAATACCCCCTTTATAGAATCATTTTTATAAAATATATATATAATATATTCATTAAATTTATCCTAATTACCTTCCATTAAAATCATTAGTGAAAAACAAATCATATCGGTTCATGAGGCGGTAGTCCGCCGTACACACGAACGATGTTATCATATCCCCAACAGAATGGAAAGTAAGAATGTAAATGTGATATAATAATTAAAGAGGTATGATTATGATACATATAAGATATATATATATATATATATATTCATTTAATCTATCCTTATTATCATGTAAATAAAATTTAAATGAGAAAAATACAACATATCTGTTTACGAGGTGGTAGTCCGCTGTACACACGAGCGATATTATTGTTTCCCAATGGGTTGGAAGGTAAGAAGGTAGATATGATATTATAATTAAATAGTTATAATAATATCATATATAAAAATTGAACCAATCATTATATCCATCCATGAGTGGTGGTGATTGAAAATAAATTACATCAATTCGCGAGGTGGTAGTCCACTATACACACGAATAATGGTTTCCTTTCCCATTTTATGGAAGAGGTGGTAGATATAGGTCATGAAATTAACATAATAAAATATCAGTATATGGGATATAATTATGTTATTATATCATCTTGTTTTAAGATTATTTAAATGAGGTGGAAGAAGAAATAAAATAAAAACACTAGTTTAATAATTTTACCTCTTCTTCGGAGAATCTATTTAGTTTTATACCAAAAAAATTCTTAGGAAGAAATAATTATCAAAATAAGGAATCTAGTATGAGGGGAGTGAATTAAGGAAAGTATTTTAGGAAATTATTTTATGAACCAAATGGGTTTTGAGTTGTGAATATGAGAGGATAGGGGGTGGTCTTTTATAAGTGGGGGAGAGCACACACATGGAGTTTTTGAAAAGAATTAAGTGTTCCCACATTTTTTCACATGAAAAAGGCTAAAAAATGGTTTATTATATGAACTTAGAGGTTATAAGGTTGAAATATTTCTATATAATTCGGTTTTTAAAAGTTTCAAGGTCATTTTACCCCTTATCGTTTTAGTTTAACCCATGGTAAACACATTTTATCCTTAACCACGATAAATTAATTTTCACTATTTTTACTCTTCATTGTGATAAAAAATAAATTTGAAATTTTTAGATAAAATTAATTATGATTATTAAAAATATGGAATCCATATTTACATATTAAATTGATATAACTAGTGAAATTTAACTTAAAATTAATCCCACAGACGCCACAAAAAGTGATTTTCCAAAGAGAAAGGTTTTAAAGTTTGAAAAGTTTTTATATCAAAATTCAATATAAAATTGATTCTAATAGAAAATTTTGGATTAATAGATATATAATTTTACTTATTTTACTTTTGAAACCATCTTAAAATAATTATGAATTTTTTAAATTCTTTAAAATAAATGACAATTCTTAATAAAAACCAATATTTTTCACTATTCATAAAAAAATTTACCATTTCAGAAAATTATCAAAAAATCACTCCAAGATAATTTTTAAATTATTATTTAAAATATTAAGTTTATTTTTAAAATATATTTTATAAAATATGAAAAAAATTAATTTTAAAATATGTGTATAAAAGGTGACAAAGCTACTTTTTAGAAAAATATAGCTTTTAAGTATAAAATTGGATTTATTCCCATATCTTAAAACACATAAGATTAATTTTAAAAACTTTATTGAATATATAATTTATAAATTTAATTAAAATCATTCAGAAAAATTTATTTTTTTAATTTATTGAGATAAAACGTGTTTGTGTTCATAATTTTTTTTTCATAAAAATTATTTCCTTTATTTTTTAACAGTTTTTATTTTCATTTATAATTAATTGGTCACCAAAAAACTTATTTTATATACATGTGTAAAACATATATTTTTATAATTTAGTTAATCCTATTTTTACCCACCATTCTAACAGCTAGATGATAAATATAATATTAAATAATAATATTTTAATAGTATGATGTGTTTTGTTAAAATTTGGTGTTGTATGTAACAGATGTTAAAATCAGCGTTGCATGTAACACAAGTTAAACTCGATGTTGTGAATAATACAAAATATCAAAAAGAATAAATTTATTTGTAATTTTTTTCATAAAATATCAGGATTTTACATTATACCCCCTTAAAATGAATTTCACCCTCACAATTCATCACTTTGGTACCAAAAATTGAGGATAATTCTGCCTGATTAAATTCTCATGTTCCCACATAACTTCCTAAAGATGGTGGTTTTACAAAAAAATATTGACAATGTGAGTGGTATTGTTTCATATAACTTTCTATCAATGATCTATAATCTCCACTGGTTATTCCTCATAAGAAAGATCATACTCAGGTGGTATGACCACTAAGTTCAGTACAAGCGATAGATCAGGTATGTATTTACTTAGGAGAGATACATGGAACACATCATGAACTTGGGAGAGGTTTGGCGGAAGTTCCAAATAATAAGCTACCATCCCATCATGATCAATAATTTCAAAGGGACTCGTATACCTAGGTATTAGTTTTCCAATTTCTTTTCATGGAGAAATTTGTAGAAAAACCTTCTTACTAAATTAAAATTCTAGATTATGTCGATAATTGTCATTGTAACTTTTCTACCAACTTTGTGTAGTCTTTATGTGTTTCTAAATGTCTCTAAACTTATCTACCATTTCTTCTGTGAACTATGGTCCTAATAGATTTCTTTCTCCAACTTCATCCTCATACATTGGAGTTATACAAGTTTTTCTATAACGGTATTTATAAGAAGCCATATAAATTTTTGATTAAAAGCTATTGTTTTAATAAAAATAAAATAGAATAAGGTGTTGATACTAGCCACTTTTTAAATCTATAGAATAAGATCTTATAATATCCTTTAGGGATTAAATTGTTCTATCAGACTAACCGTTCAACTGAGGATGATACCCAGTACTGAAACTCAACTCTATACCAAGAGCTTAATGAATACTTTACTATAATTTTGAGGTAAATATCAGATCGTAATTAGATACAATTGAATGTGGTACTCCATGAAATCTTACCACCTCCTTAATGTATATCCCCGAAAGAAGATCCAGAGATAAATATTCTCTGATACTGATGAAGTATTCTAACTCTGTTAGTCGATCAAATATAAACCATATAGAATTATTTCCTTTTGATGTCTTGGGAGTCTAATGAAAAAAAATCCTAGGTGATGTTTTCCCATTTCCATTCTGGTATGGATAATGGTTGGAGCATCCCATTAAATTTTTTTCTCTCAGCCTTAACTTGTGTTCATACCAAACACCGAGATACATACTCATCAATATTTATCTTTATATTGTCCTACCATAAATACTCTTGCACATAGTCCAATGGTAGGTGTTATACCCTTGTCTCCCTTTGGTTGTGGGTTCAATCCTGGTGCCATTAACATATGTGACCAGTTGTCACCTGGTATACAGGTTCTCCTTTTTACAAAACTATATTAATATAATTCTCAAATTGAAATAACCCATATTTACCTAAAAATCTTGGATATGATAAACCCTAAAGGTTACTAATACCTTTAATATTATCCCCCAAAATGTAAATCCATTCTTACTCAAATAATATATAAAAAACTGAAGGGTTATATTTCCATAAATGTTTCCCAAAATATCCTTAATCTTGTTAAACACAGATCACATAAAACCTAATAATAGACATCTAAGAATTTGAATATATTATCGACCTTAAACTCAAAAACACATGACAATATCTATAAATCTTATGTTGATCATACATGAATACATATCATCTTACAAAATTAATGCAATGACCCGAAATTTTGAATAAATCTTGTTTCCTAATTTTTTTTGTGTTATTTTATTTTTCATACTCAACAAAACTATTTCATTTAACATGAGTATAATTAAAATGAGACTGTTGGGTTTTGACTATTATATAACCGTTAGTCAGTATGACCGTTGAAAACTAAATGTTGCGACTTTTGTCTCTAAATACAAGTGATCTTGGTTAATTAATATAGAAAGAAGATTTGATGGCCTCACCCAGTAGTCTTAGACCGATCGAAGCCCATCTAACAGAACTTGGGAAGGAGGTAGCACCACTGGGCTTTGCTCTGAACCAAACCCAAGACGAACTTCATCGTGTGAATATAGAACGGAATCTCCTTCACGAGAAGTTCAAACTGATAGAAATTGCTACTCGTGCGATGTTGGTCGAGCCTCCCTCAGATTCTCTCACCTTAGCACACCTTACACTTAGGTCCTATGCTGGTGTGATAAGGGGCTATGTAAGGAGACCGTAATTGCCTTGTGTAATCCTTTGTTTTAAATAAAAATCTTGATTTCTTCTTATGATGAAGTTTATGAATTTTCAAATGTCCGGATAAATATAATATGCATATTTTTGGTGAATTTTAGAGAAATGATATTTTAAAAAAATGTTTATGTAAACCTTAAATAATTAAAAATGTGTAATGATTTTCAAAAAATGGTCTTCTAAAATTATGTTCAGTACAAAATTTAGAGTATAATAAGATCAACTTGATTTTTGATGTATAGTAAATTATGAATAGTGATTTTATGCTTAGGATTAGTAATGTGACCAAATGGATTAGTAATCTCACTTAAAAAAAACATTAATACAATCTAGGCACCTTGATTAAGTAATGTGATTCAATAAAATGGTTAAATAACGATTTCATAAATTATTAGTCAAGTATTAGTTTTTTTTGGGTGAATAGTATTTTTAATTAAAAATTTAATTAAAAATATTTAGAAAATTATTTTTATAAAATGGATTTCATTTTTGAACTCAGAGCATTGAAATTATATTAAGGTAATTTTTGGGGATTTTTCTGAAAAAAAAGAATTTTCAATGAATAGTGTATTTATTTAAAAATTAAATTAAAAATATTTAGAAAATTATTTTTATAAAATGAAGTTCATTTTTTGAAATCAGAGCATCGATATTTGGTTAAGGTAAAATTTTGGGATTTTTCTGAGAAAGTTGAATTTTCGATGAATAATGAAAATACAGTTTTTAAGTTACGGGTGTTTAATGACATCATTAAATGATGTATTAAGTATGTAATCTATATGGTCGACTTATGAATAGTAATATAAGGTATGAGGTGTCCCAAGTTGCCAATACCATGGGCAAATACCATGGGCAAGCCCATGGTTTTTCCAAAACCACTAATGAGGTGTCTCTTGGCCATTAATGCCTTGTCTCCTCACTTTCCCTATAAATACCAAGCCATCCTATCATCCATTCGACTCTACACTCTCCCCCAACAAATTTATTGCCTCATTACCTCCCAAGGAGTCCTCCCAAGGTGCCCCAAGCCCCCAATGTCCCAACCTTTGAGTTTTAAGAGTTACGTTTTAAGGTAAGGGATCCGACCCCCTCTCTTTCTTTTCAAGTGATCTCTTTTATGTCATTTCTTTTATGCTCCTTGTTCTTATGTTGGAGTATGTTCTTTTATATTCATTATACTGTCCTTTTTATGTTCATATGATGATAGACCCCCTCTTACTCTCATCATTTCATTTTATGAAAGTTTAAGTGGCGCCGTTAGGCTGCCGAAATTTTTGTAACAGATTCTTTCACCCTTCTCATTTTCAAGTTCTATTTTCTTGTCAAGTATTTCAAGATCCTTTTTATTATGTTTGGGTATGATATCTATATCTATCATACTGATATTTTATGATCATATGATGAGAGACCCCATTTGATCTCTTTAATTCAGTGTTTTGAAGTTTTAAGTGGCGTCGTTAGGCTGCCGAATTTTTAAGGGATTCATTCACCTTTCTCATTTTTCAAAGTTCTACTTTCATGTAAAGTATTTCAAGTTCCTTTTTATTAGGTTGGGGTATGATATAAATATCTATCATACTGATATTTTATGTTCATATTATGAGATACCCTATTTGATCTCGTCAATTCATTTTTTTTGAAGTTTAAGTGACATTGTTAGGCTGCCGAATTTTCATAAGAGAAATCTTATTTTTTCCTTCCTTTCATGTTCTTAATTTCATATGGTAAATCTTTCAAATTTCATTACCATGTTCATATATCCTTAATATTATGTCCCTCTACTGTTTTATGGGTCATTTATGAATGTTTGACCCATTTCCCCTCTCTTTTCAATGTTTTCTAAAACCCCGAAACGTAGCCGTTATGCTGTAGAATTTTCGTCTCAAAATGCCTCCCTCTTTTCTCAAAATTATTTTATGTTATTAAGTGAATACTCAAAGATCTTATTTATACAGGGGTATTTACATATATATCAAAATGTTCTATTTTAAATTCTGGGATTTACATACATGAAACCCGCTTTCCCTTTCCATGGGTTTAAAGTGACATAAAGATCATGTCTTTAAAGCAGTTTTTAAAACGTTATGATTATGAAATGAAACCCATTTATTTTATGCTATATGGGTTGTTTATGAAATGATTTATGATGATATATGTGGATCACATGATAATAAATACATGTCAAGGGTGCACCCAGATAGCGCTCCAATGCATTGGGTAAAGACTTAATCTCTAGAGATGACCTTTTAGACTGATACCTTGGTGAATAACCTTGGTAATTTTTAATGACACCATGGGGATAGACCTTGGTGAAACGAAATGATTGTCAATATTAAATGTTTTAGCCACATCTTCAAGTTATGAAAAATGTTATTTTTATTATGATATATCTCATGATTTCTTTCTCATGCCTTAAAGTTCTTTTCATGACCTTATTGAAGTATCTCAAGTTCACATGTAAAATGTTTCTCTTGTTTCCCTTACTGGGCCTTCTGCTCACCCTTTATTTTGATGTATGTCCCCAGGTTATGAGATGAAGTAATGAACCTAGGATGAACATGAGGAGAATCCTTTCAAGTGTTTAAGAAGAATGTTTTATGTTTTCATATTTTAAGTTCCTGGTTTCCAAGACACTAAACCTTAAAGATCCTCGGTTTTGTTAAATGTAATGAAAGTTTATGTGATAAAAAGGCAGGATACTATAATTAACATAATCCTTATATGTTTCATGATTTTTATAAACAAAATACTATTTTTAAAAATACCTTTACATCATAATTCTTGAATCTCAATACATAAATACTTCAATCGTCCCTTTTCATTTTTAAACCATTAAACATGATTCATTATCTTATTCCTTAGTAACTTATTCCTTTCGTATGTTATTTTTAGTCTCATCATAATCAATGGAAAAACCTTTACTCATACAGCCTTTCAAATCCTCCTATTGAGATTTCCCCTAGGAAATTGATTTTCATAATTACTATACTTTACACTTTTAAAACATTCATCCATTGATAATACCTTAGGTAGAAAAATATTACCATCCACCATATTAACTGAACATTTAATTTTTCCTTAGTAATTGCTTACTCCATTCCCTTATTCTCCATGCATAAAACATCTTATCATTCCTTTGAGGCATTATATTGATCACTTCTTCCCACATTTTTGACATATAGAAAACCAAATATTCTCTCCTCCATGGTCTCCACTACCCAAGATCTCAGTGAAAGCTTTCCTTCTATTCTTTAGTGATTCTAAGTGTTGGTTAAGGTGCAAGTTTTTAATCATATGTCATGATAAACGACTGGGAATACTCACAAATATACTTTACCCCAGTCATCATTCCATTTGGGTTTTCATCAACACATTGTCTATCACATTCAATGTAAACCTAGTTACTTCTAGTTCCTTCTATTGACTAAAACCTAAAAGTATAGTGTAAACAAAAATACTCATTGTAGAAAACCACATAATCTTGAAAAATAACCCATAGGATTTTTAAATCATGACACATTATTTTCAATCTATTAAACCTTTGGATTAACCTAGGTCATTAATGGTTATTATTCAAACCCTGCATGATTTTTATTAATGATTTTCTGAATTTTTAAATCATAACCCTTGGGAGTGTCAAAATAGATGCGTAGTAAGGCTCTTCATCATATACCAAGTAACACTTGAGTCAAGCCCAACATGCCTTTTTTCAGAGTTATTACCCCTAGGTATATTGGTGCCAGAACCACATCCACTTGTAGTATCTAGATATAGATTTATTTCTAGATTATTCACATAACCTATTCCTTAACAAAACTTTAAGATGTTATCCTATACTTCGGCCCATATCAAAAGTTCTCAATAAAGTTTTCTCATCATAGTTTCCAAAGGTTAACTAAACCTGTAATGTCCCCTAATCTAGAAATCTCTCACATGGGCAGAAAGGGTTAGTTACGAGACCTCAGGCAAGCCTCCCCATAAGCCAGAGGCTACCGACTAGCAACATCGGTGTGACAAGTATAGTGGGTAGACTATATCCCCTAGATTCAGAGTTTACAACATAGTAGAAAAAGAAATATAAATGAATGAATAAATATTAGAGTGTGGAAATAATAGAAACAATAAAATATAGTGAAAACCAATAATAAATCCAATTGAATAGTCTAATAAATAATAAAGGAATAATGTAATGACATTCTAGAATGTAACTAAATTTCATGCTAGTAGTAATACAAATAAAATACTAGAAAACTAAAAAAAAGACTCAAAAGTCCCCGATCTTGAACCCCACACTGATCCCATATCTAACTCCAGCCCATCCAGTAAGAAAAAAATCAACAACAAGGTCTTTTTTCTCTTGTCCAATTCTATATCCATGTAATTTTCTTGGGTTCCAAATGATATCCCTAATAGGGTGTGAGTATAACTTAGTAGGTAGACACCACCATTTATAAGCATAACCTGTGTGATAATAATTGTATGAAATAATGAAATAAACAACTATATTAATTAATTAAACCATTAAATTAATACCACATCAACCTGTTTCAGCACCATGCTAGAATATCTCTAACCATGTCTCATAACCATATAACCATGTTAAAATATAACCTACCTCGGTGCCACACCAGAATGTATCTGATCATGTCCTATGACCATGGAAACCATAACCTTATAATCAAGGTATATAAACTACACAAATAAGGTCCATGCCTAGTATATAATCATTTCAGAAGCATAATATATCAACATTTTATCATGTCTCGGGGACAACCCTGGTATATCCGCATTATAGTATTTCTCAGGGCCAAGACCAATATAGTAGCATTACATATTTTCTTAGGACCAATATCTATATATCAACATTACATCATTTAGATTGGGAAAATTCCCCATATAATCATTACAATATAAAAATCATAACACAAGTCATAATAATAAGGATATCATAATATTACATCATAAGGCTCAATGGTTAATTATGAAAATTACCATTTATCATTCAATTTAACATTTCATTTATCAATTGTTTATAACCAATAACATTCCGGTCATCTCAATAAAAAAGCCAATCCAAGGTTAACCTATAATAAGAAATCACCCAAAATACATTTCATACTAAACAAACTTTAATACATTAAACAATTCGTTTATAATTAAGGGTTCACTTAACCAAATGGTAGCTACAAGCTAGGTCAAAATCCAACTGGATATAAAGGGACTCCAAGGAATCATCCAATTAATCAATTAATTCATTTAGGTGCATGACATGTTAGATAAATTACAATAGTTCACATAATTGATAATTATAAAACCATAGGTTTAAGGTTTAGACCCCCTAACTTTAATTCACGAACAAACAATGCTTCCAATGGAAAATACCCATGAGAAGAAAGTTCAGATAATATTAAGAAGGATCCTATATCAACACTGATCAAGATCAAAACCAACAACAGACATGGTTAATAAATTACACTGCAAGGAATAGAGAACCAAAGGAGATAAAGGATATCCTAACTAAAACCACTTTCCAGAGATTGGATGCAAAAATGAGACATCCAGAATCAAGAGAGGCACTCCAAAATCACCTGGAAGGTCACACTAGGTCGATATGAGGAAGCTGTAGGAAATTTGGAAATAAAAATGAACCGCACAACATAATTTAAAACTGTATGTTGGGAAAAAATTACATTTATTTTTTAAAATATATTTTATAAATTTGGAAAAAATTAATTTTAAAATAAGTGTGCAAAAGGTGAAAAAATTACTTTTTTGACAAATACAATTTTTAAGTGTAAAATGGGATCTATTATTATTTCTTATCTAGAAAACACATAAGATGAATTTTAAAAATTTTATTTTAATATATAATATATAAATTAAATTAAAATGATTCACTAGATGTAATTTTTTAAATTCATTGAGGTAAAAAATGTTTGTGTGCATAAAAATAGTTTTTCAGAAAAAGATTTCCTTTATTTTCAAATAGTTTTTATTTTTATTTCTAATTAATTTGTCACCAAATAATTCATTTTATATACATGTATAAACCATATATTTTTATAATTTATTTAATCCTATTCACACCCACCATTCCAATGGCTAGATAATAACTATCATATAAAATTATAACATTTTAATAGTATGTCATGTTTTGTTAAAAATCAGTGTTTCATATAACACAATATAAACTTAGTATTTTTTGTAACAAAATCTAAAATAGGCATTTCATGTAATAAAAAATATCCAAAAGATTAAATTTATTTGGATTTTTTCCACAAAATCTCATGGTTCTATAATGCTATCTTATTTTGGAATAGTTATGGTTGAGAAAATGTAGTGATATTGAATTATATTTAGGTCAGTTTTGAAGGTAAGGATCATTCATATTCTTGGACTTGACAGCATTGGATATGATTGGGGTACACGGTGGCCACATAGGTAAGTGGTTTTTGGTTCTATAAGAAATGCATGGGATGATGGGTGGTTGTTCATATAACCATGACACATGAAAGGTTCCATGCTTATTCTATGAGGTCATCTATGATGCCTCTAGTTAGTGTAAATGACATTCCAAGATCATGGTTTGTTGGATGGTTAGGATAGAGATCATAAGACTATTAATTATTGAATCAAGTGAAATGAGTCGGGTTTTTCGAGTTAGTCACAGTTGAGTGTGGGGCCCCTAGGTTTCGATGAGGATATATAATATGATATAAAATTCCCATTGTTGGATGAAAATGGGGTGTTGTTATTGGGACTTAGATCAGTACATATGAGGTATGACTGGGTGTATGACATACATAGGGTGATTCCTTGAATGGTTTTAATTATGAGATCACTTGGGGAGCCTGTGCTCGATATCAATGTTTGAGGTATAGGGTAGTATCATTTGAGGGCCTAGTCATGATAATTTTGGGATAATATTATAGTATCTTGGTGTGATTAGGGATATAATCTTGTAGTTTTGGAATTATTCCTCATGGTGGGTGGTTTTGTGATGGAACTCAACCCAAGTTAAGTGACTAGTTTTGAAGAGGATTATTGAGTGTACTAAGGTTATGTAAATATGACATGTTCATGAGCATGGCAATTTTTATAGGAATGAAAGATTGGTTTGGATGTGATAGGAATCATGGGATTTTGAGTTGAGTAGAGTGATTAGGAGGTGAAGAAGTGTGTTACCATCTTTATTTTAGTGATCAAGGTAGTGCACGATGGTAAGAATAATGCCTACTAAGTTTTGGATTAGTGAGAGTCCATGTTAAAGTCAAGGGATGATGAGACTGAGGGGATGTTACATGCATAGATTCTTGATATTTGTTTAGAATATTAATATATCCTTGGCTGAGAAGGTTGGTGTAAGTTTGGATAAGAGTTCCACAACATAGTAGATTCAAGGATTCAATCCTGGATAGGTAATGACAGGATAATGAGCATGGGTTAGGAGGAGCCGTAACATAGATGCTTGAGATCTGGATGGAATAGTAAAATACCCTTGGCTGATAAGGGTGGTACAAGTTTGGATAAGAGTTCCTAAAATAGTAGATTCAAGGATTCAGTCTTGGTTAGGTAATGACGGGATGATGAGCATGGCTTAGGAGGGGCGACCCATGGGTGGTAAAGGTAGGTCCGATCAAGGGTTGGAGATCGATGAGCAGTATAAGTAATTTTATATGTTTGAGATTTACCATAATATTTTAAAGGATGTGACCCTCACTTTAAAGGAGTTTTATAAATCCTCATGGATTGTGTTCCATGACCCAGAAGTGGATAGTCTTTGACAGTTGGAATGCAGCTCATGTATGAGTGGGTTTTGCCATATCCGACCATTTTGTTCGGTAACAGACATGTTGTGTCCCTTTTACTTTTGGGTTTTTATCTAGTGGAACTATGATAGGAATACTCCTATGGTGGGTAACATCGTGTAAGTCATGGGTGTGTGACCCACGTGCTAGAAGGGTTTTTGGAGCGTGGGACCAGTCTTTAGATGGTTGTGAGAATATCATATACTAGTACTCACATACCTTAAATATAATATGGATTTCTAAGGGAGTGTTATAGGATGATATCTTTGAGGTTTTGGTTGAATTCTGAGTAGATGTTTTGGAATCGGGATAAAATGATGTGACCAAGGCCGGATCCTGTTAGTTTCACACTGGTGGTTGGTTGAACATTGATGTATAGTGAAGGTGCTTAGTGATTTAACCATATAATTAAATTGAAAGGTTGGGTTTATATATTAGGGTGTTGGTATGACCATGATATACCTATAGAGATAAAGGTATTACAGTCAGAAGTTTTAACAACACACAGCGGCTGAAGCCGAGCGTTCTTATGGAAGGTTGGATGTAGGATATCTAAATGGTATTTTTCATGGGATTCTATGTGGTGAGATCAAAATTAAACCATTCATGTTCATAGAAATATATAGGACCTGTTTTGGGAGTTGACTATGGATTTTTGAGGAAAAATTGGAGTATTCAGGTTGTGCTTGGATGATAGAGGTATATCCGTTTTGGTTTCAAATATCAAAATGAGAGCTGGTACCAGTGATGACTAATGATCTCATTCATGTTGAGATTTGATGCACCGAGAAAAATGCCAAGTATGTTGGTGGATTATTGAGGGTGGGATTTAGTAGGAAAATTCTTATGGTAGGATGCGATAGGGCTAAAGATCAAACTTTTGAGTTAATTTATTTGGTGGGGAGAACCATTAGAAAAGAAACCTACTGGTCGATGAACCGTGGGTGAATCAAGAAGGAAAAATTCCATGGAGCATCCTCTATGTGTTTTATGAGAAATTTGAGCATTATATTGGGATTATATAAATTTGTATATTGTGTTTGGATTTCGATTTTGGGAATGTGTTATGTGATTGAGAGTATACCACGACCATTTTTCATAGAATTTACAACCTAAGTAGGTTGGGTGACACTTTTGGATAGCCGTAGAGACTTATTGGGGACTCAAAGTGCTATAGTGTGAATTTTTAATGCACAAGTGTAGGTATAGGCCTTGATTCTCGACAAGAACTTCGGATTTTTTGATTGGTAGAGGGGTTGAATTTTTAGTCTATATTTGGATTTTAATTTTGACAGTTTTAACCCCTCAAAAGATCCATTTTGGAAGTGAAATAATGGTCAAGTGGTATACTAGGGATTTAGGTGAGAACCGGAGGAGTAACAGGGCTAGCCGAGCTGCTATAGTAGCCTCGACCACCAAATGGACTTACCAGAACCTAGACAGCACTATTGGGATCACTAGTGGCCCTTGGATGTATTTTAATAAAAGGGGAAAATTATATTTTCCCCCTTGTTTCTTTAAACCCCTTGCTCAGGATTTTATCCTTCTCTGTGGCTAGTAACAACCCCAAATTCCCTCCCTCTCTTTTATTATCTATGGAAGGATCTCTTTTAATCCTTTATCATTTGGAGTTACGTTAGTGACAAATAAAATCTAGTGGTAAGGCTACAACTCCTCTTTGCTCCCAAAATAATTTCTTTCATTTTCAGGTATTCTCACTGTATTTATGTCTAATAAACTCTATTTTCAATTATTTTGTATGCTTCTCTATTTTTTTTCTGATTCAGGATGAACCAGAGGCCAGTGATTAATGAGTGGGATTTTCTAGGCATGATGTAGGTTTCCCTTAAAACTTAATCCATATTTTTTCACATTTTGTGTGTGTGCATGATGCGGTCAAGTAGGCCATGTCATGGATTGATACCAGGTTAAATACATGATTTAAGTTGAGTTTTTATTAGTTAATTACCCTCTTTAATATTCCATGAACCATAGAAAAATGTTAGTTCCATGTGGGATAACCATATATGGGATTTTTCCATGAAGGGTCTTGGGGGGAGCAATGGATGTCTATTTATAAGGGTTATTTCAGAATCTTTTATTAGAATAAATGGATGTAAAATGGAATTTTAAAACCATTGATAATTTTGAGAATGGGTTAGACCTTTGAATTGGACCGATTGGTTTGAGAGTGTTGAATTGTATGATTGGATTTGACCCTTGAGACGAGTTTAAGACAGTGAAAATTATTGCTTGTGAAAATATGAACTATGTTGTAATGTATTTTTTAAAAAGAATACAAGATTATGGAATGAACTTGTTATTGAATAAAACATTTAACCATGATTATGAATTGGTTGAATAGGGTTTTAAATCGAATTATTGGATTGAGATTTGTAATGGATTATTCAATGAAAATGTTGGTTAAATAGAGATCCAGTAAGAAACCTATTTAAGGATTTCCATTATAGTTTATGAATGAAATCCTATTTATTCAAGACCTAGGAATGATAAGGATTTAATGAAATAAAACTGGTATTTCATAATTCAATAATATCTTATGATTTTTGTTGTAATTTGTAAAAGCGTTTTCTTGTGTAAGTGATTGTTATGGGTGGAATGCCTTAGGTGACATCCCTTGGATTCAGTTTAGGACATGAAATGGGTGGAATGAATTGAGTAAGCATGGATTAAATTTGGGGACTCACTTGAATTCAATGGGAGGATACCTCATTAGATTCAAGGATAGATAAATCTAAGAAATTCCTTGATCTTCCTTGGATTTCTCACTGATTCATTATTGTGAATGGATCAGGGTAGCTCACCCTTGGATTTTAATGATGTGTTATACATTTAATACCATGGATTAATGTTGTGTATTATATCAGGTAAACCTTGTGAATTCCATGAGATGACATCCCAAAATTAGGCTTGATTATATGATATATAATTCCATGGATGTGGACCTAGATTCTGGTTAATCCTGATACTATGAATTCTTAGGACATGTGGTCCATTTGTTTTCACCTTGGAACCAACATGATTTATGAGATCCATCACCCTAATCATAGATACACTTGTGCTGGATGAAGTCAGTAGGTCTGAACTTGGGTGTCACCACAAAGCTTAAGACCAGAGGCTATGTTTATTTATTTGTTTTTTATCCATTTATGTGGTAATTATTTATCATTATTACTTCTTTATGTAATTATTATATGGACTGTTTAATTTATGTAAGCCATTGGCGGTCTCTTACCAAGTTATACTCACATCCTACTCGGGCTTCCATGGCACTTGGGTATTCAAGTAGATGACTATCTAGTTTTAGGTTACAGGTTTAGGAAAATATATTATTTCCTTGTGTTTTTCTTGTCATTATAGGAGTGGAGTATGGATGATGAGAATAGGTAGGAAATATGACCAATTTGGGAAGTGTTCTTATTTTTTGTTTATTTTTTGGTATTTATTTTTCTACATCATATTTTCCATGGAGGATCTGGGTTTTTATGGAATTCCTATTATGGTTATAGCATTTTATATTGTAATTATTAATTAGCATTTTATTATCTTATCTACGATGTTTATTGGATTGGTTATGTGTTTTCTATTTTTTTACTTCTTTGGATACTATGACTAGAGGGTATATCCTCCCTATGATATTTATATATACCTTCCATGCTAATTGGTAATCACTATCAAATGGGACGGTGCACTTGTGGCCATGTGGTTCATTGGACCATGGCATCAACTCATCGGATTCTAGGGAAGGGAATTATAGAATATATTAGAGTACATGATAACATGTGGTGTCACTGGTTTACATAGGTTTACAGATATATTTGTTTTATGGAGATCATTCATGATCCCTTTTTATCTTAAGTAGCATTGATTCTTTACTAGATGCCACTCCTTTCTTACATTCATGGATCCATAAATTTATATTTTCTATCAATACTATAAATTCCCATGGAGTCACAATTTGTGATTGATTTAATGGGGATTGAGTTTGACTCATAGAGCTGCTCTAAAAGTGTTTTAGAGTTAATCTAAAAGAATTTTGGATGGGTGTTCACAAGGTATTGCATATGATGTGATACACTGTGAAGTTAATGATATCTTTCAATTTTTATTGGAAGATATCTAAAAGGGTTTTTGGATATGGTTTCACAATTTATTGTATATGATATAATATAAGGTGAAATGGAAAGTAAGTATCTTAGTATTTTGTGAGTGTGTGGGATTGAAGGAGATATACCCTAAATCACACACACACACACATATATATATATATGATATAGATAAACTATATCATATGTAATGATATAATTATCCATTGAATATGACTTACATGAAAACCATGTAATGTATTCATTTTTGGGGTATATCATTATTTATGATTGAGGTATATCATCAAACAATTCTTGAAACTAAAAAACACATGTTACAAGAGATTTCAAGGAATATATGGATTTTTTGAGGTGAATATAGGCAGAAATGGGATAAAAATCCACCTAAGGGGTTGGATTCGTGAAGGATGAATCCTTTACAAAGGGAAAGGGATTCACAAAGGATGTCATAGTATAATGAAAGATCTTATGTAAAGATGGTAATATTTTGTAAAACATATGTCTCCATCTATACAACAAATATAAATACCCCCTTTTACCCCTACATTAAGGGGACATGACCTTTTGATTCCAAAAGAACTATGAATTTGTGAAAGTTTATCCTTCATGAGCCAAAGGAGAAATGGATCCCTATAGGAACCCATAATTCGAGAACAGCTTCCCATGAGTACCTTAGAATATAATACCATGGTGGAGATGACCTTTGCAAAGGATCACAACCACCACACTAGATGAAATCCCCTTGTTCCTCTTGGGGCTTCATGAGGCATCCAACTTTCAAAACATTCCCCATGGGAATCGAGACATCATCCCTAGGAAGGGAATCCATATTTCATGACAGTCTCACCTTCACAAGGTCCTAAGACTTTTCAAACCCCCAAACCTCCATGAAACCCACCTCATAGGAACCTATATGATTACTCTTTTCAGAAGACATAACCTCAAAAAATTTGAGTTCCCAAGGACCCTATACCCATTCAAACCAGGTTCATTCATGTCTTGAACTTCCACATGACTGGTATAATCAAACCTCATGAAAAGACCCTTTTATCCAAAAATAGGATGAAAAGAATCTACACCTCTTTCTCCTAAGAAGAGAAACCATAATATTGGGACTCCCATATGTCATCCAAACCTAGAATTTTACACTCCTAGTTCCATCCAAAATCACCTATGCAGTAGATATGTAATCCATGAGGGTGTAATCATCATGAAAAAACACATACTTCTACCTATATAGTGGGATGGTGTTACATTCTTCTCTCCTACTATGAAATGGCCTCCCTGGTTGTAAGAACCAACCGAATATAAGTTGTAATAATTCAAACCACATATATCCCAATGTTTAATCTATAATAATTTAAACTGCATTTCCCAATATCCAAGATATAAGACTTTAAACTGTATAACCCAATTTCATAGTCATACGACATTAAACTGGATAAAAATATCCTCAATGAATGATGTTAAAATGTGGCACTACCCTATGTGAAGAACATAGGATTCTTCTTTTATGATTTACATGGGATGATACCTCAACTCCCAGGTATCCCATATACACAATCCTCACACCATCCCTTGTGTTGCGCCTTCCATGGAACAAACATCCTTACCACATAAAGTTAAAAACCATAGACCTTTTTTTCATACAACCTTAATCCATGCACATGAACTATGTGATTCTTAATCCTATTATACAAATAGGGTACATCATATTCCTCCCCAAGGTTCATTCCCAATATCACAACATCACCAGAAAATCTATATATCTTCCTTATGGTAGGTGAAATGTCTAATGTTTGATCATTTTCCCCAGGAACACACGCAACCTCACTATCCAAACTTAAGGTCTACACTAGAACTTGGAATCACCATGTGACACTAATCCATAATTATCCCATTATGAGAGAATCATACATAGTAAATGTTCCCACCAGAATTTAAACCTATGAAAATGTCTCCAAAAGACTTTAAATGTATGAAAATTTCCCCATAAGACTCTAAAATTTTGACAATTTCCCCATAAGACTCTAAAATTATTATAATGTCCCCACAAGACTCAAAACCTATGACCACATCCCCAAAAGAGTCTAAACCCATGACCATGTCCCCCAAAGACACTAAACTTATGATCATGTCCCTACAAGATCCTAAACCTATGAACCTCAACTGTTATATTATAATCACTACCTAATGTGTTGAACATGGGGTTCTTGAGGCAATGGGCCACAGATGCTTTGTGACCCTAGTAATAATTAACCCCTAGAAAACATGGGATGAATCAGTCTCTACACTTAATATTACACATACATGATATTACATCAACATCAAAATAGTAAGAATTTATAGGTTCCCAACATACCCAATGTATACTGATGTCTGTACATGTCCAATGTTACCATTAGTTTCGACAACAAGTAGCTTCCCTGTCATGACAAAAGTAGTGCAATTAATAGGTGTCCACCTTGAGATGAAACTAGGAATTGGTTTCATGAACATGACTTAAATCTATGAGAGAGACATGGACTAGGAAACAAGATAAAAAATGAATCTATTGAAGGAGGAACCAATATACCATCATCCTATTCTAATAAAGGATAAAACATCATCAACCATAGTGGTAGAAACCGCCCATCTTTAGAAAGTAGGAAAATGGGGCAAAACCACAACCTCAAAGGTGGAAAAACCAGTCCAAGGAAGTGAACCACTTTAGAAGAGTAAAAGAAAAAGAACATCCCAAACCCAAGATGTTCCCTAATATAAAGCATCAGAAAACAAAATAGTGAACCCGATGTGAATCTATTTCCCTTAAATTGTGAGTAGATCAACAACATTAGACTCTACTAGAATTGGACATTATAGAATCCATAAATTCTACATTAGGACTCACCAAACAAAATGGTAAGGCTGATATGAAAATATTCTCCTGTGACTAGGGGAAAATGAATTACATTGGGCATCCTCGGCTCGAGACATCATCGACATGGATCAGAAAGAATGAATAATGTTGGGAATATTGGGAATTACCTTCATCAAATCTATACTGAAAATCTACCTCTTTCACCATATAGGACTCAATCTATAGGAAATGTTCGATGACCCACCACTAATAGGATTTGGGGAAGGAGAACCAATAGTGAAACAATCCCACACAACTACACTCCTACCACATTAACCACTACTCCCACAGCTTTTGGGTGCCCTTGACTCATCTTCCCCTCAAATATCATTCAAAATAGGGTCATAAATGCCTAGGTTCATCATTAAAAATTGGAAGGTTCATACCAACCAGGGACATAGCCTAACAAGAACAAGAAGCATCGACCCCCCACCGATCCCACCACCCCCAAGGGTTGTGAGGGGGAAACCCATATGGTCATGATGAAAAATTATTTTGAGAGCCTATCTCTAGAGAGTTACAATGTCTTTATCCCATATAATGAGGAGTTAGGTAATGTTTGGGTAATGTTCATGGAAACCACTACCTATGATCCAACTATGAGGGCTCCCACCTGGTCCTGTTGATACTGTTGACCAACACCACAATTATATGTGTAGTTCAATATCATCCCAGCTCTCACTCTACATCAATTCTAGGGGAATGTGGACAAAATTTATCAATAGTTAACCCCTACCTAATCTTTATTGTCTCTTCCCACCATTTTCTCACCTCATCCATCCTTTGAAACCACTACACAGGGACCATCTTTGCTCGATTGGGATCAAGACCCCAACTGTCCACTAGGTATATTATATTGAATCTCCCCATTGTGGGAACAACTAAAAACCTTCATGGTCCACAAAATGATGAATAATTCTACCATTTAGGTCCTATATACAATGCCACATGCCTACATGGAGGCCCTACCCATGACCAAGACCTTACATGTCTTGGATATCTATCTCAGAGAAGGAGGGAGAACAACTAATGTGGGGACCCTACATGTGGAATTAGTCATGGTGAAAGAAAAGGAATCCGTACAAACTCCAAGGTATCAAACTCAGGGAACTTCCACACTTCATGAGATTAGAATGAGGTAATTTTCTATCACCATCAACCTATCAGGGTCTAAGGAAATGGATGACTCGATAGAAGCTCCTCTACTCTCACCACCAGAACTAGGGGAAGAATCCCATCAATTGAGGCTATCTATCACTGAGGTTGAAATTGATAAGGTCCCTAGATCCCTCCATAGGCACCTGCATGTGGATGATATTCAATCCTCCATCTAGGGACTCCTAGTCTAACCATCCCTACCACCATCAACCTCCCTTATCTCTTCCCCCCTTAGATGTAGGAGAGACATCATGATATCAATTAGATCCCTCAAATAATATTGAGAATTATAATGATCCAAAAAGGGATTATTTCCTTATTGATCATCAGGAGGCCATAGAGACTCCATCCTATGAGGATATGGTCATGAAGCTGGACCCATCTTTGGAATACACTTTGATGTTCCAGGGGTGGTTGGCCTGTGTGATTTCCCCTCTTCCATAAAGTTAGTAGAAAAACAGGTCTGTGTCACTACCACCATCAGTTTCTTAACCAACTTCGATAGATTATTGTGGAAATAAGGAGTAGTAAAACCCTTCAGATAATAAATAGAAGGAATATTTGTTGGAGATATTGTCTAGTGACTAGATATTAGTTATTATAACCACATGAAACCTTGTGTTTCACTATACTAGAGTTAAACACTGAGGGATAGGTATCCTACTTTATTTAAAATATCTGGATGATGTTCAACTGATTCTAATATTTCTAACTGACCTATACAATAATCCATGAGCATATCAATTCCACTCATTAGTGGTTCTATACGGTTGACATCACAACATTCTTGATGGATCAACACCCGAATCGTTTGGGTATCACCTAATATTTTTGTAGGCCTATGTTAGGAGCCTCACCATGCTTCAATGAGTCATATAATAGGCATACCATCATGTGAAGATCAGAGGCTGGGGGTGGTACACTACTTTACACTATATCCCCCTTCCATGGAAATAGTGAGATCACCAGGACAACCCACCCATTGACGGTATAAGTTCACCTCCTACCACCACCACCACCACTGTGAATGTCATCACGATCACCCCCCTATATGATCAGATAAATATGGATAATGACATGGGGCATGATGGAGACCACCCAACCTGAGGGGAGACACAATACTAGGTAGATATTCTGATAGGTATCCACACTCATCAGTAGAGACATATGTTGGGCCTAAGACGTCCCCCCAACGAGGTACTTCAACCTACCCATTAACATCTCAACAAAGGAAAGGGAGTTGTTGAGCTCTTCGACCCATCTGAAGTTGTACTGGGGACCGAGTTGGATGCCTAGATTACTATTTTTCTTTAGGATATTGAGGGATAAAAGAGACTCACTACTGATCCCCTCACTAAAAAATTCCTAGAGTGAGGCAATGTTTTAGGGGACCATACCCATTTTCTATTTAAACATCTGGTCCTTCTTGATTAGGCACCCAGGGTTTAGGTAGGCAGTATCTCACAACTAATCAGGGAAAATGCTAGTGGATTTGAAAAATGGACAAGATATGACCCACCTACCCCACTAGATCATCATGAATTCCTACCTAGGGACCATGATCTCTTCACCACATGATCCAACAGACTGGTCAGATCATTGGTGACCACTAACCCTCACCAAGATGATGTGATAACCTCTCTCGTCACCCAACTTGAGGTTTTTGAAATGTAGAAGGTGTCAATCCCACTTGAATAGAAGTTGTATCTGGTGTGGGTAGACCATGTCCATGTCACGACCTATCCCCCGGGGCCCGTACTGTGACTACCCAAAGCCCGCCTTCCATAGGCCAGGGGATGGTGACTAGCACCAAAGGCGTAATTCCCTAAAACTGGGAAGGCATTGCCTTTATAACCTGTAAACACACACACAAGCACGCACAAAGATGGATGAAACACCAAGTAAACTGTATAACAAAAGAGTGTTGGAAGAAAAAGGGGACAAAATACAAGCCTAACTAGAAAGTACAAGTACAACTGAAATGAAATACAACTGAAGAAAAAGAAAATACTGCTACTGGATCTTCCTCAGAGGTTCCTACCTAAAGGGTAGGTACAGATCATCTCCTCAGCACTCCACGTCTGTCTGTCTCCTCCGTGTACTTGAAATCTGTATGGTCCACCTTCGGGTACTATCCAATCCTGGTACTCTCAGCCTCAGTCAACATTATCCTTCATCTGCATCCAACACAACAAGGTTTGGGCATAGTCCATACAGGGGTGAGTATAACAATATTCAGTAGGGACCCCGAGACCCTCAAGGTCTCAAAAAATCCTACATGGATAAACCAAAAAGCATGAAATCAAAATATAACCCTACATAGGTATATGCACATACATATAAATATGTTATTAAGTAATCCATCTCAATCATGAGGAACCAAAAAAGTACTGACTCAACTCAACCGGGATTTTATTTTAGGGGTAGTATAGAGTAACATCCCTAGTCACTTTATTGAAACCTCAGATGCTAGGGAACTCCTGCTCAATCGAGTACAGTGGGCCTGCCGAAACACCAACCACACTTCCCATTAACCTAGGATTGTTGAGGTACTCCTCCTGTCAAGTACCATGGGTCTGCCGCATCACACAAAGGCGCTCCCCACCGTGGGTCTTCCACGTCACCAAGTGCGCTCCCACTCATATCCTGATGAGGTACTCCTCCTATCATGTACTATGGGTTTACCATGTCACCAAGTGCGCTCCTCCACCGTGGGTCTATCGCGACACCAAGGTGCTCCCCACTGGGCTAGTAGAGTTACTCCGAGTCAAATGGTCAGAAGTCGTCAGGTCTCAACCAGTTACTAGGTCTCCGCACTACGCTCGCTCGTCTCTGGGAGGATCTGCTCCACGAGTTACTGGTCGATACTCCAATAGTCATTAAGTAACACGAAGAGGTATCTCAAAGGTCCGCCACGTCATAGGGGTCTCAACTCAATAGACGACGTGTCAATCAGATGCCCAGTCTGTGAGTTATTAGCCTTTTAGTCCCAGGGGGCCAGTTGGTTTCGTGAACGATCCAAACTGACTGTATCTCAAGTATACCCCAAACTCTAGTGGGGTATATTCAAAGGGACCTTCATGCTCCAAGATTACCAGCGCCACTGACGGCTCATCAAACGAACATCCGGTGCTAAAGATATGGCCAAAGAAAGGTAAAGGGTCATAGTGGGCCCGGGTCCGGTCCGACCCAGCCCGACCGAGTCTAGGTCGACCCGGTTCAGGTTTACCTAGCCTGACCCGTTAGGTCTGGCCCAGCCCGTTGGGTGGGCCAGCCCATTGGGTTCTGCCCGGCCTGCTGGACTGAGCCCAGCAGGCCGAGAGGGGCCGCAGAGAGCCATGTGGGCATGGACCAGCCGCGAGGGCATGAACCAACCATGGGTCGGTGTTAGGGAAATTTGGTTGGGAGGGCACCGCGAGGGCGGCTTGGACTGAGGAACAGAGCCGGTTTGGCTGGGGCACCGCGAGGGAGCGGGCCGGTTCGGCCGGGGTGCCGTGAGGGCACAGGCCGGTTCGGCCGGGGCACCGTGAGGGGCCGGTTCGACCAGGGCTCAAAAGGCTGGTGGGATGGCGTGACCGGGGAAGCTTGGAAGGCCGGAAGGCTGGCACAGCTGGGGCGGATCGTAAGGCCGGCGGGCGGTGCAGCCGGTGGGCAGCGCGGTCAGCGGGCGGCGCAGTCGGCGGGTGGTGCGGGCGACGAGCGGTGTGGTTCGGCCCAAGGCGGCAGAGCGTCGTGGGGGCGGCGCGGGTCACAGAGGCCGCGGGTGGCACAACCGTTTCCTTAGTCACCTTCGACACCATTTTCACCTTCCTCTGTTTCAAAGAACACCACAAAGAAGAATGGCGGGGGGTCGGGCCATGCTAGTTTGGCCCGCACCCTCCACGTTTAGAGTGGTAGTAAGCGGTTCATCAAGAACATAAACAAAGAACGAGAAAGGAAGATATTTTAAAACATCAATTCCCATAATCCCTCGATAATTTCTATTCCCAACCCCACAAAGGAAAAATATGGGAGAACATGGGAAGTGTTAATCAAATAATTAATAAACCCCTACAAATTCCCACAAAAACTTATTCCCAACCCGAAAGGAAAACATCCACGGATCAACTTGATAATAATTTGATTGGAATTATTTGTTTTTAGAAGGAAATAATCAAGGGAATAAAATCATACTTAATTTAAAACCCTACCTTGTTCGATGTTGGTTGATGTTAGCATTAGAAGACGGATGTCGATTCGTTGTAGTCAAACACGTCCTACGTCGGAGGAAGTTCCGAGAACGGAAGTCAAAGTCTTCAATGTTCTTTGTGGAGGAAGCATTCTTAGTTGGATAAGCTTTCTCCCAAGATCTCCTCCTCTCCTCAATTCTAGAAAATAAAATAGATATCCAATAATAAAAAGTGTTTCCCCAATTTAATCATAGGCACAATTTTTATTGGATTAAATTAAATTGGCTCAATTAAGTGGTGCATTGGAAAGATTAATGGTATGTTCGTTGGCACAATTAAGGTGGAGGAGGTCAAGAGGATCTCCCTCATTAATTGTGGGAGTTGAGGGTTTGTCCCAATTAAAGGGGGGTTTCAAGGGGGTTTAATCCCGGGTGGTCCCCACCACTATAACCTCTCATGGGAGGTTATGGTTCTGGTGGTCCCCACCACCATAACCTCTCATGGGAGGTTAAGTTCTGGTCGTCCCCACTTCCAAATATCACATGGAGGTTTATTCCTGGTGGACCCCACCTCCCAACATCCACATGGGTGGTTAAAATAAAAATAAAATGTTTTCACAATTTTATTTTTATTTTATCCTTCACGAAAAACCCAAAAACTAACTTTCACCCTTAACTAATTGCTATCGAGGTGAAAGTATCCTTAAGAAAATAATGGAGCTATGAGTTCAACGATACCCTCATATTTCAATTCCGAGCACCGGTTCAAAAGTTAGAAAAAATCCGCTCGCACGTTTACTGAACGTACCTGAACAAAAGTTCAGAAATTCATTTCGGGCACTCCGGGCCTCAGAATCACGTGCTGTCAACTCTCATGGACTCGTAAAATTACTATTTATTTTTTAAAAAAATTACATGGAAATTATGATTCTTTATGGTCAATCTATACTTAGAGTTCATAAATATGAGCTTCACCCCATTCAATGTGATGGGTGATCCGCTACAGCACATGGACCACTTTATCTCATAGTACGAACCAATGTTATGGAATCCTTATAAATAAGAAGCTAAAAAACTTAATTATTTTATTCAGACCTTGGAGAGACCTTCATTTTTCTAGTGTAGTTGGTTGGGTCCAAGGTCCATTTTTGTCTTGAAGGATCTCCATAGGAAGTTACTCTACTAGCAGTTCTCTACCTTGTGCAATACCGTCATCACTAACCTCTCTAAGTGCAATTAGGGTGTTGATGAATGATTTACTGAATTCATTGCCCAATATAAGGGGCTCAAATACTCCCTTGACGTTTAACTCTCCCTGTAACATGTTTTAAGTTTGTGCGTTGAGAATGTCAAAGATGAGCTAGTCACTACTTTCATATCTCAGAGATATCCAGGAGGTTTTGAGAGTTCACAAAAAGTTATTAACATCTAGAAGAAGGATTGAAATGGACCAAATATTAGTCATGTCCATTACCTCTTCTGGGCCCTATACAAAGGATTCTAAAGGAATAAATAGCTACTATTGTACAAACTAAGGCCCCATTATCAATATTAATTTAGGAACCTTTATCAGATAGACTGTTCTAAGCATATCCCTATCAATAAAAAACATTCCATAAAAATTCTACCCAGGTGCCTCTTTTGGGATAAGAATCGACAATTCCCTTTATAGTTCATAATAAAAAGACCTAATCCTCTAAGGATGCATAGGTCTCGACATACTTTATCTGTTCACTAGAAATGAACATTCTAAAACTGCTAGAAAATAGAAGCTCCCAAGAGGTTGACTCACTGATTATTCCAACTATTGTCTATACCATAGGGTTCTTATAAATAACATAGAAGAGTGATTCTTCTTTAAATATTGGATCTATTACAAGGTATTACATAGCCTAGTTGAGTTGGTTGATGTCTTGGAATAGGTAACATATGTCCCTACTAACCCTAATAGTAATGAAGAAGACTCCAAGGAATAGAAACAGTTTCTAGGCCAATTTAAGAAGAAGTAAAATGATGGGTTGGCTCAAAATAAGGTCACTCACATCCACAATATTATTCATGAACACTTGAGAAAATCATCACCCCTTGTGGTTTCTATGTCCATTTTGACCACTTAATTAGAATCAAATCCTTCCAAGTCTCAACAGAACAAGCGATAGTAACACATAGGAAATTAGAGACATCTTATAATTCCAAAACCAACCTATACTCTCAGTGAATTCATGCCTCTCAAAATGGGATAGGCCCCTATGATTCATAATATCTTATAATATTCCAATGATGAAGAATGTGAGTATACTTATGTGAATGTCATCAGACTTGTGGATCGTTGTATAATACCCAGTGATGGGGAACACCATATGATACCATTAGGAACCTATAGTTGATGTTGTCGAAGGATGCGTGGGAACCATGGAAACATACATGAAATCTGATCCATTTCACTAGAAGTGATTCTTCATGACACTGAGACTAGAAAATAATCCTTACTTAGGGCCCAATAGGAATGATCCTCTCAGGCTACTTCATTTAGTACACTTTATCCACTGACCATTTTGGTCGATTGTGTGGCCTAGTTATAATAGCATCTTTCTCAACCAAGGACATCCATGGAACAACCCCAAATATATAGTTTTAAGCCTAAACCACCCAGTCAATAGAGGAATATAGCCAAAAACAATCATGCACCAACACCTCAATTAGATGTGCCCGCTACTCTCACTGTCAAAGAGTGACACTTAGCTGGCAGAAATATTCTCTTCACCCAAAAGTATGATGTGATGAAGCACCTATAAAGTATACTAGTGATACTTTCACTCCTTAATGCACTCCATCTATAAAGGGATATGCGTAGTGCCCTAATAGAGGCTTTGAAGATCACTCTCTAGTTTGAAACTGAGGTAGATACTGCAGATTCCAATCATGTAGAGGAAGTTGAGTGAGTGGAATTATAAGCCATAATTTCCTTCTCTAAATAAGATAAGGGTGACATTATTTAGGGGCAAGTATGACCACTTTATGTTACAGGATAGTTAAATGGAATAGAATTTTGTCTCTTCTTAGTGGATATTGGATCTAGTATCAATCTTATCCCAACCCAAATGCTCAATAATATGGGGATTATAAAAGAAAATATTACTCCATCTAACCTAAAAAATAGAGGTATGATAAGAGTGAGTAGAAGGCACATGGGAATATTCATCTAAAGATTCAATTTAGTGAATTGGTATAAAGCATCAAGTTCATGGTCATCTCATAGGATACCTCTTACAATTTTCTTTTGGTAAGACCCTGTCTCCATCTTCACACCATGATCCCCTCTTCATAACATCAATGCCTTAAATACTTCCTCAATGGTAAAGTAGGAGTACTCTAGGGTGATACTTCTCCATTAAACTATTGTGAATACCTCTACCTAGATGTTGGGTACTAAAAAAGTTAGGGAAAATATATCTAGACCAATGGGTTCAAGCATATCAACTTTCCCGCTGATCTGATTGACACTTAAGTGGATCCTTAGACTAATTTGAAATGAAACCTCATTCTTATAATCCACCAATTGGAACTAATGACCCCAGATCTAAGAAGATACTTCATAGTATCTAAGAAGAAGGAATGATCTTAGACTTCCACATACTCTTAAATTGGACTTTCTTATCTAATTCTTGAAATTATTACACCTATAGAGTACTGAGATATTATACCCATGAATAATGATCTATGACATTACCACATGTTCCATAAGGTATGGCTGACTCAAGGGAGGTCGAACTATCGTCATTGTTTTGATATCAAAGGTGGATCTAATGGTCGGAAACTATGTGAGGCTAGATCATCATCTTTTTTCACCATGGTCTCTGCAGAGCTAGATCCCCTCATTAAGGATTTTGAACATACCAAATCAGATGATTGTGCCACTCCTGGGTCTACAGTTCCAGAAGAGACACTTCCTTCTTCCAGAACTCATATCTCAGATGATAAGGAGGATTTGGATGATGCCCATCCTACCTTTGAAGAGAGTGTATCTACCACTATCAATGAGATTACCCAGGTAAATCTCATCATTGAGGAAGATCAAAGGTCGAAACTCATTAGCCCATTCATGTTTTTGGAGGAGAAACAATAATATGTGGATTTCTTGAAAGATAATCATGACAAGTTCACATGGATATAAAAAAAATCTCGGGATAATCCCCTAAGTTTCTATTCATTTCCTTTTCCTAATAATGAGAATTCGTGGATTTAAATAGCTTCTTGAGAAGATACACCCATCCCATGGTGTTATGGTTGATTCCAAAGTTGAAAATATTATCAAGGAAAATTCATTAGGGATTCTAGTACCCAAAGTGGCTGGACAAAATTATTCCAATTAGGAAGAATAATGAGAACATTAGATTCTCCATTGACTTATGAGAAGTCAGCCAGTACATCTTGAAGGATAATTTCCCCTTCCGGTAAAAAAGTTTCTAATTGATGTAATGATTGGTTTACAAGCCCTCTCTTTTATAGATGGTTACTTTGTGTATAACAAAATCCATATGGCCCCTTAATGTTGAAGAAGACCCCACTTTCATAACACACCAAGTAACCTTCTCTACCGAGTGATTCCATTTAGTTTGAATAATTCTAGAGCTACTTACCAGCATACCATGCACCATATCTTTAAACTACCCCTCATGACATTGGTGGAGTGATATGTGGATGATTTAGTGGTTAAATCCCACCAATATTAGAACAATATCAAGGATCCTGAGAAAGTGTTCAACTTGCTCCACTTATATCACCTAAAGATGAATCCATTAAAATGTACATTTTGGGTTACCTATAGAATGTTCCCTAGCTTCATTAACAGGTACAAAAGAATTGAGATCAATATAGAGAAGATTAAGACTATTAACCAAATTTCTCCTCCATAAAACATTTGGGAGTTGTGAGGTCCCCAAGGACAATTGGACTATATATGATGATTCATTGTGAATATGGATAGTAAATGTAAACCATTTTCAAGATTCATGAATAAATGAATTTTCTATCAGTGTTAAGAAGACTCTTGGACCATTGTCAAGTACATAAAGTGGTATCTTCTACATTCTCTGGTCATGATGCCACTAATCCCAGGAAAATATCTAGTCCTTTACATGACTACCTTAGAACAGTCCATTGGGACCCTTCTAGATTATACGAAAAATGAGGGTACGAAAAACAACTTGTATTATCTTAGTTTCATGCTCCTTGTCATGGAGTCCAAAATATTCTCTCATCAAGAAGAACTACCTCAATTTGGTCATCACAATTAAGAATTTGTGACACTACTATAATCATTATAAAATATAGCTGGTATATCACACTAATCTAATAAAGTACATTCTCAAACTCCCCATGTTGATAGGATTATTGGCATGTTGGGAAGTAATTATATATCATTTTGACATCAATTTCACCCCTAGAAATCTACCAAGGGACAAGAACTTATAGATTTCCTAGTTATACATCTGACCCTTGAGAAACTACCCCTATATGTTGACTTCATGGATGAGGCCATCCTCTTTGTGGAATAGGCCATTCCATGTTGGAAGATTCATTTTTATGGTTCCTCTCATAGAACAATTGGGAGAAGGCTCAACAACCCCAAACTTAGAAGGGTGGGCCTAGGAATTGTCTTCATCACTCTTACATAGGCCATCTTTATGTACCCATTCATGTTATTGGTGGAATTCACTAATAATAAAGCTGAGTATTATGATCTTATCCCCAACCTTGAGTTGGTTCTAAAGATTTATGTCCCCCATTTTCATGTGAAGGGGACTCCTATGTAGTCATTGGGTAAATAAATTATGACTAAGTCATCAGGAAGTAAGAAATCATCCCACTACTATAGAAGAATTGTGATTTGATAGCCCAGTTCCCCTACCAGCCAAGGGTGACTCATATTCCCCGATCATAGAATGACCAAGATGAAGCTTTGGAAGGACTGGATGCATCTCTTACAAATCCCGACCAAGATTACTTAGTAATTCATGTGGAATATCAGAGGTTCATTGCCCCCATCACTTCTGATGATGATGACTGACAAGTAAATTAGCTAGACACCAACAATTTTATAGAAGAGCCCCCAAATTCCCTGAAAATTGAATAAAATTACAATTAGATGAATCCCTTCATTGAGTATCTTCAAAACTAAACTCTCCCACAAGACTAAACCAAACGCGAGTGAATCCATCAACATACATTGAAATTAACCCTTTGGGATATCCCCAACCTTGTGAAGACCCTATAAAATTGTGGGTTTAATAGAATCCTTCTCTATGGAATCCAATGGAAAGAGATCCCTCAATTCTTGAAAGCAGTCCACACCAGGTCATGTGGGAACCATCAAGTGGGGTTGAATCTTTCTTATCTGATCTGAGGGTTGGGTTAATTCTATCCCACTATGGTTCATGACTAAATTTAGTTCACCAATAAGTGTCATGCATTCCATATCCATGGAAATATTATGTATCAACCACCATATTTCCTCCAAAAAACAAAGCACTCCTAAACTTTTTTTATATAGGGACTCAATGTTGTGGGCCCATGCCCACCAATGATAGTTTGGCAATGAAGGTTCATTTCAACTTCCCCAGACTTCTTATCATAGTGGGTGGAATCCATACCATTTAAAGAATTCAAGACTTGGTACTTGATTGAATTTATGAATTCCCACATCATCCATTGATTTGGGATACCTCATAATATTCTCACAGACAATGAAACTAACTTTCAAGACACTAAGCTGAAAATGTTGTATGATAAGTACAACATCTATTCTAACCATACCCCCCTATACCACATAGTGAAGAATGGGAAGATTTAGGTGTTCGATAAAAACTTCTCTAATATCCTATAGAAGATGGTGGGCTAGAATAAGAAGATTTTTTATGATAATATCTCCAATTCCATTTGGTCCTATTAGATGATGACTGTAAATTCCACCAAGGTGACCCCATACTCCCTGGTGTATGGGATAAAGGAATTCCTACATATATATCTTCATCTAACATCACTTAAAATGGATGTTTATAACTATAATATGACAGATAAGAGAGCAGAAGTTAGTCTAGATTAGCTGGAATCACTCAAAGAAAACTGAATCTAAGAGTTTCATAATGTAAAAAGGCATCAGAATTAGGTGGCATGAGCATTCAACAAAAAATTTCACCTCTGATTCTTTCTCCAGGGTGATATGTTAATGTCTCTTAGGATGATGATGATACTGGGGGGGAATCCTCCAAAGTTATAACAAAAGTGGTGAAGACCATAAATTATTCATAAGTTCTACTCTAATGATGTATACCCATTGATCACCATGGATGGGGTGAACATCATAGATCCCGCCAACACCAGGTTCCTCAAATAGTACTTCACATGAACAACCCATAGTCCGAGATATATGACTTCAAACTTAAAATCCCAACATCCTAGTCACACGACATAAAATTATACAACATTTTCCTATATACATAATGTTAAAAAGTGGTATACCCTATGTGATGTGAATAGGTTGCCTCATGTGATGAGATGAGATGCCTCATGTGATAAGTGTGAGATGATAACCCCATCACCCAAGTATCTTCCACGTGTAAGACCCCTCCAAAGTCTAAGTTGTAAAATTTTAAAGTGAAAAGCATAATGTCCTAGTAACATGACATAAAAATATATGACATCGTCTCAGTAATATGATGTTAAACTATAGGGAAATGTCTTGGCCAAACAACATTTATCTATATGACACCATGTTCAAATCAATATGATATTAAGCTGTAACAACCACATGTCCTCTCTATATGATGTTAAACCATGTGTTCAATGACCTTTCTGTAATATGTTAAACTACATGGTTCACATATCTATCGCATTATGTAAAACTACATGATGACTTGATCTCTTAATTTAGAGTTTCCCCTCCCTTCCATTTCCTGTAATCTTCCACACCATGTTTTTGAACTATGTATGGATTGATTCCCATTTCTAATAGGATATATAGAAACACTCAGATCTTATATCCTAGGCCCAACCAAACTGAAAAATTGTTCCAAGGAATCACCCCTTGGGAACATGATAAATCCTTTCCCACCAATATGCCCATCAATTGAATTTGAGTTCATGGAAGAATATTTCCAAGAGTGTTTAACTTCCCCACAAGCATCCCAACATGTCTAATTTCACACTTCATGAATTCCTTGGTTTAGACCATCATCACCCTCCTAGTCTGAATAGGCCCCTAACAACATTGGTTTCTGGATAAAATTTCTCACCTCACATCCTAGGAAAACACCTCAAAGGACCACTAACAATAGATGATGTTTCCTATGTTTTGAATGTGTTCAATGGTCTATATAACATTTTCTCATCCCATCCTTAACCGGTGTGGATATAGAAACTATGTTTCAAACATGACCAACAATTATTCCCTATGCATCACTGACCCCCTTTTTTAGTCCAATCTTAGAATTCATTATTTGCATCCCTTTCCATGTCCCTTTGTTATGGTGGAATTTCAACACCCTTGGTGTTATCTACCAAGATTTCATGCATGATGACCAAGAAATATGACATCATTGGAATTTTCCCATGTCAGATTTTGCCCCTTTCATTCTCCCCCTTGTATGAATGGGAACTCCCCACCTCTCCTTTATTCTCACACCAAGCATGGATCATGTGGGCTTAGGAGTTGTAGTGGAACCCTCCCAAGCATAGTTGAGACACACAAGCATCCCAAAATGGAATTCCCCCAATCTAGTCCAAGATCCATGAATTTAAACTGATAATGGTCACTAATGGTCCTAGAATCATGACCTTAAACTTTTTTCAACTTGTCTCAGGGATGTTTCATGTGGTACTAGGCTTCCTTGGACCTCTCTTCATGTTGGATATTTAATCTTTTGTTCTACAAAAACATTCCCAGGACACACACCCCATATGGTCCAATCATTATAACCTCGAACTACTTGAAAACCCATGGTCCAATTTATTTGATGTTAAACTATTTGTAGCCCATTTTGGTTCAAGAATCATAAACTTAAACTATATGTAAACCTCTGGTAAAATATATGTAACCTAACACCACAAAAACCAACATCCTGGTCTAATGACGTTAAACTAAATGAAAACATCCCTATCATAATACATCAAACTGCACGATTCTTGGTCCTAACTACATGAACTTAAAATGCATAGCTAGTGTATTCCTATACAACATTTTAAATGATATAATCATCTTCTCATCCTCTCCTAATAGGATAACCCCCTACACTTATGGCATTGGTCTCCTACCACACTGCATTCCATAAATACATTTGTGTTGATTCCTAGTTAAATGGGATATATGAAGATGCCTTGTATTCCTATATCTATCCCAGTCACAAATACATAAATTTGGTGAGACATGTTTCTCTAAAATTTATCCCTTTAGGCCCTCTATGTATGATAGGATTCATCAATAACTTGATAATGGATCCATATCACCCTCACCTTGGTTTGAGAATCATGACCTTAAACTATGAACAAAGGTGTTTAAGTGGAATGATGGACTCTTTTACAATCTCTTAAATGTGGGTTCAAAACTCTTCACTGATTAAAAAAAACTTCTAGAATCCCTTAGTTTAGTCTAAGCTCCATGACTTTAAATTGGAAACAACCCCACTATAGTCCACACATCATGGACATAAACTATGTGGAATTTACCTTAGAGATGTATATGTGACATAAATCCTATTTGGACCTCCTTTCATGTTGGATTGGTATTATATCCCATGACATAAAAATTTATAAAAAATACACCATTTGGTGCATACATCACAATCTTAAACTATGTGCAACTAGTCCCCTATGGCCCTATTCCACATCTGGTTTGAATCAACTCTAGTGTGTCTGTATACTAATGACCCCTTATGGTTCCATTCACCTACCACAATACCTTCCAAAATGACACATGGGTTGATTCCTTGTTCCATGGAATATATAGATACACCCAAACCTCCTATTTTGGGCCTACTTACAAATCCTCTCATCACCCATGCCTTGTTTTGGAACCCCTTTTCAAAATTTGGACCTTAACACCTTTATTCATACCAAGGAAATGTGACTCTTAGATAGAGATAGTTTAAAACCTACAACCTTAAACTAGGATCCTTGTTCCAAGAAACATGACCTTAAACTAGTCACATTCACCCACACGTATGCACCTAAATATATACATATCTGGTCCAAATGACATGACTATAAACTATAAGGAAAGAGGAAAAAATCTCTGTTAGGTTTAAAACCCATAGGGTAATCATAATAAAAAGCTATACTTCACCAGCCAAGTCTATCTTGCAACTTGGGAAAAGGTGAGTGCATGAATGGAAGAGGTGAAATTCATGCAGGACTCATCACTGAACCCCACAAAAAACCTAGACGTGCTCACTGGACTAACTAGTCTGGGAAAAAGTTACAGCCTAACCTTATCACCCTCTACTTCATGAGGTCCTCCATGAGGTACTATCCTTTGTGTTCCCCTATTATACATCATAGTATTATGAAAAAGTTAATGATACACACATCCTCTTCACAAGATTCTAAACTGTTTTACAAACATCCTATTCTCATGACATTAAAATGTTTTATGCATTATTCTTACCATATGACATTAAAATATGTGTTCAAAATCATTTCCATAATACATTAAACTACATTATTCCCATCTTAATTTCATGATATAAAACTACAAAATGTTTTAGTCCCTCGCCTAAGTGGAATTTTACAACTTTAGTGACGATCACCTACCGCTCCACTCAAGTACCATGATTGTCACTTGGAAACAAAGATGATGATACCCTTGGAAGGTTATTTTGGTTTTTACTCAAAATGATATGCCTAATACATATGTTCGTATCCATAGTGTCATAATTCCAAGAGCATTTAATACCATTTAAAAATTTTCTCAATTCATCCCACGGTTCGTGTCTTCCTTGACTTGGACCCCGCTATCTTCCCCATATGAACAAACCCCCAAATGGTAATGTTTCTTGGCCAAAATGACCCACCTCTCTTACTGAGAATATACCTTGATGGAATTTTGACAAAAAATTTATATGTATCATGTTTCAAACATGGTCAACAGTTGAACCTCATTTGTAAAACCTCACTCTTGGTAGCACGATAGTGGAACCTACATTTTGAACATGGTCAACATTTGTCCTCCATCGGGATATCGCTCCTCCATTCATTATAATTATATGATGTATCGATTCATATCCTCCATTTCCCTTTTATTCAGGTAGAATCAAAATCCCCTAGAGTTACCTCATTTATGCACCCACACATACTAGGAAATAAAGTTATCAATGTAGATTCTCACTCTCCAAACAATGTTTTCCTAATCACAACACTCCCAATGGTGGATGAATGATTCCAACCATAATCATTCATTCCTTATATAGATCTCTCATATAACTGAGTTATATTTTGTGCATCTCTTTTTATCACACCAATCATGACCCACATGGGCTTATGGGTTTATAGTTGGTCATCTTGTTTATGTGATCAAGATACAGCAAAAAATATGCACACAAAGGAATTGAAATAGACATTTTTATTACCTTCAGTATGGAGATTCATCCATAGTTTGGAGACTATACTTTATAAAAAAATAGAGAATAATAAAAACAAAAGGAAAGCCCCATTGGGATTGGCCTTAGGAGTTGATCACTCTAGCTTAGACATCCTATGTCAAGAAGCTTCCAAGGTCTACTGCCACCTAGGGAGATGTGTTGTCTCCTCCTCAGTGGCAAGAAAAACCTCTTAAACTTTGATATACACATAGCCCTATTTATCCCATCACACAAACTCCAAGGATACTACCCCCACTACCTTATACTTAGTTTCCTCCAACCGTTCCTATAGTTGGTTAATGATATCTTTGTTGGCAATGACAATATCTACTGTACTTGCTCCTCTAACTTAGAAAGTTCTTGTTTAGATACCTGAAGAACCTTGGTGACTTCATATTTCTACACATACCAGGGGACATCAAGATCCCACCATTTCACACATAATCACTCAGTGAGGAAGTCTTGATCCAAGACATGGAGGCTATGAGAGTCCACCCCACCAGTCATGAGACTCACCAGCCAATGACAGAGGGACCCCACCCAACATGGAAGATTAGCCCATGAGGAACAGGTAATGAAGTTCCAGATACTTCTCTATTCCCTACACTAAACAATGTGGTTCTCTTCATCCAAATAATAGTTATAGTCCTTTAAACCCTCAAGTAGTGTGCGCTCATACACTAAGAAGGTTGCCATCACATCAGAAGCAGATTCATTCATGGGAATCCTCTCAGATGGACTAGGATATATATCAAAAGGGGGGTTAGTTACATCCATTGAATCATTCCCAATAGAACCCTCCTGATATTAAATATTAGGGAAAGGGTCATACATATTAGCAGTATCATTAGTTTCCTTAGGTCATCCACAACGTGGATGTGATTCTTTATTATATCCTCCTCCGCTTCCCCTGTTGGGGTTGCAACTTCAATCATCACCATCGGTGGCCAAGTCTCCCATACAGGAAGCACTTTTATTCATATGAAAGGATAGAAAATTCAAAATAATGGTTTTAAAGTATAATAAACAAATTAGGAAACTTATAGGAAACTTATCAGCTGATTATTAGTTTTGAGATACTTAACATGGGATCTGATATCTCCACAATGACTGATACTTTGGCTTTATGTCCCACAACTAGGTGTGTTTTATAGGTTTCAAATAAACAAGTAAGTCAGTATAAAAATTGAAAGTAGGGGATTATAAGAACAAAATGGAAAGGATGGGAAGTTACCATCTATCCCCTGAGGTAGCTGACCTTCCATTTCAGCTGTAGGGAATGACTTAGAGATTGAAGGCCGGACACCTATGCCTATAACATTATAGGGAAGTGTCACACCTAACCCTTTGAGGGTTGGGGATTTATTTTACACCCTTGGAGATTAATCATGAACTCCCACTCCTCCATGATTTATGATCCCTAAACAAGTCAACATGGGGTGATTAAGTAATTACAAAGGGTTAACAAATGGTTCAAAACCAAAAAAATCTTGAAAACATACCTGATTAGAAACAAGGGCTTATTCATAGGAGGAGTCTAGGAAGTAATAATACTCCTCCTAAATTTAACCCCCTTATCTAGCTATGATTATAGATGATCGATCCCTAGGGAGGTTTTCAAGAGAAGGCATATTTAGCTGCATCCTCACCCAGTCCATCAATGGTCGGTCTATGCCATGAGAATAAATCACATCATTCATCTCTTGCATATACTATATGTATTCCATGTAGAAATATATCCTTGGAATGCAATAGTTTGGGTAGGGAGATCCAATATCTCAAGAGTTGTTTCCAAATATCTTGAGTGAAATACTAATAGAGTAACTCCTGATTCATCCAGACATCAGGGAAGACCGCATCCCTAGACACCTCAATAACATTGTGCAACTACTTCTATAGTTCCATGGAGAAGGCCGTAAAGACCACTATAGAGGGTTGACCATACTCTTGAATCCATTTTCCTAGAAACTGTGGGACTTCTATCATTCCTTCCTCAAGAATTACACTCTGTACAAGTATGGAAATGGTTGGAACTGTAGTCAATGCTCCCCTAATAGGTCCATAACTTTCCCCTTGGCATTCTACTCCTACTAAAATGAACCCCATCCACGTGGATATGCTACCACATCAAAATATACCCAAATAAATAGGTTCCTCATTATTTCCCCATGTTATGCACTCCCCCAACTTCGTGCATAGTTCTAAAGATCCCATATAGGGAATCAACCAATGGAAAATCTATCCTCCCCCAACTACCTTCCCATAAAAATATACACCATATCTGGTGAAGGAACATTGGGTGGAACTCTCCGCTTTCTATATTGTAAACCTTCAGTGTCAACCCTTGAAGACACCAAAATTGGTGGGGAAACATGTACATGGTATATGGTTCATAGATCACTTTACAATCTACCCTCACCACCAATACTCCAACATATAAGGCCAGGAGGTATGAACACTACTCTGTGTTCCTTGGCCCATCATCCACAATGGTCTTTATTAGGATGGGGAATGTGTGTAAAATTAATTACTCTAGCAGCCTGATCTTTTCTATCACTTTGATATTCTCCATCTAAAGCAGTAGAATCCTAATAATATTATGCATCAATGTACATAAGTACATGATAGAAGGGGATATTAGGTTAGGTTAATCATACCCTCTCATGTGTGTAGTGACTTAGTTGTACTGAAAGTAAAACATGATGCATACATAGAGATGGGTCTTCCTCTTGTAGATGTTCCACAACACCTTGTACAACTTTTACAACACCAATACCACAATATTGATGTGCTTCCCTATTTCTATCATTTTTATCATGATAAATGTGCTTGGATGAACACCAATATGTGCATAAGAAACTATGAGAACCCCTTATGGGTGAGGGTATTCACACAGTATCCTACATGGGTTATTGGTTCTCTTCTAGGATATTATACTAGGATTTATATTCCCATACTATGATGATTTTTGGGAACTAGTGGGGATCCCTATAAACCTTTACATGATCTGATTCAAGAAGTAGACAGACCATTTCTTGAATGGGACGTCCTCGATCCCTAGCTTGTGTCGTATATCCCCTTTCATAAAGCTCAGTGAAGACATTAACAATGTTGAAAACTTCTCCTGGTCCTCCCATGCATTATATGAGGGAAAGAAATCATCATATATATTCCCTTGGATGTGGACATCAATGATCTGGTAGAAGTCCCATAGGCCGACACCAACCTCTCCATGATGCAGATGAAAGGTGTTGGTCTCTGGTAACCACATAAACATCAATTTAGGCATAATTTCTAGGTGGAGGTAGATTTAGAACTAATAGGTCCATTCCCTTTCATAAAACCCAATATTCTTCATCTCCCCTTCAAACACATCACAGGTCGGGCACACCCAGTATTCCCAAAGCCACTATTTTATGATGTTTCCACCATAACGTAGATCCCACTCCTCCATCTATCCATGAAGACGGTCTTCTAGTCCTGCCTTAAAGATACTCTCATATTGAGAAGGATATGTATCTATAGTTGGATCCTCTACATTGATTGTCTTTATAAGGTTAAATAGAGAGTAAGCGGTGAATTATGTGTGGTCCTTAATATAGTGACTTGTGACAACTATATTCCACTAATGCAACCCAAGCGATCTTCTAAACCAACAAGTAGGGGTATCTTGATCAACACTGGGGATGAACACCCAATCCCATCATCTTTAATCCATAAAAAAATATCCTTAGTCATAGGGTATTTTACCTTTGATTCTTTTTAGAAACTCAGAAAGTATTTCATTCTTCAAAAAGCTCTATAATATCTCTATGATCATTATATTCACCACCATCTCCCTCCTTTTAGTAACTATAGCTTCAAAACTTTCAACAGTCATTTTAAGGAGTTTAAAATCTTTTTTAAGTTTGGTTCATAAAGGTATTTTTCATAAAAAATTTGAGTTTTCTAAAAGGATACTCTCATGAAATAATTGCGTTTTGAAACTACCTTTTATAAGATTTATTCACAAAGATGATAACTTTTGGGAGCACTATGGATTGGTGTCATGGAACACTCAAAAAGGTTGTGAGTTTTTTAAAAATAGAGGAGTATCCAATATTATGTGAAAATCTAATTCCCCCCTGAGATCCATCCCCCTATTTATAAGCTAGTGGTTGAGCTGAGTTTTCTAAGTCGGATGCCCAGATTACTGGTTTTCGATGATTTTACCTCATAATTTGATGTTATTCTCCCACATTAGCTCCCATTACGAGGGGGGTAGTTTTTTGACTTCAAAAAACACATGTTATGGGATATTTCTAAGATTTTTTAAACATTTCAAGGTGAATCTTGGATGAGATAGTCTCAAAATCCACATAAGGGGCTGGATTTTCAAAAGATGATTCCTTCGTGAAGGGCAAGGGCTTCACGAAGGTTGTTAGAGTATCGTAAAATATAATTTTATACAAATATAGTAATATTTCATTAAATTTATTTTTATACCTCCATTACACCTATAAATACCTCTATTCACCCATCATTTTAGGCGAAATTGCCTTTGAACCTCCAAAAGAAGCTCTAAATTCACTAAACATTATCGATTACCATCTAAAGGTTAAATGGATTCATACAGGTATCCATATTTTGTGAACAACCTCCCATAACTACCTTATCATCTAATAACATTATGAAGATCATCATCACAAAGGATTTTTCCCTTCATAGTAGATGAAAATTCCTTATACATCTTGGGGTTTTGCGAGGCATCCAACTTTCACAAAACCTTCCCCATGGGAACCAAGACATCATCTTTAGGTAGGGAATCCATATTTCATGAAGGTATCACCTTCACGAGGCTCATGGATTTCAGAAACCCCCAAACCTTTGTGAAACCACCTCATGGGACCCTAAATGATGCCTCTTTTTTGTATACATACCTTTGTAAAAGTTAAATGCCCAAGGGCCCTATACCCATTGAAACTAGGTTCATTCATGCCCTAACCATACAGATGACTAGTGTCGTTAACCCTCATTCCAAGATCCTTTTCTCCAAGCATGATTTGGGTAGTATATATGCCTCTTTCTCCTAATTATAGGAACCCTAATATCAGGACTTTTATATGTCACTCAAACCTGACAGTGTTTATTCCCTATTCCATCCAAAAGAACCTATTCAATAGACATATAAGCCATACAAGTGTAATTATTGATAGAAACTGATTGATTTTACCTATATAAAAGGGTAACGATGTATCCTTTTATAATACTTTGAAATGGTACCCTGGGTATAAGACCCACCTTGTCCGAGATGTACAACTTTTAACAGTATAGAAAAATGTCTGAGTTGTAAGACTTAAAAATACATCACCCAACACTCGATCTGTAAGACTTTCAACTATATAGACCAACATCCAAGTCATAAAATGTTAAACTAGTTGAAAAAATCCCCCACACATGCCACTAAACTTTATCTCTACCTTGTGTGATGAACATAGGATACCCCATTTATGACTCAAATGGTATGATACCTCAACTGCTAGGTAACCCATATGCATAATCCCCACACTATCTCTTGTTTTGTTCATTTCATAGCACAAGAATCCTTATTGCATGATGTTAAACTGCATGGATTAGTTCTATCATATGACCTTAAACTATTCACATGAACTACAATGGTTTTGATCCTTGTCTTCCAATAGGGTATGTAGGACAGCACCCTAAGGTTTAACCCCAACATCATAACTCCACCGATAAATCTGTCCACCCCCTAGGAGGTGAAAACTAAGAAATGTGATCATTTCCCTTGGGAACACACTCAACCTCACCATCCAATCTTAAGGTACCCATTGGATCTTGGCATCATAATGTGATGATAATCCATAACCTACCCAATATTTGATAAGAATACATAGAAAACATCCCCACAAGACTCTAAACCTATGAAAATGTCACCACATGACTCTAAAACTTTGACAATATCCCCACAAGACTCTAAACCATGAAAATTCCCCCACATGACTCTAAACTTATGAAAATGTCCCCACAATTCTCTAAAAATGTGACTACATCCCCATAAGAACCTAAACCTATGATCATGTCCCCACAAGAACCTAAACCTATGAACGCCACATGATATATCATAATCTATACCTCATGTGATGAAAATGGGATGCTTGAGGCAATAAGCCTCAGATTCCTTATTAACTTAGCATAAATTACCTCATGGTATACATGGGGTGCCTCAAGTTTTACTCCTACGATTCCTTATATATGATATTTACTTCACTTTGAAAGTGGAAGACCATACAAGTGCCTAACACACCCAACATCCACTGATGTCCAAACATGTCCAATGTTACCATCATTTATGACCATAGGTAGCCGCCCTATCCCAAAAGAAGAATCATAATTAACTAACATCCACCTCAATATGGAATCGTGGTTGAGTTTCAAAAACATGTCTTGAATCTACGATGAGATCTGTACTAGGAAATGATCTTCAAGGAGGAATCCATGGAAGTAGGAACCAACATCTCATCATCCCATTACAATCAAGGAGTCAACATCATCAACTATGGTGGTTGTGGACTCCCACCTTGGAAATATGGAAAATGGGTAAAATCAACCACCTTGGAGGGTGAAAAACCAGTCCATGGAAGTGGGTCACTATGGAAGAATAAGGGAAAAATATAATCCCAACCATGATATAAAACATTGAAAAACAACCATGAAAAGATATTTCAAGACACTATCACCTTCATTTTTAGGGTATTATTGAATTATACCATTATGTATGGAATAAATTCCAACAAATTTGATTATATAAGAGACCAAACATTAATAGATAAAGTTTTAATGATATTACCATGTATTCTATCATTAAACTATCCATTAAATAATATTTTACTCGATAGAGTTCATTGTATCCATGAAATAGTCAAATGAGTTGGAAATAACATTCACTCATGGATTTTAATGAATTATTAAATGATTAATCACTCATAGAGAGTCCTTTAAGGCTCTATATAAAGGAGATAATACCCATTTGATGTTTACATGTGTGTTAAATCATTCTAGTCTACCCTAGACTCATCCACAGTTCTCCCTCATCCTAAATTCTCTCTTTATACTTTATATTTTACATAATTAAGTCCTAGAATACCCTAGAAAAAGGGTGATACTACTAATATTATAATTGATTCATATTCAACCCTTGTATACACCATGGAGGGAAGAATATTTCATTTATTCCCTAGTGGTCTTCATCGAACTCATTCGATGGTGGATGAAAAAAATGCATCAGAATCTTCAATGTAAGGTACACACATTTATTATTATTTTTATTTATAGTACATGTTATTTCATTTATTCTAGAATGGAGATCTCAGTTTGGGTTTCATAATCATTTCCATTGATTATAATAAGTGTTATTAGATCCCTAAAAAACCAATAATATCACGTATCAATAATCTTATCTAAACTAACTGTATAAGCTAATAATATACATAATACCCTAGATTATTTATCATTTTGTATGCTAAAATATTTAAATGGGGATATCCATCATGAAAATCATAGTACATAGTCTAGTCAGAGTGAGGATATGGAGGATAGTGATAGGCAAGCTATACATGTTGTGTCTATCTCAATATATTTTCAAGCATAGACTCAACAGATGATTTAATTTTCTTATCCATCGAATGATTCATCTCTCGAAGCTCGGATTTCAAAGAATATATTTCACCCTTGTATTCTTAAACCCTTGATGTTGTACTAGGATGTCTAAAAACTTTTATAATACCCAAACCCACCTCAATTCTTCTTACCTTGCCTGGTTTTTTTTTCTTACCTAAAAAAATCACCTGAATTTACTTCCTAATATCAAGGATAAAGGTCCTCTATGTTTCTTATTCTGGGTGAGTGTCCTGAAATGATATATGTAAATTTTATACTAGTGTGATGAATTAAAAAATCTTATATTCAATAAAAAGAATAAATAATTTATTATAATATTATCGACTACCTCTTTTGATTGATTAGTAAGAAGCACCCCCCTTGTTGTCGTTTGATCACATTTAAATTTTCCATGGTGAGTGGGAGGAGATGGAGGAATAAATTAAACCTACTTGGAGTTACTACTAGATTTATCTCTTAATATATCAAACCTTTCAACAATCATTTTCTTATCCAATAAAGGATACCCTCTATGTGACATAGTATACAAGTGTAATTTCTATAACTAGATCTCTTGGTGAGATTTCTTGGATTCTTATTACATAGAAATAAATGAATATGTAATTAATTAATTAAAAAATAATTTTAAAATTGATTTTATAAAAAACAATTATCATACCATAAAGGTTTCCTTTTTCCAACTATTTGTGAACTTTTTTCATATATCTCCATCATAAAACCCACATTTGAGGCATGTATTTCATTCTTTTTTTTATGAAAATATAAACCAAAGTCAAATTTGATTTAAAATACCTCAATCTAGTTTCTCTAAAATTCATCCATCTCTTATTAATCTCTTTCATATCTAGAAATTTAAATGTCAACTATAATTAAATAGAAAAAAATATTGGTGATATGAAATATATAATATCTAGAACATTGGGAAAAGATAAATATATTAATATATTTTATCATTACACACTCTAACAAATGATCTTTAATCGCCTATTCAATGCTTATCCCATTAGGATATAATATACTTATAAAAACCCAAGTAATGTTAATATGATAATTTTATGGATTCAGATTTAATATGACAATTTAATATGATTTTTCAGTCCGAAAAAATGGTATTATTCAAGATTAAATTTTGTAATGACTTAGATTTACTCAAATTTATTTTTTGAAATTATTTGGAAAAATTATGAGATCAGGTGCTGAGATGATGTGCAATTCTGAGGCCCAATGTGCCCGAAATAGTTTGTTGAGAAATGTTCAATTTTTAATAAAGTGCACGAGTGGTTTTCTTAATAAAGTGTAATAAATCTTAAACAGTTTCCCAAATTAGAAATTCGAGGGCACCGTTGTGTTTAGAGTGGTGGCTTTACCTTAGGTGAGGCCTAACATTGGCCGACATTTGTCAATAGTGAAAGATAGTTTTTGGACGTTATCATAAATAAAATAATTAAATAAAAATTATTTTATTTTCAAATCCTAATAAATAATGAATTAAGACTCAGATTGGAAATCTGTGACCACCGTTGAGTTCGTAATGTGATGTTTTCCCTAGGCATGACTTAACTTTAGTCTGTGTGGGTCTTCTATGGAAAAAACTGAAAAGGACATAATCATCATTAAATAATAATATAAATTATTTTTTTGACATGAAGATGATTTACTTAAAAAAAATCCTTATGAAAAAATCCATGGATTAGCCTCATAACCCAGGAAATGCCGGAGAATCTCTAGAGAGAGCTTGGATAAAGAATCCTCTTGAGCGAACGACAACAGATCAGAGATTGGATCGTGGATCATCGTGCAACAGAGTTGGAGGATCTTGTCAATGATGACAATGAAACCATTCCTCATCAATGTCTGGTCCAAACTCAAAGTAGGGAGTTTCTTCTTTGTGATTATTTCCTCGTTCTTAAATTCAATGATGAACACAAACCAACTAACGAACAAGTTAATTCGCAGTTTAGTCATTCTTATGGGATGTTTAATTTGTGGGGATTAAAAAGGGGAGATATAATATGTGTGATTTTAGAAACCTTTGTTATAAATTATTACAAAATGGATCAAGGACGGAACAAACAATGGCCAAGGTTCATTACTTAGGTTGTTTCTTTTGATTGTATCCCCCTGATATTCTCCATGTTCTTCATGGTTTATGAATGAGAAATTGTTGCACCTTAAATTAATGGCACAATAATCCAAGATCAAAGATTCAACCCATGACAGCACAACAGAGGTGTGATGATGACAATGACAGATGGATAAAAGTGATTTGGGAGATATTTACTTTAGAATTATTTTCATCAGAATGGATCATGATACTGATCCAAGCCCATGGAAGTGAAGAATGTGACCTGAGGATCACAGGCATGCCTTCATTTTGAAAAATGGAGCACCAGAGGTAAACCGGTGGCCTACAAAAGGGGACACCAGTGCCGGAGGCAGCACACAACAATGGTCGTATGAACGTTGTGGGCCACGTTGGATCTACGGTGGTAGGCACAGGCCACTGAAGGTGGATACCGCACTAACCAAGAAACATGGTGAGGGGCGCCACATTGATCGACAAGGCACATGGTCAGGGTGGGCTACGCGCGTCAATAATGCCGACCCGTGCGCATGTGGGATAGACTGGGTGGAGTCGGGCCACTCCAGTAGCCCAACCGAATAGTTCGAGTCGGGTCAGCCAGACTGGGTCGGGTCAGTTCAAACCCGGACTGGGCTTGGGGTCAGACCTTTTTAGTAAATCATCCATAACTTTAAAACGGTGTGTCCATTTGACGAGCCATTTATGGTGTTGGGACCCCTGTGTTGAGATGGTCCTTTTGAGATACTCTAAGTGAGTTGTTATGGAAGTTGGCATAAAACCTAATGGTTTGAGGAGTAGGTTCTCTCGGTATAAGTGCGCTATGAGTGGAATCCTTCAGCTGGCTATGACTTGGTGACTATGTGATTTAGTGACTATGTGATTTGGTAACTATGTAACTTGGGGGATTCATGACCTATCGAAACTCTATGTGATATCAACACTTTATGTGTTATAAACACTCAGTGTGTTACTGACACACTATGTGTTATCGAAACACCATGTGTTATCAACACTCCATGTGTTATCGACACTCCCTGTGTTATCAATACTCCATGTGTTATCAATACTATGTGTTCTGTGTACTACATCTGATAATCTTATATTTCATGCCATATAATTATACCTGTGCAAGACGACTATACTTCATGGTGTTCCTTAGTGGTATTCCTTTATGGTGTTCCTTATTGGTGTTCCTTCGCGGCGTTCCTTCATGGCATTCCTTAGTGGCGTTCCTTTGTGGAGTTTCATAGTGGTGTTACTTCGTGGTGTTCATTAGCGGTGTTGCTTTTTGGTGTTCCTTCGCGGTGTTCCTTAGTGGTGTTCCTTCATGGTGTTCCTTCGTGGTGTTCCTTTATGGTGTTCCTTAGCGGTGTTCCTTACTGGTGTTAGTGGTGTTCCTTAGTGGTATTCCTTAATGGTGTTCCTCAATGGTGTTCCTTCATGGTGTTCCTTAGTGGTGTTCCTTAATGGTGTTCCTCATAGGTGTTCCTTAGTGGGGTTCCTTCATAGTGTTACTTTATGGTCTCCCTAAGTGGCATTCCATAGTGGTGTTCCTTAGTGGTGTTCCTTTGTGGTGTTCCTTAGTGGTGTTCCTTTATGGTGTTCCTTCATGGTGTTCCTTAGTGGTGTTCCTTTGTGGTGTTCCTTAGTGGTGTTCCTTTACGGTGTTCCTTCATGGTGTTCTTTAGTTATTTTCCTTCCTGGTATTACTTTTTAATTTTCCTATGTAGTATATTTCTTTTGTGGTTTCGAGGTGTCCTACTGAGTATTGTTTTGCTCACCACTACACGGGATTTTCCCTCACATGTTATGCCTTTTGTAGATGATTGATGCTTTGATGGAGTTCTATGTGGACCAAGACCAGGTGGTTCTTAAGGAGACCAGATAGTCGAGGTGTTCTCTTATGGCCTCAGAAAACTATCCTACACCTACCCTTCAGGTAGGGTATTCTAGGGACGAGTTTCAGGAACTTGTGTATTTACTTTTACAGACTCTTTCTTTGGTGGGCTTATGGTCTGGCCCTATTTACTTTCCAATTTTCTACTATCATACACTATGGTTGGTATCTTAGTGTATGCATGTATTGTATACTTAAAGTGTTTATATTTGATCATATTGGGATTAGAGATTGTGTGTGTGTACAAGTACATATCCAAATGCCTCTAATTTGTGGGATATGCCTACTGGGTGCTAGTCTCTAGCCCTTGGCCTATTAGTGGTGGTCTTGGGGTAGTCATGGCACAATCCCCTCTGGGATAGATCATGATAGAGTATTATTAGTGCGAGGTCAGTTATACTTGAGGATCAAGAGTCTATGTGATTGGTTTGGGGAAATGGTGTTAAGTGTTTCGAGTTTATCTTTTAGGATAGGGAATCTAGTGTTGGTGCGATGAATGATGTATCTATACACCAGGACTCTAGAAACTTTCTTTTCGACTTGATACATGAAAACACTAGTGGAAGGGAAATTAACGGTACATGCATCATATAAGATTTGGGTGTGTTCTCATGTCCTTCTTGAGTCATCTCACTAGGTATACTCTATTGACCGTGGTACATCTTATTATATTTCAAGATGCCTCCACATAGATAGAAAACTAGGATTCCACCACATGATCACGATGATGATCTACTGGGTGAAGATACATTGGTACAAGGATTTTTACCAGAGATAGTACCTAGAGGTGGTGCACCAACCATACCACCACCTGTAGAGTAGCACATCGTACCCATAGTACTAGCGAATGAGGAGCATAGGCTGAGCACGCCTCACGATTTTTAGCGATATAGACCCCTTAGGTTCTGAGGCAAACCCGAAATTTAGGCAGCTGAGGACTAGCTTGAGGTGGTGATCCAAGTTTTCTGTATAGTTAGGACACCAATAGATCAGATGGTGGTCCTAACGGTGAGTCATCTTCATGGTTTAACAAGGATATGGTAGGGTTTGGATACCCAATCTTGTGATGAGGTGACTTTTCCGTGGAAAGAGTTTTATAACCTTTTCATAGAGGAGTTATCACTATATAATCTATGGGATATGCATGTTCAGAAGCTTCTACAGCTTCAACAAGATGACATGTTGAGTATTCATCGAGGCATGCCAACCTTTCCAGGTACTCAATGGATATGATACACAACCAGTGCTTTAGGACTCAGACTTTAGAGTAAGGTCTACATTAGGAAATTTGATCCATCATTATCCCTATATTCACTCCCACTTATTCTAGGGTGATAGAGAGAAACTTTGTGGTTAAGAGTCCCTTGGATGAAAAGATATAGCTAGTGATAGTCGGTAGTGGGAAAGTAGGAGCAGACAGGTCTGAAAGGCGATGGACATGGAAGAGCAGCTGTGAGAGTGGTAGGAGGTGGTATACATTTCGACATGTTACCACTAAAACCCCAAGTTATCCACACTATGCTCAGGGAGCTAGATTATAGGGAATGGGATAACTACATGCAGTTATGGAGTATGACCCAAGAGCTCTAGGAATGAATTGAGGTACGATATGTGTCTATTGTACCTTATCTACCATATGGATAGACACTAGTATTAATCATTATTTTCTTGCCATGAATTTTTTTAGACTAGGAGATTCTGGTTTATCCATTGACTCAAACCTCACTCTTGGAGACTCCTACTGGAGGAGACCCAATGATCACAAACTAGTGCCGACAGTGTAACCTAACTCTTATAGGAAAGAGTTTTGGTTGGGATATCTTGGTAGCAGCATCGAGGCCTTATGATTTCAATCTTGGCATGGACTGGTTACCTATAGTTCATGCTCAAATTGACTATTTTAGGTGAATAGTGTGGTGTGTCTATAGTGGTGGAATAAGTTTTTCCTTTTTAGTAAAAAGGGAACCCTAGAATCATATAATGGACTCACACAAAGGAGGATGTAGCTGATTCCTCATCAATTGGCTAGCCTAGCCCTTGATACAGTGGGTGTTATGAGTCATCAATTTCCTACAGTGGTGGCAGAGTTGTAGTGTATCTATAAAAGGTTGAGATAGAAGCATTGTCTAGAGTTCCTCTAGGATTATGACTTTGAGATTGTCTATACTCCTTGTAAGGAGAACGTGGTGAAAGATTCACTCAGTAAGAGATCTTGTTTACAGTTGCTGAACAAGGCATCAATGCAGTTGTCCTCTTTGTAGTTATCCTTCATGGATGGAGATGGAGTATCATACCTCAAGTCGATGGTTGTCACCCCTCCAATCTTACAGCGAGTCAGGGAGTCACAACTCAGAGATACTGATTATGAGACTTTATGTGCTCAGATTTCCATAGGGAATTCCCCTGATGGATATTCAAAATTTAGAAAGCATGTTGTTATTTTTAGAGGATGCTCAGTGGTACCGATAGCATTACAGAAGTAGGTCTTGAGGGAGTTCCATACATCCCCTTTGGCAGTATATCTGGGTGTGGCAAGGATATGCCCGGACCCCCGACATTAGTTCTAGTGGTTGGGGATAAATAAGGCAGTGGTAGAGTTCATTTCTAAATACCTCACTTGTCAGCAAGTGAAGGCTGAGCACTAGGTTCCAGTGGGTTTGACTCAACCCCTTGAGGTTTCGAAGTGGAAGTGGGAAGGGATATTGATGGAATTCATGACAAGGTTATAATGTATGTCTAAGGGGGCATGATACCATATGGGTGATCATTGACTGACTCACCAAGTCAACCCACTTCCTTGTGATTTAGGAGAAGATTTTAGTAGAGAGCTTAGGATGCCTATACATGCAGGACATATTTTGACTCAAGGGAGTCCCTTCAATGGTAGTCTCAGATCATGATTCTCTCTTTACATGCCGGTTGTGGAAGGGATTGAAAGAGGTGTTTGGGACTCAGTTACACTTGAGCACAATGTTTCACCCACAGACATATGACCAAACTGAGAGAACTATTTAGGTTCTAGAGGGAATACTATGGGCTTGCATGTTAAATTGTTTTCTAGATTCGGGAGGATTCTTCATGGGTGATCAATTCCTTGAGTGTACATTTAGTAGCAACACATGAGTCTAGGAGATCACATGGGAGTAGGAGCCTCAGATTCATGCTTAGTACCCTCATCTGTCTGGGTAGCCCTTAGATTGAATTTTAGGGATATAAAGCCCTAAGGTGGGGATAATGTAATGAAATATATTTTCCAGAATATATTTTCTTGAAATTATTTGGAAAAATTCTGAGACTAGGCGCTGAGATAGTGTGTGATTTTGAGGCACGGTGTGCTTGGAACAGTTTATTGAAAAATGTTCAGTTTTTAATACAGCGCATGAGCAATTTTCCTTAGAATGTGAAATAACTCTTAAACTGTTTCCTAGATTAGAAATCTGAGGCCACTATTGTGTTCAAAGAATCATATTTACCTTAGGTGAGGCCTAACATCGGCCAACACTGGTCGGCTGTGAAAGACAGTTTTTGGACGTAACCGTAAATAAAATAATTAAATAAAAATTATTTTATTTTAAAATCCTAATAAATAATGAACAGAGTCTTAGATTGGAAATATGAGACCACCTTTGATTTTATAATATGGTGTTTTACCTATGGGTGACTTAACATTAGTTGGTGTGGGTCTTCTATGGAAAAACCCAAAAAGGACGTAATCATCATTAAATAATTTAAAGATAATTTTTTTTGACACAATGATGACTTCCTTTAAAAACATACTTATATAGAAATATCAGGGTTAGCCTCATAACCCTGGGAACACTAAATAATCTCTAGGTAGAGCTTGGAGAAAGAATCCACTTGAGTGAATGGCGGCAGATAGGAGATCGGATCATGGATCATCACTCCAACGAAGTTGGAGTATCTCGCCAATGATGACATCGCAACCATTCCCCATCAGTGACTAATCCAAATGTGAGGTAGGGAATTTCTTCTTTTTGATTATTTACCCATTATTAAATTCAATGATGAACGCAAACCAACCAACGAAAAGATTGATTCGTGGTTCAGTCATTCTTGTAGGATGATTAATTTACAGGGTTTAAAAAGGGGAGATATAATCTATGTGATTCCATAAAACTTATTTCTTCATTCTTAAAGAACAGATCGAGGCTGGAATGAACAATATCCAAGTTTCATTCCTTGGGTTATTCCTTGTTCTTTTATCCCCCCTATATTCTCTGCATTCTTCATGTTCTTCATGGTTTATGAATGAGCGATTGTTGCGCCTTCGACTAATGGCGCAAAAATCCAAGATCAAAATCCAACAATGTGATAGCGCAACAGAGGTGCGATGATGACAACAGTGATAGACATATCAAAGTGATTCAGGAGATATCTCCTATCGAATGATTTTGATCATAATGGATTGTGATGATGATCTGAGCCCAGGGTAGTGACGAACGCGGCCCGAGGATTGTAGGTGTGCCTTCATTTTTAAAAATGGAGTACTAGTGGTGAACAGGTGGCCTATGGAGGTGTCCGCATGCTGCAGCGGAAGTAGTGGCTGCAGTGTGAGCACGGTAATGGGCATGGGCCACAATAAGAGCCTGAAGTGCTTACCGGGAAACACAACATAGGGTGTTGTGTCGACTAGTGGGGCATGCGGTGGGGGCGGGTGGCGTATGGCAAGGAGGTCTCCCCGTGCACATACGGGCCGACCCGGGTGGAGTCGAGGCACTCCAGAGGCCCAGCAGGCTGGGTCCAACAGCCTCAATATTCCAGGCTAGTTTGGATTAGCTGGACTAGGTCAGGTCGGGTTGGCTGGAATAGGTCAGTTCGGCTGGTGGGTCAGGTCGGGTCCAACGGGTCGGATCAGACCCAAATCAGACATTTTCAGTAAATCAATTGTAACTTACAAACTGTGTGTCCGTTTGACGATTCATTTGGAGAATCGGGACCCTTGTGATGAGATGGTATTTTTGAGATAATCTAAGTGTGTTTTTTTTGAAAGTTGGCATATGATCTAATGGATTGAAGAGTAGGTTCTCCTGGTGCAAGCACACTATGAGTAGAATCTTACGGCTGATTGTGACTTGGTGACTATGTGAATTAGTGACGACATGATTTAGTGACTACATGACTTTGGGGATGTATAACCAACCAACACACTGTGTTTTATCAGCACTCTGTGTGTTATCGACACTCAGTGTGTTACTGGCACTTAGTGTGTTATCAACACTCTGTGTGTTATTAACACTCCATGTGTTATCGACACTCCATGTGTTATCAACACTCTGTGTGTTATCAAAACTCTGTGTGTTATCAACACTCTATGTGTTACCAATACTGGGTGTTTTGTGGACTACTTCTGATAATCCAACCTTTTATGCTATAGACTTATACTAGTGTGAGCTGATTATACTTCATGGTGTTCCTTAGTAGTGTTCCTTAGTGGTGTTCCTTTATAGTGTTCCTTAGTGGTGTTCCTTAGTGGTGTTCCTTCTTGGTGTTCCTTCACAATTTTATTTAGTGGTGTTACTTAGTGGTGTTCCTTAGTGGTGTTCCTTCGTAGAGTTCCTTCGTGGAATTCCTTCGTGGTATTCCTTTTTAGTGTTCCTTAGTGGTGTTACTTAGTGGTTTTCCCTAATGGTGTTCCTTCATGGTGTTTCTTAGTGGCGTTCCTTAGTGGAGTTCCTTAGTGGTGTTCCTTAGTGGCGTTCCTTCATGGTGTTCCTTAGTGGCGTTCCTTCATGGTGTTCCTTAGTGGTGTTCCTTTATGGTATTACTTAGTGGTGTTCCTTCGTGGTGTTCCTTTATGATGTTCCTTAGTGGTGTTCCTTCGTGGTGTTCTTTAGTGGTGTTCCTTAGTGGTGTTCCTTCATGGTGTTCCTTCATGGTGTTCCTTAGTGGTGTTCCTTCATGGTGTTCCTTAGTGGTGTTCCTTAGTGGCACTCTTTAGTTGTGTTCCTTAGTGGTGTTCCTTCATGGTTTTCCTTCATGGTGTTCCTTAGTGGTGTTCTTTCGTGGTGTTCCTTAGTGGTGTTCCTTCATGGTGTTCCTTCGTGGTGTCCCTTAGTGGTGTTCCTTTATGGTGTTCATTAGTGGTGTTCCTTAGGGTGTTTTTAGTGGTGTTCTTAAAGGTATTCCTTAGTGGTGTTCCTTTGTGGTGTTTCTTAGTTGTTTTCCTTTGTGGTTTTCCTTTGTAATTTTCCAGTGTCGTATATTTCCTTTGTGGTTTAGGGGTATCATACTGAGTACTGTTTTACTCATCCATGCACAAACTTTTCCTGCACGATTCGTGTCCTGTGAAGATGATCGATGCTTTGAGAAATTTCTAGGTGGACCAGGACCAGGTGGTGCTTAGTGAGACTAGACAATCAAGGTGTACTCCTACGACTTTATATAGACATCCTACATCTACCCTTCAGGTAGGGATTTCTGAAGAAGAGTTTTAGGAACTTGTGTATTTACTTTTACAGATTCTTTCTTTGGGGGGATTGTATTTTGGCCCTATTTACTTTCCAGTTTCCTACAATCGTACCCTATGGTTGGTATCTTAGTGTATGCATGTAATGTCTACTCAATTTTTTTTCATTTCAGCATTTTGGGCTTGGAGATTGTGTGTGTGTGTGTAAAAGTATTTATGAAAATGTCTCCCATTTGGGGGATATGCCTACTCGGTGCTAGTTGCTAGCCCCTAGCCTATTGGAGGCAGGCTTGGGGTAGTCACGACACCTACCCCTCTGGGATGGGTCGTGATAAATGTTTTCCCTGAAATATATGGTTTTATTTAAAAATAAAATTTATAAATTTTAGGGTTTGAAATTTATAAAACGAAATTCATTTTTTTATTCAGCATATTGAAATGATCTTTGGGTGATTTTTTTGTGATTTTTCTAAAATGATTTATTTTTGTGTGAATAGTAGAAAATACTAATTTTTATAAAAATAATCATTTATTTTCAAGTAATTACAAAGTAAAATTTTGTTTTTGATTGGTTTTATAGTTAAATAATTCCAATTTTATTAAAACTAATCCAAGTAATTTCATATTAATCTATATTTTATTTTATTTTGGTAAAAAATCTTATTTATTCTTAAAAAAGACATTTTTTTAAGAACTCTTTTTCATTGTGTTTTTCACACATATATTGAAATTAATTTTTTCCACTTATAAAAAATGAATCTTGAATTTTTTTTTCATATTTGTAATTAGTTGGTTCAAATTTGGTAATGTATAAAATTTCATTTTTGTTCATAGTGAATGGTTACCATGGTAAGACTTTATCACCCCGATAAAAGTTAAAAAGGGTTAATAGGGGGAGGGTGGGTGGGTTAAACCAAGATATAAAGCATAAAATATATCTAAAACTTGTATAAATTTGACTGGTTGAGTGGTTTTAGACTTTAAATCTTTGATTCTAAATTTTTTTATACGGTTCCACTTTACCTTGAGAAATACTTTTATTATATTTAAAAGTTTAACATCTTTACAAGTTTATCACTCCCCTAACTTATATAAGGGATCCTCCTTTATTCAATTATTCACACCATTTTAGCCACTTAGCTTAGCCAATACCTATAAAAAAACCCTTCCCAATTAACCTTCCAATTTCCTATAGGCACTGGTCTTCTTAAAAGACCAATCCTATAAGGATTAAGGTGCAATCCAAAGGGAGATATCTGAAGGGGAGGTATAAGTCCAAACCGACCTATTTCAAGTTCATTTATTATTTCACCTCCTTAAAATCCATTAAATCCACTATAAAATAATTTAATTATTATATTATCTATATTGAGATGTTACTATATTAATGGACTAACTCTTTTCTATGTCTTTTTCAGCCTATGGGAAATGAAAACATCGCTCATGCATACGTGTGGACTAACACCTCCATGAAGCGTTGTGTTTTGTTTTTCATACCCACCTCACACCTCTAGTTATAAAGAAAAAATTAATGAATATATTACTTACATTATTACCCTTTCTATATATTGGAAAATGATATCGTTTCTCTTGTGTTCGTGTGGAATACCACCACCACGAAAAAATGTGATTATTTTTTAATTACTGCCTCACATGGATTGTTATAAGGATGGAAATAATAAGTAAATATGACATGTATTACATAATTATGATTTTGGAAAATTAAAATATTATATATCATATTTAGTTTCCATAAGAAATATGGAACATCACTCATGTGCATGTGCAGACTACCACCTCTATGGTAGGACATATTTCATTTTCCATGCCCACATTCAATGGATAGTTATAAAAATGTTTTTAATGTATAAAATATAATGATTTATTCATGATTAAGATTATTTAGGTTATGGAACGATTATCCCTTTGAACTTATTCAACCTATTGGAGTCATTTTCACTTATAAACTGAATTTCCTCAAAACATCCAACATGAACATAACCATTTTAGCAACTAAATAAAACTTGCTAAAAATGAAATAAAATGAGAAATGATAGTGGAATGAACACGAAAAAGTTTATTAATAAATTATAAATATAGTATAATTTAATTACCTGGGTGGGTAGACATATGAATGAAATGATTTGGGACTTGAGAATAGGGACTTTATTTAGAAAACCCTATTTTAAAGTTTTCATTCCAACTCTTTTTCTTCCTTGTTGACGTCCTTTTAAATGTTTAAAGAATGTTATTATATATTTTTTAAAGATTCAAAAAGTTTATTTTCAACTATTTGTATCTTTCTTTATAAATTATTAAAAAGGAATATTTTAAAAAAATTTCATATAGTGTATTTTTGATATTTTAAAAAAGTATAAAAAGAATGTTTTTTAATGTATACATTTTGATCAAAATTTCTTCCTATCATAAATATTATTCATTATCAATATTTACCTACAAGTTAAAATGGTCTTTCAAAGAATATTATATTCCAAATATTCTGGAAATTTTTAGTTTAAAATATTTTTTCCAAGGAAATATAAATTTATTCTCATTTTTATGAGATAACTAAAAGTGTTATTTATTATATGATTAAATGAAAATGAAAATTATTTTTATGGTTAAAGTGTAAGATATCTGTGTTTTATTCATGTTATGGATCTTGTAAATTTTTATATTAATTATGGGAAATCTTGATATAACCCTGATGATGGGTGATATGATATAGATATACAATTAATTAGGTAAAGTGATGAAATTACTGGTGATATGTTATGACTAAGAGATGTGGGAATTAACTGGTTAGGTGATTCCATTGTAAGGGTTTATATAAGGGTGAGTGTAAGGATAATGTCCCAACGTATCTACATGATATTCTTTTAATTTTTTATAAAGTAAATCTTTTTATTTTAAAAGGTAAGAAACTAGGCTTATGTTTTTAACAAAATGTTTATGATTTTTTTTAAAAATTTGAAAGGATTGTTTTTTAAGGAAAGTTATTCATGAGTTTTCATGTTTTCTAAGAAACCCTTATGATTAAGATTTTTTTCTTTATTATTTAATATGAAATTTTTTATAAAATATATTGATAAATTAAGTTGTTTTCATGGAAAAGTAAGCTGATATTTGAGATCAAATGTTTATTATGAAAAAGTAAAACTTTATTATTAATTTTTTAGGTTTAAAAATATATTAACATTCTTATTTTCCTTTATGTACCTTACTGGTATTTTTTTTCTTATCCCATGTTTTAAAATATTTTTCACAGGGAATAAGGATGAGTAGGAACATTAATAAAGTTAGAGTTCCAGTTATGGGAGATACATTTAATGAAACATGTGTGTCTTTATAAAGAACATGTTTTGTTGAAAAAATGGACATTAAATAGAAATATCAACTTTTTAATGTAACAAATTTAATAATTCTCTAAAATTATAAACCTGAAAAGGTATTTGGGATGTAAGTTATGAAATAAATTTTATAAATCATGTATTTTATGGGAAACTTATGTAAGGGCTTCTATAATACTAATCTTACCTCACTCTGTATGACCATGAAACTTCTGAACTATTGCATATTTGTACCTAATGGGTTATTATTATCATAAAATTTAATTTTAATCCTATGATCCTTCCCATGAGAAATTTAAAGTTTTGGTAAACTTATAATCCCATGTCTATTAACTTTGGGTATCATCTTATATGGAGAAAAATAAGACTTTTCAATAGTTAGATCATTGATAGTGTTGTAAATAATTTTGTCAATCATAAGATTAATTTCATTGAATAATTTAATTATTATAGATATATTTATATGATGATATGTATATATTCCTTAGTGGATGATCCTCTTCCCCCATGCCCGTAATATAAATTGATGTATGAAAATTTAATAAAATTTTGTATACTTATAATTAATTATAAATAATTGATTATTAGAAGTAAAAAACATGATTTTTCATAATTTAAATAAAATTATAAATATTTTGTTGACTAATATATCTGAATAAAAGCGAATACCTAAAAATGATTAATATAAACAAATAGTTATAATTTTGTTAAATTCTAGGCTTCTTAAACTAAAAAATGTGTATATGAAATAGATGAATATAAAAATTAATAAAAAAATGGTACAAATGATCAACATATATAGATTTAAATATTCAACTTAAGAATATAATGTGTAGTCACATGTGTAAGATTTGAAAAATAAAATAAAAAATAGACATTTACCTAAATTATTAGGAGAGTAAAATGAAGTGTTTTTCGATATCCCTTTCACATGATCATTTCATATAGAATAGGCCATGTCTACATCACATTCATCATTATAATTAGGTATTTTAGAGCTAAAAAGGAACCAAAAAACTAAAAATAAGATAAGAATAAAATCTTTGGCAGTTATCTTTAAAGGTGAATCATGGAATGGATCCACCTCAACATGAATTGCTCCAGAATTAGGTGTATGCCTCCATGAATAACATTTTACTGAATAATATCTCACACAAAAGGTTAAAGTTGTATTGAGGTAGAAGATCGGATTTAACAGTGTAGTTGCATAAAAATAAATTATCATATAGCTGATTCTTTGACATAGATTAGTTCTAGGGATTTAGTAGAGCTAAACTGCAACACCGAATGGCGATGATTTAGCACAAGCAATGTGGATTTCTTCTTCATTGAACAAAATCTTCAAAGAATCCCAGGGTTGCATCATGCATAAGATAATCTATAGACTATAACAAAAATCTCATATCTAAGGAAGAACCAATGCATATAATTCTATAACATCATCAAAGCTTCATCATTTAAATGAATTTTCCCTTGAAAAATAATATACCATTGACCATTCGATGGGTTAATAACATAAAATATTTCCTTCACATGTGTCACCATGATAAATGGTTACTCTTTATAATTAAATATTTTCAAATAAACAAGTGAAAATCCACATTCATCATGTTTCAAAAAACTATTACTATCAACGTAGTGACAATTAAACACTAGTAATCGAAATCAATATGATCAATTTCACATATATCCTCAACAACTCCAGAATATGATATTGATGTAGAAATTGGTTTTTTATATTTTTTCACTTTAAAAATACTTTGCTTTAGTAATGATCATTTATACACCATTTTCAATAGAGCTCTTATTTTACAAATTTTCTATATAAAATTTGTGAATGTTATTGTCAAAAAATGGCCATGTGACCACATTAAAAAATGGTACCCTAGCTAACTATTTCAAGGCTTTTGATATAGATGAATCATTACTGAATTTATCCTTAAACCATAAAAAATGTGTTTTTATGCTCATTTATCAACCACTTTTCATTTATTTTTGGATTTTTTACCTTCAATCTAGCAATATGTGATGTTATATATGGTTTAAACTCACTTGTGTTAGTAAAAATATATAAATTTTCCTACATTACTACATCACATGTAATTAAATTTAATTTTAATCCATTAATTCCCTTAAATTCACTATTTTCTTCCAAATGCTGAGATGTAGGGATACCATTATGCTTACCTTCATAAATTTAGTTATTATGGAAATCATTCACCTCCTATGAAATATATTTTTGAAAAATATAGGCTGTTGGTTGATGTGAATTTTTAATATATCCGTTCATAATTTTCATAAATGATTCAAATAGATACATACAACATAAATATAAAGACCCATATAACCTAATCTATAACACCAAATGAATCATGTGATTAACTATTTTATCAAAGAACAACAATGGAAAATACTTCTTTAATTGATTTTTTTATGATAAATTCATTCTTCATTGCATTTAATAAATTTAGATTTATGACTATGTTATAAATGGAATTGAAAAATTAGCATAACTTGATGATAATATTTATGATAGGCATCACAAAAAATTTACGTAGTGAAATCAGCATTAATTGTCACATCAATACATTACAGTCATGATATTTCATTCCTATTATCTTAAACTCCTTTAATGTTAGTAGATGTTTCACATTTGAAGAATACTCACTATGTAATTTAATACCTTTCATACATTGAAATAATTTCATCATTTTTACTCTTTTATAATGTGTGATAAGTTGATGGTAAATATATTATTTTTTCCCTCTATAGTGGGAGATAACTCCAAACATATTACTATAGATATTAAGTCTAATATTTCATGAAATCCATCTTTTTTTCTTTCAATTTATATTTAAAAAAGTTCCAATCAAAATTTCACATATATTTTTCTCAAAATGGATAACATTAATGTTATGTTTTATCTCATAAAATCTCCAATAATATAGATTGAATAAGAAGGACCATTTCTTCCATGAATTTTTTTAATGACCCAAAATTTCTATTTTCTCAAATGTGAAATCCATGTTTTTCACCTTGTTATAATATGTTTTGATTGAAAAATGTTTTGGGGAAAAATAAAACTCATAAAAACCGTTAAATTCACTTTTAATCTTTGATAATGGTGACCCATCAGAAAAAATATTTTTTGAACCATGTACACTATTTTTCTCCCATTATGAAATTGATGATATGAAGTCCCTTATTTGAAAATTGGATAAGATTTATGTTCCTTAAAACTATATCCATAGAAGTTTCTATATGAATTAAAGTCCTTTATATTGAATATTACCATATCTTGCAAAAACAATACTCTTTCTTGAATGCATAAAACACTTTAATACCTATATCCCATAGAAATTTCAAATCATTAATCAATGGTGATATACAAACCTTAATATCTCTTATAAGTTCTTTTAGTCCCAAAATCATCAAGCTCATAATAACATATTTTTTTAATACATATATTTCGGGATAGGTTGTAAACTATTAACATAACAGAAAATGAACTATGTTGGTTAGTGAGTATCTGATATGGATTCATTACATATGTACATAGTCTCATATGATATTTCTAACTTTAATTCCAAAATCCAGAAATTTTTTCATCAAATATATTTTATTTTGGTGAATCAGTAGGGTGACATAGGTTTCAATTATATATTCACAATTCTTTATTCCATCTCAGTATCTTTGCATCATTTTAATTTGAAAATAATTGATTCAAAAGGGAATTAATAAAATATACCATATTATCATTGTATGAGGTTTGGTTTATGTCTTTGGAGATGAATCATAGTTGGATCTCCCATCATTTTTATATCATGATGTCCCACATTTAGAAAATTTTATTAAATCTTCATATTACTTCCTACACAACACACAATCATTGGGTAAGTCATGCATTTTCTTATATTTTAGTCCCATTAGATATAATATTTTTTTGCATCATAATTGGAATTTGTAAGCTCATTTCTTTCTAGAAGTATCCATTTTAAAAGTTCACAAAATTTAGTGAAACACTTGTCACTCCAACCATTTATTTCTTTTAAGTTAATAAATCATAGAACTACTGATGACATTATAAATTTAGTACAACTTGGGAATAACAATTTTTAGTATCTCCATAAAATCAATTGACACTTACAATTTTTTCAATGTTTTTAATTCCTACAATATAAATTAATTAATCCAGATGATCCTCTATCTTATAATGAATATCTTCATGAATGATTGAGCTTGAATTCTTTATTATTTCACCATTCCATATCCACTATATATAACTATTATTAAGACCATATAAAAATGTCATTTGATTTCTATAGGCCCTAATTTTATAATATTCAAACACATCATGCATTGAAAGAAAATCATGTCACTATTTTCAAGATTCTATTTAGAGAATTCCAAGAAATCTTCAGCCCCTTTATCAAATTCATCACTTCCTCTCTGTGCATTTATCCAACTATGATCCATTAATGACCTAAAACAATAAATGAAATTAAAATTATGTTAAAATATATAAACATATAAATATATAAACATTAAAATAAATAAATGAAAAATATATAACATATAAAAAAATATATAAATTTAAAACATATATAAATATATAAATTTTAAAAATAAATATATATAATCATATAAGCATATAAATTTAAAACATATAAACATATCAATTTATGGGCATATTAATTGATACTGTATAAATTAAAAACATATAAATATATAAACATATAAATATAAATTTAGAAAATATAAATTTAAAAAATATATATATATACAGATAAATTAAAACATATAAACATATAAAACTTTAAATTTAAAACATATTAATAAATAAAAATAAAAATTTAAAATTTAAAAATTTAAAACACAAAAAAATAAAAAATAAAAACTAAAACATAAAAATTTAAAACACACACACATATATAAATATATAAACATATAAATCCTAGTATAAAACATATAAATCTAAATATAAAACATGTAAATTTAAAATTTATATACACATATAAATTTTAAAAATATAAAACATTTAAATATTTAAATTTAATACATATAAACATATATATTTATAACACACAATCATATATATAAAAACACTAAAAAATGTAAACACATATAGAAATAATTAGATTTTCAAGGAAAATAAAAACCACAACATCTAAATCCAAATATAACAATGAATATTATAATTTATTTTAACTCAATAAAGGTAATACTTTAATAATGAATTTTTACATCAAATACAATAAAAAATAAAAAATCAAAGAATATAACAACAAATTCAATATTTTGTTAAAAAATAAAATTATAAATTCAACCAAAATAATAATTAATTCTCATAAAAATCCAAAACATAATTTAAAAATACCATTTATTTAAGTAAAATTCAACTTTACACTGAAAAAATGATGAATAAAAATAGATTCCATAATAACTAACACAATGGCTAGTTCGACCTCTTAATATTCCTAAAAAATTTATTTTAAAATAAAGAAATAATGGGAAAATGAAAGAAGAAGGTATGCACAAAAAACAATGGGGATAATAGACTAATTAATGATAAAATGATGAACATGGCAATAGATGGTGACTAAGGATGACCTAGGTTGACCAACAGTGGTGGAAGGAGGATGACATTGGTAAAATTTCGGGGGATGGGGAGGAATAAAAGTTGATATTATAAAGGTATTAGGCATCATTGACCCACAATGATTAGGGTTCTAAGTAATGTACGTTAGTGAAATGAGGAGTGGGGTTATGCCTACTTTCATTTTCATTTTAAATGGTTTCAATATATCATCATCATATTTATTTATTTAATTTTCCAAAGAAGGTCAAGCACCTAACATGGGAAAAGGAGAAATCCCAAATTGGAGGAACCAAAAATATTAGGGAGGCTTGAAATAATGGAGACTGAGTGTTTCCCCTCTCACGAGGTTAATCACCTTAGGTGGCAGTGAGTTCGGGCTTGTAAAAAAATTTATCCTCTCTCTTTGGCCTACCATTGATGCAAGGAAATCTGCAACATTTTTCCCCTCTCATAGAGTATGGAGGATATTCATATGGTTGTTAATGGAACCCATGCACCATTTAATTATATAATAAATTGATCAAGTAATAGTATGTGAACCATGCATGGAATTGTATAACATTTTGGAATCTATTTTGACCGCTTCTATAATGATATTATACTACCTTCATATGAATAAACATGTGTCCATAGCCCTTTACTCAGCCTATAGAGAGTCACCACCTCTAAATTATGAAGTAAAAGAAATAATTATCTCACCCCAAGGGTCCCTTACCACTCTTCCTCCCCTCATAACACCCATATTATATGAGCCATTCGTGTTTGGATTTGGACCCAAGCTATGATGATACCATAAAATCCATCGACCATAATTAATCATCATATTCAGTAGAGAGCTTGTCCTTCCAACAGAGAGCGGTCTGAGGGTAGGAGTGTCTTCCCAGTTTTTGAGGAGTTAAAGCATGTCAATTATAAGTTTTTGAGTTTTTCTAACAAGGTCCCTCCAAGTGCACACAGAGTCATCGACTTGAGCTATGTTCTGCACCTACCATAGGCACCAGAAACCCAGTGAAAGTACCATAACTCTTGTCTTCCTATTAGGACCTCTTCCCCTACACCATTGAAACAAATATCAAGGAATTAGAGACCCTACCCCTCCAAATATGAAAAACCAGTGAATTCGTCAAACAATATCCACACCTCTCATGCCCAACCACCTTTGAAAAACAGGTGCACCAAGCTTTCCTCCTATCGGGCCATGCAACATGAACATCTGGATAATAGGTTTATACTTGAACATTTAATAATGTCATCTATAGGAAATGATTTATTTATGATTCTCCATATAAGGAAATTATGTTTCTTAGGAAGTTCCTTGCACCATAAAACCTCACCCCACATTTCATCATGTGTGGGAGAAATCAATATTGTTTGATAATCCTTCACTGAGAAGTTTCCCAAAGATGTTCCAGTAAAAATGTACTTGTCCGTTTCACTGTTAATCTTGATGAAGTCAAGCACACCATGTTTTGGTTCATCCAGCACAATGTTTGTGAAGTCCTGGAGTCTACATGCATGGAAAAAGGAGATATCCTAAATGGGGCACCCTGGGAAACTGAGACAGGAGCCAACCCAATTATGATACCTGAACGATATCTCACCCTTACCCACAATCCATCCAGAATGATTCTGGAGGGTTGTGAAATGAGGCTAGATGACATACTGTAGATTCCGAAAAATGCTCAAAGGCTGAGGAAGGTTCGGGTGCAACAAAGTGAAGCCATATTTGGAACAGGAAATCCATTCTGGGGGGCCTGGAGGGGTGGCGTGAAAAAAATTCTAAGTCACGCGAAAAAAATATGTCCCACATGAAAAACTCTGGGAATCACCATAGTTTTCAACATGGGCATGGAACCTTTTTGTGCCACATCCCCACGTGGTTGATCTACGTGTTGTCAATGCCCGACATGCAATATTTCGCACCGGCTTGTTTTTCGTGCGGACTCGTGATCCCGAGCGCCTATAAATAGAAGGTCATCCCTTCGACTTCCAGGTTGCAAAATCTGAACTGTCTCCCCTGCGCGAAGTTCCTCTCCTGTGCACGCAAAAAGATGGCTCTCGGGTACTGAATTTTTCGCGCCAGATCGTCCAGGGGTCCGCCTTTGTGCAAGACCACTCGGGCTTGATCCTTGTTTGAATCCCATTGAGCCCCTTCCCCCGCACGTAATTCTTTCCAATTTCGTTCGATCAGGTCCTCGGCGTGTAATTCCTTTTGCGCGACCCTGACTGTTTTTCACATGGAATGCCTTTTTCATACTGGCCCGAACTTTTTTCTCCCCCCCCCCAATTCCGTGCCGACCCAACCCCCTTTTCACGCAACAGTCCCTTTTGCGCGCAAGCCTCCCACATTGGGAACCTGTGATGTCCCCATTCCGGGCATCATATTCAGGCACCTCCTGCGCTCAAAGCACCTTCTCCAAATACTCATTTCCCTTGCAACCTCCTAGGTTCACACAAAGTAACATCAAAGTCCCTTGGATGATACCAACTGTTGTGTTGCTTCGCCTCTTGCTTCTCCACATAGGCACGCTAATGGTTGTTGTCTCTTCGCATAACCATGCTAATGTGGACCCCCCCCCCAATGGTTCACTCCATAACACCCCTAGCCACAAAATTTCATATCCCCACTCTTTACCAAGGTGCAGAGGGTACCGGTTATGTTTTTCCTAGGGGTGCAGAGCAAACTCACCTCGTCCGAGCTGTAGGATGGTAAACTGCCAAGAACCATCGTCCTTAGCACATGATGTTAAACTGTGACCTCACCTCATGCCTCGCATGCGAGGTGCCCCCACCTTGGACATTATTCATGGCCACTGGTCTCCACGGGAGTGAGATCATTCCTCACATAGAATGAGATCCTCTTTATCAGAGCGGCGTCTGTCTGGGGGAAAGGGTGACCATCTCGGTGTAAGCCCTAAGCTTTTCTTACAAGAGGTAGCATCCATGCTCCTCCTTTCTTCTTCAGTCCCAAGGACCAGGGGGAATGGACACTGGACCCCTCCTTTCTTCAGTACCAAATCCTTCTCCTGCTGGGATTTATCGCAATTGGGCCTCCATCCTAGAGTAAGTCCCAATATTTCTCTCTCTGGGCCTATAACCACACGTAAGCCCTTGTTTCCTCTTTGGGCTGCGATCACGTGTAAGACACACTCCGCTTCCCATGGGCGCACCTTTCGCGACGTGATCATCAGGCCTTTGCTGCCTCTTGTTTCTCACATCGAGCATGACTCATGTGGGCTTAGAGTAAGCATCTACCATGAAATTATATCTGGGCAACCTAGAGTGTAAGCCCTAATCAAACATGAACTATGAGGTCTTTGATCCTTACCAAGGAAAGGTATGTAGGAAGCCTCCATGAGGTTCAAGCCCAACAACCATTAGTCCTGACCATCTTCACGTCGGTTCACCAACACCCTGGGATGCCTAGAGTGTAAGCCCCATAGACCATCCTAAACTATGTGGACTTTGATCCCTACCAAGGTAGGGTACGTAGGAATTCTCCACGAGGTTAATGACCAACACCCATTGATTCCGAACATTCAGTTCCATTCCCTATCTTGAACTATGTGGTCTTTAATCCTGGACAAAGTAGGGTACGTAGGAAGCCTCCCTGAGGTTCAATACCAACACCTACTTGTCCTGACCCCTTCATATCGGTTCACCTTCATCCCGCATGACGTTAAACTGTATCCACCATCCTGAACTACAATGTCTTTGATCCTTGAAAAGGCAGGGTATATAGGAAGCCTCCCTAAGGTTTAGGCCCACCACCGTCCATTTGTCCCGACCATCTTCACATTGGTGCACCAAGCCCCCATATCCTGAACTATGTGGTCTTTGATCCTTGGAAAGACAAGGTGCGTAGGAAGCCTCCATGAGGTTCAATCCCACCATCAACCTAGACCCTAGGTCCTTATTCATGTCAGTCCACCCTGATCCTACATGACGTTAAAATGTATTCCCCTTTTTGCTCCTCATTCACAGGTAAGTTGTTGTCAGCCTCTTTCAGCAGTAAGTCATTGTCACTCCAATCAGTGGTTAGCCGTTGTCACTCCATTCAGTGGTAAGCCGTTGTCATTCCATACAGCAGTAAGACATTGTCACTCCATCGGTGGGAAGCTGTTGGAACCCCAATCAGAGGTAAGCTATCGTCAGATGAACTATGTAGACTTTGATTCCCTGCCACAAGGATACGTAGGAAGCCTCTTCGAGGCTCAAGCCCAAAACTATCATCATCCTCATGGCGGTTCCATCCCATTCACCATCCACTTCATTTGACCACTCCATCATCCATCCCGATTCTTACCCGGGCCGCCACATCCTGGTGGGATCAAGCCACCTCATACCCCATTCTCCTTGAAAGTAACTGAGAGGTCAACCACACGTTGGCCCCAACATCAGTGTTCCCTCCGGGGGTCGTACTCATATGATCCACTCAAATAATTATTCCGATTAGTCTGATCCATCTCCACTGGACATTAAACTTACAGAATACCCTATGTTAAACACGGCAATCTAAGGAAAACCTTAGATACATGCCCATGGCATATGATTCCTCGCGTCCGATGTGGGATTCCTTAGGCTTCTGCGCCCTCGAGAAACCCTATAATAAGGGATATAAGACAGACACGCCAGTTTCCTAGTGTCTAGACATGCCAGTGATGCCCAAAGTGACTACTCCCCTAACTGAAGATTTCTGCCCTGACCAGACCCCTTGGAATGTCCTGATAGAATCAGTGTAATTAACTAGTGTCCATGAACATATGACACTAGGAATAGTTTCATGAACAACATATTAAATCTATAAGGGAGACCCAGACTAGGTAACAAGTTCCAAGGAGGAATACACGGAAGGAAGAACCAACATCGCATCATCCCATTTCGATCAAGGAGCAGACATCCCTGAATAAGGAGTGGATGCCACCCACCTTTGGAAAGTGGGAATGTGGGGCAACAGCTATGCGTCCTCCGCGGACGACTGCACGCACCCCGACGAAAGCGTCATAAACAGAAATGGTGAACCCGATGTGAAGATCTTCTCCTCAACACAAAGACTAGTAGTGTTCGGGGCATCAATGGATTAACATGTCACTGGATCCAGTTATCCGGCACCGGGTCCCGCTAAGCAAATAGCGGGCCTGGCGTGAAACTCACCAGAAGTTGGGGAAATATAACGTTGGACATCCTGTTTTGCGACTTTGTCAGCATGGATCCCTCTTACCGGCCATGGAAGATGGGATGGCACTGGGGCATTGGTCATCGATTCCTTTTTCTTTTAGCACTGATGAATTAATCTCCCTGCTCTCAGGAATAAAGTTGCTGCTACAGGGATGTGATCACCGCTTCCCATCGATGCAGGGGCAGGGGTAGCACCCACACGACCGTTCCATATGGATTTACCTCTTCCACGACAGCCTCTACATCTATGAATATGGGGCACCCACTCCCCCTCTCCCCGTCCAAAGTCATCCAAAGAAGGGTGATCAACGACCTCATGTGTCGTTATAGGGAGGAGGGCATAATCCCGACACAGGATATGGGCCGCCTAGATCTGGAGGTGTCTATGCCTCATCACCAACACTGCCCCTGAGGGTCGCGCAGGGATCCATTGCTCCCCATCCCGACATACAACCATTTTGGGATCCTCTCCCCAGAACACTTTGATGAATCCATTCCTTACGCTGATGAGGTAGGTGACATCCAACCCAGCCCGGTCAGAGTCCCATTCTAGGGGCTCCCAGGAAGGGCTCCCACTTGGCCACGCCAGCATCGCTTCCCAATTTTACTGGAAGAGTAGTAGGTAATCTACGTACCTACACCATCGGCCCTAGTTCGTCTGACCCGACGCCAGCATCGAGCGCAAGCTGAGGAGGACGCCCACCAAGGGGCATCAACGTCGACAGCTACTGTGGCCCGAGCCACCACCGACACATATCCTTAGTTCCCTACATACACAGAGCAGGGGAACTTGTACACCTGGCTAGGATCTAGGGACCAACCACCCCATGAGCAGGCTATGTCAGCTCTCTTGGTCGTCAGCATGAGCAGTGGTCGCCGCGAGCTAACCTGCAGCGATTTCACCCAGTACGGAGGTCCTCCCCGTACCACTACCATAGAAAGTGTGAGCCTTCCCCGCTTCTAGGATCAGCATGGAGGTTCACCTTGTGCCACCCTCAATACGAATGAAGGTATTTCCCATGGCGGTGATACTCGGCACAAAAGCCTCTCTCATGCTCATTACACTGGGTATAGAGTCATTTCTTCTACCCCCAACCACCGGTGTAGAGACATTGCCCATCCGATCTCTCTTCAACATGGGGATCCTCCCCATGTCCTCTCAGAAGTTGGTGAAGGTCATCCTCTCCTAATAAACTAGAGAGGTGAGGGTCAACCTCGCTCCACCCGCACCCAGCACGGAGGTCCTACCCGTGTTCAGCTAGAATGGTACAAGGACCCTCCTCGTACTAAGGTCACCAGGGAAAAAAAGCATGGAGGTCCTCCCCATGCTTCTTGCAGTTCTAGTGGAGGTCTTTTCTGCTCAAGTTCTACCCATGGAGGTTCTCCCCATGTCCCCTTTGACATTTTTCCTGATGCTCCTCGCATCCCAGCTTCCTCGGGTGGAAACTCTCTCCGCCCCAGCACCAGTGCGGCCGAAGGACCCCGTGTCAGAAATCTTCCCTGTCCTAAGGAGCTACCTAGGGGAAAAAAGGCGGGTCATCGCCGCCATAATAAGAATTCTGAGAAGGCCTGGATGGAGATCAAAACTGTCCACTTCTCAGACTCTGAAGCAGAATACGAATCAGCATGAGAACCCTCCTCTCGCTAAGCCAAGTCAAGGGTTAGGGCAGGGATGAGGTACATCAGCCTGGTGCTCCCGGAATGCGAGGTCCATCAGATTCCTACCTCCCTCTAAAGGTATATCTAGGAAGATGCAAATATGGTGACCCCACAGGTTACGGTCATACAATCACCACCATCTTCACCAGAAGCACTCTCTGCCTCCAAAAAAAGATCATAAAGAGCTATTCTGAGGACTAATGGAAGGCGAGCAACATCGTGGCCTATCACAATTAGCCCTAGACACCAAGTCCGGGACTACAGCCATCATCCCATCCTATCCCGACATAGCATCCAGGTCGCTACACTCTTCGGAAGAAAGCCATAGATTCGATGGCCAGTCAGCCCATTCGCCATACTGTACACCAGCCAGCCTTCTGTCCCATCGGTTAGCCTCAGTATTGCTGTCAATTTCTCAGCCACCCCCAGTTGATGAGTGGGGAAATCAAGGGCTAAACCTTGAATCTGAGCTGAGGAGTTTACGGAACATCCTTGCAGTGAACTACTTCCCCAAGAAGTTATGGAATGTGGATGCACCAAATTTCTATATACTAGAATACCTCACCCCAGAGGAAGTTGAGTATTTTCACCACACCCTATGGGTGACGTATTTTAGTCTTCGTCATCAGTGAGTGGTTTATCCCAGGATCAAAGTGCATTTCAAAGACATCAGTGAGCAATGTCGTCTGATCAATTTGGTCGTGCTCCCTGTGGCCTAGCGCCCTGAGTCACCAGGTCGCCGTAAGGCCCTCCAAGAGCAATGAGTTCATAGTTTCAAATTACTCTACAAGATCATCAAGGAGGATACCCCCCACATGAAAATCAGTGGATGGGGGAAGTATGCTGCCCTCCTATTCAGTCCTATCCAACGACAGCCCAACTCGCTAGGCGATATGGAGAACATTCCCCTGGGAAGGGTCATGGTCAACATTGACGACATAGTGGACGAGGAGGACGAGCTGAAGCTTCTTGATGGAGACTTACCCCCCGAGGGTGTTCCACCACTATTGGACCCATCAAGGATGATTACTTGTAAGCAGAGGAGCCTACTTGGTATCCCTGTGCCCACCGAGTCATTGGTAATCAGCAGGAATTATGGTAAGGTTAAAGAGCATTTCGGAGCTACCAAACACTCCGACCTGTCCACCTCAGTGTAGAAAATAGAGGAGGACCCTGAGAAGGCCACATTGCACCAACAACTCGCTGAGAATAAGAAGTTGGTCGATGACCTCTTGGTTGAACGCGCTGCAGAGTGATGACCGACTATGACAATCCTAGGCCAGTACAGTAGGGGTAGAAACAAATTACCCTCAGCGAGCTGCCCCCAGGCAACCCTGATCATGCTGCTCCCGCAGACAGGGCTGAAGCTGGAGATCATGGAAATAGGGAAAGGTATGTCTCGCCAAACAATCCTAAATAGTGTAGCAATCCAAGGAATCCATCTCGGGTTCCCCCAATTTCCTCACAAGTCACTCCACCAGCCACTCCACGAGCCACGAATCCTATTTACCGTATTGAAGAACCCGCCAACACGCTCGTAGTTAGGGATCCCCATCAAGATAGAGACCCTCGCCCAGATGATGCTATGGCAGTCCTAAGATCCCACCTCGAGGCATTAGAAACACGACAGGTGGAAATACCACCTGATGGTAAGCCATATCTAGCGTGGGTGGATGATATATCGGCGCCTCCAGGTTTTAGGAATCCCACCTTCTCCCCCTTTAACGAGATGTGGGACTTTCCGCAGCACCTATCCCACTTTAACTCAATTTGTGGGACCATTTTAGGGACTCCAGCATAGCAAGAGTCTACTAATATCCACTGTTTTGTTCAGATATTGGAGGGGCTGACATTCTTCTAGTATAGCCAGCTCCCCGTCGGATCCGTAACCAGATGGGGGGACCTTTGCAGGAAATTCCTCTATCAATTTAGTTCCACCACCCAAAAACTAGCATCACAGACCTCTTCAAGTGAAAGCAAAGTCCTGATGAGTGAGTCTCGGACTTTATTGCCCAGTGGAAGGGGCTCACATACTCTCTTGACATTCCAATGACTCAGGAAAAATTACTGACGATGTGTGTAGGAAATGTCAAGACGGAACTGGTTTCTTCTCTGATTACCCAGAATTACCCTGGAGGATTCCAAGACTTCTCTGATAAGGCCCAGCGCCTAGAATAATCTCTACAACAGGTCAGCCAGGCACATCTGTTTTCCCCAGTAATTTCAGCAAGGAGGGCTGCCAGAGCCGAGCCCGCTGCGATGGCCCAAATAGAAGCCCTCGGGCAACTAGAATTGCTACCAGTGGGACCAGCCCCGTAGCCCCGTAGAGGCCCTCCACCTCAGGCACAGCCCCCAGCTCAGTAGCGTCCGCCTCAAAATCAGAAAGCGCCTGCGTGGAATGCGCCACCACTTCCCAGGAAGGACAATCAAGGTCTGCCTCCTCGACATGACCCTCCAGCTCCTTGCCAGGTCTAGGATACAAGGCCCCCCTTTCTGGATAGAAGAAACTAGACCAACTTATTCAATGAGAATCAGGTCCCTGACTATTTCATAAGTGCCTTGGAATAAGGGATCGTGCGTTTTCCTGAGTGCAGAAGGCCAGAGGAGGCAAACCTCACTGATCACCCCAACTACTACCCCTATCATCAGATCTTGGGGCACACCCTCAAGCAGTTCTAAGTGTTTAAAGACTGGCTTCAAGACCAGTTCAATAAAAACATAGTTAGGTTCGGCCCATCCCCCGCACAAGTGGCATGCGTCTTTATAAGGTCAGACTATAGTAGCGACAGTGAAGGTGAGTGGCAGCAGGTTTCTAACCATGAGTCTCAGAATTATGATGACTGGATGGCTCACAAAACAGTTCTGCATGACCATGGTATCATTCGTGCATGCCTGAATCAGCCGGAGCCTTTGGAAGTTGCGACCACTACTTCCGCATCATCATCTCAGCCGACCTCTTCCCAGAAAAGCAAGCATCAGTGGAGTAAGGGAAAGCAACGCGCCCCACCAATGCCATCTTCATACCACACTCTCGGTGACTTCATGCCACCTGAGATGGGGATCCCCCCCAGAATCTGCCCAGTGATGGATGAATCTTAAAGTGATAGTCAAGGGTAGGCTTTGGTTAATACCATTGAGTTGGTAAATCCCTATATGACTCCCGACAACGAGGAGCGCCAGGTGAACCTCCCCAACGTCCCTAGCCAACGTCAACGTCATCGGAGCCGCGACCATATGGGTCATTGGGGAACATCAGTAGGCACCTCCAGCCAGTCTTTGCATCCCACTGAGACCAGAAAATAGGCCCAACGCAGAGCTCATCACGCGCAGCCTTTTCATACGGTGTCGTCGGGCCCGCCTTCCCCACCGTTTGTGCTACTAGATCAGGCAGAGATACCTCGACCATGCCACGACCAGCTTCACCCCGCTACAGCCCGATATCAATCATTCGGTTCTCATCCGACAACTACTAATTGGTATTCGACTAGCGAGATGCGGGATATGCCCAGCACCAGTCAGCCACCGGCCCAGCTGGCAGGGCCCTTCATGCCTCCCATTATAGAGCGGCCGCCTGAAAGCCGAAGTTCGCACCTGGCATGGAAATATGATGTTCTCAATCACCTTTACACCATCCCAGTGAGGTTATCCATCCTCAAGGCCCTTCGACTGTCATCAGATATGCGCGATCCCCTCACTGAGGCTTTAAGAATCCCCCTCCAATTTGAGACTGAGGTAGTAGGTGCAAAAACTTTTCATGCTGAGGCGGTCAAGAACACTGAATTTCAGTCCATCATTTCGTTATCTGGGGAAGATGAAGGCTCTCCCATACAAGGGAACATCTTCCCACTGTACATCACCATCCAATTTAAAGGTGTGGAGGTTCGTCATTGTCTTGTTGACACTGGCTCCCGGATTAACCTCATCCTGACGCAGACACTGAGGAAGATGGGGTTATCCAAAGATGACCTGACTCCCTCTGACTTAAGGATCCAAGGATACGACATGACAGAGTAGGCCCCAGTCGGTAAGATCTGTTTGAAGTCCCAGTTCGGTGGCCTAGTTTCCAGCACCGAGTTCATGGTTGTCTCCCAGGACACCGCGTATAATGCATTGATGGGAAGACCATGGATCCACCTGCACGTGACGGTCCCCTCATCATATCACCAATGCCTCAAGCACCCCCTAAATGGTATAGTAGGCATACTCCAAGGTGATTCATCTCCTTTTGCCTCTTGTGAATCCCGCTACCTAGACGCCGACTATTACAAGATCAAGGACAAACAGATTCAGGCGAGTGAGGTTAAGCCCACCACGGTCGCAACTGACCCCTAGGCAGGTCTGGATGATGCCTATGTCTTTCCTATCCATCGATTGGAGGCCACAACCCCTGACATGGGGTAATGTTTTGTTGTCTCTGGTATAAGAGGGAAGCATATTCCCAAGTCCAAGCGATGATGGGAAATCACCTCGTACTCCTACATGAACCAGGCTCAGGTAATCCCGGAGCCTCCTACCCCCGTACGATATTGGGATGTCCACCCCATGGCAATGACAATACGTCATAAGTGTCTATTTTTCCAAGATAGAATTAACTGGATCAAGACGACACACCATTATTTATTTGATATCATCAAGTGCGGCCCCTTGGGCTGAAGACCAGATGGAATCAGATTGACTGCCTTCATTGCTATGGTTTTAGAAACACATGAATCTCCCGATATGTTGTACACCACTATCCAAGATGGTACTGGCCTCCCGTCAGAATCTTCCGACCCAGAGGAAGCTTATCCCACTGGGAATCTCTCCTCTGCAAGCAAAGAATAGGATTGAGAGGATGCCCCCCCTCTTTTGAAGAAGGATTCTCCGCCACTATCGATGAACTGGTATAGGTGAACATTGGTAGCAAGGCAGATCTGAGACCCACATTGATTAGTGCTGCCATGTCCCTCGAGGAGCATCAGCAATACATAGATTTCCTGAAGCAGCATCGTGATGTTTTTTCCTGGAGTTACGACCAGATTCCAGGACTAGATCCTCACATAGCCTTCCACTGCCTCTGTCTTCCGGTAAATCATCACGGGTTCAAGCAGCCTCCCAGAAAGATGCACCCTTCTCACGGTGCCATGGTCGAGGCCGAAGTTGACAAGATCATAAGAGATAACTTCATAAAATAGTTCCAATACCCCAAGTGGATAGCCAACATTGTTCCAATCACAAAGAAGAACAGATAGATCAGAGTCTGCATCGACTTCCGCGATCTCAACCGCCACTATCCAAAAGATGATTTTCCCCTTCTTGTGACAGAATTTTTGATTGATTCTACGGCTGGGTTCTAAGACCTCTCCTTCATGGATGGTTACTCTGGATATAATCAGATCTGGATATCCCCTGAGGATAAAGATTCCAAAGCTTTCAGGGCGACCCAAGGTACGTTTTGTTACTAGGTTATACCCTTTGGCCTGAAGAATGCAGGTGCCACCTATTAGTGGGCCATGCACCACATATTCAATCCAATCCTTGAAATGTTGGTGGAATGTTATGTGGAAGATCTGTTGGTCAAATATCACCAGCACCAGGACCATCTCAAGGACATTGAGAAAGTGTTCGGCTTCCTTTGTTCCCGCCACTTGAAGATGAACCCGTTGAAGTGTTCCTTTGGGGTCACCTCCGGGAAGTTTCTTGGATTTTTTGTCAGGTACTGGGGCATCGAGATCGACCCAGAGAAGATCAAGGCCATCAGTTAGATGCCTCCCCTAAGCAATATTCAGGAGCTTTGAGGTTTCCAAGGCCACTTAGCCTATATACACAGATTCATTGTGAATTTGGACAGCAAGTGTATGCCCGTTTCTCAGCTCATGAAGAAAGGATCTGCCTACGAATGGGATGAAGAGTTCCAGACTGTGTTTGAGTAAATCAAGTAGTATCTACTCCAGCCTATGGTCTTGATTCCAACCATCTCCAAAAAACCGCTGATCCTATACGTGACTTCCCTAAAATGATCTCTTGGTTCCCTTCTTTCCCAGAAGAACAATGAGGGGACGAAAAACAGCCGCTACTACCTTAGATTCATGCTCCTCAATATGGAGACCAGATACCCCCCATAAAAAAGAGCTTCCTTGCGCTGGTATTCACAGTACAAAAGTTACGACATTACCTACAACACCATGAGGTACAACTGGTGTCTCGGGTAGACCCGCTGAAGTACATTCTGAACCACCCCATGTTGACCATCCGTCTAGTACGGTGGGTGGTAATACTCTAGAAGTTCGACATCAGGTTTTTTCCTCAGAAAGATATCAAGGGAAATGCATTGGCAGACTTCCTTGCTACCCATCCAACCTCCACGGACCGGTCCCTGGACTTGGATTTTCCCGACGAGGCAATCCTCTTGGTAGATCATGACATCCCATGTTGGCAGATGCACTTTTATGGTGCCTCCCAGAGCCCCACCAGTAGGAGACTCAATGATCCCAGACTCAATAGAGTGGGCCTGGGTATTGTCTTTATTACCCCAACACAAGCCATTCTGCCGTACTCATTCCTGTTGTTTGAAGGGTGCACTAATAATGAAGCAGAGTATCAGGCCCTCATTACTGGCCTCGAGATGGACCTCGAGATCGATTTTCCCCATTTTCATGTGAAAGGGGATTCTGAACTAGTCATCAACCAAATCAATGGTGACAATGTCGTTAGTAATACAGAGCTCGTACCATTGTTGGATCGCACCCTCCATCTAATGGCTCAGTTCCCATCTCGGTCGAAAGTTACTCATGTACCTTTATCTTAGAATGGTCGAGTTGATGCCCTGGCTAGTCTAACTACATCACTTGAAGAACCTGTTCAAGATGATTTGATTATACATGTGAAACATTAGAGAGTCATTGTTCCTGCCACCCCAGATGATGACGACAGCCTACGTGTAGGCCATCTTACTGCTGGAGCCTCCACGTCAGGACCCCCAGGTTCCTCAGATGCAGTGGTTGAAGTGACTCCCGACTGGAGATATCCTCTTGTCGAGTATCTCCAAAATGGTTTCCTCCCAACTGATCGGGCCGAGCATGAGTGAATCTGATGCTGTGCACTGTACTTTACCCTCCAGAGTGGTCCAAGTCTTGAGCAGATCCTCTATAAGAGTAGGTTTGATGTTGTTCTCCTCTTATGCATCCAAGGAGTCAATATTTCTTAGGTCATACAGGAGGTTTATGCCAGTTTCTATGGGGCTCACCAGACTGAGCCAAAGCTGTCCCATCAGATCCGGTGACTAGGATACTTCTGGCCCTCCATGATCCATGACTGTATCGAGTTCGCCAAGAGATGTCATGCGTGACAAATTCATTATAACTTCTTGCACCGGCCACTAGAACCTCTTCACTCTACCAATCAATCTTGGCCGTTTTCGGTGTGGAGACTCGATATCGTGGGACCATATCCACCGGTGAAAACTCACTAGTTCAGGTTCATCCTGACCGTTACAGATTTTTTTTCCAAGTGGGTAGAATCATTTCCGCTCAAAGAGGTCAAGTCCTGTTCTATCATTGACTTCATGAGCTCCAATATCATCTACCGTTTTTGAGTCCCTCACGCCATACTCATCGTTAACGGCACCAACTTCCAAGTAGCCGATCTGAAGAAATTGTACGCTAAGTACAACATTTTTTTGAACCATACCTCCCTCTATCATGAATAGAAAAATGGGTAGATCGAGGAATTCAACAAAACCCTCTCTAACATTTTGCAGAAAATGGTTGGTCAGAATAAGAAGAGTTGGCCGGACAAGCTCCCCAATTCCCTCTGGGCTTATCGGACGACGACTCGTAATTCCACCCATGTAACCCCATACTCCCTGGTGTATGGAGCTGAGTCCATCCTTCCCATTGAGATCCAACTACCTTCATTACGCATAGTGGTCTATGACCAGAAAACGCTAGATAAATTAGCCAAAATTCATCTGGCTGAGCTTGAAGCACTCAATGAGAACAGGCTGTGCACCCTGCACAATCTGGAAAGGCATTAGAATAAGATAGCTAGAGCCTTCAACAAAATAGTTTGCCTCTGATCTTTCCTGCAAGGCAACTTGGTATTGGCCCTCTAGGCACCAATGATACCTGGCAAGAAACCACCCAAGTTAGAGCCCAAATGGGAAGGACCTTACATAATTCACAGGGTTTACCCCAATAGAGCATACTCCCTGGTGACCATGGATGGTGAGCATATAAATCCTCCCACCAATGCCAAGTTTCTCAAGAAATACTTTTCTTGAGCCAGATGGTCTGACATGACCCTAAACTATTTGGTCCTTCATGACCTTAAACTGTCCGGTCCCATATGACCCTAAACTGATCTGTCCCGCATGACGATAAACTGTATGTCATTCTACAAGATGTTAAGACCGCACCTTCAGAACTATGTGTGGATTGATTCCCATCCGCATGGGATACATAGGAATGATCAAGTGTTTCTTGTTGAGCCCAACCCCACACTCTTCTCTTTGACTATCCCCCCATGGGTGTAGTTCCCTCGGAGGATCCTTGTGTGATATGGTGTATTCTTACTTATCCCCACTCATTCTAGGATTATAATGGTCGCACCATGTGCCCAATTCCTATTCTTTTATCCTCCCATGTTCTCACCATACGACGCTAAACTGCATGGCCTTCAAGAACTACGTAGGGATTGATTCCCATACTTATGTGATACGTAGAAACGCCCAGACATTTCGTCTGTTGGCCCAGCCCAAATGCAATAATCTTCCCTCAGGTCAAGACATATGGTGTGGTGTAGGAATTTTCCTCAATAAATATCGAGCTCATCTCAATTCCGTCGTACGTCCCACTCCCCAAAGGTGTCTACCTCTTTCACCGCCCTGCTTGACTTTAAAATGTATGGGTACATCTATGCTTCACCCACTCCTTTGATTGGGACTCCATCATCATTCCCATCCAGAAGGGCCCCCGAATGGTAGGGATGCTATGCCCAAGGGCTCTCCTACCACTTTGGGAAAATTCCCTAGAGGATATTGAGAAAAAAATTGATACAAGTCCCGCGTTGCGAGTACGGTCAGCGGTCGACGCTCATTTGTTGTTCCCATTCCAGGTCACTATAAGGATGATGTGTTTAAAACATGGTCAATAGCTATCCTCTATCATCAGGGCCACCCCACGATGTCCCAAACATTGAGTGTAGTGGTCCATTCTACCTCATTGTATCTCTAGGCGACAAACTCCCTTCTGGCAATGCTAGCTACTGGACCCATACATGGCTGGGAGAGCTGAATCCGGATCACTGTTTCCCACACCAAGCACTGCTCACATGGGTTTAGGAGTTGCGATAAGGTGGTAACCGCACAAGGGTTCATATGGATACCAGTGGCCTCAGGCCCGGCCTTAGGCCCCTTAGCCTTTTTCGGCCCCTTGGCCCTTTCTGGCCCCTGGCCCAAGTTCCCATTTAGGGTTGTGTGGTGTGGAGCAGACTCATGTCCTCATTCACGTTGGGCTATTTCTCCATGCCACACATATCCCCTTGAGACATCCTTCCCTTCATTTATCGTCTATACCGTGAGCACAGTCCCTATCATGCTTTGCGTGCCCAATATTGGGCCCTCGGCCCAGGCTCTCTCTTATGGGAGTATATGGTGTGGTATGGTATTATGTACTCATTCACATCGGGTTACTTTTCATGTTGTACAACTCCCCTGTTTGGGGTATCTTAACCATTTTCATCCTTACTGTATGACGATAAACCGCACATTAATTTTCTCAAGACCTACGTGTGTCTTGATTCCCATCCTCAAGGGATACGTAGGACCGCCCGAACGTCTAGACTTTGGGTCCAGCCCCATCTCTTAGAAGCCTCCCAATCATTTTGGCCCCTCGGCCCACGTTCTTCTATAATAGGGGTATACGGTGTGGTATGGGCTTATTTCCTTATTCATGTTGGGTTTATAACAACCACGTCGCATACCTCTCTCTCCTGAGCGACCTTCACTCCCTTTCCCTACTCTCATCTCTTAGAGTCGTCTACCCTTAAGTCGGGTCCCTTGGACCTCTCTGGTGATTCACCAATTGGCCCATGGGTACTCTGGTCTAGTACCTGGAATGTCAGACTCTACTTGGACATGATTTCACCCATTTTTCAAGCTTCGTGTTCTCCTCCATTATGGATTCCATCACCTTTCACACCCAAAGGGACCCCTGAATGGCATGGATGCTCGGCCCAAGGGCCCTCCTACCATTACATGCCAACATACTCAAGGGTTCTGGGAAACAAATCGAAACAAGTCCCATATTGTGAATCTATTCAGCGACCGACGCTCATTTGGTTGTCCCTATTTCAGTCTAACTCAATATGGATGCGGTGTTTCGAACACAGTAAATAGTTATACTCCATCGTCACGCCAACCCCATTAAGCCCAATATGTCAGTTACATGATTCACATCCTTCTCCACCTCATCATGTCCAAGTAGAACTTCGAAACTCTTGGTACTATTCCTTAGTGCACGTCCACACGTTAGGAGGAAAAAGCCATGATACAGAAATCATTTGGGGCTCCACAAATTTCCCCTTTGCATGTATTTTGCGTATTACAAATACCTTACCCGCCCTTGTTTCATACACTGTGTTTGACTCACGTAAGCTTAGGGATTGGGTTAAGGTTTGCACTTACTTGGAATAATCCTACCTCTCCATGGTCCAAGGTCTAAGACACTAAACTAAGATATTTTCTTATTTCCCCCCTATAGAACTATGTACAACTTCATTCTCATTCCATGGGATATGTAGGAACACATAGACATCTCACCTTTGGGCCCAACTCATTTCCACTAATTTGTCTCTTCTACTCTGCCTTTTAGGCCCCCACCATTATAGGGTCATGAGTTGTGTCATGTACGGGTTTCTAACCTCATTCACGTCGGGTTTGAAAGAGCCACCCCACATATTCCCCCCTACTATGAGCTAGTCCCTCCTACCTATTGTCCTGCATGACATTAAACTATATTTTTTTCATGCATGGTGTTAAAAGGCACCTTTTATAACTACATGTGGCTTGATTCCCATCCTCACAGGATACGTAGGAACACCTAGATGTCTCATTTTAGGTCCAGATGATTTGGGAGCTAGTTTCTCCTACCCCTTACCCTCTTACCTCAATTTTGGCCCCTTGGCCCAAGGTTTCTTTCATGGAATCGTGTACAGTGTGGTATGGGATTATGTCATCATTCACGACGAGTATGATTTATTGCACCGTGCACATTCCCCTTTCAACATCGTCTTTACTACGTCTATACAACATGACGTTAAAATGCACGCCTAGTCCCATCACATGACCCAAAACTATGACATCATCATCCTGGACGCATGATGAAAAATGGCACTACATCATGATATCCTCACTCTAGGGGACATCATGTTTGGTATCGGTCACATGCCATACCATTTTTCAATGCCTACATACAGCTTGATTCTTGTGGAGATTCCAGGACTTGATATCCTAGGCCTGTCACTTCAAAAAAACCTCATTCACCTTAAAGGACAAACAAGATTTATCAAATGATGCTTCTTTTAGTGCAAGGGCCAGACCCACACACCCATTTTTCCCTGGCACTGGAACCTCACCATGCCATCCCTTAGAACTATGTATGGCTTGATTCCCATCCTTATGAGATACGTAGTGAAACCTAGGCATTTCACCTCAGGTCCAGCCCCAGGGATCATCAATCCTATTCCTCCTCATTTCTAGCCCCCTGGATTGACCCCTTATGGGGAACCATGTAACTGCAGCTTTTCCCTGAACAAGATCAGGATGCCCCACAATGACATTGGGAAGCAACAGATCCCTCGCTAGAGAGGTCCTGTCTAAAAGAAAGAATGATTCATGATCAGACTAATGCGCCCATCTAATGTGCTTCCACCACGATGGCGTAATTTCAAGAGTGTTGGATTCCTTTCGAACAAACCATCACTCCACATTCTACGCTTTGAATTCCCATTATTCGGACGTCGTCCTCTTTCACGTCTAAGGGAACCCCCTAACAGTATGGATACTCAGCCTATGGCTTGACTACTATACTGGGCCAACGTTTCGGAAGACTAATGGATGAAATTTAGAGTTAGGCCCCATGTTTTGAACACAGTCGGTGGTCGGACATCATTTTTCATCCCCATTTCAAGCTAATACAATATGGATATTGTGTTTAGAACATGGTCAACAGTTATCCCTTATTGTCACACCACCTCTGCAGTGTTCCGAATATGGGGTATCGTGATTTACATTTTCCATTACCCTATGTTTAGATTGATTCTAATTCCCCTGGCGTTACCCCACTCATGCACTAGAGAACACTGGGAAGACGATATGTCGATTTTTTTCAGGCCCTCTTCCTTATTCAGACCTCCATCTTCTCTTCTTGGGAATATGGATTGGCTGTTCTAATATCGAAACCCCAGATCTTGGTTGATTCTCCTATGATCAAGTGAAGTAATAGTATGAACATCCCTTGTTTCCCACATTGGGTGCGACCCGCATGAGCTTAGGAATGGATTTCTATTTATTCCAGGATTTTGGTTGAATGCGTTAAAACAAACGGAAAAGTAAATAAATTTATCCATACATGTAGTTAAGAGTAATAAGCATAAAGGAGAAGTGAGTTTATGAGTTAGGCCAAAACAGGGCCCTTAAGGGTTAGCTTCTTGGATGGATCATTCCAGCACCACTACCTTTTGGCTGGTGGCCTCCAGTATTGATTCTCACCCCCTGAGGACTCTATCTTCATCAGCGGTTGCAGAGTGCAGTCCACTGAACCTAGCCCATGCTTGCGCCTGTTCAGTTTGAAGTGCAAATATTTGGTGACCCACTTCCACTAGTTGCTCTTGGGTGTCTGCCAGCTGGGCCCTCAACTGCTCCACAAGTTGAGAATAGTTTGCAATGAATTTATTATTTTCCCTCACCTGTTCTTCAAGGAGTCGGGCCTCTTATTCTACCTTTATGAATGCTTGGTTACTCCCTGACCCGTCACGACACTGGGCAACATCGGAGCGTCAGCTGCTCTTGTGAAACTTCTCGGCCATGAAGTCACGGACCATCGAATGAAGGCATTGAGCATCCGCCCCTCCAGCACAAAGGAAGCATAGCTAGGTTTAGAGTGATCCCATATATTTCATCCATTCTGTCTGGGGATGACCGAGAAAGTTCTTGATGCACTTCCATCCTTTGCACCATGTCATTCGGCTCTCCTTGACCGCCTTCGAGTCTGAATCATCTATCTCCTCGGGGTCTGCAGGCCAATAATTGGGGAAGGCAGCCAAGATACCTGCAGTAGGGTCCTCTTCGAGTGTTCTTCCCAAGGGTTTAGGCTCTACAATTCCTGGGATATCTTCCTCTCTTGCCTCAGTCTCAGTAGCTCCCTCGTCGACTTCCAGCCCTACCCCGACATGAGTACCACTGATGTCCATATCTCTTTTCTCACTGAACGTCAGGGCTGGATCATTTTGAGAAGTGTGGGATGACACATTTGCAGTTGAATCAATTGCAGATGACCTGGGTTTGGTAGCCCGATGAGCTTCCAAGGCTGTGATTATTGCACAAACAATGAACACCCTGATCAACTGAGCTCTTTGACGGTGAATACTGGCGTTGAAGTAATAAACTTATAGGAGCCCAAAGCATCATCCTTTGGTGTTCTAGATGCTACAGGAGCTTCCATTATGGGGTATCCCTCAGTTCTCATCAGCTCAATAATGGGCGTCAGCTCCCCACCTTGTTCTACCAGCGCCTCCTCCCATTCGAATGGAGACCCTTGGTCATCTCCCATATTCTCCTGAACAAGGTAAGTAGATATAATTGAGGGCTATAAGAAATGATGAGGGGAAAGGACAGATAAGGTTTGAGACGTACCTCAAGCAGTTCAGTTATATCCACATCAGAGCTGGAAATCTCACCACTCTCCCAGAGACTCCCTTGGTGGGACACCCCCTGAGACCCTCCACCTTCAGGCTCCTCTTCTCCTTCACCCCTCCTTTACCTTCTCCGTCTTCCTTCTCTTCCATCTCAGCGCCGTCCAACTCATCATTTCTATCATCATCCTCTGACGTCATCTTTTTTGGATCATGATCCTCACTGAGCATAACTATCACCAAGAAAGATGGCTCCTCACGCCGACCTCTTTGGTGTACATACATGTCCATGGACGTCAGATACACATGCCAACAATGAAAGTTCACCCTGTCGACAACCCGAATGAGTCCTACCTCTAATAGTTGGATTCCTTCTTTCACTATCTTTTTCCAAAGAGCTTCAATACTCATTGACTGTCGCAGGGTCATCCAGGCTGACCACAGAGCCGGGAAGATTGCGTCACTAGAAGGTTGAAGCAGATACCTTATCTACTTCCCAGGAAGTTCCCTGACCACTTCATGATCTCTTATCCCCCTAGGTGATGAGGGCACGACCACGCCATGTGACGCCCCCTCCACTGAAGTCCCGGCCTAGGTGGGTCCAGCAGCCCGATGAGCTTCTGACCTTTGTTGCCTGACAACACCCTTCCTTCTCTCTCACCCCCCGAGTTCTACACTAGCTACCTTGAGTTTCCAAAATCACTTCCACAGAATCCCCTCAGGGTACGCTATAGCCCAATGTTCGTCATATTCGGTTGAGAGGCTAGCATCAACTCCGGTGGGAAGAAAGGTGACAACATCACTAGAGCCTTGGGTCTTGAACATCATCCACATTTGGTGAAGAACACATGGATGCATTTCTCCCCGAACATCTGTGTACACCTTCTTCAGCATCTACTGGAGGCAGCTGAACTGCCTGGTGAACCTGTACGGCACGTAGGGATCACAAAATATCTTCCCATCAATCTGGGTCACGAGCACCCCACCTCTAATGCTATGGAAGTATTCTCATTGCTCCAGTGAGCCTTTCCCGTTATCTATCATCTGACTAGTCGGGTGGGGAATGGGATGAAAGTGAAGTTGGCATGATTATCGATTCTGATCCTTACTCCCTCCTCATTAAGGGTCAACGACATTACCCCATCGATGTTCAACAAGGAAGGTCATTGACCAATACCTGGAGGACGAATGGCGTTCGGGAAGGTATACCCGCCACAATGGGTCGTGGCCTATCCATAAAAGATATGGAAGGGGCCACAGATCCTCCTTGGTGACCCTCCTCTCGAAATGCATCCCAAAATGGCATACAGATGAGCCAACATGGGGACTCCCAAATTGAATCTTTGATTGGAGTCCATGATGCCGACCATCACCAGGGTCGCTGGACGAACCCCCATCCTTGCATCCCTCACCAGTAGGATCCATCCGCTCAGGAATGTGGCAAGAAACACAACATAACACACATTAGGGTCCCAACTCTCATTTATGCTGAAGTCACATGACTGATAGTCCCCCGCCTCCAGGATCCTCCAGTACGATCATCTCTTTCTCCTCTATGCCACGGTCGGACACCGTCTCCCTTGCCCCGACATCTTGACTTCCAGATTTTTTTTTCAGGAACAAGTTAAACCATTTCTTGTAAGTTATGTACTTCAAAAAATCCTTGACCCCCAGCCTCTCCTTAGCCAGCTCCAACATGTGCCATGTCAGCATAGGATTTCATGATCCTTCTCCCCAGATGTTCCTCGTCGGGAGGAATTCATCGTACTGGTGCCCGTCCAAAGGGATACCCCCGATGCAATGAATGTACTAGAGGATAATGTTGACATACCCATGGTGATGATGAAAGATATTGGTATCATGGGAACATTGATTAAACAGCTCTAGCCCGAGATCAGGCTGGTGATAGAAGTGAAACTATGACATCCACATTGCCTCCAACAAACCGATGTGCCATAGTTCGGCCCCAAACTAGTTGCATTTCTGGCGAACCCAATACGCCCAGGCCCACTCATTCATGAAATTGCCTCCAGACCGTAGGTCACAATCCTGCACCCAGCCTTTAGTCTTGTTAGTAACACTCTAATAGAAGGTGCTTGCGTAAAGGGCCAGAGAATTCTCTGTGACACGGTCACTCCTCGAGATGGTCCTGGTCCTGGTATTCCAGACATAAACGTCCATGTGTATGGATTTTATAGCAGGATGGCCGTTGTAGGTAATGTTATAAAGGGGTAGGGCATCCTCGCTGGTCACCCATGACCTCGTTGTGTTGACCTCAAACCTTGGCACAGGTACCTCCTCCAAGATACCGAAGTCCCATTATGATAGGTTGGAAGACAATGCATACTCCTTGTGCGCTGGGGTCAACATGTTGAAGAGAGTATGGTTGTTGGATATGATCCTTAGGGCACCATAAACCTCAGGTTTGGTGACCATATCAGCCCTTCGTGTAGCGGATGTGGCTTCCCTCTCAGTGTCAGACCGATTGGCGGCCATCTCCTACTGGCATGGTTTTGAGAATTCTACGTGAAAAATCAGCGGCTGGCGTGAACAATCAGCGGCTGGTGCAAAAAATTAGAGGCTGACATGGAAAAGCAGTGGTGGGTGCAGAAAATCAGCGATCGACACGGAAAATCAGAAGTTGGCGCAAAATATCACAGGTTAGCACATAAACCAACTACTGACCTTGGTGAATTACGTGCAACCGAAACATTTTTTTCGCACAGGTAGAGAAATATTTTTCACGAACAAGAGCTCTTGGATTATCGCATGAGAAAATATGTACGGAATGGGGGACCCGTGGGGTATTTTATAGGTGCAGAGAGTGGTTTCCATGCATGTGTGAAAAGCATATTGCGCGCTCCATCTCATTTTTTCATGCTGCTCCGGTTTTAAGTGCGCGTCAGCCCCAGGGAGTCCTGTATCTCGATGTTTCCCTCATAATCCGACCTTTGCATCCCCTCACTGATCCAATTCTGAGGGGGGGGGGCATTTGTAGATGCTGAAAAATTCTCAAAGGCTGAGGAAGGTTTGGGCGCGACAAAGAGAATCCATATTTGGAACCGACGATCCATTACAGGGGGCCCAAAGGGGTGGCACGAAAAAAATTCTAAGTCATGAAAAACAAATATGTCCCGCACGAAAAACTCTGGGATTGGAAAAAGTTTTCTGCGCAGGCATGTAACATTTTCATGCCAAGACCCCATGCGGTTTATCTATGTGCTGCCAATGCCCGACGCGCAATATTTCACGCCGGCTTTTTTTGCACGGACCTACGATCCCGAGCACCTATAAATAGAAGGCCACCCCTTCAACTTTCGGACTGAAGAATCTGAACCGTCTCCCCTGCGCGAAGTTCCTATCCTATCCGCATAAAAAGATGGCTCTGAGGCACTGAATTTTTCACGCCAGATTGCCCCAGGGTCCACCTTTGCGTGTGACCACTCAGTCTTGATCCATGTCTGAATCCCATCAAGCCCCTTCCCCCGCATGCAATTCTTTCCAATTGTAAATGATCAGGTCTGCGGTGCGTAATTCCTTTTGCGCATCTCCGGCCGTTTTACACGCAGAATTCCTTTTGTGTGCCAGCCCAGCCCTTTTTCATGTGTGCACCCTAATTGCGCACCGGATCGGCCTTTTTTCACATGTGTCCCCTAATTTCATGCCGACCCAACCCCTTTTTCACATAACAGTCCCTTTTGTGCACAGGCCTCCCACCTTGGGCGGCCGTGATGTCCCCCTTACGGGCATCATTTTCGAGCGCCTCCTGCACCCAAAGCACATTCTTCATATAATCATTTCCCGTGAAACCTCCTAGGTTCACACGAAGTAACTTCAAAGTCCCATGGACGATACCTCCCATTGCATTCCTTTGCCTCATGCTTCTTCACATAGGCATTCTAATGGCGATTTCTTCTTTGCATAGCCATGATAACATGGACCCCCCAATGGTTTGATCTATAAAACCCCCTTGCCATGACAATGCATGTCTCCTCTCTTCACCAAGGTGCAGAGGGTACCGGTTATATAAGTCCTAGGGGTGCGAAGAAAACCCACCTCGTCCGAGCTGCAGGACGTTAAACTGCCAAGCACCATCATCCTCAGCACATGATGTTAAACTGTGACCTTGCCTCGTGCCTCACACGCGGGGTGCCCCCACATTGGACATTCTGCATGCCCACTAGTCTCCACAGTAGTGAGATCACTCCTTACATGGAATGAGATCCTGTTTATCGGAGCGGCGTCTGTCTGGGGGAAAGAGAGACCATCTCAGTGTAAGCCCCTAGCTTTTCTTACAGGAGGCAGTATCCCTGCTCCTCATTTCTTCTTTGGTCCCAAGGACCAAGGTGACAGGGGAATGGACACCAGACCCCTCCTTTCTTCAGTACAAAATCCCTCTCCCACTGGTCTTTGTCTCCATTGGGCCTCCATCCTGGAGTAAGTCCCAATCCTTCTCTCCATGGGCCACTAACCATGCGTAATCCCCTGTTTCCTCTTTGGGCTGTGATCACGTTTAAGCCCCACTCCACTTCCCATGGACGCATCTTTTGCAATGTGATCTTCAGGCCTTTGCTGCCTCTTATTTCTCACAACGATCATCACTCACGTGGGCTTAGAGTAAGCATCGACCATGACATCCTATCTGGGCATCCTAGAGTGTTAGCCCCAAACAAACATAAACTACGAGGCCTTTGATCATTTCCAAGACAAGGTACGTAGGAAGACTACCTGAGGTTCAAGCCCAACATCCATTGGTCCTGAACATCTTCACATCGATTCACCAACACCCTGGTCATCCTAGAGTGTAAGCCCCATAGACCATCCCAAACTATGTGGACTTTGATCCCTGCTAAGGTAAGGTACGTAGGAAGCATCCATGAGGTTCAAGCCCAACACCCATTGATTCAGACCATTCGGTTCTTTTCCCTATCTTGAACTATATGGTATTTGATCCTTGACAAGGTAGGGTATATAGGAAGCCTCCCTGAGGTTCAATCCCAACACCTACTTGTCTTGACCCCTTCATGTCGGTTCACCTTCATCCCACATGACGTTAAACTGTATCCACCATCCCGAACTACAAGGTCTTTGATCCTTTCCAAGTAAGGGTTCCTAGGAAGCCTTTCTGAGGTTCAGGCCCACCATCATCCATTGGTCCTGACCATCTTCACGTTGGTGCACCAAGCCCCCATATCCTGAACTACGTGGTCTTTGATCGTTGCCAAGGCAAGGTGCGTAGGAAGGCTCCATGAGGTTCAATCCCACCATCCACCTGGACCCCAGGTCCTTATTCACTTCGGTCCACCCCAATCATGCATAAAATTAAACTATATTCCCTTTTTTATTCCCCATTCATTAGTAAGTTGTTAGGACCAATAGGGGCCTATATACCCTGATAGGGGGGTGAATCAGGGTATGGATATTCTTTTTCAAAGTTCTTCCTGCCCCACTGGATCTTGACCTCTTTGTTACAAGGGTCACTTTGTTTGAACTTGTGTGTATGTTTTGATCACTTAATTTCTTCTTTATCTGATGATGATGCTTTAAATGCAATGCAGGAAAATTAGCAGGCAGACGCAGAGATTTTTACTTGGTTCACCCTCACTAGGCTACGTCCAAGGAGCATATGCCGACAGGTTACTGGTCATACCAAATTCCACTAATCTTCACTATATGTGGATACAAAGTTTGGGCTAGATCACTTCTATGCCCAAGCTCACTACCTTTACAATGTTTAGGGTCAACTCACTGCTTTCCCAAGGGTCACTCCCTGTTTCTCTCTCTCAGTCTCACTACTAGTGGAGAGTATCACCTTCTTCCTCTTCCTAAGCTCACTGCTCTAGAAGGGATTCACTCACAGTTTATAGAACTGTAGGTCTCTTCATTTGCATGAATACATGGATCCTTAACTGTTGATGGATGCTCTGTTATAGTCCAACTTTCATCCACTGATGAATATCACTTTGCCTCTGACCACTGGGAAACTCCTTTTGGAAACACCTTCACAAAGCACCCTACTTCGCGAAGCTCCCAATTTCACGAAGCTCAAATAAGCCTTCGCGAAGCTCCTGCCTTTTCGTGAAGCTCTATCGCGAAGCACTCTCGCGATGCACAGACCTTCGCAATGATTAGGCCGTCGCGGAGATCCTGCCTCTCCGTGAAGCTCACTGAGACAACGCGGGGCACACACCTTTCGCGGAGCTAGAATAGCCGCCGTGAAGCTCCCCTTTCGCGAAGCACACTGCCTTCGCGAACCACCTCTGCGAACCGAGAGCAATGGATTTTCTCTGAAAATTCTCTCTACTTCTCTCGAGGGGGTCGGCCTCTATTTATAGGCGATTCCACTGACCCTCGGCCCTTCCGCACGAAGTCAACGCCACATCATCTCAAATCGCGAAGCTCCAAAGTTTCCGTCAGAATTCTGTCCAAATCGCGAAGCACCATGACAATTTTACATTCGCGGAGCTTGATGTATTCGCGAAGCATCACCGTCAACATTCCTTCACACCTTCGCCGCGAAGCTCCCTCGCAAAGCCCTTCATCGCCGCGATGCGCTTCAGCCTCTGCCGTTCGCGAAGCTTGACGTAATCGCGAAGACTCATCGCCTTCATTCTTCTAGTCTTCGTGATTTCCAAACCATGCATCCTATCTTCGCGAAATTCATGCCTTTGCCATATTAAATTATGATCTTCATGAAAATCCACTTTTCGCGATTCTCACCAAACTCCAAATTTTGGACCCCAAAAATCTGGCAAACACTGGGAAATGGAGCCACCTTGTACTGCTCTTTTGTACTGCCTCCAGATCTTCCTTTCCTTTGTCATCATTCTTTGTCAACAAGGATTGTCATAACTTCTTGGGAACTCGACAAATATCCATGAAAACCTTCTTTGTCAACAAACACAATCAACCCAAAAATACTGCAATGTTACCTTGAGGGATTTTTGCCCAACATAAGTCATTGTCAGCCTCTTTAAGTGGTAATCTATTGTCACTCCAATCAACGGTAAGCCATTGTCACTCCATTCAGCGGTAAGCCATTGTAACTCCATACAGCAGTAATCCGTTGTTACTCTATTTAGCTATAAACCGTTGGAACCCCAATCGGTGGAAAGTCGTTGTCAGATGAACTACATAGACTTTGATTCCCTACCACGGGGATACGCAGGAAGCCTCTTTGAGGCTCAATCCCAAAACTATCATCATCTTCACGGTGGTTCCATCCCATTCACCATACACTTCATTCAACTGCTCCATTATCCATCCTAATTCTTACCTGGGCCACCACATCCCAGTGGGATCCCGCCGCCTCATACCTAATTCTCCTCAAGAGTAACCGGGAGGTCAACCACGCATTGGACCCAACATTAGTGTTCCCCCTGGGGGTTTCACTCATCTGATCTACTCTAATCAATGTTATGATCAGTTCGATCCATCTTTGATGGATGTTAAACTTGCGTAATACCCTGTGTTAAACACGGGAAGCTAAGTAAAACCTCAGATACATGCCCATGGCATATGATTCCATGCGTCCGATGTGGGATGCCTTGGGCTTCTACGCCCTCAAGAATCCCTATAATAAGGGACAGAAGACAGAAGCACCAGTGTCCCAACGTCCAGACATGCCAATGATTCCTAACATGACTACTCCCCTTACCAAAGGTTTATTCCCTGACCGGACCCCTTGGAATGTATCAACTGAAGTAGTGTAATTAACTGGTGTCTAGGAAGATATGGCACTAGGAAGAGTTTCACGAACAATGTATTAAATCTAAAAGGGAGACATGAACTAGGTAATGAGTTCCGAAGAGGAATCCACGGAAGGAAGAACTGAAATCCCATCATCCCATTTTGATCAAGGAGAAGACATCCATGAATAAGGATCAGATGTCGCCCGCCTTTAGAAAGTGGGAATATGGGGCAACGGCTGCGCGTCCTCCACAGACGGATCCACGCGCCCCGAGGAAAGCATCAGAAACACATACCATAAAGAGTAATCACATCATCTTTCCATGTCCATATTCCCATTATATTTAGTTTTCATGAACCTTCCCCAAAGAGTATACTCTTCAAGGACCTCCCATTCCAACTTCATATCCATACATTGGAGGGTGTATGTGAGACTCCTGACATTAATTCCTCCCTCCTTCATTGATTGGGCCATTCTTTCCTAGTAGTCCCAATGATGCTTCCCTTCTAAATGGGTTTCCCAAATAAATGGATCTAGTATATTTCCAATGTGATAAATTACTCCCTTTGAATCCTTGTTAGCTAAAATTTCATGCACTAGAATAGATTAAAACACACTATTTACCAATGTGATTCTACCACTTAAGGATAAATACTAGTTCTTCTAGTTAAGGATTCTCCCTGTGACCCTTCCCACTATTTTATCAAAATATTAAATTTTATTCTAGTTAAGGATTCTCCCTATGATCCTTCCCACTATTTTATCAAAATATTAAATTTTAGGTCTAGTTGGTGAGATGATGGTACCAAGGAAATCCCTAGGAAAATATCTTTTATGCATGTTAAGACTATTAATCAGGGAGGAGACCCACCTGTTAGGTCATCTTCTTGAGATGAAAAAACTACTATTCACCTGGTTGATACTCTATCCACTCCATATGAAATAAACTGTAATCACTTTATTAATACGTTAGACTGATCTATTTCTAGCATTTTCAAAAAAATGGTATCGTTTGTAAACATAAGATGAGATATATAAGAGGAGTGCATAATTTATCTATAAGGAAGTACATACCCCTCTCACAATACTCCTATTAATTAGGTGATTAAGTACATCTAGGGTGATAATGAAAATGGTTGCGGAAAGAGGGTCCCCTTTCCTAAGCCCACAGATCACCTTGAAAAAACCACAATTTTCCCCAAGAAATAAATAGATATCTAAGAGGATCCATAACACATGAACATGAGGTCTGATGACTTAGAGGAGAAACTCATCCTATCAAACACCATGATGATAAAGTTCCACTCCACACAATTTTAGGCTTTATCCATATACAATTTTATAGCCATGTTTGAGGCTACTACCTTCTAGTTCATGTCACTGATCACTTCTTGGGCCAAAGCTATCACTCCTTAGATTTTCCTTACCTTCACAAATATGTGTTTCTCATCCGATATCTAGCTATGGAGATAGGTAGAAAGTCTTATGTTAAGTACAATGGAGAGCATCTGGAAAGGATAATTGTACACACTAACTGAGAAATAATGTTGAAGGGACGAGGGGTCTTTGGACTTGGGGATTAACACCAAGGTGGTCGCACATGCCACTTGAGGAAGACCTCTACACCTAAAGAATCCCTAGATAGAATTAACCAAATCACACTTGATACTATTCCAAGAGGCCCTGCAGAATTCCCCTAGAAAATCGTCCAGTCCTGGAACACTCACTGGGTTGAGACCACACATCACCTCATAAATCTCTTTTTCTTCTGGTATGTCTTAAATCAGATCATTTTTAGAAGTTGATACTACAAAAGGGACTACATCAAAGAGTTCCTCAACTCTATTTAGATATCCACCTTGCACATGAGGTTTATGACCTACAATAATTGATTTAATAAAAGTTTCATCCGTACCTTGAACCACATTCTTGTCATCAGTGTAGGTCCCATCCTCTAAGAGAATGTTGGGTTTGATGTCTCACCTCCTCTCTTTGATGCATGCATGAAATAATGAATTATTTTGATCACCCTCATGAATCCCCTTAATCTTAAACTACTTGAACACCATTTTATCCTATATTATAATAATATCATCCAACATATTCTTCTTGTGCATTAGATCACATAACATGGTTTCATCCCAAGGATTCTCAAGACATCAACATCCTGAGAACTGGGAGGCTGGCTCTTGATCCATGATAGAAGATCTCCTTTGATCCTATACAATTTTTTATGGAGTCAAATCCCAGAATTTTCATGTGTTGGATTGTTGCATGAACCTCTTACCAATTCATGGTATCCCATAGTATTGGTCTAAAGCTAAGAAAAAGAAACATGGTTGCCACTATCCTTCCTGGGGGAAAGAAAAAAAAAGTAGTGAGTTTTTAGAAAGGATCCTCATAAGTTGATTAACCTTCACATTTGGGTGGGCATAGATAACATGGTAATTGGAAAGACATTTTTCTAAACGAAACTAGGTATGAAGACCCCCTTTCTAATTGTTACACCATGTGAAAGGTTCACCAGAGTACCCCATGTCTAGTAGCCCAGTGTGAGCCATGAAATCAACAACGTTCATACTTTCCTTACATGGAAAAGCTCCTCTCACATGCCTCTCCTTCGGATTGAGGACAACATTGAAATCACCTCCAAAAATCCACGATAACTCCGCTAGATTAAAGGAAATCAGGACATTACATAAAGAGTCCATTGTATGCACATCAAAAATACCATAGATGAAAGTGGGATATGAACACTGAGATCCATCCATGATTTTTGTGGTGATAAACTGATATGAGGCCTTAATCAATATGAGGATTCAATCAAGTATATAGAAATATTAAATTTATAAAAAAATCCATATATGTTTGTTATGGGGGATAGCATGCATGAAACCATGTGCTTTAAATCTATGTGCGTACTCAACTACTTTAGAGGGACACTTATTGGGTTTGATCACTAAAACTAAGGAGGCACCACTATTATGGAGTTCGTTAGCAAGGTAATCCATATTTACCTAAGCACCCAGGCCTCAGAAATTCCAAATTATAAATGATATCATTGAAATGAGATGCATCTGGCTTTGAACCTAGACAACTTGGTATAATTTTCCTAAGAATAAAAATGGTCTTGAAGAAGTTTGGATTGTGATTGGGTACACATTCATTTGTAAGGGAATGAGGGAGATAAAGTAGTAGCATATGGAAGCTCCTAGGCATAGGGATTAACTCTCCTCAGCATCCTAAAAGAGGATGATGGAGAGGTACGGGAAGAGTCCTACTTAGAGAGGGGCCTTGTACTTCTCCTACTGGATGGGGATACCATGAGGGCCTTCGATTGAGGAATAAACTCTTGTGGATTTTGAGAAGGATTCCTATACAAAGAAATATGGCCCTTATGAGCATATGATAATACCCAATTGCTGATGTTCACAGAGTCCTGCACCTACTCAGAGGGACCAATATCGTGGGGACATAATGAGCTGAACAAGGGCTTACTATAAAAGGCCTTGACTCTGTTCAGAAATAATCAATAATCAGTCCTAAACCTGGGGATATCTTCAGGATATCTAGAAGAAACTGGTTCCTTATAAAGCACTAGGTATAGACAAGGAGAAACACTGCTGGGTGAGGAGGCCTACTGCACCAACCTCTGGGGCCCCACAGAAGGTTGAGGAAAAATAGAAGAAGTATCCAAAACATCTAATTCCTTTTCCAAATTTATCAAACCTATCTTGGGTTTGAGGGAGATCCCCTCAATTGAAGAGGGATACACACTACTGGATGAGGGACCTTTACCCAGTCTAGAAACCCCAAATTTTATACAAATAGGAAGAGTTCCCATGAAGGTGGAAAAATGAGAAAAATCTGGGGGTGAGGGGAAGATCATCTCCTGAGACCAAACAAACAAATCTTGAAATCAGATGCAAATCTAATCTGGAAGGGGGTAAGATATGTCCATGTTGACATAAATGCGGGAAAATGAGGACTCTTAAAAATGAAGTGTGTGCTCGAACATGAAGAGAAAAACCCATAAAGAGTATCCAATCACGTGTAGAAAAGAAATGTTCTATAAAGGAAGGGGTAAACTTGGTAAATGTTTTGGAAATGAAGGGTTAAACCTGAGAGCTTCACACCACACTTGCACAAAATCCTCCTTTGAGGCTAGAACCACATCGAAAGACCATCGATTTAGAGAGGAAACTGGAGATGGGTAAGAAAACCCCCAAGATTCCACAAAGGACTTGAAAATATGGAGTGAAGGATTTTTTGAGTTGAACCTCGCCACCAAATTTCAAATAAGAAGATCCACAACTTCCTATAAGGTTGATAAAAAAATATAGCACCGGCTGAGTGACCAATGGGGCTTTGTCCTGAATCTTCATAGTGATTTCTAGAAATCATTGATGGGGGAAATGGGAGGGATGAAAAAGGGAATCCCTAAAAGGGAAATCAAAAAGCGAGGCTGAAGCAAGAGGACTAAAAATGTTGGGAAATATGGAAAGTGATAAACACACAAACAACAAAAAAGTGAACACACAATAGAAAAATATTTCCCTCAAATAGTGGATTCATAGCGATAAAAATAAGTGCAGAATATAAAGTCGACACCGTAAATTTTTACATGGAAAACCCAAAAGGGAAAAACCATGGGACCTCTTCCAAAAAGAGGGATCCACTAAAATAGATAAGTACATGGTAGAGAATTCCCAAAAATGGGAGGGATATCAAAAGTAATACTAAGAAAAATAGTTGATCAAAGATGGAGAATAGATATAGTCTGAATGAAGTATGTAATGAAGAATGATGCCTGCTATAGAAACCCAAATAGATCTGACAATGAAATAAGACGATCGATGTCCAAACAAAAGTGGAGATGAAAAAGCACAAGGATCAGATTGAAAACCGCTGCAGATGAAAGCTGATCAGATCATAGTAGTTCCACATATTGTAGATCTAAAAAATGATCCTTGAAAACACAACATTACAGACTACAACAACTAAAGAGAGAAGAGACAAACATATCATATAAATAAGAGAGTCACCACTTGTTATCTCATGTATCTATTAAAAGATATCAGATATCTTGTTAAAGAAATCAAATATATATCATCAAAGATATCAAATATATATCATCAAAGATATCCAAAATATCTTCTCGAATATATCAGATATATCTCATAAAATATATCAAAAAATATATCGGGGCTAGATGAGGAGGCTCCCAAACAAACTCCCCATCCGACTCAACTGGGGATCATCGCTAACCCTGAAATCAGTCAGCAAGTATCAAATTTATCCCTATGTAAACTCTCAGTCAACATGTTTGACCCATTTTCATCAGTGTGGATATTTTCAAGATCTAACTATCTTGAATCAAGGAAATTTCATATCTAATGATACCGAAAAACTATATGTTTCTACCTTCCATGAAAAGTGGTATTATTTCCCAAACAAATAGCACTCTGACTATCAAAAAATAAAACATACCTGTCCTGATTAAAATTGAACTCTTGAATAAAATTTTTCATCCACAACAATTCTTTTCATGCCTCTATAGCAGCAATAAACTCTGACTCTATGGTAGATAAAACAACACATCTCTGCAACCTAGACTACTAAGATACAACTCCCCCTACAAAAGTGATCAAATAGCCTGAAGTAGAATTCCTTGAATTGATATCTCCTGCCATATCTGAATATTTGAATCCATAAAGAAAAGGTTCCCCTTTTCCAAAACAAAATCTCAAATTTGAAGTACCATGAAGATAATGCAAAATATACTTCACTTCTCTCCAATTCTCTCCAATGCTCTCTACATGGATTTGATAGAAAATAAATGACCACACCAACTGCATGAGCTATATTAGGTATAGTACATACTATATCATACATCAAACAACCAAAGAAAAATGAATAAGTTATGTGTTGTATATCCTCTCTATCTTCATCAATAGAAGGTGACTGAATGATACTGATCTTAAAATTTAAATCAAGAGGAGTACTAACCACTTTAGCTCTATCTATAGAAAATATCTTAAGAACCTTCTCAATATATCTCTTCTAAGATAACCACAATTTCTTGGCCTTCGTTTCATGGGAGATCGACATGCCAAGAATCTATCATGTTGGCCTCAAGTCTTTAATCGCAAAAGACTAACAAAGATCTTTATTCAATCTGTCAATTCTAGAATCATCATGGACAACAATGAGAATATTATCAACATAAAGCAATAATAAAATAAAATAATCATTTGTAAATATATGAACAAAAACACTATGATCATAAGATGTATTTTTGAAACTCTGATGAGAAATGATAGATTCAAACTTCTTATACCACTGTCTTGGAGCTTGCTTTAAACCAAACAAACTCTTTTTAAAACTGAAGACAAGATTCTCTTTACCAGTTTCAATAAAACCCTCTTGTTTCTCCATATAAATCTCTTCCTATAAATCTCTTTAGAGGAAAGATTTATTCACATCCATCTGATAAATCTGTAGATCCAAACTACCAGCCAAACTAAGAACAACCTAAATGGAATATATTTTGACAACAGGTGAGAAAATATCATCAAAATCAATACATGTCTTCTGACAGAAGCCTTTAATAACTAACCTTGCATTGTATTGTGGAATAGAATTGGATTCTTCATTTTTAATCTGATAAATCCATCGATTTTGAAAATCTCTATTACCTGTCGGTAACTTCACCAGCTCAAAAGTATGGTTTCCATGCAATGATGTCATCTCATCATCCATTGCCACAACCCATTTGTACTTCTGTTCACTTTCTATCACCTCATCTAATGATTTTGATTCTCCCCCTTTAGTGAGGAGCACATACCCATTAGTTGAATATCGAGTAGAAATGGTATGATGCTGAGATGACCTATGGGGTGGAATTGTGGGTTCATTGATAACCCCAGGAACCGGATCATCAAAAACAAAGGGTGCATCAGAAATATCAACTCCAACCTGTTCACCCTGAGCATCATTCTGCACATCAATGTGATCATTAGAATCAACAATATGAGGTAAATGTGAATCAGAACCTTGATGAAGACCAACAAAACCATCAGAAGTTGTAGAAGTGTTATTTTCTCCCTTATCAATATCTACACTAGTCTGGTCCTCTTTAAACACTCCATCATGGATTCTAACAAGTTTCTTCAAAGCATGATCATAAAACCTATACCCAAACACATTGTGTCCATATTTAATAAAAATACACTATCACGACTTACCATCTAGCTTGGACCTCTCATATCTAGGCACATGGACAAAATCCTTGAAACCTAAAGCTTTCAAGTGATTGTACCTGATCTTTTTTTCATAAGAAAACTTATTGAGAGTTTTTGTCTACACTACAACAAAACTGGGCAAGGCCAGCGCCACCCCTTTATCAGCGCTAACAAAAAAGCCCTGATAAAGGGGGTACCATTATCAGCACTAAAAAAGCGCTGCTAAAGGGTACCTTTATCAGCGCTAAAAAATCACTGATAAACGTACCCCTTTATCAGCTCTTTTTTAGCGCTGATAAAGGGACCCCCTTTAACAACTCTTTTTTTAGCACTGTTAAAGGGTACCCCTTTATTAGCGCTGATAAAGGGGGGCCTTTATCAGCGCTTTTTTAAAAAGCGCTGATAAATGGTTCAACTTCAAAAAAAAATTAAAAATAATATATTCATATATAAATATATCAATATAGTTATATTGATATAAATATAATATATAATTTTTAAATATATTTTAGATAAGTACAAATATACATTTACACTTAATATACTTAATATATAAGATATTTAGTGAAAATGGATTATAAAAAATTAAAAAAAATATTTTTAATTAATAATTTGCTAATTATTATGGAGTAATAGTAATTTAATAACAATTTGAAGACTAAAAAAATATTAAAATATTAAAAAAAGATCCAAAATATGTTGAAAACGCAACTCGAACTTCAAACGACCATAACTTTTGATCCGGGTGTCTGTTTGAGCTCTACCACATATCAAATCAAAGCCTGCGATGATCTCTACGTCGTTGTGATAAGGGAGAGCCCCAGTCAAGGGTTTTCTGAGGTGAAAAGAGGCACAGAAGGCCTCTAAAATTGAGTTTTTATTCGGGGTACCCTGATTTTTTAACATTTTGTGGATTTTCAGCCTCATTTAAGGGGGTATTATTGGTTTTTTTGTGGGGACTGAATTTATTCGAAGGTATTACATTCATATTGATATTATGTCTTTAAAATTTTATCGTTTTTTATAATGCACTGCTATTTATAATCAAATATATAACTATATGTACATATTTTTTTTATATATTTACACCTAAAAATTAAAATTTTAAAATAAATAATTAAACATATTTACATATAAAATATATTATATTTATCTAAATAATAACTAATATCCATTTTATTTAAAATACAAATATTTGAATATTTATATAACTACTATATATTAATATAACTATATATATTAATATAACTATATATATATATATTAATATAACTATATATATATTAATATAACTATATATATTAATATAACTATACATATATATTAATATAACTATATATATATATTAATATAATTATATATATTAATATAAATATATATATTAATATAAATATATTACTATACGAATAAATATAACTAAATATATATATAAATAAATAGATATATCATGAAGAAGAGAACAAATCAATATATGGGAGTGGCAAAGGCTTTAGGTGCATAGGGGGGAGGTCTCAAGATCAAATCCGGGTGGAGGCATGGGCGCGCGCGCAAGGGTGATTTAGAGGGTTAGTGCTGATAAAGGGTGTAGGTAGTGCGGCCGGGCGCTGGAGGTGCGGGAAAGTGTTGATAAAGGGGGGATCAAGCGCTGTAAAAATCCCCCCCCCCGAGATTGGTAGAATTTTTTTTATTTTTTTATTTTTTTTAATTTTTATCAGCGCTAAAAACAAGCGCTGATAAAAGGGGTCTTTATCAGCGCTTTTTGGAGTGCTGATAAAGGGGACCCCCCTCCCCCCCTTTATATTCTTCGACATTAATAGCACTTTTTCTAGCACTGTTAATGGAAATTTTTAGCGCTGATAAAAGTCATATTTGTAGTAGTGCTATAAATCAACTGCAGGTGATAAATTTATAATATAAGCAGCAGTAAGTAAAGCATCACCCCAAAATTGTTCAGACAACTTTTCTAATGAAAGAAAACAATGAACTCTTTCCAAAAAAGTCATGTTCATCCGCTCAGCTACAACTTGGATGAAACATTGCACTCAACAACACAAGAAGTATCACATGAAATAGAATCTTTAGTTCAGTAAAAACTTGACTGATTCTTCCCTCAATCCACAATCAAAGATCCATTGGAAAGATTCCATTGGAAATAACCAAAAGTACTGATAAAAAATTCATCATCAAGAATTCTGGTAAAAATAATATTCAAGTAAATCTATGGCGCATGTTGACCATTCTTAAAAATCAGCTTACTTCTAGTACTGGTCTCTAAACAAACAGTCCTGATACCTACGACATCATCATGTCCATCATTACGCATATTCAATTTCCCAAAATTACCTGGGTTGTAAGATGTATATAACTCCTTCTATGTCATGTGAAAAAATGAACCACTATCAATAACCTAGTAAGAATGACCAGATGCAATATTAATAGAGTCATAAACAATAACAAGATCACCCCCTGTAGTGGCAACGACATGATCATATCCATTTCCATTCTTCTTGGGCTGATTTTCCTTCGTTATATTTTCTCTTTTCAGCTGATAACAAAACTTCTTAACATGACCCTTCTTACCACAATGATGACATTAAAAATCTCTATGCTTTGATCTATATTTTCTTATGATTTTACTCTTTCCTCGAATTCTCTACCCCTAATTCTTTTCCTGGATTCTCTCCCTATTCTCTATGACTAAAAGCTCTGAATAAGATTTCTATTGAGTAAGTGTCCTGAATTTTTCATTCAAAACAACAGACTTAACAAAACTGAATGTCACAACACCATTAGGATTAGAACCGGTTAGAGTAACACATAAATTCTCCCAAGAATCAGGTAAAGTGTTAAGTAATAAAAGTGATAAAACCTCATCTTCAAAATTGATACCCATAGCAGAAAACTAATCAAAACATACCTAATATTCACTTAAATAATCAGAAATAGACATACCTTATCTATATGTCATGTTCATCATTTTCTTGAGAAGAAGAAACTTATTGTTTCCTGTCTTGGAAGGATAGGTAGTCTCGAGCTTCTCCCACAAAGTTTTAGCATGAAAGATATTGACAATGTGGTTCATCACGTTGTCTTCAACCCATTGGTGAATGAATCCAAAAACAATCTCATGCTCAAACTTCCATTATTTATCTGACATCCTTTCTGTATTCTAGGTACTGAACACTGGAAGATTCATTCACTTGAAAAAAAGAAGATCCTTCATTTTTAGTCACCACATATGGTAATTGGTACCATTCAACAAAATCATCTGACTATAATTGGCTTCTCTAATTAATGTGGAATAAAAATGAAATCCTCTGATACCATATATTGGGAAATATGGAAAGCTATGAATGTGCGAACAATTGAAAACGCGCAACGGAAAAATATTTCTCTCAAACAGCAAATACGTAGAAAAAAAAACAAGTGCAGAATATAAAGTTCACCCTGAAAATTTTTACATAGAAAAACCAAAATGGAAAAAACACAGGATCTAGTACAAAAATGGGGATCCAATAAAATAGATAATTACATGGCATAGACTCCAAAAAAATATAAGGGACATCAAAATTAATACTAATAAAAATAGTGGATCAAGGACGGAGAACAAATACAATCTGAATGAAGCCTGAAATGAAGAATGTAGCCTACTAAAGAAACCTAAATGGATCTAACTATGAAAGCAAAAGATCGATGTCTGAAAAAAAAAGTACAGATGAAAAAGAAAGGGGATCATATCCAAAACCATCACAGATGAAAGCCGATCAGATTAGAGTAGTTCCACCAGTTGCAGATCTGAAAACCACTCCTTGAAAATGAAACTACACTACCTCCAACAACTAAATAGAGAAGAGCCACACATTTCATATATATAGGAGAGTCATCACATGATATCTAATGTTTCTCCAAAAATTTATCCAATATATTGTTAAATATATCAAATATATCTCATCAAAGATATCAAATATATCAAATATATATCGTCAAATATATAAAATATATCTCGTAAAAGATATCCAAAATATTTTCTCAAAGATATCATATATATATCATCAAAGATATCAAAATATATATCAGGGATATATGAGGAGGGGCCCCAACAAAAACTGTCAGTCACCTCTGGGGAAGGATCTAAAATATTGTTAAATTTCAGATGGAAATAGTGGTGACCAAGATCTCACAGTGTTGTGGTCACCACATGGAGAGAAGCAGCCGACATAAGAGTAGAAAGAATTTTTTTTTGAACAACCAAAAATACATGGGGAGCATTATTTTGAGTGGGAGAAATCATTTTTAATGGGGTTTAACATTGGTTTTCAAAAAATAGATGTTAAAAGATATCTATTAATAGATTTTCACACCATTTTTCTAAAAACAATTTTAAGATCCCCAATTCTTATGGTATCTTTTCTACTAGCATTTGATTATTGTAGTGAAATTGATACAAAAGTATGTTATATTCATAAATGGCTTGTGAACACATAAAAAGGATAAAGGGATAGGGAAGAATCAACTTAAGGAAGAATTTATTAGCTTTGAAAAAACCTTCCATGCTTCCAAAATGAAAGTTTCCATGGACATTCAATATACCTTGCAACATATGGTAATATTAGTTTATTAATGGTATTCATTATTTATGTGCCTATATAAATTTTATTCCTCACTCTATTTATTCTTCATTATATGTTTGATATATAAAACCCCTAAGTCTCATCATTTAGTTAGATAAAATTAGCATAATATGACTCTAAGGTGTTATTTAATATGTTATATTATCAATAAAGAATATTAAATTTTCCATTGTTTTTTATATGCTTGATATAGAGGATGATAAGATTCATAGAAATTATCTACTTATATTTGATAAAACTTTTTAAAAAATTGTTAAGATAGTCATTAATGTTCGTGAGGGTACTTTATCTTAGGACTTTGGTGATGTGGTAGTTTACTTTAACATTCTTGATGACATGAAAAAACTTATTGAGGAGAAATGTATATTTCCTCTTCATTTGATAAATTGGTTCTCCACTGATTTTTTAAATAAGAATACTAGTATTGAAATTTTATCTGAGAAAAATAAAATATATCAAATCTCATATTATGATTCATTTTTACATTCTATTAATATATATATATTATATCATGAATGTTAATCCCATGATTCATGGGTTCTTGATTTTGGCATACTATTTGACAATCATATTAATGTTGTTAATTTTGATACATGTTTGATATATTAAGATAATTCTACTGTGATTCATTCCATTTAGGATACACATGTTCTAAAAGATACCATAGATGAAAATATTAATAGTTCTATTAGTTTCCGATTTTATCCTATTTTACATAGTGTTATGAGTCCCCATACTCTAGAGATGAAACCTTTACCTAAAAATCTAAGGTATGAATAACTAGAGAAAAGGAGAAGTTTATTGTGATTATTACCATGGTCCTCCTACCCAGTCAGGATACCACACTCCTTGGATTACTCTATATTCATAAAAAATCCATTGGATGAACCCTATATAATATCCCTAAGATTAGAATATCTTATTTATGTAGAGTATTATTTTAGAGGATGATTAGAAAATAGTTATACATTATCAATGAATATTGAACCCCACCTTACTTGATATGGTTTAAAAGATAGTGAGTATTCTTGTTGGTACATGAATTATTTTACCCATCACTGATAGAAAGGGCTAGCCTAATGAAATTCATGACCAAGAAATGTGATCTTATATAGGTGAGGAATGATTATGGTGATTTATTTTTGAATAGGTTTAAAAATATTTTGAGTGACTATATTGACAATCTATTCCTTAATCAAGTTACCTAAATATACCATTTTACTCCACCTTTTATTAACTATATATCCAAAACACTAGTAGTTCAGTAAAATAATAGCCCCTGAGGATTAAAAAAAGACTACCTTTAGCATCCCCATCGTCACATTCATATATAGGAGGGTGCCTTTTTTCTTATACAATTCCCCAATTAATTTTCATCATTGTAAGATGAGTGTATTTATTGATAACTTCAAAAAAATCATGGTGGTATTTTTGGATTATTTCACTATATACATAACCTTATTTTATAAATTCATGTCTAGTGTAATATTTTTCTTCTATAGATACATAGATTAAGAATTATGAAAAATTCCATTTCAAGGATTAGAGGGGTATAATATTTGATCACATGATTTCTAGGGAGCATATTTAGGTAAATGAATCTAAGTTATATTCCATTTTATCCATACCCTACCTTAATAATGTAAGAGATTTGATGTTATCTTTGCATTATTCAGGGTTTTATAGGAGGTTCATCTAGTATTTTATAAAAATCTTCATTCCCATATCTCAATTTCTATAAAAGGACATTTAATATTTTATTTTATGAGTGCTATAAAGATTCATTTATTGATTTGAAAAGAAACATCATATCCTCACCTATTATCTGACCCCTAGATGGGGCCTAACTTTGATGTTATGGGTGATGCATTAGATTTTATTTAGGAGTTATCCTTTTTATAAATAGTTGAAAAAGGTACCATGCCATCTCATATACACTTCCTAATCCTTAGATACCACCTAGAAAAATTCTGTAGTTTTTTCCTTAGATAAATTTAGGTTATAATTTATCGATTCAAAAGTGATAGTGTTCACTGGTATATAGCCATTATATACCTTATTAACAATAATATAGTCAGTCATAGACTCATCCACTAGGTGTTACTCCTATAATAGGTTTATATTGATAAAAATGATAAGTGAAGAGTATAGAATGTGGAAACTGGTCATATTATATGGATTCCCCAAGACTAAGGCACATATTAATCAAATATAATTCCAATTAGAGATAATTTTAAGATTTTATATTTTTATCAAGTTGGAGATGTATTCCCATGTTATATAGATATTATAAACTATTTGGTTGCATATGAGATCCGTAATACTTGGTTCAATAATAATTAAGTTTCCAAATAATATAGTGAGGCTTGGATTTGTTTTTGTGATGAACCATATTCATGGAACATGGGTAGTGACCAGGTGATTAGGAGATGTATACTTGGAAATGATGAAATTTTCTACCTTGTTTTTTCATTCTGTAGCCTAATACAAAACACTACGCGACCTTAGGTACTCTTCCCCATATTATAGAGGCTTTCAAATAGTAGTGACGGTTAAATAATATATTACAAAGATACTATACCATTATTATCATAAATATATAATAATAAATAAGATAACATAACATCTCCAAAAAGATATAAACATCAATGTTACATGGAATCATAATGTAAGGATAACCATAACAATAACATATGACATGCTATAACAAATGAAACTATATCATTCCATAACAATCATAAATAATGAGAAGGATCACAAATTGGGATTATCATTTGTAGAATATATATATGTGTATAAAATAAATAATTAGTCCCTAATGAAAAAGGACTCACCCCAACCTTAGTATAATATACATGTCCCCATCGATCTACTCCAGATCAACCACTTATCCTAGGGTATTTTCCTTGGATTTCATTCCAAATATAACATCATTACATTTATTGAGATGCATGTACAAGGTGTGAGTATTAAACTTAGTAGGAAACCACCAATGGGCCCATAATATAATACAGTAAATATGTTCATTCATGTATAATATAAAATTTAAGTGGTAAAAAAACATAGGCAGTACATAAACCTCATAATTGTGAGCTTGAATAACCACCCTATTGGCATCCAATTGAGGATTGGTGATTTAATGGTGTGTAATTTGTTTTAAATAGGTGTTGGGGGTTATTTTCAACAAATTATTGGATTTATTAGCTAAAAAAGAAATACAATTGTGTTTTATTTTTTAGTACTAGAGGTATTCTAGAAATTATTCTGGAAATATTTATGAATTTGTTTAAGTCTAGATGTTATCAGGGATTTGGAGTTTCATAAGTTATAAGGTAGTTAGAGTTCTGGAATTCATGAAGAACTATGCCTATTATAAGAGTTAGTCTAAAGAATTTAAATTTTTTTAAAGGTTGTATGTTCTAAAAGGTGATAAATAGGGGTTTAGACCGATACTGGAATTCTAAAAGGTGAATATTTTAATATTCAAAAGTTTTCATATGGAAGTTTTGAGGTTGAGGCCATATATTTAGAAAATATTTTGGAATTATAAGAATTAGATAGTTACCAAACCCTCATACTTCGTAAGGGTCATCCAATTAATACTCTATTTAAATGTAAGAGTAACTACTGAATCTTATAAGATTTATAAGACTCATTTTATAAGATTCACTATTTTATAGTTTATATAGAAAATCACTACTTTCTAGAGATCCCTTGTGAGTGTAAGAGTCATTTTGTGGAAAAAGATGATTTTGTAAAATTTATTTTATTAAAAAAGAGTAAATCATAAGGGTCATCCCTAGAATCATAATGTTCATCCTTGAAATCCTAATGGTCATCCTTGATTGTGTAAAATTCATTAGGAAAATCATAAGATTCATTTCTATGACTTAAGGCTATGTGTAAGAGTCATTTTAAGAATTTCATAAGAGTAATCAAAGAAGAATATAAATTCCATTAGGGAAATTCATAAAGGTATCTAGGATATAGTGGAAGATTAATTTTTGAATTTTATAAGAGTTATTAGTCTATGTACTGACATTTCTTAAGGGTCATCATTAATGTAAAGTTCATCAAGGGATGCAATATGAGGGTAAATTGGAGAATAAAGGAAATTCATAAGGGTCATTTACTTTGGTTACTTTGAGATGGATATCAATCAATAGTAGTATAAAAAGTGTTTTATTAATCATAAAATATTATTAATAAATCATATAGTTAATAATGTCAAGATTCATTCCAAAATTAATTGATTAATATTCTACGATTCGTTCAATGATTTAAATTGAATATTTTTCTAAATATTATGGATTTGAATATTTCCAAAATATTAGGACAATTTGGTTCACATTTAATATTAATGAAAATAATTTGTGACATGTTGGATTGAAGAATAAAGATCATGATGTTTTAATGGGATAAATTTCATCTGTTGGGTTCATGGAGTTTCCATATTTAAATATGATAAATATCACAAAGAGGTACTGGATTAGAATATAAGTTTTAGAGTGGAATGAGATTCACAACGCAAAGGGTGTTTTCATGCTATATAAAAAACAATTGAGAAGGATCACCTATTTTCAAATATTCTATATTTTAGGAAATAAATATAAATATTAAAAGAAATAATTTTAATCAGATTTAAATAATAATTCTTAAATAATTTTCCCATGTTATTAATGAAGGATTATAAATCTTTTATGAGGAAAAATGGATATTTTATCTTTTAATGGAGAAAAGGATTTTTAGAAATATACAATTGTAGAGATATATTTATCTATGAATATTATAGTTTATTTCAATGTAGAAAACAACTGTATGTTGAGAGAGGAATTCTAGAGTATGAGGATATAGAAAATAATGAATCCTAGAACTCATTAAAGAACTTTCCAAATAAGAAGGAGTTTCTATGATGACTCATGGAAAAGAGATGCTTCTGTTTATGGCAATGTTCATATAAATTCTATGAATAAGCAACATGTGGTAATATTTTCAAAGTGTACCAACCTATATATAGTGCATTTAAAATAGTAGTGATACTGTTTTCATTATCCTACATCCCAAATGATTTTTCCTTTTTTGGAGTAGTGAGAAATGTGAGAGGAGTGAAGGAATTGATACTTGGGTGGTAATTATCTATCTCTAAACTTTGTAAAATGAGTGAACTTATAAATAGAAGCAAATAATCATAATATCACCATAAAATAGTGCATTTAGTTGATTTAGGTGCATCAACATATTATCGATTACATTCTACTTGGATTATACTAATGCAGGTGAACTAAGTAAAAATAATTATGTCATGTATTCATGCTTTGTTAATATTATAAATGACATAAATTGCTGAGTGTAGCTGAGGAAATAATTAATTTTTTTAAAGGGATAAATACTAGGAAGGTTATAATCATATCATTATTATTAAATAAATAACTAATGTGTGACCCAACTAACTATGGGGTCCAGATCATCTAAGGTAGTGAGAGTTTCAGGAAAAGTGTTAAAGTTGGAAAATTTCCATACCCTGATTCAAATATATTTTAGTGTATTGCTCATTAAAGTAAATTATGGGGATTAAAAAGTGGTATCAAATAATAGGTTTATTTTGTTATATTTTTTCTCTATGAAGTGATCCAATTAATTCTTGTAGTTATATTTTATTATTCCCTTACACTATGTAGGTGATACTGAAAAAGGTGGAATTTAGAGAAGAATCATAACTCCAATAAATTTTTATATTATGAAACCATTTTGAGAAAAGTTATATTTAGATAAAAGGATAAAAAAATCTCAAAATAAAAGTATGGATGTTTCTAATTGTGAATTGATTAATTTATACAATGATGTTGTATGGTTATCTGAGTAGCTGGCATCCCAAGTGAATATGGGTCTACTGATGATGAGGATATCCTATGTAAGTCAAAGGTGTAATATATCCATTTATAAAAATAGATTGATGATAGGTTGTAATAATAAAAATCAAGATGAAATAGTATAATAAGTATTAATGGATCCAGGTTAAAGTGATGAAAATTGGAGATAGAAAATTGAATGGCCTGAACAAGAGACTGGTTAAAGAAGCTACTGATCTAAGGGAAGTAATGATTCCCAGGATAAAGAGTTAATGGAAATTTCCTCTAAGAAACATAATATTAAGTATTATGTAAAGGATAAAGTCTTATTTTTAGAATAAATTTATAAGTTGAAGTCCAAGAAGGAGGAACTTGTTGGACACCTGGAACAATCAGTCAAGGAGGCTAAAAGGCTGAAATATGAAAAGGTAAGCCTCAATGATTCCATTGTTCATACATACACCAAGATAAAGGAGAAATGTGATATACTATATTAAATTTTGAATAAAATGGTTTATAATTTATATAATGGGAAGGAACTCAAGGAAGATATCAATAATCAGCTTTAGAAAAAGGGATAAAATATACAATAACTAGAGGAGGAGTCAACCTTGGTCAAGAAGTAAGTGGAACAATCAGATGACAAGGGTAATATAATTCATAAAGATGATTTAAATTTTTTATTTTATTGTCCTTCAGTAGGAGGTAGTGAGATATATATAAAGTATGTTATATTAGAGGAGAAGAATGAAATAATTATCATGCCATAATAGATGTGTTCCATGGGGAAACCTAGACTTGACCATGATGGAACCCCTATAAAGAATGAGAAGAATAGAATTGTGGGTTTTCCCAAGAAAAGGGAAATAATGAAAATTTTGTAAATAGACTCAAGAAGGTCATTATATATGGTAAGGATAATCAGATGAGATCCAGTAGTAGGTATGGAGATATGTTATTTTATTGCAGAATGCATAAACATATTTCTAGTTTCTACTTTGAAGAATTGGAATTTATATCTTACTGTGAAGTTGATGCAATGTATGAAAACAATGAATTACTAGATAAAAAAAGAAGGTATGGTTTTAATTATAATAATTATCACCATGATAATTTTTTATCTGTTAGGATCACACGTAGGGGGATAAACACCGGGGGGTGAATCAATATTTAATACTTTTTCAAAACCCAATCACTATCTTTCTTTTGAAACATAGTTCTATAAAATTTCACATCATTTTAGGAAGTAAATAAATAAACACAACATGTTTTTTAATGATTTCACCTATTAAAAGGATGATTATATCCTCTATGTTTTTTGGTTTTGATCCCATGAACACACAACTCTTCTCTTACTATCTAGAAGTCTCCACAATCAAGGGTATGAACTTGTAGCTAATAAAAAGGTTGTTATTATCAAGTTACAAATAAAAACTAATATAATATAATGATTATTTCTAAATAATGACCACATATGAAATCTTGAGTCTCCTCACAAGATAAAAAGGTTTTGATCTTCCTCATCCTCTTTGTTTGATACAATAGATCTTCAGTTCTCATACGTAGTATCAAATTCAAAATTCTAAAACCTTTATCATTTCACCATTTCATACACATATATTCAAATAATATCATGAATAATATTTCCATAATAAAATATGGAGATCCTTCTTTGATTCTCAAAAACTGAATAAGCACTTCCCAATTACTCTTGAGATTATCTCTAGTTTGACTGTGATAATGAATTTCAAATATTCCATTTGAAATCACCACAAATATTTCCCCATGATCAACCCATTAAAAATCATTAAAATCATTTAATCCCATTAAAAAACTCAATTTTAATATTTTGATAGACTCAAGATATTTTCATCTTCAAAAGATTCCATGAAATCCACGGAAAACTTACACATATTCATGGATTCATGCTGCTCCCCTTTGTAGGATGAAATATTTTTCTGAGGTGTGAAGCCTCTTAATTTATTAGTAGGATTTATAGTTCTATTTGTATATTTGGATATTTAATATTTGGGGTAACAAAATTTTCATCATCTGATTTTATTTTTATTTATATTTCAACATGTTAAGGAACCTTAAAAAGTACCCTATATATTAGTGATGGCCAATGAATTTGTGAAATTATTAGTAGAAAACATTTTTTAGGGATAAATGATCTATATAAAGTTAAAATACAACATTATGATGCTTACAATTTTATGAGTTATCCTTGTGAAGTTGATACTCATCCTAAAAAAGTTTAAAAACATACTTACAAAGTCTAAATGCCTTTTATAATTTTAAATGTGACTCTTATAAAGTCATAAAATGAATCTTATGAAGTCATAAAATACTCTTACAAAATTTCCATGCCTTTTCAAAAAATCCATTCAAAAGTTGAAATGAATCTTATGAAATGTGCACCATCCTTACTGAATTTCAATCATTTATATGGAATGTCAAAATTACTCTTATAGATCCAGGTATCATCCATTCCTTTATAACATTATACCCCAATAATGATCCTTATGTAAACTCATATCACATTTAAAGACACCATGAGAGTCTTTCCTTTTTAGATTTTCTATCTCACTCATCATAAGTATAAATGATCCTTATGAATAATCAGTGACATAACCATTTTTCATTTACAACTAAAGAATTTTTGAATACTTTAAATGAGATTATAACATCTCCCAAATCACTTAAAATCAACCCAAAAAATTATCAACAAATTGAGCAACTTCAAACGCATCGGCAACATGTATTAACTACAAATACAATATAATCCTTAGGTCAGTTCAACAATCTAACCCTTTTTTTATAAATACCAAAACCAAATATTTCATTTTAAATTCAAAATAATACAATTACTCCCCCCCAATCAAATAAAATGAAATGTGAACCTTATTTTCTTCCTCTTATCGACAATAAAGGAAAAGAAAATGTGAAGGAGGTGGTATAATATTCTTCAATGAATTGAGTCATGAATCGATCCAATTAAGTCCAATTGTTCTAGCTTGGTATATAAAGTAAGAGAAATCATCTTAAACTTAAAATTTTTCCGTAAAAAAATCCAATAATCGACAATAACTTAGATATTTCAGTTGGGAAATGAGAAATGTTTTTCTTAATAATTATATTATACTCACTCAAAAAACACATTAAAATAACTTAGAACATAGGTAGGTCATGATTATCCCCCTATAGATTACTTCTCCTCTTTGTGTAATGATTTTAAATATGATTAAATAGATAAGGGTAATTAATTAATAACATACCTTAGTGTCAAGAAGTTGGATGCACTCCCATTTACAGTCACGGATTTGTAAATGAATCAGTTGTGAGTGGATTAGTAAGGATATCAACAATATATTCCTTTGATGGAACAAATTACACCATAAATATTCCCTTAGTCACCTTTTACTTTTGAAAATTATATTTAATATCAACGTGTTTTTATCTAGAATACCATATTGGGTTCTTACATAGGTTTGTGAAACTTTTATTATCACCACCAATTACTATATTCTATTCACCTTCAATATTCAGATCCACAATATGTGTCTTTATAAAGATCATTTGAGTAATTTTTTTGTGATGCAACAAAATATTTATACTCTTTATAACTCAAGGTAACTGATTATTTCCTCTTTGAATTCCATGAAACACATCTTATACCAATGAAAAATACTCCACCGTATATGGACTTCTTATCATCTACTGGACCTACCCTGTCAGCATCTGTAAACACCTTTAGATATATCTCAACCTTATTCTTGTACATCATGCCATAATTAAATGTATTTGAAATATATATCTCAATTATATTTCCTTAGTTATTATTATATTTATACCTTGATCAAATAGTAGCTTCATAAACAATATCAAGCCCAGATACTGTCAAGTACATGAGAATTCTATTTAATCTTATAAATTACCTCCCATTAAATTTTTTCCCTTATAATCCTAGATCATTTTTATGGACACTTGTATTGGTGTGAAGATTTTTGTATATTCTTGTATACCAAACCTCTTAAAAATCTCCTTAGCATATTTTCCATTAGATATAAAATTGTAACCAGAAACTTGGGTAATCTATAAACCGAAGAAAAAATGCATCTTTTAAATAATATACATTTCAAATTTATCTTTTATGTTTATTAATATTTCTTCAAAAAATATTTCTACATTAATAGAAAAAATAATTCCATCACCACACACAATTAAAAATATTGATATAGTGTTGGACTTCTTTAAAAATAAATTATTTCCCACCTTGCCATTCTTGAATTCAATACCTTTCAAATATCCATAAAACTTAAAAAACCACAATATTAGATCTTGATTCAACCCATAAATATCCTTATTTAGTTTACGAACATTGATTCCATCTAAGTCCAATATAAACCCCTTAGGTTTTTCCATTTACACTTCTTCATTTATCTCTCCATTTAGAAATTCCAATTTTAAATTGGAAAACATTAAAGTACCTCTAAGCTATAATGGTAAGGAAAATAATGATGGTTTCAAATATATAAATTGTAGAAATGGTTTCATAAAAGTAAACTCATTAATTTTATGAATACCACTTTTAAACCAACTTGGCCTTGTTCTTAGCCACTTTACATTTCTCATCCAACATATTTATGAAAAGTCCATTTTCCCAAATAAAATTCTTCTCTCAGGGCCTAGGAACAAGTTCCCATGTTTCATTATTTTCTATTTCATCCAATTATCCATTCATAGAATGGATATATTCATTATTCTCAAATGATTCTTATTTTGTTTGATGTTTAATATTTGATAACAAACTAGCATGACTAGTGATCATGATCCTCCTTTTTATCTTAACCACTTTATTAGGATCTTTAATAATATTTACAACATTAAATTGCTTTATTAGTATATAATTTACTCATGTGGACTTCTAAACCTCATCATCATCACTGGAGTAATACGAATTTGCATCTTCAACCTAAATCTATATATTCTCTATATATTATTCAACATTTTTAGAACTCAAAAAACATTCTTCATTATTTATAATGATTTATTTTTTATATTTTATTCATTTTCAAAAAACATGACATCATAATAGTTAAATATTCTCTTATATTTCATGATATAACAATTATATGAGCTTCTATTTGATGTGTAACAAAGGAATGTTCCATATTATTCCTTTTCATGGAACTTTCCACCACTTATATCATTATTCTTTATTAAGTATGGAATCCTAAATACCCTAAAGTATTTAAAATTTGGATTCATCTTGAACCAAATCTAATGGGATTCATATATGAGTTTTTACTTAAAATAAACATATTTTAAATTATTCCATTAGTGGTGATGGCCTATAACCAGAATCATCTTGATGTGTCATATTTATCTAACATGGTTCTGGCTATATCAACTATGCTTTTGTTTTTACTTTTAGTCACTCCATTATATTGAGGAGTGTATGGAGAAATAAAATCATGTTTAATTCTATTATTATCAAGATGTTTATATAATTTTTTTTGGGTAAACTCGGTACCATTATCATATCTCACTGTCTTCATGGGAAGACCTATTTGTTTTTATATAAGTCTAAAACTCTTAAATCTATCCATGGTTTGAAATCTATGAGACATTAACATTAGGCATGTCATTTTTATGAAGTAATTTATGAAAGTAATAACGTACCTTTATCCACTTGTTAAATTTTTTATCATTGTTCCATGAACACCAGATTGGATCAATTTTAAAGGTATTATAGTTTGAATATCAATTCCCTTGTGACTTTTATAAATCATTTTCAATTCTGATAAGTTTTAAAAATAGTAGCAGTGTCTTATTTCAAAACTGGGGTATTTATTCAAGCCTCTTCCCTAATGAGTTTCCTCATATTCTTTTGGCTAGATGAATATGTATTATATCCCATATAATATTTTCTTCTTTCATTCTCGTGTAACAATCAATATTTTCATCTTTGAATTAAAACAAATTACCCAAAGTTCTCATTATTTTTGTTAAAACCACCCCATATTTTAATCTCTTGACTAAACAACTATTTTTTCTAAAAATAAATTTATCTATAACATTACATAGATATGATATAATTAATATATTATTATTTATACCATAAAAAAATTCTATTTTTAGGACTAATAATATTTTACCTATATTGGTTGTTCCCAATATTTTTATATTTATATATTTATCATTTATAAAATTGATAACTCATCCTTCATATTTTTTAAAACAATTCAGGTTTTTCAAGTAACCTATCATGTGATGATAACTAACACCATCCATAATCCATGTTTTCTCAAAAAAATTATCTTTGAATGAAACCTCAACAATATTTTCTTATTTCCTTACCTGATTTCATTTCTAAAAATTAATTTTTTTTTAAAAAAAGAACAATTTGGGCTTTTATGAATGTAACAAATTTGTTAGAAGTGTGTCCTTTTTTATCACATCTTCCACATATTAAAACTTCTAAAACCTATTGTTTAATTCAGTATTTTTTGGGAAGTTATTGATTTTAATAAATTCCAATTCCAATTTTTGTTTCTATATCCCCCTTGATTCATGTTCTCTTATAAGACATAGTAAAGACCTATTGTATCAGTAATTGTAGGAATTATTTCAAAAAACACCAAAATAGTAGAAGTAACCCTGAAACATTATTCTTGGGATGAAATGTTGTTTCAGATTATATTATTTTCCATATTTTCTTAGTTATCAATTGTGTTTGTTTCAAGAAGTAATTTTATGGAAATCTCTATTATTCTCTTGAGACTGAAATAGGCTAGTATTCTGACTCTTATCCTTCTAGATATAAGAAAATTTTAAATTTTCATCAGGTTTAAAAAATAATTTAGATTACAATCTTTTATTAGATTCTTCAGAAATCATGTACTTATTATGAGGTGGTACTCTAATAATATTTTATTTAACATGTCCTATTTTTTGAACAATAACAATACTTGAGAATCATTTTTTAGAACCCTTACCCATTTCTTCAAAAGATTTATTCTAGTTACATTTGATTTAATATTTTTTTCTTCTCACTTTCAACTATCATATTTCCCAATTTATCAACTTCCTTATACCCATGAATAATATTAGAATAAATATCTCAAGGATTCATCCTTTATTTGTGATATAAAGTTTCAATATTTAAATTTCATTGACCATATTATCTTTCTCAACATGTAATTGATTTTATTTATCAAAAAATCTTTTTAGCTAATACTTTTCATTTCTTAGCTTCCCAATTTCCTTTAAGAATTTTTTAATTTTATTTCTCATAGTATATTATTTATTTTTTTCTACTTATTCTAGAGTATACTAACTATTTATTTATGAGTCATATTATGATGAGTCGACTTATTCTTCTTCTTCTTGTGCCATTATTACTCATTGATAAAATTATTTGGGAGCTTCCTACTCATTAAAAATATATTCACTGTCATATAAAACTTATTAAACTAATATAAACATCCTTATAAATAATTTTAGTGAAATTTTATTCTTCCCCTTTGTTTTTTTCTTAAGAGACTCCATTTTATTAGTAACCTTCCTGGTTGATTTTTATTTATCATTTTCACCTCTGATTTTCATGGGACAATTGACTGATAAGTGAAAAAAAGTACCATATTTAAATCATTTAAATGAAATATTTACATTATAATTACCTATTAATTGTGTAAATTTCATTGAAATAAGTGATATAGTCTCAACATAGTTTTCCATACCATATTATTCCTATGGGAATCCTACATCATATTATATTTTTAAGCCTTTAAATGCTTTGTAATAAAATTTTTTATCTTTATTTAACTTTCATTTAGTGAATATATTTTCTCATCTCATAATTAATGTGAGTGATGTTAAGTTCACCAATGGGGTAATCATAAATATCTTTATCTTTAAAAGTTGAGTTCTTGGCGTCAAACTTATTTAGTAATATTCTAATAACCTTATCCACCATAATATAATCTTAAAGAGTTTCTCAAAATCCTCTAATGGTTCTATTAGAAACCATTTTTTAAATATATTTTTTGATAATAACTATTATAATTTCCTCATATTGAGTTTTATTTTAAGATTTAATGAAAATTTTATTTTAAGAATGAATTTGAAAATTCCATGAAAACACTATTTTTCACTTTTAACATTACTTGAGTAGTTTTATTATAACATTTACCATGGTGTGAATTTATAATTTAAATTTCATGTAAGGATTATAATTTTTTTACACATTTTTTAGTTAGATCATTCTACATGGATCCCATGTTTTAAGGGATAAAAGTAGATATTAATTCAATAATATATTGGATTCAATATATTGGACCTTACATAACCATATGATCCATAACGTTCACATCCTTGTATTTAATGGGATAAAAATTTTCTAAATATTAATTAACCCAATTTTAAAAATTTCATTCAACTGGAGGGATAGTAGTTTCACATGGGAACTCAGTAGAAAATGTGTCTTAAATATAAGTAAATTTTGGAGGTATAATTACACATGTACCCTTGATGAAATTTCAAACCATATCTATCCACCAATCTATTTAATATATTTTTTAACACTTTTTTAGGGTTGGTAAAAGATTTAGGAGTTTGAGATATAAGAAATTGTTTCCTTTCAACCACTCTAACTATTTTTAAGAAGTAAGGCTAGTGGCAAGGATATCCTCTAAGAAGGATCTCCTAAAATTCTTCCAATTATTGTTTCATTATTATTGTTCATGTAATACATATTTTTATTCAAAAAAAATTATTTATTATTACCTTTTATTATATTTTTATTTTGATTCATTTGGATGTAATATAAGAGTGGTGATGAGATTGGGTTTTACTCTTTCAAACCTTTTCCTATGGAAATATCCTCCATGATGAAAACTTCACCCATAGATATAATTCCTAATCCCTTAAATAATTTGTTTTGAATCCATGAGAACACTATAATTTATAAATTTTGATCAATTATTTAAATTTTTATTTTAATGGAACTCAATAAATTGACACTTTTCCTATGAGGTTGAGCTTATTTGAATTGTGAGAGAGAAAATTTAATTTATAAATCTAATAAAAATGGGATAGAATTATAGGGTTAAAATATAATATCCAAAATAAAATAACAATCATTAAAAATTTGTATATTATTCCCTAATTTCACACTGATGGTAATTTATCTTTTAGAAACAATCAAAGTAGGGTTCCACTATTGGAGGTCCTGAAGTTAATCCATGGTTCATTTCTTCCGATCTTTATGGCCGTATTAATTTATGTAGAGTTCAAGGTTTTAAAATATAAGTAGATAATAATTAATGTATTTATACATAATGGATAATGATGATCTAATAATGTATGGGTATGTTATATTTATTATGTCCTGCTATTTTTGTGTTTTTCAGGAAATTGTTTTCTTGTTTGCTTTATTCTGTTCTAATGAAACTCACCAAAAACCCCCATTTCCATTTTGTTTTCCTAAACCATAAAATATAAAAAATATAATAAATTAAGTTATGTTATCAATTAATCAATATTAATTTTTCTCAATATAGATAACCTAGGTTAAACCCTATTCTTCACTTAGTAAAAATAATAAATATTTTGAGAACTCACATGAAAACTCTCATAAAGTCAGTGTCATTTGTTGGGATAAAGTCAATCAATAATCATTTATTTTAACTTCGAAAATATTTTAATACATAAATTTTTAAAAAAAATTATAAAAAAAAAAGAAATAATCATTTACTTTACCCACTTCAATTATTGAAATTTTACAACTATTTTCATGGTATATTTGAGGGGTGTTGAAATCTAACTATATAGAGGTGGAATTCAAGGATCTCATCAACGAAAGGAATAACATGAGCAACCAATTTATAATCCTTGTTCAAGGACATCAAATAATTCTCAAACTAATTTAAAAAGTTATATCATGATGCGACTAGGGAACACAATGATCTTACCCCTTATACTTTTTAAGAAGATATTAATAAGGTGAAAATGAAATACACAACCCTTCTATCCTTCAAAATTATGAAATACTCCTAGTGTCCTTCCAAGAAGAACCAATATTTTATGTTTATCCTTTAAAGGAAGTGTAATTTATACCATATTATCTTGTTTTTGATTTTATACTATCATAAAATCCAATTCAATACCCTTATTTATGTTTTTAAGAACCAAACCCTTTTCTTATCCTTGGGATTGATAATTACTAGGATGAAGTGACCACAATCTAGGAGAAGATGATTGTGAAACTTGAATATGAATAAGTTCTAGGGGAATTTAAATATAACTTGAATGTTGATTAAAATTAGAGGGATCATGTAGATTTTAATTCTTCTCATTTTTAATTTTATCAAATATAATTATTAAATAATGTTCCTCATGATTTTTATATTTAATAGACACTTGAAACTAGCCCTAGATGTTACCCATGAAACCAATTATGAGTGGGTGGTTGAAGAAGAAGAAGTGGTCAAAGAGACCATGGTGATAAAACTTCATCCTCTATAAAAATAATAAATCTACTAAAGTATGACACAATAGTTTTTAACATAGAGTACCCCTTCCTTATTTACCCTATCCCCAATGCTTGCTTATTTCTTTTCCATATTCTAGGGGTGGGATCATTTTTTCTTATTTATTATAGATTACCACTCTTAGTATCCACTTATGGATATTGGGATAAATAACATATGGTTCTTCCTATAAAAGTGAATCAATACATCTATATATTAGGGGTTTCCATATGAATACATAGTTTTATTTAGTATAAAAACAAAACCTCTTTGGGGATAACCCAATTTTATCTTGATTTTTTTTGTATTTATTAATATCTTTATTTTTTAGTAATTATGTTATTTTATTTTATAGGTTATGGAAGGTGGTAATTAGAAGCTTAAATCTAAGACATTGAGTAAAGAATAATATAGTTTGTATTTATACTTATTATTTGACTTCTTCCCTATATTTTATGAGTATATTACTTGTTCTTTAATTTAAATGGGTAGATCCAATTAAGAGTGGGGTAATTGAAAACATACTTAAGAATTTTATTTTTCTTTATTTTTTTCATATTTTTAGGATATTTGAGCTTCACCTAAAATTCATTATTATTTTTTACTCTTGAATTTATTTTTATTGAGTTTTTGTTATTTTTGAAAAAAATTTACTTTTAAATTACTATTGATATAGAATCTTTTCCTAGAATTTTATTTTCAAAACATTTTAGGATTTTGGATTTTTTTTAAATTTCATACCCCTGAAACACTAACTCAAATTACTTTTCCATTCTTATGAGTTATTATCAATTTTTTTAGATATATTATTCCAAATACCCTTCATATTCTTGGAAGATACTTAGATTTTGTGGGAAAAATAGGGCTTGTGACAATTTAACTTTCAAAGATCTGGAGTTACTAAAATGTTATTTAAATTGTTGAGGAAATTATATGGATATACCATATTTTTAACTTATAACATATCTTTACATAGAACCTTATTTAGGTTTTTAAAACAAAAAAATTTCTTATAGGTTTAATACACATTTTAAGTCAATTTTTCAATACTTACCTTCACTCTTAATTATTTTTCATGGATATTTTATGTATGAGTGTAGGGAAAGGGCCTTTATTTTGTGTTGAATGGGTAGTAGGTAATTTTTGGGTGTGCAAGGTATGTGTCACTATTATAGGAAGTTGTGATAGGAATGAGAATGATTCAATTTTACTTCATTTATTCTCATCCTTTTCACTGAAAAAAATAAAATAAATAAAATAAAAATAAAAATATGGAGATGAGAGTGGATTATTCATTGAGATTAATTTTATGACTCATGCACCTCTCAATAATCAAGGAGATTATATGTCATTCATTCACTACATTTATTTTTCATCTCATTTATAATGAAAATAAAATGAAAAATGGGGATAATTATGATGAAATATTTCATTTCATTTATTGTTTTATTTATTTACCATGTCATAAAAGGGTTGTGCGGTAGAAATATTTTAAGGGTAGTAGAGTGAGGTATATAACCTATGTTTTCACTTGAATATTCAAGAGACTGTATTTATGAGTCTTACCTCTTCTACCACCTTTAAAAATGACTTATGATTGGAAATATTTATTATGTCTCATGGTGTGGATAGATCGAAATTTTTACAAGCTTATGGTGATATATTCATTCTCCATGTATTGGATTTATCTTGAGTGATGAGTGTACTGAATTTGTAAGTGAGTTAAGTTTTAATTAGGTCATAAATAGATTTTTGATATTGAAAAAATTTCAATATGAGAAAATATTTTTTTCATAAATGAGACATGATGGATCCTATTTTGGAGAAGTTCATGGGAAATTCTCTCATTGTTGACTTTTGAGTGGATTTGATATGGGCATTAAATAATTTTTCCAATTAATTAAAATTGGTATGTGTGGGGGAGTTAATAAAACATGTTTCATTGATTATTTTGATGATAATAATTTATATAATTTCTCCACATTGAGATTTATTTGAAGATTTAATTAAAACTTAAAATTTTGATCTTGAGTTTGAAAATTCCATGAAAATTATATTTTACCATTTTAATTTCACTTGAGTATTATTATCATAAATTTTTCTGTGGTACTATTTTTGATTTAAAATATCATGTAAGGATTCCAAAATAATTTTTATACATGTTTTATTTAGACCATGATAGCTGGATCCCATGTTTTAAGGATAAAACTAAGCATAAAGTCAATGATGGTTTGGATTTGATATATTAGACCTTACCTCACCATCTGGTCCATAAATCTCTCATTCATACATAGAATGGTATGAAACTTTTCTAGATTTTAAAAAATCCATTTTAGAGTAATCCATTATAAATTAGTGATGGGTGGTTAGCATTGGAACTAGGATGAAAAGGCGTCTCAAAGAGGGGTAAATTTTAGAGGAAGAATTGATCATGCACCCTTGATAGAATTTCAAATCATTTCCTCCCCCACTATATTTTTTTTCACACTTAAGAAGGGTTGGTATAGATTTAGGAGGGACTGAATAAAGATATTGGTTCCATTCCACCTCTATAACTATTTATAAGAAGGCAATATTGTGGCATGGATCTCTTCTAAGAAGGTTCTCCTCATCTTATTCAAATTATAATTTCTTTATTATTGTGTTTGAAATATATATTTTTATCCAATAAAAGTTTTTTGTTATTATATTTTTAGATTTTTATCTTTATTATCTTGGAAATAATATCAGAGTGGAAAATATATTGGGTTTTACACTCTCAAACCTTCACTTACGCAAATCGTCTCTACAATGAGAAATCTTCCCATAGGAGAATAGTTTCTACTCATAGTTGATTTAATTCCTAACTAATTCACTTATCTTTTTTGAATCCATTATAAAAATATAATTCATAAATTTATATAAAATGTTTTATTTTTAATTTCTAAGGAACACGATCGATTGAGACTTTGACTGCATGGTCAGGTGTGAATCATGAGAGTGAAAATTTAATCACAAAATATAATAAATTTGGGATAGAATTGTAGGTTAAAATATAATATCAAAATCAAATAATTCCTTATAGGGTGTATATGATTACGTAATTGTAAAATGATTATATGTTATATTTTGGACCACAATCAAAGAGGTTGCTGTGATTAGAAGTCTCAAAGTTAACTTAGGGTTCAATTATTCTGATCATTGTGGTCATATTAATTTATGTATTGTTCAAGGGTTGAAAATATTATAGGTTCAAAATTAATGGATTTAAATATATAGGTTATTGATGAATTAATAATGAAGGGGTCGATTATATTATTTAAAACTTATCATTTTAGGGGTTTTAAAGAATTTGTTTATTGGTTTCTTACCTTTGTTCTGAATTCACTCACCAAAACTCCCCAGTCCCTTTTATTTTCATAAATTATAAAATACTAAAAATAGAATAAATTAAATGGGAATATTGAGTGATTGACACTATGGATCCTCGAGATAAATGACTTAGATCATCCCTTATGTCACACTTAGTAAGAATTACAAATATTTTTGAAAGCGTGTGCGATAATTATCATCATACTGATAACTAGGTTTACCCTAGTAAAAAATTCATCAATAGTTTCATATTATTTCATTTTAATTTATTTGAACTACTATCTATTGATATGTAATTTAGATCAATTTAACTTTTTTTGTTTTCTTCATATATTCTTTGAAGCTTATTTTAAATTTAATTTGTAGTTCCATATCCCAAAACTCTTATCCGACCCTTTTATGATATAAAAGATAATAATTAATTTATATCCTTCCCATAACTTTTAATATTTTTTCATAATTAGAGTCTAAGATGAAGGTTAATTTTTCATAGTGAATCCTTATTGAAAAAAATCTAGCACATCAAGTCCCAAATAGAGAAGGCAAGGTTCCATTCTCTCTTTCCAAATATGGAAACTTCTTCCAAAAAATATAAGAATTTATTATGTTAATTTTTTTTGTGCTGATCCATGAAAAAAATAGAGATAAATAATTAGATATTAGACCAAATATAATACCAATTTTTAGGATCACACACAGAGTGATAAATACTGGGGGAGGGGGTGAATTAGTGTTTACTACGTGTTCAAAACTCAATCACTATCATAATTTTACAATATAGTTATCTCAATAATCACAGAAGTACATGAAATATATAAATAATCACAACATATTTTTAATGATATTTCTTTATAAAAGGATGACTACATCCTCAGTGTGTTATGGTTTTTATCCCCCCACCCCACATATAGATCTTCCTATATTATTAATAATTTTCTATAGAAAAGAGTATGTCCTTGTACCTTTGACAAAGACTGGTCTTAATTAGTTATAAATTATTATAAGTAGAATAGAATTATTCCTCATGAAGAACAAACATAAATGAAATATTGATCCTCCTAATAGTCTAAATAGGTTCTGATATTTTCCCGCTTCCCATTTCTTCGATACAATAGATCTATAGTTATCATACAAAATATCAACTGAAAAATTAATGAACCATTATAATTTATTAATTTTATCATATTTATATTCATATAATTTCATGAATAATGGTTCCATAATAAAATATGGAGTCCCTTCCTTGATTATTAGAAATTGAATAAGCACCGATAAATCACTCCCAAGAATTTCTCCTATTTGACCACAGTACTGAACTTAAAATATTCCATTTGAAATTCCCCAAAATATCTCCCCATGATATTATAATTTAATCCAAATTTATAATAACTTAATATTAGAAAAAATAAATATAAATCTTCTTAGATACTTGAGATATTTCCATCTTCAAAATCTTTCACACAATCCACGTGCAAATTCCATGTCTGCATGATTCATCCAGTTCCTCTTCATGGTAGGGAATATTATATTGAAATATAAATAATATTAATTTATTATCACGAATCGCAATTTTAGGGACCTGGGTAACCCTTGGGGGGTGAATCAGGGTGTTGGAAGATTTTTAATTCTTTTAAATTTTCTCTCTTTATTTGTGATCATGTTATTTTATTTGAAGGATCAAAATTTGAACTTTAATTACATTCTTATTAAATCCAATAAAGTCACACAAATTTGTAAATATAAATTAAGGGAACCCAAATATTTTAATTTTTGAACCTATAAGATTCTAATCAAGTATAATATTCTCAACATTGTTTTAGTGAATCATAATCCATAATAAATCACTGTTTGGTGGATACAAATTTACGTAAAGTCACTCCGCACCAAGGCTTACTGCCTGTAAAATTTTTTAGGGATAAGAGAATTACCACCCAAATATCAATACCTATTTGATTTTTTATGTATGATCACTTACCACAATGGACCACTCCATCTTCTTATCATTTGGGGACTACTTTGGTGAAGGTATAATTTTATTGGATTATATGTCATATTCTCAGTTTAATGACATGAAGGTTATTCCAAGTTCAGTCCTTGAATTCTACATTACACTTATAGATATTGATACTCAAATGAATTACCAATACTTCTCCAAACGATACCTCCCTAATATAGATAGCTCCTTACGAGAAGAGTTGAGAAACTAGTCTTCAAACAACCTTTACACAACCTCAAAACCCCAGATAATAATACCATTATATGAATTATTCTTCAATATGATATTTCCTATTAAATTTGATGAACCAGTTATTTCTATAGTATCTTTAAACAAGATCTTCAATGATATACTCGGTATCTTCTCTCTTTTCAAACCCAATCTTCAATGTTTTTCACAACACTTATAAATTATAAACCTGATCTTAAATGTAATACCAACCAGTAAAAACTCTATTTTCTTCTAATGAAGATATTAAATGATATCACTGTTACTAACCCTTCCTTCTTCTTCTCCTATCAGAACACTTAGTTCCCTACATTCTATCAGTTTCATATAAAATCTCTCCTTCTCTTCCATTATGTAGAGTAGATTAGGACATCACATGGATTTGAATTCAAATTAATGTTAAATCCTGTCTTCCACCAATTCAATTTAATCCTTTTAATCATTATCCTTATGATATCCATAATATAATTCAGGTGAGTAGTTATTAGTTTTTCAATTAACCACCAAACTTCCATGTAAATAGTACATCATTTATTCTCTTTCAATTTTGTAAAAACCATCATTCACGACTCGACATGCTGCTTTACTACATGATGTTGTGATTTTTCTATAACTTATATTAAAATTCTGAATATGTCACAAGAAAACCTATATCTAATTATCATTAAGGATTTCAACTAGTGCAACATGATATAATCTTCATGGTGTAAGAACATAAAATATTAAATCACTCAAATTTATCTAGATTCATTCACTGTGTGTCCTGTTGTGACACAGTGAATCAAATTCATTCCAAATTAAATGAGATACACCTATATTTCTTTATGATGTATATTTGACTTGGTTATGTGACACTTTATTAGAAAGAGTTACCAAAATCTACTCAAATTCCATTCTCAACATGGTGATTGTAGTCATGACACACACATCACTCTTACAAATTCCCCATTTTACTCTTATGTTGAATTCCATTTTAATTTTTATGAATTAAATATCATTTGTAGTGTGATAATGATTATAAAAACAAAACCTCTACAATTTATATAATTCTCAAAATAATTTTGTATACTTCTTCTATAATCTTCAAATCACTTCATATGACTTAAAATGATTTAACTAGTATTCACTACAGTTCCTCATATTGGCATGGTTAATGGAATCTCTTCACATATCATGCACCCAAAAATTTGGAAGACACTTTATTAAAATCAAGACATCATTCATCATCAACATTGACCTTATTTAATAGTAAAAAAATCCAACATTTATTGTTAATTATCTTAAACCTAAATTATTCTATAAACCTTCAATGGATCTCTTATTTTCATCAATCTCATTATGTGACTGTGATTCACCATTCATCGATGACTTTCAATCGATCCAAAATTCTTGGAAACACCCAACCTTTATCAGTTTTCAATAGTGATTATCAGCATATCCCCTCCAGGTTATAGAAATATTATAACCTTTCATTGGTTATTGTCAACAAATCCAATATATGACCTATTGGTTGTAATAATCCCCCTTTGTATTTTGTTCATAATACTTCGATAAAATCAAATGACCATACAAGATAAAGACAATCCCTCCCCCTTTATTTCATAATCTTCGATCCTCTAAACTAAAATCCTATTAGCTTCTAGATTTTATGGGTTTCTCTTACTACCCATTTGGAGATAAAATTCAAAGGGTCATCTTATATTTACCTTCCCTTGATAATATGAATTTAAGGGTCTTTTAGATTTTAACTTCATGTCATCTTCCCCCTTTGCATTTAAACTCCATATGGGTACCTTCAATATATCTTACACCACCTTGTTCAATAAACTTCATTCATAAATTTTTTATAATAATTAAACATATTTTCATAACTTTGAGAATTACAAATTAAGAGAGACTATACCCCCTTCATGTTAAACTTTAAGAATATTTCCACATCACTTGTCAAAATTTAATCTAATAACTTTGATACCACTTTATACCACTTAAAAAAATATTATAATTTTTTTTGAATGATCTTAAATTTTGTTTATTCACCTTACAAACCACTTTTACAAATAGATTCGTTTTTCTTAACAAAACTCATTTATGATCACCTTGGGATGGACACACAGAGAGGGTAGGGGTGGGGTGAATCAATGAGGGGTGAATTTTATTACTTTAAAAAATATTTCCCTTTCTTTACCTCTATTTTTTATTCAGTGAATGATTCTATTTTCTTTTTTTACCTATAGTTAGAAATCATTCACATACAACAATAAAGTCACAAAGAAAAATAGTTTTTTTAATGAGGTTTTCCTCTGATGTGTATGCCTACTCCTCAATTTATGGTGGTTATTATCCCACTCACACAAAGCTTTCATTTTTTTATCAAAAAAATCACACACAAGGGTATTAACTTAAACTTGTTCTCCTCACACTAACCAGGCCTAAAGAAAGAGTGGGATTATTATCCCCTTATACAATATATTTTCTTGTACCACCTTAAATCAAGATCACCAATTTTGACTTGATTCCCTCCAAGACTATATGAATTGATCTTTTTATTCTACTATAGTGATCTAATGGACCACCTATATTTCACATCAATTAAAGGGGTATCTAGAATATTAAGTAAACAATAACTACCTATTCTTCTTCTTCTTTGGTTCACATGAAATATTCTTGATGTGTATCATTGGTTCATTACTTTCTCTTTCTTCAATATATCAAAGTTTTTAATATATTATGTTTCATATCTCTCTCTTGAGATATGAATTTGTCCCTTTTCAATCATTGTGTCAAGCTCCTCAGAATAATTTTCATATTATCACAAATTTATATTCAATGTATGTGAATATTATTATCAATTTTTGAATACCCATAAATCTCAAAATTTTCCAAATTATATTCACTTTTCATACCATATCTAGACTTATTCATAAACCCACTAAAATATTTATTTAAATCCTCTAGAGACTTAGGATTCACTCCATCTATCACATGATATTTAAATATCAGTGATCTCTATATAAATAATTATCTTTTATTAGTATATTGTTCATTAAAAGCATAGAGTAATTGAATCCTCAGAAAATATCTCATTAACTTCTCATTATCATGGGGATTATTTCATGATTTAAACCTGATGATAATTACTCATGAAATATCCAATATATTTAGGTATTATTATTTCTTCTCTACATAGTTAATGAACAACCGTGACATTATCCCATGAAACTTATGTTTTTTATTTTCCTGTGGAATTGTGTATGGTAGATCCTTCTTTATGTTTATGAAAGATTGTATGCATAAATATACCATTAAATATATGCACAAAACTATTCATTTAATGAAAAGAAACTAGACACCACTACCACTATTTATCTCATTCATCTTTCAGGCATGCAAGTAGCATTGCATACATGAGCCCACATTTTGTTTTCACCTAATCGGATTCACAAATTGAATCACATATTGATGAAAAACCTATCATGATAAGCATCTTCTATCATGAAAAGGTCACAATGTATCTTTCTCTATTCAAAGATCATGGTAACACCTCCTATTATCACAACTCATGGTATAACCTTCTACCAACAAGGGTTATGGTATAATCTCCTATTCATATTAGTCTATAGCATCCTCTATTCATAACTGGTGGTAGTAACCTTTATTCATGACTAGCGATATAAATCTCATTGTAGTACTAGAGGTAGCATATCAAAATAGTTTTGGTGGTAGTATAAACCCTAAAATTTTACCCTTATGTGTCTTTATAAGGTTTTTTGTACCTTTATTTAAACCTCTATATGTACCCTTAGACAAGTCTATTTAACTTTACTTAGTACCCATTCAATATTATGCAGGTTTTCAGTTACCTTTATGAATGGTCATGGATACCCTTACACACCCTTCTGAACTTCAACATTACCTTTACACATATGACCTATACCCTTATGTGGGTAATTTGAATTTAGTCTAAACCTCACACGTCCACCCTGACCTTTATGAATGTTTATAGTACCATTACACAGGTAATTGGTATTTGGTCCGTCCCTTACGCATCTGCCCCAACCTTTATGTATCTACCCAATACCCTTTCACAACATAGTTGATCTCTTACCCACCATTACATATCACAAATTACTAACTTTACACATGGGTAAAACTACCTTTACACAACCTATAAAAATTAGGATTTACTTTTACACTGCTTGTAAAAAGTATATTTTCCTTTACATATGCAATATAATTCCCATTTTACCTTTACGTAGGTATCCAAATAGAATCAAAATCATCTATGGACTTATCAAACACCTTAAGATCAATTCCCAATCCCTTAAAAACTTCAATAACATGTTGAATATAGTTTTTCTACCTCCAAAAAACACTTGTATGTAGGTTCCTTGAAGATAATCACATCAATCATTAGATATCCTCATGCAATAATAAGATCGTTGGATGGTTTTCTTCAAAAAATCACTTAATGAAAAATATAAATATATTTTTTCTGGTCTTCATAATTAATTTCACTTTTTCATCATGTTGTAAACAATGCGTCTTCATTGACAAAAGTCTTTGTGCTTTAAGAACTGTTCAACAATCATCACAATTTAAATCCACTTCATTCAAAAAAGTTACAAGTGACCTTTGAACTTACATGGATAGAAATTATATAAAACATCAACAACTAAATATAGTTATTTTCCAAATATGAGGAGTGATTCTAAGAATATTATTTTGTATTACCAAAAACATCAAATATTATTTAATCAAACCTTGTACTTCACAAATTAAATTTCAATTGAATGAAAAAAATTTCTTGGGGACTTCAATTCAATCTTCAACCAGACATTCTTGGGAACACCAATTAACTTACATGTTTTTATTATTTACTAAATTCATATTGACATCAAGTGTTTCATCTCTTAATAAATTATTGATAAATAATACAACATAAACAAAAAGTAGAATCATCAATCTCTCTATTTTTATTTGTTATCAATATCAATATAGAAAATGAGATGTCAATATGTTTTATTCATCTCCCTTTTTAATTTTATTCTCTCACAATTATTAATAAAAAATTAAAATTAGATATGCTAACATGATATCATTTATTTCTTAAGCAATGTTCCACCAATTATTCAACTCTAAGTCTACTTTAGATAACATAATTTAGAAAAAAAGAGTCTAATTTATACATCAATTTTGTCCATTATCAATTTAGAATATGATACCAACTGATGTACCAATACTTTTATCCTTCATGAGAGACTATTCAACTATTTTTTAGGTTGATAATAATCGGTTAATAATAGCTGATACAGTGAATGTGTAAATTTTATAATACCACTAGTCAATAAAACTTTCAAGATACATTCAGCTTGAAATTTCTACACCCATCTCAACACATAGATTAAAAACATTTAGGTATACTTATTAGGTTATTTACTTGAATTATGTCTTGGAACATCATCAACAATTATTTATATTTTATTTCATTGATTTATTAAAATCTCCCCCTTAAGTTTATATATTGTTTCATCATTTTATTTCAATAGATATTAGAGATTAGCTACACATACCTTATTAATGACTTTCTGAATAAGAAAATTCTACAGATGTATGATTTGGATGAAATATATTGTTCTATAAATTTCTTTAGATTCTCCCCCTCAAGATATAATTTATAGTTTTACTTCATAAATATGGATCTTCTCATAAATTGTTCATTTGAATGCCAATTATTATAAATACCAATTTTTTTATCACATCCATGATGGTGACTTCAAATTTGTTGATCAGCTATCATAGTTTGACATCATCATCAAGGTTGATCTCTAATATTTTGAAACAAATAATCTTTAAGATATTAATAGATAGATCAAACCAAGATTGTGTCTTATATTATGATTAGATTTAATATTCCATCTTAAAAATATAACAACATAATATCCATCTAATTTATCCCCCTAAGTATGTGCATCACCTTTAAATCTCTGTAAGTAATGAATAAAAAATGTACATGGGAATAACGTGGATCTAATTTTCTTTTCAGTGAAAGAAACAAGACTATGAACTATTTATCAACAATGATAATTACCTTATTTTCTCATCCATGTGAGGGTGAACTCTTCATAATGTTTTTTTATGAATTTCATGGAAGTTTTGGGCCACATGGTATCTTTACATTACTTTATGAGAAATTTTTATAGAGTTTTAATTTTCACACTGGCCTTTAAGGAATATTAATCACTTTGTTGTTTATTATTATAATTTAGTATTTCTTCTTGAATTGGAGTTATAAACAAATAATCATCTAAGATGTTTCCATCATTATTGAAACTTCTACAAAATACTTATGAGATTTTTTTGTCATAATTTTCTAAAAAACTCTCATAATATTGGGATTATTCATGTAGAATATTTTGTTTGACTTTAGAATATAATTTATCTTCACTTCTATTATTTTTTTACTATATTCACACCATCTCAGCAAATTACTAGTATTTAATTTGGAATATGAAGATGATGTTTGGTAGTTCTACGTGGATTCTCAGGTGTGCTCATCACCACTTATGTTCTTTTATTTTTATTTTTGACTAGTTTCAAATTTTGTTGCATAAGATTTATTCCATTTATTTTGATTTCTATGGACTTCTTATAGTGATCCATGGTGCGGCCTCTTATTCCAAAAAATAACTAGTTTTTCAGTTTTGTTGTAGTACCCTTTTTGATATCCTTTGGTTTGTCTTTATCAACATCTTTCTTTTTGACCTTTTCAAGGATGACTTACCTATAGTATTCAATTTATATGGTATTTTCATATGAATAGTTTTAGTGTAATGATGAAATTATTTAAAATTTTATGCCTCTTATCTATGACCACTACCATTGCGAATCCCATAAATATTATTTAAACTTTCAAATCTATTTTTAAGAGTCAAATTATTAATTTTCATCTTTGGAATTTGATTTATCAGTTCTTTTAACCCCCTTGATATATGCATGATTTTATTTTTAGATACTATCTTATTATACTGACAATCATATTACATGTGAGAAAATATGTCACATCATTAATAGTATCCAACAAATATTTATTATTTCTTTTAAAAAATAATCTTGATTGATTAACATTCTTATTATTTCTATTTCATTTCATTATTTTGGAGGGATTATTTAAGGGAAAATTTATTTTAAATCTTATATTTATTCACTATAGATGTATTGGTAATCACTTAACCTCATTTCTTCATCCACTTTTTTACATGTTTGGATTTTAAACATGCACTTTTCACAAAACCAGATTTAGTATAAAATTTATTTACAGAGGTGGATGGTACCTTCTTCTTAGAGACTGCTTGAGATTGATCATTAGATGATTTTAATATTTTATTTCCTCTATATGAAATTATTTTAAGATATGATCCTCATTATAAGTCTATGTAGTTTTAGATCTTATTGTAACATTTCTTCTATCATCTTTTTGTAAAGACCCCGCTTGAACATTTTCATAATATGATAGTTTAACTCTAAGTTTAATACACTTTACATTTTGGATGGTTTCCTCATCCTCTACCAAATTAAATCTATCTTAATATTATTTCTTTATCTTCTCGATCTCATCAACATACATTTTATTTCTGCTTTTCATTGAGTTTTTAAGTTCATTGATTTTATTTGACTTGACTTCCAAATAAACATTTTTGACTTCAATGATTGACTTTTGTTTCACATCTAGGGCTTGAAATTTTTTTTCAAGGATCTAAATGGCCTGATCTATCCTTAGGATTTCATAAATCCAATCTTTACCAACTTTAGAGAATGAATCTTCAATCTCCTTGATTATTATGATTTTGGAATTAAACTATTTGGTTAGATACACAAACATCATCACCTTATGTGACATTGTTTTCTATCCATTTTTAAATTCATATTCAACATATGTGATATTATTTTGAAAGTAATCTTTTATATTAGTATTGTAATAATTATTAATTTATCTTATTTATTCAATTTGAAAGTCTTGACAAAACATATCTGATACCTCTTCATTAACTTATGAGGTAGAAAGGTTGTCTATTTTCTTGCTAGTATTTTGAACTACATAGTCCTCTTATTCCATGTAGGAATTATCAAATCATGTAAAAAATATTATTCTTCCTATTAACATAAGGGGTTTACTTTGTTAATATTTCCAAATTATTTCTAATTTCCTTCTTAAAGGTATTTTCTGAGATGAAATCCTAATATTCAGTTGATATTACTCATCTAAGTCTTCACTATATTCTGAATTGAGAATAGAGAAATAAATCTATAAGTATATTTAAATTAGAGAATCCAACCAATGGTGTGACATATCCCTATGATACTAATTGTTAGGATAATTTTGGGATGAAAAAAATGAGAGGGCGAAGGGGGTAAATCAGTGTGATATGGATTTTATCACTTTAAAAAACTTATCTATTTATTTACCACTGTCACTTATTTTGTGAATTATTCTCTTTTTTTATTATCCTATAGTTGGAAAGCATGCACATAAAATAATAAAGGAGAAAATAAAACTAGGATTTTCAAAAAGTTTCACCTCCAGTGTGAACAGATACTCCTAGCTATATGATGATTATTATCCCCCTCGAACAAAAATTTTTGTTTATTATCATGAAAAAAACAAGCAAGGGAATGAACTTGAGCCTGTTCTCTTGGGACCAACCAAGTACAAATAAATAGTTGGATTTTTCCCTTTATATAAAGGATTGGATTATACCACATTGAAGAAAGATCACCCGTGTTGACTTGAGTCCCTCCTAGAACATACAAATTGATCTTCTTCTTCTCCTACAATAATCATATGGGTTGACTCTATTTCACAACAATCAAAGGGATTTCACGAATATACATTAAAAAATAATTGTCTCTTATTCTTCTTCTTCAGTGCATAAAAAATATTATTGATTCGAATAAGTTGTTCTTTAATTTCTATTTTTTGATGTATCATAGTTTTCAATAGATTTTTTATCATATATCTCTATCTAACCATGAATTTTCCCTTTTCAATCACAGTGTCAAACTCTTTATAATCATTCTCATTATTCTTGAATTTATATTAACTTTTTGTTAATATTATTCTCAATATTTGAATACCCATAAATCTTCAACCAAACATGCCTGGGAACACTAATGAACTTCCATTCCATTATTATTTAATAAATTAATATTTAAATCAATTGTTATATCTCTTAATGACTAATTTATAACAAATACAACATAAAAAGGTAGGATAATCAAATTCTGTTAAGTATTTTATCACTTGACAATGAGTCACCAACAAAGAGTCTGACCCTAATGAGACAAAACATTATGTTGAAAAAACAAGTATTTTTTAATGGAATAAATACTATCCATGTTAGTTTCTAATTCTAAAAAAAGTAATTTTTATCTTAAAATATTTAAATCCAACAATAATAAAAAAAATACTTGCAATCTCAAACACATTCACATATTTGGAGTTTCCAAGTTTCATTTAAAGTGGTCAGGTCGATGCCCAATAATGTTTTTAATAATATCCTTTAGATTTATCCTTAATACAATATGAAATAGAATAATTAGAATCCATGAGAAATGATTATCACATATAGTTAATAATTAATTTATATAGATTGATAATTACCTGTTGTTGGAATTACTTCTTCATTAAATATTTATTAGACCTCTTCTTGGTATACCATCATTATAGGGATATGATTCAAGGGTAGAATCCCTATTTTAGTTATAAAAGCATGATCTATGAACCTACAAACATCACTGTAGAAATTCTTATGTTCCAATGTAGAAGACGCTAACATTTTATTTGTTCATTATTGGCCAGAACAAGAATCTATTCAAGGAAGAACGATTATTATTTTTTTCTATCTAGAATTTAGATGGTGTAGGAGAAGGATCACTATCTATTATTGAGAGTGTTCTAGGTGAGGATATCTCTAAGGATTGAGAGGATTCTTTCTAGAATTCATTTTACACAATAATTAGAATGGATATTCTAGGGTTAGAGAATGAAAAAATGAGTATTTATAAACCTAGGGTTAGAGAATAAATAACTATGCATATGCCCTTATTATTCTATTAATTCATGAAAAAATTCATGTCTAAATAATAATAAAAATATTATTATTTACTTGACATGCACTAAACTTACGAATAAATAATTATTTTTTCCTGAATAGATAAATTAATATTTATTAAAAAAATATTTAATATATCATTTTCACACAAGCCTGTAAAACTTAGTTTTGAAATACCTCTTAATATTTATTGGATGTAACTACCCCAATTCCAGTAACCCAGATCCAATGCAAACTTTATTACATTATCTTAGATACAAGGGGTTAAATCCCAAATAACAGATTAGTTTAGTAGTTTTGGATAACTAGATACATACATGATACCCATTTTAAATTGGGAATATAAAATAAAAAATAACCAAAGTAAATGATCAACATCCTTGTAACTCATTAAAAGGGTTTATCTTCATAATACGGGGAAAAGAAACAAAATAAGGGTGGGATCAAATGCTAAATTAGGGTTACATACAATAGAGGATATCATGAATAAATGTAGAATAATAAATATGGAAATGTATATAAATTAACACACATTATATTTAATCAATAACTTTTCTATCATAATTGGATAAGGCATAATAAATACGGAAAGGTAAATAATTGAAAACACATACCATTTTATCAATAAACTAAGAAAGAAATGAATCCGGAGAATATATCAACAAAACAAATATCATGGATAATAATAATAACTGAATTTCAAGTGAAGGAAATGATTAATTATTGGGTGTCATGATCTCTAGAATCATGATACCTCTACCATCAAGTTCATTTACAAGACAGCTTAAAAATTATGGGTAAAAACCCATCTGATTTGGCCAACTAATTTATCTCAAGAGACCTGTTGATGCACTAAAGGGATATCTATAACCAGTAATCACCCATATTTTCATGTAAAAAGAATTAATAATATATAAAATAATAAATTTAATCCATTAAAAATATAAATTACCATAAATTATCTGTATTGAGCAAAGGATACAGATTTATTAATATTTCCCCAGTTAATCAAATTACTTTTAAAGTAAACATTGTATGTAAAAATGGTATAATGTTTAGGAAATAATCATATCCATTATATAATAACATGTATATTTAATATAAATTTAATTTCAAATGTAAAATGATCACAAGAAAGTGATTATTTCAAGATAATGTTAACAATCATAAAAGAAAGTGATATTGTATAATAAATTTAACCACTTGGTAATTTTCAAGTCAAATCCCTTGATAAAATAATACAAATTGAAAATTAAAATACCATGAATTATTATGAAATAATGATTTTACATGTAAAATATAAATTTTATACACCATATAAAATAAATTATGTGCATAACATTATAATATGACACAATAAAAGGAAATTGAGACAAAGTCCCTTATCTTGGGTCCGAATTTTCATGTACGTTCTTTATCATCCTGAATAATAAAATTATGTTAATTATTTAATTTATTAAGAAACTTTTTAAAGTTTATTATTCCTTTTATTTCACTTATTACCACGTTATATACAATAAAATAATCAATTATGTTTATGTCGGGTGTTTCGATGATATTTGACTTTTGTGTCAAAAATGACTTCGTTAGGTTGACTATTGATCTAAGATGAAATTATTTCAAATATTGAAAGAATAATAATAATTATATAATCATCATATTTATACATAAAATACAATCTTAATACCAATCAAGAATGGTGGTTTTGATAAATGAAGTGCGTTACTATTATGGAGATGATATTCCATACTTACACATGAGTAACATTTTTTTTCAACAATAATTATGGAAAATAGGTAAGTAATATTTTATATTTCCATAATGATAATATTATAAATACTATATTATTTATTTAAATATAATTATATATAACATCCATGTGGTTTTGTGATTAAAATATATTCACATCACTTCATGGAGGCAATAGTCCACTTGTACACAAACGACGTTGTCATATTTCAGTGAGTGAAAAGGTAAGAAATAAAATGATATATATTATCATTTAAGAGTGATATTTTTTTATTAATATCACATAAATTCATAAAATTAATCCTTATTACCTATCATGTAATTTTTTAGTGAAAAACAAATCACATCGCTTCGTGAGGTGGTAGTCTGTCGTATACACGAGCACCATTATCATACCCATACATAATAGAAAGTAAAAAATGAATATTTGATACAATAACTCCAGAGTTATAATTCTGTTATAAATATAATATATATATTTATATCTGTCATCATACCCATACATGAGAGGTTTTTATGGAAAACATGTCACATCAGTTCGCATGGTGGTAGTCCTCCAAACACAAGAGCAACACTATCGTTTCCCATTTGAAGGAAGAGGAGATGGATATAAGTAATTAACTTATCATAATAAAATATAATTATATGTTATATAATGGTGTTATTATATAAAAAAAATTAATAATATTTGAAGGAGTTGGAATAATAAATAAAACAAAAACACATAGTTAGGAATTTTTCCTCTTCTCGGGCCACATATTTATGATTATACCTAAAACACTACTAGAATGGATTTATGAGAAAAAAAAGGATTCTAGGATAAGGAGATGGAATTTTTTAATTTACTTGGGTAGATATTTTATGAACCAAAATGGTTTTGAGGTGTGAAAAAATAGATTATATGGGGTGTCTTTTTATAAGTGAGGTGAGTGGGAAACTTGTAATTTTTGAAAAGAAAAAGGTGTCCCTACATTGTTCACAAGAAAAAAGGGTCAAACATTGAGTATTATTGAGAATTATAAATTATACGATTGAAAAATGATCATAAATAGATTTTATAAATGTTTTTAGGTCATTTTAACCATTACCTTCTTAGTTTAACCCCTGGTAAACACATTTTTACCTTAACAGTGGTAATTAATTTTTACTGTTTTCATTATTCCTTATGGTCAAAAACTAAGTAGAAATTATTATAAAATATAAATTATACTGATTCAAAATATTGAATAAATTTTACCAAATTTAATTAATTTAAGTGAAAAAAGTAAAATTTAAAAACAAATACCACAGATGCGATAAAAAAGTCGGGTTTCAAGAAGAAAATTCTCATAAGTATAACAGGTTTTAAAATGAAAATTCATTATTAAATTAATTAATATAACCTAAATTATAATGAATATAATATAATTTAACTAATATTACTTTAAAAATAATTAAAAATAAAATTTTATTTTGTAAATAATTTAAATGAAAAGATAGTTTTCAAATAAAAATCAGTATTTCTCTTTATTCATCGAAAAATGAAACTTTTCTGAAAAATAAGAACAATTAATCATAATATATTTTTTATATTATGATTTTAAATATGAATTTAATTTTATAAAATAATTTTTTTAAAAGTTTCAAAAAATAATAATTTTATCATAATTGTGCAAGAAGAAACGAAACCAGTTTATTTGAAAAAATATTGTTTTTTGAAAAACATTTCTTTTTCATTCAAATGATTTGTATTTTATTTATAATAAATAGATATCAATTTAATTTATTTTATGGATGTATAAAAGATATTATTTTCATAATTTATTTATTACTATTTATAATCACCGACTTAACATCTATTTTATAATGGTTTTGTTTAAATAATATTTTACTAGAGTATTTTAGTTTAAACTTGGTGTTGCATGCATTGAAAGATATCGAAGATATTGAATCTATTTAAAAGGAAATAATTCATAAATTCTTAGTGTGTAACAGTATTCCCTCCTACAAAAATTTCAACCTTGAATTTTTTTATAAAGACCCAGAATTTCCATGTAATATTTTTATTTAAATGGTAATTTTATGAGTCCGAAAAAATTGAAGATGCGTGATTCTGAGTCCTGGAGTGCCCGAAATGAATTTAGGAATTTTTTCTTTGGTTATGTTCAGTAAATGTACGAGTGGATTTCTATAACTTCTGAACCGGTGCTCGGAATTGAAATTTGAGGGCATCGTTGAGCTCGTAGTGCCAGTATTCGCTTAAGGAGACTTTCACCTCGATGACACATGGATGAGGGAGAAGGTTAGTTTTTGGGTTTTTCGTGGAAATAATAAAATAAAATAAACTTCATTTTATTTTATTTTGAGCTTACATGTGAATATTTCAGGTGGGGTCCTCCAGAACTAAACCTCCATGTAGAAGTTGGAAGTGGGGACCACCGGACCTTAGAATTCCATGAGAGGTTAAGGTGGTGGGGACCACTCGAACCATAACCTCCCATGAGAGGTTAAGGTGGTGGGGACCACCCAGGATTATACCCCCTTGAAACCCCCCCCCCCCTTAATTGGGAGAAACCCTAAACTCCCACAATTAATGAGGGAGATCCTCTTGACCTCCTCCACCTTAATTGTGCCAACACACATACCATTAATCTTGCCAAAACACCACTTAATTTAGACAACGTAATTTAATCTAATATTAATTGTGCATACAATTAAATTGGGGAAATAGTTTTTATTATTTTCTATCTCTTTTATTTGGTGGAATTGGGGAGAGGAGGAGCTCTTGGGAAAAAGCTTCTCCAACAAAGAGCGCGTCCTCTATGAAGAACGTTGATGACTTCCACCTTCTTCCTCAGAACTTACTTCGACGTAGGATGTGTTCGTCTACAACGAATCGACGTACACCTTCTCACGCCAACGTCATCCAACATTGAACAAGGTAGGGTTTTTAATTAAGTATGATTTTATTCCCTTGATTCCTTCCTTCTAAAAAAAAGAACACGGATCAAGTTATTATCAAGTTGATCCGCAGATGTTTTCCTTGCGGGTTGGGAATAAGTTTTTGCAGAAAGTTGTAGGGTTTTATTAATTATTTGATTAACACTTACCATGTTCTCCCCACTTTTTCCTTTGGGGGTTTGGGAATATAAATTATCGAGGGATTATGGGAATTGATGTTTTAAAATATATTCCATGCTCGTTCTTTGTTTATGTTCTTGATGAACCGCTTGTTACCACTCTAAACGCGGAGGGTGCGATCGAAATAAACATGGCCCGACACCCCGCCATTCTTATTTTTGGTGTTATTTGAAACGGAGTAAGGCGACAACGGCGTCGAAGGCGACGAAGGCAACGGTCGTGCCACCCGCGACCTCCACCACCCGCGCCGCCCCCGCGATGCTCCGGCACCCTCGCCGAACCGGCTCCAGCGCCCCAGCCCGAACCGCGACACCCATTAGTCGTGCCACCCACTGAACGTGCTTCCCGCTGGCCGCACCACCCACTAGATCGTTCCACCTTCCGGCCTCCCAAGTCGCACCAGCCACGCCAACCCACCGGCCTCCCGAGCAGCCTCGGCCGCCGTGCCTGCCTGCCGGCCTTCCGAGCCCCCGGCTAAACCGGCCCCTCACGGCACCCCGACCAAACCGGCCCGCTCCCTTGTGGTGCCCCAGCCGAACCATCCCCGCGCCCTTGGCCGAGCCACCCTCGCGGCACCCTCCGGGCTGAGCCGCCCATGCGGCGCCCTCCGGGCCAAACCACCCTCGCGCCGACCTACGACCGATCCTCACCCTCGTGGCCGGTCCGCACCCTCTCGGCCCTCCGTAGCCCCTCTCAGCCTATTGGGTGGGGCCCAGCGGGCCTGGACGAACCCAACGGGCTGGATGGGTCGACTTGAACTGGGTCGGTCTGACTGGGTCAGACTGGACCCGGGCCCACTATGAACCTTTACTTTCTTTTGGCCATATCTTTGGCACCGGATGTCCTTTTGACGAACCATCAGCGGTGCTGGTAATCTTGTATCATGATGGTCCCATTGAGTATACCCCACTGGATTTTGGGGTATAGTTGAGATACATTCAGGTTGGATCATGCACAAATTAAATCGAGCCCCCGGGACTAAAAGACTAATAACTCACAGACTGGGTGTCCGATTAATGCGCCGTCTGCTGCGTTGAGACCCCTATGATGTGAAGGACCTTTGAGATACTTCTTCATGGGACTTCGAGATAGTTATAGTATCGACCAGTAGCTCATGGAGTGGATCCTCCCGGAGACGAGTGAGTGTAGTGCGGAGACCTAGTAGCTCGATGAGACCTGACGACTGTTGAATGTTTGACTCGGAGTGACTCTACTTGCCCAGTGGGGAGCGCCTTGGTGTCATGAAAGACCCACGGTGTAGGAGTGTGCTGGGTGATGTGGCAGACCCACGATACTCGACAGGAGGAGTACCTCAGCAGACTACAAGGGGGGGCATGCTTGGTGACGTGACATACCCACGGTGGGGAGCGCCTCTGTGTGACGTGGCAGACCCACTGTACTCGACAGGAGGAGTACCTCAGCAGTCCAAGGTTAGTGGGAAGCGCCCTTGGTGTCACGGATGGCCCCCTGTACTCGATTGAGCAGGAGTTATCCACCAGCCGAGGTTTCTATAATGTGACTGGGGATGTACCTAGATACTACACCTAAAATAAAATCCTAGTTGAGCTGAGTCAGTTTTTCTGTGTTTTCCTCATGATTGACATGGATCACTTGATAACTTAGGTATATGTATGAGAATATACCTAAGTGGGGTTATCTGTTGATTTCATACTATGTGGTTTATCCTTGGTGGATTTTGTGAGACCTTGAGGGTCTCGGGGTCCCTACTGAGTATCATTGTTCTCACCTCTGCATGGGATATTCCCGCACTTTGTTGTGTTGGATACAGATGATGGAAAACCCTGACAGAGGCTTAGAGTTCCAGGAAAGGACAGTACCCAGAGGTGGACCATATGGCGTGTCGGTACCCGGAGGAGATGGACAGATGCAGAGTGCTGAGGAGGCTATCTGTACCTACCCTTCATGTAGGAATTCAAGAGGACGACCTAGTAGCTGCTTTTATTTATTTTTCTCCAGTTGTATTGTTTTCAGTTGTACTTGTACCTTTATTATCGGTCTTGTATTCTGTCCCCTTTTACTTTCAGTACTCTTTTGTTATATAGTTTACTTGGTGTTTCGTCCAGCCGTGTACTAGCTTGTGTGTGTGCTTACATGTTATAAAGGAAATTCATTCCCAGTTTTAGGTAATTACTCTTTTGATGCTAGTCACTAGCCCTTGACCTATGGAAGGCAGACTTGGGGTAGTCATAGTACGGGCCCTGGGGGACGGTTCATGACATTTTTTTGGATATTAAATTCTAGATAGATGACGGTAATTCTTCTTCATAACATCCTCTAGTTCCCAAGTTTCTTCCCCTATTTTTTGATTTCTCTAAAGTAACTTTTCCAGATGAGTCATTTGATTCTTAAATAATTTCTCTTTAGTATAAAGAATTTGGATGGGTTCTTCCTAGTAAGATAGAAAATAATTGAATTCTATTTCATCAGAGGTGATCATATGCATTGGGTTAGACATTCACTTCCTTAAAAATGATATATGAACCACAACATATAATTTTGAGAGACATAGAGGCATTTCTAAATGATAAGAAAGATATCCAATACTTTAACGGATCTCAAAGGGTCTGATGTACCGAGGATGTAACTTTCAATTATTACTAATGCTTATAACATCCTTCCATAAAGACACTTTTAAGAAAACATGATCTCCCACTTGGAATTCCAAATCATTATTCTGATTATCAGCATAACTCTTTTTCCAAGTTTGAGATTCTTTAATGTGACCCGGAATAGTTGTTACCTTTATTGTTTTATTTTCAATAAGTTATAGTCCAACAAGTTTCCTTTCACTGACTTTATCCCAACAAGTCGGAGCATGAAATAATTTTCCATATAATGATTCATATGACACCAATTGAATACCTGATCAGAAACTATTATTATAAGAAAACTCTACCAACAGTAAATAATGATACCACATACCTTGAAACAAAATTGATCATGACCTTAATATGTATTCCATTTATTGAATAGTCCTTTCTTATTGTCCACAAGTTTGAGCATGGTATGAAATGCTCAAATTTAGCTCAATATTAAGAGGCTTCTAAAGGCTCTTACAAAAAAATTATGTTAAATGGGGATCATGATCATAAATGATTGAAATTGGCACACCATGAAGTCTTATAACTTTATTAGTATAGATCCGATAAAGGCACTCAATAGGTAAACATTATCTTATAGATAGGTAATGTAAATATTTTGTTAGGTGATCAATGACAACTCATATTGCATCTTTATTTATGTGAGTCTTTGACAGACCTATGAAAAATTCCATAGTAACATCATCCCATTTCCACAAAGTAATAAAAAGAGGTTTCATGACTCCCCTAGGTTGTTGTCTCGCATTTTTAACTTATTGAAAAACTAAACATCTGGGCACATAATCAGTAATTTCCCACTTATTAATATCCCACTAAAAATGTTCCCTCAAATATATATACATATTTGTGATAATAGGATGTATTGATAAATTCAAGCTATGATCATCATCCAACAATTCCATTTTTAGATCAGGTATAGATGAAAGACATAATATCTTTCTAAATTTTAGAACACCATCTTCACAAAATAAGTTAACTAATTTCCCATCATTCACAACTTTAATTATCTTCTGAAAGTTCTCATCATAAGATTGAGAACAATTTCTATTTTGTAATAAATATGGTTTCACAATACTTTAAAAAATTAGCGATGTATCTTCTTACTTAATAATCACCATATCCATCTTAACTAGATCCATAAACATAGGATCTATCTCAATCCTCATATGGGTCAAAACTCCATGATACTTCATACTCAATGCATTTGATACCTTATTTTCTTTCCTTGGGTGGTAGTGTATTGAGAAATCCTAATCCTTGAGTAGCTCGACCCATCACCATTGTCTTATATTGAGTTCTTTATATGAAAAGACACATTTTAGTTGTATCATTCCTATATATCTCACATCTTTCACCATAGAGATAATGTATCCATATCTTAAAAGAAAATATTATAGCTTCCAACTCAATATCATGGTTTGGGTAGTTTCATTGGTGAGTATTCAATTTCTTTGATTCATATGCAATAACTTTATCATTTTTCATTAGGACACAACCAATTAAATTATTCAATACATCAGTATATATCAAGAACCCATCATTTCTAGATGTTAGATTTGAAATCATATCATTGACCAATATACTCTTTATTTCATCAACATATTATTCACATCCATTTATCTAAATAAAATTAACCTCTTTACATGTCCTCATGGTTAATAGTTATCCAATCACAAATTTTTCTTTGAAGGAATTAGTGATAGTAACCTAGAAAACCAATGAAACTATGTACCTTAGTTACGTTCATTGGTGTAGGCCATTCTTTGACTACCTTTGTCTTCAAAAAATCAACTGAGATTCCATAATTAGAGAAAACATGTCCAAGAAATTAAACTTATTGAAGCTATAAATCACACTTACTAAATTTACCATATAACTATTTCTTTCCAAGATCCTCAATAATAATCCTAAAGTGATTCTCAAAGTCCTCATATCTTTTAGAATACACCAAAATATCATCACTGAATACCACACAAAAATCAAAAAGATATTTCTTGAATAATTTTTTCACTAGATCCCTAAAAATAGAGGGTTAATTGGACAATACAAATGGAATTACTATGAACTCATAAATTCCATACCTAAATCAAAAATATATCTTTGGAATTTATTCCTTCTTTACTTGAATTTGATGAAATCAATAATGAAGGTTGATCTTTGAAACATTTTAAGCTTCGTGAAGTTGATCAAACAAGTCATCAATTTTAGGTAGAGGATAATTTTTATTTATCATTATAGCATTGATTTTCCTATAATCAATGCATAGCCTAAAGGATCCATCTTTCTTATTAATGAAGAGAACAAGGGCTCCCCATGGTGAAACACTATGGAGAATAAATCCCTTATCACAAAACTCCTCTATTTTTTATTCAACTCCACTAATTCCACAGTGTCCATTCTATAGGGAGTATTTTATTTTGGTATTATATCAGGTATTAAATCAATGGAAAGATCAACTTCATGCTTTGGGAGATGTCCAAGTAATTCCTTATGAAATACATCAATGTATTCCTATACAATAGGTATATCCTCAATTTGAATATTACCTTCTCTATCCATATTTTTTTTTCTATTCTCCCCTAAGAATATCATTTAGTAGAGCTACTAGGTGCGGATATATATATGTATCTAATGAAGATGTCTTTACTCTAAAGATAAATAATTCTACATCTTCATCTTGAATCATAATTTCATTCTTCTTGCAATAAATTTTTAATTATATTTTGAAAACCAGTCCATACTAAGAATTATATCAATGTAAACCATAGGTATAATAATATGTTTAGAAAATAAATCATATTTATGTGGAAAAATGGGGACTTACATACACATATTTATTATAGTGATACTTCTACTAGGAGTTTTGATTGAAAACTCTATTCTTAAAGTGATAGAGAAATATCTAATTTCATTTTCAAACTTGGAATATATACAAGAGTGCGAGGATCGATAATCAAATAAAGAATAAGATAAATTTAAATATATGATTAAAGTACCCACCATCACCTCATTGAGTACTTCCACATCAGCTTTAGTGATCACAAAAGCTTGGACTTCTCCAATTGGACTCTTCTATGCAAGATTATAGGACGCTTGGGGAATTCGTTTTCATAGTTTCCCATCTCTCTATAGTTGAAACACTAAATATTAGTGTTTTATTTCTTCCCTTTTCATTCTCTATATTAATTAACCTTATCTCCACACTTATAAAAAATTCCCAAGCCCTTCAATAATTTCTCAGTATGATTCTTTCAATAGTTCTCACAAGTTGGAAATTGCTTCATTATATTCCTCTTATTTGACACATTCCAATTCCATTGGTTCTCATTTTACCTCTTATTTTCTTGATTTACCTTGTTAATGTAGTATCTATAGAATTACTTATCTATTTTGAGGTCATATAACACTATTTCATCATATGATTTTTTTGAGAGAACAACACCCTTCAGAGACTTGGCTTAATACCTTCAAATAAATGGCCAATATTGCAGTTAGTGTTGTGTATGTAATCAATATAATACCTAACTAACCTTGTAATGATATTATAATAATTAACAACACTTTTTTATTTATTTTCTTTAAGCTGAGGAAATTTCTCTTCATTTCAGTTTGTTTCTCATAGGGGAAATATTTTTTGAATAATGTCTCCTTAAAAGAGTTCCATTCCATGAGTTTTATTTCATCTTCCTCCCTAGTATCCTAGATCAATGAACACCATTAATCAAAATTTTATTTAATAAAATACATTGAAAGTGTAACATTTTCCATTTCATCAAATCTCAAGGCCATAAATATCTTCTCCAGAGGATTAATCCATTTCCCAGTTACCACTGGATTAGTATTCCCACCAAATTATGGGATATTCAATTGCATGAAGTGATTCACTATAAGAGAGTCATATTGTGGAACAACAAGTTTCTCCATCCAGGAAAGGTTATTTTTTATAACTTTATTATGATTCCCTAATATAGACATGATCTCCTCAGTTCCAATAACACATATATTGGCTTTCTCATTAGGTAAATCCCTTTATTATCCATGAGTACTAATACCCTTATTCTTTCTTAGAGCCATTTCTAAACAATAGAATATAAAGTATTAGATCATAAAATGAGAAATTTTAAATCATAATTTATAATTAAAAATATAGTTTAAAAATTAACATAAATTAAAATTTGTACATTTTTAATATCATAATCATAAAATTTGTTTCTTCAGGGGTATATTTATTTTCAAATCGTTTAAAATAGTTTGTAAATAAAATATGAATTATCATAAGAATATCCCCTTGGATTGTAAAACTAGGCATGTATTAAGTTCTGTTTTCATACACCAGGTAATGATTGAGTCAATATCAATGTACCCTTTACAGAGTTATTACCCCTAGGTACTTCTATTCTAGAATCTCACCCACTTGTAGTATCCAAACATGGATATATTTCTAGGAATAACCACATAATCTCTTCCATGCCAAAACTTTATGATGTTATTAAATAATTATCCTCAAATTATATAATAGGATCATGTTACCTAATATATGTTATCCTTAATATAGTTTCCAATTGTTATACTAAACTTCATTCAATACAAATTGTAATTTACTAGACTCATGTAACCCAGAGTCGATGCCTACTTTATTTCATTGATTTAGATATAAGGGGTGATATCCTGAAGAACCGATCAGTTTAGAAGTTTTGGAGAAAAATATACATACATGATACCCATTTTACATTGAGAATATAAAATAAAATTATCATCACCATTTAAACTCATTAAAAGGATTCATCTTCATAACCTGGGGAATGGAAACAAAATAAGGGTGAGCTCAAATGCTCAATAAGGGTTACATACAGTGGAGGCTGTCATGAATCAATAAATCGTAGTTAACATGGAAAGGTAAATAACTGATCACCCATTCCATTTAATTAATAACCCAACTATGAAAATTGGATAACTAATAATCAATATAAAAGGAAAATCATTATAAACACGTGTCATTTAATAAAAAAACTAATAATTAAATGCATCCAGACATAATATCATAGAGAAAATATCATGGATAATAATAATAATAATTGAATTATAAATGAATTAAATTATTATTTTTATATTTCATGATCTCAAGCATCATAATACCTTTACTATCATGTTCTTTCACAATACAATTTAAAACTACTGAGTAAAAACCCATCTGATTTGGCCAATTGATTTGTCTCATAAGACCTATCGATGCATTGAGGGATTATCTATAACTAACTCCCATATGAATCTGTGTGTCCACATCATTAATCATATATTGAATAATCAATTTATTTCATGAAAAATATTCCTTATCATCAAATATCCATATTGATTAAAGGATAAAAATCTATCAATATTTCTCCAGTTAATCAAATAACATTCAAAGTAAGCACCGTATGTAAAAATGGTATATGTCTTAAGAAAAAATCATATAAATCATAAAATTATAGTTATATTTAAGATAAATATAATTTCCAATGAAAAATTATCATAAATAAAGTTATTTTTTCAAGATAAAATTAACAATCACAAAAGAAAGTGAGTTTGTACATAAACTTTTACCACTTGGTAATTTTTAAGTCATATCCCCTTTGATGAAATAATTGAAATTGAAACATAAAATACCATGAATTATTAATTAATAATGATATTACATGTCCAAGGGAAAATATATATACCATATAAAAAATTAGGTGTATAAAATTACAATATGCCTCAATGAAGGGAAATTGAGACGAAGTCCCTTACCTTGAGTCCAAATCATCACGTCAATTATTTATATTCCTAAATAATAAACTTTTGTTAATTATTTACTTACTTAAGAAAATTTTTGAATTTTATTATTACTTTTATTTCACCAATGACCATTTTATATAAAATTAATTAATCAATTAAGTTTACGTTAGGTGTTTTGATGATGTTTGACTGATGGGTCAAAAATGACTTCAGTAGGTTGACTATTGGTCTAAGAGGTCATTATTTCAACATATCTAGAATAATAATCATGATATAATTATCGTATATATACATCAATTATACTTTTAAGATCAATCATTAATTATTATTTTGATAAATGAAGTACGTTACGATCATGGAGATGGTAGGTCATACGTACGCTTGAGTAACATTTCCATTTTTCAATGATCATTATGGAAAGGAGGTAAGAAATATTTTATCTTTAAAAAATTATAATAATATCATAAATAAAATATTATCACTTTAAATATGATTATATATATAATCCATGTATCATGGTTATGAAAATATAGTCACATCACTTCATGAAGGCAACAATCCACACATACGCGAATGACGTTATCATCTTTCAGTGAGTGAAAAGGTAAGAAAAAAATGATATATATATTTTTAGAATGATAAATATGTAATTAATATAATATTTAAATCATTTATATTACATCTATTCATTATCATTATCCTTATTACCTTCAATGTAAATCATTAGTGAAAAAAGAATCACATCGCTTCGTAAAGCGGTAGTCTGTTGTACACACGAGTGACGTTATCGTATCTCTAAAGAAATGAAAATTAAAAAGGTGTATATGATATAATGAATAAAAAAGTATAATTATATTATAATTATTATATATATACTCTATATCCATTTTCATACCAAATCGTGATATGTGTTGATTGAAAACATGTCACATCGGTTCACGAGGAGACAGTCTTCCGTACACACAAGCGATGTTATGGTTTCCCATTTGAGGGAAGAGGAGATGGATATAGGTAATTTACTTAATATAATAAAATATAAGTATATTTTAGATACTAGTGTTATTATATAATCATAAATTAATAATATTTTATGGAGGTGGAAGAATAAATCAAAGAAAAATGGATAGTGAGGATTTTTACCTCTTCTCGGACCACCTATTTAGAATTATACCTAAATTATTCCTAGAATGGATTTTTTTTACCAAAAAAGGGATTCTAGGATGAGGTTGTAGAATTTTTTAAGTGATTTGTTCAGGTATTTACCTAAATAAAATGGTTTTAAGGTATGAATAATAGAGGATAAGGGGTGGACTTTATAAGTGAAGTGTGTGACACACTGGTAAGTTTTGAAATGGAAAAGGTGTACCCACGTTTTTTACAATATAAAAGGGTAAAAAATGGATTATTCTGGATAATTATAAATTTAAAGATTTAAATATTTAAATTCAAAAGATTTTATATAATTTTCATTTCATTTTAACTCTAACAGTTTTAGTTTAAACCCCTGATAAACCAATTTCTACCTTAACTGTGGTAATTATATTTTACTGTTTTCACAATTAACTATGATCAAAATTAAATTTACCTTATTATAAAATATTAATTATGGTGAATAAAAGTATGTAATACATTTTACCAAATTAAATTCACATAATATTAAAAATTAAATTTAAAATAATACCCGTAGATGAGATGAAAAGGTGAGTTTTCAAGAAGAACATTTTCATAAGTATGAAAGGTTTTAATATCAAAATTCAATATGGAATTGAATAAAATGAACTAAATTGTATGTATTATAATATTATTTAACTAATTTTACTTTAAATCCAATTTAAAATATAATTAAACTTTTTAAATAATTTAAATGAAAAGGTAGTTTTCAAATAACAATTAGTATTTTTAATATTCATTGAAAGATAGAACTTTTCAGAAAAATCCAAAAAAATAACCTGAATATAATTTTTATATTATGATTTAAAAATTTAAGTTAATTTTATCAAATAGATTTTCAAAAAATTTCAAAAACTAATTCTATCATAAGTTCATAAGAAGAGACGAAGCCGTTTTATTTGAAAAAAGTATAGTTTTCTAGAAAACATTTCTTTTTATTTGAAATTATTCTTATTTTATTTCTAATAAATATATATCAATTTAATTTAATTTATAAATGTATAAAAAATATATTTCTCATAATTTAGTTTATGCTATTTATAACCGCCAACTTAATGGTTTGGTTATAATGGTCATGTTCAAATAATATTTTAATAGAGTATTTTCTTTAAACTAAGTAATGTGTGGATCATAAGATATTGGAGAGATTGAATTTATTTAAAATTAAATTAGTCATAAAGTATTGAGGTGTTGTATAAGACCTTGAATAATTAATATTTATTTAAATAAATAAATATCAATTCATTAATTTCTAATAAATAAATATATATTATATTCTCTAAAATAGTAAATAAATATTTAACTCACATATATATTCTCTGAAATAATCGGTCACTAAATATCTGTGATCAACTAAACATGAGTAATTATTAAACCATGTATGGGAATAAATTTTTTTCAAAATTTTTAATTCACATAGAATTTAATTGAGGTTTCAAATACATATATTGTGTGACCCTATAGGCCTCTTTCTTAGGGTCATTAGGAAATACTTCTTGAAGTCATGGATAACATCAAGAATTAAACCAAGACACCAATATATAAATAAGTTAAATGATTCAATGAAAATAACCACATACACATGTACACTGTGTAATATAATCCCTCAATCATGATATCTCTAATCACACAGGTTGCTACCAGTGTTATCAACCCATGCACTCAATGTCTCTTTGTTTTAATTTCTAAAAATGAACTTGCTAAAAAAACCACCATGACCATGAAATTAACCAGGTTGTTTAGTTTCTATCAAAGGGCTTGAGATATCAAATTTTACTAAATAAAAAAGGGACAAATATTTTATCACAATATTCGTTAATGTAATATAAATTGTGAAATAACAAACTTAACCTACATCTTATAAACATATTTAATCATGGTTTTGGTCCGTACATAAAAGTACATGACTCATAACATTAATTAATAATAATCATAAATTATATGGACCAATATACACATCCACAAATAGGAACATCCAATGGAACATATAAATGTAGATTTCCTATAACGAGATAAAGTTTTCTTAATCTCTTTTCTTGAGATTTCCAAGGGAGTACACCATGAGAAAATATCTCAAAGAATTATTAGAATCCACCCTTAGTATCATGTATCATGTGTGTCCCATAAAATGATATCACCCAACCATAGAACATAAATTTAAGAATATTATCATAATAATTCTAGGTTATCATCATAACAATGAAATGTTGTGATATTTTTTGTGCGATTGGTACCCTTAAGACATTTTCACTTACAATTTCACATAAGATAACAATCATGATGTGATAATATATTTTTCAATATTAAAAATGATGAATATAAGTAATTTTAAAGTACATATAATTTGGTTGTAGGGCACCAACTCTAACATAATACCACTTGCACTGGAACCAACTATTAACAAATCTCTGTCCTCTAACACTCTTATGATGTTCATGATTCTTCTAAGATAATGATTTATTCAATGAGTCTTCCATGTTATACCCCATTGAAACTATAATCAATGAAAATTCACCTCTTTGAGAAAAATCCATTAAGAGTTAACATTTTCAAAGTATGTGTTTTTTCCATTGATGTGATTTTGGATCCTTTGTGAGAGCCATCACTAGAGTATTATCACAATATAATATGATAAGATTTTTATTTATAGGCACCACATAATGATCTTAGATAATGTTTTGTGCCCTCATTTATTACTTATCTACATAAGACGTTATGATATACATTGATTATGCTCTAGAATCGGTGACAACTGGCTTCTTTGAACTCTTCTTGATCACAACTCTTTTATTGATACTGCATACATATCTTGACTGTAACTTTATATAGTACTGATCAATTTAGAAATTGACATCATCCACTTGATGACTAATTCATAGATTCCACCATATCCTAGGAACATATTCTTAATATGATTTAGATAATTAAGGATAACCTTAACAGTAATCAAATTCTATTTAACTAGATTGTCTCAATATATTTTTATCATCCTCAAGTTATAGGAAACATCAATCTATGTACATAACATAGAATATATGATCAATCCTATCATAAATGTGTATGGGATCTTACTCATCCTCTATATCACGCATTCTCTCTCTCTCCCTATCTCTTATTGTGTCTATGGGTGCATTTTCTTGGAGAGATATATACCTTGTGACAATAGAACCAATCCCCTATTGAACTATTCCATACCAAATCTATTTAGTATCGAGTCAATATATGTACCTTGAATAATTCCAACCAGAATATTGGATCTATCATAGATGATCTTGATCCCAAGGATATATGCTACTTCACTTAAGTCCTTCATATAAAATAACTTGTTTAACCATTCATTAACTGTCTATAAGACTGGTATTTCATTTCCAAAAAGTATAATTTCATTGACATATACTAATGTTAAAATGACCGTACTCCCTCTAAACTGGTTACAAACACATTGCTCACATTCATTCCATATAAAACTAAGTTCTCTTATGGATTCATCAAACTGAATATTCCATGACCTGTATTCTTTATTCAATTTAAAAATGGATATATAAACCATTCATGCCCTTTTGTAATCAAATTGAGTCACAAACCCTTCTGGTTGTGTCTTATAGAAAAATTTCTGAAAATTCACCTTAAGGAAAGTAGTTTTGACATTCATATACCAAATATCATAATCATAGAAAGCTTCCATAGTAAGTAAAATTATGATGGATTAAAATATGGGTACAAGAGAACAAGTTTCATAAAAAGATATACCTTGAAACTATTTAAACCCTTTAGAAACTAGCCATGATTTATAGTTAAACACTTTACCTTCTAGGTACAGTTTTCTCTTGAAGACCCATTTTCACCCAATCGAATTTAAATCAACTTGAAAAATCAACTAGAACCCATACTTGATTTTGATACATGAAATCTATCTCAAAATTCATTGATTCCAACCATCTTATAGCTTATGGGATCTTTACTACCTCCTTGAAATAAAAAAGACCATTATTATCAACAAATAATTTTTCACCATCCCCAATGACTAGAAAACCATATCATTTTAGATCTATAAAATCTATGGTTCTCATATACAATACTTTTGTCTAAGGAATAACATCTTCCATGGGGACTTTAGTAATATCTTCATTTACCAACTCATGTGTATTATGAGCATCAAATTCATCCAAGCCAGTTTTTCTCCCATTATCCAATTTGGGGATGTGATCCCTATTAAGAAATATGGCATGTCATGTGATGATTACCTTCTTTTATGAGGGTTTGTATAGATAATATCCCCTTTCTTCCTTGAGATAACTTATAAAGATACCGTTTTCTCCTTGAAGTGATATTTTATTTCTCAAATGAGCCTTAAAAAATTTCACACATCCCCAAAAATGTAAGTTTGATTACACATATTTCTTTCCATATATTAACTCATATGGTATTCCATTTTACGCCTTATTTGGAACCTGGTTTAGCATGTATGTTGTAGTATATCATGAATATCCATAAAATTATAATGAAATATATGCATGACTCTTCATTTAACTTACCATGTCAAGAAAGTTAAAATAAATCCTTTCACTAAACAAATTCCAATGGGGTGTATAATGAGTACTGAGTTGACATAGAACCCAAAGATACTATAAATAATTGATGAATTATTGGTTAAGATACTCACCACTTTTATCAGATCAAAGTTTCTTTATATTTTTACCAAGTTTTTTATCTACTTTATTCTTGATTTATTTGATTTTCTCAAAGGACCCAGACTTATACCTCATTAAGTAGACATATCCATATATACTTATGTCATAATTAAAAGTAATGAAGTAAGAGTATACACCTTTATATTTTACTAGAAAATGTCTATATATATTAGTGTGTAGCAATCCAAGAATCTCTGTAGCTCTTTCACCTTATCCACTAAAATATTGCTCGATCATTTCTCTTTTTAAACAAGAGACACATCAATAAAATGGATTTAGTTTAAAAGAATATAAATAGACATATTGATAGATCTTTGTAAAATGATTCTAATTTTCTGGAAAACATTAGTGATTCCATAACTAGAAGTGATAAGAGTCATTTGAACTTGATTTGTTATCAGTTTCCAATACTTTTTATTGGTATTCTAATACATAAAATATTTATTTAAATACACCATACTATAACAAATGTTGTATTTATAAAAGGAAAAAAATTTATTTCAAAATTTAAAAATAAATATATCTTCATATAAATAGGATAAATTTTTTTATGTATTTAGTAATTTTAGGTACATAATAACAATATTTCAAAACCATTATCATTCCTATTGGAAATGGAAAGAGGTAGTATCCTATATCTAAGAAAACAAGTCAATATCTATTAGCTACAAGAACATCCACATATCCTCATGAAATATTATGGAAGATACTTGGATCTTATATATAGATATATATGTGATTACCAAAATCCATATCTAATACCCAATTTATAGATATGGAAAGATTTAACTTGATAATGAACACATCTGAAGCATTGCCTTGCTTCTTTAACTAGGTTTAGTTCTTCTTATAATATCCTATATTTCCATATAAAAAACACTATAAATATTTTCTATTTTCCCTTTATTTAGATTTTATTTTTCTTTTTAGCATGGTGATTAAGATCCTAAGAATTTGAAGGAGTCTTGGGGCCCTTTTCCTTGTTATTCATTTTATTTACCATAAGGACTGAAGGTTTTTTACATCTTGTGTCCTTATAAACTCAGAGAATAAATATAAGGATTTATAAGAGAAACTTTACACTATTTATCATATTATAATTAACAATGAAATCAGATAATCACTTAGGTAGTTAGGAAAAAATGATAGATATATGCTAATGATTAGGAATATGGAAGCCTAAGATGTCAAATCGCTCTATATAGCCAATCATCTTGACTATATGAGGCCCACGTTGCATCAAATCTCCAATTTTAAAAATAAATAGTGTATTATATATCTCATATATCTCTTGTATCTCTTTATTCAGATAAATATAATGAATGCAAGGAATCATGCTATACACAACCATATCCTTTCACTACTTCATGAGCACACTATACAAAGATTATAGCATGAAACATTAGACATATATAAAATTTTACATGTGTTTAAATTAGAGATATAATTTGTAATCACTGTCCTATTTATAAAGAGACCTGATAACATGAGTTTCCAGTTTGTATAACGTAAGAACATAATATTTTTTATGTATTTCCTTTGAAATAAACTTGAAGTGTTTGATATCATTATTTACACACAACCATGAGTCTAAATGAACCATGATATAATATAACTTTATAAAGTAACCATTTTATTGGAAGGTATGAATATGATTAAAAACGCTTTGATATATATATATTTGTGTGTATATATATATATAATAGTTTAGGATTATAAAAATTTATTGATAATCATTCAATTTTTAATTAATTCATTTAATAATTAAAAGACCTATTTTTCAAAGAATTGTTTTCTACATGTTATGTTTTTTTACTAAAAAATTATATTGATCTCTATTGAAAACTGATTTCAATAAAATATATTAATAATTTATAACATTAAATTAATAATAATATATTTATTAGTTATCTGAAGGTGGGTAATGAAGATAAAATCATTTAATGGTAAGTAGATATATTTTTCATAAAACTGTCTTTATGTGCACAATGTGTTTTTATCATAATAAGTTAAATTAATTAAAATTTATTAATAATGTTAATGAATATTGAATATTATATATTCTATAAAATAATTTTACACTCATTTAATAGTAATATCTATGCAAGGAGTTATTAAATTCAGTTCTATTCTTAAAAATGAATTTTTTTTCTAAAAATAGGTTCTCGTTGCGTTTGGAAAACTTATTTTAAAATTGGATTTTAAAACTTATAAAAATTAAATTTGATAAAATGGATTCCATATTTGGAATAATATTTTATAATTTTTCAAATTATGAAACTTTTATTTTTGGTCATAATGTATAGTAAAAATAATAAACATTTGTTACCACAGTAATGGTTAAGAAGAGTTTACTATGAGGGGGTTAAACTAAGTGATATAAGTAATATTTCCAAATAAATATGAATATATATTTTTGGTTGAACATATTTCAATACTATTTTATATTAAATTCTAATACTTTTCCATTTTTAAGCATTATAATCCAGAAATACATTAATCATATTTGAATATTTTAAGTAATTCCATGTGTGTCCACTCCCTCACTTATAAAAGGGAACCTACGATCTTCCCTTATTTATGAATTTTGAGATCTCTATAATGTAAAATACCTAATAAAAAATTTCATAGATTAATTACCTTATTCATAGATCCCATTGTCTTCTCTTGAGACCAATATTTCAAGGCATAATGTGTATGCCAAAGGATATCTATCAAAGAAGAGGTATAAACCTTAACCGAGAGACTTCAATTTTATTTATTCTTCCACCATCTATAAACCTATTATATACATCATAAAATTATGAATATAGTATCATAAAAACAATAATAATAATTTATTATAATTATGTCAAAAACATTTTTTTCCTCATTTCCATCAAATGGTATGTGAAAGTATCGCTCATGCGTAAGAGTGGACTACAACATTCACATAACGATATGATTCTTTTTATATCACCACCTCACATATATATTTATAATGATGGTCTTAATGAATATATATATATATATGATATTTTTATATTATTATGGTTTTTTAAAAATTAAATATTATTTACATTTCTTTTGTTCTATCCATCAAAAAATGGAAGCATCACTCACGTGTACATACAAACTACTGTCTCAACATAGTAATGTAATTAATTTTTCATCACCAATTTATATTAATGGTTATAAATATATATATATTAAATATATATTATATTCATATCATTATTAAATTTTTTTTATTAAGTAAACATGATAAAAGTTCAAGGAAGATAACTGTCGAAGCAAAACATGCACAAGAAATGAAGTAGTTAATACCTAAAACGATGATGATAATGAAATATTGTTAATGAAAAGGTTATAAAATATTATAATTAAACATGTATGGTAATATAATTATGTATATGGTTATGTTATATAATTATAACAAATTTAAATTTATTATATAGGAGGTTAGAGATCATACGAAGCAAGTCAGACTTGAGGTAAGGGTTTTATATTACAATCTCATTTTTACTGGGTCATTTATGCCTAAATTTATGATAATGAAATTATTTGATATATATATCAAAAATCTCATGATTTTTATTATAATATATTTATTTATGTATATCACATTCTTTCCTTTCATTTTCCTCACTTTATGTTGTCAAATGTCTGGAAACATGTTTTTAAGGAAAATTGACTTTGTTTTTCTATTTAGTCAAGAATATTTCCTTCAATATTCATATTTTATTTAAAATATTTATAATAATGTTTTTAATATGACCCAATTATTTTTTAAAATTCATTTTTAGTTAGATTTTAATTTCTATTAAAATGTTTAAATATAATCTTCTTTTCATTTTCCAAATGTGGTACTTTTGAATTTTTTTTATTGAAAATGTGAAAAGAATGTTTTTTAATGTTTACCACATGAAAAAACTTTAACAAAATCATGAATAATATTTTATTTTATGATTAATTTAAAATTTTACTTGGTCGTTCTTAAATATAATGTTTTATTTAATATTTTGTAAGTTTTTAGATTTGAAATAAGTTCTCTCAAAATGAAAAGGGTATTTTCCTCAAGAAATACTCCAATGACCCTTTAAAGATATTTTTAATATATGATAACATCCTTTTATGTTACTTATTAATCACTTGGGATATTATTCTAAGATACAATCCATATTTTTTCTCTATATGGTTTATATTTTTGATGATGAAATATTGATGAAACCCATTTCTTTTTCCATTGGTTGAGTTATAATGAAATGATAAAATTTTTCATGAATTGTGGTATAAATATGAATGGATTATGTTTATGTGATGGGTGGTTAAATTAAATCAATTTAATGAAATGGTTAAATATTAATGATTTATAAACTCAAAGGGGATACATGGGAGGTTATCCCAAGCCCAAAAGGGGGTACACAAGTGGTTAGACCAAGCCCAAAAGTGAGTACATGAGAGTTTATCCTAAGCCTGAACCAGGTACCCGAGTGGTTATCTAGATCATATCATGTGATGAATTACTTGGTGAGTATCCTCGATATAATATTTATATGATTGTGATTATGACGCACTTTATTACACTCTTTTATTACATTATCTTATTCCAATGTTATGCTATCATGGATCATGTTCTTTGATTATTTTATGGTTCATGTATTAAAAACTACCAAAATTTATTCCATAAATCATGATTATGATTTTTTAATTGCTGGGTATGACTTTTAAGTGTTAATATCATGTTTTTATACCCCTATTCTCATGTTATTTTTAAATGACCCTTGATATGTCCCTTATTTACCCTTACTGGGCATCGAAGCTCACACTGTATTATGTTTCCACTTACCCTAGGATATAAAGAATGGTTTTAAGTATGATATTTCTAATAAGGGTGCTAGTTGTGAAGAACTTATTAGGAGATGATGTGGATATTTTATGTACCAGTTTTTTATCTATCCAAGTTTACAAAGAAAATAAAAATTTATGGTTTTAGTGTGTATCGTAATGATATGTAATAAATATCCATCTAATAATATGTAATATTTATGTGTGTAATGTTTGGGCCACCTTATTTGGTATTATAGAAAGGTTTTGTTATTTTTATAGACTAGGATGAGAAAAATTTAGTGAGAAGCCTTAGGATAAACCTAAGCATAAAATACCATTCTAAGATATGGTAGATAAATGAGTGGGGTTTTCTTAAAAAATATATCTGTGTCTAGATACTAGAAAGTGGATGTGTTTATGGAACATATGCACCATGGGTTAACAAATCAAAAAGGGGTGGATTTTTTATTAACTCCACTATCATCGGTGCATGATGGGTGAGACAAATACTTCACATTTTTCTAGACACTCCTAGGGGATATAATTGGGTTAACTCAAATTTTATTTATAAACCATTATGAAGGATTTTAATAGACGATTACCATGGATAACCTAGGTTAAACTTAGGGTGTCACAAATTAAAAAGAAGGTTTCATGATTTAGATATCTTATAAATTATTTTCATGATTATATGGTTCATCACTATGATTATTATTTCTCAAACTAATATTTTTAGTTGAATCAATGGATGGAATTGGAAGTAATCATGTTAACTATGAATGTGATGGACAATGAAATGATTTACCACATGAGTAACAAAATGTTATGGGAGATGCAATAAAAAGTATCATTTGTTTTCTTACACAACTTTCTGAATCCATTAATCACGTTTATCTTCCAAAAAAGTAAAGGAGTTAGAAACATTATATTGATTCCTTCTTGAGTAAACAACAATGTTATTTATTTGGTTCACTGATACAATAATTTCTGAGTAATAGATCAACACTAATGAAATGATATTTTTTGTTCTTCTGTTCTTAGATAATGAAAAGGTTATTTTATCTTTTTATCATTTAGAAGGTGAAACAGATCAATGGTGGAATCTTATAAAGAACATGATTCAATAAGAATAAATTGAATCTATATAGTGGGATGAGTTTTGAAATATTTTTTATAATTACCTTCCATATATTTATTATATTAAAATAGATAAGTAATCAATTGAACTAAAGATGAAGGATAATGAATCTATTAGTACTTATGAGGTATATTTTACAAGACTTTTGAGGTATTCTTGTGGTTTTATCATCCAAACTTTAGAAATATTGATTGATTATTTAGTGTCTTAAAACAATGTCTCTGAATAGATTTAATCCTAATAGACTTTAGTAACTATAAAAAAACAATTCAATGTGCTCTCAATGTTGAAATAGAGATTGGAATCACCTATCAATCTCATGGTTTTTTATAAGAAAAAAATATTTAATTGAAATTAAATTAAAATAATAAAAACCGTGGAGGGAATCAATACCAATAAAATTGAAGTAATTTCCATTGGAATCTCATATTTATCCTCTCACTAATAGATAATCAATAAGGGTGAACCTGGTATTTTTCTTAAGAATAAAGATTTATCAATGTGACTCTAAATTGATTATCGAGAACATAATAAGATCAATATCAATAATAAGAATCATTTTCCCTGTATTGATGATTTGTTTGATCAATTATAAGGAGATCAATAATTTCCCAAGATTGATCTTTGATTTGGATACAATCAATTGAGGGTCAAAAGTGAATAAAAACCCAAGAAAACTTTCCATACAAGTTATCGAAACTATGAGTTTATAGTGATTCTATTCATTCTTATTAATTCCACAAATACCTTCATGGATTAAATTTATAAAGTATTTAGAGATTACCTTGATCAGTTTATGGTAGTCTTTAAAGATGATATTCTTATATATTCAAAGAGTAAAGAATAATAAGAACATAACTTGAGGATTTTATTAAAGAAACTAAGTAAGGAGAAAATATTTGAAAATTTTACCATGTGTGAATTTTGGATACAAAAATTTTCATTTGGGGGTTATATAATCTCAATCTAGGGTATATTGATGGATCCATAAAAGACATAAGTTATTAAATATTGGACAAGAACAACCACTGTGACTAAGATCTATAGATTTATTAGGTTAGATGGATATTATGGATGTTTTATGAATAATTTATCATGTATATATAATCCACTCACCAAGTTAAATTATAAGGGATCCAAGTTCCTTTGGACTGGTTAATGGGAGTAGAATTTTAAGGTGCTGAAAAAAAGGTTTATCATTACACATGTGCTCTCATTACTTTGTAGTAGAGAATAGTTTGTAATTTATAGTGATGAATAGAGGAAGGGGATGAGATGTGTTTTTATATACAATGATATTGTGATAGATTATGAGTCATAATAATTTAAGGTTCTTAAAAAAAATTACTTGAATCATGATTTGGATTTAGATATGTCAAATATTTCATTAAATACATAGAAGACTTATATTTATAGAAATGGTGTGACATATATATTGATAATACAATTTTATAATATATATATTCACCCAAAATGAGTTGAATATGCACCAGATAATATGTTTGGAGTTAATTAAACATTATTATTACTCAATAAATTACCTCCATGGGAAGACGAACAAGGTGTCTAATACTTTGATTTGAAAATATCATTCTATCTTATCTCTGATGACGATCACGAAAGAACCAATATTTATGGATTTCAAAAATATCGACATTGAAATATTCAAGGAATGGGAGAAAAATTATCTTTCTCAAATAAGTGTTCAACCATCTATCCGTGTGAAGATTAAAGTGGTAGAGAATGGAGATGTAGAGTTGTAAAGGAAAGTGAGAAATATTCCAGAGTTCAACATTGATTATGATTGAATGATAAGGTTTAGGAACCAAGTATGTTTCCCTTAAATACAAAACTTTAATAAGGATATATTGGAAGAAGTTAATATCTCATAATTCTCTATTAATCTTGGAAGTATGAAGATATATAGAGATCAAAAATAGTAATTATGGTGAAAAAATATAAATAAAGATATTGTAGAGCATGTATCTTAGTACTTGGTATGTCAGAAAGTTTAGGGTAAGATAATGAAGTCTAAGGGGATGTTACAACAATTACCCATACTATAATGTAAATGGGAAAACATCATCATGGATTTTGATCATCAGATTCCCAAAAACATCTAAAGTCCACAATTCTATTTGTTTTATATTCAATCACTTTATGAAGTTAAGAAAATTTAATTTCTATTATAGAATATTTCTCTCTTGATCAGTGTAATTACCCATCCTTAAACATTACATAATATTGAGTTTTAGGTTAAGAATTAATTTTATTAGATTTAAGGATATTTACTATTTAATGTTTTAGAGAATTAATTGGTCACCCTTACATAAATTAATATTGCATCACAAAGTGTACACTTCCACTTAGTATCCATTTTCCCACAAAATAAAACAGTTATGAGATAAAAAGATTTCTTATCATGAAATTCTTTACAATTTTAATCTTGACCTCATCTTTATCACTACTCATCCTTAAAATCCTATTATTTTTTTAAATGTGATATGGGAACAAAAATATCCTTAAGGGAATTATAAAAAAAATAAAGAAACCTATTGGTTTATGAATACTTGTACAAGATTTTTATTTTTCAAAATTAAACTTTTGGATAAAAAACATATTATTACCCAAGAAAAAAACTTTTTTCCCCAAATATTTTCATAAAAAATATATAAGAAATATTAAAAGAAAAATAAAACTAATAAAAGTTCATTTTTAATCCTAAATGACTTATTAAAACTTTTTCAAAAAAAGGTATACATTTCACCCTTGAAAAGTAGCATATACTTTCCAATAAACATAAGATCACGAGTAATCACATGGGATAATAACATAAATAACATAGTATCATGAGATCATAGAAATATAAGAAATGTGGAAGAAACAAAAAAATGACATAATAATAATTCAAGTATAAATTTTAAGACAATATTTCATGTTGGATATAGTCCCATAGTGAATTAGGCTTACTCCCAAATCCCATACATAACATCTCATGAGACAAAACCTTTACCCAATTAATTGGAGAACTATATAGGACCAAACATAATAAAATGTTCATGATTTTGTGTGCTAAAAAAATCAATCATTAATAATAAACATAAGAATTACCCATGTGAATAAATTGGGTTGTATAATCTTTCCATATATCATAATCGAAATAATTCTTAAATAAGGCATTTGAGAAATGATCATAAGTTATGTGTCACCCTATAAAAAGAATGGATAAAAATATAGTTATATAGTTGAGGGAAATATATAAAATATGTATAATATTTCCATAATTTTAAAGAGATATAGTAAGTGATTTAAATATAGAATGTTTATAACCCAAAGAAAAGGGTGGTTCGAATAGATCCCTTAAACTCATAAGAAAAATAATTATAGATATCAAAATACCCATTCTATTGATTTTTTTTTAAAAAATAATGAGAAAAAATAGATAGAGTGTTTATATTTATGAAATTAAAGAATATTATATTGAAATAAAAATATCAAATATTTTTTTTGGTGTCAGGGAAAGCTTTTGATGTCGTATACTTTAAAATAAAACATTCCTTTAATCTTTTGTAAAGAAGTAAAAACATTTCATATAAAATACATAAAAAATTTCTTCATAAAACATTTAAAATAATATCAAAATAGACATAAAATGACCTTTATAATTCATTTATTTCCATATAAATATATTAGTAAAATAATTTTAAGAATATGGATATGGAAGAGAAAGTTTATGAAATTATTTTTTTAAAACCTTTAAAACGAGGATTTTAAAGTAAAGCATCCCTTACAGAAAACCTTAAAAATATTATAAAGAAATTAACATATGGTAAAAAATTATCTTTATCAACCATTTAGGAATAAATAAAAAATTTCTTGAAAAATATATAAGAAAACAGACATGGAAGAAAAATAGTTGGAATGGAAATTTTAAGAGTATTTTTCAATGAAAGTCCCTTACCTTGAGTCTGACTCATCACATACGTTATTTATATTCATAAATAAAAAAGATTATTTTAATTATTTAATTTCTTAAGAACATATTTCAATTTTATTATCACTTTTATTTTATTTATTATCATGTTATATTCAATTACTTAATTACTTAATTTCACGTTGGATATTTTGATGATATTTGACTCATAAGTCCAAAATGAATTTAGCGGGTTGGATAAGGTCAATGAGGTCATTAATTAATCATATAAAAAATAATTATAATTATTTATTTATCATTTTTATACATAAATTATACTTTTACAACCAACCATGAAATATGGTTATGAAAAATGAACTACATCACAATCATTGAGACGGTAGGTTTTACATACGCATGAGTAACATCTCCATTTTTCAAAGATCAAGATGAAAAAAGGTAAGTGTTATTTTATATTTAAATAATGATAATAATATCATAGATATCATAATATTTCATTAAATATAGTTATACCATCCATGTGAGGCAGTAATGAGAAAAAATCACATCACTTTATAGAGGTGGTAATCCACATATACTCATGAACGATGTTATCATCCTTCGATGAATGGAAAGGGAAAAATATATATGATATATGATAAAACACTATTTTATTGAATATTTTATTGATAATAAATGATATAATTTCCTCAAATTGTGTTAAATATGTTTATTTAGAAAATATTTGGGATTTGATCATTCATTTGAAAATTTGGTGAAAATTCCAGTTTTACTCTTAATAGTGCACTGTAGTATTTCAAATGTAAATATTTTTATATTTATTATTTGAATTTGAAATTTTGTAACAGTGTTCATAACTTAATTATATACAACTTTTATTCATGACACTAGATCAAAAGAATGCATTTTAATGGAGTAATTGGGCAATAAAGTCAAAGCTGGGCTGGACTCGCCAGAATGGATAAGCTTCTGTATTGTGGCAATAACTCCTACATATGGGCTTGTATTGAGACCTAATTTTGAGAGGAGATATAGTACCCATATCCTAACATTTGATCCTTCTGTATGGCTGTCCAATTCAGGCGTTTTGTGGTCACATGAGCGGTTCAGTTTGCATTAAAATATTTGGACGAATTTCTACATTCACACTTGAAACCACTTGTAACCTCTCATCCCCTCCCCTCTATAAATTAGAGTTTTTATAATTTGGAGGGGTTGGGACGTGAATTAGGATATTGGAGGCAGAGGATAATTTGTTCCACCCAAATTCTCCAACCATTGTAAGAGGGATAGCTCTTGAAGCAAGGATCCCCTCATCGAAGCCTCCTTCTCTTCTTCATTTTGTAATGTTTTCATTTGTGTAATAAACTTCTTTGTTCTTCTTTTAGTTCTTCTATTTTCTTCTATTTTGTTTAAATTTATTCTTCTCTTAATCTTACTCTTTGGGCTGGGATTCTTGAGTAGAAGCGTTATTGTGATATACCCATTATAAACCTTTGCACATGCAAAACGCTTCTACGATGATTACGCCACCCATGGAAGAGTAGTCTTTTAGTAATTGATCTATCTTCTACCATATTCATTTAATTATTTTGAATCAATGAGATACTGTAATTAACATAATATGATCCATGAATTGTGTTTTTAAATTACAAGAAACTAATCAAGCAATTGAACAACTAACAGAAAAACACGCGTGGTTGGGATTTTGTGTAAATTGTGAGAGCGTAATCTTAATCGGTAATACAAGACCACACGGGATAAATTTGTAGAGTTCAAATATAATCCCTAAACACAATTCATCCTCATTTCAAGAATGGATATGTTCTCTAATTAACCACTGACCATAATCTATCCTTAGAACAACAATCAAAGCAGGGTGATGTGATTGCGTGTTCCGAAGCTAGCCTAGGGTTTAAGTAATTTCATCATTGTGGTTAAGTTAACTCTCGTAGGGTTAGAGGGATAAAAAATTAGGGGATCATACTTAAGTGAATATTAATTTAAATGATAATGATTAATAAATGAATGAAGAGGTATAGTTATATCGATTACGCCTTTTAAATATTGTCTAAAAAACATCTCTTTGTTGTGTCATTTTAATCGAACTTCATTTCAAAACTAAAAACAAAAAAATATACAATCTTCTTACATCAAACTTCTTCTAGATTCATAAACTATAAAAAAAACTCAATCCTTTAAAGTAGTGTTTTTATTTTATTCTCTTTTATTTTATTTTTAGAATACCTTTAATAAGTTGTTAAATTCATTTAATCCTTTGAGAGACAACCTTGGTCAGCCACTCTGCTGCACCTAAGTACCCCAAAATCACACTAATCATTTGAGGGCGCCCACGACAGCGCTTTATAAAATTGGCGTCATTTCCAGGGAGGCAAGTAATTATTTCAACCAATTAGAGGTATTTATTTTATTTTACATTTTATTCTCTTCCTCTCTTCTTTCTTCCTTCTTTACCCAATCTGATTTTTCTTCTTCTTCTTTTATTTTCTTCTACTTCTTTTGGGACCATCAACTCAAACTTCTCATTTTTATTTTACTATGGTCCACTTTCTTTCTTTTCATTTTTATTTGATCTATGACAAGAAATAATCCCGAAGATCTCTTAGATCTTGACCCTGAGATTGAACATAGCCTTAGGGCTCGAATCAGAAATTCTCAGTCTACGGGAAGTTTCAATATTCAACCAGTTGGTGAATTCCTCTCTTCTGGAAACATTGAAATTGGAATCTATTCAAATTCAAACATAAAAGAGGAACAAATGGCTGGAAACAATGGAAATGAACTTAATATAACCATTCTAGAATTGGTTTCACCTGATATTAACTATCAACCAAATTGTATTGCATACCCAAACCTCGAATCGGACTTTGAACTAAAATCTGGGTTAATTCACTTACTTCCAAAGTTTCATGGACTCTCTGGTGAGGATCCCAATAAACATTTGAAATAATTTAATGTGGTTTGCTCAACCCTTAAACCAAGAAATGTTTCTGAAGATCAAATCAAATTAAGAGCATTCCCATTCTCACTTGATGGAGCTGCAAAAGATTGGATGTATTATTTGCAACCTGAAGATGTAACATGTTGGAATGATTTGAAACGTCTTTTCTTGCAAAGATTTTTTTCCAGCATCAAGGACCACATCCATTTGAAAGGATATATCGGGGATCAATCAAGCACAAGGGGAGTCAATGTATGAGTACTGGGAGCGATTTAAGAAGTTGTGTGCAAGCTGCCCACATCACCAAATCAGTGAGCAACTACTCATCCAGTACTTCTATGAAGGACTCACACCCATGGAGAGGAGCATGGTGGATGTTGTAGCTGGAGGAGCATTGGTGGACAAGACACCAGTAGCTGCACGAGCATTGATCGACAAAATGGCCCAAAACTCTCAACAATTCGGTGATAGAGGTACACCACATGTTCGAGGAGTACATCAAGTAAGTCCTTCTTCTCTTGAAAGTCATTTGATTGATACTAAGTTATAAGAATTGACAACTATGGTGAGGCAGATTGCATTGGCTCAAAAGAAATCCCAACCCCCTCCTTCAAGGCCATGTGGCATTTTCACTTAGACAAGCCACCCAACTGACTGTTTCCCACAACTACAAGAGACAGAACATTGTGCAGAAGTGTTCCCTGGGAGACCATTTCAGCAGCAACAACAACAACCATATCCCAAAAAGAAGTTTGATACAGTATACAACCAAGGGTGGAAAGATCAGTCAGACATGAGGTATGGCTCTGGACAACAACAAAGGCCCCCTTTTCAACAAAACTTCCAGCAGCCTCCACCTTACCAACAGGGTTTCCAACAACCCCAAAGGATATTCGAAGCTCAAACATCAACGAGTCAGCAACAAGGGAATATCCAACACAAGGTAGACTCTAACACTGATGATCTTTTGAAACAAATTGTTCTTAATCAACAGAATGAGCTGAAGAGTCAAGGTTCGGAGTTGAGAGAGTTGAAGACTCAAATGAGTCAGATTGCCACCGCCCTCCATGAACTTGTGAGTAAGAATTCTGGAAATCTACCTTCCCAACCCACTCCAAATCCAAAGGGGAATGTTAGTGCCCTCACATTGAGAAGTGCGAAGCAAATGAATGATACATTTGGACCTACCATTACACCGGTATTCACCTCTACTCTAGAGAAGTTGCATTCCATACCAACTAATGAGCAATCCAAGGAGAAAGATAAAGGTAAGAAAAAGATTGATGATGTACCTCCTAAACCCCTTCCTTTTCCAAACAGGGTAGTTCAAACCAAGAAGATGGCTGAAGAAGCAATGTAAAAGGAGGTTTTGGACACATTCAAGCATGTGGAGATCAACATTCCTCTACTTGAAGCCATTAAGAAAATTCTAAGGTATGCAAAATTCTTAAAAGAACTTTGTACCAATTGAAGAGGGCTCAAGGAAAATGAGAGGATCAACCTTGGAAGGAATGTCTCGGCACTCATTACACCAACTCTAGCAATGCCAACAAAGTGCAAGGATCCTGGGACATTCACCATCCCGTGTACCATAGGGGAGTTTCACTTCTCTGATGATCTTTGTGATTTAGGAGTTTCAATAAATGTGATGCCTCACTCTGTATTCTCTTCCTTTAAGGTTGGTGAGTTGAAGCCAACAAGAGTAGTGGTGAAATTGGCGAATAGAGCTACGGCATATCCAGCGGGAGTTCTTGAGGATGTACTTGTTTGGGTAAGAGACATGATCTTTCCAGCAGACTTCTATGTGCTTAACATGGAGGATGATCAGGTAAGTTCTCATGCCCCCATTATCTTAGGTAGACCCTTCCTCAAAACTGCAAAAACTATCATAAATGTCAATGAGGGTACACTTTCCATGGAGTTTGGAAATGAAGTTGTGATATTTAATGTTATGGATTCCATGAAGTACCCCTCAGAGGACCATTATGCTTTTTTTATCTCCCATTTTGAACCACCAAGTAAAAACATCATGGAATTGGATTGTCCTATTCTTAGGGAGATTATGAGTATTGGTTCTAGTTTGATGTCTAAGAGTACTTCTACACCCATTCTTAAGGAACAAGACTCTCTAAGATTTGATTTTGAAATGGAATCATATTCTGATTTTGATCATGTGAACTCTGATTATGACATGGCTATTGAGTATGCTGATGGATTTGGTGCTTTATTCTCTGATTGTGATAATTTTTATTCTGATACTGATGTTCATTGTGCAGATATGTTTGTTGCATCAATTTCTCCATCCATACTACACCCTCCTTCATTAGAACTCAAGCCATTTCCACCAAATCTGAAATACTCATACTTGTTGAGTGGTGAGAGATTACCTATTATCATTGCTAACAATATCCCTTTTGAACATGAAGAAAAGCTTTTGAATATTTTGAGGGAGAACATCAGGGTGATTGGGTGGACCTTGGCTGACATATCAGGTATTATCTCCTCTATTTGCATGCATAGGATTCTCTTGGAGGATGGGGCTAAACCGGTGAGACAGCCACAAAGGAGACTTAATCCCACCCTCCTGGAAGTTGTTAAAAAAGAAGTTGAAAAATTGCTCGAGGAAGGTATAATTTACCCTATTTCTAACTCACAGTGGGTAAGTCCAATTCAGGTTGTGCCTAAGAAAACTGGTTTTACTGTTGTTAAAAATGAGAAATATGATTTAGTTCCAATGAGGGTTCAAAACAGTTGGCGTGTGTGTATTGATTATAGGAAACTAAATCAGACCACTCGCAAGGACCATTTCCCCCTCCCATTTATTGATCAAATGCTCGAGAGACTAGTTGGGAAAACATACTATTGTTTCTTGGATGGATTTTCTGGATATTTTTAGGTTCCTATAGCTCCAGAGGATCAGGAGAAGACTACATTCACCTGTCCCTTTGGCACATTTGCCTACCGGAGGATGCCATTTGGACTTTGCAACGCCACAGGTACCTTCCAGAGATGTATGGTGAGTATTTTTTATGATTTTATTGAGACCTGCATGGACGTATTTATGGATGATTTTACAGTGTATGGGTCTTCATTTGATGAATGTCTAAGTAGTTTGGGAAAGGTGTTGAATCGTTGTATTGAGAAGAATCTGGTCCTGAACTTTGAAAAGTGTCATTTTATGGTAGAGCATGGAATTGTCTTAGGGCATGTAGTGTCAAAACATGGGATAGAGGTTGATAGATCTAAGGTAGACATTATTTCATCCACACCCTATCCTTCATGTGTGCGTGATGTTAGATCTTTCCTAGGGCATACAGGATTTTATCGGCGCTTCATCAAAGATTTTAGTAAGATTGCTCTTCCTATGTCACGATTACTTCAAAAAGATTCTGATTTTGTGTTTGATGATTCTTGTAGGACTTCCTTTGATGAGCTAAAGAAGTGTCTGACCACTCCACCTATCATACAGCCCCCACGGTGGGACCTTCCATTTGAGCTTATGTGTGATGCCTCCAACTTCGCGGTTGGAGCTGTCTTATCTCAGAGGGTGGAAGGACGTTCACATGTGATTTCCTATGGATCAAGTACATTGGATTCAGCCCAATCAAACAACACAGCCACGGAAAAGGAGTTTCTTACTGTCATATTTGCTTTAGATAAATTCCGTTCATATTTATTGGGCTCTAAAGTAGTTGTTTTTTCTGACCATGCAGCTTTGAGGTACCTCCTGAAGAAGCCAGATGCAAAGCCACGACTTATCTGTTGGATGCTCCTTCTTCAAGAGTTTGACCTTGATATAAAGGACAAGAAGGGGTCAGAGAATTTGGTGGCGGACCACATGAGTAGGATTACTCACACACTAGAGGATGACACCTTGGACTAGGTACCACTTCGGAACACTTTTCCTGATGAGCATCTTTATTCCATCTCAGGTATGCATCCTTGGTATGCTGATTTAGTGAACTACATTGTTGCCTCTGAAATCCTTGCAAATTTAAAGAAACATCAAGTCCAAAAATTAAAAAGTGAGTCTAGGTTTTATGTGTGGGATGATCCTTACCTCTGGCGCATGTGTAGTGACCAAGTCATTAGGAGGTGTGTTCCCGATCATGAGTTTGAGTCTGTTTTGCATTTTTGTCATACACTTGCTTGTGGTGGACACTTTGGACCCCAACGGACAGCTTGGAAGGTTTTGGACTCTGGATTATATTGGCCTAGATTATTCCATGATTCCCATGTGTTTTGTAAGTCATGCTCTCGTTGCCAACACACTGGGAACATTTCTAAGAGACATGAGATTCCCCAACAACCCATACTATTCTGTAAGATTTTTGATGTATGGGGCATTGATTTTATGGGTCCTTTTCCTAGTTCATTTGGATTTTTGTATATTTTGGTTGCTGTTGATTATGTGAGTAAATGGGTGGAGGACAAGGCCACCAGGACTGACAATTCTCATGTTGTAGTGGATTTTTTCAAGGCTCAAATTTTCTGCTGGTTTGGAGTACCAAAGGCCATCATCAGTGACCAAGGGACACACTTTTGCAATAGGAATTTTTCTTCCCTCCTTCGAAAGTATGGGGTGACACACAAAACATCAACACCATACCACCCCCAAACAAATGGCCAGGCTGAGGTTTCAAATTGTGAGTTGAAACAAATCTTGGAGAAAACCATGCATCCAAATAGGAAGGATTGGAGAAAGCGCTTGGATGACGCATTGTGGGATTATAGAACAGAATACAAGACCCCCATTGTTATGTCCCCATTTCGGATTTTTTTTGGGAAAGCATGTCATCTCCCAATGGAAGTCGATCATTGGGCTTATTGGGCTATAAAGAAATGCAATATGGATTTGGCCCAAGCTGGAATCCAAAGGAAGTTGCAAATTCAAGAGCTTGAGGAGATTAGATTATCATCATATGAGAACTCAAGGCTCTACAAGGAAAGATCAAAAGCAGATCATGACAAAATGATCCAACAAAGGGAGTTTCATGTTGGAGAGAAAGTCCTTCTCTACAGTTCACGACTGAAGCTGATGCCTGGTAAGTTGCGTTCCAGATGGTTAGGTCCTTATGTTGTGACTAATGTTTTTTCCTTATGGTGCAGTGGAGATCACACAAGAGGACACTGGAAGGAGCTTTACAGTCAATGGAAAACGTTTGAAGAGATACATTGAGGGACTTCCTACTGTTGTAGTGGATTTTATAACACTGCATGACCCCATCATCACTTGAGCACATCAGGCTGTTCCTAAACCTTTCACTTTTATATTATTTGTCCTATTTAAAAATTCTGCATTTCATGTGCATATATCATCTCATAGGTTCACATTGAGGACAATGCAATATTTTAAGTATGGGGGAGGGAACCTTTTAGTTTAGTAATTTCAATTGCTTTCCTGTTCAAAAAAAACCAAAAAAAATTGTGTGTTTTTCAAATTTTCTGTGTTTATTTTACAATTTTCTGTGTGTTTTTGAAACTTTTGGGCTGAAATGATTGTCATCACCATTTTTAAATCCATATCAATAAGTGAAACAATTTACCCCTTGAAACTAAGCTTAAATGAATGCTGAAATGACTTTGTTTCAAGTTCAAATATTTAGTAATTTCATGAAAAGTATGCTGAATTTTGAATCCCATGCCAATCTAAATGTCTTTATATTTGAAATCACTTTCCTGTGAGGCTTCTAAACCATTATTTTCATATTCTTTACATTCACCTCACTTCTTGAGAGAACCAAACCATACTTTATTTAACCATAATTTAATCTATTCCTATCAAAACTTGAGGGTTTGAGGTACTTATGTTTAAATGATTGAGGCATTTGTTTGGTATTAAAGCCCCTATTTCAAAGAATCCTTTTTTATAATGTCCTACCTTGAATATTTAATCCTTGTATCCCTTAGAATCCATGCAAAGCCTATTAGGTTAGCCACATTACAAGCCAATTTTCCCTATCCAACCAACTCTTGAAGTGAAATTGCATAATCTAGTTGAGCTTAAGTGTGGGGGAAGTTGTCTTGTGTTTTGCCACCACATTCTGTGATACTTTGGGTGGAAAATTAAATTCTGAAGAGATGTGTTTGCTGATAAAGAAAGTCATTATATAGAAATCTGTGCCTTTTCTGGAGCTTTCATGACAAGTGAAGCTGTGCCTTTTCTGGAGCTTCTAATTGAGGTGGAAAGTTGTGCCCATCTGGAGCTTTCAAGAAAATCATGTTTGAGAAGATTGACATTTTTTATGCTGAAATGATGAATGGTGTAAACCTTTCATGACTTTTCATGATGATGGAGCTGAATTTATACTATGGGGATTGAAGAGAAGACCATATTTAAGTGAAAATTATATTAATGCAATTTTTCTTCAAAAGAGTCAAGCCCTCCTCATTCAGCCTCAGAGTTTTTCACATCTTAATCCCACCAAACGAAAGCCACAGAACAACCCTAAAAAGTCCTCATGATAAACATATGTCCTTGAATCACATCGGGTAGCGATGTAGGAATCTATCAAGCCAATGGTGACCCTTGTATGAGTTTGGATGAGAAAGACATTGCAAAAAAAATTATATTTGAGCGATGAGAGAAAATTCAAGCGAGGTAACTGTTTTGTGCATGGGCGGATAAATGAAGTGGAAATATATTGAATGATATAAATGGAGAACTTGAAATAAGGTTTTTTATGAGGCATGATATATTTTGATTCTTGGTGTGAAATTGATTGATCTTAAGGATATGTGTTTTAAAATTGGTTTTGATTTGATATTGATGTTTACTTGATATGAGGTTTTGCCCAGGTGTGCAAAAGGGTAAGTGTGGGGGAGTTGATAAAACACTATTTTATTGAATATTTTATTGATAATAAATGATATAATTTCCTCACATTGTGTTAAATATGTTTATTTATAAAATATTTGGGATTTGATCATTCATTTGAAAATTTGGTGAAAATTCCAGTTTTACCCTTAATAGTGCACTGTAGTATTTCGAATATAAATATTTTTATATTTATTATTTGAATTTGAAATTTTGTAACAGTGTTACTAACTTAATTATATACAACTTTTATTCAGGACACTAGATCAAAAGAATGCATTGTAATGGCGTAATTGGGCCATAAAATCAAAGATGGGCTGGACTCGCCAGAATGGATAAGCTTCTGTATTGTGGCCATAACGCCTACATATGGGCTTTTATTGAGCCCAAATTTTGAGAGGAGATAGAGGACCTATATCCTCACATTTGATTCTTCTGGAAGTCCGGCTAATTCATGCTTTTTGGTAGACAAATGGGCGGGTAAATTTGCATTAAAATATTTGGCCGAATTTCTACATTCACACTTGAAAAACTTGTAACCTCTCCTCCTCTCCCCTCTATAAATTAGAGTTTTTCTCATTTGGAGGGGTTGGGACGTGCGTTAGGAGATTGGAGGAAGAGGAGAATTTTCTCCACCCAAATTCTCCAACCATTGTAAGAGGGGTAGCTCTTGAAGCAAGGATCCCCTCATCAAAGCCTCCTTCTCTTCTTCATTTTGTAATGTTTTCATTTGTGTAATAAACTTCTTTGTTCTTCTTTTAGTTCTTCTCTTTTCTTATGTTTTGTTCAAATTTATTCTTCTCTTAATCTTACTCTTTGGGCTGGAATTCTTGAGTAGAATCTTTATTGGGATATACCCATTATAAACCTTTGCACATGCAAAACGCTTCTACGATGATTACGCCACCCATGGAAGAGTAGTCTTTTAGTAATTGATCTATCTTATACCCTATTCATTTAATTATTTTGAATCAATGAGCTAATATAATTCAGATAATATGATCCATGAATTGTGTTTTTACATTACAAGAAACTAAGAAATCAATTGAAAAATTAACACAAAAACACGCGAGGTTGGGATTTTGTGTAAATTGTGAGAGCGTAATCTTAATCGGTAATACAAGACCTCACGGGATAAATTTATAGAGTTCAAATATAATCCCTAAACACAATTCATCCTCATTTCCAGAATGGATATGTGCTCTAATTAACCACTGACCATAAGATATCCTTAGAACAACAATCAAAGCAGGGTGCTGCGATTGCGTGTTCCGAAGCTAGCCTAGGGTTTAAGTAATTTCATCATTGTGGTTAAGTTAACTCTCATAGGGTTTTAGGGATAACAAATTAGGGGATCATACTTAAGTTAATATTAATTTAAATGATAATTATTAATAAATTAATGAAGAGGTAGAGTTAGATCGATTGCGCCTTTTAAATATTGTCTAAAAAAATATCTTTTTGTTGTGTCATTTTAATCGAACTTCATTTCAAAACTAAAAAAAAAATATATACAATCTTCTTCCAGCAAACTTCTTCTAAATTCATAAACTATAAAAAAAGCCCAATAATTTAAAGTAGTTTTTTTATTTTATTCTTTTTTATTTTATTTTTAGAATACCTTTATTAAGTTGTTAAATTCACTTCCTCCTTTGAGAGATGACCTTGGTCAGTCACTCTACTGCACCTAAGTACCCCAAAAACACACTAATCATTTGAGGGTGCCCACGACAGCGCTTTATCAATATATTAATTTTTTATAATGATAAATATTTCATGAATACAACATATATTAATTAAATCCATAATTATAAGCATCCATTAGAAGTGATGATGGAAAACGAATTACCTTTGTTAGCTAGGTGGTAGTCCGCCATACACACGAACGATGGTTTCATTCCCCATTTGATGGAATATGAGATGGATTTAGGATATGAAATTAAAATAATAACATATAATTATATAGGATATAATTATTTTATTTTATTATCATGTTTTAATAATTTTTTAAGGAGGTGTAAGAATAAATAAAATAAAACACTTAGTTAAGAACGACACCTCTTCTTCAGACAACATCTTTAGGATTACACCAAAATCATTCCTAAGAGGGTTTTATAATCAAAACACAAGATATGGGATATGTTAAGGGTAGTATTTAAGTGATATGGGAAGATAGTTTATAAACTAAAAGGCTTTATAAGTGTGAATAAAAGAAGAGAGGAGGTTCCCTTTTATAAGTGAGGGGAGGGACACTTGGAATTTCTTAAAGTATTAAATTAATACAAATTAATTATCATGGAAATAAGGATAAAAACTAATATAATATTAATATAGGATGATTATGAGTATAATTTATATTATACAATTTTCTTTATAATTCTAAAATAGTTTTTTACCCTTATCTATTTTTTTATCATACGTTAACCCTTTTCACAATTACTATGACAACAAATGTTTTACTCTTTATGGGCCAAGATAGTTACTATAAAATAAAATTTTTATAAAAATAGTCCATTTTTTATATTTTGAACAATATTAAAATAACTTGTATTAATATATAATTTTAATAAATTTTAAATCATTTAACAAAATATTATTTATTATAAAATATCATTAATGTAATTTTTGGAACTATTCATTTAATTTGACTTTCAAAACAACATGAAAATAATGGAATTAGAATAAAATATTTTCACACATCAATAAAATATTATATATATCTATATAATTTTTGGAACATAATAATTCATTCAATTTATATTAATTTTAATATTTTTAATATCATTTTGTTTGTTCTTCATTTAATTGAATAAATATCATGTCAATGATGCCTGATAATTTAAGGTTATTATTTCATTACTATTTTTTTTAATAAATTACCATGATAAAAATACATCATTCATATTTCAAAATAAAATTTATAACCAAATGTAAGTTGTTTTTATCCCTATCTCAAAATATTTTAGTTATTAAAATAAATAAAGGGACATTTTTTCTTTATCTTTTACTTAAATATTACAATTGTAAAAATCAAATAAATATTGCCTAAAGTGGTAATATATTAAATAGTCTAATGTAAAAGGATAAAATACACTCATAAAATAGGATAAATTAAAGTATTAGGGTAAATTTTAGTCTTTATCATATTATTTTTTACCTTAATTATTTGATTTATCCCAAACATGGGAATAAATATATATTATAGTTGTTATTCATAAGGACTAAAAATAAAAAGGGAATATTTAAAAAAATTGTACATATTGATTCAAAATATTTAATTATTCTTTCATGTTTCAATCCATATTAGTGGTTAAATTTAATTTAAAATTATACCAGTGAGACGTGATGAAAAATAATTTTTCAAAAAATGTCTTTTTAAGTGTAAAATGTTTTTATAATATATCAAATTATAAAATTCATTAAAAAGGTAATAATTATATTATTGGTAATAAAATTCTCCAATTAAATTTAAAAAATAATCCAAAATAGAATTTTACTTTTTAAATACTTGAAAATAAAATACAGTTTTCAATAAAATTCAATATTTTCACTATTTATTGAAAAATCATACTTTTCAGAAAAATATAAAAATCCCACCATATGATAATTTTTATATGATAATTAAAAAAGTGATATATTTTTTATCAAATAAAATTTCTAAAATTTCTACAAATGAATTATAATATTTTCTAAAAAAATAAAAAAACCATTTTTAATGAAAACACATTTTTGAAGAATAAAATGACTTTAATAAAAATTGTGTGATTTTTTACTAAGAATTTATCAATAAATTAATATTGAGTTGGAACTTTATATATATTTCATAAATTAGTTAATCTTTTTTTACATACTAATTTAATTTCTTGGTTATAAAATTCATATTTAAATAATAATATTTCATGGTTCATTTAATGTTCCCCCTCATCCATTGAAAGGATATTATCCAAAAATAAATAAAAAATATGACCTTTGTGTGATTCACACTATTGAACATAATTTTTTTTAAACTGAGAGGTGTTACATTCTTCCATACTTTAATAATTTTCATCCTCTCAATTTGAACATGGATTTGTAAATGAAGGTTTTGACATCTAAAAATATCATTATTGAAACCCCATGTCCTAAAAAGGGTTAATAAAATTTTCACTTGAAAATTTGGAAATAGAAATACAAAGGTCATAACATAACTTGGTTTCCAAGTAGAAGAAAATTAGGGGGAAGTTTTTTTTAAGGTTAGGGCCGAAGCCACAATTTATTATTAAAGCAAAGACCTCTTTAGAGGGTAGAGGGAGACCCAATACATAGCCTGAAGGCCCAAGGCCAAGTGGCCTGAATACAAGGCTTGAAAGCCCATTTTTTGGCCCAAAGGACCCTCTGTGAACAGTACTGCTACAGTACCATGCATAGCTATAATGCATGCTACAGTATCCTGCAACAGTTCCTCTGCCACTACAGTCCCACCACTGCTATAGTGTCTACAACAGTGCCCTACTATAGTATCCCGAAAATTCATCCCTGCCCGGATTTGAACCCGGGTCTTTTGGATGCCAAGCAGGAGCATGTACCACTTGGGTACAGTCTCGTTGGCAAATTGGGGGGAAGTGAAAATATAGACATGGGAAAAACATAATCTCCAAATAATTATGGAGAGTGATATAGATCATTGATCACAAAAGAGTGAATGATCAAGAGAAATTTGACAACGAAAAAACCATAAATCGATGATGTGTGAAAAAGATCACTGGTTCATTTGAAATGAAGGTAAGATGATGACATTTTTTCTTCAGTATCCTTTCCCTAGATCTGAATAATTCATTTACCATATAGATTAAGAACATAAGGAAATATACTTGATAAGTATAATTTCATCCTTTAATCAATTTCTTCCATAATATCATATTTTTCTCCAAATAGAAAGTTTTCAAGATGAATATTTCATACTTGAAGTGCTAAAATCAACTTCTAACAGATCACATGATCAAAAAAGGATAAAAGGTTATCCATCATGTCTTTAGACATTAACCAATTCCAAAATTATTAGAATTTGATAATTCTCAAAATGAATAAAACATCAAACAAAGAAATACAACATTAATCACCAAATCCTCTATAATAACACCCAAAGTTAAAATAATATCACTTGATAAATAACTAACTTTTAAATTCTTCAAAATATTCTAGAATAATATTGAAACCCCAATATTAGAATGATTTGATCATATATTCTTCCTAGATAAATTTAATATTTATCTCTAAATACAACCAATCACTATTAATGTCTCATACCCAAAATGCATATGCCTTAATCATATAATCTTCAATATATGATAATCATTTCCGTAAATAAAAAAAATAGAGTAAAGTCACATAAAAATAATACATGCTTTCAAAAGATAATTCAACCTTTATTCCTCAAATAAAAGACCATAATTTTCAATTTAACTTAATCAGATAAGGTTCCCAAAATTGTGGAATTCTTCCTAAATAACATTAATCTCCTAATCACCAAATCAATTTTCAATTACATGGTTGTCCCTATGATAAAATAAATGTTCCAAAAATCAATGTAATATTTATTTTCCACATCATTATAAAAAGGAAATTTTATACTAACCAAGAAATCATTTAAGCTAGTGGTTGGTGTTTCCCCCTTGTCTCTCTTTGGTTGTGGGTTCAATCCCCATGACCTTTCTGAATGTAACAGGTTATACATTTTTACTAAAACTCTATTAATATAATTCTTATAAATTACCTAGAAATATAATGAAAATATTTAAAAATAATATTAATCATCAAATATTATATAAACCCTGAAAGTTATTAAATCCTTTAAACTTTTGAAAATATAAATCTTCCCCAAATAATACTTCATTTTGAACTTAATGGTTACATTTACACCAAAACAATAAAATATCCCTTAAAATTATATTAATTACATTAAAATACCATCACTTAAAACCTATAAAGGGTTGTCTAATACTATGAAATTATGATCAACCATAAACTCATAAACCCATAAATGTATTCATAACTCTTAATTTATCCACACATGAAAACATAATAACATAAAAAGTTATATAAACCTTTCCCATGATACCAACTATAAGGGACTAACCTTAAACATTACATAATATGAAGTTTTAGGATAAGAACTCATTTTATTACATTTTAGGGTGTTTATGGTTTAATGTTTTAGAGAATTAGTCCATCAACCTTATTGTTCAGAGTGGATAACTCAAGTGGGGGTTGAATAGAGTTCCCAATAAAAATTTATATTAAATTTTTTAAACTAAAATCCCCCAAGTTATTTATAATACCCAATTAACTAAAATAGTAGAGTTATATAATTTGATCTTTTAAAAACCTTATCAATAGTTTTATTAGAACTTAGTTAAAAAAATTTAAAAACTCTTTCTAACTTTTGAAACTAATTTACTAGAATAAAAAACTGTATATAACACACTTTTAAATCCAAATATCAAAGTATAGTTTTGATATAAGTTTTAAAACATGTAATAATTTTTTATTTAAAATAGGGAAAAAAACTAAAAAGTAGATAGTGGAATATAAACAAGGGGTTCATTCTTAATACAAGACCTAATCCCCTCTACAATGATATAACCTACTTCCAAGAAGTTTATTATTAAATAAACTGATCCACAACTTGGATCAGGTTTTACATAAAACTATTTTGGAAAGTATAGAAAAAAACCTCTACCATAGTTCTATATAAGAGAAAAATATTATAGGTCACACACTACCTCTTCCATGGTTATACATGGGTGTATAAATTAAAAGAGTTTAAAGAGAGTGCAAATATATCTCTAGTTAATTATAGGAGATTGTGTTTTTTGATAAATAAAGTATAATAAAACATATCTCAAAAGATAAACATAAATATAAAGAGTAAGATATTAGAGAAATTAATATGTAGTGCAACTAAATTTGAATAGCTTTAGTTTTCCAAGAGTCCTTGAATTTTTATTTGAAAGGATCTCAAACAATATGTATAGAAGGTTTAGGAAAATAGAGTGTCTTGAAGAGTTCTGAAAGTGTATTCTTTATAGCACATGTTTACATATAAGTTCCTCTATTATTCTATATAATAGCATTTGTGTAAATACCCAAACTTATCAATAATAAATATTAAAACTTAGTAGATTAATATTAACTACATAACATAACATTCCATGCCATAATAATTCAGTTCTAGTGCCTTTAGAAACTTAGGCACATAAACAACTTGTCTATAAGCAATCTATATCATCTCCCACTATGGTATTTATAACTAGCACCCTTCTTAGACATATCATACATAATACCTTTCAAAATTACTCGAGAAAAGGAAACATAATAAAGGGTGAGATTAGATTCCCATTAAGGGTAAACTAGTGATATATCAACATATCATTAGCATAAGGGTATGAGAAAATGAGAATAACATCTGAAAACCATACCCTTCATATCATATATCAAAATCATGAGTCAGGGCATAAATATTGGTTTTTCATAAGACATGAATCATAATGGAATAAAAAAACATGAACCATGAGAACATAACATTGGAATAATGCATAGATTTTTTCTATACACATAAGTTTAAAACACCATTTCTATAGTATTCAAGGAACATTTAAAAGGATATCACAGTGGAATGGGTTAACTCCCAAAACCATCGTAGTATTAAAGGTTCACTCCCAAGTATATTATAGTATACAAATTCATGTATTGAACTAGGTTCACCCCTATTATAGTTCTATTTATCTCATAAGATATCAATATTTAACCAATAAATTAGAGGTATACATAGGTCCAACCCATAACATAAGTAAAATCATACATATGTTTTCCACAAGATTATAAAAAATTCATCATATCAGAACCCATGAAAAGAAATATACTTCATAAACATTTCAACATAGCCTAACCTGTGGAAAATAAAATGTTTTCATAATCATTTAATCATTTCATCTTAGCATAACCCATGGAAAAAGAAGTGGGTTTCATAATCATTTTATCATATTATAACCTATAGAAGAGAAATAAGTTTCATAAAAATTTTATCACGGTACAACCATTGGAAGATAAATGAAATATCTTCTCATCATTAACATAAACCATATTGAAAAATAATATAGATTGTATCATTGGATCACAACCCTAGTAAAGCTTACATAACATCAAAGGATGTTATCTTAGAGAGAAAATGATTTTGAAATATCACTTGGAATATTTCTTGAGGAAAATAGACTTTCAACTTTATAAAACACTTTTTAAAACATAAAAAATTTTCAAAACCAGTTTCATTGAAAATAACCTTGGAAACTTATAAAGGAATATTGAAAAATCATTTAATTTTTTTTGGGCAAAGTATCCTTTCCAATTTTATAAAAACATTTTAAAGATAAAAATTCTGAAAATATTTCATAAATATTATTATTTAAAAATAATATTTAAAACCTATAAAAGAAGCATTAAAAATGAGTTTCCATGAAGGTATAAATTATGTTAATGTAGTACATGTTAAAAAAAAGTTTCCTTTCACATTTTCGGTAATAGAAAATGGAAATTGTTCAGAAAATGACATGAAGATTGCTTTAATTTTTTTGTAAAAATTAAAAAATGACTAAAAATTTCATTAATAAATCATTTTTATAATTTTACAAACATTTTTGAAAACATTTTTAGAAAACATGATTTTGGAAGAAAAATAATTTTCGACCAAAGAAAGAGATAAATGTGATTTTATTTAAAAATATTATATTTAACTCTTGAGTATATAAAGAGAGAAAAATGAAGGGAAAAAATTTATTCTCATAAAATAACCATATGAGAATAAAATTTATGAATTTATTGAAATGTAGATCATAAGTATTCATCATCAGAAGCATAAACATAAATAATCCCAATAAACGATGAGATTATACCATAGACCCTTACAACTTTGGTAATATTCAATCATAAGACCCATGAAAGTGTTGGATCGAATAGTCGATATAAAAGTCTATTAGATGGAACAATACAAGAGGGGGGGTGAATTGTAGGTTTAAAAACCTTTGAGTTTTAGTAACAAAGAGATTAGTTTAAATGAACTTAAACTAATACAAATACAAACACCCACAATTGTATTGAATGTAAAAGGTGTGATGTATTGTAATACTATTGTAAAGAAAAACAATTGTATTCAAGGTGAACACAATAATCAGAGTAATACAAATGTAAATGATTCTACCTTAAAGCGTATAGAACCAATCAATACTAAATGTAATAGAATGATTGTAATTGAAACAATTACAATTGAATCAGTAAAGAAGAAAGGAAACAATACAAATCCCTTTCTAATACAACAGCGGAAATGTAAAAGTAATACAATTCTTTTAACCCAAAGAGAAGGGTTATCCTTTCACCTAGGATAAAAGGTCTGTCTCACCAACACCTTGGTGAGCCCTCGATACGATGATCGGCACGTCTGTCTGCCTATCCCCGGCAGCCCTCGATACGATGATCGGCACGTCTGTCTGCCTATCCCCGGCAGCCCTCGATACGATGATCGGCACGTCTGTCTGCCTATCCCCGGCAGCCCTCGATTTTGCAGGTAATCGGCACCTCTGTCTTTCAATTACTTGAAAGCCCTCAATACGATGATAGGACGCACAAGGCTGATGAGAGAAGTCACAGTGTCTCTCTCTAGAATCACAGAGTCTCTTTCGTCCTCTTCGTTCATCAGTGTGTTCTCAGCTTCAAATGACCTCCTATTTATAGGCCTCGGGTTCCAACGGTCATATTGCCTCCAACGGTCATATTGAAACAGAAAGCACGGCATCGTTTTGATTAGTATATAACTAACTCAACGACATCGTTTTGTTAGGATAAGAGATATATAGAAATGTAAAACACGAGTACGATTCATATGCAGAGAGAGTTTTTGACAAAGTACCAAAACAAATAATGATCATCTGAATAGCAAAGTCAGTACGATACGATTGACAGAGTCAGTACGATACGATTGACAGAGTCAGTACGATACGTTTGACAGAGTCAGTACGATACGTTTTGGTCGGTACGATCAACATCGTACGATACGATAAACATGATAAAAGACAATTTGTTATTTACAAACATATGATAGAATACATTTGAGATTTCCAAAAAATGACATAGAATATATTTGTGATTTCCAAAACATGATGTAGAATATATTTGTGATTTCCAAAACATGATGTAAAAGCCAAAAGAAGACTTTTGACTTAACAATCTCCCCCTTTTTGGAAAGCACAAACACACAAAGTAAATGAAACAAGAAATACTTATCTCCCCCTGAGTTATTGAAAACTCTTCTGAATAAGAAATTGAATACAACTAACTCCCCCTTAGGTATTGACTTTCCTAAGGATTGTATTCATAGATTTTCCTTAAGAGCATTGTAATGCATTCTCCCCCTTTGTAAAACAATCGTTGCTTTGTAAATATTCTCCCCCTTTGTGATTTACAAAAAGAAAGGAGGAATCTCGATTTGTCTGGAAGAGTTAGTGAAGTAATACAAGACAATGGATAAAAGAGAAAGGATTATAAGAGTTATTACAAAACAAACAAGTTCCAAAAGAAACAAATACAACAATCATTTGTTTTCTCTTTCCTTCTCTTTCTTTATAAGCTCATGAAGCACAGCTTTCATCTTCTTGATCTCCTTCTTGTCTTCAGAAATTGATTCACCCTGAGTTTTGAGAAGGTCTTGTTGATCCGCAAAAATCTGATCTTGATTTCTAATGGTTTCCTCCTGGACTCTGATTACTTCTTCAAGAGTATCAATTCTGTTTTACAGAGTCTTGTTATCCTTGGACAACTCAGAATTTTGATTCTTTAGTAAAACCATTTCATCTTTGAAATATGAAACCTTCGAGAATTCAGATTGGAAAGCATTCATCCTATTTTGCAAGTCTTTCACTGAAGGAACATCGGTTCTTTGAGAAGACAAAAGGTTCAACCGTTAGTGTAGTAAGTATTTAAGAAAGTAATAAGAAATAAAGCTAGTAATACAAGTCAGTGGAAAACCTCCTCTGATACCAATTGTTGGATCGAATAGTCGATATAAAAGTCTATTAGATGGAACAATACAAGAGGGGGGGTGAATTGTAGGTTTAAAAACCTTTGAGTTTTAGTAACAAAGAGATTAGTTTAAATGAACTTAAACTAATACAAATACAAACACCCACAATTGTATTGAATGTAAAAGGTGTGATGTATTGTAATACTATTGTAAAGCAAAACAATTGTATTCAAGGTGAACACAATAATCAGAGTAATACAAATGTAAATGATTCTACCTTAAAGCGTATAGAACCAATCAATACTAAATGTAATAGAATGATTGTAATTGAAACAATTACAATTGAATCAGTAAAGAAGAAAGGAAACAATACAAATCCCTTTCTAATACAACAGCGGAAATGTAAAAGTAATACAATTCTTTTAACCCAAAGAGAAGGGTTATCCTTTCACCTAGGATAAAAGGTCTGTCTCACCAACACCTTGGTGAGCCCTCGATACGATGATCGGCACGTCTGTCTGCCTATCCCCGGCAGCCCTCGATACGATGATCAGCACGTCTGTCTGCCTATCCCCGGCAGCCCTCGATACGATGATCGGCACGTCTGTCTGCCTATCCCCGGCAGCCCTCGATTTTGCAGGTAATCGGCACCTCTGTCTTTCAATTACTTGAAAGCCCTCGATACGATGATAGGATGCACAAGGCTGATGAGAGAAGTCACAGTGTCTCTCTCTAGAATCACAGAGTCTCTTTCGTCCTCTTCGTTCATCAGTGTGTTCTCAGCTTCAAATGACCTCCTATTTATAGGCCTCGGGTTCCAACGGTCATATTGCCTCCAACGGTCATATTGAAACAGAAAGCACGGCATCGTTTTGATTAGTATATAACTAACTCAACGACATCGTTTTGTTAGGATAAGAGATATATAGAAATGTAAAACACGAGTACGATTCATATGCAGAGAGAGTTTTTGACAAAGTACCAAAACAAATAATGATCATCTGAATAGCAAAGTCAGTACGATATGATTGACAGAGTCAGTACGATACGATTGACAGAGTCAGTACGATACGTTTGACAGAGTCAGTACGATACGTTTTGGTCGGTACGATCAACATCGTACGATACGATAAACATGATAAAAGACAATTTGTTATTTACAAACATATGATAGAATACATTTGAGATTTCCAAAACATGACATAGAATATATTTGTGATTTCCAAAACATGATGTAGAATATATTTGTGATTTCCAAAACATGATGTAAAAGCCAAAAGAAGACTTTTGACTTAACAGAAAGAATAACATTAAATGAAACTTAAAATTTAATTTGAATAAATAAATTCATGATATTAAATTTTAAAGGGGAATTATATACACCTAATAAAATAAGATAGGTGTATAACATAACATATGTCTCAAAGATGGAAAATTGAGGCAAAAATCCATTAATGCTTTAGTAAATTTAGAACTATAATCCCCATGAAATAGAGATAATAAAATGGATATGTAAATCTAAATAATTTTCAAGAGAATTATCATAAAATACATGGGAAATATATACACCACATAAAATAAATATGTGGTGAATATTGCATGTGCCTTACACAAAATAAAAGTGAGATGGAAATATCATACCTTAAGTATCAACTTCTTTCATACATGTTAGAACCTACTATATAATAAATTTAAGTTTATTATACATATATTAAAAAACCGTACTTACATATATCATACCATATATGGTTTACTTATGACCATTTAGTACTTGTTTATTAACAATTCATTGCAAAAAGCATGTTTAAGATAATAACCACTTTGTTTTCGTGTATGTTTTGATTTTTTATTTTTTGTCACCTTAATTTGATCATGGTTTCATCATATAAATAATTTTAAACATGATATAAATATCATATATATTCAGTATATATTATTTATATTAATCCATAAAATTTAGAGATAGAAAATGAAATACACCATTCATGGAGATGGTAGGTCATACATACACATGAAAGTTGTATCCATTTTCTCTAAATACTGAAAAAAAGAAAGGTAAATAATATATTACCATCCCAAAATATTTTTTTTTTCATATATATATCACATATATTTGTTTAAACATATTCTTATTACCTTTCATGTAAAGAATATATAAAGAACGAATCACATCGTTTCGCGAGGTGGTAATCCACCGTACACACATGCAACGTTATCGTATTACCATGGAATAGAAAATAAGAAGGTATATAGGATATAATAATTTCAGAAGTATGAAATTTTTTCCAATATCATATATATTTATTTATTTTATCCTTATTACCATCTAAGTAAAATATAAATTAAAAACACATCACATCAGTTTGTGAGGCAGTAGTCCGTCGTACACATGAGCGACATTATTGTTTTCCTATGGGTTTGGAGGTATGAAGTGATATGTGTTATTATATTTAAATATTTATAATAATATAATAAATATCAAATCTAAACATTAAATCCATACTTTTAACCATCTCTGATAAGCGGTGATGGAAAACGAATAACATTAGTTCGTGAGACGGTTGTTCTCTGTAAACAAAAATGGTGATTTTGCATCACATTTAATGAAAGGGGAGATATATTTAGGTTATTACATTAGAATAATAACATATAAGTATATATATTATATACTGGTTTTATTATTTTATCATATTTGAAAAAAATTAAAGGAGGTGAAAGAATAAATAAAACCAAAATGCATGTTTAACAATGTTACCTCTACTTTGAGGAGCCTCTTTAGGTTTACAAATAATTAATTATTAGGAGGAATTAGTAACTAAAATAATGTCTATAAGATGAGGGGATTTAATTAATTAAATTATTTTTTCTTGTATTTTCCAAACCAAAGGAATTTCGAGCTGTGAAGTGGATAAGAGAGGGGTGGCCTTTTTTAAGTGAGGTGAGCAGCACACTCAAAATGTTTTAAAACAAAAATGTGTACCCACATTTTTATCATTCCAAAAGATTCCAAGAAGGGTAAATGTCAAAAATATATGTAATAAGGTAAAAATATGACCAATAATTGGGTTTTGGACAAGTTTTATGGTCATTTTACCCCTTATTATTTTATTTTAACCTCTGGTAAACCCATTTTTACCTTAACCACATTAATTTATTTTTATTTATTTTACAATTCAGAATGGTAAAAAATTAATTTGAACTTATTTGGTAATATAAATTATGATGATCATAAATATGGAATCAATTTTTTCAAATTAAATTCACATAAGTGGAAAATTTTAATTTAAAATTAAACCTGTAGATGTGACGAAAAAAGGATTTCTAAAGAGAAAAGCTTCAAAAGTTTAATTTTTTTATATAAAAATTAAATATAATATTAATTACAATGAAACATATTAATAGATATATAATTTTACTAATTTTACTTTTAAACCCATATTTAAATATTTTTTTTTAATTCTTTAAAATAAATAGACATTCTTAATAAAAACCACACTTTTCACTTTTAATTGAAAATATATCTTTTCAAAAAATTATCAAGAATTAGCTAAATGATAATTATTACATATATTTTTAAAAAGTGAAGTTCATTTTTAAAATAAATTTTATAAAAGTCAAAGAAACTAATTTTAAAATAAGTTCGTAAAAGGGGAGAAAAATGCTATTTAGAAAAATACAAATTTTAAGAATAAAATTAGATTTATTATTATCTCTTGTATATAAGAAATAATATGAATGTTAAAATTTTTATTGGATATATAATTTAAAAATTTAACTAAAATAATTCATAAAAAGTTATTTGTTTTATTTATTAAGTAAAAATGTGTTTGTGTGCATAAATATATTTTTTCAGATAAAGATTTTGTTTATTTTCAAATATTTTTGTTTATTTCTAATTAATTGGTCATCAAAGAATTCATTTTATATATAGGTGTGAACCATATATTTTTATAATTTAGTTAATCTTATTCATTCTGTCTATTTCAATGGCTATGTGATAACTATCATATTAAATAATAATATTTTAATAGTATGTCATGTGTTGTTTAAACTCGATGTTGCATATTACACAAGAAACACTCAGTGCTGCATGTAATGAAAGATAAACATAGTGTTTCATGAAATGGAAAATATCACAAATATTAAATTTATTTTTCAAAAATATTTCAAAAAATCTTGGGGTGTTATATTGTGTGTCCATTTTTCAGATGACCAGTTCTCCATCTTAAAATATCTTCATCAAAAAGTATCCATTAGAGAACAATAAATGAAACCTTAATTACAATAAATTTTCAATTAATGATATAAAACTATCCATTTAATATTTGAAAATATTCTACCACTAAGTTATACACAACTTATTATCTCCACTTAAAACATGATCGCTTCAACTCACGACAACTAGGAATGGTTGGTTGGAATGATAAATTTACATGGTAACTAGGCATGATTACATCATTTGTTCATGAAATTACTTCATTTGTTCATGCGATAGGTTCATTAATTCATTTAGTTGATTGATTTTTTCTTGTGGAAGGTATGACTCTTCATGTAGCCACTACAATAACACAAGTATAAATTACATTACTTGATTAAAATTTTACTTACCTTGACATAATAACTATATTTTTTCATACGACAGGTAGTTTACTTAATGCATAAACTTCACTGATACTCATAGTAGATTCATTACTTCACACTGTCACTTATGTTTTACTCATGGTATGAACATTTATTCATATGGTAGGTAGTCATTCTTGTGATTACTATAAATACAGATACACATCGCCAATACATGACCTAGATAAATATGAATAACTTATTGCATGATATGTTTATTGTTCATTTTGTCAGTTGATTCTCAATTCATGGTAGGTTATTCTTTAGCATAGGTTCATTTCATGACTTAAAACATAATTTTCTCATCTGACACATGGTGGGTAGTTTGTTCAGGCAGTTTGTTGGTGTAAAATATGTGGTAAATTCCGTATGATTACTTAACTTTCATGGTTATTTCAAATTTATTCACATGGTAAGTACATTACACATGTGGTAGGTTGTCACGGTAAGATCTAGAATTATCCAATTTTTCACATTTTTCCAAAAAAAAAATTACTAATAGAAAAAATGAAACTCATTAATAACATTATAAACATGATTTCAGATCATTAAAATAAGGAGGTTCTAGTATAAGTCAACAATATCCCCCTTTTCGATTATCACAATTCCTGACATTTAAAATGAAATGAATTGAATACATGAGAAATATATTTTTTGAGGATCAAATCACATATTTCTCAATTACTTAAATTCCAATTGAATTCAAAGTAGTTTTTACATTTTCTCCCCATTTCGGGATTACATAAAAGTGAATCAGAGGTAAAATAAAATATTTAAAGCAATATGTATAATTAAAAATGAGAATAAGAGGAAAATTCAACTAATATATCAAAAATATTCTAAAAAAGTCCCCTATGAGGAATTCTAGTCTGAATCCAATTATAAGACATCCCTTATAAATGAAAGAAGGATAATATACATTATTTTGGAAGTAAAAAATTAGAAAACTATGTGGTCTGAGGTGTATAGATAAAAGTAGGTTCACGACTGACTAAACTTGTCTAGGATACAAGAAAAATTCATTTATGCTAGAGGAGGTAGTGGTGGTAGGTAGGTACATAGGAATGAATAGAGGTGTTAGCACAATATTATGGGTAGTGTAGAGATAAGGTTCCATTAGCCTGGTAAAATCACTCATATCTTGAGAACCATGATCCATGGTCTGAAGAAAATTATCTTTATTTTCTATAAAGGCTTCCAAATCTGGAGTCTTCACCTTGATCTTCTCAACTTGAGATTTAAAATCTTGATTCAAGGCTATAATATTTATATCCAAATAAAGATTCCTAAAAATACACTTTATAAATTACTTGTTAAATATTCATATAAGTTTAAAATAAATGGACTTCTTGATTGTATATCTATCTTTCCTAGCTTGTTGGATATTCGTACTGACCAGTTATAAGGTTTTGGAAACATGTGTTTGAAAACAATCAAACACAACTTCTCTAGTATACTTGAATTCATCAAACAAAACCTTGAACTCATCCCTTATGAGTTTTATGATCTTAAACTAATCCAAAAATGGATAAATGGGATGAGTATGAGGAGGTATAGGAGAAAGAGTAGGTTGAAACACTATATTCATGAATCTCCAATCTAACTACAACACTATATTTGATAGGTCAGATTGGAGAGCACCCAAATATGCCTCCAGATATTCAATCTCATTTATGAATAAATTAATCTGAAGATAAAACTTAGAATAAAGATTAGTAATCAATAAAATTATAGTCCTTCTAATATCTACTTCTTGAGTACACTCAAAAGAGTTTTCAAAACCAATAAACACTTCCTTGAAAAATACCATCAAATATGATTTCAATTCATTCAAATAATCTTTTATAATAAATTATGTTGAAATAATAGAATTATGTGCAAAGATAGATGGATCATAAGCTCAGTTCCTTCCATCTAACTCAGGTACATCCACCACTGATATAGCTCTTTCAAACTTATAATAAACTTTGGAATCAACATCAATTTCTTCCTCATGAACAATTGGATCACTAACTTCAACATATTCACCATGAGCTCCACCTTACTCAAATTATTCACCATATTTGGTGGGATTTAGAACAAATAATTTTTGGAGAGTTTGGTCAACTGAGGGTATCATGAGAGATATCTCAAGTCTCTCTTGAGAATCTATGGTAGAAATGATAGATCTCTCTAGTACTCTCTGAGCAGAAGGGATGATAGGTACACCATATCCTGGTGGAATGAACCCATAATCATCATATGAAAAGTTATAATACTCTATTACCAAAATTATAGATGTAGGGGATTTCTCCTTCTTAGAACATGCATGTCAAATAGTTTGCCTATGAATAGTTCCAATAATAGGAGATCTATATGAACAATCATCATTATCATTATCAGAGTCAACAGAATCATCCAAATTTTGCCTATAGCCACTGACAAATAAATCTATGTTAGAAAGACCCATATATTAAATACCTTACTCATGTGATGGGAAAGTTATAGGAGAAACCAGATCTCTAAAATACATAGTAGGAGAGATTGGACTATCATTTCATGAGTGACTCTAGATTCTTCATCTAGATCTACCATCTCATCTTCTTATTAATCTTTCACTTCTTCTACTTATTTCTCTCCAACAACTACCTCATCATATGTATAATAAACTACCTCATCAAGATCAATATATGGATCCACAAGATACCTTGGGCTAAAAAGATACTTCACTAGATCAAAATTCTTATACAACTTATCTTGGTCAGCTTCCCATTCCCCTTTCCATGGGTTCCAATTGACTTTCATTTTCTTATAAATCTTATAATAAAGGAAAAAACTATCTGAAGAGATTATTATTTCCTCCACCCTGAGGAACAAAGCCTTTATTCTTCAACACGACTGAAATAAGATTTTTATAGGGTAAATAAAAACACTTCAAAGAAGGATTAAACAATTCATACATATGTCTCATGAAATATTTGAATAGATTTATCTCAGCACCAGTTTTCATTAAAAACAAGAAAAAAAGATCTTGGTTCCTGAAGATGCTGGTGTCTTCATTTCTTAGAAAAATTAGGTATTGCATAAAATTGATTAAGATCATACATTCTCTACTAAATTAAATAGTGTCTTGTCTTCTAGGCATTCCATTCCAAGTAATATATTCTAATAAAATTTTAAACTCAAATAGATCATGATTAATTAGATATGATGTTGGGTAATCCTCAAATTATCCTTTTTATGGAACACCTAAGAACTTTTTCTAATGTTTTTAAGAGAATTTCAGAACTTAATCACTAATAATCACCTTAAAAATATCCCTTTTTCTCTATAGGGATAAATTCAGTGTTCACATAAAATTCCTTAACAAGATTCAGATAGAACGTATTACCATTATATTTAAACCAACCCTCCCATCTCTGATTCTGAATCGCATTCCAAACCAAAACGTTTCTTGATTTAAAACACTGTGAATCAACTTCCTTTTTGTAGAAACTGGATGATTGATTAGAATCTAATTCCCTGGATTAACTATTTTACTTCTTCTACCTCTAGATATCTTTTAATTCTTCGAAGGAGGAAAGTTAATAGTAAATTCAACTTCAAAAAAATGCTTTATCCTCTGCATTTTTCTACGATTTATGTTCTTGAGTGGACTAGGTTTAAGAGAGGGAGGGGGTTTGAGAAGGTGTGTTTCAATTTTCATGAAATATTTTGAAGAAAAATAGGAGATATTAGGGAAAAAATAATCATTGATTTAGATTTTAATTTTAATTTCATTCCAATTATTTAGGGATTTAAATACAAATAAAATTAAATGAAATCCTACCAAAACGTTTTCATGAAAAAATCTAAGTAGACAGTATACACGATTGGTAAAATGATCATGGATTCATGATAACAAAGGTATGGTAGGTATAATAACTATGAACTCAAATTAGATATTCCAACCACATGAATAAAATATTCATTTTAAGTGGTGACCATGTGAGTAAACAATCACAAAGTATAGTGACTGTGTGATTTGAGTTACTTGGTAGGTATACTAACTTCATGAAAAACTATTCATGGTAGGTATACTAACAATATCAATAAAAATCATAGTTAGTATAAAAACCATGTGAACCATACTTCAAAATTACCTTCATGAAAATCTCATAAAAAAGAAGTTACAAAATTAAACCAAGAATTCAAATAACTACAAATACTAAAACAAAATTAAAATAATTAGAGATAATTTATCATATCCAATTCATGTGTGATATAGTTTACTATCTCAACATTCAAATGCTTTGTAAATATATTAGCAAGATGATGTTGTGTACCAATTAATTCAATAGTTATATCACCTTTTTGAAAATGGTCTCTCGTAAAGTGATTTTTTATACCAATTTGTTTTCTTATAGAATGTGATATAGGATTATAATAAATATTTATCACACTTGTATTGACACAATTTATATGGACATGTCAAAATTGATGTCCTTAATCAAGTAATGTATGCTTCATCCAAAAAATCTATGCACAAAAATTACTTGTAGCTATATACTCAGTTTTAGTAGTGGATAATGAAATTGAGTTCTTCTTTTTACTAAATTATGAAACTACGTACATTACCAAAAAGTGGCATGTTCAAAAAGTTATTTTCAATCTAAATTACAACTACCAAAATAAGAATCTAAATATCTCACTAAATCAAATGTATTTACTTTAGAATAAACAATCCTAATTTGGTTTTACTTTTAAGGTATTTGAAAAATATTTTCATAGAAAGTAAATGTGATTATTTAGGATTTTATTGAATTTGGGAACACATATAAAGAATAAAAATAATATCTATTTGGCTATCAGTTAAGTATAGTAAAATTATAATCATATTTCTATAAGTTTTTTGATCAACTAGTTTCACAGTTTCATCAAGATCTAGTTTATAGCTTGTATTCATGGGAGTATAACTAACTTTAGTACTATCCATACCAAGGTGTTTTAGGAGGTCTTTAGTGTACTTACATTGATTTAAAATAATTACATATTTGTTTTGAAAAATCTGAATACCAAGGATGAATTTTAGTTCACCAATTAAACTCATTTCAAATTCATTTTTCATAATTTTTGAAAATTTAGTACACAAATAATTTCTTGAATATACAAAGATAATATAATCAAAAAATATTTTTACTACTGAAAAATATTTTAAAAATATTTTTAATACTGAAAAATATTTTAAAAATATTTTAATAAATAAATTTGGATCAACTATTCATTTAAAAACCATTTTGAAATAAAAAATGATAAAATATTATAATAAAAAGACCTAGAGTCCTGTTTTAAACCACAAAATATTTTTTTAATTTAAAAAAATTATTTGGAAAGTGAGGGTTTTGGAATTTAGGGGTTGTTTTAAAAATAAATCCTCAACCATATAACTATTTAAGAATGAAATCTTTACATCCATTTAATATAGCTTGAAATTTAATTGTGCTTCATAGGAAAAAAATATTATGATAAAATCAAGTCTATCTACTGGTGAAATGTTTTCCTTATAGTCAATACCTTAATATTGATTGCACCCATATACATTTAGTCTTGATTTATTCCTAATTATAGTGCCTAATTCATTTACCTTATTCCTAAACACCCGTTTAGTTCTAATGGTTAGGTAGTCCTTGTTTTTTTAACTAGTTCTCAGAATTTTTTTATCTCAAACTAACTCATCTATTATTTTATTCCAATTACATAGAATTCATCATCAATTGATTCTATTATGTTCTTTAGTAGAAGCTATGACAAGAAATATTGATGTTCAACTTGGTTTCATATTGGAGATCAAGTTTTTTTTACTAAATTTAGGTAACCTAAAATTTCATCTAAGGGGAGGTCTCTATGTGTCATAACATCTCTAAGAATAGAAGTATTTGATACTTTATTTTCATCTACAGGTATAGTTTCAAACTATTATTCCAAAATGGGATATTTTTCAATAGCAGGTTTGACAGAATTGTGACTAAATTTTGCATTAATATATAAATTAGAAATATCATCCTCAATATTTTATAAGGGCTATTAGATTCATGTGGATATATTTCATCAAACTTGACATGTATAGATTCTTCCACAATCATGGTTCTTTTATTAAATACCCTGTATAATTTAATGGATGTAGAATATTCAGGGAAATTAATTCATCACTTTTGGATAAAAACTTCTCTAAATTATCTCTTGTATTGAGTATAAATAATTTACAACAAAAAAACTCTAAAGTAATTACTTTTTAGTTTTCTAACATTCTATAATTCATATGGGGTATCCTTTAAAAGAGGTTTACTTAGAACTATATTAATAATATAGAAATATATATTCATAGGTAAATCATACTCATCGAGCATGTTCAAATAAATTTATTGAAGGGTTATAATTCTTCTTTCTACTACACCAATCTGTTATGGGTTCCTGGGATCATAAAAGTTATGAATATAGCTATTTTTTGAGCATAATGATTCAAAATAATTATTTTAAAACTCATGGACATGATCAATTATTAAGTTATTTATTATAATTCCACTAGTATTTTCCATAATTTTTTCATACTTAGAAAAATAAGAACAATCTTCTCTTTCATGAGTTAGAAAAAATTCCCAAGTGTATCTATAAAATTCATGTACTAGAAAATTCATCTACTAGAAAATAAGCCTATTGGTTTCCATTTAAGAAATAAACTCTATAAGGTCTAAAAAAATCCATGTGAACCAAATATAGAGGATTAGAAATTGAAATATATTTCTTTGGTTTGAAATATATTTTATGATGTTTCCATTTTTTATATGAGTTATATACTTTTTCTTTTGTGAATTCTAGTTTAAGAAGATCCTTCACTAACCCTTTCTTAGTTATCTTTATAAGTGAGTGAATATTGAATTGGCCTAGTATTATATGCCAAATACACCACTCATTATGAAGTAAACTTAAATAAGAAATATTTTAAGAAAACAATTAATTTAAATCAACAGCATAAACATTATAATTTTATAAATAAGTAAAAAATAAAATATATTTAGAATCATATATTTATAGGAATTATTTTGAAATTTAACATGGTAGATGTCATCGAATAATTGTGATATACTAATCATAGTAAATTTCAATCCATATTTAAATAATACTTTAGAAATTAAAATAAAACTAGAATTACCAATTTTATAAAGTCAATTATTTTCTCATTGACATTGTCACCAAAAGAGACATGATCACCATTGACTTTGATGAGGTTATTGAAGCCTAAGTATTACTCATTCATGTGTTTAGAATATTAACTATACATATTTGATAAATTCTTACTGGTACTCTTTAAGCATGTTTCCTAAAACAAAATTTTAAATAAGAAATGATTTTGGTAAGCATATTTTCATGGGTCCAGAAATGTGAGTAATAAGAGATTTAGAAATTCAAAACTATTTAAATAGATTCCTATAAGAATATATTAATATTATAAATAAAAAACATTATTGTAATCATAAGAATAAGAATTATTTATATAGGTATCATAACTAGAACTAGGTATAAATTTATTCTTGTAAATATTCTTTTATCCACATTGGTAAAAAATTCCTATTTTATATTTTGGAGTAGTTTATTTACCAAGAATCTTGGTCAGATTTTTATTCCAATAGAAAATCTTTCAAGATCCTTATTATGTTTCTCATTGGAAAATTTAAGCTCATTTTTTTGTTTTAACATTTGTTTATTCTTATCATTCTCTAGAGAAAAAATTAGTTTTAAAGTGAGTAGACATAACATGATTCTTCTTTAAACTTTTATATTTACCTTTCAATTCATTAAATGTATCGTCCATCATATTAAAATATATAAAAAAATATATTTAATGTACATATTTTCTTCATTATTTTCATTCTCAGAATGGTTAGAAATATGAATAGAATATGTATGAAAAATATTTGATACATAATATGTGTTTTTCTTGAAACACATATTGGATATATCATTTTTGTATTATTTTCTCAATTATAAATCACTTTAGCTATCCTCAGAGGCACTGCAAGGGAATTTTATAGTACTTTTATATCTTTTACCCTTTTACACATACTTTTTCTTATATTTCAACTTATGATAGTATTATTAGATGCATCATTTTATGTTACACTCATAACTGGTTATTAAATTTTTGGAGTCATTATTTTTCCAATATTTTATCCAATTTAATTTATTGTTATACTTACCTCTATAATTTTACTTCTTAAAGAACTTATTCTTCTTTTAGAACATTTTAAATCACTTAGCTAGGAGATCCATTTCTCTATCACTATCAACTCGTGTGTCATCACCACTGGAAATATCAAATTTTACCTTTTCTTTTAGATTAGAATAAAAATTATTAAAGTATACTAACATTCTATTTGGTTCATAATATTCTTATTTGTTTACTTTAAGTTCATCCTCACTCATCATGAGTTTTCTAATGAGTAATTCACTGGTAAATTACTTATATCGTATGATTCTCTGATGGAAACTGAGGTTCCTCTCCATGTATTCAGTAATAATTTTATTAGGTGCATCATATGAACTTTATTAGGACTTTTATTTCCTAGTTCATGCATCATATTTACGATATCATTAAACATAAGAAAAATATTAGAAATATATTCATTAAGCTTTATCTTGAATGTTTCACATTTAATTTTATTAGTATTTAAATTAATTTATTTGACATTTGATGTTCCCTCATGAGATATAGAAAGAATATACAAAATCTCAAAAGAAGTTGAACAATAAGATATTATATTATATTTATCCTCACCTAAATAAGAATATAACACATTCATGGCCTTATAATTAAAATCATATGCATCCTTAGTCGGATCAATCCAATCATCTCTAATGACTTTGGGGTTTTCATGTTTATCCTTAATAATAGTCTAGATATCAAAGACCAATATTTATAAATGAATTTTCATCATAATATTCCATTGAGCACAATTTGTTCCATTAAAATAAGGAAACTGATTAGTGGAAGTCAGTTCCGATATATGATTATATATAAAGACTGCAATTTGGAACTAAAATAAATTTAAGATCTTTATATACAACTAAGTCATAGTAAAAAGTATTTTAAAAAACATTGGATACCAAATGTTGGTCAGAGTGGATAACTCAAGAGGGGGGGTGAATTGAGTTCCCTATAAAAATATTTATTAATGTTTTTTAACATAAATTCTCTAATTTATTTAGAACAACTAATTAACTAAAATAGTAGAGTTATATAATTGTATCTTTAAAAAAACTTATCAAAAGGATTATCATAACTCAGTTAAAAACAAGTTTGAAAACTCTTTATAACTTTCTAAACTAATTTATTTGAATAAAACACAATATATAACACACTTTTTGAAGCCAAATATCAATGTATAGTTTTTTATTAGTTTTAAAATTGATATTAATTTGTTATTTAAAATAGGAGAAAACTGGAAATCATACAAATTAATATAAACAAGGGTTCAGTCTTAAACCAAGACATAATCCCCTCTACATAGAAATCACTCACTACCAAATAGTTTATTATCAAATAAACTGATCCAGAACAAGGATTGGGGTTTATAAGAAAATGTAATAGACAATATAGGTAGAAAATACTCTTCCACAGTTCTACATGGAAGAAAGAGATTCCATCTCACACACAACCTCTACCACAGTTATACATGGGTGTATAAATGAAAAGTGTTGAAATAGAGTGTCAAGAACTCTATAGTTAAGTACATGAGACTATTTTTATAGATAAAAAAATTATAATAAAATATATATCAAAAGATACAAACAAATATAAATATAAATATATGATAGAAATGAAGATGTGGTGCAGCTCAATCCAAATAGATTCATTTTTCAAAGAGTCCTTGAATTTTTCTTTGAAAGGAGATCAAACAAGTTGTGTAGCAGGTTCAAGTAAACAGAGTGTCGTGACGAGTTTTGAATGAGTCTTCTTTGTAGCATGGGTTAATATGTAAGTTCATCTATTATTATTTATAAGATCATGTTTTTCCTTTTTTATCACATGAACAGTTTTCCTTTTTAAAAGTTCTTCATCCAAAAGTATCCATTGGAGAACAGTTAATATGAACTTAATTTATTTGAATTTGAAATTAATTCTCCAAAACTAGATGTTGTATATTTAAAAATACTCCATTGATAAGTTAGAAATGGAAGAATCCATTCACTTAAAACATAGTCACTTCAACTCTAAAAAACTAGGAATTGTTGGTTGGAATAGAAAATTTACATGGTAACTAGAAATAAATAAATCATTTCTTCACATGGTCAATCAATTTGTTCATGAGTTAGGTTCATGAATTCATGTGATCACTTTTTTTGTTCATGTGGTAGGTATGCCTCTTCATAAAGTCACTACAATAACACATGTGTTCAATACATTACTTGATTAAAATCTTACTTACCTTAGCATTGTAACTTGATTTAGTCATGCAGTAGGTAGTTTACTTAATGTTGTCACTTCACAAATATGTACTATAGCTTCATTAATTCACATGGTGAATTATTTTTTACCCATGATAGGTATATATCTTATCTTGGTAGGTAGTTTTTCCTTGGGGTTACTACAAATATAGATACAAATGGTCAGTATAGGACTTAGAGAAATTCAACCTACCTATTTTATGGTAGGTTGATTGTTCATGTAGTTGGTTGATTATCAACACATGGTAGGTCCTTCTTCAATATATGGTCAGTTGATGACTTAGATATAATTTTCTCATTTAATTCATGATGAATAGTTTTTTCAAATAGTCATTTGGTGTACAATGTGTGGTAGGTTCTACATGGTTACTTGATCTTCACAGACAGTTCAAATTTCTACGCATGGTGAGTATATTACACATGAAGTAGGTTATCAAGGTAAGCTCCATACTTATCTGAATTTTTAAATTTTTCCAGAATACTATTTACTATCAAAAAGCATGAAATTAATTAATAACATTATAAACATGATTTTGGATCATTAAAATAATGATGTTTTGATATAATCCAACAACCCTTGCATAAATAAATATTACATCATAAAGTTTTCACTTCCAATTAGTATCCATATTTACTATAAAACATACCTTTTATGAGATAACAAGTTTCATTTTCATGATATATCTTCAAAATTTTAATATTGACATCATCTTTTCCCCAAAACATCCTAAAACACTACGAAAAACTTTTTGAAATGTGGTATGGGTATACAAAGATCAGTAAGGGACATATAAAAATGAATAAAAGAAACTTGTTAGTTCATGAATACTTATACAAGATTTTCTTATTCAAAATTAAATGCTAGTATCAAAATAAACATTTTATTACCCAAGGAATCAAATTTTCTACCCAAATATTTTCATTAAACATTTCATAATAAATCTTAATGGTAAAATAAAACTCATAAAGGTTACACTAAAGTCATGAAAAATTATGAAAACTTTTCCAAAAAAAGCTATGCATTTCACCCTTGCAAAATAGAATATAATTTTCAATAAACATAAGATCATGAGTAATCACATGAGAGAATAACATAAAGGACATGATATCATACGATCATTCCAATGTATGAAATTTTGAAACAAAAAAAAACATGACATAATAGTAAGTCAAGTCTAACTTTGAAGACAATATCACATGGTGGATAGAGTCCCATAATGGATTAGGTTTTCTCCCTAATCCCATACATAATGTCTCATAAGGAAAAAACATTACCCAATGCATTTGATTACTTTCTGGGTGAACCAATCATAACATGTTAATGATTATGTGTTATATAAAAAGGAGATAAATCATAAGGTATAAACATAAGAATTACCCATGTGAATAAAATGGGTTGTATAATCTTTCCTTGTATCATAATCAAAAGAGATTCTTAAAGAAGGAATTTGATAAATGAGCAAAAGACATGTATTACCCTATCAAAATAAAGGATAATAAGCTAGGTATATATGTGATAGACATAAATACATAATTTTAAAAAAAATTAAAAAACATTAAATAGAGAGATAAAGTGAGTTCGAGAGAGAATGTTCATACCCTAAAGAAAAGGGTGGTTCAAAGAGATTCCTTACACACATAAGAAAAAAGTTATATATATCAAAATATCTATTCCATTAAATTTTTTTGAAAATACCAAAAATAAATCGAAAGAGTTATTTTCTATGATGAAAAAAGGAATATTTTAAATAAATTCAAATATAAAATAATGGTTGCAACAATGGGAAAAGTTATTCATGTCATATACATTAAAATAAATCATTTCTTTTGTCTTTTGTAATGAATTCAAAACATACCGTATAAAATATGTAAAAATATTCCTTTTGAAAACATCTTAAAGGGAGTAAAAAGAGATGTAAAATTTTCATTATAATTCATTTATATTTATATAAATACATGAATAAGAATATGAACATGAAAGATAATTATTTGAAAATAATTCTTTAAAACCTTTAAAATGAGGGTTTTAATGTAAAGTGTCCCTTATCAAAAAACATAAAAATATTTATTTTAAAAAACATTTAAATAAATTAATATATGTTCAAAAATGATCTTTGGAATATATTCAATCATAAATGAAAATTTTCTTGAAAATTTTATAAGAAAACATACATGGAATAAAAAGTGTTGGAAGGGAAACTTTAAAAGAATGTTTTTTAAAATAACATCACTTAACTTGATTTCAACTCATCACGTGCGTTATTTATATTCATGAATAATAAAATTATGTTAATTATTTAATTTCTTAATAACTTTTTTAATTTTATTATCCCTTTTATTTTATTTATTATCATGTTATATTGAATTACATATCCATTTAAGTTAACGTTGGGCATTTTGTGATATTCGGCTCATAAGTCCAAAATGATTTTGACAGGTTGAATAAGGTCAATGAGGTCATTAGTTCATCATCTCAATCATAATAATGATGAAATATTTATCATTTTATACATATATTATACTTTTAAAAACAACTATGAAATATGGTTATGAAAAATGAACTACATTGCAATCATCTAGATGGTAGGCCGTACATACACATGAGTGACGTTTCCATTTCTCAATGATCATAATTGAAAAAAATTAAAGTGTTATTTTATCATTACATAATTATAATTATATCATAAATATCATATTTTTTCTTTAAATACAATTATATATACTATCCATGTGATCCTAAATGAAAAATTATTCAGATCGCTTCAGGTGGTGGTAATCCACATGTACATAAGAACAATGTTATCATCTTTAAATGAATAGAAATTCAAGAAAATATATGATATATTAATTTTAAAAATTGATTAGTATGTAATTAATATGATATATATAGATTTAATACATCATTATAAATAACTATGAGAGGAAATAATGTAAAATGAATTACATCTGTTTGTGAGGCGGTAGTCCACGATACACACTAATGATGGTTTTGTTTCCCATATGATGTAATATGAGTTAGATGTAGGTTATGAAATTAAAATAATAAATTCTAATTATATATGATACAAAAAATTTATTATATCATATTTTTTGAATAATATTTTAAGGAAGTGGAATAATAAATAAAACAAAATGCTCGGTTAAGAACAATACCTCTTCTTAAGAGTGTTTTATAATCAAACCAAGGACTATAAGAAATGAAAAGGGAATTCATAAAGGGATTTGGGTGGTTATTGGATGAACTAAAATGATTATTAAGTGTAAAGTAAAGAGTATATGAGGTATCCTTTTATAAGCGATCGGAGGGGCACTTTTGAAAATTATTAAATATTAAATTATTATAATTTAATTTTCAAAGAGAAACAGATACAAACTAATATAATTTTAATATTATATGGTTATGGGTAAAAATAATAGCATTAAATAAAATTTGGAGAAGTTTAAATTATGTTTTTACCCTTATATCTTTTTTTTACTTTCATTAACCCCTTTTGAGAACTACTGTGATAACATTTTTTTTACTCTTTGGGGTCAAGATAGTTACTAGAAGAAGCAAATTGGAAAATCAATGGAATATTATTGATATTTTAAACTCTATAATAATCACTTGTTTGAGTATATGATTTTTAGTAATTTTAAATAATTTAATAATATATTATTTATTATAAAATTTCAGTAATGTCATTTTTGGAACTATTCATTTAATTTTTCTTTGAAAACAACATTCAAAAAATGGAATTAAAATTTAATCCTTTAAAATATCACCACCATGTTATATTTATTTATAATATTTTTTAAACATAATAATTCATTCAATTTTTATTACTTTTAATATTTTTAAAATCATTTATTTAAATTTTCTATTAATTGAATAAATATTGTGTTAGTGTTGAGTAAGAATTTAAGGTAAGAATTTCATTAATAAAAAGTAAAAATGAACGAACATTATAAAAAAATCATTTATATTTAAATTGATAATTTAGAAACAAAAATAAGTTTTTTTATCCCTATCACAAAATATAATGGTTATTAAAGGAAAGAAAGTGACATTTTTGTCTTTATCTTTTACTTAAATATTAAATGTAAAAATAAACAAATATGGTACCAAGTGGCCATATATTAAATAATTTTTTGTAAATAACCTAAATAAATTCATAAAATGGGATAAATTCAAGTGTTAGGGTCAATATGTTGTTGTGATCATATTATTTTTAACCTCAATTACCTGATTTACGCTTACTGTGGTAGTAAATATTTACAATAGTTACTATTCATGATGACTAAAAATAAAATGAGAATATTTAAGAAATATTGAAATAATTATTCTAAATATATAATCCATTTTTTATATATAACTCAAATAATTAGAAAATTTTAATTTAAAATTAGAATCATGAGACGTGATGAAAAATAGTTTTTCAGAAAATTCTTTTTATGGGCAAAATATTTTTATACAATATCGAAGTATAAAATTCATTAAAATTTCCATAATTAGATTATGTTTAATAAAACAAAACTGATTAAATTTTCAAACTAATCCAAAATACAATTTGACTTTGTAAATACTTGAAAATAAAATATATTTTTAATAAAAATAAGTGTTTTTCACTATTCATTGAAAAATCAAAATTTTCAAAAAAATACCAAAATCTTACCATAATATAATTTTGATATGTTGATTTAAAAAATTATATATATTTCTAAATTAATATTTCTAAATTTTAAATAAATTAATTATAATATTTTCTCATAAAATACAAGAAAAACTATTTTTGAAGAAAACATATTTTTGAAGAATAAAACAACTTTACTAAAAATTATGTGATTGTTTACTAAATATTTATCAATAAATTTATATATATTTGGAACTTTATATATATTTAATAAATAAGTTCATCCATTTTGTACCTTTTAATTTAACGGCTTGGTTATAATGATCATATTTAAATAATAATATTTCATGGTTCATTTTGGATCGATTATGCATTTAGTATATTCTATCGCACATAGTTTTATTTTAAAAAAATATCAGGGTGTTAATATCATATTAACATGACATAAATTAAAAAAGTGTTAAATTTTTATGGGTTACCAAATTCTGTTGTATCTGATAATAAACTGAGGTTTACCTCGAAATTCTGGAAAACTATTCCATAAGCTTTATATACTGAGTTGTGTTTTATTACTACCTATCATCCTCAAATAGATGGTTAGTCTGAGAGAACCATTTAAACCCTAGAATAAATTTTTAGATTCTATTCTATGGTTTTCAAAGTTAGTTGGGATCAACACCTTCCTCTTGTGGAATTATATTATAATAATAGGTTTCTCATGATCATTTAGATGGCTTTTTATGAATCTATGTATGGAAAGAAGTGAAGAACTCCAACATACTGGGATAAAGTTGGAGAAAGAATGATATTGATACATGGTCTACCTAATGAAATGGTAGATAAGGCTAGACCCATTCTACATGTACTACTACAATTTGGCCTTTTATCAGTGCTAAAAACCGACATTAACAGCGCTATAAAAGCGTTGTTAATGCCAGCGTAGATAAAAGGGGGTCCCCTTTATCAGTGCTCTGAAAAGCGCTGATAAATACCACCTTTATCAGCGCTAAGAAAAACACTGATAAAGGACCCCCTTTATCAGCATTTGTTTAGCACTGATAAAGGTGGGACTTTATCAATGCTATCTTGAGTGCTGATAATGGGGCCCTTTATCAGTGCACTTTTAGCATTGTTAAAGGAATCCTTTATCAATTCTCAAAAAAGTGCTGATAAAGAAATCTGCCCCTGCACCTACACAACCAACACCTACACATCTTCACACCTACACAAAATAGTTTCACCTACACATCTGCACACCTGCACAAAATAGCACCTGCACATGAACCAAGAACCAAAAGACGACACAACGCAAACAATATTTTGACAAACAATACTATATACATTTACTTAACATCATGAATACAAAAAACACACACTGCTATATACATTTCAAACAAAGTTTTACATGGTTAAAATTACAGTTATCCAATAATAGTTATAAATATTAATGTTTCATCCTTTGATATCCATGATCCCCTCCCAAAAATTGTTTTCCACGGTATTTGTTGCCGAACAAAGCATCCGAACTCAAGGAAAAAAATTCACCAATATAAGAAAACATATATTATGTTAGTAATACAATAATGAAATAAATTAAAACATTAATATGAAAGAATACATTAATATGGAAATGTGAAACTAAAATATGGAAATGATAAACTCAAATGTTTTCATTCTGATAATAATGAAAGGGAATAATGTAAAATCAATTTGTTTTTGGATGATTTATCTCATTTAATAAATACTGATTCTTTATCTAATGAAAAGATTTACCGGTCACACTGTGTGTCAGATTGAGGTGTGTTTGATTCGTGCACATCACAAATGAATCATGGATCATTGTCCTAACGTATCAAAACAATCCGAACATGTTTTCTCGGTTTGTCGTATGTCACTTGTGTTGTTTTCTAGAGTTAATTTCAATTTGAAATTGATATTAGAAACTTTTAGCCATATCGGTCACACCATGCATTGGATTGAGGTGTATTTGATTCGTACACATCACAAATGACTCATGGTTTGTTGTCCAAAAGTATCAAAACAATCCGAACGCATTTGATCGGTTTGCCGTATGTCATGTGTGTTGTTTTCTAAAGTTAATGTCAATTTCAAACTGATATCAGACACTTTTATCCATATCGGTCACACCATGATTCAGATTAAGGTGAGGTTGATTCCTAAACGTCACAAATGAATCATGGATCATTGTCCTAAAGTATCAAAAAATTCCGAATGTGTTTGCTCGGTTTTCCGTATGTCACTTGTGTTGTTTTCTAAAGTTAATGTCAATTTGAAACTGATATCAGACACTTTTAGCCATACCGGTCACACCATGCATCGGATTAAGGTGCGGTTGATTCGTACACGTCACAAATGAATCATGGATCATTGTCCTAAAGTATCAAAACAATCCGAATGTTTTTTCTCGGTTTTCCATATGTCACTTGTGTTGTTTTCTAAAGTTAATATCAATTTCAAACTGCCATCAGACACTTTTAGCCATACCGGTCATATCGTGTGTCAGATTGAGGTGTGGTTTATTTTTTCACATCACAAATGATTGATGGTTCATTGTCCTAAAGTATAAAAACAATCCGAAAACATTTTCTTGGTTTTACGTATGTCACTTGTGTTGTTTTCTAAAGTTAATGTCAATTTGAAACTGATACCAGACACTTTTAGCCAAACCGGTCACACTGTGCATCAGATTGAGGTGTAGTTGATTCGTGCACGTCACAAATTACTCATAGATCATTGTCTTAAAGTATAAAAACAATCCTAATGCTTTTTCTCAGTTTTCCGTATGTCACTTGTGTTATTTTCTAAATTTAATGTCAATTTCAAACTAATATCAGACACTTTTAGCCATACCGGTCACATCGTGCGTCAGATTGAGGTGAGGTTGATTCATGCATGTCACAAATGACTCATTGATCATTTTACTAAAGTATCAAAACAATATGAATAAGTTTGATCAGTTTTCCAAATGTGACTTGTGTTGTTTTCTAAAGTTAATGTCAATTTGAAACTGATATCAGACACTTTTAGCCATACTGGTCACACCGTGCGTCAGATTGAGGTGTGGTTGATTCGTAAACATCACAAATGTCTCATGGATAGTTTTCCTAATGTACCAAAACAATCTGAACACATTTTCTCGGTTTTCTGTATGTTACTTGTGTTGTTTTCTAAAGTTAATGTCAATTTGAAACTGATATCAGACACTTTTAGCCATACCAGTCACACCATGCATCGGATTGAGGTGTGGTTGATTCATACACTTCCAAAATGGAACATGGATCATTATCCTAAAGTATAAAAAAATCCGAACGCGTTTTCTTGGTTTTCCATATGTCACTTGTGTTGTTTTTTAAAGTTAATGTCAATTTCAAACTGATATCAGACACTTTTAGCCATTACAGTCACAACGTGTGTCGGATTGAGGTATGTTTGATTCATGCACATCACCAATGACTCATGGATCGTTTTACTAAAGTATCAAAACAATCTGAACACGTTTTCTCGGTTTTCTGTATGTCACTTGTGTTGTTTTCTAAAGTTAATGTCAATTTGAAACTGATATCATACACTTTTAGCCTTACCGGTCACACCATGAATAGGATTGAGGTGAAGTTGATTCTTTCATGTCAAAAATGACTCATGGATCGTTTTACTAAATTATCAAAATAATACGAATGCATTTGTTTGGTTTTCTATATGTCAATTGTGTTGTTTTTTAAAGATAATGTCAATTTCAAACTGATATCAGACACTTTTAGCCATACCGGTCACACCATGCATCCGATTGAGGGGAGGTTGATTCTTAAAAATCAAAATTTACTCATGTATTGTTGTCCTAAAGTATCAAAACAATTCGAACGCTTTTTCTTGGTTTTCTATATGTCACTTGTGTTGTTTTCTAAAGTTAATGTCAATTTGAAATTGATATCAGAAACTTTTAGCCATACTGATCACACCGTGCATCGAATTCAGGTGCGGTTGATTATTACACATCAAAAATGACTCACGTATTATTGTCCTAAAGTATCAAAACAATCCAAATGCATTTGCTTGGTTTTCCGTATGTCACTTGTGTTGTTTTCTAAAGTTAATGTCAATTTGAAATAGATATCAGACACTTTTAGTAATACTGGTCACACCGTGCATCATATTGAGTTTCGGTTGATTCGTACACATTAAAAATGACTCATGAATCATTTTAATAAAGTATCAAAATAATCTGATCGCATTTTCTTGGTTTTTTGTATGTCACTTTTGTTGTTTTCTAAAGTTAATGTCAATTTCAAACTGATATTAGACACTTTTAGCCATACCGGTCACACCGTGTGTTTGATTGAGGTACAGTTGATTCTTTTACGTCACAAATGACCCATGGATCGTTTTCCTAAAGTATCAAAACAATACAAATGCATTTTCTCAGTTTTCAGTGTGTCACTTGTGTTGTTTTCTAAAGTTAATGTCAATTTGAAACTGATATCAGACACTTTTAGCCATACCGGTCACACCGTGCATCAGATTGAGGTGCGGTTGATTCATGAACATAATAAATAAATCACGTATTGTTTTACTAAAGTATCAAAACAATCCGAATGTATTTTCTTAGTTTTCCGTATGTCACTTGTGTTGTTTTCTAATGTTAATGTCAATTTCAAACTGATATCAGAAACTTTTAGCCATACTGGTCACACCGTGTGTCGGATTGAGGTGTGGTTGATTCGTACACATCAAAAATGACTCATGGATCATTTTACTAAAGTATCAAAACAATATGAATCTATTTTCTTAGTTTTCTGTATGCCACTTGTGTTGTTTTATAAAGTTAATGTCAATTTAAAACTGATATCAAACACTTTTAGCCATACTGGTCACACCATGCATCAGATTAAGGTGCAGTTGATTCTTACACATCACAAATGACTCATGGATCGTTTTACTAAAGTATCAAAATTATCCAAACATGTTTTCTCAGTTTTCCATATTTAAATTGTGTTGTTTTCTAAAGTTAATGTCAATTTGAAACTAATATCAGACACTTTTAGCCATACCGGTCATACCGTGTGTCGGATTGAGGTGCGGTTGATTTGTACACATCAAAAATGACTAATGGATCGTTTTCCTAAAGTATCAAAACAATCCGAATGCGTTTTCTCAGTTTTCCATATGTCAATTGTGTTGTTTTCTAAAGTTAATGTCAATTTCAAACTGATATCAGACACTTTTAGCCATACTGGTCCCACCGCGCGTCAGATTGAGGTGAGGTTGATTTATGAACGTCCAAAATGACTCATGGATCTATGTCCTAAAGTATCAAAACAATCCGAATGAATTTTCTCAGTTTGTCATATGTTACTTTTGTTGTTTTCTAAAGTTAATGTCAATTTGAAACTGATATCAGAAAATTTTAGCCATACTGGTCACACCGTGCATCGGATTGAGGTTCGGTTGATTTATGCATGTCACAAATGACTCATGGATTTTTTTCCTAAAGTATAAAAACAATCCGAACGCGTTTTCTCAGGTTTTCGTATGTCAGTTGTGTTGTTTTCTAAATTTAATGTCAAGTTGAAACTGATATCAGACACTTTTATCCATACCGTTCACACTGTGAGTCGGATTGAGGTGTGGTTGATTCTTGCACGTCACAAATGACTCATAGATCATTTTCCAAAAGTATCAAAACAATCTGAATGTGCTTTCTCAGTTTTCCATATGTCACTTGTGTTGTTTTCTAAAGTTAAGGTCAATTTGAAACTGATATGAGACACTTTTAGCCATACTAGTCACACCGAGCTTCGGATTTAGGTGCAGTTGATTCTTACACGTCAAAAATGACTCATGGATCACTGTCTGAAAGTATCAAAACAATCCAAACACGTTTCCTCAGTTTTCCGTATGTCACTTGTGTTGTTTTCTAAAGTTAATGTCAATTTAAAACTGATATCAGACACTTTTAGCGATATCGGTCACACCGTGCATCAGATTGAGATGAGGTTGATTCTTACACATCATAAATGACTCATGGATCATTGTCCTAAAGTATCAAAACAATATGAACACGTTTTCTTGGTTTTCCGTATGTCACTAGTGTTGTTTTTTAAAGTTATTGTCAATTTCAAACCAATATTAGACACTTTTAGCCATACCGGTCACACCGTGCATCAGATTGAGGTGCGGTTGATTCGTGCACGTCAAAAATGAATCATGGATCGTTTTACTAAAGTATTAAAACAATCTGAAAGTGTTTTATTAGTTTTCCATATGTCACTTTTGTTGTTTTCTAAAGTTAATGTCAATTTGAAACTGATATCAGAAACTTTTAGCCATACCAGTCACACCATACATCAGATTGAGGTACAGTTGATTATTTCACATCAAAAATGGCTCATGGATCATTTTCCTAAAGTATAAAAACAATCCGAAAGCATTTTCTCAGTTTTTCGTATGTCACTTGTGTTGTTTTCTAAAGTTAATGTCAATTTGAAACTGATATCATACACTTTTAGCCATACCGGTCAGATCGTGTGTCGTATTGAGGTGCAATTTATTTTTACACGTCACAAATGACTCATGGATCGTTTTCCTAAAGTATCAAAACAATCCGAATGTGTTTTATTGGTTTTCCGTATGTCACTTGTGTTGTTTTCTAAATTTAATGTCAATTTAAAACTGATATCAGGCACTTTTAGCCATACCGGTCCCACCGTGCATCGGATTGAGGTGAGGTTGATTTGTGAACGTCCAAAATGACTCATGGATCATTTTCCTAAAGTATGAAAACAATCCGAATGCATTTTATCAGTTTTTTGTATGTTACTTTTTTTGTTTTCTAAAGTTAATGTCAATTTAAAACTGATATCAGACACTTTTAGCCATACTGGTCACACCCTGCATCGGATTGTGGTTCGGTTGATTCATTCACATCACAAATGACTCATGGATTTTTTTCCTAAAGTATCAAAATAATCCGAATGCATTTTCTCGGGTTGTCGTATGTCAGTTGTGTTGTTTTCTAAAGTTAATGTCAAGTTGAAACTGATATCAGACACTTTTATCCATACCTTTCACACCGTGAGTCAGATTGAGGTGCGGTTGATTCGTGCATGTCAAAAATGACTCATGGATTGTTTTCCTAAAGTATCAAAACAATATGAACGTGCTTTCTTAGTTTTATATATGTCACTTGTGTTGTTTTCTAAAGTTAATGTCAATTTGAAACTGATATCAAACACTTTTATCCATACTAGTCACACCGTGCTTCAGATTGAGGTGCGGTTGATTCTTACACATCAAAAATGACTCATAGATCATTGTCCAAAAGTATCAAAACAATCCAAACAAGTTTTCTCAGTTTTCTGTATGTCACTTGTGTTGTTTTCTAAAGTTAATGTTAATTTGAAACTGATATCAGACACTTTTAGCCATACCGGTCACACCATGCATCGGATTAAGGTGAGGTTGATTCTTACACATCAAAAATGACTCATGGATCGCTGTCATAAAGTATCAAAACAATCCAAATTCATTTTCTTGGTTTTCTATATGTCACTTGTGTTGTTTTCTAAAGTTAATGTCAATTTCAAACTAATATTAGACACTTTTAGCCTTACCGGTCACACCATACATCAGATTGAGGTGCGGTTGATTTGTGAACGTCAAAAATGACTCATGGATCGTTTTACTAAAGTATCAAAACAATATGAACATGTTTTCTAAGTTTTCCATATGTCACTTTTGTTGTTTTCTAAAGTTAATGTCAATTTGAAATTGATATCAGAAACATTTATCTATACCGGTCACACCATACATCGGATTGAGGTTCATTTGATTCTTTAACATCACAAATGGTTGATGGATCATTTTCCTAAAGTATAAAAACAATCTGAACGCGTTTTCTCAGTTTTCCATATGTCACTTGTGTTTTTTTCTAAAGTTAATTTCAATTTGAAACTGATATCAAACACTTTTAGCCATACCGGTCATACCCTACTTCGGATTGAGGTGTGGTTGATTCGTACACGTCAAAAATGAATCATGGATCATTTTTCGAAAGTATAAAAATAATCCAAACACATTTTCTCAGTTTTCTGTATGTCACTTGTGTTGTTTTCTAAAGTTAATGTCAATTTGAAACTGATATCATACACTTTTAGCCATACCGGTCACACCGTGCGTCGGATTAAGGTGAGTTTGATTCTTACACGTCAAAAATGACTCATGGATAGTTTTCCTAAAGTATCAAAACAATCCGAATGTGTTTTCTCGGTTTTCTGTATGTCACTTGTGTTTTTTACTAAAGTTAATGTCAATTTCAAACTGATATCAGACACTTTTAGCCATACCGATCACACCATATGTCAGATTGAGGTGAGGTTGATTTATTACACATCACTAATGTCTCATGGATCATTTTCCTAATGTATCAAAACAATCCGAACATGTTTTCTCAGTTTGTCGTATGTCACTTGTGTTGTTTTCTAAAGTTAATGTCAATTTGAAACTGGTATCAAACAATTTTAGCCATACCGGTCACACCGTGCATCATATTTAGGTTCAGTTGATTTGTGCATGTCAAAAATGGATTATGGATCATTTTCATAAATTATAAAAACAATCCAAATGTGTTTTCTCAGTTTTTCATATGTCATTTGTGTTGTTTTCTAAAGTTAATGAAAATTTCAAACTGATATCAGACACTTTTAGCCATATCGGTCACACCATACATCGGATTGAGGTGTAGTTGATTCGTGCACATCAAAAATGGCTCATGGATAGTTTTCCAAAAGTATCAAAACAATCTGAATGTTTTTTCTCAGTTTTCCGTATGTCACTTGTGTTGTTTTCTGAATTTAATATCAATTTGAAATTGATATCAAACACTTTTAGTCATACCGGTCACACCGTGCATCGTATTGAGGTACGGTTGATTCGTAGACATAAAAAATGAATCATGGATAGTTTTTCTAATATATCAAAACAATCCGAATGTGTTTTATCGGTTTTCCATCTGTCACTTGTGTTTTTTTCTAAAGTTAATGTCAATTTCAAACTGATATCAGACACTTTTAGCCATACCGGTCACACCGTGCGTTGGATTGAGGTGCGGTTGATTCATGCACGTCAAAAATGACTCATGTGTCATTTTACTAAAGTATCAAAACAATCAAAACATGTTTCCTCAGTTTTCCGTATGTTACTTGTTTTTTTTCTAAAGTTAATGTCAATTTTAAACTGAAATCAGACACTTTTAGCCATACCGGTCACTCTGTGCGTCGGATTGAGGTGTGGTTGATTCATGCATGTCACAAATGACTCATGGACCGTTTTCCTAAAGTATCAAAACAATACTAATGTGTTTTATTGGTTTTATGTATGTCACTTGTGTTGTTTTCTAAACTTAATGTCAATTTCAAACTGATATCATACACTTTTAGTCATACCTGTCACATCGTGCATCAGATTGAGGTGTGGTTGATTCGTGCACATCAAAAATGACTCATGGATCATTTTACTAAAGTATAAGAACAATACTAATGTGTTTTATTAGTTTTCCTTATGTCACTTGTGTTGTTTTCTAAAGTTAATGTCAATTTGAAACTGATATCGGACACTTTTAGCCATACCGGTCACACCGTGCATCGGATTGAGGTTCGGTTGATTCATACACGTCACAAATGGAAAATATGGGAAAATAAGTAGTCATCGTTATGTAATAGTGATTTAAAGCAAAAAATATATATTTTTTCATACTTACACATGTTTCCCACACTTTTTGTGTGTTTTCATCTACTAGTTTCCCCTCTTTATTAACACAAGCCTCCTTCCATAGCACATGGAGTGGGATGGAAGTGACTTGGGATTTTGATTTATCAATCTGCATATAAATATAGAAACATGTTTATAGTGTTGTTTTATGTCACATAAAATTATTATAGTACTTTTAAAATATGTACCAATTGCTTTTCAATTGAAGCGTACCCCAGCCTTGCTTTACGGTAGAGGTATGCTAGTTTTTCTGCCCATTCTTTATTTTCAACACTCAGTTATTGTTTCATAAATAAAAAACTATCAATCAAAGTGATGAATACAAGAAATTTTAAACAACATGTAACCAAAAACAATGTACCTGAAAAGTCTGCTTCACACGATGGTTGCAAAACGCATCCCACGCTCCTTGGGATATCAAGTGTGCATAAAGAGGAGGTGGGTGCGGCTTGATTTTCCCTTCAACATATTTCAGATGACATTTCGTTAAAATGGTGTGAAATACTCTATGAAACCTTTCTTACAGTCTTAATAAATACTCTTTGTGTGAGACATCCACTATAAATTCACTCTTCAAGAGATGATGAAGAGTTAGTCAATATTTCAGTATTTTATTTTATTTTATTTTAATAAATTAAATAAATGATGTTGTAATGTTACTGTAATCTCTTCCCACATTAATTTTTTCAGCCCGCTGACAACATGGTTCCACGACTCTAAATCAATAGGCACGCGTTGCCGAGTAACGATTCCAATATAGCTACTAAACATGGCTTTGTTGTGGTTTACATGCTGGCCTCGCTTATTCCATCCCACCTCATATTTGATGCCTTTTGCTTTTGCCTTAAGGATTTTGGCTAAAACTATAAAACTACGGCACACCTATTTTTTTGTGCCACCAAGGTTTCATTGCCTACCATTTCCTCAGTTTCTGCATCATCATTATGTTCCTTCGAAGCGCTAGAATCAGCACTGGGACCCGCAACAACAGGTTGAGAAACCTGTTGTACCTCAGCAGTAGGACCAGTAGAAACAGGTTGAGAAACCTGTTATACCTCAGTAGTGGGACCAACTGCAATAGGTTGAGAGACCTGTTGTACCTCAGTAGTGGGACCAACTTCAACAGGTTGAGAAACTTGTTGTATCTCGGGATTGGGTTCATCAGCAGGTGCAGAAGTCATTATCTGTAGAAGTGGTTTAACATTTAATTTAGATGACATAAAAGTAGCAGTGAACAGATAATAACATAATGTAACACAATCTATATTACAATAAAAAAATAACCTGATTATTGAACTATATTTTTTTAAAGGCTGAAGGGATTTGACCCCTCTATCGACTATCCATATCCCTTCATTGTGGTCTCCTCTAACATACAAAACATCATCTACATTGGGACCACTGCGAAATGATTGTGAATTCCCAATGAAAGGGTCATCCTCCGTTGAATTTTCATCTGACCCTTCAATTTTTTTGGTCGATAATAGAACAATTGACCAGTTTCGGTTTGCGGGATCTGGAACATAAAATACTTTCACTACCTGTGATGTCATTATAGACAGTTCACCTATATCCCCTTCCTTACTGAAATCAACTTTCCCAAATCCCAATTCATCTATTTTAATAGAACTCCTATTATCAACCCACTTGCATTGAAAAATCAGAACTTAGAATTCTATATAATCCAACTCCCATATTTGTTTCATGATGCCAAAGTATGACATATTCACATAAATTGAATTTATGTCATTAGCACCAGAAACATGCATCACTTCTGCCATAAGTGTAACCCCACTATTCTTCATAGTACTGTCTTCATCATGTTCATTAGTATAAAATGTATAACCATTAACTATATAATCATTGTAAGATAATACATACACACTTGGTCCTCCGGATTTCCATTGAAGTCGTTCTGAAATTGACTCTGGATTTTCATCTGAATTCTTAAAAATATGGTCTCGAAACCATCCTATAAACTGTCGATTATGTGTATCTAATATCCATTTTTCATCCCTAGATGGATTTAAATTCCTAAGAATATCATTGTGGGTTTCAACATATGGGTCAATGTTGAAACTATTATGAAAAACATAAAGGTGCGCCTGCTCCCGATCTGTAATATTGATTGTGACAACCTGTCTTCCAAAAATTCCTTCACCCTCAAGCCGCCCAGTGTGAAGATATTTCTATAGGCCAATTATTTCCACACTAGATAGGTATTTGGTATAGAATTCAACGGTTTCCTCAACAATATATCGCTCCACAATACAACCCTATGGCCGACTTCGATTTTTCACATACCCTTTAAAAATCTTCATATATTGTTCAATGGGGTACATCCATCTGTAATGTACATGACCACATAGTTGAATATTTCTCACCAAGTGGACCATCAAATAAACCATCATATCAAAAAATGAAGGCGAGAAGAACATTTCTAATTCACATAATATGATAGTAATTTCTCTTTCCATAGTTGGCAATTTCACCGGGTCTATAACTTTTCTGCATATAGATTTGAAGAAGAAACATAGTTTCGTTAATGTATGGTGGACATTCTTTGAAAAAATGAAACATAAAGCAATATGAATGAGATCTTGCATCAAAACATGGCAGTCATGTGATTTCATATATTTTAACTTCAAATCGCTCATTGACACGAGGTTCCTGATATTTGACGAATACCCCTCTGGAACCTTTACGTCATTTAGGAAGTTGAAAAACTGATATCTCTCCTACCTGGAAAGAGCTTAAGTAGTAGGAGGAAGAAATTTTCATTTTTCACCCTTCACTGGTGCCAACTCTTCTCGTATTCTCATCTCAACTATGTCTAACCTAGCCTTAATTCCATCTTTTGTTTTTTCAGGTGTATTTAGCAATGTGTCGATGACACTATCAAATACATTTTTTTTCTACATGCATAACATCAAGAAAATGTTTTACATATAGACAATTCTAGTATGGTAATTCAAAAAAAACCGATCACTTTTTCCAACCGATTTTTGTAAGGTTTTTCGAAGCCGGTTTACCAAAAGTAGTGTCCACATTTTTCACATTCTCAAACAATTGATCGTCTGTCAGTGGAGATAGTGTTGTATGTTATTATGAACTTCCATCGAATGATGTCATCCAAGATTGGTACTTATGTTATCGGGGTATAAATCTGCGATGTCCTAGAAACACGGTTTTCGATGAATGTTTCAACCTAATTGATTGTGTACCTTGTTCACAAATGTGACACCCTTGAGTTCCTTTAATGCTATATCCTAACAAATATCCATAAGTAGGGAAGTCATTTATTGTCTTGTACAACATGGCTCTCAAAGTGAAATCTTCATTTTGGTAAGTATCATACAATGTAACACCTTAATCCCACAATAATTTCAAATCTTCGATCAATGGACCTAAATAAACATCAATATCATTACCCGGTTGTTTTGGTCCTGATATAAGCATAGATAACAAGATGTATTTTCGTTTCATGAATAACCACAGTGGTAAGTTATAATATACCAACATAACCGACCATGTACTATGACTGTTGCTTTGAAAACCAAAAGGATTCACTCCATCTGTAGATAATGCAAGACGAAGGTTTCTCGACTCATTTCAAAATTCAGGATACTCATGATCAATTCTCTTCCATTAAGGAGAGTCTGTCGGGTGACGTAGTATCCCGTCTTTAATTCTTGTATCTGCATGCCATGTCAATTGTCCTGCAGTCTCCTCACTTTCATATAGGCGCCTAAACCTTGGAATGATTGGAAAGTACAATACAACTTTAGTAGGACTGGATTCATCTTTCTTGTATCGAGAAGCACCACACTTTGGGCATTCATTAAGTGATTTGTGGTCCTTGAAAAATAGTATACAGTCATTCGGGCAGGCGTGTATTCTTTCAGAGATCATACCCATTGAGCGTAGCATTCTTTTGGCGTCGTATGTTCGGCACGGGAACTCATTATCTTCTGAGAGAATGTCATTCAGGAGAGCAATTAGTTCCAAAAAACTAGTTTCGCTCCACCCGTTGTCTGCTTTAAAATTATACATCTTCAGTATGGCTGGCAGTGATGCTTATTTAGTGAAACCAGCATACAATGGCGTCTTTGCACAACTTTTTAACTTCTCAAACAATTTTGGGCAATAAATAAGTTCATCTTCAACGGTCCTTGTCATTTCTTCAATACGATCTTCATCATTATTCACATCTATAATCACATCCTCCATACAGTCATCTTCATTGTTCATACTTGTAATCATATCAGATGATCCATAAAACGCAGTGTTATCCCAGCCACTATCTATTCCGTGACAGATCAAGTGTTCTTCCAACTCATCTGGACTAATTTGTTTTGAATAACAACAGCGTAAACATGGAAAAAGGATTTGAGAAGGGTCATATGAATGATCTTTTGAAAACTTGATAAACTCTTTCACGCCTTCTTCATACTCTTTTGTCAACCGATTGGCATTCATCCATTCTTTATTTATATTCATCCTATTTAAAATCCAAAGGATGGGTATATAGGTTAGGGGAGAAGGAATATGAGTATAATTTAGATAAAAAACAAGATACTTCAAAAATGGTGGGGGCATGCTCATTAATAGAAAATCTTGGGTGGTTCTTGGGATTCATCCATTCTCTTCCTCTCTTATATCCCCCTGATTAGGGGTGGTTCTTGGGAGGTTTTTATAGTGCGTTAGTGAGTTCTTCCCTCATACTTCCTTCATTACTATTTCCCTATGATTTGGGGTGATTTTAACTAGGATTTGTGTGATGATTTCACTATATCATCTTCAAATCAATTCAGATGATGTATATTTTGTTTGTATTGGCTAGAGGTTATCCTCGTATGATGAACACACCATGTTTTGTGTGGTTTAGGTGGTGTTGTGTTTCCCAGTGAGTTTTTAAAAGATTATTCCTAATTATATTAAGGTGAATAATTAATTATAAGTTTCTATAATTAATTATTTGGAAATTATGCCTTGATATTATGTCTCAATCATTTGTATAGGATTTGATAAGGCATATATAGTCTTGGTTAAGGATTACTTGATCTTGTTGAGGGGGTTACTCCATTTTTTGAGGTAGTTGGACCCTATAATACAAAACCATGTTCCAATTTATGCATGATTGTGCATTCATGCATGAGTATATGTGTTCCAGTGAAAGGGATAGAAATCAAGAGCAACCTAGGTAAATAAATATGGGGTTTTTGATCCACCAAGAGATAGAGTGATGGTTTTATTTAATGTTTGTGATTTTGTGGTCATCTAGAGATTATGTCTCCATGGAGGTGAGGTTTCTAGTTGTGTTTATGAGAGGATTGGGTTTGGTGTGAGATTTGTATAGCCTAGTTAGGTTTTCTAAGGCTATTTGAGTAGGTATTAGAGTCTTAGGCCTAAATAAAATGGATAATATAGTTTTATATCTCACGTTTGATGGGTAACACCCTCTTAAGGATATATAAGAGTCATAGTGTGTGTGATGAGTAGGATATTCCATATATGGATTGGTGAAGTGTGACATAGAGGATTTCCTCCTTACAATTGGATTAAGAGATCTCCAAGGGAAGATATGATATGGTACCTAAGTGAGTGTCATGGTAATAGACTAGATGACTTTGCATAGGGTATCCAAGGCTCTTAGTGTGAGTTTCTTAGGATGATCATTGATCGTACCACGATTCATTGTTTTATTCCACCCTTACACCGTTGTTTTAAACTAGTTTTGTAATGAATATTCCAAATATAATAATAAATTTAACTTTATGTTTGAATCATTTAATTAATTTTAGTCAACATTATACTGGGAAATGTTACTTGTTTTTTTTTATTTCAATGTAGGTGGAGGTGATTTGGAGGGCCCTTGATGAAGTGGAAGTAAAATGAGCCAAAATTTCATGGATCCATGGACATGTGTCCACTTTTTTGCATATTACACAAAATCCGTGCATCCAAATGGTCTGCAATTTTTTGGAACTGTCAAAAATTTAATACGCTACATTTCATATTAAGGAACCCAATCCTAATTCGGCTTCTATAGGGCCCATTCTAACTGATCTGTCCAAGCCACTGAATTTGGACCAAGTCAAATGCGGTGTTCTGTATTTTATCAATATCTTGAGCTGTAGTTGTCCAAACGGTGCCAAACTTTTAGTGGAGACATTCAAGAAGTCGGGATACAACTTTTCTATTTTTTCCAATGTGATATAAGCCTGTCTGAAGGGCAAAATGCATGGTACAATTGGATTGATGAAATCTGTGTGCCTAAAACCACCTTCCAATTTTCCTATAAAATGGCACCTTGGGCTCCCCATTTGCAAGTTCGGCCAAGGATTGAAGTGCTGCCAATTTTGAGTCCTATAAGAGTCTCCTAATCACCTTGGAGGTTCTAGAGTCCCCTATCCTTATAGGGCAATCAAGGATGAAGAAGGAGTTCCACCCGAGCTTCCTCCTCCTCCCGATGTCGAGCTAAAAGTTGGGTGTTTGTTGTGAGGGAGCTACACACATGTCAAGGGAGTTCCGATGAAAACACTAGCTACTGGTTTGGAGTAATTTGGGTTTTTACACATTTCATTCCATTTATATTATTTAATTTCAGATTTTAATGCTTGATTTTATTGATGTGAGTGTTATGCTCTTAATTTCTAACCGATCGGTGTGAGGTTTTGAGTGTGTGACTTGTGTTGTTCCGATTGGACTTCACAAGAATCCTTTTCATACCCACCTTATTGAGATTTCAATATGATTTATAAGATCTTATTCCATGAATAAGTATTGGACCTTGACAATATGATTGTTACGTCAAGGTTTGGTCCTTAAAGAATTGAAATAAAAGCTTAGGAATTAATCAGGATTCCAATTAACTCCAACCAAAGAATTACTCTAAACCTAAGATTAATTTCTATGAAAAATGAACTTGATATGTGTGTAGTGAAATCACATCGAACCTTTTATCTCATATTTTTCAAAATCCACTAGGTCACTCAACTTTTAAGCTATTTCAACTAAGTCATTGTTTTAAACTCTTTTCAAAACCACCCCCTCTCTTAGTCATTTTTATTAAAAATACACACTCTAAACCTACCAACGCTCCTTGATAGACGACCTAGGGTATACCCTAGACTATAAATAAACCTTAAAAACATAATCAATTTGATGTGTCATGAAAACACACTCAAATTTTGGTGCTGTTGTTGGGGAGCGCTTTGGTTTTTGTGCGTGTTTTTGATAAAATTTTTGTAATTTTTGGGAATATTTGTTTGTTTTATCTTATAACTTTTCATTTATTTTTGTGTTCTAATTTATTTATTGTGTAGGTTCTGTGTATGATGCGTTCTACTCTGGGAGACCTACAAACTTTTGAACTCAAACTAGAGAGGATCCTACATCAACGAAACCGAGACACACAAGACAACACTTTGAATGAGGAGACATCACATCTTAAAATTCTTCTTGATCCTTCTTCTTCTTCTAAAACCAAAGTTAAAATTGAACATAATTTGTATAAAATGGCTGAAAATAATAGAACACTAAAAGAACTCACCTCACCTGATGTTGATATCCGACCCACTTACATTCAATTACAAGTCAATGCACCCAATTTTGAACTAAAATCTGGTTTAATTCATTTATTACCAAGATTTCATAGAATGCCTGGAGAAGATCCACATAAGCATTTAAAAGAATTTAATACTGTGTTTTCAACATTAAAACATGCTAATGTGGATGAAGAACAAGTAAAATTTAGGGCATTTCCATTTTCATTATAAGACATGGCTAAATATTGGTTGTATTATGTTAATTCACCTATTAGAGGTTGGGCGGATATGAAATGACTTTTTCTTGAAAAATACTTCCCAGCCTCTCGAACTACAAAAATAAGGAAAGAAATATGTGGGATAAGACAATATAAAGTAGAAACCCTTCATGAATATTGGGAACGCTTTAAAATATTATGTTCAAGTTGTCCACACCATCAAATAAGAGATCAACTTTTAATACATTATTTTTATAAAGGTTTAATTCCAATAGATCATAACATGACTGATGCTACTGCAGGTGGTGAACTAGTAGATAAAACCCCAATCGCTACAAGGAACCTAATTGAGACCATGGCATAGAACACTCAAAAATTCAGTTCAAGGTCTACTGTACCCATTCGAGGTGTCCATGAGGTGAAAAGTACTGAATTTGAGAAGAAGGTGGACACAAAGTTTGAAGAGGTGAGTACCCTTCTACGAAAAATTGCTCTTTCCCAAGGGAAATTCCAATCTCCTCCTCCCATAAATTGTGGTATATGCTCTTCTGATATCCACTATTCTGACTAATGCCCCCAATTGAGAGAAACTTCTGAGAGTTGTGAGTCAATATTCTTAGGACGCCCCTATAACCAACCCATTAGGCAAGAACCTTACTATCCATCCAACCCTGGGTGGAAAGAAAACCAAGCCTATAGGCAAGGGGGGTATTCAAACTAGCCTCATCAACCATGGAACCAACCAGGGAAAAGTAGTCATCAACAACCACCACCTAGAAATTTTCAACCACCCCAAAGACCTTTCCAACATCCCCCTCCAAAAACTAAACCTAGCCTAGAAGATATGATGAAACAAATGGCTGCCAATAATCTCCAATTCCAACAAACCACTCAGGCAGCCATACAAGACCTCAAAACCCAATTAGGCCAACTAGCTAACTCGGTGGGTGAAATCCAAAGCCATGGGTCTGGTAAACTACCCTCTCAACCACTTGTCAACCCTAGGGATAAGGGAAATGTTAGTTCCATCACCCTTAGGAGTGGAACTCAACTTAAAAGCCAAATGAACCCTCCATTAGAGTCATCATCTCCTAAGGAAACCACCATCCCAACCACTGAAAAAGGTTCAAATGAGGTGGAACCTTGTCTTGAGAGAATTTCTACCAAAGTAAAGAGTGTGTCTATTGATGAGTTACCAAGCACAAGCATTCCTCTTCCATTTACCCAAAGAGACACCCAACCAAGGAAACAAAAGGAAACTGAACTTGATAAATAAATCTTGGAGACTTTCAAAAAAGTGCAGGTTAACATCCCATTGATTGATGCCATGAAGCAAATTCCACGTTATGCTAAGTTTCTGAAGGAGATGTGTACACATCGAAGGAGACTTCGTGGTGATGAGAAGGTAAGTTTGGGGAGGAATGTCTCAGAATTGATACAACCATCGCTTCCCACCAAGTGCAATGACCCTGGAACATTCTCAATTCCATGTACCATAGGGGAGTTTTCTTTTTCTAATTCTATGCTTGATTTGGGTGCTTCTATTAATGTTATGTCTCACTCCATATACTCTTCTTTGCAGGTCGGTGAACTAAAGCCCACAGGAATAGTTGTTCAACTAGAAAATCGGAGTACGGAACACCCTTCTGGTGTGGTAGAGGATGTTCTTATGAGGGTTCAAAATTTAATATTTCCTGATGATTTTTATGTGCTAAAAATGGAAGATGATAGGATGAATGGACACGCCCCAATTATATTGGGGAGAACTTTCTTGAAAACCGCCAAAGCCATAATTAATGTTCATAATGGTACATTATCTATGGAATTTGGTGATGATGTAGTCATTTCAACATCCTTGATGCCATGAAGCACCCCTCAGAAGAACATTCCTCTCTCTCGGTAAATTCAATTGATGTACTCCCTTCCCCTAAAATCACTTCATTTGTTTCCCCTAATCCCCTTTCTGAATTTTCCTCTTTGATTGAAATTCTTGGAAATGAATCATGTGTTGATTGTTTTAGTGGTCTATAAAAGTGACATGCATGTTTATTAATTGATAGTTTCTTGAACACGGAGGATCACATGACCATCGATGATACTGCTATGCTTGTAAAAGATAATTCCTCATCTGAGGATGATACCATTGAGTAGTTAGATGAGATTAGTGACCTCTCACTTTCACACACACTCCCATCGATCTAAAATCCACCTGAATTGGAACTAAAGCAACTTCCTCAAGATTTCAAATATTCATATATTGAGAATGGAAACAAGTTGCCCGTCATCATTGCTAGTTCACTCCCTCCTGAGCATGAATTGAGACTGCTTGAACATTTGAGGGAGCATAAACAAGAATTGGGATGGACACTTGCAGACATTCCTGGTATTATCCCATCAATTTATACACATCATATTTTATTAACTGATGAGGCTAAATCAGTGAGGCAGGCACAATGTCGACTGAACCCAAACCTCTTAGAAGTAGTTAAAAAGGAAGTAACAAAATTATTGGCTACTCGAATCATTTACCCCATCTCTGACAGCCAATGGGTCAGTCTCGTTCAAGTAGTTCCTAAAAAAACTGGCCTAACATTAATTGAAAATGAAAACAATGAATTGGTTCCAAGTCGTGTGTATAATTATTGGTGTGTTTGTATATATTATCGTCGACTATACCAACACACTAGGAAGGACCATTTCTCATTGCCATTCATTGACCAAATACTAGAGAGGCTAGCAGGGAAGTCCCATTACTATTTTCTTGATGGGTATTCTGGATACTTTCAGATCCATATTGCCCCCGAGGATCAGGAAAAGACAACCTTCACTTGCCCCTTTGGCACATTTGCCTATAGAAGGATGCCATTTGGCATGTGTAATGGTCCGGGTACTTTCCAGTGATGTATGGTTAGTATTTTTTAAGATTACCTGGAGAATTGCATGAAAGTTTTCATGGATGATTTTACTGTTTATGGATCCTCTTTTGATGAATGTTTAAGTAGTCTTGGTTTTGTCCTACGTCACTGTATTGAAAATAATCTTGTATTAAATTATGAGAAATGTCATTTCATGGTGCAACAAGGTATAGTTTTGGGACATGTCATTTCTGGGGATGGTATCCAAGTAGATAAATCAAAAGTGGATGTCATTTCTTCCCTACCATTCCCTAAAAATGTACATGATGTGCAGTCTTTCCTAGTTCATTCCGGATTTTACCGTCGTTTCATTCGTGATTTTAGTAAGATTCCACTTCCCCTCTCCCGCTTACTCCAAAAAGAAAAATATTTTGTTTTTGATAAAGAATGTGAAGAAGCTTTTAATAAATTAAAATGGAGTATCACATCACCCCCGGTAATCCAACCACCTCGGTGGGATTTACCATTTGAGCTCACGTGTGACGCCTCTAACTATGCAGTTGGGGCAGTCTTGTCACAAAGGGTCAACCGAGCTCCACATGTCATAGTTTATGCCTCACGTACTTTGGACCCTGCCCAAGAAAACTACACCACCACTAAAAAATAATTTCTTTCCATTGTGTTTGCCTTGGATAAATTCAGTTCATGCCTTTTAGGGTCCAAAGTCATTGTGTTCTCAGACCATGCAGCCCTCCGGTATCTCCTAAAGAAACCTGAGGCCAAACCACATCTCATTCGTTGGATGCTCCTCCTTCAGGAATTCAATCTAGAAATTATAGGTAAAAAAGGAGCATAGAATGTAGTGGTAGACCATATCAGTAGGATCCCCCATCCTCGGACATTGTCTCATCCCCCTGTATTCCCATTAATGACTTGTTTCCTGATGAGCAATTGTACAAAGTGCAAGATGTTATTCCCTGGTATGCTGAAATTGTAAATTATTTGGTAGCATCTTGTATTCCTACTGATTTCAACAAAAACCAAGTCAGTCGTCTAAAACATGAGTCTCGTTGGTACATTTGGGATGACCCCTACCTTTGGCGCACATGTAGCGATCAGGTCCTTAGGCACTATGTTCCCGATAGAAAGTTTCAATTTGTCCTTAGATTCTGCCACACTCTTTCTTGTGGGGGCCACTTTGGTCCCCAACAGACTGCTCGCAAAGTTCTTGATTCTAGTCTCTTTTGGCCAACACTTTTTTGGGATGCCCATGAATTTTGTAAATCTTTTCCTCATTGTCAAAGAATGGGGAATGTATCTAAAAGGAATGAAATGTCACAACAACCCTTGCTCTTTCATGAAATTTTTTATGTTTGGGGCATTGAAATTATTGGGCCATTTCCCAATTCTTTTGGAAACTTGTACATTATTTTGGCCATTGATTATGTATCAAAATGAGTAGAGGCACAGGCCACAAGGACAGATGATTCCAAAACAGTTGTAGAATTTTTGACAGCTCATATCTTTTGTAGGTTTGGATTACCTAGGTTCATCATCAGTGACCAGGGTTCTCATTTCTGCAACTGAACAATGCAATCACTTTTGTGTTGGTATGGGGTCATTCATCGAGTATCTACTGCGTATCACCCACAGACTAACGATCAATACGAGGTGTCAAATAGAGAGGAAAAACAAATTCTTGAAAAAATGGTCCAACCCAACAGGAAATATTAGAGTCTTAGACTTAATGATTCATTATGGGCTTACCATACTGCTTTTAAAACTCCCATTATAATGTCACCTTATAGGATAGTTTTTGGAAAGAGTTGTCACCTCCCTGTTGAGATTGAGAACCGGGCCTACTAGGCCATCAAACAATGAAATTCTAATCATTCTGGTGCAAGTTCTCAAAGGAAGTTGCAGATTTAGGAGATAGAGGAAATGAGAAGAGATGCATATGAAAACTCCAGGATTTATAAGAAGAGAACCAAGGCTTACCATGACCGTCTTATCCTTCATCGTCAGTTCCATATTGGGAAGAATGTCCTCCTCTACAATGCAAGGCTGAAATTTCATCCTGGTAAGCTTTGTTCCCACTGGTTTGGACCATACATTGTTACTAATGTCTCTCCATTTGGTGTTGTTCAGGTTCAAAATGAAGAAACCAAGAAAACCTTCACTGTCAATGGGCAACAGCTGAAGCACTTTCATGAACCCGTTCTGGAGTCCCTGATGGAGGAACTCCAAGTTCAAGAAGCAAACTATGAATGAAATCCACCAGCTTTTATCCTTCCTTCCCACATTCTATTTTTCTACAGTGAGGACACTACATACTCTAGGTGTGGGGGGTGGATACATTCCTGTGTTAGTAATTTTCATCGTTTTCTCCTTTTGTTTTCTCTTTCTGTCCTTCTTTATGGTATTTTCATTTTTCCCCAACAACAATTTTGAAGTTCCATGATTTGGCGACCATAAAATGGGGAAAGTAAAAATACCATAACGAAGGCTAAAAATAATTTGTGTATGAGTTTACCATCAAGGAGTGATTTTTTTTAGTGAATTGGTTTTATGTCAATGATATAAATGGTTGTATCACTGTGAAACATTTGAGATGATTGATTCCCCTTGTGTGAGTAGTTTTGGGAAAACTGTGTCACTAATATCTCCATACATTTTTCCACCAAACCAAAAAGTGTGAATATTTCTTACTTAATATAAGGTAAATATATGTTGGGTTAATATTTTTCAGCTTGAAATGATATTTCCATACGTTCGTTCCTTATCTGATCTGTTTCATTACTGTACCAGATTGACCTATGCGTGTGTACCTAATGTCTGACTATTGTATACCCTCAAAAAAAATTGGTTGTGTCTTGGGCAGGTCAAAAACCACTCCTCCTCAGCCTTTTATCTTGTTATAACTATTGCAATTAGTGTCGTGAGGAGATCAAACAAGGGTTGAGAGATGAGTGTGAGATTTGTTCCATATGAAACTTCAAAAAAAATATAATAAATGAGGGGAGTGATGAAATGTGAAACATATGGGGATATCTAGGTTGGGATCTTATGGTTTGACTTCTGGGAATGCTTAAATGAGTGGGTATTGAAATATGATTGCAAAGGATGTAGGACAGGTTTGGTGAAAAATCATTTAAAGCTGAATAATGTTAAAATAACCTATATTTATTTGATAGAAAGTGGAAAGAATATCATGGAATAGTTTTCACACACGCACATGGAGAGTTAGTGTAATGGTTCAAATTTTAATTCCTTGATCATATTGGTTTCATAAATCTCTTTAAATTTTATTTTGATATGATTTATGAGACATCTTTTTCCATTTTCACTGGGAAGAACTCCTTGGTGTGGTTCGTGCATTGATCACATTACTTTAAATAAAATATTAAATATTCATTATGTTGGAAATATATATATATGAATCATTTTATTTGGGTATGTGATTTTTCCCAGGAGTGCAAATGTTTAGGTGTGGGGGTGTGATCGTACCACGATTCACTGTTTTATTCCACCCTTAAACCATTGTTTTAAACTAGTTTTGTAATGAATATTACAAATATAATAATAAATTTCACTTTATGTTTGAATTATTTAATTAATTTTAATCAACATTATAATTGGAAATGTTACTTGTTTTTATTATTTCAATGTAGGTGGAGGTGATTTGGAGGGCCCTTGATGAAGTGGAAGAAAAATGGGCCAAAATTGCATGGATCCATGGACATCTGTCCACTATTTTTAATAGTACACGAAATAAGTGCATCCAAATGGGATGAAATTTTGAGGACCTGTCAAAATTTTAATAGGATACATTTCATATTAAGGAACCCAATCCTGATTCGGCTTCTATAGGGTCCATTAGAACTGATCTATCCAAGCCATCGAATTTGGACCAAGTCAAATGCGGTGTTCTGTATTTTATCAATATCTTGAGCTGTATTTGTCCAAATGGTACCAAACATTCGATGAAGACATTCAAGAAGTAGGTCTACAACTTTTATAATTTCTCAAAAGCAAGATAAGGCTGTCTGAAGGCCGAAATGCATAGTATAATTGGATTGATGAAATCTGTGTGCCTAAAACCACCTTCCAATTTTCCTATAAAATGGAACCTTGGGATCCCCATTTGCAAGTTCGGCCAAGGAGTAAAGTGCTGCCAATTTGGAGTCCTAGAGGAGTATCCTAATCACCTTGGAGGTTCTGGAGGCCCATATCCTCATAGGGGAATCAAGGATGAAGAAGGAGTTCCACCCGAGCTTCCTCCTCCTCCCGATGTCGAGCTAAAAGTTGGGTGTTCGTTGTGAGGGAGCTACACACTTGTCAAGGGAGTTCTGATGCATACACTAGCTACTGGTTTGGATTAATTTGGGTGTTTAAACATTTCATTCCATGTATATTATTTAATTTCATATTTGAATGCTTGATTCGATGCATGTGAGTGTTATGCTCTTAATTTCTAACCGATCGGTGTGAGGTTTTGAGTGTGTGACTTGTGTTGTTCCGATTGGACATCACATGAATCCTTTTCATACCCACCTTATTGAGATTTCAATCTACTTTGGAAGCTCTTATTCCATACATAATTACTGGACCTTGAAAATACGATTGTTTCATCAAGGTTGTTCCTTAAATCATTGAAATAAAAGCTTAGGAATTAATCGGGATTCCAATTAAATCCAACCAAAGAATTACTCTAAACCTAAGATGAATCTCTTTGAACAATGAACTTGATATGTGTGTAGTGAAATCACATCGACCCTTTTATCTCATATTTTTCAAAATCCACTAGGTCACTCAACTTTTAATCTATTTCAACTAAGTCGTTGTTTTAAACTCTTTTCAAAACCACCCTCTCTCTTAGTCATTTTTATTAAAAATACACACTCTAAACCTACTAATTCTCCTTGAGAGATGACCTAGGGTCTACCCTAGACTATAAATCAACCTTAAAAACATAATCAATTTGACATGTCATGACAACGCGGTCAGTCATTATTTAGTTTTAATGAGTTTAAATGTGGTAATTAGAAGTTGATGTAGACTAGACTATCGGGGCCTAGATCAAGTATAACATGTGGGTTGTGACATTACCATGTAGAGATGAGTGTGTGTTTGTATCAATGAGTAGATATGGGTTAGGTTTGTAGAACCCAGTAGATTACCTTATAGGCGGAATTAGAATGTTGATAGGTTGGGAATAATTTTCATGTATAACCAAGATGGTTTTAAAGAGATTATTATGCAAGGCTAAATGGATGGTGAATTTTATCATTTATGGTCAAACTGACTAAGAGATTGGGACTTCATATGAATTTAACCTAGTTGAAGTATGATCATCCATGGGGCCCACCTATTGATGATGTGGTTTAGCTAGTACAAGAGGTTGGATATCTAGATACCCTCCTTAGATTACTATTTATATGTTTTGTGGCATGAGACAAGATGGATGGCCTTTATTTAAGTGATAAGGTTTTGGTAGGACCCTACTTTGAGTGAGAATGCATTGTTCAATGGGGATTGGTTTGTGAATTCCATGGGATCCACCTATTGATGGTGAATTTTGACTTCTGATAGAGCTTGGATGTTGTGATTCCCTTCTTAGATCATTTTTTTGTATGATAATATGATGTGAGATATAGAAATGGGGATCACTTAGTATTGGTTTGGAGTAGTTTTGTCAAAGGTTGTCTATAGAGATTCCCTCCTCAATTTTTTTTTATCTGATGCGATGGTGAGACCCACCGTAAGTGAGAGGGGAGCAGCTACTATGTTGTGAAATTAGAGGATATGTGAATCACACCCAATGTGAGAGGTTGGTGGCACTGTTATGTTATAATAAAGGATGTGATATTTAAATTGGTATATGACCCAACCCAGAGAGAGTGGGCAGTGGGCAGGAATTGCTAAAAACCCTATTAAGGTTCGTTTTTTCCAAACCCAAGGAGAATAGTGTACAATATAGTGTACAATATAGAACATACTAAACATATGTCTCGTCCTATTGGCATGCCTCACCTGATGAAATGAATTCACCAACACGGATGGTTCAAACCCTACCTGTCCTAACTATGGAGTAGTATCAAAAATCAGAAAAAGATCCATACTAAGGGCCACTAGACGGAGTGAAATCCTAATCTAGTGTAATAACCTTTCACAAAAAAATACTCTCTCTATTCAGGTTTCTATCACAAGGCTATAGTGGGGAGAGCTAATCAAGATCAAACAAGTAACCAACCACATATACATGTGTCACGCACACAAGCATCACACACAAGAATCGCGCAAAATCATAATTAATATAAATATTTAAAATAAATGAAAACATAATTAATTCATGAAAATTCAATTTTACTCACCATAAGGATGAGAACCCGGTGGCGGAGGAGGAGGAAGCGTCGACAATGGAGGTAGTGGAGGCAGCAGAGGCATCTCGGAGGTAGCTCAGAGGCAGTGAAGGAATCTCAAAGGCAGCGAAGGTAGAGGAGGTAGTGGAGTAGGTGGAGGAGGAGGATAAGGAGGAGGAGGAGGCAGAGTTGGAGGAGGAGGAGGAGGAGGAGGAGTCGTGATAGAGGAGGAGGAGGAGGAGGAGGAGCCGTGGTGGAGAAGGATGAGGAGGAGGAGCCACGACAATAGGAGGAGGAGGAGGAGGAGGCGCCAAAGGAGGATAATGAGGTGGTAGCCGCAGTAGAGGAGGAGGAGAAGGAGGTAGAGGCAGAGAGGGGGCAGTAGTGGAGGCACATGGTAGGGCTTCTGCAGGAGCTTGACAGGGTGCATGGAGGAGGAGCCACGATAAGAGGAGGAAGAGGAGAAGTAGGCGCTGGAGGAGGAGAATGAGGTAGCGGCCGCGACAGAGGAGGTGTAGAAGGAGGCAGCAGTGGATAGGAGGCAGGGTAGGGCTTCTGTGAGAGCTTGATAGGGTGCGGGGAGGAGGAGGAGGACTCAGTGGCATTTATAAATCCCGCGGGGACCTTTATCAGTGATAGTAAAAAGTGCTGATAAAGGGGGTCTTTATCAGCGCTAAAATGAAAAGCGTGGATAAAGACCCCCTTTATCAGCGCTTTTTTAGCACTGATAAAGGTAGGAATTTATCCGCACTTTTTTAGCACTGATAAAGGATGTCTTTATCAGCGCTTTTCATTTTAGCGCTGATAAAGACCCACTTTATCAGTGCTTTTGTAGCGCTGATAAATCCATACTTTATCAGCACTAATAAAAGCACTGATAAATGTATAAATTTAATAATTTTTTTATATTATTATATATTTATTTAAAGCGCTGATAAATTTAACCTTTATCAGCACTAAGAAAAGCACTGATAAAGAGATAATTAAAGCACTAATAAATTTAACCTTTATCAGCACTAATAAAAGCGTTGATAAAGGGATAATTAAAGCGCTGATAAATGTAACCTTTATTAGTGCTTTTTTTAGCACTGATAAAGGGTACATTTATCAGCGATTTTATCTAGCTCTGATAAAGGCCTACCCCTTTATCAGCACTTTTCCGTTAGCGATGATAAAGGCAGGTGCCTGCTTTGCCTGGTTTTGTGGTAGTGATCACATCAAGGTAGCTTAGAGTTTATATAGGAGTTATACTAACAATCATCAGTGAGATATGGAATTTGATTTTGGTGAGAAGGAATTCATGTGAATTTATCCATGGAATATGGTTATAAGATTTAGGAATAATGTAAAGACTAGGCCCAAATATGTCACCCCTTTCAAGATTTTTGATTGGATTGAAATAGTTTCTTAATACTTGGTGCTTCCACCGAAACTCTCCTAAGTTCATGATGTGTTCCATAAATCATTTTTGAAGAAGTACATACATGACCCTTCACATGTAATGAAATCAGAGGTCATACCAATGAAGAATTAACTTTCATATGAAGAAAAACCCATCGAAATTATGGATCATAGAGATAAAGTGCTATGGAATAAGACTAATCACCTGGTATCTCTGGAGGAATATAAAATTTAAGGATACTACATGGGAAACTAAGGATGTGATAAAGTAGAGATACCATAATTTATTTATATGAGAGTGAAAAAATTTTGAAGGATAAATTCATTTTCATGGTGGTATAATGTTATAGAACCAATATTTTATGTATTTCTTTTCAAATAAACTTAAAGTATTGAATAACTTATTTTACAAGCAACACTCAGTCTAAATGAACCATGATACAATATACCTTTATAACCAAGCCATTGGATTGAAGGGTTTTAATATAATTAACAACATTTTGAAATATACACATAATATTTTATGATGATAAAATGTATATGTAAGAACTCATTTTTTAATAAAGTAATTTAATGATTAAAATCCTATTTTTTGATGAAATGTATTTTTATAAATGTTATGTATGTTTTCCATAAAAGGTATAATGATAAATATTTAACAATAATTTCAATAAAATATATCCATAATGAATATTAATAAATTAATAATAATCTATAAATTAATTATTTTAAGTTTTTGAATGAAGGTAAAATCATTTTAAGATTAAAAGATTAATTTTTCATAAAACTATTTTCATGTACATGATGTTATCATAATAAGTTAAAATTAAACACAATTGATTAATAATTTTAATGAAATGTGTATATTATATATTCTATAAAATATTTTTACATTCATATAACAATAATTTCAATGAAATAAGTTAATGTAAATTTGTTTTTATTCTTAAAATTTATTTTACTAAAAATACATTTTTATTGCATTTTTCATGATTATCTTAAAATTAAAATTTTACAGTTATAAAAATTGAATTTGATTAAATTTATTAAATATTTGGAGTCCTAATTTCTAAAAATTTTAATGTGTAAACTTTTATTGTTTGTCATAATGAATAGTAAAAATATCAAAAATTTATTACCAGAGTCAAAGTTTAAAAGAGTTTACTAGTGTGGTTAAACAAAGAGATAACGGTAATATTTACATATAAACTTGTATAAATATTATTTTTTGAAGTTATTTAGTCACTATATTTATTAAATTTAAATAATTTTCCATTTTTAAGAATTATACTTGAGAATGACATTGATTATATTTAAGTCTTTTAAGTAATTCCAAGTGTGTCCTCTTCCTCACTTATAAATAGGAACCTATTATACTCCCTTATTCATGAATCTTATGCCTTATATATCATAAATATCTACCCAAAAACGTTCCTTTCTTCCTTATCTTCATACTATATCTGTTGTCCTTCTCTTAAGACTAATTCTTTAAGGCTTAAGGTGTAATCCACAAGATATCTCTCAAATAAGAGGTATAAACCTTAACTAAGCTCTTTCAATTTTATTTATTCTTCCATATTCTATAAACATATTATATAAATAATAAAATGATTAATACAATATCCTAAATAAACTAATGTGTTATTATGATTATGAAACAACAATTTTCCATATTCTTTCCATCAAATGGGAAAATAAAAGTATCGCTTGTGCGTACATGTGGACTACCACCTCCACGTAGTGATATGATTCGTTTTCCATCACCTCCTCACATGGATATTTATAATAATGAATTTAATGAATATATATGATATATATGATATTATTATGGTTCATTAATGTTAAATTTTTATTTAACTTTATTTAATTTTATCAATCGAAAAATGGAAACATCACTCATGTGTATATATAGACTACCGTCTCCACGTAGTGATGTAATTCATTTTTCACCACCACTTTATATTAATATTTATACATATGTATATAATAAATATATATTATGTTTATATACTTATTAAAATTAATGAGATGAAGGAACCATGATTAAAGTAAAATGACTTTAACTGCTAAATCAAAACATACATGAAAAACAAAGCAATTGACACCTAAAATGACGATGATAATGAAATATTGTTAATGAACATATAATAATATGTTATAAGTAATAAATGAATTGTATTATAATTATTTATATAGTTTTAATATATAATTTCAATAAATTTAAATTTATTATACATAATATTAGAGTGCTTACGAAGAAAGTCATACTTTAGGAAAGGGTTTTATGTTACAATTTAATTTTTACCAGGATTGGTTATGCTTATATTTGTGATGATAAAATTATATGATATATATCTAAAAATATCATGAATTTTATTCTCCTATATTAATTTATAGATTTTAAGTTTTTCCTTTCATTTTACCATTTTTAAGTGCTCAAAAATGAAAAAAATTATTTTAAGGAAAACTAACTTTGTTTCTTCTATTCAGTCAGAAAATTTTATTTCCATGTAAATATATTGTTTAATTTTTTATGAATGTTTTTAATATTCAAATATTACTATTTAAATTAATTTTTAACTATGTTTTACTTTCTATTAAAATTTTTAATTAAAATCTTATTTTTATTTTCTAAATAAGGTACTTTTGACTTTTTTACGAAAATGTGAAATGAATACTTGTTTTAGTGTTTACCGCATGAATGAATTTTCCTACCATTATGAATAATATTTACTTTGAATCTTACTTTACAAATTCCACATTTCTTTTCAAGTAACTTTTTTTCATTAATATTTTGTATTTTTTTATATTTAAAATAAGTGATTTAAAGATGAAAAGTTAATGTTCCTTAAGAAACAATTCAATGATATTTAAGGTAGTTTTCATCAATGGTAACATAATTTGGTGTTAATTATTATTAATTGGAGATATAATTCTATGATACAATCCTTATTATTTATATGAATAGATTATTATTGTGATGATGAAATATTAATGAAACCCATTTTCTTTTCCACATGTTAATCTATGAAGAAATGATAAATGTTATCATGATCTTTTAGGCATATATATGAATGGATTATGTTTATGTGATGGGTGGGTGTGTTATAGCCCTCCAATTATTTAAATAAAGACTAATGTTTTATGAGATCAAAGGGGTATAAAATAGGTTATCCCAATCCCAAAATAGGGTACACGAGAGGTTAGCCCAAGCCCAATAAAGGGAACATTGGTTGTTATCCCAAGACCAATCTAGGTACATGGGTTGTTATCTTAGGCCTATTATGTGATGAATGTCTTGGTGGTAAGCCTTGAAATAATATTTCTATGATTATGATTATGAAAAACCTTATTCTACTCTTTTATTACATAATCTTATTTCAATTTTATGATGTCATGGAATATGTTATTTGATTTATTTACGATTCATTTCTTACAAACAACCAATATTTATTCTATATCTTACAATTCATGTCTTACAAACAACAAGGTCGTGGATTTCTTGGATTCAATTAGCTTCCCTGGTTTGGAACGTGTTTATTTTCACAAGCTGGATAGTCTGACTCTGGTGGGGGTTAATATTATTCGAGGGGATGCCCTCAGGCTCTATTTCTTTCATCCCTCATAGCTGTTGTGCCAGATGGCCCTGGTCTTCCCGGTGTGTGTTTGTGGTTTTTTCTTTATGCTTCTTCAAATAAAAAATTTACTCTTCAAGGTCAAGGTAGTGGGATATAATATAGATTGTTTATATACAAGTTCTTTATGTATCCAAGTTTCTGAAGAAACTAAACCTTTATGGTTCTGGCATTAATTTTAATAAAATGTAATGAATATTTATATAATAAGACATAACATTTATATATTTATTATTTGGGTCACCTACATGGACAACAGAGAAAGGTTTGATATTTCTTGGAAACTATGTTGAGAAAAAATTTGTTAGAACCCTTTGGATAAGGTTAATAATAGGAGAATATACTATGTTATAGTAGAGAATGGAGAGTGGTTTTCCTAGAAAATGCATCCCCATATAGATTCTAGAAAGTGGATGTGTCTCTAGCATAGATTCACTGAGCGGTAATAACATTAAAATGGGAATATTGGGTATTAAATCAATTTTCACTGGGGTATGATTGGTGGGCCTAAGACTGCTACATGGATAGACACTCTCATGGAATATTCTTGGGTTAATTCACATTTTATTTATAAACCATTATAAAGGATTTAAATAGATGATAACCATGGATGACTTAGTTTAATGCTTGGTTTCATTGATTAAAAATAAGGTTTCATCCATCCAATAGTCCGAAGGACTTCAAATTTTTTTATTATAATAATAAGACCCCATTTTAAGGGAGGAGGGGGGAACCCAAAAAGACATCATGACTTAGGAGAAATCACGACCCAAAGGTCAAATCAATTAAAACCAAATTGAAAACATAAAACTGTCCCTCCCTAGCATTTAATCATGATGAATAATTCCACCATTGCAAAGAGATTCAGCAAGCAAGTGTACTATGTTAAATCACATGCCCGACCCTATGGTTGACGCCCTACCCTCTCAAACATCCAAATATGAAAGACTCTGTAAAGATGAACCACCATCTCTAGAACCTCCTCTGGGCAGGTTCCATGTGGTCGAGTCTAGCTTCAACACCTTCATTGCTTGAATACCCAGAATCCTCACGACATCATTGATGATCACAACAGATCAAAATGTACACCTGAAAAAACTATTACCTTTCCTACATTCCAATCACCCAAACCAACACCAAACCATAACAAAAAATCCCATCTCCACCAATCCCCTCATGTAGACCGCAGAAAACGCCCAAAGCACTCACAGTCGGCAGATCAAAGCGGTGGTACCCTCAACCTAAAGGATACTGTATCAACCACACTGATGGAGACTTAACAACCCATTTCTAGATGGGTGGAACTCGCTGCAACTAACTCTATGAACCCTCTGCTTCTCCACAACAAACCACAAACCCGAAAATCCTTGAAAGAAATCACACCGCGACCACAAACCCAATCCATGGTGAGAGACGGCCGGAAAGACCAAGGACCTTCACCACGAGGAGAACAACATGGATCGACCACCAGACCTCTGCCGGGCACTGGAACAATGCCCCAAGGAGATTGCTGGGAGGACCTCACCACAAAGAACAGAATCGGGATCACGATGCCGCCACAACACACTGAGAATACAAAGCTCCACTATAGAGACGGCTGGCTGGAGCACCGCCATAGGAAGGCCTTTGCGAACACACAACTCTGACACAATGTGATGGAAAATACAAGTATTCTACTCCCTAGTAACTGAATTTTATGGGATCATGAATGGAAAACCTCATTGTTATGTTTAAAAACATTTCTCAATACATGAATCATGTTGAGATTCCAAAGGAGCAAAGGATGGAACAATGTTCTATTGAGTAATTCATGAAGAAACACACACTTTATTTTAATGGGTCTACTGGTCCACTAATTATTGGGTAATGGATGATTACAACTGAAAAGTTATTTTTCATTCTCCAGTGCTTAGATCATAACAAACTTATTTTTTCTATTTATCATTTGGTTGGAAAATTATATCAATGGTGGAATCTTATCAAGAATAAATGAAAATAGGAATAAAATTAATTGATGGATTGGGATGATTTTAGAGGGTTATTTTTCAACAAGTACTTTCCTTGTGTCATAAAAAATTATAAGGATGATGAATACATTTGTACTTATAAGGAAAATTTTATAGGACTTGTTATGTATGCTTCTATTATTATCATCCAACCTAAAAGTAATATTTATAAATTGTTTTTTAGATTAAAATCAATTATATGAAGTAATTTATCCATAAGTTACTTTAGTAGATATGAATAATTTTTTTATGTTCTCACAAGGTAGAAATTGGGATCAGAGTCACCTATCAATATCATGGTTTTGATAAGAAAATAAATATGTAATTTAAAGGATATTATAATAAAAAACCATGGAGGTAATATAGTCATTCTTCCTTTATGCCAGATGTATGGAAAGAAATATGGAGGGAAGTTTCTTTATGGGACTAGTAAATTCTTAATGTTGAAAGGGATGTAATGAAGAAATTGAATGATGAAATGATGGGAAGAAGTTATCTAATGATAAGAATAGAGATAAATCTCTATATAATTCACTATACACACTCCATTTTTTAAAATGAAATGAGTATGGGTATTTTTCTAACAAGTACTTGAATATGAGGGTCAATGATGATGATTGAAATTAGAAACCTCTTAATCCTAGAGATAAAGGTAAATATCATAAAATATCTATTACCGATATGGGATATGATAATAAAGTGGTGAAAGGTACACTTACTATACACTCTATAAATTCTAATGTGTTATTTTATTATAGATCCACACACTCTTTTATATATAAATAATTTTCTAAGGGTATCACAATACCATCTCAATCATTAGATATTGATTTATCTATGTAATATCCTAATGGTATGATGATCACATCTCAATTTTATGATTCTTATTCAATTGATTTTTATAGGAATGTGATTCCTATGAATATTTTCAGTCTCACCCTAGTAAAATTTGATGTGATTTTTGGATTTTATTAGATTTATTTATATATATACCATATGAATTTTTTAATAAGGGAAGTCACATTTGAAATTTCAAACCAAACAATGATTTTATATCCATGTAAGGATGAATATAGGATTTAAATGAAAATTAATTCCATTTTATGGGTCTCGATTCCTATTAAAAGGGGGTATTTATCTCTGATAGTTGGGTAAAAAATCAACATAAAAGATATTCCTATTTTATAAGTTTTTTTTGATATATTTGTTGAACAGTTTCCTATTATTTCTCTGAATCATAAAGTTGAGTTTTCAATAGAACTCATACACCATGAAACATCTACTTCAAAAACTCTATATAATGGACCCAATTGATTTTCTAGAATTGAAGAAGCAACTCCAAGAGAATCTTGATAAAGGATTCATTTGGCCAAATTCATCACCATGGGGTGCACCTATTCCTTTGTTAAGAACAAATATAGCTCAATGTGAAATTTCATTGATTATTGGGAACTTAATAAGATTGTGATTAAGAATAATTATCTCATTCCCTGTATTGATGATTTTGTTTGATCAATTATGAAGAGATCAATATTTTTCCATGATTGATCTTTGAACTAGACACTATTATTTGAGGTTAAAACGTGAATACATACCCAAGATAGACTTATATATGAGGAATAGACACTATTAATTTATATTTATTCCATTTGGTCTTACAAATATCCCCACTATATTCATTGATTTAAGGAATATAGTCTTTAAATATTACCTTGATCAGTTTGTGGTAATCTTTATAAATGTTATTCTTATATATTCCAAGTTAAATTAAGATCATGAATATCACTTGAATATAATATTTATGACCCTAAGGGATGAGTATTTTATGATAAATTTACCAATTGTGAATTTTTGATACATAAAGTTTCATTTTTAGGTTATATAATCTCAAGTGAGGGTATATTTATGGGCCCATCAAATACTGAAGTTACTGAACATTGACTCAGACCATCAACTATGACTTAGATCTGTTTTTTTCTGGGATTTACTAGATATTATTGATGTTTTTAAAGAATTTATCATAGATATATAATCTAATGACCAATTTAACTTCGAAGGTATTCAAGTTTTTATAGAGTGATAAATGTGAGGAAAATTTCAAGGATCTTAAAAGAAGGTTGGTTAGCCCACCTATACTCACACTACCCTATAATAGAGAAGGGTTTGTGATTTACAGTGATGAATTAAAGAAAGGGTTGGGTTGTGTTATTATGTAGAATTATATGGTTATAGAATATGCCTTATGCTAATTGAAGGATCATTATAAAAATTACCAAACTTAGGATTTGGAGTTATCTTTGGTAAATTTTTCATTAAAGATATAGAGGAATTATCTTTATATAGATAGGTGTGATATATATATTGATTATAAAAGTTTAAAATATATATTTACCTAGAAATATTTGAACACACAGTATAGAAGATGGTTGGAGTTGATTAAAGATTATGGATGATCAATATATAACCACCTTGAGAAGGCGAACAAGGTGGATGATGCTTTGAGTTGAAAAGATCGTGATAGATTATCTAAGAGGAGGATAAAAAAGATCATTTTATTGTATTTGAATAAAATGGACCATGAAATCTTGAAGGAAAGGGAGAAATATCATCTTTCTCAAATTATTCTTCAACCATCTATCTATGTGAAGATTAAAGTGATATAGAATAAGGATGTAGATATTGAAAAGAAGATGATAAATGTTCCTGAGTTTTAACTTTATTGTGATTGAATTATAAGGTTCATGAATTGAGTATGTTTCCAATAAATAATATACATAAAGGTGGAGTTACTCAAATAAAATTATAACTCATCATTCTTTATTAAACCTAGAATTATAAAAATGCATAAATACCTAAAAGAGTATTTCTGGTGGGAATAAATGAAGATAGATATTACAGAGTATGTATCTTAGTTTTTGGTATGTCAGAAATTTAAATTTAAGAGATATAAATCAAATGGAATATTACAGCCATTACTCATACTAGAATGAAAATAGGAAAACATAACCATGGTTTTTTCCATCAGACTCCCCAAAACATCTAAAGGCCATATTTCTATTTGTGTTTTTGCCAATTTCCTTATAAATGATTTTTTATATTATTATTAGAGAATATTTTTCTCTTGATCATCTTTATAGGATATACATTAAGGAAGCTGTAAGGATCCATGGGGTACTACATTCTTTTATATCTGATCAATATTTTAAGTTTACCTAGAATTTAAATCAAAGTCTTCTATAATATCTGGATAAAGAGTTGTGTTTTAGTACTACCTATCATCCTCATACATATGGATAGTTTGATATAACCGTTCAAAACCTGATGGATATATTGAGATCCTATTCTATATATTTTAAAGGTGTTTTGAAAAAACACCTTCATGTTGTCAAATTATATTCTAATAATATCTTCCACTCAAGCATTAAGATGGATCCTTATGAATTTGTATATGGAAATAAGTGAAAAACTATGACCACATGGGATGAAGTAAGATAAAAAAATTATTGGTACCTATTCTAGATAAGGAAATAATAGTGATTCTTGAATCCATTCAACAACACAACAAGGCATCTCATGTTCGACAGAAATGTTATACTGACAATCATCAATGTGATATGAAATTAGATTTTGGTGAGAAGGTATTCCTAAAAATTTCCCCATTGAATAAGGTTATGAAATTTGAGAATAAGGGATATATGAGCCCCAGATATATAATCCCTTATGATGTTTTTAATCAGATTGGGATGATTTCTTATCACTTGGTGCTTCCACTAAACCTCTCTCAAGTTCAAGATGTGTTTCGTGTATCTATTTTGATGAAGAAATACCTAATCATTAAAATGTATTGAACTAAAAAGTTATACCACTCAATAATGATCTTTCATATGAATAAAAACTAGTATAATTCATATATATTTGAGATAAAGTGCTATGTCACAAGATTACTTGGTTAAAGTTCTATGTATTAATAAAAAAATTGATGAAGTTACATATGAACCTAAAGATGTTAAAAAGTAGAGATACCCTAATTTGTTTTTATAAAAGTGATAAAATCTTGAGGGTGAAATTGATTTTAAGTGGTTTAGAATTTAACACTCCAATATTTTATATATATTTGAAATAAACTTAAAGTATTTGATAGCTTTCTTTACATGAAACCCGAGTCTAAATGAACCATGATATAATATACCGTTATAACTTATCCATTAGATTTAAGAGTATAAATATGATTAATCACATAATTAAATATATGTATAATGGTTTAATATTTTAAAAATTTATTGGTAACGTCTCAATTCTAAATAAATTCATTTAATGATTATAAGACCTATTTTACAAAGAATGGTATTTTTATACAAGTTATGAATTTTTCTAATAAAAATTATTAATCAATATTTAAAAATTATTTAAATAAAATAAATATAAATTTTATATTAATAAAAGAATTATTTTACATACATTATTTATATGAAGGTTAGGAATGAAAATAAAATCATTTAAAGGTAAAAAGAGTTATTTTTCATAAAATAATTTTTATGTAAATAATGTTTTTTATCATAATAAGTTAAATTAATCACAAATGATTAATAATTTTAATTAAATGTGTAAATTATATATTCAATAAAATATTTATACATTCATATAATATTAATTTATAGGTAAGGATTGAAATTTAATTTAATTTTATGCTTAAAAACCCATTTATTTGAATACAAGTTTTGCTGTGTTTTGCACACTTATTTTACAAATAAAAATTTACACTTATAGAAATTGAATTTAATAAAATGATTTCCATTTTTGGATTCAATATATATTTTTTAAATTATAAATATTTTATTTTAGTTCATAATGAATAGTTAAAACAGTAAAAAAATTATGAGGGTTATGATTAAAACGAGGTTTTTTCATGTGGGATAAGGGTATTAAACTAAGTGATAAAGGTAATATTTCCAAATAAACAATTCTAAATATTATTATTTGAAGATATTTATACCTTATATTATCTAAAATTTTAATCCTTGGACAATTTTTATTATTATACTTGAGAAATATATAAATTATATTTAAATCTTTTAAGTAATATAAAGTATTCCCTCTTCCACACTTAAAAATGCACCTATTCTCTTCACTTACACACGAGTTTTCAACCTTATATAATAGCCAATATCTACCCAAAAACCTTCATATATTCTTTACCTTCTTCGTACATCCCATTTTCTTCTCCAAATACCAATATTTCAAGGCTTAAGGTTTAAGCCAAATGAGGTCACTACAAGAAGAGGTATAAATCTTGATCAAACTCTTACAATTTTATTTCTTATTCCACATTATATAAACCTAATTTATCCATGATAATATTATTAATATATTATAATTAATATACTTGGTTTTTATTATGATTATTCCACAACCATTTTTCACTCCCTTTCCATCAAAAGGGAAATGCAAGTATCGCTTGTGAGTACTTGTGGACTACCACCTCCACATAGAAATATGATTACTTTTCCATCACCAATTCAAATGGATGTTTATAATGGTGGATTTAATGAATATATATTATATTTATGATATTATTAAATATATTTAATGGTTAATTATTATTTACCTTTCTATCTTTATATCAATAAAAAAAGGAAATATCACTCATGTGTACATACAGACTACCATCTTCATATAGTGAAGTCGTTAATTTTACATCATCAATTTATATAAATATTTATATATATATATAATTATTATATATTAAATTTATATCAGGATTAAAATTATTTATATTAAGGAAACAATATCAATGTGTAAGGACCATAACCACCAAACCAAAACATACATGGAAAATGAAGCAATTAACACCCAAAATGTTGAAGATAATGAAATATTATTAATGAATGAGTGATGATATGTTATAATTAAAAGTTTTATGGTATTATTATTATACATATTTTTATTTTATATAATTATAACAACTTTAAATTTATTATATAGAAGGTTAGGGTACTTACGAAGCAAGTTTGACTTGAGGTAAGGGTTTTACATTACAATATCATTTTTACTGGGATTTTTCATGCTTAAATTTATGATTAAATTATATGATATATCTCTAAAATATCACACCACTTATATTATCCTATGTATATTTATTGAGATAAAATTTTTCTTTTTATTTTACTCTCACTAAGTTCTCAAATTCTGAATTATTTTTAATGAAAATTAGCTTTTATTTTTTATTCAGGAAGGAATATCTTCTTCTATGTCCATATTTTATTTATAATTTTTTTAAGATCACTTTTTACTATTTAAAAATGAATATTTAAATTCATTTTTACCCATTTTTTACTTTCTATGAAAAGTTTAACACAAATATTCTATTTATTTTCCAAACAAGATACTTCTAATTTTCTTTACTGAAAATGTGGAAGGAATCTTTGTTTTAATGTTTACTGCACGAATGACTTTTCCCACCATAATTAATAGTATTTAATATGAATCATCCTTTATATGTTTCAAATTTTATTTTGAAAGAAAATAATTTATTTAATATTTTTGAATTTTTTATATTTGAAATAAGTTATTTCAAAATGAAAAAGGTTATTTTTCTCAAAAAAAATTCTAGTGATCTTGTAAAGGAATTTTTCATTTATGATAAAATCTTTTGATGTTACTTATGACTTATTGAGGATATTTTTCTATGATATCATCCTTATTATTTCTCTGTATGGTTTATGATTATGATAATTATTTATTTATGGAACCAATTTTTTTCCATATGATAAGATAGGATGAAATGATAATTGTTTTCATAATCTTATGCCTTACATATGAATGGATTATGTTTATGTTATAGGTGGGTCCATTATAAATTTAAATATATTGGGTAAATATTAATTTTTTATGAGCTCAAATGGGTACACAAGAGGTTATCCCAAGACTAAAAGAGGGTATAGAAGTGGTCATCTCATGTCTGAAGGAATGTAAACAAGAGGTTATCCCAATCCCAAACTGGGTACATGGGCAGTTATCCCAAGGCTTGTATGTTATTAATGTCTTGGTGGGTTTCCTTGACATAATATTTCTATGATTATGATTATGAGACAATTTATTCCACTATTTTATTACATGATATTATGGAAATGTTTTTCTCTCATGGATCATGTTCTTTTATTACTTTATGATTAATATCTAATGAACTATCAAGATTTATGACATGACTCATTATTATGATATATAAATTTTTGGGTATGATTTTAAAGTGTTAGTATCAAGTTACCATACCCTTATTCTAATTATATGATTAAATTATCATCGATATATCCCTTGTTTACCCATGCCAAACATTTGAGGTAACCCTTTTTTACATTTCATTTTACCCAATATATGAAGAAAGGTTTTAAATATAATATGTCTAAGAAGGGTGATAGTTGTAAAGAATTTAGTGGGAGATGATATATATATTTTATAGATCATTTTTTTGTGTATCTATGTTTCCAAATACACTAAACATTTATGTTTCTATCATGTATCATAATGATATGTAATTAATATTCTTATAGTAAGATATAATGTTTATGTACGTAATGTTTGAACTTCCTCAATTGGTGTTAAATTAAGGTTTATTTATTTTTAGAGACCATGTGAGAAAAAATTAGTGATAAACCTTAGGATAAGAATATGAATAGGATAATATTCTAATTTATGATAAAGGAGTGTGAATTTTCTATCAAGGAAGCTTAGAGTAGATAGAAGAGTTATAATGGAAATCGTCGATGAGATCTAGAATTCAATGTTTGTGAGAGGGTATTATTTCCAATTTCCCCATAGAATAATGTTATGAGATTTGGGAAGAAGGTAATGATGTCTCCTAGATATATCATCCCTTTTGAGATTCTTTATCGTATTAGGATGATTTCTTATCGCTTGACACTTCCATTAAACCTCTCCCAAGTTCATAGCGTGTTTCTTGTATCTCTTTTGAGAAATTATAAAACCAATCCTTCACATTTACTAAACTTATAGGTCATTACACTAGATCATTATATTTTTTATAAATAAAAATTAGTAGAAATATTAGACCATTGAGAAAAATTTCTACAAAACAAGAAAACTCACCTGGTTAATGTTTTCTTAAGGAATAAAAAATTTAAGGAAGTTACTTGGAAACTTTAGGATGTAATAAAATAGAGATAAAATCATTTTTTATATCAAAGTGAGTATATTTTTAGGGATAAATTAATTTTATATTGGGTATAATGTTACACCCCAATATTTTATATGCATTTCCTCTAAAATTAAATTGAAGTATTTGATGGATTTCTTTATATGAAACCTCGAGTATAAATAAACCAGAATAAAATATACCTTTATAACATAGCCATTAATTCAGAGGATATGAATAGGATTAACCACATTATTAAATATATTAATGATGGATTAGGTTGATAAAAATGTATTAGTAAGAAATCAATTTTTAATATTCATCTAATGATTAAAAGACTTATTTTTCAAAGAAATGTATTTTTCAACATGTTATATATTTTTGTCTGAATGAATATATTGATCACTATTAAAAAAATATTTCAATAAAATATTTTTTTAATTTAAATCTATAAATTAAGAATCATCCACACATTATTAATCTTAAGGATATGAATTAATATAAAATCATTTAATGTGAAATAGAGTTATTTTTCATAAAATTGTTTTAATGTGCAAAATGTTTTCTTATCATAATTAGTTAAATTAATCCCAATTCATTAATAATTTTAATAAAATGTATATATTTTTTATTCTATAAAATATTTTTACATTAATCTAATAGTTGTTTCTAGGAAATTAGTGAAAGTAAATATAGTTTTATGCTTTAAAATGCTTTTTTCAAAAAACAAGTTTTTGTTTAATTTTTAGGCTTATTTTAAAATTATTATTATTTTTAAATTATAGAAATTGAGTTTTATAAAATGGATTGAATATTTTAATCTTCATTTAAATTTTTTTAATGAGTCTACTTTAATTTTTCTTTATAATGAATAATAAAAATAGTAAAAGATTTACCACAATTTAGGTTAAGATAGGTTTCCCGAGGGGGAAGGGGGTTAAATTAAGATACAAGGGTAATATTTCCACATAAAATAGCGTAAATATTATTGTATTGAGTAATTTAGATCTTTTAATCTCTTATATTTTAATACTTATCTATTTGGAATAATTATAATTGAGAAATACATTAATTATATTTAAATATTTTATGTAATTACAAGTGTGTGGTCTCCCTTTCTTATTAAAGGGAACTTATTCTCCTCTCTTATTTTAGAATTTTGTGACTTCTAGATAAAAAATACCTAAAAAAACATTTTTATATTTCTTACCTTCATATTAGATCCCATGAGTTTCCCTTAAGGCCAATATTTCAAGGATTAAGGTGTAACCCAAACGATGTCTCTTAAACAAGGTTTATAAATATTAACCAAGCTCTTTCAATTTTATTTCTTATTAAACCATTTATAAACCTATTGTATATATCCTAACATGATTAATAAAGACTAATAAATAAACTAAGATATTATTAGGATGGTTACATAACCATTTCCACCTCCATTCCATCAATTGATAAATGAAAGTATCGCTTATGCGTACATGTGGACTATTGCCTCCACGCCAGAATATGATTTATTTTCTATCACCAACTCAAATGGATGTATATAATGATGGATTTAATGAGTATATATGATATTTATGACATTATATTTATTATATAAAGGTTAATTATTATTTACCTTTATTTCATTCCATTCGTCAAAAAAATGGAAACAACACCAATGCATACATACAAATTACCGTCTCCATATAGTGATTTAATTAATTTTTCCTCACTAATTTATATGAATACTTATAAATATTAATATATATAATATAATTGATATTTTTATAACGATTAAAATTGTAGATATTAATTAACCATGATAAATGTTCAAGGACCATAACTACCGAACCAAAACATACATGAAAATTGAACAATTAACACTCAAAATGATGATAATAAAGAAAGATTATTAATGAACAATTGATAAGATATTATAAGTAAATTATGTATGATATTATAAGTATGTAAATGTTTTTTATATAATTATAATAAATTTAAATTTATTATATAGGATGTTAGGGTGATTATGAGGAAAGTTGGACTTGAGGTAAGGACTTAACATTACAATCTCATTTTTATCGAGATTGTTTATGTTTAAAATTAAAATAATGAAATTATTTGATCTATCACTCAAAAATAAAATTTATTTTATTATAATATACTTGATTATATATATTAAATTATTTTACTTTCTTTTTACTCTCCCTATGTTCTCAAAATTTTGAAAAAAAAAAATTTTAAAGAAAACTGACTTTTCTTTTTTATTTGGATGGGAATATTTTCTCCCATGTACATATTTTGTTTAAAATGTTTTTAAGAATGTTTTTAATAATCCCAAATGTTTTTTTTAATTAATTTTTACCCATGATTTAATTTCTATTAATTTTTAAAATAAAATATTCTTTTCATTTTCCAAATGATCTATTTTCAATTTTTAATGAAAACATTAAAGGAATCTATGTTTTACATTTACTGCCTAAATTTTTTCCTTCCATCATGAATAATATATTATTTAAATATATATTTAAAATTTTCTATGATTATTTTCATATAAAATTTTTCTTTAATATTTTGGAAATTTTTAGATTTGAAATAAGTGACTTCAAAATGAAAAGAGTATTTTCCTAAAAAAATATTCCAGTGATCTTTTAAAGTAATTTTTCATCTATGATAACATACATTATTGGTACTTATACTTCATTGGGGAAATGATTCTATGATACTATCCTTATTATTTCTCTCTATGGTTTATTATAATGATGATGAAATATTGTCGAATCCCATTTTATTTTCCATGGGTTATGCTATTATGAATGATAAATATTTCCATGATATTTTTATATACATATGAATAGATTATGTTTTTTATTATGGGTGGGACCATTATAACCCTATTATTAATTGTGTAATGATTATTGTTTTGTGAGCTCACAAGGGTATATGAGCAGTTATATCAGGCCAAAAATAGGGAACATGGGTGGTTAGAACCATCCTAAAAGAGGGTATATGAGAGGTTATCCCAAGCCCGAACAAGTATACATGAGGTTATCCCAATCCTATAACATGATTATTATCTTAGCGGGTAGCCTTTACATAAGATTTCTATGATTATGAATATTCCACACTTTATACTACTCTATTATGACATGATATTATTCCAATGTTATACTCTCATTTCTTAGTTCTTTGATTAATTGAAGATTCATTTCTTATGAACTACCAAACTTTATGCCACGACTCAAGATTATAATCTATAAATTATTGAGTATGATTTTAAAGTGTTAATACCATGTACTTATACCCTTACACTCATGAAATTATTAAATTATAATTGATATTTCACATTGTTACCCTTATTGAGCATCTTAGATCACCCTTTATTAGGTTTCCTTTTACCCAGGATATAAAGAATGGTTTTTAGTATGATATTCCTAAGTAGGGTGATAGTTTTAAGGAACTTAGCAGGAGATGATGTAGATCTTTTATATACCAATTGTTTATGTGTCTAATTTTCCAAAGACACTAAACCTTTATGGTTCCAGCATATATTGTAATGATATGTAATGAATATTCATCTAATAAGATGTAATATTTATATATGCAATGTTTAGGCCACCTAATATAATTTTTGTTCCTGGTGTATTATAATGCACAAGCTTCTATACTTTTTTTTTGGAAATTTTTGCTGGTGAGAAGATTTTCATTTTATAATACATATTATAGTGATATAGTTGATGTAGTAAAGATTTCCATTACTATAAATCAATAATATTATAATTTTAATACTCTATCTAGATTACAAATATGTAACATAATAAATTTAATTTATTAGTCTCCTATAATTTCATTGGAACCCCAAAACCCTCACCATTGGTTTCAGAATACCAGTCATGTAGATATCATAGTTTAAAAGATCTATATTTACCATATCATTACCCAATAAAGGTTATATTAAATTACTCAAAGGTATTTAGTTTGGAGGTTCTTTTATAACTACATTAACATGTAACTCCTAGATCCGCTGAGTAGACACCCCAATCTTGAAATCTCATGCTTGGATTTCCTCAATAACCACCTACAAATTTACACCAAGTCTAGTGAAGGATACTTATATTTATGTGAATTTGGTTATGTTTTTAACATCCTAATATTTTATGATATATTTATCTTTAAATAAATTTGACTTCTTTGATAACTTTCCTTACAGAAAACATTGACTTTAAACCACCAAGATATACTATTGACATATTATCATTCAATGTGATAGTTATAACCTAGACATTATATTGGTGGTTATTAATAGAAATAACAAAATTAAGAGGAATTATTTTTTAAAAATTTTATAAAATTAAATATTTGGTTATCAATTGGTTAGAAATGAAAATAAAATCATATGATGGTAGAAAGAGATATTTTTCTAAAAAAAATAACTTTTATGCACACAATATGTTTTTATTAAGAAATTAAATTAATATATATTAATGAATAATTTAAATGAAAATTTATTATAATAATTTCAATAAAATGTTTTAACATTCATCAAATGGTTTTTACTACACATAAAATAATAATAAATTCAGTTTCATGCTTAAAAATGCAATTTTAGAAAAACAGTTTTCATTGCGTTTTGAATAGTTGTTTTAAAATGATTTTTTTTCAATTATAGTAATTAAATCTTATAAAATATATTCTATATTTTTAATAAAAATAATTAATATTATATAATACATTTAAATTAAATTTTTTTAATTATTAATAGTAACTGAGGTAAAAAATCATTATTACAGTGAAGGTCAAAAGGGGTTAATGAGGTGTTAAAATAAAGATATAAGGGTTAAAATGCCACTTAAACTTGTATAAATATTTTTTGTTGATTATATTAATTAATTTTCTTATTATGAATTTTATGTATCGAAAATTTGGCACCAATTTCATAAAAAAGTGACTTTATATTAATTTAACATTTTTAGTAATTCCATGTGTATCCTTCCCCTCACTTGTAAAAGGGATCATATTCTCCTCAATTATTCACAAACATTGATCACTATATCTCAAAAACTCCCTAAACAAAAAAATTCCTAGATTCTTTACCTTAACTCTTGATATTTTTTCTTACCCTAAGTGAATCATATGAAGGATTATTGGGTAAACCAAATGAGGTCTCTTTAAGAAGAGGTAATGATCTTACCTGACACTTTCAAAGTTTATTTCTTCCTTTTCTTTACATAAATAATTTTTATCCATAATAACATAATTAATCCAGTATAATAAATATAATGATAAGTTATTATGATCATGGGGAATACATTTTACACCTCTTTTCTATCAAATGGGAAATGAAAGTATCTCTTATGCATACTTGGGGACTGTTGCCTCCACATTACGATATGATAATTTTCCATTACCATCCTTCATGGTTTGTTTCCATGATGGATTTAATATTTATATATGATATTTATGACATAATTATACTTATATTATCATAATATCTTATCAAAAATTTTACGTTCTCATCCATTAAAAAATGATAATGTTACTTGTGCGTACATGTGGACTACCATCTCCATGAAGTGATACGATTTTTTTTTAATTTCTTCTTTATATGGATGGAAATAAGGATAGATTTAATAAATATATATGATATTTATGATATAATATTAGTTATATAGAGTTTAATTATTATTTATATTTCTTTCATTACATTCATAAAAAAGTGGAAACATCACTCGTCCGTACGTGCCGACTACCGTATCCATGAAGTGATGTAATTCATTTTTCATCACTGATTTATATGAATCGTTATAAAAGTATATATAATAAATAAATTTAAAATTTATATCCTTATTCTGATTCTATATATAATAAAACTATGAAATATTTGTAAGTACTGGAACCATCGAGTCGAAACATGCATGGAAAATAGATACGTTTTCACCAAAATATCCATTTTTATGAAGAAATTATTAATAAAAGGATAATTAAAAATTATCAAGGAATGAAACAAAGTACGTTATTTATGAATTTGATTTTGGAATATATTTATATTATATTAATATTTATTATAAATGTGGTTGGAACATGTATGTATTAAGACAATACTTGAGGTAAGAGGTTATGTTAAAATCTCATTTCTTTTCAAGATTTCACATGCTAAATTTACATTGAGGGAAATTGTATGGATTTTATCTATAAATACTATTATTTATATAGTTTAACTCTTTAACTCTTTAGATTTATATCTCTATATTTTTCCTTATAGTTGGTGTAGTTTTTTTGGGTGTCACAGGACCCTAAAATTAATATATTAAAGATATTAATATATATTAATACAAGTAAGTACATATTTTCAGGATAAATGGTTTCTCTATTGATTAGTGAAACATATGGGAAATCTAATACCATAGTTTTTTCTATAAAATGGGGTTTACCATATTCATGACATAAAGTTACTTGGTGTTGGGTTTTCAGTTGAAGGCGACCATTGGCGGGAGTGTTAAGTGTTTTAAATATTTTATTTAATTAATTTACCTAAATTCCCAAAAACCCTAATACATATATATACATATTTCTTTATGAAAAATACTTAGTGGTAGTCACCTAAACTTGAGAAATTTTAGATTAAGAGGATAAATTCATTGGTTCCTGTAAATCAGGAATGTGGATCATCAACAATGATCAATGAGAATCGTGAGACCAACAAAAACGTAGTGAGATATTCATCTTCATCTCTAATATATGAATTTTTCACCAAAAATCAATTTTTTATTGAGTTATGGTATTCTATTTTATATATTTTCACCCTATCAATAATTTTTTAAGCATTAATATAATATCTACTAATTTTTTATGTGATTTTTGTACTTCTCATGATCCACGTTTTAATTATTATTCATTATCTTATTTATTTTTTCCGTTGAACCTATATTTCACCATTATTTTCCAAAATTTATGTTCTTTTTATGGTATCACATCAACTAATGATGATACTACCTTATTCTTATTCTTCTCCCACCAATGTTCCTCACGTTCTTCATCGTTGGCCCATGGGGAAAATGGTTTGACATTATTGAGCCAGATTCAAGCATGATTGGCCCCCCAGATTCATGATGGATGCACAAGTGACATGGATATTAGATTTTTATAGTTATATAAAGATAAATTAATGATTTATGGGTGATATCATTATGGATTAAGACCCCTAAGAGTGATAGGAGGTTCTAAAACTACCACATAGGTGATCAGAGTTCTGATTTTCAGCCACCAAAGGATAAAAATCCCCAATTAAAGATGAATTCCTTTGTTATAGTGGAGTTGAGTGGTATAATGATAGGGAAAGAAATAGTAATGTTGGATCAGGTTTCCTAATCAATAAAAACTTTACTTTCTATGAAATACAACACTACACACCTTTTAACCTAGAAGAACACATGTCATGTTGTTCAGGGTTTCATAGAAACTAGTGTTTTGGCCGAGTTAAGTATCACATGTCGTGTGGCCAGTTCCACATTCCACGTGACACTACCCAGATAACCAAACCATGTGACAAGAATACACACCCATAACCCCGTGTGATGGTATACACCACGTAACCTTATGCACATGTCATGCAGAGCTACATGGCTATCTGTATCATGTATTGAGAAAACATAACTAGAAACCCATGTGATGGTAAATAGTATGTTCCCCTATAGATATGCCATATAGAAACAAATGACTATTTAAGCTCTACCCAAGTGAGGACATATCCAAGTCTTCATATGGATACACACACTGTGTGACCCTAAGTACACATTTTATACTTCCCTAAGAAAATTTTACCTTATATATACTCTTTTTTAGAACATGGATTTAGGCCCACGAGTAGCCTATCTTGAGTAGTGTTTTCATGTATAACATGATGACGAGCTTCTTTACCACACAGGGATATGAAGTAAGGTTATGTAAGTGGGGACCTTCTTCCAGTGATTCTTGACTAAATTTAGTGATCAGGTTTGATCATGATAGTGATGTCAGGGTCAGTACTCCCTTGGCGCACCAGGAAATGGGTCCCTCATACTCTTTATATAGGTAGAGTTGATACTATTACATTCTATAGAGGGTATAGTTTCTCTATCTATGGAGTTTCACTCTCCCATAATTTAGCTTTGACGGGGTGAAGACCCTCTACTAAAGAAAGTGATCCCTCAATTGTGAAGTGTTGTAGCGAGGAGTGAGGCCTCCACTTTTACTCTTATTAGGTTGTGTGTAGTTTTGTACATCAGATATGGGAAATTTGGAGCTATAGGTAGACTCATCAATTTACTTAGTTGGTTTTGTATATTTAGACTTATCTCCTTCTTATTACTAGGGTTTTAGTATTAAATTATATGATGTTGTACTTATTTAATATCTTTCATTATGGGTTGAGATTATTTTTGTTATTTATATTGCTTTTTACTTGTTTTTCAAGTCATCTTAATGGGTTTGTATATACTCACCTCTACATGGGATATACCTGCATGTGTTATGTATTATCTATATGAAACATAGATCTACGATGATCTAGGAAGACCTAGTTTCATTGAAGCATAGGGGTACTTGTTTTTTTTTGCTAATGATGGATAACCTAAAAGATTGTGAGTCAGGATCTATTTAGTATTTCCCTTTTCCCAGTTGTTTCTAGGTTGAAACCTCATTTCTCGTTGGGTGGGTATTTTTTCCCTTACAAAATTTTTATTCCCTTGATTCACATTGATGTATTTTCCAAAGGTTGTTGCATGCATTGTTTATTGTCTATATTTTTTAGTTTTTCTTTTATCTAGGAGCTATTAAATAGAGTTGGTTGGGTGTGTGTGTAAAGGTGCTTTAGAATAACTCCTCTAATTCCAATGTTATACCTACTCGACAATCATCGCCTACCCTTAGCATATTGATGGTGGTATTGGGGTGTCACACATGGCTTACGAACTACATATGAGGGTTCCTTGTGGATTAGGTTGTGGAAAAGTGGTGTCATGGGTTTTTTCCTCAATTTAGTGATTGGTGTTAGAAATTTCCTGAGGTTTACTGGGGAACAAAGGGAAATATTGTCAGAGTATCTCGAGTATGGATCTCAGGATAGAGATCATAGTGTTAGTGCATCGATTGATGTATCATTCATTTGGATTTTGATTACCTTCTTGCTGAATCAATGTGTCAAACATCGATTGTAGGGAATTCAATTGTTCATGAATCATATACGATTGAGTCTTTTTTTACTTTCATTTCCTTCTTGAGTCAAAACCCCAGATATTATCATCTAACCATGGTACATCTTTTTAACCTTAAAAATTACTTTATGAAGACAAAAAACTAGAATACTGATGCAGGGTCATTATGATGAATACTTGAGCAATGATGCCTTAGTTAAGGGATCCATTCATGAGGTGTTTCCTCCAAGAAGGCATAAATTAGTTTTTCCACCTGATGAAAAGTATGTGGATCCACTTACAATGGTTCGGGAATATGATCAACTACATGTTGGGAAGATGGTGGCTTCAGTAGGTATGGATGATGATGTGACCATGTTTAGTGTGTTAAACGAGTTTCAGTGATAGAGGAAAATTAGGTTTCATGGTGAATAAGATCCCAAGACAATAGAAGATTAACTTCAGGTAGTGGTTTTGGTTTTCTAGATTTTTTAGACCCTAGGCTTTTAGTTGGTTGCTCTTGTGAACAACTTCTTAATAGATAATAAAATCATGGGGAATGATTACTAAAACCCATGATGAGAAAATGATATCATGGTTAGACATTCATAATATGTTCTATGATGAGTATTATTTTTCAATTTTGTGCTCTATGTGAATCTAAGATCTTCTTGATTTTTATTACGACAATATGACTATTGATGAGTATGCCTTGAGGTTTACTAATCCCACACACAATTCTCTTGATATAGATAAGGATGGATAATTTTGGGCATGGAATTTTGAGTAGGCTTCTTAGATACATCCAAGCTATCATGGACCTGTTATTCATTCCTACTTATTCTAGAGTGTTGGAGAGAGCCTTGATTATAAAGAATATTCTAGCAAATGGACACCTAGTGGATAGAAATGTCTTTGGAAATCATGTGGCCGAGTCATCCATAACTACAAGTAGGCAAAAATCCTCAAGGTTTTAGTGATGGAGGAATACTCATTCTTGGACTCAGACATGTGGATCTATGACATAGGGTTTGGGAAGAGGGTCTAGTCAGCTAGGTGATGGGTGATGTTATGATTGTTATGTGTTGGTGCTTCTTTCCGTCATAGTGTCTAATGAATTGAAAAGGGAAATACCTTGAACCCAAAGTGATTCATACTTTGAAGAAATGTAAAAAATTGACAAAGGCATGAACAAAGATTCAAATTCACTTGGGTCACACAAGTTCCACCAAGGTCGCGCAAGTATACTTGCGCACCACCCAATGGTCGTGTAGGTGACTTGCGCACCCTATTTGAATTTCTCCCAGGGTCTTTACCAGCCAATAAGTACCCACAGTGGGCCCCCCATTTCAGGAGGAAAAATTCCAGAAACTCAGATTTGAGCTCCCGGCGCCCTAGTCTCTTCTCAAATCTTCCGAACACTTATAAGGTAATTTCATACCTAGAATGGAAGATCTAAAGAGGGGGAATAAGGCCTAAGTGTTGAAACTCATCAACACTTGCGTGCCTAAGTGGCCAGCCCTTAAGGTAAATGGCCACACTTGTGCGTTGCCTTACTCCTTCAATAGAACTTGCGCACCCCTCTTATGGAAGCCTCTATGGATAATACTAAGGGCTTGGGCCAAGTCTCACCCAAGTATTACCCTAAGAGATTACCGTCATGCAAGTACCCATGTGTCGCGCAAGTATACTTGCGTGACCAGGACTTGCGCGCCACCTTCTTTTTGGGTGCCCCTCCTGCCTATTTCACCTCTCTTATGCCTATCCACCTATACACTTCAAGATTAAGCTTTTATAACTCTCTCCAAATCCATTCATGGCATGATTTCCTTGTTGTCTTCCTCATCTGAAAAGAATTATGTGGAACATCTTTTAAAACCCAGTGATTTACATATATTTATGTCACTAAGGTCAGAGATTTCATTCATTCAACCTCATCCTTTAAGATGAGAGAATCCTTAACTTGGGCCTCATTTTCAAGAGTAAGCCCCAGTCCAAGTTCTCTTAATTTGGGCATCCTCTTCATTAGTAAGCCCCAAGTCCCCTAACCGGGGAATCCTCCTTAGGAGTAAGCCCCTGTCATAATTTCCTAAATCTGGGAATCCTCCTCAGGAGTAAGCCGCAACCATAATTCCCTTAACCTAGGCCTCCTTTTCAGGAGTAAGCCCTAGTATTCAAGTTCCCAAATATGGGAATCCTCCTTAGGAGTAAGCCCTAAATTCCAAATTCTTTTAACCTGGGACTCCTTCTCAGGAATAAGCCCCAGTCATAATTTCTCTTAACCAGTCTTAATTTACTTTTGATTTGGGCTTACTTCTCAGAAGTAAAACCCAATCATAAGTCCTATCCTAATTTGGGAACCTTCCTCAAGAGTAATCCCCAAGTTAGAGTATCCAAATCTCTATAGAGTACATATACCATTATGGACCTTGTTCCTGGGTTTCTTCCCTGAAGTGAAACCTGATCTTCATCTATTTGGGTGGTCATATATACCTAAGTCCCATATCATTTCTTATGATGGAAAAACTGTCTGGTTTTACCAATACCACTTGTTTCTCACACCGAGCATGACTCACGTGAGCTTAGAGTGTAAAAGTAATTATGACACCTTTCTTTGAGATATAAATCATAAATAAACCCCATACTTCTTTACTCGAACTACGTGGGTTCTGATTCCTTTTCTAAAACAAAGGATACGTAGGTAGCTCATCTGCGGGTATGATCCCAACTCTAAAATAATCCATATCCTTCTGAATGACAATAAACTTCAAGTGCCCCACTGAGTGGCTTTAAAACTAGTATGGTCATCATAATGACTAAGAGACTTTTATATAATGTATTGAAGGATACCATTGAATAATAATCTCTAAAAAAATACAGATGATTCTCTATCGATGAAGAACCTCAATTACACATAAAAGATTCTCTAAATATCATATATATTAATCATTGATTTTTAGATCTAAAGAAAAGCTCATTTTATACTTGGTAATGTAATAAGGATTCACGAACATAACTTAAATCTATAAAGAGATTCCCATAGTAGACAATAATTCCCCTCAAAAAGGTGTGATGAGTCCGACCTCCCATCCTCTCGACCAATGAAAATTTGTAAGCCTCATCAGTCCATAACTAATGAGCACCTACCTTTGGAAAGTAGGTCCAAATGGATATAGAATCATTGGATGTTTTCGGTTCTACGAACAAACCCATTAGAAACCGCTTAGAATGTTTGAACCTTAAATCAATAAGGTCATCCCCAATTCCAGAGGAAACAAAAAATGGTGAACTCGACGTGAATCCTTAACCATGTTAAAATGATGTTTTACTTATTTTTAGGCCCCTATTTAAAACTCAATGAGAGATCCAACAAAAAAATTAATAACATATGTGCTTATCAAAAAGATGTAGTGGCCGGACTTATATTGATTACGTCTATTATATCAAATAGGCACTCTTTTCCAAGATCTTCTGCGTTACAGAAATGGCTTCTCTTAAGTTCACACTTGTGAATACTTCTGCTGTGAATACCTCTGCTGTGAATGCATCTGCTGCTACTCCTGCTAGATCATCATCCGATCTGAGGAAGATATCACCTACTCAGTGTCCTCAACGCTGGGTATAAAATGCGCTGGTTAAAAAGTACCATCAAAATGGTACTATTCTGACTTTGGAGACGGCTCGACAAGCCCTCCAAGTGAATAATTCACCCTGGTCATTTGGACAGTGATGACCAGTGATCAAGAAGCAGGTGGTACCAACCACCATCTCCAACCGTTTTTGGTCGTTATCCCTAGAACGCAATCACCATTCACTCCCATATTCTTGGTAAGTGAATGAGCAGGTACCTCAGGGCCTTAATTCAAGGAGACAAGAGTCCTTCTCGAGGGCTCCCATCAACAATCGCTGCCAAACTCGTGTGGTAGTGCGCCCTCAACATGATGAGTGTATCATCTCCAGGTGTTCGACTCAGGTTCCTCGAACCCGAGCAGGCAAGAAGAACCACCAGAGGTGAAATCCGGTCAACAGTGAGAAGGTTCTCACCTCTGCCATCTCCAGAGAAGTCCACCAACCTAACTTGGTGGTAAGCAACGAGCAAGCACACACACCCATCCGTTTTAATCCCGTTGTCCAGCAGACTCGTCTGGCAGCAGCACGCCAATCCCGTCAGGAAATTCCGGAAGAGTAATACAGACAGGAACATACACCTATTTATAAATCATCGGTTAGTCAGCAGGCTCGTCTGACTACCTGCGATAGAGCCCGCCAACCCAATGTGTTGACAACTGGTAAACAGGCACATACACCTGCTTACACTCATCAATCCTGCCAGCAGCCTCATCTGTCAGTATTGAAGGAAGATCATCAACCACGTTCGGCAGAGTGCAATCAGTAGGCACATACACCTGATAGTATTAATCAAGCCTACCAATAGTCTCGTTTGGTAGCATTCGAAGAAGTCAGTCAGAAAGCTCAGGCGACAAACAGAAGGCAGATTCAACTCTCTGCCCCCCACACATGAGTACTGTCAGAATTCACTGACAGGAAAAGGAGGATAGAAACAGGCACATACACCTACTCCAGGAATAGAATGGACGCATATCCCCATTTTGGCCGCTGAAGTCACCAAGCACATTCTGTCAATGGTGAAAGAGTAGAAGAAAATCTGTTCTCATATTTTGGATGCCTGCCAGGATATTATAACAGCTTCAGCAGTATCTTAGGGAAAGACAAATAAATCTATCCCTACCAGTGGAGTGACACATCAACAGTTCACTCTAGAACATACACACACATCTGTTCTAGTCCAATAGGGTTGTGGGGCATACTCCCCCATATCATACGGACAACAAAGTCAGGCACATACACCTGATTTGAGTGAAGATAATCAGCCTAACCTGGTAATTTATCCTAAGCAGGCACATACACCTGACCATAATGACCACTTTATTAAACAAGTGGTTCCCAAATTGAGTAAGAAGGCTTATAAGAAGAAGACATGCCCAGCACAGTCAAGAAATCAAGGGCCAACTTGTAACAAGGCCTTGCTCGATGCTGGAGTTCTTGATGCACTCAGACAATTATCTGTTGCAACTCAAAATTCTACTCTCTCAGTTCCAAATAGTGGGAACATTAATTCAGAAGGTCTACATCAGATACTTCCTCATGAAGGATTGCTTCATGACAATGCGGTCGATCTCAAAGTTTCATCTTCAGATGAGAGCCACAGGAACCCTCTGTGTGGTCAGAAGACCAAGGAGAAAAATGTTTCATCTTTTGCTGTAACCCACCATGGTGGTCCTCCCCATGATGATGAATTTAACTGCAAAAGTCCTCTCTGCAGTAATAATGCACATTGCTTGGAAAATGATCCAATGGACAATGTAGTGACGAGAAATCCCTCTTATCTTGAGGCACTTGAAAATGTGAATCCAGTCATGTCTGATGCTTTACCACTATCAGGTGAAACACTTTATCAATTAGAAGATAGCCTAGGGTGTAGGTCATTCTCTGAACCACCCCTGGGTCATTCATCTTCTAGTTTTATCAGTGAATTCTCTACCAATATTGTTGAATCTGATGAAGCAACAAGGAAGCACCAGCTCTGGTCTAATCAGGTAGTAGAATCTTCATTGAATGATAAAGAGGAAGTACTGAATATGAGAAAACAACTAGAAAAAGTTGAAGTTCTAGTTATGTTTTGGCCTCTGGATTACTCTCAGTATGACATTCCAGAGATGTTGATGGAAGATGTAATTCATGATATTCGTCTCAACATATGGAAAAATCTTTGTCAATTGAAAAAGAAAATATTATCTTATGATAAATATGAAAATCATGTCAAGATAATAAAAGGGTTACAACGCCAAATTGACTTGGCATCTCTCTTAGTTTCTCGATATCTGAAGGCTGAAAAGTAGCAGAGAGCCCTTCAACGTTCATGCCTTGGCGCACTAAGAAGATTGTGCCAGTTAATTTACAATGCCCCATCTGGTATTCATATCAGGGGATGGGGTGTTCATGGAGCACTAAATTTCACTGTGCTCTCCAGTCAGCAAAGCCCGCCAAAAATGGTCTCATGCAATGCTATTTTAAATGGCCGACCACAGTCAATGGGTTTTGTTTCTAATCAAAATCTTTCCCAAGAACAGACTTCAACTAGTTCCTCTCAAAATCAATCATACGAAGAACAAGTTGTCGAATTACTCTTGCATTAAGCAAACGAGAATATTGAATAGGCCTCTCATTTGGAGCAAGCACATCACCAAGTGACAGAAGTGTCAAAAATCATCCTACAGTCTTTTGATCCGGGTGATAAAAGTGGATGTAGGTTGATGCATCCAGCTAATTTCTGGACTAAGGTCTGCAAGATCAGGAGAGCTTTCAATAAAGTCTCAGATGTAGCATCTCAAGAGCCACCCCAGCTTTCCAGACTGGGGACTCTTTTAACCCAACCCTCAGAATCAACAAATAGGATTCGAGGAGTTGAGCAGGAACAGTCCCAGTCCACCGGACTGGGGACTTTTTCAAATCATCAATCTCTTCCTCAGAGAAAGTCAGTTTTCTCTCAATTAGGGAAGAATACTCAAGAGTAAAGAAGAGCAAAATTATCAGGAGATTCCCTCCAAATTACGGTTCATCAAGAAGTTCCTGAGGGATCAAATCGACAAAAGGCAACATCTCATTAGGTACATGGAAGAAGACAATATCGCAGAAATGCCGATAGAAGTGATGCAATGAATTATGCATCAATTAATGTCATCAATGTTGTTATTACCGATCCAAAAAATGAGGCTCACTCAGAGGGATCAGATGAAGAGGTTCCTGCTCAAGAATTTGTACTCACAGACACAAATTAAGAAGGTGTGCGTACACGAAATCAAAGGATTACCCAGAACCTAGGTAATCCTTCAAGTAACCCACTTCCCCCTCTCTGAAATGTGTCCAATAAGGGGAAAGGAAAGAATCAGGTTACATACCCTACCTCTAGAGAAGTTCAATCACTCTCACTAGAGCAAATATTTACACAACAAGAGGAAGAAATGAAGGAATTGAGGAGGTTGAATGTAGAAATACTTTAAGGTAGTCTTCCTCCTAAACAAGCTGGAGTCAGTCAGCCAAGGGAATTTTTTGTGGCTACTGATATGGATCAAGAATATCCTCCTCTACCAGTACACCCTCACAGGTCTAATCCTACGGGTCAAGTGAAACAACAATCGGCAGTGCTACCATCAGTTGCAGTACCATCCACCACATATGTACAAGCTCCAGTCATTGCACCTGTTCAGGTCCAAGCTCAACTGGATGTTTCTCAAAAGTTAATAACAACTATTGAGTCATTAACAGCTCGGTTGGAAGCTATGGAGGGAAAGCGTGCTCAAATTCAACTAGAAAAGTGAGCTTACCCTAAATGGGTTGATGCAATTCCTCCCCCATCAAATTTTGCAAGTACCACACTCCCAATCTTTAATGGTTCGGGAGACCCAGAGCAACACTTAACACATTTTATTTCTCGTTGCGATCCTACGATGGGAACCCCTCAGCAACAAGAAGCATTTAAGCTCAGGTGTTTTGTACAGTCATTACAAGGGCCTTCTTTTGCCTAGTACACAAGTTTACAATCTCGGTCAATTACTGGATGGGAGGATCTCCGCCATCAATTCCTTCTTTAATTCAGCTCAACGTTGCCAAAGACAACAGTTTTTTATCTTAAAAACTGTAAGCAAAGGGAGAATGAAAGGGCTTCGGATTTCATTTCTCTCTGGAAGGGATTAACATATTCCCTAAGCTTAGCACTCCCTCAAGAGGAATTGTTTCCAATTTGTGTGTTAAATCTACGTGATGATTTGCACACACCGATGATCCCTGTGAAATACACAGGAGGGTTTCGAGACCTTAATTCAATCGCTCAACAGATTGAAGATTCTCTTATGAAGACTAAGGATAAAGCTCGTATAATTCCATCAGCTCTAGGAAGGAGAATGGGTAAAGCAGAGACTGCTACAGTTATGCTGAAACAAGCACTTGTACCTGCTTCTACTTCAAAACCTTCATCTTCTCGAAGGGATCCACCTCCTGAGCACCAACAATAGAGGTTGTTTTGTCAAGATGATCAAAGAGAACAAAGACAAAAACAATTTGAGGATTTGAAGAGCAAAGTTTACTCTTTCTGAAATGAAGAAGTTCCTGGTTATTTCATTTCGGCTCTGGAAAATAATTTGGTTCAATTACCAAGGACCAAGAGGACGAACAAGGATGGAGATGAAGACCATCCCAATTATTGCCCATTTCATCAAATGTTGGGGCATCCCATTCAGGAGTGTTTTGTCTTCAAGGACCTCCTACAAAAAATTGTTGACTTGGGACAAGTCAAACTGAAAGGTTCTTCATCTCAGGTAGCATGTGTTACTGCTACAGATCCAGAGGAAGAAGGAAAGTGGCAAGAAGTCAAGAACAAAAATGTACAAAAATATGATGATTGGATAGTCAAAAAAATGATCAACCTAACTCATTCCATTTTGAGAACATAATTAAATAAACCAATTGTGTCTTCTGCCATTAATGCCAAAGCAAAACCCTCATCATCAGAGGGAAAATCCTCAAAGAAATGGCATAATTCAAAGAAAGAGGTACAATCAGAAGAAGATGAAATCGTGTCAAAGCCTAAGTTGTCTTTGACTCTGGCATATTTTATTCCATCTACTTCGAAGTCACGGGCACCGCCCCACCAAACAGCACAGCCTAAACAGGCTAACCAGGCAGAGTCTTCATCGGATGAAGAGTTGATCTTCAGTTCTGTTAATATGATTCAATTAACATATCCATATTCTAGTCATAGTTTCGATTTTGATGAGCCCGAGTTCCCTATATCAAACAGAGGAATCAGAGGAAGTTGCAGAGGTTCAGGATACAGGGGAAGACATGGATCTTTTAGAGGCCACTATTTCAATTCTACCCCTGCTAGAACTGTGTATGCAGCAGAAACTCGTGGTAGTGCCCTTTAATGAGCTCAACAAGAACAAGAAAGTTCTTCTACACAAGGTAGACTCAGTACTGACACAATTATTCTAGAAGATCGGTTGAAGGTTCTTTCTTCTTCCTCTCAGCAAGTAAATAGACATATTCGGTCTAATCTTCCAAATCCAGGAGTATTACCAACTCCTACCCTGATACAAGATACATCTACTTCCAAAGCATCAACTTCTAAGGCACCTGTGAAACCACATGTTCCTGTTGGGAAACACAGACCTTTGGATCAAAAGTGTGATGTATTGAAACACTTGGCCCAAATACCATCCAAGTTATCAATTCTGGATGCATTGAATTTATCAAAGGATCTTCGGGAGGCACTCATAGAGGCATTGTCGAGTCCTCGGGAGTTTGAAACTAAAATCGTTGCAGCTGAAGTCTACCATGTTGAGAATAATCCTGAAAAATTCCATGCAGTGATATCTTTTACTGATGAAGATGAAGATGATGTAATGCATGGACATATTAGACCTTTTTACTTATCTAGAAAGGTCAATGGTGTAGACGTCCGAAGAGTTTTCATTGATAATTGTTCAGGAGTCAACCTCATCCCCATTCGTACACTTCTTCAATTGGGCCTCACAGAATCTGATTTATCTCCTTCTACTTTAATGTTACAATGATATGATAAAAATGAACAAGAACCACTGGGCGAGATTACACTCAGAAATCAGTTTGGAGATCTTGTATCTAATTCAGATTTTATGGTTGTTGATCAAGACTCAGCCTTCAACATCTTTCTTGGAAGACCCTGGCTACATCAACATGCGGCTATCCCTTCATCATACCATCAATGTCTCAAATATTGTTTCGATGGTCAAATTGGTAAATTGTATGGTGATAAGGACCCGTTCAAGACATGTGAATCTCAATACATTGAGGTGAAATTATATCACATGAAGGGAATGGAGAAATCCGCAACAAGGGAGATTACCAAAGTTAATGCTCCATATGGTTTGGAAGAGATTCCAGTAAACCCATTAGCACATGTGAGTACAGATTATGTTTTGCCTATCAGTCAAATTGACAAGATATACCCAAATCAAAATACTCTTATGGAAACTTCCATAATGCCAATTACGGCAATCAAGCCAGATAGCTTGGGAGAAAGTGGTGATCCACCAAGAAATGATGAAAACTTAGATGGAAATGTCTTCATTTAATCTGCTGAAATCCAGAAATTCTATACTTCGCCAACCAGGACATAAGAATTTATAGCAATGTCAAAGGTGAATGATGATGTCGATTCTAAATCCATCATCTCCTATTTATTACCCAAGGAAGACCCTTCATCATCAATCGGGTCGGAAATGGAAGCTTCTTCTTCAAGATGTTCAAATTTTAACATCTCTTCTGATCATAGAAATTCTGCTTCATCATCTACTATGCAAGTAGAAACAGAAGAAATAACACATGTTGAAGAAGAAGAGGAAGATCTTATGGATACTCCTCCAACATTTGAAGAGGGTATCTCTACCACCGTGGATGAACTCAAAGAAATAAATTTGGGTACAAAAGAAGATCCACGCCCCACTTTAATTAGTGCGAACATGACTCTTGAAGAGCAAGAGATGTATATTTATTTTTTAAAGAAAAATCGAGATATATTTGTTTGGAACTATAAATAGATGCTAGGGCTTGATCCTGATGTTGCCACTCATCGTTTGGGTTTTCCAGAAGAACATCGAGGATTTAAACAAGCCGCTAAAAGAACACACCCAACCAATGCTTCCAAAATTGAGGCTGAAGTGGATAATATTATCAAAGCAAACATTGTCAGAGAAGTTCAATATCCCAAATGGATGGATAATATTTTCCCAGTGAAAAAGAATAATGGGAAAATTAGAGTTTGCATTGATTTTAGAGATCTTAATTGGCATTGTCCTAAGGATGATTTTTCAGTACCGATTACAGAACTCTTAATTGATGGAATAGCTGGATATGAAGCACTTTCCTTCATGGATGGATATTCTGGATATAATCAAATCTGAATGTCTCTAGAAGATGAATAATATACAGCCTTCAGAGCCCCTTAGGGTGTGTTTTTCTATCGAGTAATTCCCTTTGGTCTGAAGAATGCAGGCACAACATATCAGTGTGCCATGCATCGTATCTTCAAATCCTTTTTAGGGAAATTTTTTGAATGTTATGTGGATGATTTGGTGTTCAAATCCAAAAAACGTTCTAATCACTTGGATGGTTTGGAAATTATATTCCACAAGCTTCGACAACATAATTTGAAGATTAACCCCTTAAAATGTGCTTTTGGGGTAACCTCAGGAAAATTCTTCGGCTTTGTTGTACGCCACTGTGGTATCGAAGTCGATCCTGAGAAGAAAAATTCAATCCTTGGCATGTCACCTCCTCGAAATTTGAAAGAATTGAGAGGAATTCAAGGACACTTGGCCTATATTCATCGTTTGATTTCCAATTTGGCAGGCAAAATTTTACCCTTCACCAAATTGATGAAGAAGGGAGTCACTTACAAGTGGACTGGAGAATGTCAAGAAGCATTCGATATTCTCAAGAAGTATCTCTTGAGTCCACTGATGTTAATGCCACATGTTGAAGGAAGACCACTTATCCTCTATGTGATAGATTTAGAGTGATCATTGGGTGCCTTTCTTTCTCTGAAGAATTATGCTGGGAATGAAAACAGCCTCTACTATCTCAGTCGGACTATGCTTGAAGCAGAAACCCGATATTCGAATATTGAGAAGTGCTGCCTAGCATTAATCTTTGTAGTTCAGAAGTTGAGACACTACCTGCAACATCACGAGGTCCAATTGGTATCTCGCAATAACCCGCTCAAATTCATCCTTAGTCGTCCAATGCTTAAAGGAAGTCTGGAAAGGTGGGCAGTTATTTTGCAGCAATTTGATATTCATTATGTGTCTCAAAAGGAAATAAAGGGCCAAGCTCTGGCTAATTTCCTTCAGTAGAAGATACATCATCAGATATTGAACTTCCTGGTGAGGAAGTATTCTTTATTCAAGATAGTCTTCAAACATGGGAAATGTACTTTGATGGTGCTTCCAGAAGTCCAACAGGGAGGAAAATGGAAAATCCTAAGTTCAACAAAGTTGGGTTAGGAATTGTACTCATTTCCCTGGAAAAGGCAGTGCTACCTTATTCCTTCTCATTGTTGGGAGGCGGTATAAATAATGAAGTAGAATACCAAGCTCTTATCATAGAATTGGAGTTGGTGCTTCAAGCACAAGTGAGTCACTTAAAGGTGAAAGGTGATTCAGACCTGGTAATCAAATAAGTCAATGGGGATTATGCAATTAGAAAAGAAGAACTAATCCCTTTGTATGATTACGTCAGAGAGTTAATGGTGGAATTTCCTTCGGAACTGACATTTTCTTATGTCCCAAGATCACAAAATTCCCAAGCTGATGAACTGGCTAATATAGCCACTGCTCTGGAAGATCCAAATCGGGACGAGACAAGTATCAGTATTGCCCACCGTCGTACAATTTCACCTTACTTTCAAGCCAGAACAGAGGAAATCAATGAAATTAGTCCCATCTCTAAACCATATGGTCATACTATTGGATGGATGACACCTATCAGGTAATACCTTCAAAATGGAACACTTCCACCTGATAGAGCTGGGAAAGAACAAGTTCGGAGACGTGTGGTCAATTTCACTCTTTATGATAGCTTAGATCACCTAGAGAAAATTCTCTAAAGGCGTGGTTTTGATGGAGTTCTCTTCAGATGCATTGATGGTGAAAAGACAATGGTTGTTATGAAAGAAGTACATGTAGGAGTCTATGGTTCCCACCAGTCTAGACATAGACTATCTGATCAAATTCGAAGGCTTGAATACTTTTGGCTTTCAATGATACAAGATTGTGTTGATTTCACAAAGAAGTGTCATTATTTCCAAGTACATGCCAACTTCATTCACCAACCCCCAGAGTTGCTTCATATATCTAAATACTCATGGACATTTTCCACATAGGGAATGGATATAGTGGGACCTTATCCTTTGGCTACATCCAAGAAGTTGAAATATATTCTTACTGCTACTGACTTCTTTTCCAAATGGGCAGAGGCAATACCCCTCAAAGAAGTCAGTTCTAAATGCATTGTTAGCTTCATCAAGTCTAACATCATTACCATATTTGGTGTCCCTCATAACATATTGACGGACAATGGCACCAACTTCTGTTCATCTGAGGTGAGGAAGTTGTATCAAGAATACAACATCAAATCCAATCATTCATCTCGATATCATGCAGCGGTTAATGGCCAAATAGAAGCTTTCAACAAGAAAATTTCAAACATACTGCAAAAGATGGTGGATAAAGATAAGAAATCATGTCCTGATAAACTTTTTCATGCTTTATGGGATTATCGAACCACCACCCGTACTGCAACGCGGTCAACTCCATATTCATTGGTATATGGAACAAAAGCAGTCTTGCCTATTGAGGTTCAATTACCCTCGCTCAGAGTAGCCATTTGTGATCAGTCATCTACAGATGAACAGTCTCAAAAGCGATTGGATGAATTGGAATAGTTAGATGAGAAAATATTGTGCACCCTGCACCACTTGGAAGTCTATCAGAATCGAATAGTACAAGCTTTCAACAAAAAATTTCATCTTCGTTCATTCGTTCAGGGATAATTGGTATTAGTTCTTAGAACTCTAATGATACTAGGAAAGAAACCTCCCAAGCTTGAGCCAAAATGGGAAGGACCTTATTTAATACATAAGATCTACTCCAATGGAGCTTATTCTTTAATCTCAATGGATGGAGAACTCATCACTGTTCCAACCAATGCTAGATTTCTGAAGAAGTATTTTGTGTAACATAAATACTTCATCATCCAGCAAGATGGTAAACTGCACCATCGATGGTCCATGCATATGACTTTAAACTATTTTCATCCCATTCGTCCAACATGACATTAAACTGTATTTTCCCCATCATCTTAGCTACAATATGCTAAACTGTACAACACCTTTATTGTCCGACATGACATTAAACTGTGTCCCTATATTTTTCCTGCATGACATTAAACTATACTGCTCATTCATCCTACGTGACGTAAAACTGGAAAAGTCCCTAATACGTCCAACATGACATTAAATTGTGTCCTCTTTTGTCCTTACTGCATGACATTAAACTGCACGGTCCCCCTTTCATCCAACATTAAGTTAAATTGTATTGTCTCCATCATCCTAGCTACATGACGCTAAACTATACAGAAGTCCCTTAATACGTCCTACATGATGTTAAACTGTATTTTGTCCCTGCTACATGACACTAAACTGTACAACACCAATAGTCCTCACTGCAAGACTTTAAACTGCATAGTCCCTTTATATGTCCTTCATGACATTAAACTATGCATTGTTAAGTTTGTTGCTACCTCTTGTTTCTCGCACCAAGTATGACTCACGTGATCTTAGAGTAAACTTCAACCATAACACCCTCTCTAGGCCGCTAACCATGCGTAAGTCCCAACACTATTTTTTAGGTCGTTGTCCCTAAGAACAAATTGATCACTAATTCATTTTTTAATTGAACTATGCGTACTTTGATCCTTACCTTCTAGGCTGGGTATGTAGGCAACCTCCTGAGGTTCAAGCCCAAAACCAATCTCTTCATACTGGTTCACCTTTTTCCTTGCTACATGATGTTAAACTGTACAACACTTTTGTCCTGTACGACAATAAACTACAACATTCTTTGATACCCTCACCTGAGAGGGAATAATTATTTACATTGATCTCTGATCATGTTATATTATAAAGACTACGTGCATACATGGAAATGCCTGAACCTTTTATCTTGGGTCAAACCATCATTGCACTAAATTCCCCTTTCACCCTTCACTTGTACAAACCAAATCTGTACATAGGATATTTCAAGAACTACGTGAGGCTTGATTCCCATCCTTATGGGATTCGTAGGAATGTTCGAGTGTCCCTCGAATCTAGCACCAAGTCTTTGGGCCTAACCCTAAATTCCATTTTTAGTCCCCTGGCTAAAAAGTCCCTATGAAAACACACATTGTGTATTCATTATTATGGTCTGAGCTCTATGACCCTAAACTAAGATCTCCCATACTTTCATCACACATGATGTTAAACTGTATTTCAAGAACTATGTATGGCTTGAATCCCATCCTTATGGGATACGTAGTGAAGTCCAGTATCTCAATTCAGGACCCAACCACAACATGATTATGGTTAGAATTGTTCTGTGTATCTCTACATGCATTGAACAAATGCCCATTTTTTATGTGTCATACTCCTAGTCTTAAATAATTCCAGATCTTCATACCCCCTTTTCTTGACTTCTGGTCAAAAAATGTCCAATTTTTGAGATTTCTTTTTCCTGACTATGTAGCACGTGCCCTTAGATGGCCTTGCATAAACAGTCTACATAACAGACTTGTCAGCCAAAAGATATTATCATTTGACTATAAAGCCAATGCCCTTATGTGGCCCTGCATAATTCAACCCCCTAACGGGTTTTTCAAATAATGGTAACTTCATTCTTGGGAAGAAAACCACTTTTTTCCTTATTGGTCTTATCAACAATATGTAAGGATCCGCAAAAAATAGTCATCCTTAACATATTTGTCTCATATTATTTTTCATGATCGGAAAGTATTCAAGTCTATGGTTTATATTTCTCTTCCCTACGTTTGGGTCATACCTTCATAGGAGTGACATTCATCCAATTCTTAGACAATCTTGCTTAGAAATATCTTCTCCATATTCAAGTACCTCTCTCCATACAGCAAACTCTATGCTTTGGAAAATTTGAATCTCCATAAACTTCCACTGGATTTTTAGCAGTAGAAAAGTAAATTTCTAAGAGTTCTTCTTCCTGACTATGCAGCACGTGCCCTTAGGCGGCCTTGCATAAACAGTCTACATAACATACTTGTCAGCCAAAAGATACTATTATTTGACTATGCATCCAATGCCCTTAGGCAGCCCTGCATAATTCAACCCCCTAACAGGTTTGTTAAATAATGGTAACTTAATTCTTGAGAACTACTTCTTCTAATGCCTTTTAGCCCTTTTTCGTATCATTCCTCAGATTGAAAATTTATTAAGTCATAGTTTACATGTTTTACTTCATACTTGAGTGTGGTAAAATGTTTTCAGATAAGTTTTCAAGGAATTGAGTCAATTTTAACCCATTCAGTCAAAGATATTTCAACCTTAAACATTAGCCTTTTTATATCCGACATGCATGACTTTAAACTGCCCACAAAAGACAAGGGAAATCTGAATAAAATTCAAGTACCATCTCACTAAACATAAATTTTCGTATGATTTAGGTAATATTGATCAATTAAAAGATTCAAAGTTTTTAGGGTTATTTATAATAATCCTAGAAAAAATCAAACTATGCTTACTTGGCCCATTGTCTTAGGTAAAAATTTAAAGTGGGTAGTGGGAAAATGTGTGCACAAATGATTGAAAATGAAAGTGTTTTTTCCATTTGATACACAAGAATTAGAAGGACAACCACAGATTGGTGCCTCTTCTATTTTCCAAGAATTATAAAAGTCTGTCAACATAAATCTTAACTTGATTTATAGCATCCCGAGCTTCATCAGCAGCCACTTGAATCTCATGCACTCGACCAAATTCACTCTTTTTAGCTTGATAGAGTTCTTTCTTGGCATCTGCAATGGATTTCATACCATTTGTTTGAGCTCCTTCCAGTGAATTTTTTAGTTGTTCAAGTTCCCCAGTAACAGTATCTAACTGTTGTTGAAGGTGCATCTGCTGGACGACCTTATCATTGATCTTATGCTTTAGATCCTTCATCTTGGCAGCATAATCTGCCTCAGATCGGGATACCGTAGCCTCAAATTTGCTGATATTGGCTGACAGCTTCACCCTGGTCAAATCTTGACGGCACTTTTTCTCCTGCTCCCTCCTTAAGATGACTTGTTTTACCACGGCATGGATCTTTTGATATCCAAAACCGCCAAGTCCCAGCATGACGAATAGGGATGACAGTCGCGGGATATTTGATGACAGCTCTTCAAGAGGCACTTCAGATATGATCTTCCATATGTTTTTCCATGCCTTGCATCGTGAAAATTGGAGCGCCTTTTGTACTTCTGGATCCAACTCAGCACCACTATCACAGGGGGGAATATAATCCAGGATTAATGCACTTAGGGAATTTCCCTGTTCTGCTCCTTCCCCCCTGACCTGTGTTTCTTCACTTTCATTTTTTGTTGGGGCGGAGGCTGAGGCTTCACCTCCAGATCTAGCCACTGAAATTGATGGCCCTACATAATCAATTTAAAGCTTTGGTTAGTTTCAAAGGATAAAAAAATTTAATTGGTTGTCATGAAAATTAAGTACAGTCGCAAATATTGTTATCCCTTACCCAACGGTAGATCAGTAACTTGATAAGGCTCCTCCTCGTCTTTCCTAGTTTCAACAGGATTTTCAGGGTGAGTTTGAGGAAGCTCTACGGGGTTCAGCTCCACCTAGGATAATGTCTCTGCAATAGTAGGGTTTTCTATACCCCCTTCAGGCATTGGTAGTTCAGCATCTTGCTCAGATAGAACTTCACATTTCAACCAATCATGATTAGACATGTAATAAGAAGTTATTTTTTAATAGGACTAAGGATAACACTCACGTCCATAATCTTCTAAATTACATGGTAATTTGACATGATCTAAAAAATATTCAAAAGATACGCCAAGTCCCATCATTTCATCCAATGTAATCTCATAATACTGGTTAATCTCACTAGTGGGAGCATTCGATATGTCTTCTTGGTGACCTTCATCCTGCAGTCTCTGACCCTGGAAAACTTCTTCAGATAAAGTGGCGGCATCAATTTCAATGGCCGCCAAAAGCTCTAATGCAGGGGTTGAACCTAAAGTATCATAGAATGGAAGTTAGTTGATGTTTCATTCAACATCTTATGAATCATTGTTAACTTACCAGAAGAAGGATCTTATCTTCTTGCAACAGCAGCAAGAGGGATACTGGGAATAGACATTGTCACTTCTCTAGAAGCAGCCAAGTCAGCCTGAACTTGTTATTGTTCACCAGTACCCTACATGGTCCTCAAAGGAGGATCATTCCTCTCTCTCAGATGGGAAATTGAAGAATCCCCTGCAATCCCAAAAAGTATGAGCAATCTTTTCATGGGTTGATACTCATGATTATCTGAAGGACTTACCACTACTGATGAAGCATTTAGCTGTGGACTTCCTCCTTCGATGCTTTTGCTTCTTTGGCTTTCTTGGAGTGTCGACAGTCTCCTTTACAGGCACTTGAATTGGAGAATGGAAAGTTATGTTCAACTCCTCATCCATGGCTTGATAGCTTGGAAATATCTCGCTCGACTTACGAAGGGATTCATTAACCCCAATGGCAGTACCACTAGGGATATATTGTGGTGAAGGAACCTCAGCAGTTCCTTTCTTTGCAAGCTGCAGGATGAAGAAAATAATTTCCTTGAGTAATAATGCTTTGACTGAAATCAAGTTGCAAAGCAAATAAGGAAATAGAATTACATCTTCAGGATCCACATAATCGTGCCACTCCTCATCTCTGGAACCACCAATCCCCTCAGTGGCGCCACAATAAATCATTTCCTTCACCCGTTTGGTGATATGAATGGAATCATCAGTGGCATATATGAGCATTTCTAGCTCTCTGATGTAAGCCCGCACTTCATCGGGGTTATCCTTGTAACAGATATCTGTAGAATCTAGAATATTCCCTATTCCAGGGAGGTGTAGCCCCTCTCACAAATCTATTCAAGCAGTTTCAGCACCACAGTATAAACTCTGCCATATCTTGATAGCCTTTGGTCGTAGATATTCAGTATGTGTACCAGAAGGCTGCGAGGAAGGTCCTACAATCTTCGACTTCAGCTTCTTCCTAGCTCCTGAAACTACAGATAGAGAATAAGAAAATAAGACTTATTTCTCTATAAAGTAATGGTGATTAAATTTCCACAATGAAGTAACTCACTAGGAGTTGATGGAGTGGGTCTTTTGATTTTGACGGGAAGATTATATCGGTCACGAGGACGCTTTGCCGCTTGTTGTGCCTCATCATCCCCATCTTGGGAATCTGGTGAGTCAGTCCTAGATGAGGAATCTGGCAAATCAGTTTCAGGTGGGGAAGCGCCACCTTCTTAAGGAAGGGTTTCTTTCTCTATAGTTCTCTTCCTTTTCCCCACCTAATAAACCGGGTGATTCAGCACCCCTCTAGGGTATGATGCTATCCAGTTTTCGGCATACCATGTAGTCAAGTTATTTTTCGCTTTATCAACTGGTAGATCAAACATTTCCCCAATCTTCTCCCCAGATGTCAGCAACCATAGTTTTTAGGAAACCATCAGATGTTGCTCTGACCTGACGTGCACAGGGGGAGATACAACAGTCTACTACAAACACTTGAACTGGCGTGAAAATCTATATGGAGTATAGGCCTCGCATATAATCTCTCTGTCAATCCTAGTGACCAGCACACCATCTTGTAGGCTAGCATGTATGCCATTAATTCCAGACTGGTTGTAACATCATCAATAAACCGCCCGGTCGGTGGATTTCCATAAGTAAAGAAATTAAATTCCTTGTACATGCTCAGCCTCACCTTCATGTCATAATAATTGAGATCTAGTGGATCAATTCCAGAGAATGCCTGCACTGATGGCCTGAAAGAACATCTGGGAATCTGTAATCCATTCTGTACATTATACGTCCTGAAGTGAGTGGAGATCCATCCCCATAAAACTTGGAATGGTCCCACCATTCTTAAAGGAGACTTACCCATGATGACATGGAGTAAACTCCTGTGAATCTTTGCTAAAATGGGGGTAGCCAACCCAACCATTTTTCCCTCATCCAACTTGGCCGCAATAACAAAGGTTCCTGGCCTGACGCCTCCCTTTGAGTCCCTGACTGGCAAAAGATAAACACTGATCCATAAGGCCAAGAAGCCCGCCAGATGAGTCTTCTTTGGGATTCTCTAATTCACTTTGTATCCCCACTTCTCAAATTATCCTGCTTCTAGGGTCAGCCAGAATGTTCCAGGAGCACCCCTCTTCTCTGTTTTGGGGTAGGTGGTAGGATGAGTGGGCCTCTTCTCCTTAGGCCCCTTCTTCTTGGATCCCTTCTCCTTCGATCCCTTTTCCTTCGGATCCTTCTTCTGCTTATCGATAAGAAACATATTCATCCACTCCTCTGGATGAATATCATTTCTAGAATGAGTTAAGGAGGTCTCTAAACTCTTGAGATTGTGGAAGATTTTCAATAATTCCCGAGCTAAAGTCGTAGTCTTCTCCAAATCATTACAAGTCACCTTGGGAGGGATGAATTCATCATACATATCACCCAAAATTGGAGCCCCTGAGATCTTTTGGACATCCCACAGACTGATGTCTACTTCTCTATGAGTCAAGTGGAAAGAATTAGTTTCTAGCCTCCAATGGATGAGTATCTCCGGCACGAAGTTATCATGCCTGTAAACATATGTTTTCCCAGCCCAGATGGCTTCATATATCGCAACTCCTTTCAAATCCTTGAAAAAATCTTCACAGGTTTGTCATACCTAGTATTCCCACATCCAAGTTGGATTCACACCTCCTCTAGGACGAAAGTCCTATCCCTTCTTCTAGCCTTTGGATTAATCCATCTAGGAATTTTGGAAGATTGAAGGATAACAATGTGGTTGCAGCTCGGGCTTGTGAGGTTTCAGATACGGTGTAAAAGGGCTATGATGCATCATTTGAGCCTTCTCCACTATTCCAGCATTTATAAATTCTCCTCCACATGATATATTTACTGAAGCAAAATTGGTGTAATTCTGAAACCAAGAAATTGGGAGATAGTTCTTTGCCTCTGAAATGGTAACTTCTCGCAGATAACTGTAGCTATACAAAGGCAGATATATGCTTTGTGGAAAATCAAGATGATACTTCTTCAGGTACTTGGCCAAATCTGGGAGAGTGTTGTCGCAGACGGTATAGTAATCATGGCCAATGATGCTCATCATATCATCAATTATTTTTCTAGCAAGTTCATCAGCCATTCCAATTCTCTTGGGAGCCATTGAATCTGCACAAAAGTTGAATAAATTAACTCTTAAATGGGTTTATTTTTCATAAAATTTGAGAATAAATTAAAAAAAATGGATAAGTAATTAAGGCGCGCAATTATGGATGTGTCGCACAAGTATAGATGTGTCGTGCAAGTTTTTGGCACGCAAGTATCACCATGAAAGTCCAAATACCTCTACAGTAGCACGACAACAAAGAAACAGCGGAAAAAAGAGAAACCGGCGTGGCGAAGGTAACTTGCACAGCGAGAGCTCAAAAATTTGAAATCTGGGTAATTTGCACGAGAATGGCCACATATATATAGGCCAGGTCTCAACCCCATACACCTAAAAGTCAGCGCGCTCTAAAGCCAGTGCGATCAATACCTACACGACGCCATCTGTGCTCTCAATACTTGTGCGCCAAAGTTTCCTTGGTTTTCTTCTTTCCTCAGAGTTACATATTCATTTCTTTCGGATCCAACTCTAAGGGGGGAATTTTGTTGACACTCCTTTCCGTCACAGAGTCTAATGAATTGAAAAGGAAAATACCTTGAACCCAAAGTGATTCATCCTTTGAAGAAACATCAAAAATTGACAAAGGCATGAACGAAGATTCAAATGCACTTGGGTCGTGCAAGTTCCACCAAGGTCACACAAGTATACTTGTGCGCTGCCCAATGGTCGCACAGGTGACTTGCGCGCCCTATTTGAATTTCGCCCAGGGTCTTTACCAGCCTATAAATACCCCCAGTGGGCCCCCCATTTCAGGAGGAAAAATTCCAAAAACTTAGATTTGATCTCCCGACACCCTAGTCTCTTATCAAAGCTTCCGAACACTTCTAAGGTAATTTTTTACCTAGAACGGAAGATCTAAAGAGGGGGAGTAAGGCCTAAGTGTTGAAACTCATCAACACTTGCACGCCTAAGTGTCCAGCCCTTAAGGGAAATGGCCACACTTGCGCGCTACCTTACTCCTTCAACAGAACTTGCGCGCCCCTCTTCTGGAAGCCTCTAGGGATAATACTAAGGGATTGGTCCAAGTCTCGCCCAAGTATTACCCTAAGAGTTGACTGTCGCGCAAGTACCCATGTGTCACGCAAGTATACTTGCGCGACCAGGACTTGTGCACCCACGCAAGACTTTTGCACCACCTTCTTTTTGGGTGCCCCTCCTGCTTATTTCACCTCTCTTGTGCCTATCCACCTATACTCTTCAAGATTAATCCTTCAGAACTCTCTCCAAATACATTCATGGCATTATTTCCTTGTTGGCTTCCTTATCTGAAAGAAATTCTGTGGAACATCTCTAAAAACCTAGTGATTTACATATCTTTATGTCACTAAGGTTAGAGATTTCATTCATTAAACCTCATCTTTTAAGATGAGAGAATCCTTAACCTGGACCTCCTTTTCAGGAGTAAGACCCAGTCCAAGTTCTCTTAATTTGGGCATCCTCCTCAGGAGTAAGCCCCAAGTCCCCTAACCTGGGCATCCTCCTTAGGAGTAATCCCTAGCCATAATTTTCCAAATATGGGCATCCTCCTCAGGAGTAAGCCCCAACCATAATTTACTTAACATGGGGCTCCTTTTTAGGAGTAAGCCCCAGTCTTCAAGTTCCCAAATATGGGCATCCTCCTTAGGAGTAAGCCCCAAATTCCAAATTCTTTTAACCTGGGCCTCCTTCTTAGGAATAAGCCTCAGTCATAATTTCTCTTAACCAGTATTAATTTACCTTTGATTTGGGCTTCCTTCTTAGGAGTAAAACCCAAACATAAGTCCCCTCCTAATTTGGGCACCTTCCTCAAGAGTAATCCCCAAGTTAGAGTATCCAAATCTCCATAAAGTACATATACCTTTATGGACCTTGTTCCTGGGTTTCTTCCCTGAATTGAAACCTAATCTTCACCTATTTGGGAAGTCATATATACCTAAGTCCCATATCATTTCTTATGATGACACAACTATCTGGTTTTACCAATACCTCTTGTTTCTCACACCGAGCATGACTCACATGAGCTTAGAGTGTAAAAGTAATTATGAAACCTTTCTTTGAGCCATCAATCATAAATAAACCCCATACTTCTTTACTTAAACTACATGGGTTCTGATTCCTTTTCTAAAACCAAGGATACGTAGGTAGCCCATCTGCGGGTACAATCCCAACTCTGAAATAATTCATGTCCTTCTGAATGACAATAAACTTCAAGTTCCCCACTGAGTGTCTTTAAAACCAGTATGGTCATCATAATGACCAAGAGACTTTTATATAATGTATTGAAGGATACCATTGACTAAGAATATCTAAACAAATACAGATGATTATCTATCGATGAAGAACCCCGAATACATATAAAAGATTCTTTAAATCTCATACATATTAATCATTGATTGTCAAATCTTAAGAAAAGATCATTTTATACTTGGTAATGTAATAAGGATTCACGAACATAACTTAAATCTATAAAGAGAGTCCCAGAGTAGACAATAAATCCCCTCAAAAAGGTGTGATGAGTCCGACCTACCATCCTCTCGACCAATGAAAATTATTAAGCCTCGTCGGTCCATAACTAATGAGCACCTACCTTTGGAAAGTAGGTCCAAATGGATATAGAATCATTGGATGTTTCTGGTTCTACGAACAAACCCATTAGAAACTTCTTGGAACGTTTGAACCTTAAATAAATAAGGTCATCCCCAATTCCAGAGGAAACATTATGGGAAAGGTTACATGTATCATGATTTCATGACTCATTATACTTAAGATGGTCGAAATGTAGTGGATATAACACTTTTTAAGAGGTAGTGTCATGATATGGGATCTCTCTGGCATGGTCGGGTTGACCCCCAGTGAGGCGGTGATGATAGAGGAGTAGGTGGAACTCTATCAAGAGGATATATAGGAGAAGGATGATGCTAGAATCTACTCCCACCACCACCACCTAGTAGCCCAAGCCAAGATTAGATAGTTGGTGGTTGAGGTGTGGACAATTATAGGCTATGAGGGATATGATTAGGCTACTCATGAAGTGATTTGAGGTATGATCTATTCCTTTTATACTTTATCTCTAGTACTTTTAAACATAGGTTTGAGTCATTACTTTATCTCTATATCCTTTATGTGATAGATTGAGCTTTCAGTAGAGTCTTTGGACCATCAGTTACATCTAGAGGTTCTTACATGGAGTAATTATTCTATATCACAAATCTATCAATGGTGTGAGTTGGAACTTATTGGAGAGAGTTTCTCAGGGGACCTATCAGTCATTATGATGAAAACCTATCATGTAATCTTGGGTATGGACTGGTTTTTTGTGGTGTGTTCCCAGGTAGACTATCAATGTAGGAGATTTTGGTTAATTTGTTTGTATGGGGAAAGATTCTCCTTCTTTGGAGAGAGGTATTTTTGGATGAGTGAATGGGGATCATGAGTAGGAAGCTATAACCTATCACCCATTAGTCATCTGGATGGGATCTTCAGTCATCTGGAATCCAGTAGTAGTGGGTGATTATATAGATGTATTTCTTGAAGATGTTTTGGGACTACCTTTGAGGTGGGATATTGACTTCTACCTCGACTTGTACCCCGGGACTATATCGATACCTACTGCTTCATGTCACATGGACCCCACTGAGCTCCAGGATCCATGGGTGTAGTTAAAATACCTTCATGATTAAGGATTTATTAGACCTAGGGTGTCCCCCTGGGGTAGCTCCAGTGTTGTTAATGAAAAAGGAGGATTAGAGCTTAATTATTGGTGTTGATTATCATAACCTAAATTAGGTAAAGACAATGAATAAAAACCCATTTTCAATGATTAATGATCTCTTTAACCTATTGAAAAGTGTGAGTTAGTTTTCAAAATTGATCTCAGGTCCATCTACCATCAGTTGAGAGTTCACAAGGATGATGTTCCAAAGATAGAATTTTGATGTCATTATAAAAACTATGAGTTCTTGGTGATGCCTTTAAGTGTGACTAATTCCCCCACTATGTTCATTGAAATTATGAACCAAATATGTTAGATATACATTTACTGATTCATAGTTTTCTTTAACGATTACATTCTTGTATACTCTACATATAAGGAGGAGCATGAATAGAATTTGAAAATGGTCTTAGGCTTAATTCAATATCCCCAAATTTATGGTAAGATATAACTACTAGAAAAATGACATATAGCCATGGTTTAATTGTTCTGTGGATATAGGTCAAGATATAGCCACACATATTTGAAAATCGTGGCTTTAGAATAGATAAACCTATGGGTAAACAATCTTTATGGCCACAACTCCTCGAATATTTTATCTCTATAAACATGACTCATCACGACTAATCTCCCACCCTTGAGACCCTTCTCCCTCATCATGAATCATATCACACCCTGGAAACCCTTCTCCTTCATCGTCGACCGATTGATTCTCTCTAGGACAATCCTCACCGAATTCTCCATTCGATCCCAAACCCTTCATCACACGATCCCTCCCACCCCCTTGATCGTTTGTTCCTATCCTCCTACACCCCCTTCATCTTTTGTTCCTCCTCCAATCAGTGTGTTGTCTGAACTGTGACCTTTCATTAGCGGGATCCACATGAGTTGACCCCTACACTTTCTGCGAAGATCGTTGCGGTTAATCTTTCACAACAACTTCTCTCCCAATCAATTCATACCTATCTCTAGTGATATTTTGTCCATACCTCTACAATAGATGGTGATTTTCAACGTTCTCCCCCATACTAAAAATGTGACCATTACAAAAAAATATTACTACAAAAAACTACGGATTTTTTGTTCCTACTCATGTTTCTTTTCATCTTTTTTGTTTACAGTTTCATACCCACTAATCATAACTTCAATATGTTTTCAATGTGACCTATGTTCTGCAATCGTGACCCCTATATTTGTCCTTCCAATTTTTGACCACACCAGATTTTTTATATTTCCATATCCAAATCACATCAACCTCGAAACTGTACACCTAACCTACTGAATAGAGATTTTATCCTATAAGAAACTGGATGGTTTATGAATATATAATGTTTTTTATATTGATTTTAATCACTCATGCCTTCATATGACATTCAATACCCATGACTGTGTGCAATTTTTTTCATGTGAATCTGGTTTTATTATATATTTATCACAGTAGCTGTGGTTTATTTCTATTCATCCAATTTCTTAAACTCATTCCTAATTTTCATTTCATCTTAAATTCATCAGTTACATTTAATTTAAATTATTTTAAGTTACATATAAGTACATTTGTTATTTATATAATATTTTATAAAAAGGAAAGTTATTACTAAATATATATATATATATATATTTCTTAACTATCTATACACTAACATTTCCTTTAAATTAATATTCCTTCATTTTTCTTTTTAGTTAAAAAAAATTATTTTTAGAGTGTCATTTTCTTTTTTATGGTGTTCTAATAATGGTTTACTAATAATTTTTTATTTCAAGGAACTAAATACATGGGTGTTACAAATAAAATTTGCTCTCTCTCCATTCTTCACTTTACATGAAGAAGATGTTCCCTTGGAACAAAGTTATTATTCATCTGGATTCGTGAATTTAATGGTTTCATTAAGGTAAATATGAAATATTGAATACTCACATTCATAGATTATTGGGTCCTAAAGGAATGAATTTTCATTATTTCATTTAATGTTTCTATAACTTAATAGATTCATTTTCAAGTCACAAATATCATTTGTGGATTTTAATTTTACAGAAAGTGGGTAAATTTGAAAAAGGATTTTCAATTAGTTTACTACCTCCAATGTTATAGTGGAATCTCGGCCTGTACTCTTTGTGAGTGAGTATCATAACTGTAATTACATGATGAATCATTTTATAGTTGGTTCATTATTTAATATTGTGGATTTACAAGCCTCTATGTGTTTTCATATAATGTTACTATAAATGGTAGTGTTAATCCCTGATAGTTAGGTGTTGATTATTTTTCATCGATTCTCTCTATTTTGATTTAATACTTTTGGTTTATATATTATTATTTCAAATATGCTGTAATTTTATTAGTGCTATTGAAAAGTTCAGTTTGAATTTTTATGAGGTTGTGTCAATTTAGTTAAAGTAAATGTTTTCTTCTAATAAAGTTTACATTTAGGTTGTTTTTGAGTATTTGATAATTTGTTATTGTAGTTGGTGTTAAGGTATATTCTTGATAATTTGTTATTATAGTTGTCTAATGTTAAGGTATATTCTAATTTGTTATCATTTTTTATTTTTTGACTGATTTTATAACTGTGATTTTGTAAGCTGATTGTAGAATCATGCAATATAACTTACTCCATAAGCTTAAAATATTAGGATTCCTTGAAAACCATGCATTTTTTAGATTACAGAAACCATAAAGAACTTTAAAAATTATTCCATTTTATGTTTTCAAGACATCAAAATTATAGAATTAGTTGTTCAAGTGCCACTTTATTTTCTTCCTAAATTGATAGACAACCACATATCATTTAGTTGTCCATCTACTAATAATTTATAAAATCCCAATAATGAATTATCGGAAAAATGATAACCAAAAGTAACAAATTATCATAATATGATCCAAAAAGACCATACAAATGAGTAGTGAAAAAATACATGAGATGTAGTGCCTTCTCTAGCCATACAAATGCTACAAATTGAGTAAATCTTAATCCTAGATTTCATAGGAATAACATCTATGGGAAGTCTTTACTTTAACACTCTCCAAATGAGAAAATAGATTCCGAAATGACCACATTTTTCTTTCCAGGTAATGGTGATAATTCACTTCTCTCCTTCTCATCAATCCTCTGTTATTTTTCTAAATTCATTCACTAAAAACTCTCAAACATCTTGGTACAATTTTAGATAATGAAACAAAATTATTTTAATTTAAGGGGGTAGATAAAATTTTCTTCTTATCTACTTATGAAATAAATGTGGTGAATAATATCCATTTATGTCCCTTAAATTCATATCCATTATTACCTACAATTTCTCCTGGTTTTCTAAAACTTCCTAAAAATGGCCTAATATTTATTTATAGGATGTAGTCCTATTCATCTATGGAATAATTCCATGCATCATTGACTAATATAGTTTACTTGATACACAAATCTCACTTTAATAGCTCATGAATTCATTTCCTTAACATTAATGATCCACCATACTTCCCACATTTCAACCTTATATTTACGTCATTGCTTCGTGAAGACATGAAAAAAATATCACTCTACTAGAATGACATCCTCTACATCGGAAGGAATTTTGGTGGCATGTACTTCTATGAAATCATGACTATAGTATATCCTATGACATGGTTTCAATATGTTTATCATTTTTCAATGTCACTATTAGTTTCTCATACACTCACTTATTTTCTTTCTTATAATTCTTACACTATTAATTCTACACATACTTCCTTCAAATATCAAGAGATCTTGAAATGGTGATTGTTTCCACTATTTAAAATAAATCATGCATGATAAATATTCAAATTGTAAAAAAATCTATATTTGGGGAATTATTTACTGATAAAATTTAATGAGTTGTTCCTCAGTTGTATTATTTTGTGTTCATCTCTCATTTCACCCATGAATTCTCATGACGCTATGTTTTCTTCATCAAGATATTGTTTTCTTGATGTCTTAATCTTGCTGATGATGCAGCATGTTAATGATAATATCACCATCACCTATTCTATTATTTTATTTCTCACTAATCATGTTCCTCCCACTTTAATTTTTAGGTTCAATTAATGATGATTCAATATATCACTAGAATTTTGTTGAAGTCTCCGAGGACCCACTCATGTGTGTTGCAACAACCAGAGTCAAAGGTGACTCACAGTGTATGAATAGATAAGAATATATATAAGAAGTTATCCCATTATATTTATATCTTCCCATGGAAGCATGATTACATATAAGGGGATAGGCGTGATTATGTATATATATGGAAAATTAATACATGTGTGGGTGATAACATGCTTATGCATGTGGGCATATATATAAGGATCCTCTTGTGTGTATTTAATCCCATAAAGACACATACATAGGGGTTAGTACATCCTTATATATATGAAAAGGTGTATATTCCTAGAGGATGGATGAAGTATCTTAGAGTTGTTGCTGATAAAAGTGTCAAACGCTAAGTGTGGCTTGTCTCCTTTAAGGTAGGGTCCCTCTTCTAACCTCTTTAATTCAATAATGTTTTAAATTTCATTTAGCTGACTTCTTAATTTTGCTTGTTTATTTTAAATTTAAATTATTGAATAAGTATTAATTAATTTAATTATTTTTTTTGATAAAGAATTCATGGTTTTGTAATAAAACTCCTCCAATAGAGGTTTGCTGTCTGTGAAAACTCACAGTGGTAGTTTATTCTCATATACCGAGATTGACATTATTGCAATGATGTTTTCCTTATTCTTGATGTTGTTAGTCATAAAGCACACATCATACATGACCCTTTTTAAATTCATGTAGGGGTTTACCTCTTTTTGTTAAAATAGTTATTTGATCCAAAACACTCTTTAAGCGCCGTTATAATTTGAGGATGGAATTTCCCAAGTAGGGAAGTGTTGTAATGACCAAGTCACCACTAAGTGACCCCCTTTGATCTTATAAATGGAATTGAAATGTTTTAATGAATTGAATGAGTTAAATGGAACCGAACATGTTTAACTTGGCACATGAGAGGTAATGCCTCATGTAGTGAATTATGTAACAGTTATGACTTCTTTTCTAAAGTTTAATTGAATAGAATGAAATAAATAGAGTGGATTATTCATGGTGACTTTCACTCCACTTTTGAAATGTCTTAAGGGAAAGTGGTAAAAGTACAACTATAACCAAACACCTATGAAGTGTTTGACTTTATTTTTATAAGGGATTACTCAAGTAGGTAATTTCTATATTTACCGTTGCACATTCTAAGTGTTTTCTTACCACTTTAAATCCAATTGCCTGGTTTTGATAAAGCTAATATCATGATTTGGATGGAATGTTTTATCATGGAAAAAAGGCTTTCCTTGTGTGTTTAAATTGAGAGGACCTTGTTAGAATAAAATGAATATTTATGCTTACTTGAATTAAATGACATGTCTCTGAGTGCTTCACTATGATTTTCCTTTAATTAAGTGGTTGAAGTGAAATGAAATATGGAGGGTGGAACGAGGGGTTCATGGGGGTGGGAAGGGGGGTGTGTAGGGGTGGTGTCATGAGGTAGGGTGTGAGTTGGGGTCATGGGTAGGGGGTGAAGGGGGATGAGGGTGTTCAAAGAGTGTGCATGGGGTTCAGGGGGTGGGAAGGTGGGGGTGCATGGGGTGGTATGAATTTTAGATCTAATCCACAATCCCCCATAAGGAATCATATTTTCAAACCATTCTTAGTAAACCTATGAAAATATTGACAGTTATCTTCTCCAATTTCTATATGGATATAGGTTAGGTATGCAATATACAGCTGGTTATTGGCGATCCTCATTAACTTTCTGAGATGTGAGGCATCTCAATACTTAGTCCACCACTCATGTTTTCATTCCATCCCACTAGAAATATACTCTCATCGCCTTTAACATATTATTAATTCTAGGATGAACAAACCATCTCAAATGGTAGTATGAAAAAATGGGTTCTTCCTGATAATTTATAGGAAACACAATCCAATATCTAAAAACACATAGATCTCCCATCTAGTGTCTATCCCTCAATGGTCTCCCCACAATTGATTTTCAATCTCACAGTTAGAGATTCCAGATAATATGTATATGAATCTTTAACTTGCTCAATCAAATTAGGTACAAGAGAAATAGGAAAGAAAACAACAACATCACCTTGCCCAATAGAATATTGATGCATATCAGCTATAACTATTATCAATTATAACTGATCTAAAAATTCTCTATTGAATTGAAAATATTATTTTCTACTCAATGCTTCATCCATTTAATTTTATTATTTTTTTGGGTTCCATCATATATGATGTAAGTGAAATAGATATGGTATCTAGTAGCATATCAATTATTACTTTTACTTCTCTTTCAAGTGAGAATCTAGAGATGTTGGGAAAGAAATCAGGAAATTTATCCATTATGGTTGGAAAATATTTTTGTGTGGTTGCATCAAAAGATTCCAAATTAATTACTTCTAGAGGTGTGTATGGGGTGCATGGGGTAGGGGTGTGTGCACGGGGGAGGGGTGTGCTGGGGGTAGGGGGAGGGTGGTCTGTTGGGTTTTGTTGCAATGGGAAAGGGGAGGTTGCAGGGGGTGTGCAGGGGAAGGGGAAAGGGGTGTGTGCAGGGGGTGGGTGGGTAGGGGAGGGTTATAGGGACTATTCAAGGTTTAGCGGTGGGGGTTGGGTGGGTGTAGGGTGGATGCACAAGGTGCAGGGGTGGTGAAAGGGGTGTGCATGGGGGTGTTCAAGGGGGGGTTCAAGGGGTGTATAGGGGAGGGTGAAGGAGGGGGTGTATATGGAAGGGGGAGTTTTCATGGGGGATGTGCAAGGTTCAGGGGTGTGCAGGGGGGGTTAAGGGGGTTGTGCAAGGTGTAGGGGTGTGAAGGGGGGGTGAAAGTGGTGTGTAGGGGATGGGGTAGAGTGGGTGTGGGGGGGGTTGCAGGGGCCAGGGGGCTTTTCAAGGTGAAGGGGTGTGCAGGGGGGGTTGTAAGGGGGATATTCAAGGTATAGGGGTGGTGAAATGGGTGAACGGGGGGGCAGAGGAGTGTTCAGGGGGTGATGGTCTGAAAGGGGGTGCGTGAAAGGGGACATGGGTGTGTAAGGGGGTGTAGGGGTGTGCGGCGGGGGGTTCAAGGGGGCAAGAGTGTTCAGGGGGTGCACTGGGGGGGTGTTCAAGGAGGTGCAAGGAGGTAAAACATGTAGTTTTTATGGAATGGGGAGGATGTATCCATGGTTTGAAACCATGGATATATCCCTATAGTCATTGTTCCAACTAGTGGAAATATACCTATAGCCATTGTTTCAAACCATGACTATAGGTCTTTCATTACTTAACATACATCCATAGTTTGTAAACCATGGTTATAGGGCTGTTTCCACAGGTAAAATTGTGGCTACATGGCTATAGACACAGTTTGAAGTTGTGGCTATAAGCTTTGCCATATATACTTGCCAATACCATCCATTGTTCATTAAACCATGGCTATAATTTATATCCATGGTTTTTGGACCTATAGCCATGATTTAAAACTATGGATATAGCCTTATTTTGTAGTAGTGTCTTGATGTGTTAATTTTGGATCCTTTAGGTTTACTTTTTAGGGAATGTCATCTCCGACCATGGTTTAGCTATGGATCCGGTGAATATTGATACAATGATTTCATAGGAACCACCAAAGAGTGTGTCACATGTGAGTAATTTTCTCAGTTTGGTGGGGAAATATTGATAGTTCATGGTATAATTTTCCATGATAAGTACCCATTTGACTAATTTTACATGAAAAGGGTATCCATTTTCCCAGACTGAGCAGTGTCATATAGACTTCAAAGATGCATAGGTTGACCAATGTTCCTATTATGATACTATCAGGGGAGGATGTTGAGTATGTGGTGTTTTAAATTACCTCTAGATCTAGGATCCATTTCATTTTATTACAGAGGTAGGTAATGATTTCTTATGGATCGAGGGAGTTGACACCCCATGGGAAAAACTATGCGATCTATGACTTGGAGTTCACAGTGGAAGTCTTAACCCTGAAAAAGCGGATAAATTATATTCTAGGTGAGAATTTTTTTTATTTACTTAGACTAACGGTGTCTTAAGTGCATCTTCACCCACATAGATCTTATCCTAAGACAGAGGTACTGGTTGGAGTTCCATCAAGACTACAACTTCAAGAATGAATTAACTCTAGGGAAGGGAAATGTAGTGGAATATTTCATTAGTATGGATCACTGTTCTCCCTTAGTGAAAGATACATTAGATTAATTTTCCTCATTATAGATAACCCTGGTAGAGGAGAGGGGTGAATCTTATATATAGTCATTGGTAAAAACTCCACCCTTCTTATGCATATGAGAGAATCTCAATTGGGGGATTTTGACTATGAAGTTTTTAATTACCAATTATGCTAAAGAGATACACAATACGGATTTTATAAAGGAGGGTATCACATTATCCTTTTTCAAGGGAAGATAGTAGTTCCAGTCATGTTACATGAGGAGTCATGGAGGGAGTTTCCTACCTCCCCCTTGGATGTATATTTGGGTGTGTAAAATATGTACAAGGACCTTTGGTAACCATTTTTGTTGGCTAGAATGAGGCATAGAATTGATGAGTTTGTATCTTGGTGTCTCACATGTCAGTGGTAAAGACTAAAAATCATGTTCCATCATGTTTGACTCAACATTTTGAGATCCTGGAATGGAAGTGGGATGACATATCGATGAATTTTTTGATGAGTATTCTATGGAATTTGAGAGGCCATGATGTGATATGCGTGATTATCATTTGACATACCATGTTGGCATAATTTATTACCATCATAAGAAAAGTTTAGTTTAGAATCTGGGGTAGTTTTATGTGTGTTATGTTTTCAAGATTTACGGGGTAAACTCAAATATTGTCTCAAACCATGATGCTCAGTTTAAGTCACAGTTTTGAAAGGGTATGTAGGTGAATTTTGAGACCTAGTTATGGGTGAGCTGACGTTTCATTCCAAGAAATATTTCTAGACCAAGAGAAAAATGATTTTTACATATTCATGGAATATTTTAAAAAGTTAATTTTCACTACCCTTGAGTTTATTTACAAATGTTTAAAAGGAATCTAGAAAAATATTTTTTAACACATTGTTCTTAACTTTTTAAAAAAGTGTGAAAATAATTTTATCTTTAAATGTATGTGGTATGGAAAAATTTATCAATGCCATCAATTTTATTTTATTTTATGATTCCTTTACAAGTTTCCTTGGTCATTTTCGATGAAAATAATTTTATTTATATTATTGTAATTTTCTGTTTAAATTTTCTTCAATGAAAAGGATTTTTTTTTATGATCTTTTAAAGGTATTTTTCATCTATGTTCACATCCTTAAGAATTTTCATGTTTCATTGGGGATATGGTATTATGATTCCATTAACTTTTATAGATGAATTATGATGATTACATGAAACCCATTTCTTTCCCATTGGTTAATTAAACTATAAAGAGATAATGAATGCTCTTATGATACCACCCACTTACTTTCTCTTTATGGATTATGATTATGTCATGATGAGATGTTTAAAAAACCTATTTACTTTCCATGGGTTATGCTATGATGATATGATGAAAGTTTTATGACCTTATGTCACACATATTTTTAGTTTTTATTATGTGTGGGGTTGTTCTGAAATTATATATCCCTCTAATGAATTGGGTAAAGAATCATATATCGTGATTTAATAAGGACTAGAATGGAGAGTGAACCCAATTCAATAAGGGAATATGTCTACTATGATACTGTTGGGATTTAACCTTGACCAAGTAAATGATAAGATGGAGAGTAAACACAATCCACTATTATAGTCCTGATAGTGAGCATTGAATAAAGAAATTCTATCTATGCTTATGTGTATGACACTAAACTATATCTTATGCATATGATATGTTCTTATAGTTCATGATTGATTATTGATGATTCCATACTCTTATTACTTATGTCTTTTTTTATGAAGAAACCTTATTCAATGATTTGTGATTAAGGATATTTGACTAATTAGGTCTGCCTTTCTAAGTTATGATCGTGTTTTCATTCCCTTATTATTATTGTCACTTATGATCATTGATTGATATCTCCTTTATTTACCCTTATTGGGCATCTAAACTCACCCTTTATTATGCTTCTATTTTATCTAGGTTATGAAGAAAGGTATTAAGTAATAAATGTTTAATAAGGGTACTATGAGAGAAGAACTTTATGGGAGATGTTAATGATCATTTATGAAATAAGTTTATTATGTATCTAATTTCTAAATATTATAAAAATTTATGTTCCTTCATTATATATTGTTTTGAAATATATTGAATATTAATCTAAAATGATTTAATATTTGTGTATGTTAATATTGGGTCACCTCAGTTAGTATCAGAGTAGGGTTTAGTTATTTTTAAAGATTAGGATTAGAGAACTTGGTTAAAAACGTTAGGGATAAGTCTAAGTATATGATAAAATCCTAAATATTTATAAAGTATATATTGTGTGGTTTTATTAGAAAATACATTATTGTCTGGATATTAGCAAGTGGATGTGGCTATGAAACATATTCACCTAGGGGTCACAACTCTGAAAGAAGAATATTGAGTATTGACTCGATCATCACCAGTGCATGATGGGTAGACCTAATACTAAAAACATGAATAGACACTCTTGGGGGATATTCTTAGGTTAGTTTACATTTTATTTATGAACAATTTTGAATGATTTGAGTAGATAATGACCATGGATGACCAAGTTTAAACTAAATGTGTCATATATTGAAAAGAATTTGTCATGATTTAGACATCATATGAATGATTTTTCACAATTTTATAATTATTGAAAATGATTATTATTTATCACACTATTATTTATGGTTTTATTCAATGGTTGTAACTATGATAAATCGTATTAACGATGAATGTGTTGGGAAATGCAATGATTTTCTTCATGAGAAACCAAATGGAACGGGAGATGGAATACAAAAATTTGTGAAAATTTCTAACCACCTATCCTAACATATTATTAAAAACCTCAACTGATGTGAGTTTCTTAACAAACATAATAAGGGAAAAATAGATTTTCATGGGATTTATATGTATGAAGATCATATAAGAAAGAAAATTTATCTTCTTGCATTTTGAGAATGTGGGAAGAAGAACCCAGATAAATGTCTCAAATGTGTGGGAAGATATTTTATTTTTGGAAAATAATAAATAAAGAAACTAATTATTGAGGAAAAATGAAAATTTTAATGGAGGGAAATGAATTAAATCCTCAACTACCACTTATAATTTAATATATTATATGTAAAAACATGTGAATTATCCATGTAAATACCCTAATCTAAAGACTAACTCCTAGACCAAGGATAGGATTATACTATATCAATCATTTAAATGAATCATGATGGTAAATAAACACTTATCATACAATCTAGATTTGGGGATTTCATTTTTATGTTTTTAATAATTAGTTCCATAAAAATACTATTATTCTTCATTTAGTGGAATTTGATGTATTTTTTAGTATTGATTTGATCTATCTATATAGTTCCCTTATAAATTTATAGAATAAATAAATACAATTTTAAATTTTTAATGAACCTATGATCATATATAGGTTTGAGGGTGAACATGAACATATTATGGAGATTACTTCTATTTTATAGGTCTTAATTCATATTCATAATGTGGCATTTATCTCAAATAGCTATAGAGAAAATCAAAAGCATATATATGAATATTTTATAAGAGTTTATTGATGTGATTCATCAATAATTTCCTAGTATTTCTCAGAATCATGAAGTTGAGTTTTCAATGGAAGTCATACATGATTCTACACCTATTTCAAATACTCCATATATAATGGATCTGATTGATTTAAAGGAATTGAAGAAGAAACTACAAGAGAATATTAATAAGGGATTTATTCACCCTAGTGTGTGACTATGAGGTGCACCTATTCTTTTTTAAGAAGAAAAATGGGTCAATGCATTTTTAAATTTATTATCAATAACTTAAAAATATCATTATAAAGAATAAGTATCCTCTACCCTGTATTGATGACTTGTTTGATTAATTTTATAGAGCTCAATACCTTTCCAAAATTGACCTTAATTATAGATATCATCTATTGAGGGTTAATAAAGAGGATATACCTAATAAATAATTCTCTATAAGGTATTATCATTATGAATTTATAGTGATCCCATTTAGAATTACCAATTCCCCCAATATCTTTATGGATATAATGAATAATGTCTTTAGAGATTACCATGATCAATTTGGGGTAGTCTCTATAGATTATATTTTTATATACTATAAGAGAAAAGAAGATCATGAAGTTCACATAGAATCATGTTGAATACCCTAACTATGGAGAAACTATATACCAAATTCATAAAGTTTTAATTATGGTTATATAAATTTTCATTCTTGGTCATAAAATATCAAACAAGGGTATATCAGTTGATACTTCAAAGATAGAAGTTATTGAGTAACAAACCAGACCCACCATGGTGACCAAGATATGTCATTTTTTTAGGTTGGGTGAATTCTAAAAATTCTTTATGAGATATTTCTCATGAATATCTAATTTAATAACCATGTTTACATAGAAGGGATCCAATTTCCATTAGAGAAATGAATGTGAAGAATATTTTAAGGAACCAAAGAGAAGGTTTGTCTGTGCAACTTTGCTCACATCACCCCACTGTGGAGAAGGGTTTGTGATTTATATTGATGAAATAAATAAGGTACTAGGATGAATCCTCATAAATAATTATATATTGATAGCTTAGACCTCATTATAATTGAAAATTCATGAGAAAAATTCTCTGAATCATGATTTGGAGATTGTCAAAGTATTTTTGTCTAAAAAATATAGAGGAATTATCTTTATATTGAAAGATTTTATATATATATATATTGATAATAAAAGCTTTATATATATATTAACATAGAAAGATTTAAATATGCATTAGAGGATATACTTATAATTGATTAAATAATATAACTTCTCAAAACATTACCACACTGGGAAAAAGAACAAAGGGGTTGATGCTCTAAGATGGAAGGATCATGCTAGTTTTTTCATGAAGAGTATTGAAAGAGATCCAATAATTATGTATTTGTAGAGGAAAAATCTTAAAATCACAAGGAAGGGAGAAAGATACTATATTTCTCAGATTAATGTTTAACTATCTATCTATATGAGGATTAAATTGGTAAAAAAGTATAATGTAAAAGTGCATATAAAGGTGATGAATTTTCTTAAGTTCAACCATAATTTTGACAGAATGATAAGTTTTATAAACCAGTTATGTTTCCCATCAATACCATATCTGAAGAATGAGTTTTTGGATTAAGCTCATAGTTTATCATTCCTTATTCGCCCTGGATGTATGAAAATGTATAGAGATATAAAAGAGTATTTATGGTAGGAAAACATGAAAAGGGATATTATAGAGTATACCTCTTGATCCTTAGTATGTAAGCAAGTTAAGGTTGGGAGACATAAGTTTAATTGTGTGTTACAACCATTACCCATACCTGAATAGAAATTGGAAAAAAATCACCATGGATTTCATCATCGGACTCCCCATAACATCTAAAGGACATAATGTTTTTTAGGTTATAGTCTACCACCTTATGAATTCAGTTCATTTCATTAAAATTATAGAAGATTTATCTAATTTTCAACTTTCTTAGGGTATACATTAAGGAAATAGTAAGGCTTTATGAATTACCACATTTTATTATATTTGATCAGGATCTAAGGTTTTCCTCAATTTTTTGGAGAAGTCTTCCGAAAGATTTTAATATGAAGTAAAACTTTATCACTGGATATCATCCTAAAAAAGATATCTAGTATAAGAGGACCATTCAAACCCAATAAAATATATTGATATAATGTTATATATATTTCAAAGATTTTTGGGATCAACACCTTTCTCTAGTCGAGTTTTCATACAAAAATAGCTTTCACTCAAGAATCCATATGGATCCTGATGAAGCCCTACATGGAAAGAAGGGAATAACTCTAATGTAATGGAATGAAGTTAGAGGATAAAATCTTTTAGTACTTAATATAGTTTAGGTAATGATAGATAATGTTAGATCCATTCAGTAAAACTTATGGTCAGTGTAGATTAGATAGAAAATTTATGTTGATAATCATCAGTGAGATATAGAGTTTGAATTTGGTGATAGGGTAATACTAAAAATATCTAATTGGAAGAAGGTTAGGATATTTGGAAATAATGATAAGATGATCCCTAGATATATTATTCCTTTATAAATTCTTGATCATTTCATGATAGTTTCTTATCAATTGGTTATTCAACTAAATCTCTCTTATGTTCATGATGTGTTCCATGTATCTCTCCAAAATAAGTACATACCCAATCCTTAATATGTATTAAACTGAGAGGTCATATATAAGGAACTGAAATTAAATAATCCATAAATTGGATCTTTATAAAAGAGATCAGTTTCTTTAGTTTCAACGATCTTTACGGTTTAGAATTTTATAGAATTAAGTCACAAATCTTACATAACAAGCCCAAATGTTATAAAGTGGAAACTTATACTCAATATATATCTTTCCCTGAATATAAAACTATTAAAATGAAACATGTTTTATATTTTCATGAAAAATATTTATGACTTTCAACTTGAGTTCTTCTTTATTATTCCTCATCCTTTAACCCTGTGAAAAACAATTAAAAATGTTGGATGAGCACAAAAAAGATTATTAAGGGTGATAAAATAAAGAAATCCATTACTCTAGTGAAGAAAATGAAAACCTGTACTTTGTTTTTAATTTTATCCCAAAATTATTTGAGTGTATGAAATAAATCATATCCACATGAAAAACACACTTTTTTATCAAATAAAAACATTAAAACTCATAGCAAGAAAATGGAAAACCATTTTAGTAAACTTAGAGAATCATATTCATAACCTATGTTCAATCATGTAAGAAATAACTAGATCCCAGTTAAATCTATAAGAGAAACCACCCTAGTTAAATCCCTCCCTTTTTCATTTTAAGATAAATGACATTACTAAATTCATTAGAGAGGTATATCAAACTCACTTGTTCGTATAAACTGTATTGGGCTAACCTATTCATATAAGTGGTATTAGGCTCACCCATAATCATATATAATGATCAAATACCATATAATGAATAATTTTTTTAATCTTACACATTTTCATCATAAAAACATTAAAAAACTCTTTTGAACCCAAAATCAAAACACTTTCCATTTTCAAAAAAAACATGGAGAAATTACCCTTTATCTTGAAAACTATTTATAATGAAAAACTCCCAAAATATTTTGGAAATGATTTAATTTTAAAATAACCTTGATTTTGTTTAAATTAATCTGAAAAAAATGAAAATTCATGATGGAGGTAACTTCTATTCGTGTCTTATATGTTAAAGAAAACATTTCTTTCACACCTTTGTAAAGATAGTAAAACATTTTCGTATAAAATACATAAAAATATTCCTTTTTAATTATTAATAACTTAAAAATAGACATAAAATGTCCTTTATAGTTCATTTATGTCCATATAAATTCATCCATACAATAATTTTTATAATAATTACATGGAAGAAAAGTATTTAGAAAACAAATCTTTAAAACATTTAAAATGAGGTTTTTAAAGTAAAGTGTCCCTTACCTCGAGTCCGACTTGTCACATATGTTATTTATATTCCTAAATAATAAACATATATTAATTATTTACTTCATTAATAAAATTTTCAAATTTATTATTCCTTTTTCACCATGTTATATTAAATTACCTAGTCACTTAAGTTCAGATCATATATTTTGATGATATTCAAGTCATATATCCAAAATGACTTTAGTAGATTAATTTTGGTAAAAGTGGTTATTATTTCATCATCTATAGAATAATAATCATTAAATAATAATCATTTTTATGTATCAATTATAATTTTAAAACAAACCATAAAATATGTTTATGAAAAATGAATTACATTATAATCAAGGAGATGGTAAGTCATACTTATACATGAGTAAGGTTTCCATTTTTCAATGAATCATGATGGAAAGAAGGTAATTATTATTTTATCTTTAAAAATATAATTTTATAATGAATATAGCATCATTTATTTAAATACACTTATATATAGAAGTATTGTGATGTATTTATGAAATATTAATTGCATCTCTTTGGGGTGGTGGTAATCTACATGTACGAATGAACGACGTTATCATTTTTCAATGGATGGAAAGGAAAGAAAGTATATGATATATTAATTTTTTATAATGAACATTATTTAATTAATATCATACATACATACATACATACATAAATACACATATATATATATATATATATTAAATCCATCATTACATCTATCTGTGAGAGGCGCTGATAGAAAATGAATTACATCGTTTTGCGAGAAGGTAGCCCTCCATACACATGAATAGTAGTTTAGTTTCCCATTTGCTGGAATAGAAGATGGATATAGGTTATTACATTAATGTGAAAACATATAAGTATATATATTATTATTTTCATATTATTTTATCATGTTTTAAGAATATTTTAAGGAGGTATAAGAAGAAATGAAAAAAATATTTGGTTAAATGTTATAGCTCTTTTTCAGACAACCTCCTTTACTTTACACTTTAATCCTTATAAGGTTAGATTTTTTCTCAAAATAAAACATCCAAAATGTTTTTAGGGATTTTGTAAGGTATTTGGATAGGGATTTTGTGAGAAAAATGGCCCTTCAAGTCTTAATATGAGGAGATATGGGTTCCCATTTATAATTAAGGGGTGGAGCATTTTGGAATTTCTTAAAGTATTAAATTAATATAAATTAATTGTCATGGAAATATGGATCCAAATTGGTATAATTAACAGATAGTATGAGTATGGTTTAATATATTCTCATAATATATAATTTGCACAATTTTATATTTTTTCCCTTATCATTTTTTAACCCCTCATTAGCCCCTTTGATAGTTACAACGATATCAATGTTTTTTACTCTCTAAGGTTCAAGAAAGTTACTATAAAAAGAAAAATGACTCATAAATGGACCATTATTGATATTTTAAACCATGTCCCATTAAATTGGATGAATATACTATGTTAATTAATTTTAAATCATTTAATAAAAAAAAATTATTATAAAATATGATTCATGTCATTCTTGGAAATACATGAATTATTATAATATAATATGTTTCTAAGTCTTGTAAATTGGTTCTAAGTGAAATGGATTTAAATATAAGGAGTACATGGTCTTAATATATTCACTAAATCAAATTTTTATATGTTTAAATTTAATTTTAAACCTTCTATTTTTGTTTAACCTCTTGGTTTACCAATATTAACCTTAACTGTGGTAATGAATTTTTCAATATTAAAGGGTTATACGTTTTCTTATAAAGTAACAATTGGATAATGGATACAAAATAAGAATATCTGTTATCCTAATTTTCCTCTTTCATAGTTTTTAAAAATTTTAAATAATTTAATAAAATATCATTTAACATAAAATAATATTAATTTCATTTTAAGAACTATTTATATAATTTGACTATTAAAAAAGAAGACAACAATGTAATTATAATAAAAACCTTTAACACATATATAATATGTTATATTTGTATTTAAAATTGGTGGAAAAATTTAAATCACTCCAAAATATGACTTTTACCATTTTTAAAATCATTTACTTGATTTTTTACTACTTTCACAAGCATTGTGTCGGCGCTGCATATGCATTTACAATAATTTGTTCATCACTAAAAATTAAAAATAAATTTTCATGATAAAATAATTATTTTTATTTAAATGAAAAATTTATAACTGAACATAATTTGTTTTTATCCCTATCAAAAAAGATTTATAGATATTAAAATTAAGTGTCATTTTTGACTTTATATTTAATTAAAATAATAAATAAGGTATTTTCAAATAAAAAAGGCACAAAATTGACATAAATTAGATTATTTGATGATAATGGTAAAAAAACTCATCCAACAGATTAAATTTATTCTTTAGGGTCATTTTTAGTCCTTATAAAAATATTTTAACATCAATTACCTGATTTATCCTTACCGAGGTGACAAATATTTACCCAATTTGAAATGAAATGAAAAACCACCAAAAAAAATAAAAAAATAAAAATAATAAAAGGGGTATATTTACCCAATTTGAACCTTATAATTCAAAATATGGGATAAAGTTTTCAATATTAAATTCTTATATGTGTAAAAAAAAAATTGAAATTGAAATTCATAAAATGAAATGAAAAACAGTTTTTATCACAATCTATTTTTTTTATTTTATTTAAAAACCACTTTTTGGGTAAGTGGGAACCATACAAAGAGAGACGCATATCCGACACATTCAAAATTCAAAAACTGGACCTTCAAATTTCAAAAGACGAAATTCAAAAACCCGCCATATCCACCTCGAAACACGAGTTAACCCACTTCGAACCACGAACCATCATCCGTCACAAGGGATCTCGTCATGTCGCTGCCATCCGTCAGGGTCATCATCATCGCCGATCTCACCGCCGTAGAAGAAACGCACCACCGTCGACGTCGTCCAGACAGCCGCCGCTATCACCGTTCCAACGTCACACCGGTCACCGGAAAAAACCAATCCGACACTGTCGTCGCCGTCCTCATCTGTTCAACACAGTCGTCATCGACTTCACCAAAAATCACCACCAGATCCATACAAACGACCATAGCATCTCCGATCAAACAACCCAACGGAACACCGAAACCCATCAACAGCACCATCCGACTCCACTGACTCACCTTCACGCTACAAGCGACCAAACAAGAGACGAAACCGTCGACTAGAACAAACACCGCCAACAGGAAAGAGGACCAAAAAAGAATAAACAGAACCGGGTATGCAACCCTAAAAGGAAACATCACGACCGCCTAACCGTGTGACCCAAAACCCCTGAGTAACCATCACCCCAACTCCGACCTGGAGAGGAGCGATGGAACCCTAGGTCAGAGCGGGTTTGGGTGGCCGGGACGGAAACAGAGCGCCCAAAATGACCGACTCCGGTAGCGTGAGAAACCCACCGTCCACCGCACCGAAAATCCCAGAGCCTGGATGTTGACACCGCCCCAACTCCGACCAGGAGAGGCGCGGAGCAACTTGAGGCCAGAGCGGGGTACGACGAAAAAAGGGCATCCACAGCACGTACCTTCGTCGGAAGAGCAAAAGCCGCGAAGAAAAGCCCACAACGGCGAGCGCCAGAGAAGAGGACGAAGCCGAAAACAGAGGGGAGAATCCAGGAGCCGAGGGCGAGGCTGAAAACGCAGGGGAGAATCCGAGAAAGGGCTCGGAAACCCTAGAGAGCGCTCCCCCCTTGGAATTCTTAAAGTTTTTTTTAATCAATTAATTTTATATATAAAGTCAAACAAGTGTCATAAAAAAAATATAAAATGAGTATATTATGAACGTCTCCCACCGCCCGATATTGGGCCGGATCCCCGATACGCCACCCAGTACGCGCTGAAAGCGAAACTCGACCGACCCCGTAACTCCAGTTTACTGCACACACCAGCCCCTTCGATCGCCTCACAGCTCACGTTCCGCTGCTGACAAGCCCACGCCGCCGCACCCTTCACCGCCGTCCGGTTCCGCGCCGCCGCCGCCACGCACCACAGCTTCCCCTTATACGCCTCGTTATTAGTCGGCTTCGGCAGCGGCCGCCGGTACGCCGAAGTCCGTCCCGACAGGTCGATCTGGTAAACGCCCTCCCCGCTGGGCGCGTACAGCAGCCCGAAGTGGCGCTCCGTCCCCGGGCCGGGCTTCCGGTTCTCGTTTTACAGCGCAAAGATGAAGGACGTCATGAAAGTCGCCCGGGGCTACGCCGGCGTCCCCTCCCCCGCCGTCAGCTTCCTCACCAGGTTCCGGTTGTAGGTGGCGGCGTTGAAGACGTTCCCGCCGATCTGGTCCAGGTCGCAGCCGTTGGGCCAGCCCGTCTCGGCGATCGAGATCCGGACTCCCGAGTACCCCAGCCTGACCATGGCGAAGTAGACGGCATCCAGCATCTGGTCCAGCAGGTTGGCATAGGTCAGACCCGACCCGGCATCCATGACAGTCACGTTCGTCTTCTCCAGCAGCGCGTAGTCGAGCCGGATCTGGTCCGGCTGCGAGGACCAGGCGAAGTACGGGTACACGTCGAGGAAGAAGAACGACTTGGTGCGGTTCAGGAACCTCAGCAGGGGGCTGAACACGGTGCCCACGAGCTCGGCCCTGAAGGTGGCGTTGGAGGGCGGGGAGGAGCTCTCCAGGGCGTCCAAAAAACAGTTTTTAGAAAAACAAGTTTTTAAGCCAAAAAATGAACATATACAAAAATAGAGCATAATGATGATAAAAATATAATTAATAAGATTATATATTATTAAATAAGTCTTTATTTACTTTGAAATCAAATTCCACTCATAATGGTACTTTTTAATAGAAAATGAAAGATAGTTTTATAAAAATCGCTATATTTCACTATTCACAAAAATTTCAATCTTTTTAGAAAAATCCTAAAATTTCACCATAAGATAATTTTGATATAATTATTTAAAAAATTATTTAATTTTTATCTAATAAAATTTCTAAAAGTTCCATAAATTAATTATAATATTTTCTCATAAAAAATAAATAAAAATCATTTTTGAAGAAAAAATATTTTTGAAGTAAAAATGAATTTAGAAAAAAGTTAAGTTCTTATTTCCTAATAATTAATCAATAATTTTTTATCGAGTAAGAAATTTATATATATTTCATAATTCGGTTAATCCTATTTGCACCTTCCAATTTAACGACTATGTTATAATGATAAAATTTAAATAATGATATTTCATTATTCGTTTAAGATTGGTGTTACATGTTGTATACACTATTAAACATAGTTTTATTTTAAAATATGAAGATATTTAATTCTCCCCATTTTAATAAATTTCATCATGATAATTTGAACTTGATCTCAGTAATCAAATGTTTGACATTTTAAAATAAAATTGTTAAAAACCCACATCATAAAAGGGTTATTAAAATTTCATCTTAAAAGGAAGGTAAGGGAAGTACAAAGGTCATCTGGAATAACACATAAATAGGTTTCCAAATAGAAGAACATTAGCAGAAAGTGAAAATATAAAAATTGAAAAAAGGTAATGTCTAAATAGTGATAGATAGTGATAAAGAACATTGATCAAAAGAAATCCAATGATCAATAGAAAGATAACAACCACAAAACTATAAACCAAAGAGGTATGAAAAGAACCATATATTCATCAGAAATAAAGGTTATAAGAATTTTTTTTATTTCAAGATCCTTTTCTAAGAGTTTTGGAATTACTTTACCATCTAGACCAAGAGCATAAGAAAATATACTTACCTGATAAGTAGAATTTCATCCCCGAATCAAGTTCCACTGCAATATTATCTTTTTCTCCAAAGAATGAGTATTCGAGATAAAATTTTCCTGCTTAAAGAAATAAAATAAACTTCTAATGGATCTCATAATCCACAAAAATATATTAAGTTATTCCTCCAATCATTATTTATTACCCAAAAATAAAATGGTTAGCACAAGGAAATATAATACCCAAAATGAATAATTCTTCATATGAAGAAATAATATATTAAACACCAAAATTCAATAATAACACCATATGTTAAACATAGATCATTACATAAATAAATAACTGTATATCCCAAATAACCTCAATAACCTCAACATTAAAGAAAGTTTTAACATAAAAGGTTATTTCATACACTTCAGCTTACATTCCAAAAAAGTTAATTGCATTCTTCCCAAATAACCCTTCATATTAAACCTTAGGGTTACATATCCCGCAACCCAAGAAAATATCTCCTAAAATATCATTAATAATCTTAAGATACCATCACATAAAGCCTCAAAAGGGGTGTTTATTCCCTTAAACTTATGGTCATACTTAGACTTATTTACTCATGATGGTATCCATAACTCTTCAGTTAACCTTATATAAAAACATCATCATCTCCAAATTTTTGTAAACCTCAATATGATACCAAATATGAGGCCCATAAATTGAATCTTTTGAAAATAAATCACTTTCTTTCATTTGGGGGATCTTTAATGTTTAGATTTTTAGAGAATTAGGTCATAAATTTTACAAAACAAAACCATATATTACAAAGTGAACACTTCTACTCAGTATCCATATTTTCCAAAATATAAAACTTTTAAAATGATTTTTTTCTTTTAATGAAAAATATTCATTCATTTTAACTTTACTTCTTCATTATCCTTACTCATATATAAACCCTATAAAAACATTTAAAAATGTGGGATGAGTACTTAAAGGTGAGTAAGGAATATAAAATGAATAAATTTTTTAGCCTTCTGAAAATCATGAAAGACCATAAATTTTTTACCTTTATCAAAATATTATTTTAGTGTACAAAATAAAACATATCCACATGATAAATACAAACTTTCTTTCAAGAAAAAAATTAAAACCCATAGAAAGAAAATATAAACCCTTTTATGAAACATAGAGAATCATCTTCATAACTAATGTTCACTCATGTTAGAAATAACTAGAGACTGGTTAAATCTGTAGAATAAACTACCCTAGTTAACTCCCTTTATCCTACCTTTTAAGACAAGGAACATTAACCAATGTATTTGAGAGCTATATTGATCTGACTCGTTCATATAAGCTATATCGGGCTCACCAACTCAAATAATCTGAATTGGGATCACCCATCATCATATATAATTATAATGTAAAATATCATGAATAAATTGTTTTAAAATTTCAAATTTTCATAATAAAACCATTGAAAAAATCTTTTTTAACCCATAATAAAAAAACTTTCCATTTTCATATAAAAATATAGGGGAAATTTCCCACTCTCTTTAAAACTCTTTAAAATGAAAAACTTGGAAAATATTGCTGAAATTATTTCATTTTAAAATATCCTATTATATTATTAAATGAATCTTAAAAACAATGAATATTCATAATGGTGGTAAATTCCTTTCATGCCATATTTGTTAAAGAAAACATTCCTTCTACACCTTGGTATATGAAGTCAAAACGTTCATTATAAAGTAAATAAAAAATTCCTTTTGAATAAAATATGTAATAAATTTAATATAAAAAAAATTCATTTATAATTCATTTATGTATATATAAATACATCCATAAAATAATTTTAAGAATATAGACATGGATGAAAAATATTTAGTAAATAAATCTTTAAAACGTTTAAAATAAAGTTTTCAATGTAAAGTGTCCCTTACCGCGAGTTCGAATCATCACGTATGTTCATTATCTTCCAGAATAATAAAATTATGTTAATTATTTTCATTCTCATGAAATTTTTTAAAGTTTATTATTCCTTTTAGTTTATTTATTACCATTTTATATTCAATCACTTAATCATTTAAGTTCATGTCATACATTTTGACGATCTTTAGCTCATATGTCTAAAATGACTTCGGTAGGTTGACTATGATCAATGGGTCATCATTTAAAAATCTAAATAATAATAATAATGGAATGGTTATAATTTTTATAAATCAATTGTACTTTTAAAACCAACAATGAAATATTCTTATGAAAAATGAATTTCGTTACAATCGTAGAGATGGTAGGTCATACGTACACATGAGTAACATTTCTAGTTTCCAAAAATCATGATAGAAAGAAGGTGAGTATTATTTTATATTTAAATATTTATTAATATTTAACAAATATTATATAATTTCTTTATATACACTTATATATAGCATCAATGTGATGTGGTTGTGAAAAATGAATCACAATGCTTTGTGGTGGTGGTAATCCACACGTAGGCACAAACGATGTTATAATTTTTCAATGGATGAAAATGTAATAAAATATATGATATATTAACTTTTAATAATGATAATTATGTTATGAATATCATATATATTCATTAATTACATCATTACAACTATCCATGAGTGGAAGTGATGGAGAATTAATTACATCGGTTCATGAGGCGGTAGTCCTCCACACACATGAACAACATATGTATTTTCCATTAGATGGAAGATGAGATTGATATAGGTTATTAAATTAGAATAAAAAAATTAAATAATATATAATATACATTTTTTATTATTTCATCATGATTTATGAATATTTTAAGGAGGTAGAATAAGAAATAAAACTATAACATTCAGTTAAAAGTTAGACCTCTTCTTTGGTCAACCTCGTTTTCTTTACAACTTAATCCCTTTAAGGTTGGTATTACAAAAAAAATACCTCTTTTATGTGTGTAGGGATGTTAGGAATGGATATAGTTAGGGTTTTTAAAAAAATTGTCTCTTGAAGTGTGGATAGGAGATGAGAGAGGGTTCCCTTTTATAAGTGAGGGTAGGGGCATTCTTGGAATTTTTTAAAGCAGTAAAATAATATAAATTAATTTCGATTTAATTATTTCTCCAAATTAGTATAATTATAATATAGGATTATAGTGGGTCAAAATAATCCCATAAAATAAAATATTTACATGTTTAGATTATTTGTTTACCCTTATCTTTTTTATTTTAACCCCCATTTACCCTTTTGATAATTACAGTGATATCAATGTGTTTTTTTCTTTTTAGGGGTCAATAAGGTTTCTATAAAATAAAAAATGACCCATAAATATAACATGGTTTTTATTTTAAACCATTTACCATTACCTTTTTTGAATAGAGTATTAAAATGAATTTTAAATCTTTTAATAAAATATTGATTATTATGAAATATCATTAATATCAGTTTTATAAATACATAAAATACTATAATATAATATGGGGATAACTCATTTAATTTTTTCAAAAACGACATGTATTGGAATTTAATGATTATATGGTATTAATATATTCACCAAATCAAATTTATATAGTTTTAGATATCATTTTAAACCATATCTTTTGGTTTAACCCCTAGGTTAACCACTTTTAACCTTAATTATGGTAATGACTTTTTAGATATTAAATGAACATAATTTTACTTATAAAATGAAAATTTCCTCATAAATGGACAAGATACGAAATTTTAGACCATTTTCATTAAATATTTTAATAATTTATAAATATTTTAATAAATATTATTTAACATAAAATACTATTAATGTTATTTTAAGAACTCTTCACATAATTTGAATTTGAAAACAACATGAAAGAAATCAAATTTTATTATAAACCATTAAAGAATCTATAATATGTTATATTTGTCAAAAAAATTCATTATACACTTTGTGGAAAAACCATAAATTTGGGGAAGTTGGGTGGCAACCTGAGAATGTGATCAGGTAGACGTATCCTCAGTTGTTTGTATGAGTGATGGGATGTTTGAGGGAAAAATTCTTACTATGGGGTTAGAATGTAACACCCTGAAATTCTATGATATATTTCTCTTTAAATATTTTTTTTCTTTGATAACTTTCTTTACATGTAACACCATGTTTAAACGAACTGCAATATACTATGGAGATATTATTATTTAACGTTGTAGTTATTTCCTAGATATTGGATTTGTGGATATAAATAGTAATAAATTAATTATTTTTTTTAAAATTTTTCTAAAATTAATTCGTTGGTCATCAATTCCTTATAAATAAAAATAAAATCATTTTAAGGTAAAAAGAGATGTTTTTTTAAAAATTCTTTTTTTAGTGTAATGTTTTTTTGTAGTAATAATTCAAATTAATATATATTGATTAATTTTTTTAGATAAATATATAAATATTATATAAAATCAAATATTTTACTAAAATTATATTTTTTACTTGATATGGAATAAGAATAAATCAAATTTCATGCTTAAAAATTATTTTTTCTAAAAATGATTTTAGTTGCATTTTGCGTACATGTTTTAAAATAAATTTCTACCACTTATAGAAATTGAAACATGTAAAATTTATTACATATTTTTAATAATAATAATTAATATTATCTAATAATTTAAACTTAATTTTTGTTCACTATAAATAGTAACTGAGGTAAAAATTAATTACAATAGTAAATGTTAAAAGGTGTTAATGAGTTATTAAACTAAATAGATAAGGGTTAAAATGAAACTTAAACTTTTATAAATATTATTGGTTGAATATATTTCAACATTATATTATAATAAATATTAATTATTGTACATTTAGTTACACTTACAAAATAAAAGTGACTTTATATTATTTAAATATTTAAGTAATTCCATGTGTGTCTCTCCACTCACTTATAAAAGGGCACCTCTTACGCACACTTATTCAAAAACCTTTTGAAGTTTATCTTAGAAAAAACCTGACAAAACACTATCCTTGAATAATTATCTTCAATATTGAGCTTCTGGTCTTACTCCAAGACCATCCTAAGATAGATTAAGGTGTAATCCAAAGGAGGTCACTCAAAGAAGATGTAATAATCTTACCCGAATTTTTCAAAGTTTATTTCTTATTTTAATTTCTATAATTTTTTTTGTATCCAAACTAAGATTATTAATCTAGTATCATCAATATAATAATATGTTATCATTATTATTTTATAAACATTTTCCACCTCCTTTCCATCAAATGAGATATGAATGTATTGCTCATGCGTACGTGTGAACTACCACCGCCATATAACGATATGATTCTTTTTCTATCACCTTATTTCACAGTTAGTTATTATGATGGATTTAATTTTTATATCTTATATTTATTAAATAATTATTTTTATGTAATTATAAAATATTATCTACCATTTTACCTTCCCATCCATTGAAAAATTATAACATTGCTCGTGTGTACGTGTGAGTTACCACCTCCACAAAGTGATATGATTCATTTTTCATTTGAACTATACATGGATAGTAATAAGGATAGATTTATTGAATATATATGATATTTATGATATTATAATGATTATGAAATGGTGAATTATTTTCTACCTTTCTTTCATTCCATTCATCTAAAAGTGGAAACATCACTCATGCGTACATAGAAACTACCGTCTCCATGAAGCGATGCAATTAATGTATCATCACCGCTTTATATGAATAGTTATAAAAGTGTATAAAATAAATAAATATTATAATTATTTAATTATTTAATTATTAATATTATATATATGATGAAACCATGAAAAAAGCACAATTATTGGAACCATCTAACAAAAACATCCATGGAAAACATACCACTTTTCACCAGAATGTTCATTTTAATGAATACATTATTAATAAAAGGATGATTATTTATTATAAATGAATAATAAATTGTAAGTTATATACACATATAGTCATATAATATATTTATAATAAAAATATATTTATTATAAAATATTTTTGAATGCGTACAAAGCATGATGAGACTTAAGGTAAGGGTTTATGTTATAATATCATTTCTTTTTAGGATTGCATATAATAAATTTCCATTGAGGAAAATTATATGTATCATATTATTTAAACCACATATATTTTATCCTATTATTTTTATTATTTGAATTTTCAAGTAATATTAATATTTTCTTCTCTTTGGCACTTAAACTGATCGCGCAAATAATTTTAAGAAAAACAAACATTATTTCCTCTTTGGTTGAAAAACTTTATCTTCGATGACTATTCTCATTAAATTTTATTATGGAAGTTTTTACCTATAGATTAATTTTTTTAAAATGGAAATATTCTCTACCGTTTAAATTATTTAATAAGTTTTAAAATGAATCTTTTTAAATAATTTTTTCTAAATAATTATTTTTTGAATTTTTAGAAAAGTGTGGAATGAATGTTATATTTTAACATATATGTTATAAACATATTTTCCCACCATCATGAGAATTATTTTATTATAATATTACTTTAAAAGTTTAGATTTAAATTTTAAAATAAAATTATTTCATTTTATATTTTGGGGATTTTTTTTAAATGTTATAAAAAGGAAATGATATTTTTTTCACGTTTTCAAAGATAGGTTCAAATAATTTTTTAAAAAATATTTTTCATCTATATCCACATATTTTAAGGATTGTGATGTTTCACTTAGAATATTATCTTATGATTCCATTTAATTTTTTGGATTAATCATGGTAATTATGAGCTTAGTATGATTACATGAAACTAATTTATTTCCCAAAAGTTAATTAAGTTATAATGATATAATGAATGATATTATTATACCATCTACTTATTTTATATGTATATCTTATAATTATGTGATAATGAGATGTTTAAAAAACTTATTTATTTTCTTTTGGTTATGATATGATTATATGTTGAATTTTTTATGATCTTATGGCACACATATATATGGTTTTTAATATTTTATGGGTGGGATAGAAATTATATTTCCCTCCAATGATCTATGTAAAGAATGATATATCATGAGGGAGTGAACCTTGAATACGTAAATGATGGAATGGGGAGTGAATCCAATCCACTATGATAGTCTTGGAAGTGAGATTTGACTAAGGAAATTATTTTTTATGCTTATATGCATTCTCTAAAATTATGTATTATGCATATGATATTTTATCATGGATCATGATGGATTATAAATGATTACATTCTCTTATAAATTATGTATTTTATTATGGAAAAAACCTTATTCTATGATTCTGGATTAATAGCATTTAACTGATTGCGTATTAACTTCCTAAGCTATGATTATATTATTATACCCTTATGATTATACTCACTTATGATCATTGATTAATATTTCCTAGTTTACCCTTATTGAGAATATGATCTCACCCTTTCTTGTGTTTTTATTTTCCCCAGGTTATTATAAAATATATTAAGTATGAAATTTATAAGAAGGTTGTAATGGGAGAAGAACATTATGAGAATTTTTTAATATATTTTATGAAATGATTTGACTATGTATCTAGTATCCCAAGAAACTAAACCTTTACAGACCTTAGTCATGTATTATTGTGGAATGTATTGAATATTCATCTAAAATAATGTAATATTTATGTATGTTATGCTCAGTTCACCTTAAACTCAACCCAAAACCTTCTGTATAACTCCTTATTAAATGGTAGGGTCTAGTGATAGCCATATCAAACAATATGATATAGAAGTTACATTATAAATCAAGTAATGAAAGGATATATTGACTTAATATTTTAATTGATTCATTTTTATATTTACTCATAATTTGACCATTTTATCTTTTTATATGGATATTTATATTATGTTAATTTTTAGTTAAATGATTAAACATTTCTAGATAAAATTTATACAAGTTACAATATATTTTTAATTCCATCTTTGATGCTTGTTTATTGATTTATTAAGTGACAGTGATAAAATAATCCATAAATAAATTAACCATGTAGCTTTACATAAATAAAATAGTAAATGTGGTACCATCATGAGATTTTATAATGGTTAGTTTATCTAGATGATGATAAAGTAACCCTTGACCCTAGGAGAATCACATCTTGAATCATAACATGGTTCATACTAAAACAATCCACATATCCACCTATGTATCTCATGGATTAGTTTTTCCTAAACTCTGAACATGAACCACCTTTACTCACCTGGGTGTTCCATCCATTATATAATCTTTAATCACACATAGGTGAGGGGAACCAAATGATTGGTTAATGAGTTTACATAAAAGAAACCATGGGCTCACACTATATAATAAGAGGATGTGATGAAACACATACTATCATTTTAATTTAATAAATTATAATTAAACCATGAAATAATAATAAATTAAAATAAAAAATTCACATACATAGTTCAATATTTTATGATGATCATACATGAATAAGAAATGAATACACATCTAATAAAATAATATTCATTTCAATAATTCTTAATTAAGATAAAACACACTTGAATAAAATAATTATCTTAGCTTATTAATTAATTCAATTATCTTAATTACCATGAAAACTATCCTTGAGATTCCCATCCATTATAAATTTAATCATATTAAATAAACTCATTTTATTTAAAAGTAATTAAGTAAAAAGTATGTACATAGATGCAACATAGTGATTACCCATACGAACAATCCAATAAGTACTATGGTTTCATACTATCTACTCCTAGGGAATATATCATAAAATTTTTTTAATTTAATTATATGGCATGTTATTTCAATAAATGACACATGAATACATGTTAATTAATGTAGTGTGTAATTCTTTTAATGTGTGCAGTAGTTGGCGTATTATGACCATACAAGGTATGTCGTTGTAACTATTAAATAGAAATTAATTAATCATTTAATATATATAATACCTACCAAACAATGTGTACTATCAATAAATTAAACACTAGAACATGTTTAATAGGTTTAAATATAATAAATAATTAATTCTACTTCCTATGTAAATAGGTAGGATACACGGTGTGTACAAACCTAAAACACATTGTGTATGTATATTCATTGTCTATCTACGACACATTCCTAGGGAATAGGCGTGTATGTAGGCCATAGATATTAATGAGTACATGGTGTGTATGAAGTTACACATCATGTGACCTCCTATTTTCATAGTTTTCAGCCCCACTGATCATATAATAAATACATTCAATGTCTTTGACTATGCATCTTCCACCATGAAAACATGTGGTCTACACAATGTGTAATAGGGTTAGACGATGTGTAGTCTAGAAAACCATATTCTAGGATAGTTTGGTTAGAAAAACCCTATATTAATACATGCCATGTCTATTTACTACCCAACAACCCAGACTTCTCACTGTTCATCCTATTGTAGAGTACACGGTGACACAATGTGTACTTATGGGCTACATTTAATGTAATATTATGCTATTCATATATGGGTTCTTAATATTTTCTTCATATATAATAATCATTTTGTAATTATATGTGTAGTAACATAGAAGAATAATAGAATATCTCGATATTTGAATTTAAATAAACATTATAATAGAAATTAAAACTAATAGTAATCGCATATAATCAACCAACGATGAATAAATAATTATAAATTGATATGTGAACCATGTTATAGAACTTGAAGGTTCGTAGTTGTAGAAGAAGTAGTCAGGACCATGCCTAAAAATGTTTTTTCATGAAATACTTAAAATTTATCCTCAAAATCAGATGAAATAGAATCCCCATAATCTGTGAGATATAATCATAAAATATAATTTATAACTAATTTAAACAAATTGAAAATTCACTCATGTATGAATTATTTCTTCATTAGATATTTGGTAGACCTATTCTTTGAGTAAATTTATTTCGATGAGAGGATTCAAGGGTATAATTATTTTATTGGTGATCCAAATGTGTATTGTGAACCTCTGAACATCACCGTATACATACTTGGGTGTTAGTGCGTAAGATTTTAACACTTCTGCCCTTCGTTATTGATCGATATAAGAATATATTCACAGTGGAAGGATTCTTTTGTTCTCTATAGACTCAAGAGGGTGGAGGAGGAGGATCACTCTCTATTCTTGAGAAAATTCTTGGAGAAGATCTCTTTAGTGACTAAGAATATTCTCTTTATAAATAATTTTGTAAAACAATTAAAATAGATAGGATAGGGTTAGTGAATGATATAATTTGGTATTTATAGACCTAGGGTTAGAGAATAAATAATTGGACATATGTACTTATTATTCTATTAATTCATAATGACCCCCATGTTTAAATAATAATAATAGTATTATTACTAAATTTAAATACACTATACTTGTGAATAAATAAATAATATTTTCTTGAATAAATAAATTTGTATTTATTTAAATAACATTTAATACATCGTTTTCACACCTGACGTTAAACATGGTCTTCCAATCCTCTAAAATATTTATCATAACATTAATAATTACTATATATTTAAATTAATAAATATTATATTATATAAAATAGATAATAAATATTTTTTTAATATTAAACTCGCACATATATTCTCTCAAATAACAAATGACTTAATATTTGTGATCATCCAAACATGAATTTTTATTAAATAATGCATGAGAATAATATTTATTAAATATGTTAAATTCATATATGAATTACCTAGGGTTCTAAATACACTTAGTGTGTGACCTTGTAGAGGTATTTATTAGTGGAATTAAGAAATACTACTTAAATTCAAAGGTTATCATATAAAAACATGAGAAGACATCCATAGAGAAAGAAGTTAAATGTGGAAATGACAATAACCACATACGAATGTACACTATGTAATATAATTCCTATATCTTGATATCTCTAATAATGCAGGTTGCATACTGGGGTCATCAACCTATGCACTCAATCTCTCTTTCTTTTATTTTTTATAAATGAACATGCTGAAAAAAACCGTCTTGGACAAGGACTTAATCTTGAAGTTCTATTCCCATCAAAGTTCTTGATATATCAAATTTTATTAAAGAATATAATGGATAAGATCCTTTATCTCATTATTTATTAATGAAATATAACTCATGATTTACCCAATATATCCTAGTTCTGTAGAAAATATATCATCACAGTTATGGTCATTACATTAAATTATAGGAATCATAATATGGATTAATAATAATCATAAAGTATAAGGACCATTACCTATGCCCACAGATAGGAACATCCAATGACATATATAAATGTGTATTTAATAATTTTTGGTTAAGTTCTCATAGTCTCCTTTATTGATATTACCAAGAGAATACATCATGAAAAAATGGAACAAAGTCCTATGAGTTTCCACTGCTCATAACCTATATCATTTGTGTCACATAAAATGATATCACTCGAACATAGAACATATATTTAATAATACTGTCATAGAATTTCTAGGTTCCCATAATTATGGGGAAGTGCTATGAATTTTTTGGTGTGATAGGTACCCATGGGGCATTATCACGTACAATGTCAGATAGAAGAATAATCATTATATAATAAGAATGCTATTATTTTTCCAAACCCATTAATATAGGTAATCATAAATTATATAGAAATTTGTCCTAGGGCACCAACTCATGAAAAAAAAAACTGTTAGTGTATAATAAATTATGATGTATAGTGTGATACATACCACATTTTGAATCAATATATACCAATTTTAAATGAAAAATTAGTGATACAAATTGATATCCATGATCTTCCTTTATTCACAGGAAATATTCATTCATAGATAAAGTTAAAAAACCTCTGAATGTTCACCACAAGTCCCCATTTTTTATTCAGTTCTGAAAAAAATATATTATGTGAATATTTAACACATAGTCACCACTTGTATATCATAATTCATAAACCTCAACAACTTTAAGTATCCTAAAATAAACTCATATGATAACAAATTTGTATTTCATGAAAAAAAAATTCTTCTATTAAAATAACTGCTACTCCATCAGGATATACATATAATTATTTAGATATTACCACCATTAGGTGAGACATAATACCAATTAAGAGAGTTTCAAAACTATATTGATACCAATTAGTAAACCTAGATGCATCTTTGACTTCTATCACAATTCAAATCATGCACAGTACCATTTGTATTTCATTATTTCAGCATGCATAAACATACTCAATTTTAATTATTTATGTTTACTACTATATATCACTTTATAAAACCAATTTTAGATCATTTTAGTCCTTAAAATCACTTGATAGTCTCCATCACAACATATAACCCAAGATTTAACAAAATTATTCTTTCAATTTTTCATCCAACTGGTAGTATCAGCCTTTGATTATTTTACCATTGGAGGTTCCATTTATAGACATGGATTTATTATTTTTCATGATCTACCATTGAAATGATTTTATCATCTTCCAAGGAACACAAATGTATATAAAAATATTCTATAAATTCATGCATATTTCATATTCCTTTTCCATGAATGCACATACAGTACACATTATTTGTAACATACCAAGTAAGTAAATAATAATATATTTTCATATCTATGTCTATTTTAGAATTAGATAGTGTTTTAGAGGATTAAAATGAGAATAAATCCAATCTTAAGCATAAAATACTCTAATATTTTTAAAAGATTGTTTTACCGCCTTTTGATAGAAAACCATTTTTAAATCTAAATTTTGACAATTTTATAAGCTATATTTGTCAAAATAAACATATTATATAGAATTGGGACATTGAAATATAATTTGGATAAATTTTTGGTATTTTTCTGACAATGTTCATTTTTTTAATGAATAGTAAAAAATACTGCATTTTACTTCAAAACTGCTTTTTCATCTAATTTAATTATATGGTTAGATTATATTTTTTATTTATTTTAAAGTGTAATTAGAATATATTTTTACCATTTAATCCTATGGTTGTAATTATAATTAATTTCACTTTGAAATTGGACATAAAAAATTGTCAATATTTTGATAGATACTGTTTCTTAAAAACACGCTATTTGTTTTGACAACGAGAATTATTTTTAAATAATTACTGCAATTTATGTGTTTGGAATTTGGTAAAATTGATTCCATATTTGTAATCATAAGATCCAAATTATGTAATTAAGACTTTTGTTTTTTGGACATTATAAATAGTAATGACGGTAATTATCTTTAATTATCATGATTAATTAGTAATCGGGTAGTTAAGGGTAATAAAATAATATCATAATAATATAAAATAGCCCCAAAATGTGTCCAAATCCTCTTTTTTGAGTCATGTCTGACCATGGGAAGCTTTTCACCAAAATTGAGGGCCCATGGAGTCACAAGGGTGTAATAGTGACATTTATGACATTATTTTTAAAAGGAAGAGAAATATAACAAAGGTTTGTATATCCTAAGTAAAAAAATTTTAATTTTATTTTCATAAATTATCTCTTATACTATAAATAGTCAGTAGAAAGATAAAAATATTTCCTACATCATTGTATTTTTTTTTATAATTTTTAGACATTAAATAAATAAATTTATTTATGACACCATGATGATGTAGTGATTACCTCATTAAATAACGATTTAAATAAAACGAAAAGATAAGGTAAAATCTAAGACCTATACTTCTCGAAAACCTATTGGATGGGTGGATTTTGAACCCTTATCACCTTATCCTAAACATATATCATTTTGGGACCTTTAAAATCCTAAAATCATTTTATAATAAAGTAACATTTCAAGACTTTCCAAAAGTGACCCTCCTTCCTCTTATAAAAGGCCCCACCTCTACCCCCTTAACCACACCTCTCAAGACCTTTTCTCATCCAAACTCTGATAATATTATCTCTACACATCCCTCTATTACTCCTAGAAGCCTCACTTTGGGCATAAGTATTTCCAAGGAATCCTTTGGCTCAAATCAAAAAGAGTTACCCGATTTACAGGTAATGTATTCTCTCGAGTTTCTTCCTTTTATTGTCCTTTTTCACTCACCACTATCTTATTATTATTTAATCCCATAATAACTCCAGTATAATCAATATACTAGGATTTTTTAATGATAAGGATTCTACCTACACTTACACACACCTCCGTCTAATGGTTATAGAACATACTGTTTATGTGGGTGGTGAATTACTGCCTCACGAAATGATGATTGTTCAATATTCTTTTAACACCTTTCATGGTGGAAATTATGATGTCACTATATTTATATATGATATATATGGTGTATTTTTTTATATATTCTTCTTAATTTTATTTTTTAAATCACATCGTTATGCTTTTCATGTTGTGGAACTGTGATAATTTTAATCTGAGGAAGTGTGGACTACCGCCCCCTCAAGTGATGTGACTCACTCCTACCAAACATGGAATTTATAAAGAATGTAATTAATGAACTTATGTTACCTATATAACATATATATTATACTGGAATTATAATATATATATGTCTCATTTAGTTTTAATTCCTTTAATATGACAAAGAAATCTAAGTAGTGTTCCTGCGTACGTACGACCTACCGTCTCCAGGAACGGTGCATTTTATTTTTTATCTCCAAATGTTATGGAATAGTATAAAATAAATATATACTGAATATATATGATATTTAAATCATTAATACCATTCTTGATATGATTTACTTATAACTACATGGGCAATTCTTTTTAAACAAGTTCATTTTTGACTCATGTACTGAACATCGACAAAACGTATGATATGAACTCACATAATTAAATAATTATTATAACATGGTAATATGTGATATTAATTGAATAATAAACTTTAAAGGAATTCTTTAAGCAATTATAAATTGGCCTAAGTTTATTATTTGGGAATATAAATAATGAAGCAGAACAAGTCGGACTTGAGGTAAGGGACTTCATCTCAATCTCCTTTCGTTGAGGCGTACTTCAATTTATATATGACCTTTTTTTATTAGTTATATTATAAACCCCTTTTGACTTTTGATTTCATTCAAAAGGAATACTTTTACATGAAGTGTTTTACTAAATGAAAAAAGGAATGTTTTTGTCTTACGTATGCGGCGACAACGACTTCTCTGCCGCCGTGACCATTATTTGAGTTTCGGCTTCCTCTACAAGACATAAATTTTTTTAAATGAAAAATAAATACCATGTTTTATTTTTCTTTTATTTTGGTATTGAAAATGGTTTTGAAAATGTTTTGATTATATCAATGTGTTGTATTGATATCTTGTGCTTGAAATGTGGAAAAATTATGTTTCTTTTATGCATGTTTTATGTGATACGATTATGTTATGGTTCAGAGGCATTGTTTATGAATTCAGGTGGTTCCTTGATAAAATAAGGGTGGGTGAGCCTGAGATAGCTCTACAATGCATTGGGTAATGCAAAGGAGTTAAATTATAAGGTTTCTCCGAAGAGATTTAGGGAATATACTGTGATGGGTATTCCAAACGTAACCATGAGGGTTACTCCCTACGTAAGAATGTTATGAATGCCTCAAGATACCTTTATTTCTTTTGATTTCTATGAGTTATTCATAAATCTTATGATTTCATGAGGTATTTTAAAGTGATTATGTTTTATGAGTATAGTATGATTTCCTTGATTCTTATGTATACATGGACTAATGTTTTCTTTCTGTATTTTTATATCCCTTGCTGAGATTTTTATACTCATCCCAAGTTTTTGAAATGTTTTCACAGGTCAAGGGAAAAGTACATGATGTGACGATAGTGTCAAGGAAGTGTCAATAAAGAAACCATGTTTTATTTTAAATATGTTTCCTTTGGTGGAAAAAAATGAATACTATCTTTGATGTAACCACCTTGTTTAAATATGGAGTGTAATGCATGATTTATGATCTAATTCTCTAAAACTCTAAACCTGAAAATATCCTCAATGTGAATTCTTGAAATAACCAAAGATTAAGTAATGTTTAAGGCTGGGGCATTATAGTTGGTATCAAAGGTTGGTTTAGATAACTTTAGGAGTTATAATTCTATTAAATTATTATCCAAAAATATTTTTTTAAACATTATAGTCAAATTTAAATGATATAGCATTTGAAGATTACCATGTTTCTTCATCTAAGACATGTTTGTTCAGAATGGTTTTCCACGGAGGAAATAGGGAAGCAGTGCTAGGAAGGCATACATAAGGAAATGACCTTCCAAATCCGTATCTTGAGATGGTCAAAATTGGAACTGAACAGTTTGTTGTAGTAATGGCGCAGTTGACTCAAGCGATAAATGGTGGTGGTATCCATGCACAAGATCAGCTAGATCAACCACAGAGGAACATGTCAGTGGTGGAACATTCTATGAGGCAACATCCCCCACCATTCAAAGGATCATCTGACCTTGTACTAGATGAAGGGTGGATTAAAGCACCAGAGAAGATTTTTGTTGTCATGGGGTGTTCAGACAATCAAAAGGTTAGTCTTGTTGTTTACCATTTGAAGGGTGAAGTAGATCAGTGGTGGTCGATGGTTAAAAATATCAGGGACACTTATGAGATTGATTCTCTTGACTGGGATGAATTCAAAGGTACGTTTCTTGAGAAATACTTTACTAAGGCTGTTTGACTTAGGATGGAAAACAATTCTTGGAATTGAGGTAATAGGACGACTCAGTGGCTGCTTATGAAGAAATGTTCACTCGATTGGAAAGGTATGATCCAAATTTTATCCGAGACCTTGATAGTAAAATTAATCATTTTTACTCAGGATTAAATCCAAAATATTGAAGGGCATTAGCTTCTTGTGAGTTCAAAAGTTATGAAAAGCTTGTTCGATGTGCTGAGAAGGTGGAAATGGAGTTTTCCAATGATCATGTGTTCTATGAAAACCAACAAAAGAAGAGACCGAGGTGGCAGGATAAAGGGAAGAATCCTTCAAAAAGGTTTGATGGTAAGAAAAATAAGTTTTCAATTTGTGATAAATGTGGTAAAAAGCATGCTGGGGAATGTCTTTTGAATTCTGGAAAGTGATTCCGATGTGGTAAGATGGGACATAAGGCTCGTGATTTCACTAGAAAAGATCAGGGTAATGGTAAGACCAAATTTGATTTACAGTTAGTGAATTTTTTCAAGTGCAATGAGATGGGTCATTATGAAAACGAGTGTTCAACAAAGAGCTCGAATGATGGGAAGCAGTCTGAATACAAGCAAAAAGGTGTGATGAAATCCTTTGCAACTACTTCAGCAGATGTTGGGCCATCAAATGAAGTGGTATCAGGTACTTTATTTGTTTTTTCAGATTATGCCAATGTGTTGTTTGATTTAGGTTCTACACATTCTTTCATCTCTAAAAACTTTTCTAATAAATTGGGAATTCCATCTTAAGAAATGACTCCTAAACTTATTGTAAAAGCACCCGGGGGAAATGTTGAGGAAAAAAGAATTTATAAGAACCTTACTATACTTATCCGTGGAAAGAACCTACTTAATGTTAAGGCAAAAAGAATTTATAAGAATCTTACTATACTTATCCATGGAAAGAACCTACTTGAAAACCTTATTGTTTTACCTCTAGTAGAGTTTGATGCTATCCTGGGTATGGATTGGCTTACTCTTTACTATGCTAAGATTGACTATATATCTAAAGAAGTTGCTTTTCAGAAAGACTTTTAGTTTGTGTCAAAAATGAACCCTTACTGTTGATAACATATCAAGAGGCTGAGAAACTTGTAAAAGATGTAAATAAATTTTACCTTGCACATATTGTTGAAAACAAAGGAACCATTCAGGTTAATGATGTGCCAGTGGTAAATGAGTATCTTGATGTTTTTCCTAATGAGTTTCCTAGAAAAATACCAGATCGGGAAGTTGAATTTACTGTTGACTTAGTTCCTGATGCTAAGACAATTTCAAAACCCCCTTATCGAATGGCTCAAATTGAACTTTTAGTGTTGAAGGAGCAACTACAAGATTTATTATAGAAAGTTTTCATTCGACCTAGCACATCACCATGGGGTGATCCTATCTTATTTGTTAAAAATAAATATGGTTAAATGATAATTTTCATTGATTATAGAGCCTTGAATAACATCACTGTTAAGAACCAATATCATTTTCCTCATAACGATGATTTGTTTGATCAGCTCTAGGGAGCTCAGTATTTTTCAAAGTTTGACATGAGATCGGGGTACCATCAGTTGAAGGTAAAGAAAGAAAATATTCTGAAGACCGCATTTCATACAAGATATGGCCATTGTGAATTTGTAGTTATGCCTTTTGGGTTAACCAATGCACCTGCTGTATTCATGGACCTTATGAATATAATTTTCCATGAGTTCTTGGATAAGTTTATGGTTGTTTTAAATGATGATATTTTGGTGTTTTATAAAAGTAAAGAAGAGCATGAAAGTTATTTAAGGGTTATTTTGAAAACCTTAAAAAAAATTGTATGGGAAATTCAGCAAGTGTGAGTTTTGGTTGCAAAAAATTTATTTCCTTGGTCACATTATTTCTAAAGATGGAATAATTATTGATCCTGCAAAAACAAAGGTTGTTGAAGAATGACCAAGACCCACAAATGTAACTGAGATTCGTAGTTTTCTTGGTTTGGCAGACTATTATCGAAGGTTTGTTAAAGATTTTGCTCGATTTTCCAGCCCATTGACTAAGATAACTCGGAAGGGTGTTAAGTTTATCTGGACAAAAGAATGTGATGATTGTTTTCAGGAATTGAAAAGAAGATTGGTGGATTCTCTAGTATTGGCACTACCTTCCCGGAATGGTGAGTTTGTTATCTATAGTGATGATTCATTGAAAGGAATTGGTTGCTTCCTAATGCAGAATGATCAGGTAATTGCTTATACTTCACGTCTGTTTAAAACTCCTGAGATAAATTACCCTACACATGATTTGGAATTAGCTGCTGTTGTTTTCGCTTTAAAAATTTGGAGGCATCATTTGTATGGTTTAAAGTGTGTAATATATACTGATCACAAAATTTTAAAGTATATATTCACTTAGAAATAATTGAACATGAGACAGAGGAGATAGCTATAATTAATCAAGGATTATGATTGCATGATTCACTACCACCCAGGAAAAGCAAATAAAGTGGAAGATGATTTGAGTCAAAAAACTAATGCTTCATTAACCATGTTATGTTTGGAATGTAATCCTTTGGTTAAGGATTTGATGAATTTTGGCTTGGAAGTTGTTGGTGCAGGAAATTATTCTATTTTGTTTCAGGTATCAGTGAAATCTTCTCTATCAGATAGAATTAAGCAAACATAGAAGCAAGACAATGAGTTGCAGAAAAAGGTAGAGCTGCTTCAGAAGAGTATGTTACCTAAATTAAACATTGATAATGATTTCGTTTTGAGATTTGGGAAGAGGTTGTGTGTGCCTTGTGATTCACAGTTAAAGAAAGAGTTGTTATGTGAAGCTCATAGTTCTCCATTTTCAGTTCATCGAGGCAATACTAAGATGTATATAGATCTTCGGGAGTATTACTGGTGGGATGGAATGAAAAGAGATATTGATGATTTTACTGTGAAGTGTTTGACTTGTCAACAGGTTAAAGCAGAGCGGCAGTTACCGAAAGGAATGCTTCAGCCTTTACCAGTGCCAGAGTGGAAATGGGAGAATATATCCATGGACTTCGTTGTGGGATTACCAAAGACACCTCGAGGTAATAATGCAATTTGGGTTATTGTTGATCGTTAGACTAAATCTTCTCATTTCCTTGCTATACGAGATACTTTTTCCCTAGATCATCTTTATCGACTATATCTTAAAGAGATAGTTTGGTTACACGGAGTTCCACTCTCCATTATATCTGATCATGATCCTAGGTTCACTTTTAACTTTTGGAAAGGCCTTCAGAAGTCATTGGGTACCGAATTAAATTTTAGTTCAACTTTTCATCCTCAATCAGATGGGCAGTCAAAACGAACAATTTAGACTTTGGAGGATATGCTTCGTGCTTGTTCGATGGATTATCAGGAAAGTTGGGACCAACATCTTTCATTGGTTGAGTTTTCTTATAATAACAGTTTTCATTCCAGTATACAGATGACACCATTTGAGGCATTATATGGGAAACGGTGTCAAACTCTAGCTTTTTGGGATGAATTAGGTGAAAATAAGTTTATGGGACAAGAATTGGTAGAAGATATGGCAGAAAAAGTTCAGCTAATAAAGAAACACATGAGAATAGCTCAGAGCAGGCAGAAAAGTTATGCGGACAACAGGAGGAAGGATCTCTCTTTTGAGGTAGTTGATCATGTCTTCCTCAAAGTTTCACCATGGAAAAGTGTGATACAATTTGGTAAGAAAGGAAACTTGAGTCCAAGGTTCATTGGACCATATGAAATTCTGGAGAGATTTGGATTAGTTGCATACCGAGTGGCTTTACCATCGAATTTATCTCAGGTACACAATGTTTTTCATGTTTCAATGTTAAGGAAGTACATGCCAGATCCATCTCATGTTTTGAGTCCAGAGGTAGTTTAGTTGGAAAAGAATCTATATTATGAGGAACAACCGGTCCAGATTCTTGACCATAGGGAGAAAGTGTTACGGAATAAGGTGATTCATCAAGTAAAGGTTTTGGTGAAAAACCACATGATTGAAGAGGCAACATGGGAATCTGAAAATGCAGTGAGGGATAAATACCCCCCACTTATTCGATAAGTAAATAAATTGTAGGGATGCAATTTCCTAAAGGGGGGAAGGATGTAACATACCAATTAAGTAAATAATAATATATTTTAATATATATGTCTATTTATGAATTAGATAGTTTTTTAGAGGCTTAAAATGAGAATAAATCCAATCTTAAGCATAGAATACTCTAATATTTTTAAAAGATTGTTTTACCGCCTTTTGATGGAAACCCATTTTTAAATCTAACTTTTGACAATTTTATAATCTATATTTGTAAAAATAAACTTATTCTTTAGAATTGGTACATTGAAATTTACTTTGGATAAATTTTTAGTATTTTTTTGGCAATGTTCATTTTTTTAATGAATAGTGAAAAATACTACATTTTACTTCAAAACTGCTTTTTCATCTAATTTAATTATACAGTTAGATTATATTTTTAATTGGTTTTAAAGTGTAATTAGAATATATTTTTACCATTTAATCCAATGGTGGTCATTATAATTAATTTCACTTTGAAATCAGACATAAACAATTGTCAATCTTTTGATAGATATTGTTTCTTAAAAATTCGCTATTTGTTTTGACAATGATAATTATTTATAAATTAATTACTGCAATTTCTATGTTTGTAATTTGGTAAAATTGATTCCATATTTGGAATCGTAAGGTCTAAATTATTTAATTAAGACTCTTTTGTTTTTGTACATTATGAATAGTAACGATAGTAATTATCTTTAATTATCGTGATTAATTAGTAATCGGGTAGTTAAGGGTAATAAAATAATATCATAATAAAATAAAATGACCCCAACATGTGTCAAAATAATCTTTTTTGAGTCATGGACATCCATGAGAGGCTTTTTAAAGAACTTTATGGCCCATGGAGTCACATGGGTGTAATAGTGACATTTATGACATTATTTTTAAAAAGAAGGGAAATATAAAATTGGTTTTTATATCCTAAGTAAAAAAATTTTAATTTTGTTTACATAAATGATATATTAGAATATAAGTTTTAATTGGAAATATAAAAATATTTCCTACATCATGTTATTTTTTTTATAATTTTTATACATTAAATAAATAAATTTATTTATGACACCATGATGATGCGGTGATTACCTCATTAATGAACGATTTAAATAAAATGAAAAGATAAGGTAAAATATAAGACTTACACTTGTCAAAAACCTACTGGATGGATGTATTTAGAATCCTTATCACCTTATCTTCAAAATATATCATTGTGGGACTTTTAAAATCTGAAAATAATTTTATAATAAAGTAACATTTCAAGACTTTCCAAAAGTGGCCCTGCTCCCTCTTATAAAAGCCCCCTACCTCTACCCACTTACCCACACCTCTAAATCCCTTAGATCATCCAAACTATGCTCATATTATCTCTCCACATCCCTCTCTTACTCATAGAAGCCTCACTTTGGGCAAAAGTCTTTCCAAGGAAGCCATTGGCTCAAATCAAAAAGAGTTACCCGATTTAGAGGTAATGTCTTCTCTTGAGTTTCTTCCTTTTATTTTCCCTTTTAACTCACCAATATCTTCCTATTATTTGATCCCATAATAACACCAGTATCCTCAATATACTAGGATGTTGTTATGATAAGTATTTTACCTACACTTACACACACCTCCGTCTAATGGTTAAAGAACAAACTATTTCTGTGGGTGGCAAATTACTGCCTCACGAAACGATGATTGTTCAATATTATTTTAACACCTTTCATGGTGGCCATTATGATGTCACTGTATTTATATATGATATATATGGTATTTATTTTTTCTATATTCTTATTAATTTTATTTTAAAATCACATTTTTATGCTTTTCATGTTGTGGAACTGCGATAATTTCATCTGAGGAAGTGTGGACTACCGCCCCCTCAAGTGATGCGACTCATTCATGCCAAACATGAAATTTATAAATAATGTAATTAATGAACTAATTTTACCTATATAACATATATATTATACTGTAATTATAATATATATATATTTCTCATTTTTTTTAATTCCCTTAATATAACAAAGAAATGAAAGTAGCGTTCATGCGTACGTACGACCTACCGTCTCCATGAATGGTGCATTTCATTTTTTATCTCCAAATGTTATGGAATAGTATAAAATGAATATATACTAGATATATATGATATTTAAATCATTAATACCATTCTGGAGATTATGTAATTATAACTACATGGGTAATTCTTTTCAAACATGTTCATTTTTGACTCTTGTACCAAACATCGACAAAACATATGATATGAACTCACATAATTAACTAATTATTATAACATGATAATATTTTATATTAATTGAATAATAAACTTTATAGAAAGTCCTTAAGCAATTATAAATTGACCTAAGTTTATTATTAAGGTATATAAATAACGAACGAGAATAAGTCGGACTTGAGGTAAGAGACTTCGTCTCAATCTCCTTTCGTTGAGGCGTACTTCAATTTATATACAACCTTATTTTATTAGTTATATTATAAACCCCTTTTGACTTTTAATTTCATTCAAAAACAATATTTTTACATGAATCATTTTACTAAACAACAAAAGGAATATTTTTGTCTTACGTATGCGGCGACAACGACTTCTCCGCCGTCGTGACCATTATTTGAGTTTCGGCTTCCTCTACAAGCCATAACTTTTTTTAAATGAAAAATAAATACCATGTTTTACTTTTCTTTTATTTTGGTATTGAAAATGGTTTTGATAATGTTTTTATTATATCAATGTTTTGTATTGATATCTTGTGATTGAAATGTGAAAATGTTTTGTTTCCTTTATGCATGTTTTATGTGATACAATTATGTTATGGTTCTTTGGCATTATTTATGAAGTCGGGTGGTTCCGTGATAAACTAAGGGTGGGTGAGCCCGAGATAGCTCTCCAATGCATTGGGTAATGTGAAGGAGTTAAATGATAAGCTTTCTCTGAAGAGATTTAGGGAATATACTGTGATGGGTATTCCAAACGTAACCATGAGGGTTACTCCCTATGTAAGAATGTTAGGAATGCCTCAAGTTACCTTTATGTCTTTTGATTTCTATGAGTTATTCATAAATCTTATAATTTCATGAGGTATGTTAAAGTGCATATTTTTTATGAGTAAAGTTTGATTTCATTGATTATTATTTATACATGGACTAATGTTTTCTTTCCGTATTTTTATATCCCTTACTGAGAATTTTATGCTCATCCCAAGTTTTTGAAATGTTTTCACAGGTCAAGGGAAAAGTACATGATGTGATGATAGTGTTGAGGAAGTGTCAAGAAATATACCATGTTTTATTTTAAATATGTTTCTTTGATGTAACCACCTTCTTTAAATGTGGAATGTAATGCATGATTTATGATCTAATTCTCTAAAACTCTAAACCTGAAAAGGTCCTCAATGTGAATTCTTGAAATAACCCAAGATTAAGTAATGTTTAAGGCTGGGGCCTTATATTCTTCTTCTATAAGTGGGAACATAGTGCAAACTCTCCAGGGATATTTTATCTGATTTATTCATACTTCAATAAAAATTATATAAATCTTGGAGATAGGGGTACCTCCATACATTCCCAAGTAGAGGATTGTTGTTATCCATGACAATACAACCCTTTTTTTCAATTTTTATTCCTAGGATTCATAACAAATGTCTTTTATTTTTCAAAAACTATTTAAAAATCCTTTTGAATACCCAATTCCAAATAATCTAATTTTTTCAATTGAGTCCCCTTTTTCAAAGTGTGACTAATCCCACTTTTAATTATTATTCCTTATATACACCATCCATTACATTTATATCCTCATTGAAGTATTTATTAGTGGTATTTATTTCAATATTACCACTAATAATATAGAGAACCAATTATTTTACACACATTATTACATAAATTCTTACATAAATATCCAATGAATATAACGTAAAGATCAAGTGACCTAGTTTCTTTGGAATAATAGGTATATAAAACTTCAAAATGAAACTAAAATAAAAATTATTTATTATAATATCAACAATGAACTCTTAAATACCTTTCAGATCCTAAAATAACATAGGATAACTAGGGGAATGCACAAATAATATGGGTGAGCTACAAATCCTAGTAAGGGAAAAAATATTATAAGGAAGAATAAATATGAGACAAGATGAATACCATGATATCATAAAATAAAATGTTAATGAATAATCATATAAAAGCATAACATAAATATCTGAAATCATAAGATCATGTTAATATAGAAATGTGGAAACAATATGAAACATAACATAAGAAAAATTCAAGTATATCTTTCAGGACATCATCACATGGTGGACAAAGTCCCATCATGGATTAGGTTTACTCCCTAATCTCATACATGCCATACCATTAGACATTAAAATTATACAAATAATTATAGAACTATCTAGGTGAACCAATTATAACATGTAGATTTTTATGTGTGCCAAAAATAGAAATCAAATGTATGGAACAAATATAAGAATTACCTATAGAAAGAAATGGATTTTATAATCTTACCTCATATGAAAATCAAATAAGATTCCATAAATATTATAAAAATAAAAAGTAATTAAATAATTTATATGTCTATATCTTAATAAATAAGAAATTGTCTCATATTTGGTGTTAATTTAATTTAATTTGATGAAAAAACGGTAGAGAATTTCTTATAGAAATGAACTTTCAAAAAAAAGTTTTTAGGAATCAGTTTAAGACTTTTCAAGAAAGAATGAATATGTAATTTTCTATGAATGCTAGATGTAAAAAAATATTTATCCCTAAAATATTCCTTTATTTAATGAAATTACAAATGTGAATTAATAATTTAAAATAGTTTTATATAATAATATTAAGGTATAGAAAATTTCTACTTAATCGGGTTTGATTTGAAGGAAGGAATTTGAGAAATGAACTTAAGGCATGAATAACCCCATAAAAGGAAGGGATAAAAGGTTATATATGTAAGATAAATATATATAGAATTTATAGAAATTATATAAAATCAATGGGATAGAGAAATTGAGTTAGATATATAAAGTTCAAAACCTAAAGAAAATAGGGTGGTTCAGAGAGATCCCATACCTTATATCCAGAATCATTTTACAACTGTAATTAACATCCTAAATAATAAAATTAAATTCATTAATTACTTAATTCCAAACATTTTCTATATATATATATATTTCATATAGTGTAATTATAATATATTCATTTACAACCATTTTATTGAGATATAAATCTTAATTTCCCTGGTCTAATGACGTTTGTTTCATGGTTCCAAGTTCAAATCACTTGTGTATAATTATTGAAATTATTGTCAAATGGGACTATATCTCAAGAAGTGAAATAAAATGTTATTCATGTTCTCATATAAATTTAAATGGTCCTAAATACCCATATGTTTTCTTATATATGGATAATTAATTTTGTAAAAATCTTAATGTTATAAGGTTAGTTCATTTAGATGGTTTTATCGACCATCACAAAATAGTTCATTTTTATTTAATATTATGGAAATGTATTCATTCGAAAACATGAAATAAGTTATAATATACATATTATCATATTATTTAACCATAATAATATTTTTATTTAATGTATTGAAGGCGGTGGATACAAATGAAGTGCGTTGTTCATGCAGGCGGTGAATCAACCATATTGTGAACAACATTTTTGTTTATGTTACTATGTTTTTGTAGATGTAGAACATATGGGGGTGGTCGAAGAGGAAAAAAATTGAAAGATGTTTAGTTGATAATTTAACCACTTCATATGGTTATCTCCTCTTGAGCTATCTCTTAAGGATCCTTGAAATGGTATTTCGTGAGACCAAAAAAAATTAAATTGGGGATAGGATTGGGAAGATAATTGAGTTAGAATTTGGAAAGCTAATATTTTTAGAATACTTGAGGAGAAGGGATGCTGAGGGTTGGTATTTATAAGGGGAGGAGAGCGGTGTTTTTGAATATTTTATTCATTTGTTTATTGTTTTATCTCAAGACTACCAATATTGATCAATATTGTGACTATATATAGTAAACAGTTCATGTGAGTTCGAAATAACAGGTGCTTTCATCATCCCATATGCAAGAAATCATTTATTTAACTTATAATGGTAAATACCGTATTTCAAAGTATTTCACTATTCAATGGAAATTCAACTATTTTGTAAAAATACCAAAAATTAATCCTAAATTTTTTTTGATGGGTAAATTAAAAAAAAATCAATTATATGAAAATAATTTTCTAAATATGTGAAATTTAATTTTTAAATAAAATCCTTATTTATTTATAAAAATACTAATTTTAATTTTATGTTCATTTTTATGACCCTTTGAATAATTAAATTAGGTATTATAAAATTATGTTATATTTATAATACAACTTAATATTTATTTATGGTTTCATTTTATGAAAATAAAATTTATTTTAAATCTTTTTATCTGTTTTAAAAATGAAAATAATATATATATGTTTTTAAAAAATACAAACACATATTTTATCAATTTTAAAACATTTATTTACCTGTATCATGATATAAATATGTAATATTTTCATTTAATAAAATTAATAAATAATATTTCACATTTCCATAGGTTATATTACCAGTCTAATAGTTAGGTTATTATTTTTAATAGTCAGATAACTATTTCAAAAGTCAGATTACTGTCTTAACAGTCATATTTGTAATGGTTATACGGGTTCCCGGGTTTCTATAAATACCTCGTATTTCATTCATTATTCATTGAATATTATTTTCTATTAAGGTTATATATATTTTTATTTTTAAGATGAATATTTTATTACTAATAATATGCTTCATTTCTATAGTGTTGTTCATGAGTGAAGTTATTTTGATGGATCAAGCAGAGATAAATTTTCATATTTTAGTTATCTTATTTTTTATTTTTTATCCCAATGTAATATTTTCAATTATTTTGAATATATTTATTCTTTAAATACAATTTCAAATTAATATAATAAAATATTTTCATTTTATCATGTGGTTCATGTGCATTATATAATACTACATTACTAAACATGATATATTTATATAATAATCAGAAGGTAAATTCCATTGATAAAATTATGGGTTGTTACATTTTCCCCCATTAAGAAATTTCATCCCCAAAATCTAATTTCACCCACTATGATGAAATGGATGATGGTTCTACTATTTCATTTCTCCCTCTGGTCCCATGTCACTCCCTTATACTTATGGTTTCAATATATTACTTTGACTTAGTGAGTTGTCTTGTTTTGTAGAACTGTGTCTCTATAGTCTAAGATCTTCATTGAATGCTCCTCATAAGAGAGATAATTTTTCAGCTATACCACATTTGAATTTAGTAAATATGGGGGATCTAATATGTACTTCCCCAAGATGGAAACATATAATATTTCATGTACTTGATACATGCTTAGTGAGAGTGCTAGTTGATATTTCGAAACATTGATGTGATCAAGAATCTCAAAGGGGATGATTTACCTGGGACTTAGCTTTCCCTTATTTCCTAATCTCATGAATCACTTCCATAGATATGTACAGAGGAACAATTTATCTTCAAAATCAAACTTTAGGTCTCATCATTGATTGTCATCATAACTCTTCTATCAAATTTTAGATGCCCTGATGTGTTACTGAATGGTCATGGAATTTTATAAAATTTCATCAACCATTTTAGGTCTCAAAAACTTGCATTCACCTACTTTATCCCAGCACAAAGGTGTTCTACATCTCTTCTATATTGGCCTCATATAGATCCATTTGGATGTTTTAGGGAAAACTATTATTTTATGAGAACTCAATCAGGGGAATATGTTGATATCATCCTTATTTTAAGCCTATCAAGAAAGATAACAACATGTCATCATGTTTCTAGATAGTCCACTCATAATTGACATCCGTTTGGAGGTAACAAGTTGTACTAAAGTTCAATTAAATGTTTAGAACATGTTGAGGACTATTATAGAACTTTTATGTAACATTGGATCTTGATCAGATACAATCAATAATGTTGTTCCATGAAGCCTCATCACTTATCTGATGTATATCCTTACAATTTGATGGATCGAGAATTACTCTCAAATTTTAATGAAGTGAGTAGTATTTGTAAGAAGATCCACCAAATACCATATAAAGGCATCCTACATATCTTGGTTATAGTAGGAATTAGACTTCTTATAGTTCATTTTACTATTCAGTCCACTGGTGGATGGGGGATAAAGATTTTCTCATGGGATAGATTGGGTCCCGATGATTGTAATGTCAGAGACATGGGGGAAACTTGCACCAAAGTGGATGTTTATTTGATCTCGGGACTTATAAAGGAATCCTACATATCCTGGTTATAGTAAGAATCAGATTCATCATATTTCAGTGAGGTTGGGGTGTACACAGTGAGGTTTCCCTAATATTGGGGAAGTCCTATCATGCCACTGATTGGGGATTACACACTGAGGTTTCCCTAATGTGCATAATGGTCAAGGTTGTCATGTCTCAGGATATCTTCTTGACATGAGAATTCTTAGATATGTCCATGGAGATGTCTGGATGTGTCTTGGATATCTAGTTGACATGCCTAAATACAATTGCATGATTCAGTTGACTTGTTTGTAGGAACTCTCATAATCTGAATGGAATTTCTAGAAGCGATCACATGATCTGGGATGACTTATCCTGCTTGTCTTTCTGACATGTCTGCGGAGGCCTGGACATGTTTTATGACAATCACATGATCCAAGTTGACATGTTTGTAGGATGTCACAAGACCTGGTTGAGGATGTTTGAAGATAATCACATAATCAGGGATGACATGTCTGGAGGATGTCACATGATCTAGGTTGAAATGTATAAAGTACACCACATAATCTAGACTGACTTATATGGGGGAGGCATTTTGATCATTGATGGAATGTCTTGGTGTCGTCACAAGACCTGGATGACATTTCCTGATGTCATCATAAAACCTGTAAGACATGGCTTGGTGTCATCACAAAACCTATCTAACATGCTTGGAGAGTTATGTGAGATCTATCTGTAAGATCATAGGGATTCCAGAGACCTATATAACATACAATGGTGTATCTATATAATTTGGGTGACATGTTTGAGGATATTGAAATATCTAGATGGCAGACTGAAGGTATTCTCAAGACTCAGGTGGCACGTCCAGAGGGCATCGTGTAACATAATTGGCATGTATGTAGAAAATCAAATGATCCAAATAGTATGTTGAGGGGATGTTTCCTTACCTGGGTGAGAAGTAAAAGTGTTGTTCCATGATCTATATGACTCATGTGAAGCACATGAGGATCAATGTATATGTTATTCACATAATTATCCCATCTTTTAGTCTTTATTCTATACTTTATTGCATATGCACATTATATTTGTTCAGTGTTAGATTATTTTAGGTTTCATGTGACTTGACTGATATATAGGATTTCCTTCACATAATCTGTTTTTCATGCCATAAGTCCTTATAATGATATATGACTGATCACACAAAGCACATATGTATGTTGTGTGATCCCTTAGGCTATTCCCCATATTTTTACCTGGCAACAGACCTTGCGATTGTGTGATCGACTACTCTAAGAAGTCTATTCCTAATATCCCATGCATGAGGGATAATGAGTGGATGAATTTTTATACCTAAGAGGATTGTTTTATTGGCCTCACCACCCTAGTTCTATGATTTTTTGGGCGGCGCATATCTCAAAGATTCAGGTAGTAGTTGGTGGAGGGATTTGGGGTTACACGCTTCACATGATCAAGCCACAAGTTAGTCATTGGGCGTCACATGATTTTTGACGACCCCAAGACTATCCTATCAGTAGCCCATTTATTATATTTTGTCCAATAAAGGTACTTCACTAGACTATGTAGAAATTTCAAGGGACTTCCATAAGGCTAGATTGACATGTCTAAAAACTTTATGAGATTAAGATGCATGTTGAAAGGATTTTTCATGTTCTGAGATGCTTTGTCTGGGACCTTATATGTGAAAAAGGTGAATTTCCAGGGGGAATTCATGAGATAATGTTGTCATTCCAAGGGTTCTTGCAAGACCATGTCAGATTTTCAAGGGGGTTTCATATGATCAATGGTGATCACCCTAGGCGTATAACACTGTTCACATAAAATCATCATATCTTCCACTCACAAGAAGCTCCTTCAATTTCACTTTTCATTTCCTTGTTTATTTTTCAATACTGGGGATCTCAATAGTTTTTACAAGTGTTGTATAAGATAGTAAACCTCCCCATAAATGATGTGTCACATGACCAATAAAGGGTCCTGTGGTGAGGGATGATCATTATCATGTACAAACCTTCTGTTTTCCTTTGGATCCGTAGGGTGGTGCATGGCCACTTGGACATGTCTGAAGCCCTTCCTGTTATGAGGGTGACATGCCAGTGGGATCTTGTGTGAAGACAAAAACATGTATCTAGGTATTCCTTAGGGTATTGATAACTGCATAATCACATCACATAAACATTTACGACCATGAAAGGCTTCCATTTTTTCGTATTCTTCTCCTTATTTAACAAGGAGTTTTGTATGGTTTTTAGGCGCCTACTGCCTAACAAGTCTCATGACTTGGGGAAGATAATTTGGAATCTACCATATGATCAATGAGTGTCTTGGATTCCTTATCAATAATGAGGAGGAATTTTTAAAAGTGATATTCATGACCCCCTTTAGGTCATGCGTTGTGCATGCCATTTGAAAGACCTTTGGAAGGTCATGTGATTGAATTTCCTTAAGAGGTTTACATGATCTGTGTGTCTTGGCCACATTATCTTACTTTATTTTATAAAGAAAATAATCCCCATGTTTCAGGTTTTTTTTCTATTTTGTAATTTATGATGCTTATTTGGTAGGTGTCACCCCCCCCTCATGAGCAATGTATGTGGGGATAAGGGCTCAGTTATGAGGAAAGTAAATTTCCTCCTATGTCTTTGGTATATTTCAAATTGGTGTATGGGGAAATGTTTGGTCTTCCTAGATAAATTTGGTATTCCATAGAATGACCTATCTGTTTCAAAATTCAATGGACTTATCAAGTAGAGCTAGATTGTAGTTGATGTCATATGGTGGACCCCACAAGCTTTGTATCTCTTTATTTATGTTTCCCTATTTTTTGACTAAGATTTATATAGGTGAAGAATTAGCGGGAATGGACTTGGATTTAACTCAAGTCTCCCTATCAATTTTTTTAACTGGATAGGTTTTGTGCCTTTTTTCAGTTTCGCAAGATAAACCATTGATGTGATCTAGTTTAGGTTATTCTAGGTTTAACCTTATGTTGCTTTAGTTTTTGGGCCTTTTAGCACAGAAATTATATCACAGTAGTTTTAAGTAATTTTATCTCGAACCTTCCATCACTGTAGTTTAAAGTCTTTTAGCTCAGACCTTATACCACTGTAGTTTAAGGTATCCTAGCTCATACCTTCTATTATTGTAGTTTAAGGTCTTATGACTCGAACCTTATATCACTTTAGTTTAAGGTCTTCTATATTGGACCATCAATCATTGCAGTTTATGGTCTTTTAGTTCATACATTATGTTGTTCTATTTTAGGGTCTTTTACCTCGTACATTTGAGATTCTAATCAGTTTAAATTCTATTTGTGAGGACTTGAAATACTATATAGTTTAAGGTCTTGATTTTAGGACATTATTGATGAATATGGAAATTGGGGATGACATTACAGGGATGACACAAGACACTCTTTCATGGTGTTTCAACGACATATAAGGACTGGAGTTCCTTTCCTATAAGGAGGATATACCTCAGGTTGGTAGGTCAAATCCCTTATGTGTTGATTGAATTGTTAAATATAGGTGCCTCCAATATTTTCCATGGCCGTGGAATATTTATGGGGGTAATGTCGGTTGAGGGTGAAATAATAGAGAAGCCGAGTCCACATAGATAGTTGGAATGTGGGTGACATAAGTCACAACCCAATGTCTTGAGTCAATTAATATGTAATGTGGTAGACATGCCAAGAATGACCTATAGTGTTGGGTTATTCCATGATGTTACCATGGCTCACATGGATTGTAGTTCTTTTCTTGATAGAAGAGGATGCCTCTGGTTGGAAGGTATAAGACCTTATGCATCGATATTATGGTCAAACAGAGGTGTCCCAATCCTTTTAAAAGGGTTATGAAAGATTTATGAAGACTCAAATGTCTGGGAGATGAATTTGGGTATGAAGGAAAGTATTTACAGAAAGGGTTATGGAACCCTAGGAAACTTTAGATCTTAATTGTGAAGCTTGGACCCTACGTCCTATAGTTTCAAATCACAAGGTGTGGTCCATAAAAAGGATTGGAAATATATTTTCGCATAACTAAATTGATAAAGGGTACAAAATTTGATGAAGTAACATCTAGGATGTCAAATCCAATTGAATAGTTTGGTTATGAGGAATTTAAACCATGATACAAAGTTCTCAGGTCATGAGGATTGTATGGGAGAAAAATGTTAGGAATATCCCATAAAACTCTGAGGTGTTGAGTTTTTCTATGGTGACATCAGGCTCAGAAGGATCAAAAAGTAACATTTTTAAGGTGAATCATTTGGTTGACAACCCTGGGCACATATGGAGTATCCATAGAATACATTCATAGTCAAACAAAGGGTCTCTAGAATCCAGATATCCCTTTCCAGGGGTCATGAAAGGTTTTTGGCGATCTGAGGTGCTCAAATCATAATGTGTTATTTGTGGAAAATTTAATATTCAAGAAGGGTTTAAGAACCCTAAAAGTCATGTTTCCACCTAGTGAATACGTTATCATGGTGATAATATGTAATAAGTCATTACTTTGGATTTTTCCTAGACCAAGGGGTCTAGAGAGTATGGATCATATTTTAATAGGGATATAAAGAGTTCCCTATATTCTTTATGCTTCATTTACTTATTCCCTAATTATTTCCTAGAATCTAGATATTATCAGTTTAGTGAGAAAAGACTCAAATATTACTTAGGAAATCCTTTTTGGGTTTTCAACCTGACAAGTTTTGTGTCTCTTTGATAGTCGTTTATGGTCTTGTGATTTGGACCATCAAAGTCTTGAATTTAAGGTCCTAAAACTTTGACCATAGTGTAAGAATTTTATGGTGATGATTTACATGGGCCTAATATGAGGGGAATTCTACACAAGAACCAGATTAGGATAACTAGGTTCCTGAGTACTTTGAAAAAATTATGATAATGAGATGAAAATGTTGTAAATATTAGTTAAGGTGCTCCAATCACGGGTTATGATATGGGAGAGTTATAACGAGGATGGCCCAGAACACACTTGGGTGTTGAGTTCTGCCACAATGGCATCAAGTCCACAAGAATCAAAAATCCCCCCTTATAGTTCCAGGATATATCTGGTTGGAAGGTCTAATCCCTTATTAATCAATAGAATGGTCAAGTAGAGAGATCTATTTTACTTTCCGATGTCTATGAAAGGATATTAGAAACTTTATTTTCTCAAGACATGAAGTGTGATTCATGAGTTGAGGGGATTAAAAGATTCCAAAAGCACCTAGTACTCTGGTTGATCCAGGTCAGGCTCTTGTGGCCCTTTGATAAGGAATGATGATGGGTTATGGTCTCCAACTTTTAACATAATCTTGTATGGACATATTTTTCAAGCAGTTTTAATGTCATGGAACCATGAAATTTTTCATTCAGTTTAATGTCATTCAGTAAGGAAGTTCCTTTCCTTTCAGTTTAACATCATTCAATAAGGATTTTCTTTTCCTTTTAGTTTAACATCATTCAATAATTTTTTTTACAGCATAGGTCTATCCCATATGATGTTAAGGGTGATTTTTTATCCTTTAAATGCTACAATGAAGCCAAGATTGGGGATATAAGTGTAACTGAGTATCATGTAATGTTAATAATTGAGCCATAGATAGTTCTTGTATAGAATATCACTGCATAGGTCTGACTCATAGGTAGGTATGGGGGGAATTTTTATTTTATCATGGCTGGACCAAAGAATCAGATATATGGGTGTCACTATATATCATGTGATAACAAGAATCAAGCCACACATAGTTCTTAATATGAAACATAGTTTTACATCATGCGGTAAGGATGTAGGCTCCCTGAAAAGAAAAGGGAAAAGTGTCACTAGGAAAATTCATGAAGGTTTGGGTGTCAGTATGTATCCTATTATGATATGAATCAAGCCACATACGGTTCTTGAATGAGAAACTCTCTATGAAGGTCTATACCACATGTAGAGAGGGGAATTGTCTCTTTTTATTATTTTAACTAGGCCTAAGATTGGAGATTACAGAGTCACTACATATCCTAAAATAGTAGGAATCAAGCCACACATATTTCTTGAGAAACCATACAGTTTAGTGTCATGCAGAAATGACACAATCTGTGCAATTTAATGTCTTTCAATAAGGTTGAGGGTCACCTGAATTGGGATAAGAGGCATGTTAGGGATCCATGCAATTTAATTTCATGCGGTGAGGGAACATTCAATGAAGTTTAATGTCATATGTTAAGGATTAAGGATGATATGAATTTTATTGTCTTACTACAAGGAAAAGATCCGTACAGTTTAACATTACTTGGCCTGGATGAGAGATTCTATACAGTTTATGATCCTGTTACCAAGATGAGCTCCGCATATCTTAACATCATGTGGTCAGGATGAGACGATTCTATAAAGTTTATCATATTACTATCAGGATGAGATTTATATAGTTTAACATCACATATTATGGATGAGTGGATTATGTGAAGTTTATTTAATTTCTGCTAGGATGAGATCTGTACAGTTTAACGTAATGTGGCCAGGATGAAGGACTTTGTGTAGTTTATCATCATGATTCTAGGATGAGATCTGTACAGTTTAACACCATGTGGTCAGGATGAGAGGAAGCTATGCAGTTTAATGTCATGATATCGGGATGAGATCCATACACTTTTACATCATGTGTTTAGGAAAAGATATTCTTTATGGAAGCTATAAAAAGTTTTTTTAAAGAAACCTCACATTGGTAGGGGGTGTGACACATTCCCCATCTACCGTGACTAGTGAGTAGGTTCCATTATGATTGACCATATATAGGATATAAGTCCCTTCTCATTTGGGTTCCATATTAGGAGGATTATTTCTTAGTATCATTGGGGTTTTGAGATCCAATTGTAGTACTCCTTGAAGGAATAAATAGAGGCATACCTTTTTATAGAGGGATTGTGTGTTTTGATTTTGATGAACTTCAAGGTTGTGCAATGTGTGGAACCTGTTCTCATCAAGCCACTCCATCTCATACAACTTCATTTTTAGTTTATCATTATCCAAGAGTTTTCCACAAATGGCTATTCAAAGAAAGGATAATTGGAATTCTACAAGAAATACTGCTTCAGTCCTATACACCAATGAATACAGAGTTTCTTGTGTAAAAATACATGTGGTGGTATGGTAGGTCCATAAATCATGAAGGATTTTGTTTAGTTATAGCTTATTTTATTTATTCACTATCTTCTAGAGTATATTTTATTAAGTCTTGTTGAAGTATTATATTTGTCCATTTTCCGTTTCATGATAGCAAGATGAGTGATTTGACTTGATGTTGTACTATTGGTACAATGTCTTCAACTCTGTAGAACATAAGTTTGCATCATTGTACATCAATATTATGTATGGTACTATAAGCCTAATGATGATATGTAACTTTATGAATTTGAGGATATTTTTCATCACAAATTTCTTGATGGGTATTACCATAGCCCATTTGGAAATAATTTAGTAGCAGTAAGGATGTATTTGAACTGCTTAGCTATGGTTGGGGGATATGGCCTCATAAAATACATCCACTATACAAAGAATGTCAAAGATTATTTAGATGTATGTAGAAATTATAGTGGTTGATGGATTAATTATTCATTCATGACATTTTTGAGTCAATTTCACATAGACTTGTATCATGGTTTTCAAGTAGTAACCCAGCCTCCTGATATGGTGGGAGAGCCTAGTTCCAAACTTTTGATCATTCAAGGAGAGTTTGTGTACTTATTATATGATGTGATAATATTTATTTATTCTATGAATATGATGAGGATTATATTGAATCCATGATTGTAGAGGTATTCCTTCTCATTTGGACCATCTCATAAGGTAAAGTTTGCCGCTCACCGTCGAATCTGTTCCCTCTCTGCCTAGTCTGTCGGGAGAGCCCCATTTTGGGGATAATCAATTATGGGCTCCATCCATCCATCAATAGATATTGGTTCATCATGCTCTATGTAGGTGTTTACCTGATTTATTACTTCAATGTCAAATACGATGATCGATGAGACTATCCTATGGTGCGTGATGCGGAAGATCACACCCTCCTGATTAGGGTTGACCAAAACAGTGGCTACATTATCCAATGCATCAGCATGAGTATTCCATGACAGGGGGAAATGATTCTATGTAGAGACCCTAAGCTTATCATACATGGACATTACATTACTTTTGCGGAATACTTAGTACATAACAAAAACACACACTAAAGGATCGTAATAGTTTAGTGTCTTTGGAAACTCGGAACGTAATCTTCTAATCCTGGTGAAAGATCTTCAATATCTCCCATAAAGGTCATCCCTTTTTTTTTACCTAAAACCTTTCATTATATCCTAGGGAAAAGAAAACATAAAAGGGTGAGCTCAAATGCTCAGTAAGGGTATACAAAAGAAATAAAAATCATATCATATCTTTTTGAAAATCATAACCTGCAAAAGAGATCATAATATCTTAACATGGAACAAATCATAGAAGTGAAAATGAGATCACCATAATCATAACATGAAACTTAAAACTTTGTGGCATGCACAAATAATCATGGAAAATCATTTCTTGTTAGTCATGACTCATTGCCAAGACTATCTTAGTGGACAAAGTCCCTTTCTGAATCGAGTAACCCTCGTTTCAGTCCTGTTTCACTGAACCGGTATAACCTACCATTCCAGCCATGTCTATCTCATGAGATATAAAATCTTTACCCAATGCATTGGAGGGAGATATAGGTCCCACCCATCTTATAATGAATCCTTTCTTATGTGTGCCACATAATCATAAATCATACATCATCGCATAACCCATGTAATAAAAATGGGATTCTTGAAACATCATGACATCATAAATCAATTCATATAAGATAAAGGAATTCATAAACATAATTCCATCACAACATAGTCAAATCAATGTAAAAATATGGATAGAAACAGAACCCTTTATTATCTTAGATGGAAAATAATTTTGATAAAACACTTGAATTGAATTCTTGAGGAAAATATCTTTTCTTCTTCAAAATCAATTTCTTTTCACAAAACATCATGCAATTTTAAAAGAAATATATTTTATTGAAAATAGTCATGAAATCTTTTAGAGGAAGCTTCATGAAAATAAGGCTTTATAAAACAGTAGAAATCCGTTCGTGCCGTATAAGTTAAAAAAAACATTCTTCGTACTTTTTTCGGAAAAGTCAAAAAGTACCTCGTACGAAAAACGACAAAAGATTCCTTTCATACGTATTACTAAAAACTCACCGAAGGGTAAAAATGGATTTAAACAATTTTAGGTGGATGGAAATAATATTACATATTGAGTAAACATGGATGTGGATGATAAAATACACCCCAGTAAATACTTACGAATAAACAATCTCGGATAAAAATGAGATTGTGATATTTCCCTTACCTTAGGTCCGATTTGCTTCGTATGTGTCCGAACCTCCTCTTCTTTGAAGCGCCTCTTTGAGACCTCCTCTTAGGGCACTAAAATTGGTCTTTGAGGAAGACCAGAACCTCTAGGATGTTTCTAGGGAAGTGAAGAAGAGATTTTGGCAGAGGTTGGCCGAGCTTGAGTGCTCAAATTAGTGTGAGGAGGAGGGGGAGGAGGTGTCCTTTTATAAGGGAGGAGAGGGGCACCTTAGGAATATCTCAAAATATTATTTTATATTAAAGTAAAAATCGGTTTATAATGGTTCCAAAGGGTCTTATTTCGAAGCTAAGGTGGGGATGGGTCGAAATCCTATCAACCAATAGAATTTATACAAGTTTAGGATATTATTTTAACCTTATCAATTAGATTTAACTCCAAGTTAAATAATTTAACTTTTACCGTGTCTTTTTGTTTTCTTTCACTATATGGTTAATACACTTACTATAACATGCCAAACGAACCCCAAATTGTTTATTATTAATATATATATCCTTATCTAAGTCATTTTGCCGAACCTTAGATTTTTAGGAATAAAATAACAATTAATAATATAATATTTGATTTAAAAACTATTTTGTGTCAATTTTGACACTATTTGATATATGATTTTTGTGAAAGTCATAACAGAATTAAATGTTCGAAGAAAGTTAATTAAATCAACATTAATATATCATAGTAACCTAGAAAATTAGTGGAATTCATAAAAAGTCTCAAATTACATTTATTTTGGTGTTTATAACATCAATTATGTCAATATTTCATTAATAAGATAATTACTGCATCATCATTGTGTCATAAATAAATTAAATTATTTAAAGTCTAAAAATTACAAATAAAATACCATTATGTAGGAAATCCTTTTATCTTTCTAATGAATATTTATAATCTAAAATCCAACATATATAACCCTATGTAACAATTGTTTTTCTAAAAGATATATGCTTGTGTCAATTTTGTATTCATTTTAACTTAATTAAAATAAAGTGTCATTATCACTTACAAGTGGATCAATGGGGTCCCAAAATCGACCCAAAGATTCCCATGGTCGACCATGTATCAACCAATGGGGTTAAGACACGTTTTAGGGTAATTTAATATTATTATAATATTATTTTTTAACCCTTATTTACCGGATTTACCCTTAACCATGGTAAATAAAATATTTACCGCAGTAATTATTCAAAATGTCTAAAAATAAAAGTTATCTATTTACACAATTTGAACATCCTGATTCCAAATATGGAATCCATTTTTCTAAATTCAAAACACAGAAGTGGCAGAAATTAATTTAAAATTAATTCCCGCTGTCAAAACAAAAAGCGTGTTTTTAAGAGATAATAACTATCAAAAGATTGACACTTGTTTATGTTCGGTTTAATTGTAAAATTGTGTCCAATGACCATAATTATATTAAGTGGTAAAAATATATTCTAAATTTACTTTAAAACCATTCAATATTATAATTTAACCACATAATATATTACGATGAAAAAAGTTGTTTTTAATTAAAATATAGCGTGTTTTTACTATTCATTAAAATATGAAAGTTGTCGGAAAAATATCAAAAATTTATCTAATGTAAATTTTTACATCCTGATTCAAAAGAAGAATATTATTTTGTCAAATTGAACATATATACATGTCAAAAACTATATTTAAAGTGGGTGCGCCATCAAAAGGCGGTAAAACTGCATTTTTTGAAAAATACTTATTTTACCCGAAAAATTTATTTTGTTCTTATAACATGTTCTAGAAATGTGTAAGATGAATAATAATGTTATAAAATTCAAAATTTAGTTAATACTATTCATAACGGCTAGTTCATGACAATATTATAATAATATAACATTGTTTATTAAAACCCGGTATTGCGTACAACACACGCTATCGAGGAAGGTCGCGATTGCGTGTAATGCAAGCCAAGTCAGGGTTGCGTGTTGTGAAAGAATCCTTCATTGTTTCGTATAACAGAATCCAACCATTTTTCATTTATACATTTAATATATATATATATATATACTCAATGTTGCGTAGAATAACTATTATCAAAATCGTGTGTAACACAGTCCAAGAATAGTGTTGCGTATACTGCAAGCTAATACGGTGTTGTGTATAGCGCAAGGTAATCTTGGTGTAGAATACAACACAAGACATTAATGAAATTAAAAGAATATTTTTCATAAAATCTCGGGGTGTTACATTCTATATGGGATTAAAATGAAATTCTTCCATTTTTACCATGAAATAGCCAGTGATATGGTCCAACTCTTACTTTATAATAGAATATTCATAATTGATCTACTTTATCATGAGATCTGAATCCAATTTGATGTTTAGGTGGGCTATTTACAACTTTAGGGCTAGTTCCAAACCATTGATAAGGGTTTGGTATTTGACCTCATTATTCATGCAACCTTTAGATATTGAGAAATAGTAGGTTAGAATTACTTTGTATGGAGAGACAAATACAATCCCTAGTCCAAACCAGTTGATCTTTGGATTTTCTATCCTTTTTTAGATAAAACTTTAGGAGGAACCATAAAAGTATATATACCATGTATGATGAGTTTCATGGCCATATAAAACCTCCTCATCATATGTTTGGTTACCACTGGTGTACTTTCTAGGGTATGTGTATTGTAAGGAAATCATTGAGGCCCTTCCCTTTCACTGAATTTTGTGATACAAACTGAGTTTCAGATTATTTCATAATTACTATCCATTAAGCCAAATACCAAGTCAGCATAGAGAAAACAATGATTCACTTGAGAAAATAAATATGAGAGACCAAGATTATTTTTTGGTTTTTCAAGTAATTCCTTAGATTTTGTACTACAAAGATGATCTCAAGGTAGTCCTTCTCAATATCTAAGTATCTGGTCTCAATACCTAGCATCATTTGGCTAATGTAGTAGTGGTTTTTCTCATTCCTCACATCATTATTTTTTTTGAGGAGATTTCCAAGTGATCATTACATGGATTCCCCATATATAATGAGTGGATTCCTTTACACTAGTGGCATTAGGGTCGGTGGGTGTAGTAGGTACTACTTGAGACTCCCGAAGGATTGTTGGCAGTCATCATCCCATTGATAGGTGATTCCCTTATTCATTATCTTGGTGAAAGAGAGATATTTTTAGGCTAGTTGTCTATAAAACACCAAATGTAGGTAAGGTTACCTTGGATCACATTTATTTCTTTGAGATATTGGGGGGGGGGGTACCATTTCTATAATAGAACTAGTCTTTTATGGTTCAACCCCGATGCGATGGTGGCATACCACAAATCCAAAGGACTTCCCTAATGTTGCCCTAAAAGTTAATTTCAGCAGCTTCATCATCATACCATGCCATCATAGTTTTTTGAATAATGTTTGAAGATTCATGAAGTTATCACATCACTATTTGGATTTGACCACCAGGCCATTGACATAACATATAGTTATTTCCCCAATAAAGGATTAAATATGTGATGCATGGAACATTGGTATGTAGCGCTACCATTCTTTAATAGAAATGGAATGAAGTGATATAAAAATATCCCCTGGGATTCATTGAAGATATTGGCTTCTTCATCTTCAAGGTCCATCCTTGTTTGATTGTACCCTAAATACCCATCCACAGAGGAAAGGGATTGAAAGACAGTAGTTGCATCAATCAAAAGTTTTGTGATGGGTAATGGGAAATAGTCCATTGGGAAACATTGATTAAGGTATTTAACATCAATTTAGTCCCTAATATACCTATTCATTTTCTCAATAGGGATGATGTTTTTGAGACATATTGGGTATTTTATTTCCTGGATAAAATTGGATTTGGTCAATTTGTCATCTTTCACTTCTAAATTAATAGTGTGAGAGGGTTATAACCTCCTTTATACATGCTTAAAATCTCAATGGTCATCGGGTGATTTAAGATGGTGCATAGCCACATCTGGGTTTAGTCCATAAATTTCAATATAATTCTAGGAAAATACATATCGATGTTGCTTTAGAAATGCGATGTACATATCTATATCTTCAAGAGACATGGTGAAACTAATCAATGTAGGTAATGAGTCTTATTATATTAATATATTTACCTTCCTGATCTCATCAATGGTGGTGGATACGCCTTCCTCAAATGTGGGAGGGGTGTTCCTAAGGTCATCCTCTTCTTCTTACACCCCTGAGTCAGTGGAGGAATTTTCAGATGATGTTGGAAATATGAGGGCACCTCTTTCACTATTAAGGTGAGAGAGGCTATGAGAAAAGACATTATCATCCCATACTACTAGATTTTTTTAGAGTGATTCCAGAACTGATTGTATTTTTCACTTTCACTGGGGAGAATAGAAGCTTGTCTATTTGGGGTTGAGTTTATTGTATCAACTAGATTTATGGGTAGCACATAATCATAGTCGAGCATACTCTAGGGATTCACATGGGTGGTACCCAAGCCATTGGTGGATACAACACGTATATTTTAATTTTCCATTAGTTTCTTGCCTTAGATTTTAATTTTCATCAATATATGTGGCTTTGCAAGTCATGAAGGGTCTCTATCACCATGAAGTATGATGAACTTTCCATCAACAGGGTATTTCAAACATAAATGGAATGTTGAAGGTACCACTACATGGCTATGTAGCCAAGGACTCCTGAGAAGGACATTATATTTAGTGTCTTATTAGATAACCATGTATTCAGAATTAGATGTGAGATCCCCAAACCGAGCTTTGAGCTTGATCTTCTGGAGAAGTATTTTCTCATGCTTATCATACCCTTGAATGTTCATATGTTTCAGAGATAAGTCACATTAGCTATATCCCATAACCATTTTAAATAATATCCTTTAAAACATTGAAATTATTGAGTCTTAAAAAAACATATAGGGGCCTGATGTGTCCTTGGATGACTTCTTCTAGATCCTGATCTGTGAACGAGATGGTGACATTAAATTCTGATGGAATAGTATCCACTTGAGAAAACCTAGTTGCTGTGACTTTTTTCTCAAACTTCTGTGTACTTTGGAAAGCTTCAATGAGTGCCTCTATAAGCACTTTTTAAATATTGAGTGCATCCAAGAATGAGAGCTTGTATGGGAAAACTTCCAGCTATTTTAGAATGTCATACTTTTGTGCCAAAGGTCAGTGCTTTCCAATGGAAGGCCACTCCATATTACTTTATTAAGGAGTTAATTTATTTGAGGTAGATGATATTTTTTCTTATGTGGTGGTTAATGTAATAGCTTCTACCCGTGGCAGAGACTGCGATGACCTTCTCCGTTGTCTAGGATGACCAGAAAATTACATTCCTCCTAGTCGATTATGTTGGATAACTAGGTGTGGTCAACCACTGGTGGGTTTTAGGACACCTCCATTTCACTATTGGGACCATTGGAGTGTTTTACAATAGGTATCAACTATATATATGTCCTTCATGGTTACATTAATGAAATATTGGGTCCGACCATGCATGTGTTGTCATTTGTATCCTCGGTTCCAATTTATGTGACCTCCTATTCCCCGGTCAGGTATGGAAAATACATATTCTAAAGAATATTCATCAAGGGATAATGGGTATGAAAAGTGTATCATGTTGAAATAACTGAATATGATATATTTTTTCGATGATGTTTCTGTTTGATGGGGTGGTGACCATGCTTCAGATGTTGCAGTGAAGAAATATGCAAGAGTCACAACTGGCGTTGGAGCTGAAAAAGACTCTTCATCTTCTATCTCCTCCTATGTATGATGGATTCAAAAGAATTTAGAAGGAATATTAGATGTATTCTACCTAGGTTATGATATTATTATGGGTCTATGAAGCTATTCTCTTAGGGTGGCATGATCTCGATCAATTATCTTTCAAGTCATCCAGTTGTAAAAATTTTACCAATGCATGGACAAGAATTTTTTTCCAATCACCTACTTATTTTGACTGGGTGATGTTTATAAAAGACACCTTTGTTGGGAGTTATCTAGAACCACCTATTCAGAATAAACCATGTGTTAGAGGAAATATTTGAAGATAGAGCAATCCCAGAAGTTATGACCCATCCACCTATGAAACATGTAGTAGTCAGGACAACCGTTGAGGTCGACCTCATTGGGCTTCTTAGGTTATGACAGCTTGAGATGTTTTTTTCCATGGATGGAAGGAAATAACCATGTAGTTTTTAATTTAAGAAGGATTATGTATTATTCAACCATTAATAGAATCTTAGGTGACCCAGATCTCTTTTTTCCTCCATATGAGGGTGATTTTTTTGTTGATACAACTCGATAGGAGGCGTCGGGTGGTTCGAGACCTATGTAGGCACTTGAATGGGAATTGTTGTGAGCTTAAGAGTGATATTTGCAGTCTCTACCTTACTGATCCTTTTACACCATGCTAAAGGAATGGGATGAGATTTAGCTTGGGTTCAATGAATGGTGTCATCCAAATGTTTTTCCATTTTTGTAAACTCAAGGAACCCACCTAGATACTTCATTAGGATCAAATATGTCTACAGATCATCCTAGATATTTTTGGTACAGAGTTCAAGAAATTTCTATTGCTGGTGAGGGATACTAATTGAATAGGTTAATCTATTCCATATGGCTATGAAGTCATTCACCCTCCCATTTTCCCATTTCTTGCAAGTTGTTTGGTGGACAATTATCATTTTCATTAAAATTGAGATAAATTGATAAATGAATTTATGACGAATGTCCTCCCATATCACAATTGATCATGTTGGGAGACTAGTTTACCAAAAAAGGATAGCCCTATCAGAGTCTATATAAAACACCTCATCTTGGTCACCTCTTATGAATCTCGAGGGCCCATCATTGACCAACATCAAGATACGAAGTGCATGACATTTTGTTCTGGTTCTCCTACACCATAAAATGTGAAGAATGTAGGATTTAAAAAATTAAGTGGTGGAAAAGTGTCATCCACCCACTTGGGATATGGATTCATCTTAGTTTTCACATGTGTGCATCACCCTTACATGGATTCCATTGAAGTTTCCAGGGACTCTATGGCATTCATAAATTCTTTAGGTACTGATATCCAACCCACCTCCCTTATATAGGAGAAGGTGGGGATTAATGAGGTGGCCCCATTTTTATCTCACACTAATTTTAAATCCATACTAAGAATGAATGATCACCCTAGTGTGGGAGAGGCCATTACTGCAATGGAGGTAAGTCATAATCATTTTTGACTTCCTCATTTGTGTAGACCGACTCTTGGATTTGGAGTTGGTATGATTCTCATATGCCACTCTTGTAGGAAAATCATATATTTATATATGTATGGAAGGAGGACGATTTTACATAGTTTAAAGATGATACCCAGTGAAAATATTGACCTTGAGCAGCTTCTTGTTGAGTTGTTTGAGAGTTTGTATCTCATTCTCATATTGTGACAACTGTTCCTCCGTGGAAGTATTTGTGGTTCTTTTGGGAGGTGATTGGGATATGGCCACACCTTTCCCTTTATTTTTGGAAGTGTTCTAATGTAGATGTGGAAACACTATATTTAGAGGTTATAGGTTTTGGAAGATCCTCTGGTTCTGAGTATATGTAGTCTCAGTAGGTGTATCCAGTCCCTTATCTCATGAAATATTTTCTATATTGCATCCCTATGAATCTATGTCTTGATCAACATTATTTTTTGTGTTGATAGTGATGAAATTCATAGAGGTGTATCAATCAATGGTAGTTTTACCATTACTTTCAATGAAACAACTTGATTCTTCACTACTTGTATTATGGTCTTTTCTGAAACCCTTAGAATTATTGGACCTTTTTAGCTTAAAAAAACTAATGGGGTCTCATTGTGTACACCATACATTCCTTCAGTCTTGGTATGTGTATAGTGACCTTGAGGGATTTTACGGTCATGTTTTCCAAATGTGCCATGAATATCATAGGTTATACATACAACAGGTGGAAGGGATGGGATGTAAACCATATATATTTACCTCCCAACATAGAAAATACTGATTCTCTCTATGGTGATGATGATGATGATGAAAATTCCCCCATCCCTATAGGCTGGGGATTATTCGGGGCCACAATTGGATTTTTTTGATCCTATTTTTGAGGATGTGATTCTTTTGGTCACGTATTTGATGATTCCATGGATGGGAATTGAGATATAAATTTCCCCACCCTAGTGGGTTGTGGTTCATCTAAAACCATCATTGATTTCTATAGGATTTGCTCAGGAGATGATGAACTTGATGACGATCATTTATATAAAAATTCCCCTATACTAGTGGGTTGGGGATTGTTTGCATCTAGTGCCGATATGTCATGTATCCTCTCATGGATTGATGATATGAGGGGTGGAGGTAGTGATAAATATTCCCTCAGCGAAGTGGTCTGGGTTAAATCTTATAAGGATGTTATGGTGGTAGATATTTTGAATTTTTTAATTTGATGAAGATTTTATTGTGGAGGAGATGGGTTCAATGGAAACCCATGATGGGAATCATTATTTACGATAAGTTGTCTGGTTGATCAAAAATTTGGATTCTTTGACTGAAATTCATTCTTGTTTCTTTGAGGGACCGAGGTCAAATATCTTTTGGTTATACTCTCCCTCCCTTCATGATGTATTTGAATCGTTGAAGCCAAGGAATTTTGTAGTAGTGACAAACTAGACTAAGTGTTACCCGATCCCTTGATTTTTCTAGAGGCTACGAAATTATAGGACATAATATCTGGGGATTTCTATTGTTCTAGTGGTGGGTAAATTATAATGATCCATACATTCCCCATTCTTGAATATGGATTCATGACGAGAATTCAATGATCTTCTATAAAAGAGTTCTGATGCAATGTAGGAAAGCATGTTGTATATTTTTGTTGTTCTTATTCAATCATGGGTCCCAATTCATGGAGATAGCAGCCAGGTCTAGCTGACAATAGAGTATCTTGAGGGTTTGAAGGTGAATCTTATATCATGGATAAGGTAGGTATCTAGCCTTAAATATATGATGATTTTCCCACATATTTTAGCGTAGGTAAGGCATAAAATCCTTCACTATCTCATCTGGGATCTCATGGTTAGAAGTAGAAAGGGTACATAACATGGTGAGGAGGTTGTTTCTGGATAACTATCTCCGTATATCAATGTTATCTTCCTCTTCATAAAACTAAAATTCCTCCATCTATTCTAAATACTAAAGGTTCTTCTTGGGGTTTCCTACTGACCGGAGTAGAGTGTTGCTGGTAGTTGATGGGGAAAAATATGTGGCTGACCCTAATGTTTTGATACCTCTATATATGAAGGAGCTTATGTTTTCAGAACCCTTATATATGAAGATGTCTGGTAAATGGGAGGATTTTATTTTCCATAGGAGATATCACCATGGAGAGGTTGAACACAACATATGTTATGAGTTGATTCCCTAAGATCCATCTCTATACTATCACGAGGAGGACTAATGCAGTAATGATAATATTCCAATTCATTTGAAGAGTCTAAGAACCCATGGGGTGTTGAGAATATGTCTTGATAAACCACAAGGACACTGTCAATGAGTAGATTTGGGATATGAGCCTCACTATGTGTCATGGATAGAATATTCTAACCTACCTATTTGAATTGTGTAGGGATATGATCATGTTGTATGATGGATGACAAAATATATTTATATCCTTTTGGTGTTGCATAAGTATGGGCCTGCTCTTGAGAAGCTTCTAGAGTATTCTGATGAGATTATCTATCATTGGTAGGAATATGAGCCTTCCCCAAGGCACGTAGCACTCTCACTTAGTGAGCCTTGTTTATAATGATTATATGAGCTCAATCATGATATTTTGGAGTATGTCTCCAGTATTTTTTGATAAGAATATGAACCTATACCGAGGCTTGTGTCACGCTCACTTGGTGATATTCAGTTAGAATGGGAAAATGAGCCTAATCCGAATATGTATTCCCCATTATAATATACCAACGGACCTCCAAAATAGGATAAGGGATATGAGCCTCCTCCAATATAGCCTCTAAAGAATGTTGGTGCAATCGTTCATCGATAGAAGTAGGGATATGATCCTAGATTCCTTGAGCTACATGAATATTACATGTAACTTCATTGACAATAATATGAGTCTATCTCAAGTCATGTGCCACTCTCACTTGGTGATCTCTATCCAGAACAGGGATATGAGACCGATCTTGGGACATTGGAGTATGCCTCTGACCTTTTTCAATAGGAATATGATCCTGTATCGAGACATGTGTCACTATCAATTGGTGATCCCTGGCTATAATATGAATATGGTCCCAATCCTAGGACTTTGGAATATGCCACCAGTATTTTTTGGTAGGAATGCACCCCCATCTCGACGAATGTGCCACTCTCACTTGGGGAACAATGGTTGGAATGGGAATATGAGCCTAGTTCAATGACTTTTCCTTTACCAGAATATATAGATAATCCTCTTATAAGGGATCAAGAACGTGTAACATCTCTAGAGAAACCAATTACTCATACTGATCAGAGTGTTATACTTCATTGGATATAGGGATATGAAAATGTGTATGTCCATATATCTATACCAGTGTTAGAATATTCTAGTAGAGTTCATTAGAAGTTTCTAAGATGTAATGACACGTTATCAAAGTGTGCATAAGAATGTAAGCCTATAAAGTTTTTGTCTCAACTATATACTTGAATATATTTTCAATTGAAGTGGTAATTTGATCCCAATTATTTCCTCCTTATGCCATCAGAATATGTTGATGGACTTCATGCACTGGGGTAGGGAAATACTCCTCCCCCATGCCTGCTACTGGAATATTCCGAAAAAATTGTTATGATTAAGAAGGGATATGAGCCTAACCGATGGTTACTACTTGAATATACTATTGAAATTATCAATGGGAGTGTGAATACAATCCCTATCAGAATTATCCAGAAACTTTTGTGCATGATGTGTCATCCTTGTTTCTCATACATGGGTATCAGAGGTGGCAGTGTGTCGGGTGGTCACCTTAGTTGGTGACTGATGGGTACAAGGAAGATGGTCTTGATGACAACGGTTGATAGAATCCCTCATCAGAATCTCCCAAACTTGAAGGGATCCATAGTTGACTCCTTGTTCCACCATCATCAAATACTAAAGGTGGTGATTTTCATGCTCTAGGGACAAGCTTTTGAAGCGGTTGGATGAGGAGACAAGGGCCATTGGGTTTGTTGCTGCTTTCCTAAAAAAATATATACTTTCTAGTTTTAGAGTTTGGAAACCCTTGTGTGTAGCATCAAGGGTCGGGATTGTACCATGTCAATGGTATTCCAAAACCAGTGCATTTTCCACATGAAGATGAAGATGTCGAGAATGAAATGTTGTTGTGCGACCTGTAGGGGGTTTTCCCCCATATGATTTACCAACATAGTCATCAGATTAAGAAATTATCTCAGGTTGGGGTGTTTTTGATGAGTGCATTATCTGAAATTATGAACACAATAAGGAATAAGGTCACTGATCTGTGCATCATCAAAGGTAAGGTACCCGATCAATTAGATATACATGGGTAATGAAATTTTATTTCCTTATTCTTGATCAAACAATTATTCTCAAGTGGACTTGTCAAAGCAAGGATAAACTTATTTCATTAGAACCTTGGATTCATTTGAGAGATTCATGTTAGGATTTCCATCTTTTTTTGTGTACGATATAATAACAAAATGGCCCGACACATGGTAAACTAATCATCTTTTTTATTTGAGAGATTCATGTTGGATTCACCATTTTTCTTTCATCAGGAAGATGATGGATTTTTTTTCACGATGGTTGATTATGGGGGTTTTAATTTATATTTAAATAATTAAAATTGAGTACACTATTTCCACCTTTAATAGAAACTCCCAACAACCCCTACATCTATAACTAAGTACAAACATGCTTTCCAAAGGTAGGCGGTCAATTGGGGTTTCAGACCCAATGTCACTTAATAACTCACATTGGTTGAGATGATGAGTGTTTGGGATCATCACACCCTTATAGGAATTTCAACTCCATTTATATGCCTCTTTGTGTTCCACATATCTCATAGATTCGTACTAGAGTCAGTTTAGGGATTTTTGTGTTACACACTTTGTAGGATCCATCTGCGGGTTATTCAGGGAGCGTCGTGTGATTTTGAACAACTGTTGGACCATCTCATTAGCGCAACATTTATGGTATTTTGGGGTATAAAGGGATTTATCCTCACTATGTGGACATTTCAAGGGACTTCTATAAGGCCAGTCCGATCATGATTCCTGTTTAAAGGCTTTCGCATGGTTTGAGATGATTTTTCTGGGACCTTCTATGGGAGAAATGTGGATTTCTAGGGGGCCTTCCCGAGACCAAGCTATCCTTACAAGGGGTCTTGAGGGACCATGTTGGCCTGTCGATGGGGTTTTGAATGATCAATGGTGATCAAATGGGGTGTATAAATTCATTCACATGAAATCAGTGTATCTTCCCTTCAAAATAAGCTCATTTTATTTCCCTTTTTATTTCCTTGTTTATATTACAAGGACTGGGGGGTCTCACAAGTTTGTATAAGTGTTTTTGTAGACAATCACTATCCCCATCGTTGATACATTACGTGACCAGTAAAGGGCCCTATGGTGATGTACGATCATTATCATGGAAAACCATTTGGTTTGTCTTTAGAGCTTGAGGTGAATGCATGACTACCTACACATGTCCGAAGCCCTCACGTGACGAAGGAGACATGCCAATGTGGTCTTGTGTGAAAAGGTAGAAATGTCGCTTGGGCTTCTATGATGTCCTTCGAACTCCATGGGCATGTCATATGAAGACATATGACCACGAAAGGCTTCCACCTTTTTCATATTCTTCTCCTTATTTTACAATGATTTTTGGATGGTTATTATGTGTCTCCCACCAAAGAAGTCACGTGACTTGGGGGAGCTCATTTAGAAGCTACCATACGATCAATGAGTGTCTTGGATGCCTTCAAAAGAACACAGATGGCTTCTTAAAGGGGATCTTCATGATCTCTTATAGGTCATGCACAATGCATAACCTATTCAAATGACCACTTGAAGGTCATGTGATCACGTGTCATTGAGAGGTTTACACGATCCACGTGTCACGACCACCTTCTCTTCCTTTGTTTTGCGAAGAAAATAATACCAATGTTTTAGGTATTTCCTAAATTGTGGATTTATCAATGATCATTTGGCAGGTGTCAATAATTATCAATGACTGCCAATAATTAGTAATAATTACTAATAATTAGTAACAATTAATCATAATTTGTAATAATAAATAACAATTAACAACAATTAGTAATAATTACCAGTAATTAGTAAAAATTTGTAAAAATTAGTAATAATTAACAAAAATTAGAAATCATTACAAACAATTAGTAATAATTAGTAAGAATTTGTAATAACTAAAAGAAATTACAAATAATTACCAATAATTACCAAAAATTGGTAATAATTAGTAATAATTATCAATAATTAGTGATTATTAATTTTAATTAACAATAATTTGTAATAATTAAAAATAATAATTAATAATTAGCAATGATTATTAATAATTATTAATAATTATAAATAATTAGTAGTAATTAGTAATAATTAGTAATAATTAGTAATAATTAAAAATAATTACCAATAATTAGTAATAATTAATTAAAACTAGTAATAATTTGTAATAATTACCAATAACTACAAATAATTAGCAATAACTACCAATAATTAGTAATAACTATCAATAATTAGTAATAATTAGTAATAACTATCAATAATTTTTAATAATTGGTAATATATATATATATATATATATATATATATTTAATATTTAGGGGTCTGAATACAACTAAGAAGACACACACTTCAGACCCATAGACTGGAAGGTTAGGTCATACCCCCTAAGGGAGAGCCCCCACATCATGTTATTTTTTTATTATAGACATGTGAACCCTATTATATAGAAGTCTTAAGTCCCTATATCATTTTTTCTAATGGCCCATAATAAAAGGCCCAAAGGCCCAGGTGTGCATGCCCTCGCCTTGAATGTAGGTAAGAACTCTGCCCCAGCCCCTTGTGGTCATCGATCCCCACCCACCAACAGTTCCCCTCACCCAGTTGCCCACTGCTCCACTAACCAAGAGTTTGCAGCTTCCCACACTCACACCATGTCACCCTCCTTGTATCATTGCGTCAGGATAATCTATACAACTGCCCAACCATAAATCAGTGTAACCAGCCAATCCATCCAAATTCCACCCCACTCAGGCTACATGCTCTGGATCCATCATTGTTGGTCACCGTTGAAGAATCATATTCCCTATGATGGGTCGGGCACCATTAGTCAAACACTATCATCTCATTGCTCTATTTCCTACACAATGTCCCCACCACTAAGAAAGGGCCACCAAAACCACAACCCACAACTTTTCACAAGCCCAAACAATGTTCGCAACATTTGATGCCAAACCATATTTAAGGTTTCCCCAATTAATTGGGGGCCCATATAATTTGTGGTAGATGGGATTGTAACATCTTGAGTTTTTATGAATTATTGTTTTTTGAATAAATTAAATTTCTTTTATGGATTTTGTTTCAATCTACACCAAGTTAATCTTATGCTATTCTCAACACTAGCTCAACTGGTGTTACATGTAGTATAGAGTTTTAACAAAACCTTGATATATTATTAATTTAGTTATTTATACGCTTCTGTTATAACCTAACAGTTAAACACAATGATATTAATAATACTGACTACTTTATAATTATCAAATATAATATTTATATATATATAACACATCTATAAAAAAATACGTAATTTTTGGCAGTATTTATATGTTTAAAAAATACTATTTTCTCAAAAAGAAAACTTATAACTTTTTGTGGACAATAATAAAATTAGTTTTGGAAAATTTTAAAAAAATGATTTTGATAAAAAAAACTCCATTTTTTAATTAAAACTATTAAAAATATCTTAGGGTGATTTTTTGGGATTTTTTTGAAAAGTATCATTTTTTTATGAATAGTAAAAAATACTGAATTTTAATAGAAAACTGCCTTTTCACTTAATTAATTTATTGTGTTAAATTATATTTTGAAATGGTTTTAAAGTAAAATTAGTTAAATATTATATAAATTAATCAAATTTAGTTCATTTTAATCAATATCATATTTAATTTATATAAAATTCAATTCAAACATTTAAACATTTTCTCTTTTAAAACCTGCATTCTCATCACATTTGTGTGATTAATTTTAATTAATTTTTTTCCACTTTTGTGAATTGATTTTGGAAAATAGGATTTAATATTTGAAATTATATTAAATTATAATAACTAATAAGTTCAACATAAATTTTTTATCAAAATTAATAGTGAATGCAATAAATATTATTTATTGTGGTTAAGGTAAAAATAGGTTTACTGAGGGTTAAAATAAAAATATTAGGATAAAAATAACCTATTAACTTATATAGAAACTATTAGATAACTATATTTATAAATTTAAACCTATAAGGTTCTATAATGGATTAATTTGGACCCTTCAGACATATGAACAACATGGGACCACTTATTTCTTTTCAAAAATACGAAGTGTGTCCTCTCCCCCACTTAAAAAAGGCCACCCCTCTCATCTCTTCTTGACAACCTAAAAACTATTTGGTTCAATAAATACCTACCAAAATAAATTCCAAACATACCTAACCTAATCCTAAAATCATTATATTTTTCATAAATCTATCCTATCAAGGATTTAGTGCAAACCTTAAGAGGACACCTGAAGAAGAGGTAACATTCACCAATGATCATTTTTGTTTTATTTCTCCCTCCAACCCATTTAGTTTTTTTATATCCGGATTATATAATTAACTCAGTATATTAAATATAATTAATTTTTTTTATGATTAGGTAATGAACTAAAATCATCCCCACTTCCATCAAATGGGCTACGAAATCATTATTCATGTGTGTGGAGGACCACTATCTCACAAACCGATGTCATTAATTTTTCCATTAACCCCAATCAAATATGGTAATAATGACGAATTTATTGTTTATATATGATATATATAATTTTTATGATGTTATTATTAATTTTTAATGGTTACATCACACAAACTTTCATGCATTCCATTTTTTTGGGAATACGATAATGTTGTTTGTGTGTATGGCAGACTACCGCATCGTAAAGCGATGTGATTCATTCAATCTTTACATGGAATATATTAATGATTATTTTTATAAAAATAATTGATATATATGACATAAAAAATTATTCTTTAATGATAATATATCATATACTTTTCTTTCTATCTATCTATTAAGAAAATGGAAACAACGTTCATGCATACATACGGTCTATCGTCTCTATGACTGTTTTATTTAATTTCCAATTTATATCATTTATAGATTATTATAAATACATATATAATGAATATATATGATATTTATATAATTTTTTATCATTATAGATATGATTAAATTGTGATTAAAGTAAGATAACCAAAAATATAACAAATCAAAACATTTTCAAAAAACAAATAAGTTATTACCCAAAACATAACTTTAACATGGAATCATTAATTAATTGATAATAAAAGGTAATAAGATGATAATATATGGTATTATATATATATATGAATATGATTCTATAATATATTTATTATACCATTATATTTATTATACAGGAGGTTTGACTGAGTATGACCGAAGTCAATACTTATGGTAATGGATTTTTATCTCAATCTTTCTTCTATGAGACATACATTATGTAATGAACCTATATTTTTTCATGAGGTGTATATAAATCCACTTTGACAAGTAATATCATGAATTTATTAATACTCATGATATTTTAAGTTTCATTTAATGTTATTCCTTTGTGGGGATTTTTGAATCAATGTTACAAAAGTTGTAAATATTTTATGTTACAATCACATCATTTATGAGGATTTTTTTATGATTAAGTATCCAATATTAAAATTTCATGATATACCAAACAATAATTTTCATTAATTTTATTATCATATTATTATTCATGATATCTTCATTTAATAATACCATTTCCCACTCTTTTTTACTTAAAATTATTGTGAAAATGTTTTTAAGAAAATTCAACTTTATTTCTCTCTTCAGTTGTAATTCTGTTTTATTAAAAAACAATTTTTTTATAAATATGTTTTCAAAAAATTTCTTAAATTATATTTTAATTTCATTTTCATGAAAAATTATTTTTAATTTTTTTAATTTTTTAATGTGTTTTAAATTATTTTTAAATTTTCCTTTATAAGTTTTCAAGGTTATTTTCAAAGAAAAATGTATTTAATATGTTTTATTTTTTAAAAAGTGTTTTTCAAATAAGAAAGGAGATTTTACACAATAAATGTTTTAAACGATCTTTCAAAATTATTTCCCAACTAATATGGAATTTTATGTTGTTACCTAGGCATTACTAGAAATATGATCCAAGGATAAAATTCATATCCACTCTCTAAATGGTTTATGTTCTAACTGCATGATGTTTATGAAACCTTTTTCTCTTCTATGAGTTATACCATGATAAAATTATTATGGAAACTACTTCTTTTCCCAGGTTATGCTATGGTGAAATGACTATGAATTCGACATCTTTTCCCCGTGTTATGATATGATGAAATGTTTATGATCTTGTAGAACACATAAATATGGTTTTCATTATGTGGCAGGTGAGACCTATATATCTATAAAATTAATTGGGTAAAGATTTATATATTATTAGAAAGATAGTATTGGAATGGGGAGTGAACCTAGTTCAGTAATACATGACTGGAATGAGAAGTGAACCTGATTCAGTAATACAGGACTGGAATGGGAAGTGAACTAGTTTAGTAAAACAATGTTGGAACGGGGAGTGAACCTAGTTTAATAAAGGCCTTTGTCAAAAATAATGGTCTTGGAATTGATCCATGGATAATATGGAACTTATTTTCTATGCTTATGTGTATGCCACAAATTCCAAGTCTTATGCTCTCATGGATCATGTTATTTGATTCACTTATGAATCATGTCTTATGAACTACCAATATTTATGAAATGACTCATGAGTATGATATTTGATATATAGGTTATGGTTTTTAAATGCTATTATCATGTATTCATACCCTTTTGTTCATTTTGTTCTTACATATTTACCTTGTTTACCCTTACTGAGCATCTGAGCTCACCCTTTATTATATTTCCTTTCCCTATGTTATGAAGACATTTATTATGTATTATATGTCTAAGAAGGGTGATAGTTATAAATAATGAAGTGGGATAAGATTTATATCACTTATAGACTAGTGTTTATGTTTCTATGATTCAAAAGGCACTAAACTATTTCGATTCTTGGGATATATTTTTGTAAAGTAAAAAATATCCATAAAATATGATGTAATATTTTTGTATAAAAATCAGGGGTCAATATAGTTGGTATCAAATCAAAGTATTAGTTAACCTTTGAAAACTAGGACAAGAAAAACTTATGATATCCCTAAGGACATGTCTAAGGATAATTATAAGGATGAGTCAAAGTAGAGGAAAAATTCTTGGAATTTTGGTAAAGGATAGAGTGAGTGGTTCCAAAGTAATTACATGCATGTTTGGATACTATAAGTGGAAGTGGATTTGGAACAGATTTACCTAGGGGAGATAACCCTAATAACACAGTATTGATCTAGACTCAATTGGGAACTTGTGCACAACAACGAGCCTTGTTGCACACCTGGTTTGACACTCATGGGGGATATGCTTTGGGAATTCACAAAATCTTTACAAACTATCATGAAGGATTTAAATAAAAGATGACTATGAATGACCTTTGAGAAAACTAAGGTGTCATAGATTAAAGAATAGAGTGTTATGATTTATTCATCCTATAAATGGTTTTAATGATTATGTGGTACCACACTATGAATATTGTTTCTTAGACCATGTTTTTTGCTTTTATTCAATGAATGGAACTTAAAGGATCCATGTTAATGTTGAGTGAAATAGACAATGAAATGTTTTTCCTCCTAAGAATCCAAATGTTATGGGAACTAGAATAAAAATCTTGTTTCTAAGATCACACAAATATCTTAATCTATGAGTCATACTAGAATTACAAATGAACAAAGGAGGGAGAAACATTCGGTTTTTTCCTTCATGAGGAATCATCTTCCTTCCTTTAGTGGATACAATGATCCTCTAGTTGCTGGGTAATAGATCAATACCACTAAAAATATATTTTATGTTCTCCAGTGTTCAAAAATGAAAATTTCATTTTGGATGCCTACTATTTGGAAGGTGATGCAGGTCAATGTTGGAATCTTATCAAGAATATGAGGCAACAAGATAAAATTGAATCCATGGATTATGATGAGATCAAGAAATTATTTTTGAATAAGTAATTTAATTGTATAATTCATATGGACATGGTGAAAGAGTTCCTTGAGCTGAGGAAAAAAGGATGATGAATTTGTTCGTACCTATGAGGTAAATTTTAAAAGACTTACGAGGTATGCTTATGGTATTATTATCCAACTTGAAAGTAAGGTTGATTAGTTATTCAGTGGAATAAAACCAAATCTCCTAATAGAATTAGCTATATGTGGCTTAAATATCTATATAGAGATTATATGATATGCTATCAAGGTGAAAATGGATGTTAGAGTTACATATCAATCTCATGGGTTTTATGAGAAAATTAAGTTGGAGTTCAAAGGAAAATCTAAAAACCATATAGAGAAGAAGACACAATTTCCATTATACTCAAAGTGTGGGAAGAATCTTAGAGGAAATTTTATTAAGGGGACACGTAAATATTTTTAGTGTGGTAGGAAGTTCATTATAAAAATGAGTTCAGAAGTGGTGGAAATAAGTTAGCTAATGATTTTAATAAAGAGAAAGTTTCATATAATGCACCTATCAAACTTCATTGCTTCAAGTGTAAGGAGAATGGGCATTGTGACAAACATTGCCCAAACTAGATGGTTAATGATGATGATTTTTTCAAAAAAATTCTTTAGTTGAGGGACAAGGGGATATCACTTGTGATCATTGTTTATGATGAGGGGTGTGATAATGGCATAGTGAAATGTACACTTACCATCCACTCAGGAATTTATAATCTCTTATTTGACAATGGATCTACCCATTCTCTAATATCTAAATAATTTTCTAAACTTATCATGATTCCACCCAAACAATTAGATTTGAAATTAGAATTAAAACCTCTAATAGTATGAAAATTTCATCTCAATTCAATGATTCCTATCCCATTGATGTTTTATTGAATGTGCTTCTAGTAAATCTTATCATTATCCATTTGGTTGAATTTGATGTCTTATTATGCATGTACTGGATTTATCTGTATAAATCTGACATCAATTATCAAGGATGGGAGGTTACATTTTATTTTATTAACCAACCTATGATTTCTTATCAATGTGATAGTAAGTATGAATTTATGAGAGAGACCATATACAATGTATGGGTCTTAATTACTATTAATAAGTGGTGTTTATCTCTTATGGTTGGGGATAATATTGACATTGATTCTATGCCTATTGTTGAAGAATTTATTAAAGTATTTCAAGAAGTGTTTCCTAGAATTTCACCAAAAAGTGAATTTGATTTCTTAATATAACTCATACCTAGTACCACAGAGTTTTTGAAGATTTCTTATTGAATGACCCTAGTTGATTTAAAGGAATTGAAGAAGAAACTCCAAGAAAACCTTGATTAGGGATTTGTTCGGCCAAGTGTGTCACCTTGGGGTTCACCTGTTCTTTTTACTAAAAATAAATATGCATTAATTTTTCTCTGCATTGATTATCTGCAGACGAACAAGATCACAATTAAGAATAAGTATTCTCTTCCCCATATTGATGACTTGTTTGATAAAATTCATAGATCTCGATACTTTTATAGGATTGAACTTCATTATAGATATCATAAATTGAGTGTCAAGATGGAGGATATATGCAAGACAACAGTCCATAAAAGGTATGTACACTATGAATATATAGTGATTATTTTTGGTCTTACTAACTCCCCTTTTATCTTCATAGGTTTAATGAATAGAGTCTTCATTGATTACCTGATCAGTTTGTGGTAGTCTTTATAGATTATATTATTATCTTTTAAAAGAGTTAGGAAGATCGTAAAGACCACTTGATAATTGTAATAAATACCCTAATGAAGGATAAAATATATGAAAAATTTACAGTGTGTATTTTGGATGCAAAGTATTTCATTTTTGGGTAATATAATCTTAGGAGAGGGTATATTAGTAGACCCATCAATAAAGCAGGCTATTGAAAGTTGAACCAAACCAAACATGGTGAATGAGATCCATATTTTTCTTGGGTTAGGTGGATATTATCAATGTTTTGTGGATAATATCACATGACCATCTAATCCTATGACCAATTTTACTAAAAAGTGAAACTGGTTCCTCTGGACAGATGAGTGTGAGGAAAATTTCAAGTAACTGAAGAGAACATTTGTCAGCACACCTATGCTTACATTACCCTGTTGTGGAGAAGGTTTTGTAATCTATAGTGATGCATCTAAGGAGGGATTGGGATGTGTTCTTATGAATAATGACATGTTTATAGCTTATTCTTCATGATAATTGAATATTCATGAGAGAAATTACCCAAATCATGATTTTGACTTAGATACGGTAATTTTAATATTAAAGATATGGAGGCATTATCTCTATAGAGAAAAATGTGACATATATATAACGATCATAAAATTTTAAAGTATAGATTCACATAGAAGAAGTTGAACATGTTCAAAATAAGATGAGTAGATTTGATTAATGATTATGACTATTCAATATATTACCACCCTATGAAAGTGAACAAGGTGGATGATTCTTTGAGTTTAAAGGATCATGATAAATTATCCATGATGAGGGTAAAAAAGATCCAAAATTTATTGAATTTTAATGTATGGATCTAGAAATCAAAAATTAAGGAGAAAAATCTTATCTTTCCCAACTAAATGTTCAACAATATGTCCAGGTAAGGATTAAAGAATCACAAAAGGACGATATAGAGCTTCAAAATAAGGTTAGAAATGTTCCTTATTGAAACATTGATCATGATGGAATGATGAGGTTTAGAAACCATGTATGTGTTCCACCCATAAAATATTGGAAGGATTTGTTAGAGGAAGCTCGTAGTTATTCATTCTCAATTCATGTAGGATGTATGAAGACGTATAGTGATTTGAAGGAATACTTATAGTGGGATAGAATGAAGAGATATATTATAGAGTTTGTATCTCATTTCTTAGTTTACCATCCAGTTAAGTCTAAAAGAAAAAATTCTAAGGGTATTTTACATCTATTACCCATACCAGAATAGAAATGGTAAAAATCACCCTGGATTTTGTCACTGGACTCCCCAAAATGTCAAAAGGGAATAATGATATATGGGTTATAGTCGACCACCTCACTAAGTCAACAAACTTCATCGCTATTAGATAATAATTGTAACATACCAAGTAAGTAAAGAATAATATATTTTCATATCTATGTCTATTTATGAATTAGATAGTGTTTTAGAGGCTTAAAATGAGAATAAATCTAATCTTAAGCATAGAATACTCTAATATTTTTAAAAGATTGTTTTACCGCCTTTTGATGGAAAACCATTTTTAAATATACATTTTGAAACTTTTATAAGCTCTATTTGTCAAAATAAACTTATTATTTATAATTGGGACATTGAAATTTACTTTGGATAAATTTTTGGTATTTTTCCGACAATGTTCATTTTTTATGAATAGTGAATAATACTGCATTTTACTTTAAAACCACTTTTTCATCTAATTTAATTATATGGTTATATTATAATTTTAATTGGTTTTAAAGTTTAATTAGAATAAATTTATACCATTTAATCCAATGGTGGTCATTATAATTAATTTCACTTTGAAATTGGACATAAACAATTGTCAATCTTTTGATAGATATTGTTTCTTAAAAACACGCTATTTGTTTTGACCATGGGAATTATTTTTAAATTAATTACATCAATTTCTGTGTTTGGAATTTGGTAAAATGGATTTCGTATTTGGAATCATAAGGTCCAATTTATGTAATTAAGACTCTTATTTTTGGACATTATGAATAGTAATGACGATGATTATATTTAATTATCGTGATTAATTAGTAATTGGGTAGTTAAAGGTAATAAAATAATATCATAATAATATAAAATGACCCCAACATGTGTCCAAATCTTCTTTTTTGGGTCATGGATGACCATGAGAAGATTTTTTCCAAACTTGAGGGCCCATGGAGTCACATGGGTGTAATAGTGACATTTATGACATTATTTTTAAAAAGAAGAGAAATATAACAAAGGTTTGTATATCCTATGTAAAAAATTTTTAATTTTGTTTACATAAATTATATATTAGGATGTAAATAGTCATTGGAAAGATAAAATGATTTCCTACATCATGGTAGTTTTTTTATAATTTTTAGACATTAAATAAATAAATTTATTTATGACACCATGTTGATGCAGTGATTACCTCATTAATGAATGATTTAAATAAAATAAAAATATAAGGTAAAATCTAAGACATAAACTTGTCTAAAACCTGTTTTATGGGTGGATTTTGAACCCTTATCATCTTATCCTCAAAATATATCATTTTGGGACCTTTAAAATCTGAAGATCATTTTATAATAAAGTAACATTTCAAGACTTTCCAAAAGTGACCCTCCTCCCTCTTATAAAAGGCCCCACCTCTAACCCCTTACCCACACATCTCAAGCCCTTGGCTCGTCCAAAATCTGATCATATTATCTCTCCACATCCCTCTATTACTCCTAGAAGCCTCACTTTGGGCAGAAGTCTTTCCAAGGAAGCCATTGGCTCAAATCAAAAAAAGAGTTACCTGATTTAGAGGTAATGTCTTCTCTCAAGTTCCTTTCTTTTATTTTCCATCTTCACTCACCACTATCTTCTTATTATTTGATCCCATAATAACACCAGTATCCTCAATATACTATAATGTTGTTATGATAAGGATTCTACATACACTTACACACACCTCTGTCTAATGGTTAAAGAACATAGTGTTTCTGTGGGTGGCGAATTACTGCCTCATAAAATGATGATTGTTCAATCTTCTTTTAACACCATTCATGGTGGCCATTATGATGTCACTGTATTTATATATTATATATATGGTATTTATTTTTTCTATATGATTCTGATTTTTTTTTTCAAATCACATCATTATGCTTTTCATGTTGTGGAACTGCGATAATTTCATCTGATGAAGTGTGGACTACCGCCCCTCAAGTGATGTGACTCATTCATGCCAAACATGGAATTTATAAAGAATTTAATTAATGAACTTATGTTACCTATATAAAATATATATTATATTGGAATTATATTATATATATGTCTCATTTAGTTTTAATTCATTTAATATGACAAAGAAATGAAAGTAGCGTTCATGCGTACGTACGGCCTACCGTCTCCATGAACGGTGCATTTCATTTTTTTTCTTAAAATGTTACGGAATAGTATAAAATGAATATATACTGGATATATATGATATTTAAATCATTAATACCATTCTGTAGATGATGTACTTATAATTACATGGTAAATTTTTTTCAAACAAGTTCATTTTTGACTCATGTATCGAACATCGACAAAATGTATGATATGAACTCACATAATTAACTAATTATTATAACATGATAATATGTGATATTAGTTGAATAAAAAACTTTAAAGGAATTCCTTAAGCAATTATAAATTGAGCTAAGTTTATTATTCAGGAATATAAAGAACGAATGAGAACAAGTCGGACTTGAGGTAAGGGACTTCGTCTCAATATCCTTTCGTTGAGGCATACTTCAATTTATATATGACCTTATTTTATTAGTTGTATTATAAAACCCTTTTGACTTTTAATTTCATTAAAAAGGAATCTTTTTACACGAAGCATTTTACTAAATGACAAAAGGAATGTTTTTGTCTAACGTATGTGGCGACAACGGCTTCTCAGCTACCGTGACCATTATTCGAGTTCTGGCTTCCTCTACAATCCATACCTTTTTTAAATGAAAAATAAATACCATGTTTTAATTTTCTTTTATTTTGGTATTGAAAATGGTTTTTATAATGTTTTGATTATATCAATGTGTTGAATTTATATCTTGTGATTGAAATATAGAAATGTTATGTTTCCTTTATACAAGTTTTATGTGATACGATTATGTTATGGTTCTTGGGCATTTTTTATGAAGTTGGGTGGTTTAGTGATAAAATAAGGGTGGGTGTGCCCGAGATAGATCTCCAATGCATTGGGTAACACAAAGGAGTTAAACTCTAAGGTTTCTCCGAAGAGATTTAGGGAATATTCTGTGATGGTTATTCCAAACGTAACCATGAGGGTTACTCCCTACGTAAAAATGTTATGAATGCCTTGAGTTACCTTTATGTCTTATGATTTCTATGAGTTATTCATAAATCTTATGATTTCATGAGGTATGTTAAATTGCTTATGTTTTATGATTAAAGTATGATTTCATTGATTCTTATGTATACAAGGACTAATATTTTCTTCCTGTATTTTTATTTCCCTTACTGAGCTTTTTATGCTCATCCCAAGTTTTTGAAATGTTTTTCACAGGTTAATGAAAAAGTACATGATGTGATGATAGTGTCGAGGAAGTGTCAAGAAAGAAACCATGTTTTATTTTAAATATGTTTCCTTTTGTGGAAAAAAATTAATTCTGTCTTTGATGTAACCACCTTGTTTAAATGTAAAATGTAATGCATGATTTAGGATCTAATTCTCTAAAACTCTAAACCTAAAAATATCCTCAATGTTAATTCTTAAAAAATCCAAGCATAATCATCACAACATAAAGGAGGATAGGTTACGGCGATGGCGGCCGCGTCCATACCTCCCCCTCCGACGGGGGAGGGATCCTCGTCGCCCTACGATGGAGCACCGATACATGCCTTCTCCCCCTTCTCTAATCCCGATCTTCTTCTTACATTTCCTCAGATTGTGATTTGCACTAAGGTCTTCGCTTTATTCGTGGGAAGTCCACAGCTTCCTCTCTCGATTTCGAAGTTCAATGATGCTTCGTCTCTTCTTCGACTGACGTTGGTCGCCAGATTCAAGCCTCATCGACCTTCAGTGGACTCGTTTGATAGGTTTATTTTCGAATCTTGGGGTCTTCAGGATCGCGCTACGGTGGGACTTTTATATGGATATAATATCATGATTCGTTTCGCTTCAGAAGAGGACCTTATTCGTGCTTGGTCCTTGGCCCCTCGCAGCTTCAACGGAGCCAGGTAATTTCTGTTCAAGTGGAGCTACAACTTTCATATGTGTCGGGACTCCCCAATGATGGCTATTTGGGTAAGATTACTAGACCTACCTCTCCCATTTCAAAATCCATCCATCATTCACATGTTAGGGAACCTGGTGGGGTGTTACCTCTACTGGGATAGCAGGACTCAGGCTGTGTGTCATCCTATTTCTCCTCGCGTTTGTGTTGAAGTCGATGTGTCAAGGATCCCGGCTGGTTTTGTGTAGATTGCTGTTGGAGAGGAGTTCTTCTACAAGCAGCGGGTGATATTTGAGTCATGGGTGGATTATTGTTCTTCCTGTAAGAAGTTGGGTCACGATATGACGGTCTGTAGGCATGAGAGTAAGAATAAAGCAGATGCGGGGCTGGAACGAAGGGTGGCTGCCACTACTGAAGGCTTGAAGAGAATGGATTTGGTTGTCGATCCTAGTGTTCGAGGCAGGAGCCAGGATAATGGGTGAGTTGGACAGTTTGGAGTTGAAGCGATAGAATAATCCATAGTAATAGATAGCGCAATGCAGAAGAACAAACACTGGCTACCACCAGACCCCAAGGTGAGTTTGGTCCTTGATCGGCTAAAACAATACTTGAAAAAAGGGTGTGAGAAGGAAGCAGTAGAGGTAGGTGATGGCTCCATGACCATGGGGGTTGAGATGAACTATGGAGATGGGGCTCTGATCACCAGGACAAACTCAATGCTTTTGGAAGTGCCTCCTGATCTGTCTTTGGAGGCAGTGGGGGAGAACAGGAGTGTTAGGGGTTAGAACCTCTCACAGAAGTGTACTCCAGAAGGTTTGGTGAGTCAGAAATTTGAAGGTGAGACCAGTCAGGTTCATGTTTGCATCCTGACCTGCAACCAATTTGTAGGATTAGAAATCGAAGGGGTGACCAATGATCGGAAAGGTGGCCAACAGGGACAGGTCCCTACAGAGGGGGCAGTTTCTGATGGTGGTGACTCTAAGGATGAGCCCCTTGGTTATTTTTCCAAGGATCATGTAGGTGGTAAACATTCTCAAGGTTTTTATAGCCTGAGAAAGAAGAAAGGTACAAAATCCAAATTGGACGTGGGAAGATGCAACTTAAAAAAAGGGAGGAATAACAAAGGACACAAGGATTATTCTTTCTTACCGAAACCAATGGATACTAGATCAAGAAAAAAAATCAAAGCAAAAGAAATGGAACGCCTAAATACTGATGCTAATGTTGTGAATGGAAAGTCTGAGAAGGATGGTCTTGGCCAGAGTTCGGGAAAGACTAATAATTCTAGGGGTGATCGGCCTCTGGAGACAGATATGGAGAAGTCCAATAACAAGGAACCATGGGAACTCCTAGCACATTCGGGAGAAGATATGATGGAGAAGGTCCTTATTATCAAGGCCACAAAAGATGAAGCGAATAGAATGATGGGACTAGGGCTTCTAGTGGAGACCAATACCGAGCAGACTGAATGGATTGATAAATAGGATCCAATCCTGGTAAGATGTTTTAATGGAGGGAGGATCAACTGCGAAGAGTACAATCAAACTTGGGAGAAAATGGTGTACCGCTTTGAAGACTTTATAAGGGAAGATCCAAAAACACAGGTATATACGTTATCTTGGAAATTATTTAGGGATAAGGTCTCTAATAGTATCAAATTATGTTTCAATGAATATGTTATATATTTTGATGGTGTTATTTCTGGTTGAACGTTATGGTTTCTCACTTTTCCCTCAAAAGTGCTTTGATAATAAAAAAGTTAAGTTTAATTCTTGAAATAACCAAATATTAAGTAATGTTTAAGGCTGGGGCCTCATAGTTGGTATCAAAGGTCGGTTTAGATAACTTTAGGAGTTATAATTATATTAAATGATTATCCAAAAATATTTTTTTTACACATTATGGTCAAATTGAAATGATATAGCATTTGAAGATCACCATGTTGCTTTATCTAAGACATGTTTGTTCATAATGGTTTTTCACAGAGGAAATAGGGAAGCAGTGCTAGGAAGGCATACAAAAGGAAATGACCTTCCAAATCAGAATCCTGAGATGGTCGGAATTGGAACTGAACATTTTGTAGCAGTAATGGATTAGTTGACTCAAACAATAAATGGTGGTGGTATCCATGCACGAGATCAGCCGGATCAACTGCAGAGGAACATGTCAGTGGTGGATCATTTCATGAGGCAACACCCCCCATCATTCAGAGGATCATCTGACCCTGTGGTAGCTGAAGGGTGGATTAAATCACTGGAGAAGATTTTTGATCTCATGGGGTGTTCATACAATCAAAAGGTTATTCTTTCTATTTACCATTTCGAGGGTGAAGCAGATCAGTGGTGGTCGATGGTTAAAAATATCAGGAACACTGATGAGATTGATGCTCTTGACAGGGATAAATTCAAAGGTATGTTTCTTGAGAAATATTTTCCTAAGGCTATCTGAATTAGGATGGAAAACAATTCTTGGAAATGAGGCAAGAGGATGACTCAGTGGATTCTTATAATGAAAAGTTCACTCGATTGGAAAGGTATGATCCAAATTTTATCAGAGACCTTGATAGTAAAATCAATCATTTTTACTCAGGATTAAAGCCAAAATATCGAAGGGCATTAGCTTCTTGTGAGTTAAAAAGTTATGAAAAGATTGTTCGATTTTCCGAGATGGTGGAAATGGAGTTTAACGATGATCAAGTGCTCTATGAAAACCAATAGAAGAAGAGACCGAGGTGGCAGGAGAAAGGTAAGAATCCTTCAAAAAGGTTTGATGGTAAGAAAACTAATTTTTCAGTTTGTGAAAAATGTGATAAAAAGCATGTTGGGGAATCTCTTTTGAATTCTGGAAAGTGCATTTGAAGTGTTAATATGGGACATAAGGCTCGTGATTTCACTGGAAAAGATCAGGGTAATGGTAAGACCAAATTTGATTTACAGTTAGTGAAATGTTTCAAGTGCAATGATATGGGTCATTATGCAAACGAGTGTTCGAAAAAGAGCTCAAATGATGGAAAGTAGTCAGACTAAAAGCAGAAAGGTGTGGTGAAATCCATTGCAACTACTTCAGCAAATGTTGGGCCATCAAATGAAGTGGTATCAGGTACTTTGTTTTTTTTTCAGATTATGCCAATGTGTTGTTTGATTCGGGGTCTACACATTCTTTCATCTCTGAAAAATTTTCTAATAAATTGGGAATTCCATCTCAAGAAATGACTTCTGAACTTGTGGTAAAAACACCTGGGGGAAATGTTGAGGTAAAAATAATTTATAAAAATCTTCCTATACTTATCCGTGGAAAGAATCTACTTGCAAACCTTATTTTTTTACCTCTAGCAGAGTTTGATGTTATCCTAGGTATGCATTGGCTCTCTGTTTACCATGCTAAGATTGACTATAGAGCTAAAGAAGTTTTTTTTTCAGAAAGACTTTCAGTTTGTGTACAAGAATGAACCCTTACTGTTGATAACATATCAAGAGGATGAGAAACTTGTAAAAGATGGAAATGAATGTTACCTTGCACATATTTTTGAAAACAAAGGAACCATTCAGATTAATGATGTACCAGTGGTAAATGAGTAACCTGATGTTTTTCTTGATGAGTTGCATGGAATAATACCAGATCAGGAAGTTGAATTTGCTATTGACTTAGTTCTTGATGAAAAGCCAATTTCAAAACCCCCTTATCGAATGGATCAAATTGAACTTTTAGAGTTGAAGGATCAATTGCAAGATTTATTAGAGAAAGGTTTCATTCGACCTAGCACATCACCATGGGGTGCTCTTATCTTATTTTTTAAAAAGAAAGATGGTTTAATGAGACTTTGCATTGATTATAGAGCCTTGAATAACATCACTGTTAAGAAAAAATATCCTTTGCCTCATATTGCTGATTTGTTTGATCAGCTCCAGGGAGATCAGTATTTTTCAAAGAATGACTTGAGATTGGGGTACCATCAGTTGAAGGTAAATGAAGAAGATATTCTGAAGACTGCGTTTCGTACAAGATATGGCCATTATGAATTTGTAGTTATGCCTTTTGGGTTAACCAATTCACCTGCTATATTCATGGGCCTTATGAATAGAATTTTCCATGAGTTCTTGGATAAGTTTGTGGTTGTTTTCATTGATGATATTTTGGTGTTTTTGAAAAGTAAAGAGGAGCATGAAAGTCATTTAATTGTTATTTTTTAAACCTTAAAAGAAAAGAAATTATATGGGAAATTCAGAATGTGTGAGTTTTTGTTGCAAAAAATTTCTTTCCTTGGTCACATTGTTTCTAAAGATGGAATAACTATTGATCATACAAAAACAAAGGTTGTTGAAGAATGGTCAAGACCCATAAAAGTAATCGAGATTCGTAGTTTTCTTGGTTTTACAGGCTATTACCGAAGGTTTGTTAAAGATTTTTCATGGTTTTCCAGCCCATTGACGGAGCTAACTTGGAAGGGTGTTAACTTTATCTGGACAAAAGGATGTGATGATTGTTTTCAAGAATTGAAAAGAAGATTGGTGAATTCTCCATTATTGGCACTACCTTCCAATAATGGTGAGTTCGTTATCTACAGTGATGCTTCATTTAAAGGACTTGGTTGGTTCCTAATGCAGAATGATTAGGTAATTGCTTATAGTTCATGTTAGTTGATAACTCATGAGATAAATTATCCTACACATGATTTGGAATTAGCTGCTGTTGTTTTCACTTTAAAAATTTGGAGGCATCATTTGTATGGTGTAAAGTGTGAAATATATACTGATAAAAAAAGTTTAAAGTATATATTCACTCAGAAATAATTGAACATGAGATAGAAGAGATGGCTAGAATTAATCAAGGATTATGATTGCACGATTCATTACCACCTAGGAAAAGAAAATAAAGTGGCTGATGTTTTGAGACGAAAAATTAATGCTTCATTAACCATGTTACGTTTGGAACGTGATCCTTTTCTTAAGGATTTGATGAATTTTGTCTTGGAAGTTGTTGGTGTAGGAAATTCTTCTGTTTTGTTTCAGGTATCAATGAAATATTCTCTATCAGATAGAATTAAGCAAGCACAGAAGCAAGATAGCGAGTTGCAGAAAAAGGAATAGCTGGTTCAGAAGGGTATGTTACCTGAATTCAACATTGATGATGATTGTGTTTTGAGATTTGGGAATAGATTGTGTGTGCCTTGTGATTCACTGTTGAAGAGAGAGTTGTTATGTGAAGCTCATAGTTCTCCATTTTCAGTTCATCCAGGCAGTACTAAGATGTACAGATATCTTTGGAAGTATTACTGGTGGGAGGGAATGAAAAGAGATATTGCTGATTTTACTGTGAAGTGTTTGATTTGGAAATAGGTTAAAGAAGAGCGGTAGTTACCGAAAGGGATTCTTGAGCCATTACCAGCGCCAGAGTTAAAATGGGAGAATATATCCATGGACTTCGTTGTGGGATTACCAAAAACATCTCAAGGTAATAATGCAATCTGGGTTATTGTTGATCGCTTGACTAAATCTTCTCATTTCCTTGCTATACGAGATACTTTTTCCCTAGATCAACTTTCTCAATTATATATTAAAGAGATATTCAGGTTACACGGAGTTCCAATCTCCATTGTATCTGATCGTGATCCTAGGTTCACTTCTAACTTTTGGTAAGGCATTCAGAAGTCGTTGGGTACTGAATTAAATTTTAGTACAACTTTTCATCCTCAATAAGATGGGCAGTCAGAAGGAACAATTAAGACTTTGGAGGATATGCTACGTTCTTTTTCGATGGATTATCAGGGAAGTTGGGAATAACATCTTTCATTGGTTGAGTTTTCTTATAATAATAGTTTTCATTCCAGTATAAAGATGGCACCATTTGAGGCATTATATGGTAAGCGATGTCGAACTCCAGCTTTTTGGGATGAAGTAGGTGAAAGAAAGTTGATAGGACCGGAATTGGTATAAGAGATGGTAGAAAAAGTTCAATTGATAAAGAAACACATGAGAACAGCTCAGAGCAGGCAGAAAAGTTATGCGGACAATAGGAGGAAGGATCTCTCTTTTGAGGTAGGTGATCATGTCTTCCTCAAAGTTTCACCATGGAAAAGTGTGATGCGATTTGGTAAGAAAGTAAAGCTGAGTCCAATGTTCATTGAACCATATGAAATTCTGGAGAGAGTTGGATCATTTTCATACCTAGTGTCTTTACCTCTGAATTTATCTCAGGTACACAATGTTTTTCATGTTTCAATGTTAAGGAAGTACATTCCAGATCCATCTCATGTTTTGAGTCCAGAGGTAGTTCAGCTGGCAGAGAATCTATCTTATGAGGAACAACCGATCCAGATTCTTGACCACAAGGAGAAAGTGTTGTAGAATGAGGCGATTCATCAAGTAAAGGTTTTGTGAGAAAACCACATGATTGAATAGGAAACATGGGAATCTGAAAATTCAATGAGGGATAAATACCCCCACTTATTCGATAAGTAAATAAATTACGGGGACACAATTTCCTAAAGGGGGAAGGATGTAACATCCCAAGTAAGTAAAGAATAACATATTTTTACATCTATGTCTATTTATGAATTTGATAGCATTTCAGAGGCTTAAAATGAGAATAAATCCAATCTTAAGCATAGAATACTCTTATATTTTTAAAAGATTGTTTTACCGCCTTTTGATGGAAAACCATTTTTAAATCTAACTTTTGACAATTTTATAATCCATGTTTGTCAAAATAACCTTATTCTTTAGAATTGGTACATTGAAATTTATTTTGGATAATTTTTTGGTATTTTTCTGACAATGTTCATTTTTTTATGAATAGTGAAAAATATTGCATTTTACTTCAAAACTGCATTTTCATCTAATTTACTTGTATGGTTAGATTATATTTTTAATTGATTTTAAAGTGTAATTAGGTTATATTTTTACCATTTAATCCAATAGTGGTCATTAGAATTAATTTCACTTTGAAATTGGTCATAAACAATTGTCAATCTTCTGATAGACATTGTTTCTTAAAAACACGCTATATGTTTTGACAACGGGAATTATTTTCAAATTAATTACTGCTATTTTGGTGTTTGTAATTTGGTAAAATGGATTCCATATTTTGAATCATAAGGTCCAAATTATTTAATTAAGACTCTTTTGTTTTTGGACATTATGAATAGTAACGACGGTAATTATCTTTAATTATCGTGATTAATTAGTAATCGGGTAGTTAAGGATAATAAAATAATATCATAATAATATAAAATGACCCCAACATGTGTTAAAATCCTTTTTTTGAGTCATGGACTACCATGGGAATATTTTTACCAAACGTGAGGGCCCATGGAGTCACATGGGTGTAATAGTGACATTTATGACATTATTTTTAAAAAGAATAGAAATATAACAAAGGTTTGTATATCCTAAGTAAAACAATTTTAATTTTGATTACATAAATTATATCTTAGACTATAAATATTAATTATAAATCTAATAATATTTCATACATTATGGTATTTTTTTATAATTTTTAGACATTAAATAAATAAATTTATTTATGATTCCATGATGATGCAGTGATTACCTCAATAATGAACGATTTAAATAAAATGAAAAGATAAGGTAAAATCTAAGACATACACTTATCTAAAACCTATTGGATGGGTAGAGTTCGAAACCTTATCACATTATCCTCAAAATATATCATTTTTGGACTTTTAAAATCCGAAAATCATTTTATAATAAAGTAACATTTCAAGACTTTCCAAAAGTGTCCTTCCTCCCTCTTATAAAAGGCCCTCACCTCTACCCCCTTACCCACACCTCTAAAGCCCTTGGATCATCCGAACTATGCTCATATTATCTCTCCACATCCCTCTCTTTCTCCTAGAAGCCTCACTTTGGGTAGAAGTCTTTCCAAGGAAGCCTTTGGCTCAAATCAAAAAAATAGTTACCCAATTTAGAGGTAATGTCTTATATCAAGTTCCTTTATTTTATTTTCCTTCTTCACCCACCACTATATTCTTATTATTTTATCCCATAATAACACCAGTATTTAAAATATACTAGTATTTTTTTATGATATGGATTCCACCTAAACTTACACACACCTCCGTCTAATGGTTAAAGAACATACTGTTTCTGTGGGTGGCGAATTACTGCCTCACGAAACGATGATTGTTCAATCTTCTTTTAACACCTTTCATGGTGGTCATTATGATGTCACTGTATTTATATATGATATATATGGTATTTATTTTTTCTATATTCTTCTTAATTTTATTTTTAAATCACATCGGTATGCTTTTCGTGTTGTGGAACTGCGATAATTTCATCTGAGGAAGTGTGGACCACCGCCCCTGCAGGTGATGTGACTCGTTTATTCCAAACATGGAATATATAAAGGATGTAATTAATGAAATTATGTTACCTATATAAAAAATATATTATACTTTAATTATGATATATATATATGTCTCATTTTGTTTTAATTCCTTTGATATGACAAAGAAATCAAAGTAGCGTTCATGCTTACGTATGACCTACCATCTCCATGAACAGTGCATTTCATTTTTTATCTCCAAATGTTATGGAATAGTATAAAATGAATATATACTGGATATATATGATATTTAAATCATTAATACCATTCTGGAGATGATTTAATTAAAACTAAATGAGCAATTCTTTTCAAACAAGTTCATTTTTGACTCATGTACCGAACATCGACAAAACGTATGATATGAACTCACATAATTAACTAATTATTATAACATGATAATATATGATATTAATTGAATAATAAAATTTAAAGGAAGTCCTTAAACAATTATAAATTGACCTAAGTTTATTATTCATGAATATAAAGAACAAACGAGAACAAGTCGGACTTGAGGTAAGGGACTTCATCCTAATCTCCTTTTATTGAGGCATAATTCAATTTACATATGACCTTCATTTATTAGTTGTATTATAAACCCCTTTTGAATTTTAATTTCATTCAAAAGGAATATTTTTACACGAAAAATTTTACTAAATGACAAAAGGAATGTTTTTGTCTTATGTATGTGGCGACAACGACTTCTCCGCCGCCATGAGAATTATTTGAGTTTCAGCTTCCTCTACAAGCCATAAATTTTTTAAATGAAAAATAAATACCATGTTTTAATTTTATTTTATTTTGGTATTGAAAATGGTTTTGATAATGTTTTTATTATATCAATGTGTTGAATTGATATCTTGTGATTGAAATGTTGAAATGTTATGTTTCCTTTATGCATGTTTTATGTGATACGATTATGTTATGGTTCTTGGGAATGTTTTATGAAGTCATGTGGTTCTGTGATAAACTAAGGGCAGGTGAGCCCAAGATAGCTCTCCAATGCATTGGGTAATGCGAATGAGTTAAATTCTAAGGTTTCTCTGAAGATATTTAGGGAATATACTATGATGGGTATTCCAAACGTAACCATGAGGGTTACTCCCTACGTAAGAATGTTATGAATGTCTATAGTTACCTTTATGTCTTATGATTTCTATGAGTTATTCCTAAATCTTATGATTTCATGAAGTATGTTAAAGTGTTTATGTTTTATGAGTAAAGTATGATTTCATTGATTCTTATGTATACATGGACTAATGTTTTCTTTCCATATTTTTATATCCCTTAATGAGATTTTTATGCTGATCCCAAGTTTTTGAAATGTTTTTCACAGGTCGAGGGAAAAGTACATGATGTGATGATAGTGTCGAGGAAGTGTCAAGAAAGAAACCATGATTTATTTTAAATATGTTTCCTTTTGTGGAAAAAAATGAGTACTGTCTTTGATGTAACCACCTTGTTTAAATGTGAAATGTAATGCATGATTTATGATCTAATTCTCTAAAAATCTAAACCTGAAATGATCCTCAATGTGAATTCTTGAAAAAACCCAAGATTAAGTAATTTTTAAGGCTAGTTCCTTATAATAACTCTATATGGATAAGTTTTCTAGTATATACATTAAATAAATAGTAAAGTTTCATGGATTACCACATTCCATTGTATCTGATCGGGATCTGAGGTTTACCTAAAATATATGGTAAAGACTTCAGAATGATATTAATACAAAATTTAGTTTCAATAATTTGATCATCCCTAGATGGATGGTCAGTCTAAAAGAATAATTGAAACCATAGAGTGTTTGATGAGATCTTGTTCTATGTATTTCAAAGGTTGTTATAATCAAAAACTTCCTATAGTTGATTTTTCTTACAATAATGGGTTTAACTTAATGATTTAGATGGCTCTTTACGAATCTATCTATGGAAAGAAATATAGATATACAGTGTGAAAAAATGATGTTGGGGAAATAAATCTATTGGGACCTGAGATAGTAGAAGATGATTATGATATTAAAGAAGAAAAGTAAATTAATACCTAAATATATCAGTCCATTTTAAATTATTGATCATATCAGGATGATAACATATCTCTTGGTGCATCCACCGTACCTATCTTAATTCCACAATGTGTTTAATGTATCTCTCTTGGGGAAGTAAATACCTGGTCATTCACAGGAACTAAACTCAAAGGTCATACCACAAGAGAATGAAATTTTTTATGAGGAACAATCAATGTTGATTTTGGATCATATAGATAAAGTTATACGAAACAAGAAAAGTCAGCTGGTCAAATATTTTTGGTGAAACCAACAGTTTCAGGAAGCTAGATGGGAACTTTAGGATTTGATGAGGCATAATTATCCATATTTTTTTATATCAGAATAATAAATTTTGGGTATAAATTCATTTTAAGGGGGGAGGGGGGGGGGGGGGGTAGAATTTAACACCCTAAGTTTTTATAAATTATTATTTTTTAATAAATTAAATTTCTTTAATTGATTTCATTTCAATTTATTCCAATTTGATCTTGTGTTATGCGCAACACTAGCTTATCTTGTGTTACACACAACACTGAGTTTTAATAAAATCATGATATATTAATAATTTAGTTATTTATATGTGACCGTTATAACCTAGCCCTTAAAATAGTGATATGAATAGTAATAACTAATTTTTAAATATTATGTGTAATGATTTTTTATATATAAAACATAATTATAATAAGATAAATAATTTTCATTAATGTTCTTATATGTTTCAAAAATACTATTTTCTTAAAAAAATGATTTTTATGTCTTTTTGTGAAAAATAATATAATTATTTTTTGAAATTTTTAGAAAAATAATTTTTTAAAATAAACTTAATTTATTAATTCATAATTTTTAAATTATCCTATGGTGAATTTTTGGGTTTTTTTCTAAAAACATTCATTTTTTTATGAATAATGAAAAATAATGAATTTTAATTGAAAGATTCATTTCGATTAATTAATTTATAGAGTTAAATTATATTTTAAAATGTTTTTAATGTAAATTAGCTCAATTTTATATCCTTTAATTCAATATAGGTCTTTTAAATCAATTTTCTATTGAATTTAGACAAAAACATTTCAATCTTTTGAACATTTTCTCTTTAAAGAGTCGCATTCTCATCATGGCAGTAGGATTAATTTTAAAATAAAATTTTCGAATTTTGTGAATTGAATTTGAAAAAATTGATTAAAAATTTATAATCATAATAATTTATAATTTCTAACATGGTTAACTTAATTTTTGACCAAAATAAATAGTGGATTCGGTAAAAATTAATTACTGTGGTTAAGGTAAAAATGGTTTTATTGGGGTTAAACTAAAAAGATAAGGATAACAATAAACTATAAACTTATCTAAAAACTATTGTATGAACATATTTAGACCATTAAACCTCTAATTTTATATAATGGCCTAATTTTGACCCTTTGTACATATAAAAAATTTGGGAGAACTTATTTCTTTTCAAAAATATAAAGTGTGTCCTCTCCCCTCACTTATAAAAGGCTGCCTCCACTCCTCTCTTCTTCACACCTTAAAATATCAATGGATCATAAAATACTTTAAAAAATCACTTCCCAACTTCTCTCTTATCATTCTAGAATCATTATTTTGTGAATAAATTTATACTATCAAGGATTCAGTGAAAACCTAAGGAGGATACCCAAAGAAGAGGCAACATTCATCAACGGACATTTTTATTTTATTTCTTCATAAACCCATTTAATTATTTTTATATCATTATTATATAATATCCTAGATATATTACATATAAATATATTTTTTTATGATAATGGAATGATATATAATCATCTCTACTTCTATCAACTGGGTTACTAAATTATCATTCGTTTGTATGATGGACTACCGCCTCATGAACCGATGTCATTTGTTTTTCCCTTACCACCTATCAAGGATGAACATAATGATGGATTTATTGTTTATATATGATATAAATTATTTTTATTATTTTATTATGATTATTTAATTGATATACTACACATAAATTCATGCTTTATATTTCTTGGGAATACGATAACGTCGTTTGTGTATACGACGAACTACCGCGTCACGAAGCGTTGTGACGCGTCCATGATTTGCATGGAATGTATGAAATATGGTTTAAATAAAAATATATGATATTTTTTACATAAGAAATATTTTTTAATGGTAATACATCAAATAATTTTATTTCTTTCAATCCTACAAGAAAATGGAAATAGTGTTCATCAGTACGCACAGTCTACCGTCTCCCTGAATAGTGTATTTAATTTCTTATTTGTATCTTTTATAAATTATTATAAATACATATATACTGAATATATATGATATTTATATCATTTTTTATCATCCATTATATGGTGAAATCATGATTAAATAAAGATAACCAAAAAATATAAAAAATCAAAACATTTACGAAAATAAAGCGGTTATTACTCGAAACGTAACTTTAACATGGAATCATTAATAAAAGGTGATAAAAGGTCATGATTAGATTATAAATGGTATGAAATATAGGAATGTTATTCTTTTATATATGTATAATAAACCTATATTTATTATATAATGGTTTTAATGACTCGATTGGAGTTAATACTTAAGGTAAGGTATTTTTGTCTCAATTTTTATTCTTTGACACGTATGTTATGTTATGCACCTATATTATTTCAAGAGGCGTATATATAGAAAATTTAAAATGTAATATCATAAATTTATTTATCCTCATGATATTTTAAGTTTTATTTTATTTTATTCCTTAATGGGTATTTTGAATCAATGTTATCGAAGTGGTAAATATTTTATCTTACAATATCATCATTTATCAGGATTTTTTATGATTAATTCTACAATGTTGAGATATCATGATCTACCTCAAAATAATAATCATGAATTTTCTTGTCCTATATTTATTCATGATATATTAAAGTAATCATTCAATTTTTCTAATCCTTGGTACTTAAAATTATTAAGAAAATGTTTTTTTAGAAAATATGACTTAATTTCGCTTTTCGATCGGAAATATGTTTTCTTTCAAAACAATGTTTTTTAAAAATGTTTTCAAAAAGGTTTTAAAAATATATTTTAAAATAATTTTCAATGAAAAAGGATTTTTAATTTTGTTTTTATTTTTTAAAAAGTGTTTTAAATTATTTTAAAATCTTCCTTTATATGTTTTCAAGGTTATTTTCAAAGAATTTTTTTAAAAATGTTTTATGTTTTAAAAATTATTTTTTCAAAGAGGAAATGATATTTTCATAAAGAATTTTTTTATTTGATGATTTAAAATTATTTTAAAAGTAATATGAAATAATTTTGTCTTAATTGTAATGAGGATATGATCCATGGATACCATTCATATTATTTTTCTAAATGTTTTAAGTTTTGATGACATGATGTATGACAACCCTACTCTTTGTTTCACTTTATTTCATGTTTTATTACCAATGATTACACATAATACAAACCAGAATATCAATAAGTCCAATATCTTTGATAATTAGGTATATTACATAAAAAAATTAAAACAGGGGGTACATATCTATTATTGAAAACTTCTTTAACATGATCATAATATTCCATAGAACTTAAAACTGAATGGGATAACCTAGGGGAATACATAAGAAAGAGGTAAGCTATAAATACCGGTAAGGGAATAAACCTATAATAACATGAAGAGATTATTACATGTTATATAGTAAGAATATTAATGAGACATAAAATGGGTGATAATCATAAACATGAATAATGAGGCATGATAGAGCTTGATAACATAAAGGCAACATGAGAAATATGGGAAAAACATTAAACATGTCATCATAAGCATAGGTCAACACTAACTGCCAAGAAATCATGATGGGAAAAGTCATGTGATTGATTAGGATAATTCCATAATCCATTGCATGATTTATCATGAGAATAATACATTATCAAATGCATTGGAGCGATATATAGTTTTTGGCGCACCTGTCACTTTCAGTTCATTCACATGCATAAGTGTGCCACATATATCATACAACATTAAATCAATTATCTTTAAATTTAATTATGATATAAATTAGTGAATAATAGTAACATTTAATTAACCAATCAAATAATTATTAGTGCATAAAGGTGAATAACCTTGATGGGAAATGGGTACGGGTATTCACTACACAATTTTTAGCATGGAAAATCAGGGTGAAATTTCGGTAGCATAACAAGGGATTATAAATGTTCATGGGAGGGATTAATGATAGTGAAAGGTTTATCTCATAATTTATAAATAATAGGGGTATTAAGGGTAATATGGGATAAAATATTCAAAAATTATGAAAAGGATATAAAAGGAATAAGATAATGAACATTGTTGAATAAAGAGGAGAAGGAGAGGACCCCTTACCACAAGAGGGTGATTCCAAATGCTTTGGAGAAGCTTCTTAATAGACTAGGGGAACCTTGTGAGGAGTATAGATAATGGAGGGAAGAGTAAGGATGTTCTCCAAGTATTTTTTGTGAAGAGTAATGGTATATAGTGTATGTTTATAAAGGAAATGAGGGGGGATTATTTATTATTTCTCAAACATAGGTTTAGGACTCTATATAATAATGTAATCAAAACCAGAAACCTTCACTGTTAGAAAAATGGTTTTTAACGTTGGTTTTTTTTATTTTCGACATCGGTTTTTAACCGACGTCGAAGTCGCCGATGTAAAAAATATGAATTTTTACGTCGGTTTTTGTAAACCGACCCGAAAAATGAATTACATTTGTTTTTTGGCATTAGTTTTATAAAAAACAGATGCCAGAAAAACTAAGTCATATCATTTTTGGCTTCGGTTTTCATAAAAACCAACGCGAAAAATAAAAAAAAATAGTTTTGGCGTCGGTTTTTAAAAAAACCAACGCCAAAAGCAATTTTTTTCTATCTTTTATATCATTTTATAAGATTTTATTTGAAAGGTTGTGGACCTAAAACGGAGTTACGAATCAAAATTTATCACTGTCAGAAGTTGAACCTATCAAAGTTTTGATTGATACAACTCGTTTCAAAGAAAACATGATAAACATAAATTAAAATCATATACACCAAATGAAATAAAATAATCATAATACTTCAAACATATTTCAATGGTTTTAGGGGCTTCCATCAAAATGATATGTTTTTTATCATCATATTACTTGTATTTAGAAATGAGAATGAATAATCATTATAAGAAAGCTAATTGAGTTATTTAGAAATTAAGGATAATAATAATAAAGAAAACAAATGAATAGAATATGTACCATGTTCAAATTAACGATTGAAGTCACATTGAAATATTGATTGAATTGAAGATGTTGAAAATGATGAACAAAGGATAAACTGGATATTTATATAGTAAACAGAAATATTTTCAATTGCGTTGTACGAAAATGTAGGCGGGATTTTAAAAAGTTAAATGCGCGTTGTGAAAAAATGGAAATTCTGATCCCACGTTAATCTTTGGCGTCAGTTTTGTTTGAAACCGATGAAAAAGAGTATTTACATTGGTTTTTTGGCATCGGTTTTTCAGAAAACTGACACAAAAAATGTCAAATGATATCCTTTTTGGCATCGGTTTTTAAATAAACTGATGCTAAAAAGTAAAAAAAATACATTTTTCACGTAGGTTTTTTTAAAAACCGACGCCAAAAAGTTAAAAAAAAGTCATTGGTGTGGGTTTTTTAACAAACCGATGTTAAAAATTTTAAAAAAACTTTTTGCGTGGGTTTTTTAAAAACCGACGGAAAAAACAATTTTTTTTTTGCCTCAGTTTTTAAAAAAACCGATGTGTAAAGATAAAATATATTTTTGGCATCGGTGTTTATGAAAACCAACGCCAAAAAATGAAAAAAAATTATAGTGTTTTATATAATTTCTTAATCTTTGATTTGACTGGTCGTGGAGCTAAAACGGAGTTACGGATTAAAAGTTATGGCCTTTGAAAGTTGAAATTTTTTAAGACTTCTTTTAGAGAAGGTCAACTTCCGACATCCATAACTTTTAATCTATAACTTCCTTTTTTGCTCCACGACCAGTCAAATCAAATCTTAGAGAAATATCTAAAACACTGTAATTTTTTATAAAAATTTTTGGCATCGTTTTTCATAAAAACCGACGCCAAAAATATATTTTAGCTTTTCGCGTCGGTTTTTTTAAAAGCCGACGCAAAAAAAAAATTATTTTTTGTTTTTGGCCTCGGTTTTTTTAAAAACTGACGTGAAAAGTTTTTTTAAAATGTTTCGCGTCAGTTTGTTAAAAAACCGACGCCAAATATTTTTTTTAAAATTTTATGGCATCAGTTTTCATAAAAACCGACACCAAAATATATTTTTTTTAGTTTTTTGCGTCGGGTTTTTTAAGAACCGACGCCAAAACAATTTTTTTTCCTTTTTGGTGTCGATTTTTAAAAAAGCCGATGCAAAAAATTCACCGCAAAAATTATTTCCGTCGGTTTATAAGAAACCGACGTCAAACTGGCGACGTTAAAAATCATTTTTCTACTAGTGCTTAAAAAGGTTTTTGAAAATGGATTCTATAAAAGGGGAGTGATTTTAATTATTTTATATGTTCAATTGAATAACATATTAAAATATTAACCTTGGTGATGTGAAAGTGAGTCATGCCTTTAAAGAAATGATATTAAAACAATAAAATATATTATAGGTTTTGGAAGGTTCATAAAAGCATTATGAAATTAATTAAATAAGAATAAAATATCATTATTTTAAATGGATAACAAATACTTGGTCATGTATACCTTTTATATTATTTATTTCATCATTTTGGGTCATTAGGATATCACAATACACACCGTATATTTATACCATATTTAAATTTTACCTAAAAATTCTATTGTCTCCAAAAATTAACAAAAATTCAGAATTGAATAATTTCAACAAGACAATTCCAAAAATAATATTTATTTTATCAAAATAATATTTGAAATATTTTAAATTATACTTTTAAAATAAAAAAAGATAGTTATCGAGAAATTCTATGTTTTTTGATAATAATAGTTTTCAAACCCTTAACAAATTTACATTTTAATTCATAAAAATTATTAGATCATTTATAATTTAAAAAAATTATTTAATAATGATATTTTAATAAAAAATTATTTATTTTAAAAATACATTAACTCTCCAAAATAAAGTCCTTAATTAAATATAAATATTGTCCAAAAATACAATTTTTCTTTTATTGTATAAAAATAAAAATTATTTATGAAGTAAAAATAAATATAACAATTAATAGATTGAAAATAAAATATACATATTCATATTATTATTGTATGGATACATATCTTTATATTACACCAGAGAATTCTCTAAGGGTAAGGTGTGTGAAGGTGAGATTTTTAGGGGTGGTTCGATGTACATGGTTTGGGTCGTAATCTCGAAGAGCTTGAACTTCTCCTGTAAACGATTTCAGTTGTACTTTAGTTGTTGGATCTCAACTTGGACTTGGTCAAGAAAAAATACTAGTGATGACATCTCCCTTGTAATCTCTAATAAATGGGATTTATATAGTATGATCTTTCTGGTTGAGTCCATCACTTCCTTTGTCTATGTCCATTAGATTTCTCAAAACCCTATCTTTATACTGATCATATGACCACTCTTTAATGAATATATTATCAATGTTAATGATTCTTAACATTATTTTTAATATTATTGGATACAATAAAACCATGTAAGTGAATGTATTTTCCATAACCATAACACATAATAAGACATTTAATTCAACCACAAATGGAATTTTATTTATAATAGTTCGGGTAATTGCAATCTTCCACCATTTTGAAATTTCACCCATAAAATTTTTATCTCACACACTAAAAAAGATGAGGGTAATTATGTTTCATCACCTCCTATTTTCCACACATTGGCTCTTCCCATTTTTTGTTTTTCTATATCACTTTTAAAAGGTGTATTGTCTTATTTCATATAACTTTGACTCTATGATCTAAGAAATTCACAGACTAATCCTCATATGAGAGATCATTCTCCAATGGTACCACCACTGGGTTGAGTATATGTGAGTGGTCTGGTATGTACATCCTCAAGAGGTATAAATGGAATACATCATTTACTAGAGATAGGTTAGGTGGTAGTTCTAGTCGGTATACCAATGCTCTGATGTGATCAAGGATCTCAAAGATACAGGTGTATCTTGGACTAATATTTCACTTATTCCCAAATATCTTGACTTTATTCCATGTAGATATGTGCAAAAATAACTTATCTTTAACCTAAAAGAATAGGTATCATCGATGATTTTCAACATAGCTCATTTTTTGATTCTGAGTATCCTTGATGTACTTATGAATGGTATTGACCCTTTCCACCATTTTCTCGACCATTTTCGGACCCAACATTTTCCATTCCCCAAATTCATCCCAACAATCAGGTGTTATACATATCTTTCAATAAAAGGATTCACAGGGAGCCATTTGGATTCTTGAGTGGAAACTATTATTGTATGATAACTTTACAAGAGGAAGATTTTGATCCAATCTTACTTTAAAGTTAATTAATAACAATCTCAAAATTTCCTAGAGTGTTTGGACAGTCTGCTCATATTGGCCATTAATTTGAGACAGATAAGACATGATGAATTTCAACTCAGTATTTAGAGCATGTTGGAGAATCTTATATATCATGGAGGTAAATATTAAATCTTGATCAGATAAAATCTATATTTTTGTTCCATGAAACCTCACCACTTATCGAATGTATATCCTTGAATGTTGATCAAGTGAGTAGTCCTATAAAATTGTAATATAGTGAGTTGTATTCATAAGACGATCCACTACAACCCGTATAGAATTATTTCTTCTTGATGTCTTTGGAAGACTAGTGATAAAGTCCATGGTGATGTTTTCCCATTTCCATGTAGGTATGGGTAATGGTTACATCATCCCATTGGATTTTTTATTTCTTCATTCACTTGATAACATACAAGACTTCTTAATGTATAATTTGTGATCTCCTTCTTCATATTGTCGCTAAAGTAGTGATCTTAGAGATATTGATAAATCTTTGTGCTTCCTGGATGGATGGAGAAGTTTAAACTATATGCTTCATCCAACAAATCCTTCTTTAAAATTGGATATGATAGTAAAAAAAATCTTTTCCAAAATCACACAACTCCTTTATTGACATTGAACCTTGAGGATTTCTTTTTTCTAATAGATTCCAATTTATTCTGAATTCACACATCATCTCATTAATCACCGTTTATCCAATACAGAAGGGATGATTGAGAAATAATTTGTGAATGGATTTATTATTTTCCTTTCTTTATGATTCACATTTCCATCCTTTTCAAGTATAAATAGATCAGATCCTTCTTGATTCACAAAAATGATAAAATTGATGCATCCTTTCTACTTAATAGATCCTATAATTTATTTTATTTCCCTAGATGGTAGTGTATTGAGAAGTCATAGTCCTTGATCATCTCAAACCATATTCATTTGTGCATATTATATTCTTTTTGTGTGAATATATTGTTAAGGAACTTGTGATCCATATATATTTTACACTTCTCCCCAAAGAGATTATTCTTCTATATTTTTAAATAGAAGATCACTACAACCCACTCTAGATCATGTGTTGGGTAGTTCTATTTTTGAACCTTCAATTTACTTGAAACATATGCTATCATTTTTTCATTCTTGATTAAAACATATCATGATCCCTTATTTGAAGCATCACTGTATACAATGAAAATTTATCCACTTGTGGGTAGTGTAAGTATAAGTATAGTGATAATAATTTTTCTAAACTCTTTTAATATCTATTCACATTCATTTTTAAAAACCAAATTGACACCCTTCTGAGTTATCTTGGTTATAGGGTTTGAAAATCATGAAAAAATTCTCAAAAAACTTATGATAATACCCAATTAATCCAAGGAAACAACAAATTTTGTCACAGATGTTAGCCTCATCCATTCTTCAACTGCTTCTATCTTTCAAGGATCCATGAGTATCACATTACATATGATAATAATACACAATAATGAGGGTTCTTTCAACCAGAAATTACATTTTTGTACTTTGAATAAACCTTATCCTTTCATAATATTTTTATCATAGTGATCATATTCTCTCCATGCTCCTCCATGCTTTTAGAGTATACTATAATTTCTTCTATAAATACCACAAATTTTTTTCGAGTTAATATATGATGATTATATTAATCAATTCCATGAATATCTCTATATAATTAGTGAGTCTGAATGGAATTAATATGAAATCATAGTGCTCGCACCTTATACAAAAAGTGTTCTTAGGGATATCCTCCTTCTTTTCCCTTACTTTATAATATATTGACCAAAGATATGCCTTGTATAAGTATTGAGCTCTAAATAGCTGATCAAACAAGTCATTAATCCATAGAGAAGGATACTTATTCTTCATCATGATTTTATTGATCTCATGATAATCAATGAAAATGTGTATTGATCCATCATTATTCTTGAAGAAGAGGAATGGTACACCCCAAGGTGAAAAACTTGGGCCTATGAACCCATTATCTGTATTCTCTTATAGGTATCTCTCTGGATCCTCAATTTCCAAAACAAAAATTCTTTTTAGGGTCTTTTATAATTTTAACACCCTAGGCATAATCTCGATTGAAAACACAACCTCTTATTTAAGAGGAAGACTAGACAATTCTTTGAGAAACACATCAACGTATTCGCTCATAATGGGCATGTATTCAAAGATGATCTTTTCATTATAATCAACAATTTTAGAAAGATATGATTTATCATAGGGAAATAATATCTATGCTTGATATGTTGGTGATAAAGAAATTCATCCTCATCCTTACACTTATACAGAATTAGGGGATGGTTCGTGATACAAAGAGTGATTTCCTTCTCATAGTAATTTATGTTGGATCTGTATAGGGAAAGCCAATCCATACCAATAATTGCATCAAAATTCACTAAAGGGAGTATCAAAAGGATTTATAGGAAGTTCTGTCCATAAATTTTGATAGGGGAGGATTTATATACTTGGGATTCAATAATTGTCCCATTTTCCATTTTCACTAACATCTCTGCTTCCTTGCTTTGTGGTGTTGTTTGAATAGTTCTACTAAACATGCCTGATAGGAAAGAATGCGTATATATATGGATGATAAACCTACCTTTCACTTTTTTATTTTTATTTCTAATCATTTACTTTATCCAAAATAGACTAAGGGATGATAATTTTAAACATATTAAACACATAAAAATGAATCCAAAAATATTAAAGGTGTAACTTATAAATGAAATGTATTTTCTTAACTTATGAATTTATAGGATTCAATCTATGTTATCCATAATCTATTTTCTGAAATATAATCTTATAAGTAATTTTTTCCCCTTAATAATGGTTCATAATGAGCTTATGAATTTACCAAATCATATCCCCTAGGAGAATCAAACCATGTGTGTAGCAAGGCCCATTGTCATGTACCAGTTCCGAGCCGAGTCTAGTTCAATGTGGTGTTTTTGGGTTTTACCCCCATGTACATCAATACCAAATCCACATCCACTTATAGTATCTAGACGTGATGTATTTTCTTAAAAACCACTTACTCTGTATTTTATCAAAATTTAGGGATTTCGTATTATGTTGTTTCTTATCCCTAATTCTTTTATTAGGGGTTTCTAGTCCTAATCTCCAAAATAACTAAACTTTCCTCTGATACAAACTATGAAAACCCTGCTATATATTACACTTTATTTCATGATTAATTACATAAGATTATAGAGAATATAACATGGAAGATTGAGAAGTCTAGTTTATTTGGTAAGTAGGTACATTATATTACAACTTCAAATAGAGGGTACATCGCCATTATTGAAAACATCCTTAACATGAGCACAATACTCCTTCATACTTATAACTGCATGAAATAACTTAGAGGCATATATAAGAAAGTGGTGAGATATAAATCCCAGTAAAGGAATAAACGTGTAAAAATATGAAGAAATTATAACTTATTAGAAAATAATAATATCAATGAGATATAAAAGGGGTTGAGAATCATAAACATGAGTAATGAGGCATGATATAACATGATAACATAAAGGCAACATGGGAAATGTGAAAACAACTTTAAACATGGGATCATAAACATAGGTCATGTATAACTCAAAATACATAATGAAAGTAAAAGTCTGATTATTTATCTGGTTCACCCCCTAATCCTTTTATTGATGTCTCATTAGGATAAATCATTATCCAATGAATTGGAGTGCTCTATAATTCTAAGTGCACCCGTCACTTTCATTTCATTCAAATGCACAAGTTTTCCAATAGATCATATAACATGGAATAATTTATAATCAAATTTTATTCCAAAATTAAGGAGTTTATAATAAATACATGTATGTCCCAAATAAAATAAGTATAAGTTCATAAATGTGAACACCCTTGATAGGAAATAAGTATGTTTATTCACTATACAATTTCTTGGAATGGAAAGTCACAGTGAAATTTCTGCAGCAGAACAGGGGTGTATAAATGTTCATGGGAGGGATTAATGAGATTTAATGGGTTCTATAATGATTTATATATCATAGGGTAATTAATAGGGATATGGGAGAACAAGTTACAAAATTTGGAAATGGAGATTAAAGGCATAAGATAATGAAGATGCTTGAATAAAGAGGAGAAGGAGAGGATCCCTTACATTGATATGGTGATTCCAAATGCTTTGAGGGAGCATATTGAGTGCTTGTGGAACCTTGGAAGGAATCTAGAGAGGGTAGCGAATAGTAAGGATATTCTCCATGTTTTTTTAGTGAAGAGGAATGGATTATTGGGTGGGTTTATATAGGAAATAAGTGGGGAATTCTTTATTTTTTCTCATACATAGGTTTTGGACTCTATATAATAAAGTAATCAAAACCAAAAACCTTAACATGGGTTTTGAACATGGTTTCTAACAAAAAGGAAGAAATTTAAATTATTTTATATGTACAAGGTCCTAAATTATTAAAATATTACCATTGGTTATGTAAAAGTAAATCACGCCATTAAAGATATTACTTTTAAACCATAAAATATATTATAGGATTTGGAGGATTCATAATGGATTTATAAAATTCATTAAATAACATAAAATAACATTATTTTAAAGAGTAAATTTATATTTGGTCTTGGATACATTTTATAGAATTTATTACATCATTTTTGGGTCATTATGATGTCATAATACACATCGTATATTTATACCATATTTAAATTCTACCAAAAAATTCGACTATCTCATAAAATTATGAAAAATTAATTTTTGGATAATTTTAACATGTTGATTCCAAAAACAAGGTTTATTTTATCAAAATTATTTTATAAATAAGAGATATTTCTCTTTTAAAATAATAATTGACATTTGTTGAGAAATGTTAGGTTTTTTTAGTCAATAATAGTTTTGGAACACTTTGAAAACATTCATTTGACTTCATAAAAATTATATGACTATTTATATTTAATAATAATTATTTAATAATCACATTTTAATATAATATTATTTATTTTTAAAATATGTTAATTCATTAAAATAAATCCCTTAATTGAATTTCAATATTTTCCAAAAAAATCAATTTTGGTTTTATTATATAAAAATAAAAATAATTGATAGAGTAGAAGAAAAAAACTATTATATTGAAAATAAAATATAGTTATTCATATTATTAGGGTTTTGATACCTATCCGTTTATTACACTGGAGAATTTTTTAAGGGTAAGGTGCACGACAATTAGATTTTCATGGGGTGGTTCGGCATACATGGTTTGGGCCTTAATATCAATGAGCTTGAACTTCTACCACAGACGGTTTCTCTAATGATTTAGTTGCTAGATCACAGCTTGAGATTGGTCAAGGGAAAACCCTAATGATGATAACTCCTTTAGAAGCTTCAAAAATGGGCTTCATAAGGTACGATCCTAGTGATTGAGTACATCACTTCCTTTGTCCATGTCGATTGGATTTTTCAAAACCCTATATTTATACTAATCCTTTGATAATTGTTCAATAGCTATATTATCAATGGAAGAGATTCTTAAAAGTCTTTTAAATATGATAAGATATAATGAAAACAAGGAAATTCATGTGCTTTTTATAACCATAACACATAATAAAACATTTAATTCAACCAAAATAGAAATTTTATTTATAACAGTTCATGTCATTACATGATGTTTATGAAACCCATTTCTCTTCCAAGGTTTATAACATGATAAAATGCTTTTAAAACCTTCTTATTTTCATGGAATATTCTATTAATAAATGATTATGAAACCTAAATATTTCCCTAGGTTATGATAGGATGTAATTTTTTATGATACCCATTTCATATAATGGGTTATGATATGATGAGTGTTTATGATTTTTTGGCACACATAAATATGGTTTTCATTATGTGATGGGTGGGACCTATATCTCCCTCTAATTCATTGGGTAAAGATTTTTATCTCTTGAGATAGAATGGAATGTAATGGGGAGTGAACCCAGTTCAGTAATACATTATTGGAATGATAAGTGAACATGATTCAGTAATATAGGGACAAAATGAGTAGTGAACCTGGTTCAGTAATACATGGATCGAATGAGGAGTGAACACAATTCAGTAAAGAAATTTTTCTGCTATGATGGTCTTGGTAGTGAGACTTGGTTTATATGGAAATAATTTTATATTCTTATGTGTATGCCATAAATTCCATGTCTTATGATCTCATGGCTCACGTTCTTTGATTAATTTTATGAATAATGTCTTATTAACTACCAATATTTATGACATGAATCATGATTATGAATTTTGATATGAAGGGTATGGTTTTAAAATGACATTCTCATGTTATCATACCCTTATGTTCATGTTATGCTTATGTATCTCTTTTATTTAACCATACTGAGCATATAAGATCACCTTTTTTCCCCTTTACTTAAGTTATGAAGATATGTAATATGTATTATATTCTTAATAAGGGTTCTAGTTATGAAGAAAATAGTGGGTGATGATGTAGGTGTAACGAACCAAACATTCATTAATTAATATTCCTCTTGATCTATTTAAATGTATTATTATGGGTATATAAAACTTATGAAATTATTTTGTTTTATGTTTTTGGATTTTAAAATACCATTAATAATTTTTACCGTCGCTAATATAGTCATTGAACAGTGATCACATGATTTGTATAAATATAGGGCTTTAACATATCCAATTTACTCAGACAAAGGAAGTGATGGCCTCATCTAGTAGACTTTCCCCATACGAAGCCCATTTTTCAGAGCTTGGAAAGGAGGTGGAATCTTTGGGCTTTGATCTTGACCAAGCCCAAGCCACACTTGAATATGTTAAGCTCAAGCAGAACCGCCTATAAGAGAAGAGGAAGTTGAAAGAGATTACCACCCGAGAGATGTTATCTGATCCACCCCAAGAGTCTGTCACCATCACACACCTTACCCTAAGGTCTTATGTGGGTGTTTTAATGGGTTATGTAACAAGAACCTAGAATTATTATTATTTACATTATTTTTGTATATAATAAAGATTATACTTTCTTTTTATTATTATTACTTGGTAAATAGTTTTTAAAGCACAAATAGTTTTTTTAGTTAATATTCAACTAAGAAATACATTTTGATGAATTATTGGATTTTTGAATAAAATAATATCTTATCAAAATAATAATAATAATATTAAATTAATTTTTATTAAATATAAATGATCTTATAATTTTATGAATGCAATTGTAGTTTTTATTAAGGTTTGAAAGCTGTTTTTGTCAAAACCCATGAATTTTCGATAAATGTCGGTTTTTATTTTAAAAGTAAAAATTCACATATTTAGAAAATTATTTTGATAAAATGAATATTATTTTTGAAATTAGGATATCAAAATTATCCAATGGTGAATTTTTCATAATTTTCGGACACAATCAATTATTTGGGTAAAAATTAAATACCGTTTAAATATATAATGTGTTTTATGACATCATACTAACCCAATAGTGATATAACAAAATACTATAAATATTATGTTCTTCCAATATATGTTTTAACATTAAAATAATGTGATTTTGGGTTTCTTTTATTTATTTTACAAATCTTTAGTGGACCCTTCAAGGCTTATAAAATATTTTGTCTTTTTAAATTGTTTTCCTAGAGAGCGGGACTCACCTACACATAAGAAACCCTATTATTTTAAGAAGTTCGTCCATTGGCCTTATAAAAAATTATTTTTCAGTCCCTTTTGGAAAAAACAATGGGAAAAAACCATGGGATGGTTTGTGGTTTTGATTTGTTTAATGTGAGGTGTCCCAAACCTAAATAATAAAGAATTCCATCTCTTTTCCTATATAAACCCACCCAAGCTCCCACTTCCTCTTCACTAAAATCCTTTGGAGTTCGTCCATAATCTGCCCTCCTCCCTCTATAATCCTCCCAAGGTTACCCAAAATCCCAAGAATCCTCTCTCAAGCCTCTCTCAAGCCTTTATAAGCACACTTCCAAGTAAGGGATTCTCACTTTTATTATTCATGTCCAAGTTTTATTATATTGTTATGCCCTTTTATTTTAAATTATAAATGATGGGGTATGATTCTAAACGTTCACAATACTACCCTCTTAAAGTTTGAATAATTAGAGATCTCGTTTCTCTCTCATTAATGCCTCCCATGTACACCCATTTCCATGCCCAAATTCTGTAAGAAATTTTCTCTCTTCGCATTTACATTCAAGCAATTTTATTATATTACATATCAAAATCCATTATGTTGAATGAGAGATGTTTCTATATGACCCCTTAATGTCCATTTCATGTACATATAATGAGACACACATTTCTCTCTCATAAACCATTTTTATGAATCCTTATGTCACGTCGTTATGTAGCCGAAATTGCACCGAATTTTTCTAAGCCAAGATCATTGTGTAGTGAATACCATACCAATGCCTCTATCAAGGGTATTCACCTTTATGCAGATTTACTTATTTATTATAGAGTTTCATGTATGAATTCTACATTCCTTTATCGTGGAATAAATGATTATGTTTAATGAATCCATGTTTTATGATCCATGTGACACACTTATGCATGAAATGAAATGTTTAAGAAGGGTGCACCCTAATAGAGCTCCAATGCATTGGGTAAAGTATAGTATCATGATACATCATGTGTAATTATTGTTGAATCATAATAATTCAAGTTCAATTATGGTTTACTCATTCTTCTTTTTCAATGAGGGTTTACTCATGCTCCATGTGCGATGTGTCTTGGCTCATACTAATTCAATGTTAAGTGTTGTTTCCACATATCCATGTTATGATTATCATGCTTTATCATGCCTTTATGTTCATGTTTCTCTTGTGATATATTGATATGACTATTGTCTAACATGTATTGTTTCCCTCATGTTATTCCATGTTTATTCCCTTACTGGGCTTTATATCTCACCCTTTTCTTATGCATGTCCACAGGTTATCCCATGCAATGCTAAGTATGAGGAAATGTAGTGGTCATGTAAAGGAAGTTTTCAATAAAGATGATGTATTTCATGTTTAATGTTTTCATGTAATGATCCTAAGCCCCAAAGTCACTAGAACCTTTGATCTGCTATGTTATATCAAGTGATGTTTATGTAATAAATCATGTTTAAGTGTGTAATAAAGAGCAGAGTTTTCATAGTTTGTATCAGAGGATAGGTTTAGTTATTTTTTGGATTAGGATTAGAAAACCCTAGTAAAGCCTTATAGACAAGACTAAGTATAATAAAAACATCCCTAAGTTTTGGTGAGTATTGAGTAAGTGGTTTATTAAGCAAATACATCCCTATCTAGATACGAGCAGGTTGAGGCAGCTCTGGCACAAATGTATCCTAGGGGTAAAACCCGAATACACTGCTTTGAGATAGACTTGAATGGTAATAGGTGCATGACAACAGGCCTTACTGCACTCTTGGTTACGACACTCTTGGGGGATATGATTTGGCAAATTCAAAAGCTTAGTATGAACCATTATTAAGGGACTAAAAAACATTCCCTAAGAATATATGTTAGAAAGTAGATCATGGATAACATAGACTAAATCCAATAGATTCATAAGTTAAGGAAATAAAATCTAGTTATAAGTCATCCATTTTTTGTCTTTGGATTACCATTTTATGTGTTACCCCTAACATTCCTTTTATTCCAGCAATGGCCAGAAATAATATGACTCGGTCTAACAACCGATGTGAAGATCAATACGATGACTGTTCTAATGAGATTCCCAATCTGATGGGAGTGGGAATAGAGAACTTTGTCACTCTTCTCTCTTAGTTAACACAATCTTTGAATATAAACATGGGTCAATAAGAACGTTCAACCCCCCAAGAAAGTACACGTTGCTATCGAGAGCTTCATGAGGAAAAGTCCTCATACTTTTAATGGATCACCTGATCCCTCAATTGTTGAACAATGGATCAATTCTATTGAAAAGATCTTCTGTAGAGACCCTAATCTTGGCGTACATGGACATTAAATTACTTTTGTGGAATACTTAGTACATAACAAAAACAGACACACAAGGATCGTAATAGTTTAGTGTCTGTGGAAACTCAGAATATAATCTTCTAATCGTGGTGAAAGATCTTCAACATCTCCCATAAATATCTTCCTTTTTTTTCTTACCTAAAACCTTTCTTTATATCCTGGGGAAAAGAAAACATAAAAAGGGTGAGCTCAAATGCCCAGTAAGGGTAAACATAGATAACATAAAACAATCCATAAACATTTGAATGCAAAAACTTGAACATAAAATCTAAACATCAAAATCTTGAGCAAAGACATGAATCTTGGAAGTACGTAAGGCATATATCATAAGGGAACATCAATCATGATAAAATAGCATCGGAATAAAACATGTAATTATGGAAACCATTAAGCACATGTTATGATTTCCATAATAGCCAAGGCATTGCTGCCAAGACCATGTCTATCTCATGAGATATAAATCTTTACCCAATGCATTGGAGGGAGATATAGGTCCCACCCATCTCATAATGAAATCATTCTTACTTGTGCCACAAAACAAACATACATCATTCATAATAACCCAATAAATAAAATGGGTTTCATAAACATCATCCCATCATCAAATAATCTATATAAAAGAAATGGATATCATTTCATAATAATGAAAGTGAAACCATGTAAATCATAGAGACATTATACTTGAAACATACACATATGAAATAATGTCATCTTAGATGAAAAATGGTTTTGATAAAACACTTGAAATGAATTATTGAGGAAAATATCCTTTCATCTTCAAAATCATTTTCTTTTCACAAAATGTCATGCAATTTTAAAAGAAAAGGATTTTTTTAAAAATAGTCATGAAATATTTTGGAGGAAGCTTCATGAAAATAAGGCTTTATAAAACCATAAAAATCCATTCACGCCGTATAAGTTAAAAATAAAATTCTACTTGTACTTTTTTTGGAAAAGTTAAAAAGTACCTCGTATGGTAAACAAAATAAAGATTCCTTCCATATGATGTGGTAAAAGTTAGAAAAGGGTAAAAATGTCTTAAAAATACATGGAAGGAAAGTAAAAATTTTATGAAAACATTCTGAGAGCATATGGACATGGATAATAAACATAACCCCCAGTAAATACTTACGCATAAATAATCTCGGATAAGAATGAGATTGGAATAATTATCCCTTACCTTATGTCCGATATGCTTTGTATGTATCCGAACCTCCTCTTCTTTCGACACGCCTTTTGAACCCTCCTCTTAGGGCACTAAGATTGGTCTTTGAATAATACTAGAACCTCTAGGATGTTTCTAGGGAAGTGGAGAAGATAAATTTTCAGGGGTTGTTCGAGCGTGAAGGCTCAAAGTGGTGTGAGGAAGAGAGGGAGGAGGTTCCCTTTTATAAGGGAGGAGAGGGGCACCTTTGGAATAACTAAAAATATTATTTTATTATAAATTCATATTCGGTTTTTAATAGCTCTAAATTGAGTTATTTCAAATCTAAGGTGGGTATGGGTCGAACTCCTATCATCCAAGAGAATTTAGACAAGTTTAGGTTTCTATTTTAACCTTATCATTTAGATTTAACTTTAAGTTAAATAATTTTTCTTTTACCGTGTCTTCTTATTTTCTTACACTGCAAGGTTAATAAACTTACTATAACAAGCCAAACGAACCCCAATTTATTTATTATTAACATATATAACCTTATCTAAGTCATTTGGCCGAACCTTATATTTTTAGGAATAAAATAACAATATATAATATAATATTTGTTTTAAAAACTATTTTATGTCAATTTTGATACTATTTGGTAATTGATTTTTGTGAAAATCATAACAGAATGATTAGTTCGAAAAAAGTTAATGAAATAAATACTAACATGTCATATTAAAATAGAAAATTATTTTAATTCATAAAAAGTCTCAAATTACATTTATTGGGGTATTTATAACATCAATTATGTCAATATTTCATTAATAAGATAATTACTGCATCATCATTGTGTCATAAATAAATTAAATTATTTAATGTATAAAAATTACAAATAAAATACCATTATGTAGGAAATCTTTTTATATTTCTAATTAATATTTATAGTTGAAATTATCTTATGTGTAACTCTATATTAAAAATGATTTAGTTATTAAACTTTGATTTTAAATATTTTAACCCTTCTTTAAATAAATTAATAATAAATGTCCTAATCTAATCCAAGTGGGACTAAAGGGTAATATTTTATCCCTAATGTTGTTTTTGGTCGAATTAAACTTATCCAATAGAATTAGGACATGTGATAGGGTAATAATAATATCATTTTTACCCTTAATTACCCTATTTACTTTTAATTGTGGTAAAAAAAAGTAAAAAGTTACTATTCACCAAAAATTATTTTCATCTCATTGAACCACATTTTACTTACTGACATCAACCGTGTTACTCGGATTTTTGAAACTCCATTCACAAATGCGTTAAAATTAAGTTTTATGTAAATTTGTAAATTCTCCTAGGAGGTGGGTAAGAGACGGTGAAAAGTTCAATAAAATTTTTATATATCTAAAATTATTATAAAATGACTCCAATGAATTACTTTGAACTTATAAAGGTATTATGTATAAATTTTGACCTAAAATATATTCAAATAAAATAAATAATTATTTAAATAAAAAGTCAGTTTTTAAATAGTAACCCAGTGTTTTCACTATTCATCAAAAATTGAAAGTTTTCAGAAAAATACCAAAATTTAACTGTAGGCTAATTTCGATATTCCTAATCCAAAAATGAAGTCCATATTCAAAAATAAAATTTATAAAATTTCAAAAAGTGGGTATTACTATTCATAACGACTAGTTTTAATAATATTTTAATAGCATATCGTTGTTTAGCAAAACTCGGTATTGCGTACAACACATGCTATCGTGGAAGGTCGTGCTTGTGTGTAATGCAAGCCAAGTTAGGGATGTGTGCTGTGAAAGATCCTTTTGGTGTAGCATACAACACAAGTCATTAATGAAATTAAAAAGAATATTTTTCATAAAATCTTGGGGTGTTACATTCTACCCCCCTTAAAATGAATTTCGCCCTCGAAATTCGTCGGGGTTATAAATGGTTTACTACTCGAAAGTTTCTTTAATAGAAACCCACATCGTAAAAGGAATACTAAAACTTAATTTTAAAAACTAAAGTATGAAACGTAACGATTACCCAAAGTAACTCATCACTGGGTTTCTATATAGAAGAACATAGGTTAAAATATGGATATGGAAGAAAAATTTAACCATCAAGTTCTGATGGAGAGTGGTAGAGAAAATGGCTATGAAAAAGCCATCAATCACAAAGCCATAAATTTGTGATGATCTAAGGTACCATATGATTCATCAGATATAAGATCATTAGGACAACATTTTTGGTTTTCAATATTATTTCCCTAAAGTTGAAAAATTTGAATTAGAAGAAATACTTATTTGATTTTGGTACAATGTCACTATTGTTCATGCTTTGAACAATTTCCACTTCATATCTTAAATAAATGAAGTTGAATTTGTTATCCGTGAAGTGTTAACAGATCATGTGATAGAATGATGGGTCATTCCATTTGTTTCAAACAAAAGGTTAGAAAAATTTATCAAATATACATAAGTCCATCTATGGTGAGGTTAATCATATATGATTCCAAAAATGAACTTATACTTCATCTATCATGCCGCTTAATAAAATAAAAATAGTTTCTACTAACCAGGGACTTCCTGTAGGCCATTGGTATGTGATAAAGGCCAGTCGCACTTCAGTTGTGGGTTCGATTCCCACAATCTTGTCCAACGTGATGGGCTATCGCCCGTCCTGCAAGTTGTCCTTTTTCTAAAACTACATTATTATAACTTTCCATCAATAATATCGAAAAAGTTCTATCCTTAAACAATACTAACTTATGTCTGACATAATCCATTCCAATCTTTAGGCTTATCCAAAATACTGCTATCCAATCTCATATTATAGTGAAAACGATTACCAAAGAGTTCATATAACAAGTATGTTAATACCATCGTTGATGCCCATATATCATAAGATATGTCTTTTTGGTCACATTCCAAACATTTGAAGGCCTTAATCATGTATTCTCTTGAAAAAATGAATACCCATTTAATCTTAGTGAAAACATGAGTGCTTTCAAAAGTTAACTCTTTCCACATACCAAAACTCCAAAATTCTATATGCTCAAACCATGATATAACTATTTACTTATGTCAGTCATGAGCTCATAAATACTGTCAAACATTTCATTTTCTCCTTATCCCTTAATTATGCGCATATCATCTTCTTTCCAAAAATATCTCAATCACTTTCCATGGTTATCGGTACCATAAAATTATTGAAAACCACAATAGACCAATACATAAATATTCCAATATTCCACGATACATTATTTTGGAACCCCATTACATAAACACTTAATCATTCCACCACATCATTTTCATATTCAACATCTCCAATAGTGATCGCATGCGACTTCCCTTTGTCCTTTTCCTTAAGTGGTTGCTCATGTTGATCACCACTAACCCTTGGATTAAGGCATTTATTAGAATAATGCCCCATTTCCTTGCACTTGAAGCATTGAAGTGTTGGTGGTGCGTTCTCTGCAGTCTTTTCTTTATTCACATCATTAGCAACCCTTTTTCCATTACTTCGACACTCAGCTACTTGATGACCTTCTTTTCCACACTTAAAACATTTTCTAGTCCCTTTAAGAAAATCTCCATCATGCTTCTTTCTACACTTTGAGCATAAGGAAACATTCATATTCTTTTCACCATTATTCTGAGATTTCTCCTTGAACTCCATCTTTCGTTTCTTGACAAAACCATGAGATGGATAAGTAACACCAACTTCCATTTCTACCTTGATATCACAACGCACAATTTCTTCATAGCTACTAAAGTATCTAATAGCTAATGCCCTAAGAAGACTTGGTTCTAGGCCAATAATGAATCAATCAACTTTAATTTCAGGTTGGATGATAAAGCCAGATGCATACCTAGCAAGCCTTGTAAAATTTTCTTCGTATATACCAACAGATTCATAATCCTTTTGCTTTAGTTCAAGAAATTACTTCTCCATATTTGTTCGAAGAATACGAGGGAAGTACTTATTGAAAAATATGTTCTTGAACTTGTACCATTCCATGGACTCAATTTCATCTCTTGGCCTTGTATTCTTGATAAGATTCCACCATTGATCAGCTTCACCTTCCAAATGATATACTGCTAATATGAATTTATCATGTTCAGAACATTGAAGAACTGAAAATATCTTTTCAGTGGTACTGATCCATTGTTCAGCAATAAGTGGATCAGAATACCCACTGAAAGAAGGTGGACGTTGCCTCATGAAGGAATCTATAGAATATTGTTCCCTTCTCTTCTCATTTGGAAGTCCAGAATTATTCATAGCTTGTGTAAGTATAGAAATAATATTTTGCACTCCATCTCCCATAAAATTTGTTTTTTTAGGAGGAAAATCATTGCATTGTCCATTACATTGATCAATATGGTTCTTTCGTGTTCCAGCCATCGTCTAAAACCCAAAAAGAATAGTGTGAGAGGCAAAAATCATGCTAGGAAAACAACATAATAAAGGGGGAGTACCTTTAATATCTAACATCTTAGGTTTAATTCTAAGATCATTACCGTAATTCTATGACTATAACCTATACTTATACTTAACCTTAGGGACATCCCTAGACATACCTTAGAAATATCTCTGGGGATCTCACTAAAGTTCTCGCATCCAAGTTTCCAAAGGTTGACTAATACTTTCCTCTGATACCAACTGTAGAGACCTAAAGCTTGGAGTACATGGACGTTACATTAATTTTTTGGAATACTTAGTACATAACAAAAACAGACACACAAGGACCGTAATAGTTTAGTGTCTTTGGAAACTCAGAATATAATCTTCTAATCGTGGTGAAAGATCTTCAACATCTCCCATAAATATCTTCCCTTTTTTTTCTTACCTAAAACCTTTCTTTATATCATGGGGAAAAGAAAACTAAAAGGGGTGAGCTCAAATGACCAGTAAGGGTAAACATAGAGAACATAAAACAATCCATAAAAATTTGAATGCAAAAACTTGAACATAAAATCTAAACATCAAAATGTTGAGCAAAGACACGAATCTTGGAAGTACGTAAGGCATATATCATAAGGGAACATAAATCATGACAAAATAGCATGGGAACAAAACATGTAATTGTGGAAACCATTAAGCACATGTTATGATTTCCATAGTATCCAAGGCATTGCTTCCAAGACCATCTTAGTGGACAAAGTCCCTTTCTGAATCGTGTTCACTCCTCATTTCAGTCCTGTAACACTGAACCAGATTAACTTACCATTCCAGCCATGTCTATCTCATGAGATATAAATCTTTACCCAATGCATTGGAGGGAGATATAGGTCTCACCCATCTCATAATGAAATCATTCTTACTTGTGCCAAAAAATAAACATACATCATTCATAATAACCCAATAAATAAAATGGGTTTCATAAACATCATCCCATCATCAAAAAATCCATATAAAATAAATGGATATCATTTCATAATAATGAAAGTGAAACCATGTAAATCATAGAGACATTATACTTGAAACATACACATATAAAATAATGTCATATTAGATGAAAAATGGTTTTGATAAAACAATTGAAATGAATTCTTGAGGAAAATATCCTTTCATCTTCAAAATCATTTTCTTTTCACAAAATGTCATGCAATTTTAAAAGAAAAGGATTTTGTTGAAAATTGTCATTAAATCTTTTGGAGGAAGCTTCATGAAAATAAGGCTTTATAAAACCATAAACATCTGTTCACGCTGTATAAGTTAAAAATAACATTCTCCTCATACTTTTGTCAGAAAAGTCAAAAAGTACCTCGTATGGTAAACAAAAGAAATATTCCTTCCATACGATGCGGTAAAAGTAAGAAAAGGGTAAAAATGTCTTAAAAATACATGGAAGGAAAGTAAAAATTTTATGAAAACATTTTGAGAGCATATGGACATGGATAATAATCATAACCCCCAGTAAAAACTTACGAGTAAACAATCTCGGATAATAATTAGATTGGAATAATTATCCCTTACCTTATGTCCGATGTGCTTCGTATGTATCTGAACCTCCTCTTCTTTCGACACGCCTTTTGAAACCTCCTCTTAGGGAACTAATATTGGTCTTTTAAGAAGTACAGAACCTCTAGGATGTTTTTAGGGAAGTGGAGAAGAGAAATTGGTAGGGTTTTGCCAAGCTTGAAGCCTCAAAGTGGTGTGAGGAAGAGAGGGAGGAGGTTCCCTTTTATAAGGGTGGAGAGGGGAACCTTTGGAATAACTAAAAATATTATTTTATTATAAAGTCATATTCGGTTTTTAATAGCTCCAAATTGAGTTATTTAGAAGCTAAGGTGGGGATGGGTCGAAATACTCTCATCCAATAGAATTTATACAAGAATAGGTTTCTATTTTAACCTTATCATTTAGATTTAACATTAAGTTAAATAATTTTTCTTTTACCGTGTCTTCTTGTTTTCTTACAATATAAGGTTAATAAACTTACTATAACAAGACAAAAGAACCCCAAGTTGTTTATTATTAACATATATAACCTTATTTAAGTAATTTGGCTGAACCTTAGATTTTTAGGAATAAAATAACAATTAATAATATAATATTTGTTTTAAAAACTATTTTATGTTAATTTTGACACTATTTGGTAATTGTTTTTTGTGTAAATTATAACAGAATGATTAATTCGAAAAAAGTTAATTAAATCAATACTAACATATCATATTAACACATAAAATTATTTTAATTCATAAAAAGTCTCAAATTTCATTTATTTGGGTATTTATAACATCAATTATGTCAATATTTCATTAATAAGATATTTACTGCATCATCATTGTGTCATAAATAAATTAAATTATTTAATGTCTAAAAATTACAAATAAACTACCATTATGTAGGAAATCTTTTTATCTTTCTAATTAATATTTATAGTCGAATTTATCTTATGTATAACTCTATATTAAAAATGATTTAGTTATTAAACTTTGATTTTAACTATTTTAACCCTTCTTTAAATAAATTAATAATAAATGTCCTAATCTAATCCAAGTGGTCCTAAAGGGAAACATTTTATCCCAAATGTTGTCTTTGGTCGAATTAAACTTATCCAATAGAATTAGGACATGTGTTAGGGTAATAATAATATCATTTTTACCCTTAATTACCCTATTTACTTTTAACCGTGGTAAAAAAAAGTAAAAAGTTACTATTCACCAAAAAATATTTTCATCTCATTGAACCACATTTTACTTACTGAAATGAACCATGTCACTCGGATTTTTGAAATTCCATTCACAAAAGCATTAAAATTATGTTTTATGTAAATTTGCAAATTCTCCTAGGAGGTGGGTAAAAGACTGTGAAAAGTTGAATAAAATTTTTATATATCTAAAATTATTATAAAATGACTCCAATGAATTAATTTGAATATATAAAGGTATTATGTATAAATTTTGACCTAAAATAAATTTAAATAAAATAAATAATTATTTAAATAAAAAGTCGGTTTTTAAATAGTAGCCTAGTGTTTTCACTATTCATCAAAAATTGAAAGTTTTCAGAAAAATACCAAAATTTCCTCCTAGGCTAATTTCGATATAAAAAATCCAAAAATGAAGTCCATTTTCAAAAATAAAATTTATAAAATTTCAAAAAGTGGGTATTACTATTCATACTGACTAGTTTTAATAATATTTTAATAGTATATCGTTGTTTAGCGAAACTCGGTATTGTGTACAACACACGCTATCATGGAAGGTTGCGCTTGTGTGTAATGAAAGCCAAGTTAGGGATGCGTGTTGTGGAAGCTCCTTTTGGTGTAACGTACAACACAAGACACTAATGAAATTAAAAAGAATATTTTTCATAAAATCTTGGGGTGTTACATCTTCTCCATCCTTTAATGTTCTGAACAAGAGAAGGTTCTCCTATATGCTTATCGTATAGAGGGTGAATCTAATCAATGGTGGACGTTGATAAAAAATACGAAGTCTGAGGAGGAGATCGAGGCGTTGGAATGAAAGGATTTTCAGAAAATGTTTTTTGATAAATATTTTCTACGCACCCTCCGAATTAAGATGGAAAGTGACTTCCTTGACATCAAGAAAAAAGATGACAAATATATTGGAGAGTGTTGAGGAAAACTTAACAAGGCTTTCACAATATGCTTCCATCTTTGTCGTTACACCAGAATACAAGGTTGACCGCTTCTTTAGTGGGCTGAAACCTAGCCTGCAGAAAGTGCTGGTGATCTGTGACTTCGACAAATATGAGTAAATTGTTCGATGTACCCTCAAGGTTGAAATGGAGATTAGATAATATTAGGGGTATCATGTGGATAAAAAGTGTAAGGTGGAATTTAATTCTAGCGGTCCGATGGATAAATCCAATGGTGCTAGGAAAATCCAGCACCCCGCTTTCCAAAGGTGTGGAAAGAAGCACTCTAGAAATCACCTGAAGGGGATGATGAAATGCATTAGGTGTGGAAGAGAAGGGAACCTCGCTATTAACTGTCGGCAAGAAAAAATCACAGCTGCGATAGAGGAGAGGAACACTCCACTCGACCCTCAATGTGTTTTTTATTGCTTCAACTGCAAAGAATCAGGGCACTTTGAAAACCAGTGCCCTAAGACAAGGGTTTTCGGAGGCAACCAACAACCTCAAAGGCAGCAAGGTATAGCTTTTTCCATCACTACTGTTAAAGTGAACCCCGACAACAAAGTGGTGATGGGTATGCTATTTATTCTTTCAAGAATAGTAAATATACTTTTTGATTCTAGTTCCACACATTCTTTTATATCCCGAAAGTTTAGTAGAACAATCCCAACACCACCAAAAATCATGGAAGTGAAGATGTCGGTGAGTAAGACAAATGGGGAAATCATTGCATCCCATGAATGTAAATCCTCCCCTATCATAATCTATGGATTGAACTTCACAGAGAACCTCTTCATACTCCCTCCAATGTAATTTGATGAAATTATTGGCATGTATTGAATTTCTTTATATAGAGACAATATAAATTTCCGTGAGAGGGAAATCACTCTCCATGTGGAGAATTGACCCCCGATTCTATACAAGTGCAAGTAGAAAGATGGATCTTCTTTAGATCCATCATCTCAAGCGTGGATATTACTACCCTATCAGAACGCGTATCTGGATCATATGATTGGGTCTAAGGAGTAAACCATCCTTGATGACATGCCTATTGTGATAGAATTCGCTGAAGTGTTTCCTGAGGAATTTCCTAGTCTTCCTCCTAGAAGAGATGTTGAATTCTCAATTGATCTTTTACTTGGGGAATTTACAATATCCAAGAATCCATGTAGAATGGCTGTTGTGGATCTTGAGGAGCTGAATAAACAACTATAAGAGAATCTGGATAAAGGGTTTATACGCCCAAGTGCTTCCCCATGGGGTGCACAAATCCACTTCGTCAGGAAGAATGAGGGGTCAATGTGCCTTTGCCTCAATTATTGTGAGCTTAACAAAATCATGATAAAGAACAAGTATCCTTACCCATGAATTGATGACTTGTTCGATCAGTTGTGTGGAGAAAAATGCTTCTCCAAGGTGGATTTGCATTCGGGATACTATCAAGTAAGGGTAAAGAAGGAGGATAACCTCAAGACTGATTTTTGTACAAGATACGTGCACTATGAATTCATAGTAATGCCTTTCAGACTCACTAATTCTCCAAAAATATTCATGGACTTGATGAATAGAGTCTTTATAGATTACCTTGAAAATTTTATGGTAGTATTTATTGATGATATTATAATATACTCAAAAAACAAGGAGGATCATAAGGAGCATCTAAGAACTATACTAGAGACCTTACGAAAGGAGAAGCTCTATGCAATGTACAACAAGTTTGAGTTCTAGTTGAAGGAGATCTCATTCATGGGTTATATCATCACAAGTAATGAGATATTTGTGGATCTCTCCAAGATATCTACAATAGAGGTATGGCCAAGGCTAATATCGGTAACGGATATCCATAGCCTTTTTGGGTTAGCTGGATATTATCGATGATTTGTGAGAAATTTCTCACAATTGTGTTGAGTCAATAAGGTTTCCTTATGACTTTTCCATTCCTTCATGTTTGGGGAGATTTTTGAGTCAATAAGGTTTCCTTATGACTTTACCATTTCTTCATGTTTTGAAAATCACAAACACCTTATCATAAGGCAAATTTCATTTACCATATGTTTTACTTTGATAAGGAAAATTTTACTTCTTCAAGAAAATTTATCCTTACCATGTTTTTTATTGTTCATTTTGTCTAAGTATAAAATTAGTTTTCGTATCCAAAACCTTAGAATCACATATATACTTAGATATAAAGCATTATTTTTTCAGGTTCTAAGTTTTCTGAATTCAGACATTGAACTTTTATGAGTTCAGGTTCCGAGTTCTCTGAATTCTGATTCCAAACTTTCTGAGTTCAGACCCCATGTTCTCTAAATTCAGATTCCAAACTTTGTAAGTTCAGGCTCCGAATTCTAATGAATTCAGACTCCAAACTTTGTAAGTTTGGACTTTTAATTATTATGAATTCAGACTCTGAACTCTGTATGTTTAGACTCCAAATTCAAAGGAATTCAGACTCCAAACTTTGTAAGTTCAGACTCCGAATTCTAATGAATCCAGACTCCGAACATTCTAAGTCCAGACTCTGAATTATTATGCATTTAGACTCTGAAATTTGTAAGTTCAGACTTTTAATTCTACTGAATTCAGACTCCAGATTTCTTTGAAAGTTAGACTCCAGAATTCTATATAATTCAGGTTACGAATTCTTTGGAAAACAGAATCCAAATATCTATTTGTTATAGACATCGGATTTTTTTTGTTAGACTCCGAACTTTCATTTTTCCTGAAATTATGAAAAATGATTTTGGTCAAGAAACCATATTTTTGTTTACTCATGTTTTGGTTATAAAATTATGTCGTGCATTCAGTTACTAACTAACCATTGATTGAGTGACACGTGTACATGTCCCTCCAAAATTCAAGGAAAAAAATGACCCTTGGAGGAGGGAGCTGACTGTTGAAGTTGTGCCTATAAAGAGTAGCTCATATGAAATCACTCACAATGTTACAACTTTGATGAACAAGTTGATCAATTTAGAGATTACATGCTGCTGAAGAGATTTCTAGTGAGAGATACATTCATGCTTTGTATGTACTAAATATCCAGTTCAGAATTGCTTCGTGAAAATCCAAATGTTTTAAGTACATTCGAGGGCTTCCGGGGATAGGAAGATAGAGGTGTCAACTACCTTGAAGTTAAGGGCTTGCGGAGATAGCAAGACAGAATCCGATCTTCGCATCGAGGGCTTACTCTAGTGTGGGTAAGACAGACTTTCTTGAAAGTATAAATCAAGGGACCTTTATCCAAGGTTGTTGTATACCCTGATCTTTAGGTTAAAAGATTTATTACTTGTTACTTGTATTGTTTCAAGTTTTCCACTACATTTTGATTGTTGAGGAAAGTATAACTATCTTATAATTCATTATACTTGTACTCTGATATAGTGAGATTCTATATGCTTTAAGGTAAAATCTTTATCTTTGTAAACTTCTGTTAAGATTCATTTCCAGAACCACTTTTCCAAAATTATATTCTTGGAATCATATTTCTGGAATCAAGAAAGTTTGTAGAACTTAGAGTTTTTGTGAATTTACCTTGTTTAACCTTGTTAAACAATATAAAGGTTTCTTACCAACATTAAAAGTTCCCAAATAATTTTTAAAGTATAAAATTCACCCCACCTCTTAAATATTGAGCATCTAAATTATCATTTTGATCCACAATTTGGTATCATTGGAGAATATCACACTCCATACCAACCTAACAATTGGTAACAGAGGAGGTCTCTGAAATACTTATATTCACATATAAGCTTTCTTGCTCAAGTTTTCATTATTCTATATTTTCCTTTCTTAGGATATTCTTATCCTTGTTTACTAACTTTATTACTAAAAAGTTTGTGCGAAAAGTTTTTTCTTCAATATGACAGGAATCAATATTGGTTCCATAGACCACTTAAATCCTACTAGACCACCTATTTTTGATGGGAATGATTATGAATATTGGAGAGATCGTATGAAGATATTCATTATCAATACAGGATTAGGCAATTTTTTCATGCTTACTGGAGGATATAAAATCCCTGACAAGGAAGTTAGTACATTCACTAACCAAGAAAATCATGAATACCAACTGAATTATAAGGTACACAATACATTGAATTTTTTTATGATTAGAAATATATATAGACAAATTTCATTTGTGAAGCAGAAAATTGTATTTTGAAGAAGCTAGAAGTTACACACTTTGGAACTTCCAAAGTTATTGAAACAAGAAGATTCATGCTCAGAGCTGAATATCATGGTTTATTCTTTCCTTATGAAGAACCCATATGTAAGGTGCAACATATATTCATGACTATTTTTAATAGTTTACAATCCATGGGTGATAAAGGATTAGATGATTAAGCTCTTGTGAAAAAAATCATAGACATCATGCCCAATGAGTGGGGATCCAAGAGAACTGCTATTTATGAGAATAGAAAGGTTAATCAGATTTCTCTTGATGAAATTTTTGGAACTCTTCTTTAACATGAGACTAGAATGAAGAGAGATACTGATAATATTAAGAAAAATGATGGAAATGGCAGTGTTTATCTTACAACAAATTCAAATCATATGAAATCCAAGACTCCCGAGAGAGTTACTGGATCTAAATCTAAGAAGATTGTTATTCAATCAGAATCTAGTAGAAGTGAATCTTCAGAAAATGTGTTAGCCAATCTTGCTCGAAGGATGAACAAGATTGTTGGATAGAATAACATTCAATCCAGATAAAAGAAGAAAGAAAGGAAAGATAAGAAAGATTCAAAAGTCACATGTAATGAATGCAAAAGAGCTAGACATATAAGACCAGATTGTACTATGCTTAAGAGAAATTAAAGAAAGGAAAAGAATTCTAAGAGAAACCAAAATAAGTACTAAGAAGCTAAAGAAAAAAAAATTCTTGAAATATAATGACACCTAGAGTGCCAGTGGAGGTGACTCTTCAGATGAATCATCAGAATATGAATATTCTGGATAGAAGAATCTTGGTTTAATAGCCAGACTACCTATTGAAAATCATTGATTAATGGCTAAGGTACACAATTCTGAATCTATGACCAATGTATCCATAAATTCTAATTATAGTAATAGTAAATATTATGAATATTCAGATAAAGAATCTTCCTCGGATTAGGATAATACTTTACCTACCTATGAAGAAGTTTCTAGGTTTTCTAAGATTCTTGAGAATGAAAATTCTATTGTCAACAAAAAGCTTGATTTGGAAAATTCTAGGATTTATATACTTACTAAAGAAATATCAGATCTTTCTAAATATCTTGATATGAAAAACCTTGATTTTGAAAGTATTTCAAAAAACCTTGATGAAGTAAATTTTGATAAGGATAAACTTTCTAAGGATCTAGAAAATTTAATTTATAAGAAAAATGTTTTCGAGTCTATCTCTAGTTATAAATTTAATGTTTTGGAAGAAACGAACTTAGTTATTAGACTAAATTCAGAAATATTTTCCTTGAGTAAGTGTTTGTCAAACATTACCTTAGGTAATGAAATTTTTGATAAGATGTATTCTCAAATTGAACCTCTAAAAAATAGTTCTGGTTTTAGTTATACTAGTTCAAAACAAATTTTTAGTAACAATTATTTGGTTCCTCAAAGTGATCCATTCTACACTAAGTGTCAGTGTGGTGGAAACAGGACAAATTTGTTTCCTTAAACAAAACCCAGTCTTTAGGATTTAATAAAGCATATTTTTCTAAGAAAATGTGGGTACCTAAAATTTTTATTTTGGAAATTTCCGGATGCAGGAAAGTTTGGGTTCCAAAAGTCTAACACTCTTATTTCTATGAAAATAAAGATGGTATCAATATCAATACATCGTACATGGATAGTGGATGTTCCTGACATATGACTGGTAGCAAATACTTATTTTAAATGATTATCAAAATGAAAGGAGGAAAAGTAACTTTTAGAGATAATGATAAGGGAGAAATTATTGCTATAGGTAACATCGTTCTTCTTGAAAAAACATTGATTTCAAATGTTTTATTTTTTAAAGGTCTTAAGCACAACCTCATTATCATAAGTCAATTATGTGATTAAGGTTACCTTGTGAACTTTAGGAATGACAAATGCTTAGTAAAAAAATTCAAGGAAGAGTTTATTCTTTCTACCCATAAGTAAGAGAACTTACACACACTAAACTTAGATGACCTTAGGATCCAAGACTTACCTTTCCTTAGTGCAATGAAAGATCATTCATGGTTATGGAATAGAAGTCTAGGACACTGTAACCTTAGGAACCTATGAAAACTCTCTAAGAGAAGACTAGTGAATGATCTACCAGAGCTTAGATTTTATTCTTCAAAAGTTTGTGATCCTTGTCAATATGGAAAGAAACATAAATCAACTTTTAAATTAGTTGGTGAAGTCTCAACCACTGATGCATTAAAGTTAGTGCATATGGATCTTTTTGGTCCAACACAAACTAGAAGCATTGGAGGCAAATTTTATGTATTTGTCTTAGTTGATGATTACAATAGATTTATGTGGGTCTATTTTCTAGCAAAGAAATCTGAATCTTTTTCTTATTTCAAAAGTTTTAGAGCCCAAGTTAAAAATGAGAAAAACCTTCCTTTGATAACTATTCATAGTGATCATGGAGGAGAATTTCAAAATTTAGATGTTGAAAATTTTTGTAGTAGAAAAGGCATTACTCATAACTTCTCAGCACCCAGAACAACTCAACATAATGGTGTTGTTGAAAGAAGAAATATAATTCTTCAAGAGATAATAAGAACCATATTGAGTGAATATTCTATAGCCAAACATTTTTGGGCTGAAGTCGTCAGTACTTCTTGTTATACTATAAATCGAGTTTTAATTAGACCTTTTCTAAAAAAACCCCTTATGAGTTATGGAATGGTATAAAACCTAGAATTTCCTACTTCAAGGTTTTTGGTTGCAAAGTATTCATTCTGAATACTAAAGATAATCTTCACAATTTTGCACCAAAATCCGATGAAGGAATTTTCTTAGGATACTTCACAACTTCTAAGGATTATAGTGTTTTCAATAAAAATACTTGTACTGTTGAAGAAATAGTACATGTTAAATTTGATGAAACTGATCCTTTTGTTTTTAAACAACCTCAACCTACATCTCCAGATATGTTTTCAAAAACTGATTATCAACCTTTGTTAGAATATCGTTCTCATAAGTAAAATGTTCAAGAAGATAATTCTGAAACATTTACCCCAAAAGATTTCCTACACTACGTTGATGAACAGGTTTTACAAAATCCAAATCAGTTGTTTCTTAAGAATCATCCCAGTGACAGTATCATTGGTGATGTAAATTAACCCATAAGGACTAGAAGTTCCTTAAGAAATGAAATAGAACATCTAGCATTACTTTCCTAATTAGAACTAAAAAGCACTAATGAAGATTTAGGTGATGATTATTGGATAAAATATATGCAATATGAACTAAATGAATTCAAAAGGAATAAAATTTGGACCTTGGTTCAAAGACCTAAGGACACTTCTATTATTGGAGTCAAATTCGTCTTCAGAAATGAGGGTGATGAAAATAGAATCATTGTAAGAAATAAATCCAGATTGGTTGCTAAAGGTTATAATCAACAAGAAGGAATGGACTATGAAGAAACCTATGCTCTAGGAGCTAGACTTGAATCTATTTGTATTCTACTTTCCTTTGCATTATTCTTAAACATTAAACTTTTTCAAATGGATGTGAAATGTGATTTCCTTACTGGTTTTGTTCAAGAGGAAGTTTTTGTTGAACAAAATCCTAGTTTTGAAGATAAAAAACATCCTGAACATGTTTTTAAACTAATCAAAGCCTTGTATGGACTTAAGAAAGACCCTCAAGCTTGGAATGATAGAATTACATGATTTTTTATTAAAAATTATTATGTTAAAGGAAATTCTGATCCAACCCTTTTTATAAATAAAGATAAGAAAAATGTTTTGATTGTTCAAATTTATGTTGATGACATTATATTTGGTTCAAATTAGCAATCATTAACTGATTCCTTTGCAGATCTAATGAAATCTGAGTTTGAAATGAGTATGAGGGGTGAGTTAACATTTTTTCTTAGTTTTCAAATTTCACAAAAACCAGAAGGAATCTATATATCCCAACATAATTATATTAAAGATATTCTTAAAAAGTATGGATATAAAAACACTAAGAGTATAAGTACTCCCATTGGTACCTCAAATTCACTTGATCTTGATGAAGCTGGGAAACCAGTAGATCAAACATCTTTTAGAGGTATGATAGGAAGTCTACATTACTTGAAAGCTAGTCATCCAAACTTAATGTTTTCAGTATGCTTATGTGAAATATATCAATCCAATCCTAAGGAATCTCATTTAAAGGCAGTGAAAATAATTTTTCGCTACTTAAAGGGAACCATGGATCTTGGACTCTTTTATACTTATGGAAATGATTTTATTTTAAAGAGGTTTTTGGATGCTGACTTTGGTGGATGTAGAATGGATAAAAAGAGTACATCCAAAACTTTTCATTTCTTAGGAGATTCATTAGTTTCTTGGTCATGAAAAAAGTGACACTCAGTAGTAATTTCCATTGCTGAAGCTGAATATGTAGCAGCTTGGAATTGTTATACTCTAGTGTTGTGGATGCAACACACACTCACAGACTATGGTATGAGTTTTACCAAAACATAGATTTTGTGTGATAATACTAGTTCCATTTCCCTTAGTAAAAACACTGCACATCACTCTCGTGCAAAACACATAGATATTAGAAATCACTTTCTTAGGGATCACACACAAAAGGGGATATCATTCTTCAATTTATCAGAAAACAAGATCAACTTGATGATATTTTCACAAAATCTTTACCCTCCAATATATTTTATTACATTAAATTGAAGTTAGGAATGATAACCATAAGTAAACCTTCCTTATTAACTTTCTATTGAAACCAACCTCCTTACAGTAATAAACTCCTTTTCATAGAGGAGTACATTTGCTTGTTAGTTAGATCAAAATCTTTTGTAATTGAAATTTTCAGAGTCAAAATTTTCAAATCTTTCGTAATGAAAATTTTCGAAGTCAGATTTTTTAAATCTTTCATAATTGAAATTTTCAGTCATATTTTTCAAATCTTTTGTAATGAAAATTTTCATAGTAAGATTTTCTAAATCTTTCATAATGAAAATTTTCATAGTAAGATTTTCTAAATTTTCATAATGAAGTGTTTTTATATTTTTTCTAAAAAACTATTCGTAGTTAGTTTTTTTAATAATTTTTCGTAATCCAAAGTTTGTTTCCGAATTTAAAATTATTCAAGAAGAATTTTCATCACTACGAATAACCATCCTAGAAATCTGAAAGTTTTGTTTCCTTTCCTGAGTTTTTGTAATCATCCTTTACATGATGGTGTTTTTTTTAAAATTTTCTGATTCTCTTTTCATTAAATCCGAATGTTTCTATTAAAACCTCAAAAGATCAGATTCTGTCAAAATTTTCTTGCGGCTATCTTTTCAACGGTAAGATCTGATCAGAAAGTTTCTCAACCATTAGATTGGGCATGGAATCTGAACCATCGCTTAAGAAACCTATATAAAGGACCCCCCTGATGGCTATCCCACATCGAAACTAAAGCCTTCGCGTGTTGAAGCTCTGCCCTTCTACTTAAGACCATTCTGAATTTCACAGAAATTGCTCAAGTCCGAATATTTGTCGAATAATCTTCTTAGAAAGACATGTCAATTGTCAAGCCAATCTCAGAGTGGCAGGTTTATAGAGAAAGGCTGGGGCATCCAAACGTTTTCACCAAGTATTATCCTATAATCTCGAAAAAATCAAGCTCAATGGATGGGACATTGTTTTCATATCAAAGCCAGGAGCTCAAGATTTAGTATATTTGGATTTGCTAGTAGAATTTTATGAGTCAGAAAGATTTTTCAATGAAGAAGGTATAGATAAGTTCTCTTTCAAAAGATATGGTAAGACTTATGCTTTCTTGTACATTAAGGCTACAAATGTTATTGGAGTTTCTTATGAAGGATAAGCTATATTTTGTTCTCATAATTTTCCAGATGTTCAAGGAAGCTTTGCTAAGGTGAAAGATATGGAGTGCCTCAATATTACAGATGTTAAGACTCCGAAGATTGTTACCTCACTAAATTTTTTTGGATTCTCGAATTATGGGTTCAAGGTTTCATTATACCAAGAAAAGGTGACAAGGATACAGTGAAGAAGAGTGATATGTATATTTTAGATTTTCTGGTGAACCTGAGAAAGATCAATTTGGTTAATTTTTTTTGATTACCATCGAGAATATAAAGAATGGAAATATGAAGGCTCGGATCATTATATATCCATCCATTCTTTCGAAGCTGATTGTTCGGTGCTTGTAGTATTTCAAAATTACTTGCAGTTCAAAGACAAGGAATTGAAAATTTATGCTGGTTAGTGATGATACTCTAAGAAGAATGAATGTTGGATTTTCTAAGGAATCTGAAGAATTTTATGACTTTCCTGAGGAATAAGTTAAAGTTATCTCAAAGAAACAGGAGGCTGTTGAGACCTTTAAGAAGGGTGCAAAGAAGAGGAAAGTGAAGGAGGTAGAAGAGAAAGAAAAAACTCCAAAAACCAAGAAAACCCAATCCGCGCCACCAAAACCTAAGAAGAAAAAATATTATCCGGACGATGTAGTAGCTAAGTAGAGGGAAGACAAGAAGAACAAGAATAAATGGGAGCCTAGCTTTGGTTTGGATCCTATTGAAGCAAAAGCTTTAAAGGAGAAGACTACTGATGAGATTGAGAAGAAAGAAAAAGAAAAGAAATATAAGAATAAGGTGTCTGAAGCTGAAATTGTTCAATCACTTCTGAAGGATGCTGAGAGTGCTTCCAAGAAAATTCTGGTACCAGAATATTTTCTTATAGAAACTTTAGCAGAGAATCTTGGGAAGTAGTATATGACTCTGGAAAAAGTAAAATAAAAATAAGTAGAAAAAGTAGTGGAAGAAGAAAAAGAAGAAGAAATCAGTGGCGATACTGAAGATTTGATTAAGCTAGTCGAGGAATTTCAGGAGAAGGAAATCTCTTTTGAGAAGTTGTCATTCCAAACCTCTCAAGATGAATCATCAAAGCTTGTTACCCCCAGGAAAGAGGAGAAATGTGAAGATGACAAGATTGAAGAATAAGTGAATAAGATGTCTGAAGAAGAAAGTTCTAATCATGATTTCATACACCCAGAGGATGCTGAGGCAAGAGCTGAGAAAGAAGTCATAGAAGAAGATAAAATTGTTCAGCTGTTTGACAGTGAACATGAATCTCCAGATGAGGAAGCCATTCCATGAAATGATAAGGGAAAACATGTGGTTGTTGATACACCTAGTAAAGCTGTTGTGAAGAAGAAGGAAGCTGGTGGATCATCAAAGAGGAAAGTTGCTGAGTTAGAGAAAGAGCCCTCACCATGTAAAGTCTCAGATTCAGAATCTTACTCCCTTGGACATGATTTCGTAGTTCAGTCGTTAAAGAATCTTGTTGGTACCATTTCGATTTTTCCAAGAATTGACTCCAGATTCCATTTGCTTCAACATACCTTAAATCAAAAAGTAGATTTACTATCCATGATAATGGATAAGTGTGTCAAGCATGAAGCTGATTTCAAATATTTTTTCATTAACTATGAAGCCCACAAGAGATCCTGCAAGAAGATGACCAGTTGGTCAAGGAAAACTATCGAAGATATGCAGATTCATGATGAGTTCCAAGATAGTTTCAAGGATGATTTTGACACTGAAGGTAGTAAGATCAAGGATCTCACAATTAGTTTTTAGAGAAAGCTGACTCTGGAATATAATTCTCGGATTCAAGAAGTGAAAGATCTGAATGGAAATTTGTATTTAGTTTCTCAAAGTTGGAAGAGAGAACGAGATCTCAAGATTGAGATAGAAGAGAAGCTTTCTAAGCAGGAGGAATCCTTGAAGGCTCAGGCATAGGTTCTGAAGGCTCAAGAAGAAAATATCAAAGCCTTAGAAAATAAAACTGAAGATCAAGATCAAATTCTTAAACGAGAATAGGAAGATCATACGGAGCTTAAAAAGTTGAAAACAATAGATAAGAAGTTGATGCCCAAGGAAAAGGAGGGATAATTTTTCTTTAAATCCAGTATTTTGTTGTATTTTTCCTGTTGTATAAATTTTTTCAATCATAATGAAATTTTGGTTGCTCATTTTTTTTGGATGTTTTGTAATAATATTTCAGGTACCATATTTACTTTTCCATTACTTGTATTTATTTTTGAAAATCACAAAGGGGGAGAAATGAAAAATAATTCTAAGAAAAGAATAAATTTCCCTAAGGGGGAGTTTATCTAAGGGAGAGTTTTCATTATAAATATTTCCATATTCAAGATAATGAAAAATCTCATTCTGAAAATCTAGAATACAATCCTTAGTGTTCCAAAGCCTAAGGGGGAGTTAGTCATATTCATCATTGCCCATGTGATAAGGGATATAAGTTTGTATTCAAATTCTAGGAAAATATTTTCTAAGTCCTTAAATTCTTTTTCGAAATGATGTTTGTGCTTTCCAAAAATGGGGAGATTGTTGAGTCAATAATGTTTCCTTATGACTTTTCCATTCCTTCATGTTTAGGGAGATTGTTAAGTCAATAATGTTTCCTTATGACATTACCATTTATTCATGTTTTGAAAATCACAATCACCTTATCTTAAGGAAAATTTCATTTACCCTATGTTTTAATTTCATAAGGAAAATTTTCCTTCCTCAAGGAAATTTATCCTTACCATGTTTTTCATTGTTCATTTTTTCTAAGTATAAAATTTGGTTTCGTATCCAAAACCTTGGAATCACGTATATACTTAGATATAAAGCATTTTGTTTTTAGGTTATGAGTTTTTTCAATTCAAGCACCGAAGTTTTATGAGTTCAGGTTCCGAGTTCTCTGAATTTAGATTCCAATCATTCTGAGTTCAGAATACGAGTTCTCTAAATTCAGATTCCGATCTTTTTAAGTTCAGACCCCAAATTCTAATGAATTCAGACTCCGAAAATTGTAAGTTTAGAATCCAAATTCTAATGAATTCAGAATCCAAACTTTGTAAGTTTAGAATTAGAATTCTAATGAATTCTGACTCCGAACTTTGTAAGTTTAGACTTATAATTCTAATGATTTCAGACTCTAAACTTTCTAAGTTCAAACTTCGAATTCTTATGAATTCATACTATGAACTTTGTAAGTTCAGACTTTGAATTCTACTAAATTCAGACTCTGAATTTCTTTGAAATTCAGACTCTAGGATTTTATATATAATTCAAGTTATGTATTATTTGAAAAACAAAATATGAATATCTATGTGTTATAGACACAAGAATGGTTTTTTGGTTAGAATCTAAACTTTCATTTTTCTTTACATTCTGAAAAATGATTTTGGTCAAGAAGCCATATTTTTGTTTACTAATGTTTTGGTTATAAAATGATGTCGTGCATTCAGTTACTAACTAACCATTGTTTGAGTGACATGTGAAAAGCCCCCTCTGAAATTCTAGGAAAAACAAGACAGTTGGAGGAGGGATCCAACCATTGAAGTTGTGCCTATAAATAGGAGCTCATTTGAAAGAGCTCACAATGTTACAAATTTGATGAATAAGTTGATCAATTTAGAGATTACATGCTGCTGAAGTGATTTCTAGAGAGAGAGACTTTCATGATTTGTGTGTACTAAACATCTTGTTCAGAATTGCTTCATGCGACTCCAAATGTTACTAAGTACATTCGAGGGCTTCCGAGGATAGGAAGATAGAGGTGCCGACTACCTTGAAGTTGAGAGATTGCGGGGATAGTAAGACAGACTCTGATCTTCACATCGAGGGCTTACCCTAGTGTAGGTAAAACATACTTTCATGAAATTATAAATCAAGGGACCTTTATCCAAGGTTGTTGGATACCCTTCTCTTTGGGTTAAAATATTTACTACTTGTTACTTGAATTGTTTCAAGTTTTCCGCTGCATTTTGATTATTGAGGAAAGTATAACTATCTTATACTTCCTTATACTTGTACTCTGATATAGTGAGATTATATATACTTTAAGGTAGAATATTTATCTTTGTAAACTTTTGTTAAGTTTCATTTCTGGAACCACTTTTCTAAAATTACATTCTCGGAATCATATTTCCGGAATCAAGAAAGTTTTTAGAACTTAGAGGTTTTGTGAATTTACCTTGTTCGACCTTGTTAAACAATATAAAGGTTTCTTACCAACTTTAAAAGTTCCCAAAGAATTTTTAAAGTATAAAATTCACCCCCCTCTTGTAAATTGAGCATCTACATTATCCTTTAGATCCTCAAGTCGGTATCATTGGAGAATATCACACTCCATACCAACCTAACAGACTGTACAACCCTCTTACCATGCCAACTCGGAAGGGAGTAAATTTTTCTTGGAGTAATGAATGTGAATAAAGCTTCAAGGAGTTGAAAAGGAGGCATATCACTGCACCTGTGCTCACTTTAGCCACAATTGGAGAACTTTTTGTGGTCTTTAGTGATGCTTAGAAGAAGGGTCTGGGTTGTGTGTTGATGAAAAATGACAATGTCATTGCCTATGCTTCAAGAAAATTGAATATTCATGAGCAGAACTATCCAACACATGACCTTGAGTTGGATGCAATGATCTTCTCTTTGAAAATTTGGGGGGCGTTATCTCTTTGGGGAGAAGTGTGAAATATATATGAACCAAAAACCCTCAAAGTGTATATTCACAGAGAAAGAGTTGAACATGCACCAATGAATATGGTTAGAGCTGATCAAAGACTATGACTACTCAATCCATTACCACCCTGTGAAAGCGAACAAGGTGGAAAATTCTCTAAGTAGAAAGGACCCAACAATTCTATCACTGATGAGAATTGATAAGGATCCAATATTCTTAGATTTGATGAAGATGGACATGGGAATCAAAATGAAGGGAACGTCATCAATACTTTCACAAATTATTTCTCAACCATCTCTTTTTGAAAGGTTAAAGGTTGATTAAAAGGATGATGTAAGAATTCAAAATAAAGTAGAAGCTATCATAAGAGAGAAATCATCGGAGTTTAATGAAAATGAAGATGGAATTGTGAGATTTGGGAAAAGACTATGTGTTCTATAAAGTTCAGATATGAAGAAGGAAATTTTGGAGGATGCACATAGTTCAAATTTCTATATTCACCTAGGAAACACAAATATGTATCGAGATCTCCGAGAGTATTATTGGTGGGATAATATGAAGAAGGAGATCATTGAATTTACATCAATGTGCCTAGTGTGTCAACAAGTGAAGGCTGAGAGATAGAATTCTAAGGTGACGATGCAACCATTTCCCATACTAGCATGGAAATGGGAGAACATCAGCATTGAATTTGTCACCGGACTTCCAAATAAATCCCAAGGCAATGATGCAATCTGGGTTGTTGTGGATTATATTATAAAGTCTGCACACTTTATTGCAATTTTGGAGGATTTCTCATTGGATCAACTGGTACGAAATATATATCAGGGAAGGGGTAAGAATGCATGGAGTACCACTATCTATTGTATCTGATCGAGATCCAAGATTCATCTCTAAGTTTTGGAAGATTCTTAAACATGCTCTGAATACTAAGCTGAACTTCAGTACAACTTATCACCCTCAAACTGATGGGAAATATGAGTGGACTATCCAAACACTTGAGGATATGTTGAGAGCATGCTCAATGATCTTCAAAGTAGGATGGGATCCACATCTTCCTCTGGTTGAGATCTCTTAGAATAATAGTTTCCAATCGAGAATTCGAATGACACCTTATGAAGCCCTATATGGGAAGAGGTGCAGAACACTAAAAAGTTGGGATGAATTTGGTGATCGTAAGCTGCTAGGACCAGAAATGGTCGATAAAATGGTGGAGAAGGTGAAAACCATTCAGCAACATATCAAGACAGCCCAGAGTTGATAGAAGAGTTATGCAGAGAACCGTCAACGAGACCTTTATTTTAAGGTTGGAAACATGGTATTTCTATACATATCCCCATGGAAGAATGTCACAAGGTTTGGAAAGAAAGGGAAGTTAAGTCCTAGGTACATCAGTCCCTTCAAGATTTTTGATCGTGTCAGGGCTGCTGCCAATTGACTAGAACTTCCACCTACCATGACCAAATTACATGAAATCTTTCATGTATACCTATAAAGGAAGTACATACCAGACCCTTCACATGTTATATATTCAGAGGCGGTACGGTTATAGGATGATCTTTTTTATGAGGAGAAACTAGTGAAGATCTTAGATCATAGAGAAACATTTCAACAAAATAAGACAATGACCCTCCTCAAGGTGTTGTGGCGAAAACACAAGTTTGGAGAAGCAATGTGGGAATCAAAGGAAATTATGAAGTAGAGTTACCCACATTTGTTTTAGTGTGGGAACAAGAAATCTCAATGGTGAAATTTCTTAAGGGGGGAAGATTGTAACGACCCAAACATTCATTAATAAAAATTCTTCTTGATGTATTTAAATGTCTTATTATGGGTATATAAAACTTATTCACTTATTTTGTTTTATGTTTTTGGATTTTAAAATACCTTTAAGAATTGTGACCATTGCTAATATATCCATTGAACAGTGATAACATGATTAGTATAAATATATGGCTTTAATAGATCCAATTTACTCAGGAAAATGAAGCAATAACCTCATCTAGTAGACTTGACCCATACGAAGCCCATTTGTTAGAGCTCAGAAAGAAGGTGGCATCTTTGGGGATTCACACATGACCAAGCTCAAGCCAAGTTTGAATACATTAAGCTCATGAAAAACCACCTACAAGATAAGTAGAAGTTGATAGAGATTACCATCCGACCGATGTTCTCCGAGCCACCCCAAGAGTCTGTCACCATCGCACACCTTACCCTAATGTCATATACAGGTATTTTAAGGGGTTATGTGACACGAACCTATCATTATGATTATGAAAACTATTTTCGTATATAATTAAGAATATACTTTCTTTTTATTATTGTTACTTTGTAAATATTTTTTAAAGCACAAATAGTATTTTTGGTTAATATTCAACTAAAAAATATATTTTGATGAATTAATGGATTTTTAAATTAAATAATATTTTTCTTAAAATAATAATAATATTATTATTAAATTAATTTTTATTAAATATAAATGATCTTATAATTTTATGAATGCAATTGTAATTTTTATTAAGGTTTGAAAGCGGGTTTTGTCAAAACCCATGAATTTTTGTTAAATGTCGGTTTTTATTTTTAAAGTAAAAATTCTCTTATTTAGAAAATTATTTTGATAAAATGAATATTATTTTTCTAATAAATATGTTGAAATTATCAAATGGTGAATTTTTCATAATTTTCTAACACAATCGAATTTTAGGTAAAAATTAAATACGGTTTAAATATATAATGTGTTTTATGACATCATAATGACCCAAAAGTGATGCAATAAAATACTATAAACATTATTTCCATACAATATATGTTTTACCATTAAAATAATGTTATTTTGGGTATTTTTATTTATTTTAAAAAGCATTAGTGGACTCTTCAAGGCTTATAAAACATTTTTTCTTTTTAAATTGTTTTCCTTGAGAGTGGGACTCACCTCCACATAAGCAACCCTATTATTTTAAGATGTTCGGCCATTGGAATTATAAAATATTGTTTTCCAATACCCTTTAGAAAAAACCATGGGAGAAAACCATGGGCTGGTTTGTGGTTTTGATTAGTTTAATGTGAGGTGTCCCAAACCTAAATAATAAAGAATTCCTTCTCCTTTCCTATACAACCCCGCCCAAGTTCCCACTACCTCTCCACTAAAAGAATTTGGAGATCATCAAAACACTTCCATCCTCTCTCTAGAATCCTCAAAAGGCACCCAAATCTCCCAATAATTCTCTCTCAATACTCTATAAAGCCTTTGTAATCACACTTATAGGTAAGGGATTCTCACTTTTCTTATTCATGTCCATGTTTGCTTAAATTGTTATTCCCTTTTATTTTCAATTATAAATGACGGGGTATGATTTCTCACCTCCCCCATACTTCCCTCTTGATGTTTGAATAATGAGATATCCCCTTTCTCTCTCATTAATGCCTCCCATGTACACCCGTTACCATGCCGAAATTCCATAAGGAATTTTCTCTCTCCTCATTTACATTCAAGTAATTATTTTGTACTACCTATCTAAATTCCATTACGTTTGTTGGGACAAGTATCTATATGACCCACCTTACTGTCCATTTCATGTAAATATGATGATACACCTATTTATCTCTCATAAACCATTTTTAAGAATCGTTATGTCGCGTCGTTATGCTTCCGAAATTGCACCACATTTTTCCAAGCCAAGATCATTGTGTAGTGAATACCATACCCATGTCTCTATCAAGGGTATTCAACTTTATTCACATTTACATATTGATTATATAGTGTCATGTATTAATTCAAAATTCCTTTATCATGGAATAAATGATGATGTTTGATGAATCCATGTTTTATGATCAATGTGGCACACTTATGCATGAAATGAAATGTTTAAGAAGGGTGTGCCCTGATAGCGCTCCAATGCATTTGGTAAAGTATATTATCAGGATACGTCATGTGAAATGATTGTTGAATCATGCTAATTCATGTGCAATGAGGGTTTACTCGTGATTAATGTGCAATAAGGGTTTACTCATGCTCCATGTGCAATGAGCCTTGGATCATGCTTATTCCATGTTATGTGTTGTTGACACATATCCATGTTATGATTATCATGCTTTATCATGCCTTTATGTTCAAGTTTCTCTTGTGCTCTATTGATATGCCTATTGTCTAACATGTATTGTTTCCCTCATGTTATGCCATGTTTATTCCCTTACTGAGCTTTATAGCTCACCCTTTTCTTATGAATGTCCTCAGGTTATCCCATGCAATGCTAAATACGAGGGAATGTAGTGGTCATGTAAAGGAAGTTTTCAATAAAGATGTTTTATTTCATGTTTTAAGTTGTCATGTGATGATATTAATCCCCAAATACACTAGAACTTTCAATATTCTATGTTGTATCAAGTAAAGTTTATGTAATAAATAATGTTTAAGTGTGTAATAAAGAGCAGGGTTGTCATAGTAGGCCACTTATGGACCTGTGTTTTTGTTTCCAAGTTTCCAAAGGAACTAAACTATTATGTTTCTTAGGAATGTATTAATGTGATGTAATAAATATCTATAAAAAATGATGTAATATTTATGTATGAAAATCCTAGTTCACTATATGGATTTGAACCCCAACAGCCCATATTCAATGGTGGGGTATTTCACACCACTCAACCAACACCCCATCTATATAAATACTAATAATTACAAATAATTAGTAATAATTACAAATAATTAGTAATAATTAGAAATAATTAGAAATAATTATAAATAATTAGAAATAATTAGAAATAATTATAAATAATTACAAATAATTAATAATTGTTTTTAACAATTACAAATAATTGTTAATAATTTTCAATAATAAGTATAAATGTGTAATAATTAAAGAAAATTATTATTAATTAGAAATAATTGACAATAATTACCATTAATTAGTAATAATTAATAAAAATTACCAATAATTCTTAATAATAAACTTTAATTACCAATAATTTTTTATAATTTCAAATAATTTACGATAATTAGCAATCATTACCAATAATTGTCAATAATTAACAATAATTTCTTATAATTAGTGATAATTACCAATAATTAGTGATAATTATTGATAATTGGTGATAATTACCGATAATTGGTAATAAATACTGATAAATGGTAATAATTACGGATAATTGGTTTTAATTAGTAATATTTGTTAATAAATAGTAGTAATTATTGTTAAATACAGATAATTAATAATAATGAGTAATATTTTTTTGACAATTAGTAGTAATTATAAATATTGTGTATTAATTTTCATTAAATAGTATAAAATCTTTATATTCACTATTATTTTTTAGTTAGTAATAATTTCTGAAATTTAGCTGTAATTACCAGTAATAATAGATTTTCGGTAATAGTTACAATAATTTTTAATTTTTTGGTTTTATGTTTTTTCTTAAATCATCCCTTCCTTATATCAGATTAATCATATGCCATATTTTTATTTTATATTTTTTTAGAAAAACATGGAACAAGGAAGTGTAAAATAGTGTTTATTAAAATATCATTATTGGATATGGTTTTGGTATAAATCATGTACATATTGATGGTGTTGAAACTTTTTTATCATTTTCATTATCAAAAGCAAATTTTTTTATAATGGGTAGTTAAATGACCATTTAATAAATATAATATAGGAAGATTTAAAAAAAATTAAAATTTCCGGGTTTATCTATTATGTTTTGGTTTTCAGAAAGATTTTATTTTTTGGTATCAACATGGTGAACACAATTCCAAAGAAGATACAAATAATTTGGTTCCAAATCCATCATAGTTTTGAACAGTAGTACATGAGGTTCCAAGTCAATCTTTTCCACAAATAGAAACTCAAAATGATGATTCAACTCTCGAGTTAGATCCATCCCTATTTTTTTAGTTGATGAAGTTTACTGAGGAAGGATTTTATCTTGGTTTCAATATAATTCATTTTAATATTGTTACAAAATTTATGGATATTAAATCAGATAATGGAATGAAAATAGTTTTTATTTGATATTCTCTTTGGTTAAATAACCATTACTTGTGGGAAATGTGATGCCTAATTTTTTTTATAAAATAAATAGGTTGGTCCATAATTTAGGTTTTGGTTACTAGAATATAAATGCATGTTCAAATGATTTCATCCTATATTATGGTGAAAATGATTCATTAGTTAATTTTCCTACACGTGGAAAATCTAGGTAAAAAGTGGTATAGAAGGGATGTTTGGATTGGTTTCCTTTAAAAAGTTGTGGTATTTCCTACTTATAACTAGATTTTAGAATTTATTTATATAACATAAGACAACTTCATTGATGACATAGAAAGAATAAAATATTTCCTCTAGTAAAATATTAAATGATCCTTGTGATAGTGATTCCTAGAAATGTTCTGATCAAGTGCATCCACCTTTTTCTTTAGAAACTCATAATGTGTGATTGGGTATTTTTATTAATGGTTATGTCCATTTAGTTCTTATGGTAGTAAATATTATCAATAGACCATCTTTATAACTCTATCCAACTCACCTCATTAGATGTTGATGAATTACCCATATATATTTTTGGCATTACTAATTCCAGGACATCAAAAAAAAAATAATGATGTTTATTTGAATTCATTGATTGACAAGTTAGATTTACTGTGGAGTAATGGTGTTAGTACATATGATATTGTTAAAAAACAAAATTTAAAAATGAAATCTGTATTAATCTGGATAGTTAGTGAATTCCCAATATATGACATGTTATCTAGCTAGGGTACACATGGTAAAAAATTATGTTAGTACTATATGAGATTCAACAAATAGTTTACGCCTTTCAATGGAAGGAAAAACTTTTTTTAACTATCATCATAGATTCCTTCCAAAATACGATCATTTTCAAAGGAATAGAAATAATTTCATAAAAGGTATAATTGAAAGAGACGAACCACTAGTAATGATATCAAGTATTTATTTAAAATATAATATCCATTCATTACCTCCTATTACCTTGGTATCGACTATAAACCAAAAATAAATAAATGGATTTGGGAAAGATCCCAATTTTATAAAATAGAGTATTTTTTGGGAATTTTTATGTTGGTCTGATTTGTTATTCTATCACTTGGTATATGTCATGCATATTGAGAAGAACTATTTTGATAACATATTTTATATAGTTTTGGACACACCTGAAATAACTGAATATAATTTAAAGAAATGATTATGTATTTTACAAATTTTCAAGAATGTAGAACGTGAGTTATTTGAAAATTACAGATTATAGAAGTGAATGAATTCAAAATCATATTATATGGTTTCTAAAGAATTTTTTTTATTATTCTATCAATGGATTATGGATTTGAGGTTACTAAATGGTTATGTTTCCAAATGTTATTGATGTGTCATAAATGGTCATATTACCAAATTAAAAATTCATGATTGTTATGTTATCATGGAAATAATACCAAAATTGGATTTATATGAAATTTCCCATACCTAGTGCACTCATAAGTAACTGAACTCAGTTGAACACATGGCCTCAAGGACACCTCCCCATACATCATAGATTTTTGACTAATAGTGAGGGTTTATGATGATATGGTGGGGAGGATATAACCTCATGATCAGAGTGTAGAACAATGGTATAAAAAATTGTAAACTATGGAAACAATATAATAAATGAACCACAAATGCATAAGTCATCCAAAACGTAAACATGAAGAAGTAGAACCAATATCATATAAAAAATGATATCATGTCTTTAGTCTATACAAAATGGGAATACATGAAAGTAGAAAAATTGAAATACACAATATGCTATAAAAATAAAAAAATAGAAAAAGAAATCACCAATAGTATCTCAAGAATAGGATCAGTCCTCTTCTCTCAAACTCCATCTTGGTATAAACAATCAAGAATACATAGTGGAAACTTTCCATTTTACCATACTTGTAACTAAGATTTTTTTCTTGTACAAATCATTGGCCTAAATATAGTGAAAAATATAATCACTAGGCCACCACACAAATCTTCTAGTATGATCTAGCAGGTGCATATAAAATGGTAGTGTGCATATACAATAGTGTAAATTAGAAAAGTAAACTGTAAATGAGTTTGCTCTTGTTCCTAACGGAAACCTAGATAACACCACTAACTTTGGTATAAGAAAAGGTATCTCTAAAAATGTGACACCATATATATATATAGGAATATTTGTATATATATAAGTATATATATATATTTTTGTATATATATGAACTGTATGTGTAATAACACACACACACACACACCCATATATATATAAAGTACTAGGAAAGACCTCAGGCATAACCCAAGCATCAATGAATATTCACAGCAGTCTCATAGAGTAATAAGAGACAACATGCCCAAGTATCATGAAAAATAAGTGTCACTATTTCCAAGTACCATAATCTATAAGTGACACAATTACCAATAATAATAAATAGTACGTGGCACCATGCTTGGTTATCATAATAAAATAGAGACACCATGCCTAGGTATCATAAATAGCAAGGGATTCCACACCCACATATCAAATATAATAAGGGATTCCATGCCCATGGTTCATATATAAAAATAAGTGATCGTTATACATAATTATAAGCAAAGATATAGTTTCCAAACATTATAAATTTCATTTGGTAAAGGGAATAAACTAAAATTTAAAAATATTCACCCGACGCGATCATACCACTCACATTCCATTTAATTACAATGAGCCTTCCAATTGGGTGGAAAACCAACTCCACATAGAATGTGGTTGGTTATATTAAAAATTAAGAAATCAATCCAAGACCACTTCGAGGTGACTTAGTCTTATAAACATTTAATAAGTTGAGAGGGAATTTTAAAAACACACCTTAAGAGGGGGTACTAGACCAAGGTAACATCATTCATTAAGGAAAATGGTGTATAAGAGAATTTCTAATATGGAAATTTTTTCAATTTAAGATAAATAATAATTTTGAAGCATTTCATGGAGGGTCCAGTATAAGGAATCACATTTCATTATATCAAACAACAAGACCTTAATTAAAAAGTACTAGACCACTTACCTTATAGTTATAGATGACTCCCCATCCTCTGTTGTCCTCTAATATGATCTAGAATGAATAAAATTAGAGAAATAGATAAATGCCCTAAAAATAGGGCATATTACCCAACACATATTTATCATTCCATATAGTGAAATAATTTAATAAAGGAAGGAATAATATTGAAAATATTACCGTTATCTATCTAACACAACTGACGATGAGCAATTCTGACTCCAGATAGAGAGGCTAGCTCTATTCCTAGCTTGAGAGAGGGAAAAAGATCGAGTGCCTAAAGGACTACTATGTGTGGGAAATAATGGAAGAAGGAAAATATTAGGTCATAAGTCATTAGGGGTGAAAGGGTAATTTCTTATTTTTTAATATACTTAGAATAAATAGGGGATTTTTGTCATAAATCTCCCATTTTTATGGGATCTGGATGAGCCATTTATGGTGTAATAGGGATTTAAATTGTAAATTAAAACTTTATGGTGTAAACCATTGATTTACAAAATAATATTTCTACTTAAAAACATATCCTAATGCTTCTCTAAAGCTATTTTGTCTTCCTAAAAAACCCCAAAGGCCTATATAGGATACTTTAACAAAGGTCTAAACCAACCCAATCAAACTCAAACAGAGTGTTAAACCATGAAAATGAAGGATACATACCATATAAGAAAAATCAGGATGTTATAATCTATTATCATTAAAACAAATCATCCCTTAGTTTCCCATTGGAGGGTAGTTGGGTGTCACTTAAGTATAAATCTGGAAACTGAGCACATACTCTGACCTCTTGCTCCTAGGACTTGTATTGTACTTTGTAGTGCAATCATAACACCTATATTAGAGAAACTATCATGTCTCAAAGAGTATTTATGATATGATTAATGATTCAGATAGGGTACTCCTCAATGGAAGCATCATCTTCCAATTCAACATCATCAGGATCAAAAGTATGATATGTTTCTAAATGGAAATGATGAATCAGATATATATAGAAGATTTCATGCATGGAAATTTACCTCTAAGAAAGGGATACCTAATAAAATACTAGTATGACTCACTACAATATCTCAAAATTCCCAACATAACAAGGGTATAACTTTACCTATCACTGAATCCATCTAAGAATGAACCTAGGAGAAACAAACATTCAAGAAGATCTTGTGCCCCCCCTGAAACTCTAGAGGTCGATAGTGACCATTTCCATAAGGCTTCTTCCTAGAATGGGCTATAGCCATACATTTTTTTAATGAGCTACACCTACCCCAATGTATCTTGAATGTCATGATGTCCCAATAATGATACCTCTCCCACCTCTATCCAACATAGGGGTGAAAGAAAACAACCTACTGTATAAATACTCATAATGATCCATCTATACTATTTCTTGAAAGCTGTTATTATAAGAAAATTTAGTAAGAGGTAACTGTTTCTCCCAATAACCTCTAAATTAAGGAGAAAATCTCGAAAAATTTCCTATAATATCTAACTCATATGCTCAGATTTCTGGTCGTTTTATGGTTGAAAGGCTATGCTCAGAAGCTCCAGTGTATTGAGAGTTTTCTACAACCCCATCCAGTACCACGATGTGAATTGATCGTCACTGTCTGATATGATAGAATGGAAAACACCATGATCTCATATAAACACATGGATGTAAAGGATCCCAATATCATCCACTAAAAATGTTTCTTTTATAGATAGAAAGTGAGCGACCTTGGTCTACCTATCGATGATCACCCATAATGCATCACTACCTTAAGGGGATCTGAGTAAGCTAGTCACAAAATCGACAATGATGTCATCCCATTTCTACTCATGAATGGGAAACTATAGAATACCTGCTTGTCATTGGTGTTTCTGCTTCACCTACTGATAGGTGGAACACTGATTAACAGAAGTAGTTATCTCTCTTTTTATTCCCAAACACCAATAATGGTTGTGTAAGTAATGGTACATCTTGGAAGCATCAAGATGTAAAATCCAAAAGGAATAATGAGACTCTCACATTAACTCCTCTCATATTTCTATAGGCACACAGATGCATCCATGAATGTACAAGATCTAAACCCCATCAATGAACCAACTAGGTAGTGGATCCTCACGTAAAACACTCTTCTATAGGACCAGGACCTTGATATTAGGAATAGTCCTCATCTTCACTCTATCCATAAGTGAACATGTCATTTATAATGATGTAAGTATAGGATTCTGATCATAGTCCTTTACCACCATGTGCATCTTATAAAATAATTCCATTAACTACAACTCGTTACTGTCCTCCCAAACAGCTTGTGTCTGAGTCTTCTGACTCAAAGCATCAACTAATACATTTATCATCCTAGGAATATAAGTAACCTTGAAGTTGAAATATTGTAGGTATTCAACCCACCTTCGCTACTTGAGATTCAAGTCATGCTATAAAAATATGTATATGAGGATCTTGGATCCACGTATAAAATGAATCAATCTATAAATAGATAATGTATCTAAAAAAACAACGCATGAACCATAAATACTAACTTGAGATCATGTGTCTGGTAATTTTTTTAATATGCCTTTATCTAGTGGGACTTGTACTCTATGAATCAATCTCCCTCTATCAAAATGACTCCCAACCCGATACTTATGCATCACAGTAAACTATATATCCTCTTCCAAGCTCAGGTAAGATGAGGATTATCACTAAATTAATCCTTGATTTCAAAAACTAAAACTACTTATCATATTATTTAGATGATATAAATTGGACACCTTTCTTGTTCAAACCTATATGTGGTGTTGCAAGGCATAAGAAATCCTAAATAAAACACCACTAATAGCCAGTTATCCCCAAGAAAATACATTTGTAAAAGATGTTCTTAGGATTCTCCCAGGAAACTATAGCTCTCACTTTCTATGATTCAATAGATAATCTATCCTACTAGATGATGTAACCCCTTAAATGAAACTCATCAATCCAATAGTGGAATTTAGTGAGATTAGTATACAACTAGTTTTCTCTAATTTCATTCATTATGACCACAATGTTTTTTTCATGGTCGTGTCGAGTGTGAGAATACAACAAGATTTCGTCTATGCAGACTACCCTAAATAAATCTATATATCGGTGGAAAACTATATTCATCAAATCCATGAAGACTGTGGGTGAATTCGTGAGATTGAATGATATGTAGAAATACCTTTACCATCCATATCTACTTCAGAATGATATACATGGTATGTATGATATCCTATATGCTCCTAGTGATATCCAAGACTCAAATCAATCTTGGAGATAACCCTTTCTCATAAGAGCTGGACAAATATGTGTTCTATATATGGAGGTGGATATCAGTTCTTAACCATAAGTTAGTTTAACATTTGATAATCCAAAAAACGCCTCAGGGTACCATCCGACTTCTTGGAGAAAGGGATTGGTGAACCTAATTGTGAAGTACTAGTTCATATTAAAACCATATCTTCTAAGTCCTTTAGCTACTTATTTAGTTCCTAAAGCTTAGTAGGTTCCATCATGTAAGGATGAATGTACATTGGTGCTTCTCCTATAACTATCTTAATAGTGAACTCCACTTCTCTCATAGGTGATAACCTAGATAATTCATCATGAAAGACATCCCTAAAACGATTCACTATAGTAGGGAAATCTATAATTTTCATTCCCTAGTTTCTTATAAAAATACTATAAATTTGTGTTGTCACTCTTCCCAGCCCATGATGCTCCAATCTAGCTTGAATTCCCTAGAAACCCGACTCATCCTTATGAATATAGATTCTTCTCTTAGGTGATATGGAAGACACCCTATGACAGTAGAAAACAACATGATCATGATAAGATACTTTCCATTCCATTCTGAGTATGATGTCAAAGTGCATCATCTCAAGGGAAAATAGGTTGCATAAAAAATATAACTACCTATCTCAAGGGGGGATTCCTTAAATTGGAATACACTTTCATATCAGATCCCCAATGATGTGTTGAGAGTCATCACACAAAAAATGTACTGTATTGACACGAACAAAATCTCCATAATTTTTGTGGATATAAAATAATGTGAAATGACAATATCAAGTAATATAGAAACCAAAGTGGATGATACTAGAATAGTTCCTATAAATATATAAGGTTTGATAATTTTCTCCTTAGGAGTAGGATACACTACATAGTTATGTCCAGATTCACGACCTTGAGATAAAACCAAACTTCCCTAGGAAGTCCTACTCTATTGGCGTGCATATCTAAACTGTGACTACCAAGACTATAACTACCTCCTTATCCTGGTCATTTGGTATCACTCTAGCTATCTATCTAGTAAGGAGCTACCGATCCTTACCCTGAAGGTGGAGCTAGTATAGATCCCCCAATAGGAATATATTGCAAATTCCTAAAAAATGTCGAAGATTTTCCATCCTGATATAGCCTTGGAACTCAATGGGGTCTTTAGGACACTAAGGATTATAAACCGTGGATTTATATATTAGTGATACACCATGTAACTATCGGTGTGTGATGTCTAAATACCACTTATTTCATGAGTATACTCAAATCGATGTTTACTACCACTAGAAATACCACTTTACTATCTTAGCACTAGGTCACCCTAGCCCAGAATTTCATCTTCCCATAGTTTCTACATAGTAATGAGATACTGGTTAACTATCTTAGAAATAGTGGTCAACTGAAAGACATTCACCTGTAATCGGATGGCGTACACAAGCTCATTCTCAAAACATATCATTATCACCAACTCATCACTAGAAAAAGTTAGTGTGAAACATTGAATCTTGGTAAAATGAGATGAATACTCCATCACAAACATGGAAACCTAAAATAGGTTCATAAACTCCATAGAATGGTCCACTCTCAGTGTTTGTGGAAAGAAGTAATCATATATTGTTGTCTGAAAGTCTTCCCAGACCATACCATAATGAGTATAAGCCTAAGTGATAACATCCCACTATCAATTAGTAGAATCATGCAACATATAAAGATATCATCTTTAACTTCCTCTCCAGAGGTGTCTCTAGATGCTCAAATATGGACAACATTGCCTCTATCTTTGACTCAGCATCCTAGGGCCCACCATCCCCCAAGAAAGTAAGTGGATTCTACTGATGGAATTCTCACGTCAACTCTACCATAATATAGACAGGTCATAGAGCTCCTTGAACAAATTGCAAAAAAATAGGAATCTCTCTCATATATGATAATTGGTACCCAAATTAGGAATAACATGAGGTGTTGTAAGAGGCACCTCGGAAGTTAATAATGGTGGATCAGTTCCAACCACCACAGGAACATGGTCATCACCAACGTCTTGGAGCATGATTAGAGGACATTTTGGTGGCATCGATCTACAATTTCTAAGTGAAAACCTTAAATATGGTTTAACAATTGATACAATTGCTGATAAAAATACAGGGCAGTTACAAGACTTCTAATGAAAAATTCACACCTCTATGAAATCTCTTAAATCTGTGTATATGTTATGAGAAAGATCATAAAAAATCATAAGAGACACTCCCTACTGCCTGCTACTATGGTCGGATCAAGTTCAAGCTCTCACATCACATCATAGAGGTCCTAGTATATGAAGTTTAAATTGTAATATATATAGAAAAACACCATTTATGTGGTAATTGGCATCCCCATTTAATGGTGGCTATTTTATTTTATAATTTAAATTCATTTTAGTTTATATTTATTTATATTGATATCTATATCCTGGTCTAGTTAGATGAGTATCTATTTCCATGTTATAAAGGCATTGGAATTATAAGTTTCAATTGGCAAATCATATAACTACAAACTGATCCTTACATCTGGTATCAATCTGTAATAGGTCTTGAAAAATGATTTTATTTGATGAATCACCATTAAAAATTTATATAAGTTCATACTTCTTAAATTAAAATTATCATTCCTGTAATCAAAATCAACTAATATTTGGGCCCCTCTGACTAGTGGTCTATAGATTAAACATGGAATTATTGGTTAATAAATTTTTCACCATCATTCTATAGAGGAAAACACTTTTTTTTGGATGGAGAAACTTTAATTAATCCAATTATTATATCCATGCAAGAAACATTAGCACATTTGAGTATAAATATCAAGGAACTTACAAAAACCACATGAAATATAGGAAATAAAAGTAATGAGATTCACCTATATGGCATGAAGTAATACATAAAATGTGAATCATCGGGTGCCTACTATGATGCATGAACTATAACTCTTTACCTTACTAGGACAAGGTTAAATGAGAAATCCATAAATTTCACATCACAAAACAAGTGAATAACCCAATGGTGAAATCAATACAACTTTTAGGTAATTTATATTTTTTCTATACATGGGTTAGCTACTCCCATGAATATGCTATTTACAAAATCCAAACACACTCCTAGTATCCTATCTAATAACACAAAAAATAAGACAAACAAAACCCCTATGATACCACTTTATAACATCCCAGACTAGGTTCACTCATAAGTGACCAAATCCGGTTCACCACATGACCTCAGTGTGCCTCCCCATATTCCATAGGATACTAACTAGCAGTGAGGGTCTATGGTGGTACGATAGTTAGAATATAACCTCATGATCGCAGTGTATCTTAACAGATTATGAATATTGTAAACAATGGAAACCATAAAATAAATTAACTATAGGATCATATGTCATCTAATTACATAATATGGAAGAAGTAGAACCAATATCATATACAAAATTACGTCTTATTTTTAGGCTATACAAAATGGGAATACATGGATGCATAATAGTAAACATATACAAAATTATATTAAAAAAAATACCAAAATCTATCTTGAATAGAATCACGAGCGTAGGCTTGACCCTCTTTTCCTATACTCCATCCTAGTATAGACAATCAAGCACCCATATTCAGAACGTTTACTTTATCCCTACCTAAAACCATGATGTTTTTTTGGGTACTAATAAGTTAACAAATTATTGTGTGAGATATACTCAGTAAACCACCACAAAAAACATCTTGTATGTTCCAACTAGTGCATATAAAATGGTAGTGTGTAGATATAATAATATAAAGTGGAAAAGTAATATATAAATGTGTCGGATCTAGTTCCTAAAGGGCACCAAGCTGACACTACCTTCTTTGGCATAAGTTGGGGTAAGTCTAAACATGTGTCACTATATATATAAGAATATTTATATATTTATAAGTATATAGATATGTATGCATATATATGAACAATTTATGTAGTAACATATATTACCATATATATATAGATAAAAAGTTATATACAGGACCTAAGGCATAAATCAGGTGTCTATTCATAGTCACAAGAGTCTCATAGAGTAATAAGGGATGTCATGCCTGAGTATCATGAACAATAAGGGTCACTATACCCATGTACCATAATCAATAAGGGATTACATGCCCGAGCAGCATTAATAATAATTTAATCCATTCTTGAGTATCATAATCAAATAGGTACACCATAAATAGGTATCATAAATAACAATGGATTCTATGCTCATATATCACATTTAATAAGGTACCCATGCCTGAGGTTCATATATAAAAATAATTGATGGTCATGCCAAATTATGATCCAAGAGATGGTTTCCAACCATTATAGATTTCATTTTGTTAAGGGAATAAACCAAAATTTACAAATATTCACATGACATGGTCATACCAATCATATTCTATTTAATTACAAAGAGCCTTTCAGTTAGGTGGAAAACCAAAACCACATAGAAGGTGGTTGGACACATTAAAATTTAATAAATTGAGCCAAGACCACTTAAAGGTGGCTTGGTATCATGATAATTTAATATGTTTAGGGGGTATTTCATAAAAAAACATTAAGAGGTGTCATTAGTCTAAGGTAACATACTCCATTAAGGAAAATGGTGTAGAAGGTCATTTATAATATAGAAAAAAAATTCAATTTAGGATAAAAAATATTCTTTAAGAAACATTTGGAGGGTTTGGCATGAGGTATCACAATGCATTATATGAAACAACAAGGACTTAAGGGGAAAGTACTAGACCACATACCATATGGTGGTATATGACTCCCCATCTTGATTTTATCTCTATGTATGTGTATCGAGGAAATAATGCATCACTTGTTCCTAGAATGTGACCAAGAAAAATGGATCCGGTCATATATTGGTTACCTATTCGGGTTGAATATGGGAATCTATATTTTAATTACTTATTTTCTTGAAAATCTTTCTATGGTTCACCATAGTGAATAGATAAAAAATTTTCTTCTTTTTTCTATTACGGTAACTTTTTCAATGTTATGGGAGTCTCGAAACTCTACAATTTTTGATAGTTCCAACAATGTTGTTTAGCGGGGAATGGTGGTCATCCAAAGGGAGGTTTATGTTGATTCTTTTGTGCAAGAAGGTACAATGTATAATGATGTTTATAACCTAAAAATTATTAGATTTCAAGGGGTTTCCAGTCTAACACAAAAGCCCCAAATGCTTAAGTACATTCGGTGGATGCCCCCGATTGCACCATGCCTGAAGGTGAATGTTGGCGGATCTACCTCAGATGCACCAGGTCCATCAGGTTGTGTTGGGGTATTTCACACGTATCGTGGGTTCGTCAAAGGATGTTTCTACCATTTCACTAGTATTAGAAATGCCTATGAATTTGAATTATGGGAAATAATTCATGCAATTAGGTACACTATCCATTACAGTTGGATGATGATATGGCTTGAATAAAATTCTGAGATTGCGGTTCATTCATTGAAAATATGAACACTTAATGTTCCTTGGAAGGTGATACCCCATTGGATTGATTGCATTGACAAGACTAGTCAAATCAATATTATTTTTTATATGCCTATTGGGAGGCTAATCAGGTGGGGGTGATTTGGAAAAGCCAGCGATCACTGAGATGAACATGATTTGTCCTTTCATTCCCCTAGACAACTGCATCTCAAAGGTAGAGGCAAATAGATGTGGTTCCACACACTCTCATTTTTGTAATAAACCCTTGTATGCCTGACTCTATTTCATATTTTATTTAATAATTTTTCGGGGACGGATTTCACCAGATCCTGGGATTTTGGATTAGGTAGTGAGGCTTTATGTGGTTCTAAATAAGATCATATATAATTGAGATCCCCTTTTTTACCTCCAAGATGTGGATATTTTTCCAGTATAATTTTGGATATAAATTATTTCTTATCACCACATTTCATTAGATTGAAGATCTTACCTTTTTCTATCAAAAAAACTAACAGTGAGATTTTCCAATGCCGAATATAGAGGGTAGCTCAAATCATAGCTTGAGAGGGAGAAGGGAGCTCAAGTGGGTGAAGGGATGTTGTGCATGGAAAAGAAAGGTAGACAAAAAAGATCAGGTTATATGTAATTAAGGGAGAAAAGTTATTTTCCCCCTATTTTAAAGATGACCAGTATATTTATGGTGTCAATAAGTGATTTACACCATAAATCCTCCCCCTCTTCATGGGGTATTCTTGATCTACTTATGATGTCAAAAGAGTTTATTTTTTAAATAATAATTTATGGCATAAAACGCTGATTTATGACTTAAGTTGTTTGCTTCCAAATTTCATGTATAGCTTATCTACATCTATTGGTTCCTCCCAAAAGAACCCCAAAGGACTATATAGAATCCTTTAACAAGGACTAAACCAACCCAACTAAACTCAAATAGGTGCTTAAACAAAAAAAATCAATCCTTACCTTATTAGAAAAATTGGGATCTTGTATTAGAGGTTCATTAAATTATTCTATTTAGGATCTTCTGAACAAAATATTATATTTTTTGAGACATGGTTTGGCCACAGTAGGCTATGATGCACTGAGTAGGCTGCAACAAGATGTTTTTTTAATTTTATATAAATTAGATAAAAGTATTCCAAATTTATTTCATTTAATGGATCATTTAGTATTTCATTTTCATATTTAATCAAAATGTAGAGAATGAGTATAGTTTCGTTGGATTTACATATATGAGAGATGAAAGCATAAATTAAAGAAAAAGGTATGTGAAAAAGCATTGGTCAAAGGGTTAATTGAAAAATAATTTTTTCAAGTGGAGATTTAATTTTTCTTCTCTCATTATTTTCAACATGAAAACCCTTAAAAATATAATCCAATGGGTTATAATGAGTAAAATTTCGATGATGTACCGAACCATTAATTATCAGTTTTTAATCATACTGAACATGGATTTGGTGGATTTTATGAATGCATGATCTCAGATGATCAATATCACAAAGCTCATATATATGTTCTTATCAATCGTGAATAATTCAAAAAATTTATACATTAACTATTATTTTCATCGATTATTTATATTTTTATGTAAATTAATGAAATTTAATTTTTAGATTCTATGATGGTCATATCAAGATATAGTTCCCAAAAATTACACAAACAACTCTTGAAGAATGTTTAAAATTCAATTTTTCCTACTAGTTTCAAAGATTAGGAAACTAAATTGTTTAGTTTGAATATATGAAATCAATTTATTATTTGTAATATTTTAATTTTTAAAAAAAAATCAGGTATCACAACATGTAGAAAAAATTGATAATTCATTATGGGTAATGAGTAAAATACCATCCAAATTGGTTAAATATTACAATGAATATGTGGTGAATGGTTTTTGATTTCATATTCATGAATATGGTGAATAAAAATTTAATAATAGTTATTTATTGATAGGATATCATCTTAGAGAAAGTGAAGTTGACTTTTATGGAATTCAGGATGAAATAATTAGGTTGCATTATCTTGGATAGAATTATGTTACAATGGTTAAATGTATTTGGTTTGATACTGATAGAAGATTTCATATTCATCCACACCATGGAATCATTGAAATTAAATATAATATCATTATTTTAGTAAACAAACCATTTATTGTGGATCATCTTGATTTTAAAATTTATTATGAAAATTATTTTTCTAGTTCATGAGATTTAATTGACTGATGGAGATTTTTATAAATGTAATATCATGAAAACCATTTTAAAAAAAGTGAAATTAGTTATGCCTAAGTGCAAGGAATTGAAAATTCTTAAGTGACTACTACAAATTCACATTTTACATAAAGAAATAAAAATATTGATGATCTTAGGTTGCTTCCAGTTCACATCGACTCAGATGGGTCATGTTCTACTGAGATTGATGATTCCTAACCTTGTTCCTAAGTGACACCCACCTCTTGATTTCTATCCATGCATGTAGAGGTATTTTTATTTGTGTATTTTAGTTAATTTTCATTAATTTATTGATGTACTAATTGTTGGAATTTTTTTATTTTCCCATTATTTTTCACATATCACTATTAGACAGGGGTGAAATTCAACAGAAATATTTTTCTAGACAATGGGTGATGTGGTATAAAATTCTCATTGATGTTCATCATCACATGTTTAATCATTGGTTGGTATGAAAATAAATCATAGTTATTTTTAAATTCATTTAATTATTAACTTACTATTATTAATTATTTTTAGGGTTTATGGTATCCTATTAAAGACAGAATGAGAGGTTCTATCTGGGAATCCATGGACATCTGTATTTATGATCATTTTCATTAGTTTTTTCACAATTCAAGAAAGAGATCCATGGAAAAATCTGGAGTCACAATTTTTACCAGTCTTTCTATAACCATTGACCTGATTACATCTTATCTTATGTTTGGAATGAATTGTGATTTGACTATATGGGATATAGTTTTTAAATTAGATCATCATCATGTTATCATAACCAAGGGAGATATGAGGTCATGCATAGATATGGTAGTCATACATTTAGTATTCATCAATTACATATGTAAGTAATTTTATTTAATAATTTATATATAATTTAAATGTAAAATGATTATTTTATATTCATATAAGGGGTTGGAAATCCTAATGTTACGGAGTTCGATGTTTTTAAGAAGTTGTATAGTAATCCCACCATTGGAGAGATTAATTTTCACTGAAGACATCATATTGTGGTAAGTATAATTTTTTTATTTTTAAATTTAAATTAAATTACTATTTTAACTATTTAAAATTTTAATTGCATTTGAAGGAGGTATATGAGGACACGATTTCTCACACACATGATGAGAGTCAGACTGAGATTGAGGTTAAGGACACCAGTGTTCTATGATTTGATGAGACATTTTAGATACAAGTGACTCAGTGTGGTATCGATAAACATCGAGTAGTTAGTATTGGTTCTCGATTGATTCTTTCTAGTTATTATAAAATAGTTGCATGGTTGTAATCCAACTCGATGAGAGCATGTGTATAATAATAATTATCATTTTAAGAGTATGAGTAGAAGCTAAAACAATAGAATGAGGCTATAAAAAGATTTTGTAGAGAGTAGTAGGAGCTTCATAGACACCAGTAATAATAGGTGCAACATCAGCATCGATGTCAAGAGTAGGAGCACAAGCAGATAATGGAGTACATGCAACAACTTGAACTGGGTATTGGGATAGATTTACCTTCACTTGTTCCTCTATATGATCCACCACCTCTATAGTTATTGATATTTTTCTGAAAACCATATTATAATGTGTTTTTGATGAACATTTTATGTATAATATAGTTATTAATTCAGAAGTCTCCAATTTTATATATTTCAGTTTTTTAATTTGTCTGATGTTTCATTAATTTTTAAATTTATTTTATTTTATTTTTAAGTTTATTTTTGAGGGAATATTATTTCTATTGTAATAATTTATTTATTAAAAAAAATACATATTCATCGAAAATAACCTACTGTGACATAAATATTATTCCATCACAAATAAAAAATCATTTTATATTTGGGTGAAAACTATTTTCAATGGGTGTTATAATATTTATATTTTGAATGATTAAGGAATGTTATGTAATGATAATATAATGTAAAAATACTTTAATTTATGTTTTTTTAATTATTCCAGAAATTTTTTATTTATATTTCATATATTTGTTTATAAATCACCTTCTGATCATTAAACACATTAAAACAAGTTCTTCACAATTTCCAATAGCATGAACCATACCTTTGTCACCCAAAAAATAAAAATGGAATTTGATTGATCAATGAAACATAATGATAAAAGTATCTTGGATAATCTAGTAATGATTAATTCTTTATAAATAAAAAAAAAAAAAATTCAATTATAAAACTAGTATGAAATAAATAAGAGTTTCTAGCATCTGATGATGAAAATAAATCATAAAAGGATAATATATCAGAAATAAATGAATATAAATTAGGATTATAAGTGGAAATATATATGAATAAGATTATTTAAAAAGTGATTATTATATTATATTTGTTATACTGATGTTTAGAGTGATTTTGATTAAGACATAATATAAGGTAAGGGGTTATCTGTCTCAAATATAATTCCTTGAGACATGTTTTTTATTATGCCCCATGATATCATTGATATGTTGTGAATACTACCTAATGAATATATTTTCTCATATTCATTAAAATCATGAGTATTGAAAATCCATATTAATTTCTTTTTTTAAATATATTTTGATTGGTAAGATATTGATGTTTTATGGTTTTTTGTTAACTCAACTCTATCGCTTGAGTTATAATGCATCTTCTAGAACTTCTTTATTAAAATATTGGTTTATTACACACTAAGATTTCATTTCATGGTAATTTATCTTTATATATTGGTAAAATAAAACATTCTTTTCAAATCTTCCTCATTGATAAATTTGTTCCCCAAAAGAATTATATCATTGTTGAGAATAATTAACATCCCCTTTAACAATGGTTTCCCCTCTTTGTTCTCGTTTTTCTTTCCCACGAATTTTCTTTTTATATTTTTAAATCAAATTATTCTTTATCTCATGTGAAATTCATATCTCCCTTCTCCTCATTTAGAAATGTATTTTTTTACTCTTTTTATGATGTGGGTTATTAATAAGGGTACTTTAAAATATTAAAGGGATTTCCATCATTTCAAAATAGAACGTTTTATCTTCCGCCACACATTTCATTTGATAACCATTATGCCATTTCAAGGATATATTACTATATTTTATTTTTCAAAGGTAAATGATTTCCAATGTTTTCACTTAACATTTTTTATACCTTTATGTCTTCATCAAGGCTCTATTATTTAAGATTCCTTTTAAAATTTAATGTTTTAAAAGAGTTTTCACTTCAAATTTTTAGAAACTTTATGTATTCTAAAGGATTAATTATTTATAGTTTTTCCAAAATAATTATTTTAAAAATGTATTATTTTCAATTTTTCAAAATTTACCATTCTAAAAATGACTTTTCAATGTGAATCTGACATCATCTTATATTCCAATGATAAATGTTTTTTTTAAAAACACTTTTACCATTTTCTTCCATTTTTATCTTTCTATATAAAGGATTCATTTCATTGGAAAATGTTTTGCATAAATCACCCTCTATATTTTCTTATAAAATACTCTTTTTTATTTTACTTAGGGTATCAACCATTTACATTCTTAAGATGACTTTTGTTGATTCCATAATGAAATGTTACAAAACCCATTTTTATTTACAAGGGTTATTTAGGAGGTAATTAATGATTTATTTCAAGTTTCACTTGTATGAATGTATGATTTATATGTAGGGTCCTTTTTCACCCACAAATGCATTGGTTAAGGTTTTATATATCATGAGATATCTATGGACCCTAGGTTTGTAAAACCTAAGTCACTTCTATAGTAGAGGCTTCTTAAAACTAAGTCACATATAGACTATAGTTTTTTGAAACCTAATTCACCTAAGGACCATAGGTTAGTGAAACCTAGCACACATATAGATCATAGGTTTGGAAAACCTAATTCACTTATAAAACCTTGGTTTGTGAAAGCTAAGTCACTTATGTAAAGTTAGTTTTAGAAATTTATTTAACTTATGCACTATAGGTTTTCCAAACCTAAGTGACTTATAGATAGAAGGATTTTAAAATCTAAGTAAAATATGAACCATAGTTATATGAAACCTATGTCACTAATGGGTTGTAGTATTATGATTCCTGATCCACCATGTAATTATTTAATGTTCTTATAGTTTTTCCATAGTTTGTTGTGATGTTATCATTTTATGATTTGGACACCAAAAAAACATGTTATGAGAGATGTTGAAAAGATCATGAATGATTTGAGGATAATCCAAGTTGATATGGACTCAAAATCCACCCAAGGGGATGAATTTGAGAAAGAAGGATCCTTTAAAAAATACAAATGCTTTATGAAGGATTTCAATGTTCCATTAATATCCTTCTTATGTGAATATGGTAATAATTCGTATAACTTATATCTTCAACTATTAAATGCCTATAAATACCCATTCATCATTCATTTTAGGGGACTGTGACCTTTGGACATTCAGTTTAAGATCTAAATTCATGAAACTCCATCATTAACAATAAAAATGTGAAATTGATTCCTATAGGTGTCCAAATTTATTGAGAAGATTCCCATGAATGATTTATAACCTAATACCACAGTGTAGATATCCTTCACGAAGGATATTACCCTTTGCATTTGAGGAAAATGTTTTTTTCACATAGGGTACCCTCCATTTTTCAGGAAACCCACAACATAAGAACCATGGAACCACCCCTTGTAAAGGAATCTATGTATCAATAAGTCCTTATCCTCTTGATAACCACCTTCATGATCCACATATCCATTTCTAAACTCACCTCTGGGGCCCATGCATTATGTCACCTTCAAAAAACATTGATTTTTGAAATTTGATTGTCCTTGGGCCTTGTTCCTCTCTAATTTAGGTTTATTCATGTATATATAATCTACTTGAATGGTATCATAAACCCTTATTCCCAGTCCATTTTCCCCAATCATGACCTATAATTTATTTTGTATTCTTGATCCTATGCCTAGAAACCCTAGCCTCGAGATCCCTATATGTATCCCAAACAACAGTGGCATTGTTAAGGGAAGCAAATTTTTTTCCCATTGAGGGAATGTGGGATACCTATGAACTTATTTTTGAAATAATATCCCATGTGAAAGAGTATTACCCATATCCTAGTTGCATAAAATTAAACTACATGACAATATGTGTGTTGCAAGTTTTTAAACTACATAGCACCCACATCCAAGTTGCAAGAATATAAACTGAATTATAATCATGTATAAGATCAAAGATTATAAACTACATATAAATCATGCCTATGATACAAGACATTAAACTTAATAGAATCCATATCTTATTCATACAAAATTAATTAACCAAAAAATATCCCACTCGCATGATATTAAAATACATGATAACTTCTAAGGTGCATGATCTTAATTTTATTCTTACCTTACGTGAAAAAACATAGGATTACTCTTTTGATAAGAATGATATGGTCCCCCAATCTTCCAATATTCCCCTATATGTAATCCCCATATCATCCCTTTTTATAACTCTTTTTTTTGACAAAATCATCCTTATGATGTTAAACCACATGGAAAGGTCCTAAAAAATGACATTAAACTATATGCTTAAACTATATGGGTTTTGATCCCTATAATCTAACAGGGTAAGTAGGATTCCTCCTTGATGTTCAATATCAACACCATCCTATGTATTTATTTCTTCCCTTGGGGAGGTTATAACCATGAAGTGTGACGATTCCCCCTGGGAACACGCTTCACCTCACAACCCAAATTATAGGTCCGCATTAGACCTCAAAGTCACAATGTGATTATAATCCATATTCATCCCATTAAATAATAATAATATATGGGAAAAATCCCTAAAAAATGTTAAACCTTTGATCATTATACCATAATACCTTAAACCATTTATCATTCCCACATGAGACATTAAACATGTGACCCCTCTTAATGCACCAAAACCATTACCTCATGTAACAAGAATGATATGACCTAGGTGATGATCTTAGGAATCCTTATTTGAAGAGAACAATTTTTCTAGAATAAAAATTATCAACTAAACCATGTAACACATAAAAAACACAATTCACCATGTCTAAAATTATAGAATTCCCAAATGAGTTTTGGATTCCTTATGCACTTGGTGTAATTTTTTCCATAGTGGACACTAGATGCCTTGGGTTCTACACCTAAGATTCCTCATACATGAAAAAATCTCAAATATGAAATAAGATGACTTTATAGATTCATATTATCTACATATGTCTAGATATGTCCAATATCACCATTATCTCTGACCTTAGATAATTTCCCTATTGTAATTGTGAGAAGATTAATTAAATAGTGTATACTTCAAGATGGTGTCAAGAAAGTGATTTTTGAACATATCTCAAATATATGAGGGTGACCTAGGCTATGAAATGAACCATAAGGAGGAATATCTAGATGGAATAGTTGAAATCCATTCATACCCCTCCGATCAAGGTGATGACATCATCAATCATGGTGGTAGAGGTCTACCACCTTTGGAAAGTGTGAATACGGGGAAACCACCCTAGAGGATACATGAACAATCTACATGGATGGGACACTCTAGGAAAGAGAAAAAACATATATCAATGCATTCCAAATTTGAAGCATCATGATATAAAATGATGAAAATGATTTTAATATCTTCTCCTTCAACCATGAGAAGATTAGAAACATTTCACATCGCATGTTTTGGACATTTTAAGATCTTGATATTCTCAACATCATGATTCACCAAAAAAAATTGGTGGTCCAAACATGAATATTTTCTCCTACAAATGGGAAAAAATTAATAACATCGGGTATCCTTGGTTTGGTACATCATTTACAAAGATTTGTACTCTACCTAAGAGAGGATAAATAATGTTGGGCACATTGGGAGTCACTTTCATAAAACATGCACTAACAATTGACCATGTGTATCCTATAAGACGTAAACTATGAGAAAAACTTGGAAGCCCACTTTTAATAGGATTGGGGGTAAGATAACTAGTGGTGTGGAAATCCTGCATAACCCTGCTTCTTTCACAACAGCAACCACTCCCACATCTACTGAGAAACCCCATCCCTTCTCATCCTCTAAGCTCACACAATAGAGGGTTATAGACTCCATGGATCATATCTAGAAACAGTAAGGGCTCATACCTACTAGAGAAATGGTCTAAATTTATTTTGAAAATATTTCACTATGCTGATGCTACTTCCCCTAAGGGCTGCACATGGGTAATTCCTCCCCATCGTAGTAGAAAACCGTTTCTGGATCATCTCCCTATAACATTCTGACAGATCATTTCCCTATTTCAAGGAGGTATAAGATTTTTGGGTTACACCCATCCAAAAAAATTAAAATGAATCACCTAGGATTCCTCTCACCCATCCACACTAATAACACTGACTAGCACTATAGGCCAATTAGTAGTCTAATCCAATCCCTTATCCACAATCCTCGGTCTAGACTACTCAGTAATGATGTCTAGGGAAGGATGTTAACCTTGTAAGATAAGAAGCCTCTATAACAGCTCTAGTTTTCCCTAACACCTAAGGCACACCCCTTTCTACCCTCATAACTAATTTTTTGGGGGAATATATTCATATGGTTGAAATTTAAACACCATCCACCTACTAGAATGGTTGGGTACACACTCCCCATTATTGTCTATACAAGAAACCATCATGGCCAATCCCATGACAAATAATTTCAATGAATATGTCCTCCCCACTACTCTCACAGCCAATAAAGAGTCCCTCCCCTTGTTGAGGGCTTCACCAACACAGAAGATCCATGCTGGGGAAAAATTAAAAGCAACCATCTTGGGGGCCCTACCCATGGAGTCGACCATAATTCAGATGGAATAAATCCTCATGACCCTCACCACCAGAGTCGGTGTCTGGATCATGTCATTTGAGGGTAACCATCCCTATGTATGAGGTCTATAAGATCCCTAGAACCTTTCTGAAGCACCTATATATGGATGATGTATTATCATCCTTACAGGGAATATTTTTGTATTTATGCCTTCCACCATAAGATTCCATCCTATCGACCTCCACCTTGTAAGCATTGGAGATGCCGGGGTCTAGATTGGCACCCTTAGATGATGATGAGCATTATAATAATCCATAGAAGCATGAAATCCTCCCTGATCAATATGAGACTGTATGTACCCATCCTATATGGAAATTTTTATGAAGTTAGCCCCTCCATTGGAAGAAACTCTATAATTCCAAGGATGATTGGCCCATGTGAGTCCCATATACTAGAAAATCTACAGAAGGGAAGGTTTATTCTTCTACCACCCCTAGTTTCATGACTTCAATCATCCATGTTCTTGCCACTCATTAATCTTTTCTTCTTCATCTCACAGTACCTCACCAAGACCATACCACAAGCCTACACTAAAATATCAGGGGTGATATTCAACCAACTTAGATATCATAAGATGTCATATATGGGAATCCTTGAGCATCTTGATTCCATCAATCAAATTATCTCGAAGGTTGATATCATCGCACTCCCACTAGCCCAGTACCCCATTTCATATGGGTACTAGAAGAGTTTTCTACATAATTATATCAAAAGACTCAGAGGTTTATGTGGGTCTTGTATGACATTTCCTTGCATTTATAGATCAAAAAATATTTGTAATAAATTTCCATTCATTTTTGGTCCCTTCCATTATGACAATAAGATCATTGGGTTTCCCCACCCACTGACAGTCAAGGTTCCTCTCCAACCACCACCACCACTATAAACATCATCACAATATATCCCTCGGATTATTAGAGAATCCATGCCAGCATCATGGGTTAATATGGAGATAACCATCCCAAGGTAAGATAGAATAGTATTAAGATCTCTTGATAGGCTCTCAATGACATTACTAGAGATATGAATTTGGCCTTGCATGTCCCACCAATACAACATTTATACCTTCTCATTGAAACCTATATAAGGTAAATAGAGTTTCAAAGACCATCGACACATCTAAATCCACACAAGATATTGAATCTGATTCAATGATGATAGCATTAATAAAGGAGATTGATGGATAATAGAGGATCACCATTGATATTATCATTAAGAAACACCCAAGGAAATACAATGCCAAAGGGGTCCTTGTCCCACCCTTAGTAGAAAATTTGGTCTTTCTTGGCCAAACACCCTAGGACAAGGCAGGTGGTACCACACTCCCAATCAAGGTAGAGTCTGTTTTCTCTAATAAATCAACATGACATGACACTCCTACCCCACCAGAGTAGCACAACTTTCCACCTTGGTACCATGATCGATTCACCTCTTGGGAAAAAATGCCAATAAAATCATTAGTGACTACCAAACCTCACTATTATGATGTGATAAATAATCTTAACACCTATCTTGAGTCCTTATAGACATATTAGGTTTTTATCCAACATGATGGGAAAAAATATTTTTTATGGGTGGATCATGTTTTCCCTCCCCAAGAGTTTTTTAATCTAAGCTTCACACCACTCACCAGTATGGATAATTAGTTGTTGGACCTGGCCCACTTTTCCAAATGATGTAGCCCAATGTTGGGAACTCCTAATAAGAAAGAATCTTCCAAATATCAGTGTTTGACCTAGAACTCATATGGAATCATATTTTTGCGGTACATTTAGTTGGACTAAGGATCTATCGCTAGTTGGGAATACCTCTATATATAGTTTCTCAACCAGTTCAGCTCCACCATGTGCAAAACCAGCATCATTGGCCTTTCCAAATGCAATCTTACGAATGATGAGTGGATTTTTGACTTCATTTACCAATGTAAGGTTCCATATAATCTCATTATGTATAGAATTCCCGTGAATAGTTATTGGGAATGTGTATGGAGAATGTCCAAGATAACATAGTTCCCACCCTCATCTCCTTGAGATATTTGGGAAAAATTTGACCATTTAGTAAAAGATATTTTCATCTGGAAGAGGCCCTATAGAAGACCAAATAACGGTTTCACCCATTACTTCATCCAACTCCTCTATGGACTACTGTAAAGGTAGAAACATCCAATGTTGTATAGACTCAGATCCCACAGTTGGTCCACCTTTAAGAACCTCTGCAAGACTGGACCTTCCATGTGCTACCTCACTTTGAGAATATCTCTAATGCACCATGTCAAACTTGGTGCCCAGGGTTCCCTTCATATAAATGAATAAAAGGGTCTAGTCCTTCAAGGACACACAATACCCTATATACTTCACATGTTCCCTGATAAAGAAAATCAGGATGTTTCTGGAATCCATATGGCCCCAAAAGGCTGGACTAACAAATCATATCAACTAATACATTTACCATATGATCCATGGATATAATATTAAATACTTCTTAGTCTTTAAATATTTTCCCCATGACTATGTAAATTGTGACCTAGTCATGTTTGTTGATGTAAAGACAGAGAATTTCCATGTAATTTTTTTTAATTAAATGGGAATTTTACAAGTCCTTGAAAATTGACGGCGAGTGATTCTGAGGCCTGGTGTGCCTGAAATCAATTTCTGAACTTTTGTTTGGGTATGTTCAGTTAACGTATGAGAAGGTTTTTCTAACTTTTGAATCGGTGCTTGGAATTGAAATTTTAGGGAACCGTTGAACTCGAAACACTAGTAGTCACTTAAGAAGACTTTCACCTCGACGACAGTTGGTCGAGGATGAAAGTTAGTTTTTGGGGTTTTCATGGAAATAATAAAATAAAATAAGCACATGTTTTATTTTATTTTATCTATTATAACCACCCAAGTGGAAGTTGGAGGTGCGGACCACCACACCTTAACCTCCCATGAGAGGTTATTGTGGTGGGACCCACCCGAACCTAACCACCCACAATAGGTTACGGTGTGGGGAACACTCGGGAAAAAACCCCAAAATTAATTGAGGAAAACCTCTCAACTCCCTCATAAATGAGGGAGAGCCTCTTGACCTCCTCCACCTTGATTGTTCCAATGAACATGCCATTAATGTGCCAACCAAGTGTTTAATTACCCTTTCTGAATTTTATGCCAATGACTTAATAGATTTTATAATCCATTATTCTTGGCTACATATAATTTTGTTGGAAAAGGAAAAGGGAGATTTTGAGAGAAAAGCTCTCACCAAATAAGAAATAGTTTCTCCAATGAAGAATTATTTTCTCCAATAAATAATGAAGAATGCGATCTTCCAATGAAGAACACCGGCAAGGAGCGTCTTTGACTTCTTCCTTAGAAGCACCTTGTGGAAGCAACCGACGTGGGACATCTTCGACGACCGACCTTCCCTCCTCATCGTCATCAACGAACCAATACACGAGCTCATGATTGGAAGTGTACGGTGGATGCGACAAATGACGACAACTCCATATTCTTCCTTGCGACTCCATCGATGAACAACGAACAAAGGTAGGGGTTTAATTTTTTTAAGTATGATTTATTCCCATGTTCTTCCTTTCATTCAAAACGAGGAAAGAAGATGTTTTCCATTTACGGGAGGGTTGTTGTGCTTCATTCTTGTGATCCAATTGCCATCACCCTAAACATGGAGGGTTCCAACCAAACCAACATTGTCTAACCCCTCTGTCGATCTTCTTTGTGGTGTTCTTCGAAACAGAGGAAAGTGACGTCCAAGGCGATGAAGACGATGAAGGAAACAGTCGCGTTACCAGCAACCTTCGCAACCCGTGCCTTCCTCGCGACGCTCTGGCGCCCCAGCCAAACTGGCTTCGCCGCCCCAGGCCGAACCGTGCTACCCGCTGACTTTCGTGTCACCCCATCCCTGCCGCCCGCTAGCCGTGCCACCTGCCAGCCGAACCGGTCCAATCCGCTTCGTGCCCCGGCCGCACTACACCCCAGTCACAGCACCCTCGCCGGACACGCCGCCATGTCGGCCACACCACCCTCACCGGTCGCGCCGCTCTGCCGACCACGCTGCCCTGCCGGCCACGCCCCGGACGTGCTGCCCCCGGCTGAAACGGCCATGCCCTCACGACACTCCGGGTCGAACCTCCCTCATGGTGCCCTCTGGGCCGAACCTCCCTTGTGGTGCCCTCTGGGCCGAACCTCCCCCGCGGTGCCCTCCAGGCTGAGCCTCCCCCTCACCGCCCTCCGCGACCACTCATGGACGGCTGGGCTGGGCCCAGTGGGCCGGGCCAGACCCAATGGGTTAGGCCGGGCCGACCCAGACTGGGTCAGTTCAGGTCGGTCTGATCAAGTCATACTAGACCCGGGCCCCCTACGACCCTTTACCTTATTTTGGCCATATCTTTGGCACCAGAAGTCCGTTTGAAGAACCATCTACGACGCTGGTATTTTTAGAGTATGAAGATCCTTTTGAGTATATACCACTAAAGTTTTTGGTATAGTTGAGATACGGTTAGGTCGGATCATGCACGAATCCAACCAGGCCCCCGAGACTAAAAGGCTAATAACTCACAGACCGGGCGTCCGATTGACGTGTCGTCTATTACATTGAGACCCATATGACATAGCAGACCTTTGAGATAATTCTTCATGGGACTTCTTTATAGTTGGTTCATTGACCAGTATCTTGTGGAGATGATCTTCTAGAGACAAGATATCATTTGTATGGGAACCTAGTAGCTGGATGAGACTTGATGACTGTTGACCGATTAACTCGGAGTGACTCGACTAGCCCTGGGGGGAGCGCCTGGTTGGGGCAGAAGACCCATGGTGGAGGAGCACCTGGTTGTGGTGGGAGACCTGCGGTACTTGACAGGAGGAGTACCTTTGCAGGCTATGAGGGGGATCACCTAGTTGTGGCGGCAGACCCATGGGGGGGAGCACCTCTCTGTGACATAGCAGACCCATGATACTTGACATGAGGAGTACTTCAGCAGTCCAAGGTTAGTGGGAAGTGCTTGGTTGTGGTGGCAGGACCACTGTACTCGATAGAGGAGGAGTTCTCTATCAGTCGAGGGTTCAAAATGTTTTACCCCTAGAATAAATCCTGGATTGAGCTGAGTCAGTAACTTTTGTGATTTTTCCTCATGATTGAGATGGATTACTTGATAACTTAGGTATATGTATGGGAATATACCTAAGTGGGGTTATCTGTTGATTTCATACTTTGTGGTTTATCTTTGTTGGATTTTGTGAGACCTTGAGGGTCTCAGGATCCCTACTAAGTATCGTTATACTCACTCCTGCACGGGATATTCCCACACGTCATTGTGTTGGATGCAAATGACAGATAGTGATGATCGAGGCTGAGAGTACTAGGACTAGACGGTACCCAGAGGTGGACCATACAGCGAGTCAGTACATGGAGTAGATGGATGGACTTGGAGTGATGAGGAGGAGATATGTACCTACCCTTTAGGTGGGACCCTCAGAGGATGACCTAGTGGCTGTTTTTATTTTCTTCAGTTGTAATTTTAGTTCTTGTACTTTGCAGATGGGCTTGTATTTCCGGCCCCTTTTACTTTTAGCACTCTTTTGTTATATAGTTTACTTAGTGTTTTGTATCCAGCTGTGTGCTCTATTATGTGTGTTTACAGGTTATAGAGGCAATGCCTTCCTAGTTTTAGGGAATTACTCCTTTGGTGTTATTCTCCATCCCCTAGCCTATATAAGGAAGGCTTGGGGTAATCACTACACGAGCCCCGAGGGATGGGTCGTGACAAATTTGTATCAGAGGATTCGGTTCTACCACTGAACATAGGACTCTGTTCTTTTCTGTAAAGAAATTGTGTTAAGGGTAATGACTGTGGTTTTTAGATCAGGGAGTCCAGTGTTGGTGTGGCGGCTGACGTATCCATACACCAGGACCTTGACTTCTGATTTCCGACTCAGTGCACGAAAAAACTGATTGTGTGTGTGTTTTCAAAAGTTTTCTTTAAGTCAACTCTACTAGGTCATCTCACCAGGTATAAATTTTGACCATGTCATGTATATTTATTTCAGGATGCATCCACGTGGATGACCAGCTAGAGTCCCGAGAGTTGTACGCACGGATAGCCCACCGAGCGACGGGGTCTTCGTGCAGGGCCCTTTTCCAGTGGAGGCACCAGCGGAACCTTTACCTGTTGGGACACCGATGCCATTACCCCTAGAAGCAGATGGTTCACACCACTTGAGTGCGTTGCATGAGTTCCAGCACCAGAGGCCACCCAGGTTCAGTGGCGAGATGGACCCACATGCGGCTGAGGATTGGCTGGAGGCCGTAGTGAGAGTTTTCCAACTGGTAGGGACACCATCCGACCGCATGGTGATACTTGTAGCCAGCCTTCTATAGGTAGTAGTGGGAAGATTCTAGAGATTTATTCTACAGGTTCATGATGAGATGACGCTTCTCTGGAAAAACTTCGAGAGCCTATTTCGGGAAGAGTTTTTCCTAGCAACTCTTCGCGTAGTGCGCATATAGGAGCTACTTCATCTGCAGTAGGGCAACATGACTGTAGCTCTGTACTCAGTGTGGTTCACATAAATCTCATGCTACTCCACCGATATGGTACAAGACCCATTATTCAGGGCCTGGAACTTCGAGCAGGGACTCAGGCGGGAGATCTGGGCATCGATGATCTCACTCAGTATCCCGACACAGGTGGGGGTTTTAGAGAGAGCCCTCTTAGTGGAGAGTTTTCTTGCTGAGAAGTCACCAACAGTGAGATAGACCACCAGTCGACACGTAGTGGAGTCTTCTGAAGCTGGAAATAGATAGATGTCATAGAGGTCCAAGAGGACCAGATCTATAGGTGGACGACCGCATGACTCATGATCAGTTGTGCGGGGCACCCTAAATGGAGACAGACATGCCAGGAGTGGGCAGTGTTACTCATGTGGCGGGTAGGGTCACATGGCTCGTGACTATCTGACCTTCCTTTCGGATGATCAGTAGACGGTCGAAGGACCACCCAGGCATAGACATAGATTCAATCGAGGAGGTCTGTAGGGCATAGGCGTACGTGGTAAAGGAGCTGGTCGTGCAGTTGGCAGTGGGAAACATTTCGAGGTGTTACCGCCACCACCACCAGGAGGTCCACCCCAACCACAGGGAGCTAGTGGACAGGTCAGAGCTCAACTCCAGGCAGTTGAGGCATAAGATCTTGGCACTCCAAAGATGATTCTAAGTATGATCTATGTCTACTCTACCATAGCTATAGTAATTATAGACACATATGCCAGTCACTCTTTCATTGACACTGCCCTTATTCGGAGCTCATAGATTCTGATGGAGCCGTTGGCTTGATCCTTATGGCTAGAGACTCCTACGGGATAAGATTCTATGATTACGCAATGGTTCCAATAATTTGAGCTTACTCTAGGAGGCGAGAGCTTCGCCTAGGATCTCCTAGTAGTGGCGTCGAGGCCTTACAACATCATCTTGGGTATGGACTGGTTATCTATAGTCCAAGCTCAGATTGACTGTATTAGGTGAAAAGTGTGGTGTGTCCGCACAGATGGGACTAGGTTTATCTTCACTGGCGAGAAGGGATCCTTTGCAGCATAGGATGGAATTACTCGGGGGACAGTGTAGCCGATCACTCATTAGTTGGTTTGCCTTACCCTCGGAGCGATCGATGTGCAGAGTCGGAGCTATCCTGTAGTGGTGGACCAATACACAGATGTTTTTCCCTAATAATGTCCCAGGTCTACCTCCTCACAGAGAGGTGTACTTTTACAATGACTTGTACCCCGGGATGGAAACGATATCTAATCCATCATATCAGATGCCTTTCACGGATCTTCACGAGATGCAGGTATAGCTAAAGGACTTGTAGTGGAATGGATTCATCTGGCCTAGTGTTTCTCCTTGGGCATCCCCAATTTTATTCACCAAGAAACCAGATGGGATCTTGAGGCTTTGTGTTGACTATTGGTGCCTGACCCAGGTGACCGTGAAGAACAAGTACCCACTCCCGAGGATTAACTACCTCTTTGATCAATTGAAGGGAGCACGGTGGTTCTCGAAGATAGAACACAGATCAAGCTATCACCAGCTCAGAGTTCGAGATGAGGATGCAAAAAAGATGACTTTCAGATGTCACTACGACAACTAAGAGTTCTTACTTATTCCTTTTGGTGTAACCAATGCTCCAACAGTGTTCATGGGACTCATGAACAAGATCTTTCTGCCATACCTCGATCGCTTTGTCGTATTCTTCATAGAAAACATTCTAATCTACTAGACTACTGAGGAGGATCATGCCTATCATTTACAGGTAGTACTGGACACACTCTGAGAGCACCAGATTTATGGTAAGCTCTCGAAGTGCCAGTTTCGGATTTGAGAGCTTCACTTTCTAGGACTTTTCATCTCGGAGGCTGGAGTTTTAGTAGATCCTGCAAAGATTGAGGCGGTACTTTCTTGGGAGCCACCCAGGAGTGTAACAGATGTACGAATTTTCCTGGGTTTTCCTAGATACTACCGGAGATTCGTTCCAAACTTCTCTAGAGTTTCAGCACCACTATCATCCTTGATGAAGAAGGGTAAACCCTTTGTGTGATAGGATAGATGCCATCAGAGCTTTCAGAAGCTGATGCAGAGGCTAACTAGTGCCCCCATCTTGAGGCTTCTAGAGGAAGGTGTAGGGTACGTAGTCTACTGCGATGCATCAGGGACCAGTCTCGACTGTGTCCTGATGCAAGAGTGAGCAGTGATCACATATGGTTCATGACAGCTGAGACATTATAAGCAGAACTACCCTACCCATGACCCGGAGTTAGCAGTAGTGGTCATTAGCTTGAAGATGTGGTGACACAATCTGATGTGCGAGTGCATTACAGTATACTATGATCACTAGAGTCTCAATTATATCTTCTCCCATAAGGACCTGAACTTTACACAATGCCGTTCACTTGAGTTCCTACAAGATGATGACTTAGAGATAGTCTATACTTCTGGAAAAGTGAACGTTGTTGCAGATGCACTCAGTAGGAGATCTGGTATACAACTGCTAGGTGAGGCGATAGAGCAGTTGACTGATTTACAGATATCTGTTGTGGATAGAGATGGAGAATCCTTCCTTTAGTCTCTTACAGTCACTCCCTCACTTCTTCAGAGAGTCATGGAGGCACAACATGGGGACACTGACTGCGAGAGGTGACGTGCTCAGGTATCCACAGGGCAGGCACCTGATGGATTTTCTAAAGGTGGGGAGCACATCATCCTCTTTAGAGGACGTACGGTGGTACGAGTGTCACTTCAGGAGAAAGTGTTGAGGGAGTTCCGCACATCCCCTCTAGAGGTACATCCAAGAGTGGAGAAGATGTATCAGGACCTCCAACGACAGCACTGGTGTCCAGGAATAAAGAAAGCAGTTGCAAAGTTTGTCTCTCGATGCCTCACTTGTCAGCAAGTGAAGGCAGATCATCAGGTACCAGCAGGCTTGGTTCAGCCTTTAGAGATCCCAGAGTGGAAGTGGGATGAGATATCCATGGACTTCATGATGAGTCTTCCACTTACATCCCGGAGACATGACTCGATTTGGGTGATCGTTGAACGACTCATCAAGTCGGCCCACTTCCTACCGATCAGAGAGTAGGGTTCATTAGAGATCTTGGGATGCCTCTATGTGCAGGATACTGTGTAGCTACATAGAGTACCATTGATTATTTTATCTGATCATGATGCACGTTTCACTTCCTGGCTATGGAAGGGATTCCAGGAGGCTTTTGGAATCCAGCTTCGTTTGAGCACTGCCTTCCATCCTCAGATGGATGTCCAGACTAAGCGGACCATTCAGACCCTCGAGGACATTCTGCGTGCCTGTATCCTCAACTTCGGTCACATTTGGGAGGTTCACTTACCTTTGGTGGATTTTTCATACAAAAAAATCTATCACTCCACCATTGGGATGACACATTTTGAGGCGTTGTACGGGCGACCTTGCAGATCACCTTTGTGCTAGAATGACCGAGGGGAGTCAGCAAGTGTGGGACCAGAGATGGTACGGGCTACCATAGAGAAGGTTCAGATCATCCAAGAGCAGATGAAGACTGCACAGAGTAGGAAGAAGTCGTATGATGATAGTATATGGAGACCTATGGAGTTCGAGGATGGAGACCATGTCTTTCTACGGGTCTCACCCCGACGAGGTCTACAGAGATTTGGACGAGGATGAAAGTTATCTCTGAGATTCTTCGGACATTTTTATGTCCTTAGTAGAGTTGGTGAGGTGGCATACCGCTTAGCTCTTCTACCTCAGTTGCACCGGGTGCATGATGTCTTCCACGTATCCTAGCTGAGTAGATACGTGCACGACCCTTCTCACATCATCAACCATGGCGAGATAAATGTCGACGATGGGGTGACTTTTATGGAGGTTCCATTAGAGATTGAGGATTGACAGGAGTGGGTCCTTTGTAGATAGTGATACCTCTGGTGCGCATTCGCTGACAGCATGAGAACCTCTAGGAGAGCACATGGTAGCGGGAGGATCAAATGCGTGCTTAATACCCCCACTTGTCCCCTTAGTATGAGTTGTAGCTTACAGGGACGTAGATCCCTGAGGTGGGGAGAATGTAAAGACACAAAATTTATATGTATTTTTTTAATTAAATGAGAATTTTACAAGTCCGTGAAAATTGATGGCACGTGATTCTGAGGCCCGGTGCGCCCGAAATAAATTTCTGAATTTTTTTTCAAGTACAGTCAGTAAACGTATGAGCGAGTTTTTCTAACTTTTGAACCGGTGCTTGGAATTGAAATCTGAGGGTACCGTTAAACTCGCAACGCCGATATTCACTTAAGAAAACATTCAACTCGAAGATAGATTATCAAGGGTGAAAGTCATTTTTTGGGTTTTTCATGGAAATAATAAAACAAAATAAGTGCATTTTTTTTATTTTATCTATTATAACCACCCAAGTGGAAGTTGAAGGTGGGGACCACCTCACCATAACCTCCCATGAGATGTTACGGTGTTGGGGCCCACCCAAACCTAACCTCCCATGAGAGGTTATGGTGTGGGGACCACCTGGGACAAAATCCCCAAAATTAATTGAGGAAAACCTCTCAACTCCCTCATAAATGAGGGAGAGCCTCTTGACCTCATCCACCTTGATTGTGCCAATTCACATGCCATTAATGTGCCGACCAAGTGTTTAATTACCATTTTTGAATTTTATTCTGACGAATTAATAGATTTTATAATCTATTATTCTTGGATACATATTATTTTGTTGGAAAATGAGGAAGGATATTTTGAGATTAAAATCTCTCACCAACGAAGAACTAGTTTCTCCAATGAAGAACTAGTTTCTCCAACGAAGAACGAAGAATGCGATCTTCCAACGAAGAATGCCGGTAATGAGAGTCTTTGACTTATTCCTCGGAAGCACCTTGCATAATCAACCGATGTGGGAAATATTTGATGACTGACCTTCCCTCCTCATTGTCATCAATGAACCGACGCACGAGCTCTGGATTGGAAGTGTGCAGCAGATGCGATGAACGACGACAACTTCGTCTTCTTCCCTGCGACTCTGTCGACGAACAACAAACAATGATAGAGGTTTAATTTTTTTTAAGTATGATTTATTCCCATGTTCTTCCTTTCTTTAAAAATGAAGAACGAGGATGTTTTCCTTTTGCGAGAGGGTTGTTGTGCTTCATTCTTGTGAGCCAATTTCTATCACACTAAACGTGGAGGGTGCGGACCAAACCAACGTGGTTTGACCCCTCTACCAATCTCCTTTGTGGTGTTCTTAGAAATGGAGGAAAGAGACATCAAAGATGATGATGGTTACAAAGGCAACGACTGCACTACACACTGCCTCCATGACCCATGCCGCCCCTGTGACACTCTGGTGCCCCGACCGAATTGGTTCCACCGCCCCGGGCTGAACTGCACTGCCCGCCGGATTCCATGCTGCCCCAGCCGCACCGCCCGCCAGCCATACCACCCGCTGGCCAAACTGGTCCAAGTCGCATCATGCCCCAGCTGCACCGCCCTCACTGGCCACACCGCGTTGCCAGCCAGGCCGCCCCCGCGAGCCGTGTCGGCCCGCCGGTCGCCCCACCCTGCCGACCGTGCTGCCCCACCTATCACCCCACCTTGCTGGATGTGCCCCCATGCCCCAGCTGCTCCGCCCTCACTGGCCACACCGCGTTGCCAGCCAGGCCGCCCCCGCGAGCCGTGTCGGCCCGCCGGTCGCCCCACCCTGCCGACCGTGCTGCCCCACCTATCACCCCACCTTGCTGGATGTGCCCCCATGCCCCATCAGCGATGCCCCCAGCCGAACCGGCCATTCCCTCACGGTGCTCCAGGCCTAACCGCCCTCATGGTGCCCTCCGTGCTGAGCCATCCCCTCGCAGCGCCCTTTGGGCCAAACTGCCCTTGTGGTGACCCGCGGCCGGTCTGCACCCTCGCTTCCCTCTATGACCCCTCGTGGCCAGATGGGATGGGCCCAGTGGGCTAGGCTAGACCCAACGGGTTTTCCTGGGTCAACCCGAACTAGGTCGGCCCAGACTGGGTTGGGCAGGGTCGGTCCGACCAAGTCGAACCAGACCTGGGCCCACTATGACCCTTTACCTTCTTTTGGACATATCTTTGGCACCAGAAATCCATTTGATGAACCATATGTGGCACTTATAGGAGTATAAATATCCCTTTGATTATACCTCACTAGAGTTTGGGGTATAGTTGAGATACAGTCAGGACGGATCGTGCATGAATCCAATCGGGGCCTCAGTACTAAAAGGCTAATAACTCACAGACCAAAAGTCTGATTGACACACAATCTATTGAGTTGAGAACCCTATGATGTGGAAGACCTTTGAGATACCTTTCTTGGGACTTGAGGATATTTGGAAAATTGACCAGTAGATTGTTGAGATAATCTTCCAGAGACAAGTGAGCATTTTTGCAGGAACCTAGTAGCTGGCTGAGACTTGACGACTGCTGAACGATTTACTCGGAGTGACTCGTCTAGCCTAGTGGGGAGTGCCTGGTTGTGGCGGCAGAACCATGGAGGAGGAGTGCCTGGTTGTGGAGGCAGACCCGCAGTACTCAATAGGAGGAGTACCTATGTAGGCTATGAGGGGGAGCACCTAGTTGTGGCGGCAGAACCATGGTGGGGAGCACCTCGATGTGACGTAGCAGACCCATGATACTCGACAGGAGGAGTACCTCAATAGTCCAATGTTAGTGGGAAGTGCCTAGTTGTGGCATCATGTCCACTTTACTCGATAAAGGATGATTTCTCCAGAAGCCGAGGGTTCCAAATGTTTTACCACTAGAATAAATCCTAGTTTTAGTCGAGTTAGTAACTTTTGTGATTTATCCCCATGATTGAGATGAATTACTTGATAACTTAGGTATATGTATGGGCATATAACTTTGTAGGTTATATGTTGATTTCATACTTTGTGGTTTATCCTTACAGAATTTTGTGAGACCTTGAGGGTCTCAGGGTCCCTACTAAGTATCATTATACTCAACCATGCACGGGCTATGCCCGCACCTCATTGTGTTGGATATAGATGACGGGAAACACTGATTGTGGCTGAGAGTTACAGGACTAGATGGTACCTGGAGGTGGATCATATGGAGAGTCAGTACATAGAAGAGACGAATGGACATGGAGTGCTGAGGAGGCGATCTGTACCTACCCTTCAAGTAGGACCCTCGGAGGACGATCCAACAACTGTTTTTCTTTTCTTTCATTGTACTTTCAGTTTCTTGTACTTTGTAGATGGGCTTGTATTTCCGACCCCTTTTACATTCAGCACTCTTTTGTTATATAGTTTTATTAGTGTTTTGTATCCAGTTTTGTGATCTGTTGTGTTCGTTTATAGGTTATAAAGGCAATACATTCCCAGTTTTAGGGAATTACACCTTTGGTACTAGTCGCCAGCCCCTGGCCTATGGAAGGCAGGCTTGGGGTAGTCACGACACGAGCCCTGGGGGACGGGTTGTGACAGATGATGTCAAAACATATGTGTAACATTTCTCTTCTAGCCCAAATAGTGATGATGAAGACTTTGAATAATTTCCATAAGACCTTGGATGAGGTATGAAAAATTATAATGATTATTTTTCTCATAATATGGTCACTAATTCCAACAAAATTATCCATTACTATTAAACCATTCTAGAACTCCCTACAGCCGCCACACCTCATTTGATTTTCATATCTTTATCACAGCCATACAAGACTCAGAAGAATAGGATTTGATGATCCCAAGGTAGTAATATTTCTCCATCAGTTCCAAAACCAACATGCATACTTTGAGAATTTATCCCATTGAATTGGAAGAAGCTACCAGAATCCATTCCATCCATCAATATTTCTCTTATGAATAATAGGAGTATGCTTCTATGAATGATTTTAGGATGGTGTATTATTATGTATTACTCAGTGATAAGGAACATTGTTGGCCCCCTTAAAGAACTTTTGGATGGCGCTATCAAAGGAAGGACATGCACTATACTAGAGGTCTATATATATGATCCCTCACTTTAGAAAGAAAATAGTGTGCCATTGATAATAGACAATTAACCCCATTTTTGGCTCAGTAGGCATGTCCCTATCAAGATACACCATCAATTTTACCCTCACAACCAACCATATTGGTTGATAATGCAGCTTTACAACATCCCAAATTGCATACACGACAATCCAAAGTCTGGCTTCAGCAGACTAGTTCCTAGCATAAACCATAAAATCAAAAGTGGAACATAAGAAGAACCGGTCACACCCTAACACCTCAGTCAGTTTCACCCACTATTCTCCTTGTTAAAGAGTGATACTTGGTAGGCATAAATATAACCTTTTTCTTAGAAATATGATATTTTGAAGCCCCTCACAAGTATACCATTCAGATTCCTAATACTTGATTAAATCTAGTTATCAAAGGAGTTTCTCAAGGATCTCATCAAGGCCTTGAAGATACCTCTCCTATTAAATATAGAGGAAACTATCCCTGAGGCCTATCATGTAGAGTAATCTGAGTTGGAAGAATGTCAATACATTATTTCTTTCTCCAATGAATACAATGTTAGTACTATTCTGTGGTACATACGCCTGATGTATGTCATAAGAATTTCCAATGGTGTGGAAATCCATGTTTTTCTAGTGAAAATTTCTTCTAGAATTAATATTATATTGACTTGGAAGATACACATGTTGTGGATCATAAAAGCAGATATTAATCCCTTTAACCTAACAATGCAAGGGTATGACTAGAGTGAGAATAAGATATAAAAAATATTTTGGTAAGAAGACTATTTTGGTGAGCTGGTAGTGAACATCAATTTCATGGTTTTCTCATAGGACAGTACCTATAATGCCCTATTGGGAAGGACCTAGCTCAATATTCATGCAATGGTCCTCTCTTCATACAACCAATGACTTAAATACCCCCTCAGTGGCCATGTCAAGGTACTCTAGGGTAATAATGATCTCATAAATTCTTATAAAGAACACTCCCTCGAATATGGTTACTAAAAATTAAGGTAAATAGATTTAGACTGATGAGTTTATCTTATCAATTCCCCCAATGACTTGATATCCATATTGAGTCATTGAGTTAATTTTAAAGATAACATCATCTTTCCGATACACCCATTGAAACCAAAAACTCTAGATCTTTAGAACCAATTTATAATCATTAGGAATAATGAATTCTCATAGATCACATCATATTATGACACAGGACAGGATCCGTTGATTCTAAAAATCCCCCACCTATTATGTATTGAGATGTTTTCTCATTGGGCACTGATCAATGACAACATCACATGTTTTAGAGAGTAGGGATGACTCAATGGAGTTCAACCCATCACCATTGTTTTTACATTAAAGGTTAATCTTCCCATTAGTAATTTCATGTGATTTATTCATTATCATTTTTTTTCATGGTCTTCAAAATTAAGGATTCCCTCATTGATGATTCCACCCCGGGTGAAACAGATGATCACACCACTCCACGGTCTCTTGTTCCAGAGGATTCACTTCATTTTTCTAATACCCATGTTTAACATAATGAAGAGGATTTGAAAAATTCCCCTCCTACCTTTGAATAGGGTTTATATACCACTTTTAATTATTTAACCAATGTAAATCTCACCACCCAGGAAGATCCATGCCAACATTGATTATTGCAGTCATGTCTCCCGAGGAGTGGTGGAAATATATGTCCTTTATAAAATATAATGACAACATATTCACCTAAATATATAATAAAATTCTAAGGCTCAATATCTAGGTTGGTGTTCATCAACATGGCCTCCTAGAGGACCACCATGGGTTTAAACATCCTCCCATAAAAATGTGTCCTTCCCACAGTGCCATGGAAGAGAATGAAATTCACAAGAATATAAAAGAAAACTTCATCAAGGAAGTTTACTATAACAAATGGATGGCCAAGATTGTCCCATACAAGAAGAGGAGTAGATACATATTTTTATTCATTGATTTTTAGTGCCTTAACTTTCATTTACTAAAGGATTATTTTACCTTCCAGTGATATAGATTCTAATCAATGTGAACACAATTTTTCTAGAAATATCTTTTATGGATGGGTACTCTGAGTAAAATCAAATCTAGATGTCCCATGTGGATGAAGAATCCATTGCTTCCAAGGAAGAAAGGGAATATTTTTATCCCAAGTGATGTCTTTCGGTTTAAAGAATTTTGTGGAAACCTATCAATGTGTTATGCACAACATATTCAAGCCCCTCCTTGAAACATCAGTGGATAGATATGTAGATAATATTTTGGTTAAATCCCACCACTGTCAAGTCTATATCAATGATCATGAGAAAGTGTTCGACTTCTTTAGCTCCCATCACCTGAAGATGAATCCCCTAAAGTGTACAGTTGGGGTAAACTCTGGGAATTTCCTTGTTTTTTAGGTAAAGAGGTGTCAAAATTGATCTAATGAAGATAAAAAATATCAGTAAAATTCCTCCCTCATATAATGTCTATAATCTTTCGGGCCTCTAGTGTCACAAACTAGTTTGGAATTCCATCCAACCATAACACCTAACCTGGCCCACATCATGGATCAAAGGTTGTTCGCATTTACCCAAATGCTAGAAACTAGTGCTTGGGAATTGAAGAACTCTCTTGGGAATGGTTTTACCATATGAATAATAACCAAAATCCATGTCTTATAAAAATCCACCTTTTCAAAAAACATCATAATAAACATCCAACATAGAAGCTATAAAATATATGCATAAACATGGTCCAAGTTAATTTTTTCATTTACAAACCAAAACCAAAATGTAAAAAAGGGGAGGTTATTAACAAAAGAATAAAAAAACTCCTCATGGAATGAAGTCCACCATCCAATATGTCACAACCATCAACACCTTCCAATGAAATTCCACTAATAATAGTATATATTTCCACCACAATATAAATCCTTCCCCATTCCTAAGTTAGACAATACAAGGTCTACATACACCTGTAGGGTGTATTTAGGGTGCGAGCTCACTCACCTGGTAAGATACCACTATATGTTCCACAAGTTTAAATTATAAGATAAATAAGTGTGTTAGTTTTGAAAATAAGGGAAAATATATAATTTTGAAAAAACATACTTTATCTTTGAATGGGAATGAAAATAAGAGGGAATTAATCAAAATAGGTGATCCCCATGTGAACTAAGCAGCATGGGAAACCCCTATGCGTCTAGGTTATTGGTGTCCTGGATCCTCATACTCTCGTTGATCAAACCATGGAAATAACTCTCACCATACACAAACTACGAGAGAGGACAATGATGAAGTTATAATAGTACCAATAGTTTCATCATTTGTTTAGTTAGTTTTATAACATAGACCTACTATAGAGACTAGAGTAAAGCCTTATTGGTTTTCCTAGTGAACAAGTCCCTGTCCACCCCCAAGGTACCCAGGGTCTCCAAGTGCTTTGTTTCATTTTTAATCCAAACCCAATCCATGTTGTTTCAAAAAACCAAATCATCATAAGCCAAACATACCATTTCAAATCATTTTCATAAGGTATGAACCACTTCCAAATCCCAACATAGAAATATATTTGAAATCAACCTTTATAAAAACACACAAACATAATTTTAAAAAATTAGAAATAGAGAAAGCATATTTAAATCATATAATAATTGAAAAACATAGAACCACCTACCTTTCCATTTGAAATCACAACTAAATAGTTGAGAACCACAATCCAAAATAATTGGAGAACCTATAGAATAAAAAACACACCATCAATTTCAAAACCCAAGAAAAACATAATAAATTGAACCCACTATAGGCCACCACAACTACTGTAGGGAAGGAAACCCTAGAAATAATGGATAAGAGACTAATAAGATAAGATAAGATACACTTTCATGAAGATTTATTAGATAACAAATTCAAAACCACCTACGATTTCGGTCCAAGAGGGACATGGAGAAGAGGGGATGTGTGCCTAAAGATTGAGAAGTGAAATGGGTGAAATGAGGGGTGATAGAGGGTTAAAATAAGGGAGGATTATTTTTGTAAAATCAAAGTATATTAAAACTCATAAGGCTTCATGGTTTGGAAACATGGTTAAAAAAATAATGTGCAAACCATGTGAGCACCTATATTTAAAAGATGGAGTTTTTGTATTTTGGAAAACATAGTTTAAAAATCATGTTCCTAATTGTGCAAGAAATCCAGTTCCACTAGCCGAGCCACATGTTTTAGAAAGTTCTGGAACATAGCTATACACCTAACCATGTGAACTCCATGTGGCATATGTTAACCCCTACATGGAATCAAGAGGTTGGTTCATAATTTACCCTAACTACACAAAAACCATGAACCAACCCTAATCCCCCCAAAACTACTATTTTTCATTAACGACATTCTATAAATCTATGAAAAAAAGAGTGCCAAAAAATAAATGAAAAATACATGAAAACAACACTATGGGTGTGATAATTATCACCACCATAACACTTTCCAACCAATGAAATTCAATTTATTTATTGATCAAAGAATAAGTGACGGTACTAATCCTATGTCTAGGACCACCAATACCATGTTTCATTCCAACCATTCTCATTCTACTATAGGACTCAAACTAATGAAATGGATTTACATTAAATCACTTTCACCTAGGAATCCACAATATAAGTTAGATTTATGGTCATTGATAGATCAAGATCTAACTCAAGCACTTCCCACCTCAACACATGATAAGGGTACTGATTATAATTTTTTAACCAAGCGACATGGGAGATTTTTTGAATTGATTTCAAATGAGAAGGAAATTACAAAAAATATGTGACCATGTCAACCCTCTTAGTGAATTAAAAAGGATTGAAATACCTCAGTATGAGATTTCCTAAATTTAGAAGATGGTGAAGACCCATGTGATGTATCACCTTTAGAAAAACCCAAACAACCATTGATTTTTTTAATTTTCTATGTTTATGAGAAAAATATGACTTATATAAACTCAGAGCTGAAAACAGATTTTTTATGATCATATGAATCTTAATAGTCATCTCTTATATGATGACTAGTCTCACTAAGAAATTCTCACCCACTTCCATCTGACATTGAAAAGATCATAATGGTCAACCATGTAGTTATTTGAATTAATCTATCATGATAATATATTGGTAACTATTATTATAGTTGGATTCAACTATTCCAAGATGGTTTTATGATAAACCTATAAAATCCAATATATAGGCATGAATCATATCTTCTAGAATTTGGTTCTTCCACTTTGTTTTTAAAAAATCATATTTTATATGTGGTTTTTATCCTTAAATTTTATTTTAATCTCTTACTATTATCCTTATGGATGATAATTATGGTCTATGGAAGCAATAAAGAGCGTTCGGGGCTTGTTCAGAGCCCAAAACTCCATCTTTTAGAGGAAGCATTATAGGTGCATGGTTAGCACATATTTAGTGCTTACCCTATACCGCAGATCGTGAAAAACAATTAGTGTGACACATAATTTTTACAAGATGTGAGAGGGAATCTTGGACCATATGGGGATTAGACAGAGGGTGTACATGGTATGTTCACAATTTTACTAACCATGCTTTGCAGTCTGTGTGAGGTGTGATCCCTGAACAGTGGGGTGCACATGGTTGGTACATAGGTTCAAAAACTATGAAGCAAACCATGAGACTTTTAACTTTTTATTGAAATTAAGTTTCCTTCCATTTATATTTATAACTTATTCCTTATTTTCCCTTTCTCTACCATGAAGACTAATTCTACCTTTCTCATCAAGGTTCCTCACACCTAAAACTAGGAATTAGAAGATCTTATTCATCTAGACTCTGATATAGATTCTTTCAGACTCATTGGTTATCCACCAATACTCTGTATATTCCGCTTTTTCCATTTGTAATTTGTCTTCCACTTGATGGATTTATTTTTGTGCAATATCGTATTCCCTATTTTCAGAGTTTTTTTAATTTCTCAATTTCCTCTATTCAAGACCAAAAAAGAGGCCAATAACGAATGAAGAACCAACTACCATGTAGAGGTTGGTGGTCCCATGATTTTCCATCAAAGTCTTAGTTTATATATATATATGTTATTGTGTCTTACACAGGATTTCAAGGCATCACTTTTTAAATGAAGTGATTCTTAAATTAAATGGGTAGGAAGGACCAATATGAACCATGAAACCATTTATTAATCATTAAATGTTAAGGAACTTGAATTGAACCACCCCTTGGGGTGTGATGCTAAATTGATAAAACCACAATGGGTGACCTGTTATTTGATTCACCTTTCATTTTGTCTTCTTTTAACCCAAGATTATGGGATGTTAAAATAATTAAATAAGAGGAAATGGAAGACCATGCCCCTATTACCCTGTCAATTATTTATCTTTATTACTTAGGCTTGAGATATTATTAAAATTAAAATTCCAAATTGAGATGAGTGAGAGAATTCAAGAGATTTTAGGCCTTCTAAGACTGTGCTTTTATTTGGACCACCTTCTCAGGTGAGTTAATTTTTTAAATAATATTTATGGTTGATCGAATTAAATGTGAACTTAAGTGGTTCGATTATAATTTGGGCCCATGACCAATATTACATCCATTATGAGAGTGAGATATGGGTTCTTTCTCATAATTTGATAAAAAACTCATTGTGATTATTTAATTAAATGAGTTGTAAATTAATTTATCATGTTCTTTTGGTGACACATGGATTCTTATATGAACTCCATAAAAAAACCCACTTGGAAACTGATTTATATATACCATGAGTTATACATGGATTCCCAATTTTGATGGTTGATGGTGATCTTAGATGGAATACTATTATTATTCCATTATGAATATTTGTAATCCCTATGTGGCTTTCAAAGAATGGGCTTAGAGATCATATCATTTTAGACACCACAAGTGGCACTTGGGATCCCGTAGTTGACTTCCAAGGAGATAATCATAGGGAATTGACCTTATAACACACCAAGAGGGAAACTAGGGCACTAATGAGGAATTTCTAGGATGGTCTTGTAAGGTGATGGGTCCATTTAATCCTAGAGTGATATCGAGGTTGGACGTTTTGGAATGCCAAGGATGGGATTAGGTTAATTTGAAATATTAAATGAAATGATTATATGATGAATCTTCTAAGAAAAAGAAGAAGTTGGAATTTTTTCAAAGACTTATATGTTATTTATGGACTTATTATACACATCCTGATTAGATATGATTCATGGAGAACTCTTAGGCCACGATCCAGGTCCAGATAATGTTTTATAATTTAAATCATAAATAAATGATTACTCAAAGATATTCCTATTCGTGTTGAAACGGGTAGCAAGTGACGGGTGTTCCATGGGAACCCAGACCTATATGGGTTATTTATATATATAAATTCATTTATATAATTTATTTTTACCTATAAACTATTTATTATATAATCATGGACTGGATGGAATTACACACCACTAGTGTTGGCCTACAGAGTTTTTCTTACACCCTATTCTGGTAGTTGTTTGGCACCCGGAAAAACTTCATGGATGCAGGTAGGTATAGGAGAAAACACTCACTTAATGATGCATAATTTTCTATATCATGGGAATTTGAGAGCACTGGACTGATTCATGGATCATGATGCTATCAAGACATATTCTTTTAATATTTTTGGTTCTATTGGTACACTTTTTTGTATGTGTACCTGCTACCATGTCTTCCTATATTTACTTTTCTTTAGCATGCAATAATAATCATTTTGAATATGAAATTGATGGATGGAACTTATTGGTTTTTTATATGATGGATGTTTATTCTTCATTTGTTCGGTTATATTTTTGATTTCCCTATAGTTTGATATGATTATACCATTGTTCTACACATTGATCATGGGGGTATAGTCATCCCACTTTTCCACCGTGAACACTCACTATTAGTTAGAAGCCTATGCATACTGAGATACATTCTTGAGGTCATGTGGCCAACCTAATTTAGTTATTATTGAGTGAACTGGGTCTGGGATGTCAAAAAGTGGTATTAGAGGTATTTCTTTTATTTTATTTTCTTGAATTTCTAATTGGGATGTATACTAGAGAAATAGGTCATGTGTGGATTTAGTCACGAGCTTCTTCCTGAGAGTAGATGACCCACATACAATTAAAATCCATATCATCTGGGATGGAACATGTTGTTCTAGATTTTTCTTATTATAGTTTCCTTGAGTTCACTATTGGGTGATCCACATGATCTTTGATGTTCCTCGTGACTATGAATTTTCACCCTTGGATGATATGGAAAGAAATTATTTCATCATACATCATCATAAACACATCAATATTTATATTCCATTTATATGAAATTCCATGTTTATATTACCACGTGCATTGCTTGAATCTTTTTTTGATGCCTTTAATGTCATGTCCATGAAAGTTTTCTAATATATCATTTGGGATTTGGACAAATAATTTGTTGTAATTAAATAGATGCCAAAATCTCAATTTATAAGGTGTAAGGGCCCTTAAAAATTGGAAATTGTGATCTATATAATTCTAATATTTAAGAAATTTACTATATAAATGAGTTTTAATTTAAATTAAATTTAATTCTAAGATGAAATTATCATCATTAGATGGGGACACAAATTGAATCGTAAATGGTGTTTTCCTCTACAACTTGCAATTAACACCCGGTATACCAGGTTCATGAACTTATAGTAGATAACTTAAACCAGACATGACCTTAGTAGGGTGTAGTAGGCAGTGTCTCTTTCTTTTCTTATGATTTATATCGCACATACACATGGATTTAGTAGTAGGTAGAGGGGTTTGATTCATATATATGGAGGCTTATACCTACCCAATTATTATGTCTTCTTTACTAGTAGTTATAATTTCTTTGAGGTGTGTGTTTATAATTTTTAGATACATTACAACATTAAAATCTTGGTTCATGTTCTATTATGGTAGTGAAAACCATGCTCTAGATGTTGTGGGCCCTGGGTCACCAGTATAACATTCTGTAGTTCCTTTTGTGGAACTATCTATTATTCTTGATATGGGTTTCGATTACCAATTTTGATTGTGTTTCCTATGCTTTATGTAGACTATTTAGGGATCCCCATGACCTTCCCCCACTATGTAAGAGTTGACGTGTGAGTTTCAATAGTAGCATTCACCAATGTTTTCAAGGGATGGTAGTTCACAGGCAGCAGAGTCATGGCTAGAGGCCATGCTATTAATTTTCAAGAATCTATATGGTGAGAAGTTATTACTCATATGGATAGACATTAGGATATGTCTTGGAGGTATTTTCATGTGGAATTTTATTATTATTTATATCTTGATATGTTTTTTGTCTATTGATCCAAAGAGTTTATGCACTTGGAATAGGGCACTGTATAATTCATCAACTATTCTGGCCATTTTACGAAGCTCTAGTGTTTGAATCATTTTTTGTTTGGTGATGAGTTATCTAAAGCTAGGAAATTTTAGGATGGAATCAGGTATCACATCCAATCATAGGTGAATGTCTTTAATCTTACTACCATATTTGGGATATTGAATCATGTGAATATCACTGAGCGTAACCTCAGTGAGGAAGGGGGTGGGATCTAGGGTGGCTTGGCACCTAGATCTGGAACTACATCATCCAATAGTAGGAAGCATAACTGGGGGCTTCCATGTAGTGATATTAGTAGCTAGGGTACCTACTTAGGTAGCCGGGTGAGGTTCCCTTGGTGTTGTTGACAAGGAAATATGAAACCTCAATGTACGAGGGACCCAGTTTAGTGACGATGTTGCAATAAGATGGTCATCTTCAGTTCTTTTTTAGATATTTTACTACAGAATCCAATGTGAGAGTGTGTACACTGACTCAACATTCAAGATTAGGGTCTCCATCTTCTCATTATGAAGGGAGCTGGATTGTTACTGACTAATCATGATGAGGTGGCGGCCATGGCCAATGTTGGCGGAAACTAGAATTATAACAACAATAGAGGGAGCCATATTGGGTAGCCAGGCTATATCTCAAGGCTGCTAATCTTTACAGATATATGCAGTGAAACCAATACCTAAGGAGCAGAGTGTCAGACTATCTATGGTGAGGGGTACTATTCTAGTATCCTCTAAAATAGTATCCTTTTTTATAAAAGTTCTTCTCATTGCTTTATATCAGTTCCTATTTTGGAGAGCACTGGGATTGATGTTCATTTATCCAATGGCATGATGACACTTGATACACCATTGGGGATATGATTAGAGAGTGTATGCCATTATAGGGAGTTCCCCCTTGGGGTAGGTGGGTGTCACTTTTTTTGGTACCTCTTTATCCTCAAGATGATAGGGTTTTATATCATTACTTAGATAAACTGGTTGGTTTTATATCATGTTTTCATTGACTTCTATCAGAAAAGGGTAAATTTTACATCACCATAGGGTGGGTTTTTTATTAAAAATCTTGAATGGGATGTCTAGGCCAGCCAAACTGAACCTGATAATTGTGGGTTGGGCAAGATGATTGTCCAGATTAATTTCTTATATCTAGATGATCAGGGAATACATCAAGTGGATTTCCCTTCAGTGTATTATTTTTTAGGGTCAATTTCTTGAATGAATTTTCTGGTCTACCTTCTAAGAGAGAGGTAGAGTTTTCCATTAAGATACTTCTAGGAGAAGAACCAGTATCCATTCCTCCTTACAATATGTCTACTACTGAGTTGTAGGAGCTCAAGTGGTAGCTAGAGGATTTAAAATATAAGGGTATTTTATGACCTATTCCTTTTTTGTGGGGTTGGAGAGTCATTTTTTCCAAGAAGACAGATGATACCCTTGGGATTTTATGGGTTATCATCAATTAAACATACTTATAGTTGAGAACTGGTATCCATTTCCTCTTATAGAAGATCTCTTTGACCATATCCAGGGAGTAAGGGTTTTATCTAAGATCTTTCAAGGTAGGGTTATCATCAGGTTCATGTTAGGACAAAAAATATACAATGTAAATCATTCTATAGTAGATAAAGATTGTATGAGTATTTAGTCATGTTGTTCGATCTCATGAACACGCTAAATGTTTTCATGGAACTGATGAATGAAGTTTTCCATCCACATCTAGATTTTATTGTGGTGGTATTCATGGATGATATCTTGGTTGGTTATCACACTTGACAAAACCATGACAAACATCTCAAGGTCATTTTGGATATACTGAGAAAGATTCATCTATATGCCATGATAACAAAGTGCCACTATTGTATTGATATAATTCACTTCATGTGTTATATTATCTCAGAGATAAGAGTATTAGTTGACCTAGTGAAGGTAGATGCTATAGTTTTCTAGGAACATCCCAAGTACATCATTGATATACATAGTTCCTTTGGATAATTATTAATTAAAATCATTTTATACCAGACTTATCATGCCTAGAATCACATATTATAGGACTAACTAAGAAAGGTTGGAAATTTATATGGTCATAAGCTTATGAGACATCCTTTAAGGAGATTAAATGGAGAAAAACATTAGTACCAATCCTAATTCTACTAGAGAAAATCAGAATCTATACAGTTTATTATGATGCATCATGTATCAATATAGGAGTAGCTATGATGCAACAGGATTAAGTCATGGAATATGAGTATCAGTATTTGAGGCCACATGAGAAGAACAACCTGATGCACAATCTTGAGTTATACAATGCTTTTTATGCCTTACATAGTTTGAGGTATTATTTACTAAGAGAATGTTCTGTGGTGTTTACGGACCATAGAATCCTTAAGTACAATTTTACACACCATGATTTGAATATCAGGTATCTAAAGTAGGATTTATACCTATATTCTATTTAAAATGAGATTTTTTATATTCCCATAAAGGGAAATTTAGTTATCAATGCTCTGAGAAAGAGAACTTAGACATAGGTAGTTCAAGAGTCCGGTAGTGAGTGGTAGCTTATGGTCCTATTTTTTAGATTCATTTGGAGGTTCAGGACCATCTTGGATAGTTTGTTCTTGTATCATTATCAATATGATATTTATTTTTTAAGATACTGATGATGATGAATCTATCAGATTATGAGGGCTTGATCCTACAGGTGAGTATTAAAGGAGATGATCTGCCTCCCGGTTTGGTCATTGATGAGAATGAGATCCTAAAAATTCATGGATGCATATATGTTCCAATATACATTTGAGATTAGTTGATGAGAGATTCTTATGCGTTTATAAGGATATGTATACTCATCTTACAAAGATATATTGTGATATACTCTATCAATACCACTGACGGGGGATAAAAAGAAGGATAACTGGGATTGTTACTTGGTGTTCCACCTTTCAAATGGTAAAGGTAGAGCACCAGTGACTAGTAAGGATTTTATATTTATAGCATATTCTTGAGTAGAAATGGGAGTAATTCATCATAGATTTTATTTTTGGATTTCCTATATCACCTTGAGGCAGTTATGTTTTCTGGGTGATCATAGATAGGTTGAAAAAGGTTAACCATTTTCCTTGTTTTGGAGGAATTTTCAGTTGATAAGCTTGATTCTACATCCGTGAGATCATATAAATCCATGGAGTTCTGAGTTTTACCATATTAGATAGATATTATCATTTCATGTCGTGGTTCAGGCATGGGTTACAGAGGAAATTGATTTCATAGGTTTCACTGAGTACATCATATCAAACACTATCAAATTATTAGTCTAAGCATATGATACAGGTCATGTAGTACATACTTTGATCATTATTCCTTGTTTTCAGAATTTCTTTTGAGAAACACTTACCTCTAACCAAGTTCTATTATAATAATAGCTTATAATGGAATATAAGGATGGATCCTTATAAGGAACTACATGGTAGTACATTCTATTCAGCCCTATGCTGGTTAGAGGAAGGAGAGGCAGTGCCACTGGGTCCTCATCTCATTTAGAAGACTTCGTAGAATGTTTAGCTTATTTGGAAGCAGATCTCTATAACTCAGGCTAGACCGATGTTATAGGCTGATCATTGCCATAAAAAACATGAGTTCAAGGTAGGGAGTAGGTTTTTCTTAGGATTTTTTCCTAGATTGGGGAATACATATATTTAGAAAAAAGGGAATGTATCACGTCATTATGTCGATCCCTTGGAGATTCTGGAGAGAGACATACCATTATCCAATCGGTTGTAGATACATAAGTGGAACTGGTCCATGCATGATTTCTTCCATTTATATCAAATTTTCCAATATCATTCTTATTGATTTCATAATATTCAACCTAATGAGGTTTAGTTGGATGTTGATGCATCCTTTGACAAGAATCTTATCCATGTTGTTGATCGAGGAATGAAGGTTCTCTGAGGTTGGTTAGTTCCTTTAGTGTAGGTGCTATGGTAGTATAGTCATTAAAATGATAAAAATTGGGAATGGGAAGTTGATATGTGTTCACAATTGATGGATTCTATCTCATACGATGCTTTACCACCTTTAGAAGGGCTATTCAAGGATGATTTTCTTTAAGTGTGGATGATTGTAAGAACCAAGAATTTCTGTCACACCTATCCTTTTTATATTATTTATTTTATTATTTTTATTGGGAATCAGATAGTTCGGGTCGAGGCCCAACTTAAAATTTCTGAGCTCTTACTTGGAAACTAATATTTTGCTCTTGGTTGCGTCCAGTGCACCACGGTTGAAGCCGCACGACCTCACATGGGTCGTCGCGCGACCTCATCCGGTTCACCACACGGCCTACCCAATGTTTAAGGGAGATGAAAAATATATGTGGAGAATAATAAAATGATAACGCAATGAAAATTGAGAATGTGCGGCATTGGGCGAGACACGACTTGGGCGGGGCATGATTTTGAAACCGCACAACCTTTCCTAGTCAACCGGGTGACCTGCCAATGTTCAATTAATTAAATGAAATGGTTTAATAATAAAGAAATCAAATTTATTGGATAATAAACTGAAAATAAATATAAAATAAGAAAAATGGAATTAACTTAATGAATTTTTTTAATGGTAATAATAATATTATTATTATTTGAGAATATTATTATTATTATTATTACTATTCCTATTTTTGTTTATTAAAATTATTATTGTTTTTTTTAATTTTATTATTATTATTATTAATTTTTTTTGTTATTTTCTTTTTTTGGGGGCTAGGGTTGCACTCCACCCCCTCTTCTTCCTCTCCCCGTTGCAGCACACCTTACCCCCTTCTACCTATCATGCAACCCCCTTCCACGTCGGACCTATGCCTTTTGCCCCCGCCTCCCTCCTGGCGAGGTGCTTTCATCGCACCCCTCCTACTCAAAACCCCACCAACCCCCCCCCCCCCCCCCCCTTGAGTGCACCCGACTCCGTAGGTCCAGACCGACCATCCACTGGACCTGCCAGCCTCCATCCTCTCCCAAATAGCATCCCCGTCATGCACCCCACTCACCGGACCAGCCACCGCCTCCCATTCCTCCCGGCCGAATCCCTACCTCCAACTGCTTGCACCACTGCCTCTCTCCCAGCCAGTCCCCTAGCGCTGCACCCCTGGTTCAACCAGCTGCCGGACAACCCACCTCCCTCCCAGCCGGCCTTCTCTCTTTGTACTACTGCCATCCACCAGGTCGGCCAACTCACACCGCACCTCCCTTCTGGTTTGCATCGCACCACGTTTGCCGCCTCCCCGGCTAGGCCGCTCTCCCTCTCCATAAGCATATTGAGCCTTTGCCCCATTGGCCTCCCCTTACAGCCGGCATCCTCCTTATTCCAGAGAGCAGCTCCGAAGAATCACTGATTTCTCCTTCCGTGCACACCTCCCCATTCAGATGAGTCTCTTCCATTTCTATATGAGTTTTTAAGCGGGTATGGGTCCTGATTTTTGGGGTTTTAACCTAAATTTTTTTGTTCCAATTCATGTTCTTGGTTCGTGTTAGGTTCAATGTGGTGAAAACGACACGTGATTGAAGTTGCGCGTTGCAATTTGAAGTTTTCACTCCAATTTTGAGGATTTATACATACCGGTAGGTGGTTCCACATCCAAGATATTATTTGATGAATTAATTTGCAATGCTTAATTTCTTTGGCATATTATTCAATTAATTTTTGTTGTGCAAAGTTGGTTTTATTTGAGGTTTGATTGCATTGAAAATTGTTTAGTAGGTTGTTTATATTAGGAGTGTGTTTTATGCTGAGAACTCTTTTAGTGACTTTTGAATTGTGTGGTTATCTTAATAAGTCGTGAAAGTGGCGCGAATTTTATTTCTGACATGACATCGGGTGTGTTTTGTCGTAAAATAGGGGTTGGTGTGGGTTTAGTGGTTATCTAAAAGCGATTTATTTTAAATTGTTTTATAAGTTTTTACTTTTGGACTGTGTATTATTGTTTTGTAAATTGTGCAGTGTGTGAGTTAGGGAGTGAGGATGATGCGATTTATATTTTGGCGTGTGTCAGAATTTGTTTTATTTTAGAAAGGGGTTTTGAATGATTATTTTCCCTTTAAGATTTTTGCGACATGTTGAAAATTGTTTACTAAATTCTCTTAGGAGTTTTCTTAATTATCCAAGTGTTTTGTTAAACTATGAATCTGGTTTAATTTAATGTGTAAGCAGTGCAGACTATGTTTTTAAAAGAGTTTGGTGTGCGTATGGTTTTAAAAGTGGGTTTGGGTGTGCAAATTGTGATTTGGCATGTGTAAGTACCCTGTTTGGCTTTTATGCATTATTGTGACATGTGACATGGACTTGAAACTTGCTTGAGCACAAATCAGGAAGCCCAAGTAGCTAGGAGGGAAGACTAGACTAGTAAGCTAGTGTTCCGGAGGTGACTCGACCCGGTTTCACTAGTAGGACTGACGATTGAAACACTAACTAAATGTATGCTTTTTTGAGGGATGTGGCCTTCTAAGCCACATTTTCTGAGGGTCGTGGCCTTCTAATCCACGTTTTCTGAGGGTTGTGGCCTTCTAAGCCACGTTTTCTGAGGGTCGTGGCCTTCTAAGCCACGTTTCACCGAGACACGAAGTTCTAGGGACCCAAGCTAGCTGATGCCCATGTGGCCTCTCCCATATTAGTTTTCATTGGTTACTTTACGCTCATCGGTGTGACATACTTTTTTCTTTAATTTTGTTTTATTTTAAAATATTCAATCATCTATTTCTTTTCTTTAGTTAATATTGAAAATGTATTTGTCATATAATAATTATGTGTGGAACCATTTTATTGGGTGATGTCCTACTGGGATCTTTGCTCACACCCTACATACACCATTGGGTGTATGTAGGCATTGTTCTCTGTGTATTCCAGGTTGAGGAATCGTGCTCAGTGATGGTGGTTCAGGTTGCAGTTGGTTTTCTCATGCAGAGTGGTGTTGTTGGGGCCTCTCTTTTTCTGGGAGGTTTGAGTCAGAGTTTTAGTTTCCTCTGTCGTCTTTTCTTTTTAGTTATTGGTTCGAGTTGTAGACTTTAATCCTGTTTATAGTTTAAAGGCATGTTTGGTTGTCTATTTCAATTTTCAGTTTATTTATCTTGTTAGTTGTTTTTCTATCTTTTATTTCGGGTAAACCATTCCCACATGTAACTCTTGATACCCGGGCCCTTGTGCCAGCCCGTGGGGATCAGGAACGCCCTTCGGGCCTTGGTATGGACCGGGTCGGGCGCCAGGTTGGATGGAGACATGGCTTGGTTCGTGAAAAAATTGTATCATAGGGAGAGGTTTACTCCTTGGGTTGTGTTATTTTGGGTTAGAGTCATGGTATATTGGATTTAAGGTTGTCGGGACTCGAAGTCTTGGCTATGAGTAAGGTACCTGACCAGCACACCTCGTGGTGGGACTCGAGTTACCAAGTAAGTTGAGGTTTGTTTAAACCTTTGGTCTGTGTGGTTAATTTTGTTTTTGGGAAATGAAGAAGAAGTAGGGTCAGCGGTCCTAGTGAGCTCGCAAGGTATGGCAAGCCATGTGGAGCTGGGGATGCTATCCTAGAATACCCTTTGTGGTAGTGGTGTGATTGGCGTATGACCACCAACCATATGTTCCAGTCACCCGTTAACACTTGTTTTCTCATACACCGTTCCTCATTTCTTTGTTTTGGAATTGTGGAAGTTTCGTTTTTAAGTAAAAATTATTTGGTTTTCAAAAATGTTTTGAAATGAAGCGCTTTAAAAATAAAATGATGTGAAAGGTTTGAAAATTTTGGGTTGAATGTTTTGGTTTTGAAGAAAAATGGAAAGGTTTGGTTTTGATCCTTGGTGTTCTCGTGGGTAACCACATGCAGAAGTGTATACGAAAAGAGAAATGGTTAATGGAATGAGCGGATGAGTGCCTGAATGGATATGAGGTTGGTGACAATGTGGCACGAGAACATGCATGTGTGAGGCCCATGGGACACCATTGGTGGTGGTGAAATCCACCGGCTTCATCCCTTTTCAAAAAGTTTTCTTAAAAGAAAATTTTGGTATTTTAAACAATCGGTGTTTGTGTGGTGTGTCCTTGTGTTTTGAAAGTGTTGGATGTGAGATATTTTGAGCTGAGAATCCTTTTTGACTGAATTGTGTCTGAGTTTGAATTTTTACTTGTTAGTTGATGCGCAAGCGTGCAGTTAGTGAATTCTTTTGAAAAGTGTTTCGTGAAGCCCTTGTAGTGGTTTCACCTTCATGTTTAGTGTTTTCTTGCGATATGTTTTGACCATTGGACTAGTTAGGTTGGGTCCATGGATTTTTTTATTGATTAGTGTACGCACCCCCATAAAGCGTTAACATGAAATTGAAGTGTGGCCACGGGCAATTCATTGTTGGCCGATCCTCCAGTTGATCAGAGGAATATCTTCTTAAATTCTATAATTGAACCCACATCTCCTTTTTACAACTAAGAAAATCCTCTCGTAGTGGGATGACAGATGCAAGAGGAGTTGAAGGGAGTTTTGGTCATTTTAGTTGTATGATTCGTCAGGTATGAGATTTGACACCGTTGTGTTTGAAGGTCCCCCTAGAAATAGTGAAAGGAATTTCAGTGGGGAAAGTTGAAGGCAGTTCAGATTTATCAGCGTTGACTGATGTATTAAAGGGCTTTGTAGTACTTTCACCAGCTTCAGTGGTCATGTTTGGCGATGTCTTGCAGTTTGATTTCTCTTTGATAGCCAAGGGTGAAGTTTGACCTCATTAATTTGAAAGTTGTGTTTGGAAACAGTGGAGGAGGTTCCAGTTGGGAAAGGTGGAAGCATCCTAGAGTGGTTGGTGTGGGCCACTATTCTAAATGACCTTTGGTCCTTCTTTAGTTTCATTTAATAAAGGGTCTACGTTAGGCCACTATTGTGGAAGACCTAGTCACCTGGGGATGCTACGGCCAATTTTAGGAATAACGTGTTGTTTAAGACTCAGTTTGAAGTCCCTCTCTGTATAATGTTCCTTTCAAAAACAATAGTCATGTTCAGCTTATGATTTGTGGTGTCATGTTCTCATTCAGTGTGACGAAGGGTGATGCGCATGCACCATTTCAGCTCTTGTATTGGTGAATGTTCTGTGTATGATCAATATGATGTCGTAATGTGTTATGGTTGCTGGTGTTTCCTCGGTTGTAGTGTGGTTGCGTGTGACACAAAAGGGAGAAGCTCAGTTCAGGAGTCTTCAATACCTGACTACGAGGCAAGAGATGCTTCAAACATCAGGGCTCCAGCCATTGGCCTCAAAGTGAAGATAGCACGTGGTCAGGAACACCGGGATTGTATGGGACCCCAACTTTATTTCTCTCATCGGTGTTGAAAGTAGAGGAAGTTTAAATTGTTTCTGTGGTTGTTCCGCTCTGAATGAGACATCTGGTTGCATAATGTTTTCATGACCATGTGGAGGCGTGTTCATCTCGTTGCCTTAAAGTCTTGGGGGTTGCAACCCACTGGATGTAATCACTTTAGTGGTCCTTATGGGAGTCTATCAGTTAAATCAGTCTCAAATTTGAATAGTTCTCATCAAGGGATGTGAAGATGTTGGTTTGTCTTGGGTTGTGGGTCTGACGCCTGGTAGTTGAGCCCGACCCTTCTCGCCCCTTGTCGTGGGGTGCTTGGTCCCTGTCAGAAAATTTCTAAAGTTTCATATCTGCTGTTAGTTCTAATGGAGGGGATACCCACATTTTATCTCGCACAAATGTCTCTGGAATTAATTGATGTTGGACTTTTCTTTAATGGTGGGGAGTTCTCTCGGACCTCCTTGTGTCGGTTTTCCAACCCCGTCTTGGGCGATAGTAGGTTCTTAATGGTGGGGAGCCCCTCATCTATCCCCACATTGACCTTTTGGTTCTATTTCTAAAGTTGTCTTAGTGATAAGTGATAAGAATATTCCTTGGACGTGGTTTGACATTGTTTGTTCATTATATCCAAATGTTGTGGTTTTCGTTTAATAGTGCTTGAGATGTTTTGGCTTGTGAATTTTGTTTCCGTGGGTGTGAGAGTTCCCTTCCTTGATTAGTCAACTGGAGGCATTTTAGCTCTTCGGGGCGGGCGACACATATTAGAAAGTCTTTATATGAGTTTCTCAAAGTTTTCTTTGAGTCACTATCTCTGAGCAAGATAATTTTTCCTCTCTTTTCTTGGTGTTTGTGGGGATCCCCTTTGAACCTTAAGGGAGTGTGGTTTTCTGCTTTGGGGTTTGGTTCTAGTTGTGGATTTCTGGGGATGGAAAGCTTTATGGTGGGGAGATTTTTAACACCCGTCATTTTTATATTATTTATTTTATTATTTTTATTGGGCATCAGATATTTCGGTTCGAGGCCCGAATTAAAATTTCTGAGCACTTACTTAGAAAGTAATGTTTCGCTCTTGGTTTCATCCAGAACACCGCGGTTGAAGCTACACGACCTCACCTGGGTCGTCGTGCGACCTCGTCCGGTTCTCTGCATGGCCTGACCGATGTTTAAGGGAGATGAAAAATATATGTGGTGAATAATAAAATGAGAACGCAATGAAAATTGAGAACACGCGGACTTGGGCGAGGCACGACTCGTGTGAGGCACGATTTTGAAACCGCGCAGCCTTGCCTGGTCTACCAAGTGACCTAACGATGCTCAATTAATTAAATGAAATGGTTTAATAATAAAGAAATCAAATTAAGTGGATAATAAACTGAAAATAAAAATAAAATAAGAAAAATGGAATTAACTTAATGAATTATTTTAATGGTAATAATATTATTATTATTTGAGATTATTATTATTATTATTACTAATCCTATTTTTGTTTATTACAATTATTATTGTTTTGTTAATTTTATTATTATTATTATTAATTGTTTTTTGTCTAGGGTTGCGCTACACCCCCCTTCTTCCTCTCCCTGTCATGTCACACTCTACCCCCTTTTTCCTATCGTGCAACCCACTTCCACTCCGGACCTCTGCCTTTTTCCCCTGCCTCCCTCCTGACAAGGTGATACCATCATGCCCCTACTGATCAAAAACCCACTGGACCCCTCCCCCCATTGAGCGCACCCGACTCCGCAGGTCCGGACCGACCATCCGCTGGACCAGCCGACCTCCTTCCTCTCCCAGACAGCATCCCCGTCGTATGCCCCGCTCGCCGGACCAGCCGCTGCCTCCCATTCCTCCTGGATGAAGCCCTACCTCCAGCTGCTTTCACCACTGACTCTCTCCTGGAAAGCCCCCTAGCACTGCACCCCTGGTTCAACCAGCTGCCGGACAACCCACCTCCCTCTCGGTCGGCCTTCTATATTTGCATCGCTGCCCTCCACCAGGTCGGCCAACTCACACCGCACCTCCCTTTTGGTTTGCATCGCACCACGTTGGCCTCCTCCCAAGCTAGGCCGCTTGCCCTCTCATTATCCAGCTTTAGGTTTCGCCCCATTTTCCTCCCCTTGTAGCCGACATCCTCCTTATTCTAGAAACTAGCTTCTATGAATCACCAATTTCTCCTTCCACACGTACCACCCCATTCAGATGCATCTCTACCCTTTCTATATGAGTTATTCAGAGGGTATGGGTCCTGATTTTGGGAGTTTTAACCTAAAGTTTTTTGTTCCAATTCATGTTTTTGGGTTCGTGTTAGGTTCAGTGTGGTGCAAACGGCACGCAATTGAAATTGCACACTGTAATTTGAAGTTTTCACTCAAATTTTTAGGATTTATACATGCCGTTAGGTGGTTCCACGTCCAAGTTATTATTTGATGAATTAATTTGCAATGATTAATTTCTTTGTCATATTATTCAATTAATTGTTTTGTGAGAATTTGGTTTTATTTGAGGTTTGATTGCATTGGAAATTGATTAGTAGGTTGTTTATATTAGGAGTGTATTTTATACTGAGAACTCTGTTAGTGACTTTTGAATTGTGTGGTTATCTTATTAAGTTGTGCAAGTGGTGCGGATTGTATTTCTGACATGACATCAAGTGTGTTTAGTCATAAAAGAGGGGTTTGTGTGGGTTTAGTGGTTAACTTCAAGCGATTTATTTCAAATTGTTTTATAAGTTTTTAATTTTGGACTATGTATTATTGTTTTTTAAATTGTGCAGTGTGTGAGTTAGGGAGTGAGGATGACGCGATTTATATTTTTGACGTGTGTCAGAATATTTTTTATTTTAGAAAGGGGTTTTGAATTACTTTTTCCCCTTTAAGAGTTTTGCGACATGTTGAAAACTGTTTACTAAATTCTCTTAGGGGTTTACTTAATTATCAAAGTGTTTTGTTAAACTATGCATCTAGTTTAATTTAATGTGTAAGCAGTGCAGATTAAGTTTTAAAAAGATTTTGGTGTGCGTTTGGTTTTAATAGTGGGTTTGGGTGTACAAATTGTGATTTGGAATGTGTAAGTACCATTTTTTGATTTTATGCATTATTGTGACATGTGACATGGACTTGAAACTTGCTTAAGCACAAACCGGGAAGCCCGGGTAGCTAGGAGGGCAGACTAGACTAGTGAGCTAGTGTTCCGAAGGTGACTCGACCCGGTTTCACTGGAAGGACTGAATATTGCAACACTAAATAAGCCTATGATTTTCTGAGGGTTATGGCCTTCTAAGCCACGTTTTCTGAGGGTCGTGGCCTTCTAAGCCACGATTTTTGAGGGTCCTGGACTTATAAGCCACGTTTTCTGAGGGTCGTGTCCTTCTAAGACACGTTTCACTAAGACACAAAGTTCTAGGGACCCAAGCTAGCTGATACCTATTCAGCCTCTCCCATATTAGTGCTCATTGGTTTCTTTACGCTCTTCGGTGTGACATATTGTTTATTAAAAAAACAAGGGTGTGTGTGTTTTAATTTAAGTTGTTCCATTTGAAACTGTTTTCTTTAATTCTGTTTTCTTTTAAACTATTCAATCATCTATTTCTTTTCTTTAGTTAATATTGCAAATGTATTTGTCATATAATAATTATGTGTGGAACCTTTTTATTGGGTGACGTCCTACTGGGCTCTTTGCTCACACCCTACGTACACCTTTGGGTGTATATAGGCCTTGTTCTATGTGTATTCCAGGTTGAGGCATCATGCTCCGTGATGGTGGTTTAGGTTGCAGTTGGTTTTTACATGCAGAGTGGTGTTGTCATGGCTTCTCATTTTCCAGGAGGTTTGAGTAAGAGTTTTAGTTTCTGCTGTCGTCTTTTCTTTTTAGTTATTAGTTTGAGTTGTAGACTTTAAACCTGTTTATAGTATAAAGTCATGTTTGGTTGTTTATTTCCAGTTTCAGTTTATTTATCTTGTTAGTTGTTTTTCTATCTTTTAGTTTTGGGTAAACCATTCCCACATGTTACTCTTGATACTCCAATAGTTGTGCCAACCCATGGGGATCGGGAACACCCTTCGGGCCTTGGCGCGGACCGGGTCAGGCGCTGGGTTGGATGGAGACCCAGCTTGGTTCGTGACAATTTCTATGAGGTATGTATCCTTAATTCATAGTTTAAACTCTCGATTTTATTCTTACAATTATTCCATATGGTTTAAGGAATGGATTAGAGCGTATGGGGAATGGAGCTCAGAGCTCCAGCTTTTGGAGGAAATAAAAGAGGTTTATGGTTAGCACATAGTTACTGCGAACTATGCACCCCAGATTATGCAGCCTAGTAAGGGTGTCAGATTGTTTTTTTAAACTGTTCGAGGGATGTTTGGACCATGTGGGGATTAGATATATAGTGTGCATGTATTTTTAGTTTTTTACTTACCAAGAAATATTGGTCATGCGGGTTGTGATCCCTGGATAGTGGGGTGTGTATGGTTGATGCATGGGTTGGCCAACTATCTTTCCAAACTATGAAACTTTTAATGTTTGAGATAAATTATGTTTTGTTACTTTATTCTTATAACATAACCATTCTATTTTCCCCTTTTCTCTCATGTACAACACCTCCCCTCTCCCTTTGAGGTCCCTCAAGACCAAATCAAGGGCTTGAAATATCATCTTCATCCAAACTCTGATCGATCTACCGTTAGACTCATTGGATAGAAACCATTAAGCTCTCTAATCCAATTGAACCTTTTTTTATTCCTATATGAAGATTTATTTTGTTGAATGTTGGAATACCCTAATTTCATATTGTTTTTTAGTTTTATTGATTTCATCTATCATAGACCATATTTGTGGCCAAAAATGGATGAGGAGTGGAATACCAAGATAGGGTAGGTGGTCTAATTATTTTCCCTCAAAGTCTTGGTGTTTATATTTATTTTGTTGTGTCACATGATAGATTTCTGAGCATAACTTATTAAAAGGATTTATTCTTAAATTAAATGGGTAGGCATGAAATATATGACCCTTGAGAACTATTTATAAATTATTAGTGGTTATGGACCTTGAATTGAACCACCACTTGGGGTGTGATGCAAAAAAAGGATAATACCACCATGGGTGGCCTATGATTTGATTCACCTTTTAAGGTGTGTTATTTAAAGCCTATCATATGGGATGTCAAGTGAATTGAATTACATGTATAATGAATTAAATAAGAGGAAATGGAAGACCATGTACCTATTTCATTGAAAATTATTTATACATCTCTCTTAGGATTGATTTTTTCTTTAAATTAAAATCCCTAATTGAGATGAATGAAAAAAATCATTGGATATTAGGCCTTATAATATTATTCTTTGATTTGGGCCACCTTTTGAGGTGAGTTAGAATTTTTAAATAAAATTGATGGATAATTGAATTAAATTTGAACATAATTGGTATGGTAATTATTTAGGATTGTAACTATTATTATTTCTATATTGAGAGTGAGATATGGGTTCTGGAATGAAACTAAAATGACACATTGGGATTATTTAATTAAAGGAATTTTAAATTAATTTATCAAGCACATTGGGTGACACATGAATTCTCATATGAACACCATTGATATACTCACTTGGAATTTGGTTTGTATGTTGCATGATTGATACAAAGACTTCCCATGCGGTCTTCTAAGTACATAATCAGGGGGGAACCCATTATTATTCCATGACTGAAACCTATAATCCTTATTTGGACTACCAAGTATGGACTCAAAGAGTATATAATTTTATATTCCATGAGTGACACTAGATCTCCTAATGGGGACCACCTAGTATGGAATAATAGGGATGTGAATTTATACCAAACCTTGAGCGATACCAAGGTTTCTATGAGGAACCCCTATGATTGGATTGTAAGGTGACAAGTTTCATTTATTTGAGGAGTGATACCAAAGTTACAAAATAGACATTTCAAGGATGATATCAGGTTCATTTGAAATATTAAATAAATTATTATATTACACACCTTCAAATATAAAGAAAAATCTTAGATTCAGGTAGCTCCTTGCATTTTATTGATGGACTTATTATTCACATCCTCATTAGATTTGATTCAGGGGGATTTTATCACATCCATGTCTGTAGACTTTTTATAATTTAAATCATGATTGACTAATTACGCAGATATATTCTAGCTTAGGCCAAAGTAGGTAGTAGAGGATGGGTATTCAATTGGAACCTATAACTTTTTTGGGTTATTTATATACTGCACTTCATTTATAACTTTTATTATTACCCACACACTATTTATTATAAAATCACAAACTAGATAGAACTAGTCACCATTGGTGGTGGTCTAGTGATTTTATCTCACACCCTTCTTTGGCCACCATTCGATTCCTAGAAGGACTTCATGGATTCAGGTAAGGATATGTAAAACCAATTAGTTTCTAATTCTTGATTTATTATATCATGGGAGTGGGGGAGCACAAGTCCAATCTATGGCTCATGATTTTATCTGGATATTATCTTTTGGAAATTTTGGTTCATTTGGTAAAATGTTTTGTATGTGTACCTATTTACATGTCTACCTATATTTCCTTTTGTATATCATATCATGATTATTTTTTTATATTATATCAATGGATGCATCTACATGGTTATTCATATGATGGATTGTTATTATTAAGATATTTATGTATCTTTATGCTTCCTCTATTGTTTGGTATGATTATATGACTCATCTACATTCTTATCATGAGGGTATAATTACCCCAGTATTCCTCCTTAGACCCTTGCTTCTAGTTAGTAGCCTCTAGCATATGGGGAGTTTCACTTGAGGCCATATAGCCAATCAGGCTGGGTTACTGTTTAGTGAACCGTGTCTATGAAATCACATTCTGACCATCTAATTGAGGCTGATAAGCTATGATAAGCTTGAAATATATTCCCATTACCTTTGGAACACTATGTAACCTCATGATCTCTTGGACATACAACTTTCAATGGTCTTCATCTTTAGAAGTTCCCTTGATCAGGATGAAGTGAGACACTACTGGAAATACAGGCTTTCCCAACGGTTCTAAACCATTGGGAAAGGCTGCAGAACCATTGGTATATGTTATACCAACGGTTTTGCAAACCATAGGGAAGTAAGCTGTTGGGAAACCTTTTCCTAATGGTTTACAGTGAACCTTTGGGATAGGTTGGAAAACACTAACCTATCCCAATAGTTGTGCCAAACCATTGGGATAGTTTTTCCCAATGGTTTGGCTTGAACCGTTGGGAAAACCAAGCACTCTCTGTTTTTCCAACAGTTTAGAAACTATTGTAAAAGGAGTTTTACTAACGATTCATAGAACCGTTGGTAAAAAAAAACTCAGAGAGTCTATGCCAACGGTTTCAAACCTTTGGCATAGCCTATGCTGTGCAAATTGCACAGCAGCCTGAAATTTTCACAGCAGCTCTCATTTTGTGCAGCAGGTTTAATTTTGTTCATTCCCTCTCATTTTTAATCCAATTATTGTACCTGAAATAAAATAACACATACATATAAAATTATTTTACCTACAATAACCAACTAACACATACATATAGAGAACAAATTCATACACATTTAACATATAATGAATCCTAGAACGATACACATCCATAATTAAATTAGAATTCATAACGTAATTATAAATATACACAATTCATTTAGAAATAAATTTAAAATTTAGATGACAATTATATGTGGAATCCGTAATTCAATTCATAATTTGATCAATTTTTCATATACCATATATTTTTACCTAAAATGATGTCCATTTTAAACAAAATACATACACTTGGAGTGATACTGGCCACACCATACCTAGGATTGAGGCAAGGTTAACTCATACACATCACAAATGAACCATCAATCATTGTCCTAAAGTATCAACATATTCTGAAAGTGTTTGGTTGGTTTTCCGTATGTCAGTTGTTGTTTTCACTTAAAATTAAGTGCTTTTTAAATAAAAGAGAGACACTTTGAATATTGTTGGCCACACCGCACTTTAGATTGAGGCAGGGTTGACTCGTACACATCAAAAATGATCCATGGATCGTTGTGATGAAATATGAACACAATCAGAATCTGTTTGGTCGGTTTTCCGTATTTAATTAAAATGTTGTCCATTTTAAACATAAGAGAGAAATTTTGGGTGGTCCCGGACACACTGTGACTTGTATTGAGGCATGGTTGTCTTGTATACATAACATATGACACATGGATAATTGTGATAAATTATCAATATATTCCAAATGCATTTGGTCGGTTTTCCGTATGCCAGTTGTTCTTTTCACTTATAATCCTGTCCATTTTAAACAAAAGAGACACAGTTTGAGTGGTGTCAGCCACACCACATCTTGGAATGAGGCAGGGTTGAATCATCCATGTCACATATGACCCATGTATCATTGTGATAATGTATCAACACAATCTAAATGCGTTTGGTTGGTTTTCCATATGCCAGTTGATGTTTTTCACTTAAAATAATGTCCTTTTGAAACAAAAGACAGACACTTTGAGTGGTTTCGGCGACACCACATCTCATATTAAGGGGGGGGGGGTGGGGGGTGGGGTTTATTTTTACACATCACATATGACCCAAGGATCGTTGTGCTAAAGTATTAACACAATCAGAATCCATTTGGTTAGTTTTCCGTATGTACTTAAAATGTTGTCCATTTTAAACAAAAGAGAGCCACTTAGAGTGATCTCAGCCACACCGTGCCTTGGATTAAGGCGGGGTAGACTCTTAAACATCACATATGACCCATGGATCATTGTCCTAAAGCATCAACACATTTCGAATGTGTTTGTTCAGTTTTTCGTATGTCAGTTGTTGTTTTCACTTAAAATGATGTCCATTTTAAATAAAAGGGAGACACTATGAATAGTGTTGGCCACACCACGCCTCATATTGAGGCGAGGTTGACTCGTACACTTCACAGATGACCCATGGATAGTTGTTCTAGAGTATCGACACAATCAGAATCTGTTTGGTCGGTTTTTCATATGCTAGTTATTGTTTTCACTTAAAATGAAGTCAATTTTAAACAAAAGAGAGACACTTTGAGTGGTGTCGGCCACTCTGCACCTTGGATTGAGGCGGGGTTGACTTTTACACGTCACATATGGCCCATGGATTGTTCTCCAAAAGTTTAAATGGAAACTGAATTCGTTTGGTTGGTTTTCCATATGTACTTAAAATGTTGTCCTTTTTAAACAAAAGAGAGACACTAAGACTGATCCCGGCTACACTGCGACTCAGATTGAGCCCGGGTTGGCTTGTACACGTCACATATGACCCATGGATCATTTTCCTAAAGCATCAACACATTTAGAATACGTTTGGTTAGTTTTTCGCATGTCAGTTGTTCTTTTCACTTATAATCCTGTCCATTTTAAACAAAAGAGAGACACTATGAATGGTGTCGGCCACACTGCACCTCATATTGAGGCGAGGTTGACTCGTACACGTCACATATGACCCATAGATCGTTGTGCGAAAGTATCGACATAATCTGAATATGTTCGGTTAGTTTTTCGAATGCCAGTTGATGTTTTTCACTTAAAATGATGTCCTTTTGAAACAAAAGATAGACACTTTGAGTGGTGTCGGCCACAACACATCTCCGATTGAGGCGAGGTTGATTCGTACATGTCACATATGACCCATGGATCGTTGTGATAAAGTATCAACACAATCAGAATCCGTTTGGTCAGTTTTCCATATGTACTTAAAATGTTGTCCATTTTAAACAAAAGAGAGCCACTTAGAGTGATCCCAGCCACACCATGCCTTGGATTAAGGCGGGTTTGACTCGTACATGTCACATATGAACCATGGATCGTTTTCTTAAATCATCAACACATTTCGAATGCGTTTGGTCAGTTTTTCGTATGTCAGTTGTTGTTTTCACTTAAAATGATGTCCATTTTTAACAAAAGAGAGACACTATGAATGGTGTCGGCCACACCGTGCCTCGTATTGAGGCGGGGTTGCCTCGTACATGTCACATATGACCCATGGATCGTTCTTCTAAAGTATCAACCAAATCCGAATGCGTTGGTCGGTTTTTTGTATGCCAGTTGATTTTTTTCACTTAAAATGATATCCTTTTGAAACAAAAGATAGACACTTTGAGTGGTTTTGGCCACACCCCATCTCGTATTGAGGTGGGGTTGATTCATACACGTCACATATGACCCAGGGATCGTTTTCCTAAAGTTTCAATGGAAACCGAATGAGTTTGTTTTGTTTTCTGTATGTACTTAAAATGTTGTCCATTTTAAACAAAAGAGAGCCACTTAGAGTGATCCTGACCACAATGTTCCTCAGATTAAGGCGGGGTTGACTCGTACACATCACATATGACCCATGGATCGTTTTCCTAATGCATCAACAAATTTCGAATGTGTTTGGTTAGTTTTTCGTATGTCAGTTGTTCTTTTCACCTATAATCTTGTCCATTTTAAACAAAAGAGAGACACTATGAATGGTGTTGGCCACACCACGCCTCATATTGAGGAGGGGTTGACTCGTACACGTCACATATGACCCATGGATTTTTTTCCTAAAGCATCAACACATTTCAAATGCAATTGGTCAGTTTTTTGTATGTCAGTTTTTCTTTTCACTTATAATCCTGTCCACTTTAAACAAAAGAGAGACACTATGAATGGTGTCAGCCACACCGCACCTCGGATTGAGGTGGGGTTAAATTGTACACATCACATATGACCCATGGATCATTGTGTTAAATTATTGACACAATATGAATGCGTTTGGACGATTTTCTGTATGCCAGTTGATGTTTTTCACTTAAAATGATGTGCTTTTGAAACAAAAGACAGCCACTTTGAGTGGTGCCGGCCACACCGTGACTCTAATTGAGGTGGGGTTGATTCGTACATGTCACATATGACCCATGGATAATTTTTCTAAAGTATCAATACAACCAGGATCCCTTTGGTCAGTTTTCCATATGTACTTAAAATGTTGTCCATTTTAAACAAAAGATTGCCACTTAGAGTGATCCCAACCACACCATGCCTCAGATGAATACGGGGTTGACTCATACACGTCACATATGACCCATGGATTGTTTTCCTAAATTATCAACACATTTCGAATACGTTTGGTCAGTTTTTTGTATGTCAATTGTTGTTTTCACTTAAAATGATGTCCATTTTAAACAAAAGAGAGACACTATGAATGGTTTCGGCCACACTGCGCCTCTTATTGAGGCGGGTTTGACTCGTAAACGTCACATAGGACCCATGGATCGTTGTTCTAAAGTATCGACACAATCCGAATGCGTTTGGTCGGTTTTCCATAGGCCAGTTGATGTTTTTCACTAAAAATGATGTCCTTTTGAAATAAAAGACATACACTTTGAGTGGTGTCGGCCACACCGCATCTCAGATTGAGGCGGGGTTGATTCTTTACATTTCACTTATGACCCATGGATCGTTCTCCTAAAGTTTCAATTGAAACCGAATGCATTTGTTCGGTTTTCCATATATACTTAAAATGTTGTCCATTTTAAATAAAAGAGTTCCACTTAGAGTGATCCCGGCCATACCGTGCCTCGGATTAAGGCGGGGTTGACTCGTAGACATCACATATGACCCATGGATCATTTTCCTAAAGCATGAACACATTTCTAATGCGTTTGGTCAGTTTTTTATATATCAGTTGTTCTTTTCACTTATAATACTGTCCATTTTAAACAAAAGAGAGACACTATGAATGGTGTTGGCCACACCGCACCTCAGATTGAGGCGGGGTTGACTTTTACACATCACATATGACCCATGGATCATTGTTATAAAGTATTGATACAATAAGAATGCGTTTGGTCAGTTTTTCGTATGTCAGTTGTTCTTTTCACTTAAAATGATGTCCTTTTAAAACAAAAGACAAACACTTTGAGTGGTGTCGGACACACCGTGCCTCGTATTGAGGCGGTATTGACTCGTACATGTCATATATGACCCATGGATCATTTTTCTAATGTATCGTTAGAATCTGAATGCGTTTGGTCGGTTTTTCGTATGCCAGTTGATGTTTTTCACTTAAAATGAGGCCCTTTTGAAAAAAAGGCAGGCAGTTTGAATGGTGCCGACCACACCACGTCTCCGATTGAGGCGGAGTTGATTCTTACATGTCACATATATCCCATGGATCGTTTTTCTAATGTATCAACACAATCAGAACCTGTTTGGTTAGTTTTCCATATGTACTTAAAATGTTGTCCATTTTAAACAAAAGAGAGCCACTTAGAGTGATCCTGGACACACCGTTCCTCGAATTAAGGCGTGGTTGACTCATACACGTCACATATGATCCATGGATCATTTTCCGAAAGCATCAACACATTTTGAATGCGTTTGGTCAGTTTTTCGTATGTCAGTTGTTGTTTTCACTTAAAATGATGCCCATTTTAAACAAAAGAGAGACACTATGAATGGTGTCGGCCAAACCGCACCTCGTATTGAGGCGGGGTTGACTCCTAAATGTCACATATGTCCCATGTATCATTTTGATAAAGTATTGACACAATCAGAATGCGTTTGGTCGGTTTTCCGTATGCCAGTTGATACTTTTCACTTAAAATGATGTCCTTTTAAAACAAAAGACAGACACTTTGAGTGGTGCTGGCCACACCACGTCTCAGATTGAGGCAGGGTTGATTCATACACATCACATATGACCCATGGATCATTCTCCTAATGTTTCAAAAAAAACCGAATGCGTTTGGTCAGTTTTTCGTACGTACATAAAATGTTGTCCATTTTAAACAAAAGAGAGCCACTTAGAGTGATCCTGGCCACACCATGCCTCGGATTAAGAAGGTCCTGACTCGTACACATCACATATGACCCATGGATCGTTTTCCTAAAGCATAAACACATTTCGAATGCGTTTGGTCAGTTTTTCATATGTCAGTTGTTCTTTTCACTTATAATCCTGTCCATTTTAAACAAAAGAGAGACACTATGAATGGTGTCGGCCACACCGCACCTCGGATTGAGGAGGGGTTGACTCGTACACTTCTCATATGACCCATGGATCATTGTGATAAAGTATCGACACAATATAAATGCGTTTGGTCAGTTTTCCGTAAGCCAGTTGATGTTTTTCACTTAAAATGATGTTCTTTTGAAACAAAAGACAGAAACTTTGAGTGGTACCGGCCACAACGCGTCTCAGATTAAGGCGGGGTTGATTTTTACATGTCACATATGACCCATGGATCATTCTCCTAAATTTTCAATGGAAACCTAATTTTTTTGGTCGGTTTTCTGTATGTACTTAAAATATTGTCCATTTTAAATAAAATAGATCCACTTAGAGTGATCCCGGCCACACCGTGCCTCAGATTAATGTGGGTTTGACTCGTAAATGTCAAATATGACCCATGGATCATTTTCCTAAAGAATCAACACATTTAAAATGCATTTGGTCAGTTTTTCATATGTCAGTTGTTCTTTTCACTTATAATTCTGTCCATTTAAAACAAAAGAGAGACACTATGAATGGTGTTGGCCACACCGTACCTCAAATTGAGGCGGGGTTGACTCTTACATGTCACATATGACCCATGGATCATTGTGCTAAAGTATTGACACAATACGAATGCATTTGGTCGGTTTTCTGTATGCTAGTTGATGTTTTTCACTCAAAATGATGTTCTTTTGAAACAAAAGATAGACACTTTGAGTGGTGTCGGCCACACCGCGTCTCTGATTGAGGCACAGTTGATTCTTACACGTCACATATGACCCATAGATCATTGTGCTAAAGTATCAACATAATATGAATGCGTTTGGTCGGTTTTCCGTATGCCAGTTGTTCTTTTCACTTATAATCCAGTGCATTTTAAACAAAAGAGACACAGTTATAGTGGTATGTTAGTTGTTTATTCACATTATTAAAATACACTATTTGACTATGGGTATTTAAATTAATTTATTTATGAAAAATATATATTTAAAATGAGAATATCAGAAAATTAATAGAAGATAAAACTTTTACTAAAAATCCTTGTGGAAATATTAAGGTAAACATGATTTATGAGAATCCTCATGTGTCTTTTAGTGGAATGGTATTTACTTAAAATCATGTGGAAATTCATATAAAATATTTTCATATCATTCTTAGTATGGATTAGATTTTAGTTTATCATCCTATGAAACATTTTAGAGCTAAAAATGTCATGCCCAATGAATACATCCCTTTTATAACATACCAAGAATCTATGATATTGATTAGATGTGTAAATGTGATTTACATTGATTATCATGATGAAAATAAATAAAATATATATTATAGATTTTATAGTAGTAAATGAAATCAAGGAGGGTGGGGGGGATGTTTGGGGGGCTGTCCGGTGGGTGTCCGGGGGGCTGTCTGGGGACCAAGTAGGAGGGTGGGGGGGGGGGGGGGGTGTACGGGGGGGTGTTCGGGGGGTTGTTCGGGGTCCAAGGAGAAGGGTGGGGGGGGGGGTGTCCGGGGGGCTGTTCGGGGGGTTGTTCGGGGGCGGTTCGAGGGGCTGTCTGGGGACCAAGGAGGATGGTGGTGGGGGGGGGGGCTGTCTGGGGGGGAGTCCGGGGTCTAGGGAGGAGGGTCGGTGGGGGGGGGGGGCTGTCCAGGGGGCTGTTCGGGGGGCTGTCCGGGGGGTTGTCCGGGGGGCTGTCCGGGGACCAAGGAGGATGCTGGGGGGGCTGTCCGGGGGGCTGTCTGGGGTCCAAGGAGGATAGTGGGGGGTTGTCCAGGGTCCAGGAAGGAGGGGGTTTTCCAGGGAGTTCCCAAACACACAACCACTAAAAGACAACAACATCCATAAAAACAGATAATATATAAAATTAACTCAACTCCAATACTATACTACGAGTCTAGATAAAACCAACAACTAGAATAGATTAAATATCAAATCTCAGTAATATTAGTCAAAAATGTAATGGATCAATTTGTCCCACATCACTATCACAATCATCACCATCATCATCAGCCTCGTCCTCATCCCCATCATCGTCCTCGCCCTCCTCAGTGCCCTACTCCTCGCCCTCACCCTCTTATCCCTCCTCTTCCACATCAGACTCCTCGCCATCATAATCATCAAGCTAGACATCATCCTGACCACCACTAGAACTACCACCTGGTGCACCATATATAGAATGTATTGACGACATATATTCATCAAAAGCTGGGCTAGCCTCTACTGGAAGTGTTGGACGTATAACTTCAATAAATTTCATAAACGCACTGTTTACCCTAACAGACTGTTCTTCCATCTCTGTTGACCTTTTCTCAGCCTGTTCTGCATGTGCCCTAACTTTCTACAGCTCAGTGGCACTACAACTCGTACCTGAGGAGGGCCAATACCTCATTGGGGCTATCCTAGGCCGGCAGCGAACTCTGCCAGGATGCTCCTCTCCCAACACCTGATGTAAGTGATCAGTTGGCCCAAAATTGTTTGGTTCTTGGGCATCGAGGGCCTCTAAAGCAACCAGTTACAAATAAAAATATATTATTAAGTTACAAAATAGATATTAAAATAAAAAATCAATATATTAAAACTTACAATCTACTGCTGAGTCGCTTCGTTGACGGAACTTCCATCCTTTTTCCGTCTACTCGAGCAAAATAGTTTTTCTTGAGGCACACGTCCTTCAATATTATGTATTTTCCTCTACAATGACATTGAAAACTAAAGTTATATGAAAACATTAGCAAAAAATTAAATAATTGAGAAAACAAAAGAAAATGTAAGTTATAAAGAAAACTTATAAAAAATTTTCATACCTGCTTCCTCTCATGATCCAGCATTATAGTACATCCTAGTGTGTGGAGGTATTTTTTTGTATCAATGTTTTTTTTTATTTTTTCCAGATGATTCCTAAATAAAATTCAATAATGAAAAGGATAATATTAATGAAAAACATGAAAGTTGTAACGACCCAAAGTTTCATTAAAGGAAAATCCCTCTTGATCTTATTAAATGTCTCTTTATATAAAATGTTTTTATAAGATGTCAACTTCTTTGGTTTTTTGTTAAGAATTTTGACCGTTGCTAATATAGCCGTTGAACAGTAATCACATGATTAATATAAATATAGGACTTTAAAAAATCCAATTTACTCAGACAAGGGAAACAATGACCTCATCCAGTAGAATTTCCCCATACGAAGCCCATTTGTTGGAGCTCGGAAAAGAGGTGGCGTCTTTGGGCTTCGCCCTTGACCAAGCCCAAGCTGAGCTTCATCATGTCAAGCTCGAACGTGACCGTCTATGGGAAAAGTGGAAGTTAATTGAAATTACCACTCGAGCGATGTTATCCGAGCCACCCCAGGAGTCTGTCACCATCGCACACCTTACCCTTAGGTCTTATGCAGCTGTTTTAAGGGGTTATGTAACAAATAAGTAGTACTATGTTCATGTACATTTATTATAATTTATAGTCATTTTTGATACATTGTAAATAGTTTTTAAATTACAAATGGTGTTTTTAGTTATTATTTAATTAAGAAATATATTTTATTAAATTAAGGGATTTTTGAATTAAATAATTTTTTAATAAAATAATAATAATATTATTAAATTTATTTTTATTAAATATAAATGATCTTATAATTTTATGAGTGCAATTAAATTTTTTTATAAGGTTTGAAAGCCATTTCTGTCAAAACCAGTGAATTTTTGATAAATATCAGTTTTTATTTTAAAAGTGAAAATTAACATATTTATAAATTTTTTTAGATAAAATAAATGTCATTTTTGGAATCAGGATGTTGAAATTATCCAACGGTAAATTTTTCATAATTTTCTGAGACAATCAAATTTTTGGGTAAAAATTAAATATCATTTAAATATATAATGTGTTTTATGACATCATAATGACCCAATAGTGATGTAATAAAATACTATAATCTTTATGTTCAGCCAATATATGTTTTAACATTAAAATAATGTGATTTTGGGTTTGTTTGACTTACTTTTCAAAGCATTAATGGACCCCTCAAGACTTATTCAACAATTTGCCTTTTTAAATTAATTTTCATGGGAGTGTGACTCACCTCCACATAAGCAACCCTAATATTTTAAGAATTTAGGACTTTGGACATATAAAATACTGTTTTTTTCTTACCTTTTCCAAAAACCATGGGCAAAAACCATGGGATGGTTTGTGGTTTGGGTTAATTTAATGTAAGGGGACCCAAACATAAATAATAAAGAATTCCCTCACCTTTCCTATATAAACTCACCCAAGCTCCCACATCCTCCCCACTCAAAGCCCTTGCAGTTCATCCAACCTCTTCCCTACTCTCTCTAGAATCCTCCCAAGGTGCCCTAAGCTCCCAAGAAGCCTCTCACAAGCCTCTCTCTAGCCTTTAGAATCACACTTCCAAGTAAGGGTTTTTTTCTCCCTTTCTCATTTTTGTCCAATTTTATTTAAGTTGTTTTGCCCTTTTAATTTCAATTATGAATGTTGGGGTATGGTTTCAAACCTCCCTCATACGGCCCTCTTTATGTTTGAATAATGGGAGACCCTTTATCTCTCATTAAATGCCTCCCATGTACACCGGTTACTATGTTGAAATTCTGAAAGGAACTTCTCTCTCCTCTTTTACATTCAAGCAATACTTTTGTATCATGAATCTAAATTCCATTACAATTGTTGGGACATGTATATATATGAACACCTTACTATCCATTACATGTAAATATAATGAGTAACCCATTTCTCTCTCATCAACCATTTTTATGAATTCTTATGTCACGCCGTTACGCTGCCGAAATCGCACCGATTTTCTAAGCCAATGTCATTGTGTAGTGAATACCATGCCCCTTTATCCATCAAGGGTATTCACCTTTATGAATATTAACTTATTGATTATAAAGTTTCATGTATGAATTCCACATTTCTTTATCATGGAATAAGTTATTATGTTTTATGAATCCATGTTTTATGATCCATGTGGCACACTTATGCATGAAATGAAATGTTTAAGAAGGGTGCACCCTTATAGCGCTACAATGCATTGGGTAAAGTATAATATCATGATACGTCATGTTCAATGAGTGTTGACTCATACTAATTCAGGTGCAATGAGTGTTTACTCGTGCTCTATGTGCAATGAGTATTTACTCATGCTCTATGTGCAATGAGCCTTGGCTCATGCTAATTCCATGTTAAGTGTTGTTGCCACATTTCCATGTTATGATTATCATGCTTTATAATGCCTTTATGTTCATGTTTCTTTTATGCTCTATTGATATTCCTATTGTCTAACATGTATTGTACTTTTCATGTTATTCCATGTGTACTCCCTTACTGGGCTTTATAGCTCACCCTTTTCTTATGCATGTGCTCAGGATATCCCATGCAATGCTAAGTACGAGGGAATGTAGTGGTCATGTAAAGGAAGTTTTCAATAAAGATGTTGTATTTCATGTTTTAAGTTTTTATTTAATGATTCTAATCCCCAAATACACTAAACCTCTCAATCTTCTTGTTTTATCAAGTGACCTTTTATGTAATAAACCAGGTTTAAGTTTGTAATAAAACCAGAGTTGTCATAGTTGGTATCAGAGGATAGGTTTAGTTATTTCTGGGATTAGGAAACCCTGGTAAAGCCTTAGATACAAGAATAAGTATAATAAAAACATCCCCAAGTTTTGGTAAGTACTGAGTAAGTGGTTTATCAAACAAATACATACCTGTCTGTATACAAGAAGGCAGAGGCGGCTCTGGCACAGATGTATCCTAGGGGTAAAACCCGAAAACACCACTTTGAGCTAGACTCGAACGGGAACTGGTGCGTGACAATGGGCCTTACTACACTCTTGGTTACTACACTCCTGAGGGATATGTTTTGATAAATTCACAAGCTTAGTATGAACCCTTATTAAGGGAATTAAAAAAATTCCCATATGAATATATGTTAGAAAGTAGATCATGAAAAGCCGAGATTGAATCCTATAGACTCTTGAGTAAGGAAATAAAAGTTTATTTATAATTCATCAACTTTTGTCTTTGGATTACCCTTTATGTGTTACCCCTAACTTTCCTTTTATTCCAACCAATGACCGGTAATAGGAGGACTCGGGCTAACAACCGTTGTGAAGATCAGTGTGATGACTATACTAATGAGATGCCCAATCCAATGGGAGCGGGAATCGTGAACTTTGTCATGCTTCTCTCTCAGCTAACTCAAGTTTCGAATAGAAACACGGGTCAAGAAGAATGTTCAACCCCCCTTAAGAAAGAACAAGTCGCTATCGAGAGATTCATGAGACAAAGGCCTCCTACTTTTATTGGATCATCCGATCCCACGATCGCTGAACAATGGATAAACTCCATTGAAAAGATATTCTCCATCCTTCATTGTTCTAAACAAGAGAAGGTTCTCCTGGTTACTTATCGTATGGAGGGTGAAGCTAATCAATGGTGGACATTGATAAAAAAATACGAACCATGAGGAGGAGATCGAGGCGTTGGAATGGAAGGATTTCCAGAAGATGTTTTTCGATAAATATTTTCCGCGCACCCTCCGGCTTAAGATGGAAAGGGACTTCCTTTCCCTCAAGAAAAAATATGAAGAATCTATTGGAGAATACGGGGAAAACTTCACAATTCTTGCATGATACACTTCCGGCTTTGTCATTACCCCCGAATGCAAGGTTGACCGCTTCTTTGGTGGGCTGAAACCTAGCTTGCGGAAAACATTAGCGATCCGTGACTTCGACAACTATGAGGAAATTGTCCGATGTGCCCTCAAGGTCGAAATGGAGATCGAGGAATCACATGGGTATCATGGGGACAAGAAGCATAAGGTGGACTTCAATTCTGGTGGTCCGATGGATAAATCCAACGGTGCTAAGAAGATCCAGCACCCCACTTGCCAAAAGTGTGGAAAGAAGCACCCTAGAAATTGCCTTAAGGGGATGTGAAAATGCTTAAGGTGTGAAAGAGAAGGGCACCTAGCTATTAACTATCGGCAAGAAAGACCCACGACTACGACAGAGGAGAGGAATGCTCTGTTTGAATCTCAATGCATTGTTCAATTCTAAAAATGCAAAGAACCGGGTCATTTTGCAAATCAGTGCCCTAATCCAAGGGTTTTCGAAGAAAACCAACAACCTCCAAGGCAGCAAGGAAGAGATTTTGCCATCAATTCTGCCGAAGTGAACCCCGAAAACGAAGTGGTGACAAGTATTCTAGTTATTCATTCAATAATAGTGAACATACTTTTTGATTCAGGTTCTAAACATTCTTTTATATCTCGAAAGTTTAGTAGAACAATCCCAGCACCACCACAAATCATGGAAGTAAAGATGTCGGTGAGTACGGAAAATGGGGCAATCATTGCATCCCATGAATATAAGTCCTCCCCTATTATAATCTATGGATTGAATTTCCTGGAGAACCTCGTCATACTCCCTCTAGTGGAATTTTATGCAATTCTTGGCATGGATTGACTTTCCTTATATAGAGCCAATATAAATTGTCGGGAGAGGGAAATCACACTCCATATGGAGAATCGACCCCCGATTCTTTACAAGTGTCAGGAGGAAGATGAATCTCCTTTAGCTCCATCATCTCAAGCATGGATATTACTGCCTTATGAGCACACATATCTGGCTCAGATGATTGAGTCCAAGGAAGAAACCATCATTGAAGAAGTGCCTATTGTGAGGTAATTCTCTAAAGTGTTTCCCAAGGAACTTTCTGATCTTCCTCCAAGAAGATATGTTGAGTTCTCAATTGAACTTATACCTAGGGCGCTACCAATATCCAAGACTCTATATAGAATGGCTGGTGTTGAGCTTGAAGAGCTGAAGAAACAATTACAGGAGAATCTGGATAAAGGGTTTATACGCCCAAGTGCTTCACCATGGGGTGCACCAGTCCTCTTCATCAAGAAGAAGGATGGGTCAATGTGGCTTTGCATCGATTATCATGAACTTAAAAAAATCACGATAAAGAACAAGTATCCTCTCCCAAGAATCGATGACTTGTTTGATCAGCTGCGTGGAGCACAATACTTCTCCAAGGTGGATTTGCGGTCGACATATTATCAAGTAAGGGTGAAGAAGGAAGATATCCCCAAGACTGCTTTTCGTACAAGATACGGGCACTATGAATTCATAGTAATGCCTTTTGGACTCACCAATGCTCCAAAAATATTCATGGACTTGATGAATAGAGTCTTTATAGATTTTACCTTGACAAATTTGTGGTAGTCTTTATAGATGATATTATAATATACTCCAAAACCAAGGAGGATCATGAGGAGCATTTAAAAACTGTACTAGAGACTTTGCGCAAGGAGAAGCTCTATGCCAAGTACAAAAAGTGTGAGTTCTGGTTGAAGGAGGTCTCATTCTTGGGCCATATCATCACAAGAAATGGGATATCTGTGGACCCCTCCAAAACAGATGCAATTAAGGGATGGCCGAGGCCAGCATCGCTAACGGATATCTGTAGCTTCTTGTGGTTAGCTGGATATTATCAACGATTTGTGAGAAATTTCTCATGATTGTCCAACCCTCTTACCAAGATAACTCGGAAGGGAGTAAAGTTTTCTTGGAGTGATGAATGCGAATAAAGCTTCAAGGAGTTGAAAAGGAGGCTTATCACTGCTGCCGTCCTCACTTTACCCACAAGTGGGGAACTTTTTGTGGTATTCAGTGATGCTTCAAAGAAGGGATTAGGCTGTGTGCTGATGCAGAATGATAAATTTATATCCTATGCCTCAAGACAGTTGAAAATCCATGAGAGAAACTATCCAACGCATGATCTGGAGTTGGTGGTGGTGATCTTTGCCTTGAAAATCTGGCGGCATTATCTCTATGGAGAGAAATGTGAGATATATACTGACCACAAGAGTCTTAAATATATATTCACACAGAAAGAGCTTAATATGATCCATAGAATATGGATAGAGCTCATCAGGGATTATGACTGTTCAATCCATTACCACCCTGGGAAAGTGAACAAGGTGGCAGATGCCCTAAGTAGAAAGGATCCAGCGATTCTATAAATGATGAGAATTGAGAAGGATCCAATCTTCTTAGACTTGATGAAGATGGAAATGGGAATCATAGAGAAGGGAACATCATCAATCCTTTCACAAATGATTGCTCAACCATCTCTTTTAGAAAGGTTAAAGGATGCTCAAAAGGATGATGTGGGAATTCAAGAAAAATTGGAAGCCATCAAAAAGGGGAAATCCTTGGAGTTTAATGTTAATGAAGAAGAAGTTGTGCGGTTTGGGAAAAGACTATGTGTTTTGTCAAGTCCGGAGCTGAAGAATGAACTTTTGGATGACGCACATAGTTCGAATTTCTCTATTCACCCAGGGAGCACAAAGATGTATCGAGATCTCTGAGAAAACTTTTGGTGGGATAATATGAAGAAGGAGATCGCTGAATATACATCAAAGTGCCTGGTGTGTCAGCAAGTGAAGGTAGAGAGGAAGAAGTCTAAGGGGATGATGCAACCATTGCCCATACCAGAATGGAAATGGGAGAACATCACCATGGACTTTGTCACCGGACTTCCGAGGACATCCAAAGGCAACAATGCAATCTGGGTTGTTGTGGATCATCTTACAAATACTACACACTTCGTTTCTATTTGGGAGGATTTCTCTTTGGATCAACTGGCACTGATATATATCAGGGAAGTGGTAAGGTTGCATGGAGTACCACTATCTATTGTGTCTGACCGAGATACAAGATTCACCTCTAAGTTTTGGAAGAGTCTTTAACATGCTCTGAATACTGAACTGAACTTCAGTACGGCCTATCATCCTCAAACTGATGGCCAATCCGAGCAGACTATACAAACACTTGAGGATATGTTGAAAGCGTGCTCAATGAACTTTAAAGGTGGATGAGATCAACATCTTCCTCTGATTGAGTTCTCTTAAAATAACAGTTTCCACTCAAGCATCCAAATGACACCATATGAAGCCCTGTATGGTAAAAGGTACAGATCATCGGCATGTTGGGATGAGGTCGGTGAACGTAAGCTGCTTGGACCAGAAATGGTCGAGGAAATGGTGGATAAGGTAAAAACCATTCAACAGCATATCAAGGCAGCTCAGAGTCGATAGAAGAGTTATGCGTATAATCGTCAATGAGACCTTGAGTTTAAAGTTGGAGACATGGTTTTTCTATGCATATATCTATGGAATAAGGTCATGAGGTTTGGAAAGAAAGGGAAGTTAATTCCAAGGTACATCGGCCCCTTCGAGATTCTTGATCGTGTCGGGGCTGTGGCCTATCGACTAGCACTTCCGCCTACTATGGCCAAAGTATATGATGTATTTCATGTATCCATCTTAAGGAAGTATATACCGGACCCTTCACATGTACTTTATTCTGAGGTGGTACAATTGGAAGACGATCTTTCTTATGAGGAGCAACCAGTGAAGATCTTAGATCATAGAGAAAAAGTTCTACGAAATAAGACAATGCCCCTCGTCAATGTGTTGTGGAGAAACCACAAGTTTGAAGAAGTGACTTAGGAATCGGAGGAAATGATGAATCTGAGTTACCCACATTTATTTTAGTGTGGGAAAAGGAAAATTTCGAGGGCGAAATTTCTTAAGGGGGAATATTGTAACGACCCAAAGTTTCATTAATGGAAAATCCCTCTTGATCTTAATAAATGTCTCTTTATATAAAATGTTTTTATAAGATGTCAACTTCTTTGGTTTTATGTTAAGAATTTTGACCATTGCTAATATAGTCGTTGAATAGTAATCACATGATTAGCATAAATATAGGACTTTAACAAATCCAATTTACTCAGAAAAAGGAAGTGATGACCTCATACAATAGAATTTCCCCATACGAAGCCCATTTGTTGGAGCTCGGAAAAGAGGTGGCATCTTTGGGATTCACCCTTGACCAAGCCCAAGCTGAGCTTCATCATGTCAAGCTCGAACGTGACCGTATACCGGAAAAGTGGAAGTTGATTGAAATTACCACTCGAGCGATGTTATTCGAGCCACCCCAAGAGTCTGTCACCATTGCACACCTTACCCTTAGGTCTTATGCGGCTGTTTTAAGGGGTTATGTAACAAATAAGTAGTACTATGTTCATGTAAATTATTATAATTTCTAGTCATTTTTGATACATTGTAAATAGTTTTTAAAGTACAAATGGTGTTTTTAGTTATTATTTAATAAAGAAATATATTTTATTAAATTAATGGATTTTTGAATTAAATAATATTTTAATAAAATAATAATAATAATAATAAATTAATTTTTATTAAATATAAATGATCTTATAATTTTATGAATGCAATTAAATTTTTTATAAGGTTTGAAATCCATTTCTGTCAAAACCCGTGAATTTTTGATAAATGTAAGTTTTTATTTTAAAAGTAAAAATTAACATATTTAGAAATTTTTTAGATAAAATAAATGTCATTTCTGGAATCAGGATGTCGGAATTATCCAATGGTGAATTTTTCATAATTTTCTGAGACAATCAAATTTTTGGGTAAAAATTAAATATCGTTTAAATATATAATGTGTTTTATGACATCATAATGACCCAATAGTGATGTAATAAAATACTATAATCTTTATTTTCGGCCAATATATGTTTTAAAATTAAAATAATGCAATTTTGGGTTTGTTTGACTTACTTTTCAAAGCATTAATGGACCCCTCAAACTTATTCAACACTTTGCCTTTTTAAATTAATTTCCATGGGAGTGTGACTCACCTCCATATAAGAAACCCTAATATTTTAAGAATTTCGGACTTTGGCCTTATAAAATATTGTTTTCCTCTTTCCTTTTCCAAAAACCATGGGAAAAAACCATGGGATGGTTTGTGGTTTGAGTTAATTTAATGTAAGGGGACCCAAACCTAAATAATAAAGAATTCCCTCACCTTTCCTATATAAACCCACCCAAGCTCCCACTTCCTCCCCACTCAAAGCCCTTGGAGTTCGTCCAACCTCTTCCCTACTCTCTCTAGAATCCTCCCAAGGTGCCCCAAGCTCCCAATAAGCCTCTCACAAGCCTCTCTCTAGCCTTTGGAAGCACACTTCCATGTAAGGGTTTTTTTCTCCCTTTCTCATTTTTGTCTAATTTTCTTTAAGTTGTTTTGCCCTTTTAATTTCAATTATGAATGTTGGGGTATGGTTTTTCACCTCCCTAATACTTCCCTCTTTATGTTTGAATGATGGGAGACCCTTTATCTCTCATTAAATGCCTCTCATGTACACCCATTACTATGTTGAAATTTTGAAAGGAACTTCTCTCTCCTCTTTTACATTCAAGAAGTACTTTTGTATCATGAATATAAATTCCATTAAAATTGTTGGTACATGTATCTATATGAACTAATTACTGTCCATTACATGTAAATATGATGAGTAACCCCTTTATCTCTCATCAACCATTTTTATGAATTCTTATGTCACGTCGTTACGCTGCCGAAATCGCACCGATTTTCTAAGCCAATGTCATTGTGTAGTAAATACCATGCACATTTCTCCATCAAGGGTATTCACCTCTATGAACATTTACTTATTTATTATAAAGTTTCATGTATGAATTCCATATTCTTTTATCGTGGAATAAGTTATTATGTTTTATGAATCCATGTTTTATGATCCATGTGGCACACTTATGCATGGAATGAAATGTTTAAGAAGGGTGCACCCTTATAGCGCTCCAATGCATTGGGTAAAGTATAGTATCATGATACGTCATGTGCAATGAGTGTTGATTCATGATAATTCAAGTACAATGAGGTTTTACTCGTTCTTTATGTGCAATGAGGATTTACTCATGCTCTATGTGCAACGAGCCTTGGCTCATGCTAATTCCATGTTAAGTGTTGTTGCCACATTTCCATGTTATGATTATCATGCTTTATCATGCCTTTATGTTCATGTTTCTTTTATGATATATTGATATGTCTATTGTCTAACATGTATTGTACTCCTCATGTTATTACATGTGTACTCCCTTACTAGGCTTTATAACTCACTCTTTTCTTATGCATGTCCTCAGGTTATCCCATGCAATGCTAAGTACGATGGAATGCAGTGGTCATGTAAAGGAAGTTTTCAATAAAGATGTTGTATTTCATTTTTTAAGTTTTTATGTAATGATCCTAAGCCCCAAAGACACTAAACCTCTCGATATTCTTGTTGTATCAAGTGAAGTTTGATGTAATAAATCATTTTTAAGTTTGTAATAAAAGCAGGGTTGTCATAAAAGTTATTCTTTAAATACCTCAAATGTAATTCATACCTTAAACTGGGTACTCGTCCAATGAGTAATCATCTAAGGATACTGCTCTATAGGAAAATCATCCATGAATGGTACCACCTCTAACTCAGTGCCAACTCTAGCAAGCCAGCCAATATACAAATCATGCTTGTAGGCTCTCCAATGCTCACCTAAATCCTTTAGATGTTCCAGTCATGCACCCTCACAATCGGGAAAATTAAATCGAAGTTGACATCAAAATATTAATTCATATAAATACAAAAATAATTCATGGAATTAAATACAACAGATTTTTTTACCCATATCTTTTCCCAAGCTCTATCCTTGACCTCATGTGGAAAATGTCTCCATGACAGCGGGCTGACGGGAATGATGTCAGAGTATTTGGAAAGCGTCGCCAAAAAACTCCGACATTGCTACCCTGATTTCTCAACCATTTGGTTGTCTTCAGTGTAATCCACCACAACCTGTGTGTGGCGGTTCCACATCGAACACAGGCGTGTATGCCTCCGCCCCCATCTCATTTCATTAGATGTATCTATAATAAAAGAAAAACAAATATTTTGTCAAAACATGTTATAATGAAAATAAATATTGCTATAAAAATTTGTTAGGGTTTTATAAATATACGTGCACCAGTTTGATCACTGAGCGCCACTGGATCCACAGAAACTGATGGAACACCCCGTGGTTGAACAGGATTAGAAGAAAATGGAATATAGAAGCTCATAGAGACAGAAGTAGAAGGAAAAGAAGATGGGACAGCTGTATGACCAGATTCTGACTGGGGAGTGGGAATCATCATGGGATGTGAAAATGATGGGCCAGAAGATGCAAAAGGTAGTGAAAACATGGGATGCCTAAATATCCCATGTGTCCCTAATGACACACTGGGATCAAAATGTGAGAGGGATGACATGTCAGTGGGAGGGGTAGGGTCTAGTCGGGCACGCGCAAATGCTCGTCTACCTCTGGTATGAACCCTCCTCGTACCACCAGCCTGAGTACTAGGACCAGTACTAGGCTCCTCATCGAATAACTGTCGACGTATAGGTGGATCCTACAAAAAATGTTTACAAAAAAATTAATCACATGAAATTATATATTCTTTAAATATATATATTTGAAATAAATTACTCACTATCGGCACTAATGGTGTAACTCCCATCTCCGCCATCCAACAATTGTTCTCCATCATTTTTTTCCTTCATCTCTTTTCAATTGGCTGCATTTCATGCTTTTGAAAACAAATATGTAATTAATTAGAAAAAGGAAACTAATGTTTAAACCAAAAAACTAAATATATGAGGGAATAGGGGGATTCATTAGTAATTTAGCTCTCAATTGTTTTAAATGAGCTTCAATGGATTTAATAAATAATACAAGTTGTAATGTTCACCATGTTAGAAATATTGTTTGACTAGGTTTGAATACAGTTCAATTCCAAATTATAAAATGCAATTCAAATAAAACATCAACCAATTAACATTGAAAATTCACATAACGGTCAAGTCAGCTAAAACATATTTTTGATCAATACTAAATCAATTTGAATATTACCAACTTTAATAACCCAACTAGAGGTAAACCAAAAGATTTGAGAACATGGATGAATGATTCTATATATTTTCAACCACAACTTCAGGTTCACAATCAACTCTGAAAATTGAGTTATTTGAGTCATCAAAATAAATAAATGGATTGGTTCCAATGGCACTAGGGACAGTTTCGATTCCATCATCACCATCATCACAAATATGTCTTGGAATTACTTCAACTATGACACCAAATTCAGGTCGAAGTTGGTCTTTTACATAAAAAACTTTTTTATCCATTGATGCCAACACATATGGTTCTTCGGTAGAAAGAGTGAGAGTCATATTAATTACTCAAAATCCACAATCATCAATAAATGTGCCCTGTGTCTTCATCGAATCAAACCAATGGCATTTCATCATTGTGACTCGTCTATGAGAGTAATAATCCAATATTATTATTTTTCTCAACGACTCCATGATAACCCACATTTTCAAATCGCGGTCTACTATCTGATGCACTGGCATAACAATCTGTTGTGGCAGTAACCATAACACTATCATGTTGTGTTCTCAAGTTCTTTGCTTGTTCAGTGACAATAAATTTGTACCCATTGATAACAATTGATTTACGGTCACGAACCACGGTATTAGGACCAAAAGCCAAAGCTCTTATTTCCTCAGAGATAGAGTCAGCAGACAAACTCAATACCTGCAATATAAATGACTGTTAAAATTAATTAAAAATTGATATAATTAATTTAAAAACTAATAGTTTTACCTTAAATTTTAACCAAGCAGAAAACTCTTTGCTATGAAAAGTATATCTACTTCTTAAAGATAAAGAATGATGCTTTCTATTTATCATTGTTTTATGTTACCTATAGATAAAAATATTAATAGTTTAACAGATATATATGTAAGATATACATATTCAGTTTAGTTACCTGATATAGTCATCGAACAAATCATAGTTGAACAAAACTGTGCGATGTGCCATCTCCCACTCTTCATGGATTAATATCTTCAATGTATATGATCCAGGAATTCCTACTGTTTGAGGAAGTGATGGAAAAATGGGTTCAATTTTCTCATACTGTTCTTCTTCATTTATCATTGGTCTTTTCATTCTTGTAGTAAGATCAGACAAATACATTGAGAATAAATCCATAAATTCTTGAGCCATGTAACCGATCATGATAGAACCTTTGGGATGATTCCTATTTTGGACATAAGACTTTAATGTGTACATATTTCATTCAGTTGGATACATCCAACAAAAAAAAACAGGTCCTCTGAGAAGTATTTCAGTGGGAATATGGACATTCAGATGCAGTATGCATGTGAAAAATGATGGAGGAAATATTTTCTCCAACTCACTCAAAATTAATTGGTCATCTGTCAACATTTTTTGCAAGAAAGACTTGGACAACTTCTTAGCACAAAGATCTCTAAACAAATGGCACAACCGAATAACAGTCACCCTTATATTATGGGAGAAAAGATGACAGATTTATATTGGAAGCAACTCATGCAGCAGAACGTGATAATCAGGAGTCTTCAAAGATTTTAGCTTCAACTATCTTCTGTTGACCCGTTTAGATACGTTGCTTGAATAGCCATCTGGGACTCTAATAGTCTCTATTGATTCCATAAATTGTTTTTTTCATAGGTGTCATCACATAAAAAGAACATGGAAGTTGCCATTTATTTTCACTGATACACACAGGATGCAATTCTGGTCGGATGCCCCAATCCACCAAGTCACGCTGAGATCATAAATCATCTTTTTTCTTCCCCTTGACATTTAGAAGAACTGAAAGCAACATTTCACATATATTCTTTTCAATATGCATTACGTCTAAGAAATGACATAACAAATTGGTTGACCAATAAGGCAAATAAAAAAACGATACTCCTCTTCCTCCAATTGTAACAGGTTTTTGTGGAAACATTATTTCTCTTTCTATATTTCATTTGACCCTTCTCGAATGAAAAACTAAAATCGTTCAATTTATTAAGCACATCAGTTTCAGACATACGCTGAGGTGGATCATCAGTCTCTATGGTATTATCAAATCTTCGATGATTCATTCTATATGGATGATCCTTTGGAAAGAATCGTCAATGTCCCATAAAACTGAAATTACAGTGATGTTTCAGTCTTCTAGATCATGTATTCTTCATACAAACTAGACGTGATAGTTTTCCCTTCTTGATCCATCCAAACATCATTGCATAATCCTGAAAATCATTGATCGTACACATAAGTGTAGCACGCATCTGAAATTTGTCTTTTGAACATGCATCGTATGTGCGCACACCCACATCCCAAAGAAGTTTCAACTCTTTTATTAAAGGTTGCATGTATACATCAATATCAATGCCAGGATCAGAAGGACCAGATATGAGTATACTCATGAAAGTGAAAGGTTTTTTCATACACAACCATGGGGGAAGATTATAAATGTGTATAAAAACTGGCCATGTGCTGTGCGAAGTAAGCATCTACCCAAACGGATTAAAATCATCACATGAAAGACCCAACCTCACATTACGCACATCAGCTGCAAAATCAGGATGTCAAGCATCAAATCTCTGCCATGGAAATCTATCTGCAGGATGAACCAACTCATCATTAGTCTTATTTCACTCGGTATCATGCCATCTCATTTTTATTGATATGTCATCAGAAATAAAAAGATTCTGGAGTCTGGGGATCAATGGAAAGTGCCACATTACTTTCTGTGGAACGCATGATGGTGTTCCATCAAATTTTGACTTCCAGCGGGATGTGCCACATTTTATACAATCATTTCGTTCATCGGTTTCCTCCTAGAATAAACTGCAATCTTTTGGGCAAGCATGAATTTTTTTTCTTGAAAATCCAAGTTCCTCAACTAACTTCCATGCCATATAGTGGTTTGATGGAATATCTGCATTATATGGAACTAAATCCTTTAAGAGGGTAAGAATGTAATTGATTTCTGTATTATAAATCCCATATATAGTTTTCCCATGAAACAATCGGATTAAAAATTTCAGCTTTTTCATTTTATCGCATTGTCGATATACTGGAGTCATGGCAACATCATTCAATTTTTTCACCCTATCAATATCACCATTTTCACTAGATGCATTAGCTGTCCTCATATCAAAGTCTTCTTGAGTTGAAATACTTTCTTTTTCATGATGAAGAATAAACGGAAACCGATCATCTAACAAATTCTCCATTCCAGTCCTTTCATTTCGATCATCACCAATTTCAGATTTCATTTTCTCCCCATTGTGATACCACACAATGTAGTTTTATTGAAAACCATTTTTCGTTATGTGGTAGCTGACTTCTTCACGGCTCAACCAAGGTCTACCAACCCAATTGGAACATGGGCAGTGTATGCGACCACTATCTGAAGCACTGTGAAATAAAAAATCTATAAAGCTCTTCAAATTGTTTTGAAAATCACTTGAGATCTGATCGGTATCATACATCCAACTTCTGTCCATTCTGTAAAAAGAATTTATATAAGTCATTTTGTCATAAAAAATTCAATAGGATTGAAACTTAATATAAAATACATTTAAGTAAATGATAAAGGAAGAAAATAATCAAGGTATCAACTACACATGTGAAAAAAACATACTAATGTGTTATTGAAAAAATGTAAAACCAATAAGAACTTAATGTGTTATCACATCACAACATGCCTCATCCCATAACCATATTAGTAGGGTATCATGAACATGAATAACATCAACCTTGTTCCATCCTCCTATCCTACATGACCCCAACCACATGACACATCTTATTATAGCCTTATCACATCGCACCTCACCTGAAAACACTAGGGAAATCATTGTACATCTCACCTGAAGACACATGGACAATCACATCACATATTGACTAAAAATACATGGTCAATCACTTATGAAGGAAGAGTAGGGAAGACATGGTAGCTATCTAACCATATAACCACCATCCTAGATATTAGAAAAAATACCCATAACTCAAAACCTCTGATCGTTGGTAAGTTTATCCAACTCTGGTTGGGAATGTGTAGAAATAACATAAAATAAATGATATATAGATAGCACAAAATACTCAACCTATGGGTTCAAATTAACTACATAATCACACACATCACTACTACCATACAACACATAAACCATCACGACCACTTTCACAACTATATGCAACACACCACACCACCACCACACAAGACACATAGCATTTCCCACTTTCATTTATAAGCCACTTCATTCACACTTACATTTTCCATTCATTTAATGTTAAATTATTTAAATCCATTTACCAAACATCCATTTATATTCCATCTCATTTATTTACTATCTTGTTTTTTTGTTTTAATAGCATAATTTATTCCATAGATAACTAGGAAACTAATTAAACCACCACACAACAACTCACCATCTCACAATAACCATCGTCGCCATGTTACATCGGCCAACAATCTCACCAAAAAACCACATTTCACAACAAAAATATTGCACATCACAACCACCGCACAACCAAAACTACCTCACCACATCATACACCATAACCTCATCACACAACACCTCCACACGACACAACACCAGCACACATCATCACTATCACACAACTTCACATGTCACATCCATGCCCACTAACCATCACATTACAACCCCACATATCAAAAAGCACAACTAGTCACCTCAGTCACCATAAAACAACCTACAACATACAATGTAACATAATAAAAAACCTCTCATAGAACCAACATACCCCAACTTCCACAATTTATTCAAGGTCTTTTATTAAATTTCCCCTTTATTTAGTATGGACATTATAACACAAATGATATTCTATGGGAAACTAATTAATTAACAAAATATTCGTTCATTTTCCTATTTTTCATGGTGAAATCACATCAAAATCAAAACTTAAAACTAAAATATTATATTAATAATAATAAAAACAAGGTAGCACTTAAATATTATGTGTATAAAGAATAAAATACCTGATTTGAGGTGATTCAGATGGAGTTTCACCTATTCGGATGGGGGAATTCGTGAGAGGAGTCGAGCACTGGATAGATCCAGGGTTCTGTCACGAATGGGGGAGAGAAGTGGCCCAATTGTATTTGGGGTAAAGATTTGCCAATAGTTTTTAAAAACCGTTGGGAAAGGGGTGTTCAAGGAACCCTTTTCCAACAGTTCTGTTGAACCGTTGGTAAAGAGGTACCCTTTCCCAACGGTTTTATGAAACCATTGGCAAAGGGTAACTTGAACACCCCTTTACCATTAGTTTTAAGAAACCGTTGGCAAATGGGTACCCTTTACCAATGGTTCTAGTTAACCGTTGGGAAAGGGTTTCCCAGCCCTTCATTACCAACAGTTTAAGCAAACCATTGGTAAAGAACTGTGGGTAAAAACCACATTTACAGTAGTGAGAGGACTCAGTTATATGATCAATGAATACCCAAATTGTTTTCCTCACCAGGGTAGTATGGTGTAACCTAATAATAATATACATGGCTAACTCATCCCACTTCTATGTATTCATAGTAAGAGGTTGAAGCAATCCTAAGGGATTCTGGTACTCATCGTTTACTTGAATACAAGCATAGAATCAAGATATAGAGTTATCTATATTAAATATCTTACCAATCCATTTGAATTTTCATCAAAAAAATTTAAACATATTAGCATCACAAGGATTGATGGTTTACTGGGATTGATGATAGTCTTATATCACCTCCATCCTTAAATATGAAAACACAACAGAATGAACCTTGAAGAAAAGAATACCCTCAGAGGACAATGACTTGTCATAAGGAACCTACCCTATAACGACCCATACTTTACATACATTGTTAATACTTCAAAATTGAAGTACACTTATTTCAACATATAACAAGACCATGAAAGGACCGTATAGGTATAATGTATTTAGAAACTGGGAAACATAAACAACTGGTTCATAAAGCATCTACATTGTCTCCCATTTATTTCATCACATCTAGAGTCCCTTTTGGTATATCCTACTTAATAACCTTCTTCCCGAACTGGGGAAATAAAACATACAAAAGGGTGAGCTCAAATGATCAGTAAGGGTAAACACAAGAAATATCAATCACATCATATTCATAAGAACATAACATTTTGGAAATCTTACTCTGCAAAAGAGATTATAATTTCATAACATTGGATAAATCATAGTAGTGAAATGTAATCCCAATAATCATAACTTAAAACATGAAACTTTGTGTCATACACACATAATCATAGAGAATCATTTATTAGTAGTCAAGACTCATAGCCAAGACTATCTTAGCAGACAAAGTCCATTTCTGAACCGAGTTCACTCCTCGTTTCAGTCCTATTTCACTGAACCGGTTTAACTTGCCATTCCATCCATGTCTATCTCATGAGATATAAATCTTTACCCAATGCATTGGAGGGAGATATAGGTCCCACCCATCTCACAATGATACCATTCTTATGTGTGCCACAAAATCATAAATCATACATCATTGCATAACCAATGTAATAAAAACGGGATTCTTAAACATCGTGACATCATAAAACAATTCATATAAGATCAAGGAGTTCATAAAAATAATTCCATCACAACATAATCAAATCAATGTGATAATAAGGATAGAAACAGAACCCTATATTATCTTATATGGAAAATACTTTTGATAAAACACTTTCACTCCATTCTTGAGGAAAATATCCTTTCTACTTCAAAAACATTTTTCCTTTCTTAACATGTCATAAAATTTTAAACTAAAAGAAGTTGATTAAAAATAAACTTGAAAACTTGTCTATTAAGATTCTTGGAAATAATGTTTTAAAAATCCATTCATGCTGTATAAGTTAAAAAAAACATTCTTCTCGTACTTTTGTCGGAAAAGTCAAAAAGTACCTAGTACGGAAAACGACAAAAGATTCCTTTCACATCTTTTACTAAAAACTCACCGAAGAGTAAAATTGGATTTAAAAAATTGAAGGAGGATATAAATAATATTACATATTTAGGAAACATTTATGTTGATGATAAATATTCCCCAGTAAATTCTGAAGTATAAACAATCTTGGATAAAAATTGAGATTTGCGAGATTGTCCCTTACCTTAGGTCCGATTTGCTTCGTAAGTGTCCGAACCTCCTGTATAATGATTTAAATAATTTCATTGACTTATTCCAGAATCATACTTATTTTTATGATATCATATATGGTCATATTCTTAGCTTCTTATTAGTAATATTTCATTGTTACTTGTTATTCGGGTGTTTGTTGCTTTTTGTTCTTATGCATGTTTTGTCGAATAAATTTTTATTATTATTTTTAGGTTATAGATACCTCATTTCAATAATGGTATTAGTATAATATATATCATATTAATTCATTAAATTCATTTATATAATCATTATTCAATGAAGATCATGTAGAATGAGTCACATCACATCGTGGAGACAGTATTCCGTACATACACACGAGCGATGATATCGTTCCCATGATAGTGGAATTGTATTGGATTGTATGTATACCATTTCAGAATCAATATAAATTTAAAATAATCATATATAGTCATTATTTACACCATTATACCCATCCAAGTAAGGCAGTGGTGGAAAATAGATTATACCACGACGTGGAGACGGTATTCCGTACGTACGCACGCACAGTGATTTCGTTTTCCATAGGATGGATAGATGGTGAAATATGGTTGTTTGATACTTATAATAACATATTAGTATATAAGTGATACTGATTTTATTACTTCATAATGAAACAACTAAAGAATAAGAAGGGGAAGAATAAATAAAGTTGAAAGAATCAGTAACAGACATTACCTCTTCTTTGAAGCGCCTCTTTGAGACCTCATTTTAGGGCACTAAAATTGGTCTTTTAAGAAGACCAGGACCTCTAGGATGTTTCTAGGGAAGTGGATAAGAGAATTTTTCAGGGTATGGCCGAGATTTAAGGCTAAAAGTGGTGCGAGGAAGAGAGGGAGGAGGTGCCCTTTTATAAGGAAGGAGAGGGGCACCTTTGAAAAAATGAAAAATATTATTTTATTATAAAGTCACATTCAGTTTTTTAATAGCTCCAAATTGATTTATTTCTAATATAAGGTGTGTATGGGTAAAAATCCTCTCATCCAATAGAATTTAGACAAGTTTAGGTTTCTATTTTAACCTTATCATTTAGATTTAACTTTAAGTTAGATAATTTAACTTTTATAGTGTCTTCTTGTTTTCTTATACTATAAGGTTAATAAACATACTATAACAAGCCAAAAGAACCCCAAGTTGTTTATTATTAATACATATAACCTTATATAAGTAAGTTTGCCGAAACTTAGATTTTTAGGAATAAAATAACAACAAATAATATGATATTCGTTTTAAAAACTATTTTATGTCAATTTTGACACTATTTGGTAATTGATTTTTGTGAAAATCATAACAGCATGATTATTTCTAAAAACATTAATTAAATCTATCCTAACATGTCATATTAACCTAGAAAATTATTTTAATTTATAAAAAGTCTCAAATTACATTTATTTGGGTATTTATAACATCAATTATGTCAATATTTCATTAATAATATAATTACTGCATCATCATTGTGTCATAAATAAATTAAATTATTTAAAGTCTAAAAATTACAAATAAAATACCATTATGTAGGAAATAGTTTTATATTTCTAATGAATATTTATAGTTGAATTTATATTATGTATAACCCTATATTAAAAATGTTTTAGTTATAAAACTTTGATTTTAACTATTTTAACTATTCTTTAAATAAAATAATATTAAATTCCCTTATCTAATCCAAGTGGACCTAAATAGTCATATTTTATTACTAAGGTTGTTTTTGGTCTAATTAAACTTATCCAATAGAATTAGGACACGTGTTATGGTAATAATAATATCATTTTTACCCTTAATTACCCTATTTACTTTTAACCGTGGTAAAAAAAGTAAAAAGTTACTATTCACCAAAAAATATTTCCATCTCATTGAACCACATTTTACTTACTGACATCAACCGTGTCTCTCGGATTTTTTTAAATTCCATTCACAAAAGAGGTAAAATTAAGTTTTATGTAAATTTGCAAATTCTCCTTGGAGGTGGGTAAAAGACGGTCAAAAGTTCAATAAAATTTTTATATATCTAAAATTATTATAAAATTATTCAAATGAATTGCATTGAACTTATAAAGGTATTATGTATCAATTTTGACCTAAAATAAATTTAAATAAAATAAATAATTATTTAAATAAAAAGTCAGTTTTTAAATAGCAACCCAGTGTTTTCACTATTCATAAAAAATTGAAAGTTTTCAGAAAAATACCAAAATTTCACCCTAGGATAATTTCGATATTCCGAATCCAAAAATGAAGTCCATTTTGAAAGATAAAATTTACAAAATTTCAAAAAGTGGGTATTACTATTCATAACGGCTAGTTTTAATAATATTTTAATAGCATATCGTTGTTTAGTGAAACTCGGTATTGCGTATAATGAAAGCTATCGAGGAAGGCCGCGATTGCGTGTAAAGAAATCCAAGCTAATGTTGTGTGTAGTGAAAGATTCCTTTGATGATTTATATAACATAAAAACAAAATATTTCTCATAAAAGTCTCGGGTGTTACATTCTACCCCCCTTAAAATGAAATTTTCCTTCGAAATTCGTCACTTTGTAACAAACAGATGAGGATACCTCTCCCTCATTATATCCTCAAGCTCCAATGTAGCTTCTTCTAATTGGTGGTTCCTCCATAAAACTTTCACCAAGCGAGTGGTCTTGTTCTGTAGGACTTTTTCGTTACGATCCATAATCTCTATCTGCTGTTCTTCATAAGAATGATCTTGTTCCAGCGGTACAACTTCTGAGCTGAGTACATGTGAAGGATCAGGTATGTACTTTCTCAGGAGAGATACATGGAACACATCGTAAACTTGGGAGAGATTCGGTGGAAGCGCCAATCGATAAGCTACCTTCCCAATACGATCCAGTATTTCGAAAGGACCGATATACCTAGGACTCAGCTTTCCCTTCTTTCCAAATCTCATTACTCTCTTCCAAGGAGATATTCATAAGAACACTTTATCACCCACTTCAAACTCTAGGTATTTTCTTCGGTTGTCGGCATAACTTTTTTGTCGACTTTGAGCCGCTCTTATGTGTTGTTGAATAGATCTGACCTTTTCTGCCATCTCATCAACAAGATCAGGTCCTAATAGATTTCTTTCCCCAACTTCATCCCATCATGTTGGAGTTCTGCATTTCTTTCCATAGAGAGCTTCATAAGGAGCCATCTGAATACTGGAGTGAAAGATATTATTATAAGAAAATTTCACCAAAGGTAGGTGTTGATCCCAACCACCTTTGAAATCCATAGAGCAAGCTCTCAACATATCTTCTAGAGTTTGAATCGTCCTCTCAGACTGACCGTCCATTTGAGGATAATAAGCAGTGCTGAAACTCAACTCTGTATCCAGAGTATGCTGAAGACTTCGCCAGAACTTTGAGGTAAACCTCGGATCTCGATCAGATATAATAGAAAGTGGTACTCCATGCAATCTTACCACTTCCTTTACATATATCCTGGCAAGCTGATCCAGAGATAAATCTTCTCTAATAGCAATGAAGTGTGCAGACTTTGTAAGACGATCAACTATGACCCAGATAGCATTAATGCCTTCGGATGTTTTAGGAAGTCTAGTGACAAAGTCCATAGTGATGTTTTCCCATTTCCATCTAGGTATGGTAATGGTTGTAACATCCCCTTAGACTTCTATCTCTCAGCTTTAACTTGTTGACAAACCAAGCATCGAGAGACATATTCAGCAACATCTCTTTTCATGCCATCCCACTAGAAGTATTCTTTTAGGTACCTATACATCTTCGTTCTTCTAGGATGAATAGAGAATGAAGAACTATGAGCCTCATCTAGCATCTCCTTCTTTAATTCTGGGATGGGAGGAACACAAACCCGATTCCTGAACCTTATTATTCCATCACAATCAAGGTTGAATTCAGGAACATTTCTCACCTTCTTTTGTAACTCTACATCTTCTTTCTGTGCCTCTTTAATCTTCACATGTATAGATGGTTGAACATTCATTTGAGAAAGATACAATTTTTCCCCTTCCATTATAATTCCATGATCCATCCTTTGTAAATCCATAAAAATTTGATCTTTTGTGATCCTCATCATGGATAATCTAGCATGGTCTTGTCGACTTAATGCATCGTCCACCTTGTTTGCTTTCCCAGGGTGGTAATGAATTGAGAAGTCATAATCCTTAATCATCTCCAACCATCTTCTTTGGCGCATATTCAGCTCCTTTTGTGTGAAAATATACTTTAAACTTTTATGATCAGTATAAATGTCACACCCTTCTCCATAAAGATAATACCTCCAAATATTTAATGCAAAGATTACCGCAGCTAACTCCAAATCATGATTTGGGTAATTTTTCTCATGGATTTTCAACTGTCATGAGACATAAGCTATCACCATATCATTTTTCATGAGAACACACCCCAATCCCTTCTTGGATGCATCAATGTAGATCACAAACCTTTCTCCACTACAAGGAAGTGTGAGCACAGGTGCACTGGATAACCTTCTTTTCAACTCCTTGAAATTCTCTTCACATTCCTCCATCCACATGAACTTAACTCCTTTTCGAGTCAACCTGGTGAGTGGATTTGATAATCGTGAAAAATATTTCACAAAACGTCGATAATATCTAGCCAAACTTAGAAAAATTCGGATCTCAGTTACTGTTGTTGGTCTCGACCATCTTTTGATAACCTCTATTTTGCTGGATCCATAGATATCCCCTCTTTTGAGATTGTGTGACCAAAAAATGCAACTTTTTGAAGACAAAATTCACACTTGGTAAATTTGGCATAAAACTTATCCTTTCTCAGGGTCTTCAATATAATTGTCAAGTGATCTTCATGTTCTTACTTGCTCTTTGAATAGACAAGAATATCGCCTATAAAGACTACCACAAAATGATCAAGATAGTCTCTAAAGACTCTATTCATCAGATCCATGAAGATAGCAGGGGCATTGGTAAAACCAAATTGAATCACTATAAATTCATAGTGTCCATACCTTGTATGGAAATCCGTCTTTGGTATATCCTCCTTTTTGACCCTTAATTGATGATACCCTGAACAAAGATCAATCTTGGAAAAGTATTGAGCTCCACGTAGTTGGTCAAATAATTCATCAATGCGTGGGAGAGGATATTTGTTCTTGATAGTGATCTTGTTAAGTTCTCGATAATCAATGCAGAGTCTCATTGATCCATCTTTCTTCTTAACAAACAGAACAGGTGCTCCCCTAGGTGACGCACTAGGGCATATGAATCCCTTATCAAGATTCTCTTGGAGTTTCTTCTTCAATTCCTACAACTCAATTGGGGCCATTCTATAGGGTGTCTTTGAAATAGGCAAAGCACCGAGTACGAGTTCTATTGAAAAATCAACTTCACGATTTGGTGGAAGACCTGGCAATTCCTCTAGAAATACATCATCAAATTCCCATAAAATGGGAATATTCTTAATCTTGAGTTTCTCTCCAACCATTTGAGATAAATAACCCTCATTTAGTGGAATCAAGACCCATAAGATGGAAGAAATTTCCACTAGAAGGTTATGTTCATACTTGCATTGATAGACGATCATAGATTGATCTGGAATATGAAATGTGACTTCCCTTATTTGGAAATTGATATGAGCTCCATATAGAGAAAGCCAATCCATGCCAATAATCACATCAAATTCCACTATAGGAAGGATCATAAGATTTTAAGGAAGCACTTTCCCACAAACTTCAATCATAGAAGAATTATAAACTTTTGATGTGACTGTTGTGCCATTAGGGGTTGTAATAGCTAACTCAACATATAATTTTTGAGGTAATACGGTGATACCCTTAGAAAATTCTTTAGAAATAAAAGAGTGGGTGGATCCAGAATCAAATAAAACATTTTCTACTTTAGAGTGGATGGTAAGTGTACCATTCACCACTTCGTTATCGTACTCCACATCACTGATAGAAATTGCATGTGACTTTCATTTGTCTTTAGCCTTAAGAGTTTTTTGACGTCAATCATCATCAACAACCCTTGGATTAGGGTATTGATTGGAATAATTCCCCATTTCCTTGCACTTGTAACATTGAAGTGTAGGAGGTGCACTCTGTGTAGCCTTTTCTTTGTCCACATCACTAGACATATTCTTCCCATCATTGCAACATTCAAATGCCCGATGACCTTCCTTTCCACATTTGAAACATTTACTTGTCCCTTTAAGACAACTCCCTCCATGTTTCTTTCCACACTCTGAGCATAAGGTAAAACTCATATTCTTTTCAGTGTTCTCTTTAGATTTTCCATTGAATTACATTTTCCCCTTCTTATCAAACCCATTTGACTGATGGGTTACTCCAATCTCCATCTAAACCTTGAGAGAACATTGAACGATTTCCTCGTAACTATTGAAGTCCCTTATGTCTAATTCCCTTAAAAGACTTAGTTTTAAGCCACTAAAGAATCGATCGATCTTACTCTCAGGTTGGATAATAATACCAGAAGCGTACCTTACAAGTCTTGTAAAATTTGATTCATAGGTACCAACAGACTCATCATCCTTTTTCTTTAGTTAAAGAAAACCCTTCTCCATCTTTGTTCGGAGAATACGAGGGAAGTACTTATTGAAAAATAAGTTCTTGAACTCTTCCCATTCCATGGACTCAATTTCATCTATTGGACTCATATTCTTAAGAAGATTCCACCATTTATCATCATCACCTTCCAAACGATACACTGCTAAGATGACTTTATCATGTTCAGAACATTGAAGAACTGAAAATATCTTTTTAGTAGTACTAATCCATTGTTCAGCAACTAATGGATCAGTAGACCCACTGAATTAAGGTTGACGCTACCTCATAAAGGATTCAACAGAATGTTGCTCCTTCCTTTGCTCGTTTGGAAGTCCTGCATGATTCATAGCTTGAGAAAGTTGTGTGAGCATGGCTACAATATTTTGAATTCTAGGTCCCATAACGTTTGGTTGCTCCGGGGGACAATCATTGCATTTCCCGTCACATTCCGCATTAACACGGTTCCTTCGGGTTCCAGCCATTGACTAAAACCAAGAAGAATAGTGTGAGAAACACTAATTATAATAGGAAAACCATATAATCAAGAATAAAATTTCACACTTAAGGTCTTATCATAGGTTATTCACGGCCATTTCTAAAACACTAAGATTGCGTTCTATGCTTAGAATTATCCTTAGGGTTCTTACTAAGGCTTTCATATCCTAGTTTTCAAAGGTTGACTATACCCTTCCTCTGATACCAACTATAACGACCAATAATTTACATATATTTTTAATACTTCAAAATTGAAGTACACTTATTACAACATATAACAAGACCATGAAAGGACCGTATAGGTACAATGTCTTTAGAAACTGGGAAACATAAACAACTGGTACATAAATCATCTACATTATCTCCCATTTATTTCATCACATCTAGAGTACCTTTTGGCATATCCTACTTAATAACCTTCTTCCTAACCTGGGGAAAGAAAAAATACAAAATGGTGAGCTCAAATTCTCATTAAGGGTAAACACAAGAAATATCAATCACATCATATTCATAAGAATATAACATTTTGGAAACTTACCCTGCAAAAGAGATCATAATTTCATAACATGGGATAAATCATAGTAGTGAAATGTAATCCCAAAAATCATAACCTAAAATATGAAACTTTGTGGCATACACACATAATCATAGAGAATCATTTCTTAGTAGTCAAGACTCATATCCAGGACTATCTTAGCGGACAAAGTCCATTTCTGAACCGAGTTCACTCCTCGTTTCAGTCCTGTTTCACTGAACCGGTTTAACCTGCCATTCCAGCCATGTCTATCTCATGAGATATAAATCTTTACCTAATTCATTGGAGGGAGATATAGGTCCCACCTATCTCATAATGATACCATTCTTATGTGTGCCACAAAATCATAAATCATACATCATTGCATTACCCATGTAATAAAAATGGGATTCTTAAACATCGTGACATCATAAAACAATTCATATAAGATAAAGGAATTAATAAAAATAATTCCATCACAACATAATCAAATTAATGTAATAATAAGGATATAAATATAACCCTATATTATCTTATATGGAAAATACTTTTGATAAAACACTTGAACTCCATTCTTGAGGAAAATATCCTTTCTACTTCAAAATTTTTTTTCCTTTCTTAACATGTCATAAAATTTTAAACTAAAAGAAGTTGATTAAAAATAAACTTGAAAACTTGTAAAGGAAGATTCTTGGAAATAATGTTTTAAAAATCCATTCATGCCGTATAAGTTAAAAAACATTCTTCTCGTACTTTTGTCAGAAAACTCAAAAAGTACCTCGTACGAAAAACGACAAAAGATTCCTTTCATATCTTTTACTAAAAACTCATCGAAGGGTAAAATTGGATTTAAAAAATTTTAGGAGGATATAAATAATATGACATATTGAGAAAACATGGATGTTGATGATAAATATTCCCCAGTAAATTTTGAAGTATAAACAATCTCGGATAAAAATTGAGATTTGCGAGATTGTCCCTTACCTTAGGTCCGATTTGATTCGTAATTGTCCGAAACTCCTGTATAGTAATTTAAATAATGTCATTGAATTATTACATAATCATAATTATTTTTATGATATCATATATTGTCATATTATTAGATTCTTATTAGTAATATTTCATTGTTACTTGTTATTCGGGTGTTTATTACTTTTTGTTCTTATGCGTGTTTTGTCGAATAAATTATTATTCTTATTTTTAGGTTATAGATACCTTATTTCCAGAATGGTATTAGTGTAATATATATCATATTAATTCAATAAATTCATTTATATAATCATTATTCAATGAAGATCATGTAGAACGAGTCACATCACATCGTGGAGATGGTATTCCGTACGTACGCACGAGCGATGATATCGTTCCCATGATCGTGGAATTGTATTGGAGTGTATGTATTCTATTTCAGAATAAATATAAATTTACAATAATCATATATAGTCATTATTTACACCATTATACCCATACAAGTAAGGTGGTGGTGGAAAATAGATTACACTATGTCCTGGAGACGGTATTCCGTACGTACGCACGCGCAGTGATTTCGTTTTCCGTAGGATGAATAGATGGTTAAATAGGGTTGTTTCATACTTATAATAACATATCAGTATATGAGTGATACTTATGTTATTATTTCATAATTAAACAACTAAATAATAAGAAGTGGAAGAAGAAATAAAGTTGAAAGAATCGGTAACGGACATTACCTCTTCTTTGAAGCGCCTCTTTGAGACCTCCTTTTAGGGAACTAAAATTGGTCTTTGAAGAAGACCATAACCTATAGGATGTTTCTAGGTAAGTGGAGAAGAGAATTTTTCAGGGGATGGCCAAGATTGAAGGCTCAAAGTGGTGTGAGGAAGAGAGGGGGGAGGTGCCCTTTTATAAGGGAGGAGAGGGTCACCTTTGGAAAAAGTAAAAATATTATTTTATTATAAAGTCATATTCGGTTTTTAATAGCTCCAAATTGATTTATTTCAAAGCTAAGATGGGTATGGGTCGAAATAATCTCATCCAATAGAATTTAGACAAGTTTAAGTTTCTATTTTAACCTTATCATTTAGATATAACTTTAAGTTAGATAATTTAACTTTTACCGTGTCTTCTTGTTTTCTTATACTATAAGGTTAATAAACTTACTATAACAAGCCAAACGAACCCAAAGTTGTTTATTATTAATATATATAACCTTATATAAGTCATTTGGCCGAACCTTAGATTTTTAGGAATAAAATAAAAACAAATAATATTATATTTTTTTTAAAAACTATTTTATGTCAATTTCGACACTATTTGGTAATTGATTTTTGTGAAAATCATACCCGCATGATTAGTTCGGAAAAAGTTAATTAAATCCATAATAACATGTAATATTAACCTAGAAAATTATTGTAATTCATAAAAAGTCTCAAATTACATTTATTTGGGTATTTATAAAATCAATTATGTCAATACTTCATTAATAATATAATTACTGCATCATCATTGTGTCATAAATAAATTAAATTATTTAAAGTCTAAAAATTACAAATAAAGTACCATTATGTAGGAAATCGTTTTATATTTCTAATGAATATTTATAGTCTAATTTATATTATGTATAACCCTATATTAAAAATGTGTTAGTTATAAAACTTTGATTTTAACTATTTTAACTATTCTTTAAATAAAATAATATTAAATGTCCTAATCTAATCCAAGTGGACCTAAATGGTCATATTTTATTCCTAAGGTTTTTTTTGGTCAAATTAAACTTATCCAATAGAATTAGGATATGTGTTAGGGTAATAATAATAACATTTTTACCCTTAATTACCCTATTTACTTTTAACCGTGGTAAAAAAAGTAAAAAGTTACTATTCACCAAAAATTATTTTCATCTCATTGAACCACATTTTACTTACTGACATCAACCGTGTCCCTCGGATTTTGGAAATTCCATTCACAAAAGCGGTAAAATTAAGTTTTATATAAATTTTCAAATTCTTATAGGAGGTGGGTAAAAGACGGTCAAAAGTTCAATAAAATTTTTATATATCTAAAATTATTATAAAATGACTCCAAATAATTGAATTTAACTTATAAAGGTATTATGTATCAATTTTGACCTAAAATAAATTTAAATAATATAAATAATTATTTTAATAAAAAGTCGGTTTTTAAATAGTAACACAGTGTTTTCACTATTCATCAAAAATTGAAAGTTTTCAGAAAAATACCAAAATTTCACCCTAGGCTAATTTTGATATTCCGAATCCAAAAATGAAGTCCATTTTGAAAGATAAAATTTACAAAATTTCAAAAAGTGGGTATTACTATTCATAACGGCTAGTTTTAATAATATTTTAATAGCATACTGTTGTTTAGTGAAACTCGCTATTGCGTACAACGTAAGCTATCGAGGAAGGCCACGATTGCGTGTAAAGAAAGCCAAGATAGTGTTGTGTGTAGTGAAATATTCCTTTGATGATTTATATAACATAAAAACAAAATATTTCTCATAAAAGTTTCGGGTGTTACATCCCCATAATTTAGAAACATGGGATAGATTACTGACACAACTCATCTGTATTCCACTCATCCCAAATAAACTTAATAAGGGATGGTTTAAATTGAATGATGGACAATAATATACCACCCTTCTCTTCTTTATCTTCCAAAATCATTTGAGTGAAGTATCCCATAAAACTCCACTCATCTCTAGATACCTTTTGGAGCCTGTTTTGGTATCTTCCATCTCGTAGAATAAGAAACCACATTTCCCTTACCCAGATTGTAGATGATTTTGATGTCAAAACCATGAAAGTACTCAATCCATAATCACTTCCTCATGTTCAAATATTTTTAGGAGAAGTTATATCTGAGAATTTTATGGTCTTAGTAGATCGTAAAATTCTCCCCAAAAATATTTTGATGCCAATTTTTAAGGTAATGATTCACATTTGTAATATTTATGTCATGAGTTGGGTGATTCTTCTTGTGTGGTTAGAGTTGGTGAGATCCATACACTACCACATGGTCACCCTACATAAGCACCCAACCCAAACTCATACCTAGATAATCATAATAGAAAACATAATCCTATCCAAACTTGTTTAAGATCATGATAGTGGAAGTATTCAACAACATATTAAGGACTTTGAATGATTCCTATCATTTAGACTCCATAATAAATTCACCTCTTTTAGGGTTATATTTTTCATAGGAAATGAAAGCCAAGATAAAAATCTAAAAAACTAATTATAATACCCCGACATGCCCATAAAACTATTGATCTTATATTGCAACCCAAACTTTTATTACATTAATATTACAATATTTTAAGATAAAAAACATAATAGTATTACAAATAGAGGATCCTAAGTTTAGTGTCTTGGGAAAACTAGGACCATACATAGCAATTACATCATCAAGCATAGACATTTATTTAATTTTTTCTTATCTTGATTCTTATTGGCACTCGACCTATACTTAGTACATGTATCCACCTGAGGATATACATCAAAAGGGGTGACCTAAAAGCATAGTAAAATGATAGATAAAAACAATATAGCATGTGGTGATCATAATCATAACATGGGAAAAAGATCATGAACATGAGAGGAAGCATAAATAAAAGACTTGAAGTGTGGAAATGCATAAAAATGAAACATCGTGTCCTAGTGGTTAACTACCACACATAATTGTGAACAAAGATAACATATTTTCCAACTAATTTACCATTTAATCATTATATTCATCACTTTACCCAATTCATTGGAGCACTGTATAATTCCGAGCGCACCTGTCACATTCAAACATTCATATTGCGCTATATAATTTCGAGCGCACTCGTCACATCATAATATTATCATTATCATTCATTCCACATAGAACATATATCAATAATGAACATAACTAACCCATGTAAAGGAGTGGGTTTCATATCATAATAACACATTCATAAACATTGGGTTCCCAAAACAAAGAGGGAATAACATACTTGATACAAGAAACATCAACCTTAAATGAGAAGTAAAAGGTGAGTTCTTAAAAGAAGAGTTATTTTGGAAAACATTTTTTTGACATAAACAATATTGGTAAACATTTATATCCTAGAAAAGGAAATTAAATGATGAAAAAAATGTTTTTAGGAGTAAACATATCAAAAATAGAGTGAAAGAGGGAGAACCTGGAGGATGAAATTTGGGTTCTAGAATTTCCCCTAACCTTGTATCCTAACGCTTACTTCTCTTTAATGTCCTATATAATGACATTATATTCATTAATTAGAAAATAAATAAACTTATATACATGAATAGGGTTCATTTTGGTTTCATTATGTCATTTTATGGGCCTTTTGATGAGTTATAGGATTTAAAAACATTGTTTGGGAATGTTCATTTTTATGGTCTTCTTGAGTGGTTAACTCGTATTCTTAAATGAATGTTCGGGTATAACATGGGTAAAAATTCATAACTGATATTACATGTTATTAATGAAATTAAATAATTTAAAATTACCTTATAATGAATAATATTATATACCGTGTGGATGAATCATTAGATAAAAAATTAAATGATGATTGTTTGGGTTAATTTGGGCTGTTTTTCGATCACAAAGAACTTGTTTTAATTTATCACTTAGTAATATGTACATAATTTAGTTCCATAACATTAAATAGAACATAATACATATAAAATATTCAGGTTCAACCATAAAATTTTTTTCATGACAAGATCTGAAGGTAGAAATGGAAGAAGAAGACATGTCGTTCTTGAAGGTGATAAATTAACACCTCACGAACAACGTTCTCTTTAATAAAATAAAAAAAAGAGGAGAAAGGGGGTTGGATGATATAATATCCCATTAGTATAGAAACATTCCATTATATTTATATTACTGGAGTTACCATAACATTTGGAAAAATATAGGTGGGGATAGAATAAGAGAAGAACTTGAAATTGAAATGGAATTAAAGGAGAAGAGGGAGAGAAATTAACTCTTGAATCCTCCTCTTGAGATCCTCCTTAAGGGGCCTAAGATTGTTCTATTGATGAGACCATAAGATATCGGACGTGGGGGAGGGGATAAGGAAGATGTTTGGGCAGATTTTAGACCAAGCTTCAAGGTTTAGAGGTGTGAGGAAATGAGGGTGTGAAGGGTGGTATTTATAGTGGAGGGGAGAGGGGTTTCTTTAATATAAAATTCATTAGTTTATTAATTTCCCCTAAGACAAAAAATAGTGAGTATTAAATGAAAAATAATAGTAAATAGGGCATGTTATTTAGTTATTTGGGTGCTTAAATCACTTGTGATTTCAGGAATAGTGAGTTTAAATTATAATGTATTTATACGGTAAATTAATGTATTTTACTATTCACCAAGAATTCAAGTATTTCAGAAAAATCCCAAAAATTTACCCCAACCATTTTTTGACATGTAGAATCCAAAAATGAAGTCCATTTTTCAAATATTATTTTCTAAATATGATTAATTTAATATTTAATTTAAATCATAATTTATTATTAAAAACCCAGTTTTAAAACATTCATTTACTTATTCTAAAATATAGGTACATCATACTTTCAGTTCAATACTATTTTTATACTATCATAGTTAAGTTTACTATTAATTAGGCTAAATCAATATTCATAAGGGTAGGTTACTATTCATAAGGGTAGGTTACTATTCACCAATTTTTTTTTGTTTTATTAGACTCCAAAAATCATCTTGAACACAATTGTGTATGTCAGATTTTCAAAATTCCCAATACAGAAGTGAAAAACTTATGTTTAAAGGTCACTTAGAAATTAGTAGTTCATTATGTTGTGTTTTCATGTTATTTTATGACCTATTTATAAGAAGGGAATTTTTATTGAAAAACTTTGGGTCGTTACATTCTTCCCCCTTATGAAATTTCACCCTCGAAATTTGAATTTACACAAATAGGCGAGGGTACTTCTCCTTCATCACCTATTCTAGTTCCCAAGTAGTTTCTTCAAACTTATGGTTCTTCCACAACACTTTGACAAGGTGGGTTGTCTTGTTGCGTAGAACCTAATCTATCTGGTCTAGAATCTCTACTGGCTGCTCCTCATAAGAGAGATCACCTTCCAGCTATACCACCTCTGAGTTCAGTACATGTGAGGGGTCCGGTATGTACTTCCTCAGGAGTGATACGTGAAACACATCATGAACATGAGCCATATTTAGTGGGAGTGCAAGATGATAGGACATGGATCCTATACGGTCAAGGATCTCAAAGGGGCCAATGTACCTTGGGCTTAGATTTCCTTTCTTTCCAAACCGCAAGACTCTCTTCCATGGGGATATTCGAAGGTAGACTTTATCTCCAACGTCGAAATCCTTGTCCCTTTGATGGTTGTCAGCATAGCTATTTTTCTAGCTCTGAGCAGCTTTGATGTGTTTCTGGATGGCTTGAACATTCTCTGTCATATCTTGCACAATATCAGGCCCAAGTAGCTTTCATTCTCCAACTTCATCCCAATAGGTTGGAGTTCTACATCACTTTTCATACAGAGTGTCATATGGATCCATCTGTATACTCGAGTGGAAGCTATTGTTGTATAAGAACTCAACCAATGAGATATGTTGATCCCATCTACCTTTGAATTCTAGAGAGCAGGCTCTTAGCATATCTTCAATCATCTGAATAGTCCTTTCAGACTAACCATCTGTTTGGGGGTGATAGGCCGTGCTGAAATTTAATTCAGTACTCAAAGAATGTTGAAGGCTCCTCCAGAAATTAGATGTGAACCTTGGATAACAGTCAGAAACAATTGAGAGTGGAACACCGTGCAGTCTCCCCACTTCCTTCACATATATCTTTTCAAGTTGTTCAAGTGAGAGATCTTCCCAAATAGCAATAAAATGGGAAGTCTTGGTGAGTCGGTCAACCACAGCCCATATCACATTATTTCCCTTCGACGTCTTATAGATACCTATGATAAAGTCCATAGTAACATTTTCCCATTTCCACATGGGTATAGGAAATGGCTGAAACACCCCTTTGGACTTTTGTCACTCTGCTTTAACTTTTTGACATACCAAGAACCTTGATATATATTCTGCAATCTCCTTCTTCATGTTATCCCACCAGAAGTTTCCTCGGAGATCACGATACATGTTGGTACTCCCAAGATGGATAGATAATGATGATCTATGTGCATTGTCCAATAGATCCTTCTTTATCCCAAGTGATGAAGGCACAAAAAGCCATGTTCCAAACACAATCACACCATCATCATTGATACTGAACTCTTGCAAAATCCCTTCCTTTACTGCATTCACCCTCTTCTGTATATCGACACCATCCCTTTGTGATTCCTTAATCTTTTGTTGGATGGATGGTTGTGCAATCATTTGGTAAAGGTAGGATGTATCCCCTTCTCTTATTATTTCTAAATACATCCTTTACATATCTAAGAAGATAGAGTCTTTCTCAATCTATAACATGGATAGAGTAGCAAGTTCTTTTCTGCTTAGAGAATTAGCTACTTTGTTTGCCTTTACAGGATGGTAGTGAATAGAGAAATCATAATTCTTGGTTAGACCTAAACATCTCCCTTGATGCATGTTGATCTCCTTTTGTGTGAATATATACTTTAGGCTCTTTTGGTCAGTGTATATGTCACACTTCTCACCATAAAGGTAGTGCCACCATATTTTCAAGGAAAAAATCAAGGCTGCCATCTCAAGATCATGAATCAGGTAGTCTTGCTCATGGATCTTCAACTTTCGTGAGGCATTGGCTATCACATTGTCAATTTGCATGAGTACGCAACCCAAGCCTTTCTTTGAAGCATCACTGTATATCACAAAACTTTCTCCACTTTTTGGTAGTGTGAGTACAGGTGCAGTGATCATCCTTCTCTTTGGCTCCTTGAATCTTCCCTCACATTCTTCATTCCATACATACTTTACCCCTTTCCTTGTTAACTTAGTTAGTGGTCTTGATAATCGTGATAAGTTTCTCACAAAACATTGACAGTACCCAGATAATCCAAGAAAACTATGGATTTCAATGACACTAGAGGGCCTGGTCCATTCCACAATCACTTTTGTCTATGAAGGATCCATAGAAATTCCCTCAAATGTGATCACATGTCCCAAAAACGTGACTTGATTCATCCAAAAGTCTCACTTTTTGATCATGTCATACAATATATCCTTTCTCAATGTTGCCAACACAGGTCTTAGATATTCTTCATGTTCCTCCTTGCTCTTGGAGTAGATGAGAATATAATCAATAAACACTACCAAAAAAATTTCAAGGTAATGTCTAAATACTCTATTAATCAAATCCATGAAGATTGTAGGGGAATTAGTAAGTACGAAGGGAATCACCAGAAACTCATAGTGCCTGAACCTTTTATGGAAGGCAGTCTTATAAATATCTTCCTTCTTTACCTTTAACTGATGATATCTAGAATGAAGATCCACCTTTGAGAAGTATTGAGCTCCTCTTAACTGATCAAACAAGTCTTTAATCCTTGGAAGAGGATACTTGTTCTTTATGGCGATCTTGTTGAGTTCTTGATAATCAATACACAACCACATTGTTCCATCCTTCTTCTTCACAAAGAGCACTGGCGCACCCCAAGGTGATGCACTAGGGCATATGAACCCTTAGTCTAGATGCTCTTGAAACTGCTTCTTTAACTCCTCCAGTTCTACAGGATCCATCCTATAAGGACACTTCAAGATAGGCATAGCTCTAGGTATGAGTTCAATTGATAACTCTACCACATGATCTGGGGAAAATTCGGGTAACTCTTTGGGAAATACATCACTATATTCCCTCATGATGGGCATTTCCACAGGGTTAGAACCTTCCTTTGACTCAACCATTTGGGAGAGGTATGATACTTCATCGGGAATCAACATCCACACAGATAAAGGATTTTTCAAAAGAGATTCATGATCTTTTTTGAATTTGTAGAGGAGCATGGGATGGTTTAGAATATGAAAAGATATTTCCTTTTCTGGATAGTTGATATGTGCTCTATATAACGAGAGCCAATCCATTCCCATTATAGTGTCGAATTCTACCAAGGGAAGTATTACGAGATTTGTTGGAAGAATATTCCCACATAATCTAATAGGAGAATAGTCAAACACTTGGGTTGAAATGATTAAACCACTTGGTGTTTTTAGAGATATCTCTACTTCAAGGTTTCAGGGCTTTGATTCTATAGTTATAGAAAACTTACAAGATATAAAGGAATGCGTAGAACCAGAATCAAATAGGACTTTTTCCATTCTTGAGTGAATAGGAAGTGTAGCTTGTATGACTTCATTATATTTATCCACTTCCATAGTAGTGATGGCATAAGCCTTCCCTTGTTCCTTTGGCTTTGGTGGCTGCTGACGCTGATTACCCTTGAGAACTTGAGGTTTAGTGAACTGGATTGCATAGTTCCCTAGTTCCCTACCGTTGTAGCATTGAACCATGGGTGGTTCTATCCTTTATTCTGCAACATTATCCTTCCTTTTCATGTATTTTTGACACTATTGAGCATGATTTCCTTATTTACCACACTTTAAGCATTTCACCATCCCTATAAGGTAGTTCCCATGGTGCCACTTCCCACATTTTTGGCATGTGGGTCGTTGAGTTTTCTTCCCACCTTTATCATTAGATCCACCAGCTTGAAACTTCATCTTTCATTTCTTATCACCATATCCATGGGACCATCCTCCAAACTCCATCTATAATTTGAGAGTACACTGAAGAAATTCTTCATAACACCCGAAGTCTCGAATTGCAAGAGCCTTTCAAATGTGTGGTTTTAATCCACTAATGAATCTATCAATTTCTCTATCATTGTTGATAACAAAACCCGAAGCATACCTTGAAAGCATTGTGAAATCTGTTTCATAGGTTGTGACATATTTTCATTATTTTTTCTTGAGCTCTATGAAATATTTCCCCATCTTTGTGTGAATAGTTCGTGGGAAATACTTATTAAGAAACATGATCTTAAATTCTTCCCATTCCATCTCTTTAATTTCCTCCCTTGGCTTGGTGTTCTTAATCAAATCCCACCATTGATCAGCCTATCCATTTAGACGATAAGAGGCTAGAGTCACCTTATCCATCTCAGAATAGTGATTCCTAGAAAATATTTTCTCCATGGAGTTGAGAAATAGTTCCTCAACTAGAGGATCGGAAGATCCACTAAATGTCGATGGTTGTTGCCGCATAAAACATTTGATAGCCAGTTGCTCTCTCTTTGGTGAAGGAGGAAGTTCCCCATTATTATGGTTATTGTTCATAACTTGAGATAATTGGGTAAGCATCACCATGAAGTTCTGAACTCCACCTCCCAAATCATTGGGGATGTCGTTTAGGAAATCATTGCATTGGCCCTCGCATGAGTTGTTGGCCTGGTTTCTCATGGTTTCCACCATTTTCTAAAATAGAAAAGGTTAAAAAGAAACATATGTCAACAAGTCATAAATAAATAACTTATTCATTTGCACACTTTCTACTAAAAACATAACATATGTGATCACTGTGTAGATATTCTTGTGTGCATATTTTTACTTAGTCTCATGCTAGAGTTTTTCTTTAGGGTTCACCAATCCTAATTCCCAAATTAACTAAACCTTGCCTCTGATACCAACTATAGCGACTAAACCTTTTCTTACATTACTATTACATTATTTTAAGATAAACAACATAATATTATTAAAAATAGAGGATCCAAAGGATTAGTGTCTAGGGAAAACTAGGACCATACATAGCAATTACATCATCAAGCATAAACATTTATTTAATTTCTTCTTCTCTAACTTATTATTGGCACTTGACAACTCTTTAGTACATGTAGACACCTGAGGATATACATCAAAAGGGGTGAGGTAAAATCCCAGTAATAGGATAGATAAGAACAATATAGCATGGGGTGAGCATAATTATAACATGGGAAAAAGATCATGGACATGAGAGGAAGCATAAATAAAAGACTTGAAGTCTGGCAATGCATAAAAATGAAACATCATGTCTTAGTGGTTAACTACCACACATAATTGTGAATAGAGATAGAATCTTGTCCACATCATTTCACATTTACCCATGAGATTCAACACTTTACCCAATGCATTAGAGCACAATATAATTATGGGTTCACCCATCACTTTCAAACATTCATATTGCACTATATAATTCCAGGCACACCCATCACATCATAATATTATCATTATCATGCATGCCACATAGAACTTATATCAATAATTAACATAACTAAACCATGGAAATGAATGGGTTTCATATCATAATAACACATTCATAAACTTTGGGTTCCCAAAACAAAGAGGGAATAACATACTTGATACAAGAACCATCCACCTTGAGTGAGAAGTAAAAGGTGAGTTCTTAAAAGAAGAATTCTTTTGGAAAAAATTTTGTTTGACATAAAAAATAGTGGAAAACATGAATATCCCATAAAAGTAAAGACAATGATGAAAGAATGATTTTTTAGGAGTAACCATATCAAAAATGGAGTGAAAGAGGGATAACCCGAAGGATGAAATTTGGGTTCGAGAATTTCCCCTTACCTTGTATCTGAACGCTTCCTTTTCTTTAATTTCCTTCATAATAACATTATATTCATTATTTAGAAATTAAATAACCTTTTATACGTCAATAGGGTTCATTTTGGTTTCATTTTGTCATTTTATGGGCCTTTTGATGAGTTACAGGGTTTAAAAAATTTGTTCAGGAATGTTCATTTTTCTGGTCTTCTTGAGTAGTTAACTCGTATTCTTAAATGAAAGTTCAGGTAGAACATTGGTAAACTTCCAGAACTGATATTACATGTTATTAATGAAATTAAATAATTTAAAATTATCTTATAATTAATTATAATATATACCATGTGGATGAATCATTAGATAAAAAATTAAATGACGATTGTTTGGGTTAATTTGGGCGGTTTTTCGATCACAAAGAACTTGTTTTAATTTATCACTTAGTAATATGTACATAAGTTAGTTCCAGAACATTAAATAGGACATAATACATATACCATATTCAGTTTCAACCATAACTTTTTTTTCATAGCACGATCTGAAGGTAGAAATGGAAGAAGAAGACATGTTGTTCTTGAAGGTGATAAATTAACTCCTCACGAACAAAGTTCTCTTTAATAAAATAAAAAGAAGTGGAGAAAGGGGGTTGGATGATATAATATCCCATTAGTATCACAAAATTATAGTATATGTATTTTATGAGAGTTACCATACCATTTGAAAAAATATTTGTGGGGGGAGAATAAGAAGAGAACTTGAAATTGAAAGGGAATTAAAGGAGAAGAGTGAGAGAAATTACCTCTTGGATCCTTCTCTTGAGATCCACCTTAATGGGCCTAAGCTTGGTCTTTTGATGAGACCAGAAGCTCTTGGACGTGGGTGAGGGGATAGAGAAGATATTTGGGTAGTTTTTAGACTAGGCTTCAAGGTTGAGAGGTGTGAGGAAATGAGGATGTGAAGGGTGGTATTTATAGTGGAGGGGAGAGGGGTTTCCTTAATATAAAATTCATCAGTTTATTAATTTCCCCTAGGACAAGGAATAGTGAGTCCTAAATGACCAAGAATAGTAAATAGGGCATGTGATTTTCGGATTTGGGTGCTTACATCACATGTGATTTCAGGAATTGTGAGTTTAAATTATAATGTATTTATACGGTAAATTAATGTATTTTACTATTCACCAAAAATTCAAGTATTCCAGAAAAATCCCAAAAATTTACCCCAACCATTTTTCAAACGTTTACAATCCAAAAATAAAGTCCATTTTTCAAAAAGTATTTTCTAAATATGATTAATTTAATATTTAATTAAAATCATAATTTATTATTAAAAAACCAGTTTTAAAACATTCATTTACTTATTCTAAAATATAGGTACATCATACTTTCACTTGAATAATATTTTTATACTATCATAGGTGAGTTTACTATTAATTAGGGTATATCATTATTAATAAGGGTAGGTTACTATTCATAAGGGTAGGTTACTATTCACCAAAAATCATTTTTGTTTTATTAGACTCCAAAAATCATCTTGAACACAACCGTGTATGTCAGATTTTCAAAATTCCCAATACATAAGTGAAAAAATTATGTTTAAAGGCCACTTAGAAATTATCAATTCATTATGTTGTGTTTTCATGTGATTTTATGACATATTTATAAGAAGTGAATTTCCACTAAAAAACTTTGGGTCTTTACATCTTAGATATATTCACTAGAATAAAAATGGTTTCTAACATCAAAATTTTAATATTTTATTTTTAAGACCAAATTTAGAAGTCTTTCATGATGGCTTTTAACATCAGTTATTTAGTAACTGATGTTAAAAAGACCACTTTTAACATCAGTTCCCGAGAAACTGATGTTAAAAGTCCCCCTAGACCGATTTTATTGTTGGTTATTTAATAATCATCAATAATATAAATTAAAAATATTATTTTTCCCATATATTTTATGATTAAAACATTATAATTCCTCGTAAAAGGTTTTTTATGTTGTTTATTTAATAACTATCAAGAAAATATATTAAAAACATCATTTTTTTGTTGGTTCTATGATAATCATTGTGAAAAAATATTAAAATGTTCATTTTTTACATTGGTTTTATGATAACAAAAATTAATCTACTTGAGAAAATTTATTTCATTTCCTATGATTTTATTTTAGTGTTCTTGGATCTCAAATGGACTTATAACTAAATATTTATGGTCGTTGGAAGTTATAATTCTCTAAGTCCTCATTTAGAGATGATTAATTTCTGATATCCATAACTTTTGATCTGAAAGTCTTTTTTAGCTCCACAACCACTCAAATAAAATGTTATAAAATAAAATAAAAATATTTAAACATTTATAACATTGTTTTATAAAAACATACATGAAAAATTACTTTTAATTTCATTTTCATAAATGAAACAATGTTAAAATGCATATATGAGAAATTTCAACATCAGTTTTTTAAAAACAAGCATTAAAATTTTCCTTTCACTTATTTTTTCTAGTAAATGAATTTAAAAATATTTAAAAAAATTTAGTCAATTTCCTAAGATTTAATTTTAGTGGTCATGAAGGTCAAACAGAGCAATGGGTCAATATTTATGGCTATCAAAAGTAGGACTTATCTAACACTTTGTTTTGAGATGATCAACTTTTGACATCCATAACTTTTGATCCATATGTTGGTTTCAACTCCAAGACCCCTAAAATAAATGATTTTGAAATAAAAATAAACATTTTAAATATTATTAGTGTCATTTTTTTGAAATCCTAATGTGAAAGGTGACATTTAAACTCAATTTTTGAAAATTCAATGTTTAAATTCCTCATATCAGACTTTTAGCATCAGTTTTTTTCCAAGAACCAATGTTATAAGCCATTTTTCACATCTATTTTTCAAAAACCTGACATTATGAATATTGAAATATTTATATTTTATTTTTAAATCTTCAATTTTAGTGGTCAAGTATCTAAAATGCACTTACATATCAAATTTTATGGATGTTATAAGTTAATCATCTGTAAACAATGTCTTAGAGAATTATGACTTCCTATAGGCATATATTTTGATCTAAAACTCTATTTGTGCTCCAAGACCATTAAAATGGAATATTAAGAAATTAAATAAATGTTTTTATAAATTATTTACATCATTTATTTAAACATTTACTTGAAAATTGACTTTTAACACATGTTCTTAAAAAAACCTGATGTGAAAAGACAGTATTTTAAATTTGTTATCATAAAAATGATTTGAAAATTGAAAAAAAATGTTCACGATGTTTATAATAAACCAAAAATTAATTATAAATTTAATAATCCACCAATTAATAATTTTAAATTATTTATAGTGTGGTATCAAAATTTTCATTTTCCGCCTTAAATTAAAAATATTGTGTTTTCTTTTACTGTGTAATTTATATGTTTTTATGCTCCACATATATTAATTTTACGATCAATTAATTTTATCATCATCATTCCACTAACTCAACTCATTTAATCCGCATCATCAATCCACTATTTATTTTTTCAATACTCATTTCAATGTATTTACTATTATTTTTTGTGATTTAATTTTTTATGGTTAGTTTTCTTAAATTATATACCAGTTAATGATTCCATTCATCTAATAACAAAGAATGATTTTTTGTATCATTATAAAAAATAAAATACTTCCTTCAAATCCTAAAATATCTTATAAGCCATAGCTTTGGTTATCTCTTGAGATATTTCCTTGGAACAAAATTATATCCACTAATACTTCTACAACCTTCAAAAATTATGTCAAAAAATAAAGTTTTATTTCTATATTTCTTATGATGTCTATGATTTTTTTATCTATCTTCTATTTTCCATGGACTGAGTAAACCAACGTGAAGAATATTTTTTGAAACAAATATTTTTCAATATGGTTTTTAAAAAACCAATGTGAAAGAAATATTTTTCATGTTTGTTTTTTGAAAACCGTTGTGAAAGATAGTTTTTTAACATCGTGTTTTAAAAAAAAATACTAATGTCAACCTAGTGTTTCACATTAGTTTTTTAAAAAAATGATGTAAAAAATCATCAAAAATATATTTTTAATGAAGGTTTTAATATCCAATGTTAAAAAACATATTTAAAATTTCATCTTCAAAAATGACACCTCAAGAACTGATGTTAAAAATATAAAAACTGATGTAAAACTCTATTTTTATTCTAGTGATTCCTCACCTACTACCATGAAATATCTATCTTGATCTTTTTTTATTAAAATGAAATACTGTGTTTCAAGATCTAATTTCCTATAATCATAACATCCTAGATCTGTAAATAATACTTCAGGATCTTATAATAAACATGGAGGTCTCATATCATTCACTAAAAAAAATCCTAAAATGGTCTATGTTCTCTTATTATGATCATGAATAGGCCAAAATTTCATCAAAATACATCAGGAAAAATGATTCGAGGTATCTATGGAACACCTAGTTCATAAGATCCATGAAAACCATGGGAGCATTTTTCAGTCCAAAAGGAATCCCAAAATTCTAAAAAATAGTCAAAGATACTTAAGAATGTATTCTTTGGAACATATCTTCTTCCACCCTTATTTGGTGGTAACCTAAATAAAAGTAAATATTTTAAAACCATTTTGGACCTTTGATCTAGAAAAATAGATCATCAATACTAGGATATGAGTATTTATAATTGATATTAACCTAATTCATCATTTGATAGTCAATACACATTTGCTGGGATCTATCATCTTTCTTAAAAAGGAGTATTGTAGAAGCCTAAGGAGATATCCCCAAGTGAATGAACCCTTTGGATTATAGATCATCCAGCTATATCTTTAATTCTATAAACTTAGTGGGGGATATAAAATATGAAGAAAGAGATATCAGTTGTATCCCCAGTGCTAAATTGATTATTAACTCCACATACCATCCCTAGGGTCAAGTAGAGAAATCCTCTGATAAATCCTTATAAAAATCATCCACTATAGAAGGTAACCCACTCTTTAATCATTTCCCATCACCCTCTAGTAAGATAGAAACCCCCTCGGTAAGAAATCATTTTATGTCGGAAGTGGAGGTCTAGCTTATCATGATCATAGATCCCATTCTCCTATAAAATCTCAAGCACACCCATGACGGATATGAAATTCACCTATTGATGATATCAATTGACATGGGCCTTGAAAGACATCATCTAATTCGTACCAAGGATCAGATCAAAGTGGTCCATCTCTAATAAAATTAAATCTTGTTTCAACTCAACCTCTACGAAGGAGACAATGAAATATGGTTATTGGAAACCATGTTCTTTCCTATTTCTATGAGGTGTAACCACCTCCATGTGATGCACAATAAGGTCAGTTAGAAGTTTAAAAAAATACATAAGCTATATAGAAATGAATGAATTAGAATCACCTGTAAAAAATGAAGAATTTTTCATGGATAATGCAATGAGAAACGTACCAAGAACTATCAAAGGACCTAAATCTGATTCCAGTAGTGCCCAATCTATATCATGAAGGTGCTTAATCTCCATCTATTTATGTGGTAAACTACTGACTAGTGGTTTTTTCTTTAAGAAGACTCTATCCAAACATAGTTTTATCCTTTCCACCGCTCCCTCCAAAATAATATCCAATTACATTGGATGCATCATACATTTCCATTTCACATATAGGAACCATAAATCCAACACTACTCTAGTATGGGAAAATATTCCTAAAAATAGTTTTAATTGGCCCATGAATCCACACTAATATAATAGTCTAGATGGAGACAGTCATGTAGATCACACATGCCTAGATTTCCCACATTGATGACACACAACAATTACACCACCTATAGATGTTGACAAAGGTAGTCGGGGTGGGTATCTATATATAATACCAACCTTATTCTCCAACTCATCACACTTTATTTTCGAATCCAAATGAGCCAACAAAACTCTATCTGGACACTGGAAGAATCCTTGAAAATCTTAAGCTACTAATATGGTTGATCTTCAACATCAGGGCTCGGTCAACCACCTCATCATAGGTCTTAAACTTAATCAAGAAGATATGAGATCAAATTTCTATCTGAAACCCCATCTTGAACCACTATCCTTTCAACTTATCATTGGAAACTACCTCAGGAGTTATGAGAACTGGCTTCAAGAAGTGGTTGGTATACTCCAACACTAAACACTCTCCATAACGGAGGCCTATAAATTCTCAAGTCCTGCCGAGGGCCAACGTATCATGGTAGTAATGCATGATGAAGAAATCCTTGAATTTCATCCAACCCATATACTCATGTTTCCCTAATTTAACCACTGAACCCCATCTCCTAGGACTGGGGCCTTCTAAAATGAATGTCTCACACTTGACCTAAACAATCTCAGTAATCCCGAGGAACCCAAATAACCTCTCAAATAACTTTATCCTGACTTTTTATTCTTGGGGTTTCATGATTACCTATAAGTAAAGGGGTTTTTTCTTAAGAAACTCCTATGACTAATCCTCTTCCAGACCTATTTCTTCTCCCTTGGCCTGAGAAAGACTAGATCCCAATCACTTATTTAGATCTTAGAAAACCTGAACTATAGAGTCAACTAATATCTGATAAATTGGTGTCATATAACTATCTATGGCATGTTAATGTGTCTATACAATAGGTATTTCGGGAGGCATGATGCTATACCAGTCCAAAAATAAAATATAGGAATTTTCAAGGCATCATCCCATTGAGAATAAAATAATCATGATAGAGAACTCACATAAATAATAATAAAATCACTAAAACACAATAAAAAATTCAAACTACCCTTCCCTACCTTGGTTCTCATGCTCAGTCTAGAGCTTCTTCGTCTCACCTAACGGAGGATTCAAACCCAATTTTTGAGATCCCATGGTAACCCAAGGCATTTCATGAGGTGTGTTGGTCAGACACCCCACTCATAACCAAAACCTCAATCCCTGACATTCCAGCACCTTTATATCCAAACATTCCAAATAATCATGACCCAAATAAAGGGAAAACCTCCTCTGATACCACATTATCATGAAATGATCTTGGTTTCCATCCAACCTGACACCCAAACTGGCCTATGGCATGGCCCGAAGGGCATTCCCAATTCAGATGGGATATAGACTTGTGCATGGGAATTGAAGTAAAACATTGGGAATGATTTTTATATATTAATAAATACCATCAACCATGTATAATAAATTTACATATACACATATAACATCATAGCCATCATCTAGTATAGTATCTACACAAGAGAAGCATAAACAAGATTTAAGTTAAAGATTTGTTTTAAAATAAAAAACCAAAATGTATGAAAAAGTAGGGGACCAATAAATTAATCAAAATCCTTCCCATGGAATGAGGACCACCACCCAATAAGTCACCAACATCAACACTTTCTAAAAGAAACTCCACTAATAAGAGTCCCTACCGCCACCTCTATGGAAATACTTTCCCTTACTAAAGTCTAAAATGATAAAGTCTATATACACTCATAGGGTATATATTGGGTGTGATATTACTCTCCTAGTAGGAACCCACCATTTTTTCATGTGTATCAATTTTAATTTAAATAAGAGTGTAAAATTTTAAAATAACGAAATGGGTTTAATATTATTAAAATAATTGTTTATCTTTGAAAGGGTTAGAAAATATGTGGGAAGAAATGTAAAAAGGTGAAGCACAATATGTAAAATTCACCATGGGAATCCCATAATTCTCTAGGTTATTGGGGGCCCAGATCCTCAGTCTCTTAGTGATGAATCCATCGAATCAACTCTCCTCATGTATGAGCTACTATAGAGGAAAAATCCAATGTTCAAGAATTACCCAGAGTTTCATTATTTTTTTAGTTAGTGTTGTAACATAAACTTGATAGGGAGACTAGGCCAAATATCTATCTACTCACCCATCATACTATATTTATTCCACCCACCAAGCTACCTAGGTTATCTAACCTCTTTGTTTCATTTTCAAACCAATAACAGTCCCCTTTGTGTCACAAACATACTCACCTCATGATAAACATACCATTTCAAAACATTTTAATAGGGGATGAACCACTTTCAATGCCTTACACACCAACATCTTTGAAATTACCATTAAATAAAGCTCCAAAACTATTTAGAACACATTTATAAGTAGAGTTAAGAAAATTTAAATCATCAAATAATAGAGAAACACAAAACCAATTAACTTTCCCTTTAAAATCACCACCAACTAGTTGAGAACCAAAATAAAAAATGAGATCAGGTCCTACAATATTAATAACAACCCCCAACATAAAAAAATAAAAAATATATTAAAACAACTCTAATTCACCATAACCACCATTAAGAATGATCCCAACAAAGAAAAAATAAGATACCAATAGGTGAATAAATAAGACACTTAATTGAATATTTCTTGAAGAAATAAGATAAAATCACCCAAGATTTAGAGCCAAGAGGGAGGTAGATAAGATGGTAGTCGTGACTAGGGATGTATAATTTTAATGGGGTAAATTAGATATAAAAGAGTGTTATATTTAGAGAGGGATATTTTTTGGAAAAGAAAAATATTTTAAAACTAGGCAAGCCACACGGTTTGGCCATATAGTTTGAGAAAATGTTCCATCTATGCAGGTGCCTCTATCTCAATAGATGGAGGCTAAAAAGTTTGGTATCCATGTTTTTTTAAACCATGTGCCTAACCATGTGAGAACTCTAGTTCCACTAGCTTAACTGCATGGTTTTCATGGTCTAGTGCATGGGTGTGTTCCAAACCATATGAACTCCCTCTAGTTCCTCTGTTAAACCACGTACAGTTTACAGAGATTGGTTCATATATTAACCAAACCATTAGCCAACGTTTTCCATGCTCTATCCCTCCAAAACCTCTATTATTCTTTAAAAACATCTAGAAAATTTACAAAAAAATCGCATACAAAATTAAATGAAAATACCTGAAAAAACATCATGGGTGTGACATTATTGGTTTTATAACCCACATCTAATGGTTTAATTTTATTTTAACCAAAAAATGTAATCCATTGTCAAGGATTATAAAGAAGGTAATAACTTATCAGTGGATCAAAGATTTTCAGACCATATTCGAGGATGTCAAGTAGTATATGGTATATCCTACGATCATAATGAAACCCGTCCCAAGAAATCCTAAGGTCCTTTATGTGACTTCCTTGGAATAGTTCCTTGATTCCCTTCCAGCTCATAAGAACAATTAGGAAGAGTAAAACAATATATACTACCTCAATCCCAATGCTACTCAACACAGAGACTAGATATTATCCTATCCTAAAGAGATTAATTGCAATGATCTTGATAATTCATAAGTTTTGAAACAACTTGCAACACCAAAATATAATTTTGGTATCCCATGTTGATCCATTAAATTACATCCTGTACCACCCCATGTGGACTAGTCAACTATTTATCAAGAAGTAATTCTACAATAGTTTAACATCATCTTTTCTCCCTAGATATCTATCAAGGGTTAGGAAATGGTAGATTTCTGTGTTGGGAATCTAACCCATGAAGAAATTCTCCTAGTAGTCAAATTCCCATTTGAGGTCATCCTATCCATTGATAGTTTCACTCTATGCTTGAAGATTCAATTCAATGATTCCTCCCTAAGCCCAATCCGGAGAATTTTCAATAACCCCAAATATAATAGGGTGGGCCCTAGTATTATCCTTATTACTGCCACTTAAGTTGGGATCCAATACTCATTCCTTTTTTTAGAAGATTACACAAAAAAAAATATTGGTTTATGGTTATAATAATAAAACTTGAGTTGGATCTAGAGATTGATTCCCTATAGATTCATGTGAAGGGGAATTTAAACAAGTCATTAAGAAGATCACTGAAGACTATGTCATTAGGCAGCATGAACTCATCCCCTTTATGAAGAGGACTCATGAGATGATAGCCAAGTTCACATCCCAACTAAAGTTGGATCATGTTCCAAGACCCTAGAATAAATGAGCTGATACCTTGGTAATATTGGTCTCATCCCTCATAGATCCTGATGAATATGACATGGTCATTCTTGTGGTGTATCGAACTATAATTTCCTCCATCGATTATATTGATTAAGACTTGTATGTAAATGATTTAGTCCTCATCACTTCTACAGTAGGTCCCCGAAATGTTTGGGAAATCAAAGAATCACCCCATTGGTTGACTAAATTCATTTATTATATCCAACATGAGACTCTCTCGATAGATTGAACGGATCATGATCGGGTTTTTTAGCGTGATCTGCATTTCATCATCCAAGATGGGACCAACCTTGATGAGAGCCTCTATAGATTGGTTTTGACTAATCCCCCATCTATTTATTACATGGGAATAATGTTCCCTATGTTATGGAATTGGTCTATGACAAGTAATGTGGGTACCATCAAGATGGATTGAAGTTCTCTCACCAGATATAGAGATTGGGGTATTTCTGGACCACCATGGTTCATTAAATAATTGATTTAACTAAGAAATGTAATGCATAATAGATCAATTATAGCTTCATGCATAAGTTTCTAGAGATTCTCCATGCCACCAAATACTCATATCTGTTCACTATATCGGGACTTGACATTATCTCCCCATAACCACTAGAAACAACTAAACAATGCGGGTTCATTCTGACTATCACTAACATCTTCTCAAATTACATGGAATTTATCCCTCTTAGAGAACTCAAGACATGTTTTATGATTGATTTTTTTATTTACCATACCATCCATTTATTTTGGATCCCTCACACTATTCTCACCCAAAACTATATCAATTTTATGCTACGAATTTGAAGAATTTTTACACCAAGTATAACTTCTGATCCAACTAAACCCTTTCATATCTTGTGCAGGGGAATATAAAGATTGAGGTGTTCAATAAAATCCTCTCTAGCATCCATTTTAAAATGGTTTTTCAAAACCTGAATATTTTTCCCAATAAGCTCTACAATACCCACTAGGCCTATTAGAAGATGATCCGAAATTCCACCCAAGCAACCCCATACTCCATAGTGTATAAAACATAAGTTTTTTTACCTATATAGGTTCATCTATGATCAATTTTTATGTAATTTTATGATAATATGATAGCACAAAAGGTAGATGGAGTATTTCTAGACAATTTTTATGCCCTAGAATAAAATTGTCTCTGAGCACTACATAACCTAAAAAGACTCCATAATCGAATGTCTTGTAAATTCAAATTTTTTTTTACCTTAAATCCTTCCTTTTGGGAGATATTTTATTATTTGTAGGGATGATAATGATACCTGGGAAGAATCTACCGAATATGGAACCCAAATGGGAATGACCAAAAGTCATCAATATGTTCTTATCTAATGATACATATTTGTTGAACCCCAATAATGTGGAGCACATCAAACCATCCACCAATTCTAGGATCCTCAAGAAGTACTTCATTTGAACCCCCAAACTCATCCTATCCACATGATGTTAAATTTTATGACATCATATTTGTCACGTGATGTAAAACTATAAGAAAATATCATTGTACCGAGAAGATAAAATGTACAACACATCATCCTCACTATATGACATTAAAATGTGCGTTCAATGTCCTTGGAGAAAGATGTTGGACTACATGTTCCAAATCCCTATCAAATGATGTGAAATTGTGTGATTCCTTAGGTCCTCAGTAGAGAGGATTCCTCCCTTCTTGTCTTATTAATCTACAAAACCACATTGCAAAAATATGTACAGATTTATTCCCATTTCTAATGGGATATATAGGGTCCCCAAAACCTAATATCCTTGGATCTTCCTAGCCACTAATCTATTTCAAGTCCATCCCCATTGATATCATGTTCAATTATCTCATACTAATATTCCTTTCCAATTCCTTTGAGTCGATGTAATTTTTTTTTCTGAGAGTGTTTAAATCTACATGAACATCCCAACATGTTCACCTTCACACTTTTACCATCCTTGGTTTAGATATCCATCACCCTCCTGGTCTAAACTAGCTCCCCTAATGGTGATGGTGCTTTTCCAAATTGGCTCACCTCCCATTATAAGAACATAACTGGAAGGGTATCTTGTTACAGAAGGTGGTTATCATGTTTTGAACATGTTTGACAGTCAATCCTACATTTTCTCTCCTGATCATTTGCTAGTGTGGTTGTGGAATCTATGTTTTGATCTACGTAAGCAGTGTTCAACTACTTTTCGATCACCCTCTTCTATTGGTCTCAATCTATGATGCCATGGTTTACCTTATTTACACCCTCCTTTGTTCTATTGGAGTTTTAATACCCCTAGTGTTATCCCTCCATGCATTCCTTCAAGCGGACCAACCAAGTTGATGTCATTGGAACCTTCCCAATCCAACATCTTTGTCCCACTATCATGTTATCCCTTTTTAAAAGGGGAACAATTCATCACATTATTATAATGATCATGGCTCATGAATTATTAGTATCCATGGTATAATCCTCCCTAGTATGATTGAGACACATGGAAGTCCCAAAATGAAACATCATCCATCATTCAGTATAAGTTTAATGAATTTAAACTAGCTTCAACCCTCTATGGTCTAATCATCCTGACCTCAAACTATGTGAAACTTGTCTTGAAGATAGTTTTTGTGGTACAAGGCCTTCTTGTACCACTTTTCACATCATATTTACACTCTTCTGTGATTCATTAACTTCCTCAAAACACAAAACCTCTTTAGTAAAAGCATAATAACTTTAAAGTGTGTCAAAATTGTCTTGGTGATATTTTTTGTGGTGAAAGGAATTATTGGAATTATTTTCGTATCAAATTTTTACTCTTATGTTCTTCACAAACATCCATGGGACCCATATCCTCATGGTCTAATATTTACAACCATAAACGGGTAGCAAGTCCTTTTAGTCTGAGCACCATGACCTTAAACTATGTGAAATCCTTTCGTAGAATTTATATAACCTTAAACTGAAACATTAATACTTCCATGTCACATAATGGTAAACTGTATTACAACCATGTTTCATGATACCTAATCTTGAATTTCATAGCTAGAATATTCCCATACAATATTTCTAACTATATAAATGACTTATTATCCTTCTATAAGGGGACAACCCCCTCTACATCCAACATTGTCATCCCAAACTAATATATTATTGAACTATGTGTGGCTTTATTACTAGCCCTATGGTGTAAATTGTGATTCCTAGACTGCATGTATCCTTCATAGATAAAAATTCCTCCATAATATGCGACTATATTTTCTATCATTTGAACCCCATGCCATTTTTCATGATAAATTCATCAATACTGGTTGGGAAACCATCTAACACTCACCGATGGTCCAATAATCATAACCTTAAACTACGTAAAGGTCACCCCGTATGTGTTTTCATGGTTTAAGGCCTCCAATTTCATCTATTCACATTGGGTTTGGAACTCTATATCATTACACAAACCTTTATGGTAGCTCCTTTATTTATTTAAAGATACATGCCCTTAAACTAGAAGCAACCCCATATGGTCCAAGAATTATGACCTTAAAATGTTTGCAAATAATAATAATGACTTCTATGTGGTACATGGCCTCCTTGGCTTCCTTCAAATCAAGATAATACCCTATCTCATTCCATAAGAATATCACTAGGATTCCCCACCTTTTTTCATAGTCCTATGACCATAAACTACCTACCATAAGTTCTATACATAATGACCTTAAACTATGAACATATAACCCCCAATGGACCTTGATCCACAAATGGTTTTCATCACCTCTTGTGTTTCACATACTAATCCCCATATTTGTTGCATCCTTTCTTAGTATGACTACCCCTTCTAGTTCTAGTATCCTACCACACCACTCCTATAACTATGTTTAGATTGATTCCCCATTCAGTGGGATATGTATAAATTCCTAGATCTCCTATATCAAACCCAATCAAAAATACTCTCATCTATCATTGATTTTCTTTGAACACCTTATAAAAATTCATATATTAGTTCTCCTAATCATACAAAGGCAGTGTGAGGATCAGATAGAGGTGGTCCAAGAATTATGAACTTAAACTATGTGGAAATGTATGTGGTACTAGGCCTCATCATCCCTCTCTTCATGTTAGGTTTATAATAACTTCCCTTACACAAAATCCTTTCTAAATTACCATGATATGTGGCCTTAAAATTGTAACACTGGGTTCAAGAATAATGACCTTAAACTATGTTTTATCATCCATGAACACAACCATAAATGTGTTTTCATTTTCTCTTTCTGGAATGACCCTAAACAGTCCAAGGTAAGATTAACATATGTATGTTAGGTCAAAACCCCATAATGTTTAATCTTAGTAAAACTTAGGATTTTTCCAAAAATACCACCACTATGGATTGGGGAAAAAGTGAGGGTGTGAATATAAAAGGTAAATAGCATGCGATACTTACTTATAGGTTCTGAATAAAACCTGACTACACTCGTAGGTCCCACTAGTTAAGGTAAAAGTCATATCCAAACTGTACCGGCCCTTTCCCTCTCCTTGAAAAGAATATCCATGAGGTACCATCCTTTGATTTACCCATTGAATCATCCTTATAAATTAATAGGGTGGATTTTTCCACATTGATATGAACATCCTAGTCACATGATAGTAAACTATATGACACGCGTCTAGGTCACACAATGTTATACAATGTGATGCATCATCCTCATAGTATGGAGTTAAATAACGCATTCAACATCCTTTAGAAAATACATTAAATTGAATTCCTCTCATAACCATTACATGATGTTAAACTACAAAATATTTAGGCCAACACTAGAATGACCTCCCCCACCCCTTCAGTATCGATCACCTACCACACCACTTGAGTTCCTTGACTGACTCTTAGAAAATAATGTCAATATCCACATGGATGGTGATTCTAAATTTTATAATGATGATATGCCTACTCAATATTCCCATATACATGTTGGTTTAATTCCTTTAATGTTGAACTCTATTTGATGATTTCCTTGTTTCAGCCCCACGCTTCACATCTTCCCTGATTTGGCCCCCTCTATCTACCATGTCCAAACATGCCACATATTGATGACAGTGCTTGGAGAAACAATATCACTTCTATATTGGGAAAATTCCTCAAAATATTTTTGATGAATATTTGAATAATCATCCTCATTCATTCACATCTTCCCTGATTTAGCCCCCGCTCTTGGCATTGTGATTGTAGAACCAACATTTTGAGCATGGTCAATAGTCATCCTCATTCAACATGTTGATTCACTTTGTATTCCATGTTTTCGAACTCTCGATTCACATCCTTCATCTCTCTTTTTGTTTGAGTAGAATAAAATTCCCTTAGACTTACCCCACTCATTCACTCACACAAATTGAAGGAGAAATCTACCTGGGTAGAGTCTCTCTGTCAGAACAATATCTTCCTAGTATGGACACTCCTAGTGTTAAATTGACTAGTATGACCCTAATAATTAATTCTCTATCTGATATTCTCATATAAAAACATGATCTTCAATTTATCCCTTTCTTCTCACACTGAGTATGACTCATATGGTATTAGAGGTTTATAGTTCATTATCATGTTAATGTTATTGAGATGGAAAACAATACACACACAGGGAATTAAAATAAATAATTTTTAATTTCTTCAATGAGTATGTCCATCCATAGGCATAGGCCTCTCCTTTGTCAAAAAAAGTTTCTCCTAGAGTTTGACATGGGTAATGGATCTCCCTATATTGAACATACCTTTCCTAGATTCCTCAAGGTTATTCCACTGCCTGGAGAGATCCAATGTCTCATCCTATACTATAGGGATAACCTCATTAGACAAGATTCACAACCTTCTCGACCCTACACACATCCTCTAATGATGATTCTCCTATTGGTTCACCCTCATTCACTGTCAGTGGTTCCCTTAGATATATGATTATCTCTCATTTTATAGTGACAATGGACTCATTTTATTGTGCCTCCCCCTCTTGTAGAGTGGGATATTGTTCAACTTCATGGAGTGTTTTGGTTATTTTTGTGGTGTGATCATACCAGGAAACCTTGTAATCATATCCATTTAAACACACCTATTTTATAAGGATGTCTCTACATATTGCATGTAGGTCAAGAGAGTCTACCCTGCTTGTCCTCAAACCCACCATCTAGAGGATGAGAGATCCCATCCAATTCATCAAGTCATTTCAATGGGTACAAGTGATAAATTTTTGGACGCTCCTCCATGACCTAAGTCAAACCACCTTATTCTCCTCAAAAACATCAGATTGGAAGTCTTTAAGATCCTCTAGTGGAATAGGACCAAACTCAGTGAAGGACAAAATAATGTTGGTAGCATAATCCTCATCGGTCATCCTCTCGAATGATATTGGTTCCATGTCTATGAGAGATCATCATCTGTCAAGTATTCACTATTCATGGGAACCTCGACGACCTCCTACAGCATGATCGGAGAAGGATTCACCATTACAGCCTCCTCAATCACCCTAATCAAGGCCATGGATCTGGTCTTCATTACCTTAGCTATAGAATCCTCCTTCTCAACCATCTCGGTATGTTTTCGGGTCCCTAACACATTTTTCATTTCCATCTAGAAATAAGGTCAGTGAAGCCCAAATTGTGGTTAATAATGAAAATTTTAAAAAAGAAGAATGATTTGAAAGCAATATAAAGGATATATACTGGATCAATCTATGAGATGCTCTAGGCAGTCTCCCTTATAAATATCTCCATTGTAATAGAGAAACCTCATTTGTTGGAGGTTTATACACAGTTAAACTTGTTGTATCTATTTAGAAGGAAAAAATTTAAAATTAAGTGTTAAAATTGGGACATATTAATTTAGTAAGTAAAATGATTATAAGTTACTAGATGGAACTTGGGGAAGTTGAGCCACAACTTCAGAAACAAACAGTGTCTCAATGGTGGACGACTGGCTATTTGCAACCACAACATCAGTGGAAGGTGTGGCACCTACAACCTTAATGTTTTAGGCATACTCTCCGTCCATAGGATATTAACCTCGATTCCATACCTCCTCTACACAATCTAATCTAGGAACAAAGAAAAAAAATGATTCTAAAAAACCAAAGGAGTGATAACTGGTTAAAATCCAAAAAAAATCTATAGAATTACCAAATTGGTAGAATATCCATCTTCTGCAGAGGAGTCCAAGAAATAATAACTCCCCCATGAATCCTACTCCATTGATACCTATTCCTAATTTTTTACTTTATACAACTAACCCCCAGGAGGTAACTTAGAGAGTTCATGCCCAAAAATGTTCTCATCTAGTTGGTCAGAGTTTGTTCCATGCTGTGTGAGAAAACCACACCCTCCAACTCTTGTGTGTACTATGTGGCCTCCGCTCGGGGAGTTGGGAAGCCGAACTTGGAACAACCTAATACAAGAGGTTATATCCCATCCTTATAGAGCCATATTCACATTTAGCAAGTGGATTACTAATGGAATATCTCCCAGTTCATCCAGGTATCAAGGAAGATTGTATTTGAAGGAACCTCTACATTCTAGTGTGGTTGCTTCTCAGGATCCTTAGCGTGCAGCCTCAAGAATTTTCTAGAAGGATCACTATGATCCTAAATCCATTTTATGAGGATCCTTGGGCTCTACATTTATTTTCACTCTACATATTCACCACATCTACGGCTGGGAACTATCGGCACTTTAGGCACTGCTCCCTCAACCTTTCCATCTCTTCCTACTTAGTTTTCTCCCTCCACTATAGCACGCCCTCACCCACATTGTTGTAGGACCTCTTTAGAGTTTACACAATTGATGGGATACCTTAGTGTATCCCTAGGGTATTGATCATTTTGTCATGAAAAATTTAATTTGTTATATTTTAAATCTTTTTTATATCATAGGGTAGACCTTATGTCATCTCTCAAGGATGATTAGTGGGTTATGGTGTGTATCTCCAATAATTTTAAAAACAAAGCAAATATGGGGAATTTTAAATAATGTTTCAAAATGAATGGACATAATTAAAGAGGTTAATATTCAAAAAAAGTGAGATGTTTTTTTAATTAAATTAAAGGATACCATTTCATGTTTTATACACCACATATCATATTCATTATTATTAGAGGTTCATTAAGGTTTGGATTAACTATTTGGTTGAGATTAATTAGAAAAATGATTAATCAAAAATATTTTATATTAATGAAAGTAAAATTGAATCGTTGAATTAAAAATAATCTCACCAAGGTTCATCTTATATTATTGGAATAATAACCTCAAAATAAAAATGAAATATAAAATTTTTGGGAAACAAATGGATTCTTTTGTTGTCTAATTATTACACACAATTCACACACTCAAAACATCACATGGATTGGCTAAAAGTAAAGAGAAATCCATTTTCTTGATTCAAAAAGGCATTAAAATCCAAATCAAATTTAGATAATTCTGAATGAAATGTTTTCAAAAAAAAAAATACATAAAACTAGTAGTAAAATAGATTCATAACTCCCTTAACATGGTGTGTATCTACTTTGCAGTGATCTCCCACCATTTAGCTTTCTATAAATAGTGGGAAGAGGATCGACTGGATATCCATATTCATTTCATATATAGCAATAAGGATAGGGAGATAAATTTTGAGTCAATAAGGTTTCCTTATGACTTTTCCATTCATCTATGTTTTGAAAATCAGAATCACCTTATCTTAAGGAAAATTATTTTTTCCTAAGGATTGTTTCATCAAGGAAAGATTCCCTTATCTAAGGAAAATTTTTATCTTTACCTTTGTTTTCTTAATACCATTTAATAATCTCTCTAAATCAAACTCATTTTATTACTAAGTCAAAAATTCGGATTTATATCTAAAACCAGGAAATATTATAATTCCTTAGATATAGAGTATTCTATTATCAGGTTCCGAATTCTATAAAATCCATAGTCCGAAGTCTCTGAATTTCAAACTCTGAATTCTATGAAATTCAAAATACTAATTCAAAAAAATTCACACTTTGAATTCTCTGAAATTTAGACTCAAAATTATCTAAAATTCAGATTCTAAATTCTCTAAAATTCAAACTCCAAATTATCTGAAATTCAGACTCGGAATTCTATGAAATTAGGACTCTGAATTCTCTAAAATTCAGACACCGAATTATCTGAAATTTGGATTCTGAATTCTCTGAAATTCATATTCTGAATTCTCTGAAATTCGGACTCAGAATTCTCTGAAATTCAGACTCTGAATTCTTCGAAATTCGAACCCTGAATTCTATGAAATTTAGAATCTGAATTACTTAGAATTTAGACTCCAAATTTCTTAGAATTAAGAATTTTAATTCATTAGAATTCATACCCCAAATTCCTCATAATTCAGACTCCGAATTCCTCAAAATTTAGAATTTGAATTCTTCAGAATTCAGACTCTAAATTCCTCCAAATTCAGACTCCGAATTCTTTTTAATTCAGACTCCAGAATCTATAGAATTAAGATTCCTAATTCTGTGTAAACTATAATCAAAATATCTAGGTCATATAGATTCTGATTGTTTATATGATTAGACTGAACATTATTTTTCCTTAGAATCTGGATTTTTAGATTTGGTTAAGCTGTTTCATTTTCCTTACACATTCTATTATTATGCAACGATGTTGTGCAATCTGTTTCTAACTAACCATTGGTAGAATGACATGTGTAAATTTCCCTCCTATATTAAAGGAATAATATTAATATTAGAGGAGGGAGTAGACCATTGGAGTTATACCTATAAATAAGAGCTCATTTGAACGAGCTCATTATCTATTTATCACCCTTGAGATTACATTTTGTGAAGTAATTTCTAGAGATTGAATGACTCTCATGATTTGTGCGTACTGGAAATCTTCTTCAGCTTACTTCGTGTGACTACAATTTTTTTTGAGTAGAATCGAGGGCTTCTAAGGATAGGAAGGTAGAGGTTTTGACTACCTTAATGTTCTAGGGCTTCAGGGGATAGGATGAGATAGGTGTTGACTACCTTAATGTTCAATGGCTTGTGGGTATAGCAAGATAGATTCCGATATTCCTATCAAGGGCTTACCCTGGTGTAGGTAATAGAGAAATTATTAAAAGTATAAATCAAGGGACCTTTATCCAAGTTTTTTTGATACCCTACTCTTTGGGTTATATTATTTCCCACTTGTTACTTTTTTTGTTTCATGTTTTTATTTCCGCTGCATTTTGTTAAAGGAAGAAAGTGTAAACTTCTTATAATTTCTTGTCCTTTGATTAACTCGGATATTTGATATTTTATATGATTTAAAGTAGAATATTCTTTAAAAAATCTTTTCATAAGCTTTATTTTTGGAACCATCTTTCTGGAACCTTAGAATTTTTGTTTCGAAGAACTTAAAAAGTTTTTGTGAATTTACGTTGTTTAACTTTGTTTAACATAATTTTCCTTAAGGTTAAAAAAGAATATTTTTAAACTTACAATTCACCCCCACCCCCTATCATAATTGTTTATCTATGATTTCTATTTCCATCCTACAATTCGTATTAGAGAAGGTTTCCAAAATACTTATATTAAAATATAAGTTTTCTTCCTCAAGTTTTTCCTAGTTCTAAGTTCTTATTGCTTAACTTTTCTTGTTCAAGTTATGAATAATTTTTTTTTCACTTTATATTAACATGTTTTCTAGAAAATATATTTTCTTATATAATGGAAGGAATGAATTTTGGTTTAATTGATAATCAAAATCCTACCAGACCACCTATTTTTTATGTTAATGATAATGATTACTGGAGAGACAGAATGAAGTTTTTTTTTCATCAACACTGGAGTAGACAATTTCATCATGCTCACTGGAGATTATAAAATTTGAGATAAGGAATTCAAAACCTTCACCAACAAATAAAAATCATAATATCATTTAAATTAAAAGGTATGAAATACTTTATTTTTGTTCTATGAACAGAATTATATATAGTCAAATATCTTCATGTGAAGCTACCAACTACATTTGGAAGAAACTTGAGGTTATACATTTTGGTACTTCTAAAGTGATAGAAACTAGAAGAGATATGTTGAGAGAATAATATCATGGACTCTTATTTAATTGTGGAGAGAATGTTTTCATAGTGCAATAAAGATTTATGACTATCGTCAACAGTCTATAATCTATGGCAGAGAAAGGTCTTGATGATGAATCTCTTTTAGACAAGATAATTGATATCATGCCAAATGAGTGGAAATCAAAACAGAATAGCTTTTGATGAGAATAGGAATGTATCTGAAATTAATTTTGATGAGCTATTAGGAACTATTCTTCATCATGATAGCATAATGAAGTGAGATGTTGATTTAAACAAAAAAGAATGGTAATGGAAGTGTCACTAATACATCTAAGGAAAAGTCTCTGGAAAGGATAACCAAATCCGAGTCTAAGAAAGTCATTGTTCTATCTAAGTCTATTGAAAGTCAACATTCTGAAAATGAGATAGCCAATCTTTCCCAAAGGATGAAGAATATTTTTTAGAAGAAACATTTTGAGTATAAATATAAGAAGAAAGAAAGAAAGGACAAGAAAAATTTGGAAGACACTTGTTATGAATGAAAAAGGGATAGACATATCAGACCTGATTATCCTTTGCTTAAAAGAAAATATATAAAGGAAAATCATTCTAAAAGAAACAGGAAGAAGTTTTACAAGGCTAAGGATAAGAATGTTTTGAAAGAAAATGACATCTGGCATGCTCGTGGTGGTGACTCTTCAGATGAATCTTAATATTATGAATCTTTTGGTTGGAAGAATATTGTTCTTATAGCCAGAATACCTATTTAAAATCATTGTCTTATGGATAAGGTACACAATGGTGAATCTTTAACCAATAAGTCTTTAAATGAAACTTTTTCATATGAATAATATTATGAATCTTTAGATGATGAATCTTAATCATTCTAAGATAATACATTACCATCATTTGAAGAAGTTTATAGATTTGAAAAAATTACTGAGAATGAAAATTTAAAGATACAAAAGAAGTTAGAGAAATAAAATTCTAGAATTTATATCTTAACAAAAGAAGTATCAGATCTGTCTAAGGATCTTGATAAGAAAATTTGTTTTTTTGAAAGTTTTTCTAGAAACCTTGAGGAAGTTAATTCTAAGAAGGATAAACATTCTAATGATCTTGAAGATGTTATTTCTAAGAAAAATATTTTATAGGCTAACTCTAGTTCTAAAATGAATAAACTTGATGATAAGAACTTGGTTATTAAACTAAAGTCAGAAATATTTTCCTTAAAGAAATGCCTCTAAAACTTTACCTCTGGTAAGGAAAATTTTGAAAAGATGTATTCCAAAATTATTCCCTTAAGGAATTATTCTGGTTTTGGTTATACCCATTCAAAACTATTTTTTAGTAATAATTATTTTTTCCCTAGTGTGATTCATCTTTTACTAAATGTTAGTGTGGTGTGCATTGGGAGAAAAGTTATTCTTTAAAAAAACTCAATCCATAGGTTTTTATAAAGATTATTTTTATAAGAAAATGTGGATTCCTAAAATCTTAATTTCTAAAATTTACGGATCCAAGAAAGTTTGGATTCATAAATTCTAACACTCTTATTTTCATGAAAATAAATAAAGTACCAACAATAATACATGGTTCATGGATAGTGGATGTTCCCACCATATGATTGGTAACATAAACTTCTTTGAAAAGATTATCAAGAAGAAAGAAGGAAAAATAACTTTCAGGGATAATGATCAGGGAGAAATTGTTGGTATCAGTAACATTATTCTTCTTTGAAAAAAATTGATTTTTTAAGGGTATTAATCACAACCTCATTAGAATAATTCAATTATTTGATGAAGGTTACCTTCTGAATTTTATGAATGATAAATGCTTAGTACACAATTACAAGGAAGTGTTTATTTTTTCTGCCCATATGAAAGAGAATGTATACACTCTAAACATAGAAGACCCTAGGAGCCAACATCTACCTTGCCTTAGTGAAATTAAAGATCAATCATGGTTATGACATAGAAGGTTAGGACACTATAACCTTATGAACCTATGAAAACTCTCAAAGAAAAGACTTGTTAAGGATCTATCAGAGTTTAGATTTGATTCTTAAAAAGTTTGTGATACTTGTAAATATGGAAAGTAAGATAAATCAAGTTTTAAATAAATCAGAGAAGTCTCAACACCTTATGCGTTACAGTTAGTGCATATGGATCTTTTTGGTACAACAGAAACTGGAAGTATTAAAGGAAAATATTATGTATTTGTTTTAGTTTATGATTACACTTGATTTAAATGGGTCTATTTTCTATAAAATAAATCTTAAGAATTTTCTTATTTTAAGAATTTTAAATCCCAAGTTAAAAATGAGAAAACCTTCCCTTGAAAACTATTCATAGTAATAATGGAGTAGAATTTCAAAATTCAAATTTTAAAACTTTTTGTAGAAAAAAATACATTACTCGTAAATTCTTATCTCCAAGAACTCCTCATAAGAATGGTGTTGTTGAAAGAAGAAATTGAATTCTTCAAGAGATAACTAGAACCATATTGAATGAATATTCTATTGTTAAACACTTGTGGGCTAAAGTAGTAAGTACTTCTTGTTATACAATAAATTGAGTTTTAATTAGACATTTTCATAATAAAAAACCTTACGGATTATGGAATAGTAGAAAACCTAGACTTTATTAATTCAAAATATTTGGTTGCAAAGTATTCATCCTGAATACTAAAAATAATTTATATAAATATTTACCCAAATATGATGAATGAATCTTCCTAGGCTACTCCACCACTTCTAAGGATTATATAGTTTTTAATAAAAACACTTATACTATTGAAGAAACAGTGCATGTTAAATTTTATGAAACTGATTCTTTTGTTTTAAAACAATCCCAACCTATATCATTGGATGTGTCTTTAAAAACTGATGATCAACCTTTGATATAATATTCTTCGAATAAGTAAAATTTTCAAGAAAATATTTCTGAATCATTTACCCCAGAAGATTTCCTACAATATATTGATGAACAGTTTATGCAAAACCTAAATCAGTTGTTTCTTAAGAATCATCCCAGTGATAGTATCACTGGTGATGTAAATCAACCTATAAGGACTAGAGTTTCCTTAATAAATGAAGTAGAAAATATAGCATTCCTTTCCTAATTATAACAAAAAACCATTGATAATGCTTTAGGTGATGATGATTGGATTAAATCCATGCAAGATGAGATAAATGAATTCAAAAGGAACAAAGTCTGGACCTTGGTTGAAAGACCAAAGGAAACTTCTGTAATTGGAGTTAGATAAGGCTTCAAAAATAAGTAAGATAAAAAATGAATCATAGTAATAAATAAAGTTATATTAGTTTTTAAATGATGTAATCAACAAGAAGGAATAGACTATGATTAAAACCTATGCTCCAGTAGCTATAATTGATTCCATTCACATTTACTTACCTTTGCAGCATTATTTAGTTTCAAACTTTTTCAAATGGATGTAAAATGTGCTTTCTTTAATAGATATGTTCAAGACGAAGTTTTTTTGAATAACCTCTTGGTTTTTAAGACAAAAAACATCCTGAACATGTTTTCAAACTTACCAAATCCCTATACGGACTTAAACAATCCCTTAGAACTTGGTATGATAGACTTAAAGGATTTTTGTTACAAAAAACTATGTTAAGGGAACTACTGATCCAACTCTTTTTATAAATAAAGATAATAAATATGTTTTTATTGTTCAAATTTTTTTTATGACAATATATTTGGTTCAAATCAACAATCTTTAACGGATTAATTTGAAAATCTAATTAAAACTAAGTTTGAAATGAGTATGATGGGTGAGTTAATATTTTTCCTAGGATTTAAATTTTTTCAAAAAATAGAAGGAATGAATATATCTCAATATAAGTATATTAAATATCTTATTAAAAAGTATTTATATAAAAACACTAAAAGTATAAGTAATCCAATTGGTACCTCAAATTCTCTTGATCTTGATGATGTTGGAAAATCAGTAGATCAAGCATCATTTAGAGGTATGATATGAAGTTTACTATATCAGACATCTAGTCATCCACAAATAATGTTTTCAGTATGATTATTTGAAAGATATCAATCTAATCCAAAGGAATATCATTTAAAATCAGTGAAAATATTTTTTTTTCTATTTAATGGGAATCGTGGATTTGGGACTCTTTTATACTTCTGGAAATGATTTTGTTTTAAAAAGTTTTTTGTATGCTGATTTTGGTGGATGTAAAATGGATAGGAAAAGTACATATAGAACTTTTCATTTCATAGGATATTCATTAGATTCTTGGTCATGAAAAAAGAAACACTCAGTAGCACTTTACACTTTTGAAGAAAAATATGTAGCAGTTGGAAGTTGTTTTGCCCAAATGTTGTGGATGCAACACACAATCCCATATTATGGCATTAGTTTTACCAAAACACAGATTTTGTGTGATAATACTAGTTTCATTTCCCTAAGTAAAAACCCTTCACCTCACTCTTATGAAAAACACATACATATTATGAATCACTTTCTTAGGGATCACACACTTAAAAGAGATATCATTCTTCAATTTATCAGAACACAAGATCAACTTGCGGATATTTTAAAAAGATCATTACCCTCTGATAGATTTTAATACATTAAACAAAAGTTTGGAAAGATAACCATAAGGTAGTATTTCAAATTAAGTTTTTTTTGAAACCCATCTCCTTACATTAATAAAATCATTTTCATAGGGGGAGTACATTTATTTGTTGAACCAAAATTTTTCCTTAATCACATTTTTCATATCCAAAATTTTTCTTTAATCAAAATTTTCATATCTGAAATTGTTCCTTAATCAAATATTTTCATTACCAAAATTTTTACTTAATAAAATTTTTCATTACCAAAATTTTTCCTTAATCAAATTTTTCGTAACCAAATTTTTTTTTTGTAACCAAAATTTTACATAAATTTTTTTTGCGTAACCATATTTTATTTCCTATGAAAAAAATTTGGAATTCAAATTTCCAAAACCTAAACTTTTCTTTACAAATTAAAATTTTTTGGAATCTAAAGTTCTTAAGGAAGATTTTTCTTCATTACAGACAATTTTCCTAGAAATCTAGAAGGTATGTTTCCTTAATTAGGTTTTCATAATTGAATTTTTTACTTGTTGGTATTTTATCTAGTTTTAAGAAAAAATTTCGAATTCACATTCCTTAAATCCAATTTTTTTACCCTAAAAACCTCAAAAGTTTGGAACCTACCAAATCCTTCTTTGGCTTTCATCTCAAACATCAGATCATATTGAGCTTTTTTCAACCATTGGATTAATTTGGGAATATGAATCATCGCTTAAACGCCTATATAAAGGCCCTTATTAGTTGTCCCACATCAGTTTTCAAGCATTTGGGCGCTGATGCTCTACCTCTCTACTTAAGGGTTATTCTAAATTTTTTGTTTTCTTAACTCTGAATGTATTTGGAAGAATATCCATAGAAAAAAATGTATTTAGTTGAGGAAATATCATAATGGAAAATTTACAGAGAGATGTTATTATATATAAAGTTCTTTTCCAAGTATAATTCTCTTATTTTAGAAAATATCACATTGAATGGATGAGAGAGTCTCTGCATAGCTAAACCAAAAGGACAGGATCTGGTTTATCTAGAGAATCTTATACAGTTTTTTGAGTCTGTATGTTTTTTCAATGAAGGATGGAGAGATAATTTTTCTTTCAAAAATTATGGGAAAATCTATTCCTTTTCCTTTAGTATGGTTGCCAGCATAATTGGAATTCCATATGAGGGTGAAGTTATTTTCTGTACCCATAAATTGCATGATGAATCAAGAAGTTTTCAAAAGGAGAAGGATATTGAGTGCCTTGGTTTAATAGGAGTGAAGACACCTAAAATCAACCATCTCTATATGAATCTCAGGTTCCTAGAATTATGGGTTTAGGGGTTTCTAATCCTGAGAAAAGTTGATAAGGACACCTTGAAGAAGTGTGATATCAACTTTCTAGATTTTTTGATGAACTTGATGAAGATAAATCTGGTATAGTATATCTTTCTCACTATTAAAAATATCAAGAATGGGACCCTAAAATATCAAATTATCATGTATTTAGCAATCCTATCCAAGATCATAGTCCATTTCTTTGATTCATTCAAAATCCAATGTATTTCAAAGCCTAGATATTTCAAAGTCTTGTTGTTCAGTGATGATGATTTAAAGTGGATGAATGTGGGATTTAATAGAAAATATAGATAATTTTATTACTTATTAGAAAGTGAAATTGAGTCCTTAACAAAGAATCCATAAATAGTAGAGACATACAAGAAGGGTAAGAATAATAGAAAGTAGAAGGAACTAGTAGTCGTTTAAAAACCTACAGTTTAGGAAACTCAATCAGAACCCCCAAAGTATATAGAGCCAAAAACCTACCTTGATGAAGTGGTTTTTAAGTGGAGAGAATAGAAGAAGAATATGAAGGAAGGAAGTCCTAGCCTTATATTGGATCTATCTTTGGAAAAAAGTTTTGAATATCAAGGATGCTGAGAAGTATAAAAAATAGGTGAAATGAAAGAACCAAAGGAAAAAAATGTTTGAGGCTGAAATAGTTCAATATCTTCTTAAGGACACCGTGAAATCTTCCGAAAAAATCTAGGTACCAGAGTATTTTCTTTAAAAATCAGTTCCAGTGACTCTGGGAAAAAATTTGGTTATTCCGGAACCTGAAGAAGAGGAAGATAATGTTCAGGAAGAGGAATTGGAAGAAGAATAAGTGGAAGAAGGAGATGACACTGATGATTTCATCAGGAAAGTTGAAGAATATCAAGAGAAGGAAATTCCTTCAGAAAAATAGCTTATCCAAACTTCTCAGGCTGAATCTACAAAAATTTCTTCCACGGGAAAAGAAGAGGAGGGTCAGGAAGAGTTGAATAAACCATATGACGATGAAAGAAGTAATCATGATCTTGTTCAACCAAATGATCTTATGGAAGATTATTAGAAGTAAAAGGATGATGAATACAGAATCGTTCAAGTATCAGATAGTGAACATGAATCCCCAAAATCTACGAGGACCATTTCTAGAGTTGATAAATGAAAACATGTCATAGTTTCCAAACCTAAGAAAGTTGTGGTAGCTAATAAAGTTGATGGTAGTTTATTAAAAATAAAGAATGTTGAGATAGAAAAAGAATCCTCACCAATGGGGGAATCAGATTCGGAATCATCCTTCGTGGGTCCAGACATTGTGGTTCAGTACCGAAGGAATTTAGTTGATACCATTCCCTTGTTTATGATTATTGAATCGAGGTATAATATGTTTCATCACTCATTCAATCATAAATAGCATTCAGTTAGCATGCTTAAAGAAAAATTCATTATTCTTGAGGCTGATTTTAAATCCTTTTACATTAGTTATGATGATCATAGGAGGTCATACAAGGAAATCACTATGTAGTCCAAGAAGACAATTGAAGATTGGATAATTCTTGATGAATTTCAAAAGTCTGTGAAAGATGATTTTGATTGATAATAAAAGGGGACGAAGAAGCTTTCGAAAAGTTTTCTAGAAAAGCCAAACCTAGAACAAGAATCCTGGAAGCAGGAAGTAAAATATATGAATGGGAAGCTCAATTTAGTTATTTTGAATTTAAAGATGTAAATATATATTAGAATTGAGTTCCAAGAGAAGTTCAGCAAGCAAGAATATATTTTAAAGTCTCAGGAAAAAATCTTTAAGACACTTGATGAAAAAATCAAAGTTCTAGAGAAGAAAAATGAGGATCAGGAATAGTTGATCAATCTCTTTGAAGAAGACCATAAGTAGCATAAGAAGCTGAAGACTATAGTAAATAATTTCTGCCAAAGGAAAAGAAGGATAAATATTTGTTTCTTAATTCTAGTCTTTTTTTGTACCTACCTTGTATCAATATTTCCAATCTTAATTAATATTATTTTTGTGCTTCATTTTGTTGTTGTATATAGTTCTAATATTTCAGGTACCATATTTTCTTTCCATTATCTCTATTCCATTTTGAAAATCACAAAGGGGGAGAAAAGAATGGTAAAAAAAGAATAATAAATAAAGAATAGAATTCTATAAGGGGGAGTCTATCTAAGGGGGATTTTTCTCATAGAAGATTTCCTAATGTAATAAATAGAAAAATATCATTAATGAAGTCAAGAATACAATCCTTAGGGATTTCGAAAAACTAATAGGGAGTTAGTGATATTCATAATAATTCATAAGTAAAGGTATATATGTTTTTTTATGTTCATAAAGAAATTTCTTAGTCTTAATATTTTTTTGTAAGGTTTTTTGTGCTTCCAAAATGGGGGAGACTGTTGAGTCAAAAAGGTTTCTTTATGACATTTCTATTCCTCTATATTTTGAAAATAAAAAACACTCTATCTTAAGGAAAATAATTTTTCCCTAAGGATTATTTTCTTAAGGAATGTTTCCCATATCTAAGGAAAATTTTTATCTTTACCTTTGTTTTCATTGTCTCATTTTATAATCTCTCTAAATCTAACTCCTTTTATTACTAATTCAAAAATTTATATTTATATCTAAAACCTCATAATCTTATAATTCATTGGATATAGAGTATTCTGATTTTAGGTTCTGAATTATAGAAAATTCATATTCTAAGTTATCTGAAATTTAGAGTATGAATTATTTGAAATTCAGACTCTAAATTCTCTGAAATTCAGACTTTGAATTCTCAGTAAATCAGACTTTGAATTCTCTGAAATTAAGATTCTGAATTCTCGGAAATTCAGATTCCAAATTCTTTGAAATTAAGACTCTAAATTCTCTAAAATTTAGACTCTGAATTAATTGAAATTCAGAATCTGAATTCACTAAAATTCAGACTCTGGATTCTTTGACATTCGGACTCTGACTTCCTCAGAATTCGGAATCCGAATTCCTCAGAATTCCAACTCTGAATTCCTCAGAACTCTGAATCTGAATTCCTTATAATTTAGATTCTAGAATATATAGAATTCTGATTCTGAATTCATTGTAAAAAAGAATATAAATATCCATGTATTATAGATTCTGATTTTTTATTTGATTATACTAATCTTTATTTTTCATTAGACTTCATATTTTCATATTTTTCTAAGTTGTTTCATTTTCCTTACACAGGATACTATTATGAAAAAATATCATGCCATCTGTTTCAAACTAATCGTTGGTTGAGTGACATGTGTACAGGTCCCTCCGAGATTCAAGGAAAAATATGATCATTGGAGGATGGAGCTGACCGTTGGAGTTATGCCTATAAATAGGAGCTCATTTGAATGAGTTCATTATCTGTTGATCAACCTACATATTACCTGTTGTGAAGTGATTTCTAGAGAGAGAAATGCTCTCATGCTTTGTGCGTACTAAACATCTTGTTCAGCTTACTTCATGTTACTTTGATTATTGACGAGTACAATCGAGGGATACCATGGATAGGAAGACAAAATTGCTGACTACCTTAATGTTTAGGGACTTCTGGGGATAAGAAGATATAGGTCCCAACTACCTTAAAGTTCTAGGGCTTGTGGGGATAACAAGACAGATTCCGATATTCCTATAGAGGTATTACCCTGGTGTGGGTAAGATAGAATTACTTGAAAGTTTAAATCAAGGGCCCTTCATCCGAGGTTTTTGGATACCCTTCTCTTTGGGATAAAATATTTCCTAACTGTTACTTGTTTTGTTTTAATTTTTTATTTCTGCTACATTTTGTTAAATGAATAAAGTGTAAAATTCTTATAAATTCTTGTACTTTTATTACTTCTGATATTATAGATTCTATACGCATTAAGGTAGAATCTTCTTTAAGTAACATTTTCTCATGTTTCATTTCCATAACTATATTTCTGGAACCTAAGAAAGTTTGTTTACAAGAAATTAAAGAGGTTTTGTGAATTTACCATGTATTACTTTGTTAAACATAGTTTTCCTTTAGGTTAAAAATGAATGTTTTTAAATATACAATTCACCCCCTGTAATTGAGCATCTACATTTACTAATTCGATCTTATAATCCATAACTTACAATGTGATGAAGAGAGTTATTTGGAACTCTAAAATATTGCACTTCACTTCTTTTTTGAGTTTGCAAATGAGGTGCTAATGGTTCCCTTTTATAGCTAAAATGGGAGGTGGTTTTGGGAACCCAAATTATAAGATAGCACTTGTTTCTAAGTTTTGGACTAGTAAATGTCCTTATATCGACTTTGAAAAATGATATGACTTGTTTTTGTGGATTTTTATATCACCATGTAAAACTTTTCAGCCATTGGATATTTATAATGGGAGATATTTTCAAAATATTGATACAAAATTTTAATTTACTTTATTTAGTTCGTTGGGAAGATCAATTGTTTTGGGCCACCAGATGGATGAATTGGGATTGGGTGTCTTTATATGATTTTTATACCAAATATTTTTTAATCATCTTAAAATATTTCTTCCCAATAGGATGCACAGATATCACCGAATAGGTAAACCATTAGACATATGTCTTTTGGATTCCATGCAGTTTGGAACATATTCCTTCTACATCATCTATAGTCCTCCAATTAACCTCCTCCAATAATGTAATTATAAAAAAAAGTAAAATTCCCCTTTTAATTATGATATAAATTAAATAATTGAATCACATTTTATTTAAAAAATTTTATTATATTTTATATTTTCAGTACAAACCAAGTTTAATATAGTGGTGTAATGGTGAAATAAAACATTGAATCGTGGTGAGATCACACCCCCACACCTAAACATTTACACTCCTGGGAGAAGTCATATTTCAAAAAATGATGCATGGAGTTATTCCCAACATCATGATGATTTAACATTCAAGGAAAATTTAATTCTTATTAGCGATGTGATTAAAGAAAAATCCACATCAGTGAGTTATTCTTAGTGATCATGAAAACAAATGTACCATAAATTATATTTGAATTAAATTCAAGGATATGTATGGTACAAGTCTATGAAATGAACTAAAAGCAAACAATATCACTAACGCTCCATGTTTGTGTGTTTGAAAACCATTCCATGCTAATATTTTCAATTTATATCCTATAAATATAGGATATTTTTAAAATTTTCTACTTTCTTGATTCTTTCCACCATATCTTCCCTACATTATTAGAAAAAAAATTCCAGACCCAGTAACTTAAGAATTCATGGAAGACAAACCATAAGCACCCGACCAATATATCTCTTTATCTTGTACATTTCATCACTCCCCTCATTTTTTAGGGAATAAAATATTAATATAATAGGTAAAAACACATAGGTCTTTCTGGTATAGTAATGAAATAGATCAGATAAGGAATGGATGTATGGAAAAGTCCTTTTGGAAAACCGATTAATATTAATATAACATTTATTTACCTTATATCGAATAATAAATATTCACAATTCAGGGGGTGGTTTCAAGATGTGTGGAGATGTTAAGTAACATTATAAACCCATAAAGTACTCATACAAAGGGTATAAATAATCTCAAAATGTTTCAAAGAGATACAACCATTTATATCATTGAAAAAAATCAATTTACTAAAAAAATAAACCTCAATGATAAAATGTTTCTAAAACTGACATTCCATCTATGAATTAAGTTTTATTTAAATGTTAAAACAACATGACATAGGGAAATTCAGATTATATTTTCATTAATTTCTTTGATTATGTGGGCATAAAAAATGAGTATTCGATTATAAAAATGGGGAAGGTAAAAATACTATGTAGCAAGTGAAATGGGGAAAAATAAGAATGATGATGAAAATACTAATAAACCTAGTATTGTAGGGATAAGTAAAAATATTTTTTAGTACTTGGAGAAAATAAAAAATAAGAAATTTGATGAATTACCTAACAAACTCATAAATGTATCCACCCTCCACACCTAGAGTGTGCAGTGTGCAAACTATAATAAATGAGAATGTGGTATGGAAGGATAAAACCTAGGTGGTGTCACTAATAAGTTCCTTCTTGAAAATGGAGTTCCTCTACCAAGGAATCTGGAATGGCTTAACAAAATTGCTTCATAAAACTTCACATTAACATTTAATGTTTGTTTTGTTTTTTCATTTTGAACTTGTATACAACTAAATGGATTGAAATTGGTAATAGTGAACGGTCCAAACTAGTTGGAAAGAAACTTACTTTGGTGTAATCTCAGACTTACATTGTAAAAGAGGAACTTATACCCAATGTGGAATTGATTATGAATGATGATGAAATCATAGGATTCCTTGGTTCTCGCCTTCTATATTAGTGAGTTATCATTTGATTCTCTTCAAATTTCCTCTATCTCTTGAATCTATAACTTCACATGCTCATCTGCACCTCATAGGTTCATATTAAATTATTTAATATCCAAATATGCACAGATTTACACATTTAAATAGAGGTGAAAAGCCTTTAGAAACAAAATATGATATAGTCAAAATAATAATGGGGTTTTCCCAAAGTGTATCTTACAAGCGTAAACATAAATCTTTACTAATGGGTTGTACAAGTTTTTCCAATATTCAATTAACTTCCTTATTGGAAATTTCTTTTTTTTGAGTGATATAAAGTAGTGAATTTATGTGAACCCCTATAATTATGAAGAAAATTTTCCATTTATTATAAAAAATTGAACCATAATCACTAATGATGAATCTTGGAAAACCAAACATGTTGAAAAAATGGCATCTCAAAAAAATTAACAACCACTCATGAAAAATCTCTTAAAATATCCTTTTCTTCCACCCATTTAGATACATAGTAAATAGATAATATTATGTAATCAAATCCAAGTTAATTTATAAAATTCCCTATTAAGTCAGTTCCCCCATTCCTTGAAGATCTTAAAAAATAACAAGGGTTGTTAGGGTATTTCATTTCTCTTAGAGATATTCCCAGTGAATTGAAATTATCTGCATGAAATAAAAAATTTATTCGAATATCAAAACAAATATTAACTAATAAATTCCAAATTTAAGGACCTTTCTATCTAAACATTGATATCCAAATTTCCCCCCACAAGAAAAAGTGTGGAAGAAGCTCAAAACAAAGGTGAAATCATGTTAGGGACACACAAATGAAAAAACTAGAAACAGTAAATTATCCATAAGTATGGTCATCCCAAATAAAACATAATAAATCATTGTTAACAATTTATGATTGTGAAGTGTTAAAAATATTGGGTACCATTGATACTTCAAAAAAAATTTCATTGTCTGTATACCAAGGGGTAAGGTCCACTACATCGTAAAGGTGATCATCAGGCAAGAATTACCCAATGAGGAGGGATGAGTCAACATGGTGGTCCAATGGTGGGACAATCCTACTAATGTGGTTAATTACAACCTTCTATGCTCCTTTTTATCCATTTTTCTAAGATTAAATTCATGTAACACCCCGATCTTCCATGATACGCTTCTCATTCAATAATGCAATAGCTTGCATTGTACGCAACTTCGAGTTCTAAAACACAGCGACTAATCAAAGTAGCCGTTATGAATAGTAATAACCACTTTTTAAAATTATAGAAATTTTATATTTCAAAATGGACTTAATTTTTGTATTCGTAATATCGAAATTATCCAAAGTTGATTTTTTTGTAATTTTCTGAGAACTTCCAATTTTTTATGAATAGTGAAAATTACTTAAAAACAACTTTTTTAATCAAAATAATTTATATTGATAAATTATACTATTTAGTGGTTTTAAAGTATAATTAGAATATATTTTTACCATTTTATCCAAAGGTGGTCATTAGAATTAATTTAACATTGAAATTGGACATAAACAATTGCCAATCTTTTGATATAAATTGTTTCTTAAAAACACGCTATTTGTTGTAACAGCGGGAATTAATTATAAAATTAATTAATACAACTTATATGTTTGGAATTTTGTAAAATAGACATAATTTTTGAATTCTGAATATCAATTATAGCTTAGGGTGAAATTTTGGCCTTATTCTGAAAAACTTCAATTTTTGATGAATAGTGAAACCACTAAGTGGTAGTTAAATAACAGATTTTTCGTTTAAATGAAATATTACCACTTCTGTGATTTGATTTTCAAAAATCCGACATACATGGTTGTCATTAAGAAGTAAAATGTGGTTCAATGAGATTAAAATAATTTTTTGGTGAATAGTAACTTTTAAGTTCTTAATCGCGATTAGAGGTAATTAGTGTAGTATAAGGTAAAAATAATGTTTTAATAATATGAGATGAGCTTGAAACTTGTCCTACTCCTATTGGATGAGTCATGGCAGACCTAGAAAACCCATGGGTCAACTTGGGGACCCCATGGAGCCACTTTGGTTGGAAAATGACATTAATATATATTTATTTAATGTTAAAATTAAATTGACACAAACATGAGTTGTTTTACTAAAACAGTTTTTAAGTGGGGTTACACAGATCCGAATTTTGACTATAAATATTCATTAAAAAGATAAAAAGATTTCCTACATCATAGTAATTTTTTTATAATTTTTAAGCATTAAATAAATTAAATTATTTATGACATCATTATGATGCAGCGATGACCTCCTTATTTAACGATTTAAATAAAATGAGAAGATAATGCAAAATCCAAGGCTTAAACTTGTACAAAGCCTATTGGATGAGGAGATTTCGAACCCTTATCACCTTAGCCACAAATTATATAAGTGTGGGACCATTATAATCCGAAAATCATTGTATAATAATGTAACATTTCAATCTTTCCAAAAGAGCCCCTCCTCTCCTCTTATAAAAGGCCCCCACCTCTACCACCTTATTCACAATTCCAAGCCTTTTGGTTCGGCCAACCTCTACCCAAATACTCTCCCAACTTCTCTCCCTTCATCCTATAAGATTTACTTTAGTCAGAAAGCCATCCTAAGGAGTCCTTTTGATCAAATCAAAAGGATGAACCCGAAGACGGGGTAACATTTTCATCACCCTCTTTCAAGTTTCTTTCTTCTTCCACTCCCTCTTTGTTTATTATTTCAATTCTAAAATTATAACTCCAGTATCTTCTATATACTGTGATGTTATTATAAATATGTAACAACCATATTCAGTATTCTACCCATCATTTGAATGACATGTCACCATACGTGCGTACGTACGGCTTACCGTCTCCACGTCGTGGTGAATTGTTATTCAATATATTATTATTTAGATGGGTATAATAATGATATGTAATTCATGTAAATAATAAATATAACATGATAATGATTATGTATATATGATAAACTATCCAATTATATATTATTTTAATATCAAAATAATGATATTGTCGCTCGTGCGTACGTACGGACTACCGTCTCCACGAACGCGATGAGATTCATTCTCTGTCGTATCCATTCAAGTATAATTATCATTTGATGATTTAAAAATAATGTTTAAGGACATGATATCATTCTGGATATGAATAAGATACAACCAATCCATGAAAAACACGACTTACGTAACAAAACATATAAAAGAAAACGAGTAAGTTAACACCCGAAACAACGATAAATCTAAGATATTGTTAACAAAGCAATGTTAAAAGATCATATATGATATCATATGAATGTATATGATTCTTGTATAATTTAATAACAATTATTTCACCATTATACAGGAGGTTAACCTACCCCAACCAAGGAAAAGTACAAGGTAAGGGTTTACTTCACAACCTCTTCATTATCCAAGGTTGTTTATACATAATTATCTACTGGGACCTCGTTATCATCCACATCCATGTTTCTTAAAAATGTCTTTCAAAACATTTTTACTATTAAATGGAAAATGGGTTAAAGTCATTTATACCCTTATACGTTTTTGAAAGGAATCTTACCGTTGTTTTCCAAACAATGTACTTTTTTTCCTTTTTGACAAATTTAAGGTAAGAATGTTTTTTTACTTATACGGCGGGTGCAGCTATTTTCCGCCATTATAACTTCATCGAAGCTTCCCTAACAAGCTTATAAGAATATTTTCAAGGTAAATGTATTATTTTATAATTATGGGACTTTTAAATGATTTCAAAAAGGAGAGATATTTCTCTCAAATAGCTTTGATTTCATCCATGTCAACATCCTTTGATGGGTTTTTGAAATTGATTTATGATACAAAACTTCCATTGAACATTTTGTGAAATATTTGACTGTGGATGTGTTATTTTATACCATCCATAGTTTATGGAGAAATTTTTGACATTTCGTATGCTAGTTTTAATACGAATATTTATGTTATGTTTAAACCTATTCATATGAGGAATGTATTGGACTTAATATGTGACGGGTGGAGCCCGCTATAGCTCCTCGATGCATCGGTAGGTCTCATGAGACAACTAGACGTGGAATTGGCCAAGGCCCTTTCCCAATTTGATTTATGGTTTTGGCCGAGGCCTTAATCATTTTAGACGTCTTGGCCGAGGCCTTGACAAAGTTTTTCAGAATGTCTGGCATTATACATTCCCTCATTATGAAAGTGGTTATTGATATTTCATGTGATTATTCGTCTAGTAGAATATCCATGTGAGCAAGTAATGGCATTATTTTATTTTAATTTTTCCATATTATGCTGAAGTTCAAGTTCAATAAGGATTTTGTTTTAGTTATAAATTGCCTTAAATGCTTATGTTTTCTTATAAAAGCTTCCGCAATATTGTTATCCTTACTGAGCATCTGAGCTCACCCCTTTCAATGTTTTAATATTTTTCAGGATGTGAAGAAGTGTATTATGACTGACTTGCAAGAATATTCAGTGAGGATATGAGTGTGGACTATGAAGACCATGTTATTGTAGTTTGTTTACTTTTTTATGTAATGAAAGACTTATGAATGTATCTAGTGTTTCCAAGGCTACTAAACTAATCGGTCTTTCGAGACTTGATCTTTTGTGATCATGCCAATGTTACGAAGTAATGCACCGACTCTGGGTAGCTGGGGTCGGGGCGTTACAGTTGGTATCAGAGGCAGTTTAGTACTAACCTTGGAAGCTAGATTTAGATAAACTCTGATTAGAGAAAATATCCCGAAGATAGACTTTGAGGATTAGTATAGAAGAACTTCCTAGAATTTTGGTATTATAGAGATGTTGTGAGTTTTCCGAGCAATAAATCCCTGTCTGGATAGGAGCAGGTAGAGGCGGATCTGGCACAGATGTACCTAGGGGTAAAACCCGAAAACACCGCTTTGAGCTAGACTCGAACGGGAACTGGTGCACGACAACGGGCCTTGATGCACTCTTGGTTACGACACTCCCGGGGGATATGCTTTGGATAATTCCCATTTTCTTTACAAACCACTGTGAAGGGTTATGAGTATATACTTCCTCAAAGAAGACATTTTTATAATTATGGATTATATCCATAATTAGTTCAATTTATGTTAAGTGTTTTACAAGTATGGAATTATGTATTTTGATTCATGAACTAATCTAGTTTATGCCATTATTTAGAAATGGCACCTAGTGGAAGGAATGTAAACCGTATCAATGCACGCACTCCGTGTAGGGATTTCCCTCCTGCTCAGGATAATTATGGTGGATCTAGTGATACAACTGGTGCTGATCAGCTTCTCACCGTACTGGGACAACTCACGCAGGTTATGAATAACAACCTTACTCGTATGGAGCACCCTGATCCGCAACGTGGAGGATCAATGCTAGACCGTTTCATGAGGCAACAACCACCAACCTTCAATGGGAGTACAAATCCTATAGTAGCTGAGCAATGGATAAATTCCTTAGATAAAATATTCCATGCCTTGGGGAGTAGTGAAAGGGAGAAGGTTGTCATGGCAGTTTACCGCCTCACTGGAGATGCCGATCAGTGGTGGTCGCTGATTCAAAACACAAAGGAAGATGATAACGTATCGAATATGGAATGGAGGGAGTTAAAAGAGATTTTCTTAGAAAAATAATTTCCTCGTGACCATCGAGCAGATATGGAAAGGCAATTTTTGAGTCTGAGACAAAAGGAGGATGAGAATGTCGCAAAGTATGAGGCCAACTTTACAAGGTTAGCGAGGCATGCTGCAGATTATATACGTAACCCAAGGAGTAAGATTGATCATTTCTTTGATGGGTTAAAACCATTTCTCCGTTGAGCTTTAGTATCACAATCCTTCTCATCATACGAAGATATTGTCTCGTGTGCTATCAAGACAGAAAAGGAATTCTCTAAGTCTTATGACAACAAAGTAAAGCAAGAGAAGAAGAGAACGGGGGAACAAGAGACAGATAAAGGGAAAAAGGGAAAGAAGGATTTTCCATTATGTGATAATTGTGGGAAGAATCACCCTGGTACGTGCCTAAAAGGAATGAGAGTTTGTTATAAATGTGGAGAAAAGGGTCACCAGGCTCGTGATTGCAAGGGAAAGAATGAGGCTGTCAAAGTTGAATGCTACAATTGTAGGGAAATGGGGCATTATGCAAATGAATGTCCTAAGCGTCAAGTAAACTTACCTCAGAAAAGGCCAAGGGATCAAGGCCAATCTTATGCTGTGACTACAGTTGAAGCGGAATAATTAATGTATTGGTGCTTTTGGACTCAAGGATTATATTCTGGTTATAAGAATAATGTGATATATATAAGGATTGTACTGCAGTACTTGTTGATTTCAGTAAGGTTTTAATATGATGAAGGAAATTATATTTTTAGTATGTGACAATAAGAGAAACTTTACATTGTTTGGGGAATCTGATAAATTGATTTTGGAATTAAGAGAACTTTTAGAGAAAGTCTGGACAGAGGTATATTGGATAACTATAAAGGTTGGAGTGGATTAAGTTGATCTTTGGATAGTATTGTTTATGGTTAAAAAATTTATGAAGATTATTTTTGGAATATTATGATACTATAGTTTTAGGAAAAGGACAACCTGCAGGGTGGGGCATAACCCGTCGCGTCGGACAAAGCTGCAGGAATCAAACCCACAACCATAGTGCGACAAGACTTTATTTCCTACCACTAGCCTACAGGAAGTCCCTGGTTATTACAAAATAATTTTACTAATCTAAATGGTATGTGTTAACATTTGTAACCTTATACAATTAGGATAAATAGAATATTTTTGAGTTTTGTTACCATTTGGAGTAAAAGTTGGGTTTGTGGTAAACATTTATTAACGAATAAAAGTATACATAACAAGTATGTATATTCCCTTACGTTCTTAGTAAATCTCAAAAATAAATTCCTCAACATTATAAAAGGTAACTTAAAACAAAAATGTTGTCGGTTAACTTTTCCAACTGGGGATTCAATGACCGTTTAACCAATCACAAGTTTGTGATTTTCTTGTAGTTAAACTTTCTCCTAATCCTGTTTTCTATAACTCTCCATCAGACCTTGATGGTTTGTTTCTCCTCCATATCCATATTTTCATAGAATCCTAGAATGGGCTATATCGGGTGACCTTTGTACTTATCTTTCTTTCTTTTAATGTTATATATTTATTAACCTTATTTCCGATGTGGGTTTTCCCCGAAGGTACTTTCTATTTTCAACCTTTTATTTTCAAAGAAAAATTTCAAATTGCGAGGATGCAATTTATTGAAGGAGGGGAGAATGTAACACCCCGAGCTTCCATGATACGCTTCTCATTCAATAATGCAATAGCTTGCATTGTACGCAACTTCGAGTTCTAAAACACCGCGACTAATCAAAGTAGCCGTTATGAATAGTAATAACCACTTTTTAAAATTATAGAAATTTTATATTTCAAAATGGACTTCATTTTTGTATTCGTAATATCGAAATTATCCAAAGTTGAATTTTTTGTAATTTTCTGAGAACTTCCAATTTTTTATGAATAGTGAAAATTACTTAAAAACAACTTTTTTAATAAAAATAATTTAAAGTGATAAATTATACTATTTAGTGGTTTTAAAGTATAATTAGAATATATTTTTACCATTTTATCCAAAGGTGGTCATTAGAATTAATTTAACATTGAAATTGGACATAAACAATTGCCAATCTTTTGATATAAATTGTTTCTTAAAAACACGCTATTTGTTGTAACAGCGGGAATTAATTATAAAATTAATTAATACAACTTATATGTTTGGAATTTTGTAAAATAGACATCATTTTTGAATTCTGAATATCAATTATAGCTTAGGGTGAAATTTTGGCCTTATTCTGAAAAACTTCAACTTTTGATGAATAGTGAAACCACTAAGTGGTAGTTAAATAACTGATTTTTCGTTTAAATGAAATATTACCACTTCTGTGATTTGATTTTCAAAAATCCGACATACATGGTTGTCATTAAGAAGTAAAATGTGGTTCAATGAGATTAAAATAATTTTTTGGTGAATAGTAACTTTTAAGTTCTTAATCACGATTAGAGGTAATTAGTGTAGTTTAAGGTAAAAATAATGTTTTAATAATATGAGATGAGCTTGACACTTTTCCTACTCCTATTGGATGAGTCATGGCAGACCAAGACAACCCATGGGTCAACTTGGGGACCCCATGGAGCCACTTTGGTTGGAAAATGACATTAATATATATTTATTTAATGTTAAAATTAAATTGACACAAACATGAGTTGTTTTACTAAAACAGTTTTTAAGTGGGGTTACACAGATCCAAATTTTGACTATAAATATTCATTAGAAAGATAAAAAGATTTCCTACATCATAGTATTTTTTTTATAATTTTTATACATTAAATAAATTAAATTATTTATGACATCATTATGATGCAGCGATGACCACCTTATTTAACGATTTAAATAAAATGAGAAGATAATGAAAAATCCAAGGCTTAAACTTGTCCAAAGCCTATTGGATGAGGAGATTTAGAACCCTTATCACCTTAGCCACGAATTATATAAGTTTGGGACCTTTATAATCTGAAAAGAATTGTATAATAATGTAACATTTCAATCTTTCCAAAAGAGCCCCTCCTCTCCTCTTATAAAAGGCCCCCACCTCTACCACCTTATTCACACTTCCAAGCCTTTTGGTTCGGCCAACCTCTACCCAAATACTCTCCCAACTTCTCTCCCTTCATCCTAGAAGATTTTCTTTAGTCAGAAAGCCATCCTAAGGAGTCCTTTTGATCAAATCAAAAGGAAGAACCTGAAGAAGAGGTAACATTTTCATCACCCTCTTTCAAGTTTCTTTCTTCTTCCACTCCCTCTTTGTTTATTATTTCAATTATAAAATTATAACTCCAGTATCTTCTATATACTGTGATGTTATTATAAATATGGAACAACCATATTCAGTATTCTACACATCATTTGAATGACATGTCACCATACGTGCGTACGTACGGCTTACCGTCTCCACGTCGTGGTGTAATTGTTATTCAATATATTATTATTTAGATGGGTATAATAATGATATGTAATTCATGTAAATAATAAATATAACATGATAATGATTCTGTATATATGATACACTATCCAATTATATATTATTTTAATATCAAAATAATGATATTGTCGCTCGTGCGTACGTACGGACTACCGTCTCCACGAACGCGATGAGATTCATTCTCTGTCGTATCCATTCAAGTATAATTATCATTTGATGATTTAAAAATAATGTTTAAGGACATGATATAATTCTGGATATGAATAATATACAACCTATCCATGAAAAACACGACTTACGTAACAAAACATATAAAAGAAAACGAGTAAGTAAACACCCGAAACAACGATAAATCTAAGATATTGTTAACAAAGCAATGTTAAAAGATCATATATGATATCATATGAATGTATATGATTCTTGTATAATTTAATAACAATTATTTCATCATTATACAGGAGGTTAACCTACCCCAACGAAGGAAAAGTACAAGGTAAGGGTTTACTTCACAACCTCTTCATTATCCAAGGTTGTTTATACATAATTATCTACTGGGACCTCGTTATCATCCACATCCATGTTTCTTAAAAATGTCTTTCAAAACATTTTTACTATTAAATGGAAAATGGGTTAAAGTCATTTATACCCTTATACATTTTTGAAAGGAATCTTACCGTTGTTTTCCAAACAATGTACTTTTTGACCTTTTTGACAAATTTAAGGTAAGAATGTTTTTTTACTTATACGGCGGGTGCAGCTATTTTCCGCCATTATAACTTCGTTGAAGCTTCCCTAACAAGATTATAAGAATATTTTCAAGGTAAATGTATTATTTTATAATTATGGGAGTTTTAAATGATTTCAAAAAGGAGAGATATTTCTCTCAAATAGCTTTGATTTCATCCATGTCAACATCCTTTGATGGGTTTTTGAAATTGATTTATGATACAAAACTTCCATTGAACATTTTGTGAAATATTTGACTGTGGATGTGTTATTTTATACCATCCATAGTTTATGGAGAAATTTTTGACATTTCGTATGCTAGTTTTAATACGAATATTTATGTTATGTTTAAACCTATTCATACGAGGAATGTATTGGATTTAATATGTGACGGGTGGAGCCCGATATAGCTCCTCGATGCATCGGTAGGTCTCATGAGACAACTAGACGTGGAATTGGCCGAGGCCCTTTCCCAATTTGATTTATGGTTTTGGCCGAGGCCTTAATCATTTTAGACGTCTTGGCCGAGGCCTTGACAAAGTTTTTCAGAATGTCTGGCATTATACATTCCCTCATTATGAAAGTGGTTATTGATATTTCATGTGATTATTCGTCTAGTAGAATATCCATGTGAGCAAGTAATGGCATTATTTTATTTTACTTTTGCCATATTATGCTGAAGTTCAAGTTCAATAAGGATTTTGTTTTAGTTATAAATTGCCTTAAATGCTTATGTTTTCTTATAAAAGCTTCCGCAATATTGTTATCCTTACTGAGCATCTGAGCTCACCCCTTTCAATGTTTTAATATTTTCCAGGATGTGAAGAAGTGTATTATGACTGAATTGCAAGAATAGTCAGTGAGGATATGAGTGTGGACTATGAAGACCATGTTATTGTAGTTTGTTTACTTTTTGATGTAATGAAAGACTTATGAATGTATCTAGTGTTTCCAAGGCTACTAAACTAATCGGTCTTTCGAGACATGATCTTTTGTGATCATGCCAATGTTACGAAGTAATGCACCGACTCTGGGTAGCTGGGGTCGGGGCGTTACAGTTGGTATCAGAGGCAGTTTAGTACTAACCTTGGAAGCTAGATTTAGATAAACTCTGATTAGAGCACATATCCCGAAGATAGACTTTGAGGATTAGTATAGAAGAACTTCCTAGAATTTTGGTATTGTAGAGATGTTGTGAGTTTTCCGAGCAATACATCCCTGTCTGGATACGAGCAGGTAGAGGCGGCTCTGGCACAGATGTACCTAGGGGTAAAACCCGAAAACACCGCTTTGAGCTAGACTCGAACGGGAACTGGTGCACGACAATGGGCCTTGCTGCACTCTTGGTTACGACACTCCCGGAGGATATGCTTTGGATAATTCCCATTTTCTTTACAAACCACTATGAAGGTTTATGAGTATATAATTCCTCAAAGAAAACATTTTTATAATTATGGATTATATCCATAATTAGTTCAATTTATGTTAAGTGTTTTACAAGTATGGAATTATGTATTTTGATTCATGAACTAATCTAGTTTATGCCATTATTTAGAAATGGCGCCTAGTGGAAGGAATGGAAACCATATCAATGCACGCACTCCGTGTAGGGATTTCCCTCCTGCTCAGGATAATTATGGTGGAGCTAGTGATACAACTGGTGCTGATCAGCTTCTCACCGTACTGGGACAACTCACGCAGGTTATGAATAACAACCTTACTCGTATGGAGCACCCTGATCCGCAACGTGGAGGATCAATGCTAGACCGTTTCATGAGGAAACAACCACCAACCTTCAATGGGAGTACAAATCCTATAGTAGCTAATCAATGGATAAATTCCTTAGAGAAAATATTCCATGCCTTGGGGAGTAGTGAAAGGGAGAAGGTTGTCATGGAAGTTTACCGCCTCACTGGAGATACCGATCAGTGGTGGTCGCTGATTCAAAACACAAAGGAAGATGATGACGTATCGAATATGAAATGGAGGGAGTTCAAAGATATTTTCTTAGAAAAATAATTTCCTCGTGACCATCGAGCAGATATGGAAAGGCAATTTTTGAGTCTGAGACAAAAGGAGGATGAGAATGTCGCAAAGTATGAGGCCAACTTTACAAGGTTAGCGAGGCATGCTGCAGATTATATACGTAACCCAAGGAGTAAGATTGATCATTTCTTTGATGGGTTAAAACCATTTCTCCGTTGAGCTTTATTATCACAATCCTTCTCATCATACGAAGATATTGTCTCGTGTGCTATCAATACAGAAAAGGAATTCTCTAAGTCTTATGACAACAAAGTAAAGCAAGAGAAGAAGAGAACGGGGGAACAAGAGACAGATAAAGGGAAAAAGGGAAAGAAGGATTTTCCATTATGTGATAATTGTGGGAAGAATCACCCTGGTACGTGCCTAAAAGGAATGAGAGTTTGTTATAAATGTGGAGAAAAGGGTCACCAGGCTCGTGATTGCAAGGGAAAGAATGAGGCTGTCAAAGTTGAATGCTACAATTGTAGGGAAATGGGGCATTATGCAAATGAATGTCCTAAGCGTCAAGTAAACTTACCTCAGAAAAGGCCAAGGGATCAAGGCCAATCTTATGCTGTGACTACAGTTGAAGCGGAATAATTAATGTTTTGGTGCTTTTGGACTCAAGGATTATATTCTGGTTATAAGAATAATGTGATATATATAAGGATTGTACTGCAGTACTTGTTGATTTCTGTAAGGTTTTAATATGATGAAGGAAATTATATTTTTAGTATGTGACAATAAGAGAAACTTTACATTGTTTGGGGAATCTGATAAATTGATTTTGGAATTAAGAGACCTTTTAGAGAAAGTCTGGACAGAGGTATATTGGATAACTATAAAGGTTGGAGTGGATTAAGTTTATCTTTGGATAGTATTGTTTATGGTTAAAAAATTTATGAATATTATTTTTGGAATATTATGATACTATAGTTTTAGGAAAAGGACAACCTGCAGGGTGGGACATAACCCGTCGCGTCAGACAAAGCTGCAGGAATCGAACCCACAACCATAGTGCGACAAGCCTTTATTTCCTACCACTAGCCTACAGGAAGTCCCTGGTTATTACAAAATAATTTTACTAATCCAAATGGTATGTGTTAACATTTGGAACCTTATACAATTAGGATAAATAGAATATTTTTGAGTTTCGTTACCATTTGGAGTAAAAGTTGGGTTTGTGGTAAACATTTATTAACGAATGAAAGTATACATAACAAGTATGTATATTCCCTTACGTTCTTAGTAAATCTCCTAAATAAATTCCTCAACATTATAAAAGGTAACTTAAAACAAAAATGTTGTCGGTTAACTTTTCCAACTGGGGATTCAATGACCGTTTAACCAATCACAAGTTTGTGATTTTCTTGTAGTTAAACTTTCTCCTAATCCTATTTTCTATAACTCTCCATCAGACCTTGATGGTTTGTTTCTCCTCCATATCCATATTTTCATAGAATCCTAGAATGGGCTATATCGGGTGACCTTTGTACTTATCTTTCTTTCTTTTAATGTTATATATTTATTAACCTTATTTCCGATGTGGGTTTTCTCCAAAGGTACTTTCTATTTCCAACCTTTTATTTTCAAAGAAAAATTTCAAATTGCGAGGATTCAATTTATTGAATGAGGGGAGAATGTAACACCCCGAGCTTCCATGATACGCTTCTCATTCAATAATGCAATAGCTTGCATTGTACGCAACTTCGAGTTCTAAAACACCGCGACTAATCAAAGTAGCCGTTATGAATAGTAATAACCACTTTTTAAAATTATAAAAATTTTATATTTCAAAATGGACTTCATTTTTGTATTCGTAATATCGAAATTATCCAAAGTTGATTTTTTTGTAATTTTCTGAGAACTTCCAATTTTTTATGAATAGTGAAAATTACTTAAAAACAACTTTTTTAATCAAAATAATTTATAGTGATAAATTATACTATTTAGTGGTTTTAAAGTATAATTAGAATATATTTTTACCATTTTATCCAAAGGTGGTCATTAGAATTAATTTAACATTGAAATTGGACATAAACAATTGCCAATCTTTTGATATAAATTGTTTCTTAAAAACACGCTATTTGTTGTAACAGCAGGAATTAATTATAAAATTAATTAATACAACTTATATGTTTGGAATTTTGTAAAATATACATCATTTTTGAATTCTGAATATCAATTATAGCTTAGGGTGAAATTTTGGCCTTATTCTGAAAAACTTAAATTTTTGTTGAATAGTGAAACCACTAAGTGGTAGTTAAATAACTGATTTTTCGTTTAAATGAAATATTACCACTTCTGTGATTTTATTTTCAAATATCCGACATACATGGTTTTCATTAAGAAGTAAAATGTGGTTCAATGAGATTAAAATAATTTTTTGGTGAATAGTAACTTTTGAGTTCTTAATCGCGATTAGAGGTAATTAGTGTAGTTTAAGGTAAAAATAATGTTTTAATAATATGAGATGAGCTTGACACTTGTCCTACTCCTATTGGATGAGTCATGGCAGACCAAGACAACCCATGGGTCAACTTGGGGACCCCATGGAGCCACTTCGGTTGGAAAATGACATTAATATATATTTATTTAATGTTAAAATTAAATTGACACAAACATGAGTTGTTTTACTAAAACAGTTTTTAAGTGGGGTTACACAGATCCAAATTTTGACTATAAATATTCATTAGAAAGCTAAAAAGATTTCCTACATCATAGTATTTTTTTTTATAATTTTTAGACATTAAATAAATTAAATTATTTATGACATCATTATGATGCAGCGATGACCTCCTTATTTAACGATTTAAATAAAATGAGAAGATAATGCAAAATCCAAGGCTTAAACTTGTCCAAAGCCTATTGGATGAGGATATTTAGAACCCTTATCAACTTATACACGAATTATATAAGTGTGGGACCTTTATAATCCGAAAAGCATTGTATAATAATGTAACATTTCAATCTTTCCAAAAGAGCCCCTCCTCTCCTCTTATAAAAGGCCCCCACCTCTACCACCTTATTCACACTTCCAAGCCTTTTGGTTCGGCCAAACTATGCCCAAATACTCTCCCAACTTCTCTCCCTTCATCCTAGAAGATTTAATTTAGTCATAAAGCCATCCTAAGGAGTCCTTTTGATCAAATCAAAAGGAAGAACCCGAAGAAGAGGTAACATTTTCATCACCCTCTTTCAAGTTTCTTTCTTCTTCCACTCCCTCTTTGTTTATTATTTCAATTCTAAAATTATAACTCCAGTATATTCTATATACTGTGATGTTATTATAAATATGGAACAACCATATTCAGTATTCTACCCATCATTTGAATGACATGTCACCATACGTGCGTACGTACGGCTTACCGTCTCCACGTCGTGGTGTAATTGTTATTCAATAAATTATTATTTAGATGGGTATAATAATGATATTTAATTCATGTAAATAATAAATATAACATGATAATGATTCTGTATATATGATACACTATCCAATTATATATTATTTTAATATCAAAATAATGATATTGTCGCTCGTGCGTACGTACGGACTACCGTCTCCACGAACGCGATGAGATTCATTCTCCGTCGTATCCATTCAAGTATAATTATCATTTGATGATTTAAAAATAATGTTTAAGGACATGATATCATTCTAGATATGAATAAGATACAACCTATCCATGAAAAACATGACTTACGTAACAAAACATATAAAATAAAACGAGTAAGTTAACACCCGAAACAACGATAAATCTAAGATATTGTTAACAAAGCAATGTTAAAAGATCATATATGATATCATATGAATGTATATGATTCTTGTATAATCTAATAACAATTATTTCACCATTATACAGGAGGTTAACCTACCCCAACCAAGGAAAAGTACAAGGTAAGGGTTTACTTCACAACCTCTTCATTATCCAAGGTTGTTTATACCCAATTATCTACTGGGACCTCGTTATCATCCACATCCATGTTTCTTAAAAATGTCTTTCAAAACATTTTTACTATTAAATGGAAAATGGGTTAAAGTCATTAATACCCTTATACGTTTTTGAAAGGAATCATACCATTGTTTTCCAAACAATGTACTTTTTGACCTTTTTGACAAATTTAAGGTAAGAATGTTTTTTTACTTATACGGCGGGTGCAGCTATTTTCAACCATTATAACTTCGTCGAAGCTTCCCTAACAAGCTTATAAGAATATTTTCAAGGTAAATGTATTATTTTATAATTATGGGACTTTTAAATGATTTCAAAAAGGAGAGATATTTCTCTCAAATAGCTTTGATTTCATCCATGTCAACATCCTTTGATGGGTTTTTGAAATTGATTTATGAAACAAAACTTCCATTGAACATTTTGTGAAATATTTGACTGTGGATGTGTTATTTTATACCATCCATAGTTTATGGAGAAATTTTTGACATTTCGTATGCTAGTTTTAATACGAATATTTATGTTATGTTTAAACTAATTCATATGAGGAATGTATTGGACTTAATATGTGACGGGTGGAGCCCGCTATAGCTCCTCGATGCATCGGTAGGTCTCATGAGACAACTAGACCTGGAATTGGCCGAGGCCCTTTCCCAATTTGATTTATGGTTTTGGCCGAGGCCTTAATCATTTTAGACGTCTTGGCCGAGGCCTTGACAAAGTTTTTCAGAATGTCTGGCATTATACATTCCCTCATTATGAAAGTGGTTATTGATATTTCATGTGATTATTCGTCTAGTAGAATATCCATGTGAGAAAGTAATGGCATTATTTTATTTTACTTTTGCCATATTATGCTGAAGTTCAAGTTCAATAAGGATTTTGTTTTAGTTATAAATTTCCTTAAATGCTTATGTTTTCTTATAAAAGCTTCCGCAATATTGTTATCCTTACTGAGCATCTGAGCTCACCCCTTTCAATGTTTTAATATTTTCCAGGATGTGAAGAAGTGTATTATGACTGACTTGCAAGAATAGTCAGTGAGGATATGAGTGTGGACTATGAAGACCATGTTATTGTAGTTTGTTTACTTTTTTATGTAATGAAAGACTTATGAATGTATCTAGTGTTTCCAAGGCTACTAAACTAATCGGTCTTTCGAGACTTGATCTTTTGTGATCATGCCAATGTTAGGAAGTAATGCACCGAATCTGGGTAGCTGGGGTCGGGGCGTTACAGTTGGTATCAAAGGCAGTTTAGTACTAACCTTGGAAGATAGATTTAGATAAACTCTGATTAGAGCACATATCCCGAAGATAGACTTTGAGGATTAGTATAGAAGAACTTCTTAGAATTTTGGTATTGTAGAGATGTTGTGAGTTTTCCGAGCAATACATCCCTGTCTGGATACGAGCAGGTAGAGGCGGCTCTGGCACAGATGTACCTAGGGGTAAAACCCGAAAACATCGCTTTGAGCTAGACTCGAACGAGAACTGGTGCACGACAACGGGCCTTGCTGCACTCTTAGTTACGACACTCCCGGGGGATATGCTTTGGATAATTCCCATTTTCTTTACAAACCACTATGAAGGGTTATGAGTATATAATTCCTCAAATAAAACATTTTTATAATTATGGATTATATCCATAATTAGTTCAATTTATGTTAAGTGTTTTACAAGTATGGAATTATGTATTTTGATTCATGAACTAATCTAGTTTATGCCATTATTTAGAAATGGCGCCTAGTGGAAGGAATGGAAACCATATCAATGCACGCACTCCGTGTAGGGATTTCCCTCCTGCTCAGGATAATTATGGTGGAGCTAGTGATACAACTGGTGCTGATCAGCTTCTCACCGTACTGGGACAACTCACGCAGGTTATGAATAACAACCTTACTCGTATGGAGCACCCTGATCCGCAACGTGGAGGATCAATGCTAGACCGTTTCATGAGGAAACAACCACCAACCTTCAATGGGAGTACAAATCCTATAGTAGCTGAGAAATGGATAAATTCCTTAGAGAAAATATTCCATGCCTTGGGGAGTAGTGAAAGGGAGAAGGTTGTCATGGCAGTTTACCGCCTCACTGGAGATGCCGATCAGTGGTGGTCGCTGATTCAAAACACAAAGGAAGATGATGACGTATCGAATATGGAGTGGAGGGAGTTCAAAGAGATTTTCTTAGAAAAATAATTTCCTCGTGACCATCGAGCAGATATGGAAAGGCAATTTTTGAGTCTGAGACAAAAGGAGGATGAGAATGTCGCAAAGTATGAGGTCAACTTTACAAGGTTAGCGAGGCATGCTGCAGATTATATACGTAACCCAAGGAGTAAGATTGATCATTTCTTTGATGGGTTAAAACCATTTCTCCATTGAGCTTTAGTATCACAATCCTTCTCATCATACGAAGATATTGTCTCGTGTGCTATCAAGACAGAAAAGGAATTCTCTAAGTCTTATGACAACAAAGTAAAGCAAGAGAAGAAGAGAACGGGGGAACAAGAGACAGATAAAGGGAAAAAGGGAAAGAAGGATTTTCCATTATGTGATAATGGTGGGAAGAATCACCCTGGTACGTGCCTAAAAGGAATGGGAGTTTGTTATAAATGTGGAGAAAAGGGTCACCAGGCTCGTGATTGCAAGGGAAAGAATGAGGCTGTCAAAGTTGAATGCTACAATTGTAGGGAAATGGGGCATTATGCAAATGAATGTCCTAAGCGTCAAGTAAACTTACCTCAAAAAAGGCCAAGGGATCAAGGCCAATCTTATGCTGTGACTACAGTTGAAGCGGAATAATTAATGTATTGGTGCTTTTGGACTCAAGGATTATATTCTGGTTATAAGAATAATGTGATATATATTAGGATTGTACTGCAGTACTTGTTGATTTCAGTAAGGTTTTAATATGATGAAGGAAATTATATTTTTAGTATGTGACAATAAGAGAAACTTTAAATTGTTTGGGGAATCTGATAAATTGATTTTGGAATTAAGAGACCTTTTAGAGAAAGTCTGGACAGAGGTATATTGGATAACTATAAAGGTTGGAGTGGATTAAGTTGATCTTTGGATAGTATTGTTTATGGTTAAAAAATTTATGAAGATTATTTTTGGAATATTATGATACTATAGTTTTAGGAAAAGGACAGCCTGCAGGGTGGGGCATAACCCGTCGCGTCGGACAAAGCTGCAGGAATCGAACCCACAACCATAGTGCGACAAGCCTTTATTTCCTACCACTAGCCTACAGGAAGTCCCTGGTTATTACAAAATAATTTTACTAATCTAAATGGTATGTGTTAACATTTGGAACCTTATACAATTAGGATAAATAGAATATTTTTGAGTTCCGTTACCATTTGGAGTAAAAGTTGGGTTTGTGGTAAAAATTTATTAACGAATGAAAGTATACATAACAAGTATGTATATTCCCTTACGTTCTTAGTAAATCTCCTAAATAAATTCCTCAACATTATAAAAGGTAACTTATAAAAAAAATGTTGTCGGTTAACTTTTCCAACTGGGGATTCAATGACCGTTTAACCAATCACAAGTTTGTGATTTTCTTGTAGTTAAACTTTCTCCTAATCCTGTTTTCTATAACTCTCCATCAGACCTTGATGGTTTGTTTCTCCTCCATATCCATATTTTCATAGAATCCTAGAATGGGCTATATCGGGTGACCTTTGTACTTATCTTTCTTTCTTTTAATGTTATATATTTATTAACCTTATTTCCGATGTGGGTTTTCCCCAAAGGTACTTTCTATTTTCAACCTTTTATTTTCAAAGAAAAATTTCAAATTGCGAGGATGCAATTTATTGAAGGATGGGATAATGTAACACCCCGAGCTTCCATGATACGCTTCTCATTCAATAATGCAATAGCTTGCATTGTACGCAACTTCGAGTTCTAAAACACCGCGACTAATCAAAGTAGCCATTATGAATAGTAATAACCACTTTTTAAAATTATAGAAATTTTATATTTCAAAATGGACTTCATTTTTGTATTCGTAATATCGAAATTATCCAAAGTTCAATTTTTTGTAATTTTCTGAGAACTTCCAATTTTTTATGAATAGTGAAAATTACTTAAAAACAACTTTTTTAATCAAAATAATTTATAGTGATAAATTTTACTATTTAGTGGTTTTAAAGTATAATTAGAATATATTTTTACCATTTTATCCAAAGGTGGTCATTAGAATTAATTTAACATTGAAATTGGACATAAACAATTGCCAATCTTTTGATATAAATTGTTTCTTAAAAACACGCTATTTGTTGTAACAGCGGGAATTAATTATAAAATTAATTAATACAACTTATATGTTTGGAATTTTTTAAAATAGACATCATTTTTGAATTCTGAATATCAATTATAGCTTAGGGTGAAATTTTGGCCTTATTCTGAAAAACTTCAATTTTTGATGAATAGTGAAACCACTAAGTGGTAGTTAAATAACTGATTTTTCGTTTAAATGAAATATTACCACTTCTGTGATTTTATTTTCAAAAATCCGACATACATGGTTGTCATTAAGAAGTAAAATGTGGTTCAATGAGATTAAAATAATTTTTTGGTGAATAGTAACTTTTAAGTTGTTAATCGCGATTAGAGGTAATTAGTGTAGTTTAAGGTAAAAATAATGTTTTAATAATATGAGATGAGCTTGAAACTTGTCCTACTCCTATTGGATGAGTCATGGCAGACCAAGACAACCCATGGGTCAACTTGGGGACCCCATGGAGCCACTTTGGTTGGAAAATGACATTAATATATATTTATTTAATGTTAAAATTAAATTGACACAAACATGAGTTGTTTTACTAAAACAGTTTTTAAGTGGGGTTACACAGATCAAAATTTGGACTATAAATATTCATTAGAAAGCTAAAAAGATTTCCTACATCATAGTATTTTTTTTATAATTTTTAGACATTAAATAAATTAAATTATTTATGACATCATTATGATGCAGCCATGACCTCCTTATTTAACAATTTAAATAAAATGAGAAGATAATGAAAAATCCAAGGCTTAAACTTGTCCAAAGCCTATTGGATGAGGAGATTTCGAACCCTTATCACCTTAGCCACGAATGATATAAGTGTGGGACCTTTAGAATCCGAAAAGCATTGTATAATAATGTAACATTTCAATCTTTCCAAAAGAGCCCCTCCTCTCCTCTTATAAAAGGCCCCCACCTCTACCACCTTATTCACACTTCCAAGCCTTTTGGTTCGGCCAAACTCTGCCCAAATACTCTCCCAACTTCTCTCCCTTCATCATAGAAGATTTACTTTAGTCATAAAGCCATCCTAAGGAGTCCTTTTGATCAAATCAAAAGGAAGAACCCGAAGAAGAGGTAACATTTTCATCACCCTCTTTCAAGTTTCTTTCTTCTTCCACTCCCTCTTTGTTTATTATTTCAATTCTAAAATTATAACTCCAGTATATTCTATATACTATGATGTTATTATAAATATGGAACAACCATATTCAGTATTCTACCCATCATTTGAATGACATGTCACCATACGTGCGTACGTACGGCTTACCGTCTCCACGTCGTGGTGTAATTGTTATTCAATATATTATTATTTAGATGGGTATAATAATGATATGTAATTCATGTAAATAATAAATATAACATAATAATGATTCTGTATATATGATACACTATCCAATTATATATTATTTTAATATCAAAATAATGATATTGTCGCTCGTGCGTACGTACGGACTACCGTCTCCACGAACGCAATGAGATTCATTCTCCGTCGTATCCATTCAAGTATAATTATCATTTTATGATTTAAAAATAATGTTTAAGGACATGATATCATTCTGGATATGAATAAGATACAACCTATCCATGAAAAACACGACTTACGTAACAAAACATATAAAAGAAAACGAGTAAGTTAACACCCGAAACAACGATAAATCTAAGATATTGTTAACAAAGCAATGTTAAAAGATCATATATGATATCATATGAATGTATATGATTCTTGTATAATTTAATAACAATTATTTCACCATTATACAGGAGGTTAACCTACCCCAACCAACGAAAAGTACAAGGTAAGGGTTTACTTCACAACCTCTTCATTATTCAAGGTTGTTTATACATAATTATCTACTGGGACCTCGTTATCATCCACATCCATGTTTCTTAAAAATGTCTTTCAAAAAAATTTTACTATTAAATTGAAAATGGGTTAAAGTCATTTATACCCTTATACGTTTTTGAAAGGAATCTTACCGTCGTTTTCCAAACAATGTACTTTTTGACCTTTTTGACAAATTTAAGGTAAGAATGTTTTTTTACTTATACGGCGGGTGCGGCTATTTTCCACCATTATAACTTCGTCGAAGCTTCCCTAACAAGCTTATAAGAATATTTTCAAGGTAAATGTATTATTTTATAATTATGGGACTTTTAAATGATTTCAAAAAGGAGAGATATTTCTCTCAAATAGCTTTGATTTCATCCATGTCAACATCCTTTGATGGGTTTTTGAAATTGATTTATGATACAAAACTTCCATTGAACATTTTGTGAAATATTTGACTGTGGATGTGTTATTTTATACCATCCATAGTTTATGGAGAAATTTTTGACATTTCGTATGCTAGTTTTAATACGAATATTTATGTTATGTTTAAACCTATTCATATGAGGAATGTATTGGACTTAATATGTGACGGGTGGATCCCGCTATAGCTCCTCGATGCATCGGTAGGTCTCACGAGACAACTAGACGTGGAATTGGCCGAGGCCCTTTCCCAATTTGATTTATGGTTTTGGCCGAGGCCTTAATCATTTTAGACGTCTTGGCCGAGGCCTTGACAAAGTTTTTCAGAATGTCTGGAATTATACATTCCCTCATTATGAAAGTGGTTATTGATATTTCATGTGATTATTCGTCTAGTAGAATATCCATGTGAGCAAGTAATGGCATTATTTTATTTTACTTTTGCCATATTATTCTGAAGTTCAAGTTCAATACGGATTTTGTTTTAGTTATACATTGCCTTAAATGCTTATGTTTTCTTATAAAAGCTTCCGCAATATTGTTATCCTTACTGAGCATCTGAGCTCACCCCTTTCAATGTTTTAATATTTTCCTGGATGTGAAGAAGTGTATTATGACTGACTTGCAAGAATAGTCAGTGAGGATATGAGTGTGGACTATGAAGACCATGTTATTGTAGTTTGTTTACTTTTTGATGTAATGAAAGACTTATGAATGTATCTAGTGTTTCCAAGGCTACTAAACTAATCGGTCTTTCGAGACTTAATCTTTTGTGATCATGCCAATGTTACGAAGTAATTCACCAACTCTGGGTAGCTGGGGTCGGGGCGTTACAATTCATGAAGGAGAATCATCTATCAAATAATACATGGTTTGGAATCTAGTTTCCTAAGGATATACTAGAGGTCTTCGTGGTCTAAGAACAAAATTAATTTGGGAACAAAAAATTTTGATATCAGTTTATCCAAGGAAAACACAACGGAAAGAAATTATTTTTTAGTTTTTTTGTAGTTTTCTTAGGTATCATATATTGTGTGTGAGGCATAGGCAATGACATGTGGATCTCAATCAACTAGTAGTGAAAATACTAGCCCAACTGCATAGTTAGTGGTGTCACACATGATATTAAACTGTAAGTCCCAAAAATGTTGTTGTATTACTAGTAGTGAAGTGAGATTCCATTTTAGGTATTTAAAATAATCCTTGTGGTATATATGAAAAAATAATTCCTTTTCATTTTAGAGTAAGTGGGAAAGGGTAGTACACTATTACTAAATTCTTGAATGAAATGATTATAGAATCCATAATGACCTAAGAAAGAGTGCACATCCTGCACATTTTTTGGGAATAAATCATGTCTAATTTTTATTTACCTACTTGGATACCATCCCCTAAAACAATATTTCCAAGTATTATACATTTTCCCACCATAAAATGGAATTTATCATCATTTAATACAACATTATTTTCTATACAATGATGTAGGAATGAACCAAGACTACTCAAACCCTCATAAAAGAAGCATCCATGAAAAAGCAAATCAACCTTGAAATCATCCATGTGATTCTCCAAGTAATCTAAACTAATACTAACCATGCATCATTTCAATTTACCTAGAGCATTTCACAAACCATATAGAATCCTCTAATATAAAAATGTTCCAAATTGGAAAATAAAGGTTTTATTTTTTTATCCTCAGGAGAGATATTGATCTAAAAGTATCAAGAATAACCAATAAGAAAGAATTAGTTGGACATCCCATTTATACTCTCTATCATCTATTAAATGAAAGGCAATGGTAACTGGTATTTACTAGTGTGTTGGCTTAGTCGAGGTTAATCTATACAAACACAATAAGTATTCTTCACACGGGTTAGAACTAATTTTTTATTTTCATTTTTCATAATTTTAAGGCTAGTTATATTATAAAAAATCTACACTAAACTTACTCATTTTCTTTCATAGATGGTGTAAATGATTCCAGCATCCAATAATTTGAAAACCTCCTTAGAAACAACATCATGAAGGTTTTTGATCAATTGATATTTTACCTAACTCACTAGTTTCACCACATTTTTTAACAATATAATATGGAAATAAATTTATGGGCTAATAATGGTAATATCATGAAGTTTCCATCCCAATGCTTATTTATACATCCTCAAAAGGTTATATAATTTCAATTAATTATCTAGAGGGAGTAAACTAGAAATGATAACATGAAACTTGTTTCAATTCTCAAGAAATTAATATTTCATATTTTGAGGTAGTGGTTTTAGTTGCAAGTCAGGGTGATTTTGGATTAATGAGAGTGATGTGAAAGTGAGAGGTCAATGATATCATATAACTAATCAATAGTTACATCCCCATATGAAGAATACGATTTTATAGAATGAGAAGTATTATCAATGGACATAGGATCCTCAGTAATCAAGGAATCAACATTTAAAACATAATATTTACACTTTTCCAAACCCACACAATGATATAAAGATGAATCACAACAAAAATAATCAAATAGTAAATAATATGAAAACCAATCAGAGCATGGATTGAGGAGATAATAATGTTTATGTGTTCCATCAATGATAACATCCATCGAATAGATAGGAAAAGTGGAGTTCTCTTCAACAATGTATTTCATAGCATTAATAATATAGAAACATACCTTTTCTCCCCAAAAAACCACGGACATAGTACCATTGTGAACGTTTATTATTGTATTTTTGGTTTTAAATAAAAGTATTCTTAGTATGAGAGGAAATTTTCCTTATGCCTAGTATTATTACATCTCAATAACATTGACGTCTGTCGGGAAAATGGGATAGTTTACTCATAGAAGGACATCCTCGATCACTCTTGTTAGGTGTGTGGTTCTATAATTGGCAAGTTGTATGATGATTCTCATTGGTTGAAACTCTCTAAACTGAATAAAAGTATACACAAAGTGAGAAACCACCTTAATGAAAGAAAATAAATCAATATTTGAATCATAGTAGAAAGTCTCCCTTGTGGATCATGGTATTGTAGAATTTTTTGGATCCTTATATTTGGTTAGAATCACTGGTTGTATCAAGGAAAATAAAATTCTTTCAAGGATGACTCTATCATTCCCCTTTAGTCACCTCCTGTGGGTGAAAATTATTTTTATAAAATTTAGTATAGTGGGGAATTTATTTAACTACACCCAATAGAGGAATATTAACTTATACCTTTATAAATGTATCTAGGATCTCTTTACCAGTTCCAACATCAAAATTTTTCATACATTGAGAGAGCCTTTTGGGATAGGGGAGAGGAATGTATTTTTATGGGAATCCAAAATGATAAATGTTTTATCTATTTTCATTTTATTTTATACCAATACCCATTCATATTTTTTAATTTTCTACTTTCAATCGATGAGTGGGAACACATACATAATTGATGTGAGACAAACCAACCCACAATCTCAAATATATGTAATACCATGACCAAGTAGAAAAAAATATTAAAATAGAAAACATAAACCATCAGCCCACACCCCAAAAATTCAAAATTCAAAAATACCAAAATCCAAAAAATTAAAATATGAAAAAATAAAAGTGCATGGTTGATAGATCACAAATGAGCCCAATTTCGTCAGCCATAGAATCATGTGTATGACCCCCTCAAACCCTGAGCTATCTTTGATGGTCAAAATCACATACACTAAACCTTAAATGGAGAAAACACCATCACTAATCCAGACCTTTCTGCTAAACCGTTCACTGGATATCAACATGCCAAATCTAACCTCCTCTAACACCATATTAACCACCATCGTCACATTCTCTAGTTGAGCCTCTATACCACAATCAAACTCTCAAACAAACACATCCCAATGAATCTTATAGATCCACCACACCAGACCACACTTTTTGGGAGCATTGTATTTCTTCTCTTGAATCATTTTAGTGTTGAGAATAAGAGGTTTCATGCGGTGGACATACCTGATGTGTAGAATCAATTGAAGGGGAAATTTATTTTCCACTAATAAGTGTGATATCACATACATTAACTTTGTCCATGGGATTGTAAATATGTTTGGATGGTAGTTTTCTAGACCCTTGACTTTGGATTTCACCTAATGAGACATTAAGTTGGCCAAATTGAGTTTTTAGGTCTTAGATAGATTCTTGTGTAATTTTTTTAATTGGAGATTATTTTTATCCATTTTTTCATCATTTCCTCAAGTAAAGGCTTTAGTTTTTGTGGGGGAGGTGGTTTAAATGTCCTTTGTGGAGGTTGAGGATTTGTATATACTGGTGGAGGATGAGTAATCTTCCTTAGGTGGTTCCATTTTTGATAAAGTTGGTTAGAATACTACTTTACCTACATTCTTGTTTATCCTTCCATCTAGAGTTGGATGGATAGTATGATTCTTTCTTAATAGGATGGTTATAGGGATGGATTGTAAATATTGCCTCATAACTCTTATAAGATTCTCATAGTTGGGGGAATTGGTTGAAATAGTGGTTGTAGATGGCATAGATACCACAATAAATTATAGGAGGTTGAGATTTCCCATGGGAAAGAGAAATTTCTTGGTGTAGGGTACTTAACTCGTTGAACTTTTTTTCCACCTTCTTATAAAATTTATAACTATTCACCTCATGGACACCTCTTATGGGTATATTGGACCTTATACCAAATTGTACACTATTTTGTGTCATGTTTTATCTATGATCCATTAGAGAAATTTGGGCCTTATCCATAAGGGAACCACATATAGTAGCTTCAATCATGTCATGATTGATTATATTTAAAGCTTATTAAAAGTATTATATTAGAATTTTATCACTTATTTGGGAGTGTGGACAACTTGAAAAAATAATTTTAAAATTTTTCCAAAATTCATGAAGTGTTTCCCCATAAGATTTTCTTATTTGAAAATTTTATTTCATTATTATTGCGGTTTGATAGGATGGGAAGTATTTTCAAGAAAAAGTCATTTCATGTCTCCCCAACCTCTAATTGGGGAGTTAACATAGTATAGCTAATCTTTTACACTGTATTCTAATGAGAAATGGAATGCCCTAAGATTAACCAATTCTGCATCCACATTAGCAAGTTTTAACATTGAACATGCAGTATGAAATCCATTTATGTTCTTACATGTCTCTTCTCTAGTCATTCCATGAATTTTTTGTAAGAAGTGAATTAAACCATATTTTAGTTTCAAGTTTGGCGCTTCACCCTATTCTTTAATATATGTAATTTGGATATCTACATCAAGTGAAGTGCGTTATTTTAGTGTTTGTTTATTTTTTCCATTTTATACACATTATGTTTAGTTTTTGTAATTTAGTTCATGAATATGAGGGTTCAAGAAGAGTCTTAAGGTGTGGTGTGTCCTTCTTCAATGGATCAGTTTGTGTGTCATAGTGATGCTGACATATGATCTTCTTTGGTTTAGGGTCAAAAATTGACAGATCTATAAGATAAAAACACATCACAGACAAAACCTACATAGGAAATAAATAAGAACACAAAAATATAATTAAATTTATATAATAAAAATAATGTACTCAAAATTCATAAATATTTTATCAAAAACACACACTAAAAACCAATGCGCTCCCTCGAAATGGAACCAAAATTTGACCGCTTTGTCATGACACATCAAATTGATTTTGTTTTAAATTTTTTTGTATCATTGGGTAGGACCTAGGTAATATATCAAGGATTTTTGGTGGGTTATAGAGTGTCTTTACAATAATTTTTTTAAAAACAAAATAGAAAAATATGGGGGATAAATGATGTTTCAAAATCACTACTACAAAACTAACATTTAATAGCACTAGAAATGGAAATTATCAGCACCATAAAATCACTGACTACTTGATCGGTGTTAAAATACAAGGACTTTTATCAGTGCGAAAATAGTGCTGATAATGGGTACATGTACTAGTGAAAACAAAAGGGATAATAAATGGGAACTTTATCCATGCTTTTAGAAGCACTGATAAAGGTGCCATTTTTCAGCACGTTTTTAACACCGCTAAAGGTATCCTTTATCAGTGCTTCAAAAGCACTAATACAGTGTGATGTTGCAACACACTACTGTGAAACACTACAAAGACACTAGAAAAACACCAATAACACTCAAAAACACAATATATATAAATAGAAACAAGTCACAATAGAGGATTTAAATAAAATGAAATTTACAACACAAATACTAGAAAAAATATATATTAAAAATAGTTCAAACATTAGTTTATACAATTAAATAAATAATTTTTTTTACATACATTCAGAAACAATCTTAATTTTTGGACAGAACACCCCAACATGGGAGACAACAACTAATCTAATGTGTTTATTCTTATTTCACAACAACTCATCCAAAAATGATTCCTTCACAAACATATAAAAATGGAGATACTGTGAGAAGAGGACTTGCTCCTTTATCTCTAGATTGAGACCCCCAATGATAATAGAAGCTTCCAATATATCCTACAACACTACCTTTGGATAGAAGGAAACCAAGTCTTTGAAGTGTTCAACATAATCCTTCACCACCCACTGACCTTGTTGGACACTCATGAGCTCTTCCCTTTTCTTCATCTTCAACACCTAAAGTATAAACCATCAAAAAAAGAAGGAATTAAAATATTACCATGTTATCCCCTCATGCATCATTGGTGGGGGAAAGAACTTTCATTCTTACAATGTTGAACCCCCCAAGTATACCCATGACTGCAAAAACTCTAACATATTTGGGAGTTCCAAACACTCTAAAGACGTGCTCTACTTCTTCAAGACACTTCACTACCTATAATGAAACTCAATTTCCATAGAATATGGGAAGAAACCAAGGAGAACCAAAAATAGGGGAAGAACCACTAGAAACTTTAGGGGCCTTTTAGGGTGGAATATTCTGAATAACAAAAAAATCATAAAACCAGGTTTATAATCAATCTAAAACACAACCAAAAGTAACATCATGGGCCAAAACCAATGGCTCAAAAGACAAAAAAAAATAAAACAAAGGATGAAGACTTTATGTGAGGATACTGAACCTAAAAACAAATTTATTTGAGTCATCAAGATCTATTAACTTCCTAAGAATTTGTTTTTAAACTATATATTTATGGTTTTATTTCATTATATCTATGTTATTTGTTCTTAATAATGGTTTATGTTTTTTCTATGAAAATCAAGAATAATATTTATTGTTAATATTAAAATAAAAATAAATTTCTCAGAGATTGGGAATAAAATTATTTTGTGACCTTATAGAAGTATTTCTTAGTTTCATTAGCAGATATTTTCGAAAGTATATGATTGAAATCTAGAAATATATTAAGACACCCATAGAAAAATAAGATAATGTCACAATGATAACCAACTCATATAAAACATTACTATTAAATAAAATCCATTTATGATTATATGTCGTAATAAATGTTTCATGCATTTTTTATTAACCTATATTATTGATTTTTATTTATTTGATGTTCTGATATGAACTCATAAATGAACTACAGGGGTAAAGAAATTAATCAAACAGTTCAATTTCAAACAAAAGGGAAGAGATTTCATCTTCAATAGGTTTAAAGAAAAAAAATTCCCAAATTCGTCAATTAATGTCATATACATATGACAAACCAAATATATCTTAAGACACCATGAAAATATGTTTCCACTATTTACATGAAAATGTAAATTTTTGTTTATTATAATATACATCATTTATAAAATACTATATATATTTAAATACACACATATATAATTATAAATAACTGATGACACATATAATAAGGAAAATTCTTATTTCTAGGTCAATACTCATAACCCCCTTCTTGTGTATTATAAGGATTAAAATTCATGAGAATAATTATCTTGTACCTATAAGAATATGACACCCAATAGTCAAAAATCATTTTTTCCCAATCATAAAAATGAAATCTAGATCACTGGGTATATATTTATGAATATTTCCATTACATTTCATGGATCAAATTATATTAGGTAACTCATATAATGTTTTTATGTGACAGATATTCTAAAGACACAATAACATTAATGTTACAAATAAGAACACTCATAATGTTATACAATATTTATTAATATTCATGTGATCAAATGTAAAATGTTACTTGGTTCTTGGGAAAAAATCATTATCCATCCATTTAAAGTTTCTTTAGATGAGGCCTTAATAAAATATTCATATTGGGGTTTTAACCAAGTAAATAAAGTGTATGGAAGGTCTTTTGATCCATCAATTCATAGGGATTAAGATCATTTAAGGTGGGAGACCCTAGTTGATAGAGTATTCTTCTATAATTTATAAATCTTAGTATAAATCTATTTATAATATACTAGAGTGATATTTTTGTAAACCACATAAAGGATCATTTTTTGAAGGGGTCATCCTTGATCAAATATTACAAATATATTGTTTACATTATATAGGGAAACACATTCTTTAGGTATCCAACAGAATATTTAAAATTTAACTCCTTATATAAATGAGTGGCATCTATGGAGGATAAATGAGTTTAAGTATAATGGATACAATAAAAATTTTATACATAGCCCTCTGCAAATAAATTACAAGAGGCAAACAAAAGGGTTCTTCTTCAAGTCCATTATGCAACCAATAAAAAATATTTTTTGAGTCATTCATGGTCATGGAGAACATACATAGGAATCCGTCATATTTTGTATACACAATATAAATGACTACATATGTCAATTCATCTCAAAATACATTATTGTTAATGATTATATCTCAATAAAGTAATTTGGTTTGTCCTCTAGTGGAGTTGCGCCTGTTGTGACAATGAGATGAGATTTAGGGTTCAAAATAGCACAAAAATGCAAAACGCAGAACACAAAATGATCAAACAAAGATATAGGAAAAGTATAAAATAACATAACTTGGATTCTATTTTTGATTCGTTCGATGGATTGTAGTAGAGTCATACCGGCAGAAAGGAGTTCCATGAGAGCTTGAGAATCACAATGATAGAGTGTGGGTTAGGGTTCTTTAAAATATATCCGTGATTTGTTTACAGCGCTTTTAGAAAAGTGCTGATAAATATCCATTTTTATCAGGGTTAAATTGATAAACACCTATAAAAGTGATGTTAATCAGCACTAAAAAATCATTGATATATCTCAATAGTTATCAGTGTAAAGACCTGGAGTTCCATGTATTTTTTTAATTATATAGAATTATTATGAGTTTGCGAAAATTAATGGCATGTTATTCTCAGGCCCAGAGTGACCATAATGAATTTATGAAATTTTTTTAAGGTACGTTCAGTAAATGCGTGAGCGGTGTTTTCTATGTTTTGAACCGATGCTCAAATTCAAAATCTGAGGGCACCGTTGAATCCGCAGTGCCGGTATTCTCATAAGGGAGACCTTTCTTTGACAGTAGTATGTCTGGAGGAGAAGTTATGTTTTGTGACTATTAAAAGAAATGAAATAAAATAATTTTATTATTTTATTTTCTTTCATCTCCACCAACAGACAAGCGGAGAGTGGGACACACGATGCATCAATCCAATAAATGTCTTGGCATTCCAATCCAAAGTAACGATGTCATTGGGGAGTTAGGAAGGTTCCTAATTTATGACCCCCATTAATTCCCCATGTCGTTAATTACCCTCCCCTTCTTCTATATATATGGAGCTTGGGGAGGGGTATCAGCACAACTTCACCAAGTAACAAAGTGATGAAGGAGTTCTATGATACCAAACCCTTAGAGAATGGAACTGATCCTAGTGGGAGGTGACAGGTGACCCCGAACCACGAATCGGAGGACGACGTACGAGCAGCATCGTTGGAAGCCTATTGTAGGAACGAAGAACACTGACACACCTTCAAGTCGAAGATTATCTCCAATGGGTTTTTGAGGTTGGAGGTTTATTAATTTATACATTTTAAATGATTTCCTCTTCCACATTCTTGAATAATACAAAGAACGCGGACCAACTGACTAACGGGTTGATCTGCGATTCATTCACTTTTGCGGGAGGTTGTTGTGGGGTATCTTTGTAGGGTTTTGATTTTTGTTAATTAAATTGATTATTAAACCCTCAATCCCCGTCATGTTTACGATATAACATGGAGGGTACATTCCTAAAAAACTTAGCATGAACACTATGCTATCTAGTTATCCTTATGCCTCCATGGAACACCGCCAGTGCGGAGACACTGACCGGCTACACTGTGGATAGTGCGTCGATGCACGCCACAAGAGGAGGCCACGACAGAATGTCGATGCGGTCATCGGAGCGGACGACACCAGCCAACCCTAGAGGAGGCACGAAACGATGACGTGTGTCACCGATGAGTAAGAAGTCGCAGCTCTTCAGCTATAACGAACAAAGGAGGCGGCTGGCATGACAGTCAGCCGTGGAAGGGGAGGCGGCGTGACCAGTGCACCGCTGGTGGACAAGAAGCTACCGCTGAAGCCATGACAGAGGCAGAACCTGCACCTCCAACGGGTTCTATGGTGAACGAGTGGTGCCCACATGGCGCCGCTGCTTCATGAACCGAATGGCCTCCAGGTCATTTGGAAGTTTAGGAGACCGGGGGGTCACACCCCCCATGCTGGTTAGGGAAGACCCCTCGCGGGCCGCGCTTCACCGCGGCCAGGCCCCCACCCTAGAAGACCACCCCCTTGTGGGTCGAGCCGCCCTTTTGCGGGCCGCCCTATACAGGCCGACCATTGAAGGCCGACCCCTTGCGGGCTGGGACGAGTACACCTTTTCCCAACCTAGACTGGGTCGGGCTGAGTCAGTTTGATAGGGTCAGACCAGACCTAAGCCCAACCGGGCTTAGAAACTTTTAAAGGCCCATAACTTGGGAACCGGGCATCCGTTTGACAAAATATCTATGGCGCTGGGACCCTTGGATCAAAACAATCTTTAGTGGTATAATCCACTTGAGTTTTGGAGACATTTTGGAGTATGACCGAGTTGGATCAAACCCGAATCCAACTGGGCCCCATAAGCAAAAACACTTATAACTCATAGACCGTGTGTCTGATTGACGCGTTGTCTATCTAGTTGGGGGCCTTATGATATGGTGGTACTTTGGGTTACTACTATGTGGAGCTTAGTTGTGGTCATGGTATGATCGATATCACGAGTGCCAGACTCTATGGAACTCGAGTGCACCGGGTGCGAGGAATCTAGTGGCTGGTAGTGAGGCGGAGGTTGGAGACAGATCATACCGAGGTTAGTTCCAAGAAGTCATGTGTGGATCAGAAGCTAGCGGTCATGTGTGGATCATCACCTTGTAGTCCAATTTGGATCAGCACCTCATGACCCGACGAGGACCAGCCTTAGAGCGGCCTGTCGTGGTTCAATAATATACTGATCCTAGGCGAATCAGATCTAGTGTGTGTCATTACAGGGGTTAGTTAAGTATCAATATTGGGAAGATCAGATCCTATGTGGGTCATTTTGGGGGTTATTAGCAATCAATCCTATGTGGGTCAGACTCTGTATAGTCAGCTGCAGTGCCTCTTGACAGAATAAGATGATCTAACTTCGTGACTAATCATATGTACTTTTATACTTCACTAAAAACATGGTTTGAGTTGAGACTCTTTTTGAACTGTGTCTAATGCTTTGGGCTTTTTGATTGAGATTATGCTTTTTGGTTTTACTCTGTCTAATTCCGAGAGTCCTTCGAGGGACTTAGGGTCCCTACTGAGTATCGTTATACTCACTTCTGCATAGGCTTCGCCCACACCTTATTGTGTCTTGTGCAGACGATGTGTAGTCGGGCTGAGGTTTGAGGGAGCCAGGACTAGTCGGTACTCGGAGAAGACAGGAAGACATGGAGTGCTGAGGAGGTGACCTATACCTACCCTTCGGGTTGGATCCTTGGAGGATGACCCAGGAGCGGTTTCCCTTTTTTAGTTGTATTGTACCTTTCTGTTGTACTTGTACTTTTACATTTGGGATTGTATTCCGACCCCTTTTACATTCAGAAATCTTTTCACTACATTAGTTTACTTAGTGGTTACCACTTCATTCATTCTATTCTTTGTGTTTTTATAGGATTAAAGTAAATTTATTCCCATTATAGGGTTAGGCCTTTCCGGTTCTAGTCACCAACCCCTGGCCTATGGAAGGTGGGCTTGGAGTAGCCACGACACAGGCCCTGAGGGACATGTCCTGACAAAGTGGTATCAAAGGAGGTGGTTCTACTGAAGAACTAGGACTCTGATCTTTTCAATGTAGAAATAGTGTTAAGTGTTATGAGTCTGGTTTTCAGTTTGGGGAGTCCATTATTGGTGTGGCGGCTGATGTATCGATACACCAAGACCCTGAATTCTGATTTCTAACTCAGTACATGGAAGCGCTAATTACATGTGTGTTTTAAGAGTTTTTCATGCGATTTATTTGAGTCATCTCACCAAGTATAACTTATTAACCATGAAACACCTATATTCTTTTAGGATTCCACCACATAGACAGCCAGCCAGGATTCCTGGGAGAGTACTCATTGATGGCCCACCAAGCGATAAGGACTCGGTGTAGGGCCCTCTTACGACATTAGCACCTTTGGGTGGTGTACCGGCAACACCACTACCCATTGGGAAGCCGTTTCCACCATCCCCACTATCAGAGGGTGCATATAGACTAATCATGTTTCATGAGTTCCAATGGTAGAGTCCTCGGAGGTTCTGAGGCAAGATGGACCTGCATGCAGTTGAGGATTGGCTGGAGGCTATGGTCAGAGTTTTTCGCTTGGTTGGGACATGGGCTGATCTTATGGTGATCCTAACAGCCAATATTTTTTAGGAATCAGTAGGGAGATGGTGCATCTTGATGCTTTAGATACACAATGAGGTGACCTTAATCTGGGAATACTTTGAAGGCATTTTCAGGGTAGAGTTCATCCCAGTGACCTTACACTCTGTGTGTATACATGAACTACTGCACTTATAGTAGGGTAACATGATAGTAACCCAGTACTTAGAAAGGTTCACTGATCTCTCTCAAGACTCCAATAACATGGTACATAACTCTTTCTTTAGGGGATAGACCATTGAGCATGGTCTCTGATGGGAGATCAAAGCATTGATTATATCGCTCAGCATACCGATGCAGCCTGGGGTGCTATAACGAGCAATTTTGGTGGATATATTCCTATCTGAGCAAGCAATGACAGTGAGAACCACAACCGGGTGACACGTATCAAAGTCATCTGTGGCTAGTAGTAGTCAGATGCAACATAGGTCCAGGAGAACCAAACCTTCTGGTGGACGGCCCCGAGACGTCGGGTCGAAGGTGCGGGGCTTGCGAGGCAGAGGAAGTCAGGAAAGGGACAAGTAGTGTTACACGTGCGGCGGGCAGGGCCACATGGATTTTGACTACACGACCCACCATACGGATGACCAGTATATGGTCGGAGGACCGCTGAGACAGAGGTAGAGGTTCAAGAGAGGAGGTCTTCTGGGTGGCGGATGTGGCAGAGGTGTTGGTCGTGTAGCAGGCGGTGGGTGGAAATTCAATGTTCTACCACCACCACTGCCAGGTGGGCCACCCTGACCATAGGGAGCAAGTAAGCATGGATGAAATCAAATCTAGGCCACTAAGGCCTATGAATAGGGTGATCTGGGGATGATTATAGTTATGATCTGTGTCTACTCCACCTTATCTGCAGTACTTAAAGACACTGGTATCAGTTACTCTTTTATTTCCATTTCCCTCATTTGGAGCTCAGAGATTCTGATGGAGTCGTTGGATTTATCTTTATGGAAAGATACTCTTATGGGAGTGGATTTACGATTACACACTTGTGCCAGTAGTGTGAGATTAATCTAGGTGGCAAGATCTTTAGTTGGGAGCTCCTAGTAGAGGCATCGAGGCCTTACGATGTCATCTTGGGTATGGACTGGTTATCCGTAGTTTGTGCTTAGATTGACTATATTTGTCATAAAGTGCAGTGTGTCCACACAGATTGGACCAGGTTTTCCTTCACCAGCAAGAATTGAACCTTTGTAGCATAAGATGGACTTACCCTGAGGAGGGTTTAGCCGATCACACATCAGTTGGCTAGCCTTACCCTCAAAGTAGTAGATGCTGATAGTCCGAGCTATCTTGCAGTAGTGGACCAATATGTCAATGTATTTTTGGATGATGTTCTGGGACTACCTCCACATAGAGAAGTAGAATTTTACATCGACCTGTACCCCAGGACGACACCGATATCTACACCAGCATATCGGATGGCTCCCGCAGATCTTTGTGAGTTACAGGTATAGTTGGAGGGCTTGTATGGAAAGGGTTTCATAAGGACCAGTGTTTCTCCATGGGCAGCCCTGATTTTTTTCTCCAAGATGGAAGATGGGAGTTTGAGACTCTATGTTGACTATCGGTGCCTGAACCAGCTGACCATTAAGAACAAGTATCCAATTCTAAGGATTGATGATCTTTTCGATCAGCTGAAGGGAGATCATTGGTTTTCAAATATAGACCTCAGATCAGGCTATAATCAGCTCAGAATAGGAGATGAGGATGTGCAGAAGATGGCCTTCAGATGTCGGTATGGCCACTATAAGTTCTTGGTTATGCCTTTCGTCATGACCAACACCCATGAAGTGTTCATGGGACTCATGAACAGGATCATCCAGCCATACCTTGATCGCTTTGTGGTGGTCTACATCGACAAAATCTTGATATACTCAGTGATGAAGGAGGATCATGCCTACCATCTGTAGATAGTGCTGGATACACTCTGAGAGCACCAGCTTTATGGTAAGCTCTCAAAGTTCTAGTTCTAGATACAAGAGGTCCACTTTTTGGGACACGTTATCTCAATGACTGGAGTGGTAGTGGATCCAGTGAAGATAGAGGTTTTACTTGCTTGGAAGTGACCCAGGAGTGTGACTGAGGTGCATAGTTTCCTAGGGTTGGCTGGATACTACTAGAGATTCGTACCTGAATTTTGCAGAGTTGCATCACCCTTGTCAGCATTCATGAATATGGCATAACCCTTCGTATGGACGAAGAGATACTAGTAGAGTTTTCAAGTGCTGAGGGAGAGACTGAATGGTGCCCCCATCTTGAGGGTACTAGAAGAGGGTTTTGGGTATGTAGTTGATTGTGACGTATCAGTGATTGTACTTGGGTGTGTCGTGATATAGGAGAAAGTAGTGATCACCTATGGATCATGATAGCTGAGACAAAATGATCAGAACTACTCTAACCATGACCTGGATTTAGCAGTAGTGGTATTCACTATGACTGTGTGGCGACATTACTTGATGGGTGAAAGTTTTACAATCTACTCTGATCACTAGAGTCTCAGGTATATCTTATATCAGAAGGACCTGAACCAGAGACATCAATGATGGATAGAGTTCCTCCAGGAATATGACTTTGAGATAGTCTATAATCCTAGGAAGGGGAACATTGTAGCAGATTCACTCAGCCAAAGTTCTGGTCTACAATTGATGGGTGAGGCAACAGAGAAACTAGCTGCGTTGTAGATATCCATCATGGATAGAGATGGAGAAGCTTACCTCCAGTCTATGATAGTCACTCCCCCACTCCTTTAGTGAGTTAGGGGGACACATCTTGGGGACACTGACTACGAGACTTGACATACTCAGATATCCTCAAGATAGGCACCTGATGGATTTCTGAATGGTGGGGAGAACGCCATCCTCTACCAAGGATGTACCATGGTACTGATGGAGCTACAGGAAGAGGTGTTGAGGGTGTTCCATACGTCCCCTCTGGAGGTACATTTTGATGTGTCAAAGATGTAACAGGACCTCCAGGGTCAGTACTGGTGGCCAGGGATGAAGAAGGCAGTGGAAGAGTTTGTTTCATGATGCCCCACTTGTCAGCAAGTGAAGGCTGAGCATCAAGTTCCAGTAGGCTTGGATCATCCACAAGAGGCACCAGAGTGTAAATGGGTTTTGATCTCCATATACTTTGTTACAGGGCTTCCACATATGTCCATATGAAATTATTCTGTCTAGGTGATTTTTGAAGGACTCACCAAGTCGGCCCACTTTCTACCCATCTGAGAGTAGGGATCAGTAGAGGGCTTGGGACGCCTCTACATACAGGAGATCGAATGAATCCATGGGGTGCCATCGAAAATCATATTTGACCATGACACATGTTTTACATCCCGATTGTGGAAGGTATTAGAGGAGGCATTTGGGAATTGGATACATTTGTGAACCGCCTTTCATCCTCAGACGGATGGTCAGACAGAGCGGACCATTCAGATGACGGAGGACATTCTTCCTTCATGCATCCAAGGTTTTGGCCGTAGTTGGGAGAATCACCTTCCCTTGGTGGATTTTTCATACAAAAAAATTTATCACTTCACCCTCGATATGGCACCATTCGAGGCCTTGTATAGTTGAACTTGAAGATCACCTCTAGGTTGGACAGTCCCATGGGAGTGAGCAATTATCGGTCCAGAGTAGGTATGGGCTACCACTAAGAAGGTGTAGATCATCTAGGAGCGGATGAAGACTGCACAGGGAAGACATAAGTCTTATGATGATTGGATACGAATACCTTTGGAGTTTTAGTACGGTGACCAGGTGTTCTTATGAGTCTCTCCTCGATGGGGACTATAGAGATTTGGCTGAGGCAACAAGTTATCACTGAGGTTTATCGGGCCATTCTTGATAATTCAGAGGATTGGTGAGGTGGCATACTGTTTGGAACTTCCACCACCGTTAAAGAGGGTTCATGATGTATTCCACATATCTCAGCTGAGAAGATATGTGCATGACCCATCTCAAATCATCGACTGTGGAGAGCTAGAATTTGATGATGGGGAGACGTTTACAGAGGTTCCGGTGGAGATTGAAGAACAACATGAGAGGGTCCTTCGTGGGTAGTCGATACCTTTGTTGCATGTTTTTTGGCAGCACGGGAACCCCCAAAAGAGCACATGGGAGTCGAAGGCCCATATTCATGCTCATTACCCCCATTTGTTTCCTTAGTCTATGTTGTGACTTTCAGGGAAGAAAATACCTAAGGTGGGGAGAATGTAATGACCCAGATTTTCCATGTAATTTTTTTAATTATATGGAATTATTACGAGTCTACGAAAATTAAAGGTGCGTGATTCTGAGGCCTCGAGTGTTTGGAAAGAATTTCTGATCTTTTTTAAAGGACATTCAGTAAACGCATGAGTGGTGTTTTCTAACATCTAAACTGGTGCTTGGATTAAAATTATGAGTACACCATTGAATCATCAGTGCTGTGATTTGCTTAAGGGAGACCTTACTTTGAATGCAGTAGGTCTGGAGAAGATGTTATGTTTTGTGAATTTTAAAAGAAATGAAATAAAATATTTTTATTATTTTATTTTATTTCTTCTCCACCAAATGAAAAGTGGAGAGTGGGACCTATGATGAGTCAAGACAATAAATGTCTTGACTTTCCAATCCTATGTAACGACATCATCAGGGAATTAGAAAGGTTCTAAATCTATGAGCCCCCATTAGTTCCCCACGTCGTTACTTACCCCCCCCCTCTCCTATATATATGGAGCTTGGGGAGGGGTATAGACACAGCTTCACCAAGAAAAGAAGTGTTAAAGGAGTGTCATGATGCTGAAACCTTAGAGTACAGAACCTATCCCAATGGGAGGTGATGGGTGACACTAAAACATGAACCGGAGGACAATGTACGAGTAGAATTGTTGGAATACTGTTGTGGGAACGAAGAACACTGAACCACCTTCAAGCTGCGGATGCTCTCCAGTGGGTTTTCAAGGTAGGGGGTTTATTTTTTTTACACATTTTAAATTATTTCCTCTTCCACATTCTTGAATAATAAGAAGAACTCAGACCGACTGACTAACAGGTTGTTCCGTGATTCATTTGTTTTTGCAGGAGGATGTTACGGGGTATCTTTGTAGGGTTTTGATTATGGTTAATAAAATTGATTATTAAACACTTAATCCCCCTCATGGTTACAAGCTAGCACAGAGGGAGTGGGCCTAAAGAACCCGGCTCGAACCTTTGCTATCTTGATATCCTTGTGCCTTAATGGAAGACCACCAGCACGACGACACCGACCAGCTAAATTGTGGATAGCGCGTCGACACACGCCGCAAGAGGAGGCCGCTGCACAAAGTTGTAGAATTCTTCGGAGCGACCATCATTGGCTGGCCGCAGAGGAGGCGCGACATGCCGTTGTGCACTACCGGTGATCAAGAGGTCACGATTCCTCAGTCGCAGAGAACAAAGGATGCGGCTGACACGACAACCGACCGCAGAAGGGGAGGCGGCATGACCAAAGCACCACCGGCGGATAAGAAGTCATAGACTAAGCCACGGAGGAGGCAGAACCTATGCCTCTAGTGGGTTCCGCAGTGACCGAGCGTTGCCCATGTGGTGCCGCCACTTCACAAACTAAATGACCTCCAGGCCATTCTGAAGCTTGGGAGACCGGGGATCACACCCCCCACGCTAGGTTGGGCGGACCCCTCGCGGGTCGGGCTTCACCGCGGATGGGCCTCCACTCTGGAGGGTAGCCTCCCTAGCAGGACACCACCCTAGATGGCCACCTCCTTTGCGGGATGCCACCCTAGAGGGTCACTGCCTTTCCGGGCCGCCTCCTTGTGGGTCAGGCCGCCCCTTTATGGTCCTCCCTATATGGTTTGGGCTTCCCTTTGAAGTCTGCCCCCTTGCGGGCCAGGATGAACCTTGGCCCAATAGGCTGAGTCCGCTATGGCTCAGCCCAGACTGGGTTGGGCTGGGTTAGTCCGACGGGGTCAGACCAGACCCAGGCCCAACTGGGCCCTGAAACACTTAAAGGGCCATAACATGGGAACCGAGCTTCCGTTTGATGAACCTTCTGTGGCACTGGGACGCCTGGATTGAGATGATCCTTTTTTTGTATCCTCCACATGAGTTTTGGAGATAGTTGGAGTCCGGATGGGTTGGATCAAACCTGAATCCAATCGGGCCCCCAAAGCTAAAATGCTTATAACTCATAGACCGGGCGTCTGATTGACGCGTTATCTATCGCGTTGGAGCCCTTACGACATGGTTGTCCTTTGGGGTACTCCTTTGTGAAGCATAGTGATGGTTGAGGTGGGACCGATATCTCGAGTGGTAGACTCTTTGAAACTCGAGCGCACCAGGTGCGAGGAATCTAGTGGCTGGTATTGAGGCGAAGGTTGGAGGTAGATCATACAGAGGTTATTACCGAGCAGTCATGTGTGGATCAACAACTAGTAGTCCTGTGTGGTTCAGCACCTAGCAATCCTCTGTGGATCAGCACCTATCAGTCCTGTGTGGATCAGCACCTAGCGGTCCTGTGTGGTTCAACAGCTAGTAGTCCATTGTGGATTAGCACCTCACGTCCCGACGAGGACCATCCTTAGAGCGGCCCGTCGTGGTTCAGCAATATACCGATCCTTGGTAGATTAGATCATGTGTGGGCCATTACGGGGGTTAGTAACCTATTGATCCTAGGTGGATTAGACCATGTGGGGGTCATTGAGGGGGTTAGTACCTATCGATCCTGTGTGGGTCATACTCCGTATGGCTGACAGTAGTGCCTCTTTACAGAATAATATGATCTAGCTTTATGACTAATAATCTGTACTTCTATACTTCACTAAAAAACTGGGTTGAACTGAGAGTCTTTTTGAGCTGTGTCTAATGCTTTGTGGTTTGTGACCGAGATCATGTTTTGTGGTTTTTCTCTGGGAAATTCTAAGATACCTTCAGGGGTCTCAGGGACCCTACTGAGTATCGTTATACTCACCCATGCACTTGCTTCACCCGCACATTGTTGTGTCTTATGCAGATGACAAGCAGTTGGGTTGAGGTTTAAGGGATCTAGGACTAGGTGGTACGTGGTGGAGACAGGTGGACGTGGAGTGCTGAGGAGGTGACCTGTACCTACCCTTCAGGTAGGATCCTCGAAGGATGACCCAAGATATGTTTTCCTTTATCCAATGTATTGTACATTTTAGTTGTACTTGTACTTTTGTAGTTGGGCTTGTATTCCAAACCCTTTTACCATATGCAATCTTTTCACTATAGTAGTTTACTTTTGGTTACTTCTTCTTTCATTATAGTCCATGTGTTTGTACAGGTTTAAAGGAAATTCCTTCCTGTTATAGGGATATCCCTTTATGGTGCTAGTCGTCAGCCCCTGGCCTATGGAAGGTGGGCTTGGGGTAGTCATGGCATGGACCCTGGGGGATAGGTTCTGACAATTAGAGCTTTGAAAACACTGATAAAAAAAATCTCTATCAATACTAAAAAACCACTGATAAAGGGTAACCTTTATCATCCCTAAAATAAATCACTGGTGAAGTAGACCTTTTATCTGTGCTAAAAAAGGCACTGATAAAGGTATCCCTTTATTTGTGCTTATTTTAGAATTGATAAAGATGGAATTTCTCAGTGCATTTTTCTAGCGCTACTATATTCCGGCATTGTTAAAATCTTGTTTTTTAGTAGTGAATGTAATGACTTAATTAAAGAGTTCAATATTTAAAAAAGTGGGATTATTTTGTAATGAAATTTTAAGGAAGTCATTGAACTTTTGTTACACCAAATATTAAGATAATTGTTCTTATAGGTTCATTTAGGTTTGGAGTATGTCTCTGGTTGAGATTAATCGTAATATTGATTAATCACTGTTCTTTTATATCGATAAATGTAAAATTCATTCCTTAACATAAACATCATATATCAAAGGTTCATATATTTTTATTGGTATAATAAGATCCAATTAAAATTAAAATCTCCAATTTGTGGGAATGGAAATGCTGCTTTTATTCTCTAATCAGAACAACACAAGTCACACACTCAAAACCTCACACAAATTAGTTAAAAGTAAATATCATTCCATTAACTTAAAAAAACAAATCATTCAAATCATAATCAATGTAAAATAATTCTAGATGAAATTTTTTAAAACTCAAAATATATCAAACCATTATAAAACTAGAATCATAACTCCATTGAAATGGTGTGTATCTTCTTTTATATGATCGTTGGCCATTTAGATATCCATCGAGAGGTGGAGAAGGATTTTTTAGATCTCTATCTTAATTTTATCTCTCCCTATGTGGATATGGAGCTATAAAAACTCAAATCTGATGTGAATAATCCTTTTCCACTCTAAAATGTAAGTAATTTACTCCTTGTATGAGCTTACAAATGATGGGCCAAAATGTGTCCTTTTAAATCCAAAATGGGAGGTGGTTTTGGGAACCTAGATTCTTGTATACCAATTTTCTCTCATTTTTAGACTAGTAAATGGCCTCATATCAACTAGGAAAAACAGAAGACTTTTTTGTGTTGTCATTCCTATCACGATGTAAAATTTGGTGGCCATTGAATATAGATAATGGTATAAATTATTAAAATACTGAATAGAACTTTTGAATTTGAGAAGATTTGGTTCCCTAGATAGATTAGTTAGGTTGGGACTCTAGATAGTTGAATTAGGCTTTGGTGTTTTGTGATGAGTTTTATGTCACTATTTTCATGATCATCTCAGAAATGTAATCCCAACTGGATGCATGAATTTCATGTAATATGTAAAACAAGGGAAATTTATCCTTGGGCTTCCATGTAGTTAGTCTCATTTTTCTTATATATCATTATTGGACCTCACATTCATCCCCCCCTAAAATGTAATTATTAAAAAAAGTAAAATTTAACTTTCTTAAAGTGATAAAAATTAAATAATTAAATCAAATTTGGAGTCAATTGTTTTATTATATTTGTAATTTTTAATACAAAACAAGTTTAATATGGTGATGTCTTGGTGAAATAAAATAGCAAATCACAGTGTGATTAGGTATGAACTCTCTCACATTTACGTATAATTATGTAATATCCCTTAGGAATTATAACTTTTTGGAATATTTTTACTACAGCCACTTCCCTATCAAATAAAAATGCACCACAATTTCCACAGGATCATCAGGTATAATTCAGAGAGCAACCTAATGTAGACCTTTGACATGAGGCTCAAGAGACACTGGAATTGGATAATGGAATGATATGAGGCATAGAGTTTGTAATCCACCATTTAATCCACCCACACTACAATTACCCACTCCTAGAAAGACCAAAATCTATGATCACTACTCCTTAGTCATCATGTCATTGTCTGTGATGGTCCTAGTTAGGAGGGGGAAGGATGAAACATGAACTGATCGAACAACCACACCATCCATAGGATTTTGAACTACTCCAGTTAAAGATGTTGATGTCCAGTGATGTTAATTATGGATAGTTTTATCTTATTCTAGGAGGGTAGATCATGTTCTAGTACTCATACCCCTCCCCCCATGTGTGTTTCCCCCCATCCATATAGAATGTGAAACTGGCCACACACATAGAAGGAGGTATTCCTCTTAAAGATGTTCCTCAACACCTTATATATACTCACCAACACTAATAACCTATGGTTGACATGATGACCCTTAAAAAAAACTACATCCATGATATATGTGCTCAGTCTCACCCATATATGTGCATCACAGACATAGTGCATCCATTCTTAGAGGAATTTCATTATAAATTCTACCTCCCTCACCATGGGGTTGAGAACATTCACGTTGTTCCTCATAGAATGAATATTCATGCCTCTAGAAGAACCCAATATGTTCCCTCCTTCCTATGTTTCACTTCCCTTGGACACTATAGTGGCCTCCCTAGCATCAAAAAATTAAGGCTTGTTCAAGAATAACCTAAATCATTACTTTTATAGGACATCCTTCATCTTAGAATTGTGTCACCTATTTCATTGTGACATGTCCATCAAATACTTTTCTACACTAGAAACTTTCTATCAGTATCCCTTGATATTTTATATGGGGAGAAATAGATTATACATATAACCCTGAATCTAGATCCCTCTGATGTGGTAATGACCCCATAGGCTGATGTCGACCTCACCATGGTGAAGGTGGAAAGTATTGGTTCTCAATGACCACCATATCAATAGTTACGGCAAGATATTTGGGTGGAGTTAGATGTGTAACTGTGAAGACTACAACACTTCATAATTCTACACTATCTTAATAACCACCTCAAACTCATCACAACAATGAAATACCGTGTATTCCCACACCCACTTGTCCATGTAGTTTCTTTCCAAACGTTGGCCCCACTCCTCTGTCTGGCCCTAGTGGTGGTTTACCAAGACTGCCTTAAATATTATCTCATATTATGGGGTGGGATGTTTCTACAGCTAGGTCCTCCCTATTGATAGTCTTCATGAGGTTCAATAAAGATTAAATTATGATTGAATCATGGTACTTTACATGATTACAGGATGGAGCACTTTTCCACCTGTACATACTTGGTGAACTTGCAAAATAATAGGTTGGTGCTTATTGTTTGGAATTTGGGATCTCCACATTATCCCTCTTCCTAAAGCTATATATTGGAAGCCTTATTAGAGTGGGTAGTCCATCTATTCTACTATTAGAAACTCATATAGAATGTCATGATATGAGATGGTTAAGAATATATACCTTGTCAAGATGATCCCAACCATCTCCATCCTTCGAGCATTAATGGCCTCAACACCCTTGAGATTCATCTCAAAGTCTTTTAATGTTCTTTATGTATTTTTCTTTAGAAATTGGTTTTGAATATTTTATCTTCCTTTAGGTTTTCTTTGTAAAATAATATCCTTGGTGAATGGATCAAAAAGTATTTTTTCATGAAAATGGGAAGTATCATTAGTTCTAAGGATATTTGTAATATAAAACTCATGAAATATTTTTGTTTCAAAAAATTATAGGATTATCCAGTCATCCATTATGATCTTATAGTCCCCCAGGGACCCCTCCCCCTATTTATAATCCATGGATGGGAAAATTTTTATGAACTATACTACCCTTTAATCTGGATTTCATCATTTTAGTCTTGGACTTTGATCCATTATTAGGGGGGGGGGTTATTCCAAAAAACATCATAAAATATAATTCAAGGAGACCATGGGTTATTCAAGGAAAATCCTGGTCGAAATGGTCTCAAATTCCACATAATGGTCTGCATTTGTGAATGATGAATCCTTCATGGAAGACAAGGGTTTCTTGAAATACGTCATTGAATTTTGGAACTCCATCTTATGTGAAGATGGTAATCATATCTACAATGTATGTATCCACCAACAAAATTCCTATAAATACCCCCTTCACACTTTATTTCAGGGGACTGTGATCTATGGACTTCCAGTAGTATCTCTAAATTTTTAAAACTTCATCCTTCATAAGCCAAAGGTGAAATATATTTCAAAATGTACCTATTGTTTGTGAGACGCCTCCCATTAGTACCTTAGAAATTAAGATCATGGTATTAATGGCCTTTGTGGAGAATCATAACCTTCACATTATAGAAAAATGATTTGTTCCCCATAGGGGTTCTATGAGGCCTCTATATTTTGAAAAACCCACCCCATAAGAGCCAAGGAAATTCCCCTAGGTAGGAAATCCATGTTTTTTGGATGCCTCATCCTCATGATACATACCTTACTGAACCCCCTAACATTTTCCAAAATCACATCCAAGGACCTAGTCTTATTCCAACTTTCAACATAGATATTTTCATGAAATTTGAGTACCCATTGGACTTGTTCTTATACAAGATGGGTCCTTTAATGCCTCAATCATCCATGTTATCGGTATCATCAACCTTTGTGTACAAAAGTTTTGCTACAAGAATGGATTGTACAGTATTTTCACATATTTATTGAAAATTTAGCTAACCAAACATCAGGATCCCCACATTCCACCCCAAAAATAAAGGCATCGTTAAGTGAAGCCATTATATTTTCCCTTTGGGGCCATGTAGAATCCATATGAATCCTACTTGGTTTTGGTATCCCCCAAGCATGATTCATTTCTATATATAAGATGTACGATGGTAAACTATACAACATCATCTATGATGAAATTCATTAAATTGCATAGAACCCACACCCAAGATGTAAGACTTTAAACCTCCAAGAACTCATGTCTAAGCTTTAAGATGTTAAAATATATAGAAATCATATTCGATAGGAAAGACATTAAACTAAATATAATGCACTTCATAGTTGTATGATGTTAAACTGCATGAAGATATCCTTGTTGGAGGATGTTAAATTTCACAAAAAAGTCCTCATTGCAAGGAGTTAAACTTTAGTATTACCCTGTGTGATAGACATACGAATCCTCCTTTGATAACCATGAAATTATTCCACATATTCTAGGTATACCTAATTAATAGTACCCATATTATCCCTTATTATAACCACTTTCATGACACATGCATCCTTACCACATGACACTAAACTAGCTGGACTAGTCCTGCAAAAAGACCTTAAAATATGTTCTTGAACTACATGGGTATCGATCCGTATCTCCTAACAGGGTATATAGGATGCATCCCCAATGTTCAATCTTGACACCATCACAAATATGTATGTCTTCCCATTGGGATTCTACAATGCAGATCTCTAATCATTCCCCCATGAACATACTTAACCTCACCACCCAATTCGAATTTCCTTACTGGACCTCAGTGTTTCCATGTGATTCTAATCCATATTTGGCTCATTATGTGAATAAAATATATGAAAAAAATCCACAAAATACATTAAACCTATGATTTTCCCCATAATATCTTAGACTTGTTATCATGTTCCCATAAAACCTTAAACCTATTACCCCTCCTGATGCACCAGAACCTCTACCTCATGTAACAACTATGATATGCCATATGTGATGAACATAGGAAGCCTTATGTGAATGGAATATATTTACTAGAATAAAAATTATTTTTTCCTTTCATAACACATAATAAACTTGAGTCTCCCTATCTAAAAAGTATAGGATTCAAGAGGAAAAGCGTCTTGGATGCCTCATGTAACTGGTTTAAGATTCCCCATATAGGACATGGGATGCCTTAGGTATTACACATGAGATTAAATATACATGAGATTACCTTAACTCTGAAGGAGTGAGAATTTATAGATTCCCAACACTTCCAATACTCACAGATGTCCTGTCATGTCCAACATCAATATTACCTATGACTACAGGTAATTCCCCTTTCAAAACAAAAAAATGTAATTAGCTAGTTTACACTTTAAAATGGTGTTTGGAACATGATTTGAGAACTTGTATCAAATATATTTTGGATACCCAGACTAGGTAACAACCCCCAAGGAGGAATATATTGAAGGAATATTGGACATTCTATCATAACATTCTGATCAAGGAGCCAACATCTTCAACCATGGTGGTGGAGGTCACATGCTATTAAGAAGCAGTATTGTAGGGTAACTACCCTTGGGGAGTTATGAATTTTTCAAGGATACATGACACTCCAAAAGAGGGAACAAGGGGTCCCCCTGATACGTTCCCCAATGGGAGTGTCAGAAAACATATGACATGATACACCATTATACCTATGATTATGAACCATGGATTGTATTTATTATATCATTTTTCATAATCATATGTTATATTATATGTTTTATAATTTGATATTACACATATTGATAACATGTAATATAGGTAACTCTTATTTCTTCGTGTTCATTTTAATAATATAATTCCACCCTTCTCATGTTTTATCATTTTCTTATGATTTAACCCTTTATGACAAGTTGATATGTTTTCCCATACTATTATTTTGATTTAACCACATTCTTAAGTTTTTGGTCCATAGGATATAAAGATGAGTATAACCTATGATATTTCTATAAGTGGATCTAGAATATTTTTCCAACGGTTTAATCATTTCAAGTATCATAAAATAAGATTCTTATGTAGTTGATCCTCAAACACACTAAACCTTTCATTCTTGGGATTGTGTTTTTATTGTAGGATATAATGTTTTACTTATAGAAATGGTGTAAAATGAAGACACTTTCATATCAATTTATATCTAATTTATGGTTTAATGAAATTATTTTAAAAATTAAATATAGGAGTGTGTGTCTGTGTCACCTCACTTTTCCCCTAGTTGATGTAGTCAGGGGACTTGTATTTGAGTTTGTTGAAACCTAGATCCACTTGTATCCTTATTAGAAATTGTGTGAGTTTAAGACCAAATTCATGGGCACATAATTGGATGATATTATAGAGGAGAAAATCAAGTAGCATAAGTGACAAGATCTTTGAAGTGACTTTCTCTAGAACCAGTTGGAGCGAAAAGGCCTAGGAAGATGGTTACTCCAATGGATCCTTAACATCTAGGCTTCCAATTATGCAGGGAAATAAAGTAGGTGATTAAAAAATTAATATTGGAGTAGTTACCCATCCCTCTAATCATACTAATTCCAAATATATAAAAACTTAGAGAGAGTTGGATATATGGAGAAAAATTCATCCAAATATTTATGGGATGTGCTCTAGTGGATGGATATTATATTAAAGGGTTTCTATTAGATTTTAGTCCCTTTTGACACATCTTATGAAGATTATACACATGAATCCAAATATTATAGAAAATATACAATGGGTATTATCAATTTGATGAATTAATTTAGACCAATTGTTGAGAAGATTGGATCATATGGAAGGTATCGAATTTGGGAACAATAGACCAAACTAATCACACGAAGAGGTAAGTCATATGCCGACATTGAGTATAATATTTTATAATTTTAATCATTACATAACTCACTATTCCTTTAACTTTTATAGGATTTAGAATAAGATACATCTCCAATTTTATCCCCAATATAAGTTGTTTGGGATTCCATGGATCTCTCCAACACTCATTCATATTCTAGAGAGGAGGTAGGAATGGGATCTCATGTCCCAATGGTGAAAATGTGGTTTATAATCTCAAACCTATAGGAGGTGTTTTTGATACATTCACTTTTCAATCTTTCAAGTTGTTTTATAGATGATAAAATAAGTAAATGGAAGGAGGTAAATTTATTAGAAATCTGACTTCACCCATGGTTTGTAGTTATATTCTACATTTACATTTACACATTCACCTTTACAGATGTTTTCTTAATGATGCATTAACTTATGAGGATATCATCCTAATCTATGTGAATATGGTTGTGACATCTCATTAATAGTGTGTATTTATTATGCCTACCATGGGAGAATCTTCTATAGAAATGGTTGGTGCAATCCAATAAGGTCTTGAACTAACCCCTAATTTGAGTCTCATAGCGATTATTCTTACTAACATAGGAAGATATAATTTAGGTCTTATGAATGAAATAAACTTTGACATTTGGCCACATATACCTACTTTTATCTTTATAACAAGGTCTTTTAAGTTTATTGAGTCCTTAGAAACAATAAAAAAATATATTTTTAAGAATAGATGCCTAAAACTCCGTAGAATTACTATGGATCATCAAAAAGGAGTTAAAAATAAATATTTATCCTTAATTTATGTTTGACATGGTTATTTCATTATATGGTATCAAAATTCATCATACATACCAATGCATCTATATCTATAAATAATATTACCAAAAAAACTCTTATGGGGATATTATGATCTTCTTTTCTCTTTCATTAGAGGTATCACCATATATGGATCCTTATAGGGTGGATCTCTCTAGGCTTCCCAAGTAGGTCTTGAATGCTTTAGAGAGGGTGTTCTTCCTCAAAACATTTCCACATAATGTTCCAACAAGGATGGAAATGTGAGGGATAGCATGACATGATTATCTAATCTAGGTATGATGGGAGGAAATAATACTCTTTCATTGTTAGGTGATGGGATATAATTAGCATTAATGTTTTCAACTAATGTAAATAACATGATCCGGTTGGGGGAGAGTCCAATGAAACTCTTTTTTGGAGTTTATAGTTACAAAAAATATCCAAAACTTATCATTAAATGGGTATTTATAGTGTCTTCAAATTTTCATTCAACGATTTGGTTACTAGAACATATGTTATATTTATTATTTAAGTCATTGTAGAACCAAACCCAAAATTGGGGTTCACTGAGAGGGTAACATCCCTTATGGTGTATCTATTATGATATTTGGGTGTCAATATTTCTCCGAGGCATGATGAATTTTTGTTTTCCACACAAGTGGAATTGTCATGTAATTTGGTCCCAAATTACATCACGTATTTCGAGAGTGACTTGGAACCTAATAAAGAAGTTATTTATAAACTATTAATTGCCTAACAGGTTTCATGGGAAGGAATATATAATATTATCTCTTAGAACCCTATGAAATCCCTATCATGAAAACACTATAAGCTTAAACCTATGATTATTATACTTGGTTATTATCGGTTTGATTACTTTTATATCTATAGTACCATAAATTAAATCCTTTAGAGATGTGATAAATATGATCCATTTTTGCAGCTTCAGTTTAGGGAAAAATTAATGATAGAATCTACAATCCTTTTTGATTTATTCTCCTAATAAGATTCCCACTATGTATAGGCGGTTTTCAAGTAGTGGCACATGAATTATAAAGTAACCACCTAGATAGAGCATCATTAGTGGAAAGTTTCAAACCCTAGAGGGAAGTTTTCTGATCATCATATATTTATTGAAGTGGCTGAGGCCAATGAGAATAATTTAACTATTGGGGAAAAATATCTATATGTGCCTAAGGAAGATAAGTATTTAGAGCTAGCCAAAATCCAACATAACATTGATGAGTCCTAACAATCAATCATCGGTCTTTGAATTGATGTTTAATATATTTTGTAATGTGTTTTCATCATGAAGATATATTCTAATTTTTGGATGTCTGAATTCACTAATTCTTGTAATGAATGGAAATGAATTTTTTTACAAAATTAATTTTCAAGTCTTTAATTCCCATATTAATTTTTATTTTTCTTCATGATCACTTATGAAATATTCAATGTGTAATATCAAGGTAAATTAAATATTCTTGGACATTGGACTTGGAATGAATAAATTCAATCATGATTCTTAAGCATTTGATTCATGATGGTTTCCTCTTAGGTCCCAACAATGGATGGGTATAGGCATAGATACCATCACCATAACACTAGAGTTGGTTCATTTAGTTGAATTATTTCCTCATGGTCATGACTATTGGATTCTTATTGGTATAAATATCATCAATGCAATGCTATATTTAATCCATTTGGATGAATGTTCTCCTTTGTATGGCTTGTAGATGATAGTATGTATAGAAACCATTACCATGACACTAGATTTGGTACATTTGGATGAATGATCTCCTCTTGGGTATGGATAGCATGTGGGTATAGGTATATATACCATAACTATAACACCATATTTTTTCAATTTGGATGATTGATTATTAGGTTAACTCAATGTGATGGGGATTACAAATGCGGAATTTGGAAATATAATTCCAATGTTCAAAAGTGTTTGTGTACCATAAAGTTATATATTTAAACATTTTCCACAAATCCTATTGATTTATATTCCAATTATGAGAGGGAGGATAAATGATCAAAATTTTCATTAGTCCAAGGGCTCTAGCGAGTATAGCTTGAATTTTTTTGGGATCATAATATGGACCTCCTAGGATTTAATTCTTTTATCTTGTTTCCATAATTTTTCCCATTATTCATATACGGGAAAAATGGTGTGTAAGAACTCATGTTTTTCTTAGGCTTTCCTTTATGGGTTTTCAACCTAACATGTGTTGTGCCATCAAAATTTCAAATTTTAAATTTGGAGTAAATCACTTAAGTGAATATCTTATAAGTGGATACTTGAATTTTTATCATGCCACCCATTATGGGTTTTAAACCTGGTAACTTTAATGTATCATTTAATTGGATTTTTTAGTGTCTTTAAGGCTTTCCAATATAGCTAATTTTTAAAATTTGATATCTTTGACCAAGTTTTATAGAAGTTTAATGTCACACATTTTTGACCATAATGTGAGGCAGTCTACATAGTAACATGGTAGAAGTAAAACTTATGTGAATGAGATCCCAATGTCATGGATGTAGACATCCTCATGGAATGGGGAACATGGTTTAGGGTTTTAGTGTGTGTATAATTACTAGTTAATGTTTAAGGAAATATATATTTGATAGAATATTATTATAGTTTATTTTTGAATTTATTTGACCAAATGTCTAGAACATTATATCTAGAAATAGAAAGGATAGATATGATGTGAATGGAGGGACCAATACTAATATATACAATACTAGAAAAAGGTGAGTATTCAGTTTTTGTTCATGACGTTCATATAATTGTTTCATGTGGTTTAGGTTCACATGATGAGGAACATTAAAAAAGGTTCATGAATGAGATGGTGTATCCCTAAATTGTGGGGGGGGGGGATGGTGTGTGGGTGTATGAGGGTATCTAATCCACTTGATTAGTTTTATTATGTGTTGATTAAATAAAAAAACAATAAATTTGAATTAAGGTTCATGAGATAGGACATGTGTGTCGGGAATGGGAAATGATCACATTTAAATAACAGGTTCTGATACAATGGTGTATGGGTGTAAGTAGAATAAATGGAATTCCTATTAGGATACATATTCCTCTAGTTTAAAGGCCATATCTAAGGAATATATGTAGATCCATATTGGGAGTGTGTATGTATAGTCAAGAATAAGTGTCCTTTAGAGTCGAATATAATTTTCACTAATAGCCATATATATTTTTAAGGACATAGAAACTTATTAAATGAACTAGATTCATGGATTTAATAAATATTCAGGAAGTGTTTTAACACCCTAAATATTGTTCCATTATTTTTTGAACACAATATCATGGTGAAGAGATATAAAAGTTCATCACTCTAACTTATTCCTGAACTAGTGGGTCCATCTAGCATGGATTTTCTTTTTGTAGGTCCATATGGTGCACACAATAAGATTTCTGCATTTTATATTAATGCTATAAATTTTTCTGAAGTAATGAAATGGGAAGGATTAAAGAGTTGATACTTGACTGTTTCTTAGGTTTCCATTGATGGTTTTTCAATCTGAGAAGTTTTATGGATTTTTTACTTATATTTTATGTTCTTGCTGACTGGAACAATGAGAAGTATAGTTTAAGGTTGTACATATTTGTCTAAAAACTAAGACCAGTTATTTTGAAAGAATAAAGGAAATACTATAATAATTGAGTCTCCTTTATATAATAGATCATCTCAGAAAGGGGTGCATAGATTTTAATATTTCTTTCTTGGACCATAGGGGAAGACTATTTACCAAGCTTGGGTGAGACAAGCTCAACATGAATTGAAGAGAAAAACATTGGAATAAATGGATTCCATGTGGTGAACATGGTTTATGGTTATGGTTCTTGTACAAAGGGGTGAAAATGATATCCCAAATGAGTATTTAAGGTTAAGAATATCCCAATACCTTTTAAATAGGGAGTGGTTATGTCATGGATTGCAACTTGAGATTTCTATATCAAGGAAGCTAATATGGAATTGATATGAAAGGTATGACCACTGACCAGTGTCTAAGGAATGATTATTCTATGATGTTGTATGGGAATATGAATATTAGAGGATCCTCCCTATAAAACACTGATTCCCTTAGTTAACAAGATATATTTGGGACACATAAGCAGATATAAATTGGTGGAATATATTAATAATTAAACAAAAATTTCCTTTTAAGTCAAATATGCTCAATAGAAATAGTTTTTAAGGGTTTATGGAAACCTGATACACTTAGGGTGTAAAGTATGATTTATAAAAAAATGATTCTCAGTAAGGGTGATGATGAAATTTGGACTTCATATTACCATGATTAGTTTGTTTTCCAACAAATGAAGGGATATAGATGAGGACTCATAGTTATGTCTTGAATGTATGATTCGGTTATAATTATGTATTCTAGGGTAATTGGTAATAATCCACATGTAGTTTATATATTATGGGGTAATATATAAGAAATATGATATAAAATTGAGAAGGGGTAATTTTATCATCATGCTTGTCTAGAGAACAACCCTATGTCAGGCACCCTTACATGAATCTAGATCTCATGTTGGGAAATCAGGCCATATAAACATATCACTCTAAGAAGTTTAAGGTAATTAAGTTTATAATAAATTCCATTTAGTTTAAAATCATGAGATAGGGACTCGGGTTTCTTGTAGCTTAAGGTTATATGGTGATATCCTTTATATCGGGGGTTTTCACAGATCTTTCTCATTAAAAATATGTTATGGTTTCATCTTAATGTTAACCCAGTGTAGGGAAACATTATATTAATTAATGGTGTCCATAAACTAGGGAGAAGTGGAGGCTTGATATTAATTTCTGGGTAGACTTAAGATAAGATATCTCAGAATCACTACATATCCTATAAAATTAGGAATCAATTCACGTGTTGTTCTTAGATAGGTTTCCTTGTATATATTGAAGTCATTCATAAGGGGAAGAATTTTTTATTGTTCCACAAGTAAATAACTCCATGTTAAATGATCCTAAGTAGATCTAGCTCATACATAATAGAAGAGGGACTTCTAGATATAGATTTCAATGATGATTCTATATAGGGGGTCTCTATGTAAATTTGGATTATATGTTGGAAGAACCATTTAATATGAATTTTATGCCCGAATATAAGGTGAAGGTTGTAATTTTATTTTTTGGAAATCATGGATAGGCCCAAGATAAGAGATCTAGGAATATCTATATATCCTAAAGTGATAGGAATCAAGAAACACATGGTTCATGAAATGAAATAACCTATATAAATGAATTTTATATATATGGAATGGGGGAATTTCCTTTGATTTTTGGTTAGGGTCACTAAATATCCTATGAGGATAAGAATCGATACATATGTTGTTATTGAGTAAGAAACTTTATGAATTTTAAGATCTTTTTTGGGATATGATTTTTGTATTATATAAGGTCCATACCACTTTGATTTTTTTACTTTAGAGGCCTCTTTGTTGGTTTCATGGGAATTTTGAGAACTAATACTTATACTTCCTAGAGGAACAAATAGAGAAATATTTTCTTAATTAAATATCATGAAACACAATTTGGATTCACTTCCATGTTGTGGACTTTGAAAAGTCTCTTCTTATTCAGTTGTTCCAACTCATCCAGCCACTTCAGAGACTTCTTGTCTTCTGAAAGCTTATTGTAGATGCTGATGCAGAGTGAAGGTAATTAGAATTTTATGGGATGGGCTGCCTCTGTAACTTATGAAAGAAAATATAGGATCTCTATTGTGGTTGTATAGGTCAGGGTGAAATAATTATACATGTCATGCTTATGTTTTTTAGCTAAAACATCTTGTCTTTATCCACTATCTTTTGGAATATGTTAGATATAGTCTTATTTAAATCCTCTATCTATCCACTCTCCACTAAATGGTAATGGGATTAGTGGTTTTACTAGATTTAATATTGTTGCTATAAAATTTTCAACTCATAATAATAGAATTTGGTGATATAATACATTAATATTGTGTGAAGAACACCAAATATGGTGATGAAATTTGACATCATGATGTTTATGGTATCTTTCTCTCTAACTTATTTGATAGGTATTACCTTATCCCACATAGAGAATAAGTTGGTGGTAGTAAGGATATATATGAATTGTCAACATTACTTGGGGGTGTGTCCCCATGGTATACATTCCCTAGATAAAAAATAACTAAGAATATTTATCAATATTCAATAATTATTTATGTTGATTAAGGAACATGGAATCTATTTGTAAATCATGAAACTTTCAGGTAAAATCCATAAAATCAATTTTCATTGATGGAAAAAAGTATCCAAGCCTCTTAATTTTGTGGGAGATCATAGTCACTGATTTATGGAAAATGTAAGTTTCCATATTGAATTCTTGACTAGTAATGGGGGAATATCCTCCTTCAATACATTTGAGGAGGTGTCTATTGAAGACTCATTTGTAGAAGGATTCCTAGAAACATGGTCCCTAATAAATAATGGAGTTTACCACCTAACATTAAATATTTAAATTTTTTAATTGGTTCGATTGAAGAATTCTGATGTTGAGGTATCCCAATATAGAGGACATCCGTCCAATAACGGTGTTATTTGGTGGAGGCATCATATAACATTTCTTCTGGTAGGAGTTAATCTTATTGGTTTCCCTATGTTAATTCTAATAAGTAGGGAGACCACCTTGCGGTGAACGATGACTATGATTGTATCATCTTGGTCAGGATATATCGAGGTTATGGCTATATTAGACAATGAATCTACGTGGGAATTGTATGAGCACAATATGTGAGATAGTGTTGGCTCAGAGGGGGATAGGACCATCAACCCTCATACATAATCATGCAAGGGAATTAGTTTTTCTTTATTAAAGGTGTATTCTATATTAATTATCTTGATCACCAACACTGACCCACCATTGATATCCAACAATGTAACTTGAATCTATAGAAAAGATTCCAAGCCTACAATGAGAGCTTTGTATTTCAATTAATTTTTTGTGAATCCTTCTAACAACATGAAATAATAGGAAAAAACAATCATTTTTTGTGATATGAGGATAATCCCTAAGAGTAATCTATTTATATTTTGGTTTTGTATCCATATTATAATTAGACTCTTGAAATAACCCTCAAAATACATGTTCCATGTCTAGGGAGTGTCATGAGTGGATAATAATACTTCATCAGGGAACTCTATATCCATTGGCATGTTCATCTAAGTGGGACAAGACCCAAAAAATTCCTCAAATACCTTCCATTTGACAACCATTGATGATATGATTTGGATTTCAAATTTCTTTAGGATTTCTTCACATCATTCCAAACATCCTACCAATATTGGAATATTGAGGATATATTTGAGTGGGTCAATATAAGAGTATATGTAGACCTCTTGATTTTATTGATAATATCTCAACTTATGAACCATGAATATTAGTTCAAGTAAACTATTCTCAATGTCCGAATATCGAGACTTAGTGTTTATAATGTTTATGATAATATGGTAAAGAATATTTTCTTTTCATTTATTATTACTCTACATAATAAAGTCGCAAATTGATCACTCCAAATCTACCATACACAGAATAAGTGTTCTTCCTTAGATAGGTGGCATAAATACATGTGGGATCGAGAGATATTTCTTAGTATTTGTGAATTGTTCTTGAAAATATTCATTCCAATGATAAGTGAATCCCTCATTCATGTGCTTGGTTAATGGTAGTCATTTACCTAAAACTTTTGTATAAACCACATAATGTAGGTGAGGCATCCTTGAATCCCACTCAACTATTTGAGAATTCAAGGAGGTGGAATATTTAGGATCTAATTAGTTTTCTTGTAGTCAACCTTTATGCCATGATGGTGTAAAATGAAGCAAAGAAGTATTCCTATTGTTACCATAAAATCACATTTCAATGGGTCCATGTTTAGTCTATAAAATTGTAGCTTGCTAAAAACCATCTCAAGATTGGTGATATAATCAAACTGTCACTAAGATTTGTCAACCAAATCATCCATGTAGCAATTAATTATTTTACCTATAAATGTATTGAATATATTGTACATTTATAATTGGTATTATTAAAACTAAATGTAAATAATAAATAGAAATACACCCTTTAGGGAAACCTAAAATAAGTTTCCACCTCATATTTAGGATCCATCAAGATGCGATTATAGCTAGAGTATCCATCCATAAAAGAAAAAGACCCAAAAGCTAGTTGTTGCATCGATCAAAGGTTCTGTGTTAGGGAATGAGAATTCATCCTTTGGAAAATTTTAGTTAAGATCCTTGAATTTTATGAGAACTCTAAAATTCCAAATCTTATTTTTGACCAAGAAGATATTGGGAAGCCATTTTAGGTACTCTACTTCTTGGATAATGTTTTATTTGATGGTCTTTTCATCTTCATCTTCTACCTTGGAAACACGAGTTATATGAATTATCTTAGATTCAATCTTATATCCATGTAAATAGTCATGAATACTCAAATTATGGGTGTACACATCCATATAAACCCTATTAATTTCAATATAATTCAAGGTGAATGCATCATGATGATTCTTTAGGAATGAAATATATGTATCTTGATTGTCAAGAGACATAGAGGCACTAATTATTGTGGGTCTTGGGTATTAATCAATACCAAAATTTACTTTTCATAGTTCTTAAAAGGTGGAATAAAATTCCTCCTAAAATTACCAAGGGGTATTTATAATATCTTCCTCTACGTCTTCCTCTTTTTCATCAACCTTAGTTTCAGTATAAGTAGGAAATTAAGGGACATTTTTGGGGAAAAATGACAATGTGAGGGAATTTTTATCTTATGTAAATGATGGTTAGGTATCATTATATCCCAATGGTGATAATGCATGATAAATACCATCAAGGATATATTGGATATTATCTCATTCTATTTTATTACCAGGATCATAATATGTGTCGACATTATGATATTTGGGAGATAACATATGGGAATTTTTAATTTTTATAGTGTTTTAGGTTCATATTTTATTTCGGAAGAGGATTTAAGGATCTCCTTGGTTATTGGAGAAAAAATGAGAGAACTCTCATATATATAAATTTCATAATGGTCAGGATTACAACCTTCTTCTTTATAAATTTGTTCGGTCGATACGATTGATATCATAGAGAGAGAGAGAGGAAAAAGTTCCCAATCCTCAATAATTCCTTATTCTCTTGGGATTTATGTCTACTTGGTTGAAGAGTCCTGATTATACTTATTGGAGGTATATATCATTTAGGTCATCCTTATAATAGGGACTCTAAGCATGATTGACCTGCATTGATGATGTGGTATTCATTCTCTCTGCTGATGGTGGAAATTTCAAAGTAAATTCAGCCTATCCATCATATGATATAAAGGTAATAAAATGATTCATTCTCTCTTATGGGGGTTTTATGACTTGATTTGACCTCTAATATGATGAAAGTTTCTCAATTTAATTAATGGTAAATACTTATTACTCACTAATTTAATGGAACAAATTGATAAGGAATATCTCTATATCATTAGGGGAAGTGCTTCAGATGACATATCACATCGATAAATATTTTTCTTCTATTCAATAAGATATTATATCAATATCCTTATATTTTTAGGAATTAAAAGGGGGTATATCATGATGAAAAACTTCATCTTTTACATTTATGGAGTAATATAGAAACTGGTGATATGATGAGGGAACCATTGCATTGGAATTCATATATGATCTTCCTAAAAAAATGTTGAATGTTCTGTCCCGATGAACAACCATAAATTCAGAATCAAAGACAAGGACCAAATTTGGGCTCTAAGCTTGGTCAATCCCAAATTATTTTTCTCTCTCTTTTTATACTGTTATTTTATCTGAGTAGAGGGAGACAAATTGAATTTTTTTATCCCAATTGTTTGAGCATATGATTTAGAATAATATTTATTTTGTTGATATTATTAATGATGTCTTGAAAATTGTCAGTGTTTTATAGATTTCTAGATAACTAATAGGGCGTGACATGTATTTGTATGGAAGTCACTCAACCTTCCTTTATAAAGAAGATGATGTATTCCCATCAATATGGTAAATATCTACATGGTATTTATAATAGCAACGACATTAGCTATAAATTATTGAGGACTTAGTAAGTCCCCAATAAGTGCTTCTCAAATCTCTTTAAAAATACCGAGGGAATTGTGAATTATATCTTATTTGTAATAGTTTCCAATAGATTCAATATATCATACTACTGATATAAGGTTCTAACACTTTCCCACATGAGGTTAATCCCTAGTTTGCGGCTTCTAAGTGGATGTTTTTTATGCCAGTGACTTCCTTACTTGATTAAAACCTGAGGGAATATTTATCATATGTTAGTTTTATTGATCTACCCATTTCACATTTTGATCTTCACTATACAGATGATGATTCACCAACTGGTCCTCCAATAAAACAGTTATTGAATGAGCCCATTATGACTTAGGAGTAGATTGGATCTCCCATTGATCTAGTTAGAGCACTGATCAATGATTATTTGTGGTACATATAGATCCAGTGGAGATATATCCATGATTTTATGATTTTAGAAAAGATTCCTATTGACCCTTTCTTTCATGGCTATCTAGACCTCTATATCCTCTTGCTCAACATCTACAATTTTTATAAGGGACTTCATATTAATAAGTTAGTTATTCGTCATATAATGGGTCCACCAAGTGGATGACATTGAATGGGCCACTTTGAGACTCATACTATAATTATGATTTCATTTTATGGGCTATTTCCAACCGAAAAATTGGTAGATTGGTGCTCATTCTCTTAATGATGAAGGAATGAAGGATTGGGGAATTTTAACATGCTTATTAATTGAGAAGGGTTCCTCTTTTGGAAAAATTATTCTTAATCATATGATTGTGCGAGTTCATAAAATATCATCTCTTAGAGCACTATGGTACCAAATAATTTGTCTCAATTATCATAAAGGGAGTTGGTATCATAAATGATTTATTTTATTACACCCTAAGTATATAATGTGCCTAATTGACCACCTTTATTGTCTTTTGGTCATAAAACTTATGTGTTCCCTTTCACAAGACTTCCTAGAATTCTCTTTTCTCTTCTGATGAGACGTAAAAAACACAATCTAATTGTTTTGAATGAATTATAAATTTAACATTACAATTTGTTGAAGGTTATATTTTCATACAAAACAATATTGGATCGTGTGTCCCAATATTTAATGGAAATAATAATAATTTTGGTAGTAAATGTGTCTAAATTCATTGGTATTCTAGGGATATAGAAAATTTATCATGTTTTTTTCTCTGAATATTATGAAATAACAAGAAACCTACTCATTTTATAGAGAGAAAATATTTATTCCATTGATATTAAAAAGGTGTATTCCTTTTATCCATCCCCATTGATGAATATTTTTTAGTTTTTATTGTCTTTTAAGAGTAGGTACCATAGGATATTGTGCGGATTTAGGTGATGGAGTTTTTGTAAAATACAGTCTGAGTATAGCAGACATTATTTCAACCTGTCCAACCATATTTATTTGAGATAACAACACAAGATGAGATTTAAAATTTGTAATTTAGATGAAATCCTCCAATCTTTTTAACACCATGACAGGATTTGGAAATCCATTAGAGTACTTGATTATTATTAATTATGTTTTCAATTCATCATGAAAATTATATATGTAGAGTTCCAATGGATTCTACTGGGGATTTTCATGTTCAAGGAGTGTGTAAAAACCTTCTATCTAGAACTGAATTCTAAGTCTCTATAATTCTCCAATTGTTATAAATATAAATGGACAAGGAATACTACCTTTTCAGTTTTGAGTATAATTGGTATAGAAAATTCCAAATGAGGTCTTCCCAGTTGGTAAAAGACTCAGCTAGAAAGATGTTATACCAGATAAACAATGGTCATTTTAGAGGTTTCAAAAAACATAAAAGTTTGGTTTCCACCTTCTACTCAATTGTTCCCATCATGGGTCCACATTGATTTTATAAGTTTATTAATTGTTTTTATAGTTCTCTAATTCCATTGAAAACTATAAATATAAAATTGGTAAAGTTGGGTGGACAGGTGTTGGGTCCACCCATCTCAGATAAGTTTTTCTCTTTGGATGCATCGGTTCCCAATGTCCTTCCATAGCATCTATTTGAGCTACCAAAGACTAGATTGACTTCATGATTTTTTGTAGGATATTTAACTATCTAGACACTTTTGAAGAGGCCATGGAAAAATCTTGATAGGGTTTTATTTCATATTTCTATTATTGGTAACAAATATAGATTATCTTGGGATATCTTTCATGATTTGAATTTAGTTTCTACCCAAATTATAAGGCCCCAGCCTTAAACCTTACTTAATCTTGAGTTATTACAAGATTACACATTGAGGATCTTTTCGGGTTTAGAGTTTTAGAGAATTAGATCATAAAACTTGCGTTACATTCCACATATAAACAAAGTGGTTACATAAAGATAGTATTCTTCATTCCCATCAATGGAAACACATTTAAAATAAAACATGGATTATTTCTTGACACATCCTTGACTCTATCATCTTATCATGTACCTTTCCCTTGACCTGTGAAAAACATTTCAAAAACTTGGGATGAGCATAAAAACTCAGTATGGGTTATAAAACATGGAAAGGAAACATGAGTTCATTATACATAAGAATGAGATCATACTTTACCCATAAAACATAGGCACTTTAACATACCTCATAAAATCATGAATAAATCATAGAAATCATAAGACATAAAGGTAACTTGAGGCATTCATAACATTCTTACGTAGGGAGTAACCCTCTTGGTTACGTTTGGAATACCCATCACATTATATTCCCTAAAATCTCTTCGGAGAAACCTTAACGTTTCACTCCTTCGCGTTACCCAATGCATTGGAGAGCTATAACGAGCTCACCCGCCCTTAGTTTATCACGGAACCACCCATCTTCATAATAATGCCCAAGAACCATAACATAATCATATCACATAAAACATGCATAAAGGAAACATAACATTTCCACATTTCCATCACAAGATATCAATACAACACAAAAACATTGTGAAAACCATTTTCAATATCAAAATAAAAGAAAAGTAAAACATGGTATTTATTTTTCTTTTAAAAAGAAGGTATGGCTTGTAGAGGAAGCCGAAACTCAAATAACGGTCACGACGGCGGAGAAGTCGTTGTCGCCGCATACGTACGACAAAAACATTCCCTTTTGTCGTTTAGTAAACGCTTCGTATAAAAAAGATTCCTTTTGAATAAACGTAAAAGTCAAAGGGGTTTATACACCGTATAAAAGAAGGTTGTGTATAAAATAAAATATGCCTCAATGAAAGGAGATTGAGACGAAGTCCCATACAATGATCATTTTTAAATAAAATAGATCTATTATGTGTATTCACTATATGTACACATAAAGAAAGTATAAACACAAGATAAGACATAATAATATCAGGACATAATTTGAAAGCAGGATATTAACCCAAAGAACGGAAATTGGGTTAAGAAGTTCCCATACCTCGTATCCAACTTGACCCGACCGTTCTTTAATCTCCTGAATAATAAACTTGAGTTAATCTCTACTTGCTTATGAATCTTTTTCAAGTTCATTATTCCTTTTATACCTGTTATGAACATCATGTAATCATTTAAGTTAATAATGTTCATTTTGTCGGTATTTGGTTCTTAAGTCAAAAATAGACTTCTTATACTTACATGTTGTTAATTTGGTCAAAGGTTCATTATATCCAGAATGGTATTCATGATGTAGATATCATATATGTCATATATATCCATTACATACATTCATTTATAATATTACATCACATTTAGAGGTAAGAAATGAAATGCACCGTTCATGGAGACGGTAAGCCGTACGTACGCATGAACGCTACTTCCATTTCTATTTCATATTTTCTAGAATGGAATCATAATGATATAAGAGTATATTATAATTCCAGTATAATAACATATATAATATCATTAACTTTATCCTTTACACATCCCACATATGGTATTAACGAATCAAATCACTTTTAGGGGGCGGTAGTCCGCGTTTCCTAAAATGAAGATATCGTGTTTTACCCATAATGGAAACCATAAAGGTATGCCCAAAATGAAAAAAACAGAAGCTTAAGGAAAACATAAACATATTATATATCATATATAAAAATAGTGACATCATAATGGCCACCTTTGTAGGTGTTTAATGAGTGTTGAACAATCATCGTTTCGGGAGGCAGAATTTCGCCATCCACGGAAACCTTATGTTCTTTAACCATTTGATGTAGTTGTGTGAGAGTGTAGCTCAAATAAATCTTATAACAACATCCTAGTATATTGAAGATACTGGTTTTGTTACAAAAAAAGCAAATAAAAAGAGTTTAGGGGGTTGGAGAAGCAAAATAAAACAAATGAACATGAGAGAATGAATTACCTTTAAGAGTGTAACTCCTTTTGGTTTGAGCCTAAAGGCTTCCTTTGAAAGGATTCTGCCCAAAGGTAATCCTCTAGGATGAGGAGAGGGATGTGGAGAGATCAAATGGGCAGGGGTTGGCCGAGCCAAAGGCTTGAGAGGTGTGTGAAATGAGGTAGAGGTGGGGGCCTTTTATAAGAGGAGAGGAGGGGCACTTTTGGAAAGTAAAGAAATATTACATTATTTGAAAATGTGTTTCGGTTTAAAAAGGTCCCACATTGATATAATTCGTGGATAAGGTTATAAAGGTTCGAAATCCACTCATCCAATTGGTTTTGGACATGTGTAGTTCATGGATTTTACATTATCTTTCTATTTTATTTAAATCAACAAATAATGATGTCATCGCTGCATCATTATTATGTCATATATAATTAACTTTATTTAATGTCTAAAAATTATAAGAAAAATACGATGATATAGGAAATCTTTTTAGCTTTCCAATGACTATTTATAATCAAAATTTGGACTTGTATAACCCCACTTAAAAATTGTTTTTGTAAAACATATTATGTTTGTGTCATTTTCACTTTAACATTAAATAAAAAGTAATTTATGTCATTTCCCAACAAAAGTGGATCCATGGGGTCCCCAAATTGACCCATGGCTTTGCTTGGTCGGCCATGACACAACCAATAAGGTTGGGACATGTGTCTAGGTCATTTAATTTTATTAAAGTATTATTTATACCTTGAACTACCCTAATTACCACTAATCGCGATTAAGAACTTAATAAGTTACTATTCACCAAAAAATTATTATAATCTCATTGAACCACATTTTACTTCTTAATGACAACCATGTATGTCGGATTTTCAAAATTCAATACACATTAGTGGTAAACTTTCATTTAACTGAAAAATCAGTTTGCTTGATTACCACTTAGTGGTTTCACTATTCATCAAAAATTGAAGTTTTTCAGAAAATTACCAAAAATTCACCCTAAGCTATATTTGATATTATGAATTCAAAAAGGAAGTCTATTTTACAAAATTCAAATCATATAAGTCACATTAATTAATTTAATAATTAATTCCCGCTGCCAGAGCAAATAGCATGTTTTTACAAAACAATAAGTATCAAAAGATTGACACCAGTTTAAGTCTAATTTCAAAGTGAAAATGATTCCAATGACCACCATTGGATAAAATGGTAAAAATATATTCTAATTTCACTTCAAAACCAATTCAAAACATAATCTAATCATATAAATTAGATTAAAAAGCCGTTTTGATGTAAAATGCAGCATTTTCACTATTCATTAAAAAATGAACATTGTCAGAAAAATACCAAAAATTCACACAAGGTAAATTTTGATGTCCCAATCATAAAGGATAAGTTTATTTTGACAAACATAGTTTATAAAATTGTCAAAATATAGATTCAAAAATGGTTTGCCATCAAAAGGCACTAAAACAATCTTTTAAGAATATTAGTGTATTCCATGCATAAGATTGTATTTATTTTCATTTTAAGCCTCTATAACACTATCTTAATCATTAATAGACATAGATAAAAATATCTATTATTCATTACTTACTTGGGATGTTACATCCTTCCCCCCTTTAGAAAATTGCGTCCCCGCAATTTATTTACTTATCAAATAAATGAGGGTACTTATCCCTCATTGCATTTTCGGATTCCCATGTTGCCTCTTCAATCATGTGGTTTTTCCACAAAACCTTTACCTGGTGAATCACCTTATTCCGTAACACTTGCTCCCTGTGGTCAAGAATCTGGACCGGTTGTTCCTCATAAGATAGGTTCTCTTCCAGCTGAACTACCTCTGGACTCAAAACATGAGATGGATCTGGAATATACTTTCTCAACATCGAAACGTGAAAAACATTGTGTACCTGAGATAAACTCGGAGGTAAAGCCACTCGGTATGCAACTGATCCAACTCTTTCCAGAATTTCATATGGTCCAATGAACCTTGGACTCAACTTTCCTTTCTTACCAAATCTCATCACACTTTTCCAAGGAGAAACCTTGAGAAAAACATGATCACCTACCTCGAAAGATAGATCCTTCCTCCGGTTATCCGCATAACTCTTCTGCCTGCTCTGAGCTGTTCTCATGTGTTTCTGAATCAACTGAACTTTTTCTACCATCTCTTCTACCAATTCTTGTCCCATCAACTTCCTTTCACCCACTTCATCCCAGAAAGCTGGAGTTCGACACCGCTTCCCATATAATGCCTGAAATGGTGCCATCTGTATACTGGAATGAAAACTGTTATTATATGAAAACTCAACCAAAGAAAAATGTTGGTCCCAACTTCCCGGATAATCCATCGAACAAGCTCGTAGCATATCCTCCAATGTCTGAATTGTTCGTTCTGACTTCCCATCTGATTGAGGATGAAAAGCTGTACTAAAATTTAATTCAGTACCCAACGACTTCTGAAGGCCCTTCCAAAAGTTAGAAGTAAACCTGGGATCACGATCCGATACAATGGAGAGAGGAACTCCATGTAACCTGACTATCTCTTTAAGATACAAACGGGAAAGTTGATCAAGAGAGAAAGTATCTCGTATAACAAGGAAATGAGAAGATTTGGTCAAGCGATCAGCAATAACCCAGATTTCATTATTACCTCAAGATGTCTTCGGTAATCCCACAACAAAGTCCATGGATATATTCTCCCATTTCCACTCTGGCACTGGTAAAGGCTGAAGCATCCCTTTCGGTAACTGCCGCTCTGCTTTAACCTGCTGATAAGTCAAACACTTCACAGTAAAATCAGAAATATCTCTTTTCATTCCATCCCACCAGTAATACTCCCGCAGATCTCTATACATCTTAGTACTGCCCGGATGAACTGAAAACGGAGAACTATGAGCTTCACATAACAACTCTCTCTTCAACTGTGAATCACAAGGCACACACAATCTCTTCCCAAAACTCAAAACACAAACACAAACTCATCCAAGAACTCATGGAAAATTTTATTCATAAGGTCCATGAATACAGAAGGTGCATTGGTTAACCCAAAAGGCATAAATAAAAATTCATAATGGCCATATCTAGTACGGAACGCGGTCTTCGGAACGTCTGCTTCTTTTACTTTCAACTGATGGTACCCCGACCTCAAGTCAATCTTCGAAAAATACTGAGTTCCCTGGAGCTGATACCGCTTCATTCGATGGCCCAACATCTGCTGAAGTTGCTGCAAAGGATTTCACCACCCCTTTCTGCTTGTAGTCTAACTGCTTCCCATCACTCAAGATCTTTGTCGGACACTCATTTGCATAGTGACCCATCTCATTGCACTTAAAACATTTCACTAACTGTAAATCAAATTTGTTCTTACCTTCACCTTGATCCTTTTCAGTGCAATCACGAGACTTATGTCCCATCTTACCACATCGGTAGCACTTACCAGAATTCAGAAGACATTCCCCAGCATGCCCTTTTCCACATTTATCACAAACTGGAAACTTAGTTCTCTTACCATCAGACTTTTTTGAAGAATTCTTACCTTTCTCCTGCCACCTCGGTCTCTTCTTCTGCTGGTTGTTATAGAAAACTTGGTCATCGGCAAACTCCACTTCCACCTTCTCAGCACATCGAACAAGCTTTTCATAACTTTTAAACTCACGAGAAGCTAATGCCCTTCGATACTTTGGCTTTAATCCTGAGTAAAAACGATTGATTTTACTATCAAGGTCCCGGATAAAATTTGGAGCATACCTTGCCAATCGAGTGAACCTTTCTTCATAGGCAGCCACTGAGTCTTCCTATTGCCTCAATTCCAAGAATTGTTTTTCCATCCTAAGTCGAACAGCCTTAGGAAAATACTTCTCAAGAAACATACCTTTGAATTCATCCCATTCAAGAGCATAAATCTCATCGGCGTCCCTGATATTTTTAACCATAGACAACCACTGATCTGCTTCACCCTCCAAACGGTAAATAGCAAGACTAACCTTTTGATTGTCTGAACACCCCATGACATCAAAAATCTTCTCCAGTGCTTTAATCCACCCTTCAGCTAGCACAGGGTCAGATGATCCTCTGAATGATGGGGGATGTTTCCTCATGAAATGTTACACCACTGACATGTTCCTCTGCGGTTGATCTGGCTGATCTCGTGCATGGATACCACCGCCATTTATCGCTTGAGTCAACTGCGCCATTACTGCAACAAACTGTTCAGTTCCAATTCCGACCATTTCTGGATGCTGATTCGGAAGGTTATTTCCTTCTGTATGCCTTCCTAGCACTGCTTCCCTGTTTCCTCTGTAGAAAACCATTCTGAACAAACATGTCTTAGATGAAGCAACATGGTAATCTTTAAATGCTATATCACTTCAATTTGACCAAAAAAAACATTTTTGGATAATAATTTAATAGAATTCTAACTCCTAAAGTTGTCTAAACCGACCTTTGATACCAACTATAAGGCCCCAGCCTTAAACCTTACTTAATCTTGAGTTATTACAAGATTACACATTGAGGATCTTTTCGGGTTTAGAGTTTTAGAGAATTAGATCATAAAACTTGCGTTACATTCCACATATAAACAAAGTGGTTACATAAAGATAGTATTCTTCATTCCCATCAATGGAAACACATTTAAAATAAAACATGGATTATTTCTTGACACATCCTTGACTCTATCATCTTATCATGTACCTTTCCCTTGACCTGTGAAAAACATTTCAAAAACTTGGGATGAGCATAAAAACTCAGTATGGGTTATAAAACATGGAAAGGAAACATGATTTCATATATACATAAGAATGAGATCATACTTTACCCATAAAACATAGGCACTTTAACATACCTCATAAAATCATGAATAAATCATAGAAATCATAAGACATAAAGGTAACTTGAGGCATTCATAACATTCTTACGTAGGGAGTAACCCTCTTGGTTACGTTTGGAATACCCATCACAGTATATTCCCTAAAATCTCTTCGGAGAAACCTTAACGTTTCACTCCTTCGCGTTACCCAATGCATTGGAGAGCTATAACGGGCTCACCCGCCCTTAGTTTATCACGAAACCACCCGTCTTCATAATAATGCCCAAGAACCATAACATAATCATATCACATAAAACATGCATAAAGGAAACATAACATTTCCACATTTCCATCACAAGATATCAATACAACACAAAAACATTGTGAAAACCATTTTCAATATCAAAATAAAAGAAAAGTAAAACATGGTATTTATTTTTCTTTTAAAAAGAAGGTATGGCTTGTAGAGGAAGCCGAAACTCAAATAACGGTCACGACGGCGGAGAAGTCGTTGTCGCCGCATACGTACGACAAAAACATTCCCTTTTGTCGTTTAGTAAACGCTTCGTATAAAAAAGATTCCTTTTGAATAAACATAAAAGTCAAAGGGGTTTATACACCATATAAAAGAAGGTTGTGTATAAAATAAAACATGCCTCAATGAAAGGAGATTGAGACGAAGTCCCATACAATGATCATTTTTAAATAAAATAGATCTATTATGTGTATTCACTATATGTACACATAAAGAAAGTATAAACACAAGATAAGACATAATAATATCAGGACATAATTTGAAAGCAGGATATTAACCCAAAGAACGTAAATTGGGTTAAGAAGTTCCCATACCTCGTATCCAACTTGACCCCACCGTTCTTTAATCTCCTGAATAATAAACTTGAGTTAATCTCTACTTGATTATGAATCTTTTTCAAGTTCATTATTCCTTTTATACCATGTTATGAACATCATGTAATCATTTAAGTTAATAATGTTCATTTTGTCGGTATTTGGTTCTTAAGTCAAAAATAGACTTCTTATACTTACATGTTGTTAATTTGGTCAAAGGTTCATTATATACAGAATGGTATTCATGATGTAGATATCATATATGTCATATATATCCAGTACATACATTCATTTATAATATTACATCACATTTAGAGGTAAGAAATGAAATGCACCGTTCATGGAGACGGTAAGCCGTACGTACGCATGAACGCTACTTCCATTTCTATTTCATATTTTCTGGAATGGAATCATAATGATATAAGAGTATATTATAATTCCAGTATAATAACATATATAATATCATTAACTTTATCCTTTACACATCCCACATATGGTATTAACGAATCAAATCACTTTTAGGGGGCGGTAGTCCGCGCTTCCTAAAATGAAGATATCGTGTTTTACCCATAATGGAAACCATAAAGGTATGCCCAAAATGAAAAAAACAGAATCTTAAGGAAAACATAAACATATTATATATCATATATAAAAATAGTGACATCATAATGGCCACCTTTGAAGGTGTTTAATGAGTGTTGAACAATCATCGTTTCGGGAGGCAGAATTTCGCCATCCACGGAAACCTTATGTTCTTTAACCATTTGATGTAGTTGTGTGAGAGTGTATCTCAAATAAATCTTATAACAACATCCTAGTATATTGAAGATACTGGTGTTGTTACAAAATAAGTAAATAAAAAGAGTTTAGGGGGTTGGAGAAGCAAAATAAAACAAATGAACATGAGAGAATGAATTACCTTAAAGAGTGTAACTCCTTTTGTTTTGAGCCTAAAGGATTCCTTTGAAAGGCTTCTACCCAAAGGGAATCCTCTAGGATGAGGATAGGGATGTGGAGAGATCAAATGGGCAGGGTTTGGCCGAGCCAAAGGCTTGAGAGGTGTGTGAAATGAGGTAGAGGTGGGGGCCTTTTATAAGAGGAGAGGAGGGGCACTTTTGGAAAGTAAAGAAATATTACATTATTTGAAAATGTGTTTCGGTTTCAAAAGGTCCCACATTGCTATAATTCGTGGATAAGGTTATAAAGGTTCTAAATCCACTCATCCAATTGGTTTTGGACATGTGGAGTTCATATATTTTACATTATCTTTCTATTTTATTTAAATCAACAAATAATGATGTCATCGCTGCATCATTATTATGTCATAAATAATTAAATTTATTTAATGTCTAAAAATTATAAAAAAACTACTATGATATAGGAAATCTTTTTAACTTTCCAATGACTATTTATAATCAAAATTTGGACTTGTATAACCCCACTTAAAAATTGTTTTTGTAAAACATATTATGTTTGTGTCATTTTCACTTTAACATTAAATAAAAAGTAATTTATGTCATTTCCCAACAAAAGTGGATCCATGGGGTCCCCAAATTGACCCATGGCTTGTCTTGGTCGGCCATGACACAACCAATAATTTTGGGACATGTGTCTAGGTCATTTCATTTTATTAAAGTATTATTTATACCTTAAACTACCCTAATTACCACTAATCGCGATTAAGAACTTAATAAGTTACTATTCACCAAAAAATTATTATAATCTCATTGAACCACATTTTACTTCTTAATGAAAACCATGTATGTCGGATTTTCAAAATTCAATACACATTAGTTGTAAACTTTCATTTAACTGAAAAATCAGTTTGCTTGATTACCACTTAGTGGTTTCACTATTCATCAAAAATTGAAGTTTTTCAGAAAACTACCAAAAATTCACCCTAAGCTATATTTGATATTCCGAATTCAAAAATGAAGTCTATTTTACAAAATTCAAATCATATAAGTCACATTAATTAATTTAATAATTAATTCCCGCTGCCAGAGCAAATAGCGTGTTTTTACAAAACAATAAGTATCAAAAGATTGACACCAGTTTAAGTCTAATTTCAAAGTGAAAATGATTCCAATGACCACCATTGGATAAACTGGTAAAAATATATTCTAATTTCACATCAAAACCAATTCAAAACATAATCTAATCATATAAATTAGATTAAAAATCCGTTTTGATGTAAAATGCATCATTTTTCACTATTCATTAAAAAATGAACATTGTCAGAAAAATACCAAAAATTCACACAAGGTAAATTTTGATGTCCCAATAATAAAGGATAAGTTTATTTTGACAAACATAGTTTATAAAATTGTCAAAATATAGATTCAATAATGGTTTGCCATCAAAAGGCACTAAAACAATCTTTTAAGAATATTAGTGTATTCCATGCATAAGATTGTATTTATTTTCATTTTAAGCCTCTATAACACTATCTTAATCATTAATAGACATAGATAAAAATATCTATTATTCATTACTTACTTGGGATGTTACACAAATGGAAGGAACTATTGATATTTTTCAACCATCATGTCTAGGTAAATTAGCTATCTAACCCTAAAGGAGGTTGGATGATGGAAATATAATCTTTTTTTGGGAAAAAATTCTTCTTGTTAAGGATTATTTGATGAATGATAAATGAGAGTATATAGTGACCCATTATTTTTATACATAAATATTTCATATTATTAAATTATTATTCAATACAAAACAATACAATTTATGCCATAATTTTATATATTTAATGTCGTTAACAACTTTAATACCTAAAAAACTTTCTCATAAGAGATATAAATCAAATATAATTGATTTCTTCATAACTATCACCCTTATTAGACATGTAATACTTAAAACCTTTCTTCATAACCTATAAAAAGGAAACATAAGAAATAGTGAGCTCTGATTTTCAATAAGGGTAAAAAGGGAGATATCCAGGATCACTCAAACATAACATTAGAATAAGGATATGAGAATCCAAGATGAATATTTTAAAACCATACCCTGCATATCATATATCATAATCATGACTAATGGAATAATTTGTGGAAGTTTATAAGATTGAAATCATAAATGAATCAAATAATATGAGCCATTAGGGAATAACATTGGCATAATATATAAGTTGGTGGCATAAAAATATGCATAAAAATTCATTTAATTTTTTAAGGATCATTTCAAAAAATATCATAGTGGATTATTTCATTACTTGTTCCATTATATCCATAGTCAAGTTTAACTACTAAGACTATCATAGTGGATTGGTTTTACTCTACAATCCATCATATCCTTTATCAAGTTTCACTTCCAAGACTATCATAGTTTATAGAGTCCCATACTAAATTGGGTTTACTCCCCATTCTAGTCCATATTATCTCATGAGATATATATATATTTAAAAAATTCATTGGGATAATATATAATTCTAGGTCCACCCATCACATAATGAAAATTAAATTTATGTGTTCCATAAGAACATAAAACATTCATTATATCATAACTCATTGAAAATAAATGGGTTTTATAAAAATTTAACCATTTAATCACTACATAACCCATGAAAAATAAATTGGTTTTATGAATGTTTCTTTATAACTTAAGTAACCTATATAAAAACCCATTAAATTTATGAAATTTATTTTTAAATAATTTTATTTCTTTTATATCTTGTGTTTCACATACTAGAATGTTTAAATGAAGCAAAAAATATTATATGTCTGTTATAACCTAGCTTCTAAATTGGTAGGAATAAATATGTACAACTAATGTATGAAATAAATATATATTTCCAACTCAATATGAATTTACTAGTATGTTTTTTATGAAAATTATCACATAACCTTTATTAAGTCTCGTTATTCTTCAAGAAAATATGTTTTCTTCATAAATGAGTTTTTATTTTTTTATGAGTGAATATTAATCTCTAGAAGTTATAAAAAATTCATTTAACAAAATTAACATTATTTTCGAATTAAAAATTTATAAATTATCTTAAAATATATTTTTTTAGTTTTTTGAAAACATTTATTTTTCATAGAATAGTGAAAATATTGATTTTTATTGAAAACTGTATTTTCTTTCAAAGTATTTACAATGTAAAATTACCTTTTGGATCCGTTTTAAATTTTGATTAGTTTATATTCATTTAAAGTAATCCAATTATTGTTTTTGAAATGGATTTTATACAAGAATTTATTATAAAAACATTTTATATTTAAAACGAGCATTTTTCTGAAAAAATTGTTTTTAATGGTGTTTTTCCAATTTACTTTTAAATTAAATTCCAAAATTTAAGGATTTTGAATTTTTAGAATATATTCTATATTTGAATGCGTAATTTCTAAATTTTTATATTTTTTCCTTTTATTCTTTTCCAATATGAATTGTAACCATGGTAAATTTTGTTACCACAATAAAATGGTAAATTGGTTAATTTAGGTTAAAATTAAAATGATAAGGACTATAAAAATGACCATAAATCTTGAAAAAAAATTATTTGATGAATTTATTTTTACCCTTAACAAATATCTATCTAAATTTATTTGTTTAACAAACATTTTTCCTTGAAAAGTACTTATATATTATTTAAATCAAAAGAAGTCACAAAACGTCATTTTCTTTGTCTTAAATATCTTTTATGTGTTCACATGGGGAAAACGTAGGTTATGAACTAATATAAGGGTCTATTTTAAGAAAATAAACTTATTTTAATGATATAAATTTATTTGTGACTTTTGGGGTCACTTGGATGATATTATGATGTTTATAGTATTGTATTTAATGAGAAGTCAATGAGGTCACATTCATGTTATTAGTAATTATATCATTTTTAATGCAATCTTGAATATATTGTATACTATAAATATTAATTTAAAATATAAAATATTTATCTACATCATGGTATTTTGTTTTTTTATTTTTTCTGAAGAAATAGTATCTTAAACTATTATACAATGATGATAAATTAATTATTCAATTAAGGAAACAATCAAGTAAATGATATTTAAAAAATTAAAATAAAAAATTTAATCAATTAAGATTATAAAATAATTTTATAGATTATTATGACATATTTCTGGTGTATAAATATATGTTTTTAGAATTTATATTGTTGTATTGATTTTCTTAAATTCAATGTAATTAATAGTTTCAAAATCGAAACTAATGATATTTTATCAAAATAATATTTTATTATATTATTTAAAATTCATAAAAACATTTAAAATAAAAAATAATTATTATATAGTCTCAATTTTTGTAAGTGGTTCATTTATGGTCTAATTCACATCACATAAATAAAAATTACAACTTATTAATATTGAAAAAATTGTCACTATAGTTAAAATTAAAATAGGTTAACTAAGGGTTAATCAAAACGATAAGGTTAAATATAATACCAAAAATTTTCTAAAATATATTGATTAAAGATATAAAAACCTTCTATTATCATATATTTTGATCCATTATCATTTTTAGTATTTTTATAGAAATCAATTTTTTTTAATTTTATCTTTTGAGAAAGTTCAAAAGTGCCCCTTAGCTCAATTATAAAAAAACATCATCTCTCACTTCTTCACATAACTTTTAGCCTTATATATTGACAATTACCTGACCCTTTATCTCCTTAACATCACTAGTCACATTATAGAGGTTTTTTCTTCTAAAAATTCCAACCCTAGAGTCTTTTAGAGGAGATATAAAGGAGACCTTTCCAGGAAGAGGTAAATGCTCTAACCGATCACTTTCTTTTTCTAATCTTCCTTAACACCTCCCAATTAATGATTTTATCATGAAATAATTAATTAATAATAATAGAAATGTATAAATGTTATTATAATTATGAAAAAACAATTTTAAACCCTCTTTCCCATCAAACAAGAAATAAATGTATCGCTTATACGTACGTCCGGCTTACCATCTCCACATAGAGATACAATTAATTTTTCATCACCATCTTATATGAATTGGTATTATGGTGAGATTAGTGATTATATATGATATTTATAATATTATTATACCTATGGATTGATAATTTTATTTCTATCTAATAATCATAAAATAATTTTTGAACTGATAATGTTGCTCATGATTAGGTATGGACTACCATCACCACGATGCGATGTGATTCATTTTCACTTATATTTCATTGGTATGGAAATAAAAATATTTTTAAGAGAATATATTATATATTTGAAAAAATAATGATTATTTTAATTTGTATTATTATTTTACTTTATTTCATCCCATTAGATTAAAAATGGAAAAAATGTTCCTACGTATGTACGACCTACCATCTCCATAAACAGTGTAATTCATTTTTTTATCTCAACATCCTATGAATTATTTTAAATTTGTATAAAATAATAATATAATATGTATATAATATGATTAAAATTATATGAATGATGATACCTCGATCAATGTATTAGGACCAATACTATAGAACTGAATCATTTTTGGAAAATGAAGCATTTATCACCCAGAATAGTGATTTTAATAATAAATTATTAACAATTGAGCAATAAGATGTAATAAATAAATAATTAATGGTATGATAGAATTATGTTTATGTAAAAAATTTATAATAATTACATATATGTTATATATTATTTTTTAATGTGAATAAAGAAATTCATGACTTTGGGTAAGGGATTATTTTACAATCTCATCATTATTCATGATTTTTTATTTTTAAAGTCTCCATTTGGAAATATTTATTTTCCATGTATATGTTTTATAATAATGTTTCCAAAAATGTTTTTAATATTTTTTTAAATAATCTTTACCCATGTTTGACCTTTTTACAAAACTGTTTTAAAATTATCTTTCTTCATTTTCTAACAAAGGTACTTTTTAACTTTTCTAATAGAAATATATAAGGAATGTTTTCTTAGCTAATACTGCATGGGGGGATTTTCCCAATTTCATGAAGCCTTAATGTCTTGGAGATTCCTTTATATGATTACAAGGTTCTTTTCAAATAAATTTTTTTCCTTTATAATTCCATAGAATTAAAAAAAAGTGTTTTTAAAAAAGAAAATATATTTTCTTCAAGAATTATTTATGTGATCTTTAAAAATTTATTTTTCCACCTAAGGCGACATTAATTTATGGTAAATGTTCTTCATTGGGGATATGTTCCAATAATACCATCTTTTTTCTTTCTCTGTATGGTTTATGTTTATGATGAAATGATGAAATACATATGAAAAAAATTATTTTCCATGGGTTATGATATGATGAAATGTTTATGAAACGCATTTCTTTTCATGGGTTTCCATATAATGAATGATTTCTGTTCTTGAGAAACACATATGTATGCTTTTCATTATGTGATGGGTGAGACCTATATCCCCCTCCAATTCACTGGCTAATGAATTATATATCATGAGATGGTTATGGTGTAAAATTATATGTGCTTGATCAGTTATGGGAAACAAGATTATATTCTTGATCCTTTATGGGAAACAAGATGATGTTTTCAATCCCTTATGGGAAATAGGTATTGATTCTTGATTTGATGTTCTTTGTTATTAACCAAGACTTATGAAATGGATTATATTCTTAAGATTATTACACACACATTTATGACATGAACATATAGTTCATGATTCATTTATAATGAAATATCATTCTTATTATGAAGGTATTTCAAAATGTTAATGTTTTAGGCCAAAACTCATGGTTATTTTCTTTGTCAGATATAGAAATAAATTTGTAAGTTAGGGTTAGGATCTCATTTCCATGTCCCTTTATTATAATTTTATATGATAATCATCATGTAATTTTTATTAAGGGAAAAGAGGAAATAAAAACACACAAAAGATCCCCAGAGCACCCCCCCACCTCACCCCCTCGCCCCTGCCCCCAATGTGGGGATCTATGGAGGCCTAAAGTGGTGAATACTGAGGGCATCCCCTATGATCAAGTTGACCCTTCAGGTTTCAAGACTGCCATAGTATGAAAGCATATGTCATCTATGCCAAAGATATCCTATGCACCCAGGTGATCAACAACCTTGTTGCTCTCCTTTCACGTGTGAAACACTTTAGTGTTGCTACCAAGTAAACGAAGACATTTCCTGATTACATTGGTGATATACTAGGGAGGTGAGCCCTGATCTTGTAGGTATTTGTGAACCAGGATGGAATCTGTTTCCACTTCAGTGATGAAAAAATCCCTCTGAGCGCATAGGATGAGGCCAAAGAGCATTTCTAGGGCCTCTTCTTGTAGGGAGGAACCCTGACCTAAAATTACAGTAAATTCCATAAGCACTGACCCACTGGTGTCACACACCCCCCTCCCCACATAATGCCCAGGGCATACAATCCATCTGTATTAATCTTTAACCCTTTAGCTGGAGGGTTCCAACGGACCCAATTTCCCTTTGTCATACTAGCCAGGGGCACCTCCTAGGCCTTAACATGAAACCGGATGATAGATGGGGCTTCCCTCTTGTTGCGGATAGCCCTGTCCAAGTCTCTTAAGAGGTTTTTCATCCAAAAAATATAACGTGATCCTTCATGACCACCCCTTCCTGTCTCACCTTGTTTCTCTATTTTCAGAGTCACCAGAGGCCTGCGTGCAACACCACTATGTGAGCCATTCTTTCTGGGCCACTGCCTCCCGAACCGTGGTACTAACTTTCTAGGAAAGAAATCCCTTCCATGTTGGAATTTAAGATCGTGGTTAACCCACCAAAACTAGTCCACACCTCACGCACCTATTATCTTTCAAAAAACAAATGATCTGTGCTTTCCTTATTGTACATCTTGAAACACACGCATTTGAACGCCATGATAATCCCAAACCTCTTGATAATCTCATTAGTCAAGATATCTTTGTTTCAAATTCTCGAGGTTAGAAAATTAAATTTCATTGGTATGAATTTAACCCATATAACCTCATTCCATATGTCTGTATTTGCATGGTCCTGCGCCCTGGTGATCCGCCGAAATTCCTTTGACATGAAAGACCATGAAGGGGAATGGGTGAAGGCACATATATCCAGGTTAGAATTCAGTTCGATGAGGTTAAAGAGAGATTGTTGGTCATTGTCTTGGACTGCCCTGATAAAGGTTGGAAAGAGGCTGGCCTCCTTGAAGGTGATTTTTGTGAGAGGGTGTCATGAAAAACTGATTAGGGCTTCACACTAGTTCTGGTGCCAAAAGGAAAAATCACCTCTTCCCACACAACAACGAGAATACAAACAGAGAATAGAAATAATGGGACTAATCATCGAGCAGATAGACAGATAATGGCCCTCCACTGGATCCCAACTACCCCTAGAGTATTTGTGGACAATCTTCCCCCATGGAGTGTGTTGCTCTCGGACACCCCAAGTGAGTCTACCATGCATGAAGTATAAGGTTTCTTCCAAGCTGCGAACATTGATTCCTCCTTCACAGACCGGCCTCACCATCTTGCTCCAGGAGGCCCAGTGCCTTTTGCCTACGTAGAGGGGATCCCTAATGAATTTTTCAAGGATCTTGTTGATGTTTTTAATGACCCATTTCGGGAATTTAATAGATGAGAGAGCATGCACCGAATTTTCCCTAAGTACATTGTTAACCATCGTGATCCGTCCCCCAAAAGATAGATATTTGTTCTTCCTGTTCAACACCTAGTTAGTGATCTTGGTGAGAAGATGGTCGAATTCATAGATACGAAGTCTAAATGATGAAATGGGGGCACCCAAGTATTCCATAGGGAGAGCTCCTCTCTACATGTCCAGTTTGCAGCTCATAGAGGAAACCCGCATGGAGGTGAAGCTGTTCGAAATGTAGAAGTTTCTCTTTTTGTTGTTGATGACCTACCCAATCCAGTGGTTGTACTACTCTGACACCTTTCCTAGGATGCACAAGGATCTGCTCGAGGATTTCATGAATATTATGGTATCATCCGCAAACATTAGGTGAGACATAGCAGGGAGGTTCCATTTTCTACAATACGGGAGAATCACACCATTTTTGACACTTCGGTGGATGAGGTGGCTAAGTACATCCTGGAAAAGAATGAACAAACTCGGAGAGAGAAGATCCCCCTGCCTTAAGCCGCAAACAACCTTGAAGAATCCATAAGATTTCCCCATGAATATAACTGATATCCAGGAGGATCTAAAATAGCGGAAAATGATATCAATGTTCCTGTGAGAAAAAACCCATACCTGCGAGCACCTTATTGATGAAGCTCCACTCGACACGATCACATGCTTTGTTCATATCAAGTTTGATGGCTATATTGGAACCCTGGGCTTTTAATTTAATATCATGAAACATTTCTTGAGCTAGAGTAATGAATTCCTAAATTGACTGCCCCTTGATAAAGCCATGTTTCTCCAAAGAAACCCATCGATGCAGATGTATGTCCAACCTAGAGTTAATAATGCTAGCCAATATTTTATAGGGAAAGTTACACATGCTTATCGATCTATAATGAATTATTAAAGAGGGGTTATTGGATTTTGGGAGAAGCACCATTTTGGTGGTGCAGGCAACTCGAGGCAAGATCCCTCCCCAGAAAAATACTTGTACTGCCTTCACCAAATCCTTCTCACTATGTCCCAAAGAAGATCTGTAGAAAGAACATGGAAATCCGTCTAGACCCACATCACTCTTTGGGTTCAATTGAATCATGGACTCCCGAATCTCTTCCTCCACTAGGATTGCGCCTAGGACTTCACTGTCCCTGGCCGAGTCAAGAGAGAGAATTACATTGAAAAGATCAGTATCCTTTGTAGGATATCCGTTTGGCATGCGGTGGTTGGGCCAGCTAGAAGATTGGTGAAAAATGAGCTGGCCAGGCCTCCCACCACATCCCTATCATCTGTATACAAGCCATCTTCCATTAGTATGTTTGTCTTTTTTAGCCGTCTCCTTTCCTTGATACAATCTTGAAAGAAAGCAGTATTTTTATCTCCCTCTTTGAGACATCTAATCCTCACCCCCTCCCTAGCCAACCTTTCATGTTTCAAAAGCATGTCTGCTAAAATGTCATTTTTCCCCAGGAGATCCTCAAAGATACAGTCATCCCACACGCCCTCCAAACCCCTCTCTAAGCCTTCTACAACCTTTGTGATGATCTCCAATTCACCATCTAGGGGGTGGATATCTTTTGACCATGTATGAAGACTAAACTTTAACCTCTTAAGTTTATTGTGAAATGTTGTCCATGTGTGCCCCTAGACGGTCATATTCCATGTGTTACAAACCAGGTCCTGGTATCCCTATGTACTAGTCCAGAGTTGGCTAAAGAAGAAGCGTTCATTTCGGACTTTCACAAGATCCAGAGAGACTAGGAGAGGGGAGTGATATGAAATTCGATGTACCCAATGCTCCACCATTGACCTGGAGAAGGTAGAGATGGCCTGAAAGTTGCCCGGGAATCTATCCAAATGGCTCCACGAGCGATGGTTTCCCCTTTGGTTGTTACACCAGGTGAACCATTCACCCACATAGCCTAGGTCTGAGAGGCCCTTTCTCTCCATGAAGAGGTCAAAGTCGAGGTTGGCCTTTCTGGGGAACATGCCCCTGCCCTACCGCTCCGTCGGATTCACAAAAACATTAAAATCACCTCTGACTATCCATGCCTCCGACCCAGGATCAAACTCATTGAGATCTTTCTACAAGACCTCTCTTCAAACATGGTCGTAGTTCCTGTAGATAAAGGATACAAATAAAGAGTAGTGTTAACAAGATACCTTGGTAGTGATGAGCTGATCATCAGCCTTGATCAAATCCACCTGATAGTTTATGTGCTAGAAAATCCAGATATGGAGATTAATAGGGTTGGTGTGCATGTACCCATGCATCCTAAGCTTCCTGGAAAACTCTCCAATTCTCTAAGTATGCTGCTTGTGTTCAAGGATGGTGACTATGGAGACTTTGTGCTTGGAGATTTCCGACGACAAGAAGTCACACATAACCTGAGCACCTACCCCATGCATGTTCCATATAAAGAGGTGGATCGTTTATGGAAGAGTGTTCTGGGTTTGGGTATAGAACTCATGGCTAGGACACAACATTAAGAAGAGCTCTCCTTCTGATTATTTGATTTGGATCTTGTGCACACTCCTTGAGCATTGGTCGAACCACCTGTTGGAGAAGATGGACTCTCAGGATATAAGTAATTGCGTTCCCTCCAAATGCATGGGCGGGATAATCCGCATTTCCTACTGGAAGGCACCTCCCGTGGTGGAGGATTTACCAGCCCAATGAGAGGGTTTGAGGTAGGAGAAGGGGGAGGATGTTTCCGAGGAGGGCTCAGTGATGTGGAGACTGGGACTAGAGCCCTCTCATTAGCATCATGGTAGTTACCTGGGAGCACTGCGGTAGGGAACGAAAAATCCAGGGGACTCAAAGGACAAAAGTCCAAAGATTTCACCACTATCTGTTGGCCTGCTTCATGGGACCGCATGAGGAAAAAGGCCAAATTATAGATGGAAAATCCCTGGGTAGCGGAAAAACACCTTGGAAAAAAATGTGCAATGGCCTGGAAAGCCGCTGGTTCATCCCTTAACAGAGGGCCTGTGGTGACCATTACCTATGTCATTGGAGGAGGGGGTGCGGAGAAATCACTATAGGGGTTTTCCACCTCTGGGGCCACTTAATTAGGATGAGACGATGGGGGTGATCTAGATATCCTATCCCTCTCCGCCAATGGAGTCCTGCTCCTCCCACCTTGCCTCTGGCGGCGACAGATTTGCATTGAGTGACCTAGAAGAAGGCAATGTTGGCAGTAACTGAGGAAAACAGGGTAATAGATGTCCTAAAGCCAACTGAGAGATTCTTCCACTTTTAGCTCAATTTGGTTGGGCATAGGACGATAAAGGTCTAGTTCCACGCATAGTCGAACCACCAAGGTAGACGATACACTCATTGTATTAGCATCTGAACATAGGTAGCCCCCAAGAGACTCCCCTATAGCCTTTAGGGAGCCTTCATTATAAAAGGGCAGGGGAAACCCAGGGAGGCAGATCCAGACAGATGCATCTGGACTCTCTTTACCTTGGTGGGCCTCCATTGACCGTCAAGATAAACTGAAGCTCCAACACCCAATGGAATTTGGGGCCTTTCACCAATATTGAATGAAGGCCTCCTCCAAAGGGATCACCAGGCTGAAAGAATTTCTGTGAAGCTACGAAATATGCACTTGGGGATCGAGCCCCCATGAATGGAAAAAGTTATGAAAGACAAACAACGATGGCTTTGAGGCACCAAACTGTGCTACTAAATTCCAGCTCAAACAAGCCTTCTCCTCCTCAAAAGCCTTCATAGGGAATTCTAGACAAACCCACCGGCCCTCCTTAGATGACTGAGCCTGCACTGAAACCGCCGGGAAACATGGAGAGGGGAGGAGAGGACTGCAGAGGACATCCTTGAATGAAAGTCAGGGAGGTCAAAGAAGAAGAGAAGGACCAGCTGGAACGTCTGCTACTGGGGAGGCCACCTCGGAAGTAGGGAGCAGTGGCGGGCCAGAGAGAATGCACCCTGGGAGAACTAAGTATATGATAAAAGCCTCAAGTTTTTATAATGATCATGAATGGGATAGGTTAAATATAAGGTGTTATTTATTAAAAAATAATGTTTCATTATTTAGATATTATGTATCATGATTATGTAGTTTACCCACTATGATTAGTGTTGCTGACACTGTACTTTTGGGTTTTAGTCAATGGGTGGAACCCAAAGGAATGATTTTAGTACTAAATGTGATGGGCAATGCAAGATAGTATCTCTAAGCAACCAAATGTTATGAGAGTAAGAAGGAAAAATCATGTTTATTTTCTTACAAAACATTCTCAAGATATGAATAATATTAGAATTACAAATGAAAAAAATGACAGAACAACATTTTGTTGAGTCTTTCCCAAGGCTGTGTCCACCTTCTTTCAGTGGTTCTTCTGATCCACTTATGGCTGAGAAATGGATTAGTACCACTGAAAAGTTATTTTTGGTTCTCTAATATTCAAAACATGATATATTCATTTTGGTTTTCTATAATTTTAAAGGTGAATCAGATCAATTCTGGAATCTTATCAAGAATATAGGGTAACATGATGAAATTGACTTCGTAAAATGGGACAATTTAAAGAACATATTTTTTAATAAGTAATTTACTTGTATTATTCATATAAGAATAGAAAAGGAATTACTTGATTAAAATAAAAAATATGTTGAATATTTTGGAACCTATGAAGTAATTTTTACAAGATATGTGAGGTATGCTTCTAGAATTAACATTCAACCCGAAAGTACAGTTGATCGATTCTTTGATTACATAAAACCATGTCTCTAAAGGGAGTTAGACATAAGAAACATAAGTACCTATGAAGAAATTGTTTGATATTATCTTATGGTGGATATGGATATTGGATCTACAAATAAATCTCATGGATTTGAGCTGAAAAGAAAAGTCAAATTTAAAGGAAATGGAGAAAATAAGATGAGTTTTTTATGTTCAATGTGTGGGAAGAAGCATGTCGGAAACTATCTTAAGGGGTCTGTTAAATATTTCAAGTGTGGAAAGGTAGGTCAAATGAAAAAATAATTTCAAAGTAATGGGAAAATGTTATTTAACAATGTGAATAGAGAGAAGGCTGTATAGAATACCCCCCCCCCCACACACTTTATTGCATGTAGTGTAAGGAAAATGGGCATTATGCCAATCACTTCCCAAATACAAGGGTTAATGACAATGATTGATGTCATAAACCTCTTAAAGGCAATGATAAAGTAAAATAGCATGTGATCACTACTGGTGATGTGGGGTATAACAATGAAGTGATGGAATGATTGAGTATTTATGTAATAAAATTAAAGAATAATATTTTTGAAGTTCTTTTACAGTATTATAGAATAATTAAACATATAAGTATTGGTCCATTATAGTTTTTACTTAATTATTTTAACATATATATTGAATGGTACAAGTAACCATGAATAGTGATTAAGGTGTTACTTTTAGAGAACATGTGATTAAGGTAAGGATAACAATTATTATGTGCATGATGTTGGGATAATGAAATAAAGATATGTTTTACTGTGATAAAATAAATGGGATAGTATTGATGCCCATTGAACAGTTTAGTAATATGGTGACAAGGTGGTTTATGGTATCATGGATTAAGTATAGAGAATTTTTGGATTTATGGTATGAGGAAGGACTTAATTTTTAAAAGCATGAAAGTTTTTACTATGGTTTTATTTTAATTATGTTTATTACCTTATTTTTAGAGAATACGTGATTATGTTATTCACATGTTTGGTGTGTGAAAAATAAGAGTTATTTATTGTTTTTAGGGGATTAATGGTATGTTTCTTTTTGAAATTCAGTGACCTTCTTTAGAGTGTTTTGGGTTTTAATCATTTGGATGGTTTATAAGGCTAATCATTTGTGAAATGTTTCAAGTTAAATTTTGGATAAGGTTTTAGAGATTAATGTATTACTTTACCATATAAATATTTACGAAGATTAGATAACTTCTGATAACCATTTTTCTATGATGATAACTAGAGATAGAATGAATGAGTTTTCATCCCATTATGGTTCTTATTATCCAGTATTTCATCAGGTATTTATTTAATTGGGTAAGATATTAAGTTGAAATTGAACATGGAAGAACCAAATAGTGGTATTATACTTATGAGATGAAATAAAGTAAGTATATATTCTCAATGTAATTTGAAATAAAAGGTTATCCTTTTATTGACAATTTTTATGATATCAATGACCTATTCCATACCTATTTGGTCTATGGTTTTTTGGTCATTAACCTTTTCCGGACCATTTTCTCTCTTACTCTGTAGTAGTTTAGGGGATTTTATTTCCCTTCCAACTCTATCTTTTAATGTTTTTACTATGTGGAAATCAAGTTATGTGTTAATTCAGGTAAGCTTTATGATTCCGAATTTCCCTTTTAAAGGGATGTTTTTTAATTTGATTTTATAATGTGAGTATCTATTAGTGAATTACCAAATAATAAAACATTATTGACCGAGATGAATTTTGAGGGGGAAATTTATTTTAAGAGGGGTAGAATTCAACAACTCAATATTTTTATAAAATGGATTTTTAAATAATTTTATTTCGTTGATAGCTTTTATTTCATGCAATAAGAATTTTATACAAACTATGAAATATAATATGTATATTATAACCTAGTAGTTAAATTGGTGAGAATAAATACAAATAAATAAATTATAATTTAAATAAAAAATTCCTACTCAATATGATTGTATTTTTAGGTTCTTAGAAAACAATTATCACATAATTTTTAATAATTCAATTTATTATTAAAAAAATTATTTTTTCCCCAAAAAAATATTTTCCTTATTTTTTTACAAGTAAATATTAATCATAGAAATTATAAAAAATTATTTTAGAGAAATTATTTTTATTTTTAAATTAATAATGTAAAGACTATCTTAAAATATTTTTTTGATAATTTTATGAATATTTTTTCAAGGAATAATAAAAATACAAGTTTGTATTGAAAACTGTATTTTATTTTAAAGTCTTTACAAAGTAAAATTATGTGTTTGATAGTTTTAAATTTTTATTAGGTAATTTTTAATTAAAAAAAATCCAATTATGCGTTTTCAAAATGATTTTATACATGATTTTTTTATAAAAATATTTTATGTTTAAAAGGGGCATTTTTTAGAAAAATAGTTTTTTGTGGTATTTTGATAGTTTTATTTTAAATTAAATTTCAAAAATTCAATGTTTTTAATTTTAAAAAATTGATTTTATATTTGGATACATTAGGTCCATATTTAGTAAATATTTTCCTTTTATGTTTGACTAATATGAATAGTAACCATGGAAATAATTTTTACCACGTTAAAAGGGAAAATTGGGTAATTTAGGTTAAATAAAATGATAAGAACTACAAAAATGACCTTAAAAAATGCCCAATTTATATTGTATAAATTTAATTAAACCTATAACACATAAGTATATAATTTTTTTTAATGGAAACTTTTACTAAAAATTAAATTATATATTATTTAAATCAGAGGAAGTCACAAAATGTCACTTTCTTTGTCTTAAATATATCTTTTGTGTCCACACGGGGAAAATGGTAAGTTATAAAAGAATATAAGTGTCTATTTATAAATTTGAAAACATGTTTTAATGATATAAATTTATTGATGACTTTTTGAGGACACTTGGATGAGATTATGATGTTTATAATATTTTATTTAATGAAAATTCAATGATATCACATTCATGTTATTAATAACTATATCATTTTTAATGTGGTGTTATCCACAATTTATATTCAAAAAAAATATTATTTTTGAGTTAAAAATATTTATCTACATCTTGGTATTTTATTTTTAATTTTTATTGATGAAATAGGTATCTTAAATAATTACACAACTATGATGATATAATTATTCAATTAATGAAAAAATCAAATAAATGATATCAAAAATATTAAACTAGATATATTTTTAATAATTAAGCTTCAAAAAGAATTTTATATATTATTATAGGACATTAGGGGTGTATTAAATGATTTTATTTGAAGTCATATTTCTTTATTTATTTTCTTAAAGTCAATGTAATGAATAGTGTCAAAATTGACACTAATGATATTTTATCAGAATAATATTTTATTAAATTTATTAAAATTAATAAAAATAATATTAATAAAAAATGATTATTATATAGTCTATAATTTCATAAATGTTTCATTTATGGTCTAATTTAAATCACTTAAGTAAAACATACAACATTTTAATATTGAAAAATGTTGTTATCATTGTTAAAATAAAAATAGGTTAACTAAGGGTTAATAAAAATGATAAGGTTACAAATAATACACAAAAATATCTAAAGTGTATTTTTTTATATTACAATATTATCATATGATATCTTTTCATACATTTCCATTTTTTGGAATTTGGATATATATTATGTATATTTTATTCTTATCTTCTGAGAAATTCTGGATGTGCCCCTCACCTCAATTATAAAAGGGCATCTCATCCCCGAATCCTTCAAATCACTTTTAGCCTTCTAGATCGACCATCCACTACCGATTTATATTTTAAAATTCACTATGTGCATTCTAGAGGTGTTTATCTTCTCAAAATACCAACCCTTTAGCCCATTAGAGGAGATCTAACAGAGACATTTCGAAGAAGAGGTGATTGCTATAACCGATCACATTATTTTTCTAATAATTATTACCTCCAATAAATATATTATTTTTATCATAAAATAATAAATTAAGTATCCCAAATATTATTAAAATTTATTATGACTTTGAAAACACCATTACACTCCTCCCTCTTTCCCTTCAAACAAGAAATGAAATTATCACTCATGCGTAAGTACTGCTTACCATCTACACGTAGTGATTCAACTCATTTTTCAACATCATCTTATATGGATAGGTATTATGATGTAATTAGTGATTATATAGGATATTTATAATATAATTATACGTATTGGATGATAATACTTTGTCTAACTTATCATCATCCGATCTTTTGAGAAATGATGATGGCACACATGTGTAGGTATGGATAATCATTTCCATGATGCGATGTGATATGTTTTCACTTATATTTCACATGGATAATAATAAAGATATTTTTATGAAAATATATTATATATAACATAATAATGATTATTTAAATGTTTATTATTATTAACTTTTATTTTTTTCTATTTTATGGAAAATGGAATCATCGTTTATATGTATGTACGACCTACTCTCTCCATGAGTGATGCAATACATTTTCCAATCTAAAATTTATATGAATAGTTATAAATATGTATATACTTATAATGTATTTTGTTTATAATATGGTTAAAATTATTAAAATGAGGATACCAATATCAAATTATAAGTACCAAGTCTGCTAAATTGAAACATGTTTCGAAAAAGGAAGCAGTTATCAACCAAAAAAGTGATTTTGATGACAATTTTTTAATAAATGGGTGATAAGATTTTATAAATAAATAATACATAGTATTATAGAATTAAGGTTATGTATTAAATTTATAATAAATCCATATGTATAATATAGGTGGTCTGATTGTGAACAAAGAGGGGAAAGACTTTAGGTAAGGGTTTATTTCACAATCTCATCATTATTTGAGATTGTTTATGTTTAAAGTATTCATTTGGAAAAATTTATATTTCATGTCCATGTTTTATAATAATTTTTCCAAAAAAAATATGTTTGTTTAAAATCATTTTTACCTGTGTTTTATATTTTTAAAAAATGGTTTCAAAATATATTTTTTCAATTTCTAAAAAAGGTACTTTGTGACTTTTCTGATAAAAATATGGAAGGAATGTTTTTATAAACATATATGGCCTAAGAGTATTTTACCAATTACACAATGAATTAATGTCTTGGATATTCCTTTAATATCTTACATGTTTATTTTTGAATAAAATGTTTTATTTTATAATTTCATGGCATGTAAAAAAATCAAAACAAAAAAGATATTTTCCTCCATAGTTATTTCAAGTGATCTTTAAAAAATAATTTTTTCGTCTAAGAAGACCTTACTTGATGTTAATTAACTTTAATGGGTATATGTTCCAAGAATACCATATTTATTTTTTCTCTGGATGGTTTATTTTTATGATAAAATGATGAAATATTTATGAAACCCATATATTTTACATGGGTTATGTTAGGAGGAAATATTTTTGAACCCCATTTCCTTTCACGGGTTATGATCTAATGAATGATTTATGCTCTTGGGAAACACATTTGTATATTTTTCATTATGTGATATGTGGGACCTATATCATCCTCCAATTCATTTGGTATTGAATTATAAATCATTAAAAGGTTATGGGAAACAATTCAATGTTCTTAATCTGTTATGGGAAACAAGTCGATGTGCTCGATCCATTATGGGGAACAATAGGATTTGTTTGATCCCTTATGGGAAATAGGTGTTGGTGCCTAAGCTAATAGTCTTGATAATTTACCATGAAATATGAAATTTTGTATATACTTATGATGATTCCACACACATTTATTACATGAATGTATGGTTCATGATGGAGTTATTATGAATACTCATTCTTATGATTTATTTATTTTAAAATGTAAATTTTTATTCCATAACCCATGGTTATTATATTTGACATATTGGGAATGAACATTGTATTTTATGGCCAATATATCATTCCCTTAGGCTTTTATTATGTTTTTAATGGTCATTAGTTGATATTTTCAATGTTTACGTTTACTGAGAATATATGATCACTCATTTATTATTTTTCTTCTACCTAAGATATGAAGACAATTTTTAGTAGTTATTCTTATGAAGAGTTCTAAGTGGGAAGATATATATATATGGTATAAATTTAAGATCATTCATAAAATAAGATTATTGTATATATAATCTATAAATACTATAAACCTATAAGGTTTTGGTGTTGATTATATTATTATTCATCTAAAAAGATGTAATATTTATATATGAAAAGTGTTGTCCATTATAACCTATGAAAAAAAACGAGATTCATAGAATCATTATTAAATAATTACTACCATAAGATGTAAAAGTAATGAAATTTTTTGGTATCATTTGATTATAACCCCCGTAAATCATAAATAGCATCAAAGGATGTTATCATAAATGATACATTGATTTAAAATTTCACTGTAACATTTCATAAATAAAATAAAACATTCATTTTAGAATAAATTATTTAAAATCTAGAAAATTTCAAAATATTATAGAAATTATTATTTTAAAATAAAAATTGGAAATGTTAATGAAATATGTAGATCATTGAACACTCATGGTGGTGTAAAATCCCATTCATGTCATGTGTGTAAAAATAAAGATTCCTTTCAAATATTTGGTAAACATTATAATGTAAATAAATCATAAAATGAAAAGAATATTTATTTTAAACCATTTTTTAAATTAAAACATGGAGAGAAATTAATTTGAACAATAGTAGGTGAATATAAAAAAATTGAAGACATTTTTAGAAATCATGGACATCGAAGAAGAAGAATTTTCATCTGAAGAGAGAAATACAGTTAAATTTCCTTTAAAACATTCTTGCGGTCTCTTGAGTTTATAAAAAGAGTAAAAGGAAATTAAAATATGTAGTCTATAGATATAAATAGTGTAGAATAAAATTCATAGGATTATTGAAATATAGGTCATAAAATTTCATCATTAGAAACTTAATCATAAATAATTTTGATCAACAATGAGATTGTAACATAAATCCCTTACCACTTTTGAAATTTTTATTGATAAGACCCGAGTAAGAATAAATTCAAATTAAACTTTAAATATCAAGTAAATAAGGATAATCAATATATAACATGTAAAATATTAATTAAATTCACATCATAAACATCAATTGGTTCATAAAATCGCATATTTTCCAAAGAAGATAATTTGAGATGATAAACCCTTAATGATTTGGTAATGTATGAGTCAAAACCTCATGAAACATAGACCCTTAGAAAGATTTTTAAATCCTTATAAATTTCATGAGTATAATAAAGATATTAATTCATAGGAAATATATACACCACATAAATGAAACAAGTGAAAAATATGGCATATCTCTCACGAAAATAAAACTAAGATGAGATACTATTACCTCAAGTCTGAATTCCTTTGAAAATGATATAACCTACTGTATAATAAATTTAAATTTATTATACTTTTATACTATAATAATTTAAAAACTTATATTATCGTATATATTCCACTTATAAAATTTTAACCCAAATTTATTAACAATTCCTTATTAAAATCATTGTTTTTGGGTGTTAACTGATTAATTTTTCATGAGAATTTCAGTTCAGTAATTTCAGTCCATATACTTTTTGTCATGGTTAATTCATATTGATAAATTTATAAATTATATAAATATTATATAGAATCATTTTTTATATATTTAGAGTTATCTATAAATGATATAGGTAGAAAAATGAATTACATCATTCCTGGAGGTGGTAGGTTATACGTATGCATGAGCATTGTTCTCACTTTTTGAAAAATCCAAATAAATAAAGGTGAATAATAATTAACATTTATATAATAATTATTATATAATTTATATCATATATATTCATTAAATCTATTTTTATTATCACTCATGTAAAGAGGAATTGAAAAATGAATCACATCGCTTTGTGAAGGTGGTAGTCCACACGTTCGTACGAGTGACTTTATCATTTTCCAATGGTTTAGAAGGTAATAAGGTAGATATTATACTATAATTACATAAGTTTAATTATGTTATAAATATAATTTATTAACATTAAACCCATAAAAATAACCATCCATGGATTATGGTTATGGAAAATGAATTTTATCGCTACGTGTAGGCGGTAGTCCACATATATGCATGAGCGATACATTCACTTCCAATTTGATAGAATATAGGGTAGATATTGGTGGTTAAAAAGTCATAATAACACTTAAATATATTTATTATAATAAATTTATTATTTTATTATGATTACCATAGATATTTCTGAGGTATGAGAAGAAATAAATTGAAAGATTTCAGATAAGACAATTACCTCTTCTTCCGTATGCCTCTTTTATTAATTTCTTAAAGAGACATGGAATGGTGTTTTAAGGATACCAAAAACAAGAAATAGTGCATTGATAATTATAGAAGATAAATTGCTATATTTTTTTCTTTAAATATGGTTCATAGGGTGTCAAGAAGAGTGGAGAAAATGATCCCTGTCATAAGTAAGGATAGGGGCACTCTTGTAATTACATAAATTATTAAATTAATGTTAAATTACTTTTTTGGTTCATATCGATAAAAATTAATATATTTAATATATATGTCAAGTATGAGTTGAAATAATATCATCCCATAAAATGTTAACATGTTTATGTGATGTTTTCACCCTTGTCTCTTTGTTTTTAACCCCATGTTACCCCTTTAAACTATTACCACAATATAAAAGTTTTTTACTCTTTATGGTTAAAGAATGTCATAATAAAAAGGCAAGAAACTCATAAATTTTTCATGGTTAATAAATTAAACCATATCCCATTAAGATGGTCTAATATAGTATTTTTTTTATGAATTTTGTATAGTTTAATAATATATTATCTATTATAAAATATCACTAATATCATTTTTATAACTATTCAATTACATTGACTTTAAAGTCATTATGATAGTTATATAATTAAAATATAAACCTTTAACACATCCCTAATATTTTATATATATCTAAAAAATTCATATAAAATAATAATGCATCTGAATTTTTTTACATTTTATATTTTTTAAAATGATTTATTTTATTTTTATATTACTTGAATAAATATTGTGAAGACGTTGTGTTAGAATTTAAGGAAATGAATCAATCACTAAAACTTAAAAGTAATCTACTATGATAGAAAATTAATTAATCTTTAAAATAAATATTTATAACTAAAATTATACTCTTTTTATCCTTATGTTAAAAAATTGTAGATATTAAAGACAACATATAGATATTCTATATTTATTTTTTTCTTAAAATAATATAAAGGTCATAATCAATGAAAAATGAAACCAAGAGGATTTTTTTTTGAAAATTGGATGGTTTTAGATAAAATATTCTCATCATATAGTATAAATTAAATATTTTTAAAAATATTAAATCCTTATCCCAATATTTTAACCATATTTTGTCCATTTTCCCCTTACCATAGTGAAAAATATTTTACAATAACACTATTCATAACGCCCAAAATTAAAAGTGAACTATTTAATAAATTTAATCATTTTAATTCCTAATATTTCATCCATTTTTAAAGATTAAATTCACATAAGCGGCCTAATTTAACTTATAATTAACCTCACAAAATGTGTTAAAAAGTTTTTTTCTAGTAAAAATGTTTTATGAAGCATAAAACGATTTTTACAAAAATGTGACATAAATTTAATTCCAATTAACATAAATGGATTATTCACAATATAAATGAACTAATTTTACTTTTAAAATTATTTTAAAAAATATAACATTATAGATTCTTTAAATCAAAATATACTTTTAAATAAAGATCATTATATTCAATATTTATAGAAAAATCAATATTTACATCAAATTATCCCAAATAAACTCTAAGATAATGTTGACATAGTATTTTTGTAACACCCTGAGATTTTATGAGAAATATTGTTTTTAATTTCTTTGATATATTGTGTTGTAAACTGCACAAATATTAGCTTGCTCTATACGCAACGCTGTATTAGCTTTCAGTATACGCAAACACTATTCTTGGCTTGTGTTGCACGCAAGAGCGACCTTCGTCGATAGCATGTGTTGTACGCAATACCGAGTTTCTCTAAACAACAATATATTGTTATAAACTAGCCGTTATGAATATTTTTATCTAAATTTTTTATTTTATAACATTATCATCCATCTTACATATTATCTAGAACATGGTATGAAAACAAAATAAATTTTTCGGGTAAAATAATTATTTTTCAAAAAATGTAGTTTTGTCGCATTTTAATGGCGCACCCGCATTAAATGTAGTTTTTTACATGTTTATAAGTTAAATTTGACAAATAAAAATTCTTTCTTGGAATCATGATATAAAATTTTACTTTGGATAAATTTTTGACATTATTCTGATAACTTTTATATTTTGGTGAATAGTAAAAATACACTAAATTTTAATTAAAAACAACTTTTTTCGTCAAGATAATTTATATGGTTAAATTAAAATATTGAATAGTTTTGAATTATAAATATAATACATTTTTACCATTCAATATTATTTATTTCATTATCATTAATTTTACATTAAATTCATAGGTAAAGAATTTCAATCTTTTACAATGTTTTAACTTGTAGAACTCATTTTCTCAACAGTGAGATTAATTTCAAATTAAATACTGCAACTTCTATGTTTTGAATTTGAAAAAAAGGATTCCATATTTGGAATCAGTATGTCCAAATTATGTTAATAGGCTACTTTTTATTTTTAGGCATTATGAATAGTAACTATGGTAAATTTTATTTAATACACTTAAAGGTAAATCGGGTAATTAAGGGTAAAAATAATATTATAAAATTACTCTAACAGTTGTATTAATATAATTGGATGATTATATTTAGTCCTAAAATATACTTGGGTCGAAATGGTATCTTTTGGAACCCACTTGGATGTGATTAAAATCTTTAATTTATTTTATTTAAAGAAAGTGAAATATGTCTCACTCGAACTTTAATATTTACATTATTTTTAATATATGGTTATAAAGAATATAAATTCGATTATAAATACTCATTTAAAAGATAAATTTTTTTTCTTCATCATGGTAATTTATTTGGTATTTTTAAGAAATATATAATTACCTTAATAGCTTATACATTAATGATGCAGAAATAATTTATTTAGTGAAAAATCAATAATATAGTTTTTATTACAATAATAATACCCATAAAAAAGACCCTAAACTTGACCAAAACTTATTTTTATAGTATATATATACCCTAATAATCCAAGTGTAGAATTTGGGACCATTTGGAGACTTATAAAACAAATTAGGACATTTATATTATTTTATTTTAAATGATGTCAAAGTTGTCACCTTCATACTTTAATAAAGGTAAAATTTTAAAAGTTGGTTGTTTTAGAATATAAATTCGACTAAAACTATTATTATGAATATATTATATTTAAATTCATAATAATATTTTATTTTTAATTTTTATGCAATAAATAAGTATATTAAATAATTATACACAATTGTTGTAGTAATTCTTTTATTAATAGAAATATCAAATAAATGATTTTAAAAGTATTAAAATAAATATTATATGAACTAATTAATGTTCTCCACGAATTTTATAGATGAATATAAATTCTTAGGAATCTATTAAAACGTTTTTTTTAAAATATATTCTTTGTGGATTTTATTTAAATTCAAATAAATGAATTGTGTCAAAATTGACACTAATGAAATTTTATATTATTAAATTGTTTAAAAATCACAAAAATATTTAAAAATTACAAATTAAAATTAATATGTTCTATAATGTTATAATTTATCAAATTATGTTTAATTAACGACACATAAGTATGTATTTATAACCATATAAAATTTATAACATTATTACCACAAATAAAAATAAATAGATTAAATAAGGATAAATCAAAATAGTAAGGTTTAAAATAAAATCAAAACATGTATAAATTTAATTAGTTGAAGATATTACAACCCTATAATATATAATATCTTAATTTGAGTCACTTTGGAAGTTTTTATGCGGGGTTTGGGTTTATTATAAATTAATATTTTAGAGGTTTCCAAAAGTGCCTCTCTCCTCTCTTATAAAAGAGAACCTCCTCCCTATCCTCCTCACACCATTTTGAGCCTTCAAGATCGGAAAAACCCTACCTATTTACGTTGTACACTTCCCTAGAAACATACTAGAGGTCCTGTTATTTTTCAAAGACCAACTTTAGTGCCGTAATAGGAGGTTTAGAAGAGGCTCGTCGAAAAAGAGGTAATCTCTTCTACCGATTCTTTATTCTTCTGCTTCCTTTTCTTTAGTTTTTTCAGAATAAAGTAATAAAAACAGTATCAATCATATATAGATATGTTATTATAAATATGAAACAACCCTATTTCACCTTCTATCCATCCTATGGAAAACGAAATCACCGCGCGTGCGTACGTACGGAATACCGTCTCCATACTATGGTGTAATCTGTTTTCTACCACCACCTTACTTGGATGGGTATAATGGTGTAAAGAATAACTATATATTATTATTATAACATGATACTAATTCTTATATATTATATCATCCACTCCAATACCATTCAATAATTTTGGGAATAGTATCATCGCTCGTGCGTACGTACGGATTACGATTTCCACGACGCGATGAGATTCATTCTTCATGTTAACCATTCAAGAATGATTTTAAAGTATATATATATATAAATAATAATGAAATTTATGACATAATAATTCTAATGGATATATATATATACATATATATTTCATCTACTTACTTCCATTCAATTTAATAAGGAAATGAAAACAACATTCACGCGTATGTACGGTCTACTGTCTCCATGAACAGTGTGTTTAATTTCATTTATCTATCTATTATATACATATATATACTACATATATATATATGATATATAAATCATGTTTTAAATTCTATAAGTAAGTAAATCATGATATAAGTAATAATAAAATCAAGAACAACAATTCCAAACGTGTACGATAAATGAAATGATTTTACCCAAAATGCTGCTTTAACATAGAATTGTCAAATGAAAGGGATATATAAAGTCATAACAAAATCATATATGATATCATATATGATATCATAAATATTATTATGGTTCACTTACAAGTTAATAATATGTTTAAACCCACTATATAGGATTCTTGGAAACAAATGGAAGAAATTGTACATAAGGTAAGAGATAATTTTGCAATCTCAGTTTTATCCGAGCTTGCTTATACGTAAGTATTTACTGCGGTTATATTTATCATCCATGTCCGTGTTTTAAAAAAATGTTTTCATAAAATGTTTACTATTATTCCATGTATGTTTAAAGTCATGTTTACCCCCTTTTTTACTATTAATATGTAGTATGGAAGGAATCTTTCTTTTGTTTACCATACGAGGTACTTTTTGACTTTCCGACAAAAGTACAAGGCGAATGTTTTTTAAACTTATTCAGAATGAATGTATTTTTTACAGTTTCATAACACCTTATTCCCATGAATATTCCTCTACATGATATCATGATTAATTTCAATGAAATTCTTTTATTTTAAAATTCCATGATATTTTGAGAAAAGAAGATGATTTTGAAGAAGAAAATATATTTTCCTCAAGAATTCATTTCAAGCATTTTATCAAATATATTTTCCATCTGAGATGACATTATTTAATATGGGTAGGTTTAAAGTACATGTTTTGATGTTGTTTGTGATGAAATGATATCAATTTATTATATATGGATTATGTTATGATGGGATGATGTTTATGAAACCCATTTTATTCATTGGGTTATGATGAATGATTTATGTTTATTTTGTGGCACACTAAAGAATGATTTCATTATGAGATGGGTGGAACCTATATCTCTCTCTAATTAATTGGGTAAAGATTTATATCTCATGAGATAGACATGGCTGGAATGGAAAGTAAATTCGTTTCAGTAATACAGTGCTGGAATGGAAAGTAACCCCAGTTTAGTAATGGAAAATGTCCACTATGATGGTCTTGGCTGCAATGCCTTGGCTATAATGGACATCATATCATGTGCTTAATGGATTTCCACAATTACATGTTTTATTCCCATGCTATTTTATCCTGGTTAATTCTCCTTTATGATCTATGCCTTATGTACTTCCATGTTTTATGTCATTGCTCAAGATTTTGATGTTTAGATTTTATACTCATGGTTTTACATTCAAATGTTTATGGATTGTTTTATGCTCTCCATGTTTACCCTTACTGAGCATTTGAGCTCACCCTTTTTATGTTTTTTTCTCCCCAGGATATAAATAAAGGTTTTAGGTAAGAAAAAAAGGGGAAGAACTTTATGGGATATTTTGAAGATCTTTCACCATGATTAGAAGATTATGATCTGAGTTTCCAAAGACACTAAACTAATACGGTCTTTGGGCATCTATTTTTGTCATGTATTAAGTATTCGGAAAAAGTAATTTCATGTATATGTAAGTCAAGCTTTGGGTCTCTATAGTTGGTATCAAAGGAAAGATTTAGTTAAACTTTGGAAACTAGGATGTGAAAACATTAGTGAGATGCCTAGAGATGTTTCTAAGGTATGTCTAGGGATGTCCTTAAGGTCAAGTATATATATAGGTTAGAGTCCGAGAATTATTATAATGATCATGAATAACCTAGGATTGAACCTAAGATGTTATAGATTGAAAGTGGTCCACCTGATTATGTTGTTTTCCATGTATGATTTTTTCCTCTCACACTATTCTTTTTGGGTTTTAGAAAATGGAAGGAAAAAGGAAGATTCATGTTACTAGAGAATATGATGGACAATGGAATGATATTTTTCATGATCAAGAAATTGAAACGGTATTTGGAAGGTGAAACATCGTTATTATACCTAATGAAAAATCTCATAATATGATCAATAATCTCAAATTTGGTAAGTTTCTAGACTCAGCTAATAAGAGAAAGATGGAGTTTTATGATGATCATAGAGGAAATAAAGTTAAATTTTTATCATGTAAATCATGTGGGAAGAGACATCCAGGAGAATGTTTCAATGGAACTAGAAGATTCTTTGGGTGTGGAAAAGGACACAAAGCTAGTAATTGAAAAATAATGGGTTCAGTTAACACTATGGACAAAGATAATGGTATTCCTAAGACACCAACAATAGTTAAATGTTTTAAATGTGGAATGTACAGGCATTATGAAAACAAATACCCCAAGGTAAAATCTCATGAAGAGAATCATCATGGTCGTATGGGTAGTATTTATGTTGATGATGATGAAGATACTACAAATGATATATGAGATGAAAGAAGTGTTGAGGAATAAAATGATGAAGCTTGGTCAATGGTTTAAGAAGTTAGTGGAATGATTGTATGTTTATCTAGAGTTATGTTAATGGTATTGTGGAATAAATAAACATCTAAGGATTGTTACACTATTGTTTTTTCCTAAAGTATTTGAAAGTATATGTTGAATGGTACCGGTAACGATGAAATGTTATTCAGATATTTTTGGAAAGAAGATGATATGCGCATAATGAATGGATACAGAGAAAATAATATTTTTGATAGTATTAATGAGCTCCTGGATGATATAAGGACAAAGTGACATCATGGTTTGAGTATATAGAAATTTTGGGATTTTGGTATGTAGAAATAATTAACCTTTGACTACATTAATGTTTTCACTAACGTTCTATGGTAATTTATGTTTCAAGAGAATTCATGATTAAGGTCTTCACCTGTTTGTAATATGACCAACAAGATATATCTTATGATATATGGGGGATAAATGATGTTATTCATATGCTTGGTAGATGACCTTTTTAGTAATCATTTTCTTTATACTATGAGATTGGATTGAAGTATTTTGGATAAGACTAAAGATTGGAATGGATTAAGTTAGAAATAAAATAGTATTGTTTATGGAAATAACTTTTTGATATTATTTGTGAAATATTATAATAGAATAGTTTTAGAAAAAGGACAACCCGTAGGATGGGTGACAACCCGTCACGTCGGACAAGGATGTGGGAATCGAACCCACAACCAAAGTGCGACAGACCTTTATCGCCTACCACTGGACTACAGGAAGTCCCTGGTTAGTATAAATTTATTTTATTTTATTAAGCTGTATGATAGATGAAGTATAAGTCAATTTTACGAAGCATATACGATTAATCTCAGCAAAGATAGACTTATGTATATTTAATAACTTTTTCTAACCTTTTTGTGATAGAGATAGATGAAATGACCTATCATTCTATCGCATGATCTACTAACACTTCAAGAATGACAAATTCAACTTCATTTAATTATATAAGAGATGAAGTGGAAATTGTTCATGAAATGACCAACAATGATATTTCACTGAAATCAAGTAATTATTTATCCTTATGCAAAAATTCATCAACTTTAGGGAAATGATATTGAAAACTAAAAATGTTTTACCTAGTACTCTCATATCTGATGAATAAAATGGTGCCTTAGATCATCACAAATTTATGTCTTTGTGATTGTTGGCTTTTTCATAGCCATGTTCTCTACCACTCTCCATCAAAACTTGATGGCTATATTTCTCTTCCATGGCCATATTTTCACCTATGTTCTCCTATGTGGAAACCCAGTGATGAGTTAATTTGTGTAACCGTTACTTTTCTTACTTTACTTTTTAAAATTAAGTTTTAGTATTCCTTTTTATGATGTGGTTTTCTATGAAAGAAACTTTTATGTAGTAAACCATTTATAACCTCAACGAATTTCGAGGGCGAAATTCATTTTAAGGGGGGTAGAATGTAACACCATGAGATTTTATGAGAAATATTATTTTTAATTTCTCTGATGACGTGTGTTTTATGCTACACCATGATTATCTTGAACTATACACAACACCATATTAGCTTGTAGTATACACAAACACTATTCTTGGCTTGTGTTGCACGCAAGAGCAACCTTCCTTGATAATGTGTGTTGTACGCAATACCGAGTTTCACTAAACTACAATATATTGTTATGAACTAGCCGTTATGAATAGTATTAACTACATTTTCAATTTTATAACATTATCAGAAATCTTACTCATTATCTAGAACATGGTATGAGAACAAAATAAATTTTTCAGGTAAAATAATTATTTTTTAAATAATGAAGTTTGCCACCTTTTGATGGCACACCCACTTTAAATCTAGTTTTGTACATGTTTATAAGTTAAATTTGACAAATAAAACTTCTTCCTTGGAATCAGGATATAAAATTTTACTTTGGATAAATTTTGGACATTATTCCGATAACCTTTATATTTTGGTGAATAGTAAAAATATGCTAAATTTTAATTAAAAACAACTTTCTTCATCAATATAATTTATATGGTTAAATTATAATATTGAATAGTTTTAAATTATAAATAGAATATATTTTTACCATTTAATATTATGTATGTCATTATCATTAATTTTACATTGAATTCACAGGTAAAAACATTTCATTCTTCTGCAATGTTTTAACTTTTAGAACCCATTTTCTCAACAGCGGGATTAATTTTAAATTAAATAATGAAACTTATGTGTTTTGAATTTGGGAAAATGGATTCCATATTTGTAATCATTAGATAAAAATTATATTAATAGGATACCCTTTATTTTTAGGCATTATGAATAGTAACTACGATAAATTTTATTTACTACAGTTAAAGGTAAATCAGGCAATTAAGGGTAAAAATAATATTATAAAATTACCCTAACACTTGTATTAATATAATTGGATGATTATATTTCGTCCTAAAATATAATTGGGTCTAAATGGTATCTTTTGGTACCCACTAGATTGTGAATAAGACCTTTAATTTTTTTATTTAAAGAAAGTGAAATATGTCTCAGTCAAACTTTAATAATTAAAGTTTTTTTAATATATGATTATACTGAATATAAATTAGATTATAAATACTCATTTTTAATACAAAATATTTTTCTTCACCATGGTAATTTATTTGTGATTTTTAAGAAATATATAATTACCTTAATAGCTTATACATTAATGATGCAGGAATTATTTATTTAGGGAAAAATCAATAATATTGTTTTTATTACAATAATAATACCCATCAAAAGGACCATAAACTTGAACAAACCTTATTGGTAGAGTATATATATACCATAATCATACAAGTGTCTAATTTTGGACCATTAGAATCCTTATAAAATAGATTAGGACATTTGTATAGTTTTATTTTAAATGCTGTCAAAGTTGTCACCTTTATACTTTAATAAAGATAAAATTTCTAAAGTTGGTTGTTTTAGAAGATAAATTCGATTAAAAGTATTCTTATGAAATATATTATATTTATCTTCATCATATTATTTTATTTTTAATTTTTATCAAACAAATAAGTATATTAAATATTTATACAAAAATGTTATAGTAATTATTTTATTAAGAGAAATATCAAACATATTATTTCCAAAGTATTAACATAAAGATTATATGAACTAATTAATGTGCTCCACGAATTTTCTAGATGAATATGACTTTTTATTAATATATTAAATAGTTTTTTTCATAATATATTCTCTGTGGATTTTATTTAATTTCAAATAAATGAATTGTGTCAAAATTGACACTATTGATATTTTATATTATTAAATTGTTTAAAAATCACAAAAATATTTAGAAATTACAAATTAAAATTTATATGGTCTAAATTTTTATAAAGTATAAAATTATGTATAATTAACAACACATAAGTAAGTGTTTATAACCATATAAAATTTATTACATTATTACGACAAATAAAATTTAATAGATTAAATAATGATAAATCAAAATGATAAGGTTTAAAATAAAATAAAAACATGTCTAAATTTAATTGGTTTATGATATTACAACTATATCTTATATAATATCCCAATTTTAGTCACTTTGAATGTTTTTAAGTGGGGTTTGGGTTTATTATAAATTAATATTTTAGAGGTTCCTAAAAGTGCCCATCTCCTCTCTTATAAAAGGGCACCTCCTCCCTCTCCTCCTCACACCATTTTGAGTCTTCAAGCTTTGAAAAACCATGCCCATTTACCTTATCTAATTCCCTAGAATTATAATATAGGTTTTTTATTATTCAAATACCAACTTTAGTTCCCTAAGAGGAGGTTTAGAAGAGGCGCATCGAAGAAGTGGTAATCTCTTCTATCGATTCTTTCATGTTTCTTTATTATTATACTTCATTTTCCTTAGTTATTTCATTATAAAGTAATAACATATGTATCACTCATATAATGATATGTTATTATATATATTAAACAACCCTATTTCACCTTATGTCCATACTACGGAAAATGAAATCACCGTGCGTGCGTATGTACGGAATACCGTCTCCACGCCGTGGTGTAATCTGTTTTCCACCACCACCTTACTTGGATGGCTATAATGGTTTAAATAATAACTATATATAATTATTATAATAGGATACTAATTATGAGATATTATATCATCTACTACAATACCATTTAATAATTATGGGAACAATATCATCGTTCGTTCGTACGTACAGATTACCGCCTCCACGACGCGATGAGATTCATACTTCATATTAACAAATCAAGAATGATTATAAAGTATATATATATAATAAATAATCATTAATTTATGACATAATAATTCTAATTGATATATATATATATATATATTTTAACTACTTACTTCCATTCAATTCAATAAGGAAATGAAAACAGTGTTCATGTGTACGTACGGTCTACCGTCTCCATGAACGGTGTATTTCATTTCATTTATCTATCTATTATATACATATATATATTGAATATATATGATATATAAATCATGTTTTAAATTTTGGAAGTAATTAAATAATGATATAAGTAATAATAAAATCAATAACAACAATTCCAAACATGTACGATAAATGAAACGATTTTACCCAAAGCGATACTTTAACATAGAATTTTCAAATGAACAGGTAATATAAAGTCATAAGAGAATCATATATGATATCATAAATATTATTATTGTTTTGTTACAAGTTAATAATATGTTTAGACCCAATATACATGAGTTTTAGAAACATACAGAAGAAATTGTAAATAAGGTAAAAGATAATTTTGCAATCTTGGTTTTATCCGAGATTGCTTATACGTAAGTATTTACTGGGGTTATATTTATCATCCATGTCCGTGTTTTATAAAAATGTTTTCATAAAGTGTTTACTATTATTACATATATTTTTAACGTCATGTTTACCCATTTTTAACTTTTACTATGTTATATGGAATGAATCTTTCTTTTTTTTACCATACGAGGTACTTTTTGACCTTCTGACAAAAGTACAAGGAGAATGTTTTTTTAAAATTATACAACATGAATTGAATTTTTACAGTTTCATAAGGCTTTATTTCCATGAATATTCCTCTAAAAGATTTTTTGATTATTTTCAATGAAATTATTTTATCTTAAAATTAAACGATATTTTGAGAAAAGAAGATGATTTTGAAGAAGAAAATATATTTTCCTCAAGAATTCATTTCAAGTGTTTTATGAAAACTATTTTCCATCTAAGATGAAATTATTTAATATGGGTATGTTTCAAGTACATGTTTTGATGTTGTTTATGATGAAATGACATCCATTTATTTTATATGTATTATGTTATGATGGGATGATGTTTATGAAACCCATTTTATTCGTTAGGTTCTGATGAATAATTTATGTTTACTTTGTGGCACACGAAAGAATTATTTCATTATGATATGTGTGAGACATATATCTCCCTCCAATGAATTGGGTAAGGATTTATATCTCATGAGATAGACATGGCTGGAATGGAAATTAAATCTGGTTCAGTAATACAAAGCTAGAATGGAAAGTAAACCCAGTTCAGTAATGGAATTTGTCCACTATGATGGTCTTGGCACCAATGACTTGGATAAAATAGAAATCATATCATGTACTCAATTGTTTTACACAATTACATGTTTTATTCCCATTCTATTTTATCATGATTAATGTTCATTTTATGATCTATGCCTTATGTACTGCCATGTTTTATGTCATTGCTCAAGATTTTGATGTTTAGATTTTATGCTCATGTTTTTACGTTCAAATGTTTATGGATTGTTTTATGTTCTCCATGTTTTCCCTTATTGAGCATTTTAACTCACCATTTTTATGTTTTCTTATCCCTAGGATATAAATAATGGTTTTAGGTATGAAAAAAAAGAGGGAATAACATTATGGGAGATTTTGAAGATCTTTCGCCGTGATTAGAATATTATGTTCCGTTTTTTCAAATACAATAAACTAATACAGTCTTTGTGAGTCTGTTTTTATTGTGTATTAAGTATTTTGAAAAAGTAATGTAATTCCTATATACATCAAGATTGGGGTCTCTACAATTTTAAATATTGGTGTTCATTTTGTAAAAGAATATTTATAAAAGTGGTGTAAATTAATTATAACTTCCACGTACAAAATGAAATAAAAAACATTTTTGAAGAAAATGCATTGTTGAAGAATAAAATGACTTCACTAAAAATAGAATATTATTTAAAAATAATTAATTAATAATTTTTTAGTGGGTGAGACTGCTATAAATATATCTCATAATTCTATTACTCATATTCATGCTTCCCAATTCAATAGGTAGTTCAAATTTTAATAATAATTTTTTTATAGTGCATCCAAATTCTCTTAAAGCTCGATGTTGTGAGTTAATAAATCTATCGAGCTTATTATTATTTTGAACTAAATATATTTGGTCTTACATTGTCCCCCCCCTCCAGCCTTAAATAAAATTTTTCATCAAAATTATATCTTGGTCATAAAATGTTCAATATATAAAAATATTGTTACTGAAAACCCATATCATATAGAGAGATAATAAACCATATTTTCCAAAGGGGAAGTGAGAATGTGAAATGTTACCTGAAATAATGCATAATAAGGTTCCTGTGTAAAGATAACGTTGGTGTAAAGTTAAAAATAGACATAGAGTATAATTATAACATTCAAGGAATATGAGAGAGAGATAGATAACTTGGTCCTGATAAGGATAATGACCACAAAACCATAAATTAGGGAGTGGTGAAAAGACATTAAATTCATCATAAATGATAAGAAAATGATAAATAAATTATTTCAAGATACATTTCCTAAAGTTTATGCATTAATTTATGATCAATATTGAACACATGAGAACATATTTATTTTATTTTTCCTCATCAATTACTTTTTTATACCCATTCTTCCCATGCGTAAAACATCTTATAATTAAATTGATACAATTTCCAATATGGTTATTCCCACGTAGTTGACATGTAGGAATATAAATATTCTTCCCTTTATAGTCTTTAAGAAACTCATTTTTCTCTTGTAGGGTGTGTTAGGAAATCACCCAGGTTGATATTATTGATTATATAATGAGGTAGAAGATTAGTCATAATCACAAGGTTTTATATTCCATATCATATTTCATTTGGTTGGTCTTGAGTATAGTCATTACATGGAATGTCACATTTTGAGTTAACATGATTCCTCCCAGTTCCAACCATTGACTAAAACCCAAAATCATATTGTGAGAAACAATAATCATAGTGGGAAACTACATAATAATGAAAAATTATTTATAGAATGTCTAAATCATTACACTTTCTTTTAAATATATGAAACCTTGTGTTTGACCTCGTTTAAATTTTTTTATCATATACCCAACTCAATCATGATGATTCATAATGAAAATGTGAATTGACCCTAAATATCTTCTGACAATGTCAAACGAAGAGTGTGGTAAAGGAGAACTCACCATGCACTAGAATGGTGGTTGATATTTACTCAACCTACCCTATTTAGTGTTATTACCCCTAGATTCCTCTATAACAAAACCATTTCCATTATCATTATCCAATCATGGGTGTATTTCTAGGAATACCACACTCCTTTCATTACCATAACTTAGGATGTTTTCTTATACACACAATTATCCTATGGGTTCTCACCAATGATTTATCGATTTAGTTTCCAATGGTATCTAAACCTTTTTATAATATCAATAATATGTAATTATGCCTTTAATACATATTTATTACATTTATTAGATGAGTATTCAGTACATAATATTATTATCCACATAAAAAACATATAGGGTTTAGTGTATTTAAAAACTTGGATACATAAACAACTTATTTATATGATATCTACATCACCTCCCACTAAGTTCTTCATAACTATCTCCATTATTATACATAAAATACTTATAATCTTTATTTGTAACCAGTAGAAATGAAACATAGGAAATGGTGAGATCATATGATCTGTAAGAATAATCAAATGAGATATAAATGATCACTTAAACATAACTATGAAACAAGGGTATAAGAACATGATAATAACATATGAAACCATACCCTGTATATCATAGATCATAATCTTGGGTCATATCATAAATCTTAGAAGTTCATAAGGCATGAATCATAAATGATTATAATAACATGGTCCATCAGAGCATAACATTTGTATAAGACAAAAATATGTGGGATACAGAGAAGCATAAAATATCATTTATTTAGTCATGTGTCATTTCCAAAGCTATCACATTAGATTTGGTTCACTCCCAATTCCATAATATTCTTATTCAAGGTTCACTCCCAAGACTATCATAGTAGACAACATCCCTTACAAAAATGTTTTCACTCCCCATTGAATCCCATATTATCTTATGAGATATCCATATTTACTCAATGTATTGGATGGATAAAAAATTTTAGTTCCACCCATCACATAAATAAAATCATACCTATTTATGCTACAAGATCATAAAACATTCCTCATATTAAAACACATAGAAAATTAAAAAGTTTTAGAAAAATTTCAACATTTCCACATAGCACAACCCATGGAAGATAAATGGGTTTTATTAAGGTTTATTCATAACTTAATTAACTCATAGGGAAGAAATGGGTTTCATAGAATAATTATTAAGTCATACCAATAATAATCCATCCCAAGAATAAAATTGGATGGAATCATTATATCATATCACTAGTAAAACACATGTAACATTAAATTATTTTGTCATCAATGAAAACAACCTTTAAAATATCATTGAATCATTTTATGGGGAGAATTCAATTTCCATTTTGGAATGACTTCTTTTAAATATAAAAATATAAAAAATAAAATGTAAAAAATTTTATTTAGAACAAACCATGTAAAACTATAAAGTGATATTTAGATCATTTACAAGTCATGATGATGGAAGATTCAATTAATGAGGTGTAAGCTAAAACAAGGTTTCTTTTTTCATTTTTAGAAAAAAACCAAAAGTAACTCATTCATAAAATTATAATAATATTCCATTAAAACATTTTATAAAAATTAAATCATGGTGGAGAATAAATTTATAAAATCATATATTAATATTAAAAACATTCTTGTAAACCTTTATAGAAAATATGGACATGGAAGAAGAATGATTTTTGATTGATGAGAGAAATAAAGTCATTTTTTCCTTAAAAACATTCTTTCGGTACCTTGAGTTCTTAAAGCGTTGAAAATTAAATGAAATCATGTGATACCCATAAATAAATACATGTGAAGATAATTTATAGGATTATTGAAATATGGGTCATAAAATTTCATCATTGGAAAATTAATTAGAAACAATCCTGATAAACAATCATATTATAACATAAACCCCTTACCAAATTAGTAACTTTTGGATTGTAATCCCATTTAAGAAAAATATAAAATGGATTTTTAAATATAATTAAAATAAGGATAATAAGTATTTAACCTATAATATTTAAATTATATACACCTCATCAATATAAATAGGTTCAAAACATAACATATGTCCCGAAAAAGATAGTTTGAGATGATAAACCTTTAGCGCTTTGGTAAAATCTGAATTAAAACCTCATAAAATATAGAACCTTTGATAGATTTTTAAATCCCCATAATATTCTTTATAATTATAATAAAAGTCATTCATTGGTATTATATACACCACACAAAGGAAACAAGTGGGGAATATGGAATATATCTTCTTAAAATAAAAGTGAGATGAGAAACCCTTACCTCAAGTTTGACTTTCTTTGAAAGAACTATAACTTACTCTATAATAAATATAATTTTATTATAATTATATAAAATAATCCTTTAATTATCTATAGTATCATATATATTCTACTTATAACATTTCAACACACTTTTATTAACAACTTCTTACTAAAATCATTGTTTATGGGTATTAATTGTTTTGTTTTTCATGTGAATTTTGGTTCCGTAGATTCATTCCATGTATATTAATAATGGTTCCATGATATGTCTAATTTTAATAATGATATAAATATCATATATATTTTCATTACATATGTTGAGTCTATAATTTTCCCTTATGACTTTACCATTCCTTCTTGTTTTGAAAATCACAAACACCTCATCTTAAAGAAAATTTCTTTTTACCCAGTGTTTTACTTCTATAAGGAAAAATTTCCTGCCCCAAGGAAATTTATCCTTATCATGTTTTCATTACTCATATCATAATTTTTCTGTGTAAAATTCGGTTTGAAACCAAAACCTCAGAATCCTATAATTACCTAGATATGAAGCATTATGTTTTAGAATCCAAATTCTCAGAATTCTGATTACGAATTCTGGTTACGAACACTTATGAGTTTTGACTTCGAATTCTGAATACGAATTCTAGTTATGAACTATTCTGAGTTATGAATCCGAATTCTGATTACGAATTCTGGTTAGGAACTCTTTTGAGTTCTGACTCCGAATTCTGATTATGAATTCTGGTTACGAACTCTTCTGAGTTCTGACTCCGAATTCTGATTACGAATTCTGGTAATGAACTCTTGTGAGTTCTGAATCCGAATTATCATGAACTCTGACTCTGAACATTTTGAGTTTTGGTTCCAAATTATTATGAATCCAGATTCCGAATTTTCATGAAATTCAGACTCTAGAATTCTATAGAATTCAGGTTCCAAATTCCAAGAAAATTGAATCCGAATATCCTTGTATTATAGACTCCGAATTCAATTTTTGGTTAGACTCCGAACATTCACATTTTCTTACATTCCCAATATCATATTTTAGTTATGCTTACACTTGTTTTGTTATAAAACAATGTCATGCTTTCAGTTACTCACTAACCATTTTTTGAGTGACACATGTACAGGTCCCTCCGAAATTCAATGAAAAATGTGACCTTTGGAGGAGGGAGCTGACCATTGAAGTTGTGCCTATAAATAAGAGCTCATTTGAAAGAGCTTAGTACTTTTGGAATTTTTGAGGCTAAGAACATTCAGAAGTGATTTCTAGAGAGATAATCTCTTATAAACTCTCAAGATTCGTGCAGAAAGTTTGAACAGCTTATTCAAACTTTGCTTCGTGTAGATTTGCTTAGTGAAGAGGTGGAATTTCCTTGAAATAAGAGACTTAGGGTTGTGAAGTCATAGGTGCCGATTTTCTTACAAATTAAGGGCTTTCAAGGGATAGCAAGATAGATATCAATCTTCAGATTGAGGGCTTACCTGGGTTTGGGTAAGACAAACTTTCTTGAAAGTATAAATTAAGGAACCTTTTATCTAGGGTTGTTGGATACCCTTCTCTTTGGATAAAAGAGTTACTACTTGATACTTGTAGTATTTTTATTTTGTTTTCCGTTGTACTTGTAGTTGTTGAGGAAAGTATAATCTTTTAATACTTCTTTAGACTTATACTCTGATTATATAGGATTATATATGCTTTAAGGTAGAATCTTAGTTGTTGTAAACTTTTGTTAAGTTTCATTTCTGGAATCACTTTTCTGGAATCGAGCAAGTTATTAGAGCTCAGAGGTGTTGTGAATTTTGGTTATGCAAAATTTCTTTAGGGATTTTTAAAGTATACAATTCACCCCCCCCCCTCTTGTATTTGAGCATCTCATTATTACATATTCGATCCTACAATTGGTATCGGGGGTTGGAAAACTCATATTCTGAACCAATCCAACATTGCTATCAGGGAAGGTTACCACTGAATTAATCTCACGATTAGATTCATAAGAGAATTATTCTTCATATTACTTTCGGAATTGAATTTCTGGATTCACACTTTTTCTGAATTAGTTTTTTCGGAATCGTATAGTTTAGATTCATTTTTTTAGAGATACTCTTGTTCTATATTTTTATTGCTTAGGAATATTCACCTTGTTTACAATCTTTTTCTATTAACAAGTTTTTTTGGAAAAAATTTTCTTTAATATGGAAGGAACCAATTTTGGTTCCATAATAAATCTCAATCCTACTAGACCACCTAGATTTTATTGAAATGATTACGAATACTAGAGAGATCATGTGAAGACTTTCATTATCAATATTGGTGTTGAAATTTTTTTTAATGCTTACTAGAGGATATAAAATCCATGATAAAGAAGTTAGTACCTTTACCAATCAAGAAAAGCATGAATATCAACTAAATTATAAGGTACACAATAATTTTCTTTGTCCATGACTAGAAACATAAATAGCAAAATTTAATCTTGTGAAGCAGCAAATTGTATTTGGAAGAAACTTGAATTTACTCACTTTGGAACTTCCAAAGTAATTGAAACTGGAAGAGCCATGCTCAGAGCTGAATATCATGGTTTTTTCTTTCCTTATAGAGAACCCATATGTAAGGTGCAACAAATATTCATGACTATTGTGAATGTTTTTCAATCCATGGGTGAGAAAGGAATAGATGATGAATCTCTTGTTGATAATATCATAGACATCATGCCGAATGAATGGGAATCCAAGAGAACTACTATTGATGAAAATAGAAAGGTTACTCAGATTTTCTTAGATGAACTACTTGGAACTCTTCTTCAGCATGAGATGAGAATGAAGAGAGATGCTGATAATGTAATGAAGGAGAATAGAAATGGCATCGTTGCTTTTACTACTAATTCAAATCATATGAAAGCCAAGACTCCTGAGAGAGTTACCAGATCCAAATCTAAGAAAGTTGTTAACCAATCTGAATTTAGTGGAAGTGAATCCTCAAAGAATGAATTATCCAATCTTTCTTGAAGGATGAACAAGATAGCTGGACAGAGGAGTTTTCAATCCAGATATAAGAAAAAGGAAAGGAAATAAAAGAATGATTCAGAAGTTACGTGTTATGAATGCAGGAGATCTAGACATATAAGACCTGATTTTCCTATACATAAGAGAAAAGAAAGAAAGGAAAGGAATTCAGAGAGAAATTGAAAGAATTATTACAAGGCTAAATATAAGAAAGTATTGAAAGCTAATGACACCTGGAGTGCCAGTGATGGAGACTCTTCATATGAATATTCAGATTATGAATCTTCTGGAAAAAATAATCTTGGTCTAATAGCCAGAGTACCTATTGGAAATAATTACTTAATGGATAAGGTACACAATGCTAAATCATTGACCAATGTTTCTTTAAGTTCTAATGATAGTAAATACTATAACTCTTCAGATGAATAATCTTCTTCTGATGAAGATAATACTTTACCTTCCAATGAAGAAGTTTCTAGGTTTTCCAATCTTCTTGAGATTGAGAATTCGAAACTCATGAAAAAACATGATAAAGAAAAATCTAGGAATACTATTCTTACTAAGGAAATATCAGATCTTTCTAAAGATCTTGATAAGAAAAATGTTGATTTTTAAAGTATTTCAAAAACTCTTGAGGAATTATGTTCTGAGAAGAATAAACTTTCTAAAGATCTAGAAAACATAATTTCTAAGAAAATTGTTTTTGTGCCTAGCTCTAGTTCAAAATAAATTTTTTTTTGAAGTCAAGAACTTGGTTATCAAACTCAAATCCGAAATATTTTCCTTGAGGAAGTTTTTGTCAAACTTTACATTAGGTAATGAAAATTTTGATAAAATGTATTCACAAATCCGACCTCTAAGGAATAGTTATGGCTTTTTTTACACTGGTTCTAAATCGATTATCAGTAAAAATTATTTTGTTCCTCAATATGCTTTATTCTACACTAAGTGTCAGTGTGGTGGAAACTGGGAAATTTTTTTTTCCTTAAACAAAACTCAGTCTTTAGGTTTTCATAAAGCCTATTTTTCTAAAAAGATGTGGGTGCCTAAAATTTTTCTTTCTAAAAAATCTAGATCCAAGCAAGTCTGAATTTTGAAAATCTATTATTTTTATTTTCAAGAAATTAGAGAAAGTACCAATAGTAATACATGGTACATGGATAGTGGATGTTCCCGGCATATGACTAGTAACAAAAACTATTTTGAAAAGATTATCAAGATGAAATGAGGAAAAGTAACTTTCAGAGATAATGATCATGGAGAAATTATTGTTATAGATAACATTGTTCTTCTTGGAAAAACTTTGATTTCAAATGTTTTATTCATTAAGGATCTTAAGAACAACCTCATTTGTATAAGTATATTATGTGATAAAGGTTAACTTGTAAATTTTAGGAATGAAAAGTTCTTGGTACACAATTCCAAGGAAGAGTTTCTTCTTTTTGCCCATAGGCAAGGGAATGTTTACACACTAAACATAAAAGACCTTAGGATCCAAGATCTACATTGCCTTAGTGCAATAGAGGATAATTCATGGTTATGGAATAGAAGGTTAGGAAACTGAAACCTTAAGAACTTATGAAAAATTTCGAACAAAAGATTAGTTAAGGATCTACCAAAGCTTAGATTTGATTCTTCAAAATTTTGTGACCCTTTTCAATATGGAAAGCAACATAAATCAAGTTTTAAATTAGTCGTTGAAGTCTCAACTACTGATGCATTATAGGTTGTGCATATGGATCTCTTTGGTCCTACACAAAATGTAAGCATTGGGGGAAAATATTATGTATTTTTCTTGGTTGATGATTATACTAGATTTATGTGGGTCTATTTTCTAGAAAAGAAGTCTGAAGATTTTTCTTATTTCAAAAGTTTTAGATCCCAAGTTAAAAATGAGGAAAACATTATTTTGAAAACTATTCATTGTGATCATGGGGGAGAATTTCAAAATTCTGATTTTGAAAATTTTTGTAGTAGAAAAGGAATTACTCATAACTTTTCAGCACCCAGAACACCTCAATAGAATGGTGTTGTTGAAAGAAGAAATATAATTCTTCAAGAGATAACAAGAACTATGTTGAGTGAATATTCTGTAGCCAAACATTTTTGAGCTGAAGCTGTAAGTACTTCTTGTTATACTATAAATTGAGTTTTGATTAGACCTTTTCTTAATAAAACTCCTTATGAGTTATGGAATGGTAGAAAACCTAGACTTTTCAACTTTAAGGTTTTTGGTTGCAAAGTATTCATTCTGAATACTAAAGATAATCTACATAAATTCACACCAAAATCTGATGAAGTAATTTTCTTAGGCAACTCCACAACTTCTATGGATTATAAATTTTTCAATAAAAACATTTGTACTATTGAAGAGACAATACATGTTAAATTTGTTGAAACCGATCCTTTTATTTTTAAACAACCCCAACCTACATATTCGGATGTTTTTTCAAAAATTGATTATCAACCGGTGTTAGAAGATCCTTCTAATAAGGAAAATTTTTGAGAAGATACTTCTGAAACATTTACCTCAAAATATTTCCTACCCTATGTTGATGAACAAGTTTTAAAAAACCCAAATCAGTCGATCCTCAAGAATCATCCTAGTGATAGCATCATTGGTGATGTGAACCAACCTATAAGGACTAGAAGTACCTTAAGGAATAAAGTAGAACATCTATAATTCCTTTTCTAATTAGAACAAAAAAGAACTGATGAAGTTTTAGGTGACAATGATTGGATTAAAGCTATGAAAGATAAACTAAATGAATTTTAAAGGAATAAAATCTAGACCTTGGTTGAAATACCTAAAGAAACTTCTGTTATTGGAGTAAAATGGGTCTTCAAAAATAAGTTTGGTGAAAATGGAATCATTGTAAGAAATAAATATAGATTAGTTGCTAAAGGCTATAATCAACAAGAAGGAATAAACTATCAAGAATCCTATGCTCTAGTACCTATACTTGAATCTATTCTTATTTTATTTTCCTTTTCAGCATTCTTCAATTTCAAACTTTTTCAAATGGATGTGAAATGTTCTTTCCTTAATGGTTTTGTTCAAGAGGATGTTTTTGTTGAACAACCTCCTAGTTTTGAAGATAAAAAACACCCTGATCATGTTTTTAGACTTACCAAAGCTTTGTATGACCTTAAAAAATCCCTTAGAGCTTGGTATGATAGACTTACAAGATTTTTACTTCAAAATAACTATGTTAAAGGAAATGTAGATCCAACCCTTTTTATAAAAAGAGATAAGAAAAATGTTTTGATTGTTCAAATTTATGTTGATGACATCATATTTGGTTCAACTCAGCAATCCTTAACTGATTCCTTTTCGGATCTAATGAAATATGAGTTTGAAATGAGTGTGATGGGTGAGTTAACGTTTTTCCTTGGTTTTAAAATTTCTCAAAAACCAGAAGAAATATATATATCCCAACGTAAGTATATTAAATATCTTCTTAAAAATTATGGATATAACAATAGTAAAAGTATTATTACTCCCATTGGTACCTCAAACACACTTGATCTTGATGAAGTTGGGAAACCGGTAGATCAAACATCATTAGAGGTATGATAGGAAGTTTACTTTACTTAATAGCTAGTCGTACAGACTTAATGTTTTCAGTATGCTTATGTACAAGATATCAATCCAATCCTAAGGAATCTCATTTAAAGGAAGTGAAAAGAATCTTTTACTACTTAATGGGAACCATGTATTTAGGACTCTTTTATACCTCTGGAAATGATTTTGTTTTAAAAAGTTTTTTATATGATAACTTTGGTGGATGTAGAATGAATAGAAAGATTACATCTGGAGCTGGTCATTTCTTAAGAGATTAATTAGTTTCATGGTAATGCAAGAATCAACACTCAGTAGCACTGTCCACTGCTGAAGCTGGATATGTAGTAGCTGGAAGATGTTGTTTTCAAGTGTTGTGGATGCAACACACACTCACAGACTATGGTATGTGTTTTACCAAAACAAAAATTTTATGTGATAATAATAATTTCATTTACCTTAGTAAAAACCATATATATAACTCTCGTGAAAAGCACATAGACATTAGGCATCACTTTCTTAGGGATCACACACAAAAAGGAGATATTATTCTTCAATTTATCGGAACGCAAGATCAACTTGCTGATATTTTCACAAAATCTTTACCCTCTAAGAGATTTTAATATATTAAATAGAAGTTAGGAATGATAACCATAAGGTAATATTCCTTGTTAACTATCTGTGGAATCAATCTCCTTAAAGTAATAAACTCCTTTTCATAGGTGTATTACATTTGTTCATATGTTTTTCATATTTTTCAAAATGAAGTTTTTCATATTTTTCATAATGAAGTTTTCCATATTTTTCATAATGAAGTTTTTCATATATTTCTTAATGATGTTTTTCATATTTTTCATAATGATGTTTTTCATATTTTTCATAATGAAGTTTTTCATATTTTTCTTAATGAAGTTTTTCATATTTTTCGTAATGAAGTTTTTCATATTTTTCGAAACGAAGTTTTTCATATGTTTCGTAATGAAGATTTTCGGAATGAAGATTTTCTTAATGAAAACTTTCGTAATCAAGATTTTTTAATGATGATTTTGTAATTAAGATTTTTGAAATGAAGATTTTTGTAATGAAGATTTTTGTAATGAATATTTTTGTAATGAAGATTTTCATAATGAAAATTTTCGTAACGAAGATTTTCATAATGAAGATTTTCGTAATGAATATTTTCATAATGAATATTTTTTTAATCAATTTTTTTTATACTAAAGTTTTTTTTGGAATCTAAAGACCTTCAGGAATAATTTTCCTCAATACAAATAATTCTTCTGACAATCCGAAAGGTATGATTCTTTATTGGGTTTTCATAATCACCTCTAACTGGCTGGTAGTTTCTTTTGATTTTTTTTAAATTTCTCAGATTCTAGTTTCCTTAAATATGAATGTTTTCCTTTAGAAAACTCAAATGATCGGATTGAACCAAATTTTCCTTGCATCTATCATTTCATCCGTCATATCTGATTAGAAGAATTCTTAGCCATTGGATTCAGATGAGAAGTTCAATCGTCGTTTTAACACCTATAAAAGGGGACCCCCGATGGTGTCCCACATCGGTTCTCAAGCCTTTGCATGTCGAAGATCTACCCATCTAAAAAATCCTGTTATGAACTTTTCTCAAAGTTTACTCAAGTTAGATTGTCTGGAGAAGTTCCCACTCAATACATGTCTTCTATCAATCTGATTTCAGAGTGGCAAATTTACAGGGAGATGTTGGTGCATCCGAACTTCTTCAATAAGTTTGACTATTATTTTGAATAATATCAAGCTTAATGGATGGGAGAGTGTATCCATATCAAAGATAGAAGCTCAGGATGTTGTGTATCCAGATCTACTCATTGAATTTAATGAATCAGTTTGCTTTTCAAGGAAGATGGCAGAGAAAAATTTTCCTTCAAGAGTTATGGTAAAACTTATGCACATTCTTATACCAAGGCTACTAGCTTGGTAGGGATATATTATGAAGGAGAAGATGATTTTTGTTCCCACAAGCTACCAGATGTATAAGGAAGTTTTATAAAAGTGAAGGCTATGAAAATTCTTGGACTTACAGATGTTAAGACTGCAAAGATTTCTCCCTTATCTACCAACAATATGATCCTAGAGTTATGGGTTCAGGGTCTTATCGTACCGAGAATGGGTGACAAGGAAACTCTTAAGAAAAGAGATATGTATATCTTTTATTTTTTAGTAAATCCAAGGAAAATCAATCTGATGAAGAATATTCTCATTATGATAGAGAATATCAAGAATGAGAATCTGAGAGCACCGATAATCATGTATCCTACCCTAATCTCCAAGTTGATCCTTTGGTTTCTTTAATCTTTCAAGATTCCTTGCAGTTTCAAGATGAGGAATTGAAAAGTAATGCTAATCAGTGATGATACCATCAAGATAATGAAATTTGGTTTCTCTATCGAGTTAGGTGAATTTTATGATCTACCAGAGGATGAAGTAGAAGTCATTCCGAAAAATGTAGAAGAGGCTGAACCATCAAACAAAGCTGGAAATAAGATGAAACTAAAGGAAGTGGATGAAACAGAGAAAACCCCAAAGGCCAAAGAAACCCAATCTGCACCTCCAAAGCCCAAAAAGTAGAAAGCCTATCCAGATGAAGTGGTTTCCAAATAGAGGGAGGATAAGAAGAACCGGAAGGAAGGGGAACCACAATTTGGTCTAGATCCTACTGAGGCGAAAGCATTGATAGAGAAAGCTACTGAAGATCTTGAGAAGCAAGCCAAAGAGAATAATCTTAAGAAGAAGATATCAGAGGCCAAGATTGTGCAATCTCTTTTGAAGGATACTGAAGTAGCATATGAAAACATTCTTGTACTGAAAACTTTCTTAGTTGAACCATTACCTGAGACATCGAAGAAGAAGTACATGACTCCCGAAAAAGCTTAAGAAAAGGTTGCTGAACAGATAGAAGTTGTGGAAGAATTCTAAGAAAAGGAAGAAAGTAGTAATCGCACTGATGATCTAATTAAGAAAGTTGAAGATTATCATGAGAAGGAAAGTGCTCCCAAAAAATTGTCAATACGGACTTCTCAAGTCGGATCTTCGAAACTTTATACCCCTAGGATTGATGAGAAGGCTGAAGAGGAATTAAACAAGCTATCTGAGGAAGAAATTCATAATCATGATTTCATTCTTGTTGAGGATATTGAAGCAGGAGCTTAGAAAGAGAAATTTGATGAAGATAAGATTGTTCAGTTGTTTGAAAGTGAGCATGAGTTTCCAAATGAGGAAGGTGTTCTGAAAACTAACAAGGGGAAACAAGTGGTTGTTGATATCCCAACCAAAGAAATTCTAAGAAAGAAGGAAGCTGGTGCATCTTCTAAGAGGAAACTGGTTGAGATAGGAGAAGAACCATCACCAAGTAAAATGTCAGATTCGAAATCATCAGCTCTAGGACATTATTTTGTCATTCAGTCCCTGAAGAAGCTAGTGGATACCATTCCAATATTTCCAACAATTGAATCCAAATGCCAGATACTCCAGCATAGCATGAATCAGAAATCAGACTCTATATCCATAGTGATGGATAGATGTGTAAAGGTTGAAGTTGAACACAAGAATTTCCTTATCAAATATGAAACCCTCAAAAAAATCTTTCAAGAAAATTATCATCTGGTCAAAGAATATTGTTGAATATTTGAGAGATCATGATCAATTTCAAGAAAATGTCAAGGAAGCTTTTGATACTGAAGATGGAAAAATCAAGTATCTCACAAATAGCTTTGAGGAAAAGCTAAATCTTGAGAAGAATACTTGGATTCAGGATGACAAATATCTGAATGGGAAGTTTAATTATGTTTTCCAAAGTTGGAAAAAAGAAAGGGATCTTCGAACCAAGATTGAATAAAAGCTAGAGAAGCAAGATTACTTGCTGAAGGCTTAGGTAGAGGCTCTGAAGGCTCAAGATGATAGGATTAAATCCTTAGAGAAGCAAGCAGAAGAGGATCACAAAGAGCTAAAGAAGTTGAAAGCCATCTTGAATAAGCTGATACCCAAGGAAAAAAAAGCAAAATAGATCCAAATCTGATCTTTTATTGTATCTATTTTTCCTTCACTAGTGCAGAAAACGTTATTTACATCGGTTATTTTTCATTTTTTACGTCGGGTTTTAACCGACGTTAATACGGAAGACGTTATAAATAAATTTTTTTACGTCAGTTATTTAAAAACCGACGTAACATACATAACATCGTGGTGTTTATCACGTAGGTTAATTAATAACCGACGTGAAAAAACTCAGGGGGGTTATAATGTCGGTTATTCTATAACCGCCCTGATAAACCGGGGGGGGGGGGGGCTTTATCACGTCGGTTATACAATAACCGACGTTAGAAACATGTGCAGGGGAGTTTATCACATCGGTTATTTAATAACCGACGTGATAAACTCATGGTCTATGGTTTATCACGTCGGTTATTAAATAACCAATGTGCTAAACCAGTCCAGGGAGGGGTTTATCACGTCGGTTAATCAATAACCGACGTGATAAAGCATTTCCTAGGTCCTTTATCACGTTGGTTATTACATAACCGACATGATAAACCATGCTACATGTGTTTATCACGTCGGTTATGAAAAAAACCGACGTGATAAACGCCTCTCGATTTCTTTATCACGTCGGTTATAAAATAACCGACGTGAAAGACAAATTTTTTTAAAAAAAATCCACTACAATCCTCTACTCTCCCCCAAAATCAACCAGAAACCAAATCAATAATTCATACCACAAAAACAGAAGATCAAAACATGAACTAAAGCAAATTTAAGCATTTACATTGATAACAGATAAAACTTACCCACTTGATAGCCCCCACCCTCATGTATACCCCCTGTACAACCCTCCCCCACCCCATTGGAGCTCCCACCACACCCCTAGAATGCCCCGACCCCCTGGACAGCCCCAAACACCCCTCGACAACCCCCCCACCCTCCTGAACAGCACCCCTCACCCCCTCACCCCACTTGACAGCCCCCACCACACCCCTGGACTGCCCCATGACCCCCTGGACAGCCCTAAACACCCCTCGACAACCCCCACCCTCCTGAACAACACCCCCTCACCCCCTCATCCCACTTGACAGCCCCCACCACACCCCTGGACTGCCCCCCGACCCCCTGGAAAGCTCCAAACACCCCGGGACAACCCCCGCACCCTCATGTATACCCCCATAACCTAGACAACCCTCCCCCACCCCATTGGAGCCCCCACCACACCCCTGGACTTCCCCACCACCCTCCTGAACAGCAACCCCTCACCCTCTCACCCCACTTGACAGCCCCCACCCCATTGGAGCCCCCACCACACCCCTAGACTACCCCTCGACCCCCTGGACAGCCCCAAACACCCCTCTACAACCCCCCACCCCACCCTCCTGAACAGCACCCCCACACCCCACTTGACAGCCCCCACCACACCCCTGGACTGCCCCCCGACCTCCTGGATAGCTCCAAACACCCCGGGACAACCCCCCACCCTCATGTATACCCCCCACCCTGGATAGCCCTCCCCCACCCCATTGGAGCCCCACCACACCCCTGGACTACCCCAACCCCCTGGACAACCCCAAACACCCCTTGACAACCCCCCACCCTCATGTATACCCCCCACCCCACTGGACAGCCCTCCCAGACCCCTGGACACCCCCAACCCCACTGAACACCCCCCACACCCTTGAAACCCCTCCCCCCCAGACCAGAATCCATAAAAGAAAAACCATCATAAGTAGACCAAAACAAAAAGTAGAGAAAAATTAAACATTCACATATATAACATTCAAAACTTACACTGTTAACTTAAAAAAACTAAATCCAACCTAAAGGAATACCAAATACACAATTTCAACGACAATATTCAAAATTACATTTTACATTACAAATAACTAAAATTTAATCAAACCTGTAAAATAATTTGACCACTCCATTTGTAATTGTTTGATGTCTTTAGAATTATAGGGTTGAGGGTCATCAAAAAGCTACAAATGAAAAGGATAGTAGTTAACGTGTATAATGAGTAAATAAAATTGAAATATTATGGAAAAGTTTAAGAGTAAATATTACCAGGTAAAAATTCACAACTGTCCCAGTTATTATTATTTCATACATAAATCTTAACATATAATATCCGCATTTGATGACGCCTTGTTGTTCATGACAATTCTGTTTGAATGAGTGTAAATTCAATATATTATTTTAATGTAATAAATCAAAAAGTACAAATTATAAATGGATATTTACCTTCGCATTTACATATTTTATCTTTTCATTTCTTTTCTTTGTGTTTTTTCAAAAGTAGACCCATGCCCTGTTAGAAAATAATACTAATGGGGTAAATTTAAAATTCATTATAATATATAAAACTATTGAGAAATTTAAACTTACTTTTCCAATATATTCTTAAAACTTTCCTGCACATCATCATGGACAGAGCATATCCAATAAAGTGCTTTCTCCCTTAGGAAAAAAACCCCTAACATCCAATGATCACTGCTAAAAGGAAATTTAACATTAGTTGTTTTTTATGTTAAAAGATAATTAACTCTTTGAGAGAGATGTGTTTCATACCTCTCACAAAAAGGCATCGTCCAACATTGTGTGACTATATTCTTTTCAAGTCTTTTAGCAATATAAAGCATTATTTATTCCTCATCCAATGCACATGCTTCAGGGGAAATCAATTGCGGGTCCATGAATCCATATACATCTGTCAACTCATTCCTCTCACAAATTTTATAAAGATAACTAATACAAAACACACATAAGTATACATTTTTAATAAATATAACGCAGGGAAAAGGTGTTAAGACTTAATGGAAAACAATTTCACCACGTTGATGCCCAACTTATCTCCAGTAACAAGCTCCATGATACCAGTTTTCATAATCCCCACATTTATCTCACGTCCACAAACATGAGCTTATATTGGAAACTCATAATGATCCGCCAACAAATTTGAATATCTTGACAATCTGTCAAGACTACTAGAATCTGTATTTGATATCATAGCTATTTGTCTTTGTTGTTGTCTATATAGTATTTCTTTACCTTTGAAGTATTCCTGTAAAAATAAATTGAAAAATATATTAGTTTTCAAATGATAAAACAACTTTAATAAAAAAATAAAATAAAAGATATAACATTCATACCACTATGGTAATGAGTCGAAGAGGTCTGGATGGCCAAATTAAAAAATGGTCGATACTATGTCCAACTGTCGCCACCTCATCTGTAGGTAATGGTACCCGAGCTGATCTATCTATAATATCCTGTACAGTGACCCTCTGATTCTATACCTCTAATTGTTGATGATGAACTATATCTCCTATACAATATACCGACCCATATTCTACTATATGCTGTTGAGAATCATCAACATACAACTCGCAATAAGTAGGAAGCTGCGGCAGAGGAGTAGGATAAAAAATGGGGTCAGCAGGCTGATGTGGGGGAGTGGGAGCTACTGGCGGATGTGGAGGATAAATAATGGGGTCTACAGGGGGAGGTGGAGGAGTGGGAGCTGCAGTCTGAAATTGTCTTTGCATGTCTGCAAACATAGACTACCCCGACGCTCTAATATTGTCCTCCATAGTCGCATTAATATTATGAATTTCAGCCTCAAAGGATTCAATTTTTTTTATAAACCCCCTCAACGTTTGAAGTTGAAGAACTTGGCAACACTTTTCTTACCGATACACCTGCCGCATATCCTCTTACACGACCAGGATGTTCGGGCCTTCCCAATGCTACAGATAAAATATCTTCCCTCCCAGTAGCTGTAAATGTACCCTATGAACTCTGCTCCTCAAGAGAGTCCTGTATTAATTAATTGAACATTTCTATAATGATTGAAATTTTATGAATAAAATGGTTAACTTAAATAAATAAAATATATATCTTACAATCCTCTCAGCTACGATTCTCGATTCATCTGAAAGATATTTCCCTTTTTTCCCTTCTGAGCTCTCTTCCATTTTTCATGTCTAGATTGAGGGGATGGAGGGGACACCTCTCCAGAGCTTGAAGACTCAGCTCTTAGTTGTTGAAATTTTTATGCCATCATTTTGTCTTCCAATAATGCATACCCTCCCCGAGATAAACTATGAGGGTATACATTTTTAGATTGGATCTCTTGATGAGATTTCCTTGTTTTCTGTAAATTAAGAATAATAAATCATTAACAAAACGTTAATAAGATCATTTATATAAGAAATATTATAAAAGTTTACATCGCCCTTACCAAAAATGACTCTTTTATTCTACTTTCAAAAAACTGTTTCCATGTTCTTCATCTATAAAAGGATATATACGACATGGATTGTCATGACTCCTATGACCATAAATGAAATCAGATGAGAGGGTTGATTTGAAATCCCTCCATCTCTTGGAAGCCAATGATAAGCATTTCTTCCTGACTCCTCCAGTGTCAGGAATATCAAATGTAATCTGATAAAGAAGAGGTTAAACATATTATATATACTAGAAACATTTAAAGAATATTCAAAAAATAGAAAAAGATCTTACCAAAATTGTCTCCCATAACTGAGAGATTATCGCTTTATCCACACTTCTCTAGTCATCATACAAAATTCTTACTTTTCTCTTAGCCTGAGTTGCTACAAAACTCGTAAAATCTTTTGCATTTGGACCTCTAGGAATATCATCTTCATCAAACTCAACGACTATCCACTTCTCATACATACAGGAAACTGATAATTTTGGTAAACGTGTGCACCCACGTTTACCAACCTTTGAACTCTTTTCTGTAACAGGATCATGTGAATGTTCCTCCCTAGAGGTATGACCAATATGCTCATCTCTAGAATCATGTGGTTGATCAACTGAATGATCTGTCATTATCCTTCAAATAAAAAAACAAACGTTAGTTAAAAAATATACAAATTCAAATATTTTAATACTACTATAATCAGAAAATAGAAAAGTGTACTAAGTTATGTAATAGTAAACATTGGTAATATGGTAATCATGTTAAACAATGGTAAAGATGGTAAATATGGTCAAGATGGTAAACATGGTAAACATGGTAAACCTGGTAAACATGTTAAAGTAATTGTCACTGAACAAAAATAATTGATATATAATTCATATAATGGTAAACATGATAAAGTAAACTAAACAAACTTAAAACAAACAAAAATATATACTTATTTTGTTTTAAAACATGTTTTAATAAATAAAAAACTTACAACATCTAACATTTATGAAAAAAATAAATGTAAACAAGTAATAAACATATGTTACCAGTAATTTTAGGAATGTACAAATGGATTGTTTTCGCAAATTCCTTCGTCGTGATCGTTCCTTATGGCACAAACCATGTCTTCAATATGCTCATCATTATGTTCTGTTAATCTTTCCATGGAAGTAGGGATCTCACATAAATCAGAATCTTCATCAACTTCATCCTCACCAACATATTGTTTTTTCCCTTGTAAAACAACAGCCCACTGTATATTTGATTGATCTACTACATTGAAAATTTGTTTTGCATGTGTTTCCATTATAAAAGAATCAGCTGTGTCTTCTAATCTATTCAGATTAACAAGTGTCATTCCAAATTCATCGTGTCTGACACTGTTATTACCGATAAACCATTTATAGTTAAAAACAATAATATTAATTTTAAAGTAATCAACCTCCCATATGTCTTCAATCACTCCATAATATGCACTTGATGCATAAATTGGGTTTTTGTCCTTAGCACTTAAAAAATGCATTGCTTCTGTAAGCACCAATACACCACTATTCTGAACTGCACTTCTGTTGTCCTGAGCTTTCATATGAAGTGTATAGCCATTAATGTCATAACCCGACCATGTTATCACATTTAAACATGGACCACCCACTATCCATTTTAATGTCTCTGATACATCTGATCTACTAAGCAAAGTCTTTTTAATCCATGACAAAAAAGTTTTGTTGTGCTCATTCAAAATCCACATTTCTTTCTTCTTTGGATGACATTGTTTCAACTCATTAATATGCAATGTGATATACATTTGAGCATCAGCTATGTTATTCAAGATGTATGATTCTAACTTCTTCATCTGTTCAGCAGACAATGATTTTAATTTCAAGCCATGAATCCCCTTTCCCTCATTATTAACTCGTTCATGGAGAGATGGAGGCAAACCTATGTGTTGCGCCACAGCCAAGTAGCTCGTACAAAACTCTTCTACCTCCTCATAAATATACTTTTCAATAATGGAGGCTTCAGGTCGATATGGATTTTTAACATACCCCTTTAATATTTTCATATACCTTTCAAAAGGATACATCCAACGAAGATATACAGGTCCACAAAGCTTTATTTATCGAACCAGATGAATCATTAAATGCACCATTATATCAAAAAAAGTTCGAGGAAAATACATTTCCAATTGACAAAGTATAAAAATTACATCCTTTTCCAAAATGTTCAAAGAATTCACATCAATAGCCTTGTTACAAATTGAATAGAAAAAATAACACAACTTCATCATAGTCTGTCTGACACGAATGGGCAATATTCCATGCAATGAAACTGGTAGAATTTGTTGCATCATGATGTGACAATCATGTGATTTCATACCTATCAACTTCAAGTCCTTTAATGAGACAAAATTTTTTATATTTGAAGAATAACCTTGAGGTACTTTGATATCATGAAGACACTGACAAAAGATAATTTTCTCCCTCCTTGATAATGTATGACAAGATGGGGGAAGAAATGTTCGTCTTCCTTTAGGAGTGGGAGCTAACTCCAAACATATTCCCATTGATAGTAAGTCTAATCTTGAATTCAACCCATCTTTAGTCTTTCCTTTAATATCTAACAATGTTCCAATAAAACAATCACATATATTCTTCTCCACGTGCATGCCATCAATATTATGTTTAACTTCATGATACCTCGAATATGGTAGCTCAAAAAATATTGACCTTTTCTTCCAAATATGTCTATCATTACCAGATTTCTGTGTCTTTCCCAATGCCACATCAAGGTTTTTCACCCTCTCAAAATATAGATCTGGGGATAAAGGTTTTGGAGCAGTATCAAATTCTTGTGATCCATTGAATTCCTTTTTTAGTTTTCTATAAGGGTGATCCATAGGCAAAAACATTCGATGACCCATGTACATTGTTTTCCTCCCATGATGCAATTGACAATATGATGTCTGTTGTTCACAATTTGGACATGCTTTATTCCCTTTAACACTGTATCCAGATAAATTTATATACGTTGGGAAGTCATTTATAGTGAACAGAAGCACTACATGCAGTTGAAAATATTCCATTTTATAAGAATCATACACCCTAATACCATCATCCCATAACAGTTTCAAATCATCAATCAACGGTGGCAAGTAAACATCAATATCATTGATGGGTTGCTTTGGACAAGAGATCATTATACTCAACATGACATATTTGCACTTCATACAAACTTCAGGAGAGAGGTTGTAAATTACCAATAAAACAGGCCATGAACTATGTGTGCTACTGAGGGTTTGGTATGGATTCATTCCATCTGTGCACAACCCTAATCCTAGATTTCTTATTTCATTTCCAAATGTAGAATACTCCGCATCAATTTTCTTCCATTGTGGACAATCAGCTGGATGACGTATTTTTCCATCACATACCCGCTCATCAGCATTCCATCTTAACATTTTTGCATCATGTGAATTAGCAAATAAACGTTTGAAACGATGAATTATAGGAAGATACCAAAATACCTTTGAAGGTAGCTTTGTAATCTCTACATCAGCCTGTGATTTCCCTTTAACCTTATACCGTGATGTCCCACATTTGGGACACTCTGACAGAAATTCATATTCCTTCCTATATATAATGCAGTCATTCGGACATGCATGTATCTTCTTGTATCCCAATCCCATCGGGTATAATATTTTCTTGGCCTTGTAATGTGAATCTGGAAGATCATTATCTTTTGGAAGAATGTCTTTCATCAATTATAGCAGCTCTGTAAAACTTCTGTCACTCCATCCATGTTTCGCCTTCAGGTTAATCAATCTTAACACCATCGAAGAAACCGTAAAATCTGTACAACCAGGATATAATGGTTTTTCAGAATCACTATATAGACGCTCAACTGTCGGTTCTCTATCAATTTGTTCTACTACAATATCGCGAATCATTTCTTCAATTACATCAGAGTTACCATCTTGTGAATCATCATCATCAGTGACATTTCTTCCAGTTTCACCATGCCAAATCCAAGGGTTGTAACTCAGATTAAAACCATGACATATCAGATGATATTTTATCTCTATACTTTTCAAATTCTTCATATTCAAACATTTCAGGCATGGACAGAAAAAAATATCACTACTTGGAACATTTCGTTTAGCAAATTCCAAAAAGGCATCAACACCTTCCTCATATTCATTGTTCATTCGATGTGCCGTAATCCAACTTTGACTCATTATTACCTATAACAAATATAAAAAATATATATATATTTTTAAGATAAGAAAAATATAAGTTTATATGAAAAAAACCATAATTTGAATGTAAAACAATTTTGAAATATAAAACAAATCTATGTGCATTTAAAAAAATATGATTGAATATTAATATTAAAAGAAAATATAGTTAGATATAAAAGTTTTAAATTCCATTGAATAAAATAAAACCATGGCGCCTACATGGTTGATAGAAAATTGGAGAGAATGGAGTAAACCTGAGAATCAAATCATATTTAAAATAAAAATTCAGATGGAGAAAATCACCCCTCCTGGACACAACGCCCACCCCTACCCCCTTTGACACCCCCCCTGGACACCCTCAACCCTCTAGACAGCCCCCACCCCCCCAGAAAACCCCCCAAACCTTCTGGATAGGCCCCCACCCCCTTGGGAAGTGCCCCCCACACACCCACCCCCTTGGACACCCCCCTGGACACCCCCAACCCTCTGGACAGGCCCCCACCCCCTTGGACAACCCCCCACACCCACCCACCCCCATGGACACCCCCAACCCTCTAGACAGCCCCCAACCCCCCTGGACAGCCCCCACCCCTCCTAGACACCACCTCCACCCCCTACCCCCATGGACACCCTACTGGACACCCCCAACCCTTTGGACATCCCCCCACCCCCTAGACAACACCCCACCCCACCAGACAGCACCCCCACCCCTCCTGGACACCACCCCCACCCCGACCCCCTTGGACACCCCCCCTGGACACCCCCAACCTCTGGACAGCCCCCACCCCCCGAACAACCCCCAAAACCCTCTGGACAGGCCTCCACTCCCTTGAACAGCCCCCACACCCACCCACCCCGTTGGACACCCCCTGGACACCCCCAACCCTCTGGACAACCCCCACCCCCTGACTAACCCCCAAACCCTTTTGGACAGGCCCACACCCCCTTGGACATGCCCCCACACCCAACCACCCCCTTGGACACCCCCTTGGACACCCCCAACCCTCTGGACAGCCCCCCAACCCCCTAGACAGGCCCCCACCCCCCTCCTGGACACCACCCCTACCCCCTACCCCCTTGGACACCCTCCCTGGACACCTACCAACCCTCTGGACAACCCCCACCCCCCGGACAACCCCCAAAACCTTCTGTACAGGCCCCACCCCCTTGGACAGCACCCCCCCCCCCCCACACCCACCCCCTTGGACACCCCCCTGGACACCCCCAACCCTCTGGACTGTCCCCCACACACGACCAACCCCAAAACCCTCTGGACAGGACCCACCCCCTTTGACAGCCCCCCACACCCACCCACCCCCTTGGACACCCACCTGGACACCCCCCAACCCTCTGGACAACCCCCCAACCCCCTGGACAGCCCCCACCCCTCTAGACAACACCCCCACTCCTCCTGGACACCACCCCCACCCCTACCCCCTTGGACACCCCGCTGGACACCCCCAACCCTTTGGACAGCCCCCCCACCCCCTGGAGAGCACCCCCCACCCCTCCTGGACACCACCCCCACCCCCGACCCCCCTTGGACGCCCCCCCATGGACACCCCCCAACCTCTGGACAACCCCCACCCCCGGACAACCCCAAAAACCTTCTGGATAGGCCTCTACCCCCTTGGACAGCCCCCCACACCCACCCACCCCCTTGGACACCCCCTGGACACCCCCCAACCCTCTGGACAGCCCCCCACCCCCCGGACAACCCCCCAAACAATGGTTTACATATAAAAACTAGGCATGGGTGAACAACTAAAAAACACATCAATTTAATATATACTTCAGCATGAAATAGATGGACTTAAATATTATTAAATATGGCTACTTTAATGATCATATGATAATTACAAATAACCATTGATATTCAATTAGTCAACACATGTTTTCTCGATAACTAATATCATAATGAGGTAATGGATAATTCTAGAAATCTTAAACATATTTTCGAGGCCTTGGCCAAGGCCGCAAAAAATACTAGGGTAAGCCCTCAGCAGAACCCATTTTTATTTAGAATCATGAGACATAGCGATGCATCGAAGGGCCATAGAGGTCAAGAACCATTACATTATATGTCTAATAGATTCTCATATAAAATTGGATAAACATAAGCAGCAACAACACATGAAATATCATTTCCGAATTCATACATTTAATCAATAACTATTCTATGCAGTAATATAGGTGAATGAGATCATTAGTTGTCAATGAAAACAAAAATTACCATCAATGTCGGGCATTCGCAAAACAAAAACAAACTAAATAAAAGTAGTTGAGGATTACATGAATATTGTGAGTCGCTCTAATAGATCTAGGGATGATAAATAAGATGATGATGGAAAAAAGAGGTAAGAGGGTTCTAAATTGAAGAATATTACCTAGTTTAAACACAAAAATCGCAAAACATAAATATAGACTATCTAGGAAAAAAATGAACAAAATAAATTTGAGGAAGGCTTACTTGAGTGATGTGAGTTGAGATGATAGATCCAAGGAGAGTAAATATGATAAACGATGAAGGAAAATGAGTTTAACGCAGCGAGATCGACGAGTTGATTAGGGTTTACCGCGAGAGAGAGAAGAGCCTCCGGACTGTCGATCGAAAAAACGTAAATGACAATCCACGGGGCTTGTTAATTTATTAAATGTTTTATAACATAGGATATTTAATAACCGATGTTATAAACTATTTTTTTACATTTATAACGTCGGTTATTATAATAACCAACGTAAAAAATTGCGTGTGTTGGTTTTTCACGTCGGTTATTCTATAACCGATGTAAAAAAGACATCAAAAATCACAGTTTTTACGTCGGGTATAGTATAACCGACGTAAAAAATGTTCTTTGGGTTGTTTTGTTATGTCGGTTATAAAATAACCGACGTCAAAAAGGCCTCAAAAGCCGCGTTTTTTACGTTGGTTATTTTATAACCGATGTAAAAAACCCCGCGCTTTGTTTTGTTACGTCGGTTATTTTATAACCGACGTAAAAAACCCGTAGATATCTCGTTTTTTACATCGGTTATCAAATAACCGACGTAAAACCCCCCCGCACTTTTTTTTTAGGTTGGTTAATTTATAACCGACGTATAAACCGAACACGCATGATTTGTAATGTCGGTTATTAAAATAACCACCGTTAAAAAGTGACTCACCGCATTTGTTACGGCGGTTATAAAATAACCGACGTAAAAAACCACGTTTCACAGATTCTCACACCGGTTATATATAACCAACGTATAAAATGGTGACGTAAATAATGTTTTCTGCACTAGTTCTTGTTCACATTCTTCAAATCTTAATGAAATTGTGGTTGCTTGTTTTTTGTTTGGATGTTTGTACTAATATTTCAGGTACCATATTTTTTACCATTACCTCAAACTCTTTTTGAAAATCACAAAGGGGGAGAAGGAAAAATAATTCTAAGTAAAGAAGAAATATCCCTAAGTAAGGGGGAGTTTGTCTAAGGGGGATTTTTCCATTACGAAGATTTCCATACTCAAGATAATGAAAATTATCATTCCAGAAATCAAGAATACGATCCTTAGAGTTAGAAATCCTAAGGGGGCATTAGTCGTATTCATTTTTTCTAATGTAAAAATGGAGATATGTTTTATTTCCAAAGTCCAGAAAAATATTTTCTAAGTCCTAATATTATTTTTTGTATGGTTGTTTGTGCTTTCTGAAAAGGGGGAGATTTTTGAGTCAATATGGTTTCCTTATGACTTTACCACTCCTTCTTGTTTTAAAAATCACAAACACCTCATCTTAAGGAAAATTTATTTTTACCCTGTGTTTTACTTCTATAAGGAAAAATTTCCTTCCCCAAGGAAATTTATCCTTATCACGTTTTCATTGATCATATAATAATTTTCCTAAGTGTAAAATTTGGTTTGAAACCAAAAACTCTGAATCCTATAATTACCTAGATATGAAGCATTCTGTTTTAGAATGTGAATTCTCAGAATTCTGATTATGAATTATAGTTATGAACTCTTCTGAGTTCTGAATATGAATTCTGATTACGAATTCTGGTTACGAACTCTTCTAAGTTATGACTCCAAATTCTGATTATGAATTCTGGTTATGAACTCTTTTGTGTTCTGACTCTGAATTCTGATTACAAATTCTAGTTATGAACTCTTCTAAGTTCTGACTCTGAATTCTCATGAACTCTGACTCCAAACTTTGTGAGTTCTGGTTCAGAATTATTATGAATCCATATTCCAAATTTTCTTGAAATTCAGACTCTGGAATTATATATAATTCAGGTTCCGAATTCCTAGAAAACAGAATCCGAATATCCTTGTATTATAGACCCCGAATTCAATTTTTGGTTAGGATCCAAACTTTCACATTTTCTTACATTTTGAATATCAGATTTTAGTTATGCTTACAATTTTTTTGTTATAAAATGATGTCATGCTTCCAATTACTCACTAACCGTTGTTTGAGTGACACATGTATAGGTCCCTCTGAAATTCAAGGGAAAATATGACCGTTGGAGGAGGGATCCAACTATTGAAGTCGTGCCTAAATTTCGGAGCTCATTTAAAAGAGCTCAGGACTTTTGGAATTTTTGAAGCTCAGAACTTTCAGAAGTGATTTCTAGAGAGTGAGGCTCTTATAAACTCTCAGGATTCATTTAGAAAGTTTGAATGGATTGTTCAAACTTTTCTTCATGCAGATTTTCCTAGTTCAGAGGTGCGATTTCCTTGAAATCAGAGACTTCGGGTTGTAAATTCAAGGGTGACGATTTCCTTACAAATCGAGGTCTTGCGGGGATAGCAAGAAAGATACCGATCTTCTGATTGAGCTGTTACCTTGGTTTGGGTAAGACAGACTTTCTTGAATGTATAAATCAAGGGACCTTTTATCTAGTGTTGTTAGATACCCTTCTCTTTGGGATAAAAGAGTTACTACTTGTTACTTATAGTATTTCAATTTTGTTTTCTATTTTACTTTTACTTGTTGAGGAAAGTATAATCTTCTTATACTTCCTTATACTTATACTCTGATTATATAAGATTCTATATACTTTAAGGTAGAATCTTAGTTTTTGTAAAAAAAAATTAAGTTTCATTTCTGGAATCACTTTTCTGGAATCTAGCAAGTTATTAGAGCTCAGAGGTGTTGTGAATTTTGGTTATGCAAAATTTCCTTAGGGATTTTTAAAGTATATAATTCACCCCCTCTTGTATTTGATAATCTCATTACTACATATTCTATCCTACAATATATATATAGTTTCATCCAATAAAGTTATAGGTAAGAAAATGAACTACATTATTTAGGGAGATGTTAGGTTGTCCGTATGCAAGAATGTTTTTTCAAATTTTTTATGGATTTAACAAAAAATTTGAAAATAAAAAACAAAATAAATTACCATTATTATATAATATATATAATCTATATTTATTAAATATATCATTATTACAATTCATGTAAATTAAATAAAAAATGAATCACATTGCTTTGAGGAGGTAGTAGTCTGCACGTATGCTCGAGTGTCGTTATCATTTTCCAAAAAAAATTAAGTCAATAATGTTAATATGATATTATAATTAAAAAACATAATTTTATAATCAATATAATTTTTAAACATAAAACCTATCAAAATAACCATCCATGAAGTATGTTGATGAAAAATGAATCGCATGACAACGTGGTGCCAGTAGTCCACATATACGCATGGGCAATACTTTCACTTCCAATTTGATAGAATAGAAGGTTTATATTGGTGGTTCCATGATCATAATAGCAATTATGTATAGGAAGGATAAAAAAATTATTATTTTATGATTATTACTATATATTTAGATAATTAGGAAGAAAAATAAATTGAATGATGTTTGCTAACAAGATTACCTATTCTTTGGTAGGCCTCCATAAGATCCATTCATAAGGACCCTTGGAATGGTCATTAATGGGGAAAACCTATAAATTATATATATGGAAGTTTATAAGATAACTGGGAAGGTTTTTGGAAAGCTATATAGTTTAAAGGTTGTGAGTAAAAGGGGAGAAGATGTGCCATTTTATAAGTGAGAAGAGGGGAACTCTTGGAGTTACTTAAAGTATTAAATTTTGTATAAATTGTTTTTTAGGTTTATATGTATAAAAATTAATATATTTAAATATATAGTGAGGTTGAGTTTAAATACTCTTATCCAATATGGTAAGGGGTTCATTGTCTCAAATTTATTTTCTTGATACATATTTCTTATTATGCACTACAATATATTTAACATGATGTGATTATTTCTTAATGAGTATTTTTTATAGTATTCATGTAATTCATGGGGTTTGAATAGATATATTGTTTTAATTATTTAAATGTATTTTCATTCAAGAGATAATAACATTTTAAGGGTTATTTCTCTCTAATTTCAATTAAAAAAAACATGTTTGATATTTAACTCCATAATTTTCTTTTTTATATTATATTTTTCTTCCATATTAACTTAAAGTATACCTAATATATTTAATTTATTGATAATTGAATAAAAACATCATTTTAACCCACTAATGATATTTTTTATTCTTACGTAACCATTATGTAAGGGTTTCCTCTCCAATCTCAATTTCAAATCGAGATTTTTTTAAAAGAAAGTCCATCCAAGAAATTTATATTTTTTTTATTTCTATATCCACCAAAAAAAATTATCATATATTTATTTTTAGGTGGTTTTATATATCTCCTCACTATTTTATTTCCCCCCTTGAATCATTCATTAACCATTGTAAGGAAACCAACCCTACCTCATCTTTTTGATTGGGAATCCTCCTCTTCTATGACTATATTCATATGATGATTTTTTTAATGTCCTCATCTATGCCTAATAATTTTATTTGGGTAATTTTGTACTAATTTTACTTTCATTAAAAGGATTTAATTTTTTTAATGTTTTCTCTATAGTTTATTTTCATAAATGTTTAAAAATAATTCTTTTTAACATTTTATTTATGAATATATATTTCTACCATTTTGTATTTTTTTCATGAAACTTACTCTCTAAACATTATTGGATTCAAAAATAAATTATAATCCATAATGTTTTAAAAAATAGTGTTTTTATTATAAATAAATATTTTTAAAGGGGTCTAACATATTCCTTATTTCCAAAGTGACTTTTCTAATGCTCCTAATTTTTTTTCATCTATGTCAATATCTTATTACATATTTTATTCTTGATCGGGGATATTTTTTAAATCATATCTTCCTATTTATTCCTATAGATGGATTATGAAATTTTATTCTCTATCAGAGGAGTTAACCATCACTACATTTTTCATTTCTAACTATCCACTACGAATTAAAATAAATTTTCTCCAAATTTATTTCTATCCAGAATACCCTATTTTTCATTTCAATATTGAAGTGTGTAAACCTTGATTTATTACATTTATTGATAGGGGAAATTATTTAATAAACTATACACCCATTATCTATATATTGTATACACCATATAGATCATTAAAAGATATTTATTGAGAAAGTTTATTAATATCATTTGAACCCCATTTTTCAATGGGATTACAAGATATTATTAATTATGGGATCATGAATTTTTTCCTTATGTATTATAAATTTATTATTTTTATGTAATGTATGTAAGGTTGTTCACTGATAGTGCTCCAATGCATTGGGAAAATAATTAATCATTAGAGATGAGAAATTTATGAAACCTTGGAAGATTGTTTTGGTAATTTTTTTTGATGACATTGTGAAAAAACCTTGGTAATATGTTTTTAAAATACCTTAGTGATTAAATTTGGTGAGATGATTCTAATGTCATGTATTATGTTGTGGTTATTATATTATTATGTAAATATCCTATGATTACCATCTCCTTATGGTAAAAGCTCTATTTTATTATTCTTGGCTTATTATCCATGTTTTATTAGGTGCGATTTCTCAATTATGTATTCTTATACCTTGATTAGATTATCATACCCACATGATCGTATTATGTTAACTTATGATCTTTGATCATTACCACTTATGTAAAACCTTCTTGATAATTTTATCTCACCCATTTCTTATTTTTCCATTTCACAATGTTTTATAGAAAATTATTATACAGGATGTGTCTAGAAGATTAACTTGTGTATATGAGTTATAATAATATATTAAAGTATTTTTATAGATTAAGAAGTTTACTATATATTGGGAGCAATTTTTATTAGTTGATAAAGACAAGAGTTTCAAATATTTATGATTTTTCATAATTCTCTAAAACACTAAACCTATAAGGTCTTGGGAATGTATTAAATTCAATATTTAATTTAACTAATTTAATTATGGGACATACACATTTGTGGGGTTTCATAGTTAGTATTATAGCAGGGTTTAGATATGTTTTGAGATTAAGATGTTATTGATTGAGGATGTAAATTTGATCAATGGGTAATAAGTTAAGGCTTACTATACATTTAAATTTATAGAAAACCCATTAAGTTAGTTTAGGTAAAATTGAATATTTTAGGTATTCGGATAAGATGCCTTTAGTGAACCCCCTATTGGTAGGTCTAAGGGATAAGTCAAAGTATAAGATAATATCATAATGTTTTTGAAAATTAGTGGTTATTGGATCTCCTATAAATTACATCCACTCCTGGATAATAGAAAAAGGATATGGTTGTGGCATAGATTTAACTAGGGAAAACATCCTAAAAAAATTGTTTTGAGTATTAACTCGATCTTCACTCTAGTGCATGAAGAGGGGGGATAATAATATACAGTTGGGCAGACACTCCCAAGAGACATTCTTTAGTTAATTGAATTCTCTTTATAGTCCATTATAAAGGATTTATTATGTTATGTAATTTGGTTAAAAAATATGAGATAACCCAATATATAGAAACCTATATTGAACATATAGTGATTTATGTTGAACATAAATCTAATTTAATAAATTTATAGAGTAAAATATTTTTAGGTTAAAATTTTCATGTAGTTATCTTACAATAATTATCTTATGGTGTTCATCACTCACATTTACTTTTTTTGGTTTTTGTAATGGTCTTATCCTGAATAAATCATGTTATAAATCAATGTTTTAAACAATGAGAAGATTGTACCATTAAGAAACCTAGAAGGATAAGGGTTATAGTGATAAATATTGGGGTTATTCCTAATCATATATAATGATTAAAAATTTTAGCTTAGTTGAGTTTCCAAACACACCATGGAAGATAAGGATGAAGTCTCATTGAAGATTAACATAAGAATATGGTGAAGGAAAGAGTATTCAATATACTTCATGTCAAAAATGAGGCAAGATCCATAAACAGAATTCCTCAAGGGAACTAATAGATGTATTCTTTATGGAAAATGAGGGTATAGATCAAATAATTAAAGAGGAAAATTGAAGAGATCAGTGGAAACAATGAAAAGAAACATAGTTCATCTAGAGGTTCCACTAATAGTTCAATGTCCTAAGTGTGGGGTACTTTGAAATTATCCAAGTCAATGATTTAATCCAAGGGTGAATAAGGATGATTTCCACTAGAAATATCTAAGATAAGGGAAATCCTATATAGCTAAAACTATAGATTTGGGTTCTGAAAATGATATAGAATGAGGAACAATAACCAACCACTCAAGAATTGTGAATTTTGTATTCATATATTGTTCAACGTAAACCTTTGTACCTATAAAAATAAAATTACTACCCCAATGACTACATGCTGAATTTTAAGAAAAACTTATAGTTTTATGATTATTATAACCCAATTATATTACTCCTCTATAATAGATATTTATTATAATTTATTCCTATAAAACTCTATTGTCCTTCCTTTAGTCAAAGTTTATGTGATATTAGGCATGGATTGGATTTACTAACATAGAGTCCAAAATAATCACTATATTGGAAAATAAACTCAAATATGAAACCCATGACCATGTATTTATAGAAGGAGTACTATAAAATCCCAGTGAAAAATTACTCCCAATATATTGGAGTATTTAGTAGAAAATGTTAAAGGAAAACTCAACATTAGTTATAAGAATATTATAAGTGAAAATATGGGTTCTCTAGTCATAAAAAGTTTATTGAATATGAAACCTAATTTGAAATTAAATCTATGGTCATTTATTACTTATGGTAATTCTTAAAAAATTTATTACCTATAAATAATAAAAATTGTGAGGACATAATTTATTTGATAGGGGGAGACTGTAACGACATGATATTTCACTATGTATTTTCCCTAAATAAATATTATCTCTCTCTACACACAAAACCAAAATAAAATGATTGGTGACATAAAATATGATCATTATTGATGAAAATTATAATAATAATAAAACCTCTATTAAACAAAATGATAGTAATCAATTAAAATTCTTTTATTTATAAGATGCATTATTAATATGATTAAAAAGATTTTTATTTTTAAAATAAACAAATAAAGTGTTAATTAATTAAATTAAAAACTTATAAATGAATATTATTATAATTTATAATATTTAATTATTTAAATTATAAATTGGTATGGAATAATATAAAAATACTTAATGATCAAGAAGGTATTTTATCAATAATTTAATTTTTTATATTTTGTTTTCTCATCAACAACTAAATTTATAAATTTTGAAATTTTAATTAGATGAAAATAAATAAAATTTATAATTCATAATTTCAAAATTATATTATAATTAATTTTTGGTATATTTTTGAAATAATTAATTTTAAGGAATAGTAAAAAATACAGTTTTTACTAAACCCATAGTAACTATGAATCTATCTAGATGGGTGTATAACTTAAAAACTTATAAAATATTTTTCATGATTAAATATGTATATGAGGATCAATGTAATTCCTTTTAAAAACAATTCTAAATTTATAAACCATTTATTAACATTTTATGAACATAAGTAATATTTTATAATAATAGAAATGGGTTTTGGTATTTTCTATAAACTGAAAAAATTATTTTTCTAAAATTCTATTTTGGATTGATTTGGAATCCACCAAAATTTTATTTTTTCTATATTAATCCATCATATATCATGAAAATAAATGGCATTGATAAACTTATATAACACATAAATTCTAATCTTAAAATACACTTTTTCTTGAAACATATTTTTATGAAATACATATGTTATTGATGAAATTATTATTTCATATACATAGAAATTGTATCTATTAAAATGGATTTTATAATTGGAATCATTAGTTCCAAATTATTTAATAATTTCCATTTTATTTTTGGGAATAAAAAAAATGAATTACTTTGGAAATAACTTGTTACCCTGGTAAAATATAAAATGGTAAAAGAGTTAACCAATGTGTTAAAAAAAGTAACATGTTAAAATTGTTTATAATTAAGTTTTTGACATTTTTATCAACCAAAAATAATATATTCCCAGTTTTTTAGTCTCATCGGCATGTGAAACATTTTCTCTCTTTATATTATTATGAAATATTAATAAGAATGAAATTTTCATCACTTATTAATGGGACCTCTCTCACCACTTAAATAATACTCTAAATTTTAGTTTACTCTTAAAAATATTCCAAATTTCATTTACCTAAAGTCCTATTTCACTTATTTAATATTCTGGATAAAATATTTTCTCCCAATTGATCCATTATTAAGTTTTCCTCCAAGGGAAAGCTCAAGAACTCAATGGGGGTACTAATCTTTCCCTAAATTATTTTCATTTATATCCTAAATTTTAAAATATATTTTTTCTCATTGATATATAATTATTTAATTCTTTATTTTATATTTATTTTTACTATTCTAATGTGAATATAACTAATAGGCCTCCCTTTTTCCATTAAGAAAAAAAACATCATTTTCTTGTTTGTTCGAATGAATTCCTCCATGAAGCAATGCCTTTTGTTTATCGTTAACACCTATATTATTTGGTAATAAGTATGGAATTTATTAATAAATATGAAATATATAATATAATTATGAATATTAAGATATAAATTATAATCCACCTTTATTCCAACTTATCCATTATGAAAAACAAAAATGAAATTTATGCATTAGTACGGACCACCGCTACCATGAAGTAACATATCTCATTTTGCATCTAGTTTCTTATTAAAATTTATACAAAAATGATTCAATTATGTAAAAATATCTAATTAATATCATTATTACTCTATAATAATTATATTTTTCCAAAATAAACAACTTTCGTAACTATACTCAACTATTAATTATTGTATCTTTATGTTTGGTTTGGTCTAACCACCAACATAAATAGTGTTATAAGAGAATATAATAGATGAATATGAGAACTTAATTATATAAAATATATGATATAAATAATTAAATAACTATTTTATTTTGGTTTAATAATTTTCACACTAATATAAACTCATTAATTAAGAAACCAATGTTCGTTCATTAAAAACACCAAAGCATTCTCATCGATATTTTCAATTTTTAGGATTATAAAAAATCCTATAGAATGAAATTATAAAATTATAAAATATTATATATAATAAATTTCAGTACCTTTTATTATCTATTAATTTTGAACTTTTTAATAATAACATAGAACAACACTGCTACAATAATACTAGGTTAAAAAGATCAAGATTAATCACACTTTATATAAAAAATAGATAATAACTTACTAATTTACATATAAAAAAAATAATTAAAATTGAAGTTTATAATATGTTAAACATATGAATAAAATTATGAATTAGGTGATTAATATTTTTATTTTTGTTATATAGAATATTCATGTTCTTTCGTGGAGGTCGGTAATTAAGGTACGAGGTTCTTTAACTAAAATTGAATTTCTTGAGGAATAATTCTTATTGTACTTCATGATATATTTAATATGAATTTATTACTAACTAATTAATTTATTTTAAAATATTAATTTAAATCATGTGGTATTAAAATCCATATCATGTTCTTTGTTCAAATATATTTTGATTAAAATGATATAAAAGTTGTAAAGATTATTTGTCTTTATTTTCAATTCCTAGAGACATGTTAGATATTCCAGCCCATAATTTACTTTATTTGGTTTATTCAATCCCATGTTTCCTTAAATTATAATGAATATGTTTATTTTCATTATTTTTAATGTCTATTTCATTTTAACCCTCTTATATTCTTTTGATTGTTACGTTTCCATTACCGTAAGAGTTTCATCATCAATCTCAATTTCAAATAGGGGTTGTTTTTTAAAGATAACCCATCCAAGGAATATGTATTCTATTTTTTTCTAAAACCCCCATAATTTTATCAACCTATGTTCATTTTTATGGGTTTTATATGAATCCTCAATATTTCATTTTCTCCCTTGAATCATTATTTAACTGTTGTAAGGAAACTGGCCCTACCTCTTATTTTCGATCGAAAATCATCCTCTTCCATGACCTTATTCATTGGATTATTTTATGAATGTACTTATCTATGTCTTAATAATTTATTAAGATCATTTTATAATAATTTTACTTTCATTAAAATATTTAAATATTTTTTTACATTTTCTATATGGTTTGTTTTCATCAAAATGTCAAAGAATCAATTTTTAATGATTTACATGTAAACACATCATTTCACCATTTTGTTTTTTATATGAAACTTACTCTATAAAAATTATTGGATTCTAAAATAAATTCTAATCCCCCATTTTTTATAAAATAATAATTTTTTTAATATATATTTTTCTTAGATTCAAGGATATTCTTTATTTTCAATGTGATTTTTCTAATGCTCCTAAAAAGTGTTTTTCATCCATGTCAACGTCTTTTGATATATTTTATATTGATAAAGTTATTCTTAAAATTATACCATCCAAATTCTTACTCCAAATGGATTATTAAATGTTCCTCTCTTCTAAAGGAGTGATAAATCACAGGTTTTGTCTTACCTAACCATCCATTGTGAATAGGCGCAACGTTTCATTAAATTAAATTCCATTATGAATTCTCTATTTTACCTTTATTTAATTGATGAGTGTTCACCTATATTTTATACCTTGATTAATTGGGTAAATTATTTACAATATTTTAAACCCTTTATCTATATTATATAAATACTATATGTTTTATTGAACCCTATTTAACTATAATGTTATTTAATATCATTTGATACCCATTTATTTTCGATTGGTTTGTCATGTTATGATTATTGATCAATTCATGAATGTCTATTTTATGTGACAAAAATATACAATGTACATGAAATGTATGGAAGGGTTCACCCAGATAGCACTCTAATTCATTGGGTAAAGAATTAATCTCTAAAGATGACGTGTTAATGGCACCTTGGTAGCATTCCTTTGTAATTTTTTACAATCCATTAGTGAAAAAACATGGTAATATTCTATTATGACAACTTAGTGATGTACTTTGGGGATACAAATATGATTTTATATATTATGTTTTGGTCACAATATTTTAATTCCAGTATCCTATGATAATTATTCCCTTATTGTAAAATATTGTTTTAATGATTCTTGGATTATGATCCATATTTTATTGGGTATGTTTTATCTATTATGTGTTCTTAAATCATGATTATATTATAATTTTCATATACTCATCTTATGATCACTGGTGATTATTGATTGTTAGTTCTAATTTTTATTCTTATTGAACATTTCATCTCACCCTTCCCTTATATTTCCATTTACCCTAGTTACAAAGTAATTTAATTCGTATGATGTTTCTATAAGATTATCTTGTGTGGAAGATTTTTCATAGATGTTTATGTTGTATCAAAATTAATATCTATATGGAAAAATACAAGAAGGGGTGGATTATAATTTTAAAAAAATTAATTTTTTACCATAAAAGAATCCTTTTTAACAATATTATATAAATCATATTAACAAAACCTCTTAGGTATTCAAACAGTAATCGGACATAGCCCTCAAGTCTGATGATAAAAAAACATAAAATAGTAGATTTCAAAATGTAAGTCATAGGTCCAACTAAAATGATTCTATCTTTACAGTGTATAGAATCATATTCAGTATATGGTGGTAACATATTCACAAAATAATCATATTCAAAAATGAAAACAAATACACAAATAACCGTAATCATAGTGGTTATGATATATTAGAGTAATATATAAACAATATTGATTATATATTAAATCATATAGAATTGTAATAAAAGTAATATCTTATTCAAAATGTAATACAGAGTAAAAAAATTGTATTGTAATTAAATCTATTATGATAAATGATATAAAAATATAAATATCAATATAAAAGTATCACTTTCTATTTAAATTCAGTGGAATTTAAAATTCATATAATAAAACAAGTAATAAAAATAAGTACAATTATTTTAACCAAAATACAAGGGTGTCTAACAACCTAGGATAACGATCCCTTGTTTTATACTTATAAGTAATTTTATCTTTCTATTACTAGAGAAATACTTAGATATGATAATTGGCCTTTCTTGTTATCTCCAAAATCCCTCAATAAGATGATTGGATTGTCTATCTCACTACCCTCGTGAGAACTCAATCAAGAATATTGGATTCTATCTTCCTAGCCTCAAAAGCCCTCGATCAAGCAGATCGGATTCTGAATTCCTAGCCTTAGAAGCCCTCGATCGTATTCACAACAATTAGAACACACAAAGAAAAGTGAACTCTAATAATATAAGTACAACAAACTAGCATTTCACTCTTATAAAATTCATAGATCTCACACAATATAAAAATAAACAAAGTGTATCTATATGTGTCATTCTCATCACTTTGTGAAATCATCAAAGGACCTAGTAGTTATAGGAAACTCTTCGAATGGTTGTATCTATTTCCAACAGTCATATTTTCTCTAAGGTGTTTTCCAGGACTTAGACATCTAGCACATGAATGGTCATATTATAACTAAATGCATTACATTATTTTTTTTACACATATTTTAAAAAAATTCATGACATTGTTTTGTTTTACAAATTTTTAGTGTAAAAGGTATTCTATAGAATAAATTTTTTTCGTATTCATAATGTATCCTTTATCTAATATTATGGATTTATTTAAAGAATTTCATTTTGATTTTCTCAATGAGTTTGATTCTGATGATATCGGTTCTGATGTTAAATATGATTAAAACATTTTTCAGTGTGAATACAAGATAGAAAGTCTTAAATCATATTTGATAATGATGAGTCTAATCACAATAATATTCATGATCATTACGATAATTTTGTCATGAATACTTTGAAAATGAATTCTAATTATGGTAGAAAAGTGTGTTTTCTTCAAAAAAATTAAAATACCATGGAAAAAATTATTTATTTAAGTATTTAAGAATGATTTTGTGATTTTAAAAACAAAAGGAATGGAAATGTAAAAAAGAACTTTTGACTCAACAATCTCTCCCTTTTTTGAAAGCACAAACCATAATAATTTAGTATAAAATAACTTTAAAAAACTAGAGTCCAATATTATTTTTAAGAAAATCCATATTTAGAATTAAAACTAATAATTATCATCCCCTGAGTCTATAACTCATTTTAATAAAATAGTGAATGCTACTAATCCCACCTTATGATAATAACTACTCCTAACGATCATATTCTCTTCATTTAAAATTTTTTTATCCCTATTTCTTAAAGCATCTTACCCTTACTATAAAACTCTCCCATTTAGTATATAATTCTCTCACTTTGTGTTTTTTAAAAGGGAATGGGAATAAAGTATTGTAATGCCTAAAAAGGTTTAGGGAAACAATTATATTAAACACACTAGTAAAGTAATTTATCATATAAAATTAATGAAAGAACATTCTATAAATTAGAAATTGAAAAACAATCAAACATTAAGTGAGTAGATGTAAAAGTCTTTCATTGAAAGTTTAATCAATGAAATTACAAGAAGAGTTTTAATAAATGAATCTTTATTCAGTATTAAATATCTGAAACTTTTCTTTAGCTTCTTAAACTTTTTTCTGTATTCTATAACCTTTGTCAAAAGCTCCTCATAAGACTTGTTTTTCTTTTAAATATCCTTCATTATTTCCTCTTTAATTAAAATTATTTCTTCTTTTACATTCATCATTTCTTATTAAGACTTAAATTTTATTTCAAATATTTATTTTGATCTTCATGTGATTTGATCCTTTCATAGAACACATAACTAATATTCATCAAAACAAAAATCCCATCTTTATAATGCTTTAACCTTGAAATATCATGATATAGAAACATTATGTTTGATTATAAATCTGAGATATCCTGAGTCTGTTTCTCATTGGTATTTCGGAATTGCTTGATGTATTTTACTATGGTGGATAAATCTCTTGCAATATAATTGAATGAAATATTAGTTTCATCTAGAGAATTTTTTGAATTTTATAATATTATCATCATGAATATTGATATCATTATCATTATCATTATCATGAGACTATTTCACTCTGTTGTTACAACTCTTCCTATGAGATTCAGTAATTTCTTTAAAATCATGAAATCTAACTCTAACTGTATCAACCTATCTATCAATTATTTTATTGAATCCGATTCTTTGTATTTATTCTCTATAACAAAATAAATCATTATTTCCAAACTTGGAAGATAAGGAATTTTTTCTCTAACTTTTTCAAAGTAAGATAAATGTATTCAAGAACCTAGGCAGTGATTCTATTCAAATATTTTGATTCTAACTGATTGGTTATTTTATTGGTTTTGATCTCATATTTCACTTACTTTCTTTCCAATTTTTTGTAGTGGGTTTTTCATTTCATTGATAAACATTATTTTCATCAGATATTTTAATTTCGTCATCAACAAATCTTTTACTTCCTTCACCTTTCAAATTTTGATTTTTTTTCATTCATTTTTAATGAAGATACAACCTCTTGAATTGATAAAGACTTTTGTTTCTCTTGGATAACTGACTTATCTTTCTGATTTCACAAAAAATGTAATTGTTTTGAAGACTCATGAGAGTTTAAAAAAAGATCTTATTATATGGAATTTATTCTTTATCAATAATTTGTTTTTCCATCTTTTTTATCCTTTTCAACATTAGCATTTTCTTCTTTTACTTCATCTTCTTATTCACCATCTTCTTCCGCTTCTACTTCTTCTCTTTACTCACCTTATTTTCTTTCATACTATTCTATTTTTTTAAGACATTATCTTCTTCAATACCTTCAGAACATTTCCCTATATATTTAATAAACTATTCACAAAGTTGTGACTCCATTCTCAAATCACCTTTTACAATAGGAACTAATTCTAGGAAAATAAAAACTTGTTTGCCTTTGTTTTTGATAGAGAGAGAATTAGAATGAACAAATGATGTTTCTTGTAAAACCAAACCAGAATCTAGAATTGGTAAAACAATATTGTAAGAGACCTATTCGACACCCTTCATCAATCAGTCACATAACTATACTTATGATAACTTGTTATTCTACATATTTTCTTTTACCTTTTTTCTAAAACATCCTTACCATGAATCCTTAATGAAATTAATTTGTATGGGTCTAGACTAAATTGAGGTTCTCCTAATTTTTTTATCCTTTATTTTTTCCCATCTATCAAGAACTTCCTTTGAGTATTTAATTTTTTTTCTTTTATAGGAATAGAATAATCCTTTCTTTTCTTCTCTACTTTCTCTTTTTTCCTTTTCAAAGAAGGTTCTTCCTCTGATCCAAAAAATAAGGATTGTTAACAAAAAAACATTGATTCTGAATCAAAAACATACTTCATTCTTCTAATTGTGTCATTACATATAAACACCATATTTTCTATGACAGGTTTGGTATTGATTGCAAGATTGAAATACTACATATTTTATATAATTAATATACTAATCACAGCTAGAAACATAATAATATGAGACTTTATATATTGAGACTTAATATTCTCATTAGTCAAAAGAATAAAACCCACTATATTGGTTTTCCTCGTACTAACAAGTTAATATAGAATGAAAATATCAGATACTTTCAAAGTATCTCTATCAGCCTTTTGTGGAATAAAAAATCCTTGCATCCCAAGGGCTAAAACACTATGATCAAGAATTAAGTGAGTGAATTTTCCTAGATCATCATATCGTGCATTCATAAGTAATGATTTCTCATCTATTTCTATTAAAAAATTTCCTTTATAATTATGTAACATGTGATATGGGAAAAAACATCCCCCTCATCAGATATACCAAGAAAACTGGCTATAGGTCTAGGATTCATCTTTTATTCCTTCTCATGAATATGAAAAGAAAACATTTATTTTTTATTCTCTTTAAAAAACATAAGAGAATCATAAAATTATTGAATTGGATCTAGATAGAAAAATTCATAATTTGGGTCTGATTGTTCTACACACAATGATTCCCATCCTTGGAACTCTATCATTCTTCTCAATGATGATTTATATTTCTTATAAAAGTTAATGGAAACTATCATGTAATAGAATAAGAACCACTTGCTGAAATCCTTTGATGGAATCATCATATTTGGAGAAGAAACAGAGGATTTAGACATGAAGTTAGAATAGTATGTTGAGATTTAAATGTACAACAGCTTCGAGGTAGAGATCTAAAATAACTTATGTGGGATATGATGGGGATCCCTTTATATAGGAAATCTCAATTGATGTTTCATCTTCCAAATAGATCTAATGGATGATATTAAATCTCCCTAATTTGACGGTTCATATTATATCCAAAGCAATGTTTTCAAAAATAATTAAACTCTTGAGGTTTTGTTAAATTTTTTATTTTATTAGGTTAATATTATTTGGAAATTAAAAAAAATTGAAAAAATAACATCAAAAAATAAGAGTTAAAATATTTAAAATGAAATAGTGTTAAGTATAAAATAAAGAAGAATACCTTATATAGTAGAAACATCAATATGATAATATGTTATTCTTTGTTCTATTATAGATTATGATAATTGAAAAAAACTAAAATCCTTGAATATGATAAATTTAGAATTAAATAATCTGACTACAAAAATAATTAAAATTAAAACTTGAATATGATTGACTTTTCTAAATCCGATTAAAAATTCAAATCTGAATATTTTCTCAAATACAATTAGAAATGTGAATCTAATTATTTTTTCAAATCTGATTAGAAATTAAAATCAGATTATTTTTACAAACCCAATTGAAATTTTGAATAAGAAAAATTTTCAAATTGGAATTTAAAAAAAACGAGAGTTTGGAAGACGCATTAAGAAATTTTTTGGAAAATTAAAATTTTGAAAGACTAAATGTCATGTAAAAAAAATCATATATACTCCCCCTATTAAAAGGAGTAATTTAATGTAATTATATAGTTTAAAAATAATTAGATATGAATTATTAATTTTAATTGATAATTCTATGATTTTTTAATGTATTCAAATCTTTCGAAAGGTAGTGGTTTTGTAAAAATAATAACATGTTGTTCTTGTGTTCCAATGAATTGTAAAATGATGTATCATTTTATGTGTGTGATCCCTAATAAATTAAAGCCTAATATCTATGTATTTTGAACAATAATTATGTGCATGGATCTTACTTAATACAATGGAACTATTGTTATCACATAGTATTTGAGTTTTAGTAAAACTCATGCCATAATCAGTGAGTGGGTGTTGTATCCACAACACTTGAGCACAACAACTTCTAGGTGCCACATATTCGGATTCAGCAGTAGAAAGTGCTACTAATTGTTTTTTCATACAAGTAAAATAAAATAATTAATATTCTAAGAAATAACATGTTCTTAATGTAGATTTTTATCCATTCTACAACCTCTAAAGTTTTCATTCGAAAAACATTTTAAATCAAAATTATTTCCAGAAGAATTAAAAATTCCTATAACTATAGTACCACTTAAATACTGAAAGATTCATTTTATATATTGTAAATGGGATTCCTTTGGATTTTCCCGAAACTTATAACATAATAAAACTTAAAACATTAAGTCTAGGTGACTAGATGTAAAGTATATTAAGCTTCATATCATACCTCTGAAAGTTGTTCGATAAACAGGTTGTCCAGCTTCATTAAGATCAAGTGTATTTGAGGTACCTATTAGAGTACTATTAATTTTTTTATTTTTGTATCAATACTTTTTAATAAGATATTTGATATAATTAAGTTGATATATATAAGTACATTATAGTTTTTGAGAAATTTGAAAATCAAGAAAAAAATGTTAACTCAACCATTATATCATTTCAAACATAGATTTCTTAATATTTGAAAAGGAATTTGTTAAATATTATTTATTTTATCCAAATTTAAAGGAATCAAAATTTATTTTTACAATCAAAATGTTTTTACTTTATTTACAATAAGAGTTGGATTAGCAGTTCCATTAACATAATTGTTTTACAACATAAATCATGTTAATCTATCATACCAAGCTTTAGGGGATTGTTTAAGTCTATATAATGATTTGGTAAATTTAAAATCGTATTAAGGATTTTTTTTATCTTCAAAACCAGGAGTTAGTTCAACAAAAACTTCCTCTTGTACTTAACCATTAAGCAAATCACACTTAACATCCATTTGAAAAAGTTAGAAATTAAAGAATCTTGAAAAGGTTAATAGAATATGAATAGATTCAAGTCTAGCTACCAGAGCATAGGTTTCTTCATAATTTGTTCCCTATTATTGATAATAATATTTATAAAAAATTCTTTCTTTATTTATAATAATTATTTCATTTTCATCACATTTGATTATAAAAACCCATTTTACTCCAATTATTGTAGTTTCTTTAGGTATTTCAACCAAAGTCCAAATTGGATTCCTTTAAAAATAATTTAGACCATATTGTAATGACTTAATCCAATCCTTATCACATAAATATTCATTTAGATTTTATGTTCTTTTTGATAAATAAAAGAATTATTTTTTACTTCATTTCTTAAAGAACTTCTGGATCTAACTGGTTGATTCACATCACCGATGATAATATCACTAGGATGGTTCCTAGGAAAAAACTGACATAGGTTTTGTAAAAACCTATCATCAACAAAAAGAAGAAATAATTATTGATTAAATAATTTAGAAACTATTTATTTAGTATTTTAATTATTATAATAATATTATATCAATATTTTAAAATCAGTTTTAGAAAATACATCAGAAGATATTAGTTGGGATTATTTAAAAAAAGGTTCAGTTTCACCATATTTAATGCTTATTTTTTCCTAAATAGTGCAATAATTCTTATTAAAATTATATATGCATTATAAGTAGTGGAATAACCTAAAAAATATAACTTCATAGGATATGGGTGGGAATTTATCTAATTTATCTTTCATATTGAGGATGAATACATTACATCCAAATAGTTTGAAGTAGGAATTGTTTGGTTTTCATCTTGTCCATAACTCATAAGAATATTTATTAATAATGGGTTAAATTAAAACTCTATTTATATTATAGCAATACGTACTAACCTCTTTGTCCCAAAAATGATTTTAAATCGAGTATTAACTCAACATAGTTCTTTTTATTTCCTTAGGAATGCGATTTCTTCTTTAGATGACACCATTTTTCTGAGGAGTTCTAGAAGATGAAAAGTTGTGTGTAATGTCTTTCTTACAACAAAACGTTTCAAAATCATAATTTAAAAATTATCCCCCATGATCACTGTGAATAGTTATCGAGGGAAGGTTTTTGTAATTTTTAATTTTGGATACAAAAATTTAAAATAGCAAAAGGCTTCATACTTCATTTCTAGAAAATAGACTTATGTGTATCTAGTGTAATCATCAACTAAAATAATTAATTGTACTTGCCTCCGATACATCCAGTTTATATAGGACCAAATAAATCTATGTGCACTAACTATAAAGCTTTATAATTTGAGACATCACTAATATATTTAAATCTTGAATTGTGTTTCTTACTGTATTGACCATGTTCACAAACATTATAAGAATCAAATATATGATTTGGTAAATCCTTAACAAGTCTTTTCTTAGTTAGTTTACATAAGTATCTAAGGTTATAGTGTCCTAACCTTATATTCCATAACTAAGATTTATCTTTTTCTACACTAAGACATGGTAATTCTTGTCTCCTAAGGTCTTCTATGTTTAGTGTGTATATATTCTCAAGTCGATGGGAAGAAAGAATAAATTCACCCTTGAAATTATGTACTACACATTTATCATTCATATAATTCATAATGAAACCTTTATTGCAAAGTTGACTTATACATATAACATTTTTCTGGAGAACATTAAAAAATAAAAAATTGAAATTAAATTTTTTTCAAGAACAAAAATATTACATACGCCAATAATATCTCCTTGAAAATTATCTGTGAAAGTAAATTTTCCACCTTTTATCTTGATATTATTTTCAAAGAAATATATGTTACCAGTCATATGTTGGGAAAACCCACTATCTATATTGTAAGAACCTGGGTTTTCAGAACAGGTCAAAATCCCGACCCTGTTTGAATTTTTGACTGGTTTCTGAGGAAACTGGAGAAAATGCGAGGTTTTTGGAAATTTACAAATTATACGCCGTGTACTTTTGAGTACACGTCGTGTATGTGGTTAGCGACTGTCAGCCATGTGCTCGCCGAGTACATGTCGTGTGATGACCGTGTAGTAGTTTCTTACTACACAGCGTGTAGTTTTGAACACGTCGTGTATACCCCCCGACCGTGTGAGGCCATACATGGCATGTAGGCCATTGGCCGGGTAGAACCAGGGACACTCCGTGTTCCCTTTGGACATGTTGTGTAGTCTAGCCATATATGAGGGATATACATAGCGTGCGGGTATGTCGACGAGGAAGAAAATAGGAACCCGGTACATACCGTGTACCTAGAGGTACACGCCGTGTACTCTTGTCGGCATGTTCGGAAAGTAAGTCGGTGGAATAATCCATCTTTTGAACAGTTAAATGAAATATACACGATGTTTAGTCTAAAAGTACATGTCGTGTACTTTCTTTTTTTCGCTAAAACGGAAAGTAGCCTCATTTTTTAGGCAGAACTCATCCCCTTCGTTGGGTTGAGTGGGGCGAGCCGGCCGAACCTGTTTTCTCCTCCCGATCTTCCGTCTGAGACCCGATCCGAGCTCTGATTATTGCGTTGGAACACCCTAGGTAATTCCTTGATTCCTATTTGGTTGTTTTGTCTGATTTTCGTTCTAGAATTAGTTATATCCCTTTGAGCGGATTTGAATCTTTTGTAGATTTACCGCATTTTAGACTGAATTGGCGGGTGTTACCGGAGGATTAGTATCGTGCGAGTCTCAGGTAGGTGGTGCATACCTCATTTTGTGTTTTCGTGGTTGTTTGGGTGATGCGGCTTTCGGCGTGTTTTCGGGTATTTTGAGCGGGACCAGTTTTATCTGCATTTTTCATACTGTATTGGTTATGGGACCTCTGAGATGCTTTTGGGTATGCCCGGTTACCAGTTTGTGTGAGTAGGGCCGGGTGAGGGGTCGTTGCTCGTCGGGGCATTTTGGTCGGGGAACACCAAAATGGTTTTAATTGAAATTTTATTGTTATAAACTGTTTAGTTTAATTTGTTAAATCCTGTTAAATTGTTGGAGGCATTTAAGACCTCAGTGCTGGTATGGGACAACACTTGGTATAGTGCAATTCGACTGTTTAGTTGGTTTTGCCTGGTTATGTTTTCTGGTTAAATATGTTATATATTCAATTGCTGAATTACATCTACTGGACCCTTTTTGGTTGTGTTGGGCTTGGCCCGATTACACTAGAGTGATGCTGATCACAGGTTGGAGCTTTGCCCGGGTTACTTTGGGTGGTTTTGACCACGGGATTGGGTGCCATGGACATCGACTTGAGGAAGTATGACTATCATGTTGGGCATGTCCTGGGATACTAGGGTGGCGATGCCATCAGACTTGAGCGACATGGTCGCAGGGACACGTGGTGTCAGATGTGTTGGTGGATTAGGACTATTTTAGTGATTACCGCTCACCGGGACTTTGAATAGTGTACACACATAGATACTCTGTGATGAGGTGGTTTTGACTGCTCGTGTGGGTAGAGGCCCCCGTAGTTGCGGTTAGGTATCTTGGTTGGGTGTGCTTTCCATAGAAATCCACATGGGAGTTGAAGAGCCTTCAGGGGATGGGTGTGCCTTCGGGATGTTGGTACTTGAGACACAAGGTGTCAAGAGGCACATGGTGCTGGGTTACTGTTCTTGGGCATGCCTTCGGGACATCGGTACTTGAGGCACGAGGTGTCAGGAGGCACATGGCGTCAGGTTACTATTTTGGGCGTGCCTTCGAGACGTCGGTACTTGAGACACGAGGTGCCAGGTGGCACATGGTGTCGGGGTACACGATAGAGATTCCGACATTGACCGAAGCAGGTGACACTCCATGGTGGCTGTTGAGCACCAGTGGAGTTTGTGTTTATTTGTGAATTGTACTGATTACTAATTTCCTTGAAAATTCATGACTGCTTAAACACATATATTTGGTACGCACCGTTGGGTGGTATCCTACTGAGATTTGTCTCACACCCTGTATGGGCCTTTCGGGATGCGTGTAGAATTTATGGATTTACGTGCATGAAAGAGTCCAGTTTCAGGAGCTGGGCTGCGTTAGTTGTTGCATGGAGATGGTACGGACCTTGAGGTCATACCTAGCTGGGGTTTACCTTGTTGTGTTTACTTTTCTGTATCAGCATGCTTACTTGTTGTAGCTACTGTTGGTTATCCATTGGCGCCCTTTTTATATTTAGTTGTGTATGACCTGCTTTGGACGCATGATTGGTTGTTTACAGTAGTTGTTGCAGTTGATTGCTGGCATGTTGTTATGTTTACATTTCGCTGCAGTTTTTTCTATGTTGCTTCTGCTGTTTATCTATATTGTTTATGCTTCCGCTCTGTGGGACTGTTTCGAGTCTGTTGAGTCTTTCTTTTCGCTGAATATTTACTATTATACTCAGAGCAGTACCCTTACTATGATCCTCTGAGAGGGTATATCCTCCCCATTATACCTATTCAGACCCTCGCTGCTAGTCGACAACCTTTGGCGTTCAGGGGAGGTGCGCCTAAGGAAGTGACACCCGAACCGTTCGACAATGTTCGGGTGGCTGGCCGGGTCCGGGTCCTTACAAAGTGGTATCAGAGGAGTTCTTGACAAGGATTTAGTAGTAATGTTTTTTTGCTACTAATGAGATTGATACTTCTCTTTTATTTCTACTAGTTTTACTATTTGGGATATGGTAGACTGGAGATAAGTTGTTGTTACTGGAGCTGGGTTCCTAGCTTGTGCTTGGGTGCCTCCAACCCCAGGTATGAGGGATGGACCAAGTTTCCATGGGTGGGAATTACTGTTTGATTTTGCTCAGATTACGGTTTATATGATTTCCACCTCGGTGGCTCACTTAGTGTGTGATTTTTTGGATTGTGATATGTGACCCTTGACCTGGTGTGGTCAGGGAGAATTGGACCTTGGCCCGGTATGGCGAGTCTACATTTCTTGGCTTCGATAGGCACATTTTTAGGGTATTTCAATTTCATAATTGCACGTATGCTTTGTGAAGTGATAATACCATGTGAATAAAACAAATCAATTTCCATGCTTTATCTACTTTGAAATGTAAATTGGTGAAATTCCTGATAGAATTTCTAGTTGTGCAATGTGTATTCCATGCCTTAAATTTTGTAAAAAAATTGCATGTGGCGGGATATTTGGGTCTGACTCTTATGAGAGAAGGCATGTACTATGACTGAGGTAGTATAACTGTCAGGATTAGGCAAATAGGTCATCGGTTTGAGGCAACGTGAGTTGTCGGGACGGGCATGGCCTGAGGTACTTTTGATACTTGGCTCTATTGAGCGGGTAAGGAGGCCATGAGGCCGGGATGCTGTGGGGCATGGGTTGTAGTGAGGGGGAGTAAGGGTAGTTGTTATGCACTGCCTTTAACTTCTTTCCTTATATCCGTAGAATATATTGTTGTATATATGTATGGGCTGTCTGACCATTTATGGTATTCAGCGGGTTACTCCTTCATGACTCGATGGAGCGTCAGGCAGGAGATGGTACATTACCGCAGAATTAGGGTCAAGATTAGATACAGGCAAAACACGAGCCACAGGTACAGGCCCAGGGACAGGATCAGGCTCAGGATCCAGTGCAGGCAGGACAGCGGCAGGGTTTGGCATCATTCGGGTCGTGGCTCGACGAGCAGCTCCGAGCGAGCCTGGAACGCATCTTTTAGGGGATTGATAGAGGCACGCAGGGTGCAGAGCCTTCTATGGCTTATCTGATCTGAGAGTTCCAGTTGCAGCACCCGCTACTTTTTTAGGGTGAGGGTGGTCCGCAGGCAGCGGAGAACTGGATAGATAGCATGCAGATGATTTTTGAGCAGCTCGAGACGCCTCCAGTGCGGAGGTTCAAGCTGGCGACGTACATGCTGAGAGGACCGGTGAAGCGTTGGTGGGACGTATAGGTTCAGGCTCGTAGGCACGAGGGACTGGCATGGAAGGACTTCGAGGACAGGTTCTTTAAGAACTTCTACCCAGAAACACTAAGGGAAGAGAGATCTCGGGAGTTCTTGAGTCTTCAGTAGGGGTACATGTCCATCATGGACTACACAGCTACTTTCACAGAGTTGTCTCTCTTTTCACCTGGTATGGTGAGCGATGAAGTAGCTAGGGTGAGGCGCTTCGAGGATAGCTTACGACGCACCATTCGGGTCCAGGTGAACATTTTTAGGCTGGGTTCTTTCTCCGAGGAGGTGAATCAGGCACTCATAGCCAAGGTCAATGAGAGAGAGAAATCTCTCTTGGGTAGGACGGTAGCTTCAGGTGATGGTTCAGACAGCAGGAAGCGAGGACGTGACGAGTTCCAGCAGGACAGTCAGGCCAGGGATTCAGCTAGACCACCTAGTGTGAGTTATTCGGTGATTTGCTTCCAGTGTGGACAGCCGGGACATGTTCAGGCACAGTGTGATAGGCCTCCAAAGGAGTGTCGGGCATGTGGACAGGACAAACATCTGGATAGGTTTTGCAGGCAGCCTTCTCTGATAGCCGGCAGACAGGGGCCAGGGCAGACTGTAGCATCTGGAGTTGGTTCAGGTTTGGTACCCGAAGAGGGTAGTCGAGGTTCAGCTGTGCGCGGAGGTCGTGACAGAGATGGTGGGACCCAGCTTAGGGGTCAGTGGCCGGTGACTAGAGAAGCATCGCAGGGAGGTCAGGCGTCAGGGAACTGTGTTTCAGGCCAGGTGCATGCCGTGGAGCTGCCAGAGGCTGAGCAGGCCGGTGAGCCGATGACAGTTAGAGGTACACCGCGGTGTGACCGTGACCTCCATGTTTTCTTTTTGGCATGACCTATAGAGGTATATATGTTTTGAGTGCATGAGGTGCACAAGATATTTATAGACTAACTAGATGCTAGTCAGTGGGTTGGCACCATCTCGGGTTCGTGATATATATATATATATATATATATATATATATATATGTATGAATGAGATGCGTGGCATCGAGGCATCATGGATGCGGGTTACTTGAGGTGTCGTGGGCATCGGGGCATCGTGGATGCGGGTTACCTGAGGTGCTATGGGAATTGGGGCATCCTGGATGCGGGTTGCTTAAGGTGCTAGGCACCAGGACCTCATAGAGGCGGACACCAATGCGGTGTGGGATACTTTGGGTGTCGGAAGCGACACAGGAGCACCAATGAGGTGCAGGGGTGACGATGTATCACTGGAGGATTTTGCTTCCAGAAAACAGGTTAGTAAACCCTATTTTCTTAATGTTTTGTTGGGTTCAGACCGGGTAAGGTGATTCCCAAGGTGGGGAGCCCCCTTGAGGAATTTAGCCGGAACCATTGAGACCGGGGTAGTCCGGGTGGTTTAACTAGGATAGGCGTGTTTGGTGCCATCTTCTGCTTTCGTTTGGTGGCTTGGGGACGAGCTACGTTAAGGTGGGGAGTTTTTAAGAAGCCGGGTTTTCAGAATAGGTCAAAATCCCGACCCTGTTTGAATTTTTGAGTGGTTTCTTAGGAAACTGGAGGAAATGCTAGGTTTCTAGAAATTTCCAGATTACACGCCGTGTACTTTTGAGTTCAAGTCATGTATGCGGTTAGCGAGTGTCGGCCTTGTGCTCACCGAGTACATGCCGTGTGATGACCGTGTAGTATTTTCTTACTACACGGCGTGTAGTTTTGAACACGCCATGTATACCCCCCGACCGTGTGAGGCCATACATGGCGTGTAGCTTGTTGGCCGGGTAGAACCAGGGACACGCCGTGTTCCCTTTGGACACGCCGTGTAGTCTAGTCGTGTATGAGGGATATACATGGCGTGTTGGTATGTCGGCGAGGAAGAGAATAGGAACCCGGTACACGCCGTGTACCCAGAGGTACACAAAGTGTACTCATGTCGATAGGTTCAGAAAGTAAGTCGGCGGAATCAGCTGTCTTTTGAACAGTTAAATGAAATATACATGGCGTGTAGTCCTAAAGTACACACCGTGTACTTTCTTTTTTTTCTATAAAACAGGCAGTAGCCTCGTTTTTGAGGCAGAACTCATCCCCTTCGTTGGGTTGAGCGGGGAGAGCCGGCCAAACCTGTTTTCTCTTCCCGATCGTCCGTCCGAGACCTGATCCGAGCTCCGATTAGTGCGTTGGAACCCGCTCGGTAAGGCCTCAATTACCCTTTGGCCGTTTTGTCTAATTTTCATTCTAGAACGAGTTATAGTACTTTGAGAAGTTTTAAATCTTTTGTAGATTTACCGCATTATAGACCGAATTGGCAGGTGTTACCGGAGGAGTAGCATCGTGCGAGTCTCAGGTAGGTGGTGCATACCTTATTTTTTGTTTTCGTGGTTGTTTGGGTGACGCGGATTTCGGCGCATTTTCGGGTATTTTGAGCAGGACCCGTTTTATCTTCTTTTTCATACTGTATTGGTTATGGGACCTCTGGGATGCTTTTGGGTATGCCCGGTAACCATTTTGCATGGGCAGGGCCGGGTGAGGGGCCATTGATCGTCGGAGCATTTTGGTCGGGGAATGTCAAAATGGTTTTAATTGAAATGTTATTGTTATAAACTATTTAGTTTAATTTTTTAAATCCTGTTAAATTGTTGGAGGCATTTAAGACCTCAGTGCTAGTATGGGACAACACCTGGTATAGTGTAATTCGACTATTTAGTTGGTTTTCGTAGTTATGTTTTCTGGTTAAATATGTCATATATGCAATTGCTGAATTGCATTTTTTGGACCCTTTTTGGTTGTGTTGGGCTTGGCCTTGTTATGCTAGAGTGATGCTGATCATAGGTCGGGGCTTTGCCCGAGTTACTTTGGGTAGTTTTGACCATGGGATTGGGCGTTATGGACGTCATCTTGAGGCAGTACGACTGTCAGGTTGGGCATGGCCTGGGATATTAGGGTGGCGATTCCATCAAACTTGAGCGACATGGTCGCAGGGACATGAGGTGTCAGATGTGTTGGTGGCTTAGGACTATTTTGGTGATTACCGCTAACCAGGACTTTGAGTAGTGTGCACATAGAGATACTCCGTGATGAGGTGGTTTTGACAGCTCGTGTGGGTAGAGGCCCCCATAGTTGCGGTTAGGTATCTTGGTTGGGGTGTTTTCCATAGAAAGCCATGTGGGAGGTGGGGATCCTTCAGGGGATGGGAATGCCTTCGGAAGTTGGTACTTGGGACACACGGTGTCAGGAGGCACATGGTGCCGGGTTACTATTCTTGGGCGTGCCTTCGGGATGTCGATACTTAAGGCACGAGGTGTCAGGAGGCACATGGTGTCGGGTTACTATTTTGGGCGTGCCTTCAAGACGTAAGTACTTGAGACACGAGGTGCCAGGTGGCACATGGTGTCGGGTTACACGACAGTGATTCCGGTGTTGGCCGAAGCAGGTGACACTCCATGGTGGCTGTTGAGCACCAGTGGAGTTTCTGTTTATTTGTGCATTATACTGATTACTGCTTTCCTTGTAAATTCATGACTTCTTAAACACATATATTTGGTACGCACCGTTGGGTGGTATCCTACTGAGATTAGTCTCACACCCTGCTCAGGCCCTTCGGGACGCGTGCAGACTTTATTGATTTACGTGCAGGAAAGAGGCCAGCTTCCGGAGCTGGGTTGCGTTAGTTATTGCATGGAGATGGTATAGACATTGAGGTCATACCTAGATAGGGTTTACCTTGTTGTGTTTAATTTTTTGTATCAGCATGATTACTTGTTGTAGCCACTGTTGGTTAGCCATTGGCACCCTTTTTATATTCAGTTGTGTATGACCTGCTTTGGACGCATGCTTGGTTGTTTACAGTAGTTGTTGCAGTTGATTACGGGCATGTTGTTCTGTTTACTTTCCACTACAGTTGTTTTCTATTTTCTTCCAATGTTTGTCTATATTGTTTATGCTTACGCTCTGCGGTTCTGGTTCGATTCTACTGAGTCTTTCTTTCCACTGCATCTTTACTGTTATACTCGGACCAGTACCCTTACTATGATCCTCCGATTGGAAATAGCCTCCCCACTATACCTATTCATACCCTCGCTACTAGTCGGCAGCCTTTGGCATTCAGGGGAGGTGCACTTAAGGTAGTGACACCCGACCCGTTAGGCACTGTTCGGGTGGCTGGCCGGGTCCGGGTCGTTACATATATACCAAGTAATCTTGTTTTTTGGTATTTTATTGATTTTCCTGAAAACAAAACAATTAGATTATCGGAACCCACTTCTTTTTGGGTCATAAAATGTTAGCAGGTAATTTTTTTTGAATCCAAATTTGTTTTGAAAAATAGGTTTTGTGGAAACTTACCTATTGAACTTTATTTAAGGAATAATTATTTTTCTAATTTCTTTCACTTTGAATTTTTTTAAAGGGATCATTCTTTGGAAAAAAAATAATTGTTATTAAAATTTGGGTTTTGATGTGTATCACATTCTAGAACTAATACCATGATGAATAATTTGTTGATTCATCTTATCAAAAACAAAATTCCAATTGTAAAAACATTTAAGTGATTATTTTGAGAATATATTTCAGATTTAAGTTTGATAACTAAATCCTTATGCATATCCTTACATGTATTTGTTTCAGAAACGTGTTTTTCAAAACTAATTTGTAAATAATTCTTTTCATAAATTAATTTCTCCAAATTTTTAGAAAGATTATAGTTTTCAAAAATAGTTTTATCAAGATATTTAGAAAAATATGATATTTATTTTATTAAAACATTAATCCTTGAATTATATTCTTTAATTTTTTTAAAAAATTTTAAATTTTAATTTTCAAGATGTTTTGAAAATATAGATACTTCATCATATGAAGATAAATTATTCTTATATATTAAGGAATATTTTTCATCCATGGATTTAGAATTATTTTCATCAGGGTAATTGGAACATAAATACATATTATTTAAGGAAGCAGTAGTTCATACTTTATCCATGAAACATTGGTTTTTACAAAATATTACGGAAAACAGAAAAATATTCTTATGTCAAGAATTGTCATTATCTAAAGAATCATCTAAATAGTATAATCTACTATCACTCCATGATTCATTGGATTTTGGAAAATTCATTCCTTTTGACTTGTAATAATTTTTCTAATTTCTCTCAGAATGAATTTTATTTTGATCTTTACTTTTGAGCTTTAGACAATCAGTTCTTATATGTCCAATTTTCATACATTCATATAAAATTACTTCATAATCATTCTTTACATTCCTATCTTTGTTACTTTTCTTGTAATGATACTGAAAATCCTTTTTACCTTCAATATTTTTCATTCTTCAAGAATAAATTTTGAATTCATTTTTAGAATGTTCAGAATCACTTGAATATAATTGAACAAAAACATTATTTTTCTTTTTTGACTTAACAACTTTTTTTAGGAGTCTAATCATTTTTTGGATTTGAATTAGTAGTAATGGAAAATCCACCATTTTTTTCTTTTCATTCTTGACATCTATTCTCAATCTATTATCATATCTCAAAATAGTTCCAAATAAATCATTAAGAGTAAAAAAATTATCTTCCTTGATTCATCAATAGTTTTTCTCTTGTATTCCCATTCATTGGGCATTATATGAATTGTCTTTTCAACAAGGATTTCATCTTCTAATCCTTTCTCTTAAATAGTTTTTAAACTATTGAAAATGTTTATAATCATTTTTTGTACTTTTAAAATAGGTTCACCATAATGAAATTCAATATCTTAATAGTCATCTCTAAGAATCTCTATTCTAGTATCAATAACATTAGAAGTTCCAAAATGAGTAATCTCTAACTTTTACCAAATACTATTAGCTTCTTTAAAAGAATAAATTTAGCTATATATGTTTCTCATTATAGAACACAATAAAGTATTTATTAACCTATTATTCAACTGATATTACTATTTTCTTGATTAGTAATGGTTATGACTCCGCTATCAAGTTTTTTATAATCACCGGTCAATATAACAAAATTATCTACTCTTGCATTAATCAAAAAATTATTCATTATATATATGCAATATTCATAATAATTACCATAAAATATTGGTGGCCTGGTGAGATTGAGGTTATCAATATATCTGACATTTAGTCCTTCCGTATTTAAAAATATATATAGATGAAATGTTTTCCATAGTACACATTAGTGTATAATATTTTTATAAACAAAAATATTATAAAAAAGTTAATACTAACTTCCAATAGTAAAGAAACAAAGAATCTATAAGTATAAGAGAAGCGGAATCTTGTATTGATACCAAATGTTAATATTAGTATTATAGAGACTTAGCTCTAATACCAATTTTTGGTATCAATAATATTGATTTCTTTCTCTAATAGAAAGTTTTGGATCAAAATGTATATACAGATGGAAAACTACAAGAGGGGGAGTGAATTGTATGTTTAAAAACACTCATTTTTAACCTTAAAAGAATTTTTTTAATAAGACTATAAAATTCATATTCAAAAAACCTATTAAGTATTAAAATACTAGTATAACTTGGCACACAATTCTGATGATAAGAATATTATAATTATGTATATTTCGATATGTAAGTCATAGTTGAATATAAAATGATTTTATATTTACAATGTATATAATAGTATTCAGTATATTGTGGTAACATATTCAAAAATGAATAATATTCAAAAATGAAAACAAATACACAAATAATAATAATTGTAGTGGTTATGATATATAATATTTGTAACGCCCCGATCCCAGTTACCCAGAGTTGGTGCATTATTGCATAACATTTTCATGATCACAAAAGATCAAGTCTCGAAAGAACGATTAGTTTAGTAGCCTTGTAAACACTATATACATTCATAAAGTTTACATTACATCATAAAATGAATACTAAAACAACATAGTATCCATAGTCCACACTCATATCCCCTCATACTATCCCTGAAGGTCATTCCTAAAATACATCTTCACATCCTGGGTAAAATAAAACATAGAAAGGGGTGAGCTTAGATGCTCAGTAAGGATAACAATATAGTGAAAACTTTCTTAAATAAACATAAACATTTAAGGCAACGCATAAATAAAACAAAAGCCTTTTAAATTTGAACTTCAACATAACATGGAAAAAATAAATTGAAACAATCCCATTTACTTATTTACATGGATATTCTACTAGTCAAATAATCACATTCAATATCAATAACCACTTACATAATGATGGAATGCATAATTCCAGACTATCATAACCATGTATCCAAGGCATCGTGCCAAAACTACAAATAAGATTTTGTCATGGACTTGTGTCAAGACACTAGTTTGTCTCATGAGACCTACCGATGCATCGAGGAGCTATAGTGGGCTCAACCCATCACTTATTAAGTCCAATTAATTTTTCATATGAATAGGTTTAAACATAACATAAACATTCGTATTAAAACTAGCATACGAAATGTCAACACTTTCTCCATAAACCATGAATGGTATAGAAATAACACATCCACAGTCAAACATATCACAAAACCTTCAATACAATATAAAATTTTTTTATCATAATAAATCGAATTCAAATAAGATTAAAATCTATCAAAGGATGTTGACATAGATGAAATAAAAACTATTTGATAGAAATATCACTTTTTTAAAATCATTTAAAAGTCACACATTTATAAATGAAGTAATTTAAAAGAGATTTTTGAATCAAAGTATCACATACCACTTTGAAACTTTTGAAAATAAATATCATTTCAAAAAAATCGTGTACATATAAATAAATCCTTAAAATATTTTTGAAAACATAGACATTAATTAAAAAGATTTAGAAAGATAAATCTTTAAAACATTTAAAATTCTGATCTTGATAAAGAGTACCTTTCAAAAATTCTCCAAATATTCATTTTGAAATCATTTAAAGGTAAAATAATTATAAAATAAAACATTTACTTTCAAAATATTCTTATATTCTTGTAAGGGAAGCTTCGAAAATTTTATAACGACAGAAAGTAGCCGCAACCACCGTATAAGTTTAAAAAAACATTCTTACCTTAATTCTGTCGAAAAGGTTAAAAAGGACCTTGTTTGGAAAACGACGGAAAGATTCCTTTATAAACTTCTTATAAAAAGTCAAAAAAGGGTATAAATGACTTTAACCCATATTCTATAAAATAGTAATAATGTTTTGAAAAACATTTTTAAGAAACATGGATGTTGATGATAAATAGGTCCCAATAGATAATTATGTATAAACAACATTGGATAATGAAGAGATTGTGAAATAAATCCTTACCTTGTAATTTTCATTGGTTGAGGGTATGTTAACCTCCTGTATAATGGTGAAATAATTGTTATTAAATTATACAATAATAATATACATTAATATGAAATAATATATTATCTTTTAACATTGATTTGTTAATAATATCTTAGTATTATCTTCGTTTCGGGTGTTAACTTACTCGTTTTCTTTTATATATTTTGTTACATAAGCTGTGTTTTGTTATGTATAGGTTGTATATTATTCATATACATAATGATATAAAGTCCTTAAACATTATTTTTAATAATCAAATGAGAATTATAATTGCATGGATACGATGTGGAATGAATCTCATCACGTTCGTGGAGACGGTAGTCCGTACGTACGCACGAGCGACAATATCATTATTTTGATATTAAAATAATATATAATTGGATGGTATATAATATATACAGAACCATTATCATGTTATATTTATTATTTACATCAATTACATATCATTATCATACCCATCAAAATAATAATTTTTTTGAATAACAATTACACCACGACGTGGAGACGGTAAGCCGTACGTACGCACGTATGGTGACATATAATAAAAAGGATGGATAAAATACTGAATATGGTTGTACCATATTTATAATAACATCCAAATATATATAAGATACTGGATTTATTGTTTTAGAAAGTAAATAACAAAGAAAAAAGAAGTTGAAGAAGAAAGGAACTTGAAAAAGGGTGGCGAAAACATTACCTCTTCTTTGGGTTCTTCCTTTTGATTTGATCAAAAGGGCTCCTTAGGTTGGCTTTCTGATCAAACTAAGGAATCTAGGTTTAATTTATGGAAGTTTATAGAGTATTTGGGCAGGGGTTTTCCGAACCAAAAAGGATTTTAAGGTGTTAATAATTGGTTAGAAGTGGTGTCCTTTTATAAGGGGGAGGAGGGGCTCTTTTGAAAAAACACAAAGTATTAATTTATAATAAATTCATATTCAGTTTATAATGGCTCAAAAGTGGATTATTAAATGTATAAGGTGGGTATGGGTATAAATCCTTTCATACAATAGATTTCAGATAGGTTTGGGTCAATATATTAACCTTATCTTTTAGTTTTAACTCTTAGTTAATTAGTTTTACATTTACCAAGTCACTCTGTATTTTTATATTGTATAGTTAATAAACTAACTATATACATCCAAGAGACCCCAAGTATTCCATTAATGATACACCTATCATGATATATGTCATTTGTCCAAAACTTTGATTTTTATTAATAGAATATAAATTAATAATATAATATTTGTTTCAAAAACTCATTTATGTCAATTTTGACACTATTCAATAATTGATTCTTTTAAAGTCATAAAAACTTTATTAATTCGAAAAAAAATAATTTAATCAATCCTAAAATGTCATATTAACCAATAAAATTCATTTTTGTCATTAAAATTTCAAATTATATTTATTTTAACTTTTATAATACCAATTATTTGATTCTTTCATTAATAAGGAAAATACTACATCATTATTGTGTCATAAATAAATTTAATTATTAAATTTATAAAAATTATAAATAAAATACAATTATGTAGGAAATAGTTTTAGATTTCTAATTAATATTTATAGTCGAAAAAATAACAGATATAACCCTATGTAAAAATTGTTTTTCTAAAGTATATATGCTTATGTCATTTTTGTATTTACTTTAACTTAATTAATATAAAGTGTCCTTATCACCTACAAGTGGCTCCATTGGGTCCCAAAATCGACCCAAAGATTCCCAGGGTCGTACATGTATCACCCAATAGGGTTAGGATATGTTTTAGGGTAAATTAATATTATTATAATATTATTTTTTACACTTATTTACCGGATTTACCCTTTAACCATGGTAAATAAAATATTTTCCGATATAATTATTCAAAATGTCTAAAAATAAAATTTATCTATTTATACAATTTGGACTTTATGATTCCAAATATGGAATCCATATTTCTAAATTCAAAACACATAAGTGGCAGAAATTAATTTAAAATTAATTTCTGTTGTTAAAACAAAAAGCGTGTTTTTAAGAGATAATAACTATCAAAAGATTGAAAATTGTTTATGTCTGGTTTAAATATGAAATTATGCTCAATTACCAACATTGTATTAAATGGAAAAAATATATTCTAAATATACTTTAAAACCACTCAAATTCATAATTTTTCACTATTAATTATTTTGATTAAAAAAGTTGTTTTTAATTAAAATTTTGTAATTTTCACTATTCATCAAAATATAAAAGTTATCCGAAAAATAAAAAAAAATTACCCTATGCTAATTTCGATATTCTGAATCCAAAAATGATGTCCTTTTTGAGAGTTAAAATTTATAAAATTTCAAAAAGTGGGTATTACTATTCATAACAGCTACTTTGATTGGTCACAGTGTGTTAGAATCTCAAAGTTGCGTAAAGTGAAAGCTATTGCATTATTCAAAGGGAAACATATTGTGGAAGATTGGGGTGTTACATTCTCCCCTAATTCAATAAATTGTATCCTTGCAATTTGAAATTGTTCTTCGAAAATAAAAGGTTGAGAATAGAAAATATCTTTGTGGGAAACCTCACATCGGAAATTGGGTTACTAAAATTTGCCTTAATAAGAGGAAAAGAGAAATAAAAGGGTCACCACCAAATTATGATCTCAATTTGGATTAAATTGGTTGAAATTAGAGACAAATAATTTGAGGAAAAACATAAATATTTATAGGGAGTGATTGAGGGCCTCAAAGCCATCAATCTATGATTATTTAAAATATCATTGGTTCAACAAAACATAAGGTATTAGGATAACACATTTTTGGTTTTAAGATCCTATAACTAATGTTTATGAATTATGTTCTTCATAGAATAAGAGAAATATATATATATATATATATACACACTTGACAAGTATAGTTTCATCCTTCAACTAATTTCTACCACAAACTCATCTTTCACTCCAAAAGATAATAGAACGAAAAAATGTTATATTTATCCTAATCGTATAAGGATACAAACATTAAAATATACCATTAAAATGAATAAAAATACTTTGTAATGACCAGGGACTTCCTGTAGGCTAGTAGTAGATAATAAAGGTCTGTCGCACTATGGTTGTAGGTTCGATTCCTACAGCTTTGTCCGACACGATGGGTTATCGCCCGACCTGCAGGTTGTCCTTTTCCTAAAACTATAGTATCATAATATTCAAAAACATTGATCATAAGAATTGTTTTAACCTTAAACAATACTATCCAAAGTTCAAATTAATCCACTATAAACATTATAGTTATCCAAAGTACCTCTGTCCAGACTCTCTGTAAGAGGTATCTAAATTCCAAAATCAATTGTCACAGCAGATTCCCCAGACAAAGTAAAGTTTATCTTATTGTCACATAATGAAAATATTATTACCTTAGTCATATTAAAACATTAATGAAAACAAGAAGTACTACAGTACAATCATTATATATATCACATTATTCTTATAACCATAATATAATCCTTGAGTCCAAAAACACAAATACATTAATTATTACACTTCAAATGTCATAACAACATAAGATTTTCCTTGATACCTTGGTCTTTTCCGAGGTAATTTTCCTTGGTGCTTAGGGAATTCATTCGCATAATGCCCCATTTCTCTACAATTTTAGCATTCAACATTGACAGCATCTTTCTTTCCCTTGCAATCATGATCCCGGTGACCTTTTTCTCCACATTGTAAAAAAATCCCATTCCTTTTAGGCAAGTACCGGGGTGTTTCCTCCCACAATTATCACATAATGGAAAATCCTTCTTTCCCTTTTTCCCTTTATCTATCTTTTATTACACCATTATATTCTTCTCTTTCTTTACTTTATTATCATAAGATTTAGAGAATTCCTTTCGTATCTTTATAGAACATGAGACAATGTATTCGTATGACAAGAAGGATTGTGAGACTAATGCTTGATGGAGAAATGGTTTTAACACAGCAAAGAAACGATCAATCTTACTCCTCAGGATATGTATATAATCTGTTGCATACCTCGCTAACCTTGTAAAGTTAGCTTCATACTTTGCGACATTCTCATCCTCCTTTTTCTTCTGACTGAGAAATTGCCTTTTCATATCTGCTCGATGGTCATGAGGAAAGTATTTTTATAAGAAAATATCTTTAAACACACTCCATTACATACTTGATACTTCTTCTTCATCCTTTTTTTTTGAATTAATGACCACCATTGATCAGCATCTGCAGTGAGGTGGTAAAATACCATGATAACCTTTTCCCTTTCACTACTCCCCAAAGCCTGAAATATTTTCTCTAGGGAACTTATCCATTACTTATCTATCAGTGGATTTGTACCCCCATTGAATGTTGGTGGTTTTTGCCTCATGAAGCGATCTAACATTGATCCTCCACACTGCAGATTGGGGTGGTCCATACGGGTAAGGTTATTATTCATAACCTGAGTGAGTTGTCCCAGTATGGTGATTAACTGATCAGCACCAGTTGCATCACCAGCCCCACTATAATTATCTTGAGCAGGATGGCAATCCCTACATAGAGTGTGTGCATTGATACGGTTTCCATTTCTTCCACTAGGTGCCATTTCTGAACAATAGAATACACTAGATTATTTTATGAATCGCAATACATACATCCAATCTTGTAAGACACTTATCATAAATTGAATAGTTTATGGATATAATCAATAATCATAATTTTTTTTCTTTGAGTAATTATATACTCATAAGCCCTTAATAATGGTTTGTAAAGAAAATTAGAATTATCCTAATCATATCCCCTAGGAGTGTCGTAAACAAGAGTGCAGCAAGGCCCGTTTTCGTGCACCAGTTCCTGTTCGAGTTTAGCTCAAAGTGGTGTTTTTGGGTTTTAGCCCTAGGTACATTTGTGCCAGAGCCGCCTCTACCTTCTTGTATCTAGACATGGATGTATTGCTCAAAAAACTCAAAAAATTTATACAATACCAAAATTCAAGGAAGTTCTTCTATACTAATCCTCAAAGTTTATCTTAGGGCTATGTGCTCTAATCAGAGTTTATCTAAATCTAGCTTCCAAGGTTTGTACTAAACTTCCTCTGATACCAACTGTAACGCCCCGACCCCAATTAACCAGAGTTGGTGAATTATTAAATAACATTACAATGATCAAAAAATATTAAGTCTCAAAAGATCGATTAGTTTAGTAGCTTTGGAAACACTAGATACATTGATAAAGTTTACATTACAACATAAAATGAAAACTACAACAACATAGTCTCTATAGTCCACACTCATATCCCCTCATACTATCCCTGCAGGTCATTCATAAAATACTTCTTCACATCCTGGGAAAAATAAAACATAGAAAGAGGTGAGCTCAGATGCTCAGTAAGGATAACAATATAGTGGAAACTTTCTTAAATAAACAAAAACATTTAAGGCAATGCATAACTAAAACAAAAGCCTTTTAAACTTGAACTTCAACATAACATGGAAAAAATAAATTGAAATAATTCCATTTAATTATTCACATGGATATTATAATAGTCGAATAATCACATGAAATATCAATAACCACTTTCATAATGATAAAATGCATAATGTCAGACTATCATAACCACGTAGCCAAGGCCTCGTGCCAAGACTACAAATAAGATTTTGTTAAGGCCTCATGCTAAGACACTAGTTTGTCTCATGAGACCTACTGATGCATTGAGAAGCTATAGCGGGCTCCACCAGTCACTTATTAAGTCCAATTCATTCCTCATATGAATAAGTTTAAACATAACATAAACATTCGTATTAAAACTAGCATACAAAATGTCAACACTTTCTCCATAAACCATGAATGGTATAGAAATTTGCATCAACAGTGAAACATATCACAAAACCTTCAATACAATATGGAAGTTTTGTATCATAATAAATCAACTTCAAATAAGATTAAAATCCATCAAATGATGTTGACATAAATGAAATCAAAACTATTTGAGAGAAATATCTCTTTTATGAAATCATTTAAAAGTAACACATTTATAAAGTAATTTAAAAGATATTTTTGAATCAAAGTTTCCCATACCACTTTGAAACTTTTGAAAATAAATATCATTTCAAATCATTCATGTCCATATAAATAAATCCATAAAATAATTTTGAAAACATGGACATTAATTAAAAATATTTAGAAAGATAAATCTTTAAAACATTTAAAATTATGATCTTGATAAAGAGTACCTTTCACAAATTCTTAAAATATTCATTTTGAAATCATTTAAAGGTCACATAATTATAAAATAAAACATTTACTTTCAAAATATTCTTATATTCTTTTAAGGGAATATTTGATGATTTTATAATGTCGGAAAATAGCCGCACCCGCCTTATAAGTTAAAAAACATTCTTACCTTAATTCTGTCGAAAAGGTTAAAAAGGACCTTGTTAGGAAAACGACGGAAAGATTCCTTTATAAACTTCTTATAAAAAGTCAAAAATTGGTATAACTAACTTTAAACCATATTATGTAAAATAGTAAGAATGTTTTGAAAAACATTTTTAAGAAACATGGATGTGGATGATAAAGAGGTCCCAGTAGATAATTACATATAAACAACCTCGAATAATGAAGAGATTGTGAAATAAACCCTTACCTTGTACTTTTCCTTGGTTGAGAGTAGGTAAAACTCCTGTATAATGGTGAAATAATTGTTATTATATTATACAAGAATCATATACATTAATATGATATCATATAGGATCTTTTAACATTGATTTGTTAATAATATCTTAGTATTATCATCATTCGGGTGTTAACTTACCCGTTTTCTTTTATATATTTTGTTACATAAGCCGTGTTTTTTATGGATAGGTTTTATCTTATTTATATAAAGAATGATATCCAGTCCTTAAACATTATTTTTAATCATCAAATGAGAATTATGATTGCATGGATACGATGGTGAATGAATCTCATCGTGTTCGTGGAGACGGTAGTCCGTACATACGCACAAGCGACAATATCATTCTTTTGATATTAAAATAATATATAATTGGATGTTATATCATATATATAGAATCATTATCATTTTATATTTATTATTTACATCAATTACATATCATTATCATACTCATCCAAATAATAATGTTTTTGAATAACAATTACACCACGACGTGGAGACGATAAGCCGTACGTATGCACATATGGTGACATCTCAGTCAAAGGATGGATAGAATACTGAATATGGTTGTACCATATTTATAATAACATCACAGTATATATAAGATATTGGAGTTATTATTTTAGAAAGGAAATAACAAATAAATAAGAAGTTGAAGAAGAAAGGAACTTGAAAAAAGGTGGTGAAAACATTACCTCTTCTTTGGGTTTTTTCATTTTGATTTGATCAAAAGGGCTCCTTATGTTGGCTTTCTGATCAAAATGAGGCCTCTAGGTTGAATTTGGGGAAGTTTAGAGAGTATTTGGGTAGGGTTTTTCTGAACCAAAAAGGCTTTTAAGGTGTGAAGAATTGGTTAGAAGTGGTGTCCTTTTATAAGGGGGAGGAGGGTCTATTTTTAAAAAACTTAAAGTATTAATTTATAATAAATTCATATTCAGTTTCTAATGGAACCAAAGTGAATTATTCAAATTATAAGGCAGGTATGGGTTGAAATACTTTCAACCAATAGATTTTAGACAGTTTTGGGTCATTATATTAACCTTATCTTTTAGTTTTAACTCTTAGTTAATTAGTTTGATATTTTCCATGTCACTTTGTATTTTTATATTATATAGTTAATAAACTTACTATATACATCCAAGAGACCCCAAAGTGTTCCTTTAATGATACAAATATCATGATATAATCCCTTTGGATGAACCATAGATTTTTAGGAATAGAATATCAATTAATAATATAATATTTGTTTTAAAAACTCATTTTTGTCAATTTTGACACTATTCAATAATTGATTTTTTTTAAAGTCATAGAAACTTTATTAATTCAAACCAAATTCATTTAATCAATCCTTACATGTCATATTAACCTATAAAATTTTTTTATGTCATAAAAAAATTCAAATTATATTTATTTTAACTTTTATAATACCAATTATTTGATTCTTTCATTAATAAGGAAAATACTACATCATTATTTTTTCATAAATAAATTTAATTATTAAATGTCTAAAAGTTATAAATAAAATACCATTATGTAGGAAATATTTTTATATTTCTAATGAATATTTATATTCAAAAAGATAAAATATATAACCCCATGTAAATTTTTTTTTTCTAAAAGATATATGCTTATGTCATTTTTGTATTTACTTTAACTTAATTAATATAAAGTGTCCTTATCACCTACAAGTGGCTCCATGGGGTCCCAAAATCGACCCAAAGATGCCAATGGCCAGAAATGTATCAACCAATAGGGTTAAGACACGTTTTAGTGTAATTTAATTTTATTATAAAATTATTTTTTACCCTTATTTACTGGATTTACACTTTAACCATGGTAAATAGTATATTTAACGAAATAATTATTCAAAATGTCTAAAAATAAAAGTTACTATTTAAAAAATTTGGAACTCATAATTAAAAATATGGAATCCATATTTTTAAATTCAAAACACAGAAGTAGCAGAAATTAATTTAAAAATAATTTCTATAGTTAAAACAAAAAGCGTGTTTTTAAGAGATAATAATTATCAAAAGATTGACAGTTGTTTATGTCTGGTTTAAATGTGAAATTATGTCCAATGACCAAAATTGTATTAAATGGTAAAAATATATTCTAAATATACTTTAAAACCACTCAAATTCATAATTTATCAATATTAATTATTTTTATTAAAAAAGTTCTTTTTAATTAAAATTTCGTAATTTTCACTATTCATCAAAATATAAAAGTTATCCGAAAAGTACCAAAATTTTACCCTAGGCTAATTTCGATACTCCTAATCCAAAAATGAAGTCCATTTTGGGAGATAAAATTTATAAAATTTCAAAAAGTGGGTATTACTATTCATTACGGCTACTTGGATTTGTCGCGGTGTGTTAGAATCTCGAAGTTGCGTACAATGCAAGCTATTGCATTATTCAAAGGGAAACATACTATGGACGCTTAGGGTGTTACAATAGTTATAAATAAATGATATTGATTATATCTTAAAGCATATATAATCGTAATGAAAAGAATATTATATTCACAACGTAATATAGTGTAAAACAATTGTATCACTATTAAATTTATTATGATAAATGAAATACAAATATAAATAAGAATATAAAAGTGTCACTTTCTATTTAAATGCAGAAAAACTAAATATAATTTTAATAAAAAAATTAATTGAAATGAAGAAAATTATTTTAACCTAAAGATATGGGTTTCCAATAACAGAGGATAAAGTTCCCTTGATTTATACTTACAAGAAATTTTATCTATCTCTTACCATATAAATACCTTGATATGATGATCGATCTATCTTTATATCCCCAGAATTTGTCAATAAAATAATTGGATTTTATTTATCTCTATCCCCATGAGCACTCGATCAAGAAGATTGGATTCTATCTACCTAGCATTGGGATCCCTCAATCAAGCAGATCAAATTTTGTCTTCTTATCCTCAGAATCCCTCAATTGTAATCACAATAATTGGACTGCACAAGATAAGTGAACTATAATATTACACGTACAGGAAACAATCAGTTCACTCTTAAAAACATCAGAGCCCATGCACAACAACAAAATAGGTAGTGTGTCTCTACATGTTTCATTCTCTTCTTATTACAAAATCTTCAAATGACTTGGTATTTAGAGGCAAATCTTTTGATGGACATATAGATTTATGATGGTAATATTTTCTCTATTATTTTTGAAAGGACCTAGACACCTGGAACTTAAAATGTCATATTATAACTGAATGGAAGACATCATTTTGTTTCAAACAAACTATAATAGAATGCAAGAAATCATTTTTTTATAAATTCTCAGTGTCTATGGTATTCCATAGAATAATGTTTTCTGTATTCAAAATTTTTCTATTATTCAATCCGATATATTTACATAGAGAATTTCATTAAGATTTTTTTATTGAGTATGATTCCAATGAAACCTGTTCTGATCTTAAATATAATTAAAACATTTTTCAGTATGAATACAAGATATAAAGTATTAAATCTAATTTGATAAATATGAGTCTAATCATAATTGGATTTATTATCATTATAATAATTGTTTCGTGAATACTATGAAAACAAATTCTTAGTATAATATAAAACTAAGTTTTCATACACAATAATTAAAATAACTCAGACATAAAAAAATTGGTTAATTAAGTATTTAAGAAATATTTTGTGATTTACAAAATAAAATTAATGGAAAATTCAAAAATAACTTTTGAATCAATAGTTAAAGTCACGTTTTGGATTAAGAAGATGCTTATATAGTTGAAAATTTTCAATTAGTTGAGAAATACATGGGTTTTGTAAGTTTATAATTTTTCATAATTCTCTTAGACCCTAAACATAAAAGTTCATAGTAATGTATGTAGTGAAATATTTTCATTAAGCTATGAAATTATGGGATGGTCACATTCAAGGGATAACATAACATCCCCCACAAATATTCTTCACAAATGGTACCCTTATAGATATATCATACTTATGAATCTTAGGAACTCGATAAGGGGTGATAATAAGATATATCAATCAAATATTATATGTGATAATATGGGTTTGGTAATATAATAAAGGTACAAAATCATAAGTGGATATGATTTCTTCATGTTATGATTTTGTAACTTGATTATTTTCCCAAACCCACATAAGAGATATCAATCAAAGATCATAAGTGAGAATGTGGGTTTGGGAACATAATAAAGGTACAAAATCACAACAAAAGAAAATAATATTCAATAAAACATGGGTCGTAAATCATGAATCATGATGTAACATAAAACATTAGACATATAATTGTGGAAAGATGAGTTAAAAATCATGAGTCAAGAGAACATGACATAGGTACGTTTAATAACATAAGAATGTACCACAAACATAAACATATAAATCATAATATATGTTAATTCTACCAACTAATATATTCATATCATAATGGACTAGGCTAACCACCTATCCACACCATAGTGGGCTTGGGATAACCACTCATGTCCCATGCCATTTTAGACTTAGGTTGACCATCCATGTCCCATCCTGATCTCATGAGACATAAAACATTACCAAATAAACTACAAGGTTGTATTGGAATCAACCATAACATAAAGATAAGACTTATATTAATATTCCATATAAACATGAAGACATTCATAATCCCATCATATCTTAATAGAACCCCGAGAAATAAATTTATTTCATGAAGATTTACAAAAAACATAATCATATATCATCTAGAGAAAGAAGGTGGATGGAATCATTAGAGAAAATATCTATCGAAACATAATAAAATTTAAAATATGTTTACATAGATAAAAAATACATAAGATAAATAGAAAATTACTTTGAAAATTAAGAATAAATACACTTTTGATTTTTAATAAAATTTATTTCAATTGAAATAATTTATGTAAATGAAAATATAAATTACTTTAAAAAACTAAGAAAAAAGGTAAATTAATATTCATAAAGAATATTGAAGATGATTCAAGGAAAATGAATTCATGTGGAATCATTAAAAAATATATTAATTTCAATCTTTTATAAATAAAGTAAACATAAAATAAACTTCTTAGAAATATCTAAAAATAGATCCCTTCACATTTTTGAAAAAAGTAAAAGTAAATATAAAATAAACATAATAAATCATCGAAGAACATATAAATAAATATATAATCAAATATAAAGAATATGAATAAGGATGATAAATCTTCTCAACCTAAAAATGTTATATGGTTGGATCCACTTACAGTCAATCTTTTGTTTGAGTTTTAAACCATAGAGAGGTGAAATGGTAATATGACATGTAAATTCAATAAATAACAATAACAAAAGAAAATATAGAGAGTTTTATATAGAAAAAACATGAAATTTCATCAAAGAGTAATTTAGATGTAAACAATCTAAAATATAAAGTGATATTGGAAAATAAACATTTACCTTGGGCTTCCTCTTAGTCAAACGTTCTCTAACTCATTGTATAATAAATTTAGATTTATTATTCATGTGTGTAATATTTTTATTAATATATATTTTACATAATTTCATTTATTTGAAATTCCTTATTACCCATATGTTAATTTTTTATTAATAAAATTAATATTATAGTGTTAAATGATCCCTTTTTTATGCATGATTATATTTGGGAGTTCCGGCACTTGTTTCTTGATATTCATGCATGATCCCTTTTTCATTATCTTCATGATTTTTATGAAGATTTAGTGTATGTGTTTGATATATTTTTTCATACCATGTTCAATTAATGGAACTTATAGTGGTAGATTGTAAATAATTCCTAAAATATCCTTTTTAATGATTATTGAATTAACAAATGAATTAAATTTACTAGAGGGTACACCTTGTCATATCAATACTATAAAATTTTGAAAAAATATTAGATTAATCATTATAACATAATATTACTGTTATTTAAGTTTTCTTATTCAATTATAATGTAAACATTATAGAATTGTTGATATATGTGATAACACTGACCCAAACAAGAATCAATTAATGATGGAATGAGTAAGAACACATCATTATATTGTAATAATATCACTTTAATATAATATTTTTTATTTTAAAAATATTTTATTAATATGATAAATCATATTTATGAATAATTATATGATGAGGATAAGTAATAATGATTAAATATAGGATAAAACTTACATTAAAGGACTAAATATTCTCTTATAGAGTCTCTTGGAAATATGTCATCTCGGACTTGTTTTTATAAAAATAGGATTTAAAACATGTGGTAGGATTGTTAAAGAAATAAGTTGGTTAAGGATTCAAGATAAATACAAAGGAAAGTATTTATTTTATGAGGTAGGAAGAGGTTTACTTATATAGATGATAATGAGTAGATTTTTTGTAAGTTTTCATTACTTAATATAAATACAATTTCATTTTCAAGGGGTGTGGATTCTGTAACACCGTGAGATTTTGTGAATTATTTTCTTCGAATTAATTTATCTTTTTTTATTTTTCATTTCATGTGACATTGGAAATAATTATATTTATATATATCTGTGTATATATTAACACACTAAGTCAAAAATTTCTTTCACAAGACACCTACTTGGTTTGTGCTACACTCAATACTGACTTGTCTTATGCTACCAGCATCACTGACTTCTCATAAATTCCACACAACATAGACGTTTCTACGAAACATAATCTTATTGTTATAATTATTTAAATGAGATGATTATAAACTATAAATTAAAATATTTTATATGAATATTAATAAATAATCTTTAAATATTATTTATAATTATTTTATATAGATAAAACATATTGGTAATGAAATATATGATTTTTGGTAAAGTCATTTTATGTTTAAAAATACATTTTTATCAGATGAACCACTTTTAATAATAAATTTAATTTAGAAACATTGAGAATTTTAAATTTATAAAATAAAATTTATTTTTGAATTTAAAATTCTGATATTATATTAGGGCGATTTTTTTTGATTTTTTTGAGAAACTTCATTTTTTGATGAATAGTGAAAAAAACATCATTTTAGTTAATAATTTCCTTTTCATTTAAATAATTATTGATGATAAATTATAATTTAAATTTGTTTTAAGGTAACATTAGATAAATCATACATCAATTAATACAAATTATATCGTTTGAATACATTTCACTCTGAAATTGAATAAAAAAACAAAATAAACTTTTGATCTTCTTTCTACTTTAAAAACCTGTAATTTCATCCCGTTTATAGGATTATCATTAATATTAATTTACTCAATTATATTAATTTAATTTAAAAAAAACATACACCACTGTATTTATTATAATATTTATAGTCTAATTAGTTCATGTTGATTTTTGACCAAAATTATTTGAAAAATTGATTAAAATTAGTCACGATAATTAACGTCAAATTAAGTTTATTTAGGGACTAAACCTTAATATTTGGGGCCCAAATGACCTATAAAATTTTCAAAAAAACAATTTATTGACATATTTATACCATTAACCTTCTGTTATTCTTTTATGTTGGTTTTTATGACTTTTGTTAGGTAATCACATGTGTACACCTAACTTGTTTTCAAAACTTTTAAGTGAGTCCTTTTCTTTCTCTATAAAAGGCCTCCCCCTCCCCCTCTTCATCACACCTCTCAAAACTATTGAGTTTGAAAAATATATTCCCAATAAAATTTCCATAATTCCACCCTTTCTCCTAGAATCCATACATTGGGAAGAAGGAAACCTAAAGAATCATTTTGGCACAAACCGAAAGGAGTTACCCGATTAAGAGGTAACGACTTCTCTCAAGTCCTTTCTTTTATTTTATTTCGCCACCACTCCACTTATTTTCCATGATTGTATAAAAAAAAGTATAAAAAATATATTGGTATTTTTTATGATGACATTTTAACTGACACTTACACACACCTCCATCTAACTGATAATGAACATATTATTTATGTGTACAGAAAACAACTGCCTCAATAAATGATTATTGTTAAATTTTAATTAATTCATATCATGGTGGAAATTATGATGGAAGATATATTTATATATGTTAAATAATATATTTATTATTTATTTAATATTCTTTATTCCTTTTAAAACACCTAACTTTTTTACTTTCCATTTGGTGTTAATATGATTGTTTCGTTTGAGGAAGTCTGGACTACCTCCCCCTCAAAGTGATATGATTCATTCATACACTACATGGATTGTATTAATGATGGGTTTAGTTAATATATTAGACAAATATTATATAATAAATCTATTTTAATAATGATATATATGTATTACTATTTCTTTCTTTCTTTTAACACGATAATTAAACGGAGACAACGTTCATGCATACGTACTGCCCACCGTCTCCATGAACGATGTATTCTGTTTCATATTTATATATTATATAAATTATTATAATACACATATATTGTGTATTAATTATATTTATATCATGTTTTAAATTCCTTAAATTATGATATAAAGTATAAATACCAAATATATAGAAAATTAAGACACATAAGAAGAATAAAGTGAATATTACCCAAATTGAAACCTTAACATTGGATTGTTAACAAGAGGGTAATATAAGGTAATAATAAACCATATATTGTATTATATATAAAAATATTGTTCTGTAAAATATGATTAATAAATTTATATTTATTATACAGGTGTTTTTAACGAGTATGATGAGAGTCAAGACACAAGGTAAGGGGATTTCATCTCACTTCTTGTTTCTGTGAGATACATGCTATGTTTGCTACTCTTTCAATTTGTTTGATGTATATAATGAACATAATTGTATTATATGTATATTATACTTAAATTCATGATTATTCACATATCCATTTTATGATATTTATTTCTAGGGATTTATGTTTCAAAAATAACCAAATCGATAAAATAGTTTTGTCTCAATTTTCTTTCTTTGAGACACATGTTTTTTATACACCTAAATTATATTTAGAGGTTTAAATACATCCATTTTATAGGTAATATCTTGAACTTAATTAAATTATTGATATTTAAAGCTTCATTTTATTTTCATTTCTTACATGGAGAGTATGATCCCAAGTTACCAAGTTATAAGAGTTTATTGAGACAATCTCATCGCTTTCAAGATTGTTTATGTATATGCTTACTTTGATGAAATATTATGATCAATATCTCAATAAATTTTTTAATTTTCATCCCCTATGGTTATTCATGCTATACTGATGCATTGGCACTGTATTTTTACTATTTGGTACTTAAGATATTTAGGAAAGTGTTCTTAAGAAAGCTCTGATTTACCCCCTCTTTGGTCAAAATACCATGTTTTTTAAAATGGGTTTCCAAGTACAATATACTAATATCCTATGATAATTAAAATAATTTTTTTCTCTTTTTTTCTTTCACAAATTCTTTTAATTGATTCTTCTTATCACTTTTCCAAATAGGCATTTTTTGAACCTTTTTATTGTGAAAAAGTAATGTCCTTTTTACATCATACCACATGTATGGATTTATCCAGAATCAATCCATTGATGCTTTTTTTCATGTTTAAAGATTAATTTTTAAGAAACTTTTTTTAAAAGTGATTTTCAAATAAATGGTCTGAAAAATGTTTCTAATCTACTTTTATAACTTTTTAAGGAAAATGGTTTTCAAAAAGTTTTCAGGCACTCTTTATATGTTTTAAAAGAAAAAGGTTTCCTAAAGGTTTTCAAAGCATTATTAATAAGATTTAAAGTTTATTTTTAATAAAATAGTTTTCAAAAGGTTTTATGCTTTAAATAGATTTTTCAAATAACAAATGATATCTACCTCAAGAATTTTTTTCAAAATATTCTTCCAAGTTATTTTCTAGCTAAGATTACATACATTAATGTTACTCAATACCATCTAAGAAATGATCCAAAGGTTCAATTCATATTCTATATTGAATGGTTTTGTGTTTTTATGGAATTATTATTTTGAAACTCATTTCTATTGCATGGGTTATATTCTTTTGAAACAATATTCTTTTCATGGGTAATTCTTTAATTATGAAACCTATCTATTTTCCGTAGGTTATGATGTGATGAAATGATAATGATACCCGTTTCATTTCATGTGTAATGATTTGATGATTATAAAACCTATGTATTTTTGTGGGTCATAAAATGATTAATGGTTTACTATCTTATGGCACATGTATGAATGATTTTATTGTGAGATGGTTGAGACCTATATCTCCCTCCAATGCATTGGGTAACGATGGAAGACTCATGAGTATAAATGTTATGTATGAACCTGATTACATGTTCATAATGTTATTCATGGATCTGGTTTCATGTCAAGTATATATGTGAACCAGATTACATGTTAAAAATTTTATGAGTGAACCTTATTACATGTTCACAATATTATTAATGGACCTGGTTTCATTTCCACAGCTTGATTACACGTTCATAATGTTCTGTTTGAACCTAATTACATGTTCACAAAGTTATTCATGGACCTGGTTACATGTCCATAAGTTTATGAATGAACATGATTACATGTTCAAAATGTTGTGTGTGAACTTCATTACATGTTCACCAAGTTGTGAATAGACCTAGTATCATGTCCATAAGGTTATATTTGAACGTAATTACATGTTCACAATCTTATGCATGGACCTATTTTAATGTCCATAAGTTGATGTGGGGGCATTATTTCTGGTCATTAACTTAATTATTTATCCTCTTTCAACTTATACAGGTTCACAATATTATAAACCAATGTGCCTGCCAAAAAATTCATGTATTATTCCTATGTTATGCTTTAATAACTTATGCTCTTAATTATCTTATAATCCATGTCTTCTGAACTGCCAATCATAATTATGATCTATAATATGTAGGGTATTATATTTAAATGTTATGATCAAGTTCCATACCATTTTTTGATGTTATTCTTATAAATTTATTTTATTTACCCTTACTAAGCATATTATATCACTACATTCTTATCTTTCTTTTCCCTAGGTTATGATGAAATTTTTAGGTAAAAATACTAAAGGTGGAGATCTTCATGGGAGATTTTGAAGATCTTTCACTATGAGAAATGATTTTATTTCCATGTTTCTAAAGAAACTAAACTATTACGGTCCTTGGGAATGTATTTTTGTAATATTATGAATATTAATTTAAAATAGTGTAATATACATGTATGTTAAGCCTGGGTATCTATAGTTGGTATCAAAGGAAATGTTCAGTCAACCTTTGGGAAAAAGGATGAGAAAACATTAGTGGAATCCCTATGTATATTAATATGGATATGTCTAGGGATATATCTAAGGATAAGTATAAGGATGATTCAAAATTTAGTAAAATTTCCTAGAATATTGGTAAAGCATAGAGTGAGTGGAATCCTAGAAATATATCCCTCTTTGGATACTACAATAGGATGTAGATCTGGCACAGATGTACCTAGGGGTAAACACTCCCACATGATGTTCTGAGCCTGACTCGAGGTAATCTGGTACATGACAATGTGCCTTGCTTCATACCTAGTTTGACACTCTTGGGGGATATCCTTTATGAATTCACATAATCTTCACGAACCATCATGAATATTTTTAATAGAAGTTGGATATGAATAACATTGGATAAGCCTAAGGTTTCATAGATTGAGGATGTTTTCATACATTAGACATCATATTACTACCTTTTCATGATTATGTGGTTCCTAATTATGATAACTATCTCTTACTATATGATTTTGGTTTTACCTAATGGCTATAAACTGAAGGAACCATGTTAATGGTGATTATGACTAAAAATACAACGAATTCCATCCTGAATATCTTGATGCTTTGGGGGATAGAATATAAAACCTCATTGTTATACTCTAATAGCTTTCTTAATCTATGAATAATGATGAGTTTCAAAAAGGGGAAAGAAGGGAATAACATTATATTGAGCCCATCATGAGGAATAATCCACCTTCTTTCAGTAGGTCATCTGATCCACTTGTTTTTGAACACTGGACCTGTACAACTGAAAATACATTCTCTATTATCAAGTGTTTAGATCATGAGAAATTCATTCAGTCTATTTATCTGCTAAAAGTTAAAGAAAACTAGTGGTGGAATCTAATCAATTATACAAGTAAGAAAAATGAAATTGAATCCATGGATTGGGGTGAGTTTGAGAATTTATTCTTCAATGATTCCCTCATGTTCTTCATGTAAAGATGGAAAAGGAGTTTCTTGAGTTGAAGCAAGGGGGGATGAATATGTAGGTACCTATGAGCCTAATTTCACAAGACTTGTTAGGTACGATTCTAGTATTATCATCCAACCCAAATGTAAAGTTGATAGGTTCTTTAATGGATTAAAATCAAGTCTTATAAGATCATTGGCCAGAACATAATTTAGTATCTATGAAGAGATTATGCATTGTGATATCAAAGACGAAATAGATGATGCATTTATATATCAATCTAAGGGTTTTAACAAGAATGAGAGGATGGAGTTTACATGAGAATCTAAAAATCATGGATAAAATAAAAAGTTTCAAACTTATACATTCCAAAAATTTGGGAAAGAGTACATAAGATAGATCCTGAAAGGAAAAAGAAGGTGTTTCAAGTGTGGGAAGTCTGGCCCCCAAGAAAAAGAATGTAGAAGTTATGAGAAGAAGAAACTCAATGACATGAGTTGATGTAAATCTCAATAGAATTAACCAACCATACTTTAGTGTTTCAGGAATATGAATTTTGGGAATTATGTGAATCAATGACCCAATCCAAGGGGAAATATTTATGATAAGACACAACAACATATAAGGGAAAAAATAAAGGAAAATATTATGCAATCATAATCGATGAAGTGAATAATACAAATTTGGGGAAAAATTATCTCCCCCTAGTTGGGAAGTTCATGTTTGATTTTGTATGAATAATCCCTATAATAATATTGTTGTTCATCCTTCAGTAAAGTTTCATGTGATTATGTCTATATACATATATTTTGGAATAATAAAATCACATTTAATATTATATCAGTGCATGGATAAACCCAAGTATTCAATAAAAACGTTTTTGGTATAAGATAAGAGCATATTTAAGGAATGAATGGTGAATAATATTTTTGAAGGGTTATAAGGTTATCCATTAATGGAATGTTTAAGTCAATATTCAAATAATTGTTTTGAGATTAATGTATTATCTTACCACATGAGGACTTATGCATATCAGACAATCTATTTGTGTTGATGCTAACTGAATATTGATTAGTAAACGTATCATGGAACACAAGATCTGTTAGTACACTAAGAATGAAAAAGTAACCTTCCTTTTTGAAAAAATAGGTGTTGTGGACCAATGAAAAAAAGGGTGATGCTTTCTCAAAATCATGAAATTATATCCTCTCAGGAAAATTACATAACTTTAGGAAAAAGGATCATGAAATAATAAAAATTATCCTAGTACCTCCATTTCTAATGAATCGTATGGTCCCTTAGTTCATCACATATTTATGGATTTTTTATTGTTAACTTTCTCTTGTCCTTTTTCTATATCACTCTCCATCAAGATAGTTATATTTTTATTTCATGTCCATGTTTTCACTTCCAACCTTTGTTCTCCTATATGGAAACCTAGTTATATGTTAGTTTGGGTAACCATTTGGTTTCCAACTCTCCCTTTTAATAGAAGTTTTAGTATTCATTTTTACGATGTGGGTATAAATGAAATAAACTTTAAAGTATTAAACCTTTGATAACCCAGATGAATTTCAAGGGTGAAATTTATTTTAATTGGTGTATAATGTAACACCCCAAGATTTTCTAAATTATTTTTTTCAAATTAATTTATCTTTTTGATATTTTTCATTTCATGTGTCACTAGAAATAGTTCTTTATATATATATATATATATATATATTAAAAAACTAATTCAAACAATCCTTTCACATGGCACTGAATTGGCTTGTGCTAAACACAATACCAACTTGTCTTACACTACATGCAATACTGACTTGTCTTTCACTACCAGCAACATTGACGTGGCATATGTTACACGCAACACAACTATTTCTACGAATCAACATTTATTGTCATAATTATTTAAATGCGATAATTATTACATAGTTTTTAAATGTAGTTATATGAATAGTAATAAATAATTTTCAAATATTATTTATAATTGTTTTATATAGATAAAACATATTGGTAATGAAAGATATGATTTATGATAAATTCCAATTATGTTTAAAAATATGGTTTTCTCGAATGAACCAATTTTAATAATAAAATTAATTTGAGACACCATTATAAATATCAATTTCTAAAATAAACTTCATTTTTTTAATTTCTAGTGCCGAAATTAGCTTAGGGTGAATATTTGGGAATTTTTTAGAATCTTCATTTTTTGATGAATAGATAAAAATACTACATTTTAGTTAATAAATATCGTTTTGTTTAAATAATTATTAATGTTTAATTATAAATTAAAATTATTTTAAGGTCACATTAGATAAATTATACATATATTAATTTAATTTAGGTCATTATAATCAATATTATCTTGAAATTGAAAAAAAAAACGTAACAAACTTTTAAACTTATTTCAACTTTAAAAAGCCATAATTTCATCTCGTCTGTGGAATTAGCATTGATCTTAATTTTTTGGATTCTGTTAGTTGAATTTCAAAAAATAGACGTAAAACATGTTAATATTTATAATATTTATATTCTAATTATATCATGTTTAATTTTTTTCAAAATGATTTGTAAAAGTGATTAAAATTAATCACATTGATGAAAATATAATTAATCTTAATTAGGGACTAAACCATAATCTTAGGGGGCCAAATGACCTATAAACTTGTCCAAAACCCATTATTTGGATATATTTTGGCCATAAACCTTAAAATATTGATTTTTTCTTGTTTGGTATGACTTTTTTAGGTAATAACATGTGTACACCTAACTTGTTTTCAAAAATTCCAAGTGAGTCATTTTCCTTCCCTCTAAAAGGCCACCACCTCTCCAACATTGTCACACCTATCAAACATATTAATTTTGGAAAAATCTTCCCTATACACTTCCCATTAATACTTTATTCCTTATACAAGGCTTCCATTGGTCAGAAGGAAACCCAATGAAGCCTTTTGTCATAAACCAAAAGGAGTTACCTAATCAAGAGGTAACAACTTCTGTCAAGTCCTTTATTTTATTTTCTTTTTCCACCCGCTCCACTTTATTTTTCCCATGAATATATAAAAACACCATTATAATATGTTTTTGAGGATTTTTTTATGATATGGTTTCAACCTACTCTTACATAAACTTCCATCTAATGGATAACGAACATACTATTTTCGTGTACGATTAACTACCGCCTCACTAAACGATGATTGTTCAATTTTCCATACCACCTATAATGGTGGAAATTATGATAGAATATATGTTTATATATGTTATATGTTATATTAATTATTTTTTAAATATTATTTATTCTTTTTATAAAACATATCTTTTTACTTTCCATTTTGTGTTAATATGATAGTTTCGTTTGAGTAAGTGTAGACTACCTCCCACTCAAAGAAATATGATTCGTTCATACACTACAAGGATTATATTAATGATATTTTTAGTGAATATATAAGAAGTATATGATATCATTAATCTAATTTAATAATGATATATATATATATGCATATATTTCTTTTACTTTTTTTCTTTTAACATGACAATTAAACTGAAATAGCGTTCATGCGTATGTACAGCCTACCATCTCCATGAACGATGTATTTCGTTTCATACTTATATATTCTATATATTATTATAATACACATATAATTTATATAAATTATATTTATATCATGGTTTTAATGAGTACGAAGAGAGTCGAGACACAATGTAAGGGGATTTTGTCTCACTTTTTATTTCCATTAGATACGTGCTATGTTAGCTAGTCTTTCCTTTTGTGTGATGTATGTACTACCTATAATTGTATTATATGAATATTATACATAAATTTATGGTTATTAAAATATCCCAGTTATGATTTTTTATCAAGATGCTTCATTTTGAAATGTTAACAAAATTTTAAAATAGTTTTCTCTCGATTTTCCATCTGCGAGACTCATGTTTTGTTATGCACCTAAATTACCTTTATATGTTTAAATAATTCAATTTTATATGTTATATAATTTATTTATTTATTTTCATGATATTTTAAGCTACATTTAATTTCTTTTCCTTACATAGAGAGTATGATCCTGAGTTACTAAGTTATAAGTGTTTATTGAGACAATCTCATCACTTTTCAAGATTGTTTATGTTTATGCTTCCTTTCATGAAATCTTATGATCCATATCTCAATAAATTCATGAATTTTATTCCCCTGTAGTTATTCATTATATATTCATGTATTGGTAAAATATATCTACTCTTTTTCACATAATATAGTTATGAAATTGTTTTTAATAAAGCTCAACTTTACCCCATCTTCGATCGGAGAACCATGTTTTATAAAAAGGGTTTCCTTTTATATTCATATAATATATTATGATATTTAAGAGAAATGTTTACACTTTTTTTCGTTCACCAATTATTTAAAGGAATATTCTGGTCTTTTTCCAAACAAGGAATTTTTATAACCTTTTTACCATGAAAAAGGAGGGTTCTTTTTACCTCATACAACATGTACAGATTTATACGCCATCAATCCTTTGAAGATTTAATTCTTAAATGATAATTGTTAAGAAAATGTTATTAAGAGATCTTAAAATAAATGGTGATCATACCTTTTATAATCTCCTTTTATAAGTTTTTAATAAAAAAAAATTTTAAAAACATTTTCAAGATATCTTTATATGTTATCCAAGTAAAAGGTTTCCTAATGGTTTTCAAACGTTCATTATAATATTTCTAGTTTATTTTCAAGAAAATGGTTTTCAAATGGTTTTATGTTTTAAATATTCTTTCCAAATATGAAATGATTTTTCTCTCATAAAAGTTTTTCTAAATATCCTTACAAGTTATTTTCCATCTAAGATGACATCTTTTGATGTTACTCAAGCCCTTCTTGGAAAGGATCCATAGGTTCAATTCATATTCTTACTTGAATGGTTTTGTGTTTTGATGAAATTATTCTTATGACACCTGTTTCTCTTACATGATTTATATTCTTTTGAAACCCACATATTTTAATGGGTTATGATTTGATTATGAAACCACACTCCTTTATATAGGTTATGATTTGATGAAATGTTAATGATACCCATTTCATTTCATGGGTTATGATTTGATGATTATAAAACATTTGTCTTTTTGTGGGTTATGATGTGATGAATGTTTTATTATCTTATGGAACATGTATGAATGATATTATTATGAGATGATTGGGACCTATATCTCCCTCAAAATCATTGGGTAATGATGGATGAATCATGAGTGTAAATGTTATGTGTGAACCTAATTACATGTTTATAATGTTATGCATGGACCTAGTTGCATGTCCATTAGTTTATGCGTGAACCTGATTACATTTTCAAAATGTTATGAGTGAGCCTTATTACGTGTTTTCAATGTTATTCATGAACCTGGTTTCATGTCAATAACTTGATTACACATTAACAATGTTATATGCGAACCTGATTACATATTCACAAAGTTATGCATGGACCTATTTTCATGTCCATAAGTTTATGTGTGAACATGATTACAAGTTCACAAATGTTATGCGTGAACCTGATTAAAAGTTCATAAAGTTATGTAATGACCTCAAATAATGTCCACACGGTTAGGTGTTAGTCTGATTACATGTTCACAATGTTATGTATGGACCTAGTTTCATGTCTATAAGTAGATTTGGGGGCCTAATTTCATGTCCTTAACATAATGAGTGCACATGTTTCTACTTATACATGTTCACAATGTTATGAACCAATTTCCATTCCAAAAATTTCATGTATTATTCCTATGTTATTCTTTCATAACTGATGCTCTTAATTATCTTATGATTCATGTATTATTAACATTCAATCATTATTATAATCTCTAATATGCATGGTATGGTCTTAAAAGGTTATGTTTAAGTTTTATACCATTTTTCATGTTATGCTTACGCAATTCCTTTATTTACCCTTACTAACCATCTGATATCACCCCTTTCTTATGTTTGCATTCCCTAGGTTTTTAAGAATTGTTTTAGGTAGAAAAAATAAAGGTGTAGATATTCATGGGAGATGTTGAAGATCTTTCACTATGATAAAATATTTTGTTTTCATGTATCCAAAGACACTAAACTATTACAGTCCTCAAGCATGTATTTTTCGAATGTACTGAATATTCATCTAAAATGATGTAATATCCATGTTTGTTAATCCTAGGTAAAAATAGACTCAATGTTGAAAAACATGGAAGATAGGATTATTAGAGTTCTATTAAAACAAGTTGAGGTCAATCCACTTTATTAAGGAATGAAACCAATTTTTAAATAGGTTCAGAGGGATACCTTATATGACCCATAGAACCAAACATTACATGGCCTGAAATCCCAATGTCCAAGATTCCATTAAAAAATTTACCCCCATCCCCCATCATACACTCATTATAGATAAGATTTGTGATATTTTAGATAATCACCCTATAATGAATCCCTTATACCACATTTTAGCTTTTACAGTTGTGACTAAATTTTAACTTCGTAACTTATTTTTTGACAAAAAAAATTCCTTATTAAATAATTTAAAAAATATTATTACAAATATGAAAACTATTTCATTTTATTTTATTTATAAAGGTGATAAATATAAATTTTAACATTTGTATGCATAATGCATAAAGACAATTTTCAAAAAAATGTAGTTTTAATCCGAAAAATTAATTTATTCTTATTATGTATTAATTAATAATAATTATATGAATACAAATAAAAAAACTAATTTCGCTAAAATAATTCTATAATAGTGATCATTTTATTTCATTAAAATTAAAATACACAACATTTTTTAAAAAAATATTAGACAAATATGACATTTTAATATTAAGTGATTTTATCCTTATTACCAACTAATCAATGAATGGAATCTTGTTCATTTTTTTCATATATGAATAATAAATTTCAATAAATTTCAAACTTCATATATGATTAATTTAACATTTAAATAAAAAATTATAATATATAACAAAAAAATGTTTTTAAACTAAGAAAATGTTTATCTGTGAATGACTAAATTATTATTCCCTATAATTACATAATTATTTATTGGATGTCATTAATTTATTTACTAATAATTAATTGAATTTTATCAATACATTTTATAGATATAATTATTTAAAATAAATAAATTGAAAAAAATAAATAATTCAAAAAATAGTTTCTTTAGAATCAATGGTATTTACCAAAGTTAATTAGAACCTTTTAATTTAATTAAAAATAATTTATTTATCTAATTATATTTCATTAATATTTCATTAAATGTATTTTAATTTTTACAATAATAATTGATTAGATAATTATATTAGAAACGGGTGAAAAGGATCCAAAATTAGGACTCCTCTTCTAATAAATGAAAGAAGTGAGGGAACATATGGAATAAGTTACCAATATTCTTCAATTATTGATGATAAAAAAAATACAAAGAAGGAGAAATAACCGATTAAATCTATCTTGGAATGATATAATTCAAATAAAATTGAAAAATAATCTTCTATATTTTTTCCTTTAATATTTTTTTGATGGTTTAATTTCTATATAGATTGAATATGATCAAATATCCATCAGTGGAGTAGAAATTGTGGAATAATGCATAGAGAATCATGTGATTGGAACTGGGATAAATGAAGAGGATATCATAGAGATAAACTCAATTAAAAAACTATCTTCTCAAAAAAAACATAAGATAATCCACTTTATGAGATGATCAAGATTTGATCAATAAACTATAAAATTCCTCAAATTGAAGTAAATGAGTACATCTATATCATCCTTACACCACTAATATATAAGATATTTTTCATTATATAATCAATAAATACACAATATATAACACAAGGTGTTATCAACAAAAAAAATTATAGAGAAGCAATGGACCCATCCATATGTGGTGGTTATTATCAAAGAAAATAAATCCCCCATTGGATAGGGGATTGGATATGGAACTACCAAGATCTGGGTGGTATAAACATATCACCTCTAGGAGGATTACCCAAGATATATTTTATTTTATTTTGTTTTTATCATATTTGTTTTATATTAATTGATTATTTTTGTTCTTTTTTCTTATTTGTTTGTATAAAAATCGATATTCAACAATCTTAACTGATGTTACAATAAATAATAAACATAAATTCATATTTCTTTAACTCGCTTATTATTTTTTACCCTATACTTTAACTATATGTGCTTCATTGAGTGATAGTGACATTTAAATATGGTATTGGTGTAATAATTTGTTGTTGGTTATCATGATTTCTTTTTGTTTAATTTGTTTTTTGTTTTAAAACATTAAAAAAAATCAGATTCAAGATGACCTCCTTAATAAAGATTATTTTCCATGTTTTAGGAACTTACTAATTTTGAAGCCTCATTTTTATATGATTAATGATATGAGTTATATTGATATTTTTATAGACAAGAAATTTCATGAGTAAATTTTATATAAATTTTTATGAAATTAAATAATTATCCCAACTTTTTATCTCATTATCTATAGGTACTATAAAGTGTATTTGATATATTTTTCCTCATACTAAATTTTATTAAGAGTCTTGGTACATGTTGGAAACTATAAATTTCAATGTTTATAGTATAAAACTATATAAATAAAGTGTTATAAATTTGATTGACTCTATTGTTTTTTTAAAAATCCACAATAAAATTCATTGATAGTCTACCATTACATTTTACATTCTTTCCTAATTCAAAAAATTCTTCCCAGATAAACCCCTTTTAGGGGATTAGCAAAAACCTACACATCAGTCACTGAACATGTGAAAAATAAAACTAGTTTACCCCTTTAAGGTTTAGAGACTATGAACTACCTATTGGATAAGATACATTACAATATTATTAATCCTTTTCAACCAATATGTAAGGTCATTTCATGATATATTTTTAACTATGTGTGTAGAAGAATTTTTGTTTCATTGTATCTATTTTGAGTAAGTTCACTATTTTGGGAATGATTTGAGGAAACGTTTCCATTGGTTATGGTAAATGTAGTCATAATTAAAAATTTTAATGATTTATTACACTCTTACTCTCCTAGAATAAAAATATTATATATATATAAAGAGAAAATATAAAAAATATTAATGAAAATCAGGGTAATTGGATGAATCAAAAATTAGTTTTCATTGTGTGGCTTGTGACCAACCAAAATAATAAGGAATATATAATTTGTAGGGGTTATACTTTAAATAATATGAGTAGGTACTTTTACTATTGTTGAAAGTACATCATGAATTATGTTTATAAATAAGCCTCCTCATCATATCCCTAAAACGTTTCTTATAAAATATCTATCAACCCTTTAACCCATGAACAACCTATTATAATTCACCATGTGTAGTTCACAATTCACTTAGGATGTAGGGGACTTAGTATTTTAGAAATGTTATGGTGAAACACATGTTCTAGAGGAATTATAATCACTCCTTATAAAATACACTTTGATTAATAATGAGAAACAATTATGGAAGGTAAGTCACTAGTGTGCATTGGAAAGAATAGAAGGTTGAAAACATGGGTGAGAGGAAGTGGGATAGTTAGAATAACTTATAAAATATTTCAGATAAAATTAAATGTTAGTTGGATTAGTTTTTTTCCCTCTTCTTCTGTTTGTGTATTAAAACATGGAAGAATAATCTTGTTTCATGAAATTATTAGATAATTTTCTATGAGTAAAGTAATAATAGTGTAGGGGGTGATGAGAACTAAATTTTTGTTTTTTTATTCTATAAATTTAATTTAAATATCCCAATTAATATAAAAAAACATAGGGAAACAATTTAATTTTATAATTTTATATATTATGGAAATTAATTAAAAATCATTATAAAGTAATAATTTTATTGGTTTAATAATTATTATATGTTTTAATGGTCTTGTTTTTTAATTTAATTTAGGTGATTTTATGTTTTATCAATATAAAGAAACCACCTGGTCTATACACATAAGGTTAAACTTGTGTTTCTACCAACTATTTCAGAATTAAATTGGATTCATCTAGGTTTTGTGAGAGTAACCCCACAAATACATATGATGTGCAAGATACCCATACATTATCATAAAAATAGTTATTGGCCTTAGTTTTGTATGATTAAAAAGAAAATTATGAAGCATGTGTAGTAATAAAAACAAGCTACATAATAATAATTAAAACTTATATAATCTTAACTTAGATTTTCCATGACATTCATATGATAAATTTAAATTTATGTATGAGTAAATAGGATCTAAAAAAATGTTAGGACTTCTAAAACACTCCAATTCTCATACCAACACATGAGAACAATCTATATGAAACCCATAAGACTAGTCAATCCAAGTCTTAATAGAACTATTAAGGAAATTAGAAACTTCATAAAGATCAATGAAAGTTGTCAGATAAGTTATATTTCTATATGGATTCCATGCATAAAACCTCAATAATAAATTAAAAAGTCATTAATTTTACATATTCAAGTTATAAAATGAAATAATGAGGCATGCATATTCCTATCATTCATGAAAATGAATGTGAAACATATTTTTGGTTCATTAAGAGGGATAAGAAAATAAATAAGAAAACTTGTGATGCCTCTTCATGTGATCATCCTAAGCCACACCACATTCTATATAGAGTACGTCACATAAGTAAAAAGATTCTTTAAGGGGGTATATGAATACACCCCCTCCCTACATGTAAAGGATTCTACACCTGGCCTATTTGATGTTTTTAAGATTAGATTATGTTTATTTTTAATAGTTGTATTTTCTTTGTAATCTAATAAATTATTTCTCTCATTCATTACTATTTCTTGTGCTTCTCCCCCTACACCTTCTAACTTCCATGGTTATATAAGGAAAACCTACTTAGGTGGACCCTAGGGGGAGAACCCATATTTTATATTAAGTTACATTCCTTTAATACTTCTAATTATATTTATACCTTCTAGATAAGATAATTAAATGGTTAATAGATAGGGTATGTGAAAATAATTCTATTTAATCCCTATTGTATCTCTTAGTTACTTTCTTATTATGCTTCAATACCTCTCCTAGTGAATGAATCCAACATATAGTGATGTTGGGTAGAGGATTTATAACATAGTTTAGTGGTTTTAGCCATGTATTGGTTAGTCTAACCATGTATTCTATAAATGGGATTATATTGAGGTGAGTTCTTGGTGGTGGATTCATGGTTTCTTTATGTAATGCCACTTGATTCATTGATGCACTCGAAAAACTCTCAGAAAGGATAGATGGACTTGGTAGACGACTAATTTCACGAGTATCTAGATCCTATAAATTAATAGCAAAGAAGTCAGTCCACAAAATTTTTAGGAATGATATTAAATATATAATAATACAAAAATATTGAGAATTAACGGTGGTATTTCTATGCTTTAATTCATCATTGTATACTGAATATTTCATCCTTTACCTATGTTTCTTTTTTTAGTTTTTTTATTTTTCAAAAATCATTTTCATGAAAAATTATTTTTAATAGTTAAAAACCCAAAAAATATTAATAAATGATAATATAAGGATAGTGAGTGTGTGATATTTTTCCTCTAGAGACAGCTTATGTCATCCAATAATTTATACCTTGGGATATAAATTCTATAAACCATGAGTTCATGAATAAAATTTTTTTATCATGTTTCATCTCCCTTGACATAGATATTTATATCCACCTCTCCTTTCGTGAAATTCATTATCTTTATGTTGTTTTACATATTTGAAAACTGTGATCATCCAAATTTTATAAACCCTTATAAATCCTCCCTTATCTTGAAAACTTAAAAAACATCACGATCATGTATGAAACCTTTTGAATGTTAAATGTAAACATCTTCTTCATGTTCACCATTAAAAATTCTAACATAATGTTCATTTGGAAATGTTTTTAATTTTTATGATCATTTATCATAAGAAAGACTCAAATAATTTTATATATTTTCATTATAGTAAATGTTTCATACCCTCAATTTATGAGTATCCCTTTTATATAAAATAATGTTAATGATGTGTTTTCTCTTTTCACATTGATCTTATTTATGAAAACCCACTTCATCCCTATAACATTCCTAACTTCAGGATGGGACACTAATTCCCAAGTGTCATTATGCTTAATCTAATTCATCTTTTCTTCCTTCACTGTAATCCGATCCTTAGGTTTCAATACCTCATTTGTACTCTTTCATTCAACTTGTGAGAGAAATATGGTGTAATCAGAGATTCCCATAATTCTATGAGTTTAAAAATTATTTTTTCTATCTTCAAGGATGTTTTCAGGCTCAAATTTTTCCTAATCCTTTAAAAGTTACATCCTCATTGACTTGGGTCTTCCTCATCAAAAGATATTTCAAAATCGATATGGGGGCTTTTGAAATCTACTATTGTGATTCCATCAAACACATATTTTACAATAATTTCTCCTTGAGCATCATTGATCCCATCATCAGTATAAAATTATATTTTCAACAAATTTTTATTTTCCAAAACAATTATATCATTGTTTAGAGATATCATAATTATATAATAATTATAAAACCAGTAAATTCATCCATTACATTTATACCCAAGGAATATTCCCACATCGTTTATCTCATTAAATTTTCCAAAAGATATCTTCCCTTCTTCCTAATACATCATGGGTTATTGAATACCTTTAATTCCTTAAAATTAGGTTTCCTTCCAAAGAATATATCATGAGGTTTTTTATATATATTTTTTGTGGCAAGAACCTATTTAGAATATATATATAGTTTCAATTCTAACTTCTATCCAATATAAATAAATGTCAAGCCCTGATTACCTGGTTACCCCATGTCATCCCAACTCAGGATACTCTGCTATACTAATCCATTTTTTTAGTGTCTATGAAGCACTATATTCATATATCATAACATGATTCTCAAGATATTACTCAAAATCCTAATTCATATATTTAGATCCATTTTTAATCCCAAGTATTTTAATATCACACTCATTTTTAATTTCAACACACATATGAAAGTAATTGAATGTCATAAGAGTTTTTTATTTATTGAGAAAAAATAAACATATTTTGTATTAGTAAAATAATAATAATAATTCATGAAATAATTATCTCAATTGGTTAACTCTGAACTCATTATACCACACACATTTAAGTGTATCAATTCAATAGGTTTCTTTATCTTAATCTCAATTATATCCTGAATCTTGTTCACTATTTTGACTTTGTGACATGTGTCACAAGTGTCAAATATTTCACAACTCAAGTTTAATATATTTATCACTACTTAATATCGTATTAGATTTTCTATATCCTTTTGACCTAAATTTATAAGTCTCTTATAAAAAACTGATTATCCTAAATCATGGTCAAGAAAGAACTATTTTAATCCTTATAAATCTATAATAATTTTATAAATATTATTATCTGTTATTAATGATTATTCTATCCTTTGACCACATTATCCATTTTTTTAAAATATTACCTCATTCCCATTGTCAAAAGGCTGAGATACTCTCATAATATTGTGCCCCATTCCATTTTAAACGACAACATCATTTGATTCATGATTATTTTCACTAATTTTTTCGCTTACAACTCCTTTGACATACAATGATTCCTTATTACTCAATGTAACATATATTATATTATAACTTTTGATATATTTCACTACTTTTTAATCCTCATTAACCACCAATGGGTTTTCATGGTTACTTATTTTATTAATATATTAGGATTTTTCTTTTTTCTTTAGTGACTCTATTATTACTGTGAGTCACTTATTGATGGAATTTCATTATTGATCACACCTTATATAAGATTCCTTAGGAGAATAAAAATTATTTTTCATTTTTTATTTCTCTTTTAAGTTTTCCCCTATTTTTATTTTGTAATTTTATATTGTATTACCCATGATTCATATCCAATATTTAATTTAGGGGTAATTAAATTATACCAATAAATATACTCTTTATTTCTGTAGAGTTTGTATCACTAATATCTTTATTCAAAATGAAATCTATTGGTATGGAAATATTCCACTTCAAAATATAAACATTTATTTTCCTTATTATTTAAAAACTATTTTTCTATTATTATTTATTAGGCTTATGATCAACCTCATTCACCTTATATTTTAATTTAATCTTAGAATCAGAGCTCTTATCCCTCCATACCTCATTACAATTGTGATTTTCAAAAATAAAACTCGTAAAAGTAATGAAGTTCCCAGGAATGGGTGCATTCTCCTGAGAAGGAGTGAATCAAGAGTGAATGTATTTTTAAAAAATTACTTGTAATAATTTTAATAACCCATTAAAATATTCAAACCACTATTACCTAGTAGGATAAAAATTTATCAGTTTGTCACATATTTACCATTCAATAACCACATGCGATGTAAAATTTAATGTAAAGAGTATCACATAATGTTTTTACAAGTTCGGGTAATAAATTGGTAAGACCACTCCTTATTGGGTTCAAATATTATCTTGAACCATTGATTTTATCACTACAGTATAAAAAATTAAAATTTGGGTTGATAAGGTATCATACTCCACTCAACACCTTTATTGATTTATTTTACACCAAATAACACATTAGGGTAGGTTCTACATCCACTTCCCTAGTATAATCAATTTCTATAAATTGAATATTTATACCACCCCCTAATATATGTGAAATTATTTTTTATTCTATAACTAATAGACTTTAATGTAATTTCTTATAAACTTGTTTAATATAATAAAAAAAATTGGGATGATGTTGCAACACATGATATGATCCTTTTCCACAATGGAGTCCTCAAATTATTGATGATCATCAATTAAAAATATGAAACTTGATCTCTATAAATAAATAAGATCTTATTTTGAAATGGGTTAACTAGATTATATTATCACTTATGTAAATTTGAACTTTAAAACCTAGTATCTCCTCAATCTATAAGACTCAACATAATGTATATTTAATATCAATGTGTATAGGTCTCTACATAAACCCTTCTTCCTATTTATTCTTCCTCTATGTATTAAACGTCCGTAGTACTAGGTATTGTAGGATATAGTCTCAATAAAAGTATCTTATTCTTATTATTCAATCATATTTAGAACAGAAGATCATCATTATAGAAATATTGAAAATTTCTAGTTATTTTGATACATAAAATTCTCTTTCTGATAGAGTGGAATCAGGATCTTTATACTCTCAGCATATTTTTTCTATCTATTATTTTGCCCCTTTATAATTAAGATAACAAGAAATTATTTTCAATAATAATAGTATATACAAAATTTATTAATATCACTACCATATTCTCCAAACTCTTTTTCCTCAAATCCCGTTATATTGGTGCACTTATGTGATCACCTGATATTCCTTCTCATTAAACCACTTTTCTCCACTATTATTCTAAGACCAACATTTTCTTACTTCTTTTCATGTTATACCTTCTAAATAATTATTCAATTAACCATAAAATCATTATCAAGAAGCTTATTCTCATGTTAATTCCATAAATAACTTGTAAATAAATCATTCTTCATTACTGTATGTAAATAATAGATCCAAATTTTTATTATGGTTTCATATTTTTATACATAGTTATGATACTATAGTGAATTTAAAAATAATATTAAATTTCCATTTTTAGAATTCTTCTTAGTATGATCTTCTTATTCTCAATGTGAGGATCATCCTCTCAAATATTTTTTTGAATCACAATCACATTTATGATGTTTAAATAAATGAAGATAAATTCTAGTATTGTTTGACTTAATTTTACTTAGAATATTAATTCCTGAAATTTAATAAATTTCATTATCTCAAATTTTAATAATTATTGGAATCTTACAACTACCATGTATTCCTTTTCCCAACACTATAAATTTTATTTCCTTTTTTGATTATCTAGATAGTAACATATTTTAATAAGACATATTAAGTCTTACAAAATCTCTTTGCCCCATTAATTTGCTAAACTCTATTAACTAAAATGTGTTATATGGATCAGAAGACATATTACAAAATATTAAGAAATTATTATAAAATATTTAAAGTTTTATGAAATCTTTTATGAGTATTTTTCATTCATAATATGTCTTAAAAAATGAATCACAAGTCTTATGAAATAAGACATATCCTGCTTTATAACTGAGGATACAAAGTATTATATTTATCATGAAGTCAAATGAAATATATCAAATGTATTATGGGGTCAATTTAAATCTCACATGCTCATGTACTAGACATCTTTTAGTTATTTTATCTTAGATACATTGATCTTCTGGACACAGGGATTTATAAATTCTAGAACACTCATATATAAACATAGAACATCATTAAGTGTTCCCACTCCATCTACATCAACTCCCATGCTTCTCAAAAATAAACTAAAAGAATATAACAATATTAATATGATTCCAAATATTTTGAACCTTAATATTAAAACTCTTTTAGCATGAGAACCCTTCTTTGAGTACTTTAATGAAACGTCACTACCTTATCATTTTAGCTTCAAATTAAAATTCTCCAAATATTTATTAATGAGACATATCTCATTGTATTTATCACCAATTATTCTATAAAATCATTTAATGGTTTCTCAAAATTTCATTCAATTGTTTAATTTTTTTAATTAAATCGCTTCAACTTGTTCACTCATCTTGGTATTTAAACCTTACTTGAAACATGTGTTAAATAGTGATTTTATCATTCTAGAATACTTCTCATAAGTCTTTAAAATCATGCTCTCTATTCCAAAATATATTTGAGCTTCTCACTTTATAGTAGCTCAAATAAACTCCTTTTGAAATATAATAATGGATATTTTAAATTCATGCAATGGTTTCTTCTCACTTATCTTCATTGGTCTCTTCTTCCATCACCCAAGTTTAACATAAATTTAATCTGCTTCCCATTAATATATTGGAAAAACATTAAAACTCACCTCTATTAATTAATTTTGGTTCTTCAATATACCATTTTGGATTATTTATAAAGATCTAAAATGTATTATAATTAATATTATTATATTTTTTATCAGTAAGAAGTTTATAAAAATTAAAGTTGATATATTCTGATAGAGTATTTGAATATAGTGGATTCTAATGGTGGAACATGAATTAGCACTCTAGATGATAGTACATCAGAATAAATAATATAGTAATATGTCATACCTACTATAGAATTATGCACACTTAAGGTGGATAGATGATTTATCTTGAAAAATGATGATATGATGTCTAGAAGTAATAAAGTAGAGTGTTGATATGTGATGATTATTGTGTTGATATTAACTATTAATATATTAAAAATTCTAAAGGTTGATGAATGAACTATATAATATAATTGCAAAAAATATGTGAGGATCTATCTATGGAGAATAATGTTTTTCTAAAAGGAATATATATAGTCATGGAGGGAGTTAACCAAAATTAAGTCTAACAGATGAGTTAGAAGAGATATTTGTTCCGATTGAAACAAAATAAGAATATAGGCTAGTAAGAAAATTTATTCCAATAAATTATAATCTAGGTAGAAAATGTATCTTGAAAATAAATTCATAGGTTTTCTATAAATTTAACTTAACGGTACATAAGTATTGGGAGATCACTGAAATCTATGGTTTTTAATGGATTGAAAAATTAAAAGAATTGATAACTGAGAATGGATTAGGGAAGAATACTCATAGTGGTTTATAATATTAAAACTCTCTTATAAAAATTGTATAAAATTAATATAAGACTTTAATGTTTTTACAAAATTATGGAGATGATTTGTTATTAAGTTATACTTCTGAAATTTGATCTTAAAAATTCAAATTTTCAATATAATTAAAAATTAAGAAACAATAAGTAGTATGAATAATTAACAATCTTATTGGTTTATTTATTAATTTAGATGATTTTATTCTATTATTTCAATAGAAAAAACATCACATTGAGTTGAGGATCAACTGTGATTCTATTTGAGAACCAATAATGGAATGATAACCAAAAGTTATGGATGTTCCTGGAATAATCATGCTTTAGAAAAACTAAAATACATTGGAGCATTATAAAATATAGAGGTGTAGAATTGGAAGTTTACTCATAGACACAGAGGAAAAATTATTTTCCATGCACAAGGAAGTATGAGAGTTTCAAAATTCTCATGAATACATAACATGTATTTTAATTTATTTATAATGATAAATAATTTTAACCTACATAATACATTTGAGGTGGCTAAGAAATATCAAAGTAAAAAATTCATTGAAAGATCAGTATTTGGAGTGTAAAAAATAGGGAGTTATATTTTGATTAAAAAGAAGATAAGATTGATTTGTGAGTATCATGAACGAGAGGATTAAAGATCGAAGCAAAATAAAAAATTAATAAGGCAAAAACTGAGAACCATGTCTTAAACCAGACAGTTTTGTAGATAACTTAGGTTGATGTAAATCCATAACTTTCAAATTAATTAAAATATTTATTGACTTATCTGGATGCCAAATGATTCCATGAGTAGAAGTGATGTTTGATGGATTCACTGATGAGAAGAAAAAACCCTGAAAAATCCAAACTCTTGGAAGATATAATCTGAATTTATCTTAGGAGGTGTTTTAAGTTTTGAAATCACCAATGTCCAAAATATTCGATATTATAAAGAGAGAAAACAAGGAAATCTTATATGTGTTGAATCTAAGTTGATTGAAAGCTTCATTGATTAAAATATAGAGATCAAAAGCTGAATATTATCATTAGACACTACTGGAAAATGGACCTATCCCCACGGTTTTCTCCAAAACCGTGGGGATAGACCCCCCCTTATACCCACAGTTTTGGAAAACCGTGGGTATAGGTGTCTATTAAAGGCCTATACCCACGGTTTTCCAAAACCGTGGGTATAGGGGGGGTCTATCCCCACAGTTTTCCAAAACCGTGGGGATAGGTCCTGAAAAGTGACCTATACCCACGGTTTCCCAAAACTGTGGGTATAGGGGTACCTATCCCCCACAGTTTTGGGGAAAACCGTGGGGATAGGTCTGGGCTAAAATATCTATACCCACGGTTATGAAAAACCATGGGTATAGGTCACTTTTGTGTACGCGGGAAGTTTTTTTTCCCGCGGGAAGGAATTTTTTTTTGGCGGGAACCCTATACCAACGGCTCTTCCCTCTATACCCATGGTTTTTATAACTATATTTAACTATATATATATATATACATATATGTGATATTAGGGTAGTGGTTAGACTTAGTGTTTGCAGCGAAGAGGTTGTGGGATCAAAACTCGGCGCCTGCATTATTTTAATAATCTATAACCACGGTTTTGAAACCGTGGGTAAAAGCCATTGAAAGCATATCAATTGGCTGTGTTTCGGTGAGACAGTGGCAGGACACTTATACCCACAGTTTTGGAAAACCATGGGTATAGGCTGTAGACCTATACTGACGTCGTTCCAGCCCACGGTTCCCAAAACCGTGGGTATAGGCTATACCCACGGTTTTGAACCGTGGGTATAGGCAGTTTTTCCAGTAGTGGGATAAGATGATTAGGAGTGAATTTACTTGGAAGATAAGCAGATGAGATGATGGAAGTCAGGGTTTGAACTTATATTATAGAAATATATGGTGAACACAAAATTCTTTGGAGCTATGTTAGATTTTGTTTGAATACTCAAATGCTATGGATGATTAGTGTGGATAAAAATGCAGAACTGGATATTAATGAGTCAGACATTAAAGTACCAAAATGTCAAGAGATTTCACATATTAGTTATTTCATGTCAAACCAATTTGGATTTTGTTGAATTTGATGTTCAAACATATAATATTCATGAATATTAAGTTATTTATTCTAGATTACATTTTAGAAGAATCGAGGAATGTTGATGTTAATTTTTTTTTGTGCTAAGATGAAGTCACATCCCAATATCTTCTAAAGTAATTAAAGAAATTCTACTGAAGAAATGAGTTTATTAGAATTTGGAATTGGAAGCCTGAGTTCCCATATATTAATTAGTGTATTTTGATGAATAATATCTTATAATTTATGTTGATTCATCCTAAAAATGAAGTAATATCTCACTCATACATTTCATGGAGGAAATTTGAAGATAATAATATGTAGTATAAATAAATATTCACATGTATAATATAGTGCAGATTCATTGGTGTAATATGGTGAATTTATAGTAATCATGATACCTTCTCTTTAGTATAGGATAATGAATTTCATATTGAAACACTTTTGAGAATATTAAAAATCTATAGTTTGGTATAATAGCTAGTCACAAAAAGGAGTAGGTTTCCTATATTGGGATTGGGCCTTGTACAAATCCTTGGGCACTACTATTCATTATTATTATCTTTATTTCATTTCATGACCTAACCTAATGGGGCCCTTCAGGATGAAGAAAAGTCGAGTGTGACACCCTAATCCCACCTCCAATAGGTTAGGGGCTAGAGACCAGCGTTTAGTAGGCATGTCACACACATGGGAGGCCTTATCCTAAGATACATTTACATACATTCACATATTCAAATGCCCATATAATGAGAAAATTTAAAATATAATTCATACAAAGAATACATGAATATATATATCTGACCTTAGAGTATGACACAAGTACTAGAAATCAAAAATTTCCAAATACAATCCCGCTAAGATTGTAAATGATTCCAACTTTATAAGAAGGGAGTGGAATGGAAACCAATGAAGCATCTAGTATTAACCATGATTTTTCTTTCCTAACTATTTCCTTTATACCTCTAGTCTACCTAGAAGTCTATAAAATTTTATGTCATCAGAATAATACACGACATGTGCGAGCAGAGCCCATGTAGGGGAGAGTAAAAAACACCCAATAGGGCAACCTGAAATCACCAAACATAAAGCATCAAGAGAGTATTCATCTCGTTTTCATAAATTCATGTCAATATGAATGTAAAAAATAACCAAAATAATCCAGATATAGTAAAGTCTCAAAGTTTTGACACAACCACACTACATGCCTAAGATTCCAACTTGAGGTTTCAAGATAACATTTTACCTAGAGAACTCACTCCATGAGTTTGATAACACTGATTGTGCTCATATTAAATGTCATAATCATTGGGAATCTCCATAAATAAGTTCATGTTGTAAATTATAATATATTGAAACAGTTATAGGGTATTCATCCTAGGGACTATATATTATCTCAGACCCTATCTAGAATAACCCACTAATAAGGGGATCAAACAGTAGAAAATGTTGGTCTTAAATATTTTTAAACATCCAACCTAGAGAAGGATAAATCATATAGGATCACACCCCAACCCAAAAAAAAGATATTTTTAAACTCTATCCCAGAAAAATCTTTCAAATGGGATGACATTATATGATCATGACGTGATACATCATTGTACACTCATTGTTAAGGACTAAGGGGCATACCCTAGAGATATGATTCTATACTAAAGATGAAGAGGGCCTCAAACTATTTTGGAGAAGTTAAGTGGTGTGTACAGTATATAGATAGTGTGTATTCTCTACCGCATGTATACCAGTGTACTATATCTTATTCCCATCTAATTCGGTCTATGTTTATGTGCTTTAATCATACACATGTACCCAGCTACGTCTGGGTACCTAGTCATGTATGAGTATTGGGTTATTACCGTGTACTCTGTTTGTTCTCATGTACTTTCCCATGTATATACTTGTATTCCCCAGTGGTACACAGTGAGTAACCAATCATGGGTAACACTATAACGGACCAAGCTTTACATACATGGACATCACATTAATTTTTTGGAATACATAATACATTACAAAAAAATATTCCCAAAGACTATTAGTTTAGGGAATTTGGAAACATGGAACACATTATTCTTATTTATTGAAAGATCTTCAACATATCCCATAAATAACTTCCAATTTAGTTTTACAACCTAAAACATTTCTTTATATCCTTGGGAAATGAAAACATATAAAAAGGGTGATCTCGGATGATCAGTAAGGGTAATAAAGGAAAATATCAAATAGAACATGAATATAAGAACGTAAAAACATGAACATAACCTCTAAAAATCAAACCATGTATAACATATATCAAAATCACGAGTCATGGAAGAAATCTTCATTGTTTATATGGCATGAATCATAAAGGAACATGATCCATGATAAAATATAATTGGCATAAAACGTGGTTTTTTGGAAAATACATAATCATAGAAAATCATTTCATATTAGTCAAGTCTTATTTCCAAGACCATTATAGTGGACAAAGTCTATAAATAAACTGAGTTCACTCCTCTTTCGATCCATTTATTTCTAAACTGAGTTCATTTCCTGATACAACCCTATCTATCTCATGAGATATAAATCTTTTCCCAATGAATTGGAGGGAGATATATGTCTCACCCATCTCATAATTAAATCAATCTTACATGTTCCACAAAAACATAAATCATTCATAAAAGAATAACCCATATAATAAAATGGGTTTCTTAAACATCATTCCATTATAACATAATCTATATAAATAAAATGGATTTTAGAAATATAATTCCATAATAAAGAAAATAAAACCATAGTAATAATAGGGAAAGAAACATAACCCTATAAAATATTGTCATCTTAGATAGAAAATAATTTTGATAAAACACTTTAAATTAATTCTTGAGGAAAATATCCTTTCTTGTTCAAAAATGTCTTCTTTTCTCAAAATGCCATGAAATTTTAAAATAAAATAATTTCATTGAAAATAATCTTAAAATTGTGTAAATGAATCTTCATGTAAACAAGGTGTTATGAATGCAGAAAAATTTATTAATACCCTATAAATTAAAAGAAAACAGTTTTCTCATACTTTTGTCAAAAATTCAAAAACGACCACGTATCAAAAATGAAAAAAGATTCATTTCATATGATTAAAAAAAACACCAATGGGTAAAATTGAATTTAAACAATATTTAAAGAATATGAATAATATTTTATAATAGATATTTTTAAAACATTAACATGGATGATAAATATACCCTAGTAAATACATATGTATAAAAAATCTCGAATAATAATGATATTGAAAAATTATCCCTTACCTTAGGTCTGGGTTCCTTTGTATATGTCTGAGCCTCATATATAAGGGCTTAAATATTTTCTTTAACTAATAATAGAATAATATTAATTTTTATAATATCATAAGTGATCATAGTATTACATATTTTTTAATAACATTATTACTCATCCATTGGGTATTAACTTCTTTATTTTCTTACGCATGTTTGTGGGATAAGTTCTTGTTCTACTTCATATGTTATAGTTACTTAATTTATATAATTATATTAGTATGATATATATCATATTTTTTCATTAAATTAATTTATATAATCTTTCTTTAGTAAATATCATGTATAATTAATCGCATAGCATCATGGAGATGGTAGGTCATACGTACGAACAAGTGATGATATCATTCCTATAACTGTGGAATGGTATTGAAGTGGATGGTGTATATAATATTTAAGAATATATATCATGTTATAATAATCATATATAGTTATTATTTCTATCATTACACTCATCCAAATAAATTTGTGATCAAAAATAGATTACACCACGGTGTGGAGACGGTAAGCCTTACGTACGCACGCGTAGTGATTTCATTTTTTATAGGATGGATAAAAGATGTAATATGGTTGTTCCATAACCATAATAACATCTTCACATATAAGTTACATTGGATTTATTACTCTATTATGGAAACGACTCATGAATAGGAATTAAAAGAAGAAATAAGTTTTAAATAATTGGGAGAGAATATTATATCTTCTTCGACGAGCTCCCTCTAGATCTCCTCTTAATGGAACTAGAGTTGGTTTTTTGAGAAGACCAACACATCTAGAATTTGAATAAGGAATATGATAAGAAAAATAGGTAGGGTATATTCAATCTTGAAGGCTCAATGTGAAGTTATGTTTTGGGGGAGGATGTTCCCTTTTATAATTGAGGTGGGGGTATATTTGGAATCTCAAAAAATATTAATTTATAATAAAATAAAACCACCTCAAAAAACATAAAAAATGTAATATATTCAAATATGATATGAGATAATGTTGTAATTTAATTAAAATATAAATTTTAGAAATGTTTTTTTGTCAATTTCAACCTTATCATTTTAATTTACCCTTAGTTATTCTATTTAAATTTTATCTAAGGTAACAAATGTTTCAATATTAAAATAGTGTAATTTTTAATTATTTTATTTAAATTAGAGAACAAATGAAAAATTGATAATATTTTAGACCATATAATAACTATTTTACATTTTTTAAAACTGTATTATGATTTTTAAATAATTTAATAAAACATTATTTTGACAAAATATCAATAGTGTCAATTTTGACACTATTCATTTCATTTTTTTTAAAATATCAAGATCATATGTTACCATAGAAAAAAATTATTATATCCCTAAGGGGTAAATATAATTTATAAAATTCATTTTATATATTAATTATCCCAAATTATATTTATTTTAATATTTTTAATAATATTAGTTTAATATTTCCATTAATAAAATAATTACTACGGTAGTTTGAGTAATTATTTAATACACATATATATTGAATAAAAACTAAAAATTAAATACTATGAAAAGTTAAATCCTCTAGGCTTCATAATAATACTTATAGCTAAATATTGATTCTGAAAAATCATACATTAAACCAGATATATTTAATAAAACCTAAATGTGATAACCTTAACATCACTTTAAATAAAATATTATATGTGTCGAAATATTTTCCATAGGGATTAAAATAGTCAGTAACTCAACTATTTGATTATTATGGATGCGATATACTCTAAAAATAATATTTGGTTAAGTGTTTTGGTCTTTTAATGGTTATTATCATTTTAATAAAAATTATTATATTAATTACTCATTAATTACATTATTTCTATATCATCAATGTATAAAATTTTAAAGTAATTATTTATTTAATAAAAACTAAAAATAAATTACCATAATAAATAAAAATATTTTAGCTTTCAAATGAGTGTTTATTGTTGAATTTATCATTTTTATAAACAAGTTTTAAAAAACGATAAGTTATTCAAATTTGAGTAAGACATATTTAAATTTTCTTTAAACAAAATATATTAAATGTCCTAATTTCACCCAAGTAACTTATAAAGGATAAAATATATACTCAATGATGATTTAGCTCAAAATTAAATCATATAATTATATTAGTACAAGTGTTAGGGTAATTTTATAATATTATATTTACCATTAATTACCTGATTTTCCTTTTTATCATATTAATAAACATTACTGAAGTTACTATTTATAATTCCCAAAATTAAATGAAATATATTTACATAATCTTGACACAATTATTAAAAATATGGAATCCATTTTTCAAAATTATTAATATATAATTTGTAGTAATTAATTTAAAATTAATCTTGTGGTCGGAATGCGAAAACAGGGTTTAAAAGTTAAAACATTACAAAGGATCAAAATGTTTTATATCAAAATACGATGTAAAATTAATTCCAATTTCCAAAATTATATTAAATGATATAAATATAATCTATTTATACTTTAAACCCATTAAATAATATAATTTAACAACATAAATTGTTTCGATGAAAAATGTTGTTTTCAATTTAAATTTATTATGTTTTTACTATACATCAAAATTTGAAAATTATCAAAAAAATATAAAAAATTCATCCAAAGTAAATTTTTAAACTGATATTTCAAAGAAGAAGGTTATTTGGTAAATTATAATATAAAATAGTGTCATAAATGAGATTTAAAATGTGTGTTCCATCAAAAGGCGGAAAAATTAATTTTTCGAAATATACTTCTTTTATCCAAAAAATTGAATTTTTTACTATATCATGCTTAGAAAATATATATAATGAATTTTAAATATTATATTGAATATATTTCATGCATATTTAATTAATAATATCCATCAATAGTTATTTTAATGACTCACTTTTTTTAAATTGTTTTTCAGAAAAACAATTCCTTTTATTTAAGAAGAGTTTTATTTGTTAATTATAATTAGTTTCTCACCAAATAATTAATTATATATATGTGGTTGTGAATCATATTTTAATAATTCAGTTGTTGTTTCTCATATATTCTAATATAATGGCTAAGGTATTAGGTAATATAATAATATTTAGTTATTCCCTTAAACTGGGTCATGTGTGAAATGAATTATATCAGTAGAAATTGAAATTGTGTGTAATAAAAACCAAGCATTATGTTGTGTATACCATAAGCTAAGTCGGTATTGTGTGTAGAACAAGTATATCTTGGTGTAACATAAAACAGAAGGCATCAAAAAAATTTAAATAAAAATCTATCTTGTAAAAATATTGGGGTGTTACACACACGATGTGTATTGTGTACCACACAGTGAGTGATATTTTATTTTCTTTAAATCCCTAGCTTCCATAGCTAGGGACCCACATAGAGTTTTTTCTTTTTACTACACACCATGTGTGTTGGGGATTTTCTAGAATTTAATACCTTCACATGACTTTGTACTACACTACTGATGCCTTTGTTTCCACCACTAAAACCACTGATAAGCATTAATCTAGGCTAAACTGAGACTATCTGTTATTGGTGTCCACATTACATCCACCCAACCAAATCATGAATCATCAATTAGCTCAATCGTACCTCTCATCTCTATTTTGAACCTGTTGTGATAATATATTTTCTAAAGAGTGATTGTCCAATGATCATTTAAACAGTATTTATTAAATTGTTTTCTAAAGGGTGTGAGGATTATGAACATGGAAAGAATGGTATAAGAAATAAACAAAACATAACAAAAGGAAAGACCCTAGACATTTGTTCACATTAAAAACTATTTGTTTCAATTATAATGATTAATAATGAAAAATAATCAAGGATTAACCAAATTAATGTCAATTCCTAAATCGAGATTGATAAAAACACCAACTATAATCAACCATCGATCAAAAAATCAATTTCTGTTAAGTAAATTGATCCACATTCAAAAAGGGATTTGAAAATGGGATTAATCCAATACAAAAAAAAGTTCCCTAACCCTTTTTTGGATTAATTTTGGGTGAATAATGGTTTCATTTGTGAGATATCCATGAACTCCATTCGCACACCAATTTCAAAAGCCCAATCCATTATTGATCATAAAAGATATATCCTACAATGAATCCTCTCTTAATACATAGGGTCATGTGGATAACCATTTGGATTTGAAGTGCCCAGATCAGTGTGAATCACTGAGAGGGGGAGGGGGTGAATCAGTGATCCTTTAAAACTTTTTACTAATTGATTCTTTATCAATTAAACCTCTATGGCTGGTTAAAGCCTCGATCCACTCTTCTTATGTCTCTCAACCTTTCCCGGATAATGCAGTAATGAAAAGGCACAGGACACAAGGATTTACAAGGTTCGGCACCAAAGGCCTACATCCTTGCCATGCTCTCCCAGCATGGATTCTCCCATTATAATCGGTTAGTATTACAATGGTCGATACAGAGTCCCACGGTATCTCTCCTGAGTCCCACAGGAGGGTCTTTATACTGCGTCCCACAGTGTTACCAGAGTCCCACTGGCCTGCTCTAGAATCCCACTGAAGACTTCTTCTCCCTGAGTCCCACAGGGTCTTCTCCTGGCTCCTCGAGTCACAAGAGTAGCTCTTCTTCTTGTTCAGCTCTTCAAGTATCCTCAGCAGTCTGGGATAAAGACTGCTGGCCTTGCTCTGTACCTCTGATCACTTGTGATGATCAGGTCTTCTCGTCTTGCTCAGGATTTATCTACTTCTTCTCAGGATGACCTGGCCTCTCTCTTCAAGAATCTTCAACAGCCTTTGAAAAGGTCTGTTGGTCTTGCTCAGCAATCTTCTGATCACTTCACTTGATCAGGCTCTTCTCAATTACTGAATACTCAGACACCTGATGTCTTTAACTTCAGTCTGGTCCAGTCTCACTCACTTCAACTTCATGCACTGAGTGCATGGCAGCTCTTCATCCTCATGCACTGATAGCATGGACTTCTCAATATATTCTTCAATAACTTTCAGTCTTGGTCAACTCAAACGCACACCACTGATTTGACTCTGTTCACGTGTGCACGTGCATGCATGCATGCATGCACTTTCCTCTTTCTTCTCTTGGTGCAATAAACCCACAAAGGGTGTAGTACTTTAAGCACACACCTTTTCTTCTTTTCCTTCACACGTTTAATTCCTTTTGATTACACACATAAATGTGTGTTATACTTTGTGTGAGTGTTCTCCCTTTTCTTCTTCTAAATGTATACACACTTCTTAGTGCACACACATAGGTTAGGCCTTCTTGTCTCTTTGCACACAAAACTTCTTCACTTTGGCACACACTTGAGCTTGGCCTTCACACTTCTTGTTGCACACCCTTAAATGGCCGTAGGGTGTTCCTCTTCAATTTGCACACACAAAATGTGTCTTCACTTGGAACACAAAGTCACACGTTTCTTGTATTGTCCAAGTGCACACAACCTATAGGGTGTAATGCTTTTATTCTTCTATGCACACACACCCAAGCACTAAGGGCTCGGTTCTTCCTCCTTTGCACACCTACTGCCAACAGCCTTTCTCCTTTGTTTGCACACACACAAAATGTGTGGTCTTTCACCTTTCTTTTACACAACCCGTAGGTGTGGTCTTCTCAACACGAGCCCCTGCCTTAGTGAAGGCGCGCAAGGGGTGCAAGGGTGCAAATGCCGCGGGGTGCACAAGCACTCGGGTGTGCAGGATGCAACACCACGAGGCGCGCAAGCCACAAGGGTGAGAACACCTTGGGCGCGCAAGCTACTCCTGCCGCGCAAGTATGCGGGCAGGGAGAGCTCTTCCTGTCGCGCATATAATGCGCGCAGGGGTCTTCTACTCTTCTTCTTTCGCGCAAGGAGTGCGCAAAAGGAACCTTACGGAGCAAGGGGTGCTCCGGGCTTCTGCCGCGCAAGTGTTGCGCACAGTAATTCTTCGCGAGGCACAAAAGCTCTCACGGGACTTCTCTCGAGTTTTTCAGCAAGCTACAATGAGGTCTCGGCCTCTCCTTTTATAGGCAGAGAATCCTCAAGACTTCCGCGTGGGATATCTTTTAATCTCCCGAAGATTTCGGGATTTCAATATTTCCTTAAATCTAGTTTTCATCTCTCTGTTCACGTGGGTTCCATTTATTTTTCGCTCCTTCTCATGCAAGAGTCGCAGAACGTGTGCATGGCCTTTGTTTAGGCCATCCCATGCAAAACACGAACACCCGATGCCTCGGCAACTTCGTTTGCCTCGGCCTTCATAGAATTTCCTCATTTGTTGCATGCAAGTATATTTTTATGCATGATCGTGTTCGGTAGGTCCAGAAGAGCTCAATGGAGCCTTCGGATTCGGAAATGGTGGCTGGGAACTCGAAATAGGTCGTCGGGATGCCTCTGGTTCAGCGGCGGCAAGCGGATGGCTTCGGGGAGGCTCGACGAAGGAGACGAGCCGGGAGCCATCGGATCAAGCGATCGAATAATCTTGGACGGCCTGGATCAGATCGCGAATGGCGCGATTAGATGAGCGGCTCGGATCTGGCGCGCGATGAGACGGACGGCTCAGATCTGATCCGCGGCGAAATTTTGCGTCCCACATCGAATCCTCGCGCGGTTTTTCTGCGGTTTATCAATATGCCGCTCCCATCCCCACTTAAATTGAACTTACTCCTCCACGGTGCCGCCCCGCACCGTGTTCTCCCTGCGGGCGCGCTCTGCGCCCACTCTGCTCCCTGCGGGCGCGCTCCTAGCGCCCACTATGCACACTCGGGTGCGCGGGCTTCACCACCGCGTGCCCTCGGGGGCTTATACATGGCCCCCTGCCGCTCGGGCTGGCCACATGGGATCCCCCCTTGGGCGTGGCGCCTTAGGCCCACATGTGCCTTGGGGGTTGAACCCTTAAGGCTGGCTTGAGATGGCCATATATTTTGGCAAAGGACAATACAAATACTTTGTCAAAAACAAAGTAACCCATGAGTATAAGACAAATGCCAAGTGCCATTCAAGCCATTTCTTCTTCATCATTTCTTCTTCAAATGGATTCCTCCTCTTCTTAATCATGTATTCCTCCAATTCCTCTTCAATATATATTCATCACTTAGGAATGGAAATTCTTGAAGGTTCTTCATCTTCAACCGAACTCCTGAATCAACATGAATTCTCCAATGTTCTTCATTGATCCAATCAGAGATCAAGTTGGATCAACTTCATGTTCACATGCACTAAGTGATAGTGCATGGACTTCATTTATCCACTTCATCCACTCAGTAGTTGTGGATGGATCACTTCAGCTCCTCATGCATCGTCAATACAATGCATGGTCTTCAAACAATGTTGTGACATTGTATCATCAGGATACAAGTTCTTTGAACTTAAAGAGCAGCTCAACAATCGTCAGATGTCCATGGAGAATGTTTCAACCATATTCTCCAATACCACTTAGTGAATCTCCTAAGTGACATTCCTATAAGTACCATGGCCATTCTCCTTCACCACCAACACCATCACAACCTTTTTCATTCACATCTTGACATTCCCTGACTTCCATTCCTTCCAAGACAACTTCATGCCTCATTGACAACAAATGCAACACAATGCACTTCAATCTCCCCCTTTGTATTTGTTGGCAATACACTAGAGCACATATGAATGGGTCAATATGTGTTCCAATACTTCTCCCCCTTATTGGAAATCAAATGCAAAGGTGTGGTGTGGTTCTCTTTCAAAAATCTCTTCCTCCCTTTGAAAAGTATTTTCTTGAAAAACACTGAGAGAGGGATGATGTCACATGTTCTTCTTTAGCAAAGAACCTTTAGTAAATCAACTCTAAGTCTACTTGGGCTAACCCGATGTAGAAAACAAGAGTGATATGACCAAGGAATTCAAAGCTGTCCATAATTCTCTACACATGTGAGATCATTCTTAGGGGTTTGAAATTTTTCAGATATAACAATGAATTTGCTAAATCCTGCACAACTTCACAAAACTCATTAGAAAGTTCAGTGCAAAGATAAAGCTCCCCCTTTCATCCATTTGTCTTCAATAAAAACTCCCCCTTAATTGTCATGATGAATACAATTAAGAAACAAGGGATGAAAGTATGATTGGAATACCTTCACTTTTCTCAAGATGGTATAAAATCTCAGAATCCCATCTTCTTCAGATTGGCTCCCCCTCAAGGGGTGCACTCCGTTCTGTCCAAAACATCCTCCAGATGAGAATGATCATCATCTTCAATTCCCTGCAATGTTAGCACATGTATATACCAAGAGTATAAGGGAATAATATGGAACCTTCTTGGTTCATCAATGTGAACAACAAGGTTGAGAAGATTCTCTCAACCGAGATGTCCCATTTTCACCATTCTTCACACTTGCACATTTGATCTTCAATGATGATTGTGCTGGTGTGGTTCTCAAAACATCTTCATGTGAAACCTTCTTCTTCCCTTTTGCCTTAGCAATTTCCAGAACTTCATCTTCAGCTCTTTGTAAATCTTTGGAAAGTTGCAACTGATTTGGCCATATGACTAGTAACTCATTTGGAAGAGTGTCCTCAGTTTTGGAAGTTCCACATGGTTCTTTGGATGCTGCTAAGCTACCTCTCTTAGGAAACTTATTTTCAATCAATCCCTTCTTCTTCTGGATTGATTGTCTTTTGGAGTCCAGTCTGCTTCTATTCAGTTCCATGGCTTGTTCACAAAGTTCCATGATATGACCTTTCTTTCCACAGTAGAAGCATTTCTTGGTGGTCCTTCTGGATGCATCACCCTTCTTGGATTTGAATTCCAAGGACTTCTCTTCCTTTTTCATAATCTTCTTGGGAGCATTGTCAACTTTCTTCTTGCTTCCCAAGGACTCCTTCTTAGCCAAGTTCAGTGATCTTCTCTTCATTCCAGCTTCGGATACATTCGGAGATTGATATGTATCAACTCTTTGACCACTTTTGCAACCATCCCAGATGTTGTCAAGTAATCCAAATCTATTTGTAGTAAACAGATGTCTCTGGACCTGTGGATGTTTCTTATTGCCTTCTGGCTTGCTCCCCCTTGGCATGGGCTTCCTTTGTGCTTTTGCATTTAAAGGATTGTACATACAATCTTTTGCACAATGCCCATACCTATTACAACACCAACACTGACCCACAAATCTTGACCTCTTTAGTCCTTCTGATTGTTGGGTACTTTTCTTGATTTGTTGTGTTGTTTCAGGAGAGCTCTGCTTCTTCATTTTATTCATCCATACTTGTTTGGAATTATTTTTCCATCCTGCACTTTTTGTGGAAACACAGTTAGAAGCATCAGTACAAGATGGTATGGATGGTACCTTCTTTCTAGAAGATGTTGCACTTTTATTAGAGGATGTCTTTCTCTTAGAATCATCCTGCTCAAAGCATACTTGAGTAGCAACATGTCTTCTTCCAGCTGACTGGGAGGATTCAGCTTTAGGTGATTGCAGATTTTTCAATATCACCTCTAGTTCGAAGCATTTAATATTGAGGGAGTTCTTCTCATCCTCAACAGTTCTTAGCTTTCCTTCCCAATTCTCCTTCAGCTGATTCATCTGGTCATCATGCACTGTCTTCAATTCAAGCAATGAATTGTCAAGCTCCTTCACCCTTTTTGCTTTGTCTTCAAGTTGAGCATCTTTGACAACCATTGAAACTCTGTGTCTCTTTTCCAGTGCACGGAAAACATCTTTGATCATTATCAAAAATATTTATTTCTCAGAAGAGCTCCTTTGCAATTCTTCACAGGTATCTTCATATCTTTCATTGCAAAGGGAAACAGTTTCATCTTTGGCCTTCACCAGCTTTCTGAGAGTGTTGGTTATGCCAACCCTTTTTGCCAATTGGACTTCCAGAGAATTGGATTCATCTTCTAGCTGTAATTTTTCTTCATGAAGATCATGGATGCCTGTAGCTATACACTTTGCCACTTCCATGGGAACTGTCTTATGAAGATATTTGAGTGCACTCTGAAGATCATTAATTGTTTCAACTTCATCACAGCTAGGACAGGCTTTCTTCATCTTCTTGGCCTGTTTCTTCTTTCTATTTTTCTGAGTCTTGGCAGATATCTCCATTTGAGGTTGGTCGCTCGTTTCCTCAAATCTGCACTTCATAAAGACTCCCTTGGATCTTTTAGAGGTAACCTCCCTCTGATACCAATTGAAGTGCCCAGATCAGTGTGAATCACTGAGAGGGGGAGGGGGTGAATCAGTGATCCTTTAAAAAAATTTACTAATTGATTCTTTATCAATTAAACCTCTATGGCTGGTTAAAGCCTCGATCCACTCTTCTTATGTCTCTCAACCTTTCCCGGATAATGCAGTAATGAAAAGGCACAGGACACAAGGATTTACAAGGTTCGGCACCAAAGGCCTACATCCTTGCCATGCTCTCCCAGCATGGATTCTCCCATTATAATCGGTTAGTATTACAATGGTCGATACAGAGTCCCACTGTATCTCTCCTGAGTCCCACAGGAGGGTCTTTATACTGCGTCCCACAGTGTTACCAGAGTCCCACTAGCCTGCTCCAGAATCCCACTGAAGACTTCTTCTCCCTGAGTCCCACAGGGTCTTCTCCTGGCTCCTCGAGTCACACGAGTAGCTCTTCTTCTTGTTCAGCTCTTCAAGTATCCTCAGCAGTCTGGGATAAAGACTTCTGGCCTTGCTCTGTACCTCTGATCACTTGTGATGATCAGGTCTTCTCGTCTTGCTCAGGATTTATCTCCTTCTTCTCAGGATGACCTGGCCTCTCTCTTCAAGAATCTTCAACATCCTTTGAAAAGGTCTGTTGGTCTTGCTCAGCAATCTTCTGATCACTTCACTTGATCAGGCTCTTCTCAATTACTGAATACTCAGACACCTGATGTCTTTAACTTCAGTCTGGTCCAGTCTCACTCACTTCAACTTCATGCACTGAGTGCATGGCAGCTCTTCACCCTCATACACTGATAGCATGGACTTCTCAATATATTCTTCAAGAACTTTCAGTCTTGGTCAACTCAAACGCACACCACTGATTTGACTCTGTTCACGTGTGCACGTGCATGCATGCATGCATGCACTTTCCTCTTTCTTCTCTTGGTGCAATAAACCCACAAAGGGTGTAGTACTTTAAGCACACACCTTTTCTTCTTTTCCTTCACACGTTTAATTCCTTTTGATTACACACATAAATGTGTGTTATACTTTGTGTGAGTGTTCTCCCTTTTCTTCTTCTAAATGTATACACACTTCTTAGTGCACACACATAGGTTCGGCCTTCTTGTCTCTTTGCACACAAAACTTCTTCACTTTGGCACACACTTGAGCTTGGCCTTCACACTTCTTGTTTCACACCCTTAAATGGCCGTAGGGTGTTCCTCTTCAATTTGAACACACAAAATGTGTCTTCACTTGGAACACAAAGTCACACGTTTCTTGTATTGTCCAAGTGCACACAACCTATAGGGTGTAATGCTTTTATTCTTCTATGCACACACACCCAAGCACTAAGGGCTCGGTTCTTCCTCCTTTGCACACCTACTGCCAACAGCCTTTCTCCTTTGTTTGCACACACACAAAATGTGTGGTCTTTCACCTTTCTTTTACACAACCCGTAGGTGTGGTCTTCTCAACACGAGCCCCTGCCTTAGTGAAGGCGCGCAAGGGGTGCAAGGGTGCAAATGCCGCGGGGTGCACAAGCACTCGGGTGTGCAGGATGCAACACCACGAGGCGCGCAAGCCACAAGGGTGAGAACACCTTGGGCGCGCAAGCTACTCCTGCCGCGCAAGTATGCGGGCAGGGAGAGCTCTTCCTGTCGCGCAAATAATGCGCGCAGGGGTCTTCTCCTCTTCTTCTTTCACGCAAGGAGTGCGCAAAAGGAACCTTACGGAGCAAGGGGTGATCCGGGCTTCTGCCACGCAAGTGTTGCGCGCAGTAATTCTTCGCGAGGCACAAAAGCTCTCACGGGACTTCTCTCGAGTTTTTCAGCAAGCTACAATGAGGTCTCGGCCTCTCCTTTTATAGGAAGAGAATCCTCAAGACTTCCGCGTGGGATATCTTTTAATCTCCCGAAGATTTCGGGATTTCAAGATTTCCTTAAATCTTGTTTTCTTCTCTCTGTTCACGCGGGTTCCATTTATTTTTCGCTCCTTCTCATGCAAGAGTCGCGGAACGTGTGCATGGCCTTTGTTTAGGCCATCCCATGCAAAACACGAACACCCGATGCCTCGGCAACTTCATTTGCCTCGGCCTTCATAGAATTTCCTCATTTGTCACATGCAAGTATATTTTTATGCATGATCATGTTCGGTAGGTCCAGACGAGCTCAATGAAGCCTTCGGATTCGGAAATGGTGGCCGGGAACTCGAAATAGGTCGTCGGGATGCCTCTGGTTCAGCGGCGGCAAGCGGATGGCTTCGGGGAGGCTCGACGAAGGAGATGAGCCGGGAGCCGTCGGATCAAGCGATCGAATAATCTTGGACGGCCTGGATCAGATTGCGAATGGCGCGATTAGATGAGCGGCTCGGATCTGGCGCGCGATGAGGCGGACGGCTCAGATCTGATCCGCGGCGAAATTTTGCGTCCCACATCGAATCCTCGCGCGGTTTTTCTGCGGTTTATCAATATGCCGCTCCCATCCCTACTTCAATTGAACTTCCTCCTCCACGGTGCCGCCCCGCACCGTGTTCTCCCTGCGGGCGCGCTCTGCGCCCACTCTGCTCCCTGCGGGCGCGCTCCTAGCGCCCACTATGCACACTCGGGTGCGCGGGCTTCACCACCGCGTGCCCTCGGGGGCTTATACACGGCCCCCTGCCGCTCGGGCTGGCCACATGGGATCCCCCCTTGGGCGTGGCGCCTTAGTCACACATGTGCCTTGGGGGTTGAACCCTTAATGCTGGATTGAGATGGCCATATTTTTTGGCAAAGGACAGTACAAATACTTTGTCAAAAACAAAGTAACCCATGAGTATAAGACAAATGCCAAGTGCCATTCATGCCATTTCTTCTTCATCATTTCTTCTTCAAATGGATTCCTCCTCTTCTTAATCATGTATTCCTCCAATTCCTCTTCAACATATATTCATCACTTAGGAATGGAAATTCTTGAAGGTTCTTCATCTTCAACCGAACTCCTGAATCAACATGAATTATCCAATGTTCTTCATTGATCCAATCAGAGATCAAGTTGGATCAACTTCATGTTCACATGCACTAAGTGATAGTGCATGGACTTCATTTATCCACTTCATCCACTCAGTAGTTGTGGATGGATCAATTCAGCTCCTCATGCATCGTCAATACAATGCATGGTCTTCAAACAATGTTGTGACATTGTATCATCAGGATACAAGTTCTTTGAACTTAAAGAGCAGCTCAACAATCGTCAGATGTCCATGGAGAATGTTTCAACCATATTCTCCAATGCCACTTAGTGAATCTCCTAAGTGACATTCCTCTAAGTACCATGGCCATTCTCCTTCACCACCAACACCATCACAACCTTTTTCATTCACATCTTGACATTCCCTGACTTCCATTCATTCCAAGACAACTTCATGCCTCATTGACAACAAATGCAACACAATGCACTTCAGGATTTTCCATAATTTATATTAAATAGAGGATGTTAAGTCTAAAAATTAAATAAACAATAAACTATTAAATTTATTTATCACTTTATTAATTCTATCACATATGAACTTTAAAAAAACAGTCATTATTGAAAAATTTTATGATATTCCTAGGGTAAAAAACATATTATAGACTTTATGGTGTCTCATATTTCCCATTCGGGTTTTTTTGGGAGTTATTCCATTGTTTCAGAAAAACCATGTGCATGTGTTGTAATATATTAAATATTTTTACTATATCAATATTGAGCCTCCCAAACCCAAAAATATCATGCTTACTCAGAACCTAGATTCAAACATATTATTTAAAATATACCAAATTTTTATAAGGGAAAATATTTATTATATTCTCATAACCTCAATCCTTTTCATCCAAAAATGAAAAAAACTACTAAAAAGATTTGGGTACTTAGAACACATGTGGTTAACTTGATCTTAGGTGATATCCTAAAGATTCTCATGATTCCACTAAACATGTATGAAAAGAATCACTCTCACAAAAAGTATATTATACTATTGATCCTCGATCACTACTATGTACTTTGAAAATGTTACTCCATCCTCAGTGTTCAAGCCACCCCATTCATAACATGTTCAGGGTTATGCACATACAACCTTAGTTGTGACACATGGATGACATCATCTACCTGGTCTAATTATGTTGGTAGAGCTGAGAAGTATGCAACCTCATCAACCCTACATAGTATCTGCAAAGGACCAATAAACCTCAGATATAACTTTGCAACATTACAAAATCTCTACAGTCCTCTCTCAGGTGAGACCTTTATGAATTCATTGTCTCCCTCTTCAAATTCAAAATGCCTTCATCATTATTTCACATAATACATCTAATGGCTCTGGGTAGTCCTCATCTTCTCATGGATAATGTCAACATTCTTTTTTATCACTCACACTAGATATGGGATCAGGAGTGTTGACTCCTAAGAATTATTCCAAAAAATAGATAACCTACAGGTTCTCCCATACAAGGCCTAAAATGGTGTCATACCAATTGTTGATTGTTACTTATTTTTCTATGAAAACTCTTATAAAGGTATGTGATCCTCCAAACTATATCCAAATTCTAACATGAAATCTTATAGTATTTCCTCTAGAACATGAACAGATTACTCAGTATAGATGTTTTTATAGGGATAAAATTTGGTGTGAAAATGTATCTGAGAGGAAAATGCCTCCTTAAATCCTCTCTATAATAATGACATGAAGTGATAATCACAGTATTATATGATCAGCGATGGAACTCTGTGAAATCATAATATCTCATGTATATAAAGGAATCTAAATCTCTCAACTAAACTCGACTCTCAGATGGCTAGGATATGGGCCGACTTTGGTGAACTATTCTATGATTACTAGATGGAATTGTGTCTTCTAAATGATCATTGAATCCTACTCATGATGTCCATAGATACAATGTCCCACTTCCACTCTGACACCTCCTGGGTTTGTGCTAAACCAACAAGAACCTAGTGTTTATACTTCACCAACTAAGAAATTAGACATCTATAGAAAAGATCCACTACAAACTTCTTTATCCTGGCCATCAAAATAGGCACCAAATGTCTTGGTACATATTTTTACACCTAGATGTACCACCAAAGGAGATGTGTTAAACTCCCTCAACACCACTTCACATATCATAACTAGTACCATGGTTCACCCCTTAAAAAGGATGGCGTGTTCCCGACCAACATTAAATTCATCAAGAGCATGTCTAGTGGATATGTGAACACATAAGGTCTCATAGTCAGTATCTCCAAGTGGGTCTTAACTAACACATTAAGTGGTGGGGTATAAACCATTGAATTGAGGTATGTTTCACCATCCTCATCCATTAAGGAAAACTATAATGAGGCTAAATAGTCTTATGCCTCAAACAATAGTTGAAAACAAGATCTCATGCTGGAACATATGCCACCTTGTTCCCCTTTATGGGAGTATAGATTATCTCAAATTCATAATCCTAGAGGAACTCTAGACATCTCCTTTATCACAATTTAAGACCCTTACTTCAGAATCTAGTGGTCGGGATAAATGATAAATTCTTGTCCATAAGATAGCTTCTCCACATCTTCAGGGAAAATACCACCACTATTATCTCTAGATTGTGGGTTACATAGTTCTTCTTGTTGGGTATCAGCTACTAAGACCCATATGATATCAATTAATTCATCTATATTATAACACATCCAAGAATAGTTTCATATGGATAATAGAATACTATGTACTCAATATCCTCCCTTGGAAGTCTCAAGAAGGGGGAACTTATCAACCTCTACCACAACTTATTAAATTCCTCTTTACACCACTTCATCCATATGAATGGCATCCCATTTTGAGTCAAAGTATTCAAAGGTGTCATAATCCTGGAGAAATTTGGTATAAATCTCTGATAGTAGCCTAATAACCCAATGAAGCTTTGTACCTCAGTCAAATACTTGGGTGACTACCAATATAGATTCACCTCAACCATTTCAAGGTCAAATACTACTCCATATTCTGTGATTTAATTTCCCAAAAAGTGTACATCTTGTATTCAGAACTAACACTTCTAGAGGTTCCCATAATTCTAGTACACTCAGAGTATTTCTAGGACCATCCTCAAGTGTCTCATGCACTCCTCCTTGGACAACGAGTACATTAGGATATCTTCAATGAAGACTACCAAAAACCAATCTAAAAAGAGATGAAATCTATATTTAATGAATTATATGAACTATTATAGTGTGTTCATCATGATTAATGTTTCAAAAAGTACTCACAGTTATCATAATGACATCAAAATGTCATTTTTTATATCCTCATCATGTACTCGAAGTTGGTGATAGCCTAACATGAGTTCAATTTTTGAGAACCATCTCACCCCCTTCAGCTGGTCAAAGAGTTCATCAATTATTTGTATTTGATACTTATTTTTTAAATTCAACTAATTTAGGTGATGGAAATCTACACAAAACCTCAAGATCCCATATGCCTTCTTGGTGGAAAAAATAATTGGGGATTCCTAGGGTGACACACTAGGTATGACAAATCCCTATTCCAGTAACTCCTCCAAATACACCTAATACTCACAAAGATATATGGGAGGCATCTAATATTCCAGAATAGATATTTAGGTGGTCCTTGTATTCATTTTTATGTATAATTGTATCTCTTGGTGGAGAGGTAATACCATTACATCCTCAGGGAAGATGTTTGCATACTCTGCCACAACTGAAAGATGTTTAAAGATTACAAAATTCATTGATATAAGGGTAATAATAGACAAATAATTAGTAACCAAATGCATATTTAAGCATATGAGTCCATCTAGTTATACATAGGTTTCCTTCTTACTGATGAAGGAAAACCTTTCCCCATCTACACAGACACACCGCATCCTACACCTAAAATGTTCAATATTTATAGAAACTGTGGATTGCTATTCCATACCTAATATGATATCATAAAGCCAAATCACTACTGAAAAGAGATCACATAAGAATCTATATCCACTAAGATTCAGATCAAACTATTGGTAGGAGTGTGTGATCATTGAATCCCCTCCAGTTAGAGTCTCCAGGAAAAAGGGTTGAGTTGTAGCCTCAACTAAAATATATAGTTCTCAAATACGGGAAGTATAGAGAAAATTATATCTCATGTATGTTTTTATCAGTACATTAGATAAATTATAGAATATATAAATTTTACCTCTAATAATCCATGGAGATTCTGGGTCATAGGCCTCTACTACATGTAGTTTGTCCCCCTAACCACAAGCTCCCATAGCCTAGCATGGACCTCCTGGAAATGATGGTGGCAAATGATCAAACCATCATCCACCTCCCACTTCTCTCCATGCTCCTCTACCAAATATTCCACCCTATAAACCTACCATATCATGATTTTTTATTTTCTTGGTAATTCAATCTAGTATCTCTCTATCAGTTGTATAGAGGGTTGGACAATCCTACATGATATAATACCAAGTGTCACAATAGTAGCACTTCCTTTGGCTTGGATGACTTGATCCATCCTATAATCCCTAAACTGAAAACCCTATATCCTGGTACTATATCAGGTAATTACTACCTCACTTGGAACCTTGCATCTAAATTTTATTAAAAACTTCTAAAGTCTCAGCTCTATAGTTCCCATCACTCGTAACCACTTCAAGAAAATACTCTACCAAGAATATCTCCACCACTAAAGATTGAACGAAAACTCCTGCATCCATGGAATTAAAATATATATCACACTAGACCATATATCTATGAGGACACCATGCTCAATATTATTTTCTTGAAATAATGCATCTCTAACCATATCTAAGGAGTATCATGATCTATTTTTGGACCTCGATGAATATTCTGCCACAGTCATGTTGTCTGATTGAAGCTGCGGAAGCTCCTAGATATGCACCGCTCACAACATAGTTGGGTAGAACTACTCTATAAAAAGTTTCTCATACTATGTACATGAAATATTCGCCTCATCGTATGTAAGAGTCACCAAACTCCACTATCTCTCTACAAATCCATGAATAAGGTGCACCACTAAGACCACTGAAAGATCTGGATGTGTTATAACAATGTGGGAAACTCATGTAACTAACTGAAGATTTTCCTTAACTACCTAGTGGTATAGATATCCCTAAAAAATGAGGGTTCAATATCACTAAAACTCATTAAGTGAGCTCGAGCTTCGTGCCTCATCCATCAGTACTACTAGTGAAACATGTTGCACATCAGATGGTCGAAAGACTGGAAAAAAACCTAGAGGTATCACCTCATAAATTGGTTCTTGTATCAAAGAATCATCACTTAGTGGATCATCCACACAATAATTTTGTGGAATATTAGCTATATATCATTGGGGAGGCATCTCGAAATAGTAAAGATATACCTCAATTAAAAGTATATCTTTAGAGATGACTCACGATGGATATGGAAACCATAACCAATTCCTATATAGTTCATGTAATAATTTATCCCCTATAATAAATTCCTATAGGTACCAAGTCAACAAGCAGGTTATCAGAGTCCTAGTTATTGGAAATATTGATTATCACATCAGCACTAGATTCTATGGATTGAGAGCCAAAATTGGAACACTTTAATATGGTAGGCCTATTTCCCAAACCAAAAATCACACCTAGACAATCTCCAAAACCCAATAATAAACCTTCTATGACCCTAATCTATAACAACATGAACCACTAAGGCTCTCTTGGAAAATTACAAGACAAGTGTGACACCCCTAGGGGCTGAAAACTAGTGTCTATTATGCATATCACACGAATGGTCGGAGGACATAGCCTATGGTACCTGTACCCACACACACATATATTCATATACACACATAATACATAATGGTAAAACACAAAGGATACCAATAATGAATGAATACATCTATACCCCACATCAAAGTATAAAAAAAATACTGGAAGGCATAAAGGGAAAAATACAAGCCCACCAACACTATAAAGGACTCTTACCTACTAAGAAGGGAGGGGACTACTATTATATGAAACACATGATATGAACCATGGTCTATCTATCTCAACTATTACCCTTATAATCCTAATCCACCTTGGAGTCCATCGATTTGTATTTCATCTATATTAGATATGACATGTGTGGGAAGAACCTATGCAGTGGTGAGTATAACAATACCCATTAGGATATCCTGAAATCACTAAACATAAAACATCAAGAGAGTAGTCATATCATCATCATAATGGAATGTAAATTAGAATATGAGGCATAACAATAATAACCCATATACAATCAAGTCTCAAAGTAATGTCCAAAAGGTACTGCACTTAAGATTTCAAGGTGACACTCACCTGGTAGAACTCGCTCCATGAGTTTGATAACACTGATGGTGCTTGTCTGAGAGTCCATACTCATCAGGACACACCATGAATAAGTACATGTTGGAACTTTTAATATATTGATACGCATATAAAGGGTATATACTAGGGTATTTGGGGTATAATAGACTATATTTGGAATAACCCACTATGTAGGGGATCAAATTCCTAAGTATGTTGGTCATAATGATTCCGAAAATCCCCACTTAGGGAAGGATAAATGATATATTATAGCACATTCATCAACATAGAGGGATTCTTAAACACTGTATGAGACTAATTTTATAGACATAATCACATTCAATGCTTAGGATATGATGCTTCACTAGACCCTAATAAGGATGGATTGAGGGGATGTACTCTAGGGATACCGATCTACATTGAAGAGGATGAGGGACTCAAACTACCCCGGAGAAAGTACATAGTTTCTATAGTGTATACATGACATTTATTATCTACCTTGGGTTTTACCATGTACTTTGGTCCCCAATCACATACTTTGGGTCATGTCAATGTACTCTGGTAGTGCCCATTTACCTGGTCTTGTTCGGGTACCTAGCCGTGTCTGAGTACCGAGTTGTGATCGTGTACTCTAGTTGTGCCCATGTAACTCAGGTGTATATGTCTCATTATCAGTAACAAACCACATGGATTATGGGGGGTTACTACATTATTTTTTTAAACCCAATCTATCATAGCTAGTGTCCCACATAGCATATGTTCTTCAGACTACAAACTCTGTCGGTAATGATTTTTCTAGAATCCTAAACCTTCATGTGTATTCATTATATGTCATTTTATCCTTTTATTATTCCAACAAATCTAATAATTCCTAAATGAGCCTTTCCATCGTCGGTAGTTGGATTCTAACCACCCAATATTTTAAGGAATAATCCTCCATTGCATCACAACACCACAATAATCCCAAACTATGAACGAATCACCTTTGATCCATCAACGGATATTTTTTATCATCATTAAACCTAAATTGCACTATAAATCTCCATCCTAACCCCATGGTGATGATAGGTTTCACCATATAATTATTTTGAAATTATCATTCATAAGGTATTTTTTGAACCACTATCCAAAGGGTGTGTTCTCGATGAACATGAGAATGGTATAAGAAATACACAAAAAAACAACAACAAGAATGAACCTCATCCATTATTTGGGTTATCCTAAATATGTTTCCATTAAAATAATGAACAAATAATAATTATTAGGTATTAACCAAAGTAATATCAATTCATAATTATAGTAATATAGAAACATCAACTATAATCAACCATTGATATGTGAATCAATTTTTGTTATGTTAATTTATTCACATTCAAAATGGGGTAGAAAATGGTATTAATTCAACTTAATAAAATGTAATAACTTGATTTTTGATCAATTTATGACAAATAATTGTTGCAAATAAATTTCATTTATGATATCCATGAACTCCTTTGGTACACTGATCTCCAAATCATGATCCATTGTTGATCATCCAAGAACTCGCTTCTAACGGCTCCTCATTTAATCCCAAAGGTCATGTGGATAACCCTATGAATTTTTCATAATGGGGATAAAATAGAGTAGGTTAGGTGTAGAGGATTAAATAAACAATAAATAAATAAATAAATTTATCAGTTTAGTAATTTTTCATTGATAACTCTTTAGAAAAACACCTGACATTGATAATGGTTATTTTATTCCAAGGGTAAAAAATACATTCCAAATTTAATGGAGATCACATATTTTCCATCCAAGTATTAATTTGGTATTTTTTCTTTATTTAAGAAAAAAATCAAACACATGATATAATATATTTAATATTTTTATTATATCAATACCAAGCCTCATCGAGAACCTGAATCCCATGCTAACTCAGTGCCTATATTTGAAAATAATATTTAAAATATTACAAGTTTTTTCATTGCAGAAATAAATTTGTTAAATTTCATGTGAGAAATATTGGTGGGGTGCATAATCAAGATTATTTCATCCTAACTAAGGAATATGTTCAAACAACTAAAAGAGGGTAAATTTTCAAGTGGAAAGAAAAAAACTTAGTCAAGACTAATCCATAGCTACATCTTAGTGTGATTTCACTATCCACCAGGAACATCAATTTTTTTTAGAGTGAAAGGATTCTCATGATTGCATCTAATTTTTTCCTAATTTCATTAACTATTTTATATAATGTGTATATTTTCAAAAGTTACATAAATAAATCACTTGAAGAAACCAGAAGTTATAGTGATTCCTTATTTTGATAAAATGAAATTCAGTGTGGTTTAGCCCACCATGAAGGTCTTAAAAATAATATTGAAAAATAATAATAAATCTTAATCTAATAATTTAAGGAATTTAACTTCTCTAAAGTAGTGTAAAGAGGATCTACAACAAACGATAGGTAATTTGACTAGCGGTTGTTCTAAGAAATTTGATAATCAAGATACTTTAGAAGAACTTCTGTTTAGTTAAGATGGGTATGAGGAATGTAAAATAATTAAATCTACTCAATATATCTACATTATGGTATAGGGTAATATAAAGAAAATTTCTTTTTATCATATCACAAATATATTTGAATATATCCAAGGCATACATGATGGAAAAACATAGCTAGAATAGTAAGCCGATAAAATGGAAAAGGAATTTAATAAGAAGATAAATGAGTATTACACTATCAATAAATACATAGATTCTAAGTAATAATCAATATCACATTATGAATAAAATTTTACCTTAGCATAAAAAGAGTTTCAAATGGAAAGTTGTGAGGAAGCTGAAATTAATAAAATTTTGGATGATAAAATCCATTCATTAAAAGATACAATAGTTTTCAAGAACTCAATGTTAGGTTAAATAATGAGAATTAAAAAAATAAAAATTTCTCCATAAATAAAGGAATATGAATGTGAAGATAAAGTGAAATATCTTGAAGATCATAAAATCACATTAAACTTAATGTGTATTGAGTTGGAAGTCAAGTTAGAAAAAACTAAATTTACTAGACACTTTTACATGCCGTAGGGTATGGAAAAACATTCCTAGGTGAAATAAATTAATTGGGGTAACTCTAGGTTTTCTCTGGAGTGGATTTCCATAAATCAATATTCACTTTTTTTAGAAGAAGGGGTTTGATTTTGAAATGGTTTTGTTTTTAAAACTAATGGATGAAATCAAATAGTGATTTGAAAACAAATAATAATGGAATGATGATCCATTTAGGGTAAGATTAAGGTATTTAAATGTTATCTTACTCTTGAATTGTACACACTCTTCTTCCTATAACTAGTAAGATAGAAAATATAAAATCACATCCTCTATCTCTCCCTTGATATAATGGTGATAGTGATAATCATAATAAATGAAACTTTATCCTGGTCTAACCTCCTTCCTATATATTTGTATAGGAATATTAGTGGATCCTCCTTATTGATTATGGAAATTTATAATCAAGTCTTGTTTTTCCAATATATTCAAGAGTTCCCACTACCATATACAAACATGAACAAAATCAGTGATATCTTCACCACTCAACTGTAACATGTTTAATCATATACAGAACAAAACTAGGTGGAGATACATAAAGATAATAGGAAAAATAAAAAATAAATAAAAAAATCCAAAATTATATACAATATCACATGATAATAAAAACCACTATTGGAATATCAAACCTGGATTAAGAGAAGAGAGATAGATTTTATTCCATGAAGTTCCCAAACATAATCATTAAATGTGGTTTGTCTTTCCCTTACATGATCACCATGATTTACCTCTCTATATGAAGGGTGGCTTAAGTGAAAAGAGAAGAAGAAATAAATCCAAAGCTAATAAAAACCAAGAAAAATAAAATCATAATATTCAAAATATCTACCGGTCATGCCTGAGTCACTTTAGGGAAGATCTCTCCAGGAATACTATTTTTATTAGGGAGTCGTGACTTCCTTTCCCATCGGTCTGCTAAACCAACATGATCTTATCTGTTTTAAAATTATATTTCTTTTCTTTAACTTTTCTTAAAATATTTAATTTGATTTTTTATACTATAAAATACACATATTTCATTATTTTGTGTTGATAAAAATATTTTTCATGTTTATATCCACATGGAAGCCTCTTATTGATCACATGGATGCTAAAACGGTGGCCCAGGCCATGACTTGGGGTATCAATGAGTCGCCTTAAGCTAGCTATCAATATTACACAAAGTGATTTTGGTAAAGTCATGGATAGACTGTGAGGTTCAACTCAATGGATCAACCATGAGGTTTAAATAAATTGGTCAGCCATAAGTTTCAACATGTATTCGATTGAAATAAAAGTGTGGTAAATTAGAATCAACATAAAACAGATCTTATACTTTATATAATTTCTAGTCATGTTCAATCTAGGAAATGCATAGTTAATTAGATATATTCTTATGGTTGATCTTCATAGAGTCACTTGTGATACATAGTCGATTGGATCTCTTCTTATGGTATATCTCCATAAGGTGATTTATGATGTATAGTCAATTGAATATCTTCTTACGATCGACTGTCACATGATCACTTGTGATGCATTTTTTATAATAAGGTTCAATTCAATGGATTGATCATATGTTTTAAAAGAAACTATGAAGTTATATGAAATTATTCCTTCAAAAAATTTAGAACTTCAACCATGAAAAAACGTATAATCAATATAATATTAGACCTATTATTAAAAAATTATTAAACACTCTAAAATTAAAGATTCAATCCATTTATCAATAAAACTCCATATTATTTATAAAACTACTAAATGTTATATTGATACAATATCCAACCAAAATGGTGAATTTAAAATATTTGAAACTGGAGATAAAATGTGTGAAAATATTGTCTTGTCAATTCTCCCCACACAAAAACCTTGGAGTCTAGAAAAGTGAATTTAAAAGGATTACCAAAATAAAATTCAATAACTAGCCAATGTAAACTCTATTTTTCAAAAGCATGGAACTTATTCTTGTCATACCTCTATAATGATCTTGATTTCATTTTCTTAGTTAAGCAAATTTAATTAACTATCACTTATTCTATACTCTCATCTTCACTTATACTTGCCTTCTTAGAAAGATTTATATCAACATTCATGTATAGTTTTCAAGAAAGTTTTTTCTCATTCCAATTTCATAAAATTAGCACAATAAACATGACGAATATATTCATCTCCACCCAATGAATCAAGTATTTTTTTCATATCATATGGGATTAATTAGGTTTTCTCACTGAATTATGGTTGGTGGATCTTGCTGTAAAAAACTTTTAAGTTGGATTAAATAGGTCTATCTCTATATTGATGTTCAATGCATGATTTTTATTTTCCTCCATGTATGGATTCCCCCAAAATTAAACATTCACTAACTTATATTCACATTTTTTAATTATCTATTTAAACCCCACACATTTTATCAATTGAACAACAGTAAACATTACTATCATTATTTCCTTCACTGGGTTTTACAATATTTTAATATTCACTTTGGTTATGCTCTTGAAGGGAAAGGGGAACATCATAATTTCTTCAGTGTATTTGATATATTCCTTAACATTTTTTGGAGGTATTATATATACTTATAATTAATTCTTGGGATCTTCTTTATATAGAAACAATATTACTTCCAAATACATTTTCCAGAACATATTGTACTGAATCCATCTCTTTTCTAGTAGGTGTTAGTCCCAACTAGCCTCCAAAATCCTCCTCAAATTCATTTCAATTCTATACCATTTATAAATTCATAAGAATAATAAATTTCTTCCTGTATTCCTCTATTTAATTCAATTTTTTCTAGACTTCATTGAATCTATAATCTAGTGAAGATTTGGATTTTAGAGAGAATGAGGGAAAATTTTTACTTCAACATAGTGAAATAATTTCATGCTTATCCCCTTAGATAATATCACAAACAAATTTTCACTCTTACCATAATTATTTTTCTTTGAAAAGCATAGTAAAAATGTTTCATCACCATCTTCATTATATCCAATTGTATTCTTTCAAACATATTATTCCAGCTCCTATTCTTCCTTCTATCGCACTTGAATTCAACTTAAATCGTGCATAAGCTTCTAGAAAAGATAGATTGTGATATTTGTATTTTAATGTGATTGACTAATAATTAATTCATGGACACTATGGGATTCAATAATTAAATTTAAACATATGATTTAAAATATTCTTTATTTAACAAGTGTCTTAAAATCAAAATAAATCATTACTAATGTTTTCATAAAGTCCTTTAATGCTCTAAGGTTTTGACTAGAATGCTCTGAAAGTTATATTTACTCAATCATGTCTTGGTTTTATTAAGAAATGGGATATTTAATATTGGATTATAATCCTATCAGGTGAGTGATGAAGATAAAATATATTAATTAATTGTGTGAGATTCAAAAAATAGGTGTCTTTGTATGAATTTCAATCACTTAGAATTAAAAAAAAGTCTATTTCTATATTTATCTATGGTGAGTGAATAAGTAAAATCATTTTATCAACATTATCCTAGATTAAAAGCTTTCAAGGGTCTTCTAGTTAAACTCATAGGCTTACAAAATTACTAAAAGTAAAAAATAAATACATACACACAAAAATTTGAAAAAGAAAACCAAAACTTTGAAAATTAATAAAGTAAGTGTCATAAACTACATGGTTACATCCCCCAAAATTAAATAATGAAGTGTAGTCAATTAATTAAAATAGATTAAAGATATAATAATATTTTACTTAGAATCATAGTAACTTCTATGTGATAATAAAATCTATAACCATATGGTCTTTAGTGACAAAGAAGTTGGTGGAGTGTGATAAAATGCACTAGATTTTGTGGCAAGTTCCTATAGAATTTCTTCATATACTTCCCATTTATAGTGAATGATTTATTCTATCATTAATTTATAATTTTTTTAGTATAAAAAGGACAAACATGAGTAACCATAAATAGAAATTTTTATTTTCAATGATTTTTATCTTGCATCGGATTGAGTCTTGAGTGGTATAATAGCTCCTTTTCATTAAGATGGAAGTCTTTTCATTGGATCATATTATCACGATATTTTTTTTTCTTTCTTTAAAAATTAAATAATTTTCAAAATATTATCTTCTAATTTGTTCCAACTCTTGTGGTTTTGGTCTCCTCTATTTTCCATCTCTTTCTAGGTCTAGATTCATCTCTCTCACAACCTAGTACTCTTTGGGTTTCAATTCCACATGTAGGTGATAAACTTTCTCATAAATCAGCCTATATGTGCTCATAAATATGGGGGTTTTATAGGATTTCCTATAATACTATAATTTTTCATAAAAAATTGTAAGTAGTCTATTTTTCTTGGTTTTACAATATTTTATAAAATTCAAGTGATCTCCTTGTTAGACACATCACCTTGGACAATGGGTTTTGGATGATAAGGTGTTGATGTTTCATGATGGACACCATATTTTCTAAGAAAATATATAATTTTATAATTTTAAAAAAGTGTTCCTTGAACACTAATGATGGATGTAGTCACTCCAAACCTAGAAAATATATTTTCTCTAATAAAATAACAAACAACATTAACATAATAAGTTTTTGTGGCATTATCTTCCACATATTTTGAAACATATTACATAGTAATAAAGATATAAGATTTTACAAATTATCTGGGAAAGTAATTTCATTCCTTTTGTAAATATTTCTATAAAAACGAATTTTTTGACATTTTTTACTGAAGTCATGTGCATATCTAAACATGGTGGGACAATAAATTAAATATTCAATATATTTTTTTACTATCATTTAAGGTCAAAATTGGACTCCACAATCTAAAAATTGACAAAAATCAAAAATAGATTTAATTTTAATTTTAGGGAAAAAATCTTATCACTTATCCATTGAAAATTTTATAAAGAAATAGATTTTCTCAAATTCAAAATTTAGATTTAGATTTACGCACTATAATATTTTGGCGGTTCAAATGAGTTTATACTTTTTATGTTACCAAATAATTTACCACTTCACAATACCAAGGAACTTCATCATTAACCAAGTATATATTCTACCATGGAATTATGCCAGGAGCTGGTTTGTAGGATGAAATCTCCACTTTAGCTATCTTAGGAAGTTTACTCAAGTGATCGGCCAATAATTTACCAACTACCTTATTGTCTTTGATTTCCTTTTTGGACACCTAAATTAGTGGTTTTCATCTCACAATCCTATACTTTGTGCCTTCTATAATCAAATATAAAAATGTTTCCTGGTAAAAAAAGGTTACCTGCAAGAAAAAATGATTTGAATATTTCAAAAGTAAAGACAACTTATAAGAATTAATTTTCAATGTTTCTGTAGTTGAATTAGGAATAATATAAGGTTATCTTGGAATATGAAATTATCTATGAACTTCATTAAATCTACTAAAAAAGTACTTCTCTAAATAAGTGTTTATAAGAATAAAAAAATTTCCAAAATAATCGTTCTGAATATGGGGGCTCTATTACTGGTTGGTTTATCAATATTCTCTTCAACTCATCAAAGCTACCCTAAAATGACCATTAAAATAAAAATTATTATCTTTAAAAATTATTCAAGATATAGGTATATCAATATTAATAAAATCATTTATAACCAACCTATATAATCAACCATTTCCTAAAAAATATCTACCGTTTTTCACGTGATTTGGGTAATGAAAGGAATTTACGACTTTAGTTTTTTATTTATCCACTCCAATTATTTTTATATAATGATATAACCATGGATAATTTCCCACTTTAACATGAAATTACAATTTTTAAAATTCAAAATAATATTTCTTTCAATGAAATTTTTCAAAAAAATTACACATTTTTTCAATGAATGGTTAAAAGAATTCCCAAAACCTATGAAATATTACATTTATACCTTTAATAAATCATTAATTTGATCATAAAATATACTTACCATACACCTTATAAATATAATTGAAGTATAATATAATCCAAAAGGAATCCAATTATAAAACAAATTCCTAAGGAACATGTAAAGGTTGTATTCTCTTTGCTCCTCGGAGAAATGGATACGTGGAAATATCTAAATAACCCATATAAAAATAAATAAATAGTTCTTACTAAAAACCTCTCTAACATGTTATAAATAAAGGTTATGGTTCAATGATCTTTTAGAGTGACTTAATTTTACTTTCTATAGTCTATACACACTCCCTAGGTGTCCTAGATTCTTAAAGGATTAATTAATTCTTTTGATTCCTCACAATGGTTAGGCTAGTTATCTTGGGAACTAAATGGATGGGGATTAACAATTTTCAATGTAAAATGGGATAGATAGTCTATGATTATAAGAGATTATATATATAATTATTTACCACCTTTATCAAGGTGACATTTACACCACTTTTTGGACTTCTAATAGGTTTGGAATCCCCTTAAAAGAAATTCTATATGAGAAGATTTGTGGATTTATACCTAGAATGTCACATAAGATTCAACATATTTCATTCAAATTATTTTTCAAAAGATAATTCATAATTTTTTATTAGTTTATAGAAATATTATATTCAATTATCACTAGTAATATTTCACTTTCCCTAAGGTATACAAATTATATGTCAGTGGGAAGTGGTTTCAATTTCAGATTGGGTGGTTGTTCAAGAGATGGAATTAAATTGAGGTTACCTATTCATACATATTAAACATACATCTTTCAAGGAAACATATACAAATTTTCACTATGAAATAAACCATTAGGTTTATAATAAAACTCAGAATTTACCTTCAACACTATTTTGAAAAAAGAATTTTGAAACTTATAGATAGCCTCATATCCTAAGGATATTTTACTCAAAAAAAATTATTAAGTATAAAAACTCATGTAAAATACATATATCCTAAAAGGAATTATCCTCTTCAGTGTGGGATAATGTAAAAAGTGAATAGTTATCTAAAGGGAACCTCATAGAGTAAAAAATATAAAAGTGTATATTGTTGTCTCCAAAAACCATGGTGAGTGTTCCCGCTTGAACATTGATTATTATTTCAGATTATTTTAATAAACATCCCTCCAATATGATGGGAAAGTGATTTGGAACTCAATCCTACTATATGTTAATAAGATGAAAGTTATTTGGAAATATCATAACTTGAACTCCAAGAAACATATCTTCAAATTTACCCCTAGAATAATAGTAGATATGTTCTCAGAATGTTCCACCACTCTTATGGGATTAAAATATCCCATTTAAAAAGAATTAACACTATGTGAGGTAGTAAAATAATATAATCGACTAGATCAAATAAATGATATGATATAATGTTAAGGATCCAATGGTGGGAGGAATAGAAAATGTCCTTAGATCTTGAAATATGGTTAGTAATTGGGGTACGATCATGGGTGAGACACTTATTCCTAATATTATCCTCTCAATACCTTAAAACGTCATATTTTGGTGTAATGTAACTTTAAAAATTTATCATAATTTGGGATTTTTTAAGAGATCCAAGAGGGGAATGTTGATACCCAATTTCTAGAAAGTATCTAAAATTTATGTTTGAAGTTCCACTTCATGAGTCCTCTTTGAATGAATAATTATTGATAAAAATGGAGGTGTAAGTATTTATTCCCATAATATTGTGTTTATAATGTTGTTTTTTATATATTCCTCTTTGGTCCATATTGTTCTTATCCTCTTTTCTTTTCTTCTTCATAGGGCTATTTTTCTAAATTTTTCCCAGAATTTCCAAATTAAATTTCTTTACAGTTGGACTAGTTTGTTCTAGGTTAGGATGTTGTTGGTGGTTGAATCTTCTTCAAATTTATTTTTATTATCATACTAACATTATAAATTAGTTTAATCTCTATTTTAAATGGTAATTTTCTTGGATTATTGTAAAATGTTTCATCATTAAACATCTATCTTTGATTTCATTCATAATCTCATTCACCTTTGAACCTTGTTGTTGTTACAGAACATGTTATGCCTTGTTGGAGGGTTATTTATAATTAATATTTTTACTATAATAGAGGTTATTGTTTGTAATATAGTTATTTGTAAGTATTTGTTGTATTATTTCTTGAAAATATGTGGGTACTATAATTATTGATTTTGTTGCTGGTAAAAGGGTTGTGGTTGGTACTAATTATGGTAGGATGACCCATTTTTTACTTTTTGATACAAAAATACATATTAGAATTGGGGATTGATCCTTTATCCTCTATTTTGTTGATGAAATTTCATTGAATAAAAGGATTCTACCCAACTTTCCATTTCCTTCACTTCAAAAAACTATTTAGTGAAATGGTTACATGATGAATATAAACCACATACCATAATTAGGTCATTTTGTTTACTAATTTGTTTTGGATCCTACTATCTCACCAAAACATATCTTTAGATTTATATTCTAATTAGGGTGATGGATCAGAAGTTATTAACTCAGGTAAATCTCTTGTATTAGTACCTGTTATGGAACACTACTGTAAGTTCTATATAATATTCTCAATCAGTCCCTCAGCTTCTTCTGGTGACTTGACTATCAATTTTTCTCTAGATGAGTCATCCAATAAGTTTTTATTATTTTCCAATAGGATTTAGTATAATAAAATAAGGAAGTGATGCACCTTTATTTATTGACATGGGCGTCTCACATAAATATTTTTGAATCTATCTCAGTATACATTATCTTAAATATTTTCTGATGACATGAAACTCATTTCTAGTTTTTGTGCTTCAGGATTTTGGAAAGAAAATCTAAAATAAACATTTTTATTGGTGGTCCTAGTCTTGGATCTATCCTAGTTGTATGATTTATAGATACTAATTAGATGTTACATAAAATGATATGGGAAATACCCTCCACTTGACTTCCTCCTCAGTTATTCCCCTCGACATAAATGCGAAGAAGATGTGTAAATCTTGGTATATTTATAATTAGGTTTTATCTTATTAAACCATGGAATTATGGAAGTATCTGAATTATTCAAGTCTTCAATTAATTTTTTTTAAATTAATTCATTAAAATATAGTTGATCTGATTAATAAATCGAGGATCGCACAAGTTTATTAGGTTTTGGTTAGGTTTTTTATCCATAATAGCAGGATCATAGTGAATACATTGAGTTTAACTTGAGTCTTCAAGATCTATTTATCCAAAATAAAATTTTAAATTAAGTTTTATATGTATTTTTATAAAGGTTATTTCAATTTTAGGATCTATTGTTTCAAGATGTATGTTAGAAGTCTTATTCAGGAAATTCTAAGGGTTAGATTTGGCGTTTTCACTCCTTAAATGGAACAAATTTTTAACACTTGTAACTGTCATGGGGTGTTGAATAAATTTTTTTTCTTATAATAAATATTGTAATAGTGGCATCCCTAGTTTATATCTTGATAGGAGTTCTATAAAAGTTATTATAACTTATTGGTCAGAGAAATGAGGTATGTTTTTGAAATGGTTTTGTTTTTGAAACTAAAGGAAGAAATCAAATAGTGTTTTTAAAATAACTAATGGCGATATGGTGATTAGGTTAGAGTTTCTCAAATATATTGAAAATATATCATGGTAAAAATTTTTACCCACTCTTCTTTTTCAAAATGGTAAGAGAGAATCCAAAATTGATTCCTCTCTCTCTCCCTTGACCAATTGGTGTGGAGAGAATAATATTAAATGAAATTTCAACTTTGTATAGCCTCCTTCCTATATGTAAAAGTGTTTTAGTGGACTCATCTTTTTTAATTAAGAATTTCACAATCAAATATTATTCTACATAAATAGCCAATATTTCCCACTACCACTTCCACACATATTGACAATCATCAATAACTTTAAAACTCATCTCTATCCTCTTCCATCATATATGGATTTGAACTTGGTTGAGGGAGATAAAGATCATTAACCAAATAAATAATCAATAAATAGAATCTAAAACCAATACAGTCTCACTTTATAATAATAAAAAATCTATTGGAATATTAAAAGAAAATTAATAGAAGAGATATTGACTTTTATTCCATAAAGTATATAAAATCAATTCATACAAATGGGTTATACTTCCCTTCCCTAATTATATAGATTTTACCCCTCCATATGAAGGGTATTACAATTTAAAGGAGAATAATAAAGCATTTAAAATATAATAATAAAATATAAAAATAAAAGTGAAAGCTACAAAATCTCTAGCTATCACATATGATCCAGTCCTGGGAAATTCTCTCTAGGAATCCCCTTTTTATTATAGGGTCATGACATCCTTCCATTTATACATTCAAACCCAAAGAATATTCTTTCTTTTAAAAATATATTTCCTTACATATTCTTATCTTTTAATATATATCATCATTTTATTTTACACAAAATCTACATCCTTCGTTCCTTAGTGTTAATCAAAGTATTTTTCATGTTTAGATCCACATTGATGCCTCCATTTGATCACATACATATTGGCATAGTTCCCAAGAACTTTTCTTAAAGTGTTTATGATTCCCCTAAATATTTCTCCTAAAATTACATAAAATGGTTTTCTCAATATCTTGGATCATCCAGGAGGTTATGTTCAACTGGTCGATTGTGAGGTTCAACTCAATGGATCAACCATGAGGTTCAATGTGTATTTGATTAAAATTAAAGTTTAGTCACTAAAAATCAATGAATAGTCAATAAAAAAGTTCATAGAATTTCCACTCATGGTTGATCTATGAAATCCATGGTTTATCGGATCACTTCATTCATTCAATATTCAAATGAACTCTTGTGATTCATGGTTGATTGTATCACTTCTTACTATTGATCTTCACAATGTATCGTGTGATGAATGGTTGATTGGGTATCATTTTTCAGATGATATTAATATAGTTGGATGTGATGTATAATCAAATTTGAGTTTCAAGTCGATGGATTCATCCAAAAGAAGAAAATTGATTGTGAAGTCATACAAATTTCTTCCTATGCTATATTCTAACCCCAAAATAAGAACAAAATTAGAATCCATGTTAGATTTTATCAGTTATTCAGAAATGAATAAAGAGTCTAAAATTCAATATTTAATTTTTTATAAATTAAACACTAGATTATTTCCTAAATTACTAAATGTGATATTGAGATAATATCTTCTTATAATTTTAGGATTAAAATCATTTAAACTAAATAAAAAAGTATAAAAATATTATCTTGTCAATTCCCCCCACACTTAAACCATGGAATTCAAAAAAGTGTATTTAAATGGATTACCAAAAAAATTAATAGCTAAAAAATATAAATTTCATTTTTCAATACTATGGTTTATATTATTATAATTTCTCTATAAGGATATTTATTAAATTTTATAAATTATATAAATTAAATTAATAATCACTTCCCTATCCTCTCATGAACACATAAACATACCTTCCTAGAGTTATTTCACTCAACACTCAATTGTGATTTTCAATATATTTTCTTATTCCAAGTTCATACAAGTTTCACCATAGGCTTGAAAATTTTCTTCATCACCATCCAATAGGTCAAGTATGTTTTCATATCATTATGTATTAATTATTGTTTTTTTCTAGCATAATTTTGGAGGTTCTTATTGTTAAAATATTTTGAGGCTAATTAAAGAGATTCATAGATAATTTTATGCTCAATGAATGAATTTAATTTTCCTAGAAGAATGGATTCCCATAAAAATTTCTATTCAAATAACTTTAATTCAGTTCTTTGAATTCTCCTTGTAAAACCCATGACATATATCAATTCATTGGTAAAAAAAATTTCCCTTTATTTCTTTCAATGGGTTTTATAATTTTTTTATTTTTTACTTTTATTCTGATCTTGATGAAAGAGAGGGACAATAAAATTTCTTTATTATTTGTGATATATATATTTCCCCTTTGTGGAAACTATTTTCCATCCTTTTGAAAAATTCTACTTCTATTTTTTATATAGAAAAAATAGTATATAATCAATAGAATTTCTAGAATTGACCTCATAGAATCCTTCTATTTTAAAGCATGTTTCAATTCTGACTGACCTCTAAACTTATCCCTAACTTCGTGGTCATCCCATACCATTTAGAATAATATAAATATCATCAATTTTCTCCTTCATTACTATAATTTAAAAAAATGTGTCCAACATTATTTGAATTTATAATTTAGTGAAAATTTAGATTTTATGAGGAATCGGGGTACTTTTTCACTTCAACATAGTGGTGTAATTTCATGAACATCCTTGGATGAAATCAATAACATTTTTTCACTCTTAAAATCATGATTATTATAAAAAAATAATACAACAAAAGATATAATAATTTCTTCTTTAAATTCAAATATATTAAAAAAAAACAAAATGTTTTATATCCTTTAAATTTAGTGGGACTTTAATGAAGTTTCATCACATTAAATTAAAAGAAGAGTTTTTTTCAACATTATTTTAAGGTGAATTAATGGGTCAAATAATTTTATTATAATTGGTATGGATTCTAATTTTTCAAGGTTATTCTATCTAACCTCAAAATTTTTAATAAATTACTAAAAATGGAAAATAAACATTTGAAAATTTTAAAAAAGATACAAAAAATTAAAAAGAAAACTGAAACATTAAAAAGACCTAAACTAAAGGTCTTAAACTATAATGTTACTTCACCCACACTTAAATAATGAAGTTTGATCAATGTATTTAAACATATAAAACATTTAATAATATTTTAAATAGAATCATAGTGATATATAGTAATTAATAAAGGTATATCGTGATGGTATTTAGTGATAAAATCGGTGTAGGAGTGTGATATCTTACACTATAACTTGTTTAAAGTTCACATAGAATATATTCAACCTATGATAATTTACAGTAAATGGTACCTTATATGCTTACATTATAATATATATAGAATTAAATGAGTATAAATTATTAACCATAAATGGACCTTCCCTTCTAGAATGAATTTTTCATATCATCAAATTGATTCTGGAGTTATATAACAACACTTTTTCTCCTGGATGGAAGTGCTTTGGATGGATCATCATATCATGAGCCACCTTTTCTCTTTCATTGTAAATTCCATAATTTTCAAAATCTTATCTTTTAATTTTTCTCACTCTTTAAGAAATAGTCTCCTCTCTTTTCTATATCTTTCTTGATCCATATTCACCTCTATCAAAATCTAGTATGCTTTGTGTTATAATTCAATAGGTTAGTGACATATTCTCCCATAAATCATCATATATGAGATCATTAATTTGGGGTTTTTGTAAAAAATACTATAAACCTATAAGGTTTCATCATAAAAAATAATCAATTATTTTATGTTTGGTTTTGACTCCCTTTTAAAAATTACTTTAATCTTTTTATTGGACACTTAAACCAGGCCATTAGTTTATGGATGATACGATGTTGATTTTTTATATGGGAAACTATAATTTTTGTGAAATTTTTTTCATTTTCATATTGAAAAAATGAGTCCCTTGATCACTAATTATGGCTTTAGGAACTTCAAACCCATAAAATATATTATATCTAAAAAAATAATAAACAACATTAGTATCATTAGTTTTGGTGGATTTGGATTATGTCCAATTCAAGGTATAATAAAATTAAACAAAGATATAATAATTTCTAAATAAAATGGGAAATAGATAAATAAAATATATTCCCCAAATTTCAAAAATTTCATAAAATAAAATGGGTCTTTGAGTTATTTCTTGTCTTATCAAAATATATCTAGAAAATTGATATTTTTCACATTTTTTACAAAAGTTATGTTCATATAAAAATATGGTGGTATAATAAATTTTAAATTCTATAACATTTTTTATTTTACATTTAGGTTTAAATTTTCCTTTGTGATCTATAGTGTGAAAAAACTCAAAAACATATTCAATTTCATTTTTATTCATTAATTTTATCATCGCATGGTTATTGAATATTTTCAAAATAAATGGATCTTCTCAAATATAAATTTTGGATTCATATCTATGTATTTAAATCTATTGGGATTTTAAATAAATTAAGACACGTTATGTTATCAAATGATTTACCATGTATGGATATCTTGTAACTTTACATTAAAACAAATAGAGCTCCTCCATAGGAATGAGGTTTGTTATTAGCTTATAGACTAGAATCTATACTTTGGTATTTTCGTACAGTCTACTCAAGTAATCATCCACTTAGTTCTTAGATCCCTTCTTACCTTTGATTTCTAATTTTAACTTATGAAGTGGTACCATCCGTATCACCATCATGGGATTGGAATCTACCTTCTTCATCAAATATCTAAGGATTTCATGGTCAAAAAAGACTATAGCTCTAGGAAAATATGACCTTAATCTATCCCAAGAAAAGAAAACTACCAGAAATTATTATTCTACTATTGTGTAGTCAAATTGGTAAGCACCTAGGGTTATTGAGTCATAGGTAATGACTTTTAGTTTTTCATAAATTCTATAATAAAAGACTACTCTAAATACTTAATTGGAATCCATAAAAAGTAGCTTAAGTGGTTGTTCCCGATTCTATAGTTTCATTACTGGGTCTGTTATGAATATCATCTTAAACTCATAAAATTCTACCCAATTCTCATCATTAAAATAAAAATAATAATATTTTGTAAATAATATATGTGTAGTGATATAAATCTTATGAAAATCCTTGATAAACATCCCATCGAATATTTCGTCTATAAAAAATGATCCAACGTGTTTCATAGAAGTTGGGTAAGGCAATGAATTTATCACTTTAATTATTGATATATAATATTAAATTATTTTATGGGGAATGATTACCCAATGAAATTTCATCTATATTATATGAAATGTAATTCTTCAAAATTAAAAATAATATTGTTATCAATGAATTATTTTAAAACATTTTCCAATTTTTTTGAATGTTGGTCACAAAAATTTCAACATATTTGAAATCATTGAAGAATTCCTCAATGAAATACTTAATTTAATAAAAATTATACTTACCATGAACCTTTTAAATTTTCCTAGATAATTGAACAATCCAAATAGTATCCTTCTATAATAAAAGATTCCAAATGGATATGTAAATGTGGTGTTCTCTTGGTCCTCTAAAGTAATGGGTACCTAAAAATATTTTCTAAGAACCCATAAAAAAAATCAATAATGAGTTCTCTATATAAATCTATATAATAAATTATCATTGAGGGTATGGGGGAATAATCTTTCTGAGTGACCTAATTTAACTTTCTATAGTCTATAAACACTATTTAGTGGTTCTAATTTCTCTTAGGGATTAATTCATTATTTTCATTCCTCGCAATGGTTATGCAAATTTTCTTGGGAACTACATGGATGGAGTTGTCCCATTTTAAATATAAAATGAGAGATATTATCCATGCTTCTAAGATATTCTCTAACTCCTTCTTCACTACATCCGTAAAGGTTATATTTATCCTCCTTTGGGGATATCTAACAGGTTTGGAATCTCCCTTATGAAAATTTTTATTTGAGTAGATTTTTGGATTTATACGTGGACTATCAACTAAGTTATATCCCATTTATTGGAAATTAATTCATAGAATATCAAGTAGTGTTTGTTCTTAGTTTGTAGATATATTATTATCAATTATCACTAGTAAATTTTATCTTACTATGAGTTATACATATTTTAATTCAGGGGGAGTAGTTTCAATTTTAGATTGGGTGGTTGTTCAAGATATAAAATTAAATTGAGGTTCATAAATCCTAAAGTTTGAAATTTATACACGTAAGGAAACATATCAAATTATTATTTATAAAATAAACCATCAGATTCATCATAAAAATTATAGGTTTTTTCTTCCTCCATTATAAATATAGAATCCCTATAATTCTAGATAGCCTTATCTCCTATGTAAATTTCAATAAATAAATGTTTTCTTATTGATAAATATTCATATAACATACTTGAATATGTAAAGGTTTCATCCTCTTAATGGTGTGATATTGTAATAAGATAGTGTTCATCTAAAGGGTTCATAATAGAGTTAATTATATTGAAGTGGATAGTGTTGTCTCCAAACTCCTTGGTGAGTGTTCCTTCATGAACATTTATTATTTTTTGGGTTATATTTAATAAAGGTATTCTCAAAATCATGGGTAATTAGAATATCTCATTTTTATATAAGTAAACACATAAAGAATTAGATAAATTTGAAGCACTAATGATGTAGGTAATTGACCACCCATGGGCAATTGTTAATTCACATAAATAATATTATTTTGAGAATAAAAACTCATAAAAAGAAAAAACTAATAATTAGTTAAAAAGTTTATTATGTCGTAAGTTTGAGGTTAGAACCACCAAGATAGATTAAAAACACATATAATGATTAGTAATGTTTAAAAAATATATAAGAATTGGATTTTGAATAGACAGTTTTCTAATGAAAGAATATAAAGCATTCTAAATCTAGGTTTATGAACATAGTAAAGTAAAAGTTTTATTTATTCAATTCAGATGTTTTTAGAATTAATTCCATGGTAATCCTATAATAATTAATCAATTTATTTTGTAAAAAATCATATTCTCTCATGTCAGTTAATTAAGTTGATTATAAAATAGGTATCACAAAACCCTATTTAAACATAACTACCCTGATTCTTATAATATTCATGCAATGAGAATAAACATCTATGTAATGAATTTTAAATAATACCCAAATAAAACATCAATGGTCATGAATTATATAATAAGGATTATATTTAGAATAAAAATGAATTAAAACCCCATCAAATATTTATAATAAAAGCATCACTTTAGTAAGATGAATATACTATAATTAAATATCATAGCATTAGGAAAGATTACCCCCTCATGATAGTCATAAGGTAGTGTGAGAAAAATAATGAAAAGAATCCTAAAAGTATTACTGTAGACTATTTTTTTCCCAAAATCAAGTATAAAAGTCTCCCTTAAGTGCACAACAACTCCCTTTATTTATAGGAAAATAACTCTCCAAGATAAAACACCATATATCAACTTTATCTCTCATATACCTTCTCATCAACCTCATTCATATATATTATTCTTCAAATAAGAATTAAATTTATGTGTGATCCTCCCCTTTATCTCCATTTTGATTAATTTATTTATTCCATATGAGAGAGAGACTCAGACGAGTTGTATTTTTATATCTGTTTCTATCTACTTCTTGTATCTGTATGGTGCATATCTACTTGATCCTTGATATTGTATTCAATTATTTTAATCTCCCTTAAAATTATTCATATCCACGTCTTGATTGGTAGTATCTCCACATGCATGAATATTCTTAAAAATCCTATAAAATAAATCTCAACCATGTGCATAGATAAAAATACTAAAGATCCATTATATCTATAGATAAAGGTTTGTTGCATATAAAGTTCCCTTTGGCATAGCTCTATCATCTAAACTCTTCTTGCGATGTGGATATTGACTATGATACAATATTCTTGAACCATAAAAATATATTTCACTACTAAAAATATCACCTCCATATAGTATAAAATGAATTGCAATGTAGTCTCTCCAATAAATGAACTACTCTAATTCTATAAATATTTCTATATCATAGACCACTATCTAATGTTGTGATCTCATCATTCTCATATCAACTAATCATCTCTTCTAAATCTAGGTTTTCCATGTTCTTGATATATTCCACACCGCAATCATCTCTATGAAAATAACACAATCATCCTTTCTTCATCTACCACATATTTTTAAACCCCATGACACAACTCCCACATCATGAATCTATTCATTTTCACTATTCAATGGTGCAACTATAAATTCCATGTCACAGAATTACTTTAAGAATCTATACCCAAGCCACAACCCCATCTAATGGTTTCAAACAGTGTCCTTCAGCATTGTCATTCTCTTCATATCAGCACACCCAGGGCATTGGGATGTAATGTCAGTTTAACAGCATTGATATATTTTAAATTACAATGAAACATCATTTTTCTTATACTATTTATGGAGTATATATGACATAGTATTGATGGACATAGTGAAAATATTATAAATTAGGAAGACGACATGACCATGGGAGTGAAATGGTGTTACTTTGGTAAAAATATAATAGTGTCTATGAGTTCTCATCCCACATAAGAGTGGTGATTCACTATAGGCTTATTAATATTAAAACTTATGGTATGATCAGCCTATTGAATCCCGACTATAGTTGGTGGACTCCTATGGCCATCGCATCTAATACCATGGTGAATTAATCCAACCTTATCATCTTATTAACCAAACCACATGTAACCTTACCATTCTATTCTTATGGTGAGCCATTCACATGTGCACAGCCTGTGTATTGATTTTTTATTGACTGATTTCCATCTTAGATGAGTATTGGACATTTCTCGTTTGAAAAAAAATCATTTTTTCTTGGGTAAAACTCACTTCAAAAATCAGAAAAATACATTTTTTTAAAATCACATTTAAAAATAAATTATAAAAAATTACAATAAAACAATTAAACTTTGGGGAAAATTATTTAATGAATCATAAATTTTAATAAATTTTAATTCCAAAATTTTGTGTATACATTTGGCTATAAAATCCCCCACACATAAACAATTATTTTCTTCAATGATAAATCTAAACTCAAACTAAATAGGAGTCCCAATCTTCTATTATTCAAACTTAAAGAAAAAAATTAAATAATTATTAATTGGGGAAGTTAATTTTTAAGCATTACATAAGAATATTTCTTCAAATCAATGATTTTAAAAGCTACCAATCACCCGTGTATTGTTCTTTTCTCCTTGAAAATGATGGAGACTCTCTTGAATTTCATTCAAATATCTTAATTAATTATTATTAATAATTTCACTCTTTGATTTATCTCTCTTTGGATTTTTTTCACTCATCACTCAAGGTAACAGTTTAATGGAGTATTCTTCATACCTCAAGTAGATATTTGTAGCCCTTGGATTATATAGGATCTTGAACCTCCATCCTATAAAGAAAAAATTCACAAATGATCATGGGGACATAAGAATTTGGATTGTATGAATTTTACACCATAGGTTGGTAGGTAAAACATGCTTAAACATTTATAACTCAAAAAGAGGTACATCTATTATGAAAATTACATTGAAAAAAAATAAACTCAATGAAAATTCTATTTAAAAGTGAAATCACACTACATCCATAAACTTAATGAAATGGTCGTGAATTAATGAAATAATAATGAATTATACACTCTAGTTGTTTTGTAAATCACTTTTTGTATTTTTAATATTTTTAGTTTTTTTTTAATTTCTACTCAAGAAAAGTATCACATCAACTACCAAACCCCAAAATTTTAAGATAATTCGTTAAGAAATTATTTTTTAACCATATAAAAATGCAACCAATTTTTTCCTAAGTTTTAAATTTTTTCTTTTTTTTATGTTTTAAATGTTTTTAAAAAAATTTAAAATTGGGGTAAACAATGAAATAATATGCATTATAATCACGCCCCCCAAATACCCCCAATGAAACACACCCTCACATACTCTCCCAAATGAAGCACATCCCTTTACACCATCCACAACGTCTCCCCCTCACTTGATTCATTTAATATCATGTAAAAATAGTAGTTTAATAAAGGAAAAAGTTGGGTTTTAATGGGGATCTTCCCTATCAAAGGTAATTCATGTATTATATGAGATAATGTGAAAAAAATGAACATGTTTGGTATCAAGGATAAGAAATTTCCAATCATGGTTATAAAATTATATTAAAGTTACTTTTTATAATAGTTTTTTTGAAAAGATACTAATGTAAGTTATATTAGGTTTTCATGTCCTATGTTTTCTCAAAAAATATTCTCAAGAGTGATAGGAAATATTAGTTCTATAATTCTATTACGAATAGAAACATAAGATAAATTTCAAACACTCATGGCATTTTATAATAATAAAAAAATACTCCACATGAACATTTGAAATTCTAATAAATAAAATGATATGGTAAAATTAATCTATAGTAATTCACAAGTCTCCCAAAATAATGATTCATTAAATAAATATCCCTATTTTCTATTTAATAATTCAACCCCTCACCCCGATATTACTCATTAAATATCATAAACATAAAAAACTAAAACACGAATTTATAGGATTACTAGGTGACTATGTGTCATAGATTCAATATATTGAACAAATATAAGTATAAGGAATGCATTTTTTCCTCGAAGACTAAAAAATATATTACATAATATTGGGGAGAAAATCAATACTAAATTTAAAGCTTACACCCATTTCCAATAAGATGATATCTCTTCTAATATTTCACCTTGCTTCTTTGTTCTGACCTCATTATAGTCTTCTAAAATAAGACAATATGATAAAGCATAAGGAATTTGTTCTATTAAGCTAAAAAAATAATGGTATTGTAATATTACTAAATAAATTCCTAAACAATGTCCTAAGAATTAATTATTAATAATTAAATAAATAAATTACATGGGTTGCCTCCTAAAAAGTGCTTTTTTATTGTAATTAATCTCAAAATTACCTCATTGAATTCAATTAATGGAGGATTGAAAGGATATAACCCAACCCAACTTCATATGTGGTCGAAGTTATAATTTCTCAAAATAGATAGGTCTTTTTCCTTATTCTAATATGAAATTCACTATTCCTAGAGGTAATACCTTCTCCACATTCATGGTCTTATAACAACTATTCATGTTCTATATAAAAATTTAAAATGTTACATCATAGACCACCCAAAACTCTTGGGATTATCTAGATTTTCCTAGTTCAGTAGTTCTATAGTTATCTTTAACCTTCCCTAATATATTTTCTCCATTCTTTCCCTTATTTTCACCATCTTCTATGTTCTTAACACCATCTAGGTATCTCTTATCATTAATAAAGGACATTTTCTCTAATTTCATCATGATCTCATCCCATAAATCCTATTTTTCTAAACATACTTTTTTATCACATTGAGAATGGTGAACTTAATTTCCTCACAACTAATCATTAGAGATAACTCCCAGTTTTCTACATTGATCAAGGCCCTCTATTTTTATAATAATTAACTTCCTAGGGTAATGGGTTTCCTATACATGTCTATTTCATATTAAAATAAGTATACTATAAAATTGAATTTATCCAATTTCACTATATCATCTTTAACAAAACCTCATGAACATCTCACCATTGTGCCCACTAATTGAAGAGAAACTCAGCTAGGCTTTAGCTCATCCTCTCTAGGGATTTTGAAAGTTGAGTATGACATAATATTCACACTCTATCCAAGATTACATAAAATATTTTACAAACTCATTATATCAAATATTCACTAGAATTAAAATGCTACCGAGGTATTGTTGCTTTTGTGGAATATTCCACAACACTATTGTTGAGCATCCCCTATAGATTGGTATTGTTTCCAAATCCTCAAATTTCATCTTGTTCTATAAAAAAATTCATAAATTTTTCTAATATATGAATACTTTCAAAAGTTTATAAATGAGATATTAATATGTATATTTCAAAAAATATCCTTTAATGTACCCTTTTTTCATACAATTTCACTTGTTTCATCCACTCCAAGAAAGGTAGTGGTGGTCTATAGGTTGTTGGAGATTCTTCTTTGACATCTCTTTTAGCTTGTTTATCTTTATTCCTTTTAATTTTTCTTCATATTTTCATATGTTTAGTTATATTTTTCTACATTATCCTCTTTCAACTTTTTTACTATCTAGACACTATCTTCCATATTTTTACCACTACTCAATGTGATATCCTTTTACTCCCCATGTGTAGAAACCACTATGTCACTTGGAATTACACCTATTGGCCTCTCCTTGAGTGGGTTGGGAATTTTGGATACTTGAAGCTCTATATTTCACATGGATCCCTTTAATCATCCTTAAACTCTTTGATGGAACTCACAGTGGTTATCATGAAAGTAGACAAGGTCTTCTACAATGATTTTATTTTCCTTTGGGGATAAGGCCCTTTTTTTTATTGGAACCTCAATGACCTTTTTTAATAACCTTACTTTTGTTATTGATACCCTTTACTTTTAAATTATTGCCTCAAAAATTGGATATTATTTTGATGATTATAATCAATGTAATTAAAATATTCAATGTACATACCTTTTATTGGTCAATATCCATCATCATATCTATCTTATTGTTCAAGGAATCCATTTTTGTGGTCATCCACTCATTGTTGTCAACCATGAAGACTCTTCAATTTGGTCCTTTATTTAATTTACATTTAAATATATTAATTACCATGTCATATAATAATTAATAGTGCTCCTCTGGTGAATTTTTCACCAATGATCCACTGGCAGTTGAACTAATTATTAATCGATTTCCATAAGAAATACCCTCCTAATAGAATGTTTTTATCAATAACCACATATCAATAAAATTATAGGGACACTTTAAAATCAAATATTTTAACCACTCCAGTGAACTATAAATATATTAATCATTTAATTGATTTAAATTTAATATATTAACATAAATATCAATATACATTGAGGGAGGGAAGAATCGAGTCAATAAATTTCTTACAAAGTCATCCCAGGTGGTGATAGTGTGGGATAAGGGACATAGGATCCATTATTTGGATTTATCTTATAATGAAAATATAAACAATGTAAATCTCACCACATCACTATAGATGCTATTGAACTGTAATGTATCACATATCTTGAATAAAATTCTCAAGTTATAATTTGGGTCTTCATATCATAGTCTGATCAACTTTATCAAGTTTGAAATCATTTGAATTTTCACCAGATTTATCTCAAAGTGATTTAAAGTGATTAATGAAACTTAAATAATTTATTTAACCCCAATACTTGAATGTAGACCATATATAATTAGTGATCATAGTCCTAAATATCTCCCTTTATTCGGTTGTTCAGCTCCTTGTTCTCTTTATTCCACTCTAGCCATTTCTTATGTGACATTCATTTCCTTCTTTATTCTGCATATTATAGTCAAAGTCAAAAATAACTTTTTTTTATTTTCCCTTTAAATGAGTTTACATTAATTAAATGATATAACCTAAAATTCAAAGCAATGTAAGAATAAATTTAAAATAAAAAACAAAAAGATAAGAAAATCTTTAATTATTTTAAAACATTTAGGAAAGAATCCCTATAAATGGTGAAAAAAAACATAACACACCATGTGTCATCATTAATTCCCATAGGTGATATAGTTTAGAAAATAAAACTCAAACAAAACATATTCTATTATTTACCTAAAAAGTTAATTTATATGGTTTGTTTGAGGTCAAACCCAAGAAGATAAATTGAAAACACTTAAAATGATTAATAATTTTTAAAAATAAGAGATAATGATGGGATTTTGAGGAGACACTTTGTTAATGAATGCATACCAAGCATAGTAAAACTTGGTTTATACACATAGTGAAGTAAAAGTTATATTGGTTCAATTGAGATGTTATATGAATTAGGTAACAGTGAAGCCGGGAATGTGTCATCACCCTCTATTCTAAAATTCACCTTTTATCCTCTCAAGTACTTCAACTGATTTTATAGTAGGTAGTGTAGAATACTATTTACACATAACTACACCAAACCATGAAATAGTCGTGTAATGGGAATAAAATGCCAGTTAATGAATTTCAAAGAATAACCTCCTCAAATATAAATGTTTATGCATGAGAACAGAGTGATAATATTTATAATAAAAGATGAATGAAAAAACTCATCAAATATTGATCAAAAAAACATCACTTCAATTAGAGTAATCACATATCATCACATATCTTGAAACTGGGAATGTTTACTCCCTCATGCTACACATGAGAGAGGTTGAACAAAATAAAATAATGAATCCCAGAAGTAGTACTTTTGTTGTAGTATCTCTCTAGATTTTTTATTAAATCGATTGAGATAAAAATCCTCTCCCAAGTTCACAACAACTCACATTATTTATAATAAAATCACCCTCTAAGATAAAACTTCATATCTTCTCTATATATCTTTTATATCTTCTTATTAACATCATAAATTTATATTATTATTCAAATATGAATTTATTTCATGTTTGATCCTCTCATTTATCTTTATTTTAATTATTTCATATATTCCATGTGAGTGACAAACTTAACTGTAACACCCCGAGCTTCCACGATATGCTTCTCATTCAATAATGAAGTAGCTTGCATTGTACGCAACTTCGTGTTCTAAAACACCGCGACTAATCAAAGCAGCCGTTATGAATAGTAATAACCACCTTTTAAAATTATAGAAATTTTATATTTCAAAATGGACTTCATTTTTGTATTCGTAATATCGAAATTAGCCTATGTTAAATTTTTGGTATTTTTCTGAGAACTTCTAATTTTTTATGAATTGTGAAAAATACTTAAAATAACTTTTTTAATCAAAATAATTTATAGTGATAAGTTATACTATTGAGTGGTTTTAAATTATAATTAGAATATATTTTTACCATTTTATCCAATGGTGGTCATTAGAATTAATTTAACATTGAAATTGGACATAAACAATTGCCAATCTTTTGATATAAATTGTTTCTTAAAAACACGCTATTTGTTGTAACAGCGGGAATTAATTATAAAATTAATTAATACAACTTATATGTTTGGAATTTTGTAAAATAGACATCATTTTTGAATTCGGAATATCAATTATATCTTAGGGTGAAATTTTGGCCTTATTCTGAAAAACTTCAATTTTTGATGAATAGTGAAACCACTAAGTGGTTGTTAAAAACTAATTTTTCGTTAAAATGAAATATTACCACTTCTGTGATTTTATTTTTAAAAATCTGACATACATGGTTTTCATTAACAAGTAAAATGTGGTTCAATGAGATTAAAATAATTTTTTGGTGAATAGTAACTTTTAAGTTCTTAATCGCGATTAGAGGTAATTAGTGTAGTTTAAGGTACAAATAATGTTTTAATAATATGAGATGAGCTTGAAACTTGTCCTAATCCTATTGGATGAGTCATTTCCGACCAAGAAAACCCATGGGTCGACTTGGGGACTCCATGGAGCCACTTTAGTTGGAAAATGACATTAATATATATTTATTTAATGTTAAAATTAAATTGACACAAACATGATTTGTTTTACTAAAACAGTTTTTAAGTGAGGTTACACAAGTCCAAATTTTGATTATAAATATTCATTATAAAGATAAAAAGATTTAATACATCATAGTATTTTTTTTATAATTTTTAGACATTAAATAAATTAAATTATTTATGCCATAATGATGATGCAGCGATGACCTCATTATTTAACGATTTAAATAAAATGGGAAGATAATGCAAAATCCAAGGCTTACACTTGTCCAAAGCCAATTGGATGAGAAGATTTCGAACCCTTATCACCTTATACTAGAATTATATAAGTTTGTGACCTTTATAATCCGAAAATAATTGTGTAATAATGTAACATTTCAATCTTTCCAAAAGAGCCCCTCCTCTCCACTTATAAAAGGCCCCCACCTCTCCCACCTTATTCACACCTTCAAGACATTTGGATCGGCCAAACTCTGCCCAAATACTCTCCCAAATTCCCCCTATTACTCCTAGAAGCCTCACTTTGGGAAGAACTCTTCTCAAGGAAGCCTTTGGCTCAAATCAAAAAGAGTTACCCGATTTTGAGGTAATGTCTTCTCTAATGTTGTTTTGTTTTGATTTTCTTCTCCAACCCCCTAAACTATTTTTATTCATTTCTTTTGTAACAACAACAGTATCCTCAATATACTAGGATGTTGTTATAATAAGTATTCGAGCTACACTTACACACACCTACATATAATGGTTAAAGAACATACAGTTTCTGTGGATGGCGAATTTCTGCCTCACGAAACGATGATTGTTCAACACTCCTATATCACCTTCAAAGGTGGCCATTAATATGTCACTATTTTTATATATGATATATAATATGTTTATGTTTTACTTATGCTTCTGTATTTCTAATTTATGGCATACTTTATGATTTCCATTATGGGTAAAACACGATAATTTCATTTTAGGAAGTGCGGACTACCGCCCCCTCAAAGTGATTTGAATCGTTAATGCCATATGTGGGATGTATAAAGGATGGAGTAAATGGTATTATACACTATATTATACTGGAATTATATTATACATTTATATCATTATGATTTTGTTCCATTAAATATGAAATTGAAATGAAAGTAGCGTTCATGCGTACGTACGGCTTACCGTCTCCATGAACGGTGCATTTCATTTCTTACCTCTAAATGTTACGTAATATTATAAATGAATGTATATACTGGATATATATGATATATATGACATCTAAATAATGAATATAATTCTGGAGATAATGGATATTCTACCACATAAACAACTTGTAATTATAAGAAGTTTATTGTTGATTCAAGTACCAAAGATCGACAAAACGACCGTTATTAACTTAAATAATTACATAATGTTCATATCATTGTAATAAGTGATATAAAAAGGATAATGAAATTTAAAATGGTTCTTAATAAGGTATATATTAACTCTAGTTTATTATTCAGGAGTTTAAAGAACGGTTGAGTCAAGTCAGATACGAGGTAAGGGAATTTCTTAACTCAACTTCCATTCTTTGGGTTAATCTCATACTTTCAAATTATGTCATGATATTATTATATCCTATTTTGTATTTTTACTTTCTTTATGTGTACCTATAGTGAATACACATAATAGATCTATTTTATTTTAAAAATGATCTTTTTAAGGACTTCATCTCAATCCCCTTTCATTGAGGCATATTTGGCTCTATACACAACTTTCCTTTTATACGGTGTATAAAACCCTTTGACTTTTACGTTTATTCAAAAAGAATCTTTTTATACGAAGCGTTTTGATAAAGGACAAAAGGGAATGTTTTTCTTTCCGTACTTATGCGGCGACAATGACTTCTCCGCCACCGTGACCATTATTTGAGTTTCGGCTTCCTCTACAAGCCATCATTTTTTTAATGAAAAATAAATACAAAGTTTTAACTTTCTTTTATTTTGGTATTGAAAATGGTTTTGAAAGTGTTTTTATCAATGTGTTGTATTGATATCTTGTGATTGAAATGTGGAAATGTTATGTTTCCTTTATGCATGTTTTATGTGATACGATTATGTTATGGTTTATGATATGTTTAAACCTATTCATATGAGGAATGTATTGGACTTAATATGTGACGGGTGGAGCCCGCTATAGCTCCTCGATGCATCGGTACGTCTCATGAGACAACTAGACGTGGAATTGGCCGAGGCCCTTTCCCAATTTGATTTATGGTTTTGGCCGAGGCCTTAATCATTTTAGACGTCTTGGTCGTGGCCTTGACAAAATGTTTCAGAATGTCTGGCATTATACATTCCCTCATTATGAAAGTGGTTATTGATATTTCATGTGATTATTCAACCAGTAGAATATCCATGTGAAGAAGTGAATGGCATTATCTCATTTTACTTTTTCCATATTATGTTGATGTTCAAGTTTAAAAGGATTTTGTTTTAGTTATACATTGTCTTAAATTTTTATGTTTATTTATGAAAGCTTCCGCAATATTGTTATCCTTACTGAGCATCTGTGGTCACCCATTTCAATGTTTTAATATTTTCCAGGATGTGAAGAAGTATTTTATGAATGACCTGCAGGGATTGTGAGAAGAGGATATGAGTGTGGACTATGGAGACTTTGTTATTGTAGTTTTCCACTTTATGTTGTAATGTAACATTTACGAATGTATCTAGTGTTTCCAAGGCTACTAAACTAATCGGTCTTTCGAGACTTGATCTTTTGTGATCATGCCAATGTTACGAACTAATGCACCGACTCTGGGTAGCTGGGGTCGGGGCGTTACAGTTGGTATCAGAGGCAGTTTAGTACTAACCTTGGAAGCTAGATTTAGACAAACTCTGATTAGAGCACGTAGACCTAAGATGAACTTTGAGGATGGTATAGAAGAACTTCCTAAAAATTTTGGTATTGTAGAGATTTTGTGAGTTTTCTGAGCAATACATCCCTGTCTGGATACGAACAGGTAGAGGCGGCTCTGGCACAGATGTACCTAGGGGTAAAACCCGAAAACACCGCTTTGATCTAGACTCAAACAGGAACTGGTACACGACAACGGGCCTTCCTGCACTCTTGGTTACGACACTCCCGGGGGATATGCTTAGGATAACCCTCATTTTCTTTACAAACCACTATGAAGGGTTATGAGTATATACTTCCTCAAAGAAAACATTTCTTTTTATGATTATTGATTATATCCACAAATAGTTCAATTTATGTAAAGTGTTTTACAAGTATGGAATTATGTATTTTGATTCATAAACTAATCTAGTTTATGCCATTGTTTAGAAATGGCGCCCAATAGAAGGAATGTGAACTCCAGCATTACGTATGATCCAAAGAGTAAGAAGGATCGTATCTTTCACGGTATTAAGCTATCATTTCGAAGGGAAATAGTCTCCCATGTGTTCTCAACATATGAAGAAATAGTATCATGTGTTAATAAGATAAGTAAAGAATTCTCTGAGTCCTATGGCTTTGAAGCAAAGCAAGAGACGAAAGGGATGAAAGAGAGAATGATGGATAAAGAGATGAGGGGAAAGAAGAATTTTCCAATATGTGGTAATTGTGGGAAGAAACATCATGGAACTTGCCTAAAGGGAATGGGAGTTTATTATAAGTGTAGAGAAAAAGGACACAAAGTGCGTGACTGCAAGGGTAAGAAAATGGTTTCAAATGTACAATGCTTCTTCTGCAAGGATTGGGGACACTACGCAAACCAATGTCCAAATCATCAGAGTATTCCCCAAATTATGTTATTGGATAATAATCAAGTTATGATACTACCACAGATGAGGAGTAATGATTAGAGTTCTTGTGTTGTTATTAAATAATTTTGTAATTTGAGTGTTGTATCAATGATGTACTGGTTATAATAATTATGGATTATATAAGGATTGTACTGCAGTACTACTTCATCAAGGACTTGAGATTGTGTGGAACCAAGAAAAGTGACTCCACAGTAGGTTAAATTTTTGGAAAATATATGGCTGAGAGAAAGATAGACCATAATATGGTTCTGATACTCAGATTGTGATTTTGGAATAAGACGTGATTGATTTGAATAAATTATATTGGATATACTTAACTTCCTTGAAACTGATTGATGTTTTGTATACATTTTCGGATAGAAGGAGTATATCTAGTATTCTATAAGGAATAAGGGATCATGGTAATTCAGTATGTTTAAAAAGAATACATGATGAAGGTGTTCACATGTTGTTATGTGGGAAAAAGGATCTTCATTATGTTTACCTTCCTTATAAAATTTGGACTGTGAGTTGGACAAAAGTATTTTGGATAACTATAAAGGTTGGAGTGGATTAAGTTGATCTTGGGATAGTATTGTTTAAGGTTAAAAAATTTATGAAGATTATTTTTGGAATATTATGATACTATAGTTTTAGGAAAAGGACAACCTGCAGGGTGGGGCATAACCCGTCGCGTCGGACAAAGCTGCAGGAATCGAACCCACAACCATAGTGCGACTGGCCTTTATTTCCTACCACTAGCCTACAGGAAGTCCCTGGTTATTACAAAATAATTTTACTAATCTAAATTGTATGTGTTAACATTTGTAACCTTATACAATTAGGATAAGTATAATATTTTTGAGTTGTATTACCTTTTAGAGTGAAATATGGGTTTGTGGTAAAAATTTATTAAAGAATGAAAGTCTACATGAAAAGTATGTATATTCCCTTACGTTCTTAGTAAATCTCCTAAATAAATTCCTAAACTTTATAAAAGTTAACTCAAAACAAAAATTTTGTCGGTTAACTTTTCCTACTGGGGAATCAATGATCGTTTAACGAATCACAAGTTTGTGATTTTCTTGTAGTTAAACTTTCTCCTAGTATTTTTTTCTATAACTCTCCATCAGACCTTGATGGTTTGTTTCTCCTCCATATCCATATTTTCATAGAATCCTAGAATGGGCTATCTCGGGTGACCTTTGTACTTATCTTTCTTTCTTTTAATGTTATATATTTATTAACCTTATTTTCGATGTGGGTTTTCCTCAAAGGTATTTTCTCTTTTCAACCTTTTATTTTCAAAGAAAAATTTCAAATTGCGAGGAAGCAATTTATTGAAGGAGGGTAGAATGTAACACCCCGAGCTTCCACGATATGCTTCTCATTCAATAATGAAATAGCTTGCATTGTACGCAACTTCGAGTTCTAAAACACCGCGACTAATCAAAGTAGCAGTTATGAATAGTAATAACCACTTTTTAAAATTATATAAATTTTATATTTCAAAATGGACTTCATTTTTGTATTCGTAATATCGAAATTAGCCTATGTTTAATTTTTCGTATTTTTCTGAGAACTTCTAATTTTTTATGAATTGTGAAAAATACTTAAAACAACTTTTTTAATAAAAATAATTTATAGTGATAAGTTATACTATTGAGTGGTTTTAAAGTATAATTAGAATATATTTTTACCATTTTATCCAATGGTGGTCATTAAAATTAATTTAACATTGAAATTGGACATAAACAATTGCCAATCTTTTGATATAAATTGTTTCTTAAAAACACGCTATTTGTTGTAACAGCGGGAATTAATTATAAAATTAATTAATACAACTTATATGTTTGGAATTTTGTAAAATATGCATCATTTTTGAATTCGGAATATCAATTATAGCTTAGGGTGAAATTTTGGCCTTATTCTGAAAAACTTCAATTTTTGATGAATAGTGAAACCACTAAGTGGTTGTTAAAAACTGATTTTTCGTTAAAATGAAATATTACCACTTCTGTGATTTTATTTTCAAAAATCCGACATAAATGGTTGTCATTAACAAGTAAAATGTGGTTCAATGAGATTAAAATAATTTTTTGGTGAATAGTAACTTTTAAGTTCTTAATCGCGATTAGAGGTAATTAGTGTAGTTTAAGGTACAAATAATGTTTTAATAATATGAGATGAGCTTGACACTTGTCCTAATACTATTGGATGAGTCATGGCCGACCAAGAAAACCCATGGGTCAACTTGGGGACCCCATGGAGCCACTTTAGTTGGAAAATGACATTAATATATATTTATTTAATGTTAAAATTAAATTGACACAAACATGAGTTGTTTTACTAAAACAGTTTTTTAAGTGGGGTTACACAAATCCAAATTTTGATTATAAATATTCATTAGAAATCTAAAACGATTTCCTACATCATAGTATTTTTTTTATAATTTTTAGACATTAAATAAATTAAATTATTTATGACATCATGATGATGCTGCGATGACCTCATTATTTAACGATTTAAATAAAATGGGAAGATAATGCAAAATCCAAGGCTTTCACTTGTCCAAAGCCAATTGGATGAGGAGATTTCGAACCCTTATCACCTTAGCCTCGAATTATATAAGTTTGGGACCTTTAGAATCCGAAAAGAATTGTGTAATAATGTAACATTTCAATCTTTCCAAAAGAGCCCCTCCTCTCCACTTATAAAAGGCCCCCACCTCTCCCACCTTATTCACACCTTAAAGCCATTTGGCTCGGCCAACCTCTGCCCAAATACTCTCCCAACTTCCCCCTATTACTCCTAGAAGCCTCAATTTGGGCAGAACTCTTCTCAAGGAAGCCTTTGGCTCAAATCAAAAAGAGTTACCCGATTTTGAGGTAATGTCTTCTCTAATGTTGTTTTGTTTTGATTTTCTTCTCCAACCCCCTAAAATCTTTTTATTCATTTATTTTGTAAAAACACCAGTATCCTCAATATACTAGGATGTTGTTATAAGAAGGATTCGAGCTACACTTACACACACCTACATCTAATGGTTAAAGAACATACAGTTTCTGTGGATGGCGAATTTCTGCCTCACGAAACGATGATTGTTCAACACTCATATATCACCTTCAAAGGTGGCCATTAAGATGTCACTATTTTTATATATGATATATAATATGTTTATGTTTTACTTATGCTTCTGTATTTCTCATTTATGGCATACTTTATGATTTCCATTATGGGTAAAACGCGATAATTTCATTTTAGGAAGTGCGGACTACCGCCCCCTCAAAGTGATTTGAATCGTTAATGCCATATGTGGGATGTATAAAGGATGGATTAAATGGTATTATACACTATATTATACTGGAATTATATTATACATTTATATAATTATAATTTTGTTCCATTAAATATGAAATTGAAATGAAAGTAGCGTTCATGCGTACGTACGGCTTACCGTCTCCATGAACGGTGCATTTCATTTCTTACCTCTAAATGTTACGTAATATTATAAATGAATGTATATACTGGATATATATGATATATATGACATCTAAATAATGAATATAATTCTGGAGATAATGGATATTATACCACATAAACAACTTGTAATTATAAGAAGTTTATTGTTGATTCAAGTACCAAAGATCGACAAAACGACCGTTATTAACTTAAATAATTACATAATGTTCATATCATTGTAATAAGTGATATAAAAAGGATAATGAAATTGAAAATGGTTCTTAATAAGGTATATATTAACTCTAGTTTATTATTCAGGAATTTAAAGAACGGTTGAGTCAAGTCAGATACGAGGTAAGGGAATTTCTTAACTCAACTTCCATTCTTTGGGTTAATCTCATACTTTCAAATTATGTCATGATATTATTATATCCTATTTTGTATTTTTACTTTCTTTATGTGTACCTATAGTGAATACACATAATAGATCTATTTTATTTTAAAAATGATCTTTTTAAGGACTTTATCTCAATCCCCTTTCATTGAGTCATATTTGGCTTTATACACAACTTTCCTTTTATACGGTGTATAAAACCCTTTGACTTTTACGTTTATTCAAAAAGAATCTTTTTATACGAAGCGTTTTGCTAAACGACAAAAGGGAATGTTTTTCTTTCCGTACTTATGCGGCGACAACGAATTCTCCGCCACCGTGACCATTATTTGAGTTTCGGCTTCCTCTACAAGCCATCATTTTTTTTAATGAAAAATAAATACAAAGTTTTAACTTTCATTTATTTTGGTATTGAAAATGGTTTTGAAAGTGTTTTTATCAATGTGTTGTATTGATATCTTGTGATTGAAATGTGGAAATGTTATGTTTCCTTTATGCATGTTTTATGTGATACGATTATGTTATGGTTTATGATATGTTTAAACCTATTCATATGAGGAATGTATTGGACTTAATATGTGACGTGTGGAGCCCGCTATAGCTCCTCGATGCATCGGTACGTCTCATGAGACAACTAGACGTGGAATTGGCCGAGGCCCTTTCCCAATTTGATTTATGGTTTTGGCCGAGGCCTTAATCATTTTAGACGTCTTGGCCGAGGCCTTGACAAAATGTTTCAGAATGTCTGGCATTATACATTCCCTCATTATGAAAGTGGTTATTGATATTTCATGTGATTATTCGACCAGTAGAATATCCATGTGAAGAAGTGAATGGCATTATCTCATTTTACTTTTGCCATATTATGTTGATGTTCAAGTTTAAAAGGATTTTTTTTAGTTATACATTGTCTTAAATTTTTATGTTTATTTATGAAAGCTTCCGCAATATTGTTATCCTTACTGAGCATCTGAGCTCACCCCTTTCAATGTTTTAATATTTTCCAGGATGTGAAGAAGTATTTTATGAATGACCTGCAGGGATTGTGAGAAGAGGATATGAGTGTGGATTATGGAGACTTTGTTATTGTAGTTTTCCACTTTATGATGTAATGTAACATTTACGAATGTATCTAGTGTTTCCAAGGCTACTAAACTAATCGGTCTTTCGAGACTTGATCTTTTGTGATCATGCCAATGTTACGAACTAATTCACCGACTCTGGGTAGCTGGGGTCGGGGCGTTACATTAACTGAGCTGTATATTTTATAACTATTTACACCTTCTTCTTATATTGGTTGGATTCATATCCACTTCAACCTTGATCTTATCTACCATTATTTTAATCTCCCATAAAATTGAACATATATTCCTCTAGATAATCAGTAACTACATGTTCATTGTTCTTATTAAAAATCCAATAAAATATATCTATATCGCATGCAAGGAGAAAAATACTTATTTTTTATTATATCTATAGATAAAAGATATATGGTGCAGCGTGTTCCTTATAGAAAATATTCATCTTCTCAAATATTACTATAAAATGGATAAGGAATATTATGAATGCTTTAAAAAATATCAAAATATTTGTCTCCACTGAAAATATTACATCCATAGTGTATCCTAACCCCTATGTTACATCCTCACCAACAAATGAAATAATATACATTTGAAAGTATGATCATAGAATTGACAACTAATCCATGCTATAGCCTCCTCATTCACTACTCAAATAATCATATCTACCAAATGTGGTTTATCCACATCATAGATACAATCCATGATGAACCTATCTCTATGAAAATCATACCATCATATTTTTTCCATATATGGAACAACTTTAAACCTCACATCACAGCTTCTACTTCCTGTGTCTATTAATTTTCATTGCTTTAGAGTGGAACTATAAATTCCATGCCTATAGTCCTCTATAAATAATCCATGTATGAACTCCTTCTATGGTTCAAAATAGTTTCCAATATGTTCATTGTCTTTATATCATCTTATCTAGGAAACTATGATGCAACTTGGCCTAGAGGTGTGGCCATATTTGAAATTCTAGGTAAGTATTGATCTCCATGTGCTGACTATGGTGGATCTATGGTATATGATTGATGAGGATGGTAATAATGTAATAAAAGAGGGAGATGACACAATCATGGGAGTGAGATGGCGTCACTTTGGTAAAATTAGAATATTTCATGGGATTTCTCATTCCACATCGAATTGGTTCTTCATTGGAGGATGGTTAATATTATATTCTCCAACAAGCTTAACTCTTTAAACCCGTACAAGATCTGATATACTCCAATGTATTTCACATTATATTCTTTCACAATGAACATGGTATAACTTACCTAGGATAATATCTTGTTTATCCCTTCACATGTACTCTACATATGCACTAAAATTTCTTTATATGTGTATTGATGACTTCTTTACCTTTAAAAAATGTTCATTTTTTTTTCTAAAAATCACTTTAAAAATGATAAAAAATAATGTTTGTATTTACATTTTCATAGATAAAATTTAAAATTTCAATTTACCAAATGTATAATAAATCAACTAACTATTTGTAAAAATTATCTAATAAATAATAAACTCTGATGAATTTTAATTCAAACAATGTTTCCATAAAATTATCCACCAAGAATAAATAATTTACTTAGATCATGACATATGGTTAGTAACTAGGGTGATATAATTTGTATTAATATTATCCTACCATTCCCTTGAATCTTCTTTTTTTAAAAGTTCCTTTATAAATTTAATATACTTTGGTATTTTTTCAGAGATTCCAAGAGGGTAATGCTAGTCTCCACTTTTTGGAATGTTTCTAGAATTTATTTTTGAAGTTCCCCTTATTGGGTATTATTTCAATGATTCATTACTGATGGGAAGAGAATGTGTAGGTCTTTTATATTCCTTTATTTAATTTAAGTGGTGTTTCTTATCTCTTACACCTTGGTCCAACCCTATCTTCTTCTTTATTTTCTTCTTCTAGGGACTCTTTTCAAAAATCCTCCCAGAATTTCTAGGTTCTATTTCTTCACTGTTGATCTAGTTTAGTTTAGGTTCTAATATTGTTGGTGGTTGAGTATAAATTCAATTTCTTATAATGACTCTAACCCCAGTAGCCCTAATCCAGTGTCTGCTTTATTATATTTTTATAAGATAAAAGTAATAATATCTCTAAGGACTAATTAGTTTAGTAGTCTTGATAAACTAGATACATAAATAAGTATTATATTAAATTTTAGTATACAATTTACAACGCATTTTTTTCAAGAATAACATTGTCTCATTTAGAATATCCTTTCATATAATTTTTAGTACACTTAATGGATTACTATGAAAAGAAACAAAATAAGAGTGATCTCAAATTCTTATTAAGCGTAAAGTATAGCAGAAGCTATCTTGAGTCAATAAAGCGTAATCAATAAGGAATGAAATGGATAGGTAAATATCTTAACCAATATTCCATTTAAGTAATTGACTATCATAATCAAGGGAAAGGTAAATAAATGAAACACATTCCATTTAATAAATTAAATAACTATTATAAATGGATAAAACATAATCGATATGGAAAGGGAAATAACTCAAAACACAATCCATTTAAATAATAAAGTGATAATTAAATGCATACAAAAATAATATCATTGTAAAAATGTCATGGAAAATAATAATTGAAATCTTAATAAAGTAAATTCTTATTTATTTAACATCATGTTTCCCAGGAACATGATACATTTACCTTTAATATCTATCTTCAAGATAGATTAAAACATACTGGGTAAAAACCCATCTGATTTGGCCAGTTTATTCATCTCATGAGACTACTGATGCATCGAGGGGATTTCTATAAACAATCCTGAACCCATTTTATACATGTATAAATCATTCCTCATATATATAATAATTGATTTAACTCATAAACAATATGTATTTTAATCAAATATCCATATTGAGTAAATAATACAGATTTATCAATATTTCTCCAGATAAAAGAATAACATTAAATGTAAACATTTTATGTAAAAATGGTACATAGTTTAAGTAATTATTATATACATGATAAATAATAAGAATATTTAGGGGAAATGTAATGTCTAATAATCATTGGAAAGTGAATATTTCAAGGGGATGTAAATTATTATAATATGATATAAGGAAGTTAATGCCAATACTATACTTGGTCAAAATAATCATAAACCATCCACAGGAATAATAAAGCCAGTATCAACATATACCCATTTGAGTAAGAATAATGTTTTTTTTCATTTTTTTTAGTGGAAATACCATAAAAATTACTTTAAAAATTTATTAAGTAAAATATCGTTTTTATTTTGAAAATCATTTTGAAAATCATTTTCATTGAAAATAAATTTTAAAAAAATTATGTAAAAAGATCCTCATAAATATGTAAATGATGATTTAAATAAATGATGGTATAGATGGTGGTTAATTCCTTACATTTCATAAAAGAGAAAATAACATTCCTTTTTCATCCTAAAATGGTTAGAAAAGATCCCTATTTATAAAATGACAAGATGAACCCTTTCAAATTTTTGGTAAAATCCATACAGGAATTGTTTTGAAAACAACATAAGATAACATTGAAAAAAAATTGTAAAGATTAAAAAAGGGTAAAAATTCATTGAATAAATAATTCTCAAAAGGTTGAAAACATTTTTAAAAACATTGTTATAAAACATTGTTTTGGAAGAAAACAAATTTCCGACCAAAGAGAGAATTGATGTCATATTTTCTTAAAACATTTTATCAATTAATTTAAGTTTCAAAGATTAGAGAAATTATACCATTAATTTAAAATATCATGAATAAAAATACAAAAATAAAATAAAATGGGTTTATTATAAAATGGTCAAATAATTTCCTATAATTTAAATTCAAGAATAAAGAACTTCGATTAAAATGAGATTGTGAAGTAAACCCTTGAAAAGATCATAACGTTGAAGTGAGAATCAACCAATGAATCAATTTTGTGTATCAAATATAAATTCAAATACAAAAAATATAATACAACATAGTATAATAAAAAGTCATTAGACACATAATCATATAATATTAATAAAAATTAGGATGTAATATAACCTAATGAAAATAAATTGAGTTATGTAATTATTTACTAATTAGTAACTCTTAAGTGCAATACACATGGATTTAATAATTAAAATTGAAATTAAAAATACCATAAATTATTAATGAATCATGATATAAAATGTAAAATGGGTAGAATATACACCATATAAAATAAATTAAGTGTATAAAATTACTATATGCCTCAATGAAATGAAATTGAGATGAAATCTCTTACCACATGATTCTTTTTTATTAAGGTTCTTTAACCTCATTTATAGTGGTTTTAGAAATTTTATTAACCTATAAAATAAAAATATTATTATTTAAAATATCATATACTATCCTTTTATAATGTCTTATTTTCTTTTTATTATTAATCTTTCATTATTTTCATTATTTCAAGTGTTAATTGCCTTGTTTTATCATATGTGTTTCATCATGAAAGATACAATTATTGCACATATTATATAGTTTTAACATCTCTATAATAATAATAATGGAATAATTATAATATTTATAAATCAATTTTACCTTTAAAACCAATCATGAATGATTGTTATAAAAAATTATGTACATTGAAATCATGGAGACAGTAGGTCATACTAACACATGAGTAATGCTTCCATTTTTCAAATATTAAAATACAAATAAGGTATGTAATGTATTATCTTTAAATAATGATAATTATATCAATAATAATTTATTTTTTACTTGTATATATCATCCATGTGTTGTGGTGTTTAAAAGAGGGTCATATAAATTTCTAAAGGCGCTAGACCACTCGTACACGAATGATGTTATCATCATTAAATTAGTGAAAAGGAAAGAAAGAAGTTGATATATATTATGTTTAATTAATCACAAATATTTCATGAATATAATAATTATTTCATTTATATCACATATAATCATTAACTATATCTTTATCACCTTCCATGTGAAGTGTTAGTGAAAGACGTATCAAATTTCTTCGCAAAGTGGTAGTTTGTCATACACACACGCAACATTATTGTATCTCATATAGAATATAAGGTAAAAATATATATACCATATATTGATTCAATAATTATAAAATTTTTATAAATATCATATTCAACCTTGAGAGGTGGAAATAGAAAAACAAATGACATCATCTTGTGAGGTGGTAGTCTGCCGTTAAGTTATTATAAAATTATTTCTTAATGAAAATTGAAGTATGTGTTAAAAATAGTAAAATAAAGATGCTTGTTGAAAAACATTACCTCTTCTTTGGGTATCCTCCTTAGGTTTTCACAAAATCCTTCAAAGGTATGATTTATTCCCAAATAAGGCTTATAAGGTTAGAGTAGGGATATTGGGAAGGGATATGGGTAGGTAATTATAAAACCAAATAGGTGTAAAGATGTGAAGAATAGATGATAGGGGTGGCCTTTATAGGTGGGGGAGGACAGACTTGGTATTTTTGAGTAGAATTAAGTTATCGCATGTTTTACATATAATACATGTATCCAAAATTGCCCAATATAAAACTTTTTAGGTTTAATGGAAGAAATATTTCCATTAAATATAATTTATATAGGTGTATAGTTCATTTTTAACCTAATATATTTAGGTAAGGCACTCGATAAAACCATTTTTACCTTAACCAAGGTAATTAGTTTTTACTGCATTCACGATTCATTTTGATGAAAAATTAAGTTTAATTTATTAGAAATTAGAAATTATTCTGATTCAAAATATTTAATCCTTTTTTAAATTCAATTTACATAATTGGTAAGTTTTAATTTAAAATTTATATCATCGATGTGGAGACAAACCGGGTTTTTAAAGTGAAAATGCTCAAAAGTTTATAATGCTTAGAAATAAAAAATAAATATAAAAATGATTAAAATGGAATAAATAGGATTAATTGATATAAAAATAACTAATTTTACTTAAACAAATTAAAAATATGATTTATCGTTATAAAGTATTTGAAAAAATGCAGTTTTTATTTAAAATTCAGTATTTTTCACTATTCATCAAAAATGAAACTTTTCAAAAAAAAATCCCAAAAAAATCACCCTAAGATATATTGTTATACCAAATTAAAAAAAATTATTTTAATATAAATTTAATAATAGTGTTAAAACTTAATTTTAAATTATGTGTGCAATGCACAATTAACCCGTCTTTTAGAAAACATATTCTTTCAGAAAGCATTTCTTTTTCTTTTAAATGATTATTATTTTATTTTTAATAAATATATATCTATTAAACATGTGTAAACTATATATTTTATTAATATATTTAATAATATTCATTCCCACTAATTTAACTACTAACTTATAATTATTATACTAAAGAATAATATTTTAATAATATATTGTTTTTCAATAAAACTTAGTCTTGTGTGTAATGTAATATTTCAAAGAAACTTATTGTTTCATATAATTACAGTTATTTATGATATTTAATTTATTTAAAAATAAATATATCATGAGGTCTTAGGGTGTTATATTCCCTTATACGCTTGGTGTTTCATGTCATACACATTATCAAATACAATGTCTTTATTTTATAATTTTGGGGTGTTACATTCTCTATACCTTAAATAAATTTTTTCCCTATAATTTCAACATGATATAATTAGTAAAGGGTGTGATATTTAAAAATTATTTTGTTGAAATACCCACATCATAATTTTTTTAATAAAACATCCTCTTATTAAAATATAAAAGGTAAGTACAAGTGTCATGTGGAATAACACATAACTTGAATTATATGCAGGATATCATTAGTGAAAATTGAAGATGTGGACATGGAAAAAGGCATAAATAAGTATAGAGAATGATATAGGTCCTTGATCACAATAAATTTAATGATTTATAAAAATTTAAGGGGATCAAAATTATAAATCTGTGATGATTTAAGACTATCTGATTCACTAGATATGAATGCAATATGATAACATTTTTTTTTGAGTTCATTTTACTAAATATTGTTGGGACCACTTTGTGACTGAAGATTGTATTTGTTGTCAATAGTTTTCAATGTCAATCAAAATGAATAAGGATACGAATAAGGCCTCCAAAGTTAATGGAGATTGTATGAAGTGAGGATTCCTGGAGAATTGTTATGATATCGTAGCATTGAATGTCATACTTGGGAAATTTTCTATGAAGTAGATTTAGACGAATGTTGAGATGATCCTAAGTTAAAAGCACATGTATCAAAGGTGATACATTGTCTACAACAATGAAGAATGGTGATCAAACTAGACGATTATTTTTTGATGTGTATTTCAGAAATATCATATGTTAAGAGAACTTGTGATGCAATCATTATGAAGGAAAGGGGGAGAAATGATGATGATAGTTATATATAGTTTTGATTGGAAGGAATGATGCTTCTGGAAGATAGGGATGTTTCAGTACTTCCCATTATAATACTGACGATGCTAAATCTGGTCTATCAAAGGATATATATCATGATAGTGGAGTTCATGATAAAAGCTGAATAATGGTTATGGGAAGCAGTGAAGATAGAAATGAAAATACAATGAAAAATATGAGGCGGTACAAAAGTAAACTTTAATGTGGTGTTGTTTTCCAATGTTTGCCAAATTTTAGGGCCTGAAAATCGGGAGATGAATAAATGTGTTATTGGAAATGGATGTTGCGTGCAATATTGAAGATGGTTTAGATTTTTTTGTGCAAGGCATGATTCAAGGTCAGAACATCGAAAAATGGAAAAGGCATGCAGTGCTTGAAAAATTGGGTAGAGTGCGCGGAAAAACGAAGCTTGCGCGCAATATCAGCGGGATTCATGAAAAAATAAAGGTTGCACAAAATATTGGCATGGTGCGTGAAATCAAGAAATGATGTTTTTTGTGCAAGAGGTGTTACGAGATCAGGAGCTCGAAAATTGTCAAAGGCATAGACTGCGCGAAAAATTAGGTCGAGTGAGAGAAAAAGAGGTTGTGTAAAAGATTGGTTTTCTGTGCAATATGGAACATGGTGTGGAATTTTTTGCACAATTGGTGCATTGTGATTATAAAGTTAAAAAATTAAAAAGGCAAGAGGTGTGTGAAATATCAGAGATGTTCACTCAATGTGTGCAGAACATCAGACTTGTGCACTTAAAAATTGGTTGTGCGCAAAATGTGGGTTTTATGTTTTATGCGCAAGAGTGGCTTTATGTTTAGAATGATAAAAAATGGCAATGTCATGAGGTGTGCAGAAGAACCATGAAGGTGCGCGTAATATAAAGAATTGAGAGATAGTTTTACGCGCATGGAGGGGTTTTCCACGTAGGGTTCAAAAGGCCTATAAATATTAGGTAAACCCCTCTCATTTGTTAAGGCTTGACACATAGAAAAATCCCAAGCTCTGATGCGTGAAAAAATTGAAGTACTGAGGAGTGCACGAAAAGAGAGAGTGATGCACGGAAAAGTGAAGTGCTTCCCGAAAAAGAAGTGTTGCGCAAAAAAAGTGAAGTGATGTGCAAAAAACTAGTGCTTCGTGAAAATGAAGAGTTGCGTGAAATATATTTTCGTGCCAAAAGGTGTTTTTTTGCGCAAGGTTTGAATTTTACGGGAAAGCTACCTAGAAGGCTACACAAAAAATTTGGGGTCTTTTCACTTATTCAGTTGTGTGTATGGGAGCTCCTACCATCTTCTGGGTAGGGAAGTAAAGAGTGCGTGAAAAGCCTTTTTCAGACCAAAAGGTGTTTTTACGCGCAAGGTTCAAATTTTACATGCAAGCCACCTAGAAGGGTGCGCAAAAAATTTATAGATACCACAGGCCTTTAACAAGTTCTTTGCACTATTGAAGTGTCTTGTAAAGAAGGAAGTAATGTGAACCATTCAGTATCATGAAGAGAAGTAGAACCGCACTCACATGACTAGTGTTTAACATTCTCATTGTGATTTGTGAAGTGAAGAAGTACTAGACATGCAACTAAATTCATATCTACATGAAGGAAGATGGTTGCATACAAATACACTTCTGTGTTGCTATTGATAATTGAAGAAATAGACTAAGACACTATATTACTATTCCATATTATACTCTGTCAAAGCAAAAGAAGAGAAGAATAAGAAAAATAGAGTATGCCCAACTGAAGGCTAACAATTATTCAGGGTAGTTTAATTCAGATGATGCTATGTGAGCGACTCCCCAGTGTTTGAATAATCAAATCGATGTTTGTGATTCTAGCCAAGAAGAGAGAATAAGTTTTAGTGTAGTTGGTTGTTGCACTAAGAAGAAGAAATAAGAAGTTTAGTGCAGTTGGTGTTGCACTAAAAAAGAAGACAATGAAAGAAGGATGAATTGATTTCCTACTGCTTTGCATGTAATCAAGTGAAGAGCACTAAAGAAGACCAAGAGTAGAACCTACTTTATCAAGAATGAATAAGACTGTCTTCGTAGGCAGTATAAAGAACTAGCTAGAGGCTGCAAGTTGGACTAGGCTATTACCAGTCCAGGGAAGAGGATTGTCCCCACCCCCCTCTAAAGTGTAGGGACTCACACTGGCTAGAGGATTGTTTTCCTAGCCACTCCACTGTAATAACATATCATATCATAGTGGAGAATCCATGAACTGGTCATATCCATGCATGTAAAGGACGTAGCTACTATTATTGAGTGGTGAACCTTGTAAAAATATTGTGTGCATATTTTTACTACTTTCTATTATTGCATGCGATAGGGAAAAGATAATAAGAGAATCAAGATCCTAACTAGGCAAGAGGTAGAGGGATAAAAAGTTGAAATTGGTTTAGAAAAGTTCCCAACACTGATTCACCCCCCTCTCAGTGTTTGATATATCCCAAACTAGTCCTCTAAAATATGAGGATTTATTTTACTATCTAAGAATATAAGTAAATATTCTTACTTGATATTTTTATATATCATTTAAACAATTTCCTCCTTTGGTCATGCTTCGATCAATTTCTAATTCATCCGTTAATCTGAGAAATGAATATCCAAAGATCAATTTTTTTATTAAAGCACTAAATTTTACTTTTAATAGATCTTAAGGTCCATAAAATAGTGAAAAATATTTCCTTATGTCTATAAATACTTTCCAAAACCAATATGGTAGTCACAAGTTATTCAATATGCATAAATCCTCATATGGTGAAGTAATACATTAATATCAAAATCAATATCCAATTTTTGACTTAAACCATTTCATAAATTGTTAACCTTATATCCCTTCCAAAATATAAAGATCCAAAACTTCAGAAAGAATATTACTAAATTTTTAAAATGAACTTATGAGGAATCCCTTCAAATATCTTATATACCAAACATGTGAATTCCTTTATCATGTATTCTCTTAAAACTTGGTAATATCCTAAATTACTATAAAACCATATTAAAAATATTTATTCTTCCTTAGTACTTATGTAAAACATAGATTATTGGATATATTACTTAAATAAAAAATGTTATATACTCTATTAATGATAATATAAACCACTTTTCAACAAATCATTAATCAGTTACAAGGTAGTAAGTACTGTCAAATTTAATTATCTATATAAGTAATCTCTTTATCCCAATATCATTATCTCAACATCAGGAACATATTAAGGGATATAATTCCCTCAATATTGTGTTTTCCAAAAAGTTTAACTTTCCACTAAATCGTATTTCTTGTTACCATTCAACATAAAATTGAAAATCCCTAGAGAAATAGTAATACAGTACAATCATTATACACTTCATAATTCTTATAACTAGGATATCATTTATAAAATACTCTGATGATGAAATAATTCCATATAAACACAATCACATTAATCCGCCCTCTTTTTATATATTAGTAGAATAACATTGACCATGGTCTATTATCTTGTTTTGAGTTATATTCCATTGATGATTGAGACATTGATTTGTGTAGTTCCCCATATCCTTCAATTAAAGCATTGTATATTGGAAAAACAATTCTTACCCTTAAAATCAAATAAATTGTGATATTTCTCTATACACTTTTAGAAAACTCCCATTCCTTTTAATAAATTACTAGGGTGTTTCATTCAACAATTAGCATATAAGGGAAAATCCTTCTTTCCCTTATTCCCTATATATTTCCTTTTTCCGGTCATCCTCTTTTTCTCTTTATTCCCTTAAAATCCATAATAATTATATCATTCTTTCTCCATCATGTTAGAATATTATAAAATTTTCTCATATCCATAAAATGTTTGGGATACTAGTTCATTCGAAATATTGGCCTAAAACCATCAAATAAATGATCATGCTTACTCTTGGTATTACATGTATTGATGTGGTTACCATTCTTTCTTCTAGGTTTCATTTCTAAATGATAAAATAAAATATATTAGATAAAAACCTTATAAAACATAATTTATAATTATAAAATAAGTTAAATACGTAACATAAATTAAAAACATTATGCATATCAAATATCATAATCATAAGAATGGTTTTTTTTATATTTATTTTTTAAATATGGGATAATGGTTTGTAAAAAATGTAAATTATACTAAGCATATCCCCCAGGATTTTAAAACCATATTCATAGTATGGCTCATTATCATACACAAGATGATGATTGGGTCAAGGATAATGCAACCTTTTCAGAGTTATTACCCCTAAGTACTTCTATTCAAAAACCACGTACACATATAGTATCAAGACAAGGATGTATTGTAAAGAAAAACAATATAATCTCTACCTTACCGAAACATTAGGATGTTCTTCTACACTTATCCTCAAATTATATCTTAGGGTTATGTTATCTAATCTAGGTTTTCCTAAATATAGTTCCTAATGCTTCTACTAAAATTCCTAAAATATCAACTATAAAGACCCTGACCCCAGTAGCCTAGAGCTAGTGTCGGCTTTATTATATTGGAAAAAGATGCAAGTAATAACATACTAAAGGACCAAATAGTTTAGTAGTCTTGGTAAACAATATACATGCATGAGTCTTTTATTACATTTGAATATACAATTTACAACACATTTTTTTCAAGAATAAACTTATTCCATCTAGCATATCCTTGCATATAAAATATAGTACACTTCATGGATTCTTATGAAAGGAAACAAAAATAAGGATTGCTCAAATTCTCAGTAAGGTTTAAGTATAGTGGAATCTATCATGAATCAATGAATTATAATCATTAAGGAATGAACAATTTGGAAAGGTAAATATATAAACATGCATACCATTTAAATAATTTACTAGCTTTATCAATGGAAAGGTAATTAACTAAAACACATTCCATTTAATAAATAATATTACTATCATAAATGGATAAGTCATAATCAATATAGAAAGGTAAATAACTAGAAAACATACCATTTAATCAATTAAAAAAGAATAAAATTATTCTAGAGACAATATCATTGATAAAATCTCATGGATAATAATAACTAAACTCTAAATAAATACAATTATTAATTACTAAATTTTATGTTTCCTAGGAACATGATACCTTTTCCTTTTTGATTGATAATCAATACAGTTTAAAACATATTGGGTAAAGAACCATCTTATTTTACCAACTGATTCGTCTCATGATATTATCGATGCATCATGGGGTTTTTTTATAAATAGTCCCCAACCCAAGTCTTGCATGTCCAAAGTATTACTCATATATTAACAATTTATTTAATTCATAAACAATATTTCTGATCATCCATTATCTTTATTGAATGAAGAATACATGTTTATAAATATTTCCCCAGATAAAAAAATTACTTTCAATGTAAGAAATATATGTCAAAATGGTATATTATTTAAGATATAATAATATCCCAGATAAATAATATGGATATATAGGGTAAATTTAATGCCTAATGATCACATGAAAGTTAATATCTCAAGAGAAAGTTAATTACTACAAAATAAAACTAGGAAGTTAATGTCAATACTATCCTTGGTAAAATTAATCATAAACCATCCATACCCATTAAATTAAGAATAAATGGATTTTTCCATTGATGTATAGAAGTACCTAAAAATATCTTTAAGTTTTATTAAGGAAAATGTACTTTTTATTTTGAAAAATATTATGAAAATCCTTTTCATTGAAAATAACTTTTAAAAATAATTTTATTTAAAAAAACATCATGAATAAGAAAATGAAGCTTCAAATAAATGATGGTCAAGATATCAGGTAATTATTTTTTTCCATAAAAGATAAAATGACATTCCTTTTTTACTACAAAAAGGTTATGAATGTTCCTTATTCATAAAACAACAAGAAGAATCTTTCACATTTTTAGTAAAAGAAAAAGAAACATTGTTTGGAAAACGACGTAACATTACTTTGAAATTTTTTGTTAAAGAGTATAAATGGTAGAAAAATCCATTTTTTAGATCATTTTTAAATGGATAAAAATAATTTGAAAACCTTTTTATAAAACATAGTTTTTGAAGAAAATTGATTTCTATCTAAAGAGAGAAAATAATCCAAACATTATTAAGAAATTTTCTAAATTAATTTAAGTAATAAAGAGTGAAGAAATGGTAACATTACTTGAAAATGTAAATAATATATATAATAGAAGATAATGAAATGGTTTTTTTACTTCAATTTAAATTTAAGAATAAAAAATTTCGATTAAAATGAGATTGTGAAGTAAACCCTTGTAAAGATCATAATGTTGAATTGAGAATCAACCAATGAATAGGTTATGTATATCAAATTTAAATCCAAATAAAAGAGTTTTAAATACAAAATAATAAAATAAAAAATCATTTTACATATAATCAAATAATATTAACAATAATAAGGAAGTAATATAACCCAATGAAAAGAAATTGAGTTATAAAACTCTTTACCACTTGGTAACTCTAAAGTCAAATAACCATGGATGTAATAATTAAAATTGAAACTAAAAATAACATAAATTATTATTTAATCATGATATATAATTCAAAAGGGGAAATATATAAACCATATAAATTAAATTAGGTGTGTAACATTACAATTGTCTCAATGAAATGAAATTGAGAAGAAATACATTAACTCACATTCCTTTTGATTGAAAATTCATTAACCAATTGTATAGTGGTTTTAAAAATTTTATTAACTTATAAAAAATATATTTATATTAATAATTTCATATATGATCCTTTTATAATATCTTATTACCTATTCATTAATTATCTTTCATTATTTTCCTTGTTTTGGGTGTTAATTTCCTTGTTATATCATGCGTGTTTTGTCATATAAGATATGGTTCATGCACATATTATAAAGTTATATAACCTAAATAAAAATAATAATGACATAATTATAATATTTTTAAATCAATTTTACTTTTAAAACCAAACATTAATGATGGTTATGAAAAAATAATTAAGCTATGATCATGCAGACGGTAGGTCGTACGTACGGATGAGTAATACTTACCATTTTTAATGATTGTTATGGAAAGAAGGTAAGTAATATATTATATTTATATAATGATAATAATATCATTATATACCATATTATATACTTATATATACCATCCTTGTGGTGTAGTGATGAAAAGAGAGTCCCATCACTTCCTGATGGTGGTAGTCCACATGTACACGAATGAAGGTATCATCTTTATGTGAGTGAAAAAAAGAAATAAAATGGAATATATTAAATTTTAATAATGATAAATATTTCATAAATATAATATTTATGTCATTTTTATCACATATAATCATTAAATTTATCTTTAGCACCTTCTATGTGAAGCGTTAGTGAAAGATGAATCACTTCACTTCGCGAGGCGGTAGTCTGCTGTACACACACATGGCGTTATTATATCTTCTATGGAGTGAAAGGTAAAGTTATATATATAAATAGTGACTATAGTGGTATAAATATGTTATAAATATCATATATATAGTTTATATCCATCATCATACCAAACCTTGATGGGTGGAAATGGAAAAACGAACGACATTGTTTCACGGGGTGGTACTCCTCTGTACACACAAACTATGATTTCATAACCCATTTAATGGAAGTGGAGAAGGTTTTAGGTAATGAAATTATTATAAAAATACCCCATTATATGGATGATACTGATTTTATTTTGTCATCATGTTTTAATAAAAATTTAATTATGTGGATAAATAATTAAAATAAAGATGCTTGTTAAAGAACATTATGTCTTCTTCATGTATCCTCCTTAGGTTTGACCTAAAGGCTTAAAAGGTTGGATTTATGACCAAATAATGATTCTAGGATGAGTATAGGGAATTTATTAAGCGATTTAGGTATTTATTTTCCTATCCAAATATTTTTTATGGAGTGAAGAAGAGAGTATAGTGGGTAGTCTTTTATAAGTGGAGAGGGAGGACACACTTTGCATTTTTGAAAATAATTGAGTGATCCCATGTTTTCCATATGTTAAAAGGGTACAAAATAGACCATTATATAACCTTATAGATTTACAGATATATAAATTTTCATAAAATAGTTTTTTTACAAGTTTATACATCATTTTTATCATTATCTTTTTAGTTTATCCCCCAATAAACCCATTTTTACCTTAACCACATTGATTAAGTTTTACAGGATTAACTATCCATTTTGGTCAAAAACTAAGTCGATATTATTTTAAAACATAAATTATTATAATTCCAAATATGGATTCCATTTTTCCAAAATCTATTTCTATAGTTAAAAAATTATAATTTAAAATCAATCCTATAAACTTGACAAAAAAGTGGGTTTTGAAAATGAAGATGTTCAAAAGTTTACAAATTTTTTATATCAAAATTAAATATGAAAATGATTCCAACAAAATAAATTGGATTAATTGATAAAAATTTGAAATAATTTTAATATAAAACAAATTCAAAATTTATCTTCAGATTATAAATTATATAAAAATAGACACACTTTTCAATTAAAATTTAGTATGTTCACTATTCATCAAAAAATGAAACTTTACAAAAAAATTGAAAAAAAAACCTAAGATAATTTTGGTATCTGGATTCAAAAAATAAAGTTTATTTTTTTATAGAAATTTTTTAAAAAATTTAAAAATTTATTTCAAATTATGTTCGAAAAAGTGATTAAACCACCTTTTAGAATAAATAACATTTTTTAAAAAACATTTTTTTCTTTCAAATGATTATTATTTTATTTATAATAAATAGATAGATAATATATATGTATTAAACTATATATTTTTCTAAGTTATTTAATCTTATTAATACCCTCCAATTTAATGGTTAGTTTATACATATTATAATAAATAATAATATTTTAGTAATATATTGTTGTTCAGTGAAACATGGTATTGAATGTAACACAAGCTATTGAATAAACTCATTGTTGTCTATAATGTAATCTATTGAAGATATTCAATTTATTTAAAAATTAATACATTTTAAGGTATCAGGGTGTTATATTCCCCTTTACACATGATTTTGTGTGTCATACACTCTATCAAATAAAATTTTCTTTATATTATAATTTTAGGGTATGCCACTTCTTGTTATTATCATTTAGAAATTATCCTTTTTTTAAGTTCAATTTGGGATGAAAATTTTCTTAAATTCATTTATAATGTTTTCATCATTCTTCTAAACTCTTTGACTTCATTTATAAGTTCATTAACCTCTAAACTTTGTTGTTTTTGTTACCCATGACATTTTACACTGATGTGTGTTTGTTCATAAGATCTATTTTGTAGGAAAGTGTTTGTTGGTAAGTTAGTTAGTTATAATATTTTTTTACTATTTTAAGAAATCTTGTGTGTGATGTAATTGTAGGTTTTTTTTGCTGAAATAGGGGTTGTGGTTGAAATTGATTTTGATAGGATTGTATATTTTTCTATTATTAATTTACAAATCTATACTACACTTGGAGATTTATCCTCTATAAAATAGGCTATCAAGAATTTAAAATTTCAATTACCAAAAATTATAATAAAAAAATAAACATTAGGGAAAAATTATGTTATAAATAATTAATTCTAATCAATTCCAATTAAAATTATGTACATAGAATAGGCTATTAGGAATATAAAATTTCTCTTAATCTTTACATATAGTTAGTAACTCAGGTTTGATCAAGGGTGAGAAACTTCTATATAATATTATCTTATCATTCACTTTAAACCTCCTATTTTTGGATAAAATTACCAATAGAAATTCAGTATACTTTAGGATTTTTTTGATATGTTCAAAGAGGGTAATGTAGAACTCCACATTCTAGAGAGTTTCCATATTTTTTTTATGTTACTCTTCTTGAATATTATTTTAATGAGTCATTATTGATGGAAATGGAAGGGGTGAGTCATTATTATCTCTTTTTTATATTTGAAGTGGTGTTTCTTTTCCCTTCTTCCTTGGTTCTTCCTTCTCTTCTTCCTATTTGTTTTCTTCTTCTTGGGGTTGTTTTTCTAAAGTATCCCTATAATTTCCAGTTTAATTTTCGTCACTATTGATCCAATTTATTTTAGTTTATACTCTTTCTAGTGTTTTAATATCATTTCCACTTATTTCTTGTTATCATAATGACATTCACCTTTATTTTAGTCTCTTTTGGGCTGGTAATTTCCCTATATTTTGTGGTAATGTTTCCATCATTTCTATTAACTATTTGAATTCAAATATAATATCATTTATTTGTAAACCTTATTGTTGTTTATTTACAACGAGTTTCAAATTGATTTAAGTTTTTTCATATGTATATTTTATTAGAAACTAGGTAGTTGTTGGTATGATTGTTATTTATAAGGTTGTTTTTATTTCTACTTGAAAAGATGTGTGTGATGCAATTATTGGCTCTATTATTGGTACATGGATTGTGGTTAGTAATTATTTTTTGAGGATGTACTATTTTTTTCTCATTTATTGATAAATTAATACTTTACTTTGGGATTTCTCCTCAATCATTGATGTTTTTTTAAACTTCCTCTTCTAAAAGGATTCTATACAACTTTATATTCCCTTCATTTCAGTATACTAGTCAGTGAAATGGTTAGTTGATGAGCATAAACCACATAAATTAGTTGGTTCTTAGAGTTCACTAATTGGTTTTAAATTCCATAAATATCACCAAACTAGTTATATATTTAAATTTTAATTCTAATAATGGTGGTGGATTAGAAGTTCTTACCTCATTAATACCTCTTGTGTTAGTACCCATTATGCCAAACTATTGTGTGTTCTATATAATCTAATTAATTAGTCTCTTAGCTAATATTATTTAGTTTCTTATCAAGGATCCTCTATATTAGGCATCCATAAAGTTTCTTTCATTTTCCAATGGGCCCTGGAAAAAGAAAATAAAGATGTAATGATCCTCTATTTTTGGACATGGGTAGTTATCACAGATCTTTTTTAATCTATCCCATTACTCATATAGATTTTATCCAAAAACTCATATAGTGTCATAAAACTCCTTCCTAATAGTTATAATTCTAGAGTTTGGGAAAAATATTTGAAGGAAACATCTATATGGATTATCTAAGTCATGGATCTCTCATGTTTATATGTTGTACAACCACTTTTTTGGTTTCTCCTTCACATGAGAAGATGAAAGCCTTCCACTTGACTTCTTCTTCAGTTATTCCCCTTAAATTCATGGTGTAAGAAACATGGGTGAACCCTTTGAAATGTATAATTGGTTATTATACTACCATTTCATAGAATTTAAGAAGTAGTTTAATAAGTCCAATCTTCAAATCAAAATCATTTTACAATGCTGGAATAGAAATTTGGTTGTGACAATTATCAAATTGAGGTGTATAGAAGTCTTTTAGGGTTTTTTAGTGTTATTATCCATAATTATAGGATTCGAGTGAACACATTGATTTTTAATTGAGTATTAGAGATAAATATATTCAAAATTAGTTTTTAAATAATATTTTTATTTTTCTAGTCTGTAAGGATATGTAAATTCCTAGATCTAGTTGGTAAGATTTTTTGTTATAAGTACTAGTCACTCAATTATAAGGGTTAGATTTGGAACTTCCTCATTGAAAATAGTACCTTATTTTGACACTTGTAATCATTTTCAGTTGTTTTAAATAAAATTATTTCTTAGTTTAAATGTTATAATAGTGGTAACCCTAGGTTTTATCTAGATAAGATTTTTATAGAATCAATTGTCACTTGTTACTCAAAGGAAATGGGTATTATTTCTGAATAACTTTGTTTTTAAAACTAGCAATCAATAAAATAGTAATTTGAAAATAATTAATTTTGATATGGTCATTAGGTTATGGTAGACTTAACATATTGTAATACAATCCTAGTATTAAAGTTTACCAGCTCTTCTTCTAATAACTATTAAGAGAGATAATACCCAATTTCATCCTCTCTATCCATTGGCTAAATTTTAATTGTGTGAATAATCATAAATAAAATATTAGCATGTTCTACCCTCTTTCCTATGTGTACAATTGTTTAAATAGACACTCTAAGTTGACATAGGCAACTCACATTTTGGTCTTATCTTTTTTAAATATTCAACTGTTTCCACTACCACTTCCACACATGAGAAAAATCATTGAGCACATCACTACACAACACTGGCCAAGTCTCTTGTATACAAAAAGAACATTGTGGAGGAAAATAAAGATCATAAACTAATGAAATAAAAAATAAACAGGATCCAAAAACAAATATAAACAAACTTGATAATAAAAAATTCCATTTAAATATTGATAATAGATTATCATAAGAGAGAAATAATTTATTCCATGAATCACACAAACTCAAGCATTACAAATGGTTTATCCTTCCTTTACATGATCGCTAAGATTTTACCACTCCATTTTAAGGGTCTCACAAGTGAAATATGAACAATAAAGTTCTCTAAATCTAATTATAAAGTAAGAAAAATAAAGTTAGTAGCAGAAAAATCTCCAACAATCATGCAGGAACCAATCCAAAGGAGGTATCTCCAATAATCCCCTTTTTTATAGATCTGTGTCCTTCTTTCCTTCATCGAATTAAACTCACACGGTCTTCTTTAACTAATATAGTGTTTTTGGTTTGATACTCTGAATATATCTATATATATCTAGTTTTTTCGTTGGAGTTGGTACTGTGTTTTTGGGTGTCGCGGGACCCTAGAATTTATATATTAATAATTTTAATATATATATATATATATTAAATCACACTCATTAAAAATTTTACAATAAATGGTTTTACCATATATCGATGCCCTATATGGGAAATCTAAGACCACTATTTTTTTAAAATTCATGGTTTACCCTATGTGTGACATAAGGTTGGTCGGCGTTGGATGTTCTATTGAAGGTCGACATTGGTGGGTGCATTAAGTAAATTATAATATATATTTATTAAAAAAAATTATTAATGATATAAAACCTAATAACCCTATATAAATGCATCATTAGAAGGAATATCTATGTTTATATTCATAACCCTAAGAGGTTATAAGGCAGAAGTGAGCTTCATTTAATTTTTCATGCTCTGGAACATGGATTGATGACAATAGTTCAAGGAGAATCATGAGACTGATGAAAAAGGTAGTGGGGTCTTTACCTTCATCCCTATTGAACATTTTATTATTTTAGTCATATCCCCAGATATTCTCATATAATTATGTTATATCTTATTAGCATTCAAGATTCCTCCCCAATAATAACCTTCTAGGATACCAATATTGGTTTGTAGAAATGATCAGTTGAGTGATGAGGCATCAATTTAGGGACCCATTCAAGATGTGTTTCCTCTAGGAAAGAATTGATTAATGCTTCCACCCATTAGGAAGCATGTTGATCCACATATAGTTTTCTATGTGTATGATCGAATGTGTTTTGATTAGTTTAAATCTAAGGAATGTCATGATAATTATGCATGAGTTCTAACATCAGGTTATTATGGCATGTATGGACCCCGACCAATCATATGGTTTCTCTTATGACTATTATTCTTCTTAGATTAGCATAGAACTAGGGGGACCTAATCAGTTAGACCCATGATGAGATGATTCTATCATAGGTATACTTTCAGTAGTTGTTACATTATGAGTATTACTCATCAATCATGCACTTTGTGTAGATCTATAAGATTATCAAGTTGTGGTGGGTTGATATGCCAGTAGCTAAGTATGCCTTGAGTTTTTTCGACCTCATGAATTACTCTATCGATATGGTTTGAGATGGATACTTTTGGGAATAATATTTTGCGAAGTGAATTCATAGATACATATGATCTGGCATGGTCTTTTTATGAAATCCAACATATGCTGGAGTACTAGGGTGGTCTTTGGTTATAAAGAACTTTCTAGTAGAGGAATGTTAGGAAATGGAAGTCAATAGTGGATATCATGGGGATGATTCATCTACTATTGATATAAGGCATCAGTAATCAGGGCATCTATGTGGGATGCATAGTCATTCTTGGACTCAAACACATGGATTTATGTCATAGAGTTTGTGTAGTGTCTCTGATCGTACCACGATTCACTGTTTTATTCCACCCTTACACCGCAGTTTTAAACTAGTTTTGTAATGAATATTCCAAATATAATAATAAAATTCACTTAATTTTTGAATAAATCAATTAATTTTAATCAATATTATAATGGGAAATGTTACTTGTTTTTATTGTTTCAATGTAGGTGGAGGTGATTTGGAGGGCCTTTGATGAAGTGGAAGAAAAATGGGCCAAAATTGCATGGATCCATGGACATCTGTCCACCATTTTACATAGTACACGAAATCCGTTCATCCAAATGGGCTCAAATTTTGTGGTCCTGTCAAAAATGTAATATGATACATTTCGTATTAAGGAAGACAATGCTTATTCGGCTTCTATGAGGCCCATCCAAACTGATCTTTCCAATCCACCGAAGTTGGACCAAGTCAAATGCGGTGTTCTATATTTTATCAATATCTTGAGCTATAGTTGTCCAAATGATTCCAAACTTTCGGTGGAGATATTCACGAGGTAGGGATACAATGTTTCTATTTTCTCCAAAGCGAGATAAGATTGTCTGAAGGCCTAAACGTGTGGTACAAGTGGATTGAAGAAATCTGTGTGCCTAAAACCACCTTCCAATTTTCCTATAAAATGGCACCTTGGGCTCCTCATTTGCAAGTTCAGACAAGAGGCAAGGTTCTACCATTTTGGAGTCCCCAAGGAGTCTTATCAACATCCATAGAGGTTCTGGAGGCTATGGGAGGATCTACTTCAACATCTTCTTCTTCTTCCCCTCCCATGGGTTTCTAAACCCCTTGTGATCACCCGGGAAGGAATGTGATGTAATCCCAAGCTTCAAAGTTGTATTAATTTGAATTATCTTTTTAATTCCAGGTTGTACATTGTTTTTCCTCATCCTATATTCTCATTTTATTGAGTTATGTACTGGTATTTCATGCTCAACTCATATGATCATGTTTGGGGGTACCCATTCATGTGATGTTTCACACACCGTTCACCACTTTCTTTTCCCCCTTTTAATTACGGTGCTTGTGTGATTCATATTGGTCAGTATAACTCACACAAGATCTGTCAAGAATATGTACATTTATGTCATGGTATCACAATGAAATAACATGAAAACCTGGAGAGCACATCGAATTCTTCATGTGTTGCCTTGGTGAGTTTCAGTTATGATGTCGAACACAAATCACCCAATCATCGGCGGTGTCCGGTGAATCATTATGTGTTTTTTACTGAACCCTGGGAGGTATCCTAGTATAAACTCAGTAACATTATGGTTCTAGGTGTTAAAAACCAGGTATTAAAAGATCATAACCCCATCCCTTGAAGTGATGAAGGATGAGGATCACGAGACTTCCCCGGGTCGATCACGCTTAATCAATCTTGTTCATTTCTACTTTGTTTTATCGCTTTCATTTTCTATCTTCATCATTAATCATAAAACCCCCAAGTTTCAAAAAACCTAATTCATCTTCTAATTTCATAATCAGAACCCTCTTTTTAAATTAATGATCTAAGGCTCCGTCGAGAGACAACCTAGGGTTGCTGCTATACTGCAGAAATTCTAGTTAAAATTAAACAACTAATTTGACGCGCTCGACAATGCGATCAAATTTTGGCACCATTTCCGGGGAGCCAAGATCATTTTTTTATTTATTTCATTTTATTTATTTGTTTTACTCCTTAATTAGTACTCCTTTAAATACCTTACCCCATTTGATTGTTTTTTTTTGGGTTTTGTCTTTATTTTTGGTTGTTTTTGGTGTGTTCTTTATCTCTCTCACTCTCTATCTTCTTCTCCATATCCCTCTCTAATTCTATAGTATAAAATTCTATTCTTCTTTCACCCTTCTTAATTTTATCTTTTATCCATCTTAAATCATAAAAATAAACACAACAAACAATCAATCAATCAAATTGGACATCATTGTTGCATGACAAGATCTGGTAAAGGAACACTACTTGAATTTGATCCTGAGATCGAAAAGTCAATTCACACATAAATCAAGGCATCTAGAGAAGCTCAATAAAGTAACATTGTGGAACCCCATTTATAACCTCAAGTGGTTCTAAACCAACCCAAAATTGAACCCGATCAAACCCAAGAAAACATGGATGCAAATAATCGAACTTTAAATGAACTTACTACCCCTGATGTGGAGTACCAACCTGCGTACATCCAATATCCCGAGGAAGCAGCCAACTTTGAGCTTATATCAGGTATCATCCACCTTTTTCAAAAATTCCATGGTCTTCCCGGTGAGGACCCTCACAAACATGTAAATGAGTTTCACATATTGTGATCCACCATGAAACCCCAAAATGTGTCTGAGGACCTCATTAAGTTTAGGGCCTTCCCTTTCTCCCTTGATGGTGTAGACAAAGATTGGATATACTATTTTCCTTCCATAATTGGGGACTGGAATGACCTAAAAAGAGTTTTTCTAGAGAATTTCTTCCATGCCTCCTGAACTTCATCAATTAGGAAAGAAATATGTGGAATTAGGCAATCACAAGGAGAGACCCTTCATGAATACTGGGAGAGATTCAAGAGACTTTTCTCAAGCTACCCCCACCACCAGATTAGTGAACAACTATTAATCCAATACTTCTCTAAGGGACTTATCCCCATGGATCGTGGAATGATTGATTTTGCGGCTGGTGGTTCCCAAGTTGACAAAACTCCTTCTGCCGCTCGTGACTTAATAGCCAACATGGCTCAAAATGCACAACAATTTGGTACACTAGCTATTGCACCAACCCGAGGAGTTCATGAGGTAAGTTATTCAGCCCTAGAACAAAAGGTAGATACTAAACTTGATGAAATGCATACCCTTATAAGGCAATTAGCTCAAGCAAAAGGTAACTCACACTCTACTTCTATTCCATTGCATTATGGTATTTGTTCTAATAACACTCATTTTTCTGACCAGTTCCCACAACTTCTATATTCATCTGAGTCTTGTGCAGCTGTGTTCCCAGGGCGTCCATTCCAACAGCACCTCCCTTCAAGAAAGAACCATTCAAGCCAAATCCAAACCCCGGGTGGCAAGCACAACCACAATACCGACAAGGAGGAAACTCAAGCTACCCCAAGCAGAATTGGTATCAACAAGGCCAAGGTATGAAACCTTCTTATCCTTCAATATCTCAAAACAATCCTCCTCCTCCCAAGTCCGAACCAAGCCTTGAGGATATAGTGAAGCAAATGGAAATCCAAAACCTTCAGTTCCAACAGACCACACAATCATCTATTCAAGACCTACGAACCCAAGTGGGACAATTGGAAAACACCATCAGTGAGATTAAGATGCAAGGTTCTGGATAACTACCATCCCAACCCATTGCCAATACAAAGGACAAAGGTAATGTATGTGCTGTTACACTTCGTAGTGGTAAAGAAGTTTCTCCTTCTACTGATTTTGCACAGCAGGTATGTCCCCCTCATGAAAACTCTCTTTTCCAACCCTCAAAAAACTTCATGTAAAGAAAAACAAGACAAAAATGGTAATCGAATAGTCATTGATGATTCAAATGAAAAATCCATTCCTCTTACTTTCCCTCAAAGACTCTCTAAATCTAAGAAAAAATTTGATAATGGGATTGACAATGAAATAATGGATACATTTAAAAAAGTTCAAGTTAATATTCCATTGTTGGATGCAGTCAAGAAAATTCCCCATTATGCCAAATTTCTTAAAGAGCTTTGCACCCATCAACGAAGGCTGAAGGGGAATGAGAGAGTCAACCTGGGAAGGAATGTCTTGGCCTTGATTCAACCAGCAATGCCAACCAAATGCAAGGATCCCGGCACATTCACCATACCTTGTACCATAGGGGAGACCTTATTTTCTGATGCTATGATAGATTTAGGTGATTCCATTAATGTAATGCCTCACTCTGTGTATACTTCCTTACAGGTTGGGGAGATTCAACCAAGAGGCATTATTGTGCAACTTGCCAACCGGAGTACAACACATCCAAAAGTAGTGATTGAGGATGTCCTTGTTAGAGTGAATAATCTCATCTTCCCCGCTGATTTATACATTCTTGAGACAGAAGATACCCGAACCCAAGGACATGCCCCTCTCATACTTGGGAGGCCATTCCTAAAAATATAAAAGACGATCATCAACGTTCACAATGGTACGCTTTCCATGTAATTCAGAGGAGAAAAGGTAATTTTTAACATCCTTGAGGCTATGAAACACCCCATTGAAGAGCACTCCACTCTTCCTGTCTATTCGATGGAAGTTCTCTCAAACGATGCACACACACACAATTCTCTCCTCAACCCAAACTCTGATTATTTTTTGTTTTCTTCACCCTTGGATGATTTGAGTTTTGGTTTTTCTTTTGAATGTTGTGTGGGTTCAGAAAAATGTAAATTTTGTGCTTTAATTGATGAGTGTGTTTATTCTGAGGTACCCATGACTATCGATGATTCTACAAATCTCATTTCAATAGATTCTCTTTCCTTTGAGAATAACCATGAGCATATAGATAGTTTCATGGAACTCACTCTCCCTAAATCCCCTCCCTCAATCCAGAAACAACTGGTGTTTGAACTTAAACAACTTCCTTCTAATTTAAAATATGTATATCTTGAGGGTATTGACCAATTGCCCGTCATTATTGCCAATAGCCTCTCTCCACAATAGGAATTGAAACTGCTCAAACTTTTGAGACAGTGTAAAAAGGAAATAGGATGGACATTGGATGATATTCCTGGGATTAGCCAATCTATTTGTATGCACCATATACTTTTGGATGATGAGGCTAATCCCATAAGACAATCTCAACGCCGATTGAATCCCACTCTCCTTGAAGTGGTAAAATTGGAAGTCAGTAAATTACTTGCTGCAAGGATCATTTATCCTATATCTGATAGTAAATGGGTTATCCCAGTGCAAATTGTGCCTAAAAAAACAGGAATAACAGTTGTGTGAAATGAAAGGAATGAATTGGTTCCAACATGTGTGCAAAACATTTGGCGAGTCTGTATTGACTACCGTCGACTGAATCAAGCCACGCGGAAGGACCACTTTCCTTTACCTTTCATTGACCAAATGTTAGAACGTTTGGCTAGTAAGTCCCATTATTGTTTCCTTTATGGCTATTCGGGTTATTTCCAAATCCATATAGCCCCTGAGGATCAAGAAAATAAAGCATTTACCTGTCCATTTGGTACATTTGCATACAGAAGGATGCCATTCGGTCTATGTAATGCTCCTGGTAATTTTCAGTGATGTATGTTGAGTATTTTTTCTGAGTACCTTGAGAGTTGTATGGAAGTATTTATGGGTGATTTCATGGTTTATGGTTCTTTTTTTGATGATTTTTTGGAAAACCTAGGTTCTGTCGTCTGCCGCTGCATTGAAAAAGATCTTGTTTTAAATTATGAAAAATGTCATTTCATGGTTGAGCGGGGGATAGTTTTTGGGAATATCATTTCAAATAAGGGAATTTAGGTTGATAAATCTAAAATTGAATTAATTTCATCCCTTCCATTTCAAAAATGTGTTCGTGAGGTGCGGTCTTTCTTAGGTCATGCTGGTTTTTACCGCTGATTCATTAAAGACATTAGTAAGATCGCACCTCCCTTATCTCGGTTATTACAAAAGGATTCTGAGTTTGTGTTTGATAAAAATTGTTAGGATGCATTCAATTCACTAAAAAAGAGTCTCACATCACCTCCCATAATCCAACCACGTAGGTGGGATCTCCCCTTCGAGCTTATATGTGATGCCTCTAACTTTGCAGTTGGGGCAGTTTTATCACAAAGGGTTGAAAAGGCTCCTCATGTCATTGTGTATGCCTCGCATACCCTTGACCCTGCCAAGGTAAAATACACAACCACAGAAAAAGAACTCCTTTAAATTGTGTTTTCCTTGGAAAAATTCCATTCATATCTTCTTGGGTCAAAAGTGATTGTGTTTTTTGACCATGCTTCCCTTCGTTTCCTCCTAAAGAAACCTGAAGCCAAGCCCCGCCTCATTCGGTGGATGCTCCTCCTCCCAGAGTTTGACCTTGAGATTAGAGATAAGAGAGGAGTGGATAATGTTGAAGGTGACCACATTAGTAGGATTTTCCCACCATTGGACCATCATGTTGACTCACCCCTACCCATTGGAGAATTCTTCCCTCATGAGAACCTTTGTGATGTTGTGGACCTTACCCCCTGGTATGCAGACATTGTGAAATTTCTAGCAACATCTAGGGTCCCCACTGATTTTATCACTTCACAATCCTAGAGACTTAAACATGATTCTCGATGGTACATTTGGGATGACCCATACTTGTGGAGAATTTATAGTGACCAGGTTGTTCGTAGGTGTGTCCCTGACCATGAGTTCACCTCTGTTTGGACCTTCTGCCACACCTTGGCATGCGGGGGCCACTTTGGTTCTCAACGTATAGCTCCAAAGGTCCTTGGATCAGGATTATATTGTCAAACATTGTATAGATATTCCCATAGGTTTTGTAAATCATGTACTCGATGCCAATTCACAGGGAATATCTCTAAGAGGAATGAAATGCCCCAACAGCCCATGTTATTCTGTGAAATATTCGATGCATGGGGCATTGACTTCATGGGGAATTTTCCAAATTCATTTGGATTTGTGTACATCTTATTGGATGTTGACTAGGTATCTAAATGGGTGGAAGCAAAGGCCACCAGGACCGATGACTCTCGAGTGGTTATTGATTTTGTGAGGTCCCAGATTTTCAGTAGGTTTGGTCTACCAAGATTCATCATTAGTGATTAGGGTTCACATTTTTTCAATCGTAACATGAAAAACATGCATCGTAAGTATGGGGTTGTTCATAAAGTCTCTACTTCATATCATCCCCAAACTAACGGACAAGCAGAAATTTCAAATCGGGAAGTTAAGTGAATCTTGGAGAAAACGGTATAACCCAATAGGAAAGATTGGAGTTTGCGCTTGGATGATGCACTTTGGGTGTACCGTAATGCTTTTAAAACACTGATCGGAATGTCACCATATAGGATTGTGTTTGGAAAAGCTTGTCACCTCCCGGTGGAGGTAGAACACCATGCATATTGTGCTGTTAAACAATGTAATATGAACCTTTTAGATGCAGGTGAGGAAAGAAAGATGTAGATTCAAGAGTTGGAAGAAATTCGACGTGATGCATGTGAGAACTCCCGGATCTATAAAGAGAAGACAAAGGCTATTCATGATAGCATGATTCACCAGCGGAAGTTCCAAATTGGTGAGAAGGTCCTCATGTACAATTCCAGGATTAAGCTCCACCCAGGTAAGCTTTGTTCCTGAGGGCTCGGTCCTTATACTGTTACTAATGTTTACCCTTTTGGTGCAATATAGGTTTTTCATGAGCAAAGTGGAAGATGTATTACCGTCAATGGGTAGCGACTTAAACACTTCTATGAGGATTTTCCAAAGAATCTGGTGGAGGAAATCCACCTTCTCGATGCATCATACCAATAAAACACACCAGGTTTTATTCTTCCTTCTCCCATTTTCAATTATTTCAGTGAGGACACTGCACATTCTAGGTGTGGGGGGGTGGATACATTCCTGGGTTAGTTAGGATTTTTCATCGTTTTCTCCTTTTGTTTTCTCTTTTTGGTCTTCTTTATGGTATTTTTATTTTTCCCCATCAACAATTTCTAAATTTCATGATGTGGCGACCATAAAGTGGGGAAAGTAAAAATACCATAACGAAGGCTAAAAAGAATTTGTGAATGAGTTTACCATCAAGGAGTGATTTTTAGTGAATTGGTTTTCTGTCAATGATATAAATGGTCGTATCTATGTGAAACCTTTGAGATGATTGAGGCCCTTTGTGTGAGTAGTTTTTTTTAGAAAATTGTGTCACTAATATCTCCACAAATTTCTTCACCAAACCACAAATTATGATTATTTCTTACTTAATATAAGGTAAATATATGTTGGGTTAATATTTTTCAGATTTAAATGATATTTCCATACGTTCTTTCCTTATCCGATCTGTTTCATTACTGTACCAGATTGACCTATGCGTGTGTACCTAATGTCCGACTGTTGTACGCCCTCAAAAAAAATGTTGTTTCTTGGGCAGGTCAAAAACCACTCCTCCTCAACCTTTGATCTTGTTATAACTATTTCAATTAGTGTCGTGAGAAGATCAAACAAGGGTTGAGAGATGAGTGTGAGATTTGTTCCAATTGCAACTTCAAAAAAATATAATAAATGAGGGGAGTGATGAAATGTGCAACATATGGGGATATCTAGGTTAGCAGCTTATGGTTTGACTTATGGGAATTCTTAAATGAGTGGGTCTTGAAATATGATTTCAAAGGATGTAGGACTTGTTTGGTGACAAAATCATTTAAGCTGAAAATGTTAAAATAACATATATTTATTGGATAGCAAGTGGAAAGAATACCATGGAATGGTTTTCACACACACACATGGAGATTTAGTGTCATGGTTTAATTCTGAATTCCTTTCTCAATTGGGTATCATGAATCTTTTTGAATTTCGCTATGATATGATTTATGAGACATCTTTTTCTATTTTCACTAGGAAGAACTCCTTGGTGTGGTTCGTGCATTGATCACTTAACTTTAAATAAAAAAATTTCAGATGATAAATCTTCAGGATTTTGGAAATAAATATATATAAATCATTGTATTTGGATATGTTACTTTGCCCAGGAGTGCAAATGTTTAGGTGTGGGGGTGTGATCGTACCACGATTCACTGTTTTATTCCACCCTTACACCGCAGTTTTAAACTAGTTTTGTAATGAATATTACAAATATAATAAAGAAATTTCACTTCATGTTTGAATAAATGAATTAATGTTAATCAATATTATAATGGGAAATGTTACTTGTTTTTATTGTTTCAATGTAGGTGGAGGTGATTTGGAGGGCCTTTGATGAAGTGGAAGAAAAAATGGGTCAAAATTGCATGGGTCCATGGACATCTGTCCACTATTTTTCATAGTACACGAAATCCGTGTATCCAAATGGGCTGAAATTTTGTGTTCCTGTCCAAAATTTTATAGGCTACATTTCATATTATGTAACCCAATGCTGATTCGGCTTCTATAGGGCCCATCCGAACTGATCTGTCCAAGCCACTGAATTTGGACCAAGTCAAATGCGGTGTTCAGTAGTTTATCAATATCTTGAGCTGTAGTTGTCCAAATGATTCCAAAAATTCGGGGGAGACATTAAATAGGTAGGGATACAACTTTTATATTTTCTCTAGAGAAAGATAATACTGTCTAAAGGCTGAAACACATGGTACAAGTGGATTGAAGAAATCTGTGTGCCTAAAACCACCTTCCAATTTTCCTATAAAATGGCACATTGGGATCCCCATTTGCAAGTTCGGCCAAGAGGCAAGGTGCTGCCATTTTGGAGTCCCCAAGGAGTCTTCTCAACATCCCTAGAGGTTCTGGAGGCTATGGGAGGAGCTACTTCAACATCTTCTTCTTCTTCCCCTCCCATGGGTTTCTAAACCCCTTGTGATCACCCGGGGAGGAATGTGATGTAATCCCAAGCTTCAAAGTTGTATTAATTTGAATGATATTTTTAATTCCAGGTTGTATGTTGTTTTTCCTCATCCTCTATTCTTATTTTATTGAGTTATGTACAGGTATGTCATGATCAACTCATATGATCATGTTTGGGGGTACCCATTCATGTGATGTTTCACACACCGTTCACCACTTTCTTTTCCCCCTTTTAATTGCGGTGCTTGTGTGATTCATATTGGTCAATAGAACTCACACAAGCTCTATCAAGGCCATGTACATTTATGTCATGGTATCACAATGAAATAACATGCAAACCTGGAGAGCACATCAAATTCTTCATGTGTTGCCTTGGTGAGTTTCGGTTATGATGTTGAACAAAAATCACCCAATCATCGGCGGTGTCCGGTGAATCATTATGTGTTTTCGACTGAACCCTAGGAGGTATCCTAGTATAAATTCAGTAACATTCTGGTTCTAGGTGTTACAAACCAGGGATTAAAATATCATAACCCCATCCCTTGAAGCGATGAAGGATGAGCATCACGAGACTTCCCCGGGTTGATCACGCTTAATCAATCTTGTTCATGTCTACTTTGTTTTATTGCTTTCATTTTCTATTTTCATCATTAATCATAAAACCCCCAAGTTTCACAAAACCTAATTCACCTTCTACTTTCATAATCAGAACCCTCTTTTTAAATTAATGATCTAAGGCTCCGTTGAGAGACGACCTAGGGTTGCTGCTATACTGCAAAAATTCTAGTTAAAATTAAACAACTAATTTGACGCGCTCGACAACGCGATCAGTCTCCAATCATCCTGGAGAGGAACTATGTTATACTTGTGACAAGAATGATCAAATGTCTTGTGATTACCCGAATAGATGTGCAAAAAGTGGTTGGTGTAAAATGCATAGACCTCCATGGTAGAAGAAAAATCATGATTAGGGATCTCCCAAGCATGTTTAGGGAGAACTCAGGCAGTTGGTGCTAACAGAGTGGTAGGTAGATCCCTATATGGAGGGGTTGTAGGAGGAGGAGGATACTTAAACCTACTCTAACAACTACCACCAGGTATCCCATGCTAGGATCAGAGGGTTGGAAGTTGAGGCGTGGATAATTATAGTCTATGGAAGGATATGATCAAGCTTCTCATGATATCATTCTAGGTACAATATTCTCCTTCTCTATTTTATTCCCAGTACTTGTAGACATTGTTATGGGTCATTCCTTCATCTCCATTTCCATGGTATTAGATCTATAGTTTTTATTAGAGTATGTGACCTAAAAACTATGGCTAGAGGTTATTACATGGGGTTAATATTCTGTATTTCATGTCTATCAGTAGTGAGGGTTAGTACTCAGTGGAGAGAGTTTCTCATGGGACCTCTTGGTTGTTGTGATGAATGATTATAACATCATTTTTGGGTATGTTATTGCTATCTCAAATTCATAACTAGATATAAAACTACTACAGAAGAGTTATATTTCTACATTATGATAGTATGAGATTTTACTTCATGGTAAATAAGGATCTTATGGCTGAGTGAGTGGAGATCATGATCTAGAAGATACAACTTGTCACCCATCAGTTGGAAAGTTTGTCCTTTCTTGCAGCAGGCTCTATAAGAATATAGCTTCCACCAGAAGTAGAGGATTATATGAATGTATTTTTTAAAGATGTTTAGGGACTACCTCTAAGGTGAGATATTGAATTTTTTATCAACGTGCACCATGGGACTATACATATATCTTTTTCAGTATATCAGATGGTCTCCACTGAGCTCTAAGATATAAGTGTCTAGTTTGAAGACCATTGAGATAAAGGTTTTATCAAAACCAGTTTTTTTTCCCATGGGTAGATATAGTTCTATTCATTATAAATAAATATGGGATTTTTAGTCTTTTTAGTAACTATATTATTCTAAATCTGGTAATAATCTAGAATATATACCCCTTTTGAGGATTGATGACCTTTTCAACCAATTTAAAGGTGTGAGATTTTTTTCAATGATCGATCTCAGGTACGGCAACCATCATTTGATGGTTCATGAGGATTCTATTCTGAAGATGGAATTATAATTTCACTATAAACATTATAAGTTCTTTTTGATGTCTCTTGGTGTAACTAATTCCCCCATTGTGCACATGGATATTATGAATCGTATCTTCCATTCATACTTGGGTTGATTCATAGTTGTCTTTATCGATGAAATTCTTATTTACTCTCTATCTGAGAAGGAGCATGCAAAGTATTTAAGAATAGTTTTAAACTTACTTTGGGAGAACCAGTTATATAATAAGATCTTGAAGTATTAGATTTTGATTCATGAAGTTTACTTTCAAGGGCATGTCATATCTAAGAATGGTGTAGCTATGGATTCAAGGATGATTGATGTATTTATTTATTGGGAACCACTCATGAGAATGATATAAGTTCAGATTTTTCTAATCTTGGAAGGGTACTATCAGAATTTAGTGGCTTAATTTTGTAATATAGTATCCCCTTTGACTTCCTTTACAAGAAAATGGTAGTTTTTACCTATACTGACAGGTTTCAAAGAGCCTTTGATGATCCAAGGAAGAGGTTAAAAAGTGATCTTATTTTAAGGCTACCAAATGAGGGTGTGGAGTACATGGTGCTTTTCAATGCATATGGAGTTGGGATAAATTGTGTGTTGATGTATAGGAATGTTGTGATCGCTTATATATCAAGTTAATTATGACCCCATGATCCAAACTACGTAACCCATGACTTGGATTTGGCAGTGGTTGTCTTCGCCATGATGATGTAGAGCCATTATCTTCTGGGACAAAATTTTATTATTTACACAGGACAGTAGAGTCTTAGGTAAATCTTCACTCAAAGATACATTAACCTAAAATAGAGTCATTAGTAAGAGTTCCTTCAAGAATACAACTTCAATATATTCAATACTCCATGGAATGGAAAATTTGTTGAAGATTCCATCAGTAGTAAATGTAATTCTAACATGGTGGAGGGGGGATCATAAAAGTTAGCCTCAATATAGGTAACCCAAGTAGAGGATATGGGTGTATATTATCTTCATTCAATAGAGGAGACTCTACTGATAATTCAACATGTTAGAGAGGATCTATTGGGATACATCAACTATGAGGTTATATGTTACTGAATATCCTAAGGTGATGCACCATATAGGTTTTCTAAAAGAGGGGATCACATAATCATTTTCTAGGGATGGATAGTGGGCTAAGTCAGGCTGTGAGAGAAATTATTGAGTGAGTTTTATACTACCCCCCTGGTTACATACCCATGTGTGGAAAATATTTACTATGAACATCAACAATAGTTTTTGTGGTCTTGCATGAGGTGTAGCATTGTCGAGTTTGTCTCTTCCTTTCTCACATGTTAGTAGGTAAAGGTTGAAGATTAGGTTCCAGAAGGTTTGACACAACCTATTGAGATACCATAATAGAAGTGGGATGTAATATCAATGTATTTTTTTGATGGGGAATATATAGAAGGTGAGATTCCATGATACAATCTGGGTGATTATCAACCAACTTACAAAGTTATCATGATTTCTTTCCATCCAAGAGTAGAGTTTGGTTGAGAGTTTTGTGAAGTTGTACATTTGTGAGATCATTTGAATTCATGGGGTACCCAAAATGATTGTCTCTTACCATGATTCTCAGTTCACATCACATATTTAGAGATACTTATAGGGGTCTTTTGGGACATAGTTATGTATGAGTACAATGTTTCACCACCAGAAGGATGGACAGACTGAGTAAACCATCAATTTTTTGGAGGATATGTTGAGAGCCTATTTTTAGACTTCAAAAGAATCTTGGAGGATCACTTTAAATAATTTTAGTTTTCCTATAATAAAATATATCAATCTAATACTGGTATGATACCATTTAAAGCCCTGTGCAGAAAACCCTGTAGGTTTCCATTGTGTTGAACTGAGACTATAGATAAGTCTCTTATTTGGAGAGTTTTGGTCCAAGAAACAATAGAGAAGGTCCAACTGATTTGTGATCTTGTGAGGATATCCCATATCAAACAAAAAACTTACACAAACTAAAATCTTAGACCTTTGGAGTTTTGGTAGGGAGACCATTTTTTCTTGATAGTCTCCCCATGATGAGGGATGTGTTGATTTTTCTGAGGAAACATGTTATCATCGAGGTTCATCGGTCCATTCTCAATTATATAAAGGGTTAGGGAGGTTTTTTACCACATGGAATTACTCCCACAGTTATACCACATGCATCACATATTCCATGTTTCACAACTAAGGAGATATGTGTACGACCCATAAAAAATGGTTGATTGGGGTAAGTTGTACATCGAGGATGGACCCACATTCTCATAGTACCTGGTGGCAATCAAGGATCGATTGGAAAATGTACTACATGGATGGACCATTATTATTATTCAAGTGCTTTCTTAGTATGGGAGCATGTTGGAGAGATCCTGGGAATATGAGAGACAAATGAGGACTCAATACCCCTTCCTTTTTGTGTAGCTTATTATTTGTATGGTTAAAATCCATAAAATAGGGGAGAATATTATGAACTTGATTTTTATAGTTTGATCCATTGAATGTTTATAGATATATATATATATATATATATATATAGATTTTTCCTTAGATTCATCACTAGGTTTTTGGTGTCTCAGTACCCCAAAATTAATATATTAAAAATATTAATATATTTTATAGCATGTGAGAACATATTTTCACAATAAATGGTTTTCCCATTGGTTAAGAACTCAGATAGAAAATTATATACAACTGTTGTTTCTAAAATTCAGGGTTTACCCTAGGCACAACATAAGGTTGGTTGGCGTAGGATGTTATGTGGAAGACAAACATTTGTGGGTTCATTAAGTAAATTAAATGATTTATTTGTTTAATTATTTTAATTAATGTTTTAAATCACAATCCCCCTTTACAAATACACAGTTATGAAGAATGTCCAGGGTTAGCTACATAATCCTAGGATATTAAAGAGGAGGAATTGATCAATGTTGGAATTTTCAAGATCAAGAACATCAGTCGATGAAAATAATTTGAGGAGAATTGTGAGATGAATGAAAAATACAACATGATATCCTGTTTCATTTCTATAAAACATGATCTTCACTAATGATTAATCCATTTTCAAGCTTGGGATTTGATAATATTTAATTTTCTTCATTCTTCAATCAGTTTTTCCTAATCGTCTCCTTCAATGGAATTCCTATGATGAAATTTGATTTGAGAATTAAATTCCATAATGAATTAATTGAATAAAAGATTCTTATTTAATTTGAAATGGTTTCTAAATATATTATTTTTCATTGGAATAATCTATGGCATGATGGATCATTGATTGGATCCTTCCCCTTCATGATTTTTTATTATCAGCATTAATATATTTTTCGGATTAAGCTCATGGTTTACAGTTCCGATTATCCTCAACTTCTCACACTGTCTCTCATCGCTCTCTTTCTTTATTCAAATCATGAGAAAGAATGAAAAAATGTTAGCACTAGTGGTGGTCTATATAATTGAGAGGTGGTAGACCCACAATGATGGGGGACACTGGGAAAGTGATGATGGTCATGGATCAAAAAGAGGGTAATGATGACACATGACTTGAAAGAGGATGGGGTAATGATGTTGGGATATGGGTGGACTAAATAGTGTAAGGTGGTTTATGTAGGGGAAAATTATAGGGTGGTGAACACATATATTCTAGAAGGAGAAGAATGCCACTATTAGGGTATAAATTATAAAAATAACTAATAAACTATATTATAAAAACTATGGGATCAATATTTATTAGTGGGAGAGTTGTGGAGGTAAGTTTTAAGGATAGGTGCATGTGACTTGTTTTCATATGAAGGAATTATAATCATTTGGTTTTTTGATAATAATAATAATACAATATGGAATTTTTCATCAAGCAGAGAGGGGATGTGCATGGAGTGGGGGTTACATGAATGAAAGGGATGTTTGGTGAGTCTTCCTCTATTCTAACTTATGCATGAATTTTATAATTATAATGATAATAATAATAATAACAATAATTATTATTATTATTATAGAATCTAGTTTTCAAAGTAAATTTTTCATAGGATATCGGATTGAAAATCCATCTATGTAATCTTGATCATGGTAGTGAGGTGGATGATTAAAAACAAATAATAGGTATTTAATTATAACATGTTGATTGGTCCAAGAGTCTATCCATGAAGACACTTTTGTATGTGATATGATGAAGTTTTTTTTTTCACTTGGTGTCTATTATGGGAAATTAAATAGCCCATCCTATATAAGTTTTCATGTAAATCATAATGGAATGATATATTTGGTCATTAATGGATATTTTTTGAGAAATATCGGTATATGTATAGTTTATACCATAGGACTGATGACAAGACTCATGTGTGTTTGTTAAGATTTTACCATATTTATATTTGGACACACAATTAGTCTATTCTGAATATATTATAACATTGAATATAATGGTCGGCCATGTTTTTGTTTTATAGATACAAATTTTTCTTAATTGAGTAGGATGCTTATTTTAGTGATGCTTAATCGATGTAAGTGATCAGGGTTGATCGTCAGAGAGATGTTGAGGTCCAGTACTGCCCTATCGCATCACGTTATAGGTCCTTAATACTCTTTTTATAAGTAGAGTTAGTACTCTGCCATACTATAGAGGGTGTGGTTCCCCTATATATTTAGTATTACTCCCCTATTATTGAGATCTAGTAGGGAGTGGGTCCTCTACTAGGGATAGTTCTCCCTTGACTATAAAGTATTGTATCTAGAAGAGGGCCCTATATCCTAATTTGTGTGAGGTTGTGAATGGTGATTAGCATAAAATATGTGACCAATGTAGCTATAGGAAGACTCATCATCATCCTTAGCTAGCTATAGAGATTGATAATTTTCTCCCATTTTAAGACTACGATTTTGGTATGATCATATTTGGTGTAGGGCTTCTTTATCCCATTTTTATGGATTAAGCTAACTGTTTATTTTTATTTCTTCCCCTTCTTGGATTCTGGGACGTCCTACTAGGAATGTTTATACTCACCCCTACATGGGATTTTCCTGCACATGTCATGTTTTCTATAGATGATAGGTAGATCGGTGGTGACATTGAATGGCCCTAATTCGGATGACCATAGTAGTACTTAGAGGTTCTAACCACGTTCAGTGGTCATTCAGGGATATTAGAAGCCAGACACTCTTTAGTATTTCCCTTTTTCCAGTTGTTTTTAGGTTGGGACCTCTTTTTTCATTTTGAGAGATTATTTTGATCCTTTATATCTTTTAAATTATCTTTTTTATCACTTTTGTATTTCCTAGAGGTAATTCCATGAATTTCGTATATTCTATATGTTTTAGTTTATTACTATATCCCTACACTATTGCATGGATCTAGTTATGTGTGTGCAGACATGTACTTTAGGAAAATACCACTCATTTCAATGATATTCCTACTCAATACTTGTCACCATGCCCTTTCCTATTTGAGGAGGAACTGAGGTGTCACACTCGGCTTACTGATAGCTTAGGTGGTGTCCTGGTGGGTAAGGTCATGAAATCTATACTCTTTTAAAATTATATTTATTTAATTTTCTTCCTCCTCAAATCTCCATCATGATTTTATTTTTCCAAAAAATAAATATCTTTAATAATTTTTTTAATTAAAATATTTTTCAAATTTAGATCCATGTGGAAGCCTCCTATTAATCGCACGCATGCTAACATGGTGTTGAATTCTATAGCTTGAAGTGTAGATAAATCCCCCAAATCCTTCTCCTGAACTTCCATAAACTAATTTTTTACAAAGTCTTAGATCAACCATAAATTTAAACTCAATGGATATCCCATGAGTTTCAACTCAAAAGATCAATCATGAGTTTTAATGTGTAGTTGATTATAATGAACATGTAGTCAATAATAATCAATATGCAGTCAACCTGGAACTGTGTATAATTCCAAATAATAGTTAGTCAGATCTCTTCATGTGTTTAATATCTACACATTCACTTTTGATTCATGGTTTACTGGTTCTATTCTTAGAGTCGATCTTCACAAGGTCTCTTGTGAAGAATTAATGATTCAATCAATTCTTGTAGTATATTTCCACATAGTCACTTATAATGCATGGTCAATTATGAGGATCAAGTTAATGGATCGACTGCAAGGAATATAAGAACCCATGAATTCATAATAAATTATGCATTTTTCAAATTTATACATGAAACCATAAACTAAATTAGAATCATTATAGGATTTTCATAGTTATTCCAAAATTAATAAAGACTCTAAATTTTTATAATTAATCTATTTATCAATTAAACTCCATATAATTCTAAATCTACTAATGTGATATTAACACTATATATACTCACAAATGATGGGTTTAAAATCATTGAAACTCAACAAAAGGAATAAAAATATTTTCTTATCAATAATCAATTTGAATCTTCACATGAATCCAAAAAAATATTCACAACCATGAAAGTTCCTCATAAGTGTCTCTCTTCTTGAAATACACAATCAAGAGATAGAAATAACATGATGTTATAGGATAATACATATTCCATGATTTCACCAAATATGGTAACCCATGTTCTAGAAATTATAAGTCCATTTCTTCTATTCCTTTGAATAGTACAAGAAACAACTTAAGTTTATGATAAAATTTGGTGAAGACGAATGTTAAGAAACCCACTGCTTTAAGAAAGGTGGAAATAATAACCTAGAATAATTTTTTCCCCACATGACATCCAAAAGAATAGAATTTATACTCCAAAATATAAATGCATCAAATTTATAGATAGTACAACTCAAAGTAAGAGAACAAGAATTATTGGCTACTTATTGTGTTGTGAAAATTTCAGACATAGTTCCATTGATTTTTAGTATATAATTAAAACTATCATAAAATATATTAGGCCTATATTAAGTGGAAATAAAATTAATGTTAGGATAAATCCTTTAAAATTCAATCATCCAATATATAAAAAGAAAAATAAATTGATTACTAATAGATTTTAAGATCTTGATAACTTCTATGAAAATACCAATGAATGTGTTCATTGTGATAATATGTGTTGGTTTACTTCAACAAATCATGATTTGAGTGGTTATAAAATAATAAGTCAAAAAATATTAAAAAATAAAAGGAAGATATGTGGTAAGTCTTCCCTAGGGTGTAAAAAATTGGATGCTACGAAACATAACATTCATAAGAAATATGTAAAAGAGGCATCATGGGTAGGTGAAAGAAAGTAGTGAATGTTAAATTTCATGAAATTATGGTGGAATAAAAAATTGAATCAATAGGAGAAATAAAGAATCATATTGATCTGGTGGAAGACATATCTGATGGATAATTTGAATTTCAGGAGAGGTTGACAAAGTTATATAACTTAAATGAAGTTAATAAAATGTGTGTAATATCTAAATAGTTTGTCCACACTCAAAAAAAATACATGAAAACAAAACCCAAATAAGATAAATTGGTGAATAAAAGGGAAAAATGCATTTAAAGATACATATATACAATGGTTGTTGTGAGGAATAAATCCGAACACAAGAATAAAATTGAACATATTCTAAATGTTTGAATGACTATTAATCTAGAATAATTGGAAATTGTAAGGAAGGTGTGGTAAATTCATAATAATTCATGTTTCATGCTAACATTTGTCAAAGATAAAGGACCACGCAAAGGATAAGTTGAAAGGAAGAATAATTACATTCCTTCTATGGATATTCAAGGTTGTAAAATCATGGTTGGAGGACTACATAAAATAAGAGATAAGATGAATATTGATTATGGGTTGAGTAATATATCTCAACCTCAATTATTTAATTAAATATAAAATAATTAACCATCGTATTCTCATATATGTTGTTTTTATTTTCATTATACATGGAATTGATGATGATGAATACTTTTAGGTGAAGTCCTAAAGTGATTAATTCTGTAAAATCATACAACATTTTAGAGGATTTCCATCTTGAAATATTTTAATTTAATTGATAAATTATTATATCCTAGGCATACTTCAAATGATATCAAAAACAATGAAGAAAATGGATGTATTTCTCTCATTTAGGGGTGAATTAAAACTAAACCAGGTGATTTAACTGATTTATCAAAGTGGGATATGAAAGAATAAATTATGGATTGAAAAGGGTTGAAAGTATGGATTCTATAACTATGGATGATAATACTCTATATGTATGTGTTTTGGATGATATTATGTTTCTAGATGTTGGAACTATAGAAGTTATAAAAACTATCATTCTTAAGATTCATTGATATTTTATTTGATCCTAATGAAAATAAATTATAAATACAAAAGATTATAAATAGACTTTTGATCAAAAGAAAAACAAAATATTTGTAGGGGAATAACCTTTATTTGGGATGTTTGTTTAAATCTATATGTCTAGAAGGTTAAAGAAAAAAAAGTTTCATGAAAAATTATTTCAAACAACCCCTAAAAGAAAAATTTATAAATGAGTATCACTTAGTTAATATTTTATGGAAAATTTTGTGGTCTATGTTAAACACTCTTGTTTTCTACCCCAATAATGGATCACATATACTTTAATTTGATTAATATATGGATCATTGATTCAAAAGAGTGATGGCATCCTACTATCATGTAATTTGGGTATACCTTCAGTATAAAAGAAGATATGGGGATAAGATCAAAAGTGATTATGTGCGATATAAGTGTTGATTTTCCAAGTGAAACTTTGAATTTATTATCAATAAGGGGGAGAGTAATGTTGAATTTATAATTTAAAAGTGTATGGACAAAAAATCCAAAGGTGGGATTAAATATCCCAAATGAATTATGATAAGTAGTGTTTTATTTGTTGTCAGTGATAATTCAATAAGAACTAAAGTTAATATGTGTCAAATGAGAATATTAATAGTGAATAAAAATGAGGTTTTTTCCTATGGGTGGATCATACATGAACACTTAGAACAATACTAATTCATAAGAGGGAACATGGGAATATTGTAGACCAACTACTGGATGATGCACACGTATAGTGTCAGTATAATTTATCTAAGAAATATAAGAGATGATGTTTGGATGTAATAAAGTAGAGTGTTGATATCTAATGATTTTTGTAATAATATTAAGTATGTGACAATGAAAGGTATTAAATTTTGATGAATTCATTATCTAATATATATGAATAATGTGTGTTATAATACATCGGTAGAGGAATAAGTTGTTTTAGAAGATACATATTGAGCTATGATGGGTGAAAAGATAAAGTGTGTCTAAGACATGAGTTAGTTGGATGATGTATTCATTGAAGATACATGGATAGAAGATAGCTTAGTCTATGGATTTTTTATGGAATGAATACTCTAGGAAGAAAATATAATTGTATAACACACTCGTAGGTGATCTATAAACGTTATTTGAAGTTACATAAGGCAGTGTAGATCACCTAAAGTTATGGTGTCTAGTATATAGAAGAACTGAAAGGTTGGTGAGTGAAAATAACTAAGGGAAGAAGACTCGTAGTGGTTTGTAAGAGTAACTTACTCTTATAAAATGTGTGTAAAATAAATATAAGATTTTAATGTTTTAGAAAATTGAGGATATGAAGTTTCAAAATCTTATACTATCAGAATATGAGTTGTGGATATGGAGTTTCAATATAGTTATAAGATTAGGTAGTTGTAAGTAGTATAAATATTGTACTATCAGAGTGGTTCATTCATTAAATAAAATGATGTTATGTTGTTATTTCAATGGAAAATAAATCATAGTGAGTTTGGGATACACTTCTATTATAACTGATAATTATTAATGCATTCAATACTATAATTTTTGGAATATCTTAGAGGAATCATGGATTATAAAAATTAGTGGATATTAGAGCATTGAAAAGTATAGATCTGAATAATAATAAGTTTTTCAATAGACACAAACCAAAAGAATAATTCTTTGATTAGAATAATAAAATATTATAATTAAAAAACTCTTATAAAGACTTAACATATATTTTACTTTGCATTATAATGATAAATAATTTAAACCAAAATTTTGATGTTCCTAAGAAAAATCAATGGAAATAAGAATTGAAAAACTAATCTTGTGAGAGTATAGAATATAGATCCAAAGTCTGGAGCACTTAAATATAATGATACTCTATGATAATCGTGCTCTATAAGATAGTATAATAGAGTGGAAACTAAAAGTAAGAAGTCTGAAGTTGAGCATTATAAGTTAAACCAATCAGTGATGTTAACAACTAGAGTTTATATAAATCTAGAAGTATTATAGTACAGAAAATCATGATTTAATTTAATAGACATAAAATGATTACATGATTATAATTCTTGTTTAATGCATTCTTTATGAGAAGAAATAACTTTAGAAAATCCAAAATCATGGTGGATCAAATTTAGGTTGAACCTGGCAGATGTTTTAAGTTGTACAATAACTTATGTTAAGAATGTTTTAGATTACAAAGAGTGGATATTGAGGAATCTCAAATATACTAAAACTGAGTTGATCATAATATAAGGTGATTGAAAGATGAAAATCAAAATCTAAATATGATTGTAATATGATAAGATCATGAGTTGATATAATCATAAGATGAAAAGATGAGATTTAAGAATCTAGGGTTTGAATATGATTAGAAAAATAGATGGAGAACACTAAATTATCAAGATATATGTTATAGTTGTTTAAAAGATTCAAAGTTTGTGGATAAATGGTGTAATATCCTGAATTTTTAATGATAATAATGAAACCTTATTTGTTAATAATTTATAATTATTTTTATTTGAAAATGTAATTTTTCAAAAAAAACACTTAATAAATGTTTTAAAGGATCTGAGAATGTGTAAAAGCTTAATTAGAATCTTGGAATATTCTATGTAATATTTCTGGAGTTAGGCACTAAGTTAGTGCAATATTACATGGCCCGTAGAGCTTCGGCATAGAAAAAATAAAAATAATAAATATATTATATTACATGTGCAACATTTTTAGAAAAATAATTAAATATCTCTTAAATGGTTTATTGTGTGAAAAAATATATAACCACCATTACATCGGATATATGGGTCTACCCTAGGTAGGACATAACTTTTTTACGTGTCGTACATTTGTTCAGATCATGCATGAGGTTAAATTATTCAATAATTTTATAATTTATTTAATTATTTAAATAATTTATATTAATATTCTCTCCCAAAACATGTATAACTCCATTACTCAAACACAAAATCTTTCAAAAAAATTATTTTTACATATTTCTACCCAATTAAATAGGAAAATCATCAATGTTGTGATTTAAAACACTTTATTAAAAATGAAACCCAATTTAAACTGGTGGTCTAAAATTTGGGAAAAATATTATGTGACATGGGTATTTGAAACACCCAAACCCTTTCTCCTTCAATATTGATTGATTTTTTTTAATATGGTCAATCTCAAGACTCATTGTGTGAGATTTGGATACCGCCAATGATTCAATTTGGTGTTAGTTTTCCTCTTCTAGGTGTTCGATCTCCCCCATTTTCTCTCTATGTGTAGAGAACATCCATTGTTAGTTTGTTTTTATTTATTATTTATTTATTTTTTATTTATTCTCAAATTATGAAAAAAATAATTTATTTTAACTAGAAATAATAAAACTCGGAGTTATCAAAGGATAATTCCATTATTTTTTTCCTTCCAATTGATAATTCCACAAATTTTCAGGGATAGTTTATTACAAATTATCAGAATATAATTATAAAGAATTATCAAAAGATAAATATTGAGTGAGATTATTTTAAGACAATAATATAAGAAAATTTAATTATTATTTATAAATTATTATAAGATAATAATCAATAGGTAAATGTGCATAATTATCAAGGCAATTATAATGTGTTATAAAATGATAATTTCATCAGATTATACAATGTTTTTATAAAATTTTAGTCACATTCAATTATAATTTCATAATTGTGGAATATTATGATGATTTATAAAATTATCAAACAATAATGGTGAGATAATCAAAGGATAATTACTAAATTATCAAATGATAATTATGAGATTTTCAAAGGATAATAATTAAATTATCAAACATTAATTGTGATATTATCATGGATAATTATTAAAATTATTAATTGATAGTCGTTAGATTATCAATGTATAATTTATTAAATAAAAATTATCAAAGTATAATTTATTATCAAAATATAATTATAAAGTATAACTTATGTTAAATTATCAAAAGATAATTATAAAGGATAATCTATATAAAATTATAAAGAAAATTATAAAAAGGGTAATTTATAATAAATTTTCAAAAGTTAATTATAAAAGATAATTTGTGGTAAATTATCAAGAGATAATTATAAAAGGACAATTTATAAATAATTATCAATGGATAATTATAAAAGGATAATTTATGAGAAATTACAATGAAATAATTATAAAGGGATAATTTATGGTAAATTATTAAGAGATAATTATAAAATGATAATTTTTAAGAAATTATTAAAGGATAATTTATGAAAAATTATCATAAGATAATTGTAAAAGGATAATTTATATGAAATTCTCATAAGATAATTATAAAAGGATAATTTATGATAAATTATAAAAAAGTAATTATAAAATATAATTTAGGAGAAATTATCGAAAGATAATTATTTTTATGTAGAATTTTGTGAGTGCATGTACTGGCCTAGAATAATAATTTAAAAATTACTCAAGTGATATAAAGTATCATCACATGTGATATTTTATTTTATTTTTGAAATAAAATAAATAGTTTTGGTTCTAGGGACCCTTAATGAACCTCAAGCATTGGTGTGTCAACGTTTATGATAATAAGGTCATGAAGAGGTTTTCTTAACTGTTGATATTTCCACTCTAAATGTAGAACCATATAGGGTGGTTAATCTTTACCATTGACATTAATGACATTTGAGGTAAACTTTTACTTACATAATTAGGCTTCCATTACACATTGTTGTCATGAAAAGATGATTTTGTTCGAATATTGATATTTATGCATGAATTATGATCGCATGTGGGTGTGTGTGTCCGGCCCATGAAATGGTATGACTTGATTTTCCGAGATTGATGTGATAGATAGATTCTATGATGATGTTTGATACAAAATTTTATGTATATGATGCTATATTTCTCATTATTTGTGCTATGGTTGTTATCATGCTATGACATGTCATGTTTTCCTTTAGATGATTGGCTTGTGTATACTTGATAGGTGGACTTCGTGGTATGATTGCACCTTATGGGGTGCACACATAGTGTGTGGTGATGACGATGGAGATGCATGATAACCTTGTAACATGTAATATACTATATGCCCTGTGTATTTTGAGTAGATGTCTAATACTTTAAGCCTTGTTGATTATAAGTGTTACCTGATTCCTTGTGGATTCTAGGTAGGGTTCAGATACTCGATGCCTTGTGGATTCTGAGTATTACCTGATGCCCTGTGGATTCCATGTAGGTTTTTTCTAGTAAATTACCTATGTATTTAAAGTTACTTCCCTACATCATTGTGGATGGTATGGATACTTATCGAAATATAGTACATTTTTGTCATGAAGCTAAAGATGGTATGGTTGGGGGTTCGTGGTGGTTAGATAATGATATATTTGTTTTTTATTGTATGTATATTCTTGTTACACATTGATCATTATTATTTAATACATTGTTATAATTGACTACATCAGTTTAAGGATGCATTGGTGGTGTCCTACTGAGTCTTGTACTCACACTCTGCTTGGGAATTTTGATGCACTTGTTGATTTCATGAGTGATTTGGTACAGGGAAAGGGTCATATGGTGAATAGATGAGAAAAGGATCATGGATCTAGTAGTAGACCAATATGGAATCTGTATGACATTCTATTTCTTTATTTACTTTATCTAATACATTTTACACTTCACAGGCTTTCAACCTTGGGATCCTGTTATTGTAGTCGTCATTATTATTTTGCAATATTGATCTGATTATTTTTATTATCATTATTTATTTATTATTATGTTGTGACTAGATATTGAGTGTATAATTTACCCAATATCATACTTAGATCCTCACTGCTAGTCGGTAACACCTTTCATATGAGGTGTCACACATGAGGTCATGTGGAATTTCGACTCAGACCCAGTGGTTTGAGTCAGGATGTTACAAAATGGAATCAAAGGGTAAATACTAACAAACTTTTTTTCCCTTACTTTGGGTAGGGATAGGTTACATAGGATATGAGACATTTTGACTTAGATAGTGGAACTATAACAGTTCCTAGCCAATACTATATAGTGGACCTTTGTGTTTCCATAAAGTGTGGAATTTATGTTTTGTTGTTACTATTGATTAAACTCACCTTGGGTGATGTACATGATGTTGACATGTGATTTAGGGATTTCAATTGCATTCATACATCATGAATAGGAATGTAGGTTCATATTCCATATATATATCTATTATTATACTATATAATAGTTCTTTAATTAAATGCCTTATTTTTTAATATCTGCTTGGGATAGTTTCCTTGTGTGATATGTCTGGTTCCATGTTATTGTGGTATATCTTCATTGGAATTTATTATTTTAATAATTATGTTGTTTGGTTAGTATAAATATTATGAATGTGATTATCATGTAGTAACGGAGACCAGGGTTAGTGTAAGGAGGGGTATACCTTAGGTTAAGGGTCAACTCCTAAGAGAACCTTGTGTTATCCCATAGACTGGTCAGGTTTTATCCTAACAACTTCGTTTCTTTTCCAAATTTTTTCCATTATGTTATTGAATTTAAGAAATTAATGTATTATTATGGAACTACTTGGGATATAGGATTGAAAAAATATGCAAGGGATTATGTTTCATCATTACCCTAGATGTGTTGGAGAATGTATTTGAGATTTCTCCCACACCTACTCTTTGGTTTATATAGTAGATCTAGTTCAAAAATATTTCTTTCTCTAAGTTCTTGTTAGAGGAATATGAGTTCATAATTATGGTCAAATATTCTATGATTTTAAACTCAAGTATTCTTCATACATACAAAGAAATGGAGGCCCTTAGGATGCTGAAGAATGCATTGAAATTTTTTTGGGAATATTTTACCCAATAGAGTCTCTGAAGGAATGGAAGGTTAAGCTGAGATTGATCTCATGACATGAGTTCATACATTTAGATACCTAATATGGTACAGATATAACTAAGATGAAGAAGATTGAGGTATATATATATTACTTAGAGTGGAAAAGATTTATTAAACCTAGTACTTCACCATGGGGTGCACATATTTTATTTTCAAATAAGGTATACAGTAGTCTTCTCTTATGTGTTGGAACTAGGTGATAGTGAAGAACTGATATCTATTTACTCAGATTAATTATCTTTTTTTATCATCTACGGGTATCCTGGTAGTTCACCAAGATAGTTCTTCGATCCTACTATCAACAATTGTGAGTTAGGGATTAGGACATTCCAAAGATGGAATTTCAGAGTAGGTATGGACTGTATGAGTGATTGGTAATGTTTTTAAAGTTGAAAAACATATTGGAAGTTTTCATATCCCTCATGAACAAGATATTACATCCATAATTGGACTTATTAATCATAGTTTTTGTCAATGATGTCGTCATTTACTCACCAACGTTGGATTAGTATGTAAGGTGCCTCAATATAGTCTTGAGTAGGCTTCAAGCACATAAACATTATACTAAGTTTTTGAAGTGTGACTTATGGATTTGAGAGGTGATGTTCCTAGGATAGGTTGTTTTTTCAACCATTATATCTATAGAACCATATAAATTTTTGAGGAAGTATTTTCCTAGATATATCCTAGAAACAGGTTTGAGATTAGGATCTTTTGGGTTCAGAATAATATTATTGATGGTTTATCTAGGAATTATCTTGGCTATAAGCACCCATTGAAATTCTTAGAAATAAGGGAGTGCGGTTTTAGTGGTATGATCTTTGAAAAGAAGTATTCCTTGAGATAAAGGTAAGTTTGATGAAAACTCTAGTACTAACACACCCAAATCCTATGATTGGTTATCCAGTATAATGTGATGTGTGAGGAATTGGTCTGGGAGTAGTGTTGATATAGAGAGGGAAGGTTGTATCCTATGGGTCTCTTCTTCTATGACCCCACGAGAGTAACAAAACTAAACATGAATTAGATCTAGTAGCTTTGGACCACAATATGAAGTTTTGGTGACATTATCTCTTTGGTGATATATTTTTTGTTTATACAAACCACAAAATCCTTTTCAATATCTTGGCATAGAGGGATCTAAAATAGAGATATGGCACTTTTTGAGGTTATTGGATGACTAGAGTATATATTCTTATGAGGATCATGGAATGATGACTTCTGACCACTCCTAAATCACATCCTCACATATGGACTAGGTGAAGACTGGATAGGAGCCTGACCTAGAGTGTGATGTGATAGGAGGACAACTAGTAGGTGGTGACCCAATACCTAAATGGTCAATGGAAAATGATGATGTAATGTGGGTACATGAGATAATAGTAGTCCCAACTTCCATCAAAGAGGAGCTGATAAAGAATTACCATACCACTAAATGGAAGTATTTCCTGGTGCAACCAATATGTATAATGAAATCAGGTGGTAGTTATGGTAGCTTGGGATTAAGAAATACATTGCGTGTTTTGTCTTCTGATGGCTTACATATTAGAGGGTGAACTTCGAGCACCAACATCCTGGTGGGTTGTTACAGCCACTCTAGATACCTATATAGAAGTGGGAGGACATAATGATGGAATTTTTTATGGGTTTACCCAACACCCTGAGGATTCATGACAAATTCTGGGTGATTTTTTATAACATAATTAACTCTAGTCACTTTTTAATGATCGAAGAGACTAACTTAGTGGAGGATATGAGAAAGATATATGTTTGAATGTTTTTATACCTATAAGGATTTCCCATGAGTTTTGTTTTAGATAGATATGTGCATTTTACTTTAGGCTTTTGGTAGGTCTTACTGAAAACCTTTAGTACTCAGATGATATTAATCATGACGTACCATCCTCATAACAATGGACTATCCAAGTGGAATATACACATATTGGAGGATATGATTCAAGATTTAATTATAGGATTTAGTGGATCATGGGATGATCACCTAGCCTTGATTGAGTTCATAAACAATAATAATTAATATTCTTTGATTTAGATGGACCCTTATGATTCTCTTAATGAAAGGTCATGTGGCTCACCACTCTGTTGAAATAAGGTGAGTGAGGCATCATTTTTTGGCCCCATCGTGGTTAAGGAGACCTTTGAGAGAGTTTGGATGATTCAAAAAAGATTTATCACTACTAAAAGTAGATAGAGATCATAGGATGATCATAGGAAGAGACCCATTAAATGCATTATAGGAGATCAGGTTTTCTTGAGAGTGACTCCTCGGTTAGGGAATAGATGTCTAGGGAATAAGGTCAATATATCACCTTGTTTTTTGGACCCTTTGAGATCATTGAGTAGATAGGGCCAGTGGAATATATTTTGAACCTACCTTATCGATATCGAGGAATGCACAATGTGTTCCATGTTCCATAGCTTCAGAGGTACATAACTGAACCTGTGCATGATTTTTATGGAAATGAAATTGAGTTAGTGACTAATGAATATTATGATGAGTGACTTATGTGGATCATAGATCAAAGAGAGAATGTTTTGTGAGGAAATATGATACCACTTGTTCATATTCATTGGTGGCATAGACAGATATAGGAGGAGATGTGGGAGTGTGATTCTATTGTTAGAGCTTAGTGACCTGAGTTTTTTAAGAAATACCACTATAGGTACTTATTTGGGATGAGAAGTCGATATATGGAGGAATGGTAATTTACATAATTTTTAAAGATAATAAAATATCATATTTGTTAATAATTTATAAGTATTTTTATTTGAAAATGAAATTTTTCAATAAAAAACACTTAATAAATGTTTTAAAGGCTTTATGAAAGCATAAAATCCTTGTTAGCATCTTGGAATACTCTATGGATTATTTTTGCATTTATAAACTATGTTACTACAATATTCCATGTCTCGTAGAGCCTTGATTCAGAAGAAATATAAATGTTAAATATATTATATTTTGTGCATGATATCTTTACCAAAATAATTGAATATCTCCCAAATAGTGTGTTGTATGAGAAATATGAGACCAATGTTAGGTTCAAGATGCAGGGTTTACCCTAGATGGGGCATAAATTTTGTATACACTGGATGTTTGGTCAGATCACACGTGAGGATAAGTTATTTAATAATTTTATAATTAATATAATTATTAAAATCAGTACTATTCTTCTACTCTCCCAAAACACGTGTGCCACTATTTCTCATTAACCAAATCATTCAAAACATTTATTTTCACCCATTTTTACCTGAATAAATTATAAAATAATTAATGGGGTGATTTAAAACACTCCATTGGAAATTAAACACAATTTAAACTGGTGGTCTTAAATCTGGGAAAAATCTTACACGACATGTGTATTTGAAATACTCATACCCTTTCTCTTTTCCTGTTGATTGATTTTTCTGAAGATGGGTGATCTAGATATTCCTTTTGAATTATTGGGAGACCACCCAAGATTTATTTTGTCGTTATTATTCCTCTTCCGGGCACTCGATCTCCCCCCCCCCCTTTCTCCTTATGTGTGGCGTGCATCCCATGTGAGTTTATTTTTATTTTTTTAATTATTCTCTAAATATGAAAAAAATAAACTTTAATATGAAATAATAACATGCAAAATTATAAAAGGATAATTCAATTATCATTTTATTCCATGTGATAATTCCACAAATCATCACAGATGATTTATTAGAAATTATCAGATGATAATTATAAATAATTACCATAAGATAAATATTGAGTGAGATTATTGGATGAAAATAATATAAAATTATAAATTTATAATTTATACATTATTATAATATAATCATCAATAGGTAAATGTGTGTAGTTATCAAAGATAATTATAATGAGAAATAAAATGATAATTTCATTAGATTATCGAATGATTTTATAAAAGCCTAATCACATTGAATTATCATTTTATAATTATGTAAAATTATAAAAGGATAATTTATAAAATTATAAAATAATATTAGAGGGAATATCAAATTATAATTACTAAATTATCAAATTATAATTACAAGATTAACATATGACAATTATTATATTATCAAATGATAATTCTGATATTATCATGGTTAATTATTAAAATTATTAATCAATAGTCTCTAGATTATCAAAGGATATTTCATTATCATAAGATAATTATAATGGATAATTTATGTTAGATTATCAAAATATAATTAAGACGGATAATCTATAATAAATTATCAAGAGATAATTATAAAAAGGATAATTTACAACAAATTATTTAAAGATAATTATAAATGATAATTTCTAGTAAATTATCAAGATATAATTACAAAAAGAAAATTCTACGAAATTACCAATGGATAACTATAAAATTATATTTTAGGATAAATTATAAATAAATAATTATGAAATGATAATTTATGGTAAATTATCAATAGATAATTATAAAAATATAATTTTTAAGAAATTATTAAAGGATAATTATATAAGGATAATTTATGAAAAAATATCATAGGATAATTATAAATGGAAAATCTATATAAATTATCATAAGAAATTCTTAAAATAATAACTTGGGATAAATTATCAAAATATAATTATGAAGGATAATTTATGATAAATTATCAAAAGATAATTATTCTTAGGGAGAATATTTCAAGTCCATGTGATAGACTAGAATGATAATTCTAAATTTATCCAGGAGAGGGAATGTATCATCACAAGGGATTTTTTATTTCTTTTTAAAATAAAATAGCATGTTTTGGTTATAGGAACCCCTGACAAACCTTGAGCATTGTCATGTCAATGTTTATAATAATAATGTCATTAATATATTTTCTTAACTATTGAGGTTTCTAGTCCAACTATCAAACCACACGTGGTGGTTTATCCTTGCCTTTGACAATGTTTAATTTTGAGGTTGGAAAGTCCCTACCTTATTGGGACCTCTTTACACACTGTTTCCTTGGTTGGATGATTTTTTTGGAATATTTAAATCCATGCTTTACTAGTGATCTTATGTGGGTGTGTGTGTGGCCCATGATATTGTATGACTTCATTAAATGAGATAGATGTCATAGCTAGATTACATTATGTTGTTTTATTCACATGTTGATTTATATAATGATGTTATACTTCTCATGATGTGTGTTATGGTTGTTATCATGATTTAACCTATCATTTTTTTCCTCTGGAGGATTGGTATGTTTATACTTGACAAGTGGAAATTTTGGCCTGATTACTCCTAGTGGGGTGCATGCATTGTGTGTGGCGATGATGATGGAACAACATGAAATCCTTGTAACCTAGAATCTACTTGATGCCTTGTAGATTCTGTGTATATAGATGGCATTTTATGCCTTGTGGATTTCGAGTGTTAATCGATGCCATGTGGTTTCCTAGTGGGTTACAAATACTTGATGCCTTATGGATTCTAATTATTACCTGCTACCTTGTGCATTCAAGGAAGGTTTTATGCCCTTGATGCCTTATAGATTCTAAGTGACTCACCAACTTCATTGTTACTATTATGGATACTTACTGAAATATAGTACATTTCTGGCATAGAGTTGAAGTAGATATGGTTGGGGGTTTTGGTGGCTTGGTTATTGCATGAATTCTTAGTTTCGGATTATATGTTTATAATTATTATGAATTGGTCATTATTATTAGATACACTATTATACTTGAACACATTGGGTTAAGAAAGAATTGTGGTGTCCTATTGAGTCTTTTACTCTCACCATAATTGGGGATTTTGATATGGAAAAGGCCCTATGATGGATAGTTAAGCAGAGGAGAGTGGATCTAATAGCTGACTGAGATAGACTTTATAGAATCCATTGTTTATTTATATTCGTTTTCTTTTACTTTGTACACTTGAAAGGATTTCCACCTTGTGTTCCTTTTTATTGTCTCGCATGTATGTCGTCATTATTATTCTGAATAATTACTCAGATTATTGATTATTATGATTGTTTATTTATTATTGTGTTATGACTTGTTATGGAGGGAATAGTCTTACCACTATTAGACTTAGACCCTCACTACTAGTCAGTAGCCTCTGGTATATGGAGTGGTGTGCATGAGGTCATGTGGAATTTGTTCTTTGGCCTAGTGGTTTTTTTGGGTTGTAACAATTGGCATAGAGACCAAGGAATCATCAGACATTAAAGAGTTAGATATTTAAGGACTGGAAGATGTTGATTGATTTCTCATATTATTCATGTGAAGTAAAACTTATTATGATAATGTTGATATGGATGTTCAATGAAACAATATTCACAGTGACTGAATTAATGATTGTATCCAAGATTCGTAGAGGAATCATAAAATACAGACAATAATTTTTATGGGATCTTTTATGAAATCATATTTAGATGTCTTCATAAGTAATGAAGGAAGTTGACTAAAGAATTGAATATTAGGGAATTCTGAAATGGATCCTATGTTCTCATAAATTTATCTAAGTGAGTATAGTTATATAAATGGGGGGACTACATATAGGAGTTAAGATATTTTAATAAAATATTGAGAGTAGATAAAAAGGGATTCAACTAGGACTATCTGGGAGATTAGTCAGTTCAAATATTCTAGAATCCATCAATTGAATATTTAATGAATATAAGAGAATAATATGGTATTTAAGAAACTATAAGTTATGATGAGGAGGTTTCAAACAAAAGTAAATTGAATGATATAGAAATTTTAGCATCCTATTGTAGTCTATATATATATATATTAGATTTTGAGTTTATATAATAAATTACCAGGTCATTTGTATATAGTTGAAGTAGAATATTTCATTATAGAAAAGACCAGTATTGAGGAATAAGATCTTATAATATACCTAGATATATCTCAAATATTAAGGAATATTTTGTACATGGATATCATAGAGGAACTTTGAAGATATTCATAGTATATAAAGAACCCTTAACTTGTGTAATATATTTAATATTCACCTACATAATATGGTGAGGTCATAGAAAGGATTATACCAATGCTTTGGTAGATAATGATAACTACCCCATTTTTACAATTATGAGTATATTGAAAATCCTTAACTCAGTATAATAATTTCACACAATAAAGAGGAGGCTTCCCAAATTAGGTAAAAAAACTTGTAAAAATATTTATATGCTTCTATTCCTTATCATTATATTCATTTAATGTGATAGTAAGTGTTGAGGGTGTGCAACCAAGATCTATACATCCTAACCAAGATAGAGTTTTGAATAACTAAAAGGGGTAAAAATTATTTTGGAATAATTCAAAACATATTATTCTATACTAATCGCACCCTGTTATTGAATGTTCCACTAGGAACTTCAGTTTTCAGTACCCAATTCACTTCAAAATTAAATTCTCTTCTACACACATATTGATAATAAATGAAAAGTTAAAAGTAAAGTAAGATCCTTTCAACTCATCTTAATTATTCTTACATGATATTAAATTATATCTACTACCCCTTTCTTCTCCTACTTTCTTTATTCTCCCTCATATTCAAAGAATATGTCAAATTCACATGAGAGAAGCATGGCACCACATATTTCTTAGCAATTCTCCATCAATTAATAATCTATTTGTCTATATGATCCATTCCAGGTTTATAAAACAAGAGTGATCAATATAGACAAAAAAATATTTCCATATACTATGCATAATGGTATACTAACTTTAACATCACTTATTAGTGGTTGTACAAATTGATTTTCAATAAATTTGATGAATTTGTATTCATGTTCAACAAAAACATCAAAAACATTCAAGTGGAAAGAATATTACTTCCCCTTTTCAATTTAGTAATCACTCCCCATTAGAAAATATATTTATCATAAACCAAAATAGAATGGGAAAATTATCATCATACATTAAACATTAGTTTCCTCATGTTTTGTCTAAAATTTCATATTTTTTGTGAAATAAATACATAGGGGTAGATTTTTTATTTTTTATCTCCCAGTCAAGGTATTATCATCAATAAACTTCATCATTGTGGATTCTATTCAAAATAATTCTCCAATATTTTATGGTACTTGTCAAAGAATGATACTAACTGAGGTGTTGAAAATGATATGTTTTAAAGATAAAATAGTTAAAGTAGTCCATGATGGATAAATCTTTCATGTTTTACAGATATAGTTGTAATATTTCAATTCTCTCCTTTCAAACTTCACCTTGAACTCCCTATATAATAATTACAAACACACAAGTATGAGAATATGATGACTCTCCATCGACTGTGTAATGATATTATTAGGAATAATACATTTATCTCATGTGTGAGACTCATTTATTTACATCTCTAAAATATCAATAACTCTTTTTGGTTACACTTCCTTTGAATTTAAAAACATGATCCTTTTGAGGAAGCATGGATTTTTTTATATTTTCATCTTTATTATATGGAATAAGATTCTTCACTTTATCAAGAAATACACATTCATTGGTTTTTTATTCATCCATGTTTCTATCCAATTCTAACCATGATGGATATATAGTTAAGCACACTATAGAAACATAATTATAATTTTTATTGTGTGTGGACTCCCTTTTTATAGAAGGAGTCTTAGTACCTAAAGTCACTGGATATTTCCATTTTCTTTTCAATGATAATTTTAATATATGAAAACAATAATACATTTGTTATCTATATTCCTAAACATCATGTACCTTCCCAAAAAATTATCAGTATTATTTTGGTTATCCTTTTTAGAAAACCTCTCATGAAACCATACTTTTCATTTTATTTGTTTTACACCCAAAAATATATCTATTTAATTCTTGGATTTATTCTCTTTTTGAATCTATATTACCTCCTTTAGATTTGGTATTCATGGTATAATTGAAATAGTCAAATATGTGTCCTTTCCTCCCATAAAAATAATCTCTTCTTTTTTAGTTTGATATCCTTCATAGTGTTCTTCTTATGTATAGTTAGTTCACTAATCTTCTTTGGTTTCTTCCCTAAGGAAGAATTAACATATTTTTTGGAAAGTTTCCTTTTTTGTTGTGGTCTTATTTTCTCATAAGATTATGAGTTTTTATTTAGTTGTAAATTCCAGAACTCATCATAAATATTCCAAATTATTTTGCAACAATATCAAAAGTTATCAAGACTTTCAAATCATTTTTTCAAATAAATATTATTTATATTCTATGAAATTTTCATTGGTAAATAATATTTTCTATTATTATCAATTTTTCTACCCCTTTGTTTCGTCCTCCCATAATTTTTTTTATATTTACATTTTATGATAACATTCAATAGCCTTATTTCTAAACCTCAAAAAGCTCCATTAGTTTTCTATAATCCTTCTTTATTTTTAGTTTAATTTCAATCAAGGAAGATTGAATTTATTGATGTTGTTGGATACTTAAACCACTATTTTGAGATTTATTTTGGGGAGATTATATTTATACATTTTCTAAAATACACCATTTATGATGTAATGGATTTATTAGAATTTTTACCCACCCATATTTTCCGTGATTTTGAATTGAAACCTTCACTAGTCATCTAAACAACACTAGTATAGATAGATTTTACTAGGTCATGTGTTATCATCTTCTAATAGCCTATTATGGTTTAATCAAGAGATGATTTTAATCTCTTCTTTCCACATTAGAGAGTCTTATTATAATTAAGAATCTAAAAAATATTATTTGTGGTACATCTATTTTTCTCTATAGCCTTGGAATTTTCCAGTTTAAAATCTTCTATATATTTCAATGTCACATCAATTTCAAGACACTTCATGTTGAGAGTATTGGTTTTCATATTCAAAAGGCCTTGAAATTTTTTACCATTAACTCTTCATCATATTTATTTTATCCTCATGCATATTACATTCATTTTATAAATTTTCAATCTCTTTTATTTTCTTTGCTTTAACTTCCAAGTGTGTATAATTGAAATTCATAGGTTCTGTGCATATTTATTTCAATGCATGGATTATATATATATATAATCATTTTAAAACACTAATTTATCCTGAACAACCTTTTATATTCCTCATCAACCATATAAAATATTTCATTAAAAATTAATATTGTTTTTTCCACATATTCTATATGTTTTGTGAGATCATTTCATTTTTCAACTTCTTAGACAATACAACTTTCATTGAATTATCTTCCAATTATAACTGTGAATTTTCCTCATCTATTCCTTTGATAAATTGAAATATGTGATTGAAAATATAAATAGGTACATTATATAAATAATCCGTGACTACATAGTAGAGTTATTAAACATATGGTATGGATGCATGCTCTTTATAGCTATAAATAGCTTTATCCGAGGAATAATTTGAAATAAATTTAACACCTGAACAAATACCAATTTGATTACCTTCAACTAGTGTTTGATACTTTTTTTATTTTGAAAACATTATCAACTTTTTGACCTCTATTTTCATCTTATTTTTCATATTAATGGAAAAATATTCCACATTTATAGATAAATGAATGAAAAAAAATTATCTGATGAACTTCTAAAAACTTTTCAAATATGAAATTTATAAATTCTGATTGAAAAAATTGGGACTTAAGAATGGATCATATATAGGTCACCAGTTAGCTCTAATACCAATTGAAGTTCCCATGAATGTGTATAGTCACATTAGAGAGGGGATGAATCAAGTGTTTCTGAATTTTTACTAAATTCCTTTTACTAATTTTAAACTCACCTTTCAAAATATGAAGCTTTTTAACCTATTGGGATATAATTGGATATGTTACTATATTACCCAATATGAAACTACCACATGCAATATAGAATATAAATTAAAGTGTAGTACATTGTTTTTATAGGGTTAGGCTATAATGTGGGAAACCTACTCCTTTTTGTGTTTAGTTATTATCTTAAGGCATATATTTTATCAGTATTGCATATAACTGATTATAGTTTTGGTTGGGAAGGTTTCATCTTCCACTAGTCTTCAAAGGTCCTACCTTTGTACCTTATTTAAGATGATCAACTATATTTTTTTTAATCATGATGCATCAAATGATCTCATCTAATTCCATAGTATATTCTCCGACTTACTATAGATGATCTACTAAAAATATGAAAGTCGTTCATTTTAAATATCCAAATGAGAAAATCTTATTCAGAATAAGGTTAGATGTCCAATATCTACACTTAATCCAACTATAATATTCAAAACATAGTATCTATTTAATCATGAAGTCTTAATACAATATATATACAAGAGAAATGTATATTGATCTCACCTCAAACTCTTCCTCTTATTTCTTCTTCTTCTTTTCCTTCAAATTCAGAATTGTTGGGTATCATAGGATATATTCTCAATACCAGTATTTTCTTATTCTTTGATCAGATTTTATGCACTAGATCATATTCATAATAATATTATTGACTTCTACTTCTTCTAAATCATATAAGGTTCATCTTAATAAGGTGGTATCAGGTTCTCCAAACTCTCAGCATATTTTCTCTCTCACTTTTTCCCTTTTATAATTGGGACCATCAGAATATATTTTTGATGTTAATAATATAGTGAATATTTAACAATCATGATTCCATGATCCACTAGCTCATTTTCCTCAAGTTTATTCTCATGGGTGTTCTCCTATGGTCAACTAATATTCCTTCTCATTAAACCACTTATCTTTTCTATTATTCTAGTAATACTCATTTATAATTTATTTTCATTTTATCCCTAAAGAATAATTATCCACATAATAATTAGAGAATTATTGGGAAGCTACTTATTAAATTAATTACATAAAAAACTAAAAATAAATCAATCTCCATAACAATATGAAAATCATACCTCAAAACATCTATTTTAAAATAGTATTTTTCTTCACATTTTTCATAGTATATAGAATTTAAAAATCAGTATGAATTTTAATTCCCCAACTTCTACTTGATATTATATTATTTTAATAGTGTTAATATCATCCTCTCTATTATTTATCTTAAATTACAATCACATTTGTGAAATTTAAATTGAAGAAGGTCAGCTCTAGCATCACTTGATTTATTTTTCCTCAAAATATTTATTCTTAAAATCTTAGAAATTTCATTCTCTCAACTTTTACTAACTTTTGGAGTCTTATAATTCACATGTAATACTTTTAATAAGTCTCTATATTTTCATTCCTATGTTGATTTTCCATAAAACAACTGATTTTTTTAAGACATAGTAAGCCTTATTAAATCCATGTGATTTTATGCCTCTACCATGTTTATCTTACTAAAAAGTATTACATGGATTAGAAAAGTTATTAAACTTTTTGTTATAATACTTATTAAATATCAAACAAGTTTCATGATATATTTAATATCTTATAAAATCTTCAATGATTCTTAAAAATTCAACAGAAGTATTATGAAATGTATTTGAAGTCCTGTGAAATAAAGTTAGTATGTTCTATAAATTATTAGCTAAAAGGATTATGTTTTCATAAAGTCTTATGAAATTTTTTCAGATGTCTTATAAAAACATTTGAAATCTGACACACTCATGCTAGTGACATTTATTATCCATTCTATCTTTAAAAAACTAAACTTATAGACATTTAAATCTATAAATTCTTGAACATTCGGATATGAAATTAAAACTCATTCAAGTGTTCCTAGGCTATCTCAATGATCTATGAAAATTCTCAAAACACTTTAAATGATATTAAAAATATACCTATGCTTCCAAACCTCTTCAAACATAACATTAAAATTCTTATAATATGTCAGTTCTTATTAGATTACTTAAATAAAACTTCACTACTTCAACATTTCATCTTTATATTTGAATACTAAAAAACCCCATTCAAGATATATTTTTCATTGTAATCAACACCCTTCATACTGAAAAATACCTGAATGTTTTCTAAATACTCCATCTAATAATTTAGTCTTTTACTAATAGCACTTAAATCTATTCACGCATCCATTTCTTCAATCCTCACTTGAAATATAAAGTATACAATAAATACATCATTTAATATCACTTATAATGAGCCTCTATAATCTATCTCTCTAATCTTCATATCTAAGGGCTACTCACAAATAAGTAACTTAAATAGACAAATGTTATAATATAAGAGTAGATCTTAAAAATTCATGAAACAATAGATTGTCAATTACCTTCATTGGGCTCTTATTCCATCACCCAAGATTAACATACATTTATATTCTGTCACAAAAATATATTGAAAAAATTACAACATCATCACCATTAATACATTTGGTGTCTTCAAGTATAAAAAGTTTGTTTCCCCTTTTAAGTGGAGTAATAATTATCTTCCCTTTTTTCATCACTAACTCCATTCAAATCAAAATATCAAGTATCAAATGTGATAGTTTATGGAACAATATGATAATCTCCAAGTTTCTGGGTATCATAAACAACTCTCTTCACTACATTGGGGCATTCACCAACTTCTTTTATAGAATTCTGAAACTCATATTGTGATTATTTCATGTGGTTTTTAGCATGAACCAATTTTTCCACAAGAACCTTCACTTATTTGTTCTTAGAAAATAAATTTGATACGGTAATATCAATCATCCAGACTCATTTTTAAGGATTTCATTAAGTTCACTCAATTTCCATGAGACCTATATTTTTATCCTTGAAATATCCTTAACTATTGATTCATTAAGATATTTATTTATTGAATCAATCTATATTTTCAAATATTTGTTCTCTCCTAATATTCATGTATTGTTTCAAACATGCCAAGAGTTTCATCCTCAACTGATACTCCTTTAGTTTCTACTAATCATTGCTTTCATCTATAATAATTCCTTCATATTCTTCACTCTTTCAGTCCTTGGACTGGTTTGATATCTCTCTGAATTTTGTAAGGGGTGTCTTTCTTTGCAACTAGTTAATTATGGGTGGCTCAACTTAAATTCAAATTCAAACTCTAAAAAATTATAGAAAAATTATGAGTTTGATCACTCAAATAACCTTGAGTTTTTTCTAATATGAACCCTTATTCAATTATTTTATGATTTTATTACTTTTTTAGAAACCATTTAAGACTTAATTGACCCAAATTAATGCTATTTATATTGATGTCACCAAAAATAAGATATTGTAAGAACTTGAGTATTAACCTTATAATAAAAATGAATCATGGTTAGGAACTTTAATATAGATCATTTTAATTGTGATTCTCAAATGTGTATATGTCATTTAAAATGAGTTTCATCACTAGGATTCAAAAATTCCATAACATTATTACTCTTGTAGGTTTTGATTATTCTCTTAAAAATTGATTTTATAGTCTGATAGACAATTTCAAAAACATTATTAAAAGAAACTATAATATGGAAATGAATATATTCAATATTCAATGATACATATTCATTTTAATTCCATTGGATATCCCTAGTTATGTATTTCTTGGTCCAATACAATATAACCGGTTAATGGATACATTTTGACATGAATAACTTATAAGACATATGTATGAATCACACTAACATAACTAAAATAATTCAATTTCACAAATGACTCTAAAATATCACTAAAAATAGAAACATAAGAGTAAAATTAGTTACACATTATGGAGATGAAAAAACATACTCAAATTATAGTGATTACCTATGAAAATTAAAAGAAAAGGGAGTTAAATAATAGAAATCAAGAGACCTCTGTTCTTATAATGGATTTTTTTTTATTATCCAAGGCCAATAATTATCTCCAAATTGATTATCCTCTTCCATCAGGTAATAGAGACATTTAATTACCTATCCCCCTATGTCAAGTAGTGGATAGGGTCTGTAATCCTAGGTGAAAGGGAGGTTGGAGAGGTAGATGATAATTGAATGGATAAGTTGTCTATTGTGCACTATTAAGGTTCATAGTTAGTTAAACTGAGTACCAACCATGTGGTTTGATATATCTATCTATATTTGAGGTGAATGGTTGGAATGTATGGTTAGATGAGCTATGAATAAGTTGTGTTCTTGGAGTTGTCATCTTTTGTTGACATACATAGTTCTCTATATGGTCGGGTGAAACATGTGGAAACCGTACAGTTGGAATTATCCAATGAATTTTTTCTTCACACGGTTCCTAAGTGAATCCACATTTTTAGTCCAATAATGAAGAATCTATGAGAATGAATATATATAATAAATTTAGACATGTCTTGGTGGTGCATGGTTCTTGAGTTTCAGTGGAAACCAGGCTCAATGGAAAATTTGTCTGAATGCCTCTATTTTTTCCATTGAAACTCTTTATTCATGCTAGTGTCAAATAATTTTTTATTATACATCCATTTTTAACCTATCAAAACACATTCTATCCATAAATTATTTTAATTAAAATGAATTAACCATCTCTAAGGTGAAATTCATTATGTAATTGATTTATAAACAAAAGTGCACCAAACTCTCCCACACATAAGAAATTAATTTTCCTCAAAAAATTACATGGAAAATCATTCCAAAGAGGCCACTTAGGAAATCAGTAGAAATACCACAAACTATATTAATCAAATGAAGACATGTTTTAATGAATAATGTTTGAAAATCCTATAAGCACCCTTAAAGACTTGTCAATCCTCAAATAAATCATGAAAAATATACTCATGTATAATTTTCCAAGTCTCCATACATAAATAATTATTTACTAAAATAAAACATTTCCTTTACAGACATTAAAAAATCATCCATACCCATCTCCATCCCATCATAGACCCGGGTAAGTTGGGAAAGGATTTCTAAATAGGGGGTTATCACTTTTATAGGTCACACGGTCTCAATAACTTGCTACTTCGAGACATAAATTAATGTCATTATATTTTTGGTTATTTATTTAGATATATTACAATTCTTATTGAAGTGAGATACTAGAAATATATTTTGGTACTAATATTTTACAAATGACCCACCTTGATGAATTTAAAAGAGAATCAAGAGATCATGAATTTAATATTGTATAATCACCACTAGTGTAGTATCAACAATATAAAATCCTCACTTACTCATAATGAATAAATCATCTTCTATTTAAATAGTTTTATTTTTTAAAATTATAAAATCCTAAAATCTATCTTTAAATATATTATTTTAAGATGAAAATTTAAAGAGCTCTACCTGAATTTTCCTAATAAAACCCACTGAGAAGAAAGGATTATCAATCTGATCATATGAAAAATATCAAAATGATTCAATCAAATCCATTATCATTTAACTAATATGAATATTTAATATTTATACTAACCATTAAAAGGACTCTAAGGAAAACATGTAATCCTTAGCAATGTCAAGGCAATGACCAAATGTGGTCCCAAGGGTAAGGTGTCCTCCCACCACACTTAAGAAAAGTCATGGTCCCCCATGATCATATTAAGGTGGATAATGGTATAGTGAAGGTAATGCAAGTAGAGCAAGAAATAAAATAAATAATAGAATTCCATAATCCATAGAAAGAAGTATACCCTAGATTGAGTGTGAATTAAAGGAGGGTATCCATTCTAGGAAATCCCATTGTGTTGAAGTGCATTATTTCAAAATTCCATTAATCTGTCAATTTTTTAACCATATAGTTATGAAAAATTAAATCAATGATATTATCATAATTAAAGTAAAAATAGAAATTACATACAATCACGCCATAGAGGGGAATGAAAATTATGGGAACATAAAAGGTTAGTAACAATGATATAGTGAAATGAACAACCATGAAAATAAGCACAAATGTGGAGAGAATGATGTATAAATATATAAAAAAGAATAGAAAACAATCATTCATATCCTCTAGAAGGGCCTTTGGAAAAAAAAAGGTCACTAAAAGCTAATTATTATACCTAATGCCAAACTAGGACTCTACTAAAATCACAATACATACTCTTAGTTTCTAAAAAATCACTACTAGAACTACCTACTAAGAAAGATACTACCATGCTAGCATTTATAGTTCCACATGTTGTTGTTTGATCACCAACTACATAGGATGGCCATGCATCTCCTTGGTGAGAATGGCCACCACCTGGGAAGTAGTATGATAGGGTATGGGGAGGTAAAGGTTAGTAAAGTGTTGGGGGTACTTTAGGTGCATTGCATCTAATTAATGTATGGAATTCTCATGTTTTTTATCAAATTTGGTATAGTTATCTTGTTGTCACAACCAGTGATGGTCAATGTTATCATAAGGGGTTCCCTATAGGTATATATTAGTATAGAAGGAGAAGTATGCTGGTGGAGGCACATAAGTGGTAGGGGGGTAGTGTGTGATGGGGGTCCTAGTCTAGTGGACCTAGAATTTTACACACATTATTATAAGGTTTTTAGCATGATTTCCCATGAAATATAAATCAAGGATCATATATTCTAGTTTCTTTGGAAGATTAGGTACCTAATTAGAATACATAAAACAAGAATAAAATAAATTTATATTAATATTACATAACGAGATCCTAAATTCATTTGATATCTTACTTCTGTATAGGATAACTTGAGGTTTATAAAGAAAAAATGGATGAGCAAGAAAACCTTATAAGGGAATAATATTGGAAAAGATATATAGTACATTAGTTAGAATGAATAACATAATAACATTAAATGCATTCCACATGAATAAAAATTTAGAGTTATATCATAGAGAACATGGAATCATATGATCATGGAAATATAAGAATTTGTAAGCAACACATAACATGACATAAACAAGAGTCAAGTCTAACTATCAAGATAGTATCACATGGTGGACAAAGTCCTATAATGGATTTGGTTTACTCCCCTATCCCATAAATAAATTATTAGGAGAGTAAAAATTACCCAATGTATTGGAGAACTATATGGACACACCAATCATGAAATTTGCATGAATATGTGTTCTAAATAACAAAATCAAACATAACAAATGAACATAATGACTACTCATGGAAGGAAATGGGTTTCGTAATCATGTCATAAGTCATAACTAAAAGGGCGTATCAAAATGGTTTACCTAAAAAAGTTGTTAAATCATTACTGGATATTCAAAAAGTATAAATAGTTATAGATAAGGATAAATTATTTTCAAATGAAGTGTAGACATGAGAAAATAGTGGTTAGGTATATTTTTAAATATACCACATAAGCGGTGTTTTAAGGGGAAAAGGTAAAGTGTCTTTAAAGAGGATAAAGGCATAATTGTTTGCATAAAAAAGAAATACTCTTAGATATTTTTCATGATTAAATTATTATTTTTATAAAAATATTGTTGGATTAAAATATTTTATGGATTTAATTTGAAAATGGGAAAGAAATTGAGAAGTTCCCTTTAATCGGGCTTGCTTATCGAGAGTAATTGGGAGGGGGATATTTTATAACATGTATTTCCCCATAAAATAACGAATAAATGATCTATATACACATTATTTTAACATATAATTATAATTTAGGATAATTTTATAAAAATATTTAAGATATACATTTGGGTAAAGAGAGAGAAAGTGTAACTCGAATTGGAAAATGGAGGTTCTGAGAGAATCCATAACCTTATGACTGAATGTGTTCTGCACTTACACTTAATGTCCTAGATAATAAAATTATATTAATTAATTAATTAATTCCTAACCTATTATAAATTCATTTTATTAATTATAATTTTATTATTTTCATTTATGGTCATTTTGATGAGCTATAATGTTCAATTTTGTCATTCTCAGAGCGTTCATTTTCCGGGTTTCATGGTTGGTTTACTTACTTAAAATTATGGAAGTTATTGTCAAATAATAATTATATAAAAGTGAATTATTATGGTATTAATTCACTTCCATAATTTAAATGGCCCCATATATCATTTTTTCTGATATGAGGACAATTCATTTGATAATAAGTTAATGATAAATGTTTAGTTTATTTTGGAATTTTTTTCGATCATCGCAAACTAATTTTGTTTTATTTAATATAATGTATATATATTAGTCCTAGAACATGAATAAAGTTATAATATACATATTAAAATATTTTTTGACCATAATAATGGTTTTCTGACCATTTTTGATGGTGGTAATAGAAAACCAAAACATGTTGTCCACAAAAGAGGTTAATCGACATATCACGGGTGATGTTATCATTTTTAGAATGAAATTATTAGATAATAGATATAATAATGGATAATACATTATCAAAAAAATTACATTATATATATGATACTGGAGTTATTATTCCTCTCTATATATGGGAGTTGAGGAGAGGATAAGAAACCAAAAAAATAAAAGAGAAGGATTGGGGATTTTACCTTTTGAATGTTGTCTCCCTGAGAACCTCCTTAAGGAACTTGGGTTTGGTCTTTTATGGGACCAAAATATCTTGTACATGGGTAATAGGATTGGTAAGTTAATTAGGTAGAATATTGACAATATAAAAGGATTATAATGTGTGATGAGAAGGGGTGGTTAGGGGTGGTATTTATAGGGGTGAAAAGGGGTGTTTTTTAATATTATATTCATTAGTTTATTATTTTGGATCAAGACTATAAATATTATTGATTTCTATGACTAAATACAATAAATATTTCTGGATATTTTTATCTAATGGATTCTTACATCATTATTGCATCATCCATAACTCTAAATTCTTATAATGTTAAGTTCCAAAAATTAACGTATTTCACTATTCACTAAAAATTCAACTATTTTAGAAAAATCAAAAATATTCACCCTAACCATTTTTTAATGTGTAGATTTTAAAATTGAATTCATTTTATTAAAATAATTTTCTAAATATTATAAATTTAATTTTTAAATAAAATAATTATTTATTTAGAGAAACTGATTTTAATATTATAATCAATTTTATGACCCTTTGAAACGTTAATTAAGGCCCAATAAAATTATATTAAAATTATAATGAAACATAATATTAATTTTGTAATTTTTTATGAAAATATATTTTATTTTAAATCATTTCATTAATTATAAAATTTAAAATAAACATTTAAGTTTTATAAAAATACCAACCCTTGATTTATCATTTTAGAAGAAAAATTACATATGCCATGATATGAGTATATCATGTTTTAATTTGTAAGATACATAAATTTAATTTATAATGTCTTTGGTGATTTTACAATTATAACATCTAGATTACTATTCTTAATAGTCATATCACTATTCCAATGGTCAGGTTACTATTCAAATGGTATAGGTTCCTTAATTTCTATAAATACATCTTATTTCAATAATTCTTATATTTTTAATAAATTTTATATACATTCAACTTAAAAATTAATATTATATTATTAACAATATGATTTATTTCTATATCTTATAGCATGAGTGCAGCCATTCAAGTGGATTGAGCGGATCCAAATTTTTCCTAATTTTTTATTTTATTTTTTATTTATTGTCTCGTTGTAATATTTAGAAATCTTATTAGATTATTTTATGAATAATGTTTCATTATTTATTTATGAGAATAATGTTTTTATTAGGTTATCTATGTGATGTATGTGTTTTATGAAATAAGAAGGAAAATTCCATTGATAAAATTCTGGGTTGTTACATTCTTCCCCCCTTTTGAAATTTTTCACTCAAAATATCGTTTTACATACTAAGGTAAAAATAGGTGGGGGTATTTTTAATTAATCACTTCCTCTGGTTCCCATTCCTCCTCTTCCTACTTATATTTTCTCCATGGTACCTTGACCAGGTGAGTGGTCTTGTTATTTAGAACCTTGTCTCTACAGTTCATGATTTTCACCAGCTACTCCTGTAGAGACCCGAAGCATGACGTACATTGACATTACATTACATTTGCGGAATACTTAGTACATAACAAAAACACACACACAAGGATCGTAATAGTTTAGTGTCTTTGGAAACTCGGAATATAATCTTCTAACCCTGGTGAAAGATCTTCAACAACTCCCATAAAGATCTTCTTTTTTTTATACCTAAAACCTTTCTTTATATCCTGGGGAAAAGAAAACATAAAAGGGTGAGCTCAAATGCTTAGTAAGGGTAAACAAAAGAAATATCAATAACATCGTATACATAAGCACATAACTTTTGGAAATATTAACCTTCAAAAGAGATCATAATTTCATAACATGGGATAAATCATGGCAGTGAAATGTAATCACAATAATCATAACTTAAAACATGAAACTTTGTGACATACACACATAATCATAGAGAATCATTTCTTGTTAGTCAAGACTCATTGCCAAGACTATTTTAGTGGACAAAGTCCCTTTCTGAACCGAGTCACCCTCGTTTCAGTCCTGTTTCACTAAACCGGTATAACCTACCATTCCAGCCATGTCTATCTCATGAGATATAAAATCTTTACCCAATGCATTGGAGGGAGATATATGTCCCACCCATCTCATAATGATACCATTCTTATGTGTGCCACAAAATCATAAATCATACATCATTGCATAACCCATGTAATACAAATGGGAATCTTAAACATCATGACATCATAAAACAATTCATATAAGATAAAGGAATTCATAAAAATAATTCCATATAATCAGAACCCTTTGTTATCTTAGATGGAAAATAATTTTGATAAAACACTTGAACTCCATTCTTGAGGAAAATATCCTTTCTACTTCAAAAACATTTTCCTTTCTTAACATGCCATACAATTTTAAACTAAAAGAAGTTGATCAAAAATAAACTTGAAAACTTGTAATGGAAGCTTATTGGAAATAATTTTTTAAAAATCCATTCATGCCGTATAAGTTAAAAAAAACATTCTTCGCATACTTTTGTCGGAAAAGTCAAAAAAGTACCTCGTATGAAAAACGACAAAAGATTCCTTTTCATATCTTTTACCAAAAACTCACCAAAGGGTAAAATTGGATTTAAAAAATTGTACGTGGATGGAAATAATATTACATATTGAGGAAACATGGATGTGGATGATAAAATACACCCCAGTAAATACCAAAGTATAAACAATCTCGGATAAAAATAAAATTGTGATATTTCCCTTACCTTAGGTCCGATTTGCTTTGTAAGTGTCCTGACCTCCTGTATAATGATTTAAATAATGTCATTGACTTATTACAGAATCATATTCATTGTTATTATATCATATATGGTTCACTTATGACTTTATATTACCCGTTCTTTTGTAAATTCATGTTAAAGTAGCGTTTTGGGTAAAATCGTCTCATTTGTCGTTCGTGTTTTAACTTTTAATTATTCATATGATTACTTAGATCATTATTACTTAATTATAGAATATAAAACATTAATTATATATAATATATATTCAGAATATACATATATATATAATGGATCGATAAATGGAAAGAAATACACCGTTCATGGAGTCGGTAGGCCGTACGTACGCATGAACACTGTTTTCATTTCCTTATTGAATTGAGTGGAATTAAGTAGATGACATACATATATATACACATAAATCCAGTAGCTTTATAATGTCATATATTTCATTATTATTTCTTATATATACTTTATAATCATTCTTAAATGGTTAACATGGAGAATGAATCTCATCGCGTCGTGGAGACGGTAGTCCGTACGTACGCACGAGCGATGATATCATTTCCATAATTATTGAATTGAATTGGAGTGGATGATACAATATATCAGAATAATTATGATGTTATAATAACTATTTATAGTTATTATTTACACCATAATACCCATCCATGTAAGGTGTTGGTGGAAAAACAGATTACACCACGGCGTGGAGACGGTATTCCGTACGTACGCACACGCGGTGATTTCGTTTTCCGTAGGATGGATAGATGGTTAATTAGGATTGTTTCATACTTATAATAACATATCTGTATATGAGTGATACTGATGTTATTACTTCATAATGAAACAACCTAATAAGAATAAGTGGAATAAGAAATAAAGGTGAAAGAATCGGTAACGGAAATTACCTCTTCTTTGAAGATCCTTTTTGAGACCTCCTCTTAGGGCACTAAAATTGGTCTTTGAGGAATACCAGAACCTCTAGGATGTTTCTAGGGAAGTTGAGAAGAGAATTTTTCAGGGTTTGTCCGAGCTTGAAGGCTCAAAGTTGTGTGAGGAAGAGAGGGAGGAGGTGCCCTTTTATAAGGGAGGAGAGGGGTACCTTTGGAATAACTAAAAATATTATTTTATTATAAAGTCAAGTTCGGTTTTAAATAGCTCCAAATTGATATATTTAGAAGCTAAGGTGGGGATGGGTTGAAATAATCTCATACAATAGAATTTAGAAAAGTTTAGGTTCCTATTTTAACCTTATCATTTAGATTTAACATTAAGTTAAATAATTGTACTTTTACCGTGTCTTCTTGTGTTCTTACACTATAAGGTTAATAAACTTACTATAAGAAGCCAAACGAACCCCAAGTTGTTTATTATTAATATATATAACCTTATCTAAGTCATTTGGCCTAACCTTAGATTTTTAGGAATAAAATAACAATTAATAATATAATATTGGTTTTAAAAACTATTTTATGTCAATTTTGACACTATTTAGTAATTGATTTTTGTGAAAATCATAACAGAATGATAAGTTCGAAAAAAATTAATTAAATAAATAATAACATGTCATATTAACCTAGAAAATTAGTTTAATTCATAAAAAGTCTCAAATTATATTTATTTGGGTATTTATAACATCAATTATGTCAATATTTCATTAATAAGATAATTACTGCATCATCGTTGTCTCATACATAAATTAAATTATTTAATGTATAAAAATTACAAATAAAATACCATTATGTAGTAAATATTTTTATCTTTCTAGTGAATATTTATAGTCGAATTTATCTTATGTATAACCCCATATTAAAAATGTTTTAGTAAATAAACTTTGATTTTACCTCTTTTAACCCTTCTTTAAATAAATTAATAATAAATGTCCTAATCTAATCCAAGTGGGCCTATATGGTCATATTTTATTCCTATGTTTGTTTTTGGTCGAATTAAACTTGTCCAATAGAATTAGGACATGTGTTAGGGTAATAATAATATCATTTCTACCCTTAATTACCCTATTTACTTTTTACCGTGGTAAAAAAGTAAAAAGTTACTATTCACCAAAAAATATTTTCATCTCATTGAACCACATTTTAGTCCTTGATATTAACCGTGTCTCTCGGATTTTCGAAATTCCACTCACAGAAGCGGTAAAATTAAGTTTTATGAAAAATTCAGTTTTTTAACTACCACTTAGTGGTTTCACTATTTATCAAAAAATGAAAGTTTTTAGAAAAATACCAAAATTTCACCCTAGGCTAATTTCGATATTCCGAATCCAAAAATGAATTCCATTTTAAAAAATAAAATTTACAAAATTTCAAAAAGTGGTTATTACTATTCATAACGACTAGTTTTAATAATATTTTAATAGCATATTGTTATTTAGTGAAACTCATTATTGCGTACTACACACGCTATCAAGGAAGGTCGTGATTGCGTGTAATGCAAGGCAAGTCAAGGATGCGTGTTGTGCAAGCTCCTTTTGGTGTAGCGTACAACACAAGACATTAGTGAAATTAAAAGGAATATTTTTCATAAAATCTTGGGCTGTTACATTCTACCCCCCTTAAAATGAATTTCGCCCTCAAAATTCATCGGGGTTATAAATGGTTTACTATTCAAAAGTTTATTTAATAGAAACCCACATCGTAAAAAGGAATACCAAAACCAATCTTTAAAAACGAAAGTATGAAACGTAACGGTTACCCAAATAAACTAATCACTGGGTTTCCACATAGGTGAAAATATGGATATGGAAGAAAAATATAACCATCATGTTCTGATGGAGAGTGGTAGAGAACATGGCTATGGAAAATCCAACAATCACAAATCCATAAATTTGTGAGGATCTAAGGTACCATCTGATTAATCAGATATAAGAGCACTAGGACAACATTTTTGGTTTTCAAGATCGTTTCCCTAAAGTTGAAGAGTTTGAATTAGAATAAATACTTACTTTATTTTGGCACAATCTCACTATTGTTCATGCCTTGAACAATTTCTACTTCATCCCTTAAATAAATGAAGTTGAATTTGTTATTCGTGAAGTGTTAGCAGATCATGTGATAGAATGGCGGGTCATTCCATCTGTCTCAAACAAAAGGTTAGAAAAAGTTATTAAATATACATAAGTCATTCTATAGTGAGATTAATCATATATGGTTCCTAAAATGGACTTATACTTCATATATCATACTGCTTAATATAATAAAACTAGTTTCTACTAAACAGGGACTTCCTCTAGGCCAGTGGTAGGCGATAAAGGTCAGTCGCACTTCGGTTGTGGGTTCGATTCCCACAGCCTTGTCCGACGCGATGGGTTGTCGCCCGTCCTGTAGGTTGTCCTTTTTCTAAAGCTATATTACTATAACATCCCATCAATAATATCGAAAAACGTTTTGTCCAAACTTATGTCCAACATAATCCATTCTAATCTTTAGGCTTATCTAAAATACTTCGGTCCAAGCTCATAGTATAAAGAAAATGATTACTTGAAATGTCACAGAACAATCAAGTGAATGCCATCATTTATCCCCCATATATCATAAGATATATCTTGTTGGTAAAATGTGAATACCTTAATCATGTATTCTCTTGAAGAATGTATACCCATTGAACCTTAGCGAAAACATGAATGCAGTTAAAAGTTAACACTTTCCACATACCAAAATCCAAAAATTCTATATACTCAAACCATGATATAACATTCTCCTTATATCAGTCATGAGCTCATGAATACTATCAAACATTTCATTTTCTCCTTATCCCTTCATTATGCTCATATCATCTACATTCCAAAAATATCTGAATAACCTTTCATGTATACTGGTAACATTAATCATACACTTTCAAAACTCAAGGAAAGGAAACAGTGTAACAATCCTTATATGTCTCTTTATTCCATAGTACCATGAGATTACTTATACAACATTACACATGATAAACATGTAATCATTCCACTACATTCTTAAACCTATTGACCGAGCTTCAACAATTCTTTCATCTCACATATCATTTGTAGTCTCTTCATCATCATCCACATAAATACTACCCATACGACCATACTGATTCTCTTCATGAGACTTTCCCTTAGGGCATTGGTTTGCATAATGCTTGTACATTCCACATTTAAAACATTTAACCATTGTTGATGTCATAGCAATACTATTATCCTCATCCCTGGTGTTAACTGAACCTTTTCCTTTGCACTTACTGGCTTTGTGTCCTTCTTTTACACACCCAAAGCATCTTCCAGTTCCTTTGAAACATTCTCCTTGATGCCTCTTCCCACATGATTTACATAGGGGAAATTGAACTTTCTTTCCTCTATGATCATCATGGAACTCCATCTTTCTCTTGTTAGCCGAGTCAGGAAACTTACCAAATTTTACTTTATTGATCATATTATGAGATTGCTGATTCGGCATAATAATGATGTTTGGACTTCTAAATCCCATTTCATTTGGTTGCTCATGAAGAATATCATTCCATTTTCCATCATATCCTCCATTATCGTGAATCATCTTGTTTCCATCCATTTCCTAAAACCCAAAAAGAATAGTGTGAGAGGCAAAAATCATAATAAAGGGGGAGTAACTTCAATATCTAACATCTTTGGTTTAATCTAATATCGTTACCATAGTTCTAGGACTATATCCTTTAGATATACTAATCCTTTGGGACATGCCTAGACATACCTTAGAAATATCTCTAGGGATCTCACTAACATTTTTGCATCCTAGTTTCCAAAGGTTGACTAAACTTTTCCTCTGATACCAACTGTAGATACCCGAAGTTTGACGTACATTGACATTACATTACATTTGCGGAATACTTAGTACATAACAAAAACACACACACAAGGATCGTAATAGTTTAGTGTCTTTGGAAACTCGGAATATAATCTTCTAACCCTGGTGAAAGATCTTTAATATCTCCCATAAAGATCTTCTTTTTTTTTATACCTAAAACCTTTCTTTATATCCTGGGGAAAAGAAAACATAAAAGGGTGAGCTCAAATGCTCAGTAAGGGTAAACAAAAGAAATATCAATCACATCGTATACATAAGCACATAACTTTTGGAAATCTTAACCTGCAAAAGAGATCATAATTTCATAACATGGGATAAATCATGGCAGTGAAATGTAATCACAATAATCATAACTTAAAACATGAAACTTTGTGGCATACACACATAATCATAGAGAATCATTTCTTGTTAGTCAAGACTCATTGCCAAGACTATCTGAGTGGACAAAGTCCCTTTCTGAACCGAGTCACCCTCATTTCAGTCCTGTTTCACTGAACCGGTATAACCTACCATTCCATCCATGTCTATCTCATGAGATATAAAATCTTTACCCAATGCATTGGAGGGAGATATAGGTCCCACCCATATCATAATGATACCATTCTTATGTGTGCCACAAAATCATAAATCATACATCATTGCATAACCCATGTAATACAAATGGGAATCTTAAACATCATGACATCATAAAACAATTCATATAAGATAAAGGAATTCATAAAAATAATTCCATATAATCAGAACCCTTTGTTATCTTAGATGGAAAATAATTTTGATAAAACACTTGAACTCCATTCTTGAGGAAAATATCCATTCTACTTCAAAAACATTTTCCTTTCTTAACATGCCATACAATTTTAAACTAAAAGAAGTTGATTAAAAATATTCTTGAAAACTTGTAATGGAAGCTTCTTGGAAATAATGTTCTAAAAATCCATTCATGACGTATAAGTTAAAAAAACATTCTTCGCGTACTTTTGTCAGAAAAGTCAAAAAAGTACCTCGTATGAAAAACGACAAAAGATTACTTTTCATATCTTTTACCAAAAACTCACCGAAGGGTAAAATTGGATTTAAACAATTGTACGTGGATGGAAATAATATTGCATATTGATGAAACATGGATGTGGATGATAAAATACACCCTAGTAAATACCAAAGTATAAACAATCTCGGATAAAAATAAGATTGTGATATTTCCCTTACCTTAGGTTTGATTTGCTTCGTAAGTGTCTGAACCTCCTGTATAATGATTTAAATAATGTCATTGACTTATTACAGAATCATATTAATTGTTATTATATCATATATGGTTCACTTATGACTTTATATTACCCGTTATTTTGTAAATTCATGTTAAAGTAGCGTTTTGGCTAAAATCGTCTCAATTGTCGTTCGTGTTTTAACTTGTAATTATTCATATGATTACTTAGATCATTATTACTTAATTATAGAATATAAAACATGATTTATATATAATATATATTCATAATATACATATATATAATGGATCGATAAATGGAAAGAAATACACCGTTCATGGAGACAGTAGGCCATACGTACGCATGAACGCTGTTTTCGTTTACTTATTGAATTGAGTGGAATTAAGTATATGACATACATATATATACACATAAATCCATTAGCTTTATAATGTCATATTTTTCATTATTATTGCTTATATATACTTTATAATCATTCTTAAATGGTTAACATGGAGAATGAATCTCATCGCGTCGTGGAGACGGTAGTCCGTACGTACGCACGAGCGATGATATCGTTTCCATAATTATTGAATTCAATTGGAGTTGATGATACAATATATCAGAATCATTATGATGTTATAATAACTATTTATAGTTATTATTTACACCATAATACCCATCCATGTAAGGTGTTGGTGGAAAAACATATTACACCACGGCGTGGAGACGATATTCCGTACGTACGCACGCACGGTGATTTCGTTTTCCGTAGGATGGATAGATGGTGAATTAGGATTGTTTCATAATTATAATAACATATCAGTATATTAGTGATACTGATGTTATTACTTCATAATGAAACAACCTAAGAAGAAGAAGTGGAAGAAGAAATAAAGTGAAAGAATCGGTAACGGAAATTACCTCTTCTTTGAAGCGCCTTTTTGAGACCTCCTCTTAGGGCACTAAAATTGGTCTTTGAGGAATACCAGAACCTCTAGGATGTTTCTAGGGAAGTGGAGAAGATAATTTTTCAGGGTTTGGCCGAGCTTGAAGGCTCAAAGTTGTGTGAGGAAGAGAGGGAGGAGGTTCCCTTTTATAAGGGAGGAGAGGGGTACCTTTGGAATAACAAAAAATATTATTTTATTATAAAGTCAAGTTCGGTTTTAAATAGCTCCAAATTGATATATTTCGAAGCTAAGGTGGGTATGGGTCGAAATCCTCTCATACAATAGAATTTAGACAAGTTTAGCTTCCTATTTTAACCTTATCATTTAGATTTTACATTAAGTTAAATAATTGTACTTTTAACGTGTCTTCTTGTGTTCTTACACTATAAGGTTAATAAACTTACTATAAGAAGCCAAAAGAACCCCAAGTTGTTTATTATTAATATAAATAAACTTATCTAAGTCTTTTGGCCAAACCTTAGATTTTTAGGAATAAAATAACAATTAATAATATAATATTTGTTTTAAAAACTATTTTATGTCAATTTTGACACTATTTAGTAATTGATTTTTGTGAAAATCATAACAGAATTATAAGTTCGAAAAAAGTTAATTAAATCAATACTAACATGTCATATTAACCTATAAAATTAGTGTAATTCATAAAAAGTCTCAAATTATATATATTTGGGTATTTATAACATCAATTATGTCAATATTTTATTAATAATATAATTACTGCATCATCGTTGTGTCATAAATAAATTAAATTATTTAATGTCTAAAAATTAAAAATAAAATACATTTATGTAATAAATCGTTTTATCTTTCTAATGAATATTTATAGTCTAATTTATCTTATGTATAACCCCGTATTAAAAATTTTTTAGTAAATAAACTTTGATTTTACCTCTTTTAACCCTTCTTTAAATAAATTAATAATAAATGTCCTAATCTAATCCAAGTGGTCCTAAATGGTCATATTTTATTCCTATGTTTGTTTTTGGTCGAATTACACTTGTCCAATAGAATTAGGACATGTGTTAGGGTAATAATAATATCATTTCTACCCTTAATTACCCTATTTACTTTTTACCGTGGTAAAAAAAGTAAAAAGTTACTATTCACCAAAAATTATTTTCATCTCATTGAACCACATTTTAGTCCTTGATATTAACTGTGTCTCTCGGATTTTCGAAATTCCACTCACAGAAGCGGTAAAATTAAGTTTTATGAAAAATTCAGTTTTTTAACTACCACTTAGTGGTTTCACTATTCATCAAAAATTGAAAGTTTTCAGAAAAATACCAAAATTTCCCCCTAGGCTAATTTCGATATTCCAAATCCAAAAATGAATTCCATTTTGAAAAATAAAATTTAAAAAATTTCAAAAAGTGGTTATTACTATTCATAACGGCTAGTTTTAATAATATTTTAATAGCATATTGTTGTTTAGTGAAACTCGTTATGGCGTACTACACACACTATCGAGGAAGGTCGCGATTGCGTGTAATGCAAGGCAAGTCAAGGATGCGTGTTGTGCAAGCTCCTTTTGGTGTAGCGTACAACACAAGACATTAGTGAAATTAAAAAGAATATTTTTCATAAAATCTTGGGCTGTTACAACTCCACATAAGAGAGATCACTTTCCGACTGTACCACCAATGAGTTTAATACATGTGAGGGTTTTGGTATGTACTTTCTTAGGACGGATATGTGGAATACAAAATTTACTTGAGAAATGGTTTGTAGAAGTTCTAGTCTATATGCCACATCTTTGACCTGATCAATAATCTCAAAGGGGCCAATATACCTAGGACATACCTTTCCTTTCAACCCAAATATTATAACCCTATTCTGTGGAGATATTCATAGTAATACCATGTCTCTAACCTCACACTCTATGTCTCATCAATGATTATCTATATAGAACTTATATCAACTTTGGGAAATCTGAATATGCTTCTGGATGGTGTTTAACATTTTTTTCATTTGCTCAACCATTTTAGGTCCTAGTATCTTACGTTCACCAAATTCATCCTAGAATTCAAGTTTTATACATTTTTTCCATAAAGGGAGTCGTGGATCCATTTAGATGCTTTAGTGTAAACTATTGTTGCAAGATAAATCTACCGGTGGAAGATTTTAATCTTGTCCCCATTTGAATCCCATTGAGCATGCTCTCAATAGGTCTTCTAGTGTCTAAATATTCTACTCAGATTGTTCATCACTTTGGGGCTGATAATTCATGATAAAGTTCAATAGAGTACCAAAGAATGTTGGTGACTTTTCTATAATTTAAAGGTAAAACTCATATCATGATCAGATATAATCGGTAATGGTACGACATGAAGCCTACCCACATCTCTTATATATATCCATGGACGTTGATTCATTGAAAAGATATATTGAATTGCAATAAAGTGATAAGTCTATGTATTGCAATCCACAATGATCAATATAGCATTATTTCCTTTGGATACCTTTGTAAGTCCGGTGATAAATTCTTTGGTGATGTTTTCCTATTTTGATGTAGGTATCAGTAATGGTTTCATAATACCCTTAGACTTTTCCATAAAACCTTCACTTGATGACATATCATGCACTTTGATTCATATTCAGTGATCTCTTTATTCATATTATCCCACCAATAATGCTCTTGGATATCTCGATAAATATTTTTTCTCCCTAAGTGAATAGATAATGTTGATCTATATACATCATTCAAAATCTATTTATTTATCACTAGATTGTATGGTAGACATAGTCATGAGCCAAATCTTACAACTCCTTCCTCATCAATTATGAACAATGGGGATTTCCATTTTCTTATAGATTCCACCTTTTTATAAATTTTCACATCATTTCATTGAGTGTCCTTTATATTCTCTAAAAGGGATGGTTGAGAAATAATTTGTGAAAGGAATGATGAGGTACCTTCTTTTATGATTCCAATGTCTATCCGGTTCAATTATAAAAATATGGATCCATCTCAATTATCATCATTAAAAAAGCTACAGGATACTTTATACTTAAATAATTTTCCACATTATTTTCTTTACCTGGATGGTAGTGGATTGAGCAGTCATAATAATTAATAAGATATAACCATCTTCATTGGTGAATATTGTTAACTTATTGTGTGAATATATATTTGAGGATCTTATGATCAGTATATATCTCACACTTCACCCCATAGAGATAATTTTTCCAAATTTCCAGAAATGATATCACAGCCACTAAATCCAGATCATGTGTGGGATAGTTTTTCTCAGGAACTTTTATTTTTCTTAAGGCATGGGCTATTACTTTATCATTTTCCATCAGTACTCAAACTAATCCCATATTTGAAGCATATTTTTATACCCCAAATAGTTCCCCACTTATCGGTAGTGTAAGTACTAGTGTGGTGATAAGCCTCTTTTTCAACTCTTTGAAGCACTCTTAACATTCGCTGGTCCCTTCTGATTTATCTTGGTAAATAGTCTTGATAATCACAAGAAGTTACTCAAAAATCTTTAGTAATACCCATATAGACCAAGGAAAATATAAATCTCTATTACAGATGTTATCTTGGGCTACTCTTCAATTGTCATTGTTTTAGAAGGGCCCATAGATATTACTTTTTTGGTGATAATATGCCCCAATAATGACACTTCCTCCATATATAAATCACATTTACTATAATTTTCATATATTTTCTCCCTTCAAAAAGTATTTAGCATGGTATTGAAACACTCCTCATGTTTTTCATTTATCTTGAAGTTATCAGAATATCATCTATAATGACTTCCACAAATTGGTTGAGGTAATCTATAAATACTATATTCACAAAGTACATGAAAATTTATAGAAAAATAGTGAGTCTTAATAAAATCACTATGAACTCATATGGTCTATACCTTGTTCGTAAGGTGTTCATGGGAATATATTTCTTCCTCACTTTTAATTAATGATATCCTGATCAAAGGTCCACCTTAGAGAAATACTTGGACCCATGTAGTTGGTCGAACAAGTTATTTATACATGGAATGGGACACTTGTTATTCATGATGATTTTGTGGAGCTTGCGATAATCTATGAAAAGGTGAATAGATACATACTTCTTCTTGAACAAGAGGATTGGATCACCCCATGATGAATCCCTTGAGTAAATAAAATCATTTTCTAGATTATCTTGTAACTATATCTTTAGTTACTACAACTAAATGGTGTCCATACTACATGTATTCTTTGATATAGGCATATATCTAGGTATTATATCAATTAATAACTCAACCTATCAATCATGACGAAGTCTAAGAAATTTTTTGGGGAACACATCAGTGTAGTGCCTCACAATAGTCAGGTATTCAAGAATGATCATCTCCTTTGAATAAATCATTTGAGCTAGATATGCTTGATCATAAGGAAATAATATCCACAATTGAGATGATGATTCTGAATTAGATTCATCCTCTTACTTACACTTGTACATAATTGGTAGATGCCTCGGATGTGATGATTGATCTCCCTTTATTGAAATTTTATATTGGCTTTATACAATGATAGTCAATCCATGCCCAATGTTGCATTAAACTCTACCAAAGAAAGTAAGTTGAGATTTATTATGAGGTTTAGTCCACAAATATTAACTGGGGAGGAGTTATATACTTTATATGCAATTAATAACCCATTCTCTATTCTCACAGATAACTCAGCCTTTATATTTTGAGGTGGTTTTTGAATAGTTTGACTAAACTTGAAAGATATAAAAGAATGTGTAGAACCATAATCAATAGCATGTTCACTATTATTGAATAAATAACCAGAATACTTATCACCACATCATTTTCAGGCTCCACCTTAGCAATAGTGATATCATATTCCATTCCTTATTTCCTTGGAGGTTTTCATTGTTAATTGACTTTGACAACCCTTGGAAAAGGGCGTTGGATTTCATAATTCCTATATTACTTTTAGTTGAAACACTGCAATATACATTGAGTGTTGATGTGAACCTTTCTTTATTCTTCCTCATTAGTGGTATTCTTCCAATCCATTCAGAAAAAAATAGCTTAATGCCCCTCTCTTCTACATTTAAAGCATCTCTTTATTCCCTTTCAATAGTTATCAGGATGTTTCGTCCCATAATTTTTATATGTGGGACATTGGGTTTTCTTTCCTTCATGGTATTTATCTATTGATCCTACCATATTAAACTCCCTTTCCTCTTTTTACCTCTAATCCCATAAGACCACTAAGAGTCTCCAACTTCCATATCAACCTTAAGGGAATAATGGACAATTTACTCATAACCATCAAAGTCTTGAATCTCTGTAGATTCTTGAATACTTACCTTTAATCAACTAAAGAAGTGATCCACCTTGATTTTAGTGTTCATGACAAATCTAGAGGCTTATCATGCAAGACTTGTAGAGTTTTCCTTGTACACCCTGATAGATCCATCTCTCTTTTTCTTCAGTCTGAGGAACTCCCCCTCCATCTTAAGATGGAGAGTTTGGGGAAGATATTTATTGAAAAATATTTTCTTAAATTATTCCCAATACATGAAATAAATTTCATCCTTAGACTTTGTGTTTTTGATCAGTTTCCACCACTAATATGATTCCCCATAAAAATGATAAACCTCTAATATGAATTTCTCTTCTTTTAATAATTTAAGGATAGTGAATATTATCTCATTATAGTTAATCCATTATTTTGTAATGAGGGGATTATAATATCCACTAAATATATTAGGTCTTTTTTGCATAAAATATTTGACCAAAACATTATATTTCTTATGAGAGGTAGGGATATCCACATGATTCAAGTTATTATTGATAACTTGAGCTAGTTGATCCAATATTATCATGATGTTCTAGTCTCCTGTTCCCATCTAGTTTTGAATCTCATTTGGGAAATCATAACATTTCCTATAACATTGATTTTTGGAATGAGTTCTTATATTTCCTTCTACTAACTAAATAAAGAGAAAAAAATTAGGGTGATCTAATACTTATATAATGAGTATATATAAAGGAAGCCATAAAATTAGAGGGAATAACTTATAAATTAAAATTATAACCTAACATTTGATTCCCTATGTTTCGACATAGGCTATCCATGATAATAGAATTATCCCAAGGGTTCTTACTAAATATTTATAGTTCTAAAATCCAAAAATAGCTAGGTTATACTCCGATGCCAACTATATTAACCCTATATTTTTACAAACATTATTACAGGTTTTTAAGGATAATTGTCCACAAAATACAAACTGAGGATCATAAATTATAGTTTCTTTGGAAGAAAAGGTACATAATTAGAAAAAATAAAAATATAATATAACATATTTATATTAATATTATATATTGAGATCCTAAATACCTTTGAGTTCCTACTTATTCATGGGATAAAGTAGGGAATACATAGATAAAACAGATGAGATAAAATCCCAATATGGGAATAATCATGGAAAAGAAGTATAATACATGAGTCATAAGTCATAACATAATAACATGAAATGAATGGAAAATGAATAAAAATTTAGATTCATATCATAGATAACATTGAATAATATGTTTATGTAAATATAAGAATGTGGAAGAAACACATAACATGACATTAACATGACTTAAGGATAACTACCAATAGGGTATCACATGGTGGACAAAATCCTATAATGGATTAGGTTTACTACATAATCCCATGAATAACATCTCATGAGACTAAACATTACCCAATTAATTGGTGACCTATCTTGTTAAGTCCATAATAACATGTACATGAATATGTGTCCCACATAAAGAAATCAAACATAATAAATAAACAGAAGGATTACCCATGGTAAGAAATGGGTTTCGCAATCATGTCATAAGGCATAACCAAATGGGTGTATCAAAATATTTTACATGAAAGAAGGTGTTAAATAATTATATGAAATTAATATAGGTAAAATAGTAATATATTATGATAAATTATATCAAACTAAATCATAAACATGATAAAATAGTGGTTAGGTAACTTTGGAAGTGTGCCACTTAAGCGGGGTTTTAAGGAAAAATGTAATGAGTCTTTATAGAGGATAAAGGAATAATCATTTGAATAAAACCTGAAATGAATTAAGATAGTTTTTCATGATAAAATAATTTATTTTAGATAAATATTGGTGGATTAAAATATTTTATGCAGTGTATTTTAAAATGGGTTTGAAACGAAGTTCTTGTTACTCGGGCTAGCTTATCATGTGAATTGAGAAGGGAATATTTTAAAACATGTATTTATCCATCAAATAAATATGAATTGAGATGTATAAACACTATTGGAACATATAAACATAATTTATGAAAATTATATAATAATAAATAATAAATAAATTTGGGTAAATAGAAAGAAAGTGTAACCCACAGAAAAAAAGGAGGTTCATAGAGAATTCCTAACCATTGGTCTGAATGTGTTCTCCACTTGCACTTAATGTACTGGATAATAAAATTAGATTCATTAAATACTTAATTAAAAACCTATTAAACTTGTTTTTTATTTATTATAATTTTATTATGTTCATTTATGGTTATTTTGATGAGTAAGAAAGTTCAATTTTTTCGTTTTGGGAGGGTTTTTTTTCATGGTTTCATGGTTAATTTACTTTTGTATAATTATGAAAGTTATTATGAAATTGGAATAATTATATAGAAGTGAAATTATATGGTATAAATATAATTATAAAAGTTTAAAGGTTCCCATTTATCATTTTTTCCTAATATTAGGATGATTCATTTGATAATATATTAATGATGAATGTTTAGTTAATTTGTTCATTTTTTGATTTTCACTTAATTTTTTGTTTTATTTAATATTATGTATATATATTAGTTCTAAAAAATGAAAAAAGTTATAATATATATATATTAGAATATTTTTTTACCATAATAAAGGTTTTACTAATAACCATTAAGGTGGTAATGAGAAAAAAAACGCATCCTCAATATAGGTGGTGAATCGACATATCACAAACGATGTTTTTATTTTTAGATTAAAAGGAGAAGAGAATATATTTTATGATTTATATAACATTAACATAATAAAATTATACTATATATATGATATAGTAGTTACCATGCCTCTTTGTACAGGGAAGGTTAATAGATTATAAGAAAAGAAAATAAATTAGTAGAGAAAGATTGAGGATTTTACCTTTCCAAATATGACTCCTTGAGAAAATCCTTAAGGAACTTGGTTTTGGTTTTTTTTAGACCCATATCTATAAGACATGGGGAAGAGGATTGGTAATGAAATTGGTAAAAATATTGACAATTTAGAAGGCTTAGAAGCTATGAGGAGAAGGGGTGGTGAGGAATGGTATTTATAGGGGAGGAGAGGGGTGTTTTTAATTATTATTTTCATTATATTATTATTTTGGATCCAGACTGTCAATAGTGTTGATTACTATGAATAAATACAGTAAATAGTTTAAGAAAGGTTGAACCAATGGGTTTTTACATCATTCCTATGTCATCCATGACTCCAAAATTATTATAATGTTAAATATCGAAAATTACTGTATTTCACTACTGACCAAAAATTCAACTATTTTAGAAAAGTAAAATAATTCTCCCTAACCATTTTTTAATGTATATATTTTAAAAATAGAATTCATTTTATAAAAAATTAATTTTAGAAATTTAATTTTTATATAAAATCATCATTTATTCAGAAAAATTGATTTTAATTTTATAATCGATTTTATGACCCTTTGAAAATTTAATTGGGGTCACATAAAATTATATTATAATTATAATAAAACATAATATTAATTTATATATCTATTTTATTAAAATATATTTTCTTTTAAATAATTATATTAATTATAAAATTACAAATAAACATTTATGTTTTACAAAAAATACTAACAATTAATTTATCATTTTTAAAACATGTACTTACCTATACCATGATATAATTATATTATATTTTCATTTATAAGATATTTAAATTTTATTCATACTTTATTTGGTGATTCTATTATTCTAATGGCAAAATTCCTATTCCTAATGATCATATTACTATTTTTATGGTCACATTACTATTCATACGGTATAGGTTTCTTAATTTCTATAAATACCTATTATTTCATTAATTATTCTATTTTCTATAAAGATTGTATACCTTAATCTTCAAAATTAATATTATATTATTAACATTATGTATTATTTATAAAGCTTTTTCATGAGCATAGTTGCTCTAGTGGATCGAGCGGATCCAAATTTTCCCATTCTTATTATCTTGTTTTCTATTTATTATCCTTTTGTAGTATTTTTCATACTTTTTAGAGTATTTTTAGACTAATGTATCATTCTTAATTTATGAGAATAATTTTTTTATTGGTTTATCTCTTTGATTTATGTGTCTTATGAAATTATAATGGAAATTCTATTGATAAAATTCTAGGTCGTTGCATCTTGGATACCTCGAGTGCCTGTTCATATGAACAATTTTATTCCTCCACCTCCTCCTCCACTCCCCCAGAGGCTCAAAAAAATGATAATTCTCATGATATTTAATTATTTACATAATTTATACCATGGTGATATCAAAATAAATATGGGTATCAAGCTTAGTGAAGTCCTAGACAACAAAATCAATTCTAAAGCATTTGACCAAGAGTGTAATATAAGGTTCTCTAAAGACCCCATGACTTCGTAAAAATTTGTATGAGGTATTGCATGTACAAAAATTTCAAGTTGATCCATTGAAAAATAATCATGGTTTAGATCAAAAATAAGACCCTATAAGAAATATTACCCGCACTATCTAAAACTGGGGTAAAACATATGGTAAGAACCCAATGGTGGACCTCGTGTACTTGGTTCGGTAGCAAAGAGGGATTGGTGGTTTGGGGATTATAATAAAACCTTGGTTGGAAAATTTGGGCCCAAAATTGCCTTATATAATAGTGTTCCCAAAATAAATCAAATTCAGTAAAGGCGATGATGTCCACATATTCCTTAATATACAACAATTTAAGTATCAAAAAATTTAGGAGGGGAATTTTGTAATGTATCTTTATGGGTGTAATGTGATTACATCCTCCTTTTATTTTACTACACCATCTTTATCAATAAGATACCTTTAATTATAATGTAAGGTAGCTACAAAATCTAGGAGAAACTCGATGTATTTTGGTCTAGTGACCAAAAGGTAATTAAAAAATTCACCCAACTTAAGATAATTTCAAAGTTCATCCCCATTTCCTAGTGTATCCATATTTTGAGGTTTAACGAATTAGTGGGGGAATTATTGGACCTTTTGTTAAGATTTTATATTGTTTTCATATTATTTTTAAGTGAAATTAGGCCGAGGTCTTGAGGGGTTTTAAAATCCATAACCATGAGCTCTTATAAAAGGATGATTAGACATGTTGGGGTTTAGGGTTTGATAAGGGCTCTTTCACATAACACAAAATAAAATATAAACAAAAATATGAAGTAAAATATTTTTAATAAAATTAAATCATAAAAAACCTAATATAATTTTATATAAGCCCTAAATAAATGAAATTTTGTGAAATAAAGTAATGGTTTTTTAAAAATTAAATGATGGAAAGTGTGTGAACAGTGAGGGATTTAAAAATTTTCATAGAAACTCTTGAAAAATAAAGAATGTAAATTGAAACAAAATGTAAATGATGGGGGAAAGAAAAGGGGTAACCAAAACCTAAAATATAAATAAAATTATCATGATGATGGTGATGATAATGATGATGATGATGATGATGATGATTATTATTATTATTATTATTATTATCATGATGATGATTATTATTATGAAAAATATATAGAAGAAGAATAAGAATAATTGTCCTAGGGTTGGCTTCACAAAAGCAAGTGGGTGGAGGGGTGAGAGAAATTAGAGATGGGAATAAGAGAATAAAGTGGAAAGGGGTTAGGTTCATGCCTTAGGAATGACTAGGGGTTCATTGAAATTTTGATTTTGGATTAAATTAGGAAAATTATAGGGTTTTAAAAAAATTACATGGTTATTCCACATAATTTAGTAAAATGTGTGAAAATAATGCAATCATATCTGAAAATAGTTCAACCGCTATACACAATTAGGTGCATGGTTTAAGGAACCATGAACTATTTGTTAATTTTGTTTTGGATTTTTTCCCATCAAGTATGGTTATGTCACATGGTTTATAGAACTCTATAGTTTTCTGCGGAATTAAAATGTTTACCCTCATCTTGATTTGAAATAAAGTGTTCTCTTCTGGATGAAAATTTGAGTTCCTTAATGGTTTTAAAATTCATTAAGACTGTCATAGGCATTAACTTAAAACCTCCATGATAAGTTTCAATTAAAAATAATTTACTTCATATCCATTATATAACTAAATCACAAAAAAAGTAAAACACACAAATATAATCCACTAAGTCAGTCAAACATCCCAAAATTAAAACAAAATTACTAGTTTTTATAAATAACTAGGTTTTATAATGGTGAGTAAAATATTTAATGTCTCAAGCTTGATGTACCTATTCCTATTTCTATCTGAAGGGTATGGTGGAAATCATTTCCATCATGTTTTCTATTTGGTAATATGTATTTAGGCATTGTCTATTCACTTTAAAATCATACCAATCATCTCTCATGATATTCATAATTCTATGGTGGATGGACTTGTTCAATGTAAAGGGATTGTACCATTGGGAATTCAACATGCCTAGGAAAAGCCACAACCATGAGTTATAAAGTAATACCTTGCCTCTAGGTTGAAAGGAATTCCATTAAATTATGAGATCATGGACCACCTTTATATTCTCCTTGTAAATCGAGGCATTATCTTATTCCACCCTTATAATTTCATCTAACTTGATCAGTTGTGGCTTTCATTTCTCCTTGGTGGTATTGAGATCAAAATTGAGTGCCTTGATCTCCTAATATGTTGTGTGTTTGAGTTAAACTATCAAATGACATGATTTACTTTAAACCAATCAGAAAGGATACATGTCTAGTGAAGTCTTGTATGTTATATGATATTCCCATAATGAATCATCAATATTCATTTCCCAATACTTTCTAAAGTCACCCACCATCTTTTCTAGGATCTATTTTAGTTCTTTATTTGAACCATCCACTTGAACACTTATTTGAGGGTAGTGTTTTGTTCCTATATTATAATTCAAGCCCCACTTTAGAAAAATTCATTTGATCATTGATTTATTTAAATGGGTTCCTCAATCAAGGATGATCACCCTATAAACTCATAATCGTAGGAATATATTATTCTAAAAAAATGATGAGTTTGGTCATGTTGTGTGAGCTAGTTTCATCTTCCACCCACTTGGATAGTTATTCAACACACACTAGAATGTATGTGTTTCCATAGTAGGGTGGGAATGGCCCCACAAAATTTACACCCAACATGTAAAATATATGTTCTTATAGAATATAGTGTTGCACCATTTCTTCTCAATGTCCAATGTTACTCATACAATGGAATCTATCATATCATGAGACAATGTTATGGGTGTCCTTGTCCACAGTGGTTTAAAATATTTTGATTTATTTATAACGTTTTGGTCTCTTCCATGATGTTCCTTGGATGGGTAAGAGTAAAAAAATCTAAAATCTCATGAACCTCTACCTCTGCCACACAATGGAGGATAATCCCATCTCCACATGATCGTGATAGTGGTGGGTTTTCCAATAAATAATGTTTCACTTCTTCTAAGAATAGATTCCTTAATTGGAGGCAGAGATCGAGGTAGAGTTTTTCTATGGACATGTAATTGGTCATATCAAACCATGGTTGAGGTGTCTCCATCCCCAAAAATATATATTCATTTGGAAAATCTTATATGATCTCTCTATCCAATCCCTTACAAGGTGAGTAAATTCCAATAAAGGTATGTGATTGATAATAAGGTTTATGGTACCTTTCCTTTCATGGATTTCTAAATAAAATTCTTGAAGTAGGGCCACCCATCAAATTAACTATGTCTTGGTATATTTATTGTTCAAGATGTATTTAAGTGATGCATGATCTTTTTATACAATCACCTTTTAAAGAACCATATATTATCAAAATCTATCAAATATAAATACCACCACCAACATAACTTTCTCCATAGTTATTTCAGTGATTTGGGCCTCAATTACATATGTATCTCAAAATAGAACATCCAAAAGTTATTTTAGACTCACTATCCAAAAATTTCTTCCATGGATCAATCACTTATGTCACACATGAGTTTTATTAGCTCATTCCAATCCAAGGAAAACATGATCCGGTCCTACACTATCTTTTATTCAAAAACTAAAATGATTTTTTGATTGAATCATGGAAGTAAAATATGGACTCTTTTATTAAATGGTTTGTTGATAGTTGACCAGTTTTTTATAAATCTATTAAAAATCCTCAGTAGAAGCTTGTATGCCAAAGGAAGCTTCCAATCATATAGACTGAGGTTTGGATGGGTAAGTTAATGATCACTTCAACTTTTTTAGTTAGACATTAATTCATTACTAGGAAATATTATGGACCAAAATTATCCCATGCTTTACCATAAAGTGTAACATTTCCCAATTAATAACCAAATTGGTTTTTTTTACATCTCTCAAAAACAAGTTTCAAGTTCTTCAGGAAAGTTTTAAATGACTTATTATATATAGAAAAATCATCCATGAAGACCCTCAATATGAAATCCACTATATCATTGAATATATTCATCATACAATGTTGAAATATGGATAGAGAATTTTACACATTGAATGATATTTAGTTTTAATAAAATTTCCCATTAGGGAATGTAAAAGTAATATTATACTGGTATTTATGAGAAATGGAAATTTGGTTATATCCTAAATAACTAAAAATGAAGTAATAAAAATTATTTCTAGTTAAACAATCAATCATTTTATCTATGAAGGTAAGTGGAAATGGTTTTTTAAATCATTTAATTTATGATAGTCCATGCATACACTTCATCCCATGACCATCCTTTTGGGAATGATCTCATTCTTCTCATTTGAGATCATTACAATTCTTATATTCTTTATAATAATATTCAATGGGATCACCCATGGTAAATATGATATTGGATATATTATTCCTACATAAAATATCTTGATCAAATCCTTTTTAATAACTACGTTTATGGGAGATTCTATCCATCACTTTGGTTTCCTATGTGTCGTAGATCCTTCTAAAAGAACCTTGTGGGTGAAAATGTTAGTTTTTGATATTTTTAATATCAATCATAGTCCATATAATTGTTTGACTTATTCTTTTAAGAACTTTAAATAATTCATCATCTTGAACATTGGTGAAGAAAGAGTTTAGAAAAATCAATAATTTTTCTTTCTCCTCAAATAGGCCACATTTTAGTAACGATGGAAGGGGATTTAATTCCAGTTGAGGAGCCTTTAGGACTAAAGGTACCAAGGGTTTCCTATTATCCCCATAAAATATATTTATAATTGATTAAGTATACCAATAATTACTTCCCTATATATATCCAAAATACACTTGTTATTATTCCAGAACAAGCTATAATTATTCATCAAATTTCTCGTTAAATGATTTGGGATAGCCCATATCAATTTCTTTTCACCCCAAGTAATTTTTCAAGGTAGAAATAGTGCATTAATCCTCATATTCTATGATATTTATTGTCTCATAGACTTAATCACATTGTATGTTACTTTTCTATTTTCCACATGAAATATAATCTCCCCTCGATGAATATCAATTAACACATTACTCATTAGAAGAAATGGTCTACATAAAATTAATAAAACTTGTATGTCCTCTTCCATGTAGATAATGAAAAACTCAACTATGAAAATAAATTTCCTAACCTTCACTAATACATCATAAAAAGTTTCTAGGGATAATTTATTGATAATTCATCTAATTGAAGAAGGTTTTCAAGCTATGAAAAGTTTGGGGGAATAGTTACCATGTAATTTTATCTTGAAAGATACCTGTGGTAGTTCCACATAAGAGTTGTCTTAAAATATACCCAATTTGTAAATTGAGGCTTGGTATAGTCATCACTTAGTTTTTCAATACAGTTTCATAAGTTCTTATAAGATTGGGAATAATTTCATCTATGCTATGATTTGTATCTTGTTAATGTTGTTAAGCTTCTTGTTTTATTGTAAATGAGGTTGTGTTAGAAAAGGGTTATGATACCTATATTATTGATATCTTCCATCCTAGAATCAATTTCTTTAGTGTTTCCTTGGGTGATGATTCTGGTGTTGAGGTTGGGAATACCCTAGAGGCCTTTGAGGCCTCAGTTACAGAGCTTGTGGTTGTTAAACTCCCAACACTTATAGTTATATTTCTATATTGAATATTGATATTCTATAAATATATTCAAACCATTATTTTTTGAGATATAAATCATCTCACAAGTATATGGATCGACACTTGTATTTGGAAAACCTCGTATAGTATGGTTGTCATATTATTCACTACATACAGAGTGTAAAATGGTTTTAACCTACATGATAGTTATAAGTTAGAGTAAATTTATTTTCATTGAAATTTAATCAATTTAGAAATATAATATAGCAGTTGCATCAATATTATGCATTCCTCTCTTTTGTGACCCTTTATATGAGTTCCATTAAAAGATATTGGTTGGAATGTCTTCTAAAAAATTATATAATTATTTTTTGGCATTCCTCATTACCATACCCCTTCCATTGTATCTACTACAGACTTTGTGCCTATGATAAGTCCATTATATAAGGTTTTTACTTTTATCCACAATGTTATTCCGTGATTTAGAAACTTCATCAGCATAACCTTGAAGATAACCCATGACTCATAAAAGGATTCACTTTCAAACTATTAAAAGTTAAGAATATAATTTCTTAGCATCATTATATTAGATGGGGGAAATTGTTTTACTAGGGTTACTTGATCAAGATCCACCCATGTAAGAATAGAGAATTTAAAAAACCATTTTATCCAATCATAACGCATATCCCCCAATGAAATGGGAAATAAGAAAAGATTTATTGTATTCTCCAATAGTTTATTTTAATAGAAAGTGTCACATATCTCCAAGAAGTTTTAAAGGTGAGCATTGGGGTATTCACTGGATAAACCCCAAAATTAAACCATGTTTCTAAAAAACTATATAACATATAGATTTATTTAAAAAAAACTTGAACAGGTGGTCAAAAATGTTGGATCTGAATCTACAGATTATACACAAGAGGAGGGGTGAAATGTGTCTTTTGCAATTTTTCAGTAACTCTTTGATAGAATGAGTTCTGTCCTCCATACTTTATCAGATTTGATCATGCAGCGGAATAAGTAAAAACAGGAACACAAAGATGTATAGTGGTTCGGGGAACAGAAGGCCCCTAGTCCACTCCACCAACGCTCAACTCCATGAGCTTGGTGATTTTCACTATCTGGTCCTCTTTTCAACAGACTGGTTCACAACTGAGTACAGGCAGTTGACACCTTTACAATCCAAGGAAAAACAAATCCTTCTAGTTCAAACACGAACCTACACAGCTTAGTACAAGAATCTGGTTACTCAAGAATAAAAAGAATTTCATAAAGAAGTTTTCCAGTTGATCTTCACAATTGCAACAGAATGCAATTGACAGCAGATGGATCGTCGTCTCTAGAAATATTTATTTTTAAAACAAAGCAATTCTGAGTCGATCCGGTTTCAGTAGATATAGAGATATAGTTCGCAACTTCAGCAGTAGTAGATCCACAGTAGATATTCGATGTAGAACAAGTGAATCTTCTATCAAGTTCTTTCTTCTTAAACAAACAGAGCTTTGACGATCCTAATGAATCAGCAGAACTGGGTGCTTTTTGCAGTCTCTATTTTCCACCTTTTTTATAATAGATTGATTACCATACACGCATGTACCTAGTTTTTTAGAGAAAACATATATAATAAAGCTGAGCATATCTCCTGCACATTTAGATCTATAAAAGTCGCCTTTTTATTCGCGATATTCAAAAATTTTAATTTACAGAGAAGTCGTATCTTCCCTTAAGACTCACCATAAAAAGATCCTTTTAATTCAATCTTAAATTCATTGATAAAATAGCTTTGAATCATTCAAAGTCATATTTTAAAAACTACTTTAAATCCGGCTGGAAATCCGCCCAATAATCAGCTTGCGGATCGCTGCAAAAAAATATCTTCTGTCAAAATTTCCGATGCCAAACGTAGGGTTGATGATGTGGCCTCCAAACGTAGAGTTGAAAACGTAAGTTTGAACATAAACGTAGGGTTCATGTTACTTTCTTCAAATGTAAGGTTGATCATAAATGTAGGGTTGATCATCCATAATTTTTCTTCAACTCTCAAACATACGACAAAAGATCCATACTTTTACTTGATCCATACTTTTCCAAGAACGTATGGTTGTTTATAAAAGTAAGGTTGATGAACCATAATTTTTAGAAACAAATGTAACATTTAGAATTTACATACTATTCTCCTTTCATACTTTGCTGATAACCGAAACGTAATGTTCCTTCCTAACGTAAGTTTCTTCTTCCATACTATGCTGAAAACCAAAACGTAAGGTTCCTTCCTAACATAAGGTTCTTCTTCCATTCTTTGCTGAAAACGTATGGTTGTTTAACCATACTTTTCTCTTATCTTAAAAAATTATACACGCTTTTCATCCTTACACTACGTTTATCCACGTAGTGTATGAACAGTGATTCCAGAACACGCTAAAGAAGATTTCGTGCTACATTTATCCACATAAGGTATGAACAGTGATTCCAGGACGTACTTAAAGCAAATTCCAAATGAGCAATAAATTCTCATTATTTCAAGAGTAAATTAAATTAATAAATTCCTTCAAAATACTAAATAAAACCATTAAAAATAACTAAGGGTATTTGTGAGCATAAAAATTATCATAAAAAGACAGAGTATTATTTTCAATAATCTCTCCCTTTAAATAACATTAATATGTATTGGTGAAAACAATACTTTTCTCAACAATCTCCCCCTTTTTGATGATCACAAAACCCATAAAATAATTAATGAAATCAACTTTAAAAAATTAATTACATATAGATTTCTCATTTAATTCTCCCCCTAAATAAAAATATGATGTTGTATGTATCCAAATTCTCCCCCTTTTGTGATATCAAAAAGAATAAAAAATCATTTATTTTAACACTTTTAATATTGCACTGAACTTTTAGTAAATGCTATAGTGAACTGTTTAATAGTAAATTTATCTGATATACTGGCATATGTTAACTTAAAATAGGAATAAACAAATAGAGAAAGAAAAAAATAAACAATGAAGGAAATTTTCATTCAAAAATAGCAGTATATACATGACAATGATATACACAAGAATCAATGTTTGGGTAGGATAGGAAACAGGTTCTATCTCCTTTGGATTACAGACTTGATTTTTGTAAACTGTTCTCGAAGTATCTTCATCATCCCATCTCCAAGATTGATAGTGAGTTCTCTATTCTCTTGAGTCATATGAATATCCTCAATTAAATTGACTCAGAAAAACTGATGCATCCTTTCCTCTTTTTCGACAAACACTGACAGCTTCTCTGATAACTGATTTAATAGAATTCTCATCGATGGCTCACTAGATGTCAGTTGATCCACTAAAAACTTCTGATTGTTCAGCAACACTGATAAATGAGCACTGTTTCATTGAAGATCTTGTAACATGTCATTCATGTTAGTCATCACAACTATGATAGCTTGAAACATTCTGATTTAATCAGGTGAAGTACCTGATCCACTAATAGCATTATTTGCAACTAATGCAAATTGGTTCTCCATAAACGACTTCAGATCTGATAAATCTGACTTCATAACCATTTCAGATTTCAATTGTGCAACTGCAGTTAGCATATCCTCTTTAAACATTTCAACTTCTTTCCTTGAGACTGTACTCTCTTTTAGCTTTTGAAATTTGAATTGTTCAAAGGTTAAGGAATTTCTCAGAGTGACATTCTCAAATTCTAAATGAGACACCTTTTTGTACATATCTTCAACTTCTTTCCTCCTTGAATCAGAGGCACCCTGTGCTTGATTTGCATTCTCAGGATCTGGATGATGCAGTATTACCAAAGGCAACGATTCAACATTATATTTCTCTTTTTCTTTGTCCTGAGTAGGTTGGTCCACAGATTTTTCCTTAGATTCCGCATACTCCTCCATATAAAAATCCTCTTGAAGCACTTCTGGGTGAGCTTTAGAAGCATTCTCACCACAAACATCAGCATCTTGGCTTTCCACTGGATTTTTGATAACAACATTTTCAAGAGTTTCTTGAGGTCTGACCACTTCTTCACCAGGGACTGCCTCCTTATTTTGGTTCTGTTGAAGTGTAACTTCAACATCAGCTATAATTTGTTCCTGATTCTCCCTTTGAGCTTCTTCTTGAGCTCCTGATCTCTCTACTGGTTTTGTTCTTTCACTAACAACTTCCATGGTTTTATCAATAACAACTTATCTTACAAAAGAATGAGTAAATAAAGCTTCGGTTGTTATTGCCAATGTAGGGGAAGTAATTTCATCATTAACATGTCTCTTTCTATTTGATTGAAGTCCCTCCTGACTTCTGTCTTCCTCAAAATCTTCCACTTCAAATCGGATCTTTCTTGATACATTGCTAACTCTTGATTCAACTTGTCCCTCCTTGGACTTAGCAGGTTGAGCCTGAGCACTCTCTGAGTCTTCCTCAGCTCCTACTGGAAAAAGTTTTCGTTTAATGGTTCTCCAGAAGTATCCAGTATTCCTTATAGTTCTAGCATTAAACACATTACTGTGATGATAGTTTACTCGGGAATCCACTAATCTCACCATGTCTTTCTTAAGCAGCAGTTTAGAAATAAATCGACTGAAAGGATAGAAGTTCATCCGGGCATCGCTTTGACAATAGTAATTAAGATACCCTATCATGTACCTAGGGAAGTTTAACTTGATATCACATGACAGAAGATACATTATTTACATATCAGGGTACAAAATCTTTTCCATTTCTGCCATTCTTGAAGTTATTCCAGTCTGAATAAATTTGACCAAAATTTTCTGATCAGGCTCCAAATCCTTCACCATCATTTTCTTAACAGTATATGTTCCAAACAAAAAATACATAATATCCTCGTATTTATGCACAGAATCTCCAAAAATTTTCAAATCGAAATCAAAAACTCCCTCATGAGGGCAGTTGAGAATCTGACCAATCTCTACTGATGAGATTGAGAAATCTTTATCCTCTATCTTAGCCATCATATTGTCCTCGGTATCTCCCGGACTAAACTGTACAAATTTGTAGAAGTATCTAAGTTCTACTTCATAAAAAAATTCCATATTTTCACTGTTGAACATCTGTTCAAGATTCTGAAATGACAGCGCTTGCTTCAACAGCAGATTTGTCTGAAGTAACTAGTCAAGAGAGATTACCTTGTCCTATAAGATTTTTCTTCCCTCGAAGCGTTGTCTCTTGGAATTTCTTGGCTCGGCTTCAATGGATCTTTTAGTTATTACCATCTATGCAAGAATCTCTGAAGGTTTGAAGGTTAGGGTTTTAGAGGTTCAAAGATTAGGGTTTAGAAGCAGAAGTACAATTTTCGGATTTCGAAAGGGTTTCGATAGAAGTGAAACGATTTAGAAGTCGAAAAGGCTCTGACAGCCTTGATTCCCATGTAATCACTAATCATTGCATATATTTAAATAAAATTTGCATATGGCGAAAGAAAAAACAATTTAAATAGTATTAAAAAAATACAAAAATAAATAAAAGTAAATAAAAATAAAAATTATTTAAAATTAAATAAACCTAGCTCCCCCTTAATAAATTCAAACCTTGCAGTGGGAAGTGGTTTAGAAAAAATATCTGCTAATTGAATTTCTGTATTTACAAATTCTAAAAATATATCATTTTTAATAACATGATCTCTCAAAAAGTGATTCCTTATATCAATGCTCTTAGTTATAGAATGACTAATAGGATTTTTTGAAATATTATTTTCACTTGTATTATCACATAAAATAGGTGTATTATTAAAATTCAATCCAAAGTCCATAAGAGTGTTTTTTATCCACAACACTTGTGCACAAAAACTGCCAACAGAAACATATTCTGCCTCAGCTATTGACAGGGAAACTGAATGTTGTTTCTTACTAGACCATGATACTAAAGACTTTCCTAAAAAGTGACATGTTCCTGATGTAATTTTTCTATCTAATCTACAACTTCCAAAGTCAGTATCTGAATATGAAATCAAATTGAAATCAGAAGTTTTAGGATAAATAAGAGATTGAAAAATAGTTCCTTTTAAATATCTAAAAATTATTTTAATAGTAGTTAGATGAGATTTTTTAGTATTTGATTGAAATATAGAACAAAGACATACTGAATACATTATATATGGCCTACTAGTAGTAAGATATAACAAAATCTAAATCATACCTCTATATAACTTCTTGTCAACTGATTTCCCAGTTTCATCCAAATCATGTTTTATATTAGTACACATAGGAGTTGTAAATGGCTTGTTGTTTTCAAGTCCAAATTTCTTAAGTAAATCAGTAATGTATTTGCTTTGATTTAAAACATTTTAAAAATCTTTTTGATAAATTTGAAGTCCGAAGAAGAAATTTAGTTCTCCCATCATACTCATTTCAAATTCTTCTTGCATTAATTTTGAAAATTCATGACAAATATTTTTATTAGTTGATCCAAATATTACATCATCAACATAAATTTGAACCAATAAAACATTATTTTTAACATTTTTCTTAAAGAGTGTTGGGTCTTCCATTCCAACAGTAAAATTATTTTTCAAAAGAAAAGAACTTAATCTTTCATACCAAGCTCTAGGTGCTTGTTTAAGGCCATAAAGATATTTAGTAAGTTTAAAAATAGAAAACAGGTTTTTGAGAGTTTTCAAAACTATGAGGTTGTTCAATATAAACTTCCTCCATTAAATAACCATTTAAAAAGGCAGATTTAACATCCATCTGGAATAATTTAAAATTCATATAAGATGCATAGGCTAAAAGGATTCTAATGGCTTCTAACCTAGCTACAGGTGAAAAAGTCTCATCATAATCTATTCCTTCTTCTTGATTATATCCTTCAACTACTAATCTTGATTTATTTCTAGTTATTATGCCTTGTTCATCCTATTTATTTCTAAAGACCCATTTGGTTCCTATTACTAGATAATTCTTAGGTCTTTCTACTAATTCCCAAACTTCATTTCTTTTGAACTGGGTTAATTCATCTTGCATTGCTATTACCCAGCTTTCATCATCGAAAGCTTCTTCTATAGTCTTGTGTTCTTGTTGAGATAGGAAGGCAGAGAATACCACTAGGTTTCATATGTTTCTTCAAGTTTGAACACCAGTTTCTAGATCACCTATTACAGTTTCTGAAGGGTGATTCTTTAGGGTTCTAGACTGTCTAGGAAAAACTTATAAAGGTTCTTTAGTATCATGTTCCCTTGAACTGTACTGAATTTCTTTTATATCTTTTTCAAAATCTTTCTTTTATGTTCTCAAGTCTCATGTTATCATTATAGTCAAGTTCATCCATTTGATCTGTCCTTTTCTCAAAGGGATCAGATTCATAAAATTTCACATGAACTAATTCTTCAAAAATCCTTGACTTCTTATTATAAACACTATAAGCTTTGGAGGTAGCAGAATATCCTAAGAAAATACATTCATCAGATTTTGGATTGAATTTACCAAGGTAATCCTTGGTGTTTAATATGTAAACCTTACATCCAAAAACTTTAAAATAGTTAACTTTAGGTTTTATGTTATTCCATAGTTCATAAGGTGTCTTTTTCAAAATAGGTCTAATTAAAACTCTATTAATTATATAGCATGTTGTATTCACAGCTTCTGTCCAGAAATATATAGGTAGGCTATATTCATTTAACATAGTTCTAGCCATTTCTTGAATTTTTCTATTTCTTCTTTCTACAATCTCATTTTGTTGAGGTGTTATGGGTGCAAAAAAGGTATGTTTAATACCCATGTTTGAGTAAAAGGAATTAAATTCCAAATTATCAAATTCTACACCATGATCACTTCTCAATGAGATTATATTAAAACCTTTTTCATTTTGAACAGATTTGCAGAAACATTCAAATAAATTAAAAGCTTCATTTTTAAATTTCAAAAAGAAAATCCATGTAAATCTAGAATAGTCATCAACTAAAACATATACATATAATTTACCAGCTAATCTTGCTACTCTTGAGGGTCCAAACAAACCCATATGAATAGGTTCTATAGGTTTAGATATAGCAACTTTATTAAGAGATTTGAAGGATGATTTGTGTTGCTTTCCAAGTTGACATGCATCACAAAATCTATCACTTTCAAATTTGAGACTAGGTAAATCAGAAACTAAATGTTTCTTAGATAATTTAGGTATAACATATATATTACAATGTCTAAGTCTCCTTTTCTAGATCCAGGATTCACTTACTTTAGCAGTCAAGTAGTTTTCTAATTTTTTACACAAGGAATTTAAATCCAAAGTATAGACATTTTCAGTTCTTGGTGCTTTAAATTTAAACAGTTTATCTTTAGAAACAGTACAACAATTGTTAGTAAAATCAGCAGTATATCCATCATCATAAAGTTGAGAGATACTTATCAAATTGTGTTTTAATCCTTGTACATAAAGTACTTTGTTGATTGAGACTGTTTTTGGATCTCCAATAGTTCCAATGCCAATGATTTTTCCTTTGGCATTGTCACCAAATTTGACTAGTCCTCCTTCCTTTTGAGTGAGTGAAGAAAACTTCAATGAGTTTCCACTCATATGTCTTGAGTAGCCACTTTCCATGTACCATATATCTTTTCTCCTCTGGTGGCCTGCTACCTGCAAAGACATTCAAACAAATTGATTTGGTACCCATATTTTGTTGGGTCCAGGGGTGTTAGCTAGCAATGATCTGGGTATCTAGATTTGCTTTGTTCTTTTAAAATCAGCTGAATCATATAAGTCTTTTGAAACATAGGCTTTCTTAATTCCACAAATTTGAGTTTGTCTTAAGAAACAGTTTTTAGCTATATGTCCCTTTGTCTCACAAAAGTTACAATTAACCCTTTTAGAGCTAGGAACAAAATAATTTTTATATAATTTAGGTTTTTCTCCTTTACACCCAATTCCAAATATTTACTTTTTAATGACAGTTTTTCTAAGAATTTCATTTACAGAGTTCTCTCCTTTTGTAAAAACCAATGCAGCCTATTTGTAAGATTCTACTCTATTCTGCAGTGTTTTTATTCTTGATTCAAAATAAATATAGTTATTGTTAATATAATTATATTTTTCTGTTAATTCCTTATGTAGTTTCAGTAGTGTATCTCTTTCATCTAAAACATCTTTATGTATTTTCTTTAGTGACTTATGTTTTTTAAATAGTGAGTCATATCTTTTTTCAAGCATATTACAGTAGGCTGCAAATTTTTCATTTGTGTTGCTTGATTCAGAATTTGATTCAGAGGAGTAATATGAGTGTACCTCATCAGTTTATGCCATAAAACACATGTTTGCTTTTATATTGACTTCTTCTTTCTCTGATTTTGATTCAAGAGAGCTACCAGAGTCTTCAGATACACTCCAAGTGGCTTTCATAGCTTTCTTGTCTTTCTGCTCATAGTCATTTCTTTTGAAGAATTTCTTTTTCTTTGAATCCTTTAATTGTGGGAAATCTAGTCTAATATACCCCATGTTCTTGCATTCATAGCATCTTACTTATTTATCCTCTCTCTTAAAAGATTTTTTGAAGCCTCTTTTCTTGCTGTAGAACTTTCTAAATTTCCTAGCTAGCTGAGCCATCTCTTCATCTGAGTTTGATGAGTCAGAGCTCTCTGATTTAGCTTTGACTTCTCTGTTCTTCAGATTTCTATTCTTTTGTTGTCAAGTTACTTTTAAGGCAGTATATTCTATTTTGATAATCACTTTATATTCATTAGCCTCATCTTGTATTTCAGCTTCATACATCATCATTGTACCAATCAGCTCTCTCATGGTTATATATTTGACAGGTGTTGATTGTATAATTGTAGCAGAGATACCATTCCATAGAGTTGGAAGTACCCTTAGAACTTTTAATGCTTGATCAGCATTCTTGATAGGTTCTCCTAGATCTGTTATATTATTGACAATTTCTATTAATCTCCCATTAATTTGGGTAATGCTTTCACCTTCAAACATTCTGAAAGTATCAAATTTCAATTTGGCAGTTGCATATCTCATTTGTCTCACATTATCTATTCCTTCATATTCCACGGCTATTGTTTACCACATCTCATATATTGTGGGGCACTAAGATACTCTATTAAATTCATCTGGTCCTAGACCACAGATAATTGCATTTATAGCCTTCAAATTCATATTGTACTCTGCCTCTGTAGCAGCACTCCATGGCTCAAGATTTTTATAAATTTCATAAGGAGTCATAATCATTGAATAGACTTTATATCTGAGGTTTTTTAGATATATTATCATGCGTGATTTCCAGCAGCCATAGTTGTCTCCATTAAAATATGGTACTCTAACTATTGACATCCTTTCTCTTGTATCAGTCATGATGCTCTGTTGTATAATCTTTAAATGCTTCTACCTTGCTAAGGCTCAATCAGAAGCTCCACCTTTGATACCAATTGGTGGATCTGAATCTACAGATTATACACAAGGGGGGGGGGGGGGGGTTAATTGTGTCTTTTGAAATTTTTTGGTAACTCTTTGATAGAACGAGTTCTATCCTCTATACTTTATCAGATTTGATCGTGCAGCGGAATAAGTAAAAATAGGAACACAAATATGTATAGTGGTTCGGGGAACAGAAGGCCCCTAGTCCACTCCACCAATGCTCAACTCCACGAGCATGGTGATTTTCACTATCTGGTTCTCTTTTCAACAGACCGGTTCACAACTGAGTACAGGTAGTTGACACCTTTTCAATCCAAGGCAAAACAAAGCCTTCTGGTTCAAACATGAACCTACAAAGATTAGTACGAGAAGCTGGTTACTCAAGAATAAAAAGAATTTCAGAAATAAGTTTTCCAGTTGATCTTCACAATTGCAACAGAATGCAATTGACAGCAGATGGATCGTCGTCTCTAGAAATATTGATTTTCAAAACAAATCAATTCTGAGTCGATTCGGTTGCAGTAGATATAGAGATATAGTTCACAACTTCAGCAGTAGTAGATCCACAGTAGATATTAGATGCAGAACAAGTGAATCTTCTATCAAGTTCTTTCTTCTTAAACAAACAGAGCTTTGACGCTCCTAATGAATCAGCAGAACTGGGTGCTTTTTTCAGTCTCTATTTTCAACTTTTTAATAATAGATTGAATACCATACACTCATGTACCTGGTGTTTCAAAGAAAACATATATAATAAATCTGATCATATCTCCTTCACATTTATATCCATAAAAGTCACCTTTTTATTCGCGATATTCAAAAATTTTAATTTACAGAGAAGTCGTAACTTCTCTTAAGACTCAGCATAAAAAGCTCCTTTTAATTCGATCTTAAATTCATTGATAAAACGGCTTTGAATCAGTCAAAGTTGTATTTTAAAAACAACTTTAAATCCGGCTTGAAATCCACCCAATAATCAGCTTGCTGATCGCTGTATAAAAATATCTTCAGTCAAAATTTCTGACGCCAAATGTAAGGTTGATGAAGTGGCCTCCAAATGTAGGGTTGCCAACGTAAGGTTGAACATAAACGTAGGGTTCATGTTACTTTCTTCAAACATAAGGTTGATCATAAAAGAAGGGTTGATCATCCATACTTTTTCTTCAACTCTCAAATGTATGACAAAAGATCCATACATTTACTTGATCCATACTTTTCCAAGAATGTATGGTTGTTTACAAAAGTATGGTTGATGAACCATACTTTTGAGAAACAAACGTAACATTTAGAATTTATGTAGGGTTCTCCTTTCATACTTTGCTGATAACCAAAACCTAAGGTTCCTTCCTAATGTAAAGTTTTTCTTCCATACTTCGCTGAAAACCAAAACATAAGGTTCCTTCCTAACGTAAGGTTCTTCTTCCATACTTTGCTGAAAACGTAAGGTTGTTTAACCATACTTTTCTCTTATGTCAAAAAAGTATACACGATTTTCATCCTTACACTACGTTTATCCATGTAGGGTATGAACAATGATTCCAGAACGTGCTAAAGTAGATTCCGCGCTACATTTATCCACGTAAGGTATGAACAGTGATTCCAGGACGCGCTTAAAGCAGATTCCAAATAAGTAATAAATTCTTGTTATTTCAAGAGTAAAATAAATTAATAAATTCCAGTAAAATACTAAATAAAATCATTACAAAATAAATGAGGGTATTTGTGAGCCTCAAAATTATCATAAAGAGACATAGTTTTATTTTCAATAATCTCCCCCTTTAAATAACATTAATATGTATTGTTGAAAAAAATACTTTTCTCAACAAAACAATGCTTGAATATAATTTTTATATGTACTCTAATGAAAATTGAGTTGGTGGTTTCTTTTTAGGAATATATTCCATCGCAAATGGATTTTACTATTATTTACCCCCCCCCATATATATGAATTATTTTCTAACCCCATAAACAATGGTTGCATCTTCCCCTTCTATATTTGGTTTAGGATAATATGGAATGTGTTCTCCCAAAAGTTGTATCCATCACCTTAATGTTGCATGTAAAATATCTATATCAAATAGGAGTCACACAAATAATTTAGTACTCTTAACGTGAATGAGGTAGTGGATAATGCACTCATGATCCTACACAATAAAAACAACACACCAAGAATTAAAGGTGAATGCCATAAATGAGTTTAAGAGAAGAATTTTATAGAGATTTTAATTTCTTTTATTACAAATTAATTGACCCAAATAAATGAAGTGTCCCCAAAAAAAGATGAAAGAATTCAGTTTCATTCCACCTAATTGGTTGATTTTGGGTAGCCAAAATTAAATTCAGACCTAAAATCCAAAAAAAAATATAGTGAATGTTTGGGGTTGAACCCTTAGGTAACCAAAGGTGTATGCTAATATTAACCCTTAGTAAATTATTTAAACACATGATTTATTTTTTAAAAAATATTTAATTTTCATTTAAACCAAATAAAATATATTTATGATACTCTTACTAAAATAGAAGATTTTAAAAACTAGATTTTTAACTTTATAATAAATTTTCATCTGGTTTATGGGATTCAATAGAGAACAATAAAATTATGATTATCATGTTTTTTCATGTCATTCAAAATGATATTTCTCACTAGGATTTAAAATTTCAACAACCTACCTGGTCTGATTGGTTTTGATTAATATTTTAAAAATTAATTTCTTGTTTGAACAACCAATTTCAAAAGGCAGTACTAAAATAAACCCTAAGGTGGTGATGAATACATCTAGTGGTCATGAATTTATTTTTCTTAATTACTTTATAGGTACCTATGTATTTATTTATTGGTTGGATATTATATAATAATTGAATGGATATATGTTTACATGAATAATTTATAAAATATGTGTATAAATCACACTAATATAAGAACAATAATTCAATTTCACAAATGATCATCACCCACAACCACAATATAATGTGGGGAATTTTTTATGCATGATGGATATGAAAAAAACATAATTTATATACAATGGTTATCTATGATAGAAAAAATTAATGGAAAAAAGGGAAAGCATAAATCAAGAGTCTTCCCATACTTCGATGAATTTTTAGATAACTAAAATGACCAGGATTATCTCCCATATGATTATTCTCCACCCCAAAGTCATAGAGGACCTTAATAACCAAGGATATATTGTCTAAGATTTTTTATGGGTCATAATATTGGGAAAAGGGGTGGTTTATGAGGATGATGAGAAGTGGGTGGCTAACCTATCCAAGACCCATGGTTAAGGCACACATTTAGATAAATTATGCACCAAATGTATAGTTTGATATGTCTACCTATCTTTGAGGTTCATGATTTGAATTCATGGTTAGGTTATTCATATATAATTCAAGTTCTTAGAGTTTTCTTTATTTTTTGAGGTGAAAAGTTTCATCACATGGTTAGGTAAACCATGAGGTTGGACTTTTCAATTGAATTTAGTCCTCACATAGTTTTTAGGTGAATCCATGTGGTTAAGATAACCATGTGATAACCATGAGAATGGATTTATATCTTTAATTTTTTAACCTTATATGATTCTTGGAATGGGGATCATGGTTCTTAAGTTTCATTGAAAACTGTGTGTAGTGTAAAAATTACATGAATGCATCCATTTTACCTCTGAAACTCCCAATTCGTGCCACCTTCAACCAATTATTCATTATATACCCATTTGTTATATATAAAAACACATTTAAACAATAAATTCATGAAATATTAATTAATTATCAATTTTCAATGTGAATTTTATTATATAATTGGCCTTTTCACACAAGGGAATCAGTTGGTCCATTATCTTACGAGTCTTTATCTTCTCTTTCACTCTTATCGCATGATGTGGAATCATGTTTGGAGATGAAGTTACTTTTAATTGATCTATTATCATTTACTTTTCTATTAAATAACTTTACTCTATTTTATCCACTTGTCATCTTGTTTTCTTGGATGATAGTTCAGGAAAATCATATTATTTATATTCTTCTACTTTATTGCAGAAAATTACTAAAATATATCAAATATTATCACAAATCAAACACTTAAATGTGTTTTTAACCGTGTATATACCATTAAATAATTTCATTAATTTTAAAAATTATTATATAAACTAATTTAAAATAATTAAATCATATTAAATATTGGTTTCCTCATCATGATACCTATCTGTTTCAATGTGTTTTTGACTTTTTTATGCTTTGAATACCATCAACTTTTCATATTTTACTTTTATCCTTAAGTCCAAACCTCTCCTTACCTCATACACTATCAATACGTTATTGATATTATAAGTCATCCAATCATTGATATATTAATCCGCAAGGGTAGAATTTGTTTCATTAATTTTATCCAAGAGAATCCTCATTAATTTCTTCACCACCATGTAATCTTCATGAATTTGACTATAAATTTAAATCATGATCACAATTTTGTTTATCCAAAAAGGAACACATCCACTGACTCATCTACCCCAATTAAAATATTCTCGAATTGAGTTTATAGTGTTTGTAACCATGAATCATAAATTTATTTTCTACCTCATAGATTTCATGGATTCTCCTCTAAATTCTACTTTATGTTCTCATACCCATTACTCTTATCAAATACTTCTCTAAGACGTATAAGAGTAACTCATTGTGTAATCTCCCATAAAATTCAATATTATTATTATAAAGAAATGTTTATGTTATCCAAGAATAAAGAATATAAAAATCACTGTAACTGATATTAATAATGTCTAAGAGTAACTGCTTGTTGCATGCTTTTCTTTTTACTGTAGCCCCTTCCCTGAATAAACTGAGGCTTCAGCCTCAACTTTTAAATATAGAAACCCATTTGTTATTGAATGTATCCATGATTTCCATTTATCCCATTGATAAAAAGATGTTTAAAATGAATAAAAAATCATATCCTTGGTAAAATTACCTAGAAGCACTTCAATAGTGCTCTAATACCATATGATAGTTCTTGGTGAGAGTGAAATACCATTGAGATGGAGTGAATTAATGGTTTCAAAAACACCAAGTTTGAAAATAATTCCCCCATCACTAGTTAATGAAAATGATCTTAAAAAACAATATAGTGATGGGAGATAAAGTGAGATAAAATAATGACAAAATAAGAGTTTTTACAAGGTTTAATCACTCCTTTTATTAGGTGATTAATACTTATTATTCAGTAATTACGATCCAACTGTCCACATTCCTTTCACATTATAATCTATATAAATACATAAGGAGCAAGAATAAATTCATGAAATAAAAATATAATAAATATCTTTAAAAGTGTAAACAAGTTTTTCAATCTCACATAGACATCTCAAGTGCCTATGAACTTTGGATCAAGTGTATACCCTTGTTCTTCTCATAAATCCAAACTAAAAAACTCCTTAGAACACTCCTTAGAATGTATGTCCAATTATCTCAAAGTTTTTTTTATCATCAATGAGAGACACACATAACTTATTTACTGAGATAACTTTTATATCGTGTTGAGGTATCCGTAGTGGAATGGTCTATACTCTCTTGCCCATATCTGAATTCTGTGGCCAATAACCTTTTATATCACTATTTTTTATTTTCATTTTAACATTTTAGATATAATTTTAATTTAATCACCATGGAATAATACATAAGACCTTGCCATAGACTTCTTTTTTCCAACTCAAAAGTGACTTCGTTGTGGCTATTTCCTCTATTATTGTGGTCTATAGAGATTTTTTTAACCACAGGATCATCCAATTCAATTTTAACTTTAATTACCTATGGTTATTCCTCATCTCATCCTTAATTTTTTTCAAGTAAATCGATAGATTCACTTCTATCCTCGCTGTGTAAATTTCCACTTTTGACCTTAGAATAGTGATGGTCTACAATTTCTATTTTGGGTCTCCCCATGGCCCACGATAAAAATTTATGGGACCATGTCCTTCAAAATGATCATTGACCCTGAATTTCATTAAATTTCATTTTTACATCTTCACCAGGATGTGTTAATACAATTTACATGACATAAACCATACTCTATCAAAATTTCATTATTTATATACTTCCAACTCATCTCAAACAATCCTCTAACTCATCCATGAGTATATTTTCAATAAATACAACATGAAAACACAAAAAAAATTAATTACATCAAGAAACAAGTCATTGTATTCCTCTTATGTGAAGGTTATACAAATACCAGATTATAGGATAAAATGGTATTTTAAGTGTTATATAATCCTCAATGTAAAAATTAATATTATTTTGACCATATCTCAATTAAGATAAAATCATGACTCTACCTTTTTCAATTCACATAATGAGGAATATAAACTCTAAAAATCATCAATATCCCCCAATCATAAATTTATTTTCAATGTCCTTTAAGGATTATTCAAAGTAGTCTAAGCATACAAGAAAAAATAACCCAACTGATCCACCCAATATCAACACACACTATAATCACACAATGGATGCATCATAGTAAACCTCATAATGCTTCCATAGTTTAGGTAAAATGAGAATAGGTGTAGAGGTTAACCTTTTCTTTAACTAGATGTGAGAAATATTGAATGAAAATATAGTAGTAGTTGGAAAGTATTATTAAACTTTTGAGTTTTAAAGACATTATTAGGTATTTAAAATGATATCATAGCTATCACAATTTTAGGATCCATAGATATTTGAGACATTGAAACTGCATACCAAAGAAATTTCACCACCTGAATCCAAAAATGGTAGGTTAAAATTTTAGAATAAAAACTATGAGCACTAAAATTCTCTAAGAAAATGGATAGATACTTCCCACACTTCTTACAAAATCATGAATATATCAATTTATCATCGATAAATATGAGCACAAATGAGTCCAAATAAGGATGAAAACTATGTTCATCAAGTCCATGATAAATATTGTATTGTTTATCACCTTGAATGGCATCACCAAGAAAATAAAAATGACCATATCTATTATTGAAATTTGTCTTCAACGTATCCCCAACTCTCACCCTAATCTATTAAAAATCTATATGAAGACTAATCATAGTAAACAATCAACATCTTATAAAATGGTCAAAAAATAATGATATAAGGTAATATTTATTGGTTCTTGATAATAAAATAGTTTATCCTTTGGTAATGAATAAATATCCAAAATCTCACATCATGTTTTTTGGAAGAAAAAAAATTAGATCATCATGAGGTGATATACTTTTTCTAATGAATCCCTTAGAATCAAGATCTTATAACTTAATTTTCAATTTTTTAAGCTCAGTTAGATCTATGTAGAATAGAGGAATATAAAAATTTTAGGTACCCAATACCAATTTTATCACAAACTATAACTAAATTTTTGAATAAAATCCTAAGAATTACTTAAGAAACACACCCTAACATTTGTCCACCATAAAAAGAAAATAACACTAATATTACCTTCAGCTAATCCCAAAACCATGCCTACTTTTTTGATATGTGATAATCCAAACTACCCTAAATCAAAACTGACCCTAATGGTATTAAATTACCATCCTCTCAGAAAAATAAAATACTCGTCAAAAGAGTGAAAGAAGTTCAATCATTTTAGGCAGAAATTGATGTGATCCTTGAAATGTGGAAACCAATCCATCCCCATAATGATATAAAATAACTTAATATCCAAAATAAAGAAGTCCAAAATATGTATAAATTCACTAATAATAATGATATAAGTTGGGAATCTTCTTATGGTATATCCCCTCTCACCTAGTGAATTATTCATAGCCAAAACTCCAGACAACAACTTGAATTCTATACCTAAATTATAAACAAATAAAGCATAAAGAAATGAATGAGATGTACAAGTATTAAATAACATTATAAGTGACTTGAACGTCACTTTTTATTAATGATGATCCTTATACAAACTCAACTAGTTATTTCTATATATAAAATAGATAATATGTGCTTATTATATGATTGTATCCCTTAGTCACCTAACTCACCTAAGCCACATCTCCATGCTAAGTATTTCCTTGATAAGATCTTCCACCCACATGGTCATGCCTCTTAGATTGCATAATACTAGTTCTCTAATGAGGTGTACTATCTTATTGATGATATGAAAATGTAGAAGTAGAATCTAAAACTCTACTCTTCTAGTGACCCTTCTGGTAATTGTTTTTAAAACATAAATTTCTACAATAAGAAATAGATTAATTTCGACCACTAGGACATACATCCAAACAATGGAATTTACAAAAACACTGATAACATTCAAAATGTACCCTATCTCTAAATTAATTATAAGAAATATTCTTACCCAAACCCCCTGATCGCTCACTACCCCAGTTATAATCATCCATCTTCCTCTTCTTACTACATCTTAATCCACTAGAACTTATGGATTTTATTTTTCATATTAAAACTAATTTTTAACCATAAGATAATTTTACCATATTTTTAATGGTTGTAAAACAAAATAGTATCACCCATAATTTCATATTCAAACCATACAAAAAAACTTTGATATTTAATTGTCCCATCACCAGTCAAATTTGGAGAAAATGTTGTAAAATTTTGAACTTAAATACATAATTAAGAACAAAATTCCACCCATCTTTGGTTGAGTTCCCACTTTGTGTATGATTTTTTTTCAATTATTTTAATTTTTTTCAATGGTTTTCAATGAAAATGGACTATTTCATTGAGGTTAATATGATGAAGATGTTATAAAGTTGATGGAGAATAGATAAATTACTCAATTATTATAATATGAAGAAACGTATAAATAGTTTGAATACTTTGAGTTTCAATGGTGATTCTTGTAGAATTATTTTGTTGATTGAACACCTCTCCTAGTAACTCTGATGATTACTGAAATGATCATAATTACAAAAGACAAGTGATATTGGTATGAGGAAGAAGTACATTTCCTCCTTCAATGAAAAAGGAAGATGATTTGTACAATGGTTTTTGTTGATTTAATGATATTTATGCAAGTCAATTGAGATTCATTGAATAATTTCATACAATATACCAATATTACATGAGAACCATATAGAGATTACCTAGGGAAAATATAAATATTAATTTTCATGAATACTTCAATGATGATAATGAAAAATATAATTTTTTATGATTAATTGAAGATGTGTATGAAATATTTTAGTATTTTCATGGAGAATTGAAAAATGGAATATGATGAGAAAGGTTTTGAATTTTGGTGGAGAGTATTATGACATTGAAGTTATTAAGTAACTAACTCATTTGTTGTATTTACTCAATCAATTAATCAAATTCCATAGACCAGACAAGGGAGTTGTGTACCACTACCAAGGTGGAAAAGAGACTCAACCATAGCCAGCCCAAATATTGTAGAGGGTGAGACATATACAGGACCATAGGTGAGATTCTGTGTATAAAGAATGTATGGGTAGGAAATATTGGACCCATAAAGAATGTCAAGGACCATTTTGTATAGTGTGTCCCACATGCACATGATGTGTTGTGTATCTGGCTGTCGACCCTGATGTTGGATCGAGAAAGTTGCTACCACATGTTGATTATTAATAATCGCTTGATTATTTGGGATTTTTTTGTGATACATAGAATGCACTATACTATTCCTATGTTTTAAAAACATACAGCCTTAATGTGTCAGTATAATCAATAGTGATCCATTGCTCCTCTATCCACTATATTATCATCATCTTTGTGTCTCCGTAAAGGATCGTGTGACGGTGATATTTGATTTTTGGCCCCCAATAGTGATATTCTAATTATCCATGGTCCATGAATAAAATCTAGGGCTAGTTTTGTTGAATTTTTGAAATGTTAAAATGTGATGAGATGATTCCAACCACTTTTTTCATGCATGGAATATATCAAAGGTGGATCTTTGTCCAAAAGAAAAATATAGTTGCAGAAGGCCATATATAGGCATGGATGAGTTTGAGGCATTAAAGGGAATGTGTTTATGATCACATGAATGTGATACAATCACCATGAAGAGATCATATTCACGTAATAAAAGGAAATGTGATTTATGGTGTCACATAACCCATGTTTAAAGAATTCAAAGTCAATATCTTTGTCCCAATGAATTGGTCTTGGAATGGCTTATTTTCTAGTGATCCAATATGGAATGAAAGGAACTGTAAGGTGGTGTGAACCTATCCTATAATTAACCACGCACCAAGTTGAGGATATGTTACTTCCACTCGTGTATTTCATTGAGATCTATAGTTTTCAAAAAAGGAGGATATCTAGATTACTCTTACATGAAAATGAACGATAATTCCATGATCCTCATAGGATACATGAAATGGGGGAGTTCCACGTACTATGATTTGTAAATAATAACTAAAAATTGCATGAAGAATAGTTGTGGACATGTGATCAGTGTTAATGCACCATCGTTGTGATTTAAGAAGAAGAATGGTTTCACGAACCAGTTCCTGGGTATTATACCCCCATTGTGTTATATGAAGTGAATACCATATGTGTACCCAATTGATAAATGATGAAAAGTCAATAATAATCACACATTGTTGTGTTGAATGAAGGAATAAGCAGTGTATTAATACTTGTGTGAGGAAGAACAATTCACATACATATTTGGGTTTTCAAATGACAGTTAATGTACACATGCACGTGCATTTTATAAAAACGAGTTGAGATACCCAAACCTAGTTCTTGTGAGAAGATAGTGAGTTTCAAGGAATATACATTGGAAAGTAATTGGAAAATGTGTGTATTGAGTTAAGGAGGAATCGAACCTAAACATATAGTTTTTATTTTCATAAGAAAACAGAAGAAAAGTGTTCATACAAGGACCAATATGTCTATGTTCATGTATAGTAAATGAGCACATTCATGTCATAATCATACAAATTCATAAACATTAATATTCACAAAACATATTTTTCATAATCATATAAAACATCAAGAATAATATTCTATATATGTGTCAATTTCTTTCATACAATAAGAAGTAATTCTGCACACACTACTAAAAAACTGGATTTTATCAGTGCCGAAATATAGCAGTGGTAGAAAAATGCGCTGAGAAATTATATCTTTATCAGTGTTAAATGATAGAACTGAAAAAGGATACCCTTTATTGGATCACTAATAAAAGTTCTACTATATTAGCTCTTTATTTTAAAGCAGATAAAGGTTACCCTTTATCAGCACTCTTTTTAGAACTTATAAATATTTTTTTATCAGTGCTTTCGGAGCTCTGATAAATATTGAGATATATCAGCACTTTTTTAGTGATGATTAACATAACTTTTATCATCATTTATCAATTTAGAACTGATAAAAGGGGTATAATCAGTTTTTTTCTAAAATCACAGTTATGAATGTCACTGATCTATTTTAAAAAACAACAACCCGAACTCAGTCATCACAATTCTAAATCTCTCTCAGAACTCCTCTGCTACTGGTTTGACTCCACTAGGATCCATTAAATGAATCAAGAATAGAATCCAATGTATATTATTTTATACTTTTCTGATATTGTTGTTTGATCATTTTGGGTTCCTCTTTTTTCATTTTTTCACTATTATGAACCTTGCATCTCATCTCCTCACCACTACTGGCACGACTCCTCTAGAGGACCAACCAAATTACTTTATTGAGATATAATCATTAAAAATAGTGTATTTTGAGATGAATTACCATACTTAGTTATTTATATTGTGTATAAAAAATATTATGGATTCCCATGTATGTTCTCCATGGCCATGAATAACTCAAATAATTTTTTTTATTAGTTTCATAATGGCCACGAAAAAGACCCCTTTTTTTATGTCGTGTATTTTATTTGCAGAGGGATATCTATAAAATTTTTATTATATCCATTGTCCTTAAGCTCATTTATCCTCCATAGACACCACTCATTTACATAAGAAATTAAATTTTATATAGTCTATTGAATTCCTAAGGAATGTGTTTTCCTATATAATGTAAACCACCTCTTTATAATATTTGATCAAGGATGACCCCTTCATAAATGATACTTTATGTGTTTTATCAAAATATCACTCTAGTATCTTAAAAATAGAGCTATTCAAATATTTATACATTATATATGAAGACTTTATCCTATAGGGTATCCCACCTTAGATGATCTTAATCCCAATTCATTAATGGATCAAAAGACCTTTTAGAGACTTTATTTACTTGGTTAAAACCCCTATAAGCATATTTTCTTAAGGCCTCCTATGAAGAAACTTTACTTGGATGGGTAGTACTTAGTTCCCAAGAACTAAATAACATTTTACATTTGATCACATGAATATTAATAAATATTTTATAACATTATGAGTGTTCTTCTTTGTAACATTAATGATATAATGTCTTTAGAATATCTTTCTCATAGAAACATTATATATGTTACCCAATAAAATGTGATCCATGAAATTTAACGGGAATATTCATAAACATATATCCGGTGATCTAGATTTCATTTTTATGATCAGAAAAAATAATGTTTCACTATAAGGTGTTGGATTCTTATAGGTACAAGATAATTATTCTCATGAATTTTAAACCTTGTAATCCTCAAGAAGGGGGTTATGAGGACTGACCCTAAAATAACAATTCTCATTATTATATGTGTCATTAAGTATTTATAACTATATATGTGCGTATTTAAATATATATATATATATATAGTATTTTATTAATGATTTATATTATAATAAATATAAATTGACATTTTCAGGTAAATAGTGGAAACATATTTTCATGGTGTGTTAAGATATATTGGGTTTGTCATAAGTTATATGACATTAATTAACTAATTCAAGAAATAATTTCTTTTTAATTAATGTTATGGAAGGTGATATATCTACCCTTCTGTTTGAAATTGAACTATATGATTAAATCCATAACTCCCATACTTCATTGATGAGTTCATATAAAAAAATCAAATAAAGATAAATCAATAATTTTGGTTAATAAAAAAGTTTGAAACATTGATTATGAGATATAATTATAAAGGGATTTCAATGAATAGTAATATTTAATATGACCTAATTATCATTGCGACATTATATTATTTCTCTATGGGGCTTTAATGTATTTCTAGATTTCAATCATAGACTTTAAGAAATTTCTACTAATTTAACTATGCAATTTTCCTATATGTTCACACAATAACTCTATCCCCAGTCTCAGAAAAATTATTTTAAATTTAATATTAAGAAAAAATATTATTCTTGATTTTGATAGAAAATCCATAAACTAGAATTAAGAATAATGAACATTGATATAATGAAATAAAATCATAAATATATAGTTTAAAAACTAATTCATAGGATGTTCATAGAGCTTGATGACTCAAATAAATTTCTTTTTTGGTCTAGTAGGCTCATATGTGCTCCTCATCCTTGGTTTAAATTTGTTTTTTAGCTTGTGAGCCAGTAGTTTTTGCCCAATATGTTTCTTTAGGTTGTGTTTTATATTGATTCTGAACCTTATTTTCTGATTTTTTTATTCTTAAAAATATGCCACCAAGAAAGGTCCCTAATGTTTCTTGTTGGTCTTTCCCTATTTCTGGTTCTCCCCAGTTTCTGCCCAACTTCCATAGAAATCAAGGTTCATTAGAGGTAGTGGAGTGGATTGAAGAAGTTGAGCATGTCTTCCGAGTGTTTGGAACTCTCAAAGCTATTAGATTTTATGTTGTTCTAGGTCTTCTTAGGGGGTCCATCTTTGGTAGAATTGCAGTTGTTTTCCCCACCAACGATGAAAGTTGGGATTATGTGGAAAGATTTTAAGTCCCTTTTTTTGATGGTTTATACTTGAGGAGGTGAATATGAAGAAAAGGGAAAAGTTTGTGAGTGTCTAGTAAGGTAAAAAGGTGGTGAAGAATTTTGTTGAACACTTCAAAGACTTAATTTCCTTTTGTACAGAGGTGGTGTCATAGGATCTATTGAAAGATTCTCTTTTCATTGGTAGTCTTAATCCAAAGATTATGGAGCAAGTCCTATTATCTAAGGATCTCTATTTTGAGAAGTTAGTGGAGGAAGAATTTTTGGATGAGTTGTTGTGAAAGAAGCATAAACACATTGGATCAGTTGTTGTCTCCTGTGTTGGGGTGTTCTATCCTAAAATTGGGATTGATTTTTTATTGTATATAAAAATTAGTATTTATATAATTGTATAAACTAAGGTTTTAAAGGTTTATAATATATATATTTTTCTGGTATTTGTGTTATAAATTTCATTTCATTTAAATTATGTATTGCGACTTGTTTTTATTGATATCTGGTGTGTTTTTAGTGTGTTTTGGTGTATCTTTGGTGTGTTTCTAGTGTGTTTCTAGTGTTGTGTTGTAGTGTGTTGTAACAGCACACTGTATCAGCAATTTCAAAAGCACTTATAAAGAATAAATTTATCAACACTTTCAAAATCGTTGATAAAAATTCCCTTATTAGTGATTATAAATGTGCTGATAAAGGATGCCTTTATGGGTGATAAAAAAGAACTGATAAATGGGACCTTTATCTGCTCTTCTAAAAAACTGAGAAAGTTCATATTTATCAATTATTTTATTAGCACTGATATGTGTACCCTTTATTTGTGCTATTTGGGAACTGATAAAATTTCTAGGCTTTTAACGTCGCTCAAGTAGTCGTCACTTTTCTATCACTGATAAAGGACATTTCTAGAACTGTTAAATGCCATTTTTGTTGTAGTGATAGTTGTATTTGCGATAATATAAGAGAGAGAAAAGGATGAGAGTAGTAAATAAATACTCAGATGATTATTATTTAGGCCAAATTAATCATGAATATGCTATGGTGAGATGATATTTAATTATTTTCATAATCACACAGGAAGTTTGTGTCTCCATAAAGGATGGAAGAAGTTGATTTAGTATAGCCAGTTATGCATTAAAGAAGAATGAGTGTAAAAGAAGAAGACACTAGCCATTTTATATTCAGTTGATTTTATTTTAGGTCAGAAATAATTCTATTATTATCAGTAGATATTATATTCAAATTATTATTACTGAAGTCAAAATAAGAATAAGTGTAGCATTCAGTTTACTGCTATAAAGAAGAAGAATAGTTCCATGAAAGCAACTATGTATGTAACAGGTGAAGCTAGTGGAAAAACAATATAGCAATGTGACATTCATTAAAAGTCTCATCTAGTGGAAGGATTTCTTGGTGTTATAAATAACCTTAATAATAAGTTGGAGACTATCTTTAGAGGTGTTATAAAGAACCGGTGAGGAGCATCAAGATAGGCCATATCTTGAACAATCAAGGGAAGAATGATTATCCATATTCCCCCCTCTTAAAGTATAAGGACCCACACTAGCTAAAGGATCATATCCTAGCCAAACCACTATAACTTGATATCTAATTATAGTGGGGAATTCATGTATTAGACATTACCATACATGGTAAGGACTAGCTACTCTCCTTGAGTAGTGAACCTTGTAAAAATATCATCTGTTATCTTCTACTATTTTAATATACATGAATGTGACATGGAAAGGAGAATATGAGAATTGTGATCTTAACAGGTTAAATAGGTCAAGTTTAAAAATGTATAAGGTTAAAAATTTCACAAAATGGATTCCCCCCCCCCCCCTCAGTGTTAGGAATATCCAAAACTGGACTTTTCAAGTGGTATAAGAGGGTTGGTTCACATCAGTTGGATTCATTATTTTGAATCTATTCTCTTTTGATTATTTAAGTTTCTTTTCTATTTTAATAATTAAGTAGAGTTTTTTTGAATATTTACTTATCTCTAAGTAGAATTATATTTCTTCTAATACCATGATCAATATAGTTAAGAAATATAAAATAAAGTTAAAGAAGAAGTCCCACTTGTATAAATAGGAGGAATTATATATTTCTCCATGAATTTCTAGAAATGAAGACATATCAAGATTGGAAAGTAAAGAGTAGGTGACTCAAGTTTCCAATAATGAGAAGGAAAAAATTATTTCCACAAGTAAATGAATATATTCAAGTGATTAGGAGGTATGTGTTAATTCCATTGAAAATTTTCCTCAAGATAAATATTCTAGCACAAATGGTGATGATCAATTTAAAAATTATAATGAAATATCAGTTGATATATTAAGATATATTCTACATGGTATTCTTGAAGAAATATCCACCCCTGTTTGTGGAGTCTTTCAATCTATGCAAGAAGATATTAACCAGTTAGAAGGAGAATTTTTTGTTTTCAAATATGGAATGCGAGTAAATATTCTTGAAAATTTAAAGCTCTCTAGAACTATTGGGGGATTTGAAGGAGAAAATATGGAACTTGAAATATGTTCCACCAAATGGCTCAAATAAGTGGAATAGAAAGAGGGATTCAAAAATAAACTTGAATAAAAGATCCATGCATTTGAAGAAAATTTGAAAAAAAAACATTGATGACAAGGATACACAATTTTATGTAAATCTAAAAAGATCAAGGAACTTGACTCTTTAATTTAGAAAAAATTTAAGCTACTTGAAGATGAGGTTGAAAGAATATAGAAACAATGTGAAGAGAAGATGATTATGATTAAGGGTCATAAAATCATCCACAATATGAAATGTCTATAATTGGAAATTTAGTTGGCCAATATTGAGAAGACACATATTTATTCTTCACAAAAGAAGAATATAGTTATTACTAGTACACAATGCTCACTATTAGATTATAATGTTAAAATACATCTAACATATGATAAGAAGACTCTGAAATCTTTTGATAATCTATGCCAATAATCTATAAATAAATAGGGACCATCTTTACCAACTTGTATTAATGTTTCTATATATATATTTTTCATGAATAGTGAAGGTTGGAAAATAAATTTTGAACATATATGGATGAAAAAGGGTGATCAATGCCTTCCATTATGACTATAGTGGATAGAAAAAAGTGTTTTAAATATGTTTTCCCATGAATATTCTAACAATAAATTATGAAAGCACAAACATATCATATATATGTAATCAAAAGATCAATATTTTTGGGTTAATGTTGGTGTTTTAAGGGATTTATTCATTGTTCATAATATTTTTTGTGAAATCCTCTAAATGATAAAGCACAAAGAATTCCCATGTCAAGCTAGAGAAATCCATAGATGAAGAAGAAAAATTTACAGGTTTAGAAAAATATATATACTTAAAAAAATTAAAAACATTAAAACATCTACGATGCATATAATGGTGGTGGTCATAGGGATAGAACATTCTCATCTCAACATGTATCTAAAGATAGTAAGAAAAAATACAACAAAATTTGGTTAAGATAGAAGAATCTACCTTGAGAAAAAATCAGAAAATGTTATAAAAAAAATATACTAAGAGGTTATCAATGAAGAAAGATGAGAATTACATGGGTTTCAAATTCAAGAAGTTAAATATAATTTCATACAAAATAATTGATAATAATTACTAAACTCATAAATATTTGTATGGAATATCCAAACTTGTTTTCATAGTTTCTAATGGCATTTCAGTTATTTGGGTAGAATATTTAGAAAGAATGAGGTAATTGTAAGATGTATAAGATAAAGATACAAGAAAAGGTACAATAAAATATCCCGCATGATGAAGATAAAGTGAATGAGAGTTTCTTGAAAAAAGAAAACTCTTGTGCTAAATTTATCTTGGGCGAGAGATGCAATTAATCTGGTTACATTGAAAATGGTAGTTTAACCATTCTACTAGAGAAAGAAGTAGTACTTAAGAGGATTAGAATTCATCATCCATGAAGGATTTTAATTGGAAAAATTCTACACACAACATAGAAGAGAATGTTAAGAGATCCATACTACCCTATATAAATCAGAATATAAGTTCAAATGTGAAAGCATGAATACTGAAGGAAATGGAGAAACTTGGTTGAGAAAACTATCTCAACATTTCTGTTGAAATTGAGAATAAATAGAGGATCTAACTAATTACCTTAATATTTTTGTATTGTATTTGTGATTATAATGTAGGTATTTGAAGGTGAAGCAAGGGGATAACATAATAAAGAGTGATTTCTATCAATTCTTGATAGAAAATATGAAAACATTATCATCCTTTAATGATTCCACAATTGATATTCAAATACAATTATAATATAGGATCATATTTGATGAATTTAAAGAATGTGATGTCTTATTTTTGAAATCTAGGATAAAGAAGATACCATATTTTTTTGATCTTATATTTAATATTTTGAAGAGAAATTATTGAAGAAGATCATCCTTGGTGAAGTTGTGAAAGTATTCAATTGGGACTGTCACAAGTTGAAGAACCAATATCATGTATTCTTCATACTAGAATATCCTAAATATTAATTCTTGAAGGGATCCACCATTATAAAGATTTTGATGAGTGTTTTCCTTGAGGGGGAGAAAAATTAGGAAAAATGAAGTTTCTTCTAGAATCATTACATCAATTGGTATCAAATCTAATTGTTTTGGAAATTTCTAGGAAGATTATTTCATTAGAAAATGTATTTTTTTATTAACCTCTCATTCTGGGTTACTAAAAATAAAAATAATTTTAAAAAGTTAGGATTAATTTAATTAATCAATGACATCATAAGAATGTAAATTCCCTAAATCCACTTGTCCTTCTTATTTCACTTAAATGTTTTTGATCTATTTGTTGAAGTTAGTGCAAAATTTTTAGGTTTATTGTTCTTAAAAATGTTTCATATCTCAATTGACTATATTTAAACTAGAATCAATGTGAACATAAAATAAAGAAATTTATATCAGTTCCCATTTCATTAGGTATCATGATAAGTTTATAAGGGACATCTTTGTCATCTAAATAAAATCCTATTGTTCTCTACCCTGAGAACAGCCCAAGTAGACTTGGAGTTAAATGATGGATAGGGCATTGCTTAATTATGGATTGATACCCTTTTCCCAGGAATATTTTATTTCTTATTAATAAGGGGAAGAGAAATTGAAATTAAATTTTGGAAAATAAAATAGTAGAGAAACATATTGACATATTCATTTGGAATTAAATTTGAAGATATTAGAGAAAAATTAAAGGGGGATTGAGGACACCACTTTGTGTATGACCTGTATTATTTTCAATGATTGTCATTGGTTGTCAATGGTTTCCATAAAAGTATGAATATTTAATTAATTTAAATATGATTAAGAAGTTATAAATTTTATGGAGCTTGGATGAAGTTCTCAGGTCTTATAATCTGAAGAAAAATATAAATTGTTTTAAGAATTCGATTTTCAATGGTGATTCTTGGTGAATTGTTATATTTCTTGAACACCTCTCTTATTAACTCTGAATATTGTTGAACCGGTCATAATTACCAAAGACAAGTGAAACTGGTATGTGGAACAAACATATTTCCTTCTTCAATGAAAAAGGATGATGATTCATCCAATGTAGTTTTTTTATTTGAAGATGTTTATGGAAGATGAGTGAGATTCATTAAATAATATCATGCAATATATCATCATTACATGATAACCATGAAGAGTTTACATGTAGAAAATGAAAATATTGATTTTCATGAAGAATTTAATGAATATCATTAAGAATATCATTTTTCATGCTGAAGTGAAAATAGATTTGAATTATATTAGTATTTTCATAGAGAATTAAAATATGGAATATGATGGGGAAGGTTTAGCATTTTGGTAGCGATTATTATGGAATGTAAGTGATTTAGGGGTTAACTATTTTTTCTAGATTTACTCAAACAATTTAACCAAATTCCCTAGGCAAACCAAGGGAGTTGTGCACCACTATTAAGGTGGGAAAGTGACTCAACCCTAGCCAGCCCAGAGATTGAAAAGGGTGAGTCACATATATTCTCCTAGGTGAGAGTTCATGTATATGGAATGTATGGGAATGCCATATTGGACACCTAAATAATCATGTGGACTATGCAGTAAGACGTGAACTGTGTGGTCATGAGGTTCTATGTATCCGGGTGTGGACCATGGTTTTCGATCAAGAAAGTGATGACTACATGCTAATTTATTAATAATTTCTCCATCATTCAGGATTATGATGTGGAATTTAGAGTGAAATGAATTGTTCCTGTGTTTTAAAAACATATGGTTTTAACACATTTGTTTGATCAATAGTGATCCAATGTAACTCTATCCTCCATGTAATAGTCATCTTCCTCTAATCATGAAGGATGGAACGATGTTGATATTTGAATTATGGTCACCGGTAGTGATATTTGAACAAACCATGAACCATGAATAATATCCTGATCCATTTTTGATAAATTTTTGAAATGTTAAAAATGTAAGAGATTCTTATAACCATTATTTGAATACATGGAATGTATCGAAGGTGGATATTTGTCCAAATAAAAAATGTGGTTGTAGAAGACCATTTGTGTACATGGATTCATTAAAGGTATTAAAGGGTATGTGTTTATGATCAAATTCATGTGATATACTCACTATGAAGATAGATTCATCATGTAAGAAAAGGCAGTGTGATTTGCAGCATCACATAACCCGCCTTTGAAAAATTAAAAGACAATATATATAGATTGTCGAATAGATCTTGGAATGACTAATTTTTTAATGATTCAACATGACATAAAAGGTTTCCTAAGGCGGTGTGTACCTCACCTATAAATATGCATTCATCTAGCCGATGATATGTTGTTTTCACTCATGTATTTCTTTGAGAGCTCCTATGTTTAGAAAAACAGATCCATTGCATTTTAATCTTATTTAAAGAGGAAGTAGAGTTCTTGGAGCCTATAAGGATACATGAAGTTGAAAGTTACGTGTCCTATTTTTCATGAAGAAAAATTTTACTCTACATGAAGAAGATCTATTGACACGCAACTGGTGTTAATAAACCCGCATCATGCTTCATTAAGAAGATTGGTTTTGTGAACCAGTTATTGGGTATTATACCCCCAGTGTGTTATGAAAAGTGAATACTATATGTGTACTTAGTTAAAACATGATCATTAGTGAATAATAATCACACATTTTGGTGTTGTTTTAAGGAAGAAGTAGTGCGCTAATACTTATACGAGGAATAAGAATAACTAAAATACATGTTTGGGTTTTCATATGCTAGTTTGTGCATGTATGCACAAACAATTAATAAACATCGATTGAGATACCTAAACCTAGTTATTGTGAGTATAGAGTGGGTTTGAAGGAATAGGTAGTGACATAAAAGAAGAAAGTGTGTGAATTGAGTGAAGGATTCAGCAAACCTAAACATACAATGTGTATGTTCATAAAAAAATAAGAAATGTTTTTTTATAAGGCTATACATGTCTAACTTCATGTGTAATAAATGATCACATGCATGTGATCATTATACACATGCACAAACATTAATATTCCCAAAAATAAGTTGTGAGGAGAATATAAAATATTAAGAATAATATTCTATATATATGCTAATGTTTTTTTCTTACAAGAAGAAGTGATTTCACACAGTTTCACTTTCATGAATATAAAAGACAAAAGAATAAGAGAGTGAAAAAACTATAATCATTTTATTATTATTCTACAAAAAGAAATTATGGTGTTTCTATACTTACCTAGTCTTTAATTATTTTGATAATCAAAAAAGGGAGTTTGTGATTCTAGAAAAATCAGAAGCACGTGATTTAGTGTAGCTGGTTTTGCATTAAATAAGAAAGAGGGAAGAAGAATAGTTAACTAAACAATTTATATTCAATTGATTATATTTTGGATCAAAAATAATTCTTTGATTATGAGTCCACAATAAATTCATATTATTGGGACTGAATCCAGAAGAAGTGAAGCTTTCTGTTTGTTGTTGTAAAGAAGAATAAGAGTTTCTTGAATGTTGTTATGTGAGTAATAGGTTATGCTTGTAGAAGAAAAAATTAGCATTGTGACATTAAAATAAATTATTATCTGGTGGAATACATTATGTTAATTACAAATAACCTTAACAATAAGTTGAAGACTATATTTAGAGGTAGTATAAAGAACTACTGGGGAGCTACAAGAGGGACCAGGTCTTCCCTAGTCTGGGGAAGAAGGATTATCCCCATTCCCCATTTTAAAGTGTAGGGACCCACACTTCCTAAAGGATTGTCTCCTTTCCAAACCACCATAACTTTATATTTCATTATAGTGGATAATACATGTACTGGTCATTACTATACATTGAAAGGTCTAGCAACTCTCATTGAGTAGTGGACCTTGTAAAAATATCTTGTGTTATATTACTATTTTCATATACTTTCATGAGGCAGGGAAAAGAGAATATGAGAATAAAGATCCTAAAAGGTCAAATAGGTAAAGGGATAAAAAGTTATAAAAGGATAAAAATTTTCAAACACTTATTCACCCCTATCATTTTAAGGAATATCCCAAATCGGTCCTTTCATTTGACATCATATATTCCTAGAATCTATCTGTCCTCCTTATCTATGGATAAAAATGATCAAAGAATATATCCTATAAATCATCCCATGTCAAACCCTTGGTCCTCTTTTACTAAAAAATAATATATTTTCTAGCATCGTTTTTCTTCCCCAAGCATGAAACTACAATCTCCACTTTCTTACTTTCAGGTGCATCAATTTTCTCAAAGATCCTTCTCATGCCTTCTAAAACCCATTATAAAACCCCCATCCTTTTCTAGAGAATTATCAGGCTCGTTTATTGTTACTTTTTCCTTATTTTGATGAAATTTCATTTGGGTTTTACCTTGGGGTGTGTTTGGGTGAAATTTTGAGAAAAATGGAATAAAATGGAAAATATGGGGTTGGAGCATGATTTTCCCTAACTGTGCACTCTAGCCCAACAAGCTATGAAACCCTATAAAGACAGGGTTTGAATGGCTAGTGCATAGTTTTTCAAATAGTGTTCCCTGAAAGGAGAAACTATGCACTGAATTAAAAGAGGTGCATGTTTAAGGTTCACAGTAATAGGAAACAGTTTTCCCCAAGTAGCAAACTATGTGTACAAGATTCTAATCCCCCAAAAATTAGTTTTAATATTTAATAATCCCCTATTTTAAACCCCATTCAGGCCTAACTCGGCCCCTAATGCCTTTTCATGGCTTTGGATCCTCCCATATAGATTCCAAGTTATTATGACCTTCTTTCTTTGCAATTAAAAACCTATATTGAAGATATCCATCCCTCTTAGTAAGAGGATCCCATCCCATGTGGTTTCCTTTCTCTTTACCATTTTGTTCCACCCATTGAAGGATTTTTCTTCCCAACTTTTTGGTTGTATCTAGATATTGGATTGTGGATCAGAATATAGGATTTTGGGATCTTGATTGTTCAGTATTAAATTAGGGTCTTAGATCTATATCATGTTTTCTACCATGTTCTTGATTCATCCAATTCAAATTAGGGATTTCCATTGAGTAATCTCTCATAAATGAATTAAGGTAGGTGGTATATAATTAAAATCCCGAAGTCTTGATTTAAATTATATCTATGTAATTATAGAATTATTGTTGGGTGATTAGATATTGTGTTTATTATTGAATTAATTAATTTGGTGAATTAATTAATTAAGGGAATTAGGAAGTTATGGATATTTAATTTATTGAATTAGATAATTATTTGTTGAATTAATTTTGAGATATTGATATTGATTTTTTGTGATAATTAATTTTTAAATTAACTGTTGAGATACTGGGAATATTGAACTGGTATTTTGGAATAATTAATTATTGAGTTTATTATCAGAATATTTAATTATGAATTTAATAGTTAATTGTTGAATTAATTAGGGGATATTATGTTTGTAGATATTGATTAATTAATTCATGAATTAATTAATGTAATTTATGTGATTAATTAATTTGGGAAATTAATTAAGGGTAATTATGGGATGAAATAAGTATGAATTAATAATGACATTGAGATGACTAATTAATTTGTTAATTAATTAATGGGATTCATGTGATTAATTAATTGGTGAATTAATTAAGGGAAATTATGTGATGAACTAATCGTTGAACTAGTAATTTGAATGATGTGATTAATTAATTTTTGAATTAATTAATGGGATTGATGTGATTAATTAATTGGGGACTTAATTAAGGGGAATGATGTAATGAACTAATTATTGAATTAGAAATGAGAGTGAGATGATTAATTAATTGTTGAGTTAATTAATGTGAATGAGTTGATTAATTAATTTTTTAATTACTTAATGGAATTATATTAAAATGATGAATGGTAACAATGTAATGCATATGTTAATTCATACAATGAATGGTAACAAAGGAATTCATGTGTAAATTGAGACAATGAATGGTAATAATTGAATTCATGTGGAAATTGAGATAATGAATGGTAACAATGGAATTAATATGTGAATTGAGATAATGAATGGTAACAATGGAATTCATGTGTAAATTGAGATAATGAATAGTAACTATGGAATTATGAGATATGATATCCCTTGGGGATAGTTCAGGGTCTATATGGTCCGAAGCATGTATTGAGAGTTCGAGACTCTTTAGGAACCTGGGGGTTTATGTGATTAAATAAATAATAATTGATAATCTGATAACTATTTACTTATGGATTTTATTTATTTATTTGTAAAACCACATACACTGTTTCACTAGATATTGTTTTAGATGTCATTGGTGGTGGCCTACTGAGTTGTACTCATGCCCTACTTGATATTCCTAATCATTACCCAAATAGATTTTATGATTTCATGATAGGATAAGGTAAAAGGACTTCTATAAGATGGCTGATTTTTCCCATGCATCGTTTTACGATGGCACGGGAAAATGGGTTATTGATAAGTTATTGAACATGAATAGGTTTTTCTTGTTTGTGAAATTGAAATGAAAATGTTCTTACTATGAAATTGAGAATTTTAAAATGATGAAATATAACAATAAATGGGTGTATAATGTTAAACTTGATAATGAGAATGAGTTTTTCCTTTTTTTTAACCATGACATAGATGTAGGATAGTTATGGGTAGTGATAGTGTCTCGGTTTTGATCGTGTGGTGGGGTTTAAGGAAAAAGACTTATTGTGCCTTGTTCTGTTTTCTTCTAAAAAACATGATAAAGTGGTGTAATGTGTATTGATATGCATGTTTGTAATTGTAGAGATATTCCTCCATGACTAATCTTTTTGATTTAATGATATGAGATTATGGATAGAGATGATCTACCAATAGTAAAACCTGAGGCACCAATAGTGCCAGGTGAGGAAGCAAGTAAGAAATTCTGAGTGAAATTTTCTTGATTCATGAAATTCAATGAAAGAGACCCAGAGTGGGCTGTGAGGAGCATTTCAGATTTGACAAGGTAGTTTTAGTTACATCACCCTATGAATTTTATTAGAGAGGTTGGACCTGAGGGATATGATTTATGGATTTAGACAATTGAGACTATACTTGAACATTTATAGACTAATACTGGGAGAAGGTTTAATTTGGATTCTTATATTCTATGAATATCAGTGAAGCACTGGTGGGATGTTCAGGCTCATATTAGACAGGTTGATGGTATGTTATAGAAGTACTTCTTGGGGAAGTTCTTAGAGCACTTATAACTAAAGATTATGAGGTAGGAGAGAGAACTAAGTTCATGTGGTTGACTTAGGGAAGTATGTCTGTGATGGAATATGCTAGATTCTTTACATACTTACATCACTTTGCTCTAGTATTGTCCTGGTATGAGACAGCTATAGTGATGCATTTTTTGGATGGACATAAATGTGAGATTAAGTCCCAAGTTAACCTTTTTAGGTTAAAAAAGTTTTCTGTGATAGCAGATCATGCTCTCATAACTGAGGGGAACATGAAAGAGGATTTTATTGTAGAATATGTAGTTTCTACAGGATCTGGTCGTATGACTTATGAGAGAAATAAGTGTCGTTATGAGGGTGATTTCTAGGGGGATAACAACAGGATTATCCAAGGGGAAGGTTCGGTCACATAGGGCCTTACCTGGATTATATTCCACCATATTGGTAGGTAGGACCACTATTTTAGACATTAACCTTGACCGAAAGTGGAGTTCCAGTATTTTGGAAGTATGGGATATCTAAAAAAGTTCCACAGGATACCACAACATAAGGGTAGTGATAGAGGTTCTAGATAGAAACAGGGTGTGAGAAGGGGATCCTATGCACCATATCAGTCTAGCAGCTGGGGTTCTATTGGATGAGGTGGTATAGGTAGTGCACATGGTGCTTCTAGGAAATAGTGCGTGTATCAATAGAGTGGTGCGTCAAAGGGGACATAGACAACATCACAAAAAATAGGGGTAGGACAGTTGCAGGCGGTGTAGCTTACACTTTTGGGTAGTGAGGATGTACCATCGATAGTGAGAGGTACTATTATTGTATATTCTACATTATCTAGTTCCTTATTTGATACTAGTGCATCTCATTCCTTTATTTATTTAAAAATTGTTAGTGGTTTGAGTCTAGAAATGGAGTTCATGAGAAGGGTTTTAATGATAGATACACCATTTTGAGTACATTAGAGAGACATATGCTTATACAAGGGATGTTATCTTGAGGTTCAGAAGTATCATTTTTGGTGGTATTTTACATCCAAGAAATTTCAGGCTTTGACTTGATCATGTGTATGGAACGGTTAGTAACATATCAAGACCACATTGATTGTTATCGTAGGAGAGTGATTTTTATGTATAATGATAGTGACAAGTATATTCTCTATGGAGATTGGGATATCAAGACAAGCCATGTCATGCCAATTCACCAGAAATTGGGGCCGCTAACCACCTAGGTTTCTAGTTTGTTACTAAATGATGGAGGTGTAAAGAAGGATGTATTTCCACCAGTAGTAGATAGGTTTTAGGATGTGTTTCCTGAATACTTCTTAGGTATTCTACCTGAGATAGATGTGGAATTTACTATTGAGCTCATGTCGGGTGCTGAGCCAATTTCTTTTCCACCAAATAGAATGGCACCAAAAGGGCTCCAAGATCTCAAGACTTAGCTGCAGGAGTTGGAGGATAATAGGTTTATCCAACCGAGTAGGTCGCATTGGGGTTATCCATTGTTTTTTTCTAAAAAGGATTATATGAATCTATTATCATGTGTTGATTACTGTAAGTTAAACAATATGATAGTAAAGAATCGGTATTCCATTCTGTGTATCAACGATTTGTTTGTCCAGCTGAGAGGAGCTTGTATTTTCTATAAGATGGACTTGAGATCGGGGTATCATTAGTTGAGAGTTTTTCCTTCTGATATACCATTTTCTACTTTTAGAAGCATCTATAGCCTATTTTAGTTCATTTTAGTGCCATTGTGGTTAAAAAATGCACCAACAATGTTTATCACCTTGATTAATAAAATCTTCTATCGGTACTTGGATCAGTTTATTGTAGTGTTTTTGGATGACATGTTTTTGTACTTCAAGAATCATGATGATCCTTCCCAGCACCTTGACATCATCCTGAGTACACTGATAGATCATCTTATATACTAAAAGCTATATAACTATTATTTTTGGATTTATCAGGTATGATTATGGTGTAACATCATCTTATAGGAAGGTGTTTCTGTAGAGCTATAGAATGTTTAGGCAGTTTTTTCTTGGGAGCATCCCAAGAACGTATTCGATATTCATAGCTTTCTATGATTAGATGGATATTATCTAAGATTTATCCAGGACCTTTCCTGATTGGCAGTGCACCTTTCATACAAGACCTAGAAGGGGATAAAGTTTGAATAGTTAAAATCATATGATAATTCCTTCCAATATTTGAAGAAGCAATTGACATTGGTACCAATCTTGATCCTACCTGATCTAAGTGAGGATCACATGGTGTATTTTCATGATTATAGGATTATAATCATAGCTATGTTGATGAACATAGATTGATTTGTGGCGTATGGATCTCAACATTTGAGTCCACATGAATGGAATTACCCTAAAAATGACCTTGAGTTAGTAGTTGTGGTTTATACTTTAAAGTGTCAGCAGCACTGTCTATTGGGTTAGAAGTTTATGGTGTATACAGATCACAAGAGATTAAATTATATCTTCTCCCAATGTGATTTGAATCTATGTAATTGGATGTAGGTTGAGTATGAATAGTCAATTGATTTTGAGCTAGCATAAATTACCGAGAAAGAAAACATTTTGGATAATGATTTGAGCAGAAAAACTCATACTTGAGTTGTTCAGAAGTCTATTGTTGGGTGGAAGATAAGGACTTAACAGGCTGATATACACCATGTGGTTTAGAAGTGTGAGGAGAATATGAATCTGGTAGTAGTTTTAGTATAGTATTCACTCTTGATATGGATCAGGTATTGGTAGTATAAGGATTTGGAGTGTTTGAACTTGAGGGAAATCCTTGAAGGTGAGGAGTCGCTATCTGATTAATGAATTGATGAGGATGAGATCATTTATGTTAGGAATCGGTTTGTTGTTCCTACGAGTATGTGGGAGGAGCTGATGTTTGAGTTTCATGACTTGAAGTGGGTGGTATATATAGTTGTGACCAAAATGTATTGTGAGCTAGGATAACAGTTTTGGTAGCTAGAAATAAAGATGGAGATAGAGGGGTTTGTGACACAATGGTTTTCCCATCAGCAGGTGAAGGCTAAGCATCAATGAACTGGTGGTTTACTACAGTCGTTTCCCATTGTAGAATAGAAGTGGGATAAATTTACTATGAACTTTTTGGTTGGTCTCCTAAGGATTCCTTAGAATAATGGTGATATTTGGGTTATTTTGGTTAGGATAATGATGGTAACACATTTCTTGTCTATATGGGATACTTTCTTGGTGGAGAAACTGGGAAGTTTTTATGTTAGGGAAATTGTCCCTCTGCATAGGGTTCCATGGACTATCATTTAATACTGTGACATGCGTTTTACTTTGCACTTTTGGAAGGGCTTGCAGAAGGCTCTTGTAATGAAGGTTTTGTTGAGTATGGCTTTCCACCCATAGATAGGCAGTTAGTCAGAGTGTACTATACAGGTTCTTGAGGATATGATGCAAGCATGTTTCCTGGACCTTGTTGGGTCTTGGGAGAAGCACCTAGATTTGATATAATTATCTTATGACAATAGTTATCATGAAATTATATAGATAGAAACATATAAGTCTCTTTATGGTAGGCCATGTAGATCAACTCTATGTTGGATGGAGGTAGGGGAGTCCGAGTTTTTGGGACTGAGTCTCATGTAGGAGACATCAGAGAAGGTACAAATAATTCAAAAGATTATGGCTACATCTCAGAGTAAACATAAGTCATATGATTATAGATTTTGATGACCTCTATAGTTTATAGAGGGTTATTGTGTATTCGTTTGGGTGTCCCCTATATTGGATAATTGTAGGATATGGATACAAGGAAAATTAGCACCCAGGTTTGTTGGAGCATTTGAGGTTGTGGAGATAATCACATCGATGGCATGCCAATTGGCTCTTATATAGATAAAAAATTTATGAATGATGTTTTAAATGATTCATAACTTCTACGGTATCACCACAACCCTTTTCATGTGATCGGTGTGGCTGATGTTGAGCTTGAGACCAATGTGTACTTTGAGGAGCATCTGATATGTGCGTTGGATCATAGTGAGAAAGTGTTGCATGGAAACACAATGTCAATAGTTCATGTATTATGGAAACATATCCATGATCTAGAGGAAACATGGGATAGTGAAGTAGATATGATGTCTCATTGGCTTGATCTTGTTATGTCAGAATCTTAAAGATGATTGGGAGTGCAGCTCAAGATGAGTTTTTATAAAGTGGGAGATTATAAAACCCCAGACTTTTTTAAAGATGTATTGGGATAGTTTATAGGTAAACTTTTCACTTATTTTGAGTAATTTTTATTTGAGTTAAACCATGGGTTGTTTTGGGTTAAAATTTGAGAAAAATGAAAGAAAGAAGGCACTACAAGGTTTGTACATGGTTTTCCCTAACTGTGCGCCCTAGCTCAACAAACCGTGAAACCCTATAAAGAGAGGTTTTTCATGAATGGTTCACAATTTTTCAAATAATTAACCCTTAAAGGATAAACCATGAACTCATTTTGAAGAGGCACAAGGTTACGATGCATGATTAGAGGAAACCATGTGCCACGACCAAAAAACTATGTGTACAAGATTTTAATCCCCCAAAAATTATTTTTAAGATTTCCTAAGCCCCCATTTTAAACCCCATTCATGCCTAACTAGACTCTTAATACCTTTTCATGATTTTGGATCCACCCTAATAGATTCTAACCCATTTTTACATTTGTTCTTCATGATTATAAGCTCAGATTAAATATATGCTTCCCACTCAATAAGAGGATCTCATCTCATGTGGTTTCTTTTCTCCTTCTCATTTTTCTTCAATCCATTGAAGGATTGTTATTACTAATTTTTGGTTAGATTTAGATATAGTATTAGGGATCTAAATATAGTATTTTAGAATCTTTATTGTTCGATCATGAATTAGGGTCTCAGATCTAGATCATCTTCTTTGTTGCGTTCTTGATTAATCTACTTCAAATTGGGGATTTCTATTGGGAAATCCCTCGTCAATGAATTGAGGTAGGTGGTCTATAATTAAGATCCTAAAGTATTGATTTAAATTATATTTATTTAATTTTGAAAATTCTATTGGGTGATTAGTGATTGATTTCTTGATTGAATTAATTAATTCGGTGAATTAATTAAATGATGGAATTGGGAAATTAGGGGTATTTAATTGATTGAATTGGATAATTAATTTTTGAATTAATTTTGAGTTATTGAGATTTTTTTGAGATAGTTAATTTTTTAATTAATTTTTAATATATTGGTAATATTGAATTTGGATTTTGGAGAAATTATTTTTGGAGTTAATTATCAGAATATAGAATTGTGAATTAAATAATTAATTGTTAAATTAATTATGGGATATTGAGTGTGTGGGTATTGATTAATTAATTGTTTAATTAATTAATTGGATTGTTGAGATTAATTAATTTGGGAAATTAATTAAGGGTAATGATGTGATGTGATAATTTTTTAATTAGTAATGAGATTGTTAAAATTAATTATTTGGTGAATTAATTAATGGGATTGATGTGATTAATTAATTGGGGAATTAATTAATTGGAATTATGTGATGAAATAATTTTTGAATTAGGAATGAGATTGATATGACTAATTAATTGGAAAATTAATTAATGGGATTTTTGTTTTTAATTAATTGGGTAACTTATTAAGGGGAATGATGTGATGAAAAAATTATTGAATTAGTAATGAGATTGAGATTATTAATTAATTGTTGAGTTAATTAATGGGAATGAGGTGATTAATTAATTATTTAACTAATTAATGGAATGATATTGAAATGATGAATGGTAACAATGTAATTCATATGTGAATTGAAAAAAATAATGGTAATAAAGGAATTTTTGTGTAAATTGAGACAATAAATGGTAATAATAGAATTTATTTATAAATAGATACAATGAATGGTTATAATGGCATTCATATGTGAGTTGAGATAATGAATGGTAACAATGTAATACATGTTTAAATTGATATTAAGAATGGTAATAATGGAATTATATGATATGATATCCCTTGTGGGTACTTTAGACTCTAACATGGGCTAAAACACGTATTGAGAGTTCTGGTGTCCTCAGAAACTTAGGGGGTTTATGTGGTTAAATAAAGAATAATTAATAATTTTATAATTGTTTATTATGTATTATATTTCTTTATTTATAAAACTACATACACTGTTTGAATGGATATTTTTTAGAAACCATTGTTGGTATCCTACAAAGTTGTACTCACACCCTACACGGGAATCTTGATTGGTACCCGAAGAGATTTCAAGATTGTAGGAAAATATAAGGGAAAAGGCCCTGTGTAAGATGGCTGATTTGGGATAGGTAATCGATGAGGGAACCAGACGTGGTTTGGGACCCGGTTAGGAGTTTTCAGTTTCATTACTTTTGAGTTTTATTTTGACACTTGGATCATACTTTAGCATTGTAGATCTGTTGTTTAATTTTGGTATTGTATTTTTAGTTTTTCTCATCCTGTGATACTAGTTTATTCAGGTTATGATATATCATTCTTATATTATTATTTGTTTATTTTCATTGGTGAATTGATCTGATAAATAGGGTATAGTATCCCCATGACTGATATTAGAACCTCACAACTATTTAGAATCCTCTAGTGTACGGGGAGGCATGCTAAGGTCATGTGACCGATTGGCTCGGGGCACCGGTGTGTTCCACCCAGGTCAGGATGTTACAACCTTGTGGTCAAGAATATCTCTTGTAAATTTGAATATTTTATTCCCATAATTCACCAACCATGTTTTTACCACCACCACCTCCTAAAAAGTTATTTCATAAATATTAAGAAACACTTCAGGTAAAAAAAATTACAATCCTTGAATTAATTGGAGTCTTAGGTAATTCGACTAATATAGCATGCTCAGTATCCCATTCCATCTTCCTCCCATTGTATCATTTATTTCCACCTCTTTCCTTGGAATCATGTCAGTAGTTTCTTTGTTTTTATGATTTTATAAAATCAACACACCATTTTTAATGAATTATAAAAACTTTACATCAAATAAATGCACAATTCAACATTTTCCACACATGTTCACAATGAAATTAATCAAATCAGATCAATCATACCATATAATCAAATTTATCCCACTAATTTTAATCAAATTATTCATTGATAATAATATATTTAGGAAAAACTTATTTTATTACTAATTCAATCATTTAACTAAAATCAAGTCCCAAATAAAGAACATTCATATGTTCACACATATATGTTATGTACCTAAGTAGTGAAATGATGCAAGAATAATCCACCACACTCAATCAATCCTAGTGAGTCAAATACCCCAAAATCTAATTTATAAATAAGTCAAATAAAATTCCAAACATCCTTAGAAACATGGAAACATAGTATAATTTTTTTGGTCATGAACAAACACATAGATTTCATACCTTGTTCCAAACATTAATATATTTTCTATAAAATTTTAAAAATATAAAAAACACATAAAAGAACCTTCTATGATACAACTTTGTAATGAATCACCCTAGAATGACTGGTCCATTGATGGAAAATAGAACATGGCCTCAAGTGAGCCACTCAGTCACCAAAGGATGGTAGCTAGTATCACGGGTCTATGAGTATCAATTAGTAAGAAATTTACCCTTACGTGGTTTGTTATAACTAAAAATAAAAATAAATAATATAATTAATCATAATTAACATATTAAAATGGTTTTATCTAAAATAAAATATAAAAATTTATCTTATAAATTCCCAAGGATATAGTGAATCAAAGTAAGGTATAAATATAACCTAAGTATAAATTTCATAAATAAAATAACTAATTTAATTAGAGAATAAAAAATACCACCTCTAAAAAATTATGAAATGTTAAGAAAAACATTTATGTGATGATACAACTCCCATATATAAAGTCCCTTCTCCTTTACCTACACCACTATATATAATATTTCTATTTTCATATGGTTTATATGTATATGGTGTGAAAAAAGTCTTAGTAAAAACCATCATGAACCCAAGCATCACCCAATGCTTAAAATACTCATATATGAGTTATAAAAAGCTGTTAAATGATCTAAAAACATAAATAACATGAATTAAAAGTGTTAAGTTCTAATCAGGTCACCCTAAAATATATATTCATTCTTCAGATAATATTGGTGAAATATTTTATGGATATCAATAAATATGTTTTCCAAACACATGGAATGAAAATTTTCCCTATAAAATGAATTTCATAAATAAATCAAGGCCTAACACAATGCCTATTTATACCCATGGATATCATAAAATCAAATCACCACATATCCTAACCCAAGGATGGAGAATATATTATTCAAACTCATGGAGAAAACATATTAAAAATTATTTAACATAATATCACAATAACAACCTCAATTTCATCATAACAACCTCATTATTATCCCCTTTTATTTATATAAAATTAATTCAATCACATTGAAAAATTTCATGAAATCATTTTATCCCTAACAACCCTTGTTGATCTTTAATATTCAATTTACAATATCTATTTTTTTCATTTTAAAATATTATTTATATTTCTATATTTATGTTTCCTCCTTTTGTAAACAATAACAAGTTAGTTTCTTATTTATTATACCCTTATACTCTCCCAGAATATAGATTCTAACTTTTATAATTAAATTAGTTATAAAATTTATATAAACCCAATGGATTCAGGAATCATTCATTTAAACTCAAAATGGATCTTACATTCTCAAACACAATGACTTCAAATTTTTAATAATAAATTCCAACATATTTAAATACTTTTCATCAGAAAATATTTTAAAAATATCTCTTAAAAATTTCCCTTACACTAAATAATTATTATCTGATTATTTAACACCAAATCACTAATTAATTAAACTCATACCCATGAGTTCCATCCAAATCATGTGTATTTTCACGAATAAAACACACTTTGTAACACATATTAGTGAATCAAAACATGAAATTAATTTTAATTTTTTCCTCAATATTTCACATAAATTATCACAACATCACTATGGAATAAAATCAAAATAGTCAATAATTTACAGAAACATGTAACATCAAAAATAAAATTTATAGCACACAAAACTAAATTTTTAATACTTTAATAATTATAACATCAAACTCTTAATTATAATCACTTAATTTAAAATAATTTCCACTTATTAAATGTTAAATTATAATTACATCCATGAATCACAAGAAAAACAAATGATTAATACTTTTTAATTAATATAATATCATTCTTATTAGATTAAATTTAATCTAATTCATGTTTAATACACACACATTTCTAAGTAAAAATATTAGTTCAAAAATAATATATAAACACTTAATTAAATATATATAAAATGATGGAAGCCTCCTACCACTTTTTTAGTATAAAAATGTCACTAATAATGGAGGTTTAATTTCATCACAACTGAAATGAATAGACATATTAATTAAACTAAATGAATAGAGATAAATTAGAAGATAAAAACTATAAAATCTTGATGATTTTCTATAAAATTATATGGAAATGGTATATCTCACCTCTATGGTCATTATACCGTCAATAGATCTACATTTATTATAGAAATGAATGATAAATCATCAAAGGAATCTGGAGATACATAGTTTAGAGATGATAAATCCTTTATACATTATTATCTGAAAATATAAAATACAGATTTTTATATGATTTTTATTACCATGAAGGGACTAAAGTACCCATGAATAAAAGAGGGTTAGACTAGCCTGTTAGAGTCCTGGTGGAGTCCACCAAACTTTTGTTGGTTCACCCAAGACCTAGTGGATAACCACTAGCCTCCTAATTGTTGTTATATAGTTGTTTCTAAGGCTTAAAACCCCTTTATAGCCTCTATCATAGTTTTAGTGGTCTACTATTTTGAATATTTAGTTTACTTATCAATTTATTCTTTCCAAAACTCCTTTAACTTCTCTTAAACCAGACACAATAATTCAAAATAATTAAATTAAATTATAACATAAAAAAATTAAATTCAAATCATACATAATAATCCCATAGTTTTTAAAACATATATGAGATATTATGAAGGAAGTAAAATATTTTTATATTTCATGACATTCCTTATATATCATACAAGTAAAATATAACCTAATAATACAATATGTTATGTATTTAGAGAAAATGTTCTTTAATATAACACTTAAACTAAATCCAAATAAACATTATATATTACACATTTTTTACATCATATTTAACATATTTTGAAACTATATCCCAAAATATTTTAGATGAATCTCTAAAATAATTTGGATAAAAAATAAAACCTTTAACAAATTTAAAAAATATTGTATATTAAATATAATACTCATTAAAACTGACTAATTTGTAACCCTATATTGATTTTTGTCCTTAAAAGTGAATATAAATTCATAATTTATAATTATAAGAAAATTTTAACCACTGGAAATGTATCAATAATACTAAGTTAAAAAATGGTATCACATGATCTCTAACAAACATATTTATCTTCATACAATTATCCACCATATATATCTACATACATCATGTATATTTATATAATCCCATTATCTATCATATTGAGTATAAACATGATACAGGGAATAGTTAACTCTATGTATATATACTCATTCATTCGAATTTCTTTGAGTTTATTGACCAAAATATATGAATATATCACATTTAATTCATTAAATTAGATGAGTACATCAAATTTCACTCAACCAGGTATATTCATACAATTTATCAATTAAAAATATCTATTTCATGATTACTAGAATACCTAACCACACTTGATTAGTTAAATGATTAAGATTAACATAAGAAATTTTTTAAAGTATGAATATTCACATATAAGTTATCTTTTTGACCTCAATTACTATAGATTACTATGAAATATACATCTCAAGTATATTAATGACATTATGTTTGAAATTTCATATGGTATTCTTAAATGAGTTGATACTGATAATAATTTACATTTATACCCCAATATTTAAATACGAGTCTTTATAAAAACCCATATTCACATTAATCATAACATATCATTGAAACTCATTTCCTCTCATTACTATCATCAATTAAATAAAACTCATAGGATTACCTATAAGTAGTTATTTTCCAATTAAATCTCATATAATAAACAAAACACTCATTAATAAATGAAAATATATAAATTTCATTTAATTATAAAAGACATGATGTATTTTTATATTCATAAAAATTTTCTTCATATTAATAAGATCTAAAATAAAATAATAAAAATATATAAATTAGATCCATTCTTATTGCATCTTAATACATAAATACTATAAACAATTCATGTTTCATTGCACCAATGACCATGTCAGAGGACATGTTACATAAACATGTAACGCCTACTATATTATCCTATATCTATCTAAAAATTCAATGCATCAAACCAAAAAATAACCTTTTAAATGAGATGATATCTTTAAAATATTTGTTTTCATACAACGGTAAGATTGAAATTTTATGTGACAACCTGAGTATTTTTAATAAGATGTCACTTTTAGGGAATACTAATATTAAATATTATGAATATATATATATATATATATGATTTAATAATCTTATATATGTTTAGATAAAGTATCAATAGGTATTATATATTCAAATATATTGTCATAATAAATTTATGATTATTATGCTTACTTCATCTCATAAGGTATTTTTTATTTAAAGGTTAAACATATTTTCTTAAAATTATTTCCTATCTGATATTTTATAAATGAATAATTATATAAATTTTGAAAAAATTTATTGATATTTACTATTATTATAATCTTATAAATAATTTAATTAAGTTATAGAACAAGAATATTTTTTTATTTAAAAAATAATTAGTTTTTATTCTAAATAAATTTTTTATGTATTAAATGATTTTATTTAAAAGTAAAATATCTAAATTAAAGAAATTAAATTTGATAAAAAGGAATTTTTTTGTTTCATAATTTTGAAAATAGATTATGATTGTATTTTGGGATTTTTTCAGAAATGGTTAATTTTTAAGTGAATGGTGAAAGTATCATTTTTACAAATACTGTAACTTTTATGTAATCATTATTATATAAGCATGACTTAAAAATATGTGGAACATTTTTATTGATGAAAAAATAATTTTAGGAGTAATATATTGCATTTAAAATTAATTTTTTGAATTTATAAATCTATACATGACTTTTTTGGAACCTAAGTTATATTTTATTCTGATAAAAAACTATTTTGGTCCAATTATTTTAATTAAGTATTCACAATGATCTATTCAATTTTGGATTGATTTTAATGTAAAATAAATATTATTTTTTACCATGAAACAATAAATATAAATGGAATCAATAATTTATATGATTTTTATGTAAATTCATTTTTATGCTTAAAAAGGTATTTTCTCTGAAAACAGTTTTGTTGTGGTATGCGTACTTTTATTAAAAGAAATTTTTACCACCTATAGAAATTTAATCTTAGGAAATGGTTTTAAAATTTGGAATAAAAATGTTCAAAATTAGTTAATAAGGTATATTTCAGTTTTATCCATAAAAATAATTTATCATAGTAAATATTAGTCACATCAATAAACGTTAAATTTAGTAAATGGTTAAATTAATAGACAAGCTCACAAAATATCAAAAAATATTATCCTTAAATGAGTGGACAAAATATTGATCGACCTACCCTTATATATTGTCAATTTTTATAATTATTGGATTCACTTTCTTTGATAATGACTTCCCCTCCTAATATTAAGAAATTAATGCTAAAAATTGGCACCCTTATCATCTATAAAAGGACCACTTCACCACCCCACTTCTCCACACACCTTGAGCATTTTAGCACGATCAATACCATAAAAACACTTCCCTAAACCAATTTAAAACATCTTCTAGTTTTTTATCCCTAAAATACTAATCTAATAAGTCATATGGAGTGACTTAGAGAAGAATATCCAAGTTAGGGGTAATTTTCTTAACCAGGTTCTTCATGTTTCTTTCTTCTTAAAAATTCTTCAAATATATTATAAATTTAATGACCCCCTCCCTCCAGAGTTACCCCTCCTAGGCTGGAAATGAAGGAAGATATATAATGACCCCTTATTCCCTCATTCAATATGCCTTGGGTTAGTTACTAGTACCAAGGCTATCAAATCTCATAAATGGGAGGAATTACCCTATATAATAATAATTTCGGGATATAGGATATCAACAATCAATCAACACCATGACCTAATATAAAAGAAAACCCAAATCCATCCCACAATACATGAATAATGTAAACAAATACAATTATTCCCAGATAAATAACCATAAAGGAATTCTTAAGGAAGAAACACAGTAATAGTCCAGAGGTATGAGCTTGTAATGTTCAGCATGGTCTATGATGTCCTTCTATAAACCAGATTTAAAATAAAATGTGTAGGGTTATCACACAAGTAAACATATTTGTATTCTTAAAGTCACTCATACATATGTGAAAAGAGAACATTAATACACCCATGAGTAAGTAATAGAACCAACAATACCTAAATAGGTCAACTAACCAAACTCATCTTCATCACATCATGCTCACCAAATAACGCATCCAATTATAATAACATAATATGAAGTATATTAGTGATAGGATACCCCACACTACTTTCCCACTAATTTATTTCTCTCAAACCCAACATTTTACATCTTGTCTCTACCATCACTTCCTTATAATATCACATCACATCTCACCTACAGAAACCAGGTAAATCACCTCACATCACATCCCACCTGCAAACACCTAGGCCATCACATCACATCTCCCTCATAGACACATAGACAATTACATCACATCATAACCATAACCATAATAATAGGGTATCATGAACATTAAAAACATCACCCTCATTCCATATTCCAACCATATTTGACCCCCACCAAAAGTCACATCATAATCTAATCACAACCACCGCTGTTGTACATTTGACTTCAGGTCATCACAACCATTTCATATCTAACACACCTAGAAAAGAGAGAAGGCAATATCGGGTAGTTATCCATCCATCCTCATCACTGGGATGTTGAAAAAAAACACCCCAAAAATATTTGGTTACCAACACATTGTGCTCTACATGGGTGGGTTGTGTAAAGAAATCACAATAATGTACAAATTATATATATATATATATATATCCAAAAACAAGCCCAGCCTATGGGTTCAAAAAAAGAACTATTCCAATTTAGGACATTACCTCAAGCCTCAAAACTCCAATAACATTCATTACCACTTCTAAATAATTAACACCCCAAAAAGGAACTACATTACATATTTCATATTCTTACTCAATTAAATCTTATTTCCAAATTCACATTACCAACCAATTTCACTCATTTAGCCCATTTATTTTCCAACCCATTCATTTTCCAAACCAATCATTTCTTTATTTTAGGATGTTTAATTCACACTATGAAACAACCATTTAAAACATACATCCTATCCCAATTCAATGTTCATTAGTCATTTCAACCCATGACAATTCACTTTAATTGTTAACAAATTATTATATCATTAACCTTGAATCTAGAACAACACAACACAACAAACCATATCCCTTTCTCAGTCTAATAGGCCCACATCACCCCTCTTTCTCATCCACAACCACATTCCACATCACAGCCATTCTCCACATCACAATCACCACATACCACATTCACTTCTGATCCTAATAGCCACATCACCACTATATATCAACTACATCTAAACACACCACTAACCCACATCACAACCACACATCACAGCACATCCTCCCTAGATCACAACCACATATCACATCACTTTTCACAACACAATACATAACATTCTTCTAATTTAGTAGGGGGATTTTAATCACATTAACTTCTTTATTCAAGAGAATTCTCAAAAAATCCATAAATCTACTAGGGAAGATGTTTTATTAAGAAAATATATGTGGTTATCCAATTTCAATTTTTCATTAGTGATAATAAATAGAAAACAACAAGGTTTTTATATCACAACAACCACAACAAAATCAAATCCCCCAAAATCCACAATTTTATGTCAGTAATTTAGCCCATACAATAAAAATAGTAATAATGATATCAAATCTATAAAAACATGAAATTCAAACCCCTTCCACATTAAATTAAATTAAACAAGTTATTTATATTTTTTAGGATGGATATACTACTTCCCAAAGAAAAACAAAACTATAGACCCTTCTACATGCTAAAATAGGTGAGAAAGGAAGGAACTCCTACCTCAAATGGATATTTTTGATTCGCTGTACAAGTTGGAATAACATAGAACAACCACCAGGAACCAAAATGAATAATAACACCTTTATAACCTTAAAATAATCACCCCGCTACATCCCCTTATAAAAACAACAACAAATACAATGATTTCTCTAATATTCAACCTTACCAAACAAGGACCAGTGAGATAATAGGAAAAAAAGAGAGGGTAACTCACCAAAACCACCATGGATCGATCCTCCAAGGTTGAGGTTGAAATCCACTGAAATAGGGATGAAATAACTCCTTAGTACATGATTGTGTCACCCAATAAATGAGAGGAATATTAGAAAAGTGATCAGTTCTAAGGGGATTTAGGATTTTTATACCCAACCTTGAAAACATTAGAGAATGACACAACCCACAGGACAACATATAAGTACTACTAAAAACTGAAGAACCTATAGAGGATCACCCCTCAATAATCCATATCCCTACTGGTATAAGACCCTCAAATATTTCCGACTATCTTTACATTATTAACCCTATAAAGTAGGAAAGGGACAACACCGTAGTAACTTCTCTATGGCGTAGTAGTACCCAAGAAGGAAGAACCTCCAAAAAAATCTTCCTTGGACTCTATAAAACAACTAAAACCCCTACACTATATCCACTCATGTGAGAAATCACCTATATTCTATAGGAACTCTCCTTGCTATAGCTACCCCTAAAGTGGAAGTAACACTGAAAACCCTCCTCCAGGGACCCTACATCACAGCCAATCCTTCCACACCACAGCCTTAAAACCATAAAATGAAATCCTAGGATCTATACTACAAGACTCTCTCTAGCTAAAATATCATCTCTATATCCTCCTCTCACCCTCCAAACTCCTCAGGATCACATCCGTACACCTTCACCGCCAGAATTCCCATAAAGTAGTAGGTTGGAAGGTCTGGATCGTTATAATAAACATACTAATATAATGACATCAGTATCATTAGTATACTAAAATATTATTATGTTGATAAAATAATCATTATCCACCTTCCTATAATCCATTATAAAATAGAAACATCGCCCATGTTATGTGTAGACTTCCACCTCCATGAACGAAGTGTTTTGTTTTTCATCACCAATTAATATGTGTGGTTTTAAACATGGATTTAATTAAACAAATATGATATTTATTACATTACTAAGTTATATAAAGATAATTTGGACATTATATTAATACTTTTAATAGTAAATTGTCATCATAATATTTAAATTTCTAAAACAATACTACTGAGACACTTTTCTTTATTTGAATCTATTTTTTGATATCCTATCGAACTACAAGAATTTTATGCTAATAGAATGGTAAATACCATTTATATATAATTATATACATGATGGAACTACTTTATATAATCTTTGATGGTTAATGTACCAAAATATTTTTGGATGATTTGATTGAATGAACCCAAAATGATTGATGTTAATTTAGTAAACAAATGAAACATATAAAAAATAAATGCAATAATAGGGATAATAAAAAGGGGGTGAATATGAAAATTTATCTTAATAAAGTAAATAATTTATATAATTTAATTAATTTGGAGGGTAGACAACTTAATAAATGATTCGACACTTGAGTTAGGAGGTTTTCCTTTAAAAAATTACTTTACAAGTTTTGATGTCACTCTCCCAACACTTTCTCTTACATGTAAGTATTAGTTATATTGTTTCCAAAATATTATTCTCTATATCTCAATGATTGTTTAAGGTTATTTTCAAAAATCTTTCACTTTATTTTCATATTTTTTAAAAGGAATATTTATGAAATTTTCTAGACGGTTTATTTTTTACTTTCATTACTAATGTTTGAAAAGAATGTTTTTTTAATGTCTTCAGTACGAACACATTTTCCTTCCTCTATAACTATTTTTCTTAATTATGTTTTCTCATCAAGTATCCATTTTTTTCAAAGAAAATAATATAACCAATTTTCTTTGAGTTTTTTTAATGAGTTATCAAATAAAATGATATTTAATTTTTTTATGTATTAACTAAAAGTTCTTATAGTTATGGGTTTAAATGAATTTTTTAATAAGTTTTATGCTTAAATTTGAAATATTATAAATGTTCTGTTCAAATTATAGTACTTGGGAATTGTATATGATGAAAGGTGAGATCAAGATACAACTCTACAATGCATTGGGTAATGAGTTATTCTATATAGAAAATTATGTTGATGTTGGCTAGTTATGTTATTCCATCAGGGGTTATTTGAAGTAGTTGGTCAAGTTACTCTGACAATAAGGGTGATTTTTATGAGTGATATGAATATGATTACACATTATTACTTCATGGTCTTTCTATTATTCTAGTATAATTTAGTGTAAATAATTGTATTTAATGTAATAAGAAGTTAATTTAATGAGTAAATGGTATTTTTAATATTTTTAAAGGTAATGGATTGTTTTTTATGGAAATTTTATGATTTTATATAGATTTAAATTTTTCATTGGTTTTCAAATTTTTTAAAGAAAATTTAACTATCTTTCCATTTTATATTATTCATTATGAGGTTACTTTATGAATCTATTTTTAGAAAAGTAGTTGGTTGTATTTTTGAAAGTATGTTTTATATAAGCTCATAAAACTATGTTTAAATGCGATAAATTTCAAATGCTTGCAAATATTTTAGTGACATAATAAATTTTTTTCTTCATTGCATACCCCTTTCTAAGTTTTATAATCATTCTATGTTTTCAAAAAAATCATAGGTTTTATATATGGGTAAGAATGATTATGAATCCTATTTTTGAATATGATATTATGGTCTTGAAAAAAGAAAGTGTTCTATTTTAATAGTTTTTTTAGTGAAAAATGTTCAAAGATTGGAAAATTATGGGTATTTTAGGTAAGGTATTTCCTAATTCACTAAATCTATAAACCTAAATGGTTATGGTAATATATGTAATGAAATATTTTCCAAAAATATTATAATTATATAGTGACTATGTATTGTATGTCGCAATTGGTATTAATTACGGTTTGTAAATAATATGTTCTAATCATTAGATCGATGTGTTTGGGTCTGGGGAGCCTCTATTAGTATTAGAATATGTTTTAGATAAATTTAGATATTGGGATGTTATTATATGAGGATAAATTGTGGATTAAAGAAACCATAATGTATTAGTAAGTTTATGGTTAATCATAATTCAAATGTATAAAAGTTCTTTTGTGGTTTTTATGTGAATTATATTTTGAGGTGATTAGTAATATTTTGAGAGAAATTTTTTTTGTTTTGGGAATAATATATCATGGACATATTTATAAGCATTATGTTAAATATTTGATTTAGTGTGAAGGTTATTTAAGAATAATTTTATTATATTTTTAGGCACATAGATGAAAGGTATGGATAACCATTATGGTTGGTATGTGATTTGATGTTGGGATAATTATCATTATTTGAGAAAAAATTTATTTGATTTTTGAAATGTGAATTGATTATTATAGATAAATTTGGGGATTGAAAATTTATTTAGTAAAAAGGTGAGAAATGTTATTTTAGAAAAAATTTACTATATTTTTCAAACTTAAATGATTAATATATATGTGTGTGTGTGTGAAATTAGTAACTAGAATGTGATTTTATGTTAAAGTGACTAATGTTATAATGATTTAGTTACATTCCTTAAGGTTTTATATAATGGTGATTCAAGTTATTGTTTAGAAAAATATTTATCTATTTTGAGTTGAGGAAATGGTAAGGAATATTTAGAAGATTATTGAGGTTCAATAATTTTAGAATAAAAGTTTTGTTGAATTTAGAGTAATATATGATCAAGTTTTTTCTTTTTGGGTTTTTTAATTTGATCAAGATTTTGTTGAAGAGTTTCAGGGTTTAGTTATTCATAAAATGATGAGTTTAACATGGGTAGTTATTATTCATATTTAGGTTGTGGATATTAAAGTATCACTTCTTTATTTATTGGTTTAATAATATTTCATTAGGTATTATCTTTACTCATTCTAATAATTTTTGTATTTTTTTTAATTAGTTAGAAATTTGAATAATGACTTGATAAAAAATCTTTAATATAATGAGGAACATTATATTTTGGTGAAACTCATGATCCATTAAGAGTTTATTTTCATGATTCATGCATAGAAAATCATCTTGTACATTCATCCATTGAGATATGATATGAAATATATGTGGAAACTGATAGATATAAAAAACCAAAGGATGATTTAATTCTTATAGAAATGGAATGAAATCATGTAGGTATATTTTATCATATTCACTATCTTGGTAGAAAAATAAACCATCAGAATCAGGAAAAAGTATGATAAATCTACCAATAATTATAAGGAAAAATTTACCTTACTATTAATGTATTACTTATAAACTCATTCAAAAGTAAAAATCATATAAAATTATAATCATGGTTTAAAAAAATATTTATGATTGGTTTCCTAGTCTTGACCTAGAAAATAAATTTAGCTGTATTTTGTATCAATTTTTTATATCTCTATTAATTTCATGAGTTGTTATTCTATTTCATATCTTCTCCTTTATGCTTTAAATAATACATCTTTAAATTAAAATATCACTCATTTACAATCATTTATGATGAATAAATGGTCTCTTTTCCTCTATTATGGTTTGTAGTTCATATTTTATGTTGTTCATAAGACGTTTTTTTGACTCAATATCCCTTTATTGGTTCATTTACCCTCTTCTTGTAATATATTCTTATAATATTGGTTACTCTACCCTATTATTATATTATATTGTAACTTCTATTTATTTTTTTAATTGACATTTATTTATCACAATTTGTAACGTTTTTAATCTTAATTTTCTTTATATGAGGCATGTTTTATATTATGCACCTATTTTATATTATATGGTGTATATAATACCTCATTGACATATTATATCTTCATTCAATTTTATTAATGGTATTTAAATTCGAATTTCCTATTCTACATTTCATTGGATTTTGATTCATATACTACTAAATTTTCAAGGGTGTTTCTTGACTCAATATCTTTTTCTTGAGTCATAATAATTTTAATTTGATCATATTCTTTCTTATCATAGATGTTTTATTTTCTTATTTTGAATGAAAAATATGTATTCTTCCCTAAATAATTCATATATCACATCATCTCCATCCATGAAGAAATGTTATATTTCTATTTTATTGTAAGTTTACTTAAAAACATTTCAAAAAACCAAAAAATTATTTCCTATAACTTTTATATATTACTATTATCTTACACTCCAAATTTATTATAGCTTTATTTCATTTATATGTATAATTATCAGGGAATCAATTTAGAATAACAGTTTTTGAAGTCCAGTTTCATGTATTGAAAGGGATTTGGAAAATAAATCCTTTATTTATGAACTTAATAAACCCCTTATCATTAGACTTAAGATAAAATGGAGAGGATGCTATTTATTTAAGGGGGGGGGAAGGAGAAAACTTAGGTATTTTTAATAGGATGTCACTTTTATGGTTTATCAATATTCCTCATTATGAATTTCTATATATGATTTAAAAAAATTATGTATATATCATGTCTCGGAATATAAAATATAATCAAATAGATACTCATAATACTTTTTAGATTATTATATTCATCATATCATAAGTGATATTTTATTTAAAGGATAAATTTAATTTTTTAAATGATTTCTTATCATGATATTTTAAAAATGGATAATTATGTTAATTATATAAATTCATATTGATATTTTTATTGTAATCTTTGAAATAATTTTATTAAGGTATGTAAAAAGAATATGATTTTTCATTTTAAAAAGAAATATTTTTTATTCTAAATAAATTATTTTTCCATATATTATATGGTTTTATTAAAAATTAAAATATATAAATTCTATAAACATAATGTTAAAAATAATTTAGGATGATTTTTTTGGTATTTTTCAAAAAATATTATTTTTAGGTGAATGGTGAGAACATCACTCAAAGTTTTTATTTTATTATATAAAAGGGAAATGAGTACAAGACAATCAAGGGGCTATAGAAATGGAGACTTAGGGAATCTCTAATAAAAATATATGCACCACCTAGGGAAATAGAACCAATACTAGAAAACTCTATGAGAGGGAACTCCAGGGAGGCTTTTGAAGCCAGAAAGTCAACCACACAATTTTCTTCATGCCAAATATGTGAAATATCGATACCATTGGGGAGAAGTGTCGTGAATTTACAAATAAAGTAATTGATTTACCAATGAGTGGATGAAATACCGTTTAAGGAATTCCATATAATTGTTGATTTTGTATATACTATAGAAAATAATATTTCTTTAGAGTATCAAAGTTCAAGACCATTAGGAATGGCCTTCGCTTCTTCCATAAGAAAGTTACCCACCCCATAGAATGAGATAAAGGTGAGTAATACCAAAAATGTGGTGTCACGAACCACACCTCATACCCTCATGAACTCTTGACTAAAAGATCCATCAATATTCAATTTAAGACCAAGGGATGGGGGATTCCATCTCACCCAATGTCCCATCGACTGGGCTATGGGAAAACCAGTTTGTTGCCTTCTAGACATAAAACATCTGAGAGAGGGATATTACTCCCATTAGTTCAGAAGGATAGAAAGGTCTACAAAAAGTCATCTGGTCATCACCACCAAAGTTGAATATAATGGTTGAACATTGTGTTGTTATTTTTTCATTGCCTCTCATAAACACCAGCAGCCCACTTTGAGAAGAATTGATTGAGCCCTCACCTCATGTTTATTATTGTCGGTATATCTAAACCATTGTTATAGGAACTCCTCTATGGACTCCACAATAAATTTGAAGCCTACGAAATCACCCAAAATTATATATAATTTCCCCACCCACTCACTTTGAAGAAAGAGGTGGGTCGTGATTTCCTCCTTATAAGTCTTACAATATGAATATATTAAGGCTATGTGAATACACTTGTGTTTTACCTTCACATCAGAAGGTAAAGAAGGATTATAGATTATCCAAATCATAAAGTTGATTTTTTATTGAATGGTATTAAACTAAAGAACACCTTCCCACATGTCACTAGATTGCAGCAAGTGCGATACGTTTTTATAGGCCTTGGTAGTGAAAATGACCAAGTATTTCCCATGAATATACATACATCTAGGGTCTCCCCCATCCTAATACCATCAAATACATTCTTCTAGATGATATCAAGGATAACATGAATAAGGAGGGTTATGAGATGGAATTATTGAAAGTAATATCCAATGAGGGACACCATGGATAATCAAAAACCTCACTTTCCCAATTGTAGTCCCAAAATCAAATATCTTCGCATCTGAGAAGCCACCGATAATGGTGTTGAAGAACCGGAATGAAGAACTAAAGTGAATTCCATAAGGGGTAATAGTTCCCTATGGTAATTCTCATAATATTTCCATGTTTACCTTTTATGAATTTTCTTCAAATGTAATTCCCCTTGATAACCTTCCATGCTAGTTTTCCTTGAAGTTAATACATCTCCTCCCCTACATTCCTTACACTGATACCCCCATTCTCTACCGGTCTGGTCAGTTTCTTCCAAAACCCCCTATAGAACCTTCCCTCTCCCTGTGCATCCCAAAAAAATGTGCTTAAAAGTTTTTTCAATATTCTTAAAAACAACATGTGGCACCTTGATCACTAATATAATGTTCATAGGGATAGATGTTAGCACATAATTGACAAGGGTAATTCTTCATCCAAATGAAAGGAATTGGTTTTCCAGTTTGTAATTTGGTTTGTTATATTACTAGAAATGCCATAAAAGTGCCTAATACCAATTATTCTAGGAACTATATGTTCTCCCAGACACTCCATAGGGAAGTCCTTCCTACCAATACACAACATTGATTCAATGTTATTCCTCTATCTAGATTAACATTATGATGGTAGAAACACATTAATTTTTTATTTTTTTATGGTTTTCTCACTCAATATGGTATAAGGTTCTATAGTTTTATTAAATAATATTATTTAAGATCTATGGTAATTGATAAATAAGATGATTTCATTGACAAAGAGAAGGCAAGACACACTATTGAAATGAGATTTGTCATGGTAAGTTTTGACGATATAGTATTGTATACAAGAGCCTATATTTTTCTATTAAGGGTGTATTGTTCAATGATATATATGATGGGTTTTAAGGGTAACCTTTTATTATCCCCTAATTGGTTTAATGAAGATATATTACCTCCCCATAAAAATAATTGTGAATCAGGTCGAGCTATAAGGATGTAACTTTTAAAGAATCAATATGATATAAGCATGAATTAAAAATATGTAAAAAATATTCAAAAAAAATGAATCTAAGGAGTAAAATAATGAATTCAAAATTAATATTTTAATTTATAAATAAATAATTTACTTTTTGGAACCTAATTTATATTTTATTCTAATAAAAAACTATTTGAGACTTTTTCTTTATTAAGTATTCCCAATGATCCTTTTGGTTTTAGATTACATTAAAATTAAAATTAATCTCATTTTTTAACCATAAACCAATAAATATCATGGGAACCATTATTATACATTATTTTTATATAAGCACATTTTTATTTAAAAAAATGAATTTGTTTCTGAAATTTTTTTATTACGTTAAAAAACTTTTATTAAAATTAATTTTTGCCACCTCTAGAAATTGAAATATATAAAATCGGTTTAAAATTTGTAATAATCATGTTCAAAATTATTTAATACGATCTATTTTATTATTATTCATAAAAATAAGTTACCATAGTAAAAGTTAGTCACTTCGATAGGGGTTAAATGTGGAAGAATATTAAAATTAAGGGATAAGGTCACATAATAACACAAAACTCTATTCTTAAATGAATGGATAGAGGATCTATTAAATCCACCCCAATATGTTTTAGATTTTTAGTTATATTGGATCCAATTTTCATGATATTAACATCCTCTTTTCATATAAATAAATTAATATTACAAAAATACAACTCATATCATCTATAAGAGGCCCCGTCACCACACCACTTCTCTACACACCTTGATCCCTTTAGCTTGAACATTCCCTAAAAATTCCATTTAAAAAACTATTTATCATTATATAGAAGTTATATTCTCACAATAACACTAATATAATAACTCTTAAGTTTTGACTCAATGGTGGATATCTGAGGAAGAGTTAATTATCTTAACCTAGTTCTTTAAGTTTCTTTCCTATTAAAACTCCCCCGAATATAATATAACCATACTAATATAATGACACCAGTATCATTAGTATACTAAAATTTTATTATTTTGATGTAATATATATTATCTATATTCCTCACATCCATTGAAAAATCAAATTTTCAACTATGTTACATGCATACTACCACCTCCATGACCTATATATTTCATTTTTCATTAACGACTTACAAGGATGGTTATAAATGTAGATATAATGAGAAAATGTGGTATTTATAACATTACTATGGTTTTATAAAGATAATTTGTACATTTTTTAAAAACATTAACATAAAATGGTCATCATAAAATTTAAACCCTTAAAATAAGCATATTGATACACTTTTCCTTATTTCAATCTATTTTGGACAACCTATCAAACTATACAATTTTTGTGAAACTAGAATTTTTAAAAAAAGATACGGGTATGAGTACACATTTTATAATGAAATAATAGACATCATTCTATCTATGGAGAGAGATACCCATTATATATCCCAAGTATAAGTGGCCCATGAACATGGCCCAAAGTCCTAGTGTAGAGACATGCCTACGTCATCCTAGCTGTGTCACCAGACTTGTGTCACTGCCTGCCTACATCATGCCTATGTCACTACTTTCCTGCATCATGCTCGCATCACCACCTATTATGTAAATACCCCAATTGGAATCCTAGACTTTAATTTCTAGTCTTTTGGATGCAAGATTATAGGGTTTACCACTCAGGTTCCACCCTAAATACAAAACAAAGAACATATATCTCTAAAATTCTTGAGATGATAAAACTATTTTATAACCCATTTACTGAATTAAACATATTGAAGTAGTTTCAGAGGGTTTGACCGAATGACCCCAAAATGAACAACATTAATTCCAAAATTAATTGAAACATGATAATAAAAATAATAATAAATGAAATAAATGGGATAATAATAATGGAATAAACATGAAAAATTTTATTAATCAATTAAATAATTAATATAATTTTATTACACTATAGGTTAAAGGACTAATAAATTGTTTCTACACTTTTGGTAAGGGGTTTTCTTTTAAAACTTTACTTTATAGTTTTTCAAGTTATTGTTCAAAAAATTTCTCTTCAATGTTCATATTATTTATATTATTTCAAGAATTTTATTCTCTATATTTTAATTTATTTTAATTTCATCTTCAACTATCAATGAATATCCTTAAAATTTTTTAAAAAGGAATCTTTTTAATGATTTTCATATTCTGTTTTTCTTTACATTATTTTAAAAAAATTGAAAAGAATTTTTTTACCATATTTCATATGAACTCATTTTTCCACATTTATAATAATTTTTTAATTCGGCTTTCTCTTTTAGATTCCATGGTTTTTCGAAAAAAAATATTCCCATTATTCTGTAAATTTTTCAATTTAAAGTGCTATCAAATAAAAGTATATTTATATTTAATTTATGTGATGGCTATAATTTATTATACTTATAGTTTACAATTAATATTTTTATGAGCTTTGTGTTGTGAATTGAAAGTTTCTAAAATTTTGGGTTCAAATAATGATACTTAGGAACTGTATATCAATGCTTATGATTATTTCTAGATTAAAAAATTTCAAACTTTTTCATGTATTATCAAGGAACTTTCAGAGTCTTTCTATTTTATTTTCATGATTATGAGGTTTATTTATGAAAATATTTTGAATAAATAAGTTTTTTATATTTTTGAAAGTATATTTTATATGAGTTTATATTTCTATGTTCAAAAGGAATAACACATTTCAAAGGTTTTACAATATTTTTATGTCTTAACAAAGTTTTATCTTTCTTCTATACCCCTTAGTAAGTTCTATTCTCATACCATGTTTTCAAAAAAATCACATGTCTTATGGATTATTAAGAATGATTATGGATTGTATATATTAATGTGATATGTTGGTCTTAAACGAAGAAATTGTATCATTTAAAATGTTTTTTAGTAAAAGCATTTCCATGAATAGAAAAATTATGGGTTTCACTATGTATGGGATTTCTTAATTATATAAAACTATAAACCTAAAAGATCATGGGAATGTAATTATTGTAATATTTTATATAAATATTTTAATTATTTAGTGATTATATATAAGTTTTCATAGTTGGTATCAAATCCAGAATATAAATAATATGTTTCAATAACCAGATCCAGGTGTATGGGTCTAGAGAGTCTTGGTTGGTATCAGACTAGGTTTTTGATACCTGTATAGGTTATTATTTTATTAGTTAATGGGAAATTTAGGGATTAAGAATCCATAATGGGTTATTAAGTTTATTGGTAATATTGATTCAAAGGTATACATATTATTTTGAGGTTTTTATGTGATTGTAATTTTGAGTTGATCAACAATGTTTTTGGATATGTTTATTGGGTTTTAAGAAGAATACATCATATAGGTATATATATAACCCTTAGGTTTAATATGTAATTTTTTTGAAGTTATTTGGGAATAATGTTATTATATTTTTATATACTTAATCTAAAAGGTGTGGATAACTATTACGGTTTGTATGTGATTTGATGTTTAGGTAATTATGGTTATATGAGAAAAATGTTATTTTATTTTAGATATGTGAGTTGGGTATTATAAATAACATTTGGGACTGAAATTTTACTTGTTAAAAAGGTGATTGATGTTATTTTGAAAGTATTATACAATATTTTTAGAATATAAATGATTAATTTATATATTTGAAATTTTTAATTACTATATTAGTTTATGTTAAAGTGGTTAATGTTATAAATATTGAGTTACTTTTATGTATTAGTGATTCAAGTTATTTTTAGAAAAGATTAATCTATTTTAGGTTTAGGAAATAGAAAATAATATTTTAGATTATTATTGAGGTTTAGTAATTTTGGGATACAATTTACATTGATTTTGGAAGAATATAGGATCATGTTTTTTTGGGTATCTAATTTGATCAATCATGTTTTTAATAGTTTTAGGGATTACTTATTTATGGAAATATTTAAATTTAACATGGGTGGTTTTTTTTATTTAGGTTTTAGAGATTAAAGTATTAATTCTTTACATGATGTCTTATTCATATTTCATTTGGTAATATCTTTACTCATGCTAGACATTTTAGTTAAAAAGAGAAATAACATTCTATAAAAATCCTTCATATAATGAGGAACATTATATTTTGGTGAATCTCATGACCCATTGTTATTTTATTTTTGTACTTCGGGCATGAAAATTTCATCTTGGATATTCATCATTGGAAATGGGAGGTTAAATAAAGGTTAAAAGTGATAAATATACAAAATTAAATGATATTATTATTCTTATAAAAATGGAATGAGATCAAATAAGTTTATTTTCTCAAATTATACCTCTTGATGGTAAAATAATTCATCAAAAATAATAAAAAGGTTGATAAATATATTAAGTATTATATGGAAAATATCAGCCTAATTATCGAATTATACCTTAAAACTCATTCACAAGTACAAATATTATAATATTAGAAGCATGGTTTAAAACAATATGATAATTTTCCTATTCTTAATCAAGAAATTAATGTTATTAATATTTAGGATCTATTTTCTTGATATCCATTCATTTTATGAATTGTTATTCTCTTTAATTTATTCTCCTTTATGTCTCAAATAAATGATCTTGAAATGAAAATGTTACTCTTTTAAAATCATTTCTCATGAATTGATGGCCTCTTTTCCTCTCTTATAGATTTATATTCCACACAACATGTTGTCCATAAGAATTTTTTTTAACTCAATCTCCCTTAATTGATTCATGTATCCTTTTATTTGAATATATTCTTATATGATTTTTTATTATACCCTATGATTATATTATATTGTAATTTCTATTTCTTTTCTGTGAATTTACATTTCCTTCTCATAATATTCAAGTGTATATCACCTTTTTTTTTATTTTATGATACATGTTTTATATTATACACCTCTTTTCCTTTATATGGTGTTTATATACTACCTATTTGAAATATTATCTCATGATTCTCTTTTTTTCATGGGTTTTAAAGTTCCATTTCATATTTTACTTTTATTAGATTTTAATTCACACCTCACCATGTTTGAACAGTTTTTTCCTGACTCGATATATTTTTATTAAGTCATAGTCATTTTTCTTTGACCATGTTTTTTCTTTTAGTGGATGGTTTATTTTCATATTTTGAAATTTAAATATGTATTATCTAATAAATAATTCACCTCTCATGGAATATCTATCCAGAAAGAATTTTTAATTTTATTTTTCGATTTGAGTTCACTTAAAAACATTTCAAAAAACCTAAAAATATTTCTTACCACTTCTATACATTTCTTTTATCTTCCAATTCACATTTATCATGCCATTATTTCCAATCAAGGTACCATTATCAAGGATTTAATTGAAAATAATGGTTTTATAAGTCCTATTTAACCCTTTGAAATGGGTTTTGAAAAAAATTCTAATTTTTTCACTTTATAAACCCCTTCTCATTAGAATCGGGATAAAATTGTGATGACACAGTGTCTTTAAGAAGGGGGGATGTGACAACCCTAATATTTTTAATTATATGTCACTTTTATAGTTTATTAATATTCATGATTATGAATTTATATATTCTTTAAGTAACATATATATGTTTATATTATGTCTCAAAATATATTATATAATCAATTAGATACTCATAAAATAAATGAATATTATTATATTTACTCCATCTCAAAGGGGATGTTTTATTTAAATGTTAAATTTATATTCTTAAAATTATATCCTATCAAATATTTTTTAAATGGATAATTATTTTAATTCTATATATTAATATTTATATTTATTATTATGATAATCCTATAAATAATTTTATGAAGTTATGTAACAAGAAAATTCTTTTTAATTTGAAAAAGAAATATACTTTATTCTAAAAAATATTTTTTCATTTATTATATAAATTTATTTAAAATACAAATTTATAAATTTCAAAATTGTAATTTTATAGTGGAATAAACTTTTATAGTGTGATAAAAATATCTTAGGATATTTTTTTGTTATTTTTTCTAAAATGGTCTATTTTTAGGTGAATAGTGAAAATGTCATTTTTATAAATACTGTAACTTTTATGGGATAATTATGATATAAGAATGACTAAAAAATATATGGAACCTTTTTCTCAAAAAAAAATATTTTAAGGATTAAAATAATTCATTTAAAATTAATCTTTTGAATTTATAAATATATACTTGATTTTTTTGGAACTCATGTTATATTTTATTTTAATTAAAAAATCTATTTTGGGAATATTCTTATAATCATGTATTCGAAATGATCCATTCAGTTTTGGATTTCTTAAAAACTGATATAATACTCCTTTTTTAACCATAAACCAATAAATATCATAGGAATCAACATTATACATGATTTTGAGGTAAATTCATTTTTATGTTTAAAATGGCATTTTCTTCTCTAAAAACTGTTTTTGTTGAGTTAAGAGTACTTTTATAAAAATTAATTTTTATCAAATCTAGAAATATAATTTTGTAAAATTGTTTTCAAAATTTTAATTATAATTTTCAAAATTAGGTAATAAGGTTAATTTTATTTTTAGTCATAAACATAAGTTACCATAGTAAAAGTTAGCCACCTCAATAAGGCTAAAATATGGTCAAATGGTTAAATTAAGGGATATGGTCACAAAATATCACAAAACCCTATCCTTAAATGATTGGATAGATGATTTATTAAACTAAACCTTATCAAATTTCAATTTTTATCCATATTTTTTCCACCTTATTTGAGAATGGAATCCCCTTTTTATATTAAGAAATTAATATTACAAAAATTTCACCCATTTCAGTTATAAAAGGACACCTTCACCACCCCACTTCTCCACACACCATGATCAATTTATCTTCACCAATACTTGAAACAAAACTTACCCATCCCTATTCCACATGTCCTATAGCTTACGGTCTCCCTAAAATACCAATCTATGACAACTTAAGGTGTGAATTAAAGAAAGATATCAAAGGAAGATGTAACTTTCTTAACACTGTTATTCAAGTTTCTTTCTTATTAAGCCTCCTAAAAATCTATTATAACCATACTAATATAATTAAATTAGTATCATTTGTTTATTATAAATTCAAACTTCCTCCCATAAATTATAAAACTAAAGTGTCTCCCATGTTACGTGTAAGCTACTGCCTCCATGAACAACATATTTCATTTTTCATCACCACCTTACATGATGGGTTCTACAAATATATTTAATGAATAAATAATATTTTAATAAAATTATTAAGGTTTTATAATGATAATTTGGTCATTATATTAATAATATTAACAATAAATGGTCATTTTAAAATTTAACCGCTAAAACAAACATACCTAGACAATTTTTATACTTGAATCTATTTTAGACAACCTATAAAACTATACAAATTTTGTGCTATTGAAATGATAAAGGGAATATATATCTAAAATTATAGATATCATGGAATAATTTTATAACCCCTTTCACCATAGTTAATGTATTTGAGGTTTTGACCAAATAACCCCAAACGATTAACACTAATTCAGTAAATAGATGAAACATAATAATAATAAATGAAATAAAAAAGGATAATAATAAGGGAATAAAAATTAAAAAGGTTATTAATTAAGTATATAATTAATATAATTTTATTACTTGGGGTGAAATAAGACTTATGGAATGATTCAAGACTCGAGTTAAGGGATTTTATTTTAAACCTTTACTTTACAAGTTTTAAATTCATTCCCTTCACACTTTATCTTCCATGTCTATATTATTTAGATTTTTTCAATAATTTTATTATCAATAATTCAATTATTCATTAATTTAATTTTCAGCATTCATTTATTTTATTTACAAAGGTTTAAAAATGAATTTTTTAACCTTTTCTGTATGGGTTATTTTTTACTTTCTTTAATCAAGTGTGGAAATAATTTTTTTTATTGCCTTTAATATGGACATATTTTCTAGTCATTATTACCATTTTAATTAATTATGATTTCTCTTAAAGTTTCCACTTTTTTAATAGAAAATAGTAGTCTCATTTTTCAATGAATTTGTTATTTAAAATAGTTATCAAATAAATGGGTATTTCATTATATTTTTAGATGATAACTATAAGTGAATATACTTATGGGTTAAAATTAATGTCTTTATGAGTTTTATGATGAAAATTGAAATATTATAAAAAAATAAAATTATAATACTTAGTAATTATATATGATGATGGGTGATCCTGAGATAAATCTATGAAATACATTGGGTAATGATTTATTCTCTAGAGAAAATGATATTGGAAATTATCTAGTTATGTTTTTCAATTATGGGTTAGTGAAAGTAGCTGGTTAAGTAAATTTAATTTAATGAGTGGTTTGTGAGAGTGATATGAATAAGATTCCCCAAGATTAATTAATGGTTTTTATATGCTTACAATGAGGTCTAATGGAAATATTTGTATTTAATGAATCAAGAAACTAATTTTTTTAATTAAGGGAAGATTTAACATTTTCAAAGGTAAATGATTATTTTAAAATAAATTTTTATGATTTTATCTATATTTAAAGTTTTCATGTGTTTTCATGTTTTATTAAGTAACTTTAATTATTTCCATTTTATATTATTTATTATGATGTTTCTTTAGGAAACTGTTTTGAGAAAAGAAGTTGGTTATATATTAAAAAGTATGATTAATGTAAGCTCCTAGTTTTTTGTTCAAAGGTATTTCATTTAAAAGGTTTTCAAGTATTTTTATATCTTGTAAGATTTGTATCTTTTTTTTAACCATTAGTAATTGTTATGCTCATCAATTTTTTTTGAAAATATTTTTCATAGGTCGTTCGGATGAGTAAAAATGTTTCTGAAGTATAGATCATAACATGAGATGTCGGTATTATGTGAAGAAAGTGTTTCTTTTAAATAGGTTTTTCAGTGAAAAAATTTCAATAAATAAAAAAAATTATCAGTTTTTTTATTTAAGAGATTTTATTATTCTCTAAAACTCAAAACCTAAAAGGTCATGGGAATGTAAATAATGAAATATTTTCTATAAATATTGTAATTTTATAGTGATTATTTATGGGTTTTTACAGTTGGTATCAAAGTCAATATGTAAAGAATATGTTTTTCACACCAGATCTAAGTGTACGGGTCTAGGTTATCTCATTTTATCCTACATTATTAATAACCCTAAATTGAATAATTTATTTAGAAATCTAAATAAATTTCTTTATTATATCAAATTTTATGATCTAATTAAATTCTATTATATAATTAAGAAATTATTACAGTTATTTTTTTTAAGAAATTTGATGACATGAACTAGTTTCTCGATTCATTTCATCAAGAAGAATTTGCTAAATTCAAAAATATGCATTACAAACATGAGGTGTAATGAACTTACACCAGTAGGGATTAATAGGGGGAATAATGAAGCTCAGGAAAAAAACAAAATCAAAGCTAAAAAACAGCTGAGATTCTAGAAAATGCAGTGGGAACCTCCCTCCTAAAGAGAAAAGAAATCTTCTAGATACAGCATGAAACTTGATTTTCAAATATTATAAGAAAATATTCTATTTTTCTATTTTGAATTTTTAGAAAATAAAATCTCTCCCACTATTTCCTTGGTAGATATATTCCTTCTTGTGAAACATGCTAAGATAAACCAAAAAATCTCTAAAAAATTAAAATAATACTTTATTTTCAAGGAATAAATAATAAATTATCATTTATCTGAATTGAGGCCAAGAAAAATGTTGGGTGTATACTTCATAACCCGAAATCTATATAAAAGAAAAGTTGATTAATTGCTAATCCATGTTTCAAATGGTAACTTTTCAACAGATTTTGTTGAGATGTGGTTTAATGTGAATTTAATAATTAGAGTTGCTTAGAATAATAAAGGAATCTTTATCTAATTAGATTATGAAACAATTTTATAACATTATATGACCAATAAATACTCAATTCAAGTTCTCAAATATACATATCATGGAAATATTTTAATACACTTTCCTTGTTGATTTTGTATTCTATATTTTAAGATCCCATAATAATACAATAATTTCAAAATATTAAACCATACTTTATACTATACTCATTAAAACACTTAAATAAACATGAATTGGGTTCAACAAATCACCAACCCATATGTCCTTTTCCTTAATAATATTTTTCATTGTTTTTTAAGAATCATAATTCACATATATTGAATGATTAATAATTAAATGGTATCAGAAATATATATCATGGAATATTTAAATACATTTATCTTTAATATAACCAAATAAATAATGCTAAGGGTAAGTGGTTTTTGAATGTATGACTTTGACCTTTATTTTTGGTATATTATACACGAGATTACCTTATCCATAATGAATAAATTATTATTCTTATTTCAATTTCTATAATAAATTTCATTCATGCATATAAAAAAATTTTATTCTTAACTATGAAAAAATATCTTTTTATCCAAAATATAAATAGAAATAAAATTTATATTTATTTCATATACATAATAATAGTTTTAAATCTAAAAATAATCCACTAGGTATATGTAGATTTTATTTCCCCACCTCTAATGAATAAACTATTCACTTCATTACATGTATGGATATTTACACCTATTTTAATCATCCTTATCCAATTTTCTATTCCTTATACATCTATATAAACATGTGATGTACAATCAATATCTAAAATCCATGAGTTAAAAAATAATGACTTATTTCTAAAACATGTAGTTATTTATGATCATAATGATTATCCTCATAATTTAAAAAAATTATCAAGCTTATAACCCCAATCCAAAAACCAATTACCATAAACTAATACTTCTTAAGGATATACATTCGTATCAAAATAAATTATTTAATAACACATAATAAAATATTTTTTATGTGAGAAACTTTCTTCAAAATTATTTAATAAGAATTTTAATTTGAATATTCTCCCACTAAAATGATGACCCAATATATATCATATCTAGTAGGATAAGAAGAATATTTCACTAATCTTGGAGTGTAATTTATCATTTATCCCATCACATAAAAATTTAGGTTGAAAAATTATCAATTATATCATATATAACTCTTATATAGATAGGTAAAAATTATCTTTCCATGATTCATCTATTGAATCATACTAAACTTCTTTCTTTATTTATCTAAATTTTATGATTATACAACCATGTATAACTCAAGAATAATAGTCAGATATAGACACATAATCTTTTATGTATTACACAACATAATCCATGGGAACCAATCCTATTTGAGTTATCTGTACTAAATGATTGATGTCATAGTGAGTGATCACTTTTGAAGTAATCTAACACTTAGTATTTTCAAGGATTTTAAAGATATTTATGCATAATTTCAATATACATATTATATATATTTAATATCATTCATTTTCTATATGTATGAATCATTATGATGATTTAATTTGTGGTTCTTATACCCATACAATCAAATTAAGTATGACCCTTATGTAATGATATATGTTAAGTATTTGTGGTAAAATAATTGTTTATATTCTTCAACAACATATATATATACATCACATGATAATGGTACATAAATATTATCCCAATTTTAGGAATAGAATCATTATAAACCAAAATTATACCCATGACCACATAGGCTGTGAAAAATAGTCAGCCCTTGGTTTTTTAGATAGAGCTTAAGCTCTGGGGACAATAAAAGGTCAATATTAAAGCTATAGTGTCCAGATATAATTACTTGGTCATTAATTAAAGTTTCATCAATTATTTTAATTCTAAACATGTTAAAATATAGAATATATTTTTATTATAGTCTTTTTAACTCATAATTTTCATTATATAATTTTAATAAAATTGTACTCTCAATGTATTGTTTGGATACATAACTCTTAGTATGGTATGTGTTAATTAAATTTTCATAACTTGTAAAACTAGATCATATTATATCATAAGAATATTTTCATTTTTTTTAACTTTAACAACTTCAAATTTCTCTCATTTTTTATTTGATAGATATAGTCCTTAAGAAACATACCAAGTTAAACCAAAAATATTTTATACTCTAATAAATTAAAATAATACTTTATTTCCTGAAAATAAAAATTAAATAAGCATTTATCAAAAGTAAGACCAAGAATGGTTTTTTGTGTATTGTTTACGACCATAATTTTTTTTGGGAAATAGATATTCCTTAATGCCCATGTAATGGTCCATATCGTGTTGGATGATGGGTGTATCTCATATGGTACAACATACTTAAAATCTAGGCATATCATATACCTTTGTAATGGGATGTTATAAGGCTTGTTTTGTGATAATAAGACACTTAATTAGAATAAAAGTGGAATATTAATGGATTAATTTTTTATTCCCCCATGTGGGGAATCATAACTAAACTATTTCAAATAATAAAACAATGAGAGATAGAGTAGCCTAGGGTTACAGTTAATGTAACTTAATGCATTAACATGTAACATTTGACTTAGTGAATGTTCACTCAACCAGTGTACCGAGGGCCATTATAAGGATTTATTCACTATGATATATTGATTGATGGTTCCTACAAGTGGCTCATATGATTCACCATAAAGCTCTCCCCCTTTCTCTCTTTACCTCAAAAGGTGCTAGTATGGTGTGAGAATATAAGAGAGTCTTTCCCAAACCATTCAATTGGTTCAATGAACCCATGGATACACCATAGATGAGGGATGTATTTTTTACACCTCTTGGGTATTCTTAATCAAGATCATATAATGTAGGTGGTTGCTATATATTGATGGTTCAGAGTACACACATACAAGTAGTTTCTTTATTTTATACAAATTCATGGTTTTGATTATCCAGTATAGTGATCTTGGGTTTATGGTTTCTAAAATTTCTTTCACAGTGTTAAATTATCATTGTTTGATCCTTAGAAACCTAATAGTGGTATCAGAGCAACAACATTCCATTTTAATCTTGAAATCATGTTTAAAATGAAGTATTTATTCTATTGAAAAAAAACATAGTATCGCAACATCTTTATGATATATGGGATATTTTAAAGGTTGTTGGATTTAATATAATATAGGTTTTTGACACGCTTAATGATTATTAAATGAATTAACAGAATATAGAAAATCACTGAACATGATTAATCATAGGTGGGAACTGAGATTCATCTTATACAGGTTTCTATATTGTAGGTTGGAATAGCCACCATATCTAATACCACATGTTTAATATCACACTGGACATCACATCATAGTTTAATTTAACAACTTCCAACATGGATTAATCCTATTTAAGTGTTTTAATATGTGGTCTAATCATGTGAATCCCATCAATATCTTGATTTATCTCACATAAGGAATCACACGCATGCGTCTTTCATTGCCTCTGATCGTTGCATCATGGATTTAATCCTACACAATCAATTTTACATCATGTTTAACCCTACACATAAGCTAAAATAATCTCATCAGATATACTTGGTTAGTGGTATGTGACCCCTACCCCATGTAGGCAGTTGTGGTGGTGGTGGTAAGAGGTTTGGGGTGACGGTTGCAGGGTTGAGTCCCCAAACCGCATCTTTGTAGTGTCCGTAGAGCCACCAATGGCGACTGTAATAAAAATTTTAATGGCACATGACCCCCCCCAGATCTAGTTTTACATTTTATGGGTGAATATTCTAAGTCGTGGTTTTGTTCCTACATAGCCCAAGTTAAAATGGTTTTAATCCTTCACACGGTTTAAAAAATGGTAAAATTGTTTTTCCAAAAATTCAATTATGAATAGAATAATATAATTTTTAAATTGTTTATAAATTATAGAAAAAGGTTTTTTGGATATTATTTAATTTTTAAAAGTTTTTATAAATTAATTAATTATAAATGGGTTATAATTGATTAATTAAATGTTTATAAAACATTTAATGAATAAATATCTATAAATAGTATCATTAATTCTGAAATACCTTTCCCAATTATATGACATAACTTAAAATTTGGACATAAATTATTTATATAGAAATTATAAGTTTTATTATGAAAATGTTAGTAAATTAAAACAAAAATAAGGAAAAATATAAAATAGTTTATATTAAAATTATTAATTATTCAGAATTAATTATTTCGAATTGTTCAAATCATGGCCTTATTTGTGAAATTTCTCAACCCAAATCAAAATATATTTTGATTATATATTTTATCATGGTTCAAATAATATTAAATATATGACATTTATATTATATAAATTATTTTTATAATAGAATTAGAATATAAATTTATTTTATTTCATGTAATATAATATAAATTTAAATTCTATATAATGAGGGATATTAAATCTTTAATTTTTGAAAAAAACATAAAAATTTTATATTTATTGAAATTATGGAATGCCCATGATGAATAGTTAAATTATAAAGTCTATATTTTTAATTTTATTTATAAAATTTTCATAAATAGTTTATCTCATATTTAAATACTTGATTTATTTTTTTATTTTTTTAATCCTTATTTTATTTATGAATATTATTGTTTTATCAGGAACATATGTATTCCATAGTTTAATTTTTAAACTAATTTTTGAGATTATCATACATTAATCTAAGGAGTTACATATTAGGTATGATAATAGATTTAGTCTTATTCTACCTTGATTTTGGCATGTATTGAGTTATAAGAATAAATTTAAAGATTAATTATAGTTGATCGATATTAGATATTATAATTATGATGGAACTGAGATCTCTCTTGAGTAAATTATCTTAGGGAAAAGGGACTTTGGGTCAGACTGTGCATTGGTCAGGAGGCTTATGAATTATCTTGAAAAGTTGGGGTTGACTATTTATGGATCTAGGTTTTATAATGTGAGGATTATTTATTTTATATAATTATAAGCCATTATATGAAATATTTTATTGAACCTAATACATGAGATGTATTTGAATTTGTTTAAATATAGTTGGATTTTAATTTAGGTTAGTAAAATGAGATATAAGTTATATAAATGGAAACATATCAATATGGTTTTAACATATTGATTTGGTACAAGGGATAGGATTCCAAAATAAATACTCATAGGTATGAATACATAAAGTGAATAACATGAGATAATATGGTAATATTAACTCCCATTTATAATACTAAGTGTTAAATTCCTCCCAAATAAACCACTTATCAAGACCTCGATCATCCAACCGAGCATTTTTTACTAAATCTAGGTTAACCTTGATTGTATTATATAAGGAAAGAAAGTAATGAGATACCCTAATAATATTAGGCACCCCTTCATGGGATTTTCTTTGAGATAAACTTATCTAGGAGACCCTAATAAGATTATGTTATTAAAGGAATATAGTTGATTTTATCTATATGATGGATTAGGTAAGGATTTTTTCCCTCAACTATATAAGATTCATATATTGTATTATGGGGATGATTCCATAACTGAATAGCTAAGCGATAGTAAAATGGTAAAGTGACCTAAATCCTAGTGAAATATAGATCTTATCCCACTAATGGAAATGATTATTTTAAAAGAGGTTATCATTTTTGTGGGATATCATTTAGAAAAATTACTTATTAAATGTTTTTAAAATTAAAAAAACTCATTTTTTGTAGATAAATGACATCATCACCATCAAACTTATCTTTGAAATAGATCTCATAGAAATAAAAAGATTAATTTATGTAACTTCTTATAATAGTGCAAAACTTAATAATTGTTTTTAAAGAAGTATAAAATTTTATGTGCTGGAGTAATCACTTATTGAGTAACCTGGAGTTAATGTATTTCAATAGGTTTTTTATCTCAATTATTATGAAAATCATAGAATGATTCAATTAAGGTTTAAAATGAATTAATTTCAAGATTACCAAAGGAAATTTATTCTGTGATTATATACTCAATATGATTTAGTGTCTTAATGACCTAGAGACACTAGAAGTTTCCTTATGGATTTTTATTGTTATGAAATTAATTTTTTAACATTTAAAGAAATTTTATAATAATATGAATGTGTTCAAGAAAAGTTTACTTGATATTCTCAATTTTTTTATGAGATTTAAACTAGATAATATATTTCTAAGTTATGGTGTTGTAACAACAGTACATGTGGGTAAAATTTAACACAAGAAGAAGGAAAATTTAGTTAGAGTGTCCAAGAATATTTATCCAAATAGATAGACAATTCCATTGATTCCTAAATTATGTGTCTAGAAGGATTGATAATTCAATAAGATTGAATTATCTAGTAAACCTGAAGGTGTTTATAAAAACACATGGAATATTTATGTTAGGTAATAGTGTTATAGAAATGAATTGTTTTATTTTAAAGGTTTTTTTATCCCAACTATATATTTTACAAGTATTTTAAATATATAGGTGTTAAAGATCAAAGAAAATAATTTTTCAAGGTTGTAGTTTGTATTAAAATGATGAAGCAAAGGTTTTTTGAATCATAGAATTGATGAGAAGAAATTTATCAAGATCATATGGATCTAATTAAAGTATGTGCATATTTATCACATTTCTTTTACATGATAATAGAATTTATTTACTAATAAAGAACTATTATGAACAATATGATATGATGGATTCAATGTAAATGGTTTACAATTCATCATATTCTATGAAATTTTTGAAAATGATAAATGGATAAAATATGTTTAATTTAGGATAAAAGAGTTTATATAGTTGTTAAAATATGAGGAATTTGTATTCCATCACCATCAGTGACATATTTTAAATAATAATATTCCTTTTAATAAAGTTCTCCAAACACATAAAATAGAATTTATGATATTGAAACAATATTTTGTTATTTAAGTATTTATACTAAAATAAATAAGAATGATTTCTTAAATATAGAAGAATTTTCATATCTTAAAAAGATATTCTGAAGAGAATATAGTGTTTAAGAAGTTAATGGAGGTAGACTTAATATTTAATAAGTTAAAAGTTAACAAATAAAATATTATTCCAATAGAAAAAACAAGTGACTTTCATTATATCCTAAAAGATTTTAGGATACAATGTAAATAATTACATTTTATTTTAGGTAAAATTTTTATAGAATTGGTTATTAAGAATGGTGAAAATAATAAGCTTATAAGGAATTATAAGTATATATCATAAATTATTAACATCATAACATTGGATGTTATGGTGTTAAGGAACTTTAATAAGTTCAAGGAGTTAAATAATAGGAATTATTGTAGTGGATCCTTCTCCTTCTCCATCCCATATTATATTATATATGTTTTGATGATTAAAAACCTCTTTGTTACAAAAATATTATATTATTACCTCTAACATGAGTAAAGAAAATTATACTCATGTTCATTATGTTTCTTATGAAATGATTTTGGAAGAGTTTTGTTTTGACTTATATGCTAAACTTTAACTAGATTTTATATTACTTTTATAATTGATTAATTATAATTTATTTCAACATTAGTTACTTATTACTTAATAATATTTTTTATTATTACTATGTATAATGTTTTTAGAAAGGTTTATGTATTCACTTTGTTATTCTAACTTAACCTTATGGTTGTTTTCCTAAACCTTACGTTGTTGGTTTTAACCTTACAACTATTTTTATTAACCTTACTATTGTTTGTCATAACCTTATATATTTATGTCTTAACCTTATGAAGGACTTCATTTTTCCTCAAAAAATATTATATGTACTTTACAAAAATCACTTGTACCTTATGGGTTTGTGCCATATAATATTTCAAACCTTATAAAGTTAAATTTTTTACTTAGTCCTGAACCCTGTGTAGAGGTACCTTATGAAGATATTATACCCTATGAAGAATATGTATCATGAAAAATTGAACCCTATGAAGGATTTAACCTATGAAGAATAAACCTTATAAAAAAACCTGAACACTATGAAGATATTTTTATCTTATGAAAATGGGCCTCATAAGCTTCACCTTATAACCTGAGATGAACGTTATGATTTCTACATATCATCTATTATAGGTAATTTGATTTCATATTTTATCAACTATTTATGATTTCACTAATAGTTGATTTTGAATTACTATTTATAAAAATAATCACATTAATAATTATTTTTATGTATGTAATGTAGATTTTATTTTTTTTATTTTTTTGTATATGCTGCATGTTTTTGGAAAGATATTTCAATTTCAAATTTTAAAAAATGGAATTATGTAGTGAGAATTATGGGATACCATGACTGATTAATATGAAGGTTATTTCAAGGTTGTTTAACATTTTTAAATATCATTTTATGAACCAAGAAATTTTGAAGTAGTTTACTATAATTTACATGATAATTATGGAAATGAATGACTTTGTGATATTTATGGAGAAAACTCTAGTATCGATATTATTATTATATTAAATTGTTATAATCAATATAAATAATCTTATAGATGTTGTATAATATTATTTAAAGAATAAAACTTTTTTGTGGAAGTAACAACTAAATATATATTAAAAAACACTTATTGTTATGAACTCGCAACTACTACATTTTTCTAAGTTATTTAAAGAAATTTATGATCTTGTACAAACAATTGTCAAATTGATGGCCAATGATCAAGGTAGAACATGAACATTATAATGTTTACTTACATGAATATATGCATTAATTCACTACTTGAGAACATATTTTTATACTTCAATTGTTCTACAATGATTTCTATTATCTAGACTCTCTCAGTCAGTTCTTATTTCTTTCTATCTTTCTTTTATGTTAAAACCATATAATAGTTAATGATATTCCCCTCCAAAATCATTATTATTCTTTTCTTATTGTGAATCCCATATTTATAATTCCAGTTTAGGATATAATACCTTTCAAAAGGTGTGTTTTGGTTGTGAATATGAGATAAAATGTCTGTGTTGTAACAGGTTGTGACTCCCCATTAAAAGTCATTGTTTTTATGTGGTAATTCCTATACTAGAAAAGGTAAGTTATAATCTGGTTATGAATCCCCTTAAAAGGTTACTCCATGCATTGAATACCATATCACTCAAGCTAAAGGTGTATGAAGAGTAGATTTAGGATCACTTTGATCTAAACTACTCTAATATTGTATGTTTCTTTAGTTTAATATTTCATTTCTTAATCTCTTTCATGTTTAACTATGATAAATTAAGTTTCAATTTAAATATATTAAAGAGTTAATTCTATTATTTAAAACTTTTAATCTGGTCTATTCACGCTACCACCCTTTAGACCATTTTCCATCTCAACTAAGACCTAAAAACTAGTATCATATCTTTGATCTTCTTAAAGATTAGTTCATCTCTATCGCGTTTAATTTTATATGATAATATTTTCTTATACCGCACGATCTAAGTGAAATATTTTAAATATAGAAGAAAATAGTTTAAATTATGGATGGATTTCATATAAATCACCTCAATTTTAAGGTATTCATTATATCTACTAAAATAATTAAATAAAATTTTATTTTAAGCAACTCAGTATTGATCATTGGACTACTATGGTAAAATCATATAAATTTCTGGATTTCAACCCTAACACTATTATTATAAATTATGATTATGAATATGTTTTGAATTAAAAATTTATGAATATTTTATATTTTTACATTAATATAAATTTTTTTATTCATATTTTGGTTTGTAAAACTACCTATGAAGTCTAGATAATTTGAAAAGTTACTCAGCTTAGCTCAGAAAGTTTATTAGCATAAATCTTGAAATTTTTTGGGATGAATATCAATATTTAAAGATGGGCGAAGATAAAACTATTAACAAGATGTTTTATAGGTTTACTATAATTTTTAATGGAATGAATTCACTTGGATAAGCCTTATACAATCATGTTATAATGAACTAGGCCATGTTTCTACCTGAATCAGCACTCGACCCGATCCACCAAAGGACCAAAGGGAATTCCCAATCCTCATCAGATACAAAATAGTTATTAAGAATAATATAACACTTAGGTAATTATTTTAATCTAATAATGAATCAATATAAATGCATCAATCAATCAGAGTGAGTAGCATAAATAAATGGACATCACAACCATCATAATTAGAAAACATAAATGAGTAAACTTCAACACCTGAATAAAAAACAAACCCTAAGCCCATGATGATACATAAACATCCAAAAATAAAAAAACCAAAAGAAAACTAATCCACTACCAACAACCTCTATGTGACCAACGATCACTCACCACATCCCAAGTCAACTGATGAACTAACCCGAACATAACCAGATGGAGAGACCATAACTAGGGAACCTGAAAATGAAATCATATGAACATCATAAATTGAATGTTTCATAAAAGGTGTGATAAAAACCATGATCAATAGAATTTAACAAAATAGTATGTTTCATTTCTTTCAAATAAAATTCATTTATGCTAGTTTTAAATACAATTAGAAAATACTTTTCCATATGTGTGTACACAAAACAATTATCAAACCACTTGGAATTCTATAAAAAAACCACCCATTTTTAAAATATGTTATACAGTTTGAAATCACTACTTTAAAACCATAACATAATTTTTTAAAACACCCTTTTAAAATCCTATTTTCCAATCAATTTTAGAAATTAACTTCTCCAAACACTTTGTACCCATTTTTTAAAACAATCCAAGATAAACAAGAATAATAAAATAACTAGAAAATCACCATGACAATGATGGAATTGAACAAAGATAAAAAATAAAAAACCAAATAAAAACATGGTTCTAACATGGGTTAATTGAACTAGGGGTACAAGGGATTAAATACCCTATCTATCAACATCTAACATCATGGGTAAAAAAATATTCTCTAACACGAATGATCCTAGATATAGTATCATCAGTAACACTCTGTATAGGGGCCACTATATAAATTCAGACAATTTTCACCATTTCCCCCTCAAGAGATACTGAATACAACATAAAACCTTAGTAAGGTTCACCTATTCTAGAGAATTATCTAGTTATTGAACATTGGGCTAGCATAAAATACATCCAACCCATCTACTTAGCTACCTAGGGTCCCATGATAATACTCAATGGATGTGAGAAACCCCAATATAGAAAAAATCATCAATTTATATATATATATCAAAACAATACAATAATCATAAATCTCATATCACCTCATACACCCTTTCAAAATATAGCCCCTTTTTACTTTAATCAGATCAAATGAAATATAATTTATGGCCCTCAAGATAAAATCCATATCACACACACAAGAATAAAGGGGCTCCTAATAGGGTCTTATAAACACCATAAAATCCAATATAAAAGTTCAAAATGTACATACCAACAACTTGAATTCTGATTCCAAGTCATTTACCCATATTTTTAGAATCATTTACCCATATTTTTAGAATCATTTACAAATATCCTTTACATCCATAACATTTAGAGATCTCATTCAAAATAATTTTAAATACCATTCCAATAAAAATCAACACTTCACCTATTTTATAACCCAAATAGGTTAAAATCTAATTTGAGTGTAAATTCCATTTTAAAATAACGCATTGAACATTTTAGAGTCACTTAGCTCCCAAAAATACCTTGAAAACCAGAAAACCCTTTGAAACTAACTTTAAATACCCTTATTCCATGTAAAAACTCATACCAAAACACTATAGGAACTCATATGATTATCATAAGTATTTATAATTTGGTAAAAGTTTTTATAAATTTTCAAGAACTAAATTATCTTCCATTTATCACAATAACACCTAATTAGAGGATGTTGAATCATGTTTTAACAAGTTGATATGCATCGCTTTCGATAGAAAACACATAAGAAAGCTAATAGATACATCCATAGGTCCCGAAAACCAAAAGGCCCAAATAAAAACAACCATAACCATGAGATTAATCCACTCATGTTAGCTAGGGTTAGAAAGGGTGATGGAAACATAGAAAAACCCTATATAAAGAATAAGGACAATGAGAACAAGACCCTTGCCTATAGATTTAATGAATAAATCACTAAGAAACAATCATAAATCCACCATGGAAGGTGAGGAGAGGGTGATTATTTGTTTTTACATGTTCTTGGGGTATTGGGTTCAAAATAGGGAAGTTAAAAAAGGATATACCAAAAATAAAAGAGCTCAAAATTAATAAATTATTGAAACTCAAGTAGGTTACTAGGTTTACTCACATGGTTTACCAAATCATGTGGAAACCATGCGATCACCACTGTAAAAACTATAAAGGTCACATGGTTTACTCTATGTATTCTAACAAAATATGTTTCAAACTATGTGTCCCTAGAAAGGCTTTAATATTTCCAACCTTTCACCCCAAAACACAATAAACTCAAGGAGTAAGTTAACCTATATGTGTGTGTGTGTGTGTGTGAAAATTACATGGGGTGTCACATTATCACCAATAAGACACTTTTTATCCCTAGAATATCATGAGTAAAAATAAGTTCAATGGAAATAGTACTACCAATACACCCATTATCATTAGGCATGAGGGTGGGGTTTAACTAGAGAAGGTCAAAAAAGGAATGTTCAGTTAACCTAACAAATCCTTTGAATAAATAGAACAAATCCATAACATCATTGAATGTATTTAGGTAGAACTCAGCTATGATAATCAAAAACATGAAAATGAGAAGATATGAATACCTTTCATAGCTATATCATCTAGTTAGAAATTATTTAAAATGGAAAAAACAAGAAAATACACACCACTACACCAAGAACCATTCATATGATCACATCTTCTAGAATTCCAACATTTATAATGACCATAAGAAAACACCATGATTATCTTCAGCATGACACCCAACCAAGTTCACCGTACTCAATGGGAAAACTAAGACCTCAACCACAAAAAAAATTTGTCTCATAGTGAACCTAACAAGATAACATTAGAACCATTGATTACTCAATAGTCTAAAGGTAATGGTCATCCTAGTCACCCAAACATCAACCAAATGTTTCACATCCTCTCCCACTAAGAATAAAATATTTATACCATCCATATATCATCACACATTCCATGAAAATATAACCTAAGAAATAAATAACATTTTAATCCATTATTCACTACCATCCACCAAGAACCAATCTAAAATTACTTGATGCCAACCAAAACCATCCCAAGAAAACATTCATCAAAACCCAAGATATAAGTAATATTTCCTCTTCCAATAACCCACTTTATCAGACCTTCAAATAAGACCCAATCAGCAACACTAAATAAAATATACACACCAGAATTGCCCAAGGGACCTCTATCAAAGAAACAAAATTTTAAGATTCCTTTATGAGAAACTAGGATGGGGTTCAAATTCAAAAGGGACATCCACTCCACAAATCCATCTTGAGTCTAAGTAGAGTCAACTAGTGATGGAATAACACCCACATGGTGAGAATAAATATCTTAATTATTTACTCAATAAAAAACATTCCACTCTTCTTCAGAGACTATATAGGAGGCATAAAATACATAACATGAAACATTAACTCAAATTCATCCATGTTTCTTAAATAAAATTACATAGCACTAAAATTAATCAAATTCCAAAACAAATTTCATAGAATAAAACACACCTAAAACTACTAGTTTTCCTAAAATCTACATATTTTCCATGAAAATAATTCATTTTTCTTAAAATAGTTCATCTCATTTTAAACTCCCAATAAAAAACACATTTTCAAAAAAAATCATAAAAACCCATCCAAATATTTTGAAACACCAAAATCCCCCTTTCACAAACCTCCAAATCTTTAAAAACAATTCAATTTATAAAAACAATCCCATTAATTTTAAAATAAAACCTCAATTTAAAAAATACTTTCATGGCTCTATTACAAAAACTTCTTTCAATTTTAATTTCATAAAAAAACAATCTTGAAACCAAAACATCTTTAATTTCATTTTAATATTTAAAGTTTACTTAAAATTTAATTACCTAATCAACAAACCCTTCTAAATTTCATTTTAAAACCAATAACTGTAGTGACCCGAAGCTTGACGTACATGAAAATTACATTACTTTTGCGGAATACTTAGTACATAACAAAAACACACACACAAGGATCGTAATAGTTTAGTGTCTTTGGAAACTCGAAATAAAATCTTCTAATCGTGGTGAAAGATCTTCAACATCTCCCATAAAGATCTTCCTTTTTTTTACCTAAAACCTTTCTTTATATCCTGGGGAAAAGAAAACATAAAAGGGTGAGCTCAAATTCTCAGTAAGGGTAAACAAAAGAAATATCAATCACATCGTATTCATAAGAACATAACATTTTGGAAATCATAACCTGCAAAAGAGAGCATAATTTCATAACATGGGATAAATCATGGTAGTGAAATGTAATCACAACAATCATAACTTAAAACATGAAACTTTGTGGCATTCACACATAATCATAGAGAATCATTTCTTGTTAGTAAAGACTCATTGCCAAGACTATCTTAGTGGACAAAGTCCCTTTCTGAATCGAGTAACCCTCGTTTCAGTCCTGTTTCACTGAACCGGTATAACCTACCATTCCAGCCATGTCTATCTCATGAGATATAAAATCTTTACCCAATGCATTTGAGGGAGATATAGGTCCCACCTATCTCATAATGATACCATTCTTATGTGTGCCACAAAATCATAAATCATACATCATTGCATAACCCATGTAATAAAAATGGGATTCTTAAACAACATGACATCATAAAACCATTCATATAAGATAAAGGAATTCATAAAAATATTTCCATCACAAAATAATCAAATCCATGTAATAATAGGGATAAAAACAGAACCCTTTTATTATCTTAGATGGAAAATAATTTTGATAAAATACTTGAACTCTATTCTTGAGGAAAATATCCTTTCTACTTCAAAAAACACTTTTCCTTTCTTAACATGTCATACAATTTTAAACTAAAAGAAGTTGATTAAAAATAAACTTGAATACTTGTAAAGGAAGCTTCTTGGAAATAATGTTTTAGAAATCCATTCATGCCGTATAAGTTAAAAAAACATTCTTTGTACTTTTGTCGGAAAAGTCAAAAAGTACCTCGTACGAAAAACGACAAAAGATTCCTTTCATTTCTTTTACTAAAAACTCACCGAAGGGTAAAAATGGATTTAAACAATTGTAGGTGGATGGAAATAATATTACATATTGATGAAACATGGATGTGGATGATAGAATACACCCCAGTAAATGACAAAGTATAAACAATCTCGGATAAAAATGAGATTGTGATATTTCCCTTACCTTAGGTCCGATTTGCTTCGTATGTGTCCGAACCTCCGGTATAATGATTTAAATAATGTCATTGACTTATTACAGAATCATATTCATTGTTATGATATCATATATGGTTCACTTATGACATTATATTACCCGTTCTTTTGTAAATTCCATGTTAAAGAAGCGTTTTGGGTAAAATCGTTGCATTTATCGTAGGTGTTTTGACTTGTTGTTCTTGACATTATTATTACTTATATCATGATTTACATACTTCCAGAATATAAAATATGATTTATATATCATATATATTCAGTATATATATATATATAAGATAGATAAATGAAATGAAAAACACCGTTCATGGAGACGGTAGTCCGTACGTACGCATGAATGCTGTTTTCCTTTCCTTATTGTCTTGAATGGAAGTAAGTAGATGACATACATATACATATATACATAAATCCAGTAGATTTATAATTTCATATATTTCATTATTATTTCTTATATATACTTTTTAATCATTCTTAAATGGTTAACATGGAGAATGAATCTCATCGCGTCGTGGAGACGGTAGTCCGTACGTACGCACGAGCGATGATATCGTTCCCATGGTCGTGGAATTGTGTTGAAGTGTATGTATACTATTTTAGTATCAATATCACTTTATAATAATCATATATAGTTACTCATTACACCATTATACCAATCCAATTAAGGTGGTGACGGAAAATATATTACACCACGGCGTGGAGACGGTATTCCGTACGTACGCACGCGCGGTGATTTCATTTTTTCGTAGGATGGATAGAAGGTGAATTAGAGTTGTTTCATATTTATAATAACATATCAGTATATAAGAAATACTTATGTTATTACTTTATCATGAAACAACTAAAGAAGAAGAAGTTGAACAAGAAAGAAATTGAAAAGATCGGTAATGGATATTACCTCTTCTTTGAAACGCCTCTTTGAATCCTCCACTTAAGGAACTAAGATTGGTCTTTGAAGAAGACCAGGACCTCTAGGATTATTCTAGGTAAGTGGAGAAGGGATTTTGGCAGGGTTTGGCCAAGCTTGAGTGTTCAAATTGGTGTGAGGAGGAGGGGGAGGAGGTAACCTTTTATAAGGGAGGAGAGGGGCACCTTAGGAATATCTCAAAATATTATTTTATATTAAAGTCAAAATCGGTTTATAATGGTTCCACAGGGTCTTATTTCGAAGCTAAAGTGGGGATGGGTCGAAATCCTATCATCCAATAGGATTGAGACAAGTTTAGGGTATTATTTTAACCTTATCAATTAGATTTAACTCTAAGCTAAATAATTTAACTTTTACCGTTTCTTTTTGTTTTCTTTCACTATATGGTTAATACACTTACTATAACATGCCAAAAGAACCCCAAGTTGTTTATTATTAATATATATATCCTTATCTAAGTCATTTTGCCGAACCTTATATTTTTAGGAATAAAATAACAATTAATAATATAATATTTGATTTAAAAACTATTTTGTGTCAATTTTGACACTATTTGATATATGATTTTTGTGAAAGTCATAACAGAATTATATGTTCAAACCAAGTTGATTAAAGCAACACTAATATATCATATTAACCTATAAAATTAGTGGAATTCATAAAAAGTCTCAAATTACATTCATTTGAGCATTTATAACATCAATTATGTTAATATTTCTTTAAAAGGGTAATTACTCCATCATCGTTGTGTCATATATAAATTAATTTATTTAAAGTCTAAAAATTATAAATAAAATATCATTATGTAGGAAATCATTTTATCTTTCTAATGAATATTTATAGTCTAATTTATCTTATGTATAACCCCATATTAAAAATGTTTTAGTTATTAAACTTTGATTTTAACTATTTTAACTATTCATTAAATAAAATAATATTAAATGTCATAATCTAATCCAAGTGGACCTAAATGGTCATATTATATTCATAAGGTTGTTTTTGGTCGAATTACACTTATCCAATAGAATTAGGACATGTGTTAGGGTAATAGTAATATCATATTTACCCTTAGTTACCCTATTTACTATTAATCGTGGTAAAAAAAGTAAAAAGTTACTATTCACCAAAAATTATTTTCATCTCATTGAACCACATTTTAGTCCTTGATATTAACCGTGTTTGTCGGATTTTTTAAATTCCATTCACAGAAGCGGTAAAATTAAGTTTTATGCAAAATTCAGTTTTTAACCTACCACTTAGTGGTTTCACTATTCATCAAAAATTGAAAGTTTTCAGAAAAATGCCAAACTTTTATCCTAAGCTATATTTCATATTCCGAATTCAAAAATGAAGTCCATTTTACCAAATTCATAACATATAAATTGAATTAATTAATTTTATAATTAAATCCCGCTGTTAAAACAAATAGCGTGTTTTTAAGAAACAATATCTATCAAAAGATTGACACTTGATTATGTCTGGTTTAAATGTGAAATTACATCCAATGACCAACATTGTATTAAATTGTAAAAATATATTCTAAATATACTTTAAAACAACTCAAATTAATAATTTATCACTATTAATTATTTTAATTAAAAATTTTGTTTTTAATTATAATTTAGTAATTTTCACTATTCATCAGAACATGAAAGTTATCCGAAAAGTACCAAAATTTCACCTTAGGCTAAATTCGATACTCCAAATCCAAAAATGAAGTCCATTTTGAGAGCTAAAATTTCTAAAATTTTAAAAAGTGGTTATTACTATTCATAACGGCTAGTTTTAATAATATTTTAATAGCATATCGTTGTTTCGTGAAACTCAGTATTACGTACTACACACGTTATCGAGGAAGGTTGCGATTGCGTGTAATGCAAGGCAAGTCAAGGATGCGTGTTGTGCAAGATCCTTTTTGTGTTGCGTACAACACAAGACATTAGTGAAATTAAAAAGAATATTTTTTATAAAATCTTGGGCTGTTACATTCTACCCCCCTTAAAATGAATTTCGCCCTCGAAATTCGTCGGGGTTATAAATGGTTTACTATTCAAAAGTTTTTTTAATAGAAACCCACATCGTAAAAAGGAATACCAAAACCAATATTTTAAAACAAAAGTATGAAACTTAACGGTTACCCAAATAAACTAATCACTGGGTTTCCACATAGGTGAAAATATGGATATGGAAGAAAAATCTAACCATCATGTTCTGATGGAGAGTGGTAGAGAACATGGCTATGGAAAAGCCAACAATCAAAAATCCATAAATTTGTGACGATCTAAGGTACCATCCGATTCATCAGGTATAAGATCATTAGGACAACATTTTTGATTTTCAAGATCATTTCCCTAAAGTTGAAAATTTGAATTAGAATAATTACTTTCATTATTTTGGTACAATCTCACTGTTGTTCATGCCTTGAACAATTTCCACTTCATCTCTTAAATAAATGAAGTTGAATTTGTTATTCGTGAAGTGTTAGCAGATCATGTGATAGAATGGCGGGTCATTCCATCTGTCTCAAACAAAAGGTTAGCAAAAATTATATACATAAGTCGATCTATAGTGAGATTAATCACATATGGTTCCTAAAATGGACTTATACTTCATATATCATACTGCTTAATATAATAAAACTAGTTTCTACTAAACAGGGACTTCCTGTAGGCCAGTGGTAGGCGATAAAGGCCAGTCGCACTTCGGTTGTGGGTTCGATTCCCACAGCCCTGTCCGAAGTGATGGGCTGTCGCCCGTCCTGCAGGTTGTCCTTTTTCTAAAACTACATTACTATAACATCCCATCAATAATATCGAAAAAAACTTCTATCCTTAAACAATACTCACTTATGTCCAACATAATCCATTTTAATCTTTAGGCTTATCCATAATACTCCAGTCCACTCTCATAACATAGTGAAAACGATTACCAGAGATTTAATACCATCGTTGATCCCCATATATCATAAGATATGTTTTGTTGGTCACATTCCAAACATTCAAAGTCCTTAATCATGTATTCTCTTGAATACCTTAGTGAAAACATGAATGCAGTTTAAAGTTAACACTTTCCACATACCAAAATCCTCAAAATTCTATATACTCAAACCATGATATCACTTAGTCCTTATATCAATCATGAGCTCATGAATACTATTAAACATTTCATTTTCTCATTTTCCCTTCATTATGCGCATATCATCTTATTTCCAAAAAATATCTCAATCACTTTGAATACCACATCAATAAATATTGCAATACTCAATGATACAACATTATTTTGGAATCCCATTACATAAACACTTAATCATTCCACCACATCGTTGTCATATTCAACATTGCCAATAGTGATCGCATGTGACTTCCCTTTGTCCTTTGCCTTCAGTGGTTGCTCATGTTGATCATCACTAACCCTTGGATTAGGGTATTTATTAGCATAATGCCCCATTTCCTTGCACTTGAAGCATTAAAGTGTTGGTGGTGCGTTCTCTGCAGTGTTTGCTTTATTCACATCATTAGAAACCCTTTTTCCATTACTTCGACACTCAGCTGCTCGATGACCTTCTTTTCCACACTTAAAACATTTTCTAGTCCCTTTAAGACAATCTCCACCATGCTTCTTTCCACACTTTGTGCATAAGGAAACATTCATCTTCTTTTCACCATTATTCTGAGATTTCTCCTTGAACTCCATCTTTCGTTTCTTGTCAAAACCATGAGATGGATATGTAACACCAACTTCCATTTCTACCTTGATAGCACAACGCACAATTTCTTCATAGCTACTGAAGTCTCTTGTAGCTAATGCCCTTCGAAGACTTGGTTTTAAGCCATTGAAAAATCGATCAACTTTACTTTCAGGTTGGATGATAATGCCAGATGCATACCTTGAAAGTCTTGTAAAATTCGCTTCGTATATACCAACAGATTCATCATCCTTTTGCTTTAGTTCAAGAAACTCCTTCTCCATCTTTGTTCGAAGAATACGAGGGAAGTACTTATTGAAAAATAAGTTCTTGAACTCGTCCCATTCCATGGACTCAATTTCATCTCTTTGCCTTGTATTCTTGATAAGATTCCACCATTGATCAGCTTCACCTTCCAAACGATATACTGCTAAGATGACTTTATCATGTTCAGAACATTGAAGAACTGAAAATATCTTTTCAGTGGTACTGATCCATTATTCAGCAACAAGTGGATCAGAAGACCCACTGAAAGAAGGTGGAAGTTGCCTCATGAAGGACTCAATAGAATATTGTTCCCTTCTCTGCTCATTTGGAAGTCCAGAATGATTCATAGCTTGTGTAAGTATAGCAATAAGATTTTGCACTCCATCTCCCATAACATTTGTTTGTTCAGGAGGACAATCATTGCATTGTCTATTGCATTGATCAACACGGTTCCTTCGGGTTCCAGCCATCGTCTAAAACCCAAAAAGAATAGTGTGAGAGGAAAAAATCATGCTAGGGAAAACAACATAATAAAGGGGGAGTACCTTCAATATCTAACATCTTAGGTTTAATTCTATGATCGTTAGCGTAGTTCTAGTACTATAACCTATACGTATACTTAACCTCAGGGACATCCCTAGACATACCGTAGAAATATCTCTAGGGATCTCACTAACGTTTTCGCATCCTAGTTTCCAAAGGTTGACTAAACCTTTCCTCTGATACCAACTGTAGAGACCCGAAGCTTGACGTACATGAACATTACATTACTTTTGCGGAATACTTAGTACATAACAAAAACACATACACAAGGATCGTAATAGTTTAGTGTCTTTGGAAACTCGAAATAAAATCTTCTAATCGTGGTGAAAGATCTTCAACATCTCCCATAAAGATCTTCCTTTTTTTACCTAAAACCTTTCTTTATATCCTGGGGAAAAGAAAACATAAAAGGGTGAGCTCAAATGCTCAGTAAGGGTAAACAAAAGAAATATCAATCACATCGTATTCATAAGAACATAACATTTTGGAAATCATAACCTACAAAAGAGAGCATAATTTCATAACATGGGATAAATCATGGTAGTGAAATGTAATCACAATAATAATAACTTAAAACATGAAACTTTGTGGCATTCACACATAATCATAGAGAATCATTTCTTGTTAGTCAAGACTCATTGCCAAGACTATCTTAGTGGACAAAGTCCCTTTCTGAATTGAGTAACCCTCGTTTCAGTCCTGTTTCACTGAACCGATATAACCTACCATTCCAGCCATGTCTATCTCATGAGATATAAAATCTTTACCCAATTCATTGGAGGGAGATATAGGTCCCACCTATCTCATAATGATACCATTCTTATGTGTCCCACAAAATCATAAATCATACATCATTGCATAACCCATGTAATAAAAATGGGATTCTTAAACAACATGACATCATAAAACCATTCATATAAGATAAAGGAATTCATAAAAATATTTCCATCACAACATAATAAAATCCATGTAATAATAGGGATAAAAACAGAACCCTTTTATTATCTTAGATGGAAAATAATTTTGATAAAATACTTGAACTCTATTCTTGAGGAAAATATCCTTTCTACTTCAAAAAACACTTTTCCTTTCTTAACATGTCATACAATTTTAAACTAAAAGAAGTTGATTAAAAATAAACTTGAATACTTGTAAAGGAAGCTTCTTGGAAATAATTTTTTAGAAATACATTCATGCCGTATAAGTTAAAAAAACATTCTTTGTACTTTTGTCGGAAAAGTCAAAAAGTACCTCGTACGAAAAATGACAAAAGATTCCTTTCATTTCTTTTACTAAAAACTCACCGAAGGGTAAAAATGGATTTAAACAATTGTAGGTGGATGGAAATAATATTACATATTGATGAAACATGGATGTGGACGATAAAATACACCCCAGTAAATGCCAAAGTATAAACAATCTCGGATAAAAATGAGATTGTGATATTTCCCTTACCTTAGGTCCGATTTGCTTCGTATGTGTCCGAACCTCCTGTATAATGATTTAAATAATGTCATTTACTTATTACAGAATCATATTCATTGTTATGATATCATATATGGTTCACTTATGACATTATATTACCCGTTCTTTTGTAAATTCCATGTTAAAGAAGCATTTTGGGTAAAATCGTTTCATTTATCGTAGGTGTTTTGACTTGTTCTTGACATTATTATTACTTATATCATGATTTACTTACTTCCAGAATATAAAATATGATTTATATATCATATATATTCAGTATATATATATATATATATAAGATAGATAAATGAAATGAAAAACACCGTTCATGGAGACGGTAGTCCGTACGTACGCATGAACGCTGTTTTCCTTTCCTTATTGTCTTGAATGGAAGTAAGTAGATGACATACATATACATATATACATAAATCCAGTATCTTTATAATGTCATATATTTCATTATTATTTCTTATATATACTTTTTAATCATTCTTAAATGGTTAACATGGAGAATGAATCTCATCGCGTCGTGGAGACGGTAGTCCGTACGTACGCACGAGCGATGATATCGTTCCCATGGTCATGGAATTGTGTTGAAGTGTATGTATACTATTTCAGTATCAATATCACTTTATAATAATCATATATAGTTAATCATTACACCATTATACCAATCCAATTAAGGTGGTGACGGAAAATATATTACACCACGGCGTGGAGACGGTATTCCGTACGTACGCACGCGCGGTGATTTCATTTTTCCGTAGGATGGATAGAAGGTGAATTAGAGTTGTTTCATATTTATAATAACATATCAGTATATAAGAAATACTGATGTTATTACTTTATCATGAAACAACTAAAGAAGAAGAAGTTGAAGAAGAAAGAAATTGAAAAGATCGGTAATGGATATTACCTCTTCTTTGAAACGCCTCTTTGAATCCTCCACTTAGGGAACTAAGATTGGTCTTTGAAGAAGACTAGGACCTCTAGGATTATTCTAGGGAAGTGGATAAGGGATTTTGGCAGGGGTTGGCCGATCTTGAGTGCTCAAATTGGTGTGAGGAGGAGGGGGAGGAGGTACCCTTTTATAAGGGAGGAGAGGGGCACCTTAGGAATATCTCAAAATATTATTTTATATTAAAGTCAAAATCAGTTTATAATGGTTTCAGAGGGTCTTATTTCGAAGCTAAAGTGGGTATGGGTCTAAATCCTATCATCCAATAGGATTTAGACAAGTTTAGGGTATTATTTTAACCTTATCAATTAGATTTAACTCTAAGTTAAATAATTTAACTTTTACCGTGTCTTTTTGTTTTCTTTCACTATATGGTTAATAAACTTACTATAACATGCCAAAAGAACCCCAAATTGTTTATTATTAATATATATATCCTTATCTAAGTCATTTGGCCGAACCTTAGATTTTTAGGAATAAAATAACAATTAATAATATAATATTTGATTTAAAAACTATTTTGTGTCAATTTTGACACTATTTGATATATGATTTTTGTGAAAGTCATAACAGAATTATATGTTCAACCAAAGTTGATTAAATCAACACTAATATATCATAGTAACCTAGAAAATTAGTGTAATTCATAAAAAGTCTCAAATTACATTCATTTGAGCATTTATAACATCAATTATGTTAATATTTCCTTAAAAGGGTAATTACTGCATCATCGTTGTGTCATAAATAAATTAATTTATTTAAAGTCTAAAAATTATAAATAAAATATCATTATGTAGGAAATCTTTTTATCTTTCTAATGAATATTTATAGTCGAATTTATCTTATGTATAACCCCATATTAAAAATGTTTTAGTTATTAAACTTTGATTTTAACTATTTTAACTATTCATTAAATAAAATAATATTAAATGTCATAATCTAATCCAAGTGGACCTAAATGGTCATATTATATTCATAAGGTTGTTTTTGGTCGAATTACACTTATCCAATAGAATTAGGACATGTGTTAGGGTAATAGTAATATCATATTTACCCTTAGTTACCCTATTTACTATTAACCGTGGTAAAAAAAAGTAAAAAGTTACTATTCACCAAAAAATATTTTCATCTCATTGAACCACATTTTAGTCCTTGATATTAACCGTGTCTGTCGGATTTTCGAAATTCCATTCACAGAAGCGGTAAAATTAAGTTTTATTCAAAATTCAGTTTTTAACCTACCACTTAGTGGTTTCACTATTCATCAAAAATTGAAAGTTTTCAGAAAAATGCCAAAATTTCATCCTAAGCTATATTTCATATTCCGAATTCAAAAATGAAGTCTATTTTACCAAATTCATAACATAGAAATTGCATTAATTAATTTTATAATTAAATCCCGCTGTTAAAACAAATAGCGTGTTTTTAAGAAACAATATCTATCAAAAGATTGACACTTGATTATGTCTGGTTTAAATGTGAAATTACATCCAATGACCATAATTGTATTAAATTGTAAAAAAATATTCTAAATATACTTTAAAACAACTCAAATTAATAATTTATCACTATTAATTATTTTGATTAAAAAAGTTGTTTTTAATTATAATTTAGTAATTTTCACTATTCATCAGAACATGAAAGTTATCCGAAAAGTACCAAAATTTCACCTTAGGCTAAATTCGATACTCCGAATCCAAAAATGAAGTCCATTTTGAGAGCTAAAATTTCTAAAATTTTAAAAAGTGGTTATTACTATTCATAACGGCTAGTTTTAATAATATTTTAATAGCATATCGTTGTTTCGTGAAACTCAGTATTACGTACTACACACGTTATCGAGGAAGGTTGCGATTGCGTGTAATGCAAGGCAAGTCAAGGATGCGTGTTGTGCAAGCTCCTTTTTGTGTTGCGTACAACACAAGACATTAATGAAATTAAAAAGAATATTTTTCATAAAATCTTGGGCTGTTACAATAACCATTTAAAATATTTCATGGGTTTAAAAAACCTTTTACAATTTTTTTAAAAATAGTTTTCAAAATCAAACCGCAATATAAAATCTATTTTATACTTTAAAAACAAAATGTTTAACATAGAAAATAATGTCCCTAAAGGAGAAAAATGATAACCCACCAAAAACGTCACCTAAATACCATATCTAAAAAAATATATTTATAATAAAATATATATTATTTAACATCACAGCAATGGCAGACACCATTGGAATTTTTTTGGAAAGAAAGGGAGGAAAAATAAAAATATCAAAAGGAGAAACAACACTATATATGAACTAGGGCCCACTTGATAAATCTAGATTTGATACCATTTGAAACAAACTGACCCAATCTCTTACTTAATCTAGTACCCAAACTAGTACTCCATAGGCTAAAAGGTCTTTCTATATCCCAAGAGTCTAACAACTAGTGAATGGATATCATGGAATACTCTTGGGAATGATATACCCTAAATAAGGAATCAAGATAAATGCATCAATCAATCTAAGTAAGAATCTTAAATAAATAAAAATCATGACCATCATAATAATTAAAACATAAATTAATAATTATCAACACTTGAATTAAAAAAACAAAGACTAGTTCTAATCCAATACATATATATCCCAAAATAAAAACCAAACCACTACCAATAACCACTATGTGACCCATTGTCACTCACCACATCCTAATCCAACCAACGAACCAACCCAACATAACTAGAAAGAGATATTATATCCATGTCACCTATAAAATAAAACATATTAACTACGTACACTAAATAGTGTATACAGAGTATGATAGAGACTAATCTCAGAAGGATTTTACTGATGTTTTTGTGCACTTTCTTTCAAAATAATGTTCATTTATACTAGTTTGAAATGTAATTAAAAAATATTTCTCCACATGTTTGAATAGAAAAAAATATCAAACTGCATTCATTTCCATAAAACAACCACCCCTTTTTAAAAGAATTCATAAAAATAGAAAATTCTACTTTAAAGCCTTCACATACCTTTTGAAGACACCCATTTCAAAACATCTTTTCCAATATATTTTAGAGGTTCACATACCAAAAAAAATTAACCCATTTATTTTAAAAAAGATGAGATAAATAAGAATAAAAAATTAACTAGAAAGGAACCATGAAAATTATAGAATTTAATAAAGAGACAACTAACCAACCAAATAAAAACATGGTGTTGACATGGTCTAATTGAACCAAGGGATAAAAGGGAGAAAATTCACTATTAATAATCATCTAGAAACATGGGAAACACACTAGGATCTAATATGAATGATATCTGGCTTGGTATCATTGAAAATACTCTATATATCCCCCTTATATAAAAAAAGATAGTTTCTATCTAGAACCCCCTCAATGTTTATTGGGTACATCATAAACCCCAAGTATGGTGAAATTCTTCTAGTGCACTAGCTACTGAGCACATACTGGGCTGGAGTAACATGAATCCATACCTTCTACATAGTAATCTAGGCTCCCATAATAAAACTAAATATAGGTGAGAAAACCCAAAATTGCAAACAATAATTAATATATAAATCAAAACAACACCATAACTATAAATCTCATCACACCTCACACACCCTAGCAAGAAAAAGCCACTTTTTACAGCAATCATATTAAAAAAAGTAAAAATCGTTCCTCTATGAATATAATCCATATCACATAAACAATATTAACGGGGGTCTTAAGAGAGTCTCACACATGCCATGAAATTTAATATAAAAGTGTTAAACAGGTCTTACGAATAACTTGACTTAAGATTCCAATCCATTTACCCACCTTTGGAAATTCATTTCAAATCATCCTTTACACTCAAAACATATATAAATCACATTCAAAATAATTTTAAACATCGTTCCTATAAAAACTAACACTTTTCCAAATTTATGAAACAAATGGTTTCAAATCCTCTAAAAATGATAATTCAATTTTAAAACAACCCAATAAAAATTTTAGTGATACTTGGCACCTAAACACACATTTGAAGTAGGAAAACCCCCTGAAATTCAATGTAATAACCCTTTTATAAAGTGAACACTCACATTGAATGTAACACCCCGAGATTTTATGAAAAATATTATTTTTAATTTCATTGATGTATTGTGTTATACGCTACACCAAAAAAATCTTGCACTACACGCATCCCTGAATTGGCTTGCATTACATGCAATCGTGACCTTCCACGATAACGTGTGTTGTACGTAATACCGATTTTCACTAAACAACAATATGTTATATAAACTAGCCGTTATGAATAGTAATATCCAGTTTTTGAAAATTTATAAATTTTATGTTTCGAAATGGACTCCATTTTTGGATTTGGAATATTGAAATTACCCTAGGGTGAATTTTTGGTATTTTCTGAAAACTTTCAATTTTTGATGAATAGTGAAAACACTGGGTTACTATTTAAAAACCGACTTTTTATTTAAATAATTAGTTATTTTATTTAAACATATTTTCGGTAAAAATTGATACATAATACCTATATAAGTTCAATGTAATTAATTGGAGTCATTTTATAATAATTTTAGATATATAAAAATTTTATTGAACTTTTCAACGTCTTTTACCCACCTCCTAGGCTAATTTGCAAATTTACATAAAATATAATTTTACCGCTTCTGTGAGTGGAATTTCGAAAATCCGAGAAACACAGTTAATATCAAGGATTAAAATTTGGTTCAATAAGATAAAAATAATTTTTGGTGAATAGTAACTTTTTACTTTTATTTACCACGGTTAAAAGTAAATAGGGTAATTAAGGGTAAAAATGATATTATTATTACCCTAACACATGTCCTAATTCTATTGGATAAGTATAATTCGACCAAAAACAACCTTAGGAATATAATATTATCATTTAGGTTCACTTGTATTAGATTAGGACATTTATTATTATTTTATTTAAAAAAAGAGTTAAAATAGTTAAAATCAAAGCTAAATAAGAAAAATATTTTTAATATAGGGTTATACATAAGCGAAATTTGACTATAAATATTAATTAGAAAGATAAAAATATTTCCTACCTAATGGTATTTTATTTATAATTTTTAGAAATTAAATAATTTATGTTATTTATGACACAATGGTGAGGAAGTAATTACCTAACTAATGAAATATTAAAATAATTAATATTATAAATACCCAAATAAATGTAATTTGAGAATTTTTATGAATTAAATTAATTTTCTAGGTTAATATGATATGTTAGTATTTATTTAATTAACTTTTTTCGAACTAATCATGCTGTTATTATTTTCACAAAAATCAATTAACAAATAGTGACAAAATTGACATAAAATTGTTTTTAAAACAAATATTATATTATTAATAGTTATTCTAATCCTAAAAATATAAGGTTCAGACAAATGACTGAGATACGGTTATATATATTAATAATTAACCACTTGGGGATTGTTTGGCAGGTTATAGTAAGTTTATTAACCATATAGTGTAAGATAACAAGAAGACACGGTAAAACATAAATTATTTTACTTAGAGTTAAATCTAAAAGATAAGGTTAAAATAGTAACCTAAACTTGTCTAAAACCTATTGGTTGAGAGTATTCCGACCCATAACAACTTTATCTTTAAAATAAATCAATTTGGAGCTATTATAAACCGAATATGACTTTATTCTAAAATAATATTTTATGTTTTCCAAAGGTGCCCCTCTCCTCCCTTATAAAAAGGGCACCCCTTCCCTCTTATCTTCACACCCTTTTGAGCCTTGAAGCTCAGACAACCCCTACCAATTACTCTTATCAACATCTCTAGTTATATCATAGAGGTTCTGGTCTTATTAAAATACCAACTCTAGTGCCCTAAGAAGAATTTTAAAGGAGGTGCGTCGAGGAAGAAGTAATCTCTTCTACCGACTCTTTCAAGTTTCTTTCTTCTTCTACTTCCTCTTCTTTAGTTTTTTCATTATAAAGTAATAACATCAGTATTACTTATATACTGATATGTTATTTCAAATATGAAACAACCCTATTTCACCTTTTATCCATCCTATGTAAAACGAAATCACCGCGCGTGTGTACGTACGGAATACGGTCTCCATGCCGTGGTGTAATCTGTTTTTCCACTACCACCTTACTTGGATGGGTATAATTGTGTAAAGAAGAACTATATATATTTATTATAAAATAATACTAATTCTAAGATATTATATCATCTACTCCAATTCCATTCAATAAATAAGGGAACGATATCATCGCTCGTGCGTACATACTGATTACCGTCTCCACGACGCGATAAGATTCATTCTCCATGTTAACCACTCAAGAATGATTATAAAGTGTATATGATGAATAATAATGTAATATGTGACATGATAAAGATACTGTATTTACGAATATATATATATATATGTTTGTGTCATCTACTTACTTCCATTCAAGTCAATAAGGAAAATAAAACAACGTTCATGCGTACGTACGGCCTACCGTCTCCATTAACGGTGTATTTCATTTCATTTATCTATCTATTATATATATATACTGAATATATATGATATATAAATCATTATTTACATTCTGGAAGTAATTAAATCATGATATAAGTAATAATAATATCAAGAACAACAAGTCCAAACATGTACGATAAATAAAACGATTTTACCCAAAACGTTGCTTTAACATGGAATTTACAAAAAGAATGGGTAATATAAAGTCATAAGTGAACAATTTATGATATCAAAACAATAAATATGATTCTATAATAAGTCAATGACATTATTTAAATCATTATATAGGAGGTTCTGATACGTATGAATCATATCGGACATAAGGTAAGGGATAACTATTCCAATCTCGTTCTTATCCGAGGTTGTTATTCCTAAGTATTTACTGGGGTTATTGTTATCATCCATGCCCATGTTTTCTAAAACTGTTTTCATGTATTTTTTTAAAGTTCTTTTTACCCATTTTTAAAATTTACCACATTTTATGAAAGGAATCTTACTTTTGTTTACCACACGGGGAACTTTTTGACTTTTCTGACAAAAGTACGAGAAGAATGTTATTTTTAACTTATACAGCGTGAACAGATTTTTACAGTTTAATAATGCCTCAGTTTCATGAAGCTTACTCTACAATATTTTATTACTATTTTCAACAAAATAATTTTCTTTTAAATTTTCTTGGAATTTTTTGAAAAGAAAATGATTTTGAAGAAGAAAGGATATTTTACTCAAGAATTCATTTCAAGTGTTTTATCAAAACCATTTTCCATATAAGATGGAATTATTTCATATGTATATGTTTCAAGTATAATTTATCTATGATTTATATGGTTTCACTTTTCTTATGATGAAATGATATCCTTTTTTTTGTATGGATTATGTTATGATGGGATGATGTTTATGAAACTGATTTTATAATTTGGGTAATGATTAATGATTTAAGTTCATGTTGTGGAACAAGTAAGAATGATTTCATTATGAGATCGGTGGGAACTATATCTCCCTCCAAGGCATTGGGTAAATATTTATATCTCATGAGATAGACATGTATGGAATGGTAAGTTAATCTGGTTCAGTGTTACAGGACTAGAACGAGGAGTGAACTCGATTCAGAAAGGGACTTTGTCCACTAAGATGGTCTTGGCAGCAATGCCTTGGCTACTATGGAAATAATAACAAGTTCTTAATGGTTTCCACAATTACAAGTTTTATTTCCAAGCTATTTTTATCATGATTGATGTTCCATTATGATCTATGCCTTATGTACTGCAATGTTTTATGTCATTTCTCAAGATTTTGATGTTTAGATTTTATGCTCATGTTTTTACATTCAAATGCTTATGGATTATTTTATGTTCTCTATTTTTACCATTACTGAGCATTTGAGCTCACCCTTTATATGTTTTCTTTTTCCCAGGATATAAAGAAATGTTTTAGGTAAGAAAAAAAAGAAAGATCTTTATGGGAGATGTTGAAGATCTTTCACCAATATTAGAAGATTATATTCCGAGTTTCCAAAGACAATAAACTATTACGGTCCTCGTGTGTTTGTTTTTGTTATGTATTAGATATTCCGAAAAAGTAATGTAATTTCTAGGTACGTCAAGCTTTGGGTCTCTACAGTTGGTATCATAGGAAAGGTTTAGTTAACCTTTGGAAACTAGGATGCGAAAACTTTAGTGAGATCCCTAGAGATAGTTCTAAGGTATGTCTAGGGATGTCCCTAAGGATAAGTATACACATAGGTTATAGTCCTAGAATTACGGTAAAAATCTTAGAATTAACCCTAAGATGTTATATATTGAAGGTACTCCCCCTTTATTATATTTTTTTCCCTAGCATGATATTTTCCTCCCACACTATTCTTTTTGTGTTTTAGACGATGGCTGGAACCCGAAGGAACCGTGTTGATCAATGTAATGGAAAATGTAATGATTTTACTCCTAAACAAACCAATGTTATGGGAGATGGAGTGAAAAATATTATTGCTATACTTACATAATCTATGAATCATTCTAGACTTACAAATGAGGAGAGAAGGGAACAATCTTCTATTGAGTCCTTCATGAGGCAACGTCCACCTTCTTTCAGTGGGTCCTCTGATCCACTTGTTGCTGAATAATGGATCAGTACCATTGAAAAGATATTTTCCATACTTCGTTGTTTGGAACATGAAAAATTCATTCTGGCTATTTACCATTTAGAAGGTGAAGTAGATCAATGGTGGAATCTAATTAAGAATATCAGGCCCCGAGATGAAATTGAATCCATGGAATGGGATGAGTTCAAGAATTTATTTTTCAATAAGTACTTCCCTTGTATTCTTCAAAAAAAGAAGGAAAAGGATTTCCTAGAGCTTAAGCAAAAGGATGATGAATATGTTGGTATATACGAAGCGAATTTTATAAGGCTTGCAAGGTATGCATCTGGCTTTATCATTCAACCTGCACCACAACAAATGCCGGTCCTAGCGGCGGTTTTTTTTCCGGTTTAGCGGCGGTTTAAACCGCCGTTATATTGTGTGGCGGCGGTTTACAAAAACCGCCGCTAAGTTTGGCGTCGGCAATCTATTAGCGGCGGTTTTTTCGATTCCGCGGCGGTTTTAGAAATGTGTCGTAGGTCCGTCATTTAGCGGCGGTTTCTCTTCATTTAGCGGCGGTTATATGGGTATCTTATTTGCGGCGGTTTTAACTGCCGCTAAATTCAGGCGTTTGATGCGCCTATTCTGCGGCGGTGAATACCGCCGCTAAATATCAACATAATATATTTAGCAGCGGTTTTAACCGCCGCTAAATTCTGCCCAGTTCATCATTTAGCGGCGGTTAAAACCGCCGCTAAATGCTCACAGGTATGGCATTAGCGGCGGTTAAAACCACCGCTAAATGTTGAACTGGAAAAAAAAATATGTTGGATCTGCTCCACCACTGCCCTAAATTTTCCAAACCACAGCCACATCTCACCCATCAGCCCCACATAATATCACATCCACACATATTTGTAATGTACAACAGCTTACAACATTATTACATCATTACCATTTCATATTCCATCACTAAAAGAATACTACCACAAACCACTACACACAAAAACCAACATCCTCATAATAGTGACCATAACATCTCTTACCATAATAAAAACCAACATTAAAAATGGACACAGGTCACACATGAGTGGTAGCGGTCACATCGTGCCTCGGATTGAGGCGGGGTTGACTCGTACACGTCACCAAGGACCCGTGGATCCTTCTCCTAAAGGATGAAGGCAATCCGGATGCGTCTGGTCAGATTTACGTAGGTCAGTTGTTGTTTCCAATTAAAGTGGTGTCCATTTTAAACAAGAGAGCGACTCTTTGGGTGGTAGCGGTCACACCGTGCCTCGGATTGAGGCCGGGTTGACTCGTACACGTCACCAAGGACCTGTGGATCGTTCTCCTAAAGAATGAAGGCAATCCGGATGCGTCCGGTCGGATTTCCGTAGGTCAGTTGTTGTTTCCAATTAAAGTGGTGTCCATTTTAAACAAGAGAGAGACCCTTTGGGTGGTATCGGTTACACAGTGCCTCGGATTGAGGCGGAGTTGACTCGTACATGTCACCAACATCCTCATAATAGTGACCATAACATCTCGTATGTCAGTTGTTGATTTCACTTAAAATTAAGTCCATTTTTAACAAAACAGTGACACTGTGAGTGGTGTCGGCCACACCGGGCCTCAGATTGATGCGGTGTTGAATCTTACACGTCACACATGAGTCATTGATTGTAGTGAAAAAGTATCAACGCAATCAGAAGCCGTTAGATCGGTTTGGCGTATGTACGTAAAATATTGTCCATTTTAAACTAAATACATACACTTGGAGTGATACCGGTCACACCGCGCCTCTGATTGAGGCGGGGTTGAATCTTACACGTCACATTTGACCCATGGATAGTTGTCCTTAAGTTTCAATAGAATCCCAATGTGTTTGGTCGGTTTGTCGTATGTCATTTGTTGATTTCACTTAAAATTAAGTCCATTTTTAACAAAATAGTGACACTGTGAGTGGTGTCGGCCACACCGGGCCTTGGATTGATGCGGTGTTGAATCGTACACGTCACACATGAGTCATTGATCATTGTGAAAAAGTATCAATGCAATCAGAAGCCGTTAGATCAGTTTGGCGTATGTACGTAAAATATTGTCCATTTTAAACTAAATACATACACTTGGAGTGATACCGGTCACACCACGTCTTGGATTGAGGCGGGGTTGAGTCGTACACGTCACATATAACCCATGAATCGTTTTCCTAAAGTGTCAACACAATCCGAAGGCGTTTGGTCGGTTTCCCGTATGTCAGTTGTTGATTTCCCACTTAAAAATAAGTCCATTTTGAACAAAACAGAGGCACTTGGAGTTGTGTCAGCCACAACAGGCCTCAGATTGAGGCGGGGTTGACTCGTACACGTCACATTTGAAGGTGAGTATGCATACACGATAGTTGACCTTCTTAGAGAAGGGTTTCTGGAAGAGTATAAAAGACATGAAGCAATGAAGATCATTAGAGTGTTGGAGCAAATGTGGTTGCTACAAACAATGTGGAAATCGGCTTGTGCAAAGCGACCTAAGTTACAACTTGCAGGTATTGTATTCTATTTTTTTCTAGAAGGTTTCAGTTTAAATGCATTTTGGAATGATCATTGCTAGCCATTGTCTTTTAGGTTTTTTTGACAGCCGAGGGGAAAGGGTGGGGTCTGAAGACATTGTAGGATATGTCGAAGGGTGATTTTGTGTGTGAATATGTTGGAGAAATGTTAATTCCCACAGTTCTGAAAAGAGTCACTATTTAAAAGAAAGTCACAAGTTTAGATACATCTCAAGATGGTCAGTTTAAAGACATTTTGAGGGACACTACTAAAGACATGCTCAGATATGCACACATCCCCCACTTTTAGATCGTTGTCTACTACAATGATCTTCCAAACAAGATATGCATTAGAACGCTCATGATACATAGAGAAATTCACTGGCCACCTTCGAGAATGATCTGAAGCACAAACCATGACAGCATTATGTTTTTAACTTCATCACCTCAATTGAGAATGTGACACCTTTCAGGACTTGGTGCCATTGTATGTCGTTTCGTCCACTGAATGGGTCTATCCTTTTATTTAATTTTTTTAACTTCAATCAAATATTCTAGAAAGATGTCACGGCAGATCCTTCACCATTTTGTTTTGCTGAACATCTCATTACATTGTTAAAAAAAAGTAGGGTGTCTTGCATGGGCAATATGTTCATGTATTGAAGATGATGCACTCCCATTTATTCGAACCCACAAAACCACCCCACGGCGCGGCGGTCATCGGCAGGTGCCTGGGTTCCTCCCCGCATGAGAAAACAGGGACTCATATTTTTCTGGAAGGCTGGGAGGAACCCAGGCACCTGCCGATGACCGCCGCGCCGTGGGGTGGTTTTGTGGGTTCGAATAAATGGGAGTGCATCATCTTCAATACAGGAACGTATTGCCCATGCAAGACACCCTGCTTTTTTTAACAATGTAATGAGATGTTCAGAAAAACAAAATGGTGAAGGATCTGCCACAACATCTTTCTAGAATATTTGACTAAAGTTAAAAAAAATTAAATAAAAGGATAGACCCATTCAGTGGACGAAACGACATACAATGGCGCCAAGTCCTGAAAGGTGTCACATTCTCAATTGAGGGGCTGAAGTTAAAAACATAATGCTATCATGGTTTGTGCTTCAAGTCATTCTCGAAGGTGTCCAGTGAATTGCTCTATGTATCATGAGCGTTCTAATGCATATCTTGTTTGGAATATCATTGTAGTAGACAACGATCTAAAAGTGGGGGATGTGTGCATATCTGAGAATGTCTTTAGTAGTGTCCCTCAAAATGTCTTTAGACTGACCATCTCGAGATGTATCTAAATTTGTGACTTTCTTTTAAATAGTGACTCTTTTCAGAACTGCGTGATATGAATGTATTTTGGAGATTTTACTGGTTCATGCATGATATGAGGGTATTTTGGAGATTTTACTGGTTTTTTTGTCCAAAGGCCAAAGAAATGTGGTCCATCATTCTTGCATGTTACTCGTACACGTCACCAAGGACCCGTGGATCCTTCTCCTAAAGGATGAAGGCAATCCGGATGCGTCTGATCAGATTTACGTAGGTCAGTTGTTGTTTCCAATTAAAGTGGTGTCCATTTTAAACAAGAGAGCGACTCTTTGGGTGGTAGCGGTCACACTGTGTCTCGGATTGAGGCGGGGTTGACTCGTACACATCACCAAGGACCCGTGGATCCTTCTCCTAAAGGATGAAGGCAATCTGGATGCGTCTGGTCAGATTTACATAGGTCAGTTTTTGTTTCCAATTAAAGTGGTGTCTATTTTAAACAAGAGAGCGACTCTTTGGGTGGTAGCGGTCACACCGTGCCTTGGATTGAGGCGGGGTTGACTCGTACACGTCACCAAGGACCCGTGGATCCTTCTCCTAAAGGATGAAGGCAATCTGGATGCGTCTGGTCAGATTTACGTAGGTTAGTTTTTGTTTCCAATTAAAGTGGTGTCCATTTTAAACAAGAGAGCGACTCTTTGGGTGGTAGCGGTCACACCGTGCCTCGGATTGAGGCAGGGTTGACTCGTACACGTCACCAAGGACCTTTGGATCGTTCTCCTAAAGAATGAAGGCAATCCGGATGCGTCCGGTCAGATTTCCGTAGGTCAGTTGTTGTTTCCAATTAAATTGGTGTCCATTTTAAACAAGAGAGCGACCCTTTGGGTGGTAGCGGTCACACCGTGCCTCGGATTGAGGCGGAGTTGACTCGTACATGTCACCAAGGACCTGTGGATCGTTCTCCTAAAGGATGAAGGCAATCCGGATGCGTCTGGTTGGAATCTATGTATCCCTTCAGCGACAATGAGTTTGTGTCACCATTATAATTTTGGTAACTAGGTGAGGTGGTGCTAAGAATTTTGGGCCCTGAGTTGTGGAGAGGATTGGAACAAAGGTGTTCCGATTGGCTCTCCATAGGGTAGTGTAGTGCCTTATCGATATCCTCTTGTGCGGTGGTATAGTAACATTACCTAAACCTTCAATTTTCATTTGATGTTGATAATAAATAGTTGAGAGATGAACTTTAGTCATTTTTATTAAAAATACACACTATAAACCTATCAATTATCCTTGAGAGATGAACTAGGGTATTAACTAGACCATAAACCAACTTTAAAGATATAATCAATTTGACGTGTCATGACAATGTGGTCAGTTCCTATTGGCGAAACCAAGGGGATCGACACTACAATGTAGATTAGGAAACCCTAAGAGTGGGAGAATCCACAATGGGAGATTTCGGAATCATCCTCACAATAAAATACACAAATCAATCACCATTTTCCATGATTAAAATTTCATTTATTCACTTAAAATAGGGAGTTAAATTACCTATATGTTGTTGTCGGTGCTTCCCATCATTAAATATCTTAATCACTATTCGATGATAGAAAGTTGACTCAATTTATTTACTTTATTCTATTTTTAGATTAATTATTTGGGAAATACACCTCACCCTATTCATTTGAATGGTCATGGAATAAAATCCCAACCATGAAAACTATAAAAAATAACCCATTAAATCATTATATAATCATTCTATAATCACTGATTAATCATAACACCACTTGTTCACACCAGGCTTCCCCACACTACTGAAATTCTATCACATCAATGTCTGTACTTGTACCCACCAAAATGAAGTGTGAGCTGATCACTAGATGAATTTACCCCCACCGTCTTACATGTTTCTCCATAATTTCTAGATCTCCCACAATATCTCACCCTAGTGGATTTTTATAGACCACTTTACATGGTCAAGATGAAATTTCCCTTGATTTCAACCCCAGATGAACACTCTTACCACATTGATATTTTATTATTATCCCATTATATTATGATATACATATGAATTAAGATCCAAATCAACCAACCTTATCACCTATTTACAAAATCACCACCTTAAATCATTAGTACGAGTGTATCCATTTCCTAGAATTCTTTCCTTACACCCCATCTGTGAATCACCTTGAAAAGGTTTCCTTTTCCCAAAACCCCATTAATATTGAATGTATTTATATTTTTTACTCATATCTTAGTGTATAATTTAGTTATCAAGACTTACATGCATTCCAACCATGCTTCTAAAAACTTACAATCATCCTAATTTCCTTATGAGTAAAATAATTATGCTAACATGAAATCCCTATCTCAAATGAATGATAAGTATCTTATCAAAGGTCACTTTTTCCAAGATTAACTAACCTTTATAAGGATTATTATTGATAACTATCCAATTATTATTTCACCTGGATGAATCATTTTTCCACATTATCCAAATCATCCCAAGACTAGGCTGAATATGATATTACCTTGCAACCCCAAATCAATATCCCTATTTTTCAACATCTGAGAATAAATACATATTGAATCAAACCCAAGTCAAGTACCAAATCCCTTAAAAATCCTGTAAAAATAAAAAACACAAATCATCCTAGACATATCATAAGTCCTCACCCCTATCATAGAACTAACCTTCAGTGATAATAACACCCTCACCATAGGTTTAACCAGATGGCCGGGTCTATGGGTACGATTCATGGATCATAAACTTGGACATTATATCTAGTAAAACCTATAATACAAATTGAAATACATTTAACTTTTATATAAAAATCACAATCAGTCACCCCCATCAATATAAAATAATACCACAAGGATAGTCACACTTATATACATCGCATATCTAGTATATTATGAAGCAAAACTCTTAGATCTTGGCCAACTAAGATATCAATGATCAACCTCTTAATTCATTATAAAGTGATCATTGGTGATGTTTAATCCAACTAACATAACCCTAATCTATAATTTACCCTAATCTATTAATTAACTTTACACCAATTAATCATTTAATTCCAAATTAATTACTAACCAATAACTTTTAATTAATCCAAGACTGTTCTCATTTTCATTTAAAAACACTATCGTATCATCATAAAAATAATGCATCAACATTGTATCCACACAAATAATTTTCTCATTATGAAATTTTATATGGTACCTGAATAATCACGAGTATGTCAAGCAGTAGACATAGAGAAAACTCACTTTGGGGCCGAAGTCGAAGCGAGAAAGGTCGTCGGGAGAAGGGGGTCACGGGCTGCCGGTCGCAGGCACCGCCGGAGGAGGTCGCGGGGTCGCCGGAGGAGGTCGCGGGGTCGCCGGAGGAGGTCGCGGGGTCGCCGGAGGAGGTTGCGGGGTCACCGGAGGAGGTCGCGGGATCACCGGGGGGTCGCGGGGGGCTGCGGGCGAGGGTTGCAGGAAAGGGTCGCGGGGGGCTGCGGGCGAGGGTTGTAGGGAAAGGGGTCGGGGTAGGGAAGGGTCGGGGTTTTTTAAAAAAAACAAAGGTTTAGCGGCGGTTTATTAAAAACCGCCGCGAAACGTATTTCGGAAAACGTTTAGCGGCAGTTTTGTGAACCGCCGCCACAAAACCGCCGCTAAACACTGTTTATTTTTTAGTGCTGAAAGTAAAGTTGATCGATTCTTCAGTGGCTTAAAACCAAGTATTCGAAGGGAATTAGCTATAAGATACTTCCGGAGCTATGAAGAAATTGTGTGCTGTGCTATCAAGGTAGAAATGGAAGTTGGTGTTATATATCCATCTCATGTTTTTTACAAGAAACGAAAGATGGAGTTCAAGGAGAAATCTCAGAATAATGGTGAAAAGAAGATGATTGTTTCTTTATGCTCAAAGTGTGGAAAGAATCATGGTGGAGATTGTCTTAAAGGGACTCAAAAATGTTTTTAAGTGTGGAAAATAAGGTCATCGAGAAGCTGAGTGTCGAAGTAATGGAAAAACTAATTCTAATGATGTGAATAAAGAAAAGACTGTAGAGAACGCACCACCAACACTTCAATGCTTCAAGTGCAAGGAAATGGGGCCTTATGCTAATCAATGCCCTAATCCAAGGGTTAATGATGATCAACGTGAGCATCCTCTTAAGGAAAAGGATAAAGGGAAGTAACATGCGATCAATATTTGTGATGTTTAGTATGACAATGATGTTTTGTAATGATTAAGTGTTTATGTAATGGGATTTCAAAATAGTATCATGGAATCTCATTTATGGTATCGTGGAATTTTGGAATATCTATGTATTGGTTTTCAATAATTTTATGGTACCGGTAACCATAAAAAGTGATTGAAATATTTTTGGAAAGAAGATGATATGTGCATAATGAAGGGATAAAGAAAAAATTTAATGAGCTCATGACTGATATAAGGTCAAAGTTATATCACGGTTTGAGTATATAGAAATTTTGGGATTTTGGTATGTGGAAAGTGTTAAATTTTGACAGCATTCATGTTTTCACTAAGGTTCCATGGGTATTCATTTTTCAAGAGAATACATGATTAAGGTATTCAAATGTTTGGAATGTGACCAACAAGATATATCGTATGATATATGGGGGATAAATGATGGTATTCACATGATCGGTAGATGACATTTCTAGTAATTGATTTCTTTATACTATGATCTTGGACAGAAGTATTTTAGATAATCCTAAAGATTGGAATGAATTATATTGGACATAAGTTAGTATTATTTAAGGCTAGAACTTTTTTCAATATTATTGATGGAATATTATAATAGTGTAGTTTAAGAAAAGGGACAACATGCAGAACAGGTGACAACCCGTTGTGTCAGACAAGGCTGTGGGAATCGAACCCACAACCAAAGTGTGACAGGCATTTATCGCCTACCACTGGCCTACAAGAAGTCCCTGGTTAGTAGAAGAAAGTTTTATTATATTAAGCGGTATGATATATGAATAATAAGTCCATTTTAGGAACCATATATGATTAATCTCACTATATATGGACTTATATATATTTTATAACTTTTACTATCCTTTTGTTTGAGACAGATGGAATGACCTATCATTTTGTCGCATGCTCTGCTAACACTTCACAGAAATCAAATTCAACTTCATTTCTTTAAGAGATGATGTGGAAATCTTTCAAGGCACAAACAACAGTAAGATTGTACCAAAATCAAGCAAGTATTTCTTTTAATTAAAAAATTCTTCAATAGTAGGGGAATGATTTTGAAAACAAAAAAATGTTGTCCTAGTGCTCTTATATCTGATGAATCATATGGTACCTTAGATCATCACAAATTTATGTCTTTTTGATTTGTTTCTTTTTCATAGCCATGTTCTCTACCACTCTCCATCAGAACTAGATGGATAGATTTCTCTTCCATATCCATATTTTCACCTATGTTCTCCTATGTGGAAACCCAAGGATTGGTAAATTTGGGTAACCATTATGTTTCATACTTTAGTTTTTAAAGTTAAGTTTTGGTATTCTTTTTTACGATGTGGGTTTCTATTAAAGAAACTTTCGAGTAGTAAACTATTTATAACCGCGATGAATTTCGAGGGCGAAATTCCATTTAAGGGGGGTAGAATGTAACACCCCGAGATATTATGAAAAATATTCTTTTTAATTTCATTGTTGTGTTGTGTTATATGGTACACCAAAAGGAGCTTGTACTACACACATCCCTGACTTGGCTTTCATTACACGCAATCGCGACCTTCCATGATAATGTGTGTTGTACGCAATACCGAGTTTCACTAAACAATGATATGTTATATAAACTAGCCGTTATGAATAGTAATACCCACTTTTTGAAATTTTATAAATTTTATCTTTCAAAATGGAATCCATTTTTGGATTCATAATATTGAAATTATCCTAGGGTAAATTTTTGGTATTTTTCTGAAAACTTTCAATTTTTGATGAATAGTTAAAACAATGAGTTACTATTTAAAAACCGACTTTTTATTTAAATAATTATTTATTTTATTTAAAAATATTTTAGGTAAAAATTGATTCATAATACCTATATAAGTTCAATATAATTCATTGGAGTCATTTTATAATAATTTTAGATATATAAAAATTTTATTGAACTTTTCACCGTCTTTTACCCACCTCCTAGGAGAATTTGCAAATTTACATAAAACATAATTTTACCACTTCTGTAAGTGTAATTTCAAAACTACGAGAGACACGGTTAATATCAATGAATAAAATGTTGTTCAATAAGATAAAAATAATTTTTGGTGCATAGTAACTTTTTACTTTTATTTACCACTGTTAAAAGTAAATAGGGTAATTAAGGCTAAAATGATATTATTATTACCTTAACACATGTCCTAATTCTATTTTATAAGTATAATTTGACCAAAAACATCCTTAGTCATATATTATTATCATTTAGGTCCACTTGGATTGGATTAGGACATTTATTATTATTTTATTTAAAAAGAGTTAAAATAGTTAAAATCGAAGTTTAATAAGTAAAACATTTTTAATATAGGGATATACATAAGATAAATTCGACAATAAATATTAATTAGAAAGATAAAAAGATTTTTTACCTAATGGTATTTTATTTATAATTTTTAGACCTTAAATAATTTAAGTTATTTATGACACAATGGTGATGAGTAATTACCTAAATAATGAAATATTAAAATAATTGATATTATAAATACCCAAATAAATGTAATTTGAGACTTTTTATAAATTACACTAATTTTTTAGGTTAATATGACATGTTAGAATTGATTTAATTAACGTTTTTAGAACTAATCATGCTGTTATAATTTTCACAAAAATCAATTACCAAATAGTGTCAAAATTGACATAAAATAGTTTTTAAAACAAATATTATATTATTAATTGTTATTATATTCCTAAAAATCTAAGGTTCGTCCAAATGACTTAGATAAGGTTATATATATTAATAATGAACCACTTGGGGTTATTTTGGTGGGTTATAGTAAGTTTATTAACCATATAGTGTAAGAAAACAAGAAGACGCGGTAAAATTAAATTATTTAACTTAGAGTTAAATCTAAAAGATAAGGTTAAAATAGTAATCTAAACTAGTCTAAAACCTATTGTTTGAGTGTCTTACGACCCATACCCACTTAATCTTCGAAATAAATCAATTTGGAGCTATTATAAACCGAATATGACTTTATTATAAAATAATATTTTAAGTTTTCCAAAGGTGCCCCTCTCATCCCTTATAAAAATGGCACCCCTTCTCTCTTCTCTTCACACCCTTTTGAGCCTTGAATATCAGCCAAACCCTACCAATTACTCTTATAAACCTCTATAGTTATATCATAGAGGTTCTATTATTCTCAAAAGACCAACTCTAGTGCCCTAAGAAGAAGTTTAAAGGAGGTGCGTCGAGGAAGAGGTAATCTCTTCTACCAACTCTTTCAAGTTTCTTTCTTCTTCTACTTCCTCTTATTTAGTTGTTTAATTATAAAGTAATAACATAAGTATTACTTATATACTGATATGTTATTATAAATATTAAACAACCCTATTTCACCTTCTATACATCCTATAGAAAATGAAATCACCGCGCGTGCGTACATACGAAATACTGTCTCCACACCGTGGTGTAATTTGTTTTTCCACCACCACCTTACTAGGATGGTTATAATGGTGTAAAGAATAAATATATATAGTTATTATAACATCATACTGATTCTAAGATATTATATAATCCACTATAATTCCATTAAATAAATAAGGGAATGATATCATCGCTCATGCGTACGTACGGATTACCGTCTCCACGACGCGATAAGATTCATTCTCCATGTTTACCACTCAAGAATGATTATAAAGTATATATAATGAATAATAATGTAATACTTGGAATGATAAAGCTAATGGATTTATGAATATATATATATATATATATATTTCATCTACTTACTTCCATTCAAGTCAATAAAGAAAAGAAAACAGCGTTCATTCATAAGTATGACCTACCGTCTCTGTGAACGGTGTATTTCATTTAATTTATCTATCTATTATATATATTATATATATGTACTGAATATATATGATATATAAATCATGATTTAAATTCTTTAAGTAATTAAATCATGGTATAATTAATAATAATATCAAGAACAACAAGTCCAAACACGTACGATAAATAAAACGATTTTACCCAAAACACTGCTTTAACATGGAATTTACAAATGAATGGGTAATATAAAGTCATAAGTGAACCATTTATGATATCATAACAATGAATATGATTCTGTAATAAGTCAATGTCATTATTTAAATAATTATAAAGGAGGTTCAGATACGTACAATGCATATCGTACATAAGGTAAGGGATAACTATTCCAATCTCGTTCTTATCTGAGATTGTTATTCCAAAGTATTTACTAGGGTTATTGTTATTATCCATGCCCATATTTTATAAAAATATTTTCATGTATTTTTATAAAGTCCTTTTTAACTATTTTTTAAATTTACCACATGTTATGAAAGGAATCTTACTTTTGTTTACCACACAGGGAACTTTCTGACTTTTTCGACAAAAGTACAAGAAGAATGTTATTTTTAACTTATACAGTGTGGACGGGTTTTTATGGTTTCATAATGCCTCATTTTCATGAAGATTACTCTACAATATTTTATGACTATTTTCAAAAAAATACTTTTATTTTAAAATTTCATGTAATTTTGTGAAAAGAAAATGATTTTGAAGAAGAAAGTATATTTTCCTCAAGAATTCATTTCAAGTGTTTTATCAAAAACAGTTTCCATATAAGATGGAATTATTTCATATGTGTATGTTTCAAGTATAATTTTTCTATGATTTACATGGTTTTACTTTTCTTATGATGAAATGGTATCCATTTTTTTTGTATGGATTATGTTATGATGGGATTATGTTTATGAAACCCATTTTATACTTTGGGTAATGATTAATGATTTATGTTCATGTTGTGGCACAAGTAAGAATGATTTAATTATAAGATGTGTGGAACCTATATCTCCCTCCAATGCATTGGGTAAATATTTATATCTCATAATATAGACATGGCTGGAACGTTAAGTTAATCTGGTTCAGTGTTACAGGACTGGAACGAGGAGTGAACTCGATTCAGAAAGGGACTTTGTCCACTAAGATGGTCTCGGCAGTAATGCCTTGGTTACTATGGAAATAATAACAAGTGATTAATGGTTTCCACAATTAAAAATTTTATTTCCAAGCTATTTTTATCATGATTGATGTTCCATTTTGATCTATGCCTTATGTACTGTAATGTATGTTTTATTTCATTGCTCAAGATTTTGATGTTTACATTTTATGCTCATGTTTTTACATTCAAATTCTTATGGATTGTTTTTTGTTCTCTATGTTTACCCTTACTGAGAATTTGATCTCAACCTTTATATTTTTTCTTTTCCCCAGGATATAAATAAAGGTTTTAGGTAAGAGAAAAAAGTAAGATCTTTATGGGAGATGTTGAAGATCTTTCACCAAGATTAGAAGATTATATTCCAAGTTTCCAAAGACATTAAACTATTACAGTCCTTGTGCGTTTGTTTTTGTTATGTATTGGATATTCCGCAAAAGTAATGTAATGTCCATGTACGTCAAGCTTTGGGCCTCTAAATTGAAAGACTTTAGAAACTCAATATTTTTATAATAGATAGTTATAGTTTGGTAAAAAAAACTTAAAAATCACTAATCATGCAATAGTATTTCATTTATAGAAAAGATAAAAGACACATACCTCATTGAAGCGTAATCAAGTCCCCCTGAGAAAAACCACAACACCTTTAATGGTGAATACACAAAAAATCCAAGAGATACCCTCCACAAGACCTATGAAGAAAATCTCCAAAATTTGAACAAACCTAACCATGATATTAAGACCTTATGGCCACTAGAGTTTGAGAGGTAGAGGGAAACATATAGAATACTAAGATAAAGAATAAGGATAAGGAAATAAATACACTTACTTTGAGATTTGATGAATAAATCATAAAAAAACCATCATAAATATACCCATAAAGGTGAGGAGAGGGAGAGGATTGGTTGGGAGAGACACTTTTGGCATTGGGGTTTGAAATGGAGAAGCCAAAGGAGGATCCACAAAATAAAATAAAACAAAATAAACAAATTACACAAACTCAAGTTGGACACATGCTTTTCTCACAAGGTTTACCAAACTGTGTGGTAATTTTTTGATCACCACTATCAAAAACTACATAGGTCACATGGTTTAATCTACATGGTTTACCAAATAGTTCACCAAACTGTGTGGACTTGTAAAAGTTTTAAAAGTTCCATAATTTCACCCTAAAACACCCAGAACTCTCTAAGGAAGTTAACCTTATATATATATATATGAAAGGGATATTGACATTGGGTAGGTCATGCCAATTCTTGTTGAAATATTCTTGAAATATCTAACCAAAAATTGGATTTCTAAAAAGGTTTTTGTTAATGAAACCAAAAAATTCAAAGACTATACCCTGGATGAACTCGTTGGTTCACTATCTCAATATAAAAGGGAGTTTAAGAACATAACTGAAGAGAATACTTCAACATAAAGATGAATATTTCAAAACATTAAATATTATATCTTATTACTATTCAAATTTTGATATTCAAGATATTAAAAAGTAATATATTGATCAAATTCTTACTAGCATCTATAAAAGGATAAAAAAGTATGGTTTCAAAAACTAATCTAGAAGGATCCCTAAAAAGCTTAAGCATGAAGGTGAAAGGAAAGGTAATACTAATATTAAATATAATACTTCAGAGGTTATTTATTTTGAGTACATAAAAAGAGGTCCCATTAAGATATATTGTTCAATATTAAAAAATTTAAATGATAAGAAGTATGAAAAGAAATAAAAATAGGCATTGACTTCAAATTAGAGTTATAATGAAGATTTTGGTTATAATGAAGAATCTAGGAATGAAAATGAATCATTTAACCAAAGATTTATGGAATCTTTAAATGAGGTTAGTAATTATAGTTTTTATTAAGTATATTATAATTATGATTTTTATTTCTAAAAACAAACCATTTATGAATTAAATGAAGAAATTAAAATATTTGGAAAAGATGTTTTTAGAGCTGTAAATATTTTTAATGAAATAAATTGTAATAATAAAAAAAATCCTTCTAGATCTAATAATAATGTTTTTCAACATCTTATATCTTCTTAGATATTTAATGAAAAGAAACATATTAGATTGAAAATCTATAGTAGAACTTGTCTATTTTTTCTCAAGAAAGAAATAGCTATGAAAAGATGATATATTTAAATAAAACGAATAAAAAATAAAGATGGTATTGAATATAACATGAAATTACTTGAAATTTATAAGAATAATTTTTTGGAAAGTTCAAATGGTTATTCTTATGATATTTTTTATTCAATATGTATGATTAATGGACACTATGTTAATTAATGCTCGATCATATTTCTAAAATCTTTTTCATTTACTCATATCTATAAATTTTTATCATATAGAGTACCTTATAATAATTTTTTACAATGTATTTGGGTACCTAATAATTTTTTTACTAATCCTATGAGACTCAAAGTATCTTGGGAATCAAAACTTTCTACTAATAAATTTTTTAAGAAAAATGTCTTAGATATCTAAGGAATGTTTTATTATATATAGATAGTGGATACTATAGGCGTATGACTAGAGACACATAAAAATTTATCTTCTATAAAAATATTAATTCTTTCACTATTAATTTTAGAGATAATTACAAAATGAATGTAAATTTTTTCAAGAAATTGGTATTTTTAACACTATTATTATTTCTAAAGTTTTATATGCTTATGGTTTACATCATAATATAATAAGAATATATCAATTATTTTATGATGGTATAATCTAATAAGAATATCTCATTTTGGACTTCAAAATGGTAAATATTTTTTTTAAGAATTATTTTATATTATTTTATTCTAACTTGAAGGAAAATATTTATATTATTAACCTTACTAAACTAACTAATCAATATTTAAAGTGATTTAATAGTGTGGAATGATAGATTAATTTAGAATATATTTCTTTGATATATTAATTTCATACTATTATAAAAACAGACTAATCATAAAGTAGTTATATAGTTGCCCAATTTTATGAAAGAAAAGTTTCATGTGTGTAACTATTTCAATAAAGGGGAAAAATAAATCTCCTTTCAGACTAAATAATTAGAAAAGTTCTGACTAACCTTTATAGTTAGTTCATCTTGACTTGTTTGGTTCTATTCAAACTATGATTCTAGAGGAAAGAATTTTAGTTTAGTTATTGTACATGGTTTTAGTATATTTACTTGGGTGTAATTTATTGCTCACAAAAATGAAAACCTAGATAATTTTATTGATTTTCTTAATTTAGTTTGAAATGAAAATGGTAACATGATTACTTTGATACATAATGACAGGGGCAGTAAATTTTGAAATATAGAATTTGGAAATTTTTTGAAAGCAATAGTGATTTTCATAATTTTTTAGAACCTATAAATCATCAATTACAAAGAGTTGTTAAAAGAAATAAGATAAATTAAATTTAATTATATAGATCTATATTAAGTGATTAGAATTTACTTACATATTTTTTGGGTTGAATCTCCTTTTAATACTTTTTATATTTCTAGTATAATTCTTGTTAGACCATTTTTTTAAAAATAATCCTTATGAATTATATAGAGTAAATAAATCTAATGTCATATATTTTAAAGTTTTTGGAAGTAAAGTTTTCATTCTTAATACTAAAACTAATTTTTATAAGGTTTATGAAAAATATAATGAAGGAATTTTGTAAGTATATACTAATGTAATAAAATATTATTTAGTTTTTAATAACATAAATATGATTATTGATGAATCTATTTATGTAAAATTTTATGAAAAAATGTGATACTTGATTCGAATTTTCATAACTTTGAAGAATAATATAAGGAATTTAAATTTATAGAAGATGATCTAATGAATTAAATATATATTTTGAGGGGGAGGATACTCCTTCTCAATATAATCTTAGATCTTGGAAAACTCATAAAGATCGCTATATTGATAATGTTATGGTAATATTAATTCATGAATTAAAAACATAATATTTTTTTGAATTTATGTAAAAATTATTCTTTTGTTTATAACTTTGTATCTAATGGTATTAATGAAACTTTAAATATGTTAATTAGATTGTTTCAATAGAAGATAAATATAATCAACTAGTTATAATTAACGTTTGTACTTTTTTTAAACCCCCTACAGATAAACATGTTATTATAACTAAATATATTTTTCAACAAAAATTTGATGAATCTAGTCAAATTATAAATAATAAGGAAAGATTTTTTTATAAGGATATTTTCAAGAAGAAAGAATTGATTTTGATGAATCTTTTTCACCAGTTGTAAGGATTGAATCAATTATAATTGTATTATTATTATTTTCCTTTCAAGGTTTTATATTGTATCAAATGGATGTTAAAAGTTCATTCTTAAATGGTTTATTTTTAAAGAATTTTATGTCAATAAATCTTTAGGTTTTGAACATGAAAAATTTCCTAATCATGTTTCTAAATTATAAAAAGCCTTGTATACACTTAAGAAAACTCCTACAGCTTGGTATGAAAGAGTAACTTCATTTTTGTTGAATAGTGGATTTAGTAAAGGAAAAGTTGATCCTAATTTTTTATTAAATGAATTTAAAATTAAATTTTAATTGTTCAAATTTATATTGGTGATATTTTTTTGGTTCTACTACTGATTTTATTTGTAAAGAATTTTCTAATTTAATTACTAGTGAATTTTACATGAGATTAATTTTATAATTAAGTTTCTTTTTAGAACATGAAATTTATCAAATAAATGATAGAATATTTTTTAATAAATATAAGTATTAAAAATAAGTAGTTGAGATATTTGGTCTTGATTCTTGTAAAATTTTTATAACCCTTTTGAGTTCTAATTATAAATTTGATTTAGATGAATTTATATAATATATTAACATTAATTTGTTTGGAGGAATCAAAGGTAGTTTAATTTAGTTAATTACTTATATACCTAATATAATATTTATTGTATGAATGTTTTCAAGATTTCAAGATATCCCTTAAGAATCTCACTTAAAGAATATCAAAATAACTATTAGATATATTAAAGGAACTAAAAATTCTGGAATATTTTATTCTAGACCAAACTATTTTTCATTTTTTAATCTACTATGATTCATAATTTAGATTTTGTAGAATTGATAGAAAAAGTGGATCAGTTATGTGTCACTTTATTTGGAAAAGTTTAATTTCATGTAGTTTAAATAAATAGTTACCATTTTCTTTACCAAATTTTGAAGCTAAATATATATTTATTGCTAATTTTTATACTCAATGTTTATGTATTACATAAACATTGTCTGATTATAATGTTTATTTTAATAAGATTACAGTTTATTGTAATAACTATCCTGTTGTTTTCATTTCTAAAAACCCTTTACAGCATTCTAGAACTAATCATATTGATATTATATTTCATTTTATTAAATATCATATTAATAAAGGAGACTTTGTTTTGGAATTAGTCTCAACTAAAAATCAATTCATCGATATATTTACTAAACCTTTGGATTAATCTATGTGTAAAAATATTAAATTTGAACTTGGTATGATTAAATATTAGTTAATTTTTTATATTTTTCAACTGTTTGATATGAATCTACTCAAATATGTTTATAGATACATGTAATATATTTTTATTTTTTGGTTTATTTGCTTTTTTATTCATTATTAGTAATTATTTAATTCATTAAAAATAATTTTATTACTAAATGAATATATTATCATGTTTTATGGATTATTATATCTTTGTAGGTCTATTTCTAAAGTAATTACCCACTATTTTATGGGGATTTGGAAATTTGAACATAGTTTTTTTTCATATGTTGATATTTGTGGAAGAAACCTTCTATTATGTATTATTGTTTTTATTTATGTTTTTTATGTATAAATGAAGGGGGATAAATTTTAAATATTTAATCATTTCTTTTGTAATAAAATTTATTAAAATCTACTTTAATTTTAACTCTGTTTAAATATGAAGTTTTTATACAACTTATGCATGACTTATTTATTAGTTTTCACCAAAATTAGTGTCAAATTTTATATTATTTTAAAAATTTATACTTACTGATCAATTTAAAAAATGTGTATAATTTTTATGTTTGATTTTTTAAATTATGAAAAAGGGGTAGATTGTTAGAGTGGTGGCTTCTCCATCTCCTTCCCATTTTTTTATTTAAGTCTAGATAATTATAAAAACTATTTGTTACAAAAAATTGTATCGTATTCTCTCTAACATGAATAAATAAAAAAGTATTCAAAATAATTATGTTTCTTATGAACTGATTTTATAGAAAATTAAATGTAATATGTTGTTGGTTTTGACTCATATTTTGAATCTTTAACTAAGTTTTATAATACATTCATAATTGAATAATTATAATTTTTCACAGTATTAATTACATATTGCTAAATCATATTTATTATGATTACTATGTATAATTTTTTTTAAAGGATTATATAGTAACATTGTTATTACGTATTAACCTTATGGTTGTTTTAATAACCTTATGGTTGTTTTTATTAACCTTATGGATTTATATCTTAACCTTATGGTTGTTTTCTTAACCTTACAGTTGTTTTTATTAACTTTATGGATTTTTTCTTAACCATAAGGATTTATGTGTTAACCTTACAAGGGACGTTTTTGTACCTTATGAAGTATCATATGTGCCTTATAAATAAAATTTATACTTTGTGGGTTTGTACCTTATGATGTTTTGAACCTTATTAAGATTTTTTAATAAGTATTGGACCCCATAAAGAGGTACCATATGAAGTTATTATACCCTACAAAGATTTTGTATCCTATAAAATTTAACCCTATAAAGGATGTACCCTAAGAAGAATGAACCATAAGATAAAATAAGCCTTATGAAAAAACATTAACCTTACATAGATATTTATATCTTAAGAAAATGAACCTTGTGAGCTCAACCTTACGAGATGAGATGAACCATATGAATTCTATATATCATTTTTTGTATGATTTAGATTTTATATTTTGTCATCTATTTATTATTTCACTAATTTATTTTATTATTAATTAATTTTTATATCTATTGATCATATTCAATGTTATTTTGAAGTGTTTAATGTTGAGTTTATATTTGTTTATATTTTTTCATATCTAGTGTATGTTTCTAAAATATATTCAAATTTCTAATTTTGAAAAAGTAAAATAAGTTAAAGAATTTATAGGATACCTTGACCAATTAATATGGAGTATGTTTCAAGGTTATTAAATGTTCATAAATATAATTTTATGAATTATAAATCTTTTATAGAGTTCATTATCATTCACTCAAAAATTATAGGAATTAATGGTTGTGCAATATTCATGGTGATAATCCTTGTATTAATATTATTATTGTTTTAATTATTCTAACCATTTTAGAATGTTTTATACCTATTGAATACTTTTTTATTTATTTAAGTTTAGTGGTGCAATTAATTAGATAAAAAAATAAAAAAATACTTATTGTTGTGAACTCACAACTATTGCACTTATTTAAATCACTAAAAGAACTATTTGATCCTATGTGAAAACAATTTAAACTTATGGTAAAATATCAAGAAAGAATATAAAACATAAAATATTTACTTACTTTAATTGATGGTATAATTCACTACTTGAGAACTAGTTATTGTGCTTTAACCATTCTACATTGACTTCTACTATCTGTTCTCTCTAATTTTGTTCTTAATTATTTTTATCTTTATCCTGTGCTAAAACAATATATTAGTTTATGTTTTTTCATTACAAAATAATTATTCTTCTTTTTGGGTTGTGACTTCTAGATTCATAAAGTCATATTAGGTTATACTAACTTTCATAAGGAATGTTACCATTATAAATCCAAGATAAAAAGTTGGTGTTGTATGGGGTTTTCACTCCCCATTAAAAGTTAGAGTTTTTTATGGTTATGCCTCCACTAAAAAATGTAGGTTATAATTGGGTTATGAATCCACTTTAAAATTCTATTCATTTAGTTAATATTGTATCTCTCAAGGTATATTGGTTTGGGGAGTAGACTTAGGATCACTTTTATCTAAACTACTATAAAAATTTCATGTGTTATTTACTTTGATTATTTGCTGCATAGTCTCTTTCATGTTTTACTTGGATAAATTTACATTAAATTTAAATATATTTAAGATATAATTATTTTATTTAAAATTTTTAATATGTTCTATACACTCCCCCCCCCCCACCATATAGACCTCTTTCCATCTCAACTGATACCTAGAAATAATATGATTCCTAAATATCGACATTATTCAAACAAGTTTTCTTCAGAGATGTTACTCACTAAAGAGTCTAGTGGGATGATTTTATAAAATATTCACATGGTAATGTGGTATTAATTATATAAAGATGTAATGAGTTTAAAAACCCCTTGAAATTATAGAAAACATAATATATATTTTTCTAATGTGTCATCATGACAATGATGTTTTGAGTCATTGATGACCTACTTTCCAAATGTTGGTGGTCATTGGGACTTTACCAATGATGCTTTGGGTTGTGTATTGGTTGAAATGATGGGAGGTCAGGATCATCTCACCCTATTGAGGGTAATTATTTTCTAATCTGGTACTCACTTATATATTTAAGATGTATTCATAAATCCTTCCGGGTTATAATTCCATTTACCCTTAATATTTTTATTTATTAACAACATGAATTTAAGAGGCAACTACACGTGGGGATTATATTTTCCCTTATTTTACCCAAGTATTTAGCCACCATATTGTTTTGATACATATAGGAAGGAACCCTAAATTTTATTTCCATCCAGGTGAGTACTATGCTCATACAAAAGGATGTGATATTTTTTGTGCATGAGGTTGGGATTGATCCCATGAGAGGGGATTCTTACATATCCCTATAAAGGGAATCAGAACTCCTATAGTTTGGTTCCACTTAACAGGACATGCTATACCATTTAAATTAATGTGACAAGTAAAATAGTGGTTTCTTTTAAGGTCGACATATATGACTACTTCTAAAAAATTTAAAGTAATACGGAGTGGGATACTAGGTAAAGGGTTCATAGAAATGGTTGGTGTGGGACATACACATGATCATCCCTTTCTGGTTCATCTTTTTATTGGTAAATAAATAGGAGAGGGTATGATTGGGGATTACACCTAGCTGGAGGCCCATATATAGATTTCCACCCCTTGTCTCTTGGTAACTAAATAAAGAAGTAAGACCGAAAAGGTTTGGTATTTCACCTAGTAGGAAGCCTATATATGGTTTTCCACTCCCATGTATGTTGGTAACTAGATAAGGAAGGAATATTGGAAAGTTTGGGGCTTACACCTAGTAGGAGGCCCATATATGGTTGTCTACCTCCCTTCTAATTGGTAACTAAATGAGGAATAAAGGCTTTAAAGGTTTGATCTTACACATAGTAGAAGGCATGTATGTGGTTTTCTACCCCCTAGCATGTTCATAACTAGACAATTAAGGAAGAGTGGATATGTTAATATTACACCTAGTAGGAGGAATATATATGTTTTTCTACCCCCACCTATTGGTATTTAGATGAGTAAGGAAGACTATAAATTCTAGGACTTAATTCTAGTAATAGGTCCATGATATGTTGTGGGGTGCTGGGATTGAACCTTAGAGATTCATCCTTCATATTCTGGTTAACAAGTAGTAAATCCCATGTAGTTTGAGTTACATAGTTTATGTTCGTATGTCATGACTGGACCATTTATTTTAACATCATGTAGTAAGTATACTATGGTATGCAATTTAAATTCATACAACTAGTACCACTAGTTGTAAGATACCTAACAATGGTTTGGTGTAGGACTTATTCATGAGTAACCCTTTTTGTTTAACTATAACAAGTGGACCAGATAAAGGTGTTTTAGGGAAACCATGAGGAGGATCTTTATTCAATAAATTTATGGATTCCATGAGGAGAATATTGACTCAAGAAAATTTAGGAAACCAATAATAGTATCTCCACTTGAAGAATTTGTATTGAGATTATGCATGTGTGTTTCTAAAATAATAAATATTTCACAAAATAGGTTATGGGAGCGTATCATGAATGGGATTCATGAGATTCCTTCATAAAGGGGATTCTCAAGAATCCACAATTAAGAGGATTAATGGTAGTCCATCATGGGAGTCTTTTGTAAAGTAATTTTTGTGGGAGGGTCACCAAACATTCTATATGGGGACAAAGTTACCATGAAGCTATTTGATAGAGCTCTTCCACTTCTCTTTAGATCAAACTCAAGAGAAACTTGAGGGGTGTATTCAAAGGTTCGTGTAATGTAATCACTTCACAAATGAAACTTTCCATCATAGGAGAAAGGATATCCTTAAAGTATTTTTTTCTATCCATTCCCATGTTAAAGTTATTATCGGGTATTCAAAGTAAATTCCCAATAACAACATTATTGGGATATATAGTTTCATTGGAGACTCACGGATGTATAAGAAATATGTTTATGTGAAGTATATGTTCTTTAATGTCACAAAGTAACTACCATCTACAAATGAGGTGCACAGTCATAAAGGATTTGGCTCAAAGTACCACAAATAAATTTAAGGTACAACACTGCTTCATAATCGCAAATAATAACCTTTACACACCCACAAATAAATGACCAATAATAAATTTTTTGCATGATCTTTAGGAATCATACTCATGTATTCAAAAATTATTCCTAGTCATGAATACTATATATGAACAAAAATGATGTGCCACTATAAATGATCCAATATACATAAATGAATCTTAATGGTCACAATGAATTCCTTTGTGAATACTTAATACTATTCACAAATATGGTTTATTCAGAAAGGATTGGATTTCTTTGTAGTAAATTCCCCATTGTGATGAAAAATGGATAATGGTTTAAAACAACCAAAAATCTTGATATGTAGGTCTGTTTTAGGTCCATGAGTATTCAAATTTAATCCTATTAAATAAAATGCACCTTCAGTTATCGGGATTGCCCATATAAGGTATTTTAAAAGTCTCAATATTTACCAAAAGACCCTAAAAATGGGTTTTAGTGTTATGAAATCCCTTTTCATCGGCAATGGGTGAAATAAAATGCCTACTCTTATTGGGAGGTTCTCACTGTCAAGTCATCAAAGAGAGAAACGTTTTTAAGGAATCTAAATAACTCAGTGTGTGAGTAGTCATGTTTCACGTTGATATATCACTTGGGCTTTATTCATACATAAATTTACTTTTCTACCAGAACTTGACTTGTATCATCCAAGTGAGGATTTTATAATTGATTCCATAAAAAAAAATTTGGAATATGTTTTCCAGTTCCAACACCTAATCTGGAAATCTGCCGTATTCGAAATGTTAGATAGGTTCTTATGTTTAGTTTTATTAATTTTCTTAAAAGAGTTTAATAATATAAAATGTATCATGTCCTAGAAAAGGCAATATCTACATTATCTATTTGGTTGAGGTGATGTGATGTACTAATCCATAAAGATGAATAACATCTGTGTATTCATTTACCTGGTCATTCTACGCTCATAAAATCAATAACATATAAGTTTTCTATAAGTAATTGACATACTCTATGTCTCATGGTCACTCAATTTCTTTTAAAAAGGGATCATATGAAAAATTCATGCTTGAAAATGATGCAAATGGTGGAAAAATGTATGAAGATACATTTGTTTGATAGAGACCATTAAATATCCCTTTGTAGCTTGAATAGAATTGATTCTTTACTATAGGCTTCTCTTTACTTACAGTTTGGATTCAGTAATTTTATTTGTTCTAAATGTTATGAAGGCTCGTGGAGTTAAACTTTGTGGTTGACTAAATGGGGATTGAGTTTTATATAGATATATTCTCTAAAAATTATATTTTTATCAAAAAAAGTTTTGTATGGGTATTCCCAAGGTATTACAGGTGATGTGATACAAGGTGAAGTTGATGATAGCTTTCCAAAAGTATTTTAGAATAAATATAAAAGGATTTTTAGATATAATTTTATAATTTGTTGTATATGATATAATATAAAGTTAAATGGAAAAGGTTATATGAGGATTTAATGTAAGTGTGATATTAGAATAGATATTCCCTAAATTGCATATAATGGTATATGTCATATTTTATAATAATTTCATGTCATATGGTGCGAAATGAAATAATTCTAGTCATATTGAATGCCTTTGGAAAGGGATGTCATAACGCTTGTTATGTAATAACAATACATTGCCTTAGTATGGTATTGTAGTATTAATGGATTGAAATTTGATTCTTCCATCTAGGATATCATTAATAAGTCATTTCATATGATTAAACAATGGTAGATGGTATGCTTGGGGGTTTTAGCTAATGTAACAGCATGCATTAAAAGATAGAAAACTAGTTAATGCATGTTCACTTGAGAAGTATTTTTGAGCGACTTTATAAGGAGGTATTCACTATAATATAATGATTGGTGGATACTACTAGTGTATCCTATGATTCTCTTTAAAGCTCTCCCTCCTCAATTTACATTGAGAGGCATTAGCATGTCATGAAAATAGATGATAGCCCTTACCAAACCATTTAGGTAATTCATCTGCCCCATGGATACAACATGGTGGAGAGAAATATTTTGGATACCTATTATGTTATTTTTGTCAAGATTATATGATGGAGGTGGTTTTTGTAGCTCGGTGATTCAAGGTAAACACACACAAGTATTTTATTTGTTTTATACAGTTTCATGGTTTCAATTATCAATCATAGTGATCTCGGGTTTATAATTTTTAATATTTCTTCTGTTGTGTTAAATTTTCATCATTTGAACCTTAAAACCCAATAATGTGTATTCATATTCATTATTGAAGTGGATTACTGGAAAAATTTCACAATAAAATTAAAATAAAAATTACAATGGAAAATTAAATTTCAAATTAATGAATTTTTTATTATATAATTTCTTTGTAATTTTCCATGTGAACCCCAATGAGAATTTCTACTAAAAATTTTTAGTAAAAAAATAAATATAAAAGTTACACTAAAAAAATAATTATTATAAAATTCAAACATAAATAAATGGGAATTATTATTCAAAAAATCTTGGAATTTAGCATTATAAAATCCCAAGGAAATGTTCACTTTAAAATTATAATGAAAATATTGTGTGAAATTTTATAGTGAAGAATTTATATAAAAAAACTAAAAAATCATGTCAATAATAATAGTGTATCTCATATCCACCATGAAAATTTATTAAAATTTAATTAAAATTAGTTGTTGTAATTTTTCCTGAAATTTCCTACTATAAAATTTGGTAAAAATTCACATTGTAAACTTCCTAAAAATCAAATGAAATTTCCTTTGGAAATTCAACTATAAAATGCAATTAAAAACTTTAATGACATTTTTATGGTAGATTACATAGAATATTTCATTATAAAATTGTAATGTACCACCTGAGAAAGATCGTTCTACCACATGGTCTCAAGTGTGCTCCCCTACTGCTAATAGGGATGGAAATGGGCTAAGGTGGGAAAAGTTTATGGTTGCCTCACCCCACACTCTATGAGGTATCCCATGCCTTTACTTACACACTGAGAAAAATTATCCCCCATTCACGAATTTATGGTGAATCATCGGGTATGTTGACTCATGGGGACATATATTTATATGTTAAATTCAAAAAAGGATTTAGAAATATAAAAAAATATATTTTTTAAAAAAAATATGATAATCGGATCCCAAACCATAATAAATGCATTCTTAATGAATAAACAAAAATAAATTCATAACTAAGAACTAAAAAATATTGTAAAATAGAACTTGAAAGATTTTTTTAATAAAAAAAATAACACACAACATGTGCCAATAAACCAACACCATCATGTTCCCAATAAGGAAAAACAAATAAAAAATAGCGTCACCATCATATTCCTAAAAAATAGTATCAATTAAATAATAACATAACCATTATAAACTATATCAACAACACTAAATATAAAATAACATAACACACCATTATGAACCCAAACAGAAACACCAAAAAACAATATCAATCAATCATGCTTTCAAACAATAGTACCAAACAAGGAGCAACTCCTGCCCTCCATCAAAATACCGCATACCATGCATTAAATTAGAAAACCACTTCTTGTAAGAATATACAGTACGAGCACCACACAATGATGAATGAGAGTGGTTGAGTAAATGTAAATAGTACATTGATAATGAGATTTAATATAAGAATATATATATATATATATATATATAACTTGTTAAACAAAAAAGTAAAAAAAATAAAAAACTGAAAAAACATAACACAAGATTGTTTTTTCTCTAAAATAAAAAATCATATATATATATACATATATATCTTTGAGACACCAAATTTGGATATCATTTTTTATTTCATAAAATATCATCAAAATTCCATTATTGTTTATACCTATAAAAGACTATTTTTATAAAAAACCACTTACCATCTTGAGAATGTAAAAACATGTAAAATTTATTGAACCATGAAACTTAAAATAATTAATAAATAATAAAATAAATAAACTCATCTTAAAAACACATTTATTCAATTATGGTGTGATATTATTCTCTATCATTTAAATATCCATAGGGAAAAAATCAAATAAAATAAAATTATAAGGAATGAAATAATAATCAAATGAAAATTATTATTTTAAAATGTATCATTTACCTTATACATCTCCCTAAAACTAATCTTGATAATATATTAATGCTTCTAATGTATTATAATAAATTCCACTATAATGTGAAGATATAAATCATCCACTAGTACTAAAAGTTGACTCTTAAGAAACACTTGACATAGGAGTAACCAATTAATCTCTATCAATACTTTTCAAAATTAGGCATTTTATCCCATCATATTTCAACCAAGATAAGATTTCAAAATATTCATTTTTAATAGAAGGAAAAACGTTTTCTTCCAAATAATAGTTTATTCCTACATTACACTTAAATTAATAGTTTTTTATGTATAAACTGAGAAAAATTACACTTTAAATCTACCCTTTTTTCTCATTGATCTCAAATATATTGTACTTAAAGTGGTTTAATAACATGATTAACTATTATTCTCTTTATTTCTAGGTATATATTAATTTTCCATGTATTGTGAAATGATATGCACTCTTTGTATTTTAGACAAAGAATCATCACCATACATGAGTGGGAAAAATAATTCAACAACGTCATTTTATATCTCAGGGTCCAAAATTATACCCACTATCATAATTACATTAATATTTATCCAAAACTTATCAAAAATTTAAATCATATTTGGATCCATATCAATAATTAAAAAAATAACTCATTCTTTTAATGAAAACTCAACTTCACAAATATTTGGAAAATAGTTATTTTTAGTTGGATACATCATACAAGAGAATAATTAAGTCACACTATAAAACAATCTAAAATTTTCACGTATTTTTTTCCAACTTATAATCATTATTAAAAAGGTTTATTTTTAAATCTAGGTCCATGAAGTTTCAGATGATCAAAAAATGATTTAGAATATACACATTTGTCATTATGTAGGTAGTGTTGTAACATTTTCTATAATCAAGAGAAATATTTTTTGAATAAAGGGGATTGAATTGGAAATAAGTTTCCTTAAATATATCCTCCCTCTTTGTGTTGTGAACCAATATAAAATACTTGATCTAATAATTTAAATAGTATTATATACAATTTATAGACCCTCTTTACTAATCATGTTTAATAATGAGTACAACATCACATATAAAATAATTATCCATAAAAAATAAACTGAGATGGAGGAATATTTACAAAAACAAACTAAGTAATTTCATTATTTGTGCTACAATTATAAACTATAATAGTAACCAATTTTATATCCAAATTCCAATATGATAAAAATTATACAAAAGAATCACAAAGTACCTTATAATTATGTGGAGAAGACATATAAATAAACCTATGACATGAAATTTATAAAACAATTTATTATAAAATGAAAAATTAATACAATTAGAATTTTTATTTTAATGAAATCCAGTGTTCACCTTACAAATAATATTTTCAACAATAAAAGTGTGAAATAAATACCATATAACCCTTGTTTTAATTGTTATAAGTCCATATTTCTATAGTGATTTTAATCCTACTTTGAATCTTAGATAGCATGGTTATTGTTTTTGTTTTATCACATTCATGAATTTTTAAGATATCACTCTTAATTTTATTGTGAAAAACTAACTTAATCATTTGTTTAAGTAAATAATTAAACTTTATATAACCAAATTTTGCAACCTTTTCAAGTGTATAATCATAATATATAATATTTAAAAAAATTTATTTTCTAGAAACCTCTTGACTAGAATCATAGTTTCCAACTCTAACCATAATTGATTAAATTGAAACTCTACATGAAATTGAACAAGGAAAAGTTTTTATTTGGACCCATCATCCTAAAATGGTAAAATAATAAAATATGATCATGAAAATGTGTTTTACCCACTCTGTCTTCACCACCAATCCTTTTATTTAATTTTTTACAAACTGATCTACATTTCCCATCAATATTTTTCTCATAAAAAGGACTCTAAACTCCCAAAATTAGTTCTTTTTTATTTATACTATGAGATTTATCTTGAGATTCTATGTACTTAGAATAAATAGAATAAAACTTATTTGATAAGTCCAATTTAATTCTAATTTGAGGTATATCTTATGGGATTTTATAACATCTATTATGAATTAGAGATTTATCCCTTGAAGTTGAATTTATCTTAGTGCCCTTGGAAATTAAGCTTGAAAATATGGATAATGAAGCATCTAAATTTAACAAAATGTGATCAATAAAAACTATCATTAAATATGTTGATAGAAAATAATAATAGAAATAAAAATGTAAGACCTGTGTCATTATAGTTTAGTGTTTTTAGAGCTAATTTGGATTACATAGATATGGGAGGAGAAGTAGTTTATATTTGGATTTTGATTTCGTTTTATAATCTTAGATAATTAATTTAAGGATGTCTTGGTGTCCAATCAAGAGTTTTGGTGTAGATGGATGAGCATAGTAGGGTATAGGTGCCTTACTGCTGAATTTTAGTACCAAAAATCCATTGGATACCCCCAATGACTACTCCAGGGTAGGGTTATAAACAAGATAGTCTGAGTTGAGCATTAAAATACTTGAGTTGGAGATCATTATTTTAAACTGATACTCTAACATAGCTCAAGATCAATAAAATAGTTTTTTGAAGGCTTGATATCAACTTAGGATCAATCAAGTTACTTTATTAGGCTCAATTTTGTTTGATCCAAATATTTAAACACAAATTTTAGGATAATCCTAATATCATCATGATTACTTGATCTCAAATATATAGTTATGATTGAAGTGTGATGTAACATCCATGTTTTGATTTGATGTATGAGGTGTTCATTTTGTGAATTTCCCTTCCTCTTTAAATTATCCTCTATTACGGGCCATTTAAAGTTTGGTTTTAAGTAGATAAGAATCTTGGTTTTGAACCTGGAAGAGTTGAGGAAGGTCAAGGTCATGTGGTGAATTGAAGGCAGCCATCAGCTGTGTGGTGGAACTAACTAGCTAGCCAGTGGATTTCCAGTAGGTCTACAAGGATCTGTAGACCCCCCTGACTCATTGATGGGGTGCCACTGGCCAGCCGATGAGGCTCACTGGGTTACCAGTATGCCCAGTCCAAGAGTGAATTAAATGAACCTTGTAGGTTTTAATTCATCAACAAAAATTAATATCTTATTCTAAACCTATTGGTACTGATCATATTTTGAGAACTTCAACATGGAATTAAGACTCCCACATTCTTCACCCCTTTCCTATCCGACCTTTGACTGATCCAATAAATCCACTAACGGTGATTTTTCTCTAGATATATTCTAAATCCTTATTATTGCTTGTGATATGGGCATAGACCTATGTCAGATATATGAATTCCATGAATATCCAATGACATGTTCTCAATTTCTTTGTAGATCGGTGACATACCTAGTGAGTTGACATCATTTCTTAATCTAATCAAGATCTACCATCGAAAATGAATATTCTATGGGTAATTTTTCATGAATAATATCCCTAAACCTCTTCTTTATATTTTATTTATGATATATCCATTATAAATTACTTACTTCTTAGTATATTGGTAGAGGATTGTCCATTTCAATGATGACCCCCTTGTCCGGAGATAGAATTATCAAGAACGATGGATTTTTTTGGGTAAGTTTCTTTAGAATGATCATCATGAGACCTTACTCTTCTTGATTCACAACTTAAGTCATTTTTATTTTGATGTATTGATGATGGATAAATGTTTATTGGATATACCTAAGGCCTTGTTCTATAATCAAGGATGAATTCATTATTTGTTCTTTAACTGAAAAGGGATTTAGTGGATCAATGTCTCTTCCTTTAAAATACATTAAAATTAATTCCATTGACAGACTCCTTAAGGTATGTGATTATAGAATGAACTTCATGAAGTTATGCATCCTAGACTTTTCAGCTCATTCTTTATCAGTGTGTGACATGGTTCGATCTTCGATCCTTAATGAACTTTGGAGTTCTTCGTAAAAAACATTAAGGTAATAAGATACTTACCTTTTTAGGCTCTTGTAAACTCTTTTTCCCTTGATTAATGATATGTTTTCATGGATATTTTTACTTTATTGATGGTGATTTCTTATGGGTGTAGGTGTTGATGTGATATCCAAATATGATCCTTATTGAAATGAGTATTGCAAGAGTATCATGTTACCATGCTTTATTTTGAACCCATGATTTTTATGTTGCTATTATATTCTCATGATTGTTGTCATATTATTTTTATATTATGATCTACCCTATTATGTGTGTTACCATGCCATTGGAGGTTTTTCTTAGTATCTATGAAAGGTGGACCGTTGTGGTAAGGTTACCCTTAGAGGGAGAGTGCACATGATATACGGTGGTGATGATGGTGGAACCTTACATTGGGTAGGAAAATGATAAAAATATGGATCAGTCAGAACATTATTCCTTGAGTATACCAAGTAACATTTCGGAACTTGATTCCTTGTGGATACCGAGTATCATTCCAACTCAATGCACTGAGGTTTTCGAATTACATGTCACCAACCTTGTGGTATTTCATCAATCACTTCTAACATTTTTATCATCCTTCTCACATGGAACTAAATCATGTATGTTCAGGGATCTCGGTGTCTTAGTTATCACGCAGGTGCTCGATATACGGTTTATTTTTATTTCATGCGCATTTATTATTATCATGACACAAACCTATTATACATGTGCACATTTTTTAAGATAGAATTAGTGGTTTCCTACTAGTTTTTAGTACTCAAACCCTATATGAGAATTTTTATGTGCTTATAGACTTCATTTATATGGATCCATGCAAGGGAAAGGGGCTCATGGTAGAAGGCTGAGATATGGAGCATGGAGTTAGTGGAGGTCCGGGACAGACTCCATAGGATACCGTAGTAGTAATTATTTATTATTGGTCTTTATATTTACACTGTTTTGGATTTCCACTTAGGGAGACATTTTATTACTTATTGTATGATATGTGTGCCATTTTATATTATTGAATTCCTCTTATTTAATTTATGTTGTTTATGTTTTTTATATAATAATAATTATTTTTTAAAGGACATGACACAGAAGGAATATTCTCCCTACTAATGGTTTTATAACCCTCACTATAAGTTAGAAGCCTCATGCATACAGGGAGGCACACATGAGGTCATTTGAGTCTCTAGCTTAGATCCAATGTTTCGGTTTGAGGAATTATAAAATTACATCATATGAAATATTTCTTCTTTCTTTTTAACTAAAAAATGATTTGGTATAAATTACATAATTCATGAGGGGATTGAGTAATAAATTTTCTATGTGAATAACCATTTCATGTGCAATGGGCCTCCAAGTTACTGTGGATGATATTTCTATTACTATTTTATAGTATTTTAAGTGCATTCACACTTCATGATCAGAAACATAGGATCACATTCCATATATATACCTATTTTAAGCTACATTATAGTTATTAATTTAATTCCTTGGTATGTGATATTTGTTAAGGATAGACTTGTATACTCTGGTGTGTGATATATCTATTTACCAAGCTATTGGGATATATCTATTATGGAATTAATTAGTTGAACCCGGTCATGTTGTTATGTTTTGTATATATATGAATAGGGATTGAGACATTGGTTAGTTCTTGGAGATATATACCTTGGGGTATGGGTAGACTCCTAGTAGAACCTTTGTGTGATCCCATAGACTAATTAGGATTTATCCTAACAACTCTAGTTTTTCTAAATGTACCTTTTTCATTTTATAAGATATATTACTAAAGGAAATTGATGGGACTGTTAAGTCCTTATAGGTGATGGCATATGTTCTATATGGGGGTGAATAATCTAGATTAAAATTTATTAAATAAATATATTAGTTATGTAACATAATTATTAATGATAATTAAGAGAGTAAATTTTCAATGGAAAAATAAAATAATAAAAATTACACAAGGATTTTTCTTATAGTAGTTTAGTCCAAAGTAGACCTATTATAATCTTATTCCTCTCTAATCATTGAGAGATATTTTGTTCCCTAATCTTGTTTTTTGAAGGGGAATCACAACCTGAATACAATCTAATTTTTTAGTGGAATAATAACCGAGACACCAAACTTTTGTATGGGGAGTCACAACCCAATTACAACATTGACTTTAGACTATGAGAGTCACAACCTAAATAGTATTCACATTATAATCTAGGAGTCACAACCCAAATAAAGAAAAAGAAGAATTCTTTCTAATGTAAAACCATAAATAGAAAACTGAGAGCATGTGTGAGATGGGAAGAAGTGTTATAGATGCAAGAAACTAGGACGAAGTAGAAGATAAATAAAGGAGGCATAGGTAATAGTTCATTATTAATGTATTATGTCATCTCATCAAGATAGTAGAATATTTTGTAGAAGTTTTTAATATGTGATTAAAATACTATCCAACAAATGAAAACTTGATCGCACAGGACATGGTCTTTAAAACACTTCAAGGTTAAGAGTAAATCTCTTTTGATTCTCACAAATTCATGTTCTCATAACTACTATACTTTGAATGTGTCCTGGATCCTTGAAATGGGATCTATAAAAACAAAAAATCCAATATATATCCCATTAAATTAATTGAAATTCAAACTACATAATTATCCAGGAGAGAGAAAATTATAGTTTCAGAATAATCATAACAGAAATTATTGGAATTCAATAATTAAAAACAGATTTAAAACAATTTTATCTACCTATTAAATAATTCGAACAGTATCCATAATAATGGGTCAAATAAATTCTATAAATATTATAATACAATTTGACTATTTAAATTTAAAAATACTTTCTAATTTCATGCAGTTTGTAATTATTAAAAATTTAATTATACTACATTTAATGTTGAAAAATATGTTTCACTAATTTAAATTTCACTAAATGTTAATTTAGGAAATAATAAGACATATAAATTAACTCAAAATATAAAAATTTAAATAATAAAAAAAGTAAATTGTATTTATATGTCTCTCTAAAGAATAAATGAAATAAAATTTAAAAACCGATTAAAATAGGTTAAAAACACTTTTCATGTCTTTTATATAATATATATGATTTATATGAATCAATAAAATACATAAAATTATTAAAATAAGCATATAATTAATCAAAGTATCAAAAATAAATAAAGATAGAGCATACTAAAAATTCCAGATTTTTGTAAAAAATATATAAAGTATTGAACTGACCTTGAGTGTCAAGTGACTGTGAGGTATAATCCTTGTGGTCGGTTTACTTATTACGTCATGTGGTCAGTTCAAGTAGTATTTTAATTAGTATAATGACCATGCGAATATTAAAATGTGAAGTCACTTAAAACAATATGTGTTTACATGAGATAACATGTGATCACTTGAGATATCATCATGGGGTCACCTCTTTGCGATCACATAAGATAACATGCAGTTACTATGCTGATTGTGTGAAAAATATAGAATATTTTCGCTTAAGTTATCAGAATGCATATCCAGTTTAATTTTTTCCATGTGGTAACTCTACTTACCATGTGAACATAACATATAGTAATTATACTAATCGTGATCCTGTTAAAGTGGTAGCTTTAATGAAAGTCACAAAAATTATTTTCATTCTGTTATTTATGTTTATCCATATTGAAAGAATACTACAACGATTTTTATGTTCCATCTAGATTGATTGATGGTGAGGCTAGGGAAAATACAATATCATGTCATGAGACCTATTTATATACTCTACTCACAAAGGTATGATGTAACTAGATGAAATATACAAGTCGAAGGTGTGAGGCTTTGGTATGCATGAATTTGATGAGGATGAAGTCTAGGAATGCCTCTTTTTTGTATTCATGTTGTAGTGCCTCTAGAAGTTATTGATGGTAATAATGTGGTAGGAAGGTGACCACATGGTGGGACTTCAAAGATGTAATGTGTTGTGTATGAGGGAAAAGAACCATGTAGTAGTAATCCACTATTTCATGAGTCTACTTGAAAGAAAATACTTATAGTCACTTTAAAACATGAAGGAAAAAAGCTTCATGTTGTGAATATAAAGAACTAGTCATGATATATTGATTTAAGGATTCATGTGGTCGCTTAATAAATACATGAAGTGAGTTTAGAATTATTTATGTGGTAATTTTATAATTTTTCATGCCGTAAGTTTGAAAAAATCATGTGGTAACTTCAAATAAATACATGTCTTAACAAGCTAACATAAGTTTTAGTGATTTTTATCCCATCTAAAAAATATAATTTAAAAATGGTCCAACTAACTTAAATGTATATAAATTTAAAATCTTTCCAAAGGATTGAAAATAATAATAATTCGACCTATTAAACCCAAAATATAATTAAAAATCAGTAACATGAGTTATCTAAAAACTGAATAAATATTACTGAAATATTGCAAAAATTTGGTCAATTTTTAGAGTATCTAGATGAAACTTTTGGCCTTTAATTTTGTTTCATTAAATTTAGATAAATTTATTATCCATCAATCTCAATAAATAGAGTGTAATTATGAGGTCTATGTATATATTTATCATTTAAAAAAAGTAGATATTATATTTTTAATAATGTAGAATTCTAGAAATATAGTAGAGTATTTGAGAGTTTGTAGAGCACTTAAATAAGGATTTAATACATCATCATAGTTTAATGAAATTTAAATAAATTTATTTTCTATATAAAAATACATGTTGAGAAAAAATCTAGGATATATAACTCAAGTTATCATAGAATAATTAAAGAAAACTTTAAAATAAAAGTTAATGTAAAATCCAAAAGCATGCAGCATGTTCAAACCAAAAGTGAGAACATTTAGAAACTGATTTAGACATTGTCACAGTTTAATAAAAAGTAAATAAACTTCTTGTATTTAATATTAAATAAGAGTTATGAAAAACCAAGCACTATAGTTCAAGATATTATAAAAATATAATTATCTAGTAAAATGGGTTTCCAAGAAATTATGAGTAACAAAAAATATTATGAAGAACTATAATATTCAAGAAAAAACAAAAATAAAGCAAAAACCCACCAAAAAAACTTACCCTTTTTAAAAATTACAAAACTAAAACAAAATTATATAAAATTCTACCCCTTTTTAAAAAATTTCAAAGACATAATATAATAACAAACTATTTGAAATCAAAAGTGAAAATTTTCAATTTTAAATCATAAAAATACCCTTAAAAATTAATATGAAGGTAAGTTAAAAAAATATAAAATTATCAAAGTAAATTTCTAACATAAAAAGATCAGATTTAATTTTATCAAATTCTTTATAATCCAATGATTTGGTAAAAATATCCTCCAGATGATTTTTAGTTGGAATATATTCTAGAATAATATCACATTTGTTAAAATAATATAAATGGAAATGAAATTCCATGTACATATTCTTAATTCTAGAATTCATTAAAGGGTTTTTTTAAATAGAAATATTATAGGAAGTACCACAATAAATATGAATCTTTTTAAAAGTAAAACCATATTCAGATAAAGTTTTTTTAATACACAAATATTGAGAGAAACATGATGGAGCAGATATATAATCAATTTCATAGTTCCAAAAAGTAATATAGTTTTGTTTTCTTGTACTCCAAGAGGCAAAATTATTATTGATAAAGTGAAACATACCTAAGGTTATTTTTCTATAAAGTCTACATCCTTCAAAATCAAAGTCATGGTAACTAATAAAATAAAATAAAAATTACAAAATAAAATAATCCACAATTAATAGTGTCTTTCATATATCAAATAATATCCATAAAACCTTTAAATTCAGATTCCTTATAATTGGATTGTAATATATCATAGAAACAAACTCTAAACATTATATCAGGTCTAAAAGCAGTAAAATACAAGAAAATTCCAATCAGGACTCTAAATAATTTTGAATAAAAAGATTTTTCTAGAAGCATCATAATCAAATTTATAACTAATACACATATGGGTTTAAAGTATTTACAAGAATAAAGACAAAAACTTTTAACAAAATCTTTATCATAATTGGATTAATTCAAAAATCTTCCATCATTTCTTTGAAAATTTTGAATTCCCTAAAAGAATTTCAATTCTCCCATAAGAATCATGTCAAACATGTTATCCTTTCAATTTGAAAACTCTTTGAAAATAAAATCATTTTAAAGTCCCAAAATAATATCATCGACATAAATTTGGACAACTAAAATATTATTAGAAATTCTTTTAATAAAAAAAGTATGACCAAATTTACCTTTGGTAAATTAATTTTTCAATAATAAAACGCAATTATATCATACCAAGCATGATTTTATTTCTTAAGACCATATAAAACATTTATAACTTTAAAAAATGTTAAATAAATTTATCATTTTTAAAAAAAAGGGGTTGTGAAACATAATCTTATTTAGAAATAAAAAAATTAAAAAATTCACTTTTCACATCTATTTGAAATAACTTAAAACATTAAAAATATGAAAAGATAAACAAAATATAATAGATTTAACTCTAGTAAAAAGTAAAAAAGATTCATAAAAAAATATACCCTCTTCTTGACAATAACCTTGAGCAACACTCCAATATCTATTCTTAACAACTTGTCCATATTCATCCATATTATTTGTAAAAAACTATTTAGTTCCAAAAAAAATTTTATCTAAAGAGGTTTTAACTAAATATAAAATATTAATGCAAGAAAATTTATTAAGATCATCATGCGTAGAAACAATCCAATTAGGATCAATTAAAGCACCATCAGTGTTATTAGGAATAAAATCAAAAACAGAAGCTTCATTGGTGAAAATTTTTAAATCCTAATTTTTGGTTTTAATATTAGAATAAAAATTACTAATAACATTTTCAAAAAGATTATATATATGAATATTCCGTGATATTGGATCAGGTTAATATGGATTATATTTTCCCCCAATTGATTCATCCTTATATTGAGGTTTTTCTTCACCAAAACTAAAATATCTAAAATCATTATAAAAAACATTAGAATCATAATTCAATTTCACATTAATTTCAACAGACATAACATGAATAGATTCTTAAATTATCATGTTTCTTTTATTAAATATTATATAATATTTACTATTATTATAATAATCAATAAAAATATCATTATTTATTTTAGCTTTAACCTTATATAAATTATCCTTAAAATTCAAAATAAAAACATTACAACAAAAACTCTAAATTAACCAACTTTTGGATTTTCTCCTTTAAATAATTCATATGAATATTTCTTTAAAAAAAAATAGATAAAGTATCATTTTCTATGTAAGAAAATAAACCCATGAAAATATACTATAATCATAAATAATAAATAAAATATATTTATTCCCACCAATGCTAGAAATTTGAGTAGGGATAAAATTTCAATATGTAGTAACTATAATGGTATTTTAGTACTTATATGATTGATATGTCTGAGTGAAACTTTGTGATGTTTCCCTTTCATGAAAGTTTCACAAACATGAATTTGTTTTTTCTTCATTGTGGGTAACTATAGAACATTCTCATGTTTAGATATCTTATGAAACATTCTGAAATTTACATGACCTAATTTTTTATTCCAAAAAAAATTACCATTCATCACAAAATATAAACACTTATTATATTAAACTTTTAGTTCTTCAAAATCAATAGTATAGATATTTTCCTTTTAATTAGCATATAATAATAAATAACCATCCCTAAAAACTAAACACTTATCATTTTGAAATTAGACTTCCATTTCATCATCACATAATTTAGATATAATAATTAAATTAGTTTCTAAATCTTTAACATATAAAACATTAGAAATAAAAGTATAATCATAAATACCAACTTTACTAAAACCTTTTACTTTGCCTATGTAATTATATCTAAATGTTACAGTGTCTCTATCAAATTTTTTTAAAGTTATATATTTTGATGGTTCGCTGGTCATATGCCTAGATCATCCACTCTCTAGGTTCCATATATTATTCTTAATATATCTAGGTCATTTTACCTACAAAAATAAATTACCTGACAATTTTGGTACCCATCCTACTTTGGGTCCAATCAGGCTTATAAAGTAGTTTCTAGGTACCCACGTAGGATTTAAGAAAGTATAGTAAGGTACTCTTGAAAAAAAATTAGAAATATCAGTCTTCATTAATCCGAAATACTATTTGAATCTAAGAGAATAATTTTTTTCATAGTAACCATTTATAATGTATTGAAAACATGTAACAATATCAGTACAACCATTTTTACTTTTCAAAAAATTATTTTGACACAATTTTTGTAATCTCATTTGATATCCAATACTATAATTATTTTTATTTATTTTATTTAAATCATTTTATGATACTTTTTAGGATCTTGGATAAAAGAATAAAAACTTTTATTAAGACTTTCAACTTACTTGTTCAGTTTTTAATCTAAATCCTTAGTAGTTTTCAAAAAATTATAAGTAATAGAACGAGAATTAAGAGCATTATTCCTTAGTTTTTCATTCTCTTGTAAAGGAAATTTATTTTTAGAAATAATTTTCTCATTATTTTCTTTAATATTATTATATAAATCACTATATTTCAAAACATATTTTTCAATCACTCAATCTCTTCATTTAAATAAGAAACATTTTGATTTTTAGAATCATAATCATAATCATAACATCTAGAATAAAAACCTAAATCACTAACCTCATTCAATGATTCCATGAATTATAATTAAGAATTTTCTTTGTAATTTCTATATTTTTCATTGGAATCAAAATCTTCGATACAAATCCAACAAGTTTTCAATGCCTTTTTTCTTTATTTTTTATATTTTTATTCATTATTTAGTTTGTAAATTCAGTCTTGATATACCCTTTCTTCTTTCACTCAAAAAAAGTTAAAACTAAAGTATTATAATTAGTATTACCTTCTTTATCACCCTTATAATTAAACTTTTGAGATTTTCTTCTAAATTGTCACTTGAATACTTTATTTTACAATTTTTATAGACTTCAGTTAGAATCTATGTCATATCTTATTTTTCACTATCTTATAGTTAAAATCAGAATATTTCATAGAAAAAAAATTTACATATTTAAACACTACACATTTTATTTTCATTTTCTGTTCTTCCTTTATTCTCTTCAATCTCAATTCATATAGAATCAGTGGTCCAATCAATTCATCAAGAGTGTACTATTTTAAGTACTTTCTTTCATCAATGGTGACCTTCTTTTCATGACATTTATTTAGTAGTTCTAATTTGAATCATTCCACAATTACTATATTTTATGATGTTTCTACAAGGGATTCCATTCCATTCACAATGCTTGTGAATCAGTGGAACATTTGGTTTGTGGTTTTAACTCCACCCATATTGAATTCTAGGTACATAGCTCAAATCATTTCAAGTTTGGTTTGAATAAATTTCTCTAAGATAATTTGAGTAACATGTAGAATATTCCATATCTCATGAAATTTAATACATAAGAAAATATTACTAAATAAAATTATATTAATATCACAATATAAAATATTCACAAATTTTTAATTTAAAAACTATCAATAAGCATTGTTTCCAATAAGAGTATTTGAGTCAGCATCTAGTAGTTTTTATAGTTTTTTCATGATCAACCAGTGTTCTATTTTTAACTACTCGAAGTATTCCTCTACTTGGTATTTCTAGTAACTATAATCATTTTCATCAAATTGAGGTGTATTTTGAGAAATATGTGCACTGGTTTTATTTATTCCTACCATCTTAAATATCTTAACCTTGGACTATGAGTTCTAGGAAAGGGTTAGCATAATAAAATATGAAGAAATAAATTCTTAATATAGCTTACATTGATACCAATATTTTGGTCTTAATGGGTGATGTAAAATTGGCAAGGAGGCGAATAGACCAAATTAAATTTTATTATAGAAATATATTAATTATATAAATTAATTTTTAAGGGTAGTTAATAGATTAAATTTTTAGTGGAAAAAAATATAGAAAAGAACAAAATGATGTTTTTTATAGTAGTTTAGCCCAAAGTGGACCTAGACTACTCTTATACCACTCTACTCAGTGAAATATATGTATTGTACTAATTTTATTTTTGAATGAGAATCATAACTCAATTACAAACTACTTTTTCTAGAGGAATAAAAATTAAGACAATTGACTTTTGTTGGGGGAGTCACACCTCAATTAAAACTTTGAATTTAGAATATGGGATTCACAAACTAAATGGTCCTCACTTTAGAATCTAGGAATCACAGACCAAGGAAAGAAAAAGGATAATGATTTTGAATGTAAAAGGATAAATAGAAAAGTGAGAGCACATGTTAGATGGGAAGAAGTATTGCAGACACAAGAATCCAAGATGCAGTAGAAGATAAAAGAAAGAGGTAGAGGTATTGGTTCTTGAGTAATGTATCCGGTCGTCTCATCAAGGTGGTAGAATAATTCATATAAATTTTCATTCAGTGCTTGAAATACTATCCAATAAATGAATACATGATCACACAAGACTTCATTTGTAAAATACTTCAAATTTTAGATTAAAGCTCTTTAGATTCTTGAAAGTTCATGTTCTAATTATTATTAGACTTTGAATGTGTCCCATAGATTTAAAATTGGATCTATAAAAACTTATAATCCAATTTCTAACTAGGTAAATTAATTCAAAATCAAACTAAATAATTATCTAGGAAAAGAAAATTATCATTCTAGAATAATCATAAAAAAAATCATTTGAATTCAAAACTTAAATACTATTTCAAAACAATTTGAAATAACCATTAAATAATTCAAACATTCTTAATAATAATAGTTCAAATCAATTCCATAAATATCGTAAGATACTTATATTATTTAAATCTGAAAATACTTTCTAATTTCATGCAGTTAATAATTATTAAAAGTTTAATTATACTACATTAAATGATGTAAAAAAACTTTTAATAATTTCAATCTCACTAAATATTAATTTATAAAATAATAAGACATAGAAATTAACTCAAAATATAAAAATTTAAATAATAAAAAAAATATTTATATGTGTGACTAAAGAATGAATTAGATCAAATTTTAAAACTGATTAAAATATTTTAAAAACACTTTGCATGGATTTTATAAAATATATATGAATTATAGAAATTAATAAAATAATTAATATAGTTATACAGTTAATCAAAGTATCAAATATAAAGAAAAATAGATCATACTAAAAATTCAAAATTTTTGAAAAAAGTAAATAAAGTATTTAACTAACTGTGAGTGCCAATTGACCATGAGCTATACTCCTTGTAGTTGGTTTACTTACAGTGTCACCCAATTATTTAAAGTAGTCTTATGGTCTATATACTCCTTGGGAATATTATAACATACAGTAACTTAAAATAACTTGTGGTCACTTAAGATATCTTCAAGTGGTTACTTTCTTGCATTGGATTGAGATAACATGTGGTTACTATACTGACTGTGTGAATAAAAATAACATGTGGTCACTTAAGTTACTATGACGCAAGGTCGGTTGAACTTTCATCATGTGGTCACTCTACTTACCATATGAACATAACATGTGGTAACTTTATTTACCATGAGAATATAAAAGAAGTACCTTTAATGAGAGTCACATAACTCTTTTTCATACTGATAGTTATTTGTATCCCTGCTGAAAGAATATTGCAATAAGGTGTGTGTGCCATCCGAATTACAAGATAACAAGGCCAGTTGAAATACAACTGCATGGCATGAGACCTGTTGAGATACTCTTCACATATATGCATGGTGCAACTAGTTGAACTATACATGGTGAATTCATGAGCATTTGGTCTTCATGCATTTAAGGAGGAAGACATCTAAGAATGCCTCTTATTTTTATTCATGTTCTAATACATCTATATGTTTTAATGGTTAGAATGTTGCAGGAAGGTGAAAATACAATGTAACTTCAAAGATAAAATTCATTGTATACAAGTAGAAAAAACCAAGTAGCAACAAGCCTCTATTTCATGAGTCCACTTGGAAGAGAATACTTACGGTTACTTTAAAACATGAAGGGAAAAGCTTCATGCGGTAAGTATAAAATAAGTTGTGTGTTTATTTAAAAGAACTAGTAAAAGAATATTGATTTAAGGATTTATGCTGTCACTTAATAAATACAAGAAATAAGTTTAAAATTATTCAAGTAGTAAGCTTAAAATGATTCATGGGGTAAGTTTAAAATAAATCATGCGGTAACTTCAAATTAATATGTGTGGTAACAAGATAACATAATTTCCAATGATTTTTAGCCCATCTAAACAATAGAATCAGTGAATGGTCTAGTTAGAATAAATATAGAAAAATTATATTTCTTTCTAATGGATCAAACAACACTTCAATATGACTCAATAAAACAAGTATATGACTGAAAAACAATAATATAATTTATCTAAAAACAGCAAAAAAATTACTAAAATATTAGAGAACTTCAGTCAATTTTTGGAGAATCTAAATAGAAATCTCATCCTTTAGTTTAGTTGAATTAAATGTAGATAACTATCTTTGATATATATATTAATAAACATAGTGTGATTACATTGACTATATATAGAGTAACCATTGAAAAATAGTAGATATTGTATTACGGGAATTATAGAATTCCATAAATATAGAAAAGGCTTTGTGAATTTTTAGATCACTTAAACAAGAATTTCAGAATTCATATTAGTTTAATGAAATTTAAAGAAATTTATTTTCTATTAAAAACATGTTTATATAAAATCTAATCTATATATCTAAAGTTATCATAGAATAACTAAATCAAACTTTAAACTGAATTTTTTTGTAAAAAAAATCATGTATCATGTTTGGACCAAAAGTGAAACATTTTAAAGACAGATTGTCTCGTTCTTTGTCTTTCGGCCACGAAACACACAATGGCTCTGTATCCAATGATTGATGGACCTGCTTTCCAAAGCCAGGCATTTGCCAGATGGTTTGACCAGCGACTCTTAAGAACTCACATTGGTCGAGAGGATGGGAAGTCGGGATCATCGCACCCTTTTTGGGGGGAATTATTGCCTGTTCCGGGACTCTCTTAGAGATTTAAGACGTATTCATATGTTTTCAAATCTTTGGTATATACCCAAACATAGTGTCTACAGATTCAACCCTTGTGGGCAACTGTCAACTGGACGCAGGGGTTCAAAATCATTTATGCCTGAGGATTATCATCCCTTGTTGGATTAATGAACCCGAAGGGTTGGAACTCAATTGAGGCAGCACTGGGAGTGGCGTGGTGAACCGATGTGGAGGTGATCAGATCGACTGGCTGTTGGGCTTGAACCTCATGGAGGCTTCTTACGTATCCTATCTAGGAGTTAGGGATCAAAGTTCACGTAGTTCTCTTAGGTGTCGGGGAACCGACGTGAATAGAGACCAGGTGGTCTGATGGGTGTTGGGCTTGAACCTCATGGAGGCTTCCTATGTACCATGTCTAGGAGGCGGGATCAAAGTCCACGTAGTTCTCTTGGTATTGGGGCTTACTCTCTGGGGTAGCCCAGAATGATGGATTAGGGCTTACACTCTGAGGTGGCCCAGAATGATGGATTGGGGCTTACACTCTGAGGAGGCCCAGAATGATGGATTGGGGATTACACTCTAAGGAGGCCTAGAATGATGGATTGGGGCTTACAATCTAAGGAGGCCCATAGGAGGATTTCTGGGTCGATGCTTACTCTAATCCCACCTGAGTCGTGCTCGGTGTGAGAAACAAGAGGCAGCAGGGACCAGAGGATCACATCGCGAAAGGTGCGTCCATGAGAAGCAGAATGGGGCTTACGCATGAAGGTGGCCCATGGTGATGAATTGGGGCTTACACTATGAGGAGGCCCAGAAGGTGATGAATTGGGGACTATACTTTGAGGAGGCCCATAAGGTTGGGGCCTACTCCAAGATGGACGCCCGTAAGGTCAGGGATTACTCCAAGATGGACGCCCGCAGTGACAAAGCCCAGAGGGAGTGGGAAAGGGGGGTGCTCATGTCCCCGTCACCTCTCTTATTCCCCGAGTAGATACCTGGGTAAGTACCGAGGTGCATGGGGATGGCTACCTTCAGACAGATATTTTCCCCCCTCTCTGGGGAGGGGAGAATTGCCCGACCACCGAAGCATGCGGTCCCCCATCCTAGAGAGTAGAGGCAGGAAGGGGGCTCTCGGGCTCGGACCCCGCATTACCGTGGGAATGTGAACCCAGGAATTCTTTGGGAATCCACACAAGGGTCGGGGAAACCACTTTTCCCCTATTTAACGTGGGTATGTGAACTCAAAATGGTGTGCCGATGCGCCTGAAAGTTACACCACGCGGATCTGGTGGCTCTGGTGGGGGCCTTGGCTCGGGGTTGATGAATAGGCCAATGAGGGAGTCGCGGAGGACCTGGCTGGATCAGAAGGATTTTACCTGGCTCTGGAAATGAGAACACCAAAGTATTTGGGTAGCCACTGAGAGATATGGGTGGTGGCTCTCTTCGGGTAGGGAAGTTCCACACGGTTGGGGAAGCCGTCCGCGAACCAGGGTGGTCCTCGGACTGATGGGCATCCCGCGAACCAAGGTGGTTCGCGGCTTCATGTTCAATCTGTGAACCAGGATGGTTCGAGGCTTTGGGTGCAATCTATGAACCAAGGTGGTTCGTGGCTTTGGGTTCAATCTGCGAACCAGGGTGGTTCACGGAGGGTTTCAGGTGGGCAGCGGTGGCCAAGGGCAGCACCGATCGGAGGCTCATCGGTTGGGGCTTCGTCCGCGGAGGAGGGTGCTACGCGGTACGACGGATGGGAAAAGAGGCATAAACTCTCTGGTCCACGGGGAAGTCATCCGTAGAGGGGGTATGGTTCGCGGTTCTCCTTTTTATTATTTAGGTTCATTGTTCACCAAATTATTATGTGTTTTCTAATTCCTTTTTAATTCATATACCTGTTTTGGTTCACGGGTGGGAATTTCGCTATTTGCGAAATCTGAAGCCTTCCTTCAATCGATCTCCTTCCTCTGAATCTGATCGGATCCTTGATCCTCTATCCTTTTCCCCCTTGTTCTCCTTTTATAGAGTAGATAAAGTAATGTATATGTGGCCATGCGGCACCTTTTTCGAGGCCCATTACCAAATACCCGGTTCACAGCTAACTTGGTCAATCCACGATTCGCGGTGGGTATCGATCACTCCCCTCCTTCGTGAGGCAAACTCAGGGAGTGCTCCGCGGCTACGGAGGGTTCCGTCTCCATTACGCGAACGACAGTGGGTGCGGCTTGAGTCAGTCGACGCGGTCTGCGGTTGGGGCGGTTCACGACGGTGAACCGGACTGGCGCCCATCCTACCTCGTGACCGCGGAGGCCCTCCGCCTCTATTTCGGGAACGACAATGGTTCACAGAGGGGGGTGCCTCGTGGTGCCTGGGTTCTATGCGGTGATTCCATGGACCAGTTCATGGAGGGGGGTGCCTCGCGGTGCCTGGGTGCTACGCGGTACTTCCATGGACCGGTTCGCGGAGGGGGTGCCTCGCGGTGCCTGGCCACGTTGTGCTTCCGTGGACCGGTTTGCGAACCGGTCCTTTTGTGTCTCCTCTTTGATTATTTTACCCCAATTCATTGGGTGATTTGGGTAAAATTCCTTTGCGGATTTTTCAGGACCCCACAAATTCCCCCCATCAGAATGGGGTCCGATCGGAATGAAGAGGAGGCCATTTTGATGTAGAGTGGTCCTGAAAATCGATGAGTGACTGGAAAATGCTCAAAATATTTCCTGAGCCAAGGGACTCAGCGAGCGTAGTCTAACTATTTCTAGGGTTTTATAGGAAAAACCTACAAACTTTTTGTATTTTTCTCTTTTTTAATGCCTTGATTTTTCCTGGGCCCATTCGGTATGGACCCAGCGGGTATAACCCGACTTTTGCTTAGGTCTCCCTTTTCGGGTTTTCGGCCTAACATGCTTTGTGCCTCTTTCTTCTGTGAGCAGTTTAAAGTCCCTATGACAAGACTATCATTACTGATGTTTTAGGTCGAACAGATTTGACCAAATATGGTGGGGCGAGGGCCCCAAGGGGGTTCAACTGATTAAAATATGTCTTAATACCCTTGAAATGCACGTGAGGGGAAACATGTTTGAATTTGAGCGGCATGCAGGGCATGTTTCAAGGCATGGGTGTCATGTCGGCGTACAGAGGCAAGAAGAGAATTGCCTAAGGGAAACTTGCCTTTGGTAGACGGGCCAGGGGCAATCAATATGCAGAGCCGCTGAGGGCATGGTATGCATAGTCATACAAAGGTGTCCTTAAGTCAAAGACTTATCCATTTCTGATGGCCAGGGGACTTCATGGAAGTCTGGATTATGGAAACCACGATGGGTGGCGTGGGAAGAAATGAAAACCACCAGGGGTGTCTTAGAAGGGGAGTGTGACATATGAAAAGGGTTTTGGGAACATCTGTACTAATCAAAAGCGTGGTCTGGAGACCACCTCCCTACACATTTAATTAGCGTAAGGGATGGTTGAGGCTTGACACAGTTTAAATTCATGCAGCTGGGATATTATCTGAAATGGAGAGACTTCTCCTGGTTCTCGGTAATTTTGTCAAAAATGTTCCGCCGCATTCAGGTAGGATTGTGGAGGAGGTTGGTAATCTGTAGCTCAGAGGGTTTCCGAATCCCGGGATTGAAATGGGGGCTCAGAGGCCAAAAGGCGTACGGATAGAAGCATTGCCCAAGGAAAACTTTCCTTTGGTAGACGGGCCAGGGGTGATCAATATGCAGAGCCGCTGAGGGCATGGTATTCATAGTCATACAAATGTGTCTTTAAGTCAAAGATTATCCACTTCCGATAGCCGAGCAACTTCAGGGAAGTTTGAGATTTGGAACCACCAGGGGTGGCTTATGAGAGTTCAGATTTTTTCTGAGTACAGAGTGTGGTTTTTGATGAGAGTGTGCCTGAATACGGGGGAAATATCTAGACAAAACTTTCTAAGAACAGGTGAAGTAATTCTTTCTCACGATGGTGTGAGGCGGTGGTTCGTGCAGGTCTGACCCATGCACTGGAAGATAGAGAAAATCCTTTATTCTTTAATGAACCCGTGATGGGTTTGACCGTGAAATTTATCGTCATGTGGTTAGAACATATTCCTTGCAGTTTAGCGTCATGCGGTAAGGATTAGGGACATTATTTAAAGATTTTTGTGTAGTTTAACGTCATGCAGCGAGGACTGGGCATTTTTTTAAGGGTTGCTATGCAGTTTAACGTCATGCAGTGAGGATGGATTTCGTGCAGTTTAACGTCATGCGGTAAAGACAGTGATACCTTTAAAGGTTGTTGTGCAGTTTAACGTCATGCGGCGAGGATGAGGGGCATTATTGCGAAGGCTGATCTTTATCATAATATAACTAGGTTTGAATACCTCAACATTCCCCAGACATGTAAGGGGGTTGACGGTCTAAATCATGGTTCCAGGGCTTCTTGGATTAGGAAAGGTGATATGGGGGCTTTGAGGCCGGTAAGCGTACAGAGCTAGGAAGAGTGTCGCCTGAGGAAATCTTGCCTTTGATGGACGAGCCAGGGGATATCATTATGCAGAGCCACTAAGGGCATGGTATGCATAGTCATACAAAGGTGTCCACAGGTCAATGAATTTCCACCTACGATGGCCATGAATGATTATGAGGATCCGCAATTATCCGGGCCACGAAGTCTATCATTTGGCAGGGGAATGCCTGGACATGTCGGGGATATCCGTCCCTGGTTTCTTGTTGAGTTTCAAAGAGCCCCCTGCACTGATTTATCTTGCTCGTGGGGGTGTGCCTTCTCTCCACACAGTTTAATGTCATGCAGGGAGGATGAATTACTCCTAGTTTATCAGTCATAGAGCTCGGACCATTGGGTGACTATTGCTGCAGTCACTCGAAGGGTAATTGGGTCAAGATGTCCTGATATACTTAGAACAAGGCGGGGGATGAAGGTCATAAACTGCAACTTTGAGCTTTCCTAAATCAGGAGGCATGGTGTGGGGGCTTTGAGGCCCGTAGGCATACGGAACTAGGAAGAGTGCCACCTGAGGAAATCTTTCCTTTGATGGACGAGCTAGGGGCTATCATTATGCAGAGTCTCTAAGGGCATGGTATGCATAGTCGTACAAAGGTGTCCCCGGGTCGATAACTTTCCACTTCTGATGTCCATGAATGGTTATGAGGATCCGTGATTTCTCCCAGTGCAGAGTTCGACATGTGGGGATAATGGTGTCCGGGTATACAGAAAACATCTTCACAGCAATTGTTCGTTGAGTCAAAGTAGCCTAGTCCTGGCTTGATGTTTGTTGATGTAGGTCGCTATGTGAACCACTGACAAACACATAGTCTAGCCAAATAAGGATACCCTGGCAGTATCTAGATGTGAAAAGGGGAATGAACTTGTAAACCACTTCGCCATAAACTTCTGGTTCAAGAGGTATGGTATGGGGGATCTGAGGTCGGTAAACGTACGGATCTAGGAAGAGTGTCTCCTGTGGAAATCTTGCCTTTGGTAGACTGGACAGGGGATATCAATATGCAGAGCCGCTGAGGGAATGGTATGCATAGTCATGCAAAGGTGTCCACGGGTCGATAACTTTCCACCTCCGATGGCCATGAGTGGTTATGAAGATCCATAATTATCTGGGTCGTGGAGTCTAATGTATGGAAAGGATGTATCCAAATGTGCAAGGATTATCTCCATCTCGTATCTCCATGTGTCCTGGGTGGTTTGCGACGTAGTCCGTGCAGTTTAACATCATACGGTGAGGACAATCCCCATGCAGTTTAGCATCATGTGGTATGGACAAAAGTGACTCAACGTGAAAGAAAAAGGGGTCTGCACAGTTTAACGTCGTGCAGTGGGGACAACTTCCGTGCAGTTTAACGTCATGCGGTAAGGACGAAGATATACACCTCGTGCAGGTCTGGTCCACACATGGGGGAAAGGGAATTTTTAACATCATTGTCCGTGCAGTTTAATGTCGTGCGGTAAGGACGAGAAGTACAGCCCGTGCAGGTCTGGTCCATACACGGGGGAAAAGAGGCATTCTTAATTTTGAAGGGCTGGGCCAAGACTGGGTATCCTGGCGTCACTATGTATCCTGTGAGGGCAAGAATCAAGCTGTACATAGTTCTCTGGAATGAGTACACCCTGTGTAGGTCTGGCCCATATGCGAGGGGAGGGGCATTCTTAATTCTTGTTTTCCGTGCAGTTTAGCGTCGTGCGGTAAGGACGGACTCCATTCAGTTTAACGTCATGTGGTGAGGACATGAATACACCTCATGCAAGTCTGGTACATACATGGGGGAATGGGAACTTTTTTTTCTTCTTGAGGTGGATGGGCCAGGGTGTGGAATTATGGCATTGCTACGTATCCCGTGAGGGCAGGAATCAAGCCTTACATAGTCCTCTGAAAGACGATACACCCTGTGCAGGTCTGGTCTGTACACAGGGGAAGTGGGCTTTTTTTTGAGGTGGTTGGGCCAGGATAGGGAATCCCAGCATCGCTACATATCCTGCAAGGGCATGAATCAAGCCGTACGTAGTTCTTTGTAAATATGATACACCCCGTGTAGGTTTGGTCCATACCCGGGGGGAGGGGCATATTGTTTTTTGAAGTGGCTGGGCCAGGATGGGGAATCCCGGCATCTCTACGTATCCTGCAAGGGCAGGAATCAAGCCTTACGTAGTTCTGTGAGAGCTGTGTAGTTTAACATCATGCGGCGAGGACGGAAAGATGAAATCCGTGCAGTTTAACATCATGCGGCAAGGACGGGGGGCATTTTTGAAAGCTTCTATGTAGTTTAACATCATGCAGCGAGGAAGGGGGCCGTACATTTTAACCTCTTGTGGTTAGGATGAGGTTCTTGGTAGTTTTAGTGTCATACATCTCGGACAATGTGTAAATATTATTTTTTTTATTCATCCATGCAGTTTAACATCATGCGGTGAGGACGTAAATACTTCTCAGTCTCTATGTGAAATACTTCTTCAGGAATCTCGCATTGGTAGGAGCTGTAGTGAATTTCCCATCCATGGAGATCAGGGCGTATGCTCCATTGGAGTAGACCTTGTGCACAACATATGGTCCCTCCCACTTGGGCTCCAACTTTGGAGGCTTCTTTCCGGGTATCATTGGGGTCCGGAGGACCATAACTAATTCTCCTTCCAAGAAAGACCGGCGGTGGACCTTTTTGTTGAAGGCTCGCGCGATCCGGTTCTGGTACACTTCCAGGTGGTGCAAAGTGTGTAGCCACTTCTCGTCTAGATATTCCAATTCACTTAGCTTCTTTACTGATTTCTCATCATCGGATAACCGATCACAGATGGAAATGTGGAGTGAGGGAAGTTGGAGTTCAATGGGAAGGACCGCCTCTGTGCTGTACACCAATGAGTACGGGGTAGATCGAGTAGCGGTGCGGATTGTGGTTCGATAAGCCCACAACGCATGGAGGAGTTTATCTGGCCATGAATTCTTGTCTTTGACCACCATTTTCTGGAGGATGTTGGACAGGGTCTTGTTGAAAGCTTCTATCTGTCCGTTGGCTGCTGCATGGTAGCGGAATGAGTGGTTAGCCTTGATACCATACTCTTGGTATAGATTTTCCAACTTAGTAGAAAAGAAATTGGTACCATTATCCGTCAGTATGGTATGAGGGACACTAAATATGGTGATGATATTGGTCTTTACGAAGCTGACAATATTTCTTTCCCCGACTTCCTTGAGGGGTATGGCTTCCGCCCATTCGGAAAAGAAGCCGGTCGCTGTGAGGATATACTTCAACTGTTTGGCCGTGGCGGGAGGGTATGATCCCACGATGTCCATCCCCTAAATGTAAAATGGCCAGGAGTACTTACCTTGATGAAGTAACTCTGGGGGCTGGTGAATGAAGTTGGCATGAATCTAGCATGAGTGGCATTTTGCGGTAAAACGCTCGCAGTCTCGTGCCACTGTGGGCCAGTAATACCCAAACCTTCGAACCTGATGGGAAAGCTTGGTCCCTGGTTGATGTGCTCCACATTCTCCTGCATGTACTTCAGTCATGACGGCATCGGTTTCTTCTCCGTCAATGCATCTGAGGAGTACTCCATCGAGGCCTCGTTTGTATAGGACCTCTTGCTGACCTATGCCACCATATAGGAAAAACTTTATTTCTCTTCTCCGTATTTTCTCTCATTCAGCCCTATATGATGGAATCTCTCCCCGTTGAAGGTAGTTCATGATGGGGATCATCCATCCGGTAGCGGGAGCATATGGCTCGGGGACAGGACTGACTTCGTGGATCTCTTCTATCTTAGCGTAAACAAATGGCAATACCATTCGATGGTGACCAATATTGATGACCGTTTCATCCTGGTCTGGGTCGGCTAGGGTTGTGGCCGCGTTGGCTAATGCATCATCCTGAGCATTCTAGGATCGGGGAATATAAGTCAATGTCGGTTCTGTGGAGAACTCGGCCATTAACTCTCGGACATGGTCAAACAAGGGGATCATCTCCTCTTTTTTAATAGCATATTCACTATTGACTTGCTTGATGACCAGCTCCGAGTCACCTTTTACCTTAAGGTGTTGTACTTGTGCCTGGAGTGCGATCTCCAGGCCTACAATGAGGGCTTGATATTCCGCTTCATTGTTCGTACATCCCTCTGACAGGAGGAAGGAATATGGCAAAACTACCTTTTCTGGGGACATGAGTATTATCCCCAAACCCACTTTTTTGAATCTGGGATCCTCCATCCTCTTCTCAGTTGGGCTTCGGGACGTGCCGTCAAAGTACATTTCCCATGTTGGGAACTCCTCTTGAACCGAGAAGATATCTTCATTAGGTAGTTCAGCGTCTGGTGCAGTTGTCCCTGTTGAAGGGTGCTCTACCAGAAATTTTACTAATTCCTGGCCCTTGATGGATTTTTGAGGCATGAAACGGATGTCAAACTGCTGTAGGATGACCGCCCATCAGGATAGGCGTCCGGTTAGCATCAGGTGACTGAGGATGTACTTGAGTGGGTTACTCTGCAAGATCAAATGGACCTCATGATACTATAGATAATGTCGCAGCTTTTGAACCATGAAGACCAAGGCCAGACCGCTCTTCTCGATATTTTAGTATCGAGTCTCAGCACCAAGCATGGTTCGACTAAGGTAATAGAGACTGTTTTCGCTGCTGGAGTCATTCGTCTACGTGATGAAGGCTCCTAATGACTGTTCTAGGGCCTTCACATATAGAATGAGAGGCCTTCCTTCAACTGGGGGCATGAGCACTAGTGGACTTAAGATGTACTTTTTCAAGTTTTTGAATGCCTCTTGGCAGTCGTCCATCCATTGGTACATGACCCCCTTCTTCATCAACCTGGTGAAGGGAAAACATTTACCTGCCAGGTTGGCTATGAACCACCTAATATAGGCCAGGTTCCCTTAGAATCCCCTCAGCTCAGTGAGATTTCGAGGGGGTGGAAGGTTCAGGATAGCCTTCATCTTCTCAGGGTCGACTTCGATGTCGCGATGGCGTACGACGAAGCTGAGGAACTTCCCTGAGGTAACCCCAAGGGCGCATTTCAAGGGGTTCATCTTCAAGATATGCTGTCGGAGATTGTTGAAGACAGTCTCAAGGTCCGGCAGGTGATCTGAGCTTTTTCTGGACTTGACTAATAGGTCATCCACGTAACATTCAACAAATTTCCCCTGGAACGGCTTAAAGATCCAATGCATGGCACACTGATACGTGGCGCCAACATTCTTGAGATAAAAGGGCATGACCCTATAACAGAATACCCCTTGAGGGGCCCTGAAGGCAGTGGCTTCTTCATCTTCTCGGGCCATCCTGATTTGATTATATCTGGAATAGCCGTCCATGAAGGATAGAGCCTCATACCCGGTCATCGCATCAATTAACAACTCGGTGATTGGAACCGGGAAGTCATCTTTCGGACAATGCCGATTAAGGTCTCCGAAGTCAATGCAGATGCAGATTTGCCCATTCTTTTTCTTTACAGGGATGATGTTGGCCAACCAAATGGGGTAATGGACCTCCCTGATGAAGACTTAATTAATGAGTTTATCGACTTCAGCCTCTATCTTGGCAGCGTGTGAGGGGTGTGTCCTTCTAGAAGCCTGTTTGTAGCCCCGATGGCCTTCTGGAAGACCCAGGTGATGCATCGCTACTGCGGGATCGAGTCTTGGCATTTCTGTGTAGTTCCATGCAAATACATCCCGATGTTTCCTTAGGAAGGAGGTATATACCTCATGTTCCTTGGGATACATGGCCGCGCTAATGAGAGTGGGCCTCGGGTCTTCTTCGGTACGCAGGTTTATTCCCTGAGCTCGTCCACAGTGGTGGAGATACCATCCTCAAATGCGGGAGGTGCATCAATGAGATATTCCCCCTCTTCTTCTCCCAAGTCCCCATCTTCTTGATCTGATGAGGAGATAGTTTCCAGTCTGAGCCTTCGAGGGTTTGAGGGAGAGGCATCGTGGGCATCCCTGCTTGAGTATTCGTCTCCAAATCAAGGGTTGGTAGACGTTTCCGCGTTGTCGTGCTCGGCCATCGTGGCTGAAGTCATGAGGACATCCGAATGCATGTCCGGACTTGAACTCCTACTCTCAACATGGTTGATGGGCAGGACATAATCTCTGTCAAGCTGCCTAAGGGGGTCATCGGGGACCATTTCTAGGCCATTTGGAGCGGGGATCTAGTCGACGATGTTGATCAAAGGCTTCTTCTTCTTTTTCTCATAGAACCCGGCATCGATGTAATGTGACTTGGAGAGCTCGAAAGGGGCCTTGTAGGCATGCAACATCCCACTTTGTCCATCGATGTAGTACTTGATACACTGGTGGTAGGATGAAGGAACGGACATGTTCTTATGGAACCATAGCCTTCCCAGTAGGGCATTGAATGCCGTGCTCTTCCGGACCACCAAAAATTCTGTGTAGACTACCAGGTCACCAAAATGGGTCTTTAACTTAATCTGTCCCATTGGTTTTTTCTCACTCTTGTCGTAACCTAACAAGGTTATGGCCGAGGGAATTAGATATTCCTCACTGTAGCCCAACTTACGGAGTGTCCGTAGGGGAAGGAGGTTAACTCCAGAGCCATTTTCTATAAAGTCTTTTTAGATCCCAACATCATTCATTGTGCCGGACACATATAGCGGTCTGATGTGTCCTTGCATGATGGCATCTTCGTCCTGATCGGTGAAGGAAATAACTGTATTGCATTCAGCTGGGCCAATCTCCATCTGGTAAATCTCAACAGCAGCTACCTCATCTTGGAATTCCTGGGGGCTGATCAAAGCTTCGATAAGCGCCTCCCTAAGGTCGGCTGACAAACTCAGGGCATCTAGGATTGACAACCTGGCTGTTACTGACGCCAGCTGCTTAACGATGTCGTATTTTTTCTCCAACGACCGACGCTTCTCTATTGGTGGGAGAGGCTTAGTGCGTGCTTTGGGAGTTGGAGCATTTGACGAGGAGGGACCAGCTGCGGGGATGGATTTTGATGGTGTCCTTGCGTTTTAAGGACTTGTCCTAGCCGGTATATTTGTACGCACTAGGCGACTAGACACTTGCACCTCCTCTAGTGGGTATCGCAGAACAACAGGGCCATAGTGGCTTCTTGTGGAGATGGAGGGGCATTCCCTCTCCTGCTAAGTCCGCTGAAGGGACCTCCCACGGGTTTTTGCGATATTGACGGTCTGGGTCGGGTTCCAACCATTGAGTTGGTTTCGGCCACAGTTGTGCCTCCCCTGGTATCCCCTGCCTCTGCGATTTATCCTCCTGGCTCCTCGTGCAGGAAACTCAGGTTTGTAATCATACCCTTCATCAGGGAATGGTTCCATGAGATGGATGACGTTGATAGAACCAAATATTGGCTCCTCATCCTCTGACAGGTCAACCTGGTCGGTTGTCTCTGATGGTGCCGTTTGGTGGGTCGGTTCCCGTGATTCCAAATTTGAGGGCATGAAATCTGCCAGGGTTGGGACTAACTTTGGCCCCATCACAGACTGCTCCTCTTGTGATTTCTTCTTCCTTCAACTCCGTCCGGATGACCAACTTGTGGAGTGTTGGGAGGCCGATGTGGTCGGATCTGCGGCTCTATGGGTTGATGGTGGCAACACCGGCTACTGTAGTTGATCTCGGAGTATGCCCTGGGCTCGGTTGATAGTCTTCTGAGTCATCCAGTTGTGAAATTTCTACCCCTGCTTGCTGGTGAATTTCTGTCACCCCTCCTCTTAGTCAGAGTCGGTGGTAGAGATACATGCCACATGTGATGGGGGTGCCCCAGCTCGACTTGTCTGGAATCTACCATCCTCTACAGAAGGTCTTAGAAGATGAAGCATTCTCGGTTACTGTGCCCTAACATCCGGTGGTAGGGGCAATAATCTGTCCTGTCATCGCGGTCGACTTCTTCAGGTCTCCTCGGTTCCAGAAGGTGGATCAAGTTGCAATTCATGGTGGCAATTAAGTAGCCACAAACTTGATCATCTTGGAATGAGTATACTTTTTGTATTCACTCCTCAAACTGGTTCCGCTTCAGTCCTTTCTGATCGTCCCGTTTAGGCGGGGGGCGGCCACTGATATGCAGGGGGCCATTGACAATTTGGTGGAGGCCTGAGCGGTGGAGCAGGCACAGCGGCTGGCTTGAGTGTGACGGCAGACACCTCAGCTCTAGGAGCTCTCCACTGGAGCCTGTGAGGCTATTCGAGACTTTGAATTAGTCCGCTTTAGGGAGTCCTCAATTCTCTGGGCAATGGCCGAGAGATGGCAGAAGCCAGTGGTTCACTCCACCGTTATGAGCGGTGTTCACAGCTCATCTCTAAGATTATCGATTCATATGGCTAGCATCTCATCTTATGGAATTGGACTGTTCAGAGAATAGGTTAGACCTTTCCATCTGGTGATGAAGTCTGAGACCCTCTCGTTCTCCCTCTTCTTGCAGTTCATGAGATTGCTGACCATTGTTTTAGGAAACGTTGAACTGAAGTGGAACATGAACTGCTGCAGGAGGTCCTCCCAACTCTTTATCAACTGGGCCAGCAGACTTGTATACCTGATGAAGGCGGATCCTTGCAAGGTCTACACAAAGCATCTGAGTTTCACTACTTCTTGTTGTTATGGAGTTCCCATCATAGGGTCGCAATAGGACGCATAGTGCATCAAATGCTGCTCTAGATCGCCTGACCCGTTGAAGAAGGGGAATACAGGGCTCCCAAAATTGGGTGGAGGTGGTGTGTTGGTCACCCAATCTGGGTAGGGTTTCCGCTCTGGTTGTATCAGAGCACGTCGACCTTCCATCGCTTCCAATCGAGCTATTAGTGCCTCGATGGTATTGGTGAGTCCCTGGTTTACATCCGGTTGGCCCAGTCCTGGGCAGGCGTAGCCCGAGGGATTGCCTGAGGATCCGGATTGGCCGGCACCAAGGGTGCATATTCCATTCGGGTTACCCTCGGAGGGTTCAGGCGTACTTGCTCTGGTTTCCTCCTAAGTGGAGGGAAATCCTGGTATTTTTCATCCACGTTTAGGTAGTTGGATGGACCAGGCACCTCACTGGGCAGGAGCCCTGACCGTGCTTCGTTTTCCGGGGCAAGCCTTAGCCTTTGAGGTGCACCCGCTAGGAGTGCATGACGTGGCTCTTCTTGGGATGCACTTTCAATAAGGATGTTCCTCTAGAGCAGCTCGGCGTTAAGCCGCCTCAATTCTTTCATCTCTTCTTCCTGTCGAGCGAACCTCTCTTCGAGCGTGAGTGGCTCATTTTTATTGAGAGAGGGGGACGGGTTAAGGGTAACCACTCCTTTTTTCTTATCCTTGATGGAAGCTCGCAAGGTAGGTGGAGGGAGGTTAGATGAAGGGGCAGCCATATTCAAAGCGGCCCTCTGGTTCCGATTGTGCACACCTGGGGGTTCACAGTGAGTCACAGCCTGACCAGAACCGTCATCTCCCGATCCCTCATAATTTGCATTTTCTATGGTGTCACCTACGAGGTTAGCCTCTATGGCATTGATGAACGCATATTGCGTAGTATAGGGGATTTCATCTTCCAAATAGGAATAGGATCTCCCGCATCTTCAGTTGGACTTCCCTTTCATGACTTGGGATTGCCCTCAGACTTCGTGACGAAGGGTGACACAGAGAGTTCTTTGATGCGACCTTACGGTGCACCTTCCTCTCAGATGGGATGATGATTCGAATGACATGATAGGATGGGAACCTCCTCTTTTGATTTTCCTCCCTAGATGAGAGAATAAAGATTCTCGTGGGGGAGGTTGTTGTTGAGGGGGTAAAAATGCCCCCAGCTTTGAGGGCTGGGGCTGGCTCCGTTCCCTAGACGTTGAGTCTCTTCCTGGTTTCATTGGTCTTGTGGGGGAATTTGTTGTTAAAAATGCCCCCAACCTTGCAGGCTGGGGTTGACCCTGGATTGTGGTAGTAGCTGCGGCTATCGTGACCTTCCTGATCTTGTGTTTCCCCATCTGGGGGTGAACCAGATCTGGTGCCAAATTCACCTATGGATCAGTCCTTTCTGGGGAGGCAAGCAGAGATCGTTGATTGGACTCTCTTAGGCAAGAGGTCTGTTGTATGCCCTCGGTGGACTGATTCAGGAGTTTTTGAATGGCTCGTTCCCACTGGGCCTGACGCTTCTGGGACTTACTCGAGGCCCAACTCTGTTGGGTGTGTTTACTTTCTTGAACAGGGGGTCCACTCGATTGCCATATCAATGTGACGACATTACACGATACCATGCCGAACGGGTTTTTCTAGGTGGGGAGCAGAGTGAAATGAAGAGATCCATGTTCCCCCCATCCCCTGATATGGACTCCCATGGGAGCGTCACCGATGAGGCGGCGCAGTTCGTGCAGTGCACGGAGGCAGGCTGCCTCCATATTCCCTTTGTGCCTCTCAGGGCGTTGTTGTCACGTCAAAGAAAGGGCCTCCAGGTCAATGTGATGCAGGAGGTCCCCTATCGTCTTGACGTGGTCTACATACTCATCATAGGGAAGGAAGCTTGACTTCAGCCAGCAGAGAGTCGCCCATATATTATGGCGGATGTCGTGCATGAATTCTTCCAACAACTCCCTGGGTATGTTGTAATGAGAGGTGGATGTGGGCCAAAACATGACTGTTATATCATTCCTGGCTAGTCGTTTCCTCAGATGCAGCATATTGGCATACTCCTCCCCCTGTGATTCTTCTACCTGGTTAAACCAGCTGAGGCGCTCACTACTAGTTTGATCTGAGGTAGTGGGATCGGTAGGTGCTGAATCATTATGTAAGCAATTCCGAGGTGGTTCATAAGATGAACGCGGCCCCGGACCGTCTCCTGATTAAAGAAGGGCGTCGTTAGTGACAAGCTGGGAATCTAACATGCTCGATCTCTCCCTTCTGAGTGCCTCGGCATACGAGGGATTTTCGGTGCTTGATTCGGCAGGAGGAGGACCTTCCTGTCGATACAATATGTCATCGTGGGGAGGACCTCCGCAATGACGGTCGTAATGGCGAGGACAACCATTACTGCTTGATGCATCACTGCATAGAGGAATTTTGCAGTGCACACCCTGGGGAGGACCTACAAGGCATGTTGCAACAGGTGGAGGACCTTCTGGCAGTGTGGCGTTGTTACGGGGAGGACCTTCGCAACAATTTCCATCATGGTGAGGATGACCATCATGGCTTGACATTCGACACACATCCTGGGGAGGACCTTCAGGACACGCAGCGACAAGGGGAGGACCTCCTTGTTTCTTGGGGCCATTGCGGGGAGGACCTTCGCAATGGTGGCCATGGTGGCAAGGACTGCCATCACAGCTGCGGAAATGGCGAGGACTACCATTACTGCTATTTCATGAAGAATATCTACGGGATACATCCTGGGGAGGGCCTCCATAATGTACCGCAACGAGGGGAGGACCTTCTCATTGCTCGACGTCTCTACAGGGAGGACCTCCATTATCAGGGTGGAGAGGACTACCATCGTGACCTGATGCCTGGCTGCGTGGAGTTTCGTTGCAGCGCAACCCCTGGGGAGGACCTTCAGGGCAGGCCACGACAAGGGGAGGGCCTTCTTGTCGTGATGAGACGTCACTATGGGGAGGACCTCCGTAGTTACGACTATGATAGTGAGGACTACTATCACAATCTGTGGTCCCACTGCAAGGAGAGTGATTGCAGTGTATACCCCGGGGAGGACCTTCAGGGTGGACCGCAGCAAGTGCAGGACCTTCTTGCTGCTCGATCTTCTAGTCACGTGGAGGGTTTCCGTCACTCGCATCAGGATAGAAGCTCTAGTGATCGATCGTCATATGCCCGTGGGGGAGGCCCCCACGGGTGCTCTAGGGAGGACCTTCAGAGCTGCTAGTAGCGACATTGCGGGGAGGACCTTCGCAACTACTACTGCCACTCCCATAATATGGTAATGGATGGGTAGGGTTTTGATCCATTGACACGAGCTTGGCGGCGTCGGAAACCCCAGCTTCCAATAGAGCGGAGTCAAGAACCCGCTATTTATTTTCTGGCTGCCTTCGGTGCGTTCGGGGCGCTCTTTTGCGGGCAGTGGGGACCATCTGTTGTTGAAAAAGGCATTCACCTCCTTTGGGTCCCTATATAATTGGGTCCCGTGATGTTTCCGTGATACGCCGACGAACATCTTGAATTTTAGCAGGGATATATGCCTGCTCTGGAGCATCCACCGTGATGGATGGGTGTCCCCCAGTTGGAACGAGTGAAGCTGCTCGATCCAGTTGCCCTTGCATCGCGGAATATAGCAGGTGACCCTCCTAGGCTGAAGTAGGGATTCAGATATGCTCTGAGGTGGCTATCTCATCTCTTAGATGAGTCGCCTCTATTGGGGAGATGGGCTCACGGGCCCGAGTACTTGTTGTTGCCGCCGATGCAATTACATACTGTCAAGTCTGCAAGATATGATCTAGGATCGATACCTGCTCCTCCATCATTTCCAGGATATGTAGAGATACATCTTTGGCTGGAACAGGTATGAAGGCCCATTCCGATATCGGAGTAGGAATATCCTGCTCCGGTCCTCCAGTGGTCAGTGGGTACTAACAATTCTCCTATGTCGGGGCAGGTGAACGAATATGCCCCTATACCGGGATATGCCGGTTTCTCTCTCTGTTTGCCTCCACATCAGGGTGGTGGACTTTTCTTTCATTCGTAGGGAGATGGCCCTGCATATATTGGTTTCCCACCGTATCGAGTCGGTGGCCTTTGTTGGCGGGGATATGTGCCTGCCTATGATTTTCCGCCACATCTGGGTGGCGGGCTTTGTTGATCACCGCCATATCAGGATAGAGGGCATCTGAAGTAACTTCCAGGAGCTGGTCCTGCAGGTGTCGGGTCACCACCATGTCGAGCTGGTGAGCTTCGTGACCCTAGGAAGGGAAAGGTGCCTGCCTGGTAAGTGTCATCCTGCGTGAGTGACGGGCTTGATGGAGCTCGGTGGGGATGCACGCCGGCTCGTGTGATGTCGCCATCTCCGGATGGCGGGCTCGCGAGGAGTGAACAGGTGTAGGTGCTTGTTCGTGGTACGTCTTTGTGGTTGAGCAGCGGAGCTCCTCCTCAGGGACCAGGGTGATGACTGGTCCCCGATTGTACGTCTGCCGCCCTCGTCAGGCGGTCCAAGAGGGCCCGAGCTCGGGGAGCGTGGGCCTGAATCCTTGGGGAAACATCTTCCTCGGTGTGAGGATGTTGGGTCGCGACGTGACTGTGATGACGCCTTTCGGAGGGGGCCTTGGGGCGAAACCCATGTTCGACAGGGATGAAGTCCTCAACATCGACCTCATCCACCTCCCTAAGATAAGGGAGGTATGCATTGTCCCGTTCTGGAGATAGGCTCCCGAAATGGTTGGAGACAGTGACAAGGGTTGTCTGGGTCCGCCTTTGTGGCCGCTGCTGGGCAGGCCACCGGTGAGCCTTGACAGATTGGAGGGCGCGCATGGCCGCCTCCACCGTTGGGAGAGTACCATTCGTGTGGTACTCTCGGACCAGCGCGTCTGAAACCTAGCGTTGAAGACACTGGGTGGGTGATATAGTTATCCATTGTTGAGGAGGCCTCATCCTTGTGTCGTTGGAAGCACGCACTTCTGAGTTCCTTTGCGATTCCATTGGATTTAAGGGAGTTCTAAAAGTAGTGCCTACGAAACATTTTAGCAAATACAAGCAGAAAACCCATCAAAGCAGCATCTCATAATCCCATGCGTAGTTAATGACCTTGGTTGGCCCTCCTTTAGATCATAAGGGGGAACTGGGTGAGATTAAGTTGAACTTGTCATGTTTGGTTAAAGATTCACATCGGGTTCACCATTTTTTGTCTCGTTCTTGGTCTTTCGGCCACGAAACACCCAACAGCTCTGTATCCAATGATTGATAGACCTGCTTTCCAAAGGCAGACGTTCTCCGGATGGTCTGACCAGTGACTCTTAAGAACTCACAGTGGTAGAGAGGATGGGAAGTCGGGCTCATTGCACCCTTTTTGGGGTGAATTATTGTCTGTTTCGGGACTCTCTTATAGATTTAAGACGTATTCATATGTTCGTGAATCTTTGTTTTATACCCAAACATAGTATCCATGGATTCAACCCAGGTGGGAAACGGTCAACTAGACACAGGGGTTCAGAATCATTTATGCCCGAGGTTTACCATCCCTCATTGGATTAATGACCCCGAAGGGTTGGAACTCGATTGAGGCAGCACTGGGAGTGGCGTGGTGAACCGATGTGGAGGTGATCGGATCGACTGGATGTTGGGCTTGAACCTCATGGAGGCTTCCTACGTACCCTGTCTAGGAGGTAGGGATCAAAGTCCACGTATTTTTCTTAGGTGTCGGGGAACCGATGTGAAAAGAGACCAGGTGGTCTGATGGGTGTTGGGCTTGAACCTCATGGAGGTTTCCTACGTACCTTGTCTAGGAGGCAGGGATCAAAGTCCACGTAGTTCGCTTGGGCTTGGGGCTTACGCTCTGGGGAATCCCAGAATGATGGATTGGGGATTACACTCTCATGAGGCCCAGAATGATGGATTGGGTCTAACACTCTCAGGAGGCCCAGAATGATGGATTGGGGATTACACTCTGAGGAGGCCCAGAATGATGGATTGGGGCTTACACTCTAAGGAGGCCCATAAGAAGATGTCATGGTTGATGCTTACTCTAAGCCCACGTGATTCATGCTCGGTGTGAGAAACAAAAGGCAGTATGGACCAGAGTATCACGTCACGAAAGGTGCGTCCGTGAGAAGTGGAATGGGACTTACGCATGAAGGCGGTCCATGGTGATGAATTGGGGCTTACACTCTGAGGAGGCCCAGAAGGTGATGAATTGGTGCTTAAAATCTGAGGAGGCCCATAAGGTCTGGGCTTACTCCAATATGGACTTCCTTAAGGTCGGGGCTTACTCCAAGATGGACGCCCGCAGTGACAATTCCCAGAGGGAGAGGGAAAGGGTGGTGCTCCTGTCCCCGTCACCTCTCTTATTCCCCGGGGAGATACCCAGGGAAGTACCGAGGTGAATGGGGATGGCTACCTTCGGACGGATATGTCGTCCCTTCTCTAGGGAGGGGAGAAGTTCCTGACCGCCGAAGCGTGCGGTCCCCCATCCTAGCGAGTAGAGGTAGGAAGGGGTCTCTCGGGCTCGGACCCGCAATTACCGTGGGAATGTGACCCCAGGAATGCTTTGGGAATCCGCCCAAGGGTCGGGGAAACCCCTTTTCCCCTGTTTACCGTGGGTATGTGAACTCAAAACGGCGTGCTAATGCACCTGAAAGGTACACCACGCGGATCCGGTGGCTCTGGTGGGGGCCTTGGCTCGGGGCCGATGAATAGGCCAATGAGGGAGTCACGGAGGACCTGGCTTGATCGGAAGGATTTTACCTGGCTCTAGAAATGAGAACACCAAAGTATTTGGGTAGCCACCGAGAGATATGGGTGGAGGCACCCTTCGCGTGGGGAAGTGCCACGTGGCTGGGGAAGCCGTCCGTGAACTAGGGTGGTCCGCAGACTGATGGTTATCCCACGAACCAAGGTGGTTCGCTGCTTCAGGTTCAATCCGCGAACCAGGTTGGTTCGCGGCTTCAGGCTCAATCCGCAAAATAGGTTGATTCGCGGCTTCGGGTTCAATCCATGAACCAGGGTGGTTCACGGAGGGTTCTAGGTGGGTAGCGGAGGCCAAGGGAGGCGCCGATCGGAGGCTCGTCGGTCGGGGCTTCGTCCGCAGAGGAGGGTGCTACGTGGTACGACGGATGGGAAAAGAGGCATAAACTCCCTGATCTGTGGGGAAGTCATCCATGGAGGGGGTATAGTTCGTGGTTCTCCTTTTTATTATTTTGGTTCGCAGTTCAACAAATTGTTATGCATTTTCCAATTCCTTTTTAATTCATATACCTGATGTGGTTCGCCGGTGGGAACTTCGCTGTTTGCGAAATCTGAATCCTTCCTTCAATTGATATCCTTCCTCTGAATCTGATCTGATCTTTGATCCTCTATCCTTTTTCCCATTTTGTATCCTTTTATAGAGTAGAGAAAAGAAAGTATCTATGGCCATGCGGCACATTTTGTGGAGGCCCATTACCAAATACCCGGTTCACAGCTGACTTGGTCAATCTGCGATTCGCGGTGGGTATCGATCGCTCCCCTCCTTCATTATGCGAACTCAGGGAGTGCTCCGTAGCTACGGAGGGTTCCGCCTCCATTCCGTGAATGACAGCGGGTGCAGCTTGAGCAGGTCGATGCAGTCCGTAGTTGGGGCGGTTCACGACGGTGAACCGGACTGACGCTCATCCTTCCTCGCGACCGCGGAGGACCTCCGCCTCCATTTCACGAATGACAATGGTTCATAGAGGGGGGGGTGCCTCGTGGTGCTTGGGTGTTACACGGTGCTTCCATGGACCGGTTCGCGGAGGGGGTGCCTCGCGGTGCCTGGCCACGTTGTGCTTCTATAGACCGGTTTGCGAACCTGTCCTTTTGTGTCTCCTCTTTGATTATTTTACCCCAATTCTTTGGAGTATTTGGGTAAAATTCCCTTTTCATATTTTTCAGGACCCCACATAGATTTAGATATTTTCATGGTTGAATAAAAAGTAAACAAACTTCTTATATTTTATATGAATTAGGTGTTATAAAAATCCAAGTACTATATATCAATATATTATAAAAATATAATGATTTAGTAAAATAGATTTCTAATAAATTATGAATAACATAAAATATTTTGAGGATATGTAATATTCAAAACATAAAACAAAAACAAAGAACAACAAACTCTCAATAGGGACCACTTTCTGAAATGGGTCAGGATGCTCCTGCTAAGAAGGATGCCCATATTCCCCCACCAGCTAAGTAGGAGGGTATACTGAGCATTCCCTCACACCTGCTCCAATGGTGCAGGAAGTGGGCCCACCTCATCTATGAGTCTTTTTGCTTGTTCCTACCCAAGGTGGAGGGGCACCAAGATCCATGGTCGAGTACAGTAGATAATTCCAACTCTAGAATTCACTGGTCTTTTAGGGAACTAGAGGTCTGAATGATATATAGGACTGGATATACATTATCAAGGGTGTCTTTGACATCACGGGGACACATGAGGATCATAGGTTAAAGTCGAAATGTTTCATGCTATAGGGACTCACCAGGAGGTGGTGTCCATGATGGGATAGGCTATCCATTGTGAGGGTCTTACCCAGGAGGCCTTCAAGGGATTTTTATTCAAGGTTTTCTTTCCTAATAAATTGAATTTATATCATCCCAAGAGTTCATAGAGCTGCACTAAGTTCTACGACTGAAACTACATACTCTACTCATGTCATTGAGATACTTCGTTTTTCTCAACTTCTAGCCAAAAACAAGGCACTGACTTCTTGGAAGTTTGATAATGGAATTGTTCCTAACATAATAAGGAATGTTTGAATTTTTAACCTTACGACATACCTTCAGGTTCTGCATAATGACTTGACTATTGAGAAGGCCTTGGAGGAGGATTTATCATTGGTCTTCTTCCACCTCTTAGAACCTATGTAGGTGGACCTCTTATACCTATAGTGAGCATCTCCTCTAGTTACAGGAAGATGGAAATGGGGGCATGAAATAGATTTGTGTTATGTAGGTAGATCAGAGTACAACTTCTTCATCACCCTCATATGGTGCCCCATATAGATTTAACTTTAGGAAGGTCAGACACTATCACAAGTTTTGTACAATACCTCTAAGATCATATTGAAGACATGTCAATATGGGGTATCTTATATAGTTTTTCTCTAGATATTTTAGGTTAAGGGTTTTTAAGGGTGGAGGAAAGATGTGATCAATGACTTAGGGATCCATTTGGGGTCATCAATAAAAGGGCCATACAATGATGTCTCAGAATGGCCATGCATCTCAAGGAAAGGATCACAGTGTTGAGACAGGTTGAGTATATGCAGTGGATCATACTCTGGTTGATAGTGGTGAGGGACCATCCACTATTTGAGGTATGTTATTGCTCAATTTTACATTGTTTACTAATTTTTTTGATACAGGTGATTCACATTCCCTTATTTCTACACAATTTGTTATTAGACATGACTTGTCATTCAAGTTATCTCTTGATTTACTTTCACTCAATAAACCACTGGGAATGAAATTAGACCATATTAAGTGTTTCATATAGTCTCTTATAGTATTTTCTAGTTATATAAATCTGTAGGACTTCATGATTTCAGATATTATGATCTCTGATGAGATTCTTTACATAGAATAGTTGATATCTTCCAAGATCACATTGATTGCTATCGAAGATGGGTATCATTTAATTCACTAATAGAAGAGAATTATATGGTAACTTGAGAATCAGGGGTAGGTAGAATTGGTCCAAACAAGAGTCATCTTGGGATGATCATGATGTAGATTGGAGAATTTTATCTTTCAGTAAGATCAATGGAATCCCCCTCATTTTCCTTTAGTTGTGGAAATCTATCAAGATGACTTTCTTGATGAATTCTAGGACTTCCCTTTGATAGAGGAGTTTATTTTGAGATAGATCTCATGCCAAGTGCACAACCCATTTTGATGCCCCTTGTCATATGGTGTCAGATGAGTTGAAGGATCTCAAGGTACCACTCACAGACTTGGACCATAAAGGATTTATCAGGTCGAGTACTTTACTATGGGGCATACCTATCATGTTAACTAAGAATCAGATAGTATTATTTGACTCTACATAGATTATTGGAAGCTAAATGAGATGATAGTGAAGAATAGATATCTTTTTCTCTGGTTTTATAATATTTTTTATCATTTATAGGGAGATTGGTGTTTCTCTATGATTGATCTTTGATTCGACTATCACCAATTGTGAGTTAAAGAGGAGGAAATCCTGAAGATGGTGTTTCAAAGTAAGTATGAGATATATGAGTACTTGGTGACTCTATTTGGACTAAAGAGTACATAGGTAGTGTTCATACCTCTCATGAACAATATCCTCCACCCATATCTAGACTCATTCATCATGGTATTTTTTGATAATATCCTCATCTAGTCACTAGACCCATAGTAGCATTCCATAAATCTCAAGATAGTCTTGAGTACACTTCAGGCACATCGTCATTACGCCAAGCTATAGAAGTGTACATTTTGTATTCATGAGGTGAAATTATTAGGTAATGTGGTTTATCATATTGGTATATCTATAGACCTAGATAAGTTCAAATTATTGATGTACTGGACACGTCCCTAGAACGTGTTCAAGATCACGATCTTTTTTAGTTTAATAGGATACTATTGAAATTTTATCTAGGACTTCTCTCATTTATCAATAATGATGACTGCATTGAAGAATAATGTATTTATGTTTAATGGTTGGACTAGTGTGAATGAATATTTCTTGAGATGAATATGATATTAACTAAATCTCTGGTGTTGATATTTTCTGAGCTTAGTATTGGATATGTTGTATATTGTGATGCATCAGGATTTGGTTTGTGAGTAGTGTTGATGTAGAGGGAGTGGGTAGTATCTTATGGGTCACATCAGCTATGACACCATGAGAATAACTATCCTACCCATGGATTATATTCATAATCCACGGTTCACACTTGAAATTTTTATCGACATTATCTATTCATCAAGAGTTTTTTGATTACACAAACCATAAGAGCCTTTGTGACATATTCCTGAAGAAAAACCTAAATCGGGGGAACATTTACTGGGTAGAGTACTTGAATAATTTCAACTTTTAGATTTCCTATGTACTATGTAAGTTTTACATCATAAAAAATTCTATAATCAATAATAAGTGGGTAGCATAGAAGCATGGTTAATGAACTTTGAAGGAAAATCGCCACCTGATGAGATTGTTGGCTAATTAGAATATGGATGATTCTATAGATCAGGGATCAATGAAATTTTCCCCTTTGGTGATCACATATTCTCTTATAGACCAAGTAATGTATGGATAATATTTTTACCCAGAGTATGTTGTGATGTGGGAACAACTATATGGAGGTGACCTAATACTCGAGTTGTCATTGGATAGTAATAATTTGATCCTTGTGTATGGGAGATTTTTAGTCCCTTCTCCCAATAGGTAGGTTCTAATGAGTGATTTAAGTACCTCTAAGTGGGTGGTACATCCTGGTGTGACAAATATGTACCACAAATTCAAGCTATAGTTATGGTATCTAGGTATTAAGAGGGGTATTTTTAGATTTGTTTGTTGATACCTTACCTTCTTGAGTATAAAGGTCAACCACCGGTTTCATAGTGGTTTTCTCCCACCACTTCCAATTCCCATATGGAAGTGGTAGGACATCATGATGGACTATATAAAGATGTTATCCAGGAACCCTATGAGTTTTAATGTTTTTAGGGTGATTTTTTTTTCAGTTAAAAAAGGTTTCTCATTTCTTACCGATAGATGAGACTCACTTAGAAGATGAGCTGGGAAAAATGTATGTCTAATATGGTATGCTTAAATGAAGTTCCCTTAATCATTTTGTATTATAGAGATTTATGTTTTACATTATAGTTTTGACATGTATTGGATAAATCATTAGGGACCCAGCTGAGATTGATCATAGAGAACCATCATTAAAAAGATATACAAATTGACCAGATGAGTCATGTATTGGAATATATTCTATGATTTTTTAATCTAGACTTAGGAGGAGTGTGGGATGATCACTTATCCTTGGTTGAGTTTGATTTTAAAAAATTTAACTTGATTTTACATAGAAAACTCCTTTTGATTCTCTCTATAGTATTCCATGTCATTCACCACTTTATTAGCATAAGGCTAGTGAGGTAGTTTTTGTGGGGCTAGGTTTGGTATAGGAGACCTCCGGGATAGTATAGTTGATTCATAAGGGGTTTATCATATCTCAGGGAAGGAATAATTCTTATTTAAACAATAGGAGGATGCCTCTGGAATTCATTTTAGGAAACTATGTTTTTTTAATAGTGACTCCTCAGTTAGACAACCAACATTTGAGGAAGGGAAGATAGCACTACACTATGCTGGACCCTTTGAGATCACCATGTGGATTGCAAAAATAGAATACTATTTGGATCTTCCTTCATGATACCAAGGTATAAAATATGTGATTCATGTGTATCAGCTCTAGAGTCACATGTCCAGTCCTATGAACATCATCTATTATGATTATGTTGAGCAGGATCCTGATTTATTATACATGGAGCACCCAAATAATATTGTATACCGGAGTGATAAAGTCCTTTTAAGAAAGTTAATACCACTATTCAAGATTCTATGGAATTGGGGACGGATACAAGAGGAGACTTGGGAGTCATAAGCTAATGTTTGGGTTCAATGGACCAAGTTGTTTGAGTAAAACCTTTGAAGGTACTTCTCAGGGACAAGAAGTTTTTAAAGGGGGATAATTATAATATCCATGTTATGATTCTATGTATGAGATGTTGATTTTAGGAATTATCAATCCTCTTTTAATTCTTCTCTATTATGGGCTATTTAGATGTTGGTTTTAAGTGGATAAGGGTCTTGGTTTTTAATGTATAGGATTTGAGAAAGGTCTAGGTCATGTGGTGGTTGGAAGTTAGCTACCAAATAGCTAGTGGAACCCATTGTCCTTCTGGTGGTCTTCCAGTAGGCCTATATATATATTTATACCCAATAAGTTAGTTAGTGGGGTGCCATTGGATAGCTAGTGAGGCCCATTGGGTTTTCGTTACACCTAGTGTAAGGGTACATTAAATTCACCCAATGGGTTTTAATTCCAAAAATTTAGAAACTTATATTTATAAGTCCCAAGTATTAAACATTATATAATCTTGAGTTAAGTAAAAAAATTACTTTATTTCACATTAAGGATCTTTTCAAGTTTAGAGATTTTGAGAATTAGGCTATAACTCATGCATAAAAACACAAATCTTACAACGTATACACTTCTAATCCTTGTCCATTTTTTTCAAAAAACAAAAAACTGTTAAAATGAAACATGGTTTTCTTGAATGGCCCTAAGGCCTTATTTTTAAAATGAAACATAGTTTTGTTTCATGTTTAAACATTAATAATTTTTCCTGATCTCATCCATGAATCTATTCTCCTTTAAATCTTGTAAGAAACATTTCAAAACATGGGATGAGCATAAAAAATCATTAAGGGATACACAAATAAATAAAACTATTAGCCTTGTGAAAACATGTAAACGATGAATACTTTATCATAAAGTAATACTTTTAAACTTTATAAAGTATTAAATACTCTTCACTGAATATAAGACCATTTTTTACCATTTTTTTTTTAAAAAAATATTACTATAAAACCAATATAAAGAAACATAAAACATATAAAGGTAACTTAGGATATAATCATACTTAAATTTAATAACTATACGATAAACTTCCACACATATCACTCTTACAAATAGAATAGCCATACGGTCGAATTCCATTCCTAATGAATTGGAGGTTATAACGTAACCACTCATTTGTGGTTTATCACAGAACCACCAATCTTTGGTTTATCACATAACCACCCATCTTTGGTTTATCACGTAACCACTTGTTAAATGTCCAAGTATCATTATATAATCATAACACATAAAACATTTCAATTATCAACATTTCACTCATATAATTTTATTTGCAATAACAAGAAATAAATTCAAGATATTGAAAGAGTAAATCCACTTTAAAACCCATTTTCAATATCAAATCACCCAAAAAACGGAATAATGGATTTCTTTTCCTTTTAAAAACATTATGGTTTATAGAGGAATCCAAATATTAAATATCGGTTACAGTGGTGGAGAGGTTGTTGTCCTCGTATACGTTAGAAAACATTCCTTTTTAATTTAGTAAAATACTTTGTATAAAAATATTCCTTTTGAAAACATTTGAATGAAATTAATATTTAAAGGGTTTAATTATACACTGTATAAAAGAAGGTGGTGTATATTATCAAAATATGTCTCAATTAAAGGAGATTGAGATGAGGTCACTTACCTTGAGTTTGATTCGTCATGTATATTCCTTGTTTGTCCTGAATAAAAAACCTAGGTTAATTTCTACTTGATTCAAAACGTTTTCCAAGTTTATTATTCATTTTATATCACTTATTACAATGTTATAATAATTACATAATTATTTGAGTTAATGTTGGATGTTTGGTCGACATTTGGTACTTAAGTCGAAAATAAACTTGGTATGATGTAAATAGTCCATGTGGTCATAAATCCATCATCTCCAAAATAATATTTTTGACATTTTTATCATTTTTATATATAAATTATAATTTTAAATCAAACCATGAAGTATTGTTTTAAAAAATGAACAACATTATAATCATGGAGATGGTAAGTCGTACATACGCATGAGTAGCGTTTTCCATTTTTCATTGATTGTTATGGAAAGAATTAAAGTATTATTTTATCTTTACATAATCATAATAGCATAATTAATATCATATTAATCATTTAATATACTTATACATATCATACAATGGATTTAATGAATAAATACGAGTCACATCGCTTCGTGGAGGTGATAGTTCACACATATGCACGTACGATGTTATCTTATTTATTAACATGGAAGTAAGAACATGATTGATATATTATTATCTTATAATTATTAATATTTCATTAATATCACATATGAACAATAATTCCATTATTATATCCAATATTTATATATGGTTATGGAAAATGAATTAGATCGGTTTATGTAGGTGATAGTTCACACGTACACGCGAATGATTAATTATTTTCTCGTTTAATGGAAGTGGAGATGGATTTAAGTGAAGATATTAAAATAATAACATCTAAGTATATTGAGGATATTGGAGTTATTATTTTATCTTGGTAGAAGAATATTTGAAGGAAGTGTAAGAATAAATAAAATAGAAACACTTAAATAAAAACATTACCTTTTCTTCAGATGATCACCATTCTTAACACCTTAACACCTTTAAGAAGGGTGTTCTACCTAAAATAAAGACTCAAGAATATGGGGAGGTAATATAGTACTGGTTTTGGCTATATATTTTCCAAACAAAAAGGTTTTTTAAGTGTAAGGAATAAATAATATGAGTTCCTTTTATAGGAGAGGGGAGGGGAACTCTTTAAATTATCAAAAGTATTAAATTAATATAAATTAATTTTCTATTCAAAATGGTCCCAAACAAATTTATTTAGAATATAAGATTAATTTTGGTCTACTAACCATCATCCAATTAAAATTATTCAAGTTTTGAATATTTTTTAATCCATATCTTTTTTTAACCCTTATTTTACCTTTTTTAATCTTACCGTGATATCATGTTATTTACACTTTGTGGGTTAATTTAATTACCATAATATGTTACAATTCCAAAAAAAAGTTTCATTTTGACATATTAGGACTTATCCTAACCATTTTTATGAATATTATATTTTTAATAATTTATAATATTTAATAAAATATTTTATATTTTAAAATACCATTAGTATCAATTTTGACACTATTCATTAGTTAACTTTTTAAAATATCATAAAAACATGATTCATTTAAAAAAACTAAATTAACTCAATTATAAAATTTCATATCCATACATAAATTTTTTTATGGAATCATATATTTCAAATTATATTTATTTTCATATTTATAATATCATTTATTTGATTATTTCAATAATTAAGAAATTACTACATCATCGTTGTGTCACCATTTAATTTAATTATTTATTTCATAAAAATTATAAATAAATTTTAATGTTTTAGGTGATAATTTTATATTTTTAAATAATATTTATAGTTGAATATATCCTTTTTAAGAATCTATATTAAAATACTTTACTTTTTAAAAATAAGTGTAACAAAAATGACTATTCGTTGAATATAATATTATAAATGCATTAAAGTAATACAAGTGGTCCTTAAATAGACCCAAGTATTCTCATGGTCGGAATAAAGTCATAAAAATAAATTATAACAAGTCTTAGAGTAATTTTATATTTTAATAATATACTTTTTACCTTTAATTACCTGATTTACTCTTAACTATGATAAAAACATTTATTGCTAAAGTTACTGTTCATAATGTCCAAAAATAAAAGGGACCTATTTACATAATTTTTACCTTATGATTTAAAATATGGAATACATTTTTCTAAATTAAAAACACATAATTTTTAAAAAAAAATCATTAAAAATTAATCTTTTTGATGGAATAAGAAAACGGGTTTTTTAAGTAAAACGTTCAAAGTTCACAAAGTTTTTATATCCAATTTTAATGTGAAATTGATTCCAATGACCAAAATTGAATTAAATTATAAAAAATTATTTAATTATACTTTAAAACCAAATAAAATGATAATATAACTATATAAATAAATTAGACAAAAAAGTAGTTTTGAACTAAAATACTATATTTTTCACTATTCATTATAATATTAATTTTATCAGAAAAATACCAAAAAATAAACCAAAGTAAATTTTGATATCCCTATTCCAAATAATAATTTTATTTTGTTAAATATAACATATAACAGTGATAAAAACTATATTTAAAAAGGGTTCCACATTACAAAGTGGTAAAACTGCATTTTTAGAAAAACATTCATTTTATCCGTAAAATTGTATTTGTTCATTTATAATGTTGATAAAATACATAAGATGAATTTTAAACATTATATTGAATTTATATTTCATTAATATAATCCAAAAACTATGATTTTATTATTTTATAAACATAAATATTCATATTTAAATCGTTTTTCATAAAAACATATTCTTTTTAGTCAATTGGTTTTTATTTTAATTTCTAATTAATTTGATAACCAATGAATCATTATATAAACATGTGTAAACAATATTTTAATAATTTAGTTAACATTGTTCATTCATTTCATTCTAATAGTTAGGTGATACCTTCCACTTAAAATAATAATATAATATTTTTTGGTATAACTTAGTCTTGCATGTAACGTAAGACTTTAGAGAAACTAATTGTTGCCTGTAGAGTACGCTATCGAATATAGCATCCCTGTTAAGGTAAAATGACTATCTAATTCATAAATATTAATAAATATTAAAAATAATTATTCTATAATAACTTATAATGTTACATCCTTCCCCTCTTTTGGAAATTGCGTCCTCGCAATTTTAAAATTGGGCTCAGTAACTTCATTGAAATACCACATCAGAAAAAGTGTCAATAGAACCTCCAATTTAAATGAAAAATGTTAATTACAAAGGTAACATGAGATAAAAATATTATGGATCCATGTAGGAAACATGTATATGGAAAAAAAACTAACCATCAAGTTCTGATGGAGAGTGATAGAAAACATGATCAAGAGAAAGTTAACAATCACAAAACCATAAATTTTTGATTGGTTAAACGGACAATAATTTCATAGTAGGAAAAGTAAACATAAAAAAAGTTATTCTAAGATCCTTTCATTGATTTTTGGAATTATTTTAATACCTGGACTAAGAAAATAAGGAAAATTACTTACTTGGAAGTATATTTTCATCCCTTAATCAAATTCTACCATAAACTTGTTTTTTTACGATGAGTATTCAAGACGAATTTTCTGCGCTTGAATCATATTCTTGAGAATCAAATAATCCAAAAAATATTAATTATATCTTTATTATATATTCAAACATTAAACAAAACCAATATGGTTATAATAAGATAAAACAATTTTCCAAAAAGAATAAACCATTAGATAAAGAAAAACTAATTTTAATCTCCAAAATTCTAATGTAATACCAAAAGTTCAATATAGACCATTCAATAAATAAGTGTCTTTAAAAAATCCCTCAAATAATCTAAACTAATATTGAAATCCAAAATTCAGAAGTATTTGATCACATAGTCTTCCAGGATAAATTTTAACATTTATCTCCAAATAACATAAATAACTCTTAATGCCTCATACCAAAAAGTAATTTCGCAAGTAAACTTCAATATATGATAACTATTTCAATAAATAACCTAAATCCTTATAATTCTGCAACAAAATAATATATTATTCCAAAATAAAATTCAACCATTACTCCTAAAATAAAATCACATAGTATTCTATTTACTTTAATCATATAATGTTCCAAAAATAGTAAACATCTTCCAAAATAACATTTATCACTTAATCCTCAAATAATTTCCAATAACAATGATATCCATTTGATAAAACATAAGTTCCCAAAATCAACTTACTATTATTCCTTCAACTCATTTAACTATAAAGAAAAATTCATACTAACCAGGTACTTCAGGTAGGTGAGTGGTAGGCGATGCACCGTTATCACCCTTCGGTTGGGGGTTGGATTCTTGTGGCCTTTCCTGATGTGATGGGTTGTCACCCATCCTATGGGTTGTCCTTTTAATAAAACTATATAATTTATATATCATTCCTATAATGTGATAAAATCTTCAAAAGTAACCATAACATGTTTCATCCTCAAACTTTATCTCATACCTTTCATTTTTCATCCCAAACTTTTACCTCAAAATCAAAGATCATATAAACCCTAAAGGTTCTATATAATTATGTACATAAGAGGAAAAGATAATTCTTCATAAAATAAAATTTTCACATAATAAAATTATTTTTTTCACACACTATAAAAAAATATTCCAAAGTAACCCTACAACCAAAAGAGAATTAATAGTTTTAAATATTTCAGCATCCTACAATCTACCATAACTCTTGAATCCCTTATAATCATCTAGAATTATTTATGATCCTTTAACCATGATTTTCCATATTATTCCTTAAAACATATTTCCTAAATACAAAAACATGAATTGTGTTCTAAGATTAAATAATTTTAAAACATGAGTTGATAACTAATCCATACATTTCATTTGTCATTTTTAGTTTCCCCATCTCTAATTAGAATTGAATTTGGTATTGCTAAACATATATTCGTATGGTCTTACTGATACCATTCCTAAATCTTCTTTATAGAACATATATATTCATAATGACCATACTCACCATATTTAAAAACATTCGATTGATAACTCATAAATAACTTATTTCCCTTTCTTAGAGTCAACTGAACAATTCTGTTTTCCTTGGAAGGTTATTGCTTTATGACCTTAATTTCCACATATATAACATCTTCTTGTCCCTTTAAAACATTTTTTAGGTGTTTATTTCCACATACTTAACACATATGTCATTTAATATACATACCTTTAGGATAATTATTACTTGAACTTACATAATTATATGTTTGTCTCATATATGATGCATCAGAAAAATCACCATGGTTCAAGTGGTTAATCATTACTCTGAATAGTTGGTTTAGAATATCCACAAGATTTCTTATTGGAACTCATATTTCATTTGGTTGATTATTTTAAATAACCACCACATTATCCTTCATATCCATTTTTACTTTGTTTCCTGTTGGATCCAGCCATTTACAAAAACCAAAAATTTCAGTGTGAGTATATCAATAAAATCATCATATACCAACTTTTGAGGAAGATAGACACTATAATATCCTTATTCATGTTATATAAAACTCATTCAGTTTATCTAAAATAACTATGAACCTTACTATAATGGTATCCATTATGGTTATATACAAATTGTAACTTGTGATTAAATAACACCCTAACCTCTAAAGTTATCTAAACCAACCTATGATACCAATGATAAGGCCCAGACCTTAAACATTAAAAAAATCTTGAGTTAAGTCAAAAATTTGAATTTATTTCACATTGATTGTCTTTTCAAGTTTATATATTTAGATAATTAGGCCATAAATCATACATAATAACTCAAATCTTACAAAGCAAACACTTCTACTCACTATCCATTTTTTTCACAAAAACAAAAACTATTAAAATGAAACATGGTTTCGTTTCATGTTTAAACGTCATAAATTTTCCTTGATCCCATCCTTGACTATATTATCCTTTAAATCCTTTGAAAAAACATTTCAAAACTTGGGATGAGTATAAAAAGGATAGTAAAGGATACATAAATAAGGAAAACTATTATCCTTGTGAAAACATGTAAACCCTGAATACTTTATCATAAAGTAATACTTTTCACCTTTATAAAGTCATAAATACTCTTCACTAAATATAAACTCATTACTTACCCTCTTTGTAATAAAAATATTACCCTAAAATCCATTGAAAGCGACATAAAATATATAAAGGTAACTTAGGACATAATCTTAATTAAATGGAATAACCATACATTTGACTTCCACACGTATCACTCTTACAAAAGGAATAGCCATACGACTGACTTTGATACTCAATACATAAGAGGTTATAATGTAACCACCCATCAATGGTTTCTCACAGAACCACCCATATTTGGTTTATCACATAACCATCCATATTTGATTTATCATGTAACCACTCGTCAAATGTCCAAGTACCATTATATAATCATAACACATAAAAGATTGCAATTGTCAATATTTCACGCATAAAATTTTATTTTAAATCACAAGAAATAAATTCAAGATATTTAAACAGTAAATATACTTTAAAAACCATTTTCAAAACCAAAACACCCAAAAAGGAAATAAGGTATTTATTTTCCTTTTAAAAACATTAAGTCTTATAGAGGAACCAAATATCAAATATCTGTTATGGCGGCGCAGAAGTCATTGTCACCGTATACATTAAAAAATTAATTTTCTCATTTAGTAAAGTGTTTTGTATAAAAATATTCATTTTAAAAACCTTTTAATGACTTAATATTTCAAATGGGTTTATTATACACTGTATAAATTAAGGTGGTGTATATTATCCAAATATGCCTCAATGAAAGGAGATTGAGATAAAGTCTCTTACCTTGAGTTTGATTCATTGTGTATGTTCCTTGTTCTTCTTGAATAATAAACTTAGATTAATATATACTTTATTCAGAACATTTTCAGTTTTATTATTCATTTTATATCACTTATTACCATGTTATAATAATTACATAATTATTTAATCTCATGTAGAATGTTTTGTCGATATTCGGTACTTTAGTCGAAAATGAACTTGGTATGATGTCAATAGTCCATGTGGTCATAAATACATCATCTCCAGAATAATATTCAGGAAATTATTATAATTGTTTACATAAATTATACTTTTAAATAAAACCATTAAATGTGATTATGAAAAATGACCAATGTTATAATCATGGAGACGGTAAGCCATACGTACGCATGAGTAACATTATCAAATTTTCATTGATCGTTATGGAAAGAAAGTAAGTATTATTTTATCTTTATAGAATGATAATAAAATAAATAATATCATATTAATCATTTAAATATACTTATATATATCATATAAGTGATAAAATGAATAAAAATGATCCACATCGCTTCGTGGAGGTGATAGTTCACACGTACGCATGACGACGTTATAATTTTTATATGCATAGAAGTAATAACATAATTGATATATTATTATATAATAATGATTAATATTTAATTAATATCACATATTAAAATTAATTCCATTTTTATAAATAGTCATGAGATACGGTTATGGAAAATGAATCAGATCGGTTTGTGGAGGTGATAGTTCACACGTAGGCACGAACGATTAATTATTTGCTTATTTAATTGATGCGAAGATGGATTTAGGTGAAGATATTAAAACAATAACATATACATATATATAATATAATTTATTTATTATTTCATCTTGGTAGAATAATATTTTAAGTAAGTGTTAGAAAAAATAAAATAGAAACACATAAATAAAAACATTACCTTTCCTTCGGATAATCACCTTTCTTGACACCCTAATACCTGTAAGGAGGGTGTTCTTCCTAAAATAAATCCTAAATAATGTGTAGAGGTATTCTAGTAATTTTTTTGTACATATATTTTCCAAACCACAAGGTTTTTTAATTGTAAGTAATAAATAATATGAATGCCTTTTTTATAGGATAGGGGAGCAGAAATCTTTGAATTATCAAAAGTATTAAATTAATATAAATTCATTTTCTGTTCCAAATTATCCCAAACTAATTTATTTAGAATATAAGATGATTTTGGGTCTAATACCCATCATTAAATTAAAATTATACAATTTTTGAATATTTTTTAATCCTTATCTTTTTGTTTTAACCTTTATTTTAATTTTTTTAATCTTACCGTGATATCATATTATTTACACTTTGTGGGTTAATTTAATTACCATAATATGTCAAACAAAAGAAAAAAGTTCCATTTATGAAATATTAGTACTTATCATAACCATTTGGGTGAATATTAGTTTTTTAGTAATTTTATAAAATTTAATAAAATATATAATATTTTAAAATACTAAGTGTCAATTTTGACACTATTCATTAGTTGACTTTTTAAAATATCATAAAAGATTTATTACTTATAAAAACTACATTAACACAATAATAAAATGTCATATTAAACTATAAATTTCATTTATGACATAAAATATTTCAAATTATAATTATTTTCATATTTATAATATCATTTATCGGATTCTTTCATTAAATAAGAAATTATTACATCATCATTGTGTCACTATTTAATTTAATTTTTTATTTTCTAAAAATTATAAATAAATTACCATGTGGTATTTAATCCTTTTAGATTTATAAATAATATTTATAGTCGATGATATCCCCTGTATAACTCAATATTAACATACTTTACTTTTTAGGAACAAAAGTGTAACAAAAATGGCTATTCATTGAATATAATATTATAAATGCATTAAAGTATTCCAAGTGGCTCTAAGTGGTCCTAAAATCGGACCAAAAATGATCATGGTCATAAAACACTCATAAAATTAAATTAGGAAAAGTTTTATCATAATTTTATATTTTAATAATTTACTTTTTACCTTTAATTACCCGGTTTACCTTTAACTGTGGTAATAAAATTTATTACTAAAGTTACTATTCATAATGTCCATAAATAAAAGGGACCTATTTACATAATTTGGACTTATGATTTCAAATATAGAATCCATTTTCCAAATTCAAAATACATAATTAGAAAATATTAATTAAAAATTAATCCCGTTGATAGAATAAGAAACGAGTTTTTTAAGTAAAATGTTCAAAAGTTCACAAAATTTGTATATCCAATTTCATTTTGAAATTGATTCCAATGAAAAAAATTGAATTAAATGATAAAAAAATTATTTATTTATACTTTAAAACCAAATAAAAGGATAATATAACTATATAATTAAATTATATGAAAAGGTAGTTTTGAACTAAAATGCAGTACTTTTCACTATTCATTAAAATATGAATTTTATCATAAAAATTCAAAAAATTAAAACAAAGTAAATTTTGATGTCCTTATTAAAAATAATAAGTTTAATTTTCAAAATAAAATATATAAATGTAACTAAAGTATATTTAAAAAGGGTTCTCTATCACAAGGCGGTAAAACTACATTTTTAGAAAAACACTCATTTTATCCGTAAAATTGTATTTGTTCTTATCTAATTTTTAGAAAATACATAAGATGAATTTAAAACATTATATTGAATTTATATTTCATTAATATAATCCAATAAGTGTGATTTTATTATTTTATAAACACAATTATTCACATTTAAATAGTTTTTCATAAAAACATATTCTTTTTAGTCAATTGGTTTTTATTTTAATTTATAATTAATTTGATAACCAATGAATTGTTATATAAAAATATGTAAACCACATTTTTATAATTCAGTTAACACTATTAATTTATACCATTCTAATGTCTAGGAAATAACTACCACTTAAAATAATAATATATTATTTTTCGATATAACTTAGTCTTGCATTTAATGTAAGATTTTAGAGAAACTCATCGTTTCCTATCAAGTATGATATCAAACATAGCATTCATGTTAAGGTAAAACCACTATATAATTCATAAATATTAAAAAATATGAAAAATTATTATTCTATAATTACTTGGGATTTTATAATATTAATAGATAATTCTGATCATATTGAATCTAATAAGATTTTGAGAACTCCCACCATGTATTAAGACTCCCCCATTTTCTCCTCTTACCTCTCCAACCCTTGACTAATCCATTGAAGCCAGTAATGGTGAGTCGCCTCTAGATTTATTCCAAATACTTATTATTCCTTGTGATATTTTCATATATCTATATCAGATCTATGCATTCTATGAATATCCAAGGACATTTTCTCCTTTTATTCGTAGATTAGTGGTGGATCTTGAGAGTTGATGACATTTCATGACCAAGTCAATGTCTATCATCAAAAATGAATGTTATATGGGTTAGTGTTCATGAATAATCTCTATAAACATCTTCTGAATGGTGTATTTATGATAAATCCTTAATCTGTTGGTGATTCCTTAGTAGATTGGTGGAGGATTTGACATGTCAATGATAACCCCCTTAACTGGAGATAACATTATCAACAATAATGTATGTTTATAGGTAAGTTTCTTTAGAATTATCATAATGAGACCGTATTATTCTTTAATATCATCTTGAATTTTTTTTTGATGGATTGATTATGGATCATTGTTCAATGGAAAAAACAGATGATATATTCTAAAATAAATGATTAATTTGTGGCCTGTTCTTCGGCTAAAAATGAATTCAGCGAATTGGTTTCCCTTCCTTTGATATTCCTCAAAATTGGTTCGGTTGATGTACTCTTTAAGGTATTTAATTCTAGAATGAACTTCTTCGCATGGTTTTATCTTGACTCTCTAATCTAAATCTCTTTCTTGAAAAACTGTAACATGATTTAGGCATCCTTGATGTGTGATCTCATTCTCCATGGGTGTGAAAAATGGTTCGGTCTTCGATCCTGGATGAGATTTGGATTTCTTCATTAATAACCTTGAGGTAAGAAGTTTCTTACATTTTTTAGGCTCTCGAATACTCTTGTTTCCTTGATTCATGATGTGCTAGTATGGATAGTTGTTCTAGATTGTTGGTGATTGCTTGTGGGTGTATTTATTGTAATTATATACATACATTATCCTTGTTTCCATGAGTATTTCTAGAGTATATTGTCACCATGTTTGATATTAAACACATGATGTTTATGTTGCTACTATACACTACTAAAAATTCAGCCATTCGCGAATGCCATTGGTGGTCACTGAAGGAGGCCGAAAATCCGACCTACAGCGACCAACAGGCAGTCGCTGACCTATTGCTTCACCGAATAATAGTGACCACCACTGGCGGTTGTTGTACTAATCCTAATCCAAGATATAGAGACTACCACTGGTGGTCGTTATTATGATGTTCGTCCAAGCTATAGCGACCGCCAATGGCGGTCTCTATCCCTGATAAATTTTTTTAAAAAAAAATTCGCAGTTCCCAATCAACAAAAACAAGGTAAAAATCAAAAGAAAACAAATTCAAAATATCATAAACATCAAGATCATCATAAACAATAAATGACATACGTGCTTCAACAATCCAAATCCATTTCAATATTATGCTTCAATAAACCTACAATAAGATAAAAAACAACTAAACAAAACAAACGTAAATTAAAAATATTTATTTAATTAATATATATATATAATAAAATTAAATTTGACATCAAATTATGGGTGCTATAATAATTTAAAACCCCCAATTTAAGAAATTTTATCATTTTTGGATTTTTTTTTCTTGTTTTGGAGTCTTTGATTTAGCTTATAGAAGTGTTTTGTGGTCTAAAAAGGAATACTCTCTGCGCACACCGCGTAAAATTGTTCAAAATAGCATATTTGATTGTACCATGCACACCACACATCTGATTGACATGTTGTCTCCTCCTACATGTCAAAAATACTATTCCTATTGTTTTCGTGTAATTTCAAGTCATTCTGAGCACGTATGCTCTAAATTCGACCGTTACACGTCGTTTTGACATTTTATGACACCGGAAATGCGTTTCCGGCCACCACGGTCAAACGAAACCAATGATTCATGTGTCATCTACCCGACCATTTCAAAATTCACACCATGGTTGGTGTCGTATGATTTCATGGCATTCTGAGGTCGTTTGGCTGGTTTTGACCACCCAACGCGCCCTTTTAGAGTGCGTCAAATTGTTCAAAACAGCATATTCAGTCGTACAACACACACAACACATCATATTGACGTTACGTCTCCTCTTACATGTCGCAAATACTATTCCTATTGTTTTCATGTAATTTCAAGTCATTCTGAGCATGCTGCTCTAAATTCGACCGTTACATGTCATTTCGGCATTTTATGACCTCGAAAATGCGTTTCTGATCACCATGGTCAAACAAAACATTTGATTGATGTGTCGTCTACCCAACCATTTCACAATTCACACCACGGTTCTTGTCATATGATAAGGTCATTAGGCTGGTTTTGACCACCCAACGCGCCCTTTTAGAGCGCGTCGAACTGTTCAAAACAGCATATTCAGTCGTACCGCGCACACCGCACGTTCTATTGACATGTCGTATCCTCTTACATGTCACGAATAAAATTCTTATTGTTTTGTGTGATTTAAAGTCATTCTGATCACGTTTGTTCTGAATTCGACCGTTACACGTTGTTTTGGTGTTTTATGACCCCAGAAATGTGTTTCTGGTCACTGTGGTCAAACGACACCTCCGATTGACATGTCGTCTACTCGAACATTTTAAAATTCACACCATAGTTGTTGTCGTATGATTTCATGACATTCCGAGGTCGTTCGGATGATTTTGACCACCCAACGCGCCCTTTTAGAGTGCGCTGAACTATTCAAAATAGCATATTCGGTCGTACCGTGCACACCGCACGTCCGATTGACATTCCGTCTCCTCATACATGTCACTAATATTATTCATATTTATTTTAGTGTGATTTCAAGTCATTATGAGCACGTTTTCTCTGAATTTGACTGTTACACGCCATTTTGGCATTTTATGACTCCGAAAATGCGTTTCTGGTCACCGCGGTCAAATGACACCTCTGATTGTCGTGTTTTCTACCTGACCATTTCACAATCTACACCACGGTTGTTGTCGTATGATTTCACGGCATTCCAAGGTCATTCGGCTGGTTTTGACCACCCAACGCGCCCTTTAAGAGCGTGTCGAACTGTTCAAAATAGCATATTCAGTCGTACCGCGCACATCGCACGTCCGATTGGTGTGTTATCTACTCCTACATGTCACTAATATTATTCATATTTTTTTCATGTGATTTCAAGTCATTTTGAGCATGTTTGATCTGAATTCGACCGTTACACACCGTTTTGGCATTTTATGAATCCGGAAATGCATTTCTGGTCACCGCGGTAAAATGACACCTCTAATTGACATGTCGTCTGCCTGACCATTTCAAAATTCCTACCATGGTTGTTGTCGTATGATTTCATTGCATTCTGAGGTCATTCAGCTAGCTTGGACCACCCAACGCGCCCTTTTAGAGCGCGTCGAACTGTTTAAAACAGCATATTCGGTCGTACCATGCACACCACACGTCTGATTGACATGTCATCTCCTCCTACATGTCACGAATATAATTCATATTGTTTTCGTGTGATTTCAAGTCATTCTGAGCACGTTTTCTCTGAATTCGACAGTTACACGCAGTTTTGGCGTTTTATGACCCCGAAAATGCGTTTCCGGTCACCGCAGTCAAACGACACCTCTGATTGGTGTGTTTTCTGCCCGACCATTTCACAATTTACACCACAGTTATTTCCATATGATTTTATGGCATTCTGTGATCGTTCAGCTGGTTTTGACAACCCAACGCGCCCTTTTAGAGCGCGCTAAACTGTTCAAAACAGCATATTCAGTCGTACCGCGCACACTGCACATCTGATTGACATGTTGTCTCCTCCTACATGTCACGGATATTATCCTTATTTTTTTCTTGTGATTTACAGTCATTCTGAGCACATTTGCTCTGAATTAGACTGTTACACGTCGTTTTGGCGTTTTATGACCCCGGAAATGCGTTTCTGGTCACCGCGGTCATATGACACCTTTGATTGATGTTCTTTCTACCCGAACATTTCACAATTCACACCACGATTGTTTTTGTATGCTTTCATGGAAATCTGAGGTTGCTCGGCTAGTTTTTACCACCCAACGCGCCCTTTTAGAGAGCGTCGAACTGTTCAAAACAACATATTCGGTTGCACCACACACACCGCACATCTGATTGATGTGGTGTATCCTCCTACATGTCACTAATATTATTCATATTGTTTTCGTGTGATTTCAAGTCATTCTAAGTATGTTTGCTCTGAATTCAACCATTACATGCCGTTTTGGCGTTTTATGATCTCGGAAATGCATTTACGGTCACCGCGGTCAAACGACACCTCTGATTGACATGTCACCTACCCGACCATTTTTCAATTCACACCACAGTTATTGTCGTATGATTTAATAGTATTCCGAGGTCGTTCAGCTGATTTTGACCACCCAATGCGCCCTTTTAGAGCACACCGAACTGTTCAAAATAGCATATTCGGTTGTACCGTGCAAACAGCACGTCTGATTGATTTTTCGTCTCCTCCTACATGTCACGAATATTATTCATATTGTTTTTATGTGATTTGAATTCATTCTATGCACTTTTTCTCTGAATTCGACTATTACACGCCGTTTTGGCGTTTTATGACACCAGAAATGTGTTTCCGGTCACCGCGGTCAAACGACACCTCCGATTGATGTGTCGTCTGCCCGACCATTTCACAATTCACACCACAGTTGTTGTAGTATGATTTCATGGCATTCCTATGTCGTTTTTCTGGTTTTGACCACCCAACATGCCCTATTAGAGTGCGTCTAACTATTCAAAACAGAATATTCGGTCGTACCGCGCACACCGCACGTCCGATTGACGTGTCGTATCCTCATACATGTCAAGAATAATATTCCTATTTTTTCATGTGATTTAAAGTAATTATGAGCATGTTTTCTTTGAATTCAACCATTACACGTTGTTTTGGCGTTTTATGACCCCTGAAATGCGCTTTAGGTCACCGTGGTCAAACGATACCTCCGATTGACGTGTCGTCTATCCGACCATTTCACAATTGACAACACAGTTGTTTTAGTATGATTTTATGACATTCCAAGGTTGTTCGTCTTGTTTTGACAACCCAATGTTCCCTTTTAGAGTGCGTCGAACTGTTCAAAATAGCATATTCGGTTGTAACGCGCACACCGCACGTCCGATTACCGTGTCGTCTCCTCCTACATGTCATGAATATTATTCATATTGTTTTATTGTGATTTCAAATCATTAATGAACACATTTTCTTTTAATTAGACCGTTACACGCCGTTTTGGCATTTTATGACCCCAGAAATGCGTTTTCGATCACTGCGGTCATCTGACACCTCCGATTGACATGTCGTCTGCCTGTACATTTCACAATTCATACCACCGTTGTTGTCATATTATTTCATGGCATTCTGAGCTCGTTCGGTAGATTTTGACCACCCAACATGCCCTTTTAGAGCGTGTTGAACTGTTTAAAACAGCGCATTCGGTCGTACCACACACACCGCACATCTGATTGACATGTCGTCTCCTCCTACATGTCAAGAATAATATTCATATTGTTTTCCTATTATTTCAAGTCATTCTAAGCACGTTTTCTCTAAATTTGACCGTTACGTGCCGTTTTGGCGTTTTATGGCTCCTGAAATGTGTTTCCGGTCACTACGGTCAAAATACACATTCGATTGATGTGTCTTCTACCTGAAAATTTCACAATTCACACCTTGGTTTTTTTCGTATGATTTCACGGCATTCTGAGGTCGTTCGGCTGGTTTTAACTACCCAACGCGCCCTTTTAGAGTACATCGAACTGTTCACAACAACATATTCGGTCGTACCACGCACACCGCATGTCCAATTGATGTTTTTTCTCCTCATACATTTCAAGAATATTATTAATATTGTTTTCGTGTAATTTCAAGTTATTCTGATCACATTTTCTCTAAATTCGACCGTTAAACACCGTTTTGGAGTTTTGTGACCCCGGAAATGCATTTCCGGTCACTGCGGTCATACGAAACTTCCGATTAACATGTCGTCTACCTGAACATTTCACAATTCACACCACAATTATTTTCATATTATTTCATGGCATTACGAGGTCGTTCAGCTGGTTTTGAAAACCCAACGTACCCTTTTTGAGCGCGTTGAACTGTTCAAAACCGTATATTCGGTCGTACCACGTACACAACACATCCGATTGATATGTCCTCTCCTCCTACATGTCAGGAATAATATTCATGTTTTTTATGTGTGATTTCAAGTCATTCTGAGAATGTTTTCTTTGAATTCAACCGTTACACGCCGTTTTGGCATTTTATGACTCCGAAAATGCGTTTCCGGTCACCGCGGTCAAATGACACCTCTGATTGACCTTCCATCTGCCCGAACATTTTAAAATTCACACCATGGTTGTTTTATTATGGTTTCATAGCATTATGAGGATGTTCGGTTGGTTTTGACCACCCAACGCCCCTTTTTAGAGCGCATCGAAATGTTCAAAACATCATATTTGGTCGTACCACACACACTGCATGTTCGATTGATGTTATGTCTCCTCCTACATGTCACAAATAATATTAATATTGTTTTCAAGGGATTTTAATTCATTATGTGCATGTTTGTTCTGAATTCAACAGTTACACGCCGTTTAGGCGCGTTTGAAAAGTGTGTGTGGGGTGATAAAAACCGGCCGAACGACCTCAAAATGCCATGAAATCGGACGAAAACATAGGATGGGTGAATTGTGAAATGGTCGTATAGATGGAATGTCAATCGGATGTTTTGTTTGACCACAGTGACCGGAAGTGAAAGTCGTGTGTCATAAATGGCCAAAACATGCATTTAAAGGTCAATGCATACCGAATGATATCTACATGACTTGAAGACACAGAAAAACACCCTAATTATTATTCGTCAGGTGTACAAGGAGATGTCACATCATTCGGCCACGTGGTTTGCATGGCACGGATGAATATTCATTTTTTAGGTGCTTGTCATGCTTGAAATGCGTGCGTGGGGGGGGGGGGGCTGTCCAGTGAGGGGGGTTATCCGGGGTGGGGGGTGTTGTCTGGGGGTGGGGGTGTCTGGGGTGAGGGGTTGTCTGGTGGGGGGGCATAACGACTAATTGGCCTAATGGTCAATTGGCCTAACGACTTAACGATCAATTATCCTAATGGCCTAAAGGTCAATTTTCCTAATGACCCAATGTCAAATTATCCCATTTACCAATTCACCCGATACCCTAATACCCTAATGGAATAGTGGCCTAATAAACAATTGGAAATGTGTTTCTAGTAACCACGGTCAAATGACTCCTCCGATTGACATGTCATCTACCCGACCATTTTAAAATTCACACCATGGTTATTGTCGTATGATTTCATGGCATTCTGAGGTCATTCGGCTGATTTTGATCACCCAATGCGCCCTTTTAGAGCGCGCCAAACTGTTCAAAACAACATATTCAGTCATACCATGCACACCGCACGTCTGAATGACGTGTTGTCTCATCCTACACGTCACAAATATTATTCATATTTTTTATGTGATTTGAAGTCATTATGAGCACGTTTGCTTTGAATTCAACCATTACACGCCGTTTTGGCATTTTATGACTTCGGAAATGCGTTTCCGGTCACCGCAGTCAAACGACACCTCCGATTGACATGTCATCTACCCGAACATTTCACAATTCACACCACGGTTGTTTTAGTATGATTCCATGGCATTCTGAGGTTGTTCGGCTGGTTTTGACCACCCAACATGCCCAATTAGAGTGCATCGAACTGTTCAAAACAGCATATTCGGTCATACCGCACACATCGCACGTCCGATTGACGTGTCGTCTCCTCCTACATGTCAATAAAATTATTCCTATTGTTTTCATGTGATTTCAAGTCATTATGAACATGTTTTCTCTAAATTCGACCGTTACACGTCATTTTGGCGTTTTATGACCTCTGAAATGTGCTTTCGGTCACCGCGGTCAAACAACACCTCTAATTGACATGTTGTCTATTGGACCATTTTAAAATTCACACCACAGTGTTTGTCTTATGATTTCATGACATTCCAAGGTTGTTCATCCGGTTTTGACAACTCAATGTTCCCTTTTAGAGCGTGTCGAACTGTTCAAAACATCATATTCGGTCGTACCACGCACACCGCACTCTGATTAACATGTAGTCTCCTCCTACATGTCACAAATTTTATTCCTATTGTTTTATTGTGATTTCAAGTCATTAATGAACACGTTTGCTTTGAATTAGATCGTTACATGCCATTTTGGTGTTTTATGACCCTGGAAATGTGTTTTCGGTCACCGCAGTCATCCGACACCTCCGATTGACATTTCATCTGCCTCTTCATTTCATAATTCATACCACGGTTGTTGTCATATGATTTCATGGCATTATGAGGTTGTTCGGCTGGTTTTGACCACCCAACGCGCCCTTTTAGAGCGCGCTGAACTGTTTAAAACAGCATATTCGGTCGTACCACACACACCGCACGTCTGATTGATGTTTTTTCTCCTCCTACATGTCACAAATAATATTAATATTGTTTTCGTGTGATTTCAAGTTATTCTAAGCACGTTTTCTCTGAATTTGACCGTTACACGCCATTTTGGCGTTTTATGACTCCTGAAATGCGTTTCTGGTCACTACGGTCAAACGACACCTTCAACTGATGTGTCGTCTGCCTGACCATTTCACAATTCACACCACAGTTGTTTTCATATGATTTCATGGCATTCTGAGGTCGTTCGTCTGGTTTTGACTACCCAACGCGCCCTTTTAGAGCGCGCCAAACTCTTCAAAATAGTATATTTGGTCGTACCATGCACACCGCATGTCCGAATGATGTGTCATCTCCTCTTAAATATCAATAATTACATACCTATTGTTTTCGTGTTATTTCAAGTCATTCTGAGCATGTTTTCTCTGAATTCAACCGTTAAATGTCGTTTTGGCATTTTGTGACACCAAAAATGCGTTTCCAGTCACCGCAGTCATAAGACACCTCCGATTGACATTAAATCTACTGAACCATTTTAAAATTCACACCACAATTGTTGTCGTTTGATTTCATGGCATTCCAAGGTTGTTTAGCTGGTTTTGACCACCCAACGCGCCCTTTTAGAGCGCGTTGAACTATTCAAAATAGCATATTCAGTCGTACCGCGTACACCACATGTCTGATTGATGTTTCATCTCATCCTACATGTCACTAATAATATTAATATTTTTTTGTGTGATTTAATGTTATTCTGAGCATGTTTTCTTTGAATTCGACCGTTACACGCCGTTTTGGCATTTTATTACTCCGAAAATGTGTTTCAGGTCACCATGGTCAAACGACACCTCCGATTGACCTTCCATCTACCTGACCATTTTACAATTCACACCATAGTTATTGTAGTATGGTTTCATGGAATTTTGAGTTCGTTCGACTGGTTTTGACTACCCAACGTGCCTTTTTAGAGCACGCTGAACTGTTTAAAACAGCATATTTGGTCGTACAGCGCACACCGCATGTCTGATTGACGTGATGTCTCTCCCTACATGTCAAAAATAATATTCATATTATTTTCGTATGATTTTAAGTCATTATGTGCACGTTTTCTTTGAATTCGACCGTTACATGCCGTTTTGGCGCGTTTGAAAAGCGTGCGTGGGGTGATAAAAATCGGTCGAACGATCTCGGAATGCCATGAAATCGGACAAAAAAAGGGTGAGTGAATTTTGAAATGGTCGGGTAGATGGAATGTCAATCGGATGTGTCGTTTGACCACGGTGACCGGAAGCGCACGCCGCGTATCGTAAATGGCCAAAACATGCGTTTAAAGGTCAAATGCATACCGAACAACATCGGCATGACTTGAAAATACAGGAAAACATCCTGATTATTATTTGGCAGGTGTATAAGGAGACATCACGTCATTCAACCATGTGGTTTGCATGGCACGGCTGAATATGAATTTTTTAGGTGTTTTTCACTCTTGAAATGCGTGCGTGGGGGAGGACTATCCAGTGAGGGGGGTTATCCGGGGTGGGGGGGCGCTGTCCGAGGGTGGGGGTGTCTGGGTGGGGGTTTGTCTGGTGGGGGGGCATAACCACTAATTGGCCTAATGTCCAATTGGCCTAACGGATTAATGATCAATTATCCTAATGGCCTAAAGGTCAAATTTCCTAATAACCCAATGTCAAATTATCCCATTTACCAATTCACCTGATGCCCTAATTCCCTAATGGAATAGTGGCCCAACAAAAAATTGGAATAATGACCTATTGTCTAGTTGTACAATCAGAATGATGGAATAATGGCCATTTGGCCATATCCAATTGGACAATTGGCCAACTGGCCAATTTCCCTAATGGCCTAACAGCCTAATGAACAATTACCCTAATGAACTAATGGTCAATTGTCCTAATGAATTATGGGGTTCGGGGGGGGGGGGAGGGGGGGGGGGTTGTTCAGGGTGCAGGGGGAGGGGGGTTGTCCGGGGTGCGGGGGAGGTAGTCTGGGGTGCGGGGGGCTGTCCGAGGTGGGCCAGGGGCCTACAAATAGTGAACCTAAGCTCAGTCACCAAAAACAAGTTCTATGGTTTCTATTGGGAATCACATGGTTTTTTCAAAACTATTCATAAAACATGTAATTGAAAACATTAAAGAATAAAATGAACTAAAAATATCCAAATCATTAATCTGTTTCATGGTTACTTCTCAATTCATGCACACAAACATTTCATAAGGCCAAAACACACGTGATACCCCCAAATCTCAAAAAATATCACTAGTAACCCAACCTAAACATCAATAACAACCCCACCAATAAAAAAAGAAACACACCTCCTGAATATGATGCGTCATGCGTGGTCATGACTGCTACCTCCATCCGGTGGGCCAGGGGCCTACAACAAATAAAAATTATGAAGATTTTTATAACAAAAATAATAGAAATTAAATAAATAAATATAGTATAAACCTGTGTCATATGATCCCATGCACTATCACCTGGATGCACATATTACTACAGTGCTCTAACCTCAGCAATCAATTGCGCATTTACCTCCTCGGAAGTGCACAGTCGTGCCTTGAAATCTGAAAACTGTTGTGTCATCTGAGCAACAGCAGGACCGACAACCACAGTGCGTGATACTACAGAATGAGGAATCCCTATTCCATAGGTCAAACTATATCCATGCCCCTCCCGATTAATAATGCGATGAAAGATCTCATCTCTTCAAATGGGAAGCTATCGTTGGTCCTCTAGCAACTAATCTAACTCAGCTTCAAATTGATCCTATGAAATGTTTAAATATATATACATATATATGTTAATATACAGATTTATTTAAGTATTGGTGCTAAGTACAAGAACTTACTTTCATTGCTAAAGCCTCTGGATCATTTAGATCACGAGTCTTCATCCACACCGACATTTTATCAGTAGGTGCACCTTGCTCCCGTAATTTTATATGAATAGAATATAAACACAAAACCATATTAATTAATAAATTAAAAAATGAATAATAAATAACTCATGTCAGATCTGAGACACGTGACGAGTCTCAAGCCTGTGAGGTGGTCCCTGTAACGCTCGATTTTCAGAATGGCGTGCTAACACCTCCTACATTTAATTAATTCAAATTTCAAACAACTCAAACATTCTTGAAAATATATATACCAAAATAAATATACAAACTGCAACACCCTCAGTAGACCAATATGAAGCTAAGTCACGCCACTGAGCTGGGAGGACACCTCTTGGGACTTTTTCTAGAATTTTTAGGGCACCCAAATTTGGTACCCAGTGGTCCCTCTTAACTTTTCCTTTATAATCTTTCCACATCTTACGGTATTTTCTCATACACACGGGCTGAAACTCATCGGGGAATACTTTAAAATTTTTCTATTAATCAAAAAAATCACATATGTTAGTATTGTTTATACATAGGAAAGAATGTAAAATGGTCTTCTTACCTGAACCTCCCTCCAAAGACGCTCTAATGTGTCCTGAGGGATAAAAGCCCAGTCATGTGTGGTCAATGGAAATCGATGTTGGTCATGTATGATATGACCCAGATGACAAATAAATGTAGGGGCATTCAATCCCATGGGATGAAATAGCTCATAAAAGGAAACATCAAACGTCGTGTCGGAATTCCATGATAAAATGCCAGGACCAGGGCCTCTCTTGCGAGAGGAAGAAACAGTCGAGTCTGATCCTATTGAAAAATAAAATTATATATAATTTGACAGATGTTATAAATATATGTGTGTGTGTGTGTGTGTTTATCAATTACATAAAAAATAGACACAATTACTTTCTAACATACCTCGACCCTGAGACATAGATGGCTCAGATGGATGATGTGGATCTGCTGCCTCTTCCCCTGACATGCCTGCAGTCATAGAAAAAATTAGTAAGGGGACTATCCAAAGTGTCCAAAAGATAAATTGGATTGTTTTTAAAAAAAATCATACTTATACAATTGTTAATAAAACAAAAAGGGATTGAATAATTAGTTGTGAATGGATTTTAAAAAATTAGAAAGTTAACAAAATAGATATACAAATTATGTACAAAACCAATCAATGCATAGCCAAATTTCAAATTGAATTAATAAAAATTCAAGCAACACATGAACCAAATGAAGAATACCTCAATGGGAAGATACGATGACAATAACATGAAGATACCAATAGGGAAATCACCCTAAATATTTATAAATGAATAAACTTCCAAAAGTGAGGTTTAAAACTTAAAGGATTTATAAAATGGTTAGATAATCTATGATATCCTAGGACATTCAATATTAAATAGCGGGAAAACAATTATACCTTTCATTAAGCATGAAAATCGAATGTTTCTCCTTCAACGGCCACTCTGACCCAATAAATATCTTCTTCACGTTAAACTACGGTATGTTGATCAAGCTGTTGGGAAACAAATGGAACAGTCTTGGGTTCATCTTGTTCAAATAAAAACACTCCTTGCTGGGACATTTTCACAACAACTTACCAACTTGGATTCGAAGGCAAAGTAACGAAGGATACTTGTTCCACTTGTGATGTCAAAATGAAAGTTTCATTATCAACTCATTCATTTCTGTATAACATATAGTTAAAATTCAACAATGAAAACTGGTATTGATCAACTTTACATCCACGCACTAGATCAACCCAATTACACTTTAACAATATGTACTTCAACCTGTGTGAATATACAAATTCAATTATGTCTATCAATTGACCATAGTAATAACCAGAATCGATGAATGGACAACTGATGCCACTGTTTTTTGTTGCTCATTTGTCTTTAAAATCTTTAATGTGAAATAGAAAACCATTAGCATCTATAGCTTTATAACGACGAGCCGTTATAGATAGACCCTCAGCCAGTTGGATAAATTCTTCAGTTATCTTGGGGTCCCCTAACTCCCACAGCTTATGAACCTACATAATTCATAAAATTCAATAATGATTTGTGCAGAAATAAATTAGTATAAAACTTCACTCATAATGAAAATCAATTTATACGTACATAATCCTTAAAACCAATCATGAAATGATGCATAATGAGATTGTTGAATTTGATACTCAGTCTCACGATACATCTCTTCTTTCATCTCATTAATGTGTTTCCTGCAAATGATATTGTGATGTTTAAATGATCAACTTATGCAAAAAAACATATAAAAGTTAAACAATAAAAGTGACAAGACACTTACTACATTAATGGTGCAACTGATGGAGTATTGAACAAGATATATCGATGCGCTAGTATCCACTCGATGTTGTCCATATCAAATATGTTTCCTTCTCCAACAGGACCATCATGAATTCGAGAGGGCTTATCTAATTTTGTTTCAACATCTATAAGATATTCTACACAAAAAGTAGTACACTCATACATCAAATAACCATTGGCTATTGATGCATCCGTGTGAGCTCTGTTGCATATAAATCGTTTCAATGTACTCAAATACCACTCAATAGGATACATCCACCTGAATTGCACTAGACCAACTGCCATTACTTCATCAGTTAGGTGCACTATCAAGTGAACCATAACATTGAAAAATTAGGGGGGAAATAGTTCTCAAAGTGACAAATCATAAGTACAATTTGGTCCTACAAAATTTTTAAATCACTCATTCATTGATTTCTTAAACAAAATTGTCTAAAAAATTAATCATCTCAATCAATGATTGAACAACATTGGAGGATAAACAATCACAAATTTCAATTGGAATAAACTCCTGAAGTAGTATGTGATTTTCATGACTTTTCAACCCTTGAAATGTCTTTCTCGTCAGATTCGCACACTTTGAAATATTAGAAGAGTAACCATCAGGCACCTTAAGCATCTTCAAAATGGAAAGAAATGTCTCTTTCTCTTTTTTAGTCATCGTATACTTTCCAGTAGGCATGTATGCCTTGTTTCCCTCAACTAACTCTAAATGAAACATTTTCCTTAAACCCATTTCTTCTAAACCACGACGTGCATTAACATGGTCCTTTGATTTTCCAATGACACCTAAAATGGTCCACAATATGTTATCAAAAACATTTTTTTCAATGTGCATGACATCCAAATTATGCCTTAGCATGTTAATTTTCCAATACGGAAGACTAAAAAAATACTTTTCTTTTTCCAATTGTGACTGCTCTGCCTAGCCGCAGCACAAATATTACGTAATGGATGAGCCACCAAATCCTGAATTCTAAATATCATGTGGATGTTTTCTTCCTCAATCTGTGATAACATTTTGACTCTTGTCATGATCTTTGGTGATGGGATGAACTCTCTAGAACCATAAAATGTCACTTTTTCCTTTCTAAACCTGTACTGAGGGGGGAGAAAACATCTGTGACCCATGTATTCCCATTTTTTGAAATGTTTAAGCCATACAGATTTTTTACTTTTATTGCAACATGGGAAAGAAAATTCCCTTTTCTTACTCCAGCCTGATAAATTTTTATAATCCAGGAATTCATTGATTGTCCACAATAAAGCAGCCTATAGTTTAAACATTTCATTCATTTCATAGTCATAAGTCATCACACCATCACCCCAAAATTCATTCAACTCATCAATCAATGGCTGAAGGTAAACATTAATCTTATCCCCCAGACTTCTAGGTCCATCAATAAGAGTGGAAAGTAATATAAATTGTTTCTTCATACGAAGCCACAGAGGAATATTATACGGAACCAACACCATGGGACATGTGCTATGAGTTGCACTAACCATAGACTTGAGTGGAACGAAACCATCTACTTCCAACCCCAATCAGACATTACAAACATCTTTAGCAAAATCGGGATGTCTCTTATCAAAATCTGTCTATGCATGAGAGTCTGTCAGGTGGGTTAACATATCACTTTCATGAATTCTTTCTGTATTACATCTCATTAAATTATAAACTTTAGATGACATAGAAAATCTTTTCAACCTCAGTTTAATGGGAAAGTAACTAATTTGCTTTACAGCAATCGATTTCCCCTATATCGCAATCTAACTTTGATGATTCTGATTTCCCCTGTTCTCTTTCCACCTGAAAGCACCACAAACTGTACAAATATCCAAATGGGCAGTTTCCTTTCTAAACAACATACAGTTGTTTGCACATGCATCTATGGTCTCATATGTAAAACCTAATTTCTTTGTCAACTTACGAGCATGGTAATACGACTCAGGAATCTTAGCGTCGACAGGAAGAACCTTTTTCAATAACACTAACAACATGTCGAATGATGTGTCTGACCACTAATTCAAAGTCTTAAAATGCAAAAACTCCACGATAAATGAAAATTTATTGTAAGAAGTACATCCAGGATATAATTCTGTTTTTGCATCATCAAGTGCTTCATAAAACCTCCTCGAATCACGATCTACACCAGAGTTAAGATTAATCTCACAGGTCTCAAGATATTGGATGTCAATGCCTTCAGGATCCAACTAAGAATTTCATGCATTGGATCATTCATCCTTGTATCAACATCCATCTGAACTACATCCGTATTTTTAAAATGAACATATTCTTCTCCATGACAAGTCCAACTCTTATAATTTTTTAGAAATACATTAAAGAATAGGTGCTCCCTCACAGTATCTCTTTTTAATTGATATCTGTTAGCACATTTTATACATGGAAAACTAATATAGTCACTTCAAAATTTTCTGGTGAAGTCAATAAACTGCATAATGCCATTGAAATATTCTCTAGACGTTCAATTTGGAAGATCAATCCAACTCTTATCCATAATAATATTTGTATAACAAACATTTACACAAGACTTATTACATGCATTTTTTATATCAAATATATTTAAAATAAATACTAACCAATTGCTTGTGGACTATTGATAAAATAATCATATTATATCTCTAAATAATAAACAAGAGAATAGATAATGGAATGTAAGTGAAATCTTGTGTCATGTCATACCTGATTGGATTACAAAATTGGAAGGGATGGGATCTGAAGGTGGTGATGTGGGGGAGAGGAGAGGCAGCGGAGGGGATCCAGAGCCAGAGACAGTGCGGAGAGGGAGGCGAAGGGCGGAAGTGGTGGCGGTGAGCTGGAGGAGAGGAGGCGGTGAGGTGGCGATGATGCAGTGAGGGTGGGACGACGAGGGAGGGGAAAGAGGATAGTGGGGAGCCGGAGTGGACAGGTGGTAGCGGCGAGGGGACGAGCAGCGGCCGTGCGGGGATGGAGGGGACTGGGAGGCGGCGGTGCCACATGGGAGGGGATGGTGAGGGGATGGGCGACAACAGTGCGATGAGGGAGGGGGGTGAAGAGGGGGGGACGGGGGATGGTGGAGAGCTAGAGCGGAGGGCGGTGAAGGGACGGGGGGAAAGCAGCGAAGGGGAGGAGGGAAGATGGTGGAGGGCAGAGGTCCGAGGGATGAGGGGGCAGAGGGGGAGGAGGTCGGAGGCCGGAGGGCAGAGGGTAGAGGGCGGAGGGCGGAGGGCGGAGGGAAGATGGTGGAGGGTGGAGGTCGGAGGGTAGAGGGGGCGATGGGCAGAGGGGGTGGGGGTCGGAGGGTGGAGGGTGGAGGGTAGAGGGCGGAGGGCAGAGGGCAGAAAGCGGAGGGCACAGGCCAGAGGGCGGAGGCCGGAGGGCGGAGGGGGCGGAGGCTGGAGGGGGCGGAGGGCGGTGAGGGGACAGGTGGCGAGGGGTGGAGGGCGGTGAGGGGATGGGCAGTGAGGGAAGAGGATGGAGGGCAATGGGGGACAGGCGGCGGGATGCGGGTAGGGTTTCACAAGGGGAGGGGGTGCCAAAGCTTTTTTTTAAGGCCAGCGACCACCAAAGGCAGTCACCTGTGTCAGGGGGCTCCAAATCCCATTTCTCTAGTAGTGATATGATCATGATTTTTATCTTGTGCTTTTCTTATTAGGATCTTCCCTGTTATGCGTGTTTCCTTTCTATTTGATTTTCTTATTATTATTCATGATAGTTGGATCATCATGGTATGATTACCCTTAGAGGGGTAGTACACATGACATGTGGCAGTGAGAATGGTATATTCATATATAGGATAGGAGAGTCATAGCCTTGTGTGTTGATCGAAATTGGATGCCTTGAGGATACTCATTCGTGGGATAAAAATTGATCCCTTGAGGATACTGAGTAGTATGCCCACTTGATACATTGAGGATTTCAAGTTACATATTTCTATCCTTGTGTCTAGTTCTCAATCACTTCCAACATTTTGATCATCCTTTCATCATAGAGTTGAGACCCGTACAAATAAGGCTCATTGTGTCCAGGTTAGGATATGGTTTCATGTTATATGGTTGATTATGATTTTTTGTTCATTTATTATAATAATGGTATACACCTATTTTACATGTGCATATTTGGGATGCATTGGTGGTGTCCTGATAGGTTTTATTACTCACACCATGTATAGGCATTTTGATGTGTGTGCAGAATTCATGTGTTGGGGTCAAGGAAGTGGAAAGGTGCATGTGGAAGATGACTGAGACCTAGAGCATGGATCTAGTAGTAGTTTGGGATAAACTTCAAAGGATACTACAGTTATATTTATTTATTATCTTCCTTAATATTTAATATGGTTTGGTTTTACACTAAGGGATTCTATTAATTATTTATTGTATGAAATATGTGGCATTTAATATTATTGTACTATACTTTTTTCGTTGAGTTGTTGTTATTTTGTATATTATTTTTATTATTTTTACAAATACATGATACTGAGGGAATAGTCTCTCCACTGATGATGTTAGGACCCTCAATACTAGTTGACAGCCTCATGCATATGGGGAGGCATGTATGAGGTCATGTGACTCCCCATCTCAAACCTTGTGCTTTGGGTCAGGGTGTTACACTTGATCTTGATTGTAAAAAAATAGATATTTAAAAATAATAATAAAATATAATATCTAATACTCAATTAGGCTCACAATATTCTTGATTACATTATTTTAGTTCACAAATTTGGTTTAAGATCATACTCAAGTAGCTCAATCTTGATATCAGCTTGAGATAAATTGATCCAAATTTGAGTATTGTTAAATCTAGTCCCAAGTATCTTTCAATTATAAATGTGTCATTTACCCTCCTATTACATGATATAAGAGCCCCAAGGATACCCTACAAAATATCTGGTTGACTTAGACTAGGTGTTTGGTGGTGTACAAGGTACTCGATGTCAGTTGAGCGGGTAATCAGTATGGTTGGAGGTGTTTTTTCAGTTGGGTAAAACCCATCATTTTAGGGTCATCCTCATATATTCTTTATTTGTATAGGTACTCAGAATATGGAATTGGTTCATCCCTATTCCCCTTGTTTCTTCTCTTTGATTCCCCTTACTCTTTATTTTGGTAGACCGGTAAAGGTAGTTTCATCATTCCTGATCAAAGTAACCCCACCCTTTCTTCCTCATGTATTTCCTTATTCCTTACCCCTCTAATTTTGGGAATCTTTTTTTTGTATTCATGAGGGATTTCACTGGTTCAATATAAAATATGTCCCAAATGATCATTTTTCTTATCATGGTTTCTTGAGTGCATTTAAAGAGAATAAATTTCACATGTTTCTCATCATTTTTATAGAGGTAAGTCACTCATTAAGACTTTATAAGGTTTTCAGTGAATTTTTTCTATGTTGGAAATAATTTTGGTATTGATTCATATGGATCTTATTCATAGGTGTATTAGAGGTATGTCATAGGTTGTTGGCATGCCGTTTCTCATGGTTTTCCCATAGAAGGTTAGTCGATGAGATTTCATAGGTTATTCTAAATTGATTAAGTAAAGAAATTATTTATAAATTTTAAATTAATTATTTATGGGTTATAGCATGATTTAAGGGATTTTAAGCTTGATGAGGCTTGGGGGAGCTTAGAAAAGTATTAGGAAATTGAGGTTAAAGGATGATAACTGTATTGTGATAGTAGGTGTTCTATTTAATACTTAACCATGTATGTGTTTGTGCTTGTGTGCACATGTTTGGGGGTTCCTGATTGGGATGTATTGGGAGAACCTAGTGGGTTCAGATTGGGTAAGGGGTTGGGTTAGAGACTCTTGGGGTAGTGAAATCTTTCCACACTCAATTTGATATTTTTAAGGAGGCTTTTTGGATATTCCACTAAGGAGAGTAAGGTCTAATCATTGTTGTTGAGCCCAAATATTATCATAGATCATAAAATATATTATATATGTTTTAGGATGGGCTATTATAGATTGGGTTGAGGTATCTCAAGTGGTGAGGATCTTGGGTAGTGGATCCAGTAAGTTGGAAATCATGATAATTATATCAAATAGATCCTAGGTACACCTTAAGGACATTGAATAACTCCAATAGAGGTTTAGTGGTGGTGGGATGGTCTTCATAGGTTTGAAGTCCCACTTCTAAGAGAGGGTAGGTTACACTAAGGCACAGACCTTAGTGACTTGCTTTGTGTGGTGGATATGAATTCACATTGATGGATTATAATTACAACATGGGTTATAGGTTGATCAAGGTGAGGCTTATCTTGGGTTCTCTCACAGACTTGGTGTAAGGTAATGTGTTATAATGGAGCTTAATAATCTTTTGAGTCACCTTGGAGTATTTTATAGACACTATTGGCATGAAAGTTGATGAGTGGTGATGAAATATGTCTTTTGACACCTTGTGGTATAGTTCATTGCCTAATAGAGGCATAATGAGTTTATGCGGATGAGTGTGACTAGTGAGTTGGGATCATAGATAGAAAATCCAAGTGCATCCAATGATTCAGGAATGGTAGACTAGTTATGGATTGAGGGTTTTAGGATAATTCTAAGTGGTGTTGAGCTACAATTTTTACAATAATTGTTTATGTGTAGTGATATTGGAAATGGTTGGTTATGTATGAGTAGTGTTTCTATTCCCCTCTAACTAAGTGCTAAGTGTGGGTCTATTACCAGGTGAGGTCTAGTATGTGTTCTATGTCTTCCATGTATGTTTATATATCATTACCATAATCGTGTAGCCATTAATGAGGCTAAGGATTAGAGACCTGGGGATAAAGGTGTAGAGTACACCACCCAAGTTCTTATTCTTCCTAGATGTGTTTTCCATACATCATATTTGTGATGATGAGGAAGGTTTATATGGTTACTAGAATAGAGACCTAAGGATCAAAGTATGGTGATTAAACCACCCAATATATTTTTTATTCTTTAGTTTTAGATGGATCATTGTGATAGGATCCCCAATTATTATATTGACCCATGGATCACAGTGAGAGGATACCCAATTACTATGTTGACTGGATCACTGCAAGAGAATCCCCAGTTACATTGTTGGTCTGGGATTCACTACAAGAGGATCCTGTTTTACTCTATTTTACCTGGGGATCTCTGTAATAGGATCATTAGTTACTCTGTATGATTGAAGATCACCATGAGAGGTTCCCTAGTCACTTTGTGCACCTAGATTTGGTTGTGTCTTTCCTTTCCCTTGATAGGATTCCTATGAAATGTGAATTTGATAGAACGGTTACTATCATTTTTCAAAATCAAGTGGGGTATTATTTAATGATGTCTTGGTTAGAATATGATGACCTAAAGAATTTTATTTCATGTAGTATGTTACTGCTTGATTATTTTCCTACACATACATCCAAATTTATGATGGTGTATATAATGGACACAGTTTGTGGTTCCCTATTGGGTTTTATGTTCAAACTCTTCATAGGAAACTTTATGAGATTATAGACCCTTATATATATTATTTAGCTCATGGGTTGTTCATATGATCAGGTTAGAGTAACTGGATAGATGTTATTAGACTAGACTGAGGAGGGGCTTAGAGTTTTTAGTTATGTCTCCATCAGTTCTTCTTATCATTTGTTTTTTTTACTAGATTGACCTAGTGGGTCATCCCTGCCAGGTATGTATGTATTCATAATCAATATAGGTTATATTTTGATATAAAATGATAATATTAAATATTATTTATGGTTATGACTTAGTTTTAATTCCTTGCATACTATGACATTACATAATATTTTTGTTATTCATTTATTATTTTGAATTATATTGTCGAGAGTGTAGTCTCCCAACATTATTTATAGACTCTCATTTTTATTTGGAAGACTCTGGGGTATAGGGAGTAACATGTGAGGTCTTGTGGGGATACCATTTTTGGGTTCATTCAAGTAATTTAATTTGGGTAATTACATAAATAAAATAAATTATGTTGTGAAAATCACATACAATTAATCAAATATGTATATAAACAATGTGTGTACATTTTAAATTAATAAAATATAAGGTATTTACCTAAAGAATGATCAAAGATTTTTTTAACATCAATCCATATACAAATAAAAATAACCAACAAAAATAGAACTGTAATAATAAATAAATAAATTAAGAGAGCAATGTCGAGAGGTTATAGAAATCAGAGATACGAAATGAACACAAAAATGTAACAAACAAAAAACATCCAAAAATATATCCTTGGAATGTAAATGTCAAAAACATGAATCCATGAGAGGATATAAGAGGTACATTAGGGATGTGGGATGTTGGGAGGCGTGGGATGATTTAATCACCTACAAGGAGAGAGTAGTATAGATATTTTAGGGTTTTTGAGGGATGTGAAGGAACTAGCCAAACATTTGAATTTTAAAATTTTAACATCAAATTAGACATGGAATCATAATTTTTTTACAATGAATTTAGGTTTATCCCATGTATTTAATGTTATTTATTCTATAATAAAGAAACATTTATCAAATAGTACCATGTTTGATTGAAGATAAACTTGATATTCCCCTCATGTTCGATAAAATGGTTCTGAACATGACCCTTTGGTGTTGATGTCATCACAGGAGAGTTTAAATGAGAACTCCACTAGAAATATGCACACATGCACCGAAAATGTCCTTAAACTTAAATCTTTAATTTTCATGTTCTAGTATAGGGAATTGAATCATCATTTTATGTTCTTTAGTCATATGAGAAAAGTCTCTTTATATCTTGAGAGAAAGGATGAGAGGAGATTCTTTAAGATTGTGTCAAGAGTAAATGACATCCTGAGAATGAAATATGTGATAACATTAGTACTTTTATCTATTTTTGAATAAAATAAATTGCACAAGGTTCATTTTCTTTTATTAAACTATATAACTACCCCATTCTACACATTCTTTAAAAATAGAAACTATTATTTAAATTGTGAAAAATTTTATGCCTAATGAAATTTAATAAATAAATATTTATTTTTTATTTATTTAAATGATATTATTTGGTAAATAGAATCATTCAACTCAATTACTTTACTCCCATAAATATTATCCAAACCTTTAACAATAAATATTTTTTAGAAAAAATAAATAATATATTCATGTATCATGTTAATAATATTTATTTATGAATATGATAAATAACTTTTAAAATAAATAATATTTCTAGACTTGAAATATATAAATATATATGAGCTTATAGATACACTTAGTGTGAAACTCTCTAGGCCCCTTCATCAATGGGAATAGGTAGAACTTACCAAAATTCCAAGATCATAATCTTGAAAAACATCAAGGCACCCATAGATAAAGAAGAAGTCAAAGAGAGAACAACAATCTCAAAAAATTATCATCATGTAATATAATACCTTTCTCAATTGATACACTAATAAGTAGGATCCATACATGTGTAATCACTCTATAGTCGTGATATTTATTTATTTCACTTTCCAAAATGAACTTGTCTATAAACTACCATGTCCATGGATTTATACTAGACACTTCTATTTCAATCAAAGGGATAGAGATATATTATTTCATTAACATGGAATGGAAAAATCCTTTCTCAATCATTCAATTAATGGCATCTCAATTGTGTCCCACCCAACTTATGCTACCTAACCGTGAGTATATATCATCATGGTTTTCATCCATACATAAAAGTATGAGTTTCACGATACACAATAATAATGATCTTAATTATAGGGACCAAAACACATATTCACAAGTAGTAAATCCCAATGACGCATTAAACATGTGGAATTCCTATTTTCAATACCATCCTCATTACCTCCCTTATTCAATATCACCAAGTGATAAATTCATGAGAATAAGTCTTGATGTCTTATATTCCACCAACACTTGATGGTTAACCATTATTGGTGTCATGTTAAAATTATTTATCTTGACAATAGTACATATTAATTTAAGAATATTTTCATTACATGTTTAGGTTCTCATTATAGTGGGGAACTGCTCTAACCCTTTTATTTAACAAATATTCTAATTAAATTATCACATATTAATGTTATGTATAATAATAAACATTATGTGATAAGAATGTATATATATTGCGGTAATCAAAAGTAAAAAAATTAGTTGGTTCTAGTGAACCAACTCCAATAGTATATTACTTTCACTATATCCAATTGCTAACATTTCTTAACTCAATAGCTCATGTATGGTGTTTATTATTCTACTAAGCTATGTATTTGGTCCATAGTTCTACCACATTTTCCTTTGTGTACACTCTACTTATTGTGAATTCACCCCTTAGAGTAAAATATCTCAGTAGGTGATACTTTTTAAGTATATTCCTTATTCATTGATGTGAATTAAGATCCTTAGTTAGAAACACTATTTCAGTATTACCATTATATAAAGTAATAGTACATGTACTACTAAGTACAACACAATAATCCTGGATAAAGTTATGTATCTTCACTACTTCTCTAGTTATAATATACTCAAATTCTATAATAAAAAAATGACTAAAGGTTGTATAGAAATCATCCATATCATTGCCTCTCTATTGAGGAAAAACACATTTCCTAATTATGACTTAAATTCATTATGATATGTTTAGAAACTAGCATCTTTGTATCCCTACACAACTTGATTTTCACCTCCTCCATAAACTTGGAACATGTCCTTTATACAGCCAAGGTACTTCTGGACAATTTTTACAGTCGACCAATGTGCCACTCCTCGATCTACATGATATTTCCAACCATGTTCAAGGTATAGGAAACATCAATCCAAGTATATATCATAGAATACATGATAGATTCAATCGCTGGAATCTAATAAATTCTACTCATCATGTCTATCTCCTCTTGTGTTTGAGGAAACATATTATTAGAGATATTTGTACCACATGACACATGAAAAAACATCTTCCTAGATTATTTTATATTTTATATTTTCAATACCTTTTCAATATATATACCTTGACTTATTCCAATCAACCTCTTGGATCTATCTCTATGGATCCTAATCCCTAGAAGATGGGTTTCTTCACTTATGTTCTTTATAAATAATAATTTATTCAACTATATCTTAACTGATTATAAGAATAGTATCTCATTTCCTATTAGTAATATATAATCAATATATATATCACTAGGAAAACAATAACACTCTCTATAATCCTCTTGTCGATACATAGTTCACTTTTATTTTAAATGAACCCAAATTTTCTTATAGCCTCATTACAAAAATATCCATGATCTTAATGCTTAATTTAATCCATAAATGAATCACCAAAACTATCATACATTATTGGAATCATTTAGTCTCAGAAACCCTTTTATTTGTATCATATATACATATTAAATAAGATTTTTATTAAGTAAAGTGGTCTTGATATCCATTTTCTAAATCTTATAATTATGAAAAGTTTTTTATGGTAAGTATAATTATAAGGAACTTTAATATAGTGAGTAATGAAAATGTTTTATCATAGTCCATGTATTGACATTATTTAAATCATGTAGAAACCAATCATTCCTTATAGGTACTTACATTACCATCCATGTCTAGTTTATTCCTAAATACCCATTTACACCCAATGTTTTTCACATCAACTATAGGATCTACCAAAACCAAAACTTGATTTTGGTATCTGGAATCCATTTCAGAATCCATAGCTTCTTGTAAATTAGTAAATTCTAAGTTAATACTTTATTCCATTTAGGATAAAGGTTAAGTGTTCTTAATAATAAATGGTCACCTTAGTCGGTAATAATAAAACCATATATCTCTAGTTCTCTGAACTCTATAGTACTCCTATGTAGTATCTACGTATTTGGAACAAATTATTCCATTGGGTCATGTGGATCTTGTTTCTATTTCAAATCTTGTGTATCTTGAGTTTCATGTTCATTTATGTGTACATTTCTTTCACTATCTATTTTGGATATGAGTTCTATTTTAATAAAAGTGGCACATATATTCACTATATCATTATTTTTTGAGAGATTATTTATATAATATCATTTATTATCTTTAGAATATCCTATAAAGATTTATTCCATGCCTCTTGATGTTAGTTTATTTCTAATATTAGACTTAAAAATACCTCTCATATTTATAATTGAATGTATGAAAAAGAAAAATTATTTTCATACCATAAATAATATAGAATTTTATTTGTTGCCTTATTTGGAACTCAGTTGTGTATGTATGCCTTAAATTGTAATAAATGTCCCTAAAATGATAATATAAGATCTATATAACTCATCATCAATCTCACCATATCCAACAAGTTGTGATTCATCCTTTTTATAACACCATTACATTGTGGTGTATAAGGATGTGTGATTTAGGATGATATCCTATAATCCTTCAGATAATTGATGAACTCTTGGTTAAGATATTTCCTACCTTTTCTGAGTGAAGTTTCTTTATCTTCTTGCTAATATAATTCTCTACTTTATTATTTTACTCTTTGAAAATATCTAAGAAAAATGATTTATGTCTCATAAATTAGATATAACTATACATGATTACGTAATCTTTAAAAGTAATGAAGTAATAAAATCCATGACTAACTTTGAATAGAAAAGTTATGTATACATCTATATGTACCAATTCAATAATCTTTGTGACCCTTTAACCTTTACCATTGAAAGTTGATTTTTTTATTTTTATGTGTAAATAATTGTGGCATATATCTAAGGGATTTAACTCAAAATAGTATGAATACCCTTGTTTATATAACTATGTGAAATGTTTCTATTTTATATAACTAAGGAAATGATTTCCCAACTGGGTGTGAAATAAGTCTTGTGAATTTATTTTTTTATTGATTTCCAATAATTGGTTTTATAATTCTAATAAATATAGACCATTATGAAAATGTTTCATACTATAGAAAATGATTTCCTTATAAAAGAATAATCTTTTATTTCCATATTTAATAATAAATCTCTTAGTGTCTAAACTCAACATTGAAATAATTGTTTTGGTAACAGTAGGAACATAAAAACAATCATTCAAAATTAGAACCATTTTATTGGAAATGTGATATGGTATTCTCTAATTAATAATATTAATAGAAATTCTTAATTGTCTAACTGAATGTCCACCTCACCCTTTTCAATCCCTTGAAATATACTTGTTTCTTATATTTGCGTACAAATATGTGTTCCATAAGAAGTATCTGATACCTAATTGATAGAAATAAAAAATACTGTATTCAATAATAAACATACCAGAAGATTCACATTTGTTCTTTTCCAAGGTACACTTCTTATTCTAGTGTACTTTATTACTATAAACAAAATATATGATCACCTTCTCATTTCTTTGTCACTAGATTATCTTCCTCTTATATGGTTTGTGCAAATTTTCCTTTGAATTAATACTTATTATATGACTTTTTGTTATACTCTTCTTCTTAGTCACCATAAGAACTAAAGGCTTACCTTTCTTCATGTCCTTATATATTTGTAAAATCAAAGTCAAAATATCTAAAAATAACTTATCTATATTTTTCATGTTGAAATTATTAATAACTCTTGAGGATATTAAAGATATTTAAGGAAGAAAAGAGAGGATGAGGTTTGTGCATGGTTCCTTGTGGTTCTTGAACACCAAAATCTTTAAACACTCAATGTATTATATCCTCATAAATACATGAGGATTGATAGGGTCTCCCTATCCTGACTTGGATGTAAAAAGTATCTTGGAGATTTCATTCCTCTCTTATATTTCTATCTCTAGATAATGATCATAGAGATGCGACAAGATGGAGTAAGTATCCAAGCTTTCATGAAACTTATCTCATCATATGGATTAGTTAGAATTAGGGACTTCAATACATATATCTTTCTTTATTGGTATAGTATAATTAATAAATACTTATACAACTCTTGTAATTTTTCATTGGTGATAATATTATATTTATACAAGATAGATTATAGGGAAAGTGATGTGATCAATTTACTTTTCATTATCTATAAAAAAAATAAAAAAACCAGTAATCTATCTTGATTATGGATTTAAAGACATTTTAAATTATTGAATCATTATACCACCCATTATTTTATCAAATTCCAATAACCCTCACCATTGGATTTGAAATATATTGGTTCTAAGACATTCTTGTGGCTAAACCCCATATTTCCATTCTTATAATTGAGATTGTGGGTATGGAAATTATTTAAAAAAATTTATAGTAGGATTTACTCTTTCCAATTGCATTAAGTCATGGATCCTTGATTTTTTGAGTGGAATCCCCAATCCAAGAATCCTATACTCATATTTCCTTAACACTTAAATCTAAATTATATTAATTATACAATGACCCTTACCCTTAATACAAATTTGGTTAATTCATCCATGTAACAAACTAGCTCGGGTCAACCTATTGTGTCACTTGAGTCATTCTGCTATAATGCCTGAAGAATATCCTCATTCACCATGAGATAGAAAAAATCATCAATGATATCAAAATAACTAATGGTAATGATTTCACCCTCCTAACCACATAAACTGCAACATACACTCCACCCAAAAATCCAATATGAGGTATCCATAACTTGGACAACCATGAACATAATTAATAAGTCTTAATAAATAAACTCAACCAAACATAGTATAACACAATGGAAACAACCAGTATCAATATATCACTTTATAAACCAAGAGAAAAGTGGTAAAAAAATATCATCAAATACATAAAAAAATACAAAGTAAAGAAAACATAGATAGTTGGATACATCACAACCAAAAATAATCGTTTGAAGACCCCCAAAATGTTATACATAATAAAACTATTTGTCTCCCATAGTCACCACTTACCATCATACCAAGAGGGGAAAGAGGTATCAAGAAGAACCAAAATAAGATATATATAATTATAATGTGTTAGACATAACCAAGTCTATATACACTTATTGGATGTAAGTAGGGTGTGGGGAAAAAGTAAAGTAGGATACCACCATGAATCTATATAATATCTTTCACAATGAAAATTATTTTCAACATTTATAAGTATGGTTTATAAAAAAACTATTTTAGAAAAAGATATTTTTTTACCAAAAAATAATAATTTGAATATCCTTTTTAAAAACCGTTTGTTTTTAATAAAAATAAACCACATCTCAAAAGTAACTAAGAACATGAAAAGTATAGGAATAATAAAAAAATAATACAATATAGCCATCAAGTGTCAATAAAAATAAATTTATATCATAAAAAATACCACAACACATAGGTTCTAACCTCTTGGTCAAATAAAACAATAATAAATTGGGTAAATCAAACCTCACTGAAGGATCACTAGACTCTTATGCTAATCTTGATGACCAACCCCAATATACCCTCTTGGTCTCATCATATTATAACCCCTTACCAGATCACAATCTAAACTAGGTATTATTCAGAGCACAATCTACACTAATACAACACTCATCCAATTTATAAAAATCATACCCAATGTTTACCATCTAAAACTCATACAAGACAACACATATAACATGTCTAAAATCATAAATTCCTCTAAATAAACATAATAATCCATCAAAAAAGTTCTTAAAAGGATACAAAAAAGTGATCCCAAACAATCACATAATTGAGAAAACCATCACATGAAATCTAGGATTATAAACCAAGAAAACTCAATTATCTTTCAAAAATTCCTTTAAAACCCCATTTATTGTTAAAAAACTCTTTATAATATTTTATCAAAAAACTTATTGGAACAAAAATGGTTTTAAAATTAAAACCAAGTAAAAACATCACTTTATCAAACATAAAGATAAGAATCACAAGGAATGAACATAAATCGGTCCTCAATAACATAATTCAATCATAATATGGTAAAAAGAAACATTAAAACATACAACACTAAAAGTTTTCTATAGGAAATATAATTAATTATATATACCTACCTAAAATATGATACAAACACATTTCCTTATTTAAGTGCCACATTATAAGAGAAAAAGGGGTCATCAAAATTCTAAAAACCCAAGAAGTTCATATTAAAACCCATCCCTAGTCATAGTCTTAGCCACTATGTCCACCTAAGGAAAAAGCATAAGAAGTGAACATAAGAACAAGGTAATAGAAGAAGATAAGGTAAGGAATGTGAGAAAATTCTAAGTTTACCTTTGAAGAAACTCACTAAAATCAATGAAGAATCACTAGGGAGGTTTAGGAGGAAGTGAGAGTCAGAGATGTCTATGTCAATAAAATAGGAATAGGGGAGTAGAAATGGTTTAAAATCACATAAGGGGAAATAGGAATTTCAAAATTTAAAATTTTAGGCAGTCTACACTATTTTTCCACATAATTTTATAAACCATGCATAAACTATGTAGAGGCTATTGGAAGGTGCCTTATACGTAAGGGTTTTCCCACATTGTTTTACCACATGTTTTTAGGAACTGTGTGCCTAGTTTGCACCTTAATATTATATATCAACAAGTTTACATGGTTTTTCCATGTGATTGGGAAACTGTGCACCAACCATGAAAACACTACTGGAGAACTCCCTCCCATTAGGCATGGTTTGGGTATACGATTAGAACTAACTATGTGCCCTCTTTTACTTCCCCATTTTTAATAATTTCAAACCACAAACTCTTAAAAACTCACAAAATTATATAATTAAATAAAAAATCAAAAATAAATACATACCAGTGACCTCGAGGTGTCTCAATTTTATCCATTATTCCACTTTATACCCCCAAAATTTTCTCAGCACTCTTTATTATAGAATAAGTGAGGTTATTACTCCCTCATCAAGGACACATGATACTAAATATTTTGGTAATATCTTCATTGCATCCATATCACATGGACTAATGAAATTTATTTTCCTTCTATCACACTATTCTGGTGATCCATAACATGAATAGGTTTCTCAACCATAGTAGTTTTGGGTTCCAAATCCACATCCTCCCACTCAACAACATGAGATAGATTTGGATGATACTTCTTCAACTAGGATACATGAAACAAATCATGAATATAAGTCATATAGGATGTTAAGTTTATCCAATAGGCCAATTTCCTGAGACTCTCGATGATCTCAAATGGTTTGGTATAATGTTGTATCAATTAACCCCTCTTTCCTAGTCTATAATGTCCTAATAAAGGATAAACTATTAGAAATACATGACCACCAATAGGAAATTACAATGAACAATGATGAAAGTTAGCATAATATTTATAGTGTCTCTAATACATCACTAATCATTTTCAAGTCAATTAAATATTACTTTTTATCTCTTAAATGATTCTCAAACCCAGTAAAGTACATTCACCCAACTCCATCAAACAAAATGGGGACCAACATGGTCATCCATAAAGAGCTTTTAAGGGATATATCTTTAGCGATTGTTGATAACTATTATTATAAGATAACTCAACCAATTATATATGTTTCTCCCATGAATCACCAAGTTCAAAAACACGCACTCAAAGAATATTCTCAAGAATCCAAATTGCACACTCAGTCTGACCATCCCTTGATGAATGATAAGTTATGATCAACTTCAACTGAGAACCCAATAATTCTTGAAGACCCTTAAAAAATGGGAACTAAAAAATAGTTATAGATTATAAATAATATTTAAAATAGCACAATAAATCTTATAAATAGATTATACATCTATGAAACCAAGATCTTATACCTTTATTGAATCCTCTCTAGAAAGAAAATTATCTGATTTTTTCAATTGGTTCATGAACACCCATATAGAATTATTCTCACTAGGATACTAAGGAAATAAAATGATGAATTCCATGGAAACCTTTTCGTACTTCCACACTATAATGGTAATAGGATCTAATAATCTTATAGGCTTATGATTTATAACTTTTATTTTTTAAAAAATAAGGAATTTAGACACAATGTTAGCAATCGCCTACTTTATTCTGAGCCACTAATACCATGGTTTAAGATTATAAAACATATTGGTATCCCAGGAGTGAATTTTCTAACTTGAATTGGGTATGTTTTTTATCATGACATACCTTAAGGTAAAAGGAACTACTAACCTATTTCTAGAACAAATGGAATTATTAAGAGAGTGAGACTAATAACTTGAGGTCTCCCCACCATTTAAAATTCTATTAATATGCTAACAATCAGGATTCACTACCTGATCTAGAAAAATATGATCATAAAAAGAGGGTGTGAAATTCACACAATCCAAGAATACTTAATCATTATCCTTTTTCATATCTAGTTTCATTTTAGTAAATGGGGTCATCGTGTGTCATTCTTTATCTAAATTTTCACTACTTCAGTTAGAATAATTCAGCTTAAGGAATCGGCTACCATATTCCCTTTATCAAGTGTGTATGCTAAATAAAAAATCAAAGTTATATAGATACTCCACCCAACACCTTTTCTAAATATTTAAGTACCACTAGGAGAATATGTGCTTCAAAGTTTTATAATCATTATATATAGTAAACTTCTCTCATAAGAAATAATGGTGTTAAGGCTTCAATTCATGCATTACCACCAATAAATCTAGGTCATGGGTGGGTTAGTTATTCTCATGAATCATAACTATAGAGATCAATATTCTATAACATGATCTCCCTACATTAAAACACACCCCAACCCCACACCTGAAGCATCTCAATACACTGAACATCCATCCTTCAGCTTTCGAAGAATAAAAATAGGAGTTGATGATAATTGATCCTTAAACACCTCAAAGGATCATGGGAATTTCTCATCCCAATAAAATCTAACTCCCTTACAATTCAAATCCTTTATGTGAGAATCCAATCTAGAGAAATCCTAAAAAAACTACCTATAGTATCTCTCTGTCCCCAAGAATATCCTAGTATTAAATACATTCTTAGGTATTTCCCAAGACATTATTTCTTGTAACTTCTTAGAGTCTAAAAATATTCCTTTTTATGAAACCTCATGACCCAAAAATTTCACTTTATAGATCCAAAATTGGTACTTATATAACTTTACATAAAGGTTATTCTCCTTTAATGTTCACAAGAAAATTTTCAAATAACCTGAATGGTCTTCCCTCATCTTAGAGTAAACTAAGATATCATCTATGAACATTATAATGAATGTGTGGAGATTTTAGTGGAAGATCTGGTTCATTAAATCTATAAAATATTCAGGTTCATTGTTAAGGCCAAATGGTATAATAAGAAACACATAATGCCTATAACTTCCCCTAAAAGCGATCTTAGTAATATCCACTTTTTCACTCTTAGCAGGTAGTATCCCAGTATGAGGTCAATCTTAAAAACTCAACTCTCTCAATTGATCTAGTCAAAAAGTTCATCAATTTGAGGAAATTAATACATATTCTTAACAACCACCTGATTGGGATCTCGTTAATCAATGAAAATTTGGATACTTACATGTGATTTCTGTATAAAGAGAAATGGTGATGCCCATGGTGACATGATGAGATGAATAAAACTCTTTCCAAAAATATCCTCCAAATAGACCTTTAATTCCTTTAGATTGGTAAGAACCATTAGATAATATGGAAAGAAAATGGATCTAGTATTAAGGAGTAAATAGATAGAAAATTCCACCACCCCTTAGGGTGGTAACCTAGAGAAATTATCTGGCACACCTTGGGATATCTTTCTACAACCATCAAAAACTGGAAATTTAGACTCTAATAAAAAACATTGAAAAGAAATTGGGATAATTAATGTGAAATCAATCCAATATTTTGAGGAATAGGTCCCACCCTACCTAATCTTTGACCCCACTCACACTATAAGATGTGAGTGTTCCCATTATAAGAAAGAAATATTACCTTTTGATGGTAGTATTCAATATGAAAAATTGAGATAACCATCCAATCCATACCAAAAATAAGATCAAATATATACAGATCGAGAACCAAGAAACCCCATATGATCTCAACATCATCAATTATCATATAAAGCACAAGTAATTTCAAAGCTATGATCCTTCCTCTTTCCCAAAGGAGCATAAAGATCTAGCAAATATGACATTATCTTATATCACAACCCCAATGAATAAATAAATTTAGATGAAATAAATTAATAGGATTCACTTTTTTCAAATAGATTTAATGCAATAGAAGACAAAATAATATTTTGTCTTTAGAAGTCATTGGCCCAATGTCAAACCCCTTAGGCACATGACATGTCTCATGTAAATGCCCAAACATAGACTCATTATGAGACTACCTAGTAGAATTTGAATCTCTATTTATATATGTATGAAATCTTGTTCCATTAGATGCATATTATTTCACCTGATAGAACTCTGGTATAAGAATACCCAACCATACTTCTCCAAAGAGGGTTCATACAAAATCATTGCAAATGACCCAGCCTCACTCACTAATGGAAAGCCTTAGGATTCCATTGTAAATCTAGCTTAGTGTGACTCACCTTCCCAAATTAGAAGCTAACTATTATCTTATGCCCTGAAAGTGTCATAAGAGTGGAATCATAAGGTCAGTGCACACTCTCACTATTATCCCATTGTGATTCCTCATGATTCCTCTCTTGACTAGATGAGTAACTCTTGATTCATTATATAGTGGTAGAATCACTCCTCAAACTTGTTAAGCCTTCCAAACCTATCTCATCCACCGTTAACATTTCAACCATCTCAGTATAGGTTAGTAGATAGAATAGAAAAATCTTTGATCTAACATATTATCTCAATCCCATCTCAAACTATCATGCCTTGAGAAATAATCCTTGAGGATCTTAGGGAAAATTTGAACTAAATTAGAAAAATTAGTGGGAAACACCATCACTGAATAAATCCCATGTCCCACTATAATAAACTCTCAGCCTTCACTTCCCTCAAGGTATCTGGGTATAAATTATAGTTAAACATCTCCTTGAGCTTGTCCAATGTGATATATTTATGTATATTTTCTAGTATAATGGACTCCCACCATTTATGGCTTGGTCCTTCCATAATATAAGTGGGAAAATTAAACTTTGATGTCTTTGGGGTCTTATGAAAGATAAATATGTGCTTTATTTTAGCCATCCATTCTTTAGGTTACTAAGATAATCAGTCATCATGAAACACAGGTGGATTCTAATTAGTGAAACCCTTGTAATGATCCACCACTCAAGTTGGTTATATCTCACCTTGATGACCCAGATATTGAATGATTTTAATGACTGATTCGGTGAGAATATAGTCCAAGGGAGGGTTAACCTGTAGTTTATTCTTCATGGATCCCTATATACAATTCCATGAAGACCTTCTAGGAGGATATTTATATAAAACATAAAACATAAAACTCTATAAACACATTATTCATCTTCAAATAACATGGATATGATATAAAACATCATCTAATTACTCATAAAAAGTGACATCAATAAGAATAAAAACATGAAATACCAATGAGGGAAGACATCAAAAAAAATTCAACATTTTCTCACTATGCATGGTTTGGTCACACGACTTGGAGAACTATGCATCAACCATGTGATTTTCTCAAGGAGGATTATATACCTGGTCACATGGCTATTGTATAGTTTTCTAGACCATGCACCTAAACCAAGAACCTCTGGTTTTCTTACCACCTCCACCCCAAAACATAAAATTTCAAAAAATAATATATAGGATTACCCCAAAACTCAAAATATTAGTAAAAAATATAAAATCATACATAGATACCTTAGATAAAATCAAAAATCCAAGAAATTATAACTAACCACCCATGGTAACTCATGGTTTGGTATAAAGAAGAGTTAGCTAGACACTCCTCTAAACTCACCTATTGAGTTCTGGAAGTCCTATATCCATAATTCCAATACTCCCTCAAATATCAAGAGGTATCTAAAACAACTTTTTAATAAACTGGACTAATTCAACTTTCCATGTCGCCCAAGTCAATAGACCACAAGGCTCAAATCATGTTCCTAATTTAAATGAGATGGAAACACTCATATAGGGTATCAAAATAACCAATGGGAACAATTTCAACCTCATAATCATATAAAACAAAACACAGACTGCACCCACAAATCTAGAATTAGGTATCTATAATATAGAAAAACATGAATATAAATAACCAATCTCAATAAATAAACTCAACCAAATAGTTTAAAACATATCATAAATAATAAAAATCAATACATCACTTTATAAACCAATACAAAAGTGATAATAAAATCATTAAATACATAAACATGAATCTAAAGTAAATATAAGGATGGAGAGGCTGATACGTAAAAACCCAAAATCATGGCTTGAGGGTCCCCAAAAAACTTCACATGCGACAAATCCTTGTGTCCCATGTTCATCATCAACCACCATACTAAGAGGGATGAGAGGAATCAAGAATCTCTATCATAATACATGGCTCATTTCCCTTTACCCGCATCATATATAACCAAGTCTACATACACCCATAGGATGTATGTAGTGTGTAAAGGATACCACCATGAATATATATAATATCTTTCACAATTATACTAGTTTGAAAGTATGGTTTGAAAGGATGGTTTATAAATCTCCCTTTTTAGGAAAATAAATTTTGATTCCTTAAATAATAATTTGGAAATCCTTTTTAAAACCACTTTGGTTTTAATAAAAAAATAAAATCTAAAAAGTAACCAAGAATTTGAAAAGTACAGATATAATAAAAAATAATACAATATAGCAATAAATTTTCAATGTAAAAAAAGGTTTATCATAAAACAAATAACATCACATAGGCTCTATTTTGATTGGTTTGTGATGAGAATATGTTTATGAAATCAAAATTTACAATTTCTCCCACATCTATAATGGTTAGGCATGAATTTCATTGTGGACTTACTTTCCAAAGGCAGGTGGTCACTATGGTTTTTTTTCTCGAGAATCATTGAAATGGGTATTGGTCAATAAGGTGGGAGGTCAGTCTTATCACACCTTTTTTAGGGGATTCTTGACCACTCTTTGACTCTCTTATAGATTTATGACATATTTTCGGAATCCTTTATTGGATTTACACTAAAATGTACATTCATATAATGCTTGAAATATATAAATTTATACATAATATGATATTATATATATATTGTACATTTAATACATGCATATGATGCATAAATATTATCATGTATATGATGCATGAATAATAATATGATAAATATTATATATATATATTATTGAATATACATGAGATGAATATTACGGATGAGTTTCATTCGATGCAACTACATGTACAGCTTCTCTCAAATGGTTTCATTTGGAATTGAACCAAAGGTTGGTTCATTCATAGATTTTCATTTATTTATTTAAAAAGTTCAATGAATAAATACCCAACAGACAGAAATGCATGAGATACATTAAGAAGTGGGAGCCTTGGGATTCTCTTTTGTTTGGTTGTGTGATGTGTGTGAGACATTTATAAACTATCTTCTTCCCAAAATTTCATTTATATCATCAGAGAAAGAACTAGAATATATTAAAATTTTGGTTATCATCATGAATCGTTCATAGATCCGTTGACCAATGTATTCCAAGGGATACATAGTTCTTTTTTTCACTGCTCCTTGTGATCTCCCTCAACCACACTCTAATGAAGGAAGGAGATAGGAAGAAACTAAAATTGGTGATATATAGGTTCTCTATTTTTAGGATTATGTTCACATTGAATTCATGAATATAGATCTTCAATTTTTTTGTGGTTTTCTAGTTTTAATAATCATTAGTTGGTCATATGAAACTTATAAGTGGTATTAAAGGGGGTTTATTTAATATTTAATCATTTTTAATTAATGGTTTTCAAGAAAATTAAAAATACAATTGATTTTTAGTGTTTTTAAAAATGAATCTATTTTTTAGTACCCATAAATAGAAATCAGAAGATGCATAAAGGTAACTATTGAGTTACCTTTACACAAGCTTTAGAATTTTTAGGTTACCCTTACATGATTTAGATGTGTAAAGGTAACCATCACCTATATAATGGTTTCATGGAATATACCCTTATGTGAAGGAGTTTACATAAAGGTAACTTTTTAATTAACCTTTTGTGAAGAGTTCACGTAAAGATAATACCCTTATGTTAGGAAGCTACATAAAGTTAATATGTTTATTATCTTTACATAGTTGTTTTTCAATTATGATACATAAAGGTAAACTTTGTATTACATTTATACTAACTTTTAAATAAATTGGTTACCCTTATATATGAAGGTAAAAGAGTAATTACCCTCACAAAGAATGTCTATTTATGGGTAAAGTAACATACCTTCATGCAGGTAAGGGTACTTTTGTAATGGTAATTAGAAACTTTATTGAAAAATTTAAAATATGAAATGTTTTTAATGTTTTATAAATTATTTATAAATCATGATAAAGAGCATTTTGGGAATATTTAATTTATAGGAATTTTATAAATTAATTAATTAATTATAAATTGTTTAAAATTAATCAAATAAATTTTTATGAAACATTTTTATTCAAATATAAAAATTCAATATTTTAAATTACCTGTTAAAAAATTATATGGCACGATTTATGATCTAGAAATAAAAATTTTATTTAGAAATCATACAAGGTAATTTATAAAGTGTTTATAAATTACAAAATATATGATATTTAGATTATATAAAATGTTCATATAATTGAAATTGAATTATAAAATGTTTATAATCCATAAAATACCCTATTAATTATATATAATAAAAAATATGAAGCAGTTTATATTAAAATGAATACAAAATTTTTATATTATTATTTATTTATAAAAATTTTATAACTATAATCTATTTATGAATATTTATAAATGTCTCATGCTTTAGAAAATTAATAAAATGTTTATTTATCTCTTAAATTTCATTGACATTCATGATTAGTAAATTTTTTACGAAATATGAATATTGTGTATGCCCATTTATAGGATAAGTTTATTCTAAGATAATGCCTTTCATATCATGTTATGTTTGATATTATAAAATTTAGTTTTCATCTCCCTTGACCTCAATTTGATTTTGAAGTTATGATCATGAGAATAGTTTTTAGCCACAGTTTTTACAGATTAGGTGTTAGAGTTTTCATGAATTCAATTCTCTATTAAGTGAAGTCTCCCCAAGTAGAGGGACTTGGGGTTGGACAACCTACTTTACTGAAGGCTTATTCCTTATCTATAATAGTGAATGGGTTTTCCCGCATATCATTTTTATCTTACTCAAGTGTAGTTTTTCAATCTCATATAACTGTATGTAGTTACAGGAAGTGTTCATGTACCTTATGCATATGATGTATTTTGATATGTATAAATATGGTTGGATTTTTTTGGGTTGTGTATCACAAACTTGTGGGTTGTATAAATAGTTTCACATTAATATGTTTTGAACACATTAATTTAGTAGTTGTAATAGGGATTTCCAAAACTAAACAGTTATTAGCATTCATATACAAAATGAAATAAAATATGAAAATATAAATATTTAATATGATATAATAGTTATGAGTTTAATATGAATATAATTTATATTAAATTGGTGATACCTTAAAATAAAACCTTTTTAAATAATAAGTGTAAAATTCCTTCTTAAATGACACTTTTCAAGAACTCAATCATTAAACTAGGTATTCTCGACCTCAATATGAGTACCTCTAGATTATCTTGTGTAAGGCAATAAAACTATAAGTAACATTAGATTTTCATATTGGTTATTATTGAGTTCAATATGAGTATCCCTTGATTTTATTTTCTTAGATTATTATTATCATTTATTTTGGGTTACACTAGCTAGGAATCCCTAATGGTTAGGATACCAGAGGAATAGAGTTGAGTGAATCAATATGACGGATTTGGATAAGTGATTCTCCACCCAAGTATCCAAGAATCATAACTGTTAGGACTAGGATGATTCCCTACCTAAATAATCATGGATTTATTACATGATAACAGGTGTAAGTCATAATGAAATATGGATCTTGGATCACTAAATGGATATGATGTATGGGGTCATCATTTTTAGTGGGAACACTTTCATTTAAATCAATTAATGAAAAGATATAACAAATGATACTCACCTACTCATATGTCATTTGTGTATATTATGGAATAATTCACACTAATCATATAGAGATAATTAATATGTATAACCTATAAAATAATTAAATATTATTATCTATGAATGATAAGTGTTCTCAAGGATAATATTCAGTGTACCCTAATGTTAATGTTATAGGAATCAAGTTCTCTAAATATAACTCATGAGTATTAGATATTGGGTGTGTGTCACACATTTGTGCTGAAAAACACAAACTCATAGATATTAAGGAATTGATAAAGGGTAAAGTATATCTTTGTGTTGGTAATGGAATAAGAGTTATTACATTAGAGGTTGGAACCTATGATCTAATTTTACCAAGTGGATTGATCCTAGAATTGAAAAATGGATATTTTGTTCTTTCCATAAACATGAATTTTATTTCTATATATTGTTTAGATAAGATGGTATTTTTGTTCATTACTAATAATAAGAATTATAATATATATATATAAGAATTAAATGTCTTATGGAATTGGGAATATAATTAATAGTTTATATATTCTTGATATGGATAATCTTATTTATAACATTCATAATAAGAAGGTTAGAGTTGATTCTAATCCCACCTACCTTTAGAATTTTTTCCTTGGACATATAAACTAGAAATGCATTCAAATAATCCATAGAGATAGATTATTGGACTCATTCAATTATGAATCATTTGATACATGAAAATATTTTTTATTAAGAAAAATGACACAGAAACCTTTTGAGAGAAAAGGTGAGAGGGATAATAGACTATTGGATCTTATACATAGTGATGTATGTGGATCAATGAGTATGCTAGAAAATTGAGGTTGTATGTATTTTGTTACTTTTACTGATGACTTTATTTTTTAGGGGTATGAGTTTCTAATGAAACACCAGTTTGAATATTTTGAAAATTTTAAAAAAATCATAAAGAAGTACAGAATCAGCTGAGAAAAATTATTAAATTCCTCTAATTGGATTAGGGTGGTGAATACTTGAGTAAGTAATGCATAGATCATCTGAGATATTTTAGAATTCCTTCACAAATCACTCCTCCAATAACACCACAATGTAATGGTGTATCTGAAAGAAGTAATCATGCCTTGTTAAACATGGTTCGATCAATAATGACTTTATGTGACATTTATATTTTAGTTTGGTGTTATGGATTGGAGATTGATACATTCTTATTAAACTGCATTCCATATAATTAAATCATAAAGAAACCATATGAGATATGTTATGGGAAACATCTTAGTTTTTCTTATGTGTAGATTTTGGGTTTTAAATCTTACTTATAACATTTGGATTTTGATAACCTTGACCCAAAGTTTGGAAAATTATTATTTATTGGTTACCCCAAAGAAACCAAGGGATATTATTTCTACCACCCTACTGAACACAAAGTGTTTGTGGCTCAAACTAGCATGTTATTTAAGAAGTAATATCTAATTTCAGGAGTTAGTGGGAATAAAGTTAAAATTAGAAATGTTAAATCCCAATAAACATGAAATGTTCATGAGATGGAAAATAAGTTGGTACCATACAGAGTTGTGGAAGAAGAATCAAATCAAGTTACACAAGAACCTCGAAGGTCTAGTAGGATTAATCAAGAACCTAAGAGATGTGTATTTCTCATTTCCAATGATGATGAAGTAATATTCATAGAAGATTAACCTACTTCCTACTAAGAGTTCATTGTGATTTATGATTCTGAGAAATGGTTAAAATATATAGACTCCTTATACACTAACCTTGCTTGTAACTTAGTGGATACACCAAAAAGGGTGGGACCCATAGGGTGAAAGTGGGTTTTATATGAGAAAAATGACATGGTTGGTAGAGTGTCTACCTATAAATCACACCAGGTTGAAAATGGTTACAAATAAATTTAGGGTATTGACTATAAAGAGACCTTTTTACCTAATATGATAATAAATCCCATCCATTTTTTTCTAGACATATCTCTAATAATAATTATGTGATATATCAAACTGATTTCAAAACACCATTACTTAATAGGAGTTCAACTGATAATGTATATATGATATAGCTTGAGGATTTTGAAGTTCCAAGTGAGGATATTAAGGTTTTTAAATTGACGCAATTCATTTATGTTTTAAGGAAATCCTATCAAAGTTGGAATATCTGAATTGATGATGTAATAAAATAATGTGTTTCATCAATATCATGGATGATTCATGTGTATAAATGAGTCTTAGAAAGATTATAGTAATTTTTTTGATGTTTTATGTAGATAACATGCTGCTTGTTATAAATGATGTCATGATACATCACTCGGTGAAGATATGGCTAGGAAGTTTTTTCTTGATGAAAGACATGGGTGAAGCATATTACATACTCGGTATGAGTATCTATATAGATATATATAATTGGTTTCTTGGAGTGAGTAATAATATATATATTGGTAAATATCTTAAGCGGTTGAGTATGGAGAACTCAAAAAATGGGTCTTAAGAAATGTTGCATGGTATGACTCTTAGGAAGATTTAGGATCCTTTTAAAGAGTTGAAAATTGTCACGACCCCCTCCCCACAAAGTGTACCCCTCCTGGGCCAGCAAGGTGGAAAGGGAGATAATGACCCCTGAGTCCCGCCTCCAGTAGGCCTCGGGTTGGCGACTAGCACCGAGGGTATAATAACATACAAATGGGAGGCATTACCCTCTAAGAGAACACATGCAGAAGAGAGAGATAGAATAGACTCCAATAAACTCCAACTCAGAACTGAAATATAAAAGGAAACCAAGTACATATATGAAATGTCATGCAAAAGTACTATAACTGAAAGGGGAAACTAAAAGTACCCAAAAGAAAGTAAAACAACAGCGACCACAAGCCCGAACAGCTCCTCCTCCAACCGCAAGCTAGTAGTAACCAGCTTGATCTCCAACCTGCTCCAAGTGACCGGAAAAATAGTTTATATGTATATAGGGTGAGTATAACAGTATACTCAGTAGGATCCTCCCCAAGACTCTCGTGCAAAAGTAAAGAAAGCATGCTAAAGCCCAGTGAACAACAAGTGAAACTAACTCGTCACCTAAACAGGTATACTATGTTCACAACCTCACCATGGCTACTCTCACCAAGTAACGCATACAAGAATATAGCATATAGTAAAGAATATCAAGGGTACCCCGCTACTACTTCCCCACTGGTTTGCTACTTTTCCCCAACGACATACGTCCTGTGCATCTCTCTCCAAAGGCTTGCCCGCAAACACCTGGGCTAAGCTCCACAATCTGCACCTCGTGCACCACAAAGGCTTGCCCGCAGACACCTGGGCAAAGCACCACACCATCCTCACAACCAAAGTAACCAGGTAGTTTCCGGGAGCCACCATAGCTCGTATAACGTGTATCATACGTCGAGTATTATACCTCAAGCCATCACAGCCCATACGCCGAGTAAGGATCCTCAAGCCATCACAGCCTATACACGTTGCACCTATAGTATTCCATAGGATACTATATCCAGAATATATGTGTGTGAAATAACCACAAGCCATTACAGCCCTCTACACACATATATGGGTAAAACTAACCACTGTGCCTACCAGCACAAAGATCTACCAAGAGAAGAGAGCGGGGCCAAAGGGGGTAGTCATCCATTCAACCTCCCATCAGAATGTTGGGGAAAACACCCCCCCCCCCAGGGCTCAGAATCCCAGGGGTGTCAGTTTCCCTTACCGATAGGGTGGAGTAGCGTATAGAAACACAAAAAGTACAGAATATATAAGTAACTCACATCCACACTATGGGCATTACCTAGTCTTAGATACAACTGCAGCTAACGTCTCTCAGACTCCAGGCTGCTACTTCAAAGACTAGGTATACTACAAGCACACAACCATTTGAAGAGCTTTATTAGATTAATCCATTCTCATTTTATCAGTTCCACTATATGTTAATTAATTCTTTAAACATTAATTAAGAATGAACAATTCCACATTAAACTGAAATGGCATCACTTTCAAAAACAACTGCTCCTTTTTAAGATTCACATCACCTTTAAATTCCAGCATCTCCATCCCTGTGGATTTTCACCATTTAATCAAACATTCCTTATAGAATTACTTTTCCACATTCCCAGGAATTCTAGAAAAACATCTTATGCTTCTAAACACAAAGGAGGCTCAACACGGTGAGTAGATATACTACCCGTCGAGTCTTTGCCGCCTATAGAAAGAGCATATACCCATTCTCCCTCGAGAGGCTAAACAAGGAAAGCACGTGGCATACCCCGCGCGTCTTCGCCTCCTTCAGAAGAATGGTAGCAAGACCAGCTGCCTTGAGCAGTGGGGAAAAGCAAAGCAGATTAACATTCAAGAAAACCGCAAGCAACTAGAAACCACATCCAACCCATTCCATCACCCCTGATGTCCTCCCCGACACCCATATGCATAAACTGATGCATCTCGCCACACTAGGCGTCATCCGCTGCCACAACCACAAGGCCTCCATGCCTCCACATATCACAACAACCATCCAGGCTCACATCACAGCACACGCAGCAGGAAAACAAAAATCACATCATGGGCTCTTGACCCTTTAAAAAACAAGAGGGTAACTCAAAACCCTTTTAGAAATTCCCACATAATCTGTTCTCTAATCCATATTGAATTAACAGATTTGTTATTCGTAGGTTCCAATCATGGATACCTAATCAGCAAGCTATCACAATTAAATAACCATGCTTACTTCCCTAATTTGATTATCCTCAAATTAGAACAACTACAACAACTGCAATAACCAGATTAATTTACATGCCTCTTTATATTTATCCAATTAATTAACAATTAATTTCGGCTTTACGTTCGTTATCAATTTCTATCATGAACGATCAACAAATCAAAGAAACATAGATATCACTATATCTAGGAAAACATGAGGCAAACCGTTATCACGGTATAATCAACAACATGCGATCAACCAATTCTTTTAATCCGGTTCAAGTATTTAATTAGGTCAATTTAATTGTGATACAAAGGACTAAATCATGCTAATTCTACAGTTTCACATAAACAATTAGAGAATCCATGAATCCCCTACCTCAAATAGTTCCTCACGTTCTTTATCCACACAACAGGTCACGATCCTCCCCTCGCGACAACTGCATCCACCGGAGGATGCTGCGGTATGACAGTACCAACCAACCCCAAGAAAACCCATTAAAATCTTGGAAATTACATGGTATAATTATGGAAAGGAGGATAGGAGAATATAAACCCCAAAAGAACGACGATACAACATACCTTATTGGGAAGATTGACCGACACAGTTCGGTTGCATCCAAAACAGAGCAGAACCAATCCTAGGAGTAAAGATTGATTGTGCAACTCCTACGGGAAGGATTGAAAGGTTCTAGTGTCTCTTAGCTGAGAAAAAATGGAAAGAACAAGGGAGAATGATATCTCGTCCCTTTCTAAGATTTAATGGGGCGACGGTTTAAGATCCGGTTAATTCTCCATTAAAAACGGACCGCATTAACCCACGCGGTTTGACCAAGTAAAACATTCCAAGCCTTGGGAATAATTAATATAAGATTTATGGCATTTGAAACGGCCTTAAGAGCCCTTAAAATAAGGCTTTAAATGTATTTTACGTCAAAAGAAACGTCAAAAGGGGAAAAACTGTAGGCGTCTGGAAACACTGTTCACTCACTGTTACTGTACACGAAACCGATCTGTGAAACCGATCTGTCACACCGATCTGTGAAACCGATCTGTGACACCGATCTATGAAACCGATCTGTGACACCGATCTGTGAAACCGATCTGTCACACCGATCTGTGAAACCGATCTGTGACACCGATCTGTGAAACCGATCTGTCACACCGATCTGTGAAACCGATCTGTCAGACCGATCTGTGAAACCGATCTGTGACACCGATCTGTGAAACTGATCGGTGAGACCGATCTGTCAGACCGATCGGTGAGACCGATCTATTACTGTTCATAAAACTGGAAACACTGTTCACAGAACTGGAAAATTGGCAAAGTGTTGGGGATAAGTCCTCTTGACCTCCCAGAACACCTCCAACACCAACATTTCACAAAGTAATGGACCGGAGAGGTCCGGGCCATTACATTAGATACCTCTCAAAACATTCTCGTCCTCGAGAATTAAAAACCAACCCAGAAGAGAAGAGGGGTCCGAACAACCACCCCATAAGATACCTCTTAGGGAAAAACCACCATGAGTTGTTCGAAAGCTGGGACAGAACTCTGATATCCGGGAACAAACAATCCATACCCAAACAATTCATTCACAACATCACATCAAAGGTACATAAATAAAACATGAAAGGTCTAACCAGAGAGGAAACATCATTACGTGAAAGGAGTTAAACATTAAACAACTCTGGTTACTGAGCACGTATCTGTGACTCACGCTCCCAGGTACTCTCCTCCATGCCACTGTGTCGCCACAAGACACGAACTAAGGGGATAGAACGCCCACGCAACACTTTCTCCTTGCGGTCTTGGATCTCCATAGGTCACTCCTCGAAGGTTGTGTCATCGTCAATATCGATCTCTCCCCAATCGATAACATGAGATTCATCATGAAGATAACGACGGAGCTGTGATACATGGAAAACATCATGTATCCGACTCATATGAGGGGGAAGTGCTACTCGATACGCCACAGCTCCAACACGAGCTAACACCTCAAAAGGCCCAACAAACCGGGGAGAAAGCTTACTTCCACGACCAAACCTTCGCTGCCCACGACGGGGAGTCACCTTTAGAAACACATGATCCCCAACATTAAACTCTAAGGGTCTCCTTATTTGATCAGCATAAGATTTCTGACGATCTTGTGCTGTCTTCATCCTCTCACGAATCACCTGAACCATCTCTGTTGTATTCTGCACTAGTTCTGGTCCGAGAATTGCGGACTCTCCGACCCCAGTCCAGCACAACGGAGAACTGCATGGCCATCCATACAAGGCTTCAAACGGCGTCATGTCGATGGTAGAGTGAAAACTATTATTGTAAGAGAACTCTACCCCGGGTAAGTGCTTCACCCATGAACCTCCAAAATCAAGAACACAAGAGCGCAACATGTCTTCAAGAGTCTGGATTGTTCGCTCTGTCTGAACATCCTTTTGAGGATGAAAAGAAGTGCTAAGGAACAGTTGAGAGCCAAAAGCATGCTGGAGACCTCTCCACACCCTAGAGGTAAAATGAGGATCTCGATCAGAAATGATCGTCCTAGGTACTCCGTGAAGCCTCACCACCTCCTCCAGATACTGCCTCGACAAAACTTCCACTAAGCTCGACTCCTTGATCGCTATGAAGTGGGATGATTTTGTTAAATGATCCACTACCACCCATATAGCATCATGTCCTCCTGGAGCTCGAGGTAAACCTGTAACAAAGTCCATTGAGATGTCCTCCCACTTCCACTGAGGAATCTCTAAGTGCTGGAGAAGACCACCAGGAACACGGTGTTCGGCCTTCACCTTCTGGCAGAATAAACATCGAGACACACATTCTGCAACTGTACGCTTCAGCCCAGGCCACCAAAACTGACTCCTCAAGGATCGGTACATCTTTGTCACACCAGGGTGTACCGCCAAGGGTGAACTATGGAACTCTTGTGGAACCGTCTCACGCATCGCCAAGGGAACAAAAAGCCTGCCATGATACAACACTTGGTGTTGTTCATCCTCCGACCAACCATCAGGGGCCTCACCACATACAACTCTATCTCTACAAACTTCCACCTCTAGATCACCCAACTGAGACTCTTCCACCTTCTGCATCAGGGATGACTGCACCGTCATCTGGAAAAGACAACCTCTTCCCCCAACTTCTCCCATATCAAGATGCAAAGCTGATAGCTCTTCCATCACTCTCCAGGAATCACCAGATTCACGCACAACATCATTACGTGACTTTTGGCTCAGTGCATCAGCAACAACATTCCCTTTTCCAGGTGTATACGATATTTCAAAGTCGTATTCCTGCAAGAACTCCATCCACCGACGCTGCCTCAAGTTCAAATCCCACTGAGAGAAAACATACCTCAAACTCTTATGATCGGTGAAAACCACAAAGCGCTCGCCAATGAGGTAATGTCTCCACAAATTCAGCGCAAACACCACGGCTGCCAACTCAAGATCATGGGTGGCATAGTTTCATTCATGGGGATGCAACTGCCAAGACCCATAAGAAACAACAGACCTCTGCTGCATGAGAACACACCCTAGCCCCAGATGTGAAGCATCACAGAAAACATCAAACTGGACTCCCTCCGCTGGAAGACAAAGGGCTGGAGTACTTACCAACTTCTCCTTTAGATATTCGAAAGTTGCCTGACACTGATCAGTCCATATGAACGCTTGATCCTTCCTGGTCAAAGCTGTCAGAGGAGTCGCAACTCGGGAGAAATTAGCCACAAACCTCCTATAATAGCCTGCGAGACCAAGGAAACTTCGCACCTCTGACACGGTCTTGGGGGATGGCCAAGACACCACTGCTTCTATCTTCGAAGGATCCACAACTACTCCCTGTTGGGACACAACATGTCCCAAGAAACGAACTTCTTGAGCCCAGAACTCACACTTGGACAACTTCCAAAACAACCGATGTTGGCGAAGAACTCCCAAAACGGCTCGTAGATGCTCTGCATGCTCCTCTTCAGATGTGGAGTACACAAGGATGTCGTCAATGAAAACCACAACAAACTTGTCCAGGAATTCACGGAACACAGCATTCATCAACCCCATGAAAACAGCTAGAGCATTTGTCATGCCGAATGGCATTACAACAAACTCATAATGCCCATGACGACAGCGGAAAGCAGTCTTTGGGATATCCTCATCCTTTACACACATCTGATGATATCCTGACCGCAAGTCTATCTTTGAAAACCAACTTGCACCCTTCAGTTGATCGAATAGGTCATCAATCCGCGGGAGAGGATAGCGGTTCTTTATTGTCACTTTGTTTAATTGACGATAATCGACGCACAACCGCAAACTGTCGTCGGCCTTTTTCACAAACAAAACTGGTGCACCCCACGGTGACACACTTGTCCAAACAAAACCACACTGCAACAGACCATCGAGCTGTATACGTAGCTCTCGTAACTCAGAAGGGGCCATCCTATATGGAGACATAGAGATAGGAGACGCTCCCGGCTGTAGCTCGATCCCAAACTCGATCTCTCGTCGAGGGGGTAAGGATACAACCTCTTCTGGAAAGACGTCAAGGTACTCCTCTACGAACCTAGGAAACGCCAACTGTTGAACCTCTGAAGAACTCAGCATCATCCCAACCATCATGGATGATAAGGATGAAACTCGTCTATGACTCATCCGAGGATCTCTCTCACCAACAAACACTACTTCCTCTCCATCTTCATCAAAGAAAACGACCTTCTTCCTGTAGCAATCCACAATAGCCTGCACCGAATACAACCAATCCATGCCGAGGATGACATCATATGGTTGTATTCGTAAACATAGGAAATCTCCCCAAGAGCGGTGCTGCCCCAACACTAGCTCACAGTCTCTACATACTTCAAACAATCTAGCTCGACCTCCAACTGGCGTAGTCAACACCAAGGGCACTGGAAGCCTCTCTACCTCAAGTACCAAAGCGTGGACAAGGGTAGGGGATATAAAGGAGTGTGTCGCTCCTGAATCAAACAAGGCATACACCAAGGTAGAAAACAAGCAAAGGGTACCTTGAACGACATCTGGCTCGCCTGGGGCTGGCAACGCTAGAGCATGAAGCTGACCACAACCACCTCTGCGGCCTCTCTGACCCTGATGATGACCACCACCACGACCACGCTCTGCTCTCTGAGGACGGGGAGCATCATGGGGTTGTCATCTGCCTGCTCCATCTACCCTCGAGTGATCTAAAGCTGGTGCAACCTTCTGCTGCTGCCTCGGCTGGAACTGCCTCAATGGAGGAACCTGGAGTGGAGCGCCTGGTGCACGATGACTGCTCTGAAAATTCGGGCACTCCCGCTGCGGATGACCACGACCACCACAAGAAAAACAAGCGCCTGATCCCTTGGCATAGGCCTGAGAGTTGCTGCCTCCGGAGAAACGAGATGGGAAGGGCTGGGACCTACCCCCAGGTGAACGGAAACTCTTCTGTCCTGAAAACCGGGAACCCCGGACCACAGCTCTGCTTCGTGAGGAATCATGATGATTCCCCTCTCGTGACGATCCGGTCCTGGTCAAAGTCCTCTCAACAACCTCTGCCCTTGCCAGCACCTCAAGATATGTCTTCAGCATAAATGGGGTGACCTGGCGCTGGATCTCTAGACGCAAAGCCTCCTCGAAATGCCTCGCCCTGGCCTCATCATCTGGTAACAGGTCTGAAGCATATCGTAGAAGGTTCCTGAAACGGATTCCAAACTCTCGAACACTGTAGCTCCCATGTCGAAGGGTGAGTAGCTCCTGGCGACTGGACGCCTTCGCAGTCGATGAAAGAAACTCGACTCTAAACCTGTCTCAAAACTCCTCCCATGAAATCGCTGACTCCTCACGATCCCCGAGGAACAAGAACCACCACTGTCTCGCTGCTCCATGCAGTATCGTCACAACCAAGGACACCCAGTGTTCCTTCCGAGCACGAATCAAACTGAATCCTGTCTCGACCTCCTCCAACCAGTCTTCTATGACTGCATCTGAAACGGAGCCCTCGTACTTCTGTAGACTCTGGCGCTGGAACTCTCGGAGTGTCTTCCTCCAAGTGTCATCGTCGTCAACCTCTACCCGGCGGCGATCTGCTGGAACAGCCTGCTGGGCACCTTCTGCGCAAACCTGACGAGGACGTCGACCTAGAGCCATACCTGTAAACTAACAACCGTTAGAGCTCCTAAGCCTGGAATATGGAAGACTCAACATTAATTAATTAATTATTTCGTTTTATTAATCTTAGGTTACATATCCCAAGGTCTACCCATTCAAACACAGGCGCAAAGAATAATGATGCATGATCCTTTCCTAGGTCTCTACCCTGCAACCAGTATCACTTTGTTTAGTAGTCATCGTAAACTTAAAGGTTCGTGCAAAAGATCATAGGGGGCCCTGAACGCCTATGTTTCTGCCGGTATCCATTGTTTACCCCACTTTCTAAACATGAATGACACCGTTGCCCTACCATCCCATGCATCCTCACCTGTGCCTAACTCCAAACTCCATCCTATCCCTCAACCAGACCTCTGATACCACTCTGTCACGACCCCCTCCCCACAAAGTGTACCCCTCCTGGGCCGGCAAGGTGGAAAGGGAGATAATGACCCCCGAGTCCCGCCTCCAGTAGGCCCCGGTTTGGCGACTAGCACTGAGGGTATAATAACATACAAATGGGAGGCATTACCCTCTAAGAGAACACATGCAGAAGAGAGAGATAGAATAGACTCCAATCAACTCCAACTCAGAACTGAAATATAAAAGGAAACCAAGTACATATATGAAATGTCATGCAAAAGTACTACAACTGAAAGGGGAAACTAAAAGTACCCAAAATAAAGTAAAACGACAGCGACCACAAGCCCGAACAGCTCCTCCTCCAACCGCAAGCTAGTAGTAACCAGCTTGATCTCCAACTTGCTCCAAGTGACCTGAAAAACAGTTTATATGTACATAGGGTGAGTATAACAGTATACTCAGTAGGATCCTCCCCAAGACTCTCATGAAAAAGTAAAGAAAGCATGCTAAAGCCCAGTGAACAATAAGTGAAACTAACTCGTCACCTAAACAGGTATACTATGTTCCCAACCTCACCATGGCAACTCTCACCAAATAACGCATACAAGAATATAGCATATAGTAAATAATATCAAGGGTACCCCGCTACTACTTCCCCACTGGTTTGCCGCTTTTCCCCAACGACATACGTCCTGTGCATCTCTCTCCAAAGGCTTGCCCGCAAACACCTGGGATAAGATCCAGAATATGCACCTCGTGCACCACAAAGGATTCCCCGCAGACACCTGGGCAAATCACCACACCATCCTCACAACCAAAGTAACCAGGTAGTTTCCGGGAGCCACCATAGCTCGTATAACGTGTATCATACGTCGAGTATTATACCTCAAGCCATCACAGCTCATACGTCGAGTAAGGATCCTTAAGCCATCACAGCCTATACACGTTACACCTATAGTATTCCATAGGATACTATATCCAGAATATATGTGTGTGAAATAACCACAAGCCATTACAGCCCTCTACACACATATATGGGTAAAACTAACCACTGTGCCTACCAGCACAAAGATCTACCAAGAGAAGAGAGCGGGGCCAAAGGGGGTAGTCAGCCATTCAACCTCTCATCAGAATGTTGGGGAAAACACCCCCCAGGGCTCAGAATCCCAGGGGTGTCAGTTGCCCTTACCTAAAGGGTGGAGTCGCGTATAGAAACACAAAAAGTACAGAATATATAAGTACCTCACATCCACACTATGGGCATTACCTAGTCTTAGATACAACTACAGCTAACGTCTCTCAGACTCCAGGCTGCTACTTCAAATACTAGGTATCCTACAAGCACACAACCATTTGAAAAGATTTATTAGATTACTCCATTCTCATTTTATCAGTTCCACTGTACGTTAATTAATTCTTTAAACATTAATTAAGAATGAACAATTCCACATTAAACTGAAATGGTATCACTTTCAAAAACAACTGCTCCTTTTTAAGATTCACATCACCTTTAAATTCCAGCATCTCCATCCCCGTGGATTTTCACCATTTAATCAAACATTCCTTACAGAATTACTTTTCCACATTCCCAGGCATTCTAGAAAAACATCCTATGCTTATAAACACAAAGGAGGCTCAACACGGTGAGTAGATATACTACCCGTCGAGTCTTTGCCGCCTATAGAAAGAGCATATACCCATTCTCCCTCGAGAGGCTAAACACGGAAAGCACGTGGCATACCCCGCGCGTCTTCGCCTCCTTCAGAAGAATGGTAGCAAGACCAGCTGCCTTGAGCAGTGGGTAAAAGCAAAGCAGATTAACATTCAAGAAAACCGCAAGCAACTAGAAACCACATCCAACCCATTCCATCACCCCTGATGTCCTCCCCGACACCCATATACATAAACTGATGCATCTCTCCACACTTGGCGTCATCCGCTGCCACAACCACAAGGCCTCCATGCCTCCACATATCACAACAACCATCCAGGCTCACATCACAGCACACGCAGCAGGAAAACAAACATCACATCATGGGCTCTTGACCCTTTAACAAACAAGAGGGTAACTCAAAACCCTTTTAGAAATTCCCACATAATCTGTTCTCTAATCCATATTGAATTAACAGATTTGTTATTCGTAGGTTCCAATCATGGATACCTAATCAGCAAGCTATCACAATTAAATAACAATGCTTACTTCCCTAATTTGATTATCCTCAAATTAGAACAACTACAACAACTGCAATAACCAGATTAATTTACATTCCTCTTTATCTTTAGCCAATTAATTAACAATTAATTTCGGCTTTACGTTCGTTATCAATGTCTATCATGAACGATCAACAAATCAAAGAAACATAGATATCACTATATCTAGGAAAACATGAGGCAAACCGTTATCACGGTATAAGCAACAACATGCGATCAACCAATTATTTTAATCTGGTTCAAGTATTTAATTAGGTCAATTTCATTGTGATCCAAAGGACTAAATCATGATAATTCTACAGTTGCACATAAACAATTAGAGAAGCCATGAATCCCCTACCTCAAACAGTTCCTCACGTTCTTTATCCACACAACAGGTCACGATCCTCCCCTCGCGACAACTGCATCCACCGGAGGATGCTGCGGTATGACAGTACCAACCAACCCCAAGAAAACCCATTATAATCTTGGAAATTACATGGTATAATTATGGAAAGGAGGATAGGAGAAGATAAACCCCAAAAGAATGACGATACAACATACCTTATTGGGAAGATTGACCGACACAGTTCGGTTGCATCCAAAACAGAGCAGAACCAATCCTAGGAGTAAAGATTGATTGTGCAACTCCTATGGGAAGGATTGAAAGGTTCTAGTGTCTCTTAGCTAAGAACAAATGGAAAGAACAAGGGAGAATGATATCTCATCCCTTTCTAAGATTTAATGGGGCGACGGTTTAAGATCCGGTTAATTCTCCATTAAAAACGGCTCGCATTAACCCACGCGGTTTGACCAAGTAAAACATTCCAAGCCTTGGGAAAAATTAATATAGGATTTATGGCATTTGAAACGGCCTTAAGAGCCCTTAAAATAAGGTTTTAAATGTATTTTACGTCAAAATAAATGTCAAAAGGGGCAAAACTGTAGGAGTCTGGAAACACTGTTCACCCACTGTTACTGTACACGAAACCGATCTGTGAAACTGATCTGTGACACGGATCTGTGAAACCGATCTGTGACACCGATCTGTGAAACCGATCTGTGACACCGATCTGTGAAACCGATCTGTCACACCGATCTGTGAAACCGATCTGTGACACCGATCTGTGAAACCGATCTGTCACACCGATCTGTGAAACCGATCTGTCAGACCGATCTGTGAAACCGATCTGTGACACCGATCTGTGAAACCGATCTGTCACACTGATCTGTGAAACTGATCGGTGAGACCGATCTGTCAGACAGATCTGTCAGACCGATTGGTGAGACCGATCTGTTACTGTTCATAAAACTGGAAACACTGTTCACAGAACTGGAAAATTGGAAAAGTGTTGGGGATAAGTCCTCTTGACCTCCCAGAACACCTCCAACACCAACATTTCACAATGTAATGGACCGGAGAGGTCCGGGCCATTAAAAAAATAATGGATAGAATTTCTTATATGTCCTCTATGGGATCTATCATGATTTTCATGGTATATAATCAACCTCATGTATTTTATGATTTGATTAAAATAAGTAGATACCAATTCAATCATGGTGAGAGTCACAAGATCATTGTAAATAAAATCCTTAAGTAAATTCGAAGGACTAAGGATATGTTCTTTGTCTTTTTGGGAGAGTATGATCTCTATGTAAAGGGTTACACATATTATCATTTACAATACAAAAAATCTGATATGAAATCTCAATATGGATTCATGTTTTTTGTAAATGGTGGATCAATTAGTTATAATATTTCCAAACAAGCCACCATAATAGACTCGAAAACAGAGGCAAAATACATTGCAACATCAGATTATATGAAGGAAGATATTTGGATCAAGAATCTCATTTCATAAAATGGAGTGGTTCCTAACATCGAGGGAGAAATTGAGAAATATTGTGAGGACAATGGTGTTTTTTCTCAGACTAAGGAACTCTGGTCTCATCAAAGGACCAAACAAAAACATCAAAAATACCATATCATATGGGAGATCATTGAGAGGGGAGATGTAAATATTATTTGGGTGGTTACTCAAAATAATTTAGTAGATATATTGATGAAATCATTAATGTGTCAACAAAATTAGGGTCATGTTGAATCTCTATGTGTGAGATGCATGAGAGGTTAGTTTTAATGGTTATAAATATATCATGTTATTATAATAAAGAAAATATCTGATTTTCATTTATTCATGTGTTATATTATTAATTTTACATAAAATTTTTAATGATAATATCCCCTCAAAGTATGACTTTAATTTATTCCTAACTGATAAACATTACAAAGTATTATGGGTTGGAATGATGTGATAAGTTTAGTTTGAATATATTCTTGTACTCATTAAAAAGAGTTGTATTTGAGTTATGAAGAATGAATTAATGAGTTAATAAGTAAATACTTGTTACTTGTGTTGATCCACTAAAGTATATCTCATGGAATGTTATACAGTCATCAATATACTTAGGGGAATAGGTTTATTATCAATCCTTTTTATATGAGTTTAGAGAGATACATATCATGAGAACTTTCATACTTTGATACCATACTTACTCAAACTTTCATATTAACTTTGCTAATATGGGTTGGTTGTGTTGAGTGGACCATTGAACCACTTTATGTTTTTATAATTACTAATAAGTTTTTTTATTTACATTAAAGTATTAATACTTTGAATTGTGTATTTATTAAATTTTGTTTAATCTCGATCATATAATAATATTTCTTTGCTTAAAATATTTTTTCATTTCATGTTTTGATTGGTCATAACATGTTTTAAAATCTTTGTATTGTTTTCCTAGGATAAATACATCATTTGAGACCTTAAAATATCATTTAAATATGTTTTTACTATTCCCACATAGCCAATTCACATAGCCAATTCTCCCATGTAGCCAATTCACGTAGCCAATTGTCCCACATAGCCAAATTTTCAGATTTGATTACCTTCTATATTTTGACCATAACATGGGATAAAGAACTCCAAATTGAGTTATTCTTGTTGAGTTTTAAATATAAAATAATTATATATATTTCATTAGAATTCAATAAATTCTGAACTCATATCTATCATGTTCTATATTAGGTTATATATCACTGTATGTTTCCAGTATGAATTCTACAGTTTTCCAGAACTATTTTTCTATTGTAATTTTAAGATAACTTGATATATAGATGTATGATAAAGGTGAATCTTAATTAATTATAAATATAATTAAAAGGGACCAAAATATTATTAAATCATTTAGAAGGTATGGTTTTGGTCTAAAATTTGAGAAGTCAAGCTGTTCAAAAATTTCTAGAATCGACTACATGAATAACCTGTGTGAAGAACCTACGTGATTCACCTAAGTGAATCACCTATGTGATTTGACTACATGATTAAAATATGTGAATCACCTATGTGAATTTACCTTTGTGAACAATTCACCTACTTGAAAACAAGATACATAAATAAATTTTCTTATAGGGTATAATTTAGTTACGTGAAATATATTATCTCTCAAAATGATATTTCAATCACCATAAATCAATGTTTTCATGGATATAAATTATTTTTATATTTTATATATATATAATGAATTTAGTTTAGATAAAAATCCATTTTAGTTTGTGTTAAAAACTCATATGTGATCTTTGAGAAATATATAAATATAAATCTAAATATAATATCTCTTTTACATAATGTTTTACATTCTAATTTGATTTATGTTTATTATGAATATTTTTAATATATTATTTATTATAAAATAAATAATTAATTATCTAAAGTCCATGATAATAGGTTTTAAATTTTTTAGATGAATAATTAACTGCGGATCATATAATATTATGTGTGTATGGATATTTATGTTGATATTTTGGAAAATGTGATATTCAAAATTAAACTGGATGGAATATGAAGAGTGTGTCTTGAATATTGGTATGGTTTTTTTAAGGATATTATTTCAAATTTTTTTCTTTATATATAGAATTTTTTTTACATAATATCAAGAGATAACTCAAAAATTGAAAATTTTAAATTAGATTTTTTAGGAATATTAAGAGTTAGTCTCGCATGAATTATTGGAGTATTCCAATGAATTTATTATCAACCTTTATAGATATATTTAATTTTGCATTAATTGTTTATATTTATAATGATTACTTGTGTAAATCATGATTTTCATTTTCATAGTATAATCAAAGATACTTTCACATGATGATTCAATCACTAGATTTAATTGAGAAAATAGTTGTTGTTATTTGGTGTATAAAAGGAACAAGGTATACAGATAAGAAGAGAGGCATGGATCTAGTTTACTCTTACATGATGCATAGTTTTCAACTGTGTCTCGATGCTTCATCATTCATCTATTAGTTGATGTATATTTTTGGCTGCATGACCTTCATTGTTTCAACATCTTGAAGTGAATAATCACTACCTAATCCAAATTTTAGCATCTCCCTTGATAATCATTCAATGGGATAAATCATTTTATTCTTTATTTGTGATGTAACTATCTAGGTGGTTCCTTCACACTTATTGCAACTTTGACAGGGTTATACTACCCTAATAAAAGGTATGATTATATTTAGTTTATCCCCATAGAATATTGGGTTTAGTTTGTCCCCTTAGAAGATAGGATTTTGCTTAACCATTAAAATAGAAGAGAAAAGGAACACTCCTGTAAGAGTATATGTTTATTTTGTCCCCTTAGAAAACCTGGTTCTTCCTAACCCATAGTATATATGAGGATAAGACTTTTCATATGAAAGTATAGGTTGGGTCTACACATCTAAAATACTGGGTTGTATTTCCCCCTATAAAAGACTAGGTTCTGTCTAAACCCAAAAAAGGAAAGAGGTTAGGATTGAGCCTATAAGTTTCTAGGTTGGGTATTCTTCTATAAAAGGCTGGGTATTTTCCTAAACTCATAAAAGGAAAGGGGATTGGGTTGATCCTACATGTGTAAAAATGGAGGATGTAAAAATTTATCACTCTACATTAAAAATGATATACCATAGTGGGATTCATCTCTCTTGATTCAAGATAGGAGTGAAGAGTATAGTAGGATCTATTAGATCTGAACTAATATAAAAATATCTTATGTTCATCTTTTAATTTCTTGAATTTTCTTTTCTCTCTATGTTCCTATATTAGAATGGTTGAATTTTTTATTATTTTGACCGATCAATTTTAACTCTTAAATTTTAAACTTTTATTAATTTTAAATAAAGACATTTCACACCCCCCCTATTGTCCATTGTTATCACCTCTCTAGGACCTAACAATTGGTATCAGATCTTGGATATTATAAGGATATGTTTAGTTATCTGATCTATCTAATACCTAACAATTTTTATTAGTGGACGACACTTTGAGAATAAATTAGTTTTTCACTTTCTTATACCTCACATTTTGGTTATATATCATTAGGATATATTTTTATTTATTGTATTGATTATATTAATTATTATAACTTTTAATCTCGATCCTTAACAAGACCAAGGGGAATATATTTTTTAGTGATGGATGACATAAGGATTAAAAATTGTTTAAATCCAATATTTCTACCACATTTAAATGGTAGTAAGTACACTCAGTAGAAGATATATATGAAAGATTATCTAAATATTATTGATATTATATTTTGGGATATTATGATTAACTCTTATGTTTTACCTAAATTTGATCATATTGATTTTAAAGGAGAAGATGTTGTTAAATATGATCTGAATTATAAGGCCATAAATATTCTTTATTGTTTTTTTACTAGAATTTTTTTTGACAAAGTTTTTGGTTGTAGCACTACTCATGAAATTTATAAAAAACTTGAAACAACCACCTTTGATGAAGGATATTCCTGGAAATCTATTTTTTTAATTATAGAAAAGATAGAAACATAAAAAATTGATCATCCAGCAAAGAAAAATTAAAAGAACCATTTTCCTAAATGATATATCAATCAAGGTAAATCACGTTTGAATTTAAATTGGTCAAATTTTATATATTATGTTTTTAGTAAGAAAGTTCATATTAAACCTAATTATTCAAATCTAAAGAATCAAAGGAAACTCAAGGGGAAAGAAAAGAAACATGTGACTTCATGGAGTGATTCTAAAAGATCATACGACAAATTTGAAAGTATAAAATAAATTGGTAGCGTTTAATATATGGAAAAATATTCTAAGGTAACATTTTCACCTCCACAATCTATTTCAAAGGATATTTATCCATGTGGTAGAAAATTCAGAAATATATGTGTAACAAGTATAACTAAAGATAGTGATTTTAGTTCTAATTCTCATGATTTTATCAATTCTAGAAATGATGATCCAAGTGTTGAATATCTGAAGGAAATGTGTGATTTATATAAAGATAAAATAGAAGAAATTACTTCTACACATGGGCCAATCAAAGAAAAATATAGAAGGTTTCCATAAAAAATGAAAATAAATTATCTTTTAAATTAAAGAGTTTTGATTCAAAAAATTTAAAACTTAAGTAAGAAACTGAGATACTAGATTAAAAGAGTAGAAACGCATCTTATTCCTCACATGAAAAGGTTTTTGATGATTTGGAATATGTTCAGAAATAAAATGAAAGGTTAAATATTGGATTAGACAGAGTTAGAAATGAAATGTACTGGTTAAAAAGGCCAATTTATAATAAATGTGCTTCAAATATCAATAGTGTAAGGATTTATTATTTCAATAAATGTAATGAAAAAAGTAATAGACTTGGTTATGATTATTTTTTACCTACTATATTTAGAATTCATTTTTTTAAAGGAAAATTTGTTGCAATTTCCTCAGTTAATTACTTTAAATGTGTATATTATGGTCTTTATGATTGTGAAATTACATTGAAGTCCATTCAATTTCTTAGTCACAAAATGAGCTTTATGTCTAAATATAATTTCAAGGAAAAATAGTCTTAACCATACACTTCTTGGGTAGCTAAAGGTATGTATTCTAATACATGTAAAATTAATCCATTATTTATACCCAGGTAATATGTAATTTATGAATATTATGTTCAACATGCATATTATTATAGTCTTATATTTGAAATTTTGGTATGATAATTAAAAGCTTTAGTATTTACTTTTTTATAATATTGAATTCCTTGTATCATTTTTCTATGCTTCCATGTAATTTAATATTTAGATTTTATTTTGGTAAATAAATGTGAGTAAAATTATGTTTATATGTCATGATCTTAAATTCGAATTTGCATATAGCCAATGAAAATATTATTTTCTAGTTACTATTATGTTATTATTATTTGGTTACTATAAAAAAAATTAATATCTTATAACATGTTTTTTCACTCCATGTGATATTAAAGTATGTTTCTGGAGGATTGTTCAGTAATTAGTCTAAAATTTTGCATGTAATACAATGATATTAAAGCATAAATTTATTGGGAGTTACTCTTGTTCTTAATTCTAAATTAATCTTGGATAGTTTAAGTTATTGAAATCCATTATACATAGTTTCATATGTGTAATTTTCAAAACATTAAATATGTATATTTCAGTTTTGGATTCTTCAAATACACATAAACATTTTTTTCTACAAAGGAGTAAACTAAACTTAATGGGGAATAAATAATTGTTTCTTATTTTAAAATTTATTCCCTACTTATGAACTACTTAATTATTTAATTTTTATATTTGAAATTCAATTTTTTAAAATATATTTACATTATTTGTGAAATATTTTAAAGTAGAATTTTTTCAAGATTCAAAAAATTATAGTTTTTAAATATGATTTATTAAGAAATTATGTATTCTTAAAATATTTCTTCACTATTATATCTAAATCCAGAATTCAATTTCATCATAACCTTGTCTCTTTATTAATGATTAGATATGTATAATTGATGTAGATTTTTTCATTTAAAATTCATATTATTATTGATTAATAAAATTCATTAATTAAGGTGGAGAAACTCTTGAATCAATTATGAAATTTTCCTATAAAAGTATTATTTTTTAAGTCAATTTCAAGATTTTTGGAATCTGATTTGTATTTTTTTTGGGAATTCTGAAATTTCAAGGGGAAACTAATATGTTTTATTATTATTTAAATTTTATCAGTTTATACATATTTTTTATACTAAAACAATTTTTGTTTTATATTATAAAAACATTTTTGATTCTTTTACATTTATGGAGAATCATTTTCTAAAAATTTAAGGGGAGTCTAAATGTGTTTATATGCTAAAATTTTCAGTTTTAGATGAAAAATTTAAAATATTGAATTTATTTTTTCTAGATTATTATTTCTAAATTCTATACATTTTTATTTATTATATTTATATTTTAATATTTCTCATGTATACTAGATGATGTAAACTTAGTGTTTAAACTTTTAGTTTACATAAAAAGATATTTTAGTAATATTTTCTCGTTATTTTTTACAAATATATTTTAAAAAATATACAAACTTTCTACAACATAATATTTTTACAATATAAAACTTTTGAGTAGCTCCTTGGTATATTTTTTTTTATTTTGGTATAAAATTTTTTATATTACTCTTATATTCATTTTTTATAATGTTTTAAATCTGTTTATCATATGAAATATGATTGAATATGAAATTTGTTAGATTTGTTTTCAAGCATGTTTAAATATAAGGGGAGTTAATTTTTGAATTCATTTTTTGATGTTGAATTTTGATTAATTAGTTTATTTACCATTAATTTAAAAGAGATAATTTATTGAAACGTTATATTTTTGATAATTTATAAGAGGGGGAGAAGTTTTAATATTATACTTATTTTATAATTATCTAAATGGGGGAGAATGTTGAGTGGAACCTTGAACCACTTTATTTTTTTGTAATTTCAAAGTTTTATGTGTTTTATTTATTTTAAAATTCTTAATATTTTCAATTGTGTATGAATTAATGTATCTTTAATCTTGATCATATCATAATATTTCTTTTCTTAAGATATCTTTTAATTTTGTGTTTGGATTCATCCTAACATGTAATTAAAGTTTTATATTGAGTTACTAGGATATATACATAAATTGGGAGCTTAAAATATCATTTATATAGGTTTTTTATTATTCCCACATATCCAATTAATGTAGTCATTTCTCCCACATAGCTAATTCATATAGCCAAATTTCCATATTTACTTACCTTCTGTATTTTGACTATAACTTATTATACAGAGCTCCAAATTAAGTTATTCTTATTAAGTTGTAAGGATAACAAAATTAGATACATTTTATTGGAAGATATAAATTATGAATCTATCTTTATCATTTTATAAATTATTTTTCATGTCCCAGTATTTTATAGTCTAAATTCTATAGTTTTTCAAAATTATTTTTCTACTATAATTTGAAGGCATCTTGAGCTATAGAGCTCTTTTTAATGTGATTATTAATTATTTTAAATTATAATTAAATTGTATAAATATATTTTAACTAGATCTAACTTTATTTTTGTGATTCAGAAGATATGTTTTTGGTCTTAAGTTTGAGAATTCAAGCTATTTACAAATTACAAGAATCACCTGTGTGAATTACCTACATGGTTCACCTATTAAAATATTCTATGGTATTTTACTACATGATTATCCTATGTGATTCACCTATATTAATTTCCTATTTTAATTCACCTATGTGAACAATTATCCTATTTTAAAATCAACTACAAAGATAAATTTTCTTACATGGTATAATTTGGTTATATGAAATATATTCTCTCTCAAAAAGATATTTCAATCATAGTAAATCAATTTTTCATGGATATAAAGTATTTTGATCTTTTTTATAAATATCATAATTTGAATTTGGAGAAAACCCCATTTTAGTATGTATTAAAGACTCATATGTGATCTTTGATATATATATATATACATAAATCTAGAAATATGCTCTGTTTTACATATTAAATGAGATTCATATGAAATTAACTGAGATTCATATGAATAAATCTAGAAATATGCTCTGTTTTATTTGATGAAGAATTAACTGAGATTCATATGAGATTAAGTGTGTATGGTTTTTTACACTAATGTTTTAGAAAATGTGATATTCAAAAATAAAATGGTTGGAATATGAAGAGTGTGTCTCAAATATTGATAGGTAGTTTTTCAAGGATATTAATATTCATTATTAAATATTGTATTAATTTTTTTGAATTTTTTTCTCTCTATAAAATATGTGTTTTATTGAATGTCATGAGAGTGCTCAAAAATTGAAATGTTTAAATTAGAATTTCTAGGAATATAAAGAGTTAGTCTAGCATAAATTATTGGAGTATTCTAAGGAATTTTTATCAACTTTTATGAATATATTTATTGTTTTATTAATTGTTTATTGTTTTAACAAATATTTTTTGTACAGCATGATTTTCTTTTTCATAGTATAGTAAAAGTTACTTCCACATGAAGTTCATATCATTGGATTTAATAAAAATAATAGTTATTTCTATTTGGTGTATAAAAGGATCATGGCATGTAGAGAAGAAGTCATATGTGAATCTACTTTACTCTCACATACTACATAGTTTTCAATTGATTATTGGCACTTTATCATTCATTTTTTTTCTAAATTATACTCCTGGTTTCCTAAGCTTCATTGTTTCAACATACTGAAGTGTCTTACCACTACCTGATCCAAACACTAGCATCTCCATTGACAATCATTAAATGGGTTAAATTTTTTTATTCTTTATTTTTGTTGTAACTATCTAGGTTGTATCGTCACACTTAATACATCTTTCACAGGGTTATAAAAACCTAAAGAAGGTACATCTAGGTTTTTTCTATCCCCTCAGAAGAATACATTTAGTCTATCCCATTATAATATCGGGTTCTTCTTAACCAAAAAAACATCATAAGAAATTAACACTGCTATAAGATTATAGGTTTAGTTTGTCCCCTTAGAAGACCAGGTTCCTCTTGACCTATAGAATATAAGAGGTTAAGACTTTTCCTATAAATGTCTAGTTTGGATCTACACCTATAAAATACTGGGTTAGGTTTCCCCCCATAAAATTATGGGTTTTGTCTAAACTCAAAAAAGGAAAGAGGCTAGGATTTAGTCTATAAATTTCTAGGTTGGTTCTTCTCCTATAAAAGGATAGGTTTTTTTAAACCTATAAAAGGTAAGGATATTGTGTTAATCCTCCAGGTTTTAAAAATGTGGATGTAAATACTTTTCACTCTCCTTCAAAAGTGATATATCATATTGGGTTCTATATATCTTAGTTCATGAGAGGGGTGAAGAGTAGAGTATGGTCATTTAGATTCAAACTACTATAAAAATCTCTTGTGTTCATGTTCTTCATTATTGAATTTAATTTTCTCTATATTTTCCTATATCATGTGGTTGAATTATTTAATATTTGAACTAATAATTTTGTATACTTAAAGTTTAAACTCTGATTATTTTTAAATAAAGAAAAGTCACCCTCTATTGGTCATTTCCATCACCTCTCTAGGACCAAATAGTTTGGGTATGTTTTTGATCATGTTGTCGGTTGGATTATAACTAAAATGGTATTTTTTCCACTTTTATGACAAGTTAAATACGTCTGGACCTTGATTTAATTAAACTGAGTAAATAAATGTCCATACTTAGTTGTTTCATATATGAAAAGTTCTACTAGTTGGATAAGTGACATGTAATGTACTTATCTTATAAATGAATGACATTTGACGTATTTATTGACTTGGTCAGTTTTTTTAGAGAATAAATAAATGATGAGAGGCCAATACTAGATTGATGTGTTCTATGTTTAGTGGTCTCTCGATGTTATAGAAAAAAAGGTTATATAGGTATAGATATGATGAATATGATGCATATTGTGGTGTACATATTCATATATAGATATGAGTATATATTATGAAGATTAGACTAGACCCCTTAATAGCTTGAGTAGCACTAAGTCTTTTCTAGAGACCTATCTTTTCTCACGTCTATGAAATATGGATTTTAGGTTTTGTTAAATTTTTTATGGCCCATAGAGTCACACATCCAGGCCCCTGGATAAGGATAATTTTTTATACAAAGTGTATAGTGACCCAATGCTTTTACACAAATTATTACATGATTTTAATCATAATTATCAATCAAATACAAACTAAGGATTGAAAATACTAGTGTATTTAGAAGACTAGGTACATAATTAGAAAACATGAAACTAGAATAAAATATATTTCTACTAATACGCATAATGAGAACCTAACTCCCTTTGAGCTCCTACAACTGCATAGGATAACCAGGGTATACATAGACAAAGGGGGTGAGCTAAAAGACCTGTAAGGGAATAAACATAGAAAATAAGAACAGCACATGAGTCAGAAAGCATAACATGATAAAATAAAATGCATGGATCATGAATAAAAATATAGAGGCAAAAAATATAGAACATAGGATCATATGAACATGTAAATATAGGAATGTGTAAGAAACATATATCATGACATAAACATGGTTCAAGACTAGCTATCAAGATGATATCACATGCTGGAAAGAGTCCTATAATGGATTAGATTTACTCCCTAATCCCTTACATAATGTATCATGAGACTAAAAAATTACCCAATGAATTGGAGAACTATCTAGAAGCACCGATCATAACATGTTTATGTATATTTTTTCCAGATAAATAAATTGAACATAAGTAATAATCATAAGGGTTTCCCATTAAAAGAAATGGATTTTGTAATCATGTCATAAGGAAAATACAAAGGGAGTACCATAGTGGTATCCATGAAAGAATGGATTTAAATTATTATTAGAAATTAATAAATGAAATATAAGAATATTTCATGAATAATTAAATAAAAATAAATTTAAAACATGGAAAATAGTGTCAAGGTAACTTTAGAAATGTGCCACTTAAACATATTTTTAGGGAAAAGAATGAAGGGTCTTAAAATAGGATAGAGGCATAATTATTTCCCTAAAACCAGAACTGAACTAAATTTTTTTTTCATGATAAAATGAGTGATTTAAAAAAAATTGGTGTTATAGAATAGTTTATGTAGTATTATTTAAAATGGGTAATAAATATAGAAGTTCTCTTTAATCGGTTTTTCTAATCAAGAGGAATTGGGAAGGGAACATTTTTAAAACATGTATTTCCCATTAAATAAATATTAATTGAGAAACATATATATGTTTAGGAAATATATAAATAATATTGGATAAGTATATAAGAATAATTATGAGATAAATTTATACAAATAAAGGTAAAGTGTTACCCAAAGAAAATATATAGGTTTAGAGAGATCCCTTACCTTATGTATAAATGTGTTCTAAACTTGGAATTAATGTCTTGGATAATAAAATTAGATTCATTAATTACTTAATTCAAAACCACTTCCACATATATATTTTTTTAAAATTTTATTTACTTAATTTATGGTCATTTCTATGAGTTATAATGTAACAGCGCAAACTTTTTTAATTAATTCTGTTTCTGGAAAATGTGTTTTATATTATATTGTTCATAACAAAACCATGTCTTTTTTAAATGCGGTAAATATAAAGGAAACTATAAACATATTGTTTTAATCATTATATAAACATTGTTCAATATGACTATTTTTCAATATGACCATTATTCAATATGTCCATTGGGAACGATACTCTTGATAATAATTTTAACATTATCATTAGAGTTTAAAAGTAAAATTTCGATAAAGGAAATTTCTTATATAAAAAAGAGTCAATTCCCTCAACCAGTAGAGTCATTCCGTCTGAATAACATCTATTGGAGATTGTGAGGGAGGTATCATCACTAGTTTTCTCCATTTACCAAGTCCAATCTAAGATTCCACAAGTGAATCTTGAATGAAATATCCTATTGGAAAAGTTCAAGTTAGTGGAAATTTCAATTTGGTTGATGTTAGCTGAGGCACCCCACAAATCTACCACCATTTCACACCTTACTCTTAGGGAATATGACGGTTTAATAAGGGGTTATGTGTTGAGACTATAGTTACTTAAATTTTAATTCCTTTTTATAAATAAAATTTTTATTCCATTATTTCTATTTTAATAATAATGTTTCTTAATAAAATTTAGATGAAATTTGATAAATTGGTTTTTTGGTCGTAAATTGTAATTTACAGAAAATAAATAATTGTTATAATAAAATAATATAATATGAATAATTTTTATTTTAATAAAATGGTATTATTAAAAAACTCTTATTTAAATTTAAATTATAAATTAATTTTTTTCCAAGTTTTAGAAATTTTACTAGGTATTTTACTATTTATTTTCTATCCATGATTATTTTTAAAAAATAATAATTTTTATATTTTAAAGTTAAATTTCTCATAATTAGAGAATTATTATGACAAAATAAACATCATTTTTTAAATCATCATGTCAAAATTAGGATAGGATGAGTATATTATAATTAAAAAATATATTTTTTAGTGAATAATAAAAACACAGTTTTGAGTTTCTGTAAGTAAAATGACTTCATAATTATGTCATAATGATGTAATAAATAATATAAATTGATTTTAGACTCTTTTAGATTAAAATATCATAATAGGTTTCCCAATTGTACAATACCATTGGAAAATTCCATGGGCAACCCCAGGGTCTTTCATTTACCAATACCTATGAGTCTAAAGAAATTCATAAACAAATCCTCCTCTTTTTCAATAAATACCCACCCATTTATCCATTTTATTTCATTTAAAATTTTTCAACCATATATATATCTGATATTTTTACCTCCCAAGGAGTCCTCCCAATGTTTTTTCAAGCCCCTAAGGTCTCAATCTTCAAGTTTCAGGTGTTACTTTTCAAGGTAAGGGAAATGTCCTTCTTTTCTCTTCATTTCAAGAATCAATTTTTTATATATGTATTATTAATCTTATGTTAAATCTCTCTTATTTCATTTTTTATTAATTTACTTATAGTCAAATTATGTTTTATCAAAGGGATACCATTATCCCCTCTCTTTTTACCCTTTCCTAAAACCATGTTTTATACCTGTTATATTGTCGATTTTACTTCTCAAATTTTATCTCTTCTCCTCAAGAAATTCTCTTTTATTTTCTTTATGTAAATACCCAAACCTATTTATTTTACATGAGTATTAACCAAGATATAAAAAATTATTTATTTTATTCTTTAATAGAGATATATAAAACTCACATTCCCTTTATGTGGGTTATAAATGACATAATGATCTATCTTAATGAACTTTTTTAAAAGTACATGGTTTTTATATGAAACCCATTTCTTCTATTATACATAGGTAATTTATGAAATTTTTATTTATGATATATTTGGATCACATTAAAATTAATAAATATGAAGGTTTCTTCCTGATAGTGTTGTAATGCATTGGGTAAATAATTTAATCTCTAGAGATGATTTGTTTTACAATACCTTGGGGAATAACCTTGGTAATTTTTATGAAACTTCTGTGATAAACCTTGGTTATATGCTTATTAATGACTCAATTAAATTTTTTAGCCACATTTCCATTTTATTATTCATGTTATTTTTACTATGATATGTTTCTTTTTATTTTTCTCATTTCTTTATGAAATTAATTAAGTTCTTATTAATATTTCTCAAGAACACATGTAAATTGTTTCCCTTGTTTTACCTTATTGGGACTTATACCCACCATTTCCTTTGATTTATGTCCTTAGGTTATGACTTTTAGTAAAAGTAAATAAGAAGAAATAATGAATAATCCTATCAAGTTGTTCAGAGGAATGTTTTTATTTTTCATGAATTATGTACCTTATTTCCAAGGAACTAAAATTTAAACTATCCTATTTTTTGTACCATGTAATGAAAAGTTTATGTAATAAAAAGGTGGGATTCCATAGTTGGTATCAAAGGATGGTTTAGTTATTTATGAAAATTAGGATTTGAAAACTTTAGGAAGAACCCTTTAGAAATGTTTAAATATATAAAAATATCCTAGGATTTTCGTAAAGTATTAGGTAATTGGTTTCTAAGAAAATAAATCTATATCTAGATACGAACAAGTGGATGTGGTTCTGGAACAAATGTACCTAGGGGTAACAACATCAAAAAGGTGCATCGGGCCTGACTTGGCATAACCTAGTACGTTCCAATGAGCCTTACTATGCACTTGGTTTGGCACTCCTGGGGGATATGTTTGGTTAATCACAAGATTATTATGAACCATTATGATGGATTTATAGAAAATGATTTTTTTTCATGAATAATATACTTATGTTTTAAGACATAAGATTATTCTACAATTATAATATTATTAAAAGAAACATGTTTCTCACTAAGGTTTTCTTCTTTTAGAAAATGGTTGGAAATAGGATTAACCATGTAAATGGTGAGTACAATGGACAAAGCACTGACGGAACTTTGATGGAAGTTGAAATGGAAAACTTTATTTGAATAATGAAAAACTGACTCGAGTTATGAGCAATAACTTAAATCAATCCAAGAGACCAGATTCACCTCTAAGGTAACAACTTTCCATTTAGTCCTTTATACATCAATGACAACCTTTTCTTAGGGGTCTACCGACCCATTGATCAGTGAACAATGGATAAGCTCTATAGAAAAGATATTTTTTTACTCCATTATTTGAAACAATATAAAGTCACCCTGAATATGTACCGCTTAGAGTGAGAAGATGGTCATTGGTGTAAACTAATTAAAAACAAGTCCAAGAATATATATTTAATTATTGGAGTGGGATGAGTTTAGTGAAAAAAATTCAAAAAATATTTCCCTCGTTCGATGTGAATAAAAATAGATAATGAATTCTTAGACCTTAAGTAGAAGTAAAATTAATCTATGAGAATCTATGAGATAAACTTTACAATACTTTCTTGTTACACCTCTAGATTTTTCATGGATCCTAATGGGATGGTTGATATATTCTTCAGTGGACAAAGCCCCTATCTATGGAAGAATCTAGCCAACCAAGATAATGACAGCTGTGAGGATATCATGCAAAGTGCTATGAAGGTTTAACTACAGTTCAGAGAGATGAATTGGTACCATATATTGAATGAAAATAAGAGATAATTTGAGATAAACTTAATGAGGAACTTTGATCCTGGAATAGGAGGAAATAAATTGAAACTTTCTACATGAAACAAATTTGGGAAGAATTATTAAAGGAACTACTTTCTTGGGAGTGGGAAATGTTAAAAGTGTGTAAGATATGGCCATATTTCTCAGAACTATCATACTGAGGTGAAGGCTCAGCTTCTAAATACAAATTAAAAAGGAAAATGGTATAGGCCCAGCCTGAAAACTAATGTTATAAGTGTAGATAGCTTATGAAATTTTCCAATCACTATCCAAATATAAAGGCAGCGGAGGGGAATCACCATCAACCTAAGAATAGGACAATATAGAAAGGTAATGATTTTACTATCATGATGGATGAAGTTGAATCTCTCAATTGTGTGGTGACAGGTACTCTTTTTGTTATTTCAAATCTATCATGTAATTTGTTTGATTATGGTTCTATACATTCCTTTATTTCCTCCAAAGTTTCAAATAATATAAAATTAATACAAAAAACACTAGAAGTATGTTTATCAGTCAAGACTTATATGGGGATTATCCAATAGTTAATAATGTATAGAAACTCTAGTATTCTGGTTCACACCCAAATTTACCCAAGAGAAGAAGGGTAGAACGGTCCTTGTAGTGTATCTTGGGTTGTCGATTCCACAGAGACCTAAGAAGATACCTAAGATACACAACCTAAGGGATGGATTTTTGGCTATGAAGTGGACAACTTGGATTGATTTTGGATGGGTTTTAAAGATATCTAATAGATTTAAGTGGATTCAATTTAAAAGAATGAGTTGATCCTAGGTTATCACTCAGGGTGGATTGGACGTATTTTCTTTTTAATGATTTCAACTTCTTAAATTTGAGATGGGTTCATTTAAGGAGATAAAACAACATCATAACTTACTGGTTTAATGCCTACACCTTCTAATAATAATCACCTATACACTTGAAGGATCAAAGTTTTGAGCACTTCAAGGTAAAGGATCGTATTAGTACTTGAAATGTGTGGCCTTAAATTCAACAAGGACGATGGAGTTTAAAAATCATCAAATAAAAATCCCAATTAAAGAAGTGATTATACATTAATTAGGTGATAAATAACATCCAATCCAGCCCCTTGATACTCCCTTGGATCAACCCATAAGTGGGTTAGCCCTCTATTTATCCCATGGTTTCAATGGAAGCGGAAAGTAGACTCATGAGGGAGGAAATGGAGAAGTAAGGAAAACAACAAAAATAAAATGATCACTCCACTGTTGTGTGAATAATTTCACAATGGTTGGTGTGAATAAATTCACACCTTGATCCAACGGTATCAAAGTGATATTAAGAACAACAGAATAAGAGTAGAAGAATAACTTTTATTAAGAAACTAAAGTGAATTGAACAACTTACATGTGAAAGACAAAATTGAGGCAACAAAAATGCAGCATAACATTACAATTGAACAAAGCATCCAAGATTCTACACTCCTTCACCACCACTGCCTTAAATAGGCATTTTGGGAGCCTTGGGTCGATCCACAAACAGTACAAAGCATCTTAATTAATTTTGGTAGGCTATAGGTGGTGGAAAGCTTGTAGAATTTGGACTTTTCCACGTTTGACCCGAGGTGGCAGCCAGTTTTCATCCACAGAACAGACGCGTCTGGAAGACCTTCTAGAAGGCCGAATCAGAGTGGTCCATAGAATAATAAAATGGAGCTCCGGATTTCTTCTAACCGCCTGTAAAATTTGGGCCCATTTGAAGTTGTTTATTCCGAGATATGATCAAATTAGTGTGCTGTTTTTCTGGGCCACAGAATCTGGCCCAGAATTGTATCTCTAACTTGGGCCGCATAAATGACCACCATGGAGGCCGAATTAGAATTAACTCCTGAAGAGTGATTTGTTCCTATATATATCGGCTAGCATCCCACGAAATTTGGGATTAATTGGGCCTGTATGTTGGGCCCCACAGTCTCATCAGTGGGCTGGTGTCCAATCTGCCTTCTCCAGAATTGCTTCCTTTCATTGCCAAATATCTTCATCATCCTCCATGAATTATCCATTGATCCCTGAATGAAACATGTTCATATTGGAGTGTAGATAAATTATCAAATTAAAATATTTATAATCAAATGAATCATTTGGTACTTTAAATGATGTTTAAAAATTTACCACATAATAGTGCATTTTAAGAAGGTATTACAATCATAATGTGAAATGATGTTCAAAGTGTAAAATGCACTAAAATGGTGTTTATGAATAATAAAGAACATGAATATTATATATATTACCAATGAATATTAGCCTCATTTATTGGCTAATAACACTCCCCCAACTTGAGTTTTGCTAGTCCTGAGCAAAATATATCTCATCAAAAATGAAATTCGAATTCCCTTTTCCAAAAACATTTTAATACACAATGATCACCAAAAAACCTTATACCAAACAATCATGAAACCCATCAAAATATTTTAATACGAGATAGTTTCATAAGAAAATCTCAAGCCCAAGCCCATTCCTTTGATCAAATCCATCATCATTCTTCATCCAACTCAATTAGGTGTAATGATGTGTTGTGAATCACAATAGATATGGGGGTTCATTTTCATTCAAGGGGAAAATCATGGAAGCGCTAGGTGAAATCACATTTAATCCTAATATGAGTATTCTTCATCCCTTTTTTTTGATTTTTTTTTTGCAATATTTCTATAGTAATTGATATTGCAATTAATCAAATTAACTCATGTAGCAAGACTTTGCCGATGACTCCTAGACTCAAAGGCCTTAGGGCACCAAGTGAAGCCCACATACTCGGGCATCGTCTCGAGTTAACTTAATCAAAAACAAAGTCATATTACCATAAATAGAGATAGATTGAAAAACTCAGGGCTAGACAACTCTGGAGTCACAATCCCCAAGTGCCGAAAGCCTCGCATTTTATCAATCCATTTCTCTACACGCAAATTTTTATTTTTATTTTTTTATTTTTTAATAATTTTTTTTTAAATTTTTTTTTGAATACTCATATTATTCATAAAAATAAAACCATCCTATGCTATTTATTATGGGACCCCAAAAATTCAAATTAGTACCCCACAGTCTAGAGGACGTGCATTGTGGCATTTTTTTTATTTGGATGAAAATATAAACGATGAAATATCACATTGGACAGCCACACTTTCCAAAATCTATGCTCATGAAATTATACAAGGATTAAAATCAGAATCAGGGCATGCTAAATTATTTGATATTCAGTTTCAAAGTGTGCAATGTGTATTACCATGTTCAAAGTTAAAGGAATTTTTCCTTCCATTTACTTTTTTTTTTCAAATCATTCAATTTTTGTTTTTGACACAAAAGCATTTTTTTTTATTTTATCTCCCCCCAACTTAAAACAACACTGTCCCCAGTGTTTGAAGAAATGAATAATTAGAAGGAGTAGAGGCAGGGAATAAAAATTTAAAAAGGAAATTGAAAATGAGGATTATGGAATGAAGTCATCTGGTGGTTGAAGTTTTAAGTTCTTGCCGCTCGAATTTATTCCTTTGATATCCATGTCGCTTGAAAAGTTCCCTAGTGGAAAAAGGAAAACAAAAACAAACAAAACAAACAAGACAAACAATATATATATATATATATTTATATAATAAAGGAAGTAAAATATAAGAATATATATAAAAATTATAGAATAAGGTAGCACAAGAAGCCGCAGGTCAGTGGTAAGCGCGCGCCCCCTGTCTCCCTTCGGTCCCGGGTTTGAGTCCCCGCGGCTTCGCCGGTTGTGACGGGGTTTGCCCCACGGCCTATGGCGTGGACTTTTTTTTGTATTATTATATTTTTTTCTTAACCTATTGAATAATAAAAACAAAATAAACCGATGATACATTGTCTTATTTTTAAATTTCTGGGTAAGGTATTACTCAAGGATCACACCACGTGACACGGATGAATATGGTGCTCCTCTTTCGTACCCATCCATACTCATAATATAAGAACAGTTCAAAAGTCTATTTTTTTATTTTTAAATATAAAAATGATTAAGTAATATTATTTAAAAAATAAATATTATTCAGAAAGATTAGAAACATAAAAACCACGGGTTGCCTCCCGTGCAGCGCTTTGTTTAACGTCGTTAGCCCGACATGGATCCCAAATTTATCAATTTTTTCCTGGTTCATAGATTGGATCAATTAACTCAACATCTATTTCCTGTTTATTGAATGATTAAATGAATGGTTTTAACCTTTGACCATTGACCTTGAAAATGTAACCACTTGTGGGATCTTGAATCTCTACTGCCCCATGGGGGAATACATGATGCACTACGAAAGGTCCTGACCATCTAGACCTTAACTTTCCCAGATGTAAATGAAGTTTTGAACTATACAAGAGCACAAGTTTTCCCGGTTCAAAATGTTTGACCTTGATATTCCTAGATTGGTAGGCTTGAACTCTATCTTTATTGATCCTTGAATTTTCATAAGCCTCCATCCTTAGTTCCTCCAGTTCATTGAGATCTAATTTCCTTTTTGTTCCGGCCAATGAGAGATCATAATCCATTTTCTTAATTGCCCAAAAGGCCTTATGTTCAATCTCCACTGGCAAATGGCATGTTTTACCATAAGCCAACCTATATGGGGACATTCCTAAAATGGTTTTATATGCGGTTCTATAGGCCCAAAGAGCATCTAAGAGTTTCTTAGACCAATCTTTCCTAGAGGGGTTGACAGTTTTTTCAAGAATTTGCTTAATTTCACGATTGGCTAACTCAGCTTGACCATTAGTCTATGGGTGGTAAGCAGTGGACACTTTGTGAGAAATTCCATATTTTTTCATGAGTGATGAGAATGGACGATTGCAAAAATGAGTTCCACGATCACTTATGATAGCCCTAGGAATTACAAATCTAGAGAATATGTTTTCTTTTAGGAATCTAATCACAGTTTGATGATCATTGGATTTTGTGGGAATGGCCTCAACCCATTTTGAGACATAATCAACAACTAAGAGTCTGTAGAGGTATCCCCGAGAGTTTGGGAAGGGACCCATGAAATCAATTCCCCAACAATCAAAGATTTCAACCACTAAGATGAGAGTGAGTGGCATTTGATTACTTTTTGTGATGGACCCTACTTTTTGACACCTAGGATAGCTTTGACAAAATGTGTAGGAGTCCCTTGAGAGGGTGGGCTAGAAAAGACCACATTGAAGAATCTTAGCAGATGTTTTCTTAGAGGAAAAGTGTCTGCCACATGCCTCACTATGACAGAATTTAAGGATGGACTCTTGTTCAGATTCTGGAACACACCTCCTAATGACTTGGTCAGGGCAGAACTTATAGAGGTATGGATCATCAAACACATAGTGCCTAACATCATAAAAGAATTTCCTTCGAGCTTGAGTCCCTAAGAATTTTGGAATGACTCCTGTCACTAAGAAATTTTCTATGTCAGCATACCAAGGGCAGTCACTCACAGAGTATAAGTGTTCATCAGGAAACGAATCAGACACATAAAGGTGATTTGAGTTGTCTTTGAATTCCATCCTAGAGAGGTGATCAGCTAAAACATTTTCAACTCCCTTTTTATCCTTGATTGTGAGGTCAAATTCTTGTAAGAGAAGGACCCACCTAATCAGTCTAGCCTTAGCATCTTGTTTTTGGAAGAGGTATTTTAGTGCAGAATGGTCAGTGAACACAGTGATGGGTGATCCTAAGAGGTAGGACCTAAACTTTTCTAAGGCAAACACAATAGCAAGTAACTCCTTTTCAGTGGTGGTGTAGTTGATTTGGGCATCATTTAAGGATTTGCTTGCATAAGCAATGACATAAGGAGTTTTATCACAACGTTGTCCTAACACAGCTCCAATAGAAAATTCACTGGAATCACACATAAGTTCAAAAGGAAGGTTCCAATTTGGAGATTTCATAATGGGAGGAGAGGTGAGAGAGGATTTGAGGGTTGAGAATGAACCCTCACAGCTTTCTGTCCAAACAAATGGAGCAACCTTTACTAAGAGAGCACAAAGGGGACGGGATATTGAACTAAATTCCTTGATGAATCTTCTATAGAAACCAGCATGTCCTAAGAAAGACCTCACTTCCTTGATAGTTTTGGGTGATGGAAGGTGAAGAATGATGTCAACCTTTGCTTTATCAACTTCAATCCCCCTACTCGAGACCAGATGGCCTAGAACAAGTCCCTCTTTAACCATGAAATGGCATTTTCCCAGTTTAGGACCAGATTTTTTTCTTCACATCTTGACAAGACTCTCTCCACATTCAGCAGACATCCCTCAAAAGTATCCCCAAACACAAAGAAGTCATCCATGAAGACCTCAAGAAAATCCCCTACCATGTCTGAGAAGATTCCTATCATACACCACTGGAAGGTTCCAGGGGCATTACATAACCCGAAGGGCATGCGTTTGAAGGCAAAGGTACCGAAAGGACATGTGAATGTAGTCTTCCCTTGATCCTCTAGGGAGACCTCAATTTGATTGTACCCCGAGTACCCATCTAAGAAACAGTAGAAGGCATGACCTGCCACTCTCTCAAGGACTTGTTCAATGAATGGTAAGGGGAAATGGTCCTTCTTGGTGAATAAGTTTAGTTTCCTATAGTCAATGCAGACCCTCCATCCACTACTCACCCTTGTTGGAAGAATCTCTCCATCCTCATTGGTTATCAGTGTGATTCCAGCCTTTTTTGGAACCACTTGGATTGGGCTCACCCATTCACTCTCAGCTATGGAATATATGATACCAGTTTCAACAATTTCAGAAGTTCCTTCCTTACTACCTCCATGAGATTAGGATTGAGTCTCTGTTGAGGTTGACGACATGGCTTTGAATCAGATTCCAGAACAATCCTATGAGTCCCGATAAGTGGGCTAATCCCAGGAATATCAGAAAGGGTCCAACCAATGGCTTTCTTATGCTTCCTAAGGACATCTAGAAGCATCCTCTCATGATTGGATTCAATAGAAGAAGAAATGACAATAGGATGTGTTTGATTTTCCCCTAGGAAGGCATACTTTAGTGCAGAAGGAAGTTCCTTCAATTCAAGATTAGGTTGGTTCAGAATTTCAGCAGAATATTGGTACATTGGATTAAGATCAATTTCTTTTTTAGAGGTTCAGATAGGATTGATTCCTCACATGTGGAAGTTTCAGCTACTAGATTGGATTGATCAGATTTAGGGAAGGAAATTGGAGTGGTCTCCATGAAAGTGGTTTCTTGAAAGGTTTCACTGATTGTTGGACCTAAGACTTCATCATAAGAGAAATTTGAAAATGATTCAAGCCAAGGAGATAAACTTCCTTCATATGAACAAAGGAAATCAATCTCATTCTGACTTAAACATTCATCAAATATTCCTTGATGTTCCATGGATTCATTATAAATGCTTTCTATCATGTTTACTTCATGAATATCCTCGTCATCCCCTATTTGTGAGCTTGCATTATAGATTTTCAAGTCTAGACTCATGTTCCCAAAGGTGATGGTCATGTTCCCATTTCGGACTCGGATAACAGAGTTGATTGTTGCAAGGAAAGGACGACCAAGGATGATTGGGGTTTGTTCCTTATTTCCTAAATTTGGATGGTTGTCAAGGACAATGAAATCAGCAGGGTAGATGAAGTTTTCAACCTTTACCAGAACGTCCTTTAAAATCCCCTTGGGAACCCTAATGCTACGATTAGCAAGCTGAAGTGTGACAGATGTGGGTTGGAGCTCTTCTAGGCCTAACTGGCAGTACACAACATATGGGATGAGATTGACACTAGCACCTAGGTCACACAAGGCCTTGACAACTTTGCTTTCTCCTAGTTCAACATTGATGTAAGGGAAACCTGGGTCTTTCAACTTAGGAGGAATGGTCCCTTGAATGGTGGTACTCACATTAGCAGCCAAAAGGACTTGGTTTTTATGTGAATATTTTCTATTAAAAGTGCACAAGTCCTTAAGGTACTTTGAGTAGGAAGGTATGGTTTGGATTGCATCGAGAAGAGGAATGTTCAACTTGACTTGTGAGAAGATTTCCCTCAATGTTTCACTCAGTTCAGGCTTGGGTTTCCCCCTCATGTGTTGAGGAAATGGTGCAGGTTGTGGGGTTGTTTGTTGAATAGTTGTTTCCTTGAAAATGTTATCAGTTTCCTCAGTTTGATCTTGTGGTTCATTTGAATTTTCATCCAAGTTTGAATCTTCAGGTGGGTTCTGAATTAGTTATTCAGGTTTCTCAATTGATTTCCCACTTCTTAAAACAGTCACAGCCTTTAGTTGTTCATGAGTTTTTTGAGCACAACTTGACTCTCCCCTTGAAGTTGAGGATGGCACCGCCTGAGTAGGCATGGGTGCCTTTCCTGTTTTGATGGTTTGAAGTTCTTGTTTTAGGGAAGATACCTCCGAGTTCATCCTCTCTATTTGTTTGCACAGTTGTTCTAGTAGGCTTTGTGGAACAGTTTGGGTGGGTGCTTGAGTAGGTTGGTTTATCCTAAGGGGATATTTTGGAGGTGGGATGGTTTGTTGAAAATGGACCGGTGGTTGTTGGTATTGGATAGGTTGGGTTTGGAACTGGTTATGGGTTTGGTAGTTCTGATGGGGGTAAGGATTTTGTCCCTATGGTTGGCTAGGTTGTTGGTTATCTTTCCAGCGGAAGCCTGGGTGGTCGTTGTACCTTGGATTGAAGGTGTTTTGGTATTGGGGCTTTTGAAAGTTTAGGGCATTGACTTCCGCTTGGGGTCCTCCTAGAAGAACATCCTTGATGGATGGAATGGTTGGTCAGTTGTCTGTTTTATGGTCATGTTTGTCACAAATTGTGCAAACAAGGTCTACATTTTGGATTTCATGGACTTTCCTAAGGTCTATCTCTTCAACCTTCCTAGAGAGTGCTGCGAGTTTAGCACTAAGGCTTTCCTCTTCTCTAAGTGTATGAATTCCAGTGGTTCTTTGTGGCTTTTCAGAATAAGGTGAAGTTCCCCAAGTTTGGTTTTGTTCAGCCAGACATTCGAGATACTCGTAAGCATCATTTGGGGCCTTGTTTTTAAAGGTTCCATTACACATCATGTCAATGAACTGTTTGTTCCCCAGACCCAACCCTTCATATAAAATTCTCACTTGTTCAGGTATGGAAAACCCATGGTGTGGAACCATGTTTAGGGTGTCTTTGAACCTCTCCCATGTTTCATAAAATGACTCTCCCTCTTTTTCAAAAAAGTTTTGGATGCTCTTTTTAAGTGCAATTGTTTTGTGATGAGGGAATTATTTTTTGTAGAATTCTCTTTGCAGTTGGTCCCAAGAGTAGATTGATGCAGGTCTCAAGTTGTTTAGCCAATTTTTAGCTCAATCCTTTAATGAAAAAGGAAATAGCCTCATCTTAGCGGATTCTAGTTGATGTGGGGGACACATGGTTTCAACAATGTCATTGAACTCTTTGACATGAAGGTATGGCATTTCTGACTTCATCCCATGAAAGGTTGGAAGGTGGTTTAGGACATGGGGTTTGAATATGTAGTTGGTGTCTCCTATGGAATTGTGTCTAATGCATGAGGGGGCATTGGTCCAAGCTGGAGTGAGGTAGTCGTTCATGGTTTGATCAACTACATTCCCTAAGTTTGGAGCTTCTTGGTTTTGGTTTCCCATTTGATTCCCCCCAGGGTTTACAATTTGATTTTGTAGATGACCCTCCATTGGACTTGTTTCAAGTTCTGACTTTGGGGTTTCAAGAATATTTTAATCTGATTTAAACAATCCCCTAGGTGCACTTGAGTCCCCTATCCTAGGACTTTCCACCCTAACTAGTCTGTTTGAGAAATCGCGGGTGTAGGCGGACATGCGCCAAAAAAAAGCGAGAAAGGGACAAGATAAGAGATCTTGGGTGAGAGTAGAAGAATGGAGGTGAGGAAAGAAGGTTTTTTTTTATCTAAGTACTTAATTGGTCCCCGGAAACGGCGCCAAAATTTGGTTCACGCCCAAATTTACCCAAGATAAGAAGGGTAGAACGGTCCTTGTAGTGTATCTTGGGTTGTCGATTCCACAGAGACCTAAGAAGATACCTAAGATACACAACCTAAGGGATGGATTTTTGGCTATGAAGTGGCAAACTTGGATTGATTTTGGATGGGTTTTAAAGATATCTAATAGATTTAAGTGGATTCAATTTAAAAGAATGAGTTGATCCTAGGTTATCACTCGGGGTGGATTGGACGTATTTTCTTTTTAATGATTTCAACTTCTTAAATTTGAGATGGGTTCATTTAAGGAGATAAAACAACATCATCACTTACTGGTTTAATTCCTACACCCTCTAATACTAATCACCTATACACTTGAAGGATCAAAGTTTTGAGAACTTCAAGGTAAATGATCGTATTAGTACTTGAAATGTGTGGCCTTAAATTCAACAAGGACGATGGAGTTTAAAAATCATCAAATAAAAATCCCAATTAAAGAAGTGATTATACATTAATTAGATGATAAATAACATCCAATCCAGCCCCTTGCTACTCCCTTGGATCAACCCATAAGTGGGTTAGCCCTCCATTGATCCCATGATTTCAATGGAAGCGGAAAGTAGACTCGTGAGGGAGGAAATGGAGAAGTAAGGAAAACAACAAAAATAAAATGATCACTCCACCGTTGTGTGAATAATTTCACAATGGTTGGTGTGAATAAATTCACACCTTGATCCAACGGTATCAAAGTGATATTAAGAACAACATAATAAGAGTAGAAGAAGAACTTTTATTAAGAAACTAAAGTGAATTGAACAACTTACATGTGAAAGACAAAATTGAGGCAACAAAAATGCAGCATAACATTACAATTGAACAAAGCATCCAAGATTCTAAACTCCTTCACCACCACTGCCTTAAATAGGCATTTTGGGAGCCTTGGGTCGAGCCACCAACAGTAAAAAGCATCTTAATTAATTTTGGTAGGCTATAGTTTGTGGAAAGCTTGTGGAATTTGGACTTTTCCACGTTTGACCCGAGGTGGCATCCAGTTTTCATCCACCGAACAGACGCGTCTGGAATACTTTCTAGAAGGCCTAATCAGAGTGGTCCATAGAAGAAGAAAATGGAGCTCCGGATTTATTCTAATCGGCTGTAAAATTTGGGCCCATTTGGAGTTGTGTATTCCGAGATATGATCAAATTAGTGGGCTGTTTTTCTGGGCCGCAGAATCTGTCCCAGAATTGTATCTCTAACTTGGGCCGCATAAATGACCACCATGGAGGCCTAATTAGCATTAACTACTGAATAGTGATTTGTTCCTATACATGTCTTCTAGCATACCACGAAATTTGGGATTAATTGGGCCTATATTTTGGGACCCACAGTCTCATCAGTGGGCTGATGTCCAATCTTCCTTCTCCAGAATTGCTTCCTTTCATTGCCAAATATCTCCATCATCCTCCATGAATTCTCCATTGATCCCTGAATGAAACATGTTCATATTGGAGTGTAGATCAATTATCAAATTAAAATATTTATAATCAGATGAATCATTTGTTACTTTAAATGATGTTTAAAAATGTACCACATAATAGTGCATTTTAAGAAGGTATTACAATCATAATGTGAAATGATGTTCAAAGTGTAAAATGCACTAAAATGGTGTTTATGAATAATAAAGAACATAAATATTATATATATTACCAATGAATATTAGCCTCATTTATTGGCTAATCATATTCACATTTGATATCACAATATCATTTCTAATCTAGTATTCATTCCCATGATGAAATTTGACACTATACTTGGGATGAACTAGATCTCAAGGTATAATGTTATGATCAAATTTAGAAGTAAGTAAATATAAGTAGTATTGAATGGAAAACCTACAGTTTTTTTTCAAATGAGATATATCTCAACCTAATCTTTGTCTAAAATCACCACACATAGCCTTCTTTATGGAGATGATCGATGAAGATGAAGAATAAAATGAAAGTATATTAATTGAACATGTCCTCATTATTCATGAATACATTGATGTATTTATTGAGGGGTTACCAGGACCTCACCTAGAAAGAGAGGTAGAGTTATTAATTGAACTCGTGCTTGGATCCAAGATGATATCAAAGACCCCATATAGAATGAAAAATGTGGAGCTGGAGGAATTAAATAAACAACTCCAAGATCTTTTTTAGGAGGGGTTTATCAGGACAAGTGTGTCTCATTGGGGAGGACTTGTTCTCTTTGTGAAGAAGAAGGATGGATAAATGTGGCTATGAATTGATTATATAGAACTTAATAGGGTCATAGTTAAGAACAAGTACCCACTACCAAGGATTTATGATTTATTTGACCAATTTTGTGGGGATCAATTATTATTAAATATTGATCTTCGATTTGGTTATCATAAATAGAGGGTGAAGAAAGAGGATATTATAAAGAATATATTTTGATCAAGATATGGGCATTATGAGTTTGTTGTTATTCCCTTAGGCTTGACTAATGCTCTTGTTATATTTATGGATTTGATGAATAGAGTCTTTATGGACTACCTTTATAACTTTGTGGTAGTTTATATTAATTATATTTTTATATATTATAAAATTAGTGAGGATAATGAGGATTATATAAGAGTTATATTGAAAAAAATGAGGAAGAGAGGATATTAGGAATGTTTAGAAAATGTAAATTTTGATTGCAATATGTTGCTTTCTTGGGGTACATTATAACCAATGAAGGAATATTAGTTATCCCTACTAAGATAAAGGTTGTGGAGGAGTGGCCTCATCATACAATAATAACTAAGATTCATAGTTTCCTTGTTTTATCAGGATATTATAGGAGGTTAGTGAAAAAAATCATGAACTTCTAATCAACTAACCAAGATAACTCAAAAAGGGGTTAAGTTTATCTGGACAAAACAGGGTGAGGAAAGTTTTCAAGAGTTGAAGAAGAGTTTGGTTATTTTACCCGAGTTAAATATACCCTCTATCAGAAAATGATTCATTATTTTTAGTGAAGCATCTCTAAAAGGTCTTGGGTGTGTCCTCATGAAAAATGACAAGGTGATTTCTTATGCATATCGACAGTTAAAGCCTCATGAGTATAATTATCCAATGCATGAACAAGAGTTGGCTATGATTGTTTTTTCTCTAAAGATATAGAGGCACTATCTTTAGGGGAATAAATGTAATATATACACAAATCACCACTATTTAAAGTATATTTTCACACAAAATGAATTGAGCATGAGACATATAATATGGTTGGAACTTCTTAAAGACTATGATTGTCCAATTCATTATCATCCCATAAGAGAAAACGAATTCATTGATGCATTAAGTAGGAAAGACCCTATTATGTTGGAATTGATGAGGATTCAAGGAGATCCTTTGATCAAAGACCTACTTAAACTGGACGTGGCAATTATAAGGGAAGGGATATCATCAAACCTATCCTATATGATTTCTCAACCATCATTACTAGATAAAATCAAGAAATTTCAAAGAGATTATCCTTTATTGAAAAATAAGATAGAGGTTGTGAAGGATGGTAAGTTTCCTGAGTTTAATATTGATTAAGAAGGTGTACTGAAATTTTGTACAACATTATGTGTTCCATCTATTCCAAAAATAAAGAAGGCGTTGATGGATGAATCTCATAGATCTACTTTATCTATACATCCCAGAAGCACAAAAATGTATAGGGACCTTTATGATAATATTTTGTGGGGTAAAACGAAATGGAAGATTTCCAACTATACTAAAAGGTGCCTAGTGATTCAACAAGTGAAGGTAGAGAGAAAACTTTATAAAGGGGTATTACAACCACTACCAATACCATCATGGAAGTGAGATAATATCACTATGAACTTTTTCAATGGTCTCCTGAGAACATCCAAAGTAAACAATGTGATATGGGTTATATTGCACCGTCTCACCAAGACTTACCATTTTATCTCTATTCGGTAATATTTCTCTCTTGAACAACCTACCAATATTTATGTAAAGGAAGTGATGAGGTTTCATGGAGTGCCACTTTCTATCATTTTTTATCATGATCCAAGGTTCACATAAAAATTATGGAGAAGTATTCAACATGATCTAAGTACCAAATTGAATTTCATTACGGCCTATCACCCTCAAACTGATGTCCAATCTGAAAGGACTATTCAAACACCCTAGGATATGTTAAGAACATGATCAATGGAATTTAAAGGTTGATGGGATGAACATATCCCATTATTTGAGTTCTCATACAACAAAAGATTCCATTGCAGTATTCAAATGGCACTCTATAAAGCTCACTTTGGGAAGCGATGTAGAACTCATACTTGTTGGGATGAAGCTAGTGAGGGAAATATTTTTGGGGTTGATCTTGTGCAAGATATGACAGAAAAGATTCATGCCATCCAATAATACATAAAGGATTCTTATATCCATAAGAAGAGCTATGATGAAAACCATCTAATAGACTTGGAGTTTGATATTGGAAACAAAATCATCCCTCGAATTTCACCTTGGAATATATTCATGTGGTTTGGGGAGAAAGGGAAGCTCAACCCTAAGTATATTGGACCCCATGAAATCCTTGATCGCATAGAAGTAGTGGACTATCAGCTAGCACTTCCACCAAACCTAGATAAAGTTCATGATTTTTTTCATGCATCTCTCTTGAGTATGTACATATCTGACCCTTCACATGTATTGAATCCTAAGGAGATATAATTGGAACATGACCTCTCTTATAAGGAGTATCTGGTGAAGATATTGGACCATAGAGACAAGGTTCTACACAACAAGACTACCCAAATCATCAAGGTGTTGTGGAGGAACCAAAAATATGAAGAAGTGATGTGGGAACCAAAGGAGATAATAAGGCAGAAGTGCTCAGACCTTTTCTCAACTAAGATAACAAGTTAAAATTTTAGGGATGAAATTTCTTAAGCAGGGAGTAATGTAACAACCAAAACTTTTATAATAAATTATGTTTCCTGAAAATGTGTGTTATATTATATTTTTCACAACAAAACCATGTATTTTTTTAATGAAGTGAATATAAAGGGAACTATGAACATCTGCTTTTGAATTTTATATGACCATTTATCAATATGACTATTAGGAACTATACTCTTGATAATAATTTTAACATTATCATTGGATTTTATAAGTAAAATTTTGAAAAAGGAAAATTGATACAGAAAGAAGAGTTGATTCCCTCAACCAGTAGAGTCGTACCATTTGAAGAGCATCTATCAGAGCTTGGGAGGGAGGTATAATCACTAGGTTTATCCCTTTACCAAGTTTAATCTAAGATTTAACAAGTGAGTGTTGAATGAAATTTCCTACATGAGCAGTTCAAGTTAGTGGAAATTACCACTCGGTTGATGTTAGACAAGGCTTCCCACGAATCTACCACCATTGCACGCCATACTCTTAGGGCGTATGCAGGTGTAATAAGGCGTTATGTGTAAATACCCTAGTTACTTAAAGTGTAATTCCATCTTATAAATAAAATTTTTATTCCATCATTTCCATTTTAAGAATAATTTTTCTTAATAAAATTTAGATGGAATTTGACAAATTGATTTTTCGGTCAGAAATTGTACGTTCTAGAAAAGAAATAATTATTTTAATAAACTAATATATTATGAATAATTTTTATTTTAATTAAATAGTATGATTAAAAAACTCTTACTTAAATTTAAATGATAAATTTTTTTTTCAACTGTCAAAAATTTTACTATGTATTTTCAATCCACTGTTTTTTTTAATAAATAAGGATTTTTATATTTAAAAGATAAATTTATAATAATTAGAGAATTATAATGATAAAATAAACATTATTTTTTAAATTATCATGTCTAAATTAGGCTATTTTGAATTTATGAGAATTTTCTAAAATATTTTGTTTTTCGGTGAATAGTAAAAATACAGTTTTGAGTTTTATATAAGTTTAATGACTTCATAATTATGTCATAATGATGTAATAAGTAATATAAAATTATATTAGACTCTTTTGGATTAAAATATAACAATATGTGTCCCAATTGTACAATTTCATGGGAAAATACCATGGGCATGCCCATGGTTTTCCATTAATACTATCTAGGTGTCTGAGGAAATTAATAAACAAATCTTCCTCTTTCTCTATAAATACCCACCCATTTATCCATTTTATTTAATTCATAATTATTAATCCATGAATATATTATAGTTTTACCACCCAAGGTGTCCTCAATCCCCCAAGTTCCTAATCTTCGAGTTTTAGGAGTTACTTTTCAAGGTAAGGGAAATATTCTTATTTTCTCCTCATTTCAAAAATCACTTTTTGTATATATCTTTTAATGTTATGTTAACTCTATCTTATTTAATTTTTATTCATTTCCTTACTTACACATTATGTTTTATAAATGGGATACCTTTTTCCCCACTCTTTTTATCCTTTCCTAAAACCATGTTTTATACCTGTTATGCTACTGATTTTACTTCTCAAAATTTATCTCTTATCCTCATGGAATTCCCTTTTACTTTCTTTATGTGAATACCCAAACCTCTTTCTTTTCCAGGGGTATTTAACAAGATGTAAAAAATTATTTATTTGATTTTGGAATTGATATACACAAAACCCTCATTCCCTTTACATGGGTTATAAATGACATAATGATCATTTCTTTAAGAACTTTTTCAAAACACAATTATTTTTTATGAAAATTTTCTTTTTCTGTTATCTATGGGTTATTTATTAAATGATTATTTATGATCAATGTGGATCACATTAAAATTAATAAATATGAAGGGTGCACCCTGATAGTGTTGTAATGCATTGGGTAAATAATTTAATCTCTAGAGGTGACATGTTTTACGATACCTTGGTGAATAACTTTAGTAATTTTTATGACACCTTGGTGATAAAACTTGCTGATATTATTATGAATGACTCAATTAAATGTTATAGCCACATTTCCATGTTATGATTCATGTTATTTTTACTATGATATGTCCCTCTTTCATTTGATTGTGCCTTTATTAAATTCTTAAAGTTATTATTGATATTTCTCAAGAACACGTGTAAATTGTTTCTTATATTTTCCTTTACTGGACCTTACGCTCACCCTTTACATTGATGTATGTCCCTAGGTTATGAGTTGAAGTAAAAGTACTTAGGATTAACCAATGAAGAAGCCTATCAAGTTTTTTCAAATATATTTTTTAGTTTTAATGTATTATGTACCTTATTTACAAGAAACTAAACTTTAAATTATCCTCTATTTTGTACCAAGTAATGAAATTTTTATGTAATAAAAAGGTAGGATGCCATATAAAATTTTCAATTTCTTTTTCTTGGGAGTGTTCCTTTCCTCATTTCATAGTCGGTTCACTACTGTATTATTATTTAAGTTCTTATAAAATGGAAATAAAAATCCATAATTTAAATGAAATTGTATTCATTCACTTCCAAAAGTTTAAATGGTCCTATATATCATTTCTTTACATGTGGAAGATTCATTTAATAAAAATGTAATGATAAATGTTAGTTTATTTTGGAGTTTTTTCAACCATCTCAAGCTAGTTTTGTTTTATTTAGTTTTATGGCCATGTTCTACCTATATAAATTGAAACTATATATACTCTATATAATTAGTTCATTTTTAAAAATTATAATTTAATTTAATCCTTCCATGATGGAATTAGTGGAAAAACAAAAACTCACCATCCACAAAGGTGGTTAACCGATATAATATAGACAATGGTTTTGTCTCTATTTTAATAAGTGGATATGAGAAAAGGGTTGGATAGAAGATATTACATTATAAATATAAAATTTTGTATGTAAATGATACTAGAATTATTATACCATGACATATTAAGGATTCTAGGAGAAGGTAGAAGAAGAAAAGAAATTAAAAGATGTAGTTTGAGAATGTTACCTCTTGAATATCACCTTCTTGATGGATCCCTTAAAGAACTTGAAATTGGTATTTTTATGATACCAATAGAACTTGGACATGGGGAGAGTGGTGAGGAGAGGTTTTGGTAGAGTTTTTTCAACCTTAGAGGCTTGGAAGGTGTGAAGAGAATGGGTGGTGAGGGTTGGTATTTATAAGGGGATGAGAGGGGTGTTTTTTATTATTATATTCATTAGTTTATTATTTTAGATCAATTCTATCAATATTGTGGATTATTATGACTATATATATTAAATGGTTCATGTGAGTTTGAACTAATGTGTGATTACATCATTCATGACTCAAAAATTCATGTATTTGGATTATAAGGTTAAATATCGTAAATTACCGTATTTCACTATTCTCCCAAAATTAAACTATTTTATAAAAATACCAAAAATTAACCCTAACCATTTTTAGATGTTTAAATTTTAAAAATGGAATCCATTATTTTAAAATATTTTTCTAAATATGATAAATTTAATTTTTAAATAAAATCGCCATTTATTTAAAAAATGTTGATTTTAATATTATGATCGATTTAATAACCCTTTGAGAAATTACTTATGGTCTCATAAAATTATAATAAAACATAATATTAATTTATAAATAAATTTTAATAAAATAAATTTTCTTATAAATCATTATATTCATTAAATAATTGTAAATAAAACAGTTACATTTTTCAAAAAACCCAACACTTAATTTATCATTTTTAAAACTATTATTTACTTATACAATCATATAAATAGATCATATTTTCATTTTATAATATACATAAATATTATCTTACATTTCCATAGGTTAGGTTACTATTCTAATGGTCATATTACTATTCCTAGCAATCATATTAGTATTCCAACAGTCAGGTTATTATTCCACCAGTCATATTATAATTCCAACGATCATATTTATAATAGTCATATGGGTTCCCTACTTCCTATAAATGAATTATTCCATTAATTATTAATTCACCTATATTTTCTATCAATTTTATATATACTTTCATCTTCAAAATTAATATTTTATTATTAACATTATGTTTTATTTCTATAGCTTTGTTCGTGAGTGCGTCATTCTATTGGATCAAGTATATCCAAATTATCATATTCTTATTATCTTATTTTTCTATTTATTATTACCAATTTAATATTTGGAATTATAATTAATTTATTTTATATATAATGTATCATTATTCATTTATTATAATAATGTTTTATTATTTTCTCTATGTGATTTATGTGCTTTATACTTCATGACATTATTATAAGAAGATAAATTACATTGATGAAATTTTGGGTTATTACATTCTTCTCCCTTATGAAATTTCACCTTTAAAATATCATTTTATATACTAAGGTAAAAATATATTAGGTAGATTCTTCTTTATTTCTTCCTCTGGTTCACATATCGCCTCTTAATATTTATGGTTCCACCATACTACTTTGACCAGGTGAGTAGTCTTGTTGCATAGAACTTTATCTCTATAGTCCAAGATCTTCACCAGCTACTCCTCATAAGAGAGATTATTTTCCAACTGTACCACCTCTAAATTTAGTACATTTGAGGGATATGGTTTATAATTCCTCAAGAGGGGTATTTGGAATACAAAATTTACATGAGTCATGGTTGGTGGAAGTACTAGTTGATAGGCCACAGCTCCTATGTGGTCAAGAATCTCAAAGGGGATAATATACTTGGGACATGACTTTTCCTTCTTACTAAATCTCATGAATCTATTCCTTGGTGATATTTAGAGGAATACCATATCTCCAACATCAAAATCTATGTCTCTTTTATGATTTTCTATATAGTTATTCTGTCAACATTGGGTGGACCTGATGTGTTGTTGAATGTTCTTCCCCTTTTCTACCTTTTCCTTGACCATTTCCGGTCTCATAAACTTATTTTTACCAAATTCAACCTAGAATGCAGGTGTTTGACATGTTTTCACATAAAGGGATTCATATGGATCCATTTTTATACTTAAGTTGAAACTATTTTTGTAAGAGAATTCTAATAGAGGAAGATGTTAGTATCGTCATCCTTTGAAGTCCATCAAGCATGCTCTCAACATATCTTCCAATTTCTAAATAGTCCACTTAGATTGTCCATTGATCTGGGGGTGATAATCCATACTGAAGTTCAACACAATGTTTAGGGAATTTTGTAAACTTTTTAAGAACTTTGAGGTAAATCTAGAACCCTGATCATATATAATTGTTAATGGTACTCCATGTAGCCTCACCACTTCTCTGATTTATATCCAGGCAAGTTGATCGAGTGAGAATTCATATTGAACTGAAATAAAGTGATCAATCTTTATAATATGATCCACAAAAAACCATATAGAATTATATCCTCTGGATGTCTTCGAAATTCCAGTGACAAAGTCCATCGTGATGTTTTCCCATTTCCATGTATGTGTGGGTAATGGTTTCATCATACCCATATAATTTTAGCTTTCAATATTCACTTGATGACATACCAGGAACTTTAGTGTATATTAAGCGACCTCCTACTTCATATTATCCCACCAATAGTTCTCTATAATATCTATATACATATTTTTTCTCCTTAGGTGGATGGATAAGGTCGAGTTATGTGCATCATTCAAAATCTTTCTCTTTATACCAGGATTTTACGGTACATAGTCATGTCCCAAATCTAAAAACTAATTTCTCATCAATTTTGAACTATTAGGATTTCACATTTATAATAGCTTCCACCTTCTTATAAATTTCCACGTCATCTCTTTGAACATCCCATATCTTCTCAAAAGGGGATGGTTTGGAAATAATTTGAGAAATAAAGGATGGTGTTTCTTCCTTTATGATTCCTATATTCATCCTTTTCATGTTTAAAAAGAATAGATCCTTCTAAACTCTTATCATTCATAATAGTGTAGGATCCTTTCTAATTATAGAATATTCCATTTTATTTACTTTACCAGGATGGTAGTAGTTTGATAAACCATAATACTTGACGATATCTAACAATATTCACTGGAACATATTAATATTATTCTTTGTGAATATATATTTTATTTTCTTTTGATTAGTATGTATCTCACACTTCTCCCCATAGAGATAATTCCACCATATTTTCAATGTGAAGATCACGTCCACCTAATCTATATTAGGAATGGGATATTTTTTTATCATGAACATTTAGTTTCCTCGAGGTGTAGAATATCACTTTATCATTTTTTTTACCCATACACAAACTAAGACCTTATTTGATGCATCGTTGTATACCACAAAGAGTTCCCCACTTATGGGTAGTGTAAGTACTGGTGCAATGATAATCCTATTTTTCAATTATTTAAATTATCTTTCACATTCACTATTCCAAGTAAACTTTACTCCCTTCAGATTCATCTTGGTTAGTGGGTTTAACAATCATGATAAGTTCCTCAAAAATCATCGGTAATACCCATCTAGACCAAGGAAACTATGAGTCATTGTTAAATATGTTGTTTTGTGCCACTCCTCAATTTAATTTGTCTTATAAGAGTTCATAGATGTCCCTTTTTTGGTAATAACATTCCCCAAGAAAGGTACTTACTTAATCCAGAACTCACATTTACTATACTTTTCTTATATTTTATTCCCTCAAAAATTATTTAGCATAGTATTTAAATGCTCCTCTTACTCCTCCTTGCTCTTGAAGTATATCAAAATAACATCTATAAGGACTACAACAACTTTTTTGAGGAAATATCTAAATAATATATTCATTAAGTCTATAAATTTTCTTGAGAATTATTTATTTTGAAGGGAATCACTATAAACACATAGTATTCATACATTGTTTGAAATTTATTATTGGGAATTTCTTCCTTATTTACCTTTAACTGGTGATATCCCAACCAAAGGTCCACCTTAGACAAATAATTTACCCCACATAGTTGATCAAAAAATCACCTATCCATGGTAGGGGATACTTGTTCTTTATCATGATTTTTTTGAGCTCGCAATAATCAATACAGAGGCACGTTGATCTATCATTATTTTTTATGAATATGATAGGCACACCCCACAATGAATCACTCAGGCATATAAAACCGTTTTCCAAATTATATTGTAACCGCTTATTCCATTCTTCTAACTCAATTTTGGTCATCCTATAAGGATTCTTTGATATAGGTACTGATATAGGTATAAGTTCAATTTAGAACTCAACCTCTCAGTCAAGGGGAAGACCGAGCAATTCTTCAAGGCACACATTAGTGTAGGCCCTCACAATGGGCATGTATTCAAGCATGATCCTCTCCTTTGTCACAATAATTTTATCTATATATGATTTATTATAAGGAAATAGTATCCATGCTTGAGAATTATATTCCAAAGGATATTCATCCTCCTCCTTACATTTGTATAGAATTGGAGGATGTCTCAGGATGTGAATGGTGATCTCCCTCTCCTGAAAATCGATGTTGGATTTATATAAAGATGGGAAATCCATTCCAAATATAGCATCAAACTCCACCAAATGAAGTAATATAATATTTTATGGTAGGTTTATTCCTCAAACACTGACTAGGGAGGATTTATATACGTTTGATATAATAATTTTCTTTTTCTCTATTTTTGAAGTACATTTTCTATTCTTGAATGAATAAATTGTGTACCTATCACCACATAATTGTTAAGATACACCTCATTAGTAGTGATATAATATTACTTTCCTTAATTCCTTATAGGTTTTTTTTGTTTCATTATCTCCAAAAACCCTTGTCTTAGGGAATTGGGTGACATAATGCATGTGTTCTTTGTAGTTGAAACACTATACTGCAGGTTGATTCTTGGTCTGAACATGGATTTCTTCTTCTAAATTAGTGTTTTTCTTCATATCCCTTCAGAAATTATTATCCTAATTCCCCTATTTTCCTCATTTTAATCATCTCCTAGTTCCCCTTCACGGTTCCCAAGATTCTTCTTCTCGCACTTTTAACACATGGGATGATATTTTTTTATTTCCTCTATGGGATTTATCTATTGATCATCCCATATTAAAGTCCATTTTACTCTTTTTATCTCCAAACCAATGATACCATTGAGATTCTCCAATATCCATCTCAACCTTAATGTAACAACATACAATCTCCTCATAGTTTTCAAAGTCTCGAGTCGCCAAGCCTTTTTGCAGACTCAACTTTAATCCACTGAAAAATTAATCCTCCTTTCATTTAGTGTTCATGAGAAAGATAGAGTCATATCATGAAATCCTTGTGATTTTTTCCTCATACACCCTAATAGAATCATCTTTATTTTTCTTCAATATGAAGAACCCCCTCTCTATCTTAAGATAGAGATTTCACAGAAAAAAAATTATTAAAATTTATTTTCTTGAATCCTTCCCATTCTATGGAATCAATTTTATCTTTAGAATTTGTTGTCTTTATCAATGTCCACCAATTATTAGCTTCCCCATCAAAATGATAGACTTCCAGCATGAATTTTTCTTTTTATGAGAACTGGAGGACATATAATGTCTTCTCAATGTAGTTAATTCATTATTACGTGATGAGGGGATCAAAAGATCCACTAAAGTTAGGATGTTTTTGTCACGTGAAGTATTTTACCGCAACTTGATCTTTCTTAGGAGAAGGGTGATCCACATGATTCATTTTATTATTGATAACTTGAGTTAGTTGATCCAGTACTGTCATGAAGTTCAAAGTTCTCGTTCCCATCAAGTTTGGAATCTCATTAGGGAAATCATTACATTCTATATCATATTAGTTATTAGAACAGGTTATCCTATTTCAATCCATTAACTAAAAAATAAAAATAAAAATAGGAGGCGTGAATACTTAGATAAAGAGCATATAAAAAAGGAAACATGAACATATAAGTAAAAAAGTTATAAATGAAAAGTATATACTCACTTATTATTCCCTAAGTTTCAATCTAGGTTATCCATGGTGTTAGATTTATCCCAAGGTTTCTTAATAAAATTTTCTATTCTTAATCAGAAAACAAATAACTATATTGTTATCTAATACCAACTATGAAAACCCAAGTCTTTTGCACATATTATTACATGATTTTAATCATATTTATATATAAAATAAAAATTGAGGTTCAAAAATTCTTGTGTATTTAGAAGACTAGGTACATAATTAAAAACATGAAACTAGAATAAAAAATCTTTTATTAATATTCATAATTATATCCTAACTCCCTTTTATCTCCCACAATTTCATAGGATAACCTGGGAAATACATAGAAAAAATGGGTGAGCTAAAAAGCCTAGTAAGGGAATAAACATGGAAAATAAACATGGAACATGAGTAAAAAGTCATAACATGATAACATAAAAGTCATGGATCATGAAGAAACATATAGAGGCATAACATATAGAAAATTTAATCATATAATCGTGGAAATATATGAATATGGAAAAAACATATATCATTCCATAAACATGAGTCAAGGATAACTACCAAGACAATATCACATGGTGGAAAAAGTCCCATAATAGATTAAGTTTACTCCATAATACCATACATAATGTATCATTAGACTAAAACATTGTGCAATTTATTTGACCACTATCTGGAGACACCCATCATAACATCTAAAAGAATATGTATTCCACATAAATAAATAAAACATAAGGAATAATCATAAGGGTTACCCATGGAAGGAAATGAGTTTTGTAATCATGTCATACGAAAAACCCCAAAGGGTGTACCATAATAGTATCCTTGAAAAAAGAAATTTAAAATGTTATTGTAAATTAATAAATTATATATAAGAATAAATCTTGAATAATGAAATCCAACTGATGTGAAAACATGAAAAAGAGTGTCAAGGTAACTTTAGAAATGTAAAACTTAAGCATAGTTTTAGGGAAAAGAATGAAGGGTCTTAAAAGGGATAAAGGAATAATTATTTCCCTAAAAACATAAATTAACTAAAAAAATTATGGATAAAATTATTTATTTTAGAAAAAAAATTGTGGCTAAAAATAGTTTATGGAGTGTACTTGAAAATGGATAAGAAACAGAGAATTTCCCTTTAATCGGGTTTGCTTATCAAGATGAATTGAGAATAGAACCTTTTTAAAACATGTATTTACCATAAAATAAAATAAATTAAGCTAGATATATATGTGTGGGAAATATTTAAATAATATGGGAGAAGTTTATAAGAATAATGGATATATAAATTGAGGAAAATAGAGGCAAAGCGATACATGAAGGAAATATGGAGGTTTGGATAGATATCTTACCTTATTGTATAAATTCATTCTTTAGTTGCACTTAATTTCCTTGATAATAAAATTAAATTCATTAATTATTTAATTCATAATCTCTTCTATATATATTTTATTTATTATAATTTTATTAAGTTCATTTATGGTCATTTAGATGAGTTATAAATTTCAATTTCTTTATTTCGGGAGCATTCGTTTCATGGTTTCATGGTTGGTTCACTTGTGTATAATTATAGAAGTTCTTTTAAAATAGAAATAAAACTAAATAAGTGAAATTAATTGGTATTAATTAACTTCCATATGTTTAAATGGTCCCATATATCATTTTTTATGACATATTTAATATTAATTTAATAAATCATTAATGATAAATAGTTAGTTTACTTTGGCGGTTTTTCCAACCATCTTAAACAAGTTTCGTTTTATTTAATGTTATGGGAATATTCTATTTCAAAAAATTAAAATTAAATATAATATATAAAATTATTTGATTTTAAACAATTATAAATTATTTTAAACCTTCCATGAAAGAATTAGTGGAAAATTAAAACTCATCATCCACAATGGTGGTTAACCGACATAATATGGACAATGGTTTATTTTTTATATGAATAAGAGGATATGATAAAAGGGTTGGATAAAAGATATTCTATTATAAATATAAAACTCTAGTATAAACATGATATTGGAGTTATTATTCTATGATTAATGAAGAAGGGAAGTAGAAGGTAGAAGAATAAAAGAAATTAAAAGTGGTAGCTTGAGAGTATTAACTCTTGAATATCACATTCTTGAAGGACCCCTTAAGAAACTTGGAATTGGTATTTTGGTGAGACCAGAATTACTTGGATGTGGGGAGAGTGGGGAGGATAGTGTTTGGTAGAGAATTGTAAATCTTTAAATGCTTATAAAGTGTGAGGAGAAGGGGTGGTGAGGGGTGGTATTTATAAGGGGGAGAGGGGTGTTTTTTATTATTATATTCATTAGTTTATTATTATTTATCAAGATTATCAATATTATTGATTCTTATGACTAGATATAGTAAATGGTGAATTTTATTTTTAACTAATGGGTTCTTACATCATCCATGACTCAAAAATTCATGTATTTGGCTTATAATATTAAATATCGTAAATTACTGTATTTCATTATTCACAAAAAATTCAATTATTTTAGAAAAATCATAAAAATTAACCCAAAATATTTTTTTAGATTTAGATTTATAAATTTGAATCCATTTTATTAAAATAATTTTCTAAATATGAGAAATTTAATTTTTATGTAAAACCCCCATTTATTAGAAAAATAGTGATTTAAATATTATGATTAATTTTATAACCCTTTGAAAATTTACTTATGGTCTCATAAAATTATAATATAGTATAATATTAATTTATGAATCCATTTTATGAAAATAAATTTTCTTTTAAATCATTATATTCAATATAAAATTGCAAATAAAGTAGTTACCTTTTAAAAAAATACCAACAATTTATTTATCATTTTTAAAACATTTATTTACTTGTACCATCATATAAATATATCATATTTTTATTTTATCAGACACATAAATATTATTTTACATTTACATATGTGAGTTTACTACTCTAAAGGTCGGATTACTATTTCTAACAGTCATATTACTATTCCGATGGTCCTGTTATTATTCAAATGGTCAGATTTATAATGGTCATATGGGTTCCTTGCTTCTTATAAATGCCTCTTATTCAATTAAGTCTTCATTAAGTTATATTTTATCTCAAGTTTATAAATAATTTGATTATAAAAATTAATATTTTATTATAAACATTATGTTTTATTTCTACAGATTTGTTTATGAGTGCAGTCATTATGGTGGATTGAGCAGATCCAAATTATCCTATTCATATTCCCTTATTTTTCTATTTATTGTCCAGCTATAATATTTTTCATTTTTATTGGTTTATTTTTTGACTAATTTATCATTCTTTATTTATGACAATAATTTTTTGTTGGTTTCTCTATATGATGTATGTGCTTTATACTACATGACATAATTATAAGAACAAAATTTCCATTGAAAAAAAATTTGGGTCATTACAAAATGTTTATTCAAAATGATGAGATTTTTATGAAAACCCATATTCAAAAGAGTTTGTATGGATTCAAAAAGAGTTGTGAATTATTGTATAATGTTTTATGGGATTTTAGTATAAGTGGGAGATTATTGGATGTTCACTAAAATGAACATGCCTGAGATGCATATACCCATGAATATGAAGTATGAAATATATATATATATATATATATATATTATGATATTATATATATAATTTACATTTAATACATGATATGATGCATGAATATTATCATGGTTAAGATGAATGAAAAATAATATAATATATATGATATATGATATATATATATATATATTATTGAATGTGCATGAGATTCATATTCAATATGAGTTTCATTTGATACAACTACCTGTAAAACTTCTCCCAAGAAGTTTCATTTTCATTTGAACTTGAGGTTAGTTCATTTATAAATTTAAATTTATTTATTGAAACATATTCAATGAATAAAGTCCCAATGTACAGAAATTCATGAGATCCATTTGGAAGTGTGAGACTTAGTCTTTGATTATAAAATAAAATGATTTCTCTTTTATTCAGGTGTGTGATGTGTGTGGGACACTGTTAAATGCTTTTCTCCCCAAAACTCCATTTATCTCATTTGAGAGGGTGCTAGAACCGCTTATGATAATAGGTATCCTTGTGAAATAATCATGGATCCATCAGCTAATGTATTCCAATGGAGGCAAAGTGCTTTTTTTCACTACACATCATGATCTCCGTCAAGCACACTACATCAAAGGAAGGAGATGGAAGCAATAATAACATGTGATTTATAAGTACTCTATTTTTAGATTATTTAAACATTGAATTCATAATGATATTTATTCTATGTTTTTGGTTTTTTTCCATTCCAATGTGTAACGTCCCGGTTTCAGGTGACGCCTAGAGGTACCACATACCCGGTTGGTCACATAGCCTCAAGTGAATTTCCCCAAATGCTAGAGGTTTCCAACTAGAAGTGAGGGCCTTGGGTGTGATAGTGGGGAAACTATGCCCTCATTGGAACAGTAATGCAGTGGAAAGAAACAGCAAAAAGTAGCAGAAGAAATAACAATACCATACAACAATAAATAGCCGAAGACTGAAAGTAAATAAATAATAGGAGCACATATATAAATGATTCATGATACATATGTCTAGAAAAATAGCCAAAAAAGTCACAATTCTTAAATATAGTACTAAACCAAAGTACACAGGAAAACAAGTAAACAACTCTTACAATATCACAAGACTCATCTTGGTCCCATGCTCTCTAGCTCTATAGTAATCAAGTACCTGAATTAGATAGGAACTTGCCCTTATCTACACCTGTAACAATATAATCTTTTTGGGCCCAAAAGCATGACCCAAATAGGGTGTGAGATGAATCCCTGTAGAAAAACTCCCAAAGATCTATTCCTAACAGTCAGTGAATATATATGGCAGAAAATAATAAAAATGAATCAATAAAAAAGTAAGTACTCAAAAGTAAACAATCCTACAGTTTCAATTATATTTATTTACATTTTTCAATTATTCAACCAAACAAAAACAAGAAAACCTATAGGAAGTTATCACAGCCTAACCCCTCTGATTCAACCAATCAATCTCAAGTAACCCTTTGGGTAAGTTCTAACAGCCTAACCCCTCTGGTTCAACTTATAAAAGGATACAACAACCTCCTAGGTAGCTCACCCAGTATAATCCCTTTGGTCTCATGTAGAAAAAGACTCTCTGAGGAAGAACTCACCATCAATTCCCCCTATAGTCTTTTAACAATAAACTACATACACTCTGAGGAAGAACTCAACTTTAATTCCCCTTGTGGTCTCGTAACGGTAACTATAGAAACTTTGAGGGGGAACTCAACGTCAACCCCCCCCCCCCATGTTTTCGCAGTGTGATAAAGAAATAATAGACACTCTAGGGAAGCCCTCAACGTCAATTCCCCCTATGGTATCACTACACCAAGTTCCCACAGCCCTGTGTAAATAAATCGTGCACAAATGATGTCTAGCAGTAAAAGTAAACCTAAAATTACTACTTGACTAAATAGCTACAAATCATATCACATCATCAGATAAATCACTCCATCCTAACAACACTAGGAATGGGAAGCAAGTAGACTAACAGGAAAAATTAGACCAAATGGTCAATATCAAATCAAACATGGGAAGACACCTCTATAGCATGGAAAAATAACCCTATTCACAAACAAGAGCCCTAACTCAAGAAAAAAAGCATAGCAGGCATCAACAGGGTTAAAATCCCTAAACATGAAATACCCCAATCTAGTGTATTGGGAACTTTTGCATATAATATTCAAAGACTAACTACAGAAAGGAACAAACCACCTACCTCAGTGTTGTATGATCGATATACTTTGGACTCAGCCCTTGAATTGGCCTAGAATGATGTAGATCTACAAAAAGGTCTAAAATGTTCAACCAAGGATATCTCACGAAAGAGAAGAAATCAAGAGATAAATCTCTAGAAGAAGGAAGAAATCATTGTGTCAATTCCAATGCAATTGATGACGGTTGTTTGGAGAATGGATGGAGGATCGATGGCTCGGAGAAGGATCGTCGGCCTCGGTTTCTCCTGGATGAGATGCAACCCTGGTCTGATTTAAGAATTAAAAAGAAAAGTACAAGGCATATTTATTTAATGTACATGTTTTTTACTTACCTTAACTAACCCTCACTTTAGGTGGTCTCTAGGTCACCTCACACGGCCATATACTCGGTAGTTACATGGCCAGTACACGGCTACCCATGGAAACTAGGTACACAGCGTGTACTCCAAAGTACATGGAATGCACTACTTAAATTTCCATATTCTCTTATTTTTTTCAAAACACCAGAAAATAAAACTCATGCCTTAAAATAAGGTATGAGTTCTTACAAACTTCCCCCCTTAAATAAATTTGTCCCTGAATTTCCCTAGCAAGGTGGCGTAGAAGAAGAATCCTCGAACAGCTCTGGACACTATGATCGTACATCGGTCTTCCTCTCCCAAGTCTCATCCTGTACTCACCCATTCTACCATATCACTCATACTAGAGGAACATACCAGCCATAGAGAATGTTTTCACTACGATCAACAATCCAGATAGGGTGCTCCTCGAATGATGCACCCACCTCCAACTTAATCTCCTCGAGTTGAAAAACATGATATGGGTCTAATAAGTAATATCATAACTGAGAAATGTGGAAGATGTTTTGAATATCCTGGTACCTCTAAGGTAACAAAAACCGATAGGCAACTGTACCAACTCTCTCCAAAACCTCAAACGGCCCAACGTATCTCGGTGAAATCTTACATTGTCTCCTAATCCTCCTGTGTCCCAACCTCAGTGTGACACGTAGGAAAAACTGATCTCCAACCTTGAATTCTAGAGGTCATCTCCTTAGATTATAATAAGACTTGTTTCATGATTGTGCATTATTTATCCTCTTCCAAATCAACTATGCCTGCTTCGTGGTCTCCTGACACTAGTACAAAAACAATTTTTAATGTCACCATTTTTCACGTCAGTTTTTTAGAACCAATGTAAAAATATCTAAAAAAAATTTATCAAATCAGTTATTATATAACCAATGTGAAAAATCTATTTTTTGTTTATTTTTCACGTCGGTTATATAATAACCAACGTGAAAATCTATTTTCCAGACTTGTTCACGTCGTTTCTAAATAACCGATGTGACAAATTAATTTTCAAGACTTATTCACATAGGTTATTAAATAACCAATGTAAAAAAGGATTGAAACATGTAGTTAATTTATCAAGCTTAGATTTGATAGGTCATAGAGTTCAAATGGATTTTTGGATCAAAAGTTATGGGCATTTTAAGTTGATCATCTCTAAATGAAGTCTTAGGGAATGCCAATTTCTGAAGTCCATAACTTTTAATCCGAAACTCTGTTTGAGCTATGTGACCTATCAAATAGAAGATTGGAAAATTAACTACATGTATGTTAACATTTTTTATGTAGGTTATGAAATAAACTACATAAAAATACCTTTTAATGTCGGTTATTAAATAACCGGTGTGAAAAAGCCATGAAAATTGATTTTTCACGTCGGTTATTTAATAACCGACGTGAAAACGAGATAAAAAATGATTTTTCACATAGTTTATTTAATAACTGACATGATAAAGGTTTAAAAAAATCTGTTTCATTTCACAAGCTTTGATTTGATAGGTCACGGAGCTCAAACGGAGTTACGGATCAAAAGTTATGAGAATCAGAAGTTGATCATCTATAAACGAAGTCTTAGGGAAGGTGAATTTCCGAAGGCCATAACTTTTAATGCATAACTCTATTTGAGCTCTGTGAACTATCAAATAAAATATTGGGAAATGAACTACATTTGTTTTAACATTTTTCTCTTTGGTTATTTAATAAATGATGTGAAAAATACCTTTTAATGTTGGTTATTAAATAACCAACGTGAAAAGCCATGAAAATTGATTTTTCACGTCGGTTATTTAATAATCGACCTAAAAAAGATATAAAAAATGATTTTTCACATCAGTTATTTAATAACCAATGTGAAAAATAAGTAAAAATTTTAATATCTTTTCATGATAGTTATCATAAAACTGACGTGAAAGATAATTTTCATATACCACCAACGCAAAATTTTAATTTTTTTACATTGACATTTCCAATTGCCGCCTAAAATTTTTAATACCACATTTTCATTTATCATATCAATTATATGTTTTCATTATACACATATCCTAATTTAACGATCATTTCTTTCAACCATCATCGTTCCTCAAACTAGACGCATTTGATATTCAACGTGAATCAATTATTTCTTTTTTTTTGTGATCTCATCAAGGTATTTTTAATTGTTTATCAATGATTTATGGTTTTTATGATTTGTTTTCTTAATTAATATAACATTTAACAATAATTTCTTCCAACCATCATCATTATGCCAACTCAACTTGTTTTATCTTCCAAGTGAATCCATTATTTCATCTTTTCGCGATCTCATCAAGGTATTCGTAATTATTTTTTCATGATTTATATTTTTATGAGTAGTTTTCTTAATTGATATACCATTTATGGATTATTATTTTATTATAATGATGTATAATTCTTTATATCATGGTAAAACTACAAATCCTCCTCTGGATTCTTAAATTTCTTCTAATACGAAGCTACGGTTGGCTCATTCGATCTTTCCTTGAAAAAAATATATCAAAATTCTGATGGTCATAACTTTTGATCCGTAACTCCATCTGAGCTCTACGACATGTCAAATCAAATCTTACGAAATTATCTACAAGATGGTAAATATTTTTTACATATATTTTTTAAAAATCAACGTTAAAAGTCATTTTTAACATCGGTTTTTAAATAACCGACGTAAAAATGACTTTTCTAGTTGGTTTTTTTAAACCCGACGTAAAAAATTTCTTTTTAATGGAATTTCTATAAGGTCTTTCAGATTGGTTTTTTAAAAAATGATGTTAAAAACCATAAAAACTCATTTTTAACATCATTTATTAAATAAATGATGTAAAAAAATCATATTTTTTACATCGCTCACAATAACGTTGCCTCAAAACCGACGTTAAAAAGCTAAAAAACCAACGTAAAAAACATTTTTTGTACTAGTGTAAACAAGACGAGATCCCATTATAGCTACCTCTACTGTTTCCAGCTAATATAGGGATGATCGGCATGGACTACCATACAAAGACTCATAAGGTTCCATCTGAATAGTTTCTTGAAAACTATTATTGTAGGAAAACTCCACCAGAGGTATGTGATTCTCTCAAGAACCTCCAAAATCTAAGATTCATGATTGAAGAATGTCCTCCAGCACCTAAATTGTATGCTTAGACCGGTCATCTATCTAGGGATGGTAAGCTTTACTTAGAAGTACTTATGTGCCCAAATCCCTCTGTAGTTCCTACCAAACCCGAGAAGTAAAATGGGTGTCTCTATTTGAAACAATGGATTGAATAACCCCATGTAAACGTACAATCTCTTGGACATACAACCTTCCCATCTCATCAACACTGAAGGTCTACTTGATCGGTAATAACTGTACAACCTTTGTGATCATGTCGACAACAACCCATACTGTATCATTTCCTCAAAGTGACCTCGGAAAACCTGTTACAAAATCCATCGCTACATCATTACACTTCCACTCAGGAATGGGTAACTGCTGCAAAAGACCTGATGGTTGATGATGCTCCACCTTCACCTGATGATAGGTGAAACACCTCATAAAAAAACCAGCAACATCTCTCTTCATACCTGGCTACCAATACTGATAGTGTAGATCTCGATACATCTTGGTTACACCAGGATGAACTGCCCAAACTGAGGAATGAAAGTCTCACATCATCTCCTTATGTATGTCAGCTGACACCCATACGTACCCATGAAAACGCAATATCTCATCCTCTCCTATGGTCCAACTAGGAATAAGGTCCTCTCCTGACACACTCTCCCGTAGGACTAGGCCTTTAGAATATGATAGCTACCTCATTCGTACTCGATCAAGAAGATTAGAGGTAATATATACAAAATAAAGAAACGTCTTCCACCGTCTGTCATGAACCTCCAAATATATCTCAAATAACTAATCCATAAGCTACAACTCACTACTAGACTCCTGAACTACCTGTATCTGAGTTCTCCTACTCAACGCATCAACCACTGTAATTCTTTTCTCAGGCATGCAGGCAAGCTCAAAGTCAAAGGACTGAAGGTACTCAACCCACCTTCACTGTCTCAAATTCAGATCATGCTGAGTGAATATATATTTGAGACTTTTTTGGTCGGTGAAAACCAAATTTATTCTCTCCCAACAGATAATGTCTCCAACATCATAAATCATGAACAACTACAACCAACTCTAGATCATGTGTTGGGTAATTCCTCTCATGTGGCCTCAACTGCTGAGACCCGTACGCAAGGACTCATTCTCTCTACATAAGTATTGTTCCCAGCCCGATGCCTGATGCATCACAGTAAACTGTATAACTCTTGTTCTTCTCTAGAAACACTAGTATCAGTGCTGAATTAAACCTCCCTTTTAGCTCCTGAAAGGCTGACTCACAAAAATTTGTCCACAGGTACTTCAAACCCTTCTTAGTCAGGCCCGTCAGTGGCACTACTAAGCGTGAAAAGTCCTGTATAAAACATATTTAGTAATCATCCAGCCCTAGAAAACTTTGTACCTCAAAGTAGTTCTTCGGATACTCCCAAGAAACTACTTCTCTCACTTTCTCTGGGTCTATTAACACTTCTATATCTAAGATAATATGATCCAAGAAGTGAATTTGGTCCATCCAAAAGTGGTATTTTGAGAGCCTAGCATGTAACCGATGCTCTCTCAATGTACTAAAAATGATCTCAAGATGCGTGTCATGGATGTGTCGAGTGTGAGAGTATACTAAGATATCAGCCATGAAGACTACCACGAAATAATCCAAGTATGGATGGAACACTCGGTTCATCGGTGCCATACAAACTATAGGCACGTTCGTAAAACCGAACAGCATAACCACATACTCGTATAGACCATACCTTATCTGAAAGACTGTAAGAGGTATATCTAATGGTATAACGTGCAACTGATGATAAGTAAATCTCAATTAAATATTCTATAACACCTGGTCTCCTCAAAGCTGATCAAAGAGATCATCAATCCTTATCAAGGGATATCGGTTCTTAACCTTCAATTGGTTCAGATTCTGATAATCCACAAAAAGTCTGAGGGTACCATCTGCCATCTTCGAAAATAGGATAGGTGAACCCCAAGGAGAAATACTAGGTTGGATGAAACCCTTTTCCTAGAACTCCTCCAACTGCTTCTTGATCTCCTATAACTCTAGTGTAGCCATCCTATAAGGAGGAATGGAAACTAGTGTCACTCCTGGAACAAGCTCGATAGAATATTCAACCTCTCACTCTAGAGGAAAACCTAAAAAATTCTCTAGAAAGACATCCTTAAAATAATCCACCACTAGAGGAAAGTCCAATTGTGAAGTCCCCTGGTCATCCATATATAGACTATCAATATGGGTTGTAACTCCTCCCATCCCATGATGCTCGGGTCCTACTCTGCTCTCCCAGACATCCCTTTCACCCCTATGTAGAAACAAACCACCCTTTAGTGATGTGAAACTCACCCTATAGTGATAATAGTAGAAAACTGCTAGGAAGGTAACTAACTAGTTGATTCTGAGAATGAGATCATAGCCTATCATCTCTAGGACTTAAAGGTCCCATAAGAAGTGACACTAACCAACCACAAGAGGGCACTCCTTGCAGTGACGTACACTATTCGTTCTTTCCCCAATGGAGTGTCTAACATCAAGAAATCAGTATAAGAAAAGATGCATATCCCAAGCCTCTCCACAACATCAAATTATATGAAACTACAGGAAGCCCCTGTATCAAAAATTGCAGAAGCTAAAACTGAGGCAACCATAATCATACCTCAAACTATAGAGGGTCTGAGATCCTGCACCTACTGGATCTACTCCACTGCAAAAGTCTTTCCTGTACCGCAGCCCTATGACCCTACCTAACCACCCTAAGTTTCCCCACCCTGTTGTCGCTGAAATCCTAACGACTGGATACCACGACTATGACCTCCACCTTGGCCTGAACAGCCAAAAGAACTCCAGTTCCCAGACTGATGAGAAGCTGGTGCTGCTGCTCCGGAATAAGGATTCAAAGAGGAGCCCCTTTCACCATCTTTTGGTAATAAAATCTGACAGAACCACTAAAGATGACCCATCTTGTCGTAAGATCATCACTCCACTGGGTCTCTTGGGAAATGTGTCCATGTATTCCTTCCCTTCCTACACTGGTAGCATACCACCTGGCTACCTGAAGGTGTATCTCGCCTACTCAGATCTCCACATATAGACTCCCTATGGCACTTCCTACTATCAGCCAGAGAAGCACCAACTCTGGATGCAGAACTACCCTGGCCCACATCTCCAAGATCCCTTAGGTTGCACTCTATGATCAGCACCTAGTAGACTTTGTAAGATATTGTTGTCAACCCGAATATGTTCACCTGAGATCGGATGTCATGCCTGAGACCATCCTCAAACTTCCTTTCCAGAATTAACTCATCACCCCCCTAGAATGGGCGTGAAGCACTACAGCTCTATGAAGAGAGAAGAGTACTTCATGACTGAGATAGTACCATGTTCCAGACTCATGAACTCTCGGGCTCAATCGGCCCTCAAAGTCCTCAGGTAGAAGTAATTGTAGAAGGTACACTGGAACTCATCCCAAGCTATAACTTGTTGGCATCCCACCTGTGAGATCACATCCCATCATCTCTTGGATCAATCCCAAAAATATAAGTAGAGAGCTTCAACCTCCTCTATAGAGGCATCTTCAGATGCTCAAAGATAGAAATAATGGATTCTAACCACGACTCAGCAGCCTGAGGTCCTCCATCCCCTGAGAAAGTGGGAGGATGCTTCTACTGAAATACCTACATCAAATCTTCCATAGATGGTTCAGGATTTAGTTTTCCCTGGAAGGTCTGTATAAACATCATGAAGCCTTCTCAGAACTATGCATCAGCACCTATATCCAGAATGAAGGCTGGTTCCAAGACAGGCATGACGGGAGGGTTTGCTGGCAATCCCTGATCTACCATGTCCAGTGTCTGATCATTGCTCTATATCTAACATTAAACTAGAGAAAATATCAGTGGAAAGACTCTGAAAGGTCAAGTGCACACCTTAGTTCAATATTATCAAGAACAGAAACTTAGAAGTGAAAAAAAATAGGAGAAGGAAAGCATTCAGGTTTTTCAAAACAGGGATACATGGCATGTATGAACCATACATGGCGTGTTCCTTTAAGCCTTAACATGGTTGTGTACTCCTTCCAACCCTGGTCATGTAACACCCCATACACACGGCTTGTTCTCCCAAGACACGGTGTGTACTCGAATCATTTTCCCCTAACTGGGTTCTTCCACACGACTAACCCACATAGTTTTCTTAGAACGAGACTACACGACGTGTTCGTTCCAGACATGGCATGTACTAAGAGGATTTCACCGGCCCGTTTTGTTATTCACGTGGATGGATACATGGGTTATAGTACACGATGTATTTAATCTTGACACTACGTGTATAACCTAAGTTTCACCATCTGTTTGGTTAGTTACACGGGTGGACACATGGTCCTTACAACACGGCGTGTACGTCCGGTACACGGCGTGTTCCACCAAGGATTTCCCAACCCCCATGTCTCTTCCCACACAACTAGTGACATGGTTAGAGACTACACAGTGTGTACATAGAGTACACAGTGTGTACTTAAAAAAACAGTTCCTTACCGAACAAAAGGATATATGGCGTGTATTCAGCAATACACACCATGCATTCTGGTTTTTTTTGGAAAGTAAGCCTCAAAAACTACTCAGAACCCTATAAAAACACTGAAACTAACATTAAAGTGCCAAATTTTGACCTGTGGGGGCCCATACTCCCTGCGAATCAAATCTTATAATCTTATTCATGTCATATACAAGTGTAATAATGCAATAATCCACTAAATTCTGATCCATGAGGGCCCATAACACCTCAAAAACCAAAGTTTGAACTTCATTCAATTGAAACCTTACAAAATCTAATACCCCATAAAATAGTAGGTATTCTATAAAGGCATATATCACAACAGCATGCATATCTAGCACAATACCTATCACAACAACATTCAACCAGTAATGCATCCTAAATGGCATGGAAAGAATGCATGACATGTGATCTCTAGAAAGTTCCTATATGATGTGTGAGATTGAATACTCTCATCTCATTGGGTTGAAACAAAAATAGAACCTCGATAATATCAACAATAATAGCACAAAACAAGTGAATCACTTAACGGTGAAATAAAATCAACTATAATAATTGAAAAACCAGAAAAATTGCAATAATAGAGGTAAATTAGCTTTTCCCTGTACACAGGTTAGCTAATATTGGGAACAACTCATTACCAAATACCTATTCCTTCTTATCCCTGGCTATAGTCTCTAAATAGTAAGTCAATAAGAAAATAATCCCTTTTACACCACTTTGTAACGTCCCAGTTCCGGGTGCCCCCCAGAGGTGCCCCGTACCTAGTTGGTCACATGGCCTCAAGTGCATTTCCCCAAATGCCAAAGGCTGTAGAATATCAGTGAGGGCCTTGGGTGTGATAGTGGGGAAAATATGACCTCATTGGAAGAGTAATGCAGCGGAAAGAAACCGATAAAAGTAGAAAAGAAATGACAATACCATACAACAGTAAATAGAGGAAGACTAAAAGTAAATAAACAATAAGAGAACATATATAAGTGATTCATACTACATATATCTAGGAAAGCATGAAAACAAGTCACAATGCAGAAATAAAGTATTAAACCAAAGTACACAGGAAAACAAGTAAAAAACTCCAACAGCATCGCAAGCCTTATCTTGGTCTCATGCTCTCCATCTTTATAGTAATCAAGTACCTGAAGTAGAAGGATGATTTCCCTTATCTACACCTACAAAAATATAATATGTTTGGGTCCAAAATCATGACCCAAATAGGGTGTGAGACAAATCCCAGTAGGCAACCACCCAAATATATGTTCCTAATAGTCAGTGAATATATATAGAAAGAAATAAGAAAAATGAAGTAATAAACATGGAAATGCTAAAAAGTAACCAATCCTATAGTTTTAATTACATTCATTTACATTCTTCAATTATTCAGCCAAATGAAATAAAGAAAACCTCTAGGATGTTCTCACAACCAATACCCTCTGGTTCAACTAATCAACCACAAGTAACCCTCTGGGTAATTTCTCACAGCCTAACCCATCTAGTTCAACTTATACAACAATACAACAACCTCCTAGGTAGCTCACATGGTCTAACCCCTTTAGTCTCATTCAAACAAAGATTCTTTGAGGAAGCACTCACCATCAATTCCCCCTATACTCTTTTAACGATAAACTATAGACACTCTGAAGAAGTACTCAACGTCAATTACCCATGTGGTCTCGTAACAGTAACTAAAGACACTCTGAGGGAACACTCAATGTCAATCCCCCCTATATTCTAGCAACATGATAAAGAAATAATAAACACTCTAGGGAATCCCTCAATGCCAATTCCCCCTATGGTCTAACTACACCTAGTTCCCACAGCCCTGTGTAAATCAATCATGCACAAATGATGTTCAGCAGCCAAAGTAAACCTAAAAGTACTACTCGGCTAAACAACTACATATCATATCATATCATCAGATAAATCACTCCATCCTAAAAACACTAGGCATGAGAATCAAGCATCCTAATAGGAAAAACTAGACCAAATAGTCAATATCAAATCAAACATGGGAAAACACCTCTATAGCATGGAAAAATAACCCTATTCACAAACAAGATCCCTAACTCAAGAAAACAAGCATAGCATGCATCAACAGGGTTAGAATCCCTAAACATGTAATACCCCAATATAGGGTATTGGGAACTTTTGCACATAATATTCAAATAATAACTACAGAAAGGAACAAACCACCTACCTCAACATTGTAAAATCGATATACTCCATTATCATCCATTGAATCGGCCTAGAACAATGTAGATATACAAAAACATCTAAAACATTAAACCAAGGATATCTCACAAAAGAGGGGAAATCAAGATATTGAGATCTAGAAGAAGGAAGAACTCACTGTGGTGATTCCAATGCAATCGATGGCAGTTGATTCATATAATGGATGGAGGATCAATGGTTCGGAGAAAAATCACTGGCCTTGGTCACTCCTAGATGAGATGAGCCGAGAAGAAGTGATTTTTTTGAATGAGACGCGACCCCGGTACAATTTAACAATTAAAAAGAAAAGTAAATTGTGTGTTCATTTAATATACATGTTGTTTAATTGCCTAATCCAACCCCTGCTTTAGAAGATCTCCAGATTACCTCACACGACCATGTACTTGCTCGTTACACAGTCAGCACACGGCTACCCACGGCAACCAGGTACATATCATGTACTCCAAAGTTCATGGTGTGTACTCCTTAAATTTCTGGATTCTCCTCTTTTTCTCAAAAACACTAGAAAATAAAACTCATACCTGAAAAGAAGTTCTGGGTTCTAACAAAATGATCATTAGTTTATCATAAAAAACTCATCATTTATCTCATATCCCAGTGAAGAATAGGTTACCCATGTGCCCAAAATTGGTTGCTGGACATGCATTATTGTGAACATTTTTATGTATTAGAGTTATACTATCAATGTGAAAATCTATATGTATTATATATTCTTCATTGATGGTTTAATTTGTATTTATTATAGGTTCTCCATATTTTTTTATTACTTAGTTATAATTCTTTTAGATTTATATGGTTTAAAACCACACATATGGGTGTCCTGAAGTCTATCATTATCCAAGAAAGCGGTAAATGTTGGTGGTGTTGGGATCTGACCCATGAGAATGGATTCCTAAGTATCCCTATAGAAGGAATCATAACCCATGTAGTTTGGTTCCACTTAATGTGGAACATTGTACCTTTTAGGGTTGTATAACAAGGACTAGTCTGTATAGTTTTATGTTATGCAGTAAGGAAATCTAAGAAAAATATTCCTAGAAATGGCTGATGTGGTACATGCGCCTAAGCAGCCCTTACTAGTTGACCTTAGAGAGAATATATCCCAATGAGGATAGGTTGGGCCTCATGAGTAATATAGACTTGTAAAAATATATTGTATCATTGGGGATATGGCCTAGATGAGAAATATATGGTAGTCACCTGAAACAAATATGGCTCTCCAAGTTGGGGGCATGATTCCATCAAGAATATAGCCCAATGTGAAGAGTTTCCTGGGAATGTGACTATGGAGAAAGGGATATATGATCTCATGAGACTATATTGAGATGGGGGAAGGACATAAATAGTCACATGAAAAATATAGCCACATGAGTATGGAAATAGAGGATTGATGGTATTGGGTTTTAACCTCAAGGAAGTGTCTTATTTATCCCATATAATAGGAGTCAAATCCCACTTAATTTGATGTGCATAGTTTAAGGTCGTATACAAGGATCATACCATGTATTTTAATTTTTTCCCGGTAAGAACATTATCATGCATTTTTACATTGTGTGACTAGGATGTTGGCCACAATACTTAATTTTTTTTATGGGGATGTCTACATCCTGAAATTTGGTACAATAGCGGATTGAGTCTGACTTATACATATGGGGATTCCCTTCAGGGAAATTTTTTTTCTTATACCTAGTATGATTTCTATATAGGATGTGGTGGGGCTCACACCTAAGGAAAAGTCCCATATTGGAGACATTTTAACTGTGTTAATGGCATGATAAAATAATATTTCAAAGCTCATGTAGGATTTGATTAGTGTGATAAGCAAGAGATAATAGAAGTTTGATCACATTATATTAGAATTCATAATTATATTTGAATGTGTCTTATACACTATAGTTTTTTTTATGAATATCTTAGGCTCATTGATGGTATCACCAATGGGATCCATATTGGTTCTTATACTTGAGGAAGAGGCATATCCTTCCATATTATTTCATGTTGATAGGCATGGAGGGATATAGAGGTAGGGGTAGTGTGGGGTCTTGCAAGAAAGACTAAGGGATTACTTCAAGTGGGATGACCTATCTGAACTAACTTGTTGAATGGAGAAGAATTCCATCACTGAGATAGGGGATACTACTTTAGTGCCTTCTTGATGGGGACTCTCATTATCAAGGGAATACATGATTGTGATCCCTTTGAGAGTTCTACTTATCTGAGATGACAACCCAGATCCTACTTTTATAGAGTTAATCTATGATTGAGGGGGTTCAAACTGGTGTTCATGCAATGATCATGTGCATCTGGTGGCTTTGGAGGAGGTATGGATTTGGCCTTTTAGGGTTTTAACCTTGGGGGGAGGAATCCATAGAGTCATTATGTATTATAATGGATTAAGATAATGAAATATGGGGTATCTTTGAGTTACCCTAGTTTTGGGAAGATTTATTGTGTGTAGCTCCCTAATCACATAAAGAAACCGTGTAATAAGGGACCACGTGATAGAGGGAGACCACATTAGAGAGGGAAACTATGTTGGGTAACGACATTAGGAAATATACGTGAGGCTGTAATCATTAGATCGTGAGAGATGTCCATCTTCCAACCATGAATAAAGATGGTAACATGAGAACATGTGATGATCACATGGATAGGATAATGTGGAAGGGTATTATAAGTTTTAATCATTCAAATGCCTCATGAGGGATTATATCATGCAGACATATTATGTGGGATTTTGTGTTATTTAGATTTATTTTTATATCTGGATTTACCTGTGAAACTTTTTTAAGTTTCCAAATATAGAATCTAATCCTAATTTTACTTCTCCTTCCACACTTCTCTCTTTCCTTTTGTCTCTTCCTTCTGTTCTCTCCCATGGTACCCCTATCTCAAAATGGTAACTGGGTATTTATCAACTACATGGGTGATAGGAATGCATAATCATTAGGTAACCACTTAATCCATGTGGTCCATAGGATAATTTCTATATAAGAGGGATAAATTACATGGTTTCGTGAGATCTTTGTCTATGAGTCATGTGAGAGGGAGACGTCATGTGGTCATATGATACTACCATTTTCAACCCATATAAGACGAGTGTATCATGCGGTCCATATAAGAAATTTGTTTCTTGATGGAGTCTTTTTGATTGACTGATAACTTCAGGAATGGTCTTTTTTTATTTTTGGAGATACGTTTATCCTTACCTTATGTTTTTTTAGATCATCCATGAAAAGAGGGCACCAAAAAACACCCCCCAAAAATCTAGTTCATTTGGTATGAAAAGGACTCATTTTTTAAGATTTTGAATCCTATATGAGTTTTTTAAAATCCAATTAAGGTTAACCCCTATAAATATTCTGATAGGGGGGTTCATTATCACTTGTGAATTTGATCTCTAGAATGAGAATTCTATGGATTCTAGATTTTTTTGTGAGATAGTGCCACAAGAGTAAACTTCCTAATCGAACCACATAATAACCAAGGTGAATTTTTGATTTTACGTGGTTTGTAACTATGTTATTCATGTGATGAAAAGGTGGAACTCACTTGATCATCATTTATACTATTTTATTTTCATGTATACCATGTGTTTTTTCATGAAAACCCAATTATTATCACATGTATTTATTTTCTTTTCTATTTTGTTTCATTTTCCAATGTTGATTCCTTCTCCAAACCAAATCATTCCATATATATATGACTTCAAAATGGGAGTCTTGAGAAAAGGTAGTGAGGTGGTTAGAAATAGTCAATAACATGAATGATTTTCAACACCAACATATTCATCCATCACACACTTTTCTTACCAATCTCATGGGAAAAATCCATTTGGATTGCCCATTATTTTAATAAAATCCCTTTTATGGGTTCATGATTTTGAATGATGACCCAATTCCAACACCCCAGAAAATAAACTAGTTGCCCCTATGGGTTATCAAACATTAGTAAGTGATTTTTGTAAATATATCTTCATCTGGTCATTTAATCAAGGAGTATGAACATGTGGAGGGATATGTCTTAGGAATTCCCCTTTAGATATTGAGAAAGAATGATGAACACTTAAGCCCGAGACTCGTGATTATAATCCTGTCATGAAGCAATTATTAGCTAGACAAAAACTAAATCAGTCAAAGAAATTGGGCTTCTAATGAGGAGGAACTTTTAACCTGGACTGGGGGTGTCCCTTTTGGGAACAGTGGTGTTGTAAGGAATCCAAGAGGGAGTTTAAGGAAATGGGTTTGTATAATTCTACCTAGATCTCACAAACCCTTTCCCATCACAAAAAACATATTGTTCCATAACTTATTAGAAGATGGTGTCCAGATACTAAAACCTTTCACATATACACATAGAGTTCAGATTTATCCTCTGGGGAATGAAAATGATCAGTGGGTATTTGAACTTAGGATACATGTATGATGAGTTCATCCACCTGGATTCTAAATGGGAAAATACTAATACGACTCCATTTATTTCCAAGGAGCTACTTGATATGTAAAAATACATCATGGGAGATGACTTTAACCCAATATTTTATGTTTCTTTTGAGACAAGGGTGCACAAATTCATCAATAATACTAGGTATTAACCACAACCTAAGAGGCCTAGAGTTTTTTCAACTCATAAAACTCATGGATTTGAAGGTGATTAATGGACCACTAAATAAAAAATTCAATTTAATAGATGGGGATGGAAGGTCACTTCTCAAATTGACCATCTGATCTACTTGGAATCCTTATTAGAAATGTTTATAAGAAAATACCTTCTCCCAGTTTAGGAGTCAGAAACTAGGGTTAGAATTAGAACCTTTATGATGGAATTGAAACTGGATATTGGAAAATGGATCAGCTTAGCAGTCTTAGTTCTGAAAAAAACTATACTTCCAGTTTTTTCATGCCTATAAGGGAAAGTCCCTATTTATACTCATTAGTACTTTTTGAGTTTTATGGATATGGATGTTATCTCATATAGGTGGATATAATTTCATCAATATCCAAGAGATCCTCATTACTAGATTTATTTTATATCTCTAGAGTATTAGTGGGTTTCATCCAATCTCTCTAATAGATCAAGACATAAATAACATACTCAACCATCATGAATTATTTGTATACATAAAATACATATTCTCATCTGGTACTATCACTAATGATATTGTTGGCATTCAAATAGTGTGTGCATATTTTATATATATATGAGGAGGCATCTTATCCACGAGAATAAACTATGAGGTTATATTTAAGGTGATTTTACCTTGAATATTTAAGATGCAATTCAAGTGTGTCTAAAATAAATTCCCTAAAACTCTTTCCAGTATCTAGATCAAAAGGAAGCCGATGATTTTTGTCCTAATTTTAGTTAATGATGATGAGATAAAATAAAGACATAGATCTAACCTTTCCACCATCTGATGCTTTCATTGGTCTCAAATTGGATTATGATAATACTTGGATACATTCATACTTCAACGGGTAGCTGGATGAATTAGTGGCAAAGGATAAGGGTTATTCGGCAACTAAAGGTGAATAAAAGAAGGGATATCTAGAAGATATGATTAATTCTATTAAATAGATTATTCTAAGGAGTAATTTGGTGTTAGGTATGTTGATGAAGAAAATAATTCATTTGTATCCCACCCCTTCAACAAGTGTAGCACCTTCATCATTATCCAGCCCTTCCCTAATAGTGTTTTGGAATGCTTAGAAGAAATGGGATGCTTTAAGAAATAGTAATTCTTCTAAATAATCCTAAAAGATACTGAGTGAGTTAGTTCTTATATTAAAAAAATGGAAACTTTAATATAATCCATCAAGGGTAGGGTTTACTCCTCAAATTGGGTGATATAAATGATGATGTCAAGAGCAGAAGTGGCTGATTCTAAGGAAGAGGTAAAATGACTTTCCTTTCTAATTACACCCAAATTTTTTATGTAATTATTATATTTATCTAATTCTTGTAGGAGGTTTGAGGTGAAAATCACTTATTTCATCTCTATGATATATTGGGGGGAACAAATCTTGGAGTGGATTCTCCTTCTAATGAAAGGATTGTGGAAGGAGGCTTCCCTGTCATGGTAGAGCCCATACAAGAGGTAATTGTAGAACTAATTGGAGGATTTACACCCACACCATTACCAATTATCCCTCTAATGAGAGTATCTTCATAAAAGACTACCTGAAAGAGGATTGAAAAATAACTAACAATAGACCTTTATTTAGGGTTTATGAGTGAGTATTATACCTTCTCACCCGACAGTTAGATTTTTCTCATGATTCTTTTTTATTAATGAATTTATTTATGCAGATACTGGACTAATCTCTACATGATTGAAATTACCAATTACCTAAAAGAGTGAAACTTTTTGGATCCTTGAAAGAGTTCCCTCTAATGCGGTAACAGAATTGATTACCAGGAGTTCGTGGCCAACTAAGGACCCAATTGGATCATGAATTCCTCCAGTAAACCCAAAAATAGGGCATGACACCATTGAGGTAGTGTATTATAGGGAATTAAATCCCTAAGGACTCATATAACCTAGCCTTATAGATTAAACATATATGGTAATGATGGATAGTGAGCTCCAAGAAAGGCCAGAATTAGCTGCGCTTTCCATTATTCAAACTAAGTCAATGCTAGTGGATGATGCCACAATGGATCCAAATGTTATATATTTTCCTTCCCAAAACCAAAAAACTTATAAACTTCCAAAATTGAATTATTTAGTGGTAGTGGAAGACAAAGAATAAAGTATTTCATATCCAATTCTAGTATCCCTTACTCAAACTGAGCTGACACTGGTGGGTGTTACCATGGGGGATTCAAATCCAGTAGTGCCTAAGCTACCAGATCAAGTAGCTTCTTCCCTTATAGAAGGGTCACCAATGAAAATCATGGTGACCAAAGAAGTGGAAATGGTCAAATCCTAAAGAATATAAGAATTGGACATCATCCCAAGTGCTTTAATCATCACTCCTTCCCATCAAGGGTTGATGGGTGATTTAATGGGGACTAAAGACCAAACTAATTACTCAGTAACTAATCTTGATGTAGTCAAAGAATCTATGAAATAAGGTAAGTGACCCTTGAGACTTATATATTCCCTCTATGATTATATTGACCTTTATCAAACTTCATGTGATTATCTTGAAGATGGTAACATTGATATACCTATGTCAAAGATTCATCTTGAGCCTATTGCTCAAATGGAGGATGTGATTACCTCAATACTAGAAGTGGATGTAGTGCCCATAGGGATAGAGGTAGAATCCCAGAGATTGGTATAGGATTTATGATAAAGGGATATACCTGATGCACCTAATAATGGGAAAATGTAAGTTAATAGGACCAAGGTTTTGATTAATGAAAGTGAATTTTCTCACCTATTATCACATATAAATATGTACTTTTTATAAAAAAAAAATAACACATTCCATATATGAATTTCATCACACCTGTCATCAGTTATCAAAACTCAAAGCATCATTATCTCAACACATCAACCATAGAGGAACATTGGGATATATATTGTTCTAGTTCTAGCATATAAGAGTGGTGTCAATATTAGACCCTCCTTGAGTGATGTGGTTCTATATTATGTTCCAGTACTTGCAACTACCATTTATATTGACCATGAGGAGACCACATTACAACAACAGGTTTAAGGATGATTATTAAAGAGGATCTCAAAACTGATCCCGAAGATTCCCCTTGATGAACTTGGAAACCAACGACATAACCTTTAATATATGTTCATCACCTTGGGATTTGGAAGGTTTAATTACCAATATGTTCATTCCAAGGTAAAGGAGGTGATTGTTTCTAGAGAAAAAATGATCATACCCTAGTCAAATCTCAGTGCTACAGAATCTATAGCCCAATTTTTTATATCTATTAATGTAATTCTTGATAAAGCCTCTAAGCATGATAGGGTGTAAGCTAAGTGAAAATGTCAGGTTGTGGAGAATAGGGCCCTGGTGGAGTGACTTAAAAAAGAGTAAGATCAACTTTATCAAAAGTTTTATTGAATACATCACGAACTGGTATATGCTAAAAAAGTGACTAATGATAAGTAGTGACTGTTTTAGGAAGTAGAGAAAGTAATACTTGACGTCGTTACAAGAGAAGATGAACTACAGCCTGATGCAAAGATAGTGGTTTCAATGTTGTTTGGATTACATCAATCTATGGATGAATCTAAGAAATAATGATTCAACATCAAGATTATATTAATATTTCCTTGTAATAATAATATCCTCATATGCATGTGATAGATTAAATTTTTAATACTTTCTCATTTTTTTATCAATGATTAGAAAATACTTCTTATTCTCAATTATCTATTCTTTTACTTCTAATTCACCTGAATAATAAGTTTTGAAATATTACAAGGAAATATCAAGGTAATATAAATCAATTTGAACATTGAATTTGAAATGAATAAAGACAACAATGGTCCTCAAACACTTGATTCTGAATGATTCTGTTCTGGGTGTGGCTCACGAATAGGTATAGGCAGAGATGTCATTAATTTGACTCTAGAGTTGGCCTATTTCAATTAATTATTTTAATCAACATGATAAGGATCATGAAGTGGATTTGGAATAAGGAATACAATTCTCAAAAGGGTTCATGTACCCTAAATTAATTTCTTTACATGTTTCATGTGGATCTTTTAGACTCATATTCTAGGGTTGTGGGAACAGTTGAATGCTCTAAATTTTCAATAGGAAACAGAGCTTAGTGAGCATAGCTTGAATTGTATTGATGTCGTGTTATAGACCTCAAAATATTTGATTTATTTATTCTTTCACTATAAATTTTCACTAAGACTCATATTGGGGAGGTCTAGTAGGAAAGGACTTAGATTTTTCTTCAGTTTCCCTTTATGGGTTTTCAACCTAATGAGTTCTCTGTATTTTCCTGGAAGTTTTAGGTTGTGAAAGTAAATAAAATGTAGCTAATGAGTAAGGTTATATAGCATTGACCAAAGGTGGTATAATCTAAATAGTAGTCTAATAAATGAAAACTTGATGTGAATGAGGGTTTATTTCCTTCACAAATCTGGATAGCAGTGTAGTTTAAGGTCAAAGTTCGTGGAAAAAAAGTTGCTAGTTTTTTAAGTCGAATAGATTTGACCAAATATTTTGGGGTTTCCCATCTAGTAAAATAGGTAAGATAAATCCTACATGAATTATAAATTTATAATATTACTAATATGGAAAACTTCACAAATAGGTTCCTCCTGATTCACCCAATTAGAGTGACTGTCATTATCTGAGACCCAGAGAAACACAATTAGAGTGACTTTCTTTGTCTACATCACTATTAGTGACCATAATCAACCCAATTATAATGACCATCATTTTCAACATCATTGTAATTGCACTCTCTAAGAGTATTCTTGAGGTTTATTGTGTGATCTCAAAAGGTGGATTCGTTTTTCATTCTCAAAGAGCATTTAAAGCTTTGTTGTGAAATCTTAGAAGGCAGATTAGATTTGTCACTTATAAATGGAGAAGGAAATGAAAAGGGAATCAGTTATATTATCAAATTAATCTAAAAACATAAGGAATTTAGTTTATGGTCATGAATCTTGGACTATCATTTCATGTGGTTTAGGTTCATGCAACGAGGGATGTTCAAAGGTTTGAGGTCAAGATATCAAATCTCTACTCTAAATATAAGCACAATGCACAAGCATAAAACATTAAGGGTAATAAATCCACTTGAATAGTTGGATTATGGATTTTGTAAATCAAAATTCAAGGAGTATTGATCAGGAGTGATGTGATGAGATATATATATTGGGGATAACTATGGAACATATTCAAAATATGGGTTCCACTACAATGGTGTATGGGTATACATGATTAGAGGGTCCTCTCTTAAGGATAAATATGAATCTAGTTGATCAGAAATATCAGGGGCACTTATGAAAATCCATATTAGAGGTTTATATTAATAATCAAGAAAAGGGTTCCATTGGAGTGGAATACAGTCATAACAAATAGCCATAAATATTTTCATATATTTAAACACTTACAAAATGAAGTAGGTATGTGGAAAGAAAGAATATTCAACAAGGGATATGACACTATAAAGGTTACACCACCATGTATGTAATATATATGTCAAGGCTGAACAACAGAAATTACTATATAATTATAGGAGTGAATAGATGATTCAAGGTGAACCCAGGCTGAAAAGGGCTAAAAAATCCACCCAAGGGTCTAGATTCATGAAAGATCAATATTTTACGAAGTAACAGGGTTTCATGAAAGTTATTTGAGCACCATGAAACTCCATTATATATTAATATGATAATATTTTTCACAAATTATGTCTCAACTTATGTGGTTCCTAAAAATATCTCCCTTCAACCCTCATTTAATTGGATTTTGACCTTTAGACTTCCAATTGAAGCTCACAATTCATTAAAATTCATCCTTTATGAACTAAAGATTAAATGGATTCCTACATTTGAACATCCTTCATTAGTAATCTCTCCTGAGTCATTTGGAACTTAATATCATGGTAGAGATAACTTTTTTGAAAGATCACACCCTCCACGCTAGAGGTATATAGCTAATGCCCCATAGGGTTTCATGAGACCTTCATCATTCATGAAACCCTTCCCAAGGATACTGAAACACCATCCTTAGGTGAGGTACCCATGTTTCGTGAAATTATCACCTTTATAAACCCCTTAACCTTCATGAAACCCATATCACTATCCCTTATATGATGCCTCCTTTCAGTAGACATAGCTTTGCGAAAGTTGAGTACACATGGGCCTCGTTTCTATACAAACCAGGTTTAATCATGCCTCAATCATCTACATGATTGGTATCATCAACCATCATGTCTATAAAATTTTATCCAAAAATAGTATATAAATATTCATTTCATTTTTCTCATTAGAATAGGATCCCTAACCTCTGCACCCCCTTTTGTTTCCTGGAATGGGTAGGGTCTATGCCTTTTTTCATCCAAAATCACCTACATCGGAGAAAAATAATCTCCAATGGTTTTATAATTAAGGTAAATTGGTTTAATTTCCCTTTGGAAATGGCATATTGGGTCCCTGTATCCTCCCCTCCTCATACCCTAACTAAGAATGGGGCACCCCATGCATAAGTCCCAACAATGTCTAAGCTGTAATACTTTAATCTATATAGAACTAACGTCTTAATCTCACAGTGTTAAATTTGATGAAAAAATCCTTAGAATATGGTGTTAAATTTTATACTTAACATATGTGAAAAACATAGGATGCCTCATCCAATAAGAATGAGAAGGTCCCCCATCTTTTAGGTAGCTTCCATGCATAATCCCCACATCATCCTTTATCCTTGATCCTTTTATGTAATAGGTGTCCTTACCACATGATGTTAAAAGTCATAGACCAGTCTCATCACATGAACCTAAAATGTGCACTCAAAATACATGGTTTTTGATCCCTATATCCTAATAAGGTATATATGATAATTGTCTAAGGTTCAATCTCGATATTCCAATATCACCTCAAATCCATATGTCTTCCATTTGGGAGGAAAAACACTAAAGTGTGATCATTCCCCATATGGATGCACTTAACCCTTACCACCATAACTCGAGGTCCCCACAAGACTTCAATATCACCATATGACACTAACCTATATTCGGACCAATGTGTGATGAGCATATATGGGAATCTTCCCCACAAGACTTTAAACTTGTGACCACATCCCCACAAGAATTTAAAACTATGATCGACTCATATGTAACAATAATATGTGGGATAGTATACATTAGACTCTAAATATATTAAGTATCCTCACTCATATTTAAACCTATAACCCCACCTAATGAATTAGAATCTCTACCTCATGTGATGATCATGACATTCCCTAAGTGATGAGATTAAGAAGCCTTATGTGATTAGCATAAGTTTTCGGAAAAGATGAGTGTCATATCCCTCGTTTAACACATAATAAAAATGATTTTACTTGTTTTAAAGGTATAGTATTCTAGAGGAAATTACCCTCGGATTCCTTATTACCTCGATTCAAGTTTCCCTATAACGAAAATGAGATTCCTTGGGTTTTTTCAACTACGAATCTTCATACCTGAGATTCCATCAAATTTGAAAGATTAAGACTTTTATAGATTCCCAACATACTAAACATTCATAAATTATTATACATATCCAATTTCATCATCATATCTAACCACATGTATCTACCCTATTGCGACAGTAATAAGAAACTAGTGTCCACTTCAAGAAGGCATCAGGAACAAGATTCATGACCATTTCTTAAATCTATGAGAGAGGCGTGGGCTAGGAAATTAACTCCAAGTAGGAATACATGTAAGGAAGATATAGAATACCGTAATCCAATTATAATCAAGGAGATCACATAACTATCCATGGTAGTGGAGGGTACTTTCCATTAGTAAGAGAGGATGTGGGGAAACCATACTGGAGGGGTTGTGACTAGTACAAGTATGTAGACCAATATAAAAGAAAAAAAGTACTCCTTATGTGTTCCCTGGATGAAGATTCATAAAATAAAATGGTGAAAATGATAGAAAATATCTTCTCTAGAAATTGGGGGTAGATAATGAACAAGGGGAATCTCTAGTTCTAAGCATCATTGTTATTGGATTCACCAAAAAAATGGTGAACCTGACATGAAATCTCTTCTCCTGCAACTAAGTTTAGATGATGAAAAAGGGAAAATGTTAGTTCTAAGAATCATCATCATCAACTTCAATAAATAAAATAATGAACCCAGCATGAATCTCTTCTCCTTAAATAGTGGGAAGATGGTGAGTGTTGGGTATCACCGGTCCTGATCATTCTCAATGTGGATCCCTTCTCTACCCTGAAGAGGATGAATGAAGTAATACACATTGGGAATCACCTTCATCACACATGTATTGAAGATTGACCTCATGTATCCTATAGGACACAAGTTATGGGTGATTCTTGAAGACCCACTGCCAAAAGTAATAGGTATATGAGAGCTATTAGTGTAGTAATCCCATGCAACCACACTCCTACCAAAATGTCCACTACTTCCATGAATATTAGTTCCCTCACCCCATATTCTCCTCTAAACTCTTATAGAGAAGGGTAATTAATGATTATTTTTATCTTTATGAATAATAAGGGGTCATCCCAACCAAGTATATGGATCACTAAGACTTGGAAGTCATGACACCACTCCGACACTACCTCCCTCAGGGGATGCAAAGGGGGAAATCCCCCCCCCCCATCATGATAATAAATAGTTTTGGGTGTCTCTCCCCAGAATTATCTGATAGCTCATCCCCCTATGTCAAGGATTTTAGGGATGCATGGGTCTCACCTAACATAATCACTACCCAGGATCTTCCTAGGAAGGATCCCACCCAGCCATGTTGATAATGTCAACTAACTTCCCTGGCCGACGAGCAGGTTGATCCTAACCCTGCTCTATCGACCCCAGTCCAAAATGCTCAGCGTCGATGCCAGGTAAGGCTACCACCCTACCTAATAGGAGGCCTCTCTAAATACTCAGGTATCTGTTGCCACTATCAGCATACATTCTCCTACCCTTACAACCACTACATGAGGGCATGTCTTTACCTTTTTGGGATCAAGACCCCAACCATCTACCAGGTAATTTGGGTTAACTCTCTCTATTGTGGTCACCACCAACAATCATCATGGTCCATCTCTTGATGAATAATTACACCTTAATGGTCCTCCTCACAATGTCATCATCTAACACATAGGTCATACCCATGTCGAGGACCCCTCCCCCCCAAGATATATTGTGGGGTATAGGGACATACTATTGTTTTGGTGGCCCAACCTATGATGTTGGCCATAGTATGTGCAGAAGAAATCCACATGACCCCTAGAGGATCACACATAGGGAACTCCCACATCATCAGAGACAATACCAAGGAAAACTTCACATCACCATTGACCTCATGGAGTATGAGGTGATGGATAACTCAACATATATTCCTCCACATCCACCACCAGAGTTGGGGGGAAGTAGCCCGTCAGTTAAGGATGAGCATTCCAGATATTGAGGTCCATAAGGTCCCCATATCCCTCTATAAGTACTTATATATTTATTATTAATTTAATTTATTTGAGGTAATCTTCATGAAACCATCCTTTCTTCCATCGCTTTATCTTCTCTCCTCATCCACCTAGGAAGTAGGGGAGATGTCTGGGTCCGGATTGGTACCCTTGGATAGAGGTGGGAACTCTTCTAATATGTAAGGCATGGAGGCCTTCTCAATCAATAGGATTCCATGGATTCCCCATCCTATATGGAAATAGTTATGAATATGGTCTTTCATATAGAATACACTCTTTTATTTCATGAATGATTGGCCCGTGTGACCCCCCCCCCCCCCCCTTCTAGAAAATTAAGAGCAAAGTAGGTCTACGTCACTACCACCCCCAACTTCCCAAACATCACTGATTAGAGTTTGGGGTGATCAAGAACTTAATTTCCCTTTAATAAATGAGAAATAGGAAATATTTTGGGAGATCTTAACCAATTTCCATCTATCATTTGTGTTTTTTAATCCTTCTACTCTACACTACAGCATTTGGGAGTTCCTCAATGAGGAACATGAAACTTTACTTAACCAAAATATCTATGTGACATTCAACAACCTATGAGATTTCCAATTAGACTACCTAAGAATCTTTTTATATCTCAAGTTCATCCCTTATTAGTGTCAGAAGGTTGATGTTACATCACTTATGGTGGCTCAACACCCCAGCTCATATGGTCACTGTCAAAGATTCCAATGGACCTATATAACAAGAATCACTATAATCCAATGAGTCATGTAATAGGAGTCTCTCCATGTGTAGATTAGAGGATAGAGGCAATACATTATCCTCTATTTCATTCTAATTTCAAGGTGACAATAGGGTTGTCAGGATAAACTACCCACTGATGGTGAAAGATCCTCTCCCACCACCACCATTGTGAATGTCATCACAATCAATCCCCTCGATAATCATATAAATCAGGTTGAAGTTACAATTAATGATGGAGAGAAGACTCTATGAGGGGATATGAAATATCAATAAGATCTTATAATAGGTGACTATAATCATCAACAGAGATAGACGTTGGGCCTAAGAAGTCCCCCTACTGGTGCACTATCTCCTTTCTGTCAATATATTAATAAGGGAAAGGGGATCGTTGATCCTATAGTCCCATCTGCAGTTATTATAGAAACTAAAATGAATGCTAGAGTGGATAATTTTCTCCAAGATATTTAAGGATACAAGATTTTCCTTATCAAAATTCTCACTGAGTAGTGGCCAGAGTGAGACAATTTCCAAGGGGACCCCATCCCTCCCTAGGCTAAGCATTCATTCCTTCTTGTCTAAATTCCCATGGTCGAGGTGGGAAGTCTTTACACCAAATCAAGGTAGAGGCTGGTGGATCTAGAAAAAAACAAAGATATGACCTACCAACCCTACCTAAGTAGCACAACTTTCCACCTTTATACTATGATCGCTATGCCTATCTAGCTAGCTAGCTGTTCAAATCACTGGTAACTACCAACCCTCACTCTGATGATGTGATAACTTCTCTCACTACTTGTCTTGAGGCATTATAGATCTAATATTCTTTGATTCCACCAAAAAGGAATCCTTATCTTGTATGGGTGGAACATGTTCATCTACCCCCATAATTTAGTAATCTGAAATTCACCCCATTCAATAGAGAAAGAGATCCATAGAAACATCTAGTCCACTTCACCTCACAATAAATACGAATTTTGAGAGATCTCGAGTAGTAGGAAGCTACCAAACTTTGATGTTTTTTCCAAAAAATAGAGGGGTCACTTTCATCTAGTATGGTCAACTGGCCTAGTGATCTATTTCTATTTGAAAAGATCTACTTAGGTAGTTCCTATACCATATTATCCCCACCTTGTGAAAGAACAACATTGATAACATATCTAAATTCATGTTGAGGGATGATGACAGAGTTTTTGATTTCATTTCCTGATGGAAGGATCTCACGTACACCCTCAATGTGTGGATTTTTCAAGAGCAGCTATTGGGGATGTGTATGAAGAATGTTTGAGATGAGATGGTCCCTACCCACATCTCCCTGAGTTATATGAGTAGATTTTGAGAATTCCTTTAAATAAATTAGTGATTGGAAGAAGCATTGAAGTGGACCAAACATTGGTCATTCCCATTGCCTCTTCCATCTCCCATGTAGAATCCTACAAAGGTATAAATATATTCCATTTTATAGACTCAAGACCCATGGTTGGTATGCCTTCAAGAACCTCTATATGATAGGATTTTCCAAGAATAGTTGCTCTGTGAGAACACCACGCAAGCCCCCTATCAGGGTAAGGCACCCAAGATTCCATTTAAAAAATAGAATAACCGGGTTTACTCCTTTAAGGATACACAGGTCCCTAGGTACTTCATCTGTGTTATGGAGAAGAACATAATTTTCTTGAATCCAGGAGGCTCCAAGAGGATGGATTGACAAACTTTGTCAACTATGTACATAACACAAGGTATTTGGACACAACATAAAATAGTACTTCATCTTCAAATATTGGATTCAGGACTATATAGACTATGGACTAGTTGAGTTGAGTAATGTTCTAACCTATGTGTCATCTGTATTCACCATCACCAATACTGATGATGAAGACTTCAGTGAATGGTAGTCAGTTTCTGGATAAAGTATGCATAATTATAACGATTGGATGGCATGTAAGATAATTTCCCATGCCTGCTACATTATGTGTACCCTATTTAGTATAACAGAACATCCCACAACCACTAAATCCTCTTTGGCCACCCCATCGGCATCCCAACATTATATGTCCTAAGAGAATAGGTGTTGATGATACCAGGAAAATTAGAGTCCCCCGCCAATTCCAAAACTAGCTTTCACTCTTACTGACTTCATACCCTAAATTGGGAAAATACCCCAGAATCTGTTCTGTCCTAGAATATTCCAATGACGAAGAACATGAGTATACTTTTTTGAATTATGTCAAGATGTTGGATCATTTTTTAGTACTCATAGATGAGGAACACCACATAACCCCTTTAGAAAACTTTATCATATTACATTGAATGAGGGGAAGGTGTTATACTAGTAGGAAAAATGTCTAGGTCGGTACCTCAACAATGACTACGTATACTGCTGAAACTAGACAACAAGCATCGATTAGGGATTAGTGGGAACAGTAATCAAAGGAAAAATCATCAGGAACACCTCCACAACTGAACAAATAGGTTTCCTATATGGATCATCCATAGTATCCTAACACTCATCCATGGTTGGACGAATCACTATCTCAATCGTCTAGGGCTCATCCTAAGTTATCCAATAAGCAGAAAAATGCGACAAGAATTTGTCAGGCCCTAGTGCCACAACCAAATAATCCCACTACACTCCCTGTTAATGAGATACCCATAGGGGATAGAAATATTCCCCTTCACCTAGATGTATAATGTGTTGAATAACTTTCTTGTATAATAGCAAGGCTCTCAATCCTTGACACACCCTTCCTTTCAAAGAAGTTATGTAAGTCTCTCATCAAGGACCTAAAAATCACCCTTTGATTTGAGAATAAGGTAGTTTTCACTAATGCCTATCATGAAGAGGATACCAAATAGGAAGAATATAAATCCAACATCTCCTTCTCCAAGTAAGATGAGGGTTCCACTATTTAGGGGCACATACACCCATTGTATGTCATCATCAAATTAAATGTAATGGAAATTTGACATTTCCTGGTGAACATTGGATTTAGGATCAATCATATCCCAAAAAACATTGTCCATAAGATGGGTCTCATGGAATTATATTTGACCCCCTCCAAACTGACAATTCAAGGGGTATGATAAGAGTAATCAGAAGTCATGCGGTAAGATTCAACTAGAGACCTGACTTAGTTACATGGTATAAAATAATGAATTCATGGTTGTCTCATAGGAAACTACCTACAACTCCTTATTAAGGATTCCCTTTCTTTATCTACAAATAGTGGTCCCATCTTCATACCATCAGCACCACAAATACTCCATCAATGGTCGAGTAGGGGAAATCCATGGAAATGTTGCCTCCTTCAACTCCCATAAAGCCTACTACCTAGATGTTGGGTACTATAAAAGGTAGTGAAAGAAGATCCATACTGATTAAGTTTAGAGTATCAATTCCCCCAATGATTTGATGGATACCTCATAGAATAATTGGGTATATTTTAAAGATAGATTCATCATATCAATCCACTAGTTGGATTGAATGATCCCAGAATCTTAGGATCTATTTCATAGTCACCATGAAGAAGGAATGATCATATATTATCTCGTATTCCTATATAGGATAGGAATAACTGAATCCATAAAGTTGTAATACTATTGATTACTAATAGGTCCATCCCATAGTTGTTGGCTCATGATAGCACTGTATATTCTAGAAAGCATGGTTAACTCAATAGAGGTCAACCCATCATCATTTTTTTACATAAAATCCACATGGGATTATATTATAATATTTTTTCCCCATGGTTTCAATAGAGTTAGAATCCCTCATTGATTATCCCACCATTATCAAAGAATATGGAAATACCAATCCATGATATATATCTCTAGGGGAGTCCCCCCTTACTCTAATCCTCATGGTTCACATAAAGAAAAGGATTTGGATAGTGTCCCTCCTTCCTTTTAAGAGGGTGTCCCTTCCACTGTTGATGAGTTGACTCAGGTAAATCTTGGCACTAAAGAAGATCCAAGATTGAGATTAATTAGCATAATCATGTCTGTAGAGGATTAATGGTGATATGCAGCTTTCTTAAAGAACTATGATGTGTTCACTTGGAACTACAAGGAAATTCTAGGGCTCAACCCCCAAGTCATTATTCACCACCTTGGCCTCCTAATGGGAAAATATCGGTTCAAATAGGATCCCAGAAAGATTCTCCCTTCCTATGGTTCCATGGTTTAGACCAAAAGTCAATAAGATCATCAAGGAAAATTTTTTAAGGGAGGTCTAATACCCCAAATGACTGGCTAACATTATTATAATCATGAAGTAGAATAGATAGACTAGTATCTATATTGGATTCTGGGACCTCAACTGTCACTACCCAAAGGATGATTTCCCCCTTCTGGACATGGAGTTATTAATCGACACAACTTTTGGTTTCTTGGAAATTTCCTTCATGGATTGGTACTTTGAGTATAATCAAATCTAGATGGCCCCCAAGGATGAAGAATTTATTGCTTTTAATGTTCCTCGGGGAACTTTCCATTATCGAGTGATTTTTTTAGGTTTAAAGAATCCTAGGGATACTAATTATCATGCCATGAACCACATATTCCAACCACTCCTCAAGACATTAGTAGAGTTATATGTAGATGATTTGGTGGTTAAATATCACCAATTCATAGATCTTATCAATGTTCATGTAAAATTTTTGACTTCCTCTTTTCCCATCACTTAAAGATGAATCTTCTAAAGTGTTTGTTTAGAGTCACCTCTATGAAGTTCCTTAGCCTCATAGTTATGTATAAAAGCATCAAAATAAATCAGGAAAATATTAAGGCTATCAACCAAATGCCTCCTTCATACAACCTCCATGAATTATGAGGTTCCTAGGGCCATCTATCCTACATATGATAATTCATCACTAATTTGGATGGAAAGTGTAAGCCCTTTACAAGGATCATGGACAAGGGAACCAATTATTGATAGGATGAATATTTCCAAACTTTATTCGAGGACATAAAGAAGCATCTATAATATCCTCCTGTCCTAATTACACCCATACCAAGAAAATACTTGGACATTTATGTGACTGCACAAGAATGGTCTCTTAGTGTCCACTTGGATCAAAGGAACAATGAGGGTTAGGAGAACAGCATATACTACCTCAGCCAAAAGCTACATGACACAAAGACCATATATTCTCCCATTGATAAGATATATCTTTCCTTAGTCTTCGTGGTTCAGAAATTGTGACACTACCTATATCACCATGAGATAAAACTTATATCCCATATTGATCCCCTGAAGTACATTATCAACCACCCCATGCTGACTATACGATTATCATGGTGGAAAGTAATTCTATAGTAGTTTGACATCAGGTTTTTCCCCCATAAATTTTTCAAGGGATAAGTACTTGTTGATTTCTTGGCCATGAATCTGACCCCTAAGGATCTTCCCCAGAAATTGACTTCCCAAATGAGGTTATCTTCTTTTTCAATCAGGCCACCCCAAGTTGGAAGATACACTTTGATGGTGCCTCCTTGATTCTGACCAAGAGAATGATTAATAACCCTGGACTCAACAGAGTGGTCTTTGGGATTATCTTCATCACTCCCATGCATTCCATCCTACAAGATATACCCCAATATAGTCATCAAGTAAATCAATGGAGATTATTTCATAAGTAAGAAATAACTTTTCCCCTTGTTGGAGTAGACTTGGGAGCTGATGGCTCAGATCCCTTCCCAGCTAGAGGTGACTCATATTCCTCAATCACAAAATAAATGAGTTGGTTCCTTGTCAGTTCTGGATGCATCCCTTTCAAACCCTGAACAAGATGTCTTAATCATTCATGTGGCACATCACATAGTCATTTCCCCCATCACTTTTGACTTAGAGGAGCAATAGGTGAACCAGCTGGTCATTGGAACTTCTGCAACCGGGCCTCAAATGCCTCGATAGTCAAATAATCACCTGATTAGATAACTCCCTTCATCAAGTATCTCCAACATGGAACTCTACCACTAGACCGAGTGAAACATGAGAAGATCTATCAATGTACAGTGAAATAAACCCTCTGGGATGGCCCCAACATAGAAAATACCCTCTATAAGAAGGCATTTGATGGAATCCTTCTATATTGTGTCCAAAGGAAGGAATTTCCTCAGTTCATGCAAGAATTCCATGTCGGGACATGTGGGGCCCATCAAGACATATTGAATTTTTCCCATTAGATTAGGATATTAGGGTACTTCTTCACCACTATGGTTCTTTAATGCATTAAGTTCATCAATAAGTTTAGATCCATGCCAACTTCATGCTTTATTCACTATAGCTTCTCCATACCACCAATTACTCATTTTCCTTTAATACATGAGGACTTAATGTTCTGGGCCCCTACCCACTAAAAACATCTTGACAGTGGAGTTTCATTCTAACCATCACCAAATTCTTCTCAAACTGGTCAGAATCCATCCCCCTTAAGGAAGTCAAGTCCTGGTCTATGATTGAGTTTTTGAAATCCCATATCATCCATCTATTTGGGAATCATCACACCATTATCACTGATAATGGAACCAACTTTGGAAGTGTTGAGCTAAAGTAGTTGTATTACAAGTACAAAATCTGATCTAACCACACATCCCATTATCAAGTGTAGAAAAATGTGTAGATTAAGGCATTTAAAAAAACTTCTCTAACAGCCTATAGAAGATGGAGGTTAAAAATAAGAAGATTTGGCCTGATAAGCTCTGTAATTCCCTCTAGTCCTATCAGATGATGACCTAAAATTCCACCTGGGGGACTCAATACTCCTTGGTTTATGGGATACAGGTAGTTATACTTATATAGGCTCTTCTTTTATCACTTTGGATAGTCTTTTATGATAAAAAAATGTTGTACTGGTGAGCTAAAGTTGGTTCAAATGAGTTAAAATCCCTCAAAGAAAATATCCTTTGAGCACTATATATCCTAGAAGAGCATCAAAATTAGGTTGTGTGGGAATTAAATAAAAAGTTTCACCTCTACTCTTTCATTCATGGAAATATGGTATTGTCTCTAAGGACACTGATGATACCTGGGAAGAAGCTTCTAAAGCTAGAACCCAAATGGGAAGGACCATACATCATTCATAAGGTCTACTCTAATGGTGTGTACTCAATGATATCCATAGATGGAGAGCACATCACACCTCCCATAAATTTTAGGTTCCTCAAGTAGTACTTTGAGTGACTTCTAACTTCATCCTAGTTGCATGACCTAAAATTGCATGAGAATGTCCTGGTCACATGAAATTAAACTATATGGCTACATTTTCCAATCAATATGACCTTAAACTATAGAAAACACCCATCTTAGTCATATAATGTAAAATTACATGACAATATCCTAGTCACCTAAGGTTAAACTTGCTTCAATCTTTATGAACTTATACTACAGAAACCATTTATCCTAGTCGCAAAACATAAAACATCATGAAAATGTCTTGTTACATAATGTTAAACTTTATAGTGCCATGGACTAAGCTATATGACCTTAAACTATAGCAACCACTCATCCTAGTCACATGACATAAAACTACATGACAAAATCCTGGTCACATGACAATAAAATGAATAGTTCCATGGTCTAATCTATACAAAATTAAACTGCAGCAACCACTTGTCCAAGTCACAAAAATGTAAAACTATATAAAAACATCCTATTAAAATTATGTTAAACTGTAGGATAACATCCTTTCCACAAGACATTAAACTACATGGCCCACATCCCTATCACATGATGTAAAACTTTTTTATTCCTTAAACACTCACGTATGGCTTGATTCCAAATTTTTATTGGGATACATAGGGATGCCTGGAACTCAAGTTCTAAGACCATATAAATCACTAACATATTTCAGGGATATTCCTCTTAGGAACATGTTCAATTCTCACTCATCAATATGACCATTTAAAACAATTGAGTGCATGGTGGAATAGCTCCCAGAGTGTTTACATATCTCTAAAGAATCCCAACATGTTCAATTCCACACTTCATGCCTTCCTTGATTTTGATCCTCCTCATCCTACCAATATGAATAGGATCCCCTAACGATCATGGTGCCTGACCAAACTGGCTCACCTCCCATCCTCGGTACATGGATTGAAGTACTACTTAAAACAAATGGTGGCTCCCATATTTCAAATATATTCAATGGTTGATCTATTGTTTTCTCACCCCATCCTTTACTGATAAGGTTTTGAAACCTAGGTTTCAAATACAGTTAGTAATTTCTCCCTTCCCATTGGTTTCCCTCCTTTCCTAGTATAGATCTCAGAAGTTATGATTTAATTAATTTACACCACCTCCTATTCTGGTGAAGTTCTAACACCCTCAATTTTATCCCTCTATGCATTGGTGTACGTTGATTAATAAATTTTTAATTTTTAGAACCTTCTCAGGTTGGATTCTTTTACCCCTATTGTGTGCTCCCATATGATAGGGGGCTCCTTAGAAATACTTTTTTCCTGCAATAATCATGTATTATGTGGTATTAAGAGTTATGGTGGATCCTTACCCTATATGGTTATGGCATGAAAACATTATATAGAAGAATAACTCTTGGTTCCAGGCATCAAGACCTTAAATTTTGTGCATTTTTTTCAATTATGTTTTATTTGTTGGGAATGAGACCTTATTGGAATTCTTTTCATGTCAGTTTTATAATATTTAGTGTTGTATAAATTTCCCTAGGACACACCCCCATGAACTAAGAATCATGACATTAAACTATATGTAATCCTTTGGTTAAATATATTAAATTATAGCAACTAACATCCTAGTTGCGTGAATTTAAACTGCATGAAAACATCCTTATCACAAGATGTTAAACTATGTGATGTATGGTCCCAGCTACATGACCTCAAATCATGTAGATGGTGTCTCCCTATATGAAATTTTAAACTATATAATCATCTCATCATCCTTGCCTGAGAATCCATCTGCTCCTAGAATTGGTCCCCTACCATGAAACACTCAAGAACTATGTAATTCTTGATTATATATAATGATTCATAGACCCCATATCTTAGGCCCAGCTAAAAATTCTTTCCCCTTTTTAGATAATTTTCCCCAGCATTTAGCCCCCAAAGCCTCTATTCATGTTAATTTCATTATTACTGGAAAGAGTATCTGTCTCACCCTCTCATCTAGTTTAATAATTATATCCTTAAACTATGTTCAACTCACCCGAAATATTTTTTGTTTAAATGACTATTTAGACCTCTTTTCATGTCAATTTTAAAATCTATGGTTCTATACAAGCCTTTCTAGAATATCCCACTTCTAGACCAAGATATATGACCTTAAACTACCATCAAACCATACACTATGCCCCAAAGCTGAGTAAATGTCCCAAGAATAAATATTCTTTTATATAAACCCAAAATTTGGATCCTCCTACATAAATTTCATGTTACCATTAGTGTTTTAAAAATAAATCTTCTCATAATATGTCTTGGTTTCACGACATGAAACTATAGGACAATTTTATTTTCACAAGAAATCAAACTATATGATGCCTCATTCACACCATATGACATTAAAATGTGTGTTCAACATCCTTGCTATAGGATATTAAACTAAAATTTTCACATCCCTATCATATGGTGTAAAACTGCATGATACTTTTACCCTTGGCTGAGAGAACCATCTTCATTGGTATGGGTTGTCTACCGCACCACATTGCATTACTACTTGTGGTTGGATTCCCATTTATAATGGAGTATTTAGAGACACATAGAACCCATATCTTGGGTATTTCCTAGTCACTAACCTATCTTGGGGACTTCACCCTTGATAACAGCATCGACTCTCGATCACTTATATTCCCTTTTAGTGTGCTCAAATGCGCAGTGGCGTAGAATCAAGAGTGTCAAATTCCACTCAAACATTTTCTAAGATAATATCCATACTTTGAGCCTTCCTCGATTTGGATCCTCATAATCCTCCAAATACAAATGGGCTCCCCTAATGGTGATAATTTCTATCCAAACAATCCCACCTTCTATCTTGGGTACATGCCTTGAAGTATGTCTTACGATAGGTGATGATTCCTGTGTTTCAAACATGGTCAATAGTTGATTCTATATTTTCTCACCCCACACTAGACCGATGTGGTTATAGAAAATTAATTTAAAACATAGTCAGTACTTTCTTCTCACCCATTAGTCACCCCCTTTTTTGGTTAAAATCTTTGGAGTTGTGATTTTCTCCCCTTTCACCTCCCTTTCTTTTAGTGAATTCGAAACACCCTTGTTGTTACCCTTCTGTGCATTCAAGCTTGTTGATTATGCAAGTTGATTTCATTGGGACTCTATCAACCTAGATTATACTTTCCCTTATTTCTCACTCCCATGTGACAAGAAAGGATCCTCACCATTCCTTATTTCCTACACTGATCATGGATCATGTGGTCTTGGGAGTCATGGTAGGGTCTTCACCCACATGGTCAAGTTTTACCAAGCCACTTTACGATTAAAGCATCATGACCTTAAAATATGTGTAACTCATTATAAAGTTTTTCAAATGGTGTGAGGCCTTATTTTCCCTCCATTAATGTCAGGTTTTAACTCTATAATTCCATGCGAATCCATCTAAAACAAAAACCTATCTAGTCTAAGTTGTAAGACCTTAAACTAGTAGCAACTCTTTTATTCTAAAATATAAGACTTTAAACTAGTAGCAGACCTTATGGTTAAATCATCATTACCTTAAAATGTATGAAACTTGTCTTGGATATGTTTATTTGGAATAATTCATCATTATCTATCCTTTCATATTGGGTTTTTACTCTCTCTCATTCCATAAGAACCACTCCAAGATTCCCCTTCTTTGGTCCAAGCATTATGACCTTAAACTATGTAAAACTTTTCTTGGAGATGATTATTTAGAATGAGACCACTTTATCCCTCATTTCACATCAAGTTACTAATCTATCTCATTCCATAAGAATCTCTCTAGGATAACCCTTATTTGTTCCCAAATTTAAGACCATAAACTATCAGTCTTATGGTCCAAACACCATGACATTAAACTATGTGAATATAGCCTCCAGTGGTCCTCAATACACATCTGGTTTTAATTGTATCTGGTGTTTTGTATACCAAATCTCCCCTTTCATGGAATATTCACTTTATATTACTACCTATTTTGGTGTTTTTCTCCTACCACACCACCCCCAAAATTATGTGTGTCTTGATTCCTCATTTAGTGGGATACGTAGAGATGCCTAGATCACCTATCTCGATTCCAACCACAAACTTCCCCATTGTTCACACCTTATTGTTGGCATTCCTTAGTCCACTTTGAACCTTGGTACCTCTTTTCACACCAAGGTAGAGTGATTATCATATGTAAATGTCCCAAGAACTATTACCTTAAACTATGTATAGATTTATATGGTACTAGGACTCCTTCGCCCTCTCTTCACATTGAGTATGATTCTCCCTGGATGAATTAATTTTCTCACCCATACTGGTCCAAGAACTATAACCTTAAATTATGGGAACCTTAATCAAAGGGGATTTCTATGTGTCACCAAACCTTGGCCCTCTATCCACATCAGATTTATTCCACCTTTTATGCCACACAGGCTCCCCCATGTGGTATAACTGTCAAGACCATAAACTGCCCAAGGAAAGAGGCACAAATGTTTGTCAGGTTGAAATATTTTAAATGGAAATCTAAGAAAAATTTAGTATTTATCCTACCAAGACATTCCTACAACTTGGTAAAAATTAAGGGCATGAATGGAAAAAGGTACAAAGTCTATGGGAATTTCCATTGGGCCTTGGAAAAAACTTGGCTATGTTTTTTGAACCCATGGGTTCTGAAAAAAGGGATAGAAAATCCTTAATCTCGTTTTCACCCCCTTCATGAGTTCCTCAACATGGTACCACCCTCAGTGTTCTCCTTTCATTAATCCCACTACATTGACAAGGTGTATGTTATTTGCATTGGTTCACAAGTCCTGGTCATAAGATGCTAAACTATATAACACACATCCTGATTACATGATGTTAAACAATATGATTTTTCAACCTTACCATATGATGTTGAAATTCACATTCAATATCCTCACCACAAGACATTAAACTATATGTTTCTCATCCTCATTACATGACATAAAATTGAAAATTATTTTGGACCTTTCTTGAGAGGAAACTTCCACATCTTCGGTGTAGGTCACCTACCACACTAGTTGAGTTACATGACCATCACTTGATAACCAAGACAACACTCCCCTTGAAAGGTGGTTCTGACCCCTGCTCAGTCTAACATTCCCCTTAAATATTCTATAATGGAATAATTCATAGAGAACTGAATTCCACTCGAAAAATTACTCATTTAACCCCCATGCTTCAAGTCTCCCTTGATTTGGATACCCTCTTTCTTTCACATCTGAACAGGCCCTCATAACAGTGATGGTTCCTTGAAAAACTGGTTCAACTCCCATTATGGGTACACACCTCGAAGGACTTCCGAAAACAATTTAACAGGTCCTATTAATCAAACATGGTCATTGGTTGACACTCATTTCCCACTCTTGGTAGTTTAATAATGGAGTATACATTTCAAACATGGTAATTAGTCATCCTCAATCAGCCTGTCATTTATCTATGTGTTTCAAGTTGTGGATGTATCAATTCATTTCCTCCATTTTTCCTTTGTTTAGGAAGAATCCAACACCCCCAGCTTCACCCCACTCATAAACTCATGCATGTTGAAAAATAAAGTCAATTGTGTGAAGTTTCTCTCTCTCCAACCAATTTCTTCCTAGTTGGGACACTCCCAGTGGTCGATGGATCATTCTAACCCCAACATTTCATTATCTATCTAAAACTCTCATATGAGTGAGTGATATTCTATTTGTATCTCTTTTCTCATAATGGGCATAACTCGTGTGGGATTAGAGTTTTATAGTTTCTCATATTTTTGATATGATTGAGTTGTATAAGAAAATAAACATGGGTATCTGAAGAAAATAATTTCATTACCTTTAATGAGGAGGGACATCCACTGGTTAGAGTCTCTCCCTTGTTACAAAAAAAATTACTTTATGGATCGTCTTAGGTGAGATACTTCCCCAACTAAGCTATCCTTTCCTTGGTAGCCTTGACAGCCTACTTTAACCTGTCTAGCTCCACTATCTCCTCCATAGCTATAGGGTGAACCTTCTCAGCTCAAATATGTACCCAATCTTGTTCGGAATAGCACTTAGCTACCAAGGATGTCACTAATGTTGCCTCATCCTCACCCACCACTAAATATTCCCTAATAATGTTGATGATCTCTCATGTATTAAAAATTATGGCCTCATATTGTTGTTTCTTCCCCTATAATCGAGCAATCTTCTCTTCAGCCACCTGAAGTTCCTTAATACCTTATGAGGTATGCATGTATTGGGAGATGTTGAATTATTTCCATTATATTTGTACTTTATTGGATAATAAGTCTTGGTATATCACAATCAGGATGAGGTAGTCTACACCACCAGTCCCCATGTTCTTAAACTAGTGGTGAAGGGACCTCATCCAACTAATCAGGTCAGCCCACGGGGTGTGGGTGATGAAATTTCAGACATTCCTCCATGACCTACACTAGACCACTTGATTCTCATCTACGATTTCAAGCCTTGAGTATTGAATATATTCAGGTGTTATAGGCTAGTACTCTAGGATGTCTATAAGAACATTAGTATCATGGGTATTCCACAAGAATCCTTTCAGATGGGTAATAATCCATGTCAATAGGGAGATCGGATCCATATTTGGAGAGATTCTTGATATCCTCCTCGGGATAAGGCACATTAAAGAAAGGATCAACTATCATTACCACTTTAGATACCTCTATTCAATCCATATCATTATTCATCTCCACCTTTTTCAAGTGTACCATCTACTCTGGCATTGTCTTTGGTGGCTAGGTCCCCAATACGGGAAGTACAGCCATTGAAATGAAAGGTCAATAAAAATAAAAATAAAATATATTGAACAAGAAAAATGAAACATAGGTAAATAATTATAGGTAGAATAAATTTTGTCCAACATATCAAGATTTGAGATTCTCAACATAGGCTTTGTTGGTGATGATGTCTCTATAAAGACCGATGCTTCAGTTTCCAGAGATTTCCCCATAATTCGGTGTGTTTCCTCTACTTATAGGAAACAACCAAGTTATTACAAATTATTAAAATATGGTAATATGATATTAATGGGGGAGAGTATTTTAAGTTATCATCTGGCCGCTTGGTTAGTTAAGACACCACTTCATCCACATACAGCATCTCAATGACATAAGTCTAATTATGTACAACTACAGCATCGGAGGGAAGTATTATGCCTTCCCCTTTGATGTTATGGTATGTAACATCCTAATTTTGATATTAATCACAAATATAGACCACCTTCTCACCATCCTATACCTATATAGGTTAATGGAAATGAGTTATAAAACCCAAAATATTGATAACTGGCTTAGTTATATAAATTAAGGGGACTTGCCTTATCAGCAGTGGAGTATTATTTCTCAGGGGAGTCTAGGAAATCATCCCTCCCATAGGACTCCTCATTAGTTGATCCTTCCTTACCCACCACAACTTTAACTAGTCCTCACTCAGGGAGATCATCGGGGGAGGTTATGTTTAACAACACTCTCAACTGATTGGTCAAGAGTTTTTCCATGCCACTAGATTGCATCACATCCTTTATCTCCTGCATGTACCACCACATGGCTTCTACCTAGGGATATGAGAATCTGACCTTAGAATGTCTTAACCCAAGAATGAATATAATATGTCTTTGTAGTGGTATCCATGATTCCTGGGTGGAGTTGAACTTTCAAAACATCTACCAGTGCATTCAGGCTTCAGGGAAGAATGTATATTTAGGAACCTCCAACACATAATGTAAGAACTTACCTGGAGCCATATCAGACACTCTTGGTACCTCCCCATAAGGTTCACCCTACTCTTGAGTCCATTATCTTAGTATAATTAGGTACTCCACTATGTATCTTTTAGTAAATTCTCCCTACGCAGGTGTGGGAGATCTTAAAGCCATTACCACCACTCCTCCTACTAGTCTGCCTCCTCTAACCTATCATGCTCCCCTAACTACAACATTCCCCCATCCATGTGGGTGTAGGATTTCCTCTTCTAAGTACACCTAAATTTTTTTATTCCTCAACATGTCCCCGAGGTATTTTATTTATCATATTTGAGCATAGTTATGGAATTGCATAAAGAGAGCATTGCTCAGTGGAAGCTCGGTTTAGTCCCTACTATCTTCTCACACAAACATGAACCATATATTCCAAAGGACCATGGGGTGGGACTCATAAGGTACTCATATATATACCTTTTGTGTAAGCATATGGAGACAAAGGAATTGGTGGGAAAACTGATATGGGTTGTATGGCTCACAGTGCACCTTACAATCCACTTGTTCCACCAGTGCCCCACCTCAAAAGTCCAGGAGGTATGATCACTACTTTTTAGTCCCTATTTCATCATCCATGAATACCCCCATTAAGAGAGGAACAAATAGAATATGAACTTCTATGGTATCCCAAATCATTATAGAATGCTAACCCACTCAGTTAAAGAAGGAGAATCCCAATGATAGTCAGCATTGATGATCATAAGTTGGTTCTAAAAGGGTGGATGAGGTTCTGATAATCATACCCCACCCCCCATGTTTGCATCTACCCATCCATACAAAAATTAAAATGGGACACACATAGAAAAGGGGTTATTTCTCCTATTGATGTGCCTCAACACCTTGGAAATATTTTCCAATGTCGTCACTATCAGTTTGATGCATCACCCCATTTCCAACATTCCTTCTATGAAAAACATGCTTGGTCACTCCCACATATGTGAATAATGGATGGTAAGCAACCATCTATAAAGTAAAACCATGATGAATCCTACCATTCTGACCTCGGGGACAAGGGCCTTCACATTGTATCCCCATAGGAGAAATTGGATCACCTTCAGAAGAACTTAGTAGAATCCCTCCTTCCTACACTTCATTTCCCTTTGGAATTGTTAGGGTCTCCATGTAATCCATACATTTCTCTTGTTCAATAAGAGATCAAATGTAACACCCCAAGCTTCCACGGTACGTTTCCCTTCGAATAATGCGATAGTGTGTGTTGTACGCAACCTCGAGTTCTAACACACACCACAACTAATTAAACTAGCCGTTGTGAATACTAATACCTACTTTTTGAAATTATATATATTTTATATTTGAAAATGGACTTCATTTTTGGATTCGGAATATCAAAATTATCCTAGGGTGAAATTTTGGTACATTTCGGATAACTTTCATATTTTGATGAATAGTGAAAATTACTAAATTTTAATTAAAAACAACTTTTTTAATCAAAATAATTAGTAGTGATAAATTATGAATTTGAGTGGTTTTAAAGTATATTTAGAATATATTTTTACCATTTAATATAATGTTGGTCATTGGACATAATTTTACAATTAAACCGAACATAAACAAGTGTCAATCTTTTGATAGTTATTACCTCTTAAAAACACGCTTTTTGTTTTGACAGCGGGAATTAATTTTAAATTAATTTCTGCCACTTCTGTGTTTTGAATTTAGGAAAATGGATTCCATATTTGGAATCAGGATGTCAGAATTATGTAAATAGGTAACTTTTATTTTTACACATTTTGAATAATTACTGCGGTAAATATTTTATTTACCATGGTTAAAGGGTAAATCCGGTAAATAAGGGTTAAAAACAATAATATTATAATAATACTAAATTACCCTAAAACGTGTCTTAACCCTATTGGTTGATACATGGTCGACCATGGGCATCTTTGGGTCTGTTTTGGGACCCCATGGATCCACTTGTAAGTGATAATGACACATTATATTAATAAAGTTAAAATAAAAATAAAAATGACATAAGCTTACATCTTTTAGAAGAACAATTTTTACATAGGGTTATACATGTTGGATTTTCGATTATAAATATTCATTAGAAAGATAAAAAGATTTCCTACATAATGATATTTTATTTATAATTTTTAGACATCAAATAATTTAAATTATTAATGACACAATAATGATGCAATGTTTACCTCATTAATAAATCATTTAAATAAATAAGATTATAATGATTAAAATATTATCTAAAACCTGTCCAATTCTTATTGGTTGATGTTATTTAGAATATGAGTCATCTTATCTTCGACCTCAATGATTTTTGGACCATTATAAACCGAATAAAAATATATTATAAAGTAATACTTTCACACTTTCCTAAAGAGCCCCTCCTCTCCCTTATAAAAGGAGACCACTTCTACTCATTCCTCACACCTCTCAAGCCACTTGGCTCGTCCAAACTCTGCCCAACTAAGCTCCCCACATCCCTCTCCTCCTCCTTGAAGCTTACCCTTAGGCAGAAAGCATTTCAAGAAGTCCTTTGGTTCCAACCAAAGTGAGTTACCTAAATTAAAGGTAACGATTTCTCTTAAATTATTTTCATTTATTTTGCTTCTCCAACCCCCAAACTCTTTTTATTTCCTTTATTTTGTAACAAAACCAGTATCCTCAATATACTAGGATGTTGTTATAAGAAGTATTCAAACTACACATACACACAAATCCATCTAATGGATGATGAACATAATGTTTCTGTGGATGGAAAACTAACGCCTCACGAAACGATGATTGTTCAAATACATCTTACCGCCTCTCATGGTGGCCATTATGATGGCACTGTAATTAAATATGATATTAATGATATATATTTTATATATAAGCTTCTGTAATTCCATTTTATTTCATACCATTATTCGTTTCATGTTGTATATACATACGATAATTTCATTTGAGGAAGTGCGGACTACCGCCCCCTTAAAATGATATGACTCGTTCATACCACACATGGAACGTATAAAGGATGGTGTTAATGAACTTAAGTAACATATATAAAATATTATATTATACTGGAATAGTAATATACCTATGTATCATTTGGATTCGATTCTTTTAAAATAAAAATTAAATGGAAGTAGCGTTCGTGCGTACGTACGGACTACCGTCTCCACGAACGCGATGAGATTCATTCTTCATCGTATCCATTCAAGTATAATTATCATTTAATGATTTAAAAATGATGTTTAAGGACTTGATATCATTCTGGATATGAATAAGATACAACAAACATGACTTATGTAACAAAACATATAAAGAAAATGAGTAAGTTAACACCCGAAACGGCGATAATACTAAGATATTATTATCAAATCAATATTAAAAGATCATATATGATATCATATTAATTTATATGATTATTGTATAATTTAGTAACAATTATTTCACTATTATAAAGGAGGTTAACCTACCCCAACCAAGGAAAAGTACAAGGTAAGGGTTATTTCACAATCTCTTCATTATCCGAGGTTGTATTATACGTAATAATCTACTGGGACCTCTTTATCATCCACATCCATGTTTCTTCGAAATGTATTTCAAAACATTTTTACTATTTACAAGAATATGGGTTAAAGTCATTTATACCCTTGTTTGACTTTTTATAAGAGGTTTATAAAGGAATCTTTCCGTCGTTTTCAAAACAAGGTCCTTTTTAACCTTTTCGACAGAATTGAGGTAAGAATGTTTTTTTTTACTTATACGGCGGGTGCGGTTATTTTACACCGTTATAAAATCTTCAAAGCTTTCCTTACAAGCTTATAAGAATATTTTCAAAGAAAATTTTTTATTTTATATGGATCTTAAATGATTTCAAAATAAAAGGAGATATTTCTTTTAAAAGAATTTTGATTTCATCTATGTCAACATCCTTTGATGGATTTTAAGATTATTTGAAGTTGATTTATTATGATACAAAACTTCTATATTGTATTGAAGGTTTTGTGATATGTTTGACTGTGGATGTGCTATTTTTATACCATTCATAGTTTATGGTGAAAGTATTGACATTTCGTATGCTAGTTTTAATACGAATGTTTATGTTATGTTTAAACCTTTTCATATGGGAATGCATTGGACTTAATAAGTGACGGGTGGAGCCCGCTATAGCTCCTCGATGCATCGGTAGGTCTCATGAGACAAACTAGTGTCTTGGCACAAGGCCTTGACAAAATCTTATTTGTAGTCTTGGCACGAGGCCTTGGCTATGTGGTTATGATAGTCTGGCATTATGCATTCCAACATTATGAAAGTGGTTATTGATTTTTCATGTGATTATTCGATTAGTAGAATATCCATGTGAATAAGTAAATGGAATTATTTCATTTTACTTTTGCCATACTATGTTGAAGTTCATGTTTAAAAGGCTTTTGTTTTAGTAATTCATTGCCTTAAATGTTATGCTTATTTTGAATGTTCCGCTATATTGTTATCCTTACTGGGAATTTGAGCTCACCCCTTTTCTATGTTTTATTTTTCCCAGGTAGTGAAGAAGTAAATTATGATTGACTTGCAGGGATATTATGAGGGGTTAATAGTGTGGATATGAAGACTTTGTTGTTGTAGTAGTTTTTCACTTTGAAATGTAATGTAAAACTTTATGAATATATCTAGTGTTTCCAAGGCTACTAAACCAATCGGTCTTTCGAGATTTGATCTTTCTTGTGATCATGCCAAAGTTATGTAATAATGCACCGACTCTGGGTAGCTAGGGTCGGGGCGTTACAGTTGGTATCAGAGGAAGTTTAGTACAAACCTTGGAAACTAGATTTAGATAAACTCTGATTAGAGCACGTAGACCTAAGATGAACTTTGAGGATTAGTATAGAAGAACTTCCTAAAATTTTGGTATTGTAGAGATTTTGTGAGTTTTCCAAGCAATACATCCCTGTCTGGATACGAGCAGGTAGAGGCGGCTCTGGCACAGATGTACCTAGGGGTAAAACCCGAAAACACCGCTTTGAGCTAGACTCGAACGGGAACTGGTGCACGACAACGGGCCTTGCTGCACTCTTGGTTACGACACTCCCGGGGGATATGCTTAGGATAACTATCATTTTCTTTACAAATCATTTTGAAGGGATTATGAGTATATACTTCCTCAAAGAAAACATTCTTATGATTATGGATTATATCCATAAATAGTTCAATTTATGTTAAGTGTTTTATAAGTATGGGATTATGTATTTTGATTCATAAACTGATCTAGTTTATGCCATTGTTTAGAAATGGCGCCTAGTGGAAGAAATGGAAACCATATCAATGCACGAACTCCATGTAGGGATTGCCCTACTGCTCAAGATAATTATAGTGGGGCTGGTGATGCAACTGGTGCTGATCAGCTAATCACCATACTGGGACAACTTACTCAGGTTATGAATAATAACCTTACCCGTATGGAGCACCCTGATCCGCAGCGTGGAGGATCAATGTTAGATCGATTCATGAGGCAACAACCACCAACGTTCAATGGGAATACAAATCCCTTAGTAGCTGAGCAATGGATATTTTCCCTAGAGAAAATATTTCAGGCTTTGGGGAGGAAGAGAATGAAATAACTATCGGTGAGGAAAGGAATGTTCAAATAGAGGATGTACCTGTTGTGAAAGAATTTGTAGATGTATTTCCGGAAGATTTACCTGGACATCCTCCAGAACGAGAAGTTGAGTTTTCCATTGATTTGATTCCTGGATCAAGGCCTATATCGAAGACCCCTTATAGAATGGCCACTGTAGAGTTAGTCGAACTAAAGAAACAACTAGAGGAATTGAGTAATAAGGGATTTATTCGCCCTAGTGTTTCTCCATGGGGAGCCCCTGTTCTTTTTGTTAAAAAGAAAGATGGATCTATGAGATTATGTATCGACTACAGGGAGATCAATGCTATAACGATAAAGAACAAGTATCCCCTACCTCATATTGATGATTTATTTGACCAACTGCATGGAGCTCAATACTTTTCAAAGATTGACCTTCGATCTGGATACCATCAGTTGTGTGTAAAGAAGGAAGACATTCCGAAGACAGCATTTCGAACCAGGTACGGGCATTACAAGTTTATTGTAATGCCGTTTGGATTGACTAATTCACCCTCTGTATTCATGGATCTGATGAATTGAGTTTTCAAGGAGTATCTCGATGAATTTGTGGTGGTATTTATTGATGATATCTTGGTATACTCCAAAACCTACGAAGATCATGAAAATCACTTGCACATTATCTTGAAGACTCTGAGGAGGCATGAATTATATGGAAAGTTTAGCAAGTGTGAATTCTGGCTTCAGGAGATTTCTTTTCTTGGCCATATTGTCTCTAAAGATGGAATCTCTGTTGATCCTTCTAAGACCAAGGCAATCCAAGAATGGCCAGCACCTACGAGTATAACTGAGGTACGTAGTTTTATTGGTTTGGAAGGTTATTATCGACGTTTCGTCCAGAATTTTGCCCGATTGGCTAACCCATTAACGAAGCTCACACGTAAAGGGGTTAAATTTGTTTGGACAAAAGAGTGTGAAGAATGTTTCGAAGAACTGAAGAGAAGATTAGTCAATGCTCCTATATTGACTCTACCATCGGGGAATGATGGGTTCGTTATTTATAGTGATGCATCAAAGAAAGGACTTGGTTGTGTCCTTATGCAGAATGATAGAGTTATTGCCTATGCATCACGACAGTTGAAAATTCATGAACAAAACTATCCTACTCATGATCTTGAGTTAGCAGCTGTGATCTTTGCTTTGAAGATATGGAGGCACTACCTCTATGGTGAAAAATGTGAGATTTATACTGATCACAAGAGTTTGAAGTATATTTTCTCACAAAAAGAACTCAACATGAGGCAAAGGAGATGGCTTGAATTACTCAAGGATTATGATTGCACGATACACTACCACCCGGGGAAAGCAAACAAAGTAGCAGATGCTTTGAGCAGAAAAGACCATGGAGTTCTGAACATGATGAGAATTGAAAGGGATCCAATTTTCATGGATCTAGAGAAGATGGACATGGGAATAACCAGGGAAGGTGAAACATCAATGATTTTTCAAATGGTTGCCAAACCATCTTTACTAGAAAGGATTAATAGTTCCCAGACCGATGATGAAGAATTTCAGAAGAAGATTAAAGCTGTGAATGATGGGAGATTGAGAGACTTTGTGTATGAAGATGGAATTTTGAAATTCGGGAAGAGACTTTGTGTTCCCAATATACCTGATCTAAAAAGGGAATTGCTGGATGACGCTCATAGTTCCAATTTCTCTATACACCCTGGGAGCACCAAAATGTATAGAGATTTGAAGGAACATTTTTGGTGGGACAACATGAAGAGGGAGATTGCCGATTTTGTGTCAAGATGTATGGTTTGTCAACAAGTGAAAGCTGGAAGGCAACAGCCTGGAGGAGTCATGCAACCTCTTCCCATACCGGAGTGGAAATGGGACAATATTACGATGGACTTTGTCATGGGGATACCAAAGACTCCTAGAAGGAATGATGCAATATGGGTTATTGTTGATCGTCTTACCAAGTCAGCACATTTTCTTGCTATAAGAGAAGATCTACCCCTGGAACGTCTAGCAAGACTATACATTAATGAAGTTGTGAGACTTCATGGAATACCCCTATCGATTGTTTCTGATCGTGATCCCCGTTTTACTTCAAGATTCTGGAAAAGTCTTCAAAAATCCCTGGATACTGAACTTCATTTGAGCACTGCTTACCACCCTCAGACAGACGGACAATCAGAACGGACTATTCAGACCTTAGAAGACATGTTGAGATCTTGCTCACTTGATTTTCAGAGTATGTGGGATCAATATTTACCACTAGTAGAATTTTCCTATAACAATAGCTTCCATTCAAGTATTCAGATGGCACCATATGAAGCGTTATACGGAAAGAGATGTCGTACACCAACCTGTTGGGATGACGTTGGTGAAAGAAAACGTGTAGGCCCAGAACTGGTGGAGGAAACGGTGGAAAAGGTGAAGGTAATCCAAAATCACATCAAAGCAGCTCAAAGTAGGCAGAAGAGCTATGCCGATAATCGAAGGAAGGATTTGGAATTTCAGGTCGGTGATCATGTTTTCCTAAAGGTATCTCCATGGAAGGGAGTCATACGTTTTGGTAAGAAAGGTAAATTGAGTCCCAGGTACATCGGACCTTTCGAAATTCTAGAACGAATTGGGGCTGTAGCTTACCGATTGGCAATGCCGCCAAGTCTCTCCAAAGTTCACGATGTGTTCCACGTATCTCTGTTGAGAAAATACATGCCTGACCCAACGCATGTACTCACCTATGAGGAATTAGAACTGGAACCTGATCTTTCCTATTGTGAAGAGCCCGTCAGGATTCTTGATACAAGAGAACAAGTACTGAGAAACCGGACGACGCGTCTGGTAAAAGTTTTGTGGAGAAACCATAAGATGGAAGAGGCAACGTGGGAACCCGAGGAACTTATGATGAAGAACCACCCGAGTCTTTTCATGTAATAAGTATTCTAGAAATTGTGAGGACGCAATTATTTGAAGGAGTGGAGAATTTAACACCCCAAGCTTCCACGGTACGTTTCCCTTCGAATAATGCGATAGCGTGTGTTGTACGCAACCTCGAGTTCTAACACACACCACAACTAATTAAACTAGCTGTTGTGAATACTAATACCTACTTTTTGAAATTATATATATTTTATATTTGAAAATGGACTTCATTTTTGGATTCGGAATATCAAAATTAGCCTAGGGTGAAATTTTGGTACATTTCGGATAACTTTCATATTTTGATGAATAGTGAAAATTACTAAATTTTAATTAAAAACAACTTTTTTAATCAAAATAATTAATAGTGATAAATTATGAATTTGAGTGGTTTTAAAGTATATTTAGAATATATTTTTACCATTTAATATAATGTTGGTCATTGGACATAATTTTACAATTAAACCGAACATAAACAAGTGTCAATCTTTTGATAGTTATTACCTCTTAAAAACACGCTTTTTGTTTTGACAGCGGGAATTAATTTTAAATTAATTTCTACCACTTATGTGTTTTGAATTTAAGAAAATGGATTCCATATTTGGAATCAGGATTTCCAAATTATGTAAATAGGTAACTTTTATTTTTACACATTTTGAATAATTACTGCGGTAAATATTTTATTTACCATGGTTAAAGGGTAAATCCGGTAAATAAGGGTTAAAAACAATAATATTATAATAATACTAAATTACCCTAAAACGTGTCTTAACCCTATTGGTTGATACATGGTCGACCATGGGCATCTTTGGGTCTATTTTGGGACCTCATGGATCCACTTGTAAGTGATAATGACACATTATATTAATAAAGTTAAAATAAAAATAAAAATGGCATAAGCTTACATCTTTTAGAAGAACAATTTTTACATAGGGTTATACATGTTGGATTTTCGATTATAAATATTCATTAGAAAGATAAAAATATTTCCTACATAATGATATTTTATTTATAATTTTTAGACATCAAATAATTTAAATTATTAATGACACAATAATGATGCAATGTTTACCTCATTAATAAATCATTTAAATAAATAAGATTATAATGATTAAAATATTATCTAAAACCTGTCCAATTCTTATTGGTTGATGTTATTTAAAATATGAGTCATCTTATCTTTGACCTCAATGATTTTTGGACCATTATAAACCGAATACAAATATATTATAAAGTAATACTTTCACACTTTCCTAAAGAGCCCCTCCTCTCCCTTATAAAAGGAGACCACTTCTACTCCTTCCTCACACCTCTCAAGCCACTTGGCTCGTCCAAACTCTGCCCAACTAAGCTCCCCACATCCCTCTCCTCCTCCTTGAAGCTTACCCTTAGGCAGAAAGAATTTCAAGAAGTCCTTTGGTTCCAACCAAAGTGAGTTACCTAAATTAAAGGTAACGATTTCTCTTAAATTATTTTCATTTATTTTTCTTCTCCAACCCCCAAACTCTTTTTATTTCCTTTCTTTTGTAACAACACCAGTATCCTCAATATACTAGGATGTTGTTATAAGAAGGATTCAAACTACACATACACACAACTCCATCTAATGGATGATGAACATAATGTTTCTGTGGATGGCAAACTAACGCCTCACGAAACGATGATTGTTCAAATACATCTTACCGCCTCTCATGGTGGCCATTATGATGGCACTGTAATTAAATATGATATTAATGATATATATTTTATATATAAGCTTCTGTAATTCCATTTTATTTCATAACATTATTCGTTTCATGTTGTATATACATACGATAATTTCATTTGATGAAGTGCGGACTACCGCCCCCTTAAAATGATATGACTCGTTCATACCACACATGGAACGTATAAAGGATGGTGTTAATGAACTTAAGTAACATATATAAAATATTATATTATAATGGAATAGTAATATACCTATGTATCATTTGGATTCGATTCTTTTAAAATAAAAATTAAATGGAAGTAGTGTTTGTGCGTACGTACGGACTACCGTCTCCACGAACGCGATGAGATTCATTATCCATCGTATCCATTCAAGTATAATTATCATTTAATGATTTAAAAATGATGTTTAAGGACTTGATATCATTCTGGATATGAATAAGATACAACAAACATGACTTATGTAACAAAACATATAAAGAAAATGAGTAAGTTAACACCCGAAACGGCGAGAATACTAAGATATTATTATCAAATCAATATTAAAAGATCATATATGATATCATATTAATGTATATGATTCTTGTATAATTTAGTAACAATTATTTCACTATTATACAGGAGGTTAACCTACCCCAACCAAGGAAAAGTACAAGGTAAGGGTTATTTCACAATCTCTTCATTATCTGAGGTTGTATTATACGTAATAATCTACTGGGACCTCTTTATCATCCACATCCATGTTTCTTCGAAATGTATTTCAAAACATTTTTACTATTTACAATAATATGGGTTAAAGTCATTTATACCCTTGTTTGACTTTTTATAAGAGGTTTATAAAGGAATCTTTCCGTCGTTTTCAAAACAAGGTCCTTTTTAACCTTTTCGACAGAATTGAGGTAAGAATGTTTTTTTTACTTATACGGCGGGTGCGGTTATTTTACACCGTTATAAAATCTTCAAAGCTTTCCTTACAAGCTTATAAGAATATTTTCAAAGAAAATGTTTTATTTTATATGTATCTTAAATGATTTCAAAATAAAAGGAGATATTTCTTTTAAAAGAATTTTGATTTCATCTATGTCAACATCCTTTGATGGATTTTAAGATTATTTGAAGTTGATTTATTATGATACAAAACTTCTATATTGTATTGAAGGTTTTGTGATATGTTTGACTGTGTATGTGCTATTTTTATACCATTCATAGTTTATGGTGAAAGTATTGACATTTCTTATGCTAGTTTTAATACGAATGTTTATGTTATGTTTAAACCTTTTCATATGGGAATGCATTGGACTTAATAAGTGACGGGTGGAGCCCGCTATAGCTCCTCGATGCATCGGTAGGTCTCATAAGACAAACTAGTGTCTTGGCACAAGGCCTTGACAAAATCTTATTTGTAGTCTTGGCACGAGGCCTTGGCTATGTGGTTATGATAGTCTGGCATTATGCATTCCAACATTATGAAAGTGGTTATTGATTTTGCATGTGATTATTCGATTAGTAGAATATCCATGTGAATAAGTAAATGGCATTATTTCATTTTACTTTTGCCATACTATGTTGAAGTTCATGTTTAAAAGGCTTTTGTTTTAGTAATTCATTGCCTTAAATGTTATGCTTATTTTGAATGTTCCGCTATATTGTTATCCTTACTGGGCATTTGAGCTCACCCCTTTTCTATGTTTTATTTTTCCCAGGTAGTGAAGAAGTAAATTATGATTGACTTGCAGGGATATTATGAGGGGTTAATAGTGTGGATATGAAGACTTTGTTGTTGTAGTAGTTTTTCACTTTGAAATGTAATGTAAAACTTTATGAATATATCTAGTGTTTCCAAGGCTACTAAACCAATCGGTCTTTCGAGATTTGATCTTTCTTGTGATCATGCCAAAGTTATGTAATAATGCACCGACTCTGGGTAGCTGGGGTCGGGGCGTTACATCAAAACATTTCTTGAATGGGATATCCTTCATCTTAGGATTTTTTATCCTTCCCCCTTCACCACATCCAAAAAAATACTTTGATAATATTGGAAGCTACTCTCGATCACACTAGACAATCTCTATGGGGATGAATTCATTATATATCTCCCCCTAGAATGGGATCCCACCAATTTTGTATATGTCTCATAGGTTGATTCTAACATCCCCATGGTTCAAGTGGAAAGAGTTGGTCCCCAGTGACCACATTCTCAATAGCTTAGGCATGATGTCTGGGTGGTGGATGAAATGGAATTGGGAAGCCTACCCCATTTCATGAAACCAAACCCTTTTCAACTCCTATTCAAACTCATCACATGTTTGGCATACCCAGTATGCCTAGGCCCATTCATCTGGGAGGTTTCCTCCCCGGTGTAAATCCCGTTCTTCAGTCTAACCCTAGAGGTGGTCCTCCAAGCCCATATTGAAAATTATTTCATATTGTAGGGCATATTTCTATATCTAAACTCCTCATTGTTTGTCATCTTAATGGGATTAAAAAGGTAATATGTTGTGATCTAAGCATAGTCCTTGATGCAGTGACCAACATGAGCCCTATTCCACCTATATATCCCTATAGAACTCCTAAACCAATAGGTAGGGGAATCCTAATTAGAACTTGGGATCCCCACATATTCAATCAGTCTAAACTTGTACAATGGAAACCTCTAGAAGAGTGTATAATCTCTTTGATCCTCTATCAATAGTTTTTAGATCATGTCATGCTCTGACACATTTTGGAAGCTCTCTACAATTAGGATGTTCTTGTAAAATCACCATCATTCAAGAAACAATGGATTTATAATCCTAAACAACCATATCTAATACATTGATATCTTTTGAATACTAGTTCATGAATTATTTATCATTAAGAATAATCCATTGTGAAAGATTTTATTCATAAAATATTATCCTCGTAGAAGGTCTCATATAATTTGTTTTGGAAGATGGAAAGTATCACGGGTGTTAAGGATATTGATCACATAATGATCATGAACGTTTTGGGTTTCATTAAAATATAGGATCATCCAATATTTCATGAGAATCACATAGTCCCACTAGGACCACTTCCCCTATTTGTAGTCCATGGGTGGGCTGAGTTTCATGAACCAGGCTACTCCTATCACTAGATTTTTTCATTTTGTCCTCATAATTCGATCTTCACTTCCCGCATCGCCTCCCATTATGAGGTGGGAAATTTTTATGAAAACAAAATGTGTTTCCAGAGAATTCAATGATTCTATGGATGATTCGAGGAAAACCCATGCTGAAATGGGATCAAAGTCCACCCAAGGTGCTGGATTTGTAAAAAAATAAATCCTCCACGAAGGACCAGGGTTTCACAAATAGTGTTGAAGCACCATGAAACTCCATCTTATGTGAATGTGGTAATATATCACTCAACATATGTCTCAAACTATGTGGAACCTATAAATATATCCCTTCACTCATAATTTAAGGGTACAATGACCTTTGGACTTCAAAAAAATCTCACTTCTTGAAACTATATCATTCAAGAACCAAATATGAAATCGATTCCTACAGGTACCCATATTTCATGAGTAATATTTTATGATTCCTTTAGAAATTAAGATCATGGTAGAGATAAATTTCATGAAATATCACACCCTCAACGACAGAGTTATATGCCTCATTCTCTATAGGGTTTTGTGATACCTCCATCTTTCACAAAACCCTTCCCATGGAGACCAACACACCATCATTAGGTGAGGAACCCATGTTACATGAAATTATCACCTTCATAAACCCCCTAAACTTCATAAAACTTATTTCACTAGCCCCTATATTATTCCACATTCCATCAAAAATAGATTCAAAAAATTGGAGTATTCATGGGCCTCGTTCCTATCCAAGACAGGTTTACTCATGCCTTAATCATCTTCATGACTGGTATTATCATCCCTCATGTCCAAAAACATTTCTCCAAGCATAGGATGTACAAAATTGTTGCCTTTTTCTTATAAAATAGGCTTCCTAACCTCATGACCCCCATCTACCACCTAGAATGGTTAGTTACTACACCTTTTTTCATCCAAAAGAACCTGTAAAGTGGACATATAATCCCCAATAATAGAATCATCAAGGAAAACATGTTGGTTTTCCATTTAAAAAGGGCATGTGGGGTCCCTATATCCTTATCTCCTTCTACCCTAATTGGGAATGGGTCACACTATGCATAATTCTCAACATTGTCTTAGTTTTCTGATTAAAAATTGCATAACACTAAAGTCTTAGTCGCACAATTTTAAACTGCATGACAACATCCTCAGCACATGATGCTAAACTATAGACCTACCCTATGTGACAAACATAGGATGCATCATGTGATGTGTATGATATGATCCCCCATATTTTGTGTAGCTTCTATGCATAAGACCCACACCAACCCTTTTCATCGCTACTTTCATGACATGGTCATCCTTACCACATGATGTTAAATTGCATGGTCTAGTCTCATCACATGACCATAAACTGTACACTCAAACTACATGGGTTTTGATACTTGTATCCTAACGGGGTACCTAGGATGCCTTCTCAATCTTTAATAATAATATCCTAACATCACCAAAAATATTTCATCTTCACCCTAGTAGGTAACAACCCCAAAGTTTTATCATTCCCCCCAATAACACACTTAACCTCTTACCACCAAAACTTGAGGTCCCCACTGGACTTCAATGTCACTATGAAATGTTAACCAATATTCATCCCAGTATGTGATAAATATATACGGTAAATATCCCCACATGAATTAAAACTTGTGACCACATCCCCAAAATACATTAAACATGTGATCAATCCTTACGTGATGAGTGTATGTGTGATAGTTTTCATTATACTCTAAATATATGAAGTGTCCTCACTCGGATTTAAACCTGTGACCCATCCTGATGCATCAGAATCTATAATTCATGTGAAAATAATGATATTCCCTAGGTGTAAAGCCTAAGAATCCTTATGTGATGAGAATAAGGTTACTAGAATAACGAGTGTTGAATTAATCATGTAACACATATTGAATGTGATTTTCCCTATCTAATAAGTATAGTATGTCTGAGGCAATGAGCCTTAGATGACTCGCGCCCATGGTGAAATTTTTCCTATAATGGATATATGATTCCTTAGGTTATACACCTAATATTCCTCATAAATTATATTCCATAAACTTCTTAAAATAAATAATTTACAGATTCCTAACACACCCAATGTTTATAGATGCTTAGATATGCACAATGTCATCATCAAATCTAAATGTAGGCAGCTTCCCTATATAAAATAATGTAATTAACTATTGTCCACTTTGAGATGTCACCTAGAATGAGATTCATGAAAATGTATTAAATATATGAGGGAGACCCAAACTAAGCATCTAACTCCAAGGATTAATTCATGGAAGGAAGAAATGACATCACATCATCCCATTCTGATCAAGGAGACAAAATTACCAACCATGGTGGAAGAGGTCACTCAACTTTGGAAAACTAAAATGTGAGGTAACTACACTAGAGGGGTTTTAACCATTCTAAGGATATAGATCACTCCAAATGAAAAAAAACACCCATGATGCATGCCCTAATGGAAGTGTTGGAAAATAACATAAATAGGGTGAAAAGATATGATATGTCAACACTCTAAATTTTACCTTACTAAATGAATACAAAATGCATGGATCAGCTTTTTATAGGTCCATATGGTTGTTCCTTCAAAATTTGTGCCTTTTTTATCTCTAATTTTTTCTTAAGACCTGAGAGTGGGAGGCTTAGCAAGTGGACACTTTAATTTTTATCAAATAGCCCTTTATGGGATTTTGTAATGATAGGTTTTATGTATTTTTCACCTATAGTTTAGGGTATTATGGTTTGAACCAATGAGGGGTAGAATTTAAGGCCATGCACTCTAACCCACAAGTGATGATTTTAAGTTAATGAAACTTTGACTAACAAGATGCACAGAGTTTAAGGTCATGATACTTGGACCAAAGGGGTTTAGATAATATATCTAATGGTGTGGGAAAATTTTACCACATGTGAATGGAGATCCCAATGACCCTATAGATTATCTTAGAGGGGTGAACACAGTTTATGGACCTGATATTTTTACTTGTGAAGGGTAAAAATGGAAACCCAAATGTGGCTCACGGACTAAGAATGTCCCGACACATTTTGAATAGTGAGTGGGAAAGTTTTAACCTACAACTCAAGATTCTTGGATTAGGAGTAGTGACATGAAATATTTATGTGTTTCCAAAATTTTCATTAGGTATTCACACCATCTCTCCATCTAGTGATGATGTTCTCCACTTGTTGCTCGGCATTATCTTTTTCTAATGGAGGGTAGCTTTTATCACTTTAATTGGCAATGTAGACTCCTTAATCGAAACGATATAATGGGATTTTGGTCCCTTATTTCATGTATTCCTCCTTAGAGATCATTTACTAGTTTTTATATCCCTCATAGATTTAATTCATGCTCATGAAACTCATCCCCAATGCCATATTGAGGTGGATGTCGATTAATTATGCTATATCTGTCTCGATAGGGTAACAACCTTCGATTGGAGTATATAGTAACATTGGTCATGTTTGGAAATCCCTATATGTTAGGTATGTTGGGAACCTGTAAAGTCTTCCAATTTTGAACTATATGGAATCTCATGTTTAAGGCATCTTAGGCACAGAAAAAAAAAGGCATCCTGTGTTGGCCATGAGGTAGTTGATGCTAGGGTTTTAAGTATTCTGAGGATTTTTACCTCAAGAATCCCATGTTCTTATGGGGTAGATATTATGTATCATGTAACACTTTTAAAGTCTTGTGGGGATAAGTGGTTCATAGATTTAACATCTTGTGAGGACAGATGGGCCGCAGTTTTAAACTCTTGTAGGGACAGGTTGGTCGTAGGTTTAATGCATTATGGGTACAAGTGGATCACAAGTTTAACGTCTTGTGGGGATATATGGGTCATAGGTTTAACATATTTTAGGGACATATTTGTTGTAGGTTTAACTTATTATAGTGACATATGGGTCATAGGTTTAACGTCTTGTGAGGACAGATAGTTCATAGGTTTAACATCTTATGGGGAAAGATTGGTCGTGGGTTTAACGTCTTGTGGCAACAGGTGGGTCACAGGTTTAACGTATTTTTAGAAATGATGGGTCATAGGTTTAACATCTTTTGAGGATAGATTGGTTGCAGTTTTAACATCTTGTAGGGACAGATGGGTCATAGGTTTAGCATCTTTCAGGGACATATGGGTCATAGGTTTAACGAATTGTAGGGATATATTGGTCATATATTTAACATCTTGTGGGGATATATTGGTGATTAAGTGTGTCCCCAAGGGGAAAATATTATCAAAATTGAAGGGTTTTGTTGAGTGCGTCCCTAAGGGGGGGATGATCACACTTGAATGATTTGGTGGAGCATTGGAGCATCGAGATTGAACCTCAAGGAGGTACCATAGATGTGTTGGTGTATTAGGATTGAACCTCAAGGATGTGTCATATGTACCCTATCGGTAAACAAGGATTAAAACCCATATAGTTCAATGTCATATTTTAAGGTCTTATGATAATACAAGTCCATGTTGTTTAACATCATCCGGTAAGGACACTCATGTCATGGAAGGATCATCAATGAGGGATGGTATGGGGCTTACACATATGGGCTCCCTGAAGTAGAAGGATCATCCCATAGTGGGGGAGAAGGTGGCATCCCATGATGATTGTACATGGGAATCCTATGTTCATCACATAGGGTAAGGATAGAATATAACATCATGTGTTGGGGAGGTTTTCATGTAGTTTAATGTTGTGTAACTAGGATTTGGAGCTAGGAAGTTTTACATTGTGCAACTTGAATGTGGTTTGGGATTATTCTTGGGGGCATTTCCAATAGGTAGAGGAATATCCTATAAAATTCCTCTCTACCATGAATGGTTGGTATTTTACCATGATGATTCCACCTTTAGGGATTACATGTCTACCGCTCATCTACCTATGGTCAGGACATGGTATAAACACTGCCATGGAAGAGTGGTAATTAGGGGTCTTGATGTCAGGTTGCCTATTATTAAGAGAAAGTATCATCAAGGTACCTATGCTTAGGAGAAACATGTAGGGTAATGGTATAGGATACCCTTGAAGCAAAGGGGGAATGGGGTCAGGGACCTAAATTTTTTTGTGCAAAATTCCATCATAATTCCTGCAAAAGGGTTTGAATGAGACATGATCTCTATCACAAGACAACATCTTAGATCCTGGAGTCTTAGGAATATAAAAATACTAATATTGCGCACAAATTAGGATGGTTTGAAGGTATCTTCTCTTGATCTAACCCAAATATCCTTAAGGTATATTGTGTGATGATCTCTCAAGCATGGGCCATGGCACATTGGGTTCCATGGGAGGTCGGTCCTACAAATGATATACCTTGAAGAATCCATTGGAATTGTGTGGTGTCATGGAAGAGAGTTTTTCATGAGATAAATATGACACTTAACCTTATATATATCTCTCTCTAAGTTAGGTAGTGAGGTTATATTTATAACTAAAATGTTTGTACAGTGACTTGAAATCCTATAGGGTCACGCAAATGGGTTCCACTCTCTCCATGCCTTTGTCTCGGGGTTGTGGCCATGTGATCCAATGGTTTATATTCACCTTTCTTGAATAATGATATATTGAATGAAATGTTGGTTTTTTGCACAAGGAACCACTATTTTTTGTAAACACCTTTCCTATTGTTTTGAGGATCCTAAAATATCTGTGGAATCATATTCTTCATCATCACATTTCACTTGAAAATGGATTTCATGATTAATGAGAAAGTTTCATGAAAACCATAAATATTGTGCACAAATGCCTCATTGGATCTGGAATGGTTGTCTAGTACAGTTAGGCCTTTTTTAGGGAAGAATACCCCTATAGTGATTTCAGCACCAATAAATTCCCCCTTAGAATTGGAATGGATGGGGAACCATAAGGTCGGGTTTTGAGGGAAGACACTGATTATAGGGCTCATTTACATTGTGTCATGAAAATTTGAGGTTAGTTTGTGCAACTTCTTTGTATACGCATGAAACCTAGGGGACCCATGCCTATAAATAGGGTGAGAGTGGAGTGTATGGTCACTTTACTTCTATGAATTATAAGTAGTCTCTCATGTGTGTAATTATATATTTTTCATGAACTCCTGAGCTTTAAGCCATAATGTTCACACAATAAATCCTTACATGGATGGACTTACATGCTCAAGAATCAACTCTAAACAAATTATAAAAAATTTGTGCGAACAAAATTTACATTGAATGAATTAGGTAGGATTTCATTAACTAAATCTATTTTTTGAAAAACAACCTTTTCACATTATCTGATTGTCTTAAATATGGTTAACCCTGCATATCGGGTTATCGTCGATGTTTTCCTCACTACCAAAAGGTGGTAAATGGATGAGAACCCTGAGATCCATCATTCTAGAAGAATAATCACTAAGAAAATTGATATAATGATTCTATTAAACAAGGATAATTGGGGTACCTACTATGTAATAGGCTACTGTTGTACAACATTGGGCTCTTGGATGATGTGGAAATCTCGGTCGTGGAATTCGGAAAACCACAGTTCAAGTTCACCTTCCATGAAAAACTTATCCATTGGAATATTACTACTATTGGTCACCCAACTATGAAACATTATGATGTTTTAGTATATACCCTTAATGGAAGTATCGGGATAGTGATAGGGGATAATCTAGCAAAGGAGGTGTTCCCCGCACATTATGCAAGTATCATTTAGACTAACATTCACAATAATAGTAGGGGATGGATGAAAGACTGGGATATATGAGAGGAAGGTAAATTCACTCATGAGTAGGCATGTTTATACTAGGTACACTTATTGTGTGAAGATTATGGGGCCTAGTTATATCATTTTTTCTTGTATGAGGCAGTTTGGATGTCCCAATTCCACATCTAATATCAATAGGATCTACTTCCAGAGCCTCTCAACTAGTTGTTCGTGAATAGAAACACATTTCAACTCCATCATGGGAGGTGGGGATCAGTATATGGTACCTCCATTTCATTGGGGTAATCCCACTGATGGGGTGCCAATATGATGAGTTCCATCCAGTTTCCAATTCTTGGGAGGATAGGGATCAGACCCTTATCGCGATGCAAGTTCTTTTGAATGCACTAAACAATGTTTTGAAGTATTGACCACCTTCTCATTGAGACATTTACTTTAAGACCTAGCTTTTAATATTATTAAATGCACCATATGTAAAGATTCTAGGTCATCCTAAGTGATGTCCAGTGTCATGGAAGAGGAGAAGGTCAAGGTCCTATTGGCTGATCTTAGAGGAAGGTTGGTACTAGAAGTGGGGCTAAAATATGAAATATTGGCAGTAAATAATCAGATACACAACATTTATAGCCACATTTTTGTGTGGGTGGCTATTGTCAATCAAGGATTCCCAAATGGGCCCATGTCCTAGGACATTACCGATGGAATTCATGCTAGCATCTAGAAACCGGGTGAACTTGGGAGTCCTAATGTTGGATCATCTCTATAAAAAACTAAAGCATTTCCTAATGGTAATCATTCCCAAAGGAATTTTTGGATCATTATAGTTCCTCTATAGGTGGTTCATGGTACATTTTGGGGTGTACAAGTTTCCAAACTCCATTACTCTTATGAACTCTATCTTGTTCCCTTCACTCCTCAACATTTCTGTGGTAGTCAGTATTGGAAACCATGGGAACTTTGAATTTCACCCATTCCCAACCCCTATTGGAGAGATTTTTGAAAACCTATTGGGGATGATGGAGTAGTGATAATATCTTTAAGGCCTTCTAAGGTGAAAATTTGGTTTTCATGATATATGGAAACACCTATTGTAAACCATACACTCCCTCTCAGTTTTCCTAATAATTCATGTGTATTCAGCAATGAGAAAAGCGATTCTATACAAAAATACATGAATAAAGGTATCCATGTATCCTTATCCAACTATGGGGGATTTTCACAACTAAGGGAACATGGAAGGTCATCATGATTCCACTGACCAACTTCAATGTCGGTCTCTCCTTAAACTGTGCTAGTAATTAGATAGCAGCATACCCAAGTACAATCTTGTACCAGCATGTGAGGAGGACCACACCTTCAGGTGAGTAGAAAGAGTAGTAGGTCATTAAATGGGATACTTTACAAAGTTCCCTTCAATAACTAGGAGACCAAACTGGAGAGGTGGTGAGGGGGGGGATCTCAAGGTTCTACCACACCCCTATCCCTTGCTATTTGGGGATCTCTCAAAAATTACCACAAAACCTAGATAATATTTCTAGGGAGGATCCGGGGAAGAAACTATGGTATCTGGTAAAGTTGGATACTGATTCCACCTATCCTATAATTTGGGAATCATGGGGTATATTAAGGTTGTCCCTAATGTTGTAGAAACTGTGATGGAGGCTCACCCAATATGGGATCAAAGTTCTAGATATCGGGCCAGCCAGGATCACAGCTTGTTTGGACTTCCATGAACAATCGACCTATCTAACTATAATAGACACCATCCTGTGACAACATGGAGAAGTAAATCCTATCACTACTCAAATAAAAGTGATGTTTGGCTCATCACCTAAAGAGATAGGGTTCATTCAGGTTCCAACCCATGATGAATCAGTCTTTGGAATTGATACATTGAGTTACAGTGATGAGGATTCATTGGTGTATGCCACTGGATGGGAAGCCTCTCAGGAGAGTGGAGAGCTCACTCCTAAGTGTGATGACTTGACAGAGATTTTTTTTTGGATAAGTAAGCCTACTATTTTTTTTATTTTCCTCACTTCCTCCAATCTCATGAGGTTATAAATTGAGATATTTTCCTATAAAGGAAGTGGTAGGGGAGACCCAAGAGGTCTATATTGAAGGGGGAAAAGTGCCTTTATAGAATTTGAGGGGGCCACCTTGGATTCATATCCATCAATATCAGGGGGGAGGGGAACATATATAGGGCTTTGAAGAAGATTTTTCTGACACCCTAGCCTTTCTGGACATCTATGGGGGTCCATACACTAGTATTCTAATAGAAACTCTAATCCATGGTGAGTTAGACCATCCAAGGTGACTCATCATCGAGATCCACGTTCCTCAAGGTAAGGTTTCAAACTTCCTAATGGTTTTCTAATCCAACTACCCTAGATTTATTTATATATGAAACTTCTAGCCTGACGATATCAAGGGACCCAGTTCTAGATTTTGAGGTTCCAACTAGTGTTGAGGGGTCCCTAATGGTGGAATTTACTTTCGAGGCCCCTATAATGGATGCCACACAAACTATCACCTCTTGTAAGTTCTTCTCTCTTATTCTACTCATGTATGATACCCTTGTTGTCACAAATAAACTGACTAACGTGATTTCCATATGAGACGGTGCCTGAAAGAGAACATGCCCAACAAATAGAGGAAAATGGAGGAGTTGAGGTGTATCTACCAGAAACTAATCCATCTCATAGGGATCCGATCATTCAATATGATCTGATCCAAATCCATATAGTTAAACCTATTGTGGACTCCAGTGATATCTATAAGGAGACAGAGCTCGAGGTTGGTGGATAAGGTGTAGCCAATAAATATTCATATGAAGACAGCCTCCCTCTTAACCTAGAGGCTAACCCATTAAAGAGGATCCTGGAGTAAGATCCTTCCACTACTGATCTTTTTTCCTTCCCAGAGTATGAACCTACACCACTCAAGGAATTAAAATATTTTAGGTTTGATGTTGTTGAGGATAACCACATAATTCATTGCAAAACTTGGAGGGGCATGAGGAACTTCATTACCCACACTCTGGAGCCACAACTAGTGATTTGGATGGGTCCCTCCTACACCGACTATGAAACTTGGGCATCGGATGGGAAGACACTCATTCTCTCCATGTGTTGGTCTGTGATTATCTCACTGAGTGGGTGTGTGAAAAATTCCAACATTACCTAGAATTGGGAGAAATATAATGGAACTAGGAAGCTCTAGATAGCTAATCATAAACCTCTATAGTTGTAAGATAAAGTAAATAAGTACACAGTTATCATTAATTCCTAAGAATAGATCATTATCCAATTAAGGGTTTAGCTGGTGGTGACCAAATCTTTGGTAGAAGAGGTGGGATCTCAAATAGTTGGGTGCCAAGATGAGTAGGGATGAGTGAGAATCATGGTTGATAAGGTTTTTCTTATGGCTAAGGAGGAAAAGGTAGGGCTCATTAGGCTATAATTGGTTCTAGAGGCCACATGTCAGATTCTGGTTGGGCTAGAGCACTCAATCGCCAATACAGAGCCCTAGGGAGCATTATTTTTGCTGGTAAAAAATAGAGAAGCTCTATTTTGTGGATAAACCTCCCAAAATATCTAAGATTATTTATTTTAAACCCCTCATATGAATAATTTTGTTTCTTTTTCTGCACCTCACCACCACACTTCAATCATTAACAATACAACCAATAATTAATTCCTAACCTCGCTTGAGTCATGATTGGTATGAGAAACAAGAGAAGAATATAATATTTCTTTCTTATATGAGAGTTTCAGAAAATGGATGAATACTTCACTAGGATTTTCTTGACCAATAAAGCTTTGGTTGGAAAGTAGTACTCTATGTACAATTGAATTTTTTTTCTTAGCACTTTTAGGTGCATGGATGGGGTAATGTCAGGGTTGTTGAATTCAACCTAAACAACTGGTAGTGATGAAGGGTGAAAATCGAAATTCCCAAGATCTGGAACAAAAAGTGGTGATAGAGAAATAGGGTATAACTGCTAACCAGTTTCAAAACATAGGTTCCACTATCACTTCATCAAGGATAGGGACAAACAAAATGAGGGTCGACCATTGACCATGTTTGAAACATAGGACCTATTAAAATTTTGTCAGAATCCTTTTGAATAATGTGCCCAGGACGGTAGATGATCCATTATGGCCAAGAACCATTGTCATTAGGGGGCTCATTCAGATGTAAAAGATGGTGGGGATCTAAATCATGGAGGAAATGAAGCATGGGGATGAACTTATGGGATGTTCAAATGAATTTTAACACTCTCGGAATTATGCCACCATGGATTTGAGTACATTGGATAGGAATATCGGTTTGAACAAAGGATAGAATTATTTTCCAATGGTAGAATTATATTGGATGATGAGATAATGTCAATATGCAGTAGGTGATTGGAATTGAATGGGGGAATGGTCTTCTTAGTCGATGACCTAATATGCTTCGCAGTTTTACGTCATGTAATGAGGACGATGGACACATAGTTTAACATCATATGGTAAGGATGATTAAAATGAAGTTAAATTTCATATAGTGAGGATGATGTACAAACATTTTAATATCATATGGTGATGAAAATGTGCATGAAATTTAACATCATACAGTGAGGATGATATACCTGCAGTTTAACGTCATACGCTAAGGATGATGTATATGTAGTTAACATCATGTGATGAGTATGATGTATCATAAGTTTAACATTGAATGGTTATAAAGTTCATAGCATGGTTTAGCATCTTGTGTCTAGGACATTGAACATGCAGTTTAATGCCTTACGGTGAAGATGATGTGTCATATAGTTTAATTCCATGTGATGAGGATGTGTGAACCGATGTGAGTAAACCCTGTTTTGTAAGGGTAGTCGGGTTCATAAATAGGAATCATAATGGGCATCACCTCGTAGAAGAACTTTTGAGGAAAATGGAGATAAAATTTGGATCTAATATTTTCCTGAACTGATGGGTTCAGTGAGCACATATGGGTTTTTTCGGGTTTGAAGGTGGGTACCACTGGCTTTTCACCTTTTTATTTATGCTATTATTTTTTCCCATATTGGTAGAGAGACCTGGAGGGTGGAATTTTGACTTTTTATTAAGTATCCCCTGTGGTTTTTCAGTTTTTACATACATATGTGCCTCTTTCCTTGGGTAGTTTAAGGTTATACCATCCATACCAAGAATTCAAAAATAGTTTAAGGTCATAATTCTTGGACGAGGAGTTTCAAATAGTTTAAGGTCATAATTCTTGTACTAATGGAGGTAGTGTCTCAAAAGAGTGTGTGTATAATAGAGGAGAAGTAACCAATGTGAATTGATTTCTAAGGAGAATCAATACCACAAGGAACATTTCCAAGACAACTTTCACACAGTTTAAGGGTGTGATGCTTAGACCTAGATACCTAGTTTAAGGTTGTAGATTTCATACCAAAAGGGAGGTAAATGTTCCAAAAGAATATGTGTGGCATGTAAGAGTGGATACTTGATGTGAACTAAGGTCCAAGGTGTCCCAATTCTGCATGACACATTCATAGGGTGACTTGTACATGTTTTAAAGTCATGATTCTTAGACTTGGGCCCTTAGTTTAAGGTTGTAGAGTTTGGACCAAAAGAGTAAACCTACGTGTCTCAAACTTTCTTAGGGAAACTCATCCTTAACTCCTAATCCCACATGATCCATGATCGGTGTCAGAAACAAGGATTGGTATGGATTTACTGTTGTTTTCAGAGGGTCCACACAATAAGGGTATAGATGACTGACCTGAGGAAGCCCCACGAGGGTAGATCATGACTTCTAATATTTGGATAGTAAAAGGGGAATAACCAATGGGCAAGGAAAAACTATTTTCCATGTTTGAAATATAGTTTATACACCCAATCCGGTCAAGGATAGGGTGAAAAATGTGGGATTGACTGTTGATTGAGTTTAAAACATGGGTGTCTCCATCTATTACTGAGGATCCTTCAAGGTGTGATCCAAGGATGGTAGCTGAGCCAATGTGACCAGGCACCATTTCCATTAGGTAGCCTATTCAAATTAGGAGGATGATTATTATTCAAATCAAATAAAGCATGAAATGTGGAAATATAAGTGGTTAATGTCTTAGATGAAATGTTGAGTGCCATGGGGATCATCCTACCACATGATCAAGAATGTTGGATGAATGTGTGGGTTGGAAAAGACCAAGCCTATCCTGGAGGGAAAGGACCCTGAAATGAGTTATTGGTGGGGATGGACACAAAATAAGAGATATGGGAATCACTACATATCCCATTGGAATAGAAATCAATCCACACATAGTTCTGAAATGCAGAATGGTTGGAGGTCAATGCTAGAGGGGTGGCATCCTCTCTGGTGAGGATATCAAATCATCTCATACTTGTCATATGAGGTATCCCAAATTTATTTAATGTAAGGATACAGTTGAACATCATGTGTTGAGGATGTTGTGATTTTTTTCATCCCATGTTTTTCATATGAGACATCCTATGTTTATTATATAAGGTAAGGCTACAGTTTAACGTCATGTATTGAGGACGTTGGGTTCTGTAGTTTTGAGTCATACAGCTCGGATTATGGATACTACTAGTTTAAGTTCATGTAGCATGGACTGAAAGGCGTGGGTTTCCTAAAGGGGTGTGTGTGGTGTAAAATATTGATAACTCGACATAAAAGAGGGGGATAAGGATACCCTTTTACACACACACTTCAAAGAAAAATCGCATCCAAGTATAGAGGTCATGATGTTGATTGAGGAAAGACCTCACGATGAGCTGACAGTGGAGGCTAGACTAGGATATGATATTCAGGCATTTCTATGTATCCCATGAGAATGGGAATCAAGGAAAACGTGGTTCTAGAATGTGGTTAGGTAAGATACTAATGCTGATAAGGGGATGTATTATCGAGTGAGGATGTGATTAAAAAGAGATGGGGCATTGGTTTGATGAAACTCTAGGGGTGAAGAAAACTATATAGAGAATAGGCCACAAGGGGGGATGATTCACATAGTATAAAGTCATAAATCTTGGACCTATGGGACTGGGTACTTCAAGGATATTCAGGTGGTGCATAATACTTAAAAGCTGGCATGAAAGAGGGGCCAAAGAGGATTTACACCACACACAAAGAAATCCTAAAACCAGTTGCGTGTAGTTTAAGGTCACGAGTCTTAGACCATGAGTTTTACCTAAAATAGGATGGTTCTAGGGCTAGTCCTGGGATTTTGGATTAGTGCATCCCTACATATCCCATAAAGCATAGAAATCAAGACACATATAGTTTCAAGATGCGGCATAATGGGAGACTGATACTGGTATGAGAATTTTCTCTCGATAAAGTACATTGAATCATCTCATATTTATTGATATAAGGCATCCTATGTTCATTTAATAGGTTAAATATATATTTTAACATCATGTACTAAGGACTTTAGTTTTTTTTCATCTCAGATTGGTCATATGATGCATCCTAGTTTCATACAGGTAAAGGCTTATAGTTTAACATCATGTGATGAAGATGTTAGTTTTTTCATCCCATATTTATCATATGAGGCATCCTAGTTTCATAAAAGGTAAGGCTTATAGTTTAAATTCATTTTTTGAGGATGTTTGTGGGTCTTACACATTGATCTTACCATTTCTTTCTTCCTCATGTTAAATCATGAGGACATCTTGATTCACTGGAAAGCTGAGGAATGTGATTGGGTCTTACACTATAGAGAAAGCTATGAAGTTTATTTTAAGGGTGATATGGTCATGAGTAGTGAGTGATTTTGTGATGAAATCATATATGGGCCTAATAATATGAGGTCTAGGCATCATTATATATCCCATGAAATTAGGAATCAAGCCACATGTAGTAATGGAGTGTGGCATGGTGGAAGACCAAAGTTGAAAGTGGGAGGGGTTGTCCTCTTCTATGGGGATGGGACATTTATTTTGTAGTTTAAGTATCATATAGAAGGACATTGGATATGAAGTTTTAGTTCATGCCTTTAAGACCAAGGGGAATTTGAAAAGTAGTTTAAAGTCATGATGCTTAGACTGGGGGAATGTTTGCTTTATGGAGGTTCGTGTGTCATGAAAGAGCTAAAACCTAATGTGAAAAGAAGACAATGCAAGCCCACCTGCTAGATAAATATCTTGAAACAAACAACACATAGTTTAAGGTCATAATTCTTGGACCATAAGTGGGTCCAAAGGGATAAATGTTGGTGAATGTAATTTCCACCCCCCCCCCCTCAAGGGAAGGGTTCATGATGAATTAGCAGCTGACCCAAAAGATAAGGGTCTAGGAATCATTGGGAATCAATCCACACATAGTTCTAGAATGTGGCATGGTAGACGTTCAACACTGGTAGGATAAGGTTGTCTTGAGAAAGGGAATTAAATAATCTCATTTTTTTAACATGAGGAATTCTATTTTCATTTCATAGAGTAAGGATATAGTTTAATGTTGTGTTTTGAGGACATGAGTGTTGTTCATATTATATTTTTCATATTAGGAATCACAGTTTTGTATGGGGTAAGGCTTATAGTTTAATGTCATGTACTAAGGACGTATGTTTGTTCATACCATATTTTTCATATATGGAATCCTGGTTTTATATGGTGTAAGGATTATAGTTTAATTTCATGTTTTGAGGATGTGGTTTTTTTTGTCATCTTACACTTTGTATGTGAGGCATCCTATGTTTATTACATAGGTTAAGACTGCAGTTTAACATCATGCATAGAGTAATTTGGACTTTGCAGTTTAAAGTCATATGAATCATAGTAAAGGGACAAAAAATAGTTTATTTTCATAGTGATTATACCAAAAGGGTTGATATTAGCTTAATATCATAGATCTTAGACCCAAATTTCTACAGTTTTAGGTCATGTAGATTTTACCATGGAGTGTGTGTGTGTCCTAACAGGGCTTGTGTGGTAAGAATGAGTGATAAACCAACGTGAAAGGAGGGAAAAGGAGTCCCTTTCCTGCACAAACTTTGTAACACCATGAGATTTTGTGAAATATTTTTTTCAAATAAATTTAATCACTTTGATATTTTTCATTATACTCAACACCGAGTTTAGTTTGTATTACATGCAAAACTGAGATTAAACAAAATGTAACATACAATGGAAAATTTATTATTTAATATAATATTTACCACCTAAATGTTGGAATTTAGGGTACTAATAGGATTAAAAAATTATGGAAATATGTTATAAACATGTCTATATAATTAATTCTTTTGTGACCAATTAATTAGAAATGAAAAAAAAACCTTTAAAAATAAAGGAAATTTTATTTCTGAAAAACTATTTTTATGTGAAAAAATCTGTTTTACATCAATAAGTTAACCAAATAACTTAAGTGAATGAATCTAATGAAATTTATATATTATATATTCAATAAAAAAATGCATTCATATTATGTGTTTTCTATGTAATAGATAAGAATAAATCCAATTTTATGCTTAAAACTATATTTTTATAAAAAACTGTTTTATCATATTTGGTGTGGTTATTTTAAAATTATTTTTTTCCACTTTTATAAAATTTATTTTGAAAAAATAAAATTCATTTTTGAAATAATAATTTCAAAACTATCATAGATTGAATTTTTGGGATTTTTCTAAAAAGATAAATTCTTCACTGAATAGTGGAAAATATTGGTTTTTATTAAGAATTTTCAGTTATTTTAAAATATTTAAACCCATAAAAATTTTAATATGGTTTTAAAAGTAAAATTAGTTAAATTATATATCTATTAACCTAATTTATTTCATTTCAATCAATTTTATATTGAATTTTGATATAAAACTTTTCAAACTTTTCAACATTTTTGCTTTGAAAACTCACTTTCTCATCACGTATACAGGGTTAATTTTAAATTAAATTTTACCACTTATGTGAGTGTAATTTAGAAAATTAGATTCCATATTTTGAAAAAAATTTATTTATATTATATAATAACTTCAAATTTATTTTTAACCAAAATGAATCATAAAAATAGTGAAAATTATTTACCACAGTTACGGTGAAAATGAGTTTACCGGGGGTTAAACTAAAAATATAAGGGTTTAAAATGACACAAAACTTTTCCAAAACCCATTTTATGGAAATATTTATAAATTTTATCTTTTATTTTTTATAATTAATCATTTTTTATCATTTTTTAATCTGAAAAATGTGGGTACACCTTTTTCTTTTAAAAAATCACAAGTGTGCTGCTCACCTCACTTATAAAAGGTCACCCTCTCTCCTCTCCTATTCACACTTATAGAACCCCTTTTTTTACCAATACATACCCAAATAACTTCCTTAAATACCTCATATAATCTTATAATCCTTATTTTGTTCAAAAATACAACCTAAAAATCATTTTTATGCAAACCAAAATAAGTTGTCTGAAGAAGATGTAACGTCCCTAACCGAGCATTTTATTTTATTTCTTCAAAAAATTACTTCAATTATTATTAAACCATGATGATATAATAAAAAAATTAAATTAAATATATTTATATGTTAATATTTTAATTATATTAACTAAAACCATCTCCACGTCAATTAAATGGGTCACAAAATCATCATTTGTGAGTATGGCGGACTATCTCCTCGCGAACTGATGTTATTAGTTATTTCATTACCACCTCTCACATATGGACATAATGATGGATTTATTTTTTATATATTATATTTATGATATTATTATTCTTATTAAATCATGATATCACATGTGTATTCTTACTTTCCATTCAATGGGAATACGATAACGTCATTTGTGAGTACAACAGACTGTCACCTCGTGAAGCTATGTGATGCGTTCTTCACGTACGCTTTGCATGGAAGGTAATAAGGATATGTTTAAATAAAAATATTATATATATATATATTAAATAACAATTATTATATAATTTTAATATATTATTTAACTTTCTTTTTTTCTTTAGGAAAATAGAAATAGCACTCATGCATACATACGATCTACCATCTCCATGAACAGTGTATTTCATTTTCTATCTCCAACTTTTATGGATCAATATAAACACATGTATACTAATATATATTATATTTGTATAATTTTTAACATTATTTAGATTATTTAACTGTAATCAAAGAAATATTATCAAAAAAATAAATCAAAACATATATGAAAAACAAAGCATTTATTGCCCTAAACAAGACTTTAACATGGAATTGTTAATAAATGGATAATAAAAGTTCATAAGTAAATCATAAATGGTATTATATATATATGTATGTATGTATATTTATTTAATAGATTTATAATAAACATATATTTTTTATACCTAATTTTTGAACATGTATGAAGGAAGTCGAGACTTATGGTAAGGGATTTTCATCTCACTTTTATTTTCTATGACACACAAGACATATTCACCATGTGTTTCTTTTATATAGTGTATATACTACCCTTTAATTTATTATATTAATATTATACTTAAAATTATGTAGATTTACATATCCATTTTAGGATCTATCTTTCATGGGGTTTACAGTTTAAAAGTTACCAATACAGTAAGGGATTGTTGTCTCAAATTGCCTTCTTAGGGACCTAAGTTATGTTATGCACTTATATTATTAAATGATGTGTATATACTTACCATTTGAAATTTTATATCATTTATTCCATTATTTTCATGATATTTTAAATATAATTTAATGTTATTGTTTCATGGGAATTACAATTAAAAGTTACCAAAGTGGTAAGATCTTTATATTATAATCTCATCGTTTATCGTAATTATTTATGATTATGATTTAAATGATGAAGTATTATGATATATCTCTCAATAAACTTATAAATATTTTTATCCTTTTATTATGTTGTAAGAATAAATTTTTTCCCTTCATTTTCCTCTATTTATGTGCTCAAGAGTTCAAAAGAATGTTTTTTAAAATGTATTTTTTCTCTCTTTAGTCGAAAACCCTTTTTTCTTCCAAAACCATGTTTTCTAAAAATGTTTCTAATTTTTTTTAATTCCTAAAAAAAATTTAAAGAAATTTTTACCCATGTTTTACTTTTTACAAAAAAAAATAGAGTATTCATTTCATTTTCTAAACAATGCTCGTTTGGATTTTACCGAAAATGTAAAATGAATCTATATTTTAATGTGTATAGTATGAATATAATTTCCTAACATCATGAATATTATTTTCTTTGAATATTACTTTATAATTTTTCAATTTTATTTTCAAAGAAAAGGATTTCTAAAAAATAATTGATTTTTTGTTTTTAATAAGTAATTTTCAAATAAAATTTATTTTCCTAAATAAATTATTTTTAAATATTCATTTCAAAGGTTATTTTCAAAAAAAAATTGAAACAAAATTATGTTTAAAAAGTTTTTTTCAAAGTGGAAAGGCTATTAACCACCAGAAATGTTCCAAGATATCTTTCAAACTCATTTTTCATCTAAGATAACATCCTATGATGTTACTTATGCTTTAATGGGGATATTATCCAAGGATACCATTGTTATTTTTTATCCGAATGGTTTATGTTTATGATGAAAATATTTCTATGAAACACATTTCTCTTCCATGGGTTATACCATGATAAATTTATTATGAAACCTATTAATTTTCTATAGGTTATGCTTTGATGCAATATTTATGAAACCCATTTCTTATTATGGGTTATGATGTGATGAATGTTTTATGATCTTATGGAACATTTATGTATGATTTTCATTATATGAAGGGTGGTAACTATATATCCCACCAATTTATTGGGTAAAGATAAATAACTCATGAGTAAACATGTTATGCATGAACCTGGTTACATGTTCACAATGTTATGCATGAACCTAATTACATGTTCACAATGTTATGTGTGAACCTGATTACATTTTCACAATGTTATTTTTAACCTAATTACTTGTTCATAGTTTTATGTGTAGAATTTTATTTCATGTCTATAATATTATTTGTGGACATAGCTACATCTCCATAAGTTTATACAAGGTCCTGATTTCATGTCCTTAACTTAATAACTGAACTTGTTTCTATTTATACATGTTCACAATGTTATAAGATGATGTGTATGCCACAAATATATATTATATTACAATGTTATATTATCATGGCTCATGTCTTTGATTACATTATGATTTATGTATTATGAACTATCAAGTTTTATTCCATGAATCATATTTATGAACTATGACTAGTTGGGTATGAAATTCATAAGTTATGTTCATGATCACATACCCTTATGCTTATCTTATGATTTCTTATGATAATATATTAATATCTCTTGTGCTTACCCTTATTGATCATATGAGCTCACCCTTTCTTATGTTTCCTTCTATAGGTTATTAATAAATGTTTAGGTATGGTATGCCTAATAAAATTACTATTTGAGAAGATCTTCGTTAGGGATGGTGAATATCTTTCATGAAATAAGAAGATTGTGTTTCTAGTATTCAAAGACACTAAACCATTATCATACTTTAGATTTTTTTTATTAAATGTATTGAATATTCATTTAAATTATGGGATATATATATGATAAGTTTGGGTATCTACAATTGGTATCAGAGGATAGGTTCAGTTAACCTTTGGAAACTAGGATAAGAACACGTTAGTGAGATCACAAGGGATATTTATAAGGATATGTCTTGAGATATGTCTAAGAATAAGTCAAAGTATGAGTCAAAGTATATGAAAATGTCCTAGAATTTTTATAAAGGATAAATTTAGTGGTTTCCAATAAATTATATCACTGTCTAGATACTATAAGTTGATATGGCTTGGTACAGAGGTACCTAAGGGTAATAACTCCAAAAAGGGTGCATTGATATAGACTTGATCATCACCTGGTGCATGAAAACAAGCCTTGTTACACACCTAGTTTGATACTCATGATGGATGTTCATTTTAAATTCATAAACTCTTTACGAACCATTGTGAAGTATTTAAATAATGGCCATATATGACCTAGGATGAGCTTAAGGTTCCATAGATTGAAAATAAGGTGTCATGATTTAGTAATCCTATAAGTTATTTTTCATAATTATCTGTTTTTACACTATAATTATTATTACTCACACTATTATTTTAGGTTTTAGTCAATGTAAGTAACCAAAAGGAATTGGATTAATGTTGAGTGTGATATACAATATGTTGATGATCAACAAAATGAGATAATGACTAGAGTAAAGGATATTGTAATTATACCTAATTAGTAACCATGATATATGATTAATAACTTACACCTTAACCAACTATAAAACTCACCAAAGAAGATAAGGATAAATTTCATTGAGAGTTCAATAAGTGGTGACCATGGAGGAATGAAGACTTGGTTTTCTATATGTTAATAATGTGGGAAGAAGTACCTCAGGGAATGTCTCAAAGGAATGAGAAGATGTTTTATGTGTAGAGAAGAAGGGAATATAGTAAGCAATTTTTGAGGGAAAATGAAAAGTTCAATTAATGCAGTGGATGGGAATAATGATTTCCCTAAGGCATCATCAATGGTTGAATGTTATAAATGTGTAAATTATGGGAATTATATAAATCAATGTCCTTGGGGGAAATCTCAAGAATATGGTCTATAAGGTGGTAAAGGTTTTTTTGATGATGATGTAGATACTACAAATGACATATGAAAGGAAAGTGGTATTAAGGAATAATATGATAAAGCCTAGTTAATGGTTTCAAAATGAAGTAGAATGATTGAAGTATTTATGTATTGGAATTCAAGAATTATGAAATATATGAGGATTGTTGGTATAATTTTTTCATTTAGGATTTGTAATAATATATTAAATGGTGATGATGGCCAAGAAAAGTGATTTAATGGTAAAGTGATATTTCAGGAATAGCACATGATTAAGGTAAAGATAACCCATAATATGTTCTTGATGTTGAGATAATGATGTTGGGATAAAGAGATGATTGTTATGGATAAAGTAAATTGGATGGTATCGATTACCTTGGAACTGATTATTCATTTATTGAAAAATTGGTTTATGCTATCATTGATGGAGTTTACATTATTTTTGGATTTAAGTAATATATCCAATAATCTAGGTTTTATTTAATGAATAAGTAATCATGTATTTTTTTAATAATGTTTTATGGTAATTTATATTATTACTATGTTTCAAGAGAATACATGATGAAGGTATTCACATGTTTGGTATATGATAATTAATAGATACTATATGTTATTGGGGGGATTAATGATAAGTTCATTTTTGAAATTTAGTGACTTCTTTCTAAAGTTTTGGATTTTAATATTTTGGAAGGGTTATAAGTTTAACCATTTATGAAATGGTTTAAGTTGAACTTTGGATGAGGTTTTAGAGATTAATGTATTACTTTACCATATGAATATTTACTCATATTGGATAACTAGTGATAATCATGTTGTTATAAATAGAGATAGAATGAATGTTTTATCACTCTATTATGGATCTTATGGTCTATTAGTGATTCAAGCATAAAAAATCAACTTCATTTATTAGATTAAGAGATGAAGTGGAAATTGATCAAAGCACAATCAAAGGATTAAATTGTACTTATGATATAAAGGAAAGTTAAGACCTGGGTATATCAGTCCCTTTTAAGTTATTGTTCATATTGGAATGGTATCATATCGATTGGAACTTCCACTAAACCTCTCTAAGGTTAACGATGTGTTCCACGTATCTCACTCAAGGAATTAAATGCATGATCCATCTCATGTAGTAAACTTAGATTCCATAACATTGGAACATGATATTTATTATGAGAAACAACTTATATATCTTCTGGATTGAATAGAGAAAGTTATATGAAATAAGACCACTCACCTGGTCAATGTTTTGTGGAGAAACCATGAGCTTGAGGAAGCTATGTGGGAACTTGAGGATGTAATGAGGTTGAATTATCCTTAACTGTTAGTACCATAGTGAAAAATTTCGATGGTGAAATTTATTTTAAGGGAGTAGAATATAACTCCCCAAGATTTTTTTAAATATTTTTTTCAAAAAATTCAATCTCTTTGATATTTTTATTATACACAACACTGAGTTTAGCTTGTGTTACCCACAACACCGAGTTTAAATGAAATGTAACATACTATGTAAATATTATTATTTAATATAATAGTTATCACCTAGAAATTAGAATGAAAGGTATTAATAGGATTAATTAAATTATGAAAATATTATTTAAAACTTTATATATAATTAATTATTAGGTGACCATTAATTAGAAACTAAAATAAAAACTATTTTAAAATAAAGGAAATATTTTTATAAAAAAACTATTTTTATGCACAAAAATGTGTTTTACATTAATAAATTAACCAAATCAATTTTTATGAATTAATTTAATGAAATTTATATATTATATATTCAAACAAATGTTTAATATCATATTATGTGTATTCTAGATAAGAGATAATAATAAATCCAATTTTACGCTTAAAATGTATTTTTCTAAAAAGAAGTTTTGTCACCTTTGGCGTGCTTATTTTAAAATTAATATTTAAAAATTTAATAAAATTTATTTGGAATAAATAAAATTAATTTTTGAAATCATTATTTCAAAATTATATTTGAGAGAATTTTTTATATTTTTCTAAAAAGATAAATGTTTTGACGAATAGTGAAAAATGCTGTTTTTTATTAAGAATTGTCATTTTTAAAAACATTTAAACACATAAAAATTATTTTAAAATTGTTTTAAAAGTTAAATTATTTAAATTATATATCTATTAAACCAATTTATTTCAGTTTAATTTATTTGATATTGAATTTTTATATAAAAACTTTTCAAACTTTAAAACATTTTATATTTGGAAAGTCACTTTTTTGTCGTGTCTGAGAGATTGATTTTAAATTAAAATTTTCCACTTATTTGAGTGTAATTTGTAAAAATTGATTCCATATTTTTAATTAGATTAATTTATATTATCTAATAAGTTCAATTTAGTTTTTTATCAAAATTAATAGTAAAATTGGTAAAAAAAATTATTTATCACGATTGAGGTTAAAATGGGTCTATCGGGGGTTAAACTAAAAAGATAAGGATTAAAAATGACCCAAAACTTTTTAAAACCCCATTATATGGTCATATTTTGACATTACATCTTCTATATTCTATAATTTCCCATTTTATATCCTTTTTTCATGTGAAGAATGTGGATACACCTTTTTCTTTTTCAAAAATTACAAGTGTGCCACTCACCACACTTATTAAAGGTCACCCCCTCTCCTCTCCTCTTCACACTTAAAAAACCCTTTGGTTCATCAAATAACTACACAAAACACTTAATTAATTACCTAATAAAATCATAGAATCATTATTTTGGTCATAAATAAAACCTAATAATCCTTTTGATGCAAACCAAAAAAATTGTCTGAAGAATAGGTAACGTCCCTAACTGAGCATTTTATTTTATTTCTTCCTCCACCTCATTCAATTATTATTAAACCATAATGATATAATAATATCACTATCATAATTATACTGATATTTTTTTTATGATTATGGAATGACCTACAACCATATCTACTTCCATCAAATGGGTTACGAAATCATCATTTGTGTGTATGGTAAGGCCTCATGAACCAATGTCATTTGTTTTACCATTAACACCTATCACGGATAAGCATAATGATGGATTTATTATATATGATATTTATTATATTATTATTATTATGTAATCATTATATCACATGTTCCTTTGTACTTTCCATTATATGGGATTACGATAATGTCATTTGTGTGTACAGTGGAGTACCACCTCGTGAAGCGATGTGATTCGTTCTTCACATACACATTACATAGAAGGTGATAAGGATAGGTTTAAATAAAAATATGTGATATATATATGACATAAAACTATTATATAATGTTATTATATTTTTTATCTTTATTTCTTTCTTTCCGTAGAGAAAATGGAAACAACGTTTATGCGTATGTAAGGCCTACCGTTTTAATGAATGGTGTATTTAATTTTCTATATATAACTTTTATGGATCACTCTAAATACATGTATAATTAATATATATGATATTTATATAATTTTTTAACATTTTTTATATGATTAAATCGTGATCAAAGTAGTAGTATCAAAAATAAAAAACATACACGAAAAACGAAGCAGATATTGCCTGAAATGTGACTTTAATATGGAATTATTAATGAATGGGTAATAAAAGGTCATAATTAAATAATAAATGGTATGATATATATATTTATGGTTCTTTAATATATTTATAATAAACTTATATTTATTATAAAGCAATTTCAAATGTGTATGAAGGAATTCAAGACTTATGGTAAGGGATTTCCATCTCACTTTTATTTTCTATGAGACACAAGCCATATTCACCATGTGTTTCTTTTATGTGGTGTATATAATTCCCATGAATGTATTATATGATTATTATCCTTAAAATTATTGGTATTTTCACATCCATTTTATTATCTCTCTTTTATGGAGCTTATGGTTTAAAAATTAACAAAGCGGTGAGGGGTTTTTTCTCAAATTTCCTTCTTGGGGACCTAATTTATGTTATGCACCTATATTCTTCTTTGAGGTGTATATAAATGACCCTTTAACATGCTATATAATGAATATACTTATTTTAATGACATTATATGTTTAATTTAATTTTATTATTTCATGGTTATTATAATTGAAAGTTACCAAAGTGGTAAGAGTTTTATGTTATAATCTCATCATTTATCATGATTGTTTATTATTATGTTTCTAATGATGAAATATTATTATCTATATATCAATAAACTCATGAATTTTATTCTCCTATCATTATTTCATAAGAATACATGTTTGCCCTTCACTTTCCTCACTTTATTTACTCAAGAGTTCAAAATAATGTTTTTACGAAAAAAAAACACCTTTATTTCTCTCTTTAGTTGAAAACCCTTTTTTCTTCCAAAACCATGTTTTATAAAAATGTTTTTAAAATTATTAAAATTATTTTTTAAAGAATATTTTATATATTTTTTGCATTTTAAAAATTTTTTTAAAGGAATCTTCAATTCATTTTCCAAATAATGCTCATTTAACTTTTACTGAAAATGTGAAAGGAAACTTTGTTTTAACATATACAGCATTAACGAAATTTCCCATTATCATGACCATTATTTACTTTGAATATTAATTTATAATTTTTCAAGGTTATTTTCAAAGAAAATTATTTCAAAAATGTTTTATGAATTTTTGTTTTTAAAAAATTAATTTTCTAATAAAAGTTATTTTCCTCAAGAAATGTTTTAAATGGTTTTTAAAGCTTCCTTTCAAAGGTTATTTTCAAAGAAAATGATTTTAAAATTTTATATGATCAAAAGAGTGTTTTATAAAGTGTAAAGGATATTTTACTCTATAAATATTCTAAGTTATCTTTCAAAATCATTTTCCATCAAGGATGACATCCTTGGATGTTACTTATTCTTTACTAGGGATATGGTCCAAGGATACCATTCTTATTCTTTCTCTAAATGGTTTATGTTTATAATCACAATATTTTTATGAAACTCATTTCTCTTCCATAGGTTATACTAAGATAAAATTATTATGAAACCTATTTTTTTCATAGGTTATGTGATAATGAAATGTTCATGAAACATATTTATTCTCATGGGTTCTAATATGATGAATTTTTTATGATCTTGTGGAACATGTATGTATGATTTTTCATTATGTGATGTGTGGGACCTATATATCCCTCTAGTGAATTGGGTATATATAGATAACTCATGAGTAAATTTGTTATGCATGAACCAGATTACATGTTCACAATGTTATGTGAGAACTTGATCGCATGTTCACAATGTTATGCATGAACTTGATTACATGTTCACAATGTTATACGTAAACCATATTACATTATGTGTGAACCTGATTACATGTTCATAGTGTTATGCATGGACTTATATTTCATGTCCATAATATTATGCATAGACCTAGTTGCATGTCTATAAGTTTATGTGACGGATTGATTCCACGTTCTTGAATTAATGAGTAAACCTATTTATATTTAAACATGTTTATAATGTTATAATATGGTGTGTATGTGATAAATATATGTCATATTCTAATTTTATGTTCACATGGTCCATGTTATTTGATTCCATTATGATTCACGACTTATGAACTACCAATTGTTATGTCATGACTCATGTTTATGATCTATGACAGGTTAGGTATGAAATTTTTAATTTATGTTCATGATAAAATACCCTTATTATTATCTTATGCTTCCATATGATCAAAGATTGATATTTATTATTTTTACCCTTACTGAGCATCAGAACTCACCCTTTGTTATGTTTCCTTCCCCATGTTTTGAAGAAAGGTTTAGGTAGGGTATGTCTAAGAGGAGTACTATGTGAGAAGATATTTTTGGTAGATGTTGAATATCTTTCATGAAATAAGAAGATTGTGTTTCTAGTCTCCAAATACATTATACTATTACAGTCCTTGGTTGTGATTTTATGAAATATATTGAATATTAAATATAAAAGATAGGATATCTATGTATGAGAAGTTTGGGTCTCTACAAACTTACAAGTCACACTGCACACACCTTAACATTATGAACACGGAATAGTAGAAGACCAATGCCATAAGGGGTGTCCTCTCTGTTGAGGACATTGAATCATCTCATATTTTTTATATGAGGAACCATATGTTCATTGTATAGGGTAATAATTGGAGTTCAACATCATGTGCTGAGGATTTTGGCCTTTGTAGTTTAACATTGAATAATTTGGACCATGGATACTACTAGTTTAAGTTCATAGAGCTCAGACCAAATAGTGTTTCAAGTAGTTTAAATCCATATTGGTCAAACTAGAGGAAGTAAAAATAGTTTAAGTTCATAATGATTAGACCATAGGGGTTGTTTTTAGTTTAAGATCATAGAGATTAGACCCTGATTTTTTTAGTTTAAGTTCTCATAGATTTGACCAAGGGTTCACACGAAGTAATACTTGAGAAACTTGGCATCAATGGGAGGTATGATATGCTCTCCATACATAGCGATTAAAGAGTTTGCTCCATTGGAATAGACCTTATAGGTAACATAAGTTCCTTCCCATTTAGTCTGTAACTTCGATGGATTTTTTTAGAGTGTCTTCAAAATTCTGAGAGTTGGTACCATGTCAATGTGGAGGAAGTAACAAAGGCAGACCTTCTGGTTGAATGCTCTCACTATCCGATTCTGATGTCTCTCCAAGTTATGCAAGGCTTGAAACTATTTTCCTTAAGGGATTCCAACTCATATAGATAGACTTATTCCATTATTTCTGGCACCTTCTTGTCATATACAACCATTAAAAGTGATGGAAACTAGACATCAATGGTAATACTGCCTATGTTCCATACACCAGTTAGTATGGGGTCACTTGGGTGGAATTTTGAGTTGTTGTTTGATATTCCCAAAGGGAATTGGGGATCTTTTCATACCAACTATTTTTGTTCTAACACATTATTTTCTACAATATATTAAAGAGGGTATTTTTAAATACCACAATCTATTTATTTTACTATGCATGGTAGCGAGAAGTATGGTTAGACCATATGTTATACATGGAATACAATTTATTTAGCTCACCATCCCAGAATTTGGTGCCATTTTTTGTGAGAATAGTTTGAGGAAACTCAAACTTATGGATTATGTGGGATCTCACAAACTCAATCATGGACATGTTTTTGACTTCTTTGAGGGGAATTTCTTCTTCCCATTTGGAAAATAAGTATGTTGCAGTCAAAATGAACTTGCATTGTTGAGCCATTACTGGTGGGTAGGATCCCACAACATCAAGTCCCAAAACTAAAATGGTCCAAGAATATTTTGTCATGTGGATAAGCTTCAATGGTTGATGCAAAAAGTTAGCATGGAACTAACAAACATGAAACCTCTTTTCCAACTCAATGTAGTCCTAACCCATAGTGGGATAAAAGTATTCCAACCTACAAATTTGGTGGGAGAGCTTCAATACTACGTGATGGGCACCACAAGACCTAACATGGACCTCCTACATGACCTGAGGTATCTCATATCCATAGATGAAATGGAGGATAATTCCATCAAACCCATGCCATTAGAGGACCTTCTCAAGGTTGGAGCCACTCTGTAGGGTAAACTACAATGCACGTTGGTAGATTCACTCATGCTCAGCTCAGTTTGATGGGATAATTCCATGTTGGAGATTCTAAAAAAAGGGAGGCATCCAAATAATCATTTACTTGCTTGTGGGGGATCTGAGGATCCTCGTGTATAAGTACAAGTAGTCAACTGATATAGTTGTTGGTTTCCATCAACTTAATTGGAGGGGGAGATGAACCTGTGGTTTTCCACATGGGTGACCAAGTCATCCTAGTCAGGTTCTATAAGGGATGCATCCAGGATTTCCAATACATCATCTCAACCATTCTATGGTTGAGGAACAAGGGTCACCATCGGTTGGTAAGAGAACTGGGCCATAATCTGGTGGGTACATTCCAAAAAGGGAACAAGCTATTACTTTTTGATGATATAGTCACCCTTGATCTATTTGATGACTATCTCAGAATATCCCTTCACATGTAAAAATGGGATATTAATCTTGCGATCAAACTCAATACTAGTAATAAGGTTTTGGTACACTACCTCATTATTAGTGCAGCCTTTTAACAACAGTAATGAGTATGGAAGGACGACCTATACTAGAGTGATGAAAATGATCCCTAGGCCTACCCTTTTGAGCTTGGGTTCATTAATCCTTATACTTGTTGGAATCCAAGAGGTTCCATCAAAATGAATCTACCAACATGGTACCGCCTGATCCAAATAGAGATTAGCTTCATCAGGAAAATAAACATCCAGGGGTGGTTCTTCAGGAGTTGGATGTGCTGATAAGAATTATATAAATTCTTATCCTTTAACATACTTTTTCATGACAATCCTAATGTCAAAATTCTGGACTATTACTGCTCATCATTCCAATTATCCTGTTGGATTGGGTCAATTAAGGATGTACCTTAATTAGTCTAATCGGGACACTAGTTGTATCTCATAGTGCTATAAACAATGTCCCAATTTCTGCATTATAAATACCAGTGTGAGGAAAATATTCCTGATAGAGGATTATTTGGCCTCCATTTCAAGGATCATGTGGTTGAGATAGTATAGTTTCTTTTCCATGCCCTTATTTTTTTATTCTAGAAGGTTGCCAAGGGACTATTCTAGAGTGGTCATGTAAAGGACTAAAGTATTTCTTGAGATTGGTGGCATCAGAACCAGAGGCTATATTAGTTAATAATTGATATCCTCAAAATCAGTCTATAAATCCTCATCCCACTGGTGAATAGTGACTTTTTTACGAGCCTCAAAAAGGGCTTACACTTTCCATCTATATTTGAAATAAATCGATATATATAGGCTAAGTGTCCTTGAAGGCATCACAACTCCTAGAGATTTATTAGGGGATAAATTTTATTGATATCCTTTATTTTATCTATTTAAACCACAATGTCATTATATCTTACAAAAAATAAAAGAAAATTTAAAGAGGTAACACTAAATGCACACTTTAGGGGGATTATCTTCATGTGACTGGAGTGGAGAAAGATGAACACTTTATTAATATCCTTGAGATAGTCCTAACACTAGTGGGATTTAACCACTAGATCATACACATAAAACTCTACCAATGTCCTAATAATTAGATTATAGTTGTGGTGTGTGGCCTTCTGGTAAGTGGATCTATCATTATTAAAGCTGAAAGGACTCACCTGATAGCAGAAAGTTCCTTGACACACCCTGAAGGTGGTGGACTCCTCATCCTTAGGGGTCAACTGGATCTTATTATACCTAGAGTATTAATCCATGAATTAGAGGGCTTGGAACCTAGCCCTAGAATCAGTCAACATTTCTATCATCAGAAGGGTAAAATCATCCTTCATAAAATGGCAGTTGAGGTCCTAGAAGTCAATTAAGACTCTAATATTCCCATTCTTCTTTCTGAACAGGACAATGTGGCTAGTCACTTGGGGTATCGTACCTCCCTAATAAATTTGGATTTAATAATCTTTTCAACCTTAGCCTATATTATAGCATCGTGAGAGGTTTTCATCTTTCTGGGAGGCTGTTTAAATTCGTGATGACCCAATGGGAGGCTAAGGTGATGAATTAAAACCTTAGGTTATAGCACTATCATCACGTCATAGCTCTAGGAGAATGCACCGTATAGTTGTTTCAAGTTGGCCACATATTATTGCTGATACTTTGGGGATATGTATGAACTGATTAGTGTCAGTCTTGGGTCTTCCACAATTCCATGGTTCACCTGGGTTAGTTCATCAACCATGGTGGATACACCCTCTTCAAATATAGGAGGGGAGTCTTTCAAATCCACTTCATCATCTGAGATATGAGGATAAAAGGGAGGAGGTGACTCTTTTGGGATAGAAAACCTAGGTGGAGAACCAGTGTCTACTCTGGTGGATAATTAATCCTTAATGAGGGGTTATCGTTAGGTGTAGACTATAGAAAAAAAATGTTGAGCCAATTCCATCCCATTTTCCGTTATGAAGTACTCTCTTGATATCTAAGTAATATTAATGGGTCAACCTCCATCAATTCATCCCTAATTTTTGGAACATATGATAATGTCATGGATCAGTGGCCATGGTGAAAACTTCTTGGTTCTTCATAAGAGTGGGGTCTTCTGTTATCATATGAGCATGTCCTTTGTTGGAGTATGAGTTAATTTGTGAGAACTCCTTTTTATAGGAGATAATGAAATAACCTACTAGATATGTATTTGTGTGATATAACCAATTAATTTGGATAAAAAATATTTCTTTCAATTATACCCATGGATTGGTAGTAGTGGTCATTAAATTGTAAAGGGAATTGATGTGCTCAAACCCATCTGTATGGACCTACTTTACTTCCCTTTTATAGTAAACAAAATTAAAATAGTTGGCCTCATAGAAGTAAAATGGGTATGCATCACCCTTGAGTACCCCTAAAAAACTATCAAGGTATTACCTGAGGCATTTTTGGTATGAAGATATTACTGCTACAATAAAATGAAGCAAGGTGATGACACCGCGATTCACTGTTTCATTTTCACCCTTACACCATTGTATTAAACTGAATTTGAATTGTAAATTACATATATAATAACAAATTGAACATCTTGATTTATTCAATTATTTTTTTTATCACTTTTAAAAAGGCCAATGTTACTTGTTTTGAAAATTTCATTGTAGGTGTAGGTGATTTGGAGGGCCTAGGATGATGTTCAAGAAAAATGGTCCAAACTATGTAGGATCTAAACATACCATTGGAATAAACCTCACACTAATACTAAATTTTGCATAAAAATGATATTATATTTTTTTTAATGATCCAAAATTCAATGGGATACATTTCATATGAAGAAACCCAAGTCTCATTCATTCATCTGGTGGCCCATCCGGATTGATCTTTCCATCACACCGAATCAACACGAAGTCAAAAGTGGTGTTCTATGATCTATTTGTATCTCAAGATATAGGCATACGAATGAATCCAAAATTTTGGTGGATATATTCAAGATATGAGGAAACAAATTTTTAGTTTTTTTCAAAGCGAGATAAGGCTTTATACTCATCGAAAAATATGGGCCAATTGGTTTTCATAAATTTGTGTGCCCAAAATAACCTTCCACTTTGCCTATAAATAGAACCTTGGGATAATCATTTGAAAGTTAGAAAAAAATGAAACTCTATTTCATTTTGTATTCCTCTCCTCATCCTAGAAGTTTTGGAGGCCCCTATCCTCGTAGTGGGATCAAAAATGAAGAAGGAGTTCCACCTGAGCTTCCTCCTCCTCTCAATGTCAGGCTAAACGGTGGGTGTTCGTTGTGAGGGAGATACACATGTGTCAAGGGAGTTTCATTGAATCTATTAGCAACTAGTTTGGATTAATTTGGGTCTTAAAACATTTCATTACATGTAACTTACATGATTTTATTTTTTTTTTAATGCCTATTTTTATGCATGTGAATGTCATTATCTTAATTTATAACTAATCGGTGTGAGGTTTAGAGCACATGACTTGTGTTGTTCCGATTCGAAAACAAAAGAATCATTTTCTTACCAAATTTCTTGAGATTTAAATTTTATTTGGAAGCTCTTATTCCATTAATAAGTTCTGGACCTTGTAAATATTATTGTTATGTCAAGATTTGGTTCTTCAAGTAATGAAATAAAGGCTAAGGAATTAATCAGGATTCCAATTAATTTCAACCAAAGAATTACTCCAAACATAAATGAATCTCTAAGAAAAATGAACTTGAAATGTGTGTAGTGAAATAAAAATGACCCCTTTGTCTCATATTTTTTAAAATTCACTTGGTTTTTAACTATTAAACTCTTTAAGTTAATCTATTTTCTTAAAAATGTTTTCATAATAATCCCTCTTTTTATAAATTTTTATTAAAAATACATACTCTAAACCTATCAACGCTCCTTGAGAGATAACCTAGGGTCTGAACTATACTATATATAAACCTTAAAAACATAATCAATTTGAAATTTCATGACAACACAGTCAAATATTGGCACTGTTTCCAGGGAGTGCTTTGGTTTTAGTGCATGTTTTTTTAAGATATTTGTAAATTTTGTGAATATTTATTTGTTTTATATTATGAATTTTCATTTATTTTTATGTCTTGATTTGTTTCTTGTATAGGTTATGTACATGATGTGTTCTACTTTGGGAGATTTACCCCCTTTAAAACCTAAACTGGAGAGGATCCAACGTCAGTGACACCATGACGCACAAGACAACCCTTTTAAGGAGGACACACCACAACTTGAGACTTTTCTAAACCCATCTTCTTCTAGAACCAAATTAGAAACTGTAATTAATGTGTATAACATAGATGAAAACAATTAAACACTAAAAGAACTAAACTCGCCTGATTTTGAAATCCAACCCACATACATTCAATTACAAGACGAGGCCCCCAATTTTGAATTTAAATCTAGTTTAATTTATTTATTACCAATATTCCATGGAATCATTAGAAAAGATCCACATAAGCAATTAATTTCATATTGTGTGTTCAACCTTAAAACTTGCTAATGTGGATGAAGAACAAGTAAATATCAAAGCATTCTCATTTTTATTAGAAGACACTACGAAATATTGTTTGTATTATATTAATTCACCAATTAGAGGTTGGGTAGACATGAAACACCTTTTTCTTGAAAAATATTTCCCAGCCTCTTGAATAGTAATAATAAGGAAAGAAATTTTTGGGATAATAAAATCACAAGGGGAAACACTTCATTAATATTGGGAGATATTTAAGAGGTTATTTTCAAGTTTCCCACACCACCAAATAAGTGATCAACTTTTCATTCAGTATTTTTATGAAGGTTTAATTCCTATTGATAGAAATATGATTGATGCTCCTGTAGGTGGTGCACTAGTTTATAAGACCTCAATTGCTGCAAGAACCCTAATTGAGAACATGGTGCAGAACACTCAATAATTTGGTTTAATATCCAATGTACACATTCGAGGTGTCCATGAGGTGAAAATTAATGAATTGAAGAAGAATGTGGACACAAAGTTCGAAGAGGTAAGTACCCTTATTCGATAACTTTCTATTCCCCAAGAGAAATCCCAGTATCCTCCTCCCATCCATTGTGGAATATGTTCTTCTAACACCCATTATTCTAAACAATGCCCCCAACTAAGAGAAACTTCTGAGATTTGTGAGGAAATATTTTCAAGATGCCCCTATAACCAACCATTCAGGAAAGAACCTTACTATCCATCCAAACTTTCATGCAAATAAAACCAAGCTTATAGGCAAGGGGGTATTCAAACCAACCTCAACAATAATGGAACCAACTGGGGTAGAGTATTCATCCAACACCACCACCTAGAAATACCCAACAACCACAAAGGCCTTTCCAACCACCCCCTCCAAAACCTGAGCATATCCTAGAATATATGATGAAAAAATGGCTTCCAAAAATCTCTAATTAAAATAAACCACCCAAGTTACCATAAAAGGCCTAAAAACTCAATTAGGCTAACTAGCTAACTTAGTGGGGGAAATCCAAAGTCATGGGTTGGGTAAACTTCCCTCTCAACCACTTGCAAACCCTAGGGATAAGTGAAATGTCATTTTCATTACCCTTAGGATTGGAACTCAACTTAAAATCCAAATGACCCCTCCAATAGAGTTATCCCCTCCTAAGGAAACCACCATCCCAACCACTAAAAATGTTCCAAATGTTGAATAACCTTGTATTAAGAGAAGCCCTTCTAAAGGAAAGAGTGTGTCTATTGCTGAGTCGCCTAGCCCAAACATTCATCACTACTACAAATATGGATTTTATTAGTGCTAAAATGGCCATTAACAGTGCTAGAAAAAGCGTTATTAATGCTGGCGAAGATAAAGGGGGGTCCCCTTTATCAGCACTCCAAAAAGTGCTGATAAAGACCCCTTTTATCAGCGCTTTTTTTAGCACTGATAAAAATAAAAAAAATACTGCCAATCTCAGGGGGGGCTTTTTATAGCACTTGAGCCCCCATTTATCAGCGCTTTCCCCGCACCCTCCAGCGCCTGCACACACTGCCTACACCCTTTATCAGCGCTAGCCCCTCTAAATTAGCATTGCGCATGCGCCCCTACCTCCACCCGGATTTGATATCGAGACCTCCCCCCTACGTACCTAAAGACTTTGCCACTCCCCTATATTGATTTTTCCTCTTATTTATGATATATCTATTTATTTATATATATATATTTAGTTATATTTATTCGTATAGTATTATATATTTATATTAATATATATATATATAGTTATATTATATACATATATATAGTTATATTAATATATATATTTATAGTTATATTAATATATATATAGTTATATTAATATATATATATATATAGTTATATTAATATATAGTTATATAAATATTCATATATTGGTATTTTAAATAAAATGGATATTATTTATTATTTAGATAAAACTAATATATTTTATTTGTAAATATGTTTAATTATTTATTTAAAAAAATTAATTTTTAGGCGTGAATATATAAAAAATATGTACATATAGTTATATTTTTTATTATAAATTGCAGTGCATTATAAAAAATGATAAAATTTTAAATACATAATATCAATATGAATGTAATACCTTGGAATAAATTCAGTCCCCACCAAAAAAATCCAATAATACCCCCTTAAACAAGGCTGAAAATCCATAAAATGTTAAAAAATCGGGGTACCCCGACTAAAATATTAGTTTGGGAGGACTTCTGGGCCTCTTTTGGCCTCGAAAAACCCTTGACTGGGGTTTCTCGAGTCATAGCAATGTAGAGCTCGTCGCATGATTCGATTTGATATGTGGTATAGCTCAAACGGACACCCGGATCAAAAGTTATGGCCGTTTGAAGTTTGAGTTTCGTTTTCAACATATTTTGGATCTTTTTTTAATTTTTTTTATTTTTTTAGTCTTCAAATTGTTATTAAATGACTATTACTCCATAATAATTAGAAAATTATTAATTAAAAATATCTTTAAAATTTTTTTATAAGCCATTTTCAATAAATATCTTATATATTAAGTATAATAAGTGTAAATGTATATTTATACTTATCTAAAATATATTTTAAAATTATATATTATATTTACATCAATATAACAATATTAATATAATTATATATTAATATATTATTTTTAATTAATTTTTTTTTTGAAGTCGAACCCTTTATCAGCGCTTCTAAAAAAGCACTGATAAAGGCCCCCACTTTATCAGCGCTACTAAAAAAAGAGCTGATAAAGGGGTGGCGCTGGCCTTTCCCAGTTTTGTGGTAGTGAATCTTACATTTCCCAAAAGGTCCACCAAACCTAGGAAGAAAAACAAAACTGAACATGATAAGGAAATATTTGAAACTTTGAAAAAAGTTCGGTAAACATTCCTTTAATTGATGTCGTGAAGAAAATTCCACAATACGCCAATTTTTTTAAGGATATGTGTACATAGAAAAGGATACTTCGAGGTGGTGAGAAGGTGATATTGGGGAGAAATGTATCAACATTGATATAACCATCAATTCCCACCAAATTCAATGATCCAAGAATATTCTTGATTCCATACACCATAGGGGGGTATTCATTTTCAAATGCTATTCTTAATTTGGGTGCTTCTATAAATGTGATGCCTCACTCTGTTTAATCTTCATTGCAGGTCAGAGAACTAAAGCCCACAAGAATTTTTGTGCAACTAGAAAACTGGAGTACCACACACCCTTTCGGTGTTCTAGAGGATATTCTTGTGAGGGTGGAAAATTTAATTTTTCCTAATGATTTCTATGTGCTAAAAATGAAAGATGATAGGATGAATGAACATTACTTGATTATATTGGGGAGGTCCTTCTTGAAAACCCCTAAAACCATAATTAATGTCCACAATAGTACATTATCTATGGAGTTTGGTGGTGACATTTTCTACTTCAACATCCTTGATGCCATGAAGCACCCCTCAGAAGAACATTCCTCTCTCTCCGTTAATTCAATTGATGTACTCCCTTACCCTGAAAAAATATCTTTTCTTTCCACTGATCCCCTTTATAATTTTTCATCCTTGATTGAAATTCTAGGTAATTAATCATGCATTTATTGTTGTAGTGGTATAGAAAAATTTCATGCATGTTTTCTAATTAATGATTTCTTGAACACTGAGGATCACATGACCATCGATGATACTACTAAGCTTGTAAAATCTCATTCCTCATCTGAGGATGATACCATTGAGTATTTATATGTGATTAGTGACCTCTCACTTTCACAAACACTCCCATAAATCCAAAATCACCCTGAATTGGAACTAAAACAACTATCTCAAGATTTAAATTATTCCTATCTTGATAATGGAAACAAGTTGCTTGTCATCATTGCTAATTCACTCCATCCAGAGCTTGAATTGTGACTAATTAAACTTTTGAGGGAGTATAAACAATATTTGGGATAGACACTTGCTGACATTCCTAGAATTAGCCCATCAATTTGTAAACATCATATATTGTTAAATGATGAGGCTAAACTGGTGAGGCAGGCACAATGATGACTGAACCCAAACCTCCTATATATTGTTAAAAAATTGTTAAGAAAATTATTGGCTATTGGAATCATTTACCCCATATCTGAAAGCCAATGGATCATTCCAGTACAAGTGGTTCCTAAAAATTTGGTCTTAGAGTAATAAAAAATTAAATCAATGAATTGGTTCCAACTCGTGTGTAGAATAGTTGGGGTGTCTGTATAGACTATCACTAATTAAACCAACACACTAGGAAGGACCATTTTACATTGCCATTCATTGACCAAATGGTATAGATGCTAGCAGGGAAGTCCCATTAATGTTTCCTTAATGGGTATTCTAGATACTTTCAAATCTATATTGCCCATGAGGATCAGGAAAATACAACCTTCACTTGCCCCTTTAGAACATTTGTATATACAAGGATTTCATTTGGTCTGTGTAATGCTCTGGGTACTTTCCAATGATGTGTGGTTAGTATTTTTTTCGGATTACCTGGAGAATTGCATGGAAGTATTCATGTATTATCTCACTATTTATGGATCTTATTTTAATGAATGTTTGAGTAGTCTTGTTTCAATCCTACATTGATATATTGAAAATAATCTCATATTAAATTATGAGAAATACCATTTCATGGTGCAATAAGGTATAGTTTTGGGACATGTCATTTCTAGGGATGGTATCCAAGTATAGAAATCAAAAGTGGATGTCATTTCTTCCCTAACATTCCCCAAATATGTATGGGATATTCATTCTTTCCTAGTTTATTCTAGATTTTACCATCATTTCATTCATGAATTTAGTAAAATTGTACTCCCCCTCTCTCGATTTCTCTAAAAAGAAAAGAAATTTGTTTTTGATAAAGAATATGAGGAAGCTTTTAATAAGTTAAAATGAAGTCTCCCATCACCCCCGGTAATCCAACCACCTTTATGGGATTTACCATTTGAGCTCATGTGTGATTCCTCTAACTATGCAATTGGGGCAGTCTTGTCACAAAGGGTTTATTAGTCTTCACATGCCATTGCCTATGCCTCACATACACTGGACCCTGCCCAAAAAAACTACACCATAACTGAAAAATAATTTCTTTCCATTTTTTTTCCTTGGATAAATTTAGGTCATATCTTTTAGGGTCCAAATTCATTGTGTTCTCAAACCATGTAACCCTATGGTATCTCTTTAAGAAAATAGAAGAGGAACCACATCTCATTCATTGGATGCTCCTCCTTCAGGTATTCAGATTAGAAATTAGAGATAAAAAAAGGAGTAGAGAATGTGGTGGATGACTATATTAGTAGGATCCCCTCATCCTTGGACATTGAATCATCCCCATGTATTCCCATAAATGACATGTTTCTAGATGAGCAATTGTACTGAGTGAAAATTTATATTCCTTGGTATTCTGAAATTGTAAATTATTTGGTATTATCTTGCATTCTTGCTGATTTCAATAAAAACCAGGATGACCGTATAAAACATAAGTCCCATTGGTATATTTGGGATGACCCATTCCTTTGGTTCACATGTAGTGATAAATTCCTCAAGCGTTGTGTTTCCAATAGCGAGTTTCATTCTGTCCTTAGGTTCTGTCACACTCTTGCTTGTGGGGGCCACTTTGGTCCCCAACAGACATCTCGTAAGGTCCTTAATTCTAGTCTCTTTTTTCCAAAACTTTTTTGGTATGATCATAATTTATGTAAATCTTATAATCACTATCAAATAATGTGGAATGTGTCTAAATGAAATGAAATTCCACAACAACCCTTGCTCTTCCATGAAATTTTCAATGTTTGGGGGCATTGAATTTATGGGACCATTCCCCAATTCATTTGGGATCCTTTACACACTTTTAGTAGTGGATTATGTTTCAAAATGTGTGAATGCACGAACCATAAGGACTAATGATTATGAGGAAGTTTTGGAATTTTTGAGAACCCAAATTTTTTGTGGGTTTAAATTACCTAGGTTCGTCATCAGTTGATTAGGGTTCTGATTTCTATAACTAAACAATGTAATCAATTTTGCGTTAGTATGGGGTCGGGCATCGAGTGTCTACTGCTTATCACCTACAATCTAATTGTCAAGATGAGGTATAGAATAGAGAGGTTAAACAAATTCTTGGAAAAAGTAGTTTAACCCAAAAGAAAATATAGGAGTCTTAGACTCGATGATTCATTATGGTCTTACCTTACTGACATAAAAACTCCCATTGGAATGTCACTCTATTATCTTATGTTTGGAAATATTTTTCACCTCCCTATTGAGATTGATCACTGAGCCTACTGGGCCATCAAACAATACAATTCTAATATTTCTGATGTAGGTTCTCAAAGGAAGTTACAGATTTAGGAGATGGAGGAAATGAGAATAGATTCATATGAGAACTCCTAAATTTGTAAGTAACGAACCAAGGCTACCCACAACCGTCTCATCCTTCATCGTCAGTTCCACATTGGGTAGAAAGTCCTCCTCTACAATGAAAGGATAAAGTTGCATCCAAGTAAGCTTCATTCGCATTGGTTTTTCCATACACTGTAACTAATGTTTATACATTTAGCATTGTTCGGGTATAAAATGAAGAAACAAAACAAACCTTCACTGTCAATGGGAAATGACTTAAGCACTTCCATGAAGCCCTTCCAGAGATCCTGATGGAGGAACTCCAAGTTCAAGAAGCAGCCTACCAATGACACCCACCAGGTTTTATCCTTCCTTCCCACACTTTATTTTATTACAGTGAGGACACTTCACACTCTAGGTGTGTGGGATGTCTATATTCTTGGGTTAGTTAATAATTTTCATCATATTTCTTTTTTTTTCTCTTTTCGGCTTACTGGATTGTATTTTCACTTGCTCCCCCTCCCCCCCCCCCCCCCCACACACACACACTTTTGTTTTGGAATGTTAATTTTTATGCCCACTTTATCATGGAAGTTATTAAAAATTCATGAGTAATTTATCTATTTCATGTTGTTATAACATTCAAAAAAAATTGATGAAATGTTCATTTCAGTAAGAATTCAATAATGTGGTGTGAATTTCTTTTTAAATTTGGTTCTTTTTTGATGATATAAATGGTTGTATCATTTTGAAACCTTTGAGAAGAATGGTACCCTTTATTTGAGTAGTTTGAGGGAAAATTTTGTCACTTAATTTCTCCACACAACTTTGCACCCAACCATGAATTGTGAAAATATCTTAATTAATATAAGGTAAATATAATTTAGGTTGATTTTTATCTACCTTCCAAAATGATTTTTCTATACATTCGTTCCTTATCTGATCTATTTCATTACTGTACCAGATTGACCTATGTGTGTGTACCTATTATCAGACTATTGTACACCCTCAAAAAAATAAAAAAATGGGTTGTTTCTTGGCCAGGTCAAAATCCACCCTTCCTCTACCTTTGATCTTATTATAACTATTACAATTAGTGTCGTGAGGAGATCAAACATGGGTTGAGATAATGGTGTGAGATTTGTTCCAAGTGAAACTTTTGAAACAAAATGAGGGTAGTGATGAAATGTACAACATATGGGGATATCTAGGACGGGAGATTATGGTTTGACTTTTGGGAATGCTTAAGTGAGTGGGTCTTGAAATTTTATTGAAAATGATGTAGGGAAGGTTCGGTGGAAAAGATCATGTAAGTAGACAATTTTTAAAATAGCTTATATTTACTTGATAGAAAGTGGAAAGAATAACATGAACTGGTTGTCACACACACATGAAGAATTAATGACATTATTAACTTTTGAATTATTATTTTTTTATTGGTATCATTCATCACTTAGAATTTAATTTTGATACAATTTATTAGACATATTTTTCAATGCTCACTGAGAATAACTCCTCGGTGTGATTTTTTCTTTGATCATATTTCTATTAGGAATTAAATTTTCATTGAATATTAAATATTTATAAATTTTGAAATAACTACATGCATAATTTTTTGAAATATTACTTTGCCTAGGAGTGTAAATGTTTAGGTGTGGAGGTGTGATTGCACCATGATTCATTGTTTCATTTTCACCCTTACATCATTATATTAAAATAAATTTGTATTATAAATCCCAAATATAATAAAAATATATATTTATTGTTTAATTAAATAATTTTTTTTATCACTGTTAAAAAGGGAAATGTTACTTTTTTGATAATTTCATTGTAGGTGGAGGTGATTTGGAGGGCCCATTACGATGTTCAAGAAAAATGGGCGAAACGGCGTAGGATCCAAACAAACCAGTGGAATCAACCACACAATTCTACTAAAACATGCATCCAAATGGGATGATATTTTGGGAAATTTTCCAAAATTAAATTTTCTATATTTCATATAAAGAAACACAAGTCTCATTCATTCATCTGGTGGCCCATCTGGACTAATCTGTCCATCACACTGAATCTGCACGAAGCCAAAAGTGTTGTGTTTTGATCTATCCATAACTCAAGATGTATATTCCCAAATGAATCCAAACTTTTGTTGTATATATTTAAGAGTTATGGAAACAACTTTGTAGTTTTTTTTTAAAAGCAAAATAAGGATTTCTGCCCATCTACAACCATGGGCCAAGTGGTTTTAATAAATCTATGTTCCAAAAACCACCTTCCACTTTTCCTATAAAATGGAACCTTGGGTTCCTCATTTTAAAGTTAAAAATAGAAGAAAATATATGTCGTTTTAGAGTCCTATAGGATTCATCTTCTCGTTCTAGAAGTTTTGGAGGCCACTATCCTCATATGGGGTCAAGAATGAAGAAGGAGTTCCACCCGAGCTTCCTCCTCCTCTCAATGTCGGGATAAACGGTGGGTTTTTATTGTGAGGGAGCTACACACATGTCAAGAGAGTTCTGGAACATCTATTAGCTACTTTTTTGGAGTAATTTGGATGTTAAAACATTTCATTCCATGTATCTTACATGATTTTATTTTTGAATGCTTGTTTTTATGCATGTGAATGACATGCTCCTAGTTTCTAACTGATCAGTGTGAGGTTTTGAGCGTGTGACTTGTGTTGTTCTGATTAGACAACACAAGAATCATTTTATTAACCAATTTCTTGATATTTAAATCTTATTTTGAATCTATTTTTTTCATTAATAAGTTCTAGACCTTGGAAATACGATTGTTACGTCAATATTTGGTTCTTCAAGCAATGAAATAAAGGCTAAGGAATTAATCGGGATTCCAATTAATTCCAACCAAATAATTACTCCAAACCTAAATGAATCTCTAATAACAATGAACTTGAAATTTTTGTAGTGAAATCACAATGACCCCTTTGTCTCATATTTTTCAATATCCACTTGGTTTGTCAACTATTAAACTCTTTATGTTAAGTTATTTTCTTAAAACTGTTTTCAAAATCACCCATGTTTTTAGTATTTTTTTATTAAAAATGTATACTATAAACCTATCAACGCTCCTTGAGAGATGACCTATGGTCTAACTTATACTAAAAATCTACCTTAAAACATAATTAATTTGACGTGTAATGACAACACGATCACCAGGGCCTTTCTATAAACATTTTGTAGGTAGTATCCTATAAGACCATCATAAATTCAGTGTTTGATACCAGGACACTGAATTGATTATTCAGTAGAAAATTATCATATGGTTTATTCTCACTCATTTCATACCACTGAATTTCAAAATTGGAGGGATTCAAATCTACTTCTATAATCCCTAGCTTATGGAGCATCTGTGTCGGTATAAGATTGATCATAGAGCCAATATCCACTAGACAGTAGTAGATTTATATGTTGTTGAACTGATATGTGATATAAATTGGTTATATATTCCCCTGAATTGTGACAAACTCATCATATTTATAAAAAGAGATAATGGATTGACATTTTTCTCATTCGGCCTCTTCTGCGTAGTAGGCCTCGGTGGCCGCTACCTCATTCTCAAACTGAAGTGGGCTCTTCAAGGCTTTAACAAGTGCCTCATGCATTTCATTTGATAGGAGGAGAGCCTCAAAAATAAAGATCCTTACAGTTATTTTAGTGAGTTGATTCATCACATCATACTTTTATATCATGGGAATGTTTTTTTTCTATAGAGGGTCATTCTTTAGTAGGGGTGTAGCAAATGTTGTTGGCTGAAGCACTAGGGCCTAAATATCCTTACAGTTATTTTAGTGAGGTGATTCATCACATCATACTTTTATATCATGGGAATGTTTTTTTCTATAGAGGGTCATTCTTTAGCAGGGGTGTAGCAAATGTTGTTGGCTGAAGCACTAGGGCCTAACTAGTGTTGGAAATTTTCTACCAATGGATAGATAAAATTCTATAAATAACTAATGGTTGGGTGCCAATAGGCTGAGTTTGGACCCTGACTATACATGGTTGATCACGTCATGGTCATGGCTAAGTTTCATGTTCAACTAATACATTCAGTTATAGGCTCATTCCTGAAGAAGTTGATCAGGAGGGTTGTGCTTGTTTAACCTCGTGTAAGGCTTTCTACCTAGCTTGAGTAGCATGAAGATCTTGGTTTAAAGAACTATCCTAAAAATTTTGATGGCTTTTATGCCCCATAACTCTCCTTCCTCAATTTCAGTCAAACGTGACTTGGGGGCTCACATGGAATTCCTCATTTTTGGGAGTAGTAAAGTGGTTCTCTGGTTCAACAGCAATCATAGAGGTGTATTATTTTTTCTTGTTGGTGGAATAATATATAAAAGGGATTACCTTGGGAGAATATCCCAATTCAGTAGGCATGAATTCTCCAAGGGTGTGAGAATGTTTTGGCATCAGTAGAGGACTCTTATTCCTTTGTGTCATCAATGTCTTCTCTTCCTAGACCTAGAATGCTACAGTGTTAATGTGGAGGCAACAGTAAGAGGGGGAGTGGTAACCATATGAGTTTATGGATTTACAAAATGAGAATGGGTAATACCATGGGTGAAAGTTACTATCTTATGAGACAACCATCTATTGTACTTCTTTACCCCATAGTTGGGAACATATTTCCACTCCTTAAAGTCTTTGTTATCACTGTCAGGGTCAGCAAAGACATGTACCACATTGGTTGGGACATCCCCCAATTTAACTAATCCATGATCTACTTGGTATTAGAGAAAATATTTGAATAAAAATCATTCTTTGATGTTATGTACAAGTATCTTGTGATACGGGAAATGATCAGTGTTGCCAGTGAGTTCAATTGTAACGTCCCGAACCTGGATGCCACTCAATAGTGCCCCGAGCCTAATTGGCTACAAGGCCTCAAGAACATATCCCCAAATTCCAGAGGCTTCCAACTAGAAGTGAGGTCCTGGGTGATACATTGGGGATACTATGCCCTCATTACCGAAGTATATCACAGTGGAAGTCAAACTCATTCAATAGCAGAATTAGATAATCAAGTAGAAAAATGGAAGGTAAGCAAGATAGAAATACATAAACCAGTAGTGTATCATATACAATGATGCAGATGATACATATATCTAGAAAATAGCCATAACAAGTACATGGAAATGCAATATAATACAATAAAAGTATCCAAAAGACAAAAGGACCCAAAAAGGTATCCTCATATCATCGCAAGCCTCAACTTGGTCCCATGATCTCTTATTCCAAATCAATGATCATCAACCTATGTTAGGGTGTTTTCCCCTATTATCACCTACAACCATATAATCTGTTTGGGTCCCCAAGGAGGCCCAAAAAAGGTTTGAGATAAACATACAAGTAGTTAACCACCCATAAGTCTATATAGTTCTAAGAAGCACAATGAAATATTCTAAACAAGTATAAGAAAGTAGTAATGTAAGTTTGAAAGCCCATGACATATGTCTACTGCAAAAAGTAAAATCAAATAGCCTCTCAAGGATCCCTGCAATAGGTGGAATCTCCTAACAAGGTATCTATAAGAAAAATAAACAACCAACATGGTTGTACCATATAACCACAAACATATATCCCATGGCCACACTCTATAATGAAGTGTAACACAATTACCATGGCCTTACCATATAATGAAGTCACAAAAGAAATCCATGACCTTATTGTATAATGAAGTCACAAAATAAACCTGTGGCCTTACCATATAATGAAGTGTAGACCAAAAAGGGTCGAATCTAAGGTGTCAAGAACCAAGGCATCCTCATCTAGTGACAGAAGAATCTCAATGGAAACTTAGTAAAGGCACTGGTTAGAGTCATTGTAGCATGTTTACCGATATGTCCTATGTGAGTCCAATAAAGCTGTATCCAAGGGGTAGAAATTCCCAAGGTATCCCATAGAATCAAAACCCAAGGGGAATACTCAACTCAAGGCATTCACTACCATGTTCCAGATCCATGGATATTCATCCATGTAATCTATACAAACATAAATCCATTTTATATCATAAACAATTTAAAACCATATGATTCAACCCACTCATATAATCCATTTTATTTAAATAAATCCACATGGGTATAACCACCCATTTATCACCAAAATATATTTAATTGTTCTATTAAAATAAATGAGTATACACACTCATTTAACAAATTACATTCAATCCATCTAATCAAGTTAATCATGGAATAATATTCTAACACAAGGAAAGGAGGTAGAAAATATCTTAAGCATGTAATTCAATCTCATTTAAAAAAAATAAGCTTTATTAAGCTAGGAAAACTCGAGAACACACCCCATGGGTATTTTATAAAAGGTCAAAACCAAATAAAAGGCATAGAGCACTTCTTCGGTAGCCTTCGGTTGGGGAAACAACCACCAATGAATCTCAAGGAACCTAAGGGAATCCCTAACAGGTCTTACTGTATCTATTTTAGTTAAACATCTCAAAAATGGGCCCACACCAAAAAATATGGTAGGCGATAAAAAGGCAGATAGCTCTATAAAGCATTAAAAGCTAAAATAAAAGTATATACCACCTACCTTAGCGTGGTAGTGGAGTGATCATCCAATATCAAGCCATTCTTTGGCTTGGTTTAGGAGAAATTTCAATAATAGATGAAGAAAGATAGATTAGGGCATATGATCCTAAATCCAAATAGAATATCTATTGTTAAAAATAATCAATAATGACTAAAATGAAATCAATAACTTATCGATGTGGTTTTAATGAGACCGACGGTAAAAGAAACAGAGTCTGGATATGAAACTGGGAGAAAAGCCTACCTTTAGGCCTCAAAGGAGATTCCTACATGTGAAGGCGGGGTGAGGTATTCTATTTAAAAAAAATATGATTCCACTGCCACATTTTAAAAAAAAACTTAGTAGATAAATTACACAACATGAAATTATCTTTTACATCATGTAATTCTCGGTTTTCCCTTCCTGGGGAAAAAACATTACACACCATGAAGGTTACTTTCCAGACCATTTCACGTCATGTAATTGAATTACATGGAATTTAATACAATTACACATCATTCAGTTAGCATGCATCCATTACACAACATTTTAGCCTCTTCTTTCCCAAAAACAACCCAATTGACCAATGGCCTGACTTAGGGTCTAATCCAAAAAGGAAAGTAAAAAAGTGTTATACTAGAAAGAAAATATTTGTACCTCAACAATAACCTAGGATCTTACATTAGCCTTCTAGGGTCTCCTATATTTTGGAAAATTCATGATTCCTTTTTCAGGGAATATATGAAATATCCTGGGACCTATGAATATTTGAAGAAATGCACCTTGTTTTTCCTTTCTATGAAAGGCACCCTTGGATCCTGGCACTGATAGGGGGATGGAGCCACATTCTCTCAATGTGGTGGATAAGATTGGAAAGGATGCACCTGGAAAGGTTTTACTAGGTGAGGTTATGCTTAGAAAGGATCATACAACAAAGGGTCTAGTAGGTTTACCAGATCAGGGGCCTCTTTATGCACAACATCTATTATCTCTACTTTCACAGGCCTATTCATGTAAGCTAGAAGGTGTAATGGGTGTGACTATTGTTTGGCTCGCTGTAAGGCTTCTTTCAGATGTTGAACATTTTCAAAGAACTCCTAAAATACTCCTGGGTAGTTCAGGGAGATGAGGGAAGTGACTAACTCATTTATGACATTCTCCATGCACATTGTAAGTAGATATTCCTGGTAAAGTGGCATGTCAAGAGAATACATGAGTCCCATCCATTGGGAAATGAATTCATAGAATTAATCACCAGGATTATATTTTAATTTGAAGGAGTTAGTGATGTTTTTATTGAATGAGGTGGATATGAACTGGTAGAGGAACTGTCTATGGTGGTCCTCCCAACTAGAAATGGACCTTGTGGGTAGCTGATTTTACCAGATGAATATAGGTCCTTCCATTATCTTTAAAAAACATCATATTTCAGCAACTTCTAGCTATTCTGTAGTTCCCAACATCAGACTATGCCTTGAGGGAAAATAGGTTGAATACTGTAGCAGATCATCCATCTCATTAAATGGGATGAATCTAATATTAACAAACTCTAGGCCGCTTGAACATGGTCCACCCATGCTGGGTGTAGCTTTCCTTCAGGTGGAATTACCACCTGTTATGTTCCTAGAGCCTTGAAACCAGCAATTAGTGGAGTAATCACATCATCTTTGTGAGGATTTTTGGTCACCAATTCATTGATAAGCTTATCGACTTGGAGAGTGGAGCGACCTTGATCCTGAGGTGGATAATTATGTTTCTCATGTGGGGTGGGTGACTCAAATCTCAGTCATTTTATATATCCCTAAGATTATTCCTTGACTGGGTGCATGGGGACACCAAGTTCAAATCAGGGTGCCTAATCAAGGAGGATCGGGTGCCCACTGGAGGAGATACATGATCCCTTCTGATGTTGTCAAGGTCTGGGCACTGCTTTGCAATAATCTCAATAGTGACCCTTTTATATTTCTAAATCTCCTAAAGCATGGATATTATCCTAGGTTTCGGATTGAATTTTGGAAAAACCTTTTATGGGTAGTTGGTCTTGTTATACCCCTTTAATTTATTGATATATCAACTAGAAGGAAGTAATAACTCATTGGGGGACTCTCGAGACCTAGTTCTTGTCTCTGCTGATGAGTATAGGCACCTATCAAGGGTTATTATTAGTGTTGTGTCATCCCTTGGAGTTATTTTTCGATATTTTTACCTATGTTAGCAGTCTTGTATCTCTGATCCTCTAGTAGGTCGATGGTGATAGAATTAACCATGGAGGTATTAAAGAGTAACCTTTGTTATCAGTGGATTATTCATATTGAAGGTCTCTTCATTTCTGTAGGATAGGGATAAAATAGAGGGTATCATAATTCCCAAAACATATAATATGTGAGTGTTTATATTATTATCTCATGACTCAACAAAGCATAGTCAGGCTCCTCACACGGGTTTTCTAGAGATTCTGGCGGTATCCATATGATTTAGGATGTTGATCAATTGGGAGTGTTTTGATCTCAACCCATCATGCACTTTTGGTTAATGGCATTGAGCTACTCTTGGATTCCTAGGTAGGCTAGCTGGAAATCCAAAATACAATGGAACATCACCCAGAATATTTGGTGAAAGAAAACTGTATGGTCCTTGGTGAGGGACTCTAGTATGGTAAAGTCCAGAGCCGCAGGTGACCAAAACATGACTGGTAGCTATTCAACAGTAAAGAGTCTCCACAAGTCCTCTTGTTCATTGTTAGAGGTATTTTCCTGCTTCTGGTCATCCCAAGCCCCAATTGGCGTAGTCTAAGATACTCATAGTTGAATCGACACCGATATTATTTTATGTTGATTTACCAAGAGAGAGAGGGAGTTGTGTGGGTCAATTGTCCACTATATTCTGGAATGTCTCAAAGAGGCGGATCCAACTTCAATATCATATCCATATAGGAGGGGTTTTTACCACCTTCACATGTACGAGGGTGGAAGCATCCCTTTGAGGCTCAGCAGAATGTTCACCATCATCTGAGTGTGTCAACATAGACTTTGAAATTTCTCCAAATTCTTGCATGGAGGTAGAGAGGAGGGAAACCAATGGTGATGAATATGGTTGCACTGTGAGTCCTTGTAAGGAGGTCAGAACTTCCTCCACCTACAGGTATATGTGAAGGGATTTGTAGATTCTGTGGAACTCATCTTTCAGGATCATAAGCCTCAATCAACAGGCTTATACCCCAAAATCTAGCAATTTGGGTGAAGGTTTCCTCATCAATTCATTTATTATGTTGGAGTATGAGAGGTCTATGGTGACATAGTACTTCCCATAGTCCTTCATCTGATGGTGTAGGACTTCTCAAAGTACAATCTATTGAGAGTCACTTGGTTTCCCCCTATGTGTGTTGTGACCTATGTCACGGGTTTGGTCTCCCACAATGGGTGTTCCCCCTCCTGCCTCTATATGGTTCTTCAAAGTAGTGCATGTTTTAGGCATAAGGAGGACCTCCATTCTAGTTGATAGTGGCATAAGGAGGACCACGTCATTATTACTCCTCGTTATGAGATAGCTTATAACATTTACCGAAGGTGCTAGTGACTGAGAGAGTCAACCCTACCTACTTAAGTGGAAGCTGGGTTCTTGATCCCAAGAGAGTGAATATGGATCCATGTTGAGAAGTTATAGGGATCTAATGAGATACACCGATGATGGTAGGGTCCATTGGATATATAGAATATTCCCCCATTCAGTAATTTTTTGGGTCTACCCCCGGCATTAGCATCGGATTTTCTAGATTTCGGTAGATGAAATGGGGATGGATGTTCTAGATTGGGGCAGGTGTAGTGGGGATGGAGTTAACCCACTTGTCAAATTGTGGGACTGGTTGGTGTTGGTACTGGCACAACCTGGTGGGCTCCCTACTTAGAGTCTCTTGAGTGGTGGCCATGATGGGTTTGGTTTGAACATCCCCTACCTCCTCTGGATATGGAATTGAGCTATCAGAGTGCTTCAGGGAGAGACTCCCTAAGAAATTTTCTATTGGAGCGAAGGTTTATATCCCCCTATGAAGCCCTCGGGGGTGGCAGTGTCGATGAGGCATCGATACTTAGAGATACTAATGGAACATATCCCTTATGGTAATGACCACTTATTTTTTTATCGACGAAAAAGGGTATAGATCACCCACCTGTAGATCATCTAAGGGGGTGATATGTGGTGTGGGAAACTAGTATTTGAAGGTTTAGTGGCTATCATGGTAGGAATATAGTCATGTGATATTATTACACCAACATTTACCCTACCCCTACACCTATTTTCATTAGATTTCCGATCTTTTATAGCTTGAGTCCTATAAAGTATGTGGAATTTTCCATTAGTATAGATACAATGATGGTAATTCCCAATTCCCTAACATCATTCATTCTTCCTTTGGTACTGAATATTTGGATCCAATGACATGAAAATCTGACGGTCCCCCAATATTACTAGTTTCCATAGTTAAAGGGTAATATTTTCACATAGAGTTTAATATTTTTTTTGGTGAAGCCTAATTCTATAAATTTCTAGACCCGGTGATTCCTAAATATGATGGTGTATGGCATTACTAATTTACTCATTGTTGGAGGATAAGAGTTTCACATCAGTTTTACCATTTTTGTTTCTGACACATCCACCTGGGCTATGTTTTGTCTCTCTATCTGGAAGCTATGAAATCTTATTTTTAACCCACATTCCTTCTTTCCAAAGGTGGTAGGCTTCCATCACTTCAATCGGTGATGTTAGCACCTTGATCAAAATGGGATGATGGGATGTCATTTCTTACTTCCATGGATTCCTCCATGGTTCTCGTTACCTAGTTCATGTCTCCCTTGTATATTTAACTCATGTTTGTGAAACTCGTTACCAGTGCCATCTTGAGGTGGACATTGGTTAATTAAATTTCTTCTATCTCTATAGGGTATAAACCTTCAGTCAAAGTAGATATTAACGTTGGGAATGTCTAAGAATCTCTGGATATTGGGTATGTTAGTAACTAGTAAGGTCTTCCTCTTTTAAAGTGGAGGAAATATCATGTGTGAGCCATCTTAAGTGAAGAACCCAAGTTATCCTATTTCTTCCATGGGGTATTTTATGCTAGGGGTGTAAGTCTTCTGAGGATTTTTACCTTAGACATCCCATTTTTATTTGTATGGGTTAGAGATTCTGGATCAGGTTACAGGTTTAATGTCTTGTGGGGACAAGTGGGTCACAATTTTAACATCTTTTGAGTAAATATGGTTCATAGTTTTAACATCTTATGGGTACAGGTTGATCATAGGTTTAATGTCTTGTGAGTATAACTATGTTGTAGGTTTAACGTCATGTGGGGATATATGGGTCACAGGTTTAACATCTTAAGGGGACATATGGGTCACAGTTTTAACATATTATCGGTATAGATTGGTTGTAAGTTTAACATATTATGGGGATAGGTGGAACATAGGTTTAATTCCTTGTGGGGATAGATGGGTCATAATTTTAACCTCTCATGGGGAAATATTGGTCATATTTTTAACATCTTTCAAAGACAGATGAGTCGCAATTTTAATGTCTTGCAAGGAAATATGGGGTGTAGGTTTAACATCTTGAAGGGAAATATTAGTTATAGGTTTAACATCTTGTAGGGACAGATTGGTAGTTAAGTGTTTCCCCAAGGGGGGAGATGATCACACTTTAAGGGTTTAATTGAGTTTTTTCCCAAGGGGGTAAGATGATGAAACTTGAAGGGTTTAGTTGATTATGTCCCCAAGGGGTAAGATGATCACACTAGAATGATTTGGTGGAGTGTTGGGGAATCATGATTGAACTTCATGGAGGTACCCTATATGTGTTTTTATGTCAAGATTAAACCTTAGGGAGGTGTCCTATATACCCTATTAGTAAACAGGGATCAAAAACCATGTAATTTGATGAAATAGTTTAGGATCATGTGATAAGACTAGTCCATGCAGTTTAATGTCATGTGATAAGGATGATCATGTAGCGGAAGGAGAGTCAACACGGGATGGTGTGGGGTTTACACATATGGGCTGCCTAAAGTAGGAGGATTATCCCATGGTGGGGGAGAAGGTGGAATCCCATGATGATCATACATGAGGCATCCTATGTTCATCACATGGGGTAAGGCTACAGTTTAACATCATGTACTGAGGATGTTGTCCTATAGTTTAGCATCATATGACTAAAACATGGATCTAATTAGTTTTACATCATGTGTCTCAAATGTGGTTGGGGATTATTTCTAGGTATTTCATTTCCAAGTGGGATAAGAAGATTTAGAAAATTCCTCTCTACCATGAATGGTTGGTAGTTTCCTATGATGATGCCACCTTTAGGGCTTACATGTCTACTACTCGTGTTCTTATGGGTGAGGAATGGTGTAAACACTGTCTTGTAAGAGTTTGAACTAGGGGTCCCAATGTTAGGGTGCCTATTCTTAGGATCAAGAAGCATTAGGGTACCTATTCTTAAAAGAAACAGGTGAGGTAATGGTCTAGGATGCACTTGAAGCATAGGGTGAATAGAGTCAATAACCCTAATCTTGTTGCATTCATTTTGATCATAATGCATGCAAAAGGTTTTTCATGAGACATGGTCTCTAGCATAAGATAACATCATAGATCATGGGGGTGTAGGCACATGTAAATTATGAGATTGTGCATAGATTAGGATGGCATGAAGGAATCTTCTCTTACATGAAATCAATTAACCTTAAGGGATATTGCATGAGACCTAAATCATGTGACAAGAGATATAGAGATACATGGGAGGTTGGTTGCACAAATTCTCTACCTTGTAGAATCCATTCGTATTGTGTGATGTCGATAAAGAGATGTTTTCACGAGCTAGAGACAATGTTTTTTCTTTTGGAGATTGCTCTCTAAGTGTGGTAGTGAGGTTATATTGATATTTGAAATGGGCATCCAGTGGTGCGCGACCCTATTGGGTTATACAGAGGGGTTTTTTTCTCTCCATACCATTGTTGTGGGGTCAGGTGCGCGCAATCCAATTTTTTCTTGTCTCCTTTATCATGCAATGTAATGTTGCATGAAAATGTTAGTTTCGTGTGTAGGAAATCTCTATTGTGTGAAAACGCCTTTCCCATCATTTTGATGCTCCTGGATGATCCACATAATCCTATTCTTTGGCATTGTATTTCATGCAAAAATGGATTGTATAAGTAATGTGAAATTTGCATTCAAACCATGAATATCGTGCGTAAACACCACATTGATTCTAGAATGGTCATCTGGTCTAGACATGCCTTTTGTTTTAGGGGAAACTGCCCATGTCTAGATTTTCAGCATTAATATTATAAAAGGGAAGATTGTTTCGAATAATGGGTTTTGTGGCGATGTTGCATGGATGTATATAGATTATAGGATCTTCCCCTTCATTAAAAAGATACATATTGTTTATAGGCCATATCAAGGGAACTTATGAAGATCCATATAAGGTTAAAATATGCATAGTGAAAATATGCATAGTTTATAGGCCAATTATGCTTTCACATGTTTTGATAATCCCAATTATGCTTTCACATGTTTTGATAATCCCAATTATGCTTTCACATGTTTTGATAATCCCAATTAATGTTTATCTATATTCTAATTCGCTCAATCTATGATATTATATTATCAAGATGATAATGATATTAAAATAATCCTTGAGATATGTTAATCAATGTTTATCCATGTTTGTATAAGTTCTGAAGTAATTCTAACCAAATCGGATATGTTTTGCATAAAACAGATAAGTGTTAGTCATTGATCTACATATAGCTACTGGTACAAAGCTACCGGTACTTAGTCTACCGATAGATAGAGTCACCGATAAGCTAAGGTCATCAATATGCAGAGCTATCTATATGTACAAGTCCACCGGTAAGCATAGAATAAGCTATCGATATAGAGTTATCAATAGAAAAAGTATTTTGATAGTACGGAATGAAGCTAGTGATGTGCATAAGTCTACCGATACACATAAACACTGGAACTAAGCAAGCTACCGATACAGTAACCAATACATAAAACTACCGATAGACCAAGATCGACCGATACAGACAGTTACCAATAGAATCGAGCTACCAATAGAACAAGTCTACCAAGCTACCGATAGAGTAAGTCTACAGATAGAAGGAGTTACTGATACCAAGAGCTACCGACGCAAAGAGCTACCAATACAAGTTCAAAGAGCTACCGATGGAAGGTCACTGCTACACAAAATCCACCGAACACGTCTACAACAGAAGGCTACTAATGATTGACCAACCAGTCAAACTCTATACTCTCAATAATATTTTTTTTATTAATATAACGGTTCCATTTGATGTTTTTAATGTAGTTAATGTTATTTAAAGATTTATGTTTCCATGTCAGGGAACCGTACCTAGTACCCATGAAAAAGGTAATCATTCCCATTTGCCGGAGCTGAAAGCTATAAAAGGGAAGATAAAGATCTAGCTAAATACAAGGAGATAACGTGTGAGAGAACACAGATACTGAATGAGAATCAAGTAACTAAGAAGACACATGAAGGGTGAAAAAAGAAAAAGGCTCAATATCATTCAAACGTGGTGCATTCGCGCTACATCCATACTCGAAGAACACTGGACATACACAGAGAAATTCTTTTCTAGAGAACACAAGCTACATCTTGAGTGAATAACTACAACAAACACTTCATGCACTCAGGACTGACAAGCTGAACTAAGAATAAAATGATACTCTGTTTTTTAGAACAAAAACCAGAGGAGGACTCAGAAGCTTTTCTGATCAACCAAACGAGTCCAGAGATGCACTGTCAATCACTAAAGCTCTTCTAAACTCATTCTCACTTACTTTAGTGATTCTTTCATTTAAATTTTGAGCAGTGTGTGTATCCTTTTTATTTTACACACACACTGTCTCCTGAGCTAAGCTGGAGGATTCTTAAATCCTCATTAAAACTCTATAACTCTCTTGTATTCCACTGTGGATAGTGGTAGAGGTCGAGTAAGACCTGGATAGTTGTGAGCTGTTGTTTGTTTTCTCACGTAGAACTGTGGTAGAGGTCTTTGTACCTGGATAGTGTGTTCACTATTGTTTACCCAAATCCAGGGTGTGGATCAATTTATATAAATTTTTTGAGAGGAATAAGTCTAAGCTTGAGACCGAACCTCTTGGTTACATCTGCTGTGCATTTTAGTTTAAGTCATAAGTATAATATATATATATATATATATATTTCATATTCCATTGCTTACTACTTTGAAATATAATTTGTTTTAAAGTTACTTTGATAGTTAAATTAGCAAGTTTTTATACTTATTTTAAACCAGTAAGTTAGTTTCAAAAGTCAATTTAATCTTTAGATTAAATTAACTGAGACCTAATCAATCTTTGAGAAACTAATTGAACATTTACACTTTGTATAAATTCACTATAGTTTAACTTTGTTTTTAAATAGGGGGATTTTAAGAGAACTATTTTCAATAGAAATTTTAATTGGAACTCAATTCACCCCCCCCCCCTCTTGAGTATCCACTCCGACCAACATTTGGTATCAGAGGATTGTTTTTTATTGATACAATTTTTCAAAACACTCTATTTTTTAACTGTTATTTTAGTTTCATCTTTAAAGATCTTAAATTTCTGTTAGTTCTAAATTTTATCTCTTTAAATATCTTTTCTAAAATATAGCTATGGATAATAGACTAGAAGGTTCTGATGCTAACAGACCACCTTTCTTTAATGGTACAAACTATGCCCAGTGGAAACTTAAGATGAAAATTCATTTGGAAAGTATGGGTTTTGATATCTGGACTGCTATAGAGTCTCAATATAAAATTCCAGAAACTGAAAGAACAACTTGGGATGAACCTACAAAGATTGCTTACAATAATAATTTAAAGCTATGAATGACCTTTATTGTGCTTTGGGAGATGAAAAGTTCAATAGAATATCTTCCTGTAAAACTGCTTATGAAATATGGGACACTTTGGATGTTTCTCATGAAGGAACAACCAATGTTAAAGAAATGAGGCTGAATACTTATACTATTAAATATGATAATTTTAAAATGAAAACTGATGAACCTATTTCTGACATGCATCTCAGGTTCAATGAGATTGTCAACACTATGAGCTCTCTTGGAAAGGTTGTTCCAGCAAAGGAACAAATTATGAGGATATTAAGATGTCTACTAGAAAGATGGAAAGGCACATCTGTTTCCATTAGAGAATCATGCGATATCATCACACTCCATGTTAAGGAATTGATAGGTAAGATTATGATGTATGAGGAAGAACTTAAAGTACATTAAGAAGAAGATGATGAACCCAAGAGAAAATTCATGGCATTCAAGTCTACTACTTCAAAAATCAAGGACAAAGACAAAGTTCAAATACCTACTGAAAGTTCAACAAGTGAAGATTTGGACTTTGACAGTGATGCTTAGATGGCTCAAATAGCCAGGAGATTCAAGAAGTTTTATAAGAAAAATATATTCTTTAGAAAAAAAATTACAAAGGAAAGTATGAAAACAAGGGACATTGGAAAAAGGATTTGAAGAAATCTGATAAGGAGGATGATATAGTCTGCTATGAATACAAGAGTAAAGGACACATCAAGGCTGACTGTCCAAAATTAAAATTCAAAAAGAAACATGATTATAAGGACAAGAAGTACAAGAAAGCTATAAAAGCTACTTGGAGTGCTTCAGAAAATAGCACAACTAAATCTGAAATTTCTGATTCTGAAAATAATTGTGCCAACATGTGTTTCATGACCAACACATCTGAGGTAACCTTAGATACTCTTGTTTTAAATTCCTATTATTCTAGATATGATGCAGAATCTGATTCTAATTCTAAAGATATATCTAAGGATGAGTTGTTTTAATATTGTAACATGTTGTAAGAAACATGTAATGAACTTAAGGACAAATATAAGTCATTAAAGAAATAGTATGCTCTTACTGTCAATGTTAAATCTGCCTTTGATATAGAAAAAGAAAATAATGCTCAACTTTTAAAGGAAAATACAGAACTGAAAATGTCTAATTAGAAACTTATAAAGGAATTAAAAAATTTCACAAATGGAAAAGACACTCTAACTCAAATTCTAGGAAAGAAAGTGGTACCTAAGTATGCTACTGAAATAGGTTATCAACCTGGAAAAAGGCAGTTTACTAAAACTAAATTTATTCCTATGTCTGGACAAACTTCTGTTTGTTCCAGTTCTGAAAATTCATATGCTTCAACTAGTTATCTGTATGGTTATAGATCAAATAAAGTTTATCTTTCAAAATATATTGATTATTTAAATTATATGAGACCCATAAGACAAATTTGGGTACCTAAAGCTTTTATTTCTAACCTTTCTGGACCCAAGAAGATCTGGGTACCAAAGTCATTTTCCATCTAAACCTGTTTTGTAGGAAACCTGTTTGAAGAGTTCTCACAAAAAGGTATGGTACTTGGAAAGTGGATGTTCAAGGCACATGTTTGGAGATTATTCATGCTTTAAAATCTTAATAAAGGTTGATGGAGGCCATGTCACCTTTGGTGATAATTCTAAAGGAAAAATCATCGGCCTAGGCCAGATTGGTAACACTGATTTAATTTTAATTTCTAAAGTTTTATTTGTTGATGTACTTAAGTATAACATGTTAAGTATTTCTTAATTATGTGATCATGGATTTAATGTGAAATTTGAAAATGATTCATGTAATGTTTTTAACTCAAAAAATGTTTTAGTGTTCTCTACCTTGAGAAATGAAAATGTTTATGTTGTTGATCTGAATTCTTTAGCCAAGCAAAATGTTACTTGTTTAAATGATTTTCATAAAGATTCTTGGATTTGGCACAGAAGATTAGGACATTGTAACATATTTTACCTAAACTTGAATTCCCAAATGACAAAGTTTGTAATCCCTGTCAAAAGGGAAAGCAACATAAAGTTTCTTTTAAATCAAAGAAAGAAGTTTTAACTTCTCAACCTCTCGAGTTGGTTCACATGGACTTGTTTGGACCTTCAAGAGTTTCTAGTTTAAATGGGAAGCACTATGTATATGTATTAGTAGATGACTTTTCTAGATATACTTGGGTATACTTCTTAGCTCACAAAAGTGAAGCTTGTTCTTACTTTGTTAAATACTCCAAGTTTGTAGAAAACCTTAGTGGACTTAAGATTAAAACCCTGAGAAGTGATCATGGTTGTGAGTTTGAAAATCATGAGTTTGAATCTTATTTCTCACACAATGGCTATAGTCACAACTTTTCTTCTCCTAGGACACCTCAGTAGAATGGTGTAGTAGAAAGAAGGAATAGAACCCTTCAAGAAATAGCAAGAACTGTGATTAATGAATATTACATGCCTATTTACTTTTGGGCTAAATTTGTGAATATAGCTTGTTATATTATTAATAGAGTCTTAATTAGACCTGTTCTTAAAAAAACCCTTATGAATTATGGAGTAATAGAAAACCTAAAGTTAGTTACTTCAGAGTCTTTGGCTGCAAAGTTTTTATTCTTAATACAAAGGATAATCTTGAAAAGTTTGCTTCTAAGAGTGATGAGGGAATTTTTCTTGGTTATTATTTAACTAGAAAATCCTATAGAGTCTTTAACAAAAGAAGTGGAAGAATCTATTCACATCAAGTTTGATGAAACTGATCCACATGAGCCTAAATTCTCTCTTGAAAATCTTGAAGAAGATTTGACTGTTCTGGACCTTAATGATAAATCTAACGAACCTGCTGTAAAAACATCCAGTTCTGGACATATTCTAGAATCTTCTTCTGTTGAACCCGAACTTAGAGATGAACCTGAAATTTCTAGTCCTACCTTTACTATATCAACTAGGATTCTAAAGAATCATCCTTTGGATGTTGTGGTTGGTAATCTTGATAGAGGGACACAGACTAGATCTTTTCTAAGAAACCAGGTTGAACATCAAGATTTTCTTTCATAGCTAGAACCTAAAAATATCAATGATGCTATAAATGATGAATTTTGGGTAATGGATATGCAAGAAGAGTTAAATAAATTTGAAAGAAACAAAGTCTTGGAATTAGTTGACAGACCTAAGGAAACTTTAACAATAGTCACAAAATGGGTTTTTAGAAACAAAGCTGATGAATCAGGAAATATAGTTATAAAGAAAGCTAGGCTAGTTACAAAAGGATATAGTCAAGAGGAAGGTATAGACTATGAGGAAACCTTTGCATCTGTAGCTATACTAGAATCCATTAGGATCTTACTTTCCTATGCTGCTCATCTGAATTTCAAGTTATATCAAATGGATGTCAAAAGTTCTTTTTCTAAATGGTTTTATAATTGAAGATTTTTTTTGTTGAACAAACACCTGGATTTATTAATCCTCATTTTCCAAATCAAGTTTTTAAACTTTCTAAAGCCTTATATGGTTTAAAACAAGCTCTAAGAGCTTGGTATGATAGACTTAGTAATTTTCTTATTTCAAAAAGTTTTACTAAAGGGATTTCTGATCCAACTCTTTTTATTAAAATAATTTATAAAGATGTTTTAATAGTTCAAATCTATGTTTATTATATTATGTTTGGATCTTCTAAACATTATTTATGTACTGTTTTTTCAAAGAGTATGAAAAATTAATTTGAAATGAGTTTAATGGGAGAACTCAAATATTTTCTTGGATTTCAAGTTTTCCAAAATGAAAATGGTATTATTTTGAATCAAAGTAAATATACAAAGGATCTTTTAAAATGTTTTGGTTTGGATAGTATTAAGGAAAGTGATACTCCTATGAGTACAGTCTGTAAATTGGATGCAGATGAAACTGGGAAACCAGTGGATCAAACAAATTACAGAGGTATGATTGGAAGCTTACTTTATCTTACTGCTAGTCGACCAGATATTATGTTTAGTGTGTTTATGTGTGCAAGATTTCAAGATAATACAAAATAATTTCATTTACTTGCTGTTAAATGAATTTTTAAGTATCTTAAACACACTGTAAACTTAGGTTTGTTTTACCCAAAAGGACAATACTTTAAGTTAATGAGTTATTCAGATGCTGAATTTGCTGGTTGCAAGTTGGATAGTAAGAGAACATCTGGAACATGTCATTTATTGGTAAAATCCTTAGTATCTTGGTGTAGTAAGAAGCAGAATTCTGTAGCTTTTTCCACTTCCGAAGCAGAGTATATAGCTGCTGGTAGTTGTTGTGCACAAATTCTATGGATGAAACACACTCTTTTGGACTATGGATATGATTTTAAGTATGTCTCTATCAATTGTGACAACACTAGTGCAATAAAAATTTCAAAGAATCCTGTATCCCACTTTAGGACCAAACACATTGATGTAAGACGCTATTTCTTGAGAGATCATTACCAAAAGGGTGATATCACTCTTGAATTCATAGGTACTGAATGTCAATTAGCTGACATTTTCACCAAACCTTTGAGTTCAGATAGGTTAAGTTACATTTGACATGAGTTAGGAATGATTAACCCTGATCAGTATCTACCTCACCAATGTGAACCTCACTGATGTGAACCTCACCAATGTGAACCTCACTGATGTAAACCTCACTGATGTAAACCTCACCGATGTGAACCTCACTGATGCAACCTCACCGATGTAAACCTCACCGATGCAACCTCACCGATGTAAACCTCGCTGATGTAAACCTCACCGATGTAAAACTCACTGATGTAAACCTCACTGATGAAACCTCATCGATATAAACCTCACCGATGTGGACCTCACCGATGTGGACCTCACTGATAGGAATTCTCACCGATAAACTCTACTGATGAGTGAGTTGTTTTAAACTTCTGTATGCCACCAGAATATGAATTGTTTTTACTTTATTTCATTTTATTTATTTATTTTATGATTCCTAAATGATGAAAACTAAGTCCAAGTTATTTCTCAATCCACCGAGCCTCAAAACCCTTACCCTCAAACCTTAGCTCCTGAATCTCTCGAGAACCCTAAATCTCTCGAACCAGTGATGGAAAAAACCAAACTTCCTACCATCAGAGATGATACTGATGAGCCGAAAGCAAAGAAGCAGAAGTACGAGCCAGAATAAAGTGGCAGTGTTGTCAGAACTAGGTCGGGTAGGAGACCAGTGAATCCTCATTTGAAGAATAGAGTTATTGTGATTGAAAAAGAGTTGTGCATAGAATGGTTGCTGCCTAGAAAGTCGTTAGTGATCGAAGTTATGGAAGATCAAAAATGGGTAGATTGCTTTTCGAACAACAATGGACCCAACTATCTGAAGCTAGTGAAACAATTTTATGAGTTTGTAGGCTTTGAGAAATCTTAAAATGAGAACCGAGTGACTTCTTATGTGAATGGAAAGGAGATATCTTTCTCATCCGTTGAATGGGATGAATGCTTGAAGGTTCCGCATGAAGGCGTATCTGGATATGTATTGAATGTTATTCCACCTACAAGTGATATATTCGATTATGAGAATTCCCTAGAGGACCTCACTGGTGATGGAAATCAAAGACAAGTAGTGGCTGCTGAAATTGATGGAGAGAACAGATTGCTGTTCAAATTTGTTCAGCATGTCTTAATACCAAGAATAGGAGACTTTTCAAATTTAAGATATCAGGACATCTATCTCCTGCATCTCTTGAGACATTGTGTAAAAGTGAATCTGTGCAGATTGCTGATGATCCAAATGGAAGACATGACAAGGCCAAAATCTAAGACTAATGCCCTACTCTTTTCTAAGTTTATCTCTGTGATGATCAAAGTGAAAGGGGTAGCTGAGTCTCAAGATGAGACAGTGGTGGTAAGGAACAACTTCTGTATCACAAGCACAGTGTGAAAATACATGAAGATAAATTGGAACCCATGGAGATGAGATTGGGTTAATGATTACCAGAAGGTATATGATAAATTTAATCCTGTGGATCATCCTTCAATACCTAAGGATGTGAGGGATCCAGGTCTAGGACCTGATGAAGAAGAACATGAATAAATTGATGAGACTGAAGAAGAGGAAACTTCTATGGATGATGGAAGAGATCCGGACTTACCTCCAAGTCCTTCTGCTGAAATTGTGTCTTCTAGAAACGAAGCCTTAGTAGAAGAAGAGACACCTGCTAGTGAGGAAGACTAGCCAGCCCCTGAGCATAAATAAGAAAAGTAGAATGAATCTGAAGCCTTTGATTCTATATGTTTAAGTCTAATTCCATTAATTGGAAGCTCAGTTGTTCCTACTGAGGATGTAGAAGGAGAAAGGGAAGAAGTTATACCTAATCCAGAGGACCCTCCTACTGTTGCAAAGATGGAATTGATAATAGAAGATTATCCTCAGGAAGAAAGACCCGTTGAGAATGCCCTTGATGTAAAATATAATGCACCCATTAAGGGAGAGCATCAAACCAAGTTTGGAAGTGTGTCAGTGGCTGTTGATATTGAGGACTGGGCAGAAGACCCGGGATTTGTGGTTTGTGGATTAGACTATCCTGATTCTGATAATGAGGCATCTCTCAATAGACCAAAGATTATTTATGATGTTGAAACTGAGTTGTTACCTGAAGATGTGGTCAGAATGCATGACCTAGATATTTTGAAGAAAAAGCTTAAGTACAGTTTTGTGGAAGAGACAAAGAAGATGGAAGCTTCACTGGTGTCATCAATTCAATCGATTATGACTGACTCAGTGGGTAGCATAGAAACTAAAAGAGCACCTGTTGTAATTTCTCCTGCAGATATGATCACCAGAGCTGATCTTGAATCCTTAAATGATGATCTGAAAGAGTCCTTTAGTTTTTCTATTGCTGAGTTGAAGCATTGATTTGTTGAAGAGATGAGTAATCTGGAAAAATCTTTTGAACTCTCTCTAGGTTGTAACTTGTCAACCTTTATGGCAGAAATAGTGGAAGAAGTTACAGACTGCCAGACTCAAGTTTCTAGATTGGAAGCAGATGTTGAAGCTTTAAAGAAATTGGTTATCTCTTTAGACTCTTACATGAGTTCAAAATCTCAAGCATACAAGGACTTAGCCTATGTCAAAACTTTTGTAAGCCAGATGGTTTCAGTTTTTGAAGGTTTTAAAACCTCTATGAAAGATCATGTTAAAACCCAGGATTCCCAAGTTCAAAACCTTATCAGTGGGTTGACCAAAAACTTAAAGGAAACAGTAACCTTCTCTAGTGGTTCTATTGCATCTAAACCCTCTGTGGATTTGAATCAGATTCGAGCTGTGATGAAGGAGGAGCTTGGTTCAGCTTCAACCAGTGGCTCTGTGGACTCATCCGACCTAAGAAAAGTTGTGCTTTCTACTAGAGATTCAGCGAGATAAATAATGAAGATAGTCCAAGACTATATGATAGAAGCTTCTGCCTCTAAAAAAGAAGTGAAAGATAAGGTGGACTTCTATTTCCAAAAGATTTACACCAAGCATCAACTCAACAATCACTTCAAAATTCTATTGGAAAACCTGTAGTTACCTCATATCAATCAAGCCTTCAGAGAGCAAGTAAGAAAACTAAGGGAATTGACTCCAGCCTTGGAATAATTCATGGAGAACAAGGATGATTTCATATCTGCTATGGAGCGAGGAGGAGGAATAATTATGGATTTCATAAATCTTTTGCTGCCTTTCCTGCATGTCGATGCTAGGCCAGTAAGTGTACCTCCAGCCTTACCAGCCTCTACCTCTACTGGTTCTCCAGTTCAGATGACTCCAGCCCAAGCCATTCGAAGCCTCACACCTATGATCACTCAAAGAACTCCTCAGTACAGGCCAGGAACAGTTTTTGTGGATCAGCCTCCTATTATCATCTCTGGAATTCCTAAGCCTTCACCAGCATCCACACAGTCTGAATCCTCTTCTAAACCAAAAGGAAAATCTCACATTGAGGATGTGGATTGAACAAATGGCTAGGATGTTTGATAGGAATCCTTTGTATTATGTTTTCTATATATGTACCTTTTTACAACATCTAACACAATTGGCTTTCCTTTATTTCTCATTGTGACACTTTTTCTCTTTATTGTTTCCCACTTTTTGATTATCACAAAGGGGGAGAAATATCACTAATTATAAAAGAGGGATAAATATTCACCCAGGGGGAGAAATATTATCTAAGGAAAAGCTATCATGCTCTTCCCTTTTGATATCATTACATTTACTTCCACCTCTGATACATTATGTTCTATAGCATACTGTTTTCTCTGAGATAATTTCATTTAATGATATATCCTCTGATACAACTACTCATTGTTTTAAAACTATAATATCATAAGTTGTGATTATCAAAAGGAGGAAGATTGTTGACCTCACCTATTTTGATAATACTAATTATGATTTCACATGTTTTGATAATCCCAATTATGCTTTCACATGTTTTGATAATCCCAATTATGCTTTCACATGTTTTGATAATCCCAATTATGCTTTCACATGTTTTGATAATCCCAATTATGCTTTCACATGTTTTGATAATCCCAATTAATGTTTATCTATATTCTAATTCGCTCAATCTATGATATTCTATTATCAAGATGATAATAATATTAAAATAATCCTTGAGATATGTTAATCAATGTTTATCCATATTTGTATAAGTTCTGAAGTAATTCTAACCAAATTGGATATGTTTTGCATAAAATAGATAAGTGTTAGTCACTTATTTGTGTATAGCTACGGGTACAGAGCTACCGGTACTTAGTCTACCGATAGACAGAGTCACCGATAATCTAAGGTCACCGATACGTAGAGCTACCGATATGTACAAGTCCACCGGTAAGCATAGAACAAGCTACTGATACCGAGTAATCAATAGAGCAAGTCTTCTTATAGTACAGAATGAAGCTACCGATGTGCATAAGTCTACCGATACACATAATCACTGGAACTAAGCAAGCTACCGATACAGTCACCAATACATAGAACTACCAATAGACCAAGAGCGACTGATACAGACAGTTACCGATAGAATCGAGCTGCCAATAGAACAAGTCTACCGAGCTACCGATAGAGTAAGTCTACCGATAGAAGGAGTTACCGATACCAAGATCTACCGACGCAAAGAGCTACCGATACAAGTTCAAAGAGCTACCGATGGAAGGTCACTGCTACACAAAATCCACCGAACATGTCTACAACAGGAGGCTACTAATGATTGACCAACCAGTCAAACTCTATACTCTCAATACTATTTTTTTATTAAGCTAACGGTTACATTTGATGTTTTTAATGTAGTTAATGTTATTTAATGATTTCTATTGCCATGTCAGGGAACCATACCTAGTACCCATGAAAAAGTTAATCATTCCCATTTGTCGAAGCTGAAATCTATAAAAGGGAAGATAAATACCTAGCTGAATACAAGGAGATAACATGTGATCGAACATAGAGACTGAATGAGAATCAAGGAACTAAGAAGACACACGAATGGTGAAAAAGAAAAAGGCTCAACATCATTCAAATGTGGTGCATTCGCGCTACATCCATACTCCAAGAACACTGGACATACACGGAGCAATTCTTTTCTAGAGAACAAAAGTTTCATCTTGAGTGAAGAACTATAACAAACACTTCATGCAATCAAGACTGACAAGCTGAACTAAGGAAGAAAACGATACTCTATTTTTCATAAAAAAAATCAGAGGAGGACTCAGAAGCTTTTCTGATCAACCAAACAAGTCCAGAGCTGCACTGTCAATCACTAAATCTCTTCTAAACTCATTCTCAATTACTTTAGTGATTCTTTTATTTACATTTCGAGCAGTATGTGTATCCTGTTTATTTTACACACACACTATCTCATGAGCTAAGTTGAAGGATTCTTAAATCCTCATTCAAACTCTATAACTCTCTTGTATCCCACTGTGGATAGTGGTAGAGGTCGAGTATGACCTGGACAGTTGTGAGCTATTGTTTTTTTTTCACATAGAACTGTGGTAGAGGTCTTTGTACCTGGACAGTGTTTTCACTGTTGTTTACCCCGATACAGGGTGTGGAACAATTTATATAAATTGTTTGAGAGGACTAAGTCTCGGCTTGAGACTGAACCTCTTGGTTACATCTTCTGTGCATTTTTGTTTAAGTCATAAGTATAATATATATATATATATGTGTGTGTGTATATATATATATATATTTCATATTCTACTGCTAACTAATTTGAAATATAATTTCTTTTAAAGTTGCTTTGATAGTTAAATTAGAAAGTGTTTATACTTATTGTAAACCAGTAAGTTAGTTTCAACAGTCAATTTAATCTTCAGATTAAATTAACTGAGACCTAATCAATCTTTGAGAAACTAATTGAACATTTATACTCTGTATAAATTCAATACAGTTTAACTTTGTTTTTAAATAGGGGGATTTAAAGAGAACTATTTTTAACAGAAATTTTAATTGGAACTCAATTCACCCCCCCCCCCTCTAGAGTATCCACTCCGAACAACAACTTCTAATAGCCATAAAGATTTATGGAGATCTGAGACACCTGAGGTGTGGAGTGTAATTTATGAAAAGGGTTGTTTCGGAATAGTGATGAAGGTATTTTATACTAAATATTTCTATGATCATGTTGCTATAATTTTCTGAAATTATAGAAATGGATGATGTATCATGGTTGGGTCTTAAATATATGATTTGGGCATCTCTAAATATCCTGATATAATATGAATCAAGACATATATAGTCCTTATTTTTTAGGGTAAGATCTAAACATTAAGTCATAATATTAAGAAAGGGGGAATTTTATATCCAGATATTTGTTTGGAGAAAAACCCTACTTCAGGCACCCTTACATGGGTTTGGTTCTAATATACGGAAATTGGGCCATATAAATTAACTATTATAAGTTTTTTTAAGTTCATACATAATGGAATGAGTTTAGTGAAATTTAACATCATGCGATAAGGACTTAGGTGCCATGAATTTTAATTTTATATGTCTAGGACCATTATATGGGGGCTTTTCATAGATCTTTCTCACATGAAAAATGATATGGCTTTGTCTCATTTCTAATAACATGAAGAGGGGAAACCTGGTTTAAATTAAGGGGTCCAAACACTTGGATGAATGAGTTTTTAGTTTTAATTGGTAGTTGGGACTAGAATAGGATATTAAAGCATCGCTTTATATCCTATGAGAGTAGGAATCAATCCACACACAATTCTAGTTTTTCCTAGTGCAAGAGGATATTGGGAAGGACTTGATAAATATAAAAACTACTCCAACATTATGATAAGGATATTTTTTATTCTCTTATTTCTCAGTAACTTATTCTCAAATGAATTTTCACTGGAATATCCTATATAGATCTCATTCATATAGAAGAGATGAGGAAATTCTTATTGGTGGGATTCATGGTTGGGAACTGGATATGGGACCTAGGAATCACTATGTATCCTATCAGAATAGGAATCAAGACACATGTATTTCTTATATAATTTTCCCTTATACAAATCAATCTCTTGTATAGTGGGAAAGTTTTTTTTTAGTGTGGGTCCATAGATGATGAACTTCGTGATGAAGGATCCTAGATAGATCTGGCTCATACATAGGTGAGGGGAATTTTTTGATTTGTGACTGGACCTAGGACAATGGATCTTTGTGTCATTACATATCCTAAAGTAACAAGAATCAAGCCACATATAATTCTTGTAATGGGGTGAAACATCCCAGATTCGGATTCCACTCAACTAGTACCTCGTACCTGGTTGGCCACATGGCCTCAAGCACATTTCCCCAAACACCAGAGGCTGCCGACTAGTAGTGAGGGCTTAGGGTGTGATATTGGGGAAACTATACCCTCATTGGAAGAGTTTAACAAAGCGGAATCAATAATAATAAAATAGAGGAAATAGTAAACAACATACAACTAAAATTAATAGTGGAAGACTGATAAGAAACCAAACATCATTCCATACAAAAGATGATGCAGCATGTTATGTTCTAAGAAAACAGACAAAGTAGGAACATTGTAGAAATCCACAATATATGTTCCAGAAGCAAAATAGAACAAAGGAATCTAAGAAGCATCGCAACCCTCAGATTAGTCACATGCTCTCCTGCTCCTAAACAGAAAATCAAGTACCAGTACAAGGGTGCTTACCCTGATCAACGCCTGTAATAATATAATCTATTTGGACCCAAAAGCATGACCAAAATATGGTGTGAGACTAAATCCCAGTAGGTAACCACCAAAGATCTTTTTCGATCTATCATTGAATATATATATATATATATAATAGGAAGTGTAAAATAGTAAAATAAGTAAACAATAGGTACTCAAAAGTAAGCACAACAGATGCCTCAGAAGACAATGCAATCAAGTATGGGTGAAGAATGAATCCAAGCTTATGCTTTGGTTTGGCAGACGTGTCATTAGTCATTTCATTTCATTATTCAATTTATAATTGAGTCTGGTCCTGACATCCTAAAGTGGAATTCAAGTATCACCTCTAGTATGTTTAACCCCAACCATATAACCATGGTATAACATAACACCAAACTAGATTAAAACCAGCTATATAAGCATTTTAGCAGTCAATCAGGGTTGAAATCTGGTATATAATCATTTAAACATGTTTCTGGGTCAAAAGTCGGTATATAAGCATTTCAACATGTATAAGGTCCAATCCCGGTGTATAATCATTTCAACATGAAAACAAAGCATGTAACTTACACTATTACATGGTTAAAAACATAATAACTCACATGGGTAACTCATATCATAAGCCTAGTATATGAATTAAACTATCATAAGGCATAACCATTTATTATCTCACATGGTAAAACCATTAAATTAACCAATTCCATTTTAAACAACCCATAAAATGGAATCAAAGGCATGCCCATAGTAATCCTAGTCCAAATGCTTAAACGTTGGTCATCCAAGGGAAAACACACCCACGGGGTGGCCCTCAATCCAAACTAACAATATCAAACATGCCTTATAATCATTTAATCAATTACCTAATCAACATTAGGTAATAGCATAGGTCAATATTCAATTTAGGAGACACTCAAAAATGGGTGTGTGGCACTCTCACATATATAATCAACTTGAAAATTAGCAAATGGAATGGGACCACCTACCTCGTACTCATATGACTCTCCTCATCCAGAATCCAGCTTTTATTTTACCTAGAATGTACTAGATCTAAAAAATAAGAAAAAACACTCAACCTTTGATAATTAAATTGAGAGAAAAAATCAGTAAGAAAGGATCAAAAGGAATTGAGCACTCACTGAGGGGATTTCAACGGATCCAATGGTGTTCGAATCGGGTGTCGGACGACGAAACAGAAAGAAAATTTCCGTTCGTATTTCCTAGGAACGCTGCTCATCGAAGGGGGGTTCGTTAATGTTAGTCTAGAAAAGCGATGTTACTACCTAAATTAATAACAATAAAAATTACACAGTGTGTGCTTGAGACTACACGTTGTGTCCGTACAATTTCTAACCATACCATTACATGGTCGTGTACTGGTATTACATAGAGTGTATCCCTCCATACATGGCATGTATATAAAAGTACAAAGCGTGTAGTCCCCAGTCACGTCATGTAACAAGCCTATAGCCATCCCTTGACCTATTTTCCCCTATTTTCTTAAGTTTAAACTGAAAAGTAAATATTCATACCTCAAAGGGAAGAACCGGGTTCTTACATGGGGGAACCTTTAAAATAGGCCTATAGATTAGGAATTCAATTTTAAGATCCCCTATATAGATATGATTTAGATATTGAAAAGAGGGAATTTTGGTTGATATAATTTGTGATTAGTCTTAGGATAGAGGATCAAAGTGTCACTGCGTATCTTAAAAAAGTAATAATCAAGAAACACATAGTACTTGAACAGAAATTACCTATATATATTGATATCATATTCAATTAAAGGTGGAATTGATATCCTCAAGCATAGGTATATTGTGAACTAAGGACTCATGAATAGATCTGGCTCTTGTTTAAGGAAATTAGGCCACATAGAATAAGCTGCTCCAAGAAGTTTATGTTCATATAGGATGGACCACATCATTCACCATTTTTAGTCATAGTGCTCTTAGTCATACTAAATGGAATGATTGACCAAGACCTTTAATCTCATGTGAGTCATGTACAGTGTGATAAAAAAAATTCAATTGGAGGATTAACTATGATATACTAGAGTTAATGACATGGTTATTTTCAACACATACTATAAGGTTTAGAATTTTTAGTGTGGAAGTTTTCATGAAGATTAATATCATGAGATTTTGACATTTACTATGTAGTTTAATGTCTTGAAATAAGTATGGTGACTAAGAAGTTTAGTGTCATATAGTGATGATGTTTTTGTGAAATTTTTCATCATATGACTAGGATGATTTCATGTAGTTTTACACCATGTGACTAGGATTTTATACTATGTATTTTAACATATTTAAGTAAGGACTTGTGACTCATAATTTAATGTCATGCGCCAGGTAAAAACTCTGAGCAATTTAAAGTTTTGTGTAATGTAGTATAATTATGTAGTTTAAAATCTTATAGGTCAAACTTTTGAATCTATGTAAAGGTTATATAAAGTAATTATTTGGAAAACTTGCATTCATGGTCAATGTGATGCATTATCCATCCATTTTGACTATGAAATAAGATCTTTTGGAGAAAACCTTGTGTATGATATAAGGTCCCTCCCACTTTTGTTCAAGTTTTTGAGGTTTCTTCCCTGGTATCATTGGAATTATGAGAAAAAATGTTAGCTCTCCTTAGAATAATGAATGAATGCAGACTTTGTTATTGGAAGCTCATAAAAATAGGTTTTGATGGACCTCCAAGTTGTGTATGGTGTAAAATCTCTTCTCATCACGTCATTCCTGATCATCTGACCACTTCCAATATTGTTCATCTTCTGAAAACTGATTTTAGATAGAAATGTGAAGCATGGGAAGTTGGACCACAATGGGTAGAATCGCCTCTATCATGTGTACAAGTGAATATGGGGTTTCTTGTGTTGTTATATGAGTTATGGTGAGGTATCCCCACAAATAATGTATGAGTTTTTTCAATTAGTATTTATTGTCTTTATCTATCATCATCTATAGTATATTAGACATAGTCTTATTAAATGACTCTATCTGTCCATTTTCTACTGTATAGTAGTAAGATGATTGGTTAGACTGAATTCCATATTATTGATATAAACTTTTAAATTTTGATAACATAAGTTGGAACCTTTCTTCCACCAATATTTTATGAGGGACACCAAATATGGTGATGATGTTTTCCTTTAAGAAGTTGGTGAAAGCCTTCATCCCAAATTCTTTGAGAGATATAGCCTTGGAAAACATAGTGAAGAAGTCTATGGAAGTAAGGATATACTTGAACTATCTTGATGTTTCTAGGGGATATGGCCCCATAATATCTATTCCCTAGAAGTAAAATATCCTATAGTATTTAGTAGTGTGTATAAACTCTAGGGGATAATTAATAAAATTTTCATGTATTCAGAAATCATGACATTTCCTTGTAAATTATGTGTAATCCTAATTCATTGATGGAAATAAGTATCCAAGTTGTATCATTTGATGGGTGTTCTTGGTCCCTAATTGATGAGCATTATATGCACTTACATGGAATTTTTACATAACAGTGAGAGTCTCTACTCCTTAAATACATTATAGAAGGACTCCATAAAATCCTCATATATAGAGGAATTTCTAAGTACCAGGATCATCATAAAAAACAAATTTGATGGACCGTCATCAGCTTTATTCCTTTTTGGATTTATCTAATTAAAGAGTTCTGATTTATAGTTAGTATAATATGGGGGAAATTCATCTAATAGTGTCATCATTTAGCAAGGTCATCAGATTTCCTTATTCAAAAGTGGTATCAGTCTCAATGATTTGTTTTACATTGCTACCAATGAATGGGAACACCACCCTATGGTGTGTAATGTTAATGAATATCTCATACCATTCTAGGGCTTTCATGACTATGGTTTCATTAGAAAATGTGTATGCATGGGTGTTTTTTGAATATAGTACATGAGATAATATTGTATTGGAGGGTAATTCTATGATCAACCTTCGTATATAATTGAGCAATGAGATTAATTCCTCTTTCCAAATGGTATATTCACCATTAATTTTCTTTATTACCAACTCTGAATTACCCTTGAAATTTAATTGAGAAATTAGTGCCTATAGATCCAATTACATGCCTATAGTGAGAGCTTAGTAATTTTCTTCATTATTAGTTTATCCTTCTAACAACATGAAGGATTAGGGAAAAAACTGCCTTTTTGGGTAGATGAGAACAATTCCCAAACCAGCTATATTGAGTTATAGTTTTTCCATCCTTATTCCTATTGGAATTTTGGAATCACCATTGAAATAAATCTACCATGTTTGAGGAGTGTCATAAATGCAGAATACATATTCATCAAGAAATTATATATCCACTAGTGTGACGTTCGAAGTGTGATGTGTCTTAATAAATTTTTTCAGCACTTTCCCTTTAAATTTCTTCTAAAGTATGAAATGAATATAAAACTACTACATAAGGACCTTCCACCGTTCTAACTTCCTAGTAAACATTAGACTATTGAGGATATACTTCATTGGAACAATACAAGAGGAAAAATAGACCTCATGATGTTGTATGAGGTATCTCAACTTCTAAACTAAAAATATTAGTGTAATGAAATTTTTGCAGATGTTAAAATATCAAGTATTTGTGTCAATCATGGTTTTTTGAGGCAGTAGAGACCATTTTCTTCCTCCATGTCATTATTTTTCAAGATAAAGTCACCAAGTGATCGCTCTAAAGCTTTCACATGCAGAATGACTAGATTTACTTCGATAAGCATCATTAATAATAGTGGAGTTAAAAGATATTGATTGAGATTATTGAAAGAATCTTGAAAATATGTGTCCCACTGATAGGTGACTACCTTCTTTATGAGATTTATGAAGATTAGGCACTTTCCTTTGAGTTTTTCTATGATATTTCTGATATTGGTGAGGTGTCCATGAATCCCTCTCAACTCTTTGAGATTTCAAGGAGGTGGAATGATAAGGATCGCCATGTTATTTTTAGGGTCGACTTTAATATCATGATATCATACCACAAAGCCTATAAATTTTACCAATTTTTCCCCAAAATCACATTTCAAGGGGTTTATCTTTAGGATATATTATCATAAATTGTTTAAAACTATTTCAAGATTGGTAATATGATCATAGTTTTTCTAATATTTAACCACTAGATTATCCACATAGTATTCTATGGTTTTACCTAGAAAAGGATTGTAAATATAGCGTATGGAACATTGATATGTGAAACCATCATTCTTCGATCAAAGGAGAATCACTTGATAGAAATACACTGTCTGGGGTTCCCTAAAATCATAGGACACTTAATATTTGGGAGATATGCAAATTAAGTTGTAGCTAGAGTATCCACTAATGAAATAGAGGGCCTAGAAACCAAAAATCTCATCAATAAAGAGTTTTTTATCATAAATAGGAAGTTACCCTTTGGGAAATGATAATTAAGGTCCTTAAAGTTGATGAAAACTGTGATTTTCCCATTCTTTTTCTTAATATGGATGATGTTGGAAATCCATTTTGGGTATTAAACCTCCTGAATGAGATTGGATTTTAATGATCTTATAAACTTCAGCCTAGATCATGGAATTATGAATCAAATGTATTCTATTGGTTGATTTATTGTAGAAATAATGATATTCAGGTAGACCAAAGTGATGGGTGGACACATCAGGATCAAGTCTAGGAATTTTTATGTAATTATAGACGCAAATATCTCGATTTTAATTCAAGAAAGAGATATATGTATCTTAATATTTAGGATACATGTATAAATTGATCAAGGTAGGTTATGGGTATTTATTTATACCCAGATTCACTATTTGTGCTCATCAATGGTGGTAAAGATGCCTTCCTCAAATTTCAGAAGGGTGTCTCTAAGATCTTGTTCTTCTTCCACTACTTCAATTTTAGTGAAAGTGATGGTTGAAGGAATGATTTCAGTAATGGTATAAAATATTAGAGAATTTTTATCCTTTGATATTGACTAGTAGACATCTTCAGGTCTTGAGAGTATTGATGTATGATTATCTTTATTGGTGGAATCCTAGATATACTCCCCCTCTTCTTATTTTTGACTTAATTTCAATGAAAGTATAAAATAAAGAGAAATTTTCAAGGCCATAATACAATTTAAAAGGATTTTTATCTTCTATGAATGATGGGGAGGAATATACATACTCTAAATATATTAATGTGCTGGCACTTTCACTAGGAAAATTCTAGATATGCTCTCATTATTCTTCATTATCACCTAGAGTAGAAGAGGTGTTGATATCTCGATATTCAAGGGATGACATAGGGATATTTTCAAATCTTTCTAATGGTGTAGGGGAAGTTTAAAATTAAAATAATGATGAAAGTATCTTCTCAAATTATTTAGGTGAAGTAGGATCATTCTCATATGGGACATTATCATTGTGATAGAGATTTTATCCTTTTTTCGTAAAACTATACTCGACTGATACCACTAAGATCCTGAAGCTAGGTGCAAATGTATTTGACCCTAGAGTTATTTCCTCAATTTGATTGATTTGAAATACATAATATTCATTGAGTTTATTAAATGGTTTGAAATTGGATATCTCTAAACCGTTAAGGGTACTGATTCAGATGGAATCTCCTATAGTGGGTTATTTTCCCTCTCTCTGGTAGAATCATGCATTTATGTACTAATATTACCATAACCATTTATTACTCTTTCTTATTATTTGAAAGAGTACTTGAGGCACTATAGATATGATGAGGGTACTACCGCATTGGAATGGAGCCATAGTCTTCCCAGTATAACATTGAAATTTTTTCCCTAATGAATTACCATGAACTTAGAATCAGTGATAAGTTCTCAAAACTAGGCTCTAAGATTGATTCTACTAAGGGTATTTTTATCAATCTTGTCATACCCTTGAATTTTCAAGGTAAAGGTAGAAAAAATGGATTCATTGCGTCCTATTCATTAGATCATCTAGGCTGGAATGAGATTGGTTTTGAATCCATTATCAATGAGAGCCCAAAAAATGTCAACATCATATAGCTTATGATATATATAGAGATTGAGGTCTAATATTTCCTTATATGGGGATATCACTATCTTTCTCTGTGAAGGAAATAACTATGTGTAATTCATAGGGATTGGTCTCTACACGATATACCTTAGTGGCATCGACCTTGGCTTTAAACTATTAAGGGATTAGGAGAGACTTGAAAAATGATTCATGAAGCTCATTTGAATGATGAAGGGAATTAAGAATTTAAATATTGGCTAGGAAAATAGAAATTTTATTTAAGATATCATACTTATAATCCATAGGAATTTGTTTCCCTATATAAGGTTTCTTCCTAGTTTAAGGCTAGATGCCTTTCCAAAATGGGGCTTAAGGGCATATTTACCATCTGTGAGTTAGTCTGAACTATCCTTCCCACATTTTTGACATTGATCAGACATATTATTATTTTATAATCATTCCTCCGATATAATTAGTATTTAACAATCCCTAGAGGGTTTAAGAGTAGATTGGTGATCTTTTTGATCCTACTAAAGTTCTTATATATAGTTTTATATAGAATATATGGTATCGATCGAGATGTAACCTAAATTTCAAGGTCCATGACAACCTCATCTTCCTTAACTCCATCAACCTCAATGGACACTTCCTCCTCTGAGATTTTGAGAGGGTAATTCAGAATTACATATACTTTCTTCATCAGATAAGGGATATTTTAAGTGAATTAAATTGACAGATCCATATAGAAACTCTTCATCTAACAAGGATCCTGTTTTATGGGTTGGTGCCTATTGAAATATTTGGTGAGGTGGTGCCTGTTAAACTATTTGGTAAGGAGGTTCTCATCTTCCCAATTTCTAGGGAATAAAGTAATATAGGATTTGAACTATCTTGAAAATCAATAAAAAATCATTTTCATGTGCCTTTCTCTTGTTACACATGTTTCATAAGTTCTTAAAAGATCGGATCTTAGAGGGATTTGGTTCCAAAGGAGTCGAATAAACCACCTTAGAGAGAGATGGGGTCATATCTAGTTGATTTTATTATGCCTTGAGGATAGAATGTGCTCAGTTGACCATCATTTTATCCATATGATAGTCAAATTTTCATGTACTCCTATTTAGAACTTCCCTCCATTCTTCTTCTTCTTTATGTAAGGTAGAAAAAATATAAGACACTTGTGGTGGTGGATTTTCTAGATTAAACTACACAGAATCTACCATCTTTCAGAGGATGTATTTGAATACAAATCACTCCTAGATGGTATTCCATGTAACGCCCCGACCCTAGTTACCTAGATTCGGTGCATTATTACATAACATTGGCATGATCACGAGAAAGATCAAGTCTCGAAAGACCGATTATTTTAGTAGCCTTGGAATAACTAGATATATCCATAAATTTTTACATTACATCAAAAAAAAAACTTGTCTTCATATCCCCTCATACTATCCCTGCAGGTCATTCATAAATCACTTCTTCATAATCCTCGGAAAAATAAAACATTGAAAGGGGTGAGCTCAGATGCTTAGTAAGGATAACATTATAGCAGAAGCTTTCATAAATAAGCATAAACACTTAAGGCAGTTTATAACTAAAAAAAAGCCTTTTAAACTTGAACTTCAGTATAAAATGGCAAAGATAAAATAAAATAATTCCATTTACTTACTCACATGGATATTCTACTAGTCTAACAATCCCATGCATTATCAATAACCACTTTCGTAATGATGGAATGCATAATGCCAGACTATCATAACCACATAGCCAAGGCCTCGTGCCAAGACTACAAATAAGATTTTGCCAAGGCCTTGTGCCAAGACACTAGTTTGTCTCATGAGACCTACCGATGCATCGAGGAGCTATAGCGGGCTCCACCCGTCACTTATTAAGTCCAATGCATTCCTCATATGAACATGTTTAAACATAACATAAACATTCGTATTAAAACTAGCATACGAAATGTCAATACTTTAACCACAAACCATGAATGGTATAAAAATAGAACATCCACAGTCAAACATAACTCATTCAATACAATATGGAATATTTTATTGTACCTCAATCGATAATAATGAGTGATATTGGCATAGATGAAAATAAACATCAAAACTATTTGAGAGAAATATCCCCCTTTTTTTGAAAACATTTAAAAGTCACACTATTTGTCAAGAAGCCATTTAAAAATAGATTTTTGAATCAAAGTGTCCCATACCACTTTGAAACTTTTAAAAGGATTTTTAATTTTAAAACAATAATGACCATATAAATAAATCCTTAAAACCATTTTTTTAAAACATGGACATTAATGAGCAAGATTTAGAATAATAAGTCTTTAAAACATTTAAAAATGGTATTTTAGTTAGAGTTTCTAACCAAAAGAGAGACACTTGAATACAAATAATTGAGGTAATCAAAACAGTGTAATATCATGAGAGTAAAGGGATTCATGATATACTATGTCAAAGTACATTATATACACCACATAAAAGCGATTTGGTGTATATCAACAAAGCAGTCTCAATGGAATGTAAATTGAGATGAAATCTCTCATAAAGGTCATGCCCTTAGGATAAGGATAAATCAAAGACATAGTTATGTGTGAAAAATATAAATACACTAAATATGATTGGATATTTAGTGTAAAACAATCAAAGGACATTCACACATAATCTTTTAAAAACAACACCAATGAATTGGATGTTTAACTCAACAAATGGAGAATGAGTTAAAATTACTCTTATCAAATTCATATCGATGACTTGAGAAATTATCAATGGAGTGATTATGTGTATCAAAAGTATATCCACAGAAAAGGGGAGTGGAAATTATTACATAAGCAAATGAATAGAGATTCCACACATAATCTCGGAGTAAAATAATCAATGGAGTTTGCGTAAAGCCGAATAAATGGAAATTGGAATTTCAAATTCCCTTATTAATTTGGTAATTTATGAAACATGAACCAATGAAAGAAGGATAACACAATGATGATGTAAATATACATGAATTAAAGTATATTACACAATGAATACAAACATGGGCAGCACACACACCACATGCAATAAATAAGTGGTGAATAATGGAATTCTCACGAAATTAAGAGTGAGATAAGAAACTCCTTACCACATTAATCAACTGAGTCGTATGGCCAAAAGTTAATAACCACCAAATTATTTACAGAATAACATGAATATAAAGAGAATCATGATAATATATATCAAATGGTAGTACACAATACACCACTTTCAATAATTTAGTGGCGAACAATGGAAATCTCACGGAATTGAAAGTGAGATAAGAAAATCCCTTACTTTGTACTTTTTCCTTGGTCGACGGTAGGTTTACCTCCTTTATAATGGTGAAATAATTGTTATTGAATTATACAAGAATCATTTACTTTAATATGATATCATATATGATCTTTTAACATTGATTTGTTAATAATATCTTAGAATTATCGTCATTTCGGGTGTTAACGGGTTCATTTTACTTTATATTCTTTGTTATGTGAGCCATATTCGTTATTAATGGGATGTATATTATTCATATCCAGAATGATATCAAGTCCTTAGATACTATTTTTAAATCATCAAATTATAATTATACTTTAATGGATATGATGGAGAATGAATCCCATCGCGTTCGTGGAGACGGTAGTCCGTACATACGCACGAGCGACAATATCATTCTTTTGATATTAAAATAATATATAATTGGATGTTATATCATATATACAGAATCATTATCATGTTATATTTATTATTTACATTAGTTACACATCATTATTATACCCATCCAAATAATAATATATTGAATAACAATTACACCACGACGTGGAGACGGTAAGCCGTACGTACGCACGTATGGTGACATGTTATTCAAAGGATGGATAGAATACTGAATATGGTTGTACCATATTTATAATAACATCACAGTATATATATGATACTGGAGTTATTATTTTATAATGGTAATAACAAAGAAAGAGGAAGTGGAAGAAGAAAGGAACTTGAAAGGGGGTGGTGAAAACATTACCTCTTCTTCGGGTTCTTCCTTTTGATTTGATCAAAAGGGCTCCTTAGGATGTCTTTATGATCAAACTAAGGCCTCTAGGTTGTAGTGAGGGAATTTGAGATAGTATTTGGTCAGGGGTTGGCCGAACCAAAGGGCTTTGAATGTGTGAATAAATGAGAAGGAGGAGTGCCCTTTTATAAGAGGGGTGAGGGGCACCTTTGGAAAAGCTTGAAATATTAATTTATAATAAATTCATATTCAGTTTATAATGGATCAAAAGTTTATTATTTAAATTTTAAGGTGGGTATGGGTCGAAAACAACTCAACCAATATAATTTAGACAGGTTTGGGTCATTATATTAACCTTATCTTTAAGTATTAACTCTTAGTTAATTAGTTTCACTTTTACAATGTCTCTTTGTATTTTTATATTATATGGTTAATAAACTTACTATATACATCCAAGAGACCCCCAAGTGGTACATTAATGATGAACCTATCATGATATAAGTCTCTTGGCCGAACCTTAGATTTTTAGGAATTTAATATCAATTAATAATATAATATTTGTTTTAAGAACTCTTTTATGTCAATTTTAACACTATTCAATAGTTGATTTTTGTGAAACTCATAACAGATTGATTACTTCGAAAAAAGTCAATTAAATCAATAATAATATGTCATATTATCCTATAATATTATTTTAATTCATTAAAAGTTTCATATTATATTTATTTGGGTATTTATAATATCAATTATTGTAATTTTTCACTATTAAAGTAATTAATTCATCATCATTGTGTCATAAATAAATTAAATTATTTAATGTCTAAAAATTATAAATAAAATATCATTATGTAGGAAATATTTTTATATTTATAATTAATATTTATAATCTAAAATACAACATATATAACCCTCTGTAACAATTTTTTTGTTAAAAGATATATGCTTGTGTCATTTTTGTATTTATTTTAACTTAATTAAAATAAAGTGTCATTATCACATACAAGTGGATCCATGGGGTCCCAAAATCGACCCAAAGATTCCCATGGTCGACCATTTATCAACCAATAGGGTTAAGACACGTTTTAGGGTAATTTAGTATTATTATAATATTAGTTTTTAACCCTTGTTTACCGGATTTACCCTTTAACCATGGTAAATAAAATATTTACCGGAGTAATTATCCAAAATGTTTTAAAATAAAAGTTACCTATTTACACAATTTGAACATCCTGATTCCATATATGGAATCCATTTTTCCAAATTCAAAACACAGAAGTGGCAGAAATTAATTTAAAATTAATTCCCGTTGTTAAAACAAAAAGCGTGTTTTTTAGAGATAATAACTATCAAAAGATTGTCACTTGTTTATGTCTGGTTTAAATGTGAAATTTTGTTCAATGACCCACATTGTATTACATGGTAAAAATATATTCAAAATATACTTTAAAACCACTCAAATTCTTAATTTATCACTATTAATTATTTTGATTAAAAATTTTGTTTTTAATTAAAATTTAGTAATTTTCACTATTCATCAAAATATGAAAGTTATCCGAAAAGTACCAAAATTTCACCCTAGGCTAATTTCGATATTCTGAATCCAAAAATGAAGTCCAATTTGAGATATAGAATTTATAAAATTTCAAAAAGTAGGTATTACTATTCATAACGGCTAGTTTGATTGGTTATGGTGTGTTAAAATCTCGAAGTTGCGTACAATGCACGCCATTGCATTATTCGAAAGGAAACATACCGAGGAAGCTTGGGGTGTTACATTCCATAACATTCGATGGAAGGGGGAATAATTTAGGTTTTTATTGAGACTAACTTGATCAAGATTATTGGGATATATAAGCTTTATAAATTTTTTATCCATAGCTGTGATGAAGTACCCAAGAACTTCATCATTTTATAAAGAATAAAAAAATTTATTTTGGTCTTCAAATGATGTGTGAATCTACACTTTTCTTCCATCTTTATGAGGGTGATTCTAGTTTTTTTGTCTTTTAGGTGGGGGTGTCACATGATATTTCATGGGTTTGGGTGTTGGAGCACGTAACGAAGTTGGGTTAAGTGTAAAAACTATTGTTTCCACTTTATCATCCCTCTTTACTAGAGTCATCAGTGTTGGTTGAGGCTAGTCATTAGTCTTCCAAATGGAATCTTTTAATATCTATACAATGGTGGAAATATCACATGATCATCTTGGGTATTTTACTAAAATTATTAGTTTTTCTAACTCATCGTAGAGATTTTATATACAAATTCCCATCAACTCTTATTAGGGAAGTTGTAAGTTCAAGTAATAGGTTAAACCCTACCACCTAATAAGGAATTATGATACCCTCTCATTTCATGATGTTTTCAGTTTGATAGATAAATAACCATTATCTTTATCAATGTCAAGCTGAATTGGGAAAGGAATTGTTGGTGGATTTCTTCGCATCCAGTAATTGATCTGGATAATATATTGTTATACCAGACAAATGGTGGTACATTTAGAGTCTCCAAAAAGTATATGAGCTTATTTTTATCATGATGCTTAATATTTACCATCATGGTACTACATTGAGATATGAATTGTTTTAGATTTTTTCTGGTTCCCCAGTTCCATAGAAGGTTGGGAAAGTTATATTCCAAAAATTGGGTTAATGAGGAGTTTCATCTGCCCATTCAGGACATGAATTTATTTCTAGTTACATTGGTGCATGTTTCCCTTCTATGGACTCCATTATACCTTCAAAATATTTGATATAGTCAATGAGTTCTAATGGGATGGTTGGTTAGCCATAAACTTGTGTGGAGAAATGGGTGGAGCCTCGCATGTTCTACTTGATCGTGTATTTTTTTAATAACCAATGTGATTCTGCCTGGTTTAGCTCGCCTGGAATGGATCTGAATGCCACCCTAGTAGTGGAAACTCCTAATATTCTTAAGCCACTGAGTCCAGGTAGGCTGACTATTTGAACCTTAAGTTAATCAGATGGATGGATTCTTATAGTGATTCATACTTTTCATACATAGATATTACATATTAATAGATGAATATTCAATACATGACATTATGATCCCTACCAGAATCATATATGTTTTTTATCTTTGTAAACATGAATATATAAATAATTGGTTCATAGTTGAACTACATTATCCCCCACTAATTTCTTCATAACTAGCACCCTTCTTAGAAATATCATAAATAATATCTTTCTTTATAACTTGGGGAAAGGAAATATAAGAAGGGTGGGCTATAATGCTCATTAAGGGTAAACATGGGAGATATCAATGATTAATTAAACATAACATGAACATAAGGGTATTAGAACATGAGAATAACATTTGAAAACTATACCCTATATATCATAGATCATAATCTTGATTCATGGTATAAATATTGATAGTTCATATGACATGAATCATAAAGGAATCCAATAACATGATCCATGAGAGCATAACATTGGCATAATACATAAGTTTGTGCCATACACATAAGCATAGAAAATAATTTCATTAGTACTCAAGACTCACTTCCAATGCTATCATAGTGGATGGGGTTTACTCCCAATTACATCATATTAGTTAAGGTTCACTTTTAAGACTATCGTAGTGGAAAAAATTCCTTAATAAAATTGGTTCATTCCCCATTCTAGTCTTGTGTATCTCATGAGATATCCATCTTTACCCAATGCATTGGAGGGATATATAATTCCAAGCCTAACCATCAAATAATTTAAATCTTACATATATGTTCTACAATATCATAAATGATTCATCATAACATAACCCATGTAAAAGAAATGGGTTTCATAAATATTTCATCAGAGAATTATATCATAACTCATAGAAAAGAAATGGGTTTTATAAAGGTATCAACATAACTTAATGAACCCATGGGAAAGAAACAGGTCTCATGGAAGCACCATTAAATCATCATCATTATAATCCATCTAAAGAATAAAATTGGATAGTATCATTGGATCATATACCTGATAAAGTATAAGTAACATCAAAGGATGTCATCTTAGTTGAAAATACCTTTAAAATAATTCTGGAATATTTCATGAGGAAAATAATCTTTTCATTTTAAAATCACTTCCTTAAAATATAAAAATTTCCCAAGTATTAAGGAAAATATTTTATTTTAAATTAACATTTGAATATTTTAAAGTAATATTCAAATCATTTAGTGGTCATGATAGTAGTAAATTTTGTTCATGTCATGTGCATTAAAATAAAGATTCATTTTACATTTTTAGAAAAAATTCAAAAGTACCTCATTTATAAAATGATAAGAAGATTCCTTTTTACAATTTATTAAAAATTTAAACATGGGAAAAATTATTTAAACAATTATATGATAATAGTAAAAACATTCTTGTAAATATTTTTAGAATACATGGACATGGAAGATAAATGATTTTCGACCTAAGAGAAAAATAAAGTCAATTTTCCTTAAAAATAATTTTTTATTATCTTGAGTTATTAAAGAGAGGAAAATGAAATTAAAATATATATTATCTACAAATAACCAAATTAAAATAAAATTCATGGGATTATTGATAGATAGGTCATAAAATTTCATTATGGGAAACTTGATCATAAACAATCCTGATAAACAAAGAGATTGTAACATAAATCACTTACCTTGAGTTTAAATTGTTTAGAAAGTTCTTTAACTCGTGTATAATAAATTAAAATTGATTATAATTCTAAACCAAATCCATTTAAAAAATTATAATATCATATATGATCAACTTATAACATTTTAACACCCATTATTAATAATTAAAATCATTTTTTTCTGAGTGTTAACTGTTTCATTTTTATGAGAATTTCAGTTTAGTAGTTCTGGTCCTTGTACATTGATCATGGTTCCATAATATTTATAATTTTAATAATTATATAAATATGATATATATTCATTATATATATATATATATATATTTATATTCATCCATAAAGGTTAGATATTGAAAAATGAATTACATTGTTCATAAAGATGATAGTTTGTGTATACGTATGAATGTTATTTTCAATTTTCAAAAAATGGAATGAAATAAATATAAATAATAATTAAATTTTAAATAATAATTATTATATTATATATATATCATATAAATTCATTAAATCTTTCATTATCACCATCCATGTAAAGTGGAATTGAAAAATGAATCTCGTCACTTTATGGAGGTGGTAATACACATATACGCACGAGTGACATTATCTTTTTTCAATAGATTGGAAGGTAAGAAGGTAGAAATGATATTATAATTATAGAATTATAATAGTTTCATAAATATCATTTATAAATATTAAACCCATCATAATACTCATCAATGAAATATGGTGATGAAAAATGAATTGTATTGCTACATGGAAGTGGTAGTCCACATATACATAGGAACATTACTTTCACTTCTAATTTCATGGAAAATAAAGTGGATAATGGTATTTTCATGATCATAATAACATTAAATATATTTAGTATACTGAATTTATTATTTTATAATTAATAATTTATATTTAGACGTGGTAGAAGAAGAAAGAAATTGAAATAGGTTGGGTGAGATGATTATCTCTCTTTCTGTTAGCCTTCCTTATATCCTTTCTCAAGAACCCTTAGAATGATATTTTAAGAATAAAAAACCTAAAATTTTTGTCTAAGTAATTTTATAATAGATTTGGGTAGGTTTTTGTAGATTTTGAGGGCTCAAATTCATGTAAATAAGATAAAGGTGGGGTGTCCTTTTATAAGTGGGGGAGAGGACACACATGGAATTTCATAAAAGAATAAAATATAATAAATTCATTATCAAGAATAATGTGTCCAAATGGTTATATATTTTAAGTTTGTATAGTATTAGGTCTAAATATTTCCATAAAATGGGATTCAAAAAAAGTTTAATTGGAAAAATTACCCTTATCTTTTGGTTTAACCCCCCCCCCCCAGTAAACCTATTTTAACCTTAACCGCGGTGGCAATTTTTTACTAATTTTACTATTTGTTATCACCAAAAATTATATTGTACACATTAAAAAAAAATTATAATTCCAAATATTTAATCCATTTTATTAAATTCAATATCTAAAAATGGTATAAATTAATTTTAAAATAAACTCTCATAACACGATGAAAAACAGTTTTCAAGAAAAAATGTTTTCTTAAGTATAAAAAGTTTTTATACCAAAATACACATAAAATTAATTAAAATTTCAATAATTGGATTAATAATAATATAAATAAACTTATTTTTTTTAAAAACCATTTTGAAAAAAAAATTAACATTATAATTTCTTTAAATAAAAATACAATTTTCAATAAAAATTTGTATTTTTCATTATTCATCGAAAAATTAATATTTGTAGAAAATTCTCAAAAATTCACTCTAAGATAACTCTGAAATTTTTATTTCAAAAATTAATTTTGTTTTTTAAATCAAAGTTTCTAAAATTTAATAAAAAATAATTATATTATTTTTTCATAAAAAGTAATAAAATTCATTTTTGAGGAAAAATATACTTTTAAAACATATAAGGACTTTATTAAAAAATGAGTAAAAATTTATAAATATATTTTATTTATCTAAAACCTTTATAAATATTTTTAAAATATAGTTATTCCAATTCATTTAACCAATCTAAAGGATAGTTTATAACGATATACAATATTATAGTTCATTCAGACTCAGGGTTGCATGTATCGCAAGCTATCGAAGAAATAAAAAAATTAAAGAGAGAAATAAAATAAAATCTCAGGGCATTAAATTCTACCCCCCCCATTAAAATTATTTTTTCCTTGAAATTACATCACTATGATATAAAAAATAAGGATATGAATATTCTATCACATCCTCAGGTTCCCATATAGCTTCTTTAAATTTTTGATTCCTCTATAGAACTTTAACAAGGTGGGCAGTCTTGTTCCATATCACTTTATCTCTATGATCCAATATTTCTATTGTTTTTTCTTCATAGGAAAGATCATTCTTCAGTGTAATGAACTATGATTTCAGTATTTGTGAAGGATAAGGTATGTACTTCCTCAAGAGAGATACATTTAACACATTGTGAACATGAGAGAGGTTTGGTGGAAGTGTCAAGCGATAACCTACCATCCCTACTCGATCAAATAATCTAGAATAGGACAATATACCTAGGGATCAGATTTAATTTCTTTATGAATATCATAACCTTCTTTCATAGAGAAATTTTTAGGAATACCATCTCTTTAAATTTTAATTCTAGATTCCACCAATGTTTGTCAGTATAACTTTTCTATATACTTTGAGCTAATTTGATACTTTTTTAAAAGGATATAGATTCCTCTTCCATTTACTCAGCTATCTTAGGTCTCAATATATTTATTTCTCTAAATTAATCTGAGCACATTGGAGTTCTACACTTGTTTACATGGAGGGATTTATAAGTATCCATATGAATTCTCGAATGAAAGTTATTATTGTAAGAAAACTTGATGAGAGGAAGGTGTTGATACCAATCACCATTGAAATCCATAGAATAAGATCTCAGCATATCCTCTATGACTGAAATGGTTATCTCAGACTGACCATCTAGATGAGGATGATAATCATTACTAAAACTCAACTCTGTATCTAGAGCCTACTGAATACATCACCATAACTTTAAGTTAAACTACATATCCCAATCAGATATAATAGAATGTGGTACTCTATGAAACCTTACCACTTAATGTATATTCTATAAATATGATTATGATAGAAATATTCTTTGATTATAATATAGGGTTCTTAATTAGTAAGGGGATTGACTAAAACCATGGTGATGTTTTCCCATTTCTATTTTGGTATGGGTAATGATTATAACATCCCATTAGACTTTTGTCTCTCAGCCTTAACTTTCTAACATACCAAGCACCAAGATATATACTATGTAATATCTCTCTTCATTTTGTCCTACCAAAAATACTCTTTTATATCTTTATACATATTATTATTTCTATGAAGAATAGATAATGATGAACTATGATCCTCATCCAAAAGCCCCTTTAAATATAGTATGGATGGAACACATATGCCATTCTTGAACCTTATCATTCTATCACAACAAAGGTTGAACTGGGGAACATTTATCACCTTCTATTATAGTTCCAAATCTTCCTTCTACACCTCTATAATCCTCATGTGGATATATGGTTGAACAATCATTTGAATAAGATAATATTTATACCCTTCCTTCAAGATTTCTAGATCCATCCTTCCAAAATATAAAAATATTGGATCTTTTGTGATCCTTGTCATATATAAGCTAGCATGATCCTTTTGAATCAAAGCACTGGCCACCTTGTTCTCTCTCCTAGGGTGGAAATGTATTGATCAGTCATAATATTTAATCAAATACAACCATATTCTCTAGCATGTATTCAAATATTTTTGAGTGCATTTATACTTTAAAATTTTATGATCAATATATATGCCACACCTTCCTCCGTAAAAGATAATGTATTCATATCTTCAATACAAAAATTATCATAGTTAACTCCAAATAACTAGTTGGGTAATTTTTCTCATGAACCTTCAATGTTCATGAGGCATAATCTATCATTATATCATTATGCATGAGGATTCATCTCATTCCTTTCTCTGATGCATCACTATAAATCACAAACCCTTATCCACTACAGAGTAAAGTGAGAACAGGTGCATTGAATAACCTTCACTTCGGTTCTTTAAAATTTTATTCACATTCATATGTCCAATGGAACTTGTATACCTTCTGAATTAACTATGAGTGGATTTGATAACTATGATAAATTCTCCACAAAGAATTGATAATATCCTATCAAGCCAATAAAACTATGGATCTCTGTCACAGTGGTTGTTCTGGGCCAATGTTTAATAACTTATGAATTTGATGGATCCATAGATATACCCTCGCTTGAGATTATATGGCATAAAAATGAAACATTTTGTATCCCAAATTCACTTGGTAAATTTTTCATATAGTTAATCCTTATATTGGGTCTTAAGTAAAATTCTCAAGTGATCTTCATGCCCTTATTTTCTCATTGGATGCATAATAATATCATCTATAGTGACTACCAAAAAATTGTCAAGGTAATATCTAAATACTTTATTCATTAAATCCATGAAGATAGTGGGGTAATTAGTATGGCCAAATGGAATCACTATAATTTAACAGTGTCTATACCTTGTATGGAATTTTGTATTGGGTATATCCTCCTTGTTGACCCTCAATTGATGATATCTAGAATGAAGGTAAATCTTGTAAAAGTATTGATATCTATAAATTTGATTAAAAAATTCATAAATATAGGGTAGGGGATAATTTCTCTTGATATTGATCATATTATGTTATCGATAATAAATATAGAGTCTAATTGATCCATCTTTCTTCTTAAAAAAAGAGCATATTCACTCAAAGGTGATGTAATTTGATAAATTAATCCCTTATCAAGATTCTCTTTTAGTTGCTTCTTTAATTCTTACAACTCAATTGGGTCTATTTTATATAGATTCTTTGAAGTAGGTGTAGCACCAGGTATGCGTTATATTGAAAACTCAACCTCATGATTCAGTGATAAAATGGGAAACTCTTCTAGAAATACATCGAAAAACTCCCACACAATAGGAATATCTTTTATGTTGATTTATTCCCAAACCATTTGAGATAAACATCCCTTTTGAATAGAAATAAAGACCCATATGATAGATGTGATTTCCTTCAGAAGTTCATATTTATCATCACACTAATAGATGATCATATTTTGTTTCAGAATATCAAATGTAACTTCTCTTACTTAGTAATTAATTTAGTATTTATGTATATAAATTCAATACATGCCTAAGATAACATAAAATTCAAATAGAGGGAGAATAATGAGATTTGAAGGAAGCATGTTCCCACAAACTTCAATTAGATAAGAATCATAGACTTGAGATATGATCATCTTAACATTACGGGTTTTCACTACTAATTCAACATCTAATAATTGAGGTGGTATTTTTTATACCCTTAGAAAATTCTTCAGATATAAAAGAGTGGGTAAATCCAAAATCAAATAAGACATTGGTAGTTCCAGATTGGATGGTAAGTATATCTTTCACCACGTTGGTATCATACCCTTAATCAACAATAGTGATCGCATGAGATTTTCCTTTGTCTCTAGGATTAATAGATTGTTGAAACCAATCATTATCATTAACCTTAATATTTTAGAGATAGTTAGAATAATTTCCATACTCATTTCATTTGAAACACTAGAGCATGGGTAGTGTATTTTGTGGAGCTTTCTATCTATTCACATCATTAGCTAACTTATTCACATTACTTCGGTATTATATTTTCCAATGAACATCCTTTACACCCTTAAAACATTTACCAAACCCCTTAAGAAAATTTAATCCATGTTTCCATCCACACTTAAAGTATAAAGGAAATCTCATTTTTTCTCTCCATCGTTTTTATAATTTCCTTTGAAATAAATATTTCTTTTCTTATCAAAACCATGATATTCATGGGTAACTCCAATATCTATTTATACCTTGATAGCGCATCGAATGATTTATTCATAGATAATGAATTCCCTTATGGATAATTCCCTTCAAATACTTGGTTTTAAGTCATTAAAGAATCAATCAACCTTACTTTTAGGTTGGATGACAATACTAGAAGTGTTTCTTGCAAGTCTTATAAAATTTGTCTCATAGGTACTGACAGATTCACCATCATTATAATTTAGCTCAAGGAATTCCTTCTCCATTTTCATATGAAGAATATTATTAAAGTACTTATTTAAAAATAATCTCATAAACTCATCCCCCTCCATGTAGTCAATTTCTTTCTATTTCCTTGTGTTCTTGATAAGAGTCCACCATTGATCTGCATTGCCTTCCAAATGATAAATAGATAAAATAAATTTTTCATGTTCCTGAAACTGGATAATGGAAGATATATTTTTAATGGTACTAATCCATTGATCATTAACTATTGTATCAGTAGATCCACTAAAAGAATATGTATTTTACCTTATTAAGGACTCAACAGAATGTTGTTCCCTTATTTTTATCATTTGGAAGCTTGGAATTATTCATGGATTGATAATGTTGTGTAACCATAGAAACAAAATTTTTCATTCCAACTACCATAACATTTGGTTACTCAGGAGAAAAAATATTGCATTTTCCATCACATTCATCATTAACTTGGATCCTTCTGGTTCTAACTATTGAATAAAACCAAAAAACATAGTTTGAGAAACAATAATCATAGTGGAAAACCACATAGACATTAAAAAAATTTAAAGGATGTATAAATTATAACACATTATTTTCAATCTATGTCACCTTTGGTTTAACCTAGGTCATTCATAATCATAATATATTCAAATCCTTTATAATTTTTTTTAAAGAAAATGTGAGTTATCCCAAGAATATCCCATGAGAGTGTCAAACCAGATGCACAGTAATGGTAGACTCACCATGAATCAGAATAATGAAAATGATATACTCGGCCAACTCTTTTTAGGGTTATTATCCCTAAATGAATCTATGCCAAAATTATGTCCACTTGTAGTATCCTGATAGGGTTTTCTTAGGAAAACCATAATCCTTTCTTTACCATAATTTAAGACGTTCTTCTATACATAAGATTATCATAAGGGTTATTATTAAAGTTTTTTCATACTAGTTTCTAAATGTAACTAAACCTTGTTTTCATTCCAACTATAGTGACCCATGCTTTTTATATGTATATATTACATCTTAATATAAGAACATTCAATACATAACATTATTATCCACACCATAATCATATAGGTTTAGTATCTTTAGAAACTAGGATATATAAATAACTGGTTCATAAGTGAAATACATCATCTCCCACTAAGTTCTTCATAACTATCACCCTTCTTAGAAATATTATATATAATAAATTTATTTATAACCTGAGAAAAGGAAATATAATAAAGGGTGATCTCTGATACTCATTAATGGTAAATAAGGGATATGTCAATGATTAATTAGAAATAACATGAACATAAGGGTATGATAACACGAGAATAACATTTGAAAACCATACCTTGCATATCATAGATCATAATCTTGATTCATGTTATAAATATTGTTATTTCATAAGACATTAATCATAAATGAATCAAATAACATAATCCATGAGAGCATAACATTTACATAATACATAAGTTTTTTCCATACACATAAGCATAGAAAATCATTTCATTAGTGGTCAAGGATCAATTACAAGACTATAATAGAGGATTTGGATCACTCCCTATTATATTATATTAGTCAGGGTTAACTCCCAATATAGTTATAGTGGACAAATTCTTTTATTGAATTGGGTTCACTCCCCATTCCAGTCCTGTTTATCTTATGAGATATCTATATTTACTCAATTTATTGGAGGGATATATAATTCTGAGCCCACCCATCACATAATGAATATGTGTGATTAAATATCATAAATCATTCATAATAGTGTAACTAATGGAAATAAAATGGGTTTCATAAACATTTCAACATAGCGTCATATCATAACCCATGAAAAAGAAGTGGGTTTATTAAAGGTTTCATCATAACTTAATTAACCTATGGGAAAGAAACAAGTTTAATATAATAATTCTTAATTCATAATCATCATAATCCATCCAAATAATAAAATTTAATATTATAATTGGATCATATCCTCATAAAATCATAATTAACATCAAAGTATGTCATTTTATTATAAATTGACTTTAAAAGATATCTAGAATATTTCTTGAGTAAAATAAAATTTTCATTTTAAATTTACTTAATTAAAATCTATAGAATTACTAAATATTAATGAAGAAAATTTATTTGAAAATAACCTTGGAAAATTGAAAATGAATATTTAAAAAGTTTAGCATTCATTACAGTAGTAAATTCCATTCAAGTCGTGTATGTTAAAACAAAGATTCCTTTCACATTTTAGTAAAAATTCAAAAGTAACTCATTCAGAAAATGATAATAATATTTCTTTTAAACCATTTTTTAAAAATTAATATATGGGTAAAAATGATTTTAAACAATCATAGTAGAATATTAAAAACGTTCTTAAAAACATTTTTAGAATACATACACATGTAAGAGAAAGGATTTTCAACCGAAGAGAGAAATAAAGTCTATTTTCCTTAAAAATAATTTTTTTGGGTCTCTTGAGTTCTTAAAGAGAGGAAAATGAAAGGAAAAATATTATTCTCCATAAATAATCATATTATAATAAAATTAATGGGATTATTGAGAGATAGGTCATACAATTTTATCATGGGAAACCTGATCATAAATAACCTTGATAAATAATGTGATTGTAATATAAATATCTTACCACAAGTTTGAATTGATTAAAAAGTGCTTTAAAATATTGTATAATTAATTTAAATTTATTATAATTATATAAAATATTCATTTACATACTTATTATATCATATATGTTACAATTATACCATTTTAAAACCCATTTATTAATAATGAAAATCATTTTTTATGGGTGTTAACGTTTTCATTTTTTATGAGAATTTTGATTCGGTGGTTTCATTCCCTATACATTGATCATGGTTACATCATATTCAAAATGTTAATAATTATATAAATATCATATATTTTCATTATATATATATTTATATTAATCCAAAAAGGATATATATATATATAAATATGAATTACGTTGTTCATGGAGATAGTAGGTCGTACGTACGCATGAACATAGTTTTCACCTTTCGACATAGGGAATGAAAGAAAGGTAAATAATAATTAACCTTTATAGAATAATTATTTTATCATATATATTCATTAAATAAATACTTATTACCATCCATGTAAATTATAATCAAGAAAAAAATCACATTGCTTTGTAAAGGTGTTAGTCCACATATACGCACGAATGACATTATCATTATCCAACAGATTGGAAGGTAAGAAGGCAGATATGATATTATAATTATAGAATCATAATAGTGTCATAAATATAACTTATAAATATTATACCCATCATAATACCCATTCATGAAATATGGTGATGAAAAATGAATTGTATCATTGTGTGGAGGTGGTAGTCTATACTTACACACGAGCGATACTTTCACTTCTCATTTGATAGAGAAGAGGGTGGATAATAGTGGTTTCGTGATCATAATAAAATTAATGTATATTTATAATACTTAATTTTTTATTTTATGATGAAGGAAATATATTTATAGTAGGTAGAATAATAAATAAATTGAAAGATTTCGGGTAATATGATTACCTCTCTTTCAGTTAGCCTCTATTAGATCCTTTCTTAAGGATCCTTAGAATGGTCTTTTAAGAAGCAAAGTACCTCCAATTAAGTTATAGGAAAGTTGATAACATAATTGTTATGGTTTTGGTTTATCTATAAGGCTAAAATTGGTGTAAATAAGAGAAATTAGGGGTATCCTTTTATAAGTGGGGAGAGGACACACTTGGAATTTCTTAAAAGAATAAAATATAATAAATTCATTCCCATGAAAAATGCTTCCAAATTAGAAGATATTTGAAGGGGGGTAGAATGAGTTAAAAATATTTCCATAAAATATTATTTAGGAAAATTTAATTGAAAAACTTAACCTTATCTTTTGGTTTAACCCCCCCCCCCCCAGTAAACTCATTTTAACCTTAACCGCAGTTACAAATTTTAACTATTTTAACTATTCATTATGACCAAAAATGAAAGTGGTCTCATTGAAATATTTTTACATGATGATTAAAAATATTTAATCCATTTTATCAAACGTAATATCCAAAATTAGTATAAATTAATTAAAAATAAACTCTCAAAACACGGTGAAAACGATTTTCAAGAAAAAATGTTTTCTTAAGTATAAAAAGTTCTTATAGAAAAATACAAATAAAATTAATTAAAATGAACATAATTGGATTATTAATAATATAAATTAACAAATTTAACTTTTAAAACCATTTTTAAATAGAATTTAACTTTTCAAATTCTTTAAACGGAAAGACGGTTTTCAATAAAAATTAATATTTTTCACTATTCATCAAAAAATTAATCTTTTTAGAATATTATAAAAAAACCACACTAAGTTAACTTTAACATATTAATTTTAAAAATTATTTTCATTTTTTAAAATAAATTTTCAAAAAAAATCAAAAAATTGATTATATTATTTGATCACAAAAAGAAATAAAAACCATTTTTGAGGGAAAAAGTATTTTTAAAACATATAATGACTATTAAAAATTGAGTAATTATTAATAAATATATTTTATTTGTATAAACCCTTTTTATATATTTTTAAAATATGGTTATACCTATTTATACCTCCAATATAATGGCTAGATTATAATGATATATTATATTTCGGTTCATTTAGACTTGAGGTTGTGTGTATCACAATCTATCAAAGAAATTAAATTTATTTAAAGAGATAAATATCATAAAATCTTGGAGTTTTGTAATTCTTCTCTCACTGGTGGGTATCCTATACATGTTTAGGGGGATTTATTAAAGGATGGTTGTGAAACTCCACTTGGGGGTATACTTGGTGGGAATATTTCCCATGAGTAACTAAGTGTTGAGTTGCTTTAACTCCTTTATCTCTATCGCATATTGAGAAAACCTCTCTTCAGTAATAGGAGGTTAAATCACTTCAAGTAAAAATAGTATATAGCTACACATTTCCCCTTCTCTTTGATTGAATATAACTGGAGTGGTGTAATTGGAGAATTTGGGTTACCCTTAAATTTTGGTTCTGCCTCTGTTGACTAGTATGATCGGCTTCTTCATGAATTTTAGTATGGACCATGTTGTGGATAGATACTTTTGCATCCATCTATTATATATCAGAATCTTGGTATGGGTCATCATTAGGGATGATATTTATGACATTCATCAATGTGTATCATGTTTCTGGATCCATGTCTTTATTATAAGGATAAGGAGGTTGGTTTCCTTCTAAATAGCTACTAAGAGGCAAGCCACAATATCCATTAGCATTTCCTTTCTTGGTAGAGTACTTCAATTTTTGGCCCCTGTAAGGCTTTACCTTCTCCTTCCAATTTTCCCCTAAGACTAGTTTGTGGAGAGTAATCCTGAGAGATTCTCCAAAAACTCTTGTGAAGTTCATCCCCATATTGAGATATGGGTCATGAAAAGGGTGGAAATATAAAGGTCCATATTGTGATTTGTATCCCATTCTAGATAATACTAACCTTTACAAAGCATGAGGGTATGATAAAAATACCTCCAAGCCTATGGGTTGTGGATTACCTAGTCCTACTACTGTGAATCCTTGAAATCTTTTGGGATATGATGATCCTTAGGGTGGAGGTTGTGGTAAAAATTCTCCCAACCCTGTGGGCTGGGGTTGTTTATGTATTTTCACTATTATAGCTATCGTTGCTAACTTTTTTATTTTTCAGGATTTTTTAGCATGTTCTAAATACAGTGCATGTTCTAAATGTAAGTTCCTCACTATTGAGGGTGATTTTTTAGCCAAAGATTTGGATTTTATCAAGTGTGAAACATGTTAAACCATTATAAATGCATGATTCATGATCATTTCGACGGCTCTATCCCATAAATTTTTCTATTTTTGGGATTTGGACATGATTGGGCCCTACTGGATATACAATTTGGTATGTGCAGAGCTTGAGGATGAAACATGTCTTGAAAAAAATAAATTGAAAGACGTATCTGGTGGTGGGTTCTACTAACTAGGGATAAAAGTTAAATGTAGTGAACCATGTTCATCCCACCCTATAATGTGTATGTTAGAGGGAGAATAAGTGATCAATTGACATAGATTACTCAGAGTATTAAGACGCATGCATTGAATATCTTTATGTTTTCTTCCAAATTTTAGGCACCGCGCAACCAATAGGGAATCCAATTTGATTTGATGATTAATTTATTATATTTATTTTGTGTGGTTTGTATATTATACATAATAGAGAGGTTTTTACTTAAAATGATGAAAATTATTCCATGTATTTAGAGGAATATGGTGTATACATTCCTCTATCATAGTCTTTGGAATGTCATACTGACACATGGACAGGTGCTAGAACATGACTGGTATGTTGTCTTTGTCTAGTTCTTTCCTCATCGTCGTAGTATTATCTTCATATTTGTTGGGATACTTATCTACCTGACCTAACGAAAGTGTCCATTTCTCTACTACCCTACTGAGGGATATGGGAATAGTTAGAATCTTTTCTGTTATATCATAAGTTAAGCAATCCAAAGGTGGTACTAAAAATACTACTACCTTGGGATCTCTTTTAGGTGAGAAAAGATATCACTCATCAAAGATAGGGTTATTAATATAGATGGACTCAATATCCCAAGTGCCTCATGATATAATAACTTATTTAGAGCTACTTTATCAAGGGGATTTCCTTCTTGTCGAAATGATATATCACTATGGGGAGGACCTTCAAAGTGAATTCCATCATAGGGGAGACTACCATCACAGCTCAATGTCTATCCATAGGGATAATTTTGACAGCATATACTATGGGGGTACCTTTAGGGTGGATAGATTCAAGGAGAGGACTATAAATCCATAATATTTTACTATATAATTTTTTCTTTAAAACCTAATGTATTTAATAGCTTGCTTCACATGAAACATCAAACCAAAAAAACCATGAAACATTATATAACCATTATATTGTAGCCATTAAATTAGTGGGTGTAAATAGTGGTAAATTCTTTATGAAATATATATAAAAGTAATGATCATTTTAAATACTATTTTATTGATAAAATTCAATTAATTTGGCTAGATAAATAATTAAATCACCTTATTCTTAAAAAAAATCTTTCCCAAACTTATCTTTATATGTGCTTTATTTTAAGAAAATAAATATATTATAGATAAAGTATACTATTGATATAAATAATATATATTTTTATAAATAGTATAATAACACTAATTTGATTATTAATTGATAGGAAATAAGAATAAGAATGGTTAATACATAAAAAATTTATTTTCCTATAAAAACAGTTTTCGATTATATTTTATAATTTTATTTAAAAGATTAATTATAAAATTTTATAATTATAATTTGAAAAAAATAGCTTAATTTTTTGGTTTTATAATAAAAATATTATCTTAGGATGAATTTTTGATATTTTTTTAAAATAATTGATTTTTAGGTGAATAGTTAAAAAATATTGATTTTGTTAAAGTTATCATATTTATGACATTATCATAATACAAGAATGACTTAAATTTTTTTGAAAAATTTTTCAATAAAAATATATATTTATAAAATTAAAATAAATAATTTAAAATTACTATTTTTAATTTATAAACCCCATCTTTAACATTTTGGAAGCTTAAGTCATATTTTAATCAAAAAACTATTTTTATTCTCTTATATTAAAAATTAGTTTTCATCAATTGTAGAAACTAAATATAAAAAAATGGATTCAATATTTTAGATCAAAAAAATTATATTATTTAATAAGATCGATTTCAATTTTAGACATGAAATTTCGATTATTAAGATTAAGGTTAATGACCATGATAATAGTGAAATGGTTATTTTCAAAATATTTTTTATTAATGTTGTTTAGTTTTTATCTAATAGATTAAATTGACCTATTTTATATAATTATGCATGATGTGATTTTTACAAATGTATATAAAAATATTATCACTCATTTAATTGGTAATTAATATTGTATAATATTTAGAACACTTAATGGTTAAAACATCACTTTTCTACAAAAAAAAAATTTCAATATATTATATGTTTGGATTTAAAAGTTGATCTTATAATTTTTTTAGAAATTTAATATGATTAAATATAGGATAAATATAGGTTTATAAATCCAATATTTTGTTATAATTATTATATTATATTTTTATTAAAATATAAATTACTATGGTGATAATTAGTTAACAAAGAAAAAAACCAAGTAGTAAAATGTTAACATTCAAGTGGTAAAAGGATTGAAACATGGTTAAAAATGTGATAAAATGGATGGTGAAGGATTTATAAACCTCATATCACCCTAAAATCTATTATTCCAAACTTTTTAAGTCATTTACCCTTGAACAGTGTCATAATATCATTAAAAAATAATGGGTATTCACTAAAGTTCCATTTTCTTCACTTATAAAGGGGGACACTTCCACCCCTTCATGCCTCTCTCATTCATTCGAATACCCTATTGAGACTCTACCATTTTTATCATATTATAATATTTTAGCCTTAATTATTTATCTTATTCCCTTCTTTTCCAAAGATACTTTCAAGATAAATTTCAAGGTACCAAAGAAGTTGGGCGCATGCACAAAGAAAATCAGAAATAAGGTGAGGGTTTCTTGTCATAATTTTCACCCGTTGAGACATATTTATCATTATAAACCATGATTTATTTTTATTTGTGTATATAAATCCATTTAATAATTTTGAATAATGATTATATTATATTTCATGATATTCAATGTTCTATTTAAGGTTCTTTCTCTCATGGAGATTTGACTCAAAATTTTCAAAAGTTGTAAGGGTTTTTCTTGACTCAACTACTTTCTTGAGTCATAATGATTCCTTTTTTACTATGGTTTTACAGTATGTACTTATTTTATTCTATAATGATACAATAATTCCTATCTCTAGGTAAAGTGACATTTTTTACTCAAATATTTACCTTGATGAATTTTTTTTCTTAAAATTAAATCATTATTGAGAATAATTCACATATTCTTTAATGTTTATTTCCCCTCATTATCCATAATTTCCATTCTCATAAATAGTTGCCTTTTAATTGGAAAATTAATTATTTTTTATCTCATGTTATATATATATTTATATTTTCCTCTTTTCAAAATAAAGATTCATTATCCTTTTTACGATGTGGGATTTCAACAAAGGCATTTTTAAAACATAAAAAAGAGAACCTTATAATTTATTATTTCAAGACAAGTGTCACCTCCATAAAAAAAATTCACAATTAATATATTTTTAAAACCCTAATTATTTTATGTAAAACCATACTAGTATAATTTTTTCTAAAGGTAAATTATAATCTATTTTCATCCTTAAAATATCATATGCACATTTCAAAAAGCATCATTTATGTGGTTTACTTTTATTCTTACTTATCCTTGATCCTTATCCTGAATATTACTACATTTGAACTCAATGTTCAAAAACTATGTTTATTTATTAAAATATGAACATCCAAAATGATTTAATTCTTTCTTATCTTGGGAATCCTTATCATATAGTCTTCAGTTATTCTTTGAGACAAGAATATAAACCCACTTCTTTCTCATGGGTTTTATCATGATTATGATTTATGTGTGTATTTGTTTCCACATGTGGAACATGTATGAATTTATATATTAGGATTTTTATTTTTTGATGGGTGGTCCTAGAATTATATATCCCTCTAATTCATTGGGTAAAGCTTTACATCTCATGATATGTTATATATAGGATTAGGGAGTGAACCTAACCCATCATGGGATTTTTCCACTATATTGTGTATGGGATTATGGAGTGAACCTAATCCACCATGAGACATTTTACACCATGTTTATGGGAATATGGAGTGAACATAATCCACTACGGGACTTTTTACACTATGTTTATGGGAATGGGGAGTGAACCCAATCCAACATGGGACTATGTCCTCTATGACATTCTTGGAAGTAAGCCTTGAATTATGCTTATAATGTCATGTTTTATATTGATGTCACGTATTTATGATTCCATGTACTTATGATTTTCTTTCATTATTCCATATTTTCATCATTATGGTCATTCTCTTTATTATATCATGTTATGATTCCTATCCTATATGTATTGTATGACCATCATACTTTATTCTTATTATTCACTTATTAAGTGTATGAAATAACCCCTTTATTATGTTTCTATTAACTAGGTTACAAAGATAATTATAACTTATGAGAAGTCTAAAAGGATTCTAGTGTGGCTCAATTATAGAGAAATATTCACAAATTCTATAAAACAAGTTGCCTTTGTAACTAGTCCTCAAATATCTTGTACCTTTCCTTATTATTATTATGAGATTAAATTTTTAAATTATGGAAATTGTATAAGATAAAGATCTAATTATCTTGGGTCATCATAGTTTATATCAAATTAGGGTTTAGTTATTTTTTAGGGTTAGTGTAGTTATTTTGAGGAATGGGATAAGAGAACCTTAGTGAAAACGCCAAGGGTGATTCAAAGTATAGGATAACATCCATAAGTTTTGGTAAAGTAGGGATTATATGGTTTCCTAGAAATTACATCCCTCTCTAGATATTGTAAAGTGGTTGTGGTAGTGGTATAGATTCACCTAGGGGTAATCACCTCAAAAAAGTCTAGTTGAGTATCAACTCAATATTTAATCTGGTGCATAATGAGTGGACCTAAGACTACACATCTGGATAGACACTCCTAGGGAATATTATTTAGTCAATAACATTATTTTTATGATCGATTATGAAGGATTTATTATATTAATGAATTAGGATAAGGAGTATGAGACAACACAGCTTAAAGAAACCTAGATTGAACCAAGAGTGATATATGTTGAACTGAAAGCTAATGTGATGGATTTAAAGAGTAATACATTTTGAGGTTGAGTTTTCATAAGATTTTTTAAGATATTTATCTTATAATATTAATATTGGTCGCTCATATTTAACCCTTTTGGTTTTATAAACGAATAGATCTAGGAGGAACCAATTTAATAATGGACATGATGGGTAATACAATAATTTTCCTAATGGGAAACCAAATGGGATAAAATCCAGTGTTGAAAATATTTTGGTTATGCTCACAAAACTATCTCAAGTTACAATTAACAACTTAGGTATTATTGAACATCCAAACACACCAAATAATAGAATGATGGAGTTTTAAATAAGATCGGGAAATATAGATGGTGAATGAAATAAGATTAAATTTCCTTTATATCAAAAATATGGGAAGGTACACCCAGGAGAATGTCTCATAAGAAGTAGAAGATATTTCATCTATGGTAAAGGATGACATTGAGAAATGATCTATTTAGAAGAAAGAAAGAGTTCAATTAACATAATGGGTAAAATAATGTTATCCCTAAGGATCCACTAGAAATTTGATGTTTTATATTTGAAGAATCAAGGAACTATGAAAAATAGTGCATTAATCCAATATATTAATATGAAAATCAACACCAACAACCTCCTAGACAATAAAAATAAGGAAAAGATTATGCAATGACTACTATTGAAGTGGATAGTGATAATTAAGTGGTTTTAGGTGTTTTTTTCTCTATATTTGCATAATTATTATATCAAGTATGTTCTCACCTACTATTAGATGTTGAATTATAAATAAAAAATCATTGCAATATTATCATTTTATATGGATTTGTTTCATGGTTTGTGTAATTATGATTTAGGAGAGTATTATTATCCTTCCTTTAGGATCTAGAAATTATATCTTAAGTCACATATATCTTTTAGACACCATTATATTTTTTTATTAATAAGGAATAATTCAAATTGAGAAGATGAAATTTATTTTAAGGGGGGTATATAACACTCCAAGAATTTACTATATAATTTTTCCTTTAAAACTTAATATGCCCAATTGTTTGCTTTACATGAAACACTAGAGAAAAAACCATGAACCATTATATAACCATTATAATGTAGTTGTTAAGTTGGAAGATATAAATATAGTTAACCAATTTATTTAATGTATGTAGAAATAATAATTATTTAAAATACTAATTTATTGATAAAATTTAAATAGTGTAGCTAGATAACTAATAAAATCACTGCATGCTTAAAAATGTATTTTTTTTCTAAAATTATATTTATATGCACTTTATTTTAACAAACTAAATATATTCTAGATAAGGTATATTTTTTATATAAATAATATATATTTTTATGAGTAATATAATAACATGAATTTGATTAGTTATTGATAGAAAAAAAGAATAAGAATGGTTAATACTTTGAAAATTTACTTTCCTATAAAAAATAGTTTTCCATTATATTTTATGATTTTATTTTAAAGTTTAACTATCAAATTTTATAATTTGAATTTAAAACATTATTTTTATATTTATAATAAAAATATTATCCTCAGATGGATTTTTTATATTTTTTTAAAAAAATTGTTTTTTAAGTGAATAGCAAAAAAATACTAATTTTTCTAAAACTGACATATTTATGACATCATTATAATATAGTTGTAACACCCCAAGATTTCTTAGTACGTTATTTATTCAAAGTAATTTAATAACTTGCACTACACACAACACTGAGTTCAAGCGCACCACGACTTACCAAACTAGCCGTTCAAAAGCGGTTATTAAATAGTATTAACTAAATTTTGAACATTATATAATCCTTATAATTTTAGAATCCATATTATTAGTTTCTTATACATAATATAAGAACAAATTCATTTTTTCAGATAAAAGAAGTATTTTTCAAAAAAAATGAAATTTTATCGCCTTTTAATGGAGAACCCTTATTAAATCTAATATTTTAAACTTTTATATATTCAATTTGACAAAATAAAATTCTTCTTTAGAATCGAGACATAATAATTTAGTTTCAATAAATTTTTGGTGTTTTTCTGATAACTTTCATATTTGGGTGAATATTGAAAAATACTATATTTTAACTAAAAACAACTTTTTTAATCAAAATAATTTATAGTGTTAAATTATACATTTTAATTGTTTGGAAGTATAAATAGATTATATTTTTACCATTTAATACAATTATGCTCATTGTAAGTAATTTCACTTTGAAATTGGACATAAACAAGTGACAAACTTTTGATAGTTATTATTTCTTAAAAAAAACGTCTTTTGGTTTTGACAGCGGGAATTAATTTTAAATTAATAAATGAAACTTCTATGTTTTGAATTTGGTAAAATAGACTTCATTATTGAATTATGAATATCAAAATTTTCTTAGGGTAAATTTTTGGTATTTTTCTGAAAACTTTTAATTTTTGATGAATAGTGAAAAACACGGAGTTATAGTTTAAAAACCGAATTTGTATTTAAATAATTTTTTATTTTATTTAAATTTATTTTAGGTCAAAATAGATATATAATACCTATATAAGTTCAATGTAATTAATTGGAGTCAGTTTATAATAATTTTAGATATATAAAAATTTTATTGAACTTTTCACCGTCTTTTACCCATCTCCTAGGATAATTTGCAAATTCACATAAAACTTAATTTTACCACTTCTGTGAGTGGAATTTTGAAAATCCAAGAGACACAGTTAATATCAAGGAGTAAAATGTGGTTCAATAAGATAAAAATAATTTTTGGTGAATAGTAACTTTTTACTTTTTTTACCACGGTAAAAAGTAAATAGGGTAATTAAGGGTAAAAATGATATTATTATTACCATAACACATGTCCTAATTCTATTGGCTAAGTATAATTCGACCAAAAACAACCTTAGGAATAAAATATTAACCTCTTTGGTCCACTTGGATTAGATTAGGACATTTATTATTATTTAATTCAAAGAATAGTTAAAAGAGTTAAAATCAAAGTTTAATAAATAAAACATTTTTAATATAGGGTTATACATAAGATAAATTCTATTATAAATATTCATTAGAAAGTTAAAAAGATTTAATACATAATGGTATTTTATTTATAATTTTTAGAAATTAAATAATTTAATTTATTTATGACACAATAATGATGCAGTAATTACCTTATTAGTGAAATATTAAAATAATTGATATTATAAATACCAAAATAAATATAATTTGAGACTTTTACTGAATTAAACTAATTTAATTGGTTAATATGACATGTTATTATTGATTAAATGAATTTTTTTCGAATTAATAAATTTATTAAGACTTTAACAAAAATTAATTATTAAATAGTGTCAAAATTGACATAAAAGAGTTTTTAAAACAAATATTTTATTATTAGTTGATATAATATTCCTAAAAATCTAAGGTTTGTCCAAAGTACTTATATAATGATAGTTATGTCATTAATGAACCACTTGGGGTTCTATTGGAAGTATATAGTAATTTTATTAACCATATAATATAAAAATACAAAGTGACATGGTAAGTGTCAAACTAATTAACTAAGAGTTAAAACAAAAATATAAGGTTAATAAAGTGACCCAAACCTATCTAAAACATATTGGTTGAGTTTTTTTAGACCTATAACTACCTTATACTTTGAATAATCCACTTTTGAGCCATTAGAAACCGAATATGATTTTATTATAAAATAATACTTTAAGTTTTTCCTAAAGAGCCTCTCCTCCCCCTTATAAAAGGACACCACTTCTATCCAATTCCTCACACCTCTCAAGCCTTTTTTATCATCCAAACTCTGCCCAATTAAGCTCCCTACATACCTCTCCTCCTCCTAGAATCCTTACCTTAGGCATAAAAAATTTCAAGAGTACTTTTTGGTTCAAACCAAAGGGAGTTACCCAAATTAAAGGTAACGATTTCTCTTAGCTTCTTTTCTTTTATTTTACTTCTCCAACCCCTAAACTCTTATAATTATTTTATTTTGTAACAAAACTAGTATAATCAATATACTAGGATATTTTTATGAGAATTATTTTAACTAAACTTACACACACCTCCATCTAATGGGTGAAGAACATAATGTTTCGGTGGATGGCAACCAAACGCCTCACGAAACGATGATTGTTCAATTATCTCCTACCACCTCTCATGGTGTCCATTATGATGGAACTATAATTAAATATGATATTTATGATATTTATTTTATATATAATTTTCTTTAATTACATTTTATATCATACCATTATTCGTTTCATGTTGTATATATATACGATAATTTCATTTGAGGAAGTACGGACTACCGCCCCCTCAAAGTGATATGATTTGTTTATACCATACATGGAACGTATAAAGGATGGTATTAATGAACTTAAGTAACACATATAAGATATTATATTATACTGTAATAATAATATACCTATGTATCATTTGGTTTTTATTCCTTTTAAAATGAAAAATGAAATGGAAGTAGCATTCGTGCGTACGTACGGACTACCGTCTCCACGAACGTGATGAGATTCATTACCCATCATATCCATTAAAGTTTAATTTTAATTTTATGATAAAAAATAATGTTTAAGTACTTGATATCATTATGTATATGAATAATATACAACCTATCCATAACAAACACGGCTTATGTAACAAAACATATAAAATAAAATGAGTAAGTTAACACTTGAAACGACGATAATACTAAGATATTATTAACAAAGCAATGTTAAAAGATCATATATGATATCATATTAATGTATATTATTCTTGTATAATTTAATAACAATTATTTCACCATTATACAATAGGTTGAACTACCCTCAACCAAGGAAAAGTAAAAGGTAAGGGTTTATTTCACAATCTCTTCATTATCCGAGGTTGTTTATACGTAATTATCTACTAGTAATTCTTTATCATCCACATCCATGTTTCTTAAAAATGTATTTCAAAACATTTTTACTATTTACTAGACTATGGTTTAAATTCATTTATACCCTTGTTATACTTTTTATAAAATGGTTTGAAAGGAATCTTTCTGTCATTTTCCAAACAAGGTCTTTTTTAACCTTTTCGACAAAATTAAGGTAAGAATGTCTCTTTTTAACCTATATAGAGGGTGCGGCTATTTTCCGCCGTTATAAAATCGTTGAAGCTTCCCTTAAAATCTTATAAGAATATTTTCATAGTAAATGTTTTCTTTTACAATTATGTGACTTTTAAATGATTTCAAAAAAAGATATATTTCTATCAAATAGTTTTGATTTCATCTATGTCAACATCCTTTGATGGATTTTAAGCTTATTTTAAGATGATTTATTATGATACAAAACTTTCATATTGTATTTAAGGTTTTTTGATATGTTTCACTTTGGATGTGTTATTTTTATACCATTCATGGTTTATGGAGAAAATATTGACATTTCGTATGCTAGTTTTAATACAAATGTTTATGTTATGTTTAAACCTGTTCATATGAGGAATGCATTGGACTTAATAAGTGATGGGTGGAGCCCTCTATAGCTCCTCAATGCAACGGTAGGTCTCATGAGACAAACTAGTTTCTTGGCATGAGACCTTGACAAAATCTTATTTGTAGTCTTTGCACGAGGCCTTGGCTACGTGGTTATGATAGTCTGACATTATGCATTCCATCATTATGAAAGTGGTTATTGATATTGCATGTGATTATTCGACTAATAGAATATACATGTGAGTAAGTAAATGGAATTATTTTGTTTTGTATTTTCCATATTATGATGAAGTTTATGTTTAAAGTATTTTGTTTTAGTTTTATACATTGCCTTAAATGTTTATGCTTATTTATGAAAGTTTCTGCTGTATTTCTTACCCTTACTGAGTGTTTGAGCTCACCCCTTTCTATGTTTTATTTTTCCCACGATTCCAAGAAGTGTATTGTGATTGATATTCAGGGTTAATCTAAGGGAATAATGGAATTCATAAAAGATTATTTATGTTGTTTTGTATGTTATAAAGTGTAATTTAACATTTATGAATGTATCTAGTGATTCCAAGGCTACTAAACTAATTGGTCTTTCGAGACTTGATCTTTTGTGATCATGACAATGATACGTAATAATGCACTGACTCTAGGTAATTGGGGTTGGGGCGTTACAATAGGAATGAATTAAATATTTTTTAAACCATTTTATATAAAAATATATATTTATAAAAGTAAAATAAATCATTTGAAAATACTATGTTAAATTTATAAAACTTATCTTTAATGTTTTGGAAACTTAAGTAATATTTTACTCAAAAAAATGTTTTTATTTTCTTATATTAAAAATTAGTTTTCATCACTTGTATAAAATAAATATAAAAAAAAAGGATTTTGTATTTTAGATCAAAATTTTTATATTAGTTGATAATATAAATTTCATTTTTATACATAAAATTATGATTACTAAAATTAAAGTTAATGACCATGATAATAGCGAAAGGGTTATTTTCAAAATATTATTTTATTAATATTGTTTAATTTTTATTTAATATATTAAATTGAAATATTTTATATAGTGAATCTAATATGATGTTTACACATGTATACAAAAATATTATAACTTTTAAAATTGGAAATTAATGTCATAAAACATTTAGAACACTTAATGTTTAAAACATAATTTTTCTACAAAATAGTTTTTCTATATATTATATGTTTTAATTTTAATTTTAATTTCATCATTTTTTATAGAAATTAAATTGGATTAAACAGAGGATAAATTTAGTTTTATAACATCAGAATTTTTTTAGAATGGTTAAATTATATTTTTAATAAAATATGAACTAGTGGGGTCATAACTAGTTACCAAGGTAAAAACCAAGTGGTAAAATGTCAACATTAAAGTGGTAAAAAGGCTTGAAACATGTTTAAAACATGAATTAAATTGAGTGGTAGAGGATTTATTGACCTTATATCAACCAAAACTCCATTATTTATAACTTTTGGAGTTATTTACCCTTCAATAGTATCATAATATCATTGAAAAATAATGGGTATTCACAAAATTTCTCTTTTCTCCACTTATAAAAGGGGACACTTTCACCCCTTTATGCCACACTCATTCCTTATAATTACTTCTTCAAACTCTTCCATTTTACTCCTAGAGTCCTATATCAACTTTATGAGCCTATGGTCTCAATTATTTATCCCAATCCCTTTATTTTTAAGGATACTTTCAAGAGAAATTTTAAGGTATCAAATAAGTTAGGCACATGCACAAAAAAGAATCGGGAATAAGATAAGGGTTTCTTATAATAATTTTTACCCATTGATACATATTTAATATTATAAAAAATATTTTATTTATAATGGTTTATATACCACCATTTAATATTTTTGAATCATGTTTATCTTATATTTCATTATATTCAATGTTATATTCAAAGTTCTTTCTCTCATGGAGTTTTGACTCAAAATTTTCAAAAATTATAAGTGTTTTTATTAACTCGACTTCTTTATTAATTAATAATGATTCATTTTTTACTATGGTTCTACAATATGTATTTATTCTATTCTATGATGATACTATAATGCATATCTCTAGGGAAAGTTACATTTGTGATTCAAATATTTACCATGATGAATTTATTCCTCAAAAGTATATCATTTTTGAGAATAATTTACATCCACTTTAATGGTAGTTTTCCCTCCTTATCCATAATTTACCTTCCCACCAATGTTCTCTTTTTTAATTTGAAACCTAATTATGTGTATATCATGTGATCTTTATATTTCCCTTTTCCTATTTTCAAAAGAAATGTTCACTATCCTTTTTAAGATGTGGGATTTCAACAAAGGTGTTTTTAAAGCATAAAAAGGGAAACTTATGATTTTTTATTTCATGTTAAGTGTCACCACCATAAAAAAATTCACAATGAATAACTTCTTAAAACCCTCATTATTTTATGGAATACTATCCTAGTATAATTCTATTCTAAAGGGAAATTATAAGTTATTTTCTACCTTAAAATATCATATGCTCATTTCGAAAAGTATCACCTATGTAGTTCATTTTTATTCTTACTTATCCTTAATATTTATCATGAATTTTCCTACATTAGAACTCAATGTTCAATACCTATATTTATTTATTAAAATATAAACATCCAAAATGATTTAATTATTTCTTCTCTTGGTAATACTTATGTTATAGTCTTTGGTTATGCTTTGAGACAAGATTATGAAACCCGCTTCTTTATAATGGGTTTTATCATGCTTATAATTTATGTGTGTATTATATTTTTTATGTGTCACATATACACATGTAGATATTTTTTTATTTTTTGATGGGTGGTCCTAGAATTTTATATCCCTCCAATGCATTTGGTAAACATTTATATCTCATGAGATGTTATGTATGGGATTAGTGAGTGAACCTAATCCACTATGGGACTTTTTCCATTATGTTATGTATGGGATTAGGGACTGAACCTAATCCTCCATGCGACTTTTTAAGCTATGTTTATGGGAATGGGGAGTGAACCCAATCCACTATGGGACTTTGTCCCCTATGTTTATGGGAATGGGGTGAACCCAATCCACCATGGGACTTTTTCCACTGTGATAGTCTTAAAACTAAGCCTTGACTTATGCTTATGATGTCATGTTTTATATTGATGCCACATATTTATGATTCCATGATCTTATATTGTAATTTCCTTATAACATGTTTCAATGCTTTTGGTTATTCTCTTTGTGATATCATGTTATGGTTCCTATCATATATATATTGTCTCACCATCATAATTTACTCTGATTATTACCTTACTGAACATTTTATCTCACCCATTTCTTATATTTCAATTACCTAGGTTATAAAGATAAATATATATTATGATAAGTATAGAAGGAGTCTAATGTGGTTTAATTATGGAAAAATATTAACAAGTTTTGTAAAATAGGTTTCATGTGTAATTGGTCCAAAAAGATTCTAAAACTTATGTTATTAGGATTATGAGATTAATTTTTGAGATGAAATATTTAAATTATGTAAATGATGTAAAATAAATATATGATTATCTTGGGCCATCATAAGTATTTTCTTTCCATCTAATATTCTATTTGAGAGGATGATTTTTTCAAATCACATCATGAGAGTAGTTCCTATGATCGATATTGATATTTCCATAGGGAGGACCTTTATACGGGTTCTATGGGGAGGACCTCCATAGATTTTGGTAGTATTATTTTGAGTAGAACCTTTAAAACCACAACTAATTCCAATGTATTATGGTGAATTAGTATATTCATGTACCACTATTGGAAGTTGTTTTAGGGCTTCAAGAATATAAGTGTTAAGCAGGGTAGAAATATGGGCATGCTCCTATGTTTTGGGCTACCCACAATGAGGAATATTTTTAGATTATCTTTATTGTGAAGTTGAGATCATGTGTTATACACAACAACTTTCATGTGTGGGATCCCTATTAGATGAATCTCATGTAGAAATCAGAATATACCAATGGACTTCTTTAGAATGGGCATAAATGTGGGATTCCTTATTGGTTATCATTGGGGTATGATAATGATATTCTATGCACTTAAGGGGAGTAGGAATATGTGCATGATCATAATAAAATTATTGAATATGATATAAATTCATTGAAGAGTTTCCAAATATATAGGACAAACCTAAAGTGGTCATTAAAATGGGCCATTTATCTCCAGTCAAAATGAGAATATATTCTTGATACAGTAATTCATTCTTCATTAGGATGTGACGAACATCGTACTAAATGGGAGTAGGAATGTATAAATTCTCTTAAGTATCCCCCAAATTATATTGGGGTGTTGTTCTAGTGGTAGGGGTGGGATTATATGATTATCCTCTAATGGATGCTGAGATATGCTGATAACCATATTTTTTACCACTACTAGAATATGTAGTTTTTTATAATATGATAAGGAATATATTCTTTCCCATCCATTATATACAATATGTTTCAATGAGATTCTATAGTGGTAATAAGGATATGTTCACATTCCTTGGTTGGAGAGGGGATACAGTCCTAATCCTGTCATCCAATTTTTTTCAGGATGCGTCGGCAGGCTTCACATGCGGGGGTGAGAACATGTGTCTACACCAAAAGTTATTATTGGAGTATGCCAAAATGATGCCCCTAATACTAATAGAGTATGTTGGAAGGATTGGTGAGAATAAATTGGGATATGATCATGTTCATCAGTTTCCACCATAATATATTAGTGGGCTTCTTTAGTGAATGTGGGGATATGGCCATGCTTCTAGTTTTTGGTAGCTCTTCTCCCTTGGAAAGATCTTCTAGATGCTTGGGTCTGGGTGACTGGGTGATGTACATGCGGGGTGGAATCCTCATCATGTTTTTTAGGTACTGATGTCACACATATTTGGAAGTGGCAGCTATTGATAGGAGTTCTTTTAGGCGACTCATGTGCTGAGTTGAGGTTTTGGTTGACCTCTTGATCCATCTCCCTAGAATAGGGGAGGCACTTGTTGTTGCGTTCTTGGGAAAGGCTCATGAAATGGTTGAAGGTATCAACAGGTTATACTTCCTTCTTCTTTTCCACTCATCATTCAATGGGAAGTTTGTGGTTTTTTATATCAAGGAGTACTTAATGCACAACCTACAGCATTAATATATACCATTCCAAAGGTACCCTTTCACCAATGAATTTTTTACTTATTGTTAGAGATGCTTAATTAGTGATAGTGTATTTTGGTTTGATAGGGCCCTAGATTTTGCAGCTACTTGAACATATGTCTGTTAGTGAGTTGATACCATCAATATGGATTGAATGGGGTTCTCAATCTATAATTATTAAAAAGGAGTAACAAACACAAACAAGAAAACCCATCAATGTTGCATCATAAGTAAAAAAACATGTTCTACCAATATATTTCATAGTTAAAGGATTCGCATTTGGTTTTATATTTTTGTTTCAATCATTTTACAACTAAAATATGTTTATGGAACTAGAAACATACAATATATCCCACATCCATGATGTTTTGGAGTGAACATAATTGCAAGTCTCTTTTCCAATGGAAAGCAGTTACTAGGGTAGTTTTTTTAGAGACACTTTGGAATGCATGTTGGTCGAGAGGGTGGGAGTTTGGGCTCATCGCACCTATTTTAGGGGATTATTTCCTACTCTATAAATCTTTTATAGATTTAAGACATATTTTTTTAGTCATTCCCATATCCTAGGGTGGAATAGGTTACCCTTATACAAATAGTTAGTCATTTGAAATGAATTTATGTAAACGTGACTATGTATCATAGATATCCTATTTATGTGAAAATATGTATATATTAGAGTTTATTCATCAATACTATCATATGTATGTATCATAGGTTCTCCATATTTGTTTTATTATTAATCAGTGATGCTATTTTTAGAGTTCTATGGTTTAAAACCACACGGTTGGGTGTTATAGAGTTTATATTTATCCAAGGAAGTAGTATATATTTTTTTTTGTTAATATGAGGCCCATAAGAAGGTATTTAAAAGTATCTCTATGAAGTTAATCATAACCCACATAGTTTGGTCCCACTTAATGGGGAGCATTATACCTTTTAGGGTCATGTGATAATGACCAATCCACATAGTTAAATATTTCATGGTAAGGTCATATAGGAGAAAGATGCCTAACAATGGTTGGTGTGGGACTTGTTCCTAAGTGTCCCTTTATATTTGACTTCTAATGGAATATGGACCAATGAAGATAGGTTGGGATTTACAAGGAATATAGACCTATGAGGAAGATATGGTCACATCAGGGATATTCCCTGGATGAGAAAGATATGGTAGTCACCCAAAAGTAATATGTCCCTCTAGGTAGGGTCATGATTTCATTAGGAATATGTCCCAATGTGAAGAGTTTCCATGGAATGTAACCCTGTAGAAATGGATGTTCAATCTCATTGTAATATGTAAAGATAAGGAAGGATATAGATGATCTCATGAGAAATATAGCCCAATGAGGATGGAAATAGTGGATTGATGATGTTGGTTTTGAACCTTATATAGACATCCTATATATCTCATTGAATAAGAATTAAAACCCCTAAAGTTCAAGGTGAAAAGTTTAAGGTCATGTAACTGGACCATACTATGCATTTTAACATCATACAGGAATAATGTTTCTATGTTGTTTTACATCATGTGACTATGATGTTGGACATGCAATTTAATGTTGTGTTGCATGGAAATTTGTATCATGAAAGGTGTAACAACATAGTATTTAGTGTGTCTTACACATATGGGGATTCCATTTAGGGTAGAGTTTTGGATTACATCCCTATATAGGATGTGGTAGGGGATTTCATATAAAGATGGGTCCCATATTGGAGGCATTTTAATTATTCTAATGGAATGATCAAATCAAATCTCTAAACTCACATGAGTCATTATCGGTGTGAGAAACAAGAGATAATAAAAGATCAATCACATTTTATCTGAATGCATAATTAGATTTAAATGGGGTTTGTGCACTAAGGCTTCCCTTTTGATGAATATATCAATATCATTAATGGTGTCACCAACAGAAATCATCTTGGGTCTTATACTTAAAGAAGAGTCCCATAATCCTATCTTCATACCTATTGATATGAAAGGCTAGATACAGATGCAGGAGGAGTGTGGTGTCCTATAAGAAATAATAGGGGCTTACTCCTGGAAGGATTCCCTATCCTAACCAATTCATTGAATAGAGAATAAATCCATAATTGTGCCAAAATAGACCACTCTAGTGTCTTCCTAATAGAGACTCTTGTTATTAATAGAATCCATGATTGTGATCCCTCTAAAGGTTATCCCAATCTGATATGACAACCAAGAGCCTCCTTTTATCAAGGGAATCTAGGATTGTGGAGGTGTACACTAGTGTTCATTCTATGATCTTCTATATCTTGTGACTTTAGAGGAGGGTTGTATTTATCCTTTTAGGGTTTTGGCCTTGTTGGGAGGAAGCCATAGAGGTCTTATGGATTGGAATATACTAATCATATGAGAAATAGGTCATCATGAAGTACCCCTAGTTTTGGGGATATATATCACGTATAGGTCCTTGACCACATAGGGAACATGCATAATAAGAAACCACATGAGATAGGGAGACTACATGAGAGAGGGAAACCATATAAGGAAACTGTATTAGGAATCCATAGAAGGAAATCTCTATGAGTATGTGATCACATGATTGTGTGAGATGTTTGTCTTCTAATCATGAATGATATTGGTAGCATGCAACCTAATTATGATCACGCAGATAGGATTATGTGGACTAGTCTTTTAGGTTTTTATCACACAGATATCTCATGTGGGATTTGGTATTCTTTGGAGTTATTTTTTACTCTTTATTTACCTATGAGACTTATTAAAGTGTCCAAATGTGGAAGCTAATATGAGTGTTCCTCCTCCTTCCACACTTCTCCCTTTCCTTCCATCTCTTCCTTTTGGTCTCTCTCCTAGTGCCCCTTTCCTGAAACAACAATTGGGTACTTATAGGAAGCATGGGTGATAGGGATGAGTAACCGTTGGGTAACCATTTAATTCATGTGGTCTGCATGAGAATTCCACATAAGAGGGATCGATCATGTGGTTGTGTGATATATCTATATACAATTCATGTGAGAGGGTGGCACCACACGGTCGCCTGAGACTACCATCTATGACTCACATAATATGAGCATATCATGTGGTCTGGGTGATCCTTCCATGTGAGAAATATGATCTCATGGGAGTCTTTGTGAATGAATGTTAACTTCAGGAATGATTCTCATGTATTTTATAATCTACCTTTCTCCCTAAATTTTGTTTGTTGTAGACCATCCACAACAAATCAATCATTAATGGTATCTAACCACTAGTCCAAATAAAACAATAAGAAAGTGGGAAACTAGGAAACCTACTGAAGGATCATTGGAATCCTATATGAATTCTTACAACTAACCCTGACTCACCCTATTGGTCTCATCAGGTACCAACCCCTAGACAAAACACAATCTAAACTAGGAACTAATGAGAAAACAATCTACACTAGTATAGCACTCATCCAATTACCCAAAAACATACGCAAGTTTTACCATGTGCAACTCATAAAATCCAAATCACATAACATGGCTAACATCATAAAGTCATCTCGAGAAACATAACAATCCATAAAACAAGCACTCAGAAAGATACATAATATCAATCCCAAAAAATCATATGGTTGAATAATATTTTACAAAAAAACAAAGTCTTATAAATCAAGGGATCATAATTTTCTTTCAAAAATTCATTTGAAAATACATTTTGGGACAAATACTCTTTAAAACGTTTTACCAAAAACCTTATATTCATAAAACTAGTTTTAAAATAAAAACCAAGTAAAACCACCATTTTGTTAAACACAAAGCCAATAATCATAAGGAATGAACATAAATTAGTCTTAAATAGCATACTTCAATCATAATATAATAAGAAGAACCACTAAATTCTCAAGCATGAAAATATTTTCAAGGCAAAGATAATTTTGTAGAGATACATACCTCAAATATGATGTAATCTCATAGTCTTATTTAAATACCATAAGAGAAGAGAAATAGGAGTCCTCACAAGACTAAAAAACCAATATATTCACTTTAAAACCCATACCCAATCATGTACTAGACCACCATAGACAATTAAGGAAAATTCATAGGAAGTAAATAGAAAAACAAGGAAATAAAAGAAGATAAGAGAAGTAATATAAGAAAAATCATGAGTTTACCTTAAAGAAACTTACTATAATAGATGGAGAGTCACCAAGGATTCTTTGGAAGAAGTGGAACCTGCTATAAAAGATGTATAAGTTGATAAAATGGGAATATGTGAGTAGAAATTGATTAAATTTTCAGAAGGGAAAATAGGAATTTCAAATTTTAAAATTATGGGTAGACTGTATGGTTTGGATGAATGGATTAGTAAATTTTTTACCTACCATTTAGAGGCCACCAAAAGGTGACATGTGTGTAAGGGTATCCTATCATGGTTTATATACACAATTTGAGGAACTTTTCACCAATATTTCTCCCTACTCTTATGTATCAACAAGGAAATATGGTTTAGAAGAATAGTTTGGGAAACCATATGCCAACCATGCAAATTCCGTTAGAGGAATCCATCTCCCTATACATGGTTTGAGTGACTAGTTAGCCCTAACTATTCACCTTCACTCATTTCTCAATTTTTTATACTTTAAAAAATCCAACTCTTGAAAACTCCCAAAATTAAAAATTATCAAAATTAAATACACACCATTGACCTAGGGGTTCAATGGACCCATCATCTTTATTAATATTCCCTAATAATTAGTTGTTCCCCTAATTATGGTTTGACCAACACTTAAAACTATGGTTTCATCCTAACTCAGATAATGGAAGGTGATAAATGACTTAACGTTTATTTTAAGGTATTTTTATTAACTTACGCATAAATATATTTATTTTATGCTGGACATTCTTATTAAAATGTATGTGATACTTACAGAAATTATTGACGTTGTATAATAAAAATAATGTATAAATTTTTTTAAGTATTCATTTATTTTTCAAGTGAAATATGATTCTATTTTTCATCTTGTTACAATATGATCCTTTTCATAACTTTAACATGAAAAATAAAATCATTCATTATAAGTGTATTTATTTTTTATCTATACATGTTTTTAAACTTATTTTTTGTGGTTTCATATAAACATATATCACAAAATAATTAACCATGAATAAACAATAAATTAACCAAGTCTTGATCATTATATGTTTTCTACTAGTTTATCCATAGAGTGGTTGATGGGTCAACTAAGACCCTAGGGAAAATTCTTTGAGTCATGTAATGACTCTAATTACAGTGCCCCATCATCATCATGTGCATTGCTTCTTTTTGGTTCCATGCCAAGTCTTACCTCGAATCATATCATTGTTTTCTCCATAATAACATGGGTATACTCACTCATAGGTGAGGGGAACTTGGGTATGGTAATTATATTTAATTACATTAAAATTTGGACATATAGACCCTTATACATATTTAGGAGAGATAAGTGATTCGCAATTTTCTTATTTAAATAATTAATAAATAATTATTATAAAAATTGAACCATTATAATAATTAAATTAAATAAACAAGAAATCAAACAAATACGGGTCAGTCTCAATTCATGATTATTCTACATACAACAATATTTTATAATAAAATTAAACAAGCTAAAGTTCTACTTGATGGTATTTTAATTAATAAATATTACTTTAAAATATTTTCAATTAATTAATGATACATCTCACAAGCTCTAGACTGTTTCTTTATTAAATTCCAGGAATTTTTATTAATTTTATAAAAATAAAAATTAAAGTTTTCATGGGTCTAATTGGACCCAAAACAGGCCCCCAAAGGCCAGAATAACCTCTCTTGGATTAGGTGAGTTGGGCGGCCCACCAGGGGAGGTGGTTCAGTGGATCCCCATGTGGGGAACCCAATGGGAGGGTTGAGTGCTTCTAATTTTTATAAAAAAATATTCTTTTAACCTATTCCTATGGGCGTTTAGCTACAGATGTTGGTGGGTTTTCCTCCCATGATTTCAAACTTTTTTATAATTTTTTTTTAGAATGGGATGCAGTTTGATCGCATCATCCTACTTAATTATATAATTAATATTTATTATTATTATTATTATTATTATCATTATAAATTTATTATTATTATCATTATAAATTTATTATTCTTATAATTTAATATTATTAAACCAAATAAATAATAATAATAATAATAATAAACACTCAGCATCAAATCAATCCATGGATGTCCATGTGTCGACCATACAACCTATGATTAATGCACCGTCAAAGTTGTTGAGACTATATCATCACCCTATCCTTGAATTTTAGCAAATTTAATATAAATTATGACTTGAAAAACTACACTTCCACTCTGATAACACTTGAAGGAACCAGGACGATGCATAAGTTTGAATTTAAAAAAAATCATTGAATTAGGCCTGGAAAGATAAATTTTATAAAAAGAATCTTTGTTCATCCCATGGATTACATGTAATTTATTCAAGAACAAAGAAACATAAATCAAAGATGACTTATTTTATTGAAAATACAGTTGATGTTAGGCTCGTGTTCAATGATTTGGTTTCGAACATGACCCTTCAATGTCGATGTCATTATAGGAGGTCCAAACAAGAACTCCTGTAGATATATTCAAATGTACACAATGAAACTCCTTTAATATTAATCTTCAATCATTGCATGTTGGCAGGGAGAATTAAATAATATTTTGATTTTATTTAATCATATGAGAAAACTATCTCTATATCTTTAGAGAAATGAGGGTAGGAGATTCTCTAATCTTGTGTTAAGATAAAACGACAACCCAATAATGAAATATAACATAATAATAGTATTTATAGCTAGTTTAAAATAAAATAAATTGCCCAAAGTCCCTCTTATTTTATTTAACCATATAAACACCTCACACCACAAATCCTTTAAATAATAAAACCTATTATTTAAAATGCGACAAATGTTATGTTTAATATCATTAAATAAATATTTATTTATTTATTTATTTAAATGATATTATTTTGTTAACTGAATCATTAAACTCAATTTTTTTCCTCCCATTAATAATAGCCAAACCTTGGATAATAAATATTTTCTTGAAAAAAAAAATATTATATTCACACATCTTTTGAATATTATTTATTTATGAGATTTTGAATACACTTATTATGTGACATTCTGGGCACCTTTCTCAATGACAATAGGTAGAAAATAACTAAAGTACAATATAATCATATAGAAACATATCAAGACACCCATAGAGAAACATGACTTCAAGGTAACAACAATAAAACCCTCCTTAATAATTCCCACTATGTAATATAACCTCTTTATCAATCAAGATCTAGTCAAGCAGCATGAATACTTATGTCATCACCTTGTAAACTCGAAAAATATTTATTTGAATTTTCAAAACAAACTTATTTATAAACTACAATGTCCATATATTTATACCAGATTCTTTTATTTTGAATAAATGTCTAGATATGTCTACTTTAATTAAATATAAATCGATAAATAATTTCTTGATCATTCAATTAATGTCATATCACTTATGATGTACCCAACTTATATTACCTTACTATGAGCATATATTGTCTTGTTTTCATTCATATATCAACATACATGATTCATGATACATATTAATAATTATACCAAGTCTAAGGTCTAATAAAAATATTTTTAGATAGGAATATCTAATTAAACATAAAACATGTAGATTTTCTATTGGCGAGTCTATCCTCATGACCTACCTTCTTAGTAATCACCAAATAAGAACTTCATGAAAATAATTTTCAATATATTATGATCTTCCAGCACCTGATGGTCAAACATCATCTATGACTTGTTAAAATTATCTATATAGACCATAAGACATATAAATTTAAGAATAATATCATTACATCTCTAGGTTCTCATTATAGTGGGGAATTTTTATAACCCTTTGATGTAAAAAATATCCCAAGGACATTATCACATATTAATGTTATGTGGAAGAATTGTCATTATGTGATAATGATGTATATATTATGATAATTGAAAGTGAAAATTCAGTTAGTTCTAGGGCACCATCCACAATAGGATAAAGTGAGATGCCATTGAGGGAAGGGAAGGGAGGTGAGGTGTGGGGATTTTCTTTTTGTTTCTCATAAATTCAAAGCTAGGTGAAGGATGGGGAGCACTATTGGGAGAGAAGGAGTGTTATGGATTTATTAGAGAGTTTAATTGGGAGGAAAGGGGAGAGAGGCATGGGTTGATAGATTTCCTAGGGAGGGAATTTATTTTATTTGGGTTGAGCATGTGAGATTAATTTTTTTCAAATTTTTTTAATATAATTTTATGATTAATTAAAAAAAATAGTCATTGTTGATTCCCATAGATTTATTAAACTCAAATAAATAAGGTAAACCTATAGATCTGCTAACCTAATTCATGCTATAAAGATAGAGATACTGTATGGTTTCCTATATACTTCATTGGATAATGAATCGACATAACCTATCATGTGGTCACCTACTAACCACATGATTTCTAAATGGAGACCTATGTGATGGCCCCCAAACTGCTCAATAATCCCATTGGGAACACCTCCTAATTGGGAACCCAGAAGGTCTCTCATCAAATATGCATGTAACGACCCAAATTTTTATAAATGAAATCACCTTCTGAATGAATAAATATCTTATTAAGTAATGTAGTTATAGAAAACACATACACCATATTTCATTTGTTATTTTGGATTGTTATAAAATATAGCCATGATTTTTTAATGGCCTTAAAATGATATTAAGCATCATAAACATTTATAATATAGTTGTTCTATATTAACTGATAATATTAGAATATATTAAGGGTTATGATAAGATCTTATTAACATTGAAGGAAGAAGTGATGGTTTCAACCAGTAGGATCATACCCTATGAAGACCATTTATTGAAACTTTTGAGGGATATAGAATCACTGGGATTTCACTTGACTAATCCCAAGATGAGATTCAACAACTAAAACATGAGAAAATCCATTTACAAGATAATTTTAAGTTCATAGATATCACCACCCAAACCATGTTTATCGAACCACTCTAATAATGTACCACCATCGCACACCTTACCCTTAGGGCGTACACTGGTGTAATAAGGAGTTATGTGTCTAGACTCTAGTAGCATGAATTTTTATTTTTTTATTTTTAATAAAATAATGATTATAATTATCCCTTTTAATTATTACTTTATATGTATATGTATAAGATTATACAATGAGTTTAATAAAAACTAGATTTTATTAAAAAGAAACCAAAATTATATTTTTGGGAAATATTTAGTTTCAATTAAAAAACTCTTTTTGATAAATTAAAGAATTTTGAAATAAATTTTATTTTCATTAAATAGTATTATTAAATAATATTTATTTAATTATAAATTAAAATATAATTTAATGAAGTCCCATGTAATTTTTTTAAGGGTCATAATGTTGTTTATGTCATGAAAATAAGTGTTTTTCAATAAATAAATAATTTTATTTAAAAGTGTAAATTTCTATATTTAGAAATTTATTTTTTAAAATAAATATCATTTTTTAAATAATCATGTTTGAATTATCCAATGGTTAATTTCTTATGATTTTAAGAGATAATTGAATTTTTAGGTAAAAATTAAATACTTTATAAATATACGATATGTATTATGACATCATAATAGCCCAAAAAGTGAGTTAATAAATACTATAAAAGGTAATTAATATCTAAAAATAGATTTCCACTTTAAAATAATGTGTTTTTAAAGTTATTTGATTAATTTTACAAGCATATAATGTACCCTATAAAACATATATTATATTTTAAGGTTTTAAAAACAATTATTTATGAACATGACTCACTTCCACATCATCAATGATATTATTTTAATGAGATCAGATCTTATCCTAATAAAATATTGAAAATTGATCCTCTTTTTTAGAAACCATGGGAAAAAACCGTGAATGGTTTTGTTTTTTTTATTACTTTATTACTTAGGGTCCAAAAACTATGTTTAGAAATTAATAAAGAATCCCCCTCTTTTTTCTATAAATACCCACCCAACCTTTCATTAATATTCACTCAAAACCAATTTATAATGAAGTTCATATCACTATACCTATCTAAATCCCTCCTAAATTGTACCCAAGATCTTAAGAATCTCCTCCTGAGCTTTTAGAAGAACCCCCTCAAGGTATGGGATTATTTTCCCCTTCTTTTTTATTCATGTACTTTATTTATATTAAGCCTTTTTATTTCAAATAGTTCATATTGTAATGTGTTTTTACACATCCATTTATTATCTTTATTATACTCAAGTAATGAGATACCACCTTTCACTCTCATTAATCCCTTCCATTAACCTTTATGTATATCTATTATTCAGCCAAATTTATTTTATGATTTTCCATGCCAAACTTTTGTGTTGTGAATACCCAACCCCATTTCCACTCAAGTGAATTCACCTAGTTTTACATATCTTTAATTTATTGGGGAATTCCATGTATTTAATCTACAACCCTTAATTATAGTATTAATAATGATTAAATACATATTTATATTTTATGATCAATTTGGAACACAAATGCATGTATATGATATGAATGTGATGGGTGGGTCCGGAATTATATAGCCCTATAATGAATTGGGTAATGTTTTTATATCATGATATAATATGGATGGGGAATGTAAAATTATCCTAATAACACTATGTTATGATGTCTTTATGGTTACCCTCTAATTATGCTTATAATTTCATGTTTTATGTTGTTTCCACATTCCCATGATGCCTTGTTGTTATTATCTTATATCATGATTTGATATTCATGATTATGATTATCACATTTCTATTATAACTCCTGACTCATGTGAACTAATTTTCTTTATGTTATGATTTAATTATTCCCTTACTGGGCTTTATATCTCACCCCTTTCTTATGAATGTCCTCAGGTTATCCCATTCAGTTTTAGAAGATCAATTGAAATTTAAGGGAATGTTATGGAATTTTAAAATAATTTTGTTGTACTTTCATTTTAAGTTATAGTGATATGTATATAATTAACAAAAGATGTTAGGCCTCATGATATTTTGATATTGTATTATATGTATCTTTATTTAATAAATCATAAAATAAAGTGTATGAAAGATATGGGTTGTAATAGTTGGTATCAGAGAAAGGTCTAGTTATTTTTGTGGATTGGGATCAGAAAATATTAGTGAAAACCATAGGGATAATACTAAACATAGGAAAAAATACCTAAATTTTGGTAAAGTGTAGAGTTATTGGTTTTTAGAGAAAATATATCCCTAAATGGATATTATCAAGTGGATGCGGTTGTGGGAAAAATGCACCTAGGGGTAATAACTCTAAAAGGGCTTGTTGGGTTTTAACTCGGCATGTACATGATGCACGATAAAGAGTCTTAAGAATGCGAAGCTAAATAGACACTCCCATGGGATATGATTTGGTTGATCATGTGCTTTTTACAAACCATTATTAAGGAAACAAAAATTCCTATGAAATTTAATGTTAGGAAATAGACTATGGATAACATAGATTGAAACCTAGAAATTCGTAGGTTAAAGAATACATTCATTTATGGGATATCCCTTCAATGTTCATAATTTACCTTTTATATGTTAATAATTTAATAATTATCATCCCTTGTTTTCCTTTATTTTATTCAATTTCTAGAAATAAGAAGAATTGAGTCAAAAACCAATGTGATAGTCAATGTGATGATTATCATAATGAGATACCTAACATGATGGTACCTAAAGTTATACATCTTGTGATTATGCCAAACTATCTATAACAAATTATTATTAAAAACCATCACATATTTGAATTTCCAAACACGTCAAAGAATATGAGGATGAAGTCACAAGGAAGTTCATGTGATAAAGGTGATAAAGTAAAGAGGATTCAATTTCCTATGTGTCACAAATGTGGAAAGAGAAGATAAGGGAAATGTCACAAAGGAACTAGAATATGTTTTAAGTGTTTAAAAATAGGGCATAAAGGGGATAATTATAGTGGAAAAATGAAGAATTTAGTTAACATGGTGGAGGAAAATAAATATTAATCAATGGTAAAATTAATAGTTCTATGTCATAGATGTGGTAACTTGGGAATTATCCATTACAATGCTTTATTACAAGGCCTAGCAAGGATAATGAGCACTAAAAATATCCAATACAAAGGGAATGAGGAAGTTCATATGCTAAAATGGATCATGATGATTTAAGTACACTCAACCTCTACTCTATAGTTTTGTATGTCTTCTTTTATTTCAATTCATAACACACTAGCATATCTGGTAAGTTTTATAAGAACATTGATTCACTAGCCAAAATTATTTAATATCGTTAAGGAAAACTTCTATGATTATTATATCACAAGTTGAAGTTTATGGGAATTTTCTAGAAAATATTATTATTCCCCCTTTATAAAAAAATTATCTTATCCTAGGAATGGATTGTATTTACTTGTATAAGATCCAATATAAATTTTTGGGAGAAGGAAATAACCCTTTGTGTCATGAATCACCCTCTAATTATACAGAATTATAAGGAGGAGGAGGATTATCCTTTAGATTCATCATATAAAGCATGGATATTAATTCCTTATGAGTGAGAATATCTAGATAAAATAATTGAGACTAACAAAAATATCATCCTTGATGACATGCTCATTATAAATGTATAAATTGAAATGTTCCTAGAAGAATTGTTTTTTCTTCATCATAAATGAGAGGTTGAGTTCTCAATCAAACTTATACCTAGATAAAGTTACATTTCTATGCCATTTTATCACTAGAAAAGGGATATATGTAGATCCTTTGAAGATATAAGTAATTTAAGGATGGACCAAACCAACATCAATGATGGAGATCTGTAGTTTCCTTGGATCATCTGGGTACTGCCATAATTTTTTGAGAAACTTCTCATGATTTTCAAAACCATTAACTAAGTTAACTTATAAGGGAGTAAAGTTTATCTGGAATAATGAATGTGAGGAGATATTTAAAGATTTAAAGAAGAGAAAATCACATCACCTATGCTTATATTACCCACTAGTGGGGAAGGATTTTTGATCTACAACGATGTATCCAAAAAGGTATTGGGTTGTGTACTCATGAAAAATGAAAATTTAATAGTTTATGTCTCTATGAAATTGAAGATACATGTGTATAACAACCCAACACATGATCTGGAATTGGCTACAGTGGTCTTCACATTGAATATTTGGTGACATTATCTTTATAGGGAGAAATGTGACATATATAAGGATCATAAAAGGCTCAAGTATATATTCACACAAAATGATATCAATATATAACAATTAATGTGGTTAGGTATTATCAAGGATTATGAATATCCAATCTATTACCATCCGGGGAAGGAGAATAAAGTGGTGGATTCTCTGAGAGAAAATATCCTAAAACCCTATCCGTGATGAGGATTGAAAGGGATATAATATTCTTAGATATAAAAAATATGGACATGGGAATCATAGAAGGAATGTTATCCTACCTTTATCAAATAATTTTTCAACCATCTATTTATGAGAGGATCAAGGAGGCCTAAAAATATAATGAGAATATATAGAGGAATGTAGTGAATATTCTAAAGTTTGACTTTATTAAATTTAAAGTTAAAAAATTTTGGAACCTAGATATTTATCCCATAAAAACTATAAATTGAGAGGAAACTTCTAGATATTGTGAATAGATCATCCTTCTTTATTCATCTAGAAATCACTAAGATGTATAGAGATCTAAAGTAAAACTTCTGGTGGGATAACATGAATAGGGAGATTTTAGAATTTGTATCTCAATGCTTGGTGTGTCAACAAGTCAAGGATGAATGGAATAAGTCTAATATGGTATCCCGCCTTTTTATAACATAACTTTTCATTACATTTTACATATAGAGAATCTTTAAAGTCTAGTGTCTTGGAAATTAGGAACAAAATACATGAAAACAATATAAAAGATTCTTTTAAACCACTTGTAAGGATTCTTCATTGTTCATCCTAAGTTCAATATAGCATTTCATAACCTGGGAGCATACATCAAAAGAAAGGGTGAGCAGAAGGCCCAGTAAGGGAAATAGGAGAAACATTTTACATGTGAACTTGAGATATATCAATAAAGTCATGAAAAAGAACTTTAAGGCATGAGAAAGAAATCACGAGGCATATCATAATAAAAATAACATATTTCATAACTTGAAGATGTGGCTAAAACATTTAACTTAGAAAATAATTTCTGTTTCACCAAGTTCCATCCCCAAGGTGTCATTAAAAAAAATTACCAAGGTTATTCACAAAGGTATCGTTAAAATTATAATCCCTAGAGATTACATCATTACCCAATGCATTGAGGTGATATCATGGCGTACCCTTAAATTTGTATTTATCATCATGTGAGCCACATATATCATCATCAAACATTACATAAATAACCCATATATCATAAAATAAATGGGTTTCATTTCATAATCATAACGTTTTAAAAAAACTGCTTTTAAGACATGATCTTTATGTCATTTTATACCCACGGAAAAGGAAAGCGGGTTTCATGTATGTAAATCCCAGAATTAAAATAGAAAATTTTTATATATATGTGAATAACCCTGTAGAATAAATATCTTTGAGTATTCACTTAATAAAATAAATGAATTTGAGAAAAAGAGAAAGACACTTTGAGACAAAAATTCTGCAGCATAACGACTATGTTACAGGGTTTTAGTAAACATTGAAAAGAGAGGGTACATGGGTCACCCACTCATAAATGATCCATAAAATAGTATAGGGGCAGAATATAAAGGATATAAGAACATGGTAATGGAATTTTAAGGACATACCATATGAAATGAAAAACTTGAAAGGAATACAAAAATAAGATTTCTCTTATGAAAATTCGGCAGGCTAACGGCGTCACTTAAAACTTTAAAAAATGAATTGATGAGATAAAATAGGGTATCTCATCATATGAACATAAAAGAACAGTATTATGGATATAGATATCATACCCCAACATAATAAAAAGAAACTTGAAAGACTTGACATGAAAATAGAACTTGAAAATGAGAAGGGTGAGAGAATCCCTTATAAACAATTCGGCAGCCTAATGGCATCACTTAAACATTCTTAAGATGAATTGATGAGAGAAAGATGGGGTATCTCATCATATGAACATGTAAAGGATAGTAGGATGTATATAAAATAACATCCCCAACATAATAACATGGAGCTTAAAATAAATGACATAAAGGAGAATACATGAAAAGAAAGAGAGAGGTAGGATCGCTTACCTTGAAGAGTAACTTCAAAATATTAAAGGTCAGGACCTTGGGAGGCTTGAGGGAACCTTGGGAGGACTCCTTGGGAGGTAAAGAGACTATAACTTCATTGGGTAGGATTTGGAAATGAAATTAATGAGGGAAAGGCTTGGTACTTATAGGAGAAGTGAGGGGACAAAGCATTAATGGCCAAGGGACACCTCATCGGTGGTATTGGAAAAATCATGGGCTTGACCATGGTATTTGCCCATGGTATTGGCCACTATCATACCTTATATTACTATTCATAAGTCGACCAGAATTATTGCATAATTATTAAATCTTTAATGGTGTTATTAAACACCAGAAACTCAAAAACTGTATTTTCACTATTCACCGAAAATTCAACTTTCTCAGAAAAATCCCAAAATTTTACCTTAACCAAATATCGATGCTCTAATTTAAAAAATTAACTTCATTTTATGAAAATAATTTTCTATATATTTTTAATTTAATTTTTAAATAAAAACACTATTCACTGAAAATTCATTTTTTTCAGAAAAATCCCCAAAAATCACCATAACCTAATATCGTTGCTCTGAATTCAAAAATGAACTCCATTTTATAAAAATAATTTTCTAAATATTTTTAATTTAATTTTTAATTAAAAAAACTATTCACCCAAAAAAACTAATACTTGACTAATAATTTCTGAAACAGTTATTTACCTATTTTACTGAATCACATTACTTAATCAAGGTGCATAAATTATATTAATACATTCTTTAAGTGAAATTACTAATCCATTTGGTCACATTACTAATCCTAAGCATAAAATCACTATTCATAATTTACTATTCATCAAAAATTAAGTTGATCTTATTAAACTCAAAATTTCATAATGAACACAACTGTAGAAGACCATTTTTTGAAAATCATTACACATTTTTAATTATTTAAGGTTTGCATAAATATTTTAAAATATCCTTTTTCCAAAATTCATCAATAATATACATATTATATTTATCTGGACACTTGATATTCACAAACTTCACCATAAGAAGAAATTACAATTTTTATTTAAATCAAAGGATTACACAAGGTAGTTATAGTCTCTTTACATAACCCCTTATAACACCAACATAGGACCTAAGAGTAAGGTGTTCTCGGGTGATAGAATCTTGGGGCGGCTCGGCCAACAATGCCCGAGTAGTGATTTCTATCATCTTGAACTTCTCGCAAAGGTGATTCTGTTCCAGCTTTACATGATGAAGTTCGGCTTGGGTTTGGTCTAGAGTAAAGTCCAAAGGTGCTACCTCATTCCTGAGTTCCGTCAGATGGGCTTCGATCGGCCCGAGACTACTGGAAGGGGCCATCGAATATTCTTTCTATATTAATTAATCAAGATCACTTGTATTTATAGACAATAATCGCAACATCTAGTTTCAAATGGTTTTATTGACCAACGGTCATATAATAGTTGAAACCCAACGGTCTTATTTTAATTATACTAATTTTATTAAATGAAATAGTTTTGTTGAGTATAAAATAAAATAACACACAAAGTTAGGAAATAAAAAATATATTCAAAATTTTCAGGTCGTTACAATCTTCCGCCCTTAAGAAATTTCATCCTCGCAATTTTAAAATTGGGCTTGGAAATTTTGTTGAAAGTCCCACATCGGAAAATAGTCAGTAAAACTATTACTTTAAAAGAAAGAAAGAGAAGTACAAAGGTCACCTGAGTTAACCCATGCTAGCATTCCATGTAGGAAAACATGGATATGGAAGAGAAAACAAAGGGTCAAGTTCTAGATGAGAGTGATAGAAAACATGATTAGGAGAAAATTAACTACAAGAAAATCACAAACTTAAGATGTGTTAAACGGTCTTTGATTATCTAGTAGGAAACGTAAACCAACAACGTTTTTATTTTATGTTCCTTTTCATAATTTTGAGGAATTCATTTATTACATAGAATAAAAACAAAAGGAAATATACTTACCTTCAAGTAGAGTTTCATCCCCTAATAAGTTTCCACTGAGACTAATCTTTTCTCCAAACAAAGCATTCAAAAAGTCTTGGTCTCATCAAAAGCACAAGAATTATATTCTAGAGAATCACATGATCCAAAAAAAAGAATAACTATATTTTTCCTTTGTCTTTAGTCATCAACTAAAACTATAATGGTTAGTACAAGATCATATAATCCCCAAAAATGATAATCCTATATAAAAATAAATATGACTATTAATCTCCAAAATTCAACAAAAGTACCCAAAGTTCCAGAAAGACCATTCAATACACAACCGTCCTTAAAAATTCTTCAGAATAATCCAAACTTAGATTGGAACCCAAAACTCAGAAGGATTTAATCACATAGTCTTCCACAATAAATCTTAACATTAATCTCCAAATAACATCGACTACTCTTAATGTCTCATACTAAAGTGTAATTAACCTAATCACATATTCTCTATTCTAGATTAATCATTTTCCAGAAATAACCCAAATCACCATATGTTCATAATAAATACATAAATTCTTACAAAATAAAAAATTTCAACCATTCCTCCACAAATAAAATCCTGTATTATTTTATTTTCCTTAGGCATATAGTACTCCAAAAAAGAAAACATCGTCCAAAATAACATTTATCATTTAATCACCAAATAATTTTCCTATACAAAGGATATCCATTTGATAAAACATAAGTTTCCAAAATCAACTTATTCTTGATCCATAAAAATAGCAGGTGCATTAGTCAGTCTGAAAGGCATAACAACAAACTCATAATGCCCATATCTTGATTGGAAGGATGTTTTTGGAATATCATCATTCTTCACCCTCAATTGATGATAACCAAAATAAAGATCAATCTTAGAGAAGAATTGAGTCCTACAAAGTTGGTCAAATAAGTCATCAATTTTTGGAAGAGAGTATTTGTTCTTCACTGTGATCCCAATCAGTTCTTTATAATCAATGCATAGCTGCATCGATCCATCCTTCTTCTTCACAAAGAGAACTGGTGCTCCCTAAGGAGACACACTTGGTCGGATAAACCCATTCTCCAAAAGATCTTGGAGTTGTTTATTTAATTACTCTCACTTCACATTTTCCATCCTATAGGGGGTCTTTGACATCGAATGAGATCCAGGTACGAGTTCAATGGAGAACTATACCTCTCTTTCTAGGGGAGGTTCGGGTAACTCCTCAGGAAATATGTCAATGTATTCCTAGATGATGGATATATTTTCTAAAAGAGTAAATCCTTCATGAGAAACTTATTTCATTTACGAATTATTTAACTAAAAAGGATTTTATGTCTTAAAACTTCATTCTTAGACAATTACATTTTTCTATAATTCCTTCATAATGATTCATAAAAATCTTGTGATTAACCAAACATATCCCTCGGGAGTGTCATAACCAAGAGTACAGCAAGGCCCATTGTCGTGTACCAGTTCCCGTTCGATTCTAGATCAAAGCGGTGTTTTATGGTTTTACCCCTATGTACATCTGTGCCAGAGCCACCTCTACCTACTCGTATCCAGATAGGGATTTATTTTCTTGATAAACCACTTACTCAATACTCACCAAAATACCAGGATTATTTCCTATATTTAAACTTTTATATAGGGTTCTTCCTAACGTTTTCATATCCTAATTTCCATAAATAACTAAACTATCCTTTGATAGCAACTATGGCATCCTGCCTTTTCATAACATAACTTTTCATTACATTTTACATACAGAGGATCTTTAAAGTCTAGTGTCTTGGAAATCAGGAACATAATACATGAAAACAACATAAAAGATTATTCTAAACCACTTTTAAGGATTCTTCATTGTTCATCCTAAGTTGAATACAGAATTTCATAACTTGGGAGCATACATCAAAAGAAAGGGTGACCAGAAGGCCCAGTAAGGGAAATAAGAGAAACATTTTACATGTGAACTTGAGATACATCAACAAATTCATGAAAAAGAACTTTAAGGCATGAGAAAGAAATCACAAGGCATATCATAATAAAAATAACATATTTCATAACTTGAATATGTGGCTACAACATTTAACTTATACAATCATTTCCATTTCACCATGGTCCATCCCCAAGGTGTCATTAAAAAAATTACCAAGGTTATTCACCAAGGTATTGTTAAAATTGTAATCCCTAGAGATTACATCATTACCCAATGCATTGGAGTGCTATTAGGGTGCACCCTTAAATTTGTCTTTATCATAATTTGATCCACATATATCATAATCAAAAATTACATAAATAACCCATAGAGTATAAAATAAATGGGTTTCATTTCATAATCACAACGTTTTAAAAATTTCTTTTAAGACATGATCTTTATGTCATTTTAAACCCATGGAAAAGGAAAGCAGGTTTCATGTATGTAAATCCTAGAATTAAAATAGAAAATTTTGATATATATGTGAATACCCCTATAGAATAAATATCTTTGAGTATTAACTTAATAGAATAAATTAATTTTAGAAAAATAGAAAGACACATTGAGATGAAAATTTTGCAGCATAACGGCTATGTTACAGGGTTTTAGAAAACATTGAAAAGAGAGGGGAAATGGTTCAACCACTCATAAATGATCCATAAAATAGTATAGGGACATAATATAAAGGATATGAGAACATGGTAATGAAATTTTAATGACATACCATACGAAATGAAAAACTTGAAAGGAAGACAAAAATAATATTTCTCTTATGAAAATTCGGCAGCCTAACGGCGTCACTTAAAACTTCAAAAAATAAATTGATGAGATCAAATAGGGTCTCTCATAATATGAACATAAAATAAAAGTATGATGGATATAGATATCATACCCCAACATAATAAAAATAAACTTGAAAGACTTGATATAAAAATAGAACTTGAAAATGAGAAGGGTGAGGGAATCCCTTATAAATAATTTGGCAGCCTAACGGCATCACTTAAACATTCTTAAAATGAATTTATGATAGAAAGAGGGGGTCTTTCATCATATGAACATGTAAAGTATAGTAGGATGAATATAAAATAACATCCCCAACATAAGAACATGGAGCTTAAAATAAATGACATGAAGGAGAATACATGAAAAGAAAGAGAGAGGTAGGATCTCTTACCTTGAAGAGTAACTTCAAAAGCTTAAAGGTCGGGACCTTGGGAGGCTTGAGGGAACCTTGGGAGGCCTGATTTGGAGGTAAAGACACTAGAACTTAATTGGGGAGGATTTGGAAATGAAATTAATGAGGGAAAGGCTTGGTATTTATAGGAGAAGTGAGGGGACAAAGCATTAATTGCCCAGGGACACCTCATCGGTGGTATTGGAAAAACCATGGGCTTGCCCCTAGTATTTTCCCATGCTATTGGCCAATTGGGACACCAAATACCTTATCTTACTATTCATAAGTGTAGAGATCCGTATCTTGACATACATGAACATTAAATTACTTTCGCGGAATACTTAGTACATAACAAAAACACACACACAAGGATCGTAATAGTTTAGTGTCTTTGGAAACTCGGAACGTAATCTTCTAATCGTGGTGAAAGATCTTCAATATCTCCCATAAAGATCTTCCCTTTTTTTACCTAAAACCTTTCTTTATATCCTGGGGAAAATAAAACATAAAAGGTTGAGCTCAAATGATCAGTAAGGGTATACAAAAGAAAAATCAATCACATCATATTCATAAGAACATAACTTTTGGAAATCTTAACCTGTAAAAGAGAGCATAATTTCATAACATGGGATAAATCATAGTAGTGAAATGAAATCCCAATAATCATAACTTAAAACATGAAACTTTGTGTCATACACACATAATCATAGAGAATCATTTCTTATTAGTCAAGACTCATTGCCAAGACTATCTTAGTGGACAAAGTCCCTTTCTGAATCGAGTAACCCTCGTTTCAGTCCTGTTTCACTGAACCGGTATAACCTACCATTTAAGCCATGTCTATCTCATGAGATATAAAATCTTTACCCAATGCATTGGAGGGAGATATAGGTCCCACCCATCTCATAATGATACCATTCTTATGTGTGCCACAAAATCATAAACCATACATCATTTCATAACCCATGTAATAAAAATGGGATTCTTGAAACATCATGACATCATAAAACAAATCATATAAGGTAAATGACTTCATAAAAATAATTTCCTCAAAGCATAATCAAATAAATTTAATAATAGGGATAAAAACAGAACCCTATATTATCTTATATGGAAAATAATTTTGATAAAACATTTGAACTCCATTCTTGAGGAAAATATCCTTTCTACTTCAAAAACACTTTTCTTTTCTTAACATGTCACACAATTATAAACTAAAATAAGTTGATTAAAAATAATCTTGAAAACTTATAAAGGAATATTCTTGGAAATAATGTTTTAAAAATCCATTCTTGCCGTATAAGTTAAAAAAACATTCTTCGTACTTTTGTCGGAAAAGTCAAAAAGTACCTCGTTCGAAAAACGACAAAAGATTCCTTTCTTATCTTTTACTAAAATTCACCGAAGGGTAAAATTGGATTTAAAAAAATTTAGGTGGATGGAAATAATATTACATATTGAGGAAACATGGATGTGGATGATAAAATACACCCCAGTAAATGCCAAAGTAAAAACAATCTCGGATAAAAATGAGATTGTGATATTTTCCTTACCTTAGGTCCGATTTGCTTCGTTTGTGTCCGAACCTCCTGTATAATGATTTAAATAATGTCATTGACTTATTACAGAATCATATTCATTGTTATGATATCATATATGGTTCAATTATGACTTTATATTACCCGTTCTTTTGTAAATTCCATGTTAAAGAAGCGTTTTGGGTAAAATCGTTTCATTTATCGTAGGTGTTTTGACTTGTTGTTCTTGACATTATTATTACTTATATCATGATTTACTTACTTCCAGAATATAAAATATGATTTATATATCATATATATTCAGTATATATATATATATAAGATAGATAAATGAAATGAAAAACACCGTTCATGGAGATGGTAGTCCGTACGTACGCATGAACGCTGTTTTCCTTTCCTTATTGTCTTGAATGGAAGTAAGTAGATGACATACATATACATATATACATAAATACAGTAGCTTTATAATTTCATATATTTAATTATTATTTCTTATATATACTTTTTAATCATTCTTAAATGGTTAACATGGAGAATAAATCTCATCGCGTCGTGGAGACGGTAGTCCGTACGTACGCACGAGCGATGATATCGTTCCCATGGTCGTGGAATTGTGTTGAAGTGTATGTATACTATTTCAGTATCAATATCACTTTATAATAATCATATATAGTTACTCATTACACCATTATACCAATCCAATTAAGGTGGTGACGGAAAATATATTACACCACGGCGTGGAGACGGTATTCCGTACGTACGCACGCGCGGTGATTTCATTTTTCCGTAGGATGGATAGAAGGTGAATTAGAGTTGTTTCATATTTATAATAACATATCAGTATATAAGAAATACTGATGTTATTAATTTATCATGAAACAACTAAAGAATAAGAAGTTGAAGAAGAAAGAAATTGAAAAGATCGGTAATGGATATTACCTCTTCTTTGAAACGCCTCTTTGAATCCTCCACTTAGGGAACTAATATTGGTCTTTGAAGAAGACCAGGACCTCTAGGATTATTCTAGGGAAGTGGAGAAGGGATTTTGGCAGGGTTTGGCCGAGCTTGAGTGCTCAAATTGGTGTGAGGAGGAGGGGGAGGAGGTATCCTTTTATAAGGGAGGAGAGGGGCACCTTAGGAATATCTCAAAATATTATTTTATATTAAAGTCAAAATCGGTTTATAATGGTTCCAAAGGGTCTTATTTCGGAGCTAAAGTGGGGATGGGTCGAAATCCTATCAACCAATAGGATTTATACAAGTTTAGGTTATTATTTTAACCTTATCAATTAGATTTAACTCTAATTTAAATAATTTAACTTTTACCGTGTCTTTTTGTTTTCTTACACTATATGGTTAATACACTTACTATAACATGCCAAAAGAACCCCAAATTGTTTATTATTAATATATATTTCCTTATCTAAGTCATTTGGCCGAACCTTAGATTTTTAGGAATAAAATAACAATTAATAATATAATATTTGATTTAAAAACTATTTTGTGTCAATTTTGACACTATTTGATATATGATTTTTGTGAAAGTCATAACAGAATTATATGTTCAAACCAAGTTGATTAAATCAACACTAATATATCATAGTAACCTAGAAAATTAGTGGAATTCATAAAAAGTCTCAAATTACATTCATTTGAGCATTTATAACATCAATTATGTTAATATTTCCTTAAAAGGGTAATTACTGCATCATCGTTGTGTCATAAATAAATTAATTTATTTAAAGTCTAAAAATTATAAATAAAATATCATTATGTAGGAAATCTTTTTATCTTTCTAATGAATATTTATAGTCGAATTTATCTTATGTATAACCCCATATTAAAAATGTTTTAGTTATTAAACTTTGATTTTAACTATTTTAACTATTCATTGAATAAAATAATATTAAATGTCATAATCTAATCCAAGTGGACCTAAATGGTCATATTATATTCATAAGGTTGTTTTTGGTCTAATTACACTTATCCAATAGAATTAGGACATGTGTTAGGATAATAGTAATATCATATTTACCCTTAGTTACCCTATTTACTATTAACCGTGGTAAAAAAAAGTAAAAAGTTACTATTCACCAAAAATTATTTTCATCTCATTGAACCACATTTTACTTACTGACATCAACCGTGTCTCTCGGATTTTTGAAATTCCATTCACAGAAGCGGTAAAATTAAGTTTTATGCAAAATTCAGTTTTTTTAACTACCACTTCGTAGTTTCACTATTCATCAAAAATTGATGTTTTTCAGAACAATGCCAAAATTTCATCCTAAACTATATTTCATATTCCGAATTCAAAAATGAAGTCTATTTTACCAAATTCATAACATAGAAGTTTCATTAATTAATTTTATAATTAAATCCTGCTGTTAAAAACAAATAGCGTGTTTTTAAGAAACAATATCTATCAAAAGATTGACACTTGTTTATGTCTGGTTTAAATATGAGATTACATCCAATGACCAACATTGTATTAAATTGTAAAAATATATTCTAAATATACTTTAAAACCACTAAAATTAATAATTTATCACTATTAATTATTTCGATTGAAAAAGTTATTTTTAACTAAAATTTAGTAATTTTCACTATTCATCAAAATATGAAAGTTATCCGAAAATTACCAAAATTTCACCCTAAGCTAATTTTGATATTCTGAATCCAAAAATGAAGTCCATTTTGAAAAAATAAGATTTAAAAAATTTCAAAAAGTGGTTATTACTATTCATAACGACTAGTTTTAATAATATTTTAATAGCATATCGTTGTTTAGTGAAACTCGGTATTGCGTATTACACACGCTATCGAGGAAGGTTGCGATTGCGTGTAATGCAAGGCAAGTCAAGGATGCGTGTTGTGCAAGCTCCTTTTTGTGTTGCATACAACACAAGACATTAGTGAAATTAAAAGGAATATTTTTCATAAAATCTTGGGCTGTTACATTCTACCCCCCTTAAAATGAATTTCGCCCTCGAAATTCGTTGGGGTTATAAATGGTTTACTATTAGAAAGTTTATTTAATAGAAACCCACATCGTAAAAAGGAATACCAAAACCAATCTTTAAAAACGAAAGTATGAAACGTAATGGTTACCCAAATAAACTAATCGTTGGGTTTCCACATAGGTAAAAATATGGATATGGAAGAGAAATCTAACCATCATGTTCTGATGGAGAGTGGTAGAGAACATTGCTATGGAAAAGTCAACAATCACAAATCCATAAATTTGTGACGATCTAAGGTACCATCTGATTAATCAGATATAAGAGCACTAGGACAACATTTTTGGTTTTCAAGATCGTTTCCCTAAAGTTAAAGAATTTGAATTAGAATAAATACTTTCTTTATTTTGCTACAATCTCACTGTTGTTCATGCCATGAACAATTTCCACTTCATCTCTTAAATAAATGAAGTTGAATTTGTTATTCGTGAAGTGTTAGCAGATCATGTGATAGAATGACGGGTCATTCCATCTGTCTCAAACAAAAGGTTAGCAAAAATTATATACATAAGTCGATCTATAGTGAGATTAATCACATATGGTTCCTAAAATGGACTTATACTTCATATATCATACTGCTTAATATAATAAAACTAGTTTCTACTAAACAGGGACTTCCTGTAGGCCAGTGGTAGGCGATAAAGGCCAGTCGCACTTCGGTTGTGGGTTCGATTCCCACATCCTTGTCCGACGCGATGGGTTGTCGCCCGTCCTGCAGGTTGTACTTTTTCTAAAACTATATTACTATAACATCCCATCAATAATATCGAGAAAACTTCTATCCTTAAACAATACTAACTTATGTCCAACATAATCCATTCCAATCTTTAGGCTTATCCATAATACTGCAGTCCACTCTCATAACATAGTGAAAACGATTACCAGAGATTTAATACCATCGTTGATCCCCATATATCATAAGATATGTTTTGTTGGTCACATTCCAAACATTCAAAGTCCTTAATCATGTATTCTCTTGAATACCTTAGTGAAAACATGAATGCAGTTTAAAGTTAACACTTTCCACATACCAAAATCCTCAAAATTCTATATACTCAAACCATGATATCACTTAGTCCTTATATCAATCATGAGCTCATGAATACTATTAAACATTTCATTTTCTCGTTTTCCCTTCATTATGCGCATATCATCTTATTTCCAAAAAATATCTCAATCACTTTGAATACCACATCAATAAATATTACAATATCAATGATACAACATTATTTTGTAATCCCATTACATAAACACTTAATCATTTCACCACATCGTTGTCATATTCAACATTGCCAATTGTGATCGCATGTGACTTCCCTTTGTCCTTTGCCTTCAGTGGTTGCTCATGTTGATCATCACTAACCCTTGGATTAGGGCATTTATTAGCATAATGCCCCATTTCCTTGCACTTGAAGCATTGAAGTGTTGGTGGTGCGTTCTCTGCAGTGTTTGCTTTATTCACATCATTAGAAACCCTTTTTCCATTACTTCGACACTCAGCTGCTCGATGACCTTCTTTTCCACACTTAAAACATTTTCTAGTCCCTTTAAGACAATCTCCACCATGCTTCTTTCCACACTTTGTGCATAAGGAAACATTCATCTTCTTTTCACCATTATTCTGAGATTTCTCCTTGAACTCCATATTTCGTTTCTTGTCAAAACCATGAGATGGATATGTAACACCAACTTCCATTTCTACCTTGATAGCACAACGCACAATTTCTTCATAGCTACTGAAGTCTCTTATAGCTAATGCCCTTCTAAGACTTGGTTTTAAGCCACTGAAAAATCGATCAACTTTACTTTCAGGTTGGATGATAATGCCAGATGCATACCTTGCAAGTCTTGTAAAATTTGCTTCGTATATACCAACAGATTCATCATCCTTTTGCTTTAGTTCAAGAAATTCCTTCTCCATCTTTGTTCGAAGAATACGAGGGAAGTACTTATTGAAAAATAAGTTCTTGAACTCGTCCCATTCCATGGACTCAATTTCATCTCTTTGCCTTGTATTCTTGATAAGATTTCACCATTGATCAGCTTCACCTTCCAAACGATATACTGCTAAGATGACTTTATCATGTTCAGAACATTGAAGAACTGAAAATATCTTTTCAGTGGTACTGATCCATTGTTCAGCAACAAGTGGATCAGAAGACCCACTGAAAGAAGGTGGACGTTGCCTCATGAAGGACTCAATAGAATATTGTTCCCTTCTCTGCTCATTTGGAAGTCCAGAATGATTCATAGCTTGTGTAAGTATAGCAATAAGATTTTGCACTCCATCTCCCATAACATTTGTTTGTTCAGGAGGACAATCATTGCATTGTCCATTGCATTGATCAACACGGTTCCTTCGGGTTCCAGCCATCGTCTAAAACCCAAAAAGAATAGTGTGAGAGGCAAAAATCATGCTAGGGAAAACAACATAATAAAGGGGGAGTACCTTCAATATCTAACATCTTAGGTTTAATTCTATGATCATTAGCGTAGTTCTAGTACTATAACTTACACGTATACTTAACCTTAGGGACATCCCTAGACATACCGTAGAAATATCTCTAGGGATCTCACTAACGTTTTCGCATCCTAGTTTCCAAAGGTTGACTAAACCTTTCCTCTGATACCAACTGTAGAGACCCGTATCTTGACGTACATGAACATTAAATTACTTTCGCGGAATACTTAGTACATAACAAAAACACACACACAAGGATCGTAATAGTTTAGTGTCTTTGGAAACTCGGAACGTAATCTTCTAATCGTGGTGAAAGATCTTCAATATCTCCCATAAAGATCTTCCCTTTTTTTACCTAAAACCTTTCTTTATATCCTGGGGAAAAGAAAACATAAAAGGGTGAGCTCAAATGCTCAGTAAGGGTATACAAAAGAAAAATCAATCACATCATATTCATAAGAACATAACTTTTGGAAATCTTAACCTGCAAAAGAGAGCATAATTTCATAACATGGGATAAATCATAGTAGTGAAATGAAATCCCAATAATCATAACTTAAAACATGAAACTTTGTGGCATACACACATAATCATAGAGAATCATTTCTTGTTAGTCAAGACTCATTGCCAAGACTATCTTAGCGGACAAAGTCCCTTTCTGAATCGAGTAACCCTCGTTTCAGTCCTGTTTCACTGAACCGGTACAACCTACCATTTCAGCCATGTCTATCTCATGAGATATAAAATCTTTACCCAATGCATTGGAGGGAGATATAGTTCCCACCCATCTCATAATGATACCATTCTTATGTGTGCCACAAAATCATAAACCATACATCATTTCATAACCCATGTAATAAAAATGGGATTCTTGAAACATCATGACATCATAAAACAAATCATATAAGGTAAATGACTTCATAAAAATAATTTCCTCAAAACATAATCAAATAAATGTAATAATAGGGATAAAAACAGAACCCTATATTATCTTATATGGAAAATAATTTTGATAAAACATTTGAACTCCATTCTTGAGGAAAATATCCTTTCTACTTCAAAAACACTTTTCTTTTCTTAACATGTCACACAATTATAAACTAAAAGAAGTTGATTAAAAATAATCTTGAAAACTTATAAAGGAAGATTCTTGGAAATAATGTTTTAAAAATCCATTCTTTCCGTATAAGTTAAAAAAAACATTCTTCGTACTTTTGTCGGAAAAGTCAAAAAAGTACCTCGTTCGAAAAACGACAAAAGATTCCTTTCTTATCTTTTACTAAAATTCACCGAAGGGTAAAATTGGATTTAAAAAATTGTAGGTGGATGGAAATAATATTACATATTGAGGAAATATGGATGTGGATGATAAAATACACCCCAGTAAATGCCAAAGTAAAAACAATCTCGGATATAAATGAGATTGTGATATTTTCCTTACCTTAGGTCTGATTTGCTTCGTATGTGTCCGAACCTCCTGTATAATGATTTAAATAATTTCATTGACTTATTAAAGAATCATATTCATTGTTATGATATCATATATGGTTCACTCATGACTTTATATTACCCGTTCTTTTGTAAATTCCATGTTAAAGAAGCGTTTTGGGTAAAATCGTTTCATTTATCGTAGGTGTTTTGACTTGTTGTTCTTGACATTATTATTACTTATATCATGATTTACTTACTTCCAGAATATAAAATACGATTGATATATCATATATATTCAGTATATATATATATATAAGATAGATAAATGAAATGAAAAACACCGTTCATGGAGACGGTAGTCCGTACGTACGCATGAACGCTGTTTTCCTTTCCTTATTGTCTTGAATGGAAGTAAGTAGATGAAATACATATACATATATACATAAATACAGTAGCTTTATAATGTCATATATTTCATTATTATTTCTTATATATACTTTTTAATCATTCTTAAATGGTTAACATGGAGAATAAATCTCATCGCGTCGTGGAGACGGTAGTCCGTACGTACGCACAAGCGATGATATCGTTCCCATGGTCGTGGAATTGTGTTGAAGTGTATGTATACTATTTCAGTATCAATATCACTTTATAATAATCATATATAGTTACTCATTACACCATTATACCAATCCAATTAAGGTGGTGACGGAAAATATATTACACCACGGCGTGGAGACGGTATTCCGTACGTACGCACGCGCGGTGATTTCATTTTTCCGTAGGATGGATAGAAGGTGAATTAGAGTTGTTTAATATTTATAATAACATATCATTATATAAGAAATACTTATGTTATTACTTTATCATGAAACAACTAAAGAAGAAGAAGTTGAAGAAGAAAGAAATTGAAAAGATCGGTAATGGATATTACCTCTTCTTTGAAACGCCTCTTTGAATCCTCCACTTAGGGAACTAAGATTGGTCTTTGAAGAATACCAGGACCTCTAGGATTATTCTAGGTAAGTGGATAAGGGATTTTTGTAGGGGTTGTCCTAGCTTTAGTGCTCAAATTGGTGTGAGGATGAGGGGGAGGAGGTATCCTTTTATAAGGGAGGAGAGGGGCACCTTAGGAATATCTCAAAATATTATTTTATATTAAAGTCAAAATCGGTTTATAATGGTTCCAAAGGGTCTTATTTCGGAGATAAAGTGGGTATGGGTCGAAATACTATCAACCAATAGGATTTATACAAGTTTAGGTTATTATTTTAACCTTATCAATTATATTTAACTCTAATTTAAATAATTTAACTTTTACCGTGTCTTTTTGTTTTCTTACACTATATGGTTAATACACTTACTATAACATGCCAAACGAACCCCAAATTGTTTATTATTAATATATATTTCCTTATCTAAGTCATTTGGCCGAACCTTAGATTTTTAGGAATAAAATAACAATTAATAATATAATATTTGATTTAAAAACTATTTTGTGTCAATTTTGACACTATTTGATATATGATTTTTGTGAAAGTCATAACAGAATTATATGTTCGAACCAAGTTGATTAAATCAACACTAATATATCATAGTAACCTAGAAAATTAGTGTAATTCATAAAAAGTCTCAAATTACATTCATTTGAGCATTTATAACATCAATTGTGTTAATATTTCCTTAAAAGGGTAATTACTGCATCATCGTTGTGTCATAAATAAATTAATTTATTTAAAGTCTAAAAATTATAAATAAAATATCATTATGTAGGAAATCTTTTTAGCTTTCTAATGAATATTTATAGTCGAATTTATCTTATGTATAACCCCATATTAAAAATGTTTTAGTTATTAAACTTTGATTTTAACTATTTTAACTATCCATTAAATAAAATAATATTAAATGTCATAATCTAATCCAAGTGGACCTAAATGGTCATATTATATTCATAAGGTTGTTTTTGGTCGAATTACACTTATCCAATAGAATTAGGACATGTGTTAGGGTAATAGTAATATCATATTTACCCTTAGTTACCCTATTTACTATTAACCGTGGTAAAAAAAAAGTAAAAAGTTACTATTCACCAAAAATTATTTTCATCTCATTGAACCACATTTTACTTACTGACATAAACCGTGTCTCTCGGATTTTTGAAATTCCATTCACAGAAGCGGTAAAATTAAGTTTTATGAAAAATTCAGTTTTTTTAACTACCACTTAGTAGTTTCACTATTCATCAAAAATTGATGTTTTTCAGAACAATGCCAAAATTTCATCCTAAACTATATTTCATATTCCGAATTCAAAAATGAAGTCTATTTTACCAAATTCATAACATATAAGTTTCATTAATTAATTTTATAATTAAATCCCGCTGTTAAAAACAAATAGCGTGTTTTTAAGAAACAATATCTATCAAAAGATTGACACTTGTTTATGTCTGGTTTAAATGTGAGATTACATCCAATGACCAACATTGTACTAAATTGTAAAAATATATTCTAAATATACTTTAAAACCACTAAAATTAATAATTTATCACTATTAATTATTTCGATTGAAAAAGTTGTTTTTAACTAAAATTTAGTAATTTTCACTATTCATCAAAATATGAAAGTTATCCGAAAATTACCAAAATTTCACCCTAAGCTAATTTTGATATTCCGAATCCAAAAATGAAGTCCATTTTGAAAAAATAAGATTTAAAAAATTTCAAAAAGTGGTTATTACTATTCATAACGGCTAGTTTTAATAATATTTTAATAGCATATCATTGTTTAGTGAAACTCGGTATTGCGTATTACACACGCTATCGAGGAAGGTTGTGATTGCGTGTAATGCAAGGCAAGTCAAGGATGCGTGTTGTGCAAGCTCCCTTTTGTGTTGTGTACAACACAAGACATTAGTGAAATTAAAAGGAATATTTTTCATAAAATTTTGGGCTGTTACAATAAGTCGACCAGAATTATTGCATAATTATTAAATCCTTAATGATGTCATTCAACACCCGAAACTCAAAAACTATATTTTCACTATTCACCGAAAATTCAACTTTCTCAGAAAAATCTCAAAATTTCACTTTAACCAAATATCAATGCTCTGATTTCCAAAATGAAATCCATTTTATGAAAATAATTTTATAAATATTTTTAATTTAATTTTTAAATAAAACACTATTCACTGAAAATTCATTTTTTTCAGAAAAATACCCAAAAATCACCATAACCTAATATAGATCCTCTGAATTCAATAATGAACTCCATTTTATAAAAATATTTTTATAAATATTTTTAATTTAATTTTTAATTAAAAACACTATTCACCCAAAAAAACTAATACTTGACTAATAATTTTTGAAACAGTTATTTACCTATTTTACTGAATCACATTACTTAATCAAGGTGCCTAAATTATATTAATACTTTCTTTAAGTGAGATTACTAATCCATTTGGTCACATTACTAATCCTAAGCGTAAAATCACTATTCATAATTTACTATTCATCAAAAATTAAGTTGATCTTATTAAACTCTAAATTTCATAATGAACACAACTGTAGAAGACCATTTTTTAAAAATCATTACACATTTTTAATTATTTAATGTTTACATAAATATTTTAAAATATCCTTTTTCCAAAATTCATCAATAATATACATCCTATTTTTATCCGGACTCTTGAGATTCACAAACTTAACCATAAGAAGAAATCACAATTTATATTTAAATCAAAGGATTACACAAGGCAGTTACAGTCTCTTTACATAACCCCCTATAACACCAACATAGGACCTAAGAGTAAGGTGTTCTAGGGTGATAAAATCTTGGGGTGGCTCGGCCAACATTTCCCGAGTAGTAATTTCTATCATCTTGAACTTCTCGCGAAGGCGATTCCATTCCAACTTTACACGATGAAGTTCGGCTTGGGTTTGGTCCAGAGCAAAGCCCAAAGGTGCTACCTCCTTCCCAAGTTCCGTCAGATGGGCTTCGATCGGCCCAAGACTACTGGAAGGGTCCATCAAATCTTCTTTCTATATTAATTAATCAATATCACTTCTATTTATAGACAATAATCGCAACATCTAGTTTCAAATGGTCTTATTTACCAACGATCATATAACAATCAAAACCCAACGGTCTTATTTTAATTATACTAATTTTATTAAATGAAATAGTTTTGTTGAGTATAAAATAAAATAACACACAAAGTTAGGAAACAAAAAAAATATATTCAAAATTTTCGGGTCGTTACAATCTTCCCCCATTAAGAAATTTCGTCCTCGCAATTTTAAAATTGGTTTTGGAAATTTTGTTGAAAGTCTCACATCAGAAAAGAGTCAGTAAACCTATTACTTTAAAAGAAAGAAAGGGGAGTACAAAGGTCACCTGAATTAACCCATACTAGCATTCCATGTAGAAAAACATGGATATGTAAGAGAAAACAAAGGGTCATGTTCTGATGGAGAGTGATAGAAAACATGATTAGGAGAAAATTAACCACAAGAAGATCATAAACTTAAGATGTGTTAAATGGTATTTGATTACCCAGTAGGAAACATAAACCAACAACGTTTTTCTTTTACGTTCTTTTTCATAATTTTGAGGAATTCATTTACTACATAGAATAAAAACAAAAGGAAATATACTTACCTTCAAGTAGAGTTTCATCCCCTAAAAAGTTTTCACTAAGACTAATCTTTTCTCCAAACAAAGCATTCAAAAATACTTGGTCTCATCAAAAGCACAAGAATCATCTTCTAGAGAATCACATAATCCAAAAAAAGAATAACTATATTTTTCCCTTGTCTTTAGTCATCAAATAAAACTATAATGGTTAGTACTAGATCATATAATCCCCAAAAAGGATAATCCTATATAAAAATAAATATGACTATTAGTCTCCAAAATTCAACAAAAGTACTCAAAGTTCCAGAAAGACCATTCAATACACAACCATCCTTAAAAATTCTTCAGAATAATCCAAACTAAGATTGGAACCCAAAACTCAGAAGGATTTAATCACATAGTCTTCCACAATAAATCTTAACATTTATATCCAAATAACATCGACTACTCTTAAAGTCTCATACTAAAGTGTAATTAACCTAATCACATATTCTCTATGCTAGGTTAATCATTTTCCAGAAATAACCCAAATAACCATATGTCCACAATAAGTACATAGATTCTTACAAAATAAAAAATTTCAACCATTCCTCCACAAATAAAATCCTGCAGAATTTTATTTTCCTTAGGCATATAGTACTCCAAAAAAGAAAACATCGTCCAAAATAACCTTTATCATTTAATCACCAAATCATTTTCCTATACAAAGGATATCCATTTGATAAAACATAAGTTTCCAAAATCAACTTATTCATGATCCATAAAAATAGCAGATGCATTAGTCTGTCTGAAGGGCATAACAACAAAATCATAATGCTCATATCTTGATTGGAAGGATGTTTTTGGAATATCATCATTCTTCACCCTCAAATTATGATAACCAGAATGAAGATCAATATTAGAGAAGAATTGATTCCTACGAAGTTGGTCAAATAAGTTATCAATTCTTGTAAGAGAGTATTTGATCTTCACTGTGATCTCATTCATTTCTTTATAATCAATGCATAGCTGCATAGATCCATCCTTATTCTTCACAAAGAGAACCGGTTCTCCCTATGGAGACACACTTGGTCGGATCAACCCATTCTCCAAAAGATCTTGGAGTTGTTTCTTTAATTACTCTAGCTCCACATTTTCTATCCTATAGGGGGTCTTTGACATCGAATGAGATCCAGGTACGAGTTCAATGGAGAACTCTACCTCTCTTTCTGGGGGATTTCCATGTAACTCCTCAGGAAATACATCAACATATTCCTAGACGATGGAGATATTTTCTAAAAGAATAAATCCTTCATGAGAAACTTATTTCATTTACGAATCATTTAACTAAAAATGATTTTATGTCTTAAAATTTCATTCTTAGACAATTACATTTTTCTATAATTCCTTCATAATGATTCATAAAAATCTTGCGATTAACCAAACATATCTCCCGGAAGTGTCGTAACCAAGAGTGCAGCAAGGCCCGTTGTCGTGTACTATTTCCCATTCTAGTCTATCTCAAAGCGGTGTTTTTGGGTTTTACCTCTATGTACATTTGTTCCAGAGCCACCTCTACTTGCTCGTATCCATACAGAGATGTATTTTCTTGATAAACCACTTACTCAATACTCACCAAAATACCAGGAATATTTCCTATATTTAAAATTTTATATAGGGTTCTTCCTAATGTTTTCATATCCTAATTTCCATAAAAAACTAACCTATCCTTTTGATACCAACTATGGAATCCCACCATTTTATAACATAACTTTTCATTACATTTTACATACAGAGGATCTTTAAAGTCTAGTGTCTTGGAAATCAGGAACATAATACATGAAAACAACATAAAAGATTCTTCTAAACCACTTGTAAGGATTCTTCATTGTTCATCATAAGTTCAATACATCATTTCATAACCTGGGATCATACATCAAAAAAAGGGTGAGTAGAAGGCCTAGAAAGGGAAACAAGAGAAACATTTTACATGTGAACTTGAGATACATCAATAAAGTCATGAAAAAGAACTTTAAGGCATGAGAAATAAATCACGAGGCATATCATAATAAAAATAACTTATTTCGTAACTTGAAGATGTGGATACAACATTTAACTTAGACAATCATTTCTGTTTCACCAAGGTCCATCCCCAAGGTGTCATTAAAAAAAATTACCAAGGTTATTCACCAAGGTATCGTTAAAATTGTAATCCCTATAGATTACATCATTACCCAATGCATTGGATCACTATCAGGGTTCACCCTTAAATTTGTATTTATCATCATGTGAGCCACATATATCATCATCAAAAATTACATAAATAACCCATATAGCATAAAAGAAATGGGTTTCATTTCATAATCATAACGTTTTAAAAACTGCTTTTAAGACATGATCTTTATGTCATTTTAAACCCACCGAAAAGGAAAGCGGGTTTCATGTATGTAAATCCCAGAATTAAAATAGAAAATTTTGATATATATGTGAATAACCATGTAGAAGAAATATCTTTGAGTATTCACTTAATTAAATAAATGAATTTGAGAAAAAGAGAAAGACACTTTGAGACGAAAATTCTCCAGTATAACGGCTATGTTACAGGGTTTTAGAAGACATTGAAAAGAGAGGGGACATGGGTCACCCACTCATAAATGATCCATAAAATAGTATAGGGACAGAATATAAAGGATATAAGAACATGGTAATGAAATTTGAACTACATACTATATGAAATGAAAAACTTGAAAGGAAGACAAAAATAAGATTTCTCTTATGAAAATTCGGCAGCCTAACGGCGTCACTTAAAACTTTAAAAAATGAATTGATGAGATCAAATAGGGTCTATCATCATAATAACATAAAATAACAGTATTATGGATATAGAGATCATACCCCAACATAATAAAAAGAAACTTGAAAGACTTGACATGAAAATAGAACTTGAAAATGAGAAGGGTGAGAGAATCCCTTATAAACAATTCGGCAGCCTAACGACATCACTTAAACATTCTTAAAATGAATTGATGAGAGAAATAGGGGGTCTCTCATAATATTAACATGTAAATTATAGTAGGATTAATATAAAATAACATCCCAAACATAGGAACATGGAGCTTAAAATAAATTACATAAAGTAGAATACATGAAAAGAAAGAGAGAGGTAAGATCGCTTACCTTGAAGAGTAACTTCAAAAGCTTAAAGGTCGGGACCTTGGGAGGCTTGAAGGAACCTTGGTAGGACTCCTGGGGAGGTAAAGAGACTATAACTTCATTGGGGAGGATTTGGAAATGAAATTAATGAGGTAAAGGCTTGGTATTTATAGGAGAAGTGAGGGGACAAAGCATTAATTGCCAAGGGACACCTCATCGGTGGTATTGGCAAAACCATGGGCTTGCCCATGGTATTGGCCACTTGGGACACCTAATACCTTATCTTACTATTCATAAGTTGACCGGAATTATTGCATAATTATTAAATCCTTAATGATGTCATTCAACACCCGAAACTCAAAAACTGTATTTTCACTATTCACCGAAAATTCAACTTTCTCAGAAAAATCTCAAAATTTCACTTTAGCCAAATATCGATGCTCTGATTTCCAAAATGAAATCAATTTTATGAAAATAATTTTATAAATATTTTTAATTTAATTTTTAAATAAAAACACTATTCACTGAAAATTCATTTTTTTCAGAAAAATCCCCAAAAATCACCATAACCTAATATCGATACTCTGAATTCAATAATGAACTCCATTTTATAAAAATATTTTTATAAATATTTTTAATTTAGTTTTTAATTAAAAACACTATTCACCTAAAAAAACAAATACTTGACTAATAATTTCTGAAACAGTTATTTACCTATTTTACTGAATCACATTACTTAATCAAGGTGCCTAAATTATATTAATACTTTCTTTAAGTGAGATTACTAATCCATTTGGTCACATTACTAATCCTAAGCGTAAAATCACTATTCATAATTTACTATTCATCAAAAATTAAGTTGATCTTATTAAACTCTAAATTTCATAATGAACACAACTATAGAAGACCATTTTTTGAAAATCATTACACATTTTTAATTATTTAGGGTTTACATAAATATTTTAAAATATCCTTTTTCTAAAATTCATCAATAATATACATCCTATATTTATCCGGACACTTGAGATTCACAAAATTCACCATAAAAATAAATCACAATTTTTATTTAAATCAAAGGATTACACAAGGAAATTACAGTCTCTTTACATAACCCCTTATAACACCAGTATAGGACTTAAGAGTAAGGTGTTCTAGGGTGATAGAATCTTGGGGCGGCTCGGCCAACATTTCCCGAGTAGTGATTTCTATCAGCTTGAACTTCTCGTGAAGGCGATTCTGTTCTAGCTTCACACGATGAAGTTCGGCTTGGGTTTGGTCCAGAGTAAAGCCCAAAGGTGATACCTCCTTCCTGAGTTCCATCAGATGGGCTTCGATCGGCCCGAGACTACTGGAAGGGGCTATCGAATCTTCTTTCTATATTAATTAATCAAAATCACTTGTATTTATAGACAATAATTGAAACATCTAGTTTCAAATGGTCTTATTGACCAACGGTCATATAACAGTCAAAACCCAACGGTCTTATTTTAATTATACTAATTTTATTAAATGAAATAGTTTTGTTGAGTATAAAATAAAATAACACACAATGTTAGGAAACAAAAAAAAATATTCAAAATTTTCGGGTCGTTACATCTAAGGGTATAATGCAACCATTTCCCATACCAATATGGAAATAGGAAAACATAACCATGGATTTTATCATAGGACGACCCAAGGTATCTAAAGTAAATAACACCATTTGGGTGGTAGTCAATCACCTTACAAAGTTAGTGCATTTCATTACTATCAAGGAATATTTCCCTCTTGATCAACTCATTAAGATATACATAAGAGGAGTGGTAAACTGTATGGAGTACCACCCTATATTGTAACTGATTGAGATTTGAGGTTTACCTCAAGGTTTTGGATAAGCCTTCAGCAAGAATTATATATACAGATAAGTATCATCATTTATTATCAGCATCAAATGGATGGTCAATCTGAGAGAAAAATCTAAAATCTAGAGGATATGTTGAGATCATGTTCAATGTATTTCCAAGGATTTTGGGGTCATGGAGTTCTCATATAATAATAGTTTTCATTCTAGCATTTAAATGTCACCTTTTGAGGCTCTTTGTGGGAATAGGTTTCAGATTCCTATATATTGGGATGAAGCTTGAGATAGGAAGATGATGGGACCTGATCTTATCTAATATATTTCATAGAAGGTTCAAACCATTCAATTTCATATGAAATCCTCACAAATTCAACAGAAAATCTATACAGGAAATCATTGAAAATACATAGAGTTTGAGGTCAAAGATAAAGTAATCTTTCATATATCACCATGGAATAAATTCGCAAGGTTTGGAAAGAAATGGAATCTTAGTCCTAGACACATCATCCCCTTTGAGATCCCTTATCACATCGTAGTTTTAGCCTATCAACTAGCAATCATGCCTGGTATATCTTAAGTACATGATGTATTCTATGTATCCTTATTAAGGAAGTACATACTAGACCCCTCACATGAATTGAATACAAATGTGGTATCATTGGAGAATTTTTATTCATATGAAAAGTAGTCAGTGAATATCTTAGATCATAGATACAAAGTTATATGAAACAATACAACTCACCTGGTCAAATTATTGTGGCATAACCACAAGTTTTAGGAGGCAACATGGGAACCAAAAGAGGTGATGAAACAGAAGTGCCTTCATCAGTTTTAGTGTACAAAATAAAATTTTGAGTGAAATTTTTTGAAGGTGGGAATAATGTAACAACCAAAACTTTTATAAATGAAATCCCTTTATAAATGAATAAATTCCTTAGTAATTAATGTAGTTATATAAAATAAATTCACTATATTTCATTTGTTATTTTCGACCATTATAAAATATATCCATAATTGTCTAATGGGCTTAAAATACTATAAAGTATCATAACCGTTGATAATATAGTCATTCTATATTGACTGATGAGATAATAATATATTAAGGGTTATGATAAGATCTAATTGACACAGAAGGAAGAAGCGATGTCCTCAACTAGTAGGATCGTACCCAATGAATCCCATTTATCAGAGCTTCCAAGGGAGATGGCACCACTAGGTTTTTCCTATGACCAATCCTAATAAAAGATTAAATAATTGAAACATGATCGAAACTTTTATGGGATAAGTTAAATATGATAGATATCACCCCCCAAACCATGTTCCTCAAACCACCCTAAGAAAGTACTACCATTGCACATCTTACCCTTAGGGAGTACACTGGTGTAATAAGGGGTTATGTATCTAAACCCTAGTGGTATAAATTTTTATTGTTTTATTTTCAATAAAATAATTATTACATTTATACCTTTTCATTATTACTTTATATATATACATGATTATATAATGAGTTTGATAAAAATTAGATTTTGATATAAAGAAACCAGAATTGTATTTTTGGGAAATATATAGTTTCAACTAAAAAGATGTTTTTGAGAAATTCAAGAATTATTAAATAAATGATATTTTCATGAAATAGTTTTATTAAATAATATTTATTTAAATATAAATAATAATATAATTTAATGATGTCCCATGTAATTTTTATAAGGTTCAGAATGTTACTTGTGTCGTGAAAACTAGTTTTTTCAATAAATAAAGATTTTTATTTAAAAGTGTAAATTTATACATTTATAAAATTATTTTTATAAAATAAATATAATTTTTGAAATAAAAATGTTTAAATTATCCAATGGTGTATTTTTCATAATTTTCTAAGATGGACGAAGTTTTAGGTAAAAATTAAATAAGGTATAAATATACGGTATGTATTATGACACTATAATAGAAAAAAGTGATGTAATAAATACTATAAAAGGGAATATATGACCAAAAGTATATTTACCATTTAAAATAATGTGTTTTTTAAGTTATTTTTTTAATTTTAAAAAGCCTATAATGAAACCTCTAAATCCTATATTATATTTTAAGATTTTAAATACAATTATTTATGAACATGACTCACTTCCACATCATCAATTGTATTATTTTAATGAGTTCAGTTATTATACTAATAAAATATTTAAAACTAAAAATCTTTGATATAAAGCATCACCAAAAATCATTGGAAGATTTGTGGTTTAGATTACTTTATTACTTAGAGTCCAAAACTTAGGTTTAGACATCAATAAAGAATTATCCTCTCTTTTGTTATAAATATCCACCCAAACTCTCATTCCTATTCACTCAAACCCCATTTATCATGAATTTTCTCTCTCTATTCCTCTATAAATCCCTCCCAATGTGTTCCCAAACTCTTAAGAAGCTCCTATCAATCTTTTAGAATCACCCCCTCAAGGTAAGAGATTCTCTTCCTCTTCTTTTTTATTCATGTAATTCCTTTGTATTAAGCCTTTTGATTTCCAATTGTTCATATTTTAATTTGTTTTTATACATACCTTTACTTTCCTTATGATTCCCAAGTAATGAGATACCACCTTTCACTCTCATTAATCCCTTCCATGAAGCTTTATGTACACTTATTATGTTGCCAAATTTATTTCAGGATTTTCCTTGCCAAATTTTTATGTTGCGAATACCCATCATCATTTTATATAAAGGGTGTTCAAATAGTTATATATATCATTAATTGATTGGGTAATTCCATGTATACAACCTAGACTCATTAATCATGATATTGAAAGTGATAAAATACATTCTTATGTTGTATGATCTATGTGGCACACAAATGCATGTACATGATATGAATGTGATGGGTGGGTATGGAATTATATATCCCTTCAATGCATTAGGTAATTTTTTGATCTCATGATATATCATGTATGGTGCATGATCAGATAGCCTAAGAACACTACACTATGATGTATTAACTATTATCCTCGACTTGTGTTTATGATTTCATGTTTTATGTTATTGTCGCAATCCTATGATGCCTTGATGTTATCATCTTATAACAAGATTTGATATTCATGATTATGATTCTCACCTTTCTATTATGCTTCTTGAATCATGTGTACTAATTTTCTTTTTGTTATACTTTGATTATTCCCTTACTGGGCTTCATAACTTGCTTCATTATTATGTACTTCCCCAGGTTATCTCATGCAGTTTTGGAAGATCAAAGGAAATTTAAAGGAATTTTATGGAGTTTTGAAATATGTTATTATATCTCTATTTCAAGTTATAATGATATGTATCTAATTAACCAAATAAACTAGGCCTCATAATCTTTTGAGGTTGTATTATGTGTATTTTTATGTACTAAATCATGAAATAGAGTTTATAAAATATATGGGTTGTCATAACACGGTCACCTATCGACTGTGATATTTTGAGATAGAGACCCTATGAGGTCACCCACTCCCTATGTGGCTCTTTCCCATAACATGGTTTGTAAGTGAAATATCCTCACATACAGATTATTAGGAAATATACTATGTGGTCGTGCATTCTCTACTATATAGCCACCCATTTCAGAAAGCATTTTACCCGAACCTTGACTATAAATACCAGGGTTTTCATTTTAGGAATATAGAAGAGAATCTAGAGGAGAAATGGAGAATGAGATAAGGTAATTATTCGTAAGTTAATTCTCAATTTTTTAAATCATGCAAAGTTATTTCCTCTATGAGAGTTGGTTTTCGAGCCTAGGGAATGGATGTTTCCCTTTTTTTACTCCCCATTCTTGAAATAATTGTTTGAGATCTCTATGTGAATTAAAATCATATGATAATTCTATTGATCAACTACCATAAGGATTTCATTCCTTTGCACATCACCTAGATAGGCCAACCCCTTCATAAGATTACCTAGAGAACTTGTCTCCCTCACTAGGTCCCCACATGGAATAATGCTCATGTGTATACCTCACGGGTTGGTCACCTGACATTTCTACCATGCTACCAACTCCCCTTTGCATTCCTAGCATGTGACTTGGTTCATTTAACATGTCTATCACATGGTATAACCTCCTTTGGGGTGCCTAAGTCCTTCCTCATACTAATGTTTATGTATAGGGTATTTAATCAACCTATGGTCCCCTTTTTCCAAGTAATCCCCAAAAGGGACAAGACATGACCTCCTCTAAAGCCACCAAATATGCATTTTCTGGTGGAAAATCACACTAGAATAACTCTTCTTTAATCAAGTGTTTCCTTGATAAATTTTGTATCTCATTTATCCTCCATAAGTGATAAGGCCCTCTAGAAATTTACAAGCATGAATTCTATTGATAATGAGAGTCATAATAATAAATACACTTATGAAAATTATCTCAACTCAACATGATCACACTATAATTTTATTCCAATAAATAGGCCATGTGCCTATGGGATCCATTTTCAGGTATAAGACCAAATATGGTTCTCATTGATGATTTCATCACCTCGAATCATTTATGAGTCAGGGAAATTTTTATCTGGATGGTACACTTCTATTAGTAAGCCTCACATATGATATCCTAATTCTCAAGAAATACAATGGGCCTCCTTCTAGGTGTAATCCCTAACTTTGTCATCATCAAGGTAAATCATCAGGGTTTATCCAATGAGACATGCCCCTTATATTAATCCATCCCCATATGTATAATCCCTTCTTAATCCTCTATTGTTTCTCCTTTCATGACATAGATGTCCTCATGTTATGAAATTAAAATGTGTGGCCAATGCCCAGGTCCCGTTTTACAAAACTACATGACAACGTCCATACCGCATGATGTTAAACTACATGGTATGGTCCCACCACACGACTTTAAAATGTGCAACTCAAACTACATTGGATTTTATTCCTATCAAGAAGGATACATAATATCCTCCAAAAGATTCAAACCCAACATCACTAACCCCCTGCATCTATCCTCATGGGGACATATTGTTCATGAGATCATCTACATCCTTCCTTACTAGGTCATATCCTCTGTATACTTGCAATTCCCTAATCATTAGTCCATATTCCCTACGAGAACCCCATTTACCTCTACTAGGTCCATATTCCCTATAAAAAAATCTTTCACCAATCCATACTCCCGATGAAACCATGCCCCACTTGGAGATCCATATTCCCTGTGAGTATCACTATATTTCCTTTATTATGCCATATTTATAATAAACCCATATTCTACTCATTGGGTCATACTTTAGCTAGGAAAACCAACCTCATACCTCTCAAGTACATATTCCTTATGAAACCAATCTATCCTCATTGGGATATATTCCCTTAAAGCTCAACTGGAAAGGTTTGATCATGTGTGTGTCCTATACCAACCATCATTGGGTATCTTTCTCCCACTCATCCTTATCACGTGAAGTTAAACTGCATGGATCAGTCCTTGTCACGTGACCTTATAAGGTATGATGTGTCTCATTAAGTGACACTAAACCGTGTGGGTTCTGATTCCTTTCATAAGGATATGTAGGAATCCCTTCTATAGTCCTGATTCTAACTGCATAAAAACTCATCACCTTCATGAATGATGTTAAACTCCAGAGAACCCAAATAGGTGGAATTAAACCATTTTATCACTAACAAACAAGGAAAATATAGAGAAACTTGATGCATATATATGTTCAAATCAATACATATTAACAACCAACCATTAGAACAGGGGTATCAGTCCCATGATGGGATTTGGGAAGGATTCATTAATATGAATTAAATCTATAAGAGGGTCTAAGAGTAGGAAATAATCCCCTTAAAAAGGTGTTATGAGCCTAAACTACCACCCTCTCAACTAAAATGCTTTCTAAGGTGTTATTGGAAATGTCCTAACAACCACCTACCTTTGTAAAGTAGGTTCACCCAACTCAAAATGAGCGTGTTGTGAATACATGTCAGGAGTTTATATTGGAAAAAAATGGTGAATCCTTTAACTGTGAAAGTGATTGGTCGAGCATGTTTTTTCTTTTGATGTTGCACTAATGGGTTTTTCTGTTCATGTTTTTTTATCTTTATAGGACTGTCAAAATAATATCCCCCTTTAATCTAAACCAATGGAATTATCTTAATGTCATACTTACACCTTAGTTGTCGCAAAGGTTAAGGCCCCATCAAACAAAAAAATGGTTTTTCCAATGAAATGTATCCAATGATAGGTGATGAATGTGATGATTTGGGAGTGGTATTTAAATGGTATTATCACAAATCTAAAGGTTTCATGTGAATCCATTTTGGTCATGAAGCCTCATTAACCATCTACTCAATAGCGGGTGGAAAAGAAGTAAGTGGCACTCATTTCTACCTCGAACCATTTTTGGGAGCCTCTCCATAGACCACAACAATTAGTGCCTCCCTTATCTTAGGGAGGTATATAAATAGGTCTAATATGACCTCACCTTAGCTCGGGAGTCACCTAGGAGGAATCCTATTAACCATCATCACAGCCAGTAATGTGTAGCCTCAATTCCTTGGAAATTTGTTGTGGATGCCACCTAGTAAAACTATTCTCTAATCACTCAAACCCAAGAATCATGGAGATCTTGCTAGAGGGTTAAACTATCGACCATATGGAGTGAGATCATATCCCCACCTCCACTGAATAACTCTTTTAATATACTTTGGTAGCGGTCGATGAGCAATGAAATATCCCTGTTTGCACTCAACAAGTCCACTTGTATACCCTAGAAACACTGAAGAAACCATGTTGTCATATCCAAGCATCTAGAAAGGGGTGGTCCCATATTTCTTGTCCAAATTTTCAAGTCTTCCATCATAATTTGGTGATATTAAGAGGAGCAAGATAGAATATTTCAACAGAAACTAGGGGATGATTATATTATTCCCCCCACACATGATGTATATTGAAATATCCCAAAGATAATTGGAGGATAGAATCCAAGTCATATCCCCACTCCCATCGAAGAATGGGGCCATATTATCATTCTTATCAAAGAATCCCATAAGAATATTTAGGTGGTAATCAATGTACAGTCTCATATCCTTACTCATGATTTGTGAGATTATCAACATATTCTGGTAATAATAGTATAATACCATTATCAGTATAACCCAATGGTCAATAAGGGAAAATCACATATTCTAGTCCCCACCACTAGAGAAACTCATCAACATGATTCAAGTGCTACTCATGAGTGGGTACATATTCTTACTCTCATTTAGGAGTATCGTTGGCATGTCTTGGTGAGGAATGAAAAACACAATTGGGCTTATATCCTCATTTCAACTAGAATATATATGCCCATTTTAGTGGCCACTTCAAGGAAAGACCATAGTCATACCAACCTTACAAAGTCTTATCATCATATTCTAATATAAAAAACAAGATTCATCTAGGATGTCTACCACATTTTAAGTTTTTTATGAAAAATACATGACCCCAAACACCCAATGGAGAGCATCCAAGAAGAATTATCATCAGAGGAAACCCAAAGTATAGGGGACATATCATATTCCAACCCTAATCAGCACTAATGTTCTTGAGAACCTCAAGAATCATTTAATAGTGGCCTAAGGATCTACTGAATTGTCATCAAAAGGATGGATCAACTACAGTTATGAAGGTCCTCCCCCTGATGTTTCTACTAGCAACTTTGGAGGTCCTCCCCAAAGTTCTCTTTGGGAAGGTCCTACCCATGGAAATATCAAGATATATCATGATAATTTTTCTAATGTTGAGAGCTATGAAATCCTCATTGTGGTTGGGAGATCAAAAGGTAAGAAGTTCTTCCCCTTACCTATATAACAAACATTTTCCACCCTAAAGGTTCTCCTCAGGGAATATTTTTCAAGAATCCTCCCTACAGCTAAACATTGATCCATGATGGTAGTCCTCCCTATAGTGTATTTCATTATGAAGGTACTTTTGATAGAGACATCTCATTTCAAAAAAAAGGTACTCCCCTTACTAAATCTATTCTGATAAGGCCCTCATATCGAGAGGTACTTGAGAGACTGAGTTCAGGTACTCTAAGTGCCTCATATCTAATGGTTGATATCCCTTCTCAACTAAAAGACAATCCAAACCAATAGTCATCATTTATACCACATTCATATCATCTAACCTTTAATATTATATAAAATATTCTGATTAATCTCGCTCCCCACAATAAGGCATCTAGGAAATGACCTCTCTAATCAAGTCAAGAAATGGAATCTCTCACTAAAGAAAAAGAGAATGTCTTGATCATGAGAAAAAAAACAAGATGAAGATAATATATCGTTTATGTTATAGACCATGGACATATCTATGTATGGTATTCTTGAAACATTGGATGAGGAATGAATACACTATCTTCATTTAAATATATGGATGACTCATCATCACCTAAATGAAAAATCTATGTATTAAACGGAATATAAAAACTATGTCAAGAAAATAGGAAAACTTTACTGTCAGATCGATTTGTCCACCCTTTCAGTTTTCCATCTCCCAAAGTTGGGAAGGAAGTGTGGAGATCTCCAACATGCATGTCGTAATGATTTGGGGACTCTATATCAATTGATCATTGACACTCCATCTGATGTACATATCAGTGGTTAGGGTGAGCATAGAAATTTTCATTTCACTCCACTCCCTAGTCAGCAGTGTCTGTTGAGAAATAAATCATGAAACATTGTCATCCTAGATCAGATCCCAAGCTCAAGCTCTGCAAATTCTAGTCGTCTTGTCCAATAGGGTCTTTTTATCCCTAAAACTCATAAATGATGAATGTGAAGGGATATATCTATTAACATGCCCATATATTAAACCTCTATAAAGGTTGAGAAGACTTCTCATCTGAGAAAATCCAAAACTTCAGTTGAATCATTTCCCTCAACAATGATTAGCTCATGGTCAGATCATGCACCACTTGCAACTCATTCTTAGACTAAAGCCCTCAAAATAAAAAGGGTGAAATTAGTAGTTTCCACTATAGCAATACAGTAACAACCCCAACCCATAGGGCTTGGGTCATTTCTACCACCACCCCAGGGACTATCAAATCCCTATTGGGTCCAAGATTTCATGATGGTGGTACCAATTCAATCACATCCTGTAGTTCTGGGGGAATTTATATCACAACCTCCCCCTATGAAAATGAGTCGTCGTCAGGATAGAAGAAATTCTACAATAAATAACTTCACATTTTCTACCATTGTCTAACTCATCTCTCTCTTTGGGGATGTGATTAATAAATATTTATAAAGACTATATCAAGATCACCCTTCATAAATTATTTCCAAGGGAGCATTAGAAGAATAAGACAAAACCTTGCAGAGGATGAAAGCTAAAGCGGTCCACCAAAAAAGAAAAGACCAAGGAGAATTAGAATTGTCTCTTGAAAAATATTCAAAAGGAAATAGCTCCCCTTATCCAATGAGAAAATGATTCTAAAATCACATCACACATATGTAAATGTTATTAATTATAACCCTATAAATGAATCAAAACATGATGCTAGTGAAAAAGAGCAGGATGATGAATTTTCTTTCCAAAAAAATGGTCCATGCTAAAATTCTTGAAGAAGGTGTGTCTACCCACCACTGGAGACAAGTTCAAAATTTAGGGGTTCCCCTAAATACTCAGTTATTGCTACCTCAACATTCCTTGGCCAAAGAAAATGGGAAACATGTGTCTGAAGCCCACCCACCACCTAAAAAATTTGAGCATCATACTATAGAAGAAATAATTAATCAATATGGAGAAGATTTAAAAGAGTTACAGTGAATCAATTTTAAATTACTCAAAAATAATATTCCCACTGAGTATAGCCTCCTAGTAGAGACTTGAATTTCCCCTTTAGAAAATATCTCTCAACATAAAGAATATACTCTACCAATGTGAGAAGATTATAACTATATGACTGACCCAAGACCCAAAAAACCTGCCTATCAAGACTTGGTGGCTAGGGAGTATTAGGAGTTCCCTCTGTTGGGGTGGAAGATAGAACTATGTTAGATAAGCTACCTCATTCCAAATCATATTGATTATCAATGAAAGACATGTACAAACTATCCATATTAGGATATATATACGTTACTTGTGTTCAAGTGTATGGACATCTAAATGTATCACCAAAATTTATTGAATCTATTGAACCCATATCAGCTCAAATAGAGGCTATGGAAGGATATTGAGAACTGGTTCAACTAGAGAGGAAACTATATCCTAGGTGGGTGGATGCAACTCCACCTCCACCCAACTTCAATAATCCAATGTTTTGGGTTTTCAATAGCACTAGATTTTTAGAGAAACATTTTACATGTTTTGTACATTGATGTAGTTTCATTATGGGAACACTCAAGAAGTGAGTGGCAGATAAGCTTAGATGTTTTGTAAAGATTCAAGAAGGACCAAATTTTGTCAGGTATAACAGTTTATCATCTAGGTATATCACTTATTTGGAGGATCTCAGTTGATTGTTTTTATACCAATTCAGCTCAACACTGAGAAATAAAATGGTAATTAACCTATCAAATTTCAAACAGTGTGAGAATGAGAGAGTCTCTAACTTCATTGTTGGATGGAAAGTTCTAGCCTACTCAAAAATAAAACTACCATAATAGAATTTACTAAAAATATGTATAGAGAATTTGTGTGATGAGTTGAAAATTCTATTGATTATCCTAAAATACCTTGGATGATTATGTGAGTTTTCAACAGTTTCACAAAGGTTAGAGGATGTTATCTGATGAACTAAATCCAAATCTAAATTAGCATAATCATCTCATGGAAAGAGGATCGGTAAAGTAGGGACAACAATTTTTACACTTAAGTTAGCTCTAACACTAACTCTAGTGCCTAAACTTGTACAACATCATATAGTACCCCCTCTCGAACAACAACAACAGTAACATCCTCATCAAGAAGGGAGAAAGGAGTAAAGGCATCCACCCTTCAAATATCAAAAGAATAAATTTTGTTTTTTTTAAATAATTATTTTTCTAAAAATAGAAGGTTATTGGGTACTTCATCATAGCTATGGAGAATAACTTGATGAAGCTACTAGATCCCAAAAACCCCAATGAATTCGGTCTCAATAACCACCCTAATTACTATTCATTTTACTAAATATTGGGGCACACCATTTAGCAGTGATTTTACTTTAAATATATCCTCTTAAAGATGTTATATTTTGGGAAAGTAGAGTTGGGAATGTTATTATCCCAGAGAATGGATAACTAAAAACTCAAGAGGGGGTGAATTGAGTTCCTAAAATTCTCTTTACTTTAAACCACCCTCTTCAAGGTATGTGAGTTAAAATATTTCCCTTAATAAGAATAGGTATCATAAATGTATAAAATTAATGAAAAATATTGAACACGAGATATTTATAGTGTTTAGGGGGATAAAAATACCCTAGTCTACTCCACCAACCTCCTACTCCATGAGTTTGATGATTTTTACTATTATAACCCTTTTTCTTAGGGCTCCCAACTGACTACAAGTAGTTGTTACTTGTTACAAAGGTACAAGAGCTTCCAAATAGGCTCTCCCTTTAAATGACCTATCCATGACCTTAACACGCTCACTTACAGTGATTGTAAACAAAATAGACGTGAATTAACTTTAAAGAGCTATTTCAGCACACAGTTGCAAGTAGAAATTGATAGTAGATGAAGATGCATCCTAAGAAGATGATGATCTTCAAAGTATGGATCTGGATGATCTTAAATCACAACTGAGAGATTTTTAGGTGTAGCATTTGAGTGGTGTATATGATCTTTTCTATGTACAATCATTATTTGTTACTATTATTAGAGTATTCATATTTATGTGTGTTCTTGTGCATATATGTCTCTCTATTTTCATGCAGTAGCTAACTCTTATTTTTTATATCTCATATTTGATTTTGAACTTAATCACGTGATATAATCAAAACATTTAAGTGAATAATCTTTTGAAAATCTTATATGATAGAAACTTAATGGCATGTTTCCATTCTTTCTAAATATGGAATAAGCTTTTGCAGCAACGATATCAGAAATATTCCTTTTTGGATCTTTCCATTCTTGAAAAAATGGAACTTTATACAAATTGATATTTCCTTAAATAGAAAAATACTTTTTTGATATGTTCAAAATCATGAAATAACTTATCAAGATATTATGAAAGTAATCATGACATTCTGCATAACAGCTAGTTCTTCATAAGATATCCAACTGATAGTACCATTTTAATAAGATAAATTTCTAAGAGACTCCACAAGATAAAATGGATCCTTGACTTATATTGTGCATAGGATAAACTAAATTCAAAATTTTGTAGAATAATTTTCTTCATAAAATAAATATGTTACTGAAGTTTAATACTTAATTTTCACAACTTCCTATGGTTCTCATAAGATAATATTTTATGAATATAACTTCTGTAAGATAAATACTTTTCATAACTACAGTCTGACTAAAATATCTAACTTTGAACATGTGATAGGTAGTCTATTATCCTCATAAGATAATATCTTACATAGTAAGATAAACTGTTAAAATGAAGTTCTATGATTCTAAGTAGACAAAAGATAATATTTCAACACTTTGATTCTCATAAGATAAAATACTTTGCTTTAGATTAAACACTTTACTCAATATAAGATAATCACTTATATTCAATATAATATAGATTTTTTATAATAGAATATCACATAAAAAACTTAAGATAAACTCATTAGAATAAAAATAGGGATTTTTTGAATCATCTAAACACATAAAAACTGAGATATGTTGAAAAAACATAAGTCTTTCTAACAATCTCCCTCATTTTGATGATCACAAAACCCATTGAATATAATAAAAAATACACAAAAAGAAATTTTAATTTTTAGATTCTCCTTTTTCTTCTCCATTTAAATTTTATATTCTCTTTTTTCTTCTCCCCCTTATTGTGATATCAAAAAAAACCAGAAAAAGAAAAAATAAGATAATAAATATTACATGGGAATAAGTGTAAATAGTTAATACAACTGAATGTGGATAGAATTTGGAATGAGGTTGTATTGATAAAAATAGTTAGCAGAATAAATCATTAAATAAATAAATAAAATAAATTAAGAGTAAAGAAACATAAAATAGGAGTAGAAATACATTAAAAATATAGATAAGCATAGTCACTAAAAATAGTATTACTATGAAAGAAATAAATGCATTAAAAAATACATGTAATATAAGCATGAAATCATTCAAATGTTTTTGTGAAACACTATTCGAATGTTTTTTAAGGCCATTCAAATTTTTTTGAAAAACCCATTCAACCAAACAAGAAAATTATGTACTTTTGTTCGTTTTAATATGTGAAATGAATTTTTAGAGGGTTTTTTTGAATGATAGTTTTTTTCCGTAAGGTAGGTTAGATTTAGGAAAGGGATCATCATCTATCTCTCCAATAACATCACCCAACATGAGTAAAGATGCTCCAAGTCCATCTTGATCACTTTGAGAAATCCTTATGGGGTTAGATTGAATATTGAGAGCATCTTGTTGTGCCCTTGACATATCAAAATTATCTGCAGGGACAAAGGGTGGATTAAAATATGATTTAGGTAAAGGTAATGATACTTCTTCTATAACCCTGATATTTTCCCTTAGGTATATTTTAGAAGGGTCAAAAATCTCCTTGAGTCTTTGAGAGGTAGATGTATGATGATCAACAATAGGAGGTCCTGATAGATTCCTCCCTCAAATTTGAAATAGTGATTCTATAAAATCATAAATTATCCTCACCATGTCATTTCTATAGTAATCCTAGAGATTTTTGAAACCATTATAGACCCATTGAGAAAATTTTACAAAGATATTTTCCACATCTCCATTCTTGGAACAACTAATGACCAACTTCTTCAAAACATCAAACTAGTTTTCCGATAGACTAAATGGGTGATCGATAGAAACTACTTACTTTAATTTTGTAGATGATTGATATTTCTATGGTTCAAAAAATTCTTTGGACTCTTATTATTTTTATTCTTCTTATTTAGAGGATTCTTACTTTAAACTGCTTACAACCAACTGATGTAAATCCTAAAAATTCTTTTCCAATATTGAGAAATTATTTTATAAGGATCCAGCCATTCTTTGTAGTATAGTAATGATACAACTTGTATCCATTTGCAATTTTACGAAAATATTATGATTTTTAGGTAACTTTTCCTTTATCAAAGAGCTGATTTCCATTTAGGATTAATCAATGGACATAATAGAACTCTGAGTAAAATCAAGAAACCTTATTACTTTGGAAATCACATATATTTGAAGATCTTAAACCATTTCCCTAGAGAGAAGTTCAAATTACATTGAATCAATGTTATAATTCATCATTTCTATTTCTAGAGACACTCCTAATATTGAGAGTATATCCACCTAATCTATGGCTTCACTAGTAGGTTCCATTGAAAACTTTTCCAAAACTGATTGAACCAACAACTTCACTTCATGAACATAATATTTAGAGACTGTGTGCTCATAGAGAGTATTATTATCACTTTTAGACTCAATTAACTGAACTTTCAATGATTTTACTTTAGGAATTAATTTAGAGTAGCTTTATCATGTTCTCGTATTAGTAGTATCTAGTTTTTCTATAGCAATTTCTAAACTTGTATGTTGTGCATGAATAGGAGAAAATGTATCATGATAAAATTTTATACTTTTAGTTCCATCAACTTGTTTATTTCCATCAACATTAGGTCACTCCTCCACATGGGATGGTTCTTTTGATTCTAACCAGGCTCTTCTATTTTCAACAGGATGAGTTGCGACTTCAGGTTCTTATTATTCTTCTCCACCGGTAGATTTTTGATTAACTGATTTTATTCTAAGTTGTTTGCTTGTCTCCCTAGATAGATATATTTCAACAAGAGGTATTTCGCCTAAAAATGTTGAAATGGTCCTTCCTTGACTAACATTAACCAACCTAGTAGTGGTTGAGTCCAATTATTCTCTAAAAAAATAAGTAGGTATAACATTATAATTAACTATTACAGAAGGATAAGGCAAACTGACTTGAGGAGCAGTTCCTTCTATGGATTGAATAACAACCCTTACTCTTATTCTCCTCTCAGTAAGATTTTTGTTATCAATAACATCCCTTACATCAATACTTTGTACTGGTCTTTCTACAAAAATAGGTATAGTTATAGGAGTCTGAGCAATAACATCACTAGAAATTTCTATTCAAGATGACTCACCTGAAGTCGAAGCAGGATCGACCACAATTTCTTCTTAAAAAATTATGGGAAACAACTTATTTAAAGATGAATTCTAGTAAAAACCACTTCACCTAAATATATTTTCACTTAACATAGTTAGTCTATGACAACGTATTACAGTAGCCATACTAACACCAACATTATGAAAAAATAGAGTCAATATCCTTCCAAATGAATAAAATTCACTGGCTTATTCTGAACATAATGCATATATATATTAATGTAATGTGTCATATTCGCAGGCTACTCGATCATAAAAAAATACAATAATGTAACATCTTGAAAAATAACTTTTTCAAACTCACTATTTCATTGTGCAATAATAGAATAAATAAAATTTATAAGAACCTTTATTCCAGGTTATAAGTCTTTCATTGGCTTATTCTCAATATCTACTATGCTGAATAGAGACTTCATCATTTCGGGAAGTCTCAGTTTATCTACAGTGACTAAGGAAGTATTAAAGTTTGGATAACCTTCATGAGGAAATTTAAAGGTTTTATCCATTTCTACATAAGTTATTAAAAAAACTCTTTTGGTTTATAGTTATAGTAACTAGATCTCCATTTTCACTGAAATGTTATACCATGGTCTCATAAAACTCACAAACTTATTTCTCAAAAATAAACTCAGTTTGTTTTTCATCGAAAATGAATTCCAATACTTTGTTATTTATGACATTCTTGAGTAGCATATTTGTGTTTTCTAGCCAACCAAAGTCTATCACTCTTCCACTTAAAATTTTTCTTACGATCCTTGTATGTTTGATCCTACTAGAGGTAGCACCGTCAGTTCTAATGGTTTTTTTCATTTTTACAAGGGGTTTTGGAAGATTTGAGGGTTAGGTTAGAGAGGTTTGGATAGAAAAGAGTTGAAGGTTCAGAGGTTTTTAAGGTTTCCACATGTAGAACTAACTTACCTTCTTTTATTTTGTGATAATCAAAAGTTCACGAATGTGTTGTGCAATATAATAAAAAAACTAGGTGAAGTGTCCTATCTTGATGTGACTAATTGTGATACCAAATCACAAATAAAATAAAATATTTATTGAATTAAAAATCATGATATTATGTAAAATTAAAATAAAATCAAGTAAAATTCAATAAACTAAACTTAGATTTAATAAAATAAAATATGTCAGTGGGAAATGGTTTTATAAAAAAGGATTGATAATTGATTTTTTGTGCAAAAACATTCTGGAGATATATCACCTTTTTGTGCATGATCTCTTAAGAAACTATGCCTCAAATCAATGTGATTTATTCTAGAATGGTCAATTGGATTTTTTGAAATGTTGATAGCACTTTTGTTATCACATTTGATTGGAACACAACTAAAATTGAATCCAAAATCCATTAGAGTGTGTTTCATCCACAACACTTGGGTACAAAAACTTCTTACTGTAATGTATTCAGATTCAGTATTTGATAATGCAACATATTTTTGTTTCTTAATTGACCAAGATACTAGATATTTACCAAAAATATGGTAGGTTCCTAAGGTGATTTTCCTATATATTCCACATCTAGTAAAATCAGCATCTGAATAAGAAGTTAAATTAAAATCATAGGTTTTTGGAAAAATTAGAGAAAGATATACGATTCCTTTTAAATATCATAGAATTCTTTTGGTATAATTTAAATGAGATTTTTTTGGATTGGATTGAAAATAAACTTCCTCTATTAAAAACAAGATTTAACATCCATATTATATAATTTAAAATTCATATAAGATGCATATTCTTGAAGAATTCTAATTTCTTGTAACCTTGATACATGGGAAAAGGTCTTTTCATAATCTATTTCTTTTTCTTGATTGTTACCTTTTACAATTATTTCTAGTGATTAAACTTTGATCATCTTGTTTGTTTCTAAATATCCATTTGGTTCCAATAATAGGATAGTCATAGGGTCTATCAATTAATTCCTATACTTAGTACCTCTTAAACTAATTTAACTCATCTTGCATAACTAAAAACCAACTTTCATAATCTAAAGATTCTTCTACAGTTTTGTGTTCTAGTTGAGACAAAAAGGTATATAATTCTACTAGGTTTCTATATTTTTTCTAGTTTTAACTAATTCATCTAAACTTCTTATAACTATTTCTAGAGGATGGTCTTTAAGGTTTATAGATAGTCTAGGCAACACACTTGTTGGTTCACTAGTATCAACCCTTATAGGATTTGGTTCAAAATAATCAGGTTCCAAATCATCATCCTTATTGTTGTTAAAGAGGTTTTTATGTCTCATGTCCTTAAGAGAATCACTCAGCTCATTAGTTTGAGTCATCTTATGATCAAAAGGATCACTTTAATCAAACTTTACATGAGTTGATTCTTTAACAGTCCTTGAACTTTTTTTGAAAACTCTATTAGCTTTAGAAGTAGTATAATATACTAGGAAGATTCCTTCATTAGATTTTAGATTAGACTTACCAAGATTTTCCTTAGTTTTTAAGATGTAAAACTTTCATCCAAATACTTTAAAGTATCATACCTTAGGTTTTCCATTATTCCATAACTCATATGATATTTTCTTTAAGATATTCCTTATTAGAACTATGTTAATGACATAAAATTTTGTGTTAACATATTCATCCCAAAAATGAGTTGGCATGTTATATTCACATAACATTGTTCTAGAGATCTCGTATGATGCCTTATTTATCCTTTTGACAACACTATTTTTTGTTGGGTCGGAGGTGATGGCAAGAGGGGGGGTGAATTGCCTTTTTAAAATTAATTAACAATTTAAAACAAATTTAAATGCAGCGGAAAGTAAAATGGCAAGACACAATTGATAACGGAGTTCGGCTTTAAACTCAAGCCTATGTCTCCGCTCCCAACTCAACCGTTGGGAGATTTATACGACCGCTTGCTTTTTAATGGTTATAGCAAGAAACCCACTAGCCGTTTTAAGGTAGGCTAGATCACCTTCTTACAGCTTGCTTTTTTATTATGGTTGTAGCAAGAAACCCAAATTGAAAGAAGGAAGAAAAAGGGTGGTTTGTTTTAATACAAACCCAATTAAGAACTAAACAATTGAAGTAAATAAGTTATAACAAACTAGAGGAAGCCTTGAGCGCCAAGAGGTGAGTGTAGTTGATGTAGAGGCAGCCCAAGCTTCAAGGATGGCAATTGGATCTCAAGTGGCCTTTGAGAATTGTCGTAGGAGCCTCAAATGATCAAAATAGATTTGGTATGCTTCGGTATATGATCGGTGGTCTTCCCGGCATCCATGGACGTCTATTTATAGGAGAAATACTCCCAAATACTTCAATATGGCCGTTGGAGGGCTTTCGGAGCCGTTGGGGATCAAGTGGGCAAGTCTGGTCAAGCTCCAACGGCTAGTTTGACTTTGCTTACCGGCTGACCGGTGCTTGTCCACCGGCTGGCCGGTGCCTTGGAAGGTGGAGAGTGCTTCTGCCCAGGAGCCACCGGCTGGCCGGTGAGAAATCCACCGGCTGGCCGGTGGTGAGACAGTAGGTCTCACTATTCCAAGGATTTCCACCGGCTGGCCGGTGAGGAGTCCACCGGCTGGCCGGTGGTCTGGACAGAAGGCATCCCATTCTGTCTGGAACCACCGGTCGGCCGGTGGCCAGACACCGGCTGACCGGTGGAACCTGGCAGAGGGGAGGGCCTTCTGCCTGGTCCACCGGCTGGCCGATGGGCTGGATCCGGCTGGCCGGTGCCCTTACCGGCTGGCCGGTGGTCTCACACCGGCTGGCCGGTGGACTTGAAAACAGTCCACTTTTCCTCCTTTGCCACTTCTTGCTCCTGAAAACATGCCTATTTAACAAGAACACTTGAAACAATATTAGATCACGATGAGAGTGATTGTGATCATTAAAATCCAAGAGAGAGGGGTACAACAATCTCCCCCTATTTTGATGATCACAATCACAAAAAAAATCTTTAAAAAAGGGTATGAAAGCTTTAAAAAAGGTATGTCAATTGAAAACTTAAATAAACAATTTGAACTTGGAAAACGTAGAGACGTGCCAAATATAATGATCTTGAAAGCATTGAAATACTGAGAAAGGGTTATTTTTGAAATTGCAACAAAATGCCATTTTTTAAAGAAATCAATTGAAAACAATAACTTAACCATTTAAAACAGATTTTGATGACATCAATAACTTAAAATGGAACTTGTAAAAAGAGCATTTTAATAAATAACTATGTAATAGATAAGTTTTCTCCCCCTTTGGGATTATCAAAATAGGAGAAAAATTATGAAAGAAAAATACTAATAAGTAATGACAAAAAGGATGGATAGATAAGATAACTTGAATTCCATAAAAGATGAAACGATACAAAGGAAGTTCAAAAAACAAATACAAATACAAATACAAGCCAAAAAACAGGAACGGCTCTATTCACTCCTAGAGGGCCGAGAGTGACGGCGGCGCCTGAAGGTTGGAGGAGCCGGAGGAGCCTGGACCGCCTCAAAGCGACGATCTAGAGAATCAATCCGTGAGTGAAGCTGATCAAACTGGGAGCTGAAGTAAGAGAACTGAAGATCGAGCCGGGTCTCAATCTGATCCTGGAAGCGTAGGAACTGATCAGCCGTCAACGGCAAGCCACCAGCATCAGCAGGAGGGGGCACAGCCTCAGCAGGCTCAGGTGCATCATCACCCTCTCCAGCCTCCTCATCAGCAGCAGCATCAGCCTCACCTTCGATGTCACCACTTCCTTCCTCTTCATCATCATCACTATCCTCACTGTCTGAAAGAGGATAGGCAGCGGCAATAGCAGGAGGCATGGCATTGGCAGGAGGATGGGAATGAGTCTGAGGAGAGTAGGCCTTGAGAAGACCGTCCTTGTCGACAATCCATTCCTGACGCCAAGGGTGCCAACGGATGTTCATTCGTTGCACCATCATAAAATTCACTATGCTATCCTTCGTTGGCTGCTCGAAGGAAGTAGCATGAAGAGGCACATCGAGAAAGGAAAAGATTTTAGTCAAGAGGCGTCCGTAGGGTAGAGTTTTGGACCGGCGCGGGTGCTCAGCCACATAAGTCATGGTCCGGAACAGAAACCGGACCAAATTGAAGTGAATGCCTCGGGTGATAAATGAGAGAAGATAAATATCAATGAATTTGACATTATCATGATCCCCGATACGGGGCGCAAGAGAAGTTTGAATGAGGCGCTCAATAATACGATGGTTAGGAGAGAGCTGGGAGAGCTTGACAATAGGATTTGTGGGCTGCCCTGTGAGATGCTCAAGGGCTTCGGCTATATCAAACTCACGGTCCCGAGGAAACTCCCCCTGAGCAAAAGCATGGGGTCCAACATGAGGAACCCCGAGCATCCGGGCAATCTCCAACGAAGTGATAGTGATGGGTTGCCCGAGAGCAGTGGAGGAGATGGTATCAATGTCATCAGAAACGGACCACGTCAAATGAGCATAGAACTCTTTGACTAGAAGAGGATAAATGACATCCTTTTCGGGTGGCTCAAAAAAAGAATGCCAATGTTGATACTCAATAATCGAGAAAAGCTCAAGACGAGCAGTAGACAGCCAAGAATAATCAATTACCCTACCCGGCAGAATGACTTTGTCATGCCAAATGTCCGGGAGTTGAGGGATGGAAGGAGGAGGAGGAGCTTCTTGAGCGATTCCCTTGCCTTTGCGAGTAGATCGAGGTCCCATGATGGCAAAAGGAGCTAAAAAGAGAGAGATTGAGAGAATAAAGGAGGTTTGAGAGGTCCAAAACAAAGAAGGGAGGCTAGGGTTTGGAGGACCTGCGGTTTTAGGAGGAGCAACCCGAGAGAGAAGAGAGAAATGAGGGAGGAAGGGTTTTAAAATAAATTTTAACCCTTTCCCCGGCTGGCCCATAAAGCAAAACCCGACACCACCGGTTAACCGGTGATGTACCACCGGTTGACCGGTGGCACTAAAAGTCATAAAAAAAATATAAAAAACAGAATTAAGAAAAAATGTTTACAAAATTCTAATAAAAAAATAAGCAAGCCAAGAAAGTCAAATATTTAATAGTGCTCATTGACGAATCATTCCTAACTCCCCTTTAATAAAATCAAAACGGTCAACCGGGAGCGGTTTGGTAAAAATATCAGCTAATTGGAAATCAGTGGTAATGAAGTCCAAAGTGATATCTCCTTTTTGAAAATGGTCACGAAGGAAATGATGCCTTAAGTCTATGTGCTTTGTCCTAGAATGTTGTATTGGATTCTTAGAGATACTAATGGCACTAGTGTTGTCACACCGAATAGGGACATGATCATAGGAAAGACCATAATCCAAGAGAGTGTGTTGCATCCAAATAATTTGGGCACAACAATTGCCAGCGGCTACATACTCGGCCTCGGCAGTAGAAAGAGAAACACAATTTTGCTTCTTGCTACTCCACGAAACAAGGGACTTGCCTAGCAGATGACAGGTTCCACTAGTACTCTTACGATCTAATTGACATCCGCCAAAATCAGCATCCGAATAAGAAGATAGTTCAAAAGAAGTATTTGAGGGATAAAATAAACCAAGATTTTTTGATCCTTTTAAATACTTAAAAATTCTTTTGACCGATTTAAGATGGGATTCTTTAGGATTGGCTTGAAAACGAGCACAAAGGCAAACACTAAACATGATGTCAGGACGGGTCGCAGTTAGGTAAAGTAGACTCCCGATCATACTCCTATAAAGCTTGTTATCCACCGGTTTCCCGGCTTCGTCTAACGTAAGCTTACATGAAGTACTCATGGGTGTACTAATTTCCTTTACTTGATCCATACCAAAACGACTTAGAAGCTCGTTTGTGTATTTGCTTTGGCTTAGAGAAATACCATTTGAATTTTGAAAGATTTGAAAACCAAGAAAAAATTTCAATTCTCCCATAAAACTCATTTCAAATTCTTTTCTCATTAAATCTGAAAAATCAGTACAAAGAGATTCTTTGGTAGAACCAAAGATAACATCATCAACATAAATTTGGACTATTAAAAGATCTTTTGAAGTGTGTTTTAAAAAGAGGGTACAATCGGCTTGACCCATTTTAAAATCATTTTCTAAAAGAAATTTTGTTAACCGCTCATACCAAGCCCGAGGGGCTTGCTTTAAGCCATAAAGAGCCTTGGTTAACTTAAAAACATGATTTGGAAATTTTGGATCTTCAAAACCGGGAGGTTGTTCAACAAAGATTTTTTCAGAAATAAAACCATTTAAAAAAGCACTTTTAACATCCATTTGAAAAAGCTTAAAATTTAAGTGGGCGGCGAATGCCAACAAGATCCTAATGGATTCTAACCTAGCAACGGGGGCAAAGGTTTCACCATAATCGATTCCTTCTTCTTGATTATAGCCCTTAGCTACTAGGCGAGCCTTGTTCCGGGTTATGTTTCCTTGATCATCAAGTTTGTTCCTAAAAACCCATTTAGTGCCAATAATTGGATGATCATTGGGTCTTTCACAAAGAGTCCAAACATTATTTCGAGAGAATTGATTTAGTTCCTCTTGCATTGCAAGAACCCAATTCTCATCATTAATGGCATCATTAACGGTTTGAGGTTCTAGGTGCGAAATGAAGGCTTGATGTTCAACTTCATTGAGGATAGATCTTCTAGTTCGAGTACCGGCTTGAAGGTCACCTATGACATTTTCTAAAGGATGGTCTCTAGAAGGTTTCCAAACCTTAGGCAAGGTGGAAGGCGAAGAAGGTGAAGAGGGTTCTTGATGGTCATCCTCCTTGGGAGGAGAAGAGGAATCAACCAAACGAAGCTTATCAAGCTTATCTTCAACATCCTCAATGACCGGGTGAGGTTTTGGAAGAGTTTCATCAAATTTGACATGAGATGATTCTTCGATGGTTTTTGAACGTTTATTGAAGACACGATAGGCTTTGCTTGAGTTGGAGTACCCAAGAAAAATACCTTCATCGGATTTGGCATCAAATTTCCCTAGGTTATCTTTTGTGTTAAGGATAAAGCATTTACACCCAAACACTTTAAAATAACCAACTTTGGGCAATTTGCCTTTCCAAAGTTCATAGGGGGTTTTCTTAAGAAGGGGTCTTACAAGGACTCTATTAATAGTATAACAAGCAGTGTTTACCGCCTCGGCCCAAAAATATTGAGGGAGGTCGAATTCACTAAGGAGGGTTCAAGCGATTTCTTGGAGAGTTCCGTTTCTCCTTTCAACCACTCCATTTTGTTGAGGAGTCCTAGGGGCAGAGAAGGTGTGATTGTATCCTTGAGAGGAACACAATTCATCGAATTCTTTGTTCTCGAATTCACCACCATGATCACTACGAAGAGATATGATTTTATATCCTTTTTCGTTTTCTACTTTCCTAGAGAATTTCAAAAAGGTTTTACAAGCATCATTCTTATGGGCTAAAAAGAAAACCCAAGTAAAACGAGAAAAGTCATCAACAATAACTAAGGTATAGGATTTTCCACCTAAGCTTGCTACGGGAGTAGGACCAAAAAGATCAAGATGAAGGAGTTCAAGAGATTTTGAGGTGGACACTTCCTTCTTAGATTTGAAAGAAGACTTGTGTTGCTTACCAAGTTGGCATGGCTCACAAATCAAATCTTTCTTAAATTTAAGTTTAGGAAGGTCACGAATGAGCTTGTTCTTATTAAGCTTTAGAAGTGAATGAGAGCTACAATGCCCCAATCTTCTATGCCAAAGCCAAGACTCATTGTCAAGAGCACTTAAACATTTAACATTTTGGCTAGCTAGAGATTTTAAATCAATAATGTAAACATTTTGAAAACGGGAAGCAGAAAATATCAACTTGTTTTGAAAATCTAACACATTGCATAAATCATTTTGAAAATTGACTGAAAAACCACTATCACAAAGTTGACTAATGCTAATTAAATTATGCTTTAAACCTTTAACTAATAAAACATCTTTAATAAAAGAGGAGCTACCAAAACCAATGGTACCTATTCCGACGATCTTGCTTTTTGAGTTATCACCAAAGGTGACATATCCTCCATCGAATTCTTCAAGTGAGTTGAACTCGGAGGGATCGCCACACATGTGCCTTGAGCAACCGCTGTCAAGATACCACGACCCTTTAGAGGTCCTACTCTTTTGGCGTTTATCCTACAAAATCAAGAAAGAAGAGATTTTGGTACCCATATAAGTTTGGGTCCGGAAAGATTAGCAAAAAGAGACTTTTGAACCCATAATGTTCTAGAGGGATTCCTTCTATGATACTCATCCGAGTAGGTAATGGATTTGGGTCTTCCATACCTAGCATTTTTACAATCACATTCATAAATCATGTGACCGGTCTTTTTACAATAATTACAAAATTTTTATTGAGAGCTCCCCCTTACAAAAGTAGTGGGTGCCCTAGAAAAAGTGGATTGCTTGTTATAGCCAAGTCCATGTGTGGTTCTAGCCGAACGCTGAGAACCTAGTAATTTAGTTAAGTTTTGTTCACCTTGGGTGAACTTGGCAAGAGATTCCTTCAAATCCTTAATGGTAGAATTTAAAGAATCTACATTTGGAATATTTTTGACTTTAAGGGCAAGCTCCTCATTTTCTTTGAGAAGTTTGTCTTTTTCGGAAATAAGAGTTTTGTTTTTCTTTTTCAAGGTCAAAAATTTAGAGGTAAGTTCGTGAAAACCTTCCTCTAATTGATCTCTTGCATTTTGGAGTTCTTCATAAGACATATTATTATCAAAAGAAGAAGATGAGGAAGAATAGTGAGAAGAAGAGTGAGAAGAGGATACCTCATCAAATGCCATTAGGCATTTTCCACCTTCATCGCTTGAGTCGCTTGAAGACATGGAGTCATCACTTGTACTCCATGTTGATGCTTTGAAGGCCTTCTTGTTTTTCTTTTCTTTTAACCTTTTCTTGAAAATGGAGCACTCCGGTTTGATGTGTCCTTTCTTTCCACATTCAAAGCAAGTGATTTCTTTCTCCGCCTTTGGCTCTTCCTTTCGTGCCTTTTGAAATTTCTTCTTCTTCTTCATGAACTTGCTCATTTTCCTTGCTAGTTGAGCCATCTCGGATTCACTATCATCGGAGGAGCTTTCTTCCTTTGCCTTGAAAGCAATGTTCTTTTTCTCCTTGAAGATCTTTCCTTCTTTATCGGCTTGCCTTTTCATGGTAATCTCATAAGTCATGAGTGACCCTATGAGTTCTTCAACCGGCATCTTCTTCACATCTTTCGCTTCTTGGATTGCCGTCACCTTTGGTGCCCAAGAGCTTGGTAGGACCCAAAGAATTTTCTTCACCATTGTTTCTGCTGAAACATCATCACCAAGGGACTTTCTCCCATTGCAAACATCAGTAAAACGAGTAAACATTTCGGTGATTGACTCGTGTGGGTGCATTGTGAAACTCTCAAAGTCTTGACGATACATATCTAACCTAGTGTCTTTGACTTTGTTAGTGCCCTCATGGGTCACTTCCAAAAGTTTCCAAATTTCGTGTGAGGTGGTGCAAGTAGAAATACGATTAAACTCATTACGGTCTAACCCACAATGAAGAGCATTCATGGCTTTTCCATCAAGCTCAAAATTGGCAATATCTTCGGGGGTCCATTTAGATTCATCCTTACTAGAAAGAGTGTAGCCTTGCATAACAATTCTATATATAGGATAGCCAATACTTCTAAGAAAAGTAATCATTCGTGTTTTCCAATATGTGTAATCGGTTCCATCGAAGTATGGAGCCTGAGTCATGGAATACCCTTCGGGTGCTTGTGAGAAAGAAGCCATCACTATGGATTTTTCATTTGTAACCGGTTAAGGTATTACACAAACGCTCCCTCTGATACCAAATGTTGGGTCGGAGGTGATGGCAAGAGGGGGGGTGAATTGCCTTTTTAAAATTAATTAACAATTTAAAACAAATTTAAATGCAGCGGAAAGTAAAATGGCAAGACACAATTGATAACGGAGTTCGGCTTTAAACTCAAGCCTACGTCTCCGCTCCCAACTCAACCGTTGGGAGATTTATACGACCGCTTGCTTTTTAATGGTTATAGAAAGAAACCCACTAGCCGTTTTAAGGTAGGCTAGATCACCTTCTTACAGCTTGCTTTTTTATTATGGTTGTAGCAAGAAACCCAAATTGAAAGAAGGAAGAAAAAGGGTGGTTTGTTTTAATACAAACCCAATTAAGAACTAAACAATTGAAGTAAATAAGTTAGAACAAACTAGAGGAAGCCTTGAGCGCCAAGAGGTGAGTGTAGTTGATGTAGAGGCAGCCCAAGCTTCAAGGATGGCAATTGGATCTCAAGTGGCCTTTGAGAATTGTCGTAGGAGCCTCAAATGATCAAAATAGCTTTGGTATGCTTCGGTATATGATCGGTGGTCTTCCCGGCATCCATGGACGTCTATTTATAGGAGAAATACTCCCAAATACTTCAATATGGCCGTTGGAGGGCTTTCGGAGCCGTTGGGGATCAAGTGGGCAAGTCTGGTCAAGCTCCAACGGCTAGTTTGACTTTGCTTACCGGCTGACCGGTGCTTGTCCACCGGCTGGCCGGTGCCTTGGAAGGTGGAGAGTGCTTCTGCCCAGGAGCCACCGGCTGGCCGGTGAGAAAGCCACCGGCTGGCCGGTGGTGAGACAGTAGGTCTCACTATTCCAAGGAGTTCCACCGGCTGGCCGGTGAGGAGTCCACCGGCTGGCCGGTGGTCTGGACAGAAGGCATCCCATTCTGTCTGGAACCACCGGTCGGCCGGTGGCCAGACACCGGCTGACCGGTGGAACCTGGCAGAGGGGAGGGCCTTCTGCCTGGTCCACCGGCTGGCCGATGGGCTGGATCCGGCTGGCCGGTGCCCTTACCGGCTGGCCGGTGGTCTCACACCGTCTGGCCGGTGGACTTGAAAACAGTCCACTTTTCCTCCTTTGCCACTTCTTGCTCCTGAAAACATGCCTATTTAACAAGAACACTTGAAACAATATTAGATCAGGATGAGAGTGATTGTGATCATTAAAATCCAAGAGAGAGGGGTACAACATTTTTTATAGGTGTCCTAGGGGGGGAAAAATTTTTAATACATTGTTTTTAGGAATATGAATTAAATTCATGATTCTCAAATTATCTTACATGATTGTAACACCCCGATCTTCCATGATACGCTTCTCATTCAATAATGCAATAGCTTGCATTGTACGCAACTTCGAGTTCTAAAACACCGCGACTAATCAAAGTAGCCGTTATGAATAGTAATAACCACTTTTTAAAATTATAGAAATTTTATATTTCAAAATGGACTTCATTTTTGGATTCGGAATATCGAAATTAGCCTATTTTTGGTATTTTTCTGAGAACTTCTAATTTTTTATGAATAGTGAAAAATACTTAAAAACAACTTTTTTAATCAAAATAATTTATAGTGATAAATTATAATATTTAGTGGTTTTAAAGTATAATTAGAATATATTTTTACCATTTTATCCAATGGTGTTCATTAGAATTAATTTCACTTTGAAATTGGACATAAACAATTGTTAATCTTTTGATATATATTGTTTCTTAAAAACACGCTATTTGTTGTGACGGCGGGAATTAATTATAAAATTAATTAATGAAACTTATATGTTTGGAAATTTTTAAAATAGACATCATTTTTGAATTCGGAATATCAATTATATCTTAGGGTGAAATTTTGGCATTGTTCTGAAAAACTTCAATTTTTGATGAATAGTGAAACCACTAAGTGGTAGTTAAATAACTGATTTTTCGTTTAAATGAAATATTACCACTTTTGTGTTTTTATTTTCAAAAATCCGACATACATGGTTGTCATTAAGAAGTAAAATGTGATTCAATGAGATTAAAATAATTTTTGGTGAATAGTAACTTTTAAGTTCTTAATCGCGATTAGAGGTAATTAGTGTGGTTTAAGGTAAAAATAATGTTTTAATAATATGAGAGGAGCTTGACACATGTCCTACCCTCATTGGATGTTCCATGGCCGACCAATACAATCCATGGGTCAACTTGGGGACCCCATGGAGCCACTTTAGTTGGAAAATGACATAAATACCTTTTATTTAATGTTAAAGTAAAAAATGACACAAACATGAAATGTTTTACTAAAACAATTTTTACATGGGGTTATACAAGTCATATTTTTGACAATAAATAGTCATTTGAAAGATAAAAAGATTTCCTACATCATAGTATTTTTTTTATAATTTTTAGACATTAAATAAATTAAATTATTTATGACATCATTATGACGCAGCGATGACCTCATTATTTAATGATTTTAATAAAATGAAAATATAATGTACAATACAAGGCTTAAACTTGTCCAAAGACTATTGGATGGGTAGATTTCGAACCCTTATCGCCTTATCCACTAATTATATAAGTGTGGGACCTTTAGAATCCGAAAAGAATTGTATAATAATGTAAAATTCCCTTACTTTCCAAGAGTGACCATCCTCTCCTCTTATAAAAGGCCCCCACCTCTACCACCTCATTCACACTTTCAAGCCATTTGGATCGGCCAAACTCTACCCAAATACTCTCCCAACTTTCCCCCCTTACTCCTAGAAGCCTCACTTTGTGTAGAACACTTCCCAAGGAAGCCTTTGGCTCAAATCAAAAAGAGTTACCCGATTTTGAGGTAATGTCTTCCCTAATGTTATTTTGTTTTATTTTGCTTCTCCAACCCCATAAAATCTTTTTATTCATTTATTTTGTAACAAAACCAGTATCCTAAATATAATAGGATGTTTTTATAAGAAGTATTCGAGCTAAACTTACACACACCTACATCTAATGGTTAAAGAACATACGGTTTCTGTGGATGGCGAATTTCTGCCTCACGAAACGATGATTGTTCAACACTCATAAAACACCTTCAAAGGTGTCCATTAAGATGTCACTATATTTATATATGATATATAATATGTTTATGTTTTCCTTATGCTTCCGTATTTCTCATTTATGGCATACTTTATGATTTCCATTATGGGTAAACGTGATAATTTCATTTTAGGAAGTGCGGACTACCGCCCCCTCAAAGTGATGTGAATCGTTAATGCCATATGTGGGATGTATAAAGGATGGATTAAATGATATTATATGCTATATTATACTGGAATTATATTATACATTTATATCATTATGATTTCATTCCATTAAATACGAAATAGAAATGAAAGTAGCGTTCATGCGTACGTACGGCTTACCGTCTCCATGAACGGTGCATTTCATTTATTACCTCTAAATGTTACGTAATATTATGAATGAATGTATATACTGGATATATATGATATATATGATAACTACATCATGAATATAATTCTGGATATAATGGATATTTCACCACATGAACAACTTGTAATTATAAGAAGTTTATTATTGACTCAAGTACCAAAGATCGACAAAACGACCGTTATTAACTTAAATAATTACATAATGTTCATAACATTGTAATAAGTGATATAAAAAGGATAATGAAATTGAAAATGGTTCTTAATATGGTAGATATTAACTCTAGTTTATTATTCATGAGGTTAAAGAACGGTTGAGTCAAGTCGGACACGAGGTAAGGGAACTTCTTAACCCAATTTCCATTCTTTGGGTTAATCTCATACTTTCAAATTATGTCGTGATATTATTATGTCATATCTTGTAATTGTACTGTATTTATGTGTACTTATAGTGAATACACATAATAGATCTATTTTATTTTAAAAATGATCTTTGTAAGGACTTCATCTCAATCTCCTTTCATTGAGGCATATTTCGTTTTATACACAACTTTCTTTTATACAGTGTATAAACCCCTTTGACTTTTACGTTTATTCAAAAGGTTTTCTTTTATAATTATGTTATTTTTAAATGATTTTAAAAAAGTGATATTTCTCTCCAATATATGAAAATCCAGTGCAAATGTATACGTATTTAACGCAAGCTTAAAAATGTTTTCAGAAAACCTGACTCTCGAGTGTGGTAGACAGGAAGGGATTGTTGTACCTCTCGTACCCCTCAAGGTTTTATTTTCATGATCACAATCACCCTCTTATTTATCTAATCCTCTTTCAAGTGTTTTTGGATGATAGGAATCATTTTAGGTTACCAAGGAATTGGGCCAAGCAAGCTGAAGCCAAGAAAGGAGCAAAGTGCACTGTTTTCCAGAGCACCGGCCAACCGATGGCATGACACCGGCCAGCCGATGGACCATTGACAGAAAGGCTCTCCACTGTCCAGAGCACCGGCCAACCGGTGGCCTCAGCACCGGCCAGCCGGTGGCACCCAGATGAATAGTGGTTGCTACTGCCTCAGCATCGGCCAACCGGTGGCCTCAGCACCGGCCAGCCGGTGGAGCCTGAGCCCGAACCCTCCTCCATTTTGCATACACCGGCCAACCGGTGGCCCTGTAACGGTCAGCCGGTAGACACAGTCAAACTAGCCGTTGGGCTTTTGACCAGCCCGTCCACTTGGCCTCCAACAGCTCCGAAAGCCTCTCCAACGGCTCCAAAGGCCTCCAACGGCCATTTGAGGGTTCCCCCTCTATAAATAAAGGACTAGGAACCCCCGGAAGCCTAAGAAACATAGCCGGAACTATTGTGAAGCCAACGGACACATTTTCCATCATTTGGCGAACCTCCGGCGGATTCCTCCAAGGGAACCCCACTTGCTCCAGCACACTTCCACATCCAAGGAGCACCTCCAAAGAAGCTTGGGAGCGCCCTTCATCAGCTCAATCATCCATTGGCGCCCAAGACTTCCTCATTACGGGTTTTATTGTTTTATTTATTTTGAGCATCATTTTGGGTTTGTGCCTACAAACCCCATCTCTTTCTTCTATCCTTTCTTTTGGGTTCTCACACCACCTTCAAGGTGTGAAGAGGTTAGACAAGCATTCCCTTTAAAAGGCTTGTGTCATAGGTGAGCTAGCCTTCACCTGTAAGAAGGCTAGTGGGTTCTTACTAAACCATTAAAAGTAAGTGGGTTCTTGCTCAACCATCAAAAGCAAGCTGTAATAGGTCCTAGACTAACCTGTAAAGTCTAGTGGGTTTCTTGCTAAAACCATTAAAAAGCAAGCGGTAGTAAATCTCTCAACGGTTGAGTTGGGAGCGGAGACGTAGGCCGGGTTTTAGGACGAACTCCGTTATCAATTTTGTTTCTTGCCTTCTTTATTTCCGCTGCACTTTCAACTTTGATTTTAATTTGTTAATCATTTTTTAAAAGGCAATTCACCCCCCCTCTTGCCATCACCTCTCCTTTTCTCCGCCCAACAATTGGTATCAGAGGCGAAAATCTGAGTAATACCTTAACCGGTTTCAAATTCAAGATCCATTGTGATGGCTTCAACCTCTTTCGCCTCCGAAGGATATTCTTTGGGTCGTGCTCCATTTTTTGATGGAACCGACTACACTTTTTGGAAAACTCGCATGATTACATTTCTTAAAAGTATTGGCTATCCTATATATAGAATTGTTATGCAAGGCTTTTCTTTATCTAACAAGGATGAGTCCAAATGGACCCCCGAAGACATTGCAAATTTTGAGCTTGATGGCAAAGCCATGAATGCTCTTCATTGTGGACTAGACCATAATGAATTTAATCGTATTTCTACTTGCTCATCTTCTTATGACATTTGGAAACTTTTAGAAGTAACCCATGAGGGCACTAAAGGCGATGACAAGCCCGATTGCCCATCCCGCAAGACAAAGGCCAAGCAAAAGAAAAAGAAGAAGGCATTCAAGGCCACATGGAGTGATAGCTCCTCATCCTCCTCCTCCTCAAGCGACAACGGTAACAAATGCCTAATGGCATTCCACGAGGTAACATCTTCCGACTCCTCATCCTCTTGTTCTTCAAATTCAAATTCTTTAAATCATTTGTCTTACGAGGATCTCCAACATGCTAGAGATCAATTGGAGGAAGGTTTTCACGAACTTTCTTCCAAATTTGTTTCATTAAAAAAGAATTTCAAAAAACTCTCTTCCGAAAAAGAACAACTTCTCAAAGAGAAGGAAGAGTTGTCCCTCAAAATCCAAAACCTTCCCAATGTTGATTCTATGGAATCAACCATCAAAGACCTAAGGGAATCCCTTGCCAAGTTCACCCAAGGGGAACAAAATCTGACCAAACTACTAGGTTCCCAACGTGTATCTAGAACCACCCAAGGGCTTGGCTATTCCAAGCAAGCTTCCTCTTCCCATGCTCCAACTATTTTTGTAAGGAGGAGCTCCCAATTTAAATTTTGCAATTATTGTAAAAAACCCGGGCACTTAATTTATGAGTGCAATTGCAAAAATGCACGGTATGGTAGGCCCAAAACCATTTTCTTTAGCGATGAATTTTATAGGAGAAGACCCGCCACTAGGCAAGTATGGATTGAAAAATCCCTCCTAGCGAGTCTCTCCAGACCAAAATTTGTCTCGGTTTCAAAAACCTCTCCCCGGTGATTTGTTGTTTTTATTTAGGGGGAGTTAGGATCGTTTAAGCCCTTTTAATTTTCAATTCAAAATTTTCTATTCAAACTTTCAATTTCAACACTTGGTTTCAATTTTCATTCAAAACTTTCAATTCAAATTTCAAAAATTTCAAATGGTTTAAAATCTCTTGTTTCCCTCAATCAAGTTTTATTCCCCGTACTATTTTGATAATCACAAAGGGGGAGAAATTCTTGGTTGATTGGGGGAGAAATCCTTTAAAGCATGCCTTTAATTTCATCTTTTACATTGTTTGTTTTGGTGATTGTGATCATCAAAATAGGGGGAGATTGTTGTACCTCTCGTACCCCTCAAGGTTTTATTTTCATGATCACAATCACCCTCTTATTTATCTAATCCTCTTTCAAGTGTTTTTGGATGATAGGAATCATTTTAGGTTACCAAGGAATTGGGCCAAGCAAGCTGAAGCCAAGAAAGGAGCAAAGTGCACTGTTTTCCAGAGCACCGGCCAACCGATGGCATGACACCGGCCAGCCGATGGACCATTGACAGAAAGGCTCTCCACTGTCCAGAGCACCGGCCAACCGGTGGCCTCAGCACCGGCCAGCCGGTGGAGCCTGAGCCCGAACCCTCCTCCATTTTGCATACACCGGCCAACCGGTGGCCCTGTACCGGTCAGCCGGTAGACACAGTCAAACTAGCCGTTGGGCTTTTGACCAGCCTGTCCACTTGGCCTCCAACGGCTCCGAAAGCCTCTCCAACGGCTCCAAAGGCCTCCAACGGCCATTTGAGGGTTCCCCCTCTATAAATAAAGGACTAGGAACCCCCGGAAGCCTAAGAAACATAGCCGGAACTATTGTGAAGCCAACGGACACATTTTCCATCATTTGGCGAACCTCCGGCGGATTCCTCCAAGGGAACCCCACTTGCTCCAGCACACTTCCACATCCAAGGAGCACCTCCAAAGAAGCTTGGGAGCGCCCTTCATCAGCTCAATCATCCATTGGCGCCCAAGACTTCCTCATTATGGGTTTTATTGTTTTATTTATTTTGAGCATCATTTTGGGTTTGTGCCTACAAACCCCATCTCTTTCTTCTATCCTTTATTTTGGGTTCTCACACCACCTTCAAGGTGTGAAGAGGTTAGACAAGCCTTCCCTTTAAAAGGCTTGTGTCATAGGTGAGCTAGCCTTCACCTGTAAGAAGGCTAGTGGGTTCTTACTAAACCATTAAAAGTAAGTGGGTTCTTGCTCAACCATCAAAAGCAAGCTGTAATAGGTCCTAGACTAACCTGTAAAGTCTAGTGGGATTCTTGCTAAAACCATTAAAAAGCAAGCGGTAGTAAATCTCTCAACGGTTGAGTTGGGAGCGGAGACGTAGGCCGGGTTTTAGGCCGAACTCCGTTATCAATTTTGTGTCTTGCCTTCTTTATTTCCGCTGCACTTTCAACTTTGATTTTAATTTGTTAATCATTTTTTAAAAGGCAATTCACCCCCCCTCTTGCCATCACCTCAGCTCAATCATCCATTGGCGCCCAAGACTTCCTCATTACGGGTTTTATTGTTTTATTTATTTTGAGCATCATTTTGGGTTTGTGCCTACAAACCCCATCTCTTTCTTCTATCCTTTATTTTGGGTTCTCACACCACCTTCAAGGTGTGAAGAGGTTAGACAAGCCTTCCCTTTAAAAGGCTTGTGTCATAGGTGAGCTAGCCTTCACCTGTAAGAAGGCTGGTGGGTTCTTACTAAACCATTAAAAGTAAGTGGGTTCTTGCTCAACCATCAAAAGCAAGCTGTAATAGGTCCTAGACTAACCTGTAAAGTCTAGTGGGTTTCTTGCTAAAACCATTAAAAAGCAAGCGGTAGTAAATCTCTCAACGGTTGAGTTGGGAGCGGAGACGTAGGCCGGGTTTTAGGCCGAACTCCGTTATCAATTTTGTGTCTTGCCTTCTTTATTTCCGCTGCACTTTTAACTTTGATTTTAATTTGTTAATCATTTTTTAAAAGGCAATTCACCCCCCCTCTTGCCATCACCTCTCTTTTTCTCCGCCCAACAGGGATTGGGCGTGGACCCATCATGGCCTGTAATTAGTCGAGCAGTCTCAGAATTAGTTATTTTGTTTTCAGAAGCTTGCTTAATATTTTCAGAAAAACACTGGAGTATATTTGAGCAATTTTAAATGTAAGTATCTTCTAAAAAAATGCATCGGTAGGTCTCATGAGACAACTAGACGTGGAATTGGCCGAGGACCTTTCCAAATTTGATTTGTGATTTTGGCCGAGGCCTTAATCATTTTAGACGTCTTGGCCGAGGCCTTGACAAAATGTTTCAGAATGTCTGGCATTATGCATTCCATCATTATGAAAGTGGTTATTGATATTGCATGTGATTATTTGACCAGTAGAATATCCATGTGAATAAGTAAATGGAATTATCTCATTTTACTTTTGCCATATTATGTTGAAGTTCATGTTTAAAAGGATTTTGTTTTAGTTATACATTGCCTTAAATGTTGATGTTTATTTATGAAAGCTTCCGCAATATTGTTATCCTTACTGAGCATCTGAGCTCACCCCTTTCAATGTTTTAATATTTTCCAGGATGTGAAGAAGTATTTTATGAATGACCTGCAGGGATAGTCAGAAGAGGATATGAGTGTGGACTATAAAGACTTTGTTATTAGTTTTTCACTTTATGATGTAATGTAAGACTTATGAATGTATCTAGTGTTTCCAAGGCTACTAAACTAATCGGTCTTTCGAGACTTAATCTTTTTTGATCATGCCAATGTTACGAAGTAACGCACCGGCTCTGGGTAGCTGGGGTCGGGGCGTTACAGTTGGTATCAGAGGCAGTTTAGTACTAACCTTGGAAGCTAGATTTAGATAAACTCTAATTAGAGCACATATCCCAAAGATAGACTTTGAGGATTAGTATAGAAGAACTTCCTAGAATTTTGTTATTGTAGAGATTTTGTGAGTTTTCCGAGAAATACATCCCTGTCTGGATACGAGCAGGTAGAGACGGCTTTGACACAGATGTACCTAGGGGAAAAACCCGAAAACACCGCTTTGAGCTAGACTCGAACGGGAACTGGTGCACGACAACGGGCCTTGCTGCACTCTTGGTTACGACACTCCCGGGGGATATGCTTAGGATAATTCTCGTTTTCTTTACAAACCACTATGAACGGTTATGAGTATATACTTCCTCAAAGAAAACATTTCTTTTTATGATTATAGATTATATCCATAAATAGTTCAATTTATGTAAAGTGTTTTAAAAATATGAAATTATGTATTTTATTTCATAAACTAATCTAGTTTATGCCATTGTTTAGAAATGGTGCCTAGTGGAAGGAATGGAAACTGTATCAATGCACGCACTCCGTGTAGGGATTGCCCTCCTGCTCAAGATAATTATTGTGGATCTGGAGATACAACTAGTGCTGATCAACTTATTACCATACTGGGACAACTCACTCAGGTTATGAATAATAACCTTACTAGTATGGAGCACCCTGATCCGCAACGTGGAGGATCAATGTTAGACTGCTTCATGAGGCAACAACCACCAACATTTAATGGGGGTACAAATCCGTTAGTAGCTGAGCAATGGATAAACTCCTTAGAGAAAATATTCCACACCATGGGGAGTAGCGAAAGGGAGAAGGTTATCATGGCAGTTTACCGCCTCACTGGAGATGCCGATCAATGGTGGTCATTGATTCAAAATACAAAGGAAGATGATGACGTATTGAATATGGAATGGAGGGAGTTCAAAGAGCTTTTCTTAGAAAAATACTTTCCTCATGACCATCGAGCAGATATGGAAAGACAATTTCTGAGTCTGAGACAAAAGGAGGATGAGAATGTCGCAAAGTATGAGGCCAACTTTACAAGGTTGGCAAGGTATGCTGCAGATTATATACGTAACCCAAGAGGTAAGATTGATCGTTTCTTTGATGGGTTAAAACCATTTCTCCGTAGATCTTTAGTATCACAATCTTTCTCAACATACGAAGATATTGTCTCATGTGCTATCAAGACAGAAAAGGAATTCTCTAAGTCTTATGACAACAAAGTAAAGCAAGAGAATAAGAGAACGGTGGAACAAGAGACAGATAAAGGGAAAAAGGGAAAGAAGGATTTTCCATTATGTGATAATTGTGGGAAGAATCACCCTGGTACTTTCCTAAAAGGAATGGGAGTTTGTTATAAATGTGGGGAAAAAGGTCACCAGGCGCGTGATTGCAAGGGAAAGAAAGAGTCTATCAATGTTGAATGCTACAATTGTAGGGAAATGGGGCATTATGCAAATGAATTTCCTAAGCGTCAGGGAAACTTACCTCAGAAAAGGCCAAGGGATCAAGGACAATCTTATGTTGTTACTACAGTTGAAGCAGAATAACTAATGTATTGGTGCATTTGGACTCATGGATTATATTCTAGTTATTAGAATAATGTGATATATATATAAGGATTGTATTGCAGTACTTGTTGATTTCAGTAAGGTTTTTATATGATGAAGGTAATTATATTTTTAGTATGTGACAATAAGAGAAACTTTACTTTGTTTGGGGAATCTGATAAATTGATTTTGGAATTAAGAGACCTTTTAGAGAAAGTCTGGACAGAGGTATTTTGGATAACTATAAAGGTTGGAGTGGATTAAGTTGATCTTTGGATAGTATTGTTTAAGGTTAAAAAATTTATGAAGATTATTTTTGGAATATTATAATACTATAGTTTTAGGAAAAGGACAACCTGCAGGGTGGGGCATAACCCGTCACGTCGGACAAAGCTGCAGGAATCGAACCCACAACCATAGTACGACAGGCCTTTATTTCCTACCACTAGCCTACAGGAAGTCCCTGGTTATTACAATATAATTTTACTAATCTAAATGGTATGTGTTAACATTTGGAACCTTATATAATTAGGATAAGTATAATATTTTTGAGTTCTATTATCTTTTTAAGTGAAAGATGAGTTGAAGGTTGAAACTCTAATTGTCAAGCATAAATATATATATACCTATCTCTTATTCAATGAATAAATTAATTCTTAAACTTTAGTAAAGGGATATTAAAACAAAAAAATGTGTTATCCTAATACCTTATGTCTTGTTGAACTGATGATATTTTAAATCAACATAGATTGAAGGCTTTGAGGCCCTTAATTTGACAGTTGATTGTGATTGATGACCACAATCACTCCCTACATATATTTACGTTTTTCCCCCAATTATATGTCTCTAATTTCCACCAATGTTCTCCTTATCGAGATCATAATTTGGTGGTGACTTTCTTATTTCCATTTCCCTCTTATTAAGGCTAAATTTTATTAACCTTATTTCCGATGTGGGTTTTCTACAAAGGTATTTTCTATTTTCAACCTTTTATTTTCAAAGAAAATTTTCAAATTGCGAGGACGCAATTTATTGAAGGAGGGGAGAATGTAACACCCCGAGCTTCCACGATACGCTTCTCATTCAATAATGCAATAGCTTGCATTGTATGCAACTTCGAGTTCTAAAACACCGCGACTAATCAAAGTAGCCGTTATGAATAGTAATAACCACTTTTTAAAATTATAGAAATTTTATATTTCAAAATGGACTTCATTTTTGGATTCGGAATATCGAAATTAGCCTATTTTTGGTATTTTTCTGAGAACTTCTAATTTTTTATGAATAGTGAAAAATACTTAAAAACAACTTTTTTAATCAAAAAAATTTATAGTGATAAATTATACTATTTAGTGGTTTTAAAGTATAATTAGAATATATTTTTACCATTTTATCCAATGGTGTTCATTAGAATTAATTTCACTTTGAAATTGGACATAAACAATTGTTAATCTTTTGATATATATTGTTTCTTAAAAACACGCTATTTGTTGTGACGGCGGGAATTAATTATAAAATTAATTAATGAAACTTATATGTTTGTAAATTTTTAAAATAGACATCATTTTTGAATTCGGAATATCAATTATATCTTAGGGTGAAATTTTGGCATTGTTCTGAAAAACTTCAATTTTTGATGAATAGTGAAACCACTAAGTGGTAGTTAAATAACTGATTTTTCGTTTAAATGAAATATTACCACTTTTGTGTTTTGATTTTCAAAAATCCGACATACATGGTTGTCATTAAGAAGTAAAATTTGGTTCAATGAGATTAAAATAATTTTTGGTGAATAGTAACTTTTAAGTTCTTAATCGCGATTAGAGGTAATTAGTGTAGTTTAAGATAAAAATAATGTTTTAATAATATGAGAGGATCCTGACACATGTCCTACCCTCATTGGATGTGCCATGGCCGACCAAGAAAATCCATGGGTCAACTTGGGGACCCCATTGAGCCACTTTAGTTGGAAAATGACATAAATACCTTTTATTTAATGTTAAAGTAAAAAATGACACAAACATGAAATGTTTTACTAAAAAAAATTTTACATGGGGTTATACAAGTCATATTTTTGAAAATAAATATTAATTTCAAATCTAAAAAGATTTCCTACATCATAGTATTTTTTTTATAATTTTTAGACATTAAATAAATTAAATTATTTATGACATCATTATGATGCAGCGATGACCTCATTATTTAATGATTTTAATAAAATGAAAAGATAATGTAAAATACAAGGCTTAAACTTGTCCAAAGACTATTGGATGGGTATATTTAGAACCCTTATCACCTTATCCACTAATTATATAAGTGTGGGACCTTTAGAATCTGAAAAGCATTGTATAATAATGTAAAATTCCCTTACTTTCCAAGAGTGCCCCTCCTCTCCTCTTATAAAAGGCCCCCACCTCTACCACCTCATTCACACTTTCAAGCCATTTGGCTCGGCCAACCTCTGCCCAAATACTCTCCCAACTTTCCCCCCTTACTCTTAGAAGCCTCACTTTGGGCAGAACACTTCCCAAGGAAGCCTTTGGCTCAAATCAAAAAGAGTTACCCGATTTTGAGGTAATGTCTTCTCTAATGTTATTTTGTTTTATTTTTCTTCTCCAACCCCATAAACTCTTTTTATTCATTTATTTTGTAATAACACCAGTATCCTCAATATACTAGGATGTTTTTATAAGAATTATTCGAGCTACACTTACACACACCTACATCTAATGGTTAAAGAACATACGGTTTCTGTGGATGGTGAATTTCTGCCTCACGAAACGATGATTGTTCAACACTCATAAAACACATTCAAAGGTGGCCATTAAGATGTCACTATATTTATATATGATATATAATATGTTTATGTTTTTCTTATGCTTCTGTATTTCTCATTTACGCCATACTTTATGATTTCCATTATGGGTAAACGCGATAATTTCATTTTAGGAAGTGCGGACTACCGCCCCCTCAAAGTGATGTGAATCGTTAATGCCATATGTGGGATGTATAAAGGATGGAGTAAATGATATTATATGCTATATTATACTGGAATTATATTATACATTTATATCATTATGATTTCATTCCATTAAATACGAAATAGAAATGAAAGTAGCGTTCATGCGTACGTACGGCTTACCGTCTCCATGAACGGTGCATTTCATTTCTTACCTCTAAATGTTACGTAATATTATGAATTAATGTATATAATGGGTATATATGATATATATAATAACTACATAATGAATATAATTCTAGATATAATGGATATTTCACCACATGAACAACTTGTAATTATAAGAAGTTTATTATTGACTCAAGTACCAAAGATCGACAAAACGACCGTTATTAACTTAAATAATTACATAATGTTCATAACATTGTAATAAGTGATATAAAAAGGATAATGAAATTGAAAATGGTTCTTAATAAGGTATATATTAACTCTAGTTTATTATTCAGGAGGTTAAAGAATGGTTGAGTCAAGTTGGACACGAGGTAAGGGAACTTCTTAACCCAATTTCCATTCTTTGGGTTAATCTCATACTTTCAAATTAGGTCGTGATATTATTATGTCCTATCTTGTAATTGTACTGTATTTATGTGTACTTATAGTGAATACACATAATAGATCTATTTTATTTTAAAAATGATCTTTGTAAGTACTTCGTCTCAATCTCCTTTCATTGAGGCATATTTCGTTTTATACACAACTTTCTTTTATATAGTGTATAAACCCCTTTGACTTTTACGTTTATTCAAAAGGTTTTCTTTTATAATTATGTGATTTTTAAATGATTTCAAAAAAGTGATATTTCTCTCCAATATATGAAAATCCAGTGCAAATGTATACGTATTTAACGCAAGCTTAAAAATGTTTTCAGAAAACCCGACTCTCGAGTGTGGTAGACAGGAAGGATTGGGCGTGGACCCATCATGGCCTGTAATTAGTCGAGCAGTCTCAGAATTAGTTATTTTGTTTTCAGAAGCTTGCTTAATGTTTTCATAAAAACACTGGAGTATATTTGAGCAATTTTAAATGTAATTATCTTCTAAAAAAAATGCATCGGTAGGTCTCATGAGACAACTAGACGTGGAATTGGCCGAGGCCCTTTCCCAATTTGATTTGTGATTTTGGCCGAGGCCTTAATCATTTTAGACGTCTTGGCCAAGGCCTTGACAAAATGTTTCAGAATGTCTGGCATTTTTCATTCCATCATTATGAAAGTGGTTATTGATATTGCATGTGATTATTTGACCAGTAGAATATCCATGTGAATAAGTAAATGGAATTATCTCATTTTACTTTTGCCATATTATGTTGAAGTTCATGTTTAAAAGGATTTTGTTTTAGTTATACATTGCCTTAAATGTTGATGTTTATTTATGAAAGCTTCCGCAATATTGTTATCCTTACTGAGCATCTGAGCTCACCCCTTTCAATGTTTTAATATTTTCCAGGATGTGAAGAAGTATTTTATGAATGACCTGCAGGGATAGTCAGAAGAGGATATGAGTGTGGAATATAAAGACTTTGTTATTAGTTTTTCACTTTATGATGTAATGTAAGACTTATGAATGTATCTAGTGTTTCCAAGGCTACTAAACTAATCGGTCTTTCAAGACTTGATCTTTTGTGATCATGCCAATGTTACGAAGTAACGCACCGGCTCTGGGTAGCTGGGGTCGGGGCGTTACAATGATCACTTCTCAAAGTCAAAATTTAAGAATCTTTTTTATTTTTCACATGTTTACAGAAATTAATAAAGATAGAACAAGATTTACTCTTAAGTATCAAAAAGTAAACCCCTGTAAATCATGAAAAATAATCAACCAACACATAAATAAATGACTTTCCAGTAAGACTTGCAGTTCTAGTAGGTCTGAACATATCCATATGTATAAGACCTAGAGGTATATATGTGGTAACCTCTTTAATTGGTTTAAAATATAATTTGTGTTTATTTTCCATTTTACATGCATCACACAGTTTCTTTTTATCCAATTTAAGATCAATAAAATCTAAAATCAAATGTATCTTAGACAAATATTTTGAAGAGTGAACATTATAGTGTCCAAGCCTTCTATACCAAATCCATGATTCATCAATTTAATCATTCAAACAACTTAAATTTTTCTATATAGATAATTAAGATCTAAATTATATAAGTTATCAATTCTTAGTGATTTAAGCTTGAGAGATTTATATTTGAAAACTAAACATGCATTATTATAAAAAACAATAGAATAACCATCATCACAAAGTTGAGAAATACTTATGAGGTTATGCTTTAAGCCTTAAACATAATGAATTTTTTTGATGAGAATATATTGTGGATTTACAACTAATCCAATGCCAATAATTTTTCCTTTTTCATTGTCACCAAATGTGACATAGTCTCCATCAATCTTGGATAGTGAGTGGAAGTTTGAGAAATCTCCACTCATATATATTGAACAACCACTTTCTATAAACCATTTTTCATTATTGTTCATGTACTTTGTTCCCTATAATGAAAAATCAAACAAAAATATTTTTTTGAACCCAAACACTCTTGGGTCTAGGAATGTTAGCTACAAAATACTTGGGGATCCAAATCTATTTTTGTTTTATAGAAAAATTAGCATCAATCTTTGAAAAAAAATTATAATAAGGTCTTTTTTAATTCCACATAATTTAGGATTTTTTAGATTACTTATATTAGAATAATTTCTTATATCTCCACAATGACAATAAGTAATCTTAGAGAGGTTTTTGTTTTTAAAACTAGACACAAAATAATTTTTATAAAATTTTTGTCTTTCACCCTGACTTCCTAGTACAAATTTTTCTTTTTTGAGTTGATTTTTACCAATAATTTTATTTAGGTGGTCTTTCCCTTTAGTAAAAACACTTTCAAAATCTTTGAAGTTTTGAACATCCTTTTATAGGTTCTCAATTATTTTAATGTATTCAGCACATGGTGTAATAGAATTTTCCAAATAATTTTTCAAATCTAAAATTTGTTTGTTTAAATCCTCCTATTCATTAAAAATTTTATTATAGAAGTTCTTGAGAGATTTCTTTTTCTTTTTTAATATTTAATATTTAGTTTCTAATATGGTATAGTATTCATTTAATTCTTTATATGAGCAATTTTCATTTTATGATTTGCATTCATGCTTTGAAGAATAGTAAGAATGTACCTAATATGAATGTGCCATAAAGAATATGTTGGCCTTTTGATTAAGATATTCAACTTCTGATTTTGAGGATTTATATTCACTAAAATCTTTAGAAGAACTCTATATGGCCTTCATATCCTTCTTGGATTTCTTCTTATATTCAGTCTTCTTGAAGAAATTTTTTTCAGAATTTTTATTTTCATGAAATTATGGAAAGTTTGGATTAATATTTCTTAGATTCTTGAAAACATATCATCTTACTTGTTTAGAGTTGTCACCCTGCTTCCCATAATTTTTGAAGGGTCTTCTAAAACCTCTTCTCCTGTTATAAAACTTTTTGAACTTTTAGTAAAACTACGTGAGTTCATAATTTGATCCAAAATAGCTTGAGGAACCTTCTTCTTAATATTTTTTAGAGATCTTTATGCCCTTGTTCTTCTTGTCATCTTTTGAAGTTCAGACCTTCAAAGAATTATTTTCTTTCTTAACCATTTTATAGTCTCCAAATTTGGCTTCCATTTCTACTTCATAAATCATAATAGTTCCAATGAGATATTTTATTTTAAAATTATTGACCTCTATAGATTTTTTATGGAAGATGATATTCCAATCCACTTGGGTGGTAAAAATTTTATAACTTTAAATGCTTACTCAGGTTTGATGATAGGTGTTCCTAGAGAAGCAATATTATTCACAATCTCTATGAGACTTCCATTCAATTGAGTAATTTTTTACCCTTCATCCATTTTTAATGTGTTAAAATTAAGTTTGAAAGTATCATATCTAAAGTATTTTCACATTATCAACACCTTCATATGCAAGTACTATAATAGTCCACATTTCAATAGATTTTTGACAATAGAAAACTCAATTAAAATCATTTGGACCTAGTATATATATTATATCATTCATTACTTTGGAATTCGGATCATAGCTTGCCTCAGTATCTATATTCCATGTTTCTGGTTGTGTCTTTGGAATTTCATAGGGATTTAATTCTTTAAGATAAATTTTTAAGATGAGGTTCTTCAAATAGATGGTCATATGAGACTTCTAACAACCATAATTTTCACCATTAAAATAAAGATATTTGACCATTGACTTACCTTCTTGGTTATCAGCCATAGTATCTATTTGAAAGAATATCTGTGTACTTCAAACTTTAATAGATGAACTCAAGAGTCATAAGAACTGATACTAATTGTTGTCCCAAATAATGGATAACTGAAAATTCAAGTGGGGGAAAATTGAGTTCCAAAAATTTTCTTTTCTTTAAACCACCCTCTTTGAGATATGTGAGTTCAAATCCTTCCTATAATAATTATAGGTAGTGTAAATGTAAAAAATTAAAAAAAAGAGAGATTTAAAATGAGTGATTTATAGTTGTTCAGGGAATAGAAGTCCCCTTGTCCACTCCACTAATACTCTACTCCATGAGTTTGGTGATTTTCACTATGATAGCCCTTTTTCCATAGGCTCCTAGTAGAGTATAAGCAATTGTTTCTTGTCACAAAGGTATAAGACCTTTTAACCATGCTATCCCTTTACAAGACATATCCATGACCTTAACACACTCACTTATAATGAGTGTAAATAAAAAATATGTGAATGAACTTTAAAGAACTATTGCAACACACGGTTGCAAGAAGAAACTGGAAGTAGATAAAGATATATATTGAGAAGATGATGATCTTCAAAGAACAACTCTAGATGATATTTAATCACAAATGATCGACTTGAAAGTACATCATGTGTGAATTTTATATGATCTTTTCTATTTACAGGTGTTCTTGGTTTCCGTTATCAGAGTATCTGTATGTACATGTGTTCTTGCGCATATATGTCTCTCTCTTTTCATGTAATAGATAACACTTATTTTTATATATCCTATTTGATTTTGAACTTAAGAACACAAGATAATCACAAAGTTTGAGTGAATAATCTATTTAAAAGTTGATACAATGTGATCTTAATGTCATGCATCCATTCTTTCCAAATATGGAATAAGCTTCTACAATGGAGATGTTAGAAATCTACTTCTTTGGATCATTCCATTCCTGAAAAAAATGATAATTTATACAAATTTATTTTCCTTAAATAGATAAATCCATTTCTGATATGTTCAAAAAAATGAAATTACTTATCAAGATATTATGAAAGTAATCACGGCATTCTTTATAACAGCTAGTTCTTCATAAAATATCCAATTGATAGTCATATTCTCATAAGATAAGTTTCTAAGAGACTTTGTATGATAAAATAGATCTTTGATTTATAATATGTGTAAGATAAATTGAATTCAAAATTGAGTAGAATAATTTTATTTGTAAGATAAATATGTTACTGAAGTGTGATACTTAACTTTCACAACTTCTTATGGTGAATGTAAGATAATATTTTATGAATATCCTTTTCATAAGATAAATATTTTTCATAACTACACTCTGACTAAAATATCTAACTTTGAACATGTGGTAGCTAGTCTATTATCTTTGTAAGATAATATCTTACATAGTAAGATAAACTGTTAATATAGATTTATTTTATTCTGAGCAGATGAAAGATGATCTTTCAACACTTTTATTCTCATAAGATAAAATACTTTGTCACAGATTAAACACTTTATTCAGAGTAATATAATCACTTGTAGTCAGCATAAGATAAATTATATATAATAAAATATCACCTAAAACACTTAAGATAAACTCATTAGAATAAAAACAAGGATTTTTTGAATCATAAAAACACATAAAAACTAAGATATGTTGGAACAAAATAAGTCTATACAAAAAAATCCACCAACACAAGTGGCTTGTGTTTCTTTCATCCCATCAGAAGAGAAAAGAGAATGGTATGAAGTCTCAAGAAAGGGTACATGGAAGTTTTATGATTGGATAACCAGAAAGATAGTCAACCAATTGAGTTTCATCCTTAGGTCATGACTGAATCAACCAGTCATGGTCCCGGTTCCCTTTGTGGTGATTGATTCGACCCATTCAGCACTAGAGTCCTCCAAGATTTGATCTTTTAAGAATGGGTGAAACTGGTGTAACAAGAGTAAAACATAAGAGGAGGAACCCATACCGATGCCTAAGTCAATTCAAAATCTTTAGGGTTTCACGCCTTCATCATTAGGAGGATGAGTATCACCCCTCCAAATGGTCTAACAGGCACCATCCCTTCAAATGTAATTATTATTAGATAAATAATTCTTATATCACTTTATCAATATGATTCACTTAGTGGATCCCTTCTATTATGAAGAATATGATTCCCCAGACCCACACTCCTAGAATTTAGTGTAAATAAATATATTATTTTATATATCATATTTAAAACCAACTGAAGTGACCCAAACAAACCATTCATTAGTGAAATATCAACAACAAATATTGAGTCATTTACACACCAAGGACCTTTTAGGTTTGGTGTTTTAGATATTTAAAAATAATTAACTAACAAAACCCATATATTTCTCATACAATTATTCTAAAATAAGTCTTCAACATCTTCCACAAATTTCTCCACACATTATAGCCTTCTAGACATATCATATGTATTACTCTTTTTCTTAACTTGGAGAAATGGAAACATAAGAATGGTGATCTCAAACACCCAGTAAGGGGTAGCATATATTGGAAGCTATCATGTAATAAACAATGCATGAATAATATGGTAGGAATAAATAAATTGACTAATTTCATATAATTGATCACATGAGATTGAAATAAATCCATGGATGGATTAAAAATAATCTCATGGATAACAATAATTGATTTCATAGTGATGAAGTGCATAATGCCGACCATCTTAATCTTACCATCAAGGCCTCAGCCACAACATTATTCTTATCATCATGATCGTATTCAAGACATTATTCTTACCTCATGACCGCAACCAATAAATTATCATGCCTCATCTCATCATCCCTGATCCAAATTTATTGAGTTATGATTTACACTACCCATAAACCAATTATTTAAGTTGATTAAGTGCCCTCAATGTTACACATATGTGCATCATACTCATTTTTTAAGGCAAAAGGTAAACTTCTAACCCTTGAACCTTTATATGGTACTCACCGCGTAACCTTAAACTATATGACATAATTTTCTAATATTAATTAACATAAATTGAATACCCCCTTTCTAGGGTAGTCTATAATGACATTAAGACCCCATTCACGTCAGGTTTTGACTATACCTTTCTATGTAGACTCCTCATATCATTTGGTTTAAGATTTATGACCTAAAATATCTATATCCTTTAGCCCAAGTACTAAAAAGGGAATGTACTCTTAACATCCTTCTTCGTAGATAATCTCTAGATCATATCCTCCTCTAGGGATTGCACAATAAACTTTGGAACACTTTTAGAGAGTACAAGTCCACAATCACTAACAACAATGCTCACTCTAATCAGGTTGATCAAGTTAGTTTCACCTAGATTGCAGTGAAATTCATATCAGTGTTTGTACAAATAATTGAAACCCTAAATAGTAGAAACTCTTTGTTCAAGCATCATGACTATAAAATATATGCACCTATTCATGAAGTCTTCAATATCAGTAGCACTAGGCTTTAATAATTCACACCAATTCTATATCACCTATGTTATGGGATGTTCCACCTCACATTTATTTAGTCAAATCTATGTGACCTTAAACCACAACAATATTTTTTCAAATCATTACATACTTAAACTATAACAATATCTGGTCAAATCTATTCAGCCTAAAAGATCATAAACATTTTGTCCAAGAATTATAGCCCTATAATATATGAACCATCCTTCAAGACTATCTATATTTGCGATGTTTGATCCCCTATTCATGTCGAGTTTACTCTGCGTAGGTTTCCATATAGACTCCCTCAGTTTTCTTTGGTCAAGTTATTCAAAATAAAATATCATCGATGTTGGTATGAATTGTATGTCCTTAAAATTCCTAAGTAAAGATACATGGAATCCACCTAGGGTATCATGGTAAAAAGTCGAGTATCCTATCATTGGTCACGCATCTTGCATTATCTAGGAAAAAGTGAGAATTTGAATAGAAAATTCATAAAACTTATTAGTTTGAAAGCCTGTAAAAGGTTATCTAAGAAAAATTTGAGTCTCCTTCCACTAAGTCTCATCAATATTAGGCTTAGGAAAAATTTATATAAATAAAAAAGAAACAAAAATCTCACATTATTTACTATATGATCCTAGCATTAGTTAATCTATAGTCACCAGATCCATTTCCATGAGAAAAAGTAAGAGCATTCCACTATTCCTAACATATTAGTTTAGATGTTCCTAAAAAATTCACAAAAATGTGATATCAGGACACTATAGTCCCTTTTGAAAATTTTAATTCTCATTCCTAATCCTCCCTCATTATGATTATCATCAAATTGAGTCAACTTCTTTTCCTTATCTGAATGGGCCAACTCTAGTGTTATAGTGATGGTACTTGTGCTTATACCTATCTATGAGCCATGCCTAGGAATAAATCATTTATCTTAATGGATTAAACCTAGTGTTACAGTGATGGTATTTGTGACTATACCCATCCATGATCCATACCCAAGAGGAAATAATTCATCCGAATATACCAACTCTGGTGTTATGGTGATGGTATTTGTGCCTATACCTATCCATGAGCCACATCTTGGAGGAAATATATTGACTCGAGTGTTTAGGAATCATGATTGAATTGACCCATTCCAAGTTCAATGTTAAAAATTGATCAAATCTCTCTTAATGTTGTTTTATAAAGTTTCATAGGTTATTATAAAGTTATGATCGAAGTGAAACAAAATCTAAAGAATGTGCAATGATTGAGAATACAGTTGTTTCCATTCATAGAAAAAAAGGGGAGGATCATCCACATATTGGAGGATTTCCCTATCATTATAGGAAAAAAATAAATTAAAATAGATACAATGGTCTCTCATAAGATGATTTTAGAAAGCCATATAATGCTTAGCGAAAAGAACCGATGGACTTCTGAATGTCTGCCCATTGGACAGATTCTTCCTTGGCTAATGGATGTGTTTGCTTGATGTGAGTGGTTATTTCTTATCTTCTTAATTTAAAGGCCTCAAGCCTGGTGGTTATCAATAACAGTTTCACCTTCACCTTTTCCATGTAGGCCTTATATTCTTGAATATCTTCAGGATAAATGGCCACCCGGTTGTAAATACTCGCCTCTTTGATAACAAGGTGGTTCTTCTATCTTATAACCTACTCTACATCCTTTACTTAGTGATTTTCACTGTTGAATAAATTGATCTCTCATTATTGGGATATAATTTATTCATGGATGGATAGGAATTGTCTAATGATAATTTTCAACTACTTGTAGTCAAATTTTTCTACTCCTAAGGAATGAAAGAGTTGACAGGGGATATCAGCCTTGTCGTGGATTTCCTTCAGCCAAGTCTCATAAATGATAGTTTTGACCAAGTTCCAAGACCATATCCTTACCATAAAATATTCAATGGTAGCTTCAGTATATATATTTTGGTTATTTACTACTATAAGCATGTAATTAGGTATTTGTTCTATAATGGAGGAACCAAATCCATCTAGGTAGACAGACATGGTTGAATCATTATATTCCATTCCATGATGAGTCCCAAGGATTAATTAAAGAGAAACAATCTCCCTAAGTGGATCTATTACTCTTGACATAGTATAAATGACACCATTAGTATAGTATATAGTCTCATATGCTAGAATTGGGCATGTCCCGCCTTTGGTATAAGTGTAATGTAAGGATTATCACTCCTCGAGATACCTGGGGCACTTGGTTATGGGATATTCTAGTTTGAAGATCTTATCCAAGGTATCTTTGAGTAGTAAACTCCTGAAAGAAAATAGTCTACTCACCCATCAAACTAATTTCCCCAACATAGCATTTGGGTATCTCTCAATACATTCTTTGGTATAATCCCATGACTAGATGATGGGAGAATTAGTAGAAGGAAATATGACCTCAACATTCATATCTTCTCATTTCAGCAATAGCTAAAGCTAGAAGATGATGATGGGATTCCATTCACTTCTAACTCTAGAAGTAGGTAGTAGAGACGCCCTCTATAAATACCTAAATTGGAATGTGGATATTTAAGGAGCATATGGATTTTATATAACTAGTTCATCCACTTGAGCCATTAATGTCGCGACCTAAACCACTTGGGCCTACCTAGCCAATAGTAAGCTAAGTATGACACCCCAAGTCTGCCTCTAATAGGCCAGTTCCTGGTGACCAACATCAAGTAGGCATATCACACACATTGGATGCCTTATACTATGGTACCTATACATACACACACATCTCCAAACACCAATATAATTCAAAAAGGAAAGAAACCTCGGATACCGCTCTATCATGACCTGACTCACCAGGGTCTACCTGGCTGGTAGCAAGCTGAGTGTGGAACCTCAAGCCCACCCCTGATAGTGTAAGGGCTGGTGACCAATGTTGAGTAGGCATATCACACACATGGGAGTCCTTATCCTATGGTTCCTATACACACACACATCTCTAAACACTAATATAATACGAAAAGGAAAGAAACAAATGATACCAAATGCATGCATGCAACTAATACCATATCAGAATGTGATATAAGTTAAGAAAGAAAAAGGGTTAAATACAATCTCCCCAAAACTAAAAAAGAGTCCAACCCGCTAGTAAGAAGGGTATTGTTGTCAATGTGCAACTCAAGGAACCGACTGTGGTCCCTCTAGAGAAACTATGTTTTACCTTCTTCTGGTACTCCTAGGACTCTATTGAAAGGCTTGTCATCAGTATAAGATATGACATGTGCAAGAAGAGTACATGAAGGGGTGAGTATAAACATACCTAGTATGACACCCCGAAATCACCAAACATAAAGCATAAAATAGATTCATCACATAAGAAAGGATAACATCAAACCAGATATGTTCAAGATAGACACCAAGTCTCAAATAAAGGACATGTCTATATTTCCATACTAGGATTTCATTTGAGGATTCAATGTAATGTCCGGTTGAGATAACTCACTCTTCGGGTCTTTGCAACACTGATGGATCTCATCTAAGATGCCATGCCCATCGGGCATCACCATGAAGAGATACATGTTGTAACTTAGAAGATGTTGATATATGGATAGGGTATCACATATGAGGCCTATGGGGGATACCTAACCCTACCTAGAGTAATCCACTATGATGGGGATCACATGCCCAGAAAGTCAATAACTAGATACCTTACCCAATATGGGGAAGAATGATAGAGGATCGCACCCTAGGACACACATAGGGATACCTAACTCTATCTAGAACTAACATGTAGATGGGATCACTCATTATATGCTTAGGATGGGATGCCTCACTACACCCTTATAGGGATAGACCAAGAGAACGCACCCTATTGATACTCATCTGGACTAAAGAGAATCGGGGATTCAACCTAACTTGGAAGAAGTACACAACATGTATGGGTAATACACGGAATGTCCTGGCTAGTCTAAATATTCTTTATTCCATGCTCATGAACATCTCATTCATCATGTGCCCATGTACTTTGGTTGTGCTCGTGTACACTAGTCACGTATGCACCCATGTAAACTAGTTATTCCCATGTACACTGGTTGTGTCTCTGCCTATGTATGATGGTCATATCTATGCCTAGGTATCCCTAGGGTACATGTTGGGTTAACGATAAAGGGTCACACAATGTGTGAGATTTCACAAGGTGTGTGATATTTTATTCTAAATTTAAACTGTAACCATCATAAGGTGATCCACATGGTGTGTGTTTATCTGAACTAAACACAATGTAAATCGGTTTTTAAAAAAAATCAATTGGTTTCACATATCCCGCCCATTGGACCATCACTTATGTATCTGCTAAAAATCACACCCATATGTCTCAGATCTAGGGTTGACTATGACTGGGTCATTTCTAGTGGACAAATTCTAGCCACCCATATTTTTGGGTGTGCCTCCATCACAACACATCATTTCAAATTCCAACCACAAATTATAAACTCCCGATATGATCACCAATATTCCATTTTCATCATTGCTCCTCGATCGTGCTATTAATCCCAAATCTGAACTTGTAGAAACAATTTGTTGTGCCAAAGGTCAATGTGAAATGATCGATTTTTGGGCATTTTCAAACCACTAGCCAAATGAAATACCAATGATGATCATTTGCAGAACGATGGGATAAAAGAAAACAACACAAAAGTGAGAAAACAAATGTCATCCATTATTCGGGTTGGCCTCATGTCATTGATAGATAAAATTATGAACATAGAAGATTAATGAAGAATCAATAAATTGCTAAAAAAATTCTAGGAAGATAAATCATCAACCATAAATCAATTATTTATCCATGAATTAATTTAATAAAGTAATAAATTCGCATTAGATATGATATAATCAAAACAGGGATTAATCCAACAAAAACAAACATCCTGCCTTGAGATTGGATCGATCACTAATGAGGAATGATTTTACATCATTATCATTGGTAAGATCCAAGAACTCCCTTTTTGGAGATGAAATTCTTACCAAACTTATCATCAATCCATGATCTTGGTGTCGTTCATCAAATCCCTCCTCCACAATCCTCTCAAATCTCTAGGGTTATGTTACTAACCCTAGGATTTGTCCATAACTATGTTTAAATAAGGTTGGATTTGGTCACTAACTTTTAATAAACAATTAATTAATTAGTTAGTTAGTTAGTTTATCATTCCACCCATGACTACTCTTCAACAAAGCACCTGATATGAACAAAGGTTATGTCACACCGAGGGTAAAACATACATTCTAGATTTAATGATAGTCTTAGATTTCCCATCTAAAGCATTGTTTAATAGGTATTATATTATTTTAGAAAAATTGCATATGTGTGATATAATATATTTAATATTTTTATTATGTCAACAATGAGGCTCCTCAATCCCCAGAATCCCATGATGACTTCATGTATGACTCTGAAAATATTATTTAAAATATCCTAAAGTTTTTCATTGAAAAAATAAAGTTGTTACATTCTCCCCACCTTAGGGAATTTTTTCCCAAAAAGTGAAATCCTGCTAACAAATATGAGAATACTAAACTCACATCTGGTTTTCCCGCTCCTAGGTGATATCCTGAATATTCTCATACTGCCATCAGACACATACCAAGGGAATCACTCACCCATGGAGAATATTCTCTTGCTGATCCTCAATCTCTATTGGGTACTTTGTGAAGTTATCTTCATCATTGATGTTCAACTCTACCTGATCGATAACATATAATGGGTTATGCACATACCTACTCGGTTGTGTCATATGGAAGATGTCGTTCACCCTATCTAAATGTGGTGGTAGGGATAAGAGATAAACCACCTCACCAACCCTACATAGTATCTGTAAAGGGCCAATGAATCCAGGAGATAAATTTCTACCTTGGTAAAATATCTATAATCTCCACTGAGGTGAGACCTTATAGAACACATATTCTCCCTTATAGAACTCCAAATGACTCTATCATTAGTCCAAATAAGACTTATTACAACTCTAGGTAGTCTTCATTAGCTACAGAATAGTCTGCACCTTCTCTGTCATTGGACACACTAACTCTAGGACCATGAGTGTTGACTCCCCTGGACCAGTCCAATATAGCGATGGCATGTAGGGTCTCCCATACAAGGCCTCCAATGGGGCCATACTATTGGTAGAGTGGCAGCTATTTTTATATGAAAACCACAGCAAAGGTAAGTGATTCTCCCAACTATAGAGAAAGTCTAACATGAAATCTTGAATTATGTCCTCCAGAACCTGAATAGTCTACTCGGTCTGGTCGTCTATCTGGGGGTGAAATGTTGTGATCAACTGCAACTGAGTCCCAAAGTCCACATATAATCCTCTTTATAATCGTGATGTGAAGCAAGCATCATGGTTTGAGATGGTCATTTGGGGAACTCCATGAGTCCGGGCTATCTCTAGTAGATAAAGGTGTCTCAATCCTTCCACTGAACTCTACTCTCAGATAGCTAGGAAGTGGGATAACTTGGTGAGTCAGTCTACAATCACCCAAATAGCATCATGACCTCTATATAATCATGGAATTCCTTCCATGAATTCTATGTAGGTATTTTTCCCACTTCTAATCTAGTACCTTAAGGTGTTGATCCAAACCTGCTGGAACATAGTGCTCAGCCTTCACCTAATGGAGAGTGAGGCATCGAGGGACAAACTCAGCTATGCACCTCTTCATTCCTGGACACCAGAACTGACACTAAAGAACCTATTACAACTTAGATATCCTAGAATATACTATTAATGGGGATGTATGAAACTCCCTTAGTACCTCTTCTCGCAACATCAATGGTACCATAGTCTATCCTCGGGAAAAGTATGATTTTCTCCCCACCTACAAAAAATCCATCATGAGTACTTCCATTAGATAACTGGTTATGCAAGGTTTCACAATCAATATTTCCAAGAGAGACTCAATAACATGTTGAAGAAGATGAGGGGTAACATCCATTAACTGGAGGTAAGTTATACCATCTTCATCTACTAAGGATATTTGTAATGAGGTCAACTGCTCAGATTCATCGCTCAACAACTGAAAAAAAAGATCTCATGTTGAGAGCATCTACCACCATGTTCCCCTTTCCAGTAGTATAAACTATCACAAAGTCATAATCCTAGAGGAACTCTAGTAATCACTTTTGTCTCAATTTAAGATCATTTTTTGAAAAGATATACCTCGGACTCTTGTGTTTAGAATAGATGATAAATTGTTATCCCATAAGGTAGTGTCGCCACATCTTCAGGGAAAAGGCCACTACTGCCAGCTATAAATCATGGGTCACATAGTTCTTCTCATGGGGTATCAATTATTAGGACCCATAATCAATCATTACCTACCTCTACATCAGAACGCATCCAAGCCCAATTCTGAAGGTATCACATAACACAACATACTCGACAACCTCCTCTAGAAGTCTCAAGATGGGGGCACTCATTAACCTCTATCGTAACTCCTAAAAAGTTTTTTGGTACTTCTATGTCCACATAAAAGGCTAGAATTTTTGGGGTAAGGCAGTTAAGGGTGATGATATCCTAGGGAAATCAGGCATGAATCTCCATTTGTAGCATGCCAACCTAAGGAAGCTCCAAACCTCAGTCACACTCTGGGGTGTCTCCTAAGCTAGCACTGCCTCAACCTTTTCTGGGTCCACTACTACTCTCTCTTCTGAGATGACATGTCCTAGGAAGTGAACCTCTCAAATCTATAATTGACACTTCAGGAGCTTCCCATAAATCTGGTTCTATTGGAGTATGTATAGGATCATCCTCAAATGTCTCACATGCTCCTCCTCGAATTCTGAGTACAAAAGGATTTCATCATTGAAGACTACCATGAACTAGTCCAAGAAGGGATGAAAGATCCAGTCCATGGGTCCCATGACTACTGTTGGGGTGTTCTTTATGCCGAATGGTGAGACCAAATATTCATAGTGAGTATAGTGAAATCATAATGTCATCTTTGATATATCCTCTTATCAAACATGGAGCTGGTACCAGCCTGAGGTCAATATTCGAGAACCACCTCGCCCCTTTCAAATGGTCAAAAAGGTAATTGATTCTCAGAAGTGGGTACTTATTCTTGATGGTCACCTAATTTAGGTGATGGTAATCCATGAATAACCTCAAGTTCCCATCCACATTCATAGAAAACAACATGATGGTTGCCCCAGGGACACACTAGATCTGAAAAATCCCTTCCTATACAAATACTCAAAGTGAAACTCCAGCTCTTGAAGCTTTGAAAGGGTCATCTGATATGATGCCACAGATATCAGGGTAGTCCCTAGGTATAATTCTATATAGAAATTGATCTCTCGGTGGGGAGGTAAGCCCGACACGTCCACAAGAAACATGTCCTCATACTTTATCGCCACTATAGGAATCTGAAATCTCATCACATCTACTGCTCCAAGGGTAATACTAACCAACTTATGAGTAATCAGTTGTATCCTCCTATGTATGAGTTCATCCTGCTCTACCTAGACTTCTTTCTCACCGAATAAGGAAAACATCATCCCATCAACTCAAATTCACAACATCCTCTATCTAAAATAGTCAATTTTTGAATGAATCATGGAGAGTCATTACCTACCTGCAATGATGTCAAAAAAGACTCAACATAGCCATTAAATTTCACATAAAAAAGATCTATCCTCCAAGGGTCGAGTCACACTGTTGTCAGAAGTGTGTGATCACTGATTCTCCCTTAGTCGGAGTCTCCAAACAAAGGGTTAAGCTATAGGATCCATTGGAATCTTTATATCACAATTAAGGGATATGGAAAGAAAAGAGTAGATCATTCCCATGTTTATCAATGTTACATATAAAGTATAGAAGACGCAAATCATACCTAGAATCATCCCTGAAGCCTCTGGTCCATCATCCTCCTCTTCCAGAAGTTGTCTACGCCCCTGGCCACTAGCTTATTAAGCCTAGTAGGGGACACCTGGGGGAAGTGGTGGAAACAGATCAAAGTGTCAGCCACCTCCCACTACTCTCTCATCTACTATTACATGTTCATTTCCCTAAAAACATCCCTATTTAAGTTGTTGTCTCTAATTAGGTGGTTCATTAACCATATCCATGTTTGTTTCTTTGTAGGTCAGACAATCCCACATGATATTCCATTTCATGTCATAAGAGTAACATTTCCCATTCATTGGGATAACTAGAACCATCATTTGATCCCTAAACTACAAACCCTCTATCATGAGATTATCTCTGGAAACTCCTCATAAACCTGGATCCTTGAGTCTATCATATCTTACTAGTTTTAAAAAGTCTCAACTCCAAAGTACCCACTGCTAGTACCAATTATTAGTGTCTTCCCAAATGGAAATCTCTCTACCACCAAGTCATTCTCTAGAACACTGACATAAGAAGGAATGAAAATAGATACCACATCGGTCTGGATGTCTTTTTTAAGTCTAGTTTTGAAGGTTCGTGATCAAAAGTACACATCACAAACCATGTCCATGGAGTATCATGAGAGGTTAGTGAACCTAAATGAATAATTTGATACTAAAATTCTTCCATGTTGGAGCTCCATAAGCTCCTCGATATATACTCACCACAACATCATTGGGTAAAACTCTTCTCTGAAGAGTCACTCAAACTCTGTTAGGGTAAGAGTCATATGTTCATATATCTAAGTCACCAAACTCCACTATCACTCTATGGATCCATGGATAAGTCTCATTGTTAGGACCACCATATGATCGAGAGGGGACTTAAAAAGGGAAAAAACTTGCCCAATATCCTCAAAACATTACTCAGTTGTATGGGGGTATGTCTTTTCCTGAAACCTAAGGGGTCTCTACCTATGAAACTCATGAAGTGTGCACAAACTACACACATAATTTTTCAGTACTACCGAGATAACCAACTACTCATTGGGTGGAGGTAAGACCGGTAAACCACTCAAAGGTACCACCTCATATACAAGCCCATGAACTGAAGCCTCGTCACTAATAGGTTTATCATTATGATCCCACTATGGAATCCTATTTGGATATCATCATAGTGGAATATTCTAATAGAAAATACATACCATGATCAAAAATTATATCTAGGGTGTTGACGCAAGAAGGATATAGAAACCACAACCCATTGTTATATGATTCATGTACCTATTTTTTCCATGAAACTAGTGCCTACATGTACCAAGCCAAAAAGAAGGTTATTAGAGTCCTAGTAAATGGATATGTCATTCATAACACCATCACTGGGCTCCCTATCCTAAGATCCAAACTCAAGACATTTTAACATGGTTTCCCTAATTCCCAAACCAAGCCTCATGAATATACTATCTACAAATTTTGGTCCTAAGATAACCTACCTCTGATACCACTCTATCGTGACTCGACCCATCGAGGCCTGCCTAGATAGAGAAAAGATGAGTGTGACACCCCAAACCTACCTTCAATAGGTTAGGGTCTGGTGACCAGCACCGAGTAGGAATATCACACACATGAGATTCCTTATCCTATGTACATGTACACACGCACACATCTCCAAACACCAATATAATGTGGTGAGGAAAGAAACCTCTAATACCACTATGTCACAACCCAGACCACTGTGGTTGCATGTCCAATGGAAATCCAAGTGTGATACCCTAATCCCACCTTAAATAATCTAGGGGCAGGTGACCAGCATTAAGTAGGAATGTCACGCACATTGGAGGCCTCAACCTATGGTACCTGTACACGTGAACATATCTCCAAACACTAATATAATACAGAAAGTAAAGAAACAATTGATACCAAATGCATGCATACAAATAATCCCATATCAAAGTATGACACAAATACAGAAATAAAAAGGGTTAAATACAAGCAAACCAGAACTATAAAAGATTCTAACCTACTAGTAAAGAGGGGACTCCTGTCAAGATGAAAATCCTAGAACCGACTGTGGTCTATCTGGTGAAACTATGCTCCACCTACTTCTATTCCTCCTACAACTTCATCGAAAGGTATGTCATCTGCATAATACATGATATGTGTGTGTAGATACCATGCAGGGGTGGATATAAACACACCTAATAGGACACCCATAAATCACTAAATATAAATCATCAAATAGAGTCCTCTCATAAGAATGGATAACATCAACCCATATATACTCAAGATAGAAACCAAGTCTCAAAATAAGTTCATGTCTATACTACCATCCTAGTATTCTGCTCAAGGATTCAAGGTAATTTCCAATCGAAAGAACTCAATCCTTGGGTTTTGATAACATTGATGGCACTCATCCAAGAGGTTGTGCTCGTTAGGTACAACCATGAATAGGTATATTATAGAACTCATAAAATTTTGATACATAGGTTAGGGATCACACCCAGAGCCTATGGGGGATACCTAACCCTATATAGAGTAATCCACTAGGATGGGGATCACACACCCTAAAATTCAGAAACAAGATACCTAACCTGACCTAGGGAAGTACGAATGAGGATGAAACCTTGGGCCACACAAAGGGATACCTGAATAAATCCAAAACTAACCCATAGAGGGGATCAATTATTATATTCTAAATATAGGATGTCTCACTATACCCTCATAGGGATGGACCAAGGGAACACACCCTACTGATACTTGTTTATACTGAAAAGAATGGGGGATTAAACCTACCCTAGAAGAAGTGAATCACATTTATGGGTAATACACGGTGTGTTCTGGATAGTTTGGACATGCTTGAGTCTGTGACCATGCTCGTGTCCTCCAACCCATACCTGTGTACTCTGGTCATGCCTATATATACTGGTCATGCCCATACCCATGTACACCGGTCGTGCCCGTGTACATTGTCTATGTTTGTGCCCATATACGATGGTTGTGCCCATGCTCAGGTTCCCCTAGGGTACACGTTGGATGGCCAATCAAGGGTCACACTGCATGTGAGATGTCACATAGTGTGTTATATTTTATTTTGTATATAAATTCTATCCACTGCAAGGGGCTCCACACGACGTGTGTTTATCCGAATTACACATTGTGTAACTCGGTTTTTCACAAAAGTCTAGTTAGTTTTATGTGTCTCACTTGTGCCACTATATTCTATCAATGAACCATAAATAACACCTATAGATCTCATATCTAGGGTTGAATGTACCTGATCCATCATTAGTGGTTGTATTTTGGCCACTCATCCACTTGAGGGTGCCTATGTTGCATCACATTGGTGTAATTCCCAACCATGAATAAGAAACTCCTGAACTAATCCCCAATCTTTCATCACTATCATCGCTCCTCGATCATGTCTTTACTCCCGAATCCAAACCCATGGAAATGATCAATTGTGACAAAGGTCATTATGTAGTGATCAATTTCTGGGTATTCTCGAACCGTCGACCAAATGAAATACTGATGATGATCAGTCAAATAATAAGGGGAAAATCATATAACAAAAAAGTGAGCAAATGAAAATTGTCCATTTTTCAGGTTTTCCTCAATCCACTGATAGAGAAAATAATGAATGGAGAAGAGTAGAGAAAAATCAACAAATCGCTAAACAAATTTACAGGAAGATAAATCATCAATCATAAATCCATAATCGATTTGTTAATTAATTTTATAAATGAATTAATCCACATTCAACATGAGATAATCAAAATGGTGATTAATCCAAAAAAAAACATCCTACCTAGAGATTGTATTTATCACTAACATATAATGTTTCCACATCATTGTTATTGGCAAGATCAAAGAACTCATTTTCTAGAGACAAACTTCTTAGAAAATTGATTGTTGATCCATAATATTGGTATTATTCATCAAATCCTTCCTCCATGGTCACTAAGGTTATGCAGTTATCCCTATGATTTAGAAAAAACCATGTTTAAATAAGGGTGTATTAGGTCACAACCTTTTAATAAACAATAAATTAAATCATTAAATCATTAGTTTATTATTTTTCTCACGAATTCTCTTAAACAAAACACCCAACATGCACAAAGGTTATGTAATTACTAGGATAAAACCTGCATTTCGGATTTAATGGTGGACTCAGATTTCCTATTCAAAACACTATTTTGGAGATATTCAATTATTTTAGAAAAACTATGCACATATGATATAATATATTTAATATTTTTATTATATCAACATTGAGGCTCCTTGAGACCCAGAATCCCACACTGACTCTACACCTAACTTTAAAAATATTCTTTAAAATATATCAAAGGTTTATATATAAAAAATAGATTTTTTACAACTAAGACCCCATCTTAGAAAGAAATGATAAAAGAATTCTCCTCTCATTAACCATTACCATTGTCAATAACTTTTTCAAAGGGTATGTCACTATAAGGAACAAAGATAAAATGAAAATAATTCATCAACATCTCACTGACTTCATTAATGCTTGATAACCTTGGTTGAACATCAACAATGTCAAACAGTTTGGGGTGAGATATATAATAAGTAATTTCCTGGGTGTTCTAGAACTCATAGCACCAGAAGTGTCATTCCATCCATCCATACAAGAACTAGAATGACTCACTAATTCGATATAGGTCTCTCCCTTCTCACATGTAACCCAACATGTGACAAATTAGAGCAAGAACCATTACTACCAGATTAATTAGATGGCCTTGCACTGGATGAGCTACTATCACCAAGGTACTAACCTAGACACTTAACTAAGCATCCCCAGTGGGAAATATCCCCCTACTCAAAAACATAGCTAGGAATCTCACTAATATAAGTGTAGGGAATAAATTTGGTTGAAAGGAATACCCCCAATAGAGGTATTGTCCTACTCCCAAATTAGCTTAATATGATACCTTGACATTTATAACTTGTTTGCTAGAGCAACTCCTTGAGCACCTAACTCCTAGATTTGGCCCATTGGGTTAAAGGAATGTGTTCATCCATTCTTTAATGGGATAATCGAATAAATATAGAGATATATTCCTAATATTCAATCCATTGAAATTTGTAGATCTCTCACTAGGGGAGGGTTCTATCTTATATCCTCATAGACATTAATTGCATGAAGGAATTCGTCATACATCTTCCTGAGAACCAGGATCCCCCTAGTCGATAGATGTCTCGTAGATTGATCCCTACCTCATCATTCAGTAGGTGGAAGTTATTAGTACCAAACACCAATGAATGAGTAGTTTTGGGAGAAGTTAAGTGGGATGATATACCATAAATTTTGAAACCTATACTGCATAATACAAGTTAACTACTCACAAGTGTTCAGTAAACTATGCATAATTATAATACACCTAGAAGGATCAATTCCATTCATTGAAAAAAAACTACCACCATGGTATAAATCCCACTTCGAGCTCCACCCTCCACTAGGATTGTTTAGTGAAATGGCTAGGATAGATGAATGATTTTGGGTAAATGTCACTGACGCTGATCTTGATCATCATAAGTAGACAGTTATTTAAGATATATACACTCCTTTGATAGAAATCTTGGATAATTTTTTCCTCTGTAGATATTTTTTCTTGAGTATAGTCTGGTGAAGATATAGACTATGTCGACGGTCTGTTATGATTGGGTGCAGGAATCAAGATGACATCTTTAAGCCCAAATTCATACATGGGTAGTCTGTCAGAACATAGATATTCATGAAGATTTGGTGTAATAATGTCCTATAGGGATTCTTTCTAAGGAATGAATGGTATTAAGGGTTATCCCTAGTATCCCTAGAAATTAATGATCTCCTTTCTATATTATTAATCGAAATAGAAATATGGGTAGATCTAAAATCCCTGGTCCCTATCAATCATTCCTGTAAGAATGAGAACACCTCTGAGAATCAAAATTAAAAAATCAGGTAAAATGGAAAAGTATATTTTTCCATGTGGTAACCACATGAACATAGAACAGCGACTGCACCAAAATTTGAACACTAAACCATAACCAAGTGGGTGGAAGGGTAATGGAATAGATGTTCAAATTCCACCTAGTAATCATGTGAGTTATGTAGTAACCATGTGGAGGAAGAAAGTCACTTACTAAGATCATAAAATCCATTTGTTCTCAAGGAGGGTAGGCGAAGTCAGGCATGTGGAGTATCATTCACATAGAAGATCATTTCACCAAGGAAGAAGAAGAAGAAATGGGGTGGAGGGGGGTTTTTTCTATTTATAAAGGATAGTTATGAATCTTTGTCTTCCTCGTGTGTATGATATGTGGACCACACACTTTTTTACATGGATTTTATTAATTCTAGGTGGATCATAGTATAATAGTGTGGGATTATATGAATTCCTCATAATGGACTCCTCTTTGGGCAGATCAGAGCTCATTTAGAGGGGGCATTTATTGACACCCACGGATTTATCAAATGTAAAGAAAGAAAGTGACCCCACATAGTCATCCAACTACATCATATCATGAGGATAGAGACACTTCATGGTCGCCTATGCACTTTGTAGGTCAATGACTCAACCTACCCCACCATGTGACTATCTACCGACCGCACGATTTGGAGAAAGTGACCTATGTGATCTCCCCCAAACTATGAGATAATATCATTGGGTTCACCTCCTAATTGGTTACCCTCGCAGTCACCTGTCAACCACATAGTCACCTACAAACTGCACAATTCCAAGAAAAATACCTCTTTGTGGTCACCCACCCAACATGTGGTGCTTTCCCATTACATTTTGTGTAAGCGAAATGAACTCATGGATGAACGCTTAGCCAAGATACCATATGGCTGCACAGTTACTACCATACAACCACCCATTTTGGAAAGTGGTTTATCCAGACCTTTCCTATAAATACTAAGGTTTCTATTTTATAAAGACAAAGGAGAGTCTGGGGTAGAAATGGAGAATGGGTACAAGGAATTATTTGCAAGGTAATTCTTGAGTCCATGAATCATTTGAAGTTGTTTCCTATGTGAAGATTCTTCCATGAGAGTTGGTTCACAAGACTAGGGAATAGATGTTTCTCTTTATCACACTCCCCACAATCACATTTATCACATGATATATCTATGTGAATCACAAAAATAAGAGCATCCTCTCACTCAGGTACCACATGTAGCCCACTCCTCCATGTGTCCCTAAGGCGGACTAACCCCTTTGTGAGATTACCAGGTGAATTTTCCTCTTTATTGAGGTCCCCATGTAGAATAATTCTTAGTGTGCATACCTCATGGTCTAGTCCCCTCATGTTACTACTATTCCAAACAGCTCCCCCGTGATTCCCTTTATGTTTCTATCATGCATGTTGACCTCCTTTGGGACGCCTATAAGGACTAGACCCTACACAATCCGAAAATTAAATCTTTAGAAAATAATTCACTATGTTTTATTTCAAGGTCCTTTTCATTTTAGAGTTTTAGAGAATTAGGAAAACCTCTTACATAAAAAACCCATATATTTCAAAGTGGACACTTTCACTCATTATCCATTTTTTTACAATATAAAACTTTTAAAATGAAACATTTTTTCTTTTCATGAAAAATATTTATGACATTAAACTTAGCTTATTCTTTGTTATTACTAATCCTTGAACCCTGTGAAAAACATTTAAAAACAAGGGATGAGCATGAAAATCTCAATAAGGGATACATAAAAATAAATAAAGAAACTCATTTGTCTATTTTAAAATCATGAGATCATAAAAGATAGTTTTCTTTAACATAATAAAATTTTAGCTCAAATAACCATTTACTTGCACAAGAAATCATCTTTACTACCTAAAGTTTTTCATAAAACGCTTTATAAGAGAACATAATAAAAAATCATAATCATGATGGTTTCTTTAGAAAACATGATAATACATGAAAAAAATCTTAAAAACATACTTTTTTACCCAAAAAGGGCATGATCATTCCTTTAAAACAAAATATCATTAGCTTACCTTGTGAAATAAAAATATGTTCATGAAAAGTCATTAGTAAGAATAGAAAATTCTTGTAGGTAACTTAGAACATCATTTTCATTCCACTATTATAATCACTCTTACAAATGAAATAACTTACCTAGTAAATTCCAGTAATCTCTTATTAGAAACCTATAATCGGTTAACTTCATCACTTTACCCAATGCATTGAAGAGATATATTGGGCTCACCTGCCATCATGAGCTATATCAGGCTCACCCATCATCATAAAAAATTGAAAATAACTATAATATAATCATAACACATGAAATATTTCATTTTTATCAACACACTCATAAAAGTATTATTTTCATGTATAAGAAAAACATTTTTGTATATCAAAATATCCATTCCATTTAAAACCATTTTTGAAAATACCCATAACATAGGGAAGGATGGGTTTTCTTTGAAAAATACATGAAATATTGTAAAGGAATCCAAACATTAAATAATTAATACTGTGTTGTGGAAAATTCATTGACATCGTATACATTAAAATAGAATATTCATTTTTTCCTTTTGTAAAGAAAGTCAAAACATTCCGTACAAAATACGTAAAAAAGTTTCCTTTTGAAAAAATTTAAAATAAAGTAAAAAAAAGATATAAAATGTATTTTATAAAATATTTATGTCTATATACATAAATAAAAAATATTTTTAATAATTTGGACATGTAAGAAAAGGATTAAGAAAACAAATCTTTAAAATATTTAAAATAAGGTTTTTAAAGTAAAGTGTCTCTTACCTCGAGTCTGACACATTACATACATTATTTATATTGATAAATAATAAATTTATGTTAATTATTTACTTTATTAAGAAACTTTTTAAAGTTTATTATTCCTTTTATTTTATTTTTTATCATGTTATATATAATCACTTAATCAATTAATTTCACATCGAATGTTTTGACGATATTCGACTCATATGTCCAAAATGAATTTGGTGAGTTGACTATGGTCAAAGAGGTCATTATTCCATCATATACAGAATAATAATAATGAAATAATTATCATTTTTATACATCAATTGTACTTTTAAAACCAACCATGAAATATGGTTATGAAAAATGAACTATGTTACAATCATGGAGATGGTAGATTGTACATACACATGAGTAACATTACCATTTTTTAATGAACATGATGGAAAGAAGGTAAGTATTATTTTATCTTTAAAATATTATCATTATATCATAAATATCATATTATTTCTTTAAATGTACTTATATATAGCATTAATGTGATGTGGTCATGAAAAATGAATCACATCACTTCATGGAGGTGGTAATACACGCATACGCACGAATGACGTTATCATTTTTCATGGATCGAAATTTAAAAAATTAGATGACATATTATCTTTCTTAGAATGATAAATATGTCATAAATATAATATATATACATTGAATTCATAATTATAACCAACCTTGAGTTGCAGTGATGGAAAACGAATTACATCGGTTCGTGAGGTGGTAGTCATCCATACACACAAATGATGGTTTCATTTCCGGTTTGATGGAAAAAGAAGATGGATATAGGTTATGTAATTAATATAAAAATATTTAGGTATATTTAAGATAATTTTTTATTATTTCAAAATATTTGAAGAGGATTTTAAGGAGTTGGAAGAATAAATAAAACTAAAACATTCGGTTAAAATCTATACCTTTTATTCGAAAAACCTCCTTTACTTTACACCTTAATCTCTCTAAGGTTGATATTATACCCAAAATAATACCTATAGCGTAACACCCCGAGATTTTAGGAAAAATATTATTTTTAATTTCATTGATGTATTGTGTTATATGCTACACTAAAAGGAGCTTGCACTACACGCATCCCTGACTTGGCTTGCATTACACGCAATCGCGACCTTCCATGATAACGTGTGTTGTACACAATATTGAGTTTCACTAAACAACGATATGTTATATAAAATAGCCGTTATGAATAGTAATACCCACTTTTTAAAATTTTATAAATTTTATCTTTCGAAATGGACTCCATTTTTGGATTCGGAATATCGAAATTAGCCTAGGGTGAATTTTTTGTATTTTTCTGAAAACTTTCATTTTTTGATGAATAGTGAAAACATTGGGTTACTATTTAAAAACCGAATTTTTATTTAAATAATTATTTATTTTATTTAAAAATATTTTAGGTAAAAATTGATACATAATACCTATATAAGTTCAATGTAATTCATTGGAGTCATTTTATAATAATTTTAGATATATAAAAATTTTATTGAACTTTTCACTGTCTTTTACCCACCTCCTAGGAGAATTTGAAAATTTACATAAAACTTAATTTTACCACTTCTGCGAGTGAAATATAGAAAATTCAAGAGACACGGTTAATATCAAGGAGTAAAATGTGGTTCAATAAGATAAAAATAATTTTTGGTGAATAGTAACTTTTACTTTTATTTATCACGGTTAAAAGTAAATAGGGTAATTAAGGGTAAAAATGATATTATTATTACCCTAACACATGTCCTAATTCTATTGGATAAGTATAATTAGACCAAAAACAACCTTAGGAATATAATATTATCATTTAGGTCCACTTCGATTAGATTAGTACATTTATTATTATTTTATTTAAAAAAGAGTTAAAATAGTTAAAATCAAAGTTTAATAAGTAAAACATTTTAATATAGGGTTATACATAAGATAAATTAGACTATAAATATTCATTAGAAAGATAATAATATTTAATACCTGATGGTATTTTATTTATAATTTTTAGACATTAAATAATTTAAGTTATTTATGACACAATGGTGATGCAGTAATTACCTAAATAATGAAATATTAAAATAATTGATATTATAAATACCCAAATAAATGTAATTTGAGACTTTTTATGAATTAAAATAATTTTATAGGTTAATATGACATGTTAGTGTTCATTTAATTAACTTTTTTCGAACTAATAATGCTGTTATGATTTTCACAAAAATCAATTACCAAATAGTGTCAAAATTGACATAAAATAGTTTTTAAAAAAAATATTATATTATTAATTTTTATTATATTCCTAAAAATTTATGGTTCATCCAAATGACTTATATAAGGTTATATATATTAATAATGAACCACTTGGGGTTATTTTGGCTGGTTATAGTAAGTTTATTAACCATATAGTGTAAGAAAACAAGAAGCCACGGTAAAAGTTAAATTATTTAACTTAGAGTTAAATCTAAAAGATAAGGTTAAAATAGTAACCTAAACTTATCTAAAACCTATTTTTTGAGATTATTCCAACCCATCCCCACTTTATCTTCTAAATAAATCAATTTGGAGCTATTATAAACTGAATATGACTTTATTATAAAATAATATTTTAAGTTTTCCAAAGGTGCCCCTCTCCTCCCTTATAAAAAGGGCACCCCTTCCCTCTTCTCTTCACACCCTTTTGAGCCTTTAAGCTCGGCCAAACCCTGATAATTACTCTTATCAACCTATCTAGTTATTTCATAGAGGTTCTGGTCTTCTCAAAAGACCAACTCTAGTTCCCTAAGAAGAAGTTTAAAGGAGGTGCGTCGAGGAAGAGGTAATCTCTTCTACCGACTCTTTCAAGTTTCTTTCTTCTTCTACTTCCTCTTATTTAGTTGTTTCATTATAAATTAATAGCATAAGTATTACTTATATACTTATATGTTATTATAAATATTAAAAAATTATATTTCACCTTCTATCCATCCTACGGAAAACGAAATCACTACGCGTGCGTACGTACGGAATACCGTCTCCACACCGTGGTGTAATCTGTTTTTCCACCACCACCTTACTTGGATGGGTATAATGGTGTAAAGAATAACTATATATAGTTATTATAACATCATACTGATTATAAGATATTATATCATCCACTCCAATTCCATTCAATAAATATGGGAATGATATCATCGCTCGTGCGTACGTACGGATTACCGTATCCACGATGCGATAAGATTCATTCTTTATGTTAACCACTCATGAATGATTTTAAAGTATATATAATGAATAATAATGTAATATGTGACATGATAAAGCTACTTGATTTATTAATATATATATATATATATATATATGTCATCTACTTACTTCCATTCAAGTCAATAAGGAAAAGAAAACAGCGTTCATGCGTACGTACAACCTACCATCTCCATGAACGGTGTATTTCATTTCATTTATCTATATTATATATATATATATAATGAATATATATGATATATAAATCATGATTTACATTCTGGAAGTAATTAAATCATGATATAAGTAATAATAATATCAAGAACAATAAGTCCAAACACGTAAGATAAATAAAACGATTTTTTCCAAAACGCTGCTTTAACATGAAATTTACAAAAGAATGGGTAATATAAAGTCATAAGTGAACCATTTATGATATCATAAAAATGAATATGATTCTTTAATAATTAAATGACATTATTTAAATCATTATACAAGATTTTTGGATACGTACGAAGCATATCGGACATAAGTTAAGGGATAACTATTCCAATCTTGTTCTTATCCGAGATTTTTATTCCTAAGTATTTACTGGGGTTATTGTTATCATCCATGCCCATGTTTTCTAAAAATGTTTTAATGTATTTTTTTAAAGTCCTTTTTACCCATTTTTGAAATTTACCACATGTTATGAAAGGAATCTTACTTTTTTTTACCACACGGGGAACTTTTTTACTTTTCCGACAAAAGTACGAGAAAAATGTTATTTTTAACTTATACAGCATGAACGGATTTTTACGGTTTCATAACACCTAATTTTCATGAATCTTACTCTACAATATTTTATGAATATTTTCAAAAAAATACTTTTCTTTTAAAATTTCATGGAATTTTGTGAAAAGAAAATGATTTTGAAGAAGAAAGGATATTTTCCTCAAGAATTCATTTCAAGTGTTTTATCAAAACCATTTTCCATATAAGATGGCATTATTTCACATGTGTATGTTTAAAGTATAATTTCTATATGATTTACATGGTTTCACTTTTATTATGATGAAATGATATCCATTTATTTTGTATGGATTATGTTATGATGTGATGATATTTATGAAACCCATTTTATACTTTGGGTAATGATGAATGATTTATGTTCATGTTGTGGAACAAGTAAGAATGATTTAATTATAAGATGGGTGGGAACTATATCTCCCTCCAATTAATTGGGTAAAGATTTATATCTCATGAGATATACATGGACGAAATGGTAAGTTAATCCGGTTCAGTGTTACAGGACTGGAACGAGGAGTGAACTTGATTCAGAAAGGGACTTTGTCCACTAAGATGGTCTTGGCAGCAATGCCTTGGCTACTATGGAAATAATAACAAGTTCTTAATGGTTGACATAATTAAAAGTTTTATTTACAAGCTATTTTTATCATGATTGATGTTCCATTATGATCTATTCCTTATGTACTGCAATGTTTTATGTCATTGCTCAAGATTTTGATGTTTAGATTTTATGCTCATTTTTTACATTCAAATGCTTATGGATTGTTTTATGTTCTCTTTTTTTACCCTTACTGAGCATTTGAGATCACCCTTTATATGTTTTCTTTTCCCCGGGATATAAAGAAAAAATTTAGGTAAGAAAAAAAAGGAAGATTTTTATGGGAGATGTTGAAGATTTTTCACCAAGATAAGAAGATTATATTCCGAGTTTCCAAAGACACTAAACTATTACGGTCCTTGTGTGTTTGTTTTTGTTATGTATTAGATATTCTGCAAAATTAATGTAATTTCCATGTACGTCAAGCTTTGGGTATCTACAGTTGGTATCAGAGGAAAGGTTTAGTTAACCTTTGGAAACTAGGATGTGAAAACTCTAGTGAGATCCCCAGAGATATTTCTAAGGTATGTCTAGGGATTTACCTAAGGATAAGTATACATATATGTTATAGTCCTAAAATTATGGTAAAAATATTAGAATTAACCCTAAGATGTTATATATTGAAGGTACTCCCCCTTTATTATATTGTTTTCCCTAGCATTATTTTTGCCACTCACACTATTCTTTTTGGGTTTTAGACAATGGCTGGAACCTGAAGGAACCGTGTTGATCAATGTAATGGATAATGCAATGATTTTTCTTTTGAACAAACCAATATTATGGGAGATGGAGTGAAAAATATTATTGATATACTTACACAAGATATGAATCATTCTGGACTTCCAAATGAGCAGAGAAGGGAACAATATTCTATTGAGTCCTTCATGAGGCAACGTCCACCTTCTTTCAGTGGGTCTTCTGATCCAATTGTTGTTGAACAATGGATCAGTACCATTGAAAAGATATTTTCCATACTTCGTTGTTCAGAATATGAAAAATTCATTCTGGCTATTTACCATTTAGAAGGTGAAGCAGATCAATGGGGGACTCTAATTAAGAATACGAGTCCCTGAGATGAAATTGAATCCATGGAATGGGATGGGTTCAAGAACTTATTTTTCAATAAGTACTTCCCTCGTATTCTTCGAACAAAGATGGAAAAGGATTTCCTTGAGCTTAAGAAAAAGGATGATGAATCTGTTGGTATATATGAAGAAAATTTTACAAGGCTTGCAAGGTATACATCTGGCTTTATCATCTAACCTGAAAGTAAAGTTTTTCGATTCTTCAGTGGCTTAAAACCAAGTCTTCGAATGGAATTAGCTATAAGAGACTTTAGTAGCTATGAAGAAATTGTGCATTGTGCTATCAAGGTAGAAATGGAAGTTGGTGTTATATATCCATCTCATGGTTTTGACAAGAAATGAAAGATGGAGTTCAAGGAGAAATCTCAGAATAATGGTGAAAAGAATATGACTGTTTCTTTATGCTCAAAGTGTGGAAAGAATCATGGTGAAGATTGTCTTAAAGGGACTAGAAAATGTTTTAAGTGTGGAAAAGAATTTCATCGAGCAGCTGAGTGTCGAAGTAATGGAAAAAGGGTTTCTAATGATGTGAATAAAGAAAAGACTACAGAGAACGCACCACCAACACTTCAATGCTTCAAGTGCAAGGAAATGGGGCATATTCTAATCAATGCCCTAATCCAAGGGTTAATGATGATCAACGTGAGAATCCTCTTAAGGTAAAGGATAAAGGGAAGTCACATGCGATCACTATTTGTGATGTTGAGTATGAAAATGATGTTTTGTAATGATTAAGTGTTTATGTAATGGGATTTCAAAATAGTATCATGGAATCTCATTTATGGTATCGTGGAATTTTGGAATATCTATGTATTGGTTTTCAATAATTATATGGTACCGATAACCATTAAAAGTGATTGAAATATTTTTGGAAAGAAGATGATATGCGCATAATGAAGGGATAAATAAAAAATTAAATGAGCTCATGACTGATATAAGGACAAAGTTATATCATGGTTTGAGTATATAGAAATTTTGGGATTTTGGTATGTGGAAAGTGTTAAATTTTTATAGCATTCATGTTTTCACTAAGGTTCCATGGGTATTCATTTTTCAAGAGAATACATGATTAAGGTATTCACATGTTTGTAATGTGACCAACAAGATATATCGTATGATATATGGGGGATAAATGATGGTATTCACATGATCAGTAGATGACATTTCTATTAATTGTTTTCTTTATACTATGAGCTCGGACAGAAGTATTTTAGATAAGCCTAAAGATTGGAATGAATTATGTTATAAATAAGTTATTATTATTTAAGGCTATAACTTTTTTCAATATTATTGATGGAATGTTATAATAGTGTAGTTTAAGAAAAGGGACGACATGCAGAACAGGCGACAACCCGTCGCGTCGGACAAGGCTGTGGGAATCAAACCCACAACCGAAGTGCGACAGGCCTTTATCGCCTACCACTGGCCTACATGAAGTCCTTGGTTAGTAGAAGCTAGTTTTATTATATTAAGTGGTATGATATATGAATTATAAGTCCATTTTGGGAACCATATATGATTAATCTCACTATAGATGGACTTATGTATATTTAATAACTTTTACTATCCTTTTGTTTAAGACAGATGGAATGACCTATCATTCTGTCGCATGCTCTACTAACACTTCACGGAAATCAAATTCAACTTCATTTCTTTAAGAGATGATATGGAAATTGTTCAAGGCACAAACAATAGTAAGATTGTACCAAAAACAAGTAAGTATTTCTTTTAATTCAAAAATTCTTCAACAGTAGGGAAATGATTTTGAAAACAAAAAAAATGATGTCCTAGTGCTCTTATATCTGATGAATCAGATGGTACCTTAGATCATCACAAATTTATGGCTTTTTGATTGTTGGCTTTTTCATAGCCATGTTCTTTACCACTCTCCATCAGAACTTGATGGTTAAATTTCTCTTCCATATCCATATTTTCACCTATGTTCTCCTATGTGGAAACCCAATGATTAGTAAATTTGGGTAACCGTTACGTTTCATACTTTAGTTTTTAAAGTTAAGTTTTGGTATTCCTTTTTACGATGTGGGTTTTTATTAAATAAAATTTCGAGTAGTAAACCATTTATAACCCTGGCAAATTTCGAGGGCGAAATTCATTTTAAGGGGGGTAGAATGTAACACCCCGAGATTTTATGGAAAATATTCTTTTTAATTTCATTGATGTATTGTGTTATATGCTACACCAAAAGGAGCTTTCACTACATGCATCTTTGACTTGGCTTGCATTACACACAATCGCGACCTTCCACGATAACGTGTGTTGTACGCAATACCGAGTTTCACTAAACAACGATATGTTATATAAACTAGCCGTTATGAATAGTAATACCCACTTTTTGAAATTTTATAAATTTTATCTTTCTAAATGGACTCCATTTTTGGATTTGGAATATCGAAATTAGCCTAGGGTGAATTTTTGGTATTTTTCTGAAAACTTTCAATTTTTGATGAATAGTGAAAACACTGGGTTACTATTTAAAAACAGACTTTTTATTTAAATAATTATTTATTTTATTTAAAAATATTTTAGGTCAAAATTGATACATAATACCTATATAAGTTCAATGTAATTCATTGGAGTCATTTTATAATAATTTTAGATATATAAAAATTTTATTGAACTTTTCACCGTCTTTTACCCACCTCCTAGGAGAATTTACAAATTTACATAAAACTTAATTTTACCGATTTTGTGAGTGGAATTTCGAAAATCTGAGAGACATGGTTAATATCAAGGAGTAAAATTTGGTTCAATAAGATAAAAATAATTTTTGGTGAATAGTAACTTTTTACTTTTATTTACCATGGTTAAAAGCAAATAGGGTAATTAAGAGTAAAAATGATATTATTATTACCCTAACACATGTCCTAATTCTATTGAATAAGTATAATTCGAACAAAAACAACCTTAGGAATATAATATTATCATTTAGATCCACTTGGATTAGATTAGGACATTTATTATTATTTTATTTAAAAAAGAGTTAAAATAGTTAAAATCAAAGTTTAATAAGTAAAATATTTTTAATATAGGGTTATACATAATCAAAATTAGACTATAAATATTCATTAGAAAGATAAAACAATTTCCTACCTGATGGTATTTTATTTATAATTTTTAGACATTAAATAATTTAAGTTATTTATGACACAATGGTGATGCAGTAATTACCTAAATAATAAAATATTAAAATAATTGATATTATAAATACTCAAATAAATGTAATTTGAGACTTTTTATGAATTAAAATAATTTTATAGGTTAATATGACATGTTATTATTGATTTAATTAACTTTTTTCGAACTAATCATGCTGTTATTATTTTTAAAAAAATCAATTACCAAATAGTGTCAAAATTAACATAAAATAGTTTTTAAAACAAATATTATATTATTAATTGTTATTATATTCCTAAAAATCTAAGGTTCGGCCAAATGACTTAGATAAGGTTATATATATTAATAATGAACCACTTGGGGTTCGTTTGGCTGGTTATAGTAAGTTGATTAACCATGTAGTGTAAGAAAACAAGAAGACACGATAAAAGTTAAATTATTTAACTTAGAGTTAAATCTAAAAGATAAGGTTAAAATAGTAACCTAAACTTGTCTAAAACATATTTGTTGAGAGTAATACGACCCATACCAACTTTAGATTCTAAATAAATCAATTTGGAGCTATTATAAACCTAATATGACTTTATTATAAAATAATATTTTAAATTTTCCAATGGTACCCCTCTCCTCCCTTATAAAAAGGGAACCCCTTCCCTCTTCTCTTAACGCCCTTTTGAGCCTTTAATCTCGTACAACCCCTGACAATTACTCTTATCAACCTCTCTAGTTATATCATAGAGGTTCTGGTCTTCTCAAAATACCAACTCTAGTGCCCTAAGAAGAAGTTTAAAGGAGGTGCATCGAGGAAGAGGTAATCTCTTCTACCGACTCTTTCAAGTTTCTTTCTTCTTCTACTTCCTCTTATTTAGTTGTTTCATTATAAAGTAATAACATAAGTATTACTTATATAATTATATGTTATTATAAATATGAAACAACCCTATTTCATCTTCTATCCATCCTATAGAAAACGAAATCACTGTGCGTGCGTACGTACGGAATATCGTCTCCACAGCGTGGTGTAATCTGTTTTTCCACCACCACCTTACTTGGATGGGTATAATGGTGTAAATAATAACTATATATAGTTATTATAATATCATACTGATTATAAGATATTATATCATCCACTCCAATTCCATTCAATAAATAAGGGAATGATATCATCGCTCGTGCATACGTACGGATTACTGTCCCCACGACGCGATAAGATTCATTCTCCATGTTAACCACTCAAGAATGATTATAAAGTATATATAATGAATAATAATATAATACATGACATGATAAAGCTACTGTATTTATGAATATATATATATATATGTCATCTACTTACTTCCATTTAAGTCAATAAGGAAAAGAAAACAACGTTCATGCGTACGTACGGCCTACCGTCTCCATGAACGGTGTATTTCATTTCATTTATCTATCTATTATATATATATATACTGAATATATATGATATATAAATCATGATTTACATTCTTGAAGTAATTAAATCATGATATAAGTAATAATAATATCAAGAACAGCAAGTACAAACACGTACGATAAATAAAATGATTTTACCCAAAACGCTGCTTTAACATGGAATTTACAAAAGAATGGGTAATATAAAGTCATAAGTGAACCATTTATGATATCATAAAAATGAATATAATTCTGTAATAAGTCAATGACATTATTTAAATCATTATACAGGAGGTTCAGATACGTACGAAGCATATCGGACATAAGGTAAGGGATAACTATTCCAATCTCATTCTTATCCGAGATTGTTATTCCTAAGTATTTACTGGGGTTATTGTTATCATCCATGCCCATGTTTTCTAAAAATGTTTTCATGTATTTTTTTAACGTCCTTTTTACCCATTTTTGAAATTTACCACATGTTATTAAAGGAATCTTACTTTTGTTTACCACACAGGGAACTTTTTGACTTTTCCGACAAAAGTACGAGAAGAATATTATTTTTAACTTATACGGCGTGAACGGATTTTTACGGTTTCATAACGCATCACATTCATGAAGCTTAATCTACAATATTTTATGACTATTTTCAAAAAAATACTTTTATTTTAAAATTTCATGGAATTTTGTGAAAAGAAAATGATTTTGAAGAAGAAATGATATTTTCCTCAAGAATTCATTTCAAGTATTTTATCAAAACCATTTTCCATATAATATGGAATTATTTCACATGTGTATGTTTCAAGTATAATTTCCCTATGATTTACATGGTTTCACTTTTATTATGATGAAATGATATCCATTTATTTTGTATGGATTATGTTATGATGGGATGATGTTTATGAAACCCATTTTATACTTTGGGTAATGATGAATGATTTATGTTCATGTTGTGGCACAAGTAAGAATGATTTCATTATGAGATGGGTGGGACCTATATCTCCCTCCAATGCATTGGGTAAAGATTTATATCTCATGAGATAGACATGGCTGGAATGGTAAGTTAATCTGGTTCAATGTTACAGGACTGGAATGAGGAGTGAACTCGATTCAGAAAGGGACTTTGTCCACTAAGATGGTCTTGGCAGTAATGCCTTGGATACTATGGAAATAATAACAAGTGCTTAATGGTTTTCACAATTAAAAGTTTTATTTCCAAGCTATTTTTATCATGATTGATGTTCCATTATGATCTATGCCTTATGTACTACAATGTTTTATGTCATTGCTCAAGATTTTGATGTTTAGATTTTATGCTCATGTTTTTACATCCAAATGCTTATGGATTGTTTTATGTTCTCTATGTTTACCCTTACTGAGCATTTAAGCTCACCCTTTATATGTTTTCTTTTCCCCAGGATATAAAGAAAGGTTTTAGGTAAGAAAAAAAAAGGAAGATCTTTATGGGAGATTTTGAAGATCTTTCACCAAGATTAGAAGATTATATTCCAAGTTTCCAAAGACACTAAACTATTATGGTCCTTGTGTGTTTGTTTTTGTTATGTATTAGATATTCCTCAAAAGTAATGTAATGTCCATGTACGTCAAGCTTTGGGTATCTACATATAGGATGTATTTAGGGATTATAGTAAGGTATTTGTATAGGTCTTGGATGAGATAGAGTGCTCAAAAGGTGTGAGGAAGAGAGGAGAGTAAGTTCCCTTTTATAAGTGATTAAATAACACAATTGGAATTACTTAAAAGATTAAATAATATATATATATATATATATATCATAATCATGTAAAGTGGCCCAAAGGCACCCCATATTAAAATATAATATGTTATAGGGTTTAAATAAACTCAAAAATTCATATTTATACAAGTTTTTAATACCTTTTAAGCCTTATCTCCTAGTTTTACCATTTTAAACTCATTTTAACCTTAATCGTGATAACTTAAATTTTTACCATGATAAATTAATTATAAGACCAGAAATAAAAGGTCCTTCTAACAAAATATTTAAATGATGATTAAAATTTTTGAATCTATTTTATCAGTTTCAATTTATAAATTTGGAAGAAACTACTTTTAATATAAGAACACAAAACACATGAAAGATGGTTTTTAGGAAAATACCTGATTTAAGCATAAAACTAATTTTTCCTTGAAATCAAGTAATAAATTTTTTTCCAATTTTTTTTTGGGTTAAATTATAAAAAATTATAGTTTTTAGACTTTTTGATTAATCCAAAACCAAATAACATCTTCTGACTATGCCATTAAATGAAAAACCCAAAGATGGTTTTTAATTTGAATAAAATATAACTTATCTTCTCAAAAGTCAAGTTTGGGTTTCCAAATTAAAAATGATGTTTTAAAATAATTATTTAACTCCATAAATAGATATTTTTTCTAAAAACACTCATCCAGTAGGATAAATGCAAGTGTTTAGGTAATGTTAATCATTATCTCTTTAGTTTAACCCTTGGTAAAACCGTTTTAACCTTAAACGTGATAAAATATTTTTGCTATTTTTACTATTAATTATGAAAAGAAATAATTTTACCATATTATATTATAATAATTATGATGATTAAAAATATTGAATACATTTTATTAAATTTAATTGATAGAATAGGTAGAATTTAATTTAAAATTAAACCCACAAAATGCGATGAAAAGCGGCTTTCTAGAAAAAAAATTAATCAAAAATTCAACCTAAGATAATTTTGGTATGATGATTTCAAAAATAGTATGATTTTTATCAAATATAATTTATAAAAGTTTCATAAATTAATTATAATATTTTCTCAGAAAAATCAATAAAAATCATTTTGAAAGAAAATGTATTTTTGAAGCATATAATGACTTTATTGCAAATTGAGTGTTTATTACATAAGTATTTATCAATAAATTTTTATTGATTATGACCTTTATATATATTTAATAATTCATTCACTTTGATTCATACCCACCAATTCAACGACAATGTTATAACGATCATAAAAAAATTGTGGTTTATTTAAGCACAGTGTTGTGTGTTATATATGTTATCAAACATGGTGTTCTTTTAAAATTTTGTGGTGTCACATTCCCCTCTAATAAATTGCATCCTCACAATTTGAACTTGATCTCAGTAATCAAGGGTTTTACATTTGAAAATATTTTTGTTGAAAACCCAAATTGTAAAAAGTTTTAATAAAACTTCCACTTGAAAAGAGAGAAAGAGAAATAGAAATGTCATCTAGAATAACACATAACTAGGTTTATAAATAAGAGGACATTGGTGGGAAATTAAAATATGGACATGGAGGAAAAATTTAATGTCAAAATAATGATGGATAGTTACAGAGAACATTATTCATAAGAAAGTGAATGATCATGAGAAAGCTAATGATCACAAAACCATAAATCAATGAGGTGTGAAAAAAGACCATTGATTCATCAGAAATTAAGGTAATATGATAACATTTTTATTTAAAGATCCTTTTTCATAGAGTTGAGTAATTCCTTTACTATATATTCTATGATGAAATATACTTACTTTATTTTCTTCCAATCTATAAATGCAATTTCATCCTTTGGTTTCATGTTTCAATCAGTTTCCACCTGTATCTCATCTTATACTCCAAATGATGAGTATTAAAGATGAATTTTTCATGCCTAAAGCACTAAAATAAACTTAAAACATGTCACATAATCCTCAAAAGGATAACAAGTTATTCCTCCTAACTTTGGACATTAACCAAATTCAAATTTTTTTGCACAAGGTAAGATAATATCCAAACACTAGTGCAGAAAACGTTTTTTACGTCGGTTATTTTTCATTTTTTACGTCATTTTTTAGCCGACGTTAATACGGAAAACGCTATAAATATTGTTTTTTACATCAGTTTTTTAATAACTGATGTAAAAAAACATAACATCGCAGTGTTTATCACGTCAGTTATTAATTAACCGACGTGCAAAAACTAGGGGGGAGGGTTTATCACGTCGGTTATTAATTAACCAACATGATAAACCAGTGCGGGGGTGTTTATCACATCGGTTATATAATAACCGACGTGATAAACCATTTCCCAGGCCTTTATCACATTGGTTATTACATAACCAACATGATAAACTGGGGGGGTTTATCATGTCGGTTATTATATAACCTATGTGATAAAACAGTGCGGGGGATGTTTATCACGTCGTTTATTTAATAACCGATGTGATAAACCTCTGGGAAATGGTTTATCACGTCGGTTATTATATAACTGACATGATAAACCCTTCCCCATTCCTTTATCACGTCGGTTATTTTATAACCGACGTGGAAGACCAATTTTTTTAAAAAAAATTGAATGCAGTCCTCTACTCTCCCCAGAAACAACCAGAAACCAAATCAAGAATTCGTACCACAAAAACAGAAGTAGACCAAAATAAGAACCAAATCAAAATTAAGCATTTACATTGATAACATTTAAAACTTACCCCACTAGACAGCCCCCCACCACCCCCTGAACAGCCCCCCCCCCTCACCCCACTGGACAGCCCCCACCACACCCCTGGACTGCCCCCCGACCCCCTGGATAGCCCCAAACACCCCGGGACAACCCCCACCCCCCCACCCCACCCTCATGTATACCCCCCCCCCCACACCTTGGACAGCACTCCCACACCCCTATATAGCCCTCCCACCCCCCACTCACCCCACTGGACAGCCCCCACCACACCCATGGACTGCCCCCTGACCCCATGGACAGCCCTAAACACCCCTAGACAACCCCCCCCCCCCAACCACCCTCATGTATACCCCCCCCCCCCCCACCCCCTGGATAGCACTCCCACACCCCTGAACATCCCTCCCACACCCCTAAAACAAACCAAAAAGTTACCAAAAACAAACCAGAACCCCATCACCCCACTAGACTGCCCCCACCACACCCCTGGACACCCCCCACACCCCTAGACATCACCACCACCCCCTGGACATCCCCCACCCTCTTGTATACCCCCCCCCCCCACCCCCTGGAAAGCACTCCCACACCCCTGGACATCCCTCCCACACCTCTGAAACAGACCAAAAAGGTACCAAAAATAGACCAGAACCCCCTCAACCCACTGGACAGCCCCCACCACACCCCTGGACACCCCCCACACCCCTGGACATCACCACCACCCCCTGGGCATCCCCCCACCCTCCTGTATACCCCCCCTTTATAGCACTCCCACACCCTTGGACATCCCTCCCACACCCCGGAAATAGACCAAAAAGTTACCAAAAACATACCAGAACCCCCTTAACCCACTGGAAAACCCCCACCACACCCCTGGACACCCCCCCCCCCCAATACCCATGTACTGCCCCCCCTACCCCCTGGACAGCCCCCAACACCCCTGGACAGCCCCCCTGGACACCCCCCCCCCCCCCACCCCTCGACTTCCCCACCACCCCCCGGACAGCCCCCCACACCCCTGAACCCCCCCCCCCCCACACACACACACACCTAGAATGCCCCCCACCCCCTGGACAGCCCCCCAAAACCCTAGACAACCCCCCCCCCCCACCCCACTCTCCTGGACTGCCCCACCACCCCCTGGACAGCCCCCCTCACCCCACTAGATAGCCCCCACCACACCCCTGAACACACCCATGGACTGCCCCCCGACCCCCTGGACAGCCCCCCACACGCCTGGACATCCCCACCACCCCCTAGAAAGCCCCCCACACCCCTGGACAACCCCCCCCCCACCCCCACCCTCCTGTATAACCCCCACCCCCTGGACAACACTCCCACACCCCTGGAAAGCCCTCCCACACCCTTGAAACAGACCAAAAAGTTTCCAAAAATAGACCATAACCCCCTCACCCCACTGGACTGCCCCCACCACACCCCTGGACACCCCTACCCCCTAGAAACCCCACCCTCCTGGACACCCCCCACCCCTGGACTTCCCCCCCCCCCCCACCCCCTGGACAGCCCCCCACACCCCTAGATGACTCCCCACCCTCCTGGACACCCCCCCCCCCCACACCCCTGGACTGCCCCCCCCCCCCCCACCCCTGGGACTACCACCCACCCTCCTGGACACCCCCACACACCCCTGGACTGCCCCCCACCCCACCCCCGGGACTGCCCCCCACCCTCCTGAACACCCACTGGACACCCTCCACCCTCCTGGACACCCCCTCAGGGGGCACGCCGCTGGAAGGTACTCATCACTCCCACATGCGAAGCTTTAGCCCTCAAAATGTTTCACATGTGGGAGTGATTAATACCTTCCAGCGGCGTTCAGCCCCCCGAGGGATGGTAGTGCCTCCTCTCCCACCCCCCTAGACTGTCCCCCCCCCCATCCCCATAGACACCCTGGACCCCCCACACCACCTTACTAGACAACCCCCACCCCACTGGACAGCCCTCCCACACCCCTGGAAACCCCCCTCACCCCACAGGACACCCCCACACCCTTGGACACCCCCTGGACAGCCTCCCACTCCCCTGGATAGCCCTTCCACCCTCCTGGAAACGCTCCCACCCTCCTGACTGCCCCCTCACTCTCATGGACACCCAGGACCCCCCCCCCCCCCACCCCACTGGACAGCCCTCTCACACCCCTGGACACCCCCCACCCCACTGAACACCCCCCCCCCCACACACCCTTGGAACCCCTCCCCCCCAGACCAGAATTCATAGCATAAAAACCATCATAAGTAGACCAAAACAAGAAGTAGAGAAAAATTAAACATTCACATATATAACATTCAAAACTTACACTGTCAACTTCAAAAAAACTAAATCCAACCTAAACAACTACCAAATACACAATTACAATGAAAATATTCAAAATTACATTTTACACTACAAACAACTAAAATTCAATCAAACATGTAAAATAATTTGACCACTCCACTTGTAAGTGTTTGATGTCTTGAGAAGTATAGGGTTGAGGGTCATCAAATGGCTAAAAATTAAAAGTATAGTAGTTAATGTGTATAATGAATAAATCAAATTGAAATATTATGGAAAAGTTTAAAAGGAAATCTTACCAGGTCAAAGTTCACAACTGTCCCAGTTGTTATTATTTCATACATAAATCTTAACATATAATATCCGCATTCGATGACACCTTGTTGTTCATGAAAATTCTATTTGAATGAGTGTAAATTCAATATATTATTTTTATGTAATAAATCAAAAAGTACAAATTATAAATGGATATTTACCTTCGCATTTACATATTTGATCTTTGCCCTCCTTTTCTTTGTGTTTTTTCGAAAGTAGACCCATCCCCTATTAGAAAATAATACGAATGGGGTAAATTTAAAATTAATTATAATATATAAAACTATTAAGAAATTGAAACTTACTTTTCCAATATATTCTTAAAACTTTCTCGCACATCATAATGGACAGAGTATATCCAATAAAGTGTTTTCTCCCTTGGGAAAAAAACCCCTAACATCCAATGATCACTGATAAAATAAAATTTAAGGTTAGTGATTTTTTATGTTAAAAGATAATGAACTCTTTGAGAGAGATGTGTTTCACACCTATCACAAAAATGCATCATCCAACTTTGTGTGACTATATTATGTTCAAGCCTTTCAGCAATATAAATCATTCTTTGTTCCTCATCCAATGCACATGCTTTAGGGGAAATCAATTATGGGTCCATGAATCCATATACGTCTGTCAGCTCATTCCTCTCACAAATGTTATAAAGATACCTAATACAAAACAAACATAAGTATACATTTTTAATAAATATAACGCAGGGAAAAGGTGTTAAGACTTACATGGAAAAAATTTGCACCATGTTGATGCCTAACTTATCTCCAGTAACAAGATCCATGATATCAGTTTTCATAATCCCCACAGTTATTGCACATCCAAAAACATGAGCTTCTATTGGAAACTCATAATGACCTGCGAACAAATTTGAATATCTTGACAATCTGTCAAGACTACTAGAATCTGTATCTGATGTCATATCCATTTGTCTTTGTTGTTGTCTATACAGTATTTCTTTACCTTTGAAGTATTCCTGTAAAAATAAATAGAAAAATATATTTTTTTTCAAATGATAAAACAACTTTAATAAAAAAATAAAATAAAAGATATAGCATTCATACCTCTATGGTAATGAGTTGAAGAAGTCTGAATGGACAAATTAAAAAATGGTTGATACTATGTCCAACTTCCATCACCTCATCTATAGGTAATGATACTCGAGCTGATCTATCTATAATATCATGTACAGTGACCCTCTGATTCTCTACCTCTAATTTTTGATGATGAACTGCATCTCCTATACAATATACCAACCCATATGCAACTATATGATGTTGAGGATCATCAACATACAACTCAAAATAAGTAGGAAGCTGCAACGAAGGAGTAGGATAAAAAATGGGGTCCGCAGGCTGAGGTGGAGGAGTGGGAGCTACTAGCGGAGGTGGAGGATAAATAATGGGGTTTGTAGGGGGAGGTGGAGGAGTGGGATCTGCAGTCTGAAATTGTCTTTGCATGTTTGCAAACATAGACTGTACCGATGCTCTAATCTTTTCCTCCATCGTCGCATTAATATTATGAACTTCAGCCTCTAAGGATTATATTTTTTTTATAAACACCCTCAATGTTAGAAGTTGAAGAACGTGGAAACACTTTTCTTACCGATACACCTACCTAATATCCTCTTACACGACCAGGATGTTCGGGCTTTCCCAATGCTACAGATAAAATATCTTGCCTCCCAATAGCTGTAAATGCCCCCTGTGAGCTCTCCTCCTCAAGAGAGTCCTGTATTAATTAATTGAACATTTCTGTAATGATTGAAATTATATGAAGAAAATAGTTAACTTAAATAAATAAAATAGATATCTTACAATCCTATCAGTTATGATTCTTGATTCTTCCAAAAGATATTGCCCTTTTTTTCCATCCGAGCTCTCTTCCATTTTTCATGTCTAGATGGAGGGGATGGAGGGGCCACCTCTCCAGAGCTTGAAGCCTCAACTCTTAGTTTTTGAAATTTTTCCGCCATCATTTGTTCTTCCAAAAATGCATACCCTCCCCGAGATAAACTATGAGGGTATACATTTTTAGATTGGATCTCCTGATGATCTTTCCTTGTTTACTATAAATTAAGAATAATAAATCATTAACAAAACATTAATAAGATCATTTATATAAGAAATCTTATAAAATTTTACATTGCCCTTACCAAAAATGACTCTTTTCTTCTACGTTCAACAAATTGTCTTCATGTGTCTTCATCTATAAAAGGATATATACGACATGGATTGTCATGAATCCTATGACCAAAAATGAAATCAGATGAGAGGGTTGATTTGAAATCCCTCCATCTCTTGGCATCCATCGATAAGCATTTCTTCCTGACTCCTCTAGTGTCAGAAATATCAAATGTCATCTGATAAAGAATAGGTTAAACATATTATATATACTAAAAACATTTAAAGAATAGTCAAACAATAGCAAAAGATCTTACCAAAATCATCTCCCACAACTAAGAGATTATCACTTTATCCACACTTCTCTGGTAATCATACAAAATGTTGACTTTTCTCTTAGCCTGAGTTGATACAAAACTCTTTAAATCTATTGCATTTAGACCTCTAGGAATATCACCATCATCAAAATCAACGAGTATCCTCTGATCCTGCGTACGGTCAAGTGATAATTTTGGTAAACATGTGCACCCACGTTTACCAACTCTTGAACTCTTTGTCGTAATAGGAGCACATGAGGAAGATTGGGGAACATCAAGAGGAGCATGTGAATGTTCCTCCCCAGAGGTATGACCAATATGCTCATCTCCAGAATCATGTGGTTGATCAACTGAATGATCTGTCATTATCCTTCAAATCAAAAAAACAAACATTAGTTCACAAATATACAAATTCAAATATTTTAATACTATTGTAATCAGAAAATAGAAAATTGTACTAAGTTACATAATAGTAAACATTGTTAATATGGTAAGCATGTTAAACAATGGTCAAGATGGTCAAGATGGTCAATATGGTAAACATGGTAAACCTGGTAAACCTGGTAAACATGGTAAAGTAATTGTCACTGAACAAAAATAATAGATATATAATTCATGTAATGGTAAACATGATAAAGTAAACTAAACAAACTTAAAACAAACAAAAACTTATACTTATTTTGTTTTAATACATGTTTTAATAAAGAAAAAACTTACAATATCTAACATTTTATGAAAAAAATAAATGTAAACAAGAAATAAACATATGTTACCTATAATTTTAGGAATGTACAAATGGATTTTTTTCCCAAATTCCTTTGTCGTGATCGTTCCTTATGGCACAAACCATGTCTTCAACATGCTCATCATTATGTTATGTTAATCTTTCCATGGAAGTAGGGATATCACATAAATCATCATCTTCATCAAGTTTATCCTCACCAACATATTGTTTTTCCCTTGTAAAACAACAGCCCACTGCATATCTGATTGATCTACTACATAGAAAATTTGTTTTGCATGTGTTGCCATTATAAAAGAATCAGTTGTGTCTTCCAATCTATTCAGATTAACAAGTGTCATTCCAAATTAATCGTGTCTGATACTATTTTTACCGATAAACCATTTACAGTTAAAAACAGGAACTTTAATTTTAAAGTAATCAACCTCCCATATGTCTTCAATCACTCCATAATATGCACTTGATGCAGAAATTGGGTTTTTGTCCTTAGCACTCAAAAAATGCATTGCTTCTGCAAACACCAATACATCACTATTCTGAACTGCACTTCTGTTGTCCTGATCTTTCATATGAAATTTATAGCCATTAATGTCATAACCGGACCATGTTATCACATTTAAACATGGACCACCAACTATCCATTTTAATGTCTTTGATACATCTGATCTACTAAGCAAGGTCTTTTTAAACCATGACAAAAATATTTTGTTGTGCTCATTCAAAATCCACATTTCTTTCTTCTTTGGATTACATTGTTTCAACTCATTAATATGCAGTGTGATATAAGGTTGAGCATCAGCTATGTTATTCAAGATGTATGATTCTAACTTCTTCATCTGTTCAGCTGACAATGATTTGACTTTCAAGCCATGAATCCCCTTTCCCTCATTATTAACTTGTTCATGGTGAGATGGAGGCAAACCTATGTGTTGCGCCGCAGCCAAGTAGCTCATACAAAACTCTACAACCTCCTTAGAAATATACTTTTCAATAATGGAGGCTTTAGGTCAGTATAGATTCTTAACATACCCCTTCAATATTTTCATATACCTTTAAAAAGGATACATCCAACGAAGATATATAGGTCCACAAATCTTTATTTCTCAAACCATATGAATCATTAAATGCACCATTATATCAAAAAAAGTTAGAGGAAAATACATTTCCAATTGAAAAAGTATAAAAATTTCATCCTTTTCCAAAATGTTCAAAGTATTCACATCAATCGCCTTATTACAAATTGAATTGAAAAAATAACACAACTTCATTATAGTCTTTCTGACATGGATGGGAAATATTTCACGCAATGCAACTGGTAGAATTTGTTGCATCATGACGTGACAGTCATGTGATTTCATACCTATCAAATTCAAGTCCTTCAATGAGACAAAAAAAAATTACATTTGAAGAATAACCTTGAGGCACTTTGATATCATGAAGACACTGAAAAAAGCTAATTTTCTCCCTCTTCAATAATGTATGACAAGCCGGGGGGAGAAATTTTCATCTTATTTTAGGAGTGGGAGCTAACTCCAAACGTATTCCCATTGATAGTAAGTCTAATCTTGCATTCAACCCATCTTTTTTCTTTCATTTAATATCTAACAATTTTCCAATAAAACAATCACAGATATTCTTCTCCATGTGCATGAAATCAATATTATGTTTAAATTCATGATATCTCCAATATGGTAGCTCAAAAAATATTGACCTTTTCTTCCAAATATGTCTATCATTACCAGATTTCTATGTCTTTCCCAATGTCGCGTCAAGGTTTTTCACCCTCTCAAAATACAGATCAGGGGATAAAGGTTTTGGAGAAATATAAAATTCTTGTGAGCCATTGAATGCCTTTTTTAGTCTTCTATAAGGGTGATCCATAGGCAAAAACTTTTGATGACTCATGTACACTGTTTTCCTCCCATGATGCAATTGACAATATGACGTCTGTTGTTCGCAAATTGGGCATGCTTTATGCCCTTTAACACTATATTCAGACAAATTTCCATATGCTGGGAATTCATTTATAGTGAACAAAATCACTGCATGTAGTTGAAAATATTCCATTTTATAAGAATCATACACCCTAATACCATCAGCCCATAAAAGTTTCAAATCATCGATCAACGGTGACAAGTAAACATCAATATCATTGTCGGGTTTCTTTGGAATAGAGATCATTATACTCAACATGAAATATTTGCGCTTCATACAAACTTTAGGAGAAAGGTTGTAAATTACCAATAAAATAGGCCATGAACTATTTGTGCTACTGAGGGTTCGGTATGGATTCATTCCATCTGTGCACAACCCTAGTCTAAGATTTCTAATTTCATTTCCAAATGTATAATACTGTCATCAATTTTCTTACATTGTGGACAATCAGCTGGATGACGTATTTTTCCATCACATAGCCACTCATCAGCATGCTATCTTAACCTTTTTGCATCATGTGAATTAGAAAATAAACATTTGAAATGATGAATTATAAGAAGATACCAAAATACCTTTGAATGGATCTTTGTAATCTCTACATCAGCCTATGATTTTTCTTTCACCTTATACCGTGATGTCTCACATTTAGGACACTCTGACAGAAATTCATATTCCTTCCTATATATAATACAGTCATTCAGACAGGCATGTATTTTCTTGTATCCCAATCCCATCGGGCATAATATTTTCTTGTCCTTATAATGTGAATCTGAAAGATCGTTACCTTTTGGAAGAATTTCTTTCATCAATTGTAGCAACTCTGTAAAACTTATGTCACTCCATACATGTTTCTCCTTCAGGTTAATCAATCTTAACACCACCGACAAAACTGTAAAATCTGTACAACCAGGATATAATGTTTTTTCAGTATCACCATATAGACGCGCAACTTTCGGTTCTATCTCAATTTGTTCTACTGCAATATCACGAATTATTTCTTCAATTCCATCGGAGTTACCATCTTACGAATCATCATCATTAGTGACATTCCGTCCAGTTTCACCATGCCAAATCCAAGGGTTGTAACTTGGATTAAAACCATGAAAAATAATATGATCTTTTATCTCTCTACTTTTCAACTTCTTCATATTCAAACATTTTAGGCATGGATAGAAAAAAATGTCACTACTTGGAACATTTCATTTAGAAAATTCCAAAAATGCATCAACACCTTCCTCATATTCATTGCTCATTTGATGTGCCATAATCCAATTTCGACTCATTATTACCTATAAAAAATATCAAAATTATACATCTTTTTAAGATAATACAAATATATGTTTATATGAAAAAATTCATAATTTGAATGTAAAATAATTTTGAAATATAAAACAAATCTATGTGTATTTTAAAAAATATGCTTGAATATGATTTTAAAAAGAAAATATGGTTAGATATAAAAGTTTTAAATTCCATTGAATCAAAGAAAACCATGGGGCCTCCAATGTTTGATAGAAAATTAGAGAAAATGGAGTAAACCTGAGAATCAGATCAAATTTAAAATAAAAACTCAGATGGAGAAAATCACAATGTAAATCCAATCATCACGGAAAAATGGGGTCAGGATAACTACGCATATTTGAAAACCACGACATGGTCTCCCCCATAACCCATAATTTTCTCATAGTTGATGACAGGTCAAAATATATATAACCAAATAGAATCATATTGCAACACTAATATCCATGAAACAATACAATCATCATGTCATAATCTCACAAACCACGATGCAGTAGTAAATCCCAACTGAAACTTATCCCACGCCCCCTTGGACACCCCCTAGACACCACCACCCCCTTGGACAGCCCCCCCACCCCCTGGACACCACCCCCACCCCCTTAGACACCCCCTGGGACAGCCCCCTCACCCCCTGGACACCACCCCCCACCCCCTTGGACACCCCCTGGACACCACCACACCCTTGGACAACCCCCCCCCCCACCACCCCTTCGGGACACCCCCACCCACCTCCTACCCCCTCGGACAACCCCTTGGACACCACCCAACCCTCTGGACAACCCCCCCCCTAGACACCCCCACCCCCTTGGACCCCCCCCCCCCCCCCACACACACCCCTGGACTGCCCCCCCCCCCCCCCCACCTCCATGGACACCCTGGAAACCCCCCAACCCTCTGGACAACCCCCCGAACCCTCTGAACACCACCCCAACCACCTTAGACACGCCCTGGACACCACCACCCCCTTGTACAGCCCCCCACCCCTCTGGACAGCCCCCCACCCCCTGGACAGCCCCCACCCCTCTAAACAGCACCCCCCCCCCCCCCACCCCTCTAGATAGCACCCCCCCCCCCCCACCCCTCCTAGACACCACCCCCCACCCCCTACCCCCTTGGACACCCCCCTGGACACCCCCCAACCCTCTGGACAGCCCCCCAACCCTCTAGACAGCCCCCCACCCCCTGGACAGCCCCCCAACCCTCTAGAAATCACCCCCCCACTCCTCCTGGACACCACCCCCACCCCCTAACCCCTTGGACACCCCCCAACCCTCTGGACAACCCCCACCCCCTCGGGCAATCTCCTTTAACCCTCTGGATAGGCCCCCACCCCCTTGGACACCCCCCCCCCACCCCCTTAGACACCCCCCCCCCACCCACCCCCTTGGATAGCTCCCCCATCCCCTTCGACACCCCCACCCCCACCCCCTTGGACCCCCCCCCCCCACACACACACACACCCCTGGACTACCCCCCCCCCCCCCCCACACACACACACACACACCTCCATGGACACCCTGGACACCTCCAACCCTCTGGATAGCCCCCCGAACCCTCTGTACACCACCCTACCCCCCCCCCACCCCCTTGGACACCCCATGGACACCACCACCCCCTTAGACAGCCCCCCACCCCTCTGGATAGCCCCCTCACCCCCTGGACAGCCCCCACCCCTCTAGACAGCACCCCCCCCCCCCCCACCCACCCCTCTTGGACACCACCCCTACCCCCTTGGACACCCCCCTGAACACCCCCCAACCCTCTAGACAGCCCCCCCCCCCCCCCCCGAACAACCCCCCAAACCCTCTGGACAAGCCCCCACCCCTTGGACAGCCCCCCATCCCCACCCCCTTCGACACCCCCACCCCCTTGGACCCCCCCCCCCCCCCACACACACACACACACGCACACACACACCCCTAGACTGCCCCCCCCCCCACCTCCATGGACACCCTAGATAGCCCCCAACCCTCTAGACAGCCCCCAACCCCCTGGACAGCCACCAACCCTCATGACAGCCCCCCAGAACCATGGGATTTTAACCTCAAGCTACTAGTTTTGGCATATCTAGGGATTTTAACCTCGAGCTACTAGTTTTTGGTATCATGCCATTATTCAAAATTAGAACCATGAACTGTATCTTCTACTAGTCTAAAATTATCTATTGTGCAATAAATCAGGTTTTAATAGCATATGAAGACTTATAATAGTCCACGAAAATAAGCGACGTAAATAGATTATGGAACAACAAAAAGTGATACCCAAAATAGAAACAACCAAGGATCCAAAACAAACATTCCACCATGAAAAACCATATATACTTATAAAATAAATCACACTGGTACACAGAATGGGTGTATCACAATGGTTTACATATAAATTGCAGTAATATAGGTGAATGAGATCATTAGTTTTCAATGACAACAAAAATTACCATCAATGTCGGGCATCCGCGAAACAAAAACAAACGAAATAGAAGTAGGTGAGACTTACATGAATATTGTGAGTCGATCTAATATATTTGGTGATAATAAATAAAATGATGATGGAAAAATGAGGTAAGAGGGTTCTAAATCGAATAATCATACCTAATTTATACAAAAAAATCACAAAACGTAAATATAGACTATCCGGGAAAAAATGAACAAAATAAAGTCATGGGAGGCTTACCTGAGTGTTGCGAGTGTAGATGATAGATCTGAGGAGAGTAAAGATGATAAAAGATGATGGAAAAACGAGTTTAATGAACCGATATCAAAGAGTCGATTAGGGTTTTCCGCACGAGAGAGACGAGTCATCGGTCTGTCGATCGAAAAATCATAAATGACAATCCACGGGGCGTGTTAATTTTTTAAATGTTTTATAACGTCGGTTATTTAATAACCGACGTTATAAACTATTTTTATTACATTTATAACGTCGTTTATTATAATAATCGATGTTATAAATGTATCAGATACCGCATTTTTTATGTCGGTTACTTTATAACTGATGTAAAAAAAGCCGCGTGTTTGTTTTTTACGTCGGTTATTCTATAACAGACGTAAAAAAAATCAGAAACCACTGTTTTTATGTCGGTTATTTTATAACCGACATAAAAACTGTCGGGTGTTGGTTTTTTAAGTCGGTTATAATATAACCAACGTTAAAAATTCAGCGGGTTTGGTTTTTACGTCAGTTATTTGATAACTGACGTCAAAAAGGCCTCAGATGCCACCTTTTTTACGTCGGTTATTTTATAACCGACGTAAAAAATTCGTAGATACCTCATTTTTTACGTCGATTATCAAATAACCGATGTAAAAAAAATACTCTCTGTGTTTTTTACGTCAGTTATAAAATAACCGACGTAAAAAACCACGTATCACAGATTTTCATGTCAGTTATATATAACAGACTTAAAAAATGGTGACGTTAAAAACGTTTTCTGCACTAGTGAAAATGAATAAATTATACATTAATCCTAAAAAACTCAATAATAACACCCAAAGTTAAACTTTAAACATTCCATATATAACTCTTCAAATTACTCCAAGTTTAAAACCCAAAAATTATAGGTACTTGATCACATATTCTTTTGATATTAATTTAACATCTATCTCCAAATAACATTAGTCACTCAAAATTTCATATACCCAAAAATATATATGTCCCAATAATATAATATCCAAGATATACTGGTCTTTTCCATAAATAAAATGAATCACCAAAAAGCCAAAATATAATCATATACACTTCCAAAAGATAATTCAATATTTATTCCACAAATAAAATCCCAAAAATATTTCTATTTTCCTTAATTATTTAATGTTCCCAAAATGGTGTAATTCTTCAAAAAAACATTAATCACATAGTCATTAAATCACTTTTAAATCTCATGGTTATCTATATGATAAAATATTTGTTCCCAAATTGTGATCACCTATAATTAACTCAAAATCAAAGATCATATTAACCTTAAAGGTTATCAATACCTTTAAACTTATGTACACAAAATGTAATGGCACTATTCATCAAATATTTTTTCACATGTTAAACTTAAGGGTTACATATACCTCAAACATCTATCGAAACTCAATAAATGCCTCTTAAGGTATTACCATCGCATAAAACCTCAAAAGGGGTATATATTCCATTAAACTTGTGATCAATCTTAGACTTATCAACCTATGAAACTTTAGGGTTATCCCATGTCACTATGCCTTATCATAGGTTTCCATGTGTTATATCCTCTCATTCATCATAATGGTTCATAAAGGTAATATTAATTAACTAAAGCATTATCCCCCTGGAGTGTCTGTATAGGTGTGAAATCTTAGGCCCACTAATCATGCACTAGTGATGATTGAGTTATTACCCAATACTCCCATTTTATAGTTGTTACTCTTAGGTGCATATGTGACACATCTGCATCCACTTGTTAGTATCCATATGATGATTTAATTACTAGGAATCCACACAATCTCTACATTACCAAAACTTTAGGATGTTATCCTTATATGAGACTTATCCCCAAGGTCTTCATCAAAGTTTTCTAATCTCGATCCCTAAAGTTATCTAAAAAATTCCTCTAATACCAATTATAAGGACCCAACCTTAGACAATCCATAAATTGAATATTTAAAAAAGAATTCAGTTTATTTTATTTTGAGGACCTTTTTAGTTTAGAGTTTTAGAGAATTAAGACAAACTCTTAAATAATAAAAACCCATATATTACAAAGTGGACACCTTCGATCAGTATCCATTTTTTTTCAAAATATAAAACTTTTATAATGAAACATGTTTTCATTTCATGAAAAATATTCATGGATTTCAACTTGAATTCTTCTTTATTATAACTCATCCTTAAACCCTATGAAAAACTTTTAAAAACATGGGATGAGAACAAAAGGCTCAGTAAGGGACATATAAAAGGAAATAAAGAAACTTGTTACTCTATTTTAAAACCATGAGATCATTAAATAGAGTTTTTTCTTTAATATAATAAACTTTGAGATTAAATAATCATTTACTTACACATTAAATTAGATTTACTACCTAGAGTTTTTCATAAAACACTTTATAATAAAACATAGATGAAAAATCATAATCATGAGGGTTTCTTTAGAAAACATGATAATCCTTGAAAAACATTTTTTTAAAAACATACATTTTTATCCAAGAAGGGCATAATCATTCCTTTAAAACAAAAGATAATTAGCTTACCTTGTCAAATAAAAATTTGTCCATCAAAAATAATTAGAAATCATAGAAAATTCATGTATGTAACTTGGGACATAGTTTCCATATCTCTATTACAATCAATCTTACAAATGGAATAACCTAATTGGTAAATTCCAATAATCTCTTAGGAGAAACCTATAACTGGTTAACTTCATCCCTTTATCCAATGCATTAGAGAGCTATATTGGGTTCACCCATCATCATGAGCTATATCGGTATCACCTGATATCATAAAAAATTCTTAAGAACCATAACATAATTATAACACATGAAAGTTTTCATTTTTATCATCACACTCATAAAAATATTATTTTCACCCATAATAAAAATACTTTCGTATATCAAAATATCCATTCCATTTAAAACCCCTTTTGAAAATACCCAAAACATAGGGAATGAGGGCTTTTATTTAAAAAAACATGAATTATTATAAATTAATCCAAACATAAAATAATGGTTATGGAATTATGAAAAGTTTTTGATGTTGTATATATTAAAATAGAACATTTCTTTTACATTTTTTAGAGAAATTCAAAACATTCAGTATAAAATACATAAAAAATTTTCTTTTAAAAACCTTTAAAGGAACATAAAAAAGAGATAAAAAATGTAATTCAAAATTCATTTATGACTATTGTTTCTGACGCTTTCTCCGGGGCGCGCGCATCCGTCTGTGGAGGACGCGTGGCTGTTGCCCCACATTTCTGCTTTCCAAAAGCGGGCGGCATTCACTCCTTATTCAGGGGCATCTTCTCCTTGATCAAAACCGGGATGATGGGATGTCGGTTCTTCCTTCCGTGGATTCCTCCTCGGAACTCGTCACCTAGTCCGGGTCTCCCTCATAGATTTAATACGTTGTTCGTGAAACTCTTCCCAGTGTCATGTTTCCATGGACGCCGGTTAATTACACTACTTCCTTCAATACATTCCATGGGGTCTTGACATGGTAGCAACCTTTAGTCGGGGGAGTAGTCACGTCGAGGCATTAGTAGCGTGTCTGAACACTGGGGAACTGGCGTGTCTATCTTTTGTCCCTTGTCATAGGGCTTCTCGAGGGCGTGGAAGCTCGAGGTATCCCACATCGAGCATGAGGAATTATATGCCATAGTCATATATCTGAGGTTTTCCTCAGCTTCCTATGTTTAACACAGGGTATGCCATAGGTTTAACATTCAGCGGAGATGGATCGGCCTGATCAGAACATTAGCTGGAATGGATCGGATTGAGGAACTTCCCTTGAAGGGATGCCGATATCAGGGCCAACCTGTGGGCGGCTTCCTGAATGTTGTGAAGGGGGCGGAATGGTATGATCTCGCCGGGATATGGCCGTCCGGGTGAGAATCGGGATTGATGATGGATGGATGGATGAAGCGGAGGGGTACTGAAATGGGACTATCGCAAGGGAGACAGTGAAGTTGGGCTTGAGCCTCAAAGAGACCTCTTATGTATCCCTGTAGCAGGGAATCAAAGTCCGCGTAGTTCGGGATGGTGTCGGAGAACCGACGTGAAGGTGGACCTTGGCCCGATGGATGTTGGGCTTGAACCTCGTGAGGTTTCTTACATACCATTCCTCGACATGGATCAAAGTCCTCGTAGTTCGGGTTGGTGCACCGGAGGACCGATGTGAATGAGGACTTGGAGTCCGAATGACATCTTCAGCGAACCGACGTGAAGGTGAACCCGGGGGTCCACTGGTGGTGGGCTTGAACCTCGTGAAGGCTTCCTACGTACCATGTCTTGACACGGATCAAAGTCCCCGTAGTTCAGATGGAATGTGGAATACAGTTTAACGTCATGCGGGACGGGGGTGAACCAATGGGAGCAAGGTCGGAACGACCGGGTGATGGGCTTGAACCTCTGGGAGGCTTCCTACATACCATGCCTTGACATGGATCAAAGACCTTGTAGTTCAAAGTGGTGTGTCGGTGAACCGGCGTGAGTGAGGACCTTGGTCCAGATGGTGTGGGGCTTACACACTAGGCTGCCCAGGTGCTGGTGACCTGACGTGAAGAAGGTCGGAGTGACCAACAGGTGGTGGGCTTGAACCTCTGGGAGGCTTCCTATGTATCATGCCTTGACATGGATCAAAGACCTCGTAGTTCAAATGGGCTTCGTCGGTGGACCGACGTGAAGGTGAACCTGGGGGTCCACTGGTGGTGGACTTCAACCTCGTGAGGCTTCCTACGTACCATGCCTTGACATGGATCAAAGTCCTCGTAGTTCGGGATGGTCACAACGGCTTGCCGTCAGACTGGAATACAGTTTAACGTCATGCTGGATGAGAGTGAACCCTAACATGAATAAACGACGGGCGGTGGGATTGATCCTCATAGAGGCTTCCTATGTACCATGCCTTAGCATGAATCAAAGACCACGTAGTTCCGATGTGCAGTTTAAAGTCATGTTGGATGGGGGCATACAGTTTAACATCATGCTGGATGAGGGCATACAGTTTAACATCATGCTGGATGAGGGCATACAGTTTAACGTCATGTTGGATGAGGGTAGAACTTGACGTGAAGAAGTGACCGAGTGGTGGGCTTGAACCTCATGGAGGCTTCCTACGTACCATGCCTTGGCATGGATCAAAGACCTCGTAGTTCACTTGAGGTGGGGGTCAGGTTCGGTGCTCACTCTAAGCCCACGTGAGTCATGTTCGGTGTGAGAAACAAGAGGTTGCAGGGACCTAACGATCACGTCGCGAAGGGTGCATCTGTGAGAAGCGAAGAGGGGCTTACGCGTTAGGTGGCCCACGGTGCTGGGACTTACTCTAGGATGGAGGCCCAAAGTGTGGAAAAGCGCAGCGGGGAAGTACAGAGGTGCATAGGTGCTACCTTCCACAAGAGAGGCTTGGGGGTGGGGCTTATACCAGGGTGGTTTCCCTTCTCCCGTGGACATACGCTGCTCCAATAAGGAGGATATCATCCCTTGTGGAGGGGGTGATCCCATCTCTATGGAGACGAGCAGCGTAAAGAATGTCCGAGACGGGGGGACCCTGCGTTCGAGGTGTGGGGTTGGATCATAGTTTAACGTCATGTGTTGAGGATGAGGTGCTTGGCAGTTTAACGTCCTGCAGCTCACACGAAGTGGGTTCACTCTGCACCCCTAGGACTTACATGACCGGTACCCTCAGCTCCTTGGGGGAGGGAAGGTACCAGTATGGTCGTGGTCAAGGGGGTTCGTAGAGTGAACCATCGAGGGGTCTATGTTAGCGTGGATATGCGAAGAAGAAATATCTGTTAGCCTGCCTATGCGAAGAAACATTAGGCGAAGTAACGCTACGAGTGATGTTGTCCACGGGACTTTGAAATCACATCGTGAAAACCTGGAGGGTCGCACGGGAAGAGGAATTTCCAAGCAAAGGAGTGTGCTTCACGAAGTGGAGTGTCTTGGCCTTAGCATGGGGCAGAGGTGTGAATGGGGGGTGCTTTTCAAAGTGGAATAGTATTCGCGGAGCACTGCCTCATGAAGCAGAGGTGCCTCGCGAAGCAAGGTGCTGCGAAGCAGTGGGCTTCGCGATATGCAGTGACCCTGCCTTGGCATGGGGATCACTAGTGCAGGATGGGTGTTTCGCAAAGCATAAATGCTCCACAGCTACCCGGGTTCCCTTGGGAATCCCCTTCCTCTGTGAATGCCCTTAGGCTTCGCAAAGGGCATACCTCTCGGAAGAGGGGCTCAAAACGAGACAAAGTGAAGGAATCTCGTGAAGTAAAAATACCTCACAGAGCTCTGGATTCCCAGGGCGAAGGGTGCTTCGTGATTTGGGAGTTGAGAAGCCAAAAGGTCAGATTGTCCATCCTTTGGACTCAGGGGGGAACCCAGTATTTATAGGCAAGGAGCGCTGCGAAGCAGCACTCATGCGGTGTGAAAGGGCGGCGGGTGCTTCGCGGAGGGCTCGCGAACGTCAGGGCGTTCGCGGAGCATTACCGCCTCCTGTGCTCCACGGCAGGCTCGCGAATGTCAAGGCATTCGCGGAGCGTTACTGCCTCCTGTGCTTCGCAGTGGTCGTGATGCTCAGGGGTGCTTCGCGTCGAAGCTTCGCGAGGCAGCGTGCAGGGATTCTTTTTCGTCCCTTCTTTTTGTGCAATATTTTGGTGCCAACAAATTCCCCCCCTCAGACTTGGAGCCGCAGAGGGATGAAGGGTCAAAGTCTGAGGGAAAATTGCCAAAATTATCAGTGGTTCGCGATGCGGCCTCGCGAAGGGGCGCGCGGTGCTGACAGCGGCCACGCGGTCCGGACGCGCCGCGATGCTCCGCGCGGGAGGGACGCACCGCAAAGCTCCGGGTTCTCCGCCTATAAATAGGGGGCTGACCTCTCTTTTGTCCTCTTGCGACTTTTGTCCTTTTGTGCTCTCGACTTCGCGAAGCTCCGCGTACTCCGCGTCTTCTCTCTGCGAATCGAGCTTCGCGGCGAACTGCAAGTCTCCGACTCCACGACCACGCCAAGTGAACTTCTGTTTGTCGGCCTAGGCTAGACTCCGCAGCTTGGTTTTGCGTCCGAGCTTCGTGAGAGATCTTCGCGAGCAAGCTTCGTGATCCAACCAGAAAAAATTCTTTTCCGAGTGCCAAAACCAAAATGGCCCATCGAGAATCTGTATTGGGGGTTCTTGCAGACGCCGCCTGGAGGGATGAGATGGCCAACTGTCTGGGCCTTGGGGAGATGGTCTGAAGCCACTCAGACCATACTTCTTTGATAGAACTACTATCATAGGGTTAGAAGAACTATCTACAGTGCAAGAAGCTTCCCTTTTATGGCTTCGGGCTGAGGGATGACGTCTTCATCCCTGAGGCGAGTAGGGACGAACCAGCTTGCTGGTTTAGGAGCACGCCATGTCAGCGCCAGTGGTTCAGGGTGGCCAATGGCCATGCGCGGGAGGACTTCACACCCATCACCGTCGACTGTCTCTACAACCATGTGAATAATATTGATGGGAATCCACTGCAACCGGAGACGTCCCCTCCTCTATACCGTACCATGCTGAAGGCGGCTTTGCAGGATTCGAAGAAGGGGTGGTCCAATGAGTGGGACCTGCGCCAGGGCGGCAACTTCACCAATGACTGGGCATGGGCCTACTAGGTAGGCGCCTCATGTGAGGAGTTTGGGGCCGAGATAAGGAGAGTGGGTTTGTATGAGGCGGCATGGGCCTCCCAATTCCACATTTACCAACCGAAATAGCTGATGTCGGAGCTTCTGAGCAGATGGTTGTCTAGGACCAATACTTTTCACCTACACCATGGGGAGGTGGGCATCAGCCTGTGGGATGTCCACCAGATTTTGGGGGTCCCGATCTTGGGTTCCATGTATGATGAGTTCCTCCCTGTCATGAGCACGTGGGAGGATACGGAGCAGATGTCGCGACTGGCGTCGGCACTGATTGCACTGGTCCCTGGAGAGGACAAGGAAGCGGTGAGAGATGTCCACTTTAAGAAGTGGTTCAAGCAGTTCCTGGATTTCCTGGAAAATCGAGAGTTTCTTCTGAGACCTCGAACTTGTCTGAAGGTGGCTCAATGGGGCAAGGAGCACGCGTATTGGCGGCTCTTGGAGGACAGCCAATGGAAGACTTGGGGTTTCAGTGTCAGTACTGAACAGCAGCCGATAATCAGGCTGGCAGCATTCATCGCGGCCCTTATCTGTGGTTGGATCCTGCCGGTGAGGGATACCAGCATGGGGGTGCGGCCCAGCTCATTTATCATGGCATCGATGCTGGCCATGGGGCAGTGGGTCAATCTGGGGATTCCAATGATTTTCAAGATGTACAGGATGCTGCGGCATGTAAGCAAGGGCAAGAAGACGCCAAGGATATGCGGGGCCTTCCACCTTCTATATGGGTGGATTGCGGTGCACATTAGGGGGATCTATGTGTATCCAAACCCTATTTCGCCGCCAGGATCAAACTTCCGCCCCTCCATTCTGAATGCGGTCGGGAGCTTCCCATTCAAACTAACCGTGTCGATGGTGCTGAACTGGGTTTGGAGGGCGGATGAGTTTAACTTCCACCCATTTCCATTGCCGACGGGGATACTCACTAACGACGGGCAGGGAACGGAAGAGCACTGGGCTTATCTCCTGGCCTTTCGAGGCGGAGATTTGGTGGCACGAGTGGATCGTGAGCCGCTCTGTGAACCGTACACCCCGCATCGGTTTGCGAGGCAGTTCCGGTGCCTCCAGCGGCTGACCTCGCAGGTCTACTTGGAGGTGAGTCACAAGGAGCACCCATGTGTGATGAGGCATTTGTGGCTCATGTTCACATGGGAAGGCGGGAAGATCCGAATTGCATTGCCTCTGTCCACCGCTGCTTTCAGATTGGTGAGGGAGTATGCCATCAGCTGGGAGGATGCTTATTTGGGGGAGATGTTGAGGCAGCCAACCGTTCGAGTTGGTGATGGAGGGCCTCCTCTATCCCGAGGTCAGGGTCGGAGGGCAAGAAGGTCCTCTCACAGTGGCGGGGCTGTCGTGGCAGCGAGACCCGCACCGGCCGAGGGTGTGGCAGCAGCGGTGGATCCGGTGATTCCGGAATAGCAGGGTCATCCGAAGGAGTGGCCGTCGAGGGGATTTCATAGGATATACACTCAGGCTCCGGGGAAGCGGTTGTGTCATATCGACATGGTAGAGGATTCCGTCTTCCCGGAGGCCTGGTACATTTGGGACGTCAACTAGAAATTCCTCAGTCCACCTGAGATGTGGGCGCAATTGAATCGCCTTGGGATGGATTTACTGAGCATAGGCCCAGTCCAGGCTAGTTTCACTGCGTCTTCGACAGAGGTGGAGCAATACTTGTTCTAGCTGGAGGACTACGTTCACTCCAGTGGTGTCCCACGCCCGATGACAGACCGGGTGAGGGTACTGCTGGATCGAACGGTTCCCCCACAGCTGTCAGTTGTCGATCTGAGGGAGCGCTTCCCCCTACCAAAAGAATTAGAGGACTCCTCCTGGGAGGATGAGGCTGGCGGAGGGAGCCCGTTGGAGGAGGGCGAAGTCGGAGACCAAGACTCAGATTCTGATGATTTCACAGAGGCTGTCGAGGTAGCATTCCGAACTTCTTTCCTTATGGTCCGTTCTAGGGCCATCATGGATTTCTCACCGATGTTTGAACCATGTAGGAGGAACTTGTACGCAGGCCTCGCTCTCTCCCCTTGGCGGGTGATGATGCAGGACCTTCAGAACCCGCGCCTATGGTTGCGTCCAGTTCTGTGTCTGGCGGGGCCAGAGCACCCGAGGTGGCTCCTCTAGGATCACCAGACCTTCCAACAGTATATGGAGGGCCACGCCCTAGGGTCCCGTCAGCATCGACTCAAGAGCAGCACCAGGAGATCGATCTCCGTAAGTTTCCTCTACCGGATCCATTATTGTCATATGTAGATTGTGCCAACTAATGTTTGTGTCCCTCTCTATCGTATAGTTCTTCGACTGGCATGGGCTGCTGCAGCAAGGCTGGTCGGGATTTCTGGCGGCATCCCTCCTAGGGGCATGCTGATGATGGTAGAGATAGTCCCCCCATCTCCCTGAGCTGCAACACACACTATCATCAGTGGGGCCACCAGCAGGGTCGTGCCTAAGGTTATTGAGGTGGAGTTTGACGACGAAGATCAACCAGCCGACCCAAGTCCTGTCACGCCTGCTCCGGCGCCAGATGTCATGCCGGATTCAACACCAGATGTGGATCCTTCCGAGGACTTCCTGCGGGCGTATCCTGCGTACGAGCCTGCCAATCGCGCAGACTGGGATGAAACGGCCTCCGACGAGGAAGACAACAGCATAGTCTGCCGCCGATCGTGGAAGCTAATCACACGCTTCATCAAGGACACCCCCCAAGTGCTATGGCTGAACGAAATGGACAGACTTCATTCGCGGCTACACGAACTGTGCACTGGGGGAGTGGATGCCCAATTTCCTCATGCGCTCATCCGAGATCTCATGGCCGAGCAGATCCGGAAGTATGATCGCGGGCTCAGCGTGGGTTGGTAGTGGAGGAAGGCGGCCAACATCAAGAAGCTCCAAGAGGCTGAAAGCGAGGTCCAATAGATGCAGATCCGGGCAGATGAGCACTCATCCTCTCTTGATGCACAATCTGAGCTGATCTCACGGTTGAAGGCCCAGTTGGCAGAGGCAGAAGAGCATATGAGGCAGGCTTCTGGAAAGATGGCTGCCATTCAGGCTAGTGTAGAGAGGGCCAGAGCCAAGGCTGATGAACTGTGCCCCGCCACTGCTGAGGAGGAACGGAAGCTGAGTCAGCGGCAGCAAGTCTTGGACGTCACAAGCCAAAGGGTGGAGGATCTACAACGTTCTTTTGACGGGGTCAACCCGTCCATGGGGGGAGACAAACCCTGGGTATTGTAACAAATTACAAACCTTTTAATGGTATTTTAGTGCTTCAATTTATTCCTTTTGAATGTCGTAGCATGCACGATTTCCACTGTTTGCATCGGTTCATTACATACCTATGATGTTTGCAGGACGTTCGGCGATAATTCCCCAAGCTTACGTGGGTCAAGACTGATGTGAGAAACAGGGGATAGTTGCCTTCTCGTACCACTTAAAACAGGAGTGGAAACCAAGCTTTGGGCATCCGGGGTTTGGATAACCAGTCCAGATTTCCAAAAGATGGGAGAGGCCTGGCCGGAGAAGGAAGTTCTCAAAACAGCCGAATTACTATTTCTTTAGCATGCTCTTATGCACGAATAGTGCAACGCCAGGGGCGCTGAAATCGGTTCGAACAGATGGAAATGGGAAGCGTGAATTACGATGCCCAAGATTCGGAACACTATGGGGATGGCGTGACAATAAAGGACACTCGTTAACCGTGGCGGAGAAATTATATCCTTACTGTGTTAGCCTGAAATGGGGACAACAAATGAGGGTCGACCGTTGACCATGTTCGAAACACGGGACCAGGTCACAAATGTTGTCGGTCAATCCTTCGGGACGTTGGCCCAGGACAGTTGGCGGACCCTAGGTCGAGCATCCATACTGTTAGGAAGTCCTTCCAAACATGACCAGTCTTCCGGAACGTTGTCCCAGGACTGTAGGTGAGCCGATGCGGCATGATACCAGGCCGTTAGGGGGTCCCTTCAGACATGAAAGGGGACGAGGGTCCGAATAAGGGGTACGCAAAGCGTGGAATATGGAGCGATGGTTTGTCCGAACAGAATCCAACACTCATGTAATTACACCACCATGGTGGGAGTACGCCAGATGGGTGCATTGTTTTGGTTATGGATCCTTCCTTCTTTGGGACAGGGCCTCTCTAGCGAGGGGTCTGACCAGGGGGGCGGAAAGGGGAAGGATAAGATTAATGATTCCTATGGGCTGGACCCTAGGAAAAATACCAGGCTATCTCTACGTATCCCATGAGGATGGGAATCAAGCCACACGTAGTTATAGAAGCACAGTGTAGTCATAGACCAACACTGGCAGGTGAAATCCTCTCTGGCAGAGGCTCTGGTGCATCCCATGATTAACACGGGGCATCCTGAACTTGTTCAGGGTAGAACCGCAGTTTAGTGTCATGCATTGAGGACATATGGACTCCTGTAGTTTAACGTCATACGATAGGATGTGGAGTGAAAGAGAAAATCCCAAGGATCATATGGTGTGGTAGTTATGAAACAGACATGAATGAGGACTTGGAGTCCAAATCACACCACGTACCCCCGGAGGAAACTCTCCAGGTCGAGGGACCAAGATTGAGGATTAGGCTGGGCCCGAAGTAGAGAGGTCGGGTGTTCCTACGTACCCCATGAGTATGTGAATCAAGCCATACGTAGTTCTGAAAGCACAGTTTAATGTCATGTGGGATGATGAGAATCCTGGCCGTGTTGGTACACATCCTGCCAAAACTACTAAGCCCACGTGAGTCATGCTCGGTGTGGGAAACAAGAAGTAGTGATGGGAATTTCCTGACACAGAAAGGGGGCAGGTTAGGGTGAGGGGATGCTCGGTGAATACCGGTCCATTAATACTAACACAACCATGTGTCGCACCTAGATGCGTGAAGAGATAGAGCCGAATATGTTGGAATTTCACTTGAACATGAGGAAGTGGAAATGTGTGAATCGTGACGCTTGAGATTTGGATCACAATGATGGCAGCGTGACGATGGAGGATAGCTATTAACCGTGGTGGAAATGCAACATCCATATCGCGTTAACCTAGAATGGGGACAGACAAATGAGGGTTGACCATTGACCATGTTCGAAACACGGGACCATGTTGCAAATGTTGTCAGAGGTCCTTAGGGACGTTGGCCCGAGATGATAGGAGAGCCCTTAGTCCCAACTTCCATGGAGAGACCTTAATCCTAGTATCCATGTCGTCTGAGGGTCCTTTTGGATGTGGGAGAGGATGAGGATCCAAATAGAGAGCTCACGAAGCTTGGTCATGGGATGAGGGGAATGTCCCCATGAAAATCCCACACTTCGGGCTCCTTGTCAAAACACATCTGAATACGACAGTGAGGCGTATTAGATAGAGGGAGCAGAGTCTTTTCCCATAGGGAGATCTTAGTTTATGGTCGTAGAATTCGGACCACGGGCGGGAGGAAACACAGAAGGCCGGTGGGGTAACTCAGACACCTGACGTGAATGGGCACCGGGGGTTCCGACCACCATGTGCTTCTCAGACAGTTTTAGGTCGAGGGACCATAAAAGAGAGTTGAGCTGGGCCTAAAGAAAAATTCAAAGGCGTTCCTACATACCCCATAAGGATAGGGATCAAGCTACACGTAGTTCTTGAGAGAGTCTTAGTTTAACGTCTTAGAACTCGGACCATGAATGGGTAAGGGGAGTAGGGGACACATGGAAAGGTGGTTACAAAACCTGACGTGAATGAGGACCTAGGCCCTACTTACCATGTGTTCTCTGGGGGACTGCTCGAGTCGAGGGACCAAACATGAAGGTTAGGCTGGGCCTGTGGGGAAGTGCTCGGGCGCTCCTACGTATCCCATAAGGATGGGAACCAAGCCAAAAGTAGTTCTGAAAGGTGGCACGGTAAGGTACCAGTGCCAGGGAAAAAAGGGGAGTGCGGGCATGGCCCTTGCACTAAAAGAAGCAGAATTTGATAAATCTTGTTTGTCCTTTAAGGTGAGTGGTTTTTTTTTGTGAAGCGATAGGCCTAGGGTAGCAGGACCTGGTGGCGCCACAAGAATCAAGCCGTGATAGGCGTTGACAAATGACATGGCGCATGACCAATACCCAACGTGATGTCCTCTACAACGAGGTCATCATAATGCAGTGTCATTTTTCATCGTGCGGCCAGGACGATAATGTCACAGTTTAGGGTTGTGTGATAGGACCAAGCATGCATTTTAACATCATGCAGCGCAGACGTGGCAGAGACGATGCTAGGCGGGGAATGTGTATGGTGTCGTGTGGCATAACCAACGTGAATGGGGACATAATCCCACATTATACCATACGTAGTCCCAAAAGAGGAACCTCGGGCCGAGGGGCCCACATAGAGGTGAAAGGTAACGAGGGAGAAACTAGCTCCCAAATGATCTGGACCTGAAAACGAGACGTTCGGGTGGTCCTACGTATCCCATGAGGATGGGAATCAAGCTGAACGTAGTTCTGAGGAGATCTTAGTTTATGGTCTTAGAGCTCGGACCATGGGTGGATGACAACTTTCCAGGTAAGTGCAAACCTCGACCCTATCCCTAAGCCCACGTGAGTAAAACTCGGTGTGGGAAACAAGGGGGGAATATCCTTATCGCAATACTCGAAACATCCAATTAGGGGGAGTCAGTGAAGAGCCCCAAAGGACACCTTTGACACGGCTTTGTTCCCCCAACACGCAGACGTGCATGGAGGAATAGTACTAGGAGTTCTAAAACTCTACTTGGACATGATGAGACTGGAAAAGGATGTGAATCATGTAACCGACATTTTGGACTTAATGGGGTTAGCATGGCGATAGAGGATAACTGTTAACCATGGTGGAAAAAATAGTCTCCACATCGTGTTAGCCTGAGGTGGGAACAACAAATGAGCATCGACCGCTGAACATATTCGCAACGTGGGATTTTTATCGATTTGTTGTTCGAAACCCTTGGGGGTGTTGACCCATAACGGTAGGAGAGCCCTTGGGCGTAGTATCCAGGCTGTTCTTGGGGGTCCCTTTGGGTGTGAAAGATGATGGAAGCCCTGATGAAGGGATACACAAAGCCTGGAAAGCGGGTGCGGATGTGTCCGAGTAAAGTTTTCCATTCCAGGTAATAAACTAGAGTAACCTTAGGCACATTGGTGAACCGTCAGAAAGGGTCGATGAAACAGCTTGAGAATAAGAGGTACATGGCGTGGTCATTACAAGACCGACGTGAATAAGGTCATAATCCCACATTATTCCATATAATTCCCTAGTGGAGGAAGAATAGGCCAAGGAGCCAAGGTGGGATGGAGATTCCCAAGAGATGGGGATGGACCCGAAGCCTAGACATTCAGGTGATCCTATGTATCCCATAAGGATGGGAATCAAGCCACACGTAGTTCTGAAAGGTATACCCAGGGGGCAGAATATCCTAACAAGGAGATGTACGGCACGGCGGGTAATAAGAACACAATCCCACACCATACCGCACAGCTCTATAGGAAAGAAACTGGGCCAAGGGGCCTGAGGGTAGGCCTCAGTAAGGCCTGACTGGCTTACAGTTTAACGTCTTGTAGTGAGAACGAGGGTCGGTGGCCCAGAGAGGCCAAGGGGCCTGAGGCTGAGCCTCGGTCAGGAAGGCCTTCCCAATTTTCATTTTAACGTATTGCAATGAGGACGGGGGTCGTGGGCCTGGAAAGGCCAAGGGGCCTGAGATTAGGCATTAGTCAGGAAGGTATGACCGGTTTGCAGTTTAACGTCTTGTAATGAGGACGAGGAAAGAGATAACTGTATCTCATCCGGGGAGGTGCACGACATGGCAAGTAACCCGATGCGAAAGAGGACGTAATCCTACACCACGCCATCCATCCCTTACAAGAGAATCAGGGTCATGGGCCCGACCATTGGCGCCACTCGGAGGGAAGTTTCTCGCTTCAGGATGGGGCAGAACGAATCACTGCACTCGATGTTTGGGACATCTCGGGGTAGACCCGAAGATCCAGGACACTGTTGACCATGTTCGAAACACAGCGTTCCTATGGTAACCTGATATGGGAGCAACAAATGAGCATCGACTGTTGACCAAATTCGCAACGCGGTACTTGTATCGGCTTGTTGCTCAGAAACCCTCGGGGGTGTTGGCCCGTATCGGTAGGAGAGCCCTTGGGCGTTGTATCCAGGTCGTTCTTGGGGGTCCCTCCAGGTGTGAAAGATGATGGAATCCCAGTCAAGGAGTGGGTGAAGCATAGCTTTATCCATCCATGAAAGAGGTGAACATCTTCAAGGGGACATGCATCCAGGTCGAGGCTTGCTCGACATGAGTTGGGGAGAAAGGGTACACCCTGTCGTATGTCTTGACCCAAGGGGAAGATTTTGGCTTTTGGGCTAGGCCAACAGACGAAATGTCTAGGCATTCCTTCGTATCCCATTGGGATGGGAATCAAGCCATACGTAGTTCTCTAGATGTTGTTTAACGTCATGCGGGATGAGGAGGGGAGTAATATACCCCCAAACAAGGGAGGTGTATGGTACGGCGAATAAACCGACGTGAATGGGGATATAATCCCCCACCGCACCATACACTCCTATAAGAGAGGACATGGGCTGACGAAAACCAAGGGGCCTGAGGCCGAGCCGCGGTCAGGGAGACCTGACCGGCTTACAGTTTAATGTCCAATAGTAAGGACAAAGGCTAGAGGCCCGAAGAGGCCAAGGGGCCTGAGGCTAAGCCTCGGTCAGGAAGGCCTGACTGGCTTGCAGTTTAATGTCTTGCAGTAAGGACGGGGGAGATCTTAGTTTAAGGTCATAGAGCTCAGACCATTTTGCAGTTTATCGTCTTGCAGGACGACGATGCAGTTTAAGGTCGTTCAGGACCACAATATGCAGTTTAGGGTCATGCGGGACCGCAATATGCAGTTTAGGGTCATGAGGGACCGTAATATGCAGTTTAGGGTCATGCGGGACCATACAGTTTAAGGTCGTGTCGGACCATGCCTGCTTAGGAAAAGTACTGCTTGAGGAACTTGGCGTTGGTGGGAGGAGTTATGCGCTCACCATTCATGGTCTCCAAGGAGTATGCTCCGTTGGGGTAAACCTTGTGAATGACGTAAGGTACTTCCCATTTGGGCTCTAGCTTGGGTGGTTTCCTACTGGGGATCATTGGCGCTCGAAGGTACAACACCAGATCGCCCTGCAGAAAAGAACGAAGGTGAACCTTCTTGTTGAAGGCCCTCGCTATCTTATTCTGATGCCTTTCCAGATTGTGCAGGGCATGAAGCCCGTTCTCGTCCAGTGCTTCCAATTCAGCTAGACGGATTTCGGCCACCTTATCTGGCGCCTGCTGGTCATAGACTACAGTGCGTAATGATGGCAGCTGGATCTCAATGGGTAGGATGGCCTCATCCCTATACACCAGGGAATATGGGGTCACCTGGGTGGAATTGCGAGTTGTCGTCCGATAAGCCCAGAGGGCGTTGGGGAGCTTGTCCATCCAAATTTTCTTGTTCTGACCAACCATTTTCTGCAGAATTTTAGAGAGGGTTTTGTTTAATGCCTCGATCTGTCCATTTTCCTGTGCATGATAGCGAGAGGTATAGTTCGAACGAATATTGTACTTGGCATACAATTTCTTCATCTCGGCTGCTCAGAAGTTGGTGCCATTATCAGTGAGGACAGCGTGAGGGACCCTAAACCGATGGATGATATTGGAGCTCACAAAGTCGATGATGGAACGGGCCTTGACCTCTTTGAGTGGAACTGCCTCTGCCCACTTGGAGAAGAAATTTGTAGCAGTTAGGATGAACCTACACTGGAGAGCTGTCGCCGGTGGATATGGTCTCACTACATCGATTCCCCACACCACAAATGGCCAAGAGTACCTGGTGGAGTGGAGGGGTTCCGGCAGCCGATGCAGGAAATTGGTATGAACTTGGCACGCATGGCATCTCTTGGAAAACTCGATACAATCATGGATCATAGAGGGCCAGAAGTACCCCAACCTCCAGATTTGATGGGATAGCTTTAGCCCAGCTTGATGGGCACTCCAAGAACCAGTGTGGACCTCTTGAATAACCTAAGAAATCTCGACTCCTTGAATGCAACGGAGGAGAAAACCATCGAAGCTCCACTTATAGAGGATCTGCTCAAGACTGAGACCACTCTGGAGGGTAAATTGCAGCGCGCGACATCGGATTCACTCGCGCTCATCCCGGTCGTCCGGGAGGCAACCATTTTGGAGATACTCGACAAAAGGATCCCTCCAGTCATGAGTGGCTTCAACCACTGTGTATGACGAACCCGAGACCCCTGATGTAGAGGGTCCGGCGGTGAGATGACTTACCCACAGGCCATCATTGTCCTCTTGGGTGACGGGGGCAATGACTCTCTTTTGTTCCACATGTATGATCAAATCATCTTGCTCAGGTTCTGCGAGCGACGCAGCTAAGCCGGCCAAAGCGTCAGCTCGACCGTTCTGTGACCGAGGGACATGGGTGACCTCTGGCCGAGAGGAGAACTGGGCCATTAGGCAGAGGGTGCACTCTAGAAATGGTACAAGCTCCGGCTTGCTGATGACATAATCGCCATTGACCTGCTTGATTACCAGCTCGGAATCTCCTTTCACATGTAGATGGGGCACATCAATCTAGAGGGCCAACTCGAGGCCGGTGATGAGAGCCTGGTACTCTACCTCGTTGTTGGTACAGCCTTCTGACAACAGGAACGAGTATGGTGGACGACTTGCGCCGGGGTGATGAAGACGATACCCAGGCCCACTCTGTTAAGCTTAGGATCGTTGAGCCTCCTACCGGTGGGGCTCTGGGAGGCACCATCGAAGTGAATTTGCCAAAATGAGATGGCATGATCGACTGAGAAGATCGTCTCATCAAGAAAATCCAGGTCCAGGGACTGATCCGTGGAGGTTGGATGGGCAGCTAAAAAGTCTGCCAATGCATGTCCCTTAATGGTCTTCTGAGGTATGAACCTCATATAAAACTGCTAGAGGATCACCGCCCACCGTGCTAATCAGCCAGTCAACATGGGGTGGTTCAGGATGTACTTCAGTGGGTCTACCTGAGAGACCAATTGTACCTCATGGTGCTGCAGGTAATGCCGCAACTTCTGCACGGCAAAAACGAGTGTCAGGCAGCCCTTTTAGATAGGGGAGTATCTGATCTCTGTATCAAGAAGCATGTAGCAGAGATAGTAGAGACTGTTCTCCATACCCTCGTTATTCCTCTGGGTGAGAAGTGCGCCGAGGGACCGTTCCAGGGTGGTCACGTAAAGGACCAGTGGCTTTCCGGAGACGGGTGGCATCAAAACTGGAGTTTGGAGTAGGTACTGCTTGATTTCCTCGAAGGCGGTCTGACACACTTCATCCCATTCATAGGCGGCGCCCTTCTTCATGAGCCGGGAAAAGGGCTTACACTTTCCGACCAGATTCACGATGAATCGGCGTATATAGGCTAAGTGGCCTTGGAGACCTTGAAGTTTCCGAATATTGCTCAGGGGAGGCATTTTGCTGATGGCCTTAATATTCTCTGGGTTGATCTCAATGCCCCGGTATCTAACAACAAAGCCAAGAAACTTCCCAGAGGTGACCCCGAAGGCACACTTTAACGGGTTCATTTTCAGGTGGCGGGAACGGAGGAAACCGAACACTTTATCAAGGTCTTTGATATGGTCCTGGCGCTGGTGTGATTTGACCACTAGGTCATCCATGTAGCATTCTACCAGCATCCTGAGAATTAGCCTGAATATGCGATGCATGACCCTCTGATAAGTGGCACCTGCATTTTTCAGGTCGAAGGGCATAACCTGGTAACAAAAGGTACCTTGGGGAGCCCTGAAGGCGATTGACTCCTCATCATCGGGGGCCATCCGGATCTGGTTGTACCCAGAATACCCATCCATAAAAGAGAGAGCTTGGAACCCAGTTGTGGCATCAATCAATAACTCGGTCACCGGGAGGGGAAAGTAATCCTTTGGGCAGTGGCGATTGAGGTCGCGGAAGTCGATGCAGACCCTGATCTGCCCATTCTTCTTCCTAACTGGCACGATGTTGGGAAGCCACTTGGGGTACTGGACTTCCTTGACGAAGTTGGCTTTGATAAGATTGTCAACTTCGGCCTCAACCATAGCACTGTGAGAAGGGTACATCTTTCTGGGAGGCTTCTTAAACCTATGATGGTTTGACGGGAGGCCCAGGTGGTGAACGGCTAACTGGGGATCTAGTCTTGGCATCTCTTCGTAACTCCAGGCAAATACATCACGATGTTGCTTGAGAAATTCTATGTACCACTACTGCTCCTCGGGGGACATGGCTGCACTGATCAATGTGGGTCTCGGATCTGCCTCGCTACCAAGGTTCACCTGTACCAGTTCATCAACTGTGGTAGAGACGCCTTCCTCAAAGGCGGGGGGAGCATCCTCCAGATTTTCCTCTCCACCCATGGAGGGGTTTACCGCAAAGGGAGCTACTTCTGAGCTATCAAACCCTGACAGGCAGCTGGTGCCAGCTTGGGCAGTAGTGGTCATCATATCAGGAGACCGACTCACCATTGAGACCATAGTAATGAAGGCAGTCGATCATATCCCATCTGGCCTTCAGCCTAAGGGGCCACGTTTGATGACATCAAAGCAGTGGTGACGCATCGGCCTGAGTCGGTTGATTCCAGCCCAGCGGAAGAGACATGTATGACGTATTTCCGTTGTCATAAGCTTGACATTTCGGTACCGTACAGGGGTAGGAGGCTCCGGGATCACCTGAGCCTGGTTGGCGTAGGAGTACGAGGTGATTTTCCATCGTCACTTGGACATGGGAACACGCCTTCCTTACGTACCCGAAACAACAAAACACTGCCCCATGTCTGGGGTCGTGGCCTCTAATCGACAGATTGGGAAGATGTAGGCGTCATCCAGGCCTGCCCATGGATCACTTGTGATCGGCCTGAGTCGTTTGATTCCAGCCCGGCAGAAGAGACATGTATGACGTATTTCCGTTGTCATAAGCTTGACATTTCGGTACCGCACAGGGGTAGGAGGCTCCGGGATCACCTGAGCCTGGTTGGCGTAGGAGTACGAGGTGATTTTCCATCGTCACTTGGACATGGGATCACGCCTTCCTTACGTACCTGAAACAACAAAACATTGCCCCATGTCTGGGGTCGTGGCCTCTAATCGACGGATTGGGAAGATGTAGGCGTCATCCAGGCCTGCCCATGGATCACTTGTGATCGGGGCGGGTTCATCCTCACTTATCAGGATTTTCTTATCCTTGCTCTTGTAATAATCGGCATCCAGATAGCGGGCTTCACAAGAGGCGAAAGGGGACGCATCTCCTTGGAGCACGCCTACTCGACCATTGAGGGAGTATTTGATGCGCTGGTGATACGACGAAGGGACCGTTGCATGCAAATGGAGCCATGGCCTACCCATCAATGCGTTGTAGGCGGTGTCCTGGGAGACAACCATGAACTCGGTGCTGGCAATTAGGCCACCGAACTGGGTCTTCAGACGGATCTTGCTGACTGGGGATTGCTCGGTCCTGTCGTATCCCTAGATTCTGAGGTCGGAGGGAGTTAAATCATCTTCCGACAAACCCAGCTTTTGCAGTGTCCGAGTCAGGATTAGGTTGATCCTGGAACCCGTACAGTAGGCGAATATGCCCCTGTATGGGAGGGTCTTCATCTTCACTGGAGAACGAGATAACTGTCTGGCATTCGGCGTTCTCAATTGCTTCAGCGTTGAAGGCTTCCATAGCTGCTACCTTTGTCTCAAACTGAAGGGGGATCCCTAGGGCCTCGGAAAGTGCTTCGTGCATTTCAGACAATAGGTGAAGGGCCTCAAAGATAGAAAGCCTTGCTGGAATGCCGACCAGGTGCTTCAGTACATCATACTTTCATGCCAAGCATGAGCCTCTGCCTACAGGAGGTCGTTCTGCAGTTGGAGGCACAGCGGGTCCTACCGGTTGAACCGGCGGTTGGCTAGTGCTGGGTACATCCCGTTGCCTACTAGTTGAAGCCTGGAGAGTAGTCGTCGGACTAGGATCAGACAGTGGAGATTGTCCTGTAGCCGGGCAAGACTGACTGTGATACGGACGAGGCAGCTCTGCCTGATCTAGTAGCACAAACGGCGGTGAAGGTAGAGCTGAGGGCATCAGATGAGGTTGCGCATACTGAGCTCTGTGCTGAACCTGCTGTCTGGTTTCAGTAGCGTGCACGGCCTGACTGAAAGTGTCTGCTGACGTGCCTCGACGACCGTCGTGGTTGTGGTTCCGCTGACGTTGACGTCGGCTGGAAACGTTGGGGAGGTTCTCCAGGTGTTCCCCCTCGTCGGGAGTCATATAGGGATTTACCGGCTCCATGGTGTTAACCGAAGCATACCCATGGCTGTCGCTCGACGAGTCATCCACCACTGGGTGGATTCTGGGAGTAATCCTCATTTCAGGGGGCATAAAGTTGCCAAGAGTGCGGGATGACGATGGTAGTGGTGGAGCGCGTTGCTTCTTCTTACGTCGTCGCTGCTTGCCCTTTTGGGAAGAAGTCGGTTGTGAAGGTGATGCAGAGGTACCGGCTACTTCCTCCGAAGGCTCTGGCTGATTTAGGCATGCCCGGATGATACCATGGGCACGGGCGATGGTTTTTTGAGCCATCCAGTCATCGTATTTCTGGGACCCACGGCTGGGGACCTGCTGCCACTCGCCTTCGTCGTCGCTACTGATCTCCGACCCTACAAAGACACCCGCTACTTGTGTTGGTGTCGGGCCCAACCTGACTATGTTGTTGTCGACCTGTTCTTGAATCCAGTCTTTAAACACATAACATTTCTTGAGGGTGTTCCCTAGAATCCAATGATAAGGACAGTAGTTGGGGTGATCGGTTATATTCGCCTCTGTCGACCTTCTGCACTCGGGTAGGCGCACAATCCCTTGCTCTAGAGCACTTCGGAAGTATCCAGGGACCTGATTCTCATTGAATGAATAAGTTTGGTGCCTTCTTTCCAGATAGGGGGGTCTGGCCCTGACGAGGGTCCGGAGGGGCCTGCCGAGGAGGCGGCGCCTGATTGTCTCGCCTAGGTGGTGGTGCCGCATTGTGCGGGGGAACTTTTCGGTTCTGAGGTGGTCGCTGCTGGGCAGGAGCCTGTGCTTGAGGCGGAGGACCTCTGCGGGGTTGTGGGGCTGGTGCCGCTGGCAGTAATTCCAGCTGCCTGGGGGCTTTTATTTGAGCCACCGTGGCGGGTTCGGCTCTGGAATCCCTCCTGGCTGGGATCACAGGGGGCAGCAAACGTGCCTGACTAGCCTGTTGCAGAGCCTCCTCGAGGCTCTGAGCCTTATCTGAGAAATCTTGGAACCCTCCGGGGTAGTTTTGGGTGATCAGGGAAGGTACCAACTCTGTTTTAACGTTCCCTACACACATCTTTAGTAATTTCTCCTGAGTTAGTGGCATGTCGAGGGAGTATGTAAGCCCCTTCCACCGGGCGATGAAGTCTGTGACTCGCTCATCAGGCCTTTGTTTGCACTTAAAGAGGTCTACGATGCTAGTCTTTCATGTGGTGGATCTAAACTGGTATAGGAACTACCGGCGTAGATCCTCCCAACCGGTCACTGATCCGATAGGGAGCTGGTTGTACCAGACGAATGCGAGGCCCTCCAATGTCTGCACGAAACATCGGATCTTGGCAGCTTCTTACTAGGCCGGAGTCCCCAGCATGGGGCCACACCTGGAAGAAAAATGGGCCAAGTGCTGCGGCGGGTCCCCTATCCCGTTGAAGGTCGAGAAAGTGGGGTTCCCAAAACCTGGGGGTGCGGGCATGTCATCCACCCATGCGGGATATGGCTTGCCATCCGGTGGGACTGCCACCTACCGCGTTTCCAACGCTTCGAGGCGGGCGATGAGTGCCGCTATAAGATCATCCGAGTGGGGTTCCCTGTATTGACGGAGATCCCTAATCACAAGTGTGTTGTCGAGTTCTTTGACACGGTAGATGGCTTCAGCAGCTCATGGGGTGACTGGCAGAATGGCCTGTGGGGTGACTGGGGGAACCTGGGATGGATTCCTCAGATTACCTCGTCGTTCTGGAGGGTTTGGCAAGACGTATCGCGCCCTATTGTCGTAGGCTCCGACTTCTGCCCTGTCTTCGGAAGCAGCATGATCAGGGTTGCCTGGAGGCATCTCGACGGGGGGAAATTGTCCCTGCCCCTACTACCCCGGCATGGGATTACTGTAGTCGGGTCGTCGTTCTGCAGCACGCTCGTCCAGGAGTTCGTCAACCAGCATCTTCTGTTCGGATAGCTGTTGGCGCAACGCGACCTTCTTAGGATCTTCGTCTGTCTTCTTTACAGAGGCGGATGGGTCGGAGTGCTTGACAGTTCCGACATGCTCCTTACCCTTACCAGCATTTCAACTGAGTACCAGCGACTCGGTGGGTACAGGGAGGCCTAGAAGGTTCCTCTGCTAACGGGTAATCCTCCCTGATGGGTCCAGTAGTGGCGGTACACCCTTATGGGGTAAGTCTCCATTGAGAAATTCAAGCTCGTCTTCCTTGTCCAGTACGTCAGCCATGTGTACCGCGACCCCTCTCGAGGGAATGTCCTCAATGTCGCATAATGAATCAGGATGCCATCGGATAGGGCTGAAGAGGAGAGCATCATAGTGTCCCCAGCCACAGACTTTCACATGGGGGGTAGCTTCCCTGATGACTCTGCGGAGTACTTTGAAACTCTGAATGCATTTCCGTTGAAGGGTGCTCTGACGGCCTGGTGACTCAGGGTGTTGGGCCATAGGGAGTGCGGCCAAATCAATCAGGTGGCATTGCTCGCCGATTTCTTCAAAGTGCTCTCGACTCCTGGGGTACATCACCCGCTCGTAACGAAGGTGGAAGTGTGTCACCCATAGGGTTCGACGGAAGCACCCCACTTCCTATGGGGTAAGGGACTCTGGTGCGCAAAAGTTCGGCGCTGCCGTCGGCCAGAACTTCTCCAGGAAGTGATCCGCTGCGAGAATGTTCCAGAAGCTCCTGGGCTCGGACTCGGGGTCTGTCCTCGTATTTCCCCACTCATCAACTGGAGGCGGATGAGGGACTGGTAGCAGTACCGAGGCGGACTGCTGGAACAGTAAACTTGGCGGCGTAGAATACGGCGAACGAGCTGACTGGCCGCTGAATTTCAGGCCATCCTCTGAAGAGTGAGGTGACCTGACCACGATATCACGATACGATGGGCTGATAGCCACAGCTTCTGGCACAGGAATTGTGGTTTCTGGCGATAGGTCATGTCTTTTCTATACCATCGTTGGTCCCCAAAATAGCTCTTTGTGATCTCTGGTAGAGGTAGAGGGCGCTTCTGGTGACGACAGTGGTGATTGCACGATTGGGACCTGGGGAATTTCTACAATTTCTTCCTCCTAGATTTACCTACGGAGAGAGGCGGGAATCTGGTGGACTTCGCATTCTGGGAGGACGAGGCTTACGCGCCTCGTTCCTGCCCCAGTCCTTGACATGGAGGAGCGGGGAGAAGGCTCTGTTACTGAGTAGCATTCCGCTTCAGAATTCGAGAAACGGGCTGGTTTGACCTCCACTCAGGCCTTCCCGGGACTCTTCTTGTGGCGGTGACGACCCGCTCTCCTTCCCCTAGATGGCTCTTCAGGACAATGTTGATTCTCAACATGTAGTCTCGGGGCGGCACTGGCGCCATGGCGGAGAGGGTTCCCGCTTGAGATAGCCGGGGTGCGAGGGGCACCAGGGAAAATGTCGAAGGGTACATGGGGATTACCTCCATGGATAGCACCCACATTGGTGGAACCTCTATTGGAACTGACAGGAGCATGGGGAGGACCTCCATGGTCGGTGCGGGCGGAGCGAGGCTGACTTTCACTCCTCGAGTTGCCGGGGCGAGGAGGACCTTCGCCAGTTGCAGAGAGGATGTAGAGAGGACCCCCATGTTGGAGAGGGACTAAATGGGAAGTGCCTTCACATCGACGGTCGGGGGCAGGAGGAGGGACTCCATACCCTGTATGGTGGGCACGGGAGAGGTTTCTGCGCCGAGCGTCACTATCGCGGGGCAGGTCTTCCTTCGGGATGGGGGTAGCACGAGGCATACCTCTGTGACGAGCTTCGGAGTGGGGAAAGCCCACACTCTATGGAATAGTGGTATGGGGAGGCCCTCCATACGCGGTGACATTACTGTGAACTGGTTCGGGGTGATCACCACTCAGTCCTGCAACCCCGAGATCCAATCCGACCTGCCCATGGGGCGGTTGGAGCCTCGGTCCTGGTCGGGTGAAGGAGTGCCCCTGCTCAGTGTGTGCAGGGACTCCATGATGCACGTCGGCGGTGGCTCGGGCCACAGTAGCTGTTGACATTGACGCCCCTTGACGATCGTCCTCAGCTAGGGCCCAACGTTGACGCCAGGTTAGACAAGCTGGTGGAGGTGGTGCAGGGGCATAGCCTACCTGCTCTTCTGGCGAAGCCGGTCGGTGGCAATGACGCATCCGGATGGGATCCCTTGCCTGGAGCCCCTGGATTGGGACTCTGAGCGAGTCGAGCCGGACATCACCCACCTCATCAGCGTAAGGAGAGAAGTCGTCGAGGCATTCCGGGGACAGGCTTCCGAAACGATTGAACGTTGGGGTGGGGAGCAGGGGCTCCCTGCGCGGCCTTTGAGGGCGGCATTGACGGCGGGGCCTGGATGCCTCCAGGTCCAAGAGGGCCATGTCCCGAGTTGGGATGACCCCTTCCTCCTTATACCTGCGTACAAGGTTGTTGATCACCCTTCGCTGGATGATCTCTGGCAGGGAGAGGGGACGTGGGCGCCCCGTATTCATGGATGTAGAGGTCGTCGTGGCGGCAGCGGAGCTATGTGGGGTAGCTGTGCTGGTATTTCCCATGCCACTGCATAGGCGAGCGGGCGGTGATCGTGTCTCCATAGCAGCAACCTAGTTCCTGGGAAACAGAGAGATCAACTCATCAGCACTGCAAGGAAAATGATTGACAACTAGTGCCCCAGTGTCATTCCATCCTCCATGTCAGTAAGAGGTATCCACGCCAACACGTTGCAGAACGGAATGCCCCACGTTATACTGCCCCAACTTCCAGTGAGTTTCACGCCAGGCCCGCTATTTTCCTGGTGGGATCCGGTGCCGAATATCTGGATCCGGTGACACGTTAATCTACTGGTGTCTCGAATGCTACTAATCTCCACATTGAGGAGGAGAACTTCACGTCGGGTTCACCAATTCTGTTTCCGACGCTTTCATCGGGGCGCACGCATCCCTCCATGGAGGACGCGCGGCTGTTGCCCTGCATTCTCGTTTTCCAAAGGTGGGCGGCATTCGCTCCTTATTCAGGGACGTCTGCTCCTTGATCGAAACCGGGATGATGGGATGTCGGTTCTTTCTTCCGTGGATTCCTCCTCAGAACTCGTCACCTAGTCTGGGTCTCCCTCATAGATTTAATACATTTTTCATGAAACTCTTCTTAATGCCATGTTTCCATGGACGCCAGTTAATTACACTACTTCCGTCAAGACATTACATGGGGTCTTGACATGGTAGTAACCTTCATTCGGGGGAGTAGTCACGTCGAGGCATCAGTAGCGTGTCTGAACACTGGGGAACTAGCATGTATGTCTTTTGTCCCTTGTCATAGGGCTTCTCGAGGGCGTGGAATCCCGAGGCATCCCACATCGAGTGCGAGGAATTATATGCCATAGGCATATATCTAAGGTTTTCCTCAGCTTCTTATGTTTAACACTGGGTATGCCGCAGGTTTAACGTCTAGCAGAGATGGATCGGCCTAATCAGAACATTAGCTGGAATGGATTGGATTGAGGAATTTCCCTTGAAGGGATACCGATATTGGGGCCAACCCGTGGGCGGCTTCCTGAATGTTGTGAAGGGGGGCATAATGGCATGATCTCGCCGGGATATGGCGGTCCGGGTGAGAATCGGGGTGGATGATGGATGGATGGATGAAGTAGAAGGGGACTGAAATGGGACTATCGCAAGGGCGATAGTGAAGTTGGGTTGGAGCCTCGAAGAGACCTCCTACATATCCCCGTGGCAGGGAATCAAAGTCCGCATAGTTCGGGATGGTGTCGGTGAACCGACGTGAAGGTGGACCTTGGCCTAATGGATGTTGGGCTTGAACCTCATGAGGTTTCCTATGTACCATGCCTTGACATGGATCAAAGTCCTCGTAGTTCGGGTTGGTGCGCTGGAGGACCGACGTGAATGAGGACTTGGAGTCCGAATTACATCGTCAGCAAACTGACGTGAAGGTGAACCTGGGGGTCCACTGGTGGTGGGCTTGAACCTCATGAAGCCTTCCTATGTACCATGCCTTGACACGGATCAAAGTCCCTGTAGTTCAGATGGAATGTGGAATACAGTTTAACGTCATGCGGGATGGGGGTGAACCGACGGGAGCGAGGTCGGAACGACCGGGTGATGGGATTGAACCTCTGGGAGGCTTCCTACGTACCATGCCTTGACATGGATCAAAGACCTTGTAGTTCAAAGTGGTGTGTCAGCGAACCGGCATGAGTGAGGACCTTGGTCCAGATGGTGTGGGGCTTACACACTAGGCTGCCCAGGTGCTAGTGACCTGACGTGAAGAAGGTCGGAGTGACCAACAGGTGGTGGGCTTGAACCTCTGGGATGCTTCCTACATATCATGTCTTGACATGGATCAAAGACCTCGTAGTTCAAAGGGGATTCATCGGCGGAACGACGTGAAGTTGAACTCGAGGGTCCACTGGTGGTGGGATTGAACCTCATGAGGCTTCCTACTTACCATGCCTTGACATGGATCAAAGTCCTCATAGTTCGGGATGGTGGGTGTCGGCAAACCGACGTGAAAAAAGGAGACCTTGGTCTGATGGGTGATGGGCTTGAACCTCAGGGAGGCTTCCTACGTACCATGCCTTGACATGGATCAAAGTCCTCATAGTTAGGGATGGTCGCAACGACTTTCCATCGGACTGGAATACAGTTTAACGTCATGTTGGACAAGAGTGAACCCTGACGTGGATAAACGATGGGCGGTGGGCTTGATCCTCATGGAGGCTTCCTACGTATCATGCCTTAGCACGGATCAAAGACCACGTAGTTCCGGTGTGCAGTGTAAAGTCATGCTGGATGGGGGCATACAGATTAACGTCATGCTCGACGGGGGTATACAGTTTAACGTCATGCTGGACGAGGGCATACAGTTTAATGTCATGCTGGACGAGGGTAGAACTCGACGTGAAGAAGTGACCGAGTGGTGGGATTGAACCTTGTGGAGGCTTCCTACGTACCATGCCTTGGCATGGATCAAAGACCTCGTAGTTCACTTGAGGTGAGGGTCAGGGTCGGTGCTCACTCTAAGCCCACGTGAGTCATGCTCGGTGTGAGAAACAAGAGGTTGCAGGGACCTAACGATCACGTCGCGAAGGGTGCGTCCATGAGAAGCGAAGAGGGGCTTACACGTTAGGCGGCCCACGGTGCTGGGACTTACTCCAGGATGGAGGCCCGAAGTGCGGAAAAGCGCAGCGGGGAAGTAAGGAGGTGCATGGGTGCTACCTTCCACAAGAGAGTCTTGGGGGCGGAGCTTATACCAGGGTGGTTTCCCTTCTCCCGTGGACATACGTCGCTCCGATAAGAAGGATATCATCCCTTGTGGAGGGGGTGATCCCATCTCTGTGGAGACGGGCAGCGTAAAGAATGTCCGAGACGGGGGGACCCTACGTTCGAGGCACGGGGTTGGATCATAGTTTAACGTCATGTATTGAGGATGAGGTGTTTGGAAATTTAACGTCCTGCAGCTCGGACGAAGCGGGTTCACTCTGCACCCCTAGGACTTACATGACCGGTACCCTCAGCTCATTGGGGGAGGGAAGGTACCAATAAGGTTGTGGTCAAGGGGGGTCACAAAGCGAACCATTGAGGGTTCCATGTTAGTGTGGCTATGTGAAGAAGCAATAGCCGTTAGCATGCTTATGCGAAGAAACATTAGGCGAAGCAATGCTATGAGTGGTGTTGTCCACGGGACTTTGAAATCACATCGTGCAAACCTATAGGGTCGCATGGGAAGAGGAATTTCCAAGCAAAGGAGTGTGCTTCGCGAAGTGGAGTGGCTTGGCCTTAGCATGGGGCATAGGTGTGAATGGGGGGCGCTTCGCGAAGTGGAATAGTATTCGCGGAGCACTGCCTCGCGAAGCAGAGGTGCCTCGCGAAGCAAGGTGCTGCGAAGTAGTGTGCTTCGCGATATGCAGCGACCCTGCCTTTGCATGGGTATCACTAGTGCAGGATGGGTTTTTCGCGAAGCATAAGTGCTCCGCGGATGCTCGGGTTCCCTTGGGAATCCCCTTCCTCCGCGAATGCCCTTAGGCTTCGCAAAGGGCATCCCTCTCAGAAGAGGGTCTCAAAACGAGACAAAGCGAAGGCATCTCGCGAAGTAAAAATACCTCGCGGAGATCATGATTCCCGGGGTGAAGGGTGCTTCACGATTTGGGAGTTGAGAAGACGAAAGGTAGGATTGTCCATCCTTTGGACTCAGGGGGAACCCAGTATTTATAGGCAAGGAGCACCGTGGAGTAGCACTCACGCGGTGCGAAGGGGCGGAAGGTGCTTCGCATCGGGCTTGCGAACGTTAGGGCGTTCATGGAGCATTACCGCCTCCTATGCTCCACGACAGGCTCGCGAACGTCAGGGCGTTCGCAGAGCGTTACAGCCTCCTATGCTTCACGGCGCCCACGATGCTCGGGGGTGCTTCGCATCGGAGCTTCGCGAGGCAGCATGCAGGGCTTCTTTTTGTCCCTTCTTTTTGTGAAATATTTTGGCACCAATAACTATATAAATACATAAAAATATTTTTAATAATAGGTAAAGGGAATAAAAAGATTATGAAAATAAATATTTAAAATATTTTAAACGAGGTTTTTAAAGTAAAGTGTCTCTTACCTTGAGTCTGAATCATCACGTACGTTCTTTATATTCCTAAATAATAAACTTATGTTGATTATTTAATTGATTAATAACCTTTTTCAAGTTTATTTTTCCTTTTATTTTATTTATTACAATGTTATATATAATTTCTTAATCAATTAAGTTCATGTTGAATGTTTTGACGATATTCGGCTCATATGTCCAAAATGATGTTGGTAAGTTGACTATAGTCAAATATGACATTATTATATCATATAAAAAATAATAATAATAAAATAATTATCATTTTTATACATAAATTATACTTTTAAAACCAACCATAAAATATGGTTATGAAAAATGAATTGCGTTACAATCATGGAGACAGAAGGTCGTATGTACGCATGAGTAACGTTTCAATTTTTCAAAGAATGTGATAAAAAGAAGGTGAGTATTGATTTATGTTTGTATAATGATTATTATATCATAAATATATTATTATTTATTTAAATACACTAATATATAACATCCATATGATGTGGTCATGAAAAATTAATCACATCGCTTCGTGGAGGTAGTAATCCACACGTATGCAAGAACGACATTATCATTTTTAAATGTATATAAATGTATGAAAGTAGATGATATATTATCTTTATATAATTATAATTATATAATGAATATCATATATATACATTAAATCTGTCATTATAGTCATTTGTGATAGGTGGTGATGGAAAACGAATTGCATCAGTTCACGAGGTAGTAGTATGTTGTACACACGAATGATGGTTTCATTTCACATTTGAAGGAAGAAAGAGATGAATATAGGTTATAAAATTAATATAAAAACATATCATTATATGTAATTTAATGGTGTTATTATTTCATCATGTTTTAATAATATTTGAAGGAGGTAGAAGAAGAAATAAAACTAAAACGTTCAGTTAAAAGTTATACCTTTTCTTCAGACAACCTTGTTTTCTATACACCTTAATACTTATAAGGTTAGTATTCTGTAAGAACCCGAATCTTCGTTTCAGGTATGTCTTTCCTTTTCTGGATTTTTTGAGAATTTTTGGAATTTCTGGAAATTTTTGAAGTACACGCCGTGTACTCCTTTCCCACTCGAAACCGTGTGTTGGCCGTGTCAGGACCACACACACGGTGTGTAGGGGTGACGTGGAGGCAGATTTTGGCGGAGTACGGAAAAACCCACTACACGTTGTGTACTTTAAAAATACACGTCGTGTACTTTTCTTTTTTTCACTAAACAGACTAGGGTCGCACCTAATCGCCATAATCATCTTCTTCTAGGTCTGGTTCGACCGGGAGATATCGTACGGCCACAAAACTTCTCCGGATTCTCGAGCCTCCATCCATTTTCCGATTTGAGCTTTTAATATTGCGTTGGAAGCACAGCGGTGAGTTCTCCTTTCTGTTTGAGCCTTGTTTTCCAATTCTTCCTCCTTCTCAAGTTATCTAAGGTTAAATGTTTTGTGTGTTTACTCAGATCTACGACGTTCTAGGGAGAATCAGTCATCATGGTTCAAGTATATCGATCTCCTAGGATCGAGATAGGTGGTTTGTGCCTTACCGTTCAAAGTCTCTGCGTTTTATGTGCGAATTTCCACCGATACCCGAGAACGGGGTATTGCGTGTTTACCCTTTTTGCCCTTGTTGTTTTCCTGCCTTGCTTGTATTCTTGTGTAGAGGTAATTTGACCATGTTAGAGGATAATTTATTGTGCTTGGATGTATTTTCCTTGCTTTGTTCTATTTACGACCTTTGGGTCTCGTTTTCCTTTGGCTGCTACACCTGTTTTCATGCCTTGAGGATATAGGTTGAAGTGAAACTCATGACATGCTTATTGCCTTGTAGACCGTTTAGCTAAGTAGCTCTATAGGTGTACTTTGGTTAGCCAAGTAGCTATATAGATTTACTTTGGCATTATAGCATTATTATGCACTGACTGGCACAGGGCTGAGAGAACCCGGTGCTATAGACTATAAGGGATAGACCGAGTGAGCTTCCCAGAGAGTCTTAGACATTATAGACTATAGGGGATGGACCGAGTGAGCTCCCAGAGAGTCTTGGATTTTATAGACTACAAGAGGGTAGACCGAATGAGCTTCCTCAGAGAGTCTTACCGTGTTTTGAATCTCTTTAAGAACCTTCCCAGGCTAGAGGAGGAATTGACCGAGTGAGCTTCCTCAGAGAGTCTGTGGTATACCTGAGGCTATAGGAGGAATTGACCGAGATATCTTCCTCAGAGAGTCTCTAGACATTAGGGCTAAGAGGGTTAGACCGCGTGATTTTTCTCAAGAGATTCCTTGACTACCCTAGACTATAAGGGGAATTGACCGAGTGAGCTTCCCTAGAGAGTCTCATAAATGCGTATGACCAAGCCAGAGGGGTTAGGCTGAGTGCACTGCCCAGAGGGTTGTGGTACTTCTTGGATAAGACCAGAGGGGATGGCTGCGAGTACTTCCCAGAGGGTTTCTAGCTTCTTAGCTGTTTGTTCACTACTGTTGATTGGTTGTGGATTGTTTTCTGCTATGTATCATCTTGTTTTACTGCTTACTGTTACTTCCTATTGCTTGATGTTGTTGTTTACTGCTTATTGTACTTTCACCTGCCATATACTCACTGACTGTTAGGCACAGATCTTCAGGTGAATGCCTACTGGGATTTTATCTCACACCCTTTTTGGGCCATGCTTTTGGGCCCAAGAAGAATATGTTGTTGCAGGTATAGACAAGGGAAAGAGCCCTTTGACTTCTGGAACTTGATTTCTTGGAGTAGGGGAGCATGGGACCAAGCTTTGACTTGCGATGCTGAGGAGCTGTTTACATTTCTTTTGTACTTGTTTTGGTACTGTAGTGTTTTCCAGCATTGTGACTTGTTTGGCTGCTTTCCTAGTTATGTATCATGCATCATTTCATATATATACATATGTGCTCCAGTTTGTTGATTTAGTCTTCTGCTGTTTATATTGTTGGTTATTACTGTTTCTGCTATTGCATGTTTATTTTCTTTCACTGTGTACTCTGCCAATGAGGGCATAGTTTTCCCACTATCACACCCAAGGCCCTCGCTGCTATTCGGCAGCCTTTGGTGTTTGGGGAAATGCGCTTGAGGCCATGTGACCAACCAGGTACGGGGCACCTCTGGGTGGATTTCGGAATCGGGACGTTACAAAGTGGTATCAGAGGATTTTCTTTTCTATTGCTTTACTATTTAGAGACGCTATCCAGGGATAGGACAGATTCAGTATTTGGTAATAAGTTGTGCCTGGGATTAGCTAACCCGTGTACAGGGAAAATCCATACTACTTCATTTATTGCAGTTTTCTGGTTTTGAGATTTTACGGTTGATATGATTTCACCTAGAGTGATTCACATGCTTTGTACTGTTATTGTTTGGATATTACGGTTCTATTTCTGTCACAACCCGATGAGATGAGGGTATGCCATCTCATGCATCATATAGGCACTTGTAGAAATCACATTCCATGTATTCTTGCCATGCCATTTAGGGTGAATTAGTGATTGCATGCTGTTGTGATAGACGTTGTATAGATTATTCATGCTGTTGTGATAGATGGTTGATAGAATCTTTGCTGCTTGTTAGAGAATTGTTTGTATTGTACTTTGTTTAAATGAACACCGGATTTTGATTCTTGAGGTGTTATAGGCCCTCTTGAATCGGAAATTGGTGGATCATGATCCTGTTTTCTCTTGTACATGACTGTAGGGGATGCCAAGCTTTGATTCGTGGGGAGTATGGGCCCTCACGGATCGGAATTTGGCACCTCTTTGCCTTGTTTTCCGTGTTTCTGGGCTTCTATGCAGTTTCTGAGCTACTGCCCAGAAAAACCCAGAATACACGGCATGTACTTTCTGGTTACACGCTGTGTAGTTTTTAGGTCATGTTACTGACTGTGTGTGCAGGAACATGGTGTTGTGAAAATAACGTCAGGAGCACACTGTGTACAGTATGTACACACCGTGTAGTGTAGAGCCTTGTACCCAGCCGTGTCACTAACAACACGGGTCGGGGAAGCTCGAGTAGAACACACCGTGTTGTAAAGGAACACGTCGTGTAGTTCTGTCCAGGTACCCAGCCGTGTCACAAACAACACGGGTCAGCGTGACCTTCCCTAAGACATGCCGTGTTGCTTTTGGAACATGTCGTGTAGTCTTTCTCAGGTACCTGGCCGTGTCACGAACAACACGGGACGGTGTCACCTTATCCTATACATGCCGTGTTTGTTCGGAACACGCTGTGTGAGGTCCAGCCGTGTAGACGGCTGTGTAACTAACAACACGGGATGCCGAGTCAGTGTCTAGTACACGCCGTGTCCCTAGAAAACACGTCGTGTAGTCTGAGGTTAGTCTGAATCGTGTGAGTTAGCCATGTAAAGAGACTCGGGCAGGGGAATAGTCTTCAAGTACACGCCGTGTGTCGGGTCAACATGCCGTGTAGTTTGAGGTGTTACATGACCTGTAGGGCAGGGGTACACGCCCATGTCAGTGGCTTAAGAAGACACGTCGTGTAGTTTTTATACACGTCGTGTAGTCGTGTTTTGTAAACTTGTGTGTTTTTCTTCCCGTGTTCCTGTTTTTGTACTCTTGTGTTCTTTGTCCTTGTTTTTCTGATCTAAGGTGCACTTTTGTTCTTTCAGAGCTATGCCTCCGCGACGTCCTCCGGTTGTACATCTGTCGTCAGGCAGTGATCAGAAGCCAGATATGGTTGATCAGGGACTTCCTGCTAATCCTCCAGTCATGCCAGCCTTGGCACTGGCTGTCATACCCGTTGCAGGTGCTGAGGCACAGTTTAGGGAGGACTTTCTGAGGATGATGCAGACCTTCCAGGGAGCGCCGCCTCCTGCCCCGTCTATGGCTGAGTTGATGCGGGTTTTCCAGCAGCAGCATCCTCCTACTTTTTCAGGGGATGGAGGACCTCAAGCTGTAGAGTCGTGGATAGAGGCCACACTGACCATCTTTGAGCACCTAGAGATCCCTCCAGAGAAAAGGGTAAAGCTGGATACTTATATGCTCCAGGACACCGCCAAGAGGTGGTGGGAGGTGATCTCACAGTCAGGGCGTCAGCAGGATATGTCTTGGGACAAGTTTTGATGCACCTTCTATGACTACTTCTATCCGGAGACCCTGAGGGCCGATCGAGCCCGGGAGTTTATGAGTCTGTAGCAGGGTACTCTCTCTATTATGGAGTACTCGTCTTGCTTCACTGAGCTACAGCGTTTCACACCGATCCCAACAGGTGATGAGTTGTTCCTTGCTAGGAAGTTCAAGGACGGTCTCAGGCAGGAGATCCATTCCCAGGTGAATATCTTCCAGTTGACTTCGATATCATCCATCGTCAACCAGGCACTGATCACTGAGCACAATCTGAGAGATTCTGGAGCGGTGAACCAGGGTGGTTCGTCATCCAGAGCCGGTGTTCCTCCTACGGACAGCAGGAAGCGTCGTAGAGAGTCTTCTCGAGGAGATCGAGGTTTGCGGGATGCGTCTTCTGGAAGCCAGGTTGTATGGTACCAGTGCGGTAGGAGTGAGCATACTAGGCCTCAGTGCTAGAGGGACCCGATGGAGTGCTGGTCTTGCTGCAAGATGGGCCATCTTCAGCGTTTCTGTCACATCTTCTCACCTTTAGCTGGTGGTAGGGGTTCCTCTATGACGTCACATTCTGGAGATGCTTCACCAGTTTCCCACCAGTCAGGGAACTAGAGTTCTTCCGGTCATTCAGGCCGAGGTGGAGGTCGCGGTAGTGGTGGTCAGTCACCAGGTCATCAGCGACAGTAGAGTGGATCAGCTCAGAGCGGTCAGCCAGGGGTGTAGGGTCGCGGTGCAGGCCAGTCTTTCATCGTAGAGCAGAACTATTAGGAGCAGGATCCCGGACTTTCTACAGTTTGAGGTATGATCTTAGTAGCCTCAGTTTTATCTTCAGCTCTTTTCGATAGTAGTGATTCCCATAGCTTTATCTCTGTTGCGGTTGTGGAGAGCCTTGGGCTCTGTATCTTTTCATTTTCCGACTTATTGACTCTTGACACACCATTGGGAATGAGGACATCTAGCATACGACAGTGCAGAGAGTGCCCTCTCGAGGTTGCAGGGTGTCGTTTCTTATGGGACCTCTATGTCCTAGAGATGACGGGCTATGATGTCATTCTCGGGATGGACTGGTTGGTTCCCTTCCAGGTAGTCGTTGATTGTTATCGTCGCAGGGTGAGTTTCACATCACCAGAGGGTGGATCCTTCCTTCATAGAGGCGAGTGGGATGTCCAGGTGGGTAGAGCTGGACCAGAGCATCATGGGCTAGGGGAAGTTACAGCCCAGATTGCCAGTCTTTATCTGGATGACCAGGGGACTTCATAGTTAGACTTTCCTCCAATGGTGGATCGTTTCAGGGATGTCTTTCCAGAATACTTTTCAAGTTTACCTCCAGAGCATGAGGTAGACTTCTCGATTGAGCTCATGCCAGGAGAGGCACTGGTGTCCATTCCTCCTTATAGTATGTCTACACCTGAGTTTCAAGATCTCAAGAGGCAGTTGGAGGAGTTGAAGGCAAAGGGTTTTATCTAAACCAGTACTTCTCCTTGGGGTTCGCATGTATTGTTTACAAAGAAGGTAGACGGTACCCTTCGTCTTTGTGTGGATTATCGGAAGCTGAACCAGTTGACGGTCAAGAACCGATATCCCTTGCCGAGGATCGATGACCTCTTTGATCATCTTTGAGGAGCCCGGGTGTTCTCAAAGATCGACTTGAGGTCCGGTTATCATCAGTTGCATGTTAGACCATCAAATATACCTCTAACAGCTTTCAGGAGCAGGTATGGTTTTTACGAATATACGTTCATGTCGTTCGGTCTTACGAACGCGCCTGCAGTCTTCATGGCACTGATGAACCGAGTGTTCCATTCATACTTGGACTCCTTTGTTTTGGTCTTCGTGGATGATATCTTGGTGTACTCTCACACTCGACACGACCATGCCACACATCTTGATATCGTTCTGAGTACACTGAGAGAGCATCGGCTGTATGCTAAACTCTCAAAGTGCCACTTTTGGATGGATCAGATTCACTTCTTGGGTCACTTCATCTCAGAGGCTGGAGTATCTGTGGACCCAGAGAAAGTGAGAGTTGTAGTTTCCTAGGAGCAGCCGAAGAACGTCTTTGAGGTGCGGAGTTTTCTAGGGCTGGCTGGGTACTATAGACGCTTCATACAGGACTTCTCGTGCCTAGAAGCACCGTTGACAGGTCTGACCAAGAAGGGGGCGAAGTTTTTATGGTCAGATTCTTATGAGTCAGCCTTTCAGGAATTGAAAGAAAGGTTGACGTCATCACTGATACTAGTCTTTCCAGAGTTGGGCAAGGGCTACACTGTTTATTGTGATGCTTCGGGTATCGGGCTAGGAGCCGTGTTTATATAGGGAGATGGGGTCGTTGCTTACAGGTCTTGGCAGTTGAGGCCACACGAGAGGAACTACCCGATTCATGATCTGGATTTGGCAGAAGTTATTCATGCCTTATGCTGTTGGAGACACTATCTTATAGGAGAGCACTTTGTAGTCTTCACCAACCACAATAGCCTCAAGTATATCTTCACTCAGCATGATCTGAATCTGAGATAGCGCAGGTGGGTAGAGTATCTTCAGTCCTTTGACTTCAAGCTCGCCTATACGCCAGGAAAGGGAAATGCAGTGGCAGATGCGTTGAGCAGACGAACTCAGATTCAGGCAGTTTAGGAGGCCAGCAGTGAGTGGCGGCTTATGACTCTATTCTCTGATATGCATCTAGAGGTGCACGACAGGCAGGGACAGATTGTCCTATCTTCTGTGGTTGTTACCTCTACACTTCTTGATCGGATACGAATGAGGCAGCTATCAGACTCATAGGCCTTGGTCCTGCGGGAGAATGTGTCAGGAGGGGACCCTCTTCCTGGATGGACAGTGGGCGAGGATGAGATCTTGAATTTCCAAGTATGTGTATGGGTGCCAGCAGACATACGCGAGGAGCTGATGCGGGATTTTCATTCCTCGGTTTGGGCAGTTCATCCTAGCGTCACCAAAATGTATCGGGATCTTCATCGCCAGTATTGGTGGCCAGGTATGAAGAGAGATGTTTCTAGTTTTTTCATGAGATGTTCTACTTGTCAGCAGGTGAAAGCAGAGCATCAGTGACCAGCAGGGATTTTATAGCAGTTACTCATTCCGGAGTGGAAGTGGAACGATGTCACGATGGACTTCGTGACTGGGTTACCGAGGTCACCTCGGGGAAGTGATGATGTTTGGGTTGTCGTTGACAGGCTTACGAAGGTTTCACACTTCTTTCCAATCAAGGAGACCCTCAGTGTTGATGATATGGGATGACTGTACATCCAAGAGATTGTACATCTACATGGAGTTCCACACTCTATTGTTTCAGATAGGGATTCGCGCTTTACCTCTCAGTTCTGGAAGGGACTTCAGAAGGCTTTGGGTACATAGGTACTTTTGAGTACAGCATACCATCCCCAAACTGATGGTCAGTCCGAGCGCACGATCTAGGTGCTTGAGGATATGCTCTGATCTTCCATTCTAGACTTCGGCAGTTCTTGGGAGAAGCATATACCTCTTGTGGAGTTTTCCTACAACATCATTTTTCAGGCGACCATTCAGATGGCACCATATGAGGCTTTATACGGTAGGCCATGCCAATCACCCTTATGCTGGCTGGAGGCAGGAGAGGTAGCTTTACTAGGATCTCGTCTTGTTTAGGAGACCTCGGAGCAGATAGAGTTGATCCGGAAGAGGATGGCTACAGCACAGTCTCAACAGAAGTCTTATGCTGATCAGCGGAGATGACCTCTGGAGTTCAAGGTCGGAGATCAGTTTTTCCTATGTGTCGCACCAAGGTTGAGACACTAGAGGATTCAGAGACAGGTTAATCTTTCACCGTGGTACGTCGGGTCGTTTGAGGTATTGGAGAGAGTTGGTCTGGTTGCCTATCGGTTGCAACTACCTCAGAGGTACCGGGCGATGCACGACGTCTTCCACATCTCTCAGCTCTGATGTTACTTTCCAGACCCGTCACATGTCTTTCAGCCCGAGGAGGTTGAGCTCGAAGCGGATGCGTCGTTTGAAGAGCATCCTATCCGGATTTTCAATCGCAGTACAAAGGTTCTCCGAGGTCGGTTTGTTCCTCTGGTACGAGTGCTATGGCAGCACGGGCGAGTACAGGACGAGACTTGGGAGAGGGAGGCTGAGGTTCGATCGTAGTGGCCGGAACTGTTTGAGGATCCTTCTTCTACTCCCATCTAGGGAAATTCGGGGACGAATTTTTTTAAGGGGGGAAGTTTGTAAGAACTCGGATCTTCGTTTCAGGTATGTCTTTCCTTTTCTGGAGTTTTTGAGATTTTTTGGAAATTTTGGAAATTTTTGAAGTACACGTCGTGTACTTTCTGAGTACACGTCATGTACTCCTTTCCCGCTCGAAACCGTGTGATGGCTGTGTCTGGATGACACACACGGTGTGTAGGGGTGATGTGGAGGCCGATTTTGGCAGAGTACAGAAAAACCCACTACACGCCATGTACTTTAAAAATACACGTCGTGTACTTTCCTTTTTTTTCACTAAACAGACCGGGGTCGTGCCTAATCACCATAATCATCTTCTTCTAGGTCTGGTTCGACCGGGAGATGTCGTACAGCCGCAAAACTTCTCTGGATTCCCAAGCCTCCATCCGTTCTCCGATTCGAGCTCTGACGATTATGTTGGAAGCGCAGCAGTGAGTTCTCCTTTCTACTTGAGCCTTGTTTTCCAATTCTTCCTCCTTCTCAAGTTATCTAAGGTTGAAAGTTTTGTGTATTTCCTCAAATCTATGATGTTCTATAGAGAATTAGTTGTCTTGGTTCAAGTATATCGATCTCCTAGGATCGAGGTAGGTGGTTTGTGCCTTACCGTTCAAAGTCTCTAAGTTTTATGTGCGAATTTCCACCGATACCCGAGAACGGGGTATTGTGTGTTTACCCTTTTTGCCCTTGTTGTTTTCCTGCCTTTCCTATGTGCTTGTGTAGAGGTAATTTGACCATGTTAGAGGATAATTTGTTGTGGTTGGATGTATTTTCCTTGCTTTGTTCTGTTTACGACCTTTGGGTCTCGTTTGCCTTTGGCTGCTACACCTGTTTTCATGCCTCGCATATATAGGTTGAAGTGAAACTCATGACATGATTGTTACCTTGTAGACTGTTTAGATAAGTATCTCTATAGGTGTACTTTGGTTAGCCAAGTAGCTCTATAGGTGTACTTTGGCCTTATAGCATTATTATGCACTGACTGGAATGAGGCTGAGAGAACCTGGTACTATAGACTATAAGGGATAGACCGAGTGAGCTTCCCAGAGAGTCTTAGACATTATAGACTATAGGGGATGGACCGAGTGAGCTCCCAGAGAGTCTTGGATTTTATAGACTATAGGAGGGTAGACCGAGTGAGCTTCCTCAGAGAGTCTTACCATGTTTGAATCTCTTTAAGAACCTTCTCAGGCTAGAGGAGGAATTGACTGAGTGAGCTTCCCCAGAGAGTCTATAGTATACCTGAGGCTATAGGAGGAATTGACTGAGATAGCTTCCTCAGAGAGTCTCTAGACCTTGGGGCTAAGAGGGTTAGACGGCGTGATCTTCCTCAAGAGAGTCCCTGACTACCCTAGACTATAAGGGGAATTGACCGAGTGAGCTTCCCCAGAGAGTCTCATAAATGTGTATGACCAAGCCAGAGGGGTTAGGTTGAGTGCACTGCCCAGAGGGTTGTGGTACTTCTTGGATAAGACTAGAGGGGATGGTTGCGAGTACTTCCCAGAGAGTTTTCGGCTTCTTAGCTGTTTTTTCACTGCTGATGATTGTTTGTGGATTGTTTTCTGCTATGTATCATCCTGTTTTATTGCTTACTGTTACTGCCTATTGCTTGCTGTTATTGTTTACTGCTTATTGTACTTTCACCTGCCATATAATCGCTGACTGTTAGGCACAGATCTTCGGGTGAATTCCTACTGGTATTTTATCTCACAGCCTGTTTGGGTCATGCTTTTGGGCCCAAGCAGACTATGTTGTTGCAGGTATAGACAAGGGCAAGCGCCCTTCGACTTCTGGAACTTGATTGCTTGGAGCAGAGGAGCATGGGACCAAGCTTTGTCTTGCGATGTTGAGGAGTTGTTTACTTTTCTTTTGTACTTGTTTTGGTACTATAGTTTTTTTCATCATTGTGACTTGTTTGGATGCTTTCCTAGTTATGTATCATGCATCATTTCATATATATACATATGTGCTCCAGTTTGTTGATTTAGTCTTATGTTGTTTATATTGTTGGTTATTACAATTTCCGCTATTTCATGTTTATTTTCTTCTGTTGTGTACTCTGCCAATGAGGGCATAGTTTCCCCACTATCACACCCAAGGTCCTCGCTGCTAGTCGACAGCCTCTGGCGTTTGGGGAAATGTGCTTGAGGCCATGTGACCAACCGGGTACGGGGCGCCTCTGGGTGGCTTCCAGAATCGGGACGTTACATATTCTATCCATAATAAGACCTCTATGATGTGAGTAGGGATATTGGTGATGGATTTGATTAGGTCTTGGCTAATATATAGTGCTTAAAAGGTGTGAGTAATAGAGGATAGGAGGTGCACTTTTATAAGTGAGGGGAAGGACATACATGAAATTACTTAAAAGATTAAATAATATATATATATATATATCATAATCATGTTTAGTGGAACCAAGGCACCCCAAATTATAATATAAGATGTTACAGGGTTGAAATAAACTCATCCAATTACATTTAGATAAGTGATGGATACATTTTAAGCCTTATCTTCTAGCTAAACCATTTTAAACTCATGTCAACCTTAACCATGATAACTTAACTTTTTATGATGATAACTTAATTATAAGACCAAAAACAAAAGGGGACTTATAACCAAATTTATAAATGTTGATTAAAATTTTTTAATCCATTTTATTAAGATGAATTTCTAAATGTGGAAGTATTTTCTTTTAATATAAGAACACAAAATGAATAAAAAAAAGTTTTTAGGAAAATACACAATTTAAGCGCAAAAAATATTTTACCTTGAAATCAGGTAATAAATTGGTTTCCATGATTTTTTTGGTTAAATAATAAACAAAGTAAGGTTTTTATATATTTTTAGTAATCCAAAATCGAATGTAATCTTCCTACCATGCCATTAAATGCAAAGACCTAAAAATAGTTTTAAATTTGAATAAAATATAACTTATCTTATCGAAAGCCAAGATTGGGTCCCAAATTAAAAATAATGTTTTAAAATACGTTATTTAACTCCATAAATAGATATTTTTTCAAACACCACTCATCCAATATGATAAATTCAGGTGTTTAGATAATTCTAACCCTTATCTCTTTACTTTAACCCCTCATAAATCTGTTTTAACCTTAAATGTGGTAACATATTTTTACTGTTTTTACTATTCATTATGACCAAAAATTAAGTTGAACCTATTAGATTATATTAATTATTACGATTCCAAAAATTTAATTCATTTTATCAAATTTAATTAATAGAAGTGGTAGGATCTAATTTAAAATTAATCCTTCAAAATGCGATGAAAAGCGGTTTTCCATAAAAATGTCTTTTTAAGTGTAAAAATATTTTTATACCAGATTCAAATATAATATTGATTCTAATGAAATGATTTTTATTATGTTTACTAAAAATTAACTAATTAGATTTTAAAATTAATCCAAAATAGAATTTGACTTTGTAAATACTTGAAAAGAAAAGACAATTTTCAATAAAAATCAATATTTTTCACTATTCACCAAAAAATTGATATTTTTAGAAAAATACAAAAAAAAAACTAAGATAATTTTGATATGATAATTTCAAAAATTATATTTTTTCTATCAAATAAAATTTCTAAAAGTGTTATAAATTAATTATAATATTTTCTCACAAAAATAAATAAAAACCATTTTTGAAGAAAATATATTTTTTGAAGCATATAACGACTTTACTGAAAATTGAGTGATTAATTACTATGAATTTTTATTTATTAGGACCTTTATATATTTTTTATAATTTAATTACTTTTATTTATACCCACTAATTCAACAGTTATGTCATAACGATCATAAAATAATAATATTTCGTGGTTCGTTTAAGCTCAGTGTTGTGTGTCATATACGCTATCAAACATAGTTTTATTTTAAAATATCTGGGTGTTATAGTGCATGAGACCATCCTCCCACTAATGCTTATGTATGGGGTATATAATCAGCTTATGGTCCCCTTTTTCCAAGGAAATCCTAAAAATGCCAAGATGAGACCTCCTCTAAATCCACCAAACATTCATGATTAGGCTATCAGGCATGCCAAAGTTCCTCTCATTCGATCATGCATTCCCTTGATAAAATATTCCTCCATATTGTACACCTTAACTGAAAGGGCCCTTAATAAATTTTCAATCATGTATTCCCTTGATAATGAGGTTCATAATCATAAATACAATAATGAGAATTCTCCCAGATCAGAATGTTTATCCTATCTCTCAATTCCAATCAACGGGTCATATGCCTATAAGATCCCTTTTCAGGTATAAGACTCAATATGGTTCCCATTGATAATTTAATCTCCTTGAATTATCTATAATTCAAGTACTTCCGTATCAGGGTGACACACTTCTATGCAAAATCCCCTCTCATGCTCTCCCAATTCCTGAGCAATGTAATGGCCCTCCGACTAGATATAAGCCCTGAACTTGGCATCATAAAGGGAAAATATCAAGGCTCATACAATGATCTATGTCCCTTATGTTAGGGAAAAAACATATGTTTAATCCCTATTTAATCCTCTATTTTTTCACCTTTCATGACATAAGCATCCTCACAACGTGACATTAAACTATGTGGTCAACATCTCGGACACGCGATGTAAAAATGCATGACAATGTCCTTACTGTATGATGATAAGATGCATGGTACAGTCCTGCCACATGAACTTAATCTGTGAAACTCGAACTACATGATATTTGATTTATTCCAAGAAAGATGCATAGGTTTCCTTCTAGAGGTTCAAACCCAAAATCACCAACCCTTCACATCCACCCTCATGAGATAGTCGACATCCATCCTTATTAAGCCACATCCTTCGTCAGCTTGGATATCCATACTCATTGGGACATATTCCCTTTGAGACCCTCATTTACTCCCACTGGGGTTATATTCCCTTTGAACCATTCTTTCACCAGGTCATACTCTCCATGAAACCATTCCCCACCTAGAGGGCCATATTTCCTCCAGGTATCACCATATTTCTTTCGTTAGGACATATTCCCGACGAAATCGTATTCTGCTTAGTGGGTCATACTCCTGCTAGTCAAACCAACCTCATAACTCATAGAGACATATTCCTTATAAAACTAATCTATCCTCATTGATCCATATTCCTTTCAAGGTCAAATAGAAAAGGTCACTCATATGTGAGTCCCACACCAACCATCATTGGGTATCTTTCACTCCCTCATCCTTACCACACACACTAGTACAAAACATGTTTTTTACATTGGTTTTTTAAGGTAAGTAATTGAAAGCAATGTATTAAGTATATATTTAATGTTGGTTGTTAATAACCAACATCAAAATTATTTTTAAAAAAAACTAAAGATTTTCTACATCAGTTATTTGTATAACCAATGTTGAAAGTTTCCATTTTTTTATATTTCAACACAAATTGATCCCTTGGTAGATAACACAATATGGATATGTTAGAAAATTATGAAACCAAATGAAAACTATAAATTGAATATTAAATCTTTGACTTTGATTCCATGATTGTGACTGTGTCCTTCCTCGTTTTCATTTAAGGAAATAACTCATGAGGGAACCACAATTATGGCTGGGAAGGCATTTTAAACTATGAATGATAAATATCATGTGAAATTTTTATATTTTGAACTTGATCAGAAGAATAATTGTTCATCATAATAAACAAATCATTATAAGTTATATAATTTATGAAATCTAATCATTAAAAAAATGAATTATAAGATAAAAAACATTAATACTATGGTGAAATCATTGAATAAAGAGCCGGTGGAAGGACGTTATGGGTCAAAGGATGAGTAGATCCAAAATTATGAAAAATAAAGTATGTAAGCTTATATAGAGTTCTTGAAAACATGCTTTGTGGCCTCATAAATTTTAGGTAGGATTTTAAATATTGAAGGATGTGTACTAAAAAAATTAAAGCATTAGTGGCATGCGATTTGATTTTTTTACTTTTAACATCAGTTATATGAATAACCGATGTTAAAACTCTTATCTCTGGTAGTTTTAACATTGGTTATTTAAAAACTAATGTTAAAACTCATGTTTTAACATTAAATGTTTAAAAACTGACATTAAAACTTGAGTTTTATCTTTGGTTTTTAAATAATCATAGTAAAAACCCACACCCAAAGGGATTTAATATTGGTTATTTAATAACCGACATTAAAAAAACCCACTTCCAAAGGGTTTTAACATCGATTATATAAATAAACAATGTTAAAACCGTGATGTGAAAGATATTTTTTGTACTAGTGATGATGTTAAACCGCATGAATCGGTCCTTGTCACATGACCTTAAAAGATACAGTATGTCTCATTAAGTGGGATTATAGTGGGGGAGGACGGCCTCTAAGCAGCAGCTTCTCCCCCTTTCCTCGCGCGCCTAGGGTTTACCCGTCAAGCCTTCTCCTTCCCTCCTCCGACATGGCCCGACCTCAGCGTTAGTTGCATCGTCTCGGCACGGCGTCGCTGGGTGACGGATCTGCGTGGTCTGGATTTGTTTTAGGCTTAGTAGCGGCTTCGTTGGTTGTTTGTCTTTGGGATCTTGCCTCGGCTTGGGTGTTCGTCATCGGCTCTGGTACGCTCCTGGCTTCGGGATCTCGTTGCAGCTTCAGGAACTCACCATGGCTCGGGTGTTCGTCATTGGCTCTGGTGCACTCCAGGATTCAGGATCTCGTCGTGGCCTCGGGAACTCGCCTCGGCTCGAGTGTTTGTCATCGGCTCTGGTGCACTCTTGGCTTCAGGATCTTGTCATGGCTTTGGGAACTCACCTCGACTCGGGGTTTGTCGTCGGCTCTGGTGCGCTCCTGGATTTGGGATCTCGTTGCGGCTTCAGTGTGTGCTCAATGTCGGCGGAGCTGGATCTGGGATTCGTCTTCATCCTGGTTTTTTGTCAGTTGTTGCATGCTCTGGTGAGCTCGGAGTCGGCGCCAGTGGCTTGGAGGGGGGAAGCCATGCATTTTGGTTTTGTTATTGTTGTCTGCAGGTTTTGATTTGGTAATGTTGAGATCGTGGTTGTTTGGATGTGAATTTGGGTTTGGTTGTTCCTTGTTGAGTTGTTGGAAGTGAATTGGATGCTCTGTTGGGGAACCCAGACAATCTACAAGGTTTTACTTCAGATGAGGATAGAGATGGTCGTCTTCTCAATGCATGACTTTTCGGATTCGGAAGATTGAGAGGGTATGACATCGTCATTGGTACTGTGCTTGTGCATTCTTTCACGGGACTGCTTGCTGATCAGTTATGCTTTGGTGGAGGCGTGCCTTACTGTTGTTGATGCTGGGTAGAGGCACTTCTACGTAGTCTTTTCTGAGATGCAACCCCCTTGTTTCTCGCCATTAATATTTTGATGTCCTTGAAGTCTTGGTCCCCCCTTAAAAGGGGGCTTATCTAAAATCAATAAAAATTTCAGCCTTCGGGTCATTCAGTCGTTAAGTGACACTAAACTATTTGGGTTATAATACATTTCACAAGGATGCGTAGGGAGCCCTTCTACGGGCTTGATCCCAACATCATAAAAACTCATTGCGTTCCTGGACGGTGTTAAATTTCAGAGTGCCCAATTAGATGGATTTAAACCATGGTATCACTAACTAATAAGGAGAAGATGTAGAACCTCTAATGTATAAAAATGTTTACATCGATGCATGTTAAAGATCAACCACTGACACAAGGGTAACCAATATTTTCCTGAGATTTGGGAAGGATTCATAAATATGACTTAAATATATAAGAGATTCTGAGAGTTGGCGATAATTCCTTCAAAAAGTTGTGATGAGCCCGAAATCCCACTCTCTCGACTAACATGCATTCCAAGGTGTCGTTGGAAAAGAATTAACGATCGCCTTCCTTTGGAAAGCATGTCCACCCAACTCAAAATGAGCATGGTGTGATCACACATCGAGAGTTCCTATTGGAAACAACCATCAACCGTGTAATGAATATTAAGGATAATAATGTAATTTTATTATTTCAAGGCAATGTGAGGCAAGGTAGTGTAATATTGTCCTGACTTGAAATTTATTGTGGGGAAAAAGTTGCCTCGTACCTTGCCTCGTGGGGACAAAAATACTACCATCCCCACTCCCCATCGGAAAAAATCTACAGGGAAAGGAAAAAAACTTTCCACATTTCCATCCCTAGTCATCAATGGCTGGTGACTAACATCAAAGGTTTAAAGTATTTTTGATGAAAGATTTTCTAATGGATCATAAAAAATATGATAGATAATAATTTGAGTAATATCCAACCACAAAAGAAGCTAATAACAAAGATCAGTAATAAAACTTAAAAATAAACCCCAAAAATGTATAATATGTTATATGATAAAAAAGGTTATGAAATATAACTCAAGTTCATGTATCATAAAGAGATGAATCAAAAATAACTTACGTAAATGTAGAAAATTAGCCCACTTCCTAAGCTCTAAACTCCTCAAAAAAATCATCACTATAAATCATGGTCTCCAACTCCTAGCTATATTGGTTCCTTGCCTTTTTATGCATGAAGATTTGTAAAATATACACATTAATGATATGTGAATATACAAGGCATAAAAAATATATCTCATTAGGATGGCATCGGAGACCTCAATCATCTCTTGGATCCTAACATGTTCATATGTGTATTATGAAGCATTATACCATGAATTTTACATATGAATTCTTTGCAAATCAAATATCGTTAAGTGCTTATCAGGACACCATAACAAAAAAACATGCTCTAGCCAGTGTTAGTGGAAACCTAGTCTTCACAAGACAAGTCACAATCAAACACATGGAATAACCAGTATCATGGCCAAACATATGGTCTTTTCTCATAAATCTACATTCATGGCTCAATCGACATAATGGTCAAACATATGGCATTTTCTCATATATCCAAACACATGGAAAATATCTCATCAAAGTCAAACTCCCAACTTATTCAAATTATAGTCTAACCCAAGGCTTAGAAAAATGCATGACTTAACCCGCCACATAACCAACCCATGACTTTCCCTATAACACAACCAAACATGTGGTCTTCACAAGCATCGTATAACATGTCTCGATGTTATAATTTCACATCATCAATTTCAATATAATACATAGTGTGTACTCTAGCATTTCATCATCCCTTATAAACCAATTACCCATCTAATAAATTTTCTGCATTATTTTACACACACATGTTCATTCCCTCATGATTTTAAATCATTTAGAGTGTATAAAATATATTCAACCCCCCCCCCCGTAATTACCCCAAAACATTAGTCGCCAAACTCATGTCATTTCAAAATCATAAAATTATACCAAGCACTTAACACAAATCATTTGATCCATTTCCAGCTCACATAAAACATGATTTTCCATAAAAAATCTTATTTACATGCCTCTTTAATTTATTAAAAACAACAACACACTATTCCAAATCAATAATAGTTCATAATCACTCAAACATCATAAATCATCGTTTATATTCATCACACAATGCATAATTTCAACCTATATAATTACCAATTAATATTCTATTTATAATCAATAATATTAATCCATCATTTATCTCATTTTAAGACAAGGCATCTTATCATCTAGTCATTAAACACATAATTATAGTCACAAATCACATGAAATATACTCAATTAAAACACATTAATTCATTTAATTAATTCCTCTTTGATTTAGATTCCAATTTTATGCCATCTAACTACCTCGCAATTTAATCCTCACATTGCATTAGAAAAATACACAAGTAGATATCAATTAAAATCAAGGAGAATCTTTAGATCACCTGCACAGTGATCAACCAAGAATCCATACATTAAATGGAAGGTGAATCTTCTCTCAATTATTGGAAATAATATTCATGCAAACTAAAAGAATAAGATCAATTTAAAATCAAACTGAAAATGAAACCTCGTCACCTTCAAAAGAAACCATAGGGCTTTTGATCTCCTTACTATCTCGAATCCAACGCACTCGATAGATTTTGAATCTAATAAGAATTGAAGGATGTGTTTCCAAAAAGAGGGTGGGGTTATGAATAATTTAAAGAATCTAACACCCAAATTATTGTTCATGTGGACCCCATGTAAGGGGTGTAATCTCAAAATCTTGACATGGGAAAGGAAAATATGTCTCTCATTAAAAATGAGCTTGAGTCGACCCGCCAGATCATGGTGGGCTCCACCGAATTCTCAATGGCTCACTAGGTTCCTGATTGCTCACCGCCAACCTTCCAATGGTGTCCAGAGGCAAACAATGCCTTTGGATGGCTCACCAAACTCCAAACGAGCCTTATCGGGCTCCCAGTCCATGTTAGAACTCCAAACCAATCCTACGCTTTTCTTCTCACTCCAACATCCAATGAAAACACATTCAAATAAATCAAAATCATTGACAAAAAAAATCCAATACTCCCTCGAGAAACCTAGAGTTGTTGCAAAAAACGATACTAAAAAATTTGTATCGAAAAATTTCAGTGCAAATCAATGTAAATTCTATTAGAAAATTTACCCAAAATTTCGCCATATAAAATCCAGTGAAAAGTTCCACTAAACAATTTCAGTGGAAAATAAAGTTAGATTTTCTTAAATAAAAAACCCTATTTATTTTTTTACTAAAACCAATGAAACTTTCTATTAGAAAAATCTCTAAGGATTTGGCACTGTAAAATCCCATGCAGATTTTCAGTGAAAATTTTTACTAAAAATTATCAGATGAAAAATACAGTGGAAACTTTAAGTAGAAAACTATATTGAAAATTTCAACTTCATTGTTGTAGATGATCGCACAAGAAAACTACATTGTGAAATTCCTTTTCAATTCAATAAAAATTTATATGGAAAATTTCTATTGAAATTTCGCACATCAAAATCCGATGAAAAATTATAGCTGAGAATTTTAGTGAAGACTTATGGTGAGCAAATTTAGGAGGAACTTCCATTGAAATATGTCAATGGGATATTTGATTGAAATAATCAACTCTGTTATTGTAGTGGATTGCATGGAAAATTTACACCATGACGCCACACTAAAAATTTATATCAGAAAATTTCATTACAATTCAGCGGAAAATCTTAGTGGAGATTCCTTTCAGATTTTGCACCGTGAAAATCAATTAAAATACAAATGCACATACCAATTATTTTAAATACAACCACAACAAATAAATATCATTAACCCATTATTGTTTCTCTAATTTAAAAATTGATTCATTAAACTGAAGAACACATATGTTACTCGCTATCCATTAAAAACTCAAATGATGATGGATGCACGAGTCTCACAAGGAATGATTGGAGCTCAAAATGATAAACTTGAAGTGAAATCCTACAATCGGGTCAGATCGGATTAATATCGAATCATGGGCAATGTCACTCAATGGAAAAATGACCCACATCGTTCGTAAAAAGGAACAATGATCCACTAGTTTGTCAAGAGGAATCTTCTTGTCATTTTTTTCATTGCGCCAACAAATTATTTGTGATGAGAGGATAATTTGGCCATTAAATTATCCATGATAGTTGATTCGTATTGCATCAGCACATGTGGTTTAGATATAAACTTGACCATCCAATTTTAATTTGAATTGAAAATGATAAGTTGATAGATTGAAGATTTTAATTTCACTCTTTTAAAAATTCTCTTTGAAAAAACATCGTTCAAGATTCTCCATGTTTCACCGAGCCAAAATCTCTTTGAGTTTCAACTGAAAACTAGGGAGTCAAACATCCCATTTTGAGTTTAATTTCTAATGACAATTTCGTTCAAAGATAAACTAAATGGTAAGTGACCCCCACCATCAATTCATTAAGATAAAATTAAAGTTTTGATCAGGGATTAGGGAAGACAACATATTGTGTACCCGTAAGAACCTGGTTCTAATTTTCGAGGTACGGGTTTCTTCTTTTCTCTTTCCCTTAAGTGTTTTTGATAAAATAAGGAAAATGGGGGAAAATCCCAAATTTTGTGGGTACACGCCATCTACTTTTTCACACGTCGTGTACTTTGGCCGTGTGGGATGAGTACACAGGGCGTGTAGGCCTGTCGGCAATGAAGGGTGTAAAAAACTGACTACATGTCGTGTACTTTGTATTTACACGCCGTGTAATCAGTCGGCAGGTGAACAGTAAGGTGGTGGAGGCAATCGCTAGCGGAGCGACAATACACGCCATGTAATCAGGAATACACGTCGTGTACTCATGTCGACGGATGAACAGTGTCGCGGTGGAAAGAAACCGCCAGAGGAACGATTTAAAAAAAGAAAAGTGCATGCCGTGTACTTGAGAGTACACGCCGTGTAGTTTGTTTTTTTCGTTTAAAACGGGCAGTAGCCTCCTCATTCGGCAGAGGAGACTTTGAGTTCGTTTTTGAGCCAGGAGAGGAGGTCGGAGCTTTGGAGATCTCCCGACCGCACATCGGGAATCCGAATCCTTCTCTGACGGTCTCGATTGAACAGCGCGGGTGAGTTCTTCCCTCTCCTTGTGTGTTTATTACCAATTCTTTCCCGAGGGAAAGTTATTTGAGGTTGAATGAGTGAACGTTTATCCCAGATCTACGTCATTCTTGGACGATTCGGGAGGCGTCGTTCACGTATATTGATCAGGGGCGATCGAGGTAGGTGGTTTGGTATTCATTCCAACTGTTGGGTTGATTTTTTTGTGTACCGTTGTGCTACGAACCCATGTTTGGGGTATCGTATAGCTGAAGCCTTTGCTGAAAGATATCTAGAATTGCATAGATAATATGTTGATAGTTTAAAACTGTTGTTTGGGATCATTGCTTGAATCCAGGACCACCCCGGGGGTGCATTCCTCTGTTTAGTCGTTTGGTCAGGATGTCCGAGGGTATGCCATGATTATGTTGTGTATTGCATTTTCTTGAGAGAAAATTTATATAAATTGTTGTTTATGCTTTGGGCTCGGCCCGGTTCCTTTAGCCTGAGGGCATGGTGATATTTAGCCTGAGGGCATGACTATATGAGCCTGAGAGCATGGTGATATTTAGCCTGAGGGCATGATTATATCAGCCTGAGGGCATGGTGATATTTAGCCTGAGGGCATGACTATATTAGCCTGAGAGTATGGTTACATTTAGCATGAGGGCAAGGTTTTGATTAGCATGAGGGCATAGTTCTGATTAGCTCAGAATTAAATTACATTGAATTGTTTAAAGAATATTAAAATGACAATGTAACTGGTGGTGATAGTTACTTTGAGTACTTACTAGTTTACTGCATTTTATTATTGCACACTGTTGTTGCACAGTTTCACCGACAGTTGGACACATACCGTTGGTGGGTGCCTGCTGGGATTTATTTCTCACACCCTGTTTGGGTCATGTCTTCGGCCCAAACAGACTATATTGCTACAGGTGTCGATAGGGGCAAGGGTCCCTATACAGGTACATGTTTGTTGCAGAGGAGTAGGAGAGCATGAGGCCGAGCTTAGGCTTGCGATACTGCTGAGTTCCTGTTGCACTATTCCGTTTTGTTTTACTGTACTTGTACTTTGAGTTGTATTGTATTGTAATGCGGTGTATCATGTTTTGGCTGCTTTCATAGAAATAGTGACATGTTGCATCATTATATATAATTGTTGGTTATCTTTTACTGCAGTTGTTCATTTCTAGTTCATATTGTTTACTGCTTTCGCTGTTGTATGTTGTATATCTTTTTCGTTGCGCTACACTTTGACAAATGAGGGTATAGTTTCCCCACTATCAGACTTGGGCCCTCGCTGCTAGTCGGCAGCCTCTGACGTTTGGGGAAATGCGTTTGAGGTCATGTGACCAACCGGGTTCGGGGAACCCGTGGAGTGGCTTTCGGACCCGGGACGTTACAGTACCCAATTATTTTGAGGTACCCGATCTCAAACCCGTTTAGGGTAATACTTATCTGAACCCATTTAAAACCCGATTAACACTAACCCGATCAGTTTAGAGCGCAGACCAATGCGGATTGAGCCCGTGTGAGTGTGGGCTTACCTGCAGATCTAATTTAAAAAAAAATATTTTTTTACAATATATGTTTCTTTAATATTTTAGTTTTTTAATAAAAATTATGATTAAACCATGATATGATTTCTCATTGTAATTATCATACTAATTCACCATTTATTCCCATGTGAATTTTAAATAGATTTATATTTATTGTTTTAATATGATATTATAATATTTATATTGTAATTATTCACCATATTCACATGATGTGTCGCTCCACCTCTCGAAAAAATGGAACCCATCTCTTGTGAACATGGTTTCAATTCTAAAAGAATTATTATAATCGTAATATTTTTTGAGTCAATTTAATTTTGTTATTATCAATTTTACTTTTTTATTAAGAAAATATGAAAGGACCTCGTGGAAACCATAATATTCTCATTTGAAACCGGTTGTTTGAAAATTCGTCGTTCATTCATAGGTCTAGTCGTTCGCATCACCGCACGACCAACATTATCATTCGTCGTCTGTCACCGATCACTCACCTACTTTGCATCACAACAATTCGCCACCAAATCGTCGTCATCGCATGTCGCCATTAACCCATAGAAAAATGATTAATCACATCTCTTAAAACTCTAATTATTGTCAATCCACACTTCTCCCAACAACAACCATTAAGAATGAGAAAAAAATAAAATATTTAAATGATTATAAATAGTATATATTTTTTAAAATGCGGGCAACCCGCAATCTTATGCATGGCAGGACGAGTTTAAAATTTTATATTCACATTATATGTGGGTTTTTTCAAACAAACCCGTGCGGGCTCAAATCCGTGTGACCTTGGCCCGCCCCACCCCTGACTGACCGCCCGCTCCTCATTACTGGAGTCTTAGAGCGCCCTGTGCTTGTTTTCTGAAATTAATTCCGCGATGCGCGTTTTTGCAAAACAACGCGTTCTTTGGGCGACTTTTGTCGGTTGATTTATTATAAATCTGGACCTGACTAGTTTCGGTGAATTGAGTGCTCATGTTTCCTTCATATTTTTTTTAACAATATTTAGAGTTTTATATTAAATTAAATTATATTGAAAATGATTTTGCCCATCTCGACGGCTACCTCGTGCGGTCGCCTATCCTGTCACTGCCAAACGGGAGACCTCCACGTAGTTTCCTCTACCGGCCGCGAGGTCTGCCGTTGGGAAAACTGGGTGAACCAGTTCCCGGTTTCCTCCGTCTGTTGCTTGTTCATCCATCGCTCTCCCCACTTCGTGGAAGACTTCAGTGTTCGGCGATCACTGTTCCCGTTTTCTGTGCAAAGATTTATAGACTTCCTGTGAGCTATTCTGTTGGAATATCCGTTGGGCCTAATTTCGATTCTTCCAAAAATTTGTTGTTTTGGTCAACTTCTTTCTTTTGGATCCCAAATCAAATGCTTGTAAGTTCGTTTTCGGGGCAATCTGTTGCGCGATAAATTATATCCTTGTTGGGATTTCGTGATGCAATCTAGCTTATGGGAAAAACGCTGTTTTTGACATCTTCTCCCTTCTTTTGATCAATCGACTGCTTGTAAGTTCGTTTGACGAGCAGTCTGATCGTGTGATAAATGCTGTGCTTGCTCGAATCGTTTCCTGCAATCTAGCACAGAAAAACCTCGCGTCGCATGAATTATTCTGTGTTTTTATACATTTTTGTTCTGATCAATGGATAACTACGGCAATTACGAGCACACCAATCCTTACCGATACGGTCAACAATACCCACCTCCCGCTCCCCCAAACAATCCCTACCCGCACCCTCCTTCTCCCTCATATGCATCCTACAGTTTTCCCCATACTTTTCCTTACCCTCAACCTTCTTACCCGCAAGCATACCCCCCTGCAGAAGCGCATTCAGCGCCACATGACTATCAGTTCCCTCCGCATTCTCACTCTGGCCCTCTACCATATCCTTATAGATACTCAGTTCCCTCACCAGCTGCACCACCAGCATATAGTTCTCTTCGACCAACCCTTTCACACCATAGCAGTTTTCAGCACAATCCATCTCATTATCAGTACCAAGAGCCCGGATCTTACCCTCTGGATCACTACCCTCCCACCCCCGCCTTTATCGGCAACTCCCCTGGCCACTGGCGACAGGAAAGTGCACCATCATCAGTGATTCACAGTGCTGATGATTTATCTCCTGCATACCCACCGTTGGACAATATTTTAGCTGGCATGAATTTGTCGGATAGTCATTCTACCACACCAGCGTCACCGTCCTCACCATCAGTTGCATATCCTACTTTTAATACAAATAATTCATTTTCAAGTAGCTCAGGGTCATTGTATTCTGGGCCGATTAATTCCTCTGCTCATTCTTCGTACGCAGATTCAAATGGATCATCACATGGTCAAAGTTTTCAAATTGTGCCATTCGATACTTCTAAAGGATCCTTGAAGGTTCTACTGTTGCATGGAAATTTGGACATCTGGGTAAAAGAAGCAAGAAACCTGCCCAACATGGACATGTTTCATAAAACCATAGGGGATATGCTTGGGAAATTGCCTGGCAATATGAGCAGCAAAATTGAAGGTCGCATGTCTCGTGCAATTACAAGTGATCCATATGTCTCAATTTCAGCAGCGAATGCTGTTATTGGAAGGACGTATGTAATTAGCAACAGCGAGAATCCTGTTTGGAACCAACATTTTTATGTGCCCGTCGGACATAGTACTGCTGAAGTGCACTTTTTAGTTAAGGACAGTGATGTCGTGGGATCTCAGCTCATAGGTGCTGTGGGAATACCCGTTGAGCAGATATATTCAGGGGCCAAAGTTGAGGGCGCGTTTCCAATTTTAAATAGCAACAGAAAACAATGTAAACCTGGAGCTGTCTTGCATTTGTCAATTCAATACCACCCGATTGAGAAACTGAGCATTTACCACAATGGCGTGGGGGCAGGACCTGATTACCAGGGAGTTCATGGCACGTATTTCCCACTCAGAAGAGGTGGGAGTGTCACCTTATATCAAGATGCTGATGTTCCCGATGGCTTCCTTCCAAATATTAAGCTTGATCGAAATATGTATTATGTTCATCATAAGTGTTGGCATGACATATTTGATGCTATACGTCAGGCACAGCGATTGGTTTACATTGCTGGATGGTCAGTGTGGCATAAAGTCAGGCTGGTTCGTGATGCTAGTATTGCATCAGGTTACACACTAGGGGAACTTTTGAAATCAAAGTCACAGGAAGGCGTTAGAGTGCTGCTTCTTGTTTGGGATGACCCTACTTCAAGAAACATTTTGGGATATCAAACGGTACATATGATTTATTTTATGACAATACAGCGTACGTGCATAAAATCATCTACGATGGCCTCTCTTAGCTAATCTCTGTTTTGCCCATCCTAAAGAAATTCATTGTAAATTTAATGGTTCAATTTTAATTTTAATTTTTTGAGATTTTCACTTGTGATGAGATTTTGAATTTCCTCAATACAACAATTATTGCCCCAAAAACAATATGATGGGTGTTAGTTGCAATAGTTTCAACTCTGTGCGGATGAATTTATACATCAACTGTTAAAAAATCAATGCATCTATGTGGAAATGATGGGCATTTCCACACAATCAAATAGTTTAGAAACAGCATCATATAATGTAATCAGATATAACAAGTTGACGAGATTCTGAATTCCCTCAATACAATGATTATTGCCCCAAAAACAATATGATGGGTGCTAGTTGCAATAGTTGCAACTCTATGTGGATGAATGTATACATCAACTGTTAAGAAATCGATGCATCTGTGTGGTAAATGATGGGCATGTCCACACAATCAAATGGTGTAGGTACAATAACTTGTCTAAATAATCATATTTGTTTCAATGCAAGCAAATTTGCATGTGTCCTGTGGGGCCAATCTTCATTTGGGCCAAGAAATTGATTTGAAGTGAAATACTTCTTAAAAAAATGCTGTGGGTTTTTTCAATTTCCCATGTCCATGGTTATTAAGATTATAGATATTTCCTTTCTACAAGTGAATGTTTGTGAACACCACTTTGCTTTTGGAACCTTCTGGTGTTTGTGTTTTTAATGTTCTGGCGCCTACATGCTTGCTTACAAATATCTTTTTTTTTTACTAAAGTCTCTGATGCCAGTTATATGTCACGCACTTTTCCATTGAAAGTTCTGTTGAATTTCGATTTCCTAACTTATAACCTTATAATGCAGGATGGAATTATGCAAACTCATGACGAGGAAACTCGCCGTTTTTTCAAGCACTCATCAGTGCAGGTGCTACTTTGTCCTCGGATTGCTGGGAAGCGTCATAGCTGGGTCAAACAAAGGGTTGGACATTAGTATTTTTTAAATTTGGCCTCTTTCATTCATGTCACATGCATAGTGGCAATGTTTTTTTTTTAATTTATATGAGTTGTCAATTTGTTGGATGTCAATGTATGTAACTTTTAATACTCGGAATATTTAATCATAAAATTTTCATCTCACCTTTTAATCATAGATCTGTCATCTTGGAAATGAACACGGAATCTTAACCTGCAAACATTCTATTTTTTTGCATTGCTGCTTTTCATTGTGTTTATGCCAAGAAATATAGTGAAAAAGACAATCCTTTTATTTTTTGCACTGCTTTTCATTGCGCCTGTGTTGGAAAATACAGCGAAGACATTTTCAGGACCTGAAATATGCATAATGTTAGGAGAGTGGGGTGTATGGTTGTCCGTGTATGGGCAGGAGTAGTGAGTAAATAGGGGCAATGTTGTCTTTTACATTCAAGTAGTTTGTTAGGGTGCAGCAGGTAGGGTGGTTGGCTGGGCAGTTGGGGGCATAAATAAGGGGCTGGCTGTTAGGGGGAGGGTCACGTCTGATTTTGGGATTTCAGCTGAGTGCTGCCGGGAGTTCAGCCTTGGGAGGTCTGCCTTGGCTCTTCCAAAGTGGTATTTTTGTGGAGTTCACCTTCTATCTCCTTCTCCAGTCCCTTATTCTTCTATCTTGTCCTATCTTCTACCGCCTACTGTAATTCTGAATTCTGCCGTGCAACCTGAAATAACAGGTTGTTTGTTCCGTTTCTTCATCGTAATTGTAGTTGTGCGATCTTTGTTAGGTTAGATACCTAATATTTGGTGCTTTCATTGAAAGACACAATCATTGGAGGACGATTGTAGAGCAACGAACTCAATGGTACCGATCGTGGGAGGGATATTACAGAGAGGACTTGCGGCTGGTGGCAACAGGTTGAGGACCGTTGGGTGATCGATTCTGCTGTGCTGGTTTTTCCTCTTTTCCACTGTGAGATGCTATCACCGTTGGGAAACCGATTGGATAACTGTGGGACAAATGGACGACTGTTGTGTTGACGATCAGAGCTTGCCGATTGCTGGGGGCAAGACGTGAGTTCCGATCTCTAACGACCCAAACTTTTATCAATGAAATTTCTCTCTTATAATAATGTCATATAGTATAAATCACATAAAATCACATAAAATCACATAGGGACCACAATACAAACTTTATAAATGAAGAATGAATGAAATAAGAGGCTTTTTCAGAAATTAAGGAACCTATACCAGTGAAGTAAGAACTTGACCTTTGGAATAATAATATGATCCTTAGGAATAGTAATCCGTCCGATTGAATAGTAACTTCACTCATGAAATTATAAATAAAACTTAGGTATCTTATGAATGAAAATATGATATATTTATTTCATGGCATAAGTAAATAAATGTTTTAAAAATGATAAAACAAATGTTGGTATTTTTGTATGTCATAAATATTTAATTACAATTTTATAATTAATTTAATAATTTAAAAGAAAATGTATTTTCATAAAATGTATTCATAAATTAATATTTTATTGTCTTATGATTATAAGATAATTTTATGAGACCTTAATTAATTTTTTAAAGTGTTAGAAAATCAGTTTTAATTTTAAAATCTGTATTTTTCGAGTAAATGATGATTTTAATTAAAAATCGATTTTTTCATATTTAGAAAATTATTTTCATAAAATGGAGTTCATTTTTGAATTCTATACGTCGAAAAATAGTTAGGGTGAATTTTTGGGATTTTTCTAAAATAATTGAATTTTTGGTGACTAGTGAAATACGGTAATTTACGGTATTTAACAAATACATAAATTATTGAGTCATCGCTGTTGTGTATGGCTGATGTAAGCCCATAATCTCGAACTGTATTTACTGTATTTAGTTATGAGAATCAAATCTATTCATAGTCTTGAGGCAAATTAATAAACTAATGAATAAAATAATGAGAAAACACCAATCTCTTCCCCTATAAATACCACCTCTCACCACCTCTCACCACCTCTTTTACTTACACCTCTCAAGTTTTGAGTCTTGTTCAAATTCTGCTCAAATCTCTTCCCAAGCCCCTTCCCCACGTTCAGGATGTTCTCGTCTCAACAAAAGACCAAACCTAGGTGCCTTAAGAAGGTTCTCAAATAGGAGAATTCAAGAGGTAAAATCCCCTTCCTTTTTCTTTTAACTTCTTTTAATTTCTTTTTCTTTTCTTATTCTCTCCTCACCTCCTCCATCCAAATGTGCATGATAACTCTAGTATCTTTTATATACTAGAATGCTATCATGTTAATAGAAGATCCATCATCAAACTTCTTTCTCTCTCTCTTTTATTCTAAAAATGAAATCATCGCCCGTGATGTGTCAATTTACCGACATCGTGGACGATGTGTTTTTATTTTCCAACGCCTTCAAGGTTGTTCATAAAGCCACTATAATGGTTGGTACATTCTGTAAAATGTATGTTATAACCCTTTTTATGTTCTAGAACTAATATATTTACATAATACTAAATGATAAAACAAATCGAGTTCGTTGTAATCGAAAACTAACAAAATTAACCCAAACTTTTATCATTAATTATTTATTTAATGATTCATCCTCATGCCATGCAACTAAATGATATATAAGACCAATTGAACCTCTGGAAGATCATTAATAACATATAATTTCAATTATGGATAATTACCTCCACTTTGCACAATCTTCCATACATGTATACTGTTGGAGTATGGGTAACTTCCAGCCCCACTAACTTTGTAACTTCCAGCCCCACTTCTTTTGTAACCTCCCTTGTAACTTCCTCTTACAGTTTTTTATAAATACAGGCTCTCTCCTTACCTTGAGGGTAAGAGGGATCTCTAATTTACATGGTATCAGAGGGATTTTTATCCCGAACCCTCCCTCCTCTGCGGATTCCCGGCAACCTCCCGGCCCCGCCTCTCTATCCACTGCCCTAGCCATTCCTGGTGGCCCTCCCTCCCGGCGGCTCACCCTCCTGGCGAACCCTCCCTCCAGGCAGCGCTAAACCGGCCAGCGGCTCCAATCCCGCGGCCCCTACTGCATCGCGGCGCCCGCCTCTCCCTCCCGGTGTGGCTCCACCTCACGGCGGGCCTCCCTCAGGCGCGACACCCCGCCCAGCGCCCTTCCCCGGTGGCGCGGCTCCCGACCCCGGCGTCCGCCATCCTCCCGCGGTGCGCCCTCGTCTCAGCGGGCCTTCGCCCAGCGCCCACGCCGATCCGTCGCGCTCACCCCTTTGTCGCGCTCGCCCGCTGCTCTCCGGCGTCCAGACCCGACGACCTCGGCGCGACTCTTCTCCAGCGGATCTCCTCCAGGTTCGCCTTCCCTCCCGGCGCGTCTCCTCCCGTCGCGCCCCGCGACACCTCCCCGTCGCGCCTCCCGCGACGCCTCCCAGCCGCGACTCCCGTCGCCTCCCAACTCTCCCGGCTCTTCCCGGCTGCGACGACTCCAGACGAGGCGCCCTCCTACAGGCGCGGCTCCCTTCGACCCAGCGAGCGCGCCTCCAGCGCGGATATTCCCTCCGCCAGACATCCGACCCTCTGGTGCTCCCCTCTCCACGCCGCGAACCGACGGCCTCCTCCTCCAGATCCCGCCGCAGCATCCGCACAGCAGCGCCCTCGACCAGTGGCGCCTCCGCCCAGCGGCGTAGTCGCCCCGACGCTCTCCCTCCAGCCCCATCGGCTCCATCAGCACAGACCAGGCTCTTCCCGGTCTTTCCAGCGCCCCACGTGCACCGCTCCCCGGCAAGGCTCCCTGCTTCCGGCTCATCCCTCCGCTGCATCTTCGGTATCACCGCTCCGCTTCCATGGCAGACTCTTCCCCACTGCCGCCGCTGATCACCGCTTCTACCCGCCTTGTGGATGGCCGATTGGACTCCACAAATTTCTCCATCTGGCGGAAGATTGTTGTGATGTCCCTCACCGGCATGGACCTCGATCATCATCTTGAGAATCCTCCCCCAGCCACGGCTGATCCCAAATATCGTTCCTGGAAACTTGCTGACAGCAAGATCTTCGCTCTGCTGGTCAATTCCATGGAACGATCGGTCAAAGATGTCACCCGCACCGCCAATACCGTCAAGGAGCTCTGGGACTCCTTGAATATCATGTACTCCGAAACCAATAACCTCGCTCGGGTGTCCGATATCCTTCAGCGACTGTCCCATGTTCGCCAGCAGGCCCAATCCTTTACAACCTACTTCCTGGAATGGAAAGGGCTGCGTGATGAATTGCAGGAGTTGTGGCCCATTCCACAAACACCGGCCGAAGCTCAGACCCAGCGGGACCAGCTCTGTCTCTTCACTCTTCTCAACGGCCTCGCTCCAGAATTTGCCACCACGACAACCAAATTGCTCGCTAGCTCGTCGACGCTGGAGATCCCACAAGTGTATCACCGACTCAGCAAGGCCCAGCGGGCTCTTCCTCCTCCCGCCCCCGTTATCGACCACTCAGCTCTCGTCGGTCACGGCGGTGACCGTTCATCTGGTCCTCGTGGACGTGGTCGTGTGGACAGTCGACCACGTCCCCTCTGTCAACACTGTGGCAAGGTTGGCCACACGATCGACCGATGTTGGGTCCTGCATGGACGTCCATCTCAGCGCCCGCGGCAGGGACAGACGGCGGTCCAGGAAGCACCATCGGCAGTTGCAACTCTTCCTCACTCTCTGGACCTTTCAATGGCCGACATCCGGCTGACTCATGATCCTCGGGAATCTGCCGAACCCGGCCCATCAGCAGCTTCTATAGCCCATTCTGCTCACTCCACTGCCTTTGTCGGCCGTCGCTCCCCTGCTTGGATGTTGGACTCAGGAGCCTCCGACCACCTCACCGGTGATGCTGGTATGTTGACCTCTTACTGCCCTTACACCGGTCCCTCAGCCATCACGGTCGCTGATGGCTCCACTATCCCGATTGTGGGTTTCGGCACCTGCTCTCTGACTCCAACGATTCACCTACCCTTTGTGGCACATGTACCCCGCAGTCCATTTAATCTTCTTTCCATCAGTAAGCTGACAAAAGATTCTAACTGCGCTGCCATATTTTCCTCCTCTGGTGTTGTTTTTCAGGAGCAGACAACGAACCGGGAACTTGGTAGAGGCCGACTTCAGGACGGGGTCTACCTGTTCGATGCACCAGCACCCATCGCTTGCTCATCTACCTCTTCTCCAGCTATGGATCTTCATTCCCGGTTAGGACATCCGCCGGCATCCACCATTCATCAACTTTTTCCAGAGTTTCGTCGGAATATTTCATTTCATTGTGAGTCTTGTACCTTTGCAAAACATCATCGATCTACATACCTCCCTCGGGGGTGGATACACGGGCCTCAAACCCTTTTGATCTCGTTCATTCAGATGTTTGGGGTCCTTGTACCATTTCGAGTCATTTGGGCTACAAGTACTATATCTCTTTCATCGATGATTATTCGCGAATGACTTGGCTTTACCTCCTTCGAGAACGCTCCGACGTGTTTTCTACCTTCCAAACATTTTATGCTGAGATTTAGAATCAATTTTCCCTCTCGGTCAAATGTCTCCGCTCCGACAATGGGCGTGAGTATCTCTCCAATTCCTTTCGGCAGTTTCTCCAGACGAAAGACATCCTTCATCAGACCTCCTGCCCTGATACACCCCAGCAGAATGGCGTGGCCGAGCGGAAACACAGACATATTCTGGAGACTGCTCGTGCCCTCCTCTTTCACCGACAGGTGCCTCTGCAGTTTTGGGGCGATGCCATTCTCACCGCCACCTACCTGATAAACCGTCTTCCTTCCACTATCCTTCGAGGGGAAACTCCTTTTCGGACTTTGTTCTCCTCTCTCCCTCTTCACTCCCTTCCCATTCGCGTGTTTGGGTGCCTCTGTTACGTTCGCGACACACGTCCAGGTCTCTCCAAACTCGCTCCCAAATCCCTCCGCTGCATCTTTTTAGGCTATTCCCGCACTCAACGCGGCTATCGCTGTTTTCCCCCCGACCTACGGCGGTATGTCATCTCGGCCGACGTTGCCTTTGTTGAAAGTTCTCCATTCCTCCTTCCCTCTCCTCATCCTGACCCTGCCATCGATGATTGTCTTCCTCTCATCATCCATCCTCCACCGTCGTCAACCCCTGTTGACACACATTTTGGTCAGGTCTACTCCCGACGTCCTTCGACTGTATTCCCCGTCCTGGCCAATGACACTGACGCCCCCGCTTCGTCCGCTGCTCCTGCTCCGCCACCCGAGGACTTGCCCATTGCCCTTCGGAAAGGTACTCGCTCCTGCGAGAGTACTCCTGTATTTGTATCTTCATACAGGGGTTTGTCAGCTCTGGAGACAGTCTCTGTACCTCGCACGGTTGGTGAAGCCAAATCTCACCCCGGGTGGCTAGCTGCAATGCGGGATGAATTGCAGGCTCTAGAGGATAACCATACTTGGGATCTTGTACCTCTTCCAGCAGGCAAACAGGCCGTGGGCAACAAGTGGATTTACACCGTCAGGCTCAATCCCGATGGCACTCTCCGCCGCCTCAAAGCCCGCCTTGTTGCCAAAGGCTTTGCACAGACGTACGGTGTTGACTACTTTGATACCTTCTCACCGGTTGCCAAGATGGCCTCTGTCCGATTATTCATCTCTCTTGCCGCCCATCATCAGTGGCCTCTTCATCAGTTGGATGTCAAGAATGCCTTCCTCCATGGCTTCCTTGAGGAAGAAATTTATCTGCAGCAGCCCCCCGGATTTTGTGCCTTCGGCGCTGAATCTCGAGTCTGCCGTCTCCGCCGCTCTCTCTACGGCCTCAAGCAGTCTCCCCGTGCTTGGTTCGGCCGCTTTAGCACGGTCATTGGCGATTTTGGGCTTTCTCGCAGTATGAAGGATCACACTGTCTTCTACCGGACGAGTGCACGTGGCTGCATCTTATTGGTCGTATATGTGGATGACATCGTCATCACCGGCAACGACTCTGTGGGTATTACCCACCTCAAGGCCCATCTACACCACCACTTCAACACGAAGGATCTTGGTCCTCTCACCTACTTTCTCGGCATCGAGGTTTCCTATTCCTCGGAAACCATCTCCCTCTGCCAACGGAAGTATGCATTGGATATATTACAGGATGCTGGGCTGACTCAGGCCACTGCGGTCGATACTCCTCTCGAGCCTGGGGAGCGGTATCTTTATGCCTCCTCAGCACTATACCCACATCCCGAGCGGTACCGTCGGTTGGTGGGCCAACTCAATTATCTCACCATGACTCGACCCGACATCTCCTGTGCGGTTGCCAAGGTCAGTCAATTTATGGAGCATCCAACCACCTCTCAATGGGATGCGGTCATCCGCATCGCCAAATACATCAAGAGAGATCCTGCCCGTGGTCTTCATTACTCCCAGCATCCTCATCAGAATATTGAGGCCTTCTGTGATGCTGATTATGCTGGCTGCCTTGCTACTCGGAAATCTACATCTGGGTTTGCCATATTCTTAGCAGGCAATCTCATTTCTTGGCGAAGCAAGAAACAGATGGTCGTCTCTCGCTCCAGTGCCGAGTCTGAGTACCGTGCCATGGCCACCGTCACTACCGAGATCCTATGGCTTCAACACCTCCTCCAGGAGCTTGGCTTTCCTCAGCAGACTTCTGCTCACATATGGTGTGACAATCAGGCCGCCACTAAAATTGCTTCGAATCCCGTTTACCATGAACGCACGAAGCATATAGAGGTGGACTGTCACTTTCTTCGCCACCACCTGGAGAACAAACATGTCAGCTTTAGCCACATTTCCACGGCGGACCAGCTTGCTGACATCTTCACTAAAGGCCTCCCCGGTGCTCGCCTCGCCTCTCTTAGTTCCAAGCTGGGGATCCACAGCATCTGCCGCCTAGCTTGAGGGGGAGTTACGGTCTTCTTTTTTTTATGTGTCCAAGCTAGGTACACCTAGCTTGAGGGGGAGTGTTGGAGTATGGGTAACTTCCAGCCCCACTAACTTTGTAACTTCCACCCCCACTTCTTTTGTAACCTCCCTTGTAACTTCCTCTTACAGTTTTTTATAAATACAGGCCCTCTCCTTACCTTGAGGGTAAGAGGGATCCCTAATTTACATATACAAGTAAACTGATCATGAAAACCAAGAAAACAAACATTCCCAAATGATGAAATTAAACTAATATAAGTCATCGAAAAACCCATAAATGAACTTAATAAAACTATAACGAATCAAATGCATGTATAAAAGGTTCTGAATTTGTTAATCAATTAATGTAATTTGATTATTCAGGATATTAAAGTGAAGAAAGTGTAAGGGTTGGTGTCCTGAGAACCAACTGTTTTGTACTTTGATTACATGAATGTTCGTTTATTATATTGTTCATTGTTCTGCATGACTATAATATAATAATGTCCTGGAATATTTGTTGCATTAACAAGGTCATGGAAGATCCCCGCTATGATGAGAACCTTGAAATGCTATAACAATATTCTTAAATAAAGTTCTACGGTTGGATGACATACTATGATAGGACACATAGTATACAGACCGTCATGTGCGAGTACTCGTAAGAAGACGAGACTCTCTCTCATGGAGTTCGCACTTGGTAATATCCAAGATGGGAGATTATGAGAACAGACCCGCCAATATCAATTCCGCATGTCTTGGTGTCATCGGACATTGCTATCTACGAGCGTGTGTAATGGTCCTTAGACTGGAAGATTATCATTAACTCATGTCATGACTCGCGCACTTAGATTTACTGACGAAAACCGTCACACAGACAGTTGGCGGGAAGTAGGGTACGTTGGGTGCGTCACGAGTGACATGTTGTTAATGGAAAAGTCAACGAAGGATTTGTCCCTTCCATTTATGGAAGTTGATATCTCAGCCCTTTGATTGAAATAGATCTGTCGTATTAAATTCCATGGCCATGGTGTAAACGACGATGTTCCAGAGACACAAGAACTGCGTAGGACCACGAGAGAGGTGAGAGAACCAGAACGATATGGTTTTCTTGTCACCGAGGATGGTGAATCATTATTGGTTGACAATGATGATCCTCTTACCTACAAGGAAGCGGTTGAAGGCACAGACGTTGCCAAGTGGCAGGAAGCCATGAATTCTGAAATGGATTCCATGTACCAAAACCAAGTCTGGATTTTGGTAGATCCTCCAGTTGATGTAAAGCCTATTGGTAATAAATGGGTATTCAAAAAGAAACTGGACATGGAGGGGCAAGTCAGCACCTACAAGGCACGACTGGTTGCAAAAGGTTTTAGACAGCGTTAAGGAATTGACTATGATGAAACCTTTTCACCGGTTGCGATGCTGAAATCCATCAGAATCCTATTGGCCATTGTTGCTTACCATGACTATGAAATTTGGCAAATGGATGTCAAACAACTTTCCTTAACGGGAACCTACAGGAAGATATCTACATGACACAACCTGAAGGGTTTGTGACTTCAAAGGATGCCAGCAAGGTATGCAAGTTGCATAAATTCATTTATGGATTAAAGCAAGTATCAAGGTCATGGAACATTCGTTTTGATGAAGCCGTAACAGAATTTGGCTTTGTTAAGAACTGTTGGAGTATGGGTAACTTCCAGCCCCACTAACTTTGTAACTTCCAGCCCCACTTCTTTTGTAACCTCTCTTTGTAACTTCCCTATATTTTCTATAAATGAAGGCTCTCTCCTCACCTTAAAAGGGTGGGGGATTTCTGAAAATACATGGTATCAGAGGGAACTAATCCCGACCCCCCTCCTCCCATTTTATCCCTCCCTTCCAGGCGGCCCTCTTCTCCCGGCTCGGCCTCCCTTCCAGGCGGCCCTCCCTCCCCTGTCGGCCTCCCTTCCAGGTGGCCCTCTTCTCCCGGCTCGGCCTCCCTTCCAGGCGGCCCTCCCTCCCGGCTCGGCCTCCCTTCCAGGCGGCCCTCTTCTCTCGGCTCGGCCTCCCTTCCAGGCGGCCCTCCCTCCCAGGCGGCCCTCCCTCCCGGCTCGGACCTCCCTCCCAGCGGCTCTCGGCTCCTGCGGCTATTCCCGGCGGCGTCGCTTCTAGACGCGGCTCCCGGTTCCCGTCGGGCCTCCTTCTGCGGTTCGTCCGGCTCCCGCGGGCTCTCCCGGCGGCATCTCTGTGCGCGACGACCGCGCCTCCCGTCCAGCACCGGCTCTCTCGTCCGGCGGCCCTCTCTCCCGAAGGCCCTCTCTCCCGACGACCCACTATCCCGACGGCCCTACTCCCTGCGCATGTCGGCCCGCTCGTCGCCGCCCCTTCCCGCAGCGCCTCCTGCCGGTTCTCCCTCCCGGCGGCTCTCCTGCATGGCGCGGCTCCCCTTCCCGGCGGCCCTCTCCTTCCGCGGCTCCCCTTCCCGGCGCTTCTGCCCGGTCCGATTCCCCTCTGCCTTTGCCCTTCCCGGCGGGTCTCCCTCCCATGCGGACTCCCGGCGCCGCCGCTCCCGCGACGCCTCCCGTCGCCCCTCGCGGTCCCGCTGCGCGCTCATCCCGGCGCCCGCTCCTCCTGCGTGCGACTCCTCCCGGCGGGCTTCCTCCCCCGGCGTCTCCCCCTTGCTGCGTACGCCGGCCTTCTCCCCCGGCGCGGCTCCCATTCCCGGCGGGTCTCCCTCCCATGCGGACTCCCGGCGCCGCCGCTCCCGCGACGCCTCCCGTCGCCCCTCGCGGTCCCGCTGCGCGCTCATCCCGGCGCCCGCTCCTCCTGCGTGCGACTCCTCCCGGCGGGCTTCCTCCCCCGGCGTCTCCCCCTTGCTGCGTACGCCGACCTTCTCCCCCGGCGCGGCTCCCATTCCCGGCGACCCTTCCGGCGCGCCTCCCGGCCGGCCCTCCTCCAGTAGCTGGCCTCCATTCCTGCCGGCTCCTCCAGCAGTCGGCCAACAGCCCTGCCGGCCTCCAGTGCCACCTCTGCTCAATTGCTCCCTCCATGCCGACCTCCTGCTGCATCCTGCGGAATCCCCGCCTCTCTGCCCGGTGCCTCCTGCGGAATCCCCGCCTCTCTGCCCGGCATCTCCTGCGGAATCACCGCATCTCATCGTCGGCCTCCTCCTGCGGATTTCCCGGCGCTTCGACGACCGGCACCCGCCATTGCGGATTTTCTCGGCGCTCTGACGACCGGCCCGTAGTGCGGATTTTCCCGACGCTCTGACGACCGGCACCCGCCAGTGTGGATTTCCCGGCGCTCTGTTGACCGGCCCCGCACTTTTCCGGCGATGACCCATCATTTTCAGCGGCATCACATTACAATCTTGAGGGGGAGCAGCATCATCAACGATTTTATTCTTTTTGTATCTTCCGTTTTTTTTTCATCTTGTTTTGTCATCAAGCTGGGTATGTCCAGCTTGAGGGGGAGTGTTTGCAGCTTGTTGCTTGCGTTGTTTTTCATTATGTGTCCAAGCTAGGTACACCTAGCTTGAGGGGGAGTGTTGGAGTATGGGTAACTTCCAGCCCCACTAACTTTGTAACTTCCAGCCCCACTTCTTTTGTAACCTCTCTTTGTAACTTCCCTATATTTTCTATAAATGAAGGCTCTCTCCTCACCTTAAAAGGGTGGGGGATTTCTGAAAATACAAGAACAAATGTGAGCCTTGTGTCTACAAAAGGTTTAGTGGAAGTGCAATCGTTTTCCTAATAGTATATGTTGATGACATATTATTAATTGGAAACGAAGTACCTGTCTTACAGTCAGTTAAGGCATGGTTGCATAAATGCTTTCCATGAAAGACTTGGGCGAGGCGACATATATTCTAGGGATCAAGATCCATCGTGATAGATCCAAGAGAATGCTGGGCCTAAGTCAAAGTACATACATTGACAAGATACTGAAGAGATTCAGCATGGAACAGTCCAAGAGGGGATTGTTGCTAGTGTCACATGACATTCATCTTTCCAAGAAAATGTGTTCTCAGACACACGAGGAAAGAACAAAAATGGAAAGGATCCCTTACGCATCCGCGATTGGGTCAGTCATGTATGCTATGCTATGTACGAGGCTAGATGTTGCTTACGCATTAAGTGCGGTGGGCAGATATCAAGCTGATCCAGGAGACCGCCATTGGATGGCAGTCAAGACTATCCTTGAGTATCTGAGGCGTACTAAGGATATGTTCCTGGTTTATGGAGGAGATGAGCAACTAGTCATTAGAGGACATGTAGATGCTAGTTTCCAGACTGATCAAGATGACATGAAGTCGCAGACTGGATACATCTTTAGTTTGAATGGAGGTGCAGTGAGCTGGAAGAGCTCAAAACAAAGTGTGGTGACAGATTCTATAGCGGAGTCTGAGTATATCGCAGCTTTTGAGGCAGCTAAAGAAGCAGTATGGATGCGAAGCTTCGTCCAAGAGCTGGATGTAGTACCGAGCAGTAAAGATTCTATCACATTCTATTGTGATAATACTGCAGCGGTGACACTTGCAAAAGAGCCAAGGTCACATCAGCGGACAAAACACATACTTCGGAAGTATCATCTCTTGAGGGATTTTTCTCAGAGAGGTGAAGTTGCAGTGAGCAATATTTCCACTGAAGACAACGTGGCTGACCCCTTGACTAAAGCCTCGACTCAACAGAAATATGATCATCATGTGAGGTCTAGCGGACTAAAAGTCGTAGGCAGTTGGCTCTAGTCCAAGTGAGAGTTTGTAAGGGTTGGTGTCCTGAGAACCAACTGTTTTGTACTTTGATTACATGAATGTTCGCTTATTATATTGTTCATTGTTCTGCATGACTATAATATAATAATGTTCTGGAATATTTGTTGCATTAATAAGGTCATGGCAGATCCCCGCTATGATGAGAACCTTGAAATGCTATAACGATATTCTTAAATAAAGTTCTACGGTTGGATGACATACTATGATAGGACACATAATATACAGACCGTCATGTGCGAGTACTCGTAAGAAGACGAGACTCTCTCTCATGGAGTTCGCACTTGGTAATCTCCAAGATGAGAGATTATGAGAACAAACCCGCCAATAGCAATTCCGCATGTCTTGGTGTCATCGGACATTGCTATCTACGAGTGTGTGTAATGGTCTTTAGACTGGAAGATTATCATTAACTCATGTCATGACTCGCGCACTTAGATTTACTGACGAAAATCGTCACACAGACAGTTGGCGGGAAGTAGGGTACGTTGGGTGCGTTACGAGTGACATGTTGTTAATGGAAAAGTCAAGGAAGAATTTGTCCCTTCCATTTATGGAAGTTGATATCTCGACCCTTTGATGAAATAGATCTGTCGTATTAAATTCCATGGCCATGGTGTAAACGACGAGTTTATTTCAGGTAGTCAAAGAACGATAGATCAAGCATATAGGTTTATGACACTGCCATGAAACCTGCTTGATGAGATATTGAGACAAAAAGATTAAATTACACAGTAAACGTTCGTATGAGGTGATAGGTCAATGCGGCGTCAACTTCTTTCTCTTGGGTGCCTTGACCCGTTGCTAGACAGTAATCTTGGATTTTAGGCAAGTTCGTCTAATGCCAACGAGAAAGAGGCCTAGAGGGTCACACACTAAGTGTATTCAAGTATCTCAAGTAGAATAAAGATTATTCCCGTATGTGGTTTAATAATTATTCAAGGAATCCTAAATCTTTTTAATGTTGGAGGAAGAATAAAATAAAACAAGTACACGCCGTGTATCATTGATTACATGCTGTGTAGTTTTTATTTTGAAAAAGTACACGGCGTGTATTATTAAATATATACGCCGTGTAGTTTTTCATTTTGGAAAGGAAATTAATAAATGAAAACAAGATATACATGCCGTGTACATTGAATGTACACGCCGTGTAGTTTTCAATGAAAAACAAGTACACGCCGTGTATTTATTAATACACGCCGTGTAGTTTTTCCAGTCGGGATTTTGAGGAAATATCGTTTTATTAAATGATATTTATTATAATCAGTGTGGGCGCATGTCAATGAATTAATGACTCGACATGGGGTTTTCAAAAGGGAGTTGATGAAATAAATAAAACGCGTAACACGTTTATTTATTGTCATAACTCTACAACCTCAAACCCGATTATAAATATCCTCACAACCCCAACTCTTTTCCCACACACAAGAGAATCGTTGTGCACAACAATTCTGGAGAATTCTTTCAAGGCCGAAAAAACCTCTTCCTCCAAGAGCACTCTCAAGACTGAGAGAGATCCTCTTCCATCGGATCAAGACGATCTAAGGCGAACAACGCAAGCAAAGGTTTCTCCACGCTAGCACCCGAAGACTCATTTGGCGACGTCCCGAGATACGAGGTACACGTGTGGATCACCGCTAGAGGAAGTCTACACTTGGCTTCTGCGACGCAATGATGAATCACATCGGAACGTGATCAAGAACATCAACAAACAAAGAGCACCCAAAAGGTATTTCTTTTCAATTGATTAAATTAATTATAATCAACCTGTAACGATCCAACTTTGTGGTTCCGGGACTTTCCTTTTCTTTGTCCATTTCTGTGATTTGATCCGTGGAGACTGGCATTTATCGTCGTATTGATCCCGGATTGATCATTTTTAATGACAAAAAACCAAGTGGGCACATCCACCCACGCGCTTCCGCTGCGCCCAGAACCTTCAAATGGTATCAGACACAAGGTAAGGGGATTCTCGAACCCGACTTCCTTTTTTTGAGTTTTTCCTCTTTCACTCAATTTTCAGTATGAATGTTCCTTTAATGTTCCTTAATATCATTTCTTTATCTTTTTTCTTTTTTAGATATACAATTTTCTAATCTGATTTTATGACAAATGCAAAGATTTTTCCAAAAGAACTCTTTTTAAAACACGGATTTTACTTCTCTTGAGTTTGTTTCTTATTCACTCCAAATTGATGATTCTTATACCAAGTATGTTATCCCCTCTTTCTTTTGAAACTCAAAAGTTTATTCATGAATGTATGTGTTGGAGTCTGCATCCCACATCGGACTTGAGATCCGGTGTGGTCTTTAATATTCATTATAAATTAACCCAAAGGGCTCCTTTAGAGAGTACACCTTGGGGGTTCGGGTTTCTCCTTTTTCCCATTCTACATGGTATCAGAGGGAAGTTAATCCCGACCCCACCCTTTAATCTTTTTTTTATTATTCTGCTCTAGGGTTAACAGCAGTTTTCCCCGTAAGGGGGGGGGGTGGCGGCCTCCATGGCCAGCTCTGCCGTCGCCCCTCCCCTCCCTTCCGAGCGCCGCTCGACCCGCCTGAAAAGAAGGCCCGATCCCGACGGCTCCTCCCTCCCAGCGCGCGCGCCCTTCCTGTCGCGGCTTCTCCCGAGCGCGACACTCCCGACGCCCTGCCGCGGCTCCTCCCGTCGGCCTTCCTCCCGACGCGGCTCCTCTTCCTGTCGGCTTTGCTCCGCCCCGACGAAGGCACGCGGCCCCCTTCTCCGCGCCCTCCCGGCTCCCGACGACGTCCCTCCCCGCCGCGCACTCCCAGCCGGCGACTTTCCTCCCGGCGCGACGTCCCTCGCCTCCCTGCGCGCGGCCCCTGCGGCGATCTTTCCGCCTCCCCGCAACTGCCGGCACCCGCTTGCGCCCTTCCCGGCGATCTTTCCGCCTCCCCGCAACTGCCGGCAACCACTCCCGCATCTTCCGAGGAGAAGAACGGTCGGCTCCCTGCGCGCTCCTCCAGCGGCGCCCCTCTCCTGCACAGGACCTCTCCCGTCGGCTTCGCACCGTCCTTGCGCACTCCTCCAGCGGCGACCCGCCTTCCTCCGCCCCTGTGCAGGCCGCGCATCCCACGGATTCCCCGGCGACCCTCCCTTCTGCCTGCGCCGCGTCGTCCCCCCCGGCTCCCGGCGTCTCCTCCCGGCGGCCCGATCTCCCTCCTTCGGCATCTCGGCGCCCTTCCTGCGCCGCTTCCTCCTATGGTCGTCCCTGCTCCGGCCTCTCCCCCTGCCGGTGCCTCCGACAGCCGGCCTCCAGCAACCGGCCTCCATCCGTGCCGGGCCCTCCACACCGGCGGCCTCCTCCGGCTTCCAGCGCCTCCCGCTGTCCTGCTCCCTCGCCGGCCTCCTCCTGCGCTCCTCTTCCGGCTCCAGTTTCTCCCAGCGGCTGCCCAACTTCAGTTTCGGCTCTCCGGCACCTCCTGCGGCATCCCGCCTCGCCGGCATCTCCCAACGACTCCCGACAGCCACATCTCTATCCGCCGGCACGTCCATTCGCTGGCGTAGCAGCTCGACCACCTAGGCTTTGGGCCCGTTGGCGCCGCCAGATCCCGCAACAATACTGCGGAATCCCCGCCTCCCGTCGCCGGCCCCTCAAGTGCGGTTTTCCCGGTACTAGTTTGGATTTCCCGGCGTTTCATCGACCGGCCCCACTAGTGCGGCATTCCTGGCGCTCCGTCCATCGGCCTGACTTGAGTGGTTCATCTGCTGCGCCCGCACCATCATCCATCATCCTGAGGGGGAGCTTCGATCGTGTTGGGGGGCAGCAGCCTGACAACTTTTTCTATAATTCTGCTTTATGTCGTCTTGTTTTATCATCAAGCTGGGCATGTCCAGCTTGAGGGGGAGTGTTAGCGTTTGTTTTGTTGTTTTCTTTTCATTATGTGTCCAAGTTAGGTACACCTAGCTTGAGGGGGAGTGTTGGAGTCTGCATCCCACATCGGACTTGAGGTCCGGTGTGGTCTTTAATATTCATTATAAATTAACCCCAAGGGCTCCTTTAGAGAGTACACCTTGGGGGTTCGGGTTTCTCCTTTTTCCCATTCTACAGTATGCTTTATGAAATGAAACCCATTCCTTTTCATGAGTTATTTTATTTTCAAGATTGATATACGTTCTATGTGACATGCATGATTATGTAAATGTTATGATGTGACGGGTGTGCTCGAAATTATATAGCGCATGTAAATGTTATGATGTGACGGGTGCGTCCGGAATTATATAACGCTCCAATGCATTGAGTGATGTGATGAATCTAATGAGATAAAGTGATATATGCGTGAATATGATGCTAGCTTTGTTCACAACTATGTGTGGTGTTTAATCACTTAGACATGGTGTTTTATTTTTACGCATTGTCACATTCCATGCCTTTATCGAATATTTCTTCTCCTGATTATGATGATGATCTCTGTTTATGTTATGATGATGATGATTATGCTCACCCATGTTTCATGTCTCTTATTCATCCTTTTACCGGGCTTTTAGCCCACTCATTCTTTTGATGTATATCCTCAAGTGAATACTTGTACAAAGGAGAACACGAGGACCAATAAGAGGATAGAGAAGAAGGAATTAAATAATTTTTAAGTTTTATTATGTAAAAGTTATTTATGGTCCTAATTTGCCCAAGACACTAAATCTTTGGATCCTGGTTGTGTAATGGTTTTATGTTGTTTGTCTTTAAAATTGTAGTAGAATAAAATGAGAGACCGAACCCCCAAGATGTATATCCAAAGGAGCCCTTGGGGTGTATTTATAATGAATATTAAAAACCACACCGGACCTCAAGTCCGATGTGGGATGCAGACTCCAACACTCCCCCTCAAGCCGGCATGAGGGATCCACCGGGAAGGGAGCAGCCGGGGAAGGGAGGGCGCCGACGCAGGGAGCCGTCCGAGATGGTGCCGTCGGGAGTGCTGCGCGCAGAAGAGGGCGGGGCCGGCGCTCGATGAAGCGGCGCAGGCAGGAGGGAGGGCCGCCGGGAGAGAGTCGCGGGAGGTGCCGCGCCCGCAGGAGGACCGTCGGAGAGGGTGGTTTGTGCGTAGCGGGAGAGGCGGGCCGGACTGGAACGTCCGCCTGGATAAGCGGGAGCTGTTGCGCGCAGTTACAGGAGCCGGAAAACCGCCGGGGAAGGCCGCCGGGAACCGCTGAGGAGGAGCGCCGACGGGAGGGTCGCCATTAGGAGGAGCCGCGGCGAGGCGTGCTTGCGCGCAGGAGGAGCGGGAGGAGAGGAACGCCGCACCTGGATCGGGAGAGCCACCTGGAGAAGAGCCGTGCCGAGGAGAGCCGCGCTGCGGGAGGAGTCGCGCCGGGAGGGAAGGCGCACCGGGGAAGGCTCGGGCGCAGGAGGAGACGCGCCAGGAGGGAGAGGTCGTCGGGATCGCAACGGGATGAAGGTCGGCCGCGCGGGAGGATGAAGCCGCCTGGCGCCGGGCCGTGCTGCGCGCACAGGAGGAAGGGCCGCGGGAGGGATGGGAGCCGCGGGGCGGAGCGAAGCCATCGGGGAGGAGAGCCGGGCCGAGGCGGAGGGGGAAAGCCGCCGGGAGTGCTGGAGCAGCGGGAGGCGCCGGGAGCAGCGGGAGGCGCGGGAGGCCGTCGGGGCTTGGACGCCGACGGGAAGTACCGCGGAGGGCCGACGATGGGAACTGGAGGCGTGGGAGAGACCCGCGGAGGGACCCGCGGCCGAAGGAGACGCCGGGGAGCTGGGATCCGCGCCAGGCAGGATGGCCGCCGGGGAGGAGAGTCGGGCCGAGGCCTCGGGAGGGAGGGGAGACCCGCCGGGAAGCCGCGCAGGGCAGAGGCGGAGGGGCGGCGGCGGTAACCCTACGGGGCTTTGAGGCCGCCGCCCCCCAAGGGGGAATTCCAAAGAATCCTAGATCGAAAAAAAAAAAGTGCGGGAGGGATCAAACCTCCTCTGATACCATGTAGTAGAATAAAATGAGAGACCGAACCCTCAAGATGTATATCCAAAGGAGCCCTTGGGGTGTATTTATAATGAATATTAAAAACCACACCGGACCTCAAGTCCGATGTGGGATGCTGACTCCAACAAAAATGATGTAATAACTTATGTAAGAAAAGTAGGGTCGCTATATGATCAATCATTGAAAGGAAGTTGCAACTTTTGATGGCTGATTGAGAGAACGCATTCGTTGTTGGAAGACACAATCGTATTTGAGAAACAAGTATTTGAGAAACAATTACTATGAGGAGTTGATAGGAATCAATTGATGTGAGAGAGAAAATCAGTAGGAACTTCTATTAACAATTGCAAATATTACATAATAAAGTAGAAATAGAAGAAGAAAATAGGAGAAGAGACATCCTCTAGAGGCACTGCTCTCCGAGGCCTGACCGTAGCCATTGATTCTGCAACGCAGAAACCTTCCTAAAATCAATTCGTACCCCCACCTATTCCCTCTGCCCTATTTATTAACTCCACCCACCGCCTAACTAATCCAGCTAACACTAATTACAAGGCTGCCCCTGACCATTATTAATACTCTTAATCAACCCCCAACAACTCCCTACACAGCAGGTACCCCAGCCCCCCTGCCCATCACACAACCCCAACCTCTTGTTCCTATCATTTTCCCGCCATCTTGAAAATTCACCTTGTTCTCAAGGTGAGGGAATCAATTCCACCACTTGTGCCTAGCATTCGCAGCTTCTTGAGCCCACTTCTTGTCCCGCATAGCAGTTCTGACAGATTTCCATGTCAAAGTCTTGTGCGCCCAGTCTAAAGCAACAACCAACCAGACAGCATGCCCAGGCGCCATGTGGTAAAAGTGAATTTCAGGCAACATTTCACTATCCTGCAATGAAAAATGTGACGCCTCCACTGAATTTGTCGTCTCCTAGTTCCTGTTGACAAGATGCTCGCTCAGGCACAACCCAGGCAGCGACACTTCCATTCATTTGTCCTGGATACAAGTCAAACTGCCTTTTATCCTCTGAAAGCTTTCTATTAATTTTCTTAGCACTTAACTCGGAAAACCCAACCCTATCAAGGAAGAGTGGCAACCAAACCTCATCTTGCACATGCGCTGTGTGAGCTTTCAACCCCAGCAAAAGAAGAAATAACCACTGTAGAATGATAAAATGAGAGACCCGAACCCCCAAGGTGTACACTCTAAAGGAGCCCTTGGGGTTATTTTATAATGAATAATTAAAACCACACCGGACCTCAAGTCCGATGTGGGATGTAGACTCCAACACTCCCCCTCAAGCTAGATGTACCTAGGTTGGACACATAAAGAAAAATAAAGCAAGCAATAGACACTGCAAACACTTCCCCTCAAGCTGGACATACCTAGCTTGATTACAAAACAAGACAAAAATAGAATAAAAGATAAAAGCGCCATGGATGTTGTTCCTCTGTACGAAGATGGAGGATGCTGCTGAAAGAGATTTGCCACGCCGCTCAAGTAGTGCCGGTCGACGGAGCACCGGGAAAGCCGCTCTGGCAGTGCTGGTCGACTAAGCGCTGGGAAATCCGCATAGGCGGGCCGGTCGTCGGAGCGTCGGGAAACCGCATGGCAGGCCAGCCGTCAGAGTCGCCAGGAAAACCGCACAGGCGGGCCGAGCGTCAGAGCGCCGAGAAACCACACGAGGGCCGGCATGGGGGCGGGGGGTGCCGCAGGTCGAGGCCGACATGGAAGGAGTAGCGTGGGAGGCGTCGTGCAGGGCGACGCGCAGCGAGGGAGCTGCTGGACAACAACAGAGCCATCGGAGCTGGCACACAGAGAGGGGAGGTCGTCCGACAGGAAGGAGAACCTCCGGAAGGGAGAGGGGAGGGAGCCGTCGGGAGGGAGATGCCGGCAGGGGAAAGATCCGCTGGGATGGAAGCGCACCAGCAGGCAGGGCCGAGAAAATCCGCAAGAGGCGGGGCCGGCAGATCCGTTGGGAGGAGGGCAGGGAGCCGCGACGGGAGGTGAGAGGGAGCCGACGCACGGAGGACGCGTAGGGCGGGAGGGAGCCGCCGAGAGGATGGTCCGCCGGGAAGGGAGGTGAGGCCGGGCTTTGCCGGGATGCCGCAGGAGGATGGTCCGCCGGGAGCCGCGACGAGGGCGTCGGGAAAAAAAAAGGCAGGAGGGAGCCGTCGGACGAGATCGCCTGGACGAGGCCGTCGCGCGCGCAGAGGCGGAACCGGGCAGATCCGAGAATAGCTGTTGCCTCATATGTCAAATGGTCTCTCAGTTTCATTACATCACTGATACCCCTAGGGAGGTCATCCAATTTCTTCTTCAACTGGAAATTTTGTTCCCTTGGCTCAACACCTGTACACCAGCATGTGCCATGTTGAGGAATATTTTCAATGTAAGGCTGCCTTGTGCACCGACATGTACTGGCCCACTGTTTTGGGTGGGACTAAAAGCATATGAATGCTTGACAGTAGCTATCGTCACCACTACTTCAGCGTTAACAATTGGAACATGGTGATGCTCCTTACGGTGAGGTGGTTCTTGTTCCCCTATACCTTCTCTTCTGATCTTGACAACTACAGACAAAACTACTGATGGAAATCGCACGTCGAGCTGGTGCAACAGTGTTCAGTCCGAGCCGCAACACTATTTGGAAGAAGTAGTTCGGAGAAAATAAATATCTCCATTCGCCAAGTACTGGATTGGAAGTCCTCCCTGCTTGTTCAATGAGTCACTGGTAGTCTAAAAGCTGGAAGAAAATCCTCAAGCGACTCTGGGCGGATGACACATCTGGATCTAAGTTCGATGGTGACATTATCACAATGACCAGAAGGTAGAACGGTCTGAACCTTTCCTTGAAAATCCCGTGTCACTGCCAGAACTCGCAGATGGATAACAAGAACCTGCATGGGTGCCTGTGGAACCTTTTGGCGGCCGGACGCGTGTTCTCGCCTCCCCTGTGGATGCCAAGCTGCGCAAGCTGTCAGGTTCCGATGTGCCGAGCTGGCCAGATGGTTTGACGAGTCACTAGAAACTGTTGATTGCACCTGCTGCTCGATTTTCCAGTCACACTGTTGTGTCGATCTAGGCACCTCACGCAAGGAACTCGTTATTCCAGGTGCAGAGTGTTGAACAGAAGTTACGGCTGAAACGCTCGTCTAATCCGGCTGCGTCACCAGTTTCGCATGAGGCTGGCAAATTGGACACTCAGCTGGAGCTGGAAATGACGTCGGGATGGACTGCAGCGTCTCTGGCGGTGAGAACTGTGGTGGCACATTTTGAAGCTCTCTGTTCTGCCTCCTCAATGCCGCACTCTGCCTCCTCATTGCCGCACTCCGCTCCAACATCGCCGCATTCTCCTGCATCCGTTTGAGTACAGTTAACACAGAGTCCTGCAAAGCCACTGGTGCCGCCATCCCAAACAGTCTCCAAATTTCAAGAACGATCAAGAACGTTCAAAGCTGCTGCAAGTCGATTTCCACTGCAGTGTGGCATTTCCTTCGGCTGCGTCAGCTCGACTGCTCTGACCGTGTCCGTTTCAGAACCTCTTAAACTTCTGCGATGCCGCGTCTGCCGGCTGTGAGTCAACGTCTTCAAAACTCCCGTTTTTTTTCCCCACCTCACGATGTCTTTTCTGCTGCGCAACCTGTAGTTTTTTTTCCTTCTCTTGTGATTCTTCTGCGTCTTGAGTTCTACCGTGACTCACTCAAGATGCCGATTGATAGGAACTGCGAGTCGTACTGCTGCGTCTGCTGTGTTCCCCTGCTGCAAGTCGTCCGCCGCTGCGTCTATCTCCAAACGGATCAAGAACCTCTCTCTTCAGGTTTCTCTCTCAAGATCCTCTCAACGAGTGCACCAAGTCCTTCTATTAACAGCAGCAGAAATTACAGAAGAAAGAAAAAATAGAAGAAAATAGAAGAAAAATTGACATCCTCTAGAGGCGCTGCTCTCCGAGGCCTGGCCGCAGCCACTGATTCTGAAATCAATTCGTACCCCCACCTATTTCCTCTGCCCTATTTATTAACCCCACCCACCGCCTAACTAATCCAGCTAACAATAATAATTACAAGGCTGCCCTGACCATTATTAATACTCCTAACCAACCCCCAGCAACTCCCTACACAGAAGCTACCCCAGCCCCCTTCCCATCGCCCAGCCCCTCGTTCCTATGAGGAGTAGAAAAGATGTTGTCGGAGTTTCAGACGTTAAGGGAAGAGTTCGATAAGATAAATGCTGAGTACATGCGGCAGTTGCGCGTGGTACAGGACACGGTGCAGAAGACTGTTAACGTGATGCGGAGTTCGAGAGGCAACAATGTTTCCGCTTGTTCTTCAGGACGACAGGTAGTTTCTGGACAGACTGAGTTCCAGTGCTTGGCGCATGAACAATTGTGGGAAACTGAGGAAAAAGCGTCCCATTGGATGCGGGATGAGTAGACAATAAAGAGTATTGAGGACCTCGAGCTGCAAGAAGAACGCAGACCAGAATCTTTTAGACTGAGTGAGATACGCTACTGAAATTCTGAGTGGAAGTGGCGGCATAAATGCAGAGGAAATTCTTGATCCGAGTTTTTGATACTTCATGGAGGAGGAGCTTGTACCAGGTTTGTGTTCGTAACTGTTGACTGTGGCAGTGACAAGCTTGAACGTTCCTTCAGCTGTGCAAGAGTGGCGGGGAACCGTGCGAGACGAACCTGTTTCGGAATCTCGACTTCCAGATGTACATAATGAGGTGTATTAGTTGAAATTGGAAACCGCGTCATTAATCCTAGTGAAGGACACAGCGAGGTGAGTGCTAGCAGCCTTGCTAGCGGTGCAACCCTTCCCCGAACTGGTTTAAACCTGAGGTGTGGGAAAGCTGCTGCTGATACTGGAGTTGACACCAATGAGGTTTCAGCCTTGCGTGGGGCTGCTAACGGTCTTGCTCAGCAAAACCAAGGAACTAAGGTTCCAGACATTAGAAGTGTACTGAAGATGGGAATGTTCCTATCTGCTGGAAGGGATGGCCTGTCCTGTTACTGCCATGTATGAAACTGCAGAACCCAGGAAAAGGCAAAGTTTAAATATAGAAGTTTTTTGGCTGAAGCAGTTTGGTGTTACGTGGGTTGTTGGGGACCAACAGGAGGACAAACTGGATCACGAACCATCACACCGGAGGGAGTTTTGTCTTGTTTCAAATGCTGTTGTAATGGAGGGACTGAAGGCTGCTGGGATAGAGGCTTTTGCACCGGTTACTGGGAGCACAGAAATATTGAGGCCACCGCTGAAGCCACCACTATGGGCTGCCGTTCCAGTGCTATGCAGACCCACCTTGAGGACAAAGTGTTTTTTAAGGGGGAGCAAATGTTGGGAAAGTGGGGTGCAGGGCTTTCCATGTATGGGCTGGAGTAGCGAGTAAATAGGGGCAGTGTTGTCTTTTACACTAAGTAGTTTGTTAGGGTGTAGCTGGTAGGGTGGTTGGCTAGGCAGTTGGGGACATAAATAAGGGGCAGGCTGTTAGGGGGAGGGTCACGTTTGATTTTGGGATTTCAGCTGGTTGCTGCTGGGAGGTCGGGCTTGGGAGGTTTGCCTTGGCTCTTTGGAAGTGATCTTTCCGTGGAGTTCGCCTTCTATCTCTTTCTTCAGTCCCTTATTCTTCTTCTTCCCCTTCTATCTTCTCCCGCCTACTGTAATTCTGAATTCTGCTGTGCAACCTGAAATAACAGGTTGTTTGTTCTGTTTCTTTATCCGAAGTGCTATTGTGCGATCTCTGTTAGGTTAGATACCTAACACATAAGCTGATAATCATTGTAACTTCAAAATAAAAATGGCTTTGGTTGATCTGTTGTTGCTTGAAGCACAGTTAAAAACGGTGGCATCAAGGTGTAAAATTTGATGGTAGCCAGCTAAGTTCTAAACAAATGCCATGTTTTGGATATGGGAATTATTGTACATTTTTTAGCATTTCATGTGAAAATTTTGATTTGAAAGTGTTTTTTTTTTGTTATTACCAGGAAGTTGAAACAATCTACACACATCATCAGAAAACAGTGATTGTGGATTCTGATGCTGGCAGTAATAGAAGAAAGATTGTAGCTTTTCTTGGTGGACTTGATTTATGCAATGGTAGATATGATACTCCAGAGCATCCAATATTCAGGTCACTTCAAACAGTCCATGCAGATGACTATCATAACCCCACTTTTGTGGTATGTTTATAGCCTTCATTTCCATATGCTTGGCTAGATTGATGGAAATTTCATGTAAATCGTTACCTTTCTTAAGGGGCCTATAATGGTTGTGAGAATGGGATGTGAAAGTAGATTGAAAAAATGAATAACTGCTATAATCTCCTTTTTGTTGTATTCCAGTGATGGAAAATGTAATGGCCCGTTTGGTTCATAGAATTATCAGATTTGGAATGGCATCGAATGTAATGAAATGTAATAGAATGGGTAAAATAACAGTTCGTTTGGTTGTTTTCTTCCCTTGAGAAACCGGATGGCGAGGTGTCATCACCTTTTTTAACGTTTTTTGGAATCACCTCTATCATGGATTCCCATTTCATCCAAGCAAATGATGAAATGACGTTTTCTCTTTCAATCCAACAAAATGGTAGAATGATTTACCGTTCTCCATGAATTGTATCGTTAGGAAACCGACCAAACAAGCCCTAAATTTCTTAAAAATTGTGCAAAATGGAACACATTTTACCTTTTGGTTGTAGATAATAGCCACCCATACTCCTATTCCCAGCATCAAAAGGGTAAAACAGCGCTTAAATAAGTCATGTATAAAAATCTTTCCTTTATTGGAGCACAAGGTTGTTAGTTTGAATGTTTTTCTGTCTTGGGATTCTTCAATCACTTGCTCTGCTTGTGGGACAGGAAGGTGATACAGAACAAGTTGAGAGGGGGTGGAAAATTTTAGAAGAAATGCCAAGAAGACCTACGATTGATCTTCATGCTGTGACACATATATATAGTAATAATAAATGATAAAATTGTACTGCACACAAATAGATATCATTTGCGGAGCAAATCCATCTTGTATTTATGTTTTTTTCAGTCAACTAATTATTGTGACAAAATAATTTGCAATTAATCAATTCTATAGTAACTTTAGTGCTTTAAATGGGATCATGTATTGGATTCAGATTAGTCACCACAGTGCTCAACAGCACTATGTTATGCTGCTTTCATCCCAATTAGTTGATTTTTTGTGTACAACTCTGTCATAATTTTAGAGGTGGCAATCGGGTTCACGGGCCGGGTTGGCCGTCTTGTGAACCCATTTAAGCTCAACCCTAACCCGATCCATTTAATTAAACAAATTGACCCGACTCAATCCATTTATGAAGGGGTCAACCCTAACTCAACCCGCCAACCCGTTCGACTTTAAATATATAACAGTCTACATCATGTCATGTCCAACTAGTTAATATCACATAAACTCAATGACTTAATCAAATTGAATTATCCCATTTAGATTAAAAATAATCTAATTAATATAAAACATATGTGGCCCCACGCAGGCGGCTGTGGTGGCAGGGGGGTTAGGGGTTTGGGGTGGCGGTTGCGGGGGTCGAGTCCCCGGGCCGCATCTTTGTAGCGTGTGTGGAGCCGCCCTTGGCGGCAGTAATAACAATTTAATTAATATGAAACATATGTTTGCAACTCGGTCCTCTTAAACCATTTAAAATAAATAATGCGTTATAAACATTTTGGATTATTTCTGTAGAAAGGTAAAATAGGAGAAACCGGACCCCCAAGGTGTACTCTCTAAAGGAGCCCTTGAGGTTATTTTATAATGAATAATTAAGACCACACCGGACCTCAAGTCCGATGTGGGATGCAGACTCCAACATTCCCCCTTAAGCTGACACATAAAGAAAAATAAAGCAAGCAATAGTCGCTGCAAACACTTCCCTTCAAGCTGGACATACCCAGCTTGATGACAAAACAAAACAAAGCAGAATAAAAGATAAAGCTGCTCCCCCTCACGATCGCAGCTCCCCCTTCTGGATGATGGATGGATGAAGTTGTCTCGGGCGCAGCAGAAGAACCACATAGACTGAGCCGGTTGACGGAGCGCCAGGAAATCCGCACTAGTGGGGCCGGACGATGATACGCCGGGAAATCCATACTAGCACCGGGAAAGCCGCACTTGCGGGGCTGACGACAGGAGGTGGGGATTCCGCAGAATTGTTGCGGGTGGCAGCGCCATAGGGCCCGAATCCAAGGTGGTCGAGCTGCGTCGCCACGGTGAAGGAAGTGCGAAGGCGTGCCGACGGACAGGGAGGCGGCTGCAGGGAAGATGCCGGCGACGGGAGGCGGGGATTCCGCAGGAGGGGCTGGAGATCCGAATCTGGAAGAAGGGCAGCCGCTAGGAGGTGGCCGGCATGGAAGCGCCGAATGATGAGATTCGTCGGAGTGGAGCAGATGAATCCGACCGGAGGGAGGGCTGCCTTGCAGGAGGAGGCCGGCAAGGAGGGAGCAACAGATGGGGAACCTGGTCCGTCGGGAGTCTGGCACAGGTGGAGCAGTGGGCCGGTACGGTGCCGCTTCGAAGGCAGAGGGCCGGGAGAATCGCGAGGAGGCGGAGCCGGGAGAGCGCAGGGTGGGCCTGGCCGGCACGCTCAGAGGAGGCCGACTCGAAGGTCGCGCCTGGGTCGGGAGCGGGAGGCGGAGGAGGCCGCTTGGAGAAGTAGAGGCTCAGGGATGGATCCGCTCAGGCGGACGGAGGTCCGCCACAGGGGAGCCGGGAGGGAGCCGGGAGGGAGCCACGTGTCGACAGGACCTGTGGCGCCTGGGAGTCACGTTTGGAAGGGGAGCGCCGATTACTACCTGAACCCATTTATGTCTAACCGAAACCTGTTTATCTCGTGTCGGTTCGGGTCGGGTTATCATGTCGGGTTCAAAATTGCCACCTCTACATAATATCAGAACTAGGAATCAAAAAATCAAATTAATTAGAGTTTAGTGAATTGCTTTAAACGTTGATTCAGTTCACAGCTTAATTAGGAATCAAATAATCAGTTCACAGCTTAATTAGGAATCAAATAATCAAATTAATTAGCAAGCTTCTTGCAGATTTTGTAAAATTCCTCCTATTAGATGTGCAGGGGAATCTTTCTGGGTGCCCCAGGGAACCATGGCATGACTTGCACTGTAAAATTGATGGGCCAGCAGCATATGATGTCCTGACCAATTTTCAAGACCGCTGGCTTAAGGCCTCAAAACCCCATGGAATAAAAAAACTGAAAATATCAAGTGATGATGCTCTGCTCAGATTAGAGAGAATCCCAGAGATAATTGGGATAGCCGATGCTCCGTGCCTTGTTGACAGCGATCCCGAGTCTTGGCATGTTCAGGTAATCAGAAACTAAGGCTCTGTTTGGTTATGGAAAACATTTTCTATTTTCATATTCAAAAAGTTTATTAAAAAGCGTGTGAGAAAATATTTGGAATAATAAGAAAAAAACAAGTATGTAATTTACCTTTTATTGCGTTTCCATTTACAAGAAAGCATGAAAACATTTTTTTTGTTCTAAAAATCTCCCATTTTCATTTACACTTAAGAAATGTTTTCTATTTATATAATGTTATACATTTTCTAATACATTTTTAGAAAGTGAAAACCAAAAGTGTTTTCCATAACCAGATGCAACCTAATTGGATTGAAGATTGCACTCTTGTTGTTTATTTGTTATTCCATTCCATGATTCGAAATGCAGATATTTCGTTCTATTGATTCAAATTCAGTTAAAGGCTTTCCAAAAGATCCAAGAGAAGCTACCATCAAGGTTCAATAAACTTTTGGAATGATTTTTTGTATCTATGATCTCTTGATCTATGGCCTTTGTTTCCTTGAAAATTGACTGGATGGTGATTTTCTCACAGAATCTAGTGTGCGGAAAAAATGTACTAATTGACATGAGCATACATACTGCATACGTAAATGCGATTCGTGCAGCCCAACATTTCATTTATATTGAGAACCAGTATTTTATTGGATCTTCGTACAACTGGAGTTCTCACAAAGACTTGGGTGAGGAACTATAATATTTCAAAGGAGATCTTGTTGATAGCGATATTTATTCTTATTCTTATTAGTTGTTAGTTTTGTTTTGTAAAGAATACAAGAGTTATTTTCAAAGTGCTGAGCATTTCTCCTCAAGTGCTGTCAATCGCAGCCTTAGTTAGCAAATAATATTATACAGTATCAATTGGCATAATGTTTCCATGATTGAATTCTTGTTGATAAAACATTGGTTGTTGGAGATTTTTTTTATGTGAATATTTTTAAACCAATGGGCCTGAACCAATATTTTGTAATTCTGGTTATGTTATGTGAATTACTAATTCCTGGATTCATTTTCCAAACATATATTAGAAAGCGTGTTGAATTATGTAAATGAAAAGCATTGTTTAGAAAGTGAAAACGAAAATTAGTGATTTTTGAAAAATAAAAATTACTTTTCATGTTTTCAGGAAAATAAAAATGCAAGAGGTAAATTACTTTATTTCTTGTTTTTCCTTGCGATTTAAAATATTTTCTAACATTTTATTAATACAATTTTGGAAAAGAAAAACAGAAAACATTTTCCCAAACCAAATGCAGCTTAACATTCTCATAACATTTCCAGAGCCGATTTTATGTGCTGCATTTAATCTTTGTAAATGTGTCATTTTTTGCAGGTGCAAATAATTTGATACCAATGGAAATTGCTTTTAAAATTGCTGCCAAAATTAGAGCCCACGAGAGATTTGCTGCATATATTGTCATCCCAATGTGGCCTGAGGGCGTTCCAACTGGTGCTGCTACCCAAAGGATTCTATTTTGGCAGGTCCATGTTTGATTTTGAAAAATATTTTCTGTTTATTTTTCAAAAATGTATTCTAAAATTTATGAAGCTATGCAATTGGAAAACAAGTTTTAGAAAATGAAAATGGAAAAGAGAGGAAAACAATTTTACGCAATTATCTTTGTTTTTTCTTCCTCTTTGAGTTGCGTTTTTGATTTCCCCGCAGAACAAAACGATGCAAATGATGTATGAGACGATATACAAGGCTTTGGTGGAGGTTGGGCTTGAGGAGGCCTTTGCACCACAGGACTTCCTGATCTTCTTCTGTCTTGGTAATCGTGAGGCTGCAGATGATACTGGCACCCCAAACACCGGGAGCCCTACTTCAGCAAACAGTCCTCAGGTATTGCTTGTCTATATAAATATTTTGTTTAGCTGTTAGCTCAAATCCACATTGTACTAGTCGAGAGAAACCAGGGTTGTGTTTGGTTTGGGAGAATATTTCATGTTGCGAGATATGATGATTTTCTTCTTCCTCTGTCAAGAGATGAGATTATCACCAATGAAAATAGCACAATCAAACGTGGAATTTCGGCAAGACAAACAACCTGCATAATCAGCTTCATAGAAGGCTTCCCAATCAGTGTACCCATGATTGCAGGGCAACAATCCTGGCTTCCCAATCAGTGTACCCATGATTGCAGGGCAACAATCCTAGTCTCGGTTCCCTCTTGATAGAGCTAATGATGCAAAACACCGCATCCATCTAGTAGGATGATTCTGGAGCTGACTCTTTTTGGTCACAACTCACACAATATTTGGTTGAGTCATAGGTAGTTCAGTTTTCCAATAAGTTGGCAATACCTGTCAGGTGAGAGGAATATCCCAATTTTTGCATAAAGAGATTTCTTGTCTGCCTTAAGACAACCATGTCTCCTGTCACAAATCTAAGACATACTTATGGTGGGATAAAAAAATCCCTTTCGAGTATTTAGAGATCTCAATCCCAGTAAAGTAGCCCAAGTTCTTTGTATAAAAATTCTAGTGAAGGACTTGAGCTGATCAATCCCCACGCAGTCACTGTTTGTGATTACAATATTATTCACATAAACAACGAGCATAATACTTTCGAGTATCCCAACTCTTAGCATGAAGAGATTTCTTGTCTAGCTTAAGAGGCGATGTCAACATTGTCTGCACGGGACAACTATGTTTCCTGTCACAAATCTAAGACATACTTTGTTGTGATAAAAAAAATCCCCTTTGAGTATTTAGAGATCTCAATCCCAGTAAAGTAGCCCAATTTTTTTGTATCTAAATTCTAGTGAAGGACTTGAGCCGATTGATCCCTGCATAGTCACTGTTTGTGATTGCAATATTGTTCACATAAACAACGAGCATAATTCTTTCGATAATATGTGTACCTTTGCACAAGGCAATCAAGAAATCCTTGGTGGAGGGTGTTACGACACTGAAGCTCAAAGAATTATTTCAAGGTATTTCCATTCAATTGTTTTAAACCCCGTTTTATTATAAAGGGTATTTTCGAGTTCCACATCGGAATACTCCACCGTGTAATCTATTTTACCTATCTATAAAAGAATATCTCCCCCTTACCCTGAGGTAAGGAGAATTCGCCATCTACATGGTATTAGTGGGAATGTGCCTCGTGGTGTTTGCAGAATGCTGACGGTTGGGCCTTGGTGGTGGGAGCGGAGTCCCGAAGTGTCATTGTCACGAACCAAGTTGGGATGCCATCTGACCCGACACCTAACCCGGTCCGCGACATGGCCCGAAGGGCGTTCCCGATCCCCACGGGCTGACAACAAGTGCCGGGCATCAAAATAAAACAAGAGGGAACGATTTAGCCCAATAATAATAGGACAAAAAATATACAACATTGAAAACGCAGCAGAGCTAACCACAACTGAATTTCAATAAAAGAACAATCTGGTCCAATATGAATAATACTAAACAAAACTAACACTGAATGAACTAGAAGCTACAACAAAATAAAATGACCAGCCACTAGCACAATCTCCATGTGACCTCTTGATCACCTCCAACTATAAGACCACCCTGCTCCAAGAGATACCCGAACCAGAAAAACCTGAACAAAATCTGAACCTGCAAAACAATTCGGGTCTACCGACACCGAATGGTACAAGTAGGGTGTGAGCTAGACAGCTCAGTAGGCAATCACCAAAGATTCCATGTGTTTCATTTCCCAAAACAATCCATTAACACTAGTTTGAAAATAAGGATATAAAAATAGGATTTCTTCCTTTTTAAAAATAAACACATTTCATTCCCTTTTTCGAAACTACGCACACCATGTTTCCACGTTCAAAATAGACTTCATTTTAGATAAAAACCCAAGTCAATAACACCGGGGCTATTCTGAAAATAAATAAACTGAACAAATGAACATTCAATACAGAGGAAAGTAAACAAGAAATGTAAATAATCCAGTACCCATGGGTGATCCTAAACATCCCTAGAAGACCCCTGGACGTACTCGGTTTCGGAACCACCTGCCGGCGTATGGTGAAGCTCCCAAGTCTATAACCAACTGACCGCCCTAACTGACCAATCCAGTGGCAAAGCCCACCTGGCCTAACAAAATCCAGGGGGTACCAACCCGTCTAATCGGGGTTGATCAGCAATCGTCACTCTCGATCATCTAAAAGACGTCCAGGAACCCATGGTGGTTATAATAATATTGTGTAAGTGGGAAGACCCTCGCACGCGTGACTCATCTCACCGCACTTGTCTTCCCCAAACACAGACGCTTCCTATACGTTCACCCATAAAGGGTTACACTAGACAGGAGCGCCTCATATGCACATCTAATCATCTCACATTAACAAAGTGCCAACCGGGCCGTCATGCCATGCCAATCATTAAAACCATTTGAAACCCTTTTCAAAATATTTAAGTTGTTAAGTGGGCATACAATAATCAAAATGTGGTCATTTCAAAGAATCAACACAAACATTAAAAAGTTTCCCCCAAATACGCATCCGATCATTTCATATCAACAAAGTGCCAACCGGGCCATCACACCATTTAACATTCAAACCATTTCATAAAATGTTCAAAGTTTCCCACCGGGCATTCACATTTTTTTTGAATCACATTTTATTCTAAAATCAACACAAAACATCACCTTTAATAGTACAATGCCAAACGGGCCTTCAATATTACGCACCCAAATACATTTACCAAAGCAGTTCCAAATCATTTCTAAAACCATTTCCAAGTATACAAAGCCAAACGGTCCATTATACCATTTGAAACCAACTGTATCCCAAAATGCCCCACGATTCAAATTTTAAAGAATCAAAAATCAATTTAAATGAACATCAAATACCAACACACTTTTTATAAATCAAAGATCCATTTTAGAAGGAAGATAATTGGAGAGAGAGAAGAGAAAACATTTGAGAAATCAAGGTTCAAGTGTAACACCCTTTTTCTTAAGTGTCATTTTCACTTGAATTCTCTTCCATGTGTGCACCTAGTGCACACATGGATGTGAAAACATCCAATGACACCATTTGAAGATCCATAAGAATACCCAAGAACATTTTTACCGAAATACCACTTCCCTTTAAACAAACACAATTGTAACATCTCTCACAAACATTTCAAAAACCCGAAGGACTTTTCCAAAACATTTCTCTGTAAATAATCAAGCCATAAATAGGCACCCAAATCACATTCAATGCTCTAATTCATGTTTCAAATAATAAAATATATAAAACCAAGTCCAAACAATACAATAAGGGCTCAATTTCCTTTTTATAAAACAAAAGGCATTTTATCAAACACTTCCAAGGCACCAACACATAGACATAATCAAGGAATCCTTTCAAAAGCTATTTTTAACAATTGTAACCAACGTAAAAACACCACAATAAGTTAACTATGATACATATGGAGGTGAGAATCATGTTTAGAAATTAATCCAAAGCATTCAAACATCAAGGGTTTGCAATGGAAAGGAAAATCATGGAAACACCTACCTCAACCATGCGCGGATGCGATGAAACTTCAAGGGAGGAGAGATCTAAGCCCCACGGACCATTCGCACACCCTAGATCCAAATAAAAACGAAACAAACATAAACCCTAGACATTAGGGTTCGTCCATGGAAGAGAATCCCCAAAGAAAACCCTAGAACAAAGAGGGGAAGAGAAGGAGACAAGATTTGATGAAGGAAACAGGAAGAATCGCCAACCTTTTTTGAGAAATCGCCCCAAAATTGTCCCAAATCGAAGTAGGAAGGAGGGGGAGGCTGCTCTGGTCGATTCCCAACATATAGGGCTTCATTTTGGAGGTGGAATCACCCAAATCGGAGTTCTACGTCAAAAGTTATAAAGCCCGTAAGTGGCTGCACGGGTTTGCTGTATGGTTTGTCAAACTGTGCGCAGACCGGGCGAGGGCTACTGGAAACTTCTGCAACTTCGCATGGTTAGGCTGCACGGTTTGGCCAGGCCGTGCTCAAACCGTGCAACCCCAAAAATTGGTCAAAACCCCCCAAATTACACCCCAAACACTGGGGAAGACCCACCCAAAAATCCTTGAACATTTTAAACATAGTATGGAGACACCGACATCACAAACTCTCCAACATGCCGCTCTCTTCCCACAACATTCACAATAACCAAGAATAGGTATAGAAGAAAACAAATACCACAAAAACACAAGGAAATTTATTGGACACCCAACCCAAACTTCAACCAAAAATCCAACATCGAGAAATAAATAAAATGAAGGAGTATCCGAGGTCGGGGTGTGACAATTCTCCCCACCACAAACATTTTCTGCCCTCAGAAATTCATCTAGCCAAAAGATAACGAAAACTCAAATCCATGCCTGAAAAAAAAAACCAAGGGGAAGCCATGAACCCCTGGGATGACTATTCACTCCACAATTCACACCCAACTGATCAAGAAGAAACCACTAAGCATGAATGAGAATTGGGGAGAACATAAGAGGGTTCTCCCCACCACAAGAACTCAACTAATACAAACAACATTTAAACCCCAAACAATACCCACACTGCAACCCGGACGAAAGGTTCCAATATTTTAAATTTCTGGACACCTTGCACGGTTTGTCCGCACAATTTTCCCAATCGTGTGCCAACCGTGCGCAAGCTACTGGAAGAATGGTGCACCTCGCACGACTTGGCCGCACGGTTTCAAAACCATGTGCCAACCGTGCCAACACCTCTGCCCAAAAATGACACAAAGCCATGCGGTTATAAGACCCACCGCATGGTCGTGCTCTGGCCGTGCAGTTGGTTCTGTCCTCTTGGCTAGGGCCGCACGATTTCGATTAGCCGTGCGGTAACCTTGCGGTAACCGTGCTTCACATGTAAAAATCTCCCAAAACTCCAGAAACCAAAAACCTCGACCGGGGTCAAATCTGAACTTCCACATATAAGTTGGACACTACCACCACTAAAATAGGGAACCTCCCAAACAAACTGAACCCACAATAAACCAATTCTACAAAACTCAAGCATCTCCAGACGAGCATTGCCGAATGTTAAAACTGCAACCGGCGTACACAAAGTCAAGACACACTGAATGGAGAATGAAAATTTTCAAGGGTCACATTCAGATTGACTCAACTCTTTGGGTTACAGGAGATCTAGTTCATCGCACCATTACCACAAAAGGTTAACTTACAAAATTAAGGCAACAAGAACAAGGTGATGTTAAACATTTCCATCCCGACACAGAAAAAAAAACTAGGTTGGGTTTCACACCCCCTTGTCACTCCTGACTGTGCGCGAGTTTCACCCCAAGACCTGTGGTTGGGGCTCTGATGACTGAAGCATCTCCTGCCTCACAGTCAGGCAATACATCCTCCAATCAAGACTTCCTTTTCAGACAACACCCCCTACAGAACATATTCAAATGACCCCAATGGCCACAACAACGACAAGTCATCGGAGGAATACAACAAGATGGCTTTGAGTGACCAAATCGGCTGCACTGAAAACATACAAGAAAACGGTCCGAAGAACTGGAAGTCGGAGCCAACAAATGATGTTTTTCAGAAACCAGTTCCCCTAGCACACCCTACTCGCCAGATGAGGAACCTTAATGAAAACCCACTACCACCGGCTGCACCCCGAAAGCAAATTCAGCCATGAATGCCTCATCCACTAACTTATCGAAATAGGTTTCATTGGATGAGAGCACTTTCTCATCAATTTTAGGATGGAGACCGCAGACAAAGAGAGGGGCCTTCATCTGATCCTGCGATGCTACATACAAAGAGAATGGAACCAGCTTTCTGAAATGGTCAACATAAGACTTTACGGATCGCTGGCCCTACTGAACATCCTATAGCTCTGCCACCTTTCTCTACTTCACCTCCTCTGGTATGAACCGTTGGATGAAAGTGGCCTTAAAAACCTCCCATGACATCTCACCTTCTGTCGATGATGGGGAAACCAACCCCCACTAGTCCAAGACTGGACCCTCAAACAACCTTTGAATTGTACGAACTCTAACAGAATCGGGAGTTCCCAATGACTTAAAAACACGCTCGACTTCCTCAACCCACTGCACAACCTCAAGAAAATCTCAATCACCATATAAAACAGGCAAAACTTGAGGAGTAAAAGGACCTGGGCATGACTCATTAAGAACTTTGGGGACCTTTCTGGACGGCATTTTCTGAACAACATGAAAATCGCATACCAAATATAATATCTAACTGAGGCACAAACAAAGAGGAACACCTCCCAAAACCAACCAACTTAGAATACAAGTAAAAACAAAAACCACCATAATATCCTTTTTCAAAAACCATCATTTTCCTTTTAAAACTCAAAACTGCCTTCTTCCAAGGCTAATTCCCAAGTACCAATAACCCATTTTTCAAGATTTTTTTTTCCAAAATCATTTTCTCATTAAAATTCATTTTAGGAAAGCCATGTTAGGCCTTTGATTCTAAAACCCAACCCATGGTATCCCATGAACTGTTACATGTGCGTTCATCCATTTCCATCCTCACGTGCCAACACACACTTCTCACACAAACCCACATACATGTCAACATCCATAAGAAATACCAAGGGCCACATTCCACTAATATTCTCAAACCCAAAACACCCTCAATGTTTGAAAACCCACTTTATCAAATTAAAACCATTTCATGGAAAACACTTCCATTTTTAAATCCATTTTCATTTCAAAACCCACTTTCATTTTCAACATACACTTGCACCCATTGAAACTAAAATGGAATCCAACCAACAACGGACCACCAGAATGAGGGACTTAGTGCCTATGCCTAGCTCGGCAACATGGTGGTGAGCCATGCCCCAAGTAAGGCATAACACTAGGAGGGCCCTAAACCGGGCACTTGGACTTCACGTGGGTCACCAGCCCATGAAGGCCACAACATAACCCGACTCACCTCCATTTTCATCCCTCAATTCAAAAACAACACAAGACACAAGACTCAATCCCGGACTACCCCTGGTGACTCGAGGTTCAGAACGAGCAAGGGTTCATGACGCCCTCCCGGCACCTACCGCCCGAGTCCCAACAACCCTAGTCTCCATCTACCGGACACGCCAAATATCAAGAACTGGCTCTGATACCATTTTGTCACGAACTAAGTTGGGATGCCATCTGACCCGACACCTGACCCGGTCCGCGACATGGTCCGAAGGGCGTTCCCGATCCCCACGGGCTGACAACAAGTGCCGGGCATCAAAATAAAACAAGAGGGAACGACTTAGCCCAATAATAATAGGACAAAAAATATACAACATTGAAAACGCAGCAGAGCTAACCACAACTGAATTTCAATAAAAGAACAATTTGGTCCAATATGAATAATACTAAACAAAACTAACACTGAATGAACTAGAAGCTACAACAAAATAAAATGACCAGCCACTAGCACAATCTCCATGTGACCTCTTGATCACCTCCAACTATAAGACCACCCTGCTCCAAGAGATACCCGAACCAGAAAAACCTGAACAAAATCTGAACCTGCAAAACAGTTCGGGTCTACCGACACCGAATGGTACAAATAGGGTGTGAGCTAGACAGCTCAGTAGACAATCACCAAAGATTCCATGTGTTTCCTTTCCCAAAACAATCCATTAACACTAGTTTGAAAATAAGGATATAAAAATAGGATTTCTTCCTTTTAAAAATAAACACATTTCATTCCCTTTTTCGAAACTACGCACACCATGTTTCCACGTTCAAAATAGACTTCATTTTAGATAAAAACCCAAATCAATAACACCGGGGCTATTCTGAAAATAAATAAACTGAACAAATGAACATTCAATGCAGAAGAAAGTAAACAAGAAATGTAAATAATCCAGTACCCATGGGTGATCCTAAACATCTCTAGAAGACCCCTGGACGTACTCGGTTTCGGAACCACCTGCCGGCGTATGGTGAAGCTCCCAAGTCTATAACCAACTGGCCGTCCTAACTGACTGTTTGGTCCACTAGGCTGGATACCCTGAGAGGGGGGGGGTGAATCAGGGTATGACTAATTAAAAATTAATGCCCGTTCTGATCTTGTTTCGCTGTTAAGCAAAACACTCTTCTCTCTTTTTCCTGCTGCACGATATATACAGAAAGTAAAGCAGGCACAAGACACAGCAATTTTACTTGGTTCACCGCTAAGGGCTACGTCCAAGGAGCATACGCCGACAGGTTGCCGGTCGTACCAAATTCCACTAATCTTCACTAGCTGTGGATTACAAGGTTCGGGCTAGATCACTTCTATGCCCAGGCTCACTGCCTTTACAATGTTTAGGGTCAGCTCACTGCTTTCCCAAAGGTCACTCCCTGTCTCTCTCTCTCTGGCTCACTGCCGGTGGAGAGGATCACCTTCTTCCTCTTCCTAAGCTCACTGCTCTTGGAAGGAATCCACTCACAGTTTATAGACCTGTAGGTCTCTTCATTTGCATGAATGAATGCATCTTCTCTTGTATGTAGATGCTCTGTTGAAGTACAACTTTCACCCGTAGATGAATAAATCTTTGCACCGAAGGTATCGGGCAAACTTCCAGCTTCCACGCAGTCCGAAAAACACTGCAGGAACAAACCTTACTTGGCGCGCAAGTCAACCTCGACGCGCAAGTATCGGCGCGCAAGTCACAACGGGCGCGCAAGTCCTCCTCAGACACTTGCGCGACTCAAGCTTCCTCAACTCCAAACTTGCGCGACTCTCTTCCTTTTACGCCCAAACCAATATTGGTGCGCAACTGCCAACTGGCGCGCAACTTCTAACACCGCCGCACTACTTCAACCACTGGCGCGCAAGTCCCACCTGCGCGACCACACACACCACTTGCGCGACCACCACACCTGCGCGACCACCACACCTGCGCGACGGGAGCTCTGAGTTGAACTCCGGTAAAAAATGAGGAGGGGTGGTCCAGTATTTATAGGCAATCTGACCACCCTGCGCGACGGCGCGCAAGTCTCCTGCGCGACCCTATCTCGGCGCGCACGTCTTCTCTCCATTTAGACACTTGCGCGACCAACACCCAAACTTGCGCGAACCTATTTCCTTAGCCATATTTTGACCTTCTGATCTTGAAAAACATATGGCGCGCAAGTTTCCTATACTCCAAGTCCACGGCGCGCAAGTCCCTTTGCCAAAAACACTTTTCTTCATTTGCCGATTTTCAGGCCCAAAAATTTGGCAAACACTGGAAAACGGCGCCACCTTGTATCTGATCTTTTGTACCGCCTCCAGATCATCCATTACTTTTATCGACGTTCTTGAATCAAACATGGATCGTTGACCTCAGCTCTTGAACTCGACATTCCACCATGAAATCCTCTTTGTCAACAAATTTGTATGTCATTGTTTTGCTTTGTCAACAATCACAACTCAGATGTCTACTTTGTCAACAAACACAATCCCCTCAAAAATGCTTCAATGATACCTTGGGGGATTTTTGCCCAACACTGACCAATCTAGTGGCAAAGCCCACCCGGCCTAACAAAATTCAGGGGGTACCAACCCGTCTAATCGGGGTTAATCAACGACCGTCACTCGATCATCTAAAAGACGTCCAGGAACCCATGGTGGTTATAATAATATTGTGTAAGTAGGAAGACCCTCGCACGCGTGACTCATCTCACCGCACTTGCCTTCCTCAAACACAGACGCTTCCTATACGTTCACCCATAAAGGGTTACACTAGACATGAGAGCCTTATATGCACATCTAATCATCTCACATTAACAAAGTGCCAACTGGGCCGTCATGCCATGCAAATCATTAAAACCATTTGAAACCCTTTTCAAAATACTTAAGTTGTTAAGTGGACATACAGTAATCAAAATGTCGTCATTTCAAAGAATCAACACAAACATTAAAAATTTCCCCCAAATACGCATCCAATCATTTCATATCAACAAAGTGCCAACCGGGCCATCACACCATTTAACATTTAAACAATTTCATAAAATGTTCAAAGTTTCCCACCAGGCATTCACATTTTTTTTGAATCACATTTTATTTTAAAATCAACACAAAACATCACCTTTAAAAGTACAATGCCAAACGGGCCTTCAATATTACGCACCCAAATACATTTACCAAAGCAGTTCCAAATCATTTCTAAAACCATTTTCAAGTATACAAAGCCAAACGGTCCATTATACCATTTGAAACTAACTGTATCCCAAAATGCCCCACGGTTCAAATTTTAAAGAATCATAAATCAATTTAAATGAACATCAAATACCAACACACTTTTTATAAATCAAAGATCCATTTTAGAAGGAAGATAATTGGAGAGGGATAAGAGAAAACATTTGAGAAATCAAGGTTCAAGTGGAACACCCTTTTTCTTAAGTGTCATTTTCACTTGAATTCTCTTCCATGTGTGCACCTAGTGCACACATGGATGTGAAAACATCCAATGACACCATTTGAAGATCCATAAGAATACCCAAGAACATTTTTACTAAAATACCACTTCCCTTTAAACAAACACAATTGTAACATCTCTCACGAACATTTCAAAAACCCGAAGGACTTTTCCAAAACATTTCTCTGTAAATAATCATGCCATAAATAGGCACCCAAATCACATTCAATGCTCTAATTCATGTTTCAAATAATAAAATATATAAAACCAAGTCCAAACAATACAACAAGGGCTTAATTTCCTTTTTATAAAACAAAAGGCATTTTATCAAACACTTCCAAGGCACCAACACATAGACATAATCAAGGAATCCTTTCAAAAGCTATTTTTAACAATTGTAACCAACGTAAAAACACCACAATAAGTTAACTATTGTTGGACCCCATTTCATTTAATTGGGTATTTCTGGGTATGAGTCCCACATCGGACTTACCCTCTCTGTATTTAGTTTTACTCATCTATAAAAGAACATCCTCACCTCACATTGAGGTAAGGGGAATTCACCATTTACATGGTATCAGAGGGATCTTAATCCCGACCCTCCCTCCCAGCGGATTCCCGGTTCTGTCCGGCCCCGCCTCTCTTCCCCTCTGGCTCTGCCCTAATCTCCCGGTGGCCCTCCCTGGTGGCCCTCTCTCCCGGCGATCCTCCCTCCCGGAGGCTCTCTCTCTCGGCGGCCGTCCCTCCCGGCGTCCCTCCCTCCCGGCGGCCCTCTCTCCCTGCGGCTCTCCCTCCCAGCTCCCGTCTCCCCTCGCTCCGCGGTGCCCTCGCCAGCGCCTCGCCCAGGCGCTCTCCCCCTCGCCCAGCGGCGCCGCGCCCTCGGCCTCGCCGCGCCCTCGGCCTCGCCCCGCCCTCGGCCTCGCCCCGGCTCCCGGCTCCCAGGCGTCCCGGCTCCCCGTCGTCCCGCGCCTCCCGGCCACCTTTGCCTGGCGCGCTCCCGGCAACCCTCACCCGGCGCCTCCCGCTGCTCCCGCGCCTCCCGCTGCCCCCGCGCGCTCCCGCTGCTCTCGCCCTGCGGCCCCCCCTTCCGCCGCCTTCACCCCAGCAGGCGCCCTCGGCCTCGTCCCGGCGAACCCTCCCGGCCGCGCGCCCTCGTCCCGGCAGCGCGCCCTCGTCTCGGCAGAGCGCCCTCGTTCCGGCGGCCCTTCCAGCACGCGCACGTCCTGCGCACGATCATCCCGCCGGCCCGCTGCATCAGCTACCCGACGCTTCCATGGCAGCCTCCTCGGGACGTGGTCGTGCTTCAAGTCGTCCACGTCCCTTCTGTCAACATTGTGGCAAGTTTGGCCACCTGATCGCCCGATGTTGGGTCCTGCATGGACGACCATCTCAGCACCCGGGGCAGGGACAACCCGCGGTCCCGGACGCGTCCTCGATTGTCGCCTCTCTTTCCCCGTCTCTGGCCCTTTCTATGGCCGACCTCAGGCGGCCTCATGATCCTCCGGCCTCTGTCCGACCCGGTCCCTCCTCGGCCTCTCTGGCCCGTACTGTTTGCCCCACTGCCTTTGTGGGTCATTGGTCCCCTGCATGGCTGCTGGACTCCGGTGCCTCCGACCACCTCACCGGTGATGCTGGTATGCTGACGTCTTACTGCCCCTATGCCGGTTCTTCAGCCATCACCGTCGCTGATGGCTCCACTATCCCCATAGCGGGCTTCGGCGCATGCTCCCTGACTTCATCGATACACCTACCCTCTGTGGCACATGTGCCCCGCAGTCCCTTTAATCTGTTTTCCATCAGTAAACTAACTAAGGATTATAACTGTGCGGCCATATTTACCTCTTCTGGTGTTGTGTTTCAGGAGCAGACTACGAACCAGGAACTTGGTCGAGGCCGGCTTCGAGACGGGGTCTATATGTTCGAGGGACCAGCTCCCATTGCTTGCACGTCTACCTCTTCTCGGGCACTAGATCTTCATTCCCGATTAGGACACCCGCCTGCATCCACCATTCATCAGATGTTTCCAGACTTCAGTCGGACTCCTACTTTTCATTGTGAGTCCTGTTCTTTTGCGAAACATCATCGCTCTTCCTACATTCCTCGCACGGATACACGGGCCTCCCACCCCTTTGATCTGGTTCATTCAGATGTTTGGGGCCCGTGTACCATTCCGAGTCACTTGGGATATAAATACTATATATCTTTCATTGATGACTATTCGCGAATGACGTGGCTTTACCTTCTTCGAGAACGCTCCGAAGTGTTTTCCACCTTCCAAACCTTTTTCAATGAAATTAAGAACCGTTTTTCTATCTCTGTCAAATGTCTCCGCTCGGATAATGGGCGCGAGTATCTCTCCACTTCCTTTCGGCAGTTTTTCCAGACAAATGGTATCCTTCATCAGACCTCCTGTCCTGATACACCCCAGCAGAACGGCGTGGCTGAGCGGAAACACAGACATATTCTGGAGACTGCTCGTGCCCTCATCTTCCACCGACAGGTGCCTCTGCTCTTTTGGGGAGATGCCATTCTCACTGCTACATACCTCATCAATCGCCTTCCTTCTTCTATCCTTAAGGGGGAGACTCCCTTTCGGGCTCTTTTCCCCACTCTCTCTTTTCATTCCCTCCCTCTTTGAGTGTTTGGCTGCTTGTGTTATGTTCGTGACACTCGCCCTGGCCGCACCAAACTCTCTCCCAAATCCCTCCGCTGCATATTCCTTGGTTATTCCCGCACTCAGCGCGGATACCGCTGCTTCTCCCCGGATCTTCGCCGGTATGTCATCTCAGTGGATGTCTCCTTTGTTGAGAGTTCTCCATTCTCCTTTCCCTCTCCTCCTCCTGACTCTGCTATTGATAACTGTCTTCCCCTCATCATTCTTCCTCCACCGGCGTCTACCCCTGTTGACACCCATTTTGGTCAGGTCTACTCCCGCCGTCCTTCGACTGTATCCCCCATTCCGGCCAGTGACACTGATGCTCCCGCTTCGTCCGCTGCTCCTGCTCCGCCACCCGAGGACTTGCTCATTGCCCTACGGAAAGGTACTCGCTCCTGCCAGAGTACTCCTCTATTTGTCTCTTCATACAGGGGTCTGTCCGCTCTGGAGACAGTTTCTATACCTCGCACGGTTGGTGAAGCCAAATCTCACCCCGGGTGGCTAGCTGCAATGCGGGATGAATTGCAGGCTCTGGAGGAAAACCATACTTGGGATCTTGTCCCCCTTCCAGCAGGCAAACAGGCAGTGGTCAGCAAATGGATTTATACGATCCGTCTCAATCCCGACGGCTCTCTTTGCCGCCTCAAAGCCCGGCTGGTGGCGAAGGGGTTTGCTCAGACATATGACATCGACTACTTTGAGACCTACTCTCCGGTCGCCAAGATGGCCTCTGTCCGCCTGTTCATCTCTCTGGCTACCCATCATCATTGGCCACTTCATCAGCTGGATGTCAAGAATGCCTTTCTCCACGGCGTTCTTGAGGAAGAAGTCTACCTGAAGCAGCCCCCTGGTTTTTCTGCCTCCGGTGCCGACTCCCATGTCTGTCGCCTCCGTCGGTCCCTCTATGGCCTCAAGCAGTCTCCTCGAGCTTGGTTTGGCCGCTTCAGCACTGTCGTCACGGCCTTTGGCCTCTCCCGCAATCTGAAGGACCACACCGTCTTCTTCCGTACGACACCGCACGACTGTATCTTGCTCGTGGTATATGCTGATGATATCATCATCACAGGAAGCGACTCCAGAGGGATCGCCAGCCTCAAGGCACACCTTCACCAAAACTTTCATACCAAAGATCTTGGTCCCCTGACTTACTTCCTTGACATCGAGGTCTCCCGTTCTGAGGACTCGATCTCTCTCTGCCAGCGTAGGTATGCTCTTGATATCTTGCAGGATGTCGGTCTGAGCACCGCCACTGCCGTGGACACCCACTTGAGCCTGGCGAACGTTCTCTCCATTCCGTCTCGGAACCATTTCCTCATCCCGAGCACTATCGACGTCTGGTGGGTAAACTGAACTACCTCACCATGACACGACCCGACATTGCCTGCGCCGTTGGCAAAGTCAGCCAGTTCATGGAGCATCCAACCCAATCTCAGTGGGATGCTGTCCTTCGCATTGCCAAATACATAAAGTGAGACCCTGCACGTGACCTTCAGTATTCCCGTCATGATCACTTGGATGTTGAGGCCTTCTGTGATGCCGACTATGCGGGTTGCCTCGCGACCTGCAAGTCTACTTCGGGGTTCGCCGTGTTCTTCGCCGGTAACCTCATCTCTTGGTGCAGCAAGAAGCAGACTGTCGTCTCCAGATCGAGTGCCGAGGCTGAATACCGCGCCATGGCCACCGTCACCACTGAGATCCTCTGGCTTCGTCATCTCCTACATGAGCTCGGCTTCCCGGCACACACCCCTGCTCATATCTGGTGTGATAATCAGGCCGCCACGAAGATTGCCTCGAATCCCGTCTTTCATGAACGTACGAAGCATATCGAGGTGGACTGTCACTTCCTCCGCCACCATCTGGAGCAGCACAATATCAGCTTTGGCCATGTACTGACGGCAGATCAGCTTGCCGATCTCTTCACCAAAGGTCTCCCAGGGGCTCGCCTTGACTCTCTCACTTCCCGGCTGGGTATTCACAGCCTCCATAGCCCAGCTTGAGGGGGAGTATGAGTTCGTCTGTCTTGTCTTCTTTTTTTTCTTTGTGGGACTCAATCCAATCTGGGCATGTCCAGCTTGAGGGGGAGTGTTGGACCCCATTTCATTTAATTGGGTATTTCTGGGTATTTCTGAGTCCCACATCGGACTTACCCTCTCTGTATTTAGTTTTACTCATCTATAAAAGAACATCCTCACCTCACATTGAGGTAAGGGGAATTCACCATCTACAACTATAATACATATGGAGGTGAGAATCATGTTTAGAAATTAATCCAAAGCATTCAAGCATCAAGGGTTTGCAATGGAAAGGAAAATCATGGAAACACCTTGCGGATGCGATGAAACTTCAAGGGAGGAGAGATCTAAGCCCCACGGACCATTCGCACACCCTAGATCCAAATAAAAACGAACCAAACATAAACCCTAGACATTAGGGTTCGTCCATGGAAGAAAATCCCCAAAGAAAACCCTAGAACAAAGAGGGGAAGAGAAGGAGAGAAGATTTGATGAAGGAAACAGGAAGAATCACCAACCTTTTTTGAGAAATCGCCCCAAAATTGTCCCAAACCGAAGTAGGAAGGAGGGGGAGGCTGCTCTGGTCGATTCCCAACATACAAGACTTCATTTTGGAGGTGGAATCACCCAAATCGGAGTTCCACGTCAAAAGTTATAAAGCCCGCAAGTGGCTGTACGATTTTGCTGCATGGTTTGTCAAACCGTGCGCAGATCGGGCGAGGGCTACTGGAAACTTCTGCAACTTCGCATGGTTAGGCTGCACGGTTTGGTCAGGCCGTGCTCAAACCGTGCAACCCAAAAAATTGGTCAAAACCCCCCAAATTACACCCCAAACACTGGGGAAGACCCACCCAAAGATCCTTGAACATTTTAAACATAGTATGGAGACACCGACGACATCACAAACTCTCCAAAGAGATGGATAAGAGGACTGAGGGCATCTTGGCAACCAGAGAGAAGGTCTCAAAATAGTCGATGTCATATGTCTGAGCAAAGCCCTTTGCCACAAGTCGGGTTTTGAGGCGATGGAGAGTGCCATAGGTATTGAGATGGATTGTATAAATCCATTCGCAGCCGACCGCCTGTTTTTTTTGCTGGAAGGGGAACCAGATCCCAAGTATGGTTGTCATCCAGTGCCTGCAGTTTATCCCGCATCGCCTGTAGCCACCCCGGGTGAGATTTGACATCTCCAACAGTGCGGGGAATAGATATCGTATCCAGAGCAGACAAACCTCCATCTGAAGATGTATAGAGAGGAGTATGCTGGCAAGAACGAGTACCTTTCCGGAGTGCAATAGGCAAGTCGTCTGGTGCTGGTGCAAGAGCATCGGACGAAGCGGGGATGATGGTTTCCTCGGCCTGGACGGGGAGCACAGTCGAGGGGCGACGGGAGTAGACCGTACCAAAACGGATCAGCAGGGGGAGACACCAAAGAAGAATGGATGATGAGAGGAAGACAATCATCGATGTGAGTGTCTGGATGGGGAGAGAGAGGTGAGAATGGAGAGCTCTCAACAAATGAGACGTCAACAGTGATGATATACCGCCGTAGGTTCAGAGAGAAGTATCAGTATCCGCGCTGAGTGCGTGAATAGTCGAGGAATATGCAGCGGAAGGATTTGGAAGAGAGCTTGGAGAGGCCGGGTCGAGTGTCACGGACATAACAGAGACATCCAAACACACAAAGTGGAAGTGAGTGAGGAGGGAGAGAGGAGAACATAGTCCGAAAAGGAGTCTCCCCCTGAAGGATAGAAGAAGGAAAACGATTGATGAGGTATGTAGCAGTAAAGATGACATCTCCCCAAAAGAGAAAGGGCACCTGTCGGTGGAAGAGAAGGACACGAGCAGTCTCCAGAATATGTCGGTGTTTTCGCTCGACCACTCCATTCTGCTGAGGTGTATCAGGACAGGAGGTCTGATGAATGATGTTATGCATCTGGAGAAACCGCTGAAAGGGAGTGGACAGATATTCTCGGCCATTGTCCGAGCAGAGACATTTAATTGAGATGAAAAAATGGGTATGAATCTCACGGTAAAAAGTCTGAAAAGTAGAAAACACTTCAGACCGATCTCGAAGTAGGTATAGCCAAGTCATACGCGAAAAATCATTAATGAAGGATATATAATATTTATACTCGAATTGACTCGAGACAGCACAGGGACCCCATGCATTTGAATGAACCAAATCAAAGGGTTTGGAAGCCCTTGTATCTACTCGAGGAAAATATGAACTGCGATGATGTTTCGCAAATTTACAAGACTCGCAATGAAAAGAGACACGCTGACTGATATCAGGAAACAGTTGATGAATGGCGGAAGCGGGTGGATGGCTCAACCGGGAATGAAGGTCCAAGACACGCACAGAGACAGACATGCAGGCGACGGAGGATGGTCCCTCGAACATGTATACCCTGTCCCAAAACTGGCCTCTACCAAGTTCCTGGTTCGTCGTCCGCTCCTGAAACACAACAGAAGACTATGCAAATATGGCACTACAGTTGAAATCTTTTGTAAGCTTACTAATAGATAGAAGGTTAAAAAGACTGTGAGGCACATATGCCACAGAGGGCAGGTGAAGAGATGAATTCAAGGAGCAAGCACCGAAGCCGGCAATGGGGAGAGTTGATCTATCAACGACGGTGATGACTAAGAAACCAACATATGGACGGTAGGTGAATAACATACCTGCATCACTGGTGAGATGGTCTGATGCACCTGAGTCTAACATCCAGACAGGGGAGCGACGACCGACAAAGGTAGTGGAACCACTAGAGTGGGCAAGAGAAGCCGACGAAGGACCTGGCAGAGAGGTGTGTCGATGATCGTGAATCATCTGAAGCTCAGCCAAAGAGAGGTCCAGAGAGGACGAAAGAGCTGCGCCTGATGGTGAAGCATCGTGGACCGCAATCCGGTCTTGCCGAGGTGGCTAGGATGGGCGGCCATGAAGAACCCAACAACGATCGATTAGGTGGTCGAGCTTGCCACAATGCTGGCAGAGGGGAAGAGGACGCCCCTCCCCACGGCCGCGTTCACGAGTGCTTGAGGAGCATCCACTGCTACGACCCAAGAGGGCGGTGTGATCGATGTTGGGAGAGGGTGGGGGAAGTGCCCGCTGAGCCTTTCCCAGACGATGATACACCTGTGGAATCTCTAGAGAAGTGGGGCTGACAAGCATCTCTGTGGCCGTCGTTGCATACTCTGGAGCGAGGCCATGGAGCAAGCTAAAGAGGCACAATTGGTCCCTCTGGACCAAGGCTGCTGCTGATGTCGGGAGAATGTGCCATATCTCAAGCAATTCATCCCGAAGAGCTTTCCATTCCATGAAGTATGTTGGAAATGAACGGTCCTGCTAGCGGATGGACGACAGGCGCTGAAGAACATTGGAGACCCGAGCCAAATTATTGGTTTTGGAATACATGAGGGTTAAGGAATCTCAGAGTTCCTTAGCCGTATTGGCGGTACGAGTGACGTCTTTGATGGAGCGGTCCCTGGATTGAGGCTCCACGCATCAGAGTACACTAATGCAAAAGGACTAGTCATCTGTGCTTTTGATGTTGAGGAACACATAACCCAGTGACACTTGGCAAAATGACATGACTCATGGTCAATAGATGACAATGATCTTAACTAAAGATGAGGATGTTGGAGAACCAGAGAAATTGGATGGGCATGACGGTTGTGGTGATCCAAAACATGACCTGAAAGCGTCGTGCAGGCAAGGGACAACAAATCGACGCCTCCCGTAGTCTGCCTTTGTTAAACACTTGATTTGTCGATAGCTCCTGAAAGATAACACCGGTCTGTGAGAATGTAGCGGAGCACTGAAATTTATGAGTAAGTTTATTGATGGACAATAAATTGAACGGGCTACGCACAACAAAAGCCATAGAAGAAAGTGTGATCTCAAGAGTTGCAAAACAATTGTCAAACCCTGAAATTTGGAGGATGGATCCATCAATCACAGTAATAAGGTTGGGCGGTAAGACCAGAGAATTACCTGTAGTATCAATGACCTGATCAGAAGCACTGGAGTCCACTAGCCTTGTGGCAGGACACTGGTACAAGTAGGCAACTTGAATGTCTGGTCTGGGCCACATGGGAACTGGAGGAGGCGGGCTCAGTGTATCGAGACTACATATGATGATACTTGTCAGAGAGATCTATCACCTGGCATATATCAGAAGTTGGGTTCGCAGGGTCAACAGCTACAACATGAGTAGGATGAGAGTGGTCAGGAGGTGGAGGATAGTTAGAATGATCATGAAGTTGCTAGCAGGTATCGATTGTGTGGTCTGGCTTGCCACAGTGAGTGTGGATGAGGACAACCACAACTCCTGCCTCCAGAGTGATCATGAAGTGGGTAGCAGGTATCGATTGTGTGGTCTGGCTTGCCACTGTGAGTACATTGGGCGAGGACAACCACAACTCCTGCCTCCAGAGTGTATGGCCGCCACCATGGCCAGCACCACGGGATCCAAGGGTAGCAGGTTTTGATTGTGTGGTCTGGCTTGCCACTGTGAGTACACTGGGCGAGGACAACCACAACTCCTGCCTCCAGAGTGTCCATGGCCGCCTCCATGGCCAGCACCAAGCAGTAGAGGCGGCTGGATGACTGACTCAGATTTATACACCAATGACAGATGCAGGTAGTGGGATTGTTGAACATGTCGCTCACAAAAGTGGCAAACTCAGGATTTAACCTGTGAAGAAGAGAAAACAGGAAAAAACTGCTCATGTTGGGTTTGCATCTTGTCAAAAGTCCGAGGAATGGGCTATAAGCCATGGATATTGTTGGACCCCATTTTAGTATAATGGTTATTTCCGAGTCCCACATCGGAATATCCCGCATTGTATTTTGTTTTACCCATCTATAAATGAATATCTCCGCCTCACATTGAGGGAAGGGGAATTCTCCATCTACATGGTATCAAAGGGAAAATCCCATTAAGATTTTTTTTCCCTCCCGACTCTGCTCTACGTGGCAACCCCCCCTCTCGGGTCTGCCCTACGCGGCCACCCCCCCTTCTCCTGGCTCTGCTCTACGCGGCCACCCCCTCCTGCCTTACGCGGCTCCCATCCTGGCAGCTCCCTCCGGCGTCGTCCAGCCGTCGCGACACAATCCGGGCGCCCCTCCCTCCCGCGGCGTACCTCTCCCCACCGCCGTCTCTCCTGCGGACTCCCGACGACAACCAGCCCCGCCTCCTCAGCGGCTCTCGCCCTACCTGGCGGTCTTTTCGGCTCCCGCAACTGCCAGCACCTGCTCCCGCATCTCCAGGCGAGCAGAACGATTGGCTCCCGCCTTTCCCGACGGAGTTCTCCCTGCTTTGGCTTCCATCCCGACGGATTTCCCCCTGCCGGCATCTCCCTCCCAACGGTTCTCCCGCATCACTCCAGGCGGTCGACCGACTGACTCTCCCAATTTCTTGCCCGACGCCTGCGCTCTCGGCTCTGTCCAGGCGGAACACCCCCCACCCGCCCGGTATAGCATCCCACCTTTTTAATACATAACTTTTCATTACATTTTACAAACAGAGGATCTTTAAAGTCTAGTGTCTTGGAAATCAGGAACATAATACATGAAAACAACAAAAACATTCTTCTAAACACTTGAAAGGCTTCTTCCTTGTTCATCCCAAGTTCATTACAACATCTCATAACCTGGGAGCATACATCAAAGGAAAGGGTGAGCAAAAGGCCCAGTAAGGGAAACAAGAGAAACATTTTACACGTGAACTTGAGATACATCAATAAAGTCATGATAAATAACTTTAAGGCATGAGAAAAAGATCATGAGACATCATAATAAAAATAACGTGTTTCATAACTTGAAGATGTGGCTAGAACATTTAACTTAGACAATCATTTCCGTTTCACCAAGGTCCATCCCCAAGGTGTCATTAAAAAAAATTACCAAGATATCGTTAAAATGGTCATCTCTAGAGATTAAGTCTTTACTCAATGCATTGGAGCGCTATCAGGGCGCACCCTTAATTTGTCTTTATTATCATGTGAGCAACATATATCATCATCAAACATTTCATAAATAACCCATATAGCATAAAAGAAATGGGTTTCATTTCATAATCATAACGTTTTAAAAACTGTTTTTAAGACATGTTTTTTATGTCACTTTAAACCCACGGAAAAGGAAAGCGGGTTTCATGTATGTAAATCCCAGAATTTAAAATAGAACATTTTGATATATATGTGAATACCCCTGTAGAAGAAAGAGATTTGAGTATCCACTTAATAAAATAAAAGAATTTGAGAAAAAGCGACATTTTGAGACGAAAATTCGGCAGCATAACGACTATGTTGCAGGGTTTTAGAAAACATTGAAAAGAGAGGGGTCATGGTCACCCATTCATAAATGATCCATAAAACAGTAGAGGGACAAAATATAAAGGATATAAGAACATGGTAATGAAATTTGAATGACATGCCATATGAAATGAAAAACTTGAAAGGAAGACAAAAATAAGGTTTCTCTTATGAAAATTCGGCAGCCTAACGGCGTCACTTAAAACTTCTAAAAAATGAATTGATGAGATAAAATAGGGTCTCTCATCATATGAACATAAAAGGACAGTATGATGGATATAGAGATCATACCCCAACATAAGAAAAAGGAACTTGAAAGACTTGACATGAAAATAGAACTTTGAAAATGAGAAGAGTGAAAGAATCCCTTATGAAAATTCGGCAGCCTAACGACGCCACTTAAAAATTCAGAAAATGAAATGATGAGAGTAAAAGGGAGTCTCTTATTATATGAACATACAAATTACAGTAAGGTGAGTATAAAAGAACATCCTCCAACATAAGAACATGAAGCATAAAAGAGATGACATAAGAGAGAGTACTTGAAAAGAAAGAGAGAGGTAGGATCCCTTACCTTGAAGAGTAACTTCGAAAGCTTGAAGGTCGGGACCTTTGGAGACTTGAGGGCACCTTGGGAGGACTCCTTGGGAGGACTCCTTGGGAGGTAAAGAGACCAGAACTTCGTTGGGGAGGATTTGGAAATGAAATGAATGAGGGAAATGTTTGGTATTTATAGAAGAAGCGAGGGGACAAAGCATTAATTGCCAAGGGACACCTCATCGGTGGTATTGGCAAAACCATGGACTTTCCCATGGTATTTGCCTATGGTATTGGCCATTTGGGACACCTCATACCTTATCTTACTATTCATAAGTCGATCCGAATTATTTCTTAATTATTACACCCTTAATGATGTCATTAAACACCCGAAACTCAAAAACTATATTTTCACTATTCACCGAAAATTCAACTTTCTCAGAAAAATTCCAAAAATTCACCTTAATCAAATATCGATGCTCTGATTTCAAAAATGAACTCCATTTTATGAAAATAATTTTCTAAATATTTTTAATTTAATTTTTAAATAAAAAACACTATTCAACCAAAAAAATGATACTTAACCAATAATTTTTGAAACAGTTATTTACCTATTTTATTGAATCACATTACTTAATCAAGGTGTCTAAATTATATTAATATTTCTTAAGTAAAGTTACTTAATCCATTTGGTCACATTACTAATCATAAGCATAAAATCACTATTCATAATTTACTATTCATCAAAAATTAAGTTGATCTTGTTAAACTCTAAATTTCATACTGAACACAGCTGTAGAAGACCATTTTTTAAAAACCATTACACATTATTAATTATTTAAGGTTTACATAAATATTTTAAAAATATCTTTTTTATAGAATTCATCAATAATATGCATACTATATTTATCCGGACATTTGTAAATTCACAAACTTCACCATAAGAAGACATCACAATTTTTATTTAAATCAAAGGATTACACAAGACAGTTACGGTCTCGTTACATAACCCCTTATAACACCAGCATAGGACCTAAGAGTAAGGTGTGCTAGGGTGATAGAATCTTGGGGCGGTTTGGCCAACATTGCCCGAGTAGTGATTTCTATCAGCTTGAACTTCTCGCGAAGACGATTCCGTTCCAGCTTCACACGATGAAGTTCGGTTTGGGTTTGGTGCAGAGCAAAGCCCAAAGGTGCTACCTCCCCGAGTTCCGTCAGATGGGCTTCGATCAGCCCGAGACTACTGGATTGGACCATTGAATCTTTTTTCTATATTAATTAATCAAGATCACTTGTATTTATAGACAATAATCATAACATTTAGTTTCCCACGGTCTTATTGATATAACAGTCGAAACCCAACAGTCTTATTTTAATTATACCCATTTTATTAAATGAATTAGTTTTGTTGAGTATAAAATAAAATGTCACACAAAGTTAGGAAACAAAATTTATTCAAAATTTCGGGTCGTTACACCCGGCGCCCTTCCTGCGGTCTCCCGGCCTCTCCCGACGTCTCCCATTCTATCGACACCCGCTCACAGTGCGTCCTTCCGACGCTAAATGCTGACTTCCTCAGCAACTCCTGAAGATCTCCCTCCGATGGCCATCTCGATCCTGCCTCCACTTATCACAGCCTCCACCCGCTTGGTCGATGAGCGGCTTAACTCCACAAATTTCTCCGTCTGGCGGAAAATCGTGTTGATGTCACTAACTGGCATGGACCTCGATTCCCACCTCGAGGATCCACCACCCCTACCTACCGACCCGAAATATCATTCGTGGAAGCTTGCGGATAGCAAAATCTTTGCCTTGCTGGTCAATTCTATGGACCGCACTCTCAAAGACGTCACCCGGACAGCCAACACAGTCAAGAAACTCTGAGATTCCTTGACTCATGTACTCCGAGACCAAAAATTTGGGTTGGGTATCCGATCTTCTTCACCGGTTGTCCCTCCTTCGCCAGCAAGCCCGTCCATTTCCGGCATACTTCATGGAATGAAAGGCTCTACGGGATGAACTGCTTGAGCTTTGGCCCATTCCACAGACACCTGCGGAAGCATTAGCCCAGCGGGACCAGCTATGTCTTTTCAGCCTCCTCTACGGCCTCGACCCAGAATATGCGACAACAGCTACGGAGATGCTAGCCAACCCCTCTTCCCTAGAGATTCTGCAGGTCTATCACCGACTTGGGAAGGCTCATCGGATCCTTGCCCCACCCACCCCTAGCCTTGATCACACTGCTCTCCTGGGTCGTGGCAGTAGCCGCTCTATCGGACCTCGTGGACGCGGACGAGGCGAGGGCCGACCTCGTCCCCTCTGCCAGCACTGTGGCAAGCTCGGCCACCTGGTTGACCGCTGCTGGGTCCTTCATGGCCATCCCTCCCAACACCCACGACAGGGCCAGACTACGGTCCAGGATGCATCCCAGTCTGCTGCCACTCTTCCTTCATCTCTGGATCTCTCCATGGCTGAGATCCAGATGATTCACGATCATAGGACCATCTCCCTACCGGGCTCTTCATCGGTGGTGGCTCCACTGCATCTGTTAGTCATCGCTCCCCTGCCTGGATGCTTGACTCAAGTGCCCGGTGATGCAGGTATGCTATCCAACTACAGTCTCTATACTGGTTCCTCAGCTATCACTGTCGCTGATGGATCCACTATCCCCATTGCGGGCTTTGGTACATGCTCCCTGACCTCATCTCTTCACCTATCATCGGTGACCCATGTACCGCGCAATCTTTTTAACCTTCTATCCATTAGTAAGCTGACCAATGATTTCAATTGTAATGCTATCTTTACATCGTCTACTGTTATGTTTCAGGAGCGGACGACAAACCGGGAACTTGGTAGAGCCCAGCTTCGGTCACCTGCACGTCTGTCTCTGCTCGTGCCTTGGACCTCCATTCTCGGTTGGGCCACCCCTCCGCCTCCGCCCTTCATCAGCTCTATCCAGATATTAGTCAGCATTTATCTTTTCATTGTGAGTCTTGTACCTTTGCGAAACATCATCGCACTACATATATTTCTCGAGTAGACACACGGAGTGCCAAACCCTTTGATTTGGTTCATTCTGATGTATGGTGTCCCTGTGCCACCTCGAGTCAATTAGGGTACAAATACTATATATCTTTCATTGATGATTTTTCACTTATGACGTGGCTGTACCTTCTTCGTGATCGGACAAAAGTTTTTTCCACCTTTCAGACATTTTACCATGAGATCCAAACACAGTTTTCAATCTCTGTAAAATGTCTACGCTTCGACAATGGGCGAGAGTACTTGTGTACTCTCTTTCAACAGTTTTTCCAGGCACACGACATCATCCATCAGACCCCCTGTCTTGATACCCCTCAGCAGAATGGAGTGGCTGAGCGAAAACACCGACATATTCTGGAGACTGCTCGTGCCCTCCTCTTCCACCGCAATGTGCCTCTTCTCTTCTGGGGGGATGCCACCCTCACTGCTACTTACCTCCTCAATCGCCTTCCTTCTTCCATCCTTTAGGGGGAGACTCCTTTTCGTACTCTGTTCCCCTCTCTCCCTCCTCACTCACTTCTACTCCCAGTATTCAGATGTCTCTGCTATGTTCGTGACACTCGTCCCAACCTCCCCAAACTATCTCCTAAATCTCTCCGCTGCATTTTTCTCAGATACTCACGCACTCAACGTGGATACCGCTGCTTCTCTCCGAACTTACGACAGTATCTCGTCTTCTCTGACGTATCATTTGTCGAGAGCGCTCTTTTCTCTCCTCCCTCTCCTCCTCTGGTGTCTTCCTTTGCTTGTCATCGCTTTGGGATAGTCTACTTCCGTCGCCCATCGACCCCCCCTCCCCCCGTCCAGGTCGAGGACCCATCGTTCCCACTTTGTCCGATGCTCCTGTCATAGCACCAGACGACTTGCCAATTGCAATACGAAAAGGTACTCGCTTCTGCCAGAATACTCCTCTTTTTACATCTTCATACAACGGTTTGTCAACACGAGAGACGATATCTATCCCCCGTACGGTTGGCGATGCCAAATCCCACCCAGGGTGGCTCCAAGCGATGCAGGATGAACTGCAGGCTCTGGATGACAACCATACATGGGATTTGGTCCCTCTCCCTGCAGGCAAACAAGCGGTTGACTATACGATCCGTCTCAATGCCGATGACACTCTCAATCGCCTCAGGGAGCGCCTTGTGGCGAAGAGATTTGCTCAGACATATGACATCGACTACTTTGAGACCTTCTCTCTGGTTGCCAAGATGACCTTTGTCCGCCTATCCATATCTCTGGCCGCTCATCATCACTCGCCGCTTCATCAACTGAATGTCAAGAATGTCTTTCTCCATGACTTTCTTGACGAAGAAGTTTACCTGCAGCAGCCCCCCGACTTTTGTGCCTCTGGAGCCGACTCCCACGTTTGTCGCCTACGTCGATCCCTATATGGCCTCAAGCAGTCTCCTTGTGCTTGGTTTGGCTACTTCAGCACTGTCATCACAGCCTTTGGCCTCTCTCGCAGTATGAAGGATCACACCGTCTTCTTCCGTACGACGTCAAACGACCTGACATTGCCTGCGCTGTTGGCAAAATGAGCCAGTTCATGGAGCATCCAACCAGATCTCAGTGGGATGCTATCCTCTGCATTGCCAAATACATAAAGAAAGACCCTGCACGTGGCCTTCAATACTCACATCATGCTCATTTGGATGTTGAGGCTTTCTGTGATGCGGACTATGCAGGTTGCCTTGCTACTCGCAAGTCTACTTTTGGATTTGCCGTGTTCTTGGCCGGTAACCTCATCTCATGGCGCAGCAAGAAGCAGACTCTCGTCTCCAGATCTAGTACAAAGGCAGAATACCGTGTCATGGCCATAGTCACTACTGAGATCCTCTGGCTACGTCATCTCCTCAATGAGCTTGGTTTCCCAGCGCGGATATCTGCTCATATCTGGTGTGACAATCATGCAGCCACGAAGATTGCATCGAATCCCGTCTTCCATGAACAGACAAAGCATATTGAGGTGGACTGTCATTTTCTTCGCCACCATCTGGAACAGAACCATATCAGTTTTGGTCATATTCCGACGGCGAATCAGCTTGCCGACATCTTCAGAAAAGGCCTCTTAGGAGCTCGCCTGGACTCTCTCACTACCAAGCTAAGTATTCACAGCCTCCACGACCCAGCTTGAGGGGGATTATGTATAGCCTTGTTCGATGTTGTCTTGTTTTTTCTTTTTGTGGGACTCTCAATCCAAGCTCGGAATGTCCAGCTTGAGGGGAAGTGTTGAACCCCATTTTAGTATAATGAGTATTTCCGAGTCCCACATCAGAATATCCCGTCTTGTATTTTATTTTACTAATCTATAAAAGAATATCTCCGCCTCACATTGAGGAACGGGGAATTCGTCATCTACAGATATCATCAACAATCGCCTTTAATTCATTGTAATATGGGGCCAATCAGGATTCAACCTGTGAAGAAGAGAAAATAGGAAAAACCGCTCATGCTGGTCATGTCAAAGTGAGAAGAGGTGTTTAAAGAGGCCGGGCATATGAGACATATTATTTGCCTTGGAGAGCATGAGAAGAAATGAGTCCCCAAACTCCTTGATAGTAGTCACATTTTTGGTCAAGTGTTTGATAGATTTATCCATGGAATTGAGGGAAATGGAAAATATATTATTATCCTCGAGTTCTCAAGCAGCGGATGCAGGATCCTTTGGATCTGTTGCAGGAGGACTCACATGTAATCATCTTCCACCACATGGTGAAATTGGTGGAATCATGACATTTACCTACGAGTTGCATGGAGCGGTAACCATAGTAGCAAAAAAGTGAGCAGCAATAGTGGACGGATCTGAATAAAAAGAAATTGGCTTGCATAGGAAAGGTGTCAGAAGTTCGAAGTCGGCCTAGAGACCGCCAGGCAGAGACATAATATCACTACATGCAAGTGTAGAGACACGGCATGTCAGGGACCTTGTGATAGAGACACCTGGGCGGGGTTCCTGGGACGATGGCAAAAAGAGAGAGACGGAGAGGAGAAAAACCCTCTTGGGTTTCCTAATCTTTGATACCATGTTGTAATTTGGATACTAGAAAACCGCCTCTTGAATGAGGCTGGGGCGTTTATTTATAGAGATAAATTAAAAGATACATGAAGGTTGGCGATACAAAATCCAAACTCACAGGATAAGTGGATGGAATAGCGTCAAACAGAATGGATCTGGATGCACCCACACATACTAGATATACAACTTCTCTAACAAGTAAAAACAATAAGTTGTTTATTCAAGTGTATTCATTTTGCTAGAAGCATGAAAACAGGCATGCTTTTCCAAAAATTATCCATTTCCATCTTTATTTTCTAAAATATGTTTTATATTTACATAATCTGATACATTTTTTAAAAAATAAAAACCCAAAAAAATTTAAAACCAAATGCAACTTATTTGTGAGGCTTAATCTGTGGAAAAGTTTTTTTTTGGGGCTAAAAAATGACGCCCATTTATCTAGGAAAATGGTCTGAATAGTCTTTAGTTACATGGTTTTCAACTATTTTAGTTTTTAGGGGTTAAAAAAAAAAGCATTCCTCATTTTATAAAATCTAGCCTTACTCTTACTGTTCAAAATATTTCGAAGAATAAAAGGCGACCTAAAGTATTGGCTTTGCCTAGCTGAAGAAGCTCAGAATTGTGTTCTTAGAGTTGTGTTCTTTATGAGCTTTCTAGGAAGCTTCCACATGAGATTGGATAGTTTCAAAATCATAAAAAACAAACTACTGATTTGATTTCGTTGCATTATTTGCAGGCACTGAGTAGAAAAAACCGGCGGTTTATGATTTATGTTCATTCAAAAGGCATGATAGTGGATGATGAATATTTAATATTGGGATCTGCAAACATCAATCAGCGCTCCATGGAGGGCACTCGCGACACTGAGATTGCAATGGGTGCTTATCAACCACACCATACTTGGGCAAGAAAATTGTTCAGTCCTCATGGACAGGTACTTACTCACATCATCATGTTTTCAGTCAAGCGTTTCTGTTCATCTGTTCATATTTCTTTTCACAGATCTATGGATTCAGGATGTCGTTGTGGGCAGAGCACCTCGGGACAATCGAGGACTGTTTCACAGAACCAGAGACGCTTGAATGCGTGAGGAGGGTGCGAACAATGGGGGAGATGAACTGGAAGCAGTTTGCAGCTGAAGAGGTGACCAAAATGCGGGGGCATCTGGTCAGGTATCCAGTTGAGGTTGATCGAAAAGGAAAGGTGAGGCCTCTTCCCGGGTTCCCGAGCTTCCCTGATGTGGGTGGAAATATTGTCGGCTCGTTCACTGCCATCCAAGAGAACCTTACCATATGAGGTGAAATATCATAAAGAATGAAGGGATGGGAAGATTGTGTATAGTCTGTGTTTTTTGTACCAATTTCAAGGTGGCATTTGATGATCATCCTTGTTTGATGGTCACAATCTTATTATGTAGTTTGATCTCTTGATTCAAGTGTTTCAAGGTTATTGGGAACATTGTAAAAAGCGCCACCTTCATTTATGTATCGGTTTGTTGGCTCTTTCTTTCTCTTTATAGCAGCCACTTCTTTTTCCAGCTTTGTCATTCTGTCATCCTTTTCATTCAGAGCAACAGTCAGCTCATCAACCATCCTTTACTGTCCATCAACCTTCATGATAAATGGCCTGTCGCGAGGCCTCATCAAACTATATTTATTTTAACCTGGAATGAAGCACAGAGTCAACCGTCGTTTCCTATGGAGTGGTCGTTTCTTCATTAATCTCATTCATTTAATATATTTTTTTGTTCGTTTTCTTTGTTTTTAGACCAACAAATAGGAAGACAATTGATGCTTGATTTTCTGATTAGAAGGAATGAAATGAGAACTATAAGAATAATGGAATAGAAAAAAGGAGAAGTCAATGAGAACAGTGAACAAACATGCACGGAACCACTTCTGGTGCATGAGAGTTCTCCCAAAAGTGAAAGAATCACCCAGCTCAACCAAGAATCTCTTTCTAGCTAAAGTGATCATAATGAGATCATCAATCACACATCCAATCTTATACACTCGGTCAAGTAGACTAATAAAATAAGGGGATAAAGATCAAAGAGAAAACAGTATCAAACACTTCTAGTGAGTGGATCGGATTTCACATCTCCACTTCACCATCAATGTTGGCCAAAAGCCAAAAGAAAGTGATGATCAACATGATGCGCTGATCTCCAAGTAGCCTTGAGCTTCGATTCCTAGCTCGGGGCTTACAAATTAGGTTTTCATTTCTAGAGGTTCGAGATCACAACACTCATAGAAAGAAGAATAAACAATCAACATGTATTTACAATGGAGAACCAGAATTACAAAATGAGAAGTGAGGAAGGAGATTAGATCTCAAGGATAGGGAATCGAGGGCTACCTCTCGTGTCCAGGAATACCGAGTCACAAAGTCGAACCCCTCTACTTAATCGAAAAAGAAAAAGAAAATTGGTGACATCCTAACTAACAGGCAGCAAAACATCCACATGGCGAGCCTTGAGGCGCTCATCATCAGCTCCTAGTGATGTCCAAAGTGATTGCAGCAAGCACCTTCTCATTGTGAGTTCCCATCCAACGAGGGTCTTAGATTTTTTTTTTTATTTCAATAAAAATACCCCTTTTAAGGGAAGAAGGGAGAACCCTAACAGACTTCATGGACTTGAGAGATAAACCACCCGAAGGTCAAAGAGAATCAAAACCAGACTAACCACTAGCAGCTGCCTCTACCCAGCATAAAAAATGTGATGATGCATTATTGTTCGGCAAGCAGTGCCTTGTGTCAAAACACTATCCTGATCGGACGACTTCTTCCATTCCCTTTCAACATTCAAATCCAAATATCAATACACAGGTGAACCGTCTGCTCTGAAACCTCCTATGGGGCCTGGTCATTGTGATCGAGTCCGGCTGCGTCAGCATATCAAGTGGTCTGAAGACCTTACCAGCAACAAACAAAACCATGTCGCACAGACCATGGAGAACAACCTCCACACGACGCGATCAACGCCGCACGCCAGCAGAACTACCACAAACGCATCGGAGCAAAACCGGAAGCACGAGGACACCAGAAGCACGCACTGGAACACCGCAAATGCACCTGCAAGAGACCGAGGACCACCTAAAGCACGCACCAAAAACCCTCCCCTCTCCGAGCAACACCGGGGCTGACGACAAGCCGCACCAGATCAGATCCGGACCTTTGCCCTCAGACGCTGAGCCAGGAAACAACGCAAGACTCCTCCGCCCGTCAGATCCGCGGCGTTAGCCGGCCGAGGTCGCCCGCATAGGCGAGGCGGAGACAACCCCTCGCTTGGGCCGAAGAAACCGAAAGCGACCTCGGCAGATCCGAGGCGAACGTCGGCCGACGCCTTCCCCCGCTGAGACGCGACGAAGAAAATGCCAAACCTGAGCCGACGAAGCCGGGAGCGTCCTCAACAAGCCACGCCACGCCGAGCAGGAGGAAGCCATCACCGAGATGAGGGCCGATGCTGAGACAGAGGGAGCCGTCACCGAGCTAATCGAGATGCCAGAGGAGGGAAGGAAAAAAACTCTGGGGCCTAAACCCTAGCCCCGCGCGATGGGGAAAGCGCCGCCGCTCAGAGGCTATTCTCCGATTAATATTTCCATTTGTGAGTTCCCAAATCACAGAAAACATCATCGATATCATCGCATCATCAACCTCCACGTGGCAGCGTTCATTGTGGATCATTTTCTTCACAAGTGACCAGAGCCAAGCCATCCCAACTGCACACGCTCCTCCGCATGTGGCTTGCTCCCCCAGCGAGAAACAATAACTGCTCAAAACATTCTCTTTGGTGCTCTAACAATCTCTAGAATCGTCCAGTGAGTTTCTTTGAGCTCCACACGATCATCACGTGTTCCCAACACTCGTGATGTAAAAGTGCCAGGCATAGAGCGACTAAAGAAGGCTTACCAACTTAAAAGGTGTTTACGTCAATAAGATGCTTTTGCCTATTTATTTTCTAGCAGTCGGACGATCCAAGATCTTTGTCATTTTCGTTTCTTTTTTACATTGTTTCGTTTGTTTTCTCTTGTTCTCATTTCCACTCCTTGCTACTCCTTGCTACTGTGATTCCGTTTAAAGAATATTGAATTCCTTTGCTGCTTTCGACGCTGTGCTTCATTCTTCTGCAACTGTCGTGTCGTGTTGCCGCCTCTTCTTTATTCATAGCCTCCTTGTGGGTTTGACCCCGAACTTCCATTGTTCTACGTACCAACGTAGTAGTGCTAGTTGAGTTTTATAAATTTCTAATATGATCACACCCGTACGAAACTAACGACACTGCACGGATTGGTCAGATTTTGGTGTCATTGCTGGGAACTTTCCTTTGACATAGTGACCTTTGGCACGGACCTAGGATTGCCTCACTCTCCCTCCCCCTCCCCCTCTTTCCCTTTTAGTACTTTTTTCAAGTAGATTAGTTGCTTTGTTCATGCTGTTCTTTTAGTGCATGAGACGGGCCCCTCTAACTCGTTCGAGGAACCTGGACACTCAAAAAATGATTTCTTTCGATCATGAGACCGAAAGATACATCTCTGCACATCGATGCTCAAGCATGGATGAACGCAACAATTTTGCGGCTCTCATACCCCATAATGCTGAATATGTGGCCATCTGAACAGTAGGGAGAGTGACCACTGCTACAACATCGCACCATTATGGACTACAACTTGTCGTTCATCAGCGGTGCTACGCCCAACATTGTTTGGCCTCCCATCCAAACACACATTTGAAATCAGACCTGGATTCATTCACATGATCCAAAACATGGTTAGTTCAATAGACTTCAGAGCGAAGATTTGCACAAACATATTTCAAACAAGTTCGCAATACCTTCAAAAATCAAGGTGTATCTTCTGATGCTATCTGGCTTAGGGTCTTTCCCTTCTCCTCGCACGATAGAGCCAAAGATTGGATGAAGTGTCAGGCTCCTGAATTTATCACAACCTTGGATGACCTAGACAAGAAATTTTTAGACAAATATTTCCCACCTATCCGCACCTGGAAGCTATGGAATGACATCCAAAATTTCACTCAAGCTGACGGTGAATCATCACGGGAGGCATGAGACAATTTTAATGAATTAATGCAGAAATGCCCACACCACAAGCTCGATGTATGGATACAACCCCAAACCTTTTACTAGGGCTTACAACCTACAACCCACACCATGGTAGATGTCGCCGCTGATGACATACTCATGCTTAAGATACCAGAAGTAGGGGGATCTATTTTAGACGAGGTCTCACATAATTCTAGTCTTTAATAGAGTGATTGCGGACCCCCTCAACACGAGATTCACCAAATAGAAGAGAACACCCGCCTTGCAGCCCAAGTTGAAGCCCTAACTAAAAAGCTTGAAAATTTTCAGCTGCCCCAACCCCAAACACCACCACCTGCTCTTGTTATTGAAATTCTAGAGCGTGAGATGTGTGGAGGCCCACACATGTTAATAAGGGATGGAAGAAACCCAGAATCAAGATTGTAACTATGTAAATTACAATAAAAAATCCCAACAATTTCAACAACCACAACAATTTCAACAGCCATTTTACCCACAAAGACCAGTTCAACAACAACCCAATCAGGGGTACTATCAATAGAGGAGTGTTCAAGCTCCATCACAGAATTAGGGACCACTTGGGTACCCACCATAGAACCAAGCCCCTCATCCACAACAACCCTTTCCACCTAGGGCTCAACAATTTCCACCTCCTCAACAACAGTAATTTCAACAAGCCCCACCGAGACAACCACAAGTGCCCCACCTCAACAGTCAAACCTTGAAAATATGATCACCACATTTATTAAAAAAGAGGATCAATGAATGAATATGCAAGAAACAGAAATGAAAAACAAAGATCTTCCCTCCACAACCTTGAGAACCAAGTAGGGAATATCTCTAATACTGCATTAGACCGACTACCGGGTACAATGCCCAGTAATACTAAGACTCATCCAAGAGAGGAGGCCAAAGCTGTGGTTATTCATAATGGAGAAGTGTTGAACTTTTAACAGCCATGTAAAGGCGAGGAAAAATGGATAAAAGAACCTGAATCACGTGCGATAGTCATTAACAAAGACAACGATGAAAGCACACAAAAATCTGATGAAGAACAAAATATAGAAACATATCCAAGAGAAAAATCTCAAGTATAAGAGTATCTCACTAAAAAAGACGTCTATGTGGAACTACCACCATACACCCCCCCTCTTCTATTCCCATAGAGGACGAGACAACTGAAGATAGAGGGGGAAATATAAGAAATTTCTAGAGATGTTTAAACAACTCTACATCAATACCCCCCCCTTTACAAAATCCATTGCTCAGATGCCCGCTTATGATAAATTCTTAAAGGAGCTTCTCTCTAATAAGTGAAAAATGGAAAACTTAGGCATTATTTATTTGAACGAAGAATGCTTCACAATTTTGCAGTGGAAGCTCCCACCAAAGATGATAGATCTTAGTAGTTTCTTGATCCCTTGTACCATTGGGATGTGCAATTTTGGAAAATCCTTATGTGATCTTGATCGCATTGTCGAGCGCGTCAAATTAGATATTTATTTTTAACTAGAATTTCTACAGTATAGCAGCAGCCTTAGGTCATCTCTCGAAGGAGCCTTAGATCATTAATTACAAAATGAGGTTCTGATTAAGAAACTAAAAGGGGAATGGGGTTTTATAAAACTTGGGTTTTGTTTCTTTAAGAATAGAAATTGAAAGTATATTACTACTGAGAGAAAACGGTTGGAGAAATCGTGATCAACCCGGGTAAGTGTCCCTTGATGCTAAATCCGTCATTGCTCTCAAGGTAAAGGGAATGATCATTACCAGAATCCATTTTTTTTTTATTTTCAAATGACACTTTTAAAGGCTAAGTGTGAACCCTAACAACTTCACCCAATAAAAACCATTAAAATGAAAGACAACCCAGAAAAGACCACAAGAAACGCCCCTCCCTAGCAATTACATCATTATGTCAAGCCTCCACCATCGCACGGCCGCTCGACTAGCTGTCCCATGCAGGGTTGCACGGGCCTGGTACTCTCGTTCTCCCATATCCGGATGGCCAAACTCTGGTGAATGCTTCCTGCTCTGAAACCTCATCTGGAGAAGATCCTTGTAGCTTTTCGAGAAGCTTTCACATACCAGAATCACAAAATCACAAAAGACCTTTTCATCCTTGAACATAACAGCCTCCTCAGAACCTTCAAAAGCATCACCGAGAGCCAATAGAGACAGAGCCACCACAAGACTCTAGCATTCGATCAATGTTATTGATTATCGACAACCATTCAAAATCAACAAACATGAATCGATGTAAAAAACGGAACTCAATCAAGGCATCACATCAACAACGTGATGAGATGACCAGATTTGTGTCAATGATAAAAATATTCCACAAAACAAGAACATGCATATTTATAGGTTCAAGCTCCTAGATTTTATCAACCGACGCAATCCATTTGCACACTCATAAAAGGGAGGGGTGAGAAAAAAGGCAACCACACTCAAATCATCACAAGATTCGGGTTATGCATGGAAGCATGTAGATTATTGTTCCTTTGATTTGTATTTGATCATTGACCGCGTTGTCGTGACACGTCAAATTGATTATATTTTTAAGGTTGATTTATAGTCTAGGGTAAACCCTAGGTCGTCTCTCAAGGAGTGTTGGTAGGTTTAGAGTGTGTATTTTTAATAAAAATGACTAAGAGAGGGGGTGGTTTTGAAAACAGTTTAAAACAATGACTTAGTTAAAATAGCTTAAAAGATGAGTGACCAAGTGGATTTTGAGAAATATGAGATAAAAGGCTTGATGTGATTTCACTACACATGCTCAGTGTCTAGAGTTGTTCTCAGCTTTATCTTCACCACCCTTGGAAGGTAAATTTAGGGATGAATTGCTTTAAGAGGGGAAGTTTGTAAGAAACCAGTTCTTATTCTTGAGGTACGAGTTTATTATTTTCCTTTTACTTTAAGGTTTTTGAGAAAATAAGGAAAATGGGGAAAAAACCCAAAATTTGTGGGTACACGCTGTGTAATTTTCAACACGCCATGTACTTTGGTCGTGTGGGATGAGTATACAGGGCGTGTAGGCCTGTCGATGACGAAGGGTGTAAAAAACTGACTACACACTGTGTACTTAGTATATACACGCCATGTAATCAGTCAATAGGTGAACAGTAAGGCAGTGGGAGTAGCCGCCAGTGAAACGATAGTACACGCTGTGTACTTAGACATACACGCCATGTAACCAAGTCGGCTGATGAACAGTGAGGCGGTGGAAGGTGGCCGCCATGGGAACAGTTAAAAAATGGAAATCACACGTTGTGTACTTGAGAGTACACGCCGTGTAGTTATGTTTTTTCATTAAAAACAGGAAGTAGCCTCCTATTTCGTCAAAGGAATCTTAGGACTCGATGAGAGCCGTGGGAGAGAAGGCCAAAACTTGGAAGAGCTCCCGACCGCACACCGGGACTCCGATTCCCTCGTCGTCTTTCTCGTTTGAACCACGCGGGTGAGTTATTCTCTCTTATTGAACCCCTCCTTCCAATTACTTCCCTAAGGGAAGTTATTTGAGTTTGAAAGAATAAATGTTTATCTCAGATCTACATCATTCTCAGTTGTTTCAGGAGGCGCCTTTCACATATATCAATCAGAGGATATCGAGGTAGGTGGTATGGTGTCTATTTCCAATTGTCGAGTTGATTTTGTGTACCGTTGTGCTACACTACCATGTTTTGGGTGTCATATGGCTAAGGCCTTAGCTGTTAAGATATCTATAATTTCATAGATAATCTAATGAATATGTATAAAATGCTATTTGGGATCGTTGCCTTGATCCAGGGCCACCTCGAGGGTGCGTTGCCCTTGTTTATCCATTTGGCCAGGATACTCGTGGGTATGCCATAATGATAGTATGTTTTGAGTTTTCTTTAGAGGAAACATATTTATTACATGCTTATGTGTTGGGCTCGGCCTGGTTACTTTCTTAGCCTGAGGGAAGCGTTTTTCTTAGCCTGATGGTAGTGTTTTGTTTCGCCTGAGGGAAAGGTACTGATTCGCCTAAGGGCAAGGTATTGATTCACCTGAGGGCAAGGTACTGATTCACCTGAGGCAAGGTATTGATTCGCCTGAGGACAACGTTTCTTATGCATGAGGGAAGTAGCTTCTGTGCCTGAGGGCAATATCTGGTATGCCTAAGGGTAAGGTTATGATTAGCCTGAGGGAAATGTACTGTTTAGCCTGAGGGCAATGTTCACTTGAATATTCACTACGGTGTTTTCTTGTGCTATAACTAACAAGATAAAACACAAGTTTGGTATTATTATTACCTTTTATTTGTTAGATAACCTGTTGTAGTTTTTGTTGTGGCACTATACAGAAGATTGTCGGCCGAGGCCGGGTCTCATAAACTTATAATTCAATTATATTGAATTGTTAAATAATAATTAAATGGTAATGGAACTGGTAGGAGCAGCTACTTTTGAGTACTTCTTAGCTTACTGCATGTCTTTATTACACACTGCTGTTGCACATTATCACTGTCAGTTGGGCACAAGCCTTTGGTGGTTGCCTACTGGGATTTATTTCTCACACCCTGTTTGGGTCATGTCTTAGGCCCAAACAGATTATATTGCTACATGTGTTGATAAGGGAAAGAGTCCCTATACAGGTACTTGATTATTGCAGAGGAGTGAGAGATCATGGGACCGAGCTTAGGCTTGCGATGCTGCTGAGTTCATGTTGCACTGTTTTGTTTTGTTTTGCTGTACTTTGTGCTGTATTGTATTTGATTGCAGTGTATCCTGTTTTGACTGCTTTCTTAGAAATAAGACACATTGCATCATCATATATGTATGAATTTTGGTTATATTTTTCTTCAGTACCATTGTCCTTTCATCTTTGTATTGTTTACTACTTCCACTTTTGGGTATCTTTATATTTTTCCGCTGCGCTACACTTTGAAAAATGAGGGTATAGTTTCCCCACTATCAGACCTAGGCCCTCGCTGCTAGTCGGCAGCCTCTGGCATTTGGAGAAATGCTCTTGAGGTCATGTGACCAACTGGGTTCGAGGTACCCATTGTGTGGCACCCAGATCCGAGACGTTACACATTTGGTCAATGAAATGTAGAGGAAAGTGGTCCTTCCGTGTGGCTTGATTCAATCGATGATAGTCAATACAAACTCACCAACTATTTTGCACATGTGCTAAAACCAATTCATTCCTTTCATTTGAAACAATTTTTATTCCTGTTTTTTAGGTAGAATTTGCACTGGGCTAACCCATTTACTATCAAATATAGGATAAATGATCCCCACAACAAGTAATTTACTGATTTCTAATTTTACCACTTCAAGGAGAGTGGGATTCAAACGGTGTTGAGATTGTCTTATGGGATTTACCTCATCATCAAAAAGTATATGGTGCATAAAAATAGATGGGATAATCTCAGGAATATCATCCAATGTCCATCCTATTTCCTTTTTTACACTCTCTCAAAAGTCTGAGTAGTTTTGATTCCTGTTGTGGAGAGAGTTTATTGGCAATAATGATAGACAATTGGTCAATACCCTCAAGATATGCATATTTTAAATTAGAAGGAAGTTGTTTAAGTTCCAACACTAGTGGTTTTTGTATTGAGGGATGGGATTTAGGGGGAGTGAGGTCCATTAAACTGTCTATCTGCTCATGTTTATTCTCTAAAGATAGAGAATCTATTGAAATGATATTTTCAGAATCATCGATGGTCATGGGTACCTCAGAATTAACACACTCATCAATTAAAGCACACAATTTACACTTTTCAGAACCCACACAACACTTAAAACACGAATCAAAACTCAAATAATCCAAGGATGAAGAAGAGGAAAATGAATCAGAGTATGGGTTGAGGAGAGAATTGTGTGTGTGTGCATTGTTTGAGAGCACTTCCATCGAATATATAGGAAGAGTGGAGTGCTCTTCAACGGGGTGTTTTATAGCCTCAACGATGTTAAAACTTAGATTTTCTCCTCAGAACTCCATGGACAACATTACATTGTGAGAATTGATGATCGTATTTGTTGTTTTGAGGAATGGCCTCCCAAGTATGAGAGAAGAATGTCATTGGGTTTGGGTATCTTCCATCTTAAGAATGTAGAAATCAGCAGGGAAGATGAGATTCTTCACTCATATAAGGACATCCTGAATCACTCCTATTGGATGCGTAGTACTTCAATTGTCAAGTTGTACGACAATGCCCGTTGGTTGAAGATATCCAACCCGTAGAGAAGTGTACATGGAGTGAGGCATTACATTAATGGAAGCACCAAAATCTAGCATAACATCATAAAAGAAGGTCTCCCCTATGGTACACAGTATCATGAATATGCCCGGATCCTTGCATTTGGTTGACATTGCTGGTTGAATCAAGGTTGAGACATTCCTTCCCAAGTTGACTCTCTCATCCCCCTTTAGTCTCCTTCTATGGGTGCAAAGCACTTTAAGAAATTTGGCATATCGATGGATTTGTTTAACTGCATCCAATAGAGGAATGTTAACTTGAACCTTTTTAAATGTATCCATTATTTCTTTATCAATATCATTATCAAAATTCTTCTAAGATTTATAGAGTATTTGGGGGAAAGGAAGAGGAATGAATTGTTCATTTGAATAATCAATGATAATTTGATTACTCTTTTTATTTTGTTTTTCTTCACTAGAATCTTTTATGGGTAGAGAGAGAGTGTTTTCAAGAGGGGGACATACCTGTTGCGTAGAATTAGTAGAAGGAAAAACTTCTTTACCACTATGAATTTTAAATACACATACATTACCTTTTTCCTTCAGATTGGAAATGGGTTGGGATGGTAGTTGTCCAGAACCTTGCATCTTAAGCTCACTGACGGTGTTTACCAACTGCTCCACTTGAGCACATAGGTCTTGAATTGCCGATTGTGTGGTCTTTTGAAACTGGAGGTTTTGGGTTTCCATTTGTTTCACCATATCCTTGAGTCTTGGTTTAAATTTGGGAGGAGGAGGATTATTGTTTTGAGAAGTTGAAGGATAAGAAGGTTGAATACCTTGGCATTGTTTATACCAATTCTGCTTGGGGTAGCTTGAGTTTTCTCCTTTTCGGTACTGGGGTTGTGATTACCACTCGGGGTTTGGATTTGGCCTGAATGGTTTTTGCTTGAAGGGAGGTGCTTGTTGGAGTGGACACCCTGGGAAAACGACTGCACAAGACTTAGGTGAATCTTGAAGTTTTGGGCACTAGTCAGAAAAATGAGTATTGTCAGAACAAATACCACAATGTAATGGAACATGAGAAGATTGTGAGTTACCTTGTGCTTGAGCTAATTGCCTTAGAAGGGTATGTGTAACACCCCACCCCTACCTCATTGGCTTAAGGAGGCGGTGAGGGTTACTTGGCCTTAAGCTACGTTCCCAAGACGCCAAAGGCTGGCAATAAATGTCGAGGGCTTCAAGATCAAACTGGGTAGCGATTTTACCTTAAGACAAAACCAACCAAACTATCCACTAACAACCACTATATGATTCATGTCAAATACATTTCCAAACCATGCATTCCCAAAAGACAACTAAGTTGTTCCACAACACAACTCAAGATCAATACAACCCGACATGTCCACAAAACATCAGAGTACACTGCAGAAACTAAACAACCAAACACCACCAGCCATGACACCACCACAGCTCCACACCAAGCTCCAAGCTCCAAGCTCCACCAAGGGATCACAATGCTCCACTAAAGGAGGGAGATGCCTTACCTTTGCCCACGTCACGATACACAACATCTGCAAAGACACCAATGTGCCAAAGCAGGGGGTGAGTACTAAAACTCAATAGGATTTCCCCAAATGACTTCCCTACACACGCCTCTAGGATAAAATTGTTAGCCCATTTATATAAAACAGTTTATATAAAATAATAATAAGTGCTACCATTTCCATAAGCCAACCATGCTCTTACTAAGCCATCACACCCAACCCAAGAAACCAAGGTAAAGCCAAACAAACATTCCAAAATCCATTTCATCATTTACCCACTAGCACAAAAATTTCCAACTTGCAAAGCCATGCACAATAAACAATCATAACAACCAAATAGTGGAACTTCCATCCAACCCGTTCACCCATTTACAATTAGTGGCTCTTCCCATCCACTTATCCTTATATGGTGGACTTTCCGTCTACTATCCATCCCTCTTTATAGTGGTACTTCTCACCACTTCCACAAAACATTCCAAACAAGCCAAACCAAGCACACAACCCACCAAAGTCATAACGTCATGCAATCAACCAATTTCCATTGCATATCAATCCCCTTCAATAAATCACCCATTTATTGAAAATCATTTTCCATGCCAGACCACATTTCAATAAAACAACCTTTTTATTGAATGCCATTTCTATCAATCATTTTCACAAATAATCCACAACATCCCATTTTAAAATCTCCATTTTAAAATTCACAACAATATCATTTCACCATAAAACCCTCTTTTTCCTGAAAATCCCCAAAACATAACCCAAGGGATTTTCAACCAATTTTGCATAACAATTCACAATTAATTTTCAGCACAACAATTAATTATAATAAAGAACCACTAGTTCTAACCAAGTGGAGTCGATAGAGAAGCCACCTACCTTTAGGGTTCCCGAGAAATCGACCCACGAACAACGACACCTCAAATCCGGCGAATGCACCACCGAAACCTCTCTAGATCCCATTCCCTAACCATAACAAGCCTTAAAATCATCATCCAAGGAAACCCCAACCCTATATCTACAAACCAAAAGTGTAGATCTAGAAAACCAAGAAAGATAGGGATGTCGATCTAGAGGAAAACACAAGAGAAACAAGAGGAGAGACTTACCTAGGAGAAACCACCTTCAAACCGCCTTGAAACCCCTTTGAAATGCTTCCAAATCGAGTGGTAGAGCACCCTTAACCCATGAGAATCCAAAATCCTGAGTGAGGACCGAGTGGGAGGAAGAGAGGAGTGAAATGAGGCAATCCTGAGTGAGACCGGGTTTTAAAACCCTAACTTTAAGTGGCCACACGGTTTGGTAAACCTTGCGCTAACTATGCGCACGCCACTGCCTCGAGAGCCAGAGTTCTCACGGTTTGGCAAACCGTGCGTAGGCCGTGCGAGGCCTACTGTCTTGAGAACAAGGGTCCACACGGTTTCTTAGGGAATCCGCATGGTTCCCACTAACCGTGCTCAAACCGTGCACCCCTTTAAAAGCCTCCAAACTCATCCAAAACCATTCCAAACTCTCCCAACCTCTTCCCAACTCATCCCATGCACTTTAAACACATAAAATTCATAAAAAAGGCCACATACCTCAAACTGGGGGTGCTACATTCTTCCCACCATTGGAATTTCCATCCTCGGAAAGTAGTGAACCCACCCTTTACTGAAAGAGCTCGGGCCATTGCTCGACCATCTCTTTCTCCTGCTCCCAAGTCTCCTCTTGAATCTGACCATGTTTCCACAAAACTCAAACTAAACCGATGCTTTTACCACACAAGACTTTCTCTTGCCTATCCACAACCCGCACTGGCACGTGCACCAACGAAGCATCCGGTTCTAGCTCAACATGATCCCATCGAATGATATGGTCACGATCCAGCTGATACTTTTTCAACTGCGAGACATGAAACACATTGTGCACCGCACTAAACCGTGGTGGTAAAGCCAAACGATAATCCACCTCACCAACCCACTCAAGAACCTCAAAAGGTCCAATATACCTCGGAGATAACTTTCCCTGCTTCCCAAACCGATGATGTTCCAACCTAGGAGAGATCCTCAAGAACACATGATCACTCACCTGGAATGACAACGACCGTCAACGATGATCCACATACAATTTCTGATGACTCTGAGCCATCTCCATTATCTTCCTGATAAACTTGATCTTCTCCATAGTCTCCTGGACAAGGCTCGGTCCAAGTATCGAGGACTCGCCCGTTTCCACCCAACATAGTGGAGAACGACATAGCCTCCCATACAACGCTTCAAACGGAGCCATATGTATGGATTCCTGATAACTGTTATTGTACGAGAACTCAAACAATGACAAGTTCTCCTCCCATGAGCCACCAAAATCCATGACACAATCCTTCAACATATCCTCCAGAGTTTGTATCGTCCTCTCGGATTGACCATCCGTCTGAGGGTGATACACTGTACTCATCGTCAACTGTGTTCCAGGGGATTGCTATAAGGATTTCCAGAAACGAGATGTAAACCTCGGATCTCTATCTGATACAATCGAAACTGGAACACCATGCCTCTTTACCACCTCCCGGATATAGATTTTGGACAGATCCTCCACCGTATGAGATTCAAGAATCGGGATGAAATGGGATGATTTCGTTATCCGATCCACTACCACTCAAATGGTATTGTTCTTCTTAAACGTTCTTGGGAGACCTGTGACAAAATACATCGCTATCTGCTCCCACTTACAAATAGGGATTGGTAAAGAATGCAACATTCCTGCTGGCCTCTGATGCTCTACCTTGACCTGCTAACAAGTCAAGCATCTCGAAACAAACTCAGCCACACTTCTTTTCATACCAGCCCACCAGAACTGCGCATTCCGCACTTTATACATTTTCTGAATTCCAGGATGAACAGACCACCTGGAATGATGATATGCCCTAAGAAGATCCTTCTGACAAGCAACTGGTATAACCATCTGATTTCGAAAACACAAAACTGAATCTCCATTCAGTTGCAAACCCTCAATGGTATCCCCACCATTGAGTCTTGACCCCACAATCACACACTCAGAATTGGATATCTGTGCCTCTCTAACTAGGCCAACCAAGTCAGGAATCAACAAAACCGGAAAGAAGACTGCTCTATTGCCCTGATCCTCACATTCCAACTGCATATCAGCTATAACTGACATCAACTGCCACTAGTCTGATGCCTGTTTCACCACCTGAGCATATGATTTTCTACTTAATGCATCCGCCACCGAATTTCCCTTACTTGGTGTGTACATCAAGCCAAAATCAAACATCTGGAGATATTCCATCCATCTCCTTTTCCTCAAGTTCAAATCCATTTGTGAGAAAATATGTTTCAAACTCTTGTGATCTGTATATACCATGAATTTCTCACCGAAGAGATAATGAAGCCACACTTTCAAAGCATGGACCACTGCTGCCAACTCCAAATCATGAGCTGGGTAGTTATTCTCATGCACTCTCAACTACCGTGATCCATATGCAACCACATGATTCCCTTTCATGAGAACACACCCCAACCCTGATCTCGATGCATCGCAATACACCACATACCCTTTTCCAGATTCTGGAAAAACCATGATTGGTGCTGATGTAAGACGACCCTTTAGATCTTTGAAACACTGCTGACACTGTTCATTCAACTGGAATGGAACATTCTTTCTTGTCAAAGCTGTCATTGGTGAAGCCAAACGTGAAAAATCACGAACAAAATGCTGATAATACCCAGCTAGACCAAGAAAACTCCGTATCTCAAACAAATTCTTTGGAGGTTTCCATGAGATAACAACCTCTATCTTTTCTAGATCCACTGAAACAACCCTTTTAGAAATTATGTGGCCAAGAAAATGAACTTCCTATACCCAAAAGCCACACTTTGACAATTTGGCATACAACCGATGATCCCTCAAGATCCCCAACATTGTCGCCAAGTGCTGTTCATGCTCCACCCTTGTCTTTGAATACACCAGAATATCATCTACAAGAACCACCACAAATGAATCCAGATATCTCTGAAATATCTGATTCATCAATGCCATAAACACCGCTGGCGCATTCGTTAGACCAAAGGGCATAACCACATATTCATAATGGCCATATCTACTTCTAAAAGCTGTTTTAGGAATATCCTCCTTCCTCAACCGCAATTGATGATATCCTGACCTCAGGTCGATCTTGGAAAACCACTGGGCTCCCCTCAACTGGTCAAACAAATCATCAATTCGTGGAAGTGGATATCTATTCTTTATCATAACTTGGTTAAGTCTAAGATAATCAACACAGAGCCTCAAGGTTCCATCCGCCTTTTTCACAAACAACACCGGCACTACCCACGGATACGTGCTAGTCTGGATAAACCCTTTGTTTTCTAACTCTTCTAACTGGATTTTCAATTCCCGCAATTCATCTGGTACCATCCGATAAGACGGAAGTGAGATAGGACTGGTCCCCGGAAGGAGATCAATCGTAAACTCCACTTCTCTTACGGGAGGTAACCCAAAGAATTCTTCAGGAAAAAAATCCATGAACTGGTCCACCACTGCCGGAGGAACACTCTGCTCAACACCGTTTACTGATTTTAACGACAACACTGCCAACTGATACGATAACGTACCCACTACTGGTTCCAACAAACCCATTGCACCCTGCCTTTCATGCCTCTCTCCTCTAAAGAGATGTCTAACACCATCATGTGTCGTAAAATCCACTGTTTTCACATCACAATCGATGTGGGCCTTAAAAGCCACCAGCCAATCCATTCCCAGGATTACATCATACCCATCCATCTCAATCATTAAGAAATTCCACACTATCTCAACCTCGCCCACAACTATACAACATTCTATACACAAGAAGGCTCAACATTCTCTTAGACCCAGAGGAGTTTGAAGTTTCAAAACTGAGGGCACCATTTCTACCCTTAAACCCAACAAATCAACCACACGTGCAACAATAAAAGAGTGTGAAGCACTCATATCAAACAACACTTGCATCAAGGTATAATTTAAAAGAATAGTACCTCGCACTGTGGATGGTCCCGACTGATCATCCACCACAACCTGTTCAGCTTCGAACACATTCTTTCTTGCCACACTCTGCTCTTTATTGCTTTGCTGAGGCATCGTGGTATTCTGAGAATCACCATGACCCAATTTACTCTGCTAACGAGGGGTATGCTGCTGCCCCCGTCCCATCGAAGCATACGACGTCTGCGATCCCTGAGGAGTGTCACGCACACCCGACCTTGGAGCATTTCGACAATGACACTGCAGATGCCCCATCTTCTTACAATTATGACATGCTCAAGGTTTTCCGTACAATCCCACTTGATGTGGCTTGTAGAACCACATTGAAAACATTCCAAATTTATTTGGGGATTTGGAGGAAGATTTACCAATCCCGTCGTCAGATTATATGCCATATTCCCACCCTGGGAATAAGTGTCCCTCCTTCACTTGAACCCAGTGTTAGAGTTCCCAGTATTCCCCATGGGTACCACCATGCTTCCCCCGCCTGAGCTCCCAACAGATCCCGCTCAGCCACCGAGGCTCTATTCACCATCTTCGTGTAATCATCTATACACAGCACCGCTATCTTTGAATGGATTTCTTGCCTTAACACCACTTTAAAGATCCTTGCCTTCAACGACGTGCTACCCGCCACCTCAGGTGCAAATCGCACTAAGTTCATGAACATAGCTGCATACTCCCTCACAGACATAATATCTTACTTTAAACTAAATAAATCAGTCGTACGCTGAATTCTAAACGTATGTGGGTAGAATTGTTTTTTAAAAAATTCCTCAAAGCCTTCCCACATCATACCTTGGTCCATCCCCGCTTGGACTACCAACTCCCACCACTGAAGGGCAAGATCTTCCAACATATACGTGGCCAACTTCACTTTTAGCTCTACCAGTGTTCCCAAGAACTTGAAGATCTTGTTTATTCTATTCAACCATGCTTCTTCCCTCTCTGGATCCGAATCACCACTGAATATGGGTGGATTCTGCTTTTGAAACTGAACCGCATGATCCACATGCCTTGGTTCATCCACTTTGTTTCCACTTTCCACAGCTTGGAAAGCTTGCACTATGCTTTGCACTAGCTGCTGGTTCACCTGAGGCTCAGGTGCAACCACATTCTCAGCAGCCTCCTCTGGTTGGTCTCTACGATGCCTACCCGATGCCATTTCTATCAACAGAAAACAAACAACCATGAGTCTCACTTCCATAGACATCACGAAATCCCATTTCAAATCACATTACCCAACATTATCACAAGAAGGCTTTCCACCAGTTCACATTTTCCACATGTTCCATGTTTCACCATTTTGAAAACCAAACCATTTTCAAAATACAAATTTATTCATATTAAAATTTCACATATTCATATCACATCATAAATCATTATACCCCAATGAAATATGCATCCTAGAGGGAAGTCATTTCCACCATGCATGCCATGCTCATCTCATTGGCTACACCCACGATAATGAGATATCCAATGCCTATAAGTTTCTCCAAAACACTTATGTACCCAACTCCCTAGTAACTAGAATTTCAGCATAAAAGGGTTAGCTAAGTCCTTTTATTCTATACATTCCATGTTTCGACATTCCCACGCCTTGCTACCATCCCGACTCAAGGAGTATACCACAATGAATGTCAACACCAAATTTGAGAATCAACTCCAAAGGACCGAACAAACAGATACCACTTGTAACACCCCACCCCTACCTCATTGGCTTGCGGAGGTGGTGAGGGTTACTTGGCCTTAAGAGACGTTCCCAAGATGCCAAATTCTGGCAATAAATGCTGAGGGCTTCAAGATCAAATTGGGGAATGATTTACCCTTAAGACAAAACCAACCAAACTATCCACTAATAGCCACTATATGATGCATGTAAAATAAAATTCCAAACCATGCATTCCCAAAAGACAACTAAGTTGTTCCACAACACAACTCAAGATCAATACAACCTGAAATGTCTACAAAACATCAGATTACACTGCGGAAACTAAACAACCAAACACCACCAGCCATGACACCACAACAGCTCCACACCAAGCTCCAAGCTCCAAGCTCCACCAAGGGATCACAATGCTCCACTAAAGGAGGGAGATGCCTTACCTTTGTTCACGTCACGATACACAACATCTGAAAAGACACCAATGTGCCAAAGCAGGGGGTGAGTAATAAAATTCAGCAGGATTTCCCCAAATGACTTCCCTACACATGCCACTAGGATAAAACCGTTAGCATGTTTATATAAAACAGTTTATATAAAATAATCACAAGTGCTACCATTTCCATAAGCCAACCATGATCTTACCAAGCCATCACACCCAACCCAAGAAACCAAGGTAAAGCCAAACAAACATGCCAAAATCCATTTCATCATTTACCCACTAGCACCACAACTTCCAACTTGCAAAGCCATGCACAATAAACAATTATAACAACCAAACGGTGGAACTTCCGTCCAACCCGTTCACCCATTTACAATTAGTGGATCTTCCCATCCACTTATCCTTAAATGGTGACCCTTCCGTCCACTATCCATCCCTTTTTATAGTGGTACTTCTCGCCACTTCCACACAACATTCCAAACAATACAAACCAAGCACAAAACCCACCAAGGTCATAACGTCATGCAATCAACCAATTTCCATTGCATATCAATCCCCTTCAATAAATCACCAATTTATTGAAAATCATTTTCCATGCCAAAACACATTTTAATAAAACAAAATTTTTATTGAATTACATTTCCATCAATCATTTTCACAAATAAGCCATAGCATCCCATTTTAAAATCTCCATTTTAAAATTCACAACAATAGCATTTCACCATAAAACCATCTTTTTCCCGAAAATCCCCAAAACATCACCCAAGGGATTTTCAACCAATTTCGCATAACAATTCACAATTAATTTTTAGTACAACAATTAATTTTAACAAAGAACCACTAGTTCTAACCAAGTGGAGTCAAGAGAGAAGCCACCTACCTTTAGGGTTCCCGAGAAATCGACCCATGAACAACCGCGCCTCAAATCCGGCGAACGCACCACCGAAACCTCTCTAGATCCCCTTACCTAACCATAACAAGCCTTAAAATCATCATCAAAGGCAACCCCAACCCTAGATCTACACACCAAAAGTGCAGATCTAGAAAACCAAGAAAGATAGGGATGTAGATCTAGAGGAAAACACAAGAGAAACAAGAGGAGAGACTTACTCGGGAGAAACCACCTTCAAACCACCTTGAAACCCCTTTGAAACGCTTCCAAATCGAGTGGGAGAGCACCCTTAACCCCTGAGAACCCAAAATACCGAGTGAGGATCGAGTGAGAGGAAGAGAGGAGTGAAATGAGTCAATCCCGAGTGAGCTCGGGTTTTAAAACTCTAACTTTAAGTGGCCGCACGGTTAGCCTGCACAGTTTTGAAAACTGTGCGCTAACCATGCGCATGCCACTGCCTCAAGAGCCAAAGTCCATACGGTTTCCTCAGAAGGTTTGGCAAACCATGTGTAGGCCGTGCGAGGCCTACTATCTCAAGAACAAGGGCCCGCACGGTTTCTTGGGGAATCTGCACGGTTCCCACTAACCGTGCTCAAACCGTGCACCCCTTTAAAAGTCTCCAAACTCATCCAAAACCATTCCAAACTCTCCCAACCTCTTCGTAACTCATCCCATGCACTTTAAACACATAAAAATGCATAAAAAAATGCCACATACCTCAAACCGGGGGTGCTACAGTATTAATATCATCAATCTTGTTATCTACCTTTTTTTTTCTAGATATAAATGACTTACCTTATGAACTCCTCGAGTTGGTGAAATAGATCGTGTACCAAATTGTTGTGCATTTTGATCCATGTTGGCTATTAAGTCACGAGCGGCAGAAGGAGTTTTATCAACCAAGGTACCACTAGATGCTGCATCAATCATTCCACGATCCATGGTGATAAGTCCCTCATAGAAGTATTGGATTAATAGTTGTTCACTAATTTGGTGGTGGGGTTAGCCTGAGCAGAGTCGTTTGAATCTCTCCCAGTATTCATGAAGGGTATCTCCTTGTGATTTCCTAATGCCACAAATTTCTTTCCTAATTGATGCTGTTCAGGAGGCAGGGAATAAATTCTCTAAAAATAGTATTTTTAGGTCATTATAGCCCCCAATTGTGGTAGGAAAATAGTATATCCAATTTTTGGCTACACCATTAAGGGATAAAGGGAAGTCCATAAAATTAATTAAGTCATCAGAGACATTTTGGGGTTTCATGGTGGAGAACACTATGTGAAACTCCTTAATATGTTTATGAGGGTCCTCACTAGAAAGACCATGGAATTTGGGAAGTAGGTGGATGAGGTCTGATCTCAAATAAAAGTTGGATGCTTCCTCATGATATTGGATGTATGCAGGTTGGTACCCCACATCTAGGGTGGTCGGTTCTTTTAAGGTTTGATTATTTACAGCCATGTTTTCTTGAGTTTGATTGGGTTCAATTTTTTATTGGTTTATGAAAACTTGAGGTTCCAAAAGGGGTTCCTTAGTGTTACTTTATTGAACTTCTCTAGATGTCTTAATTTTTGTGTGAAGTGTCTTTTCAATTTCTAGGTCAAATTCAAGCAATTTTTCTTTTTCTGATCGGGTCATGCAAATAAATTGTGAAGTTTGTTTTTTTATGATTGAATATGGATAAAATAACTTAATAAGGGTTAAAGGAGAATATAATGTTATAATATAGAATTATAGATAGAGATAGAGAAGAATAGTAGAGAGAGATATTGAGAGAGGGAGATAAAGGAAGAACACACAAAAATAACAAAAATTAGAAATATAAAACCAAAACCAAAACAATCAAATGGGGGCGGGGTATTTAAAGGAGTACTAATTAAGAAGTAAAATAAATAAATAAAAGGAAATAAAAAAAATGATCTTGGATCCCCGGAAAATGTGCCAAAATTTGACCGTGTTGTCAAGCGCGTCAAATTAGATGTTTATTTTTAACTAGAATTTCTGTAGTATAGCAGCAACCCTAGGTCGTCTCTCGAAGGATCCTTAGATAATTAATTAAAAAATGAGGTTGTGATTAAGAAACTAAAAGGGGAATAGGGTTTTATAAAACTTGGGTTTTGTTTCTTTAATAACATAAATTGAAAGTATATTACTACTGAGAGAAAACGGTTAGAGAAATCGTGATCAACCCGGGTAAGTGTCCCTTGATGCTCAATTCATCATTACGCTCAAGGGAAAGGGAAGGATCATTGATTCCTTGATTTTATACATACTGAAACCAGTAATGGTATGTGAGTTCTTACTAGGTTACCACTTAGTATTTGATCGATCAATGATACTGATTATCGACAACCGCTCAAAATCAACAAACATGAATCGATGTAAAAATAGAACTCAATCAAGGAATCACATCAACAACGTGAAGAGATGAACAGATTTGTGTCAATGATAAAAATATTCTACAAGACAAGAACATTCATATTCATAGGTTCAAGCTCCTGGATTTTATCAACCAACGCAATCCATTTGCACACTTATGAAAGGGAGGGGTGAGAAAAGAGGCAACCGCACTCAAATCATCACAAGATTCGGGTTATGCATGGAAGCATGTGGATTATTGTTCCTTTGATTTGTATTTGATCATACCAAAATAAACACAAATTTAGAAGGTATAAATGAAGAATAATTGATGACAAACCTAGAAATCAATTACCTTATGAATATTATAAGTGTGGAGCTTGATATTACAATAAAGGACACTCCCCAAATTGATCACTAAGAGGTTTAGAAGTACACGAGGGAGAATAGAAATAAAATGGGTGAAAATAGATCTCCAATTAGACTAACCTTCACCCCTAGTCGTTCAACACAAATAATGATGGAGAGGAGTGATTTTATGGGCAATTTACATCCATATTTCCACATAAAGTGGTCAAGTATCTAAAGGGCTAGGTGACTATTCAAGGCAGATTTTTTACTCCATATTTATTCGGATGGTTGACTGAAAAAACACGTGAAAATGACTTGAAATTTAGTGGAGAGTTGGGCTTTGAGTTATATGTCCAAGGGAGGTGTAATCAGACCAATTGGATCTCCGAGTCCCTAGTTATGACCTAAATACAGAAGGGTGGTCCAATATGGCCCGCCCAGAATTTCTTCACATTGTGGGCCTATTTTGGGCCTCCAAATGGACGAATTGGGATTCATGATCTTCTAGAGAAATGTATCCCACATTGGTTTTCACTTATACATCCATTTTTATCCCAATTGTATTCACATATTATCCACAGTATAAATAATTGTCCACATGCATGCTTGGGCTCTCACGCAGTTTGGCCCATTTTGCTTGAATTCCATCACGAGCTCTCCAAATCACCTCCTCCTACAATGTAAACACCAAAAAAAGTCAAATTTCCCTATTAAACAGTGATACAAATTAATTCATTGATTCAAACATAAAGTGAAATTTATTATTATATTTTTAACATTCATTACAAAACCAATTTAAAACAACGATGTAAGGGTTGATTTGAATAGTGAATCGCTATGCGATCAGATCTTAGAGAAAGTATGAATCTCATGTCAATTAGTGTCTTCCTAAAATTAGGTCTCAAAGACCTAAAACCGACATGAGTATCACTTCATATCATAGTTTGATTTTTCAAGTATCCTCAAGGACTTCTTGATGACGTCTTAGTCAAAGTTGGGAAGTTCATATTCCCTATAGACTTTCTTATCCTAGACATGGAGGAAGAAGGATATGTCATAATAATTCTAGGAAGACCATTTATTTCCACCAAAAAAACATTAATCAATGTGATCCATGGTAGATTGATCTTTAGAGTCAGTGAATAATAGGTAGTGTTAGACCTAGTTAAAGAAACCAAACAAAGATGTGACTCATTTGATTGTCAATATATTTTTCTAACGGATGAAAATGATGATTTCTTGAGTATTGAAGATGAGGGGAGACTATGTCTCCTGAAAAAAGAGAAATTATTGAATATGAGAAAGTCAACTACATCGAACCTCTGATGAGAGACTCATTTCCAGAGTTCACAACCTCAGTTATTAAGCCACTGACATTAGAATTAAATCCTCTATAAGGCACACTAAAATAATAATTTTTAGAGACCAAAGATGCATTTCCAGTCATCATAAGCTTAGAACTGAATGAAGATCAAGTAGATTAATTAATAAATATCCTCAAGAGGTATAAAAATTCAATCTCTTAGAGTGTGGATGATATAAATGGGATTAGTCCCATGATATGCACCCAAAAAAATTCTATTGGAAGAAGGTGAAAAACCAAAATGACAACCCCAACAAAGAATCACCCCACCAATGAAAGAAGTAGTTAAGAAGGAATTCCTAAAGCTGCTCGATGATGGTATCATTTTTTTCGTCTTTGATAGCAAATGAGTGAGCCCATTTCAAGTAGTACCAAATAAATGCGGCTTAAATGTAATTAAAAATAATGAAAATTAATTAATCCAAAATTATACAATCACTGGATGGAGAGTTTATGTTGACTATAGAAATATCAACACTACAACATGAAAGGATCACTTTTTTCTCCCATTCATGGATCTAATGCTTGAGAGGTTAGATAGGCATGAATTATATTATTTTATGGATGGATATTATGGATACAATCAAATAGATGTCAAACTAGTTGATTATTTAAAGACAATGTTTACATTTCCATTCAGAACCTTCTCCAATCGATGAATGTCATTTGGGATGTGTAATGCGCCGAAAACATTCCAATGGTGTATGATTCATATCTTTCACAATATAGAGGAGGAGTTCTTAGAAATCTTCATGGATTATTTTTCCACATATGGATGATCCTTTGAGGTTTGTCTAAGAAATTTGGAACTAGTGCTATAATTCTATGAAGAGAAATGTCTAGTGCTGAATTGAGAGAAGTGTCATTTCATGGTTCAAGGAGTCATAATCACCAGACATAAAATTTTAAAGAATGAAATAGAATTTGACCCAATAAAAATTAAATTAATCAAATACTTACCTGAACCCACAACTATGAAAGGAATAAGGAGTTTCCTGGGCCACACAGGGTTCTATCATCGTTTTGTTAAGATCTTTTCACAAATAGCCTAACCATTAACACATATAATATCTAAGGATTTTCCTTTTGAATTCAGTAAAGAATGTCGACGGGCCTTTGATGCTCTAAAAAATAACCTGGTGGATGCTCCTGTCATTGTCTCACCGGATTGGGACAAAGACTTCGAGCTTATGTGCGTTGTTAGTGAATTCATTATGGGCACTATGTTAGGAAAACATGTTGGACATATCTTTCACATCATTTATTATGTCATCCATACTCTCAAAGAATCTCAAATAAATTATATGACCATATAGAAAGATCTTATGGTAGTAGTTTTTATGTTTGACAAATTTAGGTCATATCTATTGCTCTCTAGAGTTGTAGTTTACACTGATCATGCAACATTGAAATAAATTTTGAATAAAAAAGATGAAAAACCAAAATTGATATGGTGGATCCTGCTATTTAAAGAGTTTTATTTAGTCATAAAATTCATGAAAGGGATTGGAAATGTTATCATAGACCATCTGTCTAGTCTTTAGTTACCAAATATTTAGGATGACAAAGAGATGAGAATTGCATTTGAATTATGTGATGAGACACTCTTTAATATGGATGTACAAGCATGCACATGGTTTTCTAACAAAGTAAATTATCTTTCCACTGGAACTCTCTACCCACACTTCTCCTATCAATAGAGGAAGAATTTTCTATTAGATACGTTGCACTACTACTGGGATGAACCACTGCTATTAAAACATTGAGCTAATGATTTAATGCGACACTACATCCTAGAGGATGAAATTCAAACTGTGCTAGAATTCTATCATACATCACCAACTGGAGGACATCATATAATTGAGCGTACCATGTCCACAATTCTTTAGAGTGGATTTTTTTCCCACACTCCATCGAGATGCAATATGTTTTTTCCAAAGCTGTGATCGGTGTCAACTAACATGCACCATTGGGAAACGTAATAAATACCCCAAACCCTATCCTGGAAGTAGAATTTTTTGATGTTTGGGGAATTGACTTTAGGGTTCTATTTCCCAATTCTCATAGAAAGTTATGCATCTTGGTTGGTGTGGACTATGTCTCAAAATGGGTAGAAGTAGGAGCCTCTACCCTTGACACAACCAAAGTGGTCATGCAATTTCTAATAAAAAATGTATTTTCCTGATTTGGATTTCCCCAATTACTCATTAGTGATCAGGGAATGCACTTCAATAATACTATTGTAAAATTCCTACTTGAAAAGTATTGGATTCGATACAATACTGGAACTCCTTACCACCAAAAAACTAGCGGGTAGGTGGAACTTTCTAATTGGGAGATTAAGCAAATTCTAGAAAAGATAGTCAATACAAATAGGAAGGATTGGAGTATAAAACTTAATGAATAACTTTGGGTGTATCAAAAGGATTACAAAACACCCATCAACACAAATCCTTTCCAAAATTTCTATAGAAAACTTTATCACTTTCTAGTAGAGTTAGAACACTGCTCATACTAGGCAATTAAAAAGTTGAACTTGGATGAACAAAAAGATGGGAAACAAAGATTGCTGCAATTGGATGAGTTGGAGGAAATCATACATGACGCTTATGAGAATGCCAAACTTTATAAAGAGAAAACAAAATAATGGAACGACCAACACATCACGTGACATATATTCATACCAGGGGATAAATTTTTGTTGTTCAATTCATGCTTGAAATTATTACCCGAAAGACTGAAATCCTAGTGCGTCCTATATTTAAAATTCATTTGATTTGAGGTTTTCCGAGCTCTTGACGTTAAATGAATCACTGACTGAGAGGCAATCCAAGGTAGTTTTCTATAGGTAAAATTATGATTTGTGTGGTTCAGATGTGTTTTATTGTTGAGAAGATAATTTTACAGAGTAAACAAATATTTTATTCTGTAAAATTTTGCATTCCAAAAAACAAATCTTTTCATAATTTATGAAATAAAACATACATTTACACCATAAATTTTGTAGCTCATGCATTTAAGTTATAACCCTAGGTTTATGGTTTTGACATCCCTTTTATCCACTGATACCCTCTACTCTCTCTCCTACCCATACACCGCTTCCTCCCCACCCCTCATTTCTCCTTCTTCTCCTCCTACCCATTGCCATCTCCACATCATCCACCCACTTTGATTCATATGGAATACACAATGGGAGGTGGATGATGTCCATTATCTAGGAACCTGACCAAGCGCATAGACCAGGGCTTGAGACATCCCTCGACCAAGCATCCAACCCAAGACCCCTCTCCGCCACCACCATCAGAAACCGACCCCATTCACCCCTTCCATTTTGGCTGTGCATTTTGCATCACACCATTCATAGGATGCTACCATATATGATCTTATTCATCCCTGCCTTCATTTTTCAGACTCAAGGAATCAAGTTTTCTTGGTTCACTTACAATCCAAGTCTATGTGGATGGAGAAGACCTTAGATATGGTCGTATTACTCAAGAACCTCATCAAAGGGGAGTTTATAACGCCCCCTTGATAGATGAACCTCGTGTATATCTTCTATGTAATATAAATGATGTATAGGGAGATATTCCTTGAGTTTCAGATGAAATTTTAACTAGACTTCATTCACGTCACCTTCAAAATGGGTGGTGGGGATTCGGAGTTGACACTGGGAGAGTTCAGAGTTGGATTGGGGGTTTATTCTTATGGCTTCACTGCCTCTCCTACTTATGATGCCTTGTGTCTTGATTCAAACAAGACTGACACTCCATAGATCTGGGTGTAGATCTCCCATGACCCCACCTACATTCATGATCCTCTAACTGTGAAGAACACCAAGTTGAAGGGTGAAACACTCAAGATCATTCACTGTGTGCTTTCCCATGATTGGCTAGAATGGGGTGACTCCCATGGGGCCATCACACAAATAGAGGTGGCCATCCTTGCCACAATCATGGGAGCCCCTGTACTCAACATGGCTAGAAAATTTTCCATATATTATGAGAGCCATGCCAGGAGGACACATGGTACATTAATGGGGGGAAATTCATTACTCATCTGGCCAGGCATCTTGGTGTTTTTGACTCATCTCAACCCCTATCATCCCTTGAAGTGATGCGGTCAATTGATCCGGTTCTGCTCCATAATATGGGGCTACTCTAGAAGGTGGGAGATCATTAAGATTAGGCCCTAGGGTATGTCGAGTCCATCAATGAGGCACCTACTCTTGATATATCGGTAGCACCTTCTATCCCCGTAAATCAACCCGCATCCACCCATCATCCTACATATTCTAGACCTGAGGCCTCAGATACCTCTCAGAGCATCCCTCTACTGTTGGACTTGTATACACTGGTTTATATCCATGACATCATTATTCAGTGTATTTTAGAGAATCGGTGGAGGATATGCCTTGATTTTTCTATTCCATTCTCTGAGTCTCTAAAGATTCTCCCATCTCCTACTTCACCCTCATCCACTCATCCACCCACCCACACTCTACTGTTATCGGTCTTGCTTTCAGCTCCATTACCACCCCATACACACTTACAACTTCAGCATCCACGATCAAGATTCCTCCTGAGATCACCAACACTACTGCCCAACAAGATTTCTTGGTGGATCACGCTCGATAGGGAAAGGTACCTACTCTTTCATCTACCTTTGAGGTTCCATTTATATATCTAGCTTGTGGAAATACAACCTCTATATGGATCAACACATTACCTCCACTAGTGACAACTGATCCCACTGCCAGCACCAAGGAACCTACTACAGCGGTTCAGTCACCTTCCTATTGAGTGTCTCCTTGTAATTCTTATCTTGGTTTAGTTTTGATAATTACTTCAACCCATCATTCTTTGTTTTCTAATGATTTTGTTTAAGTGTTTCAGATTTAGTATTCCATGGTATTTATTTTATATATGAAGAAATATTGATATGATTCTTATGGTGTTTGTTATGTTGTAAATATAAGAATATTATATTCATTTCATATGTTTATGTCTAAATCCAATTCAGTTTTTTTGATGGTTCAAAAATTCACCGAAGAAGTTACAAGCTGTTCAAGTGACATTACAGTTTTTAGATTAAATTCACTTATGAATTTTGATGATATCTCAAGATAAAGTAAATTTATTCATGTGAAAATTATACCATTGGATATATAATAGATTTATCTAAACTTAATTAGTTTATGAGGAAGTCTGAATTTTTTTTAGTACTCTAAAAAATCACCGAAGTTGCTACAATAGTTTTGCAACTCTACATTGAAAAGATTTGAAAACCTACTATATTTGATTTAATGAAAATTCTAAAGATATAATATTCACTTGAAACCCAATTAAATGTAAATACAAGAAGTTTATATTTATTTCATCAATTTACATTGAATTCTAAAAAGTTATTTTGAATGGTGAATAAATTTTCTAAAGTTCTGTGATGATTTTTCAGAACTGCAGTTTTTCCAGAATGTTATTGCTTCTATTTTTCAAAGATATTGGGAGTAGTAGAAGTTATATTTATTCGATTATTGATCCATTATAAATATATTAATATTACCTAAATATAAGTTTTCTAGGAAGAAGTATGATTTTTTGGGTAAAGGGATCTAAAAAACTGTTGAAGTCTCTAAGTGCAAGTTGTCCAGTTTGCTGGAGGGTTATTTGAACCCTACTTTCTGAACAGTGCAACCCTACTTTCAAAATAATGAAACCCTATGTTTGATACAAAAGTATGGATAATAAACCCTATTTTTGTGAAAAACCATACATTTTCAACCCTACCCTTGATAAAAAAGTATGGTTCACAAACCATACGTTTGTAATGAACCCTACACTATGTTGGCAATGAACCCTACGTTCATGAAACCTACTTTCAGTGAACCCCATGTTAATGAACTCTACTTTCATGAACCCTACGTTATTGAAACCTACATTCCAGGAAGAATTTATTGTACTTTCATGCTTCTAACTTATGTTATTTTGTTGAAAAATAAAACCAAGTCTACTATGCATATCTTTGGAAGCTGAAACATTGCATCCAGAGAGATTAAATTCACTGAATACTTCTACATCTAAAATACCGAATCATGACATACTGCGCACTAATATTTGAGAGTGTTTATTAGAAATTTTGCTGATACTTAACCTTATGAATATTTCAGAAAGTTCTATTCATGTGGATACATCACCTACTAAAATAGTAATATGTTATGTACTACAAAAATGAAGGTTTAGATCCACTATTTTAAGCTAGATATCGAAGTTGTGTTTCCATCATATTTACTTGATGAAACACTACAAGATGAAAGTTTTTTTGTTGCATAATGAGGTGGCTTGTATCATATATTTATCATGATAAATAATTCTGAAAATAAGGACATGTGGAGGTGAAATATTCTACACCAATACCACATGAACATCACATGAAACTGGAGGATGGAGATGCTGAAACATGTTTTTTCTAAGTACATTTTTGTTTGTTGAGAAGATGAACAAGCCAAAAAATAAGGCCGCATAAAGGATTATAGAGATGTACAGTAACATGAGAAAGGAGGAACTCAATATGGTTTCTAAATAGAGAAGCTCATATGTATGCTTCATGTTTGAATTGAATAAATATTTAAAAGGTGAAATATATAGAAAGTGGAGCATGGAGTTTAAGCAACCCACGATACTTTATTTTATATGTTTCATGGTATTTCAATCTGCTGCATTATTATATGGGATTATTTTTACAATTTATAAGTTGGATAAATTATAATAAATACAAAGTATTATGGATGAAGATATTGTAAAGATTTTGGTCCATTATTTAGAGAGAAAAATGGATAGTTTATTCTAACATCATTTTTCCAGTAAATTTGGAGGAATCAAAGTTACTCAAATTCAAATATTTGAATTTGAATGTGGGTTGTGCTGTAATTTTTTAGGAACTATTTTGACTATATTTTAATTGGTTTGAATGGATTTAAACAAGAGTTTTAAATCATTAAATTCTTCTATTATTCCGGATATTTTATCATAATATTTATTCAAATTTTATTTTAAATGATTTTATTAGATATTTATTCTACAGGAAGAAGCCAACGATGCTACTCTATTCTTGGGATATTTAAAAAATTTATTGACTCTATTTATTTTGAATATATGTAGGAAGAAGATAGAATTTAATACTAGATATTTATTCCCTATATATATATATCTATTTTAAAGGAAAAAATATATACGAAGAAGAGTGGAGACGTGAAAACTCTAACGAAAATAAAGTGATGAAATATTCTGCTGCTCATCATTTTGAAGAAGGGATAAATATTATCTGTACATACTTATTCTATCATAGTGTAAATAAGACAGGATCCTGCACAAAAATTTTCTAATCTATTTGCTGCTATTTAAAGAAGAAGAATCCTGTATGACTTTGAAGATTATTTTGCTACTACTCCTACTGTACATTATTGAAGATCATCTACATATTTTAGTTGATGATGCAAATATGATCTAAACCTATTTCACAACAAACTTCATCTCATCTATTTTCTTTGGAGTATCGACTACTCAAACTCAGTTGTGGTGGAGTGTCAGCTTCTCAAACTAAGTTGTGGATATTTTGGTTCCCTATAAAAGAACCAGAAGGCCCTATAAAAGCCTTGTAAGGTGTCAAATGATTGTACTTAGATGTGGAAGGTCTTATAATAAAAGGAACTACTAGTAAAAATAACCAATCTTGTGGAGTAGAGCATTAGTGGAGTGGACTAGGGGATTTCCGTGCCCCAAACCAATAAACATCATTGTGTTCTTTTCCTTTATTTATTTATATTGTTTGTTCAAATTTAAAAGAGAAGGAAAGGATCGTTTCATTTCAAGAGGGATGATTTAATTTTTCAATTTTTTTAAAAGGACATAATTCACCCCCCTCTTGCATCTTCATCATAGCTATTCTGACCTAATATTTTGTATCAAAGGTTGAAATATATTAGAGATATTTCTCATTTTGGAAATCTGTTTCTACTCGATACCAATAGTTGGTATCAAAGGAATTGATCTATTGATTTCCTTTGTCTGTAACAAGTTTGGGTTAAATATTCAGATGAAGAAAAATTTCAATGGATCATCTTAGAAAAGGTATGTCGACGATCCGTGCCCCTTATTTTAATGGTGATAATTATGGATGCTAGAAAGCTTGCATGACTATCTATCTGAAAAATTTTGGTTTCAAAGTTTACATGACTACCATAAAACCATATGAAATATCTAAAGAACCAGAAATGTGGGATGATGTGAAGGAATCTGAATATGATATTAAATCAAGAGTGATGAATGCAATTATTTTTTGACTTGGTCTTGATGAATTTAATCATTTTTCTCAATGTGCTACTACCTATCAGATGTGGAAAAAATTATATTTTCTTATGAAGGAACTGATAAATTGACGGTTAAAATGATTTTTTTCCTTGGGAACTCCAATTTCAGAAACAAATCAAGAATTAAAGAATTGATTGAGATGCACAAAGATGAGATGGAAGAAGAAACTAAAAATCATATTTCTATAAAAAAGGAAAACGATGCACTCAAAGTTTTTATGGATGAATATTAGGATTATAGTCATTTGGATTCAAGAAATGATTCTACTAAAAACTCTAAAGTTGAGAAATAAAATAAAAAGGTAAATATAAGTCTTATGGCTTACACTGATGCGGTGCAATCATCTTACTCTGAAAATTCTGATTCAGAATATTTTTCTTATAATGAATGTGATAAATATTGTTTTATACTTCAAGAGAAGTTTGAATCCTTAATTAAAGATCATATAAAACTTATAAAATCTTATGATTCTATCTCAATTTATAATGATTTTTTTTCAAAACAGATTACTGATTTAAGATCAAATTCTTCCAAAATTTCTTATGATCTACATAAAACTAAAATTAAATAATTGTTGGATGAAGTTTATAATTTAAAGAAAGCTTATAGTTTGATTATTAAGGGAGAGAATTATTTGAATCAAATTCTTGGTAAAATCAAAATTCATAAAGTAAAACTTGGTATTGGTAGTAATGGAGAAAAACCAAAATTATATAAGAATTATTTTGTTCGAGGTTCAAACAGTAAATGCCCATCTACTATTAAATGTTTTTATTATGGTATTAATGGACATTATGCTAATAACTTTTATTTTAAAAAACATCAATTTTGTGGTGTCAAGAATATTCATTATTCAAAAGAATCATCCAGCTTTAATTACAAAATTTTTGATCAAAATAAACATATTTAGTTACCTAAATCATTAGTTGCTAACACTGCCAGACACAAAAGCATATAGGTACCAAAAGACACTTTTATTTGATATTTTATAGGTTTGTGCCACTGAACATCATCATTATACCATCAAGTGGTTTCATGAAAAGTACATGGATATTTATTTTAATTATTTTAAAGGAAAAACATATTTGAATTCGTCCATTATTTGAAAATTTTCATAGAGTTGGAACTATTAAAATTCAGAAAGTATTTTAATTTTCCATTCTAATATTTGATTTAAAATGAGTTAAATATTTTATATAGGAGGAGAATTTTTTTTAATATTTTACTCCTCTACATTTAATTACTCTTATGCTTAAACTGTTAAACCTTTTTAAAACTCTATTATATTATCAGATGAATTAATTCATTGATTTATTTTATTAACCAACGACCATAAAACATCCTCTTATGATTTTATATAAATGGTTATATTGTATGTAAGAATGTTTTTAATGTATTAATTCCACCAAGGTGCATCTCAGTTGGTAGTGGCCCTGTGGGGTCTCGATGAGGTCTCAGGTTCGAGTCCCGCTGTGTTCTTCTTTGTCTGTAGTATATGGATTTTTTTTGTATTTCTTCCCCTCCTCTAACTGTTGTAATGTATTTAATGTATTACTATTTAAATTAATTTCTTGTGTGAAATTAAACAATTACTGTATGTGGTAAATTATTACATTAAAATGTACTAGTCATTTATAACATGTGAAAATAGTCATTTTTAAATCCTTATTTTAAATTCTTTGAAAATATTTTATTTAATTCCTTAAATATCTTTTAAAATTATGCTATATATTAAGGGGAGTTATTTTAAATATTTAGTATATGTTTAAATGTTTTATTATTATGCAATGAATAAAATGGTTCAATACATTCATTGTAAACCCTTTCTATAATATTATATATGTTTTCATGACTCCTTGATTATATCTTTTTATCTTTTTAAAGGAAGCATAAATTTAGGGAGAGTTTATATTATTGTATGTATTCAAAATATATTTTTCATTTAATTCTCAAGAACTTATATTTTGATGTTTTTAAAAAATAGGGAAGAAAATATTGTATTTAATATTTTAAATATTTTTGACATTGCTACTGAAATTTCAAATTCCCATTCTTTATAAAACATGGTAAATATATTCAAGAACTAATATTTTTTATCCTTAAAAAAAGGGGAGAAAAAGTTGGTCCATAATTAGGGTTTTATAATTATCAAAAAGGGGGATAATATTTAGTGGCTCCTTTTCATTCTCATCTTGGTTTAGTTTTGATAATTACATCAACCCACCATTCTTTGTTTTCTAATGATTTTGTTTAAGTGTTTCAGACTTAGTATGTCATGGTATTTATTTTATATATGAATAAATATCGATCCAATTATTATGGTGTTTGTTCTATTGAAAATAAAATAATATTATCTATATTTAATATGCTTATTTCTAAAGCCAATTCAGTTGTTTTGATGGTGCAAAAATTCATCAAAGCTGTTACAAGCTATTCAAGTGACATTGCAGTTTTCAGATTAAATTCACCTATGAATTTTGATGATATCTCAAGATAAAGTGAAATGATTCATGTGAAAATTATACCATTTAATAACTAATATATTTATCTAAACTTAATTAGTTTATGAGAAAGTCTGAAAAGTTTTTTTAGTACTCTAAAAAATCACTGAAGTTGTTGCAGTGGTTTTGCAGCTCTACAATGAAAGGATTTTAAAACCTACAATATTTGATTTACTAAAAGTTCTAAAGATACCAGAATCACTTAAAAATAGATTCAATAGAAATCCAAGAATTTTTTCTTAATTTAATTAGTTTATATAAATTCTAAAAAGGTCATTTTAATAGTGAATAAATTGCCTGAAGTTCTGCGATGATTTTTCAGAACTCCAATTTTTCCAGAATGTTATTACTTCAATTTTCCAAAGATATTATGAGATATAAAACTCATATTGATTCTATTATTGATCCGTTAAAAATATATTAATATTTCATAAATATAATTATTCTATGATAAAGTATGAATCTTCTGGTAAAAGGACCTAAAAAATCATTGAAGTCTCTAAGTATAAGTTGTCCAGTTTGATGAAGGATTATTTAAACCCTGTTTTCTAAACAGTACAACCCTACTTTTAGAATAGTGAAACCCTATATTTGATAAAAAATTATGGATAATCAACCCTATTTTTTTTTGAAAAAACATATGTTTTGTACCATAATTTTGATAAAAAAGTATGGTTCATGAACCATACATTTGTAATGAACCATACATTACATTGGTAATGAACCCTACATTCATGAACCCTACTTTTAGTGAACTCTTCATCAATGAACCTTAATTTTATGAACCCTACATTCCAGGCAGAATGTACCCTACTTTCATGCTTCTACCTTGTGTTATTTTTCTGAAAAATCAAACTAATCTTGTTGGGCATATATTTGGAAGCTGAAATGTTGCATCCAAAGTGATTAAATTCACTTCATACTTTTACATCTAAAATACCAAATTGTGACCTACTATGAACTAAGATTTTAGAGTGTTTATTAGAAATTTTTCTATTACTTAACATGTTTTATATTTTATCAAGTTCTCTTCATGTGGATACATCACCTGTTGAAATAGTAATCTGTTATGTGATACAAAAATGAAGGTTTAGATCCACTGTTTCAAGATGGAAACTAAGGTTGTGTTTGTATCATGTTTACATGATGAAAAACTGCAAGCTAAAATTTTATTTATTGCATTACGAAGAGGCTCATATCACAGATTTATCATGATAAATCATTCTGAAAATAAGGATGTGTGAAGGAGAAATCTTCTACACCAATACCACATGAACATCAAATGAAACCAGAGGACAGAGATGCTGAAATATATTTTTCTAAACACCTTCTCATTGCTTGAGAAGATGAATATGCTAAAAAATAAGGCTGTATAAAGGATATCAAAGATGTACAAGAACACGAGAAAGTGGGAAATCAAGATGTTTTATACATGGATAAACTCATATGTATACTTCATGTTTGAATTGAATAAATATTTAAAGGGTAAAATATATATAAAGCAGAGCATGGAGTTTAAGAAGCCTACGGTACTCTATTTTATATGTTTCATAGTAATTCAATCTGCTGCATTCTTACATGGAATTATTTCATCAGTTTATAATTTGGATAAATTAAAATAAATCCAAAGGATTGTGGATGAATATATTGAAAATATTTTGGTCTAATATTTAGAGATAAAAATGGAAATTTCATTCTAACGTCATTTTTCCAGCAAAGTCAGAGGACATAAAGTTATTCAAATTCAAATATTTAAATTTACATTTGGTTTGTTCTGTTAGTTTTTAGGAACTATTTTAAAACTATTTAAATAGGATTGAATGGATTTAAATAGAAGTTTTAAATCATCCAACACTTCTATTTTTCTTTTTTATTAGAAGATTTAATCATATTTTATTTTAAATTATTTTATTGGAGATTTATTCTACAAAAAGATGTCAATGATTCTATTATATTCTTAAGATATTTATAAATGCTATTGACTCTATATATTTTGAATATCCAAAGGAAGATGAGAGCATTTACTATTGGATATTTATTCTCTATATATATATATATATCTCTTTGGTAGGAAAAGAAAATATATGAAGAAGAGCAGAGACGTGAAAACTCTGATGAAAATAAAGTGCTGAAATATTCTACTTCTCATCATTTTGAAGATGGAAGAAATATTCTTTGTACATTATTATTCTATCATGGTGTAAATAAGATGGAATCTTGCACAAACATTGTCTAATCAATTTTCTACTATTTAAGGAAGAATCCTGTATTATATTGAAGATTATTTTTCTGCTACTACTGTACATTATTAAAGATCATCTACATCTGTTAGTTGCTACTACAACTATGAGCTAAACCTGTTTCACAACAAACTTAATCTCATCTATTTCTTTGGAGCATTGGCTACTCGAAATCAGTCATAGTGGAGTGTTAGATTCTCAAACTAAGATATGGATATTTAGGTTCCATGTAAAAGAACCATAAGGTCCTATAAAAGATTTGTAAGGTGTCAATTGCCTGTACTTAGTTGTGGAAGGTTTTGTGATAAGAGTACCTACTAGTGAAAATCACTAAGCTTATGGAGTAGAGCATTAGTGGAGTGGACTGGGGGATTTATGTGCCTCGAACCACTATACATCATTGTGTTCTTTTCCTTTATTTATTTTCTCTACTCACCCGGCTTTAAGAGAGAAGGAAAGGATCATTTCATTTCAATAGGGACACTTTAATTTGTCAATATTTTTAAAAGGACACAATTCAACCCCTCTTGTGTCTTATTCATAGTCGTTCCAACCTAACACTTCCCACACCATTAGCAATGCTATTGACACTGTGAGATAGATCCAGCCACCCCTTATTTAGGAGGGGGCTACCAATGCTGCTCACATAGATTCTTCCTACTCTGCTTAGTTAAACACCATTATACCTCTCCCATATTTTTCTATTTTTATGAGTATTTTTCTATATTCCCTATATTCCCTATCCATGGTTGTATCATTTACATATTCTAATGGAATGGAAATACATCTTTATGTGAAAGTATTTCTCTTACACTATTATTCTTATGCGTGCATTCAATTTTCTATGTATATGTCATCTTCCTCTACTATTACTTTTGATGCATATGCTAAGATACATTTTTTACTTCCCCATGAGGTATTCCCTTATGTAGCCGCATTATAGGGACCACCCTAGGAGATCCATCCATGACTTTCTTAAATGATCTAGTTACCAAATGAGAGGTATGGTCAGGCTATGTCTGAGGTTGTTAATCCTCCCAAATGACCATTGGAGCTTAATGAAACTACCTACAGTTACTGCAAGAGGATAAGGATAACTAATCCAATGGACTGATCCGATTGATCATATTCTATTTGTTTGGATAATGTTGTTATTGTTAGTGATTTATGGGAGGTGACCCATATTTTGATCTTTTGAGTCTTTGTTGAGTTTTTATAGGCCTTTTATTTCTTTTTCTAGGATTTTTTATTAGGTATTTTGTTCTAGAACCTAGTTTTTTAGCTCATTACACTTTTTTCTAACATGATATTTATCTTTACCAACTGTTTACACCTCACCATTTACTACTTACTCATTGTCTATGTCTTTTAAAATGATTGTTTATCTAGTGAAGGTATGTTTTCTCTCTAAAATTATTAAAAGGATCCCAGTTTCGTAACAACATCCAACATTTCCCCCAATAGAATTACATTTCTTATATAGAGATCTTGATTCCCTAAAATTATTTCATTCTTTATATTTCATTTATGTGTGTTATCATTGCTATCTCTCCCACATTACACTCCAAAATAGTGCAGACACTATTTCATTTTAAGTGTGTGTGTGTGTGGGGGGGTCATTCTTAGGATGTACTACATTTACACTTGGATTATTTCATATTCTCATTAGTTTATGAGAAATTTTTCATTAGAAGCATGCTTTAACTTAAAATCTCATTACACCCATGTAAATAAAATAAAATGTTTAGATGAAAAATGTTAAAATCTATTATTTATTCCTATTTATATTTTTAGTATGATTTTTGAGTTGAGTAATTTAATTATGATTCTAAATTCCTATATTTTTTTTATTAACTTATTAATGATTACTATACCCTGAGTTATTTACCCCTTTTTTATGTATTCCCATTTTTGAGAGGATTCTGGACCTAATTTTTCCCATTATTTTCTGAGCATATTTATTGAGAGATACTTGGGTCATGTAAACCTATTATAAACTGTATTATAATCTTAACAAGGCTATGAATGAACAAATAAAATATTAAAATGATTGAGGAATTTTGTTTATTGATCCATTTTTCTTGAGACCCACCTATATGTTTTTCCTTCTTAAGCCCATAGAAGCCATGGATGACCTTCTTAGGATTAAGCCGAGTCACAAGCCCATTTTATCCCTTCATACACTACTCTTTGGTATTATTTCATGATTTCACTTGAATAAGTATGGGTTAATAGTCATTTCTATTGGACACAATATTCTTGTTAGTGAGTAGACGTGTAGTGAAATTTTCAATTGATCTAATGGATGTGGTCCATGGTTACATATGAGGTACTTTCATGAATAAACCAATTCTAAAAAAAAGAAAAACACCGGTTGTGTATTAGGAAGGTCAAAAATCACCATTACCATATTGATGAATCTCATAGTATATCATATGTGGTTAAGTGGTGAATGTGAGGTATGTACTAAACATGAATTTTGAAAAAAAATAAGAAAAGAAAGGTACAAGGTACCTTCATTATACTCTCATGCTATATTAATGGACTTACCCAAATCTTTTGGGAGTATGTAGATGTTACTTTATAGAGTAGGTTCTTAATTTCTCTATTCTTGATTATCATGCATTGTACTTTAGATTTTTCCCTCCTTTTTGATCTTGTTTTTTATCATCCACCAAACTATCCTTAGCCTCAGATTCATTTGAACCTTATTGCAACCCCTCATTATTAATAAAGTTATTTTTATTTACGGAGTGGAGATTTTATAACCGATTTAAGCCTATAGTTGGGAACATGTATTCAGGGTATATACATAACTACAATTTCATTTTACCTTGAGTGATGAAAGAAAATTCAGAGTGAGGTAAATTAAAACATGGGTATAGATTTTATGAAATAGTTAATTTTTTTTAATTAAAATAAAAAGGGATTTGAATAAAGAACTTGATTATGAGGCATGATTTATTTTCTCTGTAGGGATGATTTTGGAGGGATAGCATTTTCTATTAACACTTTTGTTCATTTTCTTGGTTGTAATGAATGTTTCCTGTTAAAAATTGTTTCCTTTGGAATACTTGTTGAGATGTTTTTTTCTTGAGGATAATCAATTATTCAAGTGTGGGGGAATATAATAAAATTAATTTTTATATATAATTTGGATTCAATTCATTTCACTTCATAAATGTTTTTTACCTTGTTACCGTGCTATTTGGTTGAAATTTGTAGGAAATTGGATTTGAAGTTGAAATAGAAGAGTTGGTGTTAAAATTTGCATTTTCAATCATTTTATACTATAAAAATTCATTTATGGTGTAAATACTTTGAGACAGGACAATGTGCAAGCCATGACATAATATAAGGCCTCAGTCTTAAACCTTACATAATCTTGAGTTATCAAAAGATTACACGTTGAGGATCTTTTCAGGTTTAGAGTTTTAGATAATTAGATCATGAAACTTTCATTACATTCCACATTTAAACAAAGTGGTTACATAAAAGACAGTATTCATTCTTCCCATCAACGGAAACATATTGAAAATAAAACATGGATTCTTTCTTGACACATCCTTGACACTATCATCACATCATGTACCTTTCCCTTGACCTGTGAAAAACATTTCAAAAACTTGGGATGAGCATAAAAAGCTCAGTAAGGGTTATAAAAAATATGGAAAGGAAACATGAGTTCATATATACATAAGAATGAAATCATACTTTACCCATAAAACAAAGGCACTTTAACATACCTCATCAAACCATGAATAAATCATAGAAATCATAAGACATAAAGGTAACTTGAGGCATTCATAACATTCTTACGTAGGGAGTAACCCTCTTGGTTATGTTTGGAATACCCATCACAGTATATTCCCTAAATCTCTTTGGATAAACCTTAACGTTTCACTCCTTCGCGTTACCCAATGCATTTGAGAGCTATATCGGGCTCACCCGCCCTTAGTTTATCATGGAACCACCCGTTTTCATAACAATGCCCAAGAACCATAACATAAATGTATCACATAAAACATGCATAAAGGAAACAAAACATTTCCACATTTCAATCACAATATAACATTTTAGTATTTTGAAATAATGAATCCATACAAAAAGAAACCATTTCCAAAACCATTTAAAACATTTTAATAAGGAGAATTTTGAATCAAAGTGTCCCATACCACCTTGAAGATTTTAACATTTTAAACCATTAATATCCATATAAATAAATCCTTAAAACCATTTTGAAAACATGGATATTAATAAGAACAAGTCATTAAATCATTTAAAGCGATATTTTGGTCAAAGGGTTTTTACCAAAATTAGAGACACTTGAATACAATAATTGAGGAATAAAATTTAATCAGAACTTTATAATATCATGAGAATAAATGGATTCATGATATAATATTCCAAAGGTCAGTATATACACCATATAAGAGTGAGTTGGTGCATAACAACAATGAAGTCTCAATAGGGATGTAAAATGTGATGAAATCCCTTATAAGGAAGGTATCTTTAAATTAAGGATAAATCAATATCAAAATTATGTGTGACAAATATAAATACACCCAATATAATTGGATATTAAGTGTAAAACAATAAAAGGTCATTCACACATATTAAAAGGATGACATATTCAATAACTACATGTTGAACCCAAAGAAATCGAAATTTGGTTAAAAAGTTCCCTTGGTAAAATTTGACAGCCTAACGGCGTCACTTCAAGAATTCAGAAAATGAGTTGATGAGAGATAAAAAGGGAATCTCATCACTTGAAAATAAAATTTACATCAATCATGATATAGAAGAACATATCCCAACATAATAGTATGTGAATTAAAAGACATAATAAATGAAGTCTTTTAAAAAGAGGAGGGTGAAAGGTTCCCTTACTGACTTGGGTAACTTTCAAAAAGTACACCCCATCAAAGAAGTGTCATACAATGAATATGTAAATACCCATAAATGGAATTATATTACAAAAGGAGTGTAATAATTTTCAGTACATAAACCACTCAAAGGAAATTGTGGCAAATGTAGCATAAATCTCATGGGTATAAAAGTGAGATGAAAAATCCCTTACGAAAACTCGGCAGCCTAACGACGCCACTTAAAACTTCCAAAAATGGATTGATGAGATCAAATAGGGTATCTCATCAAATTAAAATAAAATGTACAGCAAGAGTAATATAAAATAACATCCCCCCATCATAAGAAAGAGGAGCTTAAAAGAAGTGACATAAAGGAGAGTACTTAAAAAGAAAGAGAGAGGTTGGATCTCTTACGAAAAATTCGGCAGCCTAACGGTGCCACTCAAAACTTCCAAAATGGATTGATGAGAGAGAATAGGGTCTCTCATCATATGAACATAAAAATTACAGTAATATTAATATAAAATAACATCCCAATAACAAGAAATATGAGCTTTAAAAGGAATGACATAAAAGAGTGTTCTTAAAAAGAAAGAGAGGAGTAGGATCCCTTACCTCGTATCCGACTTGACCCGACCGTTCTTTAATCTCCTGAATAATAAACTTGAGTTAATTTATACTTTCTTATGAACCTTATTAAAGTTCATTATTTCTTTTATATCACATATTTCAATGTTATAAACATTATGTAATCATTTAAGTTAATAATGTTTGTTCTTTCAATATTTGGTTCTTTAGTCGAAAATGGACTTCTTACAATTACATGTTGTTTGTGTGGTTAAAGGTTCATTATATCCAGAATTATATTCATGATTTGGATATCATATATATCATATATATCCAGCATATACATGTATTTATAATATTACATAATCATTTAGAGGTAAGAAATGAAATGCACCGTTCATGGAGACGGTAAGCCGTACGTACGCATGAATGCTACTTTCATTTCTATCTCATACTTTAATGGAATGAAACAATAATGATATATAGGTATATTATAATTCCAGTATAACATCATATATAATAACTTTAAATACATCCTTTATACGTCCCACGTATGGCATTAACGAATCAAATCACTTTGAGGGGGCGGTAGTCCGCACTTCCTAAAATGAAATTATCGTGTTTACCCATAATGGAAACAATAATGGTATGCCATAAATGAAAAATACAGAATCTTAAGGAAAGAATAAACATATTATATATCATATATAAAAATAGTGACATCATAATGGCCACCTTTGAAGGTGTTAAATGAGTATTGAACAATCATCATTTCGGGAGGTAGAATTTCGCCATCCACGGAAACCGTATGTTCATTAACCATTTGATGTAGTTGTGTGAGAGTGTAGCTCGAATAAATCTTATAACAACATACTAGTATATTTAAGATACTGGTGTTGTTACAAAAGAAGTAAATAAAAAGAGTTTAGGGGGTTGGAGAAGCAAAATAAAACAAATGAACATGAGAGAATGAATTACCTTTAAAAGTGTAACTCCTTTTGATTTGAGACTAAAGGCTTCCTTTGAAAGGATTCTTTCCAAAGGGAATCCTCTAGGATGAGGAGAAGGATGTGGAGAGAGTAAATGGGCAGGGTATGGCCGAGACAAAGGCTTGAGGAGTGTGTGAAATGAGGTAGAGGTGGGGGCCTTTTATAAGAGGAGAGGAGGGGCACTTTTGGAAATCATGAAACTATTATTTTATTTTCAAAAGTGTTTCGAATTTCTAAGGCCCCACATTGATATATTTAGAATATAAGATGATAAGGCTTCTAAATATTCTCATACAATAGTTTTTGGACAAGTTTAGGTCTTAGATATTACATTATCTTTCCATTTTATTTAAATCGTTAAATAATGAGGTCATCGTTGCATCATCATGATGTCGTAATTAAATTAATTTATTTAATATCTAAAAATTATAAAAAAACTACTATGATGTAGTAAATCTTTTTATCTTTCTAATGAATATTTATAGTCAAAATTTGGACTTGTGTAACCCCACTTAAAAACTGTTTTAGTAAAACAACTCATGTTTGTGTCAATTTAATTTTAACATTAAATAAATATATATTAATGTCATTTTCCAACCAATGTGGCTCCATGGGGTCCCCAAGTTGACCCATGGGTTGTCTTGGTCGGCCATGACTCATCCAATAGGAGTAGGACAAGTGTCATCGTGTTTTCATATTTTTATAATATCATTTTTACCTTAAATTACACTAATTACCTCTAATCGCGATTAATGAAAAAAAGTTACTATTCACCAAATTTTTTTTTCAACCCATTGAACCACATTTTACATAATAATGACAACCATTTATGTCGGATTTTCAAAATTCAATACACATTAGTGGTAAACTTTCATTTAACTGAAAAATCAGTTTGCTTGATTACCACTTAGTGGTTTCACTATTCATCAAAAATTGGAGTTTTTCAGAAAATTACCAAAAATTCACCCTAAGCTATATTTGATATTATGAATTCAAAAATGATATTTATATTACCTAATTCAAATAATATAAGTTGAATTAATTAATTTAATAATTAACTCCCGCTGTCAAAACAAATAGCGTGTTTTTAAGAAACAATAAGTATCAATAGATTGATACTAGTTTAAGTCCGATTTAAAAGTGAAATTAATTCCAACGACCACTATTGGATTTAATGGTAAAAATATTTTCTAATTTCACTTTAAAACCAATTCAAAAGATTATCTAATCATATAAATAAATTATATTAAAAAGAGGTTTTGAATTAAAACACAACATTTACACTATTCATTAAAAAATGAACTTTATCGGAAAAATACCAAAAAATTACACAAAGTAAAATTTGATGTCCCGATTCTAAAGAAGAGTTTAATTTGGTCCAAAAAATGTATAAGCGTGATCAAAACTATATTTAATGACAGTTCTCCATCAAAAGGTGATAAGTGAACCTTTAGTGAAAATTAGGGTATAAAAGCCTAAAATTGAATTCTTTCCGTATTTTAAGCCTTTATCTTTTATTGGATAAATGTAAAATCATTTAAAAAACATATATAATCATATTTTAGTTATTTCTATCCATTCATGCCAATACAACGGCTACATGTTAACTACCATTTAAAATAATATTATTTTATTATTAGAGTGCAACGTAAGATTCCCAAGAAACTCGTTGTTGCGTGTTGGGTACGCCATCGAGCATAGCGTCCCCTTTGAAGTCATATTAATATTTTATTCACAAATATGGATAAATATGAAAATGTCATATTCTTTATTTACCTGGGGTGTTACATCCTTCCCCCCTTTTGGGAATTGCGTCCTCGCAATTTTAAAATTGGGCTTGGAAACATCCTTGAAAGTCCCACATCGGAACAAGAGTCGGTAAAACAATCACTTTAAAATAAAGAAAGATAAGTACAGAGGTCTCCCGAGTTAACCCATACTTGGATTCCATGTAGGAAAACATGGACATGGAGGAGAAAACATAGGGTCATGTTCTGATGGAGATTGATAGAAAACATGTTTAGGAGAAAGTTAACAATAAGAAAATCACAAACTTGTGATGGGTTAAACGGTATTCGATTCCCCAGTAGGAAAAGTTAATAGACAATTTTTTTTTTAAGTTACTTTTTGTTGAGGAATTTATTCATAAGGAAACATAATCACTTATCATGTTGACTTTCAACTTTTACTAGATTCCTTAGTCAAAATCATATTTTTTTCCAAAAGGCGAGTATTTAGGGAGACTTGTTCGCATTAAGAGTACTATAATCAACTTCTAGAGAATCACCTAATCCACAAAAGAGAACTATATACTTCCCATATCTTTAGACCTTAACCATAACCAAAACCAAAAAGGTTAGTACAAGGTCAGATAATCCAGAAAAGGATAACCCTTTATAAAAAGAAAATCTATTCTTAATCTCCAAAATTTGTCAAACAAAACCCAAAGTTCAACAAGGATCATCCGATAAACAATTTGTCCATAAAATTCTTCAAAGTAAACCAATATAAGATTGAAACCCAAATATTTGAAGGATTTAGTCACATAGTCTTCCAAGTTAAATCGTAACATTTATCTCCAAACAACATCAGTTGCTCCTAAAGTCTCATATTGAAAAGTAATTAACCTAATCACATATCCTCCATGATAGGTTAATCATTTTCATAAATAACCCAAAATCAACTTACTCTTAATTCATAAAATCATATAACTAGAAAGAATCAGTCAAACTAACCAGGGACTTCACGTAGTCCAGTGGTAGGTGATAAATACCAGTCGCACTTTGGTTGTGGGTTCGATTCCCACAGCTTTGTCTGACGCGACAGGTAGTCACACGGTCTGCGTGTTTTCCTTTTTCCAAAACTATATAATTCTTAAAAAATTCCCCAAAAAGAGATAAAATCTTCAAAAATAATCATAACATATTTTAACCTCAAGTTTATCTCATGCCCTTCATTTTCCATCATATCATATAATAACCCATAATTACCTCAAAAGTAAGGATCATATAAACCCTATTGGTTACCTTAATAATTATTACCTGAATTTCCACATCGAGTTGGCCATCTCGTACATGATGCATTACAGAACATACCAAGGTTCAAGTGGTTGATCACGACTCCTTGATATTTGGTTTAGGACAAACACAAGTTTCCTCATTGAATCCTCCATTTTATCTAGTATCTTAATCAGAGAACCACCACAGTTTCCTTCAAACCTGTTGTCTCTTTGGTGCCTGCTAGATCCATCCATTCACTTAAAATAGAAAAGTCAGTGTGAGTATATCAACAAAACCATCATGTACTAATGAGGAAGGTAAACACTAATATACACTTACTCATTCACTTTATCTAAAACTAGGACTCTTTCTGAAATCCTAACCATTATGGTAATGTCACTTGTGCCTAGAGAATACCCTAACCTCTAAAGTTATCTAAACCGACCTCTGATACCAACTATAAGGCCCCAGTCTTAAACCTTACATAATCTTGAGTTATCACAAGATTACACGTTGAGGATCTTTTCAGGTTTAGAGTTTTAGAGAATTAGATCACGAAACTTGCATTACATTCCACATTTAAACAAAGTGGTTACATAAAAGACAGTATTCATTCTTCCCATCAATGGAAACATATTGAAAATAAAACATGGATTCTTTCTTGACACATCCTTGACACTATCATCACATCATGTAACTTTCCCTTGACCTGTGAAAAACATTTCAAAAACTTGGGATGAGCATAAAAAGCTCAGTAAGGGTTATAAAAAATATGGAAAGGAAACATGAGTTCATATATACATAAGAATGAAATCATACTTTACCCATAAAACAAAGGCACTTTAACATACCTCATCAAACCATGAATAAATCATAGAAATCATAAGACATAAAGGTAACTTGAGGCATTCATAACATTCTTACGTAGGGTGTAAACCTCTTGGTTACGTTTGGAATACCCATCACAGTATATTCCCTAAATCTCTTCAGAGAAACCTTAACGTTTCACTCCTTCGCGTTACCCAATGCATTTGAGAGCTATATCGGGCTCACCCGCCCTTAGTTTATCATGGAACCACCTGTTTTCATAACAATTCCCAAGAACCATAACATAAATGTATCACATAAAACATGCATAAAGGAAACAAAACATTTCCACATTTCAATCACAATATAACATTTTAGTATTTTGAAATAATGAATCCATACAAAAAGAAACCATTTCCAAAACCATTTAAAACATTTAATAAGGAGAATTTTGAATCAAAGTGTCCCATACCACCTTGAAGCTTTTAAAATTTTAAACCATTAATATCCATATAAATAAATCCTTAAAACCATTTTGAAAACATGGATATTAATAAGAACAAGTCATTAAATCATTTAAAGCGATATTTTGGTCAAAGGGTTTTTACCAAAATTAGAGACACTTGAATATAATAATTGAGGAATAACATTTAATCAGAACTTTATAATATCATGAGAATAAATGGATTCATGATATAATATTCCAAAGGACAGTATATACACCATATAAGAGTGAATTGGTGCATAACAACAATGAAGTCTCAATAGGGATGTAAAATGTTATGAAATCCCTTATAAGGAAGGTATCCTTAAATTAAGGATAAATCAATATCAAAATTATGTGTGACAAATATAAATACACCCAATATAATTGGATATTAAGTGTAAAACAATAAAAGGTCATTCACACATATTCAAAGGATGACATATTCAATAACTACATGTTGAACCCAAAGAAATCGAAATTTGGTTAAAAAGTTCCCCTGGTAAAATTCGACAGCCTAACGGCGTCACTTCAAGAATTCAGAAAATGAGTTAATGAGAGATAAAAAGGGAATCTCATCACTTGGAGATAAAATTTACATCAATCAGGATATAGAAGAACATATCACAACATAATATTATGTGAATTAAAAGACATAACAAATGAAGTCTTTTAAAAAGAGGAGGGTGAAAGGTTCCCTTACCGACTTGGGTAACTTTCGAAAAGTACACCCCATCAAAGAAGTGTCATACAATGAATATGTAAATACCCATAAATGGAATTATATTAAAAAAGGAGTGTAATAATGGTCAGTACATAAACCACTCAAAGGAAATTGTGGAAAATGTAGCATAAATCTCATGGGTATAAAAGTGAGATGAAAAATCCCTTACGAAAACTCGACAGCCTAACGACGCCACTTAAAACTTCCAAAAATGGATTAATGAGATCAAATATGGTATCTCATCACATTACAATAAAATGTACATCAATAGGAATATAAAATAACATCCCCCATCATAACAAAGAGGAGCTTAAAATAAGTGACATAAAGGAGAGTACTTAAAAAGAAAGAGAGAGGTTGGATCTCTTACGAAAAATTTGGCAGCCTAACGGTGCCACTCAAAACTTCCAAAATGGATTGATGAGAGAGAATAGGGTCTCTCATCATATGAACATAAAAATTACAGTAAGACTAATATAAAATAACGTCCCAATAACAAGAAAGATGAGCTTTAAAAGGAATGACATAAAAGAGTGTTCTTAAAAAGAAAGAGAGGAGTAGGATCCCTTACCTCGTATCCGAATTGACCCGACCGTTCTTTAATCTCCTGAATAATAAACTTGAGTTAATTTATAATTTCTTATGAACCTTCTTAAAGTTCATTATTCCTTTTATATCACATATTTCAATGTTATAAACATTATGTAATCATTTAAGTTAATAATGTTTGTTCTTTCAATATTTGGTTCTTTAGTCGAAAATGGGTTTCTTACAATTACATGTTTTTTGTGTGGTCAAAGGTTCATTATATCCAGAATGATATTAATTATTTGGATATCATATATATCATATATATCCAGCATATACATGTATTTATAATATTACATAATCATTTAGAGGTAAGAAATGAAATGCACCGTTCATGGAGACGGTAAACCGTACGTACGCATGAACGCTACTTTCATTTCTATCTCATACTTTAATGGAAAGAAACAATAATGATATAGAGGTATATTATAATTCTAGTATAACATCATATATAATAACTTTAAATACATCCTTTATACGTCCCACGTATGGCATTAACGAATCAAATCACTTTGAGGGGGCGGTAGTCCGCACTTCCTAAAATGAAATTATCGTGTTTACCCATAATAGAAACAATAATGGTATGCCATAAATGAAAAATACAGAAGCTTAAGGAAAGAATAAACATATTATATATCATATATAAAAATAGTGACATCATAATGACCACCTTTGAAGGTGTTAAATGAGTATTGAACAATCATTGTTTCGGGAGGTAGAATTTCGCCATCCACGGAAACCGTATGTTCCTTAACCATTTGATGTAGTTGTGTGAGAGTGTAGCTCGAATAAATCTTATAAAAACATCCTAGTATATTTAAGATACTGGTTTTGTTACAAAAGAAGTAAATAAAAAGAGTTTAGGGGGTTGGAGAAGCAAAATAAAACAAATGAACATGAGAGAATGAATTACCTTTAAAAGTGTAACTCCTTTTGATTTGAGCCTAAAGGCTTCCTTTGAAAGGCTTCTGCCCAAAGGGAATCCTCTAGGATGAGGAGAGGGATGTGGAGAGAGTAAAAGGGCAGGGTATGGCCGAGAAAAAGGCTTGAGGAGTGTGTGAAATGAGGTAGAGGTGGAGGCCTTTTATAAGAGGAGAGGAGGGGCACTTTTGGAAATCATGAAACTATTATTTTATTTTCAAAAGTGTTTCGAATTTCTAAGGTCCCAAATTTATATATTTAGACGATAATATGATAAGTCTTCTAAATATTCCCATCCAATAGTTTTTTGACAAGTGTAGGTCTTAGATATTACATTATCTTTCCATTTTATTTAAATCGTTAAATAATGAGGTCATCGTTGCATCATCATGATGTCGTAATTAAATTAATTTATTTAATATCTAAAAATTATAAAAAAAATACTATGATGTAGGAAATCTTTTTGTCTTTCTAATGAATATTTATAGTCAAAATTTGGACTTGTGTAACCCCACTTAAAAACTGTTTTAGTAAAACAACTCATGTTTGTGTCAATTTAATTTTAACATTAAATAAATATATATTAATGTCATTTTCCAACCAAAGTGGCTCCATGAGGTCCCAAAGTTGACCCATGGGTTGTCTTGGTCGGCCATGACTCATCCAATAGGAGTAGGACAAGTGTCATGGTGTTTTCATATTTTTATAATATCATTTTTACCTTAAATTACACTAATTACCTCTAATCGCGATTAATGAAAAAAAGTTACTATTCACCAAAATTTTTTTTCATCCCATTGAACCACATTTTACATAATAATGACAACCATGTATGTCGGATTTTTAAAATTCAATACACATTAGTGGTAAACTTTCATTTAACTGAAAAATCAGTTTTCTTGATTACCACTTAGTGGTTTCACTATTCATCAAAAATTGGAGTTTTTCAGAAAATTACCAAAAATTCACCCTAAGCTATATTTGATATTCCAAATTCAAAAATGATATTTATATTACCTAATTCAAAGAATATAAGTATAATTAATTAATTTAATAATTAACTCCCGCTGTCAAAACAAATAGCGTGTTTTTAAGAAACAATAAGTATCAAAAGATTGATACTAGTTTAAGTCCGATTTAAAAGTGAAATTAATTCCAATGACCACTATTGGATTTAATGGTAAAAATATTTTCTAATTTCACTTTAAAACCAATTCAAAAGATTATCTAATCATATAAATAAATTATATTAAAAAGAGATTTTGAATTAAAACACAACATTTTACACTATTCATTAAAAAATGTACTTTATCGGAAAAATACCAAAAAATTACACAAAGTAAAATTTGATGTCCCGATTCTAAATAAGAGTTTCATTTGGTCCAAAAAAATTTATAAGAGTGATCAAAACTATATTTAATGACAGTTCTCCATCAAAAGGCGATAAGTGAACCTTTAGTGAAAATTAGGGTATAAAAGCCTAAAATTGAATTCTTTCCGTATTTTAAGCCTTTATCTTTTATTGGATAAATGTAAAATCATTTAAAAAACATATATAATCATATTTTAGTTATTTCTATCCATTCCCGCCAATACAACGGCTACATGTTAACTACCATTTAAAATAATATTATTTTATTATTAGAGTGCAACGTAAGATTCCCAAGAAACTCGTTGTTGCGTGTTGGGTACGCCATCGAGCATAGCGTCCCCTTTGAAGTCATATTAATATTTTATTCACAAATATGGATAAATATGAAAATGTCATATTCTTTATTTACCTGGGGTGTTACACATAAAACCCATTCAAGCCGTAAAAGTTCCAGAATCAAGAATAACTTACAACATAAGATTTTCACTTACACCATAAAACCTTCAATGTTTGAAGATAACATGAATTTTATTCAAGCTCCAAATCATAGAGATATAAATCATCGAGAACTAAAAATATTTCATTTACAACATAAAACCAACACTTATGGTATTAACGTTCCAGGAAAAGAGTGACTAAAGAAGGCTTATAATGTAAAAGGTATTTACGTTGTAAGATGATTTTTCCTATTTATTTTTGAGCATCCAGATGATCCAATAGATTCAACATTTTAATTTATTTTTACATTGTTTTATTTGTTTTCTCTTATTCTCATTCCCACTCCCTGCTACTATGATTCTGTTTAAAGAATATTGAATTCCTTTATTGTTTTAAACGTTTTGATTCCTTCTTCTACAACAACCATGCTACATCACTGCCTCTTATTTATTCAAGTAAGACTGATTATTTCTTGGTTGTTTACTGATCATGGAATTTTTTAAATAAACATGTTAATCATGCTATAATTACTTCACGTGTCTGATTCTTTCATTTCCATGTGTGGCCAAACTGCTTAGGGATAGGTATCTATATTAGGGGTAGCAATGATTTAATGATTTTTTAAATCAAATCCAGGGTAATTTATTATATAAGGATTTAGGTTGATAATAAAATCTTATTTTATTCTATTTTATGACCCAAACTAGGAGATTTCAAGGAATGGACCCTAAACTATTTGTAATAAACTAAACTAAGACTAATAGTTTGATAACTTTTTTAGTTTCACCTCTTGCATCTAGATTAGAAACCACATCTGGACCTAAGTGTGGTTTCCAATTTGGGTAGATTCAATTTTATGAACCAAGGTTAAATTATTGAATCTTGAATAGCTATGTAGTCTAATCCAATAGATCTTCCCTTGTTATATTTATGGTTATACTTTGTTTAGGATCCCCAAAATTGATCTTGAACCCTTCTTTAATTAACTTAATTTAAACTAATATTCTTAGTTTAGCATCCAACCTCTTAGAATTTGCATGAGGAATCCATTTCTAGGTTCCAAACCCAAGGGAAAAATTCTATGTAGTATCCTCCTTGTGGGTTAAACCTGAGACTTCCACTATTCTATGTACCTATATAATAGTTCTAGTTAGGTTTATAAATTTATAAATTGATCATACCCATGCGGAACTAATGACACCGCGTGGGCCAGTCACTTCCCTTTGTAGATGGTTTATTTATCATCTTCAAAATCTTCTTAAATGTTGGTTACTATCATTTTATTCTCAAATAATGGTGAGTTTGATCAAATTTCTTTGTTCTGAGTTTGAAAAAAATAGTACCAATATATTATTGGTTTATACCTTGGCATCTCACGATCGATCAGAAAACAGAAGGCATAGAAAATGGGGGAATGGAACGGTCAATGAATTCTATCATGAAAGGTCATATTATTCCACTTGTGGTGGGTTGGTAAGTTTACAAAATATACTGGAGAGTTTTCATGCACGGTATCTTGAAGTTCAACGTGCGACAACTTCAAATTTTTCTTACTGCAACTTCATGCCTTTGCCTCCTTTTTTTCAATGTGCAGTCGATCAAATGTCTGCACAAACACATTTTCACACGGTCACATGTCTAAAAAAACATATAATTAAAATCTTAGTGAAATTAATTAACTTAAAATGAAAATTAAAAAAACCTATAGTATAATTGTCAATGAAATCCTCAAATGAAAATAAAAAATGAATTCCACAAAAAATGTTTAAAATAAAAAAACATGAATTTGATGAAATAATTAATTAGAAAAATTGAGGATCACCAAAATTACTTCAAAAGAAAAATTTTCAATGAAAAATAAAAAAAAATGTTGTTCTAAATTTTTTGGAAGAATTAGAGCTTAGAACATTGATCATTGAATCACCAAATCACACAATTTAATCAAGAATTTTATATATCTGCATATTTCACCACATATTAACAAATATTCAATAAACACTAAATTAAAGTGAATTTTCATATAAAAAATCAATTATTTATAAAAAAATGGATGTGGACAAATGAATCAAAAATGGTCCACATTACTTTTGTTGGGACCAAGTTGACTGAAGGTATTTTGAAGATGCTAGAAGTGGTTAAGAAAGTTTGTTAGAAAAGTTTTTTCTTTTATTGATCAACATAAAATCACTTTACATTGTAATGTTTTCCAACAAGTACAAATAGAGAACGAAGATCGGATAAAGATGGTGAACAAACAGATATTATTAGACTAAGTTTTTTTTGGAAAATTCCAATGGATAGACTATTCCATACAAAGATTTCTTAGCATATTAAAAGTAATGAATGCTTATATTTTTTTCTTACAAAGTCATCAGAAAAATATTTTTGTGAAAATAAAATTAGGAGATTATTTGATATTTTTAATGTTGTCAACATCATTAATTAAAAGATATCTCATGATCTAAGAGTAAGAAGAAAGGGGGAGAAAATTGTTTGTATGTATAAAACTACATTTTTCTAAGGAAGATCAGCAGAAAAAAGGCTTCCAAATAGAGTTATGGATATTATGAATTTTGTATTTTATGTTTAACACAAATGAGATAAAGTTTTATTTTTCTAAGTGGAATTAGTATGAAGTTTTTATTATTCAAACATTTATGAAATTTTATGAACAAATTATTTTTTTGAAGTTCAAAGGGGAGTTTCTAGGTAATGTCATCAGATGAAGTCCAAATCAGAGAAAATACAAATCAGATGAAGCCCAATCAGATGAATTCTATCAGAAAATATTTTTATACAATGTCTATCATACATATATGTATGACTTTTTTAAGATTAAGTTTCTTCTGGGTGATCAGATTTTTTTTGTATAAAGATCATCAGACAGAGATTGGCATATGAAGTCAAATGATAAAGAGTTATTATGAAAGTCATCAGATGAAGTAATTTTCTTGAAAATACTTCTTAGATGTTCTTAAAAATTTTGTAAAGTAATAATCATATGGAGTCTCAACAGATGGGAGATTTTCTGTAAAGTTTTTACTAGACAATTAAGTGGTTTATATTGTAATAGTGGGTTCCCTAGACCTAACTTGATTAATACTTTTTTATTACCATAAAATTTATACAGTGAGTTATACATGATGTAAACTTACCATTATTGTATTATTTCTACACCTACTATTTAAATAGTAATGCCTATATATTATTTTTCATATCAAAAGGTTATAATAGTTCCCAAGATATAATGAGAACCTTGAGATACTATGATATTAATCTTAAAAATATGTCCTATGGTATTGATACATCATTCTAACTAGACACAATTGATTTCCGAGTATCAGGTACTGGGAGATCATATGAATTGATACTTCTTCTCATGAAGTTCACACTTGACAATATATAGTAGGTGAGATCATTAGTACAAACACACCAACAAGAACACAACATGTTTCAGGTGTTATTGGTCATTTTTATCTACAAACATGTGTATTGGTCTCCTAAATTGAGATCATTATCAATGTGTGTCATTTGATAATATAATTTTATGAAAGGTAAAAACCATGAAAATAAAGTAATGACAAGGTATATTGTGTTGGGTGTTTCATTAGTGGCATGATATTGGTTTAATGCTCAAGATAGAATTTTTTTATTTCAAGTTGAGGGAGTAATATCTTGGGAATAGTTGATCAAGATGGTAGTACCTTCATAAATCTTTGTCCAAGGTAGTCAGAGGTAAGTATATCTAGTTATATCAACAAATAATAGAGAAATAATGGATGATGACACAAGTTTGCACCTTACTTTATGAGAGTTGTCTAAGTAACTGATCATCAAAAAATAAACAAATTCATTATTATTCAAATATAAAATAATTGGGTTGAATTTATTTATTAAAATTATTCAAGAGGTATTAAGTGAATACATGAAAAATATTATATGAATGAATATTATTTTTAATATTCAAGGTTTTTTTAATATTGTAGGAATTACGAACTGAGTTAATGACTTGAGTTTTATCACATAATATATTTACTATATATTACAAGTATGAGATAAAATATAAATAATATTTATTATACACTTAGTTCATCATAAATATCTATTAATTTCTTATTTGTTGTGTGTTTTATTTCCAGGGTCCGGGGAACCTTTTTCAAGTATTTGAGGCACCCACTATATAAGTAGGAGAGAGACTCAATTCCATGAATTGTTCATTCCAAAAAAATGAGAACCACTCTCTCATCCTACTTTTTAGAGAGATAAATTCACTCTTTGAGTGACTGATCCAAGAACACCTTCGACAGAACAAAGAGACGAGATCAATGTGATCATCACAATGCGAAGGATTCATTGGAGCTTTGTGATAGCACCCTAAATTCAATGAACATTGATCTCAAGGATTCTAAAATCATGTGTGGATAATATAGGTGATTCAGTTTCAGATCCTTCAAGCACGATCACTGGTGAGGAGCTTTAGTCATGCATGCTTTGTTTATTAACAAGGTATTTTTTCAGTTTAATTTTATGCTTATTAAATTCACGTGAGATCCTCAGACCTCTACTGAGGCTAAGATCTCTAGAGATGACCAAGTTTCATCACTCTGGTGATGAAAAATTTTAAGTCTCTGAACCACCAGATTTTACTGCACACGCTAGTACCTTCAATTCGTATCAAAGAGATCATGTGAATTTTTTTATCCAAGAAAAAATTAATTTCTTTAAATTAAGTAGTAGGATTTAAATTGGTCTCTATGGATCCAACTGCGTTTTGATCCGATCTAAAATTACCATGTTACGACCATTTGAAAAAATTCGTATGGATCGAAAGTAATTGTTTTTTAGGTATTTGGAAGAATGTATATATTTATTTGTATGATTTTAAATGAATGTTATTCCAGTGACCACAATGGTTAATTCCAATGTTTTCTAATGAACCGAAGTATTCTAGCCAGAATTGGAACAATTTTTTTCAGAAAAGGATATTCATCTAGCCAATTAAAACAAAATATAAAAGTATGTTTAAAAGAGAATATAATTAAAAAAATTTCAGGATAAAAATTATATGCAGACAAAATTTTGAATAAAAACAACAGAGACATGGTTCGCAATTTTTTTTCAAATGGATAAAAGAACTAGCCTTGAAAAAATTAAAAACAAGACAATTAAAAACAATTAAACTTTGGGGTGATAGAGACTTATTAAAAAGGAGTTAGATATTAATTTGTTAACAAGTATTCTATTAGGATTTGTTAAATGTTTTTTTTAAAAATTTATCAAAGAAAAGGGTCCAAGACCCCTTTATTCCCCCTTATCATTCACTGGACACTGCCCGCCAATGGATCCCATGCTGCCACCTCCATTCAGGTTGACCCCACTTTGGTGCCTCGCCCCACTGCTGTCCTATCCAAAGATCATCATCAGCATCACCAGCAGTCGAGTCGGCTACCTCCCTCACCACGATGGACCACTGAAGACTCCCTGAGTCACCTCCCTCATTCGGTCTCCCTCTTTGATGGTGAGAAGCGCATGAAGAACCCTTGTGTGGTGCGACTCCATCCCTTCCACAGGTTCTTACCATGCCACCCAACCAAGACCTGGGTAGAATAAACCGAGGTCCCAGCTGAATAGCTACTGGACACCGCCCCGACTGCGTGCGAACCACTGCCATGGTACCATTTCCAGTTCGGATGACCCTTAAGCCTTTCATTGGTATTTTATGATTCTATCCACCCAAGGACGGTCTTAGGTGGATCTTACCAGCTAAGAATGGGTTAGGGTAGGTCTTTTTGGCCGAGAACGCCCCTGTATGGAGTTAGCCCGACCTAGTATAGGCCACATGGGGTTGAACCGACCGACAATGGTCCTGGCTGGGGTTTTGCGGCCCAAAAAATTATTTTAAATGTAATAAAAATTAATTTACTAATTTTGATTATAAAAATAATAATTTTAATATTATAAATAATTAATATAATTTTGTGTATAAAATTAATTTAATTAATTAATTTAATTTTTAGAATAAAAGTTAAGTTAATTTGGGGACCGAATAAAATTAAATTATCTAAATTTTAATAATTAATTTAATTTAATAAATTCCATCCTACTTAAATTTATTGAATTTAATTTTTATTGCAGTTTACTTTTACCCGTTGATCGGTCTTGAGCATTGACCAACCGTGTATGGAAATTTTTATTTATTTATGTAATTATTTATTTAATTGCATGTGATGAATGTAATTAATTATTTAAATAATATAGTATGCGCATCATCATTTTTCTCGTTTAATATGTATAAGGGTCTTTACGCCCAGATAAAAGTTAGTTATATGTATTTTTTACTCCTAATACCCCCTCGCCCATTTTCAAGTATTTTTATACTATGACAAGGACATTGTACGTCATGAACTATGCTAAGATAAGGAAGGATTCTAGATATGAAGTAGACACACTAAACTAGGGATGAGCTGCATCATGAGTCAAGACACAACTCAGGTATGATTCTCCTAGGTCATGGTTGATCCATTAAGTTTAAATGGACCAACCAATATTAGATTTTCAAGACCAGTTGAGTATTTTTTATTTCCTTTATGTACTTTTTATTATTTTATGCATTTTCATGACAAAAAGAAACACATAAAATAATAAATAGATAAAATTTATAAAGAGGTGATGAATGTATTATATTAATGTTCAGTTGTGAGAACGATAATATAGTATGAACATATTTAATAGAAAAGGGTAACATTCGTTGAAAAATATTAAAAATCATCATATAAATATTAAGACTCAAACACTTTCTATCATTTTAATTTGAACAAAAGTGGGTGTACGGGGTGTTTGTGATCCAAAGTTGAGGGTGCCTCCTACTATTAGGGAGTTCTTATGAGAGTGATGGGTTAGATTAACTGAAGATGAAAAAAAGAAGTATCCAAATCTAACTTGTTACAACTTTATAGGTAATAATTGAGTAAATCATTTTATGATTTTAGAAGTTGGACTTCACTCAATAGATCAAGGATCCAAGAGTTAATATGGTTGGCTAGTCAAAATCTTACCTTCATCTTTCTGAGTAGTCGCGTAGCCAAAGCTTGTAGACTATGTGGAGAGGTTTTATGGATCCTTTGTAAGAACTAGGCCTCACTGATAGCAAAAAATTTCACCCATCATGATCACTACTCCAAGACAAGAACGCTTAACTATGGAGTTCTAATCGGGTAGGATCCCTAAACGAAAGGTGCACCTTGTTGACATGATTCATATCATTTAGTCATTTAACACTTTATCATTCTGGGGTGTTACATTCACCACCTTGAGCTTTCCGAGTAGTGGTGTAGCCAAAGATTGTAGACAATGAAGAGAAGTTTCATGGATCCTTTGTAACAATTGGGCCTTACTGACATCACAGACCCCCCGCCTTAACATGGTCATTGGGTCCTAGCCCGCCATGTACCACCAGTTTCCCCGTAGACATGTGGTCCCCTCCCTGGGGTCCACCCATATGCCTGAATGAGTTATATGACTAATGATTTTCCCCACATGCCAATAAATGTTTTTCACAATGTTCTTTTTCTTCACTCGTACACACCCTAAGAAACTTCCTAGAAGGTCACCCATCTTGATCACTACTCTAGACCAAATATTCTTAATTGTGGAGTTCTAATCAGGTAGGCTCTGGAAATTAAAGGTACACCTTATTGACAAAATCCATATCATTTAGTCATTTAACCCTTTATCATTCAGGGGTGTTACATTCACCCCCTTTAGATCACAAAGTCCTCATCATGGACCCTATATCTCAACCCAAGAAGTTCCACCTCACTTAAGGCCAGGTTCCTACTTTGATACCAATATAACAACTGGGCCACACTGACAACATATACACCCCGCCTTAACATGGCCATCGAGTCTTGGCCCACCAGGTACCAACAGTTTCCCCATAGACATGTGGTCCCCTCCCTAGATCCCACCCATGTGTTTGAAAGTGTCATCTGACTAATTATTTTCTCCATATGCCAACACATGTTCTTTCCAGTGTGCTTTTTCCTCACTCGCACACACCCTGGGAAAATTTCTAGACGGTCACCCATCCTAATCACTACTCCAAGCCAAGAACTCTTAACTGTGGAGTTCTAATCAGGTAGTCTCTTGAAACAAAAGGTGTACCTTGTTGATATGAGTCATATCATTTATTCATTTAACCCTTTATCATTCTAGGGTGTTATATCATTTCCACTAGAATACTCAAGTGACAGAGTATTCTGATTCTAGTACAGAGGGTTTCTAGAGTCTGATAAAATGGTGGGAGACATTTAATGATTTAATTAATTAATCAATAATCTCTAAATCGATAATAAAGATAAAATTACAACATGCTAGATATTTTTTGGTAAAAAATTGAAAGTAATACCACAAGTACACTGTGATAACTATTCAAAAAAGATAATGTTCAAACTGTAATGAGTTTCTAAGAGTAGTATTGGCACTTGTGAAAAGTACTACAACATTATAAATTATAGGTGATAATGTCCTCAATACCTATTAAGCCTCCTTAGGAGGATAGGGTGAAAAAAAAGATTACATGAGACTCTTATATGACACATATGATGGTTATGTCATAATGTTATCATCAACATCTGATGTGAGTTGTGGTTACAACATTAGGACAAGGATGATTACACATGTTGTCTCATCTCTGAGAATATTACAAGGAGAAAGTGAAGAGAGATATGAATGGATGATGATTACATTGGATATGTGTAAATTGAAATATAAATGATGATCTTTCAATACATCCCATTATTATATATTTATTAACCATATACTCCAGTTTTGTTTTAGATTAAAAAAATAAACAAAATGGAGTAAATTCTTTATTACCTTTTTGGTAAGGTTCTCTAAGTAAATAAGAACTTAAATAAAGTTTAATATTTAGTTCTTATGGTGAACAAGTTCAAAGACAAGGATAAATGGCCAATGGAAAGCATGACGCCAAAAGCATCTTTAAAACATCCTTCAAAGAAACAAGTATTAAACAAGTTGTTATTTTCTTCGCATTTTGTGAAATAAAATCTATATAAGTTTAAATGTAATGAACTGAACTAAAGAAGCAATAAATCACTTATTATTTAGGTTTATTCATCAATTGTATGTATTGTTTTTTTATAATTTTTGGGTATTAAATACAATGTTACTATTAAATATGTGTATTTAAATCCATTAACCAAGTATAGAAATGTTACTAGAAGTAAGGTGTGTTCTCTAAGTGGTTGAGAAAGGTTGGTTCCTAAGTCAGTGGTGAGAATCACACAACTCCTATATTTCCAAGTTTATCGATTCTAGTTGATTTTTTTTAAATATCACAAAAAATTTATCTTATGTGTACTTTGGACATAAGGAGGCATTATTCTAGTTCAGGAATGAATGTTTTTTATGGTGTTTAATACTCAATAAATAGTTCATAATAAATTAATCATAGGCAATACATGATGAATATAAAATATAAGACTTATATACCCAGTCATGAAAATATAATACTATTTCAATAAAAACTTAGTAGTTTTCAAGGTTATACCTAGTATGGTTTTAGACTCTTTAGAGTCAAAGACCTTAGGTATTACCAACACACTTATGTACTTAGTTTTGGACAAAGAAACCTTTAAAATTAAAGGTAAGCAAAAATTATTTTGGAATTAGTTCAGCTAGAGAGCATGAACTATTCCAAGGGTAAGATAGTGGTAAATATACTTCATTAGATTCCTTTAAGTGTTATTAAGGAATGTGAAATTGAAGTATAATATATGCACAGTCAAAAGGTATTAGTTTCTTTGAGATGGTGTGTCGAAAAATATCTTGACCAAGCATTCATTGATCATCATAATATAGCATGGAGTAATTCCTAAACACACATTACCTTATCCATATCAAATCTATGAGGAGGATTGATGATGATACTTACGTGTTAACATTGATCAATAAAATGTATCATGGAGAAATTACTAAAATCACATTTCCTTATATACATCAGAGGCATGATGTAAGTAAAAGGAGCATCAATATTGATATTTATATGCATTCTAAAAAACTTCTATTTCAATACATGCTTCACAAATAATGGCGTTATCCCATTACCATATGCCAACTATCATGGAAAATAGATATCATATAAGCTATAGTATGATGGAAATCCATTATGTCATAAGAACATTGTATTTGAATGAAAAGTTTTTGTTAAGGATATAAACAAACTTGCATCAAGAAAAAAAATGTGCATATAAAGTAATTATCCTAAAAGGTTCTTAGGATATTATAGAAATACCTATGATAGAAAATATGTAGTCAAGTGATAGAATAAATTTTTATAAAAGGGTGCACATCTCAATTTGAGATAGTGTGAGAAATATTGAATTGGGTTTAATCAATGCCTGAGATACACAAGTAATTGGCATAAGAACAAGTTCAATAAGAGGTGTGGAAGAAGAATGTTTCAATGACACATATTTCATAGGAAGGATAAAACCATCATAATGGTTTTATATTCACTGTGGCTGATGATACATTATTCATTGACAATAATAAATCCTACAAGTAAGTATTATATCACAATTGACTAAAATTGACAAGATCAATTAAAATTCAATAATGGATTCCATGTATCAAAGTACATGGGGATTATTATTTTGAATACTGTGGTGGGTATTCAAGTGAGATGATACATGGGTGGTACAAGAATGGTATAAATGAGCCTCGATTGGTAATACCAAATCATTATGCCTAAATTCATTATATATTTTTTATAATAGCTACATTCTATGATCATTTTTATTGATAATTGGATGTCAAGACCACCAATCATGGAAGGTGTCTATACGACTCAACCAAAAAGGGATGGCGACACCATAGAATACCAATAGGGGTGTAATAGAATATTTATTCAGAATATTTTTTTTGTATGTGTCTACAAGAGGTTAGTGAAAGAGCCATTATTTTCCAAGTAAAATATGTTTATCAAAAATATGTAAAACATCTATCAATCTTATAGTTTTTTAAGACTAGAATGAAAGTTTCTCTCCAGAGATTGACTTAAAGTAGAAAATAATATCTTAGGGTATTTCATCTACTGGGGTAGATCTAAGGATTTATTAGACCATGTTAGAGTACATATACTGACAAAGTATTGATAAATACAAGTTGGAACAATTTTATAGAGAATTATTACCACCGTGAAATGACATAAATCTCTCCAAGAATAAATGAATTGGGAATAAGAGGAGATTTAAGTGTTGATTTGAGTTCCATAAACTTCTATGATGGATCAATCACATAATACATGTTATTTAATATATATTTATATTTCCAAAATATATTTTATGGAAGGAAGATATAAATTATATCAATAGAACTGTATAATAAGTAGTCAGAACTATCCAATTGTACTTGAGTAAGTACAAAAGATATATACTTGGTTTATAAAGAGGAAGGGATACTAGTTTTGAGGTGAAAAAAACTAGTATTCCTTTAATCAATGTGATATAATTTCATAATTATGCTAAGGTAATGAGTTAGAGAAGCTCATACAAGATATTGGTAGACATACATACAAATATCGAGTATATTGTAACTTTTGAGGAAGCTAAAAAAGAGTTGTAAAATACACAATGATTTGTTCCAATTCTTGGAATCACACATAATAAGTAAAGTTATATCATATTGTTAATTATTTACAGGTACTAGACAATATTTAAAGTTTATCTAGTGAAAAAAGGATATATACTCAGGGTTTACATCTCTTAAGGAGTCTTACTCAAGGAGGTGAAATCGCACATAGCATAATAGCCACACAACAAAGATGTGGAAGACCCAGAAAATAAAACCATGAATAATTAGAAACATGATCTGAATAATGTGAGAGATAACAAGGATAGTTAGAAAGTTGGGATCTATTTAAAGTGATAGTATTGTAATAGTGGGTTTCTTAGACCCAACTTGATCAGTTTTTACCATATCATTTATATAATGAGTTATACTTGATGTACACTAACTATTATAGTGTTGTTATTTATACATATACTATTTAAATGGAAATGTCCATAGATTATTTATCATATAAAAAGGTTATAGCAGTTCCCAATCTATAATAAGAACCTCAAGATACTATGAAATTAATCTTAAACATATGTCCTATGGTCTAGATACATCATACTAACTAGACACATTTGATGTCTAACTATCAGGTGTTGGGGGATCATAAGAATTAATAATTCTTATCATAAATTTTACACTTGTTGATCTCTAGTAGGTGAGATCATGAGGACATACCCACTAATAGGAACACCACATGTTTCAAATGTCATTAGTCATTCCTATCTATAAACATGTGTATTGGTATCATGAATTGATATCATTATCAATGTGTTCCATTTGATAATATGCTTTTATGTAAGAAAAAAACAATGATAATGGAGTCATGGTGAGGTAGCTTGTGTTGGGTGAATCATTGGTGTTATGGAATTGGTTGAATAATCAAGATAGAAATTTTCACTTTTGAGTTGAGGAAGTAATATCTCAGTTCTGGTTGATCATGATGGAAATATCTTCATAAATTGTTGTCCAAGGTAGTCATAGGCAAGTATTTCTAGTTATATAAATAAATAATAATGCAAGAATGTATGATGACACAAGTGTGTGTCATACTTTATGATATATCTAATGATAAAGAGATTATATTTGATAATGTGTGTTCGTAGGCAGTTGTCATTGCTGTGAATATTCCTCATTTATTTATGGGGATTGATGGGTTTCTAGACTCTACTCTTAGTCTATGAATTATATTCACTTCTAATGGGATAAGGTCTAAGAGGGTCACACACAATATCATATTCAAGAATCTGTCATATTCTGGTGAATATGTATATTGAACATGATGGGACCCACCTAGTGTCTAAGAGTTTCCAAGTGATTGATCAACAAAAAATAAATAAATAAATTATTATTTGAGTATAGAATAATTAGGTTGAATTTATTTATTAAAAGTATTCATGAGGTATTAAGTGAATATAGGAAAATTATTATATGAACGAATATTATTTTTATTATCCAAGGTTAGTTTAATATTATGGGAATTACTAATTGAGTTAATGAATCATGTTTTATCACATAATATATTTAATATATATTAAATGTATGTGATAAAGTATAAATAATATTTATGATTCATTTAGTTTTTCATAAATATTTATTTATTGCTTATTTAGTGGACGTTTTATTGCTAGGGGATGGGAAACCCTTTACATGTATTTGAGACTCCCACTATATAATAAGAATAGAGACTCAATTCTATGAACTATTCATTCCAATAGAATGAGAGTCTCTCTCTCCCACCACTTTCTAGAGAGAGAAACCCTCCCTCTGAGTGATTGATCCAAGAATACCTTCAAGGGATCGAAGGGACGAGATCAAGGTGATTGTTGTGACGCCAAAGGATTTGTCAGAGCTCCGTTCTAGCACCCATAATTCAACAAACAATGATTTCATAGTTTCTTGAAGTATGTTTGGATGATTTGGATGGGTTTAAATTCAGATATTTTGAGCAATTATCACTAATGATGAGCTGTAGTCATGCACGCTTCATTTTTGAACAAGGTATTTGTTCAGTTTAATTTTTGTGCTTATTAAATTCACAAAAGATCCTATAAATAGTACCAAGTCTTGGATAATCAGAGACAATATAGTTTCATCACTCCAGTAATGAAATTTTTTAAATCCTCAGCCCAACGGATTCTGCTATGTGCCCTGGTACCTTCATTTTAATGCTCAACCAATTTAAATGTTCTTTATAAAGTTTTCATAAAGATATACAAGTGATGATGAAAATTTGATCTTTTAATGTTCCAAATATCATAGGAGTAATATCTATGATTCTAAAAGTGGTAAAATAAAGGTTATTGAAGGTAGTTTATGGTCAAGTTTATGAGAAGCTTCAGGAAATATCTAGAAGCCTTGAGAAGCATCCAAGTGAATTGTTTTGAGTTGGAGTTTTGAATTTTTTGTTTTCATTGAAGTGGGAAAAATAAATTGGATTTACCAAATTTTATCATTTAAAATAATCTATAAAAGGGTGGAATTACTATATAGAAAGTGAGTACTATTCATGTGTTCAAAAGAATAAGTGCGGTAGAAATTATTTCAGAAAGAGATACCAGATGAAATTTGAAAGCCAAAGTTTGAGTATTAAAGTTTCAAACCAAGGAATATATTGGTTGAGGAAGAATTTGGTAACAAAAAGAGGTGTTTTGATCAGAGAAAATAAATAAAATTCACTGGAAAAAGTTTTTTAGCAGGTGGAATCAGGTAGAAAAAATGTAATAAAGTGGTATCATTTCTCTAAAGGCATTGGAAGGAGTTTTTCAGACAGAATACAAGGTAGGGAAATCATATGAATAGTGAAAATACATAGTTTTATATAGAAATCCAAGGAGGAAGTTCTTGCCTATTTCTATATAAGAAAGTGAAGAAGTATTTTTAATAATTAAAAGTGTGAATAAGTACAAGAAGCACAGTGAAAATATACTAAGAACGTTCTTGAAGGTTTATAAAAGTTATTATAAAAATATTTGTTACATATTTTATGTGTGGAGAGAACATGAACTGTAGTTTTAATCATAGTGCAAAGAAAGTGTAATGATATTACTTGGTTACTATAATCACATAAATAGATTGTTTTCTAGTGGATTTTGTGGTATTGGATTATTTCCAAACCACACTAAGGACTGGTTACTATTTTTTTATGTAGTGAACTTTGTAAATACTTGCGTTCCTATGGATTATGACTGTGTGATTTTTTTCATCAAAGTAACAAGAGGTGAAGGTTATTTCAAAATTGATAAAATATAAAAATAAAATATCACTAATTCACCCCTCCCTATCCCAGTGATAACACAGATCCTGATTGGTCCTTTCAAGTGGTATCAGAGCAAAGGTTCCTTTCATTGACTCTTTACTGAAGTTTGAAGAAAAGGGAAGTCACAATGGATGTTCAAAATTATATGAATAGTAAGGGGATCTAGTTTTTGATGGAAATAAATATCATATTTGGAAATATAGAATGTTACCTTATCTTATATCTCTTAGTTATGAAGTTCTCAAAGTTACTATAAATGGTTTTCCACCTAGTGTTGAGGTAGTTCCCCTAACCACCATTGATAAGAAAAATTTAGAAAATGATGGGAAATCCAAAAATGTTATTCATTCCTCACTCTTTTAAAGTGAGTTTCTTAGTGTTAAGGGATTTGAAATGTATAAAGGCATATATGAGAATTTGAAAAACATCTATGAAGGAAATATGAAAGTGAAGAAGGAAAGTTTAAAAATATGTAGGTTAAAGTACGAAGAGATGAAGATGAGTGATTATGAATTTGTTGGTGATTTCTTTAGAAGGGTTAATGACAAAGTGATCACCATAAGATGTCTTGGTGAGAAGTTTGAAGATTCAACCATTATTGAGAAGATCTTATGAATTCTTCCTAATAAATTTTATGTAAAAGTTTCATCATTGGAAGATAGAGATACTAAAACTATATCTATAGATGATATACATAACACTATCATCACTTATGAAATGAGAAGAGAAAAATTTATGAAGAATAAGGAAAATTATGATTGATAAATTTCATTCAAATCTGTTAAAAAAGGAAAATCTAAGAAAATTACCATAGAAAAAGAAGTTTTTGACTTTTACACTGAATATGAGGTAAGTAATTTTTTTATATTAATTTATGTCTTTTTTTTCTAAAAAAGTGAAAAGAGGCACAAGAAAGTATAAAGGTAATTTACAGCTAAAATGTTTTAGTTGTGGTTCTATTTGGAATTTTTCTATAAATTATACACCTTGAAAGGACGAAGAAGAAAGTGAAAAAGATTAAAGAATGATAAGAAGATCCTTTAAGAATAAAATATACAAATCCAAGTCCTATACTAGGGAGAAGGATACAAAGTTCACTAAATAAAAATGGATAAAATATTTGTCTAAGTGTGATAAAGATGATGATAGTGAAGAATAAGCTGATAACTTCAGTGACAATGATGCTGAAAAACTCCTTATTGCAAAAGCGAATGATGAAAAATTCAATTGTGATGAAAGCAATAGATCATAATAATAAGAGGCTCAGATGAAGTTTATGAAGAAAAGAGATTTTAAATAATGTACTATAAAAATTGTAAGACTTTAAAGGGAGAACAAGAATTTGAAGAAATAATGAAAAAAATAAATAATGTTCTCTTAAAGAAAAATCCATTTTTTCTAAATTAAATTGATGATTTTAAGATGTTTCTTGATGATAAGAAAAATCTAAACATCGATCTTGAAGAAAATATAAAAGTGAAGGAGGAAGAGCTATAACTTGTTCAATAAAAACTTTCTAAAGACGAGTAAGGAATTATAGTTTCCAAAACTCAGTTATAGAAGTTGGTGAAATTTTTGAGAAGTGTAAACCTAAAAAGGATCAAAAAAATTTATCCTCAGAGGTTGATAAGAAGAATAATGATGATTATAAGAAAAAGGAAGTTAAGAAGAAAATGTATGCAGCTAAAAGAATCATTATTGAAAAACATGAAGTTTTTAAGGTTACAAATTATGAACCAAAAGCCACTACAATAAGAGATTCTATTAAGGATATGAAGAAATATAAGATAAAGAAGAAAATATTAGGAGTTATCCAAAAATTTGGTGTGCAACAAAAGAGAAAAGTGGAAGGTAAGAAAGTTGATGAAAATTAGTTTTGAAAATTTGAAGAGTATACAAGTTACATAGGGATATATGTTTTCTATGGTTGCTGCTAGAATTGTAGAGGATTTGGGAATAAAAAATATATGTGTTGATTTAATCATCAATGATATAGTGAACCCAAGAGAAACTGAAGGAAAAATTTTAGGGGGATTCAACCCACTCAATAGAGACAACTTGAGAAAATTATTATGAAGATTGAAAATAGATTCCAACCATTGGAAGCTATTTGTGAAAGATGTGATTAGCTAATAAATCTTGAAAAAATATGTCTTGTATTGATACTGACATAAAATTTTTTATAAAAAAAATCTTAAAAGGTTTATGAGAATAAATAAAAAGGAAAGGAAAAAAGAACTGGTTGTTGAAACTATTATCAAAGCTACAAAAGTAGAACGACCCTAGATCTTGGATAGCGGGTGTTATCACACATGATAGAAGTTTTGATATTTCTAAATAATGAAAAATATTTTAAATAAGGTACAATGACTTTTTTTTAATGATGAGTCAATCAAAATTAATGGCGTTGGATAAGCTATCATTGGGGAAAAAATTTGAAATCTAAAAGGGCCTTATTTATCGAAGGGCCGAAACATAATTTTTTTTAGTGTTTCATAACTTTTTGATGAAGGTAAAAAAGTATTTTTTTTAGAAAATATAGTTTCATTGTTAAGAGTTTATAATATGGGAACATTAAAATGAGAGGCCAATGAACAAAGGGAAACTTGTTTCAAGTTGGAGATTTACAAAGTTCATGCTATCTAAGCACGATGAAAAAAATAAGCTATTATATAAAAAGTTGGGGCATATGAATTAAAGGAATATGATTAAGTTAACAAAGTGAGAAAGTTTTCATGATATTTCTGATATGAAAATAAGAATATATTGGTTTTGTTCCATTTTTCAGAAAGGGAAGATATCAAACTCAGTATATAAGAAAGTTGAGATACATTAAAACCATCCCTTGGAGCTGATACACTCTCATATTTTTGGGCCCATTCGTAAAAAATTAAAAGTGGAGATAGGTAATTTGTTTCTTTTATTGATGAATTTACATTCATTACATGCATTATGTTTTTTAAACATAGATCAGAAGCTCTATAAATTTTTAAGACTTTTAGGAGAAGTGAAGAAAACCAATGTGGATATTCTATGAAGAAGATTCAAAACTGATAATGGTGGAGAATATAAAAGTAGGGAGTTTAGATATTATCTTGAAAAAATGAAATTCATCATGAGATTAGTGAACCATTCTATTAGGTTAGAATAATACAAAGATACATGGGGGGGGGGGGGGGTGAATTGTGACTTTTCAATAATCTTGACAGATTATTACTTCTGGATTAATTTTTGATTTACAAAGATATTCAATGTTATCTTCTGTAAGTAATTTTAGCAGTGTATAATCAGTAAATAAGAACACATCAATTTTTATAGTGGTTCACAGTACAAAAATACCCTATCACACTCTACCAATTCTCTCTATGTGAGCTTGGCGATTTTTACTAGAACATCCCTCTTATCATAAGGCCTTCACGACTTAGTGCAGGTAGTTGAAACCTTTTACAATAAAGATAAATAGATCCTTCTAGTTATTTTACAGGTAACTTTAAATACATATCTTAGTGCAAGAAGATGACACTTAATCACGACTGAGTGTGAGCAGTCAAAACTCCAATAAATCAAGAGTTTGATTTGTTGAATTGATGGGTTCTTGATCATAGTTGTAGTAGAAACTAATAGAATATAGATATTCTTCTTCAAATATGAATGTATTTAAGAAATAATAGATTTTAAGAGATCCTAGTTGTGAATGATCATTAATAACAATAACAACACATAAACAACAACAATTACAAAGAAATATGATATTGAAGCATGTATATCATCAAAGTATATATTCTTTAGAGTTGATTGATATTTTGTTTCTTTGTAGAAATTCAATATTTAAAATGATATTGTTCATATATATCATAGTACATAAATTAAAAATAATCTTGATTTTATAAAGTAATATTGGCTTTCCTTCAGTTGATTAGATCCAAGAATATCACCTGATAGATCACAATCGTTCAAATATAAAACATTTAAAAGAGTTGTAACTTTCCTGATAAATAGGAATGATTTAATCCATTGAATATGAGCCTTTTAATCGATTAGAAAACATCTTTAAAATGATATTTAATTCTATCAAGACCATTTCAGAAATGGAAGAAAATATATTTAAATAAAAATACATTGTTGAATAGTCAAATATAGGGTTCCTTCAAGTGACGACAAAACTCCAAACACTGGGATAACAATGTATGGTTGAACACAAAAGTGGGGTTGATATACCATACATTTTCTTCCTAAAACATAGGGTTTCACACAAATGTAAGGTTGATTATCCATACTTTACCTTTTCTCAAATTTAAGGTTCTATCCAAACATAGGGTTGCTGAATAATACTTTTTCCAACTACATAGGGTATATGATCCATACGACCTATTTAAAACATAGGGTTTCCAAACCATACACTTTGCTTATACTTGCAAACATAGGGTATGAACATTATTTCCAGAATACTTTCAAAATACTCTAAAAAATATTATAACCCATAAATAAGATAATCTTCTCAAGAAATATATTCCTAAAAAATACTTAAGGTAACTTTATCAGTAAAAAAACAAGGGTATTTTTGAGTATAAAAATCAATAATATTTATAGAGTATTATTGAGACAATACATGACCAAAATTTTCCCTTTTTTTATGATTATAAAAACCATAACTTAACTTAAAAAATATAGGAAGTTTAAACACAAATGAAATAATATCTTTAAAAATATAAAAAGATCATAGTTATTTAAAAGTAATTTTACATAGTAAAATCATTTCATTTAATTGATAACAAAAACTGGAAATTGAATAATAAAATCATAAATATTGTGCTTACCCAATTTTCTCCCCCTTTTTATGATATCAAAAAGAAAGTATATGAAAATGGATTAAAAAAAATTTTATTTAGCACATAATTGTAAATGAATATTATATTTTTCTTAAGATACAAATAATACAAGCTTTCTGACAGTAGAAATGAATAGAAATAATGATAAAAATAAATATTAATAAACAAAATAATTTTCATTAAAAGATGTTTATGAATAAAAGAGTGATTTTGGTTGAGAAATAGGTTAAAAATAAGGGATGTTTGAAGTTAAAAGGACTGGTTTAGTAGAGGTGTCATGTTCCTAATAATCTTAACCTGAAGAAATTCCTTTAACTCTGCCATCTATATTTGTAAAATTTATGAAAAGTTTTTATCCAAATTTCTGATCAAAATTTTGGAGTCCTGTCCCACTTTTAAACTTTGAATCAGAATGAATTTCAAAAAGTCATGAAAATTTCCCTTAGACTGAAGAAACTAGGTAAAATTGTCACTTAATTGATTGAGAAGTAGTCTGATTCCTGGTTCACTTGAAGTTAGCTTCTCAATAAGATCTCTTTAATCATCCAACAAAATATTGAGAGGTACACTATTACACTAAAGTGAATGAAGTCTATCATTCATATCATACATCATTGAAGTAATTGATTAAAATATTCTAATTAAGTCTGGAGAAGTTGGTGGTGCATAAGTATAAGCTCTGGATTAAATGACACTAATTTTTATAGATTCAAACTAACTTCCCAAATACCATTTAAATCTCTAAAATTGGTTTTTGATACATATTATACTTTAATTTTACAAAATTGATCTAACATTTCTTATTGAAAAGAATCAAAATATCTCATGTAAATTGAATTTTCTTTGATATTTTGGAGTTGAGTCTGAATAGATTCTAATACCAATCAAGGAATAATTGAATTTATCAATTCTTCTAAATATTTTATTGTATATTCTATCTCTTGTTAAAGACTGGAGTTATACTCCTTCATTCTGTTATATTTGATGAATAAACTTTCTATATGATTAGTTAGAGAATCAGATGTGGCTTCTTCTTGATGTGTTGATTGAGGATATTTTCCACTACATCTAAGGGATTATCTATATTATTATCACTTGAAAAAGAAATATTATCAAGAACTTATTTTCTCTCTCCAGATATAGAATTTTTTCTATCCAAGGATTGGAAAAAATAGAAATTGTCTGATTTTCAACAATTTCATTGTTTTCCGATACTAAAATTTAAACTTTCTCATCTCCTTGAGTAGTTTCTTCGACTTGTTCCGTTTCAGGAGAAAATTTTTTATCTTGTATTTGAATGCCAACATTTTTTCCTTAGGAATTATTATTACTCCTAAAAACATTGATGAAGTTTATTCTCTAGGTATAGTAATTTCAACTTTAGGGTTCTCATTGGTAGGTTATTCTCTGTTTCTAGGCTAGGTGAAATGAACTTCATTAGATATTTCTTTACTCTCTACCTAATCTTGATCACTAGTGTCATATCCAAGTCTTATTTTTATTGGTTAAACATCATATTATATTCGTGATTCTACAACTTCTTCATTATGTAGACGAACTGATCCAACAGATTTGATATTTTCTTTCCCCCCCTAAGTAATAGGAAAAAATTCTTATTGTTCATCTTCACTAATATGCAAAAGTTTACCTTTTACTGTACTCTAGAAGAAACCTAATTTTCTTAAGGTTTAAGTATTAAGATTTTTTTTTGTAATGGCACTTAGTTCGACCATCTGTATGGTGAATCTTATTCTTTCTATACAGAAGAGGATAGATTATATTAAGATATAGATAGAAGGAAATTTCTGCCTCTGATTGACAACAATGATTCAGATATTGAAGCATATACCTTGGAAAGATAATATTGATATCATTGATGAGTAAAAACAAGGCATACATGTCAGGATAATGAATATTTTAGAATTATTCAATTCTTGAGAGTATTAAATACTGAATGAACTTGATTAGTAATTTATAATCATCCTCACATTCCTTAACAAACATTTTTCCAATTCAGGTGGATCAAAAAAGAAATTACATTATATCTTTTGACTTGTGATCTTGATTTCAAATCGATCAAAGATAAGAGAAATCAGAATCTTTGGAATAGCTGTGATGTCTTCTGCTCAAGAGAACACACCCCACACACTACTGCAATTTCAAATTTTTTCGAACGTTTCTTCCTCGTCGGTTTTCTCTTCCCAGGTGGCGTTCATTGCTTCGATGGATCCCATACTTCTTCCTTAGCCTCTAGAGTTATCATCAGTAGTGAATCTTGCTTACTCCCTCCATTTTGATCTCCAAGATTCTTTAGGGGAGAACCACTAAAGAGTCTTATTCATAGATTCACTTTTCCATTCTTCCTCATTATCCTGGCCATGCTTCCTTGAAATTTCTTTGAGAGTTCTGGTCAAATCTTCAGGCTACTCCATCCTAGAATTGTTTGTTACAGATTTGGATTTTGAAGAAACTTCCCACTTACTCAGATGGATTTTGGTGGTTTAGTTTAGAGTGGAAAATCTCCATTTGTAGCTCTTCTAGAATTTTATCACTTCCTAGGGCCTGAGTTCTCTAGTCCACATCTCCATCTTGAATCAAAAGTATTTTTTCATTGTGTTGTCTTTTCTGGAAGATTTTACTCAGGCTTGGAGTTTGGCACCCAAATATGTTGGATGAAGATATTTTTCTATTTCTTGTTGGGAAATGGAGACTCATAATGGTTGGGATTATCTTCATGCAATAATGTGGATCAACCTCCCCAAATTGTATCTCCTATTTCAGAACATCTCCATCCTACGCGCCATTAGTGATTCTTTAGGGGGTTTCCTTTGTGTGTTTGACCTTAATATTCATTTTTAGGAATCTTAAGTTGCCTATATCTATGTTGAATTAGATATTTACCAACATCTCCCAGTCTAGATCAATCTTTGGGGGTAAGGGATGCTTGACTAGTCTCAAGAGATAATGTATCCCCCTAGTTATTGTTCGTTTTTCCATCTCCATAGTCACGCACTTCCTTTTTGTTGGAACCACCAGAGAGAGGACCCATAAAAAAGTATTTATTATTATTTTTCCATAGAATATATTACCTCATCATCTATTGATAGTGAAATATTCATGTCAATGCATGCCCAGAAGAGGGTGGACTCGACACCCATTTCTAGGGTGGGATCTCCTAAGCATCTTCAGAAGAGGTTGGTCTCATCCCCATCTGCCAGAGTGGAATCCACTGCTTCTCCCTATACAAGTGTGCCTTTTCTCGATCCAGAGGTCCAAGACTACCCCTTGGATGGTTCTCCTAACTATTTTTATTCCCTTATCCTTTACAATGCAATGGAACCTGTAACAACCCAAAGTTTCATTAATGGAAATCCCTATTGATCTAATTAAATGTCTCTTTATGTTTATATAAAATGTAAACTTCTTTTGTTTTATGTTAAGAATTTTGACCGTTACTAATATAGCCGTTGAACAGTGATCACATGATTAGTATAAATATAGGACTTTAATAAATCCAATTTACTCAGAAAAAGGAAGCGATGGCCTCATCCAGAAGAATTGCCCCATACGAAGCCCATTTGTCAGAGCTCGAAAAAGAGGTGGCGTCTTTGGGTTTCGCCCTTAACCAAGCCCAATATGAGCTTCATCATGTCAAGCTCAAACATGACTGTCTGTGGGAAAAGTGGAAGTTAATTGAAATTACCACTCGAGCGATGTTATCCGAGCCACCCCAAGAGTCTGTCACCATCGCACACCTTACCCTAAGGTCTTATGCGGCTGTTTTAAGGGGTTATGTAACAAATAAGTAGTACTATATTCATGTACATTATTTTTGTATATAATAATGAATATAACTTCTAGTTATTTTTGATACATTGTAAATAGTTTTTAAAGTACAAATAGTGTTTTTAGTTATTATTTAATTAAGAATTCTATTTTATTAAATTAAGGGATTTTTTGAATTAAATAATATTTTAATAAAATATTTTTATTATTATTAAATTAATTTTTATTAAATATAAATGATCTTATAATTTTATGAATGCAATTATAATTTTTATTAAGGTTTGAAAGCCATTTCTGTCAAAACCCGTGAATTTTCGATAAATGTCAGTTTTTATTTTAAAAGTGAAAATTAACATATTTATAAAATTATTTAGGTAAAATAAATGTTATTTCTGGAATCAGGACATTGAAATTATCCAACGGTGAATTTTTCATAATTTTCTGAGACAGTCAAATTTTTGGGTAAAAATTAAATACTGTTTAAATATATAATGTGTTTTATGACATCATAATGACCCAATAGTGATGTAATAAAATGCTATAATATTCATGTTCGTCCAATATATGTTTTAACATTTAAAAAAATGTGATTTCTGGTTTGTTTGACCTACTTTTCAAAGCATTAATGGACCCCTCAAGACTTATTAAACACCTTGTCTTTTTAAATTAATTTCCATGGGAGTGTGACTCACCTCCACATAAGCAACCTCATTATTTTAAGAAGTTCGGACTTTGGCATTATAAAATATTGTTTTCCTCTTCCCTTTTCCAAAAACCATGGGCAAAAACCATGGGATGGTTTGTGGTTTGGATTAATTTAATATAAGGGGTCCCAAACCTAAATAATAAAGAATTCCCTCACCTTTCCTATATAAACCCACCCAAGATCCCACTTCCTCCTCACTCAAAACCTTTGGAGTTCTTCCAACATCTGACCTACTCTCTCTAGAATCCTCCCAAGGTTCCCCAAGCTCTCAAGCCTCTCTCTAGCCTTTGGAAGCACACTTCCAAGTAAGGGTTTTTTCTTCCTTTCTCTTTTTTGTCCAATTTTCTTTAAGTTGTTTTGCCCTTTTAATTTCAATTATGAATGTTGGGGTATTGTTTCGAACCTCCCTCATACTTCCCTATTTATTTTTGAATGATGGGAGACCCTTTCTCTCTCATTAAATGCCTCCCATGTACACCCATTACTTTGCCGAAATTCTGAAAGGAACTTCTCTCTCCTCTTTTACATTCAAGCAATACTTTTTTATCATGAATCTAAATTCCATTAAAATTGTTGGGAAATGTATATATATGACCTCCTTACTATCCATTACATGTAAATATGATGATTAACCCCTTTCTCTCTCATCAACCATTTTTATGAATTCTTATGTCACGCCGTTACGCTGCCGAAATCGTACCGATTTTCTAAGCCAATGTCATTGTGTAGTGAATACCATGCCCATTTCTCCATCAAGGGTATTCACATTTACTTATTGATTATAAAGTTTCATGTATTAATTCCACATTCCTTTATCATGGAATAAATTATTATGTTTTATGAATCCATGTTTTATGATCCATGTGGCACACTTATGCATGAAATGAAATGTTTAAGAAGGGTGCGCCCTTATAGCGCTCCAATGCATTGGGTAAAGTATAGTATCATGATACGTCATATGCAATGAGTTTTGACTCATGCTAATTCAAGTGTAAAGAGGGTTTACTCGTGTTTCATGTGCAATGAGGATTTACTCATGCTCCATGTGCAATGATCCTTGGCTCATGCTAATTCCATGTTAAGCGCTGTTGCCAAATTTCCATGTTATGATTATCATGCGTTATCATGCCTTTATGTTCATGTTTCTTTTATGATCTATTGATATGCCTATTTTCTAACATGTATTGTACTCCTCATGTTATTCCATGTGTACTCCCTTACTGGGCTTTATAGCTCACCCTTTTCTTATGCATGTTCTCAGGTTATCCCATGCAATGCTAAGTACGAGGGAATGTAGTGGTCATGTAAAGGAAGTTTTCAACAAAGATGTTGTATTTCATGTTTCAAATTTTTATGTAATGATCTTAAGACCCAAATACACTAAACATTTCGATATTATTTGTTGTATCACATGAAGTTTTATGTAATAAATCATGTTTAAGTTTGTATTAAAAGCAGGGTTGTCATAGTTGGTATCAGAGGATAGGTTTAGTTATTTTTGGGATTAGGAAACCCAAGTAAAGCCTTAGATACACGACTAAGTATGATAAAAACATCCATAAGTTTTTGTAAGTACTGAGTAAGTGGTTTATTAAACAAATACATCTCTGTCTGGATACGAGCAGGTAGAGGCGGCTCTGGCACATATGTATCCTAGGGGTAAAACCCGAAAACACTGCTTTGAGCTAGACTCGAACGGGAACTAGTGCATGACAATGGGCCTTGTTACACTCTTGGTTACGAAACTCCCAGGGGATATGTTTTGATAAATTCAAAAGCATATTATGAACCCTTATTAAGGGAATTAAAAAATGCACCTATGAATATATGCTAGAAAGTAGATCATGAAAAGCCTAGATTGAAGCCTATAGACTCATGAGTTAAGGAAATACAAGTTTATTTATAAGTCATCAACTTTTGTCTTTGGATTACCCTTTATGTGTTACCCCTAACTTTCCTTTTATTCCAGCCAATGGCTGGTAATAGGAGGACTCATGCTAACAACCGTTGTGAAGATCAGTGTGATGACTGTACTAATGAGATGCCCAATCCAATGGGAGTGGGAATCACGAACTTTTTCACGCTTATCTCTCAGATAACTCAAGTTTTGAATAGAAAAATGGGTCAAGAAGAATGTTCAACCCCCCCTAAGAAAGAACAAGTCGCTATTGAGAGCTTCACGAGACAAAGGCCTCCTACTTTTAGTGGATCATCCGATCCCACGATCGCTGAACAATGGATCAACTCCATTGAAAATATCTTCTCCATCCTTCAATGTTCTGAACAAGAGAAGGTTCTCCTGGCTGATTATCGTATGGAGGGTGAAGCTAATCAATGGTGGACGTTGATAAAAAATACGAAGCCTGAGGAGGAGATCGAGGCGTTGGAATGGAAGGATTTCTGGAAGATGTTTTTTGATAAATATTTTCCGCGCACCCTTCGGCTTAAGATGGAAAGGGACTTCCTTTACCTCAAGAAAAAAGATGAATAATCTGTTGGAGCGTGCGAGGAAAACTTCACAAGGCTTGCACGATATGCTTTCGGCTTTGTTGTTGCCCCCGAATGCAAAGTTGACCGCTTCTTTGGTGGGCTGAAGCCTAGCTTATAGAAAGCATTAGTGATTCGTGACTTCAACAGCTATGAGGAAATTGTCCGATGTGCCCTCAAGGTCAAAATGGAGATCGCAGAATCACAGGGGTATCATGGGGACAAGAAGCGTAAGACGGACTTCAATGCTGGCAGTCCGATGGATAAATCCAACGGTGCTAAGAAGATCCAGCACCCCACTTGCCAAAAGTGCGGGAAGAAGCACCCTGGAAATTGCTTTAAGGGGAAGAGGAAATGCTTCAGGTGTGGAAGAGAAGGGCACCTAGCTGTTAATTGTCGGCAAGAAAGACCCGCAGCTATGACAGAGGAGAGGAACGCTCTGTTTGAACCTCAATGCGTTGTTCAATGCTAAAAATTCAAAGAACCGGGTCATTTTTCAAATCAGTTCCCTAATCCAAGGGTTTTCAGAGGTGACCGACAACCTCCAAGGCAGCAAGGAAGAGATTTTTCCATCACTTCTGCCGAAGTGAACCCCGAAAATGAAGTGGTGACATGTACGCTAGTTATTCATTCAAGAATAGCTAACACACTTTTTGATTCAGGTTCTACACATTCTTTTATATCTCGAAAGTTTAGTAGAACAATCCCAGCACCACCACAAATCATGGAAGTGAAGATGTCAGTGAGTACGGAAAATGGGGAAATCATTGCATCCCATGAATATAAGTCCTCCCCTGTTATAATCTGTGGATTGAATTTCCCGGAGAACCTCTTCATACTCCCTCTAGTGGAATTTGATGCAATTCTTGGCATGGATTGACTTTCCTTATATAGAGCCAACATAAATTGTCGGGAGAGGGAAATCACACTCCATATGGAGAATCGACCCCCGATTCTTTACAAGTGTAAGGAGGAAGATGAATCTCCTTTAGCTCCATCATCTCAAGTGTGGATATTACTACCATATGAGCACGCGTATCTGGCTCAGATGATTGAGTCCAAGGAAGAAACCATCCTTGAAGAAATGCCTATTGTGAGGGAATTCGCTGAAGTGTTTCCTGAGGAACTGCCTGGTCTTCCTCCTAGAAGAGATGTCGAGTTCTCAATTGAACTTATACCTGGGGAATTACCAATATCCAAGACTCCATATAGAATGGTTGTTGTTAAGATTGAAAAGCTGAAGAAACAACTACAAGAGAATCTGGATAAAGGGTTTATACGCCCAAGTGCTTCACCATGGGGTGCACCAGTCCTCTTCGTCAAGAAGAAGGATGAGTCAATGTGGCTTTGCATCGATTATCGTGAACTTAACAAAATCATGATAAAGAACAAGTATCCTCTCCCAAAAATTGATGACTTGTTCGATCAGCTGCGTGGAGCATAATACTTCTCCAAGGTGGACTTGTGGTCGGGATATTATCAAGTAAGGGTGAAGAAGGAAGATGTCCCCAAGACTGCTTTTCGTACAAGATACAATCACTATGAATTCATAGTAATGCCTTTCGGGCTCACCAATGCTCCAACAATATTCATGGACTTGATGAATAGAGTCTTTAGAGATTACCTTGACAAATTTGTGGTAGTCTTTATAGATGATATTCTAATATACTCCAAAACCAAGGAGGATCATGAGGAGCATTTAAAAACTGTACTAGAGACTTTATGCAAAGAGAAGCTCTATGAAAAGTACAACAAGTGTGAGTTATGGTTGAAGGAGGTCTCATTCTTGGACCATATCATCACAAGCAATGGGATATCTGTGGACCCCTCCAAAACAGATGCAATTGAGGGATGTCTGAGGCCAACATCGGTAATGGATATCCATAGATTCTTGGGGTTAGCTGGATATTATTGACGATTTGTGAGGAATTTATCATGATTGTCCAACCCTCTTACCAAGCTAACTCGGAAGGGAGTATAGTTTGCTTGGAGTGATGAATGCGAAGAAAGCTTCAAGGAGTTGAAAAAGAGGCTTATCACTGTGCCCATTCTCACTTTACCCACAAGTAGGGAACTTTTTGTGGTATTCAGTGATGCTTCGAAGAAGGGATTAGGCTGTGTGCTGATGCATAATGATAAAGTGATATCCTATGCCTCAAGGTAGTTGAAAATCCATGAGCGAAACTATCTAACGCATGATCTGGAGTTGGCGGCTGTGATCTTTGCCTTGAAAATCTGGCGGCATTATCTCTATGGAGAGAAATGTGAGATATATACTGACCACAAGAGTCTTAAATATATATTCACACAGAAAGAGCTTAATATGCACCAGAGAAGATGGATAGAGCTCATCAAGGATTATGACTGTTCAATACATTACCACCCTGGGAAAGCGAACAAGGTGGCAGATGCCCTAAGTAGAAAGGACCCAGCGATTCTGTCAATGATGAGAATTGAGAAGGATCCAATCTTCTTATACTTGATGAAGATAGACATGGGAATCATAGAGAAGGGAACATCATCAATCCTTTCACAAATTATTGCTCAACCATATCTTTTGGAAAGGTTAAAGGATGCTCAAAAGGATGATGTGAGAATTCAAGAAAAAGTGGAAGCTATCAAAAAGGGGAAATCCTTGGAGTTTAATGTTAATAAATAAGGAATTGTGCGGTTTGGGAAAAGACTATGTGTTCCATCAAATCCGGAGCTGAAGAAGGAACTTTTGGATGATGCACATAGTTCAAATTTCTCTATTCACCCAGGGAGAACAAAGATGTATCGAGATCTATGAGAGAACTTTTGGTGGGATAATATGAAGAAGGAGATCGCTGAATATACATCAAAGTGCCTGGTGTGTCAGCAAGTGAAGGCAGAGAGGCAGAAGTCTAAGGGGATGATGCAACCATTGCCCATACCAGAATGGAAATGGGAGAACATCACTATGGACTTTGTCACCGGACTTCTGAGGACATCCAAAGGAAACAATGCAATCTGGGTTGTTGTGTATCATCTTACAAAGACTGCACACTTCATTGATATTCGGGAGGATTTCTCTTTGGATCAACTGGCACAGATATATATCAGGAAAGTGGTAAGGTTGCATGGAGTACCACTATCTATTGTGTCTGACCAAGATCTAATATTCACCTCTAAGTTTTAGAAGAGTCTTCAACATGCTCTGAATACTAAACTGAACTTCAGTATGACCTATCATCCTCAAACTGATGGCCAATCCGAGTGGACTATCCAAAAACTTGAGTATATGTTGAGAGTGTGCTCAATAGACTTTAAAGTAGGATGGGATCAACTTCTTCCTCTGGTTGAGTTCTCTTATAACAATAGTTTCCACTCAAGAATCCAAATGGCACCATATGAAGCCCTATATGGGAAAAGGTGCAGAACACCAACATGTTGGGATGAGGTCGATGAACGTAAGCTGGTTGGACCAGAAATGGTCGAGGAAATAGTGGAGAATGTGAAAACCATTCAGCAGCATATCAAGGTAGCCCAGAGTCGACAGAAGAGTTATGCAGATAATCGTCGATGAGACCTTGAGTTTAAAGTTGGAGACATGGTTTTTCTATGCATATATCTGTGGAAGAAGGTCATGAGGTTTGGAAAGAAAGGGAAGTTATGTCCAAGGTACATCGGCCCCTTCGAGATTCTTGATCGTGTTGGGGCTGTGGCCTATCGACTAGCACTTCCACCTACCATGGCCAAAGTGAATGATTTCTTTCATGTATCCCTCTTAAGGAAGTACATACCAGACCCTTCACATGTACTCTCTTCTGAGGTGGTACAATTGGAAGATGATCTTTATTATGAGGAGAAACCAGTGAAGATCTTAGATCGTAGAGAAAAAGTTCTACGAAATAAGACAATTCCCCTTGTCAAGGTGTTGTGGAGAAACCACAAGTTTGAAGAAGTGACTTGGGAATCAGAGGAAATGATGAAGCTGAGTTACCCACATTTGTTTTAGTGTGGTAAAAGGAAAATTTTGAGGGCGAAATTTCTTAAGGGGGAATATTGTAACGACCCAAAGTTTCATTAATGAAAATCCCTCTTGATCTAATTAAATGTCTCTTTAAGTTTATATAAAATTTCAACTTCTTTGGTTTTATGCTAATAATTTTGACCATTGCTAATATAGCTGTTGAATAGTGATCACATGATTAGTATAAATATAGGACTTTAACAAATCCAATTTACTCAGAAAAAGGAAGCGATGGCCTCATCCAGTAGAATTGCCCCATACGAAGCCCATTTGATGGAGATCATAAAAGAGGTGGCATATTTGGGATTCTCCCTTGACCAAGCCCAAGCTGAGCTTCATCATGTTAAGATCGAACGTGACCGTCTACAGGAAAAGTGGAAGTTGATTGAATTACCACTCGAGCGATGTTATCCGACCCACCCTAAGAGTCTGTCACCATCGCACACCTTACCCTTAGGTCTTATGCGACTGTTTTAAGGGGTTATGTAACAAATAAGTAGTACTATGTTCATCTACATTATTTTTTTATATAATAATTAATATAACTTCTAGTCATTTTTGATACATTGTAAATAGTTTTTAAAGTACAAATAGTGTTTTTAGTTATTACTTAATTAAGAATTCTATTTTATTAAATTAAGGGATTTTTTGAATTAAATAATATTTTAATAAAATATTATTATTATTAAATTAATTTTTATTAAATATAAATGATATTATAATTTTATGAATGCAATTATAATTTTTATTAATGTTTGAAAGCCATTTCTGTCAAAACTTGTGAATTTTTGATAAATGTCAGTTTTTATTTTAAAAGTGAAAATTAACATATTTAGAAAATTATTTAGATAAAATAAATATTATTTCCGGAATCAGGACATCAAAATTATCCAACGGTGAATTTTTCATAATTTTCTGAGACAGTCAAATTTTTGGGTAAAAATTAAATACCGTTTAAATATATAATGTGTTTTATGGCATCATAATGACCCAATAGTGATATAATAAAATACTATAATCTTTATTTTCGGCCAATATATGTTTTAACATTTAAAATAATGTGATTTTGGGTTTGTTTAACTTACTTTTAAAAGTATTAATGGACCCCTCAAGACTTATTAAACACCTTGTCTTTTTAAATTAATTTCTATGGGAGTGTGACTCACCTCCACATAAGAAACCTCATTATTTTAAGAAGTTCGGACTTTTACCTTATAAAATATTGTTTTCCTCTCCCATTTTCCAAAAACCATGGGCAAAAACCAAGGGATGGTTTGTGTTTTGGATTAATTTAATATAAGGGGTCCCAAACCAAAAAATAAAGAATTCCCTCACCTTTCCTATATAAACCCACCCAAGATCCCACTTCCTCCTCACTAAAAATCTTTGGAGTTGGTCCAAACTCTTCCCTAATATCTCTAGAATCCTCCTAAGGTGCCCCAAGCTCCCAAGAAGCCCCTCACAAGCCTCTCTCTATCCTCTGGAAGCACACTTCCAAGTAAGGGTTTTTTCTTCCTTTCTCTTTTTTGTCCAATTTTCTTTAAGTTGTTTTGAACTTTTAATTTCAATTATGAATGTTGGGGTATGGTTTCTCACCTCCCTCATACTTCCCTAGTTTTGTTTCAATGATGGGAGACCCTTTCTCTCTCATTAAATCCCTCCCATGTACACCCGTTACTATGCTGAAATTCTGAAAGGAACTTCTCTCTCCTTTTTTACATTCAAGAAATACTTTTGTATCATGAATCTAAATTCCATTACAATTGTTGGGAAATGTATCTATATAACCTCATTACTTTACATTACATGTAAATATGATGAGGAATCCATTTCTCTCTCATCAACCATTTTTATAAATTCTTATGTCACGCCGTTACGCTGCCGAAACCGCACCGATTTTCTAAGCCAATGTCATTGTGTAGTGAATACCATGCCCATTTCTCCATCAAGGGTATTCACCATTTCTTATTGATTATAAAGTTTCATGTATGAATTCCACATTCCTTTATCGTGGAATAAATTATTATGTTTTATGAATCCGTGTTTTATGATCCATGTGGCACACTTATGCATGAAATGAAATGTTTAAGAAGGGTGCGCCCTTATAGAGCTCCAATGCATTGGGAAAAGTTTAGTATCATGATACATCATGTGCAATGAGTTTTTACTCATGATAATTCAAGTGTAAATAGGGTTTACTCGTGCTTCATGTGCAATGAGTATTTACTCATGCTCCATGTGCAATGAGCCTTGGCTCATGCTAATTCCATGTTAAGTGCTGTTGCCACATTTCTATGTTATGATTATCATGCGTTATCATGCCTTTATGTTTATGTTTCTTTTATGATCTATTTATATGCCTATTGTCTAACATGTATTGTACTCCTCATGTTATTCCATGTGTACTCCCTTACTGGGCTTTATAGCTCACCCTTTTCTTATGCATGTCCTCAGGATATCCCATGCAATTCTAAGTACGAGGAAATGTAGTGGTCATGTAAAGGAAGTTTTCAACAAAGATGTTGTATTTCATGTTTCAAGTTTTTATGTAATGATCCTAAACCCCAAATACACTAAACCTCTCGATCTTCTTTGTTGTATCATGTGAAGTTTTATGTAATAAATCATGTTTAAGTTTGTATTAAAAGCAGGGTTGTCATAGAACCCCTCCTTGTTATGCGGGGTTTAGCTAGGAATGGTCAGTTTCTCCAAGGTCTATGTTTCAGGATAGCAGTGGTGTCAACATATTTACTCATATTTAGACTTATTTATCTTATTACCTAGGATCCTCAGTTCAGATATTGTCTATACTCCCACCTTCTTACAACTCTCCTTCTCAAGAATCTATAGATTTGGAGGACTTAAATATTTTCTTTTCTAAGGGAAATATCATAGAAACTTAAAAGGTGAAGGATTACCTAGTATCCCCTTGAGTTATAATGGTCTCAAACTATAATTCTTATAGATGGAGGAACAAGATAAGATTCTATCTTCTATCTCAGAGGTCACTACAGAGTCTGTTTGAAAGAAGGGACCCTCAGTGTTCTCTCTAAATTTAGGTTCATCTTTGATTTATGGAGTTCAAACTTGATCCAAAGCCAAACTAAAACATTAACTAGTGTTTTTTTCAGTCAAATAAATTTCTAAAGCCTATAGAATTGGGATTAAAACTTATATTTCACTCATATCAATGTTAAAATTTATGATATGGAACTCTCATGGTCTGGGGGAACGGGTGAAGACATATTTTGTATCCAATAAGATTTGAAAAAACCATATTTATCTTGTGGCTATTTTAGAGCTGAAATAGGAGTGAAATATTTATATATTTTCCTATAGAATGGGGATCCAAAAATTTATTCACGGTCATCCGGTTAATCAACACATACAAATTTTATGGAGCTCCAATATTACAGTGGAATTCATCATGGCCACTGATCAGTGTATAACTACCAAAATCTCAATAGGTACACATAATTGATTTTTATAATTTATTTATTCCAAATGTGATGTTCTGGATAAGAATTATCTTTCGAAAAGCCTTGTAATATTTGACCTAGGATATTATACTTGGTTAATGTATGGAGATTTAAACACCATTCTTGACCCCTTAGAGAAGAAAGGAGGAACTTATTTTTGCAGGAAGTCATGTTAGGACATCTTTTACTTTGCAGATTCTAATAGATGAAAAGATATGGGTTTTTTCTGGTGATAAATACACTTGGTGCAATAATAAAAGAGGTCACAGACATACTTGGTTCTATTTAGATATGTTCTTTTCAAACCTACAAGCTATATATTCCTATCAGAGAGCTTAAGTTAGTCATCTGGATCATGTTCTTTCAGACCACTCTCCAATTATGGTGAATATTAAAACTAGGGAGATTGAGGAAAAGTTATTTTTCTAATCCAACAGCTGGTATTCCTACAACGGGTTCTAGGAGAATGTGCTTACATCTTGGAACAAGCCCATTCAGGGTCTTTTCTGGTCAGGCATTCACAATAAATTAAAGTGGCTCAAAAAGGATCTAAATTCTTGGAGAAAGAGGCTCAACTCATCGCAATAAGAGTTGGAAACTTTGGAAGATGACATTAATTAGTGTGAATCAAGGATTTAATAAGGATGGGATAATGATTTTTTTATCAGTCTTCTCCATAAAAAAAGTTCTCTGGAAGATATAATTCTTTCCCAAGAATGTCTCTCTTGAGAAAAGGCCAAAGAAAATTAAATAAGAAAGGAGATAGGAACATTGATTATTTTCATTCTTATATCAAATAAAGGAAATGTTTCAATAATACCAACATTATCCTTGAAGATGGGTCCTACACTAACAAGATTGAGGTGGTTAGAGGTATTACTGAAGCCCATTTCTATTCCCTTTTTGTAGGTGCTAATCCTTCCATGTAGGATGAGACTCCTTGAGGTCAATCTTCTATTTTTAATTATATCCATAGAGTGGTGTTAGATTAGAACAATCAATTTATTGAATCCATTCCTGGGGAAAAATAAATTTGGGATGCAGTTTTGGCGCTCAATTTGGAGAGCTCTCTAGGGTTGAATGGTTTTCTTGGTTCTTTTTATGTGGGTTACTGGAGAATTATTAAAAAAGGCTTGATTGATGTAGTGAAAGACTTATTTAGAGGGGGAATCCTTCCCCAGGTGACTAGTGCTACCACCCTTATGATTATTCCCAAGGTCAAATACCCTTATTCTTTAAGTCATTTCAGGCCTATAAGTATGTGAAACTTATCCTATAAGGTCCTAGAAAGTGTGCTCAATAGGAGACCCGCTAATCACCTACTAGCTTGGGTGTGAGATGAAAAATATAGATTTGTAAGGGGAATGTCCATTCAGGGTGTTATAGGGATAGCACAAGAGATAATTGAGGAAATCGATAAGAAATATCAAGGTTCAAATACTATTTTCAAATTGGATATATAAAAATCATATAAAAGGATCAAGTGGAGTTTTATCTTAAAGATGCTGAAATGAAAGGGCTTCGTAGATTGGGATATGGATCTTATTTTTAGATGTTTTTGTTCTTCCTAGTTCTCTATATGTTTTTTGGGAAGGAGAAAAAGTTTTTTCAAGTTTGTTCGAGGGCTGAGACAAGGTGACCCCTTGTCCCCAAGATTTTTTATCTTCACTCAAGATGCTCTAAGCAGATTCATCAATTCCAAAATACAAGAGGGGATAGTCCAACCCTTCGGGTGATGGGTCAACTTTCAAGGTGTGTCCAATTTTATGTTTACTGATGACATGGTGGTTTTTATTAATGGTATATTCAAATCCATCCAGGGTTTAAATAATATTATTTTAGACTGTTGTAAATATAGTGTGTTTCCTGTTAATCAGGATTAAAGAAATCTTTTCAATTTTAGGCATTGCCCAAAGAGCCGTGTTAACAGAATTGGATCCATCATAGGCATCCAAAAAAATGTCTCCCAATGGAATACTTAGGCACTAATATCATGGTTGGGAGGCTACAAATCAGTCACTTGGATAAGGTGGTGGAAAAGATCATTTATCAGATCAACAACTGGAATAACCACTTCCTATCATTTGGAGGAAGGATTACTCTTGTGAATAATGTGCTTTATTCAATCTCCATGAACATTTTATTGGTCCTAAAAGTTTCTAAATTTATGATTAAAAATATATAGAATATATTTATTTCATTTATCTAGGATTACCTTCCAGAAGGTGGGTTCCATTGGGATTCCTATTTCATAATGGTGCTACCTATAGAGGAGGGTAGTATTGGAGTGCATAAAATTTATGATATGATGAATTTACTACATGTCAGGATGTCCTAGGAGGTAGTTGAAAGACACACATTACGAGCAAGGTTAATCACTAAAAGATATGGGTATGTATAGGAGTATCCTAAGAATAATGTCTTAACTATTTGGAAAACAATCCAAGCACATATACCATATATCAAGAATAATTAATGCTGGATCATTGGGTGAGGTGATTTAAGTTTCTAATATGATAATTGGGTGGGATGTATGATTGGATTTATAGGTTTTATGACTCTACATATTTCGTTCCATAAAGCCAGCGAGTATCCTAATTTCCTACATGAAGTGCTTGATAAGGAACAACTAGCCATTTTTAGCTGATTTCTCTCTTGGACGAACAAGATAAATTCATCTTTAAAGCCTTGTCTATAGGTTCCTTAATTCTAAAGGATTACAAAGTGAAACTCTCAGAGTCTCCGACCTAGGATTATTGGGGTGAATTTATTTGGTGCAAAGAGTTATCCATGAAATAAAACTTTATCCTTTGGTGTTTTAGGAATCATTCTATTCTAACTGTTGCAAAGGTATGTAGGAAAGGGATTAACATTTTTTCAAAATGTCTCTGTTGCTAGTGCTCCTACATTGATATGACAACACATTTATTCTTCCAAAGTGAGTGGGATAATGTAGTGTGGAAATCAGTGTGGAAATTTTCCGGGGTCTCTCTCTAGAGTTTCTATGTTGATGACTTTTTACAATGATGGTTTCAAGGGATGGACAGAAACATCGAGCGAAATGAAAGTGCATCAATTTTTTCAGCAGGATGTTAGTGAATTCGGGAGGGAAGGAACAAGTCTCTTCACTATGTAATTTCTTGTTCCAAGATTACTTTGATTGAAAAAACAAGGCGGTTAATCTTTGATCTAGGAAAGATTATTAAAAAATGGTAAGAATCACCTTCTTTGAGGAACTTGCTGAACATTTCTAACCATCAACCAGATGGAATCAAAACCAATCCTAAAGGTCATTGGGTGTGTTGTAATCTACTAGAAGCTGGTATAAAGTTAAGTACTAATGGATCATGCTTATTGGGTGTCATGAGGGGGGGGGGGGGGAACTGTTCGGGACTCACATGGGTTTTTTTGTTGCATCCTTCAGTGAAAACTTTGGGAGAGGGGATTATCTTCAAGAAGAGGCTTGGGCTCTCCTCTAGGGAATTGATTTCTACATATATAGGAGTATTTCCCTCTCATATATTGAGATATACTCAAAAATTGTTTTCAATTCTCTTAGAAACCTCTCCACATCCCCCTGGTCCATTTCTAACCATATTCGGTGTTGTAGATCCCTTATTGATAGCAGGACTAACTTGCACCATACTTGGAGAGAAGGAAAAAAAGTTATGAATTTTCTCACTTCTATGTACATACATGATGATTTCCTTGTTCCATTTTATAGTATGGAATATATTCCCCTGAGTGTGTGAACATCATTTGGGGAGACTCCCTTGGCCTCCATTTTTTAGACCTCCCTAATCCTTGATTTGGTTTTAGCAGGTTGGATTATCCTTACACATATTTTATACTATTATCCTTTTATTCATATAATAAAAAATTCATTTTTTGTGTAAAAAATTGATCAAAGATCAAAATTGAACACTCCTTCATGAGGGAATTTTAAGATCAGTGCTAAATCTATCGAGGAGATGGAAAATTCCTTATCATCTACTTGTAAAGTGGTGATATCCTCTATTTCCCCAAAACTAAACTAAACATTCTTATAGAAATTATTATGTTCTAGATCAAAAATAAATTTGGTATTTTCTTTGTTAAATATGAATTCCAAAACTTGAAAGGAAAGTTCTTACTTTAGTAGAATATATTTTTGATACAGCCAATCAAAGTCGACAAATTTTCCTTAAAAAATATTTCTGAAGGGGACATGATGAAATTTCGATTCTCTTGGTTCAACTTTATCTACTCTCTTGTTATTTGATATTTATATGAATACAAAGGTTAAAAGTTCATATTATATGGTTTCTAAGGTAGTTAAGATCTCTAGAAGATGAAAAGTTTCAAAATCTTATGGTAAGTAAGAGAAAGAGAGAGGAAGGGTTTTTTGATAGTTTTTGGATGATGTGGTTCTAGTTTATTGATCCAATTTACTCACTGTAATCATAATTAGTTTTTATTTTTAAAATAAATGTTTTTTCAAAAACAAAACAAAATTTTCTTTTTATTTAAATGAATAAAAAGAAATGAATAAATAAATAAACAACTGAATAAAAATATTAACTATCAATAAAAAAATTTACTAAAAAAATTAACAAACATTTATTTAAAACTAAATAATCATAGATCCCCCTTAATAAAATCAAAACTTTCAATGGGAAGTGGTTTAGTAAAAATATCAGCAAGTTGATATTCAATATTTACAAATTTTAAAGATATATCCATTTTAAGAACATTATCTCTTAGAAAATGATGCCTTATATCAATATTCTTGGTTCTTGAATGACTTATAGGATTTTTGGAAATATTAATTGAGCTGGTATTATCATATAAAATTGGAATACTATTAAAATTAAGTCCAAATTATATTAAGTCATGTTTCATCCACAATACTTGTGCACAACAACTGCCAGCAGATATATATTCTACCTCGACTATTGACAGAGAAACAAAACATTACTTCTTACTTGACCATGACACTAAATATTTTCCTAAAATGTGTCAGGTTCCTAAATTGATTTTTTAATATAATACACATACTCCAAAATCAGTATATAAATATGAAATTAAATTAAAATTAGAGGTTTTTGGGTAAAGTAGATATTGAAAAATAGTTTATTTAAAATATTTAAAAATTTATTTAATAGTAGTAAGATGAGATTATTTTGGGTTTTACTAAAATCTTGCACTTAAATATATAGAAAACATTATGTATGGTCTACAAGTAGTAAGATATAATAAACTAACAATCATACCTTTGTATAACTTGTTGTCAACTAGTTTTCCAGCTTTATCAAAATCAAGTTTTACATTAGTATACATGAGATTTGTGTAAGTATTGCTGTTTTCTAGTACAAAACTTTTTAATAAATCAATAATTAATTTTATTTGATTTAAAACATTCCCATTATATTTTTGATAAATTTGAAATCCTAAAAATAAATTTGATTCTCCCATAATACTCATTTTAAATTCTTTTTGCATTAGATTTGAAAAATAATTACAAAGATTTTTATTTATTTATCTGAAAATAACATCATCAATATAAATTTTCACTAATAATATATTAGAGAAAACAATTTTTTAAAATATTAGGATATAATAATCATATAGAAAGTACATTTTCTAATAAAAACGAGCTTAATATTTCATTCTAGGCTCTAGGTGCTTGTTTAAGGCCATAAATAGTTTTAATAAATTTAAAAACTAAATCTAGTATATGAGGGTTTTCAAAACCAGTGGTTGTTCAATATAAACTTCCTCCATTAAATATATATTTTAAAAGAAAGATTTTACATCCATATGATATAACTTAAATTTCATATGAAATTCATAATCTAGCAGGATTATAATTTCCTATAATCTAGAAACAGGTGAAAAGGTTTCATCATAGTCTGTCCCTTCTTCCTGGTTGCATCTTTTTTCTATTAATCTAGCTTAATTTTTAGTAATGATCCCTTGGTTATCTTTTTTATTTATAAAAACCCATTTTGTTTCTATTACTGGATAACTGGTTGGTTTATCCACTAATTACCAAACCTTATTTTACTCAATTGGTTAAGTGATTCTTGAATGGATAATAACCAACTCTTATCTTTCAAAGACTCTTCTATATTTTTAGGTTCTAGTTGCAATAGAAAGGTGTAAAAATCAGCTAAGTTTCATACATTTCTTATAGTTCTTACACATATGTCTAAATTTCCTATAAAAGTTTCTAAAGGATGTTTTTTAAGGTTCTATACTATCTAGGTAAGTCACTTTCAGGTTATTCTATCTCATGTTATTCTGGACTAGAATAAATTTCATTTCATTTATTTTTCAAATTAATCTTAAGTGATTAAAGCCTCATATTTTCAAAAGACCCAATAATTTCATCTGTTTGATCTTTCCTTTTATCTAAAGGGTCAATTTTATCAAACTTTACATGAACTAATTATTCAATAATCCTTGACTTTTTTTATACACTCTATAGGATTTATAAGTATAAGAATATCCTAGAAAGATTCCTTCATCAACCTTTAGATCAAATTTACCTAGGTTTTCCTTATTATTCATGATATATACCTTGAATCCAAATATTTTAAAGTACTTTACTTTAGGTTTTCTATTATTCTAAAGTTCATAGGGTGTCTTTTTAATAAGAGCTATTATTAAAAATCTATTCATGATATTTCAATATGTGTTTACAACTTCTTTCCAAAAATAGTTTAGTAGGATATATTCATTCAACATGATCCTGGCCATTTATTGAATAGTTATGTTTCTTCTTTGAACAATTCCATTCAATTAAGGTATTCTTGGTGTAGAAAATATGTGTTTAATACCTAAAGTTGAGAAAAAAATAAAATAAAATAAAATTATCGATCCTCAAATTCTACACCATGATCGCTTCTAAATGAAATTATTTTGAAATATTTTTCATTTTGAATGATTTTACAAAAACTTTGAAAGACAAGGAATACTTAAATTTTTAATTTTTAGAAAATAAACCCAATTAAATCTTGAAAAATCATCAACTAATACATAAACATATAATTTTCCATCCAATCTTTCTAACCTTAATGTTCTAAACAAATCCATATAGATAAGTTCTAGGGGTTTAGATGTAGTAATTTTGTTAATTGATTTGAAAGATGATTTGTGTTGTTTACCAATTTGAAATGCATCATAGAATCTATCATTATAAAATTTAAGAATAGGAAAATAAAAAACTAAGTATTTCTTAGAAAATTTATATAAAGTAAATATATTGTAGTGTCTAAGTTTTCCATGCCATATCTACAACTCATTTGTATCAGTAGTTAAAAAAATTCACTTTTTTTACACAAGGAACTAAGATCCAAGGTATAAATTTTTTTAAATCTAGGTGTTCTAAATTTAAGAAATTTATCTTTGAAAACTAAGATAGACTGAAAATTCATTTTTTTAATTTTTGAAAAACACTTTTTTGGTTAAGTGAGAACCCACAAAAAAAAATCACTTTTAGGCTAAGTGAGAACCAGTAGACCATCACAAGGATCCATTGACAGGTTGGGCAAATAACCCTATCCAGGAACAGACCCACCCAAAAAAACACCAAAAAACACGCGTGACCATCACTTTTGGATAAGTGAGAACCGAACAAGAAAAATCAGACGGCAAAACCACACTAGAACCAACCAAAATAAAACCACACCCAGGATCCTCCAAGATCAGAAAATCCATCATCAAATCCACCAACACCATCCGAATTTTCCAAAGAAACCTTTAAACCAGTCCATAGAGGGGGAGTGCGCGAAGGGGAAGTCCAAAAGAGTAGAGTATAATTAGAAAATTGTGGAACTAGAACTGGAACACAAAAACAGAACCCCAAAGGGGAAAATGTCAAAAAGGGGAGAACAGGAGAGGAAATCATCAGAACTGAGCATTCCTGCATCTGCCATCTGCATATATGTACTAACTTTTAAAAAAACAACAATTCCCCTATTCAGAACATCATGATCCATGAAAGAATCACCAAGAAAATAAGTGACCGTATAGAACTAGAATAATGGTAGAGTGAAACATTGAGGAGAGGACATTGTCGGCACCGAACCTTCCTTCATCTTCTATCCAAATCTGAGTACTAGCTCTATAAAATGGAAACAATGATTATGCCTCATAAAGATTCCATTGAAACCAAACAATCTAAATTAATAAATCTCTATAGGATAAACCACAAGAAAGGGGTTCATTGATAGGGATATCGACCACACACATTGCTCTAGAAGGCTGACCGCACGCGTCGCTCTGAAGGCTGAACACATCGTCGCTTCGCCGTAGGGGGGTGTATCACCAGCAAGAGTCCCGACCGCATTGCCGATGTCATCCATAGATCACACCGCAAAGAAACACACTAAGATGAATGATGAGGAGCGTGATGATGGAGGGAGAGAATTGATGATGGTGAGGAAAACCTAGGACCGAAGTGAAAACCCTTTCAGGAGGTCTTACACGCTACTGCGCTCCTTATGGGCCCATTTGTATTGGCTCTTCTTATTTCTTGAAAACTGAGCTGGAATTATTAGACAGATCAATATAAAAAACACCATCATAGAGTTGAGAGATACTTATCAAGATGTGATTTAGTAACTTTACATACAACACTTTATTGATTGAGATTAAATTTGGATATCTAACCGATCCAACTCTAACTATATTTCCTTTTGCATTGTCTCCAAATGTGACAAGTCCTCCATCCATTTTTTTTCTAGTGTATGGAAATTGGAAGAGTCTCCGATCATGTTTCTTGAGAATCCATTGTCTATATACCCTAAAACAGTTCTATTCCTATGGTATTTTACCTATAAAAGCATTTAAACAAGAGCTTGTTTTGATACCCATATTTTCTTGGGTCTAGTTGTGTTAGCAAGCTAGGATCTAGGAATCCAAATTTTCCTTATTTTAGTGAAATTTAAATTATTTGCTTCAGAAATGTTTTTTTGGAAATAAAATAATTTTTAATACCAATTATTTGATAATTTCATAAATATAAGTTGTTAGAATAATTTACTTTCATTCCATAGTAGAAACATATAGTATTTTTAGAACTTGGCACAAAATAATTTCTTTATATCTTTGATTTTTCTCCATTGCTTCCTATTCCATATTTTTATCTTTTAATTTTTTTCCAAGAATTTTATTTATAGTTTTCTCCTTTATTTAGAATACTAGAAGAACTTTTAAATGATTTTACTCTATATTGTAGTTCTTTTATTTAATTTTCATAAATAGTGCAATTTGATGTAGACGTATTAAAATTTTCTTTTAATTCTTGATGTTGTTTCAAAATTGCATCTTTTTTACTTAAAAAAACATTATGAATATTTATTAGTGACTTATGATTTTTTATTAATGAATCATATTTTTATTCAAGCATTGAGCAGTAAGAAGCTAATTTTCTAATTGAACAACTATTAGAGTCAGAAGTAGAAGAGTAATAGGTTTATACCCCATATTCTTCCTTAGTCATAAAGCACATGTTTGATTTTAGATTTTATGTATCTTTTTTTGAATCAGATTTGGAAGAACTACTGGAGTCTTCAGACACAATATAATTATATTTCATATCTCTTTTCCCTTTGTGATCATAATCAGTTTTCTTTTGATTTTTATTTTCCATCTTTCTTCTTTCTTCCTTTAGCTATGGGAAATCAAGTCTGATATGAACCATCTACTTTTATTCGTAGTATCATAATTATTTGGATCCTTTTTCATCTTTCTTGAATGATTTTTTGAAGTCTCTATTCTCCTTATAGAATTTTCTAAATTTCCTAGATAACAAATCCAATTCCATTTCATAATCTGAGCTATCTGAATCTTCTAATGTTTTGACATCTCTTTTTTATTTTTTTTCATGCTTATGAGATGTAACTTTAAGGGTCATATTTTCCTATTTCACTATCTAATGATCTTCAGCTTCAACTTGAATTTATGCTTCGTACATCATCAGGGTTCCAATCAATTCTTTCATTTTCAGATTTTTGACCAATGATGATTGTCTTAGAGCAACAGATATCCCATTACATTTTGAGGGTAGTACTCTAAGTACTTTTAGTACTTGATCTGATTGAATAATTGAATATCCCAAGGCATCAACATTGTTGAGAATTTATGTCAATTGTTCATTCATTTGGGTGATGCTTTCACCATTATACATTCTAAAGTTTTCAAAATTTAGTTTTTTAGTAGCATACCTAATTTGTATGACATTGTCACCCCCTTTATATGAAACTATGATAATCTAACACATTTCATAAGTAGTAGGAAATTTTGATACTCTATTAAATTAATTATGACCATGTCCACAAATGATAACATTCATTTCTTTTGAATTGATGTCATATTCAGCTTCTTTGATAGCATCCCATGTTTCTGGTTTCTAAGAAATTACATAAGGATTTATAATCTTCATATATAATTTTTAATCCAAGATTATTTATATAGATGATCATATGTGATTTCTAGAATCTATAGTTATCACTATTGAAGTATGAAGTGTTAATCATAGAAGTACCTTCTCTAGGATCAACCATTTATATCTTTCTTTGTATAGAACATATAATTTTGATCTTAATATTGATACAATTTTTTAGGCTGGATTAATATAAAGATACACAATAGGGGATGAGGGTGAATTTTTTCTTTTCAATAATCTTGAAATATTCTTGCTTCTGGTTTACTTTGTGATTTATGCAGATATTCATGGTTCTCTTATATAAGTAATTTGAGAAGTAGATAATCAGTAAACAAGAACAAATTTTTTTTATAGTGGTTCAAGACATAAAGATCCCATAGTCCACTCTGCCAATGCTCTCTCTCTGCGAGCTTGGTGATTTTTACTAGAGTGTTTCCCTTATCATAAGACCTTCACAACTGAGTGTAGGAAGTTAACACCTTTTACAATAAAGATAAATAGATCCTTTTGGTTCTTTTACATGGAATCGTAAATCCACAGCTTAGTGTAAAAAGATGACAGTTAACCATGACTGAGTGAGATAAATCAAAACTCCAATAAATCAAAAGAGTTTGATTTGTTGAATTGATGGGCTCTTGATCACAGATGTAGCATAAACTGATAGAATATGGATATTCTTATTTAAAGATGATTTTTTTTCAAGAAAGAATAGATTTGAATAGATCCTAGTTATAAATAATCTTCAATAATAGTAACAAAAAAAATGATTATAGAGCAATACAATATTGAATAATGCATATCATTGAGGCATAGCTTCTTCAGAGTTGCTTGATATTTGGTTTCTTTGCAACAATTATGTATTCAAAAAGATATTGAACATATATATCATTGTACAAAAAGTGAAAATACTCTTTATTTTAAAAATGAAATGTTGTCTTTCCTTTGGTTGAGAAGATTCAGGAATATTATTTGATAGATTGAAATCATTCAAATCTAAATCATTTAAAATAGTCATAACTTCCCTAAGAAATAGGAATTATTTACTCCATTGAATATGATTCTTTCAATTGGTCATAAAATAGCTTTAAAACAAGATTTAATTTCATAAATACTATTATATAAATCAAGGAAAATATCTTTAAATAAAAATCTATCATTTAATAGTCGAATGTAGGGTTCCTTCATGTGACAACAAAACTCCAATTATAGGGTTCAAAATGTACGGTTGAACAAAAAAGTAATGTTGATATACCATAAGTTTTATTCCTCAAACATAGGGTTTCACACAAACATAAGGTTGATTATCCATACTTTCCATTTTCTCAAATGTAAGGTTCCATACAAATAGAGGGTTTCTGAATAATACTTTTCCCAACAGTGCAGGGTACACGATACATATGTGCTGTTTCAAATATAGGGTTTCCTAAACATGCACTATGCTTATACTTTAAAATTTTGGGTATAAAAATTGTTTACAGAATACTTTCAAAACACATTCATAATAATTTAACAAATATTATAACTTGTAAATAAGATAATATTATCAATAAATATATTCCTAAAAAATACTTAATGTAAATTTATTATTAAAAAAAACAAGGGTATTTGTGAGCATCAAAATCAATAATATTTATAGATTATTGTTGAGAAAATACATTCCAAAAACATACAAACCACAATATAATGATGTTGCTGAAAGAAGAAATAAAAGTTTGGTGGAGATGAAATGAATAATGTTGATTGAACATGAGACTTATCATTATTTTTAGATATAAACTATAAGAGCATTAATTTATGTTCAGAATCAATGTTTATATAGGAAAAGCTCTAATATGACTCGTTATGTGATGTATTACAAAGAAAACCTAGGTCTGAAGCACCTAAGGATTTTCAGCAGTCCTTGAATTATAAAAGTCAAAGGTGAGAATCTTGGGAAATTTGATCAGATAGGTATTGATGGAATCTTTCTTGGATAACCTTCTAATGGTAGAGGATAAATGTTCTATAATAAAGAAACATGAAATATTTTGATTTGGAATATGTGAAATTTCTTAAAAAATCCAATAAGAAAGTTTCATAGAAAGTAGAAGATGTGGAAGAAAGGAAATATGAGGTGGTTGTAGTTAAACATCATGAAAATTTTCTTAATGATAGTTACAATGTTGAAGCTACTCAAGATGAAAATTATGACTTAGATATCTCAAGTTATGAGGAATAATATCTTTTATATCATCCTAGGCCGAGGAAGCAAGTATAAGTTCATAACATCATTAAAGATCAATGAAAACAGGTTCAAATTAGCAGAAAATCAAGGTTAGTATCACATACTTCCTTATATTTAAAAGTTAATACAAAATATATTGATAAATCTTTATATAACTAGGAGTGGATTAATGTTATTAATTAAGAGTTAGATCAGATTGAGAAGAATGATACTTGAGAACTTATACCCAAACCAAAAATTAAAAATGTGATTAGTACAAAGTGGGTTTTCTGAAACAAGTTGAATAAAAAAGGTGATGTTATAAGAAACAAGGAAAAACTAATTTGTAAAGGTTACTCTCAAATTAAAGGCAATGAATTTGATGAGGACTTTTATCAAATGGAAAGATTAGAAACTATCAAAATATTTTTTAATATTGCTACAAAATAGAGATAAAAATTTCTAGATGGATGTAGAGTCATATTTTCTTAATGGAGATATTGATGAATAATTTTATATTTAACAACCATGTGGATTCATTATTGGGAATGAATAAAGTTATGCGTGCAAGTTGAAAAAGGTTTTTCATGGGATGAATAAAACACTAAGAGCTTGGTATTCTAAATTGGATACTTGTTTAAGGAAGATGAACTTCAAGAAAGTAAGAGTTTATAGTAACCTCTATATAAAATAAAATAAAGAGGTTTCCATCATTATAATTTTTTTTATATTGATGATATCATATTTGCGAGGAATGATGAAGAAACTTGTGAAAAGTTTGCTTAAGGGATAATGAAGTTTTTTTAGATTTCCATGCGAGGAAAATGAAATAATTTCTTGGATTAAAAATATCTAAAAAGAAGAAATATATTTTCATATCTCAAGAGAAGTATGAAAAGGAAATTATAATGAAGTTTTTCTTGGAAGACACAAAGATAGTTTCCACAAATATTTTAGTGGAAATGAAGTTGTCAAAAGACAGGAAAGAAAAGGAGGTAGATCTTAAAGATCTTAGAAAGTTTATTAGAAGTTTATTGCATTTAATAGTTTCAAGGACAGATATAGTGTATATTGTTATACTTTGTGCTAGGTATCAAAGTACACCAAAATAATCCCATATCATGACTTGAAAAATAATTCTTAGATATATTAAAGGAATAACCAATTTCAGGCTGAAACATGATAGTGCAGGAAAGATTGATTTATTTGTCTATACAAATTCATATTGGGAAGAAAGTGTAGATGGTCGAAAATCCAAATCAGGTGGAGTTTTTTGTTGTGATAAATGTGTTAGATATAATAAAAAGTAATATAATTTAGTGACTCTCAGTAAAATAGAATCTGAATATGTTTTTTACACTCAATATGCAACACAAATTACATATATGAAGACACAACTAGAAGACTTGTTTTTTTGATATGAAGTTTCCCCTTATCTTAGGTTGTGATAATTAAAGTGATGTAAATATCACTAAAAATATAGTTCAAAATTCCCATTCCAAGAACATTAATATAAAATATCACTTAATTAAATAGCATGTGGAGACGAATGAACTAAATTTGGAGTTTATTCCTAAAATAGAGTAAGTTAATGATATCTTTACAAAACCATTCTTAGAGGAAACATTTAATAAGCTAAGGTTGATAATGGGATTTCAACTTACCTACCATAAAGGCTAAGGTATTTGATATATATCCCATATCTATCTTTTATTTGGATATTTTTTTCAAGGGGGGAAAATGTTATAAACATAAATTTATACATTGGTATATGATTAAACTTTTAATGAAATCACGAGGGGGAGTTTTTAAAAGAGTTAATATGTGATTTCAGCATGCATGAACTATTTTAATAGTTTTTTGAAGTGGATGTATGAAAAATAATTCTTATAGGTTGATTTTGTTTTTGCGGTGAAAATTTCAAGTGATAGAAGAATTTTTTGAAGAGTCGAATGAAAAGGTTCGTAAATTCACTACTTATGGAAAACATGGTATTGTTGTTCAATGATTCTTGTTTAATATAATGATTTTGATCATATAGGCTTAGAATTTTTGGATACATAATCCATTTCTTGAGTTCCAAAGTTTTAGTGATTTATGTTCCATGGTTGAAAATAAAATATAAAGGGGGATATTGTTGGGACCAAGTTGACTAAAGGTGTTTTAAAGTTATTGAAAGTGGTTAGGAAAGTTTATTTGGATTTTTTTATTTCATTGATCAAAATAAAATAACTTTACTTTTTAATGTCTTACAACATGAAAAAATATACAAATAATATAGGATTAAGGTGGAAAATATAAATATATGACCAGAATGAGTTTTATAGAAAAATTCCAGTGGACGGACTATTCAAGACGAAGATTTCTTGGCATAGGAAAAGTGATGAATGTTTTTATTTTTTCTTACAAATCCATCAGAACATTTTTTCAATGAAAATAAAACATGGAAATGATTTAATATTTTTAATGTTTTCAATATCATGAGTTATAAAAGATCTCATGATCTAAGAATAAGAAGAAATGGGGATAAAATTGTCTACATGTACAAAGTTTATAATATGTTTTTCTAATGAATCTCATCAAATAGAAGGCTTCCAAAAAAAGGTTTATATGTTATTATTTTTTTACTCAAAGTTTAAGAAGTTTGGTAGTTCAAAAATTCTGGAGTTTTTATTGCTTAAACATTTTTCAAGTTTTTCAAATAGATGAAAGTTATCAAAGTTCAAAGGGAATTTTCTAGGTAATGTCTTTAGATGAAGTCCAAATTGGATAGAGTCTAATAAAAAAAAGTCTATCAGAATTTTTTTATACAATGTCTATCTGAAAAACATGTATGAATTTGTGAAAATGAATTTTCTTCAGGATAATTTGATGAATTTTTTTATAAAGATAATTGGAAAAATATTTCCATATGAAGGAAACTAAAAAAGAGTTCTCATGAAATTCATAGGACATAGGAAGTGTATGGGAAAGACTTTTGAGAAGTTCCTATGAAGTTTGTAAAGGAATAATCAGATAGAGTCTCAATGGATGAATTTTTTCCACAAATTGTTTACTATACAATTAAGTCTTATAATGATCAACCACATCAAAAGTTCTTTAAAAAGTTTTCATAATGATATCAAAGTGATGATTAAATGATAATATTTCAATACTCAAAATATCATGGGAGTAAGATATATGATTCTAACTAAGTTAGAAGTAAGTTTATTTAAGGTAGCAGATTCTCTAGTTTATGAGAAGATTTAGAAATTCACTAGAAGACTTTATAAGCATCCAAGTGAATTTTTTTAGTAGGAGTTTCAAATTTCATGTTTTTGTTGAGGTGGTAAAAATAAATTGGAGTTCCCACTTTTTCTTATTCAATCATACCCATAAAAGTATGGAAGTACAACATGGAAGTGAGTAATATTCATATATGAAAAAGATAAAGTTCTGTATAAATTATTTTATATAGAGACACTAGAAAAAATATAAAAGCCAAAGTTTGAGTAAGAAAGTTTACAAAAAAGGAATCTCTTGGTTTAGGAATAAGTTGGTAATAAATAGAGGTTATTGAGAACCTCCTTATTTTAATGATCAAAAATCATTATTGTTATATTTCTAATGAATTCAATGTTTTATGGCAGTAATATGTTTTATAGATAAACCATGAAAAGTTGATAAGTGTTGATATACCATTAGTTTAGAAGGTCTACCACTAGTTATAAGGAGACACTGTCAGTTAAGGAATGATACCACTCCATGATACTATTAGTTCAAGTAGCTACTACTAGTTTAATCCTGCGACTACCACGATCTATTTTTAGGTTACTCTACCATAAAGTGGAGATATAATAATTTTTAAATCGATGCTACCATCAATAAATCTATTCTTATAACAGTAAAATAGAGCTATCACTAAGCACTGATACCATCACACGTTAATTCTTCTAGACTAATATACCATCGGAAAAATCTACTATCAGTTCAATGGTGCTACTGACAGGTGTAGCTAACGGTATGTGGATCTACCGCCAAGAATTTCTACTTCCAAGAGAATATAATGTCACATGGTGAAGCTAATATTTTAAAGATATATCATCAAATAAAATCTAACACTATCGTTAAATAGATCTACTACCAGTAAGGATCTACCCCCAGTTAATCAACTGCCATAGTGATAACGTAGATGTCCTGAATTAATTTCAAAAATAATTCTCCGATACCTAGTTTATGAATTTAGTGTTATAAATAAGCACATAGATTTAAGAATAATTACTCTTAAACAAATACATTAATATATTAAATAAAAATTCAGCCTTTTACAAATCTTTTGATTAGCATGAGGATCTTATTTTTTCTATTATTATACAGTAATGGATAATTTGACATGGAGTGATATCAATTCAGCATAAGCTTCGTCATGCACATGGAGAACACATAGAGAGTATTGGTACTTACATGAACACAGAAATATAGAATCTCATATGCTGGACCAAAGAGAAATATTGAAATAAAAGTGATTGGAAGAATCTATAAAACTACAAATTGAAAAACTTAAGCTTTTTTCAGACTACTACAACCCCCTATTTTGATTCACTTTGTATGAAACTTGTTCGATCTCTTTCCAAATACAAATTCAAGGACTAAAAAACAACTAAAACTATTCAGATTGATAAGTGCTATAATTCATCATCTCTAAACTCTTTCTATTTTTGTTTATGATTACATTTGATATATGTTTTTTTTGTACTTTGTCTATTTTTAAAATATAATCTTCTATGATAAACTGAAGAGTTATTGAAACTCACTATCTATTTACATCATTTATATTCCCATGATCAATTGTGGAAGAGGTCTTATGTAACCTGGTACTTTATTTTGTCCCACATATACCTTCAAAGATAGTTATAAAACCATTTTTATGGTTTAAAAATATTATAATATATGTATTAAATCATATTTAATGTTCTGGAACCATTATATATATAAATGATATTAATTAATAAAATAAAACTAGTTTGTGATGATCGAAAAACTGCCAAAATAATCTAAATGATTATCACTAACGTCTTATATAATTATTCACACTCACCCAAAATAACCAAATGAATTATATAACCATTTAATATTATATAATTTCATCAAAAACATATAATTTCAATTCTGGACAACTATTCTAATTTTACATGATTTTCCATACATGTATACAAGTAAATTTATCATGAAAACTAGGGAAACGAATGCTCCTGAATGATAAAATTATATCCTATAAGTCATCAAAAATGGAACAAATAAAAGTAATAAATTATAATAAATAAAATAAATTTAGAAAAGGTTCTAAATTAATTAATTAATGGATTTAATTTTATTATCCTGGACATTAATATCAATTTCAAAACACTTTCAGACATAAGGTAAGAGATTCTACCCAGACCTCCATTTTTTCCCTTCAGGTTACTCTTTCTATCTATTTACCCAAATGTAGTAATTATTTATTTTGTTTAATTCTTATAAATTATATTTATTTGTTCCAAAATCATGTATCTAGATCAGATCATCCTTCTTTGATGGGAAATACATGTTTTAAAAAGGTTCCCTTCTCAATTCTTCCTGATAAGCAAGCTCAGTTAATGGGAACTTCCAGATTTATTACCTATTTTCAAGTGCACTACATAATATGTTTTAATAAACCATTAATTTTATAAAATAAATAATTTTACCATGAAAAATATCTTGGTACATTTATGGTTTTATGAAAATAAACATGCCTTTCTCCTCTTTAAATGTTAATTAATATTTTCTTTAAACTACACTAAAATGTTTTATTTATAAAGTTTCTTAAACAATATTTTTATATGTTTTCACTTCATTTTGACAAAAATTATCATGATTTATGCCTACTTTCCCTTATTATTTCCCATGTATGATTTAAATCCATTCTTTCAGGAACACAATTCTTATGTTCCCTTTTGTTATGCCTTTTGACATGATTATGATGTCCAATTATTTCCATGGAACCCTTATGTTTATGTTTGATACCTTATGTATGATTCTTCATGTGGCACACATATTCATGAACATTTTATGATGGTTTATCCCATATACCCCTCCAATGAATTGTGTAATGTTTAGTCTCATGAGATGTCATGCTGGGACAAGGAGTAAACCTAATTCCTTTACGAGACTTTTTCCACCATGTGATATAGTCTTGGTAGTTATCCTTGACTCATGTTTATGTCATGTTTCATGTTGTTTCCATATTTCTATGATTCCATGATTGTATGTTCCCATTTTACTCTCCCTTATGTTTATTCATGTTCCATTACTTTTATATCATCATGTTATGCCTTCTAACCCCTGTGATATGTTTTATTCCTATTCTTATTCCCCTACTGGGCTTTTTAGCTCATCCCTTTGTTCATGTATTCCCCAGGTTATCATATGAAGATATAAGAGCTCAATGGAAGTTAGGAGCTCATTATGGAGATTAAATAAAGTATTTTTATAATTTTGTTTCATGTTTTCTAATTACGTACCTAATTTTCCAAATACACTATACTTTATGATCCTTGGTTGTATTCTATGGTTAATTTTTCTTCAAATCACGTAATAAAATTTGTAATAGTCTAGGGCCATTATAAAAATCATTTTTGGTTTAAATATATTTTGTAAGAAACATTCTTGAAAAGTTACAGTAAGAAATTATGGTATCTGTACAATAGATTTTCTAGACATATGATTGGGGACTATTAAGGTGGAAGGTGGACATGTCACCTTCAGTGACAATTAAAAAGGAAAAAATTATTAAACTCATCCAAATAAATAACTCTAGTACAATTTTAATTTCTAAAGTTTTATTTTTAGATGGATTAAAGTATAATATTATTAGAATTTCAGAATTATGTGATGATTATTTTCATGTAATGTTTGAAAACAATGCTTGAAAAGTATTTGATTCCAATAATGCTTTAGTTTTTACTACTACGAGAAATGATAATGTTTATGCTATAGATTTAAATTCTTTATTTTCTCATAACGTTTCTTGTTTGAGTTCCTTCCACAAAGAATCTTGTATTTGGCATAGGAGACTAGGCCATTGTAATATTCACTCTCTTAGAAAGCCAACTAGGAAAATTTTAGTCAAGGATCTACCCATACTAGAATTCACCATAGATAAAGTCTGTAATTTCTTTCAAAAGGGAAAGAAACACACAATATCTTTCAAACCAAAGAAAGAAGTGTCAACTTCTCAACCTTTAGAGTTGGTTCACATGGGATTGTTTAAAACTTCTAGAGTTTCTAGTTTAGTAGGAAAACATTATGCCAATGTTATAGTGGATTATTATTCAAGACATATATGGGTGTTTTTTCATGCTCAGAAAAATGAATTGATTTCTTATTTTTCAAAATATTCTAGATCTGTAGAAAATCATAGCAGAAGTGATCATGTCTGCGAGTTTTAAAATCACAAGTTTGAATCATTTTGCTCAAAATATGGCTATATTCACAAATGTTATGATCCTAGGACCCCACAACAGAATAGTACCATAGAAAGGAGAAATGAAACCATTAAATAAATTGTCTGGACCATTCTTAATGACCATGATTTACCTATTTATTTTTTGGAAGAATCTATAAATACAAATTTACATATAATTAATAGAGTTTTAATTAGACCTATTTTAAAGAAAAACCCTTATGGATTATGGAATGTTATAAAACCAAAGGTTAATTACTTTAGAGTTTTTGGTTGTAAATTATTTATACTCAAATAAAAAATAGAATTTAGACAAGTTTTATTCCAAAAATGATGAAGGAATTTTCCTTGGATATTCTAAAACCAATAAATCATATAGGATATTTAACAAAAGAACTAATATTGTGGAAGAATCTGTATATGTCAATTTTGATGAAATAGATCCACATGATCCTAAGAAATCTTTATAAAATCTAGAGGATGATCTCTCCAACCTAGGAATAAATGTTAAACCTAGTGACTTTTCTTATAGACCTCCTATAGAAGAAAAACTTGAATCTAAACCTATAGATGAGGATGAGGTGTCAAACACTTATATTCCTAAAGATGTTAGGACTCATAGATATACACCCTTAGGTCTTGTTGTAGGTGACCTAGATTAAGGAACTCTGATTAGAGATTCTATTAGAAATTAGGTTGAACATGAAGTCTTCATATCATAGATTGAACCTAAGAACATCGATGAAGCAATTAATGATGAATTCTGGGTAATGGAAATGAAAAAAGAGTTAAATTAGTTTGAAAGAAAAAGAGTATAGGAACTAGTTGAAAGACCCAAGGAATACCTAACTATTGGGACTAAATGGGTGTTTAGAAACAAGGTTGATGAGTCAGGCTCAATAATTAATAATAAATAAATACTAGTTACATAAGTATATAGTCAAGAAGAATGTATTAACTGTGAGAAAACATTTTCTTCAGTATCCTGACTTGAATTCATAAGAATTTTTCTTTCCTATACAAAAAATTTCAATTTCAAATTATATCATATGGATGTCAAGATTACATTCTTAAATGGCTATATAGATGAGGATGTTTTTTTGAACAACCCCTGGATTTCAAAACCCCCACTTTCCAAATCATGATTTTAAACTAACCAAAAATTTATATGGTTTAAAATAACATCCTAGAGCTTGGTATGATAGGATAAGATCTTTTTTAATTTCAAAAGGATTTACTAAAGGTATATTTGAACTTACTTTATTTATAAAAATAATTTCAAATTTTTTTTATTAGTACAAATTTATGTTGATGAAATTAGTTTTCGATATTCAAGAAATTATTTGTGTACTGAATTTTGAAAAATTATGTAAAGTGAATTTAAAATAAATTTAATGGGTGAACTTAAATTTTTTCTTGGTTTTTAGATTTTTCAAAATAAATATGAAATTATTTTAAATCATATAAAGTACACTAAAGACATTTTAAAATAATTTAGCATGGATATTACTAAAGTTAGTGATACTCCCATGAGTAAAATATGTAAGTTGGATCTTGATGAAACTTGGAAACCATTTACATAGGTGTAATTGGAAGTTTACCATACTTAACATTATCCACCCTAATATAATGTTTAGTTTGAGTATGTGTGCCCTTTTTCAAGAAAACCCAAAAGATTCACATTTAATTACCATCAAAATAATTTTAAAATACCTAAAAGGTACAACAAATTTAAGACTATTCTATTCTAGAGGAAAAACATTTGAATTAGTGAGTTATTTAGATGATGAATTTGGTGGTTGTAATTTGGATAAAAAACTATCTGAAACATGTCACTTTTTGGGAAAGTATCTAGTTTCTTGGTGTAGTAATAAATATAATTCCATTGCATTATTCACTATTGAAGTTGAATACATAGCTGTAGGTAGTTCCAGTGCACAAATGTTGTGGATGAATCACACTCTAATAGACTATAAATATTAATTTTTACATGTCCCTATAAATTGTGATAATACAAGTACTATTAAAATTTCCAAGAACCCCATGTATCATTTGAGAACCAAACACATCGATAGAAGACAATAATTTTTGATAGACCGTTTTAAAAAGGGAAATATTACTCCTAAGTTCATAGGTACTGAACATCATCTTGTTGACATATTCAAAAATCCTTTTAATTTTGAGAGATTAAGCTATATCAAACATGAACTAGGAATTATAAGTTTTGGTTAGTCTTTTATTGTATTATTTATTGTGGTTATAGTAAGAAAAAACTACAAGACCATTACTAACTTTGGATATCTACCCTTGTAACTGCCACAATGATCAACTGTTTCATGTTACCATTGTTAAGATACTATCTGGATGATACCATCACATTGTACCATTCAGATGATACCATTACAACCTAACATTAGGAACTACCATTCTTAGACCTACCATTATTATTTTTTTTGTAATTAAATTTTTTATTGAGTTTATTTATTTATTTTTATTCATATTATATTTAATTTTTTATTTTAAAATCCATAAATGATATAATTCTACTTAAAATCAGAATATGAGGAACCCTCTATCTCACACACCTCCTTTAAAACTCCTCTTCTTATTTCTCTCTCGACCTGAGACCTTTCATTTACTTCCTCCTTAATACCTCTAACCAGTGTGGAAATGGTGAGTGTAAGAACCCGGATCTTCGTTTCAGGTACGCCTTTCTTTTTCTAGAGTTTTTAAGAAAAATGGAGTTTCTGGAAAATTGAGAAGTACACACCGTGTACTTTCTGAGTACACGCCGTGTACTCTTCTTCGGCTCGAACCCGTGTGATGGCCGTGCCTGGGCCACACACATGGTGTGTAGGGGTGACGTGGAGGCCGATTTTGGCAGAGTACGGAAAGACCTAGTACACACCGAGTATTTTTTTTTCACTAAACGCATCGGGGTCACGCCTGACGGACAGAACACCCCCTTCTCCAGGTTCATTGTCCGAGAGTGACCCGTACAGCTAGATCTTCCCCGAGCCCCCGCCTCTCCGCCCGTTCTCTGATTCAATCATGGTCGATTGTGTTGGAAGTGCAACGGCGAGTTCTACCTTCTGCTTGAGCCTTGTTTTCCAATTCTTCCTCCTTATCAAGTTATCTAAGGTTGAATGTTTTGTGTGTTTTCTCAGATCTACAATGTTCTAGTGAGAATCAGTCATCGTGGTTCAAGTATATTGATCCCCTAGCATCAAGTTAGGTGGTTTGTGCCTTCCTGTAGAAAGTCGATGAGTATTTTGTGAAATTTCCACCAATAACCTTGAATGGGGTATTTCGTGTTCCTATTTTTCCCTTGTTGTATGGCCTGTTTTGCTAGATTTCTAGAGTAGATGTTTTTCCTGTGTTTATGGTAGTTTTTACTATATTCTGGATGTTTTCTATGCTTGTTCTGCCTGTTTGGCGTTTGCCAGTTTCCATGCCTAGTTGTAGGATAGTGGAACTATTTCTTTGTTATGCTATTGAGCCTTCGATTGATAGCCAAGTAGTTCTTGAGGTTTACTTGGATGATGCATGCACACTGATCATGTTTATTTACACACAGGACTGCGAGAACCTAGTGTAGTAGACCATAAGGAGAATGGACGTAAGGGCTTCTCCAGAGTGTCTTTTAATACGATGCGAGACCACAGGGGGAATTGACAATGAGTTCTTCCTCAGAGAGTCTGTAGATCCTTGACGTGGGCCACAAGGGGGAATGAGACGTTGAGTGCTTCCCCAGAGATCCTTTAGCATGATACGAGACTATAGGGGGAATTGACGGTGAGTGCTTCCTCAGAAAGTCTACTCTTAGCTGAACTAGAGGGGTGAGACTGTGTGTGCCTCCTAGAGGGTTTCTAGAACTTGTAGGTTGAACCATAGGGGTTAGGCTGTGAGAGATAACCAGAGGGTTACCTATTTTCTTCATGTTGCTGGTTGTTTACTTGTGTACTATATATGTTAGAACTATGGTTTGTAGCTATTGTGTGCTTTGCTGTTTACTGCTTCATGTACTTTTACTTGCCTTGTATTCATTGACTGTTAGGAACAAATCTTTGGGTGATTGCCTATTGGGATTGTATCTCACACCCTGTTTGGGATATGTTTTGGGCCCAAGCAGATTATGTCGTTACAGGTATAGATAAGGGAAAGCGCCCTTCTACTTCAGGTTCTTTATTGCACTGGAGTTGGAGAGCATGGGACCGATCCATGGCTTGTGATGCTGAGGAGTTTACTTTTCCTTCTTTTGCACTTTTTTTTTAAGTTTTATTTCATCATGTTGTTTTTTTACTGCTTTCCATAGACATATGTACCATGTTGCATCATTATTATTTTATACATTGCTTCCGCTGTTCAGTTCAGTTGTTGTATGCTGTTATTGCTTCCGCTATTGTGTCTGGTTGTTATTTCGCTATATAATTTACCGAATGAGGGCATAGTTCCCCACTGACTCACCAAGGCCCTCGCTGCTAGTCGGAAGCCTCTGGCGTTTGGGGAAACACGCTTGAGGTCATGTGGCGAACCGGGTACGGGGCACCAGTGGAGGGGCTCCAGATTCAGGTCGTTACAAAGTGGTATCAAAGGGGTTATTTTCTCTTGCTTTACTGTTTGGAGACTTTATTCAGGGATAGGATGTATTCGGTACTTGGTATTAAGCTGTGATCGGGAATAGCTAACCCGTGTACAGGGAAAATCCATACTACCTAGTTAATTGCAGTTTGCTGGTTTTGAGATTTTACGGTTGATATGATTTTGTCTAGAGTGATTCACATGCTTTGTGTTATTATTTTCTTGTCGATTGTGGTTCTATTTCTGTCGCAACCCGATGAGATGAGGGTATTCCATCTCATGCATCATATAGGAACTTGTAGAAATGACATTCCATGCATTCTTGCCATGCCATCTAGGGTGCATTAGCGATTGCATGCTGTTGTGATAGACTTTGTGTAGATTATGCATGCTGTTGTGATAGATGCTTGATAGAATCTCTGCTACCTTGTTAGAGGGTTGTTTGTTTCCTACTTTTCTTAAATAAATACCAAATTTTTATTCTTGAGGTGTTATGGGCCCTCTCAAATCATAAATTGGTGGATCATGATCCTGTTTTATCTTGTCTATGACTGTAGGAGATTCCAAGCTTTGATTCACGGGGAGTATGGGCCCCCACAGATCGGAATTTGGCACCTCTTTGCCATGTTTTTAGTGTTTCTGGGCTTCTGTGCAGTTCTGAGCTACTGCCCAGAAAAACCCAGAATACATAGCGTGTAATTTTCGGATACACACCGTGTAGTTTTCAGGCCATGTCACTGACCCTGTGAGCAGAAACACGGTATCGTGAGAATATCTTCAGGAACACGTCATGTACGGTAGGTACACGCCGTGTAGTTTGGAGCCGTGTACCTGGCCGTGTCACTAACAACATGGGTCAGAGAAGCTTGAGTAGAACACTTTGTGTTGTAAAGGAACATGCCATGTAGTCTTGTCCAGGTACCCGGCCGTGTCACGAACAACACGGGCCGGCGTGACCTTCTCTTTGACACGCCGTTTTGTCTTCGGAACACGTCATGTAGTCTTGTTTAGGTACCCGACCATGTCACGAACAACAAGGGACGGTGTCACATCCACCTATACACGCCGTGTTTGTTCGGAACATGCCGTGTAAGGTTCATCCGTGTAGACGACCATGTATTTAACAACACGGGCCGCCGAGGCCTTGTCTAGTACATGCCGTGTTTGATGAGAACACTCCATTTAGTCTCGGGTTAAGTCAGACCATGTGGGTTAGCTGTGTAAGGAGACTCATGCAGGGGAATAGTTTTCAAGTACATGCGGTGTGTTGGGTCAACACACCGAGTAGTTTGTGGTGTTACATGACCTGTAGGGCAGGGGTACATGCCCATGTCTATGGCTTAAGAAGACACACCGTGTAGTTTTTATACACACCATGTAGTTATGTTTTGTAAACTTGTGTGTTTTCCTTCCCCTGTTTCCGTTTTTTACTCTTGTGTTCTCTGTCCTTGTTTTTCTGATCTAAGGCGTGCTTTTGATCTTTCAGAGCTATGCCTTTGAGACGTCCTCCGGTTGTACGTCTATCATCAGGCAGTGATCAGACACCAGATATGGCTGATCAGAGACTTCCTACTGATCCTCCAGTCGGGCCAGCCTTGGCACCGGCTGTCATACCAGTTGCAGGCACTGATGCATAGTTCAGGGAAAGTTTTATGAGGATAATTCATACCTTTCAGGGAGCACCACCTCCTGCCTCGACTATGGCAGACTTGATGTGGGTTTTTCAACAGCAGCATCCTCCCACTTTCTTAGGGGAAGGAGGACCTCAGGCTGTAGAGTCATGGATGGAAGCCATGTTGACCATCTTTGAGCATTTGGAGACGCCTCCAGAGAGGCGGGTCAAGCTCACCACCTACATGCTCCGAGACTCCACCAAGAGGTGGTGGGACATGATCTCATAGGCAAGTCACCAGCATGTTATGGATTGGGAGGAGTTTCAGCACGTGTTCTATGACTACTTCTTCCCGAAGACCCTGAGGGCCGACCGATCCCGGGATTTCATGAGTCTAGAGTAGGGTACTCTTTCTGTCATGGAGTATTCCTCTCGTTTCACCAAGATGCAGCGTTTCACACCCCTCCGGGATAGAAGTGGGGTGTTCTTAGAAAGGAAGTTTGAGGATGGTCTCAGGAGGGAGATCCGCTCGCAGGTGAATATCTTCCAGTTGACTTCTATCACTTCCATCGACAATCAGGCGCTGATTGCGGAGAGAAATCTGAGAGACTCCGGAGCTGCGAGCCAAGGCGGTTCTGCTTCCAGATCTAGTTTTCCTCCAGATGACAGCAAGAATCACCATAGAGAGTCTACACGCGGTGATCCGAGGAAGCGATATGCATTGTCAGGCAGCCAGGTGATATGCTACCAGTGTGGCCAGTTAGGGCACACGAGGCCGCAGTGCCAGAGAGACCTCGTGGAGTGCCAATCTTGCGGCAAGATGGGTCACCTTCAGCATTTCTGCCATTTTTTCTCACCAGAAGCTGGTGACTGGGGTTCATCCATGACTCCTCGTTCAGGAGCATCCCCACCAGTTTCTCACCATTCGGGGAACTGAAGTTCTTCCGGCCATTTGGGCCGAGGTGGAGGTCGAGGCCATGGCGGTCAGCCACCAGTCCCTCAGCACCAGCAGGGAGGTTCACCTCAGAGTGGTCAACCAGGGGCGCAGGACCGCGGTGCAGGCCGGTCTTTCGCCGTGGAGCAGACCTATCAGGAGCAGGATCCCGACCCTTCTATATTTCGAGGTATTATTTTAGTAGCCTCAGTTTTATCTTCAGATCTTTTCGATACTGGCGCTACACATAGCTTTATCTCTGTTGCTGCTGCGGAAAGCGTTGGGATCTATGTCTTTTCTTCTGCTGACTCGTTGACACTAGACACACCTTTGGGGATAAGGACATCTAGTTTACACCAATTTAGGGAGTGCCCTCTCGAGGTCGCAGGGTATAATTTCTTATGGGATCTTTATATCATAGAGATGACAGACTATGATGTCATCCTCGGGATGGACTGGTTGATTCCCTTCCAGGTAGTCGTTGACTTTTATCGCTGTTGGGTGAGTTTTATCTCACCAGAGGGTGAATATTTTTTCATAGAGGTGAATGAGATGTTCAGGCGAGTCGAGCATGACTCGAGCATCATGGGATGGGAAGGGTGATGACCCAGATTGCTAGTCTTTATCTGGATGATCAGGGGACTTTGCAGTTGGATTTTCCCCCAGTGGTGGATTGTTTCAGGGATATCTTTCCAGAGGACTTTTTGGGTTTTCCCCCAGAGCGTGAGGTAGACTTTTCTATTGAGATTGTGCCAGGAGTAGCACCGGTGTCCATTCCTCCCTATAGGATGTCTACAACTGAGTTGCAGGAGCTCAAGAAGCAGTTGGAGGAGTTATAGGCAAAGGGTTTCATCCAACCCAATACTTATCCTTGGGGTTTGCCTGTCCTATTTGCGAAGAAGGCAGATGGTACCCTTCATCTTTGCGTGGATTATTGGAAGCTTAACCAGTTGATGGTCAAGAACTGATATCCCTTGCCTAGGATTGATAACCTCTTTGATCAGCTTTGAGGAGACTGGGTGTTCTTGAAGATCAACTTGAGGTCTGGTTATCATTAGTTGCACGTTAGACCATCAGATATACCTCTGACAGTCTTTAGGAGTAGGTATGGTCTATACGAGTATACCATCATGCCGTTCGGTCTTACGAACGCACCTGTAGTTTTCATGGCACTGATGAACCGAGTGTTCCATTATTACTTGGATTCCTTCATCGTGGTCTTCGTGGAAGATATCTTGGTGTACTCTCATACTCAAAAAGACCATGCCACACATCTTGAGATCGTTCTGAGTACACTGAGAGATCATCGGCTTTATTCTAAACTCTCGAAGTGCCACTTTTGGATGGAATAGATTCACTTCTTGGGTCACATAATCTCAGAGGTAGGAGTATCTGTGGACCCAGAGAAAGTGAGAGTTGTAGTCTCCTGGGAGAAACTGAAGAACGTTTTTGAGGTACGGGGTTTTCTAGGGCTGGCTGGATACTACAAATGCTTCATTCAGGACTTTTCACACCTAGAAGCACCTTTGATGTGTCTGACCAAGAAGGGGGAGAAGTTCTTATGGTCAGACTCTTGTGAGTCATCCTTTAAGGAGCTGAAGGGAAGGTTGACATCATCACCGATACTAGTCTTTCTAGATCCATGAAAGAGCTATACAGTCTATTGTGATGCTTCAGGTATCGGGCTGGGTGTTGTGCTTATGCATGGAAATGGAGTCATTGCGTATGGGTCTCGACAGTTGAGGCCACATGAGAGGAACTACCCTATGCACGATCTGGAGTTAGCAGCTGTTGTTCATGACTTACGCTGTTGGAGACACTATCTTCTGGGAGAGAACTTTGTAGTCTTCACTGACCACAAGAGTCTCAAGTATATCTTTACTCAGCGTGATCTGAATCTGAGGCAGTGCATGTGGGCTGAGTATCTTCAGTCTTTTGATTTCAATCTTGCCTATATGTCAGGAAAGGGCAACACAGTGGCAGATGTGTTGAGCAGGAGAACTCAGATTCAGGCAGTTCAAAAGGCTAGAAGTGAGTGGAAGCTCATGGCTCTGTTCTCTGAGATGCATCTGGAGGTGCACGACAGGCAAGGACATACCTTCCTATATTCTATAGCTGTTACCTCTACCCTACGTGATCAGGTACGGATGAGGCAACTATCAGACTCAGAAGGCTTAGTCCTGCAGGAGAGTGTGTCAGGAGAGGACCCTCTTCCTAGATAGATAGTGGGCGAGGATGAGATCTTGCACTTCCATGGATGCATATGGGTGCCAACAAACATACGCGAGGAGCTGATGTGGGATTTTCATTCCTTAGTTTGGGAAGTTCATCCTGGCGTCACCAAGATGTATCGGGATCTTCATCGCTAGTACTGGTGGCCAGGTATGAAGAAAGATGTTGATGGTTTTGTCATGATATGCCCTAATTTTCAGCAGGTGAAGGCAGATCATCAATGACCAATAGGCATTTTACAATAGTTACTCATTCTGGAGTGGAAGTGGAATGATGTTTCGATGGACTTCGTGACCGGGTTACCGAGGTCACCTCGGGGGAATGATGCTATTTAGGTTATCATCGATAGGCTCATGAAGGTTGCTCACTTCTTACTGATCAAGGAGACCTTCAGTGTCGATGATCTAGGATGACTTTACATCATAGAGATCGTTCGTCTGCATGGAGTTCCACACTCTATTGTTTCAGACAGGGATGCACGCTTTACTTCTCGGTTCTAGCAGGGACTTCAAAAGGCTTTGGGTACCCAGGTACTTCTGAGTACAGCATTCCATCCCCAGATTGATGGCCAGTCTGAGCACATGATCCAGGTGCTTGAGGATATGCTTCGAGCTCGCATTCTAGACTTTGGCAGTTCTTGGGAGAAGCATATACCTCTTGTGGAGTTCTCCTACAACAACAGTTTCCAGGTGACCATTCAGATGGCACCATACGAGGCTTTGTATAGTAGTCCATGCCGATCACCCTTATGCTGGCTGGAGGCAGGAGAGGCAGCTTTGTTGGGATCTCGTCTTGTTTAGGAGACTTCAGAGCAGATAGAGATGATTCGGAAGAGGATGGATACAACACAGTCTCGGCAGAAGTCTTATGCTTATCAGCAGAGACGACCTCTGGAGTTTGAGTTCGGGGATTAGGTTTTCTTGCTTCTCGCACCGAGGCTGGGACTTAAGAGGATTTAGAGGCAGGGTAAGCTTTCACTGCAGTACATCGGGCCGTTTGAGGTTTTTGAGAGAGTTGGGCCGGTCACCTATCGGATGCAGCTACCCCAGAGGTACCAGTCCATGCATGATGTCTTCCACGTCTCTCAGATCTAATGTTACTTTTCATACCCGTCTCATGTCTTTCATCCTGAGGAAGTTGAGCTCAAAGAGGATGCATCGTTTGAGGAGAATCCCATCCAGATTGTTGATCGCAGTACGAAGGTTCTTCGTGGGAGGTTTGTCCCTCTTGTACGGGTGCTATGGCAGCATGGGCGAGTATAGGACGAGACCTGGGAGAGGGAGGCCAATGTACGATCACAGTGGCTGGAGATGTTTGGGGTTTCTTATTCTACGACTCGCTAGGGAAATTCTGGGATGAATTTCTTTAAGGGGGGAAGTTTTTAAGAACCCGGATCTTCGTTTTAGGCACGACTTTCTTTTTATGAAGTTTTTAAGAAAAATGGAGTTTCTGGAAAATTTCGAAGTACACACCGTGTACTCTTCTCCGACTTGAAGCCGTGTGCTGGCCGTGCCCGGGCCACACACACGGTGTGTAGGGGTGACGTGGAGGCCGATTTTGGCGGAGTACTGAAAGACCTAGTATACGCCGTGTAATTTTATTTTTTTTCACTAAACGCACCGGGGTCGCGCCTGACGGACAGAACACACCCCTTCTCCAGGTTCTTCATCCGAGAGTGACCCGTACCACCGGATCTTCCCCGATCCCCCACCTCTCTATCCGTTATCCGATTCGAGCATGGTCGATTGCATTGGAAGAGCATCAGTGAGTTCTCCCTTCTTATTAAGCCTTGTTTTCCAATTCTTCCTCCTTCTCAAGTTATCTAAGGTTAAATGTTTTGTGCGTTTTCTCAAATCTACGACATTCTAGGGAGTATCAGTCTTCGTGGTTCAAGTGTATTGATCCCCTAACATCAAGGTAGGTGGTTTGTTCCTTCCTGTAGAAAGTCGATGAGTATTTTGTGCAAATTACACCAATACCCTTGAATGGGGTATTGCATGTTCCTGTTTTTCCCTTGTTGTATTGCCTATTTTTCTAGATTGCTAGAGTAGATGTTTTGCCTGTGTTTATGGTAGTTTTTAATGTACTCTGGATGTTTGCTATGTTTGTTCTGCCTATTTGGTATTTTCCAGTTGCCATGCCTAGTTGTAGGATAGTAGAACTGTTGCTTTGTTATGCTGTTGAGCCTTAGATTGATAGCCAAGTAGTTCTTGAGGTTTACTTGGACGATGCACGTGTACTGAGCATGTTTATTTACACACAGGACTATGAGAACCTAGTGTAGTAGACCATAGGGAGAATGGATGTAAGGGCTTCTCCAGACTGTCTTTTAATACGATGCGAGACCACATGAGGAATTGGTGATGAGTGCTTCCTCAGAGAGTCTTCAGATCCTTGACGTGGGCCACAGGGGGAATGAGACGTTGAGTGCTTCCCCAAAGAGCCTTTAGCATGATACGAGACTATAGGGGGAATTGACGGTGATTGCTTCCTCAGAAAGTCTACTCTTAGCTGAACCAGAGGGGTGAGATTGTGTGTGCCTCCTAGAGGGTTTCTAGCACTTGTATGTTAAACCATAGGGGTTAGGCTGTGAGAGATACCCAGAGGGTTACCTATTTTCTTCTTGTTGCTGGTTGTTTACTTGTGTACTCTATATGTTAGAAATGTGGTTTGTAGCTATTGTGTGCTTTGCTGTTTACTGCTTCCTGCACTTTTACTTGACTTGTATTCATTGACTATTAGGCACAAATCTTTGGGTGATTGCCTATAGGGATTGTATCTCACACCCTGTTTGGGCCATGTTTTGGGCCCAAGTAGATTATGTCATTGTAGGTATAGATAAGGTCAAGCACTCTTCTACTTCAGGTTCTTGATTGCACTGGAGTTGGAGAGCATGAGACCGAGCCGTGGCTTGAGATGCTGAGGAGTTTACTTTTCTTTCTTTTGCACTTTATTTTTTAGTTTTATTTCAGCACGTTGGTTTGTTTACTACTTTCCATAGACATATGTACCATGTTGCATCATTATTATTTTATACATTGCTTCCACTGTTCAGTTCAGTTGTTGTATGCTGTTATTGCTTCCGCTATTGTGTCTGGTTGTTCTTCCACTATATACTTTATCGAATGGGGTCATAGTTTCCCCACCGACTCACCAAGGCCCTCACAGCTAGTTGGTAGCCTATGGAATTTGGGGAAATGCGCTTGAGGTCATGTGGAAAACCGGGTATGGGGCACCAGTGGAGGGGATCCAGATTCGGGTCGTTACAGTGAGAGTCAAACACCATGTTGTTTCATATCCTGGAGAATTGAATCCGTCAAATAAGGGTAGAGGTGAATCAAGTCAGCCTGCTGTAAAATTGAAGAACCCTTAACTCAATTCCCGTGTAGTACTTTCTTTGAAAGAGATAGATTTCACATAGATATATTTGAGATATTCACTTTTATAAACCACGATCTAGGACCAGCGATGGGTTAAATGGTTCTCAAGGAATGATTAACCATTATACCCTAGGATGGTTCATGAGTTTTATAGGTTTACAAAGTATGAGTACATCCAGATGAAATATGTAATAAAAAATATGGTTGATGGAAAATATTTAATATTTTATTTGAACCAATGGGAAAGGATCCTAATTTTTTCTCATAATGAAATTTATTAATATTATCATGCTTTATTCCCTATTAATCATGATAATTTTGTTTTTGAGGTTTCCTTGTTGGAATTGACTGGGAATACTACTATGATGCCACAAATCGACCCAATGATGGTTGAGAAGCAACTACCCCAAGCCCGTCTACATGGCCAAGGGATGGAGACAAGCATTGAAAGGAATATCTAACATTGGATTATTTTTCCTAATGTATCTATATAGACACACCTAACCATATCAATGTAGAATTGTAGAGAAATAATAATAAAAATATGAAATATATAGAATATAACCATGCATGTAAAAACCTCTAGGGTGTACAAGAGTACAATAGTGAAAATTAAAAGTAAAGGGTAAAAATACACACCCAACCAAAAAGATATCCCAACCTTCCAAAACTAGAAAGTAAAAATGTTTAGAGATAACCCACCTTCTAATCTCCAAGCTCTGACCACCATACATGGTCAAATGCACCAGGTATCCCTATGATCCTATGTAATCATCATTGACCTATTCATCATCTATATAAGACACAACACTTGTGGGAAAAGACTATGTAGGGGTGAGTATATACATACCAAGAAGGATGCCCCGAAAGCTGAAGGTGGAGTAACAAGAGACATAATAAGAAATAGAAAAATAGTAGATAACTTAACCCAAAGCAAGAGAGTAAATAAAATCCAATAAAATGGATATATATATATATATATTCCCAAACCAAAGAAACCAAAATGATAGAGAATGAGATCTCTATATCACATCCATAGTCCAAGAAAAGAGTGCCATTAGTTCTAAGAGTCCATCATCGATGCCCAACATCTCGCACAAAGTGTCATCCAAGTCAAACCACACCTCACCACTATGCCGCACAGTCAAGGGGACATAATCTCTAGGTAGAGGACCCATTACTTGGTAAAACAGGATGGTTCCACTCAGTAGATAGCTAGAGGACCCATGCCCTATCCCGGTAGGAGGGTTCCACTCAAGTATAAGTTAGATGACCCATGCTCAACCCAACTAGAGGGTGCCACTCTAGTGGTTGATTGAGGAACCATTCCTAGACAAGATATAGGGTGTCACTCTAGTAGTCGAGGACCCATGCCCTGGTATAGTAGGAGGGTTCCACTTAGATAGTTGATAGAGGACCCATACCCTATCCTAGTAGGAGGGTTCCACTCTAAGAGTAGATAGAGAACCCATGACCTATCTCGCATGAGGGTTCCACTCTATAGATAGGTAGAGGACCCATGCACAACCCAGATGGAGGGTGCCACTCTAAAGCCCCTGGTGATTCTGCCTAATCACTACCATCATCGAGTGTCACCTAAAGAATAATACCACTTAGAAAATCTCGAATCACATCTTAATAACCACTACAGAGGACACCATAATGTTTTATATAGAAAAATACCCAGTATAGTCTACTAGAAGTCCAAAATCTGAGTCCAAATGAAAAAGATATGAGAGGTTGAAGTTTCCTCAAAAGGGAAGAAGGGGTGCATAGTGTGTAAGGGGACCCACACAATATGTGGTATCACTATATCACTTGGATGTGTCTCTAAAAGTACACATCACTCTACCCATGTAGCTCTGCATAGCGTGTCCAAGCCACTTGGGGTCCTCCCTGTGCTCCCTGGCCATGTTTGTGTATCTTGCCTATGTCCATGTACATCGGAACACTGTGTGTGCCTATCCATACCCATTACTGTGTACTCCTAGAGTACACACAGAGCCACAATCACATGTATCACATGGTGTTTGAGGGTCCCACATGGCATGTGGGGGTCCCACAGGTCATGTGATACTTTTATCACCTAAAACCCTAGCCTCTGTAGCCAAGGGGTTACAAAACATGTGTTCTTCCGAAATGCATGACATGGAGTTAGGATTTTTTATAGAAATTTAGATCTACACACATTAATATAGATATGAGTACAATTATTTGTATCTCACATCCTATCTACCAAAAATAAAATTGGAAGACCTCGATTCTCTGTTTTTGACCGTCCGTTGGCTAGAAGCGGATTTATGTATGGTCCGTCATTTCCCGCACGTGTTGTGCGCATATTACATCACCCACCACCTCTTATTTGGATTCCATTTCATCAAATATGTCACCCAAAATCCAAAAATACTTCATATCCATCCCTGATTCGACATTTCATTCATCGCATGCGATTTCTCTGTGAATCGGGGGGTCTGATCGGACTTTGTACCACCCAGAAACGTCGAGCCACAGACCCATAGCCCAATGGAGAAGAACATGAAGAATAAAAGGGAGAAAAGAACAAAAAAAGGTGAACAATAATTATCAAAGAATTATTAACCAATTAACACAAGTAGGGATATCCATAGTGAGAAAAAATTGAATAAAAAAATAAAACCAGTACACAGGCGCATGCAAAGTCTTGCAATTGATGCAGATCAAGAAATAAAATGATCCTGCTCAAAGAGTTTAATCAAATGAGGAAGAAACCACAAATGAAGAGTCTTACATAGTTTTGGATTATTAATTGATAAATAAATCCCTTATTAATGAAGAAGATGAATCATTTCATTTACTGCGTCTTGATCTACCTGGATCTAGAGGTTTGTCATTGTCTGATTTTGATTCGGCAATGGAGGTGAAAGAATGCTCCTCCCAATGGTTCTAGGGTAATGCGGTAACCCTAAAAACCAATATAATGGTGGATTTATAGGAAAATTAAGATTTAGTTAAATTAATTAAATGAATAAAATTATTTATTTATTTAACTAAGTGCACCCACCCATGACTGCTTTTATCCGAACATCCTACGTCGAACTATTTTAGGTCGCGCCTAGGATAAACGTCACGTTATAGACTCAAAAATGGTCTTATATTTCTGATCTAAGATTCCATTTAAGAGTTATCCCATTTTATTTAAGAAACTGCATGTGTGTAATATAAAATATATTTAATATTTTTTATAAAATCAATTCCGAACACATCGGGCCTCGGAATCACGCGTCATTTCGGTGCCTGGATCCATATATATATATATATTACAAAGTATTAAAAGGAAAAAATCAAGGTATTTACATCATTACCTACTTAAATATTTTCACCCCCAAAAAGAAAAACAAAACCAAAAGCTTAGGATACTGAGCCCACATCTGGCTCTCTTTATCCCAAGAGTTATCCTACACAATCCCGTGCTACCACAACACACGAACCAGGGGAATGGTCCATCCACATAAGGTACTCCCCTATAGATCCTCAATATCCACCAGGTGGTCTGCAAAAGTGTCTCCATCATCGATGTCTAGATTTCCCCAGCCAGTAACGTGCGTTGGGTTATGCATGTATCTCTTCAGCTTTAGAACATGGAAGAAAGCATAAACCCCCTACAACTATGGGGGTATGGAGAGGCAGTAATAAAACTTGAAAACCCTCTTAAATATATCAAATATCCTAATGAACCTCAGATATAACTTTCCTCCACAACCCAATATCTGCAATCCTCATAGTGGGGAGACTCTCAGGAAAACGTGGTCTCCATGATCAAACTACAAGGGCCTATGATGTAAATTTTCATAAGATTCCATCCCACTCTGGGATGTCCTCATCTACTCATGGATGACCTAGACCTTCTCCATCATTGCCTGCACCATCTTTTTACCCACAAGATATGCCTCACTGAGCTCTGTCTAGCACAAGGGTGACCTATAAGGTCTCCCATACAGTGTCTCAAAAGGTGCCATGCTGATAGTAGAGTGATAACTATTGTTGTATAGAAACTCTACCAAGGGTAAGTGATCCTTATAGATCCATCCAAAGTCTAACATGAATACCCTCAACATGTCCTCTAACACCTAGATAGTGTACTCGATCTGCCCATTTTTTTGGGGTTAGAAGGCTATACTCATCCTCATCTGGGTCCTGAATACCTCCTATAGGCCTCTCCATATCCATGACATGAAATGTGCATCACAATCATAGAATATAGTTGATAAAAACCCATGAAGGTGAAAAATTACCCATATGTACATCTTCCCCAAAATCTCCACCGAACTCTGTTCCTTAATAGAAAGGAAGTGTGCCGACTTCGTGAGTCCTTCAAATATCAATTAGATAGTGTCATGGAACTTCACTTTCCATGAAATACCTATAAAAAACTCCATGGTCATGACATCCCATTTACACTCTGAGATCTAAAGGATATGCAACAAACCCGTCGAACTCGATTCTTAGCCTTCACCTGCTAATAGGTGAGGCACTGAGAGATGAACTTGTCCACAATCTATCTCATTCTGGATCACAAAAAAAAACACTAAAGTTCTCTACACATCTTCCCAAAACTAGGATGTATAACCAAATGATATTTTTGGAACTCTCACATCACCTCCCCCCCACATCATGACTGGGACCACCACCTATAGTTGGAAAAGGATGACATGATTCCCTCCTTTAGAAAATCCATCAGGTGAATCTCTTAAGGATATATGGTCACAAAAAACCTCACAGTAGATATATTTTAACTAGGAATCTCTCACATGCTGAAGGAGTGGAGGAGTCAACACCATTGAATGAATAAAATATGAACCCTCCCACTCAACCAGGGTCAACAGCAAGAAAGCTAACTGCTCTGATGCCTCCTACACCAAACAAGCATGGGACTTCATGCTAAGGGAATTTTATACTATGTTTCACTTCCCCAGAGTATATAATATCTTGAAGTCATATTCCTAAAGGAACTCCAACTAGTTCCTCTATATCAGGTTCAAGTCTCTCTACGTGAAGACATACCTAATATTATGATAGTTTGAGCAAAATATGAAGCACTCTCCTAGAAGATAGTGCCTTTACATCCTCAAAGTGAAGACTACCGTTTCCATATCTAGGTCATAAGTCATGTAGTTATTCACATGGGGTCTCAAATAACTCTAAACATATGCAATAACTTCCTATATCTACATCAACATGACACTGATTCCAACTCCTAAGGCATTGCAATACACTACATACTCCACACCTTCCTCTGGTAATCTCAAAATAGGAGCACTCATTATCCTTAACCTCAACTCCTCAAAGTACCTCTAACACTGAAAATTCTAGGTAAGCACATGCCCTTTCCATGTCAGGGTATTCAAAGGGGATGAAATCCTGGATAAGTGTTCCACAAACCTCTGGTAGTACCCCGTCAAGCCAAGAAAACTCTGTACCTCTAACATGCTCTTGGGTGGCTCCCAAGAAAGCACTTCATTGATCTTTGAGAACCATATTTCACCTCAAAACTAGTCAAATAGGCCATAAATCCTAAAAAATGGATACTTTTTCTTTATCATGGTCTAATTTAGGAAACAATAATACACACAAAGGTGTAGGACCCCGTATGATTTTTTCATGAAAAATACCGGAGCTACCTAGGGGGCACACTGGGCCTGATAAAACCCATCTCTAAAAGGTCCTACAACTATAATTGCAACTCTCTTAGATTGGTAGGGTCTATACTATATTACACATAAGATATTAGAGTAGTCCCAGGATGCAAGTCAATGAAAAAATTCATATCTCGCAAAGAGGTAGTCCTGAAACATCTTCAGGGAAGACATCCAAAAAATCCTCCATGACTGAAGGAATATAGATTCCTATAAATACTACTAAACCAAGGGAAATACTCTCTAACTTATAGGTGATGGGATACAAACTCATTATCAAAAAACCCACTTGTCCTTCCATGATATCTCTCTCACACACAAAGGAGAATCTCGTCCCATCAATGCAAAGACATCTGACACATCTGTAGTGACATTCAATATGGTCTTAGACCATGGACAACCAATCCATACCCAAGATGATGTAATAGGGTTATAATGTGATGAACAAAAGGTTCCATAGGAACCTTTCTCTACTAAGTGATATCTCTCATTACTAGAAGATAAAAGATATAGAAGAAGCATTCCTCGTGGGAACCTCAAGACAAAGATACTAGGCTAACACCTCAACTAGGAGCTACCACTCTCAAACCAAGAGTAAAGATATGAAGGAATGACTCAAACATTTTTATATTAATATTAAATAAAGATTATAATAAATACATATCATACCTATAATCATATCATGTTCTGCTGGGTCATATGCCTCCATAGCCTATAGCTATCCAAGAACCCGACTGCCAGCTCCCTGAGCCTGACATGGGCCACCTAGTGGTGGTGGTGAAAGGATATCATAGCATTTTACAACACCCAAAACTCCTAATCTTAGAGATCAAGCTTCTCCTCTAACATATATGACTTCCTATGGGCTATCCTACCCTCATATGGGAGATTCCTAATCACGGCGCAGCCTCTGCCGTGGCAGTCTGTATGCTATCTACTTGCACTCCTCAGATTTCTTGGTTAGAAAGTCATGCTCTATGTGACCTCACCCATAAAAAGAATACCACCACCCCTCTCTGAGATGCCCTGGTCCTCTTTTCTACCCCTGAACATGTGCCCGAGCCTGATCCTGGGGAGATCTATTGTGCTGAGATCCTTTCGACTAGCACCTATTATCTAATGTAGATGAATCAAATCTATAACACCCAGTGCCAGCTCTAACTATCTGGAATCCCTCTAACTGGAAGATCCTTTTCACCAGTACATACTCCAATACCCCAACATAGGTTGGAATTAAGAAGGGTACGACAATGGTAAAAATATATCTATGGAATCCCTGATCAAACATTCATTCTCAGAAGTATCCATCCCAGATCATGTTAAGGGAGTACCATGTAAGGTCTGTGAATATTGAAGCGTACTCAGCCACTTTCACCCCTCCCTACTGCAGCTTCATAGGATCCTAAATCCAAACTAATTACAAACAGTAGGGGTAGTTCTACTCACAAAAAAACTACTAGAATATGGGGAATGAGAGTGTAAAATCATCATTCATTTGGGTAACAAGAATACACCAGTTCCTAATTACTCCATGGAAAAGTATAGATACCTATGCAACCACCTGATCTGTTGATATTTTCATAAGCCTAAAAACATGGGCCACCAACTCTAGCCAATACTCCACATTCTGGGGATCTGGATTTCCATAGAACCTGAACAATATCTAGCACTAGAACTCATAGAGTGCACTAATCCTATGTGCATCCTCAGCCTACCCTACTAGTATGGTATGTTTCTTGATAGGTGGGGGTGCTTCTACCAATACACCGGGAGGAATAATCTCATGGGATGTACCTTGAACCGATGCCTCATCACTCATTAGATCATCATCATGTTCCATAAATGATAACCTGGGTAGCTATTGTTACTAATGGATCTTGAAAATCTAATCAAGACGTACCACGATAAGATAAGAACACACACACACACATATATATACACACAACAGGGAGATGACTCAAGAAGGATCATCAAAAGTCTCAATCCTATATGATTCATGTACCATTGATCCATGCAACAAATTTATTAGTATTCTAAGTCGATAAGAAGGTAGTAAAGGATTTTAGTGAATGGGTACATCGACCACTGCACCAACACCGGGTTCCCTAGCTTGAGATACTCACTTAAGAAAATTCAACACCACTGCCCTAAATCCCAACCAAATCCTCATAAGAGGACTACTCTAAACACCATACCAAGGATTAAAGCACCTCTTATACCAATATATCATGACTCGACCTAATGGGGCTTGATTCAAAACTACCCCAAGCCCACCTCCACAGGCCAAGGACTGGTGACAAGTTCCAAAAGAAATATCTAACATGGGAGGACTTTAACTGATGTAATTATATGCAGAAAATTGACCATATAAATGTAGAAGTGCAGAGGAATAATAATAAAAATATGAAATATCTAGAATATAACCATACATGTGAAAACATCTAGGGCATAAAAGAGCATGATAGTGCAAACTAAAAGTAAATGGAAAAAATATACACCCAACCAGAAATATATCCAAACCTTAAAAAACTAGAAATTAAGAATGCTGAGAGAGAGCCCATATACTAATCTCCAAGATCCGACCACCATACATGGTCAAAAGCACCAGGTATCCATATGATCCTATGTAATCACCACTGACCTATATTTCATCAACACAAGACATGTCATGAGCTATAAAACCCCATACATGGGTGATTATATACATACCTAGTAGGATGAACCAAAAGTTGAAGTGGGAGTAGTAAAAGACATGATAAGAAATAGACAGAAAATAGACATCTCTACCCAAAGAAATAGATTAAACAAAATCCAACAATATGTATATATATATTCTCAAACCAAAGAAACCAAAATGGGAGAGAAGTGGATCTCTATCTCATAACCACAATTCAATAAAAGAGTTCCATTAGTTCCAAGAGTTAATAATCGATGCCTAACATCTTGTGTGAAGTGTAATCCAAGTTAATCCACAACTCGCCACTATGATTTACAATTGAGGGGCCATAATATATAGGTATAAGACCCATGCCCTGGTACAACAGGAGGGTTCCACTTAGTAGATAGCTATAGGACTCATACCCTGTCATGACAGGAGGGTTCCACTTAAGTGAACGGTAGAGGACCCATGCCTAGTCTAGATGGAGGGTTCCACTCCAGTGGTCCATAGAGGACCCATGCCTAGCCTATATGGAGTGTTCCAATCTAGTAGTCGAGGACCCATGCCCTGATATCGTAGGAGGGTACCACTCAGATAGAAGATAGAGGACCCATGCCCTGACCATCAGAAGGGTGCCACTCCCGTAGTCGAGGACCCATGCCCTGACTCTATAAGAGGGTTCCACTCAGTGGATAGGTAGAGTACCCATGCCCTATCCTAGTAGGAGGGTTCCACTCTAAGAGTAGATAGATGACCCATTCCCTACCCCACTAGAGGGTTCCACTCTATAGATAGTTAGGGGACCCATGTCTAGCCTAGCTGGAGGGTGCCACTCTAAATCCACTAGTGATCCTACCCGATCAATGTCGTCATTGAGCATTGCCTAAAGAAGTTTCCCACTATGAACATCTTTCATAGTATCTCAATATCCACTATATATGCCACCATTTAATTATACATGAAAAAAATACTCAGGATAGGCTACTTGTAGGCCAAAATCTGTGTCCAAACGAAGTAGATATAAGAGGTTGAATTTTCCTCAAAAGGGAAAATGGGGTACATAGTGTGTGTTATCACTCCATATCTTAAATGTGTACCTACCAGTACATAGATCACTTCACATGTATCTATACACAACATGTAGGGTGACTACACAACATATCCGAGCCACTGAGGTCCTGCCCGTGCTCCCTAGCTGTGTCTGTGTATCCTTCCCATGTCCGTGTACTTCAGCACATGATGTGTGCCTAGCCATACCTGTGTCCATGTAATCATAGAGTAAACACCAAATATCCAACACACATATCACATATCATGTGGGGTTCCCATAGGGAATGTGATACTTTTCTCACTCTAAACCCTAGCCGTCATAACCAAGGGGTCACACGAAGTGTGTTATTTTGAACTACACAGCGTGTAGTGGAGATTTTTCTAGAAAGTTAGATCAGTGTCCGCACATCCAGATCTGAGTATGATGATTTGGATCTCACCTCCAATCCACTCAAAATTGAAGGGGAATCCCTTGATTCATTTTTTTTCAACCGTTCGATGGCCAAAAATGGATTTACATTTGGTACGTCATTTCCCGTACACACCACATGCATATTCCATCACCCACCATCTCTGATTTTGATTAAATTTCATAAAAAAGATCACATGAAACCTAAAAAGACTATGTATCCACCCTTTATTCATTGTTTTGTTTGTCGCACGTGACTCCGAAACAAATCCAGGGGTCTGATCGGGCTCAGTGTTACTTAACAATATAAAGCCATGGACCCATAGCCTAATGAAGAAGATCATAAAGAATCAAAGGGATAAAATCAACAAAAAAGTTAAATTATCATTTTCCAATCATTCTTGGCTGAAAAACACAAATAAGGATATCCAGGGTTAGAAACAATTTAATAAAAAAATAAAATAGATACACGGGCGGATGAAAAGTCTTGAAATTGATGCAGATCAAGAAATAGAATGATCTTGCTCAAAAAATTTAATTAATTGAGGAAGAACCCAAAAATGACGATCCCTACCTAGTTTTGGATCATTAATCTATAAAGATCATTCTCAACAATGAAGAAGTGGAATTATTGCATTTGATGCAACTCAATTTTTCTAGATCCAGAGGTTCATCATCATCTGAATCTAATTCACCAACCTAGGTGGAAGAACACTTCTCTAAACGGTTCTAGGGTCACATGGATAACCCTAGAAAACCTCTATAGTGGTGTATTTATAGTAAAATTAAAAATTAGGTTAATTAATTAAATAAATAAAATTATTTATTTATTTAACTAAACACACCAATCCATGATTGCTTTTATCCGAACATCCTACACCGACCTATTTTAGGTTGCGCCTAGGGTAAACATTGTATTCTGGACTCAAACGTGATCTCATATTTATGATATGAGATTACTTTTAAGGGTTATCCCATTTTATTTGAGAAACTACATGTGCATAATATAAAATAAATTTAATATTTTTATAATATCAATTCCGGGCACACCGGGCCTCAGAATCTCACGACGTCTCAACGCCTGGCTCAGAATATATATATAGAAATATTTGAAAGTATTAAAAGGAAAAAAGGGTCTCTATATGTGAAAAGGATTATAGATATAAATCTTGATGGGGAATGCAGAATGCTGTTTAAGTTTATACATCAAATGATTTGTCCCAATAATAGGGACTTTATCATTATGAGGAATCAAGATGTTTTTTTCTTATTTATTATGAAAATAAGAGATAAGATAAATATGTGTAGGTATTTGATGGTCCATATGATGGAGTTGATAAATCCTTCCTCTATTTAAAACACTTTGAACTATCCTGATTTGATTTCATCTATGTTAGAATCTAGAGGTTTGGTGCTTAGTGGTGAAGATTAAGTAACCAAATGTGGTGGTTTCTACTTCAGTTAGGTAACTTGTAAGAAAATAATGGTAAAATAGAACCCTTGGTTAAAGAAGTGGGTGGATGATAATGAAAATATTTATGATAAGCTTAAACTTCTATAGCATCCTACTAGACCTAGAGACTATGTTGACCCTATATTGGATCTAAATGAAGTTGTGTTATATTCCTTGATGAGTAAGTTGAAGAAGAAATGAAAAAAGCTTGAGATAATGAATAATAATCAGTGATTTTTTCGGTGGGAGAGGGTAGTGAACTAGATATGGATAAGAGACCTTTTATGTATTTTAGATCCTCTATTCCTCCTCTTTCTCTTCCTACTATATAATATTTTTCAAGGGAAGATATTGAATTAGAAGAGAATATGGCCTCTAATGGTGATCATGTTGAGAGAAATTTTTCTAAGATACCTGAGGATGTGGTGTTGATTTTAGATGACTCAAAGTATGATGCTAATGGAGGTGATGAGGATGAGTAATCTGATTCTTTATTGACTATTAATGAGTCTATAAGATCTTCCAGTAAAGAGTGTTAAGGTAGATCTCCTTCTGCTTTATCCATCCAGAACCCCAGTGATAGAGATGATCCATATGCTCAGGATTTAAGAAGTCATGTTGTGACAACTACCTCTATTAGATATCAGTATGGAGAACCTAAAAGGGGGAGAAATATCTAGGATCTAATAATCTTAGTTTAGAGTATTCAGAAGAATAAGAAGAAGATGATGATCAGGGTAGTCTACTAGATCATGGAGGACCTACCATTTTGGTTCAGTAGAGGGATCCTAGGGGATATTTTATAAAGAGGATAGATATATAAGGGTAGTTTGAGCCTTTTGTATCTGAAGTACCTACTATGGATATTAGATACGAAGATGTTGTTTTAATTATCCAGGATATGACTCTTCCTCCTCCTCCACCTTTTTATTCTTATCCTCCTTCCAAGTATGTGACTAGAGATGATTTTGGATTCCTTTTAGGATATATTACTTTTATAACTTGGTAGGATTCTTAGGAATTCTTTAGTTTAAAAGACTAATATTAATGAAGATGATACCAAAATGATCGTTTCTTTGGTTATTTCTCATCTCTAACAAATAATTTTTATTAATATGGGTAATATGGAAATGGAGAATAAAATATTGGTAGAGAAAATTGATGTCATCCAGAGCACTATGGAGGATATTAGTGCCATCCTTACTAGGAGGGACATATATATTTTTTAGAGGATAAATACTTTCTATACTCCTAGAGATTCTTATTCTATAGATCCACCACCACCTTCTACTCCTGCTTCAGTGGACGATGATTTGATTAGATCTATAGTCAGAGAGGAGATTAATGCTGTGATGGATAGTCTTTCTTCTTCTCATCAGAATGAGCCTTACCAAATCAAAGAACACATCGAGAATATTTACAAGTTTTTATAGATTTTTTAACTCAGGCTAGGAGTGATAGAGATAATATCACTAGAGATATATATCAAGGTTTTATTTGAAGCATGATCTTAATTCTCATTTTTAGTTCTTGGATGAGAATTTAAGGATGCCTCCTTTGACCATGGACTTTAAAGAGAAAGTGATATAGCTGAAGACCATGGATTCCCTACTCAATATTTTCATGGAAGAGAAGGTAGATTTCTTCAAAGTAATGGAGAATTGTGGTAATTTAATTACATAGTTTCTGGAACTGATGAAGCCTTTTCTTTACAATTCATGAATAATAACTTTATAACCTAAAGTCATTCCCTTACCATCCTTCACTTATGAGCCTTCTTCTACACCTCTTCCACCCACCTCAATTTCTATTAATCCTTTTGGATTCACTCCTATTGAATCTATTAGTATTATGATTCAGTAGTGTTGAGGGAACATGTAACTCAAACTCCTCCTACTTCATATTTTATTTCTCCTATTGTGGGAAAAAGAAAGGATCAAGGGGATACTAGTCCAAGTCAGGCTAAGAAAGATTCAAATTCTAATTAGATTTTTGATAGGGATTTTGTATATATTTTTTTCATATAATCCCCTATGTTATGTAAACTTATGACATTAAATTATATTGATAATCATTATTTTATTAATCATTATGTTCTTATCTTATTTAGTTTCCTCTTATGTTTACATTTCTAATAATCCAAAAATGGGGATTATTGAATGGAATTATTATTAAATATGGAATTTAATTTGAATAAGTTCATAAGTACTCAAAAATCATTATATAGAATGAATGAATAAACTAAACATTGATTAACTAAGATAAAAATACTATATTCTATATATTTTTTATTTATATATTAATGTTTTTTTATCTAGTTATAAATTCCATGATTTGTAATCATAAAAAAGGGGATATTTTTGAGCACATATTTATTTCAATAATCACAAATCACATTTGTTATATTTATAATAAATTCAATGTTTTATGATATTAATCTATTTTCTAGATAAAATATGAAATGTGGATAAGTGTTGATCTACCATTAGTTCAAAAGGTCTACCACCACTTATAAGGAGCTACTATCAGTTAAGGCATGCTATCGATCCACGCTTTTATTAGTTCATGTAGCTACCACTAGTTCAATCATACGATCACCATGATCTACTGTCAGGTTATGCTACCATCGAGTGGAGCTACCACTAATATTAGATTAATGATACTATTAGTAAATATTCCCCACTACTAGTATAACGGAGTTAGCATTGATCACTACTTCCATTACATGGCACTTTTTTCAAGACTGATCGACCTTTGGATGAATCTACTACCAGTTCAATAGTGATACTTCTAGGTGAAGCTACCACTATATAGATCTACTTACAAGGGTTGATACTGCTAGGTGTATATAACATCACATGGTGAAGCTAACATTATGAATATATACCATTAAGGAAAATCTACTGCTATCATTAGATAGATGTGCTATAAGTAAGGATCTATTGCTAGTGAATCTACCACTGATGTGCTACCATATCCATCCAGAAATAATTTCAATATCAATTCTACAATGAATAGTTTATGCATTTAATAATATACAAAATTATTTTGATTTAAGAATGATTACTGTTAAAAAACTCCATGGTTTTATTAAAGAAAAACTCAATATTTTTTAGATATGTTGATTAGTATCAAGATCCTATTTTTTTATTAACCTACAATTAGACCCAAAGTGATATAAATCCAGCAGAAGATTCCTCGTGCATGTAGAGAACACATAGAGAGTAGATACACTTACATGGATAAAAAATATAGAATCTTATACATTAGACCAAATATAAATATCTAGGTACACATGAATGTAAGAATCTTTATAACTACATATTAAAAAATAGATGTTTTTTAGTCTTTTACAACACCTTTCTTTTTTGAAATTTATGTGAAACTTGTTCAAGATACTTCCAAATATGAATTCAAGGAATCCAGAACAACTACAACTATTAGTATTGGGAAACACTATAATTCATCATCTCTAAACTCTTGATATTTCTATTTATTCTTACATTTGAGCTATGTTTTTTTCCTCTGTCTATTTGTGAAACATAGTATACTTTACTAAAATAGAGAGTGATTGACACACTCTCTCTATTTCCTTCATTTTTATTCCTACAAAAAACTATAGAAGATGCCCTGTGTGACTTGTTAGCATTTTTTCCCACTTATAACTATGTAATAGGATTTATTCCTAGACAACCTTGTGATCTATTATTTGTAAAACCTGATCTATGCCATGGATCTATTTATTTTTATAATAAATTTATTAGAATGGGTGATTTAAAAGAGGAGGGGATTAAGTATCTACTTGAGACCAAACCCCTTGTAAAATTATACTATGATTTATCTATTTTTTTATTTATATTAAAATTGAAATAGTTTTTTTAGTTTATTAAAAAAACTTTACTCTGATAGTCAACTTAAATTGGTGTTTTATATGTAGTGTTTGATATGGGTAGTTTAGTTTCCAAAGTTAAATTATTTTCAAAAGTATTTTATCGAATCTATGTTCAATATTTTAAGAATCTTTTAGAAAGATATAATTATATATTTCTACTATATTTGTTAACTAGGATGTACTTTAAAAATTAGGGGATTTAATTTTTTATTATTTTAAATAGAAATTTTATTATAAAATAAATTCACCCCTCTTGATTTTTTCACTCCAACAAATAGAGGTATTGTGATTAGATGAAATATAAACAATTAACCAGAAAAAGTTTTATATCAAGTGGAATCAGAAAGATAGAGTGTAAGAAATTGGCATCGTTTTCCTGAAGGCACTAGATAGAGTTTTCTAGATAGAATACCAGATAGGGAAATTAGTATAATAGTGTTCAAATGAAAGTTTTATACAGAATTTCAAGGAGGAAGCTTTTTCCTACCATTGGGAAATAGAGTGAAGATGAAGTATTTGTAAGAATTTAAAGTATGAAGAAGTACAAGTAGCACAATGAAAACATACTAATCTTGTTGGTAGAGGTTTCTAATTTTTTTTAAATATTTTTTATGCCTTATTTTTATGGAAAAAATGTACACTATAGTTTTGATCATAGTGAAACAAAAGTTAATGGATATTCCTTGATTGATGTAACCACATAAAGAGATTATTTTCTAGTGGATTGTGTAGAATTTGATTATTTTAAAACCATGTCAAGGAATATCTATTATTTTTTATTATTGAACCATGTAAATACTTTTGTTCCTTTGGTTTGAGATTTTATTCTTGTTTTGAAAAAATTTATAACACTTTAACATGAGGAAAAAGGTTGTTTCAAAATTCAAAAAATATAAAAAGAAAAGATCAATGATTCACCCCTCCCCCTCTCGGTGATCGCACAGATCTTGATTGGTTCTTTCAACTTCACCTTAAACATATATGCATATTCATTACCACTATAATTTTTTATCTCAATTTTTTAATTATTTCTTCTAGGAAAACAACCCCTTCATCCCTCTCTTTAAGATAGAATTTATAGTATAAAAAAGTCATTTATTTTACATTTTGAATTTAAAATTTCTTCAATGAAACCTTTAACTAATTTTGAAGATAAATATTACTTCCATATCCAATTACCTTCTTTAAAAAAATATTTCATCCTGTTGTTTATTAGTGGATGACACCAAGGCATTCTTCTTTAAAATTTTTAATTTTTCTGCTTCCTTAATTTCTCTCTCTCTCAGATATTGGATTTTGGTTGGATTTTTTTTCAACCCATGATGTGGAAGATTAACACTTGACTTGGAATACTGTTGGAGAATCTTTTGGTGTTTCTTAGAAGATTATTAAATTTATGTGAATATTTATGAGTGTCATTGGGTGAGTCTCACTATCTACAGGATGATTGTTTAATGTACTTAGATATGGGTTTATATGTGATTAAAATATGTATATGAAGTAAGTTATGGTTTCTTGAATTTTCAAAAAGAGTTTTAAAGTCACTAGAGTTGATTTTAGGGTTAGGATATAATGTCGTATATGCTTATGAAAAATATCATTTCATAAGAACTTAATGAAGTGTGAAACATAAGGTTTTAAAGGGAAAATATATTGGATGCATCATTCATATCTAATAACATGGGAAGATCATAAAACATTGAAATATCACAAAGTATAATTAGATTAGTGAAACCACTATAATGAATACGTACAAACTATTAGGTAATTGTACATCATGATTGAATAAAAGTAAAGGCAATGAATTATATCATACACAATGATACAACTATATCATAGGATGTAAAAATATCATTATAAAGGTGTGGTGGATTTTAGGTTATAAGATAGTGCTATGAGATTTAGAGAAAAATAAAGATCTATAAAATGAGAGCCCCATATCACACTATATGATATAGGTCATATCACCGTGTTGATGAATATGTTTCAGTGTTGTTTTATATTTACTAATTTAAAGAATTTGTGTCCATGGCTATTCAAGGAGGACTTCCAAAAAAAATTTGGGTGAAATTTCAAAGTGATTATAAATCCATTAAAGGTGGACCATATATCATGTTGTGGTCATCAAAAAAACATTTGGAGAAGTGAAAAAATATAAAAACCATGTCATTGTAGTCTATGCTATGTTATTCTAGTGATAAAAATTTTAATACATGGTAAAACATATGAATTTTAATGTCTTTTTTGGACTATTCCATGAAATTTTTGGAGGTATATGTGCTAAAATTAAATAATTAATATTTTTTATTGTTATTTATTCAATGATATTTTGATATGTTGAGAATAATTTCTTGTGAAGACCTTAAAATGGTTATGAAATCACCACATGTGCATTAAAATGACCATGATTTAAGATCTATATTATATGAAAAGAAACCCTCATTACATTGAATTAAATTCATTTTGATAGTGTTGAAGTTTTTGTTATGAAAATTTCAAGGAAAACCAATGAAAAATGATCCTATAAAAAGAGTAAATAGGATAAAAATAAAGAAAAATAAGAATAATTACATGAACATAAACATAGATATTTACATGGTTTTGGAAGAATCCCTATGTCTAAAGAGAGGAAAAATCATTTAACTATTTCCAGGAGTATAATTTATGGGCACACACACATTGTTACAAACCCTAACTTGAAATGAGCTCTTAAATAAACACAGTACAATAGTAACACATGTTGCTGGAATATTCAGATCCACCCAATTGGTACACCATATTACAGTACCCATGATAGTAAAGTCTATAGTGCTAAAATTCACATGTCAATAAAGTCCATCCTACTATAGTACATGATATTGGTATCATTGTTCATCTCTTCTACAGATGTTCAATTTTCTATAGTGGCCCCAAAATTTAGGCTGGGGGTCTTTGACCCTTGGACCCCCATCCATTTGGAACCCAAAGACTTCACCACAGAGGCCGAACCATGAGATTTTATGGACTTATGTTCAGTATGAGCCACTTGTGGTTGTCCCAACATCATTTGATGGATTGGGTTACACCATTCCAATAATTTTTGTGCTAAACACATTAAAGATAAAGTCGGTTTAAGCATTTTTGAAGGCCAATAATAGGGGGATTTAGTTTCAGATACATGTTGAAAATAACTAAGTATAATTTTCCAGCTATGGAAGATACCATTATTTTTAGATTAGGATTTTAAGACCATTAATTAAGGTGTTTCCCTAGATTCCTTCTTATCTCACAATGTTTTGAATTATTTAGGAAGATATTTTTTCACAATGTCATAGTAATAGAACTTTAATGTGGTTTTCTACACCATATTCACTTTATTGTTTTTTGGTTTATAAATAAATTATTATTAATTTTAATGAAATTTTGAGAGATTTAGTGACCTTGTAATGTTGAAATAGGTTTTTAAAATTTAAATTTCTTACTTTTGATTTGAAGTGAGGCTTTACTTTTCCATTTTGTTTATGAATTCAAGTTTCTCAATAAATAAATTTCTTTTATTATCTTTTAATTGAATGCTTTCTCTATTTTTTTGATTGATTCTCAATTAGTCATGAATTTTTAATTCCCTAGGATGGGGAGAATAAATAGTAAAAGGATTTGTACGTAACTTAATCAAAATTTATTTTTTAATGAAATTCATTCAATAATATCATATCAATAATTTTAGATCTATTTCATTCATTATTATATCACTAACCAAGACACTATATTGAGTATATAAATCCAATATGGTAGAATAGATGGGACTATTAATTTAGTTTTAAATGATATTTTTTTATTTAATATTTAAACTTAATGTGCTTTAATTTATAATCTTGAAACTATTAAACTCAATGGATTTCCTAAGGTAATTAGATTTATTTATTTTTGAAAATCCATCCTTGGAAAGTAATTATTTTTCCTTTATTTAATTTTAAATGTTTTTTAAATATGTTTATTAATTTCTTTGTATTGATAATGACAATAATGAAAACATTATAATAGATCAAAAAATCAATATGAAGTTGGATCTAGGCTTCCTTATTCTATATAGAATCAACTTTGACTCCAAATTTACTAAATTTTAGTAGTTTAATGTTTAAAAGAGTATTTATAAATTTCTAAATTTGTAATGATTTTAGAATTAATGTGTAGGGTACTATATTTTCATGAAATATTCCTTCACTTCTAGGTAATTGAGGGAGTCCTAATATGTTTTCTATTAGCTTCAGATATTTGGTGAAGGTTTTTTAAAATTTAAGTAATTCTATATTTTTTGAGTTTAAATATGATTGTCAAATTTTGAGTGGGTATAATATATAATGCATGAATATGGAAAACCATGTAAGAAAAATAATTTCTTACATATTGAGGAAATATTATGTATGGGTTTATTAATTGGGAATGATAAAAATATAGTAGCATGAAAAATAAACCATAATGGGTTCAGACTGATTGAAAATTTTCCATACGAGCTACTATTTTCATGCACCACGATTAAAGTTGAACTGAAAATCATGTTCTAATGTGTACAAATTTCATTACCCTTGTTTACATCGAATTTAGGAAATTATAATGAGAATTTAAAGGCATTTTGGGTAGTTTGTAGTCATGTATATACATTTTAATTTATGAAAATAATTTCCTTCCTCATTTCATTTCCCCTATTAGATCATTGCACGACCAGATGGGGAATAAGACCAGTGGTTGGAGTCTAGTAGTCTAGGACTTGATTTCAGTTTCCCATACCTTATTCCAAGTTTCAAAATCTATCTTCTCCTTCCCCTTTACCTACATAGTGCCACACCTATACTGCGAATAGTCACAACTTCACATCCGAGCATCACAAACATTATTCTTCCTTCCTGTTTCATCTTTAATTAGGGTGAATCCATTACTTCTCTTTTTTATTTTAAATGAAAGCGTGGAGTTATCAAACTAAAGTTTTCACTATATAAATAATGAAATAAACCTAAAGAAGATAAATAACTAAAATTTAGGAATTTGAAAAGAATCTATGATAAGGTTTTTATACGATTGTATTATTCATGTTGCTACTACATGTTATTTACTAGTTAGTGTGGTATTAACAAGTGATATTATTTTTATGGTTTCTCATATAGATGGTGTAAAGAAATGGACAATCAATTTAAAGTTGGTAAATAAGGATGATTATAAATTTAGTATAATATACTTCATAAACCACTCAAGATGATAAGGGTGGATTTAATAATATTAGAAGAATATTTTCACTGCTTAGTACTTATTAATATTGCAGTGAATTTCCAATAAATAAATTGATAAAATCAGGCTAGTAAAATGAAAATATGATTGTGGAAATGAAATATCTGGGCCGAATGTGTTTATTACTTGTTGTTATCTTATGCATGATTAGTTAGTGTCATATTAATTGTTCATTTATATTGGATTTTATTTCTTTCCTCCAATATTATTTTTAAAATATATATCCCTTACTGTGAATTATTGGGGACCTTATATGGTTGTTTGAATTGCAAGGATTGTGATATGTTGTTAATATTTTGGTGTTTTTAGCTTATTACGGTGAAAGGTGGGCAATGTGGATGATGTGGTATGGTGATAATGATAAGATAAGATAATAGATCAAATTGAGAGACTTATTATTATTTCCCGATGCTTTTACATGTATGCTAAATTGATTTATTATTTTTTTGATATCATTCATTTCACTTCAATCATATTTATATCTTCCTAGACATAATAATAAATGTCTCTGTGCTAAAAAATATGGAACAATAATTATGTGATGAATTAACTAATATAGAATCATTTGAAATGATTTAATGTTTTTGACACTATAGTAATATATATAATGAGGAAAATATTAAAGCATCATGGATAATTATCTCGGATGATGATAAAATATTATTAAATGATTAAGTGATTAATTAATTGATATCAATGTAATTGAACCTTACTATATTCTTATTGGATAACTAGTCCTTAGTAATGACCGTTGGGTCATTATGTGGGATGTTAGCTTTAGAACTAGTCTAGGGATTGGTTAGTTTCCTTAGTTTGGTTGTGTACCATATATACCATTATATCATGTTATTTATCATGCTCCACTACTCAAGTTGGTTTGTTCATCTGATGCCTATATTTATCCTAGGAAACTGGGTATTTCCCAACACCTAGGTTATCAAGGTTATATATGCATGACTACTTCCCCTACCCCACTCCCTTCTTTAGACATAGACTAAATATATGGACATGTTTGGACTATGGAGGATTATGGTTATAGGATATGTACCCATATGGTATTTAATGGATCTTAGTTATTACGTACTTGTATATATGGGCTGTAAAAACTTAAGTTTTTAGCATATACTTATATTACATGTGTATCTATGCACATGTTGTAATGGATTAAAGTGTAATGAATATTTACACAAGGCTATGATGGATCTATATTTATACTTATGAGGATGTGATATAGATGAAGTTGTGGTTTTTATTTATATATATAATTATGATACATTACTTATGGAGTGTATTGGAACACCAATATGTAATTCATTAGGGTTTAGAGTGATTAGTTTAGTGGGATAGTGGTAGTGGGGTACCCTTATTATATATATATATATACAATTCATTACTATGTTACTTGTATTATGTGTTTTACATGGTGATAGAGTCTTGGTGATGTTGAAAATATAGTTTACCTAGTTTAGGTGATGATTTGGTCTCTCTATTTACTTACTAGGGATTTAATATGCTTCTTCCAAATTTGAACGAGAGGTTTCATGGAAAATCCTACTAAGTATACTTGTATACTCACCTAGATATATATATTTGTGTATATATATATATGTATATGTATATTCTTCTTAGGAACCCAAGTGTGAGTTGGTGATTAGGCTCGATGTTACTAGCACATAGAGTTTGTTCGTGAGTTTATAGAGTTAACGGTCACTGCCATACGTGTGGTTCATAATTTATTTTTCAGTTTTTATATTTAATTGGATGGTACATCATGTAGTGGGATATGAATTATTTTTTTCAAATTATGGGGTTAATTAGTGATTATTTTATCTTTCTTGGAAATATTGAGGGTAATAACTCCCATTGAGTATTCTATACCTCTTGTGGTAGTCATCAACTCATTGCCTATTAGAGGTGGGTTTTGGGGGTCACACCCTTTTTTACTACTAGATCAGGAGGGGTACTAGTAGGGATGGTTCATGATGGAGTTGTATCATAGTTTTTGTTTGAGAGATATGCTTAATCTTGGAGATAAACTTTTGTGAGTATTACATGGTTTGGTATGGAAACAATTCCAGTTAGACTTAGAAAATGATATAAGAAAGGGATAAATACTATGACATAGGATTTTAGGACCCCCTATGATCCAATGCAAGGAATATAAGTTTACTAAATATAATAAGTGAATAGATTCTACTTGAATAATATAGAACCAGGTGAGGATTATGAGTCATTTTTGTTTGTTCCTATGTTTTAATTGGTTAGATAATGGGAATTAGGATAAAAATTAATTAATTAATATTAATTACTCCATATTCTAGGTTTAGAAGTTGTATAATCATTTTTTCTTTTGTAGTTATGACTCCAGATTGATACCCCTATCAATATAATGCTGATGATGTTCGACAGGACGCACCATCATATATCCATAGAGTTAAATTTTAAGGAGATGAAACTTGGAGGAAGATGCTTATAGTTTTTAGAATAAGGTCTTACAAAATTACTGGGTATCTATTTTTCATCTAGATATCGAGGCATCGCTAGAGGAGGTGTATATTTTATTTAATTTTTTTTGTGCTAGAAAAGAACATTGGATCCCATTGGACATTAGTATGTTGTGGGAAACTTACCATCAAAGGTGGATTCTATATCTTGGTGATCATAAAGAGTTATAAGTATAATGAAAGAATTTCATGATCAATTCCAAGTTGAGTTTCTCTCTTTGAACGTGGAGGTGACACACCAAAAAGGGATAATTTCCCTCTTCCAAGGGAGTTACAACTTCTGAGATTTAGAAATTCACATCAATAACCTTATAAGTTATGCTTCATACCTTTTTCCTAGAGAAGAGGCTAGAGTGAGGCATTTTGAGGAGGCTTTACATCCCAAGATCCAAAACTGGATCAACTCATTCAAATTATTGATGTTTATTGAGGTGATGGATAAGGAAAAGTTTATTGAGAGGATTCTATCTTAGACTAGACCATCATGGGATATGAATTTTTAGGAATCTCCAAGGAGTAGAGATGTAGCAATAGGCTCTTAGTTTTATGGTCAATAAAAGTTCCAAATAATAGGGATTCATTTCTAACCTTCTTCACCCTATTACATCAGAGCCGAAAGTTTTCAAAACCATTTCAGGAAATCAGTGGTGGTTTGTTTTTCCTGTAGAGTTCGTGACCATAAGAAGCTAGAGTGTAAGGGACCAGTTCTTACTAAGACCTTACTTTTAATGTTTGGTTGTTGGAGGTTTCTAAAAGTAGGATGAAGTGCGAAAGTGGTTATGATTTGAAATTTCATTTGGAGGGCCATTCTATTATATAGAGACTTGGGCCACACCATAAGTGTTATTTTTGTGACATAGGTAGAGGCTCTATGACATAAGGTCTGATGATGAGGGGCTTTGGTTTCTATGCCTCCCAAGAGGTGGCTATGGAATGGAGGTGGGATACAACACAGGGATCAAGGGATATGGGTTTTTTCCCACTATCTCTTGAAGGGTCACTATAGCATGGGCATAGGCTATGTCATGGAGTCCTAGAGGGTGTACCTACTTGATTATAAGGTAGTTAAAACATCTTTCATGGGTTGAGTTGTATCCTTACACCAGGTTTATAGTATCTAAGAGTGATATGATGTGAAATTCTCTATGTATTCCAAAGGGTGAGTTTAGATTCAAACCACTACAGTGTAGCCTCCCTCATTGTGTTGTTGTTTGGGTAAAAACCCTAAGGGTTGTGGTGTAGTCTAGGGGATTATCCATGGTTTAGTTAAAGTAAATCATATATATAAGGTACCCCTATAAAATTATCTTATTTTTACCCCTTCTCCCTCAAACCCTAGGTAACTCATGGTCCTATTTCAGAGACTTCAAGCCCCCTTTGCTAGGATTTAATCCCTATAATCTAGAGATCGATCCGTTGGTGATTCGAGGTGGGATTATTCTTTTTTGATTGGTTATATTTTCTCTTGTTCTATCTTTACATTCTATGGATGTTGGTTTAATTTAGTTCTCATGAGGTTTCTATTAGTGTTTGATGGTGGATCCATGGTAGGATTTCCAGAGGGATCATGAGTTTCTCATGGGTGAGGTGATTGGATATTGGTTCTTGTTATTTTATTTTTTCTTAGAGAAGTTTTAAATTCTTGAGGTAGGGGATTAATTACTTATCTTTATTTATGTACATGTGTAAACCTATCATGCTTTATCACTTTGGGTAATAATGGAATATGTTGGGTGGATTAGAAATGGAAGGGGGGAGGGGGTGAATTGCCTTTTTAAAAAATTAAATAAATAAATAAAACGACACCATAAAAGATATTAAAAAATAATAAAAGCATTTGATATTATCAAAGTAAAGAGTAGTGGAAACTAAAACAAGGAAATTATAAAAAGAATTGGTGAAATTAAAATTTAGAAAGTAAATAGATAGGGAACACTTTGACAATGTAGTTTTTCAATAACACACAAATGTTCCCTTATGTATCGTCCCATCAAGAAGGCTTGAGAGGGTATATAACCCATTGGTTTTAATGGGAACCAAGAACCAAACAATTCCCTAGATTCTGAATAGAAAAATAAAGAAACCAAGATCCCTTAGTAATAATAGTAACCAAGAACAACAAAAATAATCCCTTGATTTTGAATGGAGAATTACAAAACCAATGAAAACCCTTAATTTTGAATGGATAAAGTAAGAAACCAATGATGATAAGGAGATATAAAAGAGATGGTTTCCATTTAGAAAACTTATTATAATGTAATATCTACTCTTACTAAAAGATATGAAGTATAAATAAGGTGTGATAGAGTGAGATCCCAATTGAGAGAGGGAGGAAAGGGGTTATACAATAAATAAAAAAGGCTCAATATAAAGAAATAAAAATGGAATAAAGAGAAAATATAGAACAAAGAAAGCTAGATGATGATTGAAGATAATAAATGAATATCACACCTTTAGATAGTGACATTTGATGTTCACAATTCCCATAGAGAATTTTCACTTTGATATTCTTTGGGAAATGAAGTGAATGATGGAAATTTAAATCTCTTTGAGGATTTATGAGTCATTAGTGATTAAAGAGAATTTCATTTGATGCATACTACAATTGTATTAAAGTTCCAACTCTCCCAAAGCCTCATTTTATATCCACCTAGGATGCATGGGTCATCCAAGGTTAATCCACATCATTAATAGATGAGCATCAATTTTTTTACCATCATTAAATATCCTTAAAAATTTCTAGAATATCACCATTAGCTAACTTCTCAATGCTTATAACTAGTTTTTGTGCAATACAGTAGCTGTTGCATGATTGAATCCTACACCGGCTACTCGGTGGCCTCTAATGACTAGTTGGTGGGCCTTCTGGATATCTAAAGGTTCTTACACATGCCACCAGTTATCCAGTGATTCTTACTACAACTATATTTAAAATAATCCCTTTGAAACCATTTTGAATCCATCTTAAGGATGATTTCCTTAATACCATTATAACTTAATAGAAACATAATAAATACACTTGAAAAAACATGAAATAAGTTAGAAACAAATTAGCATGTTTGTTATCATTAAAAAATTAAACTATGAGGTAAAATAATCTCCCCTTTTTGGTGACCATAATAAAATGATCTCAAAAAACAAGGTAAGTAATAGAGAAAAGATTACATGAAAATAGTTACCAAATTTTCATGAAACCACATCTACCCCTTTGTGAGACTTTGAAACAAATATCTCTCCTTGATGAAGCACTATTTTAAAAATACATTCTTTTTATCTTTTAACTCCATCAAAAACTTCTCCCCCTTTGAGATTATCAAATAAGAACTTTCAAATTAATAGGGTTATAGATATAAGATAATAGAAATCGAAGAAAATTTCAAAACTACCTTTAAAAAATATGCATAACAATATCTAACTCCCCTTAAAAAATAATACATATTAAATCATGAGGATTAAAAAAAAGATTAACAATATAAATATATAGAAAAATAAGCTCAATAATTCATATAGATATTAACAATTAAGATCTTTCTTATGTTAAAACAAGACAAGAACATGATATGTAAAAATAATACTTAAAAAAATAAACTTGTAAAAATAATGATTTTTGAAACATATATAAATATATTCAAAGAATTTAAAAAGATTTAAAAATAATCAATAAGATCATTCCAAGGGATAGACAGTTAAAACATTATTTTACGAAGATATATTCAAGATAGAACATTCTTAGATAAGAGATATGATAAAATTATAATATCATTAAAACAACCCCCACCCCCCAAAACAAAACAAATATAGTATACAATTTAAAAAATTACTTGATTTAATAATATTTCCAAATCCATGATTTTTTATTTTGATAACAAATTTATTTTGAGTTGGATTATATTTTATTGTATGGCCACCACATGATATATCAATAAGGTCAAGTGGTTTAGTTCTACAGGATATCAATTTTTTTTCCTTTTGGTACCGTTTATGGTTCTATAGTGTTAGTAAAAATATATTTGGGAATAAAAACAAATTTAGGTCTATAAACATTGGAAATTAAAGATTTATGGAACCAAACTTGGTTATATTTTTGAATAATATTATGAGAAATATGGATATACTTATGCCTCCCATATCTTTAATTTTTTCAATCACATTCATATATAATATGACCACATTTATGATAATATTTAAAAAACTTATTTTGAGAACACCTTTCAAAAAAATAATGGTTTTTTAAGAGTTTAAATTATTATTTAAAAAACCAAAACTATGATTATTTATATTAATATGTAGTGTAAACCAAATATTATGTTAATATTTTGTTCCCCTTGGGTGAAATTTTAAGAATAACTTTTGAGATCCTTGATTTCAAATTTGAAAACTTCAATATCAGGTTGATTTTTTAATTTGAAAAAAAATCATATTTTTATTTTAAAATAAGATCCTTTTTATTTAATTTTTTTATGTTTCTCATTAATCCTTTTCAAATCAGAATAAATATTTAAGAAAACTTTTATATGTTCTTTATAATCATTTTCAATATCCTCATAGGTTTTAGGAATTGAAGAGAAATAAGTAGAGAAAGAAGAATAAGTGGTGGAATAGGAATAATAAGGAGAGTGAGACATTGGAGTAATAACCTTGTCACCTTCCTCGAGATGTGATATAATGAATTTAAGACTTTCGTTGCTTGATTAGGATGAGTCACTCTAAGTCAAATCTTTAAGATATTTATTACCTTTCTTCTTATATTTTAACCATTTTTTAAGATTAGGCAATCTGATCTCATATGAACCTTTTTGTTTCAAGTCACCTCTATAACTTCAATTTGATCTTTGTTTTTAGAACATCGATCGATTTTTTCATTGCCATCACTTTTGGAAGATTTTTCATTGACATAATTGAAGTTGATGGTATATTTTATTTATTTGGCTCTCATGAATTCATTTATACCTTCAAAAGATATTTATAAAAGTCTCCAAATTTCATGAATATTTTTTCATAAGGGGATACGATTTAAATCATTTCCATTTAAGCCATAATGTAAAATATTCCCAGCTTTTCTATCAATTTAAACAAGCACCGCGTCTTCAAGATTCAAATTATCCTCTGAAATATTTTTAAATTTAAATCCATGCATAAAAATTTTATAAAAAGAATATCCAATGCTTTTTAGAAAAATAGGCATTCAAGTTTTATAATATGAATAATTTGAACCATTAATTAATGGTGCTTTAGTATACAAAATAGATACCATTTTATAATCAAACTTTGAATTTGGTTAGGATTTTGAAATCTAAAATCAATTTTTAAAAACAAGATTTTGAAGTAAAAAAAAAGGTATCCTTTGATTCCAAGTGATGGTATTAGAGAATAAAAAGGGTTTTTAAAAATATATTTTGAAATATTAATGACAATTTTTGATAAAAACTAAAATCTCCTTTTGATACCAATTGTTGGACGGAGTAGAAATTGAAAAGGGGGTGAATTTATTTTTAAAAAAATTAAAGTGATAAATAAAATGATGTTATAAAATATTTGATAAAATAATACAAGAAAGTGATAATATAAAATAAAGTACAATGGAAATTAAAACATGGAAATTATACAAAAATGTTTTAAAAATTAAAATGAAAAAAGTAAATAGATAGGACACACTTTGATAATAGAGTTTGGAAATAGCAGACAAAGGTGCCCCTACATCTCCTCCTATTAAGAAGTCTTGAGATGGTATATAACACCTTAGTTTTAATGTGAACCATGAACTAAATAAGTACCTTTATTTTGAATATAAAAACCAATAAACCAAGAAACCTTGGTTTTAATTGGAAGAAATAACTAAACAAATAATCTATTTCTTTTTTAATGGAGAAGAAATAAACCAATGAGAAACCTTGCTTTTGAACAGATAAAGAAAGAAACCAAAGATAAGAAGGAGGGATAAAAGAGATAGTTTGCCTTTTAGAAAACCTATTACAATTTCATCTCTATTATCACTAAAATATAATAAGTATAAATAAGGAATGTAAGAGATAAATTATAATTGAGAGAGAGAGGGATCCAAGGGGATATAGAACAACGAATAAAGGCTCAAGAATATGGGAGAGAATAATAATAATGATAAAAGATATAACAAATAAATATCAATGGCACGTTAAGATAATAAATGAAGATAAAACCTTTGTATGGTGCCCTTTTGTGTTCATAATTCCCATAGATAATGTTCACTTTGATCTTATTTGTGAAAATATGAGAATGATGGAGCTTTGAAACTCTTTGAGGATTGAGGATTCATTGAAGATCAAATAACATTTAATTTGATGCATATTACAATTAGATTTAAGTTCCAAGCCCCCCCCCAAAGACTCCTTTTATAGACTCCTAGTATTTATAGGTCATCGAAGGTTGATCCATGTCATTAAGAGTCAAGAAAGATCATTTTTTACCATCATTAAATCTCCACAAAAAGTTTTGGAATACTACAACTAGATAGACACCCAATGAAACTAGTTAACTGGTGAGAAAGGTAGTGGCTACTACATTATTGAATCCTCTAATGACTACCCATTTGCCTCTATTGGCTAGCCAGTGGGACTTCTGGATATCTGGAGGTACTGCCTCATGCCACTGGCTAGCGAGTGATACCGAATCAGCTAGCTGATGCTGCTTACTGTAACGAGATTTGAAATAATACCTTTGAAACAATTTGGAATCCATCTTAAGTCTAATTGCCTTCCTACCAATATAAATTAATTGAAACACAATAAATATCTTTAAATAACAAGAAAAAAGTTAGAAAAAATTATAGTCTTCATGGTCATTAAAACAATTACACTACTAGGTACAATATAATCAATCTTAAATAATACAATAACCAGATCAAGAATGAATTGGAATTAGGTCATTGTGATCGTATGTTGTTTTTAATTTTGAAATTGACTTTGATTTTCTAAATAGCATGTCATATTTTTATATAGTTATTGTTTTTTTATGGTTAATATGGTTGGAATTGAATAAAAAATGAAAATTTAGATTGATGTAAATTGATTAATTAAAGAGGCATATAAATTGATTATCATTCTTCCTTGAAATTAGTGGAATATAGAATTTATTCTAAATTAATTTTTAAGGTTGATTTATATCAATTGATTAGATAATGATTATAGGTTTCTTTTTTATATAACCTATGCATAATGAATTAAATAATTCAATATGGTGATGCAATGGTTGTTCAATGAAGATAATTTATTGGGGTTGAGTGAGCCCATTATTTTTTATTAAAACTTTAATTCCTTGGATATATGGACTTAGTTTCCTGATGAATTTGTGTGATAAAAATAATTTTTTTCCATGCATGTGTTCTCTTGGATAATAGATACTTTTGATATTTTATGTGAATCTGGGAATGGCTGAAATATTGGTAAACAATGGGATGGTTTTCCTGGGGCTTGACATGAGCCTCTTGTGGGGTGTGGTAAAATAAATTTTTTATCCTAGGTTAAATGTAGTTATAGTGGTAACCTTAGTTTTCTTCAGGGATGATTGAACAGAATTAGTTTTCACTTTTATTTTGAGATAGTGAAAGGGGTGTTTTGGAAATTTTTCAATTATGAAAACAAAAGAAATCAATGAATCAAGAGATTGAAAATAGTGATACAAGAAGAGTGATTAGGTCAAGTTTGGCTTTCTAATTTCACTGTTATCATAGTATATAATTTATTCAACCCTTTATTTTATTAACAAATAAGTGAGAGGATCCATGATTTCTTCCCATATCACCCTTTATTGAATGGTTTGGGTGAGGATATTCCTTACTAAAATCTTAGCTTGGTCTACCATTATTTATGATTTGTGAGATATTTACAAATAATTACCCCAAATTAACTTAGGAAATACCCAATTAGGTATTGTTATTTATAAATAATCAAGAGTTTCCACTAACCCTTCAAAACATACTTAAAATCACCGAGTACTTCACCACTTAACTCTGGTATATTCCAACATATATAGACCCAAACTAAGTGGAGGGAGATGATGGATCATTAACCAAATAAATGAACAATAAAAAAAATTTAATCCAAATTCAATTACATAAGATAATAATAATTTATATTGAGTATTGAAACTAGTTAACAAAAGAGATAAAATTTCATTCATTTAGGTGAGAAAAATCAATCATTATAAAATTAAAACCTTCCCTTACCCAATCAATCAGATGTTTACCCCTCCATATGAAGGGTACTAGATAAGAACAGAGAAGAAAAGGGTATCACATAAATAAGAAAATATAAAATTAAAATTAAAATAACTTAAACATGTAAACTATTCAGTATGTCCCATACTATCTCCCTTTTAATCCTTTTAATAGAGGTAGAGACACATTTTTATAAAGAAAAGGTGAGGAAAAATTTCCCTCCATTTATATACATATATTTTTAAATAATTTTCTTCACACTAGGAGGTATAATTTTGATAGGTTTTCTTCTAGAAATTTATTTTAAAACATGTTGTCTATCTACCCAAAACTTTTTATATCCATGTGGGATGTGTATAAAAAGTTACCTTTGAATTACTATAGAACATGTTTTTTGGTTGAACAAAATATTCTCTTACATCCACTTACAGACATATATATACCATTTTAGTGACCAAATGTTTCCATAATATTTAATTTATATGTGAATTTTGTGGTCTTATTTCCTTTAAAAATTTAATAATTTCATTTAGAGTTTTGTGGCTTGAGTTATACATCAATTAATTAAGTTTGGACAATTTTTTCAGCCAATGCATTTTCCAATTTGAATATTTTATTTAGGACCCATATGGATTGAGTTAGATCTGGGTCTAGTTGAGTGAAATACATAAAAATAAACATGTAACCCTATAATTTTTTTTCACTTTTAATTAGTATGGAAAATTATATGTTCGTAATATCAAAGTGATATAAATAGTTAAAAATTCAGAATTAATCCATTTTCACAATTAATATAAAAAAATCCATAAAAATAAAAAATGGTCCAATTTAAATTAATATGAAAAAGTATTTGGGATTAAATAATTTAAATTCAAGGAAAAAGTGTTTAAAATATCATCATTGTAAATCCACCCACACTTCAGAGTTAGAATCCTAGACAAGTGAGCATAAAAAACAAAACCAAATAATTTTCAAAAAACTATCTCACAAGATCCATTAATTTAACATTAAGGAGAAAAAATTATCATTACTCTTCAGTAAACATTATTCAAAAATTATTTATTAAGTTCATTCAATCCATTCCCCCTTTATTTATCCCCCCATACATACAAAACACTTACCTCACTATAATTTTTTTGTCACCATACAAATGAAAGGTTCACCATAAGTTTTATAAGATTATAAATCTACATAATATACAATTAAAGTAATTTTTATCAAAATTAATGTTATAGGGATATTTAGTGGTTCAAGTTTGGTATATTTCACATGTGAAAAATATCTGAGGTAGAATGAGGATGGTTGACTCTTTTTTGAAGCAAAAATATATGAGTCTAATTTATACTCAAGAAAGAGTAATCCTTACTACCATTGGAAATAAATATGATTTTAAGCCTTGAAAATAGTAAGGGATAGTCCAAAACTTTCATCATATCCACAAAATATGAATTTTCTTCACTATTACCCTATTTTATAATAGTGTCATCTAGTTTTTTCCAGATCTGATATTCCATAAAAAATTGATATTTTTGGGGAAAAGAGAAAACTTTGATCTCTAAAACATAGTGTGAACTTTACAATATTTATTTGAAATTTTTATTATTATTTTAATCTCCTCAAACATTATTTTTATTGATTTTAAAATATCTTCAACAGAGCAATTTTTAAGCTTCCATAATTTTCTCAAAACAAATCTAGTAGTAATATCTCAAAACAGCTCCTTATAAACACCTTAGATTCTTATTTTTCTCCCAAATTAGCCTCAAAAGAAGTATTAAATCATAATAAAACACCCCCTACACTTAAGTTCAACTAGATCTTTCAATTTAACCTCCAGTGCAGGTTGGATAGGGAAAAATGGCTTTTTAATGTGGCTACCTAACAAGGTTTTTGATGGATTAATATGGGATAAAAGGATTAAATTTAATGGTAGGATTGAATAAGAAGGTTATTTTTAAAAATGGTATTTTAAATTCAAATAAATTCCTCAATCATCTCAACACATGCACCTTAATCTCTTAGGTTTTTATAAAAACCTAGTAAATTATGGTTATAAAAGGTATGGTTTGGTTCACTTTAGAAGCGAGGTGATGGTGAATAATATTTCAAAAAAAGTATAGGAACCTCACATAAAGGTTCTTTTAAAATTTTGAGAGTGATTTATTTCATGGGAATCAAAATTTAGAAGTCTTCATGAAATTATCATAATATTAAATCTGGAACAAAGACATTTCAATATTCATTTAAATTTAGCTGTGTAGGTTAAATTAGTTCACTCATTGGCATGTGTTTCATAAATTAAAAAGGTATGAATTTACTCTCAAAATGTTTAAAAAAAATACTAAAATTGAAAAATAAAGATTAAAAAATTTGAAAAAGATACAAAAAAATTGATTTTTTTGAAAATCCTTCACTATAAAAGTTCCCTCCCCCACACTTAAATGATGCGGTGTACTCAATGAATTTGAGTAGATTTAATATATCTATATATTTGAAATTTAATCACAATAGAAAAATAAGTGTTAAGGAAAGGTATAACCTGATGGATTTTATTGATAAAATGGTTGGTGGATTTTGATCTCCTCCACTATTTTATTTGGACAATTTCCATGGAATCTTCTTTAGCCTATTCCCACTAAAAATGAATGGGTTTTATTTTACTTATTTCCCAATATGTAAAACACCAAAATAATAGAAAATAGTGAATAAAAATTAAAATTACCATCTAAAATAAATTTCACTTGGAATCAGATTGATTTTTTAATTGTATAATAGGACTTGATCTTATGGATGGAATTATTTATGTTGTATGATATTTTCATGAGACACTCTTGTTCTCACTTTATAGATTATATAATTTTCAATGATTATATTTTAATTTCATATAGTTCTTGTAGCTATAATATTATTTATTTTATAGCTCTATCTAGGTCTAAATTAATTTCTCTTAGAACCCAATATACATTTTTCTCTAATTCCATAAGTAGGTAATAAATCTTTCCATAGATTAGTCTATAATATATCATTCCAATGGGAATTTTATAAGATTTCCTACAAGTCCACAAGGTTTTTTCTAACCTTTGGGTCTAATATTTTTAGTTTGGTTTAAAAAATTTCTCTAAAATTTATTTTATTTCCCTATTAGACACTTTATATTGGCCATTTGTTTTTGGGTAATACAATATTAATGTTTTACAATGCACTCCATATTTTCTCATTAGGTCCTCCCTGATCATATAGTAAAAATGTATCCCTTGTTCACTAATGATGGATATCATCACTCTAAACCTATAAAAGATGTTAGATCTTACAAAATCACAAACAATATTAACATCATCATTTTTGGTGGATTTGGATTCCACCAAATTTGAGATATAATATACTACAAGAAAGATATAATAATTTCCAAATGACATAGGAAAAGGTCCCATAAAATCTATTTCCCACACTTGAAAAATTTCACAAAACTAATTGGTCTTTGATTCATTTCATTTCTCTTTAAAATATTTATAGTGAATTGTCATTTATCATATTTCTTACAAAATGCATGCACATCTTTAAATAAGTCAGAATAATAAATTCCAAACTCTGAAACTTTTCTTACTATTCATCGAGGTCTAAAATTCCCCCCACAAGCCAGCGTGTGAAAAAATTTAAAAAATGATTCAATATCACTTATAAGAAAACATATCTATGTCTTATTTATTATAAATTTTATAGTGGTATGTGTATTCCCAATTATAAAATTTGGATTTATATTTAAGTATTTTAATCTGATGGGGATTTAAGTGATATGGGATCTGATAAGTTACAAGATAATTGATTATGTTAGTATACCAAGGTACTTACCCTTTAATAAAGTAAAAATAATCTCTTATAATGTGATCATTAAATGGTTCTTGGTATGGAATTTCAACTTCAACAGTGTTGGGTAGCTTACTCAGGTGATCGACCACTTGGTTCTTAGTTCCTTTCTTATCGGTGATTTCCATAATAAATTGTTGGAGTAATAATATCCATCTGAATAGAATTGATTTATCTTTATCCTTATTTATAAACTACCTAATATATGCATGATTAGAACAAAATACGACTTCAGTGATGTTTTTTTGACCATCTAATGATCATTTATAGTGGAAGACAACACAAAACATAGGAGAACTATCTTCAAGAAATCAATTTGTTAATATTATCACAAAAAGAGTACCTAGAAATGTGAGTTCCAAAAACTTCCTTCTTCATCCATTGATGAAGTGTTCTTGAGGGATATCATAAGGAGTAGTGAATGAACACACCCCACCTCTGAGGTGATACAACAACCAATTGATCCATGATCGAATCATAAGGATACCTTAAAATATAAAGGGGTTATAGTGCATTCTCAAATAAAATTTATAGAGTTTTTGGAGGAAGAGAGTTTAGCATAGGTTAATACACAATGCACACCCCAAAGGAGTGTATATCATCCTCTTATATAGCCAAATCCCAAGGTATCTCACATCCAAAACACATCATTTTCATTTATGACTGTTGGGGTATAATTCATTAAATGTTTTCAATGAATTTAATGAAAATAATTTAATCTATTCATAATGGATTGTAATTGATGAATAAACCATTTTGTAGAAATAAATAATATATATATATTTATATTCTTGCATTGAATTCATGTAAAATACAAGCATCATATGAATATATTAAATGTACACTATATATAATATAATATAATATATATATATATGTATCTCAAGAATCATATACATGTGTACATGCATATAATTAATGTATATTTTAGTACGCATCTAATAATCTCCCAATTTCACTAAAATCCCTTAAGGAATTATTTCCAAACTTCACAACTCATTGTGAATATATCCAAACTCTTTTAGATATGGGTTTTCATCAAAATCTCTTCATTTTTAAAAAATAATTTATCCAAAACTTTATCCTTATATAAGGGCCTAACTATGTGAATTTACGGGCCTTACCAGTGTTGAAAACAACCATGAAATCCATATTTCATAGATGGATAAAAAGAGAGGCATCTAGAAAGGATTCAGTTATACTCAAGCTACTAAGGGGTCTAGTGTGATCTCTATCAAACATACTCATATCTCTATATGAACATTTACACCCAAATATATATCATATACATCATATGTATACCTATATAATCCTTTTTCGATGACATCGAGCAACTACTAGACATGGAACATTTCATTCTAGTATTGGTCTCTCATCATTTATTGATTCTCCAAAAAGGATTGACCAAGTTGATGAATACATCATATTTCGTTCATCTATCTGATAAGTATATCACACATTACTTATCCAAGTAGTTGAACGCATCATATGTGAAATAACTAAGCATGGACATGCATTTCCTCATTCTTATTCAATCAAGGTCCAGATGTCTAACCTTTCATACAAGTGGAAAACACCATCTTGTTTCTACTCCAACAGATGACATAATCAACAACATACCCAACCACCCACGTATCAGATAAGTCAACATGTAAACTTGCATAAGTAGGGTATAAAGTTTTAAAGGTTCTCATGATAGGTATCTCACCAACCTTAGGTAAAAAGGATTTATAATAATTATACACCCCAAAGTATATATACGACTGTATGAAAATTCATGCGATATACTTTAGCAAATCAATCCAAGTAATAAGTCGCTTCTTATTACCTCATGAATCTATTCTTCATATCACATATACAACTCTTTTAAATTAATACAATATTCTATTCCTACTATCCTTTTCATATCATTAAAACCCAAAATACTTTTTAATGATAATCATTTAGGGATAACCCAAATTTGTACTTTGAGGGGATATTATCATTCGATAGTTCATGTAGAATAAATTTTAAACACACATGAATGAATGATAATTGGATATTTCATTTTATTATAATAACATGATACATTTACAACCATCACAACCAATCCATTATATGTTTAACACTTAGATATTCTACACGAACCTTATGTTTTTACTATGATAATGGTTTCATCAACATATCTACTACATTATACTATGTAGCCACCTAACTAATATTTACATCTCCCCTATAAAAGATCTTTTATATGAAATAATATATGCGAAGGATGTGTTTGGTCCTTTGATAAGACTAGAGTTCCTTAGATTGATCAATAGAACCTTTATTTTCACAATATATCTCAATTTCTCTCTCAATGCTAGGAACCACTCCAAGTTCAGAAATGAAATTATTGATCCAAATAGCTTCCCTTATAACATCTGATATAGTTATGTATTCTACCTCTAATTTCAAGTCCTCTGTGGTGCCTTTTTTGGAACTCTTACAACTAATTGATCCACCATTTAGGAAAAATATGAATCCAGATTTATATATCATACCATATTTTTCATATTAGAAACTAAAATTTGTGTAACCCTTTACACAGATCTCATCATCTCCTCCAAATACAAAAAACATATCCTTAGTCCTTCTCAAGTACTTAAGGATTTTATTCATAGGAATCTAGTGAATCTCACTATGATTGGATTGGTATATAATTATTAAGATAAAATCATATGATACATCAGTTCATGTACATAACATGTCATACATGATAGATCCTATGATAGATGCATAATAAATCATATCCATCCTTTCTAACTCTTTATAAGGGTCCCAAATATTCTTAAGATCCATGCCATGAAACACTGGTAAAGACCCCCTTTTGGAATTCTCCATGCTAAAATGATTTATCACTTTAAAAATATATGTGTTTTGACTCAGTACAAGAAACTTCTTAGATCTATCTCTATATATCCTCATAATGAGTATGTAATCCACTTCACCAATTTCTTTTATAGAGAAACATTTACCTATCCACATTTTTATAGAGTAAAGTGTTGGAATTTCATTTCCAATAAGAAGTATTTCATTTAAATATAGTATTATAAACACTAATATACTCCCACTAAGTTTCTTGTATACACATGAATAATCCACATTATTTATGATACCAAACTCTTTTATTACATTATCAAACTAGATATTTCAACTCTAAGAAGCTTGATTTAGTCCATAAACAGACCTTTGCAACTTGAAAACCTTATCATTATCATTTGGAACATAAAAAACATTAGATTGTATCATATTAATATCATTAGATAAATCACCATTAAGGAACATGTATTTAAAATCCATTTTATATATATCATAATCATAATGAGTTGTTATGGATATTAAAATCCAAATGGACTTTATCATCATAACAGGTGAAAAAGTTTCATCATAGTTAATACCATGAATTTTTTTGGAACTCTTTTCCACAAGGTGTGATTTATAAGAAGAAAATATACCATCCTTGTATGTTTTCTTATAATAAACCCACTTTTACCCTTTAGGTTTTACCCATTTAGATGAATCTACCAAGTTCCAAACTTGGTAGTGTATATGGAGTCCATCTTAGAATCCATGTATTTTAACAATTTCTTTGAATCCAAAATCTCAATGGACTCTTTGTAGGAAGTAGGTTTATCTACTATGAAACTTACTTAATCATCATATACATGATAAATACATATCTATCAGGTTCTGTATTAATCATAGCATACCTTAAAGGTTCTTGTGTAGCATGATTTGGTTATTTATCCCCAACTCTTTTTGAAACTGGATCGACCTCCATATTAGAAACAATTCCTATTTTTTGATCATGAATTTCTTCAAGTTTAACATTTCTCCTAATAACACCTCGACTCATGTGTTCCTTATCATGGAAAACACCTCATCAGACCACAAACACTTTGTGCTCAGTATAATTATAGAAATAATATACCATGACTTCTTTGGGATAGCCAACAAATAATAATTTATTAGATTTAAAGTCAAGTTTTTCAGAATCTAGTTATCAAATGAATGATTCACAACACTAAATCCTCATAAAAGAAATTATGGGATATTCCCAGTCCATATATCATATGATTCCATTATGAATACTTTATATGAAACATGTTTAAGTAATAGTACAATAGTATCCATAGGATAACCCCAAAATGAGATAGGAAGGTCACATAAACTCATTATTAATTGATCCATATCTGATAAGGCTTGATTCCTAATTTTAGAAAAACCATTACATTATGGTGTTCTATGAAGAGTTATTTATTAAACAATTCCATAATCTATCAAATGGGTATGAATTTCTAGCTCAAGTATTCACCACTTTGATCTAATCGGAGAACTTTAATACTTTTGAATACTTTATTATGTACTTCATTATGAAATTATTTAAAGCTTTCAAAAGTTTCATACCTATATTTCATTATTAACACATACCTATACCAACTAAATTCACTGGTAAAAGTAACAAAGTACCTAAAACCACCATTTTATTTAATACTCATTGGCCCACATACATCACTTTCTATAAGATTCAATAGTCTTCTAGCCCTCTCAACTTTTCTACCGAAAGTGATTTTTCATTTTTTCCAGTAAACAAGATTCAAATGTATCAAATGTTTCATAATTTAATGATTCCAACAATAAATCTCTATAGAGTCTTTGAACAAGCTTCTAATTTATATGTCAAAGGAAAAATTGATAAAGGTAGGCGGTATTAGAATCAACCCTGACCTTCTATTTTGAATGTTATAAACATCCATATCAAGAATATGTAAATTTTTCATTGTATTCCCAATGAACTAAAACATTTCATTCTTATATATAGAACAACTTTTGTTCTTACTAATGAATGAAAATCCCATCCTGTATAAACAAGATATAGAAATCAAATTCTTGTTCATGGTAGGAACATAATAATAGTTTTTCAATTCTAGGATCAATTCACTTAGTAAAATTAGATCATAAGTTCCGACCTATAATGCAATAACCTTTTCTCCATTACTGACATGAAAATATACTTAAACCTTCATCAATTATCTTATATCTCTAAGTCTATGTTTTTCATCACAAATGTGCAACACACACACAATATCTAATACCCATGATTCAAATATGGATAAATTTATATATATAAAATTCACATTTGGGTACTCTAAATGTATCTCCTTAAGAACACTTCTCAATACTAGATACCAATATTTAACTATTTTATAGGTTATACCTATTAATGATCCCAATATGATTAGTGTGAATAATTACATAATCTATAAAAAATATATATCAGTAGGTGAGTATCATGTATTCTATTTTTCATTAAGGGATTTAAATGAAAGTTCTCCCACTAAAAATGACTACCCTAGACATCATATCCATTTATTGATCTAAGATCTATATTTCATCACAACTTACACTAGCTATTACATAATAAATAAATTATTATTTAGGTAAGGAATCATCCCAATCATAAAAATTATGATTCTTAGATAGTTGAGAAAGTAACCACTTATCCAAATCCATTATATGTTTTCACTCAACTCTGTTCCTCTAGTATCCTAACTTTTAGGGCTTTCCAGCTAGTGTAACCTAAAGAAAACACCAAGAATAATAAAACTAGGGGCAATCATGGGATACTCATGCTAATATCAATAATATACAACATGAAAATACTGAGTTTATAATAGCTTTATTTCCTTACACTAGATAATCCATGGGTACTCATACTGATATCAACAATACCCAATTGAATGACCAGGTTCTTAACAAGCGTCACTTTGGAAGGAATCTCACACTTAGTATTTATGGGTTTTTATTTTAAAGTCTCAATGATTTAATAAACATCATATACATATTAAATTTATAAATATTACATCTTATATAATCATTATTTTCTCATGTTTTATTCCTTTTTTTGTATGCGTTCTTCTAACGATTTAGTTTTTGGAAATCCTTATTCCAACCATGAAATTAATGTGTTCACACCATACTAAATATAAACTCTTTACGCAACCCATAAGTTTGTGTCAATCACCAAAAATAGAAGTCAAGTATATCCACACATATCCAAATTCATAATAAGCATAAGGAACATGAATGTTTCATGTAAATGAATATATTTATATGATATTGAAAAAATCCACACGAATAATCTCAGAGCAATATATATCCAACCCCATTCACTTTCCTAGACAAGTAAAGCCTCTTGGAAAGTAAGTGATCTGACCCCAAGTCCCTCTACTTAGGGAGACTTCACTCAAGTGATAATTCAATTCATGAAATAGTCTAACACCTAATATATACAATCTATGCCCAACAAATATTCTCAAGCTCATAACTAAAATTAAAAATCTAGGTCAAGGTAGATGAAAAATAAATTTTATGATATCAAACCTAGAATGATATGAAAGAATACATACTAGAAGAAATTTATCATATAAATGGACATACACAATATTCATATTTCATAAAGAATTTACTAAATATGAATATCAATGAAATATAATAAATAAATAAACATTTTATTTATTTTCTAAAACATGATAGATTTATGAACTATTTATAAATAAATACTAATTATAAATATTTTATAAATTAGAAATAATATAAACATTTTCAATTTATTTCAATATAAACTACTTCATATTTTATATTAAATTGAATTTATATAATATTCAAATGATTATAAACATTTTATAATTCAATTTATATTATATAAACATTTTATGTAATCTAAATTTCATATAAATTGTAATTTATAATCACTTATAAATCATATCTTATGATTTCTAAATAAACCTTTTATTTATAGATCATAAGGAATGACATTTAATTTATCAAAAGGTATTTTAAAATATTAACCTTTAATATTTGGGAATAAATGTTTCATAAACATTTATTTAATTAATTATAAATAATTTAAAATTAATTAATTAATTAATTTATAAAATAATTATAAATTAAAATATCCAAAAATACATTTTATTATGATTTATAAACATTTTATAAATCATAAAAACCATTTATTTTTTTTTAAATTTTTTTAAACATAGTTTATGTTTACCCTTACATAGAATCTCTATTTTTTGTAAAGGTATCCTCGATTTTATCATTCTATAAATTCTATACATAAGGGTAAGTGGTGTTTTTAGGAGTTTGCATAATGGCCATTTAAAGGTTACCTTTACACGGCTTGATTGAACAATGCTATGTAAAGGTAATACACCGATTACCTTTATGTATGACCCTTATGTAAATGTATTACCTTTATGCAACTCCTTTGTGCAACATTAATCTCAATGTTTCATATTCCATGTAATGGTAAACATCAAGGACCTTTACATAGTGGTTCTAATACCTTTACACATAAGTGTAAAATGCCAATGACCCTTATGTAAACCCCTTTGCATAGGGGTACTACCTTTATACAACATATCTCCATAAAGGTAACAAATAGGTTAACCTTATGAATACTTATACATAAGGTTATTTCATGAGGTTAAATCATATTTACCTTTATGTAAGGCATCTATTTTTATGAAAATGATTTTCTTGTTTTCAGTTCTAAATTTTCTTAAAAAACCAGCGATCAAAACACATTTAAATCTTAAAGAAATCTTCCTTTGATACCACTTATGGGTTTTGTATGATCATATAATAATCATTTTCAGTGGAAGATAACCCAAAACACAGTAGAATCATATTCAATAAATAAATGTGTAAATATTATCACAAAAAAGAGTACCTAGAAATTAGGAGTTGCAACAGCTTCCATCTTCATCCTTCAATGATGTGTGCTTGAGGGACATCATGAGGAGTAGTGAACGAACACACCCTACCTATGAGGTGATACATCAACCCATGGATACATGATTGTATCATGAGGATACTCGAAATATGAAAGGGTTCTAGTGCCTTCTCAAATAAGATAAATAGAGTTTTAGGTGGAAGATAGTTTAATAGAGGCTCATACACATCAAACACCAAACATGAGAGGATCTCATCATCTTATATAGCTGAATCCCAAGTAATATTGTATTCATAATGAATCATACATGTTTATGAATGTTGTGGTATAATTCATTAAACATTTTCAATGAATTTAATGAAAATCATTTAATCCATTCATAATGGATTGTAATTGATGAATAAACAATTTAGGAGAAATAAATAATATATATATATATTCTATTCATGCATCACATGCATGAAAAATACACTCATCATATGCATATATCAAATGTACACTATATATACTATCATATTATATATATATGTATGTATGTGTCTCTCACATCATATACATGTGTATATACACCTCATTAATATACATTTTAATGCATATCTAACAAGTTACTAGCACTACTACAAAAATGGACAAGGGAAGCGCCACCTTATATTAGCGCTAAGCAAAAAACGTCGATAAAGACTCCCTGTATCAGTGCTAAAATTCTAGCGTTGATAAAGAATCCCTGTATCAGCGCTAAAGTTTTATCACTTATAAAGGGTAACCTTTATCATCGCTAAAAAAGCGCTGATAAAGAGACCCTTTATCGGCGCTAAAAAAGCACTAATAAATGGTATCTTTATCAGTGCTAAAATTTTAGCACTGATAAAGGAAGGATTTATCAGTGCTAAAATTTTAGCACTGATAAAGGTAGATTTTATCAGCGCTTTTTTAGCGCTGATAAAACCATAGTCCCATATTTTATAAAATTGGTTGCACAATGTCCTCTATTTATCGCGCCCTAAAGCTCTCGCAGTACTGTACCCCTGTGACAACTAACCTCCCCCCAATCTTCATGTTGCCGGACCTCTGCTGCCCCCCGATCATCCCATTGCCGGACCTCTGCCGCTAGCCCTCTCCTTATCCTCCCCCTTGAACCCCTTCAGCGGATCCTCCTTCCCGCAAACCCTACTTCTCCTCCTCTCCACTCGACCCTACTTCCTGCAAACCCTACTCCTCCATTTCTAAACAGTTGGTGGATCCTCCCGTGCACCTCCCCCTCTGGCGGTCGCACCTTCCCCTCCCAACGTAGCACATAAGGTTCCCTACTTCTCCTCCTCTAAGTTGAATTTCTTTTCTCTTCTTCTTGATTCTCTTCTTGAACTTTCTTCTTAGGAAGGATGCGACAACAATGATGATTCAATTTTTTTTTGTTTTTTTGTTATTTTTTTAATGGTTAATGGTCATACATAGGACTTTTAGATTACCCTTATGTGTTAAGTCATGTTTTATTTGACTATTCTTCTCATTCTTATGAAATATTTGTAAAATCTTTAGTTTAGGCCGGGGACATGAAATTTCTCTTTCTTTATTATGTGTAAATTATGGAATTATCATGTTATTTTTTTTCCATTGGATGGATAGTACTGATTAATCTAAATACTAAAATGAATTACACTAAAGGAATTTAAAGTGAAGAGGGAGTTTTTTATTTTATTTATGAAGTTCCATAATATTTCTTATATATTTATAGATTTATTGGTGTTGTTGCTAAGTGATTTATTCTTGATGTTGTGAAAGAAATTTCCTACTACTAATAATATGTTATAATCACCTTTCATTATTTTCTAGTCACTTAAGGTAGGTAATGAATTGGGTGTATGAAAATCTGTAATTAAAGTTTTATATTTAAACTATAAATTCTACTTTAATATGATAGAGTGTTTAAGGGGTAGTTTTTTGTGTGAATTTATTATATGGTTTCCCTTTCATGATACTATGTATGGGGTATTTATCACTATGATTATAAGGGTGATGGTTGATTGATGTGGTTGGGAGCATGTGGTGTGGTAATTAATATAGTAGTGATGGATGGATTATTGTGTGGTTATGATAGTAATGATATGGCTATTTAGGTAGAAAATAAGTGGTTTTATGGATTTTAGAATGTATTTAGTTGTATTTTATGTCATGAAAATTTAATTGTTATTGGGTTGTGTTATAGTTTCCTATTAGCATGGAATATGTTTAGAATAAATGAAAATAGTAACGGGTGATGGGTTGGAAATGATAAATGATGGTTTGTTAAATGATTAATGATAATGATTGGAATAATTATGTTTAATAAATGGTTAAAGATAGAATAAATGCTATTAATGATTAATGAAAGGATTATAGTGTGTAGTGATTTAATGATTGGTTTTACATTAAAATGGCTAACAATTGAAATTCATATGGTAATAAAAATCCAAGAAATTATAATGTTAAATGAAATGAGAAGTTGGTAATGTTGATATGGATGCTTATGTGATTTTTTGGGGATTATTTGTGGCATTATAATGGAAGTGGTTATAAGAGGGTGGTAGTGACAAGGCAATGGTTAACGAGGGTGTTTTCAGTGTTAGTTTGGTGTAAACCCTTAGGAAAGATTAATGTGTGACTATATACTTATTATATTTTCTTATTACTTATTACACACCACCACTTGAGTCAAGTAACCTGATTAAAATCCATATGGGTACTTTGGTTCTGAGTGTTTTTCTCAATATCTAGGTTATATAGGGAACACATATAGAACCACTCCCTCTTCCCTTTCCCCCTTCACACTTAGTATGAGTTGTAATGGCTCACAGTGGGTGTATATATACGACCTATAACTATTTTAGGTTTTGGTGTATATATATTCTTGTTGACATGATTATGTGTATTTGGTGTGGATACATGGTGGGGGTTGTGCATTGTAGGAGGAGAGTATGATGTTTATGTCCTTCATGTTCATGATATCATACTGTGATGAGGATGTGATGTGTGTTTGTGATGTGGATATGTTTTTTTTGTGTTTGTGACATGTGTATGTGTGGATATATGGTTATGAGATTATATAGAAGGGGTTGAAGCATAATAAATATTCCATTAGAGTGTGAGAATGGCCAGATTAGTGGGGAAGTGGATGTGGGGTAATTTATTACTATATATTCTTTTGATATTACACTTAAGATGGAGTTTGGAATTAGACACTCATGAGGATTGAATGGGATGATAGGTCAATAATATTTGTTAAAATTTTCATATGGAATAACATGGGAGACCATCTATTACACAAGTGATTATCCCCCCTGTGATTTAAAGTAAGTAACTTGAGCTTACCAAAAATATTAGGCATGATGATATTCAATGTAGGGCAAAGACCTAGGAGTGGTAGATGTATCATTCATGATTATTCTTATGTTTGGACTAGGGTGATTTGAGTAAAATATAATGAATCTAAAGTAATTATATTTAATGAATTCTATATTGTAGTGATTATGAGAATTATTTCTTTACTTATAGAGCTGGCTACTGGTTTTTATCCATATGTATTTTAGGTTGGTGAGGTATAAAAGGATGGACTAGTTGACCATAGAAGGGTTGACCCGATAGAGGATGATGAGAAATAGAGGATGATTCCGTGTGTGTTTTACCATCTATGACACAAGTGATTATCCCCACGAACCCCTTTGTGTTTGGAAACTGTGTTGATTTTGATGGGGGGTCTATCCTAGATCTGTTGGTTTCCAAATATTTATTGGAAATGGTTAGGCTCTATTAATATCTATTTTTATAAGGAAGTGGTTCTCTTCTACTGTATTTGGAAGTATTTTTTTTGTGTATTTGAACCATAAATACTAATATTTGAGATTCAAATAGGATGGAGATGAATAAAGAGTGGATGGATGCTAATCGTTTGACAATAGAGTATGAGAACGAAGTGAAAGAGTTCACCAAGTTTGCAAAGGATCACACAAAGGATCCTTCTCAAATCCGTTGTCCGTGTTTACGTTGTTGTTATTCTAGAATACTTACTCTAGAGGAGTTTGAAGAACATTTTATATGTCACGGATCAGATATGAATACAAATATGGATAATGAAGAAGACTATCTGGAGGATGTGATTACAAATGTCAATGATGATGAGTATCGTATTGAGGAAATGACAATGAAAATTGAAGATGAACTCCGTGATTGCCCAAAATTATTTGAGAAGTTAAAGAGTTGTGCAAAGATGCCATTGTATGCTGGTTGCACTAAATATACAGCATTGTCAGCTGTACTGAAGTTGTATAAATTAAAAGCAGGAAACAGATGGAGTGATGTCAGTTTTACAGAACTACTTGCTCTCTTGAATGAAATGATCCCAGAGATAATGAGCTCCCAAGCCGAACATATGAAGCTAAACGAATGCTACGCTCGATGGGTATGATTTTTGAAAGAATAAATGCCTGCTCGAAAGACTGTATATTATTTCTTAAGGAGAACAAATCACTTACAGAATTCCCAAAGTGTGGTGCTTCTTGATACAAGAAAGTTGAATCCAATCCTATGAAAATTGTATGGCAATTTACAATCATTCTAAGGTTTAGGTGTTTATATGGAAGTGAAGAAACTGAAAGACAATTGTCGTGGCATGCAGATAAAAGAAATAAAGATGGGAAATTACGTCATCTGACTGACTCTCCTCAATGGAAGAAAATTGATCATGAGTATCTTGAATTTGGAAAAGAGCCGAGAAACCTTCATCTTGTGTTATCTACAGATGGAGTGAATCCTTTTGGTTTTCAAACCAGAACTCATAGTACATGGCCTGTTATGTTGGTAAATTATAACTTTCCACCTTGGTTATGCATGAAGCAGAAATTCATCATGTTATCTATTCTTATATCAAGACTAAAACAACCAGGTAACAATATTGATGTTTATCTGGCTCCTTTGATCGAGGATTTGAAGTTATTGTGGGATTCAAGTGTTATGTTGTATGATGCTTATAAAAGTGAATACTTCACGTTGAGAGCGATTTTGTATGGGAAAATAAATGACTTCCCTACTTATGGAAATTTGTCAGGATATAGCATTAAAGGAAATCAAGGGTGTCCCATGTGTGAAGAAGATACAGAATCAATTAGGTTGAAACATTCATCGAAATCTGTGTTTCTAGGACATCGTAGATTTCTACCTCATTGACATAAGTACTAATCTTGGACGACATCATTCAATGGAAGTTCAGAACAACGTGCAACACCATCTCCACTAATAGGTGATCAGCTATTTCAGAAAGTAAAAGATGTGAACACTGTTTTTGGTAAACCATTTTCGAAAAACATTACGAATATCGGTTGGAAAAAGAGATCAGTTTTTTTAAATTACTATATTGAAATTTTTTGTATTTCAGACATTTTCTTGATGTGATACATGTGGAAAAAATATATGTGATAGTGTTATCAGAACATTGATAAATACCCCTGAAAAAACAAAATATAGAATTAAGGCAAGGTTAGACATGGTTGACATGAGAATACGAGAAGAGTTGGCTTCCGTGAAGGGTGAACATTGAATGTTTCTTCCTCTAGCTGCTTACAATCTTTCTAGGGAGGAGAGATATCAGTTTTTCAACTTCTTCAACGATGTAAAGGTTTCGGAGGGGTATTCATCAAATATCAAGAACATTGTGTCAATGAATTATTTGAAGTTAAAAGGTTTGAAATCACATGACTGCCATGTTTTGATGCAAGATCTAATTCCTATAGATTTATGTTGCATTTTTTCCAAGAATTTTCATCATACATTAACCAAAATTTGTTTATTTTTCAAAGCTATATGTATTAAAGTTTTAGACCTTTCGAAATTGCTAGCTATGTAAAAAGAAATTTCCATCATATTATGTGAATTAGACATGTTCTTCCCACCAACATTCTTTGATGTGATGGTTCATTTGATGATTCAATTGGTGAGAGAGATTCGAATTTGTGGTCCTGTGCACTATAGATGGATGTACCCCATTGAATGGTATATGAAGATTTTGAAAGGGTATGTCAAAAATCAAAGTCATCCAGAGGGTTTTATAGTGGAGCGATATATTGTTGAGGAAGCCATTGAATTTTGTACTGAATACCTATCTTATTTGGAAAGCATTGGTATCCCAAAATCTCGTCACAATGGACGCATTGAGGGTGAGGGAATTTCTGGAAGATATGTTGTGACAATCAGTATTACAGATCGGGAGTAGGCCCAAATTTATGTTTTGCATAACAGTTGGGAGTTTTCTCTATATATTGAAACTCACAAAGAAATTCTTAGGCAGTTGAATCCATCAAGGGGTGAAAAATGGATATCAAATACACATAATCACCAGTTTATAGGATGGTTTCAGGACCATATTTTTAAGGAGTTGGATGAAAATCCAAATTCAATTTCAGAACAACTTTTATGGATAGTCATCAGACTAAGTGTGTATGTATTATCGTATAATGGTTATGTAATTAATGTTTATACATTCTATACAGATGAACATGATGAAGATAGTACTGTGAAAAAGAGTGGAGTCACACTTGTGGCTGAAGTGATGCATGTTTCTGGTAGTAAGGACATAAATCCAATTTATGCAAATATGTCATACTTTGGCATTACCAAACAAATATGGGAGTTGGATTATACGACATTCCAATTTCCTATTTTTCAATGTAAATGGGTTGATAACAAAAGTGGTATTAAAATAGATGAATGTGGATTTATGAAAGTTGATTTTAGTAAAGAAGGGTTCAAAGATGAACAATTTATAATGGCATCACAAGAGGTACAAGTTTTTTATGTTCCAAATTTCGCAAACCGAAAGTGGTCGATTGTTCTGTTATCGTCCAAAACTACTGAAGGGTTCGATGAAAATTCAGTTGAGGACAATCCTTTCAGTGGTACGTTGCAATCATTTCGCAATAGTCCCAATGTAGATGATGTTTTGTATGTTAGAGGAGACCATAATTAAGGGATTTGGATAATCGATAGAGGTGTCAAATCCCTTCAGCCTTTGAAAAAAAGAAATAGAGTTCAATAAATAGGTTATATTTTGTTTGTAATATAGATCTTGTTATCTCATGTTATTATCTTATCATTACTGAATTTATTTAATCTAAATTAACTATTCAACCAATTTTGCAGATAATGACTTTTGTACGTTCTGGTGCTCCTAACCTTGAGGCTGAACCAGTCTCTCAAGCTGCTGCTCCTGTTGCGGCTGCTCACAGTGTAGAGCAACAACAAGTTTTTGAACCTATTGCTGCTCCTAGCGTTGAAGTCTAATAACCATCAGCACATGCCATTGCTACCATTTCAAATGATCATATAGATGATGTTGATATCGATGAAATGGTTGTGGATGAAGGACCGACATCGCAGAAAACACAGGTGCGTCGTAGTTTGACGGTGTTAACCAAAGTTCTTAAGGCAAAAAGCAAAGGCATCAAATTTGATTTCGGATGGAATGAACGAGGCCAACATGTGAATCCCAACAAGTCTATGTTTAGTAGTTACATTGGAGTTGTCACTCATCAACATGTGCTGATTGACATAGATTCATGGAACCATGTTGTGTCCGGGCTGAAGGCTGTGATCTGGGAAGAAATCATGATAACATTATAATATTATTTCTTTAATTTAATAGAAAATAAAATAATGAAACAATTTCTTACTCTTCTCAATCTCTTTTAGAGTACATTTATAGTAGACGATTCACACAAGAATTATGTACTAAGGCTTGCAGGAAGGATTCATCGAGGTTTTTACACTATTTTAACAAAATGTCACCTGAAATATTTCAAAGGTAAAATAAACCCACACTCACCCATTGTCTACACTCACCTGATATCCCAAGAAGCATAGGATACATTTATTGTCCACTGTAGGGATGAGAAGTTTCAGGTACGTTGTGGGTGATAATAATTTGTTTGAGGATACATGTATTCATCACTTTTATTGTGAATATTTCATTTATGAAACAACTAATCTGTACTGAAAATAAAGAGCGTGCATCAAAACCAACATACCCCTATCGTAAAGCAAGGATGGGGTACGCTTCACTAGAAAAGAAAATGGTACGTATTTTAAATTTACAGTAATATTGTTAGGTTCCAATAAACAACATCATAATTATATTTCTATATTTATATGTAGATTGATTAGTCTAAAACCAAAGACACTTCTATCCCACATCATGTGCTATGGAAGGAGGCACGTGTGAATAAGTAAGGGAATCTAGTAGATGAGAACACATAAAAAGTGTGGCAAATATGTGTAAGTATGACACGAAAATAAAAATATTTGTTTTAAATTGATATTACATAAAAATAATTAGTTATTTTTCTATATCCGACAGTCACAGGAATCAGCTACTCCTATAGCGGATGTAGACCTATTATCGATAGCTTTGAAGCAGCCAGAACAATATAGCCGTGTCAAAGGTGCGGGGTTTAGGGTGACACCCCAAGTATATTTTGAGAAAAAAAAGAAACGAATGATAGAGATGAAAAATTGAAACAAATGAGAGAAAGACTGGAAACTCTTGAAGAATGATTGTAATGATAGGGAGAGTTGCTATAAACTTTTATGGGTGGGAAGCAAGGAGAAGACACAACTCAGGAACAACTAGCGTGTGAAGATCCCACCCCACCCCCACTATCTTTGAGGTGATACATTCCCCTCAAAGAGCTATCTTAGCCATGGTAATCAATATACTAATAATTGTTCCCATGAAATGTGAATCAAAAAAACATTGATACTTTTCCTGTACTAATCTTCCACAGGGTGATAATGATTGTGATTTATATCTATCAACACCCACCTATCACCTTGTAGCAAGGGATACAATGTTCAACATCCCAGATGACAAGCTGCATAATAGTCCACCTCCAAAAGATCATCTGAAAGTGACGATTACTGTAGTTCATAAGCCAAATACAGAGCTACCTATTCCACTTGATGACGATGATATTCATATGGTCGAAAAGGATATTGGTACATTCATTGTATGGCCATCACAACTTGTAAGAGTAAATGCAGACAAAGAGGTATTTATTTTCTTTTTTTTCAATCCAAACCTTTAAAAATTAATGAAAAAAGGGTTTGAACCAGTGAATGTTATTATAGACGGAGAAAGGGAAGGGGGTGACAAACGCTGTCTCAAAACCATCTAAAGGATCAACCAACTGATCCCAAGGAACTACTGATGGAAAAATAACACCACCTATTATCTATCCACATTTACTATCATTGAAGACTCATGTGGATACTAAGATAAGAGGTGGTAGTAGTCATATAGTGGTTTTCAAAAAGAATATATACGGAGAGGAAAGTCAAGATTTCGTTGCTACTGAAAATGTAAATGAGATCCTTGAAAACGGTTGTCTAGGTGTCATAGTTGAAAATATATATATGAGGTATGTTTTCATGAATTGATTTTCTAAAATATGATCTAATTTGAAAATTATGACTAAATGAATTTTATATTATTGACAGACATATATATAAAAAATAGTTGAAGGAATTTTCCCATGAGCCCAAATTTGGACTCGTTAGTCCTCATACCACATCAACACATCTAACGAAATTAAAGCCATCAAAAAAGGATGAAATATTGAACGACTTGATGAAATCATTTTAAAGAAAGATTACAAATGATAGACTTTTCCTAATACCAACCATGCAAGGGTAAAACTCTACGATTAAAGAATATCAATTATATTTTCACTTATTTTATTACTTATTCCTTTTTGTGTTTTTAGGAAACATTGGATGCTAATTGCGATGAACTTGGATACTCCAAAGATTTATTTTCTGGATTCAAAGTAAGGATATCCATCAAAACGACCACACATGATCAAGATTGTGAATCTGTAAGACACTACATCCTACGTTTTAGGTATAAAAATCAAGTAATATAATTTATATTATCTTTTACTGAGAATTATGTTATGACAGGGTGGTGTATCATTATCTTCTAAAAAAAGGAATGAGGACAGGGGATAAGCATAATGAGGCAAGCAAGTACTACATCTGAAAAAATATCAGGGTATATATAATAAAATTTCACTATCCAAACACATATCAACACAACTTACTTATTCTCCTAATGATCAAAATTTTTGTAGTGTTCAAAACAAACAAACGATAATGATTGAGGTTATTATGTTTGTAAATTTATTAAAGAGATTGTTTTTCATCAACAAACTAGCATCCCTAAAGAGGAATTTTCAAAAACAACTACTATTTCATTTAATTTATTTATTAATTCTTTATTATTATATTTTTCAGTACAACTATGATTGCCAAAAAGTCTCATACTCACAAGATGATATAGATTTTTTCAGAAATGAGTGGGTCACATACCTTATGGAAGATTGTACACAAATATCCTGAAGATCTGACTTAGGGACGTCTACAATTGGCGGTTATTTTTGAGAGGGGTTAAGGGGATAAAAAGACAAAACATTGTTTTATGTAAATGTTCATAGGAAAATTGTAATTGTTATTAAATAAAACATCCTTTATCCAATGAGTCATTTTCCTATTTTAATAGATGAAATTCACTAGCAACATGTAAGAATTATGAACCACTCAAAGTTTCTCTCTTTTGTTTAAAATGGACAGAATTTTAAGTGAAAACAACAACGGACGTACGCAAATCCAACCAAAAGCATTCTGATTGTGTTTATCCTTTAGGAAAATGATCCACGGGTCCTTTGTGACATGTACGAGTCAAACCCACCTTAATACGAGGTACGGTGTGGCCGGTATCACTCAAAGGGTCTCTCTTTTGTTTAAAATGGACATAATTTTAAGTGAAAAAACAACTGACCTATAGAAATCCGACCAAACGCATTCAGATTGTGTTGATCATTTAGGAGAACGATCCATGGGTGTGTTGGTGACGTGTACGAGTAAACCCCACCTCAATATGAGGCACGGTGTGGTAGGTATCACTCAAAGGGTGTCTTGTTTGTTTAAAATGGACAAAATTTTAAGTGAAAACATCAACTGACATACGGAAATCCAACCAAACGCATTCTGATTGTATTTATCCTTTAGAATAATGATCCATGGGTGTGTTGGTGACGTGTAAAAGTAAACCCCGCCTCAATCCGAGGCACGGTGTGGCCGGTATCACTTAAAGTGTCTCTCTTTTGTTTAAAATGAACAAAATTTTAAGTGAAAACAACAACTGATGTATGAAAATATGAAAAAATGCATTCAGATTGTGTTGATACTTTAAGAGAAAGATCCATGGGTGCGTTTTTGATGTGTAAGAGTCAACCTCGCCATAATCCAAGGCACGGTGTGGCCGGTATCACTCAAAGGGTATCTATTTTGTTTAAAATGGACAGAATTTTAAGTGAAAACAACAACTGACGTACGAAAATCCAACCAAACGCATTCGGATTGTGTTGATCCTTTATGAGAACGATCCATGGGTCATTTTTGACATGTACGAGTCAACCCCGCCTCAATCCGAGGCACGGTGTGGCTAGTATCACTCTAAGTGTTTATCTTTTGTTTAAAATGGACAAAATTTTAAGTGAAAACAAAAAATGATGTAAGAAAATCTGACCAAATGCCTTCTAATTGTTTTTATCCTTTATCATAACGATCCATGGTTCATTTTTGATGTGTATGAGTCAACCCCGCCTCAATATGAGGCATAGTTTGGCCGGTATCACTCAAAGGGTCTCTCTTTTGTTTAAAATGGACATAATTTTAAGTGAAACAACAAATGACCTACTTAAATACAACCAAATGCATTCATATTGTGTTGATACTTTAGGATAATGATCCATGGGTGCGTTGGTGATGTGTACGAGTCAACCCCGCCTCAATTTGAGGCACGGTGTGGCCAGTATCACTCAAAGGGTCTCTCTTTTGTTTAAAATGGAGAGAATTTTAAGTGAAAACAATAAATGATGTACATAAATTTGACCAAAATCATACATATTGTGTTGATACTTTATTATAATGATCCATGGGTGTGTTGGTAATGTGTAAGAGTCAACCCCGCCTCAATCTGAGGCACAGTGTGGCCGATATCACTCAAAGTGTCTCGTTTTTGTTTAAAATGGACATGAATTTAAGTTAAAACAACAACTAATGTACTTAAATCTAACCAAACACATTCATATTGTGTTTATCCTTTAATAAAACGATCCATGGGTGCGTTTGTGATGTGTACGAGTCAACCCCACCTCAATCTGAGGCACAATGTGGTCGATATCACTCAAAGGGTCTCTCTTTTGTTTAAAATGAACAAAATTTTAAGTGAAAACAACAAATGACGTATGCAAATCTTCCCAAAAGAATTCGGATTGTGTTAATACTTTAGGAGAATGATCCATGGGTCATTTGTGATGTGTACGAGTCAACCCCTCCTCAATACGAGGCATGGTGTGGTTGGTATCACTCAAAGTGTCTCTCTTTTGTTTAAAATGGACAGGATTGTAAGTAAAAACAACAACTAACATACAGAAATCTGAACAAATGCATTATTATTATGTTTATTATTTAATAGAAATATCCATGGGTCATTTTTGATATGTAAGAGTCAAACCTTCCTCAATCCGAGCCACAACATGGCCGGTATCACTCAAATGGCCTCTCTTCTGTTTAAAATGGACATAATTTTAAGTGAAAACAACAACTGACCTACATAAATCTGACCAAATGCATTCTTATTGTGTTGATCCTTTAGGATAATGATCCATGGGTCATTTTTGACATGTACGAGCCAACCCGCTTCAATCCGAGGCACAGTGTGGCTGGTATCACTCAAAGTGTCTCTCTTTTGTTTAAAATGGGCATAATTTTAAGTGAAAACCACAACTGACATACAAAAATCCAACCAAACACATTCATATTGTGTTTATACTTTATAAGAACGATCAATGGGTGCATTGGTGACATGTACGAGTCAATCCCGCCTCAATACGAGGCACGGTGTGGCTGGTATCACTCAAAGTGTCACTCTTTTGTTTAAAATTGATAGAATTTTAAGTGAAAACAACAAGACATACACAAATATGACCAAACACATTAGTATTGTGTTTATCCTTTAGGATAACGATTCATGGGCCCTTTGTGACATGTACGAGTCAACACCTCCTCAATCCGAGGCATGGTGTGGCCGGTATCACTCAAAGGGTCTCTCTTTGGTTTAAAATGGACAAAATTTTAAGTGAAAACAACAGCTGACGTACGCAAATCTGAACAAATAATTTAAGATTGTGTTGATCCTTTAGAAGAAAGATCCATGGGTCCTTTTTGATGTGTAATATTCAACCCCTCCACTATCCGAGGCACGGTGTGACCGGTATCACTCAAAGTGTCTCTCTTTTGTTTAAAATGGACATAATTTTAAGTGAAAACAACAACTAACATACACAAATATGACCAAACACATTTTGTTTGTGTTTATCCTTTAGGATAACGATCCATGGGTGTGTTGGTGACATGTATAAGTCAAACTTGCCTCAATCCGAGGCACGGTGTGGCCGATATCACTCAAAGGGTCTCTCTTTTATTTAAAATGGACAGAATTTTAAGTTAAAACAACAACTGACCTATGGAAATCTGACCAAACGCATTTAGATTGTGTTAATCCTATAAGATAATGACCCATGGGTCATTTTTGATGTGTACGAGTCAACCCCGCCTCAATCCGAGGTATGGTGTGGCCGATATCACTCAAAGTGTATCTATTTTGTTTAAAATGGACATAATTTTAAGTGAAAACAACAACTGACCTACAAAAATCTGACCAAATGCATTCAGATTGTGTTGATCCTTTAGGATAATGATCCATGGTTCATTTGTGACATGTACAGGTCAATACCTCCTCAATATGAGGCATGGTGTGGCTGATATCACTCAAAGGGTCTCTCTTTTGTTTAAAATGGACAAAATTTTAAGTGAAAACAATAATTGACCTATGAAAATCTGACCAAATACATTCATATTATGTTTATCCTTTAGGATAATGATCCATGATTCATTTGTGACATGTACGAGTAAATCCATCCTCAATCTGAGGCACGGCGTGTACGGTATCACTCAAAGTGTCTCTCTTTTGTTTAAAATGGATAGAATTTTAAGTGAGAACAACAACTGATGTATGCAAATCTGACCAAATGCATTCGAATTGTATTTATATTTTAAGAGAACGATCCATGGACGACCCCCAACCCCTGGATGGCCCCTAACCCCTGGACGCCCCACCCCCTAGACACCACCCCACCCCCAGGGACAACCACCCCCACCCCCTTGGACACCACCCCACACCCCTTGGATAGCACCACCAACCCCCTGGACCGCCCCCACCCCCTGGACACCACCCCACCCCTGGACACCCCCACCCCTCTGGACACCCCCACCCCCTGGACAGCCCCCCACCCCCTGGACACACCCATGGACACCCCCCCGGACAGCCCCCCCGGACACCCCACCCCCCGGACACCCACCAACCCCTTGGACGGTACCCCCACCCCTCCTAAACACCAACCCACCACCAGGAAACCCCCACCCCTGGACCCCCCCCCCCACCCATGGACGGCCACCCCCACCCTTCTGGACACTATCCCACCCCCTTGGACAGCCCCACCAACCCCCTAGACCGACCCCCATCCCCCAGACACCCCCACCCCTGGAAAGCCCCCCCAACACCCTAGACCCCCTGGACACCCCCATGGACAACCCCCCCCCCCCCCCCCACCTAGACACCACCCCCCTTCTAGACACCACCCCACCACCTAGACACCCCACCCCCTGGACACCCCCACCCTCATGGACAACCCCCACCACCCCCTGGACACCACCCACCCCCTTGGACATCCCCCCAACCTTCTGGACCAACCCCACCCCCCTTGAACACCCCCACCCCCTAGACACCCCTATCCCCATGGAAAGCCCCATCCCACCCTCCTGGACACCACCCCACCCCCCTTGGACAACCCCACCAACCCCCTGGACCACCCCCACCCCCACCCCCCGGACACCCCCACCCCTGGAAAGCCCCCCCCGACACCCTGGACACCAGCCCACCCCCTGGACACCCCCCATGGACAACCCCCCACCTGGACACCCCCCTCCTAGACACCACCCCAACACCTCGATACCCCCACCCCCTGAACACCCCTATCCCCTCAAACACCCCCATCCCCCCATCCCCCCAGACACCCCTACCCCCCCTTGGACAGCCACCCCAAACCCCTGAACAACCCCCCAACCCCCTGAATTCTGAATTAAATTCTTTATGTATTTAATTAACTTATGAATTATGTGTTAATGGTGTATGGGTATACTTGTTGTATGAGTATACTTGGTTTAATTACCTTATGAATTATGTATTAATTTTGTATGGGTATACTTAGTTGTTGAGATGCTAAATTTTTTACAGGTGTTGTTTGGGTGTGCTACTGCAGATTTTTTTGTTGCAGCAGATATGACATTTATCAGCGCTTTTTTAGTGCTGATAAAGGAAGCTTTTATCAGTGCTAAAAAATCACTGATAAAAGATACATTTTTCAGCGCTAAAAAAGCACTGATAAAGGATCATTTTATCAGCGCTAAAAGAGAACTGATAAAAAACACATTTATCAGCGCATTTTTAGCACTGATAAAGGGGTCCTTTATCAGTGCATTTTTAGCGCAGATAAAGGTATCCTTTATCAGCACATTTTTAGCACTGATAAATGTATCCTTTATCAGCACTTTTTTAGCGATGATAAAAGGGACCCCTCTTTATCAGTGCTGATCTTCACAGTGCTTTTTTAGTGCTGATAAATCCCATTTTGAGCACTGATAAAGCCTATTTTTGTAGTAGTGTAGTAGGTAGGATCTGATTTTTTCTAAAGATAATAAAACTATTAGAAAATCATTTTCACTTGTGTAGTTGATCTGGGAAACATATAAGGTTATTAAATCATAATACATGTCTAGAAATTTCTCTTAAATATTTTGGGATAGAACAACAACCATAACTCGGTTAAATGCTATACAAAGTAGCTCAAAAGGGTTCTCCCAACTGGGTGGATACATCATTGGTGGTGTGATTAATATACTCTTCATGTTATCAAATGATTCCCTATACTCAACATTAAAATAAAAAATCATCTTATTTCAAAAGTAATCTGGAATGTGGAAGAGAAATTTTATCGAAATCCTTGATAAACCTTCTGTACAAACCTACATGTGATCAGTAAGATCTAACATGTTCACATAGGTTGGGTAAAGAAAATAATCAATCACTTCAAATTTATACTCATCTAACTCAATTATTTTTTGTGAAACAATATTCCCAATTAAAATTCATATTTATACCATAAAATGACATTTTCAATATTCAAGAAAATATTATTTTAAATATATTTTTTCAAAATTCTTTCCATATTTTTCAAGAAATGATAAGAAGAATCTCAAAAAATAGTTAAATCATCCAAAAAAACCTTTAGTAAGTCTTCACTGTGGTAAAAAAAATTCTTACCATGAACCACCAAAATGTACTCAGGGCATTGCACAATCTAAATGGAATTTATTTATAATAAAAAGATGATAAAGGGATAAGTAAAGGTAGTATTCTCATGACCCTCAAGAAAAATTAGTACTTAAAAATATCCTAAAAACCCATCTAGAAAAAATAATGAGATCAACCTATAAATCTACCTAATATCTAATCAATGAATGGTATAGGGAAGTGAAACTTTTTAATGAATTGATTCAGCTTCCTATAGCCTATGAAAACTCTCCCACTATATTGAATTCTCACAGGTATCAAATCATTTTATTTATTATTTACAATGGTTAGGACAATTTTACTGGGAACTACATAGATGAGGCTGAACCATTTAATTCAGATATAGGGTAAATTATATCTACTTCTAACAACTCTCCCACTTTTTTACAACCTCTATTATGGTGGAATTTATCCTCCTTTGGGACTACCTAGTATGTTTGGAATATCTCTTAAGTATAATTCTATGTAAGAATATTTTTTTATTAATGCCTACAATATCACCTAAAATCCATCCTATTGCATGAAAATTATCTCTAAAAATATAAATCAATTTATGTTATTTATTTTTTGATAGATTATTATCAATTATCATCGAAATATTTTATTATTCTACTAGGTACACATATTTAAAATCAATGGGAAGTAGTTTCAATTCAAGATTTGGGATTTTTCTAAAGATAAAATTAAATTTTGATTCCTCAATTACAAAACTTTAATTTGCTATACAAAAGATGACATATCAACTTTTTATTTATGGAAAAACAATCCAATCTTTCAAAAGACTTAGAATTTATCTTTCCCTCTAAATAATAAACTAATTTTCTAGAATTATGGAAAACTTCGTTGCCCATTGGATTTATAATAATTAAGGTATTCTATAAAGATAAGGTTTCATGGGAAATACCTGGATCGTCACTAGGTTTAGACTCTTCAATTTAGGAAAGGGTAAGAAGTGAATGGACATATGAAGGGTGCCTTATGGAGTAAAAAATAATAAAATAGACTGTGTTATCTCTGAACTCCACAGAGAGCGTTCCTTCATGTAAATTGATGATGATATTAGATGCCTTTAGGAAAGGTCTCCCTAGAATGATGGGTGAGTGCGATGGAACTATTTATACCGTAATATTGAGAACATAAAATACAAGAAGTAAATTTCAACCTTGAACTCCAACAAAAACATCTTCTAAAACTACTAGAGGGAAATCAAGGATCTATTTTCAAGTTATACCACAACTTTTGTATGATTAAATTACCCCATATTCAAGTAAGTAAACAATAAGTGAGGTGTTAAATTTATAGAATCACATAAATCATATAAATCATTATAAAAGTTCACTGACCAATAGTGAAAGGGATATAAATGTCCCTGTATTTTGACATTTTTTAGAAGTTATGGCATGATCAATGCTGATACACTTCTTCCCAAGTATACTCTTTAATTACTTTAAATACTACACTTTTTTTGAAAAGTTCCTTGAGAAATTAGTCATAATTGGGGTTATTTTTGAGAGATTCAAGAAAGGGTATATTGATATACACTTTTTTGAAGGTTTCTAAAATTTATTTTTGAAGAGCTTCCTCTTGAAACTTTTTGAATTGTATCATCCTTGATGGGAATAATGTTAGATTTTTATTCTCCATATATTAATTCTGGATGGGTGTCTCTAGTATTTTTTTTCCAGACTTACCCTCCTCATCTTTATTTTATTATTCCTTATTTTTTTCTTTTTGGGGTTGATTTTTAGGAATCTTTCCAAAACATCCAAATTATTATCCTTCACTACTAGGTGGATTCTTTTTAGGATCAGGAATAAATGGTCCTTGAATTTAGTTTACACTTGTGTTTTTCATCATCCTAACATTTCCATTTGGGTTAGACAATGACTTATCTAGAATATTTTTTGTATTTTTTGTATATAATCTCCACAATACTACTGATCTAGTTTCTCAACTCTCCTTCTCTGTCCCTATGCTTCTCAACTTTAGGCTCTTATTGATATTGTTTAGGGGGTGGTTTATTTGTTTAGGGATGGTCATAGGTATTATTTTATTTAAATAAAGGGGGGTTTTTTTCGGGTATATTGATTATAATATTGTTTGTAAGTTTTTTGAAATGGTGATTGGGTTTGGAAGTGCTGTTGGTAAGGTGATCATTTATGGTATAAATTATGAAAAGGTGAACTGGTATGGTTTAATTGATTCTAAAATATATATTAGAATAAATAGTTATCTCTCCAACCTTGATTGGTTTGTTGAAAATTCCATGGGTAAAATGTTTTTTCACAACTCTCCATAAATTGTACTTTAGCACACTGTTTAGTGAAATGGGTAGAAGATGAACATAACCTGCATACCTTGGATGGTGGTTGCTATTAACTAGTTTGTTTAAATTCCATCTATATCACAAGTTTGGTGATTTATTTAAGTCTAGATTATAAAATAAGGTTATGAATTAGAATATCTCACCCCATGAATGCATTTGGTACCAATACCTATTGTTCCAGATTGATGTGAATTTTATGAAATATTTTGAATGAGTCTCTTGGGTTCTATTGGTGATTTGTCTATGAGGGATACTATAGATGATGCATCTGAAAATTTATTATCAATAAAACCCTGGTAAAAGAACACAAGTAGTGACTCCTGATGGATTGATATGGGAAACTGGAACTTATCTTCTTAAACCTACCCCAGTACTCATAAAGAGTCTCTCCATAAGCTTTTCTGATGGAATAAAACTACTTCCTGATGAACTCCTAGAAGCAGGGAACTATATTTGTAAGAATTTTCTTTATAATTCATCCTAGTAACGAATCTATCATGGTTTTAAGAAATATAGAAACTCCTTGGATTATCATTTTAGTAAAATTGGGAATGAACTCCCGTAGACTTGATCCTCAGATACTCTTCAGGGCTTCAAAGTGGAACAAATAAAGTAAAATTCTTTGATATGTTTTTTGGGACTTCATTTTCCAAGACATGAAATTTAGGAAAAAATTTAATTAAGACAATTTTATACTCAAAGTAATTATATAAAGTAGGCATATCCATTTTATTTTGCTGGTTATCAAACTGAGGTGCACAAAAATATCTCAAGGTCTGGTTGGGATTGCCTACCATAGTGATAAGCTCCAAGTGAACTCTAGTTGTTTTACTTGATTCTAAAAGAGAAATATCATCAAAATATGATTTCAAATTTAGATATATCAGATTAGTTAGTAAGGTTATTTCAATTTCAAGGTATTAATTAAATAGTTGGTTATTATAGGCTTTAGTCATGTAATGTCAAATTTAGATTTTTTTACGTCATTTCATCCTTGGTAACGAAGCTAAATTTTGACACGAGCCTATCATGGGGTGTGGAAAAATTAGTTATTTATCCCAGGTTAAATCTATTTACAGTGATAACTCTATGTTGTCTCTGGAGAGGAGTGCACAAAATCAATTTTTACTTTTCTTTTGTGTTAGAAAAAGGGGTTGTTTTTGAATTTTTTTGATTATGAAAACAAAGGAAGTAGTGAAACAATAGATTGAAAATAATGATATGGGAAGGGTGATATGGTCAATGTTGGTTTTACAATTTCAATTCTATTATCATCCCTAATTTATTCAACTCTTTTTTGTTAACTGATAAGTGATAGGATCCATGATAATTTCCCCTCTCACCATTGGTTAAATGGTGTGGATAAAGATATTACTTACTAAAATATCAACTTTTGTATACCCCCTTTTTATGTGTATTGGAGTTGCAATGAGTCTCCCCTAATTGACTTAGGAAATAAAAAACTAGGTCTTGTTCTTACTAAATAATAAAGATTGTCCACTATCACTTCTACATATACTGAAAATATCTAATAACTTCACCACTTATCCATGGTATATTTTATCTTATATTGACCCGAACTAAGTATAAGGAGATACTGAATCATTAAATAAATAAATTAATAATAATTAGAATTAAAACCAAACATAATTGCATCTAATAATAATAATTTTTAGTGATTTTTGAAACTAGTTAAAAAAATAGAGATAATTTTATTCATTAAGGTTTTAAGACTCAATAATTATAAAAGGAAAAATTTCCCTTCCCAATCAGTCAAAAGTTTACCCCTCCATATAAAGTGTAATAAATAAGGGTGGAATAAAATAGAAGTATTGAACTAAGAAAAAAGTAAATAAAATTCATAATAACTTCAGGATGTGAACTCTCCATCATAGCCCACTCTCTCTCTCTCTCTCCTTATAGCCTTTTAATGGAGTTGGAGCCATATTTTTATAAAGAAAAAGAAAGGTAGAATTTCCATCCATTTCTATATATTAATATTTAATGAATATTTTTCCTACTAGGTGGTAGAATATTGGTTGGTTGTCTTATTTAACATTTTTACAACATATTGGGTGTCCAAACACAAAATTTTATATCCATTTTACATTTTTATAAAAATTTATCTTTAAATTAGTAGATAATTTTTTTCTAGTTGAAAATATTGTTTAGTTTCCTATACTTTAATGCATCCATAGGCTATATTAATGAGTTAATTTTTCCATGATATTTAATGGAAATTTTCACTACTAATTCATCTTTTATTAAAAACATGAATGATATCATTTATATTTGTGTTTGAAAAGTTATTACACAATTAATTAAGGCTTTACAATTCTATCAGCCAAAACATCTTCCAATTTTCTTAGCTCTATTTAGCTCTGGGCCAATCTAATTGAAATTAATCCCACTAACCATATAACCCTTTAAAATAGGTAATTTCATAATTTTGATGAGTATGGAAAATTTAATGGTCTAAATACTAAAGTGATAAAAACAATTAAAAATATATAATTAATACATTTTCATAATTAATCTCAAATCACCACTAAAAACTAAAAAAATATTCAATTTAAATTAATATGAAAAAAATGGTGGTGATTAAATCATTGAAATTAAAGGAAAAATGATGAAAATAGTACATCTATCAAAGCTATAATGGTGGTTTATGTAGGTTATGGAAGGATAAAATATATGACTACAATGGTGTCATAGATGACACCAAGTTGGATGGAATTAGTTAAGAGATAATTGGTTGTTGCTTGGTGATTGTTTAAATGGATGGTTAACTAGATATTTAATGTTATATTCCCAACTACTTGATGTAGTTGAGCTTAATGCATGACAAGTTAATTATTATTTTTTGAAGCTTAGGATGATTACTATAGTATCCATAATTATGGAATGATAATTGGAACCATGATGAACTCATGGGATGATTTTACTAATGATTGAGGTGTATAGATATTGAAATTATAAATTAATAAGTAGTATATTCTGTGTTGAATTAGAATGGTTAAACTAGGATTGATGATAGTTTAATGAATGAATAATAATGGATAATTACTAAGTGAATATGATTAAAGATGTTAAACCTTAATTCTTATGTGTATATTTCAGATCTAGACCTTAGTGGCGACAATCGAATGTCCTATGGGATGCTATTTGTAGATGAGTATAAGGCTGGGTAGTTTACCCTATTGTGTTTGTGTGTGATATATTCTTATGTTTTATGATTTCATGTGATTCACCTCTCTATTAGATAAGGGAAATGACACAAAAATGTTTTCGGGTATCTTTTACCCAACACCTAGGTTGGTGAGGGAATAAATGACTAGATTATCCCTCTCCCTTACTCTCCCTTTAGATTTAGTATATTACAAGGGAATAATTAGGCTATGAAGACTTTTGGTATAGGGTATGGACTCACATAGGTTGTGATGGATATTAATTCACTATACATTTTGGTGTGGGATTTAATTTATTAAGGTTATAGAACATACATATATTTGGTCATGGTTACTGTGATCTCCCATAGGTTTACATGCATGGTCTATAGTGGCATGAGGTGTAATGCATGTCACATGGGATGTAGAGTCTTCCATATTTCTAGTTATACTTGGATGAGATACTGATCGTGAGGTTATTCTGGGCTACATGGGATGCATAATGGTTATGATATGTATGCATGAATTGTATAATGATTCATGGGAGTGATTAGAATAGGACGTGAGCTATTGGGGTGTGAAAGTGACAAAAAAGTGGGAGAGTGTAGTGGGGTACCTTTCATTTATATATATGTTTGATATGGATATAATTACTTCTATGCATTACTTGGTAAGTGATCTATAGAGAGGATGGGTTATAACTTTACTTGTTTAGTTTATGAGTTACTTTCATTTATTTATTCATTGGGATTTAATATGCTTCTTTTACATTTTTCATGATATGTTTCTATGAGGATACTACTGAGTATACATGTTATGATCAACCGTATATATATGATCTACATTTACAACCCACTAGAGCTGATTAGTGATTTAGTTGGGTGTTACTAGCTCATGGAATTATTTAGGATATGTTGGAGATTTTTAGTTACTACATATGATTTATTTTTGTTTTTCTAGTTGTTTCAAAATTTCATGAAATTACATTCATGTATTAAGATTTATTTTATTTATGCTATGGAGTTGGTTGGTGCATTTCATCTTATATATTGTACTTAAATTCATATATTTAGAGGTTAATTCCTCCCATGATGTTTATTTTCTACCTTAGATTCTAGCTTCCAACCCATTACATATTGGGGGAAGGCTTTGGGGGGTCATCCCTTTCTCTTCATTGCTGGAATAAGAGGGGTACTAGTGGAGGGGGGCATGACAGAGTGGTACCAAGGCTGATGATTGAGATATATAATGAAGTCTCAAATAAGAATTGGTGAGAATTTAATGGGTTGGTAGTGAAATAATATCAATTGATCTCAACATGTGATATATATAAGGGATATTATCTAGTACATGAGTATTTTGACCCCTTGTGATTTGATGTAAGGGCCTTCAAGTTTATTGCACATACTAAGAGAAGTGATACTTATTGTAGGGTAAATATCTAAAAAATTATAATGTATAATGATTATATGGATCTATGATTTATTGGGTAGACTATGGGGATTAGGTTTAAAAATTTAATTAATTAATTAACCTTAAATATTCCATATTTCAGGTTTAGGAGTCCCTAAAATTTCTTCTTTTATAGGAATGGCTCTAGGTCACTATCCTAATAAGGTTCATGGAAAATATATTCAACTAGATGTTACAAAATATTTCCATCGAGTTGAGATCACTGAAGAAGACACTTGGAGGGGGAAACTTTGAGATTTTTAGCACCAGATCCTATATATATATGAGGGCTCCATTTCAGATCAAGAGACCAAGGATTGATACAGGACAGCCTCGGAGTGGCGGCGTCCCTTCTCCCCCCCACACCTAGGGTTTCTCCACGAGTTTTTTCTCCTCCCCTCCCCTGGCATGTTGACCGGCGTCGATGTCCCATTTTCATCACTGCTCTTGGATCGATGTGATCTCGGCTTGGTAGTGGATTTTCGACCTCGGCTTGGCTTTATATCCATTGCATTTCGTCTTTCTCAGCGCCAGGTCCGGTGTGCTACCGGCTCAGCAGCGGATCCTGCAACGACTGGCACGATGACAGACTTGGAGTTCTCCCTGTTTCTAGTGTCGGATCCAGTTCTGGCATCGGAATTTGGAGCTGGAGTGGACCGGTGACAGATCCCGGGAGGGGTCTTTCCATGGAGACGTGGCGTCGGTTTTGGAACAACTTAGAGGGGGGGGGGGACCTGTTCTTGGTTTTCTTAGGTTTTTTGCAAATTGATGTCTTTTGCGGTTTGCTGGTGTTTTTGGTTGATGTGTTGATTGGTTCTTGCGACGTCTTTTTCACTAATTCAATCCTCCTCGTCAGTACCTCGACTTCATGTGGTTTGTCGATTCAGAAACCGATGAGTGTTCTTCTACCGTTTGATCTGAACGAGTTCATGCCCAAGGAGGCGCTGCTGGTTCAGATAGACTTGGACCCCCTCAAAGGAGATGCTCCATCGATGCGCTTTTGGATCTTCCAATACTTGGTGACGAAGACTCATATTCCTGTTCTTTGGTTTGTCCTCCTTTTTGTATTGCTGTGTGTGTGCCGGAGGTGTCTTGTGTGGTAGGGATTTTGTGGTTTTGACGCATTATGGTCCTCACTTTCAATTTGATGATGATGTGCGGGATATTGGTTTATTTTCAGGACTCGGGTTTTGAAGATATGTCCGGACTTGACCACTAGGACATGACTCAATGGAGGATTCAGAGTAGGCGATTCACTTATGGATTTACGGACTTGGATGATTGAGAGGGTATGATGACAACCATCAGATCGAGCCTACGCTTTGACATAGGACGCTTGCTGTACAGTTCTGCATTGGTGGAGACCTTTGTCACGTTCCAAATGCTAGGGAGGGGCTACTTCAAGTTGTCAGTTTGGGTTTATTTTCTCATATTCGGGTCAAGTATGTTTTATGTCTAAGGAATCTTTCGGGTTCCCCTTTCTCCCTTAAAAAGGGGTTTATTTTAAATAAAAAAATATAAGGCTCTTAGGCCGTTGGATGGATGGAGAGACCAAGGATTGGTTAGAGGATATGAAGTTTTCCTTTAGTTGTATTTGTACATGGAAGGAGCATTGTATTTTTTGGCTATAAAAATTCTATGTGGGGGGACTCTGAATTGGAGGTTCTTATTCCTTGAGCATTATAAGGAGTTAGCTATTTCATAGGAGAATTTATAAGATTAGTTTCAGGCTGAGTTTCTTTTTTTAATCACTAATGAGGCTTTATGGAAAGAGATTCTTACCCTTTATCAGGTGTTTTCTAGTATGATATAGCTCAATATCTGGTATAAGAACCTCTTTAATTATTATTTGGACCTTATTATAGATGAGGATGTCAGGGTGAGGCATTTGGAGGAGGCTTTTTATCTAGAGATCCATCTCCATGTCACTCCATTTATGTTGAAGAAATATCTTGAGGTGATGGGGAGGGAATATGTCATTTAGAGGATGATATCTAGGACTAGATCATCATGGGAGGGTATTTATCAAGATTCTATATGGAGAATATCTATATCTAGAATTTATCATTTTTTTTTGTCAGAAGAAGTTTCAGACACCAGGGAGTTGGTCTCAACCTTCTTTATCTCATTTCATTAGAGCTAGTGGTTTTCAAACACTTTATAGTTGATTGAAAATGATTTTGTTTGAATATAGAGGTCATGAACATAATAAGAGAGAGTTTCCAACCTTCTTGGAATTTAGTATAGTGCTAGTGGACCTCTTTAGGGTCTGGTATTGATGTAGTATCTGTCGTAATGACAATAACAGCAACAAAGTGCTCCATATTTTGATTAGCAGAGAGGATATGAGGTAGGTAAAGGATAACCCCATAATGCTCCCCATCCTCAATAATAATAGCATGGACATGGAGGTAGTATCCATAAGGGATAGGGAGTTCATGGATCATGTCATAGTCAGATACATGCCTTATATTTACCAGGGTTATGAGATCCAGATTTCATGTGAGGTGTTATCTATCTATTTTATACTTGGGTGTAAGACTTGTTTGATTTGAGACCTAGAAACTCCTTCATTACACCTTCCCTTGTCCATGATTTGCGAATCGAGGTGGAGAGACAGCTAGTTCCCTTAGAATTGACTATGCGAGTTGGAGGTCAAGATTTCTTGTATTATGTGTTCAGATATTGTGAGTTGGTTCTAGGGAAACAATTCTCTTGGGGAGATTTCCTATATTTGCAGATACAACCACATAACATCCTTCTAATAATGGAATATCTATATTTGATGCATGATATTGTGGATTTATTCATAAGATGCATTATATTATATGATGTTAATAAAGAGAGAACCGTGTTTGTTGGTGAGTAAGACCAATGGATGGGTCGTAGGCATGTTGAAACCCTATACTCATTATTGGTTAAGCTAATGTTAATTTCAATAGAGGATCAAACAGTGGTTTTTACTAGTGTTGTATAAGAGTAACATGATGTATTTCAATAATAGGTTGTGATGATACCACCTCAGCATGAGATCAAGTTTAGGATATAGTTACTATTGGTAATTTCTATGATTTTTATGTCTCCATATAGGATGAAACATTCAGAGATGTAAGAGATGGAGATCCAAAATTATGTCATTTTATAGTGAGGTTTCATTCACCATAGTATGATTCCTTGGGGTTCTCTAATTCTATTTTAGAATAAGGATGATGGTAGTTTACATATATGTATCATTTATCATCACTTAAATCAGGTGACAATGAAGAAAAACTATCCTCTCCCATAGATTGATGGCTTGTTCAATTAGTTAAATGGAGTTATCTGGTTGTCAAAGATCAATCTTCAGTTAGGATATCATCAGCTACGAGTGAAAGATGTAGATATTCTAAAGAATAATTTATGATTTCATAATGGAAATTATGAGTTCATTGTGACATCATTCGGTGTTAAATATTCTAACCATGTTCATAGGACTAATGAATTTAGTGTTTTGGGGTTTTTTGGGTTGGTTTTTATGGTATTTATTGATGAAAACCTTATGTATTCTGAGTCTGAGGAGGAGTATGTAGAGAATATGTGGGATATTTTGTGAGTTCTTCATGATCAATAGCTATTAAGGAAGCTATTAAAGTGATATTTTTGGGATCATGAGGTCTGTTTCTTGGGATATCTTGTCTCATCATAAAGTACCCATGGATCCTTAAAATATTGAGGTGATTTTTTCTTGGGTAGACCCCAAGAATGTTGTGGATGTGTGATGTTTTATTACTATTTATAGATATTATATGAGGTTTGTACCCAAATTTTCTCATATTTTCCTCCTTTTATAGCCTTGACTAAAAATGATCAAACTTTCATGTGGATTAATCGGTTCTAGGATACTTTCTAGTATTTAACGAAGAAGTTAGTTAGTGCCCCAGTTCTTTGTTTTTTAGAGGTGGGTGTTGTGTTTGAGGTTTATTGAAATGTTTTGAATCGTGTATTGGGTTTTGTTATGACGTATTAGAGAAAAATTATATCTTATGGGTCATGGTAATTACAACCACATGAATGCATCCACAGTATCCAAGATCTTTATTTGGGGATAGTTGTGTTCACGATGAAGTTGTGGCAGCACTATCTCATTAGAGAACTATTTTTGGTTTTCATTGATCACAAGAGATCAAGGTATGTATTTTCTTAGTGCGATTTGAATTTGTGGTAGTGACATTGAATGGAATTATTATAGGATTATGAATTTCATATAATCTATACATTAGGGAAAATGAATTTCATGGTAGATGCTTTGATCAGAAAGTAATGTAGTGATTTTTTTCACGAGTATGAATATTCTTCGAGAGTGATGGAGGAGTATGTTTCAACTTGATATGGGACAAGTTTGTGGTAAAGTATATCTTTATCACATGATGGTGAAATCATACCTTGTGTAGTAGGTGGAGGAATCCCATCTAGGTGATTTCAAGGTGGAGGTTTGGAGAGATTGAGTTGTAAGTGGCATTTCCCCTGAGGGATGGTCTAAGGATGATCAATATCGGGGATTTTTTTAGTGTAATATTTTTGTTCCATTTATTATTTATGATATGGTTCTTCATAATTTCTATATTTCACCTTTGGTGGTACATCATGGTGTGAAGAAGATGCATCATGCCCAGTGAGGTTAATTTTGGTGGTCTAGTATAAAGAGACCAGTTGTAGAGTTTGTATATTGATGTTTCATCTCACAGAAGGTGAAGGATAATAATTTTGTTCTGGGTGGTTTTATTTAGCCTCTTGATATTTACCAATGGAAGTGGGAGGAAATTTCCATGGACTTCATCACCCGTTTTCTTTAAGCTTAGGTAGGATGTGATTCTATATGGGTTATCATAGACCAATTGAAAAAGTTTTCGAACTTCTTAGTGATTAAGGAGTCGATCTTAGTGGATCTTTTATAATGGAAGTACTTGGAGAAGGTGGAAAGGATTAATGAGGTTTTGGTCTTTTCCAAATTTACCCACTAGGTATAATCGGTCATTGCAGTACAGGTATGGGTCGAATCCATAGGGAATGAATAATTAACCTTGATACACTTTGATTTGTTGTGGGGGGGGGGGGTGGATATGAAGTATCCAAATAATTATATGGATTTGATTTAAATAAATAATTATTTAATTTAAATAAAAAACAAAAAACACACACAAATACTTGAAATAAAATAATTAATGATGATGGGTCGATCTTATGTTGTTTTTAGTGATAGAATGGATGTAATTGTTTTCCTATAAAATTTCAACTCACTAGTTAAAAAATTGTCCAATAAATGAGATAATTCCCCAACATCATTCAATGATTTAATCCATAAATAATTCCAAGTATAATCACCAATGAACATATAAGATCACTTTTATGATCAATCTAAGTAATTGGATCATACTAGCACTCAAAATGTGCAGTGGTTAAAGTTAGAGAAGATGAAGAATAAAATAAACCAATGAAAGGAACTCTCATACCATAAAACTAATTCAATAATTTAATCACATCAAATAACATTCAATATATCCCCAAGTGACTCCCTATAATTAACCCACAAAAGGGTTAGCCTTCCATTATTTCAAATCTATCAATGGAATATGAGAGTTGACTTATAGAATCAAGATTTAGAAAAGTGAAAAAAAATAAATTAAAAAACACTCTACCATTTTTGAGGAATTTTAAAATTGTTTTGTAAAAATATTAGACCTTGGAGAAATGGTATCAATGTACTAAGAAAAAGTATATAAAAAGTTAAGTATAAGAAGAAATTTTATTAATAAGCTAGTGTGATTCAAACAAATTACTTGAGAAAAATGAACTTGTGATCACAAAATGATAAAAAAACATTACAATTGATAGAAAAAACTTACAATACATATTTCTTCACAAAAAACAAATTAAATAGGAATTTTTGGAGTCTAGGGTCTATACCTCATAATTTTATCTTATCCCAGTTAATTTGGATATTCAAAAGGTGGGTGAGAATTTAGGAAAGTGTACTTTTCAATGTTGGAAAAAAATTGGATCTAGATTCATCCCCCATTTTGATGAGAAATTTTATCTTTTAATATGAAATATTTTGTAATCATTTTAAAGAAAAATTTTCTTATAGATTTATACTAATATATTAGAAAATTTAAATTCAATTAGATCAACAATTTTAGATTTTACAATCAAAATGGTGGGCTTACTTTTTAGACCTTGAAATATTGCCCATAATTTAAACTTCAAATTGGGCCACCTTGATCAACTTGAAAACATTAGAATTAGATTTGTAAATAGTTTAATGAAATGTTCCCCATAATCTCCTATATGTAAAGATCAAATTTTATAATCATTGGGGTTGAATTTTGGGCTCCACATCTACTTAATGGGCCCAATTACCAATATTATTTTTCAATAAATTTCCACATCAATGGCTAAAATATCCATGTCCTCTTATGATAATTCCATTGATCCTAAAAGAAATAATTTTCCACTCAAGGTGATCAGTAATATAGTTAAATATAAAATTAAAATAATTAAAATAATTTATTCCACAATTTGATGATTAATTGGGACCAAATTTATACACTTTAAATATGAATTTCCCTTATGATGAGAAATGAAGTTAAAATTGTAAAAAAAATTAACCAAGGCTTTTAGGAACGATAAATCAAATGAAAATCGATAAAAATTTAAGGAAAATTATATAATTTTGATGGACAATAAAACCACAATCCTAAGATTTTATAGTCCCTATAAAACTACTAAAGACCAAAACTAAATCCACTTATCCAAACATGTTTTAACATAAAATAATCACTCCATCACCTCACATCAAACAATCATAAATCCTATCAAAATCCTTTAAAAAAATCCAATTACATAAGCATATCCCAATCCCAAGCCCATTCCTTTGTTCAAATTCATCACCACATTTTATCTAATTTTAATTAATCATGTGGTGTGCATCACAATAGACACGGGGGTTCTTTTTTGTTCAAGGGGAAAATAAATGGAAACACTAGGTGGGAATCAAATTCAACCTTATGATGAGAATCAAATATTTTTATATAATTTTTTTGTTCCATTTTTAAATTTTTTTAACCATAATATAGATTAAAAGACCAATTATATGCAATAAAACTATCATGTCATGGTCCCTAAGTACCGAACGCCACACTTTTTTTCAATTTCATACCCTACAATAGAGATCTAAAGACCAACTATAGGAATGGAAACTATGAAGTCACAATCCCCAAGTTCCAAATTATACACATTAAGACAAAAAATTTCTCTATGTGTTTATTTTTTTCTTTTTTTATTGGATACTCAAATTAAACTTAAAGTGACCCCAAAACCTATGATATAAAGCATGGATCCCATGAAATCAAACTCACACCCCAAAATAAAAATGATATGCATTGTGGAATTTTTATTATATGGATGAAAACTTTAGTAGTGAAAAATCACATAAGACAACCAAAAATTTCTGAAAACTATGTTCCTGAACTTAAAATTTAATTAAAATTAGAATCAAGGAATGAAATATTATATTATATTCAGTTTCAAAGTTTTTAATGTGTATTATCATTTTCAAGGTTAAATAAATTTATTTCCCATTTATGTACATATGATTTTTTTCTCTATGGACACACACACAATTAATTTTCTTTAACACATAATTTTTTCTTTCTTTTCACCCCCAACATAGAATAACACTTTCCACAGTGTTTAAAGAAAACAAATTTTTAAAGGGGGAATAATTGGAGGAGATGAGTTGAACAATATTTTAAATAAAAATATGGGACAATATCACCTAGTATATCGAATAATAATTCTATGTTGAAACCAATTGATCCTTTAACCTCTATGTCACTTGTAGATGCCTCATCAACGACAGAAGACTATTTTTGAACTCTTGTAAGAAATATTATTTTCCAGAAAATACATCAACCTCAACATCCCATGAATATTACACAAAATAAACATTAGATAACCATGAAAACTCCAAGGATATTCCTTAAAAAAAATAAAAAAATAAAAAACTAAAAGAAAACAATTTAAAAAAATTAAACTGTGGGTTGCCGTCCAGAATGCACTTACTTTAAAGTTATTAGCTCAATAGGGACCCCCTGACTTACCCAATACCAACTTTCATAATCTTAAGGATTAAAATTTTCACTACTTCTGTTATATTGTGATTGAATCTCCATTGGGGTTGGAAGGAATATTTTGGAATTGATTTAAGAATAATCATATGCTTCCCAATGCATGTGATAATACTATAAATACCAGATAACTATCCAATTTCTTCCATACTATTTCCTTATACATCAAGTATCATTTCATCTTTGTGGTTTTAAAGGGAATAATTAATGAAAACTACAAGGTATTGGTTATACCCTGTGATGGGATACTAGGGTGGGAAAGGAAGGACCACCAGTTTGAGTTTGGATTGATTGAAATTTCCTAAAGACGATTGGAAATTTGAATCAAAATTAGTTTCTTCTCATTTTTTATAAATAATTTGTTCCTTTTAAAAATATTTTTCAACCTCTAATTTTTATATTTATGTGTTACCGGTTGGTATAGACTTAGAGTTCATCATTTTTCCTAATGGTGCAGTGATTTCTAGTTATAAAAAATAAAAAAATAGAGAAATATTCAAGAAACTCTATACATAATGTCAAATTACCCTATTTTGAATATAGAAAATAAATTTCATCCTGATTTAAACACTCATTAATAGTTCCCTCATATTCCTTAGTTTGACTATCTATATTCCCTAACTAATTCAACTCATTATCTAGCTCGGATTTCTTAGATTATAATATCGATTCTTTATCATTTTCTTGTGATTTTAAACCCTTTGATGGTTTGAGAATAAATGTTTTGGGTTTTTTTATTAGTTTTATAACTATTGTAAATAAACATAGTTGTGAGTTATTCATGCGAAGTTCTTGTGTAATAATAATATTCCATCAATGTAGGGTAGGGGATAACCTAACTAGGATTAGGTTTCATAACCATTTCAATACTTTGTAGTTCTAATATCATTGATGAAACTTCTGAATTCATTTTATCCATCTATTCACTCAAATTTTCAAGTAATGTCTTTGAAATAGATTTGATAGAAGGTTGAGATGGTTGGGATTGAAAATGGTCATGGGTCAAATTTTTTTTCTAGATTTTTAAGATCTAGGCAATGTAGTTGATTGGGTATTTGATTATCCCACCAATATAATTCAGGACTATCATTATACTTCAGAATGAAATTATTTTATTCTTAAACCTCTTCAAAATTTTAATCATTATCCTTTATTATGGGTATCCATAGAATAACTTTCTTTATTGATGGAATGGTTGGTAATTTTTCAGTTTTGTGGTCATTTTTGTCACAAATTTTTTAAACTTAGTCAATTGAGTAAAATTTATTTACAATCCTATGGTCTATTTCTTTAATCTCCTTAGACTAGATAATAAGATCAAATTTAAAGCATTAATTATTAGTAAGAGTGTGCAACCTAACTAGTGTGGGGTAATAATTCAAGTTTTGATCAAATAAATTCTTTAATTTAGGGGCTACCCAATATAGATTTCTCATTTGATTCATTCCTTGGTTTAGTATGGGGTAATATTGAAGATACTCTTTTGGAGTGGAAAAAACTTAGGATTCTTAATTCTCAAGATGATTTAGATCTAAAGGTGGAAAACCCCTATGATCACTTTATTATTAACCCCTCATATTATCAACCCTAACAAAGTGGTTTGAATGGTCTTGGGTGTAAAAGGACATGCATAAACATAAAGGAGAAAAGATATGAGAAATTAGGGTGATAATAGAGAAATAGGGTGAGAATAGAAGCTGAGTGGATAAGAATACTTTCTTGGGCCCCTAAAAATGACACCAAAATTTAGTCTCACCCAAATTTACCCTATAGGTAAAATAAGACAATTTAGTACATTTAGGGGTTGAATCTATAGGGACCAAAAAAGTAACCCTTAGAAACTTAGATTTGTTGGGGGTTTTGGCTATAAAGTAACCAACTAATTGGATTGATTTGATTTGAAGAAATAATGAGTTAATTTAAAAAAACCCAAAAAACACAGACAAATACTTGAAATAAAACAATTATTGATGATGTTTTGATCCTAGGTTATTGTTAGGGATAAAATGGATGAAATTGTTTTCCTATGAAATTTTAGCTCATCAGTTCAATAAGTATCCAATAAATGAGGTAAGTCCCTAATATAATTTTCCAATTTAATCCACACACAATTATAAGGGTAATCACCAATTCACATAGAGGATCAATTTCATGATCACTCAAAGTAATTGGATCTTAATAGCGCTCAAAATGTGTAGTTGTTAAAGTTGGAAAAGAAGAAGAAGGAAATAAGTCAATGAAAGGAACTATTAAACCATAGAACTAATTTAATAATTTAATCACAAAAAATAATATCAAATATAACCATAAAAAACTACATATAATAAAACCACAAAATCTTTATACTTCCATTGATTCAAAACTCTCAATGTAATATGAGAGTTGACTTATATAAGCGGAATTAAAAATAGTGAAAACAATGAATTAATAAACACTCCACCATTGTGTAAAGAATTTCACATTTTGTGGGTTAATAAATTCCCAACTTGAATAAATGGTATCAATGTGATAATAAAAACAAAATGAAAAGTGGATAAGAATAGGAAATTTTATTAAGAAGATTGTGTGATTCAAATAACTTTATAAAAATAAACTTTTGATTAAAAAATGACAGCATAAAATTAAAATTGATAGAACAAAACCTCCACTAACTAATCATTCACTAACACCACCACCACTGTAAATAGTTATTTTAAGAGTCTAGGGACGATCCAACATCATTTAATCTCTTCATACAAATTAGTATAGTCAAAAGGTGGGTGAGAATTTGGGAAAGTGGACTTTTCAATGTTTACAAAAAAACGAATCCAGATTCATTCCCCATATTGACACACACATTTCTATTTGAATATGGAATATTTTTTAATCATATTAGAAGATAAAAATGTTATTTAAAATTTCATATAATAGATATAAAAATCTCAATCAAATTGGGTCATCCATTCGGATTTTATGATCAAAATGGTGTGATTAAATTTTGGGCCATGAAATATGGTCCACAATTTAAACTTCATCTTGGTCCACCTGGACCGACATGAAAAATTAAGAATTATATTTGGCCATAGTTTAATTAAATGTTCAAAATATTTTCCTATATCTAGAGTTCAAATTTGAGATTAATTGGGGTTTAATTATGATCTCCACATCTACTTAATGGGACTACGACCCAATCTTCTTTGTCTAAAAATTTCTGCATCCATACCATAAAAATGTCCATGACCCCTTATGATTCTTCCATTGATCCTAAAATACAAAATTTTCCACACAAAGTGATAAATAATATCTTGAAATATAAAATTATAATAATTAAAATAATTTATTCTACAATATTATTATTAGTTGGGGCCAAATTGATACACATTAAACATGAATTGCACATATGATGAGATACGAAGTTCAAATTGTAAAATGAATTAACCAAAATTTTTAGGTATAATAAAGAAAATAAAAAGTCATCAAAATTTAAGGGAAATTATGTAATTTTTTTGTCTAATCAGGTTCCAAATAAAACCATCTCTGGACATGATCTCTATTTTACCTCCAGGGTGTATAGAGGCCTCCAACATACTTTTGGATCTTAGTTATTACTTATAATTTCTTTTCATCCATAGATAGATGATCATATAGATAAGACTCTCCAAAATCTAGATGAAATGTTTCACATGTTAATTATGTATTTTAGAGGTTTGTGGTTGAGGAACCTACCCTTGGATGAGTTTTATTATAACAACAGTTATAACTCCACTATCGGTATGGCACTATTTTAAGAATAGTATGACTGAACATTTTGATCCCTATTGTGTTCGACTAAAGTTGAAGATTAAAAAAATTATCAGATAGAAATTGATTAAAATCATGATATAGAAGGTGATGGTGATATAAAATAAAATTAAGTTAACAGAGAATCACCAAAAGTCCTATACTAACCATAGGAAGAGGCCTATAGAGTTTGATGTTAGAGTTCAAGTGTTCTTGAAGGTGTCTCCTCATCATGGGTAGTGAGGGTTTGATCATGGGAGTAAGTTCTCTCCTAATTTTTTTGTGGATATTTTGAGGTTTTGGTATGTGTTGGAGATGTTACATATCAGTTACCACTAGCCCCATAGATTATCTGGATTCATGACATCTTATATGTATCATAGTTTTTACGGTAACCTCATGAAGATTACCATGTCATTGATTAGGGTGAGATGGATGTTGAAGACAATGCGACCTTTGAGGAGAAGAATGTTAAAATTTAGGTCCATTAGGAGAAGGAGTTGTGTGGATGTTTTATTCCTTTGGTTTATGTCCTATGGATTCACACCGGTGTATAATAGATTAGTTGGGAGTGGGATTCACAGATTCACACTCAGTATCTGAAGTTGTTTGCTAATTTATTATATAGATATTCTTTTTAATGTATAATAAAATTGATGATGATTTATGATATTGTTTATATTCTTTAATTTTATGCTTTATTGACACCATTACCCTTGTTTGATAGGTATAGTTACCCAAGAGAGTGGTTTAGGTAGTATGTGTTTCATTCCATAAGTTCTATTCCCATGTGATGTGATGGTGGTGGTCAGTTATAGATAGATCCTTAGGAGGAATGTCAAGGGGTGGGTTTTTGGACCTCCCTTACTTTTAAATTGATTTTGGTTTTAAATATGAAGGATGAATTTTTTTGAGAGTAATCTGATTCAATGAACTAGATCTTCTCGAGCCCTTTATGTTTTTGGGTGTTGGAGGTGTCTGGAATGAGGATAAAGGATTGAAGTGGCGCTGATCTATAATTTCAACTAGAGGATCATTCTACATTGTGGAGACTTATACTATGTAGTATGTGTTTTTTTGCAGCATAGATAGGGACCATATAACGTAGGGTCCAAAGGAGATTTGTTTTTGAGTATCTACTCCCCAATAGGTGGCTAGGAATAGAGTTATATTATGTTGTAGGTATCTAGGGACCAGTATTCCTTGTTAATGTCTCTTGAAGGTTCATGATGATGTGGGAGTAAGCTGCACTGTAGAGTCATAGAGGGTGACTGCAAAATTAGGGGGTAGCTGCAACTTGGTGTAGGGGTTTTATGGTAGACTTACCCTGAGTTTTTATGATATGAGGGAGATATGATATGATATAAACCATGGATTTATAAGTGTGGGTTCATATTCAAACCACTAAGACATAACATACCTCATTGCACTGTAGTTTGGGTGAAAACCCTAGGGATTATGGTATAGAATAGGGGGTTTTATCCTAGTTCTGTTAAATAAAAGCCTGTATAAATATTATAACCCTCTCAAATTATCTTATTTTCTCACCTTATCCTTCAAAACCTAGGTGAACTGAGGGCCTCTCTTAGTGATATTAATCCCCCTTTTCTAGGCTTTAAACCCTGAATTCTATATATTGATTCATTAGTGATCCGAGGTGGGTTTATTTATATACAATTGGTTTTATTCTCTCTCATTCTATCTCTCCATGCCATGGTTATTGATTTCCTTTGGTTATCATGGGATTTCTATTGGTGTATGATGACAGATCTATTATGGGATTTCCATAGAGACTATGAGTTCATTACAGGAGAGGTGATTGAATATCAAGTCTGGTTCTTATATTCTTTCATGTAGAATGTTTAAATTCTTGAGGTATGGGATTCATTAATTATCTTTATTTATGTGAAAGTATGAATGTGTCATGATTTAGATCTTTGGTTAATCGTGGAATCAATATTATCAAAGGTAATAACTAGATCAATAATGAATTGGAATTAGGTCATTATGATCACATGTGTTTTTGTCATGTTGATGTTTCCTTTGATTTGATAGATAAAGTGTTATATTTTACTATGATTGTTTTTGTTGTAACATGGTTGATATGATTGGAATTGGATAACTAATGTAAATCTTAAATGATATAAATTGATTACCATTCTTCTTTGAAATTAATGGAATATTGAGGTTCTGCTAAGGTAATTTATACAGTTTATTCCTAGATATTTACTACTGATTATAAGTTTCTTATTAATGGAGCCTATGAATAATGAATTAGTTAATTCAATACTATAATGAAATGGTTGTTCATTATAGATAATTGATTGGGGATTTGTGAGTCAATTCTTGTTTTTAAGGGATTGAATGATTTGGTTTTATGTACTTTGGTTCCACCTTAATTTGTGTGATGAAAATACATTTTTCCATGTATTCATGCTCTAAGAAGGTAAAGAATTATTTTGATTTGATGTGAAATTGAGAATGGTTAGAATAATGGAGATCAATAGTTTAGTTTTTTCAAGGCTATAATGGTGGTTGATATTGGTGATGGTGGGATAATATATATATATATATATATATATATATATGGAATGATGTTGTGGATGTCATTGGGGATTCTAGAATGAGTTGAGGGATTATTGGTTGTTTCTTGACGATTATGAAAATGGATGGTTAATTGAATATTAACTATAATATTCCCAACTACTTGACATAGTTGGTCTTGATGCATGATAAGTGAATATTTGATTGTGGTTGCTCAGGATGATTCCTATAGTACTCATAATTATTGAATGGTAATTGGAATTACGATGAACTCATGAGATGGTTAGATTGATTCTTGATGCGTATTGATATTAAAATTTGAAATGAATAAGAATGATGGATTGGGTTGAATTGGTATGGTTAAATCTATATTGATGATGGTTTATTGAATAAATAGTAATGTCTAATTACTAAGTGAATATGATTAAATATTTTAAATCTTAAAGCTTATGTGAATGTTTTAGATTTGGAACTTTGTAGTGTAAATAATGTGTTTTATGGGACAATAGACACAGATGAGTCTAAGGCTAGGCGATTTCCCTTAGTACTCTTATGTATTATATATTATTATGTTTTATTATTTCATACACTTCACCAATAAATTCGGTAGGGAAAATGACACCCAAATGTTGGGGGGGGGGTATTTTCTCCAACATCTAGGTTGGAGAGGGAATGGATGGCTGATTACTCTCTCTCCCTTACTCTCAATTTGGATGTAGTATATTACATGGGAATAATGAGACTGTTATTTCTTAAGGTATACAGTATGGACTCATGTAGGCTATTATGGATCTCGATTTACTATACATTTCTGGATGGGATGTAATGACTTAAGGTTATAGCACATCAATATATATGGTCATGGGGACTATGGTTTCCCACAAGTTTACATGCATGGGTTGTAGTGACTTGAGGTGTAATGCATGTTACATGGGCTATAGTGGCTTCCATACTTATAATTGGTCTTGTATGAGACACGGATGATGAGGTTTTATCAGGATTCATGGGATTTATAATGTATTTGATATGTATTCATAAGGTGTTTTGTAACACCCCAAGCCTCTATGGTACTCTTCTCTTTGAATAATACAGTAGCATGTGTTGTACGCAACTTCGAGTTCTAACACACACCACGACCAATCAAAGTAGCCGTTATGAATAGTAATACCCACTTTTTGAAATTTTATAAATTTTATCTATCAAAATGGACTTCATTTTTGGATTTGGAATATCGAAATTATCCTAGGGTGAAATTTTGGTACTTTTCGGATAACTCTCATATTTTGATGAATAGTGAAAATTACTACATTTTAATTAAAAACAACTTTTTTAATCGAAATAATTATTAGTGATAAGTTATGAATTTGAGTGGTTTTAAATTATATTTAGAATATATTTTTACCATTTAATCCAATGTTGGTCATTGGACATAATTTCACATTTAAACCGAACATAACCAAGTATCAATCTTTTGATAGTTATTATATCTTAAAAACACGTTTTTTGTTTTGACAGCGGGAATTAATTTTAAATTAATTTCTGCCACTTCTGTGTTTTGAATTTGAAAAAATGGATTCTATATTTGGAATCAGGATGTCCAAATTGTGTAAATAGGTAACTTTTATTTTTAGACATTTTGAATAATTACTTTGGTAAATATTTTATTTACCATGGTTAAAGGGTAAATCCGGTAAATAAGGGTTAAAAAATAATATTATAATAATACTAAATTACCCTAAAACGTGTCCTAACCTTATTGGTGGATACATGTCAGACCATGGGCATATTTGGGTCGATTTTGGGACCCCATGGAGCAGGTGATAGGGATACTTTATATTAATTAAGTTAGTGAATACAAAAATGAATAAGCTTATATCTTTTAGAAAAACAATTTTTACATAAGGTTATATATGTTATATTTTCGGTTATAAAAATTCATTAGAAAGATAAAAATATTTCCTACATAATGGTATTTTATTTATAATTTTTAGACATTGAAAAAGTAAAAATATATATGAAACAATAATGATGAAGTATTTTCCTTATTAATGAAAGAATTAAATAATTGATATTATAAATGTTAAAATAAATATAATTTGAAAGTTTTGATGACATAAACGAATTTTATTGGTTAATATGACATTTTATGATTTCTTAAATGATTTTTTTTATTAATAAAGTTTGTAAGACTTTAACAAAAATCAATTATTGAGTAGTGTCAAAATTGACATCAATGAGTTTTAAAAACATATATTATATTATTAATTTATATTCTATTCCTAAAAATCAAATGTTCGGACAAGAGACTTATATCATGATAGGTGTATCATTAATTGACCACTTGGGGGTCACTTGGAGGTATATATTAAGTTTATTAACTGTATAATATAAAAATACAAAGTGACATGGTAAGTGTCAATCTAATTAATTAAGAGTTAAAACTAAAAGATAAGGTTAATATAATGACCCAAACCTGTCTAAATTCTATTGGTTGAGTGGTTTTCGACCCATACCCACCTTAAACTTTAAATAATACACTTTGGATATATTATAAACCGAATATGAATTTATTATAAAATAATATTTCTAGATTTTTCTAAAGAGCCCCTCCTCCCCCTTATAAAAGGAGACCACTTCTAACCAATTCCTCATAGATCTAAAGCCTTTTGGATCATCCAAACTCTACCCAATTAAGCTCCCTACATCCCTATCCTACTTCTAGAAGCCTTACTTTAGGCACAAGTCACTTCAAGAGTCCTTTTTGGTTCAAACCAAAGGGAGTTACCCAAATTAAAGGTAACGATTTCTCTTAGCTTATTTTCTTTTATTTTACTTCTCCAACCCCTAAAATCTTCTTATTATTTTATTTTGTAACAAAAACATATCCTAAATATACTAGTATATTTTTATTAGAAGTATTATAACTACACTTACACACACATCTATCTAACGGGTGAAGAACATAATGTTTCTGTGGACGGCAACCAAACCCCTCATGAAGCGATGATTGTTCAATTATCTCCTACCACCTCTCATGGTAACCATTATGATGGAACTATAATTAAATATGATATTAATGATATTTATTTTATATATAAGCTTATGTAATTCCATTTTATATCATACCATTATTCATTTCATGTTGTATATATATACGATAATTTCATTTGAGGAAGTGCGGACTACCGCCCCCTCAAAGTGATATGACTCGTTCATACCATACATGGAACGTATAAAGGATGGTGTTAATGAACTTAAGTAACTCATATAAGATATTATATTATACTGGAATAATTATATACCTATGTATCATTTGGTTTTTATTCCTTTTAAAATGAAAAATGAAATGGAAGTAGCGTTCGTGCGTACGTACGAATTACCGTCTCCACGAACACGATGAGATTCATTTCCCCATCATATTCATTCAAGAATAATTATTGTTTGATGATTAAAAGAAATTTTTAAGGACTTTATATCATTCTGGATATGAATAAGATACAACCTATCCATAAAAAACACGACTTACGTAACGAAGCATATAAAGGAAAACGAATCAGTTAACACCCGAAACGACGATAATACTAAAATATTATTAACAAAGAAATATTAAAAGATCATATATGATATCATATTTATGTATATGATTCTTGTATAATTTAATAACAATGATTTAACTATTATACAAGATGTTAACCTACCCTTGACCAAGGAAAAGTACAAGGTAAGAGGTTTTCATCTCACTCCTTATTTCTGTGAGATTCATGCCATATTGCCGCTATTACCTTTTGTGTGGTGTATGTACTGCCCATAATTGTATTATTTTTGTAATACACTTTAATTTATGTGTAATTACATATTCATTGTATGGTACCTCTTTCATGGGTTGTATGTTTTGTAAGTTACCAAATTGTTAAGGGTTAATTTCACAACCTCTTTATTATCCAAGGTTGTTTTTACGTAAGTATCTACTGGGAAATATTTATTATCCATATCCATGTATTATGAAAGTGTTTTCAAAAGGTATTATTTTAATGGAATTTTTACTAAAACATCATTTCAAACGTTTTAAATATTTATTCTTCTAAATCTTTCTCATTAATGTCCATGTCTTCAAAATGGTTTTTAAGGATTTATTTGTATGGACATGAATGTTTTTTAAAATGTTAATTCCTTTCAAAAGTTTCAAAGTGGTATGGGACAATTTGATTCAAAAATATCTTTAAATGAATTATTTTCCCAATTTTGTGACATTTAAATGTTTTCATGAAATAATGATATTTCTCTCAAATAGTTTTGATTTCATCTATGTCAACATCCTTTGATAAATTTTACACTTTTTTGAAGTTGATTTATTATGATACAAATATTCCATATTGTATTTAAGGTTTTGTGATTTGTTTGAATATGGATGAGTTATCTTTATGTCATTAATGGTTTATGATTAATGTTTTGGAATTTCTTATGCTAGTTTTAATACAAATGTTTATGTTATATTTCATCCTCTTTTTAATATGAATGTGTTGGACTAGTATGTTTCGGGTTGGGGATCGGTAAAAGTAAGCCCTTCGGGTTGGGGTCCGGTTACAGCAAACCCTCCAGGTTAGTGTCCGGTTATTAGAAGCACTCCAGGTTGGTGTCCGGTTATTAGAGGCACTCCGGGTTGGTGTCCGGTTATTAGAGGCACTCCGGGTTGGTGTCTGGTTATTAGAGGCACTCCGGGTTGGAGTCCGGTTACAGAGGCTCTCCGGGTTGGGTTCCGATTACAGTTATTCCTTAGTTCTTGGCATGAGGCCTTGACACAGAAATTAAAGTTTGGCATTATGCATTCCATCATTATGAAAGTGGTTAGTGATATTTCATGTGATTATTCGACTAGTAGAATATCCATGTGAATAAGTAAATGGAATTACTTCATTTTATTTTTTCCATATTATGCTGAAGTTAAAGTTTAAAAGGCTTTTGTTTTAGTTATACATTTCCTTAAATGTTTATTCTTATTTATGAAAGTTTCCGCTGTATTTTTATCCTTACTGAGAATCTGAGCTCACCCCTTTCTAAGTTTTATTTTTCCCAGGATTCCAAGAAGTGTATATTTATTGATATGCAGGGTTAAGCCAAGTGAATAATGGAATTCATGAAGTATTATTTATGTTGTTTTGTATGTTATGAAGTATAATGTAACATTCAAGTATGTAATCTATTTTACAAGACTGCTAAACCGATCGGTCCTTCGGGACTTGATTCCTTGTAATCATGCCAATGTATTAAAGTAATGCACCGACTCTGGGTAACTGGGGTCGGGGCATTACAGTTGGTATCAGAGGAAGTTTAGCAATAACCTTGGAAACTAGATTCAGATAAACTCTGATTAGAGAACGTAGACCTAAGATGAACTTTGAGGATTAGTGTAGAAGAACTTCCTAGAATTTTGGTATTGTAGAGATTTTGTGAGTTTTCCAAGCAATACATCCCTGTCTGGATACGAGCAGGTTGAGGCGGCTCTGGCACAGATGTACCTAGGGGTAAAACCCAAAAACACCGCTTTGAGCTAGACTCAAACGAGAACTGGTGCATGACAACAAGCCTTGCTGCACTTTTGGTTACGACACTCTTGTGGGATATGCTTAGGATAATTATCATTTTCTTTACGAACCATTATGAAGGGTTTATGAGTATATACTTCCTCAAAGAAAACATTTTTATGATTATGGATTATATCCATAAACTGTTCAATTTTCATTAGGTATTTTACAAGTTTTGAATTATTCATTGCAATTCATAAACTGACCTATTTTATGCTATTGTATAGAAATGGTGCCTAGTAGAAGGAATGTGAACTCCAGTAATACGTATGATCCAAAGAGTAAGAAGGATCATATCATTCATGGTCCTAAGCCAGAATTTAGAAGGGAAATAGTTTCCCACGTATTATCATCATATGAAGAAATAGTATCATGTGATGATAAGATAAGTAAAGAATTCTCGGAGTCCTATGGCCTTGAAGGGAATCTAGAGAAGGAAAGGATGGTAGAGAGAAGAACAGATAAAGGGAATAAGGCAAAGAAGTATTTTCCCATATGTGATAACTGTAGAAAGAATCACTTTGGGAAATGCTTGAAGGGAATGAGAGTATGTTATAAGTGTGGAGAAAAAGGACACAAAGTACATGACTACAAGGGTAAGAAAAAGGTTTCAAATGTACAATGCTTCATCTGCAAGAAGTTTGTACACTACACGAACCAATTTCCCAGTCATCAGACTATGCTGCAAATGATGCTATTGGATAATAATCAAGTTATGATACTACCACAAATGAAGGGGAATGACTAGTGTTCTTATGTTGTTATTTTGGAATTATTTAATTTAAGTGTTGTATCAACGATGTTCTGGAAATAAATAAGGATTGTACTACAGTACTATTTCATTGAGGATTTGAGATTTTATAGTACTAAGAAAAGTGACTCTACAGCGAGTTAAATTTTTTGGAAATTACATGGAAAAAAGGATCTTCATTGTGTTTAAATTCTTTATCAATTTTGGACTACGAGTTTGGATAGTATTATTTTGGATAAGTATATATGTTGGAATGGATTAAGTTTGAAAGGTTATTTTTGGTTTTTTATAAAAGGACAACACGCAGACCGTGTGACAACCCATCGCATCAGACAAAGCTGCGGGAATTGAACCCACAACTATAGTGCGATTGGGATTTATCACCTACCACTGGACTACGTGAATTCCCTGGATTGTATAATGTAGTTTCCTTTTTAATGGGTATGATAGGTGAATTATACATTCATTATATTTGGAACCCTATATGATTAGGATAAATAGAGTATTTTTGAATTGTCTTATGTTTTGTAGTGAAAGATGAGTTTCTGGTAGAAATTTATTAATGGATAAAACTCTAATTATAAAGTAAGTATATCTCCTTATGATATTATCCAATCTAATAAATAAATTCCTCAACATTAATAAAAAGAACTTAGAACAAAAATGTTGTCCTAGATGGTACCTTAGATAATCACAAATTTATGGCTTTGGGATTGTTGTCCTTTTCATAGCCATGTTCTCTACCACTCTCCATCACATATTAATGGTTGGATTTATCTTCCATATCCATATTTTCCTACATGGAACCCTAGTATGTTTTATTTTCGGTAACCTTCATACTTACCACTCTTTATTTTCAATAGAGGCCCCATTAATCCATTTTTCGATGTGGGATTTCAACTAAGATATTTTGAAATGTCAACCCCAAGTTTCCAATACCAAGTATAAATTGCGAGGATGAAATTTATTGAAGGAGGGGAGAATGTAACACCCCAAGCTTCTACAATATTCTTCTCTTTGAATAATACAGTAGCGTGTGTTGTACGCAACTTTGAGTTCTAACACACACCACGACGAATCAAAGTAGCCGTTATAAAAAGTAATAACCACTTTTTGAAATTTTATAAATTTTATCTCTCAAAATAGACCTCATTTTTGGATTCTGAATATCAAAATTATCCTAGGGTGAAATTTTGGTACTTTTCGGATAACTCTCATATTTTGATGAATAGTGAAAATTACTACATTTTAATTAAAACAACTTTTTTTAATCGAAATAGTTAATAGTGATAAATTATGAATTTGAGTGGTTTTAAATTATATTTAGAATATATTTTTACCATTTAATACAATTTTGGTCATTGGACATAATTTCACATTTAAACCGAACATAAACAAGTATCAATCTTTTGATAGTTATTATATCTTAAAAACACGCTTTTTGTTTTGATAGCGGGAATTAATTTTAAATTAATTTATGCCACTTTTGTGTTTTGAATTTGAAAAAATGGATTCAATATTTGGAATCAGGATGTACAAATTGAGTAAATAGGTAATTTTTATTTTTAGACATTTTGAATAACTACTTCGGTAAATATTTTATTTACCATGGTTAAAGGGTAAATTCGGTAAATAAGGGTTAAAAAATAATATTATAATAATACTAAATTACCCTAAAATGTGTCCTAACCTTATTGGTGGATACCTGTCTGACCATGGGTATCTTTGGGTCGATTTGGGGACCCCATTGAGCCACTTATAGGTGATAGGGACACTTTATATTAATTAAGTTAAAGTGATTACAAAAATGAATAAGCTTATATCTTTTAGAAAAATTTTTTTTACATAGGTTTATATATGTTATATTTTCGATTATAAATATTCATTAGAAATATAAAAAGATTTCCTACATAATGGTATATTATTTATAATTTTTAGACATTGAAAAAGTAAAAATATATATGACACAATAATGATGAAGTATTTTCATTATTAATGAAAGAATCAAATAATTGATATTATAAATGTTAAAATAAATATAATTTGAAAGTTTTGATGACATAAACAAATTTTATTGGTTCATATGACATGTTAGTATTGCTTAAATGATTTTTTTTTCTAATTAATAAAGTTTTTAAGACTTTAAAAAAAATCAATTATTGAGTAGTGTCAAAATTGATATAAATGAGTTTTTAAAACAAATATTATAATATTAATTTATATTCTATTCCTAAAAATATAAGGTTCAGCCAAGAGACTTATATCATGATAGGTGTATCATTAATGGACCACTTGGGTGTCTCTTGGAGGTATATAGTAAGTTTATTAACTATATAATATAAAAATACAAAGTGACATGGTAAGTGTCAAACTAATTAACTAAGAGTTAAAACTAAAAGATAAGGTTAATATAATGACCCAAACCTGTCTAAATTATATTGGTTGAGTGGTTTTAGACCTCTCCCCACCTAAAACTTTAAATAATCCACTTTTTATCCATTAGAAACTGAATATGAATTTATTATAAAATAATATTTCTAGGTTTTTCTAAAGAGCCCCTCCTCCCCCTTATAAAAGGACACCACTTCTAACCAATTCCTCACACATCTCAAGCCTTTTGTCTCATCCAAACTCTAACCAATTAAGCTCCCTATATCCCTATCCTACTTTTAGAAGCCTTACCTTAGGAACAAGGCACTTCAAGAGTCCTTTTTGGTTCAAACCAAAGGGAGTTACCCAAATTAAAGGTAACAATTTCTCTTAGCTTCTTTTCTTTTATTTTACTTCTCCAACCCCTAAACTCTTCTTATTATTTTCTTTTGTAACAAAACCAGTATCCTAAATATACTAGGATATTGTTATTAGAGTTATTATAACTACACTTACACACACATCCATCTAATGGGTGAATAACATAATGTTTCTATGGATGGCAACCAAACGCCTCACGAAGCGATGATTGTTCAATTATCTCCTACCACCTCTCATGGTGGCCATTATGATGGAACTATAATTAAATATGATATTAATGATATTTATTTTATATATAATCTTATGTAATTCCATTTTATATCATACCATTATCCGTTTCATGTTGTATATATATACGATAATTTCATTTGAGGAAGTGCGGACTACCGCCCCCTCAAAGTGATATGACTCGTTCATACCATACATGGAACATATAAAGGATGGTTTTAATGAACTTAAGTAACACATATAAGATATTATATTATACTGGAATAATTATATACCTATGTATCATTTGGTTTTTATTCCTTTTAAAATGAAAAATGAAATGGAAGTAGCGTTCGTGCGTACGTATGGATTACCGTCTCCACGAACACGATGAGATTCATTTCCCCATCATATCCATTCAAGAATAATTATCGTTTGATGATTAAAAGTAATTTTTAAGGACTTTATATCATTATAGATATGAATAAGATACAACTTATCCATAACAAACACGACTTACGTAACGAATCATATAAAGGAAAACGAATCAGTTAACACCCGAAACGACGATAATACTAAAATATTATTAACAAAGAAATATTAAAAGATCATATATGATATCATATTTATGTATATGATTCTTTTATAATTTAATAACAATGATATAACTATTATACAGGATGTTAACCTACCATCAACCAAGGAAAAGTACAAGGTAAGGGGTTTTCATCTCACTCCTTATTTCCGTGAGATTCATGACATATTGCCACTATTACCTTTTTGTGTGGTGTATGTACTGCACATAATTGTATTCTTTTTGTAATAAACTTTAATTTATGTGTATTTACATATTCATTTTATGGTACCTCTTTCATGGGTTGTATGTTTTGTAAGTTACCAAATTGGTAAGGGTTAATTTCACAACCTCTTTATTATCCGAGGTTGTTTTTACCTAAGTATCTACTGGGACATATTTATTATCCATATCCGTGTATTATGAAAGAGTTTTCAAAGGGATTTGTTTAAGGTACTTTTTACTAAAACATCATTTCAAATGTTTTAAATATTTATTCTTCTAAATCTTTCTCATTAATGTCCATGTATTCAAAATGGTTTTTAAGGATTTATTTATATGGACATGAATGTTTTTTAAAATGTTAATTCCTTTCAAAAGTTTCAAAGTGGTATGGGACACTTTGATTCAAAAATGTCTTTAAATGAATTATTTTCCAAATTTTGTGACATTTAAATGTTTTCATGAAATAAAGATATTTCTCTAAAATAGTTTTGATTTCATCTATGTCAACATCCTTTGATAAATTTTACACTTGTTTGAAGTTGATTTAGTATGATACAAATCTTCCATATTGTATTTAAGGTTTTGTGATTTGTTTGACTATAGATGAGTTATCTTTATGCCATTAATGGTTTATGATTAATGTTTTGGAATTTCTTATGCTAGTTTTAATATGAATGTTTATGTTATATTTCATCCTCTTTTTAAGATGAATGTGTTGGACTAGTATGTTCCAGGTTGGGGACTGGTAAAAGTAAGCCCTTCGGGTTGGGGTCTGGTTACATCAGACCCTCCGGGTTGGTGTCCGGTTATTAGAGGCACTCCAGGTTGGTGTCCGGTTATTAGAGGCACTCTGGGTTGGTGTCTGGTTATTAGAGGAACTCCGGGTTGGTGTCCGGTTATTAGAGGCAATCTGGGTTGGAGTCCGGTTACAGAGGCTCTCTGGGTTGGGTTCCGGTTATAGTTATACCTTAGGTCTTGGCATGAGGCATTGACACAAAAATTAAAGTTCGGCATTATGTATTCCATCATTATGAAAGTGGTTAGTGATATTTCATGTGATTATTAAACTAGTAGAATATCCATGTGAATAAGTAAATGGCATTACTTCATTTTATTTTTGCCATATTATGCTGAAGTTCAAGTTTAAAAGGCTTTTGTTTTAGTTATACATTTCCTTAAATGTTTATGCTTATTTATGAAAGTTTTTGATGTATTTTTATCCTTACTAAGCATCTGAGCTCACCCCTTTCTATGTTTTATTTTCCCCAGGATTCCAAGAAGTGTATAGTGATTGATATGCAGGGTTAATACAAGAGAATAATGGCATTTGTGAAGTATTATTTATGTTATTTTGTATGTTATGAAGTGTAATGTAACATTCATGTATGTAATCTATTTTCCAAGAATTCTAAACTGATCGGTCCTTCGGGACTTGATTTCTTGTAATCATGCCAATGTATTAAAGTATTGTACCGACTATGGGTAACTGGGGTCAGGGCGTTACATGTTGGATGATTCCTGGGAGGGATAAGTACATGACATTAGCCATTGGGGATTGAGAGAAATAAACTAGTGGGAATGTTTAAGTAGAGTACCTTTCATTTATATATATGTTTGATATGGTTATTATTACTTATATTCATTACATGGTGATTTGTTGGAGATTTATGGTTGCTGCCTAGGATTTATTTTAGTATTTATAATTGTTTTAGTTTTTTATGAAAATGAAGTCATGTATTTAGATAGATTTTATTTATGATATAGATATGGTTTTTGGATTTAATATTATCTCATGTCCTTAAATTCATATATTTATAGGGCAATGTCTCCCGTTGTCTGTATTTTATACCCTCAATGCTAGTCACCAAACTGTGACCTATTGGAGGAGAGTTTCAGGGGTTATCTCTTTCTCTTCTCTTCAGCCATGAAGGGGTTCCAGTGGAGGTGGGGGGGGGGGGGGGTCACGAAATTGAATCCATTACCTTCCTTAGAATTCAATTTAGAGCTAAATTTTTTCTTTTGGTCTAACCTTTGTAGTTTCATCCTCTGATGCAGTGGTACAAGAAACAATAGGGTTCTCTCGGATTTGGTTAGAAATAGGGAGATGGAGGAGGATGTGGAGAGGATTATTATATCACATATATTTAGGGAGTAGAGAACACCTATAGAAGTGGTTGTTATCAGGTTCAGATAGGAAATGGAGTAGGATGAAGTTTTTTGCATGAACTTGGGATTCCAGCACTGGTAATAAAATATGTCATACAAGGTATTATTTATTTATATTACTCATGGGTATATGCCTTGTTTTATTTGGGAGATACACAATCCTTTATTGTAACCATACTAGTACAGGATCTAGGAATTGATGTGGAGAGGCTTCTGGTTTCTTTAATATTGACTATTCTAGTTGGAGGATGATCCAACTTGTATGATTTATATAGGTATTGTGTGCAGTTGTTAGGGAGATATCACCCTTTGTGTGATTTTCTGTGCTTAAGGATATAACTGAATGATGTCATCCTTAGAATGGGCTAGATGTATTTAGTGCATGCTACCATTTATTTATTTATGAATTGAGTTAAATTCCTTGATACTTATGGTGAGAAAGATATGTTTATCAATTAGTGATAAAAACAGATGAGTTAGAGGTGTGATGCATCCTTGCAACATATTATGGTTGAGTTGATTTTAAGCTATTTGAAATTCCAACCAGTAGTGTTTCTTATGGTTGTGGAAGATCAACCTAATTTATTTATAGAAGAGGTTGTGACACTGCCCCTTCGAAGAGATATTTAGTTTAGGGTAGAGTTTCAACTAGGTGCCTCTCAAATCACAATATACCTATATAGGATGGAACCTTCTATGATACAGGAGATACGAATCCAGATTGATGATTTATTGAAGTGAGGATTTATCAATCCCAATGTATCACCTTGGGTTTCTTTAGTCTTGTTTATGAAGAAGGCAAACATTATTATGTGACTATATATCAATTATCATCATTTAAACCTGGTGATAGTGATGAACCACTACCCCTTTCCATAGATTAATAATCTATTCAACATAATGAAGGGTTCTATCTTGTTCTCTTAGATAAATTTTCAGCAAGTATTTCATTAGATGTGGGTAAAATATGAACATAGTTCAAATTCTACCTTCATATTTCATTATGGACATAATGAATTCATGGTAATGAACTTTGGTGTCATGTACACACCATATGTGTTCATAAGACTCAGGAAATCCATCTTTTGTGAGGTCTTGGATTGGTTTTTGGTAGTATTAATAGATGATATCCTTGTATATTTTTCATATAAGAAGGAGTATTTAGAGTATTTTCAACCCATGTTTGAGGTAGTTTAGTGTCATTGGATATTTAGGAAGCTTTTGAAGTGAAATTTCTAGGCTCTTAAGGTGTATTTATGGGGAAATGTTGTGTATCAGTAGGAAGTAGTTGTTGATCCTTTAATGATAGAGGAAGTTATTACATGACTAAATTTTCATGGATTGTGATACCTCTGACAACTTTGACTAGTAAGGATCATGATTTTATGTGAACCTAGTGTCCAGATTCTTTTGAGTGTTTGGAGGAGAAGTGAGTTAGTGCTTCTATTCTTCATTTCCATTGGGAGGGTGTTATGTTTGAGGTTTATTATGATGATTTTCACCTCATATTGGGTTGATTTCTAATTACATAGAGATAAGTTATCTCCTATGGGTTCTAGCAGTTACAAAACCATCAGAATGGCTATGTTTCCCATGATCTTGATCTGGTCGTAGTTGTTTTTTCTTTGAATTTGTGACAGAACTATCTAATTAGTGAGTTCTTTTTGGTCTCCATGAATAACAAGAGTGAGAAATATATCTTCATCCAACATGAATTTAATTTGTGATAGTGATTGTGGATAAAATTATTATAGGACAATGACTTCATGATTTTATATACATAAAGGAAAGAGAATGATATTGTTGATGTGCTGAGTAGGAAGTCATATTGAGATGCTACTTATGATCCAAAATATGCATGGAGAGTGATAGAAAAATTAAAACATCTCACTTTGATATAAGGTAAGTTAATGGTAGATGATGCATCTATTAAATGACTATGTAGTCATCCTTGATGTAGAAGGTGGAAGAATATCAGTTGGGGGATTCCAAATTGGAATTTTGGAGGGTTCAAGTTATATTTGGAGATGACCCTGAGGGATGGTCTAAGGATGATCAACATTAGGTGTTGTTCTAGGGGAGGATCTTTATTCCCTCAGTAATGTGATAAGCGGTTCTTCACAAATTCCATATCTCACCCTTGGTAGTATAACTTGGTGTGGAAAAGATATACCATGACTTGAGGATTCATATTTGAAGGTTTGGTATGAATATCTATATTGTAGAGTTTATATCATAGTGTTTGGTTTGAAATATGGTAAAATCCAAGCATCATGTTCCTAGTGGGTTGCTTCAGCAATTGGATGTTACCAAGTGGAAGTGGGAGGATATTTTTATGGATTTCATCATTGATTTACCTTGATCATTGAGTTGATATGAATCTATTTGGGTGGATATGGATCAATTGATGAAGTTGAATCACTTCCTATAAATTAAGTTGTTAATCCTAGTGGTTGTCTTAGAGGGGAAATATCTAGAGGATATATTATGTATCCATGGGGGTTTGAAGAAGATAATATCTAATTGAGATCCTAATTTTACCTATAGAGTGTGGATATGTATCCAACATGATTTTGGATCTTTTCTATACCTCAACAAAATTTTTCATCTATAGAAAGATATTTAGATAGAGTAGACTATCCAAAATATAAAAGACATGATGCATGAATGTGTTTGGATTTTGGATGATTATGGGTGAAGCATATACCCTTGGTCCAGTTTTCTTATAACAATAGATATCACTCCACCATTAGTATGGCCTTGTTCAAATAACTATATGGAAAAAATTTCAGATCTCCATTGTGTTGGACCGAGGTTGGAGAGTCATCTATTATTGGATTATAATTAATGCATGAAATGATAAGTAATTTATATGAAACTACGAGTAGATAAAAGTATCCTAGGAACATCAAAATTCCTATGATGATCACAGGATTATATCTCTAAATTTTAATTTTGGAGATCACTTATTTTTGAAGGTATCTTCTCATCATTGGTAGTAAAGGTTCGATTTTGGGAGTAAACTTTCTCCTTGATTTTTTCCCTTTTCAAGGAGTTGGATCATGCCCACGAAGTTTTGTATAAGTTGGTATTTCCCCCATAGATAAACTAGATCCATATTTTTTCCCACATTTCCCATCTTCATCGGTATGTTTATGAAGATTATATATCATTCACTAGTATGAGTTAGAAGTTAAATATGTTTTGATGTTTTAGTAATGAAACAATGAGATTCAATACCATTGGGCGAAGGTACTACATGAGTGTGTTACTCCTTTAGTTTGTGTCCTTTGGAGACATGGTTGTTTGGAAGAGTAAACTTGGGAGTATGAGTCATAAATGCATTCTCAATATCCCAAGTTGATTGATTATTGATTTTTTGAATGATATGTATGATTTATCTTGATTTATGTGATGATTAATGATGTCATGATTTTTTTGACTTTCTTATACTGAGTTAGTTGTGATTTTATTATAGCAGTATCTATATTCAAAATATCTTCTTAAGAAGTATCTCATGTGGTGTCTTATCATCCCTTTTATATTTTCCTTCTTGAGTTTGGTTTTTATTCTTAAGTATGATAATCATTTGAGAAGTATCTAATTTTAGGTCTTGGATTTTACCAAACCCTTTATCATTTCTCAGGTGTTAAGGGAGTCCTTGGATGTTTTCTATTAGTTTAAAAGATTTGGGGATGATTTATTTAAAATTTAAGTAATTTTATATTTTTTATGTCAAAATATGATTTTAAAATTTTGGATTGGTATAATATATTACAAATTAATATGGAAACCAATATAAGAAAAACAATTTATTTTGTATTTATAAAATTTTACATATGGGTTTATTAATTGGGAATGGAAAAAATATACAGTGTGAGAAATAAACTGCAATGGGTGAAGGATGATTGTGGCATTTCCATACGAGTTGAAACATTCATCAACCATGATTGAAGTTGAGATTCCACACATGTCTTAATGACCTTTTCTCTCCCTCCCCTTGTTTACATCGAAAGCAGGTGAGCATAATGGGAATTCATGGGGCCATCGGGTAGTTTTTAGTTGTGTATATGCATTTTAATTTAAGTGAATAGATTCCTTACCCATTTAATTTCACCCCTTAAATTGGTGAATGACTAGAGGGAGCAGAAGACCAGTGGTTTATTTAAGTTACATTAATATAAGGAGTTACGTGCTTGTTATGATAATTAATTTAGTTTTTTTATACTTTGAATTTGTTTTTCACTAGGTTAGGAGATTTAAATAAATATTTAATTATGATTTATACATATCAGGTGTTTGAATTATAATGGAAATGAGATATATATTGAGTAAAGTATCCCTGTGTAGGGGAAATTTTTGTTGAACTACTCAATATTCTGAAGGCTTATGCCTTGACTAGAAAATCAAGGGTTGACTATATGTGACTTAAGTATACTTATTTTGGTGTTATTTATTTCATATGATTATAATACTTTACATGAATTGGTTTTATGTACCTTATGCATGGGATGCATTTGGATTGTATGAATATTTTTAAATTTTAATTTGGGTTAATAACATAATCTATGATTCATTTAAAGTGTTACACATAAATATGGTTTTAACATATTAATTTTGGTGTAAGGAATATTATATCAAACTAAATCACTAGAATAATTCATACAAGTTAAGGGAATAACATGGGATATGGTAGTTATAATAAATACCCTTTAGAATACTAAGTGTTAGATTCCTACCAAAGAAACTGATTGTGAATAATGGGTTCCCCTAGATTATCTTATGTAAGGAAAGATAGTAATGGGTAACCCTAATAGGATTATGTTCCCATTCTTATCATTTTATTTTGGTTACATTTAGCTGGGAGACTAAAATAGGATTAGGTTATCATAGGAATGATGTTGAGTTTATCCATATATTAGATTAGATAGGGAGTTTTCTACTCAACCATCCAAGAGTTATATATAATATGATTATTATCATGGTATACCTAAATATTAAATTGATATGAGAAATTCTAAAGTGACCCAAATCTTAGTGAAATATAGATCTTGACCCACTAATATATATGATGTATTTAAAAGGGTCCATCATTTTAATTGGATCACATTTTATAAAATTCATTACTAAATGAATGTAAAATATGACACTCATCTAAAAAAATATTATGTTTTAGTTAAATACATAATGATCATCAAAATTAACATTTATATCAACCTATAAAAGGAGAATCATAGTTTAATTCACTCAAGGTTTCTTTAATTCTTGTTCAGACTATTGAATTCATTTTTTTTCATTGATGGAAATTATATGATAATGTGATTGAGTTTAACAAATTTTTAGCCAATATTCTCAATGTGTTGCGGATATTTGAACTAGGGTATGTGATTTCAAAGTTTTGGTGTTATTTTAATAGTACAAGTGGGTAAAATTGTACAGTAGAAGGAGAAAATTAGTTGAAGAATCCAAAATGATTCTTCAAGTAGATAGTTAAGTTTATTAAAACCTAAAAGAGGTGTCAGGAAGGAAGAGTAATGATTCCATAGGTTGGAATGTCTATAAAACCTGAAGAAGTTTCAGAAACTTCATGGAATGTCCATTTCAAGTACCAATATTATAGAGATAGATATAAATTAATGATGTGTAATGTTATCTCATTTCTCTTATATGATAAGAGGTTTTGTTAACTAACAATGAGTTACTATGAATAATATGAGACCAATTAAAATTCTTTATGATTCATCAAATACTATAACATACTTGATAATCATATAATAAGGATAAATTATTTTATCAAAATATTTGTTAAAATACGATGGATTTGATCCCACCACTATCAATGACATATTTTAAAGAATAATATCCATTTCGAGAAATTTCTATAAACGCATAGAATGTAATATATGATATGGATAAAATGGTATTTTTGTTAAATACTACACTTAAGTAAATAAATTTTATTTTTAACGACCCCAAACTTTATCAATGGAATTTCCCTTCTTGTAATTGTGTCATATTTAGTAATATAATATAAATCACATGACCTACATGATAAAACTGACAACATTTTATTATATTATTTTTAACATTAAATTTATTTAATTAGAATGTCCATAATAATTGAAATTATTATAATGGGAATATACAGGTCAAAGAAATGGTAAGGTTTATTTTTTGAAATTTTTCTAAAATAGTTGAATTTTTGGGCAATAGTGAAATATGGTAAAATGCGGTATTTGACATTATAAGATAAATACATGTTTTTTTGAATCATGGATGATGTAAGGACAAATTAGATCAAAATCACATGCACCATTTACTATATATATTTAAACTAATCAATACTATTGGTAGTCTTGAGCTAAAATAATAAACTAATGAATATAATATTAAAAAACACCCTCTCCTCCCCTTATAAATACCACCCCTCACCACCCATTATCATCACAACTTATAAATCTTGGAGCTCACTAAATTTTTATCCAATTAACTTAAAAATACTCTACCTCAAATAATAATTCTCCTGGTATCATCAAACTACCATTTCAAGTAGACTTAAGGGGTATCCTAATAGGAGATAACCAAAGGAATAGGTAAGATTATTAACTAATTTCTTTCAATTTTATTCTCCTTATACCAGCCCCATATATTATCCATCCACCTAAATAGAGTAACATAAGTATAATAAATCTACTAACATGTTATTATTGTGGTGTAACAATCATCTTCTACCCTCCCTTCTTTTGTTTCTTAAATGAAAGTTTTGTTCATAATATGGTTAGTTCACCACCTTCAGGAACAACATACTTCCTTTTTTTACCACCCCCTTCAAGGATAGTTATAAAAATATTATTATGGTTAAATATGATTATAATAAGTATTTTATAACTTATTTAAATTTATTTAATTTTTAAATAATCATTTAATGAAATAGAATGAATCTATTTCAAGACAGTCTGTAAAATTGACTAAATGAACCAACCACACATGAATCTATTTCAAGACAGTCGGTAAAATTGACTAAATGAACCAACCACACAACGTTAACATTTTTACTAAGAGAATCATCCCTTTTTAAGAACACAAATATGAATATTTGGGAACATTTCAATATTTATAACGTCATGAATACCATTTAATTTCAATTATATAGTTTTATTTCCATTTTACAAGAACTTTCATAATTATATACAAGTGATCCGACCATGGAACCATGAAACGAGTGCCCTCAGATGAAGGAAATGAAACTATATATCTAATTTAAATGGTTATAAATAAACAAAATAAAATTATAATAAATAAAATATATATGGAATATATTATTAATTAAGTAAATAATTAATTTAATTTTATTATTCAAGGCATTAAGTGAAAGTGTAGAATGATTCTGGAACCTAAGGTAAAAGATCTATCCAAATTACCTTTTTTCTTTGGGTTATATAAATTTTCTCTATAACTCACTTTATATCTCTATTTTATGTTATCAAATGATTATAAATTATGCATATATCTCCCTTAGATATGAAATATATTATTATCCCTTCCTTTTATGGGTTAATACATGCCTTAAGTTCATTTATCAAATTCCTTCATTAAAACCCAACCCGATTAAGGGGAACTTTTGTATCCCTTAATAATTTTATGTCATATTCTTTTAAATCCTTTATTCCAATTAATTATTTCATTAAATAAAGGAATATTTTTGGTATAACCATTATGGTTTAATTCCTTATTCAATTTGCAATATTTATGAAACGTCCTTTGATTATGATTTGTGACAATATTATGTAATCCATCTCTTTCCATGGATAATTATTATGTTTATGCCTTATGATTTATTTTATTTTATTGAAAAAATAATCATGCACATGTTATGATATATGTGCCTAGTTAGTTCACTAATTCATTGGGTAATGATTTTTTCCCATTAGATGTTATGTATGAGATTAGGGAGTGAACCTAATCTATTATGGGACTCTTTCCACTATGTGATGTTGTATCGATGGTTAGTGTAGCATCTCGCCTTTTTATAACATAACTTTTCATTACATTTTACAAACAGAGTATCTTTAAAGTCTAGTGTCTTGGAAATCAGGGACATAAAACATGAAAACAACATAAAACATTATTTTAATCCACTTGTAAGGCTTAATCATATGTTCATCCTGTGTTCAATTATTTCATCTCATATCCTAGAGACATACATCAAAGTAAAGGGTGAGCAAAAGGCCCAGTAAGGGTAAACAAGGAAACAATTTACTTGTTATATCAATAAGAACTTGAATAAAAACACAAATACATGAGCAATGAAAGTATAGGAATATCATAGTGAAAAGAAATTGAAACATAACTTGAAGATGTGGCTACAACATTTAACTTATACAATCATGAACATATAACCAAGGTCCATCCCCAAGGTGTCATTTAAAATTACCAAGGTTATTCACCAAGGTATCGTTAAAATTGTAATCCCTAGAGATTACGTCATTACCCAATGCATTGGAGCGCTATCAGGGTGAACCCTTAAATTTTTCTTTATTATCATGTGATCCATATATATAATCATCAAACATTTCATAAATAACCCATATATCATAAAATAAATGGGTTTCATTTCATAATCATAACGTTTTAAAAACTGCTTTTAAGAAATGATCTTTATGTCATTTTAAACCCACAAAAAAGGAAAGCGGGTTTCATGTATGTAAATCCCAGAATTAAAATAGAAAATTTTGATATATATGTGAATAACCCTATATAATAAACATCTTTTAGTATTCACTTAATAAAATAAAATAATTTGATAAAAAGAGAGAGACATTTTGAGACGAAAATTCTGCAGCATAATGACTATGTTACAGGGTTTTAGAAAACATTTAAAAGAGAGGGGAAAAGGGTAAAACACTCATAAATAATTCATAATACAACATATGCACTGAATAAGATCATGGTATGGGTATTTTAATGGCATACCACATGGAAAGAAAACATGGAAGAAAAGAGAAGACACGATTCCTTTTACGAGAAATTCGACAGCCTAACGACGTCACTTAAAAATTCAGAAAACAAATTGATGAGAGAAGAAAGGGTATCTCATCATTTGGACATAAAATGGACAGTAATAAGAACATATAAGAACATAACCTCAATAGAAAGATATGGAAACTAGAAGACACAACATAAAGAAAGTCGTGCCTTAAAAGAGAAGGGTGAGAGAATCCCTTACAAAAATTCAGCAGCCTAACAACGCCACTTAAACATCATAAAATGAAATGATGAGAGAAAGAGGGGGTCTATAATAATATGAACATGAAAAGTACAGTAATATGAATATATAATAACACCCCCAACATAAGAACATGATGCTTAAAAGAAATGACATAAACGAGAGTACTTGAAAAGAAAGTGTGAGGTAGGATCCCTTACCTTGAAGAGTAACTTCGAAATCTTGACGTTTGGGACCTTGGGAGGCTTGAGGGCACCTTGGGAGGACTCCTTGGGAGGTAACAAGACTAGAACTTCGTTGAGTAGGATTTTGGAATGGAAAGTATTAGAGAATGGCTAGGTATTTATAGGGGAAGTGAGAGGACAAGGCATTAATGGCCAAGGGACACCTCATTGGTGGTATTGGCAAAACCATGGGCTTGCCCATGGTATTTGCCCATGGTATTGGCCACTTGGGACACCTCATACCTTATCTTACTATTCATAAGTTGAACAGAATTATTTCATAATTACTACATCCTTAATGATGTCATTAAACACCCGAAACTCAAAAACTGTAATTTCACTATTCACAGAAAATTCAACTTTCTCAGAAAAGTCCAAAAATTTCACGTTAACCAAATATCGATGCTCTAATTTCAAAAAATGAACTTCATTTTATGAAAATAATTTTTGAAATATTTTTAATTTAATTTTTATATAAAAACACTATTCACCGAAAATTCATTTTTTAGAAAAATCCCCAAAAATCACCATAACCTAATATTGATGCTCTGAATTCAAAAATGAACTTAATTTTATACAAATATTTTTCTAAATATTTTTAATTTAATTTTTAATTAAAAAACACTATTCACCCCAAAAAACTAATACTTGGCTAATAATTTCTGAAATAGTTATTTACATATTTTATTGAATCACATTACTTAATAAAGGTGCCTATATTATATTAATAATTTATTTAAGTGAGATTACTAATCCATTTGGTCACATTACTAATCCTAAGCATAAAATCACTATTCATAATTTACTATTCATCAAAAATTAAGTTGATCTTATTAGACTCTAAATTTCTTACTGAACATAACTGTAGAAGACCATTTTTTGAAAATCATTACACATTATTAATTATTTAAGGTTTACATAAATATTTTTAAAAAAGCTTTTTTTTCTAAAATTCATCAATAATATGCATAATATATTTATCTGGATATTTGAAAATTCACAAACTTCACCATAAGAGGACATCATAATTTTTATTTAAATCAATAGATTACACAAGGTAGTTACGGTCTCATTACATAACCCCTTATAACACCAGCATATGACCTAAGAGTAAGGTGTGCTAGGGTTATAGAATCTTGGGGCGACTCGGCCAACATTGCCTGAGTAGTGATTTCTATCAGCTTGAACTTCTCGTGAAGGCGATTCCGTTACAGCTTGACACAATGAAGTTCGGCTTGGGTTTGGTCCAGAGCAAAGCCCAAAGGTGCTACCTCCTTCCTAAGTTCCATCAGATGGGTTTCAATCGGCCCGAGACTACTGGATGTGGCCATCGAATCTTCTTTCTATATTAATTAATCAATATCACTTGTATTTATAAAAAATAAGTGCAACATTTAGTTTCCAATGGGAATATTGACCAACGGTCATATAACACTCGAAACCCAACGGTATTATTTTAATTATACTCATTTTATTAAATGAAATAGTTTTGTTGAGTATAAAATAAAATAACACAAAAAGTTAGGAAAAAAAATTTATTCAAAAAATTTCTGGTCGTTAAATTCTTTCCCCCTTAAGAAATTGTATCCTTGCAATTTTAAAAAAAATGGGCTTGAAAATTTCGTTGAAAGTCCCACATCGGAAAAAGAGTCAGTAAAACTATTACTTTAAAATAAATAAAGGGAAGTACAAAGGTCACTCGAGTTAACCCATACTAGGATTCCATGTAAGGAAACATGGATATGGAAGAGAAAACAAAGGGTCATGTTCTGATGGACAGTGATAGAAAACATGATTAGGAGAAATTTAACCACAAGAAAATCACAAAATTATGATGTGTGTAAATGGTCTTTGATTACCCAGTAGGAAACATAAACCAAAAACATTTTTGTTTTATGTTCCTTTTCATAATTTTGAGTAATTCATTTACAACATAGAATAAAAACATAAGGAAATATACTTACCTTCAAGTAGAGTTTCATCCTTTAATAAGTTTCTACCAAAACTATTATTTTCTCCAAACGATGAGCATTCATAAAGATTTGGTCACATCAAAAGCACAAGAATCATCTTCTAGAGAATCACATAATCCACAAAAGGAGAACTATATATTTCACTTGTATTTAGACATCAACTAAAACCAAAATGGTTAGTACGAGATCATATAGTCCCCAAAAAGGATAATCCTTTATAAAAAAACTACTATTAATCTCTAAAATTTCAACAAATAGTACCCAAAGTTCAAGAAAGACCATTCAATACACAATCGTCCTTATAATTCATCAAAATAATCCAAACTAAGATTGAAACCCAAAACTCAGAAGGATTTAATCACATATTCTTCTATAATAAATCTTAACATTTATCTCTAAATAACATTAAATACTCTTAAAGTCTCATAATAAAGTATAATTAACCTAATCATATATTCTCTATGCTAGGTTAATCATTTTCTAGAAATAACCCAAATCACCATATGTCCACAATAAATACATAGATTCTTACAAAATAAAAATTTCAACCATTCCTCCACAAATAAAATCCTATAGTATTTTATTTTCCTTAGGCATATATTACTCCAAAAGAGAAAAAATTGTCCAAAATAACCATTATCATTTAATCACCAAATAATTTTCTTATACAAAGAATTTCCATTTGATAAAATATAAGTTTCCAAAATCAAGTTATTCTTGATCCATAAAAACAGCATGTGCATTAGTCAGTCTGAAGGGCATAACAACAAACTCATAATGCCCATATCTTGATTGGAAGGCAGGTTTTGGAATATCATCATTCTTCACCCTCAATTGATGATAACCAGAATGAAGATCAATCTTAGAGAAGAATTGAGTACGAAGAAGTTGGTCAAATAAGTCATCAATTCTCGGAAGAGAGTATTTTTTCTTCACTGTGATCCCATTCAGTTCTCTATAATCAATGCATAGCTGCATCGATCCATCCTTCTTCTTCACAAAGAGAACTGGTGCTCCCCAAGGAGACACACTTGGTTGGATAAACCCATTCTAAAAAAGATCTTGGAGTTGTTTCTTTAATTCCTCTAGCTCCACATTATACATCCTATAGGGGGTCTTTGACATCAGATGAGATCCAGGTACGAGTTCAATGGAGAACTCTACCTCTCTTTCTGGGGGAGGTCCAGGTAACTCCTCAGGAAATACGTCAACATATTACTAGACAATGGGGGAATTTTATAAAATAATAAATCCTTCTTGAGAAACTTATTTCATTTAAGAATATTATAACTAAAAGTATTTAATGTCTTAAAACTTCATGCTTAGACAATTACATTTTTCTATAATTCCTTCATAATGATTCATAAAAAGCTTGCAATTAACCAAACATATCCCCCGGGAGTGTCGTAACCAAGAGTATAGCAAGGCCCATTGTCATGTACCGGTTCCCATTCGAGCCTAGCTCTAATCGGTATTTTCAAGTTTTACCCCTATGTACATCTGTGCCAGAGCCACCTCTACTTGCTCGCATCCAGACATGGATGTATTTGCTTGATAAACCACTTACTCAATACTCACCAAAATACCAGGAAGATTTCATATATTTAAACTTTTCTGTAGGTATATTCCTAAAGTTTTTATATCCTAATTTCCATAAATAACTGAACTATCATTTGATACCAACCGTAGCATCCCACCTTTTTATAACATAACTTTTCATTACATTTTAAAAACATAGGATCTTTAAAGTCTAGTGTCTTGGAAATCAGGGACATAAAACCTGAAAACAACATAAAACATTATTCTAATCCACTTGTAAGGCTTCATAATATGTTAATCCTATGTTCAATTATTTCATCTCATATCCTGGATACATACATCAAAGTAAAGGGTGAGTAGAAGGCCCAGTAAGGGTAAACAAGGAAACAGTTTACTTGTTATATCAATAAGAACTTGAATAAAAACACAAAGACATGAGCAATGAAAGTATAGGAATATCATATAGAAAAGAACTTGAAACATAACTTGAATATGTGGCTAAAAAATTTAACTTATACAATCATGAACATATCGCCAAGGTCCATCCCTAAGGTGTCATTTAAAATTACCAAGGTTATTCCCCAAGGTATCGTTAAAATTGTAATCCCTAGAGATTACATCATCACCCAATGAATTGGAGCGCTATCAGGGAACACCCTTAAATTTGTCTTTATTATCATGTGATCCACATATATCATCATCAAAAATTTCATAAATAACCCATATATCATAAAATAAATGGGTTTCATGTCATAATCATAACGTTTTAAAAACTGCTTTTAAGACATGATCTTTATGTCATTTTAAACCCACGAAAAAGGAAAGAGGGTTTCATGTATGTAAATCCCAGAATTAAATTAGAAAATTTTGATATATATGTGAATACCCCTGTATAATAAATATATTTTAGTATTCACTTAATAAAATAAAAGAATTTGAGAAAAATAGAGAGACATTTTGAGACAAAAATTCTACAGCATAACAACTATGTTACAGGGTTTTAGAGAACATTGAAAAGAGAGGGGACAAGGGTCAACCACTCATAAATAATTCATAATACAGTATGTGTACTGAATAAAATCATGGTATGGGTATTTTAATGGCATACCACATGGAAAGGAAACAAGTAAGAAAAGAGAAGACACAGTTCCTTTTACGAGAAATTCGGTAGCCTAACGACGTCACTTAAAAATTCAAAAAACAAATTGATGAGAGAAGAAAGGGTCTCTAATAATTTGGAAATAAAATGGACAGTAATAAAAACATATAAGAACATACCATCAACATAAATAGATGGAAAATAGAAGACATGACATAAAGAAAGTCATGCCTTAAAAGAGACGGGTGAAAGAATCCCTTACAAAAATTCGACAGCCTAACGACGCCACTTAAACATTCATAAAATGAAATGATGAGAGAAAGAGGGGGTATCTCATAATATGAAAATGAAAATTAATGTAATATTAATATAAAATAACACCCCTAACATAAGAACACAATGCTTAAAAAAATGACATAAACAAGAGTACTTGAAAAGAAAGTGTGAGGTAGGATCCCTTACCTTGAAGAGTAATTTCAAAATCTTGAAGTTTGGGACCTTGGGAGGATTGAGGGAACCTTGGGAAGACTCCTTGGGAGGTAAGGAGACCATAAATTTGTTGAGGATGATTTTGTAATGGAAAGTATTAGAGAATGTCTTGGTATTTATAGGGGAAGTGAGGGGACAAGGCATTAATGGCTAAGGGACACCTCATTGGTTGTATTGGAAAAACCATGGGCTTTCCCATGGTATTTTCCCATGGTATTGGAAATTTGGGACAAATCATACCTTATCTTACTATTAATAAGTCGACCAGAATTATTTTATAATTAATACATCCTTAATGATGTCATTAAACACCCGAAACTCAAAAACTGTATTTTCACTATTCACTGAAAATTCAAATTTCTCAGAAAAATCCAAAAATTTCACCTTAAACAAATATCGATGCTCTGATTTCAAAAATAAACTCCATTTTATGAAAATAATTTTCTAAATATTTTTAATTTATTTTTTATATAAAAACACTATTCACTGAATATTCATTTTTTTTTCAGAAAAATCCCCAAAAATCACCATAACCTAATATCGATGCTCTGAATTCAAAAATGGACTTCATTTTATAAAAATAATTTTCTAAATAGTTTTAATTTAATTTTTAATTAAAAAACACTATTCACATGGAAAAATTATTACTGAACTAATAATTTATGAAATAGTTATTTACCTATTTTATTGAATCACATTACTTAATCAAGCTGCCTAAATTATATTAACACTTTCTTTAAGTGAGATTACTAATCCATTTGGTCACATTACTAATCCTAAGTGTAAAATCACTATTCATAATTTACTTTTCATCAAAAATTAATTTGATCTTATTAGACTCTAAATTTATTACTGAACATAACTACAAAAGACCATTTTTTGAAAATCATTACACATTATTAATTATTTAAGGTTTACATAAATATTTTTAAAATATCTTTTTTTTCTCTAAAATTCATCAATAATATGTATAATATATTTATCTGTACATTTGAAAATTCACAAACTTCACCATAAGAAGACATCACAATTTTTATTTAAATCAATGGATTATGTAAGGCAGTTACGGTCTCGTTACATAACCCCTTATAACACCAGCATAGGACCTAAGCGTAAGGTGTATTAGGGTGATAGAATCTTGGGGCGGCTCGACCAATATTGCCCGAGTAGTGATTTCTATCATCTTGAACTTCTCGCGAAGGTGATTCCATTCCAGCTTCACACAATGATGTTCGGCTTGAGTTTGGTCCAAAGCAAAAGCCAAAGGTGATATCTCCTTCCCGAGTTCCGTCAGATGGGATTCGATCAGCCCGAGACTACTGGATGGGGCCATTGAATCTTCTTTCTATATTAATTAATCAAGATCACTTGTATTTATAGAAAATAATTGCAACATTTAGTTTCCAACGGTCATATGGACCAACGGTCATATAACTATCGAAACCCAATGGTCTTATTTTAATTATACTCATTTTATTAAATGAAATAGTTTTGGTGAGTATAAAATAAAATAACACACAAAGTTAGAAAACAAAATTTATCCAAAAATTTCAGGTCGTTACAGTTAGAATTGAAATATGTTTATTTCATGTTAGATATTCCTATGAATTTCCTATATTGTAGTGAAAAAATGATTCCATATTATTTAAGTTATGATCCCAAGTGAATACTCATGACCCTTCTCTTTTATGATATCATGTTATGTCATTTAAGTCACATGTTATGCTTTTTTATCATGTTTATTCCCTTGATGGGATTTATAGCTCACCCATTTATTTTATGTATTCCAAAGGTTATCCTATACCATATTAGGAGGTCAAATGGATTTATGATCCCATTATGGAGAAAAAAAATAAATATATTGTGTTAGTTTCTTTTTGATGTATTATGAACCTAGTATTTCAAATAAACTAGACCTCACAATCTTTGAGTTATGTTTATTGGGAATTCATTAGGTAAAAATCATGTAAAAATACGCATAAAAGGATTGGGTTTAATAGTTGGCATAAAATCATGGTATTTTTATTTTTGGGGATTAGTAATAGAAAAATGTATTGATAACCCCAAGGATAAGTCTAAGTTTAGGAAAATATCCTGAAATTATGGTGAGGTATAGAGAGAGTGGTTTCAAAGAAATTAAATCCCTATATGGATATTGAAAGTGGATGTGAATCTAGAATAATTGTAGCTAGGTATAATAACCTCTAAAATGGTGCATTGGATATTAACTTGATAATCACCTAGTGTAGGAAAAAGAGGCCTTTCTACAAACTTGGTTTGACACTACTGGGGGATATGCTTTGGAAAATTTACAAACTATTTATGAACCATTATAAAGGAATTGAATTGGTTTTTAGGTTATAAAACCTAATAGGAAATGTTACCATGGATAAACTAGATTGAAACCTAGAGACTCATTATTTTGGATTTACACATCATCTATAAGTTATAACTTCTATGTTTATAGTTTCCATTTTTATATGTTTTTTAGTCTGAGTATTGTTAGAAACATAATAAAATTTTGAAAGGTTCACTCATTATCCATTCATGAGATTCAAATTTCTTATATTATTATAGTTCTATGAAATATTTCATATATTTCAAGTTTAGTAGAACTATTCAAACACCACTTCAAAACAAGGGGGTTGAGTTATCTGTGAGAACAAAAAATAGATCAATCATTACATCCCAAGTATATAAATCATCCTAGGTAAATGTTTGTGGACTGAACCTCCTTAATAATATTATCTTACTCCCTTTAGTAGAGTTTAATGAATTATTTTTCATTGATTGGCTGTTCTTATATAAATCCAACATCAAATTTTGGGAGAGGGAGATCAATCTTCACACCACAAGTCATTCTTTGATTTTGTATAAGTGTAATGGGGAAGCTGAATCTCCTTTGGAATTTTCATCCCAACTATAGATATTATTGTTTTATGAGAAATACTATCTAGATAAAATAATTAAGACCAATGAGAGAATCATTATTGAAAAAATTACCATTATGAGGGTCTATATTGTTGTATTCCCCGAATATTCTCCTCGTCTTCCTCCTGATCTATAAGTTAATTTCTCAACCAAACTTTGAAGATATTTATGATTTTTTGTTTTAAAAAAGTTTTTTTATTGAAAACTAACTTTTTGAAAGAATGTTTTTGTAAATAAGGTAAAATATGTGTTGCTGTAAGTTAATAATTTATATTTTGTGATATTTTTGAAATTATAGATAAATAAAGTGTTTTGAAAAGTTGGTGAGTAGACGCACCATCAGAAGCTCCATCAGATGATGCTTATGTTGGGAATTCATAAGTTTCTAAGACAAAGAAAGTTATAAAGTCAGAAGGTTTGGACGTTTGAAAGGTAATAACTTTAAAAATTAACTTAGATGATTATTTTCTATTATTTAAAGTTTCTAAAAAATAAAGAAGAATTAATTATACAAGATGCAGTTTATAAAATGAAATAGAAGTGAAAATTTCAAAAGTTTCATGTTTCTATGAATTTAATTTTTTTGGAGATAGATCATCGAACCGAGAAGCACTAGATGCATAACGTTTTGGAAGACTGGGAATATTAATTTTTTAAATTTTGAGGATTTGTAAAGAAGAAATAATTATCCTAATGTTTTTCATATAGATAGATCTAGGAAAAAAATACAAACAAAGAAAACTGCAAGAGAAATTGAAGTTTGAAGATGCATAATTTTGATAAAGTTCAACCTTTTTGATTAGAAACACTTTCCAGATAGGAGTTTTTGATGAATATTTTGTTATAAAATATGAGTTCATAATTTTTTTTGAGTTTGTGATTAGAAAAATATGTTGTTTCTCAATCATCCTGATAAGGCTGAGGTTTTTATAAAAATATACAACATTAAAATATTTCTTATCAGATAGACCTAATCGAAATGATGTAGCACACTGACTAGACTAAACCATGGATATCATATGGAATATAGAATAAGTATAGGAAATAGTTCATCAGTAAAAATAATTTAAAATAATCTCTGAAGTTGTTGTTGCTGAGTTTTTTCAGACTTGTATAGTACGAAAGAATTTCAAATTTTCTCAAGGAATTAGATTTAAATATTTGAGAAGAAATAAAGGGGAGATAATTTTTTAATCAAACATATATCTCCAGACACAAACCATTGGTAAAACCTTTTCAGACCGAGACATGTGAGAAATTTTGAAGTTGCTTCATCATATAGACATTGACTGGTTTAATGGAGTTTCTAAAAGTCTTATGATAAAGGAAGTTGAAAACATCGAGTTTGTAATTAGACACCATTCTATGGGAAAATATATCAGAAGTAATTTTACTAAGTTAATGGATAAATTTGAGTAGATAGAGTCTATAGACATAGAAAATTTTAGATGTGATGATGTTGATACCAGAAAACTGTTGGAGATAACTAAATTCTTTAGAAGTTGCAATAATGTATTCAACCATTTTCTATTGGCTTTGTGATTTGGTTTAGGAAATTGTGTTTTTGTTTCAGTTTTAATGGGTCAAGAGAAACTGGATAAAGGTTTAATTTTGTTTTGAATTACATATTAAGAAATTCCATTAGACATACTTATCTTAAGATCATATGAAGTTTTAACTAAGAAGAAAATAAAAGAAAGAAGAGGGTATATTCTTGTACAAAATAGAGTTCCGAACTAATATGTTCTGGATAATTAATTTCTGAACAAAACATTTGTAAAGTTCTTGATCAAGTGTTCCGAGAAGATTCAAAAAGATTACAGAAGAGTTGAGAAGAATTGATAAGCATTCAAATGAATCTCAAATGAACATGAAATTCATAGTTTTGGAATATGATTGATTAGGAAAAATAAATTGCTTTCTCACCCTTTCATTTCCAAAAACACTTATAAATAGAGATAGAAAGAACATCATACTAGGTTACTATTCATCTATTCATAAAATCATAAACCGCACTGATTTAGTGTCAGAATTATGTTTCTAAATTAAGTTGTTTCATGATGAAGAAGTTTTTTTGGACATAAGTTTTTGATCATAATACCAGACATAGAAATGTTTTGATTACTGTACATGGAGAATTAGATAGAGGGAATCAAGCTAAGTTTTGAGAAGAAGTTTGAGAAGAACTGTTTTTTTGAACAATAAAATCAGAAATTTTTCTATAGACATAGATTAAGTAAAGACACATTAGACCAAGTTTATCAAAATGAGTTCATTGGACCAAGTCCATCTAATGTATGAGGTTCAAAGAGAAGACATCATACATAAATTTTTGGATAAACCTTTGTGGTGAAGAATGTCTCAAAGTTAATTTTCTTTTTGTGTATCAAATTTTATAACAAAAAATTATAAATTGATGGGAGTCAATATAATCATTAATATTAGGAGATAGAATATTTCCAATGGGAGTTGAAACCAGTTATATTCACTTATTCATAATAGTGAATTACCATAGACCCAAAAGAGTGGCTATATAAAGGATATAGGTTCTCAAAATGAGAAAAAACCTTGGAAATCATCTGTGATTTGTTTAATTTACTACTTTTTTATACATTTTATTTTGTTAAAAGGTGATAAGAATATAACTCTAACAAGTTACGTGGGTTAAATTTATCAAATTTGAATTTTTTTACAAGGAAACAACATATTCAACCCCCCTCTAAGTTGTTCTATGACCCTTTTCAACTTTAATTGGTATCAAAACAAAGGTTCCCCGGTTATATCCATATCATGGAAAATATCAATTTCATAAATAAAAGAGTAATTCCTTCTTTTGATGGAAAAAATTATCATTTATGAAGAAATCAGATGATTCTATTTCTCCTATCTCTTGGACAAGAAGTTGTTGATGCTGCTACAATTTGTTTTCCACCCATTGAGAACAATTCTCATATAAATTTTTTTGAAAAGAGAAATATTGATGTTGATGGAAAATCCAGAAATGTTATTCTTATGTCTCTATCAAAAAATGTTTAAATGAAGGTAATGGGACTCAAAATAACAAAGATTATGTAGGAAAAGATAGAAAGAATTTTTGAAGGAAATATTAAAGTGAAATAAGAGAAGCTATAAATTTGTAGTAGAAAGTTTGAAGATATAATAATGAGAGATGAAGATATTATTGATGAGTAATTCAATAGAGTGAATTAATTTGTTTGTAACATCAGAGGTTTTAGAGATGTCTTGGAAGATTCTACAATTGTTAAGAAACCCATGAGAAACTTTCCAGATTGGATTGATTATAAAATTTCCATTTTGTAAGATAAATATGATTTATCTCTTGATGAACTATATAAATTTATTTTTTCTTATGAAATGAGAAAATATCTAGTGTTAAAAAATAATATAAAATATAAAATAGATTTCAAAGCTATGAGAAAGATGAAAATTCAAGATATTGAATATACTTATCCATGTGATTCTAAAGATAATGAGGATGATGAGTTGAATGAAAAAATCATGCCTCTTATATCTAATAACTATTATAAGGGAAGAGGAAATTATAGAGGAAGAACTACTCTCAAATATTTTGAGTGTGGTGGAATTAGGAATTTTTTTATGAATTTCCCCGTAAAGAAAGTTGTAGAATTTGAATATCATTATGAATAAAAACATCACTGGATGAAGCTTGATAAAACTTTCAAGAAAGAAAATAAGTACATTGATGGAAATAATATGTTCACTAGAAATTGAAGAAGTATGCTAAGTAAGAAAGTAGAATCTGACTTAGATGAGATTGATTCATCAGAAGAATATAAATATGAAAGAATCAGAATCATTTTTGAAAATGTTGAGAAAAATGAATATTTATCAAATATTAAAGAAGAAAGAGGTGAAGAATATTACATAGAGTACTGAATCAGATCCGAACTTGTTTCATGTCTTGAGAAAAATAAAAATCTCAAGAAAGAAATCAGAATAATGAAGAAATATAGTGGAAAAGGTGTTCTTAAGAAGGAAGAGGAATACATCTAGGAGAACTTTAGTTACAAATTGAGAATTGTTAAATAGAGAAAGATAATTAAAAACCTCAATAAGAAGTTAGAATCTAGGGAATATCAAGTTAACAAAACTCCATACAAAATTCTTGAGGATAAATATACCTTAAGAAATTTTAATGAAAATTTCAACAAGGCTTCAGTAGTAAAATATGAATTATCGATGGCTACAAAAAAAATCTCAGTTCAAGAATCTGGTGAAGTCTATACCCAATAAAGTTAAAAGTTCATCTAATTTTACTAAATTTATAGGTTTTAGAAAATTTCTTGGGAAAGATTAGTGTGATAAGGAATGTAAAAAACCCATCACATCTACAAAATTTAAAAATTCCCTTAGTAGGAATGATGGTTCATGCCCAGAGAATGTTAGAGTAAAAATAAGATATAAAACTCAACAATATTTCTACAATGAAAGATCAACCTTCAATATAAAACCAATATTTGATGTTTTTTTCTGGTGATTTGGATTTATGGACATAGATCTTACAATTTATGGAATAATTTTTCATTTCTCAGAAGAAGGTATGAAAAGTGGGGTAGTAATGGTGGAAGTAGAATGAGTAACTTTATTAAAATACAGAAAGTTAAAAAGATGAAATCTTAAGATGTTATAAAACTTCCAATATAAATCAAATTTGATTGTCTAGAATAATTATGTGGAAGACGTTAACATTTTTTTAATCATTCCAAGGAATGTATAACAACTCTTCCAGGTAAACTTTCTCATGCTAGAAAAGAAAAGGAAGCTGGGAAGAAGAATGTTGAGGAAATAGTTTTTGTTGTTGATAAATCTTTAAAAGAAACTAAGAAGAACATAACATGGATACTTGATAGTGTTGTTCATAAAACATGATATATGATTTGAAAATTTTAAAATATGTTGAAAATTGTGAGGGATGAGCTGTCAAATTTAGGAATCATAGTTCCTTAAAAATTAATGGATTTGGAATGACTCAGATTGAAGAAGAAAAGTTTAAATGTAAGTAAGTTCTATTTTTTGATGGGATAAAACATAATTTAGTGTATGTAAACTTTGTGATGATGGTAAATAAGTGATTTTTAGTAAAAATTATTGTGTCATTAGAAGTGTGAAATATTTCAATGTTGTTATAAGAGGAGAAAAAAGCAACAGAAATGTTTTTCAAATTGGAGAACTTGATAACTCATGTTATCTAAGTGATGAAGATGAGAATAAGTTATGGAATCGTAGCATTAACCAACTTGGGAATAAAATCATGAATAATCTTTCAAAAAATGATCCTGTATTAAATTTTCTATCATTTGAAATAATATAAGATGATGTTTGTAAAAAAAATTTGAGATGAAATATGGTTAGGCAAAGCAATAAAAAATTGAGATTTAGTCTAGCAGAACTCTTGAACATATTCATTCAGATATTTGTGGACTGATGAGAAATCAATCAATAAAAAGATATTTTTTACTTAATCACTTTTATTGATGATGTCACTTGGATGAACAACATCATGGTTATGAAAAACAAGTCAAAATCTTTTGAAATGTTCAGATTTTTTAGAAAAGATATTATGGGAGATATAAGAGTATTACTTAAAGAAGTTAATAACAGATAATGGTAAAGATTTTAGATACAATGCTTTTGAGACTTATCTAAATAATAATTGAATCAATCATCATTATATTTCTCCATACACCCCACAAAAAAATGGAGATGTAGAAAGGAAAAATAGAAGTTTTGTGAAAATGGGAAGAAACATATTAACATAATACAAACTTTCAATATTCTATTGGAAAAAATATATTAGTACTACTGTACATGTTAAAAACATATATTTTCTAAGGTTAGAATCCAACATGACTTCCTATTAAATGTGGTATAAAAAACCCTCATTAAAATACTCTAATATTTTTGAAAGTCCATGTTTACTAAAAATAAAAATTTGGATCTTGTAGAATTTGATGATAAAGATAAAAAAGGAATTTTCATCAGATATTCACCCAATGGAAGAAGTTATAAATTTTGGAACAATAATTTACAAAAAATTGTGGATACATATAATGTGAAATTTATTAATAATCCAGTTCCCTTAAAAAAGGATGTTGAAAATGTAGAGTAAGACAAACTAAATATTTCCAATGAAAGTAAAAATGGGTCAAAATAGATATATCAAGACTGATAGGAATCATGTGATGAGGAAAGTGAATATAGAAGAGAAAATGTTTAATTTACTACCTTACAAAAACATTTTGAAACTAAAAATATTCTTGGGAATCAGAAATATTCGATTTAGTTAAGAAGTGGGTTGGGATTAGAAAATCATACATCACTTATTTCACAAATTGAACCAAAATAAGTTTTAGTAGTAGTTGAACAAAAATAATGGGTTTATGTAATTAATTAAGAGTTAGATCATATTGAGAAAAAAAACTTGGTAACTTGTTCCATGTCCAACAAATAAAAATGTTATTTAAATAAAATGGTTGTATAGAAACAAGTTGAAAGAATATGTATAAATTTTAGGACATAAAGAACAACTTCTTTATAAAGGCTATGCATTGATAGAAGGTGTGTATTTTGAAGAAACCTTTCCCCCTATTATAATATTAGAAAATATTATAATTTTTTAGTAGTATCTGCACAATAAAGTTAAAAATTTTATTATATATATGTAAATTCATCCTTTTTAAATGGTGAAATTGAAGAATAATTTTACATTGATAAAACTTATGGGGTTCTACTTGATAATGATGGAAGAAAGATTGGTAAATTGAAGAAATAATTGTATGGGATGAAACAAGCCCCACATTCTTGGTATTCCAAACTTGAAAATTATTTGAGAATATTAAGCTTTTCTAGAGGAATGATTAATAGTAAGTTATATGAGAAATAAGTTTACTCCAGCAAAGTAATTATAATTATGTGTGTGGATGATATAATTTTTGCTGGAGATGAAGAAAAAGTTTGTAAATAATTTTATGAGGAAATGAAGAAGAATTTTTTAATGTCAATGTTGAAATAATTAACATTATTTCTAAGCTTACAAGCTCAAAAAATGAAAAAAATACATTTTTCTATCTCAGGAAATGTATGCCAGGGATTTTTTGCAAAATTTTGGCATGTAAGAATCTAAATAAGTTTAAACTTTGATTTCAATTGGGATGAATATGAGTAAAGATAAATCTAAAAAAACTATGAATCAGAAATAATTTTGAGAGTTGAAAGGAAGTTTTATTTACCTTACAGCTTCAAGACCTGATATTGTTTATACTATGACTTTGTGTTCTATATATCAAAGTGATCCAAAAGAATCTCATATGTTGGTAGAAAATAGAATTTTGAGATATGTTAATAGAACACCTTCACATGGGATATTATAAAAAATAATTTGTGATTTGAACTTTCATGGTTATACTGATATTGATTGGTCTAGAGATTTAAATGACATAAAATCAAATTTTGGAGGAAACTTTGATTTTGTATAATGTTTTGTGAGTTGGAATCATAAGAAATAGTGATCAGTAATTTTGAGCACAAAATAATTAGAATATTATGTATCTACTTAGGTTTATACTCAAATGTTGTGTATGGATGTTCATTTGGAACATTTGAAGGTTTATGTTTTAAAACTACTGAAGAAACTTTGTGATAATCACATTGAAATTGATATTTCTAAAATTCATTTCTAAAACTCAAGATAAAAACAATCTGATATTAAGTTTCATTGAATAAAAGAAAAATTTTATGGAGGAGACATTTTAATGGGATAAATTTCAATTAAATATCAAATTGATGATGTTTTTACAAACTTTATGAAAAAGGAAATATTTTAAGAATTGAGGCTGTAAATTCATATTTAGCCTCCACCAATGTCTTCCTAAATATATTGAGTAATTACCCCCATTGGTCTTTGTATTATCTTGACAAAGGGGTATAATATGTAAAACTTTATCCTATAAGGGAGAGAAAAGTACTTTTCTTAATTACATGAACATGAAGCTATGTTTATCATAAAATGGGGGATAAAAATAAAAGTTAGAGAAAATTAAAAGTGATGGGGAGTTTATCTTAACATGGATACATATTTTCTTATCACCATGGGATTAAATTACTTAAAAAATATTACTTTATTCAGTTGTATATTTTTAGGGAACTCCCTTTTGAGAAAGATTGGGTTTTGGTAAAATTTGTAAAATTTGGGATGTTACAAAAATGATTTATGAAAAATTATGAATATTAAGAAATGATGAGTTTAAAAGGTATTGTTAATAATATTTTTCAACAAATACAAAGGGTGATATTGAAGATCCTTTATTATGTTTTGTTTTAAATATTGTTTTATTTTTTTTGACAACAAACATTTTGAAAGAATGTGTTTTTAAATCAAGTGAATGATGTGTTATTGGAAGTTCATAATTTTTTTTGTGAAGTTTATAAACATCCATATAAAGAAAGTGTTTAGAAAATTTAGTGATTGGAAACACCATCAGATGCTCGAAGGATGATGCTTTTATTGGAAATTCAGAAGTTTATAGGATAAATAAGTTTGAAAAGTCAGAAGGTTTAGAAATTTATATAGATAAGGCATTTTCAAATTAATCTAGAAGATTATTTTCTATTATTTGGATTTACTAAAACATTATGAAGAATTCATGATACAAGATGAAGTTTTTATATGGAAAGAGAAGTAAAAATTTCTAATGTTTCATGTTTCTATGAAGTTGAAGTTTTGTGAATGTAGATCATCAGACCAAGAAGCACCAAACACAAAAGTTTTTAGAATATTATAAATATGAATTTTCAAAAGTTCAATGACTTGTAAAGAAGAGAGGAAGATGCTGATGTTTTTAGATAGATAGATCTAGACACAAAACATCTGGACAGAGAAAACTTCAGGAGAGCTAGAAGTTTTAAGGTTATGAAGTTTGATAAAGTTCAACCATTCAGATTAGAAACAATTTCCAGAAAATAGTTTCAGATGAAGTTTTTATTAAAAAATACGAGCCTTAAAAATTCATTTAGTTTCTGAAAAGACAAAGATACTAGTTTCTAGTAAGACCGATAAGGCATAGGCTTTTATAAAAATATCCAATGTTTCAACATTTCTTATTTGATAGACTATATAAAACTGATGTAGTAGACTAACCAAATCATATTATTGTTATCGAATGGAATAGATAATAAGTATATGACACAATTCATCAAAAAAAAAATTTATAATAATCTCTGAATTTGTTATTGAGGATTTTTTACGGTCTTGAAAAATGATAAAGAAATGTAAAGTTTCTCAAGGAATCAAATTTAAATATCCAAGTAGAAACAAAGGGTTATATTATATTATTAATAAAATATATATCTTTGAACATATACCACTAGAAAAACCTCTATGAATTGATACATGTGAGAAATTTCTAAGTTGATTCATTAGTAAATCTTTGATTGGTATAAGGGAGTTTCTAAAAGACTTGTGAAGAAAGGAGTTGAATAGATCGAGTTTTTAATTTGACATTATTATCTAGAAAAACACATTAGAATCATTTTTACTGAGTGACCATATGAATTTAAGTGGATAGAGTCACTTGATAGAGAAAATTCATATGTTTTGAAGTTTCTACCAGAAGGTTGTTGGAGGAAACTAAAGACTTTATAAGTTAAAAAAATATAGTTAACCATATTCAGTTGGATTTGTGTATTGGTTTATACAATTGTTTTTTTTTTCAGTTTCAGTGGGTCAAGAGAAACTATAGTAAGGTTTATTTTTTTTTGAACTGTATATTAAGAAATTTCATTAGATATAATTATTTTAAGATTTTATGAAGTTTGAGATAATAATAAAATTAAATAAATTAGTGAGTATGTTCTTGTACCAGATAGAGTTCTGGACTGAAATGTTTTGGACAATCAATTTTCATATAGGGAATTTCTAAAGTTCTTGATCAAGTGTTTCAAGAAGATTTGATAAGACTCCATAATATATGAGAATAATTAATAAGCGATCAAACAAATCTCAAATGAATATGAAATTCAGAGTTTTGGAATATGAGTGAGTGGGAAAAAGAAATTGGTTCCCAACCCTTTCCTTTCTCAGAACACCTATAAATAGAGGTGGAAAGTACATCGTACAAAGTCACTGTTCAACCCTGCATAAAATTGAAATGTTGTTTATTTGATGTTATAACTGAGTTTCCAAACAAATTTGTTTCATGTTGAAGAAGATTTTTTTGAAAGAGGGTTTTGTTCAGAAGATCAGACGGAGAAAAGTTTTTATTACTTGATAGGGAGAATCAAATAAAGAGAATCTATTTGAGTGTTGAGAAGAAGTTTGAGAAGAATATTTTTTAAATAGAATGATCAGAATGTTTGGTATAAGAATATATTGAGAAAAGATTTATCAAAGTGAGTCTATCAAATTTAATTCATCTGACTATGTCTATCAGGCACTGGTAGATCAGACACAAATTTTTGGATGAACCTTTGTGGAGAAGAAAGTCTCAAAGTTACTTTTCTTTTTGTGGCTCAAATTTTGAAGGAAAAATTTATAAACTAATGGGATTAAATATAATCATTAATATTGAGATATAGAAGGTGTCTAGTAGGGGTTCACACAAGTTATATTCACTTCATAATACTGAATTTCTATAGACCCATGAGAGTGGCCATGATAAGGATGTATGTTCTCACACTAAGTCGAAACCTTATAAATATTTTGTGATTTTTTTTACTTTACTAATTTTTCATACATGTTATTTTGTTAAAAGATGATAAGGATATAACTCCAATAAGTTTCATGGGTTAAATTTACTAAAGTTTAAATTTGTAAAAAGGAAACAGCTAATTCAACTTCCTCTTCTCAGTTGTTATATGATCCTTTGAAACATTAAACTTATAGCAGGATTTCTACCCATATCCAAGTATCCTTTTATAATAGACACCATCCAGTTGGAATAACCAAGGAAGAAAGTACAATAGAATCTTGAAAAGGGTCTTATATTCCTGAGTGATTCACCATGGGGTGTTGTTATTCTATTCATCAAGAAGAAGGATGAGTTAATGTGCTTCTGCATTTATTATCACGATCTCAACCAAATCATGATAAGAAAAAGTATCCCGTTCCACAGATAAATAAATTGTATCATCAACTACATGAGAACTAGTATTTCTATATGGTGAAACATTAATTAGGATATCACCAATTAAATGTGAGGAAGGAAGATATTCCCAAAACTTCCTTTAGAACAATGTATAGGCAAAAAAGTTGATAGTGATGCACTTTGGACTCACTAATTCTCCAACAATATTCATGGATTTAATGAATAGAGTCTTTAGAGATTACCTTGACAAAATTTTGATAGTCTTTATCTATGATATTTTAATATACTCTAAAACAAAGTAAGATCATGAGGAGCATTTGAATACTATGTTAAAGAATTTATGAATTGAGAAGATATATGAAAGGTATAGGACATGTGAGTTCTAGATAGATTATGTATCATTCTTAGGGTATGTTATCACAAGAAAAGGGATATATGTGGACCTTTATAAGACAAAGGAAATTGAGGATTGGCCTAGAACAACCTCTGTAACAGAGATACATAACTTCCTTGTAATAGTTGGGTATTATCATTGATTTGTGAGAAAACTATTGAAATTTTCAAACCCACTAACCAAGATGAATCAGAAGGGTGTAAAGTTTTTCTAAACTGATGAATGCAGAGAGAGATTTAAGGAATTGAAAAAGAGTTTTGTCAATGCACTACTACTCACGCTTCCCTCAGGTGGGGAACTTTTCATGGTATACATCGATGATTAAAATAATGGATTGGGTTGTGTACTAATACAGAATTATAGAGTCATAGCATACACCTCAAACAAATTAAAATTTCATGAGAAAAACTACCTAACACATAATATATAGTTAGATTCAATAATATTCTTGTTGAAAATATAGAGGAATTATCTCTATGGGAAGAAGTTTGAAATATATATAGAACATAGGAGCCTCAAATATATATTCACATAGAAGGAACTTAATATAATCCCTAAAAAATAGTTAGAGATGACCAAGTACTATGAATACACAATCCACTACCATCCTAGGGAACAAAATAATGTGGCAGATTCTCTAAGTAGAAAGGATCCAACAACCTTATCTCTAATAAGAATTGAGAAGGATCCAATCAATCTATACTTGAAAAGTATGGACATGGGAATCATAAAGGAAGGAACATCATCATTATTTTCTTAAATGATTATGCAACTATCCCTTATAGAGAAGATAAAGGATGCTCAATGTGATGATGTGGAAATTCAAAAGATGGTGGAAGCTATAAGAAATGGGAAATCCCAAGATTTCAAAACTGATTAAGAGGGAGTTATAAGATTTTTACCACATCTATGTGAACCATAAAATCCCGAGATAAATGAGTTATTGAATAATACAAATAGATCGACCTTATCTATCCACCCAGGGAGCATGAGGATGTATTGATATCTCTAAGAACACTATTGTTATGACAATATGAAAAAGGAGATCAATAAATATACATAAAAATTCTTGGTATTTTAGCAGGTGAAGGTTGAAAGGAAAAATTCCAAGGGGTGATTCAACCATTACACATATCTATATGAAAATGAGAAAAAATCACCATGGAATTTTTCACTAGCCTTCTAAAGACATCAAAAGGCAAAAATTATATATGGGTTGTGGTGGTCCATCTTATAAAGACTACTCATTTAATTACCATTCAAGATGAATTATCACTTGATCAACTCATAATGATAGACATTAAAGAAGTTGTGAGGTTTTATGGAAGTCAATTATTGATTGTATTAGATTGAGATATGAGATTCACCTTCACGTTTTGGAAGAGTCTCAAATATGATCTAAACACTGAGCTGAACTTTAGTATAGATTATCACCCCCAAAATGTTGGTCAATCTGAGCGGACTATCCACACATTGGAAGACATGTTTAGAGCATTCTTGATGGAATTCAAATACAGATGGGATAAAAATATTCCTATGGTCAAGTTCTCATAAAATAATATCCTTTAACAAAGGATCTAAATGGATCTATATAAATCCATTTATGGGAAGATATGTTGAACACCTACGTGCTAGGATAAAGTTAGAGAACACAAGGTGTTGAAGAAATGGTAGAAAATGTTAAGACCATTCAAAAACACATCTAGGATGCTCAAAGTCAACAGAAGATATATGATGATAATCATCGATATACCTAGAGTTTTATGATATAGATAAAGTATTCCTGCTCATATATATATAGAAGAGAGTCATGATATTTGGGAACACAAGAAAGCTAAGTCCCAAGTACATCGACCATTTTGAGATTATTGATTGCATCAGATCTATATATTATATACTAGAATTCCCACCAACCCTATCTCAATTACATGATATATTCCATGTATCCCTCTTGAGGAAGCACATACCAAATCCATCACATGAACTAAATTCATTAGTGGTAGGTTTGTAAAATAATATCTCTTATGAGGTGCGGTCGATGAAGATCTTGGACTATAGAGATAACATTCTACACAATAAGAAAACTACCCTAGTGAAAGTACTATGAAAAATCCATAAGTAAGATCAGGTGACATGGGAACTAGAGGAATCCATGAATTAGAGCTACCCTCACCAATTTTTACCTTATTATGTAAAACAAAATTATATGGTGAAATTTATTAAGGGGGAAGAATGTGATGACCGAGAATTTTATCAATGGAATTTTGTTTCTTATAATTGTGTTATATTTAGTAATGTAGTATAAAGAACATGAACCAAATGATAAAACCAAAACCATATTATTATATTAATTAGAATATTAAATTTATATAATAAAAATGGCCATAATAATTGAAAGTATTACAATGAGACAAAAAATAGGAAATAATAATATAATGATAACAGGAAAATTTGGACATGCTCGATTCCACATAATAATCACACTCACAAAAAACAATATAAAATTAAAGAAAATATTAGTAATTCATTATTAATTTTAAAAATTATAATATATAACCTTGATAAAAAATAAAAATGAATGATGAATGAATGAAATATGAGGTATTTATAAATATTAGGGAGCCCATATGACTGTTAGAATAGTAACATAACCATTAGAATAATATCGTCACCTATGTAAGTGTAAAATAATATTTATATATCTTATAAAATGAAAACATGATATAGTTATATCATGATATAGATAAATAAATGTTTTAAAAATGATAAAAATAAGTGTACTTATTTTTCTGAAATATATATGTTTTATTTTAAATTTTGTAATAAAATATAATGATTTAAAAGAAATATTATTTCTATAAAATGAGTTTATAAATTAATATTATTTTTTATATAATATAATATAATCCTATGAGAACTTAAGTAATTTTTCAAAGGGTTATAAAATCAATCATAATATTAAAGTTGGAATTTTTCAAATAAATAAGGATTTTATCTAAAAATTAAAATAATCATATTTAGAAAAATATTTTTATAAAATGGATTTAATTTTTTAAATATACACATTTAAAATGGGTAGGGTTATTTTTTTCTAGAATAGTTGATTTTTGGTGAATAGTAAAATATATTAAAATATACCATTTAACGTTATTAGCTAAATACATTAATTTTTGAGTCATGAATGATGTAAGAACCCATTATTTCTAACTCAAATGAACCATTTACTATATATAGTCATAAGAATCAATACTATTGGTAGTATTTATCCTAAATTATAAACTAATGAATATAATATTCACAAACACCCCTCTCATCCACTTATAATTACCACTCCTCACCAGCCATTCTCATCGTAACTTATAAGCCTTTTATACTGTAATATTTCTTCCCAATTACCTTACCAATCCTCTCCCTAATATCCTAGTTATTCTTGTCTCACCAAAATACCATTTTAATGTTTCTTAATGGGTATCCTAAGAGGATATAACCAAAGGAAGAGGTAAGATTCTTGGATAATCTATTTCAATTTTATTCTTCTACTACCACCCCCATATGTCCTCCATCCACCTAAACATTGTAACATAATTATAATAAATATAATTATATGTTATTATTATGGTGTGATATTCATATTATTCTCTCCCTTATTTTTTTCTAAAATAAAATCATTGTTCACAATATGGTTGGTTCATTGCTCCATGAACAACACACTTCATTTTTTTCATCACCACCTTCAATGATGGTTATAAAAATATTATTATGGTTAAATATGATTATAATAAGTATTTTATAACTTATTTAAAGATATTTATTTCTTAAAAATCATTTAATTAAATAAAATGAATCTATTTTGTGACTGTCAGAAAAACTTCCTAAATAAACCAATCACATAACTTGAACAATTTTACTAAGATAATTATCCCTATTCCCGAACACACATATGGGTATTTAGGACCATTTGAATTTATGAAAGGTCATTAATACCATTTAATTTTACTTTTAGATTTTTATTCCCATTTTACCATAAATACATAATTATATACAAGTGATCCTACCATGGAACTGTGAAACAAAATCCCTAATAAAAGCAAAATTAAACTGTATATCTAATGTAAATGGTTATAAATGAACATAATACAATTTTAATAAATAAAATTTATATAAAATAGGTTATAAATTAAGTAATTAATTAATTTAATTTGATTATTCAGGATATTAAGTGAAAACGCAAAATTATTCTCAAACCTAAGGTAATAGATCTCTATAAATTACCCTTTTTCTTTGGGTTATGAAATTTCTCTCAATAACTAAAATTTTATATATCTATATTTGATATTATTAAATGATTATAGATTCTATATATATTTATCTTTCATATACACCTTTCTTATTATCCCTCCCTTTTATGGGTTAATACATTCCTTAAGTTTATTTCTGAAATTCCTTTTATAAAATCCAACTCGATTAATGGGAAATTATCTATCCCCTAATCCATTTATGTAATGTTTATTTAAATCCTTTATTACAATTCATGATTTAATTAAATAAAAGAATATTTTAGGTATAACCATTCAGGTTTTTATTATCTTTATAATATTTATAAAATATCCTTTTATTATGATATGTGGAAATATTATGTAACCCATCTCTTTCAATGGGTAATTATTATGTTTATACCTTATGAACTATTTATTTTATATGGAACAAATAAGAATTTACATGTTATTATGGTTCAAACCAAATAGTTCTCTAATGCATTGGGTAATTTTTTTGTCTCATGAGATATTATTTATGGGATTAGGGAGTGAACCTAATCCATGACGAGACTCTGTCCACTATATGATGTTGTCTCACTGGTAAGACTTAACTTATGTTTATGTCATGTTATATATTTCTTCCTATTTCTTATATTTCCATGATCTCATGATTTCTTGTTATTTATTCTATGATCCCATGTGAATATTCCTTATCCCTCTCTTTTATGATATCATGGTATGTCATTTGAATCACATGTTTTTCTTTGTTAGCATGTTTATTCCCTTTCTAGGATTTATAGATGACCCCTTTTAAGTATTCCTCATGTTATCCTATGATATTTTAAGTGTTCATTGGGATTTAAGATCCCATTATGGATATTTAATTAAATATCATTTTTTAGTTTCTTTTAGATATATTATGACCCTATTATTATAATTACACTATGAATCACGGTCTTTGGGTTGTGTTTATTGAGTATTTGTTGGGTAAAAATCATGTAATAATATCTTTAAAAGACTTATATCACTATATTATTTTTAAACACAAAAGTTTTTTTATATTTTCATGATATTCTTAAGATAATATTATGTCTATGAGGCTAGTGAGAGTATTTTTATACTTCGAGAAGTTTAAAATTTATCAAATAAAAGATTATACATGTCAATGTGAATGAAAATTTATATCCTAAAGGGGTTTAGGTTATTTTGGTAAAGGGTTAATCTAAAGAGTTATATTAGTTACTGAAAGATTTCAAAAAAATAAACAATTTGAAGGAAAAGGTTCTAAGGATGATGATTATTGTAAAATCCCAACCTTTGTGGAGATACATCATGCATGTTTTCAGGTACTCTTTTACCCTTATTTTGAGTATATATTGGTGAAGTTTTTTGTTTGGGGTTATTTTGGGTGAAATTAGTGAAGTTTGGAAGCCCATGGGGAAGTGAACAGTTGGTTCATTGTTAGGGAAAACCAAATATCTTGCCCAAGGAAATAATGCACCCTATTTTGGTGAGACAAGAGGTGGCATAAGGTTGGTACATAGTTGGAACACAGTTTGGTCAAAATTTGAGGCCTTCCTTCCAAACCATGCACCCTCCAATAGAGGGGATTTTCATGGTTGGCACATGAGTTTTCAAATCATGTTCCACTTAGGAGAAACTATGTGACCCCTAAGTATATGTTCACAGTTTGGAAAATCATGCACCCGTACCAGGGAAACTATGCGCGTGAGATTTAATTCCTCTAAAAATTTTAAAAAAATTATTTAACCACCCAGTTTCTATTCCCTTTCAAATTTTTCATGGACTAAAATTATTTCCTCTTATTTCGAAAGCTCCCAGGTGGATTCCAAGGCTCCTTAAACCCCTTTCTTGATGAATCGAAGATTATGTTGAAGGACTGTCTCCTCTACAGTATGTGATTCCTTCCTCAATTGGTTTCTCCATTCTCTCATCTCTATTTTTCAATGAAGAGGAATGTTTTTTTCCTCTACGAGCGATGTTTTGGATCTTGATTTTAATGTATCTTAATCCTTTGGATCTTGATCTTAGGTATTAGTTTGAGATCTTACATGCCGTTTTTGTTTCTATATTTCTTATTTAATTTGGGAATTTTGGTTTGGAACACTTCCATCAATGACCTAGAGGTAGGTGGTATAATTTTCAATTCCCATAGTCTTGATTATAATTTCATGTATGTAATTTTGAAATTGAAATTTACACATTGGAAAATTTCATGCTAATTTGAATTAATCAATTAGGACAACCAAATACTATGAAATTTATAGATTAAAAGTTATCAAAATTTATTGATTAATGGGATTATAGAATTGATTCATTAATGGGTTAAGAAATTGATGGTGACCCTTGGGGTGTGCTAATATAATAAAATTTATGATCAATAAAATATGCTATATTGATAAATGAATTGATGAAATAGGTTGAATAATGATTTATATAAATGATTTATATATGGATTGAGAATGTGGATTCATGAAATGTGATTTTTGTAATTGAGTTATGGGATAGGTACTGCTACTAAAAATAACCATAGAGTTCCATAATTCTTCTCTAAGACCCCTATATATATATATGTATGTATGTATGTATTGCATGTGATCATGGAGTTATGGGAAATATATTGCTGAAACAAATACCCATGGGGTGCCAGACGGCTGCTCTAGGCCCCCATTGTTTGAATGTAAATTTAGAATTAATTAATTAATGGGAAACCATAATGGAATGATATATGATATCCTTTAGTGGATGGTTTATAATCTAGAATGGACCGAAGTAGGTATTTTTGTTCAGGTGTAATCTTGAACCTAGGGATTTATGTGGTTAAATAAAGCATAATATAATGTGAAAAATGTTTACTTTATCATTATAATTTAATCTTTATAAAACTACATGCACTTTTATTCACTAGATATTTTTTAGATGCTGTTGGTGGTGTCCTACTGAGTTGTACTCAAACCCTACTCAAGCTGCCTGATTGGAACCCAAATAGACTTCATGTTTATAGGATAGGATAAGGGTAAGAGCCCTATGTTAGATAGATGAGTTGGGATTCGTGATAGAGAATTAATGAGGGAACCAGACAAGATTTTAGGACCCTTTTGGGAGTTTTCAGTGTTTCGTTATTTTTGGTTTTTCATTTGACATGTGACACATATATGGAATGACATATATACTATTTTGGTATACGGTCATTTATCTATGTTTTGAGATTATCATGATGAGTTTGTCTTTATTGGTTGTGTATTATTATGGTTATTGTTTATTATTGTCTGTATATATTTTATTTATTTTAGATTTTTTACTGATTTGATAAAGATATCATAGTCTCACCACATTATATATTAGACCCTCACTGCCAGTTGGTAGCCTCTGGCATACGTGGAGTTTCACCTAGGGTCATATAACCAACTGGCTCAAGGCAATGACATGTGTCACCCCGGTTGGGACATTACAAAGTGGTATGAGAGATTATTTTATTTTATTTTATTTTGTCTTACTATTTGGGAAATGTATAGATGAGACTAGGATGAGTCGAGATTTGGTCATGATCTTATGCTTAGGAGTAGCTTACCCATGTGTGGGAGAGAACCTAAGTACCCAGGGTGGGATTGTTGTTGTTGATATTTGTCGATACTATTTAATGTTATTTTACCTCAAGTGATTCACTTTTTAGGTGATGTTATTATTATTTTCTATGATTTTCCATTGTGGCTCGGTATTGCATGAGATTCGTGTAATCATGTATCATTCTAGTCACTCAGAGTTTATTGTGACATGTATCATTTAGGAACACATAGAAAATAAAGTTTTGGGTGAGTTATTTAAATTAATGTGCTTTTGTTTACTTGTGTAATTTAAATTAAAAGGTTCCTAATGATATATTTAAATGGGTAAAATGATGCTAATTGTGGTAAGAAAAATGTTTAAAATTGGTTCCTAATGATAATATTGAAATATGGAATTTTTTTACCCTATGTTAGCCATGACCATGTGAGGGATGGTTGAGGGTAGTAATAGTGCCTCAATTTTAACCATGTGGTGGGGGTATGTGGGATGAATTGTTAGGGATTTATGTGAATCCCTCTTATGGAAATGTGTTATATGTACTAAAATATATGTTTGGAATTGTAGATATATGCCTCCACAACAACACTTGTTGATAGGATGGAAGAAGGACATGGATAAAAATGTGCCTTTAATAGTGGATCCAGAGGCTCTGATAGTATAGGGTGAAGGAGAGGGAGAGAAGTTCTATGATAACTTTATTAGTTTTATGAAATTTATTAAAAGAGACCTAGGTAAGCTTATGCAGATTATGTCTAACTTTATATGGGATTTCTAGTTTCAGCACCCTCCGAAATTCATGGGAGAGGGTGGACTTGATGCAGCTGAGTTTTGGATTGAGTCTATAAAAATGATCCTTGACCATTTAGATACCATTGTTGAGAGGAGAGTCAATCTATAATCTTATATGTTACATGGTCAAGAAAAGTGTTGGTGGGACATCCATTCTCGGGATGAGTGTCTGGATAATATGGTATGGAAAGTCTTCTAGGAGAAGTTTTTGGAACACTTTTACCCTAAGATGCATAGGTAGGAGAGGGAGCCTGAGTTTATACCCAGGGGAGTTTTTTCATGATGGGTTATGTTGGTCGCTTCACTGAATTGTATTACCTTTTCCCAACATTATAAGGAGATGAGTCTACTTTGAAGATACATTTTTTGGATGGTATTAAATGTGAGATTAATTCCCAGGTTAACAACTTTACGCTAAAGAAGTTTTCTAAGGTAGTAAATTAGGCTCTCAATTATAATGGGAACCTAAAGGAGGCTTCCAGTATAATATTGGTGGTTTCTACTGGATGATTAGAATGCATGTCTTCTAAGAGTAGGAAGTGTTTCTATGAGAATTTTAACTAGGGAAATAGTAACCAGTGTGGCTGGTGGTAAGGATTCGTTACTCATATATGTAACTGAATTTATTTCCATAAGTGTGGTAGGTCATGTCACATTTGTTTCCAATATCCTAGACCACCAATGGAGTTCTGATCCTATAGTATAATGGGTCACTTATTGAGGTATTGTAAGAACCCTCTACTGATGGGTAGTGATAGAAGAGCCCGAAAGAGTTATAGTGCTGGAAAGGTGTCCTCTAACCCATATTAGTCGGTCAGTTGGAGTTATTTTAGACATGGAAGTTGATGTAATAGATTACAAACATCAGAGATAAAGTTTCCATATCAGTAGAGTGGTGCAACTCAGGGGACTCAGACTTCAACATAATGGAGACGGGTAGTACAGTTGCATGTAGTTTAGCCTACACTTGTGGATAGAAATGATGGTCCATCGACAGGCATAGGTACTATTCTTGTTGTTATTAATCATTCTAGTGTCTTATTTGATAAATGATCCTCTCATTATTTTATATCTACACAACTTGTGAATGGTTTGAGTCTGGTGGTGGAGTTTTTTAATGGGGTTATAATGATCAAAACACTATTATGAGTGCGTTTAAGGGACATATGATTATGTAATGGGAGTTCTATTGAGGTTTGGTAGTCTCATTTTTATCAGAAAATTTATATACATTACATGTCAAGATTTGATATGCTTTTGGGTATGGAATATACAATATCATACTGAGATTATATCGTATGTTTCTGTAGAAGAGTGAACTTTATGTCTTATGAGGGTAAAAATTATGCTCATTTAGGAGAGTGTGATATCTAGGCTGGACAGGTAGATCTAGGTCATCAGCAACTAGGAGATCTTACTACCCAGGTTGAAAGTCTTTTATTTAATGATATGGGTGTGAAGCCTAATTCCTTTCCACATGCAGTGGACCGGTTTCAGGATGTGTTTACTAAGGAATTCTTAGGGCTTCCACCAGATAGAGATTTTGGGTATACAATTGATCTCATTCCTAGATATAAACTATTTTCTATTCCACCTTACAAAATAAAACCAACATAGCTACAAGATCTTAAGACTCATCTGGAAGAGTTGACGGATAAGGGATTTATCCGACCGAGTACATCACCTTAGGGTTCTTCGATTTTATTTTCTAATAAGGATGATGGGACATTGAATTTTTGTGTTGATTACCATAATTTGAATGAGATGATAGTGAATAAATGGTATCCTCTTCCATGCATTGACAATATATTTGACTAGTTTTGAGAAGCTTGTGTTTTCTCTAAAATTTAATTGAGATTGGGGTATCATTATATGAGAGTTAAGACTTTTGATATACCACATACTGCTTTCAAAAGTAGGTATGGACTATACGAGTTCTTCGTGATTCCATTCAGACTGAAAAATGCTCCGATAGTGTTTATGGACTTGATTAACTGAATCTTTCACCTGGACCTATATTAGTTTATGGTTGTTTTTGTGGATTATAATTTTGTATACTCAAAGACTCATGATGATCATTCCAAACATCATGAAATAATCCCGAGTACACTGATAGAGAATCAACTATATGCTAAGATATCTAAGTGTCTATTCTAGATTGATTTGGTACATTTATTGGGTCACATCATCTCTAAGGAAGGTGTATTAGTGGACCTAGAGAAAGTTTAGGCAGTTGTTTTTTGGGAATAACCAAATAATGTTTTTGATATACGAATATTCTGGGTGTTGACAGGTTATTTTTTGAGGTTCATCCAAGACTTTTACCATTTAGAAGCACCACTTTTTGGCTTGACCAAGAAAGGGATCAAGTTCTAATGTTTTAGAGATGGTGAGAATTCTTTATAGGAGTTGAATAAGTGCACTACTGGAAATCTGACCTTTCCCAATGCTTCTATACCAACGGTTTGTAAAAACCGTTGGTATACGTCCCCTTTCCCAATGGTTTGGCCAAACCGTTGGGAAAGGGTATGGCATTCCCAACGAATTGGCCAAAACATTGGGGAAATTCCACTTTGTGGCCACTTTTCCCAACGGTTTGGCCAAACTATTGGGAAAAGTATACTTTAAGGCCACTTTCCCAACGGCTTGGCCAAACCGTTGGGAAAGGGTGGGTACCTATCCCAACGGTTTGGCCAAACTGTTGGTATAGGTCCCCCATATACCTACGTTGCTCCCAGAATCAAAGGACCTATACCAACAGTTTTGACAACTGTTGGTATAGGTCCTTTGATTTTTTATCGAATCTTCTTACCGAGAACATTATATAAATAAAAATTTAAAATAATTATGATAATACATATATATATTTATGAAATTATGTTCACAAAAGTCATGTTAGGTTAGTGGTTAGGTCGTTCAATGATAAACTAGAGGTCCTAGGATCAAATCCCACCGAATGTTTTTTTGAAATACATATACCAACAGTTTTATGGAACCGTTGGTATAGATTTTCATATTACTTATACCAATAGTTTTGAAAACCGTTAGTATAGGTCTATACCAATGGTTTTCCAAAAACCGTTGGTATAGACCTATCCCCATGGTTTAATTACCAACGGTCCTCCAAACCGTTGGTATAGGCTATACCAACAGTTTGGAGGCCTATACCAACGGTTCCAAACCATTGGTATAGGTTAGTTTTCCAGTAATGGTGTCTGACTACCACATAGATTTTGATCCTACTTGAGTTGGGTGAGGAGTATACCATGTTTTGTGATGTGTCTAGGATTAGACTTAGAGATGTGTTGATATAGGGAGATCAAGTTGTGGCATATGGGTCATGACAGTTGAGACTGCATGAACAAAATTACCCTATACATGATCTTGATCTAGATATAATGGTTTATAACCTAAATTATTAGTGGAATTATCTAGTTGGTGAAAATTTTACAGTGTATATCGATCATAAGAGTTTAAAGTACATATTTTCACAATTATATTTGAATCTCGAATAGAAGATGTGGGTTGAGTATATGCATTAGTTTGACTTTGAGCTGGCATATATGCTCGGGAAGAGGAACAATGTTGATGATTATTTGATCAGAAAAAATAGACTCAGGAAATTCAAAAGTCTATTTTTGAGTGGAAGATGATGAACATACTGGTTGAGATGCATTTTTTGGTTTGGGAGTTCCAAGAGCAGATGACCCTCATATCAGTATTAGTTGAGTCCGCACTTCCGAGCCAGATAAAGGAAAGTAAGTATGAGTATACAAAGTGTTTTTACTTGAGGGAAAACTTGTAATGTGGGGATTCAACTTTTGAAAAGAATATATATGAGGATGAGTTCATCTATATCTAGATCTATGTTTTTGTTCCAAAATGTATGTATGAGAAGATGATGCGTGAGTTTCATGTCTTGAAGTGGGCAATGAACCCTCACTTGAAAAAATGTACCATAACTATTGGAAGGAAATATGTATGTATATGATCAAATACAAGAGGGGGTGAATTTTATGTTTAAAAACATTCATTTTTAATCTTAAAGAAATATTTTTTAAATAAAGTTAAACAAATCAGATTCACTAAACCCAATTCTATTAAAGAAATCGGAATGGACCTAATTCCAATTATAAAGGACTTGAAAACACTGAGTTCGATAAATATGTTTATCATAAAAAAATCAAGTCACAGGTTTACATAAAATATTGATTATACCTTAAAGCATATAGAATATTAAATCAAATTTTATATAATAGAGAATGAATATAAATTATCACTTTCTATTTAAAAGAAATTATAGTAGAATTCAGAGACATATAATAGAACAATTAGAAAAAATTAAATGAAATATATTAACCCAAATAGAAGGGTATCAGATGAATTTGGATAAAATTACCTTGATTTATACTTTCAAGCAAGTTTGTCTTACCCACACCATGGTAAGCCCTCAATCCAAGAAATATCGAATACAACTTCTGTCTTGCTATGCCCACAAGCCATCGATTAAGTAGGTAATCATCACCTCTATCTTTCTTTCACTAGAATACCTCAATTATAAAATCAGATGCATAAATAAAATCTTAAAGAGACAACCTGAAATGTTTTATTTAATATTAACACTCTATTACTACAATTACAAACACTGGGAATAAGAAGTTCAAACGAGAGAAAATAAACAACATGTATACACACATATTAGTCAACCTATATACAAATGAAGAAGTGACAGAGTATTTATAGTCTTGGAATGAAACAGTCGACTTGGTCTCCAACAGTCATATTTTTCCTAAATTTTAAAAGGGACCTATATAGCTAGCACTTACAACGGTCATAAAATAACATATTAGATGGCATCATTTTAGCACAAGGAAAAATATCACGAGAAACATTATCATGTTATAGGTATTTAAAAAATTCATGAATATGATTATATGTATAAGAATAATAAGGAAATATAGTAAATAATCAGTTTGATAAAGTTATGAAATTGGATTCTTAAAATAAGGAAAAATAGATTCTATAAATGATGAGAATCAGAATTGATAAACTAAGAGAATTGGATTCGATAAACTGAGAGAATAAAATTTGATAAACTATGTAAATTAGATTCGAAAATCTGAGAGAATAAGATTCAAAAATTTGAGAGAATTATATTTGAGAAACTCTATGAATCAGATTCAAAATTCTATAAGAATGGGATTTGAGAAACTCTGTGAATCAGATTCGAAATTCTGTGCGAATCAGATTTGAGAAACTGTGAGAATCAAATTATAAGTATGGATCTGATTTCTTTTATTAGTTTTACTTTCTATTCGGTCAAAGGAATATTTTTAGACATATCTAGAAAACAAAATAAATGGGATTAAATAACATGAGTCCAATTATTATCGAACTTGCAAAAAAGTCCTTTCTTGAACCTTATAGAAAAAATATTAATAAAGTAAATGTGTTTGTGATTTCCAAAACATAAAGGAATGAGAAGAGTCAAAATTATTTGACCCAACGATCTCCCCCTTTTTGGAAAGAACAAAAAATTATTTAAGAAAATAATATTAAGATTGAAATATTTCATATTTGAACTTAAAATAAATACTTATCTCCCCCTGAGTTTAGAAATATTAAAAATAGAAGAATATGACTTACTCACCCTTAGGATATGAACTCCCCTTAAGGATCATATTCTTTTATTTAAGTATTTTTCTTCCTTTATTAAAGAAATATCTCCACCTTAATTAAGGATATATTCTATAATATTATTAACCATTCTCCCCCTTTGTGATTTACAAAAAGGATGAGAGAAAATATAATGTACCTAAAAATGGTTAGGAAACATTATATACAAAACAAGGGGGATAAAAATACTTGATATTGAAATTTTTTACAAAATATTTTTCAGAGATACAAAATAAATTAATCCTTCTTCGACATTAAGTAATTTAAAATATCCTTTTACTTATTTAATTTACTATGATCTTATTCAACCTTTACAAGGATTAATTACTGATGTTAATTCCTCTATTCAAGGCTTTGAATTTTTTATTCTTAACTCTGAATATTTTATTCACGGGACTTGATTTTTTCAACCAAATCCTTATTTTTATTATTTAAAATAATTATATCATCTTTACAAGACTTCATCTTTGTGACATCAGCTGTGATAGAATATAGTTTCCCATACAAATGTTTGTCTTTTTGAAAAATGAATTCCTTTTTCCTCCTTTATTTTCTTAGAAAAACTATTTGTTAAGACTTTAAGAAATTATTTAGATTATACTGAGGCATTATTAATTGAATCAAACATATCATCAAATACTTTAAGATCAAGATTTATCTGGAATGACTACTTGGTCATCTCCCGACAATATTTCCTATGATAATGATAATTTTACATGAAGGTTTTGAATTTAGATTCAAGCTTGATTATCTTATCCATATGAATGGTTATTGAGTTCGATTTATAATTTAAATATTATTGAATTCTTTAATATCTTGAATCAATATTTGTAAAGTAAGGAATATAATTTACCAACTTCTTTAAAGATTTAACAACAAAATATTTTCCCATATAAGATGACGACTTTTTCGATTCTGATTTATTTTTTATAGAAGTTCCAACATCTATCTTCTTCCCTTTATCTTTATTAGACTCTAATTTATCTATCCTATATTATTATTTCCTTTCATTAGAAATTTGAACAATATTGTCTTCATTATCATCATCACCATCATCACCATCATCACCATCATCACCATCATCACCATCAGAAGGAACTTTCTGAACTTCACTATCAACTACATTTTCTTTCTGGGCTGAGGTTGATTTCTAGATATAACTATCGGATTTATGAATTGACTTTTATTTTGAGGAAATATTATAAGATTAGTCTTGATAAGTTATTATAGAGAGTTTTTTATATTTACCATCTCTTTAAATGTGTCCGATTTCTTGAATCTCATCCTCACTTTCTTCCTCTTTACCGTCTTCATCTCCTACTTGAGATAGCTCTTCTACACTCAGAATTAAACCCGAAACTACTGATTTTACTTTATCTATTTGTATAGGCTCTATCACCACAACACCTAATTTCTAAGGGGGAAGTTCATATTCTTGAAGTAAGGATTCCAGAATAGGATTGTTTTTTGATTCTCTTTCTGAGGCTTTCAACAAAGCCTGGTACAACTCAACTTCTGTTACTATTTTCTTAAGATTATTCTCCATGGATTATTTTTATAGTTATTGAATTTCTTGAAATTTTAAATATTTTTTCTCAGTTGGATTTATCCCAAATAATATTTCTCCTTGTTTCCCTTTCTCCTGATCTTTTCTCCACTTTGCAACGACTTTATCTGGGTAAGATTTATGCTTCTTTGAATTTTTCAGTTTGGAAGCTTGATATTTTATTTTCTTAGACTCAGCTATCTATTTATTCGAACTTTATTCACATTTAATTTCATTTATGAATAAATCAACAAAATCCTTAGTCTTTTCATTAAAATAATATTTCATTGTTTTAAGTGTGTCATCACTTAAAAGAAGAATCTTGAACTTCTTTGGCTTCAACTTACAAGGAACATTGAAAGAGTTCAGGAAATTAATTAAAAACATGAAATTTTTTTCTAGAAACATGAGGATCTAATACTTGATTGATCTATAATTTATCTTATTGATCATAAAAATGATGTATATCATTAATTTTATCTTCCTTAGATTTACAAGAAAATATTTCATGAAGATATCTGTTACCTTAAGGTTATCATTGTCTTCTTTTCTTGGAACGAGTAACCCTTGAATCCATAATGATATGATACCAATTTTTGGATGAAAAAATGTATGTAGATTCTTAAATATAAGAGGGGGGGGGGGTGAATTGTATGTTTAAAAACTTTCATTTTTAATCTTAAAGAAATATTTTTTTAACAAAGTTAAACAAATTAGATTCACTGAACCCTATTCTTTTAAAGAAATCAGAATGGCCCTAAGTCTGATTATAAAGTACTTAAAAACACATTGAGTCCGATAAATATGTTTATCATAAATAAATAAAGTCACAAGTTTACTTAAAAGATTTATTCCACCTTAAAGCGTATAGAATCTTAAATCAGAGTTTATACAATAGAGAATGAATATAAAGTATCACTTTCTATTTAGAAGAAATGACAACGAAATTAAGAAAATTATAACAGAACAAGTAGAACAAATAAAATGAAATATTTTAACCCAAAGAGAAGGGTATCCAACAACTTTGAATAAAATTCCCTTGATTTATACTTTCAAGAAAGTATGTCTTACCCAAACCAAGGTAATCCCTCGATCCGTAAAATATCGGATATAGCTTCTGTCTTACTATCCCCACAATCCCTTGATTAAACAGGAAATATACACCTCTATTTTCCTTTAATTGGAATACCTTGATTATTAAATCAAATGCATGAAGAAAATATTAAAGATAAACCCTGATAAGGTTTCTTTAATATTGACACTCTCTTACTATAGTTACAAACAATAGGAACAAGTAGTTCACAAGAGAGAAAATCAACAGCATGTAGACACACAAAATAGTCAACCTATATAGAAATAATGAATTGAATGGGTATTTATATGCTTGGAATTAAACAATCGACTCGGTCTCCAATAGTCATATTTTTTTCTTGAATGTACAATTGGCACTTACAATGGTCGTTAAATAACAGATTAGACGACATCATTTTAGCGTAAGTAAAAATATCATGAGAAACATTATCATGTAATAAATATTTAAAAAATGCATGAATCCAATAATATGTATAATTACAATAAGGAAATATAGTAACTAATAAGTTTTGAGAAAGGTATGAAATCATATTCTTAAAACAAAAGATTCTATAAATGATAAGAAGAAGATTCAATAAATTGAGAGAATCAGATTTGATAAACTAAGAGAATTGGATTTTATAAACTATGTAAATAATATTAAAAAATATGAAAGAATAATATTCAAGAAACTTTGAGAATATGATTCAAAAATCTGATAGAATCATATTTGAGAAAATCCATGAATCAGATTCAAAATTCTATGCGAATCGGATTTGATAAACTTTGTGAATGAGATTCAAAATTCTATGCAAATCATATTTGAGAAACTATGAGAATCTGATTATAAGTATGGATCTGATTTCTTTTATTATTTTTTTTCAGTTTCTATTTGGTCTTTTGGACAAGTTTGTCAGACATACCTAGAAAACAACATAAAAGGGATTAAAGAACATGAGTCCAATTATTACCGTACTTGCAAAAAATTCCTTTATTGAACCTTAAAGAAATAAAATATTAATAAATGAAATGTTTTTTGATTTCCAAAACATAAAGTAATGAGAAAATTCATAAGGAATTTGACTCAACAATGACCTACATTGAAATTATTGGTGGATAGGCATGAATAAATATTTCTTGTTTTATGACACAATTCTACAGTTGTCAGCAAGTAAAGGACATGAATCAATGACTTAGTGGTTTACTACATCCATTTCCCATTCCAAAATGGAAGTGGGATGATGTTACCATGGACTTTATGGTGTCTATTATGAGTATTTCTTGGAAGAATGATGCTATATGGGTAATTGTTGACCGATTGATGAAAGTATCCCATTTCTTGCCTATTCAAGAGAATTTCTTAGTGGATCAATCAGGGGGAATATACATCTGGGCAATAATACACATACATGGGGTGACACAGAGCATAGTTTCCAACCATGACTCATGTTTCACTTTGTGCTTCTAGAGAGGCTTACATAAGGCACTTGGTACACAGGTGTTTTTGAGTATGACTTTCCACCCGTAGATAGATGGGAAGTCAGAATGTATTATATAGGTTTTAGAATATATTTTATGGACACCCATCTTAGAATTTAATGGGTATTTTGATGAAAACTTAGGGATTGTTGAGTTTCCCTATAAAAACAATTATTATGATACTATTCAAATGAAACCATATGTGGAACTTTATGGTAGGCCATACAGAACACCTCTATGTTGGATGGATGTGGGTGAGTCAGAGTTGTTAGGACCAAGTCTCATATAGGAGACATTATAGAAGGTTCAAATGATTTATAAATATATGGTTATGGGTTAGAGTAGGCAGATGTTGTATGTTGATCGATGATGAAGACCCCTTGAGTTTATAGTGGGTGATCACGTGTTCCTTCAAGTGACGCCTAGATTGGGTCACTGTAGGATTCAGAGGTAGGTAAAGTTAGAACCTAGGTTTATCGGACCTTTTGAGATTATGGATATAATCAGGTCAGTGGCATACAAATTTCTCTTCCATAGAGGTATAATGTTATGCATGATATTTCTCATGTGTCACAACTTCAGAAATATAACCCTCACCCTTTTCATGTGATCAATATTGATGATGTTGTTCTTGAGGAGGATGCATCCTTTGAGGAACATCCAATTAGTTTTATGGATCATAGAGAGAAAGTGTTTTTGGGAAAGACTATATCGATAGTATGAGTGTTGTGGCAGCATGGAAGAGTTTAGGAGGAAGCATGGGAGAGAGGAGAAGATATGCAGGCACAGTGGACCAATATTTTCACCTTGGAATCTTAGATATACTTAAGAGAACATATCATGGCTGAGTTGTTATAAAGTGGTGAGATTTTAAGATCCTAAACTTTCTGTAGACACCTCATGCTCATTTTTAGGTACTCTTTTACCCTTATTTGGAGTATATGTTGGTTGCATTTTTGTTTGGGGTTGTTTCAGGTGAAATTGGTGATGTTTGGAAGCCTAAGGGGATGTGCACAATTGGTGCATGGTTATGGAAAACTATGTAGATTTCCCTAGGAAACCATGTGCCTTGTTTTGATGATATAGGAGGTGGCACGCAATTGACACACTGTTTCGCCAAACTGTGCGACCTCCCTCCCAAACCGTGCACCCTCCAACAGAGGGATTTTCACGGTTAACACACAGTTTGTCAAACCATGTGCCACTTTAGAGAAACCGTGCATCCCCTAAGTATAGGTTCATGGTTTTGAAAAATGTGAGACTCTTCCTAGGAATCCATGCATGTGAGATATAATTCCCCCAGGAATTTAAAAAAATTCATAATCTCCCCAGGTTTTATTCCCTTTTCCCCCACTCAGCCTAAACCAATTTCCTTCAAATTTAGAGGCTCTCCATAGGATTACAACACTCCTAGAACCCCTTTACTAATGATCCAATATCTTATTTAAGGTTCATATCCTCTTCGGTATGTGATTCCTTCCCCATTTGGTTTTTTATCTCTCTCTTCTCTCTTTCTTGATGAAGGGGAATGATTTTTCCTCTGTTAGAGATGGTTTGGATCTAGGGTTTAATGGATATTAATTATTTGGAGTTTGAAATTAGGTATTGGTCCTATATCTTTCATGATATTGTGGTTTTGATATTTCCTCTTCAATTTAGGGATTTTGGTTTGGAAAATGTCCATTAAGAACCTTTATGTAGATGGTATAACCATCAATTTTCATAGTCTTGATTATAATTTTGTGTATGTAATTGTGAAAATTTAAATTACCACATTGTAAAATTGCATTCTAATTTGAATCAATCAATTAGGATAACATGGGATTATGAAATAGATAGAATAGGGGGTTATTGAAATTTATTGATTAATGGGATTATCAAATTTATTGATTAATGGGTTAAAAAATTGATGGTGACCCTTGGGGTGTGTCGTTATGATAAAATTGATGATCTATAAACCATGATATGTTGATAAATGAAGTTATCAAATGGGTTGAATAATGAATTATGGAAACAATTAATATATGGATTGAGAATGTGGATTCTTGAGATTTGATGTTTGTGAATGAGTTGTGGGATATGGACTGCTACTCCAAATACCCATGGGGTGATAGACTACTGCTCTAGGACCTCTCTCTCTCCCTCCCCCCCCCTCTCTCTCTATATATATATATTGTATGTGATCACTAAGTTGTGGGATAGGGAATGATTCTCCAAATACCCATAGGGTACCAAACTGTTGATCTAGCTCCCCATTATTTGAATGTGAAATTTGAATTAAATGATTAATGGGAACCCATCATGTAATGATATGTCATATCCCTTGGTGGATGGTTTAGACTTCGACATGGGTCGAAACAAGTATTGTTGGTTTTGGTGTCATCTTGAACCCAATGATTTTTGTGGTTAATTAAAGAGTAATTTAATATGAGGACTATTTACTTTATCCTTGTACCTTATTCTTCATACAACTACATACAATGTTATTGACTCAAAATTTTTTTAGACGTCATTGGTGATAGCGTACTGATTTTTACTCAAACCCTACTCAGGCTACCTGATCGGTACCTGAATTGACTTCATGTTTAAAGGACATGATAAAGGAAAGAGCCCTATGTTAGATGGTTGAAATGGGATTTGTGATGGAGCATGGATAATAGAACCATACATGATGTGGAGTCTCACTTAGGAGTTGTCAGTCTGTATTTATTTTTTGGTTTTGAATTTGACATTGGAAACATATATGGAATGACATATCTACTGTTTAGTTTATGTTCAATTATCCATGTTTTGATATTATCATGATGAGTTGGTATTTATTGGTATTTTAATATCCTGGTTATTTTTTATTATCATTTGGATATCGTTTATTTATTTTTTCTATTGTACTACTTTAATAAGGAGGGTATAGTCTCCCCATATTATATATTAGACCCTCACTACTAGTCGGTAGCCTTTGGAATATGTGGAGGCTTCTAGAGGTCATATAACCAACTGTCTAAAGGCATCAACATGTGTCTCCTAGGTTGGTACATTAAAATTATTAACTTACAAAGAGATATACAAAGACAAAAAAGTTATTAACATTATAACATTTGACTTCATGAAGTTAAGGAGTTTGAATATGTATAAAGAGTTGAACATTAGGAATATGATTATTAAGCCTCACTACTATTAAAAATATCTTGCTTCATATATTTTACTCAATAAAGAGTTTAGTGGGATGGTTTTAAAATATGGTCACATAGTAATGTGGAATGAATCACATTAATATGTAATGATTTTTTAAAAACCCATAAAAGTGCAGTAAACCTATGGATGATTTGGTAGTCTAACATATGCAATATGTTTTATAGGAATTCAAATATGTTTTTTATGTATTATTAAATAAGTTTTGTAATTTAAAATGTATCAATTTATACATAATTCAATATCCAATTTATCAATATTTCACATTGGTTGAATATATGAAATGATAAGGTTAATGTGAGTATAATTCCTATACGAGGATATGGAATATGATAACAAGGCACCAAATGAGTTCTGTGAATTTGATGGACCACTAAATATATACCAAATGGAGTGTTATATAATATTTCATTGGTATACTAGGGGTGAATGGTTCATATTTTGTGTACCCACTACCTGAGGTTGGTGAGATACCGACGATGAGAACCATTATACTTTGATACCTTTATTTTACAGGCCCTAAGGATTTTTTTAATCAGGGGTGGTAGGGTATTTTTTTGATCATGTCATCATTTAGACCCTAACCAATATGATATTTATCCTATCATATGATGAGCATGATATCTGTTCACTCGATTGATATAGACTAAGGAAGTGTATGGTTATACAAAGATATTATATATGATGTTATTATCCTCAAAGATAAATTACATGTGATGCATTCATAAACCTATTTAGTCTATACCTAGTGAATCAAAAACATATGGGCATGATCTATGGGGTTGACATACTCTATATCCCATGGTCAGTTAGTGGCTTGGACAAATGGATCTTATGAAAATTTATGCTCACATAAGATGTAGTTGGTAGACACATGTATAAAGATACATGTTTTTAATGGGGATCACACCAAATACCTTTTTTAGTTTATGGAATATATTTTTTCATGAAATCCATTATCAATAATTTTCCGTTGGGAAATGTAGTACAATGGTTTCCAGGGTTATCTCATAAGGAGGTTGCAGGATAATTTTTCAAAACTATCACCTTTGTTAATTTGTTTTTTTGTAAGGGTTAGTAAATTAAATATTTATAGAAGGATAATCAAAGTTAAAGGAAACTAAATCATATCAAGGTTATAAATTAAAGTTATATATTAGAAGCATGACTGATTAAAAAAGATACACTTCAGATAGAAGAAGTGGACAAGTTTAGTCCCTTTGAAACCCCCTTTATAATTATTTGTAAATGAATTAATCAATGTATAATTCAAGACCTAAAATTATACACCTAAAGATACCTAGAAACCATACCAATACCTCAAATATGAGTGGCGGTCTCCTTTTTAAAGTGATTCAGTTAGCCAAAGACCTATAAGTAGTTAAAACTGATTAAACCTAATATTCACAAAGGTGAGACCTCACAAAAAAAATTAAAGAGTAAGTGTAACCACTTTACTTTCATATGTTTGAGAAAAAAACTATATAATTTTATAATAAAGAGAATTCGATAAATAAAAAGAAAATATTAATTCAATAAAAATAGTTTCTAGAAAAATTAAAAAGATTACAATGAAATTAAAAAACTCAAAAGGAAAAAATATCTTCTAGAATCAACTATCCATAGACACTTGAGAGTTTAAATCATCATGGATAAATTAACCCATGTGTACTCTTATCCATTTTATCCTCTCTAGCGCAACCCAATAACTCTCTGTCCCTCTCTAACACTTCAAATGGAAGTGTAGAAAAATATTTATAATGAATAGGTGTGGTAAAATTTCCCTCAATTTCTATCCATAGACTTTCAAAACATTTTCACCCAACTAAGAGGTTTCATATTGATAGTTTGCCTTCTATAATTTTTTTTAAAAACAAATTGGTAGTCCACCCACAAATTTTAGATCGATTAGAAATGTGTATAAAAGTTATCTTTGAATTACTATAGTTAAAGTTTCCATCCAAAGAGACTGTTCAGTTCCCTCCACCTTTAAGTATCCACTGACTACCTTAATAGTCAAGTATTTATATGATATTTAATGTAAACATGAGTTACTAGGTTTCTTTCATTGTTAAATGGAATCATATAATTTAGATTCAGGTAGGCATATTTATTCTTCATTTAATGATGGTTGGTCAATTCTATCCTTAAAAAAGTTTTCTAATTTATATATATTATTTAGAAATCATATGAGTTGATTTAACTCTAGTTAAAATTTAAGTAATTGAATAACAATAAAAATAGAATCCTAAAGAAATTATTTTCCAATTAGGATCAGTTTAGAAAAATTTATGTTAGAAATATAAAAATGATAAAAACACTTAAAGATCCAAAATTTTACAATTTTCACAATTAAGCTCAAAACATTCATAAAAACATAAAAATGATGCAATTCAGATGAAAATGTCAAAATTTTGGGGCTTAAATCATTGAATTTCAAGGAAAAAGTAATGAAAATATTTGATTTATAAATTCACTCATACTTAAGACTTATAATCATAGACATGTAAGTATACAAAACAATACCAAATAAAATTCAAAACACATGCCCATGAGATCCACTAATTTAATACAAAGGATACCAAAATTATTATACCTCATCAATAAAATTTATTTCAAATTTTCTATTTGGTTAATTCAATCCATTAGCACTTTATTTATCACCCCATGCATGAAAAACAATTTCCTCATTGAAATTTCCTCTCATCACACAAATATAGATTTAAAAAAAATATTTTCTTATCCAAACACATGAAAGGGGTCACCATAGGCTTCATAAGTTCTTAAATACCCACCTAATTGATTCAAGGACTCATTTTAATCATGATTACTTTTATATATGTTCATATATTGAGGGATAGTAGGTTTTAGATTTAAAAATGATCTTAGGTAGAATAAGGAGGTGTGGTTATTTTTGAAGAAAAAATGCATGTTTGAGTTTACACTAAAGAATGGTCTTTTCCTTACTCCCCTTTGAAGTTAATCACCTCCAAAAATATTTAAAATTATAAAGTAAAGTACACAAATTCCTTATTTTAGATGAAACAATAAATCCACTCAATTTCCTTCAACATAATTGAATTTATGATTTTGATGTTTCAAATTCTTCATAGATTTATTTCTTAAAGAAGTGGAAGTTATTTTAATTTCAAGAAGTGGTGTGGATTTCCATCCCTTTTTTGAATGATAACAGTTAGTTTTATCTAAAAAAATATTTTTATTTATTTTCACAATACTTTTAGCTCTGTAGTTTCTGAACAACATTAAATTTTCAAAAATAGATTTAAAATAGACTAAGTATAACCAATTGAAAACAAATTCTAAACATCTTTCTATAATTTCATTTTTGTCACAAATAAGCCTCAAATTATAATTAAATCTATAAGAAAAAACCCCCCACACACACTTGAGTTCAACTAGATCATGAATTTTACTTCCAAGAGAAGGTTTATATAGGGATAAAAGGCTTACAATGTGGCTACCTAATAGGTTTCTCATAGATTTATAAGAGATAAAAATGATCAATTATAAATGGAAGGCTTGTATAAAAAGGAAATTTTGAAAATGTTTTTTTTAAATCAAATAATTTCCTTTACCATATCAACACAAGTGCCCTAATATCAAAGGTTTTTACAAAAACAAATTACATTTTGGTTATAATAAGCATTGTTTAGTTCCCTCAAAAAATGAGCTTAAACTGAATAATATGTCAAAAAAAGGTTCACAATTATAACATGAAGTTTATTTTGAAATTTAGATAGTGATTCATGGAATGGGATTCAAAATTCTACAGGTCTTTTCATGAATTTCACAAAATTTTAATTCTATAAAAAATTCATTTCAACATTCATTTAAATTTAGTTGCATGGGTTAAATCAATTAAGTCATTGACATGGGTTTAAAAAATTATAAAGGTATAAATTTTTAGTGCACAATTTTTTAAAAAAACCACAAAAATTAATGAACAACACACAAAATTTGAATGAAAAGAAGAAAAATAAAACATAGAATAACAGTAAAACAGAAAAAAGAAAAAAAAATCTAAAAAATTCTGACCCCCACACTATTTTATTACAATTTCATCATTTTGCATCCATTTATATGAGGTAAAAAATCAATAATAATGGATTAAATAAAATGAGTGGAAAGGAAATACACTACCTGGTTTATTGAGTAGTAGTTTTGAGTTATCTTCTTAACTCTTTCTAGTTAAAAACCTATATGAAAACAAGAAACAAAACTCCAATAATTTATTAAAAGAAAAAAATAGTAAAAAGAAAAAATAAAAGAGAAGGGAAAAGATGATAGATCTTTGGTAACCCCCTAATAGGTGCTAAAATTTTATTACCCATAGTCAAGCAGTTGAAGTGGTTTATACCCAATCTAATGAAGGTTAATTCTTCAAACTTAGAAACCAAAAAATTTTCTTCACTAAAATATTTTTTAGATCACACAATTTTTAAAGATTCAAAAAATATATTTTTTCATTATCTATTCTATATATTTATGGATCTTTGGAAGTACTTGAAGAGGGAACAAAATGAAATGAAAACTTCTAAATGTTTAATATTTAGAAAAGTACTACACTAGTTGCTAGAATTTGATTCCTAGATTTGGTTTATCTTAAATTTCAAGTTTTAATATGATTTATTATTTTTAAATAAAATTGGTACCACAACCTTCATGTAAACCAATATACAACTCAATAATCTCCTCTATTTTTTTTTCAAATTAGTTCTTCACTTCCTTAAACTCATCTTCTTCATTGTCCAACTATTATATTCAAAACCTATATAAATAAAATATACACATTAAGAAGTTGTTAATAATTAATTATCAATATAATATTATCAAATTAAATTCAAATTTAAGAATTATAACTATTTTCCCTTAGTTTCTAGTTCTTATTAGTGGAAAACATGTTTAAAGATTTCATTGAAAAAAGGCATCATCTTAGGTTCTTCCTAGTCTTCTTCAAAATTCAAATTCCCAAGTGTAGCTTCCTATTTAGATTTTTTTTGATATAATGGTTCTAAATTTTCATATCCAAAATTTATGATCTCCCATGGAATTTTATATTCAACAATTCTAGAATATTTTTTTAAATACTCTTGATTTACTATACCCAAATTAGTGGTTCAATTACTGATAATGACTTATTTGAAATGTAAAATGGAAAAAGAAAATTCCAATGAATTTTTCAGCTCATCCATGAAAGGTTAATCAATGGAAAAAGGGTTTTCATTTTCTTGAGGTTCTTTTTGGTTGACCAATTCTTTTAGTTCTTTTATAGAGGTGGATAAAAGTTCTATTTTTTTACTAACTATTTGAAGCATTATATAATATTATTTTAATTTCTATTTCATTTATTATCCTTCTTATACTCATTGAATTATTGAATAATAGTCCAAATATATGAGTAATCACTATAAATATATATTTTGACACAAAAAAATGTAACTTAGAAAATCTCCCAAAAAATGGTGCCATTTTATGGAAGGGAACTTGTTTAAATATCCATTATTAATAATTTACCCTTAGAAATGAAGTACATTGGTACTCATGGTTGACTCATTATAAGGTTGTAGGATATGTTTGAAAAAATATCACTTTTGTTAATATTTATTTAAGGTTTAATAAATTGAGGATTTATAAATGGTTAAAAAAAATATAAATGAAAATAAATTAGAGTATTATTAAAAATTAAAGTTAGACATTAGAAGTGGGACTGATTGAAAATGATATACTTGAGATAACAACAGTGGAAAAGTTTTGACCATCAGAAACTCCCTTTAACTTTTTCTAAAAATTAATTATCAATTTAAATTACTCAATTTATACATAAATAACTAAAATTATGCATCTAAATATTCATATATGCCATATCAATACCTCAAACATGGGTGTTGATCCCCTTATAAAGGTGATTCAATTTCCCAAAGACCTCCGAGAAACCATAACTGATTAAACCTATTGTGATAAAAGGTGACCTCACCAAATAAATTTATATAGTAAGATCATACACTTTAGTTTCATAAGTTTTAATAGAAAATATATAATATTTCAAAATATTTCAAAGTAAATCACAAAAATCTAAAGGGAAAAATATCCTCGGGCATCCATTGTCTATGATCACTTGGGATTTTATCCCATCATGGATATATTATTCCATTTTTTTACTCCTCTTCTTGATATGATTCTATCTAAAAAATATCGCTCACTCTCTATATAAAATTTTAAATGGCAGTCGAGAAACGTATTTATAATGAAGTGGTGTGGCATATTTTTCCTCCATTTATATTCATATACTCTAAATACATTTTAAAATAACACTATTTTTCTTCATGGTATATAATCTTAAATTCCCAGTTTAATTACTTAGATTTATGTTAATAAAAATTCCGAATGAGGTTATAAAAGAAATAAGGGCTTCTAAGGATTTTTCAAAGCCCGAAGACCAGGTTTTTGGGGAAAAAATTAGGCTATACAGATATTCAAAACTTTGCTGCCCAGTCTACATGGTTAGAACATACCATGTGGGGTATTTTAGTGCACAATAGAGGGAAACACGATTTGACTTAACTATCCTGCCCAGGATACATAGTCATGTGAGTGTTACTAGTCATATTTAGAGGCATTTTTCATGTTATGTGCATGGTTAGTCTAATTATCTTCCTAGCCTGTGCGAGGGGTGTATTGGGATAGAGTTGGGTGCATAGTCAGCACATGGTTTGGGAAACTGTGAGGCCAAACTGTGAAAATCTTTAATTTTTGGGTAAAAAGATCATTTTACCCATATATATTTATAATTCACCCCCATTTATTTTATCTTTCATGAAAAAAACCCTCATTAGTTGGATAGATCTCCCATGGACTAACCTAAACTTTGAATCCATTCTTTCATATGAACTCCATTTGTGACATCATCTATCACATTGGATTTCCACTGGAAATCTCTCCATTCCTTTATCTATTTTAACCATTTATCTTTCCATTGATATATTTATTTTGGTGAAAGATAATACACCCTATTTTCAAGGTATTTATCTTTTATTCTATTTTATTTCAATTTTTTCAAATCCAAGGGCCAATACAGGATGAGTGTTCTACCACGGGTATAAGGTGGGTGATCTATGACTTTCCCACAAAGTCTCACCATTAATAAATTTTCATTGTTGTGTGTACATCATTTTAACCAGGAACTTCTCCTAAAATTCATCTTCTTTAAATTTAGTCACCTAAATTGAAAATTGGGGCCCTAGTGAGATTGTTTGACACTGTTGGTTGTTGAGACCTCAATGTGGACCACCCAATTATGGTATGTTCCTCATTATGAATTCGATGACCAATTTTGTGAATACATGAAACAACATTTGGGTGTTCTTGAATTGACATTTATTATAGAATGTCCTTATTTTAATTTAAATATTTATAAATCATTAAATGGAAAGCCTAAATCACTCAGATTTTATTATATATAGTTAAATTGATATGGTTTCATGTCCCTCATTGACCCTTGACATATTGATGAAATATGATGGAATGAACCTAATGAATTATTAACTATAATGAATATTACATGGCCTATGATAAATTTTGAAAATAAATAAACATGATTATATAATGCCTATTGCCTATGATTTTTTTCATATTTACAGGAATAGTTAGACTTGATCCCACCTTGGATTCCCGAGTGAATGACTTAATCACTCAGAGGACACCATTATGATTCATTGAACTGGTTGATGAGGTAGATACCAACCTTGGAACATGTTCCTTGTCTACTGTAGGATGCCTTGTATGACACTGTAGGATCCATATCCTCCTCTGAAAAAATTAGAATGTCTTGGATGAACTCCTTGGATTCAGTGTGATTCCTTAGGACATATGACACCTTGGATTATTCTCCTTAGGATCCTATCATGCTTAGCCTAGGATTTACCTTGGAATAGATCTATGAAATCATTTAAACATATTTATAGTAGAATTACTTGGGTATACCCCTTGGATTACACTTATCCCTCTTTGTTAGGATGCATGGTTGTGCACCATGAGCTAGCATGACATTCTAAGGATAAGGATGCATTATTTCCTCTTGGATCCTTTTTACTATTATCATCATTACTTCCCATGATCACTACTATTATAATACCTAATCCCTTAACTAAATTATTAAATGAACACTTGTTGAGAGACATCTAGAATAGGCTAAAGAAGTTAGGTTTGATCAGGTTTCCCACAAGGAACCTGAGCTTGAATTGGGTTTTATTTATTTTATGTTTTTTTATATATCTGTAAACTATTAAATTTTATATTCACAGACTGAATTTTTAAAGAAACCATTGGTGGAGGCCTAATAAGTTTATACCACACCCTCTTTAGGACACAAATTCTACCCATACAGATTATATTATTATAGGTATGGGAAAGGGAAAGTGTCAAGTTATGGATGCATGACTTCTTGTATTAGGATGGGTGCTTGGTAGAAGATGACTAGGATAGTGCTTAGGATGCATGGAATTTTTTTAGTGTTTTTGGATATTTTTTTATCCAAATCCTATCATGTATTATTGATCTTTTTTTAGAGACATGACATCATTATTTTATATGGTATTTTTTCATCTTTTGAGGTAATTATTTATGACTCAAATATTTATACTTGTTTCAATGTTTTATTCATTATTATCACATTTGTTATTCATTATTTATTTATAATTTTTTATCACTATGTTGCAATATGATTATGTGGGTATAGTATCCCCACCATACCACCTTAGACCCTCTCTACAAGGAGGAAGCCTCTGCCATATTGAGAGGCACACTTGAGGACATGTGGCCAACCAGTTCAACTACTGTTACCGAGTGAGCCGGTCTGGGACATCACAAAGTGGTATTAGATGTTTATTTTATTTGAATTACTATTTCAAATGTTATAAAGGAGACTAAAACATGTTGGAATTTGGTAATGATCATGTTACTTGAAGTAGCTAACCCACATATGGGAAAAAATCTAAATTACTTGGGATGGGACTTGATGCTCTGGATTATTCCTGTTATAGCTATTTTGATTCCACTATTAGGAGACACATATGATACGTGATGTTATTATTATTATGATGTTGGATTACATTTTTTCATTGGCCTGGTATGGTAAGGAAGCATTGATCATGCATCATTTTAGGCACCTTATTGGACTAATATGCCATGAATTATGCCATGCCAGGTAGGTTTCATTGTTTGACTACATTATATCTGTTTTATGTGACCTAAGTGATATATCTATTATGAAACTAACATTTCTATAGGAAAACAATGATTTAATAATTGGTTATTAAAGTGTCTATATCAACCTAAATGGTGTTTTACCATATATTTTGATGACGCCACCTTAATTAACCAATTATCACATGTCTGAGTTATGAAAATAAGGTTACATAGATTGAAATGTTAGTTGATTTTGAATATATGAATGTAATTTTTAATCTAAAGAGTGCATGTACCACTATAAATTGGGAATGAATATTGATGTAGTAAAAACATATTATGCTATATGTTACATTATTTTATCGAATGTAAAGGTTTTTATATAGTTAAATGAATAACCAATTATTATTTATAAATAAAGTACTTATATAAATTTGGAATGGTATTTCATTTAACTGGTATATATTAAGAATGTAAGAACTGATAAATCCTAATTTCAAATGCGGTCACTATTTAAAGGGGATTCCAATTGCAACATAAAGGGAGTTTTCCTCTATATATTACAATTAAAACTCTATATATCAGGACCCCTAGATAAAATAGAGAACTTAACCTAGAACCAACATGATTAGTGGATATTAGGAAATGTATCTTATGGTAATTTATGGTAAAAAATATCTCTTATACCTGGATTTAGAAGAAGGCAGAGGGGTGTGACTTACTTATAGGAAGGATTGTACCCGTCCTACCATTATATATATGGTCTTTCATTATCAATTTCTATTTGAGTAGTTTTCTTCAAATTTATAGATATATGATGCCATGATGTCCTCGAGTTGTATTACAAGAGGGTGGTGACGACCATGCTCTGGAGGTAGTGGGACCTGATCCAATAATGCTACCTTTAGTAGTGCCACATGTGTCACCTCCTTATATTCCTAATATGGGTGATGATTACCAGTTTCAAGAGGTATTCATGAATATTATGTAGACTATGCAGGGAGCTCCACAATATACCTATTCTATGGAAGAATTGACTTGATATTTTCAGCAGTAGCATCCACCCATATTTTTGGGGTCCAGTGGTCCTTAGGCTATGGATTCATGGATAGAGGCCATGCTATCGATTTTTGATCACTTTGAGACAACTCTCAAGAGGAGATTAAAGCTCACCACTTACATTATTTGTGATTACTCCAAGATATGGTGGGATGTTATGAATTAGGATGATCCAAACTAGCGTATGGCTTAGAGGGATTTACAATCTATTTTTTACAATTTCTTCTTCCTAGAGATGCTGAGATCTGATCAGGCCAGAGAGATCATGAAACTAGAGTAGGGAACCATGCCCATCATGGACTATTAAACTCTCTCTACTTAGTTTTATAATTTTAATTGAACCTATAAGGATATGATCCATCTAGGGAGATACACTTTGAGGATGGGAATACATACACCATCCTATATCAGGTAAATTTCTTCAAGTTAGCTATCATCTTAGATATTTTTAATCAAGACCTTATCACCAAACATAATTTGAGGGAAGTTGATGGTACAAGGATCGGTGGATTAGTACCTAAATAGAGCAGTGGTTACTCTAATGGTTAGAAACATCTTCATGATAAATCTCAGTAGGGTATTGGTAGCTAGACCATCTGCACAGGCAGTTCGGTAGTGTTTCATTAGTATGGGAGGTAAGGACACTTAAATCCTTAGTGTGATAGGAACCCATTCGAGTATAGATAATATGGATGAATGAGACATCTTTTTAGATTTTTCTAAACCTTCCCATACATTTCTAGATGGAGAGGATCCACACCGACTTCACTTTATGGAGTAGAGTTAGTAGCTCTATGTCAGGAACTATGGTGGCACCACCCGATCAGAATAAGGAAGAGGTTATGTCCATGTTATCTAGACTTATTTTTTAGTGTTAGCATAGCGGACCTACTCAGGTAGTATAACTATAGCTCAGGGCCACCAATCAGGATAGTTTCATGTAGTATAACCAATACCCAAGGAGAATAGTGCATGGAAATCTATAGTATGAAGTACTATTTCAATGGAATATACTATCATATATACTTTATCTTATATAGGTGCCTCACACTTCTTTACTTCTGTATCAATCAAGGAAAGTCTTGAGCTTGAAATTCATTAATTATGTGGTATGATGGGGCTTGATACACTAATGTGAATTTGATTGGAGAGTGTACTCCAGTATAAGAAATTACCACTTGAGGTAAGAAGTTATCATTTCTTATCAGACCTCTTTTTCCTTGAGATGAAGGGCTTAAATTTGATTCTTGATATGGGCAGGTTGGTACCCAATCATGATTATGTGGAATTATATCACCATAAGTTATCATTTAGATAACCATATGAAGATAGTTATCTTCACAAGGGTGAATGGGATTTCTAGGAAGGTAGGGATGGACTAGATCATAATGGGATGGGTAGAGTGACAGCCTAGATGACTAGACTTTATATGGAGAATTAGGTAATAAATCAGGATAATTTTACTCCTATAATAGATCATTTCAAGGATGTGTTCTGCAATTTTTTTGGGGTTATCTCATAATAGAGAGGTGCATTTCTCTATCAAGATAGTGCCAAGAGTAACACCGATATCCATTCATCTTTAAATGATGGATACTATTGAGTTGCAGGAGCTCAAGAGCTAGCTAGAGGAATTAAAATCTAAGGGTTTTATATAGACCAATACTTCACCTACGGTTTCACCCATTATTTTCTACAGGAAGGAGGATGATACACTTAGGTTATGCGTGGATTACCAACATTTGTACCAGATTACAGTTAAGTCTCAATACCCATTGCCTCACAAAGATGATATTTTTGACCAAATTTGACAAACAAGAGTATTCTTAAAAATTGATCTATGGTTAGGTTATAATCAGGTATGTGTTATACTATCAAACATGCCTCATACAAAATTTATTAATAGGTATTGTATTTATGAGTATTTGTTTATTCCATTTAGTCTTATGAAAATGACCACCATTTTGACGGCCTTGATGAATCGGGTTTTCCACCCATACCTGAATTCCTTTATTTTGTGGTTTGTGGGTGATATATTGGTTTAATCTTAGAATCAACATGATTATGACAAACACCTTGTTTTCATTTTGAGTACATTGGGAGAACATTTTGTATTCCAAACTCACCAAATTCCACTTATAGATTGAAAAGTTTCACTTCCTAGGTCATATTATATCAGAATCAGGAGTATCAATTAACCCGAAGAAGGTGAGGGACATAGTTTCCTAGGAGAATCCCAAGAATGTGTTTGAAATATGGAGTCTCTTGGATATGGATAGATATTATAATCAGTTTATACACAATTTATCCCTTCTTGTAGTACTTATTATAGGCTTGGACAATAATGGAGTAAATTTTATTTGTTTTGAAGTGTGAGACAAAGCTTTTGAGGAGTTAAGGGAAGACTTACCTCAACCCTAATTTTGATTTTACCCAATATTATAAGTGGATATACAGTGTTTTGGGATGCTTTAAGCATAGATATAGGTGAATTTTTGATGTATTAAGATCATTTTATTGAGTACGGGTCATGGAATTGATACCTTAGGAGAATTATAACCCGACACACAATCTTTAGCTAGTAGTAGTTGTCCATGAATTATATTGCTAAAGAAATTATTTTCTGGGAGAGTGATTTGTGGTGTATACAGACCATAAAAACATCAAGTATATATTAATTCATCTTGAATTGAACCTCAAAAAACAGATATGGGTCAAATACTTTCAGTCCTTCAATTTTGATCTTTCCTATATGCCTGGTAAGGGAAATGAAATTGTCGATGCTCTGAGCCATAAGTCTCAGATACAAGATGTTCAGGAAGATAGTGATGTATGGAGGTTGATATCAATTCTTTCTAAGATGCATATGGAGGCTTAGGAAAGTTACAAGTGGCCTTTTTTTATAGGGTTGGAGATAGCCTCATCACTTCTGGATAGAGTGAAGTGGAGGAAGTTCTTAGATCCTAAAGGCTTGGTCCTGAGGAAGAGTATTTCAGGTGAAGACCCACCTCTAGATTAGTCAATTGATAGATATGATATCCTACGTATACATGGGAATATATTATTTCTTAAAAATATTTGAGAGGAACTGATGCAAGAATCCAATGATTCATAATGGGCAGTTCACCTAGGGATTTATAAGATGTAACATCACATGCACTGCTAGTGTTGGTGGCCTAAGATGAAATGTCAGATTTTAGTTTTCTATCACTAGGTTTTCCACCTATTAGTAGGTAAAGGAAGAGAACCAGTGGCATATTATATTTTTATAGCCATTACTAGTTCTAAAATAGAAATGGGATGATGTCACAATGGTTTTTGTGACTGGTTTACTGAGTCCGCCTTGAGGTAGAGACACAGTTTGGGTAGATGTGGATAGGTTGAAGAAGGTAGCCCAGTTATTTCCTATCCTGAATACCTTTTTAGTGAATGATCTAGGGATATTGTATGTATGTGATATTATAAATCTACACTGAGTCCCTAATACTATCATTTCTGATAGGGCTGATCATTTCACATTGTGGTTTTGGTAGGGGTTGCATAAAGAACTGGGTACACAGTTAATTTTGAGTATAACATACCACCCTCAAACTAATGGTCAGTTAAAATAGACAATATAGATTTTAAAGTATATGATTATAGAATTTTTCTTTGATTTCAATGGTTTTTGGTATAAAAATATACCTCATGTCTAGTTTTCCTAAAATAATAGTTATCTGGACACCATAAATATGGTTCCTTGTGAGGCCTTATACGGTAGGATGTTTCGATCACCTCTATTCTTGCTAGAGGAAAGAGAGGTAGTGCTACTTGGATCTCATATCATCCAATAGAGCATGAATAAGGTTTATATTATATGTAATCATATGGTTACTAATCAATATAGACATAAATATAATGTCGATCACCATTGATGACGTCTAGAGTTTGAGGTCAAGGATCATGTTTTCTTGATTTTTTCCCTAGACTGGGGAATAGATGGATACAGAGGCAAGGGAAGCTGACTTTTAGATTCTTTGGGCCATTTGTGATATTATAAAGAGTCAATATATTATAATATCATATAATTCATCCTTAGAGTTACCATGCCATGCATGATGTATTCCATCTATCAAATCTTCACCGATATCATTCTGAATTGTCTCATAATTTTGGTACTAAGGATGTTGAATTGGATTTTGATACTTCTTTTGAGGATTATCCTATTAATATCATTGAACAGAGAAAAAAAGGCTCTCTAATGATGGTCTATCCCTTTAGTATGGGTTTTATGGCAGAAAAACCATGTATAAGATAAGACTTGGGAGAGAGAGGTTAATGTACATGCTCATTGCCTGGATTTATTCACAAATGAAGATTTACTACACATGGAAGGGAAACTCAGGGATTAGTAACTTTAAGGGGGGAAGATTGTAAGAACCTGATTTTTCTTTAACGAACATAACCTTTAGTTTTCAGTTTAATTCCTTAGATTTATCTTAATGGGAATTTATAATGAGGTTATAGAGGAAATAATGGTTTCAATGGATGATTCAGAGCTCAAATCCCTATATTTTGGAGAAAACTCCTGGGACACATGGTTAGTAGAAACCATATAGCCCTTTCTATATGGTTAAAACAAACTGTGAAGAGTAATTTATTGCATAGTAGAGGGCCACACAATTTGACTTAACCATGTAGCCTAGGATAAATGGACATGTGATCATTGAAGATCCTGTTGCATAGAAATTTTGCATGGGCTGGTCATAGTTCATCTAACCATGAACCTAGCCTACGTGAGGGGTGTCTTGGGATAGAGTTGGGAGCATAGTTTATGCACAATTTAGCCAACTATTTTGAAAAACTGTGAGACTATTTAATGTTTAGTTAAAAATACCATTTTACCCCTCTCTCTTTATAAATCATCCCTCCATTTCTTTTTTACTTCTATGCACAATATCCTTAGTTGGTTGGAGATCTCTCTCATTACCTAACTGGGGATTTAAAGTTTTTCTTCCTCCTAGACACCATTTGTGATGCTGTCTGTGACGCTGGATTTCCCCTAGTAATCTCTCCACTCCTTTATATACTTTTTTTTCATTTATCATTCCATCGATGGAGTTATTTTTGGGCAAGATAATATACCCTATTTTTAGGGTATTCATCAACTCTTTATTTTTCTTCTAATTTATCTAGAACAAAGGGATAATACTAGACAAGTGTTATACCATAGCCATAAGGTAGGTGGCCTATGATTTTTCCCTCAAAGTGTCACCATTTATAAATTTTAGTTGTTGTGTTCATGTTAGTTTCATCGAGTGCTAATCTTAAAATTATCTATTTTAAATTCAATCATGTAAATTAAAAACAAAGGCCCTAGGGAGGCCTTTTGACACTATTGGAGGTTCAGACCTCAAAATGGGCCATCAAATTAGGGTGTGTTCGTTGTTATGTCTTTGACGACCAACATCGTGACTACCCAAAACACTGTTTTGGTGCGATTTATTTGACCTTTATTATAGTGATTCCTTCTTTTAATTAAAATAATTATAAATACTTAAATAGAAATCCAAAATTAATAAAATTTTATTATATATAGTAAGATTGATATGGTTGTATATCCCTCATTGACCATTTTCATCTTGACGAAAAGTAATGGAATGAACCTAATGAATTATTAATTAGCATGTGTATTACATGAACTATAATGAATTATGAATATATATAAAAAAATTATATGGTGCCCATCGCATATGGGACTTCTCATCTTTATAGTAACGGTCAGACTTGATCCCACCTTGCAACACTAAGGGAATTACTTGAGCACCTAAAGGAAGCCATTATGATTGATTGAGCCAATTGAAAAGGGAGATACCCACCTTGGAACTTGGTCCTTATCTACTATAGGATTCTTTGATTGACGCCATAGGATCCCTATCCTCCTATGGAAAAATTAGGATTCCTTGGATGCAATCCTTTGATTCAGCATGAAGTCTTAAGACATTTGACATCTTAGATTATTCTTAATCAGCTCCAGTCATGCTTAGATTGGGATTTAACTTACAATAGATCTAAAAAACCAGTTAGAAATATTTATAATGGAATTATCTGGGTATACACATTAAATTACAATTATCCATCTTTAGTAGGATTTTGGGTTGTGTACCTTGAGAAAGCATGACCTTCTGAGGTCAAGGATTCCTTATTTTCTCTTTGATAATTTTTAGTATTATCATAATTAATTCCCATGGAAAGTTGTATTATAATCCCTAATAACTTAACTAAATGATTAAATGAACACATAATCAGAGATATCCAACATAGGCACAATCAAGTATGGTCAGCTAGGTGTCCCACAAGGAACCTGAGCTCGATTTGGGTTGTATTTATTTTCTATTTTACTTTTATATACCTTCACACTATTATAGTTCATATTCATAGAATATAGTTTTATATAAACCATTGGTGGTGGCCAAATGAGTTAATAACACACACTATTTAGGTTGCTGATGGTACCCTAGTAAATTATTTTATTCAAGGTGTAGATAATGGAAAGCATCCCGTTATGGATGTGTGATTTCTTGTATTAAGATGGAATCTTGGTAGTAGATGACCGAGCTAGTGCTCAGGATTATTGGATAGTTTTTAGGTTTTTGAATCTTTTTTACCTTCTTTATAGCATGTATAATTGATCTTTTTGTAGATACATGACATTATTATTTTATATGGCATTGTTTCATATTTTCAGTTGATTATTTATGATTTAGATATTTATACTTTTTCAGATTATTTATTCATTATTATTGCATATATTATTAATTAATTATTTATAAATTGTTTAATTATATTATTCAATCTAATTATGAGGGTATATTCTCCCCACCGTATCACCTTATACCCTCACTACTAGTTGATACCCTCTGGAATACGGGGAGGTGTGCTTGAGGCCATGTGGCCAACTAGTTCAGCTACTGTTACCGAGCAATATGGGCTGGGAAATCACCAATGTTTACCTCTATAATAATGAATACTGATAGGTTGAATTCTAGAAAGTTGTTCTAAAACATATTTTACATCCACCAACTAAATTCTATATCCATTTGACATGTGAATAAAAATTTATCTTCAAATTACTAGAGTAAACTTTATGGTATGAAGAGACTTTTCAGTTCCCTCCACTTACATTTACCAATTTACAACCTTAATGATAAAATATTTACATGATATTTAATGGAAAAATTAATAGAAGTGTTTTAATTTATTAATAATTATAATTATCTCATTTTGAGTTGTGTATCTTGATTTATGCCTCATTAAATAAACTTTGATCAATTCTATCTGTTCAAATATTTTTCAATTTGAATGAATTATTTAGGCCTCATATGGGTTTATTCAGCTCAAGGTCTAGTTGAAATAACTGAATCCTAGTAAATATAAAATCCTTAAAAACTAATTTTCCAATTTAGATTAGTTTAAAAAATGTTTTGGAAGAAATATAAAAATAATATAAACACTTCTAAATATAGAATTTTTTCATTTTCAAAATTAAGCTCAAAACTTACCTAAAAACATAAAAATGATGCAATTAAACTCAAAATGGAAATATTTTGGGGATCAAATCATTGAATTTAAAATAGAAAGTAATGAAAATATTATCTTTATCAACAACTTGAGTAGAATTGATTCTTTTTTAGAGGGAATTATAGAATTCATATTTTTTCCACACTACAAAGGATCATGGGGTCATGATTTTTGGTTGACAAAATGTGTATTGATTTTGACTCAAAGATATCCTCTTAAAATGTTTTAGAGTTTATATAAATGGTGGTTTGGATGGGTATTCACAATTTAATTCATTTGATATGATACATGATGAAGTTGATGATATATTTCCAAAAATATTTCCTAAGATATCCAAGAAGAGTTTTGGATATTAATTCATAAGTTATTGTATATTATATACTATAATGTGAAATAACAAAAATTTTATGATCCTTTAGTGAAAGTGGGGGATTAATGGATATATTACCTAAATCGTTGTAACATATGATGTATTCTTGGAAATATCGTTTATTAGAATATGGTGATATGATATGGAAGTGGTGTGAGTGAAATAATGTCATAAAATTCACACTAACATCCTACAATAGATATAAGAATTTTAACATTAATGGTTAATGTTAATATCATATTTTACCTTGGATATCATTATTATTGGCATTTCAAAGTAGAATTTATAAGATAAATTTGTGCATGAATATATATATATATATTAAGAGTTACAAATTATTATAACCATATAATATTTACTCATGTGTTATATAACACATAGGTAAATACATGGTTAGATTGGAAATGTCATAAGGGAAATATAATGATGCTAAGCCCATTGTGATGGGTTTATTGAATGAGTTCCTTTCCTCCTACCAATTATCCCCTTATCACATAGATCTCTTTCTCCATCACCATTTTCCCAAGTGATATACCAACATATCATGGGTGTTTGAAGGATATTTCCCGTGTGATGGGTAATTTGGTTCAAACTATGGATACACCATCGAGGAGAGAGCCTGATGAATGACTCTTAATGTTCTTTATCAACCATAATAAATGAAGATAAAGCAGTATATTTTACACTGTAAGTTATACACAATAACTTATTATTCAATTTATATACATGGTTTCAATTTCATCCATGGAAAATATTGGATTTTTTGTTTCCTATTGTTTCTAATATATAGATTAGGTGTTAATCTACCCATAAAAATCCATCATATTTGAATTATACTATAGATTTAATCATATAAATATTTTTTCATTGATGTTAGTTGTGGAATATTTCTATACATTAATAGTTAAAATTACTTACATTCAAATAATAAACTCATATTAACCATACACTATAAGTTTAAAAACATTACAACACTAATATTCATAAAATATGATATGTGTAGGTAATAGAATGATTCTTCTAAATCATACTGTATGATATACCCAAACCAATGGCATATGATATGCCTTAGTTTCTGAATATTGTACCATACAACATTCCCACATAATCACTTATGATATGTCCAATATACATCATATATATATATGTATTTTGGTCACATCTCCATCATGCATATCAGTCCAATGAATTTATGAACTATGAAGTTGTGGTATGATCATTTCATCCACATGGGTGGGAAGGGGATGAATGTACTAGCTATAAAAGGAATATAAAAACTCAAAAAATAGAGTATTGAACATGTGAATAATGTATCCTTTGAAATCAATGAAAAGTGTAATTTTCTATACAAGGAAATTCATCTAAGAATAAAAATATATATCTTGTTAATATAGATGTATTAATGGTGGTTCTCATTCAATCATATGGGGGTACACTAAACTATATTACTTTACTTGATGATAAAACCTAAAAAGTATGGGTATTTTTTTCTCAACCAAAATACCAAGGTCTTTGAAACCATTTCAATATAAAGATTTATAGTGGAGAAGGAGACCAGAATGAATGTAAAATGTTTGAGGTTTGAAAATAGAGGCAGGTATGGTAGAAAAGTGTTCCAATAGTTTTACAGGAAAAACGGATTATTTTTTGAGAAGACTGTACCCCTGATGCCAAAAAATTATTGTGTGGTGGAACGGATGAACAAGAAACTTAATGTGAGAGATCAGATTATGTAGTTACATTTTGGTTTCCCAAAATAATTTTTAGTTAAAATGTTAATTGTGTGACTTATCTTGTGAACAAAAGTCCATCCACACTATTGGTGTAAGATATTCCAAAAATATAATTAGACAAGGAATCTGGTATATGTATTACGCTTTAAAGTCTTTAAAAGTGTCACCTATATCCATGTAGATTACAGGGAGTGGAAAAAGATAGAATCAAAGTCTCAAGAATGTTTATTTATATGGAATAGTGGAAATGACTTTGGATTTTGGATCTATGACAATTACCTCTATAAGGTCATAAAAATTCAGAATATCCTCTTCAATAAGGGGATCATGTGGAAGGATCTATACTTAGTAGAATATGCATTTGATACTAATGAATATAAAAATGATTTCTAGGTTGATATAAATGGAATTATAGAAGTCATTTCCAGTTCAGAGAGTGATTATGTTTTGTAGATTCTAGATAGCTTAGATAGAGAGGATGAATATTGGAATTCAGAAGAATCTCCAAAACCAGATTTACCAAAATGCTATAGAACTATAGAATGTTGGAGCAGAGTTATTGAATAAGAAGTAATAAAAGGAGAGGATCCTTGGGTTTAATTGAGGAGGTCTACTCGGGTCAGAATACTAGTGTAAAGATTCATATTGAATGTGCACTACTTGATTCTTATGAATGGTGGAGAAAACAAAAGCCTTGAAGAGCCAGTAAGTCTCAATGACTGAAGATTTTTGGTGTTAGTAATGAAGGAGGAGATGAAAACTATATAAAAATAATTTTTCAGTAGTTTTCAAAACCACCGCTAAATGTACCTTTTTATTTTTTAGCAATGATTTTAGTAAGTTGTATGTTAAGTAGTATAATATATATTTTAGTATGGACTATAGAATTGAGGGTTATTGTTGTAGGTACTGTAATAGTCACTTATTGTAGTAGGTGGTGTACTATATCAATAGTAGAGTTAATAAAAAATGGCTATTTAGGCAATGATATTGGGCCATAGGGCCTTCATGCCAAAAAATATCAGGTATTTGATCCATTAAAACTTGTAATGGGCCAGCTTTTGAGCGGTTTAACCCTTGGAAGTGGGTGTCATTTGTCCTTGCTGGCCTATGAGTGTGTGAGTTGTTTTATTTTCTTATTACATCCAAGACTATAAACAAATTATTTATAATTATTAAAAATTTATTATTTATTAAATATTAATTAGTATATTTGAATTAGTAATTAGTAATTTTAATTTTTAATTACCAATTACTAATTATTAATTCTTAATTAGTGATTATAAACTAGTTTTTTTAAAAGTTTGGGGTTGAAGGCTCATTTAATTATTAAAGAAAAGACCTCTTTTTGTCTGGGTAGAGGGGGACCTATTACATATCCCGAAGGCCCAAGGAAAAGTGCCCTGAATACAAGGCTTGAAAGCCCATTTTTTTGGCACAAAGGGCCCTTTGGTGAATAGTAAAACTACATTACCTTGGCAGCTATAGTTCCTACTATAGAATCACCACTTCTACAGTACCTCTGCCGCTATAGTGTAACCGCTGCTATAGTCTTCCACTACTACAATAATACTATAGTGTCCTGCTACAGTACTTCTACAGTACCTCAGAAATTTATCCCTGCTCGGATTATTAATTATTTATAACTGTTAATAATATTGCATTTAAAATTTTTACTACTTATTAATTATTAATTATTAGTTATTTATTATTAATAATTTTTTTATTAATAACTAATATTTATTACCAATTAATATTTATTAATAATTAATAATTAATATTAATATTTAATTGAAATTTTAATTAATTAATTATTATGATTAATTATTTAAAAACTATATTAATTAATAATTATTAATCAATATTTTTTATTTTTTATTTTTTAATCAATAATCATTAGGGATGACAATGGGTACCCGTTTACTGGGTACCAGACCCTACCTAACATAACTATATAGGGTTTGGGTACCCATTAATTGGATTTAGACAGGGTTCAGGTTCTGGGTGCCCTATATGATTAATAATTGGGTAGGGTTTTGGTTCCACGTAAACTACCCATTAATACCCGATCCAACTTTATTTTTTATTAATATTTATATAAAATTTAATTTTTATTAATACCATGTAACATTTCTAGGGTGGGGGAGGGGGAGAGGGGGACTTAACGGTGGTTCAATAGCAAGGGAAAAGGAATGAAATTTCTTTGGTGGGATGCCTACCGAGGGTGTCTAGGCACACTGGCATTTATAAATCACTATGGTGTATTTCCATCTATCAATGTGGGATTTCTTCCACTATAGTATACGTAATCCCAAATTGAAAAATTCCCCAGATTCATAAGGATTTATAAGCCTCGATGCACCTTACCTTCCACAAACAACCACTCTACCCCCACTACACTCTGTAGTCGCTCCGCCTCACGGTTCCACCCACCACCATATCCCTCTATGCGGCACAACCCAACCCAACCATATGAAATTTAAAAATGATTAAATTAAATATAATATAAATGGGTTTTAGTTTTTAAATGGACATTACTTCATTAATATAATTAGGGTTAGAGTAATAGATAATCAGGTGTAAGTGGTTTCAAGTTATGATTATGATAGTTATTATTTAAATGGGTTAGGGGACGGGTAGCCCTAAATGGGTGGGTGGCAACCCCATTTTCATCCATAATAATTATTGATTGTTGATCATTAATTATTAATTATTAATTATTAATTATTAAGTATTAACTATTAATTGACAATTAATAATAATTATTAATTATATATTATTTTTTTTTCTTATTTATTATTAATTATTATTAATGAATTTTTAATTAATAATTAATATTTATTAATGAATTAATGAATGAATTGATTAATTTTTTATTAATAAATTTTAATAATTAATAAATTTTAATAATTATTAATTCATTACGAATTTTTATTTTATTCACTAGTTAATTATATAATGTATTTTATTTTTTCAACTAGATTAAATAAAATTTATCAACATATTAATTCATGTAAGTTCATTTACTAGAGTTCTTAGTACATAGAGAGTTAAGCAAGAATGGGTAATAATAGTGTATGGATGGATGAAATCTTATGAATTTGATGTTTAATGTAAAATAAATATTTAAAAAAGTAAGTTAAATAACATTTATTGATATATTAAAACATGAAAATGCATTTGGTGGGGTGATTAGTAGTTAAATATTTGAGTGAGAATGAGTGGGAGTTGTGTAAAGATGGGAGAACTTATAGGAAGTTGTGCAACGTATCAAAAAATATTAAGATAAGTGAATCATAAAAAATTAAATATAAATAAATAAAAATATTTTTTAAATAAATAAATTGTTTTTTAGATAAAAAATATTTTTAAAAAGAAATATTTAACTAAAAAGCTTCCAATAAATGATTCATGGTGGTTATAAAAATCACCGTGAAATGATTACTGACATAGAAAGTTGCAACTTTTTTTAGAAACCTTCATGAATATTTTAACAGAGGATTAAACTACCGATGAATTCCAAAATCAAATATCTATAAATACAATTTTTCTTGTAGTGTGACTCCTTGTATGTCAATGGAACATGGAACCCCACAAAAAATTCACTTAATAAAAGATAAATGGAGAACAAATGGGTCTATTGGTTAAAAGAATAAGTGGATAGTAGGAAACATTACATGATGAGGTTTTATGTGAAAGGATTTTAATAAATGAAGGGTTTTTATTTTAGTGAAATTGTTCTTCTAGATGTTAATAATGAAACAATTTGAACGATACTCAAAATAGTTGTGAATGAGGTTATACATCTTGAGCAGTTATATTTGAAGAAGAAATTCCTTTATGGTAATTTGGAGGAGGAAATGTTCTTGAAGTAATTGGAAGGTTTTATAGAAACATGAAGGAGTTATGTGTAAGATCAAATAGAGTTTATATAGGCTAAAGGAATCATCTAGATAATGGTACTGAATGTTTTATGCCTTTATAAAAGAGAAGGTTTTCATTCGGTGTAATGTGGATTACTACCACTTCTAAAAGGTGTTTGAATATGAGAGCTTTATCATATTTATCTTATACATGGATGATATTCTTTTAGTTGTTATGCGGATAGATTTGATCATGGAGTTGAAAGTTGATTTTTTTTCAGAACATTTGAGATAAATTATCTTGGTACTATAATGAAATTTTTTGGGATGTGAATATGGAGGGACTGGAAGATGGCTATAATGATTTTTCTCTATATGAATATATCCAGAAGACCATGGAATGATTGGAAATTTCTAAATCCAATATTGTATCAACACCATTGCCTAGAAATTTCAAGTTATCCAAGGAGAAATCATCATCAATGAAAGAGGATCCCGAATACATGGCAATGTTTCCATATTCATCAGTGTTCAAAAGATTCATGTATTCCATGATTTTTACAAGTTTAGATATTACCTTTGTAGTGGGAGTTTTCTATTGATTCATTGAGAATCCATGAAAGGATCACTAAGAGGTTGGGATGTGGTACTCTAATATATCAAATGTCCAATGAAATTATCTATACCTTTTAGAATTGAGGATCCATTATAGGGGTTTTTGGATGCAGACATTGGAGGAGATGTAGACAAACAATGAAGTATTATTGGGTATTTGTGTACCTTTAGAGGAATAATTGTGAGTTAGATGTTTAGGCTATAACTAATAGTTTCAATCTTAACTAATAAAAGAGAATATGTTTCCATAATGGAAAAAGGGAAGGATATGATTTGGTTGAAGTGTCTAATAGATGAACATGGAAGGAAATATGGGAAATGGAATGTTATTTTATGATAGTCAAATCATAGTCCATATTTCTAAGAATTCAATGTTTCACTCAAAGAAATAACACATTCAGCTAAAGTATCACTACATTGGAAGTTTTCTAGAATGAGTGTTAGAGCTACAAAAGATCTATGAGAGTCATAATCAAGTAGAAATTCTGACCAAAGTCATAGTCTGGGAAACTTTGGGGTGGTGTCATGCCTCAGTGGGGCTTAGATGATCAAAGGAAGGATTGGAGATTCCATATCATTATGGGAAGAAGATGTTGAAGAAGAGGTGTTCAAAAGGTGACTAGGACATTAAGGGAAGCCTTGAAAATTGTCTTTAAGTGGGATATTTTTCATCTTAGAGCTGTGAAGTCTGTTTTATAGTGATTAATCAATTCAGAAGGAGAAAATATTGAAGGATGTTGCAAAACCAGATGGTCCAGAGAGAACTAGTGGGAACCTGATGGTAAAAAATTTTAAAGACCTAGCTAAAATCTTCTGAACAACACCCTAGAGAGATTGTTACAAGGCCTTAAGGGAATATATCTATACACTAGATTCCACTAAATAGTTTCAAGATTATATAATCAATTTCATGATATTATTCTCTCAATACCATCAAATTCCATAATGGATACATAACAGAATCAAGATATCACATCAGAGCAAGCACGATGAATTACAACTAAAATCCAACAACCAATAACAATCTCCAACAATATTACATAACATAAAAAGTAACCATTCTTAGAATACATACATAAAATAAAAATTAACATCAGTATGATTAGTAAAAAATAACTAAAACAAAAAAAACAAGGAAGAATCAACTATCAAACTTGAGTCCCACCTCAAACCAGTCACCCAACGTTCATCCAGCTACTCCAGCCAAATCCCCCAAACAACCCATCACCTAAAATACATAGATAAGGTTTTCATACACACTAGGGTTCCCATGTAGGGTGTGACCATATAAATTAGTAGGGTTATACCAATGAATCTCTTATATATTCCATAATATACAATGCAAGAATTTGTGGTAAAATAAATAAAGCATAAATATACAACATGAAATTAACCACATCATGTCTTTATGTTTTTACCAGGACACCATGAAACCTTACCCTACTTTATTTATAAAATGATAGTAATATGTATGTCCTCTCATACCATATATATAGACCCATAAAATAATATTCAGGGTAAATACATGCCATAGATCCTCAACTGATACCCAATTACTTAGGATAAGGTACCATAACGAAGTGAATAATTTATCCCTCAAGGTAATGTCCTTAATATTGAGTCTTACAAAAATACGCTATTATTTTGTGCGAGGACACAATAAAAAGTATCATTTTGATACCCTATCCCATAGGTTTATGTCTCCTATCAAGTCTCAGATCATCACCCTATCACTTAGGGTGATATTTCTCATAATCCCCCAATCTATAACCCTGTCACTCAAGACGAGGTCTCATACTAAGCCTCAAACCATCACCTGGTCACTCATGGCATGGTTACATGTTAAATATTAAACCATCACCATATCACTAAAGGTACGGTATCACAACTAACTCATACCAAGAATACATAATAGACATGGATTGAACCCTATCCCTCATCAAGATACATATATGTACTTAGAACTCTTCTAGAGGATAACACAGAACATATCACCATAAAAATCCATGAGCAACCTCATTATCCACATCTATTAAGTTGTTCTAGAACTACATGACACCCATGACGAATCTTGACCCCTAGGTCTTACCTAACTCATAATCCCAAGCCATTTGTCATACTTGTATACTCAAACCCTTACGTTTTGTATTTTTTTTTCTCATAGATGGTTTTAATGATCACAAACACCATTTAGTATTCTAACATTTTATTTCATTTAATTTCATTATTAATGTTGAAAATCATCCTTGGAAGTTGAAAGGAAAATCCATGCTATCAAGAGGTGCATTGGAGGTCATTTTTAAGGTCATTTATAGGAAATGGAATTGGTCACCTAGTGGGTAGCCAATGACAAGCTGTTGGGATTTCTAGTAATAGGTGCTTTTCTTGGAGAACCACTAGTTAGCCAGTGAGCACCACTGACTAGCCAGTGGAATCAGCTAATCAATCAGTGGATCTTTTCTATAAAAAGAAAATATATTCCATGGTGCCACAACCCAAGACATTAATTATCATCTCAATTGATATATTTGACACCCAATAGATATAGAATGGTCTTAAGTCCCTTAGAGGCTATAAATAAACCCCAATTAACCTTTGGTGATACCAGTTACCTTAGAGATCCTTCTTGATCTCAGTGTGATTCATTTTCATCATTCTCTTTCTTGAATGTACTATTGTTGCACTTCCTCCACTGTTTTATTATTTTGATTTATGATATAGGATTATGAGTGTGATTCAAAAGTTTTTTATAAGATAATATCTTCTCTATTTTCTTGGGATCTTATTACTCTTGAGTGTGATAGGGTTGGTAAACACTATAATGAAAAGTGTGTGAGATTGTGTTTCTTGGAACAACCACTAAAAGGATAGCATTGTAAAGGTTTTTTTGCTAAAAATAATAAAAATAAAGGGTCTAATTTATTTTAAATGGGGGTTTAACTACTGTTTAAGACAACGTATAATAGAAACTACCAATAAATAAATAAGAAGAGACTTAGGTATCCCTTATTGGATTGTTTCCAAAATCCATTATCAAATACTTGTGTATATTATTTAAATTATATATTTCTACTATGCTAAAATCTTATATTTTTAATTATTGTTTTAATTTATTTAATTAAATTTAGTTTAGTTTTAGTTTATTCAATTTTTTAAAAGGATATTCACCCCTCTTTCCATTCATAATCTGACCAAAAATTTGTATTAGAGGGTACCTTGATTTAAAATCCTTAACTAGATTAAATAAATGATTATTTAAAGATGGCCTCTACATAAATACCTAAGGTGATCTGGAAGGACACTCTAGAGGTTGAGCTCCATACTTTGAAATATCAAACTATGGTTTTTGGAAAATAAGAATTCCTACTTTTTTTAGAATCATAGGTTATCTGATATGGAAAATAGTTATATATTGTTATACCCCCAAAAAGGAAACAAATGAAAAATGGGTTCCATATGACATAATGAAGTTTGAGATTGATGTAAAATCCATGAATAGTCTATATTATAGGTTATATATGAATGAATTTAATAGAGTTTCTATGTGTAAAAATTATCATAAAAACTAGAAATTATTATAAGTTACACGTGAATGTAATAATAAAGTAAATTTTATTAGTATTGATATGTAAAGTGCATATTTTAAAATCTTTTGAATGCATACTAATGTGTATATAATAGAAATTTTTACCAATTTTAGTAATATTTACAATGGAAGAAAGTGTTTAAGTGATATACTCACCATGAAGATGCTTGTAAAGAAGATCGTTTGGATATTTCCTAGTTCTTAGGTACCCAAAGTAAAAAAAATTCAAGAATAAAAGGATATAAAGAATATAACATTTGGATAATTCATTGGGTAAATAATGACCTATAAGATAAAATTAAATAGGTAAGTGGAGAAGGAATCCAAATAAATCAAGGATTAGAAGACCACTACCTTCAAGGTGAATAATGATGATTTATACAAAAGAGATGGTGATATTACCCATATTTAAAAGAATTTAAACAAATTATTTAAGATAAATAAGTCATAACATAATGACAAGAAGGAGAAGCAACAAATTAAACCAAAGGTAAGGTACTAGGAGTGAAAATAAAATGGCTGTATCAAACCAAAGTGCCCCACTTTCTAAAAGAATACAAAAGAGAAGAAAAAAACAAGAATGTCTTTAAGATGTCAACTTGGAGTTATAGTGACGACTCTCTATCATCATCGAACTCCGGTGATGAAAGCTATAATTTTCTCATATCTAACATTGAGTATATTCAATGTGTAAATTCTTCCTCTTATTCTTTTTTATTTATCCATTTAAATCATGAAGATCTTAGATATGAACAATATCAATTAACAAAAGGATTTTGTGAGCTCAACAAACAAATCAAAGAACTAGATAAGAAATATAATCAAGTTATTAATGAGAATGATCATCTTTTTAAAGAAAATGTGAAACTAAAGTAGGAAAATGAAAATACCCAAGATTTTATTTAAAAAAATGATGAAGATAAAGTAATAAGATTCAATTTATTATTAGGGGAAAATGAAATCCTGATAAACAAATTAAATAAATTTAAAAATAAAAAGGTTTGTTTAAAAGAAAAACCCAATGATTTTTTTTTGGAAAATACTATTAAAGATATTAAGAAATATATTACCAAGTTCTCCTAAGGTGAGTAGAATTTTAATTTTATTTTGGGTTCTAAATTACACTGGAAAGGTACTTATGGGTTTGGTTTTTCAAATATTTCTAGCACTTAAAAAATAATACCACTTTTGAAAAAGGGTGATCTCAATATAAACTTTCAAATTATTTTAAAAAAACAAGGAATCCCATTTATGATTTTGTTTTCAAAAATACCCATTATGATAGGACCAAATCAATTCATATTTATTAAAATGTTTATTCTAGAAAATATTTTTCAATGTAATTATGTGTTCCAAAATCTCTTTTGGATAACATTTGTGGACCAAGATTTTGGGTACCAAAATACTCTGTCTCCTAATTTTTTTAAATGGAAAATATCTCAAGTTAAATTCCTAAGAAGGTACATGGTACATGTATAGTAGGTTTTTAGGCATATGTGTGGTGAATACACAAAATTCAACCACATTGAGGAGTTTGATGGTGGGTATGTCAAATTTAGTGAAAACCCATTGTGTAAGATCATCGGTATAAGTACCATGGTATTTTCAAAATCCTCTATTATTAAATATGGTTTACATGTTAAAGGGTTGAAGAATAATTTTCTTATCAATAGTCAATTATGTTATAGTGGTTTTAAATATTATTTTGAAAATTATATTGGAAAAGTTTTTATTCTAATGGAATGATTTTATTTACCGATTTATGATTTCAAAATGATTATATTATTGATTTGAAATATATTATAATATAAAATGTTAAATAGACGAGTTAAAAAGATATAGAATCATGGTTTTTAGATAGGGTCCTTGGAAATTATAGAACACACTATCTATTTGAACATAATTAGAACTATCTAGTACAAGAATTATTGAAATTGAATTTCCCAGATGATATTGTGTGTGAACCATGCCAACTTGGTAACCAATACAAGTCATAATTTGAACCAAAAAAGGAAGTTTCAAACTCAAAAGACCTTAAACTTATACATATTTCTCTTTTTAGAACGAACCAAGTCCCAATTATAGGAGGAAAATCTTAAAAATTTGCAATTATCGATGATTATACATGATTTACCTAGGTTTATTTCTTAACACATAAAAATGATGCTTGTAATTCCTTTATTAAATATACTAAGAAGGTTTAAAATGAAAATGGGTATAAGATCATTTAAATTTCTTGAACTCCCATAAATGAATTTAAACTCCCCCAATATTCTTGGTTTGATGTGATAAATAATTAATTATATAACATTTACTATGTACTCATAAGACCCATTATTAAAAAGAACCCTTATGACCTTTGAAAAGGTAAATGACCTAAGGTTGATTATTTTAAGGTGCATGGTTGTAAATGTTTTATTCTTAACACCAAATATACTCTAGATAAATTTGACCCTAAATCGGTTAAAGGTATATTTATTAGTTATTCTAAATCAAGTAAATATTACTTGGTTTTTAGTAAAATGACCAAGACCATTGAAGAGTCAATTCATATCAAAATTGATGAGAATTTTCTCAAACCTCATCCTCAAATTGATGATTTTGAGGTCAACCTTGATAATTTAACCTTAAATGAACCTCAATTTCCTAAATAAATTGAAGTTGAAAAATAACATTGAGATTTACCCACGATATGGTTTAAATCTAAATTCCATCCTCTTGAAATTGTTTCCAGTTATTTTCAATCTAGTACTCATACTAGAAGGACTATTTCAAATGAAGTAGAACATCATGATTTTGTGTCACACCTAGACCCCCAAAATCTTGATGATGTTATTAATTATAAAAATTGGGTTATTTTCATGAAAAACGAGTTAAATAAATTTAATTGGAACATTGTTTGAACTCTTGGGGAAATTCCCAATGATCATCCCATTATGAAAAAAAGAGTCATTAAAAATAAATTGGATGAGAAAGGTAATATCACCCGCAATAAGGCTATACTTGAACATAAAATATATAATCAAGAAAAATGCATTAATTATGATGACACCTTTTCCCCAATAGCTAGGCTAGATTAAATTGGGATCTATTTGGAATATGACCCACATTTAAATTTTAATCTTTTCAAATGGTTGTTAAAAGTGATTTTTAAATGGTTTTATTTATAAAAATGTTTTCGTAGAGAAAACCACCCAATTTTAAAAATTAAAAATTTATGAATCACGTTTTCAAGTTAAACACAGAATTTTATGGTTTAAAAAAAGATCTAAGGGATTTGTATGAGACATTAACAAAATATATTTTAGAAAATTTTTTTTGAAATGAGAATAGATGATTCAATTTTTTTAAAACATACTTCAAAGTATATTTTAATCATTAGAGTTTATGTTGACTATATAATTTTTGGTTCAAACAAAGAATAACTTTGTAATGAATTTTCCAATTAAGGAGTAAATAATTTGAAATGAGTTTTATGGGTGAACTCAAATTTATCCTTGGTTTTCAAATTTATCAAAAATGTAGACGGTATTTTTCTTAACCAAATAAAATAAACTAGTGAGATTTTAAAAAATTTTGTCATGGAACATGTTAAGGAGACAAACACTTAAATATTTAGTTATTTTAAGCTTACTTCGGATGAATCTAGTAAACCGGTTGATATTATGATTCATAGAGGTATGGTAGTATTCTCTATCTTACATTGACATAATCATACATCATGTATAGTGTATGACTTTGGGCGCATTTTCAATATAATCCAAAGAAATACCATTTAAAATATCTCAAAATAATTCTCAAGTATTTGAAAGGATCTAAAAATTCATGTTTGTTTTATGCAAAAGACACATATTTTGAACTTATTAGATTATATAATGAGGATTTTGGTGGTTTCCAATTAAACAGGAAAAGAATAGGTGATAATTTCCACCTACTTGGAAAATACCTTGTCTCATGGATTAAATTATGACCATGTTCCTATTAACTGTGACAACAAAAGTGTGATATCTATTTCTAAACATCCAAGTAAATAATCTTGTAGAAAACACATTAAAATTAGGCATCAATTTCTTAGATAATATTTCCAAAAAGGTGATATCATGAAAGATTTTGTTTTTACTAATATTTAATTAGCATATATCTTTACAAAACCCCTTATGGTCGATCATTTTGATTTTATTAAGGGAGTTAGGAATGATATTCTTGTAATTATTCCATTTAATTTTAGAAATCATTGATATTTTCCTCTCTTTTAATTTTTACCTTGAGATTTATTGAATTGTATTCTTTATTTTAAATCTTTAATTGTGTTGATATAATTTCTATATTTTAATATTTAGATAAATGACCCATTTATCACTTTTATTTAAATATTTAATTGAATGATTGATTTGTTTCATTATCTCAGGTGATATTTTTCTTGTTTGTTTATTTTGATTTACATGTTTTTTGTAGATCCGTATAATTTAAAAATTATGCATCAATTAAGGGGGATCCAACCCTTTTTAAATATGAAATCTTATAAGAGAGTGAAATTTTTTAAAATTATACTTTATATTTTTGAAGTTAAAAGATATATCTTTAAGAAAAAGTGCTTGTGGTATGAAGTGTTTTATTTTCAAAAGTCTACATTTATATGTTGAATTCATTTATGTTTTTGATTTTGTTTTCAAAATAAATATAAATTTTATATATCTAAATAGATGATTATATTTATCTCTATAAATAACATTAATGATGTTCTTAATAAAATTATAAATTTATTTTGTTTCTTATGTATGGTTCTACCATGATGAATGAATTACCCTAGTTTATCTAACGCATGTCCATGAGATTATTGATAATGTTAAAGGGGGAGATGACTTTAATAATATTAAAGGTATTATTATGGTAAAAGGTATGTTATTTAAAAGATATATTTTGTTAAAAGTTTAAAACTTTCTTTTGAAATATTAAGTGTTTTAATCACTTTTTTACTTGAAATTTATGTCAAAGATATTTCACCTTTAATATATTATAGATTTTTGATAATCATAATGGGAGAGGAGTTTTTGGATAATGACTTTAAAGTTACATTTATTTGGTTTTTAAGGAAAATGGGGAAGAAAATTTTCAAATTGTAAAAATATTTCAATTTTTTTTGAACTGAAATTTTTTTACCCTTAAAAATTAAAAATGATCTTAAAATTTTGGATGAATTTAATTATAAAATATTGAAATTAATTTTAGTTATATTCATTATAAATTGATCATGCATATTTTTTATTTTTAAAATTTTAAGTGTTTGTGAACATAAAAAGGGGGATATTGTTGTATCAAATTATCTTTAGATGAGTTTAATGATCACAAACACCATTTACAATTCTAACCATTATATTTAATGTAATTTTAGTATTCATGTTTGGACATATTCCTTAAAAGTATACAATCTAATTTGTAGGATCAAGAGGTGCATTTGAGTTCATTTTAAATATCATTTCTAGGAAATTTAATTGTCCGCCCAATGGAAAACCACCCAATACTTGATAAGAACCCGCTGACTAGGTGATGAGATTTTTAGTAGTAGGTGATTTTTCTGAGAGCCCACAAGTTATTCATTGGACTCTATCATCTACCGAGTGGATTTTTTCTCGATAAGAAATATATTCATTGTTGGTGGTCCCCATTACCTTAATTATCCTATAAATGTATTTATTCGAGCCTTGGGATCTATAGAATGATATTAATCCCCTTGGAGACTATAAATAAACCCCAAAGGAACCTTGGGTGCTACCAGTTACCTTAGAGATCCTTCTTGGAATACTTTCCAAATTCATTATTTAACAGTGGTTTATTAGCATTGGTTTATGATACCACCACTAAAAAAACCTGAAAAATGTTTGTGGAAGTTTTTAAAAACTATCTCCAAATGTTTTTCTTTTCATAAAATGAAATACTTCTCCCCTGAGAACCCCCCCCCCTCTTCCCTAAGCCCTCAGAACTACTCCACTTGTCCCCCTCACTACCGCCCCCCGACCGAGATCACTTCCACTCCCCTTTCCACCTTTCTAAAACTCCCAATCAATCCCTCACCACCACTACCTGCACCCTCACCGCAACTTCTCCCTGATCCCCCCTTCTACCCTCATCCAATACTCCCCTTTTCCCCTCAACGCTGCTCTCTGACTGAGGTCACTGCCACTCCCCTTCCCCCATTTACACCACTCCTAACTGATCCCTCACCACCACTCCCTGTGCCCTCACCATGGCCACTCCACAAGGCCCTCCTTATCCAATCATCCATAATCTCTAATTCCCTTTCCCATTCACCATCTCTCCTCAACTGAGATCACCACTACTCCCCAACCAAGCTCACCGCCACTCACTTTTCCCCCTTTCCACCACTCCTCACCAATCCCTCACTGTCGATCCCCAATCCCTCACCACTGATGTCCCCCAAGAACTACACAACCTCTCAAATATCCTACCCAAGCCTCCATTCTTTGAGATATCACAGTTCCCTCCCTAATACCTTTCTACCCCTCTCCAAGCCCTCGTCATTTCTCCCATTTCCATTTTCACCATTTTTTCCTAGACACTGATCCCTTGTTTCTAAGACAATGAGCTCTAACCGCCACTCCCAATCCATTTTCCTCGACCTCATGGTCTCCCTTGCCACCCTTTCCCCCTAAATGTCCTTAAACCCCTTCCAGCACACTGCTTCATCAACCCCCATTGTAAGGTTATTGATTTATTTGATAATTTTTTTACATCATACTATGATATCCATTTTACATTTAGAATTCATTAAACATACTTATATACAAGCTTTAATTTTGTTTTGGATTATATAAATTCAAATTAAAATCTAAGAAAAATGATTCTATTCAAAAATTTAATAAAATTAACCCACATAAACAATTTTTTATATCTTTTATTTTGAATAAACTAGGATTTTTTTAAATAAAATAATACTTCTTATGCGTATTAATTTTATTTAAAAAAGTGTAGGAACTTTGTGATATATAGATAAAATATGGATCACATTACTAAGGAAAACACCTTAGTATTATAAGGGTTTGGAAGATTTTTTAGATTTTTCAATTTACAATCGATACTTTGATGGGATAATAAGATTTCCATGACATAAATGTAAATTTAGAAGATGGTTTAAGAGACATAAAGTTTATCAAACCTTGATATTGAATAAATTTCCTTCTCAATATTTTTGTTGGATTTGGCATAGATAATAAAATGTTTTATAATATTTGAGCACTGATGTTAGTTAATAGAATGAGCTCCAAAATTCATTGACAATGGAAAATGAAATGAAAAATAATATAAATGATGATTTCAATATTATAAGGCAACAAAATCAACATAAAAACATATCAAAACAACCATTTGAGGGTGATACAAATAGTAACTTGAAAAATGATATTGTTGGGACTAAAAGACAATAAAATCAAGTTCATGACATTTCATTGGATCCACCTCTTAATAGAGAAATTCACTAGGTAGAAAAATGTGTTTCATGATTTATTTGATGATAAAAATAAAGAGTTGTATGGTGGATGTCTGAAATATTCAAAACTTTCTTTTCTACTGAAGTTATACCATATCAAATTCCCTTATTTAATTACAAATAAGGTGACTTCCATGATATTGTAATTGTTTCATGATGTATTTTCTAAAGCAATGATCCCCAAGTCTTTTTATTATAGGAAATTTTTTTTTTGACAAGATTGGTCTAAATTATAAAAAAATACATGAGTGTCCCAATGATTTTATGCTTTATAAGGCACAAGATTCATGTAGATAGGATTTCAAAAAAATTTCTTATTCTAGATGGAAATCAATGGGTGATGTTGGAAGTCTAAATAAAAATACTACTATGAAAAAGAATAATAGGAACAAACCTATAAGGGTTTTTCATTACTTCTCTTTAAAACCTCAATTTTGAAGATTATTCATGTCATCAAAAACTGCCAAGCACATGAAGTGGAATTCTATAGATAATAAAAATGATGGGTTAATGTTAAATCAAAGAGATTAAAAATAATGAATGAAATTTTATTCATTACATACAAATTTATTATATGATACTAAGAATGTCTGATTGGGATTGAATGATGATGGATTCAACCCATTTGGGACTTTGAGTACTAGTTATAGAATTTGGATGGTTGTTTTGATCCCTTAAAATCTACCTCTATGGATGTGTATGAAAAAAATGTCTTTTATCATTTCAATTATTATTCTTAGAAAAAAATATCTTGAAATGATATTGATATATACTTAGATCCTCTAATTACAGAATTATAGGAGTTTTGGATGAACGATGATGAGATATATGATACATATTCTAGAACAATTTTCAAAAGGAAGGTTTCTCTAATGTGGACCATTAGTGACTTCCATATACTTGGGAACTTATCTAGTTGGAACACTTAAATGATTTTTTCTTATCTTAATTTTAAATTTTATTTTGATCCCAAAAAACAACTTATTGTAAAAAATGGTGCTTCTTGTGTCATCACAAATATTTTAATGCATCTCATAGATTCTTATTGAACAAGTCAAAATTAAATGGTTCTATTGATTGTATAATAAATCCAAAGTTGTTAATAGGTTCTAAAATATTGTAACAACTAATAAATGATGAAACAAAACTTGGGAAGGTAAATCATTTGAATTATAGTGTGAAACTAGTTCAAAGTGAATCATTAGTTGAAATCAAAATGAAATAGTGAAATAAAAAAGTATATTATTCTAACATCTATATTTTTTCCTCATATATTATTAAAGCAAAGAAAATACCTCTTTAATTGGGTAGAGGGAGACCCATTACATATCCCAAAGGCCTAGTGGGAATTTATCCCATTACATTGCCCGTAGGCCCATTTGTTTGGCCCAAGACCGATTCTGTGAATAGTACTACTACAGTACCCGCGCTGCTACAGTGCCACATAGTACTCGCCGCTGCTACAGTACTCCTACCGCCGCTATAGTATCCTGCCACCGCTACTGTACTACAGTGCCTCCGCTACTACACTACTACTATAGTACCTACGCCCAATGGGTTTTGAACCCCCATTTTCCATGTAGAATTAAGGGGTGCTTACCACTAAGCCAAACCCCAACTAGTATTCTAACATCCATATTGGGAATTTAATTTGTTGCATCATAATCTTGATGTTATTCATATTAATATGAATGTTTTTGAAAATTTTATCTTTACATTACTTAATGATCATGAAAAATTTAAGGACCATTTCAATTATCATAAGGAATTACAAATAATTAATATAATGTTTGATCTATGTCCAGATGAGAATGGAAAGTATGATCTGAAAATTATTGTAATGAAAAATTGGGATAAAGATGAATTCCTTTGAATTTTAAAACATTTGAAATTATCTTATGGGTATTCAAGTAACATATCAAAGTCATTTTGACTTAAAGTATCATAGGTTACATGGATTCAAAAGTCATGATTAACATATTTTTTAGAGAAGTTACTACCATTATCATTACATACGTTATTATATAAAAAAGTTACTATAGTTGTACTACAATTTTGAAAATTATTCATAAAACTATATGAGAAAATTATAGAACTTCTTGAGCTTGAAAACATTCAAGATAGATTGGTAACAACACCTTTTTTAATGAAGATGATCTTTCCCTCATTATTTTTTATTTTCATGATGCCTTTAACTCTGCATTTGGTCAAGGAAACTAATTTGGGAGGTCTCGTACATTATTTATGTATGTATACGACTTAGTTTTACTTTGTTTATATATTTTTCATCTTAAGTAAACAATTATTGGAACTTAATTGAATAAATAATTATGTTTTATTTATTTTATTTCATAGATATCTTGATCATTTGAAATCATACTTGAAAAATAAATCTCAACCCAAAGGCTCTATTTCAAAAGGTTATTTAGCAGAGGAGTACCTTACCTTTTGTTCTAGATACTTGGATGATATTGAGATGATATTAAATCAATTTGGACATGTTTACAACATATTGACTTAATCTAAACTATAAGGTAGATCAAAAATTTTCCTACTATTAGCCGATCATTTGGGAAGACCTAAAATATTTCACTGAAAAAATGGAATTATTACAGGCACATAGATATGTGCTAATAAATAGTAAAATTTCATATTCATTTATTAAAGATCTCAGGACATAAATAAATGTATGAATGATAAGTTGATCATGAAATGAGAAAGATGTAACTAAAGTTATTAATAAAGAGCTTGTAGAATGGTTTTCACATCACGTAGGTTCATAAATATTAGAATCAATATGAATATTAGGTTAACACACATATTTTTTAAATATAATAATGTATTTTATTTTTTTGATCATTAATACTTATACTTGGGATGATTTTTCATAATATTTGAAGTTTTTGTCTCGAGTTCCTCTAAAATAGGATAGAAATTTTAAGACTTACAATGTGAATGGATTTAAATTTTGTACATTTGATCCAGAAGAAGGTTTAAAAATAGATAACATTGGTATATTTATAGTTTTTAAATTGGAATACTATGGAAATTTTAATGATTTTATGAAATTAAACTACCGTGATCATTTTTCAGTTGTTTTATTCAAAATAAAGTGGGACGATATTACCAAGGGTATTAAAAGATATTATTTAAAATTTACTTCTATGAACATATCTCACTTGATTGATCTCAATGAACATGAATTACATGATCCATATATCTTCTCATCATAAGATAAAATGGTATATTATGTGAAAGATATCATGGATGATGGGCGGAGTGTAGTTGTTCAGATAAAAAAAAGAGGCTTGTATGATATGGGTGATGAAGTGGAATATTTGACCTTTAACATTGAATCCCATTAACCGTAAAAAACATATTTAACTTTCAATTATGATATTGAAAATATTATTCTTGTAAGGGTAGATGAAGTAGATGAATTATTGATAGAGTAAGATAACAACATGATTGAAGGACAAAATTATTGTATGTGTAGTCATCCACTAACTTATAAAACACATATGTTATATGTTATTCATTTTTAGTAATATAGATCTTTTATCATACTTAAGTTGATTTTTATTAATGAGTTATTTAATTTTGAAAAAGTAGATGTTATATTTGTTTGTATGTGCAGTCATTCATTATCATACCTATGTAAATTATGTTTTTCAGTACCGTGAATCTGTTATCATTTCTAAATTCCTTTTTCTGCATGAATTTTTGAAACTATACGTTCTAAAGTTATTTTTACTTATTTAAATGATATTTATTCCAATAAATAATAATTTAACTAATCCAATTCGACTCCCAGTTGATATTCCCTTGAACGTACATACACCAGATGATCTGTTAGGTTCCCTCTCTATAGCATCTCATACACCCTCCATCTTTCACCCATCAGCATTTTCCACACCCTTTGTCTCCCTCCCATCAACGTCTATAACACCCTCCTTCTCCATCCCATTAGTATCTAGCATATTACCTCTAGATTTAGTAGGTTCAGCATGTGGGGACTCTACAATGAGGGAATATATAATCACTCTTATTTCATCACAAGGATATTATATGGTGATGGTTATAGGAAAATTTTTTAATGTGAATAAAGTTATTACACTTTTTTGTACTAAAAACAATATTTTTTCATAAAATATAGAAATAATTTTACTACTGAGACAAATATTAATAATTCATATAACTATAATCTTAATGGAATGAATATATTTTCTATCTTTGATTGTTATGGAGTCCCCAAAAATACGGTTGTGGGATTATTTGACTAGATTCTAGGCCAGTTGCCAGCTGATTCAGTTACCCTTCTAATTACATATTCTAATTGAAGGCATATGCCTCAATCTTAGAAGAATGAATCATTTTATTCCTAGATAAAGGTAATTTTAATACATTATTTCTCAACTGAATTCCATTATTTAATTAAATTCTAATATTTTAAAAATGAATCTCTTAGTACAGATGTTATTTCACTTTACCATTGCTGATCTTATCATAAAAAATTAGACATTAAAAATTTTTGGTAAGAAATGGAATGATTCTAAATGGATATTATGGAATGAATTTGATGATACATCATTGACCAATCAATAGCAGTATGATATGGTACCTAAAGGGGTACCTTGAGATCAGTGGAAGGTCTTTATTGATAGTTATCTTCATGATAAGCAACAATATTGAAACGTATATTATTATATTAATATTATTTTACATATATACATGCATATTATAAGGAGATAAAATTCCATACATCACTATTCAATTACAAGTTATTTGTTTTAGGATATTTGAAGAAAAATGTATCAAGTTGAGCTAAACACATCATCCCCTAAACTGCCTATTCATAGAGTTTTTCAAGAAATAGATCGAATATTGTAATATTTTCATTAGTTTAAATATTTATAAGATAAAATTATCTATTTCATATATTAAATTGTTTATTTATATTTTTAGCACCTCGAATTGGATTTCACTATAAATAGTGCTCTGGTCCATTTGACCACTGGTGCTTAGGTGCACCTCGTTATATGCCAAATACTTCTAACTAGAAGTCAGGGTGTAAAGAGGTGATAGAGGGGAGACTATAACCACATAAGGTGATGATAATAATGGTATATATATATATAACATAGAGAAAAAAATACCATAACACAATAGGATCAATAACCCACAATAGAGAAAGAAAAAACAGACCTCAGTAGTAATAATCAATATGCTCAAACATTCCATTTTTAGAAATGAAACTCCTTTTTTAGATACTAAAAAAACATGATACCATTTTTAAAAGCATTCATACAACTCAGGTTATAAAAAATAAAGGATAGAGGGATCTCATGTGGCCAACCATATCAGCATATACATGTATGAATACTTGAAAAAATATATACATAAAAATTAAACTCCAACTGATGCAATAACCCAAGGTCCTTAACATCCATGCCATATTAATAAATACAACATAGTCATTAAGTTCAAGCTCTTGATCTTGGTCCCTTACCTAATTATAAAATCTTAAGGTATGCATGTGTCTTGAAATGACCGTATAGGGTGTGAAAGTAAAACTCAGTAGGCCACCACCAACGTGTACATATATTACATCTATAACAAATTAGTTGCATCTAAATATAAATAAAACACTACATGAACATCATATAAATTAATTGATTCCCTTGTGTTTAGAATCCACTAGGAAGTAATCACTTTCTTTGGACATATCCATTATACCATGTTCCCGTAGTTATATATTTGGAATACAATGAAATGTCTACACATATATAATTATAGAGGTGAGAATCCTTAGTATAAAGACCAAGGAATAACCTATTGAGAAGCAATATATAATAACCCTAGGGTTTTACCTTAAATCGTGTCATTTATACCTCATTCCCATAGACATAAAATCCGACTTACCATAGCACACCCAAATAAGTACCTAGTTCTTCATACCTCATCTCAGAAAATCTGCATCGACTCAAAGCCCGACGTCTAAGGCACGCTGATTCATTTCCTAAAAAAGTAATCACCATCAAATCAAAATTCAATGTCAAGATGAACAAAGATATCTATCCTTCCAATATATTGGCCCAATAGCCTCAAATAATATACCAAGACTTAGCACCAACCAACAGTCTCATCACTATCAACTGATGGATCCTGACCATCCTTGTGGATTTTAGTGGAAAGTACCTCAAACCACACTGATGGTAAACACCATCCAAAGATGCAACTAACAAAGGCCTCTACCCACATTAGTGGTAAACAACACTTCATCATCTGAGTCCTATCTTTGTGCACATGACTCCAACGACATGTCAACCAATCATAGTGAGCGGTAATCACACAAAAATTACCTAAGACACATCAAATCATCAAATCATACCCCTGTGACCATGTTTCTCATCCCAATGGTTAACACCATCCAATATCACATGGTACATTCCCTCATCATGATGATTTCATCACCCAGATACGAGTACCATATTGTCTAACTTAGTGATCAACATAACCCCAAGAATCTTGACCAAGCCCAACCCGATGATTTAAATCACCTCAGAACAGGTGTTCATCACCACCTTAATCCTTTTACTAATCATGGAACATTATCATGTATGTATCAAAAGAAATATATATAATTAAATTTAATTTAAATAACCCACCTGGCCTAACCTTTTTAAGTGGTTTAGGCCACCAACTCGGCTTAACCATTTGTAGTCATGGTGGATCACACCCTTAGACATTTCATGGGATAAATTTAATAATTAAAAGAAAAACATTAAATTATTAAGGTATATATCATAAAACCCAACAACACACTCAAGAACACACCAACTAAAACACCACGCAATCAAATATAAATCTAGGAACCACCTACCTCATACTGGTAAACGTTCACTTGTATTATATTAGCCTCTAACTCGAGCTAATTCAGAAGAAATAAATGTTTTAGATGAACAACCTGAAGATAGGGTAAAAAAGATCACATATATTTAGTGTAGCATATGGAAATATAAAAGAATAAAATAGGATAATAGATCAAAGGCCTTACTAAAATGAATCCTTAATCACTAATAGATTGAAGATTGGAGCTTGTATAGAGGAATCAGCTAAAAGCCTAGGTAAGGGAGGAGAGGAACTCCCTAACTACTAGAGAGGAGAACCATGTGGGGGAGGAAGAAAGTGGGAAAAACTTCTTAAATAAAATAAATACAAAACGATAATTATTCCCTTTTAAAGAGGTTAAATGGTTTCCACACATTTTGGAAAACCATGCACAAACCATGTAGTGACCACTGCCTGAACACCCCACATGCATGGGATAAGTGCACAGTTTGATAAACCATACAAAAACTATGTGTACACCCTCTATCAAAAGTTTTACATATCCTAAATAGTCATGTAACCCCTCTTGCATGTTTTTTTTAAATTGTTCATAGAGTGAAAGGAGGTCCACATAATTTATCCTAGGAGGCTGCATGGTTTTCATAAATTGTGCACCTCAACCTACAAACCTTGAAAAGTTGGGTACTCAGCCTCTAGTGCACCTGAAATCCAATAAAAACCCTAAGGAACTTGAAAATAATTAAAATGCATCCAAAAACAAGGACTTGGGTCAAATTAACTATTAGAATTAAGTTTTAGAGATCAAGGAAAGAGTTTTCCCACTCACCAAACATGAAAAAATTCAAACGGGTTGAGGATTTTGATCATCTCAAAAAACATGTGATATTACAGTATCCCCACCTTAAAATAGCTCATCCCCAAGCAATAAATCATTTCTTAGAGAAAGTACCAAATGTACAAATCTATTTAAAATCAACTCGGTCTACCTCGACACTAAAGTCATAGAAAAAATATCTCAAGGTGCTCCCTGCCTTAGGAGTTACCTACCCAATCACTTCTTGACCCAAAAATCAAATAAAATGGTAGTACACTAATCATATTTAGACCCAAAAGTCCCCTCATGAATCATTTTCACTCCTATAACTCCTCAGGTTCTCATATCATGTTTGCGTCATACCTGAAAACCATCATGTCCCACACCTCATTAGATGCCCAAAAGTACTCGTGCCTCATCGAACACCAATAAATCCCGCATCTCATCAGATGACCAGAATCTGTCACAATGAAACACACATAATATAAAATGCACACCATATCGTTGCCCATAAATAATCCAAATGACACACACCTCACACAAACACACACACACAGATATATATCAATCACCTAGGTCGATGGCAACCTACTAACCAATATCTGGTTAGTCCAAAAACAACCTGTGCACCTCGTGCACCCCAAAATGGGAATGCCTACAAAAGGGGACATGCTGAAATAAAAAGGAAACCAGTCATGAACATGGTGTAACTTTAAGTATAGTATGATCCCCAGCCTGCTCTACATTTGGAAGCTCCCCTATATATACCTGACCTAAAGCCTGACTACCTGAGTCTTGGACTCCCTACAGAGCTACACCAACTACAAGTCACTGACCCCACTACTGGGTCCCACTATCTCCAACACGACCTCCACATGTAGATGAATCTTTGATACCAGCTCCTAGTACCATTCCCAGTCTGACATCAGATCCCTGAGTCAGCCTAGATCTATGTCTAGTGGCTATCTAAGAAGGCTTCCTATAGAACCTCTTGAGATGCCCAACCTGGCCACATTCTCGACGCACCTTAGGTGCCCAATCACACTGTGTGAACACATGACATGAATTCCCACACTAGAATCACACCATTTATGAACCACTACTCAATGATCTTCTCAAGAATTTGGAATGAATTCCCTTCCAAGACTCCTCACAACCTCACTTTTATCTATCTGAAACATCACCAATGTAATCACTTAACACTATCACCCAACTCGAGTTTGAATGGTTTGTCAAATTTCCCTCGGATATTGGTTTTTGGTTCACTAACTCTGAGAACAATTCCAACCTGAATATGTTTACATACACTGTGATAGAATTCCATAAACCATTCTCAAAACACTTTACTCTCATGGAGTTATTGTGCACCATTTCGGGGGTGAAATGAGAAAAGTTTGTGAAATTTGCTTCATAGTCCATGATAGAAATGTCTCCCTAATGAAGGTTCAAGAAATACCAAGAACTCTATTCTATTAGAATATCTAAAAATAAGTTCTCAAAGAACCTAGACTCAAAAGATTTCAAGGATATTTCCTCATGTATTCCTTCCTGAACTTGTACCTCCCACCAGCACTTTCCCGGTCCTCTGAGCATGTATGTCGCCAGCTTCACCCTCCGACCTGGGGGTGTATCAAGATGGTCAAAGATGGTTTAGACCAACTGGATCCAGTTATGTTACACCTATGGTCCACCCTTACCCTAATGTAATGGTGGGTGCTGCAAATGGAACTCTAATATCAGATATTCCATCGATTTCTTAGCTCTTTGATCTCCCATGTCAATTCCATATATGACATGTACCAAGGTTTACCTAAGCCGCTTGTAAATCCATGGCCCAAAAATATACCATATCTTATGGTTTTACCACCCTTACATGAGCCTGTACATGTGTCTTGTGATCATGATGACCCTCTGGGGCCGTATTACGACCCTCATGGGCCTCATCCCATACACACTCATTCGACAATATATCACTGCCCTCTTGAGACTCCACCAAAGCCTATCTAGGTGGAATCACTGTGAATACCAATACCAAAATCATACAAACACAACATTATATATATAAATACATGTTGTATATAGGGAAAGTTTTAATAGACAACACATCTCACCACTCTTAGACTCGCCTATCGCACCTCGTCTCATGACATCCGACCACAAGCCCCGAATCACACTGTGATTCGCTGTTTTATTTCACCCTTACACCATTGTATTAAACTGATTTTGTATTATAAATTCAAAAATAAAATAAAAAATATAAATCCAAGTTTTATTCAATTATTTCCTATTTATCACTGTTAAAAGGGGAAATTATATTATTTTGATGATTGTAGGAGGAGGTGATTTGGAGGGCCAGAGATGATGTTGAAGGAAAATGGGCCAAACTGCATGGAAGCCAATGACCACATGTACAATTTTTTTCATGTTTAAAAAAATAAATGAATATAAATGGGATTATATTTTTTAAAGGAACCCTAAGTCCATGGGATATAACTAATCTCAAGAAATTAAAGCCTAATTCATCAATCTATTGGCCCATCTGAACCAATCTGTCCAGGAAACCAAATCTTCCCGAATTAAAAATTTTGGTTCAGTATTATGATTATATCTCCAATTATAGATGTACAATGACCACCAAATTTGACATGGTGATAGTAAAGATTTAGGAAAAAAACTCTTCTCTTTTTTTCTATGTTGAGATAATTCCATTTACAAAATCAAAACTAAGACAAACTAGTATCCTGAAAAATGGGTTCCCAAAATCACTTCCCATTTTGGATATAAAAGGGAACCATGGGTACCTAATTTGTAAGTTCGAACAAGGGATTATATTTTTGTCAATTTTGGAGTTCCAGAGGAGTCCTCTCATCACCTAGGAGGTTTTGGAACTCTCTATCCTCATAGGGAGAGCTAAAATGAAGAAGGAGATCCACCTGAGCTTCCTCCTCCTCCTGATGTTGAGCTAAATGGTGGGTGATCATTGTGAGGGAGCTACAAACTTGAAGAGGGAGTTTTGACACATAATTATATACTTTTTTGGTATATATTTTGGTTTTTAATTTTTATTTATATACATCTTAACTTGCTTAATGGATTTAATTGAAGAAATTTTTATTTTATAACCGATCGATGTGCAATTTTAAGTGTGTGCCTTGTGTTGTTCCAATTGAACGTCATAAGAATCCCATTCCTTCCCAAACACTTGATTTTTCAGTGTTCCTTTACAAAACATAAATAATTATAATGGTATGAAACTTTACTACATGATTTTTATGTCGAAATTTAGTGTTATTATCATCATTTTAAGAGGCTTGTGGGTACCCAAGATATTGGTTAACCATCAACCAAAGTATTACACTAAAACCTAATAATAAATTAAGAAAAATGAACTTTATAAGTAGTGTAGTAAATTATGAATTATCACATAATTATCATATATTTTTTAAAATCCACCCGTTTGTCAACAATTAAACACGTTAAATTTAGCCATTCTATTTTTAAAACTATTTTCAAAACCACCCTCACTTTTAGTCCTTTTTATTAAAAATACACACTCTAAACCTATCAATGCTCCTTTATATATGACACAGGGTCTTATATATACTATAAATAAACTTTAAAAACATAATAAATTTGACGTTTCATGATAATGCATTCAAATTTTGGCACCATTTCCGAGGAATGCTTTGGGTTTTGTACATGTTTTTATAAGAATTTTGTAAATTTTGGGAATATTTATTTGTTTTTTTCTTCTACCTTTACATATATTTGTGTGTTATGATTTATTTCTTATGTAGGTTCTGTACATGACATACTATACTCTAGGATATTTACTACCTTTTGAACCTGAACCAGAGAGGATCAAACATCAGTGACACTGAGACACACAGGAGAACCCTTCAAAGGAGGACACACAAATCATAGACACTCTTGTTGATACATCTACTTATTCTTCTAAAACCCATGTTAAAACTGAAATAAAATTTTATAACATGGATGAAAATAATCAAACACTAAAAGAACTAACCTCTCATGATGTTGATATACAAACCACTTATATTCAAATGCAAGGAAAGACACCCAATTTTGAACTTAAATCTGGCACTTATTACAAAGATTTCATGGACTTGATAGAGAAGACCCACATAAGTATTTAAAATAATTTCAAATTGTGTGTTCAACCTTAAAACCTACTAATGTGGATTAATAAAAAGTAAAGCTTCAAGAATTACCTTTTTCATTAGAAGACACTGTAAAAGATTGGATTTACTATGTTAATTTACCAATTAGAGGTTGGGTGGACATGAAACACCTTTTTATTTAAAAATATTTTCTATACTCTCAAACTAAAACAATAAAAAAAGAAATATGTGGTATAATATAATCTCAAGGGGAAACCCTTCATGAATACTGGGAAGAATTTAAAAGGCTTTTTTCAAGTTTCCCACACTACCAGATAAGTGATCAACTTTTAATACAATATTTTTATGAAGGTTTAATTCATATTGATCAAAATATGATTGATGTTTCTACTGGTGGTGAACTAGTTGATAAGACCCCAATTTCTACAAGAACCCTAATTGAGACCATTGCGTAGAACACTCAACAATTCGGTTCAAGGTACAATGTTCCCATTTGAGGTGTCCATGAGGTGAAAAGAACTGAATTCAAGAAGAAGGTGGACACAAAGTTTGAAGAGGTCATTACCTTTCTTTGATAACCTTCTCTTTCCCAAGGTAAATTCCAATCTCATCCTCTCATAAATTGTGGTATATATTCTTCTAATACCCACTATTTTGACCAATTCCCCAAACTGAGAGAAACTTCTGAGAGTTGTGATCCAATATTTCCAAGCTACCACTATAACCAAACCTTTATAAAATAACCTTAATATCTTTCCAAAACTAGGTGGAAATAAAACCAATATTATAAGAAAGGGGGTATTAAAACTAACCTCAACAACCATGGAACCAACCAAGGTAGAGTAGTCATCCACCACAACCAATAAATCCTCAACCACAATAAAGGAATTTCCAATAACCCCCTCTAAAACCTGAGCCTAGACTAGAATACATGGTGAAACAATTGGATGCCAACAATATCAAATTCCAAAAAATCACCCAAGATTTCATACATGACCTAAAAACCCAATTAGGCCAACTAGCCAACTTGGTGGTGGAAATCCAAAGTTATGGGTTAGGTAAACTACCCTCTCAACCACTAGTCAATTCTAGGGATAATGAAAATGTTAGTTTCATCACCCTTAGGAGTGGGACACAACTTAAAATCCAAATGAACCCTCCATTAGAGTTACCCCCTCCTAAGGAAACCACCATCCCAACCATTGAAAATGTTCCAAATATTGAAAAAACTTTTTCTGAGAGAAGACCTTCCAATGGAAAGAATGTGTTTGTTGATGAGTCACCTTGACCAACCATTCCAATTTGATTTCCCGAAAGGGACACCCAACCAAGAAAATAAAAAGATACTAAACTTGATAAATAAATCTTGGAAACTTTTAAAACAGTGAAGGTTAACATCCCCTTGATTGATGTTGTTAATAAAATTCTAACATAAACCATGTTTTTGAAGTATATGTGTACACACCATAGTTTACTTCAAGGTGATGATAAGGTGAGCTTAGGGGTGGAATTTCTCAACATTGATAGATCCATCACTTCCCACCAAATTAAAAGATCCATGAAGATTCTCAATTTCATGCACCGTAGGGAAGTATTACTTTTACAATTCTATACTTGATTTGGGTGATTGTATAAATATTATTCCCCACTCCATTTACTCTTCATTGTAGGATATATAATTGAATCCCAAATTAATTTTTGTTCAACTAGAAAAAAAGATTACTGCACACCCCTATGGTGTGTTAGAGGATTTTCTTGTGAGGGTAAAAAATTTAATTTTTCCTACTGATTTTTATATTCTTAAAATAGAAGATGATAGGATTAATGGACATGCCCCGATTATATTGGGGATGAAATTCTTGAAAAATTACAAAAAAATAATTAATTTCCACAATGGTACATTATCTATGGAGTTTGATGGTGACATTTTCCACTTCAACATCCTTAATTCCATGAAGAACCCCTTAGAAGAACATTACACTCTATCTAATAATTAAATTTATGTAATATCTTCCCCAAAAAAAATATTTTCTTTCTGATGATCCCATTTATGAGTTTTTATCCTTGATTAAAATTATAGGTAATGAATCTTGCATTTATTATTTTAGTGGTCTAGAAAAATTACGTTCATGTTTGTTAATTAATTATTTCTTGAACACTAAGGATCAAATGATCATCGGTGATAATGATAAGTTTGGAATACCTTATTCCCAATTAAAGGATTTTACCATTGAGTAGTTAGATGAGATCAGTGAACTCTCACTTTCACAATCACTCCCATCAATCCATAATCCACTATAATTAGAAATTAAACAACTAACCCAAGATTTAAAATATTTCTATCCTGAAAATGGAAACAAGATATCTTTCATCATTTCTACTGCACTCCATCCTAAGAATTAATTGTGACTACTTGTACTTTTGGGGGAGTATAAACAAGATTTGGGATGGACACTTGAGTACATTCTTGGTATTATCCAATCAAATTTTACACATCATATATTATTAAATGATGAGGATAAATGAGTGAGGTAGGCACAATGTCGACTAAACCCAAAACTCTTAGACGTTTTAAAAAATAAGGTAAAAAAATTATTGGTTATTGGAATCATTTATCCCATCTATTATAGCCAATTGGCTAGTCCAATACAAGCAGTTCCTAAAAAAACTGGTTTAATGATAATTAAAAATGAAAATAACAAATTGGTTCCAATTCAGGTGTTGAATACATGGCCTGTCTGTATAGACTATCATTGATTAAACCAACATTCTAGGAAGGAAAATTTTCCATTGTACTTCATTGAACAAATTCTAGAGAGGTTAGCGGGGAAGTCCCACTATTGTTTCCTCAATGAGTATTCTGGATACTTTCAAATATGTATTGCCCCTGAGGATTAGGAAAAAGAAAATATTTAATTTCCCCTTTGGCACATTTTCATATAGGAGGATTACATTTGGTTTGTGCAATGGTCTAGGTACTTTCCAGCAACGCATGGTTAGTATTTTTTCTGATTACCTTGAGAATTGCATGAAAGTATTTATTAATTATTTCACTGTTCATGGATCCTCTTTTGATGAATTATTAATAGTCTTGGTTATGTACTATGTCACTGTATTAAAAATAATATTGTATTAAATTATGAGAAATTCAATTTCATGGTGTGGTAAGGTATAATACTTTGGCATGCCATTTTTTGGATGGTATCCATGTTGATAAATCAGAAGTGGATGTCATTTCCTCCCTACCATTCTTGTAACACCCCAAGATTTTATGAGAAATATTATTTTTAATTTATTTGGTGTCTTGTGTTGTACGCTACATCAAGATTATATTGTGCTATATGCAACACCGTATTAGCTTATAGTACACGCAAACACTATTCTTTTCTTGTGTTGCATGCAAGAGAGACCTTCCTCAATAGTGTGTGTTGTACGCAATATCGAGTTTCACTAAACAATGATATATTGTTCTAATATTATTATGAACTATCCCTTATGAATAGTATTAACTGCATTTTGAATTTTATAACATTATAAATCATCTTAATCATTTTCTAGAACAAGTTATGAGAATAAAATCAATTTTTTGTATAAAGGAAATATTTTTCCAAAAATACAGTTTTGCCGCCTTTTGATGGCGCACCCACTTTAAATCTAGTTTTTGACAAGTTTATGAGTTCAATTTGAAAAAATAAAGTTATTCATTGCAATAAGTATATTAAAATTTACTTTGGATAATTTTTTTAATATTTTTCTGTTAACTTTCATATTTTGATGAATAGTAAAAATACGCTAAATTTTAATTAAAAAAACTTTTTCATAAAGATAATTTATATGGTTAAATTATAATATTTAATGTTTTTAAAGTATAAAGAGAATATATTTTTACCATTTAATTTAATTTAAGTCATTATCATTAATTTTACATTGAACTAATAGGTAAAAACATTTCAATCTTTTGCAATGTTTTAACTTTTAAAACCCATTTTCTCAATAGCAGGATTAATTTTAAATTAAATACTACAACTTATATGTTTTGAATTTGTAAAAATGGATTCCATATTTGGAATCATCGGGTCCAAATTATTTTAATAAGCTAATTTTTATTTTTAGGTATTATGAATAGTAACTATGGTAAATTTTATTTACCACTGTTAAAGGTAAATTAGGTAATTAAGGGTAAAACTAATATTATAAAATTACCCTAACACTTGTATTAATAGAATTGTATGATTATATTTCTTCCTAAAATATAATTGGGTCGAAATGGTATCTTTTGGAACCCACTTGGATGTGATTAAGACCATTAATTTATTTTATTTAACGAATGTTAAATATGTCTCACTCAAACTTTAATAATTAAAGTATTTTTAATATAAGGTTATACATAATATAAATTCAATTATAAATACTCATTGGAAAGATAAATTTTTTTATTCATCATGGTAATTTATTTGTGATTTTTAAGAAATATATAATTACCTTAATAGCTTATACATTAATGATACAGAAATTATTTATTTAGTGAAAAATCAATAATATAGTTTTTATTAAAATAATAATACCCATAAAAGGACCAGAAACTTGACCAAACCTTATTGGTCGAGTATATATATACCATAATCATACAGGGGTATACGTTTGGACCATTTAGAGCCTTATAAAACATATTATGACATTTATATTAATTTATTTTAAATGATGTCAAAGTTGTTACCTTAATACTTTAATAAAGATAAAATTTTAAAAGTTGGTTGTTTTAGAAGATAAATTCGACTAAAAGTATTATTATTAAATATATTATATTAATATTCATCATAGTACTTTATTTTTAATTTTCATGTGACAAATATGTATATTAAACAATTATACAAAAATGTTTTAGTAATTATTTTATTAAGATAAATATCAAATAAATGGTATTAAAAATATTAAAATAAATATTATATGAACTAATTAATGTTATACACTAATTTTATAGATTAATAAGACATGTTATCAATAATTAAATATTTTGGTTCAAATATAATTTTTTTTTGGGATTTTATTTAAATTCAAATAAATGGATAGTGTCGAAATTGACACTACTGATATTTTATAAAAATAACACATTATTAAATTTTTTAAAAATCAAAAAAATATTTAAAAATTACAAATTAAAATTTATATAGTCTAAAATTTTATAAATTATATAATTATGGGAAATTCCCAACACATAAGTAAGTATTTATAACAATTTAAAATTTAGAATATGATTACCACAAATAAAATTAAATAGATTAAATAAAGATAAATTAAAATGGTAAGGTTTAAAATAAAATCAAAACATATCTAAATTTGATTGTTTGATGATATTACAACCTTATATTATCTCATATCCTAATTTTAGTCACTTTTGAAGTTTTTATATGGGGTTTCAGTTTATTATAAATTAACATTTTTGAGGATTCCAAAAGTGCCCCTCTCCTCTCCTATATAAGGGAACCTCCTTCCCTCCCCTATTCTCTCAATTTTGAGCCTTAAATATTTGTAAAACCCTACCAATTCCTCTTCTAAACATCTCCAGTAAAATTATAGAGGTGATGGTCTTCTAAAAAGACCAACTCTAGTGCCCCAAGAGGAATTTTAAAGGAGGCACTTTGAGGAAGAGGTAATATCTTCTACCGATTATTTAAAATTTATTTCTTCTTCTACTTCATCTTATTTAGTTGTTTAATTATAAAGTAATAAAATTATTATCAATAATATACTGATATGCTATTATAAATATGAAACAACCCTATTTCACCCTCTACCCATCCTATGAAAAACGAAATCACCGTGCGTGCGTACGTACGAACTACTGTCTCCACACCGTGGTGTAATCTATTTTTCATAACCAACCTACTTGGATGGGTATAATAATGGAATAAATAACTATATATTATTATTATAATATCTTACTGATTTTTAGATATTATATCATCCACTAAAATTCCATTCAATAATTATGGGATTGATATCATCGCTCGTGCGTACGTACGGATTACCATCTCCACGACGCAATGAGATTCATTATCCATGTTAACCATTCCAGAATGATTATAAAGTATATATAATAAATAATAATTAAATATATGACATAATAATTCTACTGTATATATGTATATATATATATATTTCATCTAATTACTTTCATTCAAGTCAATAAGGAAAGGAAGACAACGTTCATGCGTACGTACGACCTACCGTCTCTATGAACGGTGTATTTCATTCCATTTATCGATATATTATATATATATTATGAATATATATTATATATAAATCATGTTTTACATTATGAAAGAAAGTAATCATGATCTAAGTAATCATATGAATAATAACAAGTCAAAACACGTACGATAAATGAAACGATTTTACCCAAAACGCTGCTTTAACTTGGAATTGACAGATGAACGGGTAATATAAAGTCATAAGTGAATCATATATGATATCATAAATATTATTATGGTTCTATTATAAGTTAATAATATGTTTAAACCCAATATACAAGATTCTTAGACACATATGAAAGAAATTGGACATAAGGTAAGAGATAATTATTCCAATCTCATTTTTATCTGGTATTGTTAATTCGTAAGTATTTACTGGGGTTATGTTTATCAACAATGTCCATGTTTTCTCAAAATGTTTTCATAAAATGTTTACTATTATCCCATGTATGTTTAAAGTCATTTTTAACCTTTTTTAACTTTTACCACAAGGTATGTAAGGAATCTTTGTTTTGTTTACCATACGAGGTACTTTTTGACTTTTCTGGAAAAAGTACGAGGAGAATGTTTTTTAACTTATATGGAATGAATGAATTTTTATGGTTTCATAAAAAATTATTTCCATGAAGATTACTCTACAATATTTCATGGTTATTTTCAAGAAAATAATTTTCTTTTAAAATTGAATGCAATTATGAGAATAGAAAATGATTTTTAAAAAGAAAGGATATTTTCCTCAGGAATTCATTTCAAGTGTTTTATCGAAACTATTTTCCATCTAAGATGAAATTATTTAGTATGTTTTTGTTTCAAGTATAATGTCTCTAATATTTACATGGTTTGAGTTTTCTTATGATAAAATGATATCCATTTGTTTTATATGGATTATGTTATGATGGGATGATGTTTATGAACCCATATTATTCTTTGGGTTATAATGAATGATTTATATTTATTTTGTGGCACATGAAAGAATGATTTCATTATGAGATGGGTGGGACCTATATCTCCCTCCAATGCATTGGGTAAAGATTTATATCTCATGAGATAAACATGGATGGAATGACAAGTAAATCCGGTTCAGTAATACAGGGCTGGAATGACAAGTAAACCCAGTTCTGTAATGGAATTTGTCCACTATGATGGTCTTGGCAGTAATGCCTTGGATAATATGGAAATCATATAATGTGATTAATGGTTTTCCAAAATTACATGTTTTATCCCCATGCTATTTTATCATGATTGATGTTCCTTTATGATCTATGCCTTACGTACTACCAAGATTTATTTCACAACTCAATATTTTGATGTTTAAACTTTATGTTCATGTTTTTAAGTTCAAATATATATGGTTTGTTTTATTTTCTCCTTTCTTACCCTTACCGAGCATTCGATCTCACACTTTATATGTTTTATTTTCCGCAGGATATAAAAAAAGGTTTTAGGTAAAAAAGGGGGAATATCTTTATGAGAGATGTTGAAGATCTTTCACCATGATTAGACGATTATGTTCCGAGTTTCCAAAGACATTAAACTATTACGGTTGTTGGGTGTTTGTTTTTGTTATGTATTAAGTATTTCGAAAAAGTGATGTAATGTCCATGTACGTTAATATTAGGTCTCTACAGTTGGTATTAGAGGAATGGTTTGGGTACCTATAGCCCCATGCACATGGGATATACTAAGTTTCCTAGGGTGGTAAATTTTTGTTCTTATTACTATGGATAGTTTATTTGATTTCCACCTCAAGTGGTCCACTTGGGTGTGGTGTTTATTCAAGATACTTATTTGACTCATGTAGCTCCCCATAATAATCTTTACACCTTTCTAAAACGCCCTCTGTGAAGCCTTTTCTTCACGAAATTCATGCCCTTTCCATATTTTCATAAGGCTTTCAAGGAAATAAACTTTTGCGGTGCTAGCCAAAATAAAAAATTTAGACCCAAAAAATTTGGAAAAAACTGGGAAATGGAGTTACCTTATATGCAGAATTTTCTGTACCACTTCCATGACATCCATTCCTTTATCTTGGATCTTTTTAAAAATTTTGTTTCAGAAATATCTCTAGACTCCAAAATTTACCATGGAAACCTACTTTTTTAATAAAAACAATCTACCCAAAAATGATGCAATGTTACCTTGAGGTATATTTTTCCCAACAACCATAAAACAGTTGGACTGGAAACCCATTATAGTGGTAGAAAAAAATAAACAACAACAATAATAATCAACAAGATTAAAAATACCATTTGTATAAAAGAAACACCATTTTTAGATACAAAAACATAAACTGATGCTATTTTTAGAAGCATACATATAAGTCAATTCATACAAAATAATAGATAGAGGGGTTGACTGTGGAAGACCATATCAGTATATACATGTATGAATATTTACCAAAATATAGACACAAAATGTTAACTCCAGTAGATGTAGGAACCTATGGTCTTTTCCATCCATCCTATACTAAGAAATATAACATGATCACTAAGGTCGAGCTCCTAAGATTGGTCCCTTATCTATTCACAAAAGAATAAAATCTACACATGTCCCAAAGGGAACATGTAGGGTGTGAGAATAAATCATAGTAGGCCACCACCAACGTGTGCCTATATTAAATCTATGATATGTCAGGTTCATCTAAATATAAATAAAACAACACATGTACATCATATAAATAACCCACTTCCCTTGTTCTTAGTATCCTTAAGGAAGAAATCAACTTTTTCATCCATTTCTATTATACCACAAGCCCTCCATTATATATATGGAATATAGCAGCATGGATGCATATATATAACTATAGTGGTGAGGATCCTTAACATAAATCCCTAGTAATACCCTGATGAGAATTATTCCAGTTGAACCCTTAGGTTCCACCATCAATCTTTCCATTGAAAACTTGTGCCTATAGTCATAAAATTTGATGTCCCAACAGAATGCCAAAACAAGAACCTGGTCCTTCCGACCTTAGCTAAGAAAATAACTGTCAGCTTAAAGCTTGAAATTTAAGGAACAAAAATGTATATCCTCCAAAAATAATAATCATCAAATCAATAACCAACATCCTAAGGAATGAATATATCCATCCCCCCCAATATCCTGGTCCAACAACTTCAAATAATATGTCATGCTTCAAGCCCAAACCGACGGTCTGATCACCGTCAACCGATGGCTCCTCACTATCTCTATGGATTTCCTTAGAAAGCACCTACAACCTCACTTATGTTCAACACCATCCTAATCCAAAACTAACGAATGCCTCTACCCACAAGAGTAGCCAACATCACCTCAAAATTTGAGTCATATCAATGTGAAAATGATTCTAATGGCGTGTTGACCAATCATGGTGAGTGGAAATCCACCAATCATTACCAAAACTAGATCATACCGACAACTCATTCCCCTATGACCACATATCTCATCCTGATGGTCAACGCCATCCAATATCACATGGTCCTTACCCTCAACCTGATGATCACATCACCCAATTTTGATGACCATGTCATCCAACCTAGTGATTATAATCACCCCAAGAATCTGAGCTAAGTCCAACCTGATGATTCACATCATCTCAGTCTAGGTGTTCATAACCAACTTAATCCTTGGTCCAAGCCTGTCAAATTATCGTGGAAGAATTTCAAGAAATATATATAATTCAATTTAATTTAAATAACACACTTGAAGTAACCACCTACCTCACACTGGTAGATGTTTTATTTTTTTGATATCATCCTCTAACTCAATCTTATTTATAAGAAATCATAATTTTAGTTGAACACCCTAAAAATAGGGTAAAAAGGGATTTCATTAATTTAGAACACCATATACATAGAAAAAATAATAAAAGTGGTTAATGGATCAAAGGCCTTACTGAGATGAATTTGTAGCCACCAATGGATTGAATATCATAGATCAGATGGAGAAATCAGCTCAAAGCCTAGGTGAGGGAGGAGAGGAGCTCCCTAGACACTGGAGGGAGAGACACACGGGGGGGATAAATCAGGGGAAAAACTCTTAAATAAAATAATAAAAAATTGGGGATTTTTCCCTTTTAATGATTCCACACAGTTACCGTACGATTTGGAAAACCGTGTACAAACCATGAGGTACCCACTTCCTAAACACCCCATACACATGTTCTAGGCACAAAATTTATTAAACCATGACCAAAACATGCATGATCCTTATTTAAAAAGTTTCATAGCTCCCACATGGTTGTGAATATTTCCAACGCAGTATTTCAAACCATGCATGGAGCTAAAGGAGGGCCACACAGTTTCTCCTGGGAAGCTGCAAGGTTTTCCCAAACTGTGTGCCTTAGTCTGTGCATCCTCAAGAGATGGATTTTCAAGTTCGGACACACTCAAAACCCACTTGAAACCCCAAGGAACTTTACAATCATTAAAATATATCCATAAATGTCCTTAGGTCAAAGGAATTCTAATAATTTTGTTTTGAAGATTAAGGAAATAGTTGGTCTACTCACTAAACATTAAAAAAAATAAAAAATGGGTTGATGATTTAGACATACTCCAAAAACCTAGGATATTAAAATATTTTTTAATGTAGTTAAGGAAGTTATGGAAACAATTCTCCTAGATGAAACTTTTATTTGGATTTTCATATGAAATCTAATGGAATTTATTGAATGATACTACCAAAGAAGTTGGGGTATTAATTTATTTTTCTTTATAATAACTTATTGTAATTTGTCACTTTATTAATATGTATTTATTTAAATATGAATGATATTTTATTTATCGGTAAAAATAAAATAACTATGGGATACCAATCTCAAGAAGTAATTCTTGATCTCCCAGGATGATCCAGTTGGTCCAATCTATGGGAAGGAGCATCTTGGTCACATGCATAGGATGGGTTCAGGAACATTACCATATGGGGTCTTTAGTAGGTCAATAGGGATTACATTGATGGATGGTTTGAGTGAGAAGGTAAATCATAAATTTTTTAATCATTTATTACACATACATTTATTGGTTTTAACTTTAAATTTAAATATACATCATTTTTTAATTTTCAATAAAATTTCCATATAGGTGCCGATAGCAGGGAGTATAGATAGAGAAAAAGACAATATCGATATTAGTTCATTAGGTAGTGATGAAGTTTGACCTTGAATTCTGTGATGGGTATGTATAACTAAACTCATGAAAGACTAACATAATGATATGGTTATTGAGAAACCATGTTGTGGTTTGAGGTAATGCATATCTTTATTTCTTCTATATTACATGAAATCTATATGCTTGGTTAATTAGATATGTTTTCTTTTGAAGTTTCCCTTATAATAATTATTCTTAGGATATTTTGGGTTATTTTTTAAATGATTCCATGAAAATTGTTCCATTATATTTTTATGACTATTTTCCTTCACTTAAATGTTATAATAGAGTTGGTATGTGTAGTGTATGATTACTTTGAGAAAAGAAAGGATTTTAGTAGGATCATTTTAGGAGGGAGAGTTAGGTTGGACCACATAATGAGGAGGTTATAAGTAAGTAATAAATGTATAAGTTTTTGTTTTTATCCATTTTTTCTTATGTTATCATTTTTATGCTTGTTGTCTTGGGGGTGTTGTGTGGTTTCCAGAATGAAAGTGGGGTTGTGGTAGAATTTAGGGATCAATAGAGGAAAGGTCGATGAGATCACGGGGGAGTAGTTCATTGTTTTCTAGTTATACGGAGACCCTGTTTTGTAAAAATTATTATAGTGATATATTTCATGTTATTTTTTTTTATTTTTGGTGTGTTAGAAGCTTTGTGGTGATGATGTGGTAATAATTTATGAGGATGTGTGTTGGCAATGTAAAAGATGTGTTCAATGGATATGCAGAGGTGGTGATTCTGTGAAATGAAGTTTTGGGTTCTATATATATGGTGGGGTTATGTGATTATGCGGAGGTATGTAGTGATGTGGTAATATTGTGGAATTTGGTTATATATAATCATAGATGAAGTGAAAAAATGATGAAGTTGTTGTGTGTTGACCATATATGAACTTTATTTATTTATTTTGGTGTTATGATAATGTCTTTTATTCATTATTATTTGATATTAATCTATGATATTTCTAATCCATTGATTTTAGATTTTATTATTAACATTGTAATTGTTGAACATTTATTATATTTCGATTTATCATTATTTGATTCGGGTTTCTAGCTTTGTAAACCTGAGCTTTTGTTTACTGATATAAAAAACTTGGTTACGCCTATATTAACACTATTTATGTTTTTATTATTAATTCTCACTTACTATTATAAATATTTATATACAAGAAGTCATTATCAATTCTATAAATGTATATATTAGAATATGGTATACATTTTTCTCATGTTTTGATTATGTTTTAATTGAAACTCAAATTATAGTTGGTCTTATATGGTTTTTAGAATATCATTATGAGTGTTCTTCAAAGGGTCTTCATAATAAACCCTCTTCTTTTTATTCTCATGGGTGATCACTACCATTGAGTGTATTGGGTTGGTGCACACTATAATTAAAAGCACAAGAGATTGAGTTTCTAGATACAACCACTAAAAGTCAAGAATTGTAAAGGGGTTTATTGCTACAAATGATAAAAATAAAGGGTCTTACTTATTATAAATAGGTTTCTTGGCTACAATCTGATGGGTAATGGGAACTCTCATGAAATTGAGAGGAGTAGAGCAGGGATCCCATAGTGGATTGTTGTTGAACTCCTTTATCAAAGTATTTTGAATTACCTCTTAATTTTATATTTCTAATGCACTAAACTATTATATTTTCAATTATTTATTTATTTTTTGTAATTAAATATTGTTTATTTTTAAATTATTTTTTTTAAAAAAATCACCCCTTTCCATCCTTACTTCGACCAGCACCAATCCCCCCACTAGCCATGCACTATCCCATAATGCCTTGAGGGGTTTATTCTAAACACCATCACCATCTCTAGTGTATCTCTATAACACAAACATACCCTTAGGTGTTACACTAGACACATTTTATCCATTTGAACACAACTCATTAACTAAGTCCATGGGTGAATGAACCAAATCCCACTTGATCTAACCATAGGCATATTCCTTTCAACACTATCCAAACCCCACATGGATTCCTTTTAGCTACCCATACTCATATAATTTCTCCATCCCACTCCCTCAGGAGTCCAAAACTCAAGAGAGTCCATTACCCTCTTTAATTTCACCAAGTTCCACTATGTATAGTCCATGGAATAGTTACTCACTCCCACCATCTGATCACAAAAATGTCTCAATCCCAACAGCTCACAAGGGATCACTAAAACCATTCTGAAAAACCTGAACCTTTCAATCAAGGAGTTTTTATGGTTTCATGGATATTCCTATATCCCTTATCAAATAATTCCCAAATATCTAATTCGACTAAAAATATTACCCATGGTCCATCCACTTAGAAGCTCTTCACCCACTCACAAGTTCTAACTCATGTCCATTCACCATTCATTTCATAATCCAAGAATACATTGAGGTCCTTTATGAAATTCTAGACATCACACCCCTTACAAACATAGACATAGTTACCTATTAAATCTAAAAACCATGTGAGACACACCTGTTTCTTTACTAGAAGGCATAACCTAAGACTATTCCATTATAATGATAAAAAATGAGACTTCGACCCATGGGATTCTTGGGTATGGGAGGATGTGGAGTAGGACCGTCCTAATTTTTTGACCATTAATAGTGCAGGCCAATGCGGGTTGAGCCCACACAGGTTAGGGCTAAGTAAGTTTAATCCAATGTGGGTGTGGGCTTACCCATAGTTCTGATTAAAAAAATAGAATATATGATTCTTTAAAATTTTATTTTTTTAAGATAAAAAATCATTATTAAGCTATGACATATGATTTCTCACCATAATAGTCATACTAACTCACCATTCATTCACATGTGAAATTTAAATAGGTCTATATTTATTGTTTTAATATGATATTATAACATTTATATAGTAATTATTAACCATATTCACATGGCATGTCATCCAACCTCTTGAAAAATGGAACCCATATCCCACATACATGGTTTCAATTCTAAAAGAGTTATTATAATCATAATATTTTTTTGGGTGATTTAATTTTTTTATTATTTAAATTTATTTTTTTATTAATAAAATATGAAAGGACCTCATGCAAACCCTAATAACCTCTTATAAAGATGGTTTTTACCTATAGAGTCGTTGTTCATTGACAGGTCCATCCATTTACATCACCACACAACTAACATCATCATTAATCATTCCTCACTAATATTTCACCTACTTTGCATCACAATAGTTTTCCACCATATCTACATCACCGTAACCACCATTTAACCATAGAAAAATGTTCAATCACATCCCTTAAAACTCTACCTATCATCAATCCATAATTATCCTCACAAGTACCATTAAGAATGTTAAAAAAATAATATTTAAATGATTATAAATAGTATATTTTTTTAAATGAGGGAAAGAATATGGGATAAATGCGGTCTTATGTGGGGTGGGACATGCTTGAATTTTTTTGTTCACATTATATGTAGGATTTTAGGACAAATACACGTGGGCTCAAACCCGCACGGTCTAGGCCTTCCCCAACCCGACCCACCCATTTCACATTTCTATTCCTTTATTACAAACTCACCCACCCATACAAAGAATCCCTAAAATTAAACCAAAGAACATGCATGCAAGAAAATATATACAAGTGTATAGTTAAGTATTAAAGGTACTACCAACCTTTATATTAGAGTCATCTCATTCCTTAATTTTATTTCACCATTTTGATCAAAGATTTAAAAAAGACTTACCCTAATCTTGTGCCCTTATCTCATACCACACTATATACTCAATTAATTACAACTTTTAAAACTAATTATCCAATTTTAACCTAAAAAAAATAATCCAAAAAAACTCGATGAGAAATGTGTTAATGCTGAGGCCATGACCAAAAACATGTAAAAGGTACACGGTGCACCCCTGGTACCACTATGAATAAAATCCCCATCAATTTTCACCCAAAAAATCACTAATTTATTGATAATTTGGAAAAGTAACTATAGAAATACACAAGGATTCATACCTATATCAAAATTTCAAGTAATAAGAGATACACATCCCATTTTAATATCCTCATGAAACCCTATTCAAAATACCAATCACTTAGTATGTATTTCACTATGATCATATAAAATCCCTCACAAACCCTAACCTAGAATTGACACTAAATTAGTGGCAATCAAGAAGACGATAATTAGGGGAGGAAAGAAGGAATCACACCTCAAATGTTGTGAAAATATCAATCCAAAACACCCCTCATTAAGGTTGATTCATTGTAAAAGAGGGAGGTGAAGTTTCAATTGAATAGACCTTCCTTGAGTCCCCTTCCCATCTAATTTGTGAGAGGGGATGACCATGAAAAAACTGTCATTCCCCTAGAATTAAAAATTGTCTTAGGTTGTACTGGGTACCCGAATCACTTATATCGAGTACCTGGCATCCCTAACAGATGGGTACCAGACCTGGGCACCCCACTAGGTACACAGTTTACCACCATAAATTATATTATTATATCTAGAATAATACAAGACACCTCAAGGTGTTGATTAGACATATGGTTCACTACCGTCGGTACCCATTGGTGTCTTCAAATATTAGCTTCCATTCTGATCCTCGTCTGACCTCCCCATCCACCACCCAAACCTTTAAACACAAAAAACTCCCTTAGAGATATTATAACTCCCAGAATTCCAATATAAATTCAAATTCTCAAAAATCCCTCTGCATCGAACCTTATTGTTCAAATTACTTTTAAATTCCCCAACACATAATGACACGTGACATTAAAAACTCCCTAATATGGGGATTTATCTCCTTGAGAAGAATATGTTATGTTTCCCCAATACCTGACATGTCAATCATAATCTAATCTTAACAATCATTCTTATTTATGATTGCTAAATGCTATACGACACATACATCTTCTCCATCCCAACAAGATTTTTTACATAAAACTATCATTTCAGTACATCACACAAATAAATTATCACATTAATAATATACCTAAAGAGAAAACCAATTTCCTATATCGAGATATGTCTAAAATCACCTGGTGGCCCCTCTACACATTGAATTACTTAAAATAGTGCTAACATATCATGTTACTAACTCCCAATCCAAAACATGATGCCTCCACCCAGAAATTATCATGAAACACAAAAGCCTCAACTATTCCATTCAGTGAAACATACACCTCATTAGTTTTTGAATTAACTAATTTCACTATCCACTATATATGAATTTCCATGTTTGGTATGGTCCCAAAACCAGATGTGATTCATTTTACTCTCTCCCCAAGAAATTATGGCATCATGTAACCACTGAACATTCTTATCATTCACAAACAAAGAAATCGTCTACCACCTATATGACATGAGGTACCTCACTAAATAATGTTATGATTCTACCCACCATAGGATTATCCATATCATCATCCCACAAAAAATAACCTTCCTGGATACCAATACCTGATAAAAGCATTGGAAATGAGATTTACCCATCAAAATCCATCAAACTCGACCCATGAATCCCTCTTCAGGGTCACATGACACCGTAAATCCCAAAAAACTCTTTCTCATTATAGATGACCCTTATTCATCATCACCCACCATCAATCGGCTCTATCCCCTTAGTGTATGAACCCTTTATCCACAGTACCATTCAAAAATCATCATAGTGTTCCCTGATCATCATATCATACTTTAAAGCACCCTTAGTGAAACAAAACACCACTCCCGGAGTGTCTAATAACTCTTCCAATATTCTAGCTCATACAAACTGATAAATTTCTTTCATCCATTCCAAAAAGATGACACTGCCCACATGGAAACCTTTTTTTCCCATTTATGAACAATTTTCACGGCCACCACCTCTCTACAAAATCAATCCTCCCCCCAAAAGATTTACCACTATCCACCACATAAATCCCACAATCCTCTAATAACCTTGTAGTATTTCCCTAAGAAACAAAAAATACACCACCATATACCTCTTTATAAACACATTATCAATGGATCTAATGATTCAAAACACACATTATTCTAGAGTAGTTTCATAGGGGCATTGACCATTGAAGATATTTTATAACTACACAGAAAATTACAAGAGAAACTAATTACCAAGAATTTATCATAGATGATAATCCACCAAACCGATGGTCATACATCATTGACCAATATATTATTCTAAAACCATCATCCATAAAAAATATATGGGTTCCTTGAACCCTTATATCTAGAAACAATTGGTGTTCCAAAGAATGCTTTTATAATAATGTTACATATTATAATTTCTTAACATAATGTGCCTCACATGGAATTACATCCTATGAGATGTAATGATAGGATTCGACCAAATCTAAAACTCAAATATGGTTTCCACATTGAAACCTAAACCAATACATCCCTCAAAATAACTGATAGCTCTTATGTCCATAATATAACCATGTAAGAACCTAAAAAACCAAAAACTCAATCCCAATTCACTCGATCGTTACACTAGACCTAGAGAAACAACCCATAATCGTCTTAAACTAGGACATATCCTCCCTTATTCCTAAAATAATAGTAAAAAAACACTTATTTAACCACTAAGAAAATCATGATCAACTAATCAATACTAGAAAATATTAAACAACCAGCCTAATAGCTATAACCACTTCCCCCAACTCAGTATTCATCTTGATTCACCATCTAAAGTCATATCTCACCATACCATGCACCTAGAATAAAATGAAACCCACACACTCACTCCCAAAGCATTTGAGAACCACTTGACCCACAATTGAACAATTCATAACTAACCACCAAATAATTATAAATATTTCCTTAACTGTAAGGTTCCTCTCTACTCACTCTATAGAGAATCACATCACCATCCCACACTGGAATATCCCCAACTATATTAACTCACATGAGGTTTTACATCCCACCAAAACCTCCCATACTAGAACATCTTTATTCCATAGGTACTCATACCAAAATCCTATGATAAGGCACATCATACCCAAACCTATACACTATAGGGTTTTGTTCTATAATTAAAATAACTACAGTCACACTAATATTAAAGAAAAACACATAAAACCTAATATTTTAGTTTCAGTTAATTAATATTACAATAAAATTTTAATCAGAAAATAGTGTTTAACATATTATTTCTATTTTAATTAATCAAAAAATATTTCCAAACATATTTCATAAAAAATTAATTTTTTATAGTTTTCTAAAAACCACTCCCTTTTCAATACCATTTCATAACCACAAGTAGTCATACACATATCTAGAATACCATTGTTTATTGTATGATGCTTGTAACTACACTCTATTTCTACACCAGGACAAGATTAGATCAATAAATAATAGTCTCATCTAAAACATCATACTTTAATCAATATATCAATCATAACAACAAACAACAAGGAACAATAATCACATGACATGTAACATTGAATTTTAATATATAGGGGTTAGCTACACCCAAATATAAGGTTCGTCCCATGATTTTATAATATCCTGCTTCTAACTACCATTGTCAAATAGTAAAACAACTAAAATATTTTTTTGATATCACTTTGTAATGCCCCGACTAAAATTGCTCAAAAAACCATAGTTAGAGTCCAATTAAACCTCAAGCACACCTCCCTATACATATGAATTTTTTGACTATTGGAAAGATTATATAACAGATAGAGGGACTATAATATCAATACCATCACATTAAATATCATATAAACAATATAATCAACATATCACATCTGATAAAGAATAAATAATTACAATTAAAATCCAACCCTTGATAACATTCAACATCATTTTCCTATAACATGAATGGTATCCATTCTCTATATAAAAATATACAATAAGGATTACCCTAAATTTATCATTAAAAAATATATGAAAAAAATAGTGGAGACTCACTTATAAAACATGGTCCATGACTTAGAGTAGCATCTCAATGCCTATCCAACTAATCCAAATCGATTCCCCATACAATCCATCAGTTGAAATCCAAACATAAGGTATGTATGTGAAACATGGTTCCTGTGGAGTGTGTGGGAATATAAGTCAATAAGGAATCATTGATACATCCCTTATATATTCCATTATACACCTTGTATTCATTTTTGGGAAAATAAATGAAGAAACAATATAAAATGTGCAAGAAATGGTGTTAAGTCATTGTGTAATGACCATGTTAACATTAAAACATCCCAACCTTCTTTATCAAATGATAGTAATATATCTTTCATCTCATACCATATATTTGGACCCATACCCTACCACTTATAGTGAGGTCCCATTATTGAGCCTCAATTGATACCCTATAACCCAGGGTAAGGTCACATAGCCAAGTCTCGACTAAAATCTTATCACCCAGGGTAAGATCTCAAATAGTTAGTCTCACACCAACATCCTATCACTCAGGGTGTATCCTTATAACCAAATATAATTTTGAAAACCTATTAGTCAAAGCAAGGTCTCATATTAAGTCTTAGACCATCATCTTATCACTTAGTATAAATTTTATCATGAAGTCCCAAACTATCACCCTATCACTCAAGGTGATGTTTCTCATAAAATACCATAACAGCACTATATCACATAGGGTAAAGACTCAAAAAAATCCTCATACCATAAAAATATCACTTAAGTTGATGTAACATATCAATTCTTAGATCATAACCTTATCATCGAGGGTAAGGACTCATATCTCACTCATGCTAAGAACACACAACACACATAGAACAAACCCTATCCCTCAGTTATCTATAGATTAATACCTAAAAATATGTTAATGTATTGCATAGGAAGGATCAACATATAATTTATTGAAAATCCTCAACTTTGATATTGATCAAATCATTCCACAACTACACAACACACATGATGACTCTAGATCCTTAGGTTGTTCCTAACTTATAAGCCTAAGCCATAGGCCATACTTGGTCAACCAAACCACTAATCCACTCATAATTCTTGAATTATCCAATAGTTCTTCAAGGATTTCATGCTAAATACCATCGGTCTATCTATAAAATTTCTTGTATAAAAAAACCCTAAGGTCTCTCCCTAGACACTTGGTCTCTCATCCAACACAACTCATGCACTAAGTCTGCATGATGATAAATAAAATTTTACTCATTAAAACAATAGGAATATTCCTCTTAAAACTATAAAAGGATCAAATAGATTATATAAAATAATCTATACTCATTTCACATCTTTTTCATACTCTCTTGAGATTCCCATGCTCAAGAGATCCCATTCCTCTTCTTTACTTTCACTAAGTGACACTAGGAATGATTTAAGGAGTGGTTACTCACTCCAACCATCTAATAACAAGAATAAACTAAGACCAATGGATAACCATGGATCAATAGAAATGTTATGAACAACCTATCACTCAACAAGTTTTAAAGCTTACATGGATATCCTAATATCCCTTCCTTGACAATCCCTCAATCTTGGCACTGACAAGAACCATTCCTGTAACACCCCGAGTTCTTATAGAATTTTTTCCTAAAATTAATTAATTTTAATTGATGTATTTAAATGCAGTAATTGAAACATTCCTTTCAAATGTCACCTAATTTTCTTGTGTTACATTAGACACCAATTTGTCATGCGTTACATGCAACACTGAGTTTCTATAAAACATCATTTTATTTTTACAATTATTTAAATGAGATAGTAATAACCTAGACGTTAAAAAAATAATATTAATAGTAATAAATACTTTTCAGATATTTTTTATAATGTTTTTATATAAATATAACATATTTATAATGAAAAATATAATTTTTGTTAAAGTCATTATATGTTTAAAAATACTATTTTCTCAAATGAAGTACTTTTTATGTTCTTTTGTGAAAAAAATAAAATTAATTTTAGACATGTTTGTAAATTGAATTTAATAAAATTAAATTAAGTTTTGAATTTATAATGTCTAAATTATATTTGGTGAATTTTTTGGAGTTTTCTAAGAAACTTCATTTTTGTATGAAAAGTGGAAAATATTGAATTTTAATACAAAACTGCTTTTTCGTCTAATTTATTTATATAGTTAAATTAGATTTTAATTTTGTTTTAATGTTTAAATATATAAAATATAAATAAATTAATCCAAATAATGCTATTTTAATAAATTTCACATTTAAATTGGATATAAAAACATACCAAACTTTTTGATCATATTTACTTTAAAATCTCGTAGTGTCGTCCAGTCCTCAAGATTAATTTTAAATTAATTTCCTCAACCTATGTGATTTTAATTTGGAAAAATAGATTCTATATTTGGAATAAAAATAATTTATATTGTCTAATAATTTCAAATAAGTTTTTTTACAAAAAATATTAGTGAAATCGATGAAAATTAATTATAGCGATTAAGAGAAATATCAACTACACAAAGTACTAAACCATAAACTTAAGGCCAAAAATGACCTACTAACTTTTAAAAAACCCATTTTATGGCCATAATTAGTATATAAACGTAAGATTATTTAATTTAGATTGTTTTGGATGAATTTTATTATGTAAAAATGTGGTTACACCTAACTTGTTTTCAAAAATGCCAAGTGTGTCCCCTCCCTTCCCTATAAAAGACCTCCACCTCTCCCCATTCTTAAGGTCTATAAAACAACTTATGTTAGGAAAATATATGCCCAATTCACTCAAAAAAATCCCTAAATTACTAATTTAATCATCCCTTTTGGTATAAATTCATGAAAGTAAACCCTTTGGTGCAAACCAAAAGGGGTTACCCGAACAAGAGGTAACATCCTTCCTAAAACTCTTTAGTTTTATTTCCATTATACACCCATAAACTCTCCTTATTACATTATTATACAAAAAAATAAATATAATAAATATAATTATATGATGTTATGCTAAGGGTTATACCCACACTTACACATACTTCCATCTAATGGGTAATAAACATATTGTTTATGTGTACAACGAACTACTGCCTCACGAAATGATGATTGTTCATATTTCCTTTACCAATTTTTAGAGTTAGGAATTATGATAAAAAAGTTATATATATATATATGATATATATTATAATTATAATGTCTTTATTCTTTTTTAATTATTTTATAACACATACCTTTATACTTTATATCTTGTGTAAATACGATAACATCATTTGTGGGTGTGTAGACTACCACCTCCTCAAAGCGATGCGATTCGTTCACACTTTACATGGAATGTATTAATTATGGTTTTTAGTAAAAATATATGATATATATAACATAATAATTACATTTTAAGGATATTATATACATATATACAAATATTTAATTTACTTACTTTCTTTCAATACAACAACAAAATGAAAACAACATCTATGTGTACATACGGCCTACCGTCTCCATGAACGGTGAATTCCATTTCATCCATCTATATTTTATAGATTATTATAAATACATATATAATGAATATATTGGATATATATATAATTTTTTAAATTATGTAAGTAAGTAAATCATGATATAAGTAAGATGATCAAGAATAATAAGTCAAAACACATGCAATGAACAAAGCAGATATTACCATAAGTGAAACCTTAACATAGAATTGTTAATAAGTGGGTAATATAAAGTCACAATTAAACCTTATATGGTCTGATATATAATAATATGGTTTTTTATAGATGTATAATCAAATTATATTTATAATATAGTAGGTTTTAAGGAGTATAATGACAGTCAAGACAAAAGGTAAAAAAAATTCATCTCACTTTTTATTTCCATGAGATAAATGACTTATTCCCCACTCACTTATTTTTCACGATGTATACACTGACCATAAAGGTATTAAATGTATCTTATAATTAAATTTATGGGTATTTAAATGTCTATTTTATGATCTTTCTTTCATGGGGTTTACGTTTCAAAAGGTACCAAATCTCTAAATTAATTTTGTCTCAATTTTCCTTCTTTGAGACACATGACATGTTATGCACCTATATATTAATATAGGTGTATATACTACCTTTAAAATGTTATATAATTAATCTAATTATTTTATTGGTATTTTAATCTTCATGTAATTTCATTTTCTTACATGGAGAGTATGATCCCAAGTTATCATATGGTAAGAGTTTATTGAAATAATCTCATCACTTATCGAGATTGTTTTTGATTATTGATGAAATATTATGACCTATATCTCAAGAAAAATAACTAGTTTTCTTATAATCTATTTATTATATATATATCTATCTATTAGTACCATTTTTCACTCTTTGGTACTTAATATAATTAATAAATATTTTTAATGAAAATTTGATCGTATTTCTCTCTTCGGTCAGATATCTGTTTTATTTCAAAAAAAAAATTTAAAAATGTTTTCAAAAATATTTTCAAATGATATTTATAGATAATTTTCTAGGAAAAAGCATTTTAAAAGAGTTTTATTGTTTTAATAGCTTCCATTATAGTTTTTTAAAAGCTATTTTCAATGAAAAATCTTTTCAAAAATGTATTATGTTTAAAAAAACTATTTTCAATGAAAAAAAGAATATTTTCCTCAAGAAATGTTTTCAAAATATTGTTAAAAATTAGTTCCCATATAAGATGACATCTGTTGGTGTTACTCATTCCTTTTTTAGGAAATTATTCAGTGTTTCCATTCATATTATTTCTCTTAATGGTGTATGTTTTTACAACATGATGTTTATGAAATTTTTTTCTCTTTGATGGATTATATGCTTTTGAAACTTTCTTATTTTAAAAAGTTATTCTTTTGATGAAATTATTATGAAACCTGTATATTTTCTTTAGGTTATGATATGATTACATTTATATGACACCCATTTCATTTCATGGGTTATGATATGATTTTTTATGATTTTTTGGCACAGTTATGTATGATTTTTTATGAGATGGGTGGGACCTAAATCCCTCTCCAATGCATTGGGTAAATATTTATAAATCATTAGATAGATTAATATAGACTTGGGATTGAACCTTGACTACTAAAATTTCCATGGGAGTGAACCATGACTACCAAGATGGTATGAGGAGTGAAATCATACTACTAATATGGCCATGGGAGTGAACCATGACTACCAATATGGTATGGGGAGTGAACCCATACTACTAAGATGACCTTGGAAGCAATGCCTTGACTACCATGGAAATAATTTTATATGCTTATGTGTCTGCCAAAATTCCATGTCTTATTCCTATGTTATGATTTCATGGATTATGTTCTTTATTTATTTATGATTAATTCCTTATGATGTTCAATGATTTATGCCAGGAGTAATGTTTATGATCTTATGATATGCATGGTATGATATTCTAAAATTATGATCTCATTTTTATACCCCTTTAATCATGTTTATTCTTACATGTGTCCCTTATTTATCATTATTGAGCATACGAGCTCACCCTTTTTATGTTTCCTTTCTCTTGGTTTTGAGGATATGTATTATTTATGATGTGTATAAGAAGGTTGATAGTCATGAACAACTTAGTTAGAGATTATGTATATCACTTATGTACTAGTTGTTTTGTTTCCATGTTTCCAAAGGCACTAGACAAATATGGTCTTTGGGTGTCTGTTCGTATAATTTTTTAATTATTTCAATTTTTTTGTAATGTTAATGTATGAAAAGAGAGGATAACTATAGTTGATATGAGATAAAAGGTTTAGTTAACCTTTGAAAGATAGGATGATAAAACTTAGTGATAACCTTAAGGATATGTTTAAGAATAATTTATACATCCTATAAGTGACGTTTCATGATTTTTTGGTTCCTAATAATGATAACTTTTTCTTAATCTATGATTTTGGTTTTATTAAATGGATGGAACCTAAAGGAATTTTGTTATTGGTGAATATGATGGAAAATTCAATGATTGTTCTCTATAAAAACTGAATTATATTTTAGTTGGAAATAAAAACCTCATTAATATGCTCAAACCACCTTCTCAAGCTATGAATCATGATGTAATTCCAAATGAGAAGAGGAGGAAACACAATTATTTTGAGTCCTTCATATGGAAATGTACACCTTATTTCATAGGGTATTCAGATCCAATTGTTTCTAAAAAATGGATCAGTAATACATAAAATATATTCTCCATTATTCAATGTTCAGAGATTGAGAAATTTATTCTAAATGCTTATCAGTTATAAGGTGAATCAAAAAAGTGGTGGAATCTAATCAAGAATATGAGGTAGAAATATGAAATCGAATCCATGGGATGGGAAAAGTTCTAGAACTTATTTTTTAATAAGTAATTTCCTTGGATTCTTCATACAAATATAGAGAAATAGTTCCTATAGTTTAAGAAAAGGGATGATGAATCTATTGGTACCTATGAGGATAATTTCACAAGAATTGAAAGGTACGGTTTAGGAATTGTCATCCAACCTAAAAGTAAATTTGATTGGGTATTCAATGGATTATATCCAATTATTATAAGTTCATTTGACATAAGATAATTTAGTATCTATGAAGATGTTGTGCATTGTGAAATCAAGGTTGAAATAGAGGTTGGAGTCATATATCAATCCCATGGGTTTTACAAGAAAATAAAGATAGAGTGAAGAGAAAAAGATGAGATTTTTTATGATATAATTGTGGGAATAAACATGGAAATAAATGTATTAAGGGGTATAATAAATGTTTTAAGTGTGTAAGGGAAGTCCATAAAGAATTTTATTTCCAAAGTGATCAGAAGGAGTTATAAAAATTTGTGAATGGAGAAAAGGTGGTAAAAAATTTACCTCCAATGCTTCAGTTCTACAAGTGTAAATACAATGGTAATTATGATAACCAGTTCCCAAACCCAGTGTATGGTGATGGTGATCGACATCAGCATCTAATTAATCCAATGGATAATGGTAAATCTCATGCAGTCTCTATTTCTGATTAGGGGTGTGATAATGATGTGGTGAAAGGTACACTTACCATCCACTCTAGAAATTCTAATATCTTATTTGATTCTGGATCTACCCAATATTTCATATCTAAAGAATTTTCTAAGTTTTTTAATATTCCATCAAAATAATTTGATGTGGAATTATCCGTGAAAACCCCAAATGGTATGATGATTGCATCCCAATTCTACGATTCCTCTCCAGTTGACATTTTTGGGAATGTGCTTCCTACAAATCTTATCATTATTCTACTAGTTGAATTTGATGTCATATTAGACATGGATTAGATTTAAATACATAATCCCACATAAATTTTCAAGTACGGGAAGTTATTTTTGATTATTCAGACCCTATTATCCATCAATGTGATGATAACTATGAACTTATTGTTGAGATTACATCCATTTTATGGGTCTTAATTACCATTAACAAGGGATGTTTATCTCAAATGTTTAGGGAGAAAATTGACATTGATGATATGAATATGTTTTTGAAATTTTTATATGTATTTCTGGAAGAGTTTCCTAGCCTTCCACAAAAATGTGAAACTGAGTTCTCAATAGAACTCACACCTTATTCCACACCGATTTCTAAGACTCCCTGTAGAATGCCTCCAATTGAGTTTCATTAATTAAAGAAGAAACTCTAAGAAAACCTTGATAATGGATTCATTCATCCAAGTGTGTCACCTTGGGGTTCTCCAATTCTTTTCATGAAAAATAAATATATATTGATGTGACTCTACATTTATTATCGGGAGTTGAACATGATCATGATCAAGAAAAAGTATCCTCTTCCCCATATTTATGACTTGTTTGATCAACTGTGAGGAGCTCAATAATTTTCTAAAATTGAAATTCATTCTGGATATCATTAATTGAGATTCAAGAAGGAGGATATACCCAAGACGACATTCCATACAAGCTATATACACTATGAATATATAGTGATACCTTTCAATCTTTCTAAATTTTCTACTATATTCATGGATTTAATGAATATAGTATTTAGAGATTACCTCAATCAATTTTTGGAAGTATTTATAGATTATATTATTATATATTTAAAGATAAAAGAAGAGCATGAAGACCACTTTAGAGTTATACTTAAGACCCTAAGGAAATATAAATTGTATGAAAAATTTATAGAGTGTGAATTTTGGCTGAAAAACCTTTCATTTTTAGGTCATGTAATCTCAATAGATGGTATACCAGTAGATCCATCAAAGATGGATGCTATTGAATGTTAGTATAGAATAACCATGATGAATAATATCCATTGTTTTCTAGGTTTAGCTGGATATTATTTACATATTTTAGAGAATTTATCATGATTATCTAATCCTTTGACCAATTTAAGTCGAAAAGGTTTCAAGTTCCTCTGGACAGATGAATGTGAGGAAAACTTCAAGGAACTGATGAGAAGGTTAGTCGATGAACCTTTGTTTACATTACCCTATAGTGAAGAAGGGTCTGTAATCTATAGTGATGCATCCAAGAAGGGATTGAGATGTGTTTTTATGAAGAATAACATGGTGATCACTTATGCCTCAAGAAAATTGAAGATTCATGAGAAAAAATTCCCAACTCATGATTTAGAGTTAGAAGTGGTAAATTTTTCATTAAAGATATGGAGGAATTATCTTTATAGAGAAAGTTGTGATATATATATCACTCATAAAATTAAGAAATACATATTCACACATAAGGAGTTGAACATGATACAGGGAAGATGGTTAGAGTTGATAAAGGATTATGAATGATTAATACATTATCACCTTGGGAAAGCATACAAGGTGGCTGATGCTTTGAGTCAAAAGTATCATGCTAGATTATCTATGATGAGGATAAAAAACATCCAATATTTCTGGATTTTCAATGTTTGGTGATAAGCCTAAATGGTATATATATTTTTCTATCACTTTTCCATTGTTTTTCAATCATATAATGGATAATGAACGTGGTAGATGTCCAATTTTACAGGAAATAGAGCTTCATAAGATTCCAAGGAAGAAAGGAAAAAAAGATGCAAAAATGGTCAATTACACATCGTGATGACCAAGTTCATGTCGTGTACTTGATGATCACAACCTGCATCATGCCGCAAATCCAAGCCATGACCGACCATAACGATTGAAGAAATTTACAGTTCACGTCGTGAATTACTTCTACACGTTGTGACTCAAGTCAAAAAAGAAGCTGAGAAAGACACGAGGATTCAATGTGAAAAGCCAGCTGGCCATGGGGTACACATTGTGAACCACCTATACACGATGTGACCATGGTCAAACTTCATTAATACACGGAAGATCCGCATGACACATTGGAGTTCCTGGTCAAAATAACGTGGATTAAGGGTTCACGACGTGACAGTTAAGTACACATTGTGACCATTTCCACCTATATAAGGAGAATCTTGACAACACATTGAAAAGGGATTGGACCAGATCTCTCTCCCTTTTATACTCCCTTTGGAATTCCCTTTTCTTTTCCCTCTTAAAACACATTAGTTCTTTGTAATTTCTTTAAATTTTCAATCAAAGAGACATGTATTCCTTTTCCTCAACGCCTTCAATTCCCAAATTGCTTAATTTTTATTTCATTCCATTGAAGTAAGGTTATATTTAATGTTTTTTTACATGTTACTCACATATTTATTCAATTCCATTATCATAGTATTATTTCCTTCACCCCTTTTATTCCTTTAATTACCACCAGGAATAGCTAAACCCCTTGGGGTAGGGATCAAGATTCGATGTATCTATACACTTAATTAGACCTCTAGTTCTAAACTTGGAAAACCTAAATGGAATAGTAATTAGGATATAAACCAATATTCAAACCCTATTTGTGTGACTCTACCATGACCATAGGACAATCAAGAAAATGACCCAATCCTAATTGAATTAAACTATGACTATGACCATTAACATAGGGAACTTTTTGCAATAGAAGCTGAACGAAATGAATTTAGGAATGTAACTAGCCTCCTGACCATGGAATAGTTAAATCCTAGGTAGAACTAGAATACTTGTCTAAGGTTGACTAGAGACTACCTCTTTCTTCACAGACTAAGCACTTAGGACCTTTCCAAGATTAGAACTAGGATCACCTTTATCTAGATACTCTAATTTGATCCTGACTTCACTTTAATAACTTATAGTCAAACCCAAGATTAGTTAGACATCGACCAAACTATAGTCAAGCCAGTAATGACTCCTACAAAGGGTTCAAGACCGGATTTGTTTTACCCACAAGAATAGAACCCTCCTCGTAGGATCGACCCTAGACTTCTACAATACTACCCCTAGTAGTTAGTAACGTTTGGGACATATATAAATGTTTAATTTGACTCACACCCTAAGGAATTAACGATGCCTTTTGGGGTGACCAATAAATTTTTTTCATCGTTTCCATAGAGGAAATGACATTTATTAATGATTAAGACTCTATTATAGATCTAAGATTACCTTTCCCTCAACCCCTTTCCTTTGTTTCTAGACTCACTTTCATCTTTTTTTTTTCATTCACCCTGTGCATGTACCAAGGTCCTTTGACTTGTTCAAGGACTCTTGAATTACAATCTCTTTTGGACTTCTATCCTGAGATCGAAAGGCATATCTCTTCTCTTCACTGGTCAGCAATGTCTGAGCAAGTCAACCACCCTACGAGACCTAACATGCCAAACCCCAACAATCAAATCATTCCAGGAGAGCACACAATAATGGACTAGGATAAAACAATCATGGACTATGGCTTTCCATCAATCCATAGTTCAACTCATAGTATTGTTAGTACCCCTATCCAATCCCACATATTTGAGATAAAACCTAGACTCATTCATATGATCCATAACATGGGGAAATTTAGCGGTATTTAGAGTGAAGATCCACATGAACATATTTCCAACTTCCTAGAAGTCTGCAATACCTTTCGCAACTAGGGAGTTTCATCTGATGCAATAAGACTATGCATCTTCCCATTATCCATACGAGAAAGAGCTAAGGTCTGGCTAAATAGTCAAGCTCCTGAGTTAATTATGACTTGGGATGAAATGACCCAGATGTTTCTAGAAAAGTACTTCCCACCCATCAGGACCTAGAAGCTCTGGATGGACATTCAAAATTTCAACTAAATTGATGTAGAATCTTCTTGGGATTTGTGAGACCTCACTACTAAAAATTCAGGCATTAGAGACTGCCATTATCAGTCACTAATGGTCTTTAGAGACCACTCAGCTACCCCCAACGGTGGTCTGTTTAGGCCCGATGCGGTAGGCCTAAAACAACATCCAATGGCAGTCACTGAAGGGGGTCAAAAATTTGGCCAATAGCGACTTCCAGGCGGTCGCTGACCTCCTGCTCGACTGAGCAATAATGACCGCCATTGTAGGTCACTAACCTACTACTCGACCGAGCTATAGCGACCACCATTGGCGATCGCTCACATGCTGCTTGACTGAGCTATAGCTGTAGAGACCCAAATCTTGACTTACATGGACATTAATTTACTTTTGCGGAATAATTTATACATAACAAACACTGAAACATAAGGACCGTAATAGTTTAGTGTCTTTGGAAACTCGGAATTTAATATTCTAATCGTGGTGAAAGATCTTCAACTTCTCCCATAAAGATCTTCCCCTTTTGTTTCCTTACCTAAAACCTTTCTTTATATCCTAGGGAAAAGAAAACATAAAAAGGGTGAGCTCAAATGCTCAGTAAGGGTAAGCATAGAGAACATAAAACAATCCATAAAAATTTGAATGCAAAAGCTTGAACATAAAATCTAAACATCAAAATCTTGAGCAAGGACACAAATCTTGGAAGTACGTAAGTAATATATCATAAAAGAACATCAATCTTGATAAAATAGCATGGGAATAAATCATGTAATTTTGGAAACCATTCATCACCTGTTATGATTTCCATAGTAGCCAAGGCATTGCTTCCAAGACCATCTTAGTGGACAAAGTCCCTTTCTGAATCGAGTCCACTCCTCGTTCCAGTCCTGTATCACTGAACCAGATTAACTTACTATTCCATCCATGTCTATCTCATGAGATATAAATCTTTACCCAATGCATTGGAGGGAGATATAGGTCCCACCCATCTCATAATGAAATCATTCTTACTTGTGCCACAACATAAACATAAATCATTCATCATAACCCAAATAATAAAAAGGGTATCATAAACATCATCACATCATAACATAATCCATATAAAACAAATGGATATAATTTCATCATAAGAATAGTGAAACCATGTAAATCATAGAGACATTATACTTGAAACATACACATATGAAATAATGTAATCTTAGATGAAAAAATGGTTTTCATAAAACATTTGAAATGAATTCTTGAGGAAAATATCCTTTCTTCTTCAAAAACATTTTCTTTTCACAAAATTCCATGTAATTTTAAATGAAAAGGATTTTGTTGAAAATAATTATGAAATATTGTAGAGTAAGCTTCATGAAAATAATTCATTATGAAACCGTAAAAATCTGTTCATGCCGTATAAGTTAAAAATAACATTCTTCTCGTACTTTTGTCGGAGAAGTCAGAAAGTACCTCGTATGGTAAACAAAAGAAAGATTCCTTAAATACGATGTGGTAAAAGTAGAAAAGGGTAAAAATGACTTTAAACATAAATGGAAGAAAAGTAAACATTTTATGAAAACATTTTGAGAATATATGGACATGGATAATAATCATAACCCCAGTAAATACTTACGAATAGACAATCTCGGATAAGAATAAGATTGGAATAATTATCCCTTACCTTAGGTCCGATATGCTTCGTACGTATCCGAACCTCCTGTATAATGATTTAAATAATTTCATTAACTTTTTACAGAATCATATTCATTGTTATGATATCATATATGGTTCACTTATGACTTTATATTACCTATTCTTTTGTAAGTTCCATGTTAAAGCAGCGTTTTTGGTAAAATCGTTTTATTTATCGTACATGTTTGGACTTGTTGTTATTGATATTATTACTTATATCCCAATTTACTTAATTCCAGAATGTAAAACATGATTTATATGTAATATATATTCATAATATACATATATATATGATATATTGATAAATGGAATGAAATACACCGTTCATGGAGACGGTAGGTCGTATGTACGCATGAACGCTGTTTTCGTTTCCTTATTGAATTTAATGAAATTAAGTAGATGACATACATATATATATACATAAATCCAGTATCATTATTATTTCATATATTTCATGATTACTTATTATATATACATTATAATCATTCATGAATGGTTAACATGGAGAATGAATCTCATCGCGTCGTGGAGACGGTAGTCCGTACGTACGCACGAGCGATGATATCATTCCTATGATCATGGAATTGTATTGAAGTGTATGTATAATATTTCAGAATCAATATAACTTTACAATAATAATATATAGTTATTTATTTACACCATTATACTCATCCAAGTAAGGTGGTGGTCGAAAACAGATTACACCACGGCGTGGAGACGGTATTTCGTACGTACGCACGCGCAGTGATTCTGTTTTCCATAGGATGGATAGATGGTGAAATTGGGTTGTTTAATACTTATAATAACATATCAGTATATTAGTGACACTGATTTTATTAATTCATAATGAAAAAAATAAATAAGAAGAAGTAGAAGAAGAAATAAAGTTGAAAGAATCGGTAATGGACATTACGTCTTCTTCGAAGCGCCTCTTCTTAACCTCCTTTTAGGGCACTAAAGATGGTCTTTTAAGAATACAAAAACCTCTAGTATGTTTCTAGGGAAGTGGAGAAGAAAAATTGGTAGGGTTTGGACGATCATCAAGGCTCAAAACGGTGTGAAAATAAGAGGGAAGGGGTGCCCTTTTATAAGGGAGGAGAGGGGCACCTTTGAAAAAACTAGAAATATTATTTTATTATAAAGTCATATTCGGTTTTTCATAGCTCAAAATTGATTTATTTAGAAGCTAAGGTGGGGATGGGTCTAAATAATCTCATCCAATAGAATTTATACAAGTTTAGGTTTATATTTTAACCTTATCATTTAGATTTAACTTTAGTTAAATAATTTTACTTTTACCGTGTCTTCTTATTTTCTTACACTATAAGGTTAATAAACTTACTATAACAAGACAAAATAACCCCAAGTTGTTTATTATTAATATATATAACCTTATATAAGTCATGTGGCCAGAAATTAGATTTTTAGGAATAAAATAACAATTAATAATATAATATTTGTTTTAAAAACTATTTTATGTCAATTTTGACACTATTTGGTAATTGATTTTTGTAAAAATCATAACAGAATGATTAGTTAGAATAAAGTTAATTAAATCAATACTAACATGTCATAGTAACCTATAAAATTAGTGGAATTAATAAAAAGTCTAAAATTACATTTATTTGGGTATTTATAATATCAATTATTTTAATATTTCATTATTTAGGTAATTACAACATCACCATTGTGTCATAAATAACTTAAATTATATAATGTCTAAAAATTATAAATAAAATACCATTAGTTATGAAATCTTTTTATATTTCTAATGAATATTTATCGTCGAATTTATCTTATGTATAACCCTATATTGAAAATGAATTAGTTATTAAACTTTGATTTTAACTATTTTAACCCTTCTTTAAATAAATTAATAATAAATGTCCTAATCTAATCCAAGTGTACCTAAATGGTCATATTTTATTACTAAGGTTGTTTTTGGTTGAATAATACTTATACAATAGAATTAGGACATGTGTTAGGGTAATATTAATATCATTTGTACCCTTAATTACCCTATTTACTTTTAACCGTGGTAAATAAAAGTAAAAAGTTGATATTCACCAAAAATTATTTTCATCTCATTGAACCAAATTTTAGTCCTTGATATTAACCGTGTCTCTAGGATTTCTTAAATTCAATTTACATAAGTGGTAAAATTTCATTTAAATGAAAAATTCAATTTTTTAACTACCACTAAGTGGTTTCACTATTCATAAAAAATTGAAGTTTTTCAGAAAAATACCAAAAATTCAGCCTAAGCATTATTTGATATTACAAATTCAAAATTGATGTATATTTTTCCAAATTAAAAATATATAAGTGGCATTAATTAATTTTAAAATTAATTCCCGTTATCAAAACAAATAGTGTGTTTTTAAGAAATAAAAACTATCAAAAGATTGATAATTGTTTATATCCAATTTCAAAGTGAAATTAATTCCAATGAACAACATTGGATTAAATGGTAAAAATATATTATAATTAAACTTTAAAACAAATAAAAAATACAATCTAACCATATAAATTATTGCGATGAAAAAAGTTTTTTTTAATTAAAATATAGCGTGTTTTTACTATTCATTAAAATATGAAAGTTATTAGACTAATATGAAAAATGTATCCAAAGTAATTTTTTATATCCTGATTCCAAAGAAGAATTTTATTTTGTCAAATTGAACTTATAGACATGTCAAAAACAATATTTAAGGTGGGTGTGCCATCAATAGGCGGGAAAACTGTAATTTTTGAAAAATATATATTTTACAAGAAATATTTATTTTGTTCTCATACTATATTCTAGAAAATGTGTAAGATGAATAATAATGTTATAAAATTCAAAATGTAGTTAATACTATTCATAACGGATATTCCATAATAATATTATAATAATATATCGTTGTTTAGTGAAACCCGGTATTGCGTACTACACACGCTATCTAGGTAGATCGCGATTGCGTGTAATGAAAGCCAAGAATAGTGTTGCGTATACAACAAGCTAATGCGGTGTTGCGTATAGTACAAGCTAATCTTAGTGTAGTTTATAATAGAAGATCAAAGAAATTAAAAATAATATATCTCATAAAATCTAGGGGTGTTACAATAGCGACCGCCAATGACAGTCGCTATCTTGATGATTTTTTTTAAAATTTCACTGATGGTTCCCAAACAACAGAAACTGGGTAAAAATCATAAAAAAGAAGAAAATAATTCCAAATAGCATAAACATCAGGATCCTCATAAACAATAAATGATATATGTGCTTCATATTCAACGATCCAAATAGTTCCAATCCATTTCAATCTTCTTCTTCAATAAACCTACAATAATATACAAAAAAAACAACTAAACAAAACAAACATAAATTAGACATATTTATTCAGTTAGTATATATATATAATAAAATTAAATCTGACATCAAATAATGGGTGCTATAATAATTTTAAACCCCCAATTTAAGAAATGTTATCATTTTAGGATTTTTTTTTCTTGTTTTGGAGTCTTTGGTTTAGCTTGTGGAAGTGTTTTGTGGTCTAAAAAGGAATGCTCTCCGCACACATCGCGTGATATTGTTAAAAACAACATTTTCAGTTGTACTACACACACCACACATCTGATTGATGTGCCATATCCTCCTACATGTCATGAATAATATTTCAATTTTTTGTGCGATATCAAGTCATTCTGAGGACGTTTTCTGTGAATTTGAATGTTACATGTCGTTTTGGTGTTTTATGACTCTGGAAATGCATTTCAGGTCACCATGGTCAAACAACACCCCTGATTGACATGTCGTCTACCAGACCATTTTAAAATTCACACCACAGTTGTTTTTTATTACTTCATGGCATTCCGAGGTCGTTTGACAGGTTTTAACCACCCAACACACTCTTTTAGAGCGCACAAAACTGTTAAAAACAACATATTCGGTCGTACCACGCACACCGCATGTCTGATTGACGTGTCATCTCCTCCTACATGTCACAAATAATATTTTTATTTTTTTGTGTGATTTCAATTCATTCTGAGGATGTTTTCTCTGAATTTGACCGTTGCACTTCGTTTTGGTGTTTTATGACTCAAAAAATGCATTTTCGGTCACTGCGGTCAAATGACACCTCCAATTGACATACCATCTACCCAAAAATTTAAAAATTCACACCATTTTTGTTTTATGATTTCATGACATTCCGAGGTTGTTCGACTGATTTTGACCACCCAATACACCCTTTTAGATCACGTCAAACTGTTAAAAACAACATATTAGGTTGTACCGCACACACCACATGTCTAATTGATGTGCCATCTCATCCTAAACGTCAAAAATAATATTTCTATTATTTTACTGTGATTTAAAGTCATTCTGAGGATGTTTTCTATGAATTTGACCGTTACACATCATTTTGGTGTTTTATGACTCTAGAAATGCGTTTCCTGTCACCACGGTCAAACGACACCTCTGATTGATGTACCTTCTACCCAAACATTTCACAATTTACACCATAGCTGATTTTGTATGATTTCATGGAATTATGAGGTCGTTCGGCTGGTTTTGACCACCCAACACACCCTTTTAGAGCACGCCAAACTGTTAACAACAACATATTTGGTCGTACCGCACACCCGCATGTCCAATTGACATTCCATCTACTCCTAAATGTCACAAATAATATTTCTTTTGTTTTCCTGTGATTTCAAGTCATTATGAAGACATTTGCTGTGAATTTGACTGTTACACGTTGTTTTGGTGTTTTATGACTTCGAAAATGATTTTCCGGTCACTGCTGTCAAACAACTCCTCTGATTTACGTACCATCTACTCGACCATTTTACAATTCACACCACAGTTGATGTTGTATGATTTCATGACATTCTGAGGCCGTTCGCATGGTTTTTACCACCCAACACACCCTTTTAGAGCACACTAAACTGTTAAAAACAACATATTCGGTCGTACCGCACACACCGCACGTTTGATTGATGTGACGTATCCTCCTAAATGTCAAGAATAATATTTATAATTTTTTCGTGTGATTTCAAGTCATTCTGAGGACATTTTCTCTGAATTTGACCGTTACACGTCGTTTTGGTGTTTTATGACTCTAGAAATGCGTTTCCGGTCACCGCAGTCCAACAACACCTCTGATTGATGTATTGTCTACTCTAAAATTTTAAAATTCACACCACGGTTGTTGTTGTATGATTTCATGGAATTCTGAGTTCGTTAGGTTGGTTTTGACCACCCAACACACCCTTTTAGAGCGCACTAAACTGTTAAAAAAAAATATTCAGTCGTACCGCACACACCGCACGTCTGATTGAAATTACGTCTCCTTTTACATGTCACGAATAATATTTATATTGTTTTCATGTGATTTAAAGTCATTCTAAGAACGTTTTTTCTGAATTTTCCCGTTACACATTGTTTTGGTGTTTTATGACTCTAGAAATGCGTTTCTGGTCACCGAGGTCAAACGACACCTCCGATTGACGTACCATCTACCTAAAAATTTCACAATTCACACAAATGTTGTTGTTATATGATTTAATGACATTATGAGGTCGTTCAACTAGACTTGACCACCCAACGCAGCCTTTTAGAGCACACCAAACTGTTAAAAACTACATATTCGGTCGTACCGCGCACACCGCATATGTTGTACAATTGGAATAATGGTCTATTGTCTAGTTGTACAATTGGAATAATGGAATAATATCATAATGGCCATTTGTATTAACATCCAATTGGACAATTGGAAAACTGGCCAATTTCCCTAATAGCCTAACAGCCTAATGAACAATTGCCCTAATGAACTAATGGTCAATTTTCCTAATGAACTCCTGTAAAAATGGCCTAAGGATATAATTTCCAATCGATCTAAAAGTCTCTTAGAAAATGGTCCTAATTAATAAATATCCTAATGGAAAATCATCCAATGACCTTATGGCATAATGGAAAATTTTTCTAATGGTCCGATTAGCCAATTGGCTTAATGGAATAATAGAATAATGACTAATTGGCTAATAGGCCTAATGGCATAATGGACAATGACCTAATGTAAAAATAGCCTAATGGAATAATGGATAATTTTCCCAAAAAACTTCCACTGGAAATCCCCCTCCGCATCCCCCTATTTCTAGAAAACACCAATCTGAAATCCCCCCCATCACTCTCAACCCCCCTAAACACCCCCCTCCCGCCTCCCGGACAGCCCACTCCCAACCCCCCCGGACAGCCCCCCCCCACTAAACAGCCTCCCTCCCAACCCACCTAGACAACTCCCAACCCCCAAACACTGAAAAACCCACTCCATACCCCCCGTACAACTCCCAACCCCCACCCACCAGAACATCCCACTCCGTACCCCCCAGACAGCTCCCAATACCCCCAGACAGAATGTCTATGAGTATCCTTTCTTATCCCGGCTCTAAAGACATATTCAACCACATCAATTAACATGAAACTCAAAAAAGTGTGGACTTCCTAAAAACATTAAATTCTTCTTGATCATCACCAAGAAAAACAAATTTACCTTTTGAAACATCAATAACAACCCCACCAATAAAAAAAGAAACACACCTCGTGAATATGATGCATCATGCGTGGTGATGACTGCTACCTCCATCTAGTGGTCCAGGGGCCTACAAAGAATAAAAATTATGAAGATTTTTATAAAAAAATTAATAGAAAGTAAATAAATAAATTCAGTATAAACCTGCATCGTATGATCCCTTGCACCATCACCTTGACGCACATATTCTCGCATTGTTCTAACCTCAATGATCAATTACGCATTTACATCCTCGAAAGCGCACAGTCGTGCCTCAAAATCTGAAAAATGCTATGTCATCTGAGAAATAGTATGACTGACAATCGTAGCGTGTGATACTATAGAACAAGTAATCCCTATTCCATAGGTCAAACTATATCCATGCCCGTCCCGACCAATAATGCGATGGAAGATCTCATCCATTCACATGGGAAGCTGTCGTTAGTCCTCTAACAGCTGTTCTAACTCAACTTCAAATTGATCCTGTGCAATATTTAAAAATATATACATATATATGTTAATATAAAGATTTATTTAAGTATTGGTAATGATTACAATCACTTACTATCAATTTTGTAGCCTTTGGATCATTTTGATCACGAGTCCTCATCCACACTGACATTTTATCAGTCGGTGCACCTTGCTCTTGTAACTGTATAAGAATATAATATAAACACAAAACCATATTAATTAATAATAAATACCTTATGTAAGATCTGAGACACATGATGAGTCCCGAGCCTGTGAGGTGGTCCTTGCAACGCTCGATTCTCAGAATGGTGTGTTGACACCTCCTACATTCAATTAATTCAAATTTCAAAAAAGAAAACATTCTTAAAAATATATATACCAAAATAAATATACAAACTACAACACCCTCAGTAGACCAATATGCAACTAAGACATGCCACGGAGCTGGGAGAACACCTCTCTGGACTTTTTCCAGAATGTCTGGGGCACCGACATTTGGTACCCAATGGTCCCTCTTGACTTTTCCTTTATAATCTTTCCACATATTATGTCATTTTATCATATAAACCGGCCAAAAATCATCAGGTCATAATTTTAGATTATTCTATTTAAGAAAAAAATCACATATGTTATTATTGTTTATACATAGGGAAGAAATTAAAATTTTCTTCTTACCTGAACCTCCCTCCAAAGTTGATCTAATGTGTCTTGAGGAATAGAAGCCCAGTCACGTGTGGTCAATGGAAATCGATGTGGGTCACGTATAACATGACCCAACCGACGAATAAATGCAGGGGAATTCAGTCCCACATGATGAAATATCTCATCAAAGGAAACATGAAACGTCGTGTCAGGATTCCATGATAAAATTCCACGACCAGGGCCTCTCTTGCGAGAGGAAGAAGCGGTCGAGTATGATCCTATTGAAAACAATTTTATATATAATTTGATATATGTTATATATATATATATTTTTATCAATTACATAAATAATAAACACAATTACATTCAAACATACCTCGACCCTGAGATGTAGATGGCTCAGATGGATGATGTGGATCTGCTGCCACTTCCCCTGACATGCCTGCTGTCATAGAAAACATTAGTAAGGGGACTATCCAAAGTGTCCAAAAGATAAATAGGATTGTTTTTAAGAAAATTAAACTTGTAGAGTTGTTAATGAAAGAAAAAGGAATTGGATAATTATTTGTAAATGGATTTTAAAATATCAGAAAGTTGTCAAAACATATATAAAATTATGTATAAAACCAATCAATGTATATCCAAATTTCAGATTGAATTAATAAAAATTCAAGCATCACGTGAACCAAATGAAGAATACCTCAATGTGAAGATACACTGACAATAACATGAATATAACAAAATATAAATCACCCTAAATATTTATAAATGAATAAGCTTCCAAAAGTGAGGATTAAAACTTACATGGATTTATAAAATGGATAGATAATTTATGATATCCTAGGAAACTCAATACTGAATAGCGGGAAAACCATTATACCTTTCATTAAACATGAAAATCCACCATTTCTCCTTCGACAGCTACTCTGACCCAATAAATATATTCTTCACATTGAACTACAGTATGTTGATCAAGCTGTTCGGAAACAAAGGGAATAGTCTCAGGTTCATCTTTTTCAAATAAAAACACCTCTTGCCAGGAAATTTTCACAACAACTTGCCAACTTGGATTCAAAGGCAAAGTAACGAAGAATATTTGTTCCTCTTGTGATATCAAAATGAAAGGTTCATTATCAACTCGTTCATTTCTGTATAACAATTAATTAAAATTCACCAATGGAAACTGATATTGATCGACTTTACATCCATGCATTGGATCAACCCAATTACACTTTAACAATATGTACTTTAACCCATGCATGTATACAACTTCAATGATGTCTATCAATTGACCATAGTAATAACCAGAATCAAAGAATAGACAACGGATGGAACTATTTTGGTTTGCTCGTTTGTTGTCAACATCTTTAATGAGAAATTGAAAAACATTAGCATCTATATCTTTATAACGACGAGCTGTTATAGATGGACCCTCATCCAGTTGGATAAATTTTTCAGTTAGAGTGGGGTCCCCTAACTCCCTCAGCTTATGAAAATACATAATTCATAGAATTCAATAATGATTTATGAAGAAATAAATTAGTATAATACTTCACTCATAATGAAAATCAATTTATACGTACAAAATCCATGAACCAATCATGAAATGACGTGTAATGAGATTGTTGAATTTGATACTCAGAAGCACGATACATCTCTTCTTTTATCTCATTAATGTGTTTCCTAAAAATGATAACGTGGTGTTTAAATGATCTACTTATGGAAAAAAACATGTAAAAGTTAAACAATAAAAGTGATAAGACACTTACTGCATTAATGGTGAAACTGATGGAGTATTGAACACGAAATATCGATGCGCTTGTATCCACTCGATGTTATCCATATCAAATATGGTTCCTTCTCCAACTGGACCATCATGAATCTAAGAGGGCTTATCTAATTTTGTTTCAACATCCATAAGATATTCTGCACAAAAATTAGTACACTCATCCATCAAATAACCATTGGCTATTGATGCCTCCGAACGAGATCTATTGCATACAAATCGTTTCAATGTACTCAAATACCACTCAATAAGATAAATCCACCTGAATTGCACTGGAACAACAACCATTACTTCATCAGTTAGGTGCACTGTCAAGTGAACCATAACATCAAAAAATGAGGGGGGAAATAGTTTCTCAAAGTGACAAAAGTGTAAGTAAAATTTGGTTCTGAAAACTTTTTAAATCACTCATTCGTTTATTTCTTAAAAAAAGCTGCCCAAAAAAATTACTCATCCCAATCAACGGCTGAACAATATTGGGGAATAAACAATCACAAATTGGAATTGGAATCAACTGCTAAAGTAGTATGCGATTGTCATGACTTTTCAACCCTTTCATTTTCCTGCTCGTTAGATTCACACACTTTGAAATATTTGAAGAGTAACTGTCAGACACCTTGATCATCTTAAAAATGGAAAGAAATTTCTCTTTCTCCTTTGTAGTCATCGTATACTGTACACTAGGCATATATGCCTTGTTTCCCACAGCTAACTATAAATGCAACTGTTTTCTTAAACCCATTTATTTCTAATCACGATGTGCATTAAAATGGTCCTCTTATTTTCCATTGACACCTAAAATCATCCACAATATATTATCACAAAAAAACTTCAATGTGAATGACATACAAATTATGACTTAGCATGTTAGTTTTCCAATATAGAAGACTGTAAAAATACTTTTCTTTTTCTAATTGTGACTGTGCTACCTACCCACAACATGAATATTACATAATTCATGAGCCACCAAATCCATAATTTCATATACCATGAAGATTTTTTCTTCCTCAATTTGTGATAACATTTTGACTCCTGTCATGATCTTTGGTGTTGGGATGGACTCTCTAGAACCATAAAATGCCACTCTGTCCTTTCTGAACCTGTGCTGAGGGGGTAGAAAACATATATGACCCATGTATGCTCATTTTTTGGATTGTTTAATCCATACAGATTTTTTACTTTTATTGCAACAAGGGCAAGCAAATTCCCCTTTCGTAATCCAGCCTGATAAATTTGTATAATCCAGGAAGTCATTGATTGTCCATAATAAATCATCCTACAGTTTGAACATTTAATTCATTTCACAGTCATAATTCATCACACCATCTCCCCAAAATTCATAAAACTAATCAATCAATGGATGAAGGTAAACATCAATCTTATCCCCCGGAATTCTAGGTCCATCAATAAGAGTGGAAAGTAATATAAATTGTTGCTTCATAAAAAGCCACATAGGAAGATTATACGGAACCAATACCACGGGCCATCTGCTATGAGTTTCACCAACCATAGACTTGAATGGATTGGAACCATCTGCTGCCAACCCCAATCAGACATTACAGACATCTTTAGCAAAGTTGAGATGTCTCTTATCAAAATCCTTCCATGCATGAGAGTCTGTCGGGTTGGTTAACATATGACTTTCATGAATTATTTATGCATTCCATCTCATTAAATTAGAAACTTTAGATGAAATAAAAAATCTTTTTAACCTCAGTTTAAGGGGAAAGTAAAGAATTTTCTTTACGGCAATCAGTTTCCCCTATATCACAATCTGACTTTGATGAGTCTGATTTCCCCTGTTCTCTTTCCACCTGGAAGTACCAAAAACCATACAAATATCCAAATGGGCAGTTTCCTTTCTAAAAAACATATAGTTGTTTGCACATGAATCTATGGTTCCATATGTAAAACCTAAGTTCTCTGTCAACTTATGATCATGGTAATCCGACTCGAGAATCTTAGCGTCGACAGGAAGAACCTTTTTCAATAACACCAACAACATGTCAAATGATGTGTCTGACCACTGATTCAAATTCTTCAAATGCAACAACTCCACGATAAACAAAAATTTATTGTAATAAGTACATCCAGGATATAATTCTATTTTTGAATCATCAAGTGCTTCATAAAACCTCCTCAAACCACGATCTGCACCATAGTGAAGATTTATCTCATCGGTCTCAAGATTCTGGATGTCAATGCCTTCAGGATCCAACCCACATACCATTTCAGTAAGCATTTCATGAATTGGATCATTCATCCTTGCATGAACATACATCTGAACGACATCTGTTTTTTGACAATGAACATATTATTCTCAATGATGATTCCAACTCTTATAATTTTTTAGAAATCCGTTAAAGAATAGGTGCTCCCTCACAGTATCTCGTGTGAATTGATATCTGTTATCACATTTTATACATATACAACTAATATAGTCACTTTCAAATCCTCTAGTGAACTTAATAAACTGTATAATTCCATTGAAATATTCTCTAGACGTTCGATTTGGAAGATCAATCCAACTCTTTTCCATAATAATATCTGTATAACAAACATTTACACAAGACTTATTACATTCATTTTTCATATCAAATATATTTAAAATAAATACTAACCAATTGCTTGTAAACCATTGATAAAATAATCAAATTATATCTCTGAATAATAAACAAGAGAATAGATAATGGAATGTAAGTTAAAACCCATGTCATCATCATCATTTTGTATGGTAAATCTAATAATGATTCTATATTCAAGATCCCCTAATCATATTTTGATCAAATATTGAATAAATTATGAACTAATATGTACAGTATTATCAAACTCATCGAAAATGTATCTTTGTACAAATAATGTCTCACTACCTCTTGGATTCACACTACCTTTCTTCCATGAGAGGCAGTACAGAGTAACCATCAATGATAACAATAAATCTATAATTTATGGAAAACTAACTAATCTATATCCAGGATGACATAAAATATATACAATTACAGAACAAAAAAATACCAATCTATCATGACTTGTGTTATCTCAATCCAATCTTCATGGAACATACATCATCTTATCAAGCTCCCCCTTAAGGGCTACTGAGCCACAATAAGTACACTACTAACATTGGTACCATGCATAGAACAACACAATATAAAATATATACAAAGTACGTCACATTGAAACATGGAATATTATATATAGTAAGAACATATAATATTAATAATAACATATAGTATCGAAACACACATATGTGATCAAACTCAAACATGTGTCTCATGGGCTATGAAAGCACACACATGTGGTCAAACCTCAAACATTTTCTCATAGGATACACACACACAGAGACATGTGATAAAACTCTAGAATGGTATAAATCAAATAACAAAAAAACTTAATATTAATTTAGTCAACATATACATGGACTCAAACATTGTATGTAACTTCAAAACCTCAAGTAAAGTGTGAATTATCTCATACAAACACTGTCAAGACACATTGTTTCATATGCAAAGAAGCCTGTATACACACAAACTTCCATTTCCACACTTTTTATTCACACCCAATATTCATATAATCTTTATGCATGCCAATTTTTTTCTGTAAATTGCCCAAAATCAAAACTCTTAAATGGAAATTATGGCATACCTGATTTCCCTATAAATATGGAAGGGAGAGGAGATGAAGGTGGTTCTGTGAGGGAGAGGAGAGGTAGGGGAGGGGATCCAGAGCCGGAGGTGGTGCGACGAGGGAGGGGACAGGTGGCGGTGAGTCGAAGGAGGAGGCAGTGAGGTGGAGATGGTGCAACGAGGGTGGGAAAATGAGGGATAGGATGGAGGATAGAAGGGAGACAGAGCAGAAGGGAGGCAGCAGTGAGGGGACATGCAGTGGTTGTGCGGGGAGGGAGGGGACTGGGCAGCGGCAGTGCGGCAAGGGAGGGGATGGTGAGGGAGGGGACGGGCGGCGACAGTGTCGCGAGGGAGGGGAATGTGGGATGGAGGGGAGCCAGAACGGAGGGCAGTGAGGGGATGGGGGACAAGTGGTGAGGGGGTGGAGGGTGGCAAATGGACAGGGGACGAGGGATGGGCGGAGGGCGGCAAGGGGACGCGGGACGCGGGACGGGTGGAGGGCAGAGGGTGGAGGGCGATGGGGGGATGGGGGATGGTCGGCGATGAGGAGATGGGTAGGGGAATCGCGGGGGGGGGGGGGGTTAGGGAATCGTGGGGGGAGGGGGTGCCGAAGGGTTTTATTTTTGCAAAGTGCAGGGACCACCTTTGGCAGTCGCTATAGGCCACCAATAGTGACCGCCAAAGGTGGTCGCCCGTGTCAGGGGGCTTCAAAACCTATTTCTCTAGTAGTTCCTCTTTAAATAATTAACGAGGAAGTGTCCACATCATGGACTAGATATGTGGATATAACTTCAAAATTTCTATCAAGGACTCCAGACAACAACATATAATGTTATTGATGTATCCACTGATGGAGGTCTTATGTTCAAGACTCTCGAAGCTGGATGAGACATTCTTGATGAAGTCTCGCATAATTCCAATCTGTGGTAGAGTGATCATAGAACACCATAGCGTGGAATCCATAAAATTGATAATATCACAAGGATATCAGCACAAGTGGAAGTGCTCACCAAAAATTTATAAGCATTTTAGATAACAACCACTCAACCCCTCCTACTCCTATCATGTAATTATAATCATGTGAGATGTGAAGTTTGCCACATATATATCAAGACTAAAAAGATGGATATGATTAACAAAAAAAGATTATAATTACGTTAATTTCGATCATCAAAACTTGACATTTCATTAGCAAAAATATTATCAGCAGAGGCCTGCTCAGTAGTAACCTTAGAAAAATCAGGGTTATTTTCAACCAAGAGGAGGACAAAACCAATTAAGAGCTCAATGACCACCAAGATATCCTCCGATGAACCCTATAATGAGACCACAACATCAAAAACACCCATTCAATTAAATATCAGAACAATTTCAGCCACCTCATCCAAGACATCATCAAGAACCTATGCAAAGAAATATAGAAAACCTCCTGGCATCATTTGTGAAAAAGTCTGATCAAAGAACGATGACCCATGAGATAGATATGGAAAACCAGAGAGATGCTCTAAGGAACCTTAAAGTTCAAATGGGTCAAATCTCAAAGACCTTATATGAGAGATTACCTGGTACACTACCTGGTAACACGAAGAAATACCCAAAAGAGAAAGCTAAGGCTGTAGTGCTGAGGAGAGAAAATATTCTAGACTTTCAACAACCCAAAGAAGCAAGGCCGAAAGAATAAGAGATGAGAAAACAAAAAATACCTAATGAAAAACTTGATGAAGTCAATCCCACCTTACATCATGAAGAAGTACCAAGTGAGAAGGAACATATACCTGAGTAGTAGAAGGAACCTGTGTATGTTTCCCCACCTCTATTCCAGACACCTCTTCCCTATCCGTATAGAGAAAGACAACTTTGGTAGGAGGGACAATACAAGAAGTTCCTGGATATGTTCAAGCAATTACATATCAACATCCCTTTCTCTGATGCTATTTCCTAGATTACCATTTATGACAAAATTATGAAATACCTTTTATCAAACAAAAGAAAAATAGAAGGCCTAGGAGTCATCTCTTTAAATGAAGAATTCTCTACTATTGTACAGTAGAAAATTCCACCAAAGAGGAGAGACCCTAGAAGCTTCTTAATCCCTTATGAGATAGGCACATGAAAATTTGGCAGAGCACTCTGTGATATTGGATAAAGCATTAACCTCATGCCAATGAGTACGTTTCAAAAACTCAGACTTAAGGAACTCAAAGAGATAAGGGTGGATTTTCAATTAGCTGATCGCTCGGTCAAGTACCCATGAGGCATTCTAAAATATATACTATTAAAAGCCCTCAAGTTCATTTTACCAGTTGATTTCTTGGAGTTAGACATGGAAGAAGATAGAAATATTCCTATTATAGTTGGAAGACCGTTACTAGATACATAAAATGCACTCATCGATGTGAACAAAGGAAGTCTCATCTTATGAGTAGGAGAAGAAAAAGTTGTTTTCAACCTGATTAGTGCTATGCAACACTTAGATGACAACAAAGACTATAACTTCAAATCTCGTACCCAGAATGAGGAATATTCCATGGCTAAGGAGGAATGTGATGACCCTGTTACAAAAAAGTATTCTGTGATATTAAGTAAGTCAACTTTACTATACCACTCACTAGAGAAGTTGTTCCTTCATCCATAATTCATCCTAGTACCTTAAAAAAATCATTTATGGGGGAATCCTCCTCTACCATTATTATCAACTCCGAGTTATAAACAGATATATCATCATAAAAAAATACACGATCATGGATTGTAGATGTTTCATGAATCATTCCGTGAGAACTATACCATCAAATGAGACTTAATGAGTCAAGATATCGACTATAAATGAAGCGTTGACTGGGAGGAAAACTAGTTTAGGAGTTAGTTAATTTAGAAAAGGAAAAGTATTTTTGAGAGTCTTCTTTTCATTTGAATAATGAGGTAGGGAAAGAAAGGAGGAAAAACCAGAGGAAACCATTGATGTACACATCGTGAACCCACAGGGCACGACGTGAACCTTTGTTACTCTAAAACCCAATTTTTCTCAAGGTTCACAATGTGACCATAAGGTAAACATTGTGACCTAGATCAAGTCTATTTTTAAAATAAACTGAAGGGTCACAACGTGCGACCCCCCTTTCAAACCCGAACTCCTCCTCCTTAACCACTCCCATCATGCATGCGACCCTTCCCCTCCTCTCCTCATGCCGCAAACCTATTCCTCCCTTCCTCGCATCATCCTCAACCAAACCCTCCTAACCTTCTGCTAGTGCGCAATCTGCTCCACTTCCTCTCCATGGCACGCACTAAGAGGCTACAGCCCAAACCTTCTCCATCATCATCGAGTTCCACCTTTGTTTCCGTATCTTCTGACTCCACGAGCCAGTAGCATGCTACTAAGAGCCCACACACTCACTCCATATTATAGGATATGAGATCCTCCCGATATACAGATAATAACATTCATTTACACCTGGTGATATTCTTTGAAAAACCACAACATCGGGTTACTCTCCTTCAGCTCTAGAAAAATACCATGCAGACCTACAAGATGCTGGATATGGTCGTTCTTGCAAAGATGAATGTCACAGATGATGTCCTACAGACGTAAAAGGATTTTTTTTGGAGTTCATGGAAACCTTTTACATTTTGGTGGATGCCATTTACTTCAGAATTGCTGGCAGGCCACACCAACTCACAATAGCCCAGTTTGGTGTAGGACTCAGTATCAAAACTGAGGAGTTCATGATCTCTAAAATCTATCCTATGTTGCTGATGAGGCTTTCTCAAGGGTATGCACCAACCCTTTAGAATCTTGTTTCTCCTGACCCCCAATCCTACCATGAACCTAGGATGGAGAAGTCCACCCCACTGAGGACTCCAGCTCTGCGTATTCTACACTCGGCCATGGCACATGGGTGGTTCGTGCGAGGTGAGACCCATGGCAGTGTCAGCCATCTCTTCCGTTCTTATCCTCACTACTCCCATGGGTGGACCTCTCATCAACATGGATTCCCAGTTTTCCTCCTACTATAGAGTAAAGTGATAGAGGAAGGGGGGCACGCTTATGCGATGATCGTTCATCACCAGGTTGGCCAGATAACTCCACATTTTTGACACCTCACATTCCCTCATCTCAGTAGGCCTAGTCGAGCTGATTGATCTTGTGCTCCTACACAAGATGAGGATGCTGGTGAAGGAGGAAAACATTTATTTTTGGGTGCCTGGAGTCCATGATCCTGTACCCTATCTGGATGCACCTCAGAAGGATGATTCAAAAGGGTAGCCACCGGCTGCAGCAGTAGACCCTCCTACCCATCCACTGGCATCCCCGAACACCAAACCATCCACCTAGCCTACACCTACCCATCCCACTCCTTCTGACTTATGGGTACTACTCTAGTGCATCTTGGAGAATCATCTCAAGCCCGCTTCCCACCTCAACCTTCCCTTCATTTAGCCTTCCTCATTTACCCCTCCTCTACCTACTACCACTGGCCCTTCCTCATCCACCCTTCCTCCCTCACCCTCTATGCCCTCCGACCTACCTCCTGACATCACACACCCTGCTGCTCAGCAAGAGTTTCTCACAGAGTAGGCCCATAAGGGAAAGGGACCAGCCACGTAACCCACTCCCAACATCCCTTTCATTGATCCAGCTACCAGACTCACAGTCATTTTACATATCAAGGATTCCCCACCACCTACCACCCACCCCATCCCATCTTATTACCTCTACCATATCACCATCTACTTTAGCTCCACCTTCCACTATTGTTGTTACCGATGTTGATTTAGCTGCCAAATTCATTCCATCTTCTAATGCTGGTCTGACCATGGATGATATTTTTGTCCTAGAGCACTGATTTGTATTTTCATACTTTTTGGGTTGAGGAACAATTTTTTAGGGGAATGCTTATTTTTTTATTCTTTTGTACTACACTGGGATATTTATATACATTTTTTGATTTCATTTCTATTTTTCATGTGTTATTTACTTTTTCTTATTATTTTATTTTTCCTTAGAAATGTCTGGATCCTTGGGGTTTTCTGATGTTATTGATGGACCCATTCATCCGTCCATTATTCTGCAACAAGTAACCCAACGTGTTGCTGACATCGCCAATCAACTTCAGGTTTTATCATTGGAAATCCAATAATAGCAAAAACCACCACCACCAATGATTCCATTTCTGCAGCATTTAATATTCAGTCGAGCTTCACCAGATGTTGTCAAACTAGTTAAGTTACCACATGAACTTGAGGACACGATGACTAGAAGATGCAAGCGCAAAAGGATCAACTGAGCCGGTGGTCCCACTCTTTGAATTTTTGGTCCACCTATCTAACCGATGATGATAAGTTAGCACTTTAAGGGAAGAAACCCATAATTGAATTTTTTAATTTTTTTGAGTCTTTTATTTTTCACTGTTTCATTGTAGTACTTTGTACAAACTTTCATTCAATAAATAAAATGGCTACTGTTATTCATTCTTTTTACACCTGCCTATTTTTCAGCTATTCAAATGTTTAAACCTATGGATTAACGTTTGTTCTATAGTGCATTATTTTTCTACTAACATATTTTTTAGGTGCATAAAAATTCAATTTTAAGATAGCTCAGAAACCCCCATGGAATACCACATAATCTCAGTGATCTCTTGATTCCCTCTTTAAATTATGTCATCACTACCATGTTAATTCAATTACAAGATTTCACTCCCACACCACTCCCACCCATTATTTCTTAGACAGTGGGGAAACTGTCTCCTTTTAAGTGCGTGTGTGTGTGAGGGGGGGGGGGGGGGGGGGTTCCCATGATTTAACTAGTGATACACCTGATTTTTTCCTATTCTCACTATTCTAGGAGACATTTTTCAAATTGATAAGCATGCTACAAATTTGAAAAATGATATGACCATGTAAATTAAAGATAAATTTAAAAATAAAAATGTTAATACCCATGTTTCACCCCTACATAGAATTTTAGAATGATTTTTGAGCTTAGAATTATAATTCAAATTCAAAATATATTAAATCATGATTAATTGAACCACTACTTAGGATTTATTACCTTTTTAATTTCAAGTTTTTATTTTATTCTCATTACTCGAGAGGATTATAATCCTTCAATCTCATTTCCTTTTCTGAGTATATTTCTTAATAGATACCCGGTACATAGAAACCTACTAGGAATTACACTCAGATCTTATCAAAATGATGAATGAACATGGGTAATTTTAAAATGATTGAGGTAGCCTTTGATATCCATTTTACCTGATACCCACCTGATATCTATCTTTATTTTAGCCCATAGTTTCCTTGAATGACTTGATAGAAGTAAATCTATTTCAAACATATTTCCCTTCCCACCCCACTTCTTGTGCAATGATTAAAGATTATTTTCAAACAATTATGGGGGAGGAATTTAGACAACATGGGATAATTTAACTTTCAGAGATATATATTACGCTCACATGACTAATAGGTTTTGATCCATATAACCTTTTGTTGTATCTCATTTATATTCCATTGCTTTGTAAAATTTAAAATAAAAGAAAAAAAATTGGTATTGGTTGTGTACTAGGAGGGTCAAAAATCACCATTTTCCAGACTGATGAACCCCTCGAAGGATTATATGTGGTTAGGTTATAGATGTGAGATCTATCCAAGACATAGCTTTTGAAAAATAAAAATGAAAAAGAAAAAGGAAAAGAACAAAATCATTTCTTTATCTACTTACTTTCTATGCTTACGGATCCAACCTGAGCTGATGGAGTATGGACCTGACTCGATAGATGGAGAAATTTTGTCACACTTATCTTATTGCATCTTGTTTTGTAGTTCCTTGAAACATGTGTTCTATCTTTAAGAATCACTATTTCTAGGAGGTTTCTATTAGATTTATTTATGGAACTAAAAACTTCCAACCGTTATTTATCCAAAGGGGACCTGCTTTCCAAAGGCAGGCATTCATTAAGTTTTAACTTTATGATACTTAAGAACGTGCACTTGTCGAGAGGATGGGAGGTCAGACTCATTACACCCTTTTTGGGAGGAATTATTATCTACTCTAGGACTCTCTTTTTTAATTTAATATATTTTCACAAATCCTTATTAATTCACCAGAAATATCATAAGTATCCCTTGGAATTTACAATCACTTATTAACATGTGTAAAATTTAGAATCATCAGTATTCATTCAAGGTTATTAATTAATGGAAATATCTGAATGTATTAGAGGTTTTCCATCAATGGTATACTTTAATATACTGATTAGATATTCTTTTAATTATTGTTGTGATGATACTAGTTTTTAATCCACTTAGTAAGGCACTCTGGAACTTTATTTTCATCCAGGGAGATAAAGTTTTGGTTTGATTTTGGGATCGTTCCCATAAGACAAGCTACCTATGTATCCTTGTCAAAGGACTCAGAACCCTCTTATTTAGGTGCCAATAAATGGGACACATCATAACTTTTAAAGTCATGTGATAAGGACATCTAAGTGGAAGGTTCTTAGTTGAAACTTAGTGTGGGACTTATGCTGATGCAGCCCAAGGAACTTTGGAAAGGATATAAGTTTCCAAGTAGGATCAGACCCAATTGGGAATATGGACCCAGGAGAACAAAGTTGATTTGAAGTGTTGGGTTTGAATCTCAAGGAGGCTTCCTACGTATCCCATATTATGGGGAATCAAATCCAACATAGTTTGATAAATCTCATAGGATATTATGGTCCTCTGAGAGAGATGAGTTTGGGCTTACTTCTTGAAAAGGATACCTTGATGATTTGAGGATTGAATTTGGGGATTATTTCCTAAGGAGGATACCCAAATTGGGGGAATTAGGGTGGTATTCTTGAGGATGATATCTAGTGATCTTGGTCCTTGAAAAATCTTCCAACGTATCCCAGTTTGGACAGGAATCAATGTCCTCATAGTTCCTTTATAGTAAAAATGTTTTGACCATGACAAATCTATAAGCCCACATGAGTCATACTCGGTGTGAGAAACAAGTGAAGTAAAAGATTTAACAAAGGCATTCACACTTCCAAATTTTTCCTCCTCCACTGATGTAAGAGGGCGCGTTGACTGTGGAAGAGGGCGAGGCGATGAGCTTTCCCTCTGTTCTCTTTACATTCGACAAGGGCCCAACGAAAGGAATAAGGGGTGAAGGTGAGGGGCTTATACCAGGATAGATTCCCTACAATTGATCTTGGTAGGGGAGGGAGACTTATCTTATGCTTGTGTGTAACAACAAGTGTCAAGTGTACCTTCTCTACTAGAGACATGAGGTTCCAGGTCACCTCTTTGAGAAGGGCGAGGTCAGGACCCAATCCCTCCTCCAAACCAGGGACTTCCCAACACTGTTCCTGGGAGAAAGGTCCATGTGACTATGGATATACAAACACACAAACATCCCAGGAATCCTAACCCCATTGTGAAACAAATGTTTGAAACCTATGAATGTGGAAATACAAACCCAAATAGAAGATACACTGATGTGCCTTTTCCAAAGGTTTGATAAGTCATGAGGTTTTGGTGGAGGGTTCAACTTAGTCCCTTTCAGATAAGGGAACCAAGGAAAGAGATACAATGCCATGAATGAATTTTAAAAAGAGAACTTGAGTTGGTCGCATAGGTCCCTCATGTAAGTATGTTGTGTAGGTACCCTGCGTTGATGTACCGCACAGGTAGAACACATAGGTATGCCACGCAGATCTGACGTGCAGGTCTGATGATGATTGAAGAATGTGTTTTACATAGGAGAACAAAACCTATGTAAAATTTGTGGAAGGAATTTCAAAGTATACTTATCCCATTTAATTATCTCTTCTCTCGTGGTTTAGAGAGATACCTGAGACAATTTGAGGGATTTAGGCGGAATATATGCGCAATGGGAGCTTCAGAGAGTCATTAAATTTTTCTTTATCGTCAAATGGGGAGCCCAAGGGCTCTATTTATAGGCACATATGAGGAATGTATGAAGAAACGTTGCTCACGCTGGTACTTCACGCCGCTCTGCCATGCAGGTACTCCACATAGGTGCACAAACATCTTCTGGTGTGGAGATCTTCCGTGTAGTTCAGTCACGCAGCTCCGCCGTAGAGGCCTATGAAGCTAGTCCATCGCGAAGCTCTATGGGTGTATTTTGATTTTCCTTTGTACTCTTTGAACCTTATCTGAAATATTCAGAGTTATCTTCATAGTATCTTTGGTTACTTTCTCAAGTAGTGTTAAAAAAATCCCCCCCTCAGTATTGGATCCAAAATATAAAAAGAGGTTTGAGTCTTGAGGTTATTGTTTGGGAAAAAGATTATGGATGGATTACTGAACAAATCTTGTTTTCCATGCAGGTACTTCGTGGAGGTACGACGTGGAGCAGTTGTGCACAGTCTTGATGCTTAGGTCTTTAGTTTCATATAAATAGGTCTCAACCTTCACGATTTCTTCACCTGTGATTTCTCAGAATTTTTTTGGCTCTCGTTATGTAGCTCATTCACCCAGCTTCATCATGTTGTGCTCTTGCATAATTTCTTTGAAATTTCTTCATGGTAAAATTATTTAAGCGATGGAGATATACCAAAGGACTTCACCGATGTATTTGCGCTCGGATCCTTGGTGAATGACCTACGCGATAGACCTCATCGAAGGACCTACGCAATAGGCCTCGTCGAAGGACCTACATGAAAAGTGTCCATTACCAATTTTTTTGATATCCACTTTAAAATTCTTACCTGGAAGTTTGGTAATTCTTTTGCAGGAAAGAATGAATCATTTGATGACCCATACTAAAGAAGCTAAGCCTCAACAAAATGAAATGATGAATATTGTCAGACCAGACTATTATTACATTATTGAAAGTACTCTTCTGGGGTTGTGGAAAGGTTTAATTCCATACCAGTGTGATTATCCACAAAGTCCTTACTTACCTCTGTACGGGCATGGGCTTTTGCAAGACGCCCATGTTCCATCTGTTAAAAAGTACTTTCCAAAGAATTGGTTTCTTCAATACTCCAACTATAACAGCATGAATATTAGTGTAAGGGGAGTTCTATTACAAGAAGGAATAGTCCCTATTAGTTTCATCCTTCATCATAGTTGTTTCACTCCCGATATGAAGGATCATGTTGTAGAGACAAGACCTCATTGCTATGATTTCACTATTTAGGCTTCTAAAATAGATCAATATAATGGTTGGAAAAAATATTGGGACCTTCGTTCTGGAGGGGGTGTAAAACCCATGTGGATGTGGGCATTCTGGGTACGTCAGAATTATGTAGAATTCAGAAAAGAGTTATCAGATGTTCATATCTATGAAGCTGTCTGGATAGGGAAAACTTATGTTTATAAAAAAGATTTCATTCCTGAATTACTGAGATGATGTAGTACACAAACGAATTCCTTTCATTTGATGCATGATGAAGTTGGTATTAATCTCTGGGATATTTACCAAATATTTGGAATTCCCATTCTTGGGAAAATGTATGATGAATTCATCCCGCCTGCTACAACATGGGGTTATGTTACTAGAACACCCCTGCTGGCCCATGAATTATTTAAGATAGAGAAGAATTTACCCTAGGACAAGAAATATATCCATGTTAGAGTGTGGATGGAAGCCTTATTAGAACCAACAATAGAGAAAGGTCTAACCTGTGGACGTCCTACTATTTTTCCTTCTATAGATAAACGAGGCAGTTCATGCACATATTGGCCTACATAGGAAAGAGGTGATTATAAGCACTGGGGATATAATTTCAAACCCGATATAAATGAAAAAGTATGCTTAGTTACCTTCCTTTCTATGTGGCTAAGCATTTATTTTCTTCCAGTTTGTGAATCAGGAAGTGGTGTAAGATCAAGGACTTTTATCATAGTAGCTAAATTGGTAGAAGGGAAGTATATTGGGCTAGCAACCCATGTATTAGCAAGAATTTACCATCTCCTACTACATTTATACAATGGGAAGGATCCATTTAGAATTACAGGGCCATTCTAAGTGTTATGGGGCTGAATTGCAGCACATTTTTCTTTATACTCAGTGTTGAATTCAGTCAGAGTTTCCAATGGTCGGTTCACTCCATTTTTACAGAAAGTTTTTGGTATTCAACCTATGGACTTAAGGCCTGATGTGGTGCTGAAGGAATTGAATGTCTCAGGAGAATTCAACTTCTTTTCTTTTGGTAACCCACCAGTTGCAACATTTATTGATAATGGTAAAGAAAATAATTATGAGTTGAGATCTTATATGATGGAATTCAGGGATGACGTATTATCAACCAGGATTGATAGTGAAATTATCTACGAGGCTTATTTCACTTATAGGTTTTCTCGTCAGTTCAGGTGTCTTAAAAAATCAAACATTGTTCCACCCACATATGTCAGACATGAAAAACACCCAATGGTAGTGCGAAAATTGTGGATTATAATAGATTTAGAGGTATCCAAATTGTCGATTACATTACCTCCACCAGATTCATCGATAGGATTGGAAGCTAGGTATTCCAAATATTGGCTTTCTTCATATCCTCATGGGGATTTGACAAAAAAAATATCGAGTGGAGGATACAATGACTATTTCACATGGATATCGTGGTAAGAAGTCCAAGTACAGAGATGATACAAAAGTTTCAGAGGTTTCAGAGCCCTCAAAACGTCTTCACAGGAGGCATACAAGGAAGACTACGGCTAGAGAAGCAATACCTCCAACGCCCAGGCGATCCAGTCACCGCCATCAAACAGAGATTCATATTCCATCTATTAGACTTTTTGAAGAAATGAGGCTTGAAGAAGTTCCCCAATCAGAAGGTGTTGAATCTCCTCCACAGTCATCCATACCAAGATTGAATTATGTGCCACCCTAATCCATTCATCATTGGGGGGGGGTGTAACTCACGATCTTAGGGATGCATGGGCATTTCTCCAGCATGGTATTCAAATACCAGATATTGGTGACATCAAGGAACCTTCTCATTGAAATCCAAACAATAACTTGTCTGAAGTACAAAAGTATATTATGGAGTTGGAGGCTTTTATATATGCAAATGATGAACAAATCCCAGCCTCTAAACGAGTATCTCATATGCTGGACTTATGAGTCCGCGAAGGGGTAATTATTGACTCTGAGGAGGAGTGGGATATCTATATTAATACTAATAATTTATTTCACTTTTTCTTTTTTCTAAACTATACTTTACCATTTATCATCATTAATCTTGATGAAAATGTATTTTTTCAGCTTGAATGTAGAGAAGGAAGCTCCGAACCAATTATTAAATCACCTAAGTATGGTCCTGCTAGCTCTCCTATTGATGCAACGAATGATCCTCCCAGGTCTAAAAAACTTTCTCCAGGATAAAGAATCATGACTGGGGTAATGACGATAGATAATCCTCAACCATTACCTCAAGTTTCCCCTGCAAAAAATAAGTGTTTCAATCATTCCTCAATCTTTTGAACAAAAATGCAAGAGAGAAATGAGATTGATCTGAAGTGTTTTCCAAAGGAGTAAGTATTTATACTATCCTTATGGAATATAACTTTCTCAATATACTCTATTAACCACATTTTATCCTCTTGGTAGGATCTATATCTCTCTCCTAACTCAAGGGATTGGGAACTGATTCTTCAAGACCATAAAAAAGAAACCCCAGGGGAAACCCAGGTTCATGTTGATGAATCTACAATTTTAGTAGATAAAACCTCAAAAGATTCATCTATACCTATTCCTAGATTTGATGAGAGATAGGAAAGTCATGGTAAGATTAAATACATTCTTTATTTTCTTTTGTCAAAGGATCCTGAAATAATCAGCACTGATATTCCTTTTGCTTCAGAAGAAAGGAATGAAGATCCAGGGAAATCTAAGACAAATAATGTTGTTAACCCAAACATGGAAATACCTGACGCTGTCATACCAATTGAAGATAAAATAGAACAAAATATTAGTGGATCCAATTTGGGCATCAACAAACGTTTTTTGGATACCTTAAATGGTGAGGATGCTGAAACATTTTAGGCTGTATACACTGAAATAATGGACACCCTTAATCCAAATATTTATATTCCAGGTTCCATAAAGGAGTTTTGGGATTTTCATGAGGAATTTCAAGGGATTAAGTTCATATTATTTCATTTTCCATACATAATTTGTTCTTCAACTTGATTCTTTACATCAAAGTTCACCTTATGCAGCTTTATCTACAGAAAATATCACAAAGGATCTTCAGGAATAGGGTGTTCCACTTTATCCTTCTGCTGGGGCTATAGAAATACCTATAGAGGATCCTTTATCAAGAGATGTTCCAGAGCTTTCAAATGTCATAACTGAGAAAATTCAAGGAAATTCCCCTTCTCAAGAAACATCTTCTCAAAACAATAAAGCTGAGAATACAGGGAATGAATCCGACCAAGTAGCTAACTTATTATTGGGTAAATATAATTAGTTGTTTGAATCATATTTGTTTCCTAAATTTGAAACTAATAATGACCTTGATTTATCATTTTGGGTTATCAGATCCTAGATCATAAGGTGAAGCTTCTACTATCTCAAGAGAAGTAGAACAAGGCAACTCTTTAAGCGACTTGTTTCCAGAGTACATTTTACCTGATGGTAGTAACTCAAATTTAGACTTAGAGATGCAATATGATCTTGGCATGGCATGAAAGAAGACATGAAAGCTATCTGGAGCATAATTTCGGAAAATACTTTAGATGAATTTTTGTCCCATTTTTTCAAAACTCCCAGCATTATTCGGTGTATTGGGATTTGGTGGATTTAATTATCGGCCAGTCTATGAGGCCATGAAAGAGACCATTTGCTGACGAGATCAAGAGAATAAACTGCAATAATATTTTTAAGAGGCTAATAAAATCATCAATATTGAGGGATTTAAAGCTTCAGTAGTTGAGGCAGAGAAAAATCATAATAAGAAATCACTCGAAATTAGCCAACAAATAAAATAAACCACGAAGGAGTTGTTATATCTTCAATAACAACTGAATGCTATTCCTAACAAGCTTGAACAGTTGAATCAGACATTAGGATAAACCTAGTTAGAGGGGATATCTACAATTTCAACTACTAAGGAATCACTTCATCAGGCATAGGATGTTAGAGTTTCTCAATTTTCTCAACTTCAATAAGCAGCTGATATGGCTTATGAAGTAGTCCAACAAATGAAAAGTCATGTTGAGAGTTTATTCTAAAACATGATAGAGAGGATCCATTTTGTGCATTCACCTCTATTTTCATATGAATGAAATAAATTTCATTTCCAATCATATAAATATTCATTCCTATTTTTCATGATTTATATATAAAAAGTAAATGATGATAATGATTCCTTTATGTTAAACATTCATTATTATAATAACAAGAATGAAGTGCTCAAAATTTTCTTATTAAGCAGAGGGACCTAATGAGCATAATTTGAGTATTTCTAGGGTTATATGGATAACCCCACAAATTTTGAATCTTTTGACCCCCATTTTTTTATAGCTAAGTATTACCTAAATCATGCAAAAAATGTATGTTTAGTGAGCCAAGACTCGACTTTTGTTCAGATTTCCCTTCACGAGTTCTCAATCTAATGAGTACCAAGTTTTTTGTTACTTATCAGTTTAGAGTCTTGCATGTTGGACTATAAAGGGATAGTATTTAAGGAGAATAGATTTGACCATAAATTTTGAAGTTAGATCCCAAAAAGAACTCTGTGGATAATAATTTCTTTAATATTCTTTAAATATTTCCAAGGTGAATCTTGAGCCATGATTTTTGTAGTCACCAAATTTAAAACCCATGTCAACATAAGGGCTATCTTTTCCAAGAATGAAATTACCATTATTTGACAAACCCATTATGGGGGCTTTGTAATGTAGGGACAACTGGGGTATATGCTACATAGAAAAATAGTGGAATCTTTTGACTAACATGCCTATTATGTAGGCAACTTCTACAAGGCCTTATAAGGTCATGTTCAACATATTCAGATAATGGAGATATTTTAAGTTTAACACTTTACTATTGATAGATAGGGGGAAATAAGATTTGAGTGACTCAAGACTACAGTGGGTGGTTTTTCCAAGGAATAAAATTTTAATAATGAAAAAGGGCTATTTTCGACCAACATAAGTCATGAATAGGAAAACCATTTCTATACAAATTTGGTGTATGAGTAATGGTTAAAATTTATCAAAAAGGGAATTTCTGATATCATACTGTGCAATTTTAAGTCATGTAGTGAGGACATTGTAGTGTGCACTTTTAAGTCATGTAGTGAGGACATTGGGTGGATTTAATTTGAGGTCTTTATCTTTGACCAATGGTATGATAAAACATTCCTAATTTCTTAATAATTTGTTCGAAAACTACCATCATATTCAGGTATGGAAAGGAAAACTATAAAATGTGATTTGAGAATTTATGGAACCAAGGAATGATATGGGAAAAGGGCTAAAGGAATTAGAGGAATTCTTTTCTAAGAACGAAGTTACCATTACTTGACAAACCCATTATGGGGGATGTATTATGCAGGGCCAATTGCGGCATATACTGCTTATCCAAATAGTGGAATCTTTTAACTGACATGCCTGTTATGTAGACAACTTATGCAAGGCTACCTAAGGGCACGTGCTGCATAGTCAGGCAAAAGAGATCTCATAAGTTTGAGGTTCTATTGCTAAAAGTCGAAGAAAATTTATAGAGATTCATATTTTCCGAAGCATGGAGTTTGGGTTATGGAGAAAGGTACCTGAATATAGAAAGGGTATTTTCAAACAAGATGTCCAATGAATTGGAGGAATAATACTTTTATGAAAGTCTGACCCAAACATAAGAGATATGGTGTGTGTAGTTTTAGGTCATACAACTAGGACCAGAAATGGAAACAATATGTGATATGTGGCCAAGTGATTCCAAGGTTATCTCATATTGGATTGAACACATGGTAAGGTAAATGTGTAAACTATGGTCTTGAAGACTTTCAGATTGTGAGAAAGATAATTGGACAATTATACATGAATGAATGTTTTAAAAATATAGATTCTTGTATATTGTCATCAAAGATTAAAGAGATCAAAGATACTATAACTAAGAATGAAGTTACCATTACTTGAAAAACTCATTATGGTGTTTGTATTATGTAGACAAAACTAGGGAATATGCTGCATAGCCAAATAATGGCATCTTGTGGATGACATGCATCTTATGTAGGCAACTTATGCAAGGCCTCTTAAGGGCACGTGCTGCATAGTCAGACAAAGGAGCTCTTAGGTATTAGAAATCCTGTCACCAGAAAAAGTAATAAAGATTATGAGGATCTGGAAGTATTCAAGATTAAGAGTGTGAAATATGGAAGGGGGTTATGCCCAAGTCATATATGAAATATTTGAACTAATATTGGCCATGAGTTAAAAATTATTTACATATATCTGATTCATATGTAAAATAAGGACTTTCTTTGTTTCCGTTAAATTAATATGGTGATGTGCATTTTTAAGTTTTGTAGTGAGGACATTTGCACCCCCCATAAGGAATTGAAACACCTTACTTATATAAATAAACCTTTTACCCAATTCCTAAGCTCACTTGAGCTATGCTCGATGTGATAAACAAGGAGTAGTAAGGGTCTATTTTATAATACAAAGGTGACACAGATGAATAATGAGGTGTTAGATTTCCATTTAGTTTAATGTCTTGAAGTAAGGATGAAGATGAACCAATGTCAAAGGAAAAGACATATTGTAACTAAGTTAAGGGATAACACCCAAGTGTCACTATATGTATTTACGAGGAAAAGATCAAGTCATACATAATTCTTAAAATATTTCCCATGAAGATTTGAATCTTATACAAGAAATAAAAGGGTTTTTTTTATCATGGCTGGGCCCAAGATTGGATATCTAGGCAGTCTCTACATATCTCAAAATAGATGAGAATTAAGAAATACTTAGTTCTTTAAACAGTCATTCCTCATGTTAATTGAGTTTGACATGAGGAATGAGGGATTTTGATACGTTCTGAGAGAATGATAAATCTTAAGACATAAAATGGTATATGGACCAAATCATATATCTTAAAGAAAAACTCTTTATAGATCTGATTCATATATAGGAGGAGAAAAGAAAATAAGAAGATTTTGTGATTGTGGTTGGGCCCAAAATTGGAGATTTTAGGCGTCTCTACTTGAAAATGAGAATCAAGCCATATGCAGTTCTTGAAACATGGTCTCTATGTAGATCTGAATCCGATATAGGAAAGAGAAGAAATCATGTACTACTAAGGAGTAGTGATGACTTCAATGAAGTTTGCTTATGGAAGCTTCTAACCTCTTATAGAGAAAACATTAGTTGTACAAATGATGTCATGCAGTTTAATGTCGTGCGACAAGGACGAAGATGCTATTAACTTTAACATTAGGAAACATGGATGCTTATGGTTATTATGCATTTTAATGTCATGCAACTAGTACATGGGGGCTGTGCAGTTTTATGTCTTGTAGAAAGGATTTTGTACTGTGCAATTTAAAGTCTAGTAGTGAGGATGACTTATGAAAAACTACAAAAAGTATTTCTTCAAAAATCTCACATTGGTTGGAGTTGTAATGAGCTCTCCATCCATTCAGATTAAGGCATACACTCTGTTTGAATAGACCTTTTGTATGGAATAAGGTCCTTCCCACTTTTTTTCATGTTTTGGAAGCTTCTTTACTGGTATCATTGCAGTCCTAAGGACCAATACCAATTCTCCTTGAAGGAATGAACGAAGGCGAACTTTATTATTAAAAGCTCACGTTATTCTGTTATGATAGACTTCTAAATGATGAAAAGTATGCAATCTTCTCTTTTCTAATATTTCCAGTTCATTGAACCATTTCTGAGATCTTTCATCTGTAGAAAACTGATCACAAATTGCAACTCTAAGTGAAGGCAACTGTATTTCAATTGGAAAAACTGCTTCGGTTCCATATACCAATGAATAATGAGTTGCTTGGGTAGCAGTACAGGTAGTTGTCTGATAATCCCCCAAAGCATTCAAAAGTTTATCAGGACATGATTTCGTATCTTTAACCACCATCTCTTGGAGTATATTTGATAGGGTCTTATTAAAGGCCTCTATCTGTCCATTGGTTGCTTCATGATAATGAGATGAATGGTTGGACTTGATATTATTTTCCTGATACAACTTTTTTACTTTAGTAGAACAAAAATTGGTGCCATTTTCTATCAAAATAGTATTAGGGACATCAAATCTGGAAATGATATTAGTTTTTGAAAAAACTAACAATGCTTTTGGACCCAACTTCCTTGAGAGGTATTGCCTCAACCCATTTAGAGAAGAAGTTAGTAGTAGTGAGAATATACTTGAACTTCTTAGTCGTGGCTGGAGGATAAGGCCCTACTACATCCATTCCCCATGTGGAAAATCACCAAAAGTATTAGGTTGTATGTAGAAACTCTGGGGGTTGATGAATGAAGTTGGTATGCACTTGATAGGGATGAAATTTTTTAGTAAAATATGTACAATCATGCATCATTGAAGGCCAAAAGTATCCAAGCCTTTTGATCTGATCAGAGAGTCTGTTCCCAGATCGGTGGGAACCACAATATCCAAAATGTACTTCTTTCATGACAACTTCGGTCTCTTCTCAATCAATACACCTGAAGAGAATTACATCAAATCCTCGCTTGTAAATGATCTTTTGGTGCCCTGGACTATCATAAAGAGTAAAATTGGCCAATCATCACCAGATTTGTTCCTTCTTATCCCTATCTAGTGGAAGTACCCCATTTTGAAGATATTTCATGATGGATCTTCTCTATCCTGTGGTTTGACCATATGGTTCAGAAATTGGGCAAATTTCATTAATTTCCATTATTCTAGTTTGAAAAAAGGTGAGACCACACGGTGATGGGCTATGCTGATAACTGTCTCATCCCGATTTGGATCTGCCAAGGATGTAACTACATTATCCAATGAATCTTCTTGGGCATTTTGTGATCATAGTACATAGGAAAATTTCATCTCTGAGGTAAATTCATCCATTAACTTTCTGACATAATCACACAAAGGGATTAACTCTTCTTTTCTGATAGAATATTCCCCATTGATTTGTTTGATTACCAATTCTAAATCACATTTTAACTTTAAATGATCCATTTTCTCCTGAAGGGACAATTCCGAACCTACGATGAGAGCTTGATAATTTTCTTCATTGTTGGTACCACCTTCCAATAATAGGAAAGAGTATAGAAATACTGCCTTTTCTGGGGAAATAAGGACAATTCCTAATCGAACCATGTTGAGTTTAGGGTTTTCCAGTCTCTTCCCTATTGGACTTCTGGAAGCTCCATCAAAATACATTTCCCATGTTTGGGAATTATCTTGAATAGAGAAGACCTCTTTATCAGTAAGTTCGGTATTAAATGATGTATCTTCCGCAGATGGATGCTCAGCAAGGAAATCAGCTAGATCATGGCCTTTTATTGCATTTTAAGGCACAAACTGGATATAAAATTGTTTCAAAATAACCACCTACCATTCCAAATTCCCTGTAATCATAGGATGACTGAGGATAAATTTGAGGGATTATTACGAGACAACAATTGGACCTTATGATGTTGCAGGTAGTGCCTTAATTTCTGAACTGTAAAGATTATTTATAGGCAGCACTTCTTAATACTTGAATACCGAGTTTCCATATCAAGCATAGTACGAATGAAATAGTAAAGGTTGTTTTTATTTACAGCATCATTCTTTTGGGCGAGGAAGGCACCTAGTGACCGCTCTAAAGCTGTCACATAGAGAATAAGTGGTATTCCTTCAACAAGTGTCATTAATACTGGTGGACTCAGGAGATATTTCTGGAGGGTATTAAATGCTTCTTTTAAATCTTTAGTCCATTGGTAAGTGACTCCCTTCTAAATTAATCTGGTGAAGGGTAAACACATGCCTGCCAAATTGGTGATACAACGCCAAATATAATCCAAGTGTCCTTGGATTCCTCTTAATTCTTTCAAATTTCGAGGAGGTGACATACCAAGGATTGATTTTTTTTCTCAGGATCAACTTCGATACCATGATTGCGTACAACAAAGCCAAGGAATTTTCTTGAGGTTACCCCTGAAGCACATTTCAATGGGTTCATCTTCAAATTGGGTTGCCAAAGTTTATTGAATATGGTTTCCAAATCATCCAAGTGATTGGAATGTTTTATGGATTTGACTACCAAATCATCCACATAAAATTCAACAAATTTCCCTAATAAGGGTTTGAAGATATGGTATATAGCACGTTGGTATGTTGCACCTGCATTTTTTAAGCCAAAGGGAATTACCCGATTAAAAACACACCTTGAGGGGCTCTAAAAGCTATAGATTATTCATCCTCTGGGGCCATATAGATTTTATTATACCCAAAATATCCATCCATGAAGGAAAGAGCTTCATATCCAGCTGTTTCATCAATTAGAAGGTATGTAATCGGGACTAGAAAATTATCTTTAGGACAATGCCGGTTAAGATCTCTAAAATAAATGTAGACCCTAATTTTCCAATTCTTCTTTTTCACTGGGAAAATATTGGATATCCATTTGGGATACTGTAATTCCCTAAAAATTTTATCTTTTATAAGATTATCAACTTCAGCTTCTATTTTAAAGGCATGAGTTGGGTGTGTTCTCCTTGATCCTTGATTAAATCCAAAATTTTCTTTTGGAAAACCCAAATGATGGGTGGATATATCAGGATTAAGACCTAAAATTTATCTATAATTCCAATAAAATATATGTAGACGTTGATTTAGAAAGGAAGTATACACCTCTTGATCTTTAGAGGCCATGGACGTGCTAATTAGAGTGGGTTGTGGATCTTCTTTTGTACCCAGATTTATTTCTCTGAGTTCATCCATAGTGGTAGAGACACCTTCTTCAAATGCTTGAGGAGCATCCCCAAGATCTTCCTCTTATTATTCATTATGTATTACCTCCTCTATTTCCATTTTCATTGTAGATGATGAGGAAAAACTTCCAGTGTTAAGGGAGAAATCAGTATTTGAACATCCTGAAGAAAAGGCCACCATATCTGACCCGACTGATGACGAAGGGTCTTCCTGTGGTAATAAAGAGGGATTAATGGATTGAGAGTCAACATAATTGTCTTCCTCTAGCATTAGCACTACTTCTTATATTCTGGTTGATGAAGTAGAGGCTTTTTGTAGTTCAGCAGATGAGATGAAAACATCTCTATTCAGGCTTTCATCATTGCTTGGTGTATTAATAATTTATTCAATGTTATCAGGCTCAGTTGTAGAAATTGACATTATTAAAGTTACTGGAAAAGTATTTAGATTTGGTTTTACCCTTTAAATTTTATTTATGGGTAACACATAATCTCTACTCAAATTTATCAATGGATTTTTTGGGATCTTTTCCAGTCCATTTGGAGCATTAACTATGGTTATATCCTTTATCATGGGCTTCGTTCCTTTTGTGTGATAAAACTCTACCTTGATATATTGAGATTAAAATGTTTTGAATGGAGCCTTTTCACCATACAATGTCCCGATTTGATCATTGAAACGTTATTTCAGACATTGGTGGTATGCCGGAGGTAAGGCTGCATGTTGATGCAACCAAGTCCTTCCAAGAAAAATATTGAAGGTTGTGACCTGACGAACAACCATGAAATCTGAATTAGACACAAGATCTCCAAACTGAGTTCTGAGTGTAATTTCACCAAAAGTTTCTTGTTGATTCTTGTAATATCCATGAAACATTAAAGTCGAAGGAAATAAGTCAAATTTAGTTAGGCCTAATCGATGAAGTGTACGAATGGGAATGAGGTTGACCCCAAAGCCATTATCAATGAAGACTCATCAGATGTCTACTTCATTGACCTTTCCAAACAAATACAAATGTCTGATATGTCCATGTACAACATCATCTTCATCTTCATTCGTAAAAGATATGACTTCATGACATTCTTCAGAATCATTCTCTATATGGTAAGTCTCAATAGTAGCAACTTCGGTTTCAAATTCTTGAGGACTTGACAAATCTTAAAAGAGTACCTCTTTAAGATATTTTGATAGATTTAACATATCCAGAATGGAAAACATGGCTGGTAATTTGGATAATTGTTTCAAAAAATTATACTTTTGGTCCAAAGGTCTGTGTTTCCCAGCATGGAGATGTGATTTTGTAGGTGATTTGGAAGTTGATTCTTCTAATGTATATGCACTCTGTGTCGAAGTAGAATCTATAAATACTGTTGGATTTGGTAAATTAGATTGACTAGGTCCATTTATTTGCTGAGAAGAAGATGGTGTGGCTTCTAACCGTTTCTATAAAATAATTGTGTCAAAACTGAACTTGTCTTTCATGGAAGAAACTCCTTGTTCTTATTGAGCCCACTGAAGGGATCTTCCACAAGTTTCTTCCGCATATATGGTTCGAGTAGGGGTAGAATTAAAATTATGGTTTCTAGAATTCCCACATCTTCCTCTATATCCTCGACATTGTCCCCTTCCTATTGTTCCCCAATTAGGTAGAAGGAATTATGGCTCATTATAATCAGAATCACCATTGGCATAAGGATCTGTTAAATGGATAACATTAATAGAACCAAAGATCAATTCTTCATCTGACGAAGATTCTTCTAGATAGGTTAATTCTGGTTGTACCGTTTGGCGGGGCAGCGCCTATGCTTTTGAAAAAAATGGCATAAAATCTGCCATGGTCAAGGACAACTTTGGCTTTGACATGAGCTCATCTTCTTCTGACTACTGTTTGTCCTTATGATCACTTTTCTTTTTTGAAGAATTGCCTTTTGATGAAGATGGTTTTGTTGTGGAAGAAGTGGTAGAAGACAAAATTTTTTGTTTCAACTATATTCGTAAAATAGCATGAGTCTGGTTGATCATTTTCCTGATAATCCAATCATCATATTTTTGAAAAATTTTACTTTTAACCTCTTGCCACTCTCCCTATTCATATGGATTGGTAGTAGTAACACATGCCACTTGAGCTGATGAACTTTTCAATTTCACTTGTCTAGATTCTACCATCTTTTTTAGAAGGTCTTTGAAAACAAATCCCTCTTGAATGGAGTGTCCCAATATATGATGAAAGGGAAAATAATTCAGACGATCTTCATCTCCATATTTATTTGGATTCTTTGGCCTTGGAAACTGAACCAAATTGTTTTCTAAGGATGAGATGAAGTAGCCAAGAACCTTCTTATTCCTAAAAGAATAAAATTTATTCTTTAATTCCTCAAACGGTTTCCTCCTTTGATCTCCTTGATCATCTTAACGAGGTGGTCTTTTCTGCTGATGCTCAGGAAGTGGAGCACTTCGGTATGATGAAGGTTTTGAAGTAGAAGTAGGTACATGTACCTTCTTGAGTGTGACTATAGAAACTTCTTCTTTTCCTATCCTCCTTTTTGGAGGTAATGGAATGACACAAATTTTAGACTTAGTTTCTATAATAGAGTCCTCTATCTGATGAGGGATTTAATTAAGGTCTCAAAACCCTCCTGTGTATTTCACAGGGATCAATGGCTTGCATAATTCATCACACAGATTTTCCACAATGATTGAGAGTAACTATTCTTAAGGTAGTTCTAAACATAAAGAATATGTTAATCCTTTACATCGTGTAATGAAATATTAAAATATTTCATTCTCCCTTTTTTTACAATTGGTAAGATCAAAAACTTTCGTCTTTGGTATCATTGAGGTAAATTGAAGAAGGAATTTCTGATGGAGATATTACCATCCAGTAATTGATCGAGATTGCAAACTTGTATACCAGACAAAAGATGGTCCTTTTAATGGCTGCACAAAACACCTAAGCTTAAATACTTGTTGTTGTTGAGAAGTTACCATAATAGGATCAAAACGAGAAACAAAATGTGTTAAGTGTTGTTCTGGATCTCCCGAACCATTAAAAATTGGGAATGTGGTACTCACAAAATTTGGTGGGGGAGGAATTGCATCCACCCATTCAGGGTAAGCTCTCTTTTCCTACTGAACTGGTGCACATCATTTCTCCATAGCTTCCAATCAAGTAGTTAATGTCTCAATTAGGTTCATAATAATTTGGGGAATATCCGGATGAGATGGATTCTGTGCAGGTATAGAAACTGGAGTTTCAGCTGGTGCAACGACCGGTAAGACCACTGATGGTGGTGCTGATATCTTCCTTGGATAACCCACGGGAATAGTTCAATCAGGATGTATATAGTCTTATCTTGATTGTGTACCCAATGGAGGGAATTATTTATCTACATATGTAGTTACTACAAATCCCCTTTACTGAGCAGCTCCTACAGGATTTGCAAGTTAAGGACTTGCCTTGGGAGTATGTCTAGCAAAAATACTGTATCAAAGTATCTCTGTATTGAGACTTCTCAATGCCTTCATTTTAACTTCTTGCTGTGAAAATATCTCTTCAAGTGAAATAGATTGACCTTCTCTAGTAGAAAAGTGAGATGAAATTTATTTTTTTTTTCTTTTCCCTTGTAAGATGCCTTTCAAAGAGGGGGGAGTTGGTTATTTGAAGGCATACCTAGATTCCGGGTAAGCCTATGATTTTGGGTACACACACCTTCTTCATTTTCCTTGATGTGAAACATATTATGGACAAAAAATTCATCTTTTTATTCCCCTAAACTAGACTTATTTTTTGGAGGATCTTCTGCAATGGTGTTAATAACATTTACCGATGCATAATGCATTGATGAAATTCTGTCAGTGTTTCTGCTAGATCATCTCCGTTTTTTTATTTCATGAGAATTTTTTCTCCTATATGAAGAATTACCTGGAATTTTTTTGTGGATATTAATATGAAATGAATCATTGGATAGTTTAGTTTTATGCTTTCCTTGTGGATTCTTCCCTAATTGGGAGAAAACTGAATTCTGTTGAGGTGGGGATTGTAGATGTGAAAAAGCCCCCAGCCCTGCAGGATGGGGATGATCCTATTCTTCTTCTTCTTCAAATCTTTGAACAGTGTTAAATGAATTTGAAGGTTTAATTATATGATCCCCCAACCTGGTAAGCTGGGGTGATTCTTGAACTGCTATGGCTGAAATTTGTGCAACTACTCTTCTGATTTTGCGGATTTTGGTTCGGACATTAGCTGGGTGCATCATCCGACAATCACTTAAATCAAATATTTCAGAAAATTTCTATGCTATTTTAGAAATTTTCATCCTTTGATGCCTAACATCCTCTAAACGGGATGCCTATTCAAGATTCTTAGATGCTTGATGTAAAATTAGCTCAACAAATTCTTTTCTTTAATCCTGATTCTGATGAGGATTGGTTGAGGCATATTCTTGAGCATACATTTGATTACATACAAAACCTATTGATTGTGGCCGACCATGGGCAATAAAATTGCATGAAACCACTTCTGGTGGACTTTTCTAATTTTGGATTTTAGTGAAATACAATGCTCCATATTCACCCCATCCTCTTATACGAACATTAGAAGGGTAATCGGAAATTAACTAGAGTAGTCTCTTTAGAGCATTGAGACATGTGCAATGAAGGGTTCTCTGCTATTTTTTAACCTTTGGATGTTGATAAACTAATAGATATGCCAAGTCAATTTGGCGCTGCAACCCTTTTATTACCTTTACATGTTTTTGATATTCATCATATGGTAGGACTTTGGTTTTAAAATAATGAAGAGTTTTCCATAAGTTGAGATGAATGTCATGAATGCAGTATTCTACTATCAATTCTAGAATGTTATATTGAGACTTTGCTGAAGCCCAGAACATGATTGGGATTTCTCCTTTAGCTAATTATTTTCTCATGTTTAACATATCTTCATCATCTTTCACAAGAGGTTTCTCCACTTGATCTGACCAGAGTGGAGGCTTTGTATTACAAGCTAAATTACCTAAAGGAGGTTAGGAGAATGACCATTCCCTTATGTCATCTTCTGGTTGAGAAAGTGTTTCACCTGTCAATGAAAAGGCATCAGACATGCTTGACCTTTTGTTTTCAGGTGCCTCAAGATTGGAAGGCTTTCTCATCGCTACATTGTCAATTATGGAATAGTCTTGACAATGTGAAAAACTACTGCGGAGAGGACTTTCATAGTGAATTCCATCACGGGGAGGATCACCATGATGGATTACAGCAAGGGATAAACCTTCTTTCTTCTTGGTCTTCTGGCCACATGGATGGTTTTTGTGGCTCTTATCCGGATATAGGAACTCTAGATTGACCGAATTTTCATGAAGAAATCCTTCATGATGAAGTTCCCGACGAGGAACTTCAGAATCACAACTACCACTCCAATAATTTGGTAATGAGAGGATATGATCTTGAGTAGAAACAGATAAAGGTCTAAGGGCTTCAAGAACTCTAACATTAAGAGGATCCACATCACGAATTAACCATTTATTTTCCAAAAATTCTTGGTGATACTTCTTCTTGGGTGTTCTCTTATAGTTAGTTGGGGACACTTGCTGGGAAAAGTGGTTATCATGGGTAGGTATATGGTCCTGCCTTGGATTAGTTATCAGAACAGACCGATTACCTCCAATTGGAAAGGGTGTATGTTCCCGATCTTGTTGTCCTTATGATATGGGGGAGTATGCCCCATGACCCTCCTGGATTGGAACATTGGTATGTATATGATCTGGGATGGCATACCGATGTGTAATCCCATGTGTGGGGACAGATTTATGTGTCTATTCCCCTGATATTGCTGAAGTAGATGTTAAAATATCCTGGCATGTTTTCGAAATATGGGCAGGGATATATGTCTTCCCTTTCACCACAAACAAGATGTGTTTGGTGACTTCAACAACCAAAACGGGAATATACGTCCATTCCGTATCGAGAGTAGGTGTATGTGCCTGCTCCTGTCCTCCTTTTCCTGTCAATGGGTATTGACATTACTCATATATGGGGGCAGAGAGTTGGGTCTATCCCAAATTTGTCGTCAGAACTTTCCGACTGACTTCTCTGGGTGCTACCAAGCAATATTGTTGGCAGGTTTGATGAACATTGGAAGGTGTATGTACCTACTGGCTGTTTTTCATCAGGTATGGTTGATAGAATTCATTCAATACTGGAAGAAAAAACTGCAGACATAATTGGTGATTTTAAATATGTGTATGTTCCTGTTTTCCAGTTGCCACCACATTAGATTGGAAGGCCTCTTTAAATGAAGTCAGACGAGCCTACTGACTGGATAATAACTTTTAAACATGTGTATGTGTCTTTTCACGGTACTACAATGGGTTTATCTGGTGGGATTGGTGGGTTACTGTTAGACAAGTCTACTGAGTAGCAAAATTAGGACGGACAAGGGTATGTGCCCGCTCGTTGTTTTCCATCAAGTTAAATTGATGGACTTCTTCAGAGGAGGAAGAGGTGAGAACTTTCTCCCTATTGACCAAACGTTTTCCCTGGCGATTCTTCTTAAATTCCTAGGTCTGAGAGACTTGGTCCAAACATCCAAAGGCAAGAACCCCATCATGTTGGGGTACACTACCGCATGATTCTGACAACGATTGCTGGTGGGAGTCCTCAGGAAGGACTCCTGCATTCTTGAATTGAAGCCTTGAGTGACCTCTTAATCCAACACCCTATAGTATGGGAGGGATTGATTGATGTGTTCCGGGGATAAATACCCGAAATGGTTGGAGATAATGGTTGGCACAATTTTCTTCTTGATCATTGGTCATTGTTGGCCAGATGATCAAGGATTATTGTTGACCTGGAGGGCCTATCGAGTAGCCTCCATAGTCGGGATTGTACCATGCTGGTGATATTCCTTCACCGGAACATTAGATACCCAATGTTGAAGACACTGGGTTGGTGATGACGTCCTTCCCATGGATGAAGATCCAGTTTGAGCAGTGGTCGAGAAGTTCATAGATGTTGTCTTGGAGAAATCCATTCTTTAGATTGAAGGGAGTTCTGTGGAAAACTGAGTACAATAACAATATTTATTAAAATGACATTTTTTAGATGGATACATGTGTGATTAATTCCTTTGTCTGGCCTTCCTTTATCAATTTATAGGGGCCTAAAATGTGGATAACATTATTAACTTGGTTAAGGATTCATGTCGAGTTCACCATTTTTGTTTCGTAGTACCTTGAAACATGTGTTCTATTTTTAATAATCACTATTTCCAGGAAGTTTCCATTGGATTTATTTATGGAACCGGAAACTTCGAATAGTTATTTATCGAAAGGGGGCCTACTTTCCAAAGGCAAGAGTTCGTTAAGTTTGAACTTTACGATACTTAAGAATATGCATTGGTTGAGAGGATGGGATGTCAGACTCTTCAGACCCTTTTTGTGGGAATTATTGTTTACTCCGAGACTCTCTTTTTAAATTTAATATATTTTTATAAATCCTTATTAATTCACCAAGCATATCATAATAATCCCTTGGAATTTACAATCACTTATTAACATGTGTAAAATTTAGAATCATCAGTATGAATTCAAGGTTCTTCATTAATGGAAATATCCACATGTATTCAAGGTTTTACATCAATGGTATCCCCTAATATACTAATTAGAGATTCTATGAATCATTTTTGGGATGATACTGGTTTTTAATCCACTTAGTGGGGCACTCTGGAATTTTAATGTCATGTAGGGAGACAAAGGTTTGGTTTGATTTTGGGATTGTGCCCATAAGAGAGGATACCTACGTATCCTTGTGAAAGGAATCAGAACCCTTATATTTTGGTTCCACTGAATGGGACACGTCATACCTTTTAAGGTCATGTGATAAGGACTTTTAAGCGGAAGGTGCTTAGTTGAAACTTAGTGTGGGACTTATGCTGATGCAGCCCAAGGAACTTTGGAAAGGATATAAGTTTCTAAGTAGGATCAGACCCTATTGGGAATATGGGACAAGGAGAACAGGGTTGATTTGAAGTGTTGGGTTTGAACCTCAATGAGGCTTCCTACGTATCCCATATTAATGGGAAATTTCCATGTAGTTCGATAAATCTCACAGGAGAGTATGGTCCTATGAGAGAGATGAGTTTGGGCTTACTTCTTGAAAAGGATGCCTTGAGGATTTAAGGACTGAATTTAGAGATTATTTGCTAAAGAGGTTGCCCAAATTGGGGGAATTAGGGTTGGATTCCTGAGGAGGATATCCGGTGATCTTGGGCCATAAAATAGCTTCCTACATATCATAGTTTTTACAGGAATCAGAGTTCTCGTAGTTCCATTATAGTGAAAATATTGTGGTCATGAAAAATCTATAAGCCCACGTGAGTCTTACTCGATGTGAGAAACATGATAATGTTAATGATTCAACAAAGGCATTCACACTTCTAAAATTTTCCTCCTCCACTGATGGAAGAGGGTGCGATGACCATGGAAGAGGGTGAGGCGATGAGCTTTCCCTCTGTTCTCTTTACATTGGACAAGGACCCAATGAAAGGAAGAAGGGGTGAAGGTGAGGGGATTATACTAGGATAGCTGCCCTACAATTGATCTTGGTAGGGGAGGGTGACTTATCATATGATTTTTCAGAACAAAAAGTGTGAATTGTACCTTCTCTACTGGAGACCTGAGGTTCCAGGTCGCCTCTTTGAGAAGGGAGTGGTCAGGACCCAAACCCTTCTCCAAACCAGGAACTTCCCAACACTATTCCTAGGAGAAAGGTCCATGTGATTGTGGATATAAAAACCCAAAAACATCCCATTAATTCTAACCCCATTGTGAAACAAATGCGGGAAACCTCTGACTGCGGAAATACATACCCAAATAGGAGACATGCTGATGTGTCTTTTCCAAAGGTTTGACAAGTCAGAAGGTTTTTGTGGAGGTTTCAACTTAGTCCCTTTCAGATAAGGAAACCAAGGAAGGAGATACCCTGCCATGAATGGATTTTAAAAAGGGTAATTGAGTTGGTCATGTGGGTCCCTCACGCAAGTATGTTGTGTAGGTACCCCATGCTGATGTACCACACAAGTAGACCACGCAGGTATGCCGCGCAGATCTGACGTGCAAGTCTGATGATGACTAAAGAACGTGTTTTAAATATGCGAACCAAACCTATGTAAAATTTGTAGAAGGACTTTCAAAACATGATTATCCCATTTAATTTTCTCTTCTATCATGTTTTAGAGAGCTACCTGAGATAATTTGAGGGATCTAGGCGAAAGAGCTGCACAATGGGAGCTTCAAAGAGTCTTTAAATTTTTATTCATCATCAAATGGGGAGCCCAAGGGCTCTATTTATAGGCACAGATGAGGATTGGCCAAACAAATGTTGCTTGCGCAGGTACTTCGTGCCACTCTGTTGTGCAGGTACTCCACGTTGGTGCACAAACATCTTCTGGTGCGGAGCTCTGCCACGTAGGTCAGTCACGTAGATCCACCCTGGAGGCCTATGAAGCTAGTCCATCGTGAAGCTCTTTGGGAGTATTTTTATTTTCCTTTGTACTATTAAAACATTTTCTGAAATATCTGGAGTTATCTTCATTGTCTTTTTGGTTAATTTCTCAAGTAGTTTCAACACATCTGCATTGTAATTTATAGCTTACCCTCCTTTTGAGCCTGATTTTCACATTTTTCTGACCTACTTACAACCTCAGAGTCATCAGAACCATGTTGATAAAAGTCTTCAAGATTATTTCTATACTTGTCTTTACACAGTGGAGATGAAAGAACCAGTGAAAGCCTATGGTTAGGAACATTGAATCAGGGTACGAGCATACCTTACATACATTTTAACTTGAGTGATGAGAGAAAAGCATGGGGAGGTAAATTAAAACTGGGCATATAGATTAAGGAATAGTGAAAAGATTACGATTAAAAGAATAGAATTTGTTTTGAAAATATGAACTATGAAGAATGAATAATTTACTTAGAATGATTAAAACTGAAACTTGAATACTTTTATGCTTACACTTAATTTAATTGCATGGACATAACATACATTTCTTGCTTTACAAATTGATTATCCTTTTTAAAATCATTGTTGAGATATTTTTCTTGAGGACAAGAAATGATTCAAGTGTGGGGGGGATTTGATAAGCCTAAATGTTATATATATTATTCTACCAATTTTCCATTGTTTTTCATTCATATACTGGATAATGAACGTGGTAGATGTCCAATTTTTTAGTAAATAGAGCTTCATAAGATTCCAAGGAAGGAAGGCAGAAAAGATGCAATGATGGAAAAGTACACGTCGTAATGACCAAGTTCACATCGTGTACTTAATGACCACAGTCGACATCAAGCCATGAATCCATGACGTGACCAACCATGATGAATGAAGAAATTTTCATTTCACGTTGTGAATTACTCCTACACGTCGTGACTCAAGTAAAACCATAAGCTGAGAAAGTTGTGAGGATTCAATGAGAATAGCCAGCTGGACATGGGGTACACATTGTGATCCACCTGTTAATGTCATGACCATGGTCAAACTTTTTTAATATCTAGAATATCTTCATTCTACGCTAGAGATCTTGGTCAAAATAACGTGGATTAAGGGTTCACACCATTAAGATTAAGTACACATCATGACAATTTCCACCTATATAAGGAGCATCTCAACAACACATTGAAAAAGTATTGGATAAAATCTCTCTCCCTTTTAGACTTCCTTTGTAATTCCCTTCTCTTTTCCCTATTAAAACACATAGTTCTATTTAATTTCTTTAAATTTTCAATCGAAGAGCCGTTGATTCTTTTTCTTCAATGCCTTCAATTCCCGCATTGCTTCATTTATGTTTCTTTCCTTTCAAGTAGGGTTTTATTTAATGTTTTATTGCATGTTCATCACATATTTATTCAATTACATTATCATAGTATGATTTCCTTCACCCATTTTATTGCTTTAATTACCAAGATGAGTAGCTAAATGTATCGGGGTAGGGATAAATATTTGATGTATCTACACACTTAATTAGACCTCTAGTTCTAAACTTGGAAAACCTAAATGGATTAGTAATTATGATATAAACCAACAGTCAAACCCCATTTGTGCGACTATACCATGACCATCAGACAATCAAGAAAATGACCCAATCCTAATTGAAGTAAATTATGACTATGACCACTAGCCTAGGGAACTTTCAATAATAGAAGCTGAACATAATGTATCTAGGACTGTAGATTGTCTACTGACCATGGAATAGTTACATCCTAGGTAGAACTAGAATACAGGACCAAGGTTGACTAGCGACTGCTGCTTTCTTCGTAGACTCAGCACTTAGGACCTTGCCAAGATTAGAACTAGGATCAACTTTATCTAGATACTCGGAATTGATCCCGACCCCTCTTTAATCACTTGAATTCAAACCCAAAATTAGCTAGACACTGCCAAAACATTAACCAAGCTATTAAGGACTCCTACAAAGGGTTCAAGACCATATTTATTTTCCACACAAGAACACCATCCTCCTCATGGGATTGACCCCAGACTTCTACTATGATATTCCCTAGTAGTTAGTAATGTTTTCTACACATATAAATTTCTAATTTGACTCACTCCTTGAGGAATTAACGTTGCCTTTTGAGGTTGCTGATCAGTTGGATCTAGAAATCTTGAAGGATAGGAAAAAATATTATCTTTCTCAAATTAATGTAAAACCATATATCCAAGGGAAGATTAAGTAGGTATAGAAGGAAGATGTAGATATAAAAAATAAGGTTAGTAATGTTCCTGAGTTTAATCTTGATCAGGATAGAATGATAAGGTTCATGAACCGTGTATGTGTTCCTTCCATACTCGATTTGAAGAAGGAGATATTAGAGGAAGATTAGGGTTCTTAATTCTATATTCATCTGGGAATTATGAAAATGTATAGGGAATTGAAAGAATACACCTTGTTGGATGGAATGAAGAGAGATATTATAGATTTTGTACCTTGGTGTTGGTATTCCAGCATGTTAAGGATAAAATAAAACGTTTAAAGGGATGTTGCATCCATTACCCTTACCAGAATAGAAATGGGAGAGCACCACTATGGATTGTTTCATTGGAATACAAAAAAAATTTAAAGGGTTTAATGCTATATGGGTAGTAGTCGATCACATTACTAATTCAGCACACTTGATCACTATCAGAGAAGAATCCTCTCTGGATCATCTTTCCAGGATATACATTAAGGAATTGGTAAGGTTTCATGGAGTACCACATTCCATTGTGTTGGATCGATACCTAAGGTCTACCTCAATCTTTTGGATAATTCTTTAGCAAACACTTGATACAAAATTGAGTTTCAGAACTGCTTATCATCCTTATATAGATGGTCAGTTTAAAAGAATAATTAAAACCCTAGAGGATATGATGAGATCTTGTTCTTTGGATTTAAAAGGTGGTTGGGATGAAAACCATAATTTAGTTGAGTTTTTGTACAACAATATATTTCACTCAAGAATTTAGATGGAACCTTATGAATATTTCTATGATAAGAAATTTAGAGCTCCAACGTGTAGGGGGTAAAGTTGGAGAAAGAAATCTTTTGGGACCTAATATAACTGAAGAAATGGTAGACATAGTTAGAGTTATTCCTCATCATATTAAGGAAGCTCAAAGTTGGCATAAAAGTTGTGCTGATAAGAATCTATGTGATCTTAAATTTTAAGTCTGTGAAAATGTTTTCCTATGAATATATCCCTAGAAGAACGTTATGAGGTTCAGAAATAAAGGGAAACTAATCCCTAGATATATCAATCCCTTTGGGATTCTCCATCATATTAGGATGATAGACTATCGGTTGGAACTTCCTCCAAATATCACTCAAGCCCATGATGTGTTCCATGTATCTCTATTGAGGAAGTACATACCTGACCTTTTACACATACTGAACTTAGAGGTCATACTACTGGAGTATGATCTTTATTATAAGAAATAACCAATTGAAATTATGGATCGAACATAGAAAGTTCTACGAAACAGGACCACTCACATGGTCAAAGTTTTGGGGAGAAATCACTAGTTAGAGGAAGCTACATGGGGAATTGATTATATGATGAATTAGAATTATCCTCATTTTTTTACCCAATTGACAAATTTCTAGGGATAAATTCATTTTAAGGGGGGTAGAATGTAACACCTCAAGTTTTTATGGACTTTTTTCTTGAAAGAATTAATTTTAAATGATATATTTAAATGTAATAATTTATAAATTCCTTTCACATAACATTAACTTGGCTTTCACTACATGCAACACCTACTTGGTGTGTGTTACACGTAACACTGAGTTTCTACGAAACATTATTTTACTGTTATAATTATTTGAACAATATCGTTATAACTTAGCCATTAAAATTAGTAATATGAATAGTAATAATTGCTTTTAAAATATTTGTTATAATGTTTTTACATAAATAGAACACATTGATAATGAAAAATATAATTCTTGTTAAAGTATCCATGTGTTCAAAAATAATATTTTCTCAAATGAAATGTTTTTCATGTCCTTCTATGAGAAACAATAAAATTAATTTTTGACAAATTTATAAATATAATTTTATAAAATAAACTTAATTTTGGAATTTATAATTTCTAAATTAGATTAGGGTGAATAGTTGGTATTTTTTTTAGAAACTCCATTTTTGGATAAATTGTGAAAATACTGAATTTTAATTCAAAATTTCTTTTTCATCTAATTTATTTATATAATTAAATTATATTTTAATTTGGTTTTAAATTTTAGATAGATAAAATATTAATAAATTAATATAATTTAGGTTATTATAACCAAATTCACAATGAAATTGGATATAAAAACTTATCAAACATTTGATAATTTTTACTTAAAAAACCCGCAGTGTCATCCCATCTAAGGGATTGATTTTAAATTAATTTCTTCCACTTCTATGATTGGAATTTGGAAAAATTTATTCCATATTCTTAATAATAATAATTTATAATGGCTAATAAGGTCAAATTAGTTTTTGAAAAAGAATATTAGTAAAAGTGATTAAAATTAATTATAATGATTAAGAGAAAATTTTGCTTAACAAAGAACTAAACCTTAACATTAGGGCCCAAAATGACTAATCCACTTTTCCAAAACCAATTTTATAGAAATATTTCAGCCATAAATATTCCATTATTGAATTTATTTGGTTTCTATGACCTTTTTTAGGTAGAAACATGAGTACATCTAACTTGTTTTAAAAAATGCCATGCGTGTCCCTTCCCTTCCCTATAAAAGACCACCACCTCTACCGATTATTTACACATAAAAAACCACTTAGTTCCAGAAAATATCTAACCAATGAAATTAAAAAAAAATCCATACCTTCCTCTTTTAGGCCTCAATTTAGGTAGAAATACAATAAATCCCTTTGGTTCAAACTAAAAGGAGTTACCCAAATAAGAGGTAATATTCTTCCTCAAACTCTTTAGTTTTATTTCCATTATAAAACCCCAAAAATATCCTTATTCCATGATTATAAAAAACTATTATCCTAAATATACTGATATGTTGTTATGCTATGGTTTATACCTACACATACATTCACATCCATCTAATGGGTAATGAATATACTGTTTATGTGTACGGTGAACTACCACCTCACGAAATGATGATTGTTCATTTTTCATTTACCACCTTTCATGGTTAGGAATTTGGATGGATACTTTATTTATATATTATATATATTATGTATTTATGACTCTTTAATTCTTTTATAATACATACCTTTATATGTTCCATCTTGTGTAAATATGATGACATCGTTTGTGGACGTGTAGACTACCGCCTCATCAAAGCGATGTGATTCGTTCACACTTTACATGGAATGTGTTAAGGATGGTTTTTAGTAAAAATATATGATATATATAAAATAATAATGATAATTTAATGATATTATATACATATATAAATATATTTCATTTACTTACTTTCTTTTAATATGACAACAAAATGGAAACAACGTTCATGCGTACGTATGACCTACCGTCTCCATGAACGGTGTAATCCATTTAATATTTGTATATTATATATATATAACATTTATATAATTTTTTACATTATTTAAATAAGTAAATCATGATCTAATTAAGAAAATCATGAATAATAATTCAAAACATGTGTAAAGGACAAAGTGGATATTACCCGAAGTGAAACCTTAACATATATTTGTTAATAAGTGGGTAATATAAATTCATAATAAATATATATATGGTATTATATATAATAATATGGTTCATTTATATGTGTATAATAATTTTATATTTATTTTTATATAGGCGGTTTGAACGAGTACGACAGGAGTCAAGACACAAGGTAAGGGAATTTCATCTAACATTTTTATTTCCGTGAGATACATGCATTATTCACCACTCAATTATTTTGTGTGATGTATATAATTCCCATGAATGTATTATATATATATTATAATTAAATTTATGTGTATTTACATATCCATTTTATGATATTTCTTTAATGGGGTTTAAGTTTCAAAAATTACCCAATCGATAAAGTAATTTTGTCTTAATTTTCCTTCTTCGAGACACATGCCATGTTATACACATATTTTTTATGAGGTTTATATACTAATTTTTAAATGTTATATCATGAATATCATTATATTTATGGAACTTTAATCTTCATGTAATTTCATTTTCTTACATAGAGAGTATGATCTCAAGTTACCATATGGTAAGAGTTTATTGAAAAAATATCATCGCTTATTGGGATTGTTATTGATGAAATATTATGATCCATATCCCAAGAACAATCATAATTTTTCTTATTATATATTTATTAAATATATATCCATTTATTATTAAAATTTTCTACTCTATAGTACTTAATATAATTAATAAAAAAATTAAGAAAAATCAGACCGTATTTCTCTCTTTGATTGGAAATCTATTTTATTTCAAAAACCATGTTTTAAAAAAATCATTTTTTCAAATGATCTATGAAGATCATTTTCAAGGGAAAAGTATTTTAAAATTGTTTTATTGTTTTAAAATCTTCCTTTATAAATTTTAAAAGCTATTTTTACGAGATAAATCTTTTCAAAAATGTATTATGTTTTGAAAAAAGTGTTTTCAATGAAAAAGCATATTTTCTTCGAGAATTTGTTTTAAAAGATCATTCAAAATTATTTACCATATAAGATGGAATATATTGGTGTTATTCATGAATTTATGGGGAAATGATTCAATTTTTCCATTCATATTCATTCTCTAAATGGTTTATGTTTTTATGGATTGATATTTTTGAAACTCATTTATCTTTCATGGGTTATAAGATTTTGAAAACTATTTCTTTTTACAGGTTATGATTTTAATGAAATGATTATGAAACATATATATTTTCCATAGGTTTTGATATGATTACATGTTTATGACACTCATTTAATTTCATGGGTTATGATATGATTGTTTAGGTTTTTTTGGCTCATGTATGTATGATTTCTTTATGTGAGGGGTGGGATCTATATCTCCCTCCAATGCATTGGTTAAAAATTTATATCTCATGCGATAGACTAAGAGGGAATTGGTAGTGAACCTTAACTACTAATATAGCTATTAGAGGGAACCATGACTACCAATATGGTATGAGGTGTGAACTCATACTAATGAGATGGACATGGGAGTTAATAATTACTACCAAGATGGTATGGGGAGTAAACCCATACTACTAACATGGCCTTGGAAATAATTAATTGACTACTATGGAAATAATTTTATATGATTATGTTTCTGACACAATCCCATGTCTTATTCCTATGTTATGATTTCATGGGTTATGTTTTTATTTCCTTACGATTCATGTCTTATAAACTTACATGATTTATTCCATGATTAATGTTTATGATCTTATGATATATAGGGTATGATTCTATAATGTTATGATCTCATTATCATACCCCTTTGATCATGGTTATGCTTACATGTCTCCCATGTTTACCCTTACTGAGCATATGAGATCACCCCTTTTTATGTTTCCTTTCTCTAGGGTTTTAGGATATGTATTTTTTATGATATTTCTAAGAAGGGTTCTATTCATGAAGAAACTAGTTAGAGATTATGTATCTCACTTATCTACTGGTTTTTATGTTTCCATGTTTCCAAAGGAACTAGACTAATATGGTTTTCGGGCATCTATTTTTATAATGTTTTAAGTATTCCGCAAAAGTTATGTAATGTTAATGTATGAAAATATAGGGTATATATAGATACCTAAGTTCCATCCACTTGGAATCCCTTAACTCACACAATAATTCTCACTCTAGGACATTAACCATTCATTCCATGATCAAAGACCACTTGGGGTCCTTTAATCAATTCTAGGCTTCATGCCCTCTGGCGAAATAGCCAACCGATCATGCACCTATCTAATATAAAATCCATGGATGAAACTAGAAGGCTGTACATAAGCATATTCCACCATTCTAGACTCACCCAACCCCCTTCACAGAATACAAAAAATCAAAACAAAACAGCACACATGAAAGAACATACAAACATGCATATAGTTAAGTATTAAAGGAACCACTTACCTTAATATCATATTTATCCCCTTCATTAAACTTATATCAACATATAAATATATACTTAGACTAATAATTATCCTTCTACCAATCCCTTATACCATACCATGTGTCCTAATCAATTGACTATAACATTTATAATTAGTTGTACAATTTTAACCCAAGAGTCCTAATCCATAAAAACTCACTGAGTACTGTTGTAATAATGAGACTATGAACAACGACATATGAAAATTCTATGACATACCCATGGAACCCCTATGAAAAAAAATCACATCAATAATTCCCCAAAAAATAAAAAATTTCTATCTAATTTAGCCAAATCCTTAGAAATGTCCATTAAATGACATACCTCTATCGAAATGGAAAGAAAATAGAGATATTACTCTTCTTTCAATGTCCTTAAGAGACCACACATAGAAGCTAGAAGAGATATTCCCTAAAACCAATTTAAATAATGATATTTTTTAGACATATCATATTATATGATATATATATATATATATATATATATATATATATATATATATATATATCATAGAACACAACATGCATAAATCTAGGAAATATCGCATGCCTTGGATTAGGGGTTATTGTGATGTACAACATGGGGATATCATTCCTTTTCATTTTCTAATGCTATTATATGATATTTCTATATCATTATGTGGGTTAATTTCATTATATGATTAATATGTAATGCTATGATTAAATTTTCATATGAATGTTAAATGTTAACATTTGGTTATATTATACTATTAGATATTATTATTATCTTCATTTTAAAAGAAAAAATATATGGGATAATCAATTGCACTTAAATGTTTACTAAATTTTCAAATGGTTATGAATCCTTCATAACTGAATCATTTCTCATACATTATGAAATGTATGGGTAAATTATGTGGAGGCTCAGAAGTTTCTTGAGACCAATATAAGGATTTAGTAACTCTGAGTGTTCCTATTTTCATTCCTTTCTCATTCATCCTCTATCCAAATCTCTTAATCTATATTACTCCTCCATCCTTAGATTCAAATAGATACTATCTTATCATGGTTTAAAGGAGGATCCCTCCCAAGTGTTGTGTTATTCGGTTTATTTGTGAATATTCCCTAAAGGTAAGATTATTTTGTCTATCACCCAATGATGTTAATTAACCATAGTGACTGAAGAATGATATTTGATTACCATTAGTGTAAGGAATATGTTCTTCATTTATAGTTACATAGTTTTGGTTTTACAAAACATGGTGATATTAGGTTTGAGGTTTATAATAATTTCATATATATTAAATAAATGTAATTAAATCCTTATAAATCCATCAATGATATTAAAACCCTTCTAATCATATTGATTATTTAAATCACATTTAAAATTAGATAAAATGTATATTGTATATTCTATTATAATTCCAATCATAAGAAAATATATGTAGTTTTGAATTGTGCCTTGTTTTATGATATGTTCTATCTTAATAAGTGACATGACCACAATATGTGATATAGGATATTGTTTCTTGTGTCATAGTGAAATCATTTTATTTTTTAACATGACATAGAGTATGATATAACCATTCACAGTGTATGATGGCACCAATTGAGGGCTATAAAACAATGTATTACACCGCTTAGGTGACATCAAGTGTATTGCATATTATGAATGGTGAGTTGTGGGATATGATTTTGTGATGATATAGAATTAGATAAATAAACTAGATTATCTATTACAGGTCGTGACATGAAAAGTCACAAGACATGATTTTAGTATTGAGTTTAATCACACCATATGATACAAGGCATGTCATCAAATACAATACACATGATAAATTTATTTTTATATATTTTTAATTATGAATTGAATTATATAGTTTATAAATTATTCATAAATTATGTAAAAAAGTATTTTGTGATAATTATTTAATTTATAACATGTTTATAAGTTAATTAATTATATTTTTTTTAATTAATTAATTAAATGTTTATGAAATATTTAACAAATAAATATCCAAAATAATGAATGTTAATATTAAACACCCTTTGAAATTATATATCATGAATTATAACTTGGATATAAATTGTTTATATATATATTATAAGTTTCAATTATATTTTTTTAAATTACAAAAATAATAAAAAATATAAATAAATTTATATTAAATTATGAATTATTCCTAATTTCTAATTTAAAATGTTCAAAATAAATACCTCATTTAAAGAAATTATTTAAACCATGTCAATATTATTTTTTATAATTAATATGATAAGAGTTTAAATAATATTAAATATGTGATGTTTAGGTTATGTAAGTTGTTTATATAATTGGAATATAAAGTTCTTATATTTCATTTAATATAATGTATTTGAATAAAATTACATAAAAAGGAGAAGATAAAGGATTTCATATTGGAAGAAAATAAAAGTTTATATTTATTTAATCATGGAATGTCTATAGTGCATTACTAAAGTATGAGGTATTTATAATTTTTTATTTATGAACTATTTTTAAATATTTTTCTCATATTTAATATATGAATTTTTTATCTATTTATTATATTCTCTGATTTACTTATATATATAATTATTATATTATAAATTTATGTATGAATTAGTTTAAAGTATAAACAACTTCTGTCTGCTATAATACATTCATATAAGGAATTACATGCTAGGTATAAAAATTGATTTAGTTTTATTTAACCTTGCCTTTGGATTATACTAGGTTATGATCTTGAATTAAGAGATTAATTATTGTTTTTCTATATTTGTTATCAGAATTATCATGTAATTAAATTCTATGTTGAGTCAAGTAACCATGAGTAGAGGGACTTTGGGTCGGACTACTCACCGGGCCAGAGACTTATACTTTATCTAGAAAAGTACGGGATGGCTATTTTCACTCCAAGATTACTCTTGTAGGGATTGTTAATTTAATATGATTCCAAGAATTTACATGAAAGGGATTTATGTACCTTATTCATTGGATGCATTTGGATGTCTATAAATATAGTTGGCTTATAATTTGGGTTAGTGACATAAGCTATAGATTGTGTAAATAGTTACACATCAATATGGTTTGAACATATTGATTTGGTGGAAGGACAATATTTTCCAAACTAAATCATTATAAACATGTATACATAAAATGGAATAAAATATGATAATATGGAGAGATTAAATCTCCTTTAAAAATACTATGTGTCAGATTCCTTTCAAAAAAACAACTTGTTAAGACCTTGATCATCCAACCAGGTAGGTTATTCCAAAGATAGTTTCCATTGATTATCTTATGCAGGGAAGGAAAGAAAAAAAGACCCTAATAGGATAAAGTTTGAATTTTTCACATTTTCTTTGGGTTAAACTTAGATGGGAAACCCTAATTGTATTAGGATACCAGAGAGATATTGTTGAGTTTATCCATGTGTTGGATTGAGAAACGTGTTTTCCAACCAACCATAAAAGAGTCATATATGATATTATTGGCATTATTTCTTACCTAAATAGCTAAGTGAGGGGGAAAATTATAAATTAACCCAAATATTAGTGAAAAAATAAATCTTATCCCCACTAATAAATATTGTGTATTTTAAAATGGGTCAACATTTTAATGGGAGAACATTTAATAAAAGTCCTTAGGAAATGAATGTAAGGAATGATACTCAATTGATAAAATATTTTGTTGTAGAAATTATATTATCATAATCACTAAAAATAACTTTTAGATCAATTTTTGAAAAATAAGGAGAATCTTAATGTATGCAACTTCTTGTACTTGTGAAAAAAATAAGAATAATTATTAATCAAGAAGAAAATTCTATGTATTAATAATTTTATGAGTAAATAACTATTGATGTTGTTAACAACTTACATAAACATTATTATAATAATTAAAAAATTATTAAATTATGGTTTTAAATGTATTAGATATAATATGACCAAATGTATTATAGTATATTCTTATATATTCAATATAATTGGATAACCAATGGCTTGGTGAGAAAAAAATATCCCTTATGAATCAATTTTCTATGAAATTAATTGTGTACTTATTATTATAAAGTATCAATAATATTGGGTTCAAGAAATATTTACCAAATTCACCCAAAATAATTTATGATAAATGATGATAGAATGTGATGTTAATGATCTAGTGTTGTATTGATAGTGAAAGTGAGTAAAATTTAAAATCATAAGATAAAAAGTTATTTGGAAAGTAAACAAAAAATTATACAAAAAAATAGTCAAGGTCATTAAAACCTAAACTTTGTGTGAGGAAGGAGTAGAAATATTTCTAAATGATAGAATTTTTTCAGGATACCTAAAGGTGTTTATGAAATTCCATGGAGATTATATATCAGACATCAGTGTTATAAAAATAAACTCTTCAGTTTTGAAAGGTATATGATACATAATCTGTATTTTACAAATATTGTAAATTTTCAAGAGTTCAAAATTCAAGGTAACAATTAATGGATATTATAGTTTTCATTCAAGTGATTAATCCAAGAGATGCTACATTAATGGATTGAATTTAAAGGAGTGTTTCAGGCTTAAACTAATCTACAGTATGCATATAACAATCTTATTTGTCTTATGTGATAAGGGAAGTTTTTTATTAATTAAAATATTTATGAGATGAAGGATTTACACATGTATTATTATTCATCAAACTCTATAACATGTTTGAAAAGAGATATGGATATATTTTTAATCTAGGATAAAAGATTTTATCTATATGTTTGTTAAAATATGAGAGATTTGATCCCACCAACCATTATTGCTATATCTTACATAATAAAGCCTTATTTTTATAATTATACTCTAAATAAAGAGAATATAATATATTATATGGGTATCAAGTTTTTATTTGTTAAATATTCTCACTAATATAAAATAAATGTTATTTTATTGACATAAATTAGCTTGTGTGTTTTAACAAGAAATTTTAAAGAGAATATAGTTTTTAAGAGACTAGTGAGAGTATATTTAGACTCTGAGAAGTTCATGTAAAACAAATAAAAGATTATAAAAGTCAAAATTTAAAGTGAGTATCACTTAATATCCTAAAAGAGTTTTAGGCATATCAGTGGACATAAATTTAAAATGTTACACTTATTTTCCATAACAGTGTATATATCACTTTATATCCTAAAAGTTTTTAATATTTTATGGAAAATAAATAATGTAAAGTGTAAATTATCTACCAAAATTATATTAAGAAAATTTTTAATGAAAATTTTACAAGAGTGATAATGATGATGAATTAAGAAAGAGTAATAAGTAGACAACAAAAGTTATTAACATCATAACATTAGATATTATGAAGTAAATGAGCTTGAAGACTTGTTTAATGATTTTAACACTAGGAATATGATTCCTAAGACTCTAAATTATTCAAATATACAAAATTTATAGATGTTACTAACTAGATGATTTTAATAGTAAGGTTTTATCAATTTCTCATATATAGATGTGGTAGAAATTACATAGAGATTTATTGAATTTAAAAAAATTACAAAAGTGAATCAAACATACTATAGTGTTATATGACATGGGATATGATTATAAATGTTATTATGTATGGGTTTTTAGTATAATTAGTTTAATAATATAAAATGTATCATGTTATACAAAAATTAGTCTCTAGTTTATCATTCTTTTATGTTGGATTGATATTTTACTTAGAGTGAAATGATAATTAAACCCTCAAAGTATGAATTGGAGTTATACCTTACTGAATTTAATTATGAATTACTATAGTTTGTGAATTAATATTATGTTTATCATGGGATATATTTCATATAGAGATACAAAACATGCATATGAGGTGCAAAATGGGTTTTCTACACTGGATGATCCACCAAGTATACCACATAGAGTTTCATAAACTATATCTTTTGTATAAAAGGGGTGAATTTTTCATATTTTGATTTAACCATACCTAATGTTTGAAATAAAATTATCATGAGAACCTTCAAACTTTGATACCTTTCTTATGTAATCCTTGAGACATATCTATTCAGGAGCTGGTTGGGTATATTATTGATCATGTGTCGAGTTGAGACTTAACCAAGATGGGATTTTCCCACTCATATAATGAATATGATATTTGGGCCATAAATTGAGATGAACTAAATGATTTTATGGGAAAAAAAATATAATATATGTAATTTGATTATATATTTCATGAGGGGTATGAAATGTGCTCATCCATAATGGTTAATGGCACGCGATTTATTCACTAACCTGGTTAGTCTATAATATGAGAATTGAAAACTTGTGAGTAGATATACATGATTAAAATACTTCATGTCCTATGGTTACTTGATGTATTAGATAAAGTGATTATATATAAATTCATTCTTTCATATGAAACAGTTGATGTTCATGAGTATAAAGATACTTGTGTTTGGTGGAGATCATTCTAGATCCCTTTATATATTGAATATCATTGATGTTTTCTAGAGGATACTATTTTTTCATATTTATTTATTTGGGAATTCATATTTTTTTCAATGATAAAAAGTTATATGGGTTCATATGTTTTGGTTTAATAAATTTGGAATTAATTTTATAAAACTCAAAAAGTTACTCTAAAAGTGTTTTAGAGTTTATCCAAATGAAGTTTTGGATGGACATTCACAAGGTATTACATATAATGTGGTACAGGGTGAATTTGATGATAGATTTGAAAAATTATTTTTTAAATATCTAAAATGGTGTTTGGATATTATTTAAAAAGTTATTGTGTATGATACAATATAAGGGGAAATGGTATAAAGTCTATGAAAGTTTAGTTAAAGTGGGATATTAAAGGAGATATTCCCTAAATCCAATGTAAATCAAGCAATTTTTTTCATATATCATATTATATGATATGTATATTTAGTTGGGTACACAAATTCATGAATCCAATGAATATAACACGCCTTAGATTAGGGTATATCTTAATTTATGATATAGAGATATCATGCCTTTTCTTTTTCTAATCATATTATAGGATATGTTGATATCATTATATAGGTTAATTGAATTCTATGATTAAAATGACATGATATTATTAATATGGTATTGAATCTTAAATGTTAACATTTAGTTATATTATAATATTATTTATCATCATTATCTATGTTTCATACGATAAAATGCATGGGATAATCGAGTGCTCCTAAATGCTAAGTGTAAGGAAAAAAATTTATGAATTTTTTGTAACAGGAGAATTACTCTTACGTTGTGAAACATGTGAGTAAATTCTATAGAGGCTCTAGAGAGTCTTTAGACCTATATATGGAGGTAATAACCATGAGTGTTCATTTGTGTGATCCTTACCCAAGCTTTCCTGGTAAAAATCTTCTAAATTCACTCAATCCTTATTCCATAGATTTTGAGAGATATTAACATATCTGGGATATTATGAAAATATCACCCAATCATTAGGATATTTATTTGATTCATAGATACACCCCATAGGGAAGATTAATTGTTTTGTTCTTTAGTGATCTTCATCAACCACTATGATTTAAAAAGGTGGTTCGACCATATTTGTTGAAAGGTATATATTATTTACATATAGTTACATGGTTTTGGTTTGAAAAAACATGGTGATCTTGGGATTGATGTTTCTAATGAATTTTTATTTACTAGATAAGTGTTATTCGATCATTAGAAATCTATCAAAAGCTTGATCATTTGGGGTGGATTTCATTGTGCTATGGTGAAATCTATCAAAAACCCTAACCAACAACTAGAACCAAATTAAATATAACTAAGAAGAAGATAATAGGGTTATGAAAGAAGGAATAAAACCTCAAAAACTATATAAATTACCACCTAAAACACCCATAATCAAATGGGATTCATATAAGGAAGAAGAAGGGGAGGTGATAGTGGAATAAACCATCCCTGAGCCCCCTTCTTTTCCAATTCTTGAGAGGTGATGATCATGAAAATATAGTTATTACCCTAAAATTAAAAAACATACCTCACAATAATGAGTACCTATTTCATTATACCAGGTAATTGGTGTATCCAAAAGAGGGGCACTAGGCTTGGTCCTTCCACTAAGCACTAGGTGTACCTACACAAGGTGCCTATTGGTGTATAAAATAATAGTAAAACCCTCTTAGTGTTGACTGGGTACCCAATTCACCACCACTTTGTACCCGGTGGCATCTACAACCCTTGGAAGAAACACCACCTTGTTCCCATCCATTCCCAACCTCTTGATATTCTACCCAAACCTCTTAAAATGATAAATAAAGAACCCCCAATAATATACAAACTCCTAAAATCCTTATCCAAATCTAAATTCTCAAAACATCCCTACTCAAGAGCTCAAATTTCAAGTTCACCCTCACCCATCCCCCCTAATTTACCAACCAGTAACAAATTGGTTCTTTATAGAAATTTTAAATTCTGGAATATAAAAGGATAATTTATAGAAGTATGGTTTTTTTATTTAATGGTGTTGGTAATTTAGTGAAGTAATATGATGTTGTTGGTTTCCTTGGTTGGTGAAATGGTGGATCACAAAGATTGGATGGTGGTGGAACCATATACACTCGATAGAATTTTCATTAAAATGATGAGGGGGTTACTCAATAGATTAATTAATTCATTGTTTTATAGTTAGTTTGTAAGGGAGCATTATGAGTATTTAATTATTCTGTTTTCTCTCATGTAGTGTTTTGGTTTGGTGTACTTTTATCTTGAATAGATTTCAGTTCCCTTCCCTTCTTAATAGAAATTTTGTGGTATTCCTCCAATGGGGTAGGGAAATTCCTAAACCTTGTAAATTTTTGTTTTGTTCCATGTTGGTGTGATTTATTTAAATCCTTTTATCATTCTATCTTAGTGGGTTTTTTTGAGGGAGGTATAATGCGATTCAGAATTGGACTTTGGATCTTTGTACTACTATTCGAATACATTGATATTAGGTGTTACTTATTCTGAAGCTTTTCAAACTTATTTTGTATTTGAGGTTATAGAGGGTGTGTTCCAGTTTGAGGTTTTCAATATAACATTAGCATAGATTATATTAGAGGATGCATAGAAGAGGTTACTATATGTTACAATGAATAATGATTCCAAGTAATTTATTGGGTGGAGTTATTAATGGTATAAGATAATTCCAGTTATATATAGTAGGGTTTTATTTACATGTGGTGCTTTAATTTTGGTTAATTGATAGAAAACAATATTTAATGATGGTGCTTATAGAAATGGATGAGACTGAAATGAATATGGATATGGTTGTGGAAGTTGCTATAGTTGTGGTTATAGATATGGATATATATACGGAAATGAATGCATCTACAGATATGGATGTGGTTGTATGATGGGGTAACATAATGGGAAATGTGAATGGATTATAATTATAATTGGTTCTTCCTTTTGATTATCAATGGTTATTATAGTTAATTATCAATGGTGTTCTTGGGTACTGACAATGATTCTTTCTAAGTAATTAATGATTGCGCATATAGGTATTTATTGGATTTTCTTGGTTTTGAAATTCTAGATTATTATTGAGGATGATTCCTAGTAATTATAAATGGTTTTTGGAGATGAAATTCTAGGTAATTATCGATGGTTCTTTTGGATAGTTATCAATGGTTCTTGGTGGTAAATTTTGGGTAATCATAAGAAAATTATGATTGTCAATGATGCTAATTATGTTTTGATATGTAAGAGTGTGTAATTGGTCGGCTAAGTTATTTTATTTTTATTTCTTAAAGAACCCAAATAACTAACTTACATATTTAAAATAACAAAACCAAGAAGAACTAAATATAAAACCATGAATTTAAATAACTGACTTTGCATAAAATAAATCGTTCAAAATGAAATAAATGAATTAAATATTTATAAATTATAAATAAAATAAATAAAACATTTTTTAGTTTCTATTTTTTTTATAACTTAATTTTAAAAAATTATTCAAACTAACATTTGAAATGATTATTTAAAGTATAAGCATCATTTTATTTTCTTTAATTAGTAAAACATAAAAAATGTATTATTTAACAAATATAAGTGGTTAAGTCAAGAGAACTAGTTTTCTAGATTCAAAAACAAAAACTAACAAACTTTACTGATTTAACCAATCGTAAAATACAAATAAATGAATTATAGAAAAGATACAAACTAAATTATCAATTTTTTTCAGTTTAGTCTGCTAATTCAGTAAACTGACCAATTGATCACCCATTGAAATATGTCTCCCAACAGAATTTATGGATGATAATTATTTATTTAGCTTTATATAGATGTTGGTATGGTAATTATGTATGCTTTTATATTTAGTTGTTTGAGTAACGATGCACACTCATCATTTTCCATGTTACTACTACCTGATATTTAAGGTCAGACATGACCTACATTCAATGAGATATGGGGATTAATGGATGGATGAATTTCCTCTTTTAGGATTCCCCACTCTCATGGCTATATTCAAGAATTATAGATATGAAGTTTGACATTGGTAGAAATGATGATATAGTTGGTGGAATTTGTTTTATGGGATATCTTCTTTTTGGTTATTGTGGATTTCTCATTTCTTAAGTCAAACGCATATATACTCCCTTTGGAAGTGAGGGTGGTTATTGTGATATATGAGTGGAATTTAGGAACTTATCAAAGGATATTCCATTTATTCTCATCATGTCACAGATGCATATATATATATATATATATATACACACACACACACACATATATAATATATTTGAAATTATTTACTAAGTGGTTCAAAAAAAGAACCAATAATTGAACATGCCAATAAATAAGTTTTAAAATAAATAAATTATAAATATGAATAATTATTATAATGATATCATTATTATTTATAATTATATTGAGGTCTAAAAATATTATATATTATTCCAATAAAGATTATTATTATCATCATAATTTATAATGTTTTTATAATAAATTAAATTATAAACAATATAATAATGATAAAAATATGAAAATAGAAATATTTTATTGATATATCACTAAAATAATATAGATTTATTTTAAATAATATTTTATTCTAATTTATGTAATAATTATTTCTTAATAATATAAATCAATGATCATTAATTATTAATAAATATTATATTCATTAATGGAATATATTTAATTATAAATAATTATTGAAATTAATAATATATTATTAAAATAATTAATAATGATTTTTAATAGTAATAGGATTGATTGTTTATCAATTTTATTAATAACTAAAAAAATAATACAATATTTTTTCTTTACTAACAAACATTTTTTAAATCAACTGAGATCAAAATTATCTTAAGATTCCCTCTTTTATAATGAAAAAAACCTTATATAGTTTATGGATAAACTAGATAATCCAACCCACAATTGGATTGAGTGTCAACCTGGGAAAAATAGAACATGGTGGTAGATTTCTATTTTGAAAAAAATAATTTTTAAAAATCAAACTTCTTAATATAAAGGAGTTGTCCTGAAATAGCCTCTCACCCCGTATGTAAAGCACTTTAAAAATAAATTTTTTTAATAAACATTTCTATCATAAAACATTAATAATAAATATAAAAAAACAATAATAATAAATATATAATAATAGTAAATAAAACTAAATGCATAATAATAAATAATAACTAGTATATATACTCATATGTCCTTTATGTCTATAGTAATATAAATATAATTAAATATTATATTTATGTTTAACTAAAACCCCACAACCCATAAAATATATTCTCTTCCCCAAGCTTATCCCTCCCTCTACCAAAGAGAATAATGGTCCTTGAGTATTTAAAATAAACTATGGACTGACTTGGTAAAATTGTATCTCTCTATTATACCCTAAAATTTATAAGTCATTAAACCACACAAGCACGAAATTATAACGAAAAGTTATAGAAAATGAGAATCGATTCCCCAACTCTGAGAAACCAAATCGAATATCCCAAACCACTTGGACACCAAAAATGTGATTTATCTTACCTCTCTCCTTAAGTGATGCTGTCATCATCAACCCGTTGATTGAGCTCTTCAATTACAAACTCCAAAATTGGATAATACCCATCTGACCTAAGATCCACGCACCAAATATTGGTAAAATTATCTTCATCCTAGGATTATTAATACTATCACCTCATAGAAACCATCCTTCCTGGATATTGGAATCCCATAAAAAATATAACATGAGCTCTAATTTCTAAAATACATCAATATCTACCCATGAATCCTGATCCTCTATCCTATGAAACCCCAAACAACTCTCACTTGATTCAACAAACCCTCTCTCATGCCCTCCTACCATCTACATACTCTATCCCCTCAGGGCATGCACCCTTTATCCATGGGACCAATCCAAACTGATCACAAAAATCCAAATTCATCATCTAATACTATCAATCACCCTCAGTGAAACAGAACACCTCTCCCATAGAGGGATCAACAACTATACCAGTTTCACAACTCATTCCAAATGATAAATTCCTTTCATCCATTCCAAACTAGTGACACTCATCATATGGAAACCCTGTTTCTTATTTCTAAACCAATTCCATGAACACTTCCTATATATCAAATAAATTCTCCCCACCATATATTTACATTCATCCATCATAGACATCCATTAATCCTTTAATATTCTTTAAGGATTACCCTAAAAATTTGATATATACACCACCATCTCCCACCTTATGAACCCACCATCAAGAGTTCTAAATCTTTACAACATGCTCACCCATAAGGTATTTACATGGATTCACTAACCTTTGGAGATTTTATAGTGACCCAAGACTTTCATAAATGGATATTACATCTTTTTAGATGAATATTCAATACATTACACAAACACATGCCTGAGGACCATAATAGTTTTGTGCCTTTGGATACTTGGAACAAAATATCATTAATTTGGTGAAATATCATAAATGTCTCCCATAATTATCTTCCCCTTAGTAATCTTCAGAAACAAACCCTACTTAAACCTTTATTCAAAACCTTTGTAAAGGAAAAATAAGAAAGGGTAAGATCAGATTCCTAGTAAGGGTAAACAAGGGAGATATATAAGAATAACATGATCCTAAGGGTATGAGAATATGAGGATAAAATTCAAAAACCATACCCTACAAATCAAATATAATAGTCATGATTCAACACATAAATATTAACAGTTAATAAGACATTAATCATAATGGAATGAAAGAATATAATCCATAAGAGCATAAAATTGTCATAAGATATATATTTGTGGCATACACATAAGCTTATAAAATCTTATTTCAAGGCTACCCACCAAGAAATTAATGACATGTTAGGATTCGGCTAACCACCAATGTACCTACATTGATCTTGGGATGACCTCCCTTAAATTCTATTTTAGGCATGGGATAACCTATCATGTACCCTTTAAGATCATATAACATTAATAATTACACAATTAATTGGAGGGATATGTATGTACCACCTGTCACATAATAAAAATCATACATATTTTTTCCCCAAGATCATAAAAAATTCATCATATAATAACCCATGAAATTAAATGGGTTTTATAAACATTTCATCATATCCTAACCTATGGAAAATATATAGGTTTCATAAAAATTTCATCCTAGCATAACCCATGGAAAAGAAATGGGCTTTCATAATAACTTTATCATGGTATAACTCATGGAATAGAAATTGGTTTTATAAACATCTTTTAATCATAAATTATTCAGATAAATAATAATCATGGTATCCTTGGTTCATATACCCAGCAAAGAATAAGTTATATCAAAGGATTTCATCTTAGATGGAAAATTATTTTAAAATATAAATAACTTGGAAAGTTCCATTATAAAGATAAATTTTCATTGAAACTAAATTTTTAAAACTAAAAATTCATAAAATATTTTTCAAATCCTTTTATTTGAAAATAAACTTGAAAATATATATTTTAATCTTTATAAAACTTTTAAAACATTTTTTGAGGAAAGTATCGCATACAATATAATTTTTTTTAGTAAAACATTTTAAAAATCATTTTCTTTGAAAATAACCTTAAAATTTTATAAAGTAAGATTAAAAAAATAATGTTTATAATGATTTTAAATTCCATTCATGTCGTACGGGTTAAAAAAATGAATCATTTCACTTTTTTGGTAAAATCCAAATGAGTATTTTTTGAAAAACGACACAAGGATTCCTTTAAAATAATAAAAAAATTAAACTTGGGTAAAGAATTATTTAATAAATTATTTTTATTATGATAACAGCATTTGTAAAAAAAATTTTAGAAAACATTGTTTTGGAAGAAAAAGAGTTTTTAACCAAAAATCCAATTTTTATTAAAAATAATATATTTGAAATATTGAATACATAAAGAGAAAAAAATAAAGGTAAAACATGTGTTCTCATTTCATAAACGTAGTATAATGAAACTAATTTGTTTCTTGAGGGATAGATCATAATTTTCATCATTGGAAGCATAATCCTAAACAATATAAATAAATTATGAGATAGTAACATAAAATCTTTACCACTTTTGTAACTTTGAATTGTAAGCCTAGTGAAATAGAGATAAAAAAATGGATATGTAAATCCACAAAATTTTAATTATAATAATAATAAAATAAATTCATGAGTAGTATATACATCACATAAAAGAAATAGGTGGTGAATATTTCATGTGTCTCACAGAAGTAAAAAAGTGAGACAAAAATCTATTACCACTTTTTTAATCTTTTGAATTGTAATCCCAAAATATAGAATAACATAAAATGAAACATTAAATATCATTAAAATGAGGGATATTCATGATATAACAGGTATATGTGTAAGTATATACACCATAAAAATAAAACGATTGGTGAATATGACACATGTCTCCCAAAAATAAAAGGGAGACTAGAAATCCTTTACCTTAAGTCTCGACTTCCTTTATATACGTTCGAACCTACATTATAAAAAATATAATTTTATTATACATATAATAAATAAACATACTTATATATATATCATACCATAAATGATTTACTTATGTCCTTTTATTACCCATTTATTAATAATTCAATGTTAAAGTCATGTTTTGGGTAATAACTGCTTTGTTTTCCTTATATGTTTTGATTTGTTATTTTCAGTTCTCTTACATTGATCGTGGTTCCATAACATAGAGAATAATAATAACTAAATAATTATAATATTTATACATCAATTACACTTTTAATACCAATAATTAAGGATGGTTTCTAGAAATGAAGTATGTTACGATCATGGAGACATTAGGTCATACAAACACTTGAGTAACATTTCCATTTTTCGATTATCATTATGGAAAAGAGGTGATTAATATTTTATATTTATAGAAAAATCATAATATTATAAATAAAATATTATTTATTTAAATATACTTATTCATATCATCCATGTTGTGTGGTGATGAAAAGAGAGAGTCACATCACTTCATGAAGGAGGCCATCCACAGGTACACAAAAGACATTATCATCTTTCAGTGAGTGAAAAGGGAAGAAATAAAATTATATATTATCTTTTATGAATGATAAATATTTCATTAAAACAATAATTTTTTCATTTATATCATATATATTTATTAAATTTATCCTTATTATCTTATTTGTAAAGTGTTAGGGAAAACAAATCGCATTGCTTCATGAGGCGATAGTCTATCATACACATGAACGACGTTGTTATATCCCCTATAGATTAGAAATTAAAAAAGGTATATATGATATAATAACTCCATATGTGTAATTATTTTATAAATATCATATATATACTTTATATAAATAATCATACCTAACCATTATAGGTTGTAATACAAAAACGAATTACATCGATTCACATGGTGGTTATCCGCTATACACACAAACGATGATTTTGTAACCCAATTTTTGGAAGTGTAGATGGTTTTAGGACATTAAAATAACATGAAAACATCTTAGTATATATAATATACTGAGTTTATTATATCATCATGTTTTAATAATAATTTAAGGAGGTGGATGAAGAAATAAAATAAAATAATCGTTGAAGAATGTTACCTCTTCTCCGAGTAACCTCCTTAGGTTTGAACCAAAAGACTTCATATGTTAGATTTATTTCCAAAATACGGATTATGGGATGAGATTATGTAATTTTGGAAGTTTTTTGGGCAGTTATTGGATGAAAAAGGGTTTTAATGTGTTAATAATAGAGGAGATGGCCGGCTTTTTATAAGTGAGGTGAGTGACACACTTGTATTTTTTTTGAAAGGAATAAGGTGTACCCACATTTTTCTCATTCTATAACACTCCAAAATGAAGTATGATAAATAATTATACATAATAGGGTAAATATATGTCCATAAAATATATTTTAGAAAAGTTACTAGGTCATTTTAACCCATATCTTTTTAGCTTAACCCCTGGTAAACCCATTTTTTCCTTAACTATAATAAATAATTTTTTACTACTTTCACTAATAAAAAAATTAATTTTACATTATTAGATAATTTAAATTATTATAATTCCAAAACATAAATCCATTTTTTCAAATTAAATTTATATAAGAGTAAAAAATTAATTTAAAATTAATCATGTAGATGTGATGAGAAGGTCAGTTTTCAAAGAGAAAATGTCAAAAAGGTTACAACGTTTTTATACTAAAATTAAATATGAAATAGATTAAAATGGACTAAATTGTATTAAATTATGTATAATTTATCTAATTTTAATTTAAAACTAGTTTAAAATATAATTTAACTTTATAAATAATTTAAACAAAAGGCAGTTTTCAATTAAAATTCAGTATCTTTAACTATTCATTAAAAAATAAATCTTGCCAGAAAATTACCAAAAATTAACCCTAAGATAATTTTGATTTTTTCTTATTTCAGAAATAAAATTTATTTTTTCAAATAAATATTCCAAAATTTTCAAAATTTACTTTCAAAAAATTAGTGCACAAAAAGGTGACAAAATTAATTTTTAGATAAATATAGTTTTAAGCATAAAATTAGATTTTATCTTATCTCTTATCTAGAAAGCACATAAGGTGAACGTTAAATAGTTTTTTGAATATATAATATATAAATTTCATTAAAATCATTCACCAAAAGTGGTTTTTTTAATATATTGAGGTTAAATGTGTTTTTTGTATAAAAGTACTTTTTCATGAATAAAATTCCTTTATTTTTAAATAGTTTTTATTTTAATTTTTAATTAATTGGTCAAAAATGAATTAATTTTATATACACGTGTAAACCATATATCTTCATAATTTAATTAATACTATTCATACCCATCATTCCAACAGCTAGGTGATGACTATCATATTAAATAATAATATTCTAATAATATGTAACATTTAGTTTAAACTCAGTGTCACATTTGACACAATATAAACTCGTTTTCTTGTGTAACGCAATCCAAAAATTAGGTTTAAATGTAATTAAATATAAAATAAATATTTCATGTCATGAAAATAATAGAAAATATATAATTTATTTGAAAAAAAATCACAAAATTTCATGGTGTTACACTCTACCCCCCCTTAAAAGGAATTCTGCCCTTAAAATTCGTCACTTTGGTACCAAAAATTAAGGATACTTATTCATCATTATGTTCTTAGGTTCCCACATAGCTTCCTCAAGATGGTGATGTTTTTAAAAAACACTAACCAGATGAGAGGTTTTGTTTCGTATAAATTTCTCTATTCGATCCAGAATCTTTATATATTATTCCTCATAAGAAATATTTTACTCTAAAGGTACGACCGATGAGTTTAATACATGTGATAAATCTGATGGGTAATTCCTCAGGAGTGATGCATAGAACACATATTGAACCTAAGATAGGTTCATTGAAAGTTACAAACAATAATCTATTATCCTGATAAGATCAAGTATTTTAATGGGAATGATATACCATGAAATTATTTTTCCCTTATTTTTTCCACTGAGAAATTCATAGAAATACCATATCACCAACTTCAAATTATCGATTACATTGATTATTATCATCATAACAATTATATCAAGTTTCTTTATTCCCAACTTGTTTTTTGAATGGATCTAACCTTCTCTAACACATCATTATCTAGATCAGGTCTCAATTGTGTTCATTCTGCAAATTTATTCCAGTACATTGGATATCTCCACTTCTTTAAATAATGGGATTTATAAGGATTTATTTAAATTCTCAAGTGAAAGCTATTGTTTAAAGAAAACTTAACTTGATGAAGGTTTTCATCCAAACCACCAATCAAATCCATAGAACTAGATTTTGACATATCTTCTAGGGTTGAATTATTCTTTCTAATTGAACATCTATATAAGGATGATACACTGTGATGAAACTCAACTCCTTATCAAGATCTTAATGAATAATTTTCCAAAACATTAGGTTAAACTCTAGATTCTGAGAAAATACAATTGAATGTGGTAACCATGAAACCTTACCACTTCTTCAATGTATATTCTGGAAAGAGGATCTGGAGATAAATAGTCTTTGACAACAATGAACTGAAATGAATTCATAAAGTGATTAACAATAACCAATAATTACCTCAACATAAAAGATAAGATAAACCATAAAGGTTACACATATCTTTAATAATATTTCCATAAAGTGTAAATTCATTCCTTCTCACATAAATTTTTCACTAAAACAAGTATAATTTTTCGCTTTCGATGAGGGATTGTTATAGCGACCACCATTTGGAAGTTTCTAATAATATCAATAGCGACCATCAACTGACAGTCGCTATATTTTTACTACACCCACACTAATTTTTCCTCTTCTCTCTCATTTACCCTCCTCGACCTTGTTACCAAATTCCCCTCTCCCTCGTTTTTCCCTCCCCAACCCCACGACCCTCTACCTTGTTCACCCTCTCGGCGACCCCAACCCCTTTGCCTCCACGCTACACACCCCACAACCCCAATACACCCATATGACCCCGGCGACCCCAACCCACTTGCCTCCACGCTGCGCACCCCACGACCCTAAGACACCCCTACGACCTTAGAGACCCCCAGCCCCCTGCCTCAACGCTACACCCCACGCGACCCTGGTGACCCCCATGACCCCCGCGACCCCCACCCCCTTGCCTCTGCACTACACCCCATATGACCCCGACACCCCCACAACCTGACAACCCCCACCCCCGCCTCCACACTACACCTTCAGACAGTACCGCCACAGTCATTCCCTCCTGGACTCTCTCCATCCATCTAGTGAGTCCTCATGTCTCACCTCTATTGAAAACTCCCTACCCTTCATGCCCCATAGTGTAGATTCCTCCCACACTTTCTCCAGCGGTTCCTCCCCTTTTGAGTCTAGCCATCGAACCCCTATCATCAAGTCGTTGCGCCATCATGGATCCACAATCGAGTTTCACCCCATTACCTGCGGTCGAGGCCTCTACAAGTAATTCGTTTTTTGACTTCTGCAATCTATTATGCATGTTATTTATGAAAATTATATTGGCCATAGACTCCTCTCAGAGAGGGAATATTTTTTGATTCATAACTAAACCTGTAATATAGGTTTTTTGTCCTTAAAAATAGCTTTGAACTCATTGATTTTTAAGTTTTAATGATATGATTTTTTTAAATTTAAAAAATATATTTCAATTATTTTATTTCTATTAAATACATTTATGGATAAGTGCTAGATTGATATGCAAGATAGGTTTTCTTCTGAATATTATTAGGGGATTAAGCGATTTATGGATTTCACCAATTGATTTCTAAGAGATTTGATTAGTTTTACATACAAAAAATGTTCAAATAGATATTAATTCAAACGAAATATTGTTAGAGAACATCTGTTTTTGAATGGGTTTTTGAAAAAATATAAGACATGGACACGTCATGGAGAAGAGTCTATTTCATGTCATCAATCAGAAAGTATTCATATGGATATTGATTCAAGAAAATTTGATCCGATGAACATAATTCTCAATGATATGATGCACCAGTTTTAACATGAAGACAATAATTTAGTAAATGATGACATTGGATCGAGTAATCCCTGTTCTTTTGCAGATGGAGAAGCATTGAAATTCTTTGAGATTCTTGACTATGCACATACTGAATTATATCATGGACGCACTATATTTAGTAAATTATCATTCATTATTTAACTACTACACCAAAAGGACTTGAACCAGTGGTCATACACCTCATTAAACATGTTGTTGGTATTGTTTAAGAAGGTACTCTATACTATATAGAAGATTATAGAGTCATTCTATCAAGCTCACAAGCTGAGTGATGATCTTGGTTTTACATATGATACCATTGATGCATGCCAAAATAATTATATGTTGTTCTGAAAATAGAATGTAGAATTAAATATTTGTACTATTTTCTATACATCTAGGTGGAGGGAAAATGAGATTAATCAAGGTAGTCATATTCTTCCTGGTAGAGTCTTAAATCAAGGGAAACAAGTTGCCGCTAAGAAGATACGTTATTTCCCACTTACACCAATATTGAATAGATTCTTCAGGTCATCTAAAATTTCTAAATTGATGACTTGGAATTCAGAGAGAAACAAAGAGGTTGATAAATTAACTCTCCCGGAAGATTATTTAGTATGGAAAGAGTTTGATCAAAGACACCCAGACTTTTTCTAGGATGATTGTAATGTTTGACTAGGTTTGGCATCTGATGGTTTTAACCCATTTAGGTCCATGGTTGGTGCGACACATAGTATGTGTCCAGTGGTGTTGGTTCTATATGGACTTACCCTATGGGTATGTATGAAGAAAGCATTTTTGTTACTATCGATTCTAATTGATGGGATGAGAGGACCTGGCGATAAAATCGATGTTTATATGAAACATTTGATTAATGTGCTGCAAGAATTTTGGGCCGATGGTGTAATGAATTTTTAATTAGAAGCTAATGAAATGTTTATACTTAGGGCCACTTTGTTTTGGATAGTTAATGATTTCCTAGCATATGCTAACTTATTAGGTTGGATTACAAAAGGATAATTTGCCTGCCCTTGTTGTAATAATAGTAAGAAATCTATATGGATGAAGTACTATAGAAAGTGGGCATATCTTGGTCATAGATGCTTTCTTCCTTTATTGCACAGATTCAGACTAGATGGTGTGTCATTTGATGGGAATAAAGAGTATGACCCATAACTAAAAATAATGTCTGGGATTCAAATTTTGCACAACTTGATCTAGAAAACATCCGTAAAATGTATGATTTTCAAGATTTATTGGCTCCTACATTTCCTTCTATTCCTAATTCAAATAGTCATCACATTCATAATTAGAAGAAATGGGGTATTTTTTTTTGAATTTTTTTATTGTAAATATAATATTTTAAGACATAATTTGTATATGATGCACATTGAAAAAAATGTATGTGATAATATATTGTATACCATTTTAGGCGTCAAGGGAAAATCAAAGGAAATTGCTAATGCTCGACGTGATTTGATAGAAATGGTATTGATAAAACCTTTACATTTACATTTGGGTGAAGGTAATTGCGCATACATCAATGCTGCATAGTACAAAATGAGTAAAAAATAGAAACAAACATTTCTATCAATTTTTAAGACTGTTAAGGTTCCAAATTTTTATTGCTATAATATTTCAAAGAAAGTAAATAAGACGAGAATGACATTGAAGGGGGTGAAAAGTCATGCTAATCATATTATGATTAAATAGTTAATTCCTATAGTAATTCATGATTTCTTACATACCCAGTTTGCTGAGCCGTTGATTGAAGTTTCTAATTTTTTCAGACAGATCTGTTCAAGAAATCACCGCATGAGAGATTTGAAAAAGCAGCAGGATAAGATTGTACTTGAACTATGTCACCTAGAGAATCTATTTCCTCTGTATTTATTTGATGTCATGGTTCATTTGACCATGCATTTAACTGGTGAAGTCATTTCTAGAGGTCCCATGTAACTCAGGTGGATGTATCCAATATATATATACTTAAATACATTGAAACAGTATTATAGCAACAAAGCTTTTTCTAAAGCTTCAATTTCCAAGGGATATTTAATGGATGAGTGTACTAATTGATGTGCTTCATATATTGATGAGGTTGAAACCAATATAGATAAACCCTCCTAGAATGATGAGGGTCAAATTGGAGAAGGAATAATGTTTGATATTCACAATGATGAGTGGGTTCAAGATCATCGATATATGTTGTTCAACACTCCATCAGTTATACCATTGATATAGTAAGTTTAATAGTTGATGTGTCTTCAATTTCTATATTTATTTTATTACTTACCTTTTATTGTGTTGTGATTTAGGATCCATATCACTATGTTGAAACATGAAAGGCCCCATGAAACTGACTATCAAATCCAAAAACATCATTTCAACACATTTCATGAGTGGTTTAAGACTCATGTATGTATACATAATTTATTTAATATTTTTTTAGTGAAGAACTCAACCAACTAGCTGATGTCCCATTTATTACAGCTCATTAATACAAGTATTTGGTTGCTAAAAGATTCCAATTTCATATTAGCAATGTTGACATGAACCAATCCAAAAAAATAGTGGTGTTGGTTGTTATTTTCTTGGTTTGTGTTATTATTATGTATTATTGAGGGATATTATTGAGGATATTTATGGTCATGGCTTGAAAAACATATTGTTAATGTGTGATTGGGTCGATCTGGTTTGTGGAACGAAAGTTTATAACATAAAATTTACATCAGTAAACTTTAACAATATTGTATATAAATATGACAGAGTAAGAAATGATCCCTTTATACTAACATCGCAGGCAGAGCAAGTTTACTTTTTCAGCAATGATTCTGATTGGAAAGTTGTGGTGAAAATGTCTAGAAGAGGGGTGTTTTTGATTTACCAAGAGGAACCTAATATTATCACATTTCCTGATCAAATACTTGACCAAAAAATATTATCTTTATGAGATGAATATATAAAATGGTCTAGAGAGAAAATTTAATGAGATATGGTAGACTTTCATGATTACGAGGAGAAAACACATCAATCATATGTGTGATTTTCACAGTACGACTGGATATGTGTTTTTAGGTGTTTATGTGCTTGAGACAGGTGTGTGGGGTAGTTAAAACCAGATAAAAAACTTTGGAATTCCATGAAATCAGATGACAACAATCGGTGAGTGAATTAAAAAATGGTCGAGTAAATGACACGTCAATCAGAGGTGTTGTGTGATCGTAGTGACCAAAACGGACTTCTCGTGGCATAAAAGACCAAAATAGGTGTTCAACGGTAAAATGAAAACTGAAAAACATTGGAATTAATTAAAACCATAGTAAAGCTGTATAATTATTATTCATGATGTGTAATAGGAGACAGAACATCAATCAAATGCGTGGTTTGCATGGTATGACTGAATATGTGTTTTTAAGTGTTTGGTGCACTTGAAAAAGGTGTGTGGATGGTCAAAACCATCCAAAAGATGTCAAAATTCCCTGAAATTAGATGAAAACAACTAGCAAGTGAATTTTAAAATAGTATGGTAGATAACACATCAATCAGAGGTTTCATGTGACCGTGGTGATAGAAAGTGAACTTCCCATTTCATAAACGACCAAAACATGTGTTTAAAAGTCAAATGCATACTGAACGACATCGGAATGACTTGAAATTATAGTACAATAGTCTAATTATTATTTATTATTTATACCATCATAGGACACATCAATTGGAAATGTGGTCTGATTAGAACCATTTAATTTAAGGATTTAAAATTTTTAAAAAGGTATTTGAAATTATTAACATATTTTCAAAATAAAATACTTTCGATCTATTACACTAAGCTTGAATTGAAATATTTTATTTCATTTTAATTATATTTTTGGATATTTTTTATTAAATTTGGTCATGCAGTTATATTCGATGATGGATGTGAAAGTTTGGAAGATGACAAAATGAAGATATTTGCATGCGTATGAGTTTAGATATTTTGGAAACGTTTTTTTGGTGATTTTAAAATATAGGGTTTTATATTGTATTTATGGCATTTTTTATACAAAAATTAAAAAAATCCTATAGAGACCACCATTTGGTGGTCGCTATAGGTGATTTAGACAACACCTTTATCATCCACCATTTGGCCGTCATTTTATCTGAAATCGAACTGGGTTATAGCGTCCGCCATTTGGAAGATGCTATCGGTGCCACCAAAATCCCCTATAGCGACCGCCATTTGGCTGTCACTATAGGCCATGTCAGCTTGTCTACAACATCCTCCAAATGGTAGGCGTTATTACCAACATCGATAGGCCTAAAGTGTCTGCCATTTGGCGGACGCTAGGCGGCCGCTACAGACCTTTAGCGATGGCTTTTGATGGCCACTGAAGGTCTCCATTCTACTAGTTTAAATCATATAAGAAACCAAAGGGTTATATTTCCATAAATGTCTCTTAAAATATCCTTAATATTCCTAAAATGCCATCACATGAAACCAAAAAATGGGTGTCAATGACTTTGAACATATGAAAAAACTTAAACTCATAAACCCATGATAGTATCTATAACTCTTAAATTAATCATACTTGGAGACATATATGCTTCCAATAGATAATTTACCCTTTATTCCCCATATAACTCTTATCATATACAAAAACATTTCCAGTGAATACTTGGGTTCAACCTTATACTGATTGAATATCATATATGATTCAATTATTCTTGAATTCATTTAGAGGGATATAATCACATGAAATTTCAGTAAAGGGTGAACAATAATATTTCCATTAGGATCATTCATACATAATCAAACATGAAGTTCCCAAATAAGGAGGGGAGGATTAGTGTTCCCTATTTATCATGATTCACTCAAACCATCATTATTGCATAATAATTCCATTTTTAATTTATCTTCAGAGGTTATTATGGCGTATCATCCTTATTATCCCTTGGATTGGGGAATTGATACTCATAATTCCCATACTCCTCGTATTTAAAAAACTGGAGTGTGGGTGGTGCATTCTATGTAAATTTATCTTTATTTTAATTATTATATAACTTCTCCCCATCACTTCAGAAATAATTTACTCGATGAACTTCCCTTCCACACTTAAAATACATAAAAGTTACCTTAAGACAATGTCCTCCATGTTTCTTCCCAAACTTTAAGCATAAAATAAATCTCATCTTCTTCTCTCCATGTTTTTTATATTTTCATTTGAATTTCAATTTTCTCTTCTTATAAAAACCATGAGATCATTACATAACTCCAAACTCCATTTCAACCTTCATATAACATCAAAAAATATCTTCATATCCATTATAGCCTCTTATGGATAACTCCCTTAAGATACTTGGTTTTAATCCATTGAATAATTGATCAAAATTACTTTTAGGTAGGATGATAATATCAAAAGTGTACCTCACAAGTCTTTAAAAAACTTACTTGTAGGTACGAATGGATTCATTATACTTTTGATTTAGCTCAAGGAACTCCTTCTCCATCTTCATATGAAGATTAAGAGGATATTAATTATTGAAAAATAAGTTCTTGAACTCATTCCAACCCATGGATTTAATTTTACCATGTTTCCTCATATTCTTGACAAGATTCCACCATTTATCTTCTTCACCATCCAAATGGTAGAAAAAAATGACATTCTCATGATCAAACACTAGAGGATAGAAAATATATTTTTAGTGGTTTTAGTCTAGTTATTAGAAACTAGTTGATCAGAAGACCCACTGTAAGGAGGGGGGATGATACCTCATGAAGGATTCAATATAATTTTGTTCCCCACTTTTTTCATTTTATAAGTCTAGTTTAATTCATAGCTTTAGAAATTTATAGAAACAAGATAATATATCCCATATGCCATAAAGTCTGGTTTCTCATGAGTAAAATCATTTCATTAACCATTGCACTCAGTATTAACATGGTTCCATTGGATTCTATCCATATATTAAAACCAAAATAATAGTTTGATAAATGCTAATCATAGTGTAGAACCACATAATCATGAAAAATAAATTTTAATATGTCTAAATCATGACAAATTCTTTTTAATATATGTCAACATAAGCATAATAGAGGTCATTCATGGGCATTATATATTTAAATTCTTCATGATAGCTCATAAATATTTTGATAACTTCCAAATCATATCTCTCGGGTGTGTCAAACTGGGTGTGTATAGAGGAAAGTTTTCATGCACTAGGTGACGATCGAGTCCAGCTCAATGCATCCTTTTTAGAGTTATTACACCTAGGTACCAATCTCATAGATCTACATCTACTTGTAGTATCTTGAATGGGATGTAATTTTTTTTAGACCACTCTCTCTATCCTTTACCAAAATTCAAGGAAATTTTCTTATACTTTGACTAATCCTTAGAATTATACTTAGAGATATCCCTAGAGATATCCTTATAAATATCCCTAGGTATCTCACTAAAGTTTTCTCATAGAAGTTTCCAAAGTTTAACTAAACCTTTCCTTTGATATAAGATATATTGACCCAGGCTTTTCATACATGGATATTACATATGTTTAGATGAATATTCTATACTGCACAAAAAAACACACCTGAGGTCTATAATAGTTCAGTGAATTTGGAAAATTGGAACATAATCATCTTAATTTGGTGAAGGATCCTCAATGTCTCCTATAAACATATTCCCCTTTAGTAATATTCAAAAACATACCCTACATAAAACTTTCTTCATAACCTAGGGAAAATAAAAATAAGAAATAGTGAGAGCATTTGCTCATTAGGGGTAAACAATGGAGATACGTAAGCATAACATGAGAATCAGGGTATGAGAACATGAGTATAACATTTGAAAACCATACCCTGAATATTAAAGATAATAATATTTAGTCATGGAATAAATATTGGTAGTCCATAAAACATGAATCATATGGAAATCAAAGAATACTAGACATGAGAGATTAAGACACACATAAGAATATAATATCTTATGTCAATGCTACAAACCAAGACATTCATAACTTTATAGGATTGGGATAGCCACATATGTACCTACTTCAGGCTTGGGATGACCTCCCATATACCCTCTTTTGGGTAGGGAATAATCTCCCATGTACCCTTTGACCTCATATAACATTAATCATTACCCAATTCATTATAGGTAGATATAGGTCCCAACCATTAAATAATGAAAATAAAACATATTTTTACCAAAAAATCATAAAATATTCATCATTTAATAACCCATGAAATGAAATGAGCTTTATAAACATTTCATTATATCATAAATTATGGAAAAGATTCAGGTTTCATAATAATTTCATCATAGCATAAGCCATGAAAAATAAGAGGGTTTCATAAGAATTTTAAAATGGTATAACCTATGGAAGTGAAATGGGTTTTAGAAACATATTTTCATGATAAAACATTAAAATAATGAATATTAATGGTATCATTGGTTCATATCCCCCACAATTAATAAGTTACATCAAAGGATATCATTTTAAATGGAAAATTATTTTGAAAGATAAATCACGTAGAACGTTTCCTGAGGAAGATAATTTTTATTTGAAAATCAATTTTTAAAACTAAAAATTCATAAAATATTTTGGAAATAATTCTCTATGAAAATAAACTTGAATACTTATATAGGATGCTTTAAAATTAATTTGAAACATTTCTTCAAAAAATATGATTTAATCATTGAAAAATATTTTTTTTAAGAATACTTTTTTTTTAAAATAATTTACATTGAAAATAAACTTAGAAACTTATAAATTAAGCTTCAAAGAAAATAATGTTCACGATGGTAGTAAATTCTGTTCATTCCTTACACGTTAAAACAAGTATTCCTTTCACATTTTTTGGTAATAGAAAACCTGTAATTTTTTTTACAAAATGAGATGAATATTCCATTGAAAATATTTATAAAAATTAAAACATGGTTAAAAATTTCTTTAATAAATCATTTTAATTATACTAAAAAAATATGAAAACATTTTTAGAGAGAATTATTTTGGAAGAAAAAAGGATTTTCAACCGGAAAGCCTATTTTTCTTAAAAAAATGCTTTTTGAAATCTTGAGTATATAAAGAGGGAAAAATGAAGGAAAAACATTATTCTCATTGAATAAACATAGGATAATAAATTTTATTAGTTTCTTGAGATATAGATCATAATATTTCATCATTTGAAGGATAATTATAAAAAACCCCAATAAACGATGAGATTATGACATAAAATCTTTAAAAATTTGGAAAATTTGAATTGAAATCCCCATCAAATTTAGATCTTAAAGATATTTAAATCACCATAATATTAATGATAATAATCATTAAATAAATTCATGGGTATTATATACACCACATAAAAGAAATAGGTTGTGAATATGGAATGTGACTTCAAGAAGTAAAAAGTGAGATGACAATCCCTTATTGCTTTATTAATATTTTGAATCGTAATACCCAATAAAAAATAAAATAAAATTAAACATTAAATATCATAAAAAAGTTGGATATTAATGATACAACATGTAAATTTTTTCATCATATACACCACAAAAATAAAATTAGTGGTGAATATGGCACATGTCTCCAAGAAATAAAAAAGAGATTTGAAATCCCTTACCTTATGTATCAAATTCCTTCATACATGCTAAAACCTCATGTATAATAAATATAAATTTTTCATACATATATTAAATAACCTTAATTATATAAATAATTCTATATATTATTTATTTATGTCATTTTATAATCTTTTTATTAACAATTCGATGTTAAAGTCATGTTTCGGGTAATAACTACTTTGTTTTTCTTATATGTTTTGATTTTTTATTTTCAGTCCTATTACTTTGATAATGCTTAAATTAAAACAATAATAATAATAATAATTAAATAATTATAATATTTATAAATCAATTATAATTATAAGTCAAATCATGAATGTTGGTTTTGAGAAATGATGTATGTTACGATCATGGAGACGGTAGGTCGTACATACGTATGAGTAACATTTTAATTTTTCAAAGATCATTATTGGAAGGTTTTAAGTAATATTTTATCTTTAAAAAATTATAATAATATTATGAAAAAAATATTACTTATTTAAATATACTTATTCATATAATCCATGTGTTGTGGTGATGAAAAGAGATAGTCACATTGCTTCATGAAATTGATAGTCCACACGTACATTAACGATGTCATCATCATTCAGTGAGTGAAAATGTAAGAAAGAAAAATATGTATTATCTTTTCAGAATGATAAATATGTAATTAATATAATAATTATTACATTTATTTCATATTTATTTGTCAAATATATCCGTATTTCCTTCTATGTAAAACATTAGTGAAAAATGAATCACATCGCTTCGCGAGGTGGTAGTCCACCGTACACAGAAATGACGTTATCATATCCCCTATAGAATGTAAATTAAAAAGGTTAAACATGGTATAATTAATCTAGAGGTATATTTATGTTTTAAATATAATATATTTACTTTATATCCACCATCAAACTCAAATGTGAGAGGTGGTAATGGAAAAATGAATGACATCAATTCGCGAGGCGGTAGTCCACCGTACACACAAATAATGATTTCTTAACCCATTTGATAGATGTGGAGATGATTTTAGGTAATTAAAAATTAATAAAAATAAATAATTATATATAATATAATTATTTTATTATATCATCAACGTTTAATAATAATTTCAGGAGGTAGAGGAATAAATAAAATAAAACGCTCATTGAAGAATGTTACCTCTTCTTTGGGTAACCTGCTTAGGTTTGAACCAAAATCCTTCCTAGGTTTTATTTTTATCCTAAATATGAATTATTGGATTTTATTATTGAATTTGATAATTTATTTTGTTAGGTATTTTCTAATCCAAAAGGGGTTTAAGGTGTTCAGAAGAGATAAGAGGGGATGACCTTTTATAGGTGAGGTGAGTGGCCCAATAACAATTTTTGAAATGAAAAAGGTGTACCCATGATTTTATCAAGTAAAAAGGATCAGAAATGGATTATTATTAATGATTATAAATTATAGGGTCTAAATATAGCCATAAAATATTTTTTATACAAGTTTTTAGTCCATTTTAACCCTTATCATTTTAGTTTAACCCCCTGGTAAACCCATTTTTACCTTAATCGCGGCAAATAATTTTTAACAGTTTTCACTATTAATTTTTGAAAAATATTAAGTTGAAATTATTATATAACATAAATTATTCTTATTCCAAATATAGAATCAATTTTTTCAAATTCGAATCACATAAGTGTTAAATTTTTATTTAAAAATAATTTTACATATGCGATGAGATAACGAGTTTTCAAAGAGAAAGTGTCCAAAAGTTTACAAAGTTTGTATATCGAAATTAAAAATGAAAAATAATTTAAAATGACATAAATTGGATTAATAGATATATTATTATTCTAATATTATATTTAAACCCAATTTTAAACATAATATAACCTTATAAACAATTTAAACAAAAAAATTAATTTAAAATTCAGCATTTTGACTATTCATCAAAACATAATTTTTTTCAGAAAATTATAAACAAATAACCCTAAGAAAATATGGATATTATTATTTAAAATATTAAGTTTATTTTTTCAAATAAAATTTCTAAAAGTTTAAAAAAATTATTTTTAAAATATAATTACGTAAATAGGTGACAAAATTAATTTAAAAATATATAGTTTTAAGCGTAAAATTAGATTTATTCTTATAAATTATCTGGAAAACACATATGGTGAATGATAAAAATTTTATTTATTATGTACTATATAAATTTCATTAAAATCAATCAACAAAAGTGGTTTATTTAATTTTTTGAGGTAAAATGTATTTTTTTCTTAAAAATAGTTGTTCAAAAAAATATTTCCTTTATTTTCAAAAGAGTTTTTATTTTCATTTGTAATTAATTTATCACCAAATAATTAATTTTTTATACATGAGTAAACTATATATTTACTTAATTTGTTTAATCCTATTCATATTTTTCAATCCAATGGCTATGTGATAACTATATTATTAAATAATAATATTCTAATAATATATCATGTTTTGTTTTAAATCAATGGTGCGCGTAATGAATGCTAAACTCGGTATTACATGTAATGAAAACTAAAATTATTGTTTTTTTATAATGAAATATAAATTTGATATTGTGTGCAATGAAAAATATAGAAAAGAATAAATCTATTTGAAAAAAATCACAAAATCTTAGGGTGTTACAATTGTTCCCTAACCACATAGAACATTCTAAGAGAAACTACCAACAAGACATTACATATCAATCCCAAGATACCAACACAATATTAATACCACAAGGACCCATCCATTCTCCTTAAAGCATTATACATACAAAATATCTAGTTTCCTCGAACCCATATAATCAAAACCCATTGGTGTTCCAAAACATAGTTCTATAAGAATGTTATATCTTATCACTACTTAGCCTATTATGAATTAAATGAATTGAATCCTATAAATTTTAATGATATGATCTAACCAAATATATAATTCAACTATGGTTTCTGGATTGAAACCAAAACCAACACATCCCCCACAAGTATTGATGGTGATTTTATCACCAATATAACTTTGAAAACGCCTAAAGAAACCAAAAACCTCAATCCCACCTCACTCAAGTATCTCTCTATTCCTATAGAATCTTCCAATACCTCTCTAAATCTAGTCCACATAATCCCCTACACCTAAAAAATGGTTAAAACTCACTCATTCACCCACAAAGAAAATGAGGATCAACCAATCCATAATATCCAACCATAACCAACCTCTCTAATAGGTATAAACACCCACCCCACCTCATCAGTCACCATGATTCACCATCCATAGTTGTATCTCACCATCCCATACTCTTAGAACAATGATAAAACCACTCACTTTCCCAAAAAGCAATTTAAAACCATTCAAACCACAACCGAACAATTCATGGATAACTTCCTAATTGACATAAAAATGAATTTAACCACAAGGCCCTTATCTACTCACTATATAGAGAGCTACATCACCATCATATAATGGTATCAACCAATCCATATCAACACATTCAAGGTTATATATCAAAACTAAACCTCACATACTATCACATCTCCATACCGTAGGTACTCATACCCAAATCCCATCACAAAGAATATCATACCCTAATATAACCACTATAGCGATGTAATATATCGTGATAATAACTACAATTACAATAATATCAACGAAAAACACATGACAAATACCATTTGTGTTTCAATTAATTAATATTCCAAAATAGATGTGGTAACCATGTGTTTAATTTTATTTATTATCAATAATAGTAGCTACTGTTATGTAGAAAATCCTATCAATATTTATTGATGTGGTGTGAAGAATGAATATGTAAATATGATACCATTACTTTTGTAAAAGGGGGAGTGAAGAAAAGGATAGAGCCTCTACTTGATGATCTTGTGTAAATAGATTTAAGAAACCCTGGCATCAGATTACTTATAAATCCGATCCTCGTGTAAGTAAGTGACTAGTGTTGATGGAAGAATGAGAACTTTTATTAAACAATTGATACATGTGAATAGAATATGGCTAATAAATAGGCTATTTAAATATTATACATGTTATAATAGAAAATTCAAAACATGTTTAATGTTTTTTGAGAAGCTAGCTTGATTATGTGAGAAATAATTCATGGAGTATTGATATTTAAGGATATTAGATATAGAGTATATGATTTTTAAGAATGAGTGATGTAATTATGACCATCCAACCATACATGTAAAGATGGGAAATATTTTGATTTTAGTCACTATAAATTTTATCTAGAGATATAAGGATCAAATTTTTCTTATGTGTACACATCATTTTCCTGATCATAATCAGGTTTTCCCATAAGAATGATCCATAAGGATGAATTATTTTGTATGTATGATCAACCACTATAAGGATCATCTAACCTTACAATTGAATAATCTTTTCTGGAATTTAATTTTTGAATAATAAAAACAATTGTGATGGTGAAAGTGTTGTTCTATCATGTTCCAAAACATCAAGAATCTTTGAAAATCCATGATAGAAGTATGATTTGACAAGGATCATTATTCTTGATAAATAGAAGAAAATTTCATGAGTTTTCAGGAATAATGCAGATATAAATTTTCAAAGATCATGATTTTATTAAAATATTATATATCACAAAATTATTCGTGATTCTATCTAGGTTATTGAAAACTATTTTAGTTTTGAGAAGTTAAAGTTTAGGTGAGAAGTGTGGTACCATAAACCAAAATAGTAATGTTGTGACTATAAATATGATGGGAAACTGTGCATGTAGAATGGAAGAATATTTATGTTGAGTTTTTGAAGAAGGTAAAAGTAATTTCATTTACCAAGTTTACCTATGAGGTTAGAAACTACTAGTTTGGGGAGAAAGAAAGACAAAGTATTTTTGGTAACATTTCATACAAATATAGTCAAAATTGAAGATATGTTTAGAATCACACATATTATCATGGGGAAACTAAAAAATAGTTATCCTATGATTGTTATTTTGGATGGAATTTAAAAAGTATTAATGGAATTCCATTTATGGATACAGATACTTATGAGAGTAAATTAATTCTCTTTACTAGAGAGAATTTTATATTTTCAAGACCACTGAAAATAATAGAGTGGTAAGAATATATCGTGTCAGACACCCACAACCTGCTGTATAGGAGAATTTTTGGAGAAATGAGTGATTATTTAAAGAACTATAAGACATTAAAAATGGATAAAATCGATCCACTCGATCCCTCGAATAGTATCAAAGAGAAGAAAAAATCAAGTGACTAAAGCTGAGAGTATATTAATGGGAGAATATGACCATAACAACATATCATTTGGTGTAGTGAGGAAGATCCATATAATTGATGATCTACAGAGAATTTCAATACCATAAAATATAATCAAGGGCATCATTTTTTGAAGTTATTGAAGGAAGTTGCAAATGAATATTAGTGATCCAGTCTATTCATGGAGTAATATCATTTTCAGGTGGTGAAAAAGTTACCAGAATCTAATATAGGTATTTATTGTTGTGGATCCGACTTATTATTTTCAATGGGACTCTAATCTGGGAAGTCTATAAAATTTGAAAATTGTGACACTATGGTAATCATTGATGGTGTGTGAATCACCATGGGCTAGGATAAAAAAACTCACACCCATTATAATTGATAACAATATTATATTGGAGAATCTGTGAGTTAGGAGGAATAACCAACTATATAATGGATAAATATTTTATTGACAAACCCTATAAATCCTTTTGTGGTGTTGTTATTTCATTGTTATTGAATTCAAATTGAGGGTGAGTTATTATAGCTTGAGTGGATAAAAGTTCTAATTATCCAAATAAGTTTATTTTAAAGGGATTACTTATAAAAAGAAAAATTGATCACTCATTCAACCCTCACTCTATTAGTGATCTCATCAATATGAGGGAACTATAAGTGGTATCAAATCTAGGTTCCCTTTGAAAGGTAAATATAGTAATTAATAATGGAGAACATAAATTCTATGCATAGAAAGGGTGTTCTTATTTTTGATATAAAGAACTATCGCAACTGTAAGATTAGGATGCTTCCTACCTTCTATCTCTTGGACTAGAAGTAAAAGATGTGACAATAGTGGGATTTCCATCCATAGTCTATGATGACCCAATGACCTATATTGATACTAGAAACTTGTAGGTATATTTAAATTCCCAAAATTAAATATTGATCTCTCTATTAGAAAATTTATATATATAATTAATGTGAATTCAAACGATAAATGAATTTTAGGATAAGCTGAGAAATACTTATGATGGAAATATCAAAGTAAAGGAATCCAAGTTTTTGTATTAGAAGTGAATATTTAAGGATGAAAAAATAGAGGAATAAGAGAGTATTGATGATTATTTCATAATTTTTAATGATATTATTAGTAAGATCTATGGATTTGGTGAGAAACTTTTTGATTCAATAATTTTCATGAAGTTTTTGAGTAACTTTCAAGATAGATTTTATCCCAGGATTTCTAATGTGGATGAAAATGAAGATATTTCATTCGAAAAACTTTACAATATGCTTATATCATGTGATATGAGAAAATATCTAGTTTTTAAAAATTAGGAAAATTATGAGATGGAATTTGAATCTATAAGAAGACCTAATCTCAAAGATAAAGAAGTGGAAGGATCAAGTGATTTTGATGATGAGAAAGATGATGAATATTTAAAAAAGGGCATACATCTTATATAAATAGAGTCTAGAAAATTTAAATATAAAGGGAAGTGATTTCAATAATTTTATTCTATGATAACAATGGAAAAGGTCATTTTTCATTGATTGTCTTATAAAAATGTTGTTGAGTCTGATTCTGATGAGGAAGATGTGAAATTACACAAAAAATGAAATGGGATAACAATAGAAATAAATATTAAATAAATATGAGGTATTCCAGTGGGAAAAGAAGAAAATTAATGATTAATAAATTAGATATGAACTCTTCAATAAGTGGTTAATGAGATGATGAAATTAATTTTTGGCACATGCTGAGAAAGGATTTGATTCATCAAGTAGTGATGATGATGAAGATATAAGTAAAAATATGGAATGGATTTTGAAGAGTGATTCAGATTTTTTTCTTTAAAAAAATAAACATCTCAAGAATGAAAAATGGAAAATAGTCAGATAAAATAAAAATACTATTTCCATGAAGTAAGAGTATGATAATAATGATAGAGAATTTTTTAATCAGATAAACAATTATAGACTGGAAGTTATTGAGAAGGAAAATATGTTTAGAGATCTGGAATAAAAATTTGTTATTAATGAAGAAAAGATATATAATACATAAAAAATATTTCTTAAAGTTCACAATAAGTTTAATAAATCTAGGGAATAATTCAGTAGGTCAATTTAGGTCAAAGCTAAGTATTCTAAATCTTGTGAGATGAAGGATCCAAATAAACTGATGAAAATGTCACCTAACGAGTTTTAAGGTGATTTTACCCCAATAATAGAGGTCTTAAAAATAAATATGAGGAGGTTTAGACCAATAAGACAATTGGAAGACACTCTAAGAATTCAAAAAATAGGAAAATTTCAATAAGACCACCAACCTCTAGGTAGAAAAATACACAGTTTGAGGAAGGATAAAAACATTAAAAATCTGGACATATTCAATATCAAAATGAAACATCCAATTTTAAAGGAAATTACTAGTTTTGTGAAAGGTATCAACATTGATATTATTTTTATCATTATAATAAGTCTTCAATATAAAGGATTCATGAACCCATGGGGATACACACTAAGAAAAAAATGGAATATTTTCAAAGAATGAAATCCAAAACTCAAAGTCTGTCAAGTCTACGTATGAAAAATAGATTTATGTAGTTTATAATGTGGTATAGGTGTAATAAGAGAATAAATAGAGTAGATGAGTGGAAAAATAGATTACCAATAAATATTCCCTACGGTTTATAAGAAAAGGAAAATTATTAGGTGATAAAATAATCTAAGCATATCAAAAAATAATGCCCAACTATTCTGCTAGATCAACTAAAGATGGCTCAATTAATGGAGAAATATCAAATAGATGATACATCTACAGGAAATAAATTTGGTTCAGAAGTGAAGGATAAAGTTTGTGAGATGTTTTTATAAAGGATGAAATAAATATCTAAGTAAATTTATGTGGTACATTGGGTAGGTTGGGAATAGAATGAAAAATTATATAAAAATTATATTAGCCGAAGAATAAATGATGACAAATGTTATAAAAGTATATGGTAATGAATTCTCTTTGATATATGAGGTGAAAAGGAAGACCCCAAATAGAGAAATAAGTCAATAGAAAAACATTAACATGAAATCTATAAAAAGAAAAAAAGGGATTATGAATAATTCTTCCCATAATGAGATCATAAGGAATGAGAAGCATTCATTGAGAGGAAACTCCCAGAATTACTACTATTGTTAATTAATAAAGTGTTCCCTACATAATCCCTTATTTCTGATTGATATTATGCTTACATGAAGTGAATTAAAGGACTGTTCTGAGGGATGTATACTCTATATAAAAAAAGTGAATTTTCAGGGATAAATCTAACTACCGTGACAGATAAGAAATGAGTTCAACCATCAAGGGGGAGAAAATGAGAATAATATTTTCTAAAATATACATTCCATGAAAATATATAATTTCAGGATAGCCTTTGAAAATTTGATCATTAAGGTAATTCTATACACTCTAATATCTATTCTAATGTGTTTGTTAAGGGAATTATATGATATTTAATTCATGTAAAAATTTCCCAAGTAGCCCTTGAATTGAAAAATTAATTTGGGCTTACATATTTGATTGGATTATGGAAAATTTTAAATTCTTGGTTCATTCCATCTTATATTCTAAACTGAGTTTCCCATGTCAACTTAGAGTTAAGGAAATTAATACTTATTATTAAGTAAAATATGTGGTTCCATTTTACTCTCAACAAGTAAATAAGGACCTCAATTTCATATTTTTAAATGAGTGAGTAAAATATTAGAAGGGAAATCCCTTACACATAATTTTTATTTATTTTCAAAAATGGTATAGAAGAAATTGAGTTTCAATATATATATTTATATTTGAGGTTTGGAGGTATTTTAAACAATAAAAAGGGAGAGATTGTTATGACCTTGTATTTAGTTGTATTTTTTTAAATAAGAGTAACTACTGTTGTGTGGAAAAGGCTTTCAATATGTGTTGATGTGATGTGAAGAATGAATATGTCAATATATTTACATTAGGTTTGGTAAATTAATATTAAATTAGAGGATGGAGTTGTTACTTAAATAACATATGTAAATAGAGTCAAGCATACCTTACATCATACGATTGATATATTTTATCATCATATAAGTAGGTGACTAGTATTGATAGAATAAAGATAACTTATCAATAGTAGTTGATATAAGGTAAATATGGGTACTAAATAGGTTGAATACATCTTTTATTAGTTTAAATTTAAAAGGGGAAATATGTTCGAAGTTATTGGAGAAGATAGCTTAAATATGTGAGAAACCTTTCAAGGTATAGAAACCCAGGGTTCACATACATAGATATTACATATTTTTATATGAATATTAAATACAGCACACAAACACATAACTAGGGACCGTAATTGTTTAGCTTCTTTGGATACTAGGTACATAAACTTCAAATTTGGTGAACGATCTCCAAAATATACCATAAAAATCATCCCCTTTTTTACTCTTAAAAAATATACCCTACTTAAAACAATTATTCATAATTGGAGGAGAGGAAACATAAGAAAGGATGAGATCATATGCTTATTAAGGGTAAACAAGAGAGATACATAATCATATCATGAACATAAGTGTATGATAACATGATCATAATATTTGAAAATCATATCCTTCATATCAAATAATATAATATTGAGTCAAGGAATAAATATTGTAAGTTCATAAGACATTAATCATAATGGAATCAGTAAACATAAGCCATGAAAACATAACATTGAAATGAGACATATATTTTTTCATACACATCAGATTATAACATTGTAAACATGTATAAATAGAGATAGTTTCACCCATTAAGTTAAAGAAAATAAATCAGGTCCTCACATAAACATATGGACATGAAACCAAGTCCACACATGACATTATGGACATGAAAGATGATTTCATGAAATAAATTTTAGCATGTAATCATGTTCATGTATATCATTGTGAAAATGTAATCAGGTTCATTCATAAAATTGAGAACATTTAATTAGGTTCATGCATAACATTGTGAACATGTAATCATGTTCATGCATAACATATTTACTCACAATTTATCCATATTTACCCAATTATTTGAAGGGATATATAGGTTCCACCCATAAAAATGGAAACCATACTTATGTTTTCCAAAACATCATAAAACATCCATCATGTTATCACATCATAACCCATGTAATGAAAATATGTTTCATAAATATTTCATCAACATAAAAATTAACCATACAGAGAAAGAATAAGGATGTTATCATTAAATATTATCCCCAATAAAGCATAAGTAACATAAAATGATGTCATATTATAGGGAAAATTATTTTGAAAGATATCTTGGAACATTTCTTTAGGAAAATAGCATTTCCACTTTGAAAACACTTTTTTAAAACATAACACATTTTCAAAAAACTTTTCACTTATAAATCATTCATTTAAAATATAAATATTACCCAATATTAAAGAAAAAAGTTTCTTAAAAAGAATATTTGAAAACTTGTAATGTAATATTGAAATCATTGAACTATCATGATAGTGATAAATACCATTTATGTCATGCATTTTTAAAACAAATATTCTTTTCACATTTTTTGTCAAAAGCCAAACAAGCATTGTTTGGAAAGAAACATGAATATTACTTTTTACAAAATTATAAAAATTAAAACATGGTTAAATTTTTTTAAATAAAATCACAGGATAATATTAAAAAAATTAAAACATTTTTATAAAAAACAATTATATAAGAAAATTTATTTTTGACTGAATAGAGAAAGAAAGTCATATTTTATTAAAAACATTTTCTCAATTATTTTAAGTTCTAAAAAGTGTTAAAATATTAATATTTCTTAAAAATATCTTGGATAACTATATGATAACAAATTTCATGATAATTATTTATAAGTATCATAATATTTCAACATTAGAGACTTAATCATAAATAATCCTGACAATTGATGAGATTGTAACATAAAACAATTACCACTTTGGTAACATTTTAATCATAAGACCCATTAAATATAGATACTTAAATGAATATGTAATCCCCATAATTTTCATTAGAATCATAATAAAATACATTAATGGTAATTATATACACCACCTAAAAGAAATAGGTACTGAATATGACATGTTTCTTACAGAAAATAAAAGTGAAACATAAATCCATTAGCGCTTTAGTAATCTTATGAATCACAAGCACCAATAAAAAAATAAAATAAAAAACATTAAATATAATGAAAAATAGGATATTAATGATATAACATGTCAAAGTGGAAGTATATACACCACAAAAAATAAAAGAGTCATGAATTTTCATATGTTTTCTAGAAATAAAAGAGAGACAAGAAATATATTACCTTAAGTCTCAACTTCCTTCACACATGGTCAAACCCCCTATATGATAAATATAAGTTTATTATAAATATATAATAGAACTATAATTATATATTTTATACCATATATTATTTACTTAATAAAATTTATTACACTTTTATTACTAATTCCTTGTTAAAATTATAATTTAAGTAATAATTGTTTTGTTTTTAATATATGTTTTCATTTGTTATTTGTGGTCATATTACTTTGATAATGGATAAATAATCTACAGAAAAGTAATTATGATAAAATTATCATATTTATAAATAATTTATACTTTTAATACCAATAATGAAAGATTTTTTTGATAAATGAAGTGTGTTATGGTTCTGGAGATGGTATGTTGTACGTACACATGAGTGACATTTCTATTTTTCAAAGATCATTATAGAAAAAAGGTAATAAATTTTTTTATATTTTAGGAATTATAATAATATAATATATAACATATTTTTTATTTAAATATACTTATACATATCATCCATGGGGTGTGGTGACACAAATAGAGAGTTTCATCGCTTCGTGAAGGCTGTAGTCCACACATACATGAACGACATTATCATCTTTTATAGAGTGAAAAAGTATGAAATAAAATGATATAATATCTTTTAATAATGAGAAATATGTCATAAATATCATAATTATTTCATTTATATCACATATATTCATTAACTTTATCCATATTACCATCAATGTAAAGCATTAGTGAAAAATGAATCTCATCGCTTCGTGAGGCAGTAGTCCATTGTACACATGAGTGACGTTATTGTATCCCATACGGAATGGAAAGTAAAAATGTATATATGATATAATGAATACAAAAAATAATAATTATGTTATAAATATATATATATATATATATATATATTCAATTTATATCCATTATCAAACCCAAAATGAGTGGTGGTTATGGAGAAACGAAGGACATCATTTTGTAAGGCAGTAATCCGCTGAACACACGAATGAGAATTTTGTTACCCATTTAATGGAATGGGTGATGGTTTTAGGTCACAAACCTAACATAAAAACACATAATTATATGGGATATACTAAGTTTATTATATAATCATGGTGTAACAAAAATTGAAGTATGTGGGGGAAGAAATAAAATAAAAATACTCATTGAAGAACGTTACCTCTTCTTCGGGTAACCTACTTAAGTTTGCACAAAAATACTTACCATGATGGATTAATTAAAAAAATAAGGTTCCTAAGATGATATTAGGGAAGATTTTAAGTGATTTGGTCAAGTACTTACTGAACAAAAAGGGTTTTATGGTGTTAATAAGAGAGGAGAGTCGGTGGCATTTTATAAGTGAGGTGAGTGGCACACTTGAAATTTTTGAAAATAAAAAGGTATTCCAACATTTTTCAGTTTAAAAAAGGGTCCAAATGAAGTATTATAGATACAAAAACATTTTTAGTGTCTAAATATTTACATAAAATATATTTTATATGTGTTCTTAGATAATTTTAACCCTTATCGTTTTAGTTTAACCCTCAGTAAACCCTTTTTTTACTTTAACTACGATAAATAATTTTTATTGTTTTAACTATTTATTATGGTAAAACATTTAGTTGAAATTATTAGAAAATATAAATTATTATGATTCAAAATATGGAATCAATTTTTCTAAATTCCATTTATATAAGTGGAAAACGTTAATTTAAAATTAATCCTACAGATGTGTTGAGAAAGCAGGTTTTCAAAGACAAAATGTTCAAAAGTTTACAAGATTTTTATATCAAAATTTATTATGAAAATAATTCCAAATAACTAAATTGGATTAATAGATATATAATTAAACTTATTTTAATTTAAAAACAATTTAAAATATAATTTAACTTTATAAATAATTTAAATTAAAAGAAAATTTTCAATTAAAATTTAGAATTTTTTACTATTAATCAAAAAATAATTTTTTTTAAATTAATAATAACAAAAACTAGATAATTTTCACATGATTATTTCAAAAATTAAATTTATTTTATAAAATTAATTTTACAAAATTTTTAAAAAATAATTTTATCGTTAGTGTGAAAAATGCAAGAAAACTACTTTTGAGAAAAATATTGTTTTTAGGAGGAAAATTAATTTTATTCTTATCTATTTTCTAGAGACACATAATATGAATGTTAAAATTTATATTGAATATATAATATATAAATTTCATTAAATTCATTCACTAAAATTTATTTTTTTAATTAATTTATTTAAAACACATTTGTGTGCATAATTTTTTTAGAAAATTATTTATTTTGTTTTCAAATAGTTTTAATATTCATTTCTAATTAATTGATCACTAATGAATTCATGTGGTGATCATATATTTTTATAATTTAATTAATCATACTCATACCCACTATTATAATGGCTATGTGGTAACTATCTTATTAAATAATAATATTTAAATAGTATGTCATGTTACATTTAGACTTGGTGTTGCATGTAATGCATGCTAAACTCGATGTTTCATGTAATGAAAGATAAAAATCATTTTTTGTGTAACAGAATTTGAACTCAATGTTGTTTTTCATTAAAAGTAACAAAAAAATTAAATTTAATTGAAAAAATATTTCACAAAATCTAAAGGTGTTACACTCTACCCCCATTAAAATGAATTTCACCCTCGAAATTCATCTCTTTGTTTCCAACAACTGGGGATACTTATGCCTCATTACATCCTTAGGTTCCCATATAGCTTCCTAAATATGGAAGTTTTACCAAACAACATTTTACATATGGGTGGTATTGTTTTGTATAACTTCCCTTATTCGATCAAGAATATCTATTGTTTATTTCTCATAAGAAATATCAATCTCTAGTGGTATGACCTCTGAGTTCAGTACATATGATGGATCAAGTATGTAACACCTCATGATATATATATGGAACACATATTGAACCCGAGATAGGTTCAGTGGAAGTTTTAATCAATAGTTTATTATCCTAATATGATCATGAAATTTAAATAGGCAAATATACCTAGGTCCTATCTTTCCTTTATATCATAATAAAAAAATTTATCCTTTGGTTGTGATTCAATCAATTTAAACTTAATATTTTACTATAAGAGATAAAAGTTATATTTCTAAATCACTAAATAAGATCCATAATAGAACGATAATTAATTATTTATATATCTAGTTTAAAAAAGTTTATCAATGGTTATCCAATATAGATAAATCTTCATATGGTGAAGTAATACATTAATCTCTAAAACCTCATCTAAAGTTCTGTCACACATGGGTTTTGAAATTCATCTTTAGTCTCAGTTAATATTTGGTATTTGTATCTTTTCTTATGAACAGGGTTTGAAGGGTTTGAATTTTTAAAATGTTCTTCCCTTATTTATTTGGACTAGATTTCATCCTTAGGTTTCCCGTTGAGTTTTTGGTGAAATTTAGTGTTTTGGGTGGGCAGACTATGGTGCACAGTTGGAACACGCACTACCACAAAAACAGTTTTTCACAGTTCCCCCCTTTATCAGCGCTTTTTTTAGCACTCATAAAGGGACCCCCCTTTATCAGCGCTTTTGTTAGCGCTGATAAAGGGCCCCCCTTTATCAGCGCTTGTTTAGTAGCGCTGATAAAGGGTCGGCTTCAAAAAAAAATTAAAAATATATTAATATATTAATATATAAATATAGTTATATTGTTATATAAATATAATATATAATTTTTAAATATATTTTAGATAAGTATAAATGTACATTTACACTTATTATACTTAATATATAAGATATTTAGTGAAAATGACTTCTTAAAAAATTAAAAAAATATTTTTAATTAATAATTTGATAATCAGTTTGGAGTAATAGTCATTTAATAACAATTTGAGGACTAAAAAATTAAAAAAATTAAAAAAAGATCCAAAATATGTTGAAAACGCAACTCAAACTTCAAACAGTCATAACTTTTGATCTGGGTGTCCGTTTGAGCTCTACCACATATCAAATCAAAGACTACGACGAGCTCTACGTCGCTATGACATGGGGGAATCCCGGTCAAGCGTTTTTCGAGGCCAAAAGAGGCCCAGAAGGCCTCCAAAACTGAGTTTTTTGTCGGGGTACCCAGATTTTTTAACATTTTGTGGATTTTCAAACTCGTTTAAGGGGGTATTATTGGATTTTTTTTGGCGGGGACTGAATTTATTCCAAGGTATTACATTCATATTGATATTATGTCTTTGAAATTTCATCCTTTTTTATAATGAACTGCTATTTATAATCAAATATATAACTATATGTTCATATTTTTTATATATTCGCACCTAAAAATTAAATTTTTTAAATAAATAATTAAACATATTTACATATAAAATATATTAGCTTTATCTAAATAGTAACTAATATCCATTTTATTTAAAATACCAATATATGAATATTTATATACCTATATATTAATCTAACTATATATATATTAATATAACTATATATATATTAATCTAACTATATATATATATTAATCTAATAACTATATATATTAATATAACTACATATATATATTAGTATTCCTATAAATATATATATTAATATAACTATATATATATTCATATAACTATATATATGTTAATATAACTATATATATATATATTAATATAAATATATATTACTATACGAATAAATATAACTAAATATATATATATATATATATAGATATAGATATATATTAATATCACTATATATATATATTAATATTACTATATATATATATTAATATAACTATATATATATTATAATATAACTATATATATATATTATAATATAACTATATATATATATATTATAATCTAATAACTATATATATATTAATATAAATATATATTACTATATGAATAAATATAACTAAATATATATATATATATATAGATATCATGAATTGGAAGACAAATCAAAATAGAGTAGTGGTAAAGGCTGAGGCGCGCAGGGGGGAGGTCTCGAGTTCAAATCCTGTGGGAGGCAGAGGCGCGCGCGCATGGGGGAATATAGCAACAAGCGCTGTTAAAGGGTGCAGGGGGTGCGTGGGGTGCGTGGGGTGCTGTACAGGGGCAGAAAAAGACTGTAAAATGGGGGGCTCAAGTGCTATAAAAGCCCACCTGATTCGCAGTATTTTTTAATTTTTTAAAATTTTTTTTTTGAATTTTTTTAAATTTTTTAAAAAATTTTAAATTTTTTTAATTTTTTTAACTTTTATCAGCGCTTTTTTAAAAGCGCTGCTAAAATGGTCCTTTATCAGTGCTAAAACGAAAGCGCTTATAAAGGAAGTGCTGATATAGGACCCCTTTATCAGTGCTAAAAAAAGCGCTCATAAAGGGGTACTTTTATCAGCGCTTATTTAGCGCTGATAAAAGACCCCTTTTATCAGCGCTTTTTTTAGCGGTGATAAAGGGGTCCTATATCAGTGCTTTTCGGAGCGCTGATAAAGGGGACCCCCCCATCTACGCTGGCTTTATCAACACTTTTCTAGCACTAATAAAGGCCATTTTGAGCGCTGATAAAGGCCGTGTTTGTAGTAGTGACGGTTAGTGATAACCGTGTGCCCTGCCCAAGTAACTATGCGGAAGATGCAGGTCAAGGTAGTAGCTACCACCCAGCTACTGCATGGTTAGTCAAACCATGTGGGTTGCTCATATGGTAGGTATGCTACTCGGTAGAGGCGATCACACGGTTATCGCATGGTTCGACAAACCGTATAGACTAACTATGCAACCTTTCCAAGCCATTAAAAAAACTTTATCTCTCCCTTATTTTTATACCCTACACCATAATTTTCCCCCATTCAGAATCCTTCGACATAAGTTCCCCCAAGGGGGATTTTGGAACCTTCAATCCCCTATAAGTGGGATCCATTGTGGTTTTTTGGTGATTCATTACCCGAATCGAATGGTTAGGGTTTATTTCTTCTCCCTTTTTGATTTCTCTCCCTTTTCCTATTCTACCCTAACCCTAGTGGCCATGTTTTCTTATTTTATTGGCTAGGTTTTCTCGATTTTTTAGGGGTTTTTTCTTCTTAGGGTTTCATAAGGTTGTTCTTTCTTCCTGTAACACCAATGGAGTCTTCCCAACTATGTGTTGTTGGAGTGAAAGTGTTTTGATGTAGGATTCCATTGAATCTATTCTTTAAACATAAGATTACATTATTTTCTTTATTTTCACACATTCCATAGTTTTTTAATACTGATGTATCATTTTAATAATAACTATTTTATGTCAAATGATGTTATCTTTACTTGTTTTTAATTAGTTGAAATGGTTGGAATGGTTTTTTCACATCAAGTGCTTGACGAAATGCCCAATTAGATCTTGTAAACATATTTTAGAAGTGAAGTGATGTTTTTGGGTTTCATAAATAGATTCCTAAATGGATTTTTGTTTTTAAAAGGGCTTGTGCATGGTTATTTATAAAAGAAGTTGATATGTGAAAGTATTGCGAGGCCCAATTGGCACTTTTGAAATTGTTTTATTGGAAAACCCTTCATGGATTAAGTCACCTGCCTTGTTGGTTGTTAAAGATATGGGAATATCCTAGTTTTGGTACTCAACTTGTGTGATAATTGTTTTTAAGTAATGGGATACTGCTTGAGAAGGCTGGGATGGTGCTCGTTGTGTGAATTATATGATAACATGTATGTATGGCTTATTGCTTGGATTGTTTGGCACACCCCATTGTGAACCTGACATGGTAACCTAGCATAGCTAAGAGGGTTTTTGAGACCAATTGTTACACCAGTTTAGTTCACACACTAGATAGTGGCCCATAGCAGGGAGATATTTTTTTATTATTGTTATGTAATTGGGCCCCTCAATCAGGCCAATTTGGGCGATTATAGAGTGTTTGGGCATCATGATGTCATCGAATAAGGCATGCCTTCGGGATGAGTCGCAAGTATAATATGTTCTGGTTGTCCTCTGAGTTCTTAGGTGTTCCCAGGTTTCTTTTTCATTAGTACCATTAATACCATTTCCCCCATTGTGTGGAATAATATCCCTTGTACATGGTTTTGGTGTTTCCTTAGTTAATTTTGAATGCTTGGATTTGTTAAAAAGGTTTCAAGAAATATGTTTTGAATGAATAAATGTTTCCCTTTTCCCTTTTATGAAAAATGAATATTTCCCTTTGATTCCCTTTCCCCTTCTTTCCTTTGAACCTAATTCTCCACTATAATTGGAAGCTTGTTTTAAATTGTGAGGGTAATGGATTTTTATTTTTTTTATTTAAAATGAAAAGTGTGGAAAAAACTATATTTATATAATTTATTTCCAACCAAAATTCATTGTTTCTTTAGTTAAAGGATATGCATTGGGAATAGATTTATTCAGGCTTACTTACTGAGTTTTAATACTCATACCTATAGTTTTTTCTTGTTTTTAGTTTCTACTCTAGGTTACAGATTGGGTTTTATCACCTCAAGTAATGGTTGGTTATGGGTTGGAGGGTGACCCTCAAGGTCACATAGAGATTTTTTGGTTTTCATGTTCAGTTTTAATTTTTCTATATAGTTTTGTTATTCAGCTTTTTGTGCTTTCATTTCATGTGTAATTGATGCTCAGTTTGGTTATCATATTTATTTTGATCTGCTCTATTTTTTATTTCGATGTTTTTATTTACATATATCAGGATAAATCATTCCCATTTATACTCTTTTGATTCCCTCGTTTCTTTTTGTCAGCCTAGGAGGATCAGGAACACCTCTCCGGCCTTGCGACAGATCGACTTGGGTGACCGGTTTAGGTTCGACCTAGTTGGGTTCATGAACAAATGGTATCATAGGAGGGATAATATTTTTTAGACCTTAATTTTATAGAATCCATCATTATTTGGGGATGTAAAGGTAGAAAAAGAAGGATTGTTGAGGCCTGAGGTGTAGGAATGGGAAGGACTTCATTAACCCTTGCTCATTCTGAACCTTGGGTTACTAGGGGATGTCTAGGTTTGTTTGTGTCCTTTTTTTCTATGGGATTGTTAGGTGTTGGGAAATAAAAAAGGGAGTCATAAAAGTGACCTCTATTAGATCACAAGGCCTAGAAATCCATGTGGATCTAGGGACATTACACTAGAATACTCTCTGTGATAGTGGCATTTCTAGAATATGACTGCCAATGATATGTTCAAGTCAACCACCGACACTAGTTTCCCCTTGTGAATCATTTATATCTTCATTAATTATGAAAATTTATTTGAAAAGTCTTGTTTTAAAATTGTGAAAAGATGAATTTAAAATGGTAATAATTTTTTTTTGGAAAGTGAAAAATTGATCTTCGTAACTTATTTTAAGAAAGTATTAGAAAATTTGGTTTTCGTGAAATGAACTTTTGGGGTAAACTAGGAATGGTTTAACAGGATGTGTTGAAATATTGAATTTTTTTTAAATCGAACAAATTGGTATTTGGAAATGATTTTAAATGGGATGAGTTGTTTGAAAATAAAGGTGTGGAGTTCTAAAATGGTTTTGATTATGTGGTTAATGAATCTTTGGGAAGATTTATAAATTTTTTAAACGAATGAAATGTCTCATATTTAATGTTCAAATCTTGGAAATGGGTTTTCAATTGAATTTTTGGAGTTTTTATGGAATTGTTTTGTGAGATCTGAATTGGGTTTCAGCTTTTGTGTCTAGTGGTTTTTTAAAATAGGATATGTGGGGTTTAAAATGAAGTATGACTTGAAAATTTTTACTTGAAAGGTCTGATTGACCTTTGGTGTTTCCATGGGTGACCATATGTATAGATATGTATGAGAAAGTGGATGGGTTTCTGGTGTGGCTTGAGGATTTTTGTGGGTGAGTCCCATGGGATACCATTGGTGGGTGTGAAATCCTTTAATATTGATCCTTTTTAAAATTTATTTTAATGGAAGAGGTGAATTTTTGATAGCTTATAGTGGTGTTTTTTTCCTTTGAATTTTGGGAATAATGTTTCTTTTGTGGTGTTTGAGATGAACAATCACTATTTTTTGATTAGTCTTGATCGAGTTCCTTGTTTCATTGTTTCTTAGATTTGACCCCAATGAATATTCGATAAATACACAAGGTGAATCTACTGGTGGTACATATTTGGAAAAAACTCATGTTGATAAACCTATAGACTATGTTCTTAAATTTCAAAAGTTGTATCCTCCTCTCTTTTATGGTCAAGAGGATCTTCTTGAGGTAGAGGAGTAGATGTGGAGAATTGAGAGAGACTTCAGTTTCCTTGAATTGACTAAGTCATCAAAGGTAAAGTTTTCTACCATTATGATCGAAGGTCAAACCTAAAAATGGTGGAAGTTTTTGGATTGAAGAAATCCCCATAAAGATCTTACCGGGGGTTCTTCAAGTCTTCATTCATCAAAAACTATTTTTCTAAGATGACGTAGGTGAGGAACAAGATGGAGATTTGTGGTCTTCAATAAGGTGTTGGGTCGGTGTTGGAGTTATATCTTCACTTATTAGATTTATTCCTGTACAATTTAAGGTATTTTGGGAAATGATCTTGTGAAAGCTCTACATTTCGAGTTTGGGATCTATCTTGGCTTGTAGTCAAAGGCAGAAGAGCTCAATTTAACCACCTTTTCCAACGTGGTGAGACAAGTCTTTTGTGCCAAAGTTATGCTAGTGGGAGGTCTTGAGATGGTTAACCTTACTATATTATTTGGAACTGATGAAGAAGATTCCAGCAAGAATAATGGGAATTATTTATATATTGATGGTGCTGGTAGGGGAATCGATAGGCCTTTAGACCTCTCATAAACCTCTTTAGGGTACAATACCGTAATGTTTCATCATTGTTGTAAGAGTGGTTATAAGAGGCTGTTGTGCCTGAGTGATCCAAAAATATTCCAAACTCATGGAATATTGGGTCACTTGAAGAAGTTTTTTCAGGGTAATTCCAAGAAGCACCATGAATCCAGACCCATCCTTTTGAGGAAAACCCCAGCTCATTTGTAGACTAAGACAATGTTTGGGAATTAGTTTAGGTTCTCTCTCATTGTAATGTTTTTTGGATGTAATAGCCATGTCTGGTGGCATTTTTTCATTTCTTTTTCAATTTTTAGTATGGATATTTTCGAACCCTATATAACATATATTTTAATGGAAGTGTGTTTTGTGAAATTTTTATCTGTGTGTTTGGTTTGGGGGTTTCTAATGCCTGACTGAAAGGTAAAAGATTCTTTAAACATCAAAGCTCTAGCCATAGGTCCTATAGCGATGTTGGGGAACAGTCAGAAGAACCCTGGTAGTGAGAAAAGGCTTTGGTATAATTTCTATCCTTACTGTGGATGATGGAGGTAGTTCAATCCTCTAGTGTAGTTGTTCTGTTTAAATTGGTTCTGTTTTCTGGGAAGAGGAGTGGGAAACTCATTTCCACATAAGACCCATTTGGGTGTAAGAGTTTTTACTTAGTTATGAGGAGGTTTAGTTACCTCATCTTCTTAAAATCTCGATGGTTGTGTATCACTGGGTGTAGACCTTTATTAAAGGGGCCTTTTGTAGGCTGTTTTTGTGAATTGGGTGTGTCTTGGTTTGTGTTCTTCTGGGGGTGTGAATTTGTTGGTATATTGTCAGTTGTGGTTTTGATGCCTCTTTAGTTGGGCCCTTCACTCCCATACCTTTAGGGTGGAGGTTTTTGTTCAGTACCATGGAATTTTCGAGTTTGTTTAATTTTATTAGTTCTTATGGCGGGGATACCCATCACTGGTCTCACTGAATTTAGTGTCAGCCTGTTTCTTATGGCTGGGAGTCTATTTAGACCTCCTAATATTGGTATTATAGTTTTATCTTGGCTGTTGGTTTGTATCTAAAGGTGGAGAGTTTGTTTAGGCATCCCTATTCTAGTATCACTAATTTAATCCATATGTCATTTTGGTGGTCGATGGTCTCATGCAGAACCATCTAATTCTATGTTCTTCTTTGAGTAAGTGTTGGGACAACAACGGTTTTTTCAGAGTAAAGTTATAAAGGTATCTATTGGATGGGGTTGAATTTGTTCTTTTTTTGGGATGGATGGTATGATTTATTCTTGATGATGTTTTATGATTTCATGTTTTAAGGTAGGATTGAGCATCATTAAAGTTATATGTCTTTTGGATCGATCAACTAGATGTGTTTAAACTTTTAGGGGTGGGTAACACCTAACGGGGAGTCTATTTTTGTCTCACAGGTTCATCTTGTACACCTTTATTATTTCTTGTGGTGTTTTTGCAATTTATTCATTTTTATTCATTGGTAATATCCTTTATTTATAAAGGAGTAGTGGTTTTTGTTTTCAGATTAATCCTTTGGTTGGAATTTTAGGGGCGAAAAGCGTTATGGTGGGGAGAATTGTCACACCTGGGTTTTGAAATTCATCTTTGGTCCCTATTTGAGTTTGGTATTTGGATCATTTATTAGGAAATGAGTGTGATGGGTTTGATTTTTTGTCATTTTCTTCCCTTATTTCTTTGGACTATCTTTTCTCCTTGGGTTTTCCTTTGAGTTTTCGGTGAAATTGGGTGTTTTGGGGTGGGTAAACTCTGGTTCATGGTTGGTGCACAGTTAGTAATAACTGTGTGCCCTACCCAAGTAATTGTGCGGAAGCTACAAGTTGAGTAAGTAGCTACCACAAAGTCTATTAGACCATATGTGTTGCTCATGCGGAATGTCTGCTGCTCTGTAGAGGTGGTCGCACGTTCACCACAAGGTTTGAAAAATCATGCGGACTAACTATGCAGCCTTTCCATGTCGTTAAAAACACTTTCCATCTCCACTATTTTTATACCCTACACCCTAATTTTCTCTCATTCAGCCTCCTTTGACCTAGGTTCCTCCCAAGAGGGATTTTGGAACCTTCAATCCCCTCAAAGTGGGATCGATGGTGGTTTTTTGGTGTTTATTTACCCGAATCAAATGGTTAGGGTTTTTTTCTTCTCCCTTTTCCTCTTCTTCCCTAACCCTAGTGGCCATTTCGGCTGGTTTTTTTTTTCTAGTGTTGATCAGTTGATTGGGGGTTTTCCCTTCTTAGGGTTTCCTTTAGGTTTTTACTACCTCCTGGAACCCTTGTGGTGTCTTCTCAGCTAGGTGTTGTTGGAGCAGAAGCGGTTTGAGGTAGGATCCCATTACATCTCTCATTTAAAATTAACATTGCATTATTTTCCTTATTTTTACACCTTCCTTAGTTGTTAAATAGTGATGTATCATTTTTATAATAATTGTTTTATGTTAAATGAGGTGATTTATAATTTGATTTAATTGTTTGAAATGGTTGGAGTGGGGTTTTTCACATCAAGTGCTTGATGAAATTCCCAGTTGGATCTGGTAAACCAATTTTATAATTGAAGTGGTATTTTTGGGTTTATTAAATGGAATATGAAGTTTATTTTAGTATTTAAAAGGGCTTATTCATGGTTATTTATAAAAATGTTTAATGTGTGAAACTATTGTAAGGTCTGATTGGAACTTTTGAAATGGTTTTATTGGAAACCCCTTCATGGATTAAGTCACTTGCCTTATTGGTTATTAAAGAGGTGGTAATGTCCTCATTTTGGGACTCCACTTGTGTTATAATTGTTTTAATTCAAGGGATACTCATTGAGTAGGATGGTGTGGTGTTAGTTGTGTGAATTATATGATATCATGTATGTATGTATTATTGATTAGTTTATTTGTAACACCCCTTTCGGAACCTCACATGGGAAGCTAGCATATCTACGAGGATTTATGAGAATGATTTATACACTAGTTTAGTTCACACACTAGCTAGTGGCCCATAGTAGGGGGATATTTTATTACCATTACTATTGTATTGGGGCCCTCGGTCAAGCTAGGTAGGGTGACGATTGGGCATTTAGGAGTTATGATTTCATTGGGTAAGGAATGCCTTCAGGATGAGTCACATGTATAGTATGTTCTAGTTCTACCTTAATTTCATAGGTGTTCCTATGTTTCTTCGTCATTAGTACTGTTAGTACTATTGCCCTCATTGTGTGGAATTGTATCCCTTTTACTTGGTTTTCGTGTTTCCTTAGTAAATTTTGAATGTGTGGTTTTGTTAAAAAGGTTTCAAGAAAGATATTTTAAAATAAAAATTGTTTCCCTTTTTCCCTTATATAAAAAAATGAACATTTCAATTTGATTACCTTTCCCCGTATTTCCTTTAAACCTAATTATCCTCTATGAATGGAATCCTGTTTTAAATTATGAGGGAAATGGATTGTGATTTTTTTTCTTTATAATGAAAAGTGTTGAAAACCCTATATTTATATAATGTATTTCAAACCTAAAATTAAAGTTTCTTTATTTACAGGATATTCATTGGGAATATATTTATTCGATCTTACCTACTAAGTTTTAATACTCATGTCTATAGTCTTTTATTGTTTTTAGTTTCTATTGTAGGTTCCAACTTGGGTTTGATCACCTTGGGCAATGTTTGGTTATGGGTTTTAGAGTGACCCTTGAGGTCACATGAATATGTTGTGGTTTTTAGGTTATGTTTTTAGTTTTTCAACATAGTGTTGTTATCCAACTTATCATGTTTTCATTTCAAGTGTAATTAATTCTCAAATTGGACATCATATTTATTATGCAATGGTCTATTTTTATTCTAGTATTTTTTTTGTTTATTTATATTAGGAAAAATCATTCTCATTGATGCCCTATTGATTCCCTTGGCACTTGCTGTTAGCCAAGAGGATCGAGAACGCCTCTCAAGCCTTACCACGGATCAGATTGGGTGATCGGTTTGGGGTCAACTCGGGTTCGTTCAGGAAAATTTCAAATTAAAACATTTTAAAAATAGAAAACCTTTTGAACCTTCCAAAATATTAAAATACACAACTTTAGAAATAATGTCACTAAATTTTCCAAATCAATTTATCATTAATCCCCCAAACAATATGAATTAGATGTTAATTTTCACATACTAGACATGTGAATACCTTTATCATGTATTCACTTGAAATACAGTAATAACCTAAATTACCATAAAAACTTATTGAAAACATACATGATTACTTATTCCTTAAATAAAACATAGGTTTTTGAGATATTCCATAAATTAAAAAATGTTGTAAACTCCATAAATGATAGCATAAACAACTTTTTTTGAAAAATCATTTATCTGTTCCGAGATAATTAATACTATCAAATTTACTTTATCCACATCAATCATCTATTTATCTAAACTAAAAACCATTTTATCAAAATCAGGCACATAATAAGGGTTATATTCCATTTTTCATATGTTCTTCATAAAATATAACCTTTCCTTTAATTCACTTATCTAGGTCATCATTACCATTAAACATATTCTTTTGAATCCATTATGAAAAAAATCTACATAATAATCTGTATATATTCCATGGTTCATATAACATAATTCCTGAATTCCCATACACAAATACTTTAATCATTCCACTTCATCCTTAATCCATTAACTAGGCTTCATAATATTATTCCTTCATACCTCCTTCCTTTTATATTTCATTCACAGTCTCTTCATAGATAACATAAAAACCATTACTCGCACAGCCTTTCCAAGTATCTTCACAATCTTTCCCCTTAGGACATATATTTTAATAATTCTCATACCTTATACATTTAAAATATTAAATATTTTATGATAACTTAGGGAGGCCATTATTCAAATCCATTTCATTAACCAAACTTTTCATTTTCCATCAGAAATTACTTGCTTTGTTTCCTTCTTCTCCACACTCAAAACATCTTCTCATCCCTGTGAGAGATTTTCTTGAGTGCTACAATCCACATTCTTATTATATAAGAAATTGAATCTTTTTGCTCTATTGTATTCGCTACTCGAACTCTCAATGGACTTTATGGTCATCTTATTTGGTGAGTCAATGATTTGGTTAAGGTGTACATTTTTATTCATGTTCCATGATAACTAATTAGGAATAATCGTAATATCATTTTCTCTAGTCATCATCCCATTGGATTCTCATCAGAAAATTTCCCATTACATTCAATTTTAACATAGTTCCTTTTGGTTCCTGGAATTGAATAAAACCAAAAATAACAGTTTGAGAAACATTAGTCATATTATAAAACCACATAATCATGAAAAAATAATTTATAGGATGTATAAATCATGACACCTTGTTTTTTTATCTATAAAACCTTAAGTTTATCCTAGGCCATTCATAATCAGGTTCATGCATAACATATTTACTCCTAAGTTATCTATCTTCACCCAATGTATTGGAGGGAGATATATGTCCCACCCACCAAATAATGAAAACCATACTTATGTATTCCACAACATTATAAAACATTAATCATGTTATCAGATCATAACCCATGTAAATAAAATTAGTTTCATAAACATTATTCAATATAAACATTAACTATATAAGGAAAGAATAAGGATGGTATAATTAAATATTAAACCTAGTAAAACATAAGTAACATCAAAGGATTTCATATTACATGTAAAATTGTTTTGAAATATCACTTGTAATATTTCGTGAGGAAAATAGCCTTTCTATTTTGAAAAATTATTTTTTAAAACAAAACACATTTTAAAAATCCCTTTTAATTTGAAATCATTCATTTAAAATATAAAAATTTACCAAATATTAATGAAAAAAGTTTTATTTGATAAACTATTTGAAAAATTATAATATAATCTTGAAATCATTTAGTGTTTATGATAGTAGGAAATAAAGTTTGTGTTCTGCATGTTTAAAATAATGATTTTATTCATATTTTTAGTCAAAACCCAAATAGACATTATTTGAAAAGTGTCATGAAGATTAATTTTAAAAAAATTCTAAACATTAAATGATAGTTAGAAAATATTTTGAAAAATAATAGGATAACAACAAAACATTTTTGAAAACATTTTTATAAAACACAATTTTGGAATAAAATGGATTTATGACCAAATATATAGGTAAAGATTGATTTTATGAAAAATATTTTCTTAATTATTTTAAGTACCAAAAAGTGAAAAATAGTACTATGTAAAATATCATTAATTACTACAGTAGAAGAAATTCCATGATAATTCTTGATAAGTATATCATAATATTTCAATATTGGATACTTAATCGTGAACAATCCTGATAAACGATGATATTATGACATAAAAGCATTACCACTTTGGTAAAATTTGAATCATAATCCCAATGAAAGATAGATACTCATATGGATATGTAATACACATAATTTTGAGTATAATATTCATAAAATACATCAATGGGAAGTATATACACCATATTAAATAAATATGTGGTGAATAGGGCATGTGTCTCACGGAAAATAAAAGTGGGATGAAAATATTTTATCACATCAGTAATCTTATGAATCGCAAGACCAAATAAATAATAACATAAAATGAAACTATAAATATCACTAAAAAAGTATATTTATGATATAAAATGTCAAATGGGAAGTATATACACCATATAAAATAAAAGAGTGATGAATTTTCATATATCTCCTAGAAATAAATGAGAGTCTCAAAATCTCTTACCTTAAGTCTCGACTTCCTTTGTACATGTTCAAACCTCTTGTATAATAAATATAAGTTTATTATACATATATTATAGAACAATAATTATATATATTATAACATATATTATTTACTTATAAACATTTACTACCCATATATTACCAAATCCTTGTTAAAATTACATTTTGGGTAATAACTGCTTTGTTTTTCGTATATATTTTGATTTGTTATTTTCGGTCCTCTTACTTTAATCATGGTTCCATAATCTGTAGAAAAATTATCAGGAAATAATTATCATATTTATAAATATATTATAATTTTATTACCAATCATTAATGATGTCTTTGAGATATAAAGTGTGTTATGATCATGGAGACGATATGCCATATGTACGCATAAGTAACATTTCTATTTTTGAACGATCATTATAGAAGGGAGGTAAGTAATATTTTTATATTTACAGAATGATATAATATCATAAATTATATATTATTTATTTAAATATACTTATTAATATAATCCATTTTGTATGGTGATGAAAATATAGAGTTTCCTCGCTTCGTGAAGGCAGTAGTCCACACGTACATGAACAACATTATCATCTTTCAGTGAGTGAAAATGTAAAAAATAAAATGATATATTATATTTTAATTATAAAAAATATGTCATTAATATCATAAATTTTACATTTATATCACATATATTCATTAAATTTATCCTTATTACCTTCCATGAAAGGCGTTAGTGAAAAACGAATCACATCGCTTCCTGGGGAGGTAGTCTGTCGTACACACGAGCGATGTTATCGTATCCCCTACAGAGTGGAAAGTAAAAAGGTATATATGATATATTTAATCCTAATGAATAATTATTTTATAAATAATATATATATATATATTATATCCATATTCATACCCAACCGTGAGAGGTGGTAATGGAAAAACGAATGACATTGGTTTGTGAGGCGATAGTCTGATGTACACATGAATGATGGTTTTGTTACCCATTTGATGGGAGTGGAGATAGTTGTAGGTCATGAACACAACATAACACTATCCCATTATATGTAATATATTTAGGTTATTATATCATAATTTTTTATTAATAATTGAATGATATGGAGGAATAAATGAAATAAAAATGCTTATTGAAGAACATTACCTCTTTTTGGGTACCCTCCTTAGGTTTGAACCAACATCCTTATAAGATGAATTTATGCCAAAAATAAGGCTTAAAGGGATAGTGGAGGTAAGTTTTAAAGTTATTTGGGTAGGTATTTCCTGAAAAAAAAAGGTTTTAATTTGTGAAGAGGAGAGGAGATGGGGTGACCTTTTTATAAGTTAGGTGAGTGGCACACTTGTAATTTTTGAAATGAAAAAAGGTGTAAATAAGTTTGTCAAATTCAACAAGGGTCCCAAATAGAATATTATATATACTTAGATATTATAGGGTAAAAATATGTCCATAAAATATATTTTATACAAGTTTTAGGTTATTTTATCCCTTATCTTTTTAGTTCAACCCTCAGTAAACTCATTTTTACTATAACTGTTGTAAATAATTTTTACTATTTTTACAATTCATTATAGTGAAAAATTAATTTGACATTATTATATAATATAAATTATGTTTATTATAAATTTTGAATCCAATTTTTTTTAATTCCATTAAAATAAGTAGAAAATTTTCATTTAAAATTAATCTCAGAAACGTGATGAGAAAGTGGGTTTTCAAAGAGAAAATATTCAAAAGTTTACAAGGTTTTTATATCAAAATTAAATATGAAAATGATTCCAATGACTTAAATTTAATTAAAAGATATAAAATTGAACTCAATTTAATTTATAAACAATTTAAAATATATTTTAATTTTATAAATAATTTTATCAAAATAGAATTTTTCAATTAAAATTCAATATTTTTAACTATTCATCAAAAAGTAATCATTTCAAAAAATTACAATGAATTAACCCTATGATAATTTTGAAATTATAATTTTAAAAAATAACATTATTTTATCAAATAAATTTTCTAAAATTTTTAAAAATTAAATTTATTATAAGTGTGCAAAATTCAACAAAACTACTTTTTAGAAAAATATTGTTTTTATGTATAAAATTGGTTTTATTCTTATGTATTGTCTATAATATGGATAATATGAATGTTAAAAAATTTATTGAATATATAATATATAAATTTCCTTAAATTCATTGATCAAAATTTATTTGGTTAGTTTATTTATATAAAACAAATTTGTGTATATAAGAAAAAGTTTTTCAGAAAACAAAATTCTTTTATATTTGAAATTGTTTTATTTTTACTTTATAATTAATTAGTCACTAAAGAATTCATGTGTAGACCATATATTTTCAGAATTTAGTTAATCCTTCCCATACCCACAATTATAATGGCTAGTTGATAACTATCATATTAAATAATAATATTTTTATAGTATGTTAAGTCTCATTTAAATTCGTAGTTTCTTATGATACAAGATAAACTTGGTGTTGTGTGCAATGAAAGATAAACTTAGTATTGTGTGTAACACAAGATGAACTCAGTGTCACATGTAATGAAAAATATTAAAGAGATTAAATTTATTTGAAAAGATATATTTTATAAAATTTTGAGGGTTACAAAAGGAGTACTAAGCTCTAAGGATATTAAATATAGAGGATTATATCCTTTGAATAAATTTTTGAGAAGATAGAAAATATCCTGGAGGTATTTGAAGATATACTAATTTCATCTACTTAAAATCCAGATTTTGGAGATTCACTACCACAAAACGGGTCAAGGCCAGCGCCACCCTTTTATCAGCGCTAACGAAAAAGCGCTGATAAAAGGGGGTACCTTTAACAACGCTAAAAAAAGCACTGATAAAGGTACCCCCTTTAACAGCGCTTATTTTTAGTACTGTTAAAGGGTACCCCTTTATCAGCGATTTTTTTAGTAGCGCAAATAATGGGGGGTCTTTATCAGCATTTTTTAAAAGCGTTGATAAAGGGTCTACTTCCAAAAAAATCATTAAAAAAATATATTAATATTTAAATATATAGATATAGTTATATTGATATAAATATAATATATATTTTTAAATATAATTTTAAATATATTTTAGATAAGTATAATATACAGTTGCACTTAATATTTAAGATATTTAGTGCAAATGGATTATAAAAAAATTAAAAATATTTTTAATTAATAATTTTCTAATTATTATGGAGTAATATTCATTTAATAACAATTTGAAGACTAAAAAAATTAAAAAAAGATCCAAAATATGTTAAAAACGCAACTCGAACTTCAAACGGCCATAACTTTTGATCCGGGTGTCCGTTTGAGCTCTACCACATATCAAATCGAAGAATGCGATGCAATCTACACCCCTTTGACTACGGAAACCCAGATCAAGCTTTTTTAAAGGCCAAAATAGGCCCAAAATACCTCCAAAACTGAGTTTTTAGTCAAGATACCATGCTTTTTTAACATTTTGTGGATTTTTAGCCTCATTTAAGGGGGTATTGTTGGATTTTTTTTGGTGGGGACTGAATTTATTCCAAGGTATCACATTCATATTTATATTATGTCTTTGAAATTTTATCATTTTTTATAATTCATTGCAATTTATAATCAAATATATAACTATATGTACATATTTTTTATATATTCACACCTAAAAATTTAATTTTATAAATAAATAATTAAACATATTTATATATAAAATATATTTCTCAATATATAAGCTTTATCTAAAGAAAAAATAATATTCATTTTATTTAAAACACACATATATTAATATTTATATACCTATATAATGTGTGTGTGTGTGTTTTTTTTGTATGTGTTTGTATTAACAAACTGATATATATTATCTATATATTCTAATATATGTATATACATATTAATATATTATATTTGTAAATATATATAAATATGTATAATTATACTGAAAAATATACATATATAATATGTGTGTGTGTGTGTTGTATATATGTATGTATTTATTTATTTATTTTAAACACACAAAAAAACATATTTTATAAATGTATTTAAAATTGATCTTATAAATATATATTAACATAAGAATAAATATACAAATAAAAAAATATAACTAAATATATATAAATAGATAAATATAAATATATATTAATATATTAATAAATATATATATTAATATATGAATAAATACATATATTAATATTTGAATAAATATATATATTAATATAATTATATATATATATATATATTAATATCACTATAAATATATATATTAATATAACTATATATATATATTAATATCACTATATATTACTATATGAATAAATATAACTAAATATATATATATAAATAAATAGATATGTCATTAACTGGACAACAAATCAATATGGCAGAGTGGTAAAGACTTTGGCACGCAAGAGGGCGGTCTCGAGATGAAATCTTGGTGGAGGCAAGGACGCGCGCATAGGGGTGGATTTGGGGGGCTAGCGTTGATAAAGAGGGTGGGTGTAGCGCTGGTATAGGGTGGAGGGGGGTGCGTGCAGGCACTGGAAGGGATGGAAAGCGCTGTTAAAAGGGTGCTCAAGCACTATAAAAGCCCCCCCCCCGATTGGCAGGATTTTTGTAAATTATTTTTAATTATTTTTTATTATTTTTTATTTTTATCAGCACTTAATAGAAAGCGTTGATAAAGGACCCTTTTATCAGCGTTTCTTTTTAGCCCAGACAAAAGACCCCTTTTATGAGCGCTTTTTTTTAGCGCTGATAAAAGTGGTTTTATCAGCGCTTTATGGACCACTGATAAATGGGACCCTCCCCCCCCCTTTATCTTCACCTACTTTAATAGCGCTTTTCTAGTGCTGTTAAAGGCCATTTTTAGAGCTGATAAAAGGGGTATTTGTAGTAGTGATTGATGCAAAAATATGGAACAGTCTGGTTTCCATAAGGATCATTCTATCCATACATATGAGAATCATCTTGAAGGTCTATAAGCATGAGTTTCATAAGAAAGACCATTCATCCTTGCATATAAAGATGAGCAGAACTGTAAGCATGATCACTGTAAAGATCATCTATATCCATAAAGATCATTATGTCCTTATGTATAAGCATTATTTTCCAAACTGTAAGCATGGTATCTTGTAATCATGATCCATAATGTTGAATTTTTAAGGATTTCATTGAATGTAAGAGTGATAAACCACCATAAGGATCATATATCCTTATAATTGAAGAATATTTTCCAAAATTAAATTTGTTAAGAAGAAAAAATGATAGTGTAAGAGATATTCTATCACGTTATAAAACATCATGAATCTTTGAATAACTATGTTAAAAGCATGATTTTATAAGGATCATTATTATTGATAAATAAAATAAAATTTCATGAGTTTTCAAGAATAAGGAACATATAAATGACTCAAAGCTATAGATATTATTCAGTGATTGTATATCAAAAAAATAATTTGTGATTCTTGTTGAGTTATTTAAGACTATTCCTATTCTAAGAAGTTAAAGTTGGGGTGAGAAATGTTTTTCCATAAACCAAAACATCCATGTCATGAATATAAATTTACTAGATAGCTATATATATATAAATAAACATTATTTCTATTGATTTTTCAAGAAGATAAAAACATTTTCATTTATTGAGTTTAGATTTGATGTTTGTAGATTTTAGTTCACATAGAATGAAATCAAAAGGAATTTTCATAAATTTTCATAAAAATATGATCCACATTGAAGATATGCTGAGAATAAAACATATTATTGTAGGGAAACTAAAAAATGGTTATCCTATGATCGTGATTTGGGATGGAATCTAAAAAGTCTTCACAATATTCTATTTATAGATACTAATGTCTATGATAGTAAATTAATGCTACTGATTGGATGACCTTTAGATTTTCAATACCATTGAGAATAATATAGAGTGATACAATGTATCATATGATAAACACAAAACCTACAACATATGAAACTATATATAGAATTGAGTGAGTATTGAGATATTTTTAATCTCTAAAAATGATAGTATATTGGGCTAATCTATACCTCAAATGGTATCAAAGTGGAGAAATCATAAAGATACTACATCTAAGATTTTATTAGTAGGAGGTGATGACCTTAAAAAGAGAGTATTTAGTGTAGTGAGAAAAATCCAGATAGTTGATAATCTATTTAGAGTTTAAAAACCAATAGAACTAATAAAGATCATCAACTATTGAATATTTTTGAAGGAAGGTACATGATCAAATCAATGATCTAGTCATTTCATAGAGGAATATCATTTTTAGGTGTTGTAGAAGTTACCAAGACATGATAAAAGTATTTATTATTATGAATACCATTTTTTTAGGTCAATGGGACTTTGTAAAATAGAATATCATTGTCACTCTGATAAGTTAATTCTAATGAAAATCTTGAAATTTTAACATTTTGGGACTCACTTTTAGTGTGTGAAACTTTGTGGGTTAGGATAAAAATAGACCACACCCATTTTAATTGATAACATGATTATAGAGGATAAACTATGGGTTGGGGGACTAACCTACCATGTAAAAGAATACAATTTTATAGCCAAACCTTACAAATCCTTATCTGTTGTTCTTCTTTCATTATTATTGATAATGATGTGAGGGTGGGTTATTAAAGCTCGAGTGGATCGTGGTACTAACCAAACATGAAGGATGATTTTAAGTGGATAACTCAAAAAAAGGGATCATTGATTTACCCCTACTTCTATCAGGGATCTCATTAATCCAAGAGGTATTCAATAGATTATTTAGGAAAGCATTGATTAACTTATTGTTTTCATTTTAATTAATCAAAAACTATTTTCAACCATATTTTCCAAAAGAAAAATCCTTTTCAACAATTTTCTAAATTCATTGCCTTCTTAAAACCATGTCACAACCGTAAGTAGTCATCACTACTAGAAAGATGATCTTTCCCAACACTTCTATACCAACGGTTTGTAAAAACCGTTGGTATAGCTACCATTTCCCAACGGTTCACCAAAACCGTTGGGAAAGCCATAGATTTCCCCACCTTTCCCAACGGTTTGGCAAACCATTGGGAAAGGGTGTGTTTTGAGCCTCTTTCCCAACGGTTCACCAAAACCGTTGAGAAAGGGTGTGTTTTGAGCCTCTTCCCCAATGGTTCACCAAAACCGTTGGGAAAGAGTGACCTTTCCCAACGGTTCACCAAAACCGTTGGGAAAAAACACCCAAAAAACCAACCTTCGGCCTAAAAAAACTCAACCCACCCCTAACCTATCCCAACGGTTTTGAAAACCGTTGGGATAGGTTCTTTAATTTTTTTCCAGATCTACTAACCGAGAACATTATATAAATCAAAATTTTAAATAATTATGATAATACATATATATATTTATGAAATTATGTTTACAAAAGTGATGTTAGCTTAGTGGTTAAGTCGTTCGATTATAAACGAGGGGTCCTGGGATCAAATCCCAGCGGATGTTTTATTTTTGGAATTTATATACCAACGGTTCCATTACCGTTGGTATAGATTTCATATTACCTATACCAACGGTTTCCAAAACCGTTGGTATAGACATATCCCAACATCTTACTTGGCTACGGTTCTCCAAACCGTTGGTATAGGCTATACCAACGGTTTGGAGGCCTATACCAATGGTTCCAAACCGTTGGTAAAGGTTAGTTTTCCAGTAGTGCATATGCATATTTAGAATACCTAAATGTATATTATCACATTGAAACCCATTCTCTCTTTCCACCTAGTATAAGAGTAAATAAATAAATATACTTGAATCAATATCTCAAACAAAATAACAAAAAATAATAAAAAAATATATCTCATCCATGAGAACTTTAAACTTCCTTTTATAGTGGTTAATTATGCCCAAGTATATGGTACATCACAAGATACAAAAACATCATACGTCTAACTACCCTACACAAAGATTAAAACAACCAAAAAACTTATTTGGAACTACATTGTAATTCCCTGAATAAAATCAATGAAAGACATCCTAGTCGGAGTACACCAGACATTAGGAGAACCTTGACATACACCGGAGGCTACCAACAAGCATAGAGAGTCTATAACTAATGTGGGGAGACTATACCCTCAATACCATCACATGAAATAATGGATAAATAATAGAATAAACATATCTAGTTAGAGTAGGTGTATGAAATTACAACTAAAATTAAACCAGTTATAACATTCAATATCAACTTTCTATAATATACATGGAACCCATGATCAGAATATATATATATCACTACTGGAAATTGCACCTATACCCACGGTTTCAAACCGTGGGTATAGCCCTTGAAACCGTGGGTATAGGGTATACCCACGGTTTCGCCAACCGCGGGCTGGAATGCCGTCGCAATAGCCCTATACCCACGGTTTTTAAAAAACCGTGGGTATAGACCCAAAAATTTTTATATTACCCACGGTTCACTGAACCGTAGGTATATATGTATACCCACGGTTTTATAACCGTGGGTATAGTTTTTTGCAGCTCTGGTATATATGTATACCCACGGTTTTATAACCGTGGGTATAGTTTTTTGCAGCTCCAGAATATACCCACGGTTTTATAACCGTGGGTACACATGTTTCCAGCGCCAGAATATTTCCACGGTTCAAATGAACCGTGGGTATTTGCAATGTCCCCCGCATCAACGCAGACCTGGCAGCAGGCTCTGCAATTCTACCTGAAGACAAAATATAAGAACAAAATATAAGAACAAAAAGTATGCAGCTTGCAATTGAGAAAGTTCTGCCAAGTTCTGTTTTCCGCTTAACAAATTTCTGATCATCCTACATGGAACAATGTGCAAGTTAAAAATAAGTCTAATTATAGGCATTGAAAACATTACATGGCTATAGCTTGAAACCGTAGGGAAAAAATGAAGCAATACAGATACTACCAGCACAATGGGAATAATGGATATTGCATTAAAGATGTTCAACAAGAATAGTGATTTGGAGACAGGAATTTCATAATAAAAGAAACTTGCAAGCTGCACAGCATAAATTAAAATGCATTAAAACATCAATAAAAGCCATGGAAATGAAAACATCTAGCAAAAATTTGTGGCAGCGTGACCTTGATATGATGAAGAAGAACTAGGGTGTGCTCTAGCAATTCAGTTAAATGGGCACATTTTTTATTCCCTTTTCTAAATTGGGCTGACAAGTTTCATAAATGATCTGAAATTCAATTCAGCCAAACTAATTTTAGTTATTTTTGTTTTATAGTAAGGTTTTGCAGTAGAGTATTATATTTAAGGATTGAAAACATTTGGTTTTTAATATATGCCATTTCAACCAACTTTGCATTAGTTGTGGATAGGTGTGTAAACGAACAGAGCTGCTCATTAACAGTTCAAGTTCGGCTAACAAATGCTATAGACCATCATTTATAGACTACATGGTTTCCAAAGCAGGTCAACACTGTTTAGGACAGACAATAATGTTAATAATTGATGCTACGGTGGAAGTTTGTTCCAAACGTTCAATTAAACTGTTTGAACACTGCAGGACAGCTGTAAATAGAGATGGTGAATATGGAAAGAATAAGATAAAACAAATGAAATATATATACATTACATAGTGTTTTCAAGGGTCAGCTTTATACAATAAACCCTAGAAGAGGTAGGTCGATGAACTAGAGAAGAGAGAATACCCCACAAAAGAGAGCCATGCATCAGAGAAGAGAAGAATGTGACGCAATAACACCACGTTGCTGGGAGAAAATTGATCCAAGATGAACAGCTTAATCTTATCTTCCAGTTCCATTCTTGAATGGTGATTGGTGTGATTGTGAGTAGATCTATTTAGTGACTTCTTGATTTGCTATGTAATTGACTTCTTGAATGGTGATTGGTGTGATTGTGAGCAGAACTCTTTAGTGACTTCTTGATTTTCTGTGCAATTGAGAAGACAAGTGTGAGGGTAGTGAACCCCTAATCAAAGGCGCTAAAAACCCATATTGAATTGACTTGACCACTTAAGTGATGAACATGATGACATGCACTAAATTAAAGTCAAATCATAATAAAGAGAAAGAATGACCGCCAAAAAAGTAAGGTCAGTTTGACACACAAAGGATGAAATTTTAGGTCAGTTTGACACACAATGCTATGAATGTATCATTGTTGAAGGGTTTGGTGATATCTTTGTGATGTAGAATTCTATACCATAGGGAGAGCTTCCAAATAAACATGCGATACTGCTAGTTAATGTCATTTGAATCTGTCTACTCCTTGAGTAGAGCAACCAGTGGCTGTGGATGAGAAAATGTGTCTCCCAAAGTGTCCTGTGGGGAGTAGGGACTACTTATGTTTCCATTTGGGGAGGATCTTGTGGTGCCAGCCCCTCCCCACTGCCCAGCAACCCCCCCCCCCCCCACTGCACAGCACCCCCCCCCCCTCCCCACTGCCCAGCACCCCCCCCCTCCCCACTGCCCAGCAACCCCCCCCCCCTCCCCACTGCCCAGCACCCCCCCACCCCTCCCCACTGCCCAGCACCCCCCCTACCCACTGCCCAGCACCCCCCCCCCCTCCCCACTGCCCAGCCCCCCCCCCCCTCCCCACTGCCCAGCACCCCCCCTCCCCACTGCCCACCCCCCCCCACTGCCCAGCCCCCCCCCCCTCCCCACTGCCCAGCCCCCCCTCCCCACTGCCCATCACCCCTCCCCACTACCCAGCCCCCCCCCTCCCCACTGCCCAGCACCCCCCCCCCCCTCCCCACTGCCCAGAACCCCCCCCCCCCCCCTCCCCACTGCCCAGCCCCCCCCCCCCCTCCCCACTGCCCAGCACCCCTCCCCACTGCCCAGCACCCCCCCTCCCCACTGCCCAGCACCCCTCCCCACTGCCCAGCACCCCCCCTCCCCAGCACCAGCACCCCCCCTCCCCACTGCCCAGCACCCCCCCCCCTCCCCACTGCCCAGCCCCCCCCCCCTCCCCACTGCCCAGCACCCCTCCCCACTGCCCAGCACCCCTCCCCCCTCCCCAGCACCCCCCTCCCCACTGCCCAGCACCCCTCCCCACTGCCCAGCACCCCCCCCCCCCCCGCCCCAGCACCAGCACCAGCACCCCCCCTCCCCACTGCCCAGCACCCCCCCCCCCTCCCCACTTCCCAGCACCCCTCCCCACTGCCCAGCACCCCCCCCCCCCCTCCCCAGCACCAGCACCAGCACCCCCCCCCCTCCCCACTGCCCAGCACCCCCCCCCCCTCCCCACTTCCCAGCACCCCTCCCCACTGCCCAGCACCCCCCCCCCCCTCCCCAGCACCCCCCCCCTCCCCACTGCCCAGCCCCCCCCCCCCCACCCTCCCCACTACCCAGCACCCCTCCCCACTACTCAAATAAAGATGAAGTGATATAAAGAAGAAGAAAACTGATTATTCCTGGGAACACCATAATATTTCAATTCCATTATGAGAAAACACTTACCAAATTCGGATCCTAAGGAGATAAGGGGATAGGATAGACTTGGTCAAACAGAACGTATCGAGACACACCCACATACTACATACATAACCATTCAAACAGTTTCAACTGTTCAAACAATAGATGGAAAACATATTCAGCACAAAAGTGATGGGAAATGCCAACCAAATGAAAGAAGCTAGATTAAAACCAATGACCGAGCAGGAAAAAAAAATTGGACATTCAGAATGCATGTGTGTTCAATGATTCCAATATCTAAAGTGCGTTTCAGCTAGACTCATAACTCAAAGAAGAATTCACATTGATGAGTCATGCATGAATAAGCTCAAATGCCGTGTTAGATTGGCACATAGATTTGTCAGCTCACCTTGATAAAGATCGAATGGAAAACCACTGATTGCTAATCATACTTTAATTTGCTACAATCTGTACATGCAACAAATAAAACCATGAATTATTATTAATGAATATATAAGACTCATAAGCAATGAAATGTCATATAGAACTAAAACAAATGCTGAAAAAAAGTAGAAAAAATGAAAGAAGAAATTGCATAAAGAAATTTTGTTATTAGTAGCAGTAGATCAAAACATGTATGTATACATCCTTGCACACTAAACTAGTTGAGAATAAATAAGAATGTGATTTGATCGTGGTCAAACAGATCCCGAAATATCACCAGATAAAGTGTGATATTCAAAACAATTAGTGCATTTGGAATTTGAATTTAAAATACTACTAAAAATCATACCTTCTCTTAGAAATATGAATGACTTTATTCATTGATTAAAATTATTTTAATTGGTTATTAAATGACTTATAATGAGCTATTTATTACAAAAAACCATTGTTGAAATCTCAAGAAATATCTTGAACTCAAATTCCACAGAGAACTACTTCAAACATCAGGTTGATCTATTTACGTCATCTTTAAACCTATTTTTCCACCTCCCCAGCCCGCCCACTGGCCAGCCCCCCACTGCCCCTCCCCCCTCCCCCCCTGCCCAGTCCCCCCCCTCCCCACTGCCCAGCCCCCCCCCCCTCCCCCCTGCCCAGCCCTCCCCCCCTCCCCCCCCCCCTCCTCCCCTGCCCAGCCCCCCCCCCCCACTCCCCCCCTGCCCAGCCACCCCCTCCCCCCTCCCCCTCCCCCTCCCCCCCCCTACCCAGCCCTCCCCCCCACTGCCCAGCCCCCCACTGCCCAGCCCCCCACTGCCCCTCCCCCCTCCCCCTCCCCTCCCCCCTGCCCAGCCCTTCCACTGCCCAGCCCCCCTCCCCCTCCCCCCTGCCCACCCCCCCCCCACCTCCCCCTGCAGAAAGTTCATGAAAAAACAAGGAGTAAACAGAATGGCATGTGAAAATTACCTAAATAACTGACAAATAACACCCCTGATGAAAACATAATCCAAAATGCATTTCATTGCATAAAGAAATTCACATACAAGCAGTCCACCAATACAAAAAAAAACATTAAACTCCAACACACGTCTCTCTGCTAAGTCAAAAATGGAGGGGATTAATATCCCCCCCCATCGCCATCACTGTCATCCTCATGTCCAGCATCATCATCATCAGCAGCAACATCGACAGCAACATCATCACCAACCGCACCGTCAGCATCATCATCAGCAATCTCATCACCAACAACATCATCAGCAACATCCTCGTCAGCTCTATCGCCACCACCGTTATCGCCACTAGGACCCTCATGGGAATCACCCGAGGCATTATTTAAAGAGCGCATTGATGTCATACATGAATGAAAAGTGGCAGCAACCTCTGATGGTAGTGACTGACTCAAAACTGACAGAGCTTTCATGAAATGTTCATTCATCAGCTTACTTTTTTCACGCTCCTCTAATACTATTTTCTTTGTCGCAGCTAATTCAGCACACGCGCACTTTCCAACTCAGAGGCCTTAGAGGAGTCTGATGATGACCAATACCTAGAGGGGACAATGTTTTTGCCTGGTCTACAACGGACTCTTCCTGGATGCTCCACACCTAACACCTGACTGAAATGATCATTTGGCCCTAAGTTGTCAGCTTCCTTCTCATCCATGGGCCTCCAAGGCAGACTGTTGAAATTATAAACATATTAAATTATGAATTTCGTATAAATGTTTGAAATATAAATAAACAAACTTACAATTTTATCTTGTGTTTGTGAATTAACTGCAGTTCCATCTTTTTTTTTCCTACTGAAGCAGAATAATTTGGCACGAGGTACAGGACCTTCAATGCCCAATTCAGCTTGCTGCATATAAGAAGTGCACAAATTTGAATTACAACCATATATGATAAATGCAAAATATTGGATTGAAGTGAGTTGCAACAAAGACCCACAAACATTGAGGTTAAAGACATGGACTAACCAAGGGAAAGCATGAATAAGTTATGATGACATGTTATAAATAAAGACATTATTTTAATTCAGATGAACGTACCAGCCGCTTCCTCTTTATCGGGGCATTGTAGTGCGCCCCAATGTGTGTAGATATGTCATTTCATCTTTGTTTTTTTTGTTTTTCGCTGACACTTCCTAAGAAACAAAAAAACAATACAATTAATAAAAATTAAATTTTATATAAAAAACAGTAAAGATGGGTAGTACCTTATACTGTTCAGTATTCCAATGTGCGGTCATTTTTTGATATTGACTTTTTGGACAGTCAGGGTTTGTGGGTACACCCTCTAACTCAGTACCCACTCTGCTCCTCCAACCAATATGTAACTCATACTTGTATGACCGCCAATACTCTCCAAGATCACTCAACCTAGCAGCTTTGGCAGCTTCACCGTTAGGAAAGTTAAATCGACTCTGCAACAAACATGTTAAGTCATATAAATACATTACTAATATCAATATAAATTTATAAAATTTTCGTACCCATATCTGCGCCCATGCCCTATCCTTGATGTCGGCACTGATATGTCTCCATGAGACCGGTTCCACCGGAACGATATCATGATATTTGGCTAAAGTAGCCATGAAACTTCTACACTCCTTAGCATTTTTACCTACCATTTGATTTTGAGAATTGTAATCCACCATAATCTGAGTTTCACGATTCCAAGCATCCCGAATTCGAGTGCGCCCACGTCGCCTACTAGAAGATCCCACTAAATAAGATAAGAGGTGAAAAGAGAAGAGTTAGGTGACAATACAATAGAAAAAAAGTGAAATGCTATAATTTGAAACATTTATAATAAAAAAACCTGATGCAGGCTCCTGAATAGGCTGTGAGGCATCTGTAGACTGTGCTGGATCAGCATCCTCCGAAGGAAGTATCTGTTCCACAGCATGCTCTGGCTGATCTTCATGAACAGGAGTGGAAACTGAAGGAACATACTCAATATGTGTAGGATTGATGGTAGGAAAAGGATGTGGCGTAGACATGTCAGAATATGCATAGTAGGTCTAGGGATACATGAATGGATATGAAAGTATAAGGTATATGTGATATGATATCATATGAGATAACATATATATATTCAAATTACTTACTTGATATAGGCATCGAACAAACCACAATTAAACAAGACTGTAAGATGTGCCATATTCCGCTCTTCAGAGCTCAATGTAACCAATGTATATGACCCGACAATTCCACCTGTTTGGGGAAGAGATGGAAACGAGGGTTGAATTTCCTCATACTGCTCATCTTCATTTCTCATTGGTCGATTATGTCTTGTGCTCACATCAGACAAATACATTGAACAAAAATCCATACATTCTTGGGCCAGATAACTCCTCACAATGGAACCTTCAGGATAATTCTTATTTCGGACATATGATTTCATTGTGCACATATTTCTTTCAGTGGGATACATCCACCGAAAAAGCAACTGGTCCCCCAAGAAGTGTCTCAGTTGGAAGATGAACTGTTAAATGCATCATGCAAGTGAAAAAGGATGGAGGAAAATTTTTTTCCAACTCACACAGAATTAATGGTGCCTCTTGCTGCATTTTTATCAACAATGATTTGGATAACCTTTTAGCACAAAGGTCTCTAAAAAAATGACACAACCGAATCACTGCCACCCTTACATTATTGGATAGCAAATGTCGAATTGCTATTGGAATCAATTCATGAAGAAGGATGTGGTAATCATGAGTTTTTAGGGATTTCAATTTCAAATGTCTTCTGTTGACTCGTTTAGATATGTTGTTGGAATAGCCGTCTGGAACCTTAATATTCTCCAATACTGCCAGAAATTGATCTTTCTCTGCCTGTGTCATCACATAAGAAGCACAGGGAACTTTCCATTTGTTTTCACCGATACAAACAGGATGTAGTTCTGGTCGAATACCCCAATCCAATAAATCCCGACGAGATCGGAAGTCATCTTTGGTCTTCCCCTTAATATTCAAAAGAATTGCAAGCAACATTTCACATATATTTTTCTCAATATGCATTACATCTAAACAATGACATAACAAATTAGTAGACCAATATGGCAACACAAAAAAATACTTCTCGTTTTCCAATTGTAAATGACTTCAGTATCAGCATTCTTCCTCTTTCGAGATGTCAAATGACCTTTTCCTAATGAAAAGCTGAAATCTTTCAATTCATCAAGCACATCATTTCCTGACATACGTTGAGGTGGTTCTTCAGTGTCAACATTATTATCAAACCTCCGACGATTCTTCCTGTATTGATGATCCATTGGCAAGAATCGGCGATGCCCCATGAAACTGAAACTACGACGATATTTAAGCCTTCTCGATCGTGTATTCTTCATACAAACGGGACATGAAAGTTTTCCCTTCGTGCTCCACCCAGACATCATTGCATAGGCAGGGAAATCATTTATGGTCCATAGAAGGGCAGCACGCATCTGAAACGTATTCTTTGAAGAAGCATCAAATGTCTGCACACCTAAATCCCAAAGTTGTTTCAACTCTTTTATTAAAGGCTGCAAGTATACATCTATGTCATTACCAGGATCCGAAGGTCCAGATATCAGTATACTCAAGAAAGTGAAAGGTTTTTTCATACACATCCACGGAGGAAGATTATAAACATGAATAAAAACCGGCCACGTGCTATGAGCAGTAAGCATCTGACCAAACGGATTAAAACCATCACATGATAGGCCCAATCTGAAATTAACGCACCTCAGCTGCAAAATCAGGATGTTGTGCGTCAAATGTCCGCCATGCTAATCCATCTGCTGGATGGACCAGCTCATCATTTCCTTTAATTCTCTCAACATCGTTCCATCGCATATTGGCTGAGATTTCTGGAGACATGAATAGATTTTGAAGTCTGGGAATCAATGGAAAGTGCCACATGACTTTCTGTGGCACACGAGATGGTGTTCCATCTTCATTTGTCTTCCATCGAGATGTACCACAGTCTTTTACAGTCATTACGGTCAGCTGTTTCCTCCAAAAATAACACTGCAATCTTTCGGACAAGCATGGACTTTATTAGTAGCAAATCCAAGCTGCTTAATTAACTTCCATTCCATGTAATGATTTGAGGGGAATATCTGCACCATCAGGAAGCAAGTCCTTCAAAAATTTAAGAATATAATCAATGGCAGTATTAGAAATCCCATACATAGTTTTTCCCATGATATAACCGCATTAAAAATTCCAACTTGGTCATTCTAGTACATTCTTGATATACTGGAGTTCTGGCATCATCCAATAAATTTTTCACTATGTCAACATCATCATTTTCAGCATTTTCCTCATGTGTACTGATATCATTGTCTTCTTGCACCGGCATGCTATCTCTCTCGGAATGATGCACATATGGAAACCGATCAAATATCAAATTCTCCATGTCACTTCGTTCATTTCGTTTATGAACAGTCGAAGATTGACTCGTCTCTCCATGGTGAAACCAAACATTATAGTTTGCTTGAAATCCAAATTTCGTTAAAATGGTAACTAACTTCTTCTCGTCTTAACCATGGTCTTCCAACACAATTATAGCAGGGACATTGTATACAACCTCCATCTGACGCATTACTAAATGCAAAATCTAAAAAATTCTCCAAATTATTTTGAAACTCGGTTGAAATCCGATCGGTACGATACATCCAGCTTCTATCCATTCAATAACAAGAAAAAAAATTATCATTCAATCAACAATGTAAATCATATTTAAAAAAATCATTACAATCAATTTTATTATTAAATCAATCAAAGCATATTAGTAGCTAGCAAAACATATTTAATGACAAGTATTTAATGACAAGAGGAGTTCATGATTGAATAAGTAGGGAAAAAGAGAAAAAGGTCCTCCTTGAGATGTAAACTAAAGAAAAAAGTTAAAAAAGACACTCCACATGGAAAGTAGTGCAGGGGGGAGGGAGAGGGTTGGTTGGTGCAGCAGGGAAAGGGGGAGGGGCCAGTGCAGCAGGGAAAGTGGGAGGGGGAGGGGCTGGTGGTGGGGCTGGGGAAGCATGGGGTAAGGGGCTGGTGGGGGGTGCAGTGTGGGGGGGGAGGGGCTGATGTAAGGGAAGGGGGAGGGGGAGGGGCTGGCTGGTGTAGTGGGGGGGGGGGGTAGGGGCTGGTGGGGGGGATGGGCTGGTGCATGGTAGGGGGAGGGGCTGGTGCAAGAGGGGGGGAGGGGGAGGGGCTGGTGCAGGGGGAGGGGATGTTGCAGCAGGGGGTTAAGGGAGGGGCTGGTGCAAGGGAAGGGGGAGGGGGAGGGACTGGTGCAGTAGAGGGAGGGGGAGAGGTTGTGTAGGGCAGGGGGGCTGGTGAGTCTCCCCATACGTTAGAGGTTTTTGACTTGTAGTGAGGGTCTAGAGAGGTGATAGTGGGGACTATACCCTCTTATCACATATACACAGTGGTAAAATTGAATAAATAACAATCAACAATGAAAGAGGTAGTAAATAAATGACAAAGCAGCATAAGATAAATATTATTATAACTTAATTAAAGTGGTCAATGGTAGTTTAAACAACAGATGAATGCATGACATGGTAATGATACATATCTAAAAGTAGTAAACATTACATAATTATTTTCAATAAAATAAAAATAATAATAAAGTCACATCAAAACCCCATGGGAGATCTCCTTGAGCATCCCGAGATCCAACTCAGTCCTTTTCTCCTAACTCTAGTTACAAGCATACATTGAAAAGCAAGGTCCAAGGTCCTGAGTGAAAGTATACTCGAGTATCCCAATGTAATAGCGGCCTGAGTAGGGTGTGAGATATAAATAATAATAGGATGGAACCACTGATGTCCAGCCCAATCTAGATAGTGCAGTATAAAATATATAGTTCACTGGTATATAGAATAATAATAGAGAGATAAATAAACATCACCCGTACAGGTTCCTATGGGACACATAGCAGTTATACCTTCTTTAGCCTTTGACTGGTGTCAGAATGTGTAACCATTTCATTAATCAATTTTATCCAGTTTAAATATAATTTATATGAGAAAGATATTGAGGTTCTAAGATGTGACAAGAAAACATGTAATGATATTTAATAATGAAGTTCCAAGGTTATAACCAAGGAAACATAGACCTCAAGTGTCAACAACTTAGTAATAACTATAGCCTCACATGGGGTAAGAGTGTAATCCAAGGATAACAGTCCAACTAATTCCACAATAAGAGGACTATCTAGTCTAAGAAGTTCATCCAAGGTAAAATGGGTCTAAGAAAAGATTGGGCTAGGATTTAACCATGGCACCTACTTGTCAATTCTGGAACCAAGGAGTGTATCTAAGGAATCTTGTTGTAATACATGAGGGATTATATGGTGTCATACCAGACATCTAAAGTTAGACAAGGATCAGGTTCTATGTAGGTCTCAACCTAAGAAAGTTGTATCCTTGAATTCGGAATAGGGTCCTTGAGTGCTCAAGGCTTTCTCTCAAGTATCCAAGGTGAGCTTGAGTCAGGCCACACCTACTTTGATATTGAATTCATATAATATTCCATTTGGTTCAAGCCTTTCCTTTGATTAGTGTGACAAGGCCAAGTAGCATGAAACCCTTTAATCAAGTAATAATTAATCAATAAGTCAATTTTGTTCAACCCTAGCCTTTCATTAGTGTGACAAGGCCATGTAGCTTGAAACCACTCATTTAATCCATTTAAGGCATTTTCAATAATCAAGGTTCACTCTGGTACCTTCCATTAACATGGTAAGGGGTTATATGAATACACAACATATTTTTCAATTACATCTAATACGGCTAATTCATGTACTTAGTATACTTTACAATTTCTATTTCACATTTAATTATTACATTGAAGCACTTACATTAGGCGGGTTAAATGCTGTGCATACAGGGTAATTTCCATTCTGAAATTCAAAAGATAATTCAAGCCATTTAATATAGAAAATCATACCCTTAGAAATTTAAATCTAAGGCTCACCGAATGGTGGCTCAAACATGTCAACATACTAAAATGAAAATTATGGGAAACAATTCTACATGGGTAATTCCAATATAAAAACCGGTCAAAGAACTTAAACGGTTCCTTGGTTATTTAATCATTTAAAAAGGAAAACTTAGTTTTTTTAATTCCATTAGGGGTCATATATGACATAATTCAAACATAACATCAATTCATAAAGAAATATCAGTACAACAAGACAATAAATCCTAAAAGTCTAATAATTGTTTTTTAACTTGAAGACAGCGCACCTCCGTTGGAGGGGTTTTAATATATAAACATGATATTTCTTATGAAACAATCATTTATTACCTTTAACTCTTAAATCATGAAACATACTAAATTCAAGATTAAGAGGAATTTAATCTAATGTATTCACTGCATTAACTAAAAACAAAGAAAAAGTGTAGTAAGAAACTAATTAATGCATTAATAAATTTGAGGAATTGGAAGGGTACCCTTCCTCAAAGAGGAACCAAGCCAACACCTAAAACTTGATAGATTTATAAACAACCACCCGGAACTGCTCAACATGTGTATGTACATACCTTCATATATACTATTTTAAGGCCAAAATAGTGCATCTTAGGATTATCAATGCTAAATTAATTTGGGGAAATATTCTCACTAGGTTTGATAATCAGGATATTTATATCATTCATCTTTTAGTATTCCATCATAAAAAAATGAAATTGCTTAAAAAAATTTAGAATCAAACCACTCCATTAACCTATGAATTCATCAACTGCTACCTTTGACTACAACACTAATTGATTATCAAGAGGTAATATGATGAAATTATGGGAAATCAACCAAGACTAAGAAATTACCAGGAAATCTGGGACTCCAGCATAAAAAAATCACTACTGAGAAGGCCGGGAGGTCCAGGTCGTGAGCCGGGAGGCCGAGCCGGGAGGCCGAGCCGGGAGTCGGGAGCCGGGAGTCGGGAGCCGGGAGCCGCGAATCGGGAGCTGCGAGTCGGGAGCCGCGAGTCGGGAGCCGCGAGTCGGGAGCCGGGAGGCGGAGTCGGGAGTCGGAGCCCGGGGTTGGAGGCCGGGGAGGGGAGTCGGAGGCCGGGGAGGGGAGTCGGAGAGGAGAGGGGAGGGTCGGGAGTCAGTGGTCGGGGAGCGGCGTCGCAGCTTGGGGAGGTAGGGTAGAGCTCGATGCGTCACGGATTTGAGGAGAGATTGAGGAGAGATTGAGGAGGAGCCCGATACAAGGGCTCGAAAAAAACATTAATACCCACGGTTTTAATAAAACCGTGGGTATAAACAGAAAAAAAACATACTATCCCCACGGTTTAAAGAACCGTGGGAATAGGTGTGTGGGGATAGACCCCATTTCCAGTAGTGTGTATATATATATATATATATATATAACAAGGATCACCCGTTGGTCCTATCAATACAAAGCAACAGAAACAAAAAATAATAATGGAGACACAACTATTAAACTCGATTCATGACTTAGACAAATCTCCCTATATATATCAAACTACACTATCCAGATCCTCCATAAAACCCATCACCTGAAAGACAATCATAAGTTCTGCATGAGTAATGAGGTTTTTGTGTAGGGTGTGAGAATATAACTCAATAGGGAACCACTAATTCATCCATTATTACACCATTATATACATTGTATGCATGAATTGAAAATAAATTAACTAAAAACATACAAAATGTAAGAAAGTGTTCCATGTCATCACGTTCTAACCAAGTCACGACCACACTAACCCCACCTTCTTCAGCCAATGATAGTAATATATACATCTCATCTTATACCATAAATATAGACCCATACCCTACCACTCATGGTGAGGTCCCACTAATGATCCTAAATCAATACCATATCACTCATAGTAAGGTCCCACAACCAAGTCTTGACTAATTCCCTATCACTCTGGGTGTGGCCTCATAACCAAGTCTCATACTAACACCCCATCGCTCAAGGTGAGGTATCATATCATGTCTCAAAACATCACCCTATCACTAAAGGTAAGTTTTATCATCAAGTCCTAGACCATCAAACTGTCACTTTGGGTTATTTTTCTCATCAAGCCTTAGATCATCACCATATCACATTGGGTGAAGTCTCATACTGATACTCATACCATCACATTATTACTCAAGGTGATGTTTCATATCATGTATTAGATCATATCCCTGTCACTCAGGGTGAGGATTCATAGCTAAATCATACTAAGAACACATGAAAAAATGGTCCATACCATATCCCTCTTCTAGACAATATTTTTTACCTAGCTCTATTCTAGTGAATAACACATATTAACTCAACATAACCATCCTTGGCTGGCCATGCCTTCAAAATTCATCAACTCTATCCATAGCCACAAAAAACACCTCCACCTCCAATGGCCCAAAGGCCTTCATTTTTTATTGATTTTGATAATCCACCTTTCAAGGGGTGAGGTGGAACCATTACAAGTCCCTTAGGCGTAATTATTACATGGACCACAGGCCTTAGAGGAATTCATTGCCCGTAGGCTTCAAACATTACATACAACCCAGACTAACTACTTGGAACTGCTCCTCCCCAGCATCTTCATCATAAAAATCAGCTCTCCACCTTCGCATGGCTATTAGGTTAGGCATTCCCGTGCATGCACAGGCTTTTCCCGATGGTAGGTGACATACCCTCTCATTCTTGCAATCTGTTTAGCTTCTGTTGTGGTGAAAGTTCCTTGCTCATCCTCCTTGTAGATCTTGTTCCTTGTAGGTTGTCTGATTTGTATTTGTACTAAGGTGGCCCGAAGGCCTTGAGGTGGCCCGAAGGCCTTGAGGTGGCCCAAAGGCCTTACTGACCCGAAGGCCTAGGTGGCCCGAAGGCCTTACAGGACTCAGGGACCAAATCGGTGGCCCGAAGGCCCAAACAGGGGGCATATTCCCGGCTGCTACAGTGCCAAACAGTGCCTGCTACAGTCCCTGCTGCAGTACTGCACAGTACCCACTACAATACTACTACAGTACTTGGAAATTCTGCCTCCGCCTGGATTTTATCCATGGTCATTTGGATGCACTTTCGGAGTCCTTACCAACTGGGATAAGGCTCATGTGCGCCACACAAAACACCCTTATTCTATAAATAACTCATAATACCAACCCCAATAGGTCATAACTGGCCACCCAAAACACTATTCCCCTCATAGGTCATGCACAATTCCATAGTGCATATAGGGTCTCATGTTAACTACCATTACTATATATAGAACATTTCTAACACCAAAAAACAACATCATGTGTCTCATTAGAAACTTGTTTTCTTTTATAACACACCTCATGCACTAATTCAACACATAGAAAATCTAGACCCCACTCAGTATATCCATGGGAATATTCCTTTGAATACCCTCCAAGACAAACACAACATTACACTAGATATCCATACCCATCTCATATTTTTTTCCTGCTCTATTGAGATTCCAATGTTTAAGATAGCACATTACCCTTATTTATTTTCACCAAGTTCCACTAGTAATGCTAAATGGAGTGGTGACACACACCCACTATCTAATCACATGATCATCTAGTTCCCAATGGTTTGCTATAGAATACTAGAACCATTCCCAAAAACTTATCACTCAAGGATTTGTAAAGGTTTCAAAGCAATCCTCATATACCTTCATACACAATTTATAAGGCTTGACATTTATAGAAACCATTTCCCAAGGCCCATACATTTGGAATTCATTAACCGACACAACATAGAACATTCCATACTATATACTATTAATTATATAAGATAATACCACTTTAGGGTCCATTAATCAATTTTAGACACCACACCCCTTGGTGATATATTCGTCTGGATGGGATCCTCTCAAATCTCCAACCCATGCATGGAACTTGAAGGCTTGAATGTAGCCTATTACACAATTATAGACTCACCTAACTCCATACATATAATCCTTAAAATAAACCCTATAATATCCATGAAATTTGATACATACACATGTATGGTTTAGTATTAAAAAGACCAACTACCTCAATATATGAGTTATCCCCTTTCCGAATCCACTCTCACTATCTCCATCCAAGCTTGGACCAAGATACACCATTATCTCAATTCCAAATCTCATATCATATTAAATAATAAATTAATTATAACATTTATAATCAATTGAACAATTTTAACCCAATATTCATATTCCATAAAAACTCATTGAGTAATGTTGTAATACCAATACTATGACCAAAGATGTATAGATGGTCTATGAAATAACCCTGGAACCCCTATGATAAAAATAATTATCAACAATTTCCAAAAAAACACTAATTTCTATCTAATTTGGATAAATCCCTATAAAAATACATGAAGAAAAATACCACTATCGAAAAGGAAAGTAACGAGTGGCATTCCTTCTCATTCACCATCCTCAAGTCACCACATGTAAAATCTAAAAGATATATGCCCTAAAGGTAATGAAAATAATGAGATATTTTTTTGATATATCATACTGTATGATATGCACATATCTTAGTGTACAACATGCATGAATCCAAGGCATATCATATTCCATATGTTAGAGGGTATTGTGATTTAAGATATGAATGTATCATGCCTTTGTTTTTTCTAGTCATATTACCTAATATATTGATATAATTATATGGGTTAATTATATTCTATGATTAAGATGGACATCTATGATTAACTTTCCATTCGAATGTTAAATGTTAATGTTTAGTTATATTCCACTCTTGGATATCATTATTATCTTCATTTAATAAAATGAAATATATGGTAGAATAAAGTGCACTTAAAAGTTAAGTTCATAGAAAAAAGGCTAACAGCCATTTGTAATTGATGCATTATTTGTATGTTTTGAGACATGTGAGTAAATTTTATAGAGGCTCGAGAGTTTCTCAATACCTATATAAGGAGGCAATAACCATGAGTGTTTATTTTTTTTATTCATTTCCAAAGATTCCTTTATCTAAATCTCTCAATATCTATTTTTCTTTCTTCCTTACCTTCCAAGAGATATTATCTTATTGTGGTTATCAGGAGGACCCCATCTAAGTTTCTAGATGATTCGGTTGATTCATGGATACACCATAGAGGGGATATTCCTTTGGCTACCCCTCAATTATCTTTATTAACCACTATGGAAAGATGTGTTAGGTAGTGGATCAAGCATGGTTCAATCATCATTGGTGAAAGTTATATGTTCCTCACTTATAGTTACATGGTTTTAGTTATTAATAACATGATGATCTTGGGTTTAATGTTTATAATAAATTTATTTTTATTTCTCCCTAGAGTAATGACCCATGTTTTTGGACTAGGTAAATTTTCCAATGGAATTTGAATTTTACCATTTGGTGGATGAAACATTATTTAAAATGAGTCTTAAGATGTAATTATGAGAGTTGGAACACTTGAAAGTATTTCTTTAAGAAATAGTTTAAGCCTCGAGAGGTGTATTGAGAATTCAGATGAGTTTTGAGGGCATCATGCTCTAAAAATACAAAATTGGAGGAGGAAGTTATAGGTGCCTGGTTTGTCTAAAACCGTGCGGCCCTCTATGAAAAATTGTTTGGCCTATTCAGAAAGGGTGAGGGTGTTTCACGGTTTGGTCTAACGATGTACACCAATATGAATCATCGTGCATTTTATATATGTTTCTTGATAGATTGTAAATTCATAGTTTTCAATTGGTTTCCCAAACCGTGTGCACAAACCGTGAGAGCCTCCCTCTTAGTAAGTGGATCAAGCATGGTTGCAGGGATATTTGGCCAACCATGCACCTCATTTAAAGGTATAGAAACAACCATTTTCCCTGAACCACCTTACTTTTTTCCTCTTCTTCCTCTCCTCTTATCCATGTACATAAAGCCTCCTGTGGATATCCTCCTCTCATCTCATAGGTATAGAGATATCTCCTCCATCTGGTGTCTATTTTGACTGTCATTCATCATGTTGTAAGTGTATTAGTGAGTCATCAACTCCTATTTCCTCCTTTATTCATTTATATTCTCATATTATATGTTATTTTGGTGTGATCTAATTCACCCTATTTTCTAGGCATTCATCCTTTTCTTATATTTATTTTGATCGACTCAATTCATACATTGATATTGGATGAGTAGAGTGTCTTAAGCATGAGGTGGGTGGTCTAGTTTATTTTTCTAGAGTCTTATAGAATTTAAGTGCAGATGCAAACCGGACAACCTACAAGTAACAAGCTCTATAAGGGGATGATCAAGGAGCTTTCACCACAACAGAAGCTATATGGATTGCAAAAATGAGAGGGTATGACACCTACCATCAGGACAAGCATGTGCATGCACGAGATAACCTAGCCGAACAGACATGCATGGGTGGATAGCTGATTTAACGAGGAAGATGTTGGGGAGGAGTAGTTCCAAGTAGTTAGTCTGGGTTGTATATAATGTTTGAAGCCTACGGGCAATGAATTCCTCCAAGGCCTACGAGCTATGTAATACTTACACCTATGTCCCGTGTAAGGGTTCCACCTCACCCCTTGAAAGGTGGATTATCAAAAATCAATAAAAAATGAAGTCCTTCAAGCCATTGGATGGATGGGACCCTAGATACCTATGAAACAATGTCGTTGGATGTTTCCTTGGCATGGGCCACCTCTATGGGTGAGCCCTTACTTAAGGAATTAAGTTCTCATTTCCTTAAATTGTTAATCCCCTTGAGGTATGTATTTACATGTAATAAATTGTTTCTTTGAAATTTGAATTGGACTACGGAGATGATTATCCATGTATTTAGGCTTTTATGGCTAATGCCTTATGCCTTATGCTATAATTTGGATGATTTCAGCAATGTGATAAAAAAATGGAAAACTTATATTAAGTGATATGGTTTTAATGACTTGTTAAATAAGATGAGTTGTTGATAAATAAACATTCCTTATGTCATTACAAGAGTGATACAAGAGATTCTGTTTACGGATCATTGTAGATGGCCACATCGTTCTTTATAATTAGAATTTGTGAATGAATTGTTAATACTTCTGGAGTAATACTTGATATTACATGGATGAGCTCACCCTATGGATTCTATACTTCCTTATGAGTGATACTGGTTACCTAAGGGGGTCACCGTGGATGGGATTGGTGGCAAGATGGTTATACCATGCCATGAGCAATACTCAATCCCCTATGTGAAATACCAAGGATGGGATTGGTGGTTATTTTTTTCACACAAGGTTGGGAGTGACACTTGGGATTTCATTTATGTATCACCTTGGATGGGATCTTATGGAATTGAGTACTTATTTCTCTCCTGTTGCGATACTTGGGTTCCTTGATATGGTTCACCTTGGATGGGCCCAAGATTATACTTGTTTAAATTTTAGATATTCCTTCTATATAGTTCCAAAAATGATAATTATTTAAATAAAATGATGTGCTCACCAAGAAAAATCACATGCTTGGTCTTTGACTAATATTAATACATTATTTATGATGACCCACTTGTATGCCATATCATACTTGTATAGTTTCACCTTCGGTCAAAGACATATAGCATAGGCTGAAACAAGTAGTGTTAGCTGAGTATCCATGATGACCCAGACTGGTATTTATTATTTATTTATTGACTTACATTTATTATGTACCAGTAAACTGCTAATTTTACATGCACATATTGGATTGTTTTACACATCATTGGTCGTGGCCTACTAAGTATATCTCACATCCTGGTCGGGCTACCATTTCCCAACGTTACCTCAGAAAACCTCATGTTCATCGGTCCATGGATTATTGCTTGTGGTCTGCATTGTACACGAGATCCTAGGATCATAGTACTGAGCTAGTATTGTATTGTATTGCATTGTATTGCATTGTATTGTATTGTATTGTATTGTATTGTATTGTATTGTATTGTATTGTATTGTATTGTATTGGATTGTATTGTATTGGATTGTATTGCATTGCATTGTATTGCATTGGATTGTATTGTATTGTATTGCATTGTATTGGATTGTATTGTATTGTATTGCATTGTATTGTATTGTATTGTATTGTATTGTATTGTATTGTATTGGATTGTATTGCATTGCATTGTATTGCATTGGATTGTATTGTATTGTATTGTATTGTATTGTATTGTATTGTATTGTATTGTATTGTATTGTATTGTATTGTATTGTATTGTATTGTATTGTATTGTATTGTATTGTATTGTATTGTATTGTATTGTATTGTATTGTATTGTATTGTATTGTATTGTATTGTATTGTATTGTATTGTATTGTATTGTATTGTATTGTATTGTATTGTAATGTATTGTATTGTATTGTATTGTATTGTATTGTATTGTATTGTATTGTATTGTATTGTATTGTATTGTATTGTATTGTATTGTATTGTATTTGATTGTATTGCATTGTATTGCATTGTATTGTATTGGATTGGATTGTATTGTATTGTATTGTATTGTATTGTATTTAATTGTATTGTATTGCATTGTATTGTATTGTATTGTATTCCATTGTATTGTGTTGGATTGTATTGTATTGTATTGTATTGTATTGTATTGTATTGGATTGTATTGCATTGTATTGGATTGTATTGTATTGTATTGGATTGTATTGTATTGTATTGGATTGTATTGTATTGGATTGTATTGTATTGTATTGTATTGCATTGTATTGTATTGGATTGG